>CM035845.1:33038195-38038195 GCA_020510985.1 Pholidichthys leucotaenia | reverse complement strand
ATCAGTAAATAGTTCATTATCCCTCATCGTCATATTGTTATTTGCAATAAAATAAAGAGGACATCTTTATCATGTCATTCAGAATTTTCCAAGTATTTTTTAAATCTTTATTGCTTTTTAATAAATTACTGTAGTATGTTCTTTTGATCGATCTTAATATCCATGTTAATTTATCTTTATACTTTTTATATTTATTTTCTGATTCTGTTGTTCTCTGCTTTAAAAATTCTTTACACAATACAATATTTTAACGACGAAAACTAAACTATTTTGCTGTCAGATGTGTTAAAACAGTTGAAAATTTTAACAAGAACAATTCTATATCATCAGATACATTGGGTCTCATGCAAAAATGTGTTAGTATGTGAAAATCCCACATATTTTTGTTAGTAAGCCACATTAATACAAACAAACCACTTCAGATTCAACAAACACACTAACCTCCTACAAAAGTGTGTGAACAGTCCAGGTAAATATGGTGATTCACACCCCCGTATAAGTGAGCGCGTGTTTACTGTTGAACATTTGCATAACTGAGGCCCCAAAACTACCATATAAGGCCCAGCTTCCCATCATCTGGTAACGACTCTTACTTATACTTAAGTTATTAATATAACACTAACTTTACTTTCGTACAATTTCTGGTTACTATACTCACCTCTGCCTATATTCCATTTAGGTTTACAGATTATACTTGGTCAAATGATGCATTTTACAGTTTGTATCTTCTCAAACCAAAGAGATGCGGTTCCTGTCAAACTAAAGTAGAGTTCTTTTTGTGGCTTTGCTTGTTGTTTTGCTTTATAATGAAGAAGTATTTCTGGATTCACCATAAACATTTTTGAGGAAAACACTGCATCTGTTGCACTTATAGACACGGAGAAGCCTCTTCTTTAACTTTTATTATTATTTTTTTGTACTTTTAGATTCCTTGGATCAACTTGTGATTTGAATTTTAGATTCACAATTCTAGCCATTTTTTTTTTTCTTAACTTTCTACAACACAAGCTCACCTCTGCAGCAATCCTTCTCTGGTCACATTCTGAGAGAAGCTCCTTGTGTAAGTCCTCCACGATGTTTGGCCTGTTGCTGGATGATGGATGATTAAATCTGGACCATCGGCTCCAAGTTCCTTTATCCTCTTTTTATCCACATGAAAACGGTGTTTGTTTTAATGAAACTACCTGCTGCACTAGCTGGTCCATGTTTCCTGGCAAGTGGGAGGGATTTGATGATTGACGGCCTTTACTCCCAATCACATTAAGATAAAAATACAAAAAACTTATGATTGGCTCCACGGCGCCCAGGTATACATCCCAGAATCGATTTTTGGATGCCCAATCAAAAGCTGCTCCTGCTCAAATGGGGCAAAAAAGTTTGCTGGCTTCAATATTTTTTAGTTAGACAGGCGCCCTTAACCTGGAAGTTGTTTATAATGCAAACCTGCATATTGAAATGTTATTTAAAATGGCTGCTGCTACAGAAGCTTACACATGCTGTCTCTCATTTATTTTGCATATCACTATTGATTTATTTAAGAAATATTTTAATCTCTGAATATTTTAAGGGGGCGACGCACTTGCACCCTCTATTGATGCACCACCTCTACAGCACACTCTCTTCACTCATTAGTAGACCACATTCTCTGTCCCTAATCAGTCTAACTTTCTGCACTTCATTTCCAGCTCAATCTCTCTGTCTAGCCAACTGATACAAGCCCCTTTTTCCTTCCTCCTTTCTCCTTCCTGGGGCGGCTGGAGCGCAGGTGTAGAGTGGCTGACTACTGATTGGAAAGTGAGGGGTTTGATTCCTGCTCTGTCTGCAGTCTGCATGTCAAAGTGTTCTTGAGCAAGACACTGAACCCCCAGTTGCTTCTGGTGGGTCAGGCCAGCGCTTGTGCATAGCAGCTTTGCTGCCATCAGTGTGTGTGAGTGTGTGTGTGTGTGTGTGTGTGTGTGGGGGGGGGGGGGGGTTGAATAGCAGGATCTGTAAAGTGCTTTGGTCATCCACAGATGAGAAAAATGTACTATACAAGTGAACGCCATTTACCATTCCTTAGTGTCCAGCCTCTCATACAACTCACTATGTGCCTTTCCCTTTGCTACCTCCCTCTTTGCCTGTAACAAATGGTTTCGTGTTTTCCCTTGGTGGCCTTGAGGTACCAAGCCCCAGCCAGATCATATCAAAGACCATATAAAAATGGTACTTCCCACCTTCTAGCTTGGTGCTCAGCGTAATGGAATTGAGGAAGGAAAGTCGGTTACCCAGCCACACGAGGAGCACAAGAAAGTGTTCTCCCTGTGCTGGTCCCAAACCCAGATAAATGGGCAGGGTTGCATTGGGAAGGGCATCCAGCATAAAAATCCTTGCCAAATTGGCATACGAGTCATCGTATGTCAATTTGGCAAGGATTTTTACGTAGTATTCCTTTCTCAAAATTTTGCTGTTTCCATGGCTACACTTAAGTCATGATTATTTGCCATGTCACAGGAAATGAAGCAACATTTTGGAATTCCAGATGCTCAAACACAACAAAAGGTCAACAAAGGTGATAATCCAGTGTCTCTTTCACCCACTGTTTAACTTTGCTATTTGTGAGGAGTAGTCAATCTGGAGAAAGTTGTTCCCAAAACTGTGGGAGATTGGAACTAAAACCGACAAGAACCATCAGGTTTTAAAAACCTTAACAGCTTTTTAAGAGATTTGCCCTGATAGTGTGTGGAGTGCAGAGGTGTAAGCCAGTCAGCTCATGTCACACTAACAGATACCGTTCACAAAACACTACCTGTGTTGCCAGATTTTGGGTAGCAAACAAGCATCTCTATAAAACAAGCCCACATAATATGACTCACTCTTCGCACAAACAATCCAGCCTTTCTTGCATGCATTTTTGGCTCTGATTTTGTTAATTTTGCATGTCATAAATAAGAAGAGGGGAAAAAAAGGCAAACTGTGGTTGCTTTTTTAATTGTTGTTACACTTTATTATCCCCAGAGGGGAATTCAAGGACACTGATTCTGGATGAAGCAGCACCAACCCCTTCACCATTCACACCTAGGGCCACTATAGAGTCTCCAGTGAACCTAACTTGCATGTTTTTGGAATGTGGGAGGAAACTGGAACACCCAGAGTAAATCCATGCAAGCATGGGGAGAACATTCAATTCAATTCAATTCAATTCAACTTTATTTATATAGCGCCATTTCACAACAACAGTCATCTCATAGCACTATCAACTGTAGGGGGGAACCCCCACAGTTGCAGAAAGACCCCAGCAATCAGGCGATCCCCTGTGAGCAAGCACTTGGCGACGGTGGAGAGGAAAAACTCCCTTTTAACAGGAAGAAACCTCCAGCAGAACCAGGCTCAGGGAGGGGCAGTCATCTGCTGCGACTGGCTGGGGGGTGAGGGGATAGAGAAGAAGAAAAGAACAGACATGTAGAGAGCAAACAGCACGATGGGGACTCGATCTATGGGAGAGAACAAACAGATGTTAATGACCAGCAAAAAAAAATATTTCATAGAGAGTGAGGAAAGGAGTGAGGCCCAGTGCATTACTGGAGGTCTCCCGGCTGACTAAACCCATTAGCAGCATAACTAAGGGAGGGTTCAGAAACACATCATCCCTCCCTAATTGTAGGCTATATCAAAAAGGTAGGTTTTAGCCCTATTCTTAAAAACAGAGATCGAGTCTGACTCCCGAATCCAGATTGGCAGCTGATTCCACAGGAGAGGAGCTTGATAACTGAAGGCTCTGCCTCCCATTGTACTTTTGGAGATTCTAGGTATTACTAGTAATCCTGCATTTTGGGACCGTAGTGCTCTGTTAGGATAATACGGTAGTATCAGATCTTTTAAATAAAAAGGAGCCTGATTGTTTAGAGCTTTGTAAGTAAGAAGAAGGATTTTAAACTTAATTCTAAACTCTATGGGAAGCCAATGAAGGGAGGCCAGAACCGGAGAGATATGATCTCTCTTTCTAGTACCTGTTAAAACTCTTGCAGCAGCATTTTGGATCAGCTGAGGACTTTTTAAAGATGTTTTAGGACAGCCTGATAATAAAGAATTACAATAATCTAATCTCGAGCTAACAAAAGCGTGGATCAGTTTCTCAGCATCACTCTGAGACAAGATGCTCCTAATCTTGGCAATATTACGCAAATGATAGAAGGCAGACTTAGAAACAAATTTAATATGTGAATTGAAGGACAAATCCTGGTCAAAAATACAGCTAAAAAACATGCTAATTCCTCACACACAGGCCCTGCTGGCTGGCAGATTTGAACCCATGACCTTTTTACTGTGAGGCAATAGTGCTAACCATACTGCCTCCAAGATGATCAGGACTTGCTATATGATTTTCGTAAGGTGAGAAGTGGGTCCAAAATTGGGTCAGTTATCATTTCATGTTATGCTGGCTTAATTCAGACAAAAGATGAACTGAGAATGAGCATGAAGGTCTGGCACAACAAATAATGATCAGAATCAGGCAAAGTTACTCTCCAGATTTCAAAACCACAAATAAAAAGTTAGAAACTGTTCACTATTGCCTCTAGCAGCATCAAGATCCCTACACTGACCTTCAGCTGAAACATTTTTCTTGAAAGTTTTCAAGGTTTCTGAACCAATCTCAACAAGGTAAACCTAGCCGGGCTGGATCTGGAACCGTTAACACCATGCAGGTGAGGGTTCACGCATGGGGAACTGTCACGAGTTCATGTTTGTTTGGGCTTTTAGGCCTCAGGAGGAAGTGAGCTGGCCGGGGTTCTGTTTGGGATCAAATCTGGGCCTTGAGAAAAAAAAGAAATGGCTGGTGTTTATTGTAGCTGTGCTTGCCTGGAAGTGACTGGCAGAAAGCATGCACCGTTTGTCAAAATGAACAGAGGCCAGAGGCATAAAACAGACAGCCTCTTCATACAAGGCAGAGGATGGGGACCACACTCAGTGCAAGGAGAGAAAAACACAAACACAGTATCAGTGTCTACGCTTTAGAGTCAGTTATGAATTGCCATACATATATCCAGAATCTATTAAAAAAATCCCATTCGGGTTGACTTGGAATTAATTCCCCCAAATACACTCGTGTCAGCGTTTGAATGTGCATGAATGAGATAATAACACGCAGCTTGTGTAAACACCAACGTTAAATATTTGAAAATGCAAGTCACTCATCAGTGGAATTATTGTGCTGAATTGTGTTCCTCTGCTGGCTTTGCGATAACCAGGACATTCTTTAACCTGAGCACCTCCAATTAGAGGACTGGAGAAAAGAAGGGATGGGAGGGTGGAGGCTGGGTGGTGGGGGGGCCAGCGCTATTGCTTTGACCCGCCTGCTTTACTTGGAGGCACACTCGAGAGGCAGAGATGTGGTGGCAGGATATCGCAGAGGAAAAACAGGCTCTGCCTCAGATGGCCAGGGGCTGCCTGTGCCTCTGTATCAATGCAAAACAGACTACTTCCTTGGGCAAAGAGGACATTTCACTTTTTATAAGCTCCCTTTCTTATTTTTTTTTCCTGGGCTTACATTAATTTTGAAAGCAGAGGGGAGGCAGAGAATGAGAGAAAGACATAGACAGGGGGCAAAAGAGAAGAAGGAAAAGAAGAGCAGATGAAAAGCATCTTTAGGATCCCGGAAACATCTGGTTTCATATTCGGAGACCTGAGAGGAAATTGCAAATAGACAAAACTCTTATGTTTTGATTTATTTTATTATTTGATGGCTGGGTGATGCCAGCTGTGCAGGACAAGCCCTCTGGTCGTGAATACAGGAGTGGAGTTTCTCGATGGGGCATGAGTAATGTCTCCTTACTGTCCCCAAATCTGATTGATACAGTTCCTAATAACATCCACAAACCGCTGTGTTCTGGTCTACATTACAGCAAACTGAAGGGCTATTGTTAATTGGGTGAATAGATGCAGGAGGCATGAAAGGCAAGGAGGAAAAGACAGAAAGGAAACACAGTCATCAGGAGAACAGTGAGAATGGAGGATGAGATACAAGGGATAGGAGAACAATGGGACCCATATGTTTGTGGTAGCAGCTCATTTGGTCTCACTGGTGTTACTGTATACAGGGTCAGCAAGCTTTACTATCAGAGTAACAGTTGTGAACCAGAAAAAGTCTGTATGAAGCCAAAACCATATGGCATGCATAGAATTTAAACATTATATAATTTTATTATATACTGCAAATATAAAAATATATATTATATATAAAATTATTCGTGTTTTGTTTTGTTTTTTTCTCTTAAATATTAAAATTCTGTCAATTTCATTTTCTTTCCTCATACAAATGCCCTTCTTTTTTAAATTTGTCGTTTCTCTTATACATGAGTAAAATTTCTATTTCTGAAGGTTTGTTACTAATTAAATATGTAACTTTTCTCTCTTTTTTGCCTTTTTTTGTCATAAATTCATGAGGGTATTCTTCTTTTGTCAGAGCTATCAGGAGCCAACTGTTGCAAACACCTTGTTGATTTGAACCGTTTGCTGTCGATTTCAGCATTATGACTTAAAAAAAGATATAGGTTTCAGATAAAGCATTAAATTTAGGAACCGTTTTGTTTTAAATTTCATATTATGGGCCTTTTTGTAATGATCTACAGTGGGCGCTTCACGCCTTGTGCCGGTAGAGTTCTTGTCTGGTTTCTGCTGTGTGCTCTCGCCACCTAATTCGGGCCTGACTGTGCGTGTGGTTTGCGCTCGTGGGTGGGGAGTCATTTGAAAAGGGTCAGGCTTGGTTCATTGCTTGGTGTGTTTTGTATTATGGTGCATTCTCTGACAAACAACAAAAAGCAGCTCTGAAGTCAGCAGTGGTTTATCAATCACAATTTCAGCAGCATACTTAAAAGGCATGACTATCCACCTATGCCTGTTCCTACACTGGGGCTAGAATTTCTGTTATTTTGATGGACTGATTTTGTGAAATTGTCATAATCCCTTACATGATCATTCATTCATTCATTCATTCATTCATTCATTCATTCATTCATTCAGTGGTGATCTGTCCAGGGTGTACCCCGCCTCCTGCCTAAAGATTCTGGGATAGGCTTCAGCACCCCCACCCCATGTCCCAAAAAAGGATTAAGTTGTTATTAAGATGAACAAATGAATGAATGAATGTATTTATGAATCAACTGTAAACTTTTAGACGAGTACACACATTAAGCGTTAAGCGCTGGACTTTACTGTGCTGTTGGGGAACACAGTACATCCGAACAGTATTCACAACACTTCACTTTTTCCACATTTTGTTATGCTACAGTCTTATTTCAAAATTGATTAAATTCATTTTTTTTTCTTCAAAACTCTACAAACAATACCCCATAATGACAATGTGAAAAAAGTCTTTTTTTAAGATTTTTGCAAATTTATTAAGAAATAAAAAACGAAGAAATCACATGTACATAAGTATTCACTGCCTTTGCCATGAAGCTCAAAATTGAGCTCAGGTGCATCCTGTTTCCACTGATCATCCTTGAGATGTTTCTGCAGCTTAATTGGAGTCCACCTGTGGTAAATTCAGTTGATTGGACATGATTTGGAAAGGTACACATCTGTCTGTATAAGGTCCCACAGCTGACAGTCCATGTCAGAGCACAAACCAAGCATGAAGTCAAAGGAATTGTCTGTAGACCTCCAAGACAAGATTGTCTTGAGGCACAAATCTTGGGAAGGGTACAGAAAAATTTCTGCTGCTTTGAAGGTCCCAATGAGCACAGTGGCCTCCATCATCCATAAATGGAAGAAGTTTAGAACCACCAGGACTCTTCCTAGAGCTGGCCGGTCATCTAAACTGAGCGATCGGGGGAGAAGGACCTTAGTCAGGGAGGTGACCAAGAACCCAATGGTCACTCTGTCAGAGCTCCAGCATTCCTCTGTGGAGAGAGGAGAACCTTCCAGAAGGACAACCATCACGATTCAGTGGTGGCATCAGCCATCACAGTTGGAATGGTCTGCTGGGGCAGTGGCATCATGGCAGCTGACAGGAAGAGACTGAACAGACTAATCAAAAAAGCCAGCTCTGTTCTGAGGTGACGCCTCAACCCAGTGGAGGAGATAGGAGAGAGGAGGATGGTGGCTAAGCTGTCATCACTGCTGGAGTCCGAGTCCCCCCACCCCCATGCAGGACACGCTGAATGCACTGAGGATCTCATTTAGTTGTAGCCTGTGCCATCCTAAGTGCTCGAGGGAGAAATTCCACAGGTCCTCCCTACCTACGGATGTCAGACTTTATAACCTAACCGGTGATGCTCATAGAGGTCATATTAAATGTACTAAATGTCACAACTTTGCACAATAGAGATCATCCTGTCATGGCGGCCACGGGACCTTCATCAGTCCTGGCTGCATGCACACCTGTCATCAATCCCCTGCGGACTATAAGAGCCAGACCTGCCAGCGACTTAGCACAGAGCCGTCTGTCAGCATCACAGAAACTCGTCCCACGTTTGCAGCCACAGTCTGACGCTACGCCTGACCAAGCTCTTCACGCCACTCCACGTACCGTAAGCAACCTTCGCCCTTACCTTGCCAAGCTATTCTCCCCTGTGCACAGGTGGATCCTCCAGGCAGTGGATCAACCCTTCCCGGCGGCAGCTCAGCTCCTCCCCGGCACTGGAGTCGTCCCTCTGCCTCACGATGCCGAGCAGCACACTCCCCTCCTGGCAGTTGCTCGCGGTGCAAGCAGAGGCTCAGCATCACCACCTGCAAGTAAGCAGCAGTCACTATTACATTCCCCGCTGCGGTGCAGTATTAATCCTTCTGCTTTGTCTCCCTAGGGTTGCCAGGCAGCAGCGAGACCTGCTCAGCTCCAGCATGTATTCAGCACAGCACACAATTGTACATACATGCACTCATACATCACACTTGGGTGAAATAAAAGGTTAATTGTACTTCTCAAATCTGTCTTCTGTCCCCTGGGTCCAACCATCATGTCACATCCCCTCCAATACACAACTAAGACAATTACAATTATTATCAAGGGTGGCAACAGCACTGTTGATTCAAATGTGAAATATACTGTCTGGGTCTATATTTATATTTTGCAGGATAATTTAACTAACTGTAATTCTGTTGACACCATCTAGCTGCAATGCTCCTGCACTGTGTATATAACTGTGTAAATATGTATATTTATTTACTGCTTTGGCTAACCAGTTCTTATCTCATTATCTTATTTACTATTGTTCTGAGTGCTACTATCCCTTTGCTGCTGCAATCCTGTAATTTCCCCATTGTCTGACTAATAAAGGCATATCTTATTGTAAAACTCTTCTGTAAAAGTGTGTTCAAAAATTGGACAATTAGCAGAAAACTGTTTAAAATACACCAGTGTAGAGGATGCCTTCACAAACGAGACTGAGTTTATTTCTCAGGAAAGGTTTATTGAAAGTCTACATCCTCTATTAAGCACGTATCTCAACAAAAGAGGGAGAACAATCATTCAACACAGCTCTTATACTCTCCAGAGACACAAAACCCCCAACATCAAATATTACATTCCCAGCCCACAGTCCTTCAGTAAACATATAGCTTCCGAGGCTCCTTGGCGTCCCTATTGTCTTTCAACTCTTCAGCCTCGGGGGCTCCTGCTGGGACATTCTCTCTGACTTCCCGTCTTTCAAGAAACCACTTCACACCTCCCGAGGTCTCCGCCGGGTCCGGACTTCTTGGCCGTTTAGACGTGAAGTTCCCAGAGTATGCACCGTCATGCCTATTGAACATATGTGAGGGAAAATGCATACCATATATGCATACTATATATGGGCCCTAAATGCGCACCATAGCAGAGGATGAAAAATCACACGAGAAGCACTATTTCTCAACTTATCTGTTTATTTGAAGTATCCAGAGAATATCACAGCTGTGAGATCTTGTCCCAGCACAACTTGAATAGAGAAACCCCGGAATAGGATAAAAGAGGGTACATATAGCTTTGGTCCTTGGCGGTCTCAGCAACCTCACACAATGGCTCTCTTCTTAAGGACTGCTGACTCCATCAGATGCCCCCCTCCTCTGCGACGGTCTTTGGCAGGTGCATCCTGTTGTTACTCCACTGTCTCCTTTTGGTTCCTCATATCGCAACCCTTAACCCAGATTTTTCTATGTGTAAGCAGTGTCACGATGGCCCTCACGGACCATCACAAGACGCCTCAGTCATCAGTGAGTTTGCAGTGATATTTTATTGCAGAGAAGGATGAACACACACAGAACACATACAGTGGCTGGGTGACGTCTGAGCCGGGGAGCACCCGAAGCCAGACGGACAACAGTAAGGGTGAGTCTCAAGGGAACGTACCTTACGAGACGACAACGTTAACAATGATGAGCAAGGCAAGCAGGAACATCACTGAGCATAACAGGAGCACAACAGCACGTAGCTGAACATAACAGGTGAACATAACAGATGATCATAACAGAGACTGCCGTGTTGGAGGACATTTAGCACCCGCTTATATCTCTGGCGGCTAATGACCCCAACGCGGCGCAGCTGCTCCTAATGACAGCAGCGCAGCAGCTGACTTTGACAGCAGGGAGCTCCCCCGGGCGCCTTCACAATAAGAGCCCGAGGAGCTGGAAGGAATCCTCAGCTGCCAAAGCCAGGGAAAAAGATATAAGACCCGAGTGTGGCCAGAACCGACACTCGGGTTATGACAAGCAGAAGCAAGTACTTTGTTGCTACGCGATACAGGGTGTGTGTCTGCAGAGCTAAAAACCCACATCCTGTTTATGTATGCTGTAAGCTGTGAAATCTTTTAACTGACGTTTAGAGCAAGCACATTGTGTAAAAATATTTAATATCTTAACTTATTTAAACATTTCTATCACAGAAACCCTCTTTTGGCTCCATTCTATTGGAGCCAACACCTAAAGCAGGCACATTAACACAGAGACCCTGGATATGCTTTATTCATCGATTATGGCATGAGCAAAAAACCTGTTGGCAGAATATATTTCATTAACCAATCATATTTATGCATTTCTTTTATTCATTGATGCATATTTACAGGCAAAAATTCTCATGCCAGCCCCTCTGCCTAGTGGCCTTTAACAAAGCTTTTATCAATGAAATAAAACACAGCAAAATGGATAAATGATAAATGAGCAAAGCAAGACATTTCAAGTGAGAAGATATTTCTGTCCATGTATGCTGTATCCGGGCCTCAAGGCTTGCCGTACAACAAAGCTTTAAACCTTCGCATCTATGCTGACTACATGACTGCAAACAGCACAATGTTTTGATGATACCTGAAAAAAAAAAAACACAAGAAATAAGAAGGGACCAGAGGTTACTAGCACATGGCTCACGGCAGGAGGGTGCCTTCAGCGCATCCCCTTTTCATGTAGATTCATATGTATGAGTGTGGTGTTGGATGTGTGTACAGTGGACAGAACAGTGGATAGCAGAAAGACAGGATATATACATTTCAAACAATGGCCTCTCCTTCATCACTGTCATTCCCAGATTCACAATGGTCATTGTCATGGAGGAGAGACCTAGACTCCACTTGGGAGTGGACTTGATCCATCATCCTGGACAGGGTCGTAACTATACATCTTTCCAACAGGCAGAGCGTTGTGTTGGGGGTAGATCACAGTGCCATCAGTGCCAATGGCAGTGCATTAACCCATGTCATGCCTGTCCCTATGTATTGTTTGGCTAGCACTCCTTTCAGTGTACCATTTGTCCTCTCAACTAGAGGATCCATCCTTAATTGTGCATCCTTCCCTTGGGAGGATGGATGCACCACAGAACCAAACCTATGCCTTAAGCCTAAGGCACATTCAACTTCCTTCAAATGTTTATTTACAAAATGTCTACCATTGACTGATCTGACCACTCTTGGAAACTCATGCCTAGGAATTACTTCCTCTGCCAGCCATTTAATCACTTCCTTTGCACTTACTGTTTTTACATGCTTTAGCCTCAACCCATCTTGAAAATGTGTCCACACACACCAACAGATATCTGTAGCCTCTGCATCTGTTTTCTGGGCCCATGTCTGTAAAATCAATCACAATGTCTTTCCATGGCCCTTCAGGGGCTGGAAAAACTCCCATAGAAGCCTTTAAGGTGTGTTTGGGATTTAACTTCTGGTGTGCTTCACATTCAGAAACTAGTTCTGCAACCTCGGCCAAATGCAGATGCCACCAATGTGCTTCAGTCAAAGCAGAGATTTTTGTTTTTGAGACATGGCCTTTCAAGTGTGCTTCTCTACACAACAACAAACCTTCTTCATCCTTCTTTGCTCCTTTCTCCATCCACCTACTCTTGTCTTCACGACTGGCCTTCTCTTGTAGCTGCTTGATTTCCTCCTCACCCAATTCCATGTACATCTGATCTTCTTTCTGTGCCATCATACTTGCCTGGGTAGCATAACCACCTGCTTTCTTAGCAGACAAATCAGCAGCTTCATTTCCTTTAGCTACAATAGCATTTCCTTTATGATGTCTTTTGCACTTCAAATTTTCCACCCTCTTTGGCTGACCCATGGCCTCCAACAGCTCAACGATTTCAGTTAGGTTTCTAATCGGTATGTTAATTGATGTGAGGAATCCTTTTCTTTTCCAATGTGGCAAATCAACATGTACAGCCTGGTGAGCATAAGCTGAATCAGTGTATATGTTTGCAGAGCAGAGGCAGGCTGGTCTACAATTCCTGCCACTACAGTTTGAAAAGCACCTGTCTCTTCATCATATTTTACAACTGCAAAGGAAGCACTCAGAGATCCATCTGCTTTCCTGTAACAACATCCATCACAAAAAAGATTCAAATTTGGATGTTCAATTTCATTTACTTGGAGATTCATTTACTTTCACTTCCGGCGCCACACGAATCTGCTGCCTTTTTGCAACAGCGGCTCAATTCTGAGTTTTTTCTTCCTCTAACTTTCTGATCCGGTGACAACTTTCTGATCCAGTGACACCTTATACATCACGGACACACAGATCGCCCCAAATTTCTCCTGAGCCGGTGGACGGAGCCACTGTTTATAGCAGGAGACGGTACAACAGGGACCAGCTGTTAGCACTTTACCGCCACTCGGTGCTAACGAAAAAACTCGACATACCGGGAGAAATAAGACGAAAACGACGTGGGTGTCATGCTGGTGTAAGACGGCGGGCAAAGAATATAAGGTACAGACCCACCCTCCCATCCGTTGTTATGGGGAATGTACGATCGATACTAGGAAAAACAGATGAGCTAGCGGCTATCTCCCGCTACGAGAGCATATACCGGGAGTGCTGCCTCATGCTATTCACTGAGACATGGCTAACTGAACTAGCAGCAGATGCTAACATGCTAACATTGAACTGGAGGGTTTCCACGCGATACGGGCAGACCGAACACCAGACTGTGGCAAGGCAAGGGGTGGTGGAGTGATGATGTATGTTAATAACAACTGACATATCACGGTTAAACAACAACACTGCAACAAAGACATGGAGTTGCTAGCTGTTAGCATGCGGCCTACATATCTCCCGAGGGAATGCTCCCACGTGATCGGCATTGTTATTTATGCAAATCCGACGGCGAACGTTGGGACAGCGCGTGACGTCATCCACTCAGTAACTAGCAGGCTGCAGACAGAACACCCAGATGCTCTTCTCCTCATCTCAGGCAACTTCAACCATGTTTCACTGTCTCCCATTCTACCCATGTTCACCCAGTATGTCACATGCCACACTAGAGACAACAAAACACTGGACTTATTCGACGCAAACACTAAGGAGGCGTACACCTCATCACCACTCCCCCCACTCGGGAGATCGGATCACAACTTGGTTCATCTCCGGCCGGTGTACAAACCCCTAGTGCACAGACAACCTCCGGTCATGCGCACAGTGAAGTTACGGTCTGAGGAGGCAATGGACGCTCTAAAGAACTGTTTTGAAACCACTGTCTGGGAGCAAACCGGGGTGGTGGTTCCTCTCTTCAAAAAAGGGGACCGGAGGGTGTGCTCCAACTTTAGAGGGATCACACTCCTCAGCCTCCCTGGGAAGGTCTATGCCAAGGTACTGGAGAGGAGAGTCCGGCCATTGGTCGAACCTCGGATTCAGGAGGAGCAATGTGGTTTTCATCCTGGCCGTGGCACATCGGACCAGCTCTTTACCCTCTCGAGAATTCTTGAGGGTTCGTGGGAGTTTGCCCAACCAGTTTACATGTGTTTTGTGGACTTGGAGAAGGCATTTGACCGCGTCCCTCGTGGATTTTTGTGGGGGGTGCTTCGGGAGTGTGGGATATCGGGCTTGTTGTTACGAGCTATTCGGTCTCTGTACGACCGTTGTGAGAGTTTGGTTCGTATTGCCAACACTCGGTCGGAGTCATTCCCAGTGAGAGTTGGACTCCGCCAGGGCTGCCCTTTGTCACCGATCCTGTTCATAATTTTTATGGACAGGATTTCTAGGCGCAGCCAGGGAATGGAGGGTGTCATGCTTGGTGACCACAGGATCTCATCTCTGTTGTTTGCAGATGATGTTGTCCTGTTGGCTTCATCCAGCAATGACCTACAGTTCTTACTGGGACGGTTTGCCGCTGAGTGTGAAGCGGCTGGGATGAGAATCAGCACCTCCAAGTCCGAGTCCATGGTCCTCAGCCGGAAAAAGGTGGATTGTCCTCTCCGGGTTGGGGACAGGCTCTTGCCCCAAGTGGAAGAGTTTAAGTATCTTGGGGTCTTGTTCACGAGTGAGGGGAAAATGGAGCGAGAGATCGACAGACGGATTGGAGCAGCATCTGCAGTGATGCGGACGTTGTACCGGTCTGTTGTGGTGAAGAGGGAGCTTAGTTCTAAGGCAAAGCTGTCAATTTACCAGTCAATCTACGTTCCTACTCTCACCTATGGTCACGAGCTTTGGGAAATGACCGAAAGAACGAGATCGCGGATACAAGCGGCTGAAATGAGCTTTCTCCGTAGGATTGCTGGACTCATCCTCAGAGATAGGGTGAGGAGCTCAGTCATCCGGGAGAGGCTCAGAGTAGAACCGCTGCTCCTCCACATTGAAAGGAGTCAGTTGAGGTGGTATGGGCATCTGATTAGGATGCCTCCTGGACGCCTCCCACTTAAGGTGTTTCAGGCACGTCCCACTGGGAGGAGACCCCGGGGCAGACCCAGGACTCGGTGGAGAGACTATGTCTCCCATCTGGTCTGGGAACGCCTTGGTATCCCCTCTGAAGAGCTGGAGCAGGTGGCTGGGGAGAGGGAAGTCTGGGCTTCTCTGCTTGAACTGCTGCCTCCACGACCCGGACCTCCGGAAAAGCGGTAGAAGATGGATGGATGGATGGATGTCTGGGAGCAGCTCTGCGATCCACATGGTGAGGACATCGATGGCCTCACTCACACCATCACGGACTACATCAGCTTCTGTGTGGACAACAACGTACCCACCAAGACCATACGGTGTTGCTTGAACAACAAACCCTGGATCAACCCTGCGATAAAAACACTTCTGAGAGAGAAGAAGAGGATCTTCAGGTCGGGGAACAGGGAGATGCTGAAGTCCGTATAGAGGGAGCTGAGGAGGAAGATCAGAGAAGGCAAGGACAGCTTCAGGAAGAAGGTGGAGGACAAGCTGCAACAAAGCGACATCGGCGGGGTCTGGAGAAACCTTAAAACCATCTCTGGGCTCCAGAATACCTCCCCCCAGGCCACAGGGGGCAGGGAGTGGGCGAACAATCTGAACCTGTTTTTTAATAGGTTTGACCAACCGCCCTCCCCCCCGACTGCACAACAACCACTGCTGCCTCTAAAGACATCGAGTCCTGCTGACCACACCCCACTCCACCATCACCCCCCTACTCCCAACACACAGCCCCCCAACATGACCCTCACTAAGACCCAGGTGAGGACGGAGCTGAGGAAGATCAAGGCGAGGAAGGCCTCGGGACCGGACGGCATCAGCGCAAAGCTCCTCAAGTCCTGTGCAGACCAGCTGTGTGGGATTGTGGAGCACTTCTTCAACCTGAGCCTGAAGCTGGGGAGGGTACCACAGTTGTGGAAAACATCTTGTATGGTACCTGTACCAAAGACTTCCCACCCCAAAGATCTGAACAGCTACAGACCAGTGGCCCTGACGTCCCACATGATGAAGACCCTGGAGAGACTGCTCCTTGCTTACCTCCGCCCCCTTGTGGGACCAGCGATGGATCCACTCAAGTTCGCCTACCAGCATGGCATTGGGGTGGAGGATGCAGTGATCTTCCTCCTTCACCGTTCTTTGTCCCACCTGGAGAAGCCTGGGAATGCGGTGAGGATCATGTTCTTTGACTTCTCCAGTGCTTTCAACACCATCCAACCGATGATCCTGAAGGACAAGCTGCTGTGCGCAGGGGTGGACCAGCACCTGTCACCATGGATCCTGGACTACCTCACTAACCGGCCACAGTTTGTGAGAACCCGGGACTGTGTGTCTGACATGATCATCGGTAGCACGGGGGCCCCCCAGGGAATGGTTTTGGCTCCCTTCCTGTTCACCCTTTATACTGCGGACTTCTCACACAACACAACACACTGTCATCTTCAGAAGTTCTCTGACGACTCTGCGATCATTGGCCTCATCTCCAACGGAGATGAAGCTGAGTACAGAGGACTTATCCAGGACTTTGTGGACTGGTGCCATCGGAACTGCCTCCAGATCAACGCGAGGAAAACTAAGGAGCTGGTGGTGGACTGCCGCAGGCAAGGACAACCCCTCACAGCACCAGTAAATATACAGGGAACTGACATCGAGATGGTGACATCCTACAAGTACCTGGGTGTTCATCTGAACAATAAACTAGACTGGTCACACAATACTGACACACTCTACAAGAAGGGACAGTGCAGGCTGTTCTTAATGAGGAGACTCAGGTCTTTTGGTGTACAATGGGCAGTGCTGAAGACATTCTATGACACGGTGGTGGCATCAGCCATCACTTTTGGAGTGGTCTGCTGGGGCAGTGTCGTTACAGCAGCCGATAGGAAGAGACTGAACAAACTTATCAAGAAAGCTAGCTCTGTCCTGGGGCAACGCCTTGACCCAGTGGAGGAGATGGGAGAGAGAAGGATGGTGGTAAAACTGTCATCTCTGCTGGAGTCCGAGTCCCACCCTATGCAGGACATACTGAATGCACTGAGGAGCTCATTTAGCAGCAGACTACGTCATCCTAGGTGCACAACCGAGAGGTTTTGCAGATCCTTCCTACCTACGGCTGTCAGACTGTACAACCTAAGCAGGGCTGCTTGCAGAGATAGCAAAAAAACGTGACAACCTAATAGTATTGAATGCAAAAGATGCAATAGACTTACACAATGGTCCCCTCCGGTATACAACTAGGAAAATACTGGTCGCTACCGAGGGTGACAATATGTATGGGTATATAATCATACCATGTAGGATAACTAAGTAGACGGTTATGCTGTTCATTCCATCTAGCTACAATGCTCCGCACTGTGTGTGTTCATATATTTATATATTTATTCCATCTAGCGACAATGCTCCGCACTGTGTGTTTATATATTTATATATTTATATGTACATATGTATATTCGCTGCTCTTGTTTTTTCTTGTCTTCTTGATTGTTGCTGTGTGTGTTGCTATCCCCGTGCTGTTGCAATCCTGGAATTTCCCCATTGTGGGACTAATAAAGGCTTATCTTATCTTATCTTATCTTATCTTATCTTAATACAGTGCAGATAAAAGAATAAAGTCTCAAAGTTGCATGAAAAATATATAAAACAAGGAAGAAAAATTATTGAAATTTACTAGTATATAGTGACATGCTTAAAAAGGTGTCATAATAGGTTTTTTTTTTAATTATTATTTTTTCCTTCTGGAGGGGTAGCTCAGACAAAGATGGCAAAGGAACTGTTGCCCAGCCAACAATAGTGCTTACCTTTGCACATCCTTGCCAACACATTAATGGTGACAGCCCTAATAAAAATGGAAGAAAAATTAGCTGTCTCACACTGCTGCAAAGTGAATACATAGTGCAGTAGTGCTGAAAACAACACCTGCACTTTTTTCACGTCAATTCAATTCATTTCAACTTTATTAATATAGCACCATTTCACAACAACAGTCATTGCACTTTCAAACTGTAGGGAAATCTGCCTCAGTTGCAGAAAGACCTCAACCATCAGGTAATCCTTTATGAGCAAGCACTTGGCAATGGTGGAGAGGAAAAGCTCCCTTTTTAACAGAAAGAAACCTTCAACAGAACCAGGCTCAGGGAGGGGCAGTCACCCGCTGCATCTGGCTGGGGAAGGGGTGTAAAGAAGTAAAGAACAGACACATACAGAGCAAACAGCATGATGGGAAGACTCTATGGGAGAAAGCAAACACATGAACAGCAAAAATATTGCATTGAGAATGAAGAAAGCAGTGAAACCCAGTGCATCATGGGAGTGTGAATGTAGTGGGCAGGTGTGTTTCTAGTTTAGCAGAATCAGACGGCAAGCTAGAAGAGTTGAGAAAGCCATGGCATGCTTTATAGTATTAGGATAGTTAAAACTAGGAGGAATGCCAAAAATGGCCGATAAGGGGTTAGGAGAGATGAAGTGTTTATAAGCGTTTCTTATTGTGCCAAAGATACTTTCCCAGAAGGTCAGTAATTTGGAGCATGACCAGAACATATGAAAATGGCCGGCTGGAGATTGTTTACTTCTATTACATGTATTGCTAATAGTTGGGCAGAATTTGGCAAGCTTTGCACTTGTGTAGTGAGTTTTGTAGAGTATTTTACATTATACAACAGTTAGTTCAGACAGGGCAATTTGATTGGACAACAGGGATTCCAGGAGTTACTATAATCCATGATAACTGCACTCCAGTTTCACTGGATATGTATCACTCTGCTTCAAAGGTGTTCTCGTAATGTTAATTACTGACAGCATTTTTTTAATCAACTCTGATAATTGCAGTACTGTTTTGGATACCTTCATTTCCACAGTGAAGCGCTGTTTGACAAAAAATAAATCAATAAAATGAAACATCCATGACCCGGAAGTCTCACCCTTTTGCAAAGGTCTACTTCCGTCTACCCTGTAAATGTCTGTTTAAAAAATAGGCAGTGCTACAGTTTTGTTTTTTTTTGTTACTTATTTGTACCCGTAGGTAGACTTGGTTTGCAGTCTGGTGACAAGTCACCGGCTGCTGGTCGCTGCGTGTGCGAGCGCCCTAAACCTACATGTTTTTGGTGTGCGGGAGGAAACCGGAGAAATCCCGGAGTAAACCCGCGCAACACGGGGAGAACATGCAAACTCCACACAGCTCACTGTTGGTCGGGGGCTGGGATCGAACCCACGATCTCATGATCCCCGCGGTCCCCCGGCCGAGGGTAAAACTGTGCTGCCACAGTGCTAAACCACTGCGCCACCGTGCGCAGTGGTGGCGCAGTTTGTTCATTTTGTTCAGTTTGTTCATTGTCTTGATTAACATGCCACAATACCTTTGTGGTGATGAACTTTTTGTATCTCAAAATGTGAAGATAAGTGAGCAAAATGTGCTAAATCGCTAACATGCTAGCTACTAGCTTCTGGTGCCCGATAGATACATTTTGATCTGGGATTTTCTGAAGTATTGACTTAACAGGTATGCTTTATAAACACTTATTAAGTTTGCACTTGCCAATATTTAATTTGTTTATTTGTGTGTGGAATGACAATACAGTGATCCCTCGCTACTTCGTGCTTCACCTTTCGCGCCCTCAGTGCATCGCGGATTTTTCAAAAATATTCATCAAAAATTCAAAATTGAGAAATAATGGGCGGGCGCTAGCAGAAGGCAGGGAGACTACATTAGACCATCAGGTATCAACACGGAGAGCCGCACAACTCAAAAAATCCACCTCTCTGTTTGTTGTTCTCGTGTTGGCTCAGCTCGGAAATCTCGCAAGCTGATTGGCCAAGACGTTTCACCCCGCAAGCTGATTGGCCGAGACGTTTCACCCACCTCCTCTCCCTGCCGAGCGCCCATGAAGGGAAGGAAGACCGCATTCATTGCTCTTTATCGCTCGTGTTACGTAGTCTCGCAGCGTGGAACTTTTTGCTGTTCTCTTGTGCCATTTTGTGCGAAATAGTCTTCCCGTCGAGCCACTACGCCGCCTCCTGCAGCTTCTCCAGCTCTATCGGAAGCTGCCCTCGATGATCCTGCGCTTCTAGCACCTGACGATGAGGCGTCACCTGAGGAGCAGTAAAGCTCTCATTAACCTGTGAAGTAAATCATCTTCATCTTGAGTTACGTATCTTGTTATAAGAATAAAAGAGTTCTAAAAATATATTTATGTACACTTTATTTACATCTACGTATGTATGTACACGTACACACACACACACACACACGTATCATATGAGAGAGAGAGAGTGAGAGAATGAACGTACGTATTATTTATGGATGACGTCATTAGGGGTGACGCTACTTCGCGGTTTTTCACTTTTCGCGGTCGGTTCTGGAACCCATTAACCGCGATAAGTGAGGGATCACTGTAGATGTTTTCATGCTGATTGAGATGTTTAGCAAGTCACTAGCTAGATTTAGGGACTTTTTTTTTCTCAGCTGCGCAAAATAACTGGTTAAACAAACAAATCATAATATTTTGTCCAGTACTGCTGTCATTTAATAAAGTAGTGCATTGCCCGTAGAACACAAGTATTCCTGTCTGAAACAAGTATCCCAATTAGGCTTTACAGGCCCAAATGTACGCTGTGTTTGGAAGTGGAATACAAAGAGGTGTAGCCTATATGTAGGCAATCACACATGTTAGACTTTGACGAATATAAAAGGGAGTAAATGGTACTAAGATTTATTTGATTGTGTGAATATTAATTACAGAATACCTAAATATTGAAAATGAATGGGGCATCCAATATTAGCAACTGTTTCAGATCCCTTGTTTATTTGCTTGTCATATCACTTATTTGTGTGATCTTTTATCACTTATATTCAAGATAATAGTGTATCTTCACTTTGGGGAATGGGAGTTGTTCAGTCATCATTACAATTATTTTAGTTTAGTTAATATCACTGTTCAGTGACGGCGTTAAGTGTAATATTGAATTTCTTCTGTGTATTATCAATAAACTCATGCAGTACTATAACAGAACACATTTACAAATATTTGAGACCCACTGGCTGCTACTCTACCTGTGTGCCTGCGAAGGACTGCGATCCACTGGTTCAGCTACCACCAACCCCCCCCACCCCCCCGCGCACACGTGTTCTTCATGCCGAATCATCCATTAGACCTATGCAATCATGGCAACTTTTTTGTTAATTTTTTAAGCATTAATCCTTAAGTGTCATGGCGGCCTCTGGGCCGTCATTAGTGTCATTAGCCCCAGCTGCGCACAGACCAACAGGTGTGAATCAACGGCTGTTAAAAGCCAGTGTCGCTGACAGCCCGGCACGGAGTCGTCTGTCTTCCTCAACGGAGAATGAACCTGCACTCCGCTCTCTGGTCTCGCCAAGAACATCTCTTGTCTCGTCTGGAACTTTGTCTGTCTCGTCAAGAACTTTGTCTGTCTCGTCTGGAACTTTGTCTGTCTCGTCAGGAACTTTGTCTGTCTCGTCTGGAACCTCGTTTGTCTCGTCTGGAACCTCGTTTGTCTCGTCAAGAGCTTCACTTGCTGCATCCAGGAACTCTTCCCAGCATCAAGCAAGTAAGCGCACCATTTGCTACTCAACGCCAAACCTTTACCCCTGTGCACAGGTGGACCACCTTGGCGGCGGACCTGCGTCCCCAGCTGACGGGGTAACGTCATCACGTCTTCGTAGCGGCTCGCTACCACCACGCCTACCGGTACGTCTTGCTCCTCAATTGCCAGAACTATTATTGTATCAATTACAGGAGTATTGGCCAACGTTATCGGTGGAATCACTGTCATCAGCATCAGCTGTGTCGTCATTGCCACTGTGTGTGGAGTCACTAACCTCGTCTTTGTCTGCATCATCATCTGTATCATCGTTATCCCGGTCTGAGGAGTCACAGCCGGCGTCATCGTCAGGATCATCGTCATCCCAGTCTGTGGAGTCACAGCCGGTGTCGTCGTCAGGGCTGTCATTGTTACAGCCGGTGTCATCGTCAGGGCTGTCATTGTCACAGCCGGTGTCATCGTCAGGACTGTCATTGTCACAGCCACGGGTGGTAACCCCAGCACGGTCACGGACGCCTTCACCTCCACGCTGCCTGGCCGCTGGAACTCAGCAGAGCGAAGCCAGTGCTGCTCTCAAGTAAGCATTGTTATCTGCAGCTCTTTGCTAGTGTGGAGCATTAGTAATTTGTCTCTGCTTATCTGTTCCAGGGTTGCCGGGTCTCCGTCCAGGTCGCTCAACTCCAGTGACCAGAACGATATCCTCGCACTCACACTCGCATTACACTCACTCACAATTAAATAAAGATTATTGTCACTATCTGCTCGTGTCAGTGTCTGTCTCCTGGGTCCCGAAACATGTCAGTACGACTCCGTCACGAAGACCCAGCGGACAGTTCACTGTCGCGCCAAATCAACACTCTTAGCGCCCGGGTAGATTTATTTGCACACCAACAGACAGTAGTCTTAAATCAGTTAACTGCAATAAATGGTCGGCTGGATCGTCTGGAGGGACACCAGACGTTTCCCCCCACCGTAGACAGTTCTGCCTCTGTGGGCTTAGCATCTGGTCAAGCTAACATCTCCTCGTCTTCTCGCCTCACCCCTATTCCCACCCCTGCCCGGTTCAGCGGAAAACTCGGGGAAGCTCGAGGATTCATATTACAGTGTGAGTCAGTTTTTCTTCGTGTTCCGGGGGACTTTACTCTTGATTCTAGCCGGATTGGCTACATTATAAATTTGTTAGCAGGAAGAGCTTTGGACTGGGCGTATTCCATTATGGCGAAACCAAGCTATTCCCTGCTCACTTACCAGGACTTTGTGAATGAATTTTTGTCTGTATTTGATCATACGGATAGAGGTGAGGTGTTGACAGAACGATTGCTGAGCTTACAACAGGGAAAGAGATCAGCTGCTGATTACGCCATTGACTTCCGGGTCCTGGCTGCAGAGATTGGGTGGGGGGAGCCATCATTATGTGGTATCTTTCTACGTAGTCTTAATGATGAGTTGAAGGATGAGTTAGCGACACGGGACAAACCGGATAATTTACGGGATTTGATTGCCCTAGCGGTTAGTCTTGATAGCAGATTAAGGGAGCGGGCGGCTGAACGGCGTTCTACTTCCCGTTCGGTTAAACCCCACCCTCGCCTTCCCAACTCTCCTCCTCTCGCTCTATCTGCGTCAGAGGAACTTCCAGTTCAGCAAGCTATAATCAGTGGTCAGTCTAAAGTGTCAGCAGCAGAGAAACAATGCCGCAGGGATCAGGGCCTTTGTTTCTACTGTGGGAAAGAGTCACATAGGGTTTTTAAATGTCCCAATAAGTTAAAAAGGGAGGGCCCGTGGATCAGAGTAGGGGGATTCACGGGCAATAACTCTAAAGAGCCCCTTACTTGTTGTCGATTACCTCTTAGGCTCATCCATTTACATACAGAACACTCCACATTGGCGTTAGTAGATTCTGGAGCTGAGCAAAATTTTATTTCTAGAGACCTGGCAACCCGGATGGGTCTTAGCTGTCAGACTCTAGATCCCCCTGTCAAACTGATCACCTTGTCTAAAGCGTCGTTGACTACTATTGCTCATCAGATGGTTCCTGTGTCAGTTATTGTATCAGGAAATCACAGGGAGGAAATTCAGTTTTTTGTTCTGCCTGTTTCTTCTTCGCCCGTTATTCTGGGGTACCCCTGGCTGCACCTACATAACCCCACTATTGATTGGCAAGCTGGGAGAATAACGGCATGGAGTACGTTCTGCCTCAGTGCCTGCCTTCAATCGGCGGCATGCGCCCCATCCGTCAAGGTGCCTCTGCCTGATTCATCGCCACCGGACTTGTCCAAGGTGCCAGAGGTCTATCACGATTTGGGGCTAGTATTTTGCAAGTCTCGGGCATTGTCCTTACCCCCTCATCGCCCTTATGACTGCGCGATCAACCTTAAGGCTGGGGCCCCCTACCTGCTAGCCGCCTGTACAGCCTGTCAGCCTGTCAGCCCCGGAGCGCGAGGCTATGGACACATATATTAAGGAGTCCTTGGCTTCTGGTATCATCCGCCCGTCGTCTTCGGCAGTAGGTGCTGGATTTTTTTTTGTTGAAAAGAAAGACGGTTCTCTACGCCACTGCATCGATTTCTGGGGATTGAATGAAATAACTGTGAAAGACAATTATACCCTGCCTTTGAACACTGCTTTTGACTCCCTCCAGGGGGCGTCCTGGTTTACTAAATTGGACCTTAGGAATGCCTATCATCTTGTGCGCATAAGGGAAGGAGATGAGTGGAAGACGGCTTTTCGGACCCCCAGCGGACATTTTGAGTACCTGGTAATGCCGTTTGGGTTAACTAACACTCCAGCCGTGTTCCAACGTCTGATAAATGATGTACTACGGGATTTCCTGAACTCGTTTGTTTTTGTTTGTCTCGACGATATTCTCATTTTCTCCTGCACACTAGAGGAGCATCGAGTGCATGTGCGCAGGGTACTGCAGCGCCTCCTGGAGAATCAACTGTTCGTGAAGGCTGGAAAATGTGAGTTCCACACTGATCAAACCTCCTTCCTTGGGTTTATTTTAGCTCGGAACCAGGTGCTCCCTGACCCGGCCAAGGTCAAGGCAGTTGTGGATTGGCCTGCACCCACCTCCAGAAAGCAGCTTCAGGGGTTCCTGGGGTTTGCTAATTTCTATAGGAGGTTTGTGCCTAATTTTGGCAATATTGCTCGTCCCCTATCTGCTCTTACCTCCCCTAAGATCCCGTTTTGTTGGAGTAAGGAGGCAGCTGAAGCATTTGAAAGACTCAAGAGGGAGTTCGCCTCGGCCCGAGTCCTTACTCAGGTGGATCCAAAGCTGTAGTGCTTGGTGGAGGTGGACGCTTCTGATTCAGGAGTTGGAGCGGTACTCTCCCAACGGTCTCCCGAGGATGGTAAGATTCGCCCTTGTGCTTATTTCTCTCACCGTCTCACTTCTGCAGAGAGGAATTACTGCATCGGAGACAGGGAGTTACTGGCAGTAAAACTCGCCTTGGAGGAATGGAGACATTGGCTGGAGGGGGCTGCTCAGCCGTTCGTGGTTTGGACGGATCATCGTAACCTGGAGTACCTCAGGACGGCGAAGCACCTGAATGCACGCCAGGCTCGCTGGTCCCTCTTCTTCGGCCGTTTTAACTTTTCTATCATGTATCGGCCGGGAAGTAAGAACGGTAAGCCGGATGCTCTCTCTCGGCAGTTTGACATTCCATCCTCTGAGGACCAGGAGACCCCTATCCTGCCACCTTCCTGCGTCGTGGGCGCCCTGTCCTGGGGAATCTGCAAGACGGTTCGCCAGGCTCAGAAGACAGAGCCGGACCCCGGGGGGGGGGGGGAGGGGGGCCCGGGCCGCTTGTTTGTTCCACGCGCTATCCGGGGCAAGGTGATTGAGTGGGGTCACGCTTCCAAATGGGCCTGTCATCCTGGAGTGGGTCGGACCGTGGATCTCCTTCAAAGGACCTTCTGGTGGCCAGGGTTACGGAAGGACGTTGTTAATCACATCCGGGCCTGCGCTCAGTGCGCCACCAGGAGGACTACCCAATGTAATATCCAGGTGGCCAACCGGCATAGGAGACCCGCCCCGGACTTTAAGGTGGGTCAGAAGGTCTGGTTTTCAACCCGGAATATTTGTGTACCGGCCGAGGAACGGAAGCTCACGAAGCGCTTCATTGGCCCTTACACTATTAATCGTATTATTTAACCCTGTGTCTGTGCGCTTGTCTCTCCCCTCTTCGATGTGTATCTGCCCCATTTTTCATGTCTCCCAGGTCAAACCATACGTCTTGGACCCCCTGTGTCCTGCTCCAGCGGTTCCCGCGCCCCCGAGGATGATCGATGGCCATCCGGCCTGGGGGGTGACTGCTGTCCTTGATGTCCGCAGGCGGGGTCATGGTCTTCAGCATTTGGTGGACTGGGAGGGCTTTGGACCGGAGGATCGCTCTTGGATTCGCCCAGCGTTGATCTTGGATAAACAGCTGATTCGCGATTTTCATTGGGCGAATCCAGGTAGGATTGGGCAGATGCCTGGAGGCACTGCTAGAGGGGGGAGTACTGTCATGGCGGCCTCTGGGCCGTCATTAGTGTCATTAGCCCCAGCTGCGCACAGACCAACAGGTGTGAATCAACGGCTGTTAAAAGCCAGTGTCGCTGACAGCCCGGCACGGAGTCGTCTGTCTTCCTCAACGGAGAATGAACCTGCACTCCGCTCTCTGGTCTCGCCAAGAACATCTCTTGTCTCGTCTGGAACTTTGTCTGTCTCGTCGAGAACTTTGTCTGTCTCGTCTGGAACTTTGTCTGTCTCATCAAGAACTTTATCTGTCTCGTCTGGAACTTTGTCTGTCTCGTCAGGAACTTTGTCTGTCTCGTCTGGAACCTCGTTTGTCTCGTCAAGAGCTTCACTTGCTGCATCCAGGAACTCTTCCCAGCATCAAGCAAGTAAGCGCACCATTTGCTATTCAACGCCAAACCTTTACCCCTGTGCACAGGTGGACCACCTTGGCGGCGGACCTGCGTCCCCAGCTGACGGGGTAACGCCATCACGTCTTCGTAGCGGCTCGCTACCACCACGCCTACCGGTACGTCTTGCTCCTCAATTGCCAGAACTATTATTGTATCAATTACAGGAGTATTGGCCAACGTTATCAGTGGAATCACTGTCATCAGCATCAGCTGTGTCGTCATTGCCACTGTGTGTGGAGTCACTAACCTCATCTTTGTCTGCATCATCATCTGTATCATCGTTATCCCGGTCTGTGGAGTCACAGCCGGCGTCATCGTCAGGATCATCGTCATCCCGGTCTGTGGAGTCACAGCCGGTGTCATCGTCAGGGCTGTCATTGTTACAGCCGGTGTCATCGTCAGGGCTGTCATTGTCACAGCTGGTGTCATCGTCAGGACTGTCATTGTCACAGCCACGGGTGGTAACCCCAGCACGGTCACGGACGCCTTCACCTCCACGCTGCCCGGCCGCTGGAACTCAGCAGAGCGAAGCCAGTGCTGCTCTCAAGTAAGCCTTGTTATCTGCAGCTCTTTGCTAGTGTGGAGCATTAGTAATTTGTCTCTGCTTATCTGTTCCAGGGTTGCCGGGTCTCCGTCCAGGTCGCTCAGCTCCAGTGACCAGAATGATATCCTCGCACTCACACTCGCATTACACTCACTCACAATTAAATAAAGATTATTGTCACTATCTGCTCGTGTCAGTGTCTGTCTCCTGGGTCCCGAAACATGTCATTAAGTCTGTCTTGTGTTGTTATTTGCACATGGACTGCTGTTGTTTTTCCAGCCTTATTCCTTTTCCTTTTTATATTGCGCACACCACTGAAGAGAGAGAAAAACACCATTTCAGTTCTTCTGTATGTCTTGCAGGTACAGTGGGGTAAAAAAGTATTTAGTCAGCCACCAGTTGTGCAGGTTCTCCCACTTAAAAGATGAGAGAGGTCTCCAATTTTCATCATAGGTATACCTCAACTATGAGAGACAAAATAAGAAAAAAAAAATCCAGAAAATCACACTGAAGGATTTTTAATGAATTAATTGGTAAATTCCTCGGTAAAATAAGTATTTGGTCAATAACAAAAGTTCATCTCAATACTTTGTTATATACCCTTTGTTGGCAATGACAGAGGTCAAACGTTTTCTGTAAGTCTTCACAAGGTTTTCACACACTGTTGCTGGTATTTTGGCCCATTCCTCCATGCTGATCTCCTCTAGAGCAGTGATGTTTTGGGGCTGTCGCTGGGCAACACAGACTTTCAACTCCCTCCAAAGATTTTCTATGGGGTTGAGATCTGGAGACTGGCTAGGCCACTCCAGGACCTTGAAATGCTTCGTAAGAAGCATTTAGGCCACTCCTTCGTTGCCCGGGCGGTGTGTTTGGGATCATTGTCATGCTGAAAGACCCAGCCACGTTTCATCTTCAATGCCC
Organism: Pholidichthys leucotaenia; assembly: GCA_020510985.1. Lineage (NCBI taxonomy): Eukaryota > Metazoa > Chordata > Actinopteri > Cichliformes > Pholidichthyidae > Pholidichthys > Pholidichthys leucotaenia. The sequence goes on along the minus strand of CM035845.1, from coordinate 38,010,186 downwards.
TTGCTGGTGGAAGGAGGTTTTCACTCAAAATCTCACGATACATGGCCCCATTCATTCTTTCCTTTACACAGATCAGCCGTCCTGGTCCCTTTGCAGAAAAACAGCCCCAAAGTATGATGTTTCTACCCCCATGCTTCACAGTAAGTATGGTGTTCTTTCTCCTCCAAACACGACAAGTTGAGTTTTTACCAAAAAGTTCTATTTTGTTTTCATCTGACCATATGACATTCTCCCAATCCTCTTCTGGATCATCCAAATGCTCTCTAGCAAACTTCAGACAGGCCTGGACATGTACTGGCTTAAGCAGGGGAACACGTCTGGCACTGCAGGATTTGAGTCCCTGGCGGTGTAGTGTGTTTCTGATGTAGCCTTTGTTACTTTGGTCCCAGCTCTCTGCAGGTCATTCACTAGGTCCCCCCATGTGGTTCTGGGATTTTTGCTCACCGTTCTCGTGATAATTTTGACCCCACGGGGTGAGATCTTGCGTGGAGCCCCAGATGGAGGGAGATTATCAGTGGTCTTGTATGTCTTCCATTTTCTAATAATTGCTCCCACAGTTGATTTCTTCACACCAAGCTGCTTACCTATTGCAGATTTAGTCTTCCCAGCCTGGTGCAGGTCTACAATTTTGTTTCTGGTGTCCTTTGACAGCTCTTTGGTCTTGGCCATAGTGGAGTTTGGAGTCTGACTGTTTGAGGTTGTGGACAGGTGTCTTTTATACTGATAACGAGTTCAAACAGGTGCCATTAATACAGGTAACGAGTGGAGGACAGAGGAGCCTCTTAAAGAAGAAGTTACAGGTCTGTGAGAGCCAGAAATCTTGCTTGTTTATAGGTGACCAAATACTTATTTTACCGAGGAATTTACCAATTAATTCATTAAAAATCCTTCAATGTGATTTTCTGGATTTTTTTTTCTCATTTTGTCTCTCATAGTTGAGGTATACCTATGATGAAAATTGGAGACCTCTCTCATCTTTTAAGTGGGAGAACATGCACAATTGGTGGCTGACTAAATACTTTTTTGCCCCACTGTGTATCAGCTGTTCTGATAGATATGCCAAAATGTCAGAACACCAGGTGCATCCAATCAGCTGATCTCTTGAACCACAGAGCTCAGCTGTTTTCCATGATAAATCAGCCTCAGGGCAGAAGCACACTCTATGCATTATCTTTTTTTTTCACTTTATTGAAAATAACTTTTTTAATCTCCATCAGTTAGCGTGTCTTTGAGCCAGGTCGTGTCTTTCCGCTGCTTCTCCCGGCTTTTCCAGGTTGATTTGTCAGACCCGGTCCACTGACGCTCTGCCCAGTCTGCTCACATACCTTATTCTGATCATATGGCGAATTATCCTTTAGACCTACGCAATCACGGCAACTTCATGGTATAATTTTTTTAAGCATTAAATCTTCAGTATTATCTTTTTCTATCTTTCTTTCATTTCCTTGTTTTGTCCAGGGAATGCTGTAGTGACTGACAGGTCGTGATGCTGTGTTATTCAATCAACATGGTTGTGATGCCACGTATTGTCCAATCAGCATGGCCGTGATGCCGCATATTATCCAATCAGCACGGAGTCATTCCCAAACCCCACCCACACTTCTTCAAACCAGGCATGAAGAGACACAGAGCAGTGACAGAGTGGTGGCTAAACTTTTATTGATAAAAATTACATATTTTGACTGAGCGACGTGTAATATTGCTTAGTTGAATTAAACTATGACAAACACAAAGAGAAGAAAAGTGGACCAGGTTTAAAGGTGCACTGTGTAAAAAAAAAACAAAAAACTGTCGGCATCTAGTGGTGAGGTTCCATATTGCAACAAGCTGAAAATTTGTTCATCCCTCTCCTTCATAATGCAAGTGATTCTCCATGGAGGCCGTCAGGTGTCAAAACCTTTGCAACTGCCAAATGCATATTTGCCAAGATGATGTCTCCTAGCTACTCTACGGACATGTCAAGTGGTAAGAAAGAAATTTAGGAAATGTAATGTGCAAAACTATCACAGACAATGCCAGTCAATAAATGTTCACCAGTTGAGTAGTGTTATTCTATATGTTAGCTAACTTTTTTCTATACAAATACAAGTTAATTAGCAAAGTAACCATTAGGAACTATTTGATGATGATATAAGACTGGCAGGATACAATTATTTTTTTTCGTTTGCAGATAAAAGACAACATAATAGTATAGTTTGGCTGCGTTACATGTTTTCAAAAACAACTTTTAAACATATATTTTAAGTCATAATAATGTTCTTTTCAACTAATGTCTTGATTTTGATTAACTCAGTAGATGTTTTTCGTTGAAATCACAAGGTTTTTTTTGTATTTGCATCTCAAATTGGAACATTACAACAACAGGTAACGTTTATGACTGCAACACATGAGCGTGTTGTTAAACTAACAAAATTACATTTTATAACGCTGGACGTTTCTTTAGTGGTGAAAAAATATGTTACAGTTTCCATTAATTTTAGTAGGGTACATTACCTGTCCAGGAGAAAGCAGGTGACTTCAGTGTCACTTTTTAAAAGTTTTGTTGTCATCAGCTCTTTCCATCAGGTAACAGCTGATGGAAACAGCTGTAAACCATAAACATCATGTAAACACCAATGTTTACACAAGTCTTCTGTCCTTGCCTGTCCCGATGTCTTGTTGTCTTATGTTTTCTTATTTTTTCGAATATGATTCATTCTTGTTTTTCTCATCTTGATGAGAATAAGTATGATCTGCCATTTTTATAAGTGCAACCCAAGAAAGTCCAACTGCAAACAAAAATGTTTATACTAATAACCACTCCTCTTCCATGTGTTTCTTCTTCGTATCTTGTTATGTCAGCCAACGGCTGGCCAGCTCGTCATTAAAACATAAAAGGTTTCTTCTACAGCTAGCTGTATGTTTGTCCCTTCAGAGCTACTGTAGAAACATGGATGTGTAAAAGTGCGGCCTCCATAATGGCACAGGTCCACCACTATGTAGATATAAGCAACTTCTTCTAAGGTAACAAAAATCAAACAGCTTTTTTTTTTAAAGACTATACACTATTAAAAACATGTACATGATTATCTTAATTTTTGATAAAAGGTCATCCAAAACTTTACATAGGGCACCTTTAAAGCAGAATCCCACTGTTGGTCTGTCAAGATCGTTCCAAAATTGTTTTCCCATGAGTTTTTCATTAAGTGTGAGGGTTGAGAAGTGATAGAACGATTCACATTATACAAAAAAGAGACATAGTTGCTTTTGGTGGTGTCAAGTAGAGTTACCAGAGTATAATTTGGGAAGTGATGTGTTCTGCTTTTTCTCCTCTTCTACATATGATTTTCTCTTCATTTTTCTGTCATGCATTCCTCTTCTTTGCTGGAACACTTACAATTGAACATTTCCGTGCTATGCATATAAATTTTAAATGACACATAAAATTCTGTCTTGACTAATTTTTAAGATCAGTGTTGTCGACTATGTTTACTAATCCATTTTACAAATTACTAATCTGTTTTGATATGGAAGTTACCTTACTTGAAACAAATTATGTAATTGTACATTCCTGTAATGAAATTTTGCTGAGATCAAGGTTCAGCTGTATATTTTTTCACTTTCATGTGTTCTTCAGCAGTGTTTGTATGATAATAAGGACCCACTAAATTTGTTCAATTAATTTCCATGGCTTTTTAAAATGAAAATCCATGATTGCTGTAAAACTGAATGTATTGTCTGACCAGGTATTCCATCAGAAACACAATGTAACATAAATCCAGTGGATGCGTACAGACATGCACATCATCATAAGCAGATACTGTAGATTGGGTTTGCAGTTCACTTAATAAACATATTAGTAATTAAGTAAGAAAAGTTTTGGAACATTACGTAAATACCCCTTGCAATTCACATGCATTCACTATGCAAGCAGAGTTGGTAGACACTGATAGTTTTCCACACATCATTCCCCCTGAAGATCAAGATCCTATTGATGACCCCCCCCCACCTTCCCCCCAAGGTTGTTGAATTAGAGGAGTGTATGTCTAGGCTCAAAAATGGCATGTGTCAGGGAACTGACAGAGTATTCAGCAAAGAACTTAAAGACTCCTCAAAACAACTCCTCCTCTATCTGGTTCTACTGATGGGAACAATTTAGGAATGTGTTAGGGTCCCTAATGCATGGCTGCTTTCTTTGATGACATGTCTCTACAAGAAGGGACTAAGATCTCTAGCAGAAAACTACTGGGGTCTGTCTAAGCTTTTATCGATGCTGGTTATTCAAAAAGTACGGCCAGTCTACAAACACATTCTACTGCCTACATAGTTTTGATTCAGAAGCAATCAGTACACCTGTGATGCAATCTATGTTGTTTGACAAATACTGGAGAAAGAAGGGAACCCACTCTTTGAATGTTTCATTTACCTCAAGGCGGCATATGATTGGCTTCTACAGGATGCGATCTTTTGCGTTCTAGAGGTAGAGCTTAGAGGATGCTCTAAGCTGACCACCACCATCAAGGCTCAGTACACTGGCACAATGGCCTGCATAAAGGGTGCTAGCCACTATTTCAACACTTATGTAGGGTGTCGCCAAGGTGCACTTGAGAGTCCAAGCATCTTTAATGTGTACTTGGACTTTGTCAAGAGATGTGCCAACCATGATATCAAGAGCCAACTCCATGAGGCAGGTGCATGTTTCAAGTCTGTAGTACAAAACGGGGTGTCTCCCCGTGAACTTTGTACTAGGATGTCACATGGTGTGATCAGAATATTAGAGCTCATGTACGCTGACTACATTATAGTGTTTTCCGAGAGCTTGGACGAACTAAAAAAAAATCTTATGACAACACTTTCTCAAGATTTCGTTTACAGATGTCGTACAAAAAGATGGAGACAGTGGCCTTTTATATTGCTGAAAGTATACAGTCTAAAACAACTCTACTGACAGTTGACAATGTTGAGTTAAAAAAAAATATGACAGTTCTGTTACCTTGGCCACCTTATTACCAACACTGGGAAGCCATCAAAGTTCCTGCACCACAGGATAGCATCAGCATTTGAAAAATGGACAGAACTGAAACATATGCTTCCTGACCGCAAAATCCATCTCAATATTTGCATGAAAATCTTGATAGCATGTGTGCAGTCTTAGCTATTGTACAGTGTGCAGACATGGGAGCTATCATGTACTGAACTCCAGAAGCTCAATGCTGTTTGGAATGGCTTCTTAAGAAAAGGGATAGCTGGGGGCTATGCAAGGAAGAACACACTGCCCATGAGTCAACGTAAGAAGGAGACAGATAGTCTATAGTCAATGATGGACAGATAATAAATAGTCAATGGGGACTTGGATTGGGCTATCAAGATCTTGAACACTAAGCTCTGCCAAATAACCCAGTCACAGCCCATTGAAGTTTTCTGTAACATCCAGTATCTGACAAACATAGCGCACATGTGCAGAATGCAAAATGACGCAATCCAAAAAGTTATGTTTGACAAGAGGAGAAATTGGAGGAGGGTTGAAGAACTGCTTGGTGTCGATAAACACCAGGCCCTGAAGACAATGATGATGAAAGATTTCATGCAGATCTTGAAGATTCGATTCCCATGCTCCAAGCAGCCACGCCCTAAGGCCAATCATGTGCCACGTGGGAAAACATGATTTTCATTTAATTTATTAGTTTATTTAAAGGGACAGTGCTCATCACTAAACAGAACAATTCTGTAAATAAGCAGAGTTAGCTAAAATGCTAATTTTCATCTGTTGTCCCTGGCCAACACAATGATGTTGGTGTTGTTGTTTTATACAGTATATGTGCATCTGATATGTTCTATGAATTTTGAAGGATCTGTAATCACCCCAAAAGAAAAGGTATACACACCATGCTTCTGTTATTAAAAGGTAAAAATGTTTGTTTAAATAAAGAATAGCTGGGTGTTTCGCCATTAAATTATGAGGTTTTTGGTTATATATTATGACTTATGACAACATGTTATGCAAATAGATGTGCATTAGTTTACAAATCATACTGACTTGCACATCCTCAGAGGTAATGACGAAATTAAACCAGAATGGTGGCCTAGTGTTAGAGCATCCACAGGCAGGAGGTCTTGGGTTCAAGCCTTGGCCGGGCCACACTAAAGACCATGTAAGAATGGTACTTCCCGCCTTCTAGCTTGGTGCTTAGTATAATAGAATGAAGGGGAAGGAAAAGTTGTAACCCTTAGACAACAGATGGAAATTAGCCACTAGCTACAATCTGGCAATTTTACAGTGACTGATATCAGTGTTCATTAACCTGCACTGTCCAGAAAAAGAGCAATTGTGTTTGCAAAATTTTTCAGTAATACACAGTATTAGTATTTTGCTGATGGTTTTGCCTGTTTCAGAATTTGATTGGACTACAAGTAGGAACCTGTTGGGACAAACGAGCTCCCAACATGTTGAGCATCTTAAGTCTATCAACAGTTATCAAGAAAACTGTTGGTCAAAGATATTTTTAAGGTTATAAAATCAAACAATATCAATGTTTTTAAAACTTTTTTGTACCAGTTCCAGTTTCATAAGGTCTTAAGCAGTTTACAAATAATCTCACTATTGATTAGATTTTACACAGTGTCACAACTTCATCTTTTTTGAAAATGCGGTTTCAATATTTAATTATAACTACATCAAATCTTTTACAATAGTATGCACCCACCAAAAAAAAAAAAAAAAACTATTAACATTATTAACATTATTAACTATTTGGGAACACCAGCTCTAATGGGGTGGCTGTAACATGTGGTGGTATTTTGACCCTCATATCTGTGGAGGAGGTATAGACTGTTCACTGCCAAATATCTCCAAACACTACAGCTACAGTGTAGAGGCGTAGAATAACCTATGAACTGGCCTCCAACCAAGAACACAAGTAGGTGGATGGCTGTCCACTCAGTACACTCAGGTCAAAATACAAAGTTATCCATGCCACACTTGACGCAGAGCTTTCATAGATAGATAGATAGATAGATAGATAGATAGATAGATAGATAGATAGATAGATAGATTTCAAGACTGTCGAAATACGAGGGAGGGGGGCTGAAACGTTCATAGGCTGAAAAGTTCATAGTGGTCAAATTTGACCAAATGTGAATTATTGTTCAACATAGTCTCCCCTTCAGTCCACACACTTCTTCCATCAGTGTTGCAGTGCTTGGATCCCCGCGGTTGAAAAATAAACCACATTTGGTCAAATTTGACCACTCTGAACCCTTCAGCCCTCCGTAGAAGTCAGAATCAACAATACTAAGTCACTGGTGACAGTACAGCAGAAAGTGCATGTAAAATTGTGTACTATTTGGTCTGATTTGGTTGAAAAACATTCCAGTTATTCAATAAGAAGTGCACTGTTAGTACTCAAATGGTCAAAATGATCAGTTTTATCTTGCAATTAGAGCATAGGTTCAGAATTTACAGCCCATGATGATACTATAGTTTGCTACCTAAGCCTGTCATTGTTTTAAACCCTAGTTCTTCTCTTTATACCCACTGAAATGGTTTCATCACTGTAAAATTGTTCAGGTTACTTTATTCATACCCATAGGTAGAATTGTTTCGCAGTGAGTTGTCCATTCACATATACATACAGATTTCATAACAAATGTAATCAGACAACACTTTGACCACATATAGTACATGTTCCCCACATGACGCCCAGTCACAAGTTATTTTCAGATTCTGCCTTACCCAAATTGTATACTGTAATTTATTAACATCTTACATCAGGGATGGGCAACTGGCAGCCCACGGGCCACATGCAGCCTGCTCCCTCATCCACTGCGGGCCACCAGTCCATTTCCAAAAATCAATTATTTATTTATATCACGTTTGGAACCGCATTCTTGAACACAGTTATAGAGTCCGCCAGCAGAGGGAGCTCTAACCAAAACCTAAGTTGCACTCTGTAAGTGATAGAGCAAGATAAGGAGCAACTAGTGGGATCAGTAGTGTGCACCAGAGTGTTGTCAGGTATGTTTTGTATGCTAAGACCGCATTAATAGGCTGTAAACAGCACTAAATGTAAAAAAGTAGGCTGCTTTTAAACAAGAATAAATTGTACAGCTGACTTGTTGCAGCATTTATTTGTGTTTGGCAGGTGAAGCCCATGTCAGCAATAAAAGTTCAGAGAGGAGTTGTTGTAATCTGCTCAGTTTTTTTTTTTTTTTTTTTTTTTTTTTTTCATTTAAACCAGTGGCTCTTTAACTTTTTTTGAATTCCCCATTTTGGGGAGCCAGAAATTACCAAGCTCACACAGCTATTTCTCTGCCTCTCCACACCCACAATTAATCCTTGAGCAAGCAAAGCCTCGTCATGTTTCCTTTTCTTCTTGACTTCTTTTGTTATGTAATTATCATCTGAAATTTCTCTTTGCTCCTCATTTTTGATGGAGAGAGTTTTGAAAATTAGTTCATGATATAATTTTATCCATCCATCCATCTTCCACTGCAGGGCTACTCAATTATAAAATCAGTTGGGCCACAATTTGAAATCAAAACATGTAACTGGGCCACACATGTTCAGTGATCTGTTGAATATGACAAATTTCAAACCAACACACATCAATATGATGAAAAATATGCACTTTTTATTCATTGTCTTGGTTTTAAATGTGCGCTTGACACATGACAAAGGCACATCAAAAGTGCATAAAAACACAATAACAGTGCTTGAGCAGAATTTGAAGTTGTAGAACTATTTTTCCTCTCGAACAACAATTAAATAAATAGAATGAAAGAATAAAATTCTGTAAATAACCATTTTGGTCATATCTTACTCAGGCATATCTCAAAATGCATAAAATCTCAATTTGCTCTGTTAATAGCATTAACATTTGTTTCCCTTTTGAAATAAAGTATACTACATCCTGGTCATAACTGACCTTGGCACATCACAAAGGGCATTTAGCTGAATAAAAAAAGAACTGTCAAACACTTCAGTGCACAAACCCCCAACAAAAAATTGATAACATTAACAAACATTACACATCCACTATTGTGGTTTGTTTTGTTTTAAATCACCAAGTGTGCATAGGAACCTCAGGGTACATGCTGGACAGATCGGCAGTTCCTTGTAGGGCAGATATAATTTCACCAGTAATTTTAATTCTAATATGATAAAACACTCAGTAGCTTTTATTTTCATTTTCATTTTCTGTTTTAATTGTGAAACTTTTAACTTTGCAAGAAATAATACCCCCCAACGGTAGGTTTACATGTAAATCTGGCCCTCAGGATGTTCCCTATCCCTGTCTTACATGCTTAGTGTGCGCCTTAGTGTGCTAAGCTAACGCTAGTTAGCTTAATGCTGGCGCCAGCCATTCCACCTAACACCAGCCTGAATCAAAGCCCAGCTGCGAGGCCCAGCGGAGATACTACCAGGCAGGCGGCTATTTGTTGACGGGGCTCAGCAGAGATTTCACCCAGGCAGACGACGGTAGGTGGCGGTGCCTAGCGGAGGACTTACCGTGACTGCAGCGGCGGTGTGCGACGAGACTACCCGAAGCGATTGCTAAGCTAACGCTAGATAGCTTAATGCTGGCGCCAGTCATTCCACCTTACACCAGCCTGAATCGAAGCCCAGCTGCGAGGCCCAGCGGAGATACTACCAGGCAAGCGGCTATTTGTTGACGGGGCTCAGCAGAGATTTCACCCAGGCAGACGACGGTAGGTGGCGGTGCCTAGCGGAGGACTTACCGTGACCTCAGCGGAGCTCGGTGGCAGCGGCGGTGTGTGACGAGACTCGGTTGGAGGAACGGGATGGGAGACCAGTTACGGCGACTATGAGCAACGAGACCAGCAACGGAAGGGGCTAGTTGGCTAGCTGAGGCCCAGCTGGATTCGAGGACGATCGGATCAGATTCTGGCGATATAAGCAGAATTTATTTTACTATCCACAGATTTTCTTTTTCCTTCTTTCCAAGAAAGACCGAAGATGGCTGCCACCGGATTAAAAAGTGGGCTGATGGGCACCACTAATAAGCCTTCTCTACTTCTCTACTTCCTCTTCGTTTGTCTTTGTGTGTCTGGACCTGCAACAAGAAGGATTTTCCGACAAACTCAACCAAAGGTGAAGTTAAAAAGTTTTATCTGTATGGATTTGGGCTTGGACATCTCACCCTACACTCTATGTGGTCTTTAAAAGGCCTGAGCAAAAACTTCCAAATTAAGGCAAACATGGCTGTTAAGCAAAAATCACAATATGGCAGAGGATATACAATTAAAGTTCTGTTAATTCTGCTACTTCTGGCAGGAGATATTCACCTTAACCCTGGACCTGCCACTATTAAACAGCAGACCACTGGGTTAGCACAAAACCGAGCTGTACAAAAGCAAAAACAACATTTATTTTTCCAAACTGTTAATCATGCACGAGTTCTTTGGGACACCAAGGCTAAACCAAAGGGGATCCTCGGCGGTCATTTAAACATACGGAGCATAATCCCCAAAAGAGATGAGATTTCGGTGTTGCTGTTGGACTCAAATCTGGACTACCTTTGTCTCTCAGAAAGCTGGCTACACAGGAACATAGACACTAATATGATCGATATTGTGGGCTATCAGTGTTTTAGAAAAGACAGGCAGGTAGGGAGGGGAGGAGGTGTTTTAATTTACATCAAAGAGAAATATAAATGTCAACTGGTTGATTTGAATACTTCACTTGAATGTTTAGCTGTTAATGTATGTCTCTCTCCAGTAATGAATTTCAACATTGCAGTAGTGTACAACCCACCCTCACACAACTCTTCCTTTTATAATGAATTAAGTGATCTGGTTAAACAACTTGAGAAGAACAGAGAAACAATAATTCATGGTGACTTTAATATCAACTGGTCTGATAAAAAAGACAAACAAAAACTGAAAAGCCTCATGACTAAATTTAATTACCAGCAAATCATCAAAGGACCCACCAGGATAACCAAACAATCCAGAACACTTATTGACATGGTATTTACTAATAAACCAGAACGAATAACCAGAACCTATAATCTTGTAACTGGTCTCTCAGATCATAACATGGTTCTTGCTGTCAGAAAACTTACTAAAAAGCGACTACAGTATTTTGGGGGAGTCGATATTGACAAATCAAATTTTATTATCCCCTAATCAAAAAATGAGGAGTTTGAACATTACTTAGAGAATCAAAATTGGGAGCAGCTCATGTCAACATGTGAAGTAGATGATTGTTGTAATTTTATAACTGCAACAATCACAAAGTCTACAAGTAGACAACAGAAGATTAGCCTACCATGGTTAAATAATGAAATAAGAAAACTTATGAAGAGGCGAGACTATGCACTGAAAACATCACTAACCTCCAAACTACATAATGATCACCTTGTGTACAAAAGTTTAAGAAATAAAGTGGTACATGAGCTGCGAAAATCAAAAATATCTTATTACAATAAACTGATAGATCATGCAAAGGGTAACAACAGTTCCCTATGGAGGCATTTAAATAACTTAACTAATAAAAAAAACGATCACAAGGGGGTAAAGGAACTTAGAATCAATGGCAAGACCGTCAGTGACAAGGCTACTTTGGCAAATGAATTTAATTCACACTTTGTGGGCTCTGTGGAAGACTTAACAAAAATTTTTGTGCTGCCAAATGTGCTCAACAACACAAATTCCATACTTCCAACAGATACTTTTCACATCGATGAGGTAAATGAGAAGTTAATTGCTGGCGTTGTTAAAACACTGTCAAACTCAAAAACTAATGATATCTACAATATGAGCACCTCCTTTCTCAAAATGCACAGCAAAATATTAATCAAACCACTGACTCATCTCATTAATCTCTCCATTAGGTCTAGTACATTTCCATCTGGCTGGAAAAAAGCTGTCGTCATACCAGTTCATAAATCAGGCAGTAAAGACGATATATGCAATTACCGCCCAATCTCTATCTTACCAGTCCTGTCTAAGGTTTTTGAAAAAGTTGTAGCTACACAGCTGATAGACTACTTACAAGACAGTCAACTTCTTCATCCACATCAATTTGGTTTTAGACCAGGATACTCAACAGAAACAGCAAATTGTTGCCTTATTGAAAACGTCAAACAGTCCTTGGACAGGGGTAATGTGGTAGGAGCTGTTTTTCTAGATCTCAAAAAGGCTTTCGATACTGTAAACCACAGTTTGCTTTTATCCAAAATGGTATATTTTAACTTCTCCCCAAATACATTAGAATGGTTTGCATCTTATCTCCAGAATAGAGAACAGTGTGTAAAAGTTCACCAGGATAAATCCTCATTTTTAAACAACCGCATGGGTATCCCACAAGGGTCCATTCTTGGTCCTTTACTTTTCAGCATTTTTATTAATGACTTGCCGTTAAACTGCTCAGCTGCAACATGCCAACTTTATGCAGATGATGCAGTTATTTACACAGCTGCCAAGACTCCAGCACAGGCTGCAGATGTACTGTCTACAAGTATGGTTGATGTCCAAGAGTGGCTCCTCAAGAACCATCTATTGCTGAACCTTCAGAAAACAGTCTCAATGTGTTTTTCAATCAAAAAATGTAACCTGCAACATTTTAAAGTTAATATACATGATCATGACATCAGTTTAGCTACAGAATTCAAATACCTTGGCATTGTACTAGATCCTCAACTCAAATTTAATCTTCATATAAAGAAAATTTCAAAAACAGTAAAAAAAAATCTGAACTGCTTTAAATTAATTAGATATTACATACCTTACGAAGCAGCTGCACTGTATATGCATTCTATGATGTTTTCTCATATATCATACTGTTTGACAGTCTGGGCTCAAGCAGCCCCTTCCACAATAAGACATATAGGTTCATTATATAATCAAACCCTAAAAATCTTGGACAAAAAGCCCATTAGGTGGCATCACTGTAATGTTTTAAAAAAATACAACCTATTGAATTTTGAGAGCTTCATTGACCTCTGTCTTCTGAAATTAACGTTCAAATGTTTCCATAAATCAGCACCCGAGCCACTTGCTGGTTTCGTCCAAAGACAGGACAGCAGCAGAGCCACCAGGAGTTCTGTTAACAATAACTGTAAAATATTCTACCGCAGAACCACATTTGGACAAACAGCTTTCTCTATAAAGGGCAGTCACATCTGGAACACAATGCCAAATGAAATTAAAATAATAACGGACTTTAAAACATTCACTAAAAATGTTAAAAACTGGCTGAAAAATAAACAAGAATGTACTCATGTATGAATTAATTGTCTGCAAAGTGAGAGTGAATGAAGGGAAGGAATAAATGTGTTTGTTTATAGTGAGTGACGGAGGGAGGAAGGCCTGAAATAGGCAAATGTGAGTTATGTTATATGTGTTAAATGTGAGTCCGGCTGTAATATTTGTGTATTTATAATATTTATAATATTTATGTTAAATGTGAGTCAGGCTGTTACATTTGTGTATTTATAATATAATATTTATAATTGTGTATTTATAATTTTTCTGCATTGATGTATGTGGTTATTGTGTATATTTTTATCTTGATTCTTTTTTCTAAAGCCCATCCAGGGACAAGAGTTGCAAATTAGCTAATAGCTATACACTCTATGTGCAACACATCAGATTGATTGTCTTTGATTAATTGTCTATGTTTATTGCACTGTCCCTGTCAAATAAACTAATCTACTACTATATTGAAGGGATTTATTTGATGCAGTTTATATGATGCTGAGTTTAGATAAGTTTGTAAATCACATGCAGCCATATGTGTGCTTCTTTATTCAGTAGTGTAAAAATATTGTTTCTTAGGCTTCTGTCAGTCTTTTTCTTTGCAAGGTAAAGCTTCTGTCTTGTGACCCTAGATGGGAGATTGTTGTCACATGTACTAAACAGCCAGTACTTGCCAGAAATTCCTGCTGCTCCTTTAGTGTTGCTGTCAGCCTCCCTGACCAGTTTTCTTCTCGTCTTTTCATCAATTTTGGAGGTACGTCCAGTTCTAGGTAATGTCACTGTTGTGCCATATTTTCTCCTCTTAATGACTGTCTTCACTGTGTTCCATGGTACACTTTACTCCTTGGAAATTCTTTTGTACCCTACACCTGATTGATACCTTTGAACAATGAGAACCCTCTGATGCTTTGGAAGCTCTCTTGGGGCCATGGCATGTGCTGTAAGATGTGACCCAAAAATGTCAGGAAAAGCCTACTAGAACAGCTGAACTTTATTTGGGGTTAATCAGAGGGCACTTTATATGGTGGCAGGTGTGTGCTGACTCCCATTAGTTTGAATGTGATTGGATTGTACAGGTTATAGTTCACATTAATGAAATGATTTATCTTGGTCTCATTTTTTAGATCAAAAAAACCTGGCATCTGAATAGGGGTGTGTAGACTTTTTATATCAGCTATATTTTTGATGGAGCCATTGACCTTCACCAGACATCAGTAACAACCCAAGTAATCCATACATCCAAAAAAATCAAGGCAACTGTGTTCACGAAACAAGTTATATTTAATAAAGTTGAACGACACAGGGAATAAGTGTTGAACACATGAAGAAAAAGAGGTGTAAAAAGGTATAGTAAGCTAAGAAACCAGCTGAAATCCATCAGAATTTAGGAAGTCATCCCATCTCCCATCAGTGCAAATTAATTTCAGCTAGTTACATTAAGTCCTGACTGACAGCCTTTAAAAAGGTCTGTGAATATCAATTTGTCACACCACAAAGAACTCATGATGGGTAGAAGCAAAGAGCACTCTCTAGACTTTCACAGCCTTATTGTTGCAAAACATAATGATAAAAAAAAAAAATAATAATCCAAGATGGCGCCGCGGATGGCAGCCACTGGCTTCTGCTCTCTGATGTTTTTGATAATTTTGTGTGTTTTTTTGGACTTCTGCTCTTCTGTCCGAGTCACCTATTCAAGGGAGGAACTACTTTCACTCAGACTACCTCCCAATGCAACTTCTCCGCCAGTTGCTACTCATGACTTTTCATCCATTATTACATTGCACATAACTCTCACACTGCTTTTTACTTCATTCACATTATATCACTGAATCTGAGTTCACATTGAAATACTGTGTGACTGTATATTTTTTCATATATTTCTGCAAAGTGTGGTTAGTCTGAGTAAATAACTGCATATATTCCTGTATATATTTGCATCCTTTTATAGAAACGTGGACAGACTGTAATTTATTGTACATACTCTGTTGTCATTGAATCCTTATTTAAATCCTCCACCTGAACAACGAGAGCAAGTTTTTAGCCAAAGTCAAATTCCTTGTATGTGTTGTGCATACTTGGCCAATAAAGCTGATTCTGATTCTGATTCTGATTCTGATGGCATTGGTTACTGGTGCATTACTAAACTGCTGAATGTTCCAGTGAGCACTGTTGGAGCCATCATTCGGAAGTGGAAAGAACATCATTTTACCATAAACTGGCCACAAGTAGGAGCTCCTCACGAGATTTCTGACAGAGGAGTCAAAATAATTTTCAGAAGAGTTATTCAAAAGCCAAAGACCACTCGTGGAGAGCTCCAGAAAGACCTGGAATTAGCAGGTATGGCTTTTTCAAAAAAAAACAACAAAAAAACAATAAGAAATGCACTCAGCCGACATGGGCTGTATGCCCACTCACCTCACAAGACTCCATTGCTGAAGAAAAAGCATGTTGAAGCTTGCTTAAAGTTTGCTGCGCAACATTTGGACAAGCCAGTAAAATACTAGGAGAATATAGTCTGGTCAGGTGAGACCAACATTGAACTTTCTGGATGCCCCAACACATAGCATGTTTGGAGGAGAAATGGCACTGCACATCCCATCATGGTGTGGGGTGTTTTTCAGCATATGATACTGGCAAAGTTCATATAATTGAAGGAAAGATGAATGGACGAATATACAGAGACATGCTTGATAAGAACTTGTTGCCATCTGCCAAGATGCTGAAGATGAACCAAGGGTGAACATTTCAACAAGACAATGATCCCAAACACACAGCAAAGGAAACTCTCAACTGGCTCTAGAGATGGAAAATAAAGCTGCTGGAATGGCCCAGTCAGTCACCTGACCTGAATCCAATTGAAAATCTATGGAAAAAACTGACGATCAGAGTTCATAGAATACACCCACAAAACCTTCAAGACTGGAAGACAGTTTGTGTGGAAGAATGGGCTAAAATCACTCCTGAGCAATGTCTGTGCCTAGTTTCTCCAACAGGAGGCATCTGAAAGCTGTTATTACCAACAAAGGCCTTTCTACTAAATATTAAATGAATTTCAAGAAGCATGTTCAATACTTATTCCCTGTGTCCACTTTATTAAATATAACGTTTTGTGAACACAGTTGCTTTGATTTCTTTGTATGTATGGATTACTTGGGTTGTTACTGATATCTGGTGAAAATCTCAGGTTAGTGGCTCCATCAGAAATATGTTGGTGTGAAATACTTATTTTCCCCGCTGTATTATGTTAATGTACAATATTTTTTTTTGTTTTCCACAACTTTTGCCAAAAATGTCAAGAATATCCAAAAGAACATGCAGTTCTCAGTTACTCCAACAGCAGTGGCAATCTTTGAAACTGGCGGGAAAATGAAATACTCAAACCTTCACTGCAATAAGCGTGCCTCTGCCTGATACAGCAAAGTTTACACTGATTCCCTGAGTGTGCAGTGGACCAAGATAGTCTATACCACAGGTGGTGGCAATGGTTCCATACAAGTTCAGCCTCCACTATGACCCACACACATTTATGGTTACACTATACAGTATACTGTATGTAGAAAATGACAAAAAAAAACCAACAAAAAACCTTTATAAAAAGCAAAACCTGTATGTTAAACATTTTCATATTTAGCCTATACTTGCATATCATTCACAACAAATTCACAATCATACCTTATCACTTAAGAGTTGGTTGTACAAAGCACATCATTAGTCAAAAAATTTAGAGGTCATGAAAATATTGCCTACTATCTAGCCTGTTGATTTGCCCATTATTTTTGAATTAGGCCTTAAGATTTCTATGTGCCTATCTATAAGAGCAAAGCCTTCCACCTCCACAAGGTGGGGAACCATTGAACCACAGCCCATGATCTCCAGTTACATATTGAGTCAGTACAACCTGTTTTGTTTACAGTACCACCACTGAATGGCTAGCAAAGCTCCATCTTCCAAACCTGTCCTTATAAATGATGTGCTACTCCTGAGCTACATAAACCCACCATATAAAGAATAAGTCTTCGTGCAAACGCTGCATGAGCCTAACAGATGGGAGGAGGTGAGTTGTGGTCACCCTCTAGGCCATTCTCGCTTCTTCCCACTCTACGAAGCAAAGATTTACAGCGGCGGTGTTGGAATAAAGTAGCTTGCAACATCTGGAGGAGCATGGAGCCAAGACATGGGTGGCGGTGACAGCAGCTAATTTAAAGGTAGTAAAAATGTTAGCAGGGAGCAGGGGATGAGTGATGGACAGCTGTATTCCCCCCTGACTGACCAAGGTGTGAAGACATTGTGGAACAGAAATTAAGGTTGGGGGGGGTCTCACCGGACTAGACTATTCCCAGCAGCTTTAGATTCATTAGCCTGGAGAATGAGCCCGAGAGAAAAAACAGAAGTAGAAGGCGCAAGTGAGTGAGTGCTAGATGAGACAAAGGAAGAGATGAAACAAGACGAGCAGTGAAAGGCAGAGGAGAGTGATTGAGGGAGAGTGGAAGAGGATCAATCAGGACTCACTACAATAATAAGGGGGTGACACCCCAATCAAGAGGAAAATCTCACTGTAATTCTGTTTGCTTGCCTTTCAATGTGAGCGTAATTGCCACGATCATTTAGGGCCAATGACAAATTTAGGGCCGGATTATTGTTTTCCCCCATGATATGAACTATTCTGTTTGTGTGTACTGAATAATGTGTTTCTTTCTGCCTTGTTTGCATATGAAGCCTGTAAATTAGTAAAAAGACAAGTCGGAGGCACCATTTTAAACCACGACTGTGCTGGGAAAAAAAAAATAAAATATATATATATATATATTATTTTTTTTATTTTTTTTAAACGATCCCATTTTTGGCATACCTGTCCAGAGAGCATGCATATGCATGAACCCATATGGATGGTGGGAGGAGAGGTAGGCGACTAGATCCCGGCAGTTGAAAATGAAGAAGCAAGCTTGACCCATTTTATCTTAGAAATACATCCAAGCTTACCAAATATACACCTAGAGAGAGACTACTTGCTTTTTAGCCACAAAAGTGTGTGCATTTCCAGGCACTCCCAAAATACACAACTGTTTGTTTCAGCCAAGAAGGGTAATGAGACAGCCTGCTAAACGTCACAAAGAAAGGTCTTTTTTGTGGGTGTTTTTCATTGAGGGAGTTAATTGCTGAAGAGAATTAATTAAAAAATGTTGACTTGAGAATTGTACATTGATTACTGTAAATATCCTCCTGAGTTTTGCTCTACTAATTGAGGAGCATTCTGCCTGGTGCATCTTATTACGTGGGCTACAGCATTAGCTGCAGTGCATCCTTGCCAGTATTGATTTTTTTTTTTTGTTTGATTTGATGGAGTCCATTACACTCACATCTCCAAAATATCTGAGAATTCATATGCAAGTTCCAGTTAGAAAGCACACGGTGGCTGTATGGACCAATCCATGTTTACAGACATTAGTATGTTTTCAGATTTTTTACTATGACTTTTTTGATAGAAAGAAAATTTATGTTTTGCCATTTCGGAAAAAAATAAATAAATTCTGGTCTTGATTTAAACTGGCAATAACCCCACATTTTTTTATTTATGCAAATGGGTTCAGGCTGCTGTACTATACATGTACTGTAATCTAATACATTTTACTTATACATATTATGGGTGGTTGATAGTCTAGTATAGAAGCAGGAAGTATATGTGTAATTGAAGGATGACATTAGTTCCCTTAATTTTGTCCATATCTTTTATGCTTGCTTTAAGAACCGCACTCTGATAAACTGTTTGAGCTTGCAGGCTAAATTGCAGGGATAGTGAAAAACACTGTACCACTGCACAGATGAGCTGCACCATGGAGCCAATGGTCAGGGTGGAAGGGGGGCTTGACCCAAGGGCCTTGTGCAAAGGAGAAAACCTTCCAAACCAATAGTTCTACAAGTAGACCAGTCTTCCCAACACTATTTTGCAGCTTCTTCAGCTAAACTTACACCAAACACCATGCTTTGCATTCCTTTGGACTTTCTATGAAATGAAGAGAGGGGGAGCCTGTCATGGGGCTTCACAAACCATGTCCAGACTTTTTTGCTTCAAGTTCATCTTTGAACTGAGAAAGCACGTGGAAAATGTCAGTTATTGGGTATCAGAATCAGCATGGGCTTATTGCCAAGTAAAGTTTACATAGTACAAGGAATTTGTCCTGGTGACAAGGTGGTAAAAACACAAATAACAAGGTACTGGTGCCCCCCAGGGAGCAGTCCTGGATCTCTTCCCATTCACCCTCTGCATTGCTGACTTTTCATATAACATGCCACATTGCCACCTGCAGAAGTTCTCTGACGACTCTGTAATTATTGGCCTCATCTCTGATGGGGATGACTTGGAGAATAGAGGACTGACCCTGGACCTGCAGAACTGCCTCCAGATAAATGCAGGGAAGAGCAAGGAATGTGTGGTGGCCTCCCGTAGGTGTAGACAATCCCCCATAGGACCAGTAAACATTCAGGGAATGGACATTGAGATTGTGACTGACATGTTTCTGGACCCAGTAAGCAGACACAGACTCAAAAGTAAACTCAATTATCTTTATTTTGTAATGAGTGTGTGTGTGTACGTGTAAATGTAGCGGCCGGGACGAGCAGAGCACCGTACAACCTGGCAACCCTATGGAGGAGTAGAGACAGGGAGGATTAGTGTCAGAACTCAGGAGGGAATGTACAGTTATGTTTTAGTCTTACTGTTGATGAGATGGTGAGCAGCTCGGGCTTGGCCCCGAAGGCTCCAGCCAGGGAGACAGCGTCTACAGGCCCAGTTGCGAATGGAGACAATGGTGAAGTTGTAGAGGTGCAGTGTGGGCTCGGTCCGCTGCCAGGAGGGATAAGTCCGTCGCCATGGATTTCCACCTGTGCACAGGGGAGCAGAGCGTAGAATAGTGATGTAGGAGAGGATTGCTTACTTGTCGTGGGGGGGTGAGCACTCCCAGATGAACGACAAGGGATAACAGGCTTCTCTGGAGAACAACGATGAAGAGGAGGAACCTCTGGAAGACTACGACAAAGAGAAGGAAACTCTGGAGGTAGATGAAGTGGTGTGCCGGTCTCATCAGACCAGGGAGAAAGACGACTCCATGCTGACCTGTGGGCAGCATGGCTTAAATAGCACTGTTGATGAGAGAGAGCAGGTGTGCGCGCAGCTGTGGAGAATCAGGCAGGCAGAGCAAATCATCACAGTGACATCTTACAAGTACTTGGGTGTTCTTCTGAGCAATAAACTGGACTGGTCACACAACACCAATGCACTTTACAAGAAGGGGCAGAGCAGGCTGTTCCCTCTGAGGAGACTCAGGTCTTTTGGAGAACAAGGGGCACTCCTGATGACCTTCAATGACTCTGCAGTGGCAATAGCCATCCTGTATGGAGTGGTCTGCTGGGGCAGCAGCATCACAGTTGCTGACAGGAAGAGACTGAAGAGGCTAATTAAGAAGGCCCTGTTCTGTGGAGCTGCCTTGACCCAATGGAGGTGATAGGAAGAGGAGGATGGCGGCCAAGCTATCATCTCTGCTGGACTCTGATTTCTACCCCATGAGGGACATGCTGAATGCACTGAGCAGCTCATTTAGTGGCAGGCTCCTCCATCCAAAGTGCTTAAGGAAGAGGTTTCGAAGGTCCTTCTTAACTGCTGTTAGACTTTACAATCTGCGTTGCTGATAGAAACCACACGTAACACTATTACTTTGCACAAATAAGGACCTTTCCTTTCCAATACACTGTTAATATGTCATTGAAGGTGGCAACAACACTATCCTCATTCAACTGTGAAATATACTGTTAATATGTATTGCTGACTATTTTAACTGCTTACTAGCACTGTAAAAACAATTTTAATTTTTAACTTCTTCCACTGTTAATAAACTGTTTTTTTTTTATTCATTCATTCATCTTCATCCATTTAATCCTTTTTGAGTTGCTGGAAAATATCTCCGCATCTTTGGCGAGAGGCAGGGTAAACCCTGGACAGATCACCAGTCCATCACACAGCCAGCCATTCACTCTCACATTCATACCTACAAATTTAGAATCCCCAGTGTATGCCAATTAACCTAACATGCATGTCTTTGGCCTTATCTTATCCTAAAGAGCAGAAAAGGGCAGGACCAGACAACAGTCAACGCAAAAAAAGGCAACAGTCAGTGCTTAAAAGGTCAAACTTGTCCCAGTAGCCGTATAGTATGGGGTGCTATTGGTCAGTTTCATTAATAGGAGGGACCGTCACCTCCCGCTGGCCAACTAATACCCACCTTAAGACAAAAAGCTCTTGAATGTGTTACTTTCTGCCAGAAGGTGCCCAGAGCTTTGTGTATTTCTCAGTTATTCAGCCACATCAAACATCACTCCAGGTTTGACAAAAAAAAGAACAGCATATGGGTTGATTTTTTTTTTCTTTCGGATAACCCGCCACCACAGCTCCAAGCAGCAGCTTCTTGGCCAAACTTAGATTCCCCCCAAAATGCGGATAATGTTACGAACCCAAACACAAAGGTGTTTTTATCATTTCTGGGGTTTCCACAGTAGGTTCAAGCCAGCAACAGCATTTATTGTATTGAGGTAAATGCTTCACATTCAGTGTGAACACAGCCTTACAGTGCATGAACACAACTTTGTAGCCAAGCTTGTTCGGATGATGGCCATTCAGCTGTAACATGCACAAGCAGAGTTTACAAGTTAGTATGTAACAACAAAATTTCCTAATTAAAATGGATGATAAGCCCACAGTTTCCACTTGACAGATTCTAATTGTACCATAGGATGAACACTAGAGGTGTCAGTCTTCAGTGGTCTCACGATTTGATTTGATTATGATTCAGTTATTCAGCTTGCCTTCCTACATGGCTACTTTTTCTGCAATTGATAGAATCAGTCTGGTATATGTGACCTCTTTTTTAGAAAGTGCTTAATCAGACAGCAAGTCTATAATAAAGAGATGCTTCAGTCACGTGTAATGGCTGTAGGATGAGCTTTATACAGAGACTTGGTAACCTGTGCTTTGGTTTCCTTGTGCAGTGCGGGTTCAGCCTTGTTAGTAAAGTAGCTTCATAGCAGAAGCTTGTACCACAGCTGAGGTCTCCGGCAGATGGTGGGATCCGGCGTTCATTGTTACCAAGGCTGGAGACTGTAAGTGCTGGCATGGAGCGGTTGGGGATTTTCACTCCGAGTTGGTTGGTGGTGCCCCCTCTATTTTCTTTTCTTTGCCGGGCCTGGTGTGTTGTTCAGGGTTGGTGCTGGCTCTGGGTAGGGACAGTGTGTGATTTTTGTGGAGCGTCTTTTGTGCGCGTCTTGTCCACTTCATGCTTCCCGCTTAACACAAGCCTTCGAAAAAATTATAGAATCACCACTCTTGGAGGATGTTCATTCAATTGTTTAATTTTGTAAAAAATAAACTAATCACAGACATGTCACTAAACTATTTTTATTCAAAAATACCAACCTTATGGCTTTGAGAAACATTGAAAAAATAATGAAAGTTTTCTTTAGTCAATTTTTTTATTAGATCAAGCAGAGGAAAAATATGGAATCACTTGATTCTGAGAAAAAATATAATAGAATTACCCTGAAATTTGCAGTCCTAAAACAAATAGCTGCATCAAATTAAATCTGCTAATTAGTCTACAGTTTAAAAGAGTGCTTGCACACCTTGGCAAGCTGATGCACCAAGCCGATAAACATGAATCATGGCTCCAGCATGAGGAATGTTGGTTGAAATAATGGAGAAGATTTTAAAATGTCTTCAAGAAGGTAACTGAATGAACATCCTCTAAGTGTGGTGGGTCCTTAATTTTTGTCTGCTTTACACCAGGTGCGTTTTCCATGAAGCCTGTGTTTTCCGACCATGATGCAATTATGCAATTGAGCAGTTTCTGATGTTGCGGCATAACATCACAACTTTATTGATGAGCAGAGGTCAGACAAATGGCAATAAAGATCAGCTTTCTGTGCAGGCGGTGAGCTCTTGATCATTAATGTTCTGGATCGATGCAGAGACCCGCATCATGATACATCGAGAGATTTCCACACTTCTAATAAACAGTATTTGATACTGGGTATAATGACCCTCATTTATCAAAAGTGTGTAGAAATCAGCACACATTTGGGTGTAAATAAGATAGTATGAAAAGTTCTACATGGAATTTCTGAACCCATGTGTATCTGGTTAGTCTTATCGTACGATTGTTCACTCACTGATAAATCTGGCAGATGGATCTGAGTGTTATTTGAATTCCATGCCCATGTCTCGCCCTCAGAATTTACAACACAGCGGAAGGACAAACGGCAAAAGAGAAACTTCATCATAAACATTTACATTATCAAAAGAGAAGGGAAAAAATGAAATAGGGTTGTGTGGCAACATCAAAAGTCTTATTCAATGCAAAAGAACCACATTTTGGTGGAGACTGAGGCTGCACAACACCAATGATTGGACCAACTGATCTTCATCTGAGGGTTATAATTTAAATCTGTACAGGCATGATTTATTTCTGCATTTGGGTGATATTACTTATACAAACACAACTCTTCACATATTGAGGAAAAAAAGAGGTTGGATAAAATGTAGAGGAGGGAGTCTGCCTTCATCAGTTACAGACAAAAAATGGGAATACATAATTAGGTATTTGACTAAATGTTGTTCGCTTGGCCATTTTAGAGCATACATGTTAAACCTAAGAAGTTATTATTTACATTATAGAAGTGCATAAGTCTCGCCTCTCTCTAGGACAACTGTGCGCTCTGCACATTGGCTCAGCTCAGCAGCACACACAACTCTGGCACCTGGCATTATTGTGCAAAAACACACAGGAGAAAATAAAATCATTTCTTCATATTTTGTCGCGCATCATGACCCAAAAAAGGGGAGGGGTAATTTGTATGTAAAAGGTACACCCATGATTCTATCTTTGTACCTGGAATTGGGTGTCATGTCAGGCATTGGTTTGCTTGCTACCGGATAACCATGAAAACCGGTACTACCTGTCTCATGGGTTGAGCCGTTGGTGACTGAACCGGCAGCCCCGCCCTTCCGAGGGTGTGGAGGGTGAAACTGGGCATCCTGGCAGAAGTAAATACAATATCTATCACAGGTCTGTGATGGACCACTCCCAGTTACACGGGGTGTGACTGAACATCCTGGCAGATAAGCACATCTGTCGCAAGGTCTGTGGTGGACTTTTGCCAGTCGGTGCGTCATGACATGCACTACACAAAGAGCAGAGATAAACAAACCTATCATCTGGTCAGTCATTGCAACAGATACTGGAGTCAGTTTGTCTTGACCTATCCTTGCCACTGATAATACCTCTATAATGTGCCGCTAGTCCAGCAAAAGCTAGCGGTATTCAAATACTTTGCAAGCAGTTTCATAAAATGGCCAATCAGAAAGCAACTCATACCAGCTCAGACGTTGCCCGGGTTAACAAGGTCAGGAGCTCCTGGCAGCGGAGGGCAAAGGATAGAGCTGCGTGGAGGAAGCTGATCAGACCTAAATGAAACAGTCATTGTCACCCCTGACAGACTGCTATGATGATGTGATGACCTGGAATTGTAAGTTAACAAATTTGCACCATTTCCATGAATCCTCCCACCCAGCCGATCAGACTGTTTAACCCCTCAGCTTCATGCTACCTCCAATTACACGAGTCCACGTTAACCTTGTAACTCCTCCACACTCAGGGCCGCACGGGACACCGGCAGGCCGACAGGTGGAAGACTGAGGCCTTGTAATGAAACATGACTGGTGAAGGGTGAACAGGCAGGCAAAGGTGCAACATCGAGCCGCGCCTCCACCACCTCACCCTAGAGACAGAGAGATGAAAGGGGAAGGGTTGGGGGGAAGATACAAAGCGGGAGAGAGTGATGTCAAGGGCTGGAGATTTCCAAGCAGTAGTATACGTTGATCCAATAAAAATTCAATAGAGTAAAAATAACACATATGTGCATGTAGGAGGGATGAAAAGGAGACATATGCAGGAAGGAAAGATGAAATTATCTGAAAAGTGAGAGAGACAGTCGAGGGAAGAGGAAGGAACGGTGATGCAGAGAATGATTAGGAACAAGAGAAACCAAGTCAGAGCATAGGTGGAAAACAAAATGAATGGAATAATTGTCATGTATTAAAGTGGCCATCAACTGGACTCTGATACTGATGATGGCTATGACTCACTCCCCAGTTGTTTGTCACAGTTTGGGTTAAGGTGAGTTTGATCTGACTCAATCAACATTGGAACATTTCTGTCATACACAAGAAAACTGACAGGCTGATACTGGTATCACCATGATTGGCCAGAATCCATCCATCCATCTTCTACCACTTTTCAAGAGGTCCAGGTCGGTGTCCGTGAGGCGTCAAACCAGGACATCTCAGGAGTGACTAAAAAAAGTTAGCTGCTACCATGTGTGAGCCCACAACAGCATCCAGAGGGGCACACCAGGCAGGAAAACCTTCTCCAGAAACCACATCCTGATGTCAGCTGCCCTTAGCAGCAAACAAGCAGAAAATTGTCATGGAGCTCCTAACTAATTTATTCTCCTGGTAATGGCTGGTTTGTACCAACGCTGAATTGTATGTAATCTATGTAATCACAGTACATTTCATGCCGAGTATAAATAAATTAGAACACAAGTACAGCTGAATCACTCATGGCTGAGTTTCCTGACAGGTCCACAATTCCAGAAAGTTTGGAAGAATAAATAGAAAGCTGAATTCCAAAGCTCCAGTGTGGGAGCATTTTAAACTGAAGCCAAATGAGCGAGGGGAGCCCAGTAATGTCAACAAGCCGTTGTGTGTCCTATATTTGAAAACAGTTGGAACAAAAACTGGGTAGCTTGGTGGTGCAGTGGTTAGCACTGTGGTGGCACAGCAAGAAGGTCACGGAATCGATCTCACACCCAGCCATCGTGGGTTCGATCCCACCCCCTGACCATCGGTGACCCATCTTTGTGGAGTTTGCATGTTCTTTCCGTGTTTGTGTGGGTTTACGCCAGATACTCTGGTTTCCTCCCACAGGCCAAAGACATGCAGGTTAGGTTAACTGGCATTAACTGGGGATTCTAGATTGTCCTTAGGTATGGATGTGAGAGTGAATGGTTGTCTGTCTCTCTGTGTTGGCCCTGCGATGGACTGGCGATCTGTCCAGGGTGGACCCTGCCTCTCGCCCAAAGATGCTGGGATAGGCTCCAGCCCCCCCATGACCCGAAAAAGATTAAGCAGTAGAAGATGGATGGATTGATGGATGGATGGATGTAACGAAAACTGAAAAATGCATTAAAAACATGACCATCCCACTCAGTTTTTCCAAGTAGGAACAAAACTGCAGTCAGACACGCAGAGCTCGCCAGTTCCCCACTGTCTGGTATAAAGAAATCTTTGACCAATAATGAAGATTAAAAACATGACAGCGATGAATGAAAAAAAAAATAAAATAAAAATTTATGGTCTTCCAAAATTTGTTATTTTTAGCAACCTAATTAAAAGACTAAATTATCTCTAGACATGTGGCCACATACAGTGGGGCAAAAAAGTATTTAGTCAGCCACCAACTGTGCAAGTTCTCCCACTTAAAAGATAAGAGAGGTCTCCAATTTTCATCATAGGTATACCTCAACTATGAGAGACAAAATGAGGAAAAAAAAATCTAGAAAATCACATTGAAGGATTTTTAATGAATTAATTGGTAAATTCCTTGGTAAAATAAGTATTTGGTCACCTACAAACAAGCAAGATTTCTGGCTCTCACAGACCTGTAACTTTTTCTTTAAGAGGTTCCTCTGTCCTCCACTCGTTACCTGTATTAATGGCACCTGTTTGAACTCATTATCAGTATAAAAGACAACTGTCCACAACCTCAAACAGTCAGACTCCAAACTCCACTATGGCCAAGGCCAAAGAGCTGTCAAAAGACACCAGAAACAAAATTGTAGACCTGCACCAGGCTGGGAAGACTGAATCTACAATAAGTAAGCAGCTTGGTGTGAAGAAATCAACTGTGGGAGCAATTATTAGAAAATGGAAGACATACAAGACCACTGATAATCCCCCTTGATCTAGGGCTTCATGCAAGATCTCACCCCGTGAGGTCAAAATGATCACGAAAACGGTGAGCAAAAATCCCAGAACCACATGGGGGGACCTAGTGAATGACCTGCAGAGAGCTGGGACCAAAGTAACAAAAGCTACATCAGAAACACACTGCGCGGCCAGGGACTCAAATCCTGCAGTGCCGGACGTGTCCCCCTGCTTAAGCCAGTACATGTCCAGGCCCGTCTGAAGTTTGCTAGAGAGCATTTGGATGATCCAGAAGAGGATTGGGAGAATGTCATATGGTCAGATGAAACCAAAATAGAACTTTTTGGTAAAAACACAACTTGTCGTGTTTGGAGGAGAAAGAACACCATACCTACTGTGAAGCACGGGGGTGAAAACATCATACTTTGGGGCTGTTTTTCTGCAAAGGGACCAGGACGACTGATCCGTGTAAAGGAAAGAATGAATGGGGCCATGTATCGTGAGATTTTGAGTGAAAACCTCCTTCCATCAGCAAGGGCATTGAAGATGAAACGTGGCTGGGTCTTTCAGCATGACAATGATCCCAAACACACTGCCCGGGCAACAAAGGAGTGGCTTCGTAAGAAGCATTTCAAGGTCCTGGAGTGGCCTAGCCAGTCTCCAGATCTCAACCCCATAGAAAATCTTTGGAGGGAGTTGAAAATCTGTGTTGCCCAGCGATAGCCCCAAAACATCACTGCTCTAGAGGAGATCTGCATGGAGGAATGGGCCAAAATACCAGCAACAATGTGTGAAAACCTTATGAAGACTTACAGAAAACGTTTGACCTCTGTCATTGCCAACAAAGGGTATATAACAAAGTACTGAGATGAACTTTTGTTATTGACCAAATACTTATTTTACCAAGGAATTTACCAATTAATTCATTAAAAATCCTTCAATGTGATTTTCTGGATTTTTTTTTCTCATTTTGTCTCTCATAGTTGAGGTATGCCTATGATGAAAATTGGAGACCTCTCTCATCTTTTAAGTGGGAGAACTTGCACAATTGGTGGCTGACTAAATACTTTTTTTCCCCCACTGTAGGCTACAGTGTATCATTGATTTGTTCAATGTAAGAGGGATGCCATGGCTCAAAAAAGGTTGAAAAGCACTGGGTTAATGGTTAAGAATTATTTTAGGAGAAGAGGCTCTACTAAACATATCACAACTGTAACCTGTTGAGATGTTACATTTTATTTCAAAACATAGCTGTAGATGGTAATACCCACAGGAAAAAGTACATGACATCTTTGCCATAAAGAATTCTTTACCCTCAGATTTTTAGTCAGGATTCTTTGGTTGCTCTTAATGCCTCTTATCTATCCAGTCTCTGTTTAGTGTCATATTTTATTTATTTTTATTTAACCATTATTTAACCAGGTAGGTCAGTTGAGAACC
This sequence comes from Pholidichthys leucotaenia, assembly GCA_020510985.1. Taxonomy (NCBI): domain Eukaryota; kingdom Metazoa; phylum Chordata; class Actinopteri; order Cichliformes; family Pholidichthyidae; genus Pholidichthys; species Pholidichthys leucotaenia. Next base: position 37,981,517 of record CM035845.1, on the reverse strand, counting down.
AATTCTCATTTCCAATGACAACCTGGCCAAGAGGCAACATAAAAAAGGGCAAGCAAAAAGAAATATATACAAAATAATTAGTTGTGTTGGATGATTAAAATTTTTAATTGCTATTAATCTTTTGGAATGTTGAGTTAATTATGATTAATAATGCATTAATCGCGTGTTTTTCCATACAGATACAATGTACCTTAAGTCGGTTAATTTTTCAGGTTTGTCATACTGTTATGAACATGGGAGTGGACAAATATGCTAGCTGTCTTCACCTGCAGGTTTATTAAAGCTCTCAACATATCCAAAATGATAAAAACTTTCCAGAATATTCTCCAGAAAATTCACAAAAGTAGACTGCATGTGCAAACAACGGAATGCCAGGGCTCAATAACTTCACTGAACAACAACTAGCCAGCAGCCACAAAAGGAGCTTTCTCTTTCTCCCATAGCAAACATCCACAACTTTCAACCAGATCAACACAAAACCATGGACCTCTTGTGTCACAACAGACACAATTTCTGTTTTAGCAGAATTGCAAACAAACAAACAACTATCTCGCCCGTGATGACATTGTTATGTATGGTAAAATAAGATGGCAGGACAAACACAGCTTTATTGATGTTGGAGAACAGCGGTAACACGGTAGGCACCTGGCAGAGGGCACCGGTCAAAGAGGCCGCAATATGGACACCCTCCACCTTATATAGGGTGGTGCAGTGACATGACGGGAAGTGTACATCACTACACCGCACTTCACAATAATATGCCAAACACTATACAACATTCTCCCTCCCTTTAGAAAAGTCCAAAACCATACACACAATTGAAACCCCCCCCCCAAAAAAAAATAAAAAAAATTGGGACCCGAATCATGCACTAAACTAACGAGAAACAATGCACTTAAACGGCGAGGTGGCTTATTCTGCCACCCATATCTAAAGAAAAAGTCTATACATAAATTAAAATTGCATGCCGTCCTCCTAAACTAAACAAAATGACATGGTTTGTTGACCCAGAACTCCATGCAGTCGAATTGGAAGAAGCCACACACCACAGCACCACTTCCAGCTCCCGGTTGGCTCGTTTGCACTGGCCATTGGACTGTGGATGGTACCTGGACGACAGGCTCACCTTGGCTCCAAGGACATTACAAAACGACTTCCACACTTGGGAAATGAATTGGGGACCCCGGTCAGAGACAATGTCCAAGGGGATCCCATGAATCCCTCTCTTCACTTCCGCCCTCCAAAGAGAGCAGACGCTTTCTTCCCAGCTCCGGCTCCCTATCTCTCTCTCCCTCCCTAACTGACTGGATCCCAGCTTGCTATCGTCTGTCTGCGTGTCTTTACTGCTGATTTATCAAACGAAATTATGGATTTAATAAGCTGGGCTTTGAACACAATTGACACTGTTTTTTCAACGAGGAAATCTGGCCCGGGGGAGCCGATCTGCCCTGCAGGAACTGCTGCTGCGGGTTATTTAAAGGACACAAGCAATTGGAAACTCTTGTGCCTGTGTGGTCTTTCTATTGAAGATATTGAAGATTTATATCTTTTCGGAGCAATGGTCGTCGGAATTCTACTGAATGGATTTGGGATTGTTCTGATGTACCGCAAATTGAAGAAGATGGATAGAGCTTATCAAAAAGCGGACCCGGCGAAGCTCACTCATCAAATTGACCAACTGGGCAGGACTCTGACAGCGGCCAATGGAGAACTGTATAGGAAAATGGATTACATCATGATCACGCTGAGAGCTGTTCACAAATCAATTTCAACGCCTGGCCATGAAGGAATTGGAACACTGAATCCGTAAGAGAATAGAAAGTTTTTTCTCTGAAGTCAGTGCTATTCGACCTGTTTTTCTCGGCACCCTCAGCACTCAGTCCTCCAGATAATCAACAGTATATTTGTTTTCATAACACTGGCGGGCAGCATTTGACTCTCAAGGACAGCTGTCTGGCACAACTATTCCATCTGCCGTGCTCAAGGACACGTGCCTTTGCTTCAGACTGTAGTCATAACATCTGCTGAGGAAGAGACTATTGTTGTCCACCTAACTGATTGCCACTGATTGCACCCAACTCACACATACTGATTCACTTATACTGAATGATGAAGATATACACTCACTGCTCTCTTTGTGTCATTGTGTAGATTCTATTGTCTGCTAATTGTGCATTGAGAGTTTTTTTCTTGTAATCATAATATCGGTCATATATGAACTTTATTCTGATAAACAATGCTTTTTTCTCTCTCCTACTGTGTTCACCCTCCCCTTCCCCCCACTGCCTTCTGTTCCCCTCCTGCTGACAGGCGCCTCCATGGCTCGCCGCGTCATTGAGAATGTCATTTATGACGTTTTCAGTGTCAAGTCAAATTCCTCGTATATTTACCTGTTATTTACTTGTAAATGTGCTTGGCAATAAACTTATTCTGATTCTGATTCTGATTCTGAAGTCTCACCACATGTTGGACCAATAGGTCAGCCATCTCCCTAGCCGTAGGCAGACCCTGAAGGGGAACAAATGGGCCGCCTTGGAATATCTGTCCACTAGGGTGAGAACCACAGTGTGATTGTTGGAAGGAGGGAGGCTAGTGACGAAATCCAACACCACATGGGACCAGGGCCTGCCAGGAACCGGGAGAGGGTGGAGCAGCCCTGCCGGTGGGGATGATGGGGACTTCCCGGTGGCACACTGAGGACAGGCCCGGATATACTCCCCGACGTCCTTTTGGAGAGAGGGCCACCAAAACGAGCTTTGCAACAATTCCTCCATGCGTAGTCTTCCAGGGTGGCAGGCAAACTTGGAGGAGTGGGCCCATTGAATGACATCACCCCGGATGGCCGATGGAACAAACAACCTCCCCGCTGGCCCCCCACCCGGGTCCATTTCCGTCTCTTGGGCCTTCAGAACCTTCTCCTTAATTCCCCACGAGAGGGCACCCATGACATAGGAGGCAGGGAGGATAGGATGGTTTTCAGGTTCCAAGGCGTACGTGGCGAATTGCATGGAGAGAGCATCTGGCTTGGTATTCTTGGACCCCGGGCGATAAGTGATGGTAAAATCAAACCGACCAAAAAACAGGGACCAGCGGGCCTGGCGGGCATTCAACCGTTTGGCCGTCCTGCGGTACTCCAAGTTCCAATGATCTGTCCAAACCACGAATGGCTGCAAGGACCCCTCCAGCCAATGGTGCCATTCCTCCAGAGTCAGTTTCACAGCCAGCAATTCCCTGTCACCGATGCTATAGTTGTGCTCTGCCGGGGACAGCCGTCGGGAGAAGAAGGCACATGGCCGGACCTTACCATCCGCCGGAGAATGCTGAGAGAGGACAGCCCCCTCACCAGAATCCGAGGCATCCACCTTCACAAGACACTGCAGGTTCGGATCCACCTGCACCAGAATGGGTGACTCCGAGAATTGCTTCTTCAGGTCTGCAAAGGCCGTAGCTGCCTCCTCCAACCACAGGAATGGGACCTTCATGGATGTAAGGTGCATCAGAGGAAGGGCCCAGCTGCTGTAATTGCTGATGACTCAACGATAAAAGTTAGCAAACCCCAGGAACTGCTGAAGCTGTTTCCTGGAGGACGGAACTGGCCACTCTATCACCACCTTAATCTTGCCCGGGTCTGGAAGGATCTCCTTATGCGAGATAATAAAACCCAGGAAGGACGTCTTGGATGTATGGAACTCACATTTCTCAGCTTTGACGAACAACTGGTTCTCCAACAGCCACTGTAGAACACGTCCCCGGTGCTCCTCTAAAGAACAGGAGAAGATTAAAATGTCATCCAGGTATACGAACACAAACACATTCAGAAAGTCTCTCAGCATGTCATTGATGAGCCGCTGAAAAACAGCAGGCGCATTGGTCAGGCCAAACGGCATAACAAGATTTTCAAAGTGACCACTAGGGGTACGGAAACCTGTCTTCCACTCGACCCCCTTGCGGATCCGCACTAGGTGGTAGGCATTGCGCAGATCCAGCTTGGTAAAGCAAGACGCCCTTGATGTAAGCGTCCATCGCAGCCTGCTCTGGCAGGGAAAGACTATACAGCCAGCTGGACGGGAGCGGAGCCCCCGGACGGAGGTTTATGGCACAATCATACAGCCGGTGGGGGGGAGGGACAGGGCCTGGAACTTGCTAAACATGGCGCCGAGATCATGATACTCAGGAGGCACTTTAGACAGGTCAGGAGGGGGAGCGGTGGGAACCCCTAGGGTCACCGACGGCGTGCACGCAGCTGACTGGAGACAGGTGCTGAGACAGAGTGAGCTCCAAGATTTAATACTTCCCGAGCTCCAATCAATCATCGGGTTGTGGAGGCGTAGCCATGGGTAGCCCAGGATGACCGGAGACATCGAGATGGGCAACACAAAGAATGATAGCTCTTCTCGATGATTGCCAGACACTATAATGGACACTGGAGCAGTCTGATGGGACACTGAAACCATGGGGGCATTAGACAATGCGATCAGCCAAAGTGGAGACTTCAGGGGAATGCATTGAAGCCCCAATTGGGTTGCCAGGTCCCTAGAGACCAAGCTTTGCTCAGCCCCAGAGTCAACTAGAGCCTGTGTAGGAATTTCTGTGTGCTTGTGTATGAACCTAATGGGAAGAAGTAAACTAGATAGGGAATTAGGCTTGGATGAGTCTGTGAGACCCCCTACTGCGATGCACGGACTCCCCGTCTTTGGCCAAAGCTGACAAGACATGACTTCATGCTCCTCGCTCCTGCAATAAAGGCACAACCCAAGCTCGCGGCAATGCTGTTTCTCCGCTGCAGATAACCTAGAGTGTCCTACCATCATGGGTTCTGAGGGTTCAGAAGACTGTAAAGCCAAAAGCGAGGGTTGTGGCGAGTGGCGAGATGGTTCCCCTGACTGCCCATAGGTCCTACGTTCTGCCGCTCATTCCCTCAGTCTATTATCCAGGCTAATGGCTAGTGAAATGAGCTCAGACAACTTAGTTGGCTTTTCCAAAGGGGCTAACTCATCCCGAAGGCTAGAACTGAGACTCCTAATAAATATACTACAAAGGGAGGCGTCCTCTCATCCCACTTCAGTAGTGGCCACCCGGAAGTCGGAAGCGTTAATCCACCACTGACTTAGACCCTTGTCTTAGGTTCAATAAAAGGAAGGTAAGAACATTATCCAGGTCAGAATGATCAAATACCTCCTTAAACTCACCAATGAATTGGCCAAAAGTGAGACTAGCATAATTAGCCCTGGCCATTACCGCATAAGCCGAAACTAGCACCCTTCCCTCCAACAGGTTAATGACGTAACCAATCTTACTGTGGTCGGAAGGGAAGTCGTCAGGTACCCGCTGGAAAACCACCTCACATTGCATCATGAACCCCTTGGCTTCGCCCAACTTGCTGCTACAACGGTTGGGAGTCGGAACGGGAGTAAGCCAAGCTTGAGGGGCCTGTCTGAGCTGGCTAGCTGGTATGCTAACGAGAGCAGAGGAGCTCCTGAAGACAGGTAAGGCCTGAGAAAAGGGCTGAGAACTCGTTAGTCGGTCCAAACGATCTGTAACATGGGCTAATTGGGTTAGGATGGACTGCTGCTGATAAACTAACTGATCGATTCGGATCTCCATGTGGTTGACACGGTGCACCAAAGCGCTGTCTGCTGGGTCGTTCTGGCGGAGATGTACTGACATGGTTTGTTGACCCAGAGACGAGACACAGACTCCGAACTGATACAATTAAGTTTATTAACAACCAATGTGTGATTATGTGGTGCAATGCGGGCTGGAACTGCCGGAAACTGAGCAAGACACTGTATGGCAACTCTGGAGACACACAGAGAGATGGAATTACTATGCGTCACAACTGGAGTTACAGTACACAGTTACTTTGTCGCTTACTGTGAGAACAGATGGTGTGAAGCTCCGGTTCAGCGCGGTGGCTGTAGCCAGGGAGACAGTGCTCTTCAGATGGTGGAATGGCTCCGGCCAGTGAGTGTTGGTGGAAGTTGTGGTGAGGAGGACGGGCTGGAAGTCCACCGCCAGGAAGAAGAGGAATTAGGTTCCGCTGCCACGGACTCCACCTGTGCACGGGGGACTAGAGGACAAAGGTGAGTAGAAAATGGAGCTTATGTGGAAGGCTGGTTGGATTCTCGGGCGCAGGTGAGAGCTAGCTCAGGCTGTGGCTTGGGTAGCAGAGAGAATGGCGACGAAGCTCGTCTGGAGCACAGTGAGACATCTCCGCACTGCCAGTCCAGGCAGTGCGGTAGAAATAGGCCATGCCTAAAGAGGATCAGGTGTGCTTGCAGCTGCAGATGATGACAGAGCAGACCATGACACAAAATATACAAAAAAAATCCCCTAATACAACACATACTGTATATATCAGAACACAAAAACTAAAAACATCAAATTATTTAAGTACTGTCCCTTGGGTAGGAGGAGTAGAACCGGCATGTGGGGGCCCAGGGCAGCCCCTCAGCAAGCGCACCCCTGGAAGCAGCAGACCCCTGGGATGATGGAGCCTCACTTCTTCACCACCGACTCTGGCCCTCGTCCAGCCTCGTCACCTGGAGCCTCTTCCTGGACACGCTGAAGCTGACTGGCATGCCTTGCCAAGCCATCGGCAGATAGCGGATTGCTTTTGATACTATCAATCATAATATTTTACTTGATAGATTAGAACACCATGTTGGACTTAATGGAACTTTGTTGCAGTGGTTTAGATCTTATATATCTGATAGGTTCCAGTTTGTTCACGTCAATAACGAGTTTTCTTCCAACTCAAAGCTTAGTCAAGGAGTTCCACAGGGATCTGTGCTAGACTCTATTCTTTTTAGTTTATATATGCTTCTGTTAGGCAACATTGTTAGAAAGCACCGTATACATTTTCATTGTTATGCAGATGACACACAATTATAGCTGTCAATGAAGCCAGATGATAGTAATCAATTAGCCAAATTAGAGCCCTGTCTTAAGGAAATCAAAACCTGGATGACTTGTAATTTCCTGCTAATAAATTCAGATAAGACTGAAGTCATTCTCGTTGGTCAAAAAAACCTTAGAAATACCTTTCTAAATCAAACTCTGTTTGGATGTGGTTACTCTTTGTCTTAATAGTTCTGTGAGGAACCTTGGAGTTATTTTTCATCAAGATCTGTTTTTTAATTCACAAATTAAACTTGTTTCTAAGACTGCCTTATACCATTTGCATAATATTGCCAAGATTAGGAGCATCTTGTCTCAGAGTGATGCTGAGAAACGATTCCACACTTTTGCTAGCTTGAGACTAGATTATTGTAACTCTTTATTATAAACCTCTTTAAAAAGTCTTCAGCTGATCCAAAATGCTGCAGCAAGAGTTTTAACAGGTACTAACTAGAAAGAGAGATCATATCTCTCCGGTTCTGGCCTCCCTTCATTGGCTTCCCATAGAGTTTAGAATTAAGTTTAAAATCCTTCTTACTTACAAAGCTCTAAATAATAAGGCCCTTTTTTTATTTAGAAGATCTGATACTACCTTATTATCCTAACAGAGCACTACGCTCCCAAAATGCAGGATTACTTGTAATACCTAGAATCTCCAAAAGTACAATTGGAGGCAGAACCTTCAGCAATCAAGCTCCTCTCCTGTGGACCCAGCTACCAGTCTGGATTCGGGAGTCAGACTCGATCTCTGTTTTTAAGAATAGGGTTAAAACCTTCCTTTTTGATATAGCCTATAATTAGGGAGGGATCATGTGCCCCTGAACCCTCCGTTAGTTATGCTGCTACTAGGTTTAGACAGCCGGGGGACCTCCAACAATGCACTGAGCTCCACTCCTTTCTTCACTCTCAATGAAATATTTTTGCTGATCATTAACATCTGTTTGTTCTCTCCCATAGATTGAGTCCCCGTCGTGCTGTTTGCTCTCTACATGTCTGTTCTATTCTTCTTCTTCTCTATCCCCTCACCTCCCAGCCAGTCACAGCAGATGACTGCCCCTCCCTGAACCTGGTTCTGCTGGAGGTTTCTTCCTGTTAAAAGGGAGTTTTTTCCTCTCCACCATCACCAAGTGCTTGCTAATAGGGGATTGCCTGATTGCTGGGGTCTTTCTGCTATTGTGGGGGTTTCCCCTACAGTTGAAAGTGCTATGAGATGACTGTTGTTGTGAAATGGTGGTATATAAATAAAGTTGAATTGAAGTGAATTGAACTGAAAATTGAATCAGACAACCTGAAGTATGCTGTGCCCAGCTTAGTCACAATGGTCATACCCCCTCAATGTTTAGCTGACTGTCGTCTGACCCATCTTCGCCGTGGACGTTCTTCACCCCAAACCCAAACCAAGTCAGGCACCGTGAGTAGCCTAGCCTGCAATGCAGCGCTACACGTGTGCTCCATAAACTGGTCACGTACCATTTCATCTTCCAACGGCCCAAAGCGACACTTGTTAGCTAGCTGCCTCATGTCGGCGACAAACTGATGAATCGGCTCACCTACTCGCTGATGTCGCTGCCAAAAATGAATCCTCCACACAGTCACGCTATCCGGGGTGTGAAAATGGTTGGCTAGCAGCTCCACAACGTTTTCAAAAGACTCCGAAGCTCCAAGTGTGCGCAGGACTCACTGGTGCTCAATACCCATGTTGTGAACAAGTAGTGTGTGTGCTCTTAGCTTGTCGAGCTTACCAAGGTCCAGTGCCGTGATGTACATCTGGAAAGCCACAAACCACATTGGCCAAGGCACCGGCGGTTCACCCAGGAGCTTGAGAAAGGGGCGAAGTGGTGTGATACTCGCCTCCATGAGTTAATCCTCAATCGCCAAATGTTATGTGTGGTAAAATACCTTGGGTGAAGGATAAGACAAGATGACGGGACGAACGTAGCTTTATTGATGTTGGAGAACAGCAGTAACACAGTAGGCACCTGGCAGAGGGCATCGGTCAAAGAGGCCACAATATGGACACCCTCCACCTTATATAGGGCGGTGCAGTGACATAACAGGAAGAGCACGTCACTACACCGCACTTCACAATAATGTGCCAAACACTATTCAACAGACACTCCACTGTGCTGCAAAAAGTGAATGGACATTATGAACACAGCTTGAGAATTCTTTTAGACTGGTACTCACCAACAGTTGGACCCAAAGCTATGGGGATGAAAACAGGTGAATTTCTATCCGTGCCAGCTGTTGGAGGTCAGCTACAACCTAGCATGTAGCTACTAGCCTAGCTAGCCAGCTTCCACATAAGAAGAACAACCCAACGTCCAGGCAAAGTTTTGGAGGAGGCTGTAACAATTACGCAGGTGAGACCTCCGACAGATAACGTTGTAAACTTAAACATGACACCACTTTGGGGATTTCCATGACTGTAATCCAGCTTGTTTGGCTTTGCAATGTCTGCATGGCGCACGCAGTGTCTGTGGCCAGAATGGCTTTGTTGCGGAGAGCTGCTAGGCCAAAAAGTACTGTTTGCGCTTTCTGTCGTTAACTGCCATTAACCGCAATCACAAAATTTGTCGGCATTAAGTAGGGCAAAGCGTTAATGGGCGATTAACACGATAATGCCAACAGCACTAAAAATAATACAACATCACACCACTTAAAACAGATTGTCCTATGGCATATAAAAACAGTACAAATAACAATAGCTGAAAGCAAGTATAACAATCACTGGCTGCACGGTGGCGCAGTGGTTTAGCACTGTGGCAGCACAGTTTTACCCTCGGCCGGGGGATCGCGGGGATCATGAGATCGTGGGTTCGATCCCAGCCCCCGACCAACAGTGAGCTGTGTGGAGTTTGCATGTTCTCCCCGTGTTGCGCGGGTTTATTCCGGGATTTCTCCGGTTTCCTCCCGCACACCAAAAACATGTAGGTTTAGGGCGCTCGCGCACGCAGCGACCAGCAGCCGGTGGCTTGTCACCAGACTGCAAACCAAGTCTACCTACGGGTACAAATAAATAAAAAAAAAAAAATCACGGACTATTTCCCTTACCAAATTTTTGAAGGATGAATGGTGTAAAAGATCTTAGCTTTAGTTTCTGTTGCAAATGATTCCAGTTGTCTGCAGCAGATATCATGGAATTCATAAACATATCAGTTAAAATGATATCAAAGTAAGTTTATTTCCGTCCCCATTTCTGCCTTCTTCTACCTCTTCTCTACCCCTCCTTTTACCTTTCTTGATTTTTTCCCCACTTTCTGGCCCCCTCTCCCCCACACTCTTCAGCCAAGGAGTGTGTCTACCTTTCCACTCACTATTGCTGGAGGGGTCCCCCGGGGGCTGCAGTCCTTTGCTCCCGGCTGTTTGATGTTGAGCCGGCACGGATAAGCCTCAGCCCCCACCCAGAGTTCGCTCCCCATCATCAAACACCCCGGCTGGGTGCCAGGCCAAGGCTGTGGCCCTAATCAAACGCAGCGCCTCCACGGACCCCTCGTACACTCCAAAATGGGAGAAAAAAGACTAATTATCAAGGCAACCTTAAGCTGGCAACTTCTAACACTGACACCAATTCCTGCTTCTTACCTTGTAGTTTAGGTGTTTGTGAGTCAAAAGAGACTACAGTCAAAGAGGGGACTGTGAAGAAGATATGTTACTGTACATATAAATTTAATTTCTATAGAAATTTAATTTCTATAGTTTAAGAAGTTAGATGATTTTATAAGAAAGATTGAGGGAAAAAAGAGCAGCAGAGAGAGAGAAGCTGAGGCCGTCCTTGGAGAAAAGGCAAGCGCTCGATTTTCTGTTTGCTGCCATTTGTCTTGAGCTGCTAAGAGAGATCAACAGTCCTCGGCACACAGATCAATATTCTCTTAACCCGCACCTAATCTGGTGAGGGTTTCCTCCAATTTCACCTTCTCTGCCTCCTTCCTCCTCCTCCTCCAACTCCTCCATGCCAGTGTTGTATCCCTGCACTTCTATTTTCCCTCTCCTCTCTGTTTCAGCAATCATTTTTGGGTGTCGGCATTACAGCCATTTTTCATGCTCCAGGTCCGAACAGGTGACACAGAAGGGAATGATGTTTCCTGATGCAAACAGAGCCTCTGTGTGTATGAGCACGGGGAGGGGGGTAGTGATGGATACGATGTGGTTGGCGGGATGGCGTGGCTGCCGTCAGCGGCCCCCTGACGCCGAGGAGATAGACTAGCTGCCTAATCGGCCGCATGACATCTCAGATTCAGCCCCTCACACCTTCCTTCTCTTCGACAGGCATTCCTCACCCTGTGTGCTGTGTCTTCAGTGTAACTCCCAGCGCTCTGTTCAAACTGTTGTCAGGGCTAAATGGAGCGCCATCAGTGACGAACTCCACTGTGACGGTTATGAGAATAGAGCAGTGGAGTGTCTGCATCCCTTCTTGTGTTGTTTTACAAGGTTTAGATTGAAAAGGTATAACTCACCATTATACACACTGCACTGTATTTCTGTGTGTGCAGTTTCCAAGGCTGCCCATAGATATCAAGATGCTTGAGAATTCATTTGGTTAAACTATTAATGTTTTTAATAGTAGATTTAAAATGTGTTAGATGTTATAATACACCATGTTCCAAATTATTATGCAGATAGGATTTTAGTGTCATAAACATTCAATTTTTTGTTTTACAATTAAACTCATGGATGGTATTGTGTCTCAAGGCTCTTTGGATCACTGATATCAATCTCAGACACCTGTCATAATTAGTTTTCCAGGTGAGCCCAATTAAAGGAAAACTACCTAAGAAGGATGTTCCACATTATTAAGCATGCCACAGGTTTCAAGCAATATGGGAAAGATAAAGGCTCTCTCTGCCGCCAAAAAGTGTCAAATAGTGCAATGCCTTGGACAAGGTGTGAAAACATTAGATATTTCACGAAAACTTAAGCGTGATCATCATACTGTGAAGAAATTTGTGACTGATTCAGAGCACAGACAGGTTTGTGCAGATAAAGGCATAATGAGGAAGGTTTCTGCTGGACAAATTCATCACATTAAGAGAGCAGCTGCTAAAATGCCATTACCAAAGGAGCAAACAGGTACTTGAAGCTGCTGGTGCCTCTGGAGTCCCACGAACCTAAAGATGTAGGATCCTCTAGAGGCTTGCAGTTGTGCATAAACCTGCTATTCGGCCACCCCTAACCAATGCTCACAAGCAGATTAATTTTCAAGCAGTCTTGTTGTTGATGAGTGTCGTGCAACCCTGGATGGTCCTGATGGATGGAGTAGTGGATGGTTGGTGGATGGCTACCATGTTCCAACAAGGCTGCGACATCAGCAAGGAGGTGGCGGAGTCATGTTTAGGGCCAGAATCATGGGAAGAGGCTGGTAGGCCCCTTTAGGGTCCCTGAAGGTGTGAAAAGGACCTTGGCAAAGTATATAGAGTTTCTGACTGACCACTTTCTTTCATGGTACAAAAAGAAGAACCGTGCCTTTCATAGCAAAATTATCTTCATGCATGACAATGCACCATCTCATGCTGCAAAGAATACCTCTGTGTCATTGGCTGCTATGGGCATAAAAGGAGAAAAACTCATGGTGTGGCCCCCATCATCCCCTGACCTCAACCCTATTGAGAACCTTTGGAGCATCCTCAATCAAAAGATCTATGAGGGTGGGAGGCAGTTCATATCAAAACAACAGTTGTGGGAGGCTATTCTTACATCTTGCAAAGAAGCAGAAACTTTTCAAAAGCAAAAACTTTCCAAAAACTCACACGTTTAATGGATGCAAGAATTGTGAAGGTTATATCAAAGAAGCGGTCCTATGTTAACATGTAACTTGGCCTGTTAAAATGTTTTTGATTGAAATAGCTTTTGATTTCAGTAAATATGACCTCCGAATGCTGCAAATTCAACAAATGACCATTTTCAGTTCTTTACAACCAATAAAATGTTTTGAAACTCTGTTGTGCACAATAATTTGGAACAGTGCATTTTGATTATTTTTTATTATTATTTTTGCAAAAAAATAGTTAGCATTGGGAGGTTTATTCAATAAAATTTGAATTATGCTCTAAGGGTTGATGACTTGAAAATTATACTGACAGTCACTTGCATCGACTATTTAGGAAAATAAGAGACAGATATCATTTGCATAATAATTTAGAATGCGATGTATAATATCACTTGACACAGATTTACAGTAAATGCATTTTCACTTCAATTAATTTATTTTGATAACAGGAGTACATAGTAACAGTTCATAACAGGATTCATATCATTTAATTTAAGAGAACTTAATGATCTATGAGCAAACACTTTGTGGTAGTGGGGAGGAAGAATCCTTTGGTGGGACTGATGTTGCTCAGAGAAATGCCATTAAAGTTTGGGAAGATAATGCAGATTTCACATCAAAAGACCCTACATGGGTTCAAAAGTGGACATTCATGCTGTGAGGCAACAGAGCTAATTTTGCATGAATCTCAAAAATCTTAATATTCTCAATTTGTTTTTATTCTCAACTTTTTTACAGTGTACTTTTTTAGGAGATACTTTTGTGCTTTTATTCAAGTAATTTTTGTGTGCCTAATCCTGCTAGCTTTTAAGTAATTCATATGATAGCACAATGCTACAAGGACTGCTTGTTAAAGAGTTCCCCTGACCTCATTTCCCCAGGAATGAGAGGAAATGAATTTGACACAGTTATTAATCTTTCTCTTCATTGGTCCCATTGTTTTATGTAGCTGTGGAGACCTCACCTGTAGGAGTCTGCAGGTTATGTCAGAAGCCATGACTTGACCTTGGAAATAAGAGTTTCATCATCTAGGAACCGCTTGCCCTTCAAAAATGACTTAGTGGTTAGAAAGAGGTGGAAGTCAGATGGTTCTCAGTTGGGAGAGTTAGGGAGTGAAGAAGGATTCCATAGCCACAGGACCTTGCTTCCACCTGGGCAACATCTGAGTTGTGAACTGTGGCCGGAGGTGGACACCTTTGGTCATCATGCTAAGCCTTTTGGTTTTGATGGCCCTTTTGCAATTTCTGCAGCAGCCAAGTGTAGCAAGTTCTGGTAATTGTGGCAACCCTTGCCAGAAAATCCATCACAAATACTCCATACTGGTCCCAAAAGACCATGAGCATGACCTTCCCCACTGAGGATTGCATACATGCGTTCTTTAAAGGTGATGAGTCATAATTCATCTATTGCTTTGACTGGGCTTTAGTCTCTGGATCACAGTAATGGACCCTTGTTTTTTCCTACATGATTAGTCTTTTGAAGAAGTTGTCCTGGTTTTCTTGGCGCATGTCCAAAAGAGTCTAGGAGTATGTGACTCACATCCTGCTTCTGGAAAGGTGTGAGCAATCAGGGAATAAATCTGCAGACAACTATTGCTTGTGCAAATAGTCATGGATGATTTTCCTTTTTTTTCCACAGACTCCACACTGACACTTGGGCTAAGTGGCTAATGATTGTACACCAATCCTCCAAAATGGTGGCCTCTACTTGCTGGATGGTGTCTTCATCAATGGGACACTGTGGTCGCCCTGGAATGGGAGCCATTTCCACTGACGTCCGACCACACTTGAGCTGTCAATTCCAGTGCTTGACTCCATCATATGATGGGATCATCCTCCCCATAAGTCTCTTTCATCTTATCAAATGTCTCCCGTGGTGTGCAGCCTCTCAAGTACTGGAACCTGAGGACTGCTCTTCACTCAGCTGGCTCCATGATCACACCTCCTCCACCTTACAACCTAAGAAAAAGTCTTAGGAGTTCAGAGCTGCAAATTACTACATGACCTATAGAACTATCTATTATTATACATGTGCAATTTCATCTTCCAACAATAACAAGAAGAGGGTCAGAGGAATCTTTAATGAAATACCTTTGTACTTTAACTTAAGTACACTTTCTGGTTAATCGACCAATCTCTGTCCACTGGGGGACACTTTTAACAGACCTACACAATCCTCATAAAGAGATTGGAAGGGTGCTGTGTGCATAAATCACCATTGTGCCATGAAGGGAATGCAGGTTTGTAATTACATTGCAGATTTGGTTTGAATTTCCCTCACTAGTTCAAGGTTAGCCATTAAAACTGACTGGTTGGAGCTAGGAAAAGACTAATCTTAATCTGCTGTTATGTGAAGCTTTTGTACTACATTAATAATGCCTCAGTCCAATGTGTCCATATGGCTACAACTCTGACCGAACATCAAAATATTACATATGGAATGTGACAGAGCTGCTTGTTCCCACCCCATGTTCTTTCTTTTCTTAGGCTGCATTCACACCAGGATAGCCCGGGAGTCTCTGTTCGACTCAGCGGGGGATGGCAAGAATTTTCACACCTTTGTTTGGTTCGGTTTGCATTCACACAGCACTTCACTCAAGCGGACCAAACTGCTTGGACAACGTCACGCAGTTACAACAGCTGCTCGTTTGTGGCACTGTTGTCGAAGCCACCACTGACCAGGAAGAAAAAAATCTCCGTAAAGAAGAGAAATCCCGCTCATCGATTGGTCAGGACCAGTGTTATGCCAAGAATTGCTCGCTTGCCAAGAATTGCATCTCATGCACCAAAACTATAAAATATAACACTACAGCCAGGCTTGTAACCATTTGTGCACTTTTAGAGGTACCCATTATACATTTTTAGAAGTAAAAATTGTTATTACCTCATGTAAATTATCTTTATGTTTATTCGACGATGGGATGCAATTCTCGGCAAGCCAGCAATTCTCAGCATAACACCGTTCCCTTCAGTAAGGTGTTTATGTGCCACAAACTAATAAAAATGAAAAGCTTCGCTGTCTGTATAAACCCCCGTGCCACCATTGTGTCGCTAAAAGTTTTAAAAACATCGGTATTCTTGTGTGTAGCCACAAGCAGCTGAGAAATCTGGTCCTCAGACCAAATGTCTATCAGAGCCTGCATCTCACTCCTCACTTGTCACTACTCCAAGTCCAACAGACATTTTTTTTTAAACTTTTTCTCCTTGGTTTTCTCTGGAAAAAGTATTTCTTGGATCCCCGCGGATGACTTTATTGTTATTTTCTACCCAAAATGGAGGCTGAAGAACCAGGAGCTCTTCAGCTGAATCAGGATGTTGGATTTATTTATTTACCCATGGATTCCTACCACGGACGCGCTGCCAGGAAACACACACCAAGTTTTCAACAGGGACAACTTTTTCCGGTGAGTGGGAACTTCACCTGTCTGCATCTCACCCAGACGGTGAATTCATATCTTTTCATGTATTTACATTGAGTTATAATGTAATCGTGCTCTGGGAAAAATTTGTCCATTCGCGTTTGATGTGAAGGGAACTTTACAGTAAACGCCACTTTGTCTTCTCACTGTGTGTTGCTATGGTTGCACAAATGCCGAAGGGCACGTCCGCCATTTGGTCGTCTGGATACTCCATTTGCATTCACATGGCAAGTGAAGCGCACCAGACTGTGTTTGCAAGCGACCCGAGACCCCCCGTTTTCAGGGAAACCAGAGTTTGCTTGTTTGGTGCTGCACCAGAGTTCCGGGTGCATTCAGATGGCGCCAAATGAACCGAACTATCCACAGGATACACGCTTTTGTCCTTTAGTCCAGACCAAACAGTGGCCGTGTAAATGCGCCCTTAGATTCTAGTAACGACCAGATAGGTCAGGATAGAAAAGGAATATCTCCATCTTCTCCATGCTTGAAGAAGTTTAAGCCTCGTACATCCTCTCTTCCCCTTCGACAGGCCAGAGAGTGATTGACAGAGCGCGAGAACAAAGCCGCCCTTTCACAGCCACGGCCAGAAGTGAAGGACTTCTTCCATGGACGTACGTCAGCTGCCTGGACAGACAAAGCCCGCTACTGTACGCCACATGTACTCAGAGGCAAGTGCCACACACAGCCACTGTAACAGGAAGACAGCGGTTTCAGTTACCATGAAGGAACACAGGCGATGCTCATGTCTGCATGCGAACAAGGAAACATCCTACACACACACACACACACACACACACACATCACGAGCGGATACATAACGTGCACAAAACAGATTCACAGTGTGCGCCATGTGTAGGCATGCTAGTAATGTGTATATAAACACCCACACACATCACTACGCACTCACACACACAATAACTGCTTTCTTTCACTGACCGAGAGGTCAACACAAGCCACTCGTGACCCTGGTATACCTTGTCCCACATGCTGCAGATGCATGCGAGGTAGGACTATGCCACAGTGTAGGTCTCCACTGTCCAGTTTTAGTGTCCTGGGGTCAGTGACGTGCACAGACATTTCAGACCGCAGGTGCTTAACCAAAAAAAGAGGCACTTCTACAAAATAGGATATACACTGATGGAGGTATTTATTACCCCATACATTTTTACAAAATTATCAACTCACACAGAGACGATGGTCTTCATTAGGGGTGGGAATATTTAGGCACCTTGCCACCAATACTTAGACACCTCATGTCACCTCACTTCATTACGATTTTCTTGTTTGATTCTAAAATAATTCTCAATGCATCTGGATTTTTTTTCTTTTTCTTTCTGTTCAGGATCTTTTTCCTCCCACTGTGTGACAGCTTGGTATGTTGAAGGCAAGGTATTTGCAATGACCCATGAATTTACATTCAGTATCTTTAAACAAAGGAAATGGAAGAAAAATGTGGCAAGTCACATGGAATGTTCATTTGCCTGCATATATTCTGCTTCAAAAGCCAATAGAAAAAGTGCACTTATAGCCACATATTTGTTGTAACACAGACTTCAGAGTATGCTGAATTTGATTTTTAATTTGTTTTGTCCTGTCCTGTGTCTGTGCCAAACACATTTATTTTGCCAAAGGGAGCTCTGCTCACATTTGATATATGCTGAATATAAATATTATTTATAGACTTCTCTTGTTGTATAACTTTAATACTTTATTTAAATTGTCTTACTTATACCTGACAGAGGGGAGATAATAAAGGATATGAAGTGGTTGGAAGGGGTGGGGGTGAGGGGATGGGAAGATTTGACAGGAAACATACACATAAAAGGTAAGAGGCTGCAGCAATGTCCACACAGGACCATGATTAACCAAGACAGCACCCCCATTGCCCCGGCCACTCACAGCCCCCACAGACCACAAAAGACCTAAGGCCACCTAGGATCAGGACAACCAGGCACCCGCCCCTAAAGGAAGGGAAAGAGGAGCTTGCCCCGGACCTCAACCACTGGGGGGACCACACTCCCTGGTCCGAGGCCTAGCCCGCGCTGGGGGTGAAGACCCTCCCAGCCATGATCCCACAGGAATGGACCCATGCCCACCCCAGAGAACCAAACCCATGCCCTGAGAACCACCAGGTACCTATGCTCACGCCACTCACGGCAGCGAGCTTCAGGGAGCTGTGGGGAAAAGCCAACCTGACCCATATGGAGGCGGCCCACAAGGCCAGATGGTACCACACCCGTCTGTCTGGCACCCCCTGACCATGCACACAAATGCACCCACCCACAACCCAATGTTTCCCACGCCTACCCATCACCCATCCATTCATACAGCCATGAAGACATAGCCCCAAGGCACAGCTCACCACACTAGTAGTGTTCCGGGCATGAAGCCACCACCACATCCCAGGCCACCGAACAGGCCCCAAACCCATGGCGGAAGGAGGGCAGCAGGGGTGGAGGAAGACCCCTGCTGCCTCTCCCCAACGCCACATGTATATGAAGGTGTGTAAATCATGATAAGTGGGCACAAGTGTGCAATGTGGTGAAACTGGATGTACCCTGAATTTGAACAGATAAGTCTGTACGTCCACCAAGTGCATAAAGAACACTCTGGACCCATGGGTCCATTTTATATAAGGATAAGGGATGATGACCTGTACTTGTATAGCACTTTTCTAGTCTCAAAGACCACTCAAAGCGCTTCACTAGTACTAACTAGGGGTGTAACAGTATGCCTAAAATCATGGTTTGGTACATACCTTGGTTTTAAGGTTACAGTTCAGTTAATTTTTGGTACAGTAAGGAAAAAAAATGTAAAACATAAACTGCTTATCTTTTGTATCAGCAGGAACAGCTTTGGTAAAACAAAACAAAAAACCAAACTGCTAACTGCCAGCAGTAAATTCTATAATAAATAAAATATATACAATAAAATAAATCAATTCTCGTTTTAGGAAATGAATCATGCAGACAAGTGCAACAGAAGTTGCAGCTGCTCCTCACCCTGCTGACAGAAGTTGCACTTGTCTGAATTATTCTTTCGTTGTTAGGAAATTAAAGTTCCTTATTGCCTGACACAGTGTTTTTAACCAGGGCGCCCTGGTATGTTCAGGTTTCTGTGGGAAATGAATTATCTAATTTCACTTGTTAATTGGTCAATAATTTGTCATTGCTGTGCATAGGTTCTGAAGGCACCCATGCCTCACTGATCCATCAGTCACGTCAATGCTCTTATCAGCACCAAAAAGGAAGGCTAAAACCACACTGATGAGATCTGAATTGTATAAAACTGTATTTTCCCTTTGAAACAAAACAGGTTTTAACAATAATTTGTGATGGAGGGAATATAAAGGAAACCATCTATGAATGACACTGAAGTCCTGATGAGACAAAACAACACAGGTGTGTATGTTTGTGGAACCGCAGATGGTGAAATATTTTTTTTGCTACAGTTTTTTCCAAGCCCTGTCTAAACTGTTCAGACATCAATTCAATGTTTAAACATTTGCTAGTTTAACTGTTACGTCTGAATAGATGCTACTGTACTGTCTCGAGTGGGCCTGCGTCCCAGTTGGCAAAATGACTATTCCAGACTGTGGGCCGACAGTAAGGAGCATACAAATGAAAATAGCAGCAGAGCGAGAGAGCGCTTGTCTCTCTCGAGCCAAGCATCTGCTAAGCATTTTAATGGGGATCAATGGAAGGGCAGGGACAGGAGATCGAGGGGTTGATTGGTTGGCCGGCCCGGCGCTCACACAGCCGCCACTCTCCATACTGCCTGCACTGCTGTTTACAGCCAACACAAGCTGCTGCAACCTGCCTGTGTGCTCTGCACCAGCTGATGTATATATCTGTGTTGCGTGTGTGCACACAATAGACTAGGGTGATTTGTGTCTGTTCATTTGGGAGTCAGTTTATGTTATTGGTATCCATCCATCCATCCATCTGTCCGTCCATCCATCCATCTTCCGCTTATCCAGGTCCAGATCCAGGTCGTGGAGGCATCGGTCCAGGCAGAGTAGCCTAGATTTCAACCCGGTTCACATACAGTGCATTTGGAAAGTATTCACAGTGCCTCGCTTTTTCCACATTTTGTTATGTTACAACCTTATTCCAAAATGGAATAAATTATTTTTTTTCCAAAAAATTCTACACACAATACCCCATAATGACAACATGAAAAAAGGCATTGACACCAAAGAGTTCAATCTTTGTCTCGTCAGACAAGAGAATTTTGTTTCTCATTGTCTGAGAGTCCTTCAGGTGCCTTTTGGGAAACTTCAGGTGGACTGCAATGAGCCTTTTACCAAGGAGTGGCTTCCGTCTAGCCACTCTACCATACAGGCCTGATTGGTGGATTGCTGCAGAGATAGTTGTCCTTCTGGAAGGTTCTCCTCTCTCCACAGAGGATCGCTGGAGCTCTGACAGAGTGACCATCAGGTTCTTGGTCACCTCCCTGACTAAGGCCCTTCTCCGCTGATCGCTCAGTTTAGGGTCTAGCTCTAGGAAGAGTCCTGGTGGTTCTGAACTTCTTCCATTTATGAATGATGGAGGCCACTGTGCTCATTGGGACCTTCAAAGCAGCAGAAATTTTTTTTGTACCCTTCTCCAGATTCTCAAAGATCTGCAGACAATTCCTTTGACTTCATGCTTGGTTTGTGCTCTGACATGCACTGTCAAAAGTAGGACCTTATATAGACAGGTGTGTGCTGTTCCAAATCATGTCCAATCAACTGACTTTACCACAGGTGGACTCCAGTTAAGCTGTAGAAACATCTCAAGGATGATCAGTGGAAACAGGATGCACCTGAGCTCAATTTTGAGCTTCACAGCAAAGGCTGTGAATACTTATGTACATGTGATTTCTTGTTTTTTATTTTTAATAAATTTGCAAAAATCTAAAAACGTTTTCACGTTGTCATTATGGGGTATTGTGTGTAGAATGCTGAGGAAAAATGAATTTAATACATTTTGGAATAAGGCTGTAACAAAAAATGTAGAAAAAGTGAAGCGCTGTGAATACTTTCTGGATGCACTGTAACACCATGATTCTCCATGATCCCTCCTGCAGGTGGTGAGCCCACTGGAGGGCGGACCCATGTGCCTCCTTTGGGTACACTGAGTCCGTAATGTAATGTTTTTCATGAAGACCTACTAGATCCCTTCTAGTTGGTCCTTTATCCAGGACTATTTTGCCTTGGGAGACCCTACCAGTGGCAAGTTGCCCCAGACAGCATAGCTCCTGAGATCATTCAGGCACTCACGCCTCTCCACCATGATAAGGTGGTGATCCACAGAGGGATTATTGGTATGTATGTGTCAACTTGCATTACACACACTCCAAGCTAGTCTCTTTTTTAGCTCATTCTGGCAAATGCAAAAGTGCTGATGTGATGATACGGCATCCGTTGTCCGTCCATTCGTCCACATTTTAAGGGAATTGCTACTCCTCCTAGGCATTTGCCCTGATGTTCACCAAACTCCCTCACAATGTGATTTCAGAAAAAAATCAATACTCCTCCTACAGGCAATTGCCCCAATTAGGGGTGGTTCTAGGATCAGAGCTAAGATCACACACATTATTTTGTTAGAGTTGTCATCTTTCATAAATCTCCTCCCTGGCTTCTAGGTAGTGAACATGGTACCTGATGAAACATAAAAACAGTGACAGCTTGGAATTAATATTTTGCTAATACCAAAACGACAACAGCTTCTTTCTCTTGAATTCAAACAATGCACAGTGGTTGATTGACAATGCAACGATGAAAGAAAAATGTCTGCTACTAGCTGTCTTAGCCAGGGCTCGACTGGGATATGGCCTTGGCATTTTTGGTCCAATTTGTTAAGTAGCAACATTCAACCATCACAACCATGATTTAACAGAGGTCAGAATTATCCCACTTTTGCCCTTAACAAGTGAATTCTTGTGGTTTTGACGAGAAAGAAAGAAAAACTTTATTATCTATTTTGCAAAAATATAATTTTGAAGTCTCAAAATTTTCCAAAGGTGCAAAACATTGAGAAAAAAAAACAATTACAAGGAAAAAAAGCATCACAAACACATATACACATACTGTATATACATACTGTATATACGTGCGGGACGGCAGCAACACCTCCAAGACCATCACAATGAGCACAGGGGCCCCACAAGGGTGTGTGCTCAGCCAGCTGCTCCTCACCCTGGTGACCCATGACTGTGTACCAGCCTACAGCATCAACCACCTTGTCAAGTTTGCGGATGACACGACAGTGGTGGGCCTCATCACAAACAATGAAGAGGCCAACTTCAGAAATGAGGTGAGCCAACTGGTCAAGCGGTGTAAAGACAGTAATCTCTTCCTAAACGTGGGAGAAACCAAGGATATTGTGGTTGACTTCAGGAGTGGACACACACAGCATCCCCCTCTGATCAACGATGGAGTAGCTGTGGAGAGGGTGAGCAGCACCAAGTTCCCGGGGTGCAAATCTCCGAGGACCTCTCCTAGTCCAACAACACCACATCACTTGCCAAGAAGGTTCAAACTCACCTCTTTTTCCTCTTCAAACTGAGGAGAGCTCGAGTCCCAACCCCCATCATGTGCTCATTCTACCAGGGCACCAGTGAGAGCATCCTCACCAGCTGCATCACTGTGTGGTATGGAAGCTGCACTGCCTCCTGCTGGAAGACTCTACAATGCACAGTGAAAGCAGTCAGCAAGATCATCGGTGCCCCTCTGCCCCCCCCCCCCCCCGGACAGCTATGTCACCTGCCTCACCTGCAGAGCCATCAACATTGCAGGCGACACCTCACACTCCCTCTTCAGCCCCCTGCCCTTGGGGAGAAGGTAGCGGAGCCTTCGAGCCTGCTCTACAAGACTGCTAAACAGCTTTGTTCACCAGGCCAGCAGGACCCTGAACTCTGTCCACCCCCCACCCCTGGACTGTAACACACTCACCCACACAATAACTACCCCAGCTGTTTGCACAGAAAGACTTGGCAACCAATAGTAACATGTCTGCTGCTGTAGGTCTCTGTTCCTTACTGCAACCGTATGCACAAATGCCATACCTGCTGCTGTCTGTTATTGAAATACTGATCATGTGCAGTCCAATCTGTCACTGTCTGCACCTACACTACTGCACTGAATTTGCAATTATGGGTATTACAGCTCCACTTGTTCTGTATATAAGATTGCTGGGTTTTATCTTTTGTCTTCATTTGCACTACGACATTACTGATACATTGACTGCTGTTGTTGTTTTTCATCCTTATTCCTTCTTTTCTTATACAGTATATTGTGCACACCATTAAGAGAGAGACATAAGGCATTTCAATTCTCCTATATGTCCTGTACATATAGAAGTACTGACAAACAAAAATCTTTGAGTCTTTGACTGCAATAAAAGCTTCAAATTTACTAGAATAACGTAACAAATTTATAGGGATAACTGCCCATTTATTTAAAATATGTACTAAATTCATGAGGAAAAAAATGCAAAATTACAAGAAAAACAACCCTGAATTTTAAAGATAAAAGTTACAAATTCATGGAAAAAATTCACTTATGTACAATTACAGTCATTGAGAATGTAAACACAGGAAGTTACTTAAAAGATTTGCTAAATTCATAAAGAAAAAATAAATTCATAAATTGTTGAGACAAAGGTCAGAAAATCACAAGAGAAATGTAGCTCATATGCAATAATTAAAAAAATTAAGAAAAAAAAATCAATGGAAAGATGACGGAAAATTATTGAGGCAAAGATGCAAACATGAAAGAAAAAAAAATGCCTATTTATGACACAAAAGTCACAAATTCAAGAAAAAAAAATGTCAATCCATGAGAAAAAATTTTCACAAAGTTTCAATTTTCATGAAGTTTCAAAGTTTTCTTAAAAAGTCTATAATTAAAAAAAAAAACATAAGAAAAAGTAGGTAATTTATGAGAACTCTCCAAATTCTCAAAAAAAAATTCCACATTTTCAATTAAAAAAAATATCTCTAATTTAGGTGGTAGAGTTGCCTGAAACTGTACACAAGTAAACGTAGGTTGTCTCTGTATATTATCACTCAAATATACATAAGAGTAGTTACCCCAAAATAGTTAAGAAGTTACTGAGATGAGACTTTAGTCTGGACAGTTTGAGGTTTTTCTCTTAAATTTATGGCAGTTTTATTCTAAATTTACTACTTTTTTCTTGTAAATTTGAAAGTTTCTTTCCCCACTTAAATCAACTTTTCTCATAATTTATGTGTAATGCTAATTTAGGGCTTTTTTGGTACATTTGAGACTTTACTGTCATAAATTTGTCAGGTTTTCCTCATAAGTTAAAAATCAAAACTAAAATGAGCAAATATGCAGTATTTTCTGTTGTATTACAGGCTACTTAACCTATTTTCTAACGCCCAGCCTAGGTGAAAACCTCACGTACTTTGAAACCCAAATGTTTTCAGGTGTGTTTTCAGGTAACTCCTAACTAACAATATGAAAAGTAATCTAGTGTTAAATGGGTAAATGTAAAGAAGTGTGAGACACCGTTTGATTACTTACTGGATCCAAAACACTTGTGTGTGTGGTCAGGCAGGCTGCAGCCAGGGCACCAGCACGTACAGCAGCGGAGAGAACATATGTGACAGGAGGGAGCATACCATTTGTGTGGCGAGGAGGTTCATTTTCATTTTTAAAAAGTTTAAAGCAGAAACTACTGAAAATGTTTTGAATGTTATTTCAGCTTGTCAAAAATGAACAAAAATTTTATAATCACAACTTTTCTGACTCCAGTTGTCAGGGGTGCGGAGTTTAAATCTAGGAGTGGTGCAGCACCCCTAACAAGGCTTAATGGTGCCCATGGCCCCAGTTCTCACCAAATTCATACCAAACTAGAAAAGCACTCGGACAGCGCAGACCTCCGCCAAGCGCCACAGTTCCCCCCATACAGTGTTTGTGTGTACGTTTTCAGATTCCTTGACCATGAAAACATATGACTAGCAATTGGATTGACAATGATAGGATTAGTGGTTCAGTAGTTATCCAGGAAAATGGCATTTTCCGTAATGGCGGCCACAGTTCCCCCCATACAGTGTTTGTGTGTATGTTTTCAGATTCCTTGACCATGAAAACATATGACTAGCAATTGGATTGACAATGATAGGATTAGTGGTTCAGTAGTTATTCAGGAAAATGGCATTTTCCGTAATGGCGGCCACAGTTCCCCCCATACAGTGTTTGTGTGTACGTTTTCAGATTCCTTGACCATGAAAACATATGACTAGCAATTGGATTGACAATGATAGGATTAGTGGTTCAGTAGTTATTCACGAAAATGGTATTTTCCGTAATGGTGGTTTTCTTCTGGACGGTGATCCGGATCACCACCAAAATTTAATCAGTTCTTCCTTGTACCATTTCCAACAACGCCTGAAAGTTCCATCGAAATCCGTCCAAAACTTTTTGAGTTATCTTGCTAACCAACAGACAGACAGACAGACAAACAGACAAACCCCTGCAAAAACATTACCTCCTTGGCAGAGGTAATGATCATAACTGGAGTGGTTGCCTAGTAGTAGAGCATCCGCCCCTCAGCCGGGGAGGTTGCGGGTTCAAGCCCCAGCCGGGTCATACCGAAGACCATATAAAAATGGTACTTCCCGCCTTCTAGCTTGGTGCTCAGCATAATAGAATGGGGGGAAGGAGAAGTTGCTTGTGGCGGCGCCTTGCATGGCAGCGACCCCTCTGATTTTAGATGTGATAATCATTGTAGATAGGAGACGCGCTATTTCGTTCTAGTGTACATGATTGGCTGTATGGATTGAATGACAATAAAAAGTTGGCTTGGCTAGTTTGTATCAAGTGGATCTGCATCAAAGTTGTGCACAAGGTCAAAGGTCAGGAGATCTGAGCACTCTTGGGGTGATTTCTTCAATTTGAAATGAGCTGCTCTGGCATTGACAGTCTTGTTTAAGATTTACTTTTGGCTTTTAGCCTTTTAATAAACAGGAGCAGTGATGAGAGAGGGGAAATGGGGTGAAGAACAGAGGGAGAGACATACAGGAGTGATTGCTCTGATAGGGCGTCAAACCAGGGATCACGGCGGAGGAGCATTTCCTCTTCCAGCTCCTAGAGAGAGCAGTCGCATTTTTCCTGTCTCCTCCTGTCTGCCTTCCTGACCTATTCCCAGCTTGCAGTGTTGCGTTTGTGTCTGTGTTTAGTCGCTCTTCTTCTGCTGAATCTTAATCTAAACGGAAATTATGGATTTGGAAGCGGCTTAGATGTGCTATTGTCACCACTTTTCAACAAGAACCGGGCCAAGGGTGAGCCCAAGAATTGGAACCTGCTGAGTCTATGATTTGACTGGAGATGCAGAAGACATCTATTGGCTATGATCACAGGATTCTATTTTTGGCTCTGGAGTTTCCTGATGTTTCAGAAATTGAAGAAGGTGGAGAGCTGTTCAAAACGTGGATCCAGGCAAGCTCCTTCACCAATTCGACCAGTTGGGGAGTGCACGAGGTGGCATGGTGAACTGAATGGTGATTCAGATGGTGGAATACATCTTGAAGTCGCCAGTGCTCTCCAGAGAATGTTAAAGTTTAAGCCTGTACATGGAAATTATGAAGCACAGAATTGCACGGGTGAGGAAAATTCTATTCTCTGAGTGCACTGTGCAGATTTGACCTTGTCTTTGGTGCCCTGTTTACATTTACATTCCTCCTCGATGAAGATAAGCGGAAGGAGCGGCTCTGCTAACCCAAACAACCGACACATTCGCTGTTGTTTCAACAGAGTGGACTCTTCTAGGACAGTGCACCATGTGTCTTCAACTCGCCACCTGCAAGCAAGAGAGAGAGACTCTGGTCTTGCTTATAGATCACATGATTAACATCCATCCACTGCCAGGAGGCGCCCTCTGCTGTTCACTAGCGATTGACACACCTACACTTCACTGCATACAATATTACAGGACTGATACACACACTGATATATAAACATACACTGTCTCTCTCAACTCTTGTTTTGTGTGAACTATTCTCTGCTAATTTATATATGCATTAGAGAGTTTTTTTCTAGGTAATCACAATTTTGGTCATATAATGAGCTTTATTTTGATTAACAATGCTTTTTTCTCTCTGCCCATTGTGTTTCCCTACCCCCTTCCCCCCTCCCCCTCTTTACCCCCCACTGTATGACAGGCGCCTTGCATGGCTGCCGCGTCACTGGGATGCACTTATCTAGCGCGCCCAATGTCAAGTCAAATTCCTCGTATGTTTACTTGTGTTTCCTTGTAAACGTGCTTGGCAATAAAGTTCATTCAGATTCTGATTCTGATTCTGATTTGTGGGGTTGTGGCTCCTTAGGGTTAGGGTACTGGGCCACTGCTAGGCCACTGGGAACCTCCAATGCCATCGTTTTCTGAATTAAATGATTTTTACACAACTTACATAAAGTTAACCCAACTGATTCCATTTGCTGGTTAAACCTATCAGCTGGTTTTCATGTGAAGGATGTGAGACAGATTTCCACCAAAATCCAAATCTTCCGACATATGTTGGTCCAAAGCCCCAGTGTTACTGTCCTAGCAGTAGTGGGCCACCAGGGCCAGCAAGGGCCTTTCCTCCTGTTCTAAACACCACCAGAATCTCTGAGCTAGATTTACACGCTACATTTTTATACAGTAGTTGTTCCATGTTAAGGGGGTCATTGACTGTGCTTTTTCCACATTTTAACAGCTCACACGTCTTAATTATGTGTTTGTTATATATTTAGTGTTAGTTAGTTAGTTAGTTAGTTAGTGGACGCCTCCCACTTGAGATGTTTCAGGCACGTCCCACTGGGAGGAGACCCCGGGGCAGACCCAAGACTCGGTGGAGAGACTATGTCCCCCAGCTGGTCTGGGAATGCCTTGGTATCCTCTCTGAAGAGCTGGAGCAGGTGGCTGGGGAGAGGGAAGTCTGGGCTTCTCTGCTTGAACTGCTGCCTCCGTGACCCGGACCTCCGGAAAAGTGGTAGAAGATGGATGGATGGATGGATAGTTAGTTAGTTAGTTAGTTAGTTAGTTAGTTTTACTTTCCATGGGTAATCCCTTTGTCTGTCATGTATTTGTTTCTATAGTTTGGTTGTCCACTGTCATGCTGCTGTTACACTGCAGTTTCCCAGTTTAGGATCAATAAAGTACATCTATCTATCTATCTATCTATCTATCTATCTATCTATCTATCTATCTATCTATCTATCTATCTATCTATCTATTTTGTTCACATTTTCTTTAATTTTTTTTAAATATTGAAGCAAATTTGTTTTGTATTTTTTCTGGCTTTCTTGAAACACTGATTTAAAGCCTATCACTTTAAGAAGCATCTTTCACCTATTCAACTCCGCCCTCCCTCAGTTAGCCATTAGCTGACTAGCTTCTAGTCTTTAGCTTCTAGCCTCCTTCTAGCTTGGATGAGCGGTGCTGGTTCACTGATCCACAGTCGATGGTGTATCCCGCATCAGTCCAGCCCATCTCCCAATAATTTTGCCCTGATTCCACAACACGTTGCTAGCACTGGGTGGCCCCCCGATTGCCACAACTGAACTGGCCCGGGACCTGAGGCTGCTCAAAGGGGATCTCAAAGGGCAGTGTCCTGCACTGCGGGACGCCGTTCCACTCCCACTGCCATCTGGGGGACGCCCTGTCACAAGATGGCTCCCCTACGCTGCCCACGAGAATGGAGCAGGAGCATGGAGCTCTGGAGGATGGTGAGGGAGCTTGCCATGAAAGCCAACAGCCTCCAGCTGCCAGGTCACTTGCTGCAACCAGTGCGCCAGTGCTGGTGACTTGCCAAATTTTTTGGGCGATGTGCTGGAGTGACGCAAGGTATATTGTGGACTGTGGATTGGTGAACCAGGTGGTAACAGAGACAGCTATTAGGATGACTAAGATCTGAGGAAAATAACAATTTTGACATGATTTCAGACAAACCCAGAAGCAGACACAGGCTCAAATATAGCAATGATCTTTTATTGAATGTGTGTGTGTGTGGGGGGGGGGTGGCTGTGAGGACCGGAGGGTGCAGAGCAGGACGAGTCTGGCAACCCTGAAATGAGAAGCAAGACAGGTGGATTAGCTCTTTGGCTTTCAGATGAATGGCAAGAATACTGAGATGATCTTACAGCATGCGAGGAGTAGTTTAGGCTCAGAAGAGGTGTCTGTCCTGCGCTAGTGCCAGAGTCCCACTGCTGTGACGTGGTGCTTGTGCTGGTAAATACGGTGACAATGAATGACTGGAAAAGTGCACTGAATGCTCCGGCTGACCAATTTGAGGGAAAGAGAGGTGCCCACAGTTCACAGGTATGATCCGGTCCACCGCCAGGAGGAAAAGGAGGTCAGCCAGGAGGTAGGTCCACCAATGCAAAGGGAAGGAGAGGAGAAAGCAGATGCAAAGGAGAATTTCCAATAGATGCTTACGGTAAAGTTAGGGAGACGAGACTCCCAGGCGATGAGTAGAAGGTCGTTGAGATGAGGGAAGCAAAACTTCTTGGTAGAAGGAAGGGGAAGACTCAAGTATAGAGTTCTTCACCCAGGAGGAGCGTTGATGTCTCCATGCAGATTGCAGGGCAGCACTCCTGATGAAGGCTGCTTGATTAGGAGGAGCAGGTGTGCGCGCAGCTGTGGAAATAATTAGGGCAACAGGCACACAGCGTGGATCACCACAAATTTAAGCCATGCTTGGTGTGAGCCTCCTGGTACCAGTGTCAGCATGCGGGCTAATAGCTCAGGGGCTAATAGGTTACCTTTACCACCCCTTCCATCTACATGACAGACAGTTAGGCGGGCTAAAAATAGAGCAGTAGATGGGTCTTAAGGACGGCAGTGGATTGGCTTTTTAAATCGTGACGTATATGATTTACCCAAAAGAGTGAAATGTTTCTGGCATTTCTGGGAGAGAAAAACAAGATAAAGGCTGTGCTTTTTGAAAAAAATTGATTGTTTTGATATTTTTTTGATAATTACGTGACGAATAAACTCATTTCAGACAGTTAAAGCATACAAACACACAATTTTTCAGTTAATGACCCCTTAAATTATTCCCAGTAGTCTATTCACTTCATTTTATTCTTTTCTCTTCGTTGCTCTGCTTCCATGGTGTGTGTGTGTATGCTGGATGTTTTGTCCTGTGGAGAAAGGATTTTTCACATAATTTCTTTCCCCCCTTTTTTGCCATCCTACACCTGCTGAGATGTCAGCAGGTGGAAGATAGTTTTCACAGAGTTTGGGGTGGGAGCTCTGCGTTGTGCTTCTGGAGGTGGATGGATATATCGCCAACGCTCGTGCATCTCCCACCCCGAAAGACGCCTTGTGGAACTTTTAGCCTGGCAGAGGCAGCTGTGCAGCGTCACCCCCAGCTTGTGCTGCATGCCGAAGAAAGGGGGAGGGTTTTTCTTATGGAGGATCTGCAGCGGGAGTATCACGGAAGGAGCTCAGTCCGTGAATCCAGGTCGGTGCCAAGGGGAGGGCATTACCAGATTTCAGCACCATCGGCTCCTCACCAGCCCCGAGCTCTGGTGCCCTGCCTCCATCACCAGAGACCCGAGTCTCCGCCTCCTTCCCAGGTAACATCAGTGGCGGGCAGAGGACCCTCGTCTGATCCCACCGCAGCAGCAGGAATCATCCGGTGCCGGGAAAAGAGGCAGGTGGGTTGTCATTCCTTTTTCTCTCATAATGATATACCTTGCCTTATTCCCAGTGATGAGGCTCAGCTACAGCAGCCAAGTCTAGCTGAGTCCTCACCACCTGCTGCTGTTGTCTCACCCTCGCCTCCCTCTCCCGTGTGTTTCTTTGTGGCCTTTGAGAGTCCGTCACCCCTGGGAAGGAGCCACCAGACGGCGGAGAAACCAGCTGCCCTGGGAGTTCCTGCCCCAGCCCTGTGGCCACATCCAGGATAGGAGGGAAGCACCATCCATGCTCTGAATTCTGAGCCAACACTTAGGTGTCCCCTGGATTCAGTGGCATGGGAGCTGGTGCCATCTGTGAGGTTGCCATCCCGCCGGGAGGTCCACCAGTGGGGGGCGTCAAACCTGGAAGTCGTTTGGCTGCACTAACCATCATGCCTGCTGCAGGGGTCATCGCAACAGAATCACCGGAGTCCCGGAAGGCGGTGGGGCTCGAGCTAAGGCAAGTTCTCTTTTTTATTTTCATGTTATCTGTCTTAGAGAGATCTTTCCTGGCTCTTGGTGGGGAGGGCCTGGAGCAGCCGTCCACTTCACCTGAGCTGTCCTCGCCGGGCTGCACTGGTGCTGGTGACTCTGACCTGGTGTCTGTGTTTTGTGTGTGTGATCCTTTTCCCGAGATCTCCATGGGTGCTGCTCCCCCTCCGTCCAAGGCCTCCATGGATGCTGCGCCCTAGTCCGGAGCTTCCGTGGGTGCTGCTCCCTCTCCGTTCAAGGTTTTCATGGGTGCTGCTCCCCCTCTGTTCGAGGTCTCCATGAATGCTGCTCCTCTTCTGTTCGAGGTCTCCGTGGATGCTGCTCCCCCTCTGTCTGAGGTCTCCATGGGTACTGCTCCCACTCCGTTCGAGGTCTCCATGCATGCTGCTCCTACTCCGTTCGAGGTCTCCGTGCATGCTGCTCCCCCTCCTTTCGAGGTCTCCGTGGGTGCTGCTTCCCCTCTGTCTGAGGTCTCCATTGATGCTGCTCACCCTCTGTCTGAGGTCACCGTGGATGCTGCCCTACCTCCGGTTGAGGTCTCCACAGGTGCAGCTACACCCCAGTCTGGGGCCTCCACGGGTGCAGTCACGCTTCAGTCACTGGCCACTGTGGGTGTAGCACCTCAGCCTGGGGCCCTGTTGTTTGACCGCCTCCTTGGCCTTGTGCTCTTGCGGGTCACCCCAGTCGTCGTGGGTACCATGCTTCAGTCCAGGGTCACCATGGGTGCTACACTGCAGTCCGGGGCCACCGTGGATGCTACGCCCCAGTCCGGTGCCACCGTGGGTGCTATGCCCCTGTCCGGGGCCGCCGTGGATGCTACGCCTCAGTCCAGGGTTGCCGTGGAGGCCGCGCCTCAGCCCAGGGCCCCCCTGGGTGCCGCAACTCAGCCCAAGGTCATCAGGGTCTCCCTGCCACACAGCCTCTTCCTTTGTCCAGCCTCCTCGCTGATCGGCCACCACCTTCGCTGGGCTCCACTGTTGACCAGCAGTTATTGTTGGGGGCCAGTCCACCACAGTGTTGGTCCTGCCTTCCCCATATTGGTGACCAGGCGAGTCGCTGGAAGCATGGGTTCAAGCTGCTGCTGCCTTGGGGGGCATGTTTTGCTCTGTGAACCGGTGGCTTATGTACTCTGGGAGGCCACCTGACAGGTTTTGCCATCCGGTCAGGTGGTTATGGTACTCTGGGCAGCCATCGAACGAGTCCCGCCATATGCTCCAGTTGTTTTGGGACTCTTGTAGGCTGCCTGAACAACCTTAGTCTCTGTCCGAGGTCCCTGGAGTCTGGACCACAGTAGTGTTAGGTTGTGGGTCATGAGTGTTTTCTTTTTGGATTTTTTTGTTTGTTTGTTTTGTCTCAGTCCCTCCGTGCCTGGGTTCCCCCTCGTCCCCACTGGGGTGGGTTGTTTTTCTTGTTGGGGGGAGGGTCTTCTGTGTGGGTTTCTTTTTTTTGTGATGTTACCCTTGGGTGCCTGGACTCCACCCCTTAAGGCGGGGGGCTCTGTCATGATCCTGGGGCACGGGTGGGCGCCATGCCATTTCTTGTCTGGCTTAGTGTTTTTCTGACTGCTGTGTTTGGTTCCTGTTTAATTCTTGTCTTTTTGAATCTGTAGTATTATTTTGTACATTTTGGGGTTCTGTTGTGTTTGTATCATTATGGTTTCTGGTTGTGTTTTATTTTGACAGCGCTGTGTAGCTTCCGGCTGTCACACTGGTCAGAGCTGCACACCTGTTATTCATTCTGTTATTTTCTCCACTTATGCATCCACACCTGTCACTATTTATGTACTGCTTATAAAGGCACGGCAAACCTCTGGGGTTTGTTGTGTCCTTCTTCCATGTTACCTCGTCCCCAGGAGCAGAACTGTCCATCCTGGGTGTGTTTGGGGCCACTGTTGAGGAGAGTAGGAGAGCTCCGTCTAGGTATGTGTTTCCCCTATTTCCAGCCGTAAGCCCCTGCAGCCTTCGGGAGAGCTCGGGCTTGATTCCGCCCCTGGCTCGGTATTCCGGCTTCATGTCTCCCTGGACGTTGAACCCCGCTCTCCTCCAGCTTTTGTCATTGTATCTGTTTGTTAATACCACACACTTATTATTTAGTTTTTGTATGTTAAGGTTCTTGTCTGTTTTTATGTTAATAAATGTGCAAACTCAGAGTGTTTGGTGTCCCACTTTCACCCGTGAAACGGGTGATTCATGACAGAAGGACACGACCACTTGGATGCCAGCCTCTGTGGGATGAAGTACCCGGTTCCGGTTCCGCCGGACCGGCGGCGCCACACGAGCCGGCTGCCTGTTGCAACAGCCTTTTTTTTATCTTCCTTCTTCTTTCTACACCTTTCACTCTGTATATATATCACGGACGCACGGATCGACCCGGGGGTCTCCCGGGTCGGCGGACGGAGCCACGGTTTGCAGCGGGAGACATTACAGCGGGGAGGAGCTAGTGCTAGCTAGCACTTGGCCGCCGCCCGGTGCTAATGGGAAACTCGACATACCGGGAGCTGTAGCGAAAAGGACGCGGGCGCCGGGCTGGAGTTTAGGCGGCGTGAAAGAAATATAAGACAGAATAATAAAGAGCGATGGCAAGAACCAAGCAGACCGCCCGTAAAATCTACTGGAGGAAGAAGCCCCCCAGGAGACAGCTAGCCACCAGGGCTGCTCGGAGAGGCGCTCTGGCCACTGGCAGAGTGAAGAGGCCTCGCCGTCACAGGCCCGTGGCTCTGAGAGAGATCCGTCGCTACCAGAAATCCACGGAGCTGCTCATCCGTAAGCTGCCCGTCCAGCGCCTGGTGAGGGAGATCGCTCAGGACTTCAAGACCGTCCTACGTTTCCTGAGCTTCGCCGTCATGGCTCTGCAGGAGACCAGCAAGGCCCACCTGGTGGGTCTCTTCTTCGCTAAGGGGGTCACCATCATGCCCAAAGACTTCCAGCTGGCCCGTTGCATCCGCAGAGAGAGAGCTTAGACTTTCTGCTGCACATTCACCAACCAACCATAATGCTCTGCACTGTGTGTCTATATATATACATTTATAGTAATATGGACATATGTTTACTAGATGTTGTTTTTTCTTGCCTTCTGATTGTTGCTCTGAGTGTTGCTATCCCTATGCTGTTGCAATCCTGGAATTTCCCCATTGTGGGACTAATAAAGGCTTATCTTATCTTATCTTATCTTATTTGCAGTGTTTCGTTTTCCCAGTAATTTCTCTTCCCCCTGTTTTAACATCCTACACCTGCTGAGATGTCAGCAGGTGGAAGACAGTTTTCACAGAGTTTGGGGTGGGAGCTCTGCACTGTGCTCCAGGAGGTGGATGGACATATTGCAAACGCTCGTGCATCTCCCACCCCGAAAAACGCCTTGTGTAACTTAAGCCTGACAGAAGCGGCTATGCAGCATTACCCCTGGCTCGTGCTGCATGCTGAAGAAAGGTAGAGAGTTTTTCTTATGGAGGATCTGCAGCGAGAGTATCACGGGAGGAGCTCAGTCCACGAATCCAGGTCGGTGCCAATGGGAGGGCGTTCCCGGATTTCAGCACCATCGCCAGCCCCAAGCTCTGGTGCCCCGCCTCCGTCACCAGAGACCGGATCCTCCGCCTCCTTCCCAGGCAACATCAGTGGTGGGCAGAAGAGCATCGTCTGATCCCACCGCAGCAGCAGGAATCATCCGGTGCTGGGAAGAGGCAGGTGGGTTGTCATTCCTTTTTCTTTCATAATGATATACTTTGCCTTATTCCGGTGATGAGGCTCAGCTACAGCAGCCAAGTCTAGCCGAGTCCTCACCACCTGCTCCTGTTGTCTCACCCTCGCCTCCCTCTCCCGTGTGTTTCTTTGTGGCCTTCAAGAGTCCGGCGCCCCTGGGAAGGAGCCACCAGATGGCGGAGAAACCAGCTGCCCTGGGAGTTCCTGCCCCAGCCCTGCGGCCATGTCCAGGACTGGAGGGGAGTGCCACACATGCTCTGTGTGCAGCCGTCCGCTTTGCCTGACCTCTCCTCGCCGGGCTCCACTGCTGCCGGTGATTCTAACCCGGTGTCTGTGTTTTGTGTGTGTGAGCCTTCTCCCGAGATCTCCGTGGGTGCTGCTCCCCCTCCGTCCGAGGCCTCCGTGGGTGCTGAGCCCGTGTCTGGGGCCTCGGTGGGTGCTGCGCCCCCTCCGTCTGAGGTTTCTGTGGGTGTTACTCTTCCTCCGTTCGAACGGGCGATTCATGACAGTTCTTTGCTATATGGGTTAGTGACACCAATTAAAGTAAGTAATATTAATAAAGTTTTGTTTATTTGCCAGATCAGTTTGGAAAAACTTCTGCACATGCCAGCCACTATGTGTTTTGTTTTTATTTTACTTTATGAACTAAAAAAGTAACCATGAATTGATGTTTAGTAGTAATGTTGTTCTTTTTTTCCTATATCTTACTAAGACTGTGTTCACATCTTTCCAATAAAATAAATCTCCAAAATTTTATTTGTCAAGAAATAAATCCTTACCTTTTGAAAATAGTTGAAAATTATGATACGTCTCTATATTTTTCCCAGAGATTGTCAGCAGGATTGTAGTGTAGAACTGAAGAACCTGCCTTCAGGGATGCAGACATTAGTTGATGTCATTGTGACATAATAACTACAATAGTTTTCTTGAAGTTATGGGGTGGCAGTGGTGTAGTGTCTTTTGCCAAGACTCCATAGCAAGAAGGTTAGGGGTTCAAACATTCTAATTCAATGGTGGACCTTACCTCTTGGCCTATCACAACAGGGATAGACTTAAGAAAATAGATATGTTATCATGACTATGTTACTGTGCATTTGGAAAGTATTCACAGTGCCTCACTTTTTCCACATTTTGTTATGTTACAGCCTTATTCCAAAATGTATTAAGTTCATTTTCCCTCAAAATTCTACACACAATACCCAATAATGTCACGCCGCGCCGCTCATCAGCGGCGCCACCTGCACGCACACCTGCACATCATCAGCGGCGAGGGATTTAAGCCGCCTCGCCCTGAGCTTCGGCCTGAAGCCGTCAGACTTCCCTATGCATCGCTGTGAGTTCCCTTTCATTCTCAGCTGATCATTCCGGTAAGAAGATCTTACCTTTTTCTCCTCCCAGTCTGCTCCCCTGTGCACAGGTGGATTTCCCGGCGGCGGACTACTCCTTTCCATCGCCTGTTCCTCGCTGCTGCACCGGGCTCTCCAGGTGGCTGTCTACCGGACCTCGTCCCTTGCTGTGCCAGTCATCTGTCCTATCCAAGTAAGCTCCTCTCTCGCTCATTTATCTCCTGTGTTGGTGTGTGCCCGTCACCCTTCTCCCTGTGCTTTTCCCATAGGGTTGTCCGGCTGTACGGCCCCCTGCCTCTGTGCCCGAAGCAGACGCCGCCACCAACACATTCACATCCCGCAGACACACATCCATACACCCCTGTTGTTAATAAAGCTATTTGAACTACTCTGAGCCTGTGTGTGTGCGTCTCCTGAGCAGTGCGTTATGTCAGTACGGCTTCAGCAGAGCGGCTCGGCAGACGGCGGGCTCGCACACTGGCTTACCACTCTCGAGGCTCGAGTGTGTCAGGTTGCTTATCAGCAACAGGTGATTTTTAATCAGTTGATCATTATAAATAACCGATTGGACCGCTTGGACCCCCAACAGCCGTTCCCCCCGGCTCGTCAGGGTGGCGCGGCTCCTGCTGCTCCAGCGGCTGTCCAGCAGGCTCCGGCGGCACCGACTCGGCTCACGCCCATTCCAACCCCCGCCCGCTTTAGCGGAAAGCTCGGCGGAGCGCGGGGGTTCATAATGCAATGTGAGTCCGTGTTTCACCGTGTGCCCGGAGACTTTCCCTCAGATCATAGCCGAATTGGTTATATCGGGAATCTCCTGGAGGGGCGAGCATTAACCTGGACCTACGCCGTAATGGGGAGGCCCAGTTATGCCACCCTCACATATGACCAATTCGTGAGACGCTTCCTGGAAGTCTTTGACCATTCTCGTACCGAGACGGTCCAGGTCGATCGGCTTCTCGCCCTCCAGCAGGGAGGCCGGTTGGCAGCAGACTACGCGGTCAACTTCCGGGTAGCGGCGGAGGAATTAGGCTGGGAGGAACGCTCCCTCTGTGGTCTTTTCCTCCGCAGTCTCAATGATGATCTGAGGGATGAACTGGCTGGGCGGGATATCCCTGAGACGCTAGCGGAGCTAACATCCCTAGCGATCAGTTTGGACAACAGGCTGCGCGAGCTCTCTTCGGGGCGGAAGTCGTCTTCTTCTCGCCCTCGTGGAGTCTCGCCGTGCCTGTTCCAAGCTCGCCCCCTGGCGACGCCGCCACCATCGTGCCCCGAGGAGTCGGAGCCAATGGTGACAGGTTGGACAAAGCTTTCCCCTGCGGAGAGACAACGCCGCCGTGAGTTGGATCTCTGCATGTATTGCGGAGATGACCAACACACGGTGAGGCTTTGCCCACGGAAAGCCAGTCGGCGGGGTCCGCGAGTCACTGTAGGGGGCCTCGCGGATGTCAATCGGTTAAGTCCCCTCACACAATTGAAACTGCCCATCCGTTTCTGTCACAACTCCACTGGGCATCTCACCCACACACTGGTGGATTCGGGCGCGGAAGGCAGCTTTATTTCTCAAAGCCTGGCAACCCGATTGGGCATTTGCTGTCAGGCACTAAGGAACCCTATCTCCCTGGTCAACCTCTCTCGTGCCTCCCTTGGGAGAGTTACACACCAGACCATCCCCGTCCCGGTTATTATCTCTGGAAACCACCGGGAGGAGATAACCTTTTACGTCCTGCCCAACTCTGTGTCGCCCGTCATCCTGGGGTATCCCTGGCTACGCCTCCATAACCCCGTGTTGGATTGGAAGTCCGCCGGGGTGTCGGCATGGAGCACGTTCTGCATGAGCACCTGTCTACAGTCCGCTGCCTGCTCTCCGTCCGCTTCACCCTCACCTACGGATGCTGCGCCCCCGGACCTGTCCCTGGTGCCATTGGAATTTCACGACCTGAGTATGGTATTCAGCAAATCCAAGGCGATGTCTCTCCCTCCTCATAGGCCCTATGACTGTGCAATCAACCTCCGCCAGGGGGCACCCTTACCCTCTGGACGACTCTACAGTCTATCGGCGCCGGAGAAGGAGACCATGAACTCTTACCTCAAGGAGTCGCTGAGTGCTGGGATAATCCGCCCATCGTCATCACCTGTGGGGGCAGGATTCTTCTTCGTCGGTAAGAAGGACGGATCCCTCCGTCCTTGCATTGACTATCGTGCCCTTAACGACATTACGGAGAAGGATCGCTACACCCTGCCCCTCATGGACACCGCTTTCCACTCCCTCCAGGGGGCAACTTGGTTCACCAAGCTGGATCTACGCAGCGCATACCACCTCGTCCGGATCCGGGAGGGAGATGAGTGGAAGACAGCCTTCCATACCCCGAACGGCCACTTCGAATACCTGGTGATGCCGTTCGGGTTGACCAACGCTCCAGCCGTCTTTCAGCGCCTCATCAATGACGTCCTCCGGGATTTCATCGGCCTTTTTGTGTTCGTCTACCTGGATGACATACTCATCTTCTACAAGTCCAGGGACGAGCACCAGGTCCACGTGAGGCGGGTCCTCCAAAGGCTGCTGGAGAACCGGTTGTACGTGAAGGCTGAGAAATGCGAGTTTTACGCGAAGACAACATCCTTCCTCGGGTTCATCATCTCCCACGACCAGGTGCTTCCGGACCCAGAGAAGGTGAAGGCGGTGGTGGAATGGCCCACACCTGCATCAAGAAAGCAGGTGCAGCAGTTCGTTGGGTTTGCGAACTTCTACCGCCGCTTCGTCCCAAATTTTGGCACCATCGTCGGCCCGCTGACCCGCCTCACGTCCCCTAAGGTCCCGTTCCGGTCGACCGAAGAGGCCGCGGCTGCCTTTCAGGCGCTGAAGGCGGAGTTCTCCTCCTCCCGGGTCCTTAGCCAAGTCAACCCTGCGCTGCAGTGCATCGTGGAAGTGGACGCTTCGGACACAGGAGTGGGGGCAGTGCTATCCCAGCGGTCGCCAGACGACGGAATCAAACGGCCCTGGGCCTTCTTCTCCCAGCGCTTGTCCCCGGCGGAGAGGAATTACGACGTGGGTGACAGAGAGCTCCTCGCCATCAAGCTCGCGCTACAGGAGTGGCGTCACTGGCTAGAGGGGGCGGACCTGCCGTTCGTGGTCCTGACGGACCACAAGAACTTGGAGTACCTTAGATCTGCCAAGCACCTGAACGCCCGCCAGGTGCACTGGTCCTTGTTCTTCGCCAGGTTCCAATTTACCATCACCTTCAGGCCTGGCTCCAAGAACGGCCTGCCCGACGCCCTCTCTAGGCAATTCGCCCCTGAGGAGTCGGAGGACACGGTCCACACCATCCTACCCAGGTCGTGCGTCGTGGGAGCCATCACCTGGGACATTGAGAGCAAGATCCGGAAGGCGCAGGAAGTGGAACCTGACCCTGGTGGCGGACTGGAGGGGAGGCTGTTCGTGCCATCCACGGTTCGGGGGGAGGTCATCCACTGGTTGCACACATCCAAGCTCACCTGTCACCCTGGCTCCTCCCGGATGATTGACCTCCTCCAGCGGTCCTTCTGGTGGCCGGGTGACCTGCGGAGGGACGCTGCCCGCTACGCCCGGGCCTGTCCAGTGTGTGCCACCAACAAATCGGGTAATGCCCCTCCAGCGGGTTTGCTCCAGCCTCTGCCCGTCCCTGGCAGGCCCTGGTCGCATATCGCCCTGGATTTCGTCACCGGACTCCCAGTCTCGAACACCTACAACACCGTCCTGACCATCGTGGACCGCTTCTCCAAGGCGGCACACTTCGTCCCCCTACGAGGTCTCCCAACTGCCCTGGAGACGGCGGACCTCCTAATCCAGCACATGGTCAGGCTGCATGGGATTCCGGTGGACGTGATCTCGGACCGAGGGCCCCAATTTTCTTCAGAAGTTTGGAGGTCGTTCTGCAACACCTTAGGAGCCAAGGTGAGCCTCTCCTCCGGCCATCACCCCCAATCCAACGGGCAGTGTGAGCGGACCAACCAGGAGCTGGAGGCTGCGCTCTGCTGTGTAACGGCGTCCAAACCAACGTCCTGGAGTAACCACCTCGCCTGGGTTGAATACGCCCACAACACCGCTCGCTCTTCTGCTACAGGGATGTTCCCCTTTAAGGCGTCCCTGGGTTACGACCCCCCGCTGTTCCTGGCGCAGGAGAGTGAGGTAACTGTCCCCTCAGTACGGGCGCATCTCAGGCAGTTCCGCTCTATCTGGGCGTCAGCGCGCAATGCGCTTTTATGCACGGCGGAGCGCAACAGAGCCGTGGCGGACCGGCACAGAAGACCTGCCCCGGCGTACAGAGTTGGTCAGCAAGTCTACGTGTCGACCCAGGACGTGATTTTAAAGGGCGAGAGGAGGAAGCTGGCACAGCGCTTCATGGGCCCATACCCCATCACCAGGATCATCAACCCGGTGGCTGTGCGTGTAGCTATTCCCCCCTCCCTCCGCATCCATCCAACCTTCCACGTGTCCAAGGTGAAGCTGGCAGTCTCCGACCCCCTTTGCCCTCCTCCTGCTGCGCAACCCGCGCCCCGGATGATTGATGGCCATCCGGCCTGGCCCGTCTCCTCCATCCTGGACTCCCGGCGCCGGGGTCGTGGGTTGCAGTACTTGGTGGACTGGGAGGGCTATGGGCCTGAACATCGGCAGTGGGTACCCTTGTCGTTTGTGTTGGACCCATCGCTCATCGCTGATTTCCACCGAGCGCACCCAGAGAAGCCATCGCCAGGAGGCGCTGCTAGAGGGGGGAGTACTGTCACGCCGCGCCGCTCATCAGCGGCGCCACCTGCACGCACACCTGCACATCATCAGCGGCGAGGGATTTAAGCCGCCTCGCCCTGAGCTTCGGCCTGAAGCCGTCAGACTTCCCTACGCATCGCTGTGAGTTCCCTTTCATTCTCAGCTGATCATTCCGGTAAGAAGATCTTACCTTTTTCTCCTCCCAGTCTGCTCCCCTGTGCACAGGTGGATTTCCCGGTGGCGGACTACTCCTTTCCATCGCCTGTTCCTCGCTGCTGCACCGGGCTCTCCAGGTGGCTGTCTACCGGACCTCGTCCCTTGCTGTGCCAGTCATCTGTCCTATCCAAGTAAGCTCCTCTCTCGCTCATTTATCTCCTGTGTTGGTGTGTGCCCGTCACCCTTCTCCCTGTGCTTTTCCCATAGGGTTGTCCGGCTGTACGGCCCCCTGCCTCTGTGCCCGAAGCAGACGCCGCCACCAACACATTCACATCCCGCAGACACACATCCATACACCCCTGTTGTTAATAAAGCTATTTGAACTACTTTGAGCCTGTGTGTGTGCGTCTCCTGAGCCGTGCGTTATGTCAAATAATGACAACTTTTTTTTTTTGAGAATTTTGAAAATTTATTAAAGTAAAAAACTAAGAAATCACATGTACATACGTATTCACAGCCTTTGCTATGAAGCTCAAAACTGAGCTCAGGTGCACCCTGTTTCCACTGATCATCATTGAGATGTTTCTACAGCTTAATTGGAGTCCACCTGTGGTAAATTGAGATGATTAGACATGATTTGCAAAAGGCACACACCTGTCTATATAAGGTCCCACAGTTGACAGTGCATGTCAGAGCACAAACCAAGCATGAAATCAAAGGAATTGTCTGTAGACCTCGGAAACAGGATTTTCTCAAGGTTCAAATCTGGGGAAAGGTACAGAAAAATTTCTGCTGCTTTGAAGGTCCCAATGAGCACAGTGGCCTCCATCATCCATAAATGGAAGAAGTTTGAAACCTGAAACCACCAGGACTCTTCCTAGAGCTGGCTGGCTGGCTAAACTGAGCGACTGGGGGAGAAGTGCCTTAGTCAGGGAGGTGACCAAGAACCCGATGGTCACTCTGTCAGTGCTCCAGCATTCCTCTGTGGAGAGAGAAGAACCTTCCAGAAGGACAACCATCTCTGCAGCAATTCACCAATCAGGCCTGTATGGTAGAGTGGCCAGACGGAAAACACTCCTTAGTAAAAGGCACATGGC
Organism: Pholidichthys leucotaenia; assembly: GCA_020510985.1. Classification (NCBI taxonomy): domain Eukaryota; kingdom Metazoa; phylum Chordata; class Actinopteri; order Cichliformes; family Pholidichthyidae; genus Pholidichthys; species Pholidichthys leucotaenia. The sequence goes on along the minus strand of CM035845.1, from coordinate 37,939,228 downwards.
AGCCCACCTGGAGTTTGCTAAAAGGCACTTGAAGGACTTTCAGACAATTAGAAACAAAATTCTCTTGTCTGATGAGACAAAGATTGAACTCTTTGGCGTGAATACCAGGCGTCATGTTTGCAGGAAACAGGGCACTGGTCATCAACAGGCCAATACCATCCCTACAGTGAAGCATGGTGGTGGCAGTATCATGCTGTGGGGATGGTTTTGAGTGACAGGAACTGGGAGATTAGTTCAGGATAGAAGGAAAAATGAATGCAGCAATGTACAGAGACATCCTGGATGAAAACCTGTTCCAGAGCGATCTTGACCTCAGACTGGGGCGACGGTTCATCTTTCAGCAGGACAACGACCCTAAGCACACAGCCAAGATATCAAAGGAGTGGCTTCAGGACAACTCTGTGAATGTCCTTGAGTGACCCAGCCAGAGCCCAGACTTGAATCCAATTGAACATTTCTGGAGAGATCTGAAAATGGCTGTGCACCGATGCTTCCCATACAACCTGATGGCACTTGAGAGGTGCTTCAAAGAGGAATGAGTGAAACTGCCCAAAGATAGGTGTGCCAAGCTTGTGGCATCATATTCAAAAAGACTTGTGGCTGTAATTGCTGCCAAAGGTGCTTCAACAAAGTATTGAGCAAAGGCTGTGAATACTTATGTACATGTGATTTTTTTGCTTTTTTATTTTTAATAAATTTGTAAAAATCTAAAAAAAAAAAAAAAACTTTTTTCATGTTGTCATTATTGGATATTGTGTATAGAGGAAAAAATGAATTTAATCCATTTTGGAATAAGGCTGTAATGTAACAAAATGTGGAAAAAATGAAGCACAGTGAATACTTTCTGGATGCACTGTATGTAGGCCAGAAACATGTGTTACATGGTTATTTGGAGACTCTAAAGTGGCCCTAAGTGTGAATGTGTGCATGAATGGCGAAGGGATTGGCGCCGTACCGTGGCTGCCTCATCCATCTAGGCGGATGCCCTGATTTTCCCTCTGGGATTAATAAAGTATATACAAAATACAAAAAAATGTTATACATGTGTTGTGTACATTATACACCTGACTACTGTGTATACAAGATAAGATAAGAAAAAATAAGATAAGGTAATCCTTTATTTGTCCCACAACAGGGGTATATGTGTATACGTGTGTGTATGCAATAAGTATAGTTAATTCTACATTAATAACTTGAGTGTCTCGTTTGTCTGTTTACTATCTCAGTGTAAATTCTTGATCGCATGTGTCCCCTTTCCAGACAGAGTCATCAGTGTGCCTGATGGAGCAGCGCAGCAGCAAAGAAATAGTTAAAGTGATGCTTCCTGGCATGCCAAATGAATCAGATTAATATTAGCCAAAGCGAATGTCATCATTTCTCTCCTTTTCCTCTACCACTCTATATCACTCCCTTCTTCTCAAGCTATGCCCCCCACCCCCACCACCACCTTACTTCCCAACCTCTCCTCCCCTCTGTATCTTTGCTGCTGCTGCATTTGGGTATCTGAGTCCAGGGCGGTAATGAGGGAACGTTATGCAGTGCCATAAACGGAGGGTCTCGCTGTCAGTATGCATAAAGGACGAGACAGAGAAGATGGCGCTGGGGTCAGAGGGGGAAAGAGACAGAGAGAGACAGTCGAGGACGATGGGATGGAGATGTTGTGTGTGTGTGTGTGTGTGTGTGTGTGTGTGTGTGTGTGTGTGAAAAGCAGTTCCTTTCTCACATACACACAGTGAGTGAGCACTCTATGGCATGGCAGAAAGACAGCCTGGTGACAAATAAGCTCCCTCTGTGCCATTCCCACGGGTGCAATGCAGCGCCCCCTATGTCCAGCCTAGGGAAACGATGGAAGAGCAAAGGCGTACCTGTAGGGCTGTCCTTATATTTCATAGAATTAGTTTGACAGATGAAAGGCTTTAGTAAAACATTTCAGTTCAATTTTACTTTACATATAAAGTTTATATTGCCATCCTTGTACTGCCACCTTGTTGTGGTGGAGGGGTTTCTGTGCCCTAATGATTGCAGAAGCTATGTTGTTGGGGGCAACTTGCCCCTTGTAGGCTCTCCCAAGGCAAACTGGTCCTGGGTGAAGGGCCAGACCAAAAGTGGTCCAGCAGATCCCCATGAAAAAAGTTACATCAAGGACCCAGAGTATCCAAAGTGAGCCACACGGGTCTGCCCTCCAGTGGACTCACCACCTGGAGGACGGATCTTGGGGATGGTACTATGCAAACTGGGCAGCAATCTGGGCTTTTGTGCTTAAACTTATCTTCTAAATTATTGCTCTGAGTGTTGCTATCCCTGTGCTGTTGCAATCCTGGAATTTCCCCATTGTGGGACTAATAAAGGCTTATCTTATCTTACTGTATCTTATCTTAACTGCTGCCCCCATGACCTGGACAGGGCAGTGATGGATGGATGGATGGATATACAGGTGCATCTCAGTAAATTAGAATGTCATCAAAAATGTGATTTATTTCAGTAATTCAATTCAAAAAATTAAACTCCTATATTATGTAGATTCATTACAACCAGAGTGATATTTTTCTAGTGTTTACTTATTTTAATTTTAATGGTTGTGGTTTATAGCTCAAAAAAATTGAATATTGCATAAAATTAATTTAAAAAATGGATTTTTAATAGAAATTTTGGCCTACTGAAAAGTATGTCCATGTACATAATCAATACTTGGTTGGGTTGCTTTTGCATGAATTACTGCATCATTGTGGCATAGCATGAAGGCGATCAGCCTGTGGTACTGCTGAGGTGTTATGGAAGCCCAGGCTGCTTTGATAGTGGCCTTCAGCTTTTCTGCATTGTTGGTTTGGTGTCTCTCATCTTCCTCTTGGCAGTACTCCATAGATTCTCTATGAGGTTTAGGTCAGGAGAGTTTGCTGGCCAATCAGTCACAATGATATCATGGTCATTAAACCAGGTTTTGGTACTTTTGGCATTGTCGGCAGGTGCCAAGTCCTGCTGGAAAATGAAATCAGCATCTCCATAAAGCTTGTCAGCAGAGGGATGCATGAAGTGCTCTAAAATTCCCTGCTAGTCGACTACACTGACTTTGGAGTTGATAAAGCACAGTGGACAAACACCAGCAGATGAAAAGGCTCCCCAAATCATCACTGACTGTGGAAGCTTCACACTGGATCTCAAGCAACTGGGATTCTGTGCCTCTCCACTCTTTCTCCAGACTCTGGGACCTTGATTTCTAAATGAAATGCAAAATTTACTTTCATCTTAAATGAGGTCATCTCCTGGTGTTTGTCCACTGTATGTTATCAAATCAGAAGTCAGCACAGGCATCCATCCATCCACCCATCCACCCATCCATCCATCTGTTACCAACCCGATATTCTGCCGGCCGCCGAACCGTAGTTGAGCAGCCCCGGGTAGTGCTAGCCCGTTTATTCTAGCGCGGTTCGTTAGTGGTAACAGCCAATACACAGTCCAACAAACCTTTCAAGTGGGAAGAACGAGGCACTTTATTTAGACTGCAGCAACTGTCCACACTTACTGCTCGTCCGGAGCACACTGGCTTCTTACACTCTTCGTATCATTACGTACAGCTCGTTATACCTCCATCGCTACTCCCGTCTCAGCCACAACAACGCCGCCATGGGCCCCCTTACGTCACTTCTCCTCCACACATACACACACTCACACACACATACACACCGCAACCTGTCCAGGTTAAAGGAGAGCAGGCTTGGCCTGCAACACATCCATCCATCCATCCATCTTCTACCACTTTTCCGGAGGTCTGGGTCGTGGAGGCAGCAGTTCAGGCAGAGAAGGCCAGACTTCCCTCTCCCCAGCCACCTGCTCCAGCTCTTCAGAGAGGATACCAAGACATTCTCAGGTCAGCTGGGAGGCATAGTCTCTCCAGCGTGTCCTGGGTTTGCCCCGGGGTCTCCTCCCAGTGGGATGAGCCCAAAACACCTCAAGTGGGAGGCGTCCAGCAGGCATTCTGATCGGATGCCCAAACCATCTCAACTGGCTCTTTTCAATGTGGGGGAGCAGCGGTTCTACTCTGAGCCTCTCCCGGATGACTGAGCTCCTCACCTTATGTTTGAGGGTGAGCCCAGCAATCCTACAAAGCACAGTGATCAGTCAGCACAGTCATCTACCAGGAAATTTTAGAGCACTTCATGCTTCCCTCTGCTGGCAATTAATCTATATAACATTGGAGTTTCATTTTTTGAATTGAATTACTGAAATAAATCAACATTTCAATGACATTCCAATTTATTGAAACTAGTGCATACCTGTGCATGCCCGTAGAAACCAAGTGTAAGCAAGTATTTCTGCATGTCCGTAGAAAGCAGGTGTAAGCAAGGGTGTAAGCAAGCACATCAGCACTCATTCAGTGATGCCTGCCTTTGATTTTTGATTGTGTCAAAGCGAGTCCTATGATCTTTGATGATGTCATAGCGACTCCTATGATGCCTGGATTTGATCTTTGATTATGTCATAGTGAGTCCTATGATCTTTGCTGATGTCATAGCAAGTCCTATGATTGTGATTGATGCCTGTGTTTGATCTTTGATGATGTCACAGCGAGTCCTATGATCTTTGATGATTTCATACCAAGTCCTATGATCGTGAGTGATGCCTGCCTTTGATCTTTGAAGATATCATAGCGAGTCCTATGATCTTTGATGATGTCATCATATAGACCTATGATCTTTGATGATGCACCTGTATAGTTACTAATCACAACAAAATGCAGTCTCATGCTGCTGCTAGATATAAGGTCTTCTTCTTTTAGAAGTTCTCTGACGACTCTGCGATCATTGGCCTCATCTCCAACAGAGATGAAGCTGAGTACAGAGGGCTTATCCAGGACTTCGTGGACTGGTGCCAGCGGAACTGCCTCCAGATCAACGCGAGGAAAACTAAGGAGCTGGTGGTGGACTGCCGCAGGCAAGGACAACCCCTCACAGCACCAGTAAAGTATACAGGGAACTGACATCGAGATGGTGACATCCTACAAGTACCTGGGTGTTCATCTGAACAATAAACTAGACTGGTCACACAATACTGATGCACTCTACAAGAAGGGACAGCGCAGGCTGTTCCTACTGAGGAGACTCAGGTCTTTTGGTGTACAAGGGGCGCTGCTAAAGACATTCTACGACACGGTGGTGGCATCAGCCATCACTTTTGGAGTTGTCTGCTGGGGCAGTGGCGTTACAGCAGCCGATAGGAAGAGACTGAACAAACTGATCAAGAAAGCTAGCTCTGTCCTGGGGCAGCGCCTTGACCCAGTGGAGGAGATAGGAGAGAGAAGGATGGTGGCTAAACTGTCATCTCTGCTGGAGTCCGAGTCCCACCCTATGGAGGACATATTGAACGCACTGAGGAGCTCATTTAGCAGTAGACTACATCATCCTAAGTGCACAACCGAGAGGTTTCGCAGGTCCTTCCTACCTACGGCTGTCAGACTGTATAACCTAAGCAGGGCTGCTCGCAGAGATAGCAAAAAAAAATGTGACAACCTAATAGTACTGAATGCAAAGACGCAATAGACTTACACAATGGTCCCCTCCGGTATACAACTAAGAAAATACTGGTCGCTACGGAGGGTGGCAATATGTATGGGTACATAATCATACCATGTAGGATAACTAAGTAGACGGTTATGCTGTTCATTCCATCTAGCTACAATGCTCCGCACTGTGTGTGTTTATATATTTATATATTTATTCCATCTAGCGACAATGCTCCACACTGTGTGTGTTTATATATTTATATATTTATTCCATCTAGCTACAATGCTCCGCACTGTGTGTTTATATTTTTATATATTTATATGTACATATGTATACTCGCTGCTCTTGTTTTTTCTTGTCTTCTGATTGTTGCTCTGAGTGTTGCTATCCCTGTGCTGTTGCAATCCTGGAATTTCCCCATTGTGGGACTAATAAAGGCTTATCTTATCTTTTAGACACACATAGATTTCTTGAATTATAGAGTAATAGGCTACCTTGGCCACAGTCCAAGGATGGATAATTTTTTTTCACACGAGTTGTTCAGAACTCCTTATACAAAGATATAGAGTGATGATAATCAAGTCAGTGGCGGTAATGCACCTGTAAGCTAACCAACCGCAAATCAAATCAAATCTAAAAGAAGATTTGATTTGTGGTTGGCAACCAGCTTACAGGTGCATTACCGCCACATACTTCACTCTAAATCACAGGTGTCAAACTCATTCCATGGAGGGCCAAGACCATGCAGGTTTTACCTCCACCCAGTGTCTTCAACAGGTGATTTCTCTGAATTTCTTCCTACTGACTGCTGATCAGTGAAAACACCTGCTGAAGAGACTGGGTGGAAGTAAAACCTGCAGGGTCTTGGCCCTCCATGGAATGAGTTTGACACCCCTGCTCTAAATCATCACTCTACGTATATCTCTCATACATAAGGTATGGATCACATCACTCTTCACTCTATAAATTCAAGAAATCTGTGTGTCTGCCTGTCTGTCTGTCACGATCATAGGACATCATAGGATGGCCTATGATGTCTGCCTGATGTCCTATTATGTTCCTATGATGTTGATGTTCATAGGACCGTTTGCTTGATGTCTATATGATGTCACATAAACCGAACTCTATATGATGTCAGATAAACCGTAAAGCTGCTGTTCTTATGATCTCAGAAGGATTTCTATTTGACGTCATACAGAGCACAGGACTCGCTAAAAGACATACACATAGACACAGGTAAGCAACATAACACAGAACAGTAACAAGCAGGAGAAGAAGTAACAAGCAGGGGCAAACAGAGACGGCAGGGCATGGTTACAGAAAATGGCATGGCCGGGGCTGCACAGATAATCACACACAGGGGACCAGAGGGCAGACAAGACCAAGGCAGTAATAATAATGATGATGACGATAATAATATGGGCCAGGACCCATGCCCTGAAGACAAGGAATATCACTCTATAAGAAATCTCTGTCACAATGTCATGGGGAGACAAGACCAATGAGAATGATGAGAATGATAATGACGATAATAATAATAATAATGCTGATACACTTAAACAAAGAGGAAGACCAATGAAGAAATAAATACGCAAGACAGAATCACTCTATAAATTCAAGAAATCTCTGTGTGTCTCTCTGTGTGTTTGTCTGTGTGTCACGGTCATAGGACATCATAGGATGGCCTATGATGTCTGGGACTGGCTCCTATGATGATCCTTCACTCTATAAATTCAAAAAGTCTGTCAGTTTGTGTGTAAATCTGGAAATCTTACTCATCACCCGATTAACAATAGGACACACTACTTTAAACCAAGCCATTCCAAGCAGTACATCATGATTGTGTGTCACGATCACAGTACATCATAGGACAGCCTAGGATGACTGCATGATGTTCTATGATGATCCGAAGGCAACAAAGGACTCGTGATGCCGTCATATAGACAATAGGACGGGCTACCTATGATGTAGGCATGATGTCCTATGATGCCTGCCTGGATGTCTTTATGATGTCATATAGACCATCACTCACAAAAGAAGAGATACTCATTACCCGATTGCCAATAGGACACAGCACTTTAAACCGAATGGGAGTTGCCAGAAACGGGAAAGAAGAGATACTGATCACCCGATTAAGAATAGGACACACTAATTTAAACCAGGATCAAATGTAGGCATCATAGCACTCGCTATGCCACCATCAAAGATCACAGGACAAAGGACATCTTCAAAGATCAAACGCAGGCATGACTCACGATCATAGGACTCCCTATGACATCATCAACGATCATAGGCCTCACTATGACACCATCAAAGTTCAAAGTCAGGCATCACTGAATGAGTGCTGATGTGCTTGCTTACACCTGGTTTGGATGGGCATGCAGAAATACTTGCTTATATTTGGTTTCTATGGGCATGCACGGGTATGCACGGGCATGCACAAGTATGTACTAGTACTGAATAATTAAGAGAAAACCCCAACAATCAAATGATCCCCTAGGAGCGAGTACTAGGTGACAGTGGGAAGGAAAAACTCCCTTGTAGGAAGAAACGTGCAGCAGAACTAGGCTCACTGAGAAGCAGCCATCTGCTGCAGCTGAATAAAGGAGAGAGAGAAGAAGCAAAGAGTAGACAAAACATACATCCAGACAGCAATAACATACAAATATACAAATATACAAATCCAGTGATGTTCATACAAATACAACATATGTATATAGGGTCTAATCAAAATAACATCCCTCTATAAATTCAAGAAATCTGTGTCAGTGTGTCAGTGTGTCATGGCCAAAAATCATAGGACTGCCTATGATGTTCCTATGATCTCTACATGATGTCCTATGATGTTCCTATGTATAACGACTACTTAGGTGTGAAATGACCTGTGTTCCTATGTGTAACAATTCCTTATGTGTGAAAAATTATCCGTCCTTGGACTGCATCACTCACGATCATAGGACTCGCTATGACATCATCAAAGATCAAAGGCAGGCATCACTCACGCTCACTCACAATCATAGGACATCAAAGATCAAAGGCAGGCATCGCTCACAATCATAGGACTCACTATGACCTCATCAAAGATCAAAGGCAGGCATCACTCACACTCACTCATGATCATAGGACATCAGAGATCAAAGGCAGGCATCAATCACAATCATAGGACTCACTATGACCTCATCAAAGATCAAAGGCAGGCATCACTCACACTCACTCACGATCATAGGACATCAGAGATCAAAGGCAGGCATCACTCATGATCATAGGACTCGCTATGACATCATCAAAAATCATAGGACTTGCTATGACATCATCAAAGATCAAAGGCAGGCATCACTCACGCTCACTCACAATCATAGGACATCAAAGATCAAACACAGGCATCAATCACAATCATAGGACTCACTATGACCTCATCAAAGATCAAAGGCAGGCATCACTCACACTCACTCACGATCATAGGACATCAGAGATCAAAGGCAGGCATCACTCATGATCATAGGACTCGCTATGACATCATCAAAAATCATAGGACTTGCTATGACATCATCAAAGATCAAAGGCAGGCATCACTCACGCTCACTCACGCTCATCGGACATCAGAGATCAAAGACAGGCATCACTCATGATCATAGGACTAGCTATGACATCAGCAAAGCTCCTACATAACCCTTTGTGAGTCTTTGTTACCTTCGCCAGGAGGTTATGTTTTTGCCGGGGTTTGTCTGTCTGTTTGTCTGTTTGTTTGTTTGTCTGTTGGTTAGCAAGATAACTCAAAAAGTTTTGGACGGATTTCGATGAAACTTTCAGGCGTCGTTGGAAATGGTACAAGGAAGAACTGATTAAATTTTGGGGATATACGGATCACCGTCTGGATGCAGGAAATTTTTAAAGGATTCTTTATTGTAACAATAATAGGTATCATGATCATCATCGTAACTACAATAATAGGTATCATCATCATCGTGATGATGATATGATGACTATGATGACTATGATGATGATGATGATGATGATGATACCTATTATTGTTACTACGATGATGATGATACCTATTATTGTTGGAACTATGATGATGATGATGATGATACCTATTATTGTAACTATGATGATAATGCTCAGATGATAATGCGCAGCGGAGGTCTGCGCTCTTCGAGTGCTTTTCTAGTTTCACATTAAGATAGCGCCCCCACTGTCTGTGTCACAGTTCTGCGCCTGTCATGTAATGTCATGTGACGTGGCCATAAACCAAAAAAAAAAAAAAATCCCCAGTTGTACTAAGTATTCCACCTCACAAGGTGGCAGACATATATAACTTACTGCTCTTGCCTTGGAGGACTAATGGCCCCCATAGACCCATCCTCACTATAACATCATCAAAGATCATAGGACTCGCTATGACACAAAGATCAAAGGCAGGTATCACTGAACGAGTCGTGATGCGCTTGCTTACACCTGCTTTCTACGGGCATGCAGAAATACTTGCTTACACTTGGTTTCTACAGGCATGCACAGGTAGGCACTAGTTTACACAATAACACATGCAAGGTCCAATCAAAAGCTTTTAATAGTTGTTGATTACAACATAGTACCACTTTGCTAGCTAGCTAGCTTCTCTTATATAAGCAAATGCATGTGTAGTTGTTCTCCATTGATGTAGTGCCTGCACACTACACAAATGAAGTAGTAATATAACAGTAGACATAGCAGACAATAATAAGTCATATTCATATAACAGTTGTAATGTGAAATGTCTAATCAAAGCTTTGTCAAATAAAAATTTTGAAACTTGATATTAACAACAGAGCTATAGATTCAAGCGAATTGACAGATTTAAAGGAAAGGAAAGGCAATGGCTATATTTGTTAATGTGCATTTAACTGATTAAAAAAAAAACTATGAACATGTAATTCTGTTGTAAAGTTTATGGTACCAATTATGATTTCATTGGCTTGTGGTATTGCAATCTTTATCAACAAATCCTATTTTGAGGTGAAAACCATAAACAACAACAACAACAACAACAAACAATAACTTACAGTAGATCTATATTGTTCTGTCAAGAAACCCAAGGACTCTATGAAATAAGTAAAATAAAAAAAAAAAAAAATACAAAGTCACATGGTTCTTTTGAGCAAAGTCCGGTCAGGTCTAAAGAGCCCCTTCTCAAGGCCTTGCTCCAGGGCCTTGGTGTCCTTGATCCAGGTGAGCTACAGTGGAGGTAATTTTGGCATCTGACCAATGTGCCTCCAGGCTTGGGGCATGCTTTATGAGGAGTAGGCCAAGAGCAACGCCCATGGCACAGTAGAGAGATTATGTCTCCTGCTGCCTTGGGAACACCTTGGAACAGCTGGAGTGGTGACTGCAGTCTGGGACAAAAAGCATGGACTGATGGTGTGTTTCTAGCTCAGGAGATGAGCTGAAGGCTCTTTAATCAGTTTTAGTAGTCACTGTCAAACACAACTTAGGTAAAACTAAAGGGGCCACAATAGATCTTTCTTAAACCAGCATCCCTACATGTATGACAGCCATTCCAGTTTCACCTTTTTAGTAGCTCTTATTGTTGTTTTTGTTTGTACATAAAGCTGAATATGTGCACTCATATTTTTGTTTGCACTTATTTAATTTCTTATTCTTCTTTCAACTGCTGCTTTATCAGGGGTCACCACAGTAGATCATGGATCCACACGCTTTGATTTGGCAAGGATTTCACGCCAGATGCCCTTCCTGATGAGGCCCCACTCAGGCTTGGGACCGACACTAGGGGTACAGTGGCTTGTGCTCCGCTCATGGCTGGGTAAACAACTTCCTTTCCCCATTCTATTATGCTGAGCACCAAGCTACTACGGAAAGTACAATTGTTATGCTCTTTGGTATGATCTGGCTGGGGTTTGAACCCACAGCCTCCTAGCTGTGGGGCGAACGGGTGCACATACTTAATTTACGGAGTTTTATTGTGTCTAATTTAAAGCTTTTTTAAAATTGTGATTTGCTAATTTGAAGTTCTGCAACAAAAAAGTTATTCACATACTGTTTTATTCTTTTGAACCTGATGTGACAAATGACTGAATGTGAATCAGTATCTGTTGAATCCCAACACAAGCACACCTCAGTATACTGATGAGGTGAGCGTGCCAAAAGGCATTAAAATTCCACCGAATACTGACTTCTACGTGCTTCTTAAATTAGCATTAGTGTTATGGTATTTAAGAATGAACTGTCTGTATGTATGAAAATGAATTAACTTGTTTTGTTTGCATTATTCAAGGTCTGTAAAGGTGGAATTTTTAAAATAATTTTGACTGGCTGTTATTTTCTGTAAACTAATGCTCAAAATGACAATATTTTGACTTGTAATTTGGATGGACTACTTTCAGAATCAAACAAAATGGTTCATTTTACTCAAACACACCTATAAATAATCTAACCAGAGTATAAACTGATAATTTCACTGTGGTCTCTAATTTTTTCCCCCAGCACTTTATGAGGAAAGGAGTCATCTTGAAGTCATGGACCAACGTTTAGCAGAACTTGCCGTCTTATTTTCCCACATTAATTCAAAATTAATTAAAGTTTTTTCTTCAATGCATATTTCATTTTGAATAATTACCAGAGAAATTAATGATTTAATTTCCATTAGTTGAAGCTTAACCACAAGTTTTTAACACTGATAATTTATCTAATATCAAACTGAATCATGCTTCAATGTCCAGAGTTTAAATAAATGATCAAACATGTCTTTTAAAATGAATCAACTTCTTCGATTAGAGCATATTAAATTGCAGTGAATTATTATTATTATTATTATTATTATAGCACATGCCAACTTTGCATCCTTATTTCATCCGGTTCTTATCTATTTTATCTAACTAACTAACCTGCACTTATATAGCGCTTTTCTAGTCACAAAGACCACTCAAAGCGCTTTCATCAATACCAACCCTCCATTCTAAGGGCCTATAGGAAACAGATATCTAGGGACAATTTAGAACAGCCAATTAACCTAACATGCATGTTTTTGGCATGTGGGAGGAAACCGGAGAAATCCCGGAGTAAACCCACGCAACACGGGGAGAACATGCAAACTCCACACAGATCACTGTTGGTCGGGGGCTGGGATCGAACCCACGATCCCACGATCCCCACAATCCCCCGGCCAAGGGTAAACTGTGCTGCCGCAGTGCTAACCACTGCGCCACCGTGCAGCCAATCTATCTATTGGCTTTTATCCACATATTGACAAACCCATTTTACCTGAAAAATGCAAACTGCACTATATAAACCCCATAAATCAATAAGTTTGATTCCTGAATATGAGCATTCATTCGTTTAACTCATCCTGAACAGTAACCTGATTTATAGGTAAAAAAGGGCGTATAATGAAATTAGTGTGATAGACGTGAAGCATGGCTTTTGACTTTGCAGCTTTCACTTTGAACCAGAGCTCTTCCCCCACTAATCGATGTCTGTCTGGAAGAAATCCAGCTCTGCCGTCTGTCTCCCTCCCTCCCTCTCCTTCGCTCTCTCGCACACAACCACAAAAAAAAAAAAAACCACACCTTTAAAAAGCTTTCGATATCATTAGCTGTCATGTTTCACGGTGGGTAACACAACAGTGCGCGAGGATACACAGCTCACCACCGAGTCTAGAGGGTATAGTCGGTGTGTTTGTGGGAGCGTGTGTTCACAAACAAGGATGCATGGTGAGTGTGTGAGTGGATTACACCGGGTTCACAGTGTGTATGTGGAAAGCGTGGCAGCAACTTGGCTCTATAATGGGATTTCTCAGGGCTTCTCTCACTCTCTCGCTCTCTCTCTCTCCGTCTGACACACACACACGCACACATACATACACAACACAACACACAAATACACTGATCTCAGCCCAAACAAGCAGGTTAGCAGTAACAAAGCAGAGCACATATCCTGTCTTAGCAGTAAGAGGTAAGCTGCAGCAGAGCTCCGGCTCAGTTAAAGACACATATCCCCTCACCTCCCCTCACAAAAGCCAGGGAAGAGGGAGAGAGGGAGAGAGATGTGTGGAGGGATCAGCTACATTAGACAGGGATGAGCAACGCTGTGGCAAAGCTGTATGTGCAGTACGGCACCGACTTATAAAAGCAGAGATTTGTAAAATTGACTTTTATGTGTGGATTCAGGAAAAAAAAAGTTTTTAATCAAAGGATTTGGTTTTTATGGCATTTGCTTGCAGTATTTGTGTACATTAGGCTGTAGTATACATCAGCCGGTAACATATCCATCCATCAAACAGAGGTTGTATTGCATGACTTCATATTCCTATCAATTTTTTTAACCTAGTGTTAGATATTCCCATATTAACCACAAGCAGCATCGACGTGATGGCGCAGGCACGGATGACGTCATCGCACCGTGCCTATATTGGGGGGCTGACGGTGGGAGACTGTCTCTCTGGCGCTCCACGTCTAGCACACAACCTGTATTCCCTTATAGTTAGCATACTAGCTATACCTGCATGTTCCATGTGCTACCAGCTCGCTTTAACAAAGCCACAGTTCAGTACAGTCGTGTCCGCTGGTCTCTAATTCCCACACATAACACCTAGTGCTCTCACAAAACCACAGCATGTGCTGGAAGTGTGAAACCAGCTGAAACTGACCATACAGGCTGAGCAATTACAAACTCTAAATGTCCTATCAGGGCCATGGGAAGGATTGGGTACAGAATCCAAGCAAGAGTTTCCCCTTAGAAACAACAACTTAACATGTTCACGTTCTAGCACCAGGAAATAGATCAGCTGAAATAGATCACTTGCTCCAGTGCTGCCTCATCAGGCCCACATTAACAATTTATGGGCCCCTGTTCACAAATATTGGACCCTAGCCAATTGCAGTTGATGTGAAGGCTTTTGACCCCTTTATAGTAATGAAATCAGGGCTTGACATTAACTTTTTAGTTCACCAGCCACTGTGGCTAGTGATTTTCCAAAGTTATTAGCCACTCAGCCTTTTCACTAGCCACAATTTTGTGGTTGGAAAATTATGTTTAATATGATCAAATCTGGCTATCACAAATTTATTTAAACTAAATTTACAACCTTTTTAAATGCAAATTACTCTTCTACATAGATAATAAAAATAGGAAGAGAAACACTTTATGAACAGCAGTAAATACTGTAAAATAGTAGAGAAAAATATTTGTAATGTGAGAGTTAAGTGCAGGTAGATTTGGGGTGTGTCCTAGTTCTCATTTGTACCCTTTCCTCAACCCCTTTGCCTACCCCTATGAATTGGGACGCCCTGTCATAGCTGCACTACATTATTGGTAGGTGCTGATGGATTTGACCTAACCTGTTTTCACCAGAAAAAAAGAAGAGAAAGAAAAAGAAAACTGATGAGAAAAAAGTCTCGTCTTAAGGAGAAAAATGTCTCAAATTTACATGAACTATTCTAATCTGGAGAAAAGGTAAGAAATTTGCTAGAAAGAAAGCTGTAAATTCAGAGAAAAATTTGGACCCCCTGGTGGCCTGTTTTGGCCTGCGTGTCAAATGTTTGACATCCTGGACCAATCCATTAAAAAAACATATTTAGAGGGTAAACAACTTCTTGCTCTAAAAAATAATCATGTTCAACCACAGAGGTAGGAGCTGATGGGGGGGTGGGGAGTGCACAGGGATTAACTACTCACTGCTGGGACAATGGGGATCAGGATCCATTCCCTCAGTAATCTGATTGCTGAGAGCAGGGACAGGTGTGTTCTGCCAGCTGCTGTCTGTTCGTCACCATTTCTCCAGACTGGCAGCAAAATGAACTCGCCATAGGCGGCATCTGGCTCCGCTCCATACTTGGTACAGGAGAAGCCACCACCCACCATAGCATTTCTTCCCACTGGGCTGAACGGGTGCAGGATGGGAGACCAACCCGTGGAGTAGACGGTCCGGGGAATCTCCAGACTCCGTCCACGGTGACAGTGGACCAATGATCACACACTGTGTGCAGATAGTGCTTATGGGACTTGTAGTTTCATAGTTTCACATTGGAATACTTAGATTTATTTCAGAAGTGGTTTGAGAAAACCGCAACCTGCCAAAATGGCTAGTGGCAGTGGCAGTCTTACCGGCCACTGCTGAAATCCACCCACCACTGGTCGATTGGCTGGTGTTAATGTCAAATATACAGCATGTCTGAATATAATATTATGATAATGTTAACATTTGCATGTACAGTATGATAACATATGTAAATGAGGGATGCATGATAATATCAGCACATTATCAGTATCGGATGATAAAGTATTAAAAATTATACAATGGCATTGTCAAGAATTAAAATTTACAACTACAAAAATATAGCAGCGATAAACTATTCCCGCGACGTGAAGGAATGGTCATCACATTGGTCGTGTGCCCAAAACACTCCCTTCTAAAAGTATTAGAACAGTGACACAAGTGTTTACCAAAATATATTCAAGATACATTTACAGTGCTGTGAAAAAGTATTTGCACCATTCCTGATTTCTTATATTTTTGTATATTTGTCACACTTGAATGTTTCAGATCATCAAACAAATTTTAATATCAGATAAAGATAAAGATAACCTGAATAAATAGAAAATGCAGTTTTCAAATGATGATTTCATTTATTAAAGGAAAAAAAAACTATCTAAACCTACCTGGCCTTATGTGAAAAAATAATTGCACCCCGTGTTACATCATGAATTAACTGTGATTAAGAACATTTTTTGGAAAACTGAGTTCAATTTCATTAGCTACACTCAAGCCTGATTACTGCTAGACTTGCTGAATCAAGAAATCACTTAAATAGAACCTGTCTGACAACCTGAAGTAGCCTAAAAGATCTCAAAATGCAACACATCCCACTGTGATCTAAAGAAATTTAAAAACAGATGAGAAACAAAAATCCAGAATAACATCTAAAGAACTGCAGGCCTCACTAGCCTCAATTTGGACACTGGTCCATGATGGAACAATAAGAAAGAGACTGGGCAAAAATGGCATCCATGGGACAGTTCCAACACAAAAAACCACTGCTGGACAAAAAGAACGTAAAGGCTCATCTCAATTTGCCAGAAAACATCTAGATGATCCACAAGACTTTTGGGAAAATATTCTGGGGACTGACGAGACAAAAGTTGAACTTTTTGGAAGATATGTGTCCTGTTTTATCTGGCATAAAACTAACACAGGATTTCATAAAAAGAACATTGTATCAATAGTCAAACATGGTGGTGGTAGTGTCATGGTCTGGGGCTCCTTTGCTGCTTCAGGACCTGGACAACTTGCCCTAATTGACAAAACTATGAATTCTGCGCTCTACCATAAAATCCTGAAGGAGAATGTCCGGCCATCAGTTCATGAAGCCCTCCATGTGACTAAATTTAAACAATTCTGCACAGAAGAGTGGGTCAAAATTCCTCAACAGTGATGTAAGAGACTCATTGCCCGTTGTTGGCACCAATGATGGCACAACCATTTATTAGGTTTAGGGGGCCGTTAGGGGGCAATTATTTTTTCACACAGGGCCAGGTAGGTTTGGATAGCTTTTTCCCTTAATAAATGAACTCATCATCTAAAAACTGCATTTTGTATTTACTCAGGTTACCTTTGTCCAATATTAAAATTTGTTGATGATCTGAAACATTAAGGTGTAACAAATATGCAAAATAAAAGAAATTGGGAAGGGGGAAATACTTTTTCCACAGCACTGTATATAATCAATATGGTCTTAAAATTCAGACTCAGCTTTAATTTGACGGTGTTCACTTCCAAATTGGAGGAACTATCATGGGCAGCGAGAGCGCGCCCCTCCCATCCTGCCTCACATTCACCAACTCATCACTGCACCTGAAGCAGAAGACACACCTGCACGCGCTCATCAGCCAGCATACTTAAGGAGGTTCTCTCCGCGCAGTCAGCGCTGGTTCATCTGGGTATACTGCCCATGATTAGGCAAGCTAAAAGAAAGTTAGAAGTGTTGACCCACCGTTAACCTTATTTCTCCTCTTTTCTCAGGTTGCTGCCGCTGTGTAGGTGTGTCTCTAGGACTGTGCGTGCTCTCCTGCCACATCTCACCATACTTCAGCTTCCTAATCCACCCGGTCAGGCACCATCAGCTCATCTTCCCCCAACCCTACTGGTTCGTCTATTCCTCGCTGGGTCCCCGCCGGTTCTCCCTGGATTTCCCAAGTGGCAATTTGGCTCGCCCATTTCACCTTACTCCATTCCTCTGCTCACGGCTCTCGTCTTCTCTCCACAGGGCTATTCCTCTGGCAAGTGACTGTTTCTGCAGCTGTGTGCTTTGATTTTTGCTATTTAATAAAACTTTCAAACGTGCCCCTCTGTGTGGTTCCTTCCTGTGCTTTGGCATCATGCATGTGAGCTGTCAGTCTTAATTAGTCATGACAGGAACGGTTTAGGAATTGCAACCATTTTGTACAAAGTCTAAAAGTATAGTAATTTATTGAGATGCACCTGTATATTCAAAAGATTTTTTTTTGTTGTATAGAATTAAGCTGATTTGTTTGAATAATTCTAAATCAGGCAAAAGTTGTCTCTACAGGGGGTATATTTGGTCTCTGCTCCTGTGATAAAGGAGGGTTTTTTTAAATATTTTCTCCATCTCCATACAGCAGGTGATTAGTGACAGAGGCAAACAGGTGTGCACACATATGCTTCTTTGTCCTCGCAAAACTTCAGCAGTGATTGTGATGGGGATTTGTGTGCCTGAGCTGATTGTTGGATGTGAAACAGAATTTAGGCAGGATATCTGAAATAACAGTTAAATAGAAATACATTAGTGTTCCACATCTGTATGTTCTGTGTTGGGCTGACTGATATTTAAAAAAAAAAAAAATAAAGCAACAAATCAGCATTGGCTCATATTAAAGTCAAATTAGGATTGAGATTTATTAACTGATGGGTCTTATTAATGCTACACACGATAGCCTAGAACAGGTTACAGGCATTACCACCAAAAGGCTGTACATGCACAAAAAAGTAAAACAAAAAACTACTCATTCAGAAATACGTTTTTCACCATGTAACCTTCTGAAATGTTTGACTTTCAAAACAGAGCTGTTCCACAAAGGAAAGATAATAGCGTACGAGAACAATGATGGTGACAAGGTGAGTTTAATGCAAACTGGTCTGTTTTCTTGAATAAAACCAGTTTGTTTGTTTTTTTTTTTAACATAAACCTAAACAGAAAAAATGTTTAAAGTAGGAGTAAATCTAACTAATTCCATGGTTGAAGAAAATTTTTGCAAAGTGCAAAACAGGATGTAAATTGGGGGCCTTTAGTTGATAAACCTTGTATTAATTTCAAAATCCCCAATTCAACCTCATGTCATGAGAGACCCAATATCCCTCGAGAAGTCAGATGAAAATGACGGGGATGTTGAGCTGGAGTGAAGCGACACGAGGAAGACCAGGTACAAGCCCACTCTACCATCCGTTATTATGGGAAATGTGAGATTGCTGCTTAACTAGACGGATGAACTAGCGGCTCGGTCCTGGTATGAGACCATCTTCAAAGGGTTAGCATCATGTCATTCGCTGAAACGTGACTAACAGAGCTAACAGACACTAACATCGGACTGAAGGGTTTCCACTTAATATGGGCAGATCGGACACTAGATAGCGGCCACAGCAGAGGCGGGGAGCTGGCAGTGTTTGTGAACAACAGATGGAGTAATCCTGAGCACATCACAATTAAAGAACAACACTGTAGCAAGGATATTGAGTTGCTAGCTGTTAGCATGCAACCGGCATACCTCCCCAGACAGTTTTCACACATTATCGTGACTGCTATTTACGTACCCCCCTCCGCAAGCACCGAGGCAGCATGTGACATCATCCACTCAGTCACCAGCAGGCTGCAGACGCAGCACCCAAATGCTCTCCAGCTCATCTCTGGTAATTTTAACCATACTTCCCGTCCTCTGCTCTGCCGACTTTCACCCAGTATGCCACGTGCCACACCAGAGACAATAAAAAAAACTGGACTTATTTTATGAAAACACCAAAGAGACTTACACCTCATCACCCCTTCTCCCCTTCGAAGATCTGATCACAACCTGGTTCACCTCCTGCATGTGTACAAACCCCTGGTAAACAGACAACCTCCTGTTACCCTCACAATGAAGATTTAATCTGAGGAGGCGGAGGACGCCATGAAGGACTGTTTTGAATCAAACATGTGGGAGCAGTTCTGGCATCGACATGGTAAGAACATCGACGGCCTCACATGAACCATCACAGACTATATCAACTTCTATGTAGAGAACACTGTACCCACCAAGACCATACGGTGTTTCTCAAACAACAAGCCCTGGATCAACCCTGAGATAAAGTCACTGCTAAAGGAGAAGAAAATGATCTTCAGGTCGGGAAACAAGGAGGAGCTGAAGTCTGTACAGAGGGAGCAAAGGAGGAAGATTAGAGAGGGGAAGGACAGCTACAGGAAAAAGATGGAGGACAAGCTGAAGCAAAGTGATGTCAGCTGTGTCTGGACAGGCTTCAAAACCATCTCTGGGCACCAGAATACCTCCTCCCAGGCCACGGGGGGTAGGGAGTGTGTGAACGACCTTAACCTGTTCTTTAACAGGTTTGACCAACCGCCTTCTTCTCCAGCAGCCCACCAGCCCCTGCTGCCTCCACCTTCATCTATCCCTGCTGTCCACTGCCTTCCCTCTACCCCCCTCTTACATCCCCCAACTTTCAGTACACATTCCCTGCTGGTTTTTCCCCTCACAGGCCCAACACCCCCCCTCCCAGCACGCATCACATTTGGAGTGGTTTACTGGGGCAGCGGCATCACAGCAGCCGGCAGGAAGATACTGAACAGGCTGATCAATAAAGCCAGCTCTGTTCTGGGGCGCCGCCTCGACCCAGTGGAGGAGATAGGAGAGAGGAGGATGGTGGCTAAGCTGTCATCTCTGCTGGAGTCCGAGTGCCACCCATGTAAGACATGCTGAACGCACTGAGGAGCTCATTTAGTGGTAGGCTGTGTTATCCTAGGTGCTCGAGGGAGATGTTCCACAGGTCCTTCTACCTATGGCTGCTCATAGAGGCCGTATTAAATGTAACAACTTTGCACAATAAAGATCGTCCCCTCCCATACACAACTAAGACTACATTCACACTGCGGGTCGTAATGCTCAATTCTGATTTTTTGCCGAGAGCCGATTTTTTTGTGTGTGGGCGTTCACATTATAATACTAGAAAAGCACTCGGAGAGCGCAGACCTCCGCCAAGCGCCACAGTTCCCCCCATACAGTGTTTGTGTGTACGTTTTCAGATTCCTTGACCATGAAAACATATGACTAGCAATTGGATTGACAATGATAGGATTAGTGGTTGAGTAGTTATTCACGAAAATGACATTTTCCGTAATGGCGGCCACAGTTCCGCCCATACAGTGTTTGTGTGTACGTTTTCAGATTCCTTGACCACGAAAACATATGACTAGCAATTGGATTGACAATGATAGGATTAGTGGTTCAGTAGTTATTCACGAAAATGGCATTTTCCGTAATGGCGGTTTTCTTCTGGACGGTGATCCGGATCATCCCCAAAATTTAATCAGTTCTTTCTTGTACTATTTCCAACAACGCCTGAAAGTTTCATCGAAATCTGTCCAAAACTTTTTGAGTTATCTTGCTAACCAACAGACAAACAGACAGACAAACAGACAAACCCCGGCAAAAACATAACCTCCTGGCGGAGGTAAATATGAGCCCTGAAATACTGAGGGGGAGAGAACTTCTTCACCTTGATGTAGCACAACAAAATAAAATGTTAAAATCATTCAGAAATGATTATGCACAAAATAAATGAGACCAGCTTCATTCCTCTACAAGCCAGTTGACCGCGGTGATCAGCTCTGCTGTAACAGAACTGATCAATTAAACAGCTCTCTTGAAAATGAGACCCCGTGTCTCAATGGGATTACCTGTGGAAATAAGGTTAATAATAGATTAACAGCACGGCTAGTACCAGCGGCATAACATTGGTCCCACACAGGAAGGAGAAGCCGCCACAGACTCCCTCCTCCTGGACTGTGTCCCCTCGTATCCCCGTATCAGGCCATTTTGCTCCACAGCCATGTTGGTATTAACTTTACATTTTACATATTACAGCGGCCAGGACTCACAATGTGGTGTTTACAGGGAAAAAGGAATTTGCAGCGTCCAGTAAATGTGCCATTACTGTGCACCTGTAATGTCTGACGGTTTCAGCCCCCCACCCCCACCCCCTCGAAATTTTGAAGTTGTTGTGCAGTCAGAGCTTACAAAATTATGATCCAGTGATAAAGGGAAGAAGGTTGATTAAAAAGAGAGAACAAATCAGCTGTGTCTGCCATGCTTGCTGCATCCTCCACTGCAGAATTGTCACATCTGTCTCATTTCAGTGAGGAAAAAGTCGGATGAAATGTGACATGACTGTTCAGACTGAGGTCGCTTTGGAAAATATCAGTTACCTATCTGAATTAGGACCACATATGAATGTGACCTGGGTCTGGTGTGAAAAAAATCAGATGTGCTGTTCAGACTGTCATTAAAAAATCAGATATGGGTCACGTGTTCCAAAAAAAATTGGAAATGAGCATTAAGATCTGTAGTGAAATGTAGCCTAAGACAATTACAATTATTATCGAGGGTGGCAACAGCACTGTTCATTCAAATATGAAATATACTGTCTGTGTCATGATTACCTCCTGTAGGCAGGGTTGGTGGACTCAAGAAGCAGGCAGAACTGCAGCGTAACATGGTTTATTAAACCTAAAAACAAAGAGAAACAAAATAACAGCACAAGGGCTGAAAACAACTAAGGATATGACTGGCAGAATGAACTTACATGGATACTCAGGATACTGGGTTACGGGCAGGAAACACAGATGACGCGCCACGTCAGACAGACACTGAACACTAACATATATACGATAACAGAAAATCACAAACGTGAGACAGCTGGGGAACAATCAAGGGCAAACGGAGACAGCAGAGAAGTGGCTACAGGTACAGAGAACAGGACAGTGGGGCTGTACAGACAATCACATACAGGGGTGTACATGAAAGCATGACAATGAACATATAGGACAACAATACTGGGGCAATATAGAGAGGAACGGCATAAATGTGGCTGCTAGAATAATTATAATCCTAAAGAGTAAAATCAAAACTACAGAACATAATTGGGGCAGGATAAAGAAAATAACACAATAATCAAACTAAAGCTGAGGTACGAAGACACAGAGAAACACCATGGCAGAGGGTGAGGATATGGGATGATGACAGACCGGGGAACACAGAAAACAATGACCGGGAACCCAGGGGGGCACAGATGGCAAATAATACAAATAGTCACAATAAACTAAATCAGGGAAGCACGCAGAAAACACAAATGAATACAACGTGTGGGCATGCCCCAGACAATGTCAGTCTGGGTCCATATTTATATTTTTCCAGGTAATTTAACTGTAATGCTGTTAATACCATCTAGCTGCAACGCTCCTGCACTGTATATATAATTTTGTACATACTGTATTTATATTCATTTACTGCTTTGGCTAACCAGTTCTTAACTTATTATCTTATTTACTATTGCTCTGAGTGCTGCTATCCCTGTGCTGCTGCTATCCTGGAATTTCTCCATTGTTGAACTAATAAAGGCTTATCTTATCTTATCTTATCTTATCTTATCTTATGATGTGTCATTGTCCTCACCTGTGTTATTGTTCTCACCTGGTGTCTATTCCCCTATGATCTGTCTCCCTTCATATTCTGTTCAGCATGTTTCTCTTGTATAGCACCCTTAACGTCTCTCACACGTTGTACTTTGACAGATCTCAAAGGGACTGAACTCAGATTTATTTGATTGTGTGAATATTAATTACAGAATAACTGAAAATGAATGGGACATCCAATATTAGCCACTGTTTAAGAATCGCTTGTTGTTGTTTTTTTGTCAGATCACTTATTTGTGTGATCTTTTATGAGTTATATTCATAAATGTTGTATTTTGCCCTTTGGGGAATGGGAGTTGTTCAGTCACCATTATAATTTAGTTTATATGTGTAGTTTATAGTCTATCGTCAATAAAATCATGCAGTACTATAACAGGACACGTTTACACATATTTGAGACCCACTGTAGTGCATCCTTTTATATTTTAGCAATATTATAAGTACAAAACACCAAACATTATTATTATTATTATTATTATTATTATTATTATTATTATTATTATTATTATTTGTATCTTGTATACTTTATTGATCACCAGAGGGAAATTCAGGGCATCCACGGTACAGCAGCAATCCCTTCACCAGGGTCACACACACGCGCGTGCATGCACACACACAGCAGAATGACCCATTTGGCTGCAGGTTTTGCATCAGTGTTCCCATTTGTCTGTAAATATTTAAATAAAAATGATTTATTTCGTTATTTGGACATTTTTGCATCTTGTCGTTTAGTCAAAGCATGTGTCCGCATGTAATATGCAGTTGATCTGGTCATTCTGCTGCACAATGAAGCAGCAGTCGGGACTTAAGTATACCACTGACCGGGTAGGCTGAGTGTGCCTCCCCCCAAACATTCATGGAGTGCATGGTGGGAGACCGGTGTTTACCGGTTAACGGGAATCTCGGCTGCTGCCTTACTCGTGTGCCAGTGATGTCATTGCAGCACCACGGGTCCCTGGCAGCACCCCCCCCCCCCCCCCCCCAAGCACCTCGTGTTCTCTGTGGCGAATATATCCATTAGACCTACGCAACTTTATAGTATATAGCAGCTCCATACTCGTGGACGCACGGGTCCCCAGCAGTGCCCCCCGCCCCATGTTCTTTATGGCGAATACACAACTTTATGGTATATATTTTGAATGAGCAGCTCCATACTTGTGGATGCACATCCTCGTAACCTCAGCAGCAAGCGTTGTGGTGACTGACAGGTCGTGATACTGTGTTATCCAATCAGCATGGCCGTGATGTGGCATATTCTCCAATGAGTACAGAGTCAATCCGAAACCCCACCCACACTTCTTGAAGCCAGGGGATGAAGACAGAGTGGTCACACAGCGGTGGCTAAACTTTAATTGATAAAAATGACATATTTTGACTGAGTGATCATATTCACGGATGCACACCCTTGTAGCTTTAGCAAAGCACATTTACAATCTTAGGTCATTGTGATGTACGATTTGAGAGATAGCTGAGGAACACACACACACACACACACACACACACACACACACACACACACACACACACACACACAAAGACAGCGATGTCTTGAATTTATAGCTAGATGAGGCCCATAACAGTACTGTATGAACGCTCGACATAAACTGTGGCTGACTGTGGCTGACTAGAGGGTCTAGCAAAATCTGCATGTGGCTGCATGGGTGGAGTGAAATGCAGCACAGTAAAGCAGAACAAGCGCTACTTCTCGCAGCATCATCTTTCCTTTTTTTGGATGATTATTTGTAAAAACTTTATTAGAAACCTGAATAACTGCATACACAATGCAAGCAAAATAAATACAAGATTTTTATAGAAGTTCACTATAAGTTAAGTGACCCTTTTAACAGTTGTAAAATGACCAAAACTTTTCAATAAGTTTATTTTTTTTTAAAAATTCTGGTATTTTGTAGCTCTGTTGTTCCGAATGATTTGTATTTGGAGAAACTGATGTTTGGAAATGTGAGGCCAACTAAATAGGAAGATTGTTTATGTCATAAATGCATTTTTACAAAAAAAATATGTCCACAATTTTTATTAAAACTTTTGGGATCAAATACCTGAGTTTCTTTGTTTTAAATAAAATGTTCAATCCAACTACCTTAGAAAGCAGATGTATGAAAAATACATTAAATCCTCCTTGGTTATATGTATCACAAAATGTTTCTATGCTGTGTAAATGATTTAGGTGCTTTGCTTTTTCATAGAAATTTACATGAAAAATTATTAGGGTTTTTTTTAAACTACAACATCTAATAAGATAAGATAAGATAAGATAAGCCTTTATTAGTCCCACAATGGGGAAATTCCAGGATTGCAACAGCACAGGGATAGCAACACTCAGAGTAATAATTAAGAAGATAGGGAAAATATAAATAAGAGCAGTGGATATACATACATAAACATAAATATATAAATATATATACAAAGTGTGGAGCATTGTAGCAAGATGGAATAAACAGCGTAACCGTCTACTTAGTTATCCTACATGGTATGAATGTGTACCCATACATATTGTCACCCTCTGTAGCGACTGATATTGTCCTAGTTGTATACTGGAGGGGACCATTTCTGTAAGTCTGTTGCGTCTTTTGCATTCAATACTATTAGGTCGTCACGTTTTTTTGCTATCTCTGCGAGCAGCCCTGCTTAGGTTATACAGTCTGACAGCCGTAGGTAGGAAGGACCTGCAAAATCTCTCGGTTGCGCACCTAGGATGATGTAGTCTACTGCTAAATGAGCTCCTCAGTGTGTTCAGTATGTCCTGCATAGGGTGGGACTC
Source organism: Pholidichthys leucotaenia (assembly GCA_020510985.1). Classification (NCBI taxonomy): domain Eukaryota; kingdom Metazoa; phylum Chordata; class Actinopteri; order Cichliformes; family Pholidichthyidae; genus Pholidichthys; species Pholidichthys leucotaenia. The sequence continues at coordinate 37,913,207 of CM035845.1, read as the reverse complement.
GGACTCCAGCAGAGATGACAGTTTAGCCACCATCCTTCTCTCTCCTATCTCCTCCACTGGGTCAAGGCGTTGCCCCAGGACAAAGCTAGCTTTCTTGATCAGTTTGTTCAGTCTCTTCCTATCGGCGACTGCAATTCCTTTGCTCCAGCAGACCACTCCAAAAGTGATGGCTGATGCCACCACCGTGCCATAGAATGTCTTCAGCAGCACCCCTTGTACACCAAAAGACCTGAGCCTCCTCAGTAGGAACAGCCTGCGCTGTCCCTTCTTGTAGAGTGCGTCGGTATTGTGTGACCAGTCTAGTTTATTGTTCAGATGAACACCAAGGTACTTGTAGGATGTCACCATCTCAATGTCTGTTCCCTGTATGTTTACTGGTGCTGTGAGGGGTTGTCCTTGCCTGCGGCAGTCCGCCACCAGCTCCTTAGTTTTCCTCACATTGATCTGGAGGCAGTTCTGATGGCACCAGTCCACGAAGTCCTGGATAAGTCCTCTGTACTCAGCTTCATCTCCGTTGGAGATGAGGCCGACGATCGCAGAGCCGTCGGAGTACTTCTGTAGATGGCAGTGTGTTGTGTTGTGTGAGAAGTCCGCAGTATAAAGAGTGAACAGGAAGGGAGCCAAAACCGTTCCCTGGGGGGCCCCCGTGCTACCGATGATCGTGTCAGACACACAATCTCAGGTTCTCACAAACTGTGGCCGGTTAGTGAGGTAGTCCAGGATCCATGAAGACAGGTGCTGGTCCACCCCTGCGCACAGCAGCTTGTCCTTCAGGATCATCGGTTGAATGGTGTTGAAAGCACTGGAGAAGTCAAAAAACATGATCCTCACCGCATTCCCGGGCTTCTCCAGGTGGGACAGAGAACGGTGAAGGAGGAAGATCACTGCATCCTCCACCCCAATGCCATGCTGGTAGGCGAACTGGAGTGGATCCATCGCTGGTCCCACCAGGGGGTGGAGTGAGCAAGGAGCAGTCTCTCCAGGGTCTTCATCATGTGAGACGTCAGGGCCACTGGTCTGTAGCTGTTCAGATCTTTGGGGTGGGAAGTCTTTGGTACAGGTACCACACAAGATGTTTTCCACAACTGTGATACCCTCCCCAGCTTCAGGCTCAGGGTGAAGATGTGCTCCACAATCCCACACAGCTGGTCTGCACAGGACTTGAGGAGCTTCGGGCTGATGCCATCCGGTCCCGAGGCCTTCCTCGCCTTGATCTTCCTCAGCTCCGTCCTCACCTGGGTCTTACTGAGGGTCAGGTTGGGGGGCTGTGTGCTAGGAGTGGGGGGGTGTTAGTGGAGTGGGGTGTGGACAGCAGGTCTTGATGACTTCAGAGGCAGCAGTGGTTGTTGTGCAGTCGGGGGGGGAGGGTGATTGGTCAAACCTATTAAAAAACAGGTTCAGACTGTTCGCCTACTCCCTGCCCCCTGTGGCCTGTGGGGAGGTATTCTGGAGCCCAGAGATGGTTTTGAGGTTTCTCCAGACCCCGCCGATGGCGCTGTGTTGCAGCTTGTCCTCCATCTTCTTCCTGAAGCTGTCCTTGCCTTCTCTGATCTCCCCCCTCAGTTCCCTCTGTACGGAATTCAGCATCTCCCTGTTCCCCGACCTGAAGATCCTCTTCTTAGAAGAGAATAGACTTTATTTGTCATTATAACAAGTACAACCAAATTAAAATGCAAACCAATCAGTGAATGAGGAGTAAAAAGAAGCTTAAAAAATATATATATAAATTACTAATTTTAAATATCACACACACTCAATTTCACAGTTTCAAACCTCATGTTCTAGTAGATTTCAGAAAGGTAATTGCGGTCAGACAAAAACTGTTTTTGAATCTGTTTGTCCTTGTTTTGATTGCTCTCAACCTTCTTCCTGATGGTAGTAGTTTGAAGAGTGAGTGACCGGGATGGAAGGCGTCCTTCAGGACTTTTTGTGCCTTTTTAAGACAGCGGGCGTGGTGCAGTTCTTCAAGGCTGAGGAGAGGGCAACCAATAATTTTTTGGGCTGTGTTGATGACAGTCTGAAGAGCTTTCTTCTGAGCTACCGTGCAGCTGCTGAACCAAATACAAATACAATAAGTTAAAATGCTCTTCTGCTCTTCTGCTCTCTCAGAAGTGTTTTTATCGCAGGGTTGATCCAGGGTTTGTTGTTCGAGCAACACCTTATGGTCTTGGTGGGTACGGTGTTGTCCACACAGAAGCCAATGTAGTCCGTGATGGTGTGAGTGAGGCCATCGATGTCCTCACCATGTGGATCGCAGAGCTGCTCCCAGGCAGTGATTTCAAAACAGTCCTTTAGCACGTCCATTGCCTCCTCAGACCATAACTTCACCGTGCACATGACCAGAGGTTGTCTGTGTACTAGGGGTTTGTACACCGGCAGGAGATGAACCAAATTGTGATCCGATCTCCCGAGTGGGGGGAGTGGTGATGAGGTGTACGCCTCCTTAGTATTTGCATAAAATAAGTCCATTGTTTTATTGTCTCTAGTGTGGCATGTGACATACTGGGTCAATGTGGGTAGAATGGGGGACAGTGAAATATGGTTGAAATCGCCTGAGATGAGGAGAAGAGCATCTGGGTGTTCTGTCTGCAGCCTGCCAGTTACTGAGTGGATGACGTCACGCACTGTCCCAACGTTCGCCGTCGGATTTGCATAAATAACAATGCAAATCACGTGTGAGTATTCCCTCAGGAGATAGGTAGGCCGCATGCTAACAGCTAGCAACTCGATGTCTTTGCTACAGTGTTGTTCCTTCACCGTGATATGTCCCGGTCTGCACCAGTTGTTATTGACATACAATATCACTCCTCCGCCCCTTGTCTTCCCACTGTCTGGTGTTTGGTCTGCCCGTATTGTGTGGAAACCCTCCAGTTCGATGTTAGCATCCGTTGCTAGTTCTGTTAGCCACGTCTTGGTATACAACATCAGACTACTCTCTCTGAAGACTCTCTCGTAGCAGGAGATAGCCGCTAGCTCATCAGTCTTACTGAGTAGCGATCGAACATTCCCCATAATAACGGATGGGAGGACGGGTCTGTACCTTATATTCCTCACCCGCCGTCTTACTCCAGCCCGACACCCACGCCGTTTCTGTCTTATTTCTCCCGGTATGTTGAGCTTTTTCGTTAGCATCGTGGGCCGGTTAAGTGCTAACAGCTGGTCTCTATTGTACTGCCTCCTGCGAGAAACAGTGGCTCCGTCCGCTGGCTCAGGAGACATTTGGGCGATCTACGTGTTTGGATGGGATAAAGGTGATGCTGGATCATAAAGACTGGCAAGAGAGCCAGATAGTAATAGAAATAGGCAGAAATTGAAACGCTGTTGCAAAAAGGCAGCCTACTCGTGTGGCGCCGGAAGTAGAAAAAAGTATATACTTTTTTTAAGTAATACCTTGCTGGATGAAGTAAACATGACATCCCTTGGGATAAATCCATCCTGACTCACATATTAAATGTATTGCTTTGAAATAGATTGTTAAGAATGGGATTATACCTGACAGACTGTCTGGGAAGTATTATTAATGTTGACAATTTAAGCCAATAAACACAGAGTTCTGATGTAATGGGGTGGATCCAGGCCACTGCAGCTGGTCTGAAGCAATTGCAAGATCTCACTTAAGTCACCTTGGTCCCAAAAGGTTTTAGGTCATGTGACACGGTGATGTTTTGTGGCTCAAGTAGGACAAAAATTTCTAACCAGTCTACACTACTTCCAAACCACAATGCATCGCTTGAAGTCAGGTTTGCACAGAACTGCATGAAGTTGAATGCACCTAGTGTGCCTATACTAGCAGTTGTGGCTAACATTAGCTTACAGAAAAGCACCAGTGTTAGCTGCAACTTTACAAATGGCCGTCAGCTATATACCATCATTGTAGTGCACCTTCTTGGGGGTTTGGAGCCATATAAGTATTCAAGAACTCAATGTGGACCTTATCACATCAAATTGGATTATCCCGCCCTAATTTTGAACACATCACCTGAAACAGGATTTCACAATGTACAGTGGGGCAAAAAAGTATTTAGTCAGCCACCAATTGTGCAAGTTCTCCCACTTAAAAGATGAGAGAGGTCTCCAATTTTTATCATAGGTATACCTCAACTATGAGAGACAAAATGAGAAAAAAAAAATCCAGAAAATCACATTGAAGGATTTTTAATGAATTAATTGGTAAATTCCTCGGTAAAATAAGTATTTGGTCACCTACAAACAAGCAAGATTTCTGGCTCTCACAGACCTGTAACTTCTTCTTTAAGAGGCTCCTCTGTCCTCCACTCGTTACCTGTATTAATGGCACCTGTTTGAACTCGTTATCAGTATAAAAGACACCTGTCCACAACCTCAAACAGACTCCAAACTCCACTATGGCCAAGACCAAAGAGCTGTCAAAGGACACCAGAAACAAAATTGTAGACCTGCACCAAGCTGGGAAGACTGAATCTGCAATAGGTAAGCAGCTTGGTGTGAAGAAATCAACTGTGGGAGCAATTATTAGAAAATGGAAGACATACAAGACCACTGATAATCTCCCTCGATCTGGGGCTCCACGCAAGATCTCACCCCGTGGGGTCAAAATTATCACGAGAACGGTGAGCAAAAATCCCAGAACCACATGGGGGAACCTAGTGAATGACCTGCAGAGAGCTGGGACCAAAGTAACAAAGGCTACATCAGAAACACACTACGCCGCCAGGGACTCAAATCCTGCAGTGCCAGACGTGTCCCCCTACTTAAGCCAGTACATGTCCAGGCCCGTCTGAAGTTTGCTAGAGAGCATTTGGATGATCCAGAAGAAGATTGGGAGAATGTCATATGGTCAGATGAAACCAAAATAGAACTTTTTGGTAAAAACTCAACTTGTCTTGTTTGGAGGAGAAAGAACACCATACTTACTGTGAAGCATGGGGGTGGAAACATCATACTTTGGGGCTGTTTTTCTGCAAAGGGACCAGGACGACTGATTCATGTAAAGGAAAGAATGAATGGGGCCATGTATCGTGAGATTTTGAGTGAAAACCTCCTTCCACCAGCAAGGTCATTGAAGATGAAACGTGGCTGGGTCTTTCAGCATGACAATGATCCCAAACACACCACCCGGGCAACGAAGGAGTGGCTTCGTAAGAAGCATTTCAAGGTCCTGGAGTGGCCTAGCCAATCTCCAAATCTCAACCCCACAGAAAATCTTTGAAGGGAGTTGAAAGTCTGTGTTGCCCAGCGACAGCCCCAAAACATCACTGCTCTAGAGGAGATCTGCATGGAGGAATGGGCCAAAATACCAGCAACAGTGTGTGAAAACCTTGTGAAAACTTTCAGAAAACGTTTGACCTCTGTCATTGCCAACAAAGGGTATATAACAAAGTATTGAGATGAACTTTTGTTATTGACCAAATACTTATTTTACCGAGGAATTTACCAATTAATTCATTAAAAATCCTTCAATGTGATTTTCTGGATTTTTTTTTTCTTATTTTGTCTCTCATAGTTGAGGTATACCTATGATGAAAATTGGAGACCTCGCTCATCTTTTAAGTGGGAGAACTTGCACAATTGGTGGCTGACTAGATACTTTTTTACCCCACTGTATATTTCTGTAGTGAAACTCCACTGGTACCACGGTGTATTCGGATTTCGTACCCCTCAGTCTCTAAAAGGTGATATGGGTGGCAGCGGTGGTGTTGTTTTAGCTGGGGACATCCCATTTATTGGGTTAAATATGTTTGTCCCAAGCGTGATGTGCGTTGTCCCATATACAGTTGCCCCATGTACAGGGACAGTTGACAACCCTTGGTCAAAAGGTCAAAGGTCAACATTAACATTCCCTTTGCACTATTACTATAGAACGAGTAAAGCTAGGGTCACCAAACCTTCTTATTCCTACTTAAATTCACCCTGAGACCCTGAACTATGACTATCTGGAGTCCAAAGGTCAAATGTCAAATGTCAAAGTTAGCATTCCCTATGCCCTATTACTACTAATGCAGATAAACCCTGTAACCTAGGATTGCCAGGTCAAATGTCAAGGTCAAATTGCCATTTGAACTACATCTCAACAACAATGAAAGCTAGGGTCATCAAACTTGGTACACCGATTCACCTTAGGACCCTGACCTACAGCTATGGGTTTGGGGGTCAAAGGTCAATGTCAAAATACCATATAAAATATATCTCAACAACAAAGAAAGCTAGGGTTACCAAACCTCATACACAGGTTCACTCTGACCTCCTGACTTCTGACTGTGGGTTTGGGGTCAAAAGCTCAAAGGACAAGGTTTGCATTTCCTATGCCCTATTATTATAGAACAAGTAAAGCTAGGGTCACCACATTTTCTAGACAGGTTCACCTTGTGACTCTGAACTATGACTAGAAAAGAATAGAATAGGCTTTATTGTCATTGCACAACACAACGAAATTGTGTTTACTTATATAACGCTTTTTCTCATCTCTAGATGACCAAAGTGCTTTACAGATTCTGCTATCCACCCATTCACACACACATTCACACACTGATGGCAGCAGAGTTGCCATGCACCTGTCTTGCTCAAGGACACTTCGACATACAGACAGAGTGGGCCTACCCCGACTATACTTTTGGTATCACAAGGTCAAATGTCAAGGTCATAATGCCATCTAAACTACATCTCAACAACAAAGAAAGAGGCTGAGGGCTACCACTGGCAGCTGCCAGTATTTTTAACCCTTGTAAATATTCAGTAGGCATGTAACCATGCTAACAAGAATCAACTGAATCTGTTCAATTAAGCAATATTACACGAGAGTGAGTACAGTATCATGAATATAGTAACTCTGCACGGAGGGCATTAGCGTATCACACCTGGAGTTAGTATATTCATGTTACTGTAACAAACGTTGAGTGTAATATTGCTTTTATACAACAGTTTCGCAAGCACAGTTTATTAAATAACAGCAATACTGGACAAAATATTATGATTTGTTTGTTTAAACAGTTATTTTGTGCAGCTGAGAAAAAAAATAGTCCCTTCTAAATGTAGCCAGTAACTGTTGCTAAACATCTCAATCAGCATGAAAACATCTATTGTCCTTTCACACACTTGTAAACAAACTATATATTGTTAAGTGCAAAAGTAATAAGTGTATATAAAACATATACCTGTTGAGTCGGTACTGCAGAAGACCCGAGATCAAAACATCGGTCGCCAGAACACTGATAGCTAGCTGGTAGCTAGTTGTTAGCATGCTAGCAATTTAGCACACTTTGCTCACTTTTCTTCACATTTTCAGATGAAACAAAGAGTCCATCACCACAAAGGTATTGCGGTTTGTTAATCAAGAGAATAAATCGAACTCTAGCACTGCCTATTTTTTAAACAGACGTGAAATCGCTTAATGAGCTTAAAATGATGTTTATGCATGGGCAGATGGAAAGGTTTTTTTTTTAAAAGGATGGGACTTATGGAACACAGATGTTTAATTTCTTGTCAAACAGCACCTTGCTGTGGAAGTTAAGGTATCCAAAACAGTACTACAATTGTCGGAGAGTTGATATGTAAATTTTTGTCAGTAATTAATGGTTACATGAAAACCTTTGAAGCGGAGTGATACATGTCCAGTTAAGTTGGAGTACAATTAATGTGGAATATAATAACTCCTGGAATTTCTATTGTCCAATCAAATTGCTCATTTGGAACTAACTGTTGTATAAATGAATTTAATTTAAAAATAAAGGAACTAATTTGCAGTTACATTTGCAGCTAGCTTCAAAGAAGCAAGTCATCCATCCAGTCACTGGAGAATTAACTCAAAGTCCATCTTTTGTCATATAAGACATCTTGTAATTCCTGCTCCAAACAAATGAGTTTTCCCTACTAAATACAAATATTCTTCTTTAAATTCCTTCAAAAGCCTGAAAAATCCATACGCACACACCACTGTTTGTAAGATGCAAAGTCCAGGACCAGGATGGATGTCTTTCCTCTGGAATATTCTGTGGTTAGAAATATACCACAGGCCATCTGGAGACATGGCGTGAGCCATTAGTACTATTGAGGAAGCTTTAAAACTGCCTGATTAGCCCTCACAATCCAGCTCTCCTCCCAGGTGTGGTGGAGAGCCAGGTGCACCTCTCCCCCTTTCTCTTTATCTTTCTATTTGTCACCCCTTCACCTCACCGCCTCTCAGCGCGTAACACACACCTGGAGGGAATTGAGCCAAACTATCATTGTGGATGTCCTAGAGGCTGAAGAGTGCACAAATTATACACACTTTAGTCACTGAGGGCCAAAAGCAAACAAACACCTGAGCATAATGAGAAAATGTGTTCTAGCCTTAGCATGTTTGCACCGTGTAATTCTACCTGAAAACACAGCCTCCCTTAGTGTGGCCCCCCCAAGATAGTTTTATCCTTCACTCTGCAATTTCCTTCAGTGCATGCTTCCATTGAAATCACTGTGGGCAAACATTGCGTAAAGGAATCTGTTCAGATTGAGGCAGTTTAGTCAGCACTGCCTTTTCGGGGGGCGAAGAGCTAGTGTCAGCCAAAAGCAAAGGTTTCTCTTTGACTCCGACAAGCACAGATAGTAGACAACTTGGTGTGCAGAGCATTGAGAATGAAACGCCAAACAGAAGACCTGGGAGTCCCCTCTCTTTCAATCTCAGCCCTTTTTTTTTTTAAATCTTTTTCTCATCCTTTGTTCAGCTCTCCCTGGCTCTCACTCTTAACTAATAACTCAAACAGAGCTGACATCCATTATTTTTTTTAAATTTTTTTTTTCAACTTTCAGAGGAAAAGTAAGCAAGGAAATTCTCCGCTCAGGAGCCAGAAAAGACAACTGTCCTCCTATGTTTGGGGCTGACGCAGGCCAAATAAAATAGCAAATGCTGTGGCAGGAAATGGCTAGCCAAACACGCAGAGCTATGAATCTCAGCTTGGCAGGATGTAAGGATTTCTCCATGCACTCCCCAGGTAGTCTGCATGACTTTAGACGTCTTTTCATACAGCATTTAAGTGACATCTCATAAATGAGTTTAACAGCAATCCAGATCAGGGGTTGTCCCTATATTGTAGCTATGAATGCTAACAACTGATGCTAATGCTTACAGTTTGAAACTCATGCCTTCGTCAAGCGAGTTTTGTGAGATGTTTAACTTACAAGGGCATTACACTTAACTGAAACGACTGGAATTTTATACATATATATTAATAGTATTCCTCCTACCCATGAGGCACCATCTGGCTCGAGCAGGACTGTATTTATGGCACTACACAAGGAAATAAAAAAAGAAAAAAAACAATTAACTTATGTTGCAAATAGTCAAAGACCTTATTTGAAAAAAGGATAAAGACTAAAAAGCAGACTCAAGCAATAAAAATACCCCTAAAAACAATAAATGTTTATAATATAAGCATTAATGTTCCTCTGCATTTTGTTAAATGTTTTGCCCTGAGGGGGGCAGTCTGACCACCACCTCCCGCTGGTGCTCCCTGCATAACTCCAGTGACACCAGTGAAGCCGTGACAGGCCTAGTGAGCCATAAGTAGATTTACAACTGTGTTCAAGAAAAAAAAGACCATCCAAATTCTTGGACTCTGCACAATCAGCAAATTTAAGATTATTTCCAGTGTCCTTACATTGGTAGAAACAGCGATTCTCCCCCCCCCCCCCCTTACGGGTTTAATTTACATATATGTAGCCCCTACGGTTGATTATTGAACCTCATGGTAGAGCTGGCTGATATACCAAATACACTGCATGGCCGAAACAAGTCACCACCATCAGAAAAAAAGGCTTCAGTTTGTTAGGGAGCATAAAGTTTGGACTGTGGAGCACTGGAAGAAGGTCCTGTGGTCTGATGAGTCCAGATTTACCCAGTTTCAGAGTGATGGGCACATCAGGGTAAGAAGAGAGGCGGTTTAAGTAATGTACCCATCATGCCTAGTGCCTACCGTACAAGCCTGTGAGGGCAGTGCTATGATGTGGGGTTGCAGCAGTTGGTCAGGTTGACGTTCAGCATCGTTATGTGGCCAAAAAATCAGCTGACTACCTGAATATACTGAATGACCAAGTTATTCCATCAGTGGTGATTTGTGCCGTAATCAAAGCTAAAGGCGGTCCAGCGAAATATTAGAGTGAATGACTTTTTTTCTTTTGGCCAGGCAGTGTATTTTCAATGTATTGATATATTTGGCCGGGCGCAATACATAAAATGCCTACCGTGTTGATCAAATATAGTTTGTCATGTTAATGTGAGCCGGCAGCAGCACTACTGAGGAGACGCTTCTCTGCCCCCTGCCTGCCGAATGGCTGCTCATGGAGAATGTCTGTTTCAAGCAGAAAAAAACAAAGGCCCAACCAGCAGAGTCAAAGCTGATCCATTTCTAAGCACCCAGAATGGGGGAGACATGATAAACATTTGCAGTCTGTACTTTGCAGGTAAGAAAAGCTGTACTTTGTGAGTGAACTTTCAAAATAAGTGCCCCATATGGTCTGTAAACCTTCAAATGAAGGACTGTAGACACGTTAAAAAAAAGACAATTATTCTACTACTACTTGTTACTGGACAGTCTTAGCTATGTGTGGTAAACTAAAATATTTCTATGTGTATGTGGATAAACTTCATTAAAGGATAATGTAAGTTTTGTTAAGCAAGGGAAAAAAAAACAAGTGATGCTAGTATGTATGTGTGTGTATATATATATATATATATATATACACACTACCGTTCAAAAGTTTGGGGTCACTTAGAAATTTCCTTATTTTTGAAAGAAAAACACTTTTTTTCAATGAAGATAACTTTAAACTAATCAGAAATACACTCTATACATTGCTAATGTGGTAAATGACTATTCTAGCTGTAAATGTCTGTTTTTTGGTGCAATATCTAGATAGGTGTATAGAGCCCCATTTCCAGCAACTATCACTCCAGTGTTCTAATGGTACAATGTGTTTGCTCATTGCGTCAGAAGGCTAATGGATGATTAGAAAACCCTTGTGCAATCATGTTAGGTCTGAAATGCTGTAACTGCTGCAAATGGAGGATTCTTTGACGAAAGCAAAGTTTGAAGGAAAAAACTATTATTTCTACAAATCATTATTTCTAACCTTGTCAATGTCTTGACTATATTTTCTATTCATTTTACAACTCATGGTGGTAAATAAGTGTGACTTTTCATGGAAAACACAAAATAGTTGTCTGGGTGACCCCAAACTTTTGAACGGTAGTGTATATATATATATATATATAGATAGATAGATAGATAGATAGATAGATAGATAGATAGATAGATATAGATATAGATATATATAGATATATAGATAGATAGATAGATAGATAGATAGACTGAATATGTTTTTTCCTAATAAAAATGTAAGTAAAACAAAATTTTAAAGGACATTTAGTGCACCACTGTACATATCACAATATGTATCATATATCACAATATAGAAAAGTGATATCACAATACTTTTTTTTTTTTTTAACTACCTCATGGTAAGTATAAGATAAGATAAGATAAGATAAGATAAGATAAGATAAGATAAGCCTTTATTAGTCCCACAACGGGGAAATTCCAGGATTGCAACAGCACAGGGATAGCAACACTCAGAGCAACAATCAGAAGGCAAGAAAAAAAAAAAATATATATATAGGTATATGTACCTCTTCAGGGTCAGTCAGGTATAAATACTGTGTGTACTTTTCAAGAATTCCCCTCTGAGACAGGGTACAATTCTGCTCCTTTCAGACTACAGCCCATCGTACTTCTAAAGACACAATCCTGTTCTCTCATTTCTGAGAATGTACCCATTTTTGATAGGTTCTTTGAAATGCTCCTCATAGGCATGCTGGATGTTTTTGCTTGTTTCCAACTTTGTTTGTAGTGCTGAAGAGCTATAGGACCTCCTAGGAAGGGGGAAGTATACACACTAGAGAAATGCTCCGCAGGTCGACGCAACAGCTCTGCACACCAAAAACAGCACATGCCGTTGCTCCACAATGACTGTGTCTTCTTGTGCATCACTTGTTCTAGGTTACATTTTATGATTTCTTCCTTGATTAATTTAACTACTAAAATATTTCGCTCATAAGTCAGTCCCTAACACTAAAAAAGATTGCCATTAGATGCCAAAGAGCTTATGGCACAAAGATGCTGAAAACAGCAGCTTCATGGAGCATAATTAAACACCTTTCCCCCCAATACTTTCACATTAAAATCTGTGTGCAGCAGGTGTGACACTGACATTTTAAGAAGTTAAAAATGAGGACTCCAACAGTCAACCAGAGTTGTTGGTTTTTTTTTTTTTTTTTCCCAAATATAGTCATGCAAATCATTTCAGAAAAAGGTGTTTTTTTTGGTTTCCTGGGGCCACCCTTTGTGAAACAATCAGGTACTGAAGATGCTGCAGGGTGCTATACCAGATACCACCAAACACAAACTATTGTGTGCTAATTTAGGCGCTCAAGTTGCTCTAAACAGGAATCGTGTTCTTTTTTTAAATTCCTCCTGATATTACTGCAGCGTGTAGACCTCTTCCCTCCATTCCCTCACCTCAGAATATCAGAGAGAGGGCGCCTGTGTCCAAGACTGCGCTATTTGCACAAGTGACCACAGAGAAGGGAAGCCAAAGATTACTGTAACCGCTGTGGAAATGCTAGAAGTGGGTGGCAATTGCTGGGGGCAGGAGGAGGACAGAAAATTGTGACTACGTGCATGTATGTGCAATAAACGAGCCGCTGTGCCAGTGATGGGACTGAATGTTCCGACTTCCAAAAAAAACCTGTACATGCGTGAGAATGTTTCCCGTTTTTCAAACTGTAAAAGGGGATACCTGTATTCATATTTTACCTCCTTTATGAGAAGCTTTAAGTTTTTGGTTTGCCTTTTATTGCAACACATTTCATTTTCTCCCAGATATACTAAAAGAGGGCCCTGCAGCCAGACCATGAGCACGCCCTGGATATTGATTTTGTTGCTCTTGGAGGCTTGAGGTCATGAGAGGTGCTCATCTGCGCTGTGGAGCGGTGGTGAAGTGTGGGGAGTGACTGGTGCATTAGTTAGTGGAATTATGTGGATCACGGCTGCAACAGCTAGAGGTACAAATGCTCACCGGCAGGATTAGATAATGCTATTATCAGCATGATAGTAGCATTAGACAGACGCATTAGCATGGATAATTCCACAGATTCAGCAGCAGAGAATCGCCATTAAATCGTTGTATTATACCCAAAGAGATGAGATCCAGATATAGGCAGGCACTTGGGCTGCAAAGAATCAAACTTGATGGTAAATCTTTGAATTACAAGTCATCTCATTTTCCCTGTCTTCCCTGGTAAACAGGTATTTAACAGGGGATGATCCATGCCAAAATAAACACGGTGGCGCAAACATCAATCCCCATCATTTTATGTCCCATTTAGATACATATTTGTGTCATTTCTAAACACTGAATAAGCTATTGTTTATAAGACAGCATCAGAGCACTTGTGGCGTATAATAGCGGTCACATTTTACCTTCCTTGAATGTTATGCAGGTTGCATCGTGTTTTGCTTAATTTAAAACATGAAAATTAAAAATGTTTCTTTGTAACCAGAAGCAAGTGTACACGTGATGTAAATTCAGCTTTCCTTTGACTCACGTGACAAATGGTAATTTAAACATTAAAGGCTCTACATGTGACCCCCCTTTACCTCAAAGAGAACTGGGACAGCACTACCCCAACACGTGAACGCGCATAACAGAGGGGTAGGGCGAAGGGGTGAATCGGGGCACACTCTAAATGTTCAACATGATAAACTTTATTGTTTTGGGGGGTTTTTGCAACTAGTCACTTCATTTGAATTTCCTGCCTGGTACATGTTCCAAAAAAGCTGGGACAGGGGAATGGAAAGACTGGGAAAGTTGAGGAATGCTCAGAAAAAAAACACCTTTTTGGAAGGTTTCACAGGTGAACAGCTTAACTGGAAACAGGTGACTGGATATACAGTAAAAGGAGCATCAAGGCTCAGTTGTTCACACGCAAGGATGGGGAGAGGTTCACCACTTTGTGAACAACTGTGTGGGCAAATAGTCCAACAGTTTAAGAATGTTTCTACTAGAAGTTTACATACACTGTATATAAAGAAACGTAGCATTTTGCGTCTCACTGTCTGACATTAAATCAGACTAAACTTTTCCTGCTTTAGGTCAGTCAGGACTACTAAAATTCTTTCGATTTGCTAGGTTTGTTTTTAGATATTTTTCCCTGACTTTGTTCAAAGTCTGAAGTTTACAAACACTAATATTTGGAAAGAGAATTGTGGACCTCCACCAGTCTGGTTCATCCTTGGGCAAAATTTCCAGATGCCTGAAGGTGCCACGTTCATCTGCCCAAACAACTATGCACCAGTATAAACACCATGGGAATGTCCAGCCATCAGACCACTCAGGAAGGAGATGAACTTGTTTTGGTGCGAAATGTGCACGTCAGCCCTGGAACAAAAGCAAGACCCTGTGAAGATGCTGGCTGAAGCTGGTAAAAGAATGTCATTATCTGCAGTGGAACAAGTCCTGTACCGACATGGGATGAAAGGCCACCGAATGAGGAAGAATCCACTACTCCAAAAGCAGTTTGCAAATGCACACAGGGACAAAGACTGTGATTTTTGGAGACACGTCCTATGGTCTGATGAAAGCAAAGCTGAAATGTTTGGCCTGTTTGTCCAGGTGTGCAAAAGCACTGAAAAGCAGACATTTTCATCATCTGTCCCGTTTAATGCAGAGGGTTTTTGTCTCCCTGAGTGCCCGGGCTTCGGCCACCTCCGCCAATCATTCCATAAACGAGAACATGTGGCTGGAATCTGCCACAGGCTCCATTCCACATGGTGCTGCTTACAAACATGTACGAAGGCGGAGCACTTACAGTGCTGGTGTGGGAGCTCTGTTCTGCACGCTACTGTACAGGAGACTGTGCGCATGCACACACACACGTGCACTCAAACATGCACGCACACAGCTGCCACCATAGCACAAACGGTTGGAGTGGTATAAATAATACGGCACTATTTTGCCTTTACATATTTAGCCACTGGATATTTGAATGCAAATTAATGTGCAGGGATTGGCGAGGGGTGTTTTTGTTGACTGGAATTAGTGTTGTGAGCGAGCTTTCTTCCCCATTCTCCGCTGTCCTTTCTCTCCTCTCCAAATTATAGCTATTAAGACAAGACTGGTGTGAGCCAAACACGGCGCTCCACTTAATGTGATTTCCCCCCGCACAGAGAAAGGAATAAGAGGCAATGATTCATGGGAGCCCCACAAAAAAAGCCGGAGAGACGGGAAGATGTCCACCTCCGACATGCGCTCGGCACAAACACTCGGCTTGTTTAAGTGTGTAATTGCATGTGTGTAAGCATGTGTGTAGCAAAGGCTTAAAATGAGCATTATGATTTATGACATGCCGCATTTAAGACTGGCTAGTTCTCACATTACCACAACACCGATCTAATGAATAGACTGCCTCAGAAAGATGCAAATGCCCGCTTCCTATTTCCGGAAACCAGGCTGAGGAGCGAGCAACCATGGTCACTCATCTTGATGCTGCTTTATAGTGTTTCTGCAAAATGATACCCCCCACCCCCACCCCCGAAAAAAAAAAAAAAAAAACTCTCTTTCCCCCACACTCACACACAACTGAGGAGTAATGTGACAGCAACATGCCATTTTTTTTCCTAGTGTCTGCCATGCCAGCTTTCAACACCCGCCATTTGAAGAATTGGGTCTGACAGCTCTCGTTAAGGCCCGGTGACTGGCCGGGCTTCAGGGACGTTGCACGAGGAGTGAGGTGTGCGGGACCAAAGGCCCTAGAAATGGGAACGCTAAGACGAAAAATTCAACTGGGGGTGCGGTCGAGCCTCACAAGAGCCTGAGGGGTTGGTGGGTGGAAGAGGAGGCCATCTGAGGGAATCTGAAAAGTGAAAGTGTGAGCACTGACAGTAACACAGACCCTTTGGGGTGACACCAGTTCCCGGACAGAGCTGACTGGAAATGGTGTAAACCAGCAGGCAGTGAAAGGCCGTCATTCGACAGCTTTGGTGCTGAGCTGAGGGTGAAATGTAGTGCAGCACTTTTATGAAAAATGACTGTGCTGGGGGGAAGTGGGGGGGGGGAGTATGTGGGATTTTCTGTTCACAAGTTCAACCTAAAACTAAGCCCAGCTGAGTGCAGTCTTACTCCACACACTGAATCTGAATCCCAGGGCCAAGAAAGCTGGCCTGCCCCATAGATCAAGGCTTAATGTAGCCTGCAGCGCTGGCAGTATGGCCGAGACAAATGACAGTTCACCGAGGTGGGGTCCCTGGGCAGAGCTTGGCCTGGCCTCTGGCGCTGTACTGGGGTTAGCTGGAGCCTGCAGGACAGAGGACCCATGCGGGGAGGATGCAGAGAGTGCGGGGCTGGGAGGGCTCGATCGGCTCACTAATGGGTCCCCAGACAACCGGGTTTGACCTTACAGGCACGCTGCATTCATTATCAGCTGGTTAGCAGCTAGTGGTAGCATGTGAACAGCGCCCGCTAGATCTTTGCAGGTAGGGGTTAAAGATGGCTTAGCAGAAGCAGAAGAGGACTTCTGTTAGATGCACTTGTGGACTTTCGCTTTTGGGGCTGAAGTGATGCAGCCTCGGCCCTCAACGGAAACATAAATACATAATAATCTACACAGATATAGTTAACATTTCATTTTAATGTTTTAGATTTCACCCATTACCTAAATGCTATATCAGACATTAATATGATCATAAAGATATGCTAGAAGTCAGCTAGACTTTGGGTAAATGTGACACTTCAATGCATTTGAGGTGTTCATTCATAATGTGTTTACATGGAAAAATGAAATCCTCACGTAAGCACATTTAATGCTGTTTACATGCAAACAATAATGTCAAGGGTTGGAAAACTTTGGCGATGAAAGCGCACTTGAGGCACACCCTAGGAGGGAGGAACTTTCATGTGTATCAACACTAGCAAGTGGAGGAAACTAAGACAAACTGCACACTGGTATTCCCTGTCTACATCATGTTTATTGGCAGCTGACAGTGGCCTCTCTATTTCTCTTGATGTGACACATTTACAGTCCAAGAAACTTTCAGGATCCACGTGCATACATTTTTTTATTCACTCCTTATTTTCCTTCTATACTATATATCCTTTCACTGGTGTCGTCACACTGCCAGTTTAACCTAAAGTTGCCATCCATTTTGATACTAGAAAAAATGATGGTGATACATTAACACATTCATGTTTGTTCAACATAAATGGTGCAGTAACAATACATGCATACAGAATACATTCCATTTCATCTGATAACATATTAAGACTGTCACAATATGAGCTTAATCACTATTGGCTTAAATGAATGTTATAACAATTGTCTATAAAGCGTATTTGATGCCTTTAAAACACTTTTTATACGTATGAATTGGCTGATGAAATTAACTGACAAATCATGTGAGCTGTGATGTGGTTAACATTTTAAGAAGTTTCAATTCTCTTTATTTTAGACATATTTAAGAACAGCCTGTGGAAACAGGTTGATGGCCCAGCTAAACTGTGTTTTCTGATCATGCAATACCTTTATTTTTGAAGTGCCCCAATTATTCTTTTTGAGGTTTCAAATTTATTTTAGTGCATTTTGTAATATTTCTGTGACATTATCTGGTCTGCAAAGTCAAACACTCCAAAGTCAGCCTTCACAGGAATTCTCCTCTCCCACGCACACTTAGGACTACAACTCCACCTGAAACGCAGAGTTTGGACTTGCTGTTCTCTACTGTGGACTTATCACATCATAAAGCCACAGACCTGACAGACATCTGCCTCCAGGCTCTTCTGGTATGCCCACTCCTTGGAGGAAAGGCAGGACATTTCCCACTGAGCCTTGGACTCACACTGGTTTTAGAGCTCTTCTCTGTGAATTCACCCCACTAGTAGGCATGGGAATCTTTAGGCACCTCATGATCCGAGCCCATTCAGTCCACGGAGCTCTGATTTGATTAGTTTACAAGTCTCGATGCTTCTTGATTTTTTTTTTCCTAAGATATAAATATTAGAAAAAGGAGTTTCTGTGCTTCATCCCAAATAAACTGTAGCTGTAGCAGGTGATTCTCCACTCAAGAACATCAAAATCTCAGAGGACAATAGTCAGCAGCACACAGCCTTTATTGTTGCTAGGACTAACATCCATACACTACATACACACACCCTCTTCAGTCCTCTAAGGCTGTAGACGTAATACTGATTTTAAAATGTTTTGCTATATACCTTCTATACTATATACTGTTCTAATTCACATGTGGTAGGGAGTGGAATATATCAATAATATTTATCAAGTGTATAATATACTGTATAGTGTTTCAACACTTCTGTGTCTTCTTCAGAGTCAGACATAAAAGAATTAAAACGTTAGCCTTAGCACCAAGGCTGTGAATTTGACAGTGTGCTCCAGACTCTCTTTTCCTCTGTAGTAGACTTCTAATGAAAAATAGCATTCCTTCCTGCTGTTTTCTGTTTTTTCTTGTTTTGGTCTACATGTGGCTGTGCAAGTCGGGTGACTTGCCCATTTTGTTGATTCATCAATCTACAGATGATAATATCTTGTGTCATTCTTGTCACAGATTGGTAAACAGGACCCAAATGCTGAACATGAGTTTTGCTGTGTTTATTAGGAGCTGGTAACCCTGATGCAGCTTGAGGGCTTAAAACAGAAAATAAATTCACAGCTCAGAAGCTGGAACAAAAAGCTATGGCAAAACAGCCTAGGACAGGACATGACTTGGGCAAAGCAGGATACAGGACATATAGGACTTGACTAGGAAGTGAAGCTGTGTTGTTCAAGCCATATGACTAAAGGAACCCGAGCAGAACAGAGGTGGAACAGGACTTGAAAAACCAAGGGGGCAATCAAGACAATATGGCACAGGTGGGAAGACCAATCATGACTAATAGCTGACACAAGAGGAACATGGAGGTGAAAGGATGGGCGGGGTTACACACACAACCACAGACAGAGGAGACACAGAACATGAAGAGAGGATCAGGAGGGACAAGACCATGACAATAATAATGCTAATAATAACTTAACCCCATGATAATAATAATATTAACAACAACAACAACAACAATAATAATAATAATAATAATAATAATAATAATAATAATAATAATAATAATAATAATAATAATAATAATAATAATAACTAGAAAAGCACTCATAGAGTGCATACCTCCGCCAAGGCTCCTTCCATTTCTCAATTTCTCATGGATCACCTCCAAAATGTAATGGGTTTGTGTGTAGGCCTATAGCCAGTTGTGGTGAAAATTGCATCAAAGTCTGTCCATCAGTTTTGGAGTGTTGTTGCTAACACACTGTGAGAAGATAAGAGCCTTGGCTGAGGTATGCATTCTCAGATCATCAGCAAAATATAATGGGTTCCTCTGTAGCCCAAGAACCACCTCTGGTGAAAATTTCATCCAAAACCATCCAGTAGTTTTTGTGTAATCCTGCTGCACAAATACAAAAAAGCCCTTGGTGGAGGTATGCACTGTCAGATCATCACCAAAATCTAATCATCTGTTCCCCGTGCCATTACACACCTTTCCTGAAAATTTCGTCAAAATCCGTTCACAACTTTTTGAGTTATGTTGGTAAGAGACAAACAGACAGACAGACAGATAGACAGACCCCGGTAAAAACATTACCTCCTTGGCGAAGGTAATAATAATGACTGAAAACCAAGAACAGAGTCTTGACTAATCATCACTCTATATATAATTCAAGAAATCTCTGTCTGTGTGTCACGATCATAGGACTTTGTGTTGCTATGGAAACCATGTCAAAGATCAAAGGCAGGCATTACTCACAATCATAGGACTCGTTATGACAGCATCAAAGATCAAAGGCAGGCATCACTGAATGAGAAGTGACGTTAAAGATCAAAGGCAGGTTTCACCAGGGTTACTGTTGCCATGGTAACCATGCCAAAGATCAAAGGCAGGTTTCACCAGGGTTACTGTTGCCATGGTAGCCATGTCAAAGATCAAAGGCAGGAATGCAGACATGCTTGCTTACACTTGCTTTGTGTGGCCATGCAGAAATACTTGCTTATACTTGGATTCTACAGGCATGCACGTGTATGCACGGGCATGCACAGGTATGCGCTAGCATAACAAATAATAATAAATGCAGAAAATCCAACGACGTAAACTCAAAGCGAGGATGTGGGCCGGGAGCCCATGTTCAGGAGACGAAGAAAATCAAACAATAAATCAGAGTGAGGGCCCAGTCCATGTCCTGATAATTCTGGCCTACTTGTTATCTGTTGGCAGCCATAACAGAAATCAGTGTGACCAGGAATTTTATGGCACCTTTTTTTGTAAATTGTAGTCATCTTTCTAGGCCAGATTGTTCAGAATCCACAGTTAGTTAATCATTTCATGTCATTCAGGATTATTTTGTTATATTTTAGCTGTGATTGAAGGGGAGACTGGGCTGCTAAGGTTTGCTGGTTGCAGTGGTCGTAGCCACGGTTTTGTCTTCAATGTTGACCTGACAGGTACAAACTGAAACAGCAGTCCAGCAGTCTCTACCTTAGCTGTAACTGAACATCTTTTTTTTATTATTTTTACCTCCGCCAAGGAGGTTGTGTTTTCATCGGCGTTGGTTTGTCTGTCTGTTTGTTTGTCTGTCTGTCTGTCTGTCTGTTTGTTAGCAAGATAACTCAAAAAGCTATGGACGGATTTTCATGAAATTTTCACAGATTGTCAGAAATGGGGTATCTTACAGATGATTACATTTTGGTGGAGATCCGGATCACCGTCCAGAAGAAAACCGCCATTACGGAAAATGCCATTTTCGTCAATAACTACTGAACCACTAATCCTATCATTGTGAATCCAATTGCTAGTCATATGTTTTCATGGTCAAGGAATCTGAAAACGTACACACAAACACTGTATGGGGGGAACTGTGGCGCTTGGCGGAGGTCTGCGCTCTCCGAGTGCTTTTCTAGTTTTATTTGTGTTATCTTTGTCCATTTCAGTCAGACATGTGTCTTCCCAGCTAGACCATCTATCAACACTGACCATATTTTTCAGTGATAATGATCGTTATTTAATGAAAGTTTATTATAATCTGACGTGGAAGTGGCCTCGATCATCGGAGCTGTGTTCACTCATTCAGGGCTGATTCTGTGCTTATTACACCTAAGGAATCAGTGATATGTTACTGACTACCCAAACCACACAGCTGTCTCTGATTGTGCTTGATTTGGGTTTTTACATTGTCACATTAAGCACATTCAACCAATTTTAGTTAATATTTTAGTCCTACAGTCAACATCATCCTCAAACACGGGGTCACTATCAAAACACAAAAGTTAGAAAATGTCAAAAGAGGGAGGGTGGGGTGAACGAGGGCTCATTATAATTTAAAGTGACATCCCAGAAGAATAATCTGTTTTAAGGAGCTTCCTCCCCAAGTGTAAAATTGTGCTGCGGCAGTTAA
The DNA here is from genome assembly GCA_020510985.1 of Pholidichthys leucotaenia. Taxonomy (NCBI): domain Eukaryota; kingdom Metazoa; phylum Chordata; class Actinopteri; order Cichliformes; family Pholidichthyidae; genus Pholidichthys; species Pholidichthys leucotaenia. The sequence goes on along the minus strand of CM035845.1, from coordinate 37,891,696 downwards.
ACCCTGAGTTGTTTTGACCAAAGCATGTCACACACATCCCCTCCATGGAACACTACCTTATCATGGTTAAGGGGTTTGTGCTCCCTAATCATCCCAGGAGCTATGTTGTCAGGGGCAACTAGCTCCTGGTATGGTTATATAATATAATATAATATAATATAATATAATATAATATAATATAAGAAGAAGAAACCACACAACATGGTTAAAAACAAGATAAAAACCAATTAAAAGTGAATTAAAAACAATATAATTATGATACTAAAATCATTGATAAAATTGACTAAACTAATCTAAAAACAAATAAGAGCGATAAAAATAATAAAATTAACCTTAAAAAATGAAGAAGTTATTCTTCATCACAATCCGGAGGTCATGTGTGTGTGTGTGTGTGTGTGTGTGCGCGCACGTGTGGCACATGGCTGGTATTATTTTCAGTTGTTGAGGAAGGCTTTACATTGTGGCATCTAATGATCCCAAATTACTGGGTCAGTATTATCTTATTTAGCGCAGTGGTCTAAATGTAGGCTGTAGACCAGGGGTGGACAGTGAGGGCCAGTCCACTGCAGGCTTTTCTGTCCCACCCAGTCTCTTCAGCAGGTGTTTTCAGTGATTAGCAATCCTTGAAGCTGATGAAGAAACTGGGTGGAACAGAGAAGTGGAATGGCCCTCCATGGCACATGGTTGCCCATCCCTAATCTAGGCTAAGGTGTCACGGTTTTACTCCAATTTCCAACAGGAGTAATGTAGTCTAGACACAACAGCTGTCCAGACGTGTCTGTCGTACCTGTCTGTACCGTCTCCTGCCTCTGCTGTCTGGTTCCACTTCTATCATTTCAGAGTTAATGAATGGACATTCTTATCGTCTGTCTGTGGGCGCTGATCATCCTTGATCAAGATGCAATGTTTGCACTTTGACTGCTGTAGATCTGGTCTCAAAATAACCGTATCGTTAAGAAATGGCTATTCAGAAGTTGCTCATGTGTGTTATTATGTAATAAAGGATTAAGCTGCTTAGGTTAAAAGTGGTTTATATTTAGCCAGAGATCTTACGGGCTCTGGGAGAGACTAAGAAATGGGATCTGGCACCAGTGGTCTACCTGTCATTGAGTTACTGGTATGAACCTATCAGTGTTGATGGCTTTACCCCCCCCCCTCCCCCATATTTTTGTTTTCCACAATACAAATGAGCACAAAAGCAGCTCATCTTCTTACAGGCTTTGAAATTAACAGGCACACTTTTTGTATGGGCTCTGAATAACTGGAAATGCTTTTTTTTTCTTTACGTGATTCAGGGCTAAGACTGCAAGAGGAGGAAAGTGAGAGCCGAGGAGGGAGCCGGGGCCGTCCAGGCCCAGCAGCGTGTGAATGGACGTGGCGGAGGTTTGTGGTGAATCAGAAGGAGAGATGCTGGGATAATGCTCTCTCTTTCCCCCTGTATCTGCTCCCAGTTGGAGGATGAGCAGAAACAGAAGGGAATAGCTGCTAATAAGGCGCTGGGTGAGAGGCTTTGGGAAAGCTCCCCACGGTGCTGGTCTGTAATGGAGATAAGCATTGCCGTGTTGTTGTCTCGCAGAAATCAACAAAGGAAACATGCGATGGGAGATTTGCGGGCGCATCCCCGGTGAAAAGCAGGGCTTTTGCAGCGATGTAATGTTTAGCAGCATTAGAAATCATTAGGCACAGCACCGAGGGGAGAGCATGCCAGACACTCATGCCCCAGTTAACGCTGTTTTCAAAAGCCACCCGTAATCCATCCCTTAAACTTGTTTTCTTCCGTTCACCTTCAGATGCTGGCAGATCCGATGGGAGAAATGCAGCAAGGAAAATATGAACCGACGCTCACTGTTTGTTTCCTTCTTTGCTGGTTTGTTTTAGCCAATCTACATGCTTGCTCCTTGTGACCTGCAGAAGCAATAAGGCCATGGCCTGGCTGTAGTCAGAGCAGCAGCAGGTGTCCTGCCCAGCAGTGGGGGGGGGGGTACAGATGATGCTGATAAATGGGGCGTTTCCCACATAAAGCACAGCACCCTATAGAGAGGAGAGAGAGGGAATGCGTGCAGAGTTCACAGGTGCTGTGGGTTCCTGCTGCAGGCGGGGCGGACATCTTTGGAGCCAAGAGATAGCTGGCATGGAGATGAGGAGACTTTCAGGAGGTTATATTGGCCAAGCTGGAAATGAGGAGAGCAGGTGTAACCAGACAGGAGTGGAAGCTTTTTTAACCCCTTAATATTCTGGGTGAGACGTTTCAAATTTTCTACTGCCACTCAGTGAAGAGAGAACTTGATTTACTTTGTGTGTGCTATCTTATAACATTTTTATGGAAACTGGCCGGAATGCTAAAGGGTTAAGCAGCCCAAAAGATGTCGCTGGCCATTACTGCTGTTAAGGAATGACATTTGTCAGTATGCTAAGAAATTAATGAATTGTAGTTACATGGACATAGCCACTGTGATGCTAGAAATTTCTTTGTCAATTCTTGTTTGTGAAGGCCCTTCCTTAACACTTTTGTCATGGCACGGCATGTTACTGTTTTTTTAGGGGGGGGTTTGGGGGGGTTATTATTATTATTATTATTTTAAAAGTTAAAGCACCTGTTATTCACCTTTTTTTCCCTGTGTCTTAACAGAGTCTGTCTCTCTGTGTTGGCCCTGCGATGGACTGGCGATCTGTCCAGGGTTGGACCCTGCCTCTCGCCCAAAGATGCTGGGATAGGCTCCAGCTCCCCCGAGACCCGAAAAGGATTAAGCTGTAGAAGATGGATGGATGGAATATTTCAACAGTTCTGGGGGGCTGTTCATGGAGCTCCCTGGTGAGAGGTGGATACATTTACTCTTCACTATAGCTAACTGCAACAGTTTCAACAGAACACAAGCCAGCACCTCGATAAAAAATTCTCCACAGTCACAACTTTACATTAGCCATAACAGCTCTCCATAAATAGGCAGTTCATCCAACCATCAATTTTTAATGCAAAGAAGTTCCTGAAGACATTATGCGAGACCCTTTTACATCTGTCCACCGCTTCTTTTTGCCTCATCATGACTTTTTTGTATGTGCAGCAGCGATGATAAGGATCTGTTTTAATTTCCCCCTAAAGTGCTCATAACTACAGCCCTCATCTGGTCCCCTCTGTTTGTTTAGTGTGTGTTTATTTGATTCTCTGTAGTCCAAGGATTAATTATCATAACCATATGTCTGGTTAATACATCTGTCGTGAGCCAAGAGCTGGAGGTTTCCGCCAGGCTCGGTCTCATGGCTTTTTCATTATACTTGCATGTTTGTTGTATTTTATGCTTATGGGGATGGTTCTGTATTTGTGTTCTGTTTGCCATTTTCCTGTTTGTGTTCTAGTTATGTTACACTTTTATTTTGTATTAATTTATATTTATACTTTAGTCTGCTTGGATTGATGTTTTATTCTTTATATCTTCACTGTTGTTCTGTTTCTGGTTGACAGTTGCCAGTGGCGTGGTGCTCCGTGTGGGTGTTGCCCTGTCAGCTGGCATCTTTGGTTTGCTCCTCTCTCGCTGCCCTCAGCTGGTCTTAATGATGTTTTATTGCTTTCTCATGCCCGCTCAGATTACCCACACCTGTCATGGTTTATGTAAATGGTTTTTGATCCTATTTAAGGGCTGTATTTTCATTTTCTCATCCCCGCAGTCTTGGTTGTATTCACCTCGTCTCCACCAGAACCCTGCCCTGCTCTGGTGTGCTTTATCTGTAAGTTTTCTCCCTTGTTTGTATTTTGTGCACCGTGTTGAACTTTATATTTGTTGCCTTTTTTTCAACAAATTCCCCAAACTCACAGTTCAGCACGTGGGTCTCACCTTCCTGCCCCGTAGGGCAATTCATGACAACATCTCTCTCCAAGCCAATGGTGTGGCAGCCTGCTAGTCCTCCATTTTAATTACAGCTGACATCATTAGTCTGATTCTTTTTTTTTTTTGTACTTTCGTGCTTATTTTGAAATTCAGAATCCAAAATATAAGCAAAAAATGTGGGGTGGGAATAATTAACTCATAAAGGTAAACTTGTGCAACGGCCTGGCACTCTAGGAAAACTGCTCACACTTCCGAGTCATTAAAACAGTCCACTCCCGATTCCTCCCCAATTTCACTTGAGTTTCACAGCATCCAAATGAGTTCTTTATCAAAATTCACACCAGAGACAAACATATGAGGCTGTTCAGGTGCGAACATGCTGGTTATGAGCACGCGATCTGAACAGCGGTGTGTGCGGTGAGGCCTTCTGTGGTGAAGGTGAGGCTCAGGGAAGTGCTGCTAATGTGTCTGGGAAGGGCTGGTGTCATGGCTTCAGTGGCTGCTCATATTTTACCAGTCTGGCTTAGGGCCAGACAAGTTTTGTCTGCAAGGAGGGATAACGACTGCTGAGTCAATCAGCACGAGCCGAGCTGCTGTTAGGTCAAAGTCGCAGAGCGGGGAGAACATTAAAGGGGGAGCTGCCATGCTGTCTGGGATTGGCTCGCTCTTTCACACTGACGTAATGACATTAGGCACCGCATGGCTCGTGATGGCACCTTACAAACAAGCTGGGAATCGCAGCAAATTCTACATCACTGAGCCGATCCCGCCGACGCCAGCTTCCTCGCTGGGGCTTTTGCCAACGCCTCCTTCTGCCGTGCGGCGTTTAGGATTAAGCATTCTGCTCCCTTCCCCAGGTAATGACACCCTCCCCGCCTGTTTTCACGAGGCCTGTATTTCAATAAGAAATCATCCATTATTAAGCTCCCAACCTCTCTGCCCTGTTCGCCTGCTCTCCCTTCTCCTCCTTTCCTTCCCGCCAGCCTCCCCTCGGATAGGGGCACCCCACTGATTCTCACTTCAAGGACGAACGTGGCGAAGAGGAGAGGAGTCGACCCAGTCACCGGATGAGCTCTCAGAAGAGAGAAAGAGACTGTGCGAGCACGCACGTTGCTCTCAGAAGAAATGCCGGAAAAAAAAATGTTTGACCCAAATATACATTGCTTTGTACTCTGGTTCAAAGTTTCCTGTCCTCTCTACCAAATGTTCAAGGAGAAGGAGAAACACAACAATGAATAAATCATAGAGAGACTGAAGCCTACTGTAGTCCTGTTCCTGAAGAGAGAGAAAGAAAGTCGGAGCGCGGCGAGGACAGAGACTAAAAGAGAGTTGAAAGTGAAGCTGAAAGAGCAAACACCTCTTTGGTCTTTTGATGAGACTCTCTTATGGAACATGGTATTTCTTGATTTACTCTTAAATCCGTCATCAGTTGAGCTAATAATTCCGTGTAAGTGTCGCTCTGAAGCAACAGATCACATACACCAGGCGCCATCCCCCGTGAACACTGAAATTACAAGAACCAAACTGCTGGAGAGCCTGTTAACCGACTTCAGACTTTGAATCAAAGCGCCATTTTCCTTGCTGTAACGTCTTAAATTAACAGATTACTTCTGATATCTCAGGGCCACTGGAGACTCACATTTGGTTGGAAAAAAAAGGAAAAGAAAAGCTGGTCGACTGTGTGTGTAAATGTAAGTATTTTACGACTGGAGTGACACAAAATTATTTTAAGTGTCCAAGAAATCACCCAAAGTTTTTGTAGCGGTGACAAAAACCGCATCCAAGTTGAATGTTTGATCTGAAAGAGATGTTTTATCACTTTATATGTTTGCTTTCCAAGTAATAAGATCGGATGTGCAAAGCTGGGCTGGGGTTTAATAAACAGAAATTTAACAAAAAAAGATGTACGTTTTATGCCAGGCTTTACATGAACACGTTCAAATGTTAACAACTTGCTGCATGGTGAGTGTTTGGAATATTTCCGATGTGGTTACACATTTATCTTCCACCACTCCTTCATCAAAAACATAAAATATTATTTCACAATGTTTCTGCTGTCCTGAGTGTTTGATTGTCAAGTTTGTGTCATGATCTGCGGTCAGAAGTAAAGTGTCCATACTTGACGTCCTGGGCATGAATACAGAGTGGTGACCCAACACTTCCTCCTCTGAGGGGAAAACACAAACAAAAACCAAAACCTCATCAATATTTGTCTTAGTTGATTTTCTTTTACAGTGTTGCTTGCGCCTGGGCGAATTTGACAGACCACACCAAACCTACTGCATTTGTATTCTTGCTGAAACAATTATTTCTGTAACAACTGATCTGAAGAATTTGTAGAGGATATGATGACAGAGGTACAACAGCAGACAGTTCACCTCACTGTTACGAGGTTGGATCCCTGCTGCCTTCAGAACTGCCTTAATTCTTCATGGCTGTCATGAAACGCCCTTTGGAGCAGAGAGGCGAGACCCATGTGCTGTACTGTGAGTTAGTGCAGTTGATTGAAACAAACAACAAACACAAAGTTCAACAAAGTGCTCAAAAACAAAAATGCAAACAAGAGGGAGATAACTTACAGGATTTACTCACCAGAGCAAAGCAGGGCTCTGGTGGAGATGAGGAAAGGAAAATCAAAGCGGCGACAAGGAAGAAATGAAAACAGAGACCTTAAATAGGGCTTAAAACCTATTACATAATTAATGACAGGTGCGGGTACCTGACTGGGCAGGAGAAGGCAGTGATACATAATATGGATAGGCTGGGCCAGTGAGAGAGAGGCGAACCCAGACTGACAGCTGACAGGGCATGCTCACACGAAGCTTCATGCCCCTGACAACTGTCAATAGTAAAAGGACCATACTAAGAATATAAAGAATAAAATAACATGCCAAAGTATAATTATAAATAAGTACAAAATATAAAATTATAACACCAACATAAACAGAAAAATGGTAAGCAGAACATTAATATATAAACCCAAAAAGGCATAAGTACAACAGATAAGTAAATAAGCAGAAAAAGCCGTGAGACCAAGTCTGGCGGAGATCTCCATCACTAGGCTAATGACAATGGCATTGATTCAACAAGGTGCTGGAAACATTCCTCAAAGATCGGGGTCCATATTGATATGCCAGCATTGCACAATTCCTGCAGATTTGCTGGCTGCACATATGTGCATGTATCCATTCTTTCATGTTGTTTATGCCAAATTAAGAATTCAAAAGAAAAACAAGAGCGATTACAATTCAGAACAAAGCTAAGACAAAATGTGACAAAAAAACAAAAAAACAAAAAGAAACTAGGGAGCAACACAACGCAGACTGGATATGACAATCCTTATGTGATTTTACATGTCATCTTATATATATGTTTGGAGTATTTCTTCCTTTAGTTTTTGTTTAAATTGTCCAAGCGTTGTACATGATTTTAATTCAGGTCCAAAATCATTCCATAATCTGACTCCTTGCACTGAAACACAGTGTTGCTTGGTGGTAGTTCACACTGAAGGTTTTTGAAATATACATGTTCCTCTGAAATGATATTGTTTCTCCCTTATTTGGAACAACTTTTGGATATTTGCGGGCAGTGATAGATTCTTCACTTTAAACATTATTACTGCAGTTTTAAAGTCAACCAGATATTTCAACTTGAGAGCTTTTCATTTAAGAAAAAGTGGGTTTGTTGGTTCCCTGTAAACAGCTTTGTTTATTATTCTAATAGCTCTCTTCTGAAGCATAAAGACTGGATATATATTTGTTTTATATGTATTTCCCCATACTTCAGTACAAAATGTCATGTATGGGAGTATTAATGAATGATACAAGGTATATAGTGTGGGTTGATTCAGCAAATATTTCACTCTGTGTAGTATTGCAATTGATTTGGATATTTTACCTTTAATATAATTAATATGTGACTTCCAACACAGTTTATTATCAATTATTACACCAAGAAATTTAGTTTTGGGTACCCTTTCAATCTCTACACCATTTACACTGAGTTTAGATACTAAGTTGTTGTGATGGTTGTTAAAAACTATAAATTTTGTCTTACTTAAATTGAGCGTTAATTTGTTTGAATCAAACCACAGTTTAATCTTTCCTAATTCCTTTCCGAGTGTATCCAAAAGTTGTTCCAAATTGCTTCCACTGCATAATAAATTAGTGTCATCGGCAAACAATATTAAATCCATTTTTTCTGAAACTTTATATATATCATTTATATACATACTGAATAACAATGGCCCCAAAACTGAACCCTGTGGGACTCCACAAGTAACCTTCAGTAACTGTGAGTTTTTGTTGCCAACACATACATACTGATATCTATTCTTTAAGTAACTACATATCCAGGCCAGTGCTACCCCCCTAATACCACAATTTTGTAGTTTCTTTAATAATAAATTATGATCCACTGTATCAAATGCTTTTTTAAGATCCAGGAATACCCCAACTGAATACTCTTTATTTTCAATGGCAGATGATACTTTTTCTATAAATTCCATTAGAGCAAATGCAGTTGTCCTCTTGTGTCTGAACCCATATTGCTGCTCACACAATAAATTATTCTTCAGTATGAAGTTGTCAATTCTCTCATAGAATATTTTTTCAAGTATCTTGGAAAATTGCGGCAACAGTGAAATTGGTCTATAGTTTGAAAGTTCCCCTCTGTCACCCGTCTTGTATATCGGAATTACTTTAGCTATTTTCATTGCATTGAGAAATATACCTGTTTGGAGAGACAGGTTACAAATATACGTCAGTGGTTTCACTAAGCATTCAATAATAGTCTTGACTAAGAGCATGTCAATACCATCACAGTCCGTAGATGTTTTACTTTTAAACGATTTAACAGTTTCAATGACCTCTCTCTCGTCTGTGTTCTTTATGAAAATGGAGTCTTTTATAGCAGTGTTTTTGCTTATTGTATCACCTGTGGGTGTTGTAATGGGTATTTCTCGAGCCAAATTAGGACCAATGTTAACAAAAAAGTTATTAAATTCATCTGCAGGTGAAGCTGCATTCACATTCTCATTTCAAGCTCAAATTGAATGAAAACATTGTGTAGTGTGTACATGTTAAAGCCGAGTGGCTAGCTAGCATGCTACAACGTCAGATGTTACAGTGTCTTGGCAGAAAGCATCCCACATCATGCATAGCCAGTGCACCCCAGACAAGGCACGTGATTGAGATTTTAATTTAAGATGAATAGAATATAGTCAGCTAAGCAAATTTTGCTTATATGACCAAAAAACATACTATAGCCACGGCTGTTGCTAGCAGATACTAACGGCTAGTGAACGGAACTTTATGGTGTAAAGTACCGTTTAAAGTTACGTTCTATGCAATAAACATTGTAATAAATGTGTACCTGTGTAACTGAGTGTTTGGTACAATTACTACTGCTCTTTAGGAAAGAAAGTTCTGCAAATGTTGGTCAATGTAAGTCTCTTTAAAAAAAGAAAAGCTGTCATGGGTGGCTCTCGCGAGCCACCATAAGACGCCACACAGTCACCAGTGAGTTCAGTGAGTTTTATTTACGGTGAAAAGATACAACACAGGCTGCTGAGACAATGACACTTAGTCTTAACACAACAGGAGGCATAGGGCTATACAGCTCACTACAGGTCCAGAGGAGGAGACGGTCAGCACAGACAGACGAAGTTGGTGATAATAATTACACCGGCTGCTAAGGCAGAGACACACAGAGATCGAAACACACCGGGAGGGGTAAGGCTATACAGCACACTTACTAGTCCAGGGGCACGACGGTCAAACCAAGAGCAGACGTGGTAGGAATTAATCCTAAGCATCCGTAGCGTGACGGAGAGAGAACAGACACTGCTGCAAGGATGTGATCGCCAGCGAGGGTAGAAATAGTCCAAGCACTAACGACCACAAATGCAGCACAGCTGTTCAGGGTTTGACAGCTGAGCGGAAGCCTCCCCGAGCACTATCACAATAAGAGCTTGGAGAGCTAGAATAATAACGCCGCTGTCAAACCCTGACAAGAATAACCCGAGCACCAAGACCTAGTGCTCGGGTCATGACAGTAGCCCCCCCTCACTTGACGGGCTCTGAACGTCAAGTAACCCCTGCCCCCCCCCCCCCCCCCAACCACAGGGCGAGTGGATTGAGGAACAGGCAAGGAGGGAGCCAACAAAACCTAACACCCTAAATAGGAAAAAAAAAAATACATCACTTGACATATCCATCCTATTTCCCCCCCCAGAACAATGACGAAAGAAAACAAAACAAGACCTGACTACAAAACAAGGAGAACACAATCATACAAAGCAAAAAACACTTGACCCTGAAAATTTTCCCACCGAGACCGCAGACAACCCGTCTAACCCCAGTATACATAACCTGGCCCAAAAAAATAAACCCTCAACACACAGTAACTATAGGAACAAAACAAGAAATAAATGCAAACACATAACCATGGCAAAAAGGAAAGAAATGCATGATGGTAACTAAGGACACAGAAACAAGAAATAAATACAAACACATGGTAACTATGGGAACAAAAACAAGACGTAAATGCAAACACATGACTATGAACAAGAAATACATACTAACACACGGTGACTATGGAAAAAAGCAAGAAATAAATGCACACATGGTAACTATGAAAGAAAAAAAACCCCACAAGAAATACGTGCTAACACACCGTGACTATGGAAAAAAACAAAAACACACACGAAACCAGAAATACATGTAAACACCTGGAAACTATGAACGAGAACACCATACTATGGCCCCTCAAGAAGAAGAGGGGAACAAAACAAAAAAAAGCAAAACACAGCCAAAGCCCCTCAAAAGAAGAGGGGAGGACAAAACAAGAAAAAAAAAAAAAACAGACTAAGGACTACAACCCCACATGAGGCAAATAAAACAGCTTTACATAACTTAACCAGACTATGGATGGCAAAACACACATGAGGCAATCAAAAATTGCTCCACATAACTTGACATAACCAGACTATGGGCTGAAAATACACATGAGGCAATCAAAAATTGCTTTGCATAACTTGACATAACCAGACACCGTATGGGCCAAAACAAAAGATGATCGGCGGAGATCCAATGCCCCCCAGGCAGAGCTCCGGCAACCTCCCTGCCTCCAATGGCCCACGGGTAGTCCCACAAGCAGTACATGCTCAGGCGGCCTGCCCCAGTCCCAGGCCCCCAGAAACAAGTCCTCTGGAGACCGAACCAGGTCACCCAGTAGCAACCACAGTTTATCGGGCGACCAACCCAAGACGCCGAACGCACAAAGCAGTTCCTCTGGTGGCCAACCCGCATCCCACAACCACCAGGACCGTGGAGGAATTGCATACCGCCGCCCGCCTAATGAAGACCAAACATGCGAGCGCCAGACTGCCAGACAAACACCTCCAACGGCCCCCAGCTGGTGGCTCCTGAGAGGGGAACAACCAAGAACTTGGACCCCCTCGAACCCTGATTGGGTCGCAGCTGCACCTGCGCTGGACCCCCACTGGACCTCGTCGGACCCCGACTGGGTCATAGCTGCACCCGCGTCGGACCCCGATTGGGTCAACTGGAACCCTGATTGGGTCACAGCTGCACCCACGTCGGACCCCGATTGGGTCAACTCAAACCCTGATTGGGTCGCAGCCGCACCTGCGCTGGACCCCCACTGGACCCCGTCGGACCCCGATTGGGTCATAGCTGCACCTGCGTTGGACCCTGACTGGGTCTCCTCGGCCCACGCGTCAGACCCCGACTGGGTCTCCTCGGCCCACGCGTCGGAGCCCGACTGGGTCAGGACAGACTCCGATTGGGTCACCACTGCACCCACGTTGGACCCCGACTGGGTCACCGCTGCACCCGCTTCGGACCCCGACTGGGTCACCGCTGCACCCGCGTCGGACCCCGACTGGGTCAACTCAGCCCACACATCAGACCCCGACTGGGTCGGCACTGCACCGGCGACGACCTCCATCCCCGAACCTGGGACCTCCAGTCCCGTGACCTTGACAGATTCCAGACTGGTAACGCTGTGGAGAGGCTCAGAGAACAAGAGAGGACCGGGATCAGTTCCACCGGCAGCGCCAGAGCCCAGCGAGACGAGCTCGGGTGCAGCAGACGGCTGCCCCTCGCTCGCCTCCCCATGAGGCAGGCAAAAATGCTCTAACACACCATAAAGGAAAACAAGGAAGAGCACTTGGCTGCACTCGGGCTCTGGAGCCGTCCAGGACTTCGTCGATCCAGGTTCAGACAGATGCTCATCATCGGGCTCCCACTTGGCGGCGTCGGGTTCCACAGCCAGCCTGATGGTCTCTGCAGCTGGATCCTCTCGCGCTGACGTCCACGCCAATAACCTGTATGGCGTGGGGGCAGGGGACCCTTGACCTGCTGACTCGGGCTGCATCTCTGAGGAAACCTGGGGACGCTTGCTCGTCGGCTCTGGCTCCTCACCGCAGTCCGTTCTTCTCTGTCCAACACAAGGCTGCAGGGCCGGGATATCTCCCAGAGCCGCAGGCCTCCCCCTCGTCCGACGGCGTGGGACTGACGCCGAGGACCGCTCAGCAGAAGGAAACAAAGAGGCAGCAGGTTCAGTATAAATGGCTTCAGCTGGAGAAGGAAACTCGGGGAGCTGCGAACCCCGAGCTTCACCCCCAGGAGTCAGACAAGACAGATCACTATAATGACTAGGAAAGTGAAATTGAACTTGCCTGTCTCCCGAAGGTAAGATGGTGCCAGCTGAAGAGGACGTTGCTCCTTCCCTCGCTCGCTGGATGGTAACATAGGACCCATGGACGGAGCTCACCGGCGCAGGACTCAAATCACTCTCAGCAGCTGGCTGATTGAGTCGGTCATTCCGGCGGCCCAGAACTGGATCCGGAGCAGGAGCTTGCTGAAGACGTGCTCGGCCGCGGCGCTGACGCCTCCGCCGGCCCCCAGATGGTGCGAACTCCAGGACTGGATCAAGGACGGGATCAGGATCCGTAGGCCAAGAGCAGAAGTGCCTCTTCTCCTGCTTCACGCCGCGTTCCTCCTCCAGCATCAGGAATATCTCGCGTTGTGCGGCGATATCTTCCCTCCTCACGTCGACTTCTGGGTGGTCGGCGTAGCGGGGAGAGAGATGACGAAGAACGTCTTCAGCAGCATCTAGGTACCAATGTATGCCGTGATGGTAGTCCAGCAGGGAAGCGGAGATGAGCATCTCATCCATGACTTTCAGGATGCCTGTCAGCTCGTGGCACGGGCTCCCAGCGCGGCCCCTCCGCGACGGCATTCCTCCCACACACACAGTACCCACACGAAAACAGCAACTGTCCAAAAAAACCTCAAACTCACTGGTGAATTGCGTCTCGGGTTGGCGTCACCGTAAACGCCGTTTTGGCAGCAGTGTACAGTCATGGGTGGCTCTCGCGAGCCACCATAAGACGCCACACAGTCACTAGTGAGTTCAGTGAGTTTTATTTACGGTGAAAAGATACAACACAGGCTGCTGAGACAATGACACTTAGTCTTAACACAACAGGAGGCATAGGGCTATACAGCTCACTACAGGCCCAGAGGAGGAGACGGTCAGCACAGACAGACGAGGTTGGTGATAACAATTACACCGGCTGCTAAGGCAGAGACACACAGAGATCGAAACACACCGGGAGGGGTAAGGCTAAACCGCACACTTACTAGTCCAGGGGCACGACGGTCAAACCAAGAGCAGATGTGGTAGGAATTAATCCTAAGCATCCGTAGCGTGACGGAGAGAGAACAGACACTGCTGCAAGGATGTGATCGCCAGCGAGGGTAGAAATAGTCCAAGCACTAACGACCACAAATGCAGCACAGCTGTTCAGGGTTTGACAGCTGAGCGGAAGCCTCCCCAAGCACTATCACAATAAGAGCTCGGAGAGCTAGAATAATAATGCCGCTGTCAAACCCTGACAAGAATAACCCGAGCACCAAGACCTAGTGCTTGGGTCATGACAAAAGCATCAGATTACTCAAGTAATCTTTGATTAGAGTGGGCAATTACTCGAGCCGTAAAATAGTCGTTAGCTGCAGCCCTAATGCAGACCTACCTGATGACAATTTGGCATGAATTAGGTGAGAATTAAGGCAATTACCTAGCAGGAATATTGATTTTTCTGAAATAACATAGGTGCCCATTTCGACTGACCTTTGTTATTGACCTTGAGCACTTCCTGGATGTAAACCCACCTGAGGATCATTGGGAATGAGTTTGGTAAGCATCAAGGCAATTCCCTATGACGGGGGCTGGCAACCCCTGCAGCCTTTTAGTCCCCATGCTGCGGCTCCCTGCAGTTATATCTCAAAACACATGGAAATTAATGTGGCTCTTTTTAATTATTGTATTTTTTAATTATTGTTTATTGCAACTGGATACATTTCTCAATGGAAATGCATACTTTTATGAATGTAAAATATATATTTTTTAAAATTATTTATTATGCTGTCAACCATGCATGACTGTGTCACATCTTATGGCTGCTGCACAGAGAGCTGCTCAGCCTCTCCTCAGTGCATGTGGAGAGAGCACAGACAGCAACCACTTCCTGCAACTCTCAGTAAGGCATGAAAAGTTCCAGAGGAAGTAAAATCACAGAGGACAACAATCTAATTCTGTGAGGACAGATTTCAATTCAATTCAATTCAACTTTATTTATATAGCGCCATTTCACAACAACAGTCATCTCATAGCACTATCAACTGTAGGGGGAACCCCCACAGTTGCAGAAAGACCCCAGCAATCAGGCGGTCCCCTGTGAGCAAGCACTTGGCGACAGTGGAGAGGAAAAACTCCCTTTTAACAGGAAGAAACCTCCAGCAGAACCAGGCTCAGGGAGGGGCAGTCATCTGCTGCGACTGGCTGGGGGGTGAGGGGATAGAGAAGATTAAAAGAACAGACATGTAGAGAGCAAACAGCACGATGGGGACTCAATCTATGGGAGAGAACAAACAAATGTTAATGACCAGCAAAAAAAATATTTCATTGAGATTGGGGAACGGAGTGAGGCCCAGTGCATTACTGGAGGTCCCCCGGCTGACTAAACCTATTAGCAGCATAACTAAGGGAGGGTTCAGAAACACATGATCCCTCCCTAATTGTAGGCTATATCAAAAAGGTAGGTTTTAGCCCTATTCTTAAAGACAGAGATCGAGTCTGACTCCCGAATCCAGATTGGCAGCTGGTTCCACAGGAGAGGAGCTTGATAACTGAAGGCTCTGCCTCCCATTGTACTTTTGGAGATTATAGGTATTACAAGTAATCCAGCATTTTGGGAGCGTAGTGCTCTGTTAGGATAATACGGTAGTATCAGATCTTTTAAATAAAAAGGAGCCTGATTGTTTAGAGCTTTGTAAGTAAGAAGAAGGATTTTAAACTTAATTCTAAACTCTATGGGAAGCCAATGAAGGGAGGCCAGAACTGGACAGATATGATCTCTCTTTCAAGTACCTGTTAAAACTCTTACTGCAGCATTTTGGATCAGCTGAAGACTTTTTAAAGATGTTTTAGGACAGCCTGATAATAAAGAATTACAATAATCTAATCTCGAGCTAACAAAAGCGTGGATCAGTTTCTCAGCATCACTCTGAGACAAGATGCTCCTAATCTTGGCAATATTACGCAAATGATAGAAGGCAGTCTTAGAAACAAGTTTGATATGTGAATTGAAGGACAAATCTTGATCAAAAATAATTCCAAGGTTCCTCACAGAGCTATTAAGAGAAAGAGTAACCGCATCCAAACTGAAAGTTTGATTTGGAAAGGTATTTCTAAGGTTAGATTTATTTGCATTCATGTATGGTTGTTGTGTAAAGAATATCTTCGTGAGAATACAAACAAAGAGAAAAACAGCCACCTCATTAGTGTCTACGGGTCCATCAAAATTCTTAAATGTGATTATCTAAAATCAACGCCTTAAATACCTTTAAAAATGAGAAACTATCCTTGAATTCTTACACAATAACCTTACAGTCGCCTGTGCTATAAATACTGGATTCACCAGACATGACTGAAGACATGTCCAAGACAATCACACTGAGAACAGGGGTTCCACAAGGGTGCATGCTCAGCCCGCTACTCTTCACCCTGCTGACTCATGACTGTGTATCAGCCTACAACACCAACCACATTATCAAGTTTGCAGATGACATGACGATGGTGGGCCTCATCACCAACAATGAGGAGGCCAACTACAGAAATAAGGTGAGCCAACAGGTCCAGTGGTGTAAAGACAACAATCTCTTCCTGAACATGGAAGAAAGCAAGGAGATTATGGCTGACTTCAGGAGAGGACATACACAGCATCCCCCTCTAATCATCGTTGGAGCAGCTGTGGAGAGGGTGGGCAGCACCAAGTTCCTGAGGGTGCACATCTCTGAGGACCCCTCCTAGTACAACAACACCGCATCACTGGCTAAGAAGGCTCAAACTCGCCTCTGTTTCCTCTGCAAACTGAGGAGAGCATGAGTCCCACCCCATCATGTACTCATTCTACCAGGGCACCACTGAGAGCATCCTCACCAGCTGCATCACAGTGTGATATGGAAACTGCACCACCTCCTGCTGACCCTCACCTCACCCAATACCTCAACCGCTTCACCCGCAGAGCCATCAACATTGCGTGCAACACCTCCCACCACTCACACTCCCTCTTCAGCCCCCTGCCCTAGGGGAAAAGATAGCAGACCCTCCAGGCCCACTCCACAAGACTGCTAAACAGCTTTGTTCAACAGGCCATCAGGACTCTGACCGCAATCCACTTCCTCCCCCACCCCCCGGACCGTAATGCACTCACCCACACAATATCTACCTTAGCTGTTTGCACAGAAAGACTGGCATGCCAACAGTAATACATCTGCTGCTGTATGTCTCTGCACCTCACTGCAACCATTTGCGCAAATGCCATATCTACTGTCTGTCTGTTATTGCAATTTTGTTCATGTGCAGTCCCATCTGTCACTGTCTGCAGCTACACTACCGTATCGAACTTGCAACTACGAGTATTACTGCTCTACCTTTTTCTGTATATAAGATTGCTGGGTTTTATCGTTTATCTTCGCTTCATCCCATCTATCTATGGGGTGTCTGGGTTTTATCTTTTGTCATTATTTACACTATGGGTGTCAAGCCGTGGCCCTCGCGGGCCACCATAAGACACCAAAAGTCGCCAGTGAGGTTTGCATGATGTTTATTATGAACAGAAGACAACACACAAGGTAACAGAAAGTAATGAGCCACGGTGGGCTTACACACACAACACTAGATAAGGAGACCGTAAGGCTGACCAAGCTCACTTACGATTCAGGATAAGGACGAAGATCAGGGAAAGCTGACATCTGAGACGAGGAACGCTCGCTCAACGTCTGACCAGGGAATAATCGACGAGACTGCTGCATTGTACTGCTCCTAAGCGCCTGCTTAAATGCCGGGCTGCTGATGAGCCGTAAATACAGCACAGCTGTAGCCAGAAGGTAACCCTGCTGTCAAACCTGGCGGAGATGAAGCATGGCTCGAGCGCGGACGACATCGGCGCTCAGACCATGACAATGGGTAGCATTATTGTACATACTGTAGACTGCTGTTGTTGTTTTTCCAGCCTTAATCCTTTATTTATATTGCGCACACCACTGAAGAGAGAGAAATGGCATTTCAATTCTCCTGTATGTCCTGTATGTATAGTAGTATTGACAAATATAATCTTTGAATCTTGAATCTTGAAGTCTGAATTAGTGTAAATTTATTTTCACTGTCACAGCTCAATACTTCCTGAGTGATGTAAAGATAAAATCCCTCTACAGTGATTCAGTTTTCAGAATGGTTGTGTCTGTTACGTATGTGCTTTTATTATGAAACACTGTCAACCAGATATACTTGTCTGAAATCACAGCTGGCAGTTTTTCCTCACAATCTGTAAATTAAAAAGAAAAAAAAAAGAGTAGAGAAGATTTTGTGACAGTGATGTAGAGGTGAGCCTTTTATTGTAAGGATGTTTTCAGCTTTTTCTCTGCAGGATAACTGCTAGTTTGTTACCTGTGGGGTTTTGGACAGTAAATTATATATGCAGATTGTCTATTAGTGCCACGCATTAAAAAAAAAAATATCACCAATGATTTAGCTCAGCAGAAGAAGATTTTTTTAAAACTTTTTTTTTCCACTCTGCTGTAATCATTTCTAATTGGCTTAATTTGTACCAAATGATTTTTAAAGTTACAATATATTATTTAGAAAGTTGTTTAGATTTCTTTTTGTTTTATTCCAAAATAAAGAAGAATATCAGACAACCAATTATCAGACATCCAATCCACTATTTGTCAAATTGAGAGTCTGGAAAACAAGTGAAGGATACAGATTTATATTATATTCATACATTTGAATAAGGAGCATTATGAGGAAACATAAAAAATTCAACTTCAGGAGGGGTCACACACAGCACCCCCCTCTGATCATTGATGGTGCAGCTGTGGAGAGGGTGAGCACCACAAAGTTCCTGGGGGTGCAAATCTCTGAGGACCTCTCCTGGTCCAACAACACCACATCACTGGCCAAGAAGGCTGAAACTCGCCTCCATTTCCTCCTTAAACTGAGAATAGCATGAATCCTACCCTCCATCATGTGTTCTTTCTACCAGGACACCACTGAGAACATCCTCATCAGCTGCATCATGGTGTGGTATGGAAGCTGCACCATCTCCTGCCGGAAGACACGACAAATCACAGTGAAAGCAGCCAACAAGATCATCGGTGCCCCTCTGCCCCCTTCTCAGACATCTACCTCACCCACCTCACCCACAGAGCCATCATTGCACATGACACCTCCCACCCCTCACACTCGCTCTTCAGCCCCCTGCCCTCGAGGAAAAGGTAGCAGAGCCTCCGGGCCCATTCCACAAGACTGCTAAACAGTTTTGTTAATCACACCGTCAGGACCCTGAACTCTGTCCACTCCCCACCCATCCCCCGGACCGTAACGCAATCACCCACACAATAACTACCTCAGCTGTTGGCACAGAAAGACTGGCACACCAACAGTAATACAGTTGCTGTTGTATGTCTCTGCACTTTAACTGTAACTATTTGCACAAATGCCATATCTTCTACTGTCTGTCTGTCATTGCTATACTGATCATGTGCAGTCATATCTGTTACTATCTGCACCTACACGACCACATTGAACTGCAACTATGGGTATTACAGCTCTAGTTTTCTGCAAATTGGATTGCTGGGGTTTATCGTCATTTTATCATCATTAATCGTTTATCTCTATTTGCACTATGGGAGGTCTAGGTCTATCTTTTGCACGGGCTGCACGGTGGCGCAGTGGTTTAGCACTGTGGCAGCACAGTTTTACCCTCGGCCGGGGGATCGCGGGGATCATGAGATCGTGGGTTCGATCCCAGCCCCCGACCAACAGTGAGCTGTGTGGAGTTTGCATGTTCTCCCCGTGTTGCGTGGGTTTACTCCGGGATTTCTCCGGTTTCCTCCCGCATACCAAAAACATGTAGGTTTAGGGCGCTCGCGCACGCAGCGACCAGCAGCCGGTGGCTTGTCACCAGACTGCAAACCAAGTCTACCTACGGGTACAAATAAGTAACAAAAAAAAAAAAAAAAAAAAAAATCTTTTGTCGCCATTTGCACCAAGGGTTGCATTACTGTGCATAGACTGCTGTTGTTGTTTTCTTTTTTCCAGCCTTATTCCTTTTTTTTCCCTCATGGACCATCACCTTATTGTGGTGGGGGGTTTGTGTGCCCTACTGATCATAGGAGCTCTGCTGTCCGGGGCAATATGCCTCTGGTAGGGTCGCCCAAGATAAACTGGTCCTGGGTGAAGGACTAGACTAAGAATGATCCAACAGACTGTCATGATGAATGTTAGAGCAAGGATTCAGTGTACCCCGCCCGGTATGGGGTTACCGGGTCCCCACCCTGGAGCAGGGCCTGAGGGAGGGGCTCGATAGCTAGCACCTGGTGGCCAGGTTTCTGCCCATGGGACCCAGCTGGGCTCATCCTGAAGGAGTTATATGGGTCTGCCCTCCAGTGGGCTCACCACCTGCAGGAGGGACCATGAGGGTCAGGTGCTATGTGGATCAGGTGGAGGTCGAAGGCAGAGACTTTGGTGGTCTGATCCCAGGCTTCCTAAACTGGCTTTTGGGACGTGGAATGTCACCTCTCTGGTGGGGAAGGAGCCTGAGCTAGTGCATGAGGTTGAGAGATACCGGCTAGATGTAATCGGCCTCACCTCAACACACAGCTCAGGTTCTGGAACCAGTCTCCTGAAGAGGGGTTGGAGCTTGGCCTACTCTGGAGTTGCTCCGGGCGAGAGGCGATGAGCAGGGGTGGGTATTCTTGTATCTCCCCACTTTGCTGCCTCTATATTGGAGTTTTCCCCGGTGAATGAAAGGTTTTTTTCCCTGCGCCTTCAGGTTGGGAAACGGGTCCTGACCGTCATTTGTGGCTTTGCACCAAGTGATGGTTCAGATGGTCCTTTTTGGAGTCCCTGACTGGGGTGCTGGAGGGTGTTCTTCTTGGAGACTCCATTGTCCTGCTGGGGGACTTCAATGCACATGTGGGCCATGACAGTGATATCTGGAGGGGGGTGATTGGGAGGAACGGCCTGCCCGATCTGAACCCAAGTGGAGTTCAGTTACTGGACTTCTGTACTAACCACAGCTTATCCATAACAGACACCATGTTCAAGCATAAGGGCGTCCACACCCTAGGTCGCAGGTTGATGATTGATTTTGTTATCGTTTCATCAGACCTGCGATCATATGTCTTGAACACTCGGGTAAAGAGAGGTGCAGAGCTGTCAACTGCTCACCACCTGGTGGTGAGTTGGATCCGATGGCAGGGGAGGATGCCATTCAGACCTGGTAGACACAAACGTATTGTGAGGGTGTGCTGGGAACGTCTGGCTGAGGCCCCTGTCTGGGAGGTCTTCATCTCCCACCTCCGGAAGAATTTCAACCACATTCTGAGAGAGTCTGGAGACTTAATGGGTCATGTTCTCCACCTCCATTGTTGAAGTGGCTGCCCACAGCTGTGGCCATAAGGTCGTTGGTGCATCTCGTGGTGGCAACCCCCAAACCAAGTGGTGGACACCAGTGGTGAGGGGGGCCATTAAGCTGAAGAAGGAGTCCTATCGAGCTTAGCTGGCTTGTGGGACTCCCGAAGCAGCTGAGGTGCACCGGAAGGCCAAGCGGATTGCAGCTCGGGTGGTTGCTGAAGCAAAAACTTGGGTGTGGGAGGAGTTCGGTGAGGCCATTTAGCAAGACTTTTGGTCGGCCTCGAAGAGATTCTGGCAAAGTGTCCGGTGGCTCAGGAGGGGGAAGCAGCTCCCAGCCCACACTGCGGATGGTGTGGATGGTGCCCTGCTGACTTCGACTGGGGATATCATCGGGCGGTGGAAGGAATACTTCTAGGATCTCCTCAATCCCACTGACACGCCTTCCATAGGGTAAGCAGGGCTTGTGGAAAAGGGGGACAACTCGACCATTACAGGGGCTGATGTTGTCAAGGTGGTTGAAAAGCTCCTTGGTGGCTGGGCCCCTAGGGTGGACGAGATTCGCCCTGAGTACTTCAAGGCCCTGGATGTTGTAGGGCTATCATGGTTGACACACCTCTGCAACATTGTGTGGAGGTTGGGGACAGTGCCTTTGGCATGGCAAACCGGGGTGGTCATTCCTCATATTGAGAAAGGAGACCGGAGGGTGTGCTCCAACTTTAGAGGGATCGCACTCCTCAGCCTCCCTGGGAAGGTCTATGCCAAGGTACTGGAGAGGAGAGTTCGGCCGTCGGTTGAACCTCTGATTCAGGAGGAGCAATGTGGTTTTTGTCCTGGCCGTGGCACATCAGACCAACTCTTTACTCTCTCGAGAATCCTCGAGGGTTTGTGGTAGTTTGCAAGTTTGCCCAACCAGTTTACATGTGTTTTGTGGACTTGGAGAAGGCATTCAACCACATCACTCGTGGTTTTTTGTGGGGGGTGCTTCAGGAGTATGGGGTATCAGGCTTGTTGTTATGAGCTATTCGGTCTCTGTACGACCGTTGTGAGAGTTTGGTTCATATTGCCAACACTCAGTCGGACTCATTCCCAGTGAGAGTTGGACTCCGCCAGGGCTGCCCTTTGTCACCGATCCTGTTCATAATTTTTATGGACAGGATTTCTAGGCGCAGCCAGGGAATGGAGGGTGTCATGCTTGGTGACCACAGCATCTCATCTCTGTTGTTTGCAGATGATGTTGTCCTGATGGCTTCATCCAGCAATGACCTACAGGTCTTATTGGGATGGTTTGCCACTGAGTGTGAAGCGGCTGGGATGAGAATCAGCACCTCCAAGTCCGAGTCCATGGTCCTCAGCTGGAAAAAGGTGGATTGTCCTCTCCGGGTTGGGGGCAAGCTCCTGCCTCAAGTGGAGGAGTTTAAGTATCTCAGGGTTTTTGACATGTTTGGTTGACCCAGAAGCAGACACGGACTCGAAATAGACACAATTATCTTTTATTATAGAAAGTGTGAGTGTGAATGTGTGCGTGTGTGCAGGAGTGAGGCAGCTGGGCAAGCAGAGCACAGTTCAGACTGGCAATGCTAGGAGAGAGCACAGATAGGCGGATGAGTGAACTGAGGTTAGTAGGGATGAACCAGTTAATGTATAGTCTTACAAGCTGGCTGGAGGGCTGAAGCGCTGAAGAACTTCCAAGGTCTCCGGGCCAGCTGCTCCATGCCTAGGCTGCCGCTGCTGATGAGGTGAAGCAATGCAGGTGAGTTTAGAGTGCTGCTTGAGTGTGGTTGTGCCCAGGTCCGCAGCCAGGAGGAGGAGGTCCGCCACCAGGAAGTTTCCACCTGTGCACAGGGGAGAAGGAGGAGAGCGTAGAGGTGAAGGAATCACAGAGGCTTACTTGTCGGTGGGGAGCGTTGACTCCCAGGAGAATCGACAGGAAGGAAAAAGCTGAGGAGACAGAACTCCAGAGCAGGATGAGTAAAGTTGGCGAGGAGGTCTTACCAGACCGTTGGAGCATTGACGTCTCCATGCAGACCAGAGGGCAGCGCGGCTTAAGTAGGCTGCTTGATGAGATGATCAGGTGAGCACGCAGCTGTGGAGATAATTAAGGCAGCAGGCATGCAGAGCGGATCATTACAGTTTTATTCATGAGTGAGGGGAGAATGGAGTGAGAGATTGACAGATGGATCAGAGCAGCTTCTGCAGTAATGTGGGCATTGTACCGGTCCGTTGTGGTGAAGAGGGAGCTAACCTCTAAAGCAAAGCTGTCGCTTTACCGGTCAATCTACATTCCTACCCTCACCTATGGTCACGAGCCTTGGGTAATGACCGAAAGAATGAGATCGTGGATTCAAGTGGCTGAAATGAGCTTTCTTGCTGGACTCATCTTTAGAGATAGGGTGAGGAGCTCAGTCATCCGGGAAAGGCTCAGAGTAGAAACGCTGCTCCTCCACATTGAAAGGAGCCAGTTGAGGTGGTATGGGCATCTGATCGGGATGCCTCCTTGACGCCTCCTACTTGAGGCGTTTCGGGCACGTCCCACTAGGAGGAGACCCCGGGGCAGACCCAGGACTCGTTGGAGGTACTACGTCTCCCAGTTGGTCTGGAAAAACCTTGGTATCCCCTCTTCAGAGCTGGAGCAGGTGGCTGGGGAGAGGGAGGTCTGGGCTTGTCTGCTTGAACTTCTGCCTCTGTGACCCAGACCTCCGGAAAAGTGGTAGAAGAGGGAGGGATGGATGGATATTCCTTTTTTCTTTTTTATATTGTGCACACCACTGAAGAGAGAGAGAAACACCATTCCAATTTTCCTGTATGTCCTGTATGTATAGTAGTATCGACTGATAAAATCTTTCAGTCTTTGAATTTGAATCTTTGAATCTTGAAAAAGGATGAAAAGTAGCTTCTTATCAATAAAACTTTCATCTCTAATTTATTAAAAAATCAGGAACAAAAGTTATGTGATCACTATTGAAAGTACGAGATGGATGATATTTTTCAGAATTAAACAATTTATGAATGTGCTGATAACTGAAAACTATACAAAAATTAGGGTCAGATATTTAGAAATTTACTTTTCAGCACAAAGCAATTTCTAATATATTTCTAATACTTTTATCTGACAAATGAAGCTATACAGTATTTAAAGCTTGACAATTTTTTCCACTGCTGTAGTATGAATTCATTAATGCCATATAATATTCAGAGCTATGTATATAGAAAACTTTATAAACAGCATAATCTTTATTTTAAAGGTCAAATTGTCGTTGCGGCCCTCAGCCACTTCTATTTTAGTCGGAGGTGGGTAAAATGGCTCTTCGGTTGAGAAGACCGAATTAGGAGGAGCAACAATATTTCAGAAAACACACAAGTGTTCAGATCTCCCGACCTCTGACCCTGACCTTGAGCACTACCTGGATGCAGACCCACCGGAGGATCATTATGAGTGCATTTGGTAAACATTAGGGAAAATGCCTAGGAGGCACAGCAGCATTTCCCATGAAATGTGGACAGACAGACAGATGGACAACAGATCTCAAACCATCATTTGTCTTTGCTGGAATGATCCATCCATCCATTTTCTATCATTTTTTCTGGAGGTCCGGGTTGCGGAAGCAGCAGCTCAAGCAGAGAAGCCCAGACTTCCATCTCCCCAGCCACCTGCTCCAGCTCTTCAGAGAGGATACCAAGGTGTTCCCAGACCAGCTGGGAGACATAGTCTCTCCAGCCTGTCCTGGGTCTGCCCTGGGGTCTCTTCCCAGTGGAACATGCCAAACACACCTCAAGTGGAAGGTGTCCAGGAGGCATCCTGATCAGATGCCCAAACCACCTTAACTGGCTTCTTTCAATGTGGAGGAGCAGCGGTTCTACTCTGAGCCTCTCCCAGATGACTGAGCTCCTCACCCTGTCTCTAAGGGTGAGTCCAGCTATCCTATGGAGAAAGCTCATTTCAGCTACTTGTATCCCTGATCTCATTCTTTCAGTCATTACCCAAAGCTCATGACCATAGGTGAGGAATGTAGACTGACAGCAAAATGACCAACCTTGCTTTAGAGCTCAGGTCTCCTTCAGCACAACAGACCGGTACGTCCGCATGACTGCAGAAGCTGCTCCAATCCATCTGTCAATCTCCCTCACTGGAATGAGAGATCAGGTGACAGTCAAAGGCAGAGACCTTAGCGCTCTGATCCCTAGCTTTTGCTGGAATGAGCTAAAAAAAAAAAAAAAAGGCAAATCAATTTAAAGTCTATTTAAAATCAAGCCTCTCTTGAACAGGTGAATTCACAGTTGTTTTCAGGTGTCAGTGTGAACCTCATTTTCCATTATTACAGTAATTGAGACTGGATGTCTTTCTGTGAAAGAAATCCATCCCTTCCCAAGAATGAATAACACCAAGGTAATAACTCCGAGATAATGGTAGCTGCACCTCCAGCACTAATGTATATAGGAATTTTCACTATTGTCTCTTTCGTGTGAGCCTTTGCACCTGCGCGACATTATTAAGCAGGTGTGGCACAGCTTGATGTTTGCTTGCTGCACACCATACATCAGATTGGACGCAATGGCTCTGAAGCACAGAAAGACACTCCAGAGAAGCTGTCAGAAGGAAGGCCAGATCCCGCTAAACAGGTAGCACACCCCCTTTTTCCAAATCTCTGAAGCCAAGCAGTGCTCTCCTAAGGAGCCCACGGCAGGCTGCGACACAAAAAGTTATCGTCCCATCTATCAGAAGAGAAAGCAGCTAATGATGCTGTTTTTTCCTCCAAGTTCACAAACATCAAGTCCAGTGAGATTTGTGTGTGTGCGCTTGACAGAAATGTCTTCTTGCATTACACTTTTGCGGCGGGAAGATGTAATAATTTCCCTTGAAAACTGGGGCTAGACGCACACTTCCTAATGATGGAATCTTTTGATGTTTAAATTAGGATATCACACATGAGGAGCTATCCTCCCAGGGCTGCACCTTCTTATGACAAGATTAGCAGCAAAGCAAAGCCATTACTGTGGTTTATTTCTGCCCCAGCCAACTCCCAGACACAGGCACAGAGGTAGGCAGCCATCCAAAGAGAGAGAGGGAGGAAGAGCGAGGCAAATCTTGGAGAAGGAATGAGGGAAGTATAGTCAAAAAGAGGAAACAAGAACTGTCAGACCCCCCAACCCACCAAAAAAAAAAAAAAAAAAACAGACGAGAAATAGGGAAAAACTAATGGGGTACATTCTCTTTATAGATCCTCTTATTTGTAGATAATCCATGATGCACATGAACCTCCACTTCATTTTTTTTTCTGTCAGCCTGTCATGATGTCAGACATGTCAACTTTTACACATTTTGCTGTCTTTGCTGTCAACTGAGTGTGCGATAAAAATTAATAAAGCTGTAGAGCTGACAAGTGCGGAGATGGACCGGTGGCAACATTCACTAACTTGGTGCACTGTCCCATGAGAGCAGAGATAGCCAGAGTGAAGAAAGAGGAGCTGAAATGTAAAACTGACTCCAATTTGATGAAGGAAAAAATAAAGATTCCCTTTTGAACATTTGTTTGAGTGATGAAGTTATTTCTGTCAAACCTTTGGGGCCAGATTTTATGCTACTGCCTACTTTGACATTTCATACAGTAAATAAACCAGGATATGCATCTCTATTGAAGCTACAGTCATGAACAGCTGTGAATACTGGACGAACAATTTTTGGACTGTTTCGTATGGCCTTGTAGGAGAATTCAGCATTCGTAGACCGTTCGTAAGTTCATGGCCAGGTCAATGGTGTTGTCCAAGATTTCTATGAACGCCCAAGAAAACCCCTAATCATAGGGTGGCTGTATGAATGCCATCAAAACAACGTAAGAACTTCACAAGATGTTGGCAGTAAGTATGCCTCAAGAACACCTTCAGCTGTTCTTGAGGGCCCCTTTCAGCGATTGTAGGAAATGCCTTACGAATCCCCATTCGTACAGGGATTCGTACAGTGTGCGTAAGGCAGTATTGAGGTGCTCATTAAGGCAAAAGTACGTCATTTGTGTGATGTTTGTGCTGACAAAATGTGCAAGATTTCCCTACCAATGGCTTGAGAGTGCTGTGAGTTGCACAAAATTTTTTTGCAAGATGGCAGATCATAAGATCCCAAAGAACCCAAAGAGCGTAAGAACTCTAGGGCCATTGTACGACAGAAAAGCATCTCATTTCTCAACAATGCCTCAAGTTGCTCTTGCAAATTGAACGGCAGCCGTAAGAAACTATGCTATCCTCCACGTACGTTTGTGAACTCCAGAGTTCATAGGAACTGGGAGATTCTTACGAACCCATCATTTGTAAGAATCTTTGTGAGTGCAGTTTTCCATTCAGTGTAGACTGAAGTTGGTATTAATGTTACGTTTACTGAAGTAACTTTTTTTCATAAAATATTACTTTTGTGAGTAACTTTATTGTAGGATACTTCTAATGGTTTCTTGAGTAAAGGTAGTATCAAACTGGATGTGACAGCCCGTGACTAGTTGAAGATTAAAAAAAAAAAAACTTGTGACAAAGCCACAAACTAGTGACAGTTTTTTTTTTGGAATCACACCAAATTGGCACATTTGTGTATGTTGTACAAAGACTACAAGACTGTTACATGAATTCCCAGTGAATTTTGTCCAAGAATTTCACTGAATGCATGCCATGCTGGTGTTCCAAGACATTCATGCATGCAACAAAATTGTGCATTTTTTTGCACTCACGATTGTCCTGTGATAGCCGCACAAATTCCCTGCAACACTTGCATGACAGTTATCCCTAACAGTTGTGAAATTGGGACCATATCTCCTTATTCCAGCAGTCGTTTTATAATCAGATGTCAAGCGAGATCAACTACTGAGAAGAAGAGCAGAGTCCTCCACATCAGAGACAGCAGGCCCTGGGACTGGCTTCGCTTCTTCTGGAGGAGCCAGTTGGATAGTGATGGGATCCACAGTTCACTAAAATGTACTGAATCACTTTGGTTTGTTCACTAAAAAAATCAATTTTAAAGATTCGTACATCGAATCAGTGCTGTACTGGAGCTCTAACTGCCTGCCACTCATTGAAGGTGGCTGAACTGAGCAGGTGGGGCTCGCTCCTTCACTGCTCTTCGGTACTTCACTCACTGAACTAATGATAGGGTTGCCAACTTTCTCACAGCCAAATAAGGGACAGAGGGTTTTAACTATTGCTCGGTACCATGATGTTGTGGACATAGTGTTGTCATAATACTAGGATTTTTTTTTTTTTTACCTTGATAACACCTTAAAAATATTGGTATTGAATGTCAGGTTTAATACTACAAGGAAAAAAAAATACCACACTGTATACCTAGAAATTTCAGTTTAAAAATGTGTAATAGCTATGTTTTTAATAATGGATTGCATTTATATAGCACTTTTCATGACCACCAAAGACACTTTACAATGAACCCATTAGTCATTCACTTCACAGACAATGACAGTGTTAAGCTACCTCTGTAGCCACAGCTGCCCTGGGCTGACTGATGGAAACATTGCTGCCAATCCACGCCAATGGCCTCTCCGACCACGACTGAACATTTATTCACATTCACACATCAGTGTAATTAACCATGAACACACTGGAGGCAACCCGGACCTCTGGAGAAGCGGTAGAAGATGGATGGATGGATGGACACTGGAGGCAAGGTAAATAAAATATCTTTCCCAAGGACACAACAGCAAGGTGGGGGGAATGGGATTCAAACCGCCAGCCCTCTGGTTATTTGGCAACCTGCTCTACCTTCTGAGCCACTACGGCCTCATTTTTATTTCTCTTTGAGAAATAATGCCACTTTGAGCCACTTTGAACTTTGAAAACACAACTACTGTTATGACCCGAGCGCTGGATTCTGTCAGCGCTCGGGCTAAGCACAACTCGCTGCCGGCCTTGACAGTTGTGGGTGGTATTCTGGCCTCACCGGGCTCTTATTGTGAAGGCGCTCGGTGGGGCTTCCGCCTGTCAAGGTTAGTCAGCTGCCTGTCATTACTGCTCGTTAGTGTTCGCCTTTATAAGACGGACACTAGCGGCAGT
Source organism: Pholidichthys leucotaenia (assembly GCA_020510985.1). NCBI lineage: Eukaryota > Metazoa > Chordata > Actinopteri > Cichliformes > Pholidichthyidae > Pholidichthys > Pholidichthys leucotaenia. Next base: position 37,862,822 of record CM035845.1, on the reverse strand, counting down.
TAAACCGCAGGAGTATTGTCAAAACCTCGTCAAACCTTGTCAAAGTGTCGTCAGACCTTCATGTCAGGTTCGTGTTTCATGCCATGTCACAGTTTATCTCGTAGTGGCTGGGGTTAGCCCTACGAGCCCTTGTATTGCTTTATGTGTGTTTTTGCCCTGAGCGGCTCACAGTCTTGTCTTGTCATGTTGTTTTAATAAATCACCATCATCGCAAAACTCACTGGTGGACTCTTGGCGTCTTATGGTGATCCGCGAGGGTCACCGCATGACAACTACACTGCAAAAAGTCAAATATAAGTAAAATGAAATAAATTAAGGATGTTTATGTCTGTTTTTTTTCTGACAAGATATTTATTCTTGCTGTGCAGTTTATGTGAAACTAGAAAAGCACTCGGAGAGCGCAGACCTCCGCCAAGCGCCACAGTTCCCCCCATACAGTGTTTGTGTGTACGTTTTCAGATTCCTTGGCCATGAAAACATATGACTAGCAATTGGATTGACAATGATAGGATTAGTGGTTCAGTAGTTATTCACGAAAATGGCATTTTCCATAATGGCGGCCACAGTTCCCCCCATACAGTGTTTGTGTGTACGTTTTCAGATTCCTTGACCATGAAAACATATGACTAGCAATTGGATTGACAATGATAGGATTAGTGGTTCAGTAGTTATTCACGAAAATGGCATTTTCCGTAATGGTGGTTTTCTTCTGGACGGTGATCCGGATCATCCCCAAAATTTAATCAGTTCTTCCTTGTACCATTTCAAACAACGCCTGAAAGTTTCATTGAAATCCGTCCAAAACTTTTTGAGTTATCTTGCTAACCATCAGACAAACAGACAGACAAACAGACAAACCCCGGCAAAAACATAACCTCCTGGCGGAGGTAATAAAATTTTACATGCTTTGCAGTAGTTTTTTGGGTTTTTTTTGTTTTTTTCCCTGAGCTGAGCTTCTGCTTGCTCCGTGGCTCTTCTCTCTTCCCCCGAGACAGTCAAGTAGGGGTCTCAGTGCTTAGCCTGATTGGTTAATGTTATAACCAATCAAGCTAAGCAGGAATACACACCAACTGCTGATTCGTTCAGCAGTTGCCTCTCTCACGTTACCATCAGTTAGAGTTGCCAACTGTCCCATTTTAGCTGGGACGTCCTGCTTACTGGGCTAAATATGTTTGTCCCAAGCAGGATGTGCATTGTCCCGTATTTTCAAGGCCACCTTAATGAACGGGAGCCCTCCAGCCTCCACGCATGGCCGGCTCCAACGACTCTCTGCTCCACCGAGCATGATCTTTCAGCGGGTTCACCTATAGAAACTTTTACTTCCTCAAGTTGGAGCACCTTCTCGGAGTCTGGTACAATGTCCTTGTCTTCTTCCAGCTACTGGTGGGCGGGAGTATGGGTGGACCTAATTAGAATATTCATAGATCTGCACATACTTAAATAGGTTGAAGATGTAAAAGCTCTTTCCAAGCAATTCTAAGGCAATGAAAGTTTTTTTGTGTGTATAAAAAGCCACAACAGACAATGGGGGAGATAAGTATGGAACCCCAACATTTTTCTCATTAAACATATTTCTGATGGAGCCATTGACCTGAGATTTTCACCAGATATCAGTAACAACCCAAATAATCCATACATAAAAAGAAATCAAGGCAACTGTGTTCACAAAACAAGTTATATTTAATAAAGTGGAATGACACGGGGAATAATTATTGAACACATGAAAAAAGAAGTGCAAAAAGGCATAGAAAGCCAAGAAATCAGCTGAAATTCACCAGAATTTAGGAAGCTATCCCATCCCTCATCAGTGCAAATTAATTTCAGCTGGTTAAGTCTGGCCGTTGGTCGAACCTCGGATTCAGAAGGAGCAATGTGGTTTTCGTCCTGGCTGTGGCACATCGGACCAGCTCTTTACTCTCTCGAGAATCCTCAAGGGTTCGTGGGAGTTTGCCCAACCAGTTTACATGTGTTGTGTGGACTTGGAGAAGGCATTTGACTGCGTCCCTCATGGTTTTTTGTGGGGGGTGCTTCGGGAGTATGGGCTATCGGGTTTGTTGTTACGAGCTGTTCAGTCTCTGTACGACCGTTGTGAGAGTTTGGTTTGTATTGCCAACACTCAGTCGAACTCATTCCCAGTGAGAGTTGGACTCCACCAGGGCTGCCCTTTGTCACCGATCCTGTTCATAATTTATATGGACAGGATTTCTAGGCGCAGCCAGGGAATGGAGGGTGTCATGCTTGGTGACCACAGCATCTCATCTCTGTTGTTTGCAGATGATGTTGTCCTGCTGGCTTCATCCAGCAATGACCTACAGTTCTTGCTGGGATGGTTTGCCGCTGAGTGTGAAGTGGCTCTGATGAGAATCAGCACCTCCAAGTCAGAGTCCATGGTCCTCAGCCGGAAAAAGGTGGACTGTCCTCACTGGGTTGGGGACAGGCTCCTGCCCCAAGTGGAGGAGTATAAGTATCTTGGGGTCTTATTCACAAGTGAGGGGAGATTGGAGTGAGCGATTGACAGACGGATCGGAGCAGCATCTGCAGTGATGCGGACGTTGTACCGGTCTGTTGTGGTGAAGAGGGAGCTGAGTTCTAAGGCAAAGCTGTCGATGTACCAGTCAATCTACGTTCCTACTCTCACCTCTGGTCACGAGCTTTGGGTAATGACCGAAAGAACGAGATTGTGGATACAAGCGGCTGAAATGAGCTTTCTCCGTAGGATCGCTGGACTCACCCTCAGAGATAGGGTGAGGAGCTCAGTCATCTGGAAGAGGCTCACAGTAGAACTGCTGCTTCTCCACATTGAAGGGAGCCAGCTGAAGTGGTATGGGCATCTGATCAGGATGCCTCCTGGACGTCTCCCACTTAAGGTGTTTCGGGCATGTCCCACTGGAAGGAGACCCCGGGGCAGACCCAGGATTTGGTGGAGAGACTATGTCTCCCCGCTGGTCAGGGAACGCCTTGGTATCCTCTCTGAAGAGCTGGACCAGGTGGCTGGGGAGAGGGAAGTCTGGGCTTCTCTGCTTGAACTGCTGCCTCCGGCACCCGGACCTCCAGAAAAGCGGTAGAAGATGGATGGATGGATGGTTAAGGCCTGACTGATAGCCTTTAAAAAGGTCTGTGAATATTACATTGTCACACCATGAAGAACTCATGATGGGTAGAAGCAAAGAGCTCTCTGTAGACCTTCACAACCTTATTGCTACAAAACATAATGATGGCATTGGTTACAGGTGCATTTCAAAACTGTTGAATGTTCCAGTGAGCACTGTTGGAGCCATCATTTAGAAGTGGAAAGAATTTTACCATTAATTTTACCATAAACCGGCCATGACCAGGAGCTCCTCGCAAGATTTCTGAGAGAGGAGTCAAAAGAATTATCAGAAGAGTTATCGAAGAGCCAAATACCACTTGTGGAGAGATCCACAAAGACCTGGACTTAGCAGGTACTGCTGTTTCAAAGAAAATAATAAGTAATGCACTCAACCGACATTTGCTCTATGCCCACTCACCTTGCAAGACTCCATTGCTGAAGAAAAAGGATGTTGAAGCTCATTTAAAGTTTGCTGCACAGCATTTGGTCAAGCCAGTAAAATACTGGGAGAATATAGTCGGGTCAGATGAGACTAAAATTGAACTTTTTGGATGCCACAACACACAACATGTTTGGAGGAGAAATGGCACTGCACATCATCCCAAAAACACCATACCATCAGTGATGTTTGAACGTGGGACCATCATGGTTTGGGGGTGTTTTTTTCAGCACATGGTACAGGCAGGCTTGATATAACTGAAAGAACAATGAATGGAGAAATGTACAGAGACATCCTTGATAAGAACCTGTTGTCATCTGTCAAGGTGCTGAAGATGAAATGAGGATGGACATTTCAGCAAGACAATGATCCCAAACACACAGCCAAGGAAACTTTCAACTGGCTCCAGAGATGGAAAATAAAGCTGCTAGAATGTCCCAGTCAGTCACCTGATCTGAATCCAATTGAAAATCTATGGAATAAACTGAAGATCAGAGGTCATAGAAGACACCCACGGAACCTTCAAGATTTGAAGACAGTTTGTGTAGAAGTATGGGCTAAAATCACACCTGAGCAATGCCTGTGCCTAGTTTCTCCATACAGGAGGCATCTGGAATAGGGATGAGCCAATCCGATCTGCCATATTAGATTGGCCATTTTGCCTGGATCAGTATCGGTAAGCAATAAAACTAATGTACCAGTCCGATACATTAATAGTATTGAAATGAAATTAAGGCGTGATCATGTTTTCAGCTGCGCTGTGTGTGGCTTCAATCCTCACCAGCAACAAGTGTCACCTCACTGGAGCCTGTCTGGGGGATTCGCCTGAGTATGTTGCTTTGTGGTGCCAGCATTTACAATTTTCTTCTTTCTTTCTTCACTGGAATGTCAATACTAGCTAGCAACTTGATAAAACACTTGCAAAAGTTTCACGGTAAAGGAGTATGCTGAATTCTGTCAAGAACCGAGCAGAAACATGTGCTTTTCCAGCTTGGAGGCTGGACACGAAAAGTGAAACCTAAGCAAAAGAATGAAACTGAAAGTAAAAACCAGACTGGAGTGTGGAAACGAAGATATAACATGGTCTTACCTTTCGACAGAGAGTTACAGCTGATGAGAGGTGGGTGACAGAAACATAAATAGCAAATTATAACAGTGAACTAGAAGCAGGACTAGAACAAGAGGGCTACATGAAATGGAAGAGGAATGACTTCAAAATAAGAACAAACCTAAAATCTAAGAATGGACAGAGAATAAGATCAGTAACCCTACTAAATAAACATAGGACTAGGAGAATACTTATGATAATAATTAATGTCAACAATACAACTTAAAGGGTTAGTTCCTTTATTTTCAGATCTAAATCATTTTTTTTTACCGCATGCATAAAGTGGCACTTTGAATTTCATCTGAATGTTTACTTAAATACTTATGTAGCTTCAAAGTCTTGTACAAACTTGCACTTAAAACTTCAGAATGCATGTTTACATAGTGCTGACCAGTGAAATGCTGCCAATGTTGCAAAGTTTAAAATAAGAAAAATCAGCAGTGTTGCTGAACTGAGTCAAGTTTGTAGTATATTTTTTGACTTTTAGATTTGTAGATTTATGTGTGTGCAAAATGCAGTTAGTCATTACCAAAGTATGTTCTGTACTTTTGTTGTTTTAAATAAAAGAGATGGTATCAGGTTTGGATCAGTATCGGCCGATACTCAACATCACAGTATCGGTATCAGATTTGAAAAAGTGGTATTGGCTCATCCCTCGTCTGGAAGCTGTTATTACCAACAAAGGCTTTTCTACTAAAAAATGAATTTCACCAAGTGGGTTCAATACGTATTCCCTGTGTCATTCCACTTTATTAAATATAACTTGTTCTGTGAACACAGTTGCCTTGATTTCTTTGTATGTATGGATTGCTTTAAAATTAAATCACCCTTATTGTCATTCAACTGTACAACCAATCAAGTACAGTAGAACGAGATTGTGTTTTACCTATCTACTGTGTTAATCACACACACCCCAAGTGTAGAATCAGAGGGCCGCTGCCATGCAAGGTGCCGCCACAAATTTCCCTCCTCCATTCCATTATTGCTGAGCACCAAGCTGGATGGCAGGAAGTTCCACTTTTATATGGTCTTCGCCATGACCCAGCCGGGATTTGAACCCCTGCCTCCCGGGTGTGGGGCGGATGCTCTACCAACTGAGCCACCACTCCGGTTACTTGAGTTGCTTGGGTTGTTACTGTCATGATTGGCAGGAATAAACAGCTCACTTGCAGGGAATGACACCAGAGAAAACACACAAAGCACACAGAGAAGCTAGTTTTTACAATTTATTGATTCAGTAAAAAGTTAGCTCCGTTAATGAAAGATGCCACTTGCCAGAGGAGGACTCAGCCTGCAAGGAGAGACAAGAGCGAGTTAAAACAGGAGGGAGACAGGTAAAGGGAAAATAGGGCAGCACTCATGTGGGATGAGCTGAGAGCCCGTCAGTAGAACCCAGCATGAAACTTCGAACCAGGAGAGGATGCTGGTGGGCAGGAGTAGAGCTGGAGGAGGTGTCTGACCGGGTGGAATGAGGCAGCTGAAGTAGCGATGACGATGATGGGGCTGGTGAGTGCACAGCAAACCCCAGAGACGCACTACAAAGATGGCAGCAACCTGGAAGAGGAGGAGGGAAAAGGAATTTAATAATAATTCCTCAGAGAGCGAATAAACACTTACTTGCTTGCTAAAGGTAGTATACCCAATGAGCCAGCGCTGGAGCATTCACAGACTGGTCCTTTTCAGCGCTGGCAGAGAAGAGGTAGCAGGTGCGTCTCATCACGTAGGTGCAGTGATTACCTGCAGAGCCGGGGAAAGTCTTGTAGGAAGGAAGGGGGAGTGTGCTCTCACCTGAATATGACAGTTACTGACATCTGGTGAAAATTTCAGGTCAAGGGCTCCATCAGAAATATGTTTAATGAGAAAAATGTTGACATGTTCAATACTTATTTTCCCCACTGTACTATTTTGTGCAATACACATTGGTTTTTGAGGAGGTTTTAGGCGGTTTTGGAGCCACCGGACTGCATCTCTAACTCCACTCCTGTATAGCCTGACAGTGATTGGTAATAAAACTTGTTTAAACACTATTGCCTACTATTCCAAACTGAGGTGCAGCACCCAAAAGATGAGTTCTGTTTCTTCGGGAGCTTTTGCCCCTGTTACACAGACACCTTTAATGAGTCTGGCATTTTAGTGGTTTGCTTGACAATTGTTAGATATGACCGAAGGTTTTATTATGATTTTTTTTAAGTCTTTTTAATTGATCTGCATAATGTTCTTTTGTCGGACTCCGTCGGTCTATGATGACCATGGAAGAGAATCCTAAATGTCTACTCTGCTAGAACAGCACTGCCTGTGGCTGAACAGGTCGATGCGCACCGGTGTTCTACCTTCCAGCGTTGGGCGTTGGTAGGATTCAAGCCTGGGCAGGAAGATATGGAGGACAAGATGTTACCCATGCAGCATGTCCCCCCTCTCCACGTCACTGATGAATCCAAAGGAACAGCAGGGCTGCTATAGTTTGGCACCAGCGCCGTCGCAGGAGCTGCCAGAACGATGTTGAGCACAACAGAGAACTGCCTTAGGGGCTCCGACTCCAGATTTTTCCTCAGGGTTGACTCCCGAAGCCTTTCCCGTGACCGGGTGTGCCGCAAGGCAGCGGAGGTTTGAAATCAGGGTTTACCTTCCCGTAGATAGGCTACCTTCCCAGGTTGACAAGCCACCATCTACCCGAAGCATCTGGTTTTAAGGCGCCAGAGATCCGCCCTCGCCCCTTCTCCTATTAGTAAAAGCAGTTCCGCCGGGCTTAGAGACTAAACCACACGGGCAGGCTAGGAGTTGGACTTAGTTGTCAGAGGCTTTTCGAGACTCACGCCGTAAGGAGCATTTTATGAGCACTGGGAGCTTAACCCCAGTACCGCTCCTGGCTATGACAACCTTGGAACCATAATGTTCTTAGACTTGCTGAATCCAATTCCAACAGTTTATAAGCAGCTGTCTCAATCAGAGCTCACACAGAGTGTGCTGTTACCTCGCATTTAAGTTTCCATATTGCCCACCTTATTGTGTCATATTACAGATTTTACCATGGAGTGTAAACATGGAATGAGGTGAGATCAAAGAGTGCATAATTTTCAAGTTTAAATAATGGCTGAAAGAAAACCACTCTTTCAGTCATTAGCTGTACTCATCTACTTTAACACTGTGTTAATATTACATTGTATTTTAGATTATGTGATGACTTTTACTGTAATTTTACAGGCAAACATGGTCAGTGTGTCCGACAGTAAGTGATTCGGTACAGTTCGTTCACCCAAAAGAACTAGTATAATAAATAAATAGTGAAGATTAGTTAATTACATATTACACAAAGTGCCTGCATACACATATCTCTTAGATCCACACATACACCCACACATTCACCCACCCACCCCACACACACACACAAAAAGTGCTTTAGCTCTACACATACACACATGCACACACACATACAAACTCCACAGGAAAGTCTCTGTTCCTTTTTCCACATATGGGCATGTGCTGGGATGAAGAGAAGACATATGGATGCTGAGAGGAAGCCATAAAGCCAAAAAGGCAGGAACAAACACCCACTAATTTGCCTAAATGTAGCTGTGAATTCCTTTGTGCGGGGTCCTTTCCAGGAGACAGGGCTGGGAGGATCAATGGCCATGTACTCTGACTCCCTGCGTGGGTCAATAAAAGTTAAGCTGAGAAATAGTATTTCTTTTGTGATTATTGGTTGGTTAATTGAAAAGAATCTGTTAACTGTCCAAAAATTAATTTTTACAAGAATGGTGGAGGATGCGGGCAGTTTGCCAACTACTTTTGAACAAAAGAAGATAAAAGGTGATGGGCATCAGGAGACAAAGCCTTTGTCTGCATGTTATGGACAATACGTGGCCCACTGATCAGCAGGTGAGGGAACCTTTTCTAAAAAACTCTGTAGGATTGTTTGTGACATTCAGTCAAAGTAAGTCTTTGGTCCTATTTTTAAATTCTATTGGAAAACTTAACATAAAGATAATATTATATTTTGTGGCTATTTTCTATGATTGTAAGAACATGCAGGGAGTCAAACTCATGTCTGCATTCACATGCGAGGGACAGATTAAAGAGCCACTTTTTATAGAGAAATAAGAAGAAAGTACTACAAATTACAAGAACATCAATTTTAATCAATGATTGAGTAATATACACTACCGTTCAAAAGTCTGGGGTCACCCAGACAATTTTGTGTTTTCCATGAAAAGACACACTTATTTACCACCATGAGTTGTAAAATGAATAGAAAATATAGTCAAGACATTGACAAGGTTAGAAATAATGATTTGTATTTGAAATAATAATTTTTTTCCAGATACTCAACCTGCTCAAAGGAAGGTCAGTTTTATAGCTTCTCTAACCAGCTAAACTGTTTTCAGCTGTGCTAACATGATTGCACAAGGGTTTTCTAATCATCCTTTAGCCTTCTGATGCAATGAGCAAACACATTGTACCGTTAGAACACTGGAGTGATAGTTGCTGGAAATGAGCCTCTACACACCTATGTAGATATTGCACCAAAAACCAGACATTTGCAGCTAGAATAGTCATTTACCACATTAACAATGTATATTAGATATTAGAGTGTATTTCTGATTAGTTTAAAGTTATCTTCATTGAAAAAAACAGTGCTTTTCTTTCAAAAATAAGGAAATTTCTAAGTGACCCCAAACTTTTGAACGGTAGTATATATATATATATATATATATATATATATATCATGGGAGAACCATGCTGTGGTATTCATCTCAGACTGGAAGGAAGGGAGATGCAGTAATTTCCTCTAACGGAAGCAATGGGGATTAAGGGGCTGGGGGACAAAGGGGATTGTGATGCCAGAATGAATTGTGATGCAGGACCTCAGGCAGCAGGGGCGTGTGAGTGTGGTAATATAAAAGAGAACCCCTGCTACAGAATGTTAATGTTTTCTGATTCTGAGAGATGTAAGAGAGGGAATAAAGTTCATCTGCTCTGAATGCTTGGCCTGGTCATTCCTCTCTCCACACTGGTGACCCTTGACAAATAATGGAACACAAGGCAAACACCCCGGAGATGACCCGGACGGAAAGCCCCAGCAACGCGTGCACCGTTTCGGTCAAACTACCAGACTTTTGGCTGCATGACCCTAAGTCTTGGTTCCTCCACACCGAGGCCCAGTTCGTACTTTGGGAAATAACGGCCCTCACAGTGAACACAGTGGCGTTGGAACCCAGCGAGATGGCCAGCAGAAGCGAGGAGCCAGCAATGGTAGCGGCAGCAGGGGCCAGGAAGCGCCAGAGAGACATGCTCTGCTCCTACCACCATCGTTTTGGAGAGGACGCACGCCAATAAGATAAGATAAGATAAGATAAGATAAGCCTTTATTAGTCCCACAACGGGGAAATTCCAGGATTGCAACAGCACAGGGATAGCAACACTCAGAGCAACAATCAGAAGGCAAGAAAAAAAACAAGCAAGCAAGAGCAGCTAATATACATATGTACGTATTACTATAAAATATATATATATACACACACACACAGACACACAGTGCAGAGCATTGTAGCTGGATGGAATAAATATATGAATATATGAACACACAGTGCAGAGCATTGTGGCACAGTGGCACAATGCGTGCCACTGTGCCAATTCAAGCCTTCGGGAAACGCCAGGACCGGCAGTTGGCAGCAGCTGCGACCGCCGGTGAAGAAAGCAAGCTCCTCTACATGACAAACTCACGCTAGGGGAGAGACGGTTCCTGGTGGACTCCGGCTCCCAAAAGAGCCTCATCCTGCCGTCCTATGCCGACCGGCTAGCAGGAGCTAGCGGCCCCGAGCTGATGGCCGCAAACGGCTCAGACATTAAGACTTTAGGTGAGAGGACACTGACTGTATCCCTGCATGGCCGTACGTACCAGTGGACATTCGTCATAGCGGCATGCAGTTTCCCAATCTTAGGCGCTGATTTTTTGTGTGCATACGGACTACTACGGGCTGCACGGTGGCGCAGTGGTTAGCACTGCGGTAGCACAGTTTACCCTTGGCCGGGGGATTGTGGGGATCGTGGGATCGTGGGTTCGATCCCAGCCCCCGACCAACAGTGATCTGTGTGGAGTTTGCATGTTCTCCCCGTGTTGCGTGGGTTTACTCCGGGATTTCTCTGGTTTCCTCCCACATGCCAAAAACATGCATGTTAGGTTAATTGGCTGTTCTAAATTGTCCCTAGATATCTGTTTCCTATAGGCCCTTAGAATAGAGGGTTAGTATTAATGAAAGCGCTTTGAGTGGTCTTTGTGACTAGAAAAGCGCTATATAAGTGCAGGTTAGTTAGTTAGTTAGTACTAACCGACGCCTGATTAATGCAATGTCTTCTGATTCTCTCCCCTCTACAGCTCGAGGAGCTGGGCCAACAACGCTAGCCAACGTCACAGCTCCAGGTGGTAAGTGCCACACACTGCTCACCCAGTTCCCAGCACTCACAGTCCCGACGTTTTCGGCAGCCATCACTAAGCACGGGGTGGAGCACTTTATTACCACCACCGGGCTGCCTGTTTTCGCATGACCTCGGTGCCTGGACACAGCAAAACTGGCCATAGCGTGTGAGGAGTTTGCCAACTTGGAAAGGCTGGGCATCATCTGACGATCAAACAGCCCATGGGCATCCCCACTACATATGGTCTCGAAGACCGAGGGATCATGGCAACCTTGCGGAGATTTCCGCAGATTAAACAACGCCACAGCGCACGACTGCTACCCGATCCCCCATATTCAGGATTTTTCCATTCACCTCGCCGGGGCATGTATTTTTTCTAAGATAGACCTCGTCCATGGTTACCACCAGGTCCAGGTGCGCGCAGAGGACATACCTAAAACGGCAGTAATAACCCCGTTTGGTCTGTTTGAGTTTTTACACATGCCTTTCGGGTTAAAAGGTGTGGCACAGACATTCCAACGCATGATGGATGCGGTGTTGCACGATCTGCTGTTTGTGTTTGTCTACCTGGATGACGTCCTGGCGGCCAGCGCGTTCGAGGACAAACACGTAACCCACCTCAGGATGGTTTTCAGAGTTTAGAGGAGCACAGGTTAATAATCAACCCGGCGAAATGCCAGTTCGGTGTGACAGGGATCGATTTTTTGGGACACCGCATCTCACCGGAGGGGGCGATACCCTTGCCGGACAAGGTGCATGCAGTGGCGAATTTTCCCGGGCCTCAGACGGTCAGGGCGCTGCAGGAGTTTTTGGGGATGGTTAACTTTTATAACCGTTTCCTCCCCCGTGCAGCCCAGCTCATGCAGCCGTTGTACACCACACTCAAGAAACGGAAACCGGTGGACAGAGAGGACTGGACTCCTGAGAGGGAGCACGCGTTCTCTGAGGTTAAAACAGCCCTGGCAAACAGCGCACTACTGGCGCACCCGGACCCGGCGGCTCGGATAGCGCTCATTACCTACGCCTCGGACATGGCCATACGGGCCGTAGTGGAGCAATGCGTTGCTGGTCTTGGCAGCCGCTCGCCTTTTTTAGCAGGGCTTTGCGCGACAGTGAGCGTATATACAGCGTGTTTGATAGAGAGTTACTGGCTCTCCACCTGGCTATACGCCACTTCCAGTTCTGGCTGGAAAGGCGCATCTTCACTGCGTTCATGGACCACAAGCCGCTAATGTACGCGATGGCCAAGGTTTCGGAACCATGGTCGTGCCAGCAGCAGAAACAGCTGGCCGCAATCTCAGAGTTTACGACCGACATTCAGCATGTGGCTGGTAAACTTAACGTGGTGGCGGACTGCCTCTCGCGTGCCTTAGTGGCCCCAGTCTACATAGGGATAGATTACACGGCCATGGCTGCGAAGCAGATCAGCAATGAGGACGTGTGCGCGCTCCAGTCTGGACCAACAGGGTTAAGGCTGGAGAGCAGGTTACTGCAAGACGGGGGGCCCCCCCTAATCTGTGATGTCTCCACAGGACACCTGTGCCCAGTGGTCCCACACGCTTGGCGCCGCCTCTTTTTTGAGTCTGTTCACACCCTGGAGCACCCAGGAGTGCGCGCTTCAGTCAAAATGGTGGGAGCAAAGTTCATCTGGCCGAGCCTGCGCAAACAGGTGAGAGAATGGGCTGCAGCCTGCGTAGCGTGCCAACGAGCCAAAGTGCACAGGCACACAAAGGCCCCTTTGGAGCCGTTCCATATCCCGGCTAAGAGGTTTGACCACGTTCACGTGGACCTCGTGGGCCCCATCCCGCCATCGCAGGGGTTCATGCACCTTCTAACAGTGGTGGACTGCACCACACGATGGCCAGAAGCAGTTCCGTTAGCTTCCACCGCGTCCGCAGATGTGGCATGTGCTTTTTTGACGACATGGATGGCACGTTTTGGCACCCCTTCAGACATCACGTCCGATCAACGCCCTCAGTTTGTTTCCAACCTCTGGTCCACGATGGCCCGGAGCCTGGGCATCACAATTTATCGCATGACCACGTACAACCCACAGGTCAATGGGTTATGTGAGCGTTTCCATAGGTCACTGAAAGCAGCGCTCAGGGCTTCGCTTAGAGGTGCAAATTGGGTGGACCGGTTGCCGTGGGTTCTATTAGGGTTGTGTTCCACACCGAAAGAGGATTTGGAGGCTTCCCCTGCAGAGCTTGTTTTTTCTCAGCCGCTGTGGCTCCCTGGGGAATTTTTACCAGATAACCCCACGCCAAACACCCATCCGTCCCCGCGTTCACGGCATAGCGCAGATGCAGGGACACTACCTGGCCCGGCCCACCACTGTTTTCCCTGCGCTTTTGTGCCAAAAACCTTGAAGAACGCGGTGTTCGTGTTTGTCAGGCACGATGCCCACCGACCCCCATTGTGCCCACCCTACGATGGCCCGTTTAGAGTGCTGGAACCCGGGGACAAACATTCTGTGCTAGACTTGGGGGGTTGCCGGGAGAAAATCTGTACAGACAGGCTTAAGCCCGCCTTTGTGGTGGCAGACGAGCAGGTGGAGTTGGCTTGAGCTCCTCGGCATGGAAGACCCCCTCTGAGAACTCCCCAGGTAAATGACTCTTCAGAGCAGTCACACGAGCATACTGAATGTTCCCCCCCTCCATTGTCCACCCACAGACGGACGCACCCCAAGGAACCCCCCACTGGCACAGCAGCGCCTCGGAGCCAAACACCCCCCGTTACAGCAGCTATGGGTGGATGCTGAAGCCGAGAGGACGTGAGGGTCAAAACTCAGTCTGAGACTCTGGGGGGGGGGGGGGGGGGGTATGGGGGACCCATGCTATGGTATTCATCTCAGACTGGAAGGAAGGGAGATACAGTAATTTCCTCTGACGGAAGAGCATGGGGATTAAGGGGCTGGGGGACAAAAGGGATTATGATGCGAGAATGAATTGTGATGCAGGACCTAAAGCAGCAGGGGCGTGTGAGTGTGGTAATATAAAAGAGAGCCCCTGCCACAGAATGTTAATGTTTTCTGATTCTGAGAGATGTGAGAGAGGGAATAAAGTTTATCTGCTTTGAATGCTTGGCCTGGTCATTCCTCTCTCCACAATATATATATATATATATACAGTATATATATATATTTATATAAAGTACTATATATTACAAGAATATCAATTTTAATCAACGATTGAGTAATATATGAATGAAAATGGGAATTTAAGGGACACAATACAATAATCTTAAGTAAAAACAAATAGTGAGTGAATTGTGTCACCATCAGGAATATGAGGAATATATGACACAAATACAAGAAACTTAAGTATCAACAAATAGTGAGTAATTGTGTCGGACAGTTTGTTAAAATTAGTTGGACTAATCTATTTGATAAGCTATCACTGGTATTGATGACGGGACGCAGCTCAATGTAAATAGCCTCTACATAATAATAAAATTGGTTAAGGTTAAAAAGTGATTCAGAGCGGCAGGGAAAGACACACACTCAAACACACAATAACTTCTGTAGATATTTACCTTTTATTCTTATTAAAGACAAAAATAGAAAGGAGATGTCTTTACCTTCTTAACATGTTTTGACTGTGCACTGCAGCCTTCGTCAGAAGAGTCAGCTGATTGCTGCCAGGTGTCATTTTATCAGCTGACTTTCGTAGGCGGGGCCAGCCCAGCAGACCTGTCAGATCCAGCCGGTGGATCTGACAGGTTAAAAATGTTGACTCAAAACCCGGAAACCAAGTACTTACAAAGACTGTAAAAAGAAGACCTGGTCAGAAGCCCCCTGGCAGTAGCCATATAAGGTAATATTGTCAATTCCAATAGCTGTTAAAGCACAAGGCAGAGACACTTGGGTATGCCGTACACACTGTAAATTATTATCAAAACAAACCATAGAAGTCATAGAGTGTTGCTGTTGTGGAGGAAGTCTGGGGCTACAAAGGGATTCAGGTATTTTAGCTGACCTGGTCGCCTCAAACCTTGGTGAAGAAATTAAGAGTCTACAGCAGGTAGAATACACTCAAAATGGCTAATGGTGAAAGATCCCTCAGAGATTATGAACGTAGATTCCAGTTTTTTGGATGGCTCACATGTGTGTTCCTCGTGCTTGTCCTTGCTGTAGTCCTCCTGATACAGTTGTTGTGCAGTTCAGTAGCTATTTTAAAAGTAACTGGCAGATCAATAAACATCAACATGAAGGATAAAGAGACATCAACCACCATAATGTGCACTGAAGATAAAGCTTGTGTAGTCCAGTTTAACTATTGTGATATATATAATTATGACCACTCCATGCACTATGAATCTGAGTCTGTGATATATGAAAAGAGTCATAAGTACATGTGCACTCCTCCATGTAACTGGGCTGATGTGTTCAGTCACACAGGATCCAATGATTCTTAATACTTTAAAAACACATATACATTATACAGTCACCCTACCATGGGGCATATGCTGCACGAGCTTCTCATATGGCAGTAAGGAATGCACAATTTGTAACCTTATTAGAATAACTAAAACATCTCTGAAGTTGTCTGACACTGGACAATATTATGTTGGAGTAAATGTACTTGAAAAAGACCCCTTAGAGAGTGTAGGCATGGTCTATTATTCATCCTAATCCTAACTGTGAAGCAATAACACTATATTCAAACACACACCAAGATATGTAGAACAGGTATTCACAACTAACTATTGGTGGGGATATGCAAAGTTCCTTGCTAGTAGGACAAACAAAACAAATTTTTCCTGCTCAGGACTTAGGAACATTTCAAACCATCCTCTGCAGTCATAGTCACAGCGTCAATGGCGCCAGGGCAGAACAACTTGAATTAAATGGAGGATGGTGGCTCTGTGGGCATAGGGCCTACTCACACCTGCCCTCTAACTGGGAGGTGTCTGCGCCCCTGTATGGCTGACTGACCACGCTATCATGATGTATCTGGATTAAGTCAGACAGTCAGGGCGTTGAAAGAAGGACCTGGAATACAAACCACATGATGCAGTCTGAGCAACAAATATATCAGTTAAATTTAAACATTAGAGCATTGGCCGAATGGTCACACTCGCACTATTTTTGCACTATTTCCTTGGGCAGGGGTTGGAAAGAATATTCTTAGGACTGAGTTTTGGCCAAGATACTGAGTATAAACTCGATGTCTTCACTGCCTGGCTACAGTCCTTCTTTGGACGGTGGGTAGGAGTGATAAAACAAAAAACAAAACATAATATTATTCCTTATGATTAGAATTGCAGTCCTTATGGGTATAAGATGTTGACATAACGCACGGCTCAGGAGACGCACACACACAGGCTTAGAGTAGTTCAAAGAGTTTATTAACAGCAGGAGTGAATGAGTGCGTGTCTGCGGGATGTAAATGTGTTGGTGATGGTGTCTGCTCCAGGCACAGAGGCAGGTGACCGTACAGCCGAGCAACCCTATGGAGAGAGCACAGGGAGAGGGTGACGGGCATACACCAACACAGGAGGGATTTATGGCGAGAGAAGGACTTACTTGGTGGGTCAGGACAGCTGGCACAACAAGGGGGCGAAGCCCGGAAGACAGCCACCTGGAGAGCTCCGTACAGCAGCGAGGATTGGGCGACGGAGTGGAGATGTCCGCCGCTGGGGAATCCACCTGTGCACAGGGGAGAAGACTGAAGAAAAGAGGTAAGCGATCTTCTTACAAAAATGGTGACGCTGAAGGGAAGTATGCTCACAACGGTGAGGGACGAAGTCTGACGGCTTCAGGCCGAGCCTCCGGGCGAGACGGCCTTTATCCCTCGCCGCTGATGATTGTCAGGTGCGTGAGCAGGTGGCGCCGCTGATGAATGGCGCGGCGTGACAGTACTCCCCCCTCTAGCAGCGCCTCCTGGCGATGGCTTATCCGGGTGCGCTCGGTGGAAGTCCGCGACGAGCGATGGGTCCAACACAAACGACGGGGGCACCCATTGTCGATGCTCGGGCCCATAGCCCTCCCAGTCCACCAGGTATTGCAACCCACGACCTCGGCGCCGGGAGTCCAGGATGGAGGAGACGGACCAGGCCGGATGGCCACCAATCATCCGGGGCGCGGGCTGCGCTGCAGGAGGAGGGCAAAGGGGGTCAGTGACTGCCAGTTTCACCTTCGACACATGGAAAGTGGAATGGATGCGGAGGGAGGGGGGAATAGCCACGCGCACAGCCACCGGGTTGATGATCCGGGTGATGGGAAAGGGACCCATGAATCGCTGTGCCAGCTTCCTCCTCTCGCCTTTTAATGTGACGTCCTGGGTAGACACATACACGAGTTGCCCAACTCTGTACGCCGGGGCAGGTCTTCTGTGCCGGTCCGCCACGGTCCTGTTGCGCTCCGCTGTGCGTAAAAGCGCATGACGCGCGGCAGCCCAGGTGGAGCGGAACTGCCTAAGGTGCGCCCTAACAGAGGGGACAGTCACCTCGTTCTCCTGCGCTGGAAACAGCGGGGGGTCGTAACCCAGGGACACCTTGAAGGGGGACATCCCTGTTGCAGAAGAGCGGGCGGTGTTGTGGGCATACTCCACCCAGGCGAGATGGTTGCTCCAGGACGTCGGCTTGGATCTAGTAACACAGCGGAGCGCAGCCTCCAGCTCCTGATTGGTCCTCTCACACTGCCCGTTAGACTGGGGGTGATGGCCGGAGGAGAGGCTCACCTTGGCTCCGATGGCGTTACAAAAGGATCTCCAAACCTCGGATGAAAATTGGGGACCCCGGTCCGAGACCACGTCCACCGGAATCCCGTGCAGCCTGACCACGTGTTGGACGAGGAGGCCCGCCATCTCCAGGGCAGAAGGGAGACCTCGCAGGGGAATGAAGTGCGCAGCCTTGGAGAAACGGTCCACAATGGTCAGGACGGTGTCAAAGGAGTTGGAAACGGGGAGTCCGGTGACGAAGTCCAGTGCGATGTGCGACCAGGGCCTGCCGGGGACGGGCAGAGGCTGGAGCAGACCCGCTGGGGGGGCATTTCCCGACTTGCTGGTGGCACAGATTGGGCAAGCCCGGGCGTAGCGGGCCGCATCCCTCCGCAGGCCTGGCCACCAAAAGGACCGTTGGAGGAGGCTGATCATCCGAGAGGTGCCGGGATGACAGGTGAGCCGGGAGGTGTGGAGCCAGTGGATGACCTCTCCTCGGACCGCAGATGGGACGAACAGTCTTCCCTCCGGTCCGCCGCCAGGATCAGGTTCCACCTCCTGCGCCTTCCGGATCTTGTCTTCAATGTCCCAAGAGATGGCACCGAGGATGCACGACCTGGGCAGGATAGTGTGGGGCGTCTCCTCAGCCTCCACGGGGGTGAACTGCCTAGAGAGGGCGTCAGGCAGGCCGTTTTTGGAGCCCGGCCTGAAGGTGATCGAGAAGCGGAACCTGGCGAAGAACAAAGACCAGCGCGCCTGGCGGGCATTCAGGCGCTTGGCAGATCGTAAATACTCTAAGTTCTTGTGGTCCGTCAGGACCACAAACGGCAGGTCCGCCCCCTCTAGCCAGTGGCGCCACTCCTGTAAGGCGAGTTTAATGGCCAGGAGCTCTCTGTCCCCCACATCGTAGTTCCTCTCCGCCGGGGACAGGCGCCGGGAGAAGAAGGCGCATGGCCGTTTGGCGCCATCGTCAGGTGACCGCTGGGATAACACTGCTCCCACTCCCGTGTCCGATGCGTCCACCTCCACAATGCACTGCAGCGCGGGGTCGACCTGGCGAAGGACCCGGGAGGAGGAGAACTCCGCCTTCAGCGCCCTAAAGGCAGCAGCGACCTCTTCAGTCCACCGGAACGGGACCTTCGGGGACGTGAGGCGGGTCGGCGGTCCGACGATCGAGCTGAAATTTGGGACAAAGCGGCGGTAAAAATTGGCGAAGCCAACAAACTGTTGCACCTGCTTCCGGGATGCGGGAGTAGGCCACTCCACCACCGCCTTCACCTTCTCTGGGTCTGGGAGCACCTGATCTTGAGCGATGATGAATCCCAGGAAGGATGTGGTCCTAGCGTAGAATTCGCATTTCTCAGCCTTCACGTACAGACGATTCTCCAGCAGTCTTTGGAGGACCCGCCTCACATGGACCTGGTGCTCGTCCCTGGACCTGGAGAAGATAAGGATGTCATCCAGGTAGACGAACACAAAAAGGCCGATGAAATCCCGGAGGACGTCATTAATGAGGCGCTGAAAGACGGCAGGAGCGTTGGTCAGCCCGAACGGCATGACGAGATACTCAAAGTGGCCGTTCGGGGTACGGAAGGCTGTCTTCCATTCATCTCCCTCCCGGATCCGGACGAGGTGGTAAGCGCTGCGTAAATCCAGCTTGGTAAACCAGGTCGCCCCCTGGAGGGAGTGAAAGGCAGTGTCCATGAGGGGCAGGGTGTAACGGTCCCTCTCAGTGATGTCATTCAGCGCTCGGTAGTCTATGCAGGGGCGGAGGGATCCGTCCTTTTTCCCGACAAAGAAAAACCCTGCCCCCACGGGTGACGACGATGGGCGAATAATCCCAGCGCTCAGAGATTCCTTCAGGTATGTATTCATGGTCTCCTTCTCCGGCGCCGACAGGCTGTAGAGCCGACCAGATGGCAGGGGAGCCCCCTGGCGGAGGTTGATGGCACAGTCATATGGTCGATGCGGGGGAAGAGACATAGCTTTCGATTTGCTAAATACCATACCCAGGTCGTGAAATTCTGGAGGCACCAGTGACAGGTCCGGAGGTGCTGTATCCGCCACAGGGGGAGCCGCGGATGGGGAGCAGGCAGCGGACTGAAGGCAGGTGCCCATACAGAAGGTACTCCATGCCGATACCCCAGCGGACCTCCAGTCCAGGACAGGGTTGTGGAGGCGTAGCCAGGGATACCCCAGGATGACGGGCGACACAGAGTTGGGCAGGACGTAAAATACCATCTCCTCCCGGTGGTTCCCTGAGATGATGACTGGGACAGGCATGGTTTGGTGAGAAACTCTCCCAAGGGAGGCACGGGAGAGATGGACCAGGGAGATGGGGTGTTTTAATGCCTGACAGCGGATGCCCAATCGGGTTGCCAGGCCTTGTGAAATGAAGCTGCCCTCTGCGCCCGAATCCACCAGTGCGTGGGTGAGGTGCCCAGTGGGATTGTGGCAAAAACGGATGGGCAGCTTTAATTGAGTGAGAGAGTCTAACCGGTTGGGATCCGCGAGGCTCCCTACAGCGATTCGCGGACCCCGCCGACTGGCTTTCCGCGGGCAACGCTCCACAGTGTGTTGGTCACCTCCGCAATACATGCAGAGGCCCAACTCACGGCGGCGTTGTTTCTCCGCAGGGGAAAGCTTGGTCCAGCCCGTCACCATCGGCTCCGACTCCTCGGGGCACAATGCTGGCGGCGCCGCCAGGGGGCGAGCTTGGAACAGGTGCGGCGAGACTCCACGAGGGCGAGAAGAAGACTTCCGCCCCGAGGAGCGCTCGCGCAGCCTGTTATCCAAACTTATCGCTAAGGATGTCAGCTCCGCTAGCGTCCCAGGGATATCCCGTCCAGCCAGTTCATCCCTCAGATCACTATTGAGGCTGCGGAGGAACAGGCCACAGAGGGAGCGTTCCTCCCAGCCCAATTCCTCCGCCGCTACCCGGAAGTCGACCGAGTAGTCCGCTGCCGACCGGCCTCCCTGCTGGAGAGCGAGGAGCCAATCGACCTGGACCGTCTCGGTTTGAGAATGGTCAAAGACCTCCAGAAAGCGCCTCACGAACTGGTCATAGGTGAGGGTGGCATAACTGGGCCTCGCCATTACGGCGTAGGTCCAAGTTAACGCACGCCCCTCCAGAAGATTCCCTATGTAACCAATCCGACTGTGATCCGAGGGAAAATCTCCGGGCACACGGTGGAACACGGACTCACACTGCATAATGAACCCCCGCGCTCCGCCGAGCTTACCGCTAAAGCGGGCGGGGGTCGGAATCGGTGTGAGCCGAACCGGTGCCACTGGAGCCGGCTGGACGGCCGCTGGAACAGCAGGAGCTGCGCCACCCTGACGAGCCGGGGGGAACGGCTGTTGAGGATCTAAGCGGCCCAACCGGTTAGTTAAATTCAATAATTGATTAAAGATCACCTGTTGTTGATAAGCTATTTGATCCACTCTAGCCTCGAGAGTGGAAAACCGGTGTGCGAGCCCGCCGTCCGCCGAGCCGCTCTGCTGAAGCCGTACTGACATAACGCACGGCTCAGGAGACGCACACACACAGGCTTAGAGTAGTTCAAAGAGTTTATTAACAGCAGGAGTGAATGAGTGCGTGTCTGCGGGATGTAAATGTGTTGGTGATGGTGTCTGCTCCAGGCACAGAGGCAGGTGACCGTACAGCCGAGCAACCCTATGGAGAGAGCACAGGGAGAGGGTGACGGGCATACACCAACACAGGAGGGATTTATGGCGAGAGAAGGACTTACTTGGTGGGTCAGGACAGCTGGCACAACAAGGGGGCGAAGCCCGGAAGACAGCCACCTGGAGAGCTCCGTACAGCAGCGAGGATTGGGCGACGGAGTGGAGATGTCCGCCGCTGGGGAATCCACCTGTGCACAGGGGAGAAGACTGAAGAAAAGAGGTAAGCGATCTTCTTACAAAAATGGTGACGCTGAAGGGAAGTATGCTCACAACGGTGAGGGACGAAGTCTGACGGCTTCAGGCCGAGCCTCCGGGCGAGACGGCCTTTATCCCTCGCCGCTGATGATTGTCAGGTGCGTGAGCAGGTGGCGCCGCTGATGAATGGCGCGGCGTGACAGATGTTGCTGCATTCCCTGTTGTAGAGGCCTTATTCAAGAAACAGTACATGCTGCTGGTGCACACCAGTATCTCATATTAGCTAAGCTGGAGGAGAACGACAAGGATTCAAGTGATGAGGATAGTCAGTTTTAAATCATGTCTACTAGTGTCTCTGCAAGAAAAAATGTTGGTATTGACAATATGCCTATAATAACTAAAGCATGATGTAACAGTTGAAAATTGTGTAAATACATTTATTGGAAGTTTTTTTAAGTTTTTATTATTGATATTGAAATTGCAATACTGAATGTTTGTAAATGATATCTCATTTTTATGGTTGTCAAAGGTAATAGAAACAAGGTGAGAATTTTTTTCTGTATAAATGCTCAAAGAATGGAGACTGAAAAGAAATTGCATTACAATGATTACTCATGAAAGTAATATACTGCTTATAGGTTTTTCACTCATCACACATGAAAATAACATCAGATGTCTAATACCTATTTATTATAGTTATTATGAAAATAGAGTCAAGAGAGGAAATTGTTATAATAAATAAATAGTGATTAGTTAATTACATATTACAGAACGTGCCGGCATACACATATCTCTTAGATCCACACATACACCCACACATTCACACATACCCCCCCCCCCCACACACACACACAAAAAAAAAAAAAAATGCTTTAGCTCTACACATACACACATGCACAAACTCCACAGGAAAGTCTCTGTTCCTGTTTCCACATATGGGCATGTGTAGGGCTGAAGCAAAGACATATGGACGCTAAGAGGAAGCCATAAAGGTAGGAGCAAACGTCCATCAACTTGCCTATATGTAGCTGTGAATTCCTTTGTGCGGGGTCCTTTCCAGGAGACAGAGCTGGGAGGATCCATGGCCATGTACTCTGACTCCCTGCATGGTTCAATAAAAGTTAAGCTGAGAAATAGTATTTCTTCTGTGATTATTGGTTGGTTAACTGAAAAGATTCTGCTGACTGTCCAAAAATTATTTTTTACACTAGTACACTCGAACCACTTGTTCATGAAAGTTACAACTCTACCGTGGGGCAGGGACAGCAGTTTCCCATCCCTAGCCTTGCTTTTCTTGACCTTTTTTTTTTTTTTTTTTTGTACCTGTAGGTAGACTTGCTTTGCAGTCTGATGACAAGCCACCAACTGCCGGTCGCTGCGTGCGCAAGCACCCCTTATCCCTAACCTGCATGTTTTTGGCATGTGGGAGGAAACCGGAGAAATCCCGGAGTAAACCCATGCAACACGGGGAGAACATGCAAACTCCACACAGATCACTGTTGGCCAGGGGCAGGGATCGAACCCACAATCTCATGATCCCCGCGATCCCCTGGCCAAGGGTAAACTGTGCTGCCACAGTGCTAATCACTGCGCCACCGTGCAGCCCTTGGGTGGCATGGCAACTCTGTTGGTCAGTGTCTGCTAGAAAATGGCTGGGTCATTTACGCCTGTCTCGCATGATGAATGTCTGGTTCTTTTTGTCTCCAGTCAGTCACAATTTAGTTTCACAGGCCCCCAACCCCTCACAAAGTTGTTTATTTTTCTTGCACTTTCTGACTCATGGAAACTAAACTTCAAGATGGATTCTAGGTGTGTCCAAGATGCCCGCAAGGACTTAAATTTTTTGAACATGTTTAAAATTTCTGCAACACGAGAGCAAGGCTTTGTGACTCACGAGAGGAAATTGTGAACTTCCATGATTGTTTGGAAACATTTTGGAATCTTACTCACAAATGTCCTTCTTCAAATAGTCGCCAGCTGTCACAGCCTAATCAGATACTATCCTAAATCTTTGAAGAATTTTTTTTTTTCTCAAGTACATTTTCTGATACTCTGAGTAAATTTTAAGTTCCCTGATTTGAAAACTGGTCAGAAATGTGTTGGTTTATAGTGTAAAAAACAAACATAATATTTAATAGTTTTAACCCTTTGACATCCTTGATCGCATGAACAGATAATGCCCCCATTGTCTATGGTGCAGTGCTGCGCCTATCACGTGATGTCATGTGACGTGGCCAAAAACTCCTCAGTTGTACTAGAAATTCCAACTCACAAGGTGGCAGACACATATACTGTAACTTACTGCTCTTGCCTTGGAGGACTAATGGCAGCCACAGAACCATCCAAAAACCTCACTTTTGGATGGCACCAGAGAAGAAGACATTTTTAGACAAACAAATGATGTACTCGATTGCAAGACGGAGGAGGCATTTGCTCCCAAATTTGCCAACTATGATTCTAAAAAGAGATTATTTAGCTTATGAAGGTAAATATCAACATGTTGTTATAACAGAGGGTGGGCGAAGCTGGTTGATGTTCGCCTGCCATCGACCCTCAGCACCATGTGACTGGACAGAACAATCACGCTGGTTCTGTGTTGTCATACTGTATAAGATAAATTGTAGTGGAATAAAAGCAAAATTGAGATGGGATCATCATAAGAGTTTCTAGATGTGGGAGAGAAAGCGCAAATGACCGACAGAATACAAAATAACGACCAGGATAGAAGAAAATGGATGAAGCGAGAGCCGCCTGGCCAGCGGTAAGTGAGGAATTTCTTTGTTTGTTTACATTGTAACTGATTTTCTGGTTCAAATACTGTAAAGATAAGATACAAAAATGCCAAAACAACAAACGGTGACAAAAAACAAAACCATCCTTTGTGGAAATATGTCCAAAGTCCACTTTTGACTGAAAGTTATGTAATTTGATATGGCTGCCATGACATTATGCAAATTAGATGTATACATTTACTCCTATCTCAAACTTTGGATCATATTCTACATCTTTCTAATTGACAGTAAGCCATTATCTCTTACCACTTTCAAGTTACAGCTTTGGAAATCTCTGACATCTGAACTGAATATTTTCTTGAAAAAAACCTTGACCACTAGGGGCTGACAGCGTGATGGGGCTGTCAGCCCCTAGTGAGAAATGATGAGAAATGAGAAATGAGAAATGCTGCATCATTGAAAAACTCGACTTAATCCACCATACCACAACAACCTGGTAAGAAAACACACCTTCCTACATCCCTACACATCCCCAAGCTTCTGCTTTCGATATTGATCACAGCATCCTTTTAGCCTGTTTCTGAATTGGAGCTGAAGATTGATGTGGTGTTTCAAAAGTTGGCAATGAGTGCATTAAATGCTTGACTCCACATAAAATGAAGAGAAAATAGATGATCCTAGTGAAAAAAATACTCTATGAACACACAGCCCAATGATTTATTTTTCATATCACCTTATCACCTTACTTGGCTAAGAGTATTCTTTTCAACTAAGAAAGTGTTTATTGGGCTCTTTTTCTTTGTTTTATTCTTTTATAAGATCTCTGTATTTGTCATACAAAAATGTTCGGTAAAATGCTGAATCATGCTAAGGTTTCAGAGGAGCCAGAGATAGACAGCATGTGCTTTGTGATTAGAATGATAATGACATGTGAAGTGACAAAGTCATGCAGCACTTCCTGTAGATAAATGCTTCTGACTCATGTGTTCATCATGTGATAGCTGTTATCTTGTGCTTGATGTGTGATTTGTGTGGCTATATAAAGGGGTTGTATTGGAGTAACCAACACACATTTTAGCTGTAACTGGCTGTGTGTCTGTCTTGGCCAAAAAGATTAAACAATCATTTTGCTGGCACTTGTTTTATTTTCTCTCATTTATTTTAACTTTCTATTTAACTTAGAACTTTTCTTAGAGCATCAAAGACTAATTTAAGAGAGTCATGCTAGCATAGGTTTATAATATGAACTACTGTCAATCTAGCACCAGTTTCTTGGTTATTTTAATCATCCATCACATTAATTTAATTGAATATTAAACACGAATCCAAAAAAGTACAAAAAGGTAATAGTTCAGACAATTAGCAACTTATGTTGCTGAAATGCAGTGGTGTGAAAAAGTTTTTGCCCCTTCCTGATTTCTCATTTTTTTGTTTGTCACATTTAAATGTTTCAGATTGCCAAACAAATTTAAATATTAGTCAAAGATAACACAAGTAACGACAAAATGGGCTGCACGTTGGCGCAGTGGATAGCACTGCGGCAGCACAGTTTACCCTTGGCTGGGGGATCGTGGGTTCGATCCCAGCCCCCGACCAACAGTGATCTGTGTGGAGTTTGCATGTTCTCCCCGTGTCTGCATGGGTTTACCCCGGGATTTCTCCGGTTTCCTCCCACATGCCAAAAAAACCCCCATGCAGGTTAGGTTAACTGGAGACTCTAAAGTGGCCCTAGGTGTGAATGTGTGTGTGAATGGTTAAGGGATAGCGCCGTATCGTGGCTGCTTCATCCATCCAGGTGGTGGATGACCCTCAATTTCCCCTCTGGGGATCAATAAAGTATACTAAATCTATTTTTTTTTTTTTAACAAAAATGCAGTTTTAAAATAAAGGTGTTTATTATTAAGGGTGAAAAAAAATCCAAACCTTCATGGCTCTGTGTGAAAAAGTGATCTCCCCCCCCCCCCATTAAAACATAAATTTACTGTGGTTTATCACATCTTTGGAAAGCTGAGATCATTTTCTCTAGCCACACCCAGGCCTGATTGCTGACACACTTGTTCTCAATCAAGAAATCACTTAAATAGGATCTGCCTGACAAAGTGAAGTAAACCAAAAGATCCTCAAAAACTAGACATCATACTTGCGATCTAAAGAAATTCAGGAACAAATGAGAAACAAAGTAATTGAGATCTATCAGTCTGGAAAAGGTTATAAAGCCATTTCTAAAGCTTTGAGACACCAGCGAACCACAGTGAGAGCCATTATCCACAAATGGCTAAAACACGGGACAGTGGTGAGCCTTCCCAGGAGTGGCCAGCTGATCAAAATTACCCCAAGAGCACAGTGACAACTCATCCAAGAGGTTACAAAAGACCCCACAACAACATCCAAAGAAATGTAGGCTTCACTTGCCTCAGTTAAGGTCAATGTTCATGATTCCATCACAAGAAAGAGACTGGGCAAAAATGTCCTGCATGGCAGAGTTCCAAGACAAAAAACACTTCTGAGTAAAAAGAACATAAAGGCCCATCTCAGTTTTGCCAGAAACATCTTGATGATCCCCAAAATTTTGGGGAAAATACTCTGTGGACTGACGAGACAAAAGTTTAACTTTTTGGAAGGTGTGTGTCCTGTTACATCTGGCTTAAAAGTAACACAGCATTTCAGAAAAGGAATATCATACCAACAATAAAATATGGTGGTGGTAATATGATGGTCTGGGGCTGTTTTGCTGCTTCAGGACCTGGAAGACTTGCTGTGGAAAATGGAACCATGAATTCTGCTGTCTACCAAAAAACCCTGAAGGAGAATGCCTGGTCATCTGTTTGTGACCTCAAGCTGAAGCTCACTTGGGTTCTGCAGCAGGACAATGATCCAGAACACACCAGCAAGTCCACCTCTGAATGGCTAAAGAAAAACAAAGTGAAGACCTTGGAGTGGCCTAGTCAAAGTCCTGACCTGAATCCAATTGAGATGCTGTGACATGATCTTAAAAAGGCGGTTCATGCTCAAAAACCCTCCAATGTGGCTGAATTACAACAATTCTGCAAGATGAGTGGGCCAAAAATCATCCACAGCACTGTAAAAGACTCATTGCCGGCTATCAAAATGCCTGATTGCAGTTCTTGCTGCTAAGGGTGGCTCAATCAGTTATTAGCTTTAGGGGGCAATCACTTTTTCACACAGGGCCATGTAGGTTTGGATTTTTTCCCCTTAATTATAAACACCTTCATTTAAAAACTGGATTTTGTGTTTATTTGTGTTATCTTTGTCTAATATTTAAATTTGTTTGATGATCTGAAACATGATGTGAAACATCATGATCTGAAACATTTGTGCCTATGCACCAAATGATGTTTCAGAGTACCCACCCTTTTTGGAGTCTGTGACTGGGGTGCTGGAGGGTACTCCTCCTGGAGACTCCATTGTCCTACTGGGGGACTTCAATGCGCATGTGGGCAACGACAGTGAAACCTGAAGAGGGGTGATTGGGAGGAACGGCCTGCCCGATCTGAACCCGAGTGGTGTTCAGTTATTGGACTTCTGTGCTAACCACAGTCTGTCCATAACGAACACCATGTTCAAGCATAAGGGTGTCCATATGTGCACCTGGCACCAGGACACCCTAGGTCGCAGGTCGATGATCGATTTCGTTATCGTATCATCAGACCTGCGACCGTATGTCTTGGACACCCGAGTAAAGAGAGGTGCAGAGCTGTCAACTGATCACCACCTGGTGGTGAGCTGGATCCAATGGCAGGGGAGGAAGCCATTCAGACCTGGTAGACCCAAATGTATAGTGAGGGTGTGCTGGGAGCGTCTGGCTGAGGCCCCTGTCCGGGAGGTCTTCAACTCCCACCTCCGGAAGAACTTCAACCACATTCCGAGGGAGTCTGGAGACATGGAGTCTGAATGGGCCATGTTCTCCACCTCTGTTGTTGAAGCGGCGGCCCAGAGCTGCGGCCGCAAGGTGGTTGGTGCATCTCGTGGTGGCAACCCCCGAACCGAGTGGTGGACACCAGTGGTGAGGGGGGCCATTAAGCTGAAGAAGGAGTCCTATCAAGCTTGGTTGGCTTGTGGGACTCCCGAAGCAGCTGAGGTGTACCGGCAGGCCAAGCGGAGTGCAGCTTGGGTGGTTGCTGAAGCAAAAACGCGGGTATGGGAGGAGTTCGGTGAGGCCATGGAACAAGACTTTCGGTCGGCTTCAAAGAGATTCTGGCAAACTGTTCGGCGGCTCAGGAGGGGAAAGCAGCTCCCCGTCCACACTGTGTATGGTGCGGATGGGACACTGTTGACTTCAACTGGGGATATCGTCGGGCGGTGGAAGGAATACTTCGACGATCTCCTCAATCCCACTGATACGCCTTCCACAGAGGAAGCAGGGTTTGGGGACGAGGGGGATGACTCGTCTATCACAGGGGCTGAGGTTGCCAAGGTGGTTAAAAATCTCCTTGGTGGCCGGGCCCCAGGGGTGGACGAGATTCGCCCTGAGTACCTCAAGGCCCTGGATGTTGTTGGGTTGTCATGGTTGACACGCCTCTGCAACATTGCGTGGAGGTCGGGGGCAGTGCCTTTGGCATGGCAAACCGGGGTGGTGGTTCCTCTCTTCAAAAAAGGGGACCGGAGGGTGTACTCCAACTTTAGAGGGATCACACTCCTCAGCCTCCCTGGGAAGGTCTATGCCAAGGTACTGGAGAGGAGAGTCCGGCCGTTGGTCGAACCTTGGATTCAGGAGGAGCAATGTGGTTTTCGTCCTGGCCGTGGGACATCGGACCAGCTCTTTACCCTCTCGAGAATTCTTGAGGGTTCGTGGGAGTTTGCCCAACCAGTTTACATGTGTTTTGTGGACTTGGAGAAGGCATTTGACCGCGTCCCTCCTGGATTTTTGTGGGGGATGCTTCGGGAGTATGGGGTATCGGGCTTGTTGTTACGAGCTATTCGGTCTCTGTACGACCGTTGTGAGAGTTTGGTTCGTATTGCCAACACTCGGTCGGAGTCATTCCCAGTGAGAGTTGGACTCCGCCAGGGCTGCCCTTTGTCACCGATCCTGTTCATAATTTTTATGGACAGGATTTCTAGGCGCAGCCAGGGAATGGAGGGTGTCATGCTTGGTGACCACAGGATCTCATCTCTGTTGTTTGCAGATGATGTTGTCCTGTTGGCTTCATCCAGCAATGGCCTACAGCTCTTGCTGGGACGGTTTGCCGCTGAGTGTGAAGCAGCTGGGATGAGAATCAGCACCTCCAAGTCAGAGTCCATGGTCCTCAGCCGGAAAAAGGTGGATTGTCCTCTCCGGGTTGGGGACAGGCTCCTGCCCCAAGTGGAGGAGTTTAAGTATCTTGGGGTCTTGTTCACGAGTGAGGGGAAAATGGAGCGAGAGATCGACAGACGGATTGGAGCAGCATCTGCAGTGATGCGGACGTTGTACCGGTCTGTTGTGGTGAAGAGGGAGCTTAGTTCTAAGGCAAAGCTGTCGATTTACCAGTCAATCTACGTTCCTACTCTCACCTATGGTCACGAGCTTTGGGTAATGACCGAAAGAACGAGATCGCGGATACAAGCGGCTGAAATGAGCTTTCTCCGTAGGATTGCTGGACTCACCCTCAGAGATAGGGTGAGGGGCTCAGTCATCCGGGAGAGGCTCAGAGTAGAACCGCTGCTCCTCCACATTGAAAGGAGCCAGTTGAGGTGGTATGGGCATCTAATTAGGATGCCTCCTGGACGCCTCCCACTTGAGGTGTTTCAGGCACGTCCCACTGGGAGGAGACCCCGGGGCAGACCCAGGACTCGGTGGAGAGACTGTCTCCCAGCTGGTCTGGGAACGCCTTGGTATCCCCTCTGAAGAGCTGGAGCAGGTGGCTGGGGAGAGGGAAGTCTGGGCTTCTCTGCTTGAACTGCTGCTTCCGCGACCCGGACCTCCGGAAAAGCGGTAGAAGATGGATGGATGGATGGATGGATCTGAAACATTTAAGTGTGACAAACATACAAAGAAATGAGAAATCCTGAAGGGGGCAAACACTTTTTCACGCGACTGTAACTGAACTGGGGAATATTAAAATAATGTTTTCTGAATTCTAAGGGGGGGGGGTAAGAAATAATATCTGTTTATTTATACAATAGTAATGTCATTGTTTCTGAGCTCAGGTTTCCTCTGAGCTCAGATCTTCACTTTATTTTCAGGTTGTTTTTTTTTTATCTGTAAGGTTTTTTTTTTGTTTTTTTTTTCTGTTCATTATCATTGGTTACCTTTTTGTTTCATGGCAGAGCTTTTCTCCCACTTCCCAGACAAACCCTCCAGCTGATTGCTGTGCTTCAGGTCCTCTCAGCTGCAATTAGTTGGTAATTAGGTCACCTGCTACCTGCACCTCCAGCTCGTTAGTTCCCCCACTATTTATTTGTCTGCTGCACTCTCCATCAGTGTGGCAGCCACAGTGATGTTTGGACTGGACTATTCTCCCTTTGTTCAGTCTCCCCCTCCTCTTCTCCAGTTTTTTGCAACTCTGGAGACTCATCTCTGTGTAAGTTTCTTGTTTTCTTTTTGGTATGTCTGCACAGTTATTTCTGGAACACTTTTGTGTTTTCTGTTAATAAATGTCCTCACTACAGTCAAGCATCTGAGTTTGTTTTTGCCCTGGAGGGGCAGGTATGACAGCTGGCTGTCGCCAGTTAAAGAACTCAGCTTCTGCAGTGAGACATTTTTTCACCTTTTGTGTGTTTTTCCACCCATCTGTTTTTTTTTGGCATTCATCATGGACGAGGTGGAGCTGCAGACGATGTGTCTTCTGGAGCGCATTTGGTCGCGGACCCAAGCCTTCCGTTCTTCCAGGATGATCTATGAGAACCGAGAAGACGCAGCACGAGTGATGCAGATGTTTCCCAACTTACGGAATTACCCAAAGGCGATGGAGACCCTCTCTTCCATTTTATCCTTCCCGTGCACAGATGAGGAGCTGAAGGAGGTGATTCCGATGCCTGCGTCAACTCCTGCGTGCTCGCCGCTGGCTCCAGCTCCATGTAGACAGAGTCGTCCCACTCCACATCGTCGGAGGACTACACATACCTCTTTAGCAGCCTTTCACCTGGCACCGAAGCAGAAGCCTCCCATGCCCATACAGCCTTCGGTCCTTTTTTCCCTGGTTGTTTCGTCAGCTTCTCTCCGCACTGTACCGGCCTCTCCTCGCTTCCCTTCGGTGCACTCTTCCACTGCTGAGAGGTCTCCCGTTTGTTCCCCGATGATGCCCACTTCCGTGTTGTTGGAACCGGCTCCTCCACAATCCACAGAGAGAGTCAGGATCACCATTGACACGGAGAGGGACTGTCTCCAGCAGCTGAAAACATAAACATCCGGGAGGTCAGACAAGTGTTTTTCATTCTGTTCCACCTCGTATTGATAAGTCTTTTCTGCCTCCTGAGGGAGAGTCCCAGAATAAGTAATCCTCTGAGCTCTCTCCTCCAGCTGCTATTGCGAACCCATCTCCTATCCTCTCCATGTCTCCCCCGCCTATCCCTGAGTGTCCGTCAGTTCCAGAATTAAGCTGTCAGATAGTGGAGGAGCTGATGGCCCTGGAGGACCCGACTCCGGAGCCTGCACGGAGCCTACCCCCAGTTTCCACACCTGAAGAGCTATTTGCACTGGCCATGACAGCTGGGGCAACTAGGACTGCTATGATCATCATGCTGGCTGCGGAGGCTACTGCAGCTGAGTGGGAACCAGAAATGGACCTCCTGAGGACCAAGCCCAAATCACCATCACTACCTGGATCGTTGGAGTCCTGGACAGCGGTGGAGCTCGAGATCAGGCAAGTGCTCTCTTTTGTCTTTCTATTTTCTGTCTTAGAGCAATCTTGCCTTACTCTTGGTGAGGAGAGCTGGGTGCAGCCGCCCGCTGCATCCGAGCTTGCCTCGCTGGGCTCCGCTGCTGCCAGTGACCCTGACCCCCTTTCTCTCTCTGTCTCTGAGCCTTCTCCCAGGGTCACCAGAGAGGATCCAGCTCCACCTGATGTCTCCAAAGGTCCGGGTTTGCCTCTGGAGGTCGTCCAGGGTGCAGCTTTCCCCCTGCCTGAGGCCGTCCCTCCTTGGGTTGAGTCTCTGTGGGTGCTGCGTCTAGGTCGGGGACCCTCGTGGATGCTATCCAATCTGATTTTTAATTAAAACAGTTACATCATCTGCATAGATGAATAAAACAATCTATTAAAACCAGGTAAGGTAAGGCCATCAATGCTTGTGTGTATTTTATGGAGGAGGGGTCCTAGGGAGAATGCATAGAGCATACCAGACAAAGCACAGCCCAGAGAGATGCCTCTATGCACTCTGAAAGGAGCACACAAACTGCCAGTGATTTTCAGTATACTCTCAACACTAGCATATAACACCTGGAACTTGGCTATGAAACCAGTGCTGAACCCACATCTCTCCATGGCCTTCCAGAGGAAGTCATGCTCAGTGCGGTCAAAAGGCTTTTCCTGATCTAGAGAAATCACACCAGTGTTTATACCCAATGAGCTGGAGACTTCCAAAACATCTCGAATTAGGTAGAAATTGTCTACCATGGGCCTGCCCGGTACACAGTACATCTGGTCCTGATGGATGACCTGCTCCATAGCTTCTCTCAGCCTGTTAGCCAAAGCCTTGGACAAAATCTTGTCCAAGGCTTTGGCTAACCAGAGGAGGGATACGGTCAACCAGTTTTTTTATGTCCTGTAAATCTCCTTTCTTTGGCAGGAGGGTGACCACAGCCCTGCGGCAGGACATTGGCAGACAGCCTGAACAAAAACTTTCGTTCACAACCTCTAAAATGTCAGGTGCTAAAATGTCCCAGAAAGCTTTAAAAAAAACCTCCACAGTGAGGCCATCTATCCTCGGAGCCCTCCTCCCCTTCATGCTCTGAATGGCAGCAGATAATTCGGGTAACTGAAGAGGCCAGTCTAACTGTGAGTTGGTCTCCTCAGAGACCTGAGGTAGTCCACTGTAGAACCCCTTGACCAGGCCATTGTCCTCTCTGTACTCACTGGTGTACAGAGAGGAACAGAACTCAACAGCACACTTTCTGATTTGTTCAAGCTCGATCAGTTCCTGTCCTGTGTTGGAGAACAGGGAGTGGATTACCTTTTTTTGTCCATGCATCTCCAGACTGAAGAAGAAGCTAGAGGGAGCATCCATCTCGGTGATGTTTTGAATTCAGGGCCGGACTAGGGAGCCTTGTACTTTAGTGTCCAACAGCTGGGCTAAGGTTTTTTTTGTTTTTTTGTTTTTTTTTTAGGATTTCAATACATCCTCGATTTCCTGTGGACTCACGAGAGATCTCTAAAGCCACAGTATCTATCTCCAGGTCTCTGATAGATCTACAGGTGTCATGTGTGCCACTGAACGTATGGTGGGGTAAAAAAGTATTTAGTCAGCCACCAATTGTGCAAGTTCTCCCACTTAAAAGATGAGCGAGGTCTCCAATTTTCATCATAGGTATATATCAACTATGAGAGACAAAATAAGAAAAAAAAATCCAGAAAATCACATTGAAGGATTTTTAATTTATTAATTGGTAA
Source organism: Pholidichthys leucotaenia (assembly GCA_020510985.1). NCBI lineage: Eukaryota > Metazoa > Chordata > Actinopteri > Cichliformes > Pholidichthyidae > Pholidichthys > Pholidichthys leucotaenia. The sequence goes on along the minus strand of CM035845.1, from coordinate 37,828,952 downwards.
ATTCCTCGGTAAAATAAGTATTTGGTCAATAACAACAGTTCATCTCAATACTTTGTTATATACCCTTTGTTGGCAATGACAGAGGTCAAACGTTTTCTGTAAGTTTTCACAAGGTTTTCACACACTGTTGCTGGTATTTTGGCCCATTCCTCCATGCAGATCTCCTCTAGAGCAGTGATGTTTTGGGGCTGTCGCTGGGCAACACAGATTTTCAACTCCCTCCAAAGATTTTCTATGGGGTTGAGATCTGGAGACTGGCTAGGCCACTCCAGGACCTTGAAATGCTTCTTACGAAGCCACTCCTTCGTTGCCCGGGCGGTGTGTTTGGACTCATTGTCATGCTGAAAGACCCAGCCACGTTTCATCTTCAATGCCCTTGCTGGTGGAAGGAGGTTTTCACTCAAAATCTCACGATACATGGCCCCATTCATTCTTTCCTTTACACGGATCAGTCGTCCTGGTCCCTTTGCAGAAAAACAGCCCCAAAGTATGATGTTTCCACTCCCATGCTTCACAGTAGGTATGGTGTTCTTTCTCCTCTAAACATGACAAGTTGTTTTTTTACCAAAAAGTTCTATTTTGGTTTCATCTGACCATATGACATTCTCCCAATCCTCTTCTGGATCATCCAAATGCCCTCTAGCAAACTTCAGACGGGCCTGGACATGTACTGGCTTAAGCAGGGGGACATGTCTGGCACAGCAGGATATGAGTCCCTGGCGGCGTAGTGTGTTTCTGATGTAGCCTTTGTTACTTTGGTCCCAGCTCTCTGCAGGTCATTCACTTGGTCCCCCCATGTGGTTCTGGGATTTTTGCTCACCGTTCTCATGATAATTTTGACCCCACAGGGTGAGATCTTGCGTGGAGCCCCAGATCGAGGGAGATTATCAGTGGTCTTGTATGTCTTCCATTTTCTAATAATTGCTCCCACAGTTAATTTCTTCACACCAAGCTGCTTACCTATTGCAGATTCAGTCTTCCCAGCCTGGTGCAGGTCTACAATTTTGTTTCTGGTGTCCTTTGACAGCTCTTTGGTCTTGGCCATAATGGAGTTTGGAGTCTGACTGTTTGAGGTTGTGGACAGATGTCTTTTATACTGATAACAAGTTCAAACAGGTGCCATTAATACAGGTAACGAGTGGAGGACAGAGGAGCCTCTTAAAGAAAAAGTTATAGGTCTGTGAGAGCCAGAAATCTTGCTTGTTTGTAGGTGACCAAATACTTATTTTACTGAGGAATTTACCAATTAATTCATTAAAAATCCTTCAATGTGATTTTCTGGATTTTTTTCTCATTTTGTCTCTCATAGTTGAGGTATACCTATGATGAAAATTGGAGACCTCTCTCATCTGTTAAGTGGGAGAACTTGCACAATTGGTGGCTGACTAAATACTTTTTTTAACCCACTGTATACTGCTGACACAATAGTTTAATTTCGGTCTTACCACGGTCCCACCATTGCCCAAGATACGTAAAATCTTTTTTTTTCTTTTGTCTAAAAGCAGTCCAGAAAAATCTTAAAGCCTCTTTGAAACCTTTATCAAATGTTAAAACTGAGTTAAAATGCCAATATGCACTCTTGGGGGCAAAATTCTTTATGAAAACCTGACACACAACAAGAGCATGAGCAGTAAAACCAACTGGTAAAATTTTACAGGACTTAAAAACATTACAGTTGTGCTTAAAACAATACAATCGATCCAGTGGGGCTAAAGAAATCCTATCTTCTTTGAGTTGAGACCATGTGTACTGTCGGCAGTCAGCATGCATCCTTCTCCATACATCCACCAGGCCATGAGAATAGACTAGCTGTCTCAGAGTCTGTTGGGAACCTGGATGTGGCTCTGTGTGGTTTTGATCGAAAAACTCATTTTCAGTACAATTAAAATCCCCACCCAATAATAAAAATCCTCTGAAGTGCAACTGTTTAATTTATCATAAACCTTTTGTAAAAAAAAAAAAAAAAAAAAAAAAAACTCTTCCTCTCAGTACCATTGGTTATAGCATAAATGTTGATAAAAAGCACAATAAAATGTTCAAAACGGGCTTTGGCTAAAAGACATCTGCCTTTGATAAAATGCTCAGCCTCCAGAGAAGTTGGAGCAAACTTCCTGGAGAATACAAAGCCCACCCCTCCACTGGCTGTGGTGTTGTGACTTCAAATCAGTTCTCCTTCCCACTCTTTACTCCAGTCTGCCTCTATGCTTGGATCACTATGCGCTTCCTGTAAAAACGACACATCAATGTGCTTCATTTTTGCTGTTTCAAAAACCAGTGCCCTTTTCCTTGGTTCTCTGGTACCATTTACATTTAAACTCCCCACCTTAAAAAATCCATAATTAGAGGAGTATTAAAACCAGAGTAAAAAATAATTGAGAAGAAAAGTAAAAGAGAAAACACTATATTTTTTCATCATCATTAAAAGTCAATTTGTTTTCTTAACTTATTCATCTGTTTTCTCAGTTTATAAATCTCCTGATCTGTGAGGTCTGTTTCAGCTCTGCTTTTTATAAGCTGCCTAGCAGAGTTATAAAAAAGCCTGCTTATCAGGAAAATACTTCTGTATATCCAGCCCCTTCACGCCCTTGGTCTGCTGTAAAAACAATTTGAACATTTTTGGAGGATAAATGATGTCCTCCTAACTAACAGGCAGCTGTGTACTGTTGTGTGAAAACACACTGCTGTCAGACAAACAGGCCTCACTGTCGCTGTTATCAGACAGAGCCCCACTATTCACAGCATTCTGCTGGACCATCAGCCGACCAACTTTACCACCTGCAGACACAGGTGGAGCTCTGCTTCTATGATGCTTAAGAGAAGCCTGTCCGGATTCACACGCCTCCTTATCCTCTATGTCAGCTGCAGCACCATCCTCACACAAATCTGATGCTTCACCTGCCCCACACTGTCCACTTGTTCCTCCACCAGTCATACACAATTCACCAGCCACCTCAGCTTCTTCACACAGCTCTCCACATTTTATTTCCCTCACCCACATCTCTCATTTCACCATTCAAAGCACCAACTTTGCCCAGCTCACCCGTGACCCCACCTGCCTCAACTGTTTCATGACTCAGATCACCTTTTTTCTCACCCACAACACCATCTACCACCTCACCCACTTTACTCTCCACCTCACCTGTTTCCCCAATCCCCTCACTTGCTTCACCCACACCCTTTTTCCTCTCATCACTCAAATCACCTTTCTCCTCACCCACAACACTGTCCACCACCTCACACACTTTATTTTCCACCTCACCTGTTTCTCCAATCCCTTCACCTACTTCATCCACACCCTTTTCCCTCTTATCACTCACCACAGTGCTGTTATCATCCGGACTCTGTCTCACCTCTGGAAGCTCCTCATCTGTAATGCTGGTGTCCTCAGCCTGCACAGAGACGCCATGCTACTTGGTGGCAGCCGGCCCCGTCCCTGACGTGGGTTGTCAGCGGCGGCAGCCGCCCGCTGCTGAGCATAAGTGGACCCCCTGCCACCAGCGGTAGTCCCAGCCATGTCCCTTGGGGCAGAACCGGCACGGTTAGGACAGGCCTTTACCAGATGTCCCTGTTCATCACACCCAAAACATCTTAACATGGTGGACATTGTGAAAAGAACATAATCAAAACCATCTACCCACACCCGAAACACACAATTAAACTCCTCCACCTTATTGTTGGGGATCATAAAGAGCTGCCTGCGGTGGGACACGATGTGTCTCAGCAGGGGAGACTTGCAGCCCGACAGAACTTTTCTGATAGGTGACACCACTTTTCCAAACTTTGACAGTTCTCTAACAAGGAGGTCATCACTAATAAATTGGGGAATGTTCGAGAGTGTTATTCTTTTAGCTGGCTGTGGCAGCGGCATGAGTGACTCAAATGTTCCATTTATTGTGATTCCACTCTCGATCAAAGTGTTAACCTGGTCCACCTTTTCCACAAACAAAACAACAGCCCCGTTCATGCAGGCCACGGATTTAATGGTGTCATGCCCAATAATCTCCCCAACAGCAAGTGCAACCTCCTCCACGCTGCGCAGTGAGCAACACCAGTTTTGATGCTGTACTTCCGCGTCAGCCTGCAGAAGGCAATGGCACCTGAGATGCTGGCCAGCGCCACAAAGCCTGGCCACAAAAAAAAAAAACCCAAACACAAAAAAACTAAACCAGACAAACACCAATAAGTTAACAAACCCAAACTAATATAAACCACCAGTTGTGACAAAAGAACAGAAAAGATAGAAATATAGCGCAAACTCTCAGCATTTTATTTCTCTCTTCCACTCACACTCCTCTCACGAAGAAGAAGAAGAAGAAGAAAAAGAAGAAGAAGAAGAAGAAGAAGAAGAAGAAGAAGAAGAAGAAGAAGAAGAAGAAGAAGAAGAAGAAGAAGAAGAAGAAGAAGAAGAAGAAGAAGAAACTAACTGTCAGTGGCTTCTTATAAGTGAGAATTGTCATGTGCTATGTTCCATAATTTCCACAGTCAAAGAATACAGACTTTAATACCTGGAAATTGTGTTGTTGTGTTCTGAGTTCATGCTAAAAATTAGCCCTGTTAATTTTTTCATTTTACTTTTCAAATTAGTTACCTCAAAGATTCAAATAAAACTTCACAGCTTCCAGTTTCTATCGAAGTCTCTCAATGTAACACATGCTTTTGACTCTACTTAATCTGAAGATGCCAGTAAGAAGGCAGTGAAGAGAAATGAAAGTGGAGGTACCAATTGAAAGCTAGCTAGACAGCTCATGAGCAGGTCACTTGACAAAGGTGCCTGGACTGATGGACACAGGAACAGTATATATAAACAATGACAATTTACAGCAGCAAATTTCATTGAATATAGTATGTGTACAGTGACAATACAGCTATATTCTAAATTATGTTCATTGTTTGTGTTATACCCCGTTTTCACAGGGATGGAGATCATTGAGAGAGTAAAAAAAATGGTCAGATCTCTCAACAATTTTCAATGAGCACTCAGCAATTGATCAAGATGTCTCAATGATCGTCCACACTTCAAAGTTTTGACTGAATCTAAAACAATCTCAATGATTACCAAAGGGAAGCAATCAATTATCCCTCAAGGACTGCTCAATGATCTCACTATCACTACCTTCAATGTAAAATTTGGCGTTCATTCAAAAATCATTGAGAGATTATTGAAAAAAACTGCTGAGAGATCCTTTGGGAGATCTTTGAGATCTTTGAGCAGTCAAGAAGCAGTAAAGGGATGGTCAGGGAGTGCTCAACGATCTAATCGATCTCCCAATGATCTCTTAGTGATCTTACAATAAACATCAAATTTTTCCACACCAAAGGTAGAGATGGCTGAAAGGTCAGTGAGCAATCATTGCATTCAATGAAAGACCAAAAGAGTTAATTGGAAAATCACTGAGAGATCATTGGGAGATGGATGAGATCACTGAACACTCCTTGAGAGATTGATTCCCTTTGGTGACTGTTGAGAGGTCGTTTTGGACTGAGTCAAAACCTTGACGAGACCATGGTGACTGTGGAGATGACTGGAAGATCACTGAGAGATCTTGGTAATAATTGAGAAATCATTGAAAGATAGTTGAGAGAGTTCACCATTTTTGTCCTCAATCTTTTTGTCACCGATCCTGTTAGTAATTTTTATGGACAGGATTTCTTGGTGCAGCCAGGGAACGGAGGGTGTCATTTTTGGTGACCACAGGATCTCATCTCTGCTGTTTGGAGATGATGTTGTCCTGTTGGCTTCATCAAGCAATGACCTACAGATGTTACTGGGATGGTTTGCCACTGAGTGTGACGCGGCTGGGATGAGAATCAGCACCTCCAAGTTCGAGTCTATGGTCCTCAGCTGGAAAAAGGTGGCTTGTCCTCTCTGAGTTGGGGACAAGCTCCTGCCCCAAGTTTAGAGGAGTTTAAGTATCTTGTGGTCTTATTCACGAGTGAGGGGAGAATGGAGTGAGAGATTGACAGATGGGTCGGAGCAGCATCTGCAGTGATGCGGACGTTGTACCGGTCTGTTGTGGTGAAGAGGGAGCTAAGCTCTAAGGCAAAGCTATCAATTTACCAGCCAATCAACGTTCCTAGCTTTCCGAGCTTTGGGTATGTTCTGTTCCGAGCTTTGGGATCTCCAAAGACAATCTCCACACCTGTGGTTAATCACTCTATATATAATTAAAGAAATCTCTGTGACGATGTGACAATGGGACTCTGTCACGACCATAGGACTCGCTAAAAGATCACAGGATCGCCTATGATGTGCCTATGATGTCTACATGATGTCTATATTATGTCATATACAGTAGACACCATAGTATAGAGTGATTCAAGAATATGTGTGTGTGTGTGTGTGTCTGTGTGTGTCTGTGTGTGATCAAAGGCAGGCATCACTCACGATCATAGGACTTGCGATGACATCATCAAAGATCAAAGGCAGGCATCACTCACGCTCACTCACGATCATAGGACATCAAAGATCAAAGGCAGGCATCACTGACGATCATAGAACACACTATGACATCATCAAACATCAAAAGCAGGCATCATAGGACTCGCTATGACATCATCAAAGATCAAAGGCAGTCATCACTCACAATCATAGGACTTGCTATGGCACCATCAAAGATCAAAAGCAGCCATCACTGAACAAGTGCTGACGTGCTTCCTTACACCCTTGCTTACACCTGCTTTCTACGGGCATGCAGAAATACTTGCTTAAACTTGGTTTCTACAAGCATACACAGGTATGCACGGGCATGCACAGGTATGCACGAGTTCAGTTGACTGGGCATGACTTGGAAAGGCACACACCTGTCTATATAAGGTCCCACAGTTGACAGTGCATGCCAGAGCACAAACCAAGCATAAAGTGAAAGGAAATGTCTGTAGACCGCTGAGACAGGATTGTCTCGAAGCACAAATCTGGGAAAGGATACATAAAAATATCTGCTGCTCTGAAGGTCCCAATGAGCACCGTGGCCTCCATCATCTATAAATGGAAGAAGTTCAGAACCACCGGGACTCTTCCTAGAGCTGGCTGGTTGTCTAAACTGAACGATTTGGGGAGAAGGGCCTTAGTCAGGGAGGTGACAAAGCTCCCGATGGTCACTCTGTCAGAGCTCCAGTGTTCCTCTGGGTAGAGAGGAGAACCTTCCAGAAGGACAATCACCTCTGCAGCAATCCACCAATCAGGCCTGTATGGTAGATTAGCCAGACGGAGGCCACTCCTTAGTAAAAGGCACATGGCAGCCCATCCGGAGTTTGCCAAAAGGCACCTGAAGGAGTCTCAGACCATGAGAAACACAATTCTCTGGTCTGATGAGACAAAGCTTGAACTCTCTGGCATGAATACCAGGCATCATGGTTAGAGGAAACCAGGCACTGCTCATCACCAGGTCAATACCATCCCTACAGTGAAGCATGGCGGTCGCAGCATCATGCTATGGGGATGTTTTTCAGTGGCAGGAACTGGGAGACTAGTCAGGATAGAGGGAAAGATGAATGCAGCAATGTACAGAGACATGCTGGATGAAAACCTGCCTCAGAGTACTCTTGACTTCAGACCAGGGCAACGGTTCATCTTTCAGCAGGACAACGATCCTAAGCACACAGCCAAGATATCAAAGGAGTGGCTTCAGGACAACCCTCTGAATGTCCTTCAGTGGCCCAGCCAGAGCCCAGGCTTGAATCCAATTGAACGTCTCTGGATAGATCTGAAAATGGCTGTCCACCGATGCTTCCCATCCAACCTGATGGAGCTTGAGAGGTGCTGCAAAGAGGAATGGGCCAAACTGCCCAAAGATAGGTGTGCCAAGCTTGTGGCATCATATTCAAAAAGACTTGAGGCTGTAATTGCTGCCAAAGGTGCATCAACAAAGTACTGAGCAAAGGCTCTGAATACTTATGTACATGTGATTTCTTAGCTTTTTATTTTTATTAAATTTGCTAAAATCTCAAAAAAACCTTCTTTTTTTTTTACGTTGCCATTATGGGGTATTATGTGTAGAATTTTGAGGAAAAAATGAATTTAATCCATTCTGGAATAAGGCTGTACCATAACGTGGAAAAAGTGAAGCACAGTGAATACTTTCCGGATGCACTGTATATAAAAGCAATATTGCACTCAAAGTCATACAGTATCATGAATTTAATGCATGGCGGTGATGTCTTCAGCCCCCTGTGCTTTTTTCACTGATACCTCACTCCCTCTTGTGTAGTTTTGTTTCATGGCAGTTTTATATTAATACTGTGTCCCTGTTGGTTTTCAGCCAATATATGGATGATGTTTTGTCTTAACTGTATTATTGTATTGCAGTACTTTTGTTTCTGATTTGATGTAGAGTGCACAGTGTTTGTTTAGGCTGGTTTTATACTAAATTTGGTTGTATGTACTAGTATGTCTCATGTAATGTATTAACTACGCTGGCACTGCAGAGTTCCGACTATGTTTATCATTCTACAACATCAAGGGCATCTATAATGTGTGTGTGATATATATATATATATATATATATATATATATATATATATATATATATATATATATATATATATATATATATATATATATACACACACACACACACACACACACATACAACCACACGTGGACACACGAGGTTGGTGTTCTTTCAGATTTCATCATGCTTGAACAGGGGACATTACCTGGGCTTTCATGGCGGAGAGTGGTTGGTTGGTGGGTAGGTAGGGCAGTGAGAGCTCTCCACCACTCCACTCCTCTCCTTTTCCCTCTTCTCACGCGCCACAGTTGGGGAAGAGAGCACCGGCAGCCGTTAGGACAATAAAAAGAGGGCCGGCGATGGCGAGTCCCCTCTGAGGCCCTTTTCATGCTCTCAGGTTGAGTCACAAGGGCCCACTTCATTGCCGTTATCCAGGGATGGGAAATACATAGCTTCTCTTTAAAACTCTGACCCGGCCTTTTAGTCCGGTGTGCCAGCGGCTGATTATCCACACTCACCCTTTTAAAAAAAAAAGTCATACAAATACACATGCACTTAGAGAATGAGAGTGGTGCGCACACACGCACATGCATACAGTAGATACATCCGGCAAGTGGCTGGTATTTGTAGAGGTTACAGCCCAGACTTGGGGACAGATCTATATTTAAGAGGGAAACACGGCAGCCGTTTAACCTTGGAGCTGAGGTGACTTTGAGTGAGTCACAGAGGTGTGGGAGACGCTTTGTCTGTGAGCTCTCTCAGTAGCATGTGCTCAGTGAGTGAGTCAGCCAGACAGGCAGTGAGTGGAGAACTAAAGGCTTGTGTTGCCGGCTCTTCTTTTTGAAGATGACCTTGGGCTCAAGGTAAAAGGTGCTGCGTGTTTTAACAGGCGCTCAAAGTTTCATGCTCCGCTATGCAGCGTGAAGCCGCTGCCACTATCTCATCCCAGCCAGAGACTGCCAACTGCTAAAGCTGGTCCTCTCAAGGTCTGAACCTCCACACGACAGGTGAAACAGACCGTCTGTGTTTCACAGTCAAGCGGGAAGGAACAAACAAGCGGCTCATCAAAGTCGGGTTTTTTGTTTGTGTGTTTGCCGCTCGCCCCCAGCTATGTTTACTCATTAGCTCGCCGCGTCCGGTACTGCGCTAGTTGAAAGATGGAGCTAAGGACTGATAATGAAACACAACACAGTTAACAACAACAAACGGCACACACAAATCCCCCAGTGGGAGCCTGATTCTCTGGGCCACATCACAGGGATGGGTGGGATCTGCTCTCTGGTCGTCATTAGTACACAATTAATCAGACTTTCAAATGGGATTTGGTGGGAGTGATGAGGCAGACAAACTGTTGAACAAAGCTTTAGCTAACTTATCCATTCTAGTTTAGAGTGACTCTTGTCAGTGAATGTTGCTCTATGCTTATACAATACAGATATGAAAATTTTAATAGCAAAGGTTGAAAGGCTAAAGAGGGTCATTGGTTTGAAGAAGCTACAGCTAGACGGATGGCCGGCCCACCACAGCGCCAACCCAGAGAGACAGGCAACCATTCTCTCTCTCATTCATACCTAAGGACAGTTTCCCTCCAGTTGACACCAACCTAAACTTGCATGTCTTCGAACTGTGGGAGGAAACTGGAGTACCCTGTGAAAACCCAGCAGACATGGAGAATACGCAAGCTGCTAACTAGTTTTTTTTTTGTTTGTTTGTTTGTTTTTATTTCTAAAGGCCAATTTATGATGGCACAAACATGTCGGTGCATGAGCAAGCGCACAGTGTGGGTGACCTTCCACAGAGGGTAAGCGCAGAGTGATCATGTGCAGCCTAATTTTTGTAACCATACTAAACTCCCACAGTTGTTTAAACTGAAATGAACACGTTTTTGTTCCTTCTCTCTTTATTTAATTCTGTAACTTCAAATTAATATGCCAGAGCATAGCTGTCATACTGTGTGGACATATGGACTGTAGGAATGAAATGAGCTGCTAGAATGAGCCAAGCTAATGCTAACAGTTTGACGTAGCACAGTGGAAAATTAACAAGATAAGATAAAATACTAAACCAGCACTCAGAGCAATAGTAAATAAGATAAATTAAATTTTAAAAAAAATCAGTAAAAACTGTTCACAGTTTACAATGTTGTGTTAAAAAAAAAAAAAAAAAAAAAAAAAAAAAAAACCTATTCCTCGGCACTTTATGGACAAATTAACTTGCTCCAATTCCCAGGTTTTGGGAAAGACACCAGGGTTTTTTTTTTCCCTCTCTGTCCTTTTCTCCTCTTTGGTTACACACCATGGACTACATTCCCCACAAGCCATGCGACTTTGTGTCATTTTTGTCATGTGACCTTTTTGTGGGTTATTTATTGGTCAGAGACACTTCCTGCTGCAGTCTTACAACTGATGATGGTGTTCGGATGAACATTGAAACATCTTGAATTGTATTTAGTTTTTAGTCCAGTGTTTTTTAAATAAAACTCCTTTTGAAAGTTTATCTGACACCAGGATGTTTGAAAATGGACTTACATAGACAGTAAAAACAGTATACACAATGTTTACAGCATTACAGTTAACCTAAGCCCCTTTTCCACTAATACCTACTCAGCCCTATTCGCCTTGACTCTGCTCGGTTTGTAGGCATTAGTACCTGGTACCAGGTACTTTTTGGGACCTACTTCAGTGAGGTTCCAACCGTGCTGAGTCAAGCTGAAAATGTGACGTCAGCGGATTGCAGGCCACTGATTGGCCAGGGCGTAACGTCAGTGGATGAGAGCGACGTCTTCACAAGATTCAAAACCGCCATTTGTAAATTTGGCCGTGAACTTTTATTTCTGTATAAATCAACAAAATAAATGGCTACACATAAATCAACACTGTCACAAAACACTCACCATCTTCCCCGTGAGCAGCCATCAGCTCGGAGACCTCCTGGCATTTCATTTCGGAATGCTCTGCCTGTCATGTCCGCTGCGCGATCTCGCAGCGAACATATAAATTGGCAATGGCCCTAAAACGCAGAGTAAGTAACGTGTTTATTAACAAAGGGAAAATGTACAGAATGTCCAAATAATAGTTACTGTGAATAAGAGTAGACAACCCGCTACAACCCTTGTAGGCTTAAAGGGAATGCCTCACGCGCTCCGGACAGTCAGGACCGGAAGGAAAAGGCACAAAGGAAGACTTACAAATATGTTGGAGCAGAAAGGCTCTAAAACACAGCATACAGAGTCCAGGGGAAGGAAGCCGATAATGCGGGGAGTTAGGTTGTCCCATGCTGACATAAGCTGCCACACTGGCTGAGCCCACTGCCTCCCAATAAGTACTCAATATACTGATGAAGGCAAGTGGACACAGCCGTGTGGCAAGCAGGTGCATGATAATTGGATAAGTGTGTGCATGCGTGTGTGTGTGAGTGTGTGTGTGCGCATGTGGTGAAACAATACACGCCGGTGAATGTCTGGTGAGGAGGAGGCGCGACTGTAGGACCGGCAGAGAGCAAAGCTCAATCTGTCAGCTGGAATTAATAAGCAATAATCAAAACCCTACAGCCACAGGTCACAGACGGGGTAGAGCAACCCCGAACATGACACTGCCGATGTGCGGCTGAAAAGTTCATAGGCTGAAAAGTTCTTATAGTGGTCAAATTTGACCAAATGTGGTTATTTTTCAACAGTCTCCCCCATCGGTGTTGCAGCTCTTGGATCCCCGCACTTGAAAAATAAACTACATTTGGACAAAATTGAAAACTATGAACTTTTCAGCACCATCGGCCCTGCTGCAGCGGAGCGAGCCGAAATGAAAAAGTATACCAGGAGGTCTCCGAGCTGATGGCTGCTCATGGGGAAAGATGGTGACTGTTTGGTGATTTTAAACATCTTTTACGTTATTATCTGTGAAAATGTCAGCATGTAAACAACATAACGGGCCACCTTCCTGTACTGAACCCAAACCCACCCACTTGAGGTAGTACTTAGTTGTAATGGACAACCAACCACACCGTGTCGAGCTGAGTGGAGTCGAGGTGAGTAAGGCTGAGTAGCTGCTAGTGGAAATGGGGCTCTAGATAATAGAAATATAGGAATATAGAATATAGGCAATATAGGAATATAAATCCAGACAGTATATTTCACAGTTGAATGAACGGTGTTGTTTCCACCATCAATAATAATTAGCTCCACCAAGGAGGTAATGTAATCAGGGTGGTTTGTCTGTCTGTCTGTCTGTCTGATTGTCAGCAGGATTACGCAAAAACTACTGGACAGATTTTGATGAAATTTTTGCCAGAGGTAGCCCGTGGGCCAAGGATGAACCCATTAAATTTTGGTGATGATCTGAGGGTGCATACCTCTACCAAGGACCTTGTTTGTAACATCTGTGTTTCCCCCATTTTTCCTGCTGCAGGATGTATATGCTGCTGCTGCAATCAGAGAATCTCAAAAGACTTTTTTACTAGACCTGTACCTTGAGCAGAGAAAAAATTAAGAAGAAAAGGAAAAAGAGTGACATTATTCACCTGATTTTAATCTCAGCTCCAGAGCGAGCACATAGCGCCAAGCAGAATCAAATGGGCTTGCAAATAATAATAATACTGTAATAATAATAATAATTTCAGTGTGGATGTATAGAGCTGTTTGGGGCACTGCTTTATGCATCCAATTATTTTTCCTTCTCCTCCCCCTGCTCACACTCAGCATCATGTTGAAAGCAGGTAGATAAACATTGCCAGTCTCTGTCTTTTACTCCAGCCCTGCTGTCAAAACAGGTAAAGACAACAGCTGCATGTTTTCTTATTGGCTGAAATCACTCTGAAAGTGACCCCAAGAATATCATCTGGACTGTTGTTATGGTTATCGCTGTAGTGTGGACTCTGCCATCCAGAAGGATTTTTAAAACTATAATTTTAGTTATCGTTATCTTTATTATACTTTGTGTGGATTTCCCTTTACACTGGCCAGTAATATAGGGCAGCTGGTGAGCAGGGATGTTCACAAGTCCTTTTTTGCAAGTCTAAATCAAGTCTCAAGTCTTTGACCTCGAGTCCAAGTCATGTCTTAAGTCACATTATGCTTATAAAATCTAAGGAATTTTAAATATGTACCACATTATCCTTTATCCCGTAGCATTTAGTAACAGAACTGGCCAGCAGTTGGATATCATTAATTTAAACAGAGTGATGAAATTCAACAAAAACACAGGGAAAGTGTTTTTTAGTGAGAAATGCAGATGTTAACATCTGCATTTTTCCAAAAACTGACAGTTCTTTTCTTGAGAAACAGTCATGTTTTGTGGATCCAATTATCTGTGGAGTTTTAACAGTTAAAATCACCTGACTTTTATTCCCTAAAGGAAATTCAATGTTTTAGACATAAGAAAATTCAAATAAAAGATTGTTTAAAAGTCTCATATCACGAGTCCAAGTCAAGTCAGAAGCCCTTGTATCTGTGACCTAAGTGTGACTTCAGTCCAAGTCTCACACTCAAGTCCCCACCTCTGCAGGCGGGCATCAGGGCTGGGCTTCTCATTTCCTGACATCCAGGAAGAAAACCCACAAGGGTTAAAATAGCTTCCTGGAGTGAAAAATTATACCGGGTTTTGTGTGTATTTTGATTTTTTTTTTCCTATAATCACATATAGACACATTTCAAAAGGATAAAACCCACAAAACCACAAATTTTCAGTCAATGACCTCTTTAAATTAACCAAGGTCTGGTAGACTCAGAGTGATGAAGAATCATAACTAAAGTGCCCTCTAGAGTGACTGAAACAAGAGAAGGTTCCCAGTTGGATGTCCTTCATCGGGAAAACTGATTGTGGGCCCTTTTTGATGGTCCTTTGAACAATGAATTATGATTGGGTGCTCTTAAGAGTTGAAAAATTTGATGATAAGTCATAATGAATGCCCTTCTTGTGGAAAAAAATCTTATGCTGTACAGTGCCTTGTTAGGTGTTAAGATGCCCATCAGGTGAACACTTTTTAAAACACAATTTTAAAACTGTTTCTACATGCTTTAGGGCAGTGTTTTTCAACCGGAGTTCTCCAGGAAATTGTCTAATTTCACTTAATTAGTCCAAAAAAATTGCAAATAATTAGCCGTTGTTGTGTGTTGGTGCCTGTATTGGCTCTCATGTGAGTGGGTGGCTGTATGAATGAAATCTTTTTTCTTCTTGTTCTTGCAGGGCCACTCCCACAACCTCTGCAGCCGCTCCGCACCTGCCCTGGAAATCCCCCCAAAATGCCACAATGCCTGAGCCCACAACACCATCAGGATGAGTACACTGGTCGGGAAAGTGTCACCACCCCCTCCAGAAACTGCATCCTCATGTCGGCTGCTTCCAGCACCAAACAGGCAAGTGGACGCAAAACATCACGGAGCTCCACTAGTGTTGTGCCGAGAAAAGCACATCTGCCTTGAAAAGCACCCCCTCCATAGGAGCAGGACGTGGTGGCCTCATTTTCAAACTAATTTACTCTCCGTGTAATGGCGGAGTGTCAACACTGATTGGCTGTTGTAACCAAGCATCAAGTGAATTTTTGGCCTAAACTGAACAAAGTCCAACTCGTGCAGACTCAAATTCACGTGTGTTTGTGTTGTCCGGTGCAAATGCATGTGCGTTCGTTGCTTTCCACTGGCTTTGCATGTAATCGTGTCACATTTCACAGTGAGTATAAACAGATCACAAGAATAAATTGTGACATGGCAGAATTGGTTACAATATGTCATTTTCGAACATTTTTGGTTGGTGGGGTGCCGCGGGATTTTTTCAATGTAAAAAAAAACCCCACTTCTTTAGAATAGAATAGAATAGGCTTTATTGTCATTGTACAGCTGTACAGTACAACAAAACTGTTGGTGCTCCACCAGGCTACTGCGCAATAAAGTAGGAGAGAAGGATTAGATAAAACACAGTTATAGAACACACAGCTCAAATAAAAATAGCCTACGATTCTGGAAATACACACAGGTATGGTAGTCGCTTCATGGGTGGAACTACTGTATGTACATAAGAGTGCGGAGTGCAGAACACACAATTGAACACACAGCTGAGTAAAATGGCCCAAGCATTATGGAAAATATACATAGTAGTGGTTTCACGGAAGGGTCAATATACATGAAAGTGCGGAGTGCAAAAACAGGTGAGTTGCCTCTGCCGAGGGAGGAGGTATTGTTTTCAGTGGCGTTGGTTGGTTTGTCTGTTGGTTTGACTGCAACATAACTCAAAAAGTTATGAACAGATTTTGATGAAATTTTTAAGAAAGGTGTGTAATGGCACGGGGAACAGATGATTAGATTTTGGTGATGATCTGAGAATGCTGAAGTTTTATAGCTCACTATGATTTTATCATAGACAAAATAACTTAGTGTCATTTATAATTTCATTTTAACATTATGAATGATGCATCATAGATTTTTACATGCTTGAGCAGCCCCCCTCCTGAGTCTGCTCCTGACGGGCGGGCTTAATTACAGCAGGATGTTGTAGGACTTGTGAAAAATTGAGGGACCAGCTCTTTTGTATTATTATATATAATATATTTTTTTAACACACTGTTCCTGAACCGTATCAGCATTTAGAATATCAACTGAGTTTACTGAAAACTGTAGTGTCCTGTGTCTGCCGAGTACGTTGCAGTGTGAGGTCTGGCACTCTTTGTTATTGTGATCATTATTTTAATAGTGCTTTTACAGTATGTAGAAAAGGCTTGGGCAAGACAAGTAAGCATCTGCTGTTGAGAAATAGTGTAAGTGCTCTGTTTACAAGCATGTTTTATCCTCCTCAGACAGAGGGCCTGCAGGGTGACAGAACAGTGCTGAACACAAGTCTTCCGCTGTGCTGCTGGCCCGCTCCTGCTTCTGTTATTAAGTCCACAGCTATGCCAAGCGTGTGTACACAATTCTCTTGTTGTTTGGGTGAGCGGCACTAGGTAGTGTTAGCATCACCGCGGCAGCCGAGCCGAGGATAAAGCGTGTGTTTCAAGTCGATGAGCGCCAGCCTGCCAGAATTCCTCTTTCTCCCTGCAGCATCTCCGACATCTAATCCATGACCACAGACATCCCCCTCATTACTGCCAAATTACATGCAAATTTCCCCCAAATAAATGAGTTTTAAGTACTTGACAACCTGTCAGCCTCCGAATATTGAAACGTTCTGACGGCTAGATAAACAATCAACAATAATCACTCTATGCAAATTTGATATTTCCTGCACAATTAGGAGCGGGAAGAAAAACAGCCACTATAAATAACTGGACACACAAAGGCATCTGGCATTTGTTCAGGTTTAGAACAGATACGGATGCAAATGAAAGATTCTTTAGGATGTAATTGATTCAAACGTTGCTGCACCTCCTCAGCCTCCTTTTATTGTTCTTTTTTTTTTCTCTTCCTGGCACTTGTTTTTCCTCTCCCTTTTCTCTTCATCTCACCGCTTTCAATATACACAGATAATGGCTGATGTAAATGAGTGAATGAGAGGGAGAAGGAAGTGAATCACCTTTCGTCTACCTCTTGTTCTGTCTCTTTCACGCTCATGACGCTGCCTCGGAGGAGAGATGTGTGCAAAATAATGCGCTCCTATGAAGTGGATTGGAGATGACTGTGGAATTGAATGCAGGCTGGGAAACAGAGAGCGCTGTCCGCTGCTTGTGAAGGAGATTACTGTGTGAGCCTCACCGCCCCCCCCCCCCTTCCCTTCCTCCCACTCGCTCCTCCACAACACCCAGAGATTAAGACTGACAAGAACATATCAAGTCATTTCAGGACAGGAAGATCTCTCACTATCATCTCCCCTCCCTAGGCCTTTCTTTTGAAAACACGCTCCAGTCAGCTCCGCTCCTCGTGTCTTTCCTTGTGTCTCGCCTTTCTTCTCCTCTCCCCTCGGCTCGCCATCACTTCTTCATTTGTCTGTCTTCCATCCACACTGAGGGGCCTTGGGAGGTTTCTCTTGAAGGTGTGATGTGTGTAGAAGGCTGACCCCAGTGACCACCAACCTCCAGGATCGGGACATTCATTAGCGGGGGCTAACGGCTTCATCAGTGCACGGCGCTGACACCTCCCGTTGGGTCTCTCCATCTCTTACTCCACCTTTCCCCCCCCCAATGGCCTTGCTCTGAGCTTCAGGTTTTAAATCACAGCTGAGCTTTAAGAGGAAGTGAAAATGGTAAGTTGTGGCAGACATATCATATTATTATCATTATATACAGTATATATATATATATATATATATATATATATATATATATATATATATATATATATATATATATATATATATATATATATTAGATATTCAGCTCAGAATATTCCCATTTACATGATAATCACCATATTCTGAAGAAACTGCTGTAGTAGACTTGTTGGCAGAGTTTGCCCAACAAATGAGCTGTACTATTCATGAATAAATATATTTATAAATAATGAATGGAAAATAAAAATTAAATTGCATTTTATTTCAACTTAGCAGCAAAATCTCTAAAGGAAGAAGACAATAAAGGCATTAACAAATAATTAATTATTAAATTGCTTTATTAACTCAATTTATCAGTAAAATGGTCTGAAGGCTGCTGTTGTTTCACTTTCAGTTTTCCCTCCTCTTAAATCAAATATGAAAATGGTGCTCTAAGAGAATAACAAATAAATAGTAGTTCCAGGAAAAATATAATAATTAACTAATTAGCAAATATTATATGCCTTTAAATAAAACAACCCGACATTGAAATTTACACATTTATTTAAATAATGATGTGCTTACTATTATTGTTTTAGTTTTGAATAAATAATGACTTATAATTAACTAATGGCACATTTATTTGATTGATTATTTGATTAAAGGCCCCATTTGCTGTCCTTTCCCCACATTTTAACAGCTTCCACAGGTCTTAACTAATTGTTTGTGACATATTTTGGTCACACTGCCATCAAGAAACATGCACTGAAACCAGCCGTTCTGAGAAAAGCTGCAAAAGATGATTCCCAATGAGGCTGCATTAATTAAATACTTTTGCCCCTAAAAGGTGATAGAGACAGCATTCTGACCTCCTGGCCAGTAGGTGCCACACTTACTCTTGCCCCAACAAGTTGGTAGAGACACATGACATCAGCCAAGTCGTGCTATTGGCTGTGACATCTTGTCATGGATATGTAAATATCAGATAGACTGTGCCTAGCTGCTAGGCTAATCATGTTTCACATAGGTAACTTATGTATATGATTACAATAAATACAATGAATAATTCTTTGTGTATCCTATTATCACAGTGCTGAAGATGCTATCAACCATTATACTTTCCTACAGAATACTGCACCTCCATTTGCCATGGAAATGTTATCGTGTCTTATCTAGAGTATCATATAGACTGAAGTCTCATCATCCATCTGCGTAAAAGTAAATATTATGATTACTTCAGTCCCATAAAAAATAATTTAAAAAAAATCATTAATATATTATTTTTTTTCCACAATTTCGTCATACTTGCAATGGTACGATGACAATAAAGCCTATTCTGTTTTTTTGAAGAATACAACTTTAATTTGGCACCTTTCTAAACATTCTTTGATGTATTTTTTTTTAAATATTTGTTTCCATGAAAACACAGTGTTGTTCACTTTTAAGCTCCAAGGGCATTTTGAGGTTTTTCTCACCTAAACAGACATCCATCCATCCATCCATCTTCTTCTGCTTTATCCTGTTCAGATCACGGGAAGGGGGGGGGGGGGGGGCTGGAGCCTATACCCAAAATAAATTTGTTATATATACTACATTTGTTATAACTACTAAGGTCTACATTCATCATCCTGGTCTCTACAGTCATGTGAAAAAAAAAAATAGGATGCCCTGTATAAGCCTGTGTGTGTGTGTGTGTGTGTGTGTGTGTGTGTGTGTGTGTTTACATATTTGGACATATGGATATTTAATTTAATATAAATATTAAAAATACTGTGGGATGCATGTAATACAACTAAACAATTAAAAATGAATTAAAGACTTTTTTTTCAAATTTTCTGTAAAATATAATTCTAAACAAATAGTGAGGAATAAATTAGGACACCCCCACATTCATTCCCACTTACAATGGCTAAAATATTTTTAAAAAAAAAATGCAATTAAAAACACAAACAAGGTTAGACATAGGCATGTGAACAATTCTTTATAAAGAACTGAATATTTAAAGGGGTGTACAAAAATTTTCACATGACTGTACACATAAGACCTCACATAATCTTCCTATAGCATAATTAGCAATGCATATTTTACTATGCCTGAGGAAATTGTGAAGCATCACTGGTGGTCCTTAATTTGCAAAGTTGGGGGTCCTGGAATACTGAGAGGTTGATATTCTTACAGCTCAGTGGGCAAGGCTGGACTGGGACAAAAAATCGGCCCTGGCATTTTTGGTCCAGGCGGCCCACCACGATGAGTCAAACAACATCAGTAGGCTACACCAGGGGTGTCCAGTCATGTGCCCTGTAGGGCCAAGACCCTGCAGGCTTTACCTCCAACCAGTGTCTTCAACAGCAGATTTCACTGAATTTCTTCCCACTGATTGCTGATAAGTGAAAACACCTGCTGAAGAGACTGGGTAGAAGAGAAAACCTGCAGGGTCTTGGCCCTCAAAGGCACATGATTGGACACCCCTGGTACAGATGTTCCAGTTAAATATGTGCAAGTATTGTGCCATTCCCCAAAGTAAAACTGAGGAGTAGGTTACATGCAAAACAGGGGAATAGAATAATTAGTCACATGATCACAGTCCTGTTTAAGATATGCCTGACTGATTTCATAACATACATTTTTTCCCCTTACAGCAATTGCAGGGATGTGCAGAGACATTTTGTGGAGCCAAAGTAAGGGCACCCTCAACTCTGACTCCTGTTACTGGAGTAATTATCATCCTACTGTAAAGCTTGTAATATTAGAAGCTTTGTTCATGGCTTCATGTCAACTATTAATTTGTTAAGTAGCAACATTCAAACCACATTTAATGGCCTAACAGAGATCAGAATTATCCCACTTTTGCCCTTAACAAGTGAATCCCTGTGGTTTTGAAGAAAGAAAGAAAAAGAAAGAAAGAAAGAAATTACTTTATTATCTATTTTGCATAAATATTTTGTCATAATTGTAAAGTCTCAAAAATTTGCAAAGATGCAAAACTGAGAAAAAAAACAAAATTACAAGGAAAAAAACATCACAAACATATATACAATAAAAGCTTCAAATTTACTAGAATATCGTAACAAATGTTTAAGGACAAATGCCCATTTATTTAAAATATGTACTAAATTTATGAGAAAAAATGCAAAATTGCAAGAAAAACAAACTTGAATTTAAAAGATAAAAGTTACACATTCTTGGAAAAAATTGCAAAATTATGAGGAAAAAATTCACATATGTACAATTAGTCATTGGGAATATAAATACAGGAAGTGATGTCAAAAATGTACTAAATTTATTAAGAAAAAGTAAATGAATAAACTGTTGGGGAAGAAAGAATAAAAATAATCATAAGAAAAAAGTAGATAATTTATGAGAACTCTCCAAATTCACAAAAAAAATTCCATATTTTCAATAAAAGAAGTTCTAATTCAGGTGGTAGAGTAGGTAAGGTAAGGGTAAGGACCTGTACTTATATAGTGCTTTACTAGTCTCAAAGACCACTCAAAGCGCTTCACTAGTACTAACCCTCTCTTCTAAGGGCCTATAGGAGACAGATATCTAGGGACAATTTTTAGAACAACCAATTAACCTAACATGCATGTCTTTGGATTGTGGGAGGAAACCGGAGCCCCCGGAGTAAACCCACGCAGCACAGGGAGAAGAGTAGCCTGAAACGGTGCACGAGTACAGTTGACAACAGTTGACAAGAGAATCCCTGTGGTTTTGAATAAAGAAAGAAAGAAAATTTTTAAAGTTATCAAACTCTTGCCTGTTCAATTTATAAAATATTAAATGACTATGCACTCTTCCCCCCCCCGGGAAAATATGTTAAACTGAGGACTGTCACCGGTGCAACCGCCAGATCAATCACTAGAGGAGACTGTGAGGTCCCCCACAGATGCACCACATTTGCTCAATCTGTGCTATCAGTGAGGGGCACAAAGATCTGGAATAATATACCACTTGCAATCAGAAAACATACCAAACTAAACACTTTTAAAACTCATTGTAAAAATTGTCTTTTAAACAACCAAAACTGTACCCATAACTAGTGGTTACTCTGCGGTATGTGCATATATATATATATGTGACCCGTGCTGGCAAAATGAGTCAGAATGCGCACGTGTCATTACGAACTGCAGGCACGAGAAGTCATAAATCATGACTCTTTCTTTGTTTGCTAGCGGCAAGTCCCGGGAAAACCCCCCCATGAGTGCCTGGTATCATTGGAAAGCTTAGGAAACGCACTTTCTAAAAATACATATGTTTTTGCAGAAGACATAACTACTGACCAATCGAACGCGAGTTTTAAACCTAGCCAAAATATAAACAATTCATCTTTTTTCCGGGTCCGTTTGTGTGCACTTCCTACAAATTAAATATCATTTTGAAGGTCTTACAATACAGAATATGGAAAAAAGTTATATCAGTTTTGATAATTTCCTCAAAGTGAGTCAAATTGCCAGCATGGGACACACACACACACACACACACACACACACACACACACACACACACACACACACACATATACAGTATATATACACTTTGCAAGCAGTTTCATAAAATGGTCAGTCAGAAAGCAACTCATACCAGCTCGGACGTCGCCAGGGTTAACAAGGTCAGGAGTTCCTGGCAGTGGAGGGCGAAGGACAGAGCTGCGTGGAAGAATCTGATCAGACCTAAATGAAACTGTCACAAACCCCTGTGCGCCATTACACGGCGCACGAGGGAAAAAAAACAATCGCAGGAGTAAAGAGTGCCATGTTTATTGAAGTTCACAAAAATAACAAGTCCAATAATCACCAAATTCAGTTCAGTTAACCACACGATATATGGAGAGGTGTAATGACAGGATTAGGCCACCAAACTTACAGGGCGCCTGCCAAATGCTCTACAGCCCGGTCTAAAATGGAGCCTCGTGCTACAGGGCTGCGTAAAGCACAAAAAGGAAAGGCAAACAGCCTAGTGCTGCAGGGCTGCAATGCACAGGAGAAAAGGCGAAGAAAGACACTTACAAGGCTGGGGCTGATCCGGGGCGCAACATGCAGTCTGCAGGATGAAGCGGAGAAGCAGGGCCAGCCGAAACACCAACGGATGAAACAGGTTAGCAGTGACAGGCTGGAGAATAACGAAGGGAGTGATACCATATACGAGGAGAACTAGCTGCCACGTATAGAGGCGAATGCCCTGACAATCTCTTTGCTCTGGAGGGGCCAACAAGTACTCCTGAAGCTAACGAGGAAAGAGATTGCTGGTGTGAGAATGTGTGGGCGGAACTGATTGGCACCCGGTGTGTGAGAGAGCGTGTGAATGAGAGTGAATGGAGCATGTGCATGTGTGTGTGTGCATGCGGGTGTGTGTATGTATGTGAGCACCTGCGATGGTGCAGTTGATGGCGCTGACAGGAGGAGGGGATATGCCAGAGCTGTCAGGAGGAAACTAGGACAAATCATAACAGTAAGTAAGAACCGGGTTTGGAGGCCAAACCCGGATTCATGACAGAAACAGTCATTGTTGCCCCCGACAGACTGCTATGATGATGATGATGATGATATGTGTGTGTGTGTGTGTGTGTGTGTGTGTGTGTGTGTGTGTGTGTGTGTGTGTGTGTGTGTGTGTGCCCGTGGGTCACACACATATGCCCTGCCTCTTGCTTGTTGCTTTGAGGTGCTTGGGTGCATGTGTGTCTGTGTACGCATACACAGCAGTTCACTCGTGTGACATTTGAATGTGTTGTTTTGTAGCACCTTAACTCTTGCACTTTAGCATATACACTTTATACAGTTATACTGCAGTTGTTCTTCTTGTGTATGGTCGTTTGTCTGTTTGTTTTTGTGACCCGCTGGGGGACTACAGACGCAAATTAGCAGTATTGCTAAATCTGGCATACTTACATTTGTATTAATGTTCATTAGTATGTAATGTCCCTTTCAAATAAACATTAAACTTAAACGAGTAAAAATAGTTATCTTTACATATTATTACTCATACATAAGAGTAATTACCTAAAAATAGTTTAAGAAGAAATTATTGGGATGTGAGTTTAGTCTGGACAGTTTGAGGTTTTTGCTCCTAAATTTATGACAGTTTTATTCTAAATTTACTACTTTATCTTTGTAAATTTGAAAAAAATAAAATAAAATAAAATAAAATTCCCACTTAAACCACCTTTTTCACATAATTTGTGTTTAGTGCTAATTTATGGCGCTTTTTTTTGTAAATTTGAGATTTCACTCTCATAAATTTGTCCTCATCAAATAAAAATCAAAAATAAAATGAGCAAAGATGCTGTATTTCTGTTATATTATAGGCTATTTATAGCCTATTAGTAGCCCATTTTCTAACCCCCACCCCAGGTGAAAACCTCACGTATTCTGAAACCTAAATATTTTCAGGTATGCATCATACTCTTACTGAATAAATTCAGACAGACCCAAAAACTATTCATAACTTTGCAGAATATTCAAGCTGAGGCTGGCGTCATACATTATTATGACATGTTAGGTGTTACTTGTACAAGAGCTGCAGCAACTTCCTGTCCCCTGACCTTTCCCGCTGTTGGGATAGGGAGGGCCCTGATGTTGCATTAAAATACACTCAGAAGTTTGACTTTATATTGGAATTAGTAGGGCAAAACAGTGGTCCCCAACTCTGTTCCATGGAGGCCCCAGACCCTGCAGGTTTTCTGTATCCTCCAGGTTCTTCAGCAGGTGTTTCCACTGATCAGCAATCAGTGGGAAGAAACACAGTGAAATCACCTGTTGAAGACTCTGATTGAAGGTAAAACCTGCAGGGTCTTGGCCCTCCATGGCACATGGTTGGGGACCACTGGGGTAAAACATAAAGTTTTACACATAAGGCTTTTTCTGGAGCTTTTTAACCGACTAATATGTCCTTTATTTTAAATTTAGTTGCATCTAATTCCGTTTTTTAATTTTTACATTAATCTTTTCAACTTCACTTTTATGCTTTTATTTATCCATTTTCATCTGACAGTTCTGCAGGCAAACAATTTCTTCCACACTAAACTCAGCTCTGAAAGGGGCCGGTGGGCACTGGGAAGGAAGGGGTGAGGGTGTTAGGGGTGCGTTAAGAGATTTGATTGGGCAGCCCAGTGTCAGTGATTAGAATAAACGAATGGGCTGCTGTCAGTACTTCAAAGGCTGGTGCGCAGCAGTCCTTGAAGCCGTGGTTACATAATTATACTGATGACAACGCACCGGCCCACAAGTGCGTCGGGCCACAGGGCAAATGCCTGGTATGCCAGATGGTCAATCCAGCCCTGTCAGTGGGGGAGGTAAAGGTACGAGAATCCCCCCCCCCCAAAAAAAAACAAAACAAATGAAGGCAATAGCGATACAAAATGCCAAAGCACACTAAGAAACACACACAAAAATGAAAAAAATAAACTGAGCTCCCTAAAAAGGCAGTTTTTTTCCTACCACATAAACCTAAACAACACCATTTTCAAAACCACAGCAATACAAAATCACAGTAATATGTTCACTCAAAATCAGCAAGAGAGGTTGCATATAAACAACTGTTAACAGTTTGCAGAGTTTTGTTACTTCTTCATTTTCCCTTCAGCCAGATTTGTACAGTGGGGGAAATGTGGAACTAAGGCCAAATTTTCTATTGACAAGGGAAAACAAGCAGGCTGAATGACTCCTCCATCCATTTTCAGCACTCCAGGCCAACACCCCACACCTACTACAAAGACCCCAACTAACTGTTGTTGGGTTTCTCTAAACACAAGACGTATTATGATGTGATGATTTCTCTCCATCCATCCACATGACTTACCTGGCAAACTCCTCCCGCAGTTTTCAAGCTAGGATATTTAAATTTCACAAAGTGTGTGTACATGTATTGAAGATGTGCATATTACAAAGATTCTTATTTTGGATCATTATTTTCAAAATTGCAGGTTTTAAAACATTGCCATTTTTAGAATGGAAATTTCGATAGAGGGTACATGGTTTGTCCAGCTAACTCCTCTTATGGTTTTCAAGCCAGGTCATTTTTCACACAGTGTCTATACATTTATTGTAGAAGTTCCAGTTATTAGGATTTTTATTTTGGATATTTTTTTTTCGTGAAAATTACAGATTTTACAACTTTGTCATTTTTTGAATGAAATTTCAATAGAGGGTACATGGTTTGTCCAGCTAACTCCTTCTTCAGTTTTCAAGTTAGAACATTTTCATTTCACACAGTGTTTCTACATGTATTGAAGATGTGCACATTGGCGGTAGTTACGGTAGATGATTTTAGATTTTCTCTAAATCTGTTCCACTTTGAATTGCAGCTTGTTTGCTTTGCTAAAAGTCCTTGCAATGTTGTTCCAAAATCTGTATGTGCCATTAGGCATTAATGGTGCCTTCACAGATGTACAAGTTACCTGTGCCATGGGCACTAACACACCCCTATACTATCACCAATGCTGTTATTTTTTTTTTTTTTAACTTTGTGCAGATAACAATCTGGATGGTCCTTTTCCACTTTAGCCCAGAGGACATGATGTCCATGATTTCCAAAAACCATTTGAAATGTGGAATGTGACACCACAACACACTTTCCACATTCCATCAGTCCATCTCAAATGAGCTTAGGCCCAGAACCTGGTGGCATTTCTGGGTGTTGCTGATATATGGCTTTTAGTTTGAATGGTACAGTCATAATTTGTACTTGCAGGTGTAACTGTTAACTGACAATGGTTTTCTGAAGTGTTCCTGAGCCCATATGGTAATATCCTTTACAGAATGATGTTGGTTTTTAAGGCAGTTCTGTCTGAGGGATTGAAGCTCATAGGCATTCTATGTTGGTTTTCAACCTTGCTGGTCACTTGCAGAAATTTCTCCAGATTATCTGAATCCTTTTATGATATCATGGACTGTAGATGATGAAATCCCTAAATTCTTTGCAGTTGTACTTAAGCTGTGTTCTTGAACCATCGGACTATTTTCCCCTGCAGTTGTTCATAAGGTTTTGAATCTCACCCCATCCTTGCTTGTGAATGGCTGAGCCTTTTGGGGATGTTACTTCTATACCCAGTCATGACACTCACCTGTTTCTAATTAACCTGTTCATCCCAATCAGATGCTTTTAGAGCATTCCTCAACTTTCCCAGTCTTTTCTTGTCCTTGTCCCAGCTTTTTTGGAACATGCTGCAGGCATGAAATTCAAAATGAGTGAATATTTGCAAAAATAAATAAATAAATAAAGTTTATCAGTTTGAACATTAAATGTTTTGTTTGTGTAGTGTATTCAGTTGAATATAGGTTGAAAAGGATTTGCAAATCATTGTATTCTGTTTTTATTTACATTTTACACAATGTCCCAACTTCAATGGAAATGGGGTTTGTATTACTCTGTACTAACACTGTTTTACAGCAGTACTAAAAGTACACATCTGTAATTTCGTAGTACTTCATGGGCTGTGTTACAAAATGTTAGTGTCATGAATCTGGGTTTGGAGGGCAAACCCAGTTCAGAGTCATTGTTATGTTCTACCCTAGTTTTCCTCTGACAGCTCAGGCACGCCCCCTTCTCCTGTCTAGTGCAATCAGCTGCACTGTCATGGGTGTTCACACACATACACAGACCCACACGCACATGCACACGCTCCATTTACTCTCATTCACATGACCTCTCTCACACCTAGTGCCAATCAGTTCTGCTCACACATTCTCACACCGGCAATCTCTTTCCTCGTTAGTTTCAGGAGTATTTGTTTGCCGCTCCATAGGAAAGAGATTGTCGGGGCATTCACGCTCATTCATGGCAGCTAGCTCTCCATGAATGACGTACCACTTCCTTCACGCATTCAGCCCGACATCTTCAGATGATCAATCCCTGGGCGTTCACGGCTGCCTCAGCTTCCTATCCTCATCCACCAGACTGCACAGTTCACCCCGGATAAGCTCCAGTCCTGTAAATGTCTTTAGCCTTTCCTCTTGTGCTAGCAGCCCTGCAGCACTAGGCTGCTCACCTTTCCTCTTTCGTGCCCAACGCAGCCCTGCAGCACTAGGCTCCGTATTAACCAGGCTGTAGAGCATTCGGCTCGCGCCCTGTATGTTTGGTGGCCTAACCCTGTCATTGCACCTCTCCGTATATTGTGTGGTTATACTGAACTGAACTTGGTGATCATTGGACTTGTTATTTTCTTTGTGTTTGTTAATAAAAGTGCACCATCAATTCTCGCTTTTGGGCTTTATTCTCTCTCTCGTGCACCGAGCCATGGCGCACGGAGGTTTGTGACAGTTAGTGGCTTTTTTCCTGGGTTGCTGTCTTTGGCAGTGCTGCAGTGCTTCCTGAAGGCCTTATGTATGGAAAGCCGTCAGGGTCAAAAACATTCATCCACATGTGTGTTGATCACATGACAAAAAGAAAAAGACAGTGCATCCGGAAAGTATTTACAGCGCTTCACTTTTTCCACATTGTTATGTTACAACCTTATTCCAAAATGGATTAAATTCATTTTTCCTTAAAATTCTACACACAATACCCCATAATGACAACATGAAAAACGTTTTTGTTTTTTTTCAGATTTTAGCAAATTTATTAAAAATAAAAAACTAAGAAAATCACATGTACATAAGTATTCGCAGCCTTTGTTCAATACTTTGTTGATGCACCTTTGGCAGCAACTACAGCCTCAAGTCTTTCTGAATATGATGCCACATGCTTGGCACACCTATCTTTGGGCAGTTTGGCCCATTCCTCTTTGCAGCACCTCTCAAGCTCCATCAGGTTGGATGGGAAGTGTCGGTGCACAGCCATTTTCAGATTTCTCCAGAGATGTTCACTTGGATTCAAGTCTGGGCTCTGGCTGGGCCAATCAAGGACATTCACAGAGTTGTCCTGAAACCACTCCTTTGATATCTTGGCTGTGTGCTTAGGGTCGTTGTCCTGCTGAAAGATGAACCATCGCCCCAGTCTGAGGTCAGAGCGCTCTGCAGCAGGTTTTCATCCAGGATGTCTCTGTACATTGCAGCATTCATCTTTCCCTCTATCCTGACTAGTCTCCCAGTCCCTGCCGCTGAAAAACATCCCCACTGATGCTGTGACTGCCATGCGTCACTGTAGGGATGGTATTGGTCTGGTAATGAGTAGTGTTTGGTTTCCTCCAAACATGATGCCGGGCATTCATGCCAAAGAGTTCAAGAGTTCAAAGAGTTCTTTGTCTCATCAGACCAGAGAATTTTGTTTCTCATGGTGTGACAGTCCTTTAGGTGCCTTTTGGCAAACTTCGGGCAGGCTGCCATGTGCCTTTACTAAGGAGTGTCTTCCCTCTGGCCACTCTACCATACAGGCCTGATTGCTGGATTGCTGCAGAGATGGTTGTCCTTCTGGAAGGTTCTCCTCTCTCCACAGAAGAACACTGGAGCTCTGACCATGGGGTTCTTGGTCACTTCCCTGACTAAGGGCCCTTCTCCCTGATTGCTCAGTTTAGATGGCCGGCCAGCTCTAGGAAGAGTCCTGGTGGTTCCAAACTTCTTCCGTTCACAGATGATGGAGGCCACTGTGTTCAATGGGACCTGCAAAGCAGCAGAAATTTTTCTGTACCCTTCCCCAGATTTGTGCCTCAAGACAATCATGTCTCGGAGGTCTACAGACAATTCCTTTGACTTCATGCTTGGTTTGTGCTCTGACATGCACTGTCAACTGTGAGACCTTACATAGACAGGTGTGTGCCTTTCCAAATCATGAACAATCAACTGAATTTACCACAGGTGGACTCCAATTAAGCTGTAGAAACATCTCAAGGATGATCAGTGGAAACAGGAGCACCTGAGCTCAATTTTAAGCTTCATGGCAAAGGCTACGAATACTTATGTACATGTGATTTCTTAGTTTGTTTTTTTTTAATAAATTTGCAAAAATCTAAAAAAAAAAAAAATTTCACATCGTTTCACGTTGTTTTTATGGGTATATTGTGTGTATAATTTTGAGGATAAAAATGATTTTAATTCATTTTGGAATAAGGTTGTAACATAACAAAATGTGGAAAAAGTGAAGCGCTGTGAATACATTACGAATGCACTGTAAAACAAAGGCATCAAACTGGGCGGTGTGTTAAGTCATTATTATCATGTTATCTTTGACAGCACTAAGAAAACCACAGATCAGACAATGTTCTGGGCAGATAACCTCCATCAACTTGAATGAATAGATACCTGGATGTGCTTCACTAACGTCCTTTCGAGTAACAGTTTTCCCTTAAGATCGTACTGTACATGTTTCTTCACATGCAGGGCTGGAGCTGTCCAGGCTTTTGGCCATCCAATGCCTTTAGTCAAACATGCTTTTATCCCCATAAAGCAATCTGACCATAACTGCAGCTGAGGTCACCCAAAAGCACCAAAGCACTCAGATTTCTTTAAACCGCATTTATGTTGGCGAACATAATAGGATGAGCTCCTCACCAACATGCTTCTTAAAGACCATGAGCACTGTGATGAAGGTGATATGAGCCACAAATCGCGGCCACTGATGGGATCTGTGATGCTGCTGCGGTGGACACCTGGGCCCACTGACGACGGAGACGACGGAGAGAGTGTCAGGTAGTGAGAGAGGCAGCTGGTCATGACGGGTAGCACCGTTATCAATCACAGGCTGCTCTATTAATTTCATCAAGGCCCTAGTGCCTGCTGACATTAAATGACATGCCGGTTGGGCCGACGATGTCCCTGAGGTGGCAACGCGACTGGCCGCCGCTTTTGAAATGCAAATCAGGCTTTAACCTTAAACAGAGCCGCCTGGCCAAAATTATCTTTCTGCCTTCGAGTCAGGTGCTCCCCTCCCTCTACATTTTTTTCCAACCCCCCCCACCCCCCTTACGTCCCACCTTATCCTCCCATTCTTCTTCCGCTCATTCCCTTCCACCAGCTTGACCCCTGGGGTGCAGGAGATGGAAAGAGCATCTTTAGAAGAAGCGACAGATAAAGCCAAAGGTGGTGGAGGGTGGAGAGGGAAGAGGGTGGGGAGGGAGAGAACGGCAGTGCTGACACCAGCATTCTGCCCTGATGAAGGGGCAGAGGGGTGCCACCGCCAAGCCCAGGGATGAAGACGTCTCAAGGACAAGCAAACACATGGAATAGGATGCAGCATGTGCGTGTTTGCGGTCGGGCCGCAGCTCCCTCTGTACTTACCCTCATGGGTAGGAAGGTGATGATGACCATGGTGCTACTTCAGATTTGAGAGAAACTTCACAAACATTCGGCATCATGTCCAAAAATAAAACACTCCTGAAATCAGTATGCAAGCCGATGTGCATGCCTACTTCATTTTGGCCTCAGGTTTAGAGAAAAAAAAAAAATCCCCTTTAGAAGAACTGTGCCATTAGAGCTGTCAATATTGTGAAGCATTAGCGTGGGCCCAGACATGGAAGGATTGGTTACCAATATGCAAGTAGCTGCCATTGTTCCTGGAAAGCCTTTTTCCCTTCTCTTTATTCTTTATCTGAGCAGACTGAACCCATTAATTTTAATTGAGACATCAGACGAAAGTGAAGCACAGAGCGCTGCCTGGACAGGCGGCAGATACATGACGGAAAAAGAAAGAAATATTCAGACTGGAAAAAAAAAAAAAAAAACAGAGTGAAGAGGGAGAGAAACGGGGGGGCGAAGGAAAGAGGTCCCCGCGGCAGCACAAACAAACATATCATAAACACATGAGAGCTATCTCTCTCTTTATCTTCCTGCCTTCTCCATCTCCTTCTCATTTTCATTCCTCTGTCTCCTTCAGCATCTCTTGTGCCTTCTGTCTTTAAAGAACAAAGCAACGCTAAGCAAACTCTTTCAGCGCACAAATCCTCCACACTTTGCCTAAATCTCAATATGTTCACTGTAAACAGCCTTTTGTATAGTCAACACAAATCAAGATCTATATGACTCAGCAAGTGTTACAGCAGCTGTGGGCTTTGACTCCATTCATTTCACTGCATTGTCATAGTTTGTGCATCTTTTCTGAGACTGATGTGAGCATCATAAACTACATTTAAAATTTGTGTCATCTGTGGTCCCTCTTTTTGAAATTTAGCATTCATCTGCTTATTATCACAGCTAGCATAATAATATGGCTGTCCTACCATTATTCACTGACAACAACTGGAGCCAATACACCTTTTGAAGGACTGTTAAGTACAATAAACCATGAAGGGAGTTCTGATATCTGTCCCATAACACTAAAAATGCAGTTTCCGCTCATGTAACTTAAATTTGTTGATGAAACGCCTCTCGTCATGGAAATCTTCTTTGTCCATGCTCAAGTGGAACATTGAATCTTTAGAATTTGGTGTTTTTGATATTAAATGCAGCCCAAGTAAAAATTTTTGCTCCAGCTTTTTAGTGGAGAAGGAAATTTCTGTCAAAACACTTGTCTGCTGAGTTAAAGCGAGTTCAAGTAAAACTCCAACTTTTTGTCATAACAGTAAGTCAAATAAACAACTGTCCAAATGTTGCAATGAACTTTGGATAGTGACTGCAAAAAGGTTTGCCTTACGACTGCTGCAATACTGTAATTTCCAAGTTGTGGGACTAATAAAGGTTTATCTTATCTTATCTTATCTTATCTTATCTTATCCAGCAGTCCTTTTAACATCAGACGCCAAGCAAGATTGAGGTCAGAGAAGAAGTGCAGCGACTGCTGGTTGAGGAGGCTGCCTCAGAGTCCGCCACGCCTGACACAGCAGCCCCTGGACTGGCTCGGTTTCCTCTGTAGGGGGCCTGTGGGGCAGGAACCGCAGCCCCCCACCCCTAGCCTTACCTTTCTTGCCCTTGGGTTGCACGGCGACACTAGCAACATGTGTCTCCAGTCAGTCACAATTTAGTTCCATAGATCAACAAACCCAGACGTTTTCCCACTTTTCTCACCCTTGCTCGCTCACAGAAACTACACTGAGAAGGGTTCAAGATGATTTCAAGTCATTCACGATGACACGGCGACTACTTGGTGAGAAAATCTGTTACACACATTTTTTGAACATGTTGGAAATTCCTGTAAAAAAAGAGCGAGACCCTGAGACTCAAGAGAGGAAACCGCAAACCCCTGTGAATGTTTGGAGACATTTTGGAAACTCCCTCACAAATGCCGTTCTCCAACTCGTTGCAAGCAGTTGCAGCCCAGTAAGATACTGCCTTTAGGAACTGCCATCCAGAGGGAACTGCGCTCCTCCTCCACATTGAAAAAAGCAAGTCACAATAGTCTGGAAAACCACCACTGATGCTTCATAGGTTTTCTAAACACATCCAACTGGGAGGAAACCCTGGTGCACACCTCAGAAGAGTGAGAGTGGTGCTTCAGGAAGGACTGGGCGTCACTGCTTAGACCGCTGCAACTGTGACAGGTGGGGGAAATGTTGGACGGATAAAGCCACAGGTTATGTCAATGTTGCATTGCACCTTTTTTCTTCCATCATTTCGTTTCACTTTGACAATATCTTCTACACAAAGGAAACTGTCATTTTAAGGGTCAAAATTCTGCTCTCATTTCTGACCCCTACTTATGGCATATCCAAATGCGAGACAAGCCACAAAGAATACATCGGAGTATCAAGCATTACAAGATGAAGGGCCTCCATCTAGATGATATATAAGGCCAGTCTTTTTAAAAGATATTTACTGAAATCAAAAGAATATTCAGGTAAAAGCTTTCCGACATCTTAAAGATAAATGTTCAAGTTCATAAATACAGCTGTTTTCTCTTGGCCGCCAAAGTCTCTTGAGAAACAGTGACTAATTTCAGGAAAAGTCAATCGTAAGCAGGTTGGAATATTCCCATATCACAGGAAGAATATACATATTCTGTGTCTTAAAAAAAAACTGTTGAGTGAGCAAAAGCTGGGCGTTTGCATGCTTTCAGACTGTGTTTGCACTAAATTTCTGCACATCGCCATCCATCTACAGCATGTATTTTGTGTATAGAGTGTATGTACAGAGGCATATGTGCATGCCACGGTGTGTGTGTGTGTGTGTGTGTGTGTGTGTGTGTGTGTGTGTGTGTGTGTGTGTGTGTGTGTGTGTGTGTGTATGTGTGGAGGGGGTGGGTGGGCACACTCACACATGTGTTCTGGAATCAGGGGAGATGAAGGAACTGCAGAAGATGAGGAGCTAAGCCCATGATGTTAAGTACGGGGAGACACCTGGCAGGGAAACTTAAGTGCTTCCACCAAGTATCATCAACCCAAGATTAAAAGCGTCGAGGGGGAATTGTGGGAGGAGAAGGATGCGAAGTGAGGCGGAGAGAGGGGGAGGGGGTGATCATGCATTTTGACAAGACACATAGTGGGGGGAAAATATCAAGAGAAGAGGACTGGGGAGAGGGAGACACTCGAAATATCTGAAAGCAGCAGCAAAACAGGAAATGCAAACTGGGTGTGCATGCGGCATATGTACAGGAGGACACAGTGTTTGTAAAAATACAGGCAGATATCCAGTATGTAGGTACAAGGGAATATGCTGTTTGACCGATAATAACAGGATATCATTCAACTTTGCCACACAACACGATGATTGGTGACACATGGACTGGACTGAAAAGAAACAGACACACAAGTATCACCTTGACATTTTTAGATTTCATACATCCCAACTCCACTGGTGGTGGTTATAACAATACTAACAATTCTAGTTGTGCTTTCCTCCTCAACCCCCCCCCCCCCCCCCCACCACCACCACCACCACCACCACCACCGGGTAAAACCACATAGCCTGATTACTAGACAATCTTTCCTCAGATGTCTTCATCTAGAAACTACTCTGTCAAGGGCCTGCTGCTGATTACTGTACATAAATACCAGGCTAATATCCTCTTTTGACGGCAAATAACAGGATGTGTGTGCTGCACCGTATAGCCAGTGTGTGCTTTTGTGCTTTCTGCTCCAACTCATCTTCAGAAATTTGTGTTTTGATTGCAGAAAGTAACTGTGCACACGCCTCTTTAAAGAGAAGTCTGCACGCTCTCTCTCTCTCTCCCCCTCGCTCTCCTACCCATTTTGCCACCACTCCTGCGAATGGTTATTATTATCATCATCAGCGGAGTACGGTGAAATCAGGGCCCTGACAAGCAATCTCTTCTCTAACTCAATCTGCCCCACCACTGCAAGAAATGTTCATAAGCACAAGATTCTAATCCAGTAAAGGGAGGCAGAGTCATGTTTGGAGTTGATATCACTGTGGGTTGTCTTGGATCTTATTATATAGGGAGGTAAATATTAAATTATTTAAGCATAGATCATGAAAACAAGATGTTTTACTTTTAAGTAAAAGCCTATATCTATGTCCCATCGTGCTCATAAGGAAGTCGTTGAGAAGCGAAAACAAGAGTAAAGCATCATCTGCATACACTAAAACCTAAATATGAATTTGTGATGTTAGGCTAAGGAATAATTAAGTGAAAATGGTTTTTCTGTCAGTTCATATTTGTGTCCCAGGTAATTATGAAGTCACGACTAGAGCTTCAACGTTTCCACACATTCCGACCAAACATGCACAGTTCAGCAAAATAGGTTACATGCTTCAGTTATATACAGTATGTTTAAAATAATTATAAATGTGGCACATGTTAAAATATAACAATTTGTTTCTGTGTAAATAATCTATTTCAGTTAAAGGTTAGACTTTTAAAAAAGAATTCTGCAGTGAAATGATGCGTTTTCACTCAAAGGTGCATTTTCTCATCACTCTTTACATGGTGATGACTATTTCCAGATATCACTACGGCCTTTTAAATTGTGAAAACAAATAAAGGGGTGTAAAAATCTTTTGTAAGTTGTCCTGGTAAAAGTTAAGTATGTTTCCTACAGGCATGTGAAAAAAATTGGACACCCCTTTAAATAGTCAGTTCTTTATTATGAAATGTTCACATATAGTTCTAATTACCTCCGCCAAGGAGGTTATGTTTTTACTGGGGTTTGTTTGTTTGTTTGTTTGTTTGTCTGTCTGTCTGTTACCAACATAACTCAAAAAGTTATGAATGGATTTTGACGAAATTTTCAAGACAAGTCCCAAATGGGACAAGGAAGAAATGATTAGATTTTGGGAGTGATCCGGATCACCATCTGGATCCAGGAATTTTTTTAAAGGATTCTTTATCATTGTGAGATAGAGCCATTTTTAGCATGTAAATGCTAAAAATGGTCAGGACGCTTGCCAAAAAAATACAGGATAAGATCCCAATAGGTTCTAGGAAATATCAAAGACTGATCGGGATCCTGCAAAAAATCCAGATACTGTGATCCAGAACAGGAAATAATAGGGGATCTTTGGAATTTTCATCACTGTAAGGTAACAAATTAAGATATAAACATACAACAAACACCAAAATATAGCCAAGACACTGAGGAATCAGTAGCGTGCCAATGGATTTGTTGTATCTTCAAAAGCTATGGAGCTATATCCAGAAGAAAACCACCATTACCGAAAAATTGATTTTTGTCAATAACTACTGAACTAATAAAGATATCAATGTGAATCCAATTGCTAAAGGTATGTTTTGATGGTCAAGGATTCTGAAAATATAGAAAAAATAAATGTAGGACTATTAAATTTGGGGAAAATCCCAATATTAGGGGGAACTGAGGTACTTGGTGGAGGTCTGCGCTCTCCAAGTGCTTTTCTAGTCTTGTTTTTGTTTTTATTTGCATTTTTTTAACATTTATTTTAGCCATTTTAAGTGGGAATGAATATGGGGGTGTCCTAAAAATGATGGGGGTGTCCTAATTTATTCCTCACTATTTGTTTAGAATTACATTTTACAGAAAATTTTACAAAAGACTTTAATTCATTTTAGTAATTGTTTAGTTGTATTACATGAATCTCTGGGTATTTTTAACACTGATATTAAATATCAATATGTCCAAATACATTAAAGAAAACACACGGACTTATACAGGGTGTCCTAATTTTTTCCCATGACTGTAGCATATACAGAGGAGTGTAGCAGCACATTTACTTCAATATGTACTTTATTAAGGTTTTCACAAAATTGTACTGAGTAGTTGTAGTTTTATTGTATGTTGTTATTATTATTGCATAAAAGTATACTTTTTATTCTTGCTTGAGTGCATTTATGAAGAAAAATAGTTTTACTCAAGCACATTTAATCATACTCTATGGTTAAATTTATTCCACTAATTTGAAATAGCGCACATACAATTTTTCTTTCATCAGCTTTTCTTCTCATCAGTGTTGTAATCTTGTTTTTCTAGTGTTACTCAGAACACACACTTTTTTAAATATCTGAATTTGTTGGTACTTATAGTTTTTATTTCATTTATCTTTATGATTTAGCAATTTATGATTTATTCATTATTCAGATTAATAAACATGATCAAAGTTACGTACGACTCAGCTCAGGTCAACTCAAGTCAAAAAGGGGAATTTATCCATTCCACATATAAGTGCACTGGGCTCTAATGAACCTGACAAGTATGCTGAACATATATCTTACTCCCAGGTGCTGTCTGGATTATTTTTAACTTTTGTGCACAGCATCCCACCAGTCTTACAGTTCTTGCTGTAAGCAAGGCTAGCTTTCCTCCTCCAGCGAGGGTCTGCTAGGAAGGCTTCCTCTGTGGTTAGGTTTCCTTGCCCACCATGAGATGAACTGGTTTTGAGACTATATGAAAGACATTATCTTCAAATGGAATATCTAACTGTAGAAATGGAAGAAGATTACTCCCTTTATAATGGTTGAAGAAAACAAAATGCATCAGTCAGTGTTCTGCAATGGGGCTATAAACTGTAACATAGCCTAAACATGGAGCCTACAACAGTGGTTCACAACATTTTTTTTCCCTAAAACTGCACCACAACAAATGTATATACTTACACAAATTTAATGCAAAGGCCTGCCACATTTATTTTCATATTCCCCACCACAATAAGGGAAAAAAAATGCATGCGACTCAATGTTTTTGTTCGACTGACACTTTTTGCAGTACATCTCATTCCTTCTTCCTCTCCATCCAGTTAGTGCACTGGTGAGCATCCTACAGTCATGTTGACAAGAGGAGGCTCACAACTGGCGCACGCAAGACCCACTACACGCCTGACAGCCTTTCAAGTGTATTTTTTCCTGGGCTCACGTTGAATCCCACAATTGAAAAACAGTCCAGAGTCGTCGTGAAGGGACGGAAGATGCCGAGATAGAGACAGTTCAAATCCTCGTGTGTTCTTCTGAATGTCCATTTAACAGCTAAGCATATCGTTCCATTTAGTCTGCAATTATGATAAAGATGGTTTTTGTGTGGCTGCTGCCATCAATGAGGAGAAACAGATACCAATTCTTCTGTTCAAGGAGGAAATTAAACTGCAATTCAGATGGCCCACAGGTCCACAATAACCCCTTTCAGAGGCCAGTGAGTCATGATTGCAGATTCCTCTGTCTGCCAATACGTCAGGTAGTTTGTCTGTCTCCAGGACAGAGAAGAGGAGCTGCAGCTGAGCTCTCCGTGGCTCAGCACCGATAATCCAACCCACAATTCTCCTCTCATTCTGAACCCTGAGAGAGGATGAAAGATTTAGACTTTCACCCTTGGTCTCTGAAGCCTTGCTCTGCCTGTCTTTCTTTTTATTCCTCTCCTGCGCCCATCCCTCCTCTTTCTCCTCTCCTTCTCTGTCTCTCGTTATCCTTCACCCTATGACTCAGAACAGGAAAAGATCGTGTGATGATTATTTCACAAGCACGCTGATATCATCTTTGTGGGTTTTCTCAGCTCTTCTCATCGAGGAAGAGGTCTACAAATCACTGAACACAGCTGCCTCATCACTACTAACATTCTTGCATTGAACTCTTTGGAAACTTTTAATATGAATCGCCCTGTACACTAGTGGAATAAAGTAGTTCACATTATCATATGCACAGAGTATAATATACATGGTACGTATATGACATTAGGAGCATGGTTATAATCTGCAGGATTATCTTATTCTGCTCTTGTAAAATTTGGCACTGTGTGTGTGTGGGGATCCATCTTGTAGTTACAGTGGTGTGAAAAAGTGTTTGCCCCCTTCCTGATGTCTCATTTTTTTGTATGTTTGTCACACTTCAATGTTTCAGATCATCAAACAAATTTAAATATTAGACAAAGATAACACAAGTAAACACAAAATGTAGTTTTTAAATGAAGGTGTTTATTATTCAGGGAAAAAAAAAATCCAAACCCACATGGCCCTGTGTGAAAAAGTGATTGCCCCCTAAACCTAATAACTGGTTGGGCCACCCTTAGCAGCAACAACTGCAATCAAGTATTTGCGATAACTGACAATGAGTCTTTTACAGCGCTGTGGAGGAATTTTGGTCCACTCATCTTTGCAGAATTGTTGTATTTCAGCCACACTGGAGGGTTTTCAAGCATGAACCACCTTTTTAAGGTCATGCCACAGCAAATCAATCGGATTCAGGTCAGGACTTTGACTAGGCCACTCCAAAGTCTTCATTTTGTTTTTCTTAAGCCATTCAGAGGTGGACTCGCTGATCTGTTTTGGATCATTGTCCTGCTGCAGAATCCAAGTGTGCTTCAGCTTAAGGTCACAAACAGATGGCCAGACATCCTCCTTCAGGATTTTTTGATAGACAGCAGAATTCATGGCTCCATTTACCACAGCAAGACCTCCAGGTCCTGAAGCAGCAAAACAGCCCCAGACCATCACACTACCACCACCATATTTTACTGTTTGTCATGTTCGCCGCTTTCAGGGCATTAAAGAGGCTCCAGATGCCAACAGAGAATTTGTGTACATTTATTAAAGTTGAATGACAAAATAACAAGCCACGTGGGGCAAAATACAAATAACTGTCCATGCAACCCCGAAGGGTGAAATAAGGAGAGGAATAAAAAGTCACAAGCACTTACATACAAAGACTGAGGGCGAAACCTGACGCTGTAGAGTAAACACTTACGAACGAATGAAGCGAGGGTGAAACCTACGCTGAAGTGAGACTGCAGCCGGACATAGGGACTCCAGTCATGGTTGACAATGAGGTCACAGCGAGGAGTAAGACTCAGCTGCCACCTTAAATACTAACACACAAACGCTAAGGGCCAAACAGGTGAAGAGAAAACATAATCACAGAATCACGATCAGCTGTGACAGGGCCGGCTCGACTTGACAGCCAGAAGTCTGGCTGCGGTGCTGTCACAGTAAAAGCCCCCGCGGTGCAAATAATACAGAACTAGGAATGCGGAGGAAAAGGGAAACTATTGAGTCACTCGGGCGCGGATCAGCTCCGCGTTCAGTGAGTTTGTTTTTTAAAATAATTCTGTTGAACCACAATTCAAAAGCACTGTCTTATTTTCATTGGTTAAATTTCATAGAATTTTTATTTATTACCACTTTTGTCAGATTCAAGTTATTTCTGTGACCATTGTGGGTTTTTCTTTCATTAACAGAGGGGTACCAACAATTTTGTCCACGTCTGTATTTTTGTATTTTAAAGCAATAAAAACAAAACACATTTACAACCTAAAATGAACTGGAACTGACGTAAATAACTGCTGGAGCTTAATAGCAACAACCTTTTTTTAAGTATGTGTAGCTAAAATGGATTAGCAGACCATAAAAATGTGATTCAGCATATTTACAGAAACCACAGAACAAGTAACACCAGTCAAAGTCTTTACAATCTGAGCTAAAGTGTTGTCATAATTACGTTTTCACAACTATAGAGTTATCCGGTTCGATCACTGCTGTGCTACATTAGCATTACTGTCAATGACTCTATACGACAAAGTTATGTCTTTAAAAAGTGTTTCCTGGAGATGCAAATGAGAGAGAATTATGTTAAATTCACAATTCTATACCACTAGAGTCCTCACTTGACATGTCTGGCTCATAATAACCAAAGGTCTGAGATTTTAGCAGTCTGATGTTGGCCTCCAGGAAGTGCCGTTTCTCTCTCTACCTGGCAGTCGGTACGGGATTATAGTGAGTCAACAGTGAACGCAACATCTACTGGCCAAGAAGTTAGAATGCTATCTCTTGCACCTTTAAATGTAGCAATGAATACCGTTAAATATGTCAATTACAGTGTACTGTAAACACAGCATATCAGTAAAACTGGGTATTGATTTACTCTGTGTTAGTGATGGAAACCTCATGATACAATACCATTTGCGATACTTGGGTCACGATGCATTGTCATCACAATACAAAAGCCCCTTTTCCACTAGTACCAGTTCGGTACAGTTCGGTTCGGTACGGTACGCTTTGTAGGCTTTTTCATTAGGGACTGTAATGGTAACGGTCCCGATTTTTCGGACCCGCTGGATTTGGGTTTGAAGCGTACCATACCAATGCGAAAATGTGGCGTAAAAACACTGCAGGCTACTGATTGGTCCGGGCGTAACGTCATGAGAGGGGCATTTGAGGCTGACTTTACAGAATCGCGAGCCACCATTTGCAATGATTCGTCCATGAGCCAGCCAGAAAGCGATATAATATAAACAACAACGATAGAATGGCTTCAGAGAAATCAACACTGCGGTCCAGCAGAGTTTTCTGTGCATTTGGCTCACGAGAGAATCCAGAGGGAAGTAGACGGTGCCACCTGAATGTACGGCCGCGGGAGCACCCAACTTCAGCAGTTGAAGCTGTGATATTAGGATATAGAGGATGGTGAGTGATGTGATATGATGCATCTTTTACGTTATTTATCCATTATTTATCTCATGTTCAAACAATCAGTTAGCTAGTTAGCCATCAATGCTAAGTCCGTCCTTGTATGTTGCCTTTGTGTTCTGATGATGCTAGTTGTAATCCTGGTTAAAAAGGTGGGGTTTTTTTTACATGTTGCACTTTTGCGCTGTGCATGCACTTAAGTTGTGTGTATTTTCGTTGTAGCATCTGTATTGATATGTGAAGTTCCTATAGAGTCACCACTAGAGGGCAGTATGACCCCGGCCATGACCTGACTATAAAAGGAGATGTACTAGAGCCACTGTGTGGTTAGTTGTTGGTTGCAGTTGAAGTGACAAGTAAAAAGTCCTAACTGACACCCGGTGTGTGCGCCTCGTCATTACATGTTCCAGGAGAACATTACAAGGTTCCAGGAGAACATTACATGGTACCAGGATAAAACTACGAACCGACGGCGAAGATGAACGCTCTTCGACAGCCGGACGAGTTAAAGTTGACCGGTAACGTCAACGAGAACTGGAAAGCATTCAAACAAAGTTTTGAACTTTATTCGCTTGCTATCGGTCTCCGTGACGAGGAGAGGAAAATAGCATTACTGCTAACAGTAGCAGGGCGAGCGGCGCTAAATGTGTTTAACACATTCATCTTCACGGAAGAAGAAAAAGGCAACTTCGACGCCGTGATGAAGAAATTTGACGATTATTGCACACCGAGAAAGAATGAAACGTACGAGAGGTATGTGTTCAGAAAAAGACTTCAGAAAGAGTCAGAGTCCATCGAGCTGTATGTCACAGACCTACGGTTGAAATGTCAGTCATGCAACTTTGGAACATTGAGTGAGTCAATGATACGGGACCAAATTGTAATTGGGGTCCAAGACAACAAATTGCGGATGCAATTACTGAAAGAGACTAACTTAACGCTGGAGAAAGCGATACAGATTTGCCAAGCGTCTGAGAGTACAAAGGCACAATTAAAGACTTTTAGCAGCAAGGAAAAAGAGACTGCTGAGGTCGATGCAGTGCAGCGCGCGAAGCCGAAAGGAACGTTGCATGCAAGAAAAAGGGAGGCAAACCCAGAGCGCGCGCGCGGGAACTGTGAGCGGTGTGGAATGCAACATGCGCCGAAGCAGTGTC
The DNA here is from genome assembly GCA_020510985.1 of Pholidichthys leucotaenia. NCBI lineage: Eukaryota > Metazoa > Chordata > Actinopteri > Cichliformes > Pholidichthyidae > Pholidichthys > Pholidichthys leucotaenia. The sequence goes on along the minus strand of CM035845.1, from coordinate 37,786,566 downwards.
CAGCATTCGGGAAGGAATGTCGCAAGTGTGGCGGAAAAAATCACTTCGCAAAGACCTGCTTCTCGAAGAAGAGGGTGCAACTCGTGGAGAAAAAGAGCGACAGCGAAGAGGATCAGTTTTACGTGGATGCCATCGAGGGAGAGACGAGCGCTGACGAATGGATAGTGTGCCTGGAGATGAATGGCACGGACATGTCACTGAAGCTCGACACAGGTGCGCAGGTAAACATCCTGCCAATGAAAGAATTTAAAAGACTGAAAAACAAACCGAAAATAAGAGATAAAAAGATTAATCTGAGAACATATGACGATAAGCCAATACCCACTAAAGGAATGTGCAGGGTTACACTGTCAAACAAAGATAAGACAGTGAATGCATTGTTTGTACTTGTTGATGGAAATAGACAAGCAATTTTGGGTTTAAAAACATGCGATCAGCTAGGTCTGATCAAAAGAGTGAATGTCATTGATACAGACAAGGTGACAACACGAGAAAATACAGAGGCTACAACAAGTAAGCACAAACACACTGACTGGGTGAAAGAATACAAAGAGGTGTTCAAAGGAATAGGCCGCCTACCAGGCAAACAAAAAATTAGGCTGAAAGAGAATGCAGAGCCAGTCATACATGCAGCAAGAAAAGTGCCAATAGCTCTTAAAAAGAGGCTGAGAGAAACACTAGACTCACTGATAGCAGACGGAGTGGTCAGAAAAATAGAAGAACCAACTGAATGGGTTAACTCACTAGTTATAGTGGAGAAGCCAAATGGAGATTTGAGATTGTGCATAGATCCGAAAGATCTAAATAAAGTAATACAGCGGGAGCATTACAGGCTACCAACAAAATCTGACATAACCAGCACAATGAGTGGAGCAAATTACTTCACAAAATTAGATGCCAAATCTGGGTTTTACCAACTAGTGCTCGATGAGGAAAGCGCTAAATTGTGCACATTTAATACGCCATTCGGAAGGCATTGCTTTCTACGAATGCCGTTCGGGATTAGCTCAGCCCCTGACATTTTCCATAGAACTGTGCAGCAATTGTTTGACGGAATAGAAGGGGTGGGAGTTTTTCTTGATGATGTGGTAGTCTGGGGAAAAACAAAAGAGGAGCACAACGAAAGGTTGGCAAGAGTTCTCACACAGGCGCAAAAGTCAGGTATGAAACTGAATAAGATTAAGTGCCAATTCGGGGTACGGGAGATTACATACCTGGGAGAGAAATTATCTGGGGCAGGCGTGCAACCAGATCCGGAAAAAGTGCGGGCCATAGCAGAGCTGCCAGTACCGCAGGACAAAAATGACTTGCAAAGAGCCCTAGGGCTAGTCAATTACATGGGAAAATTTATCCCAAATTTATCAGCTAACACAATAGCTCTTAGAAGCTTGTTAGAGACCAATACAATGTGGAAGTGGATGGCAGAGCATGCCAGAGAATGGGAGTGGCTCAAAAGCAGTCTAATAAAGGAGCCAGTGTTAAAATTCTATGATCAGGACAAACTGCTAAAAGTGTCCACAGATGCGTCCAAAGCCGGCCTAGGAGCTGTGCTATTGCAAAAACATGACACAGAGTGGTATCCAGTCGCATACGCATTGCGCACCATGACAAGCGCAGAAAGAAATTACGCGCAAATAGAGAAAGAGACTCTAGGTGCAGTGTTTGGATGTGAGAAGTTTCATGAATATGTGTATGGACGGTCAGTAATACTAGAAACAGACCACAAACCACTGATTGCGATCTCACAGAAGCCACTGGGTGACGCACCACCGTGCATCCAGCGTCTAATGTTAAGATTACAGAAATATGACTTGAAATTTGAGTTTACACCAGGCAAGCAACTAATTGTAGCCGATGCGCTGAGTAGGGCTAGCTTGAGCAACACCAGCAGCACAACAGAGGAAGCTGTGCAAATACATGTAGACTCTATTAAGGCACACATGCCAGTGTCAGATGCAAAATGGACGAAGATAGTGAAAGAAACACAAAAAGATGAGAAACTAAAAAGAGTAATGGAACAGATACATCAGCCAGGACAGGTTATGATTGACAAGCCTTACCAACACTTTAAAGGTGAACTGTCTGTGTTAGATGGGGTTCTGTTAAAAGGTACAAGGATAGTCATACCTACCTCCATGAGATCAGAAATGGTTAAATTAGTGCATGAGGGGCACTTGGGTATTGAAAAGTGCAAAAGACGTGCACGTGATGTTTTGTATTGGCCCAACATGCACAAGGACATTGAGGCATATGTGCAGCGCTGTGAGATTTGCCAGCGCCACAGGTATCAACAGCCAAAGGAGCCTATGAGGCCCCATGAGAAGCCTCAAGGGCCATGGAGAAAAGTGGGCATGGATCTATTTCAGCTTAAGGGCAAGGACTATCTGTTAGTCATGGACTATCATTCCACCTACCCAGAGTTTGCAGGGTTGAGTGACACAACAGCAGAAAAGGTGATTGCACATACAAAGACAACGTTCGCACGGCATGGAATTCCAATGACTGTTGTGAGTGATAACGGACCACAATTCACGAGTCAGTGCTTCAAAGACTTTGCAGACACATATGGGTTCAAGCACGTGACCTCAAGCCCTCTGTACCCACAGTCGAATGGGTTAGCAGAGAAAGGGGTGCAAATAGTGAAGCGCATACTGAAAAAAGCTGCAGACAATGCAGAAGACCCACATCTGGCGATCCTGAATTACCGAGCATCACCACTGGAGAATGGACTGTCCCCAGCAGAAATGCTCATGAACAGAAAACTCAGAACGCGACTTCCATCAGCATCTCAAGTGATGGAAAAGAGAGATGTGAGGCGTGATGAGAGGCAAACTGAACTGTACAACAGAACAGCACGACCTCTGAGACCACTTGCACATGAGGACATAGTGCGAGTGAGATGTGATGGAGAATGGGGACCGCTGGCAAAAGTGGTTAAAGAAACAACTCCCAGATCATATGAAGTCATCACAGAGCATGGGAAAACAATGAGGCGAAACCGACGTCACTTACTGAAAGTGCCTCAGACAAAAATGAGAGTCACAGACAGTGAAACAAGCGACATGCTAATTTCCAGCCAAACCGAACAACCAGAAATGGCTGAGAACCAGAACATAGAGACAGACACTAACGAACAGACTGAGGTGACACAAAGGAGATGCTCACAAAGGCAAATTGTGAAACCGAAAAGATTGATTGAGGAAATGTAAGGAGTACTGAGATGAATGAAAAAAAAAAAATGTGTTGATGTTGAATTGTAAACAGAGAAAAAAATGTGTTGATGTTGAATTGTAAACAGAGAAAAAAAAAATTGAACTTGTGATTCAGAGTACAAGGTTGAAAGAAATGTAAATAGAAATGGAGTTTATTTTGTTTATTGAAATTAGAGAAAAAGTTTATAGTTGGACATGACCTTACTTGAAAAAAAAGGGAGATGTATTGATATGTGAAGTTCCTATAGAGTCACCACTAGAGGGCAGTATGACCCCGGCCATGACCTGACTATAAAAGGAGATGTACTAGAGCCACTGTGTGGTTAGTTGTTGGTTGCAGTTGAAGTGACAAGTAAAAAGTCCTAACTGACACCCGGTGTGTGCGCCTTGTCATTACATGTTCCAGGAGAACATTACAAGGTTCCAGGAGAACATTACAGCGTCCGACCAGGATCTGCTCTGACAATGGCTACGTTTGGCACCACATAGCAATGTGACTGGTAAGTTGCATATCTTGTTATTTATAGTCAAACCTTTTGCTTTTTAAGTTAAAGTGTAGGTAAAACGCCAAATTTAAAGTAGTACAATTTCCACTTAATATGAAAGGGACTGAACTGAGATTTATTTGATTGTGTGAATATTAATTACAGAATAATTGAAAATGAATGGCACATTCAATAGTAGCCACTGTAAAATAAACCACTTATTTATTTATTTATTTATTTATTTTTATCAGATCACTTCTGTGATGCTGTATGAGTTATAGTCATAATAGTGTATCTTGCACTTTGGAGAATGAGAGTTGTTCAGTCACCATTATAATTTAGTTTATATGTGTAGTTTATAGTCTTTCGTCTTTAAACTCACCCAGTAACAGAACACATTACAAATATTTGAGACCCATTGTAGTGCTTCCTTTTATATTTTAGCAGTACAAGCACAAAGCACTACCCACACTTGAAACCAGGGCGACACAGCGGTGGCTAAACTTTTATTGATAATGTTATTTCTCAAATATGTTTTAAACTTGCTTTAATTAACCACCACCAATTTCTGTCTTTCATCTAGGCAAGAGGAAAACGATCCACCCCAAACCGGACCTTGCGTCACTATTTACAGAGATGCAGGCTGAAGATCTGCTGAACCGGGTCCAGCTTGAGCGGCACATCCAGTTGCTTCTCAGTGACGCAGCATGGCCGGCGTGTGTGACCCATTCTATTTTTTTTATTTTATTTTTTTTTACAGTTTGAATTTTGCACCTTCTAAATAATAATGGAATTTGCTGCTAATTGTTATAAACAATTTAGTGACTTATGTGTCTGCATCATGATTTTCTATTTTGTCTGTTAAGACACTGGTGGGAAAAGAGTCAACAGTACAAACCATTTATCAGTGAGTTTGAAAATAATGGCTCATTTTTAAGAAAAAAGTAACCAAAAACAATTATTTTATTTATTGAACACTGTATTGTTGGATGTGCCAATGCAGAAGACACTGCACACTTTAGTGATAGTACCAGTATATGGAGGAATTCTGGGACATATTAGCATCTGGATTTCCTAATAATGGGTTAGGGCAGGGGTGTCCAATCATGTGCCATGGAGGGCCAAGACCCTGCAGGCTTTACCTCCAACCAATGTCTTCATCAGCAGATTCCACTGAATTTATTCTACTGACTGCTGATCAGTGAAAACACCTGCTGAAGAGACTGGGTAGAAGAGATAACCTGCAGAGTCTTCGCCCTCCATGGCACATGATTGGACACCCCTGAGTTAGGGTTTCATGGGATTTAACATTTTAACACAAACTGCTTTAGGTTCATAATTCTGTTGGCAGACTTACACCAAACCAAAAGTGATTTCTCAGACTGCTGGATTGTTCTTAGACAGCTCTTCCAGTCTTTTAGTATTTAATTTGTGTCACTTAGTGGTAACCTTCACTCATAAAACAAAAGAGACACATCTGCAAAAAGTACAAAGGTTTATTGTCAAAATTCCCAGTGCTATATTACATGAATACATGTATAGTACACTGTTGATGCAGAGAATATATATTTATACAGATCTACATACCGGGCCAAACTGACACTAGTGGAAAAGGGCCACATGATTCCCAATACCACAACCCCCCCAATTCAACATCAATTTTTGTCAAAAGTACAACTGTCTATATTTGGTTCAGATAACTTTTCAGTCTTTTCAACTCACTGTGGCTGCTTTAGTTTTCTGTGCTGTCGTGGTCCTTTCCACTCCCCACAAACCTGGGCTCCAGCATTCCAGAGGGCTTCATTTTCTACAGTGACATGTCTCTGCACACAGGGGTGGGTGGATACTGATCATGGACTGTTTCTAGCTTAGCTGTCATCTGTACCATCCTCAATGTAAACTAGCAAGACCATGTCTCCAATGAAGATCTCGATGGGCACTGTTACTGTTACCAAGAGCTCCCAGCAGGCCACCTGGTACTCTCAGAACTGACACATGGCTTGCACCACCCAGGGCAGCCATTAACACCATTCCTGGACACTCTGAAGGGAGACACTGGGGCAGCCAACACTGGTGAGCTTGCCGCCTGTATGCTAGCGCGTGAAGATTGGACCGCTAGCTTGCTGGACGGTTCTGAGAAGAGTGTGCCAGCAAGTGTGTTCTAAGTGGGTTTTTTTTTTTTTTTTTTTGCTTTTTTGTTATGCCGTGCTCCTTACTGGTTAATTATGTCATGTGAAGGTCTTTTCTTCCATTGTTGTTATAAAATACCAAAAAGGCCAAAAATTTCAGTTAACTTTTCGGTACATCCAACTGGTTCCTATTTTGTATGTCAAGTTGCAACTCTTCACCTGACAATACGTGCTTACTTTATGCCATCTAGTGGACTGAAAACTCAAATGGTTGATTAATAGCCAAAAGTTTGCAACATTTGCGTAATATGTATAATTAAAAAAAGATTGACATGCATGTTTAGTGCATCATCATGAGTATAAGAATCGTGATACGTTGCTGAATTGATCTTTTGCCCCACCACCACTCTATCTATAAACGCAAGAAATCTCTCTGTGTGTTTGTGTGTCTGTCTGTTCCATGCATATCTTTTGAACTGTTTGTCAGACTGGCCTCAGATTTTAAATGTGATTTCCTGAGGTTACGAGGGTGTGCATCCCCAAATATGGAGTTGCTCAGCCAAAATATGTAATTTTTATCAGTAAAAGTTTAGTCACCACTCGGTCTCATGCCCAGGCTTCTAGAAGTCAGTAACCACAGTGCTCCATGTGCAAAACAAGGAAGCGAAACGTGACAGATTTGACTAGAAAAAGATAATACTTAAGATTTAATGCTTAAAAAATTAAACCATAAAGTTGCTGTGATTGCATAGATGTAATGGATAATTCGGCATGGAGAACACGAGGTGCATGGGTGTGCTGTGGGAAGAGGCAGTGGAGCAGCACCTGAACCGCTGGCATCACACTAAAGCAACAGCCTAGACTCCTGTTAACTGGGCACGCAGGGGAAGGGAGCTGGAGCAGCAGCTGAACCGCTGGCACCACGCTAAACGTGGGTGCGCTGTGGGAAGGGATGGTGCAGCAGCAGCTGAACTGCTGGCACCATGCTAAAGCAACATCCAAGACTCCCATTAACCAGGCAGGCAGGGGCAGGGAGGAGGGGGGAGCAGCAGCTGAACCGCTGCCACCACAGGTAAAGCAACAGCCAAGACTCCTGTTAACCGGGCAGACTAAGCTTGGCTCCCTGTGAAGGACTGCGATCCACCGGTTCAGCTGCTGCTTCTCCCACCGGTGTCCGACAGGGCGCTCCACGATCGTTCACGGGGAGGCACGCCCAGCCTGCCCCAGTCAGCGGTAGACAAGAGTCCCTTTGCAGGAAGACGACTCGCTGTCGCCAGTGGTGCTCCTCTCAGTGTGCTCACACAATTATTAAAAGTTCATTATTAAAAATTAATAATTGTGGAGCGGTGCGCCCAGATCAACTGCATATCATATGTGGCTACATGCACGGTTTGACTAAACGACGACCGTGACCAAACTGGACACAAAAAACACTCAATAACTCATAAAAGATCACACAAATAAATGATCTGACAAAAACATAAATAAATAAATAAAATAAACAAGCGGTTCTTAAACAGTGGCTAATATTGGATGTCCCATTCATTTTCAATTATTCTTTAATTAATATTCACACAATCAAATAAATCTCAGTTCAGTCCCTTTCATATTTGTCAAAGTCTAACATGTGTGATTGCCTACATAAAGGCTACACCTCTGTATTCCACTTTCAAACACAGCTTATGCGGCCAGACACGACCTGGCTCAAAGGCATGCTAACTGATGGCGATAAAAAAAAAGCTATTTTCAATAAGGTGAAAAAAAGATAATGCGTGGCATGTGCTTTTTCCCTGAGGCTGATTTATCATGAAAAGCAGCTGAGCTCTGTGGTTGCAGCGATCATCTGATTGGATCCACTTTTTTTTTTTTTTTTTTTTAACAAAAGTAAAAAAAAAAAAAAAAAAAAGCCATGGGGGGAAGGCCCTACAACCTTTGCTCCAAGAATGCGGGACATATCAACCATACGCTGGATAAATTTTCAGCATTGGGCACATATTTTTTTCCAGGTTACAAAATTTTTCACTGGGTCTGAGGTGTGTGTGAAAAAAAATGTGTTTTGGTTAACGTTTAGAGGGTCAAAAATGCGATTTAGGCGGAATAATAATATAATAAATAATCTTCTCACATGAATAAAAAACAATCACTTACAATAGAGCCGTTGAGCTCAGTCTTTGCCAGTCACACCCTCAAGTTTCAGATCATTATTTGGCATTAGTATCACCCCAGCGTGACGATGTAAGCGCCACCTCAATCTTAGCATTAAAGTTTTAAAAGACCTTTTAATAACAAAATATTGCTAAAATATAAACTGATGCGCGACAGTGGGTCTGAAATATTTGTAAATGTGTCCTGTTATAGTACTGCATGAGTTTATTGATGATACACAGAAGAAATTCAATATTACACTGAACTCTATCACTGTACAGTGATATAAACTAAAATAATTATAATAATGACTGAACAACTCCCATTCCCTAAAGTGAAGATACACTATTATGAATGTAAGTGATAAAAGATCAGAAAGATCAGTGAACTGACAAACAAATAAACAAGGGATCTGAAACAGTAGCTAATATTGGATGTTCCATTCGTTTTCAATATTTAGCTATCCTGTAGTTAATATTCACACAATCAAATAAATCTTAATGTCTTTTACTCCCTCTTAGATTTGTCAAAGTTGAACATGTGATTGCCTACATATAGGAATACTTATGTTCTACGGGCATGCACTAGTATGGAGTAAAAGCAAACATGGCAAAATTAGTTTTTAAATAATAATGTAAATCTAAATTAAAATATTGTGGAAGATGAAAGCAGACAAGGCAGCGAGCTTAATGACACACGGACTTTATTCCTCTTCCAACATAAAACACAGAAAACTCTCCCTCTGAGCACCTGAGCAAACTCTTTTATACACTTCTATTCCCGCCTCCGGCACACAGGGCAAGCACATTAACATACAGACATGAAAGACATGTACACTCATTAACATGACATTGACACACACACCACAGAGCAGGTCTTGCTACCATACATTCGCACCCCTGCATCCTCAGGTGTGAACCTGGCACGGCGGGGGGCGAAAGGCACATCTTCGTTTGTTTAGCTTCTCTCACCTTTCTCCATTATCATCCCTAACTATCTTCTCCCCCACCAACCCCGTTGTCCTGGGTGGAGTGCCATGTGTATTGTGTCCACCACACAGCCCTCGAAGACCCAGAAGGGGCTCTAATCCTCCTGCGCCTTGGGCTTGAGCCGTTACTCCAGCTGTAGCGTGGAGTCGCCGGACCGACCAAAGCATCTTGCTGTTGAGGTGGGCAGGAGAGAAACTCTGCCTCTGGCACGCAGTCCTGAAGAGGGGGAAAGGGTGAGGAGGGGAAAGACCTAGTCTGCTGTCAACAGTTCTCTGCAGGGGGAACACCAACTTGTGGAGCCATTGTAGGTGGGCGTCCGCACCGGGGAGCTTGAGCCAACACCACCTGTTCATCTGCCAACACATAAGCAGGCTTAAGCCTGTCAATGCAGAGAGTTTCCTTATGCCCCCCAAAGTCTAACACAAAATGCTTTTCCCCAGTTTCCAGCACCCTGAACTGTCCGTCATACGGTGGGGGCAGCGGGGTTCTGTGTGTGTCATGCTTAACAAAAACAAACTTGGCGCTCTGCAAGCTCTTTGGGACGAAGGTGTGGGGAAAACAATGGTGTGCCGGGCCCGGCACATTGGCCGGCCCTGTGCCGTGAAAAAATTGCATTGGCAGGTCGGTCCTGGGAGTGGGGTTTTCCAGTAAAAATTCTCCGGGGATCTGCAGCGGCTGAGAAAAAATGAGTTCTGCCGGGGAGGCTGCCAGATCCTCCTTAGGCACGGAGCGCAACCCTAACAGGACCCAGGGCAGGCAGTCGACCCAATTTGCATCCGTGAGTGAAGCTCTGAATGCTGCTTTAACCCTTTGCACTCTGGTCAATTTCCCTTAGTTTTTTTCTTTTTTTTCTCTGTGACATTTTGTCTTAGATTTGTTTTTGAATAGTAACCGCTTAACTTAGCCTAGCTTAGTTTTCTTTTTTCTCTCAGTCACATTTTGTCTTAGCTTTGTTTTGAATTGTAATCGCTCTTGTCTTGTCTTCTCTTTTTTCTCTTTTGAATTCTTGGATGGAACATGGGTGGGCAATATAAGCTGCGGCTTCAACCATCACCCATTTCGGATAACTTACGTGGAATTGTATAGTAGGAGGAGTCTTTGTCTAATTTGACCTTGTTGTTATATTATTCAGTTTCTTTTAACCTGTACTGTACTATCCGAAATTCATTCAAATTTACAAAGAAAAGCAGAAAACTAAGAAAATTGCCATAAATTTTGGAGAAAAACCTCAAACCTGATGACTGAAGTCATTACTCAGGTTTTTAAGTGAGTGCTCTTTGTACCCTTAACTCAACGAGAATTCTTTTTTGTTTACTTTTAATTAATTTCATAGCACTGCTTTTACATGAGTAGAATTTCTGGCTACTTTACCCACCTCTGATCATATAATTTAAGTAAATTACTATTATGAATGGGTTTTTTTCCTTCTTTTTCTAAATGAGGAAAAACGAAACGAAACACTAAAAACGCCTAAAAATAACATACCCAAAGTAAATCAAAAGCTGTTCTTCAACCCTTTGCAGCATCTTCATGGGGTTGGTCTCATTTACAAGAAAACACTTTGAATTTTTTGGCAAAACAGTCATAATCCCTCTAAGTGTTCCTGCCACTGTGTAACAGTCATCTAAACATACTGAACTTGAAGAAAATAAATTTCGCCTGGGTGTTTTTTTGGATACAAATTCTTGCAAATAACACACAGCTGTCAGATCCGGGCTGGAAAATGCAACAGAAATGTAGAACCAAGTGTTATCCAGCTGAGGTCAAAATTTTGTAACAATACCACAAAAAATTAATATATTACACAGCTTTTTTCTCAGGTTGTTCCCAGGCGTTTTTGAACTGTGCCAAATTGTGCCAAATGGCACAGTTTGGAAAAACCTCTATAACTTTTGAATGATTCAACATAGAAGCTTGATCTTGGGCTCTAATGAAAGGTGACACTCAGGGCTGTGTGTGTGTGTGGGGGGGGGTTGTTTATTCATTCATGAATGAATGAATAAACAACCCCCCCACACACAAAGAAGCATGCCACATAAAAAATGTGTGGCTTTTTTTACAAGAAAAAATAACCTACAGTGCACTAAAAATTATACTAAAATATCTGTAATGTAGAAGATAACAACTCCCACCCACCCCCCACCCCCGCTACAGAGGACGGACATCGCCCATCGCTACATGACGGACCGCGGGGACGGTGCCAACTACGCACAGTTGTACTAAAATATCTGCAATAATATCTGCAATCGGCTACAGAAGAGTAGTCCGGACGCGGCGCACGGACCGGTCCGTCATGTTGCGATGACGCACAGTTGTAATTTACCGATCGGTCAAAAGTCATTTTGATTACAATTTTCAGGGATAAAGAATAATTTAGCTTATAACACTTACCTGTCCACAACAGCAGTGTCGCTGGCAAACTTCTCTTCCTCATTGTCAGACGAACATGACGCTGGTCCGCTTGTTACGGACTCGTGGTTCTGGTCACGCGACCCGGTCAAACCATAATTCCATTATTGCGGTTTTGCGCTTCCATGATTGCGGTTTTGGTAAGCGATTTTTCAAAACAAATAAGAATAGTAGTAAGAAAAAAAGACTGGCGAACACGTGTGTGTCACCCAGCAGCTTACACAAAACAGATTTTACGCACGGGATGCACGCTTTCAATCGTGGAACTTCTCTGCTTCAATTGGCTCGCTGCATTCGCAGCCGTTGGTAGGCGGGTCCTTCTTGCAAGGTTTTCAGTCATTGGTTCTTCGGGGTTTCAGAAACCCAATTCAAGGCTCTTATTAGTCGAATGAGAGGTCAGTCAAATCTAAACCAATCAAAGCACTCCTTTGGCTTTCTGTTCGCGGCAGTGTCTGCAGCTTTTTTTTTTCAGTGCGCCCTAGGACGCAGAGACGTGACCACCCGCGGTATCCCGGAGTGCAAGAGGTTAAACAACCTATGAAAACGTTTGCATAACCCATTAGCCTGGGGGTTGTATGCGGTGGTGCGGTGGATTTTGACCCCCAGGCTCTAGACCATCATGGTCCAGAGTTCTGAAATGAATTGCAGACCCCTGTTTGAAGTGATGTCTGATGGGGATCCAAACTGTGCAACCCAAGCCGACAAAGAAGTGCGAGCCACTTCTGCGGACAGAGTGGAAGCCAGTGGGACCACTTCAGGCCAACACGTGGTGCAGTCCATGATTGTCAAAATTGCGTGAAACCTTGTGACGGCGGGAGGGGGCCCATCAAATCCACATGGACGTAGTCGAACCTCCTGGCCGGAATTTGGAACGGCTAGAGTGGGGTTTGGTGTGCTTGTGCAATTTGGCCTGCTGGCATGAAATGCACACTGCAGCCCACTCTTTCATGTCCCTGCGTAAGTGTGGCCAGACAAATTTCGCCCCCACCAGTTTAACCAAGGCACGCACGCCGGGGTGTGAAAGGGAGTGGACTTACTCAAAAATGCGGCGGCGCCAAGAGCTCGGAACCACCGGGCATGGGCCACCGGTGGAGGCATCGCAGACCAGGGGGGTGGGGGGCACCCTTCTTGCGCCATCCTGCTCTCCAGTTTTAACCCAGTAGGCGCAGACTGGAGCGCGCAAATGTCCGCGTCCCCCATTTGCTCCACGGCCATGGCGGGGTAATCTATTCCCATGTAGACTGGGGAGACTAACGTGCCTGACAGGTAGTCAGCCACCACATTAAGCTTACCGGCTACGTGATGGATGCCGATCATAAACTCTGAGATTGCGGCCAAATGTCATTGCTGCCAGGCCGACCTCGGTTCCGAGACTTTGGACATTGCGTACGTTAGTGGCTTATGATCCATAAAGACAGTGAACTTGCGCCCTTCCAGCCAAAACTGGAAGTAGCGTGTCACCAGGTGGAGGGCCAACAACTTTCTGTCAAGCGTACTGTATTTGCATTTGTTGTCTCGCAAAGTATGGCTGAAAAATGTGAATGGCTGCCACGCACCGGAAACGTACTGATCCACCACTACCCCTATGGCAACATCAGACATGTCAGTGGTGAGCGCTAGCCGTGCTGATGGGGAAGGGTGGGCTATCAAAGCAGCGTTAGCGAGCGCTGTTTTGGTGTTTGCGAAAGCCTGGACTCGCTCGGGGATCCAGTCAGTTTTTTTTCCGCAGGCTTCTTTTTTTTGAGCACGGCGTACAATGGCTGCAGTAGCTGGGCTACTCGGGAAACGGTTGTAAAAGTTGACCATGCCCCAAAATTCCTGCTGGCCTTCACGGTCTGTGGACACAGAAAATTGAATATGGCACGCATCTAATCAGGCAGCAGAATCAAGCCCTCTGACGAAATGTGGTGACCCCAAAAAAATCAGTCACTGGCACACTGAACTGGCACTTTGCTGGGTTAACAATAAGCCCGTGTGCTTCCAACCTCTGGAAAACTAGTTTGAGATGGGCGAGGTGCTCCTCCTTGGACACGCTAGCCACCAGAATGTCGTCTAAGTAGACAAAAACAAAAGGCAGGTAATGGAGCACCGGGTCCATCATTCTTTGGAAGGTTTGCGCTGCACCCTTTAACCCCAACAGCATGCGTAAAAACTCGAAAAGGCCAAAAGGAGTTATTACAGCTGTTTTGGAAATGTCCTCCACGTGCACCAGGACCTGGTGATAACCGCGAACCAGATCCACTTTCAAAAAAACACGCGTCTCAGCCAGGTGCACAGAAAAATCCTGGATGTGAGGGATAGTATACCGATCGTGTTCTGTGGCGTTGTTCAAGTGCTGGAATCGCCGCACGGTCACACGACCCATTGGCCTTAGGCACCATATGTAGTGGGGATGCCCATGGGCTGTTGGAGCGCCTAGTGATGCCCAGCTGCTCTAAGTTGGTAAACTCCTCACGCACACTGGCTAGTTTAACCACGTCCAGGCGCCGAGGTCGCTCAAACACCGGCGGGCCTTTTGTGGTTATGAAATGTTCAATCCCGTGTTTGGTTACTGTAGCAGAAAAGGTCGGAACCATGAGTGCTGGGAACTGTGAAAGTAAATGCTGGTACTTACGCCCTGGAGCTATAATGTTAGCCTGTGCTGGCCCAACTCCCCGAGCTGTGCAGGGCAAGAAGGAAAAAGAGACAACATCCACTAAACGTCTGTTGGCAACGTCAACAAAAAACCCATAAGCACATAAAAAATCCGCGCCTAAAATGGGGACAGAACATGCTGCCACCACAAAGTCCCATTGGTAATTGCGTCTGTGTAAGCACACCGTCAACGTCCATTCACCAAACATCCTGATGTTGGATCCGTTGGCGGTTGTGAGCTCGGGACCGCTACCTCCTGCCGATCTGTCTGCGCTAACCAGCAGAATGAGGCTCTTCTGGGAGCTGGAGTCAACTAAGAAATGTCTCCCCGAACGTGTCTGTGATGAAAAGCAACTTGTTCCTGTCACCAGCAGTTGCAGCTGTTACTGACTGCTGGCCGTGCCGTTTTCCTGGCTTCTTGTACTGGCACGGTGGCAGACAGCATTGGGCTTTCGAGCCAAAGTGGCGGTGATAGAAACAGAGTGTCCCATTCTTACATCTCTTGGCATCCGTCCCAGCAACCACCAACGGCTCCTCGACGTTGCTGTAGTCCTTCCCAAATGCCGGTGTCGTTGTGTTTACGCTGAGAGTTCTGGTCGCTAGGATGATGTGATCCACTTCCTGCACCAGAACGCAGTAGTTCTTGGTTACCAGCAGCGGCGAGTTGGCCAGGATCGCCCTCGCTGTACCAGGTAGGTTCCTGAGGAAGAGATAGGTGAAAAGGAAGGATTCGTCGTTCTTCCCCATTAATGCTAACTTGCTCTCCATCAGCTCCACAGCTGATCTGTCACCTAACTCTGAGTGCGTTAGGAGTCTCTCTGTTCTCTCACTGTCCGACAGGGTATACCACTGAATCAGCATCTGCTTGAGCACGTTGTATTTCCCCTGGGCCGGTGGTTCCTGGAGCAGGCTCGTTACTTGTTCTGTGGCGTGCACATCCAGTGCAGCGACCAAATGATAATATTTGGTGTCGTCCATTGTGATCCCGCAGAGTGCGAATTGGGCTTCAACATGTAGAAACCAAGCGGTCGGATTGTGAAGCCAGAAGTCTGGGAGCTTGACTGTGACAGCGCATGCCGCTCTGGCGTTCTTTCTCTGGGTTGTCTCTGGGGCGGTGCTCGGCTTATTCTCCATTGCACGTCTTAGGGTCACCAATGGGGGTGGGACTTATTTTGTACCCGTAGGTAGATTTGTTCTGCAGTCCGGTGACAAGCCACCAGCTGCCGGTCGCTGCGTGCGCAAGCACCCCTTAACTCCCTAACCTGCATGTTTTTGGAATGTGGGAGGAAACCCACGCAAACACGGGGAGAACATGCAAACTCCACACAGATCACTGTTGACCGGGGGCAGGGATCAAACCCACGATCCCCGCGATCCCCCGGCCGAGGGTAAACTGTGCTGCCGCGGTGCTAACCACTGCGCCACCGTGCATATAATGACCTTATATATAATAACCATATATATGTATATTATATATATATGACCATATAATAACCTTCCAATGTGGAAGGTGAAAGCAGATGAGGCAGCGAGCTTAACGACACACAAACTTTATTCCTCTTCCAACATAAAACACAGAAAACTCTCCCTCTGAGTGCCTGAGCAAGCTCTTTTATACACTTCTATTCCCGCCTCCGGCACACAGGGTAAACACATTAACATACAGACATGAAAGGCATGTACACTCATTCACATGACATTGACACACACACGTCACAGAGCAGGTCTTGCTACCATACAGCCGCACCCCTGCATCCTCAGGTGTGAATCTGGCGTGGCGGGGGGCGAAATGCACATCTTTGTTTAGCTCTTCACCTTTCTCCCTTATCATTCCTAACTATCTTCTCCCCCACCAACCCTGTTGTCCTGGGTGGAGTGCCACGTGTATTGTGTCCAACACAATATAAAGAAACATTTAATCCTCGGTAATAATACCTCTACATTTGTTTATCCTCCTACAAAGCTAACTCATTTGGCAGCTCATGTTGCCCTTCGACTGGCATCTAAAAACTTTTATGTCATCACCAGACTCCAGGTGAGCACTGTGGTAACCTATATTTGAGAAATCTGTGGGCTGCCCTAGCTACACCTTTTTCTTTCTCCATCCTTTTGTGTCTGTCCGTCTCCCTCTCCCAGTTAATGAGCCATGCAAGACTGCCATCATTCTGTGTAGCCATGTAGAGAGTCGGTGAGAGAGTGGGGGAGAAGAAGTGAACTGGAGACACAGAAAAGAGGTGAGACAGTGAGAGGAGAGCGGGGACATGATGTTTTTCCCTCACCTCCTCCCTAATCAGACCCGTCTCCCCACCAAACATCGCACGGCAATTAGACCTGACAGTACTCCGACTTCCACAGTCCCACCAGGACTACACGTTCAAACACTGAGATAAACACGAGGAGGGGGAAGATGCCTGAAAACTGCCACGACTTCAAGAAAACAGAGGAGAGAAGCAAACTCTATGAGGTAAAAATCTGAAAACTGCAAAGAGAGAGAGAGAGCGAGCGAGAGAGAGAGAGAGAGAGCCTGCACTCAAAAATTTCAGTGTCCCATCGTGTATGGCCAGATGTTTTGCAGGAAAATGGTCATGACTGTGTGGGGTACGTGCACAAGCAGGCCACAATCCCCAGCGGATGGCTTTGGAATGGTGGGATGATACAGTCAAGTTTGCTTTCATAAACAGTGAGCTAATTGGGATAATTAGATTGTTGCCTTGCTCGTTATTGCATTTTAATGTGGACTCCAAATGATGGCGAGGCAAGGAGTGGGCCGCAGTATGTATGTTTTTATGTTTATGTGTGTTTGCGTCGTTTACGTCTCATCCACACAGGCGGCATGCATTTAGACATTTAGATTTCGGGCAATTAGCTCGCATTTGTATCCACAATGCTTTGCACCGAATAAGCAAATGAGCATTGCAGGACCTTACAGTAGGTGTTACAAAATACACACCAATATCAAATATTATTCCGTGGGTGTGCTGAATCCATTACAAGAGTCATTTTCCACAGCAATTAGCATTTTTCTGTGCCAAATTTCCCTCCATCCTGGTGAAATATCTACCACCATGTCAGTTAATGATTTTCTGCGTTTTCACAGTTTGCCTTTCAACAACTTCCAGGGAAGGGACATAAACTTGTTGCGCTCAGCTGGGGGTTAAATGTGTAGGCGAGGAGAGCGATAGTGTTGGTTTAAAAAAAGAACAAAAAAAACAAACAAAAGGGAACATTTTTTTTTCTAGTTCCTGCATTTCTGTTAAAGAAAAGTGATGCAGCTGAACTGAAACAAAGACAGGCAACGAAGGGACTGTCTCCTCTGCCATTAAGTAACCCCTCTGTGATTAGTGATACTAGTGGCAAACTGCTGGTTTGGAAAGTTTTTGGTTTAAAATTTGGAAACAAGTGAAAACTGAGCTTGACGTTTTTGCAGATGTGCCTAAAGCTGACCGAAGAATACTTGTAGATTTAAAAAAAAAATCTCAAGGTGACATTGGTGCATTAAAATAGTTGACTCAGTAGCAAAAGCTTGTCCAAAGAAGATGGACTTAGTAGCTACGGTGTTATGGTGTGTGGTATTCCAAAGGATAGGTGGTGTTTTTAATGTGTCCATTTTATTACTTTTTATAGAATGATCATAACACATTCCGAAACAGAAAAAATGTTTCATGTAATGTGTTGACAATAAAGCTGTAAAAATTAAAGGACTGACAAAAAAAATAAATAAAAAAAATCCAGGCAACAGGATGTAAGATATTATTGGATTTTGTGACCAACTCAAATTCTCCCCCCCAAAAAAGAAAAAAAATCAATCACCTACATAACTTAAACACATTAATTTAATAATTCACCAAAATATGCTACTTCCCAGCCAGCATGTTCTTGTGAGCGCCACCAAGAGGTTGCGTTAACTGAAAATTGTCCTTCATTGACAGTCTTGTTTAAGCAATGCCTGAAAATTCTGAAAGTTATCTGTCATTTGACAGATTGCACTGAGGGTGATCTAATTAAAGTCAATTAAAATGGCAGATAATAATAGATTTTGACAGAATTTTTACAAGCCTGTCTGTCAAAATGACAGATAGCAAAAAAAGTCCAGTGCAACCTGTGGACCCACCATAGGTTAAATTTGCTCAGTCATAATTGTCCCGTTTGGGTTTGTCTGCAGCTACCATATGGGTCCCATCTGAGTTTGTGACATGGTTGAGTTTGAGGACCGTCTGGCAGATGCCACAATAGCACTGAGACGAGTATGCAAGTTTTGTATTTTTATTAATATAGTAAATTTCGATACTGAAAGTGGTCTGACTTACAGGAGGGAAGGCAGAATGTGAGCTTGTGGCAGGGAATTGACTGGTAGGTGAGAAGGAGTTCTCTTCGGGGTATTTTCAGGCAAGTATAGTGATTGGATCCAGTGACATGGAGTTGCTTGGAGGTGGGTTATGGACATAACCCAAGACCTTTGATTTTCCTATGTGACAAAGTTACTGATTTTGCAATGAATAGTCTTTACTTGTTTTCCAGGTGGACACAGGCTAAGGGAATCCAGGACAATGGAGAATGGCAAGCACAGAGGAGAGGCACAGGATGAGATCCAGACAGGTAGTAATGAATATGAGATTGTTGCAGGCTTAATGGGAATCCAGGGAGTCTTCAGGAAGGTGAGTGCACAGAGGCAAGGCACATGGGAAGCAAGGAGCAGGAATCCTGGAGAGGTGAAGAGAGCTGTTGAGCCGAGGCAATAATAGCAGGAACTGAGGAAAGCTGGAAGCTTTTATGTTCCAGGTGTAATCAGCAGCTGCAGGTAATGAGCGGTAATTAGGAATGAAGTGAGCTTGAATTATGTTCTCACCTTAGATCATAACTATTTGTCCTTATGGACTTTACCTGTGGCACTTTTATTTTGAAGGCTTGGCTTTTACTTTGAAAGTGAATAAAGCAGAAAAATCTAAATAATCACCATGGTCAGAATTATGTTGGTTTTGGGGTGTAAATGTCAGTTTTGGTTAATTTTCAGTTAATCACCCACCCATCTTTGAGATGCTAAAACTTTGGCACTTTCACAGCTGTATTTATTTATTAATTAATTATTTTTTTGTTAGTCAGTCAGTCCGTCAGTCAGTTAGTTAGTTAGTTCATTTTATTTTTAGTAGCTCTGCTTTTAATTTTTTATCTCTCTTTTACTGATATTAACTTTTTACTTAGTGTTAGCTTAGTAAATACAAAAGCCCTACAGGCACACAGGTGAATCAGACCCCAGGCAGGGCTGTTCACCAGGTTAGGCTAACCTGTTTTCACTAGCTAGCTAGCCACTTCTCGTCTGGAAAGCCATGGCGCCATCCCCGACATGTGTCAGCTGTGTGTCCCTCTTTAAGAAGGTTTCTAAGTTGGAATTGAGACTCTCCAACCTCTATAAGATTTGAGAGGCTGAAGACCACCTAGATACTATTATTTTGGGGCGGACATCGGCCACGGCAACTGACTCTCAGCAAGCAAAGACGGCTGCTTACCTGGGTGAAATTAGCACATCGTCATCCACTTCCACCCCTGCTCTGGTCACCTCAGTGGTCCAGGACCCCAGCAATAAACACTGGCTTCAGCTCAGAGCTAAACCCAAAGCCCCGGGTGGTTCTTCACAGCCTCAGTGCGCACCCTGGACCTTGGTCGGGCAAACTAGCAAACGTCGGGGATTGACCAGACATGGCCGTGTCTCCTCCCTTCCCCTTTTGCTGGAAAATAGATTTGACATCCTTTCCCTGGAAGATTTCCCCCACCTGGACGCCAATTATCCTCCCATGGCCGCCCCTCCTCCTTCAGCAGCAGCCCAAATCTGCAAGCCCCGGATTAAAACTACTTTAGGTGTGCCAAACTATACACCAGCTCCAAAAAGAAGAGTGCGCATCACCCCGCCATCATTGCAACAACAACGGCAACATTATCCACCATTTCAGAAGTCACCAACAAAGCCCCCCCCCCCCCCCCCAGATGACACTGGTAATTGGTGATTCAATAATGAGGAATGTCAGAAGCAGGTACTGTGTCACTAAATTTTTTCCTGGGGCTAAAGTGTCAGACACTGAGGCTCTTACCCCTGACCTATTAAATGAATACCCCCATGCTAAAACTGTCATTGTCCATGTTGGATGCAACAACATCCCAGATGAAGCGTCAGAGATCTTAAAGAGAGACTTAAGGAGCCTTCTGTCCGCTCTTAAGAACTGTGGCAGACATGTGCTTATTTCTGGGCCATTGGCACCTTTCAGAAGTGGTTGCAATCATTTTAGCAGAACTCTCAGCCTTAATACCTGGCTGTGTTCTACATGTCCTACTTTTAACATTGGTTTTGTAAACAATTTCAACCTGTTTTGGAACCACCCATCGTTTATGAGGTCAGATGGCATCCATCCAAATAGACTTGGTGCACATGTTTTAAGGAACAATCTGTTCTATTTCATTCAGCGTTTTTTAGTATAGTGACTGAAATCTGGTGCGTTAACTCACCCCGAAGTTCCTGGGTCTGCCAACCAGCCCTTCTTTGCTAACACTTCTCATATTAATCCTATTAATCCAAATAATTCTCACTATTTAGATCAGTCTTCAGTTCTTAACCCCATAGAGATTGTCTGTCTCCCATTACCCAAAACATTATAACCCAAGACAAATACAACATAACTTGATAAATACACGCCTCTCTGCAGCTCAGCTCCTCCTCATCCGCCATCCCTCAACTTAGCCCATGTTTTCCCCATCAGAGAATCTTTGTCTACTCCCCCCAAAGTCAATAAAAATACAGTATAATGTATAAGCATCCCAAAGTGATTAAACAAAAAGTTGGTAAAACTCAAATTAAACATCAAGTCTCTAAATTTAATGATTTGGCCTCTCTTCCTCCTCATAATTAAAAAAAAATTAAATGTGGTTTGTTAAACATTAGATGTCTAACTCCCAAGTCTCTGCTAGTCCATGATCTGTTAATTGATCATCAGATTGATTTAATATCCCTTACAGAGACTTGGTTAGGGCAAGATGATTATGTTGGTTTAAATGAATCAACTCCCTCTGGTTATCTAAACTATCAAAATCCCAGAAGTTCTGGTCGCGGAGGAGGAGTAGCAGCAATTTACCATTCTAAATTACTTGTTAATGTAAAGCAAAAAACATGTTTTAATTCCTTTGAGGGCCTGGTCCTCAGTATTGGGCATGTTAGCAATCTTAGCTTAAACCCAATTTTCTTTGCCATAGTTTACCGTCCTCCCTCAGCCTACTCTGAGTTTTTATCCGAATTTGCTGAATTCTTAGCTGATTTAGTGCTGAAATCAGATATTATAGTAGGGAATTTTAATATACATGTAGATGTAGATAGTGACTGTCTTAATAAGGCATTTAATTCAGTATTAGACTTGATGGGGTTTCCCCAGAAAGTCAAAAATTCTACCCATTATCTCCACCACACATTGGACCTTGTTCTGACATATGGCATAAAAATAGAAAATCTGGTAATGTCTCCTCATAATCCTGTACTGTCAGACCATTGTCTGTTAACCTCTGATTTCAAATTTTAAAAGACTGCTGGAGTCAGTATCAAAATACTCTCAAGCAGGAAAAAAGCAAATATTTTGCTGATATTGCTTTATCTCATTGTCATAATCAACGTGTTTTATTTAACACTATTGACTCTGTTCTTAATACCCCACAGACTGGCTGTTTGGAGGCCTCCTCTGAGTTATGCAATGATTTTATGAACTTTTTTATAGATAAGGTGGCCACCAACAGGGCTCTCATCTCAGCTCCTGCCTCTGATTCCTCTGTCTCTGTCCCTTGTTCTGCTGTTTTTAATCAGTTTGAACCTGTGACTCTGTCATTTTTAGAGGATGTGGTTACCCACATTAAGCCCTCAGGGTCTCCTTGTGATGCTGTGCCTCCTATACTTTTTAAAGAGGTTTTTAAAGAGGCTTCCCAGTATAGGCCAGTCAGTTCTCGCCATCTTGAACAGCAGCCTGTCATCTGGTGTGGTTCCTGCAAATTTTAAGCATGCAGTAGTACAGCCCTTGATTAAGAAACCTGGTCTCGATCATACCATGTTGGCAAATTTTAGGCCTATTTCCAAGCTGCCATTTCTGTCAAAAATTTTAGAGAAAATTGTCTATATGCAGCTGAAATGTTTTCTGGATGAACACGGTATTTTGGAGATTTTTCAATCTGGTTTCAAAGCTCTTCATAGCACAGAGACAGCTTGTTAAGAGTTTTTAATGGTATTCTCTTGGCATGTGATTCAGGTGAATATGCTGTTCTTGTGCTGCTTGATTTAACTACTGCCTTTGACACAGTGGACCATCATGTTTTAATTTCCCATTTGCAGCACCTAGTGGGCATTTGTGGCACTGCTCTCAACTGGTTTAGATCCTATCTGTCAGACAGGACTTTTAAAGTTAGCATGTCTGGGTTTGAATCCTCTTCTGCTCCTCTGCCTTACGGGGTCCCACAGGGGTCAATTCTAGGGCCCACGCTTTTTTCTCTCTACATACTTCCACTGGGTTCCATTTTTAAAAAGCATGGTATCTCTTTTCACCTGTATGCTGATGACTGTCAGATTTATATATGCATTGAAGACATAAAGTCTTGGATGGCCCTAACCTTCTTAAATTTTAATGATAAGAAGACCGAAGTGACGGTGTTTGGACCTAGTCGCCCCTGTGAGTCCCTTCCTGTATACTTGTGCCCCCTTACTCCTTATGTTAAATCCACAGCTAGGAACTTTGGTTTTATCATGGACAATGATTTTAAATTAGACACGCAGATTTGTTCTGTGGTAAAATCCAGCTTCTTTCATCTAAGGCGTTCAGCAAAAGTAAAACTCATTCTCTCTAGACCACACTTGGAAACAGTAATCCATGCTTTTATTTCATCTCGGCTGGATTACTGTAACACACTTTACGCCGGTGTCAGCCAGTCATCACTTTCCCTTCTGCAGCTGGTTCAAAATGCCGCTGCTCGTCTTTTAACAGGTACACGTGGAAAAGATCACATCACACCCATCTTAGCTTCACTCCACTGGCTGCCTGTGTATTTTAGAGTTCATTTTAAAATTCTTTTATTTGTTTTTAAATCCTTGAATGGTCTTGCTCCACCTTACCTCTCTGAGCTTCTGCATCCCTACGCTCCCACCCGGTCCCTTAGGTCAGCTGAACAGCTGCTTTTGGAGGTACCAAAGGCGAGGCGCAAGCTCAGAGGGGACAGAGCCTTTTCGATCATGGCCCCCAGGTTATGGAATGATTTACCCCTGGACATTAGACAAGCACCTTCACTGTCCATTTTTTAAAACACATCTTAAAACACATTTTTACTCCCTGGCCTTCGACCATGAGACATTGATTTTATTGAATGAAATGGATTTTTATTTATTTTACTTTTTATTATATTTATGAATTTATTTATTTATTTTTTACTGTGGTTCTTGTGTTAGCGCCCTTTGTGTTAGTGCCCTGCTTTTATGTTCTCTTGCTGTACATACATCACTTTGTGTAGCGAGTGTTGCTTTTAAAGTGCTTTATAAATAAAGTTGATTGATTGATTGATTGATTGATTCACTATTCCTGACTATGTGATTCCTAAAGAAAAATATTACTACAGCAGATGTCTTTCAGATGATGTTGCTACCAAATTTATGCAGATTGTCTCCTCTATGCCATGTGTCAACACAACGGAAATAAGCGATGGAGAGCTTGTTCCTTCTGTAATTGATAGTATTGTAGATAGTGTTACAGCTTCTCTGCATCAGACTCTAGACTTGGTGGCCCCTTTAAAAAAAAGAAAAAGTCCAATCAGAGATTTCTAACCCCTTAGTTTAACACAGAAACTCGTAGCTTAAAACAGAAGACTCATCAATTAGAAAGAAAATGGCGTTCCGCTAATTTAGATGAAATCTATTCAGCTTGGAGAAATCATCTTTTAATTTATAAAAAATCTCTTAGGAAAGCTAGAACAAGTTATTACTCGGCATTAATAGAAGAGAACAAGAATAATCCCAGGTTTCTTTTCAGCACTGTAGCCAGGCTGACAAAGAGTCAGGGCTCTGTCAATCCTCGCATCCCCCTAGAGCTTACTAGTCAGGACTTTATGAACTTTTTCAATCATAACATTTCATCTATTAGAGATAAAATCAGTCAGATTCTTCCCACCCTAAACTTAAATACAGTAACTACTACAACTCCTTCAATTGATATCTGTTTGAACAAGTTTACTCCAGTTGACCTTTTAGAGTTAGATAAAATTATTTCCTCATCCAAGCCTTCAACTTGTCTTTTAGACCCTATTCCTACCAGGTTATTTAAAAAAGTCTTCCCATTTATTGGCAGCCGTGTTCTTCAAATGATCAATTCTTCTTTAACATTAGGCCATGTACCGCAGGCTTTTAAAACTGCTGTAATTAAACCCTTACTCAAAAAGCCCACGTTCGATCCAGGAGTTTTAGCTATCGACCAATCTCTATTCTGCCTTTCATTTCAAAAATCTTAGAAAGAGTTGTTGTACGTAATTATTTGACCACTTGCAGGGAAATGGTTTATTTGACGAGATTCAATCTGGATTCACAATCCAACATAGTACTGAAGCAGCCTTAGTGAAGGTCACTAATGACCTCCTTATCGCATCTGATAATGGACTTGTTTCTGTACTTGTCCTTTTAGACCTTAGTGCAGCCTTTGATACTATCAACCATGATATTCTGCTTGATAGATTAGAACACTATGTTGGACTTAATGGAACTTTGCTGCAGTGGTTTAGATCTTATTTCTCTGATGGGCTTCAGTTTGTTCATGTCAATAATGAGTTTTCTTCCAACTCTAAGCTCAGTCATGGAGTTCCACAGGGATCTGTGCGAGGCCCTACTCTTTTTAGTTTATATATGCTTCCGTAAGGCAACATCATTAGAAAGCACTGTACACATTTTCATTGTTATGCAGATAACACACAATTATACTTGTCAATGAAGTCAGATGATAGTAATCAATTAGCCAAGTTAGACACCTGTCTTAAGGAAATCAAAGCTTGGATGACTTGACAGAACTATCATCAGACAAAACTGAAGTCATTCTAGTTGGTCCAAAAAAACCTTAGAAATGCCTTTCCAAATCAAACTCTTAGTTTGGATGTGGTTACTCTTTCTCTTTATAGTTCTGTGAGGAACCTTTGAGTTATTTTTGATCAAGATCTGTTCTTTAATTCACATATTAAATTTGTTTCTAAGACTGCCTTCTATCATTTGTGTAATATTACCAAGATTAGGAGCATCTTGTCTCAGAGTGATGCTGAGAAACTGTTCCACACTTTTGTTAGCTCTAGATTAGCTTATTGTAACTCTTTATTATCAGGTTGTCCTAAAATGTCTTTAAAAAGTCTTCAGTTGATCCAAAATGCTGCTGCAAGAGTTTCAACAGGTACTAGAAAGACAGATCATATCTCTCCAGTTTTGGCTTCCCTTCATTAGCTTCCCATAGAGTTTAGAATTAAGTTTAAAATCCTTCTTCTCACTTGCAAAGCTCTAAACAACCAGGCCCCTTTTTATTTAAAATACCTGATACTACCCTATCATCCTAACAGAGCATTACGCTCCCAAAATGCTGGATTACTTGTAATACCTAGAATCTCCAAAAGTACAATGGGAGGCAGAGCCTTCAGCTATCAAGCTCCTTTCCTGTGGAACCAGTTACCAATATGGATTCGGGAGTCAGACTCGATCTCTGTTTTTAAGAATAGGGTAAAAACCTTCCTTTTCGATATAGCCTACAATTAGGCAGAGATCATGTGTCTCTAAACCCTCCCTTAGTTCTCCTGCTAATAGATTTAGACTGCCGGGGAACCTCCGATAATGTACTTGGTTTCACTCCTTTAATGTTTGCTCTTTATATGTCTGTTCTTTTCATCTTATCTATCCCCTCACCCCCCAGCCAGTCGCAGCAGATGACTGCCCCTCCCTGAGCCTGGTTCTGCTAGAGGTTTCTTCCTATTAAAAGGGAGTTTTTCCTCTCCATCATTGCCAAGCGCTTGCTTACAGGGGATCACCAGATTGCTGGGGTTTTTCTGTAATTGTGGGGGTTTCCCCTACATTTGATAGTGCTATGAGATGACTATTGTTGTGAAATGGCACTATATAAATAAAGTTGAATTAAATTGAATTGAATTGAATTAGTTAGTAGGTTAGTGAATTTTCCAAAATAAATAACTATACATAAATGTTTGCTGGGTATTATAGTATTTTTTCCTCACATATCCCACAAGGATTTCCATCTTTTCAATTTAAAAAAAATATGCTGGCTCCCCAATCTTTTGCATCCCTCTGTACAGTCTTGTGAAAAAATTAGGACACCCTGTATAAGCCTGTGTGTTTTTTTAACATATGGGGACATATGGATATTTAATATCCATCCATCCATCCATCTTCTACCGCTTTTCCGGAGGTCCGGGTCGCGGAGGCAGCAGTTCAAGCAGAGAAGCCCAGACTTCCCTCTCCCCAGCCACCTGCTCCAGCTCTTCAGAGGGGATACCAAGGCGTTCCCAGACCAGCTGGGAGACATAGTCTCTCCACCGAGTCCTGGGTCTGCCCCGGGGTCTCCTCCCAGTGGGACGTGCCTGAAACACCTCAAGTGGGAGGCGTCCAGGAGGCATCCTAATCAGATGCCCATACCACCTCAACTGACTCCTTTCAATGTGGAGGAGCAGCGGTTCTACTCTGAGCCTCTCCCAGATGACTGAGCTCCTCACCCTATCTCTGAGGGTGAGTCCAGCAATCCTACGGAGAAAGCTCATTTCAGCCGCTTGTATCCGCAATCTTGTTCTTTCGGTCATTACCCAAAGCTCGTGACCATAGGTGAGAGTAGGAATGTAGATTGACTGGTAAATCGACAGCTTTGCCTTAGAACTAAGCTCCCTCTTCACCACAACAGACCGGTACAACGTCCGCATCACTGCAGATGCTGCTCCAATCCGTCTGTCGATCTCTCGCTCCATTTTCCCCTCACTCGTGAACAAGACCCCAAGATACTTAAACTCCTCCACTTGGGGCAGGAGCCTGTCCCCAACCCAGAGAGGACAATCCACCTTTTTCCGGCTGAGGACCATAGACTCGGACTTGGAGGTGCTGATTCTCATCCCAGCCGCTTCACACTCAGCGGCAAACCGTCCCAGTAAGAGCTGTAGGTCATTGCTGGATGAAGCCAACAGGACAACATCATCTGCAAACAACAGAGATGAGATCCTGTGGTCACCAAGCATGACATCTTCCATTCCCTGACTGCGCCTAGAAATCCTGTCCATAAATATTATGAACAGGATCGGTGACAAAGGGCAGCCCTGGCGGAGTCCAACTCTCACTGGGAATGACTCCGACCGAGTGTTGGCAATACGAACCAAACTCTCACAACGGTCGTACAGAGACCGAATAGCTCGTAACAACAAGCCCGATACCCCATACTCCCGAAGCACCCCCCACAAAAATCCACGAGGGACGCGGTCAAATGCCTTCTCCAAGTCCACAAAACACATGTAAACTGGTTGGGCAAACTCCCACGAACCCTCAAGAATTCTCGAGAGGGTAAAGAGCTGGTCTGATATGCCACGGCCAGGACGAAAACCACATTGCTCCTCCCGAATCCGAGGTTCGACCAACAGTCGGACTCTCCTCTCCAGTAACTTGGCATAGACCTTCCCAGGGAGGCTGAGGAGTGTGATCCCTCTAAAGTTGGAGCACACCCTCCGGTCCCCTTTTTTGAAGAGAGGAACCACCACCCCGGTTTGCCATGCCAAAGGCACTGCCCCCGACCTCCATGCAATGTTGCAGAGGCGTGTCAACCATGACAACCCAACAACATCCAGGGCCTTGAGGTACTCAGGGCGAATCTCGTCCACCCCCGGGGCCCGGCCACCAAGGAGATTTTTAACCACCTTGGCGACCTCAGCCCCTGTGATGTCACGCCGCGCCATTCATCAACGGCGCCACCTGCTCACGCACCTGACAATCATCAGCGGCGAGGGATAAAGGCCGTCTCGCCCGGAGGCTCGGCCTGAAGCCGTCAGACTTCGTCCCTCACCGTTGTGAGCATACTTCCCTTCAGCGTCACCATTTTGGTAAGAAGATCGCTTACCTCTTTTCTTCAGTCTTCTCCCCTGTGCACAGGTGGATTCCCCAGCGGCGGA
Source organism: Pholidichthys leucotaenia (assembly GCA_020510985.1). NCBI lineage: Eukaryota > Metazoa > Chordata > Actinopteri > Cichliformes > Pholidichthyidae > Pholidichthys > Pholidichthys leucotaenia. Next base: position 37,758,379 of record CM035845.1, on the reverse strand, counting down.
CATCTCCACTCCATCGCCCAATCCTCGCTGCTGTACGGAGCTCTCCAGGTGGCTGTCTTCCGGGCTTCGCCCCCTTGTTGTGCCAGCTGTCCTGACCCACCAAGTAAGTCCTTCTCTCGCCATAAATTCCTCCTGTGTTGGTGTATGCCCGTCACCCTCTCCCTGTGCTCTCTCCATAGGGTTGCTCGGCTGTACGGTCACCTGCCTCTGTGCCTGGAGCAGACACCATCACCAACACATTTACATCCCGCAGACACGCACTCATTCACTCCTGCTGTTAATAAACTCTTTGAACTACTCTAAGCCTGTGTGTGTGCGTCTCCTGAGCCGTGCGTTATGTCAGTACGGCTTCAGCAGAGCGGCTCGGCGGACGGCGGGCTCGCACACCGGTTTTCCACTCTCAAGGCTAGAGTGGATCAAATAGCTTATCAACAACAGGTGATCTTTAATCAATTATTGAATTTAACTAACCGGTTGGGCCGCTTGGATCCTCAACAGCCGTTCCCCCCGGCTCGTCAGGGTGGCGCGGCTCCTGCTGTTCCAGCGGCCGTCCAGCCGGCTCCAGTGGCACCGGTTCGGCTCACACCGATTCCGACCCCCGCCCGCTTTAGCGGTAAGCTCGGCGGAGCGCGGGGGTTCATTATGCAGTGTGAGTCCGTGTTCCACCGTGTGCCCGGAGATTTTCCCTCGGATCACAGTCGGATTGGTTACATAGGGAATCTTCTGGAGGGGCGTGCGTTAACTTGGACCTACGCCGTAATGGCGAGGCCCAGTTATGCCACCCTCACCTATGACCAGTTCGTGAGGCGCTTTCTGGAGGTCTTTGACCATTCTCAAACCGAGACGGTCCAGGTCGATCGGCTCCTCGCTCTCCAGCAGGGAGGCCGGTCGGCAGCGGACTACTCGGTCGACTTCCGGGTAGCGGCGGAGGAATTGGGCTGGGAGGAACGCTCCCTCTGTGGCCTGTTCCTCCGCAGCCTCAATAGTGATCTGAGGGATGAACTGGCTGGACGGGATATCCCTGGGACGCTAGCGGAGCTGACATCCTTAGCGATAAGTTTGGATAACAGGCTGCGCGAGCGCTCCTCGGGGCGGAAGTCTTCTTCTTCTCGCCCTCGTGGAGTCTCGCCGCACCTGTTCCAAGCTCGCCCCCTGGCGGCGCCGCCAGCATTGTGCCCCGAGGAGTCGGAGCCGATGGTGACGGGCTGGACCAAGCTTTCCCCTGCGGAGAAACAACGCCGCCGTGAGTTGGGCCTCTGCATGTATTGCGGAGGTGACCAACACACTGTGGAGCGTTGCCCGCGGAAAGCCAGTCGGCGGGGTCCGCGAATCGCTGTAGGGAGCCTCGCGGGTCCCAACCGGTTAGACTCTCTCACTCAATTAAAGCTGCCCATCCGTTTTTGCCACAATCCCACTGGGCACCTCACCCACGCACTGGTGGATTCGGGCGCAGAGGGCAGCTTCATTTCACAAGGCCTGGCAACCCGATTGGGCATCCGCTGTCAGGCATTAAAACACCCCATCTCCCTGGTCCATCTCTCCCGTGCCTCCCTTGGGAGAGTTTCTCACCAAACCATGCCTGTCCCAGTCATCATCTCAGGGAACCACCGGGAGGAGATGGTATTTTACGTCCTGCCCAACTCTGTGTCGCCCGTCATCCTGGGGTATCCCTGGCTACGCCTCCACAACCCTGTCCTGGACTGGAGGTCCGCTGGGGTATCGGCATGGAGTACCTTCTGTATGGGCACCTGCCTTCAGTCCGCCGCCTGCTCCCCGTCCGCGGCTCCCCCTGTGGCGGATACAGCACCTCCGGACCTGTCACTGGTGCCTCCAGAATTTCACGACCTGGGTATGGTATTTAGCAAATCTAAAGCTATGTCTCTTCCCCCGCATCGACCATATGACTGTGCCATCAACCTCCGCCAGGGGGCTCCCCTGCCATCTGGTCGGCTCTACAGCCTGTCGGCACCGGAGAAGGAGACCATGAATACATACCTGAAGGAATCTCTGAGCGCTGGGATTATTCGCCCATCGTCGTCACCCGTGGGGGCAGGGTTTTTCTTTGTCGGGAAGAAGGACGGATCCCTCCGCCCCTGCATAGACTACCGAGCGCTGAATGACATCACTGAGAGGGACCGTTACACCCTGCCCCTCATGGACACTGCCTTTCACTCCCTCCAGGGGGCGACCTGGTTTACCAAGCTGGATTTACGCAGCGCTTACCACCTCGTCCGGATCCGGGAGGGAGATGAATGGAAGACAGCCTTCCGTACCCCGAACGGCCACTTTGAGTATCTCGTCATGCCGTTCGGGCTGACCAACGCTCCTGCCGTCTTTCAGCGCCTCATTAATGACGTCCTCCGGGATTTCATCGGCCTTTTTGTGTTCGTCTACCTGGATGACATCCTTATCTTCTCCAGGTCCAGGGACGAGCACCAGGTCCATGTGAGGCGGGTCCTCCAAAGACTGCTGGAGAATCGTCTGTACGTGAAGGCTGAGAAATGCGAATTCTACGCTAGGACCACATCCTTCCTGGGATTCATCATCGCTCAAGATCAGGTGCTCCCAGACCCAGAGAAGGTGAAGGCGGTGGTGGAGTGGCCTACTCCCGCATCCCGGAAGCAGGTGCAACAGTTTGTTGGCTTCGCCAATTTTTACCGCCGCTTTGTCCCAAATTTCAGCTCGATCGTCGGACCGCTGACCCGCCTCACGTCCCCGAAGGTCCCGTTCCGGTGGACTGAAGAGGTCGCTGCTGCCTTTAGGGCGCTGAAGGCGGAGTTCTCCTCCTCCCGGGTCCTTCGCCAGGTCGACCCCGCGCTGCAGTGCATTGTGGAGGTGGACGCATCGGACACGGGAGTGGGAGCAGTGTTATCCCAGCGGTCACCTGACGATGGCGCCAAACGGCCGTGCGCCTTCTTCTCCCGGCGCCTGTCCCCGGCGGAGAGGAACTACGATGTGGGGGACAGAGAGCTCCTGGCCATTAAACTCGCCTTACAGGAGTGGCGCCACTGGCTAGAGGGGGCGGACCTGCCGTTTGTGGTCCTGACGGACCACAAGAACTTAGAGTATTTACGATCTGCCAAGCGCCTGAATGCCCGCCAGGCGCGCTGGTCTTTGTTCTTCGCCAGGTTCCGCTTCTCGATCACCTTCAGGCCGGGCTCCAAAAACGGCCTGCCTGACGCCCTCTCTAGGCAGTTCACCCCCGTGGAGGCTGAGGAGACGCCCCACACTATCCTGCCCAGGTCGTGCGTCCTCGGTGCCATCTCTTGGGACATTGAAGACAAGATCCGGAAGGCGCAGGAGGTGGAACCTGATCCTGGCGGCGGACCGGAGGGAAGACTGTTCGTCCCATCTGCGGTCCGAGGAGAGGTCATCCACTGGCTCCACACCTCCCGGCTCACCTGTCATCCCGGCACCTCTCGGATGATCAGCCTCCTCCAGCGGTCCTTTTGGTGGCCAGGCCTGCGGAGGGATGCAGCCCGCTACGCCCGGGCTTGCCCAATCTGTGCCACCAGCAAGTCGGGAAATGCCCCCCCAGCGGGTCTGCTCCAGCCTCTGCCCGTCCCCGGCAGGCCCTGGTCGCACATCGCACTGGACTTCGTCACCGGACTCCCCGTTTCCAACTCCTTTGACACCGTCCTGACCATTGTGGACCGTTTCTCCAAGGCGGCGCACTTCGTTCCCCTGCGAGGTCTCCCTACTGCCCTGGAGACGGCGGGCCTCCTCGTCCAACACGTGGTCAGGCTGCACGGGATTCCGGTGGACGTGGTCTCGGACCGGGGTCCCCAATTTTCATCCGAGGTTTGGAGATCCTTTTGTAACGCCATCGGAGCCAAGGTGAGCCTCTCCTCCGGCCATCACCCCCAGTCTAACGGGCAGTGTGAGAGGACCAATCAGGAGCTGGAGGCTGCGCTCCGCTGTGTTACTAGATCCAAGCCGACGTCCTGGAGCAACCATCTCGCCTGGGTGGAGTATGCCCACAACACCGCCCGCTCTTCTGCAACGGGGATGTCCCCCTTCAAGGCGTCCCTGGGTTACGACCCCCCGCTGTTTCCAGCGCAGGAGAACGAGGTGACTGTCCCCTCCGTTAGGGCGCACCTTAGGCAGTTCCGCTCCACCTGGGCTGCCGCGCGTCATGCGCTTTTACGCACAGCGGAGCGCAACAGGACCGTGGCGGACCGGCACAGAAGACCTGCCCCGGCGTACAGAGTTGGGCAACTCGTGTATGTGTCTACCCAGGACGTCACATTAAAAGGCGAGAGGAGGAAGCTGGCACAGCGTTTCATGGGTCCCTTTCCCATCACCCGGATCATCAACCCGGTGGCTGTGCGCGTGGCTATTCCCCCCTCCCTCCGCATCCATTCCACTTTTCATGTGTCGAAGGTGAAACTGGCAGTCACTGACCCCCTTTGCCCTCCTCCTGCAGCGCAACCCGCGCCCCGGATGATTGGTGGCCATCCGGCCTGGTCCGTCTCCTCCATCCTGGACTCCCGGCGCCGAGGTCGTGGGTTGCAATACTTGGTGGACTGGGAGGGCTATGGGCCCGAGCATCGACAATGGGTGCCCCCGTCGTTTGTGTTGGACCCATCGCTCATCGCGGACTTCCACCGAGCGCACCCGGATAAGCCATCGCCAGGAGGCGCTGCTAGAGGGGGGAGTACTGTCACGCCGCGCCATTCATCAACGGCGCCACCTGCTCACGCACCTGACAATCATCAGCGGCGAGGGATAAAGGCCGTCTCGCCCGGAGGCTCGGCCTGAAGCCGTCAGACTTCGTCCCTCACCGTTGTGAGCATACTTCCCTTCAGCGTCACCATTTTGGTAAGAAGATCGCTTACCTCTTTTCTTCAGTCTTCTCCCCTGTGCACAGGTGGATTCCCCAGCGGCGGACATCTCCACTCCATCGCCCAATCCTCGCTGCTGTACGGAGCTCTCCAGGTGGCTGTCTTCCGGGCTTCGCCCCCTTGTTGTGCCAGCTGTCCTGACCCACCAAGTAAGTCCTTCTCTCGCCATAAATTCCTCCTGTGTTGGTGTATGCCCGTCACCCTCTCCCTGTGCTCTCTCCATAGGGTTGCTCGGCTGTACGGTCACCTGCCTCTGTGCCTGGAGCAGACACCATCACCAACACATTTACATCCCGCAGACACGCACTCATTCACTCCTGCTGTTAATAAACTCTTTGAACTACTCTAAGCCTGTGTGTGTGCGTCTCCTGAGCCGTGCGTTATGTCATGTGATAGGCGAGTCATCCCCCTCGTCCCCAAGCCCTGCTTCCTCTGTGGAAGGCGTATCAGTGGGATTGAGGAGATTCTCGAAGTATTCCTTCCACCGCCCGACGATATCCCCAGTCGAAGTCAACAGTGTCCCATCCGCACCATACACAGTGTGGACGGGGAGCTGCTTTCCCCTCCTGAGCCGCCGGACAGTTTGCCAGAATCTCTTTGAGGCCTACCGAAAGTCTTGTTCCATGGCCTCACCGAACTCCTCCCATACCCGGGTTTTTGCTTCAGCAACCACCCGAGCTGCACTCCGCTTGGCCTGCTGGTACACCTCAGCTGCTTCGGGAGTCCCACAAGCCAACCAAGCTTGATAGGACTCCTTCTTCAGCTTAATGGCCCCCCTCACCACTGGTGTCCACCACTTGGTTCGGGGGTTGCCACCACGAGATGCACCGACCACCTTGCGGCCGCAGCTCTGGGCCACTGCTTCAACAACAGAGGTAGAGAACATGGCCCATTCAGACTCCATGTCTCCAGACTCCCTCGGAATGTGGTTGAAGTTCTTCCAGAGGTGGGAGTTGAAGACCTCCCGGACTGGGGCCTCAGCCAGACGCTCCCAGCACACCCTCACTATACGTTTGGGTCTACCAGGTCTGAATGGCTTCCTCCCCTGCCATTGGATCCAACTCACCACCAGGTGGTGATCAGTTGACAGCTCTGCACCTCTCTTTACTTGGGTGTCCAAGACATACGGTTGCAGGTCTGATAATACGATAACAAAATCGATCATCGACCTGCGACCTAGGGTGCCCTGGTGCCAGGTGCACATATAAGATAAGATAAGATAAGATAAGCCTTTATTAGTCCCACAATGGGGAAATTCCAGGATTGCAACAGCATAGGGATAGCAACACTCAGAGCAACAATCAGAAGGCAAGAAAAAACAACATCTAGTAAACATATGTCCATATTACTATAAATGTATATATATATACTGTAGACACACAGTGCAGAGCATTATGGCTGGTGAATGTGCAGCAGAAAGTCTAAGCTCTCTCTCCGCGGATGCAGCGGGCCAGCTGGAAGTCTTTGGGCATGATGGTGACACCCTTAGCGAAGAAGAGACCACCAGGTGGTCCTCGCTGGTCTCCTGCAGAGCCATGACGGCGAAGCTCAGGAATTGCAGGACGGTCTTGAAGTCCTGAGCGATCTCCCTCACCAGGCGCTGGACGGGCAGCTTACGGATGAGCAGCTCCGTGGATTTCTGGCAGCGACAGATCTCTCTCAGAGCCACGGGCCTGTGACGGCGAGGCCTCTTCACTCTGCCGGTGGCCGGAGCGCCTCTCCGAGTAGCCCTGGTGGCTAGCTGTCTCCTGGGGGGGGGGGGGGGGGGCTTCTTCCTCCAGTAGATTTTACAGGCGGTCTGCTTGGTTCTTGCCATCGCTCTTTATTATTCTGTCTTATATTTCTTTCACGCCGCCTAAACTCCAGCCCGGCACCCGCGTCATTTTCGCTACAGCTCCTGGTATGTCGAGTTTCCCATTAGCACCGGGCGGCGGCCAAGTGCTAGCTAGCACTAGCTCCTCCCCGCTGTAACGTCTCCCGCTGCAAACCGTGGCTCCGTCCGCCGACCCGGGAAACCCCCGGGGTGATCCGTGCGTCCGTGATATATATACAGAGTGAAAGGTGTAGAAAGAAGAAGGAAGATTAAAAAAAAGGCTGTTGCAACAGGCAGCCGACTCGTGTGGTGCCGCCGGTCCGGCGGAACCGGAACCGGAAAAAAAAAAAAAAAAAAAAAAAAAAAAAAAAAAACACCCTTATGCTTGAACATGGTGTTCGTTATGGACAGACTGTGGTTAGCACAGAAGTCCAATAACTGAACACCACTCGGGTTCAGATCGGGCAGGCCGTTCCTCCCAATTACCCCCCTCCAGGTTTCACTGTCGTTGCCCACGTGCACATTGAAGTCCCCCAGTAGGACAATGGAGTCTCCAAGAGGAGCACCCTCCAGCACCCCAGTCACAGACTCCAAAAAGGGTGGGTACTCTGAAACATCATTTGGTGCATAGGCACAAATGATGGTCAGGACCCATTTCCCAACCCGAAGGCGCAGGAAAGCAACCCTTTCGTCCACTGGGGAAAACTCCAATATAGAGGCAGCAAGGTGGGGCGATACAAGAATACCCACCCCTGCTCGTCACCTCTCACCCGGGGCAACTCCAGAAAAGGCCAAGCTCCAGCCCCTCTCCAGGAGACTGGTTCCGGAACCGGAGCTGTGTGTTGAGGTGAGGCCGACTATATCTAGCCGGTATCTCTCAACCTTGTACACCAGCTCAGGCTCCTTCCCCACCAGAGAGGTGACATTCCACGTACCAAAAGCCAGTTTAGAAAGCTTGGGATCAGTCCGCCAAGGTCTCCGCCTTTGACCGCCACCTAATCCACATAGCACCAGACCCCCATGATCCCTCCTGCAGGTGGTGAGCCCACTGGAGGGCGGACCCATGTAACTCCTTCGGGCTGAGCCCGGCCGGGTCCCATGGGTGGAAACCCGGCCACCAGACGCTAGCCTTCGAGCCCCTCCCCCAGGCCTGGCTCCAGGGTGGGGCCCCGGTAACCCCATACCGGGCGGGGTACACTGAATCCTTGATATACAATTTATCATGAGAGTCTGTTGGATCGTTCTTAGTCTGGCCCTTCACCCAGGACCAGTTTGTCTTGGGAGACCCTATCAGAGGCAAATTGCCCCGGACAACATAGCTCCTGGGATCACTGGGGCACGCAAACCCCCCACCACGATAAGGTGACGATCCATGAGGGGGGATATTTAATATCAATGTTAAAAATACTGTGAGATTCACGTAATACAACTAAACAATTAAAAATGAATTAAAGACTTTTTCAAATTTTCTGTAAAATGTAATTCTAAACAAATAGTGAGTAATAAGTTAGGACACCCCCCATCTTTTTTAGGACACCCCAACATTCATTCCCACTTACAATGGCTAAAATAAATTTTAAAAAATGCAAATAAAAACAAAATCAAGGTTAGACATAGATATGTGAACATTTCTTAATAAAGAACTGAATATTTAAAGAGGTTTCCAATTTTTTTCACATGACTGTATGTATCCATTTCCATCAACTGTTTCTGTTTAAAGTCTAAAAGCATTGTTTTTCTTTATCTTGTTTTATTCTCTCTGGATTAAACAGATGGTTAAAAATAAAACAAAAAAAACTTAAGCGCATAGTGAAGAGCCTGTGTCCAGCTGATGATGGCAAAGGAGCGCATCTGTGTGAAGCTTCCTCATCAGCCCTCTTGAAGAAGCCATTTCAACCTCACACATCAATAACCAGCTCTCTAGAGCAAAGCGCAGCAATAATTCCAGATAAATCATTCCCTTACTGAGCCACTTGCTGCATTCAAACGCACCCATGACCTTCAGTTCTTCTTCTTTCTACATCATATAGCCTGGGAATATAAAAGCTTATTAGCTCAGAACATTGTTGATACATTTGTTCGAAACAACGCACTAATGAGGCGTTGCAGGAAGCAAGCGGCCACAGACTTTTCTTTTGGAGATTTTTTTCCTTCTTTTTTTTTTTTTTTTGCTGGAGGAGTATAATACAATGCTAATGGCATCTTCTTCACAAATGGACAAATAAAAAGGAGAGATGAAATACAATATTGCTTTACCATATCAAAGGAAGAAGTGGCATCCGTGGATTGTGTGGCTTTGTTGGTATGTTGATGGCTGAGCAGGAAGGTCTATAGAAATGTACGTGATGGGCAGTGAGAGACCGTTACGGAAGCTGCCAGACTGGAAAAAAAAGATAAACAGTGAATTAGATGATGGATGCATACAGTAAGAAAAATTTTAAAGAACAAGCTCCAAACAAACTTCAGATGAAGGAATGCATGATTTGTTTAAGTTGATGTCCTTTAAGCTTCATTTACTGCACTTGAATGTGTCTCTGACAACACTGGATGTGAACACTTGGAGTATTTGGATTCCAACAGAAGCAACAGCTCCAACAGACTGAAGCACAAACTACTGAACTTTATCAGCAGAAAGACAAGAGACATAATTGCCACACTTAGAATAGGTTATTTTGTTCCTTTATGTTGGTTTTTAGGACCCTAGTCTCTATGCTGACTGAATTTGTAAAATAAACATTTACCTAAGGCTAATTTTTACTTCCTTTGCGTTCCATTATTTTGATGATATTTAGGATGCTCTTTCATGCTAATCAACATTTGTATTCAATATATCCCCACTGAATCCATCCATCTTCTACCGCTTAATCCTTTATGGGTCGCAGGGGGGCTGGAGCCTATCCCAGCTTCTCTGGGCAAGAGGCAGGGTACATCCTGGACAGATAGCCAGTCCATCGCAGGGCCAACACAGAGAGACAGACAACCATTCACTCTCACATCCATACCTAAGGATAATTTAGAATCCCCAGTTGATGCCAATTAACCTAACCTGCATGTCTTTGGCCTGTGGGAGGAAACCGGAGTACCCGGAGTAAACTCACACAGACACGGGAAGAACATGCAAACTCCACACACAAGGGTCACCGATGGTCAGGGGGTGGGATCGAACCCACGATGGTCAGGGGTGGAATCAATCCCGTGACCTTTTTGCTGTGCTGCCACTGTGCTAACCACTGTTCCACCATGCTGCCCACTGAATCCAAAAAAGGTAAATGATCAAAATCATCTAGTCGGGATTCATAGGGGGAGTTTGAATAGTTAATGTTGTTGTTTTGTTTTTGTTTTTATTTTATATCACAACAAGCAGTACTGTCAAATAACTGCATTTGTTTTTTCATTTATAATGTGAAATACGTCACCTACCCTACTTTTGTGTCTTTATGAGGGCAAAACCAAAAGAAAAAGTCAATCCTGATGAGATTTAGACTTTGAGGCTGAATTCAGTTTTTTAACCTCTGAAAGCAGAGTGAGTGCACTTATAGCCAGGAGGTCTATCCTTATATAGAAAGTGAAAAAAAATTTAATTTGCCTTATGAAAGGGACTTCACAAATATTAAGACAAGACTTTATTAGTCACACAATGGGGAAATTAGGACAACTAGGACTATACTATATACTGTAACTAGGACAAGAACAATTATTATTGATGGCGGCAACAACACTGTTGATTCAAATGCGAAATATACTGTCTGGTTACATATTTACAGTGGTGTGAAAAAGTGTTTGCCCCCGTCCTGATTTCTCATTTTTTTGTATGTTTGTCACACTTCAATGTTTCAGATCATCAAACAACTTTAAATATTAGACAAAGATAACACAAGTAAACACAAAATGCAGTTTTTAAATGAAGGTGTTTATGATTAAGGAAAAAAAATCCAAACCTACATGGCCCTGTGTGAAAAAGTGATTGCCCCTTAACCTAATAACTGGTTGGGCCACCCTTAGCAGCAACAACTGCAATCAAGCGTTTGTGATAACTGGCAATGAGTCTTTCACAGTGCTGTGAAGGAATTTTGGCCCACTCATCTTTGCAGAATTGTTGGATTTCAGCCACATTAGAGGGTTTTCGAGCACGAGACGCCTTTTTAAGGTCATGCCATAGCATTTCAATCGGATTCACGTCAGGACTTTGACTAGGCCACTCCAAAGTCTTCATTTTGTTTTTCTTAAGTCATTCAGAGGTGGACTTGCTGGTTTGTTTTCAGTCATTGTCCTGCTGCAGAACCCAAGTGCACTTCAGCTTGAGGTAACAAACTGATAGCCAGACATTCTCCTTCGGGAATTTTTGGTAGACAGCAGATTTCATTGTTCCATTTACCACAGCAAGTCTTCCAGGTCCTGAAGCAGCAAAACAGCCCCAGACCATCACACTACCATCACCATATTTTACTGTTGGTATGGTGTTCCTTTTCTGAAATGCTGTGTTACTTTTACACCTTCCAAAAAGTTCAACTTTTGTCTTGTCAGTCCACAAAGTATTTTCCCAAAAGTCTTGGGGATCATCAAGATGTTTTCTGGCAAAACTAAGATGAGCCTTTATGTTCTTTTTGCTCAGCAGTGGTTTTCATCTTGGAACTCTGCCATGCAGGTCATTTTTGCCCAGTCTGCTTCTCATGGTGGAGCCATGAACACTGACCTTAACTAACTCAAGTGAGGCCTGCAGTTCTTTGGATGTTGTTGTGGGATCTTTTGTGACCTCTTGGATGAGTCGTCACTGCACTCTTTGGGTAATTTTGGTCATTCGGCCACTCCTGGAAAGGTTCACCACTGTTTCATGTTTTTGCCATTTGTGGATAATGGCTCTCGCTGTGGTTTGCTGGAGTCCCAAAGCTTTAGAAATGGCTTGAAAATTGAAACCAGCTTTCAAAGATGTGCTAAACCACAGTTAATTTATGTTTTAACAGTGGGGCAATCACTTTTTAACACAGGGCCATGTAGGTTTGGATTAATTAACACCTTCAATTAAAAACTGCATTTATGTGTTTACTTGTCTTATCTTTGTCTAATATTTAAATTTGTTTGATGATCTGAAACATTGAAGTGTGACAAACATACAAAAAAATGAGAAATCAGGAAGGGGGCAAACACTTTTTTCACACCACTGTAAATATGTAAAAAAGACAGTATATTTCACATTTGAATCAACAGTGTTGTTGCCGCCATCAATAATAATTGTTATTGTCCTAGTTGTGTATTGGAGTGGATGATCTCTATTGTCCAAAGTTGTTATGTTTAGTATATTCAATACGACCTCTACGAGCAGCCCTGGTTAGGTTATAAAGTCTGAGCCATAGGTAGGAAAGACCTGCGGAACCTCTCCGTCGTGCAACTGGGATGACACAGCCTACCGCTAAATGAACTCCTCAGTGCGTTCAACGTGTCCCGCATGGAGTGGGACTCAGACTCCAGCAGAGATGACAGCTTAGCCACCATTCTCCTGTGTCCTATCTCCTCCACTGGGTCGAGGCATCACCCCAGAGCAAAGCTACAGTAGCTTTTTTGATCAGCTTTTTCAGTCTCTTCCTGTCAGATGCCGTGATGCCGCTGCCCCAGCAGACCATTACAGTATGTAAAGGTTGATGTCACCACCAAATCATAGAAGGTCTTCAGGAGTGCCCCTTGCAATCCAAAAGACCTGAGTCTCCTCAGGAAGTACAGCCTGTGCTGCCCCTTCTTGTAGGGCATGTTGGTGTTGTGTACCAGTCCAGTTTAATGTTCAGGTGAGCATCCAGGTACTTGTAAGATGTCTCCATCTCAATGTCTGTTCCCTAGCAGTTTACCGGTGCTGTGGGGGGCTGCCCTCACCTGAGGCAGTCCATCCCAAGTTCCTTGGTTTTCCCTCGCATTGATCTGGAGGCAGTTCCGTAGGCACCAGTCCACAAAGTCCTGGATAAGTCCTCTGTACTCCACATCATCCTCATCAGAGATGAGGCCGATGATCGCAGAGTCATCAGAGAACTTCTGTAGATGGCAGTGTGGTGTGTTATGTGAAAAGTCAACAGTGTAGAGGGTGCACAAGAAAGGAGCCAGAGCTGTTCCCTGAGGGGCCCCCGTAGTGCAGATGATGGTATCAGACACACAGTCCTGGGTTCAAACAAACTGTGGTCAGTCTGTGAGGTAGTTTTTTTTTTTTTTTTTTTTTTTTTTTTTTTTTTTTTTTTTTTTCTCTCGGCGCCACACGAGTCGGCTGCCTTTTGCAACAGCGGCTCGATTCTGAGTCTTTTTCCCTTCCTCTCTCTTTTGATCCGTCTTTTTTTTTCACCCCACTTATATCACGGACACACAGATCGTCCTAAATGTCTCCTGAGCCGGTGGACGGAGCCACTGTCTATAGCAGGATACGATACAGCAGAGAACAGCTGCTAGCATTCAACCGCCACCCGGTCCCATTGGAAAAACTCGACATACCGAGTGAACTGAGGCGAAAACGCCGCGGCTGCCGGGCTGGAGTAAGGCGGAGGACAAAAAATATAAGGTACAGACCCTCCCTTCCATCTGTTGTCATGGGAAATGTACGGTCGATACTGGGAAAGTTAGATGAGCTAGCGGCTATCTCCCGTTATGATAGCACATACCGGGAGTGCTCTCTCCTTTTGTTTACTGAGACGTGGCTAACTGAACTAGCAGCAGATGCTAACATTGAGCTGGAGGGTTTTCACATGATACGAGCTGACCGAACACCAGACAGTGGCAAGGCTAGGGGCGGTGGAGTGATCATGTATGTTAACAACAACTGGTGCAGACCGGGACATATCACTGTTAAACAACGACACTGCAGCAAAGACATTGAGTTGCTAGCTGTTAGCATGAGGCCTACATATCTCCCGAGAGAACACTCACACGTGATCTGCATTGTTGTTTATGCAAATCCGACGGCGAACGCTGGGACAGCACGTGACGTCATCCATTCAGTAACCAGCAGGCTGCAGACAGAACACCCAGATGCTCTTCTCCTTATCTCAGGCGATTTCAACCATGTTTCACTGTCTCCCATTCTACCCACGTTCACCCAGTATGTCACATGCCACACTAGAGACAATAAAACACTGGATTTATTCTACGCAAACACTAAGGAGGCGTACACCTCATCACAACTACCCCCACTCGGGAGATCGGATCACAACTTGGTTCATCTCCGGCCGGTGTACAAACCCCTAGTGCACAGACAACCTCCGGCCATGCACACTGTGGAGTTATGGTCTGAGGAGACAATGGACACCCTAAAGGGCTGTTTTGAAGCCACCGCCTGGAAGCAGCTCTGCGATCCACATGGTGAGGACATCGATGGCCTCATTCACACCTTCACGGGCTACCTCAGCTTCTGTGTGGACAAATCCGTTCCCACCAAGACCATACGGCGTCACTCAAACAACAAACCCTGGATCAACCCTGAGATAAAAACACTTCTGAGAGAGAAGAAGAGGATCTTCAGGTCGGGGAACAGGGAGATGCTGAAGTCCGTACAGAGGGAGCTGAGGAGAAAGATCAGAGAAGGCAAGGACAGCTTCAGGAAGAAGATGGAGGACAAGCTGCAACAGAGCGACATCAGCGGGGTCTGGAGAAACCTCAAAACCATCTCGGGGCTCCAGAATACCTCCCCCCAGGCCACAGGGGGCAGGGAGTGGGCGAACAACCTGAATCTGTTTTTCAATAGATTTGACCAACCGCCCTCCCCCCTGACTGCACAACAACCACTGCTGCCTCTAAAGAAATCAAGTCCTGCTGCCCACTCCCCACTCTACCAACACCCCCCCACTCCCAACACACAGCCCCCCATCCTGACCCTGACCAGGACCCAGGTGAGGACGGAGCTGAGGAAGATCAAGGCGAGGAAGGCGCCGGGACCGGACGGCATCAGCGCAAAGCTCCTCAAGTCCTGTGCAGACCAGCTGTGTGGGATTGTGACGTATATCTTCAACATGAGCCTGAAACTGGGGAGGGTACCACAGCTGTGGAAAACATCTTGTGTGGTACCTGTACCAAAAACTTCCCACCCCAAAGACCTGAACAGCTACAGACCGGTGGCCTTGACGTCCCACTTGATGAAGACCCTGGAGAGACTGCTCCTTGCTCACCTCCGCCCCCTGGTGGAACCAGCGATGGATCCACTCCAGTTCGCCTACCAGCATGGCATTGGGGTGGAGGATGCGGTGATCTTCCTCCTTCACCGTTCTCTGTCCCACCTGGAGAAGCCCGGGAATATGGTGAGGATCATGTTCTTTGACTTCTCCAGTGCTTTCAACACCATCCAACCGATGATCCTGAAGGACAAGCTGCTGCGCGCAGGGGTGGACCAGCACCTGTCATCATGGATCCTGGACTACCTCACGAACCGGCCTCAGTTTGTGAGAACCCGGGACTGTGTGTCCGACACGATCATCAGTAGCACGGGGGCCCCCCAGGGAACGGTGCTGGCTCCCTTCCTGTTCACTCTTTATACTGCGGACTTCTCACACAACACAACACACTGCCATCTACAGAAGTTCTCTGATGACTCTGCGATCGTTGGCCTCATCTCCAATGGAGATGAAGCTGAGTACAGAGGGCTTATCCAGGACTTCGTGGACTGGTGCCATCGGAACTGCCTCCAGATCAACGCGAGGAAAACTAAGGAGCTGGTGGTGGACTGCCGCAGGCATGGGCAGCCCCTCACAGTACCAGTAAATATACAGGGAACAGACATCGAGATGGTGACATCCTATAAGTACCTGGGTATTCATCTGAACAATAAACTAGACTGGTCACACAATACTGATGCACTCTACAAGAAGGGACAGCGCAGGCTGTTCCTGCTGAGGAGACTCAGGTCTTTTGGTGTACAAGGGGCGCTGCTGAAGTCATTCTATGACACGGTGGTGGCATCAGCCATCACTTTTGGAGTGGTCTGCTGGGGCAGTGGCATTACTGCAGCCGATAGGAAGAGACTGAACAAACTGATTAAGAAAGCTAGCTCTGTCCTGGGGCAGCGCCTTGATCCGATGGAGGAGATAGGAGAGAGAAGGACGGTGGCTAAACTGTCATCTCTGCTGGAGTCCGAGTTCCACCCTATGCAGGACATACTGAATGCACTGAGGAGCTCATTTAGCAGCAGACTACATCATCCCAGGTGCACAACCGAGAGGTTTCGTAGGTCCTTCCTACCAACGGCTGTCAGACTGTACAACCTAAGCAGGGCTGCTCGCAGAGATAGCAAAAAGACGTAACAAACTAATAGTTTTTTGAATGCAAAAGATGCAATAGACTTACACAATGGTCCTCTCCGGCATACAACTAGGAACATACCGGTCGCTATGGAGGGTGAGAATATGTATGGGCACATAATCATACCATGTAGGATAACTAAGTAGACGGTTATGCTGTTTCATTCCATCTAGCAACAATGCTCTGCACTGTGTGTGTTTATATATTTGCATATTTATTCCATCTAGCTACAATGCTCCGTACTGTGGGTGTTTATATATTTATATATCTACATATTATTCCATCTAGCTACATTGCTCCGCACTGTGTGTGTTTATATACTTGCATATTTATTCCACCTAGCTGCAATGCTCCGTACTGTGGGTGTTTATATATTTACATATTTATTCCATCTAGCTACAATGCTCTGCACTGTGTGTTCATATATTCATATATTTATTCCATCCAGCTACAATGCTCTGCACTGTGTGTCTGTGTGTGTGTGTATATATATATATTTTATAGTAATACGTACATATGTTTATTAGCTGCTCTTGCTTGCTTGTTTTTTTTTCTTGCCTTCTGATTGTTGCTCTGAGTGTTGCTATCCCTGTGCTGTTGCAATCCTGGAATTTCCCCGTTGTGGGACTAATAAAGGCTTATCTTATCTTATCTTATCTTAGTCCACGATCTACGATGACAGGTGTTGGTCCACCCCTGCACACAGCAGCTTGTCCCTCAGGATCACTGGTTGTATGGTGTTGAAAGCACTGGAGAAATCCAAGAACATGATCCTCACAGTGCTCGCAGGCTTCTCTAGGTGGGACAGGGAACAATGTAGGAGGAAGATCACTGCATCCTTCACCCCGATGCCATGCTGGTAAGCAAACTGAAGTGGATCCATTGCTGGTCCCACCAGGGGGTGGAGGTGGGCGAGGAGCAACCTCTCCGGGCTTTCATTAGGTGTGATTTGAGGACCGCTGGTCTGTAGCTGTTCAGGTTCTTGGGGTACGGAGCCTTAGGTACGGGTACCACACAGGATGTTTTCCACAGCTGTGGTACACTCCCCAGCTTCAGGCTCAGATTGATGATGTGCTCCACGATTTGGTCTCCACAGGACTTGAGGAGCCTCGAGCTGATACTGTTTGTACCAGCAGCCTTCCTCGCCTTGATCTTCCTCAGCCCAGCTCTTACCTGGGTCTTAGTGAGAGTCAAGCTGGGGCAAGGGGCTGTGTGCTGGGATGGGGGGATGTTTGGCCTGTGAAGGGAAAACAGCGGGGGATGTACGGGGGTGGAGGGAAGGCAGTGGACAGTTGGACTAGATGAAGGTGGAGGCAGCAGTGGTTGGAGGGCAGGCAGAGAAGAGAGCGGTTGGTCTAACCTGTTAAAGAACAGGTTCAGGTTGTTCACCCACTCCCTACCCCCCGTGGCCTGGGAGGAGGTATTCTGGTGTCCAGAGATGGTTTTGAGGTTCTGTCGGAGCTCTCACCGGAATAATTGTTCCAGCCTCCTCCAAAAACTTGGCCGGATGTTGGGTTGTTCTTCTTCTGTGGAAGCTGGCTAGCTGGCTAGTAGCTACATGCTAGTTTGTAGCTGACCTCCAGCAGCTGACACAGGCAGAAATTTGTCTGTTTTCATCCTTATAGCTTTGGGTCCAACTGTTGGTGAGTACCAGTCTAAAAAAATTCTCAAGCTTTGTACATAATGTCCATTCACTCCCCCTCCGTTTTTTGCAGCACGGTGGGGTGTCATCACGGGCGAGATAGTTGTTTGTTACCTCCACCAAGGAGGTTATGTTTTCATCGGCGTTGGTTTGTCTGTCTGTCTGTCTGTCTGTTTGTCTGTCTGTTTGTTTGTTAGCAAGATAACTCAAAAAGTTATGGACGGATTTTCATGAAATTTTCACAGATTGTCAGAAATGGGGTATCCTACAAATGATTAGATTTTGGTGGTGATCCGGATCACCGTCCACAAGAAAACCGCCATTACGCAAAATGCCATTTTCGTGAATAACTACTGAACCACTAATCCTATCATTGTCAATCCATCCAATTGCTTGTCATGTTTTCATGGTCAAGGAATCTGAAAACATACACACAAACACTGTATGGGGGGAACTGTGGCGCTTGGCGGAGGTATGCGCTCTCCGAGTGCTTTTCTAGTTTACATTTGCAATTTTTCTGCTAAAAGGGAAATTGTGTCTGTTGTGACACACGAGGTTCATGGCTTTGTGTTGATCTGCTTAAAAGTTGTGGATGTTTGCTATGGGAGAAAGAGCAAGCTCCATTTGTGGCTGCTGGCTGGTTGGATGCTGAGTTGTGCTGCAGTGATGTTAATGAACCCTGGCATTCTGTTGTTTGCACATGCAGTCTACTTTTGAGAATTTTCTGCAGAATAGTCTGGATAGTTTTTGTCATCCAGGTGGGTGAGGCTAGCACCGGTGCCTGGCAGCTCTGCCGCCATCAGTGTGTAAATGTGTGTGTGAATGGGTGGATAGCAGGATCTGTAAAGCGCTTTGGTCAGCTAGAGATGAGAAAAAGCACTATATAAGTTAATGTCATTTTCCATTTACCATTTTAACCAGAGTGGTGGCCTTGTTGGTAGAGCATCCGCTCCACAACCGGGAGGCCAGGGTTCAAATCCTTGCCGGGTCATACAAAAGACCAGGTAAAAATGGTACTTTCCGCCTTCTAGCTTGGTGCTCAGCATAATAGAATGAGGAAAGGAAAGTTAACACACAGAGCTACCAGAGGACTGCCCCCCCCCCCACTGTAGATTTGACTACTTACAGTAGCTGTGTGGCCTAGGGTCATGAAACAGAGATAGGCACTGCCATTGGCATGGGAATAACTTAACTACCATTTTGGATATGTTGAGAGCTTTAATAAACCTGCAGGTGAAGACAGCAAGCATAATTGTCCGCTCCCTTGTTCATAACAGTATGACAAACTTGAAAAATTACCAACTTAAGGCACACTGTATCTGTATGGAAAAAACAAAACAAAACAAAACATCATTAACGCGTTATTAATCGAGATTAACTCAATATTCCAAAAGATTAATTGCGATTAAAAATTTTAATCGTCCAACACCACTAATATATACATATGCTCGTGCTGGGATTATTGACCCATTAATGTAATTAGTTAAAGTAGTCCAGTTAATGGATTAAAAACATTAATGCAAATTAAAGCCCCCATGGTACTTCATGTTACTGCAGAACTTGAAACGCACAACAACGGTTTCGCCTGAACAGTTTTTGCATGACATGCAATACAGTCCATGATCACACAACTCATTTTATTTAATTCTGGGTATTCAAATCAGTTTGTTGGAGTTTTGTTGTCATATTATGTGAACATTTTGACCATAGATTACGTTTAATTATGCACTGAAAGAGCAAGCATGGGGAATGAATCTTAAGAGAATGCGGAAGTTAACCGGAATCTACCCCGAACTTAGCTGGAACTGAGCCAACACTCTGTGGACATGCAGCTTAACATTGGGTGTGTTCCGATCGCCCAACAATGTACTTCGAAGTGGAGAACGCAGGGTATTCCGCCATATTAACTGAGATTCCAAACTGAAGGGAGTGAAGGCTCTTCAGTTTGAAGGGAACTGAGAACTGAGCAGGGAAGAAATGAACAAAAGTACATCGCTTCACCGGAAGTTGACAAGAAGATTACCCATAAGCCATTGCACCTCAAAAACGAGTAAAACAAACTATTGTTGCTAATGTTATTAACAAGCTAAATTGATGTTGGTTATTGTTTATATAAACTGACTGTAATAAAAATATATTTGATTACATCATTTTGAGAAGGAGACACAGGCAGGATAGGCAATGTGGGGTGCAGACTGCTGGACGGATCACAGACTCATTCTCTCAAAGCTCAACATGCACATCCAGCCCAAACGACGTCCACAGGGGAAAAGGCAAACAAGCGACTCAATGTCAGCAAGCTGGAACAGCACTCTGTGTGACAGAACTTCAGTGAGGACCTGGACAGCAAGCTTAGTCAGCTCGACCTCAGGGCGTACGGAGCAGAAGAAGACTGGGCAGCTTTCAGAGACATGGTGTATGACACCTCACTCACTTATCTGGGCCAGAACGCGCACAAACACCAAGACTGGTTCGATGAAAATGATGAGGACATCCAAAACGGACATCCAAGCGGACATTCCGCTTCTGAGAGAGAGCAGACGCTTTTCTTCCCTCTCCCTCCTAATCCTCTCCCTTCTGATCCCAGCTTGCAATGTCACTCTTCTCCTGGCTGAATCTTAATCCAAATGGAAATTATGGATCTGGAAAGCGGCTTATATGCGATTGTCACCTTTAAAAGAGGAAGATCGGGTCAGGGGGAACCCAAGGGAGACTCATGGCATTGGAATTCATGTGTCTGTGTGATTCGACTGAGATTGAACTGATCACAGGATCTTCTGTTTGGCCCCTGGAGTTTTCCTAGTGTATCGAAATTATCAAGCCTGTATGAAATTGAAGCACAGAATCGAAGAGAGAGAAATTTTTATTCTCTGAGTGCACTGTGCAGATTTGACCTTGTGTTGGTGCCCTTGTTTACATTCCTCCTCGATGAAGATAACGCCGGAGAAGTGGCTTATGTC
Organism: Pholidichthys leucotaenia; assembly: GCA_020510985.1. Taxonomy (NCBI): domain Eukaryota; kingdom Metazoa; phylum Chordata; class Actinopteri; order Cichliformes; family Pholidichthyidae; genus Pholidichthys; species Pholidichthys leucotaenia. The sequence goes on along the minus strand of CM035845.1, from coordinate 37,737,862 downwards.
TACCCATACATCAACAATCAGTTGTTGTCGTCAGCGGATTGGTCTCTCAGGGACAATGCCCATGTGCCTTAGGAGGCGCCCTCTGCTGCTCACTAACAACTGTTTCACACTACACAATGACATGCAAATATACACACACTGCTCTCCCTCCCTCTGCTGTGTGATTGTATCTATTGTCTGCTAATGTGCATAGAGGTTTTTTTTTCTGTGTAATCAAAATTTGGCTCATGAGCTTATATGAGCTTATACGAGCGTGATTCTGATAACTATGTTTTTTCTCTCTGCCTATTGTGTCCCCCCCTTCCCCCCTTTACCCCCACTGCAGACATGACTGGCGCCTAGCGGCTGCCCCGGCCTTGGATGCGCTCTGCAGAGCGTGCCCAAATGCCAAGTCACGTTTCGTTACCTTGTATTCATACATGTGTAATGACAATAAAGTTGAATCTCATCTCATCTCATCTCAAAAGCTGCTTGACGAGAAGTGTGAAGCCCACAGAGCATACCAGCAAGACAGCAGATCTGCCTCTAAGAAGGAAACCTTCAACTCCATCAAAGGAAAGGTGCAGGCAAAGCTCAGAGAGATGCAGGACTTGTGGCTCAGCAAAAAGGCAAATGAAATACAGCAGTACACTGACATTAACAACTCCAAACCCTTTTATGATGCCCTTAAGACCATCTATGGGCCTCAGTGTTCTGAGAAAATCACCACTGCTCAGTGCTGACTGGTCCACTCTCTTCACCAACAAGAGTGCAATCCTGGAAAGATGGGCAGAACATTTCAGCAGCATCCTGAACAGACCTTCGTCCATCAGTGCAGAAGCCATCACTCGCATGCCCCAAGTAGAGGTGAACACCTCTCTGGCAGAACCTGCAACAGAATCAGAAGTCCAAATAGCAATCAAAATCCTTTTGAATGGAAAAGCACCAGGCTCTGACTCCATCCCAGCTGAAATCTACAAGGCAGGAGGACCGGTTCTAATAAAGAAATTCACTGAGCTCTTTCAGACCATGTGACAGCAGGAAGTTATCCCCGAGGAGCTCAAGGAAATCTCCATTGTCCATCTCTACAAGAGAAAAGGAAACAGGTAGTCCTGCAACAACCACCGTGGGATCGCTCTCCTCGCCATCGCCTGCAAGATCCTTGCAAGAGTCCTTCTCAACTGCCTCATTCAGCACATGGAAGGTGGTTACCTGCCAGAGAGCCAGTGTGGCTTCAGAGAGGGTTTTGGAACTGCTGACATGATCTTCGCCACACGCCAACTTCAGGACAAGTGTCAAGAGCAGAACAGGGACCTCTACAAAACATTTGTGGATCTGACCAAGGCTTTTGATACCGTCAGTCATGAGGGGCTGTGGAAGATCATGGCAAAGTTCGGCTGCTCGGACAAGTTAATCAGCATGGTGCGCCAGTTCCACGACGGCATGCTTGCTCAAGTACTGGGCAAAGGAGACTCCTCTGAAGCTTTCACAGTCACCAACAGGGTCAAGCAGAGCTGTATACTGATGCCCACACTTTTCAGCATGATGTTCACAGCCATGCAGTCTGATGCCTTCTGCAATGATGAAGAAAGCACCATCAGGCTCAGGTACAGGAAGGACGGCAGGCTCTTCAAACTGTGGAGGCTCAAAGCCAAAACCAAAGTGGAAGGGGACTCAGTGTGTGACTTCCTGTTCGCAGATGACTGTGCACTCAACACTGCTACAGAGGCCCAGATGCAGCAGAGAATGACCTGCTTCTCCACTGCTTGTGACAACTTTGAGCTCATATTCAGTCCGAAGAAAACCAAGGTCCTGCACCAACCCACACCGCAGAAGACTGACGTTGAGCCATCCATCACTGTCAATGGGGAGACCCTCAAGGCTGTCAACAAGTTCACGTACCTCGGCAGCACACTCTCCAGGTCTGTCAACATCAACAACAAGGTTGATTCTTGCATTGCCAAGGCAAGCTCAGCATTTGGATGGCTACGTGCAACAGTGTGGGAAAGGACAGGCATCAGGCTGACCACAAAACTGAAGGTGTACAAGGCAGTTGTCCTTCCTTACCTACTGTATGCCTGCGAGACCTGAACAGTCTATGAGTGCCATGCCAGAAAGCTAAATCACTTCCACCTGAACTGCCTCAGAAAGCTCCTGAAGATCACTGGGCAGGACAAAATCGCTGACACGGAGGTCCTCTCACAAGCAGAGCTGCCTAGCATCCACACCCTGCTCAAGAGGGCCTAGATTAGGTGAGCTGGCCACCTAGTTCTTATGCCTGACTCATGTCTACCAAAGAGACTGTTCTACGGTGAACTAGCAGAGGGCAAGTGCTCACAAGGTGGTCAGAAGTAGTGTTACAAAGACACTCTTAAGGCCTCCCTGAAGAGCTTTGACATCAGTCCTGACACCTGGGAGACCTTAGTTCTAGACTGAATACACTGGTGTAGCCGTACCAGCAAATGTGCTGCCTCCTTTGAGCTGAACAGGATTGCCAAGGCCCAGAGAAAACGTGAGCTTTGCAAGTCCAGAGCCACCCCTGTATCTTCTGCCCATGCAGACCACCTGTCCCTGACCTGCGGCAGAGCCTTCTGCAGCCGCATCAGACTGATCAGCCGCAGCCGGACACACCGCACCCAGTCCTCTTCCCTGTGATGTCCTTGATCATCGTCGAGAACGACGGACAAACAACACCAACAACAACAACATATCAACTGACTGTAATCAAAATATATTTGGATTAATATTTTATTTAAGAAAAATAAATTCTCAGGCATAGTATCAGTACGTGTCCATGGTTACCGTAGTAAGACACAGAGGACGAAGCCAATGGTTACAGGATGTTTCAGATGGAGAAATTTTGTGAAGGGCAGTTAACTAAACTGATATTCCCTGAGAACAGAGCAGGGAGTAGGGAATACAGTTGAAGTGTGTACAGTTGGCTTCCCATAGAGTTTAGAATTAAGTTTAAAATCCTTCTTCTTACTTACAAAGTTCTAAACAACCAGGCTCCTTTTTATTTAAAAGATCTGATACTACCGTATTATCCTAACAGAGCACTACGCTCCCAAAATGCAGGATTACTTGTAATACCTAGAATCTCCAAAAGTATAATGGGAGGCAGAGCCTTCAGTTATCAAGCTCCTCTCCTGTGGAACCAGCTGCCAATCTGGATTCGGGAGTCAGACTCGATCTCTGTTTTTAAGAATAGGGCTAAAACCTACCTTTTTGATATAGCCTACAATTAGGGAGGGATCATGTGTTTCTGAACCCTCCCTTAGTTATGCTGCTAATAGGTTTAGTCAGCCGGGGGACCTCCAGTAATGCACTGGGCCTCACTCCTTTCTTCACTCTCAATGAAATATTTTTTTTTGCTGGTCATTAACATCTGTTTGTCCTCTCCCATAGATTGAGTCCCTAGCGTGCTGTTTGCTCTGGTCTTTTCTTCTTCTCTATCCCCTCACCCCCCAGCCAGTCACAGCAGATGACTGCCCCTCTCTGAGCCTGGTTCTGCTGGAGGTTTCTTCCAGTTAAAAGGGAGTTTTTCCTCTCCACCGTCACCAAGTGCTTGCTCACAGGGGATCGCTTGATTGCTGGGGTCTTTCTGCAACTGTGGGGGTTCCCCCTACAGTTGATAGTGCTATGAGATGACTGTTGTTGTGAAATGGCGCTATATAAATGAAGTTGAATTGAATTGAATTGAATTGAATTGAAAGTACACTGTGGCTAGGAATGTAATGTGTAAATAGCACATTACAGATAATTTGTAAATAGCACATTATCTGACAAGCTAATGTTTTATGTATTATTTGGAATTATTTTTGATGTTAATTGTAGGGATATATTGATGAATCAACTAAACTGTGGTATTGGCCAATATGTTTTTGCCATGTTTGTCATATGCCAGCGTAAAACGCAACGCATGTAGAAAAGAAGATGAAAATCCAATGCAGGAAAGTGTTGAGTGTAATTTATTTGAACACTAAAACAAAAATGACATAAGGGTCCAATGAACACACAGAGAACAACACAGGACTACTCAACTGCACCCTTTGGTTCATTGGATACAATGGAGGAAGGAAGGCTGGCCCCACGCGCTTCCAGGTCAGGACTGGATAGCGGAGAAAAAGGGCAAATAGAGATGAGGAAATGCGCCCGGCAGAACGGTGGGCAGAGTACTTCAGCGTCGAAGAATCCTTCCCGGGCTCCTCATGCGGCAGAGCCAAGATGGACTGTAGGATGTCGGCCGACTCTGGGAAAAACAGGAGGTTGGGACACGACTCCAATACCTCCTCAGCTGTGTCCCGGGGCGCACAAACCTCCCCGGGCGAACACTGCCCCTGCGTCCTGAAGAAAGCATCCTCCAAACAGCTCAGTGCACGCCGCTCTTCATCACTACAGTAGTCCATGACAAGTTCTGATGGAAGAGAAACCACAGACAACATAATGAAAACGAGACAACACTCACCACTCCTGTGGATCTTCTTACTTGGTCTGGTTCATTCTGTCATATGTGTGCGTAAAACGCAACGCATGTAGAAAAGAAGATGAAGTGTAATTAATTTGCACACAAAAACAAAAATGACATAAGGGTCCAATGAACACACAGAGAACAACACAGGACTACTCAACTGCACCCTCCGGTTCATTGGATACAATGGAGGAAGGAAGGCTGGCTCCACGTGCTCCCAGGTCAGGACTGGGTAGCGGAGATAAAGGGCAAACAGAGATGAGGAAATGCCCCCAGAAGAACGGTGGGCAGAGTACTTACAAATGATGACTCTACTGAGTGGCCTACTCAGGAGTGGGGATGACATCCAATGAACCGGCGGGTAACAGGAGAACTAACAGGATATAAATACTTCCAACATAGTGGGTTTACTCCGGGATTTCTCCGGTTTCCTCCCACATCCCAAAAACATGCAAGTTAGGTTAATTGGCATCAAAACTGGGGATTCTAAATTGTCCTTAGCTATGACTGTGAGAGTGAATGGTTGTCTGTCTCTCTGTGTTGGCCCTGCGATGGACTGGCGATCTGTCCAGGGTGTACCCTGCCTCTCGCCCAAAGATGCTGGGATAGGCTCCACCCCCCCGCCCCCGCGGAAAGGATTAAGCGGAAGAAGATGAATGAATGGATAATGAACTAAAGTGATTACCAGTGTGAGGAGAGTGAGGACAGATGAGTGCATGTGCTGAAAGATGCATGTAAAAGTGTGTTTGCGTGCATGGGAAAATGTAGATGAACTAAATGAATGCAGGTGTGTAAGTGAGTGAGTGTGCAGAGTGAATAAACAAATGGCAAGCAGCTGTTCACTGACAGGAGGAAGAGGCGTGGCAGTCAGCTGTCAGAGAGCAGGGCAGCCCCAGAGGAGCCCAGAGTGTGCCTGACAACAACTAAAGACACAAACTAACAAACAGATAAAGAAAATAATAAAGGAAGGACAGCCATGTCATGAAGAGGGGCCTGGAAAAAAGAAATCCAAACCCCCCGCTCATGACAATGTTGGCTGGTATCAGCCTATCAGCATATAGGATGGTAGTGATCAATATACTGTATATTTACCATGTAATAGTTGCGTGAGACTGATTTTACCTTGAAACAATCAACAGTAGACTACAGCTGTAAATTCAGAAAACATATGGGACTGAGCCATTTTAAAGACTTTCAGTTCCATTACTTCAATTCAGCTTTATTTATATAGCACCATTTCACAACAACAGTCATCTAACAGCACTTTCAACTGAAGGGGAAACCCCCACAGTTGCAGAAAGACCCCAGCAATTAGGCAATCCCCTGTGAGCAAGCGCTTGGCGACGGTGGAGAGGAAAAACTCCATTTTAACAGGAAGAAACCTTGAGTAGAACCAGACCCAGGGAGGGGCAGTCAACTGCTGTGACTGGCTGGGAGGTGAGGGGATAGACAAGAAGAAAAGAACAAACATGTAGCGAGCAAACAGCACTACTGGGACTCAATCTATGGGAGAGAACAAACAGATGTTAATGACCAGAAAAAAATATTTTGTTGAGACTGAAGAAAGCAGTGAAGCCCAGTGCATTGTTGGAGGTCCTCCAGCTGTCTAACCCTATTAGCAGGACAACTAAGGGTTCAGGGGCTCCTGATCCCACCCTAATTGTAGTCTGTTAGGATGATAAGGTAGGATCAGATCATTTAAATAAAAAGGGCCCTGATTATTTAGAGCTTTGTAAGAAGAAGGATTTTAAATTTAATTCTAACTTCTATGGGAAGCCAGTGAAGGAAGGCCAGAACCTGAGAGATATGATCTGTCTTTCTAGTACCTGATAAAACTCTTGCAGCAGCATTTTGGATCAGCTGAATACTTTTTAATGATGTTTTAGGACAGCCTGATAATAAAGAGTTACAATAATCTAATCTAGAGCTAACAAACACGTGGATTAGTTTCACAGCATCACTCTGAGACAAGATGCTCCTAATCTTGGTAATATTATGCAAATGGTAGAAGGCAGTCTTAGAAACAAATTTAATATGTGAATTAAAGAACAGATCTTGATCAAAAATAACTCAAAGTTTCCTCGCAGAACTATAAAGAGAAAGAGTAACCACACCCAAACTAAGAGTTTGATTTGGAAAGTTATTTCTAAGGTTTTTTGGACCAACTAGAATGACTTCAGTTTTGTCTGAATTTAAGAGCAAGAAATTACAAGTCATCCAAGCTTTGATTTCCAATCATCTAATTTGGCTAATTGATTACTGTCATCTGGCTTCATTGACAAGTATAACTGCGTGTCATCTGCATAACAATGAAAATGTATGCAGTACTTTCTAATAATGTTGCCTAGCGGAAACATATGTATATAACCTAAAATGGATAGGGCCTAGCACAGATCCCTGTGGAACTCCATGACTGAGCTTTGAGTTGGAAGAAAACTCATTATTGGCATGAACGAACTAGAATCTATCAGATAAATAAGATTTAAAACACTGCAACAAAGTTCCATTAAGTCCAATAAGGTATTCTAGTCTATCAAGTAAAATATTATGATTATTGATTAATTAATTAATTATAATGCATATTTCTTTGGTTCTCTTGCATTAAAGACAGACTAGATGACAGTTGTTGTTCGTCCATCGTTGTCGATGATGACCTCGTAATCCTATTGATGAGTTGACGGTTGACGGTGAGTCCTGAGATGACTGATCGGTCCAATTTTGGCACAGAATGTCCTGGCACATGTGGGGCAGACATGCATCATCATGTTAGCTGATGTGCTGGGCTGTCTAGTCTTGCGCAGTTCACGCTTGGCTTTAGATCCAGCAATACGTCTGGCTTCGAGATTTCTGCAACCATCCTTAATGCTCATATGCCAGGCCAAGCCATCTTGTGCTACAGTTTCCCAGGAGGGCATGCCTATATTGAGGGATTTCAGAGGGGCCTTCAGGGTGTCCTTGTAGCGTTTCTTTTGTCCCCCTCTCGACCTTTTTCCTTCTGAGAGTTCCCCGTAGAACAGCTGCTTTGGAATGCGTTCATCAGGCATCCTGACAACATGATCTGCCCACCTGGCTTGCGCTCTTATTAGCATGGTGTGGACCATTTCCATTTTAGCTCGCTCAAGGACTTCTGTATCGGGTACCTTGTCCTTCCAGTTGATGCTGAAGATCCTTCAAAGGCAGGTGAGGTGGAAATGGTTGAGCTGTCTGGCATGCCTTGCATACACCGTCCGTCCATGTTTCACAGGCATAGAGGAGTGTTGGGAGCACAACAGCATGGTAGATCTTTAGCGTCATTTCTAGGCTATTGCCCCGTCTTTCCTATGCAATTTTGCGGAGTCTGACAAATGCAATGCTGGCCTTGGCTATTCTGTGGTTGACTTTGGTATCTATTGTTGCAGACCGGGAGAGGGTGCTACCTAGGTATGTGAATTGGCCTACAACTTGTAGTCTCTGCCCCTTCACTGTAATAGTTGGTTCTGCCTGTTAGCCATTTGGAGCTGGCTGGTGCATAACTTCGGTCTTCTTGGTGCTGATGGTGAGGCCGAAGTTGTCACATGCCATGGAGAATTTGTCCATGCTTGACTGCATCTCACACTCTGAGCTATCATTTAAGGCACAGTCATCGGCAAAAAGGAAGTCCCTCAGTACAGTCTCTTTTACCTTGGTGATAGCCTGGAGTTTTCTTGGGTTGAAGAGCCTTCCATCCTGCCTGTACCTGAAGCTTATCCCAGTGGTGCTATTCTGAAAGGCATCAGTGAGCATGGCTGAGAACATCATACTGAACAAGGTGGGTGCGAGCACGTAACCTTGTTTAATGCCATTCATGACTGGAAAAGCCTCTGATGCCTCACCGTTGTCTAGGACGCGTGCTTTCGTGCCATCGTGGAACTGGAGCACCATCAGGATGAATTTGTCCGGGCAGCCAAACTTTGACATTATCCTCCATAGTCCCTGGTGACTGACAGTGTCAAACGCTTTGGTGAGGTCAACAAATGTGGTGTAGAGCTTGCGGTTCTGTTCTAGACACTTCTCCTGGAGTTGATGAGCTGCAAAGATCATGTCCACTGTCCCTCTACCCTTACGGAAGCCACACTGTGATTCTGGCAGCAGGCCTTGTTCTAGGTGAGTGATCAGACGATTTAGCAAGAGTCTTGCGAGGATCTTACCAGCTATGGAGAGTAGCGAGATACCTCAATGGTTGTCGCATACTTGTCTGTTGCCCTTTCTCTTGTACAAGTGGACAATTGATGCATCCCTGAGTTCCTGAGGAATGGTGCCTTGGGTCCAGAAGGACCGGAACAGTTCAGTCAGCTTCTCAAGGAGTGCTGGGCCACCTGTCTTGCATATCTCAGCTGGAATGGCATCTGACCCTGGTGCTTTGCCACTTGATAGTTGGCCAACAGCCTTTTGGACTTCAACAACAGTAGGAAGTTCATCCATGGCATTGTTGATCTCAGCCTGGGACATCCTGTCGATTGCCTCATTGTTTATAGTAGAAGGCTGGTTCAGGACTCCTTCAAAATGTTCAGCCCATCTTTGGAGGATTTGGGTCTTCTCTATCAAGAGGGTTGGACCATCTGAGCCCAGAAGTGAGGAGCTTCCTGATGGCTTGTGTCCGTACAGGGCATTGAGAGATTCGTAGAATCGTTTAGAGTCATTCCTGTCTGCGTAGCCCTGGATTTCATCCGCCTTGGCACTCAACCACGAGTCTTGCTTCTCTTGAAGTTTGAGTTGTACTGTCCTGCATGCACTGGTGAAAGCCACCTTCTTTGAGACGGATGAGGGTTCGTTTTGATAGGCACGATGAAGGCTATGCTTCTCCATTAGTAGAACTTTGATTTCCTCATCATTTTCATCAAATCAATCATACTTTTTCCATGTTGAGAGGCCCAGGATTTTCTGTGCAGATGAGTGGACAGTATTCCTGAACAGCACCCAGTCTTTCTTGGCATTGGCTATGAATCTCAGATCTGCAAGTTTGTGTTCCAGGTCTTCCGTGAGTGCATTAGCCTTGGAGTAGATTTTCAGTTGGGACACATCAAGCCATTTCATGCTCTTGTTCTTGTCCCCCTGTGGCCTTCTCTTAGGTCTAATGTGCAGTTTCATCCTGGAGACAATAAGCCTGTGGTCAGTCCAGCAGTCAGCACCACACATGGACTTTGTGACTCTGACGTCCTGCTTATCTTTTTGCCTGATGATGACATAGTCGATGAGGTGCCAGTGTTTGGAGTGGGGGTGCCTCCATAAGGTTTTGTTTCGAGTGGGCAGGTGGAAGACAATATTTATGATGAGGAGGCTATGTTTGGCACAGGTCTGTAACAGGAGAAGACCATTGCTATTGTACTTGCCCACTCCATTTTTCCCTATGATACCTTCCCAGGCAGAACTGTCCTGTCCTACTCTGGCATTGAAGTCCCCGAGCAATATGAGCTTGTTGTGCTTCACAGTAGACAGGAGAGCATCAAGTTCTTCATAGAACTTGTTTTTAGTCTCATCAGGGTTTGTCATTGTTGGTGTATAGGCACTGATGAGACTAGCCTGTTTGCTGTCATGCAGTGGAAGCTGCATTGTCATGAGGCGGTCATTCATGTCCTTTGGAGGCTGGAGAGTTTGCTCACAAGGTTGTTCCTCACAGCAAAACCAACTTCTGCTTTGCGGCGCTCATCTTTGCTACGGACATTCCAGAAGAATGTATATCCACCTCCCGACTCATTTAACTGACCTTCTTCTGCAAGCCTGGTTTCACACAGAGCTGCAATGTCAATGTTGTATCTTGCAAGTTCCCTGCTAACTAGAGCTGTTCTTCTTTCAGGTCGATCAGCTGACGGGTTGTCTAAAAGTGTGTGCACATTCCATGTTCCAATGTTGAGTGGTGTCACCTTTTTCTTTCCTCTGTTGTTTCTACCACTAGTGTGGGATCCCCTCCAGCCACGGTAAGCTGGCCAGGGTGTTGTGAAGCAGGCAATGTTTAGGGCACATTTTCTAGCCCCTTCCTCAGACTGTGGAGGTGAGCAGTGCAATCCTAAAAAGGGCTGCTCAGTCACTCAGACAGACACCGAACCCCGCTGCTGCTTCTGTCAGTGAGGAGCGATCATTTGGCCTGTGTGCCCGTCCATGACTACAGCTGCCAGTGTATCCTCACCTGCTGCTTTGCCACTCGTCCATCGCCACAGGACTTTTGAGACTGACGGATTGACGAGACTTGCGCTAGAAAATTGGTTTAAAGTGAGGGAGATGTTGCGCAGCATCAGCCTCACTGTCTCTTCCAGGGTCATCTGATTCCAGTGGCAGGATGTAGTCGAGACGGCTGGAGATGACACTGGATGCAGGAGTTGCCGTAGTCTTGGCAGAATTTGACCATGGCTCCACCTATGGGGCTCCACTCATATTTCTGTTAGGGTTGATTCCCTTAGCCTTATGCTATCCCGAGCACTCACAGGGCAGTGAGACTATTTGACCCATAGCTGGTTGATAGTAAAAATAGAGGGTATGCACTGGAACAGAACCCATGACAGTTGCCATAGATAGGCAGCACTTAGTGACAGAAATGAGATTCAGCTTTTGTTTGTACACAGCATAACATAAAAAACACACAAAATATTTAGACACAGCGGTATGTGGAATGTCTTTACTACTTTAATAAACTGTTAAATAGTAAATTGTGTTGTGCTAATACCACACTGTTGTTATCTTGACTGTCATGATGTGTGGGTAAAGAACAAGGAGCAGACAATATTTGCCCACTCTTCTTTGCAAAAATGCTCCAAATCTGTCAGATTGCAAGGACATCTCCTGTGCACAGCCCCCTTCAGATCACCCCACAGATGTTTGATCGGATTCAGGTCTGGACACTGGCTGGGCCATTCAAAAACCTTAATCTTCTTCTGGTGATGCCATTCTTTTGTTGATTTGGATGTCTACTTTGGGTCATTGTCGTGCTGAAAGATGAAGTTCCTCTTCATCTTCAGCTTTCTAGCAGAAGCCTGAAGCTTTTGTGCCAACACTGACTGGTATTTGAAACTGTTCATAATTCCCTCCACCTTGACTAAGGCCTCAGTTCCAGCTGAAAAAGAAGCTGATGCTACCACCACCATGCTTCACTGTAGGTATGGTGTTCTTTTGGTGATGAGCAGTGCTGTGTTTGTGCTAAATATACCTTTTGGAATTATGGCCAAAAAGTTCAACCTTGGTTTCATCAAACCATAATACATTTTCCCACATGCATTTGGTAGATTTCAAATGTGTTTTTACAAAATGTAGCCATGCTGGGATGTTTTTCTTTGTAAGATAAGGCTTCCGTCTTGCCACCCTAGACAGGAGTTGTCACATGTACTAAACAGCCAGTACTTGCCAGAAATTCCTGCAGCTCCTTCAACGTTGCTCTCGGTCTCTTGGCAGCCTCCCTGACCAGTTTTCTTCTCGTCCTTTCATTAATTTTGGGGGTACGTCCAGTTCTTGGTAATATCACTGTTGTGCCATATTTCCTCCACTTGATGATGACTGTCTTCATTGTGTTCCATGGTATATTTCATGCCTAGAAAATTCCTTTGTACCTTTTTCCTGACTGATACCACTGAACAATGAGATCCCTCTGATGCTTTGGAAGCTCTCTGCAGATCATGGCTTGTGTTGTGCTGTAAGATGTGACTACAAAAATGTCAGGCAAAGCCTACTTGAACAGCTGAAGTTTATTTGGGGTTAATCGGGGGCACTTTAAATGGTGGCAGATGTGTGCTGACTCCAATTAATATGTGTTTGAATGTGATTGGTTAATTCTGAACACAGCCACATCCCCAGTTATAAGAGGGTGTGCATATTTATTCAAACAGGTTATTGTAAGTTTTTTGTTTTTTTTATTTTTCCCCTTAAAAAATTTCAGTTTGTTTTTCAGTTGGGTTGTACAGGTTATAGGTCACATTAATGGTGGAAAAAGTTTTGAAATGATTTATCTTGGTCTCTTTTTTAACATCACAAAAACCTGGCAATTGAACAGGGGTGTGTAGACTTTTTATGTCCACTGTAAGCTGGCTGGATTATTGTCTGCTAACAAGTGTTACAAGCACTTTATCAATGATTGTGAAGTTGACAGTAAAAACTATATATTCTAGTTATATATTTGTTCCCAAAAGACAATGAGGAATCAAATGTTTTACACTTGGTGAAAAGATCTTTCAGTGGAAAAATATTCTTATTTAACCTTGTCTCATAACAAACAACAATTCACTCCTGACAATAAATCTGCAGTTTAGCCTCAACTGCCAAAAAAGGCATAAATACCCCCAGTGACTATCTTCCCCATCACACTTCCAACCTTCAGCTCCACACACACAGATAGATACACACCAAGCACAAGCTCCCACACCTTGTACTGTCTTCAGCTATGCTCCATTATTAATGGATAAACAAAGAGCCGTGAACTATGATGGGCTGTCGGCAGATATTTTCCCCTCTCATATCTTGGAGGCCTAGGAAACGTACACAAGAGCTGGCACTGTAAAGAAGGGAGGAGAAGCTTAAGGTCAAACCCGCTCACCGCTTGGGATGCTCTCTCACACACACACACACACACACACACACACACACACACACACACACACACACACACATCTTACAAACACACACAGACACACACATACACAACCAGATGAGCTTGCATGTATCCACAAAACAGACACAAACAAACAGAAAATTTGCTATGAGCACAGAGGCTAAAAAAACGTCAAGGGGAAGTGCTCGTGTCTGTGGAGATTCTGTGTGCGAGTCTCAGAAAGGAGTGGAGCAGATAGCTCATTTCCTCTACTAAGACGGTTAGCTGCCTTGTCTCTCAGGAGCTTGGTTAGCCATGTGAAGAGTGTGTATATGTGTGCGTGCTTGTGTGCAGATCTAACCAACAACAGACTCTCCCGGGTAGAGGAAGATGATGTAAGGGCAGTTCATCGACTCCGCTTCATGCAGCAGCAGCAGAATTCTTTAAAAGCTCTTATAGGTAAATAAAACAAGAAAAAAAAAAAAAGCAGTCGCTCCAATGACTCCATTTCCTCTGTTTAACACTGGTTGTCTAGATAATTTACATGAAATTCTGCTTTGCTGATGTGTCTCCCTTAGCTGGGCAGTCACTCAAATATACCATGATGCTTTTCTGTCCTTCCTGTTAACAGTATGCTGCCCTATTTAGCCCGTCTGGTTCACCACATTTGCACGCCTGTCCTTCCTTCTGTTTTCTCCCCTCAAAATGTGCAACAATCTAGATTTGATCTGTTTAATTTGATTGCCTTCCTGTAATTATGTTGTCATAGCAAGAATGTGCAGGTGCGCACATGCTGGCTCAGGCCTTTTACTCATTCTGTCCAGCTAATATGTATTTAACTGTTGCTGTGGAAATGCACAAAAGAGCAAGTGGAAACAAATATTCCATAAGTAAGTATTTCTAACAGATGTTTTGTCCTTTCTCTGTGATTATCTCTCTGTGTTTTCACAGCTATATACATTTCTGATATTTACTTTATATATACAGTGGTATGACAAAGTCTTTGCCCCCTTCCTGATTTCTAATTTTTTGTGTTTGTCACACTTAAATGTTTCAGATCATTAGACAAATTTAACTAGTAGAGAAAGATAACACAAGTAAGCACAAAATGCAGTTTTTAAATGAAGGTGTTTATTATTAAGGATAAAAAAATCCAAACCTACATAGCCCTGTGTGAAAAAGTGACCCCTCCCCCCCCGCCATTAAAACATAAATTAAATGTGGTTTATCACATCTTTGGAAAGATGAGTTCAATTTCTGTAGCCACACCCAAGCCTGATTACTGCCAGATCTGTTCTCAATCAAGACATCACTTAAATAGGACCTGCCTGACACGGTGAAGTACACCAAAAGATCCTCAAAAGCTAGACATCATGCTGCGATCCCAAGAAAATCAGGAATAAATGAGAAACAAAGTAATTGAGCTCTATCAGTCTGGAAAAGGTTATAAAGCCATTTCTAAAGCTTTGGGACTCCAGCGAACAACACAGGGCCATTATTCACAAATGGCAAAAACATGGAACAGTGGTGAACCTTCCCAAGAGTGGCCAGTGACCAAAATTACCCCAAGAGCACGGCGACAATTCAACCAAGAGGTCACAAAAGACCCCACAATAACATCCAAACAACTGCAGGCCTCACTTACCTTAGTTAAAGTCACTGATCATAACTCCACCATGAGAAAGAGACTGGGCAAAAATGGCCTGCATGGCAGAGTTCCAAGACGAAAACCACTGCTGAGCAAAAAGAACATAAAGGCTTGTCTCAGTTTTGCCAGAAAACATCTTGATGATCCCCAAGACTTTTGGGAAAATACTCTGTGGACTGACGAGACAAAAGTTGAACTTTTTGGAAGGTGTGTGTCCCATTACATCCGGCAGAAAAGCAACACAGCATTTCAGAAAAGGAACATCATACCAACAGTAAAATATGGTGGTGGTAGTGTGATGGTCTGGGGCTGTTTTGCTGCTTCAGGACCTGGAAGACTTGCTGTGGCAAATGGAACCATGAATTCTGCTGTCTACCAAAAAATCCTGAAGGAGAATGTCTGGCCATCTGTTCATGATCTTAAGCTGAAGCGCACTTGGGTTCTGCAACATGACAATGATCCAAAATGCACCAACCAGCAAGTCGGCCTCTGAATGACAAAATGAAGACTTTGGAGTGGCCTAATCAAAGTCCTGACCTGAATCCGATTGAGATGCTGTGGCATGACCTTAAAAAGGCTGTTCATGCTCAAAAACCCTCCAATGAGGCTGAATTACAACAATTCTGCAAAGATGAGTGGGCCAGAATTCCTCCACAGTGCTGTAAACGACACATTGCCAGTTATCGCAAATGCTTGATTGCAGTTGTTGCTGCTAAGGGTGGCTAAAGCAGTTATTAGCTTTAGGGGGCAATCACTTTTTCACACAGCGCCATGCAGGTTTGGATTTTTTATCTCTTGATAATAAACACCTTCATTTAAAAACTGCATTTTGTGTTTACTTGTGTTATCTTTGTCTAATATTTAAAGTTGTTTGATGATCTGAAACATTGAAGTGTGACAAACATACAAAAAAAAAAGAGAAATCAGGAAGGGGGCAAACACTTTTTCACACCACTGTAGACATTTTATAAAAAGAGACTTTAAAGTTGAGTGACTGTAAACATGTAATAAAAATAATATTAACAAAGAGGGATCAGTTCCCTTATTAACCACAGGTGCAATTAGAAATATTTGCACAATTTAAAACAATATACAGAAATTAAAAAACAATAGAAAACACTTTAGTGCGGGGGAGGAAAAGAAACCCCTAGGGGCTTATAAACTACCACCCTGACCAGAATAGATAAGTTAAAAGAACCACTGATAGATAATAAATTTAAAAAAAAATCAAAGTAACGTTAACACTGAATCTAAACATTTCTTCCATCTGTCATGAAATTAGTAGAAAGAAGTAGCATTTTTCAAAAGTTTCAAAGAGAGGTCTTGCAAATCATGAGTGCTTTAAATCATAAATCAAGGTCTTAAATGTGAAGCCAACAAAAAGATCCATGTATTACCTCTTCCAAAGAGATAATGTTTTCATGTTTGTTTGCTTGTTCACAGAATTACACAAAAATTAGTGAAAGGATTTTGACATATACTTCACCTGGTTGCAGGGAAATTTTTGTATAGAAGGAAAAACAGAGTTACCAGATTTGGTGGCCATGTGAATTTAAAACTGAGATTGTGGGAATCCACCTCAGTATATTAACATTCAGACAGAAGAGAATCGTAATAGTGGGTTTGTGTGTGCATGCAGGGGGTTGGGGTGTTAATGTAAACAGTGTCAAAGAGAATAGGAATTACAAAGGCTTTGATGTTAATGCAGCAGACAGAAGGCTGATCTAGTGAGGAGATATAAGAACAGAGGTACCTGAGACAAAGCGCGCGGTGGCAGATTTTCCCTGGCCGCAGACGGTCAGAGCGCTGCAGGAGTTTTTGGGGATGGTTAACTTTTATAACTGTTTCCTCCCCTGCACAGCCCAGCTCATGCAGCCGTTGTACGCCGTGCTTAAGAAACGGAGACCGGCTGACAGGGTCGACTGGACTCCTGGGCGGGAGTACGCGTTTTCTGAGGTTAAAACAGCTTTGGCGAAGGCCGCACTGTTGGCGCACCCGGACCCGGCAGCTCGGATAGCGCTCACTACCGACGCCTCGGACTTGGCCATAGGGGCCGTCGTGGAGCAGCACGTCGCCGGTTCTTGGCAGCCGCTCGTCTTTTTTAGCAGGTCTTTGTGCGACAGTGATCGTAAATACAGCGCGTTCGACAGAGATTTACTAGCTCTCCACCTGGCCATACGCCACTTCCAGTTCTGGCTGGAAGGGCACACCTTCACTGCATTCGTGGACCACAAGCCGCTAACATACGCAATGGCCAAGGTTTCGGAACCATGGTCGGGCCGACAGCAGAGACAGCTGGCTGCAATCTCGGAGTTTACGACCGACATTCAGCATGTGGCCGGTAAACTCAACATGGTGGCGGACTGCCTCTCTCACGCATTAGTGGCCCCAGTCTACGTGGGGATAGATTACATGGCCATGGCAGCTGAGCAGATCTGCGATGCGGACGTTTCCGCGCTCCAGTCTGGACCAACAGGGTTAAGGCTGGAGAGCAGAGTACTGCAGGATGGGGGTCCCCCCCCAATCTGTGACGTCTCCATGGACCGCCCACGCCTGGTGGTCCCATGCGCTTGGCGCCACCACGTTTTTGAGTCGGTTCACTCCCTGGCACACCCAGGAGTGCGCACGTCAGTCAAGATGGTGGGAGCGAAGTTCGTCTGGCCAAACCTGTGGAAACAGGTGAAAGAGTGGGCTGCAGCCTGTGTAGCGTGCCAACGAACCAAAGTGCACAGGCACACAAAGGCCCCCTTGGAGCCGTTCCATATCCCGGCTAAGTGGTTCGACCACATTCACGTGGACCTCGTGGGTCCCCTCCCACCATCGCAGGGGTTCATGCACCTCCTGACAGTGATAGACCGCACCACGCGCTGGCCCGAAGCAGTCCCGCTAGCTTCCACTGCGTCCACAGACGTTGCACGCGCTTTTTTGACAACATGGGTGGCACGTTTCAGCACCCCTTCGGATATCACGTCTAATCGGGGCCCGCAATTTGTTTCTGACCTCTGGTCCACCATGGCCCGGAGCCTGGGTGTCACAGTTCATCGCACAACTGCGTACAACCCACAGGCCAATGGGTTATGCGAGCATTTCCATAGATCGTTTAAAGCAGCGCCCAGGGCTTCACTCACGGATGCAAATTGGGTGGACCGGTTGCCGTGGGTTCTATTAGGGTTGCGTTCAGCACCGAAGGAGGATTTGGCAACCTCCCCAGCAGAGCTTGTTTTTTTTCCCAGCCGCTGCGGCTCCCAGGGGAATTTTTGCCGGACAGCCCCGCGCGGAACACCGATCCATACCCGCTTTCACTGCGTAACACAGGGACAGGGACGATACCTGGTCCGGTCCACCACTGTTTTCCGCGCTCTTTTGTGCTAAAGGCTTTGAAGGACGCGGTGTTCATATTTGTCAGGCACAATGCCCACCGGACCCCCTTGCGCCCGCCTTACGATGGCCCGTTCAGAGTGCTGGAACCCAGGGAGAAACATTTTGTGTTAGACTTGGGGGGACACAGAGAAACAGTCTGTATAGACAGGCTTAAGCCCGCTTTCGTGTTATCAGACGAGCAAGTGGTGTTGGCCCGAGCTCCTTGGCGCGGACGACCCCCACTGAGAACTCCCCAGGTAAATGACTCGTCAGATCAGTCACATTGGCCTGCTAATGACGTTTTCCCCCCTCCCAATTCCCGCCCCCCACAGACGGACGCACCCACAACCTCGAAGCCGCAGACCCCACGTTACAGCTGCTTCGGACATAGGCTGAAACCCAAAGGGCATGAGCGTCCGGGCTCAGTCTGAGTCTGGGGGGGCGGTGTGGGAATCCACCTCAGTATATTAACACTCAGACAGAAGAGAATCGTAATGGGGGTTTGTGTGTGCATGCAGGGGGTTGGGGTGTTATTGTAAACAGTGTCAAAGAGAATGGGGATTACAAAGGTTTTGATGTTAATGCAGCAGACAGAAGGCTGATCTAGTGAGGGGATATAAGAACAGAGGTGCCTGAGATCTGTTACTCTTTTGTTGCTCGTGTTTCTAGGAAAATGTGAGAGTTTAATCTGGAACTCTCTGCCTGGTTCTTGGCTCTCTCCACAAGATACTCATTGGGCTTTTAAGGTGGTATAGGAACTCTTGTACAACACCTTATCAACACCTTATTGTACAAAGAACCTTATCATTTTGTGGCATTGTGGCATTATACAAATCAAAGATTTTTGCTTTTCATTTTGAAAAATTATGACCTCCATTAACTCCTTGACATAAGGGAAACCTGCTCAAGCAGGGGTCTTCATGTTTCTTGACCATTCTGCAGCTCTACTGCTCAGACTGTGTAATAGATTGATTGTAAATTGAAATTTGTGATAATTTGTTTGGCCAATATCACAAAAGTTAAGATCAGTTTCCAGTTTCACTATAAATATGATGCAGCTTTAAAGTGCTGATGACACGTTTTTGACTTCCTCTAATTTTTCAGCACATAATACAATATGACAAAATAGGTTGGTCTGGGTGTCAACGATGGCCCTCACGAGCCATCAATAAGACTCCGAGTGCCAGCCGATGAGTTTGCTTAATTTATTAATAAAGGACAAATGATAAAATAACGAGCCAAGGGGGGCAAAAACACAACTAAAGTTCAACAGGAATACAGATACTGAAGAAAACACTTACAGTAATGAATGGTGGAAGAAGGAATGTTCGACGAGGTCGCAGCCCTGAGCAAACAGAGCTGCTCCCTTAAATAGTGATTGATCAGCTGATGGAATCATCGGCTAATTGGGACCCAGCCGTCCCGCGGAGCTTGGCTTCTGACAGCCGGAAACACCGCTGAGACACTGTCAAAATAAAAGCCCGGAGGCCAAGAGGAGCGCTAGAGAAGAGAACGGGAAACTACCGCACAACTCGAGTGCAGACAGAGTCAGCACACGGACCGTGACACTGTGCAGTTCTAAGTCAAACAGGCTTTTTTTCACGCAAATATCCGACATTTTCATGAGCGCCACGTCACCAATTACGTCAGTGGCTAGAAAACCCCGCTACCATGTAGTCACGTCATCGGGAGAACACAGCGCTTGGCTGCTCATTGTACACACAGGATGGAAGCGGTTGAAAACATCGACGATGGTTCCAGCATATGTAGTCTGGAATTGGTTTGTGTTGTCCAATCTTCCGACGATTATAGTTCTGCAGAATCGGATGACAATGAAGAATCTGGGGGCATCAGACCATATAGGTTTGACCCGTGCCAAGCAGGCATCGTGTCAAGCGAGTCACACTCAGACAGTGACGTTGGAGAGGCACACATGCCAGCTGCAGCAGCAGTGACAAACACACGGCAGGGGAACACCAAATGTTATTCTTTTATTACAGATATTGCAACAAATTATTTGTTCATAAATATAATTTATTTAAACCCGATTTTTTCAATAAAATCATAGCAGTGGCATAACCGTGGCACAGGCATCGGGTTTATTATGGATTATATTTTGAGTTCTTGTTTTGTACATGTATTTTATGTGCGTTTTGAGCCACTTTCAGGTGGGAACTGTCCAAGATTCACCGGTCCGACCACGTGCCCTCTCTCTTTGACAGTCAGCTGTTCATGGTTTGTGTGCATCATCTTCCGTGTTGTCAGCCAGCCAATATTGCCAACACTATCACGGCGTGTTGACCGCTCCACACAGCCGTGGTTCTGTTGTGCCCCTTGAAGTGATGTCGGCCCTGGGGCGCAACCGTGGTTAACACGTCTTCTCTCCATGTTCACTGGGCGATGTCAGCCCCGAACGCCAACTGTGGGTGTTTGTGTTTATTTTTGTGGGTCTTCACCTTTTTGGGAACTGTTGTCATCATTCTTATGTTCAATACATGTGCTGTGTTGAATTATGCACGTAAATCTATTCATCATGACCCTCTGTACGCTCTTACGCAGGGCACGGACAGGGAGGATGAAATAACGAGAATTTACATGCAGGGTTCACCACAGCACATTTAATACAGAAAGCCAGACAATTCCCTAAAAGGTGAAGATGTACAAAAAACACAAACACACTTACTGATGCCCTTTGGGGGCCGGCATCGCCCAGAGAACAAATGAGAGGAGACGGGTTAGCCACAGGTGCGCCCCAGAGCCAACATTGCTTCAAGGACGCACGAGAACCACAGCGAACATGGAGTGACTAACACATCGTGAGAGTGCTGAAAATACTGGCAGACAAACAGCACAGATGACTTGCAAACGGCCGTGAAGTACACGTACTGCTGGTAATGGTGTGATGAGAAACACCTGGGCGAGGACTGGGAAACATGATCAGCGGGAGGGGAATCAGCTGATGATAATGATAGAGGGGATGTGGCCGGACTGGCGAGAGTCAGCATGCGATCAGAGAAAGTAGGTCATAGCAGCACATAAATCCATTAATCCTTCCCCTCCTCGTGCACTCCTCCTGCATAAAAGCGCACGAGGAGCGCACAAGGAGGCTTATGACAGTTGGAGCTGAAGCGTGTGATGTGGTCTTTCACGCCTGCTGTTTATCTAAGCCTGCAACACAACACAAAGGCACAGCCGTAAAATTAAAACAAGAAACCAGAGAAACTGAGCTGCAAAGCTGCTGTCATTCCAGTGTCTGTTCTCCCACTTACGTCATGGGGGTGTCGCCCTTAATTCGGTGGGCAGCACCACAGTCCAGTCAATGGCTGCGGTTTTTTGATGATAACTAGTTTATGCAGGCACAGTTGTAAATATTATATTGATCATCGACAATGACTTTTGGGTTTACACAACATGCTAAAAAATGTCAAGATCGTGTCATCAGCCCTTCAAACCCACATGTAGTGAAACATGGTGATGGGCATCAGTGCATTGTGTTTACTCAACTTTAACATGACAGAGGAGATCTTTATTTTATAAGTTAATTCTATAAAAGTTAGGTTTGGCACTTTATTTGCTTGATAAAATCTTTGTTTAATACAAGGTTTGCATCAGTTAAAGTAAGGCATGTGGCAGAGCATCCACCCAACAACTGGAAGGTTGTGGGTTCACGCCCCGGCAGGGTCATAACAAACACCAGATAAAAATGGTACTTTACACCTTCTAGCTTAGCACTCTGGATAACAGAATGGTGAAAAGAGAGTTGCTTACCCGGCCACGGGGGAAGCACAAACCAGGCCCAGTCCCAAGACCGGTGAATGGGGAGGGTTGTGTCAGGAAGGGCCTGCAGCATAAAATCTCTGCCAAATCAAAGATGCCCATTATCATGATTGAGATTTCCATTCTGTGAGATGGAGGCAAATGATCTTCAGATGATCCTGAAACCTGTGGCCAAACATTTCTCTAGATTCATACATGTCACGTCCATAGATGGAGAATCTCACCTACAGTACAATCCCCTGCAAAAATGAATGGAGACAATGACCTGCAGTTCATTAACAAGTCACAGGGGTCAGTAAAAGCAAGGGTTTTCCAGAATTGCATAGAGCACCTGGGCACAGTGTATCTGTCAAGAGGCACATGGCCAATAAGATAACAAGGACATTTCTAAATAAAATAAAAATACTGCATATACTGTATAGCATTTTTTTTATTTTTTACATTGTCATTAAGATAATTTCTCTTGTTTGGAATACTTGAAACAATATAGTATAAATGTAGTCTAACCTTTATTCATTAATAATGGCAATAAAAACTGTTTTGACAGTCTTACTCTTGTTTATTGTCACATTTGAGGAATTAGTTTTGCCATCATTTAGACAACTCTCCAACTTCACTAATATATTTCACCTGCCAGCATGGATGCACAACCTGCCTTAAACTAACCACCCAACACATGCTTAAGCAGCTCAGCATGGCTACACACACACACACACACACACACACACACACACACACACACACACACACACACACACACACACACACAGAATGCACATCCTACACACAAAGAAAAACACTCCAGTAAGTTCCACCCTCAGCTGTGCACACATAAATCCATCAAACTGTGGCGTGCATCTCCGACTTGTTAAGGTACTATTTGTCAGCTGCTCCTGGAGTGGCTGTGTGACTCCAACACTAATTGCCACTGGAGCTAAATTTAGTAAGGGAGATATGAGTCCTTTTGATCAGAAGCACTGAATCTAAGGAGGAAAAAAAAGAAAAAGACTGCTCAGCCTCTCAGGCAAGTTTACCCGCCTCTCCCACACTCTCCCCCATCTTCCTGCCACTGGGGAATAGGTGAACTATTCCATATGTCAGCCTTGTCAATCAGCAGCAGAAATATGGGAAGTGCTTCCTCTCCCTTGCTTTCTCTTGCCCCCCACCCCCCTCTCTGTGCGTCTCCTTCCCACCAAAGATCTTGGCGAGGTGTTCTTCCCCTCTTTTAGAATTCTGCCAGTGCTTGGATGTGTGTTTATTTATCTCCATGTCATCATGGGTGGTTTGGAACCTCAAGACAAGAAGAGAATATTAATCAAAATGATCACAGCTAGGAATTTTAATTGTTATATTAATCAATCACTGTAAATGAGGCGAGGGCTTGTTGATGCTCTAACTTGTTCGATGTGTGGTATACAGTGAGGTGTGTGTTCTTCATATCAAAATACTCATTGTGAGCAGGGCAGTATTACCTTTCTACATCTTTATGGTTTTAGTTTTTAATAACTTATTTTTGCCTTAATAAAAACAATACCAGTCTTTTCTCATGACAAAATGGGGAATAAGGACAAATTAGTTTCAGTAGACAGGCTGACCATAGGCAGCTAGCCAAGGGACTGCCAGGTTAATCTGCCAGGCTTTTATGTCCAATATATACTGTATATATCAATATATATCCTTTGTCCAATATATCCATTATCCCTCCTCTGCACATGTCCAAACCATCTCAGCCTTTCTTCTCTTACTTTGTCTCCAAACCACTCAACCTGAGCTGTCCCTCTGATAAGAAAAGAAAAGATAAGATTAGATAAGATAAGATAAGATAAGCCTTTATTAGTCCCAAAAAGGGGAAATTCCAGGATTAAAGCAGTAAAAGGATAGCAGCACTCAGAGCAATAGTTAATAAGATAATAAGAACTGGTTAGCCAAAGCAGTAGATGAATATACATACAGTATGTACACAGATGTATATATACACAGTGCAGGAGCGTTGCAGCTAAATGGAATAAACAGCATTACGGTTTGTTAAATTACCCTGTAGAATATGAATATGTACCCAGACAGTATATTTCGTATTTGAATCAACAGTGTTGTTGCCACTCTCAGTAGTGATTGGTATTGTCCTAGATGTGTATCGAGGGGATGATCTCTATTGCGCAAAGTTGTTACGTTTAGTACATTTAATACAACCTCTATGAGCAGCACTGGTTAGGTTATAAAGTCTGACAGCCGTAGGTAGGAAGGACCTGCGGAACCTCTCCGTTGTGCACATAGCATGACACAGCCTACCGCTAAATGAGCTCCTCAGTGTGTTCAGCGTGTCTTGCATGGGGTGGGACTCGGACTCCAGCAAAGATGACAGCTTAGCCACCATCCTCCTGTCTCCTATCTTCTCCACTGGGTTGAGGCATTGCCCCAGTACAGAGCTACTGTAACTTTTTTGATCAGCCTGTTCAGTCTCTTCCTGTTGGATGCCGTGATGCTGCTGCCCCAGAAGACCGCTCCAAATGTGATGGCTTATGCCAGCACCGAATCGTAGAAGGTCTTCAGGAGTGCCCCTTGCACTCCAAAAGACCTGAGCCTCCTCAGTAGGAACAGCCTGTGCTGTCCCTTCTTGTAGAGCGCATTGGTGTTGTGTGACCAGTCCAGTTTATTGTTCAGGTGAACACCCAGGTACTTGTAAGATGTCACCATCGCAATGTCTGTTCCCTGTGTTTACTGGTGCTGTGGAGGGTTGTCCTCACCTGTGGCAGTCCACCACCAGTCCCTTAGTTTTCCTTGCATTGATCTGGAGGCAGTTCCGTAGGCACCAGTCCATGAAGTCCTGGAAAAGTCCTCTGTTCTCCACATCATCCCCATCAGAGATGAGGTCGACGATTGCAGAGTCATCAGAGAACTTCTGTAGATGGCAGTGTGGTGTGTTGTGTGAAGAGTCAACAGTGTAGAGGGTGAGTAGGAAGGGAGCCAGAGCTGTTCCCTGCGGGGCCCCCATACTGCAGATGATGGTGTTAGACATACAGTCCTGGGTTCTCACAAACTGTGGTTGGTTTGTGAGGTAGTCCAGGATCCATGATGACAGCTGCTGGTCCACCCCTTCGCACAGAAGCTTGTCCCTCAGGATCACTGGTTGGATGGTGTTGAAATCACTGGAGAAATTAAAGAGCATGATCCTCATGGTGCTCCCAGGCTTCTCCAGGTGGGACAGGGAACGATGTAGGAGGAAGATCACTGCATCCTCCACCCTGATGCCATGCTGGTAGGCATACTGAAGTGGATCCATTGCTGGTCCCACCAGGGGGCGAAGGTGGGTGAGGAGCAGCCTCTCCAGAGTCTTCATTAGGTGTGATGTGAGGGCCACTGGTCTGTAGCTGTTCAGGTCCTTGGGGTGAGGGGTTTTCAGTATGGGTACCACACAGGATGTTTTCCACAGTTGTGGTACCCTCCCCAGCTTCAGGCTCAAGCTGAAGATGTGCTCCACAAACCCACACAGCTGGTCTGCACAGGACTTGAGGAGCCTTAAGCTGATGCCGTCCAGACCTGCAGCCTTCCTCACCTTGATCTTCCTCAGCTCAGCTCTCACCTAGGTCTTAGTGAGGATCTGGTGTGGAGCAGGGGGGCTGTGTGCTGGGAGGGGGTGGGTGTTGGGTCTGTGGGGGGAAAACAGCGTGGGATGTGTGGAGGGTAGGGGGAGGGCTGTGGACAGCAGGACTAGATGAAGGTGGAGGCAGCAGTAGTTGGTGGGCAGGCGGAGAAGAGGGCGGTTGGTCAAACCTGTTCAAAAACAGGTTCAGGTTGTTCAACCATTCCCTACCCCCTGTGGCCTGGGAGGAGGTATTCTGGTGCCCAGATATGGTTATGAGGCTTCTCCAGACACTGTTGATGTCACTCTGTTGCAGCTTGTCCTCCATCTTCTTCCTATAGCTGTCCTTCCCCTCTCTGATCTTCCTCCTTAGCTCCCTCTGTACGGACTTCAGCTCCTCCTTGTTTCCCGACCTTAAGATCCTTTTCTTCTCCTTCAGCAGTGACTTTATCTCAGGGTTGATCCAGGGTTTGTTGTTTGAGAAACACCGTATGGTCTTGGTAGGTACGGTGTTGTCCACACAGAAGTTGATGTAGTCTGTGATGGTGTGTGTGAGGCCATCGATGTCCACACCATGTGGATCACAAAGCTGCTCCCATACAGTGGATTCAAAACAGTAATTCAAAGCATCCTCCGCCTCTTCAGACCATATCTTCACTGTGCAGGTAACAGGAGGTTGTCTGTGTACCAGGAGTTTGTACACAGGCAGGTGAACCAAGTTATGGTCCCGTCTTCCGAGGGTGGGGAGTGGTGATGACGTGTAAGCCTCCTTGGTGTTTGCATAAAATAAATCCAGTGTTTTATTGTCTCTGGTATGGCACGTGACATACTGGGTGAAACTGGGCAGAATGGAGGACAGTGAAGTATAGTTAAAATCACCAGAGATAAGCAGGAGGGCATTTGGGTGCTGTGTCTACAGCCTGCTAGTGACTGAGTGGATGATGTCACACACTGCCTTAGCGCTCGCACGGGGGGGGGGGGGGGGGTGTAGATAAATAACAATCCCGATGGCATTTGAGAACTCTCTGCGGAGGTATGCCAGTGGCATGCTAGCAGCTAGTAACTCGATGTCTTTGCTACAGTGTTGTTCTTTAATCTGTTATTCACATACATTATCAGCCCCCCTTCCTGCTGTCTAGTGTCCGATCTGCCCATATTTAGTGGAAACCCTCCAGTCCGATGTGAGCATCTATTGCTAGTTCTGTTAGCCACATTTCAGTAAACAACATAATGCTCACATATCGGGACATAGCTGCCAGTTTGTCCGTCTTGTTAAGCAGCGATCTCACATTTCCCATAATAATGGATGGTAGGACGGGTCTGTACCTTATTTTCCTCGCATGTCGCTTCACTCCAGCTTGACATCCCCATCATTTTCATCTGATTTCTCGTGGGATATCAGGTCTTTGCATTAGCACCGTGGGGCAGCCCAGTGCTAACAGCTGACTCCTACTGTAAACAATAGCTCCTCCACGCACTGGGTCCGAAGTCATTGGCGATATGAACAGAAAGATTGCTAATATCAATGCCAGTGCGGTGATATATGTGTCCTTGGTGTCCGTGATAGATAGGAGGTAACAGGATCAGAACGTTGTGGCAAGAAAAAAATGGATAGTGAGTAAAAAATGAGAAAGAAGCTCAAATTTGAGCCACTGCTGCAAAAAGGGGTGCTGAGTCGTGTGGCGTCGGAAGAGAATACTCATGATATACTCATTTCTAATCCTGTCCCTCTTAGTCACTCCCGATGAGAATCTTAGCATCTTCAACTCTGCCACCTCCAGCTACGTTTCCTGTCTTTTTGTGAGTGCCATCATCTCCAAACCATACATCATAGCAGGTCTTACTACTGTCTTGTAAATTTCCCCTTTCATGCTAGGTGCTACCTTTCTGTCACAAATCACCCCGACACTCATCACCACCCATTCCACCCTGCCTGCACTCTCTTCTTCACCTCTCTTGTGCATTTTCCATTGCTTTGGAGGGTTGACCCCAGGTATTTCAAGTCATCTACCTTCACTACCTCTACTTCTTTCATCTTCACCGTTACACCTCCCTCCCTCTCATTCACACTCATGTATTCTGTCTTACCTCTACTGACTTTCATTCCTCTTCTTTCCAGAGCATATCTCCACCTCTCCAGGTAATCTTCAGCCTGCTCCCTACTCTCACTACAGATCACAATGTCGTCTGCAAACATCTTGGTCCACGGAGACTCCTGCCTTACCTTGTTTGTCAGCCTGTCCATCACCATGTCAAACAAGAACGGGCTCGGAGCTGATCCCTGATGTTTTCCCACCCCCACCTTGAATCCATCTGTTACTCCTACAGTACACCTCACCACCATCTCAATGTCTGCATACATGTCCTGCACACCCTCATATACTTCTCTGCCACTCCTTATTTTTTCATACAGTACAACACTTCCTCTCTTGGCACCCTTTTCTTTCTCTAGATCCACAAAGACACAGTGCCACTCCTTCTGACCTTCTCTATACTTCTCCATCAACACTCTTAGAACAAACATTGCATCTGTAGTACTCTTTCTTGGCTTGAAACCGTACTGCTGCTCAGTGATTGTCACCTCTCCTCTTAACCGGGCTTCAACAACTCTTTCCCATATCTTCATAGTGTGGCTGATCAACTTTTTGCGTCTGTAGTTACTGCAGCTCTGAGCATCACCCTTGGGGTCGGATGTGGCGCAGGTGTAGTGTTACGCATTCACACACTGATGAGCTGTCATCAGTGCGTGAATGTGTGGATGGTGGATCTGTAAAGTGCTTTGGTCATCCAGAGATGAGTAAAATGCGCTATATAAGTTACCATTTAAAAATTGGTACCAAAACACTTCTTCTCCACTCCTGAATCATCCTCTCACTTGCCAAGATTGCAAGCCGCAGACAAATACTCTTGGTTTTCCTTGAGGTCGAGACTACCAGGATCTCTTCCACTCAGTGGCACTGGCCACGAGCTTTGGCAGGTTGCTATCATTCCATCTGGCAGTAACATTAGCAGCTATGACAATGGGAATGTTAAACTATTCAATTGCTGAACCTCCTCAGCTTCTCCAGCTCAAACTGTCTGGCCGTCATTAAATCTCTTGGACCCTTGCATAGCCCTAAATACATCCATGGGGCTCTCAATGCAATTTTATTTACTCCATTTCACCCCTTCCCTCCATACTCTGTCAACCGCACCACAGCATTATGGCAACGTCATCAAAATAAACCTTACATGTGTGCACGCATTCTACGGCCATTCATACTGCCACCCATTGACATAGAAGAGTCACTACAGGCACTGATGTACATTAAATGCAAATTATTTGCAATTTTTTGGGAGGATTGATTAAGTGGAATTAGACAACGTCGAACTGCACCCCGGACAATCTCCCATGGCACCGTAGGGTCTCGCAGCACCAGGGTTGAAAAACACTGCCTTAGTGTAGACTCAGACATGTTGGAGAGACTGTCTCCCAGGTGTGGGTTTCTCTACTGGGACTCCTGCCTCTGCAACCCGGCCCCCAGAAGAACAGTAGATGATGGATGGATGGATGGATGGATGGATGGATGGATGGATGAACATTTGTGATCTTTGCTTAGTTTTCAATAAAATCTCATGTATTTTCATATAAACCTGCCAAAGAAGAAACCAAGAATGTTGCAAAACCACACATTAACGTGACAAAAAATAACATAAGATGTGCGCAACATTTCAAATTATTAGGTGAATCTGCTGTGAGGCTGAGTTTCATTACAGAGCTGCAGACACTGAAACACCAGTATAAGCTGCATTTGCCACCATAGGTTTGATACCAGCACAAAACAGAGAGATTTCCTGATGCCGATACATTATGATCTCATCAAAATGACTGTTTTGTTATTCAACCATTGACTAAAAGGACTGTTGTCTGCTTTTGATTGATGGCATGAGAATGATCTAAACTTCCAATCATAACTCACAAACTTTTAGCTGTTTGTTGGAAGTTTTTCCTGCATCAGGGTTATGGCAGCTTAACTTAATCAATGGCAAAAAGCTCCAATTTCTAAAAGCATCACCAATAAATATTGCGCTTTGATCTCTTTTAGTGACATGATGCCATTCAGAGAGCTCTTATTTTAATTAATACATTCTTCATGATGTGGGTGAATGGTTAATAAAAGGCTTTGTTGGGAGATTGATCTCCTTGAAAAGAACATCCATAAAGGACACAAATCATGCTAAAAGCACTGTCTAAACAAGGCACATAAAGGCCAAGGATGCACTGGGAGAGAATGAGCAGCAGACCTCAAGAGTTTGGGGGGTTTTTTCTTTCATTTTTCACCTTTTTTCTTTTCCCTTTAAAAATAAATTCAACAGCTTTACCAAGATTCCTGAAAATTGAAACACACCCCAAGCCTATGGAATAAATATGTAGGAAAAATTCAATTTTGGACAACCTCTAGGAAACCCCAGAAAACATTTTTGATTAGATGCTGATGGCTAATATAAGCATTTCTAATAAATGTATCTAAAAGACTGTAATTTAAATGTTGATGGTAAAGATGAGCATTTATAGGAAATGTAACTAAAGGACTGTAATTCGAACTGTTTTAATTTAAACTGTTTGTCAGTAGAAGCAGTAGCGCTTTTGCGCCACAGGTGGCGCTCGGTAGTGATGAGACACTGTTAAGTGTTAGAGCGCGAGAGAAGAAGAGTGGAGAATGTTCTAGAGTGTGAAGGAAAAATGGCGAAGAGTGATGTGGCCGTTATCGGGTGATGTCCCATGTCAGAGTGCCATGCCTGGTGTTTGTGAAAGAAAGTCAATAAACCGCTGAAAAGTCCACCACTTGGCCTCTTCTTCGCCTTCCGGGTGTAACAAAATTTAGTAGCAGAGGATGGTTCAGTCGTGCCTAAGACAGTGACTGAGCAAATAAAATTAAAAAAAAACGAGCGGACACGATGGAATTGGAGCAGCTACAAGATAAGCTAAGCGAGGCCTTGGTGCCATTACAGGCCGAACAGCTAAACGAGGTCTGTTTGTTTGCAAAGATAAACCCAGCCAAGCCGTCTAAAAAGTAGACGCTGGTACGACTATTAAAACGAGGAGGTGGAAAAAACCATTGAAAGCGAAGAGGAGGATGTAGCCCGTGCTTTTCTGCTAAAGCTAATTGCATGTGCTACTGAAGCTAAGCAAGGCGAATCGTCGACGCAGGCAGCAGCAGCGGCCGGCACGAGCCGGGAGGCAGAGGCACTCGCAACTTAACAAAACCAATATGCCGCTCTGCATGAAAGTTTCCTTGGTTCAACTAAAAAGTTTGAAGAGGAAATAGCGAGGCTGACCGATAACACGGCCACTCAGCCACAGAGTTGCCATTATCTGACACAGCCCGCGGTCCCCGCAGCGCCCCCACTACCAGAAGTGACCATTAAACGAGAGTTTAGGATAAATGGTCAGATAGGAGAGAGGGGCCAGAGACAAGTTGTCTTATTCCAACCTTATTCACCAGATTGAGATGGGCCTAAAGAAAAATCACAGTGAGGCTGAGATAATCGAGGCTGTTGTCAGAGCAGTGAGTCCCGGATTGAGTTTGCGCAATATGCTGGAGATCAAGTCAGATCTCACCCTGCCACAGCTGCACATCATTCTGTGAGGACATTATAAAGAGGATAGTTCGACTGACTTGTACCATCGCCTGATAAACCTCACACAAGACAGTAATGAGTCACCTCAGAACTTCCTGTTTTGTGCCATTGAGCTAAAGG
Source organism: Pholidichthys leucotaenia (assembly GCA_020510985.1). NCBI lineage: Eukaryota > Metazoa > Chordata > Actinopteri > Cichliformes > Pholidichthyidae > Pholidichthys > Pholidichthys leucotaenia. Next base: position 37,706,778 of record CM035845.1, on the reverse strand, counting down.
AAAGACTTTTGGCAGCATCCAGAGAGCCTGGCATGGAAGAGCGGTATAGTCCTGATCTTATTCATGGGAAGTCTCTGAGGGCGGTGGAAACGGGACTGATTAGTGCTGATGTGAAGTACCAACTGAAGCGCTATCTGAAGGATCCTGCCGTCACCGACGAGCTTCTGATTTCTAAGACAAATACAGCAGCCAGTCTTGAATGGGAATGACACCAAAAATTCAAGAGGCACACGAAAGAACCCAAAGTTCGAGAATGCCGCGTGGAAAACCTGACAGGTCAATATGCAACCGTGGAAGGAGTGGATGGCCAAGAGCGCCCTCCACCATCGACAAAAGGTAAAATCCTTAAATCCCAAAGCACAATGACCTGCACGGAATCTGAGCTCCTGGACATAGTCACGCAGCTGAAGAGTGACATGGAGGAGATCAAGAAGGCCATACATGAGTCTCCCAGAGCACCTCATGCTCAAAGAGCCAGGAGGACACATGGCTGCAAGAGCTGTCAGTCCACCAGCAATGGCGATCAGTGCAACCACTGCTTCAGATGTGGATTCAGCGGCCACATGTCAAGGGAATGTTGGATAGGAAGGAGACCTGGAAAAAGGACAGGGCAAGTAGACACTGCGGCCAATACTGTCGCAACCACATCAGAACAAGCGAACACACAAGAACTGTATGAGCTAGTTACTGACAGTATTCGGAGGTTGGAAGCAAGGCTGGTAGCTAACGCAGAGGCACCTCCTGAAGAAACAGTCCGTGTTAATCTACTGTCCCCTAATCGCCGATTACAGTTGCTCAATTTGGTTGGAAAAAAATATGTCATAACCTGCTTCCTCGATGATAAGGAGACAGAAGCATTGTGGGACACAGGGTCACAGGTCTGCTTAATGAATGACGCCTGGAGACAGGAGCACCTGCCACACACCACTGTCAGAGACTTAGCCGAGTTGGTGGGTCCAAGTATTCTGAATGGGAGGGCAGTGAACCAGACACCGATTCCATTCTCAGGGTGGGTCGAAGTCACTTTCAAGCTGCCGACAGATAAGAGCCCACTGGTGGAACTCTTAGTTCCTGTGCTAGTGGTGAAGGAGGATGGAGTGGCAGAGCCGCCTATCATTGGGTTCAACATGATTGACCATGTCCTGAAGATGGGCATTAAACCCCCTTGTGCCATCAGTGAAGCTGTTAGTGCAGCCTTCTCCTTTGATTGTAAAAAAACAGAGGTATTTTTGAAGGTGATGCAAAGTGAGGAGGATAGGTTGGGGGAAGGAACGGTAAAAGTTGGCAGTGAGTTGGACACCATCCCTGCTGGCCAAACCAAAGCAGTTAAAGGTATTGTCAGGGCCGGCTCACTTCCAGGCACAGAAGACGTGTTGTTTGAGCCGAGTCAGTACACCCAATTACCGGAGGGTTTGCAAATGCAAAGTGGGTTGGTTCAGTTATGGAAAGGGAGGAGATCTATGTTCAAAATACCTATAACAAACAGTACTTCCTGTGATATCCAGCTGCCCGCTAAGACCATTTTGGGACAGACACAGAGAGTTAAAACTGCTTACCCGGCAGACATTAGACCCCCTGCTGTAAACCAAGCGACAGCAGACCCGATGACGATTGAAACCGGAAGGAAGAAAGAGACCGAAATGAACTGTGCCGTCAAAGAGACTATGGACAAGTGGGACCCCCCAGTTCCCCTTGATCATCTCTCGCCCACACAACAAGAGCAAGTAAAGCAGCTACTACGGGAGGAACGGCAAGCGTTTTCCTGTGATGAGTATGATGTAGGGACAAAAAGACTTATATCTCTGTTCCCAGACCACTTCATAAAGAAGTAAAGGAGTATTTAGAAGACCTGGTTAACAGGGGCTGGATCACCAAATCTAAGTCATCGTATTCCAGTCCAATAGTCTGTGTGCGAAAGAAAGATGGAGGCCTGCGTTTGTGCTGCAACTTTAGAGAGCTGAACAAGAAGTCTATCCCTGACAGACACCCAATTCCCCGCATACAAGATATGCTAACCAATCTAAATGGGAGTGCGTGGTTTTCAGTCCTCGACCAAGGGAAGGCATATCACCAGGGTTTCCTGGAAGAGTCGAGTAGGCCCCTCACTGCATTTATCACTCCCTGGGGTTTGTTCGAGTGGGTAAGAATTCCATTTGGTTTGTCCTCAGCACCAGCAGCATTCCAAAGATCAATGGAGGAGTGTTTGTGGGGGTTGAGGGATGATATTTGTCTGCCTTACCTCGATGATAACCTTGTTCATTCACAGACTTTTGAAGACCAATTGCAAGATCTGAGAAGCGTCCTGCACCGCTATCAAAGCCATGGGGTGAAGCTGACTCCCCGGAAATATGTTATTCAAGCAGCAGGTACGTTTCCTTGGTAAAATGGTAACAAAACAGGGCTACACTATGGACCCTGTGGACATTGCCCCGGTGCAGACCCTCAAACAGCAGCAACCGTCCACTGTTGGAGAACTAAGGAAATTGCTAGGTTTTATTTCATATTACCGCAGCTATATTCCAAACTTCTTCCCACACAGATAAAGCAAAGAAAAACTCGAAAACACATGTCAAAAAGAAAGATAGTGGCCAGTTGCCCTCATCCCATGCAATCAGGTGGCGCCCTGAGCATCATGCAGTACTCTGTCAGCTTGGTGACTTTCTCTCCCAGCCCCCAGTGTTAGGTTACCCGAACTTTCAGGAACCCTTCATTTTGCACTGTGACGCTTCACAGGAGGGGCTTGGGGCGGTGTTATATCAGCGACAACAAGGCAAACTGGTGGTGATAGCGTATGGCTCCAGGACACTGTCAAATCCAGAGAAGAACTACCACCTTCATTCAGGGAAGCTGGAGTTTCTTGCCATGAAGTGGGTCATCTGTGAGAGGTTTCGGGATTACCCGTACTATTTCCCACCATTCACTGTCTATACAGACAATAATCCCCTAACGTATGTGCTCACCACCGCAAAGTTAAATGCAACCACACAGAGGTGGGTAGCAGAACTAGCTGATTTCCAGTTTGTGATTAAGTACTGCCCTGGGAAAGCAAACAGAGATGCAGACGGCCTTTCATGTATGCCCCTAGATATGGAGCAGTACATGAACAAATGCACACAAAATGCTGATCCTGATGTAATGCACTGTGTGGCGCAGGCAGTCAAGGTAAAGTCACAAGAAAATGAACCATGGTTTTGCCCAGTCACCATTTCTACTCTCATTAGTGGAGCAGATCGAGAAGCCAGCTCTGTAGCTGAAATATCAAAGACTACTCTAAAAAGAGCTCAAGAAGAAGACTCTGTGATTGGAGAGGTGTTGCGTTATGTGTTGTCAAAACAATGGCCAAGAAGTGGAAAACAGCTGAACAGTAAGATTGCAGCTTTAGTCAGGCAAAAACACAAGCTGTACCTGGAAGATGATGGATTGCTTTACAGGAGAACGGCATCGCATGACCAGCTACTTCTACCCCAAAAGTTTCACAAGCTCGTGTTTAAAGAGCTCCACGAAAACATGGGCCATTTAGGGGTAGAAAGAGTGATGAACTTGATGAGGGAGCGCTTTTATTGGGCTCATATGCAAATAGATGTTGAGCACTACATCACTAAAGTTTGCAGTTGTTTGAAGAATAAACGTCCCAACAAGATAACACGTGCACCACTGACTAACATTGTCACCACGTATCCATTCGAACTGGTGTCCGTTGATTTCCTGCACTTGGAGAGGTGCAAAGGGGGATATGAGTATATCCTGGTTCTAATGGACCACTTCACTCACTTTGCCCAGGCTTATCCTTGTCACAACAAAGCTGCCCACACCGCTGCTGAGAAGATATTTGGGGATTTCACCCTCAAATTTGGCTTCCCCACACATCTCCATCATGATCAGGGTAGAGAGTTCCAAAATAAGCTCTTTGCAAAACTCCAGGAGTACAGTGGTGTGCAGGGGTCCCGAACAATGCCCTACCATCCCCAAAGGAATGGGCAGGTGGAACGATTCAATAGCACCCTGTTGGCAATGCTCAGAAACTTGCCCGAAGCAGCCAAGGCAGATTGGAAGTCCTCTCTGGCAAAAGTGGTTCATGCTTATAATTGCACGCGCAGTGAGGCTATGGGGTACACGCCATATTTTCTGCTATTTGGCCGTAGTCCAAAGTTGCCTATTGATCTAATGTTTGGCCTCACAACAAGAGAGCAGAGTGTTTCTCAGCAGGACTATGCTGAAAAGTGGAGAGCTACAATGGCTGAAGCTTACAAACTTGCCTCTAAAACAGCAAACAAAGAAGGGATGAGAAGTAAAGCCCTTTATGATAAAAAGGTTCACGGTGCTGAGTTGCCCCCTGGATCCAGAGTATTGGTCCAAAACTTGACCAAGAAAGGTGGGCCAGGAAAATTAAGATCATTCTGGGAAGACAAAGTGTATGTAGTGACCCAAAAGAAGTACTCAGACAGTCCAGTGTATGAAATCAAACCTGAAAATGGCAAGGGGCGCACTCGGATCATGCACAGAAACCTTTTGTTACCCTGTGACTTTCTTTCCATGGAAACAGTGGAGCCTCCCTCTACTAAAACAAGAGAAAGAAAGTCTAAAAGGCAAAGATATGTGGACAGTCAAGACAGTACAGTCGATGAAGATGAAGAGGGCTGGAGCGCCATAATCGGACTACGAGCTGGAAAGGATCAAAGTCACCATCCACTGAGAGCTGATGCACCGGAGTTCTACCTGCACAGTGACACTACTCCGGAGGGTGAGGACCAGGACACAGATGACGCCACACATGTGCAGCTGGCACCAGAGGTCAACAATCCGGTGGTCCCAGATCCAGCTGAGGCAGACCAGGACCAGGGTGATGTGTTGTTAGAGTCCGGTTCCAGTGACCAGGAGGGACCTGTCTACATCCCTGCTAAAACGTATCCTTCAAGAGTGAGAAAGCAGAAGTTGATATTTACTTATGATAAGTTAGGCCAGCCTCGCACTTCATCTGTTTAAAACACATAAGATGTGTAGAAGCTAGAAATAGCTATTGTTCAGACATAGATGTTTTGGAAAGTAAATGAGTAGTTACTAAACTCATCACCAAGTTACTTTTATGGTTGATTTAAAAAAAAAAAGGATTTTCAGTGTGTTACTAAGGTACAGGCATCACATAAAGGTTTATTTGGTAGGCTATGACTAGATTGAGTTCCCTTACTCTCAGGAAAGATGCAGATACCCACCATGATGGACGGAGCGGTTGATGGTCATCGTGCACAAAGACCTCTTCTGCGAATGTATTGCATGGAACAGGAGATACATGCTGTACTATGGACTATTACCAGTTTGCATCTTTATGGACTTTAATGAACTCTGACTCCTGTTTAGTAATATCCTACTTACATGAGATACATGGTTACCAAATGTGGACTGTGAAAGAGAAAAAAAAAGAGTGTTGGGAAAGTTGTTTGTAATGTCGGGTCGACATTAAATTTTCGAGGGGTGAGTGTAGGAAAAATTCAATTTTGGACAACCTCTAGGAAACCCCAGAAAACATTCAAGACTGTAATTTAAATGTTGATGGTAAAGATGACCATTTATAGGAAATGTAACTAAAGGACTGTAATTTGAACTGTTTTAATTTAAACTGTTTATCAGTAGAAGCAGTAGCGCTTTTGCGCCACAGGTGGCGCTCGGTAGTGATGAGATGCTGTTAAGTGTTAGAGCGCGAGAGAAGAAGAGTGGAGAATGTTCTAGAGTGTGAAGGAAAAATGGCGAAGAGTGATGTGGCCGTTATCGGGTGATGTCCCGTGTCAGAGTGCCATGCCTGGTGTTTGTGAAAGAAAGTCAATAAACCGCTGAAAAGTCCACCACTTGGCCTCTTCTTCGCCCTCCGGGTGTAACAAATATATTAATTCATTTTCCACTGATCAGTCTGTTAATAAGGTTTAGAAATAAGTTGAAAATAAAGAATATATATTTTTGGTTCATATTGCCCTATTAGTTAGGAAACAAACAAGTAAAAGTTGTCTATTATAATCCAAACAATACAACAAGGCTTCTATAGCAGAACTAAATAATGGTTCTCATAGATACAATGTATATAAATATTATGAGACAATGGAGGCAACTTGGTAACTTAGGACCCTTGGACCATTGGTCCACTACAAGGAACTGTGAAACTTACACGCTTCATGCATGGTTTGACCTACCTTCACTTTTGTCACCATTAGTCTGACAGCTACTGCATCACTTCAAATGTGCTGTCCTCAAGACATATAACCAACATAATCTTGCTCATGTTGTTTTTTTTTTCTTGGTTCTTCCCCTCTCGCTGTTTATGAGAGCTTTCATTTACTGCCCTTTTTAAACATCTGTGTGCGCAGTCATGTGACACTACAACCCAGAAGCAGCGCACTCATATTACACCAGCAAGAGGACACACCCAAAAAATTTTATGCTGGTTGTACTGAAAAGAGGCAGCGCGGTGGAGGAGTGGTTAGCACTGCGGCAGCACAGCAACTCACCCTTGGCCGGGGGATCCTGGGTTCGATCCCAGCCCCCGACTAACAGTGATCTGTGTGGAGTTTGCATGTTCTTCCCGTGTCTGCGTGGGTTAACTACGGGATTTCTCCGGTTTCCTCCCACATGCCAAAAACATGCAGCTTGTGTTAATTGGCATCAAACTGGGGATTCTAAATTGTCCTTAGGTATGACTGTGAGAGTGAATGGTTGTCTGTCTCTCTGTGTTGGCCCTGCGATGGACTGGCGATCTGTCCAGGGTGTACCCTGCCTCTCGCCCAGAGATGCTGGGATAGGCTCCAGCCCCCCACCCCCATGACCTGAAAAGGATTAAGCAGAAGGAGATGGATGGATGGATGTACTGAAAAGAAATGCTGTGTCCGTACACATCAGGGATGGGCAACTTTGGTAGTAGTAAGGGCCACAATTTTTTTTTCCTCACTTCCCAAGGGCCAGATTTACATGTAAACCTTTGGGGGGCAGAGGGTATTTTCTTCAAAGTCAAAAGTTTCAAACTGAAAACTTTTAAAACTGAAAATGCAATTGAAATGCAAATTTTCTGGTTCCGGCGCCACACGAGTTGGCTGCCTTTTGCAACAGCGGCTCAGTTCTGAGTCTTTTTATCTTCCTTCTTCTTTCTGATCTGGTGATAACTTTCTGATCCGGCACACCTTTCACTCTATATATATCACGGACACACAGATCGCCCCAAAGGTCTCCCAAGTCGGCGGACGGAGCCTCTGTTTACAGCAGGAGACGATACAGCAGGGAAGAGCTAGCTAGCACTCAACCGCCACCCGGTGCTAACGGAGAAACTCGACATACCGGGAGAAACTGAAGTGAAAACGACGCGGGTGCCGGGCTGGAGTTTAGGCGGCGTGCAAGAAATATAAGACAGAATAATAAAGAGCGATGGCAAGAACCAAGCAGACCGCCCGTAAATCTACTGGAGGAAAAGCTCCCAGGAAGCAGCTGGCCACCAAGGCTGCTCAAAAAAGCACTCCGGCCACCGGCGGAGTGAAGAAGCCTCACCATTACAGGCCCGGTACCGTGGCTCTGAGAGAGATCCGTCGCTACCAGAAATCCACGGAGCTGCTCATCCGTAAGCTGCCCTTCCAGCGCCTGGTGAGGGAGATCATTCAGGACTTCAAGACCGACCTGCGCTTCCAGAGCTCCGCCGTCATGGCTCTGCAGGAGGCCTGCGAGGCCTACCTGGTGGGTCTCTTCGAGGACACCAACCTGTGCGCCATCCACGCCAAGAGGGTCACCATCATGCCCAAAGACATCCAGCTAGCCCGCCGCATCCTCAGAGAGAGAGCTTAGACTTTCTGCTGCACATCCACCAACCACAATGCTCCACACTGTGTGTCTATATATATATATATATTTATATTAATATGTACATATGTATACTAGCTGTTCTTGTTTTTTCTTGCCTTCTGATTGTTGCTCTGAGTGTTGCTATCCCTGTGCTGTTGCAATCCTGGAATTTCCCCATTGTGGGACTAATAAAGGCTTATCTTATCTTATCTTATCTTAAAAAGAAAGCACCAAGAAGCTGATGCCTTGGTGCCAGAAACCTTGGTGGAGGTATGCGCTTTCGGATCATCACCAAAATGTTATGGGTTCCTCTCTAGCCCAAGGACCTCCTCTGGTGAAAAATTCATCCAAATCCATCTTGTAGTTTTGGAGTATTCTTGCTAACACACTGTGAGAAGATAAGAACCTTGGTGGAGGTATGCGTTCTGGGATCATGACCAAAGTGTTATGGGTTCCTTTCTAGCCCAAGGACCACCTATGGTAAAAATTTCATCCAACTCCATCCGGTAATTTTAGAGTATGCGCAGTGAAAATAATCTGCAGTTCACATGCCTGTACTGAGGGCAGCAGCTAAGAGCCACCAAACTGATTTGAACAGCTGCAATCCAAGCACAGAAGAAGAGCACTGTGGCAGACCTTTTAAATTGTGGAAGCAATGGAGGCACGTGAATACAATGACAAGACGAACAGGAGCTTTTGCTGTTTAGTGGCAGAGGAAGAAAACAGATGGGCAAAAAGACAGACATTTGTTCACCCAGTACTGGCAGATTGCGCAGTACTTCCCTGTGGCGGGAGTTTCTGGGTGCATGCGCAGTTCACTGTAACCATTTGTGGATGAGGACTGTTGGGACTTGGAGTTTTTAGCGAGTTTTTAATGAGTTTTACCTCCTCCTTCGTCTGCAAAACTAAACAGCAAAACCAGTGTGAAAGCAATTGATGTGATGAATAAATGGTGTAGTTGCTGAATATGTGTTTTTTTTTAGTAATCACTATTTTTTAACAGTTCAGCTCCACGTGCTGTAAAAAAAAAGGTGCTGTTTTGTGCTGTAAAAAAGTTGTACAGTCACCTCTAGTGGCACAGCATAGTTATTACAATACATTTTCCCCTGGCTTCATTGATGTTAAAGGTGAGTTAAATTTGTGTTTATTTTGAAAACAAAGCCTTATCTCAGAATTCTGGCAGATTAAAAGTCGATAAAATATGGCGATACAATAATACAACCCTTTCATCCATCCATCCATCCATCTACCCATCTACTGCTTAATCCTTTTCAGGTTGTGGGGGAGCTGGAGCCTATCCCAGGGTCTTTGGACGAGAGACAGGGTACAACCTGAACAGATCACCAGTCTATCGCAGGGCCAACACAGAGAGATAGACAACCATTCACTCCCACATTCATACCTAAGGACAATTTAGAATCCCCAGTTGATGCCAATTAACCTAACCGTGGGAGGAAACCCATGCAGACACAGGGAGAACATGCAAACTCCACAGAGAAGGGTCACCAGTGGTCAGGGGGTGGGATCGAACCCACGATGGTCAAGGGTAGAGTCGATCCCGTGACCTTCTTGCTGTGCTGCCACAGTGCTAACCACCGCGCCATCGAGCTACCCAATACAAGCCTTTAGTTCCACTTAATTTTGACCAGGCGAGCTGAAACAGAGAGGCTGACAGACAGACAGGTAAACACATTCACACACAGGCGCAATGACTGATTACCGCATGCCTCTCCGTTTCACCCAGGCATAATAAAAGCTACTCAGTGTTTTATCATATTAGAATTAAAATAACTGATAAAATGATATCATGATCATCCATCCATCAATCTTCTTCTGCTTAATCCTTTTCGGGTAGCGGGGGGGCTGGAGCCTATCCCAGCATCTTTGGGCGAGAGGTAGGGTCCACCCTGGACAGATCGCCAGTCCATCGCAGGGCCAACACAGAGAGACAGACAACCATTCACTCTCACAGTCACACCATCAAGAGCAGGGCATTACAGTAATCAATACGACTGGTGATAAAAAAATATGCATCAGTATCTCTGTGTTTGCTTGAGAAAGAAATGGGTGGACTCTGGCTGTTCTTTAGATGGTAAAATCCTGTTTGTGTTATATTTTTAATTTGTGGAGTAAAACCAAGCTCAGAGTCTAAAATGACGCCCAAATTCTTAGCATGCTGGGATGGGGTAAAGGACAGACTGTGTAATTTTGGTAAAATTTTCTCTCTTTGAGCTTCAGGACCGATGACTAAAACTTCAGTTTTGTCCTGGTTGAGGCACTCTAATTATTGTAAATGTAAGGGTTAAGTAATGTTAGGGTGAGGGGCTCATTTTAAAACATTTAAAAAAAAAAAAAAAACATTTCTTCTCACATCGCTTCACCTTCTCTCTCTCTCTCTTTTTTTTTTTTTTTTTTTTCACATTTTATGCCTATTGCCCCTTAGAAGAAATATACCACCAAGGTCAATCCAGGTATCCCTGTCCAGGTGTACTTGGGCTGGCCCCTCTTTCTTCTTCCCCGAGGTTCCATCTGAGGGCTTGCCATGTTATGCTGGTGGCTGAATTGTGGAAAGTATGGCCTATCCACCTCCAGCTTTGTTTTTGGACCTCCACCCCACTCCCAGGTTGCTGTCATGTTCATGACAACAGTTCCTCATTTCTGATCTGATGGTGTTGGGTCAGTGTATTTGGAGAATTCTTCTCAGACAATTATTTAGGAATGTCTGAACCATCTGCTCACTTCTGTCATCTCTCCATCATCTCAAGATGTCGATATCTACACTATGTTCCTTCTCTCTGCCACAGTATCCACTTTACCCATTCTTAAAAACTACAGTATATCCTATACACAGACAAAGTTGCTTTTCCATGTGTATTGCAGGTTTTCTACAGGTGGGCAAACATGAAATTTAAATGGTTTTTTGTGAGACTGGGTTGAAATCAGAGTACAGCATCGTGATCTATAGTGAGACTAGGGAGCAGGTGGAAGAGAACCAGGAGAGGTTGAGGTGAGCACTGGAGAGAAGAGGAATGAAAGTCAATAGAAACAAGACAGAATACATGTGCGTGAATGAGAGGAAGGCAGATGTAGTAATAAAGATGTAAGGAGTAGAGGTAGTGAAAGTAGATGAGTTTAAATACCTGGGGTCAACCATCTACAGTAACGGACAGTGCAAAAGAGAGGTGAAGAAGAGAGTGCAGGCAGAGTGGAATGGGTGGAGATGTGTGTTGGAGTGCTTTGTGACAGAAGGGTTGTAACTACAGTGAAAGGGAAGATTTACAAGATGGTTAGTGAGACCTGCTATGATGTATGATTTGGAGATGTGTTGCTGACAAAAAGACAGGAGGTAGAGCTGGAGGTTGCAGAGTTGAAGATGCTAAGATTCTCACTGGGAGTGCAAACGACAGGATTAGCAATTAGTATATCAGAGGGACAGCTCAGGTTGAGCAGTTTGGAGACAAAGTTAGAAGAGTCAAGGCTGAGATGGGTCAGCCATGTGCAGAGGAGGGATAGTGTATATAATAGACAAAGGATTTTGAAGATGAAGCTGCCAGGCAGGAGGAAAAGAGGAAGACCAGAGAGAAGATTGATGGATGTAGTGAAGGAGGACATGAGAAAGAAGAAGACACAAGGGATGGGGTGAGATGGAGGCAGATGATCCATGAGGGTGACCCGTAAAGTGAGCAGCTGAACGAAGAAGGGTCGAAATCAGAGTACCCAGAATCAAGCCTAATGAGCATGGGGAGAACATGCTGCACGCAGAAAGGATTTCAACTCAAAATCTACAGCTAAGCGGCAACAATGCTAATACTGTAACAAATATAGTGTTTTGTTTTAAATAACACAGGTCATTTTCCACATTATATGCAACCCGCTCACTGAATGAGCATATATAAGGCATATTTCCAACAGATGTTTTTGCAGTGTTTTCTTGTGTCTCAAAAACACATACACAGTTACTGCACACTTGCAGAGGCAGATGGAGAGAAGAAGGAGGAGCGGGTGCACGATGAGGCATCATGAGAGATGATATCACAAATCACCAGGACAATCAAGACCGTGTCATCTCCAAGCCGTGGCCGAACAGGCTGTTAACAACAACAAGGAGGGATGATGGAAATCATTTCCCGAAGCATCTCCTGTTGTACACCTCTAGACAGAGCATCCATCCAATCCTTTTACTTTATGACAAAGCACTGCATGTTTAGCGGCTGTAATCAGTGTATGATTTTTGACATGTACGTTAACTTTCAAGGGTGGGTAAGGAATGCTCGAAGAAAGATTTGAACAGCTTAGGATATGGAGTTGTATGGTAATACAAGATGTGAACATCAGACAATGATCACAAGATATTCATTATTCATTCCGCATGAAAACACTGCCATCTTTGTCACGTTTTCTTTTACATTTTCCACACATGACACAATATGGGGTTTTACCTCATAAAGTTTTGAAGCAGAATAGGCTGTTCTCTACTGTGAAAGATGAATGCCCAGCCTAATGATGTATATGTGCTTCACTTCACATGTACTAGCACTCAGCTTTGAACTTAGGGTGTGCATGTGTGTCTACACGTCTCTGCACCTACCTCTTTGAGATAGAGAGACAAAGGGAAAGGATTTAACCTCAATAACCTTGCTGCCCACTGTGAGCTCCTCTACTGCTACACAAATGCACACATTTACCTCGGCTTGCTACATGTACTGGCACCAGAACATCACCCCTGATGTACTCTTCCTCCTAGGCAAGCCACCTTCAAAGACGTGGTGCTTCAAACCTGTGTGAGCACCATTTCTTTTAACCTTTATTTATTCTTGGGAAAGTCATATTCAACTTTTTCCCATCCGAAACCTCCATAGTACAACCACAACTATCACTGCTTTTTTTTCATTTCCTCAACATCCACATCTTGACAGGTTTTAAACTAACAATCCTCTCATTGCAAGCTCCCCCTGAACCCTACACTTGAAAAAAAAAAACTTTTCAGCAGTAGAGTGAGCGGCAGTGACTCATATGACAACATGAAGAAGGAAGCTAAACGAGCTATGAAACATGCACAGCCAGACACACTCGCTGAAATGTATACAAAACTGAGTCAGATTATTCTCTATGGAGAGAACTGGGATAATTTCATCCCTACAGAGAGAGAAGAGGGGAAGTAAGAGAGAGTGCAAACAAGCTTGTTTTTAAAAAAAAGAACATGTAGAAGTGAAGCATATTGCCCCTAGTGATGAGGAGAGTTAGTAGGATGTTTGTAAAGTAATTAGATACATTAACAAGGAGATTTTTATGTGCTTTAGGAAGATTTTTGTCCAACTTCAAAATTACATGAAAGACAATCTTTTTAATAAGGGACTTCTTCATCCATCCATCCATCCATCCATCCATTTTCTACTGCTTTTCCATCGGTCTGGGTCACAAAGGAAACAGTCCAAGCACAGATGCCCAGAACTCTCTTTTCCCAGCCACCTCCTCCAGCTCTTCAGAGAGGACACTAATGTGTTCCCAGGCCAGCTGGGACACATGGTCTATACAGTGTGTCTTGGATCTGCCCTATGGTCTCCTCCCAGTGGGACATGCCCAAAAAACCTCAAATGGAAGGTGTCTATTAGGCATCCAGATCAGATGCCCAAACCACCTCAAACTGGTTCCTTTCAGTGTGGTGGAGCAGCGGCTCTACTCTGAGCATCTCCCAGATAACTGAAATCCCCACCCTATCTACAGTAATCCTACAGAGAAAGCTCATTTCAGCCACTTATAGCCACAACATCATTCTTTTGGTCATTACCCAAAGTTCACTTCCATAAGTGACGGTAGGAACATAGCCTGACTGGTAAATTGACGGCTTTGCTTTAGAGCTCAGCTCCCTCTTACCATAACAGATGGGTACAACATCCACCGCACTGCACATGCTCTCTGATCCATCTGTCAATCTCCTGTTCCTTTCTCCCTTCACTCATGAATAAAATGCCAAAATACTTGAGCCCCTCCACTTGATGTCCCTGAGCCAGAGAGGACATGCCACCCTTTTCCGGCTGACCATGGACTTAGACATAAAGATGCTGTTTCTCAACCCGGCTTCCTCACACTCAGTAGCAAACTACTCCAGTAAGACCTGTGGGTCATTGCTCAATGAGGCCAACAGGGCCACAGCATCTGCAAACAGCAGAGACGAGATCCTGTGGTCACCGAACATGACAACCTCCATTCCTTGGCTGAACCTAGAAATCCTGCTCATAAAAATTTTGAACAGAGCAGCCCTGTAGGAATGCAAATGCCACGGGGAATGAGTTTGACTGATTTTTGTTCATCTGGGGACCGGACAGCTCATAGTAACAAACCCAATACCCCAGACACTTGAAGCACCCCCCACATGAAACCACAAGAGATGGAAAGACATCATGAATTGGGATGAGGAGGCATTTATGCTTTCTCACATCTGGGACTACATTCTCGAGACCATCAGATGGTGAGGGGTGTGGCCAGCCCAGTGCATCTGACATTTCCGCTGGGCTGGCCACGCCTAGGAAAAACAGCTGATAAATGACACTTCACACCGATCAGCTGACACTCCTAAGGAAGACTGCAGATGCCAGTTGAAACATGTACAGGTAAAAACATTTTCTTTTCATTCTTGTCTGAAATAAGAAAAACAAAAAACTAATGACACAAGAGATGCAGTTAAATGCTTTCTCCAAGTCCAAAACAACACATGTAGACTGGTTGGGCAAACACCCACAAAGTCTCGAGGATTCTCGAGAGGGTAAAGCGTTGATCCGATGTTGCACGGCCAGGATGAAAACCACAATGCTCCTCCTGAATTTGAGATTTGACCAATGGCAAGACTCTTCTCTCCAGTTCCTTGGCAGAGCCCTTCCCAGGTAGGCTGTGGATGGTGATGCCTCTAAAATTGGAACACACCCTCTGGTCCCCCTTCTTAAAGAGATGAAACAACACCCCAGTTTTCCATGCCAAAGGCATTGTCCCTGACCTCCACACAGTGTTGCACAGGTGTGTCAGCCATGACAGCCCTACAGCATCCAGAGCCTTGTGATACTCAGGGCAAATCTCATCCACCCTGGGGGCCCTGCCAGTGAAGAATTTTTTGACAACTTCAGCAACCTCTGTGACACTGATGGACAAGTCATCCCCCTTGTCCCCAGGCTCTGCTTCCTCTATAGAAGGCACGTCAATGGGATTGAGAAGATCCTCAAAGTACTCCTTCCACCAGCCAATAATACCCCCAGTTAAAGACAGCAGAGCCCCATCAGCATCATACACAGTGTGGGCAGGGAGCTGTTTTCCACTCCTGAGTTGCTGGACAGTTTGGCAGAATCTTTTCAAGGCTGACTGAAAGTCTTGCTGCAAAGCCTCACTGAGCTCTTCCCACACCCAAATTTTTGCATCAGGAACCACCAGAGCTGCACTCTGTTTGGCCTGTCGGTACACCTCAACTGCTTCAGGAGTCCCACAAGCCAACCAAGTTCAGTAAGACGCAGCTTGATTGCCCCCCTCACCACTGGTGTCCACCACTTAGTTCGGAGGTTGCCATCATGAGATGCACCAACAACCTTTTGGCCACAGCTCTGGGCAGCTGCTTCAACACTGGAGGTGGAGAACATGGCCAATTCAGATCCCATGTCTACAGGCTCCCTCGGAATGTCATTGAAGTTCTTACAGAGGTGGGAGTTGAATACTGGGGCCTTAGCCAGATGTTGCCAGCACACCCTCACTATACATTTGGGTCTACCAGGTCTGAATGGCATCCTACCCTGCCATCTAATTTAACTCACTACCAGGTGGTGATCAGTCAAAAACTCTGTACCTCTCTTCACCCGAGTGTCCAAGACATACGGTCACAGGTCTGATGACATGATAACAAAATTGATCATTGACCTGTGACCTAGGGTGTCCTGGTGTCAAGTACACATATGAACACCATTATTCTTCAACATGATGTTCATTATGGACAAGCTGTGATTAGCACAGAAGTCCAACAATGGAACACCACTCAGATTCAGATCGGGCAGGCTGTTCCGCTCAATCACACCCCCCCAGATTTCACTGCTATTGCCCACGTGTGCATTGAAGTCCCCCAGTAGGACAATGGCATCTCCAAGTGGAGCCCTTACCAGCACACCAGTCAGTGCATCGCACAAATAACTCCAATATAGAGACAGCAAGACAGGGGGACACAAGAATACCCATCCTTGCACATTGCCTCTCAATTCCAGAGTAGGCCAAGCTCACCCCTTCTTCAGGAGACTGATTCCAGAAACAGAGCTGTGCATTGAGGTGAGCCTGACAATATCTATTCGGTATCTCTTAACCTCAGGCACCAGCTCAAGCTCCTTCTCCACCAGAGAGGTGACATTCCATGTCCCTAAAGCCAGGGATCAGACCGCTGAGATCTCTGCCTTCAACCGCCACCTGATCCATATAGCATCAGATCCCACTGATCCCTCCTGCAGGTGGTGAGCCCACTGGAGGGCAGACCCATCTGGCTCCTTTGGGCTGAGCCCAGCCGGGTCTCATGGCCACCCAAACCGGCCACCAGATGCTTGCTATTAAGCATCCTCCAGGCCTGGCTCCAGGAAAGGGCTCCAGTAACCTATACCATACCAGGCATGGTTTATTGAATACTTGATTGTACATCCGTTATCCTCCCATTTGCAACTCACTCAAATGGTAAATTCATGTCTATTTGTGTGTTTACATTGAGTTAATATGTAATCGCGCCACGCGAAAAATTTGCCCGTTCGCGTTTGGTCTGAACACACCTTAACATTTCCGTTAAGAGGAAGAGGAATGACTCCCTTTTTAATAGCAGTCAGAAAATGAGGCACAGGTGGGACAGTAAATACAGCTGAGGAGAATCACGTAGGTAATCAATGGCAAATGTGAGGTGAGAGAGCTTGTCCATACCTGGTAAACTAAAATAAGCAGACTTCAAGTTAGTTCTTGTTATGTTAAAAGGCCTTTATGGGATGATTTTTTTGTTCCACTTGAAAGGGTTTGAACTCTGCCCTATTACAACCCCCCCCCCCCAAACCCCCCCACACACAAGCACTTACAAAAAACAAAAAACAAAAACAAACACACAACCTTGCATAGCGCCCCCCAGAAAGCTAAAAATGGCTATGAAATTAAACAGGAGTTGTGCTGTAAGCACCTTGCAGCACACAAAGAACTGTGCAGCTGTTGAATTTTGATATGGAAACATGATTTGAAGATATGAAGAAATATCTTTCATATCTTGTCAAGATCCCCTCGTGGATCACCACCTTATTGTGATGGTGTGGTGACCCACCACATTCTACACGGACATTTCTCACACTCAGCAGGTCTGGAGGAAGCAGAAGACAATTTACATACAGAGGACAATTCACATACGGACAGAGAGACCCTGGGCGGATGAGGGCGAAAACATCCGGGAGCCAGTTGGTCACGCTAATTCTATGTATTGACTGATATGTGTATCACTATGCTAATGTGCCATGCATTCTCTCTCTGTCTGTATAACATGGATAAAAGAGCTTGCTATACATGCCTCAGCAGCACAGTAGCTCACTGAGCTACAGTGTGTGTCTCATGATGTTGGAGGAAATAAAACTTTGCACCCTTCCAGCTTGTTGCATCTCGCCTGATCATTTACCTCCACACTGGTGACCCTTGACGAATAATGGAACACGAGGCGAACATCCCGGAGCACGCTCTCCTGAGCAGGCAGTGCTGGTACCGACAAGTAGCATGAACGGCGACACGAGCGAACCAAAGGAAGCAGCCTGAAAGGGGAAAATCATTGGCGCCGTCTGCGCTGATTTCCACCAACCCTGACTCACTCCAGACAGCGGACCTCCCGCGCACAGAAGCCCCGCACACACACCGCAGGATTACGAGGACAGCACAACTTCCAGCTATGTGGTGGAAGTTGTGCGAGGGGCAAACCGGCTCCACAGACTGATACAGCGTCCTCCGCCGCTGCACATGCCCGAGAAACACGGCCGATCGCCATCCTCGGAACCTTCAGGGCTGCTCACGCACCTGAAGCAGACATGCAGCCCACACACAGGACTTTGTATGGGTTTCTCAGCCATGGCGCACAACAGGAGTTTAGCCAATTGCTGTCCCCGATGGCTTTAGGGCTGCGTCTGCACCTAAAGCCAAACCGCCAAGTCCCTCACACAGCTGCAGTTGCTTCACAGCCACTATGCATCCTCGGGGAATTTGGCCGTTCGCCTTCCCCACATCCTCGCTGGACCAAGCCCCAAGAGGAGTCAGAGACTTAATTTTTTCACAGCCGCTGCGGATCACCGCCCAGATTGACCGGGAAAGTCCTTCACCATCGCAGATCCACACGCAATTTTTGTGCGGCCCAGACGCCTTTGACGACCCGGGCTGGCACTCACTTACCTCCTCCTCTACAGCGCTCTTCCCGCACCTCACTCCCTAAAGGTGGCCGATTGTCAGTTGGTTCCATTACGCACGATGCGCACCAGCCCTGTGCGCCCACGATCCACGGCCGTTCAACGTGCTTGGACCCGAAGCGGAGCACACTGTCTTTTCCACCTCTCCCCCATTCCACCCACGGACTGACATGCCCTCCGACACTCCTCTACAGCAGGACAGTTCTACCAGAGCTGGAGCCCAAACAACCGGGGGGGGGGGGGGGTCACAGCCCCTTCTGAGTGTTCTTGGGGGAGCCCTGTGGTGACCCACCACACTCTACACGGACATTTCTCACACTCAGCAGGTCTGGAGGAAGCAGAGGACAATTTACATACAGAGGACAATTCACATACGGACAGAGAGCCCCTGGGGGCAACCAGAACAATGGATTGTTGTTTATACATCCCCGGATGAGGGAGAAGTAATCCGGGCGGCAGTTGGTCACGCTAATAATATGTATTGACTGATATGTATATCATTATGCTAATGGGCCATGCATTCTCTCTCTGTCTGTATAACATGGATAAAAGAGCTTGCTATACATGCCTCAGCAGCACAGTAGCTCACTGAGCTACGGTGTGTGTCTCATGATGTTGGAGGAAATAAAACTTTGCACCCTTCCAGCTCGTCGCATCTCGCCTGATCATTTACCTCCACAGTGGAAGGATTTTGCGTGCCCTGGTGAGCCTATGAGTTATGTTATGGATGGATGGATGGATGGATGGATGGATGGATGGATCTTGTCAAGATGGATCTTGTCAAGATATGTTTGGGAAAGGATGAAAATGGGCAATATGCCATCTGCTGTAATGTTCAACTTGTATCTGAATTTCTGATTACCAACTGCATAACTGAAACTCAAGATTATGGTTCAATTGTTGTTCCCCATTTGTTGATATCTAAACAAAAGCCAATAAACAGAAATCATTCTGTTTCTCTGTTTATGAACTGTAACAAGGGAAAAAGTAATTTCCTGGTTGTGGTTTACTTATTTCTAAAAAAAAAATTTTTTTAAAAATCATTGCCTCAAAGTACACAAACCACGTTAATGTCATGATGTGAGCAAAGAGGGTTCTGCTGTGCTCAGTCTCATTATCTTTTTCCATATTTTTATATTCATTGTGTTTTTGAGTTCTTAGTTTCCTGTCATTTTATCCGTGGTTGGTTTTCATATATCTTGTATTATTTATCAGTTCTACTCATTCTCCTGTTTACACCTGGTCTTATGAGACGAGACAGCATTCATCCCACTTTGGATGGTGCTTCTCATTTATCTAACAATCTGGCATCTTTTTTATCCAAATTTCCAAAACCCTGACTACTCAGAGTTGGGACCAGGAAGCAGAGTTGCAGTCTTACACGCCTCTCTGCAGCTCCTCTTCATCCGCCACCCCTCAGCTTAGCCCCTTACTTCCCCATCAGAGAATCGTTGTCTGCTCCCTCCAAAGTAAATAAAAATATAATGTATAAGCATCCCAAAGTGATAAAGCAAAATATTGGTAAAACTCAAATTAAACATAAAGCCTCTAAATTGAATGATTTGGCCTCTGTTCCTCCTCATAATTTAAAAATTAAATGTGGTTTATTAAATATTAGGTCTCTAACTCCCAAGTCTCTGTTAGTCCATGATTTGTTAATTGATCATCAGATTGATTTATTTTCCCTTACAGAGACTTGGTTAGGGCAAGAGGATTATGTTGGTTTAAATGAATCAACTCCCTCTGGTTATTTAAACTGTCAAAATCCCAGAAGTTCTGGTCATGGAGGAGGAGTAGCAACAATTTACCATTCCAAATTACTAGTTAATGTAAAGCAAAAAACATGTTAGAATTCCTTTGAGGGCCTGGTCCTCAGTATTGGGCACTTTAGCAATTTTAGGTTAAACCCAATTTTATTTGCCATAGTTTATCGTCCCCCATCAACCTACTCAGAATTTTTATCCGAATTTGCTGATTTCTTAGCTGATTTAGTGCTGAAATCTGATAGAATAATTATAGTAGGGGACTTTAATATACATGTGGATGTAGATAGTGATTGCCTTAATGTGGCATTCAATTCAATATTAGATTCGATTGGGTTTTCTCAGAAAGTAGGAAATTCTACTCATTACCTCCACCATACATTGGACCTTGTTCTGACATATGGCATAGAAATAGAAAATCTTGTAGTGTCTCCTCATAACCCTGTACTGTCAGACCATTGTCTGTTAACCTTTGATTTTACTATTTCTGACTATTTGGCTCCTAAAGAAAAATATTATTACAGTAGATGCCTCTCAGATGATGCTGTTTCCAAATTTATGCAGATTGTTTCCTCTATGCCATGTGTCAACACAACGGAAATAAGCTATAGACAGCTTGCTCCTTCTGTTATTGATAACATGGTGGATAGTGTTTCAGCTTCTCTGCATCAGACTCTAGACTTGGTGGCCCCCTTAAAAAAGAAAAAGTCTAATCAGAGATTTCTAACTCCTTGGTTCAACACAGAAACTCGTAGCTTAAAACAGAAGACTCGTCAATTAGAAAGAAAATGGCGCTCTACTAATTTAGATGAAATTTATTTAGCTTGGAGAAATCATCTTTTAATTTATAAAAAATCTCTTAGAAAAGCTAGAACGAGTTATTACTCTGCATTAATAGAAGAGAACAAGAATAATCCCAGGTTTCTTTTCAGTACTGTAGCCAGGTTGACAAAGAGTCAGGACTCTGTCAATCCTAGCATTCCCTTAGAGCTTACTAGTCAGGACTTTATGAACTTTTTCAATAATAAAATTTCATCCATCAGAGATAAAATCAATCAGATTCTTCCCACAGTTAACTTAAATACTGTAACTACTACAACTCCTTCTATTGATCTCTGTCTTGATGAGTTTACTCCAATCGACCTTTGTGAGTTAGACAAAATAGTCTCCTCATGCAAACCTTCAACTTGTCTTTTAGACCCTGTTCCTACCAGGTTATTTAAAGAAGTCTTCCCACTTATTGGTAGCTTTATTCTTCATATAATCAATTCTTCATTAACTTTAGGCCATGTACCGCAGGCTTTTAAAACGGCTTATTGGTAGCTTTATTCTTCATATAATCAATTCTTCATTAACTTTAGGCCATGTACCGCAGGCTTTTAAAATGGCTGTAATTAAACCCTTACTCAAAAAGCCAACGCTAGATCCAGGAGCTTTAGCTAACTATAGACCAATCTCTAATCTCCCTTTCATTTCAAAAATCTTAGAAAGAGTTGTTGCTACGCAATTATTTGACCACCTGCAGGGAAATGGTATACTTGAAGAGTTTCAATCTGGGTTTAGAATCCATCATAGTACTGAAACAGCCTTAGCGAAGGTCACTAACGACCTCCTCATTGCATCTGATAATGGACTAGTTTCTGTACTTGTTCTTTTAGACCTTAGTGCAGCTTTTGATACTATCGATCATAATATTCTACTTGATAGATTAGAACACTATGTTGGACTTAATGGAACTTCGTTGCAATGGTTTAGATCTTATTTATCTGATAGGTTCCAGTTTGTTCATGTAAATAATGAGTTTTCTTTCAACTCAAAGCTTAGTCATGGAGTTCCACAGGGATCTGTGCTAGGCCCTACTCTTTTTAGTTTATATATGCTTCCGTTAGGCAACATTATTAGAAAGCACTGTATACATTTTCACTGTTATGCAGATGACACATAATTATACCTGTCAATGAAGCCAGATGATAGTAATCAATTAGCCAAGTTAGAAGCCTGTCTTAAGGAAATCAAAGCTTGGATGACTTGTAATTTCCTGCTATTAAATTCAGATAAGACTGAAGTCATTCTTGTTGGTCCAAAAAAAACTTAGAAATTCCTTTCCAAATCAAACTTTCAGTTTGGATGCAGTTACTCTTTCTCTTAATAGCTCTGTGAGGAACCTTGGAGTTATTTTTGATCAGGATTTGTCCTTCAATTCACATATTAAATTTGTTTCTAAGACTGCCTTCTATCATTTGCGTAATATTGCCAAGATTAGGAGCATCTTGTCTCAGAGTGATGCTGAGAAGCTGATCCACGCTTTTGTTAGCTCGAGATTAGATTATTGTAATTCTTTGTTATCAGGCTGTCCTAAAACATCTTTAAAAAGTCTTCAGCTGATCCAAAATGCTGCAGCAAGAGTTTTAACAGGTACTAGAAAGAGAGATCATATCTCTCCGGTTCTGGCCTCCCTTCATTGGCTTCCCATAGAGTTTAGAATTAAGTTTAAAATCCTTCTTCTTACTTACAAAGCTCTAAACAATCAGGCTCCTTTTTATTTGAAAGATCTGATACTACCGTATTATCCTAACAGAGCACTACGCTCCCAAAATGCAGGATTACTTGTAATACGTAAAATCTCCAAAAGTACAATGGGAGGCAGAGCCTTCAGTTATCAAGCTCCTCTCCTGTGGAATCAGCTGCCAATCTGGATTCGGGAGTCAGACTCGATCTCTGTTTTTAAGAATAGGGCTAAAACCTACCTTTTTGATATAGCCTACAATTAGGGAGGGATCATATGTTTCTGAACCCTCCCTTAGTTATGCTGCTAATAGGTTTAGTCAGCCGGGGGACCTCCAGTAATGCACCGGGCCTCACTCCTTTCCTCACTCTCTATGAAATATTTTTTTTTGCTGGTCATTAACATTTGTTTGTTCTCTCCCATAGATTGAGTCCCCATCGTGCTGTTTGCTCTCTACATGTCTGTTCTTTTCTTCTTCTCTATCCCCTCACCTCCCAGCCAGTCGCAGCAGATGACTGCCCCTCCCTGAGCCTGGTTCTGCTGGAGGTTTCTTCCTGTTAAAAGGGAGTTTTTCCTCTCCACCGTCACCAAGTGCTTGCTCACAGGGGATCGCCTGATTGCTGGGGTCTTTCTGCAACTGTGGGGGTTCCCCCCTACAGTTGATAGTGCTATGAGATGACTGTTGTTGTGAAATGGCGCTATATAAATAAAGTTGAATTGAATTGAATTGAATTTACATTCATTGCTGTCTTGTTATTCATATATTTGGTGTTTGCTTGAATTTATCCTTTAGTCTTTATTTGTCCTTATTTTAGATCTTGCTTTATATTTTTACTTTTGTGTTCTCTCTCTGTCTCTCTGTCTGGGGCTACAGCTGTCAGTGGCACATCCGGGTTTTGCTCTGGTAGTGGGTGGTGTCCCTGTCAAGCTGTCAGTCCCATCTCCTCTCCTCATGACTCACAGCTGATCTCTATCATGTAATCACTTTCTCCTCCTGCCTTATTTAACCCCGCAGCGCTGATCATTCAACTCTGTGGTCTTCTTGCTAATCAGACGTGTTTTCCTAGTCTGCATCTTTATCTTTAAGTACCTTTTCGCTCTGGCAGGTATCCCCTGCCCATCTACGGTTAGTGTGGTTGCTAGTAGTCCTGACGAGCTTCCCTCTTTTTCTGGCATTTTTTTCATACGCCTTAGCCTTTCGGCTATTCTGGGCAAAGTGACTCCTATCCAGCCATCCCTGTTATTCTGTGTTTTTGTGTTTTGTGGATTGTGGAATCTATGTTTATCAGTTTTTGCAAGTTTTGTACTTTTGTTATTTTGTGCACTTGATGCCTGGAGTTATTATATACGTAACAGTACTTTTGCTTCTTGTGCACAATTTGCCTTGTGTTAAAAAGCAACTCACAGTTCCTACATGTGGTGTCATCAATCAGCCCGGTAAGGGCAGAGTTCATGACAGTTAAAGCCCAAATTCACCTAAAATGGTTCTATATTGATTGAGTGATTTATCATTTGATTGATTCATTGATTCATTGATTGATATCAATGTTTCAACCTTACATACACAGTGTTTCAATGTGACACCTACAGACTGGCTCAGTGTTTGATGACTTGGGACTGTAACTGGATTCTGAAAACTTCTCAAAACTGAAATGACTGGATTAGTATTAACATACACAGTAATTTTGTCATATGATTTCAACAAATTTCAGCCATGACAAATTACACAGAATAGACATTAAGAGGGCAATTCTGCCATAAATAATGAGTGAAGAATTTCTGTGAATTGACAGCGGGTACATCATCTCATTTCCAGGGGAAAAAAGCGGACACAACATTCATATTTTTAAGACTCCTACCTTTATAGACTCTCACAATCTGTTACTGTCTATCAGTATAGCGGGTGTGATGTAACACTTTGAGGGGCCCAGAAATCCTCCACTGATGAAACCCTTCGAGAAGCCTAGAAATCCTCTGTTGACTTCTATCACGCCTGTGGATCTACCTGGCTGTCTGTTCTCATCAGCTGCAGCCCTGAAAGCCCTTACTGTGGGGGGGGGGGGGGGGGGGGGGGGGTTCTGTGCTAACAGATGTTGGCTTAACTCTGCCTGTCACTATGAAATAACTGACACCCGCCTTTGCAGGGGCCGGCTGCAGAGAGAAAATACCCTGGGTTTCGCTGATAGAGGAAGAGGTAAAAATACTCCCCTGACTTGTCAAGGAAAATGTTTAACTTTGAGTGAAGGAAACATTGTTTGCCAGGAGCATGTGTGTGTGTTATCTATGCATCTCACTCTGAGTACTACCGGTGGAGACCCTCTGTGGGCTCATATGGCATAAGGATGTGTATATGTTACACCGCTTAGGGCTCTGCAACCCCAAACTGGAATCATACTGGAAGCAAGTGAACAGAGACCCCCATCCCCATCAACACAACAAGCCTCCACCAGACAGGACAAATTACACTGCCACCCCCTATCCACAAGCACCCCATCTGAAAAACAAGCTCACATTACCACTGTACTAGACTGTAGTGTCTGCACATACTCTCAGGGCAATGGCTCTTCTGTTGGGAGAGATGTATGGGAAACGAGGCCCTGATTATTCATGTGGTCATATTTGTTTTCATCTGCTAGCAACAATTTATCATAAAAATCTTAAACCCAACTCTCATCACCTTCTGCGACAAAACCTTTAAACAGAGTCACCCCAGTTCACCTGCTTTACACTGACTGATGGATGTTGTTGACATTCTGCTTCTGGTTTTAGCGATGGAAAACTCCCATACCCAAAACAGCATGAGCTTTATGTGGTTGAGCACCTTATGGTGGCCTTGAATACATGTTTCTCAGTCTACTGGGTAAGAAATTGGTTCATCTTCAGCTGTTGTGTAACCAGCAAGGAAGGATAACTCCAGAGGCCTGTACTACAAAGCGGGCTCAACATATCCAAGGCATCTTTCAGTTATCTGGCTTCACAATCTCAGACATTCTGTATCTGTACTACAAATGTGGTTATCAACATGGACCCTGTGCTAATCTATGTGGCTGTGTGCCCATTCACATAAAAGAGGCAGTGATCTCAGCAGATGACCAATAGGGAGAGTGAATAGGGCAGAGTGCGTCACTGACGAAGAAAAAAGTCTGGGATTAAATGAATATGAAGAGTATTGGCATGAAATAGGCTACAGGGAAAAAGGAAACTGTTCCAACAGTCAAAGTAGGAAAGAAGCATGAAAAAAGTTGACATTGTGACACCACCCCCCCGAAGCACAAGCCATAATTTAGATGCTGTATTGTGGGTTAAATCAGGTCCGTCAGTCCAAGCCTTAATTTAGCCCACAAATAGACACTGAAAATTGGGCTGTTTAGTCCATCTAGTACAGACCATATTGAACCAGAAAACAGTTGTTGAAAACTGGGCTCTGATATGTTTGAAAATAGCGAGACGTGAGCCGTCATACTACGAACAACAAACAACTTTATTATACTGCACTCTCAGCCATATATACAGACAGTAGCCTGCCTGACATACAGTAATCCGACCTGGCATCAGACATCGGCTAAAGCAAACCCCAATGTCCAAACCCCCACAACCTCACATACTACATTTACACCCCCCCCCCAAAAAAAAATGAAACTAGAATCCCCCCCCCCACTTTTAACATTGCTTATTATTCTCTCTTTTTTTTTTATAAACATAACCTGTCTGAGCACTTGGGTAGACTACCAAGGTGCCTGCATGTTGAGGTGGATTATTCTTCTACAGGTTGAGCCAACACGTCCTAGCTAACCAAAACCCACAGCAAAGTCATTCAGATATCGTGGCCTCCACTGGACCCTTGATGAGCATCTCACAGACTGTGGTCCTGCCGCCAGTCCCATCACCTGTTCCCGAAGGTCTTCTTGTCCTTTGTCAGCAAAGTCCCAACTTGCGTCCATTACACCCATTGACGTCCTCTGATCCTGGATCGGCGGTGATTTCCTGAGGCGGCTAGCATGCCACCATGACCTATCAGAGAGGCGGAATGTGGCTGGACCCAGCTGTACCATGATCTGCAGTGGTGACATCCAGAATGACTGTAGTTTGTGTGCGCAGTTGGGGCGCCTAATTCTGACCCAGTTTGATATTGCAAGACCGTGTTCCTTCACCCGATGTTTCCTGTCGAACCACCGCTTCATTTGCCATTGCTGTTCAACCATCCGCCCCCTCAATGATGATCCATCTGCCTAAGTGGTTGCCGTAGGGGGCAGCAAACGGTCCAGAGTGAGGTGCAGTTCACGCCCCAACATTAACATCGCCGGCGAGCACCCCATCATGGCGTGGGGGGTCGCCCTGTAATGGAGTAGTGTACTCTGAAGAGCATCGGAGAATTGAAACCCATCCGCCAGGTGTACCCTCAGCCCATTCTTGAGGGTCTTATTAAATTTTTCTACCCCCCCCCCCATTCACCTGTGGGTGGTAGAAAGCAGTCTTTATATGTTCAATGCCCCTCTCACTCAAAACCATCTTGAAACCCTCTGAGATAAGGGTTGTCTGTCGTAATGGCATCCAGGACACCCCAACAAGCAAAGAGTGAGGTGAGGAAGTCAGTGACCACGTCGGTGGTGACTGAGCCGGTGGGTATGACCTCCAGCCATTTTGATTGCAAATCATAAGCTGCCAGCAGAAACCATTCATTTGCAGGGGCTGCGTGTAGTTTGCCATAGATGTCCAGTTGAATGTGTTTCCAAGGGGCCGCTGGATATTGTAGCAACTGCTAAGGTGGGGGCAAGGGGGTCCCAGTTTTTCCACTCTCCAGACAGGGCACAGTCTTTTACCATGTTTTCTATATCCTTGTGGATGCCCGGCCACCAGACTGAGTCCCTGCAGCACCGTTTCGCTCTGACCACCCCCAGATGACCCTTGTGTAGCATGGACAAAACGCAGGCCCTCAACAATTCCAGGACTATTGTACAATGTCCTCTCACCATGCAGACATCATTCCAGCAGCTCAGGTCATCCTTGACCCTGTGGAAAGGCGGCAGCTCACCTGGTGCCT
This sequence comes from Pholidichthys leucotaenia, assembly GCA_020510985.1. NCBI lineage: Eukaryota > Metazoa > Chordata > Actinopteri > Cichliformes > Pholidichthyidae > Pholidichthys > Pholidichthys leucotaenia. Next base: position 37,679,232 of record CM035845.1, on the reverse strand, counting down.
TTGTGGGCCATCACTCCTGGATGAAAGTACACAGCTCTGTTACTGTCAGATCCTGCTCTGACGCTGCCTGGAGTTCCTGGAAGGACATGGTATTCTGAAGTGGGTCATGTAGTGTGTTGATCAGCTCTGCCTCCAGGAGGTCGCAGTCACCATTTTGGCTGGTACTGGGCGTGGCACGGGACAGGAGGTCCACCACTACGTTTTCTCTGCCCGGAATAAACTGGGTGGTGAAGTTATACGCTCACAGCCTTTCGGTCCACCTGTGGATATGCAGAGGTTTGTGTCCTGACCCAGATTGACATAACGCACGGCTCAGGAGACGCACACACACAGGCTTAGAGTAGTTCAAAGAGTTTATTAACAGCAGGAGTGAATGAGTGCGTGTCTGCGGGATGTAAATGTGTTGGTGATGGTGTCTGCTCCAGGCACAGAGGCAGGTGACCGTACAGCCGAGCAACCCTATGGAGAGAGCACAGGGAGAGGGTGACGGGCATACACCAACACAGGAGGGATTTATGGCGAGAAAAGGACTTACTTGGTGGGTCAGGACAGCTGGCACAACAAGGGGGCGAAGCCCGGAAGACAGCCACCTGGAGAGCTCTGTACAGCAGCGAGGATTGGGCGATGGAGTGGAGATGTCCGCCGCTGGGGAATCCACCTGTGCACAGGGGAGAAGACTGAAGAAAAGAGGTAAGCGATCTTCTTACCAAAATGGTGACGCTGAAGGGAAGTATGCTCACAACGGTGAGGGACGAAGTCTGACGGCTTCAGGCCGAGCCTCCGGGCGAGACGGCCTTTATCCCTCGCCGCTGATGATTGTCAGGTGCGTGAGCAGGTGGCGCCGCTGATGAATGGCGCGGCGTGACACAGATGTTTCCAGTAGTGTTGTCAGGGCTCTGTGATCCATCAGTAATGTGAAGTGTCGCCCATAGAGGTATATGTGCCAGTGTTGCATGCCCAAACACACACGAGAGCCTCCCTTTCAGCCACTGCATACCTCTGCTCTGCCGATGAGAGGGACCTTGATGCGAACACCACAGGGCATTCCATTCCATCTTGAAGTTGAGACATGATGGCACCCACCGCAGAGCCAGATGCGTTGCACGTCATGAAAGTGGGGCATTGTGGGTCAAAGTGAACTAACACCGGTGGAGAAGTGAGCTGAGACTTCAGTTTAGAAATGGCGGCTGAGCAGGCTGGGGTCCATTCCCACAGTGCATCCTGCTTCAGGAGGGCGTGCAGTGGTTCTATTTTTTAAGAGTAGCAGGGAATGAAACGCCCATAGAAATTTTCCTTGCCCAGAAAAGACAAAATTTGTGCGGGGGTTGTAGGATCGGGAAGTTGCAGGATTGCCTCCACATTTGAGTGCGGGGGCTCAGGCCCTCAGCAGACAGTTGAAACTCCACAAACTCGGCTTCTGCTGCAAAAATGTATTTTTCCTCATTGAGCGTGATGCCCTGGGTCATCAGTACCTCCATAACCTTCCCAAGGCGATATCGTAGGCGGCTAGTGACGCACCATGTACCACGATGTCGTCCAGATACACTACAACACCCTTGAGGCTGGCGAGGATTGTGGCCATGATTTTCTGGAAGCAGCTCGGGGCAGAGCTGAGGCCAAAGGGCATGCGTGTGTATCTGAAAACTCCCATGTGTGTTACAAACTCCATCAGATTCCAGCTAGCCGGGTGAAGACATACCTGTAGGTAGCCTTGGCCGAGGTCCGGCTTTGAAAACACTTTTGAACCGCTGAAAGCCACTGAGCTCTACCATTGTGGGAAGGTGGTATTTGTCCGGGATGGTCACCTTATTAACTATTTGGAGATCAATGCATGGTCGTATACCACCAGACTTTTTCTTCACCACCACTAAGTTAGAGATCCACGGTGAGGCGTCCACCCTTTCAATGATGCCGGCATCCAGTAGATTTTTCAGCTCAGCCATACGTCATCCCACAGAGCGAGAGGTAGCCGGCGAAGAGACTGGATTTTTGGCGTAACTTTTGGGTCGATGAGTGGCCGGTGATTAAAAGCGGTTATGCAACCCAGGCCCGCGAATAGCGCCAGCCAGTGGTACTGTCAGGGTGACAACACAGTTAACATGACAGAGCCCGTTGGGTCTGTAATGTAAAACCTCAACTCTCCCAATAAGTCAGTACCCAGCAGGTTGGCCCCTTGGAGTGATACTTGAAAGGTGAATGCTGGAATTGTCTTCCGGCTACAAGTCACTGTAAAGCTAACCATTCCCACCTTGCCAATTCTCACATGTCCATAGCCAAACTTATTTTCAGCCTTTGCAACAATAGTCTTTCTGGGGAAAACTTTTCTTACTGTGGCCACGCTCAGTAAAGACCATGCAGCACCCGAGTCCACTAGAAGAGGTACGTCAACTCTGTCCAACTGGACGACATGCCATTTTAGCGGCCAGTTCTTGGCGCCTGCTACACATACCATAGCTAAGACCATCGAGTGGGTATCAGTCTTCACAGGGGCAGAGTGGCAAACTCTAGCTAAATGATTAGCATGTTTGCAGTGGTGGCATTTTCTTCATCTAGCAGGGCAGGTGAGTGAGCATGTTCGGTGTTTAGGTAAACCTCAGCCACCACACAGCATCTGTTCTCCCGCTTCTGCCCGTGCCATGTTCTGTTCCGGCGGGAAGGTCCACCCTGAGCAGTTAGCGGTGTTGCTATTGGCCAGCTGTCATGTGGTCGCTTGGGGGGTGAGTTGAACACTAGCTGTTAGCTGCTTTACTAGCTGGGCAGCAGATTCCATCTGGCTTACCATCTGTGTCACCTGGCTTAGCAGAAAATTGTCTGTGGTTGGCAATAGTTCCTTCCTTAGCCACTCATTGTTCATACCATACACTAGCTTGTCACGGACTAGCTCAGCTTCCAAAGGCCCAAAGGCACACACACTCGCTAGGCTTCAGAGTTATGTAGCATAATGTTGGATTGACTCACCCACTTTTTGGCAGCGGTCGAAAAATCTGCATCTTCGCAACGTCACGTTGCCCCTTTCGCTGTAAAATTAGTCCATTAGGCTCACATAGTCGGTGAAGGATTCCATCCGGCCCAGAGCGTGGAGCACACGTTGTCCTTCCTCACCCAGACTGTGAATCAGAATGTTCTTCTGTCTCTCATCATCGGCATCGCCCAGGCCAACCACATTAGTAAAGTTGGTAAACAGCTTGAGCCAGCAGCACCACGGTGTGGGCTGTTCACCTGGGGATTACAGAAACCGAGGTGGTGGTCCCATGCACGCTCCCATGGTTTTACTTCTCGTCACCAAATGTTATGTCTGAAAATAGCAAAACGTGAGCCGTCATACTGCGAACAACAAACAACTTTATTATACTGCACTCTCAACCATATATACAGACAGCAACCCGCCTAACGTCATCCGACCTGGCGTCACACGTCGACTATGGCAAGCCCCAATGTCAACCCCCCCCCCCCCCCCAAACTCTCATACTACAGGCTGTACTTGACCACATGTTTAAAGTGTATAACCCCTCATGGTCTCTGAGGTCCTTGGATCAACTTTTACTAGCTGTCCCTCAAACCCATTTTAAAACTGGAGGTGATAGAGCCTTTCAGGCAGTGGCACAAAAACTGCGGAATGCTCTGCCATTGTCTTTGAGCTCAGTAGAGTCTGTTGATGCTTTTAAAAAGCAGCTGAAGACATTGCTGTTTAAATAGGTTTTTTAGTTTGATAATGGATTATGGTTTTTATGTTTTTAATGTTAATATTATGTTTTAATGTTTTTATTTTTAATGCCTTTATTGTTGTATTTGTGAATGTGTTTTGTTTTTTTGGATTTGGCCCAAGTTTATCCTCAAAATAGTTTTGTACATTTGGTGTTGACGGTGGGGGCTCTGACTCTCAAAAGTCAAATACACTTACAACCACTGGGACTTTTTCTTAAAAGTGCTTTATAAAAATGCATATTTTTAACAGCTATTTTTTGCCCCTGGGCCAAACTCCTACCTTGTCCAGATCATCTTCTCTACCTTCTCCAACTCCTCATAACCCGAGAGGAGGAAGAGCAACAACCTGCAAAGATTCTCACCATGTGGTCTTCAGCTCCACTTGTAAGAGAAACCATCCTAATATTACCTGCAGTTGTTCTGCTGTATTCTCACCATTTTCCTCTTCTGCCTCATCTCCGCAGGGGTTGCAGGTTCCTCTCAGATCACCTCTCTCACCTTGTAAATAAAGCCGTTGTTAGATCAACACACAAACTTCTCAGTGTCTGCTTGTGGGTCCATTACCTAAAAGTGTCACACTTGGCATAATGCTTGTTGGACTAGTCTGAAACCAGTGCGAGTGCTATACACTCAAAAAGCACTATTTGGAAAAAAAGTATGTTTTAAAAAATTTTCTGTTGTCCTTTTATTGAGGTTCCTACCTTGGGCTCCAGGGGTCCCCAGACAATCCTGGTCTATCTGATTTTGAAAGTGAAGCAGGGTTTCCCTTGGTTAGTACTCAGATGGTAGACTTCTGGTATAAGGGCACCCTATTCACATAACCCAAAAGGATTAGATGATGAATGCCGGTTACTACCTATTGATGTTATTTAATGAACTTAAAAAGGTAGGTGTTCATCTTTCACTTTTCAACCAAATTTAGACAATATAGAGATACTTGTATAAAGACATCTTTTCAACGACCTTAAGACGGCTTTTCATCCTCATTTTTCAACCAAATTGAGACCATACAGAGATGTCTATATGAAGATGTCTTTTCAGCGACCTGAAAAAGGCACCTTTTCATTTTTCACTTTTCAATTTGTTAAGCCGTTTTTTCAACATTTTTGCAACCAAATTGTGCTGGGGGGTTCCCAGTAAAGAAGTGAACCAGCTTTGTAGTACCAAAAACCCAGAGTTAACACGAAGTTACCTCACTAAGCCAAAATCCTGCTTCAGAGTACAGGTTCCAGATTAGTCTGTTTTTTCTTTCATCGAGATCTTTTCCTGGGACGGGATGGGGGATGCAATGACATCTTGTATTCACAGCTGTTTTAAAACTCATAGTGCAGAACTGACATGCACAATGAGGTAAATTTGGAATGATATGGTTAACTAACAATGAAGAAAAGCAAAGTAAAAATATTGCAAGCATCAGTTGCCAGGTTCCAGGCAGCTGTAGACTTCAAGGTTTTGTACTGTTTATAATTCTTTAAATTTAAAAACTTTGGTTTTAAGGATTCATAGGAGAGGCACAGTTTACTTCAGTTGTTAAGAACAATGAGAAATCCAAGATTCAAATCCTGGTCCTCCAGCATAAGAGATGAATGCCTCAAAACCACTATATCACAGGAATGCTTCTGGTCACAACCTTACTTTCTTAAAACAAAATGTTCTGTTGACAACATACAGAGGCTGATGGATATTTCATAGAGATTTGGTACATGAATAGAATTGCATGAAATTTTGTGTAAGTCTAAAGAATTTAGTTATGATTTTCCTTCTGGGATTAATAAAGTAATAAAGTATTCTGATTTTGAGTGTGAAGTTTCATCAAGTTTAGAACACTGCATCAGAAGATAAATCAGAAAATACCGGCCAGAGGAGAACTGTACAAATTCATTGGTCTGTTAAATTAAAATGGATTGATGTTTTTTTAGAGTTTTAACAAATTTGCATTATCAATATCTGTAGATAATTTATAGTTAATTTCAATCAGTTTGGATGAATGACCTTTTAATAGTTCATATTACCTTCACTACCACATTTTATTTAAAAAATATAGTGCAGAAACTTGAGAAAACCAGCAGATAATATCAGAGAAGGGAATGATGAAAGAATTTTCAGTCTTGGCTTAGCAGTTCTTGAAATTTGCAAATACAGTAAACTTGATTATTCTACAACTTAGTTCCAACCTAACAGTTTGATTGGACAATAAGGATTCCAGATATTATTGCATTCCACGATAATCACACTCCAGCGTTTCACTGGATATGTATCACTCCGCTTCAAAGATGTTCTAGTAACTGTTAATTATTACTAACAGTAATTTTCTGTCAAGTCTTTGACTTCTTTTAAATGAGGGCTGTAATACTAGGTTGGATACCTTAACTTCCACAGTGAGGCACTGATTGAAAAGAAATTACCTCTTTTTTTAAAAAAAAAATCTTAGTTTAAAAAGTCCTACCCTTGTAAATATCCAAAAGATATTTCATGTCTGTTTTTTTTTGTTTGTTTGTTTGTTTTTTAAAGTCCTTGTACGGTGACATTTTTTTATTGAACTAATAAACTGATTGTATGAAAATATTCCATTCTGGCCATTCCATCCATCCATCCATCCATCTTCTACCGCTTTTCCGGAGGTCCGGGTCGCGGAGGCAGCAGTTCAAGCAGAGAAGCCCAGACTTCCCTCTCCCCAGCCACCTGCTCCAGCTCTTCAGAGGGGATACCAAGGCGTTCCCAGACTAGCTGGGAGACATAGTCTCTCCACCGAGTCCTGGGTCTGCCCCGGGGTCTCCTCCCAGTGGGACGTGCCTGAAGCACCTCAAGTGGGAGGCGTCCAGGAGGCATCCTAATCAGATGCCCATACCACCTCAACTGACTCCTTTCAATGTGGAGGAGCAGCGGTTCTACTCTGAGCCTCTCCCGGATGACTGAGCTCCTCACCCTATTTCTGAGGGTGAGTCCAGCAATCCTACGGAGAAAGCTCATTTCAGCCGCTTGTATCCGCGATCTCGTTCTTTCGGTCATTACCCAAAGCTCGTGACCATAGGTGAGAGTAGGAACGTAGATTGACTGGTAAATCGACAGCTTTGCCTTAGAACTAAGCTCCCTCTTCACCACAACAGACCGGTACAACGTCCGCATCACTGCAGATGCTGCTCCAATCCGTCTGTCGATCTCTCGCTCCATTTTCCCCTCACTCGTGAACAAGACCCCAAGATACTTAAACTCCTCCACTTGGGGCAGGAGCCTGTCCCCAACCCGGAGAGGACAATCCACCTTTTTCCGGCTGAGGACCATGGACTCGGACTTGGAGGTGCTGATTCTCATCCCAGCCGCTTCACACTCAGCGGCAAACCGTCCCAGCAAGAGCTGTAGGTCATTGCTGGCCATTCTGGCCATTCCCGTGATTTAATATGTGTCACCAGCCTCCATAAATGACTTTATTTGGTAATAGCCCATCTTTCACTTAGTGATGCTGCAGTACCGCCATCTGTCGATAGGGGCGGGCAGCAGTGACGTCAGCACAGGAAGAAGTGAGGGTGATATTGCCTGCCTGTGCTGTGAGCCTCATCAGAGAAACATTCCCATCAGATCACTACAAGGCATTTTGCCTACCAAGATTAGATTTGTGAAAAATGATATTTAAATAAAGTTTTGTAAAATCATATATTGAGTTTATTAATGTTCATGTCAATTTTATAATTCTAATATTTCAGCATTCATCAAAGTTGCATGTCATATACATTTGAATCATTTTTCTACCATTTTATGGTATAAAATTCGGGTTCCATTTTTAAAAGCACATTTCTCTTAAAATCTTAGGCTTATATTTGTTTGTCTTAGCAAAATATGTTGCTTCCCTAACAATTGAAAGCTGAACTTTCATTGCTAATTGGAAATTTCTTCTACTTTTACATGTTTGATTTTGAAAATCTAGATACATGTTGCTCAACAGCATCAGCTTTGATGGGACGCTGAAATTTGGCACTCAGTGTGGCAGGAACTCTGGCTTGTACAGAGTGCCACTGCTCCCATAAGTGGGTTGGATCAACCAAGGTTTTGTTGAACAGAGTACAGTATTCATCAGATCATCCACATATTCTGAAAAAAAATATATTCAGTAAAAATTAGACATCCATTTGACTACAGTATGAAATACAAATTTGACCCAAATTAACATAATTTGATAAAAGCTATGAAATGTGAAAGTTGAATGAAGACCAACCCTCCACCCACTGTAAATATCATATACAAGCCTAGAAAATGATACTAATATTTCTTATACTCCCCGAAAGTTGGATTAACTTTCTTTGCTTGCAGTGTATATCCGCCTTTTTTGGGTAATTTTGGGTAATTTTGGGTATTTTATCACAATGATTTATTTTTGGACATATAAGTGATCTGTCTATCAGCAGAAACTCTATGTAATTGGCACTGTTATTATAATTGCATTTCATATTTTTGGTCACATATTGCATCTCCTCACCTTGTCAACATTCCAAGGAATGAGAAGTGTACACTCTTTGGTGCAAAATGAATAATCAGACTGTGGAAAGCCTCCACATTTGAAGTTTGCTGCCCTGGACTCAGCTTTCGCACATCCCTGAGGACCCGTGTTTTGTTGATCATATCAACAACTTTTTCACAGCCCTTTGTCCCTGAAATAAATAAATTGTAGGTGTGAGATATGTGATCAAAAATGATGAAAATCAATGGGATAATAATTTTTATATATATATATAATACATGCACTGTTGTTTCATTGTGTGAAACTGTTTTTTGTGTTAGGTTGCAGTCTCTCAGGAGCTGCGGGATCGTATGTAGTGCTCGCATCTTTGTATTTGTACTACGCAGGTGTGCGCGCAGCTGAAGCCGCTGATGAGCGGCGAGTCGTGACACAAATTGCATCTTATTCTCGAAATCGCTGTCAACGAAATGTCTACTGCACATGTTGGGTGAGTTACCGACATCATTCCAATTTTTTCGCGTTTTCTGAACGAATTTCACCCATGCCGTTCTGATTTGCCCAAGGACGGGAAATTCAAAAACACTCACCACATGCTCCGCTGGTATAACGTCGCACCCGTAGACAACACAACGCCAAACCATAATTAATTCAATTCCTGAAATCCTAATCTTAATAAATAATCTATTTGTAATCCACAAGTACTCCGAGAAATATCCGTAATCGCCGATTTTAAAACGTAAACAACAAACAATGTCCGCCGAGCGTGTGCGTGTCTCTTCCTGTGATGATGTCACACAGTCAGTGGCCATCTTAGCCGCTGATCGCTCGGCTGAGCCAGACAGCTCTCAAGGACAGCGTACTTCAAGAGCGCATTGTCACCTTATGCGGCATTTGTTGACACCAAAACATGTGCGGTTCAAATTAGCTCGTCTCACACAAAAATTTAAGATATGATTTAGCGATATTGAATTTTCGTTCGGACAAGGCCTTTAATAGGCAAGCTAGAGTTGGATTTATTGTCTCTGTTAACAAACCACAATACCTTTGTGGTGATGGACTCTTTATTTCATCTGAAAATGCCAAGGAAAAGTGAGCGAAGTGTGCCGCAGCCAAATTGCTAGCATGGTAACTAGCCACCTGCATGATCTGACAGGACCGACAAACTCTTCTCAAGGAGAGACAGGTATGTATTATAAACACTGACTTTTGCACTGGCCAATATTTGTTTACTTGTGTGTGAAATGACAGTTGTGTGGTGTAGCAAGATGGCAGCTGTGGCACCCTAGGTGTAGTGGGAGGTGACGACCCACCTTTCCGGTGGTGGCGTCACCAGGGGTATAAAGGGTAAGGGCGGAAGAGACTCTGTCTCTTCTCCATTGACCCCTTGGCCTGTATAGAGTATTTTGTGGTTGTCACTATTAATAAAGCTACATTCAACTGCACCCTGAGCCTCTTCCTTGGTTACCAGTTATGGACATAACATTTGACGACGAGGAGAAAAGAGGTATGGAGCGAGTTGTCACCACTTTTCGGCATTTTTTTGGAGGTCCCGGAAGAGCTGCCCATACCCTGGGCTAGGTGGTATGCGGCTTTCCAGAATTATCTGGTGGCCCTTAACCTCTGTGAGCTCAAAAAGCTGCGTGTGAGGGCTGTTTTAGTTCATAATCTTGGTATGGAGGGTCAAAGGAGCCTTGGCACGCTAGGAGAGGCTGATAGTTATGAATACATGGTGGAGCTAATGGCACGTTACTTTCGCGCTCCGGACAACGTCATAGTCTGGCAAATAAAGTTTCGGCAACGTCACCAGCGGGCGGGGGAGTTGGTGCAGTGTTTCATTGCGGACCTGCGTCAGCTGGCGGGCAAGTGCCACTTTGGAGCCCTGGAGGAAGAAATGGTCCGTGATCAATTGGCGGAGCGTGTTCTCTGTTCTGCGGCACGGTTGAGGCTCCTGACCTACTCGGGTGAACTGACGTTAGCCACGGCTATTGAGATCGCGCAGCAGTTTGAGGCAGCAGAAAAATTGTCAGAAGATCTCCGTGGGAGAAGCACATCGAGGAGTGAAGAACCATGTTTGGAGACGCTGGCTATGGACTCGGACAGTGAGGATGGCATGAGTGATGAAGAATATGCCACCACTGTGAGAATTAGGTTCGCCCCAGGTATGCCAAAATGTTATGGCTGCGGGTGCACAAGGCACCGGTATAAGGAAAGAGTGTGTCCGGTGAAGGGCAAGCGGTGTGGAAAATGCAGTCTTCTGCATCACTTCGCCAGAGCCTGCAATAATTTTGAGCGGGAGGACCGAAGACATGGAGCGGATTCCCCCCCGCCGTGGCTCCTACAGTTGTTCATACCGTCTCTCTGAGCACAGATGGGTATATTTACTGCAATGTGTTGCTGGACAGCGTGGAAATGCCATTGTTAGCGGACACGGGAGTGACGGCTTTGGTATTGAGTTGGCCAACTGTTCCCGCACTACCGTGTGAGAGGACTGTCCGTGTCATGCAGCGGCTATGGTGGAAACAAATTGGCCATCGTGGGCTGGTTGGAGTTAACGGCCCGGTACAAGTCAGCAATGATGACGGGCGTCCAGTTTGTGGTGACGGCTAAAGGGTCGGATATCATGGGGTGTGATATGTTTTACGGCCTGGGCTTCAAGATCACCAACGGCGTCGGAGAGGAGTGGTCAGGCTGTGTTCTATGGGACTGACCTATGACGCACATGGAAGAGGACAACGCGGTCTGGGACAGTGATTGGCCTGGTGTTTTGGGAGGTGATGAGGACTGGTGCTGCGATGACCCAGCACGGGAGGGTTCCAATGCCAGTGTCCAAGTTGCCCTGGATGTGGGAACTGGACGGCACAGTAGAATGCACGGGAGGATGGCTGCTGGTGTCAAAGTGAAAGAGAGCAGGGCAGGACCAGTTGGCGCGGTCCTACGACGCGCCAGAGATTGCTATTCCAGGAGGGCTTCAGACCAGGTTGGCAGACTGACCCCACCCAGGAGGGAGGCCCAGTTATGACATGGTGGACTGCTAAATCCATATTGAGCTCCCCTGCACATCAGTGACGAGGTCCGGCCTAGGGTAGAAGCTCGGCTGAGGGGCATCCACAGGAAAAGAGAGCGACGAGATGACCAGGGGTGGCTGTGAGTGGTGGCTACCCGGGCAGATGGCTACTTGGGACTGTCAGATACATCATGGAGACACCCAAATGAGCTGCGGTGTATGAAGGAGAAGGGACATCAATGCAGCTCATCCCCAGAGGCCAAGACGCGGAGGCGCTCCGGGCGGGATCCACCGGAAGGCTGATCCAAGGGGTGGCCGTTTTCATCGTGCTGGTAAAATGACTGGGGGTGAAGTTTAACATGTGTTTGTTTTCATTTATGGCCCTAAATCATTTGATTAATATGCTTTACGTTTACTTAGTGTGCACTGGCTCTGTGTTTAAAAAAAAAAAAGTCCTTGACACTGTTTGTTTTGTTGTGAAGTGCCCGAGTTATGGGGTGGGTGTGCTGGGGTGGGGGCCACCAATAAGAACGTAAATGTACATATTACCTGTTTTAGTTGGTGTGTTATGAAAAGTTGAGTGTATATGAGATGACATGAGATGAGATTCAACTTTATTGTCATTACACATGTATGAATACAAGGTAACGAAACGTGACTTGGCATTTGGGCACGCTCTGCAGAGCGCATCCAAGGCCGGGGCAGCCGCTAGGCGCCAGTCATAGTACATATATATATATATATATATATATATACACAGTATATACTGTATATATATATACTATATACTGTATGTATGTATTGTTCCAAGGTTGTCATAGCCAGGAGCTGCACTGGGGTTAAGCTCCCAGTGCTCATAAAATGCTCCTTATGGTGTGCGTCTCGAAAAGCCTCTGACAACTAAGTCCAACTCCTAGCCTGCCTGTGTGGTTTAGTCTCTAAGCCCGGCGGAACTGCTTTTACTAATAGGAGAAGGGGCGAGTGCGGATCTCTGGTGCCTTAAAACCAGATGCTTCGGGTAGATGGTAGCTCGTCAACCTGGGAAGGTAGCCCATCTAGGGGAAGGTAAACCCTGATTTCAAACCTCCGCTGCCTTGCGGCACACCCGGTCATGGGAAAGGCTTCGGGAGTCAACCCTGAGGAAAAATCCGGAGTCGGACTCCCTAAGGCAGTTCTCTGTTGTGCTCAACATCGTTCTGGCAGCTCCTGCGACGGCACTGGTGCCAAACTGTAGCAGCCCTGCTGTTCCTTTGGATTCATCAGTGACGTGGAGAGGGGGGACATGCTGCATGGGCAACATCTTGTCCTCCATATCTTCCTGCCCAGGCTTGAATCCTACCAACGCCCAACGCTGGAAGATAGAACACTGGATCACTGGAGAGGACACTCCAGCTTCGCCTTTGGCGTAGACAAAACACGGGGAATGACAGTTACCGGTTATAAGCCACTGCTCAATTGGCGTAGAGCACGGCACCAGGGGTTGTTCCCAACGGTGGGAGGGATCATCGGATCTCACTAGACAGCTACCGCCCGCCTCAAGCTGGGCAGCCCCCAGCCAATAAGGTGTTGTCCTGCCACAGCTTGCTTTCCTCATTGGGTGCATGGGGATGAGGAGAAGTCCGAACAGCAGGCTGAGAACCTTCGCACCAGGCAAGACAAAAAAAACAAAAGAGACCAACTCTAAAACTGGGAACTTGGAACGTCCGCACTATGATGACGGGACTCGCTGCTAACCTCAAGGACATCAACGACACCAGGAAGACTGCCATCATCAATAATGAGCTGAAGAGACTGGGAGTGGATATTGCCATTCTCCAGGAAACACAGTTGGCTGACGCAGGCACACTGAGAGAGAAGGACTACACGTTCTACTAGCAGGGAAAGGGCAGTGACAAACACAGGGAACACGGAGTGGGCTTCGCAGTGAAGAACACCTTGCTGAAGATGGAACCGGGCAGCAATGGCTCTGCACGACTCCTCACCCTCCGCCTCAACACCACTCAAGGCCCAATCACCCTCATCAGTGTGTATGCCCCAACACTGACAGCCACACCAGAGGCAAAAGAGGAGTTCTCTGAGAATCTTGCAACAACTGTCAGGATCATCCCCAACTCTGAACAACTCATTCTCCTTGGAGACTTCAATGCCAGAGTGGGTGCTGACCATGACTCCTGGATCTCCTGTCTTGGACCATTTGGCGTGGGCAGAATGAACAACAACAGACAGCGGCTGCTCGAGTTCTGCACATATCACGATCTGTGCATCACAAACTCGTTCTTCAAGACCAAGCCCCAACACAAGGTTTCCTGGCGATATCCACGCTCAAAGCACTGGCACCAGCTGGACTTGATCCTGACCAGGCACACCTCACTGAAGAACATGCTAATCACCCGTTCGTTCCAGAGTGCAGATTGCGACACAGACCATTCATTGGTGTGTTGCAAGGTCAAGCTGCAGCTGAAGAAATTCCATCATGCTAGACAGCCTGGAAAGGCACGGATTGACACCAGCAAGATGGCCCAACCAGAACTTGTTGAGCAGTTTGCCTCCACCTTTAAGAAGGAACTTGGTGTACCACAAGAAGGAGAATCTGCAAAGCAGAAGTGGAAAGAGCTGCGAAACACCATCCACCGCACAGCCTTGGCTACCTTTTGGAGGAAGACCTCGAAGTCACAGGACTGGTTTGATGCCAAGTTGACCGAGATGACCCCCATCATTGAAGCCAAGCGCTCAGCACTTGCTGAGTACAAGAAATACCCAAACGAGAAGAACCTCCAGATTCTCAGGGCTGCGAGAAGCAAAGTTCAGCAGACTGCTCGGCGCTGTGCCAACGAGTACTGGACTCAGCTCAGCCAAGACATGCAAACCGCTGCCATAACAGGGAACATCCGTGGTATGTACGATGGCATCAAGAAAGCACTTGGTCCAGCTCAGAGCAAGACGGCCCCCCTCAAATCCTCCACTGGGGAGATAATCACAGAAAAGAACAAGCAGATGGAGAGATGGGTGGAACACTACTCCGACCTCTACTCCAGACAGAACACCGTGACACCATCAGCCCTTGATGCCATTGACTGCCTGCCATCCATGGACGAACTTGACGCCGAGCCAACCATCGACAAACTCAGCAAGGCCATTGATAGCTTGGCCGCTGGCAAGGCACCCGGCAACGACGGCATACCCCCCAACCTGATCAAGCACTGCAAGATCGCTCTACTGCTGCCATTGTATGACGTCCTCTGCCAGTGCTGGAAGGAAGGTGCCGTACCACAGGACATGAGGGACACCAAGATCATCACCCTCTACAAAAGCAAAGGCGAGAGATGCGATTGCAACAACTACAGGGGCATCTCCCTCCTCAGCATTGTTGGCAAAGTCTACGCACGAGTTGTTCTTGTTCGTCTACAGAAGCTTGCCAAACGTCTCTACCCCGAGTCTCAGTGTGGCTTCCGCGCTGAGTGGTCAATGGTAGACATGATATTCTCCATCCGCCAACTCCAGGAGAAATGCAGAGAATAGAACATGCCCCTGTACGTCGCCTTCATCGACCTCACCAAAGCGTTCGATCTGGTCAGCAGAGAGGGCCTTTTCAAGATCCTGCAAAAAGATAGGATGCCCACCAAAGTTGCAAAGCCTCATCGAATTGTTTCACACCAACATGCAGGGGATAGTGCAGCACGACGGCAACGTCTCAGAGCCATTCAACATACGCAGTGGAGTGAAACAGGGCTGTGTACTTGCGCCAACCCTCTTTGGGATTTTCTTTGCTATGCTCCTGAGGCATGCCTTCAGCACAGCAACAGAGGGAATCTACCTGCACACAAGATCTGACGGCAGTCTTTTCAACCTCACCCGCCTGAAAGCCAGAACCAAAGTACGCGAGGCTCTAATCAGAGACATGCTGTTTGCAGACGACGCTGCAGTCGCAACCCATACACAGCAGGAGCTTCAGACCCTGATGGACCGCTTCTCCCAGGCATGCAAGGACTTTGGGCTTACCATCAACCTGAAGAAGACTAAAGTCTTGGCGCAAGGCACGGAAGCACCACCAGCCATCTCCATCGACGACTACAGGCTGGAGGTCGTGAATCAGTTCACGTACCTGGGGTCCACAATCAGCAACAACCTCTCCCTTGATACAGAGACCAACAAGAGGATTGGAAAATCAGCCTTCACACTCGCTCGCCTCACCACATGAGTGTGGGAGAATCCCAAACTCTCTGTCAAGACGAAGATGGCAGTGTACAACGCCTGCGTCATCAGCACACTGCTCTATGGGAGTGAGACGTGGACAACATACGCCCGGCAGGAAAAGAGACTTAACTCCTTCCACTTGCGCTGCATTCGCCACATCCTGGACATATCCTGGCAGGACAAAGTGCCCAACACAGAAGTTCTGTCCTGCGCCAGCCTTCCCTCCATGTTCACTCTACTCAGACAGTGCAGGCTCCGCTGGCTAGGCCACGTTCACCGTATGAAGGATGGCAGAATCCCCAAAGACGTCCTCTACGGAGAACTGGCGACTGGCAGGAGAGACGTTGGCCACCCACAGCTGCGCTTTAGAGACGTCTGCAATAGAGACATGAAGGCCCTGGAGATCAACACAGAGCGCTGGGAGGACCTTGCAACGGACCGCTCCAAATGGAGAGGCACCCTGACCAGACAGCTCAAGGCGGGTGAAGAGAGACTGACTGCTGCAGCAGATGAAAAAAGGACCCGCAGGAAGAACCGCTACAGCTCCAGCAGCACGGAGACCACCCACAAGTGCGACCTGTGTGACAGGGACTGCCATTCGTGCATCGGCCTGTTCAGTCACAGGCGGTGCTGTTCCAGCAGAGTAGACGTTTAGGATTCTCTTCCATGGTCATCATAGACCGACGGAGGCCGACGAATGTATTGTTCCTGGATTATTTTAGTTTTAGGAACACGACTATTATTTTTCTTTTGGACTTTAAGGATTAAGACGGCAGAATAATCTGCCTGGCCGTGTAGGGGTGAGCCAGCAGTCCACCTGGCCCCTCTAGTTTAGTTGTTCATTGTGCGTGGATAGGATTGTGTATATATTGTATATCTTGTGTTTAGCACGTGAGTCAAGTTATAATCATGGGTGGGCCTAATTGGTGTGCTTGGATTTTCTACGGGAAGGGGGGGGTAGCAAGATGGTGGCCATGGCACCCTTGGTGTAGTGGGAGGTGACGACCCACCTTTCTGGTGGTGGCGTCACCAGGGGTATAAAGGGTAAGGGCGGAAGAGACTCCATCTCTTCTCCATTGACCCCTTGGCCTGTACAGAGTGTCTTTGTGTTGTGGTTCTCACTATTAATAAAGTTACATTCAACTGCACCCTTAGCCTCTTCCTTGGTTGCCAGTTATTGACATAACAAGTTGACCTATTCCTTTTTGGAAAATGCTGATAAAGGTGCTTTGTAACAGTTAACTGGGTAAATCTGAGACACTATTTTTCTTGGCAGAGCAAAAATAACTGGTTAACCCCTTAACGCCTGAATTTATTTCCAATTATGAAAAAAAAAATTTCACTTGTGTTTTTGCTTTCAAGTAGATGCTAAATTAAGTTGAGAAAGTTAATTTGACAATAGCACATAAAATAGATATAATTTTAGGTATGATGCAAATTAGCGACAACAGGTATCTATGGTAAAAAAAAATGGTACAAAAGCACCTGTTCCCATCTCAAGTATGAAGAGTCTTTTATTTATGCAACAAAGTTATTTTCCGTATTTTCAACTCTCATGACTGCCAAACTATAACCCTAACCCTAACCCTAGCAATCAGGAAATGGATGGTGCGCCGTCTCTGACCGTTCCTACAAGAAACTAATGCTTGCAAAAAGTTCCTAGGTATGTGTTGGAAGTGCTCCAACCGGAAGTGGAGGAATACAGATGGTATTTTGGTTGCATTTGGAGCGGAAGCAGTTTGATGCGAATTCGCGACGACAGGCGTCAAGGGGTTAAACAAACAAATCATAATATTGTGTCCTTTATTTGTCATTGGCAGCAGGAGCATGCCCCTCTCCTCCGGTCTCACCTTCAGGAATTCATCACTGCACCTGAGACAGAAGACACACCTGCACCCGCTCACCAGCCAGTGTACATAAGGAGGTTTCCTCCGCGCAGTCATTGCTGGCTCATCTGGGTATACTGCCCGTTTTCAGGCAAGCAAACAAGCCGTAAAACGTTAACATGTCATTAACCTTTACTGTCTTCTCCTTTGTCAGGTTGCTGCCACTGTGTAGGTGTGTCCCCGAGACTGCACGCACTCTTCTGCCTCACCACACTGTTCCTTCAACAATCAGCTCCACCCGGTCAGGCACCATCAGCTCATCTTCCCCCCTTACCCTATTGATTTGTCTATTCCCCGCTGGGTCCTGCCAGTCCTCTCTGGATTTCTCAAGTAAGTGGCAATTTGACTCGCCCATTTCCCCTTACTCCACTCCTCAGCTCACTGCTCTCGTCTTCTCTCCACAGGTCCTTTCCTGTGGCGAGTGACTGTTTCTGTTGCTGTGCGCTTTGGTTTTTACTATTAATAAAATTGACAAACGTGCCCCTCTGTGTGGTCCCTTCCTGTATTTGGCATCATGCACGTGAGCTGTCAAAACTTAATACGTCAGGACAGCCAGGATGGTAGCTCAGCCGGTGCCTCACCGCAGGAGTTGTCAGCTATGGATCGCCTAGTGGCGACTGAGCATCACCTCACTGCGCTGGCACAGTAGGTTTCAAACATGTTGACATTGTGGTCTGCAGCGCCTCCTTCAGCTGCGTCTCATCAGCCTGCTCCGCGCACTACGGTGCGCCGTACAACCTCAATTCCCATGCCTTCCCCGTACACGGGGGAGGTGGGGAAATGTAAGGCCTTTCTTCTTCAAGTTCAAATGTATTTGGAGCAGGTTGGGGAGGAGTATCCAGGGGGTGTTGCTCGGATTCAGTTTTTCACGGTGTTGCTCAGGGACCGAGCCCTGGAGTGGGCACAGTCCACTCTAGACAACCCCAAGGAGCGCTGTTATACGTTTGACCAATTTGTGGCCGCTTTCACTTGCGCGTTTGGTCGAACCAAGAGTCAGGGCAATGTTATGAGCCACCTGATGACGGTCCGCCAGGGTACCCGGTCAGCGGCCGAGTACTCAGTGGAGTTTCTGGTTGTGGCATCTGATTCGGGGTGGAACGATACTGCGTTACACAACTAACTAACTAACTAACTAACTAACCTGCACTTATATAGCGCACGCGTTCCTCCATGGGTTGAACGATCAACTCCGTAACGACCTGGCGGTCCATCCTGTCCCGGAGATGCTCGACGGCCTCATAGATCAGGCTGTAGGGCTGGACAATCTGCACCGTGAACACGCGAAGGAGCGCAGCCCCACCCCTTGCCTGCGCGCCGAGTGTGTATCCGCTGTGGTTACTGGCACTGGCGGTGCCGTCTCTGCGCCTGAGCCAATGGAGCTGTCTCAGCACTTGACCGATGATGAGCGCCGGCGAAGGCGGAGGGCTGGCGCGTGAACGTTCTGTGGTTCACCCAACCACAGTCTGGACGAGTGCCGCCAGAGGTCAAAAGACGCGGCCCGTCAGTAACCATGGGGGGTCTGGTGGGCGGGTCCAAAACTACTCCCCCTGGTCATTTTTCAATTTCGGCCCTCGTACAGTTGCCGGGGGTCGAGGGGAGGGTTATGGCGCTGATTGACTCGGGGCCGGAGGGTAATTTTGTGTCTGCTGCTTTCATGAAGCAGATGGGTATTCCCACATGTAAACTGCCCTGTGATCAGAGGATCAAAACCATATCTGGCCGTGAGGTCGCGGTGGTCGCTTGGAGCACGGTGCCCATATCCTTCCTTCTTTCCGGGAAACACCTGGAGGAACTATTGTTCCTGGTTCTCCCCGTTTCATCGTCCCTGGTAGTTCTAGGTTATCCGTGGCTCCAGAGGCACAACCCAACGATAAATTGGGCCAAAAATACCATCTCTGCCTGGAGTCTGTTCTGTTTGGCCTACTGTATGCGTTCAGCCGAATGATCATCATCCCTGTCTGCCCCTCCCTCTCGGGCTGAGCCACCGGACCTCAGCCTCGTCCCCCAGCCATATCACGATTGGGGCGAGGTCTTTAGCAAGTCAACAGCATTGTCGCTGCTGCCTCACTGCTCTTATGACTGTGCTATAGACCTCATCCCGGGGGCGAGGCTGCCGTCCAGTCGGCTGTATAGCATTTCTGGCCCAGAAAGGGAGGCTATGGAGCAGTATATTAAGGAGTTGCTGAACGCCGGCCTAATTCGGCCATCTTTGGCTCCACTTGGAGTTGGATTCTTCTTCGTCAGAAAGAAGGATGGCTCGTTGCACCCGTGCATTGACTACCGGCAGCTCAACTCTATTACCATCAAAGATAAGTACCCTCTGCCGCTGATCAGTTCAGCGTTCGAGTTCCTTCAGTGCTCACGGGTTTTCACCAAGTTAGACCTTAGGAACACGTATCATCTGGTCCACATTCATGAGGGCGATGAATGGAAGACAGCCTTTAAAACACACCAAGGCCAGTTCAAGTACTAAGTGATACCATTTGGGCTCACTAACGCCCCCGCCGTCTTCCAGCGGTTAATAAATGACGTCCTCCGTGATATGCTATACCAATACATTTTTGTCTATCTTGATGATATTCTGATTTTCTCCCGCTCGCCAGAGGAACATGAGGTCCATGTCAGAGCCGTTTTACAGCAGCTCTTGGAGAACTAGCTTTACGTTAAAGCCGAGAAGTGTGACTTCTCCACAACATCTACCACCTTCTTGGGCTTCATCGTGGTGGAGGGGGAGCTGATTGTCGACCCGGCCAAGATAAAGGCAGTGTTAGATTGACCAGCTCCCCACTCCAGCAGGGAGCTTCAATGCTTCCTCGGGTTTGTGAACTTCTGCCGCAGGGTCATCAGGAACTATAGTTGGATCGCACTGTGTTTGTTGCAGCTGACCTCCATTAAAGTCCCCTTTCGGTGGACTGAGGTGGCTGAGCTGGCGTTTAACAAATTAAAGCATCAGTTCACAGAAACACCCATCTTGGCTGAGGTTAACACGCAGCTTCCATTTGTCCTCGAGGTGGACGTATCTGATTTGGGGGTTGGCGCTGTACTGTCGCAGCGCACGCCCCCCGATCAGAAGCTTCGCCCATGCACATGACATAGGGGATGGAGAGCTGCTGGCCATTAAGTTGGCATTAGAGGAGTGGAGACACTGGATAGAGGGGAGCCATTCACTCCATCGTTGTGTGGACAACCACAAGAACCTGGAGTACTTGCGGTAGGCCTGCCGACTGAACGCCAGACAGGCCTGCCGGTCGTTGTTCTTCCAGCGATTTAATTTCACCATCACCTGCCGGTCTGGCACCCGGAATACTAAACCGGATGCACTCTCGCACCAGTTTGATTCCGGGATGTAGCCCCCCCCGCCATCCCCCCAGACCATCATACCACCTTCATGCGTCCTTGGAGTCCTTACTTGGGCTATCGAGAGGAGGGTCCAGCAGGCCCAGTCCCAGGAGCCTGTACTAGTAGGGTGTCCCCGGAACTGTCTGTACGTCCTGGCCGTTCTCCGCCGTGATGTCATCCAATGGGGTCACACCAGTCGCTTTGCATGCCACCCTGGATTCTCACGGACCATCGACTTTGTCCAACAGGTGTTCTGGTGGCCCACACTGCGGCGGGACGTCCGGGAGTATGTCAGAGCCTGCCAGACGTGCGTCCGGGGTAAATCTGACTTCTTCCCACCATCGGGACTTCTCCATCCCCTCCCCATCCCTGGTCAGCCGTGGTCCCACATCGCCGTGGATTTTGTGACCAGGTTGCCCTCCTCCCACGGCAAGACCATGATCCTAACCATCGTGGATCGCTTCTCCAAGGCAGTACATCTGGTGGCTCTCCCTAAACTCCCATCAGCCTTGGAGACTGCATCCCTCCTCACTGATCACGTGATCCAGGTCCACAGCATCCCTATTGACACTGTGTCTGACCGGGGTCCACAATTCACGTCCCAGGTCTGGAGGGCCTTTTGCTGGACTCTGGGAACTACTGTGAGTCTCTCCTCAGGAAACCATCCACAGAGCAATGGGCAGGCATGCCAATCAGTCCTTGGAGGCCATCTTACGGTGCATAGCAGCCGACAACCTGTCATCGTGGAGCACACATCTGACTTGGGTGGAGTACTCCATGAACTCTGCTGTTTCTTCAGTTACTGGACTCACCCCGTTCGAGGTGTCGTTGGGGTACATGCCACCTCTACTCCCTATGGCAGAGAGGGAGGTCTCGGTCCCATCCATAGGGGCCCACGCCCGGTGCTGCCGACGCATCTGGAGGTTGACTCGGGCCGCCCTGGCCTGCACTACGGAGCGCACCCAGGCCGCTGCTGACAGGAGGTGGGTCCTGGCCCCAAAGTACGCCGTGGAACAGCAAGTTGGCTGGCAGCTAGCCAGATTCCTCTTAAGGAGAAGTCTAAGAAACTGCCCCCCCCCCCCGCTTCCTTGGGCCTTATTCCATCTCCCAGGTGATTAACGACGCGTCGGTCCAGCTTAAGTTGCCCCCGTCCCAACGGGTGAGCACCACCTTTCACGTTAGTCACATCAAGCCCCTCTCGGCCAGTCCCCTTTGCCCCCCCCCCGAAGCTGCCTCCCCCTTCTTGCATCATCGACGGCCACCCTGCCTACACGGTTCGGCGGATTCTGGATGTCTGCTGCCGGGGCCGGGGTCTACAGTATCTTGTAGACTGGGAGGGCTATGGCCCAGAGGAACAATCCTGGACCCCCTTGTCACGGATACTGGACAAGGGGATGCTCCGGGCTTTCCACCATGCTCACCCGGAGAAGCCCTCCGGACTGCCAGGAGGCGTTCCTAGAAGGGGGGGGCCCTGTCATGGGCAGCGCGAGCGCACCCATCCCCTCAGGTCTCACCTTCAGGAATTTATCACTGCACCTGAGGCAGAAGACACACCTGCACCCGCTCATCGGCCAGCGTACATAAAGAGGCTTCCTCCGTGCAGTCAATGCTGGCTCGTCTGGGTATACTGCCCATTTTCAGGCAAGCAAACAAGCCGTAAAACTTTAACACGTCGTTAACCTTTACTCTCTTCTCCTTTTTCAGGTTGCTGCCACTGTGTAGGTGTGTCCCCGGGACTGCGCACGCTCTCCTGCCTCACCACACTGTTCCTTCAGCAACCAACTTCACCCGGTCAGGCACCATCAGCTCATCTTCCCCCTTACCCTACTGATTTGTCCCACTGGGTCCTGCCGGTCCTCTCTGGATTTCTCAGGTAAGTGGCAATTTGGCTCACCCATTTCCCCTTACTCCACTCCTCAGCTCACTGCTCTCATCTTCTCTCTACAGGTCCTTTCCTCTGGTGAGTGACTGTTTCTGTAGCTGTGCCGTTTGTTTTTTACTATTAATAAAATTGTCAAACGTGCCCCCCTGTGTGGTTCCTTCCTGTGTTTGGCATCGTGCACGTGAGCACAGTGTCACATGACAGACACACAGGGTGCCAAAATGTGTCGAACACCTCATGTTTTTGTACTGCAGTACACTCCAGTGCAAAGCTTGGAACCGTGTGTTAAGTTTTCAAAATTCACAAAGTCAATATAAAGCGGTAGGTTGGTATAGAGAGGAAAAACAGGAGGTTGACATAATTTTGTAATCTAGCTTTGGAAATTTGGTACCATTTATACTAGATTTTGTCATGGGTGGCTCTCGCGAGCCACCATAAGACACCACACAGTCACCAGTGAGTTCAGTGAGAGTTTTATTACGGTGAAAAATAGTGATAACACAGGCTGCTGAGACAATGACACTTTAGTCTACAAACAACAGGAGGTGTAAGGCTAACAGCTCACTACAGGTCC
Organism: Pholidichthys leucotaenia; assembly: GCA_020510985.1. NCBI lineage: Eukaryota > Metazoa > Chordata > Actinopteri > Cichliformes > Pholidichthyidae > Pholidichthys > Pholidichthys leucotaenia. Next base: position 37,656,195 of record CM035845.1, on the reverse strand, counting down.
AGAGGAGGAGACGGTCAAGCACAGACAGACGAGGTAGTTGAAAATAATAATTACACAAGCTGCAAAGGCAGAGACTCACAGAGATCGATACACACCGGGAGGGGTAAGGCTATACAGCACACTTACTAGTTCCGGGGAACGACGGTCAAACCAAAAGCAGACGTGGTATCAATAAGCCCAAAGCTTCCGTAGCGTGACGGAGTGTGAACAGACACTGCTGCAGAGATGCGGTCGCCAGCGCGGGTTAAAATAGTCCATCGCTAACGACCACAAATGCAGCACAGCTGTTCAGGGTTTGACAGCTGAGCGGAAGCCTCCCCGAGCACTGTCACAATAAGAGCTTGGGGAGCTAGGATAACAACACCGCTGTCAAACCCTGACAGGAATAAGCCGAGCACCATGACCTAGTGCCCCCCCTCACTTGACGGGCTCCGAACGTCTAATAACACCTAACCCCCCCCCCCCCCCAACCACAGGGCGAGTGGATTGAGGAACAGGCAAGGAGGGAGCCAAAACAAAACCTAACCAGACCCAAACGGAAAGGGAAAAAAGAAATACATCACCCGACATATCCAACCAATTTCCCCCCAGATCAATGACGAGAGAAAACAAACCCGGGAAAAAAACCAAAAACAAAACAAGACATGACTACAAAACAAGGGAAAAAACAATCATAAAAAACAAAAAAACACCTGACCCTGAAAGTTTTCCCACTGAGACCACAGACAACCCGTCTAACTCCAGTATACATAACCTGGCCAAAAAAAAATAAACCCTCAAACACACGGTAACTATAGAAACAAAACAAGAAATAAATGCAAACACATAACTATGGAAAAAAGGAAAGAATTACATGACGGTATCAATGGAAACAAAACAAAAAAGCAAACACAAGATAACTAAGGAAAAAAAAAGGAACCAGAAATGCATGACGGCAACTATGGACACAGAAACAAGAAATAAATACAAACACATGGTAACTATGGGAACAAAAACAAGACGTAAATGCAAACACATGCAGACTATGAACAAGAAATACATACTAACACATGGTGACTATGGAAAAAAAAACAAGAAATAAATGCACACATGGTAACTATGAAAAAAAAAACCACAAGGTATACATGCTAGCGCACGGTGACTATGGAAAAACAAAAAAAACAAGAACACATGGTAACTATGAAAAAAGGACAAGAAATACGTGCTACACACGGTGACTATGAAAAACAAAAAACACAAACGAAGCCAGAAATACATGCAAACACCCATTAACTATGGAACAAAAACATCATACTATAGCACCTCAAAAAGAAGAGGGGAGGACAAAACAAAAAACAAAACTTGACCTTTGCCCCTCAAAAGGAAGAGGGGGAAACAAAACAAAAAAACAAAACCCAGACTATGAACTGCAAAAACTCATGAGGCAATCTAAATTGCTCTACATAACTGTGACATAACCAGACACCGTATGGGCCAAAACAAAAGACGATCGGCGGAGATCCAACGCCCCCCAGGCAGAGCTCCGGCGACCTCCCTGCCCCCGATGGCCCACGGATAGTCCCACAAGCAGTACATGATCAGGTGGCCTGCCCCAGTCCCAGACCCCCAGAAACAAGCCGTCTGCTGCTCGGGCGCAGCAGACGGCTGCCCCTCGCTCGCCTTCCCATGAGGCAGGCAAAAATGCTCTAACACACCATAAAGGAAAACAAAGAAGAGCACTTGCCTGCGCTCGTGCTCTGGAGCCGTCCAGGACTCCGTCGATCCAGGTTCAGCTAGACGCTCGTCGTCGGGCTCCCACTCGGCTACGTCGGGTTCCACAGCCGGCCTGATGGTCTCTGCAGCTGGATCCTCTCGCGCTGACGTCCACACCAATAACCCGTATGGCGTGGGGGCAGGGGACCCTCGACCTGCTGACTCGAGCTGCATCTCTGAGGAAACCTGGGGACGCTTGCTCGTCGGCTCTGGCTCCTCACCGCAGTCCGTTCTCCTCCTCTGTCCAACACAGGGCTGCAGGGCCAGGATATCTCCCAGAGCCGCAGGCCTCCCCCTCGTCCGACGGCGTGGAACTGACGCCGAGGACCGCTCAGCAGGAGGGAACACAGAGGCAGCAGGTTCAGTATAATTGGCTACAGCTGGAGAAGGAAACTCGGGGAGCTGCGAACCCCGAGCTTCACCCCCAGGAGTCAGACAAGACAGATCACTATGATGTATAGAAAAGTGAAATGGAACTTGCCTGTCTCCCGAAGGAAAGATGGTGCCAGCTGTAGAGGACGTTGCTCCTTTCCTCGCTCGCTGGATGGTAACACAGGACCCATGGACGGAGCTCACCGGCGCAGGACTCAGGTCACTCTCAGCAGCTGGCTGATTGAGTGGGTCATTCCGGCGGCCCGGAACTAGATCCGGAACAGGAGCTTGCTGAAGATGTGCTCGGCCGCGGCACCGACACCTCCGCCGGCCCCCAGATGGTGCGAACTCCAGGACTGGTTTGACATAACGCACGGCTCAGGAGACGCACACACACAGGCTCAGAGTAGTTCAAATAGCTTTATTAACAACAGGAGTGTATGAATGTGTGTCTGCGGGATGTGAATGTGTTGGTGGCGGCGTCTGCTTCGGGCACAGAGGCAGGGGCCGTACAGCCGGACAACCCTATGGGAAAAGCACAGGGAGAAGGGTGACGGGCACACACCAACACAGGAGATAAATGAGCGAGAGAGGAGCTTACTTGGATAGGACGGATGACTGGCACAGCAAGGGACGAGGTCCGGTAGACAGCCACCTGGAGAGCCCGGTGCAGCAGCGAGGAACAGATGATGGAAAGGAGTAGTCCGCCGCCGGGAAATCCACCTGTGCACAGGGGAGCAGACTTGGAGGAGAAAAAGGTAAGATCTTCTTACCGGAATGATCAGCTGAGAATGAAAGGGAACTCACAGCGATGCGTAGGGAAGTCTGACAGCTTCAGGCCGAAGCTCAAGGCGAGACGGCTTAAATCCCTCGCCGCTGATGATGTGCAGGTGTGTGTGCAGGTGGCGCCGCTGATGAGCGGCGCGGCGTGACAGTACTCCCCCCTCTAGCAGCGCCTCCTGGCGATGGCTTCTCTGGGTGCGCTCAGTGGAAATCAGCGATGAGCGATGGGTCCAACACAAACGACGAGGGTACCCACTGCCGATGTTCAGGCCCATAGCCCTCCCAGTCCACCAAGTACTGCAACCCACGACCCCGGCGCCGGGAGTCCAGGATGGAGGAGACGGGCCAGGCCGGATGGCCATCAATCATCCGGGGCGCAGGTTGCGCAGCAGGAGGAGGGCAAAGGGGGTCGGAGACTGCCAGCTTCACCTTGGACACGTGGAAGGTGGGATGGATGCGGAGGGAGGGGGGAATAGCTACACGCACAGCCACCGGGTTGATGATCCTGGTGATGGGGTATGGGCCCATAAAGCGCTGTGCCAGCTTCCTCCTCTTGCCCTTTAAAATCACGTCCTGGGTCGACACGTAGACTTGCTGACCAACTCTGTACGCCGGGGCAGGTCTTCTGTGCCAGTCTGCCACGGCTCTGTTGCGCTCCGCCGTGCGTAAAAGCGCTGACGCCCAGATGGAGCGGAACTGCCTGAGATGCGCCCGTACTGAGGGGACAGTTACCTCACTCTCCTGCGCCGGGAACAGCGGGGGGTCGTAACCCAGGGACGCCTTAAAGAGGGACATCCCTGTAGCAGAAGAGCGAGCGGTGTTGTGGGCGTATTCAACCCAGGCGAGGTGGTTACTCCAGGACGTTGGTTTGGACGCCATTACACAGCGGAGCACAGCCTCCAGCTCCTGGTTGGTCCGCTCACACTGCCCGTTGGATTGGGGGTGATGGCCGGAGGAGAGGCTCACCTTGGCTCCTAAGGCGTTGCAGAACGACCTCCAAACTTCTGAAGAAAATTGGGGCCCTCGGTCCGAGACCACGTCCACCGGAATCCCATGCAGCCTGACCACGTGCTGGATTAGGAGGTCCGCCGTCTCCAGGGCAGTTGGGAGACCTCGTAGGGGAACGAAGTGTGCCGCCTTGGAGAAGCGGTCCACGATGGTCAGGACGGTGTCGTAGGTGTTCGAGACTGGGAGTCCGGTGACGAAATCCAGGGCAATATGCGACCAGGGCCTGCCAGGGACGGGCAGAGGCTGGAGCAAACCCGCTGGAGGGGTATTACCCGATTTGTTGGTGGCACACACTGGACAGGCCCGGGCGTAGCGGGCAGCGTCCCTCCGCAGGCCCGGCCACCAGAAGGACCGCTGGAGGTGGTCAATCATCCGGGAGGAGCCAGGGTGACAGGTGAGCTTGGATGTGTGCAACCAGTGGATGACCTCCCTCCGAACCGTGGATGGCACGAACAGCCTCCCCTCCGGTCCGCCGCCAGGGTCAGGTTCCACTTCCTGCGCCTTCCGGATCTTGCTCTCAATGTCCCAGGTGACGGCTCCCACGACGCACGACCTGGGTAGGATGGTGTGGACCGTGTCCTCCGACTCCTCAGGGGCGAATTGCCTAGAGAGGGCGTCGGGCAGGCCGTTCTTGGAGCCAGGCCTGAAGGTGATGGTAAATTGGAACCTGGCGAAGAACAAGGACCAGCGCGCCTGGCGGGCGTTAAGGCGCTTGGCAGATCTAAGGTACTCCAAGTTCTTGTGGTCCGTCAGGACCACGAACGGCAGGTCCGCCCCCTCTAGCCAGTGACGCCACTCCTGTAGCGCGAGCTTGATGGCGAGGAGCTCTCTGTCACCCACGTCGTAATTCCTCTCCACCGGGGACAAGCGCCGGGAGAAGAAGGCGCAGGGCCGTTTGATTCCGTCATCTGGCGACCGCTGGGATAGCACCGCCCCCACTCCTGTGTCCGAAGCATCCACTTCCACAATGCACTGCAGCGCAGGGTTGACTTGGCTAAGGACCCGGGAGGAGGAGAACTCCGCCTTCAGCACCTGAAAGGCAGCCGCGGCCTCTTCGGTCCACCGGAACGGGACCTTAGGGGACGTGAGGTGGGTCAGCGGGCCGACGATGGTGCCAAAATTTGGGACGAAGCGGCGGTAGAAGTTCGCAAACCCAACGAACTGCTGCACCTGCTTTCTTGATGCAGGTGTGGGCCATTCAACCACCGCCTTCACCTTCTCTGGGTCTGGAAGCACCTGGTCGTGGGAGATGATGAACCCGAGGAAGGATGTTGTCTTCGCGTAGAACTCGCATTTCTCGGCCTTCACGTACAACCGGTTCTCCAGCAGCCTTTGGAGGACCTGCCTCACGTGGACCTGGTGCTCGTCCCTGGACTTGGAGAAGATGAGAATGTCATCCAGGTAGACGAACACAAAAAGGCCGATGAAATCCCGGAGGACGTCATTGATGAGGCGCTGAAAGACGGCTGGAGCGTTGGTCAACCCCAACGGCATCACCAGGTATTCGAAGTGGCCGTTCGGGGTACGGAAGGCTGTCTTCCACTCATCTCCCTCCCGGATCCGGATGAGGTGGTATGCGCTGCGTAGATCCAGCTTGGTGAACTAAGTCGCCCCCTGGAGGGAGTGGAAAGCGGTGTCCATGAGGGGCAGGGTGTAGCGATCCTTCTCCGTAATGTCGTTAAGGGCACGATAGTCAATGCAAGGACGGAGGGATCCGTCCTTCTTACCGACGAAGAAGAATCCTGCCCCTACAGGTGATGACGATGGGCGGATTATCCCAGCACTCAGCGACTCCTTGAGGTAAGAGTTCATGGTCTCCTTCTCCGGCGCCGATAGACTGTAGAGTCGCCCAGAGGGTAAGGGTGCCCCCTGGCGGAGGTTGATTGCGCAGTCATAGGGCCTATGAGGAGGGAGAGACATCGCCTTGGATTTGCTGAATACCATACCCAGGTCGTGAAATTCCAATGGCACCAGGGACAGGTCCGGGGGCGCAGCGTCCGTAGGTGAGGGAGAAGCGGACGGAGAGCAGGCAGCGGACTGTAGACAGGTGCTCATGCAGAACGTGCTCCATGCCGACACCCCGGCGGACTTCCAATCCAAAACGGGGTTGTGGAGGCGTAGCCAGGGATACCCCAGGATGACGGGCGACACAGAGTTGGGCAGGACGTAAAAGGTTATCTCCTCCCGGTGGTTTCCAGAGATAATAACCAGGACGGGGATGGTCTGGTGTGTAACTCTCCCAAGGGAGGCACGAGAGAGGTTGACCAGGGAGATAGGGTTCCTTAGTGCCTGACAGCGGATGCCCAATCGGGTTGCCAGGCTTTGAGAAATAAAGCTGCCTTCCGCGCCCGAATCCACCAGTGCGTGGGTGAGATGCCCAGTGGAGTTGTGACAGAAACGGATGGGCAGTTTCAATTGTGTGAGGGGACTTAACCGATTGACGTCCGCGAGGCCCCCTACAGTGACTCGCGGACCCCGCCGTTTGGCTTCTGTGGACAAAGCTCTACCGTGTGTTGACTATCTCCGCAATACATGCAGAGATTTAACTCACAGCGGCGTTGTCTCTCCGCCGGGGAGAGCTTTGTCCAGCCCGTCACCATCGGCTCCGACTCCTCGGGGCGCGATGGTGGCGGCGTCGCCAGGGGGCGAGCTTGGGGCAGGCGCGACGAGGCTCCACGAGGGCGAGAAGAAGACGACTTCCGTCCCGAGGAGCGCTCGCGCAGCCTGTTGTCCAAACTGATCGCTAGGGATGTTAGCTCCGCTAGCGTCTCAGGGATATCCCGCCCAGCCAGTTCATCCCTCAGATTATCATTGAGACTGCGGAGGAAAAGGCCACAGAGGGAGCGTTCCTCCCAGCCTAATTCCTCCGCCGCTACCTGGAAGTCGACCGCGTAGTCCGCTGCCAACCGGCTTCCCTGCTGGAGGGCAAGAAGCCGATCGACCTGGACCGTCTCGGTACGAGAATGGTCAAAGACTTCCAGGAAGCATCTCACGAATTGGTCATATGTGAGGGTGGCATAACTGGGCCTCGCCATTACGGCGTAGGTCCAGGTTAATGCTCGCCCCTCCAGGAGATTCCCGATATAACCAATTCGGCTATGATCCGAGGGAAAGTCTCCGGGCACACGATGGAACACGGACTCACATTGCATTATGAACCCCCGCGCTCCACCGAGCTTTCCGCTAAAGCGGACGGGGGTCGGAATGGGCGTGAGCCAAGTCGGTGCCGCCGGAGCCTGCTGGACGGCCACTGGAGCAGCAGGAGCCACGCCACCCTGACGAGCCGGGGGGAACGGCTGTTGGGGGTCCAAGCGGTCCAATCGGTTAGTTATATTTATCAACTGATTGAGGATCACCTGTTGCTGATAAGCCATCTGATCCACTCGAGCCTCGAGAGTGGTAAGCCGGTGTGCGAGCCCGCCGTCTGCCGAGCCGCTCTGCTGAAGCCATACTGACATAACGCACGGCTCAGGAGACGCACACACACAGGCTCAGAGTAGTTCAAATAGCTTTATTAACAACAGGAGTGTATGAATGTGTGTCTGCGGGATGTGAATGTGTTGGTGGCGGCGTCTGCTTCGGGCACAGAGGCAGGGACTGTACAGCCGGACAACCCTATGGGAAAAACACAGGGAGAAGGGTGACAGGCACACACCAACACAGGAGATAAATGAGCGAGAGAGGAGCTTACCTGGATAGGACGGATGACTGGCACAGCAAGGGACGAGGTCCGGTAGACAGCCACCTGGAGAGCCCGGTGCAGCAGCGAGGAACAGACGATGGAAAGGAGTAGTCCGCCGCCGGGAAATCCACCTGTGCACAGGGGAGCAGACTTGGAGGAGAAAAAGGTAAGATCTTCTTACCGGAATGATCAGCTGAGAATGAAAGGGAACTCACAGCGATGCGTAGGGAAGTCTGACGGCTTCAGGCCGAAGCTCAGGGCGAGACGGCTTAAATCCCTCGCCGCTGATGATGTGCAGGTGTGTGTGCAGGTGGCGCCGCTGATGAGCAGCGCGGCGTGACATGGTTCAAGGACGGGATCAGGATCCGTAGGCCAAGAGCAGGAGTGCCTCTTCTCCTGCTTCACGCCGCGTTCCTCCTCCAGCATCAGGAAAATCTCGCATTGTGCAGCGATATCTTCCCTCCTCGCGTCGACTTCCGGGTGGTCGGCCCAGCGGGGAGAGAGATGACAAAGAACGTCTTCAGCAGCGTCCAGGTACCAATGTATGCTGTGATGGTAATCCAGCAGGGAAGCGGAGATGAGCATCTCGTCCATGACTTCCAGAACGCCTGTCAGCTCGTGGCTCGGGCTCCCAGCGCGGCTCCTCCGCGACGGCATTCCTCCCACGCACTCAGTACCCAGACGGGAACAGCAACTGTCCAAAAAACTCGAACTCACTGGTGAATTGCGTCTCGGGTTGGCGTCACCGTAAACGCCGTTTTGGCAGCAGTGTACTGTCATGGGTGGCTCTTGCGAGCCACCATAAGACGCCACACAGTCACCAGTGAGTTCAGTGAGAGTTTTATTACGGTGAAAAATAGTGATAACACAGGCTGCTGAGACAATGACACTTTAGTCTACAAACAACAGGAGGTGTAAGGCTAACAGCTCACTACAGGTCCAGAGGAGGAGACGGTCAAGCACAGACAGACGAGGTAGTTGAAAATAATAATTACACGAGCTGCAAAGGCAGAGACTCACAGAGATCGATACACACCGGGAGGGGTAAGGCTATACAGCACACTTACTAGTTCCGGGGAATGACGGTCAAACCAAAAGCAGACGTGGTATCAATAAGCCTAAAGCTTCCATAGCGTGACAGAGTGTGAACAGACACTGCTGCAGAGATGCGGTCGCCAGCGCGGGTTAAAATAGTCCATCGCTAACGACCACAAATGCAGCACAGCTGTTCAGGGTTTGACAGCTGAGCGGAAGCCTCCCCGAGCACTGTCACAATAAGAGCTTGGGGAGCTAGGATAACAATGCCGCTGTCAAACCCTGACAGGAATAACCCGAGCACCATGACCTAGTGCTCGGGTCATGACAGATTTATGATGTTTTTATTGTGTGTTTTTCGCAATAAAAGTGGAGTGGCCTACTTGGTAGAGCATCCGCCCCACAACCGGGAGGCTGGGGTTCAAATCCCAGCCGGGTCATACCAAAGACCAGGTAAAAATGGTACTTTCCGCCCTCTAGCTTGGTGCTCAGCATAGTAGAACGGGGAAAGGCGGGCAGTGAGGAGTGGCCACCTCTGTCCTGCATTAGCTTTGTAAAGCGACCGAGATGTGACCACTCACCTCATAGGCGACATAATAATTGTGTATTTTAGTCTGTATTTACTGGAAACAGTGTTTTGTTTTTTCTCCATTTTTACTCGCATAACTTGTATCGTACTTTGGTGAGCTGAGGTTGTTTTAAATGTGCTACAGAAATAAATTTTGACTTGACTTTTGATTTTAAAAATTACATGATCTTCTAACCTTTGTGCTTTTTATATTATTATTATTATTATTATTATTATTATTATTATTATTATTATTATTATTATTATTATTATTATTATTTTATTGTTCATTGCATTAAAGACTTAGTATTTAATTATTATTTAATTAAAGAGCTTTTTTCCCCCCTTTAAATCTTTCAAAGGTAGAAACGTTCTCACCCCAGAGCCCCCACACTAAAAGATGTTAACAGAGCAATCAGCTCTGCATTTGTTTCAATAGTCTGTGTGACTGTTATTGCAAAGGACAGAGTTAAGATCAAAGTTGTTGGCAATCCAACAACTGTACAGAAATCTGTTGATTAATCAAAGTGGACCAACCAGACAATAAAATTTAAATATGGGCAGCACACAATTTCACAAAATTTTCACTAAATGTTTCATGAAATGTTTACCAGCTGTAAATAGACAAAAAACAAGCCACAAAGTAGGACAAACTGAATCTGTTTTGTTGTTGACATGTTTTGTTGCTTCAATCAGATGCTGATATTGGTTAAAAATATGTGTATTGAAAGAAAAATGCTTTGTCTTTTTAAAGATCATTTGAATAAACTGTTTTTAAATGGATAATCAACAGAAAAGACTTCTGTTTTTAAAGAGCAGATAACAAAGTAAAGGATTTCAAAGTGGTGCTTTGGTTGTATTTTGAAGTATTAGATGCTGGTTCATTTGCAGTTAATTACATTTCCACCCAGTAATTCTGATATAATAACCACTTTCTTCCATCCACTTCTCTTACATCTTGAGCTTTTTGATGGTCCAGCGGTGTTAAAAATATACCCTGCTCTAACAAAATAACATCTTTTTGAATCTTTGGTCCAAACAGAAGCTGCAGTAGTGCTGAAATAACGTACATCTGTACGGCAGATTGTCCTTGTGCCAAGTGTGAAATAATGTTCATTAAAAGTGACAAATACCTGATTTGTAAAGAAGCCATTCAAAGCAACATGTGCTAGGATGACATGTGGGATGTGGATGGTGAGAGATAGACTTGTGAAAATGCAAAAGCTTTGTTTTGAAACCCAAGAAGTCGAGTGAGAGGAGGATATCACACAGATTCTTCCCCACATCTGCTCCCTTACTGTAAAATAAAAGAAATGAAGCTTTACTTTGGGGTTTTGTGCTAATATGCTGCATATTGCTTAATGCGTTCAAAATCCAATCACCATTAAGAAAATCCAGATGGTTTTCCACCACAGAACGATGGTGTTAAATGCACAGAGGGAGGAAGGAAGGCTAAATTAATGGAGGAGCTAACAGGGGGCTCAGCAATAATTTACCTAACGAACCAATTGGTTAATCTCCCAATATTCACATCATATCTGCCATGCATTTGACCTTTTTTAAATCATAATATAAAAGAAGTATGAAAGATTTTAAAATGGTTGTAGACAGCTAAAACCACACCATCACTGTCAAAGAAACCACCCTGAGGTCATGTAGCATCTTCAACTTTCTATATACACCAGACAACTGAAAGATCAAATGACACTCATAATGTGTGACCTTTGGCCATGACCTTGGCATTGAGCATATCCTTGATATGGGATCATTGTGCATGAGTGGGGTAAGCATCAGGCAATTGCTGAGGAGGAATTGTGATACTTGTGACATGCCTTCACCAGAATGGGCTTAAAATGTAAGTATACAGTCTTATTAGATGAGTTGGTCATTGTGCATCAATTCCTCAGTCAAAGTTCCATTACTAATCAATCCAGCCATCCATCTAAGACTAATTTGTCTTGGGACACCCAACCAGGGGCAAGTTGCCTGTGACAACATAGCTCCTGGGATCATTAGAGCACACAGACCTCTCCACCACAATAAGGTGGTGATCCATGGAGGGGCCCAAATCCATCTGATTTTCAGATTTCTTTCTCTACAGGAACTGTAGCGAATTTTCATGAAGACTGTAATACTCATAAAAGTTGTCAGTCTATTCGTTTGCTGAATAAATGCATGCTGTACCCCTGTAGCTGCATTTTGTCACATGAAAAGTAAAAGAGAAGGCAGAAATCATACAAAAGTGTTAAAACACCCATAGCTTGGTAAAGTCACAAAACAAAAATTACAGTTAGAATGCTTTTGATAGAATATTGATATTAAGTGTTAGGGGGTAGTTATTGTACTGTCTCATGCCATCTACTTAAGAATTGTATGTTTATACAGAGGACCTGGCCCACCCCATTACCAGTGGCCTGGAAGCTCTATGGCGAGTTTGGGGACCTGCAGCGTACTGTCGCCTTCATTGAAGAGGAGGGAGTGTCCATCTGATGAACGAGAAGAAGCATGCTCATACTGGCTCAAATTCAATCATACTGACTGCTTGTTGTACTTCATTACATAAAATTTTACTAAGAGGGCCAACACTCCTTTATATATATGTATTGAGGGAAACAGGTAGAAAGGTATGTGGTGTATGCTCTGGACAGAGGAAAGAAGACAAGGAGACTTGGTGGTGGAATGAAGAGGTACAGAGAAGTAATTAAAGGAAGAGATTGACAAAGAAAAAGTGGGATAGTAAGGGAGATGAAGAAAGTAGACAGGAGTATTTGGAAACTAGGTGCATGGGGAAGAGAGAGGTGGCAAAGGCAAAGGAAAAGGCATATTGTGAGTTGTATGAGAGACTAAACACTAAGGAAGGAGAAAAGGACTTACATCAATTGGCTAGAAAGAGAGAGATCAAGCTTGAAAGGATGAGCAGCAGGTTAAAGGTGAACTGTGTAAAATTTGTTGTCAGCATCTAGTGGAGAGGTTCCATATTGCAAAAGATTGAAAATCTATCCCCACCCCTCCCCTTCTGAATGCAAGTGACTCTCCACGGAGGCCATCAGGTATCAAAACCTTTACAATTCCCAAACACATTTTTGCTAAGATGATATGTCCTAGCGACTCTACCAATATCTCAACTGGTAAGAGAGAAATTTAGGAAATATAATGTGCAAAACTATCACAGACAATACCAGTCAATAAATGTTCAGCAGCTGAGTAGTGTTATCCTAAATGTTAGCTAACGCTTTTCTATACAAATACAAGTTAATTAGCAAAGTAACTGCACTGTATAAGCAAAGCTAAAAACATAACATTACAACATAATATAGTTTTCTTGCATTATCTGTCTTCAAAAACAAATTTTAAACATATATTTTGTCATTATAATGTTATTTTCAACTAATGTCTCAATTTCGGTTAGCTAAACAGATGTTTTCCATTGAAATCACAGGTTATTTCTCATATTTGCATCTGAGATTGAAACGTTACAACAGGGATAACGTTTATGCAGCGATTGTAACGCATGAGCATGTTATTAAACTACTGTCAGGTAAGGGTTGAGGAGAGGACTCAGGCGCAGGCAGTAGATAAGTGCAAAAACAATTATTTTTTAACAAAGCTGGAACAAATTAAAGGCAGCACATGGGCTGAAAACTGAATGAAAATCAGGTGAACAGAACCCACGAGGAAACAGGGCAGGATAGGCACAGGGAACGGGCAGAAACACTAATGATGCCACACCAGACAGAGATAGCACACCAAACAAACAGACAAGGGGATGATTAACTTAATGCAGGGCAGGTGAGCATAATCAAGGGAAGCAGGAAGGAGGCTGCAGGTGAGGGACAAAGGATAAGCAGGGCTACACAGACAAACACAGATAGGGAACACATAAAAGACATGACAACCGGACTAAGGACACAGTGGGGATAAATAATACAAAATTAGTTTAGTTTAGTTTATTGGTTTATTTTTTCAGGAACCATGTACAGAAGAAACATTAAACACAGGGTAAAGATCCTCTGTACCAGATTATAGCGTTCTCACTAATTTCCATCTGTAGTCTGTGAGACAGGCAGGAAGGTATTAAAAGAAAAAACAGCACATATAGAAAGCAATTCAGGTCAGGTTTCAGAAACTGTTGACCCTGAGACAAGCAGTGAGTAAGTTTAAAAGGTAAAAAGATAAGAGAGATAGCACACATAAAAAAAATTTAAGAGTACAATTTAAAATCCCATTTAAAGGGGAGAGAATGTTGGCAGTCTTGATTACTTAAAATTCATTTTTTTAGTCTCTGTGGAAAAGTCTCTGTAATAATTTCTGGTCTTTAAAGCAGTGGGGAGCTTGTTCCATTCCGTTATAGGTTTGTCTGAGAAGGCTGATTGTCCAAAAGCAGTTTTACGAAGGGGGATGCAACAATGCCACCTAGAGGAAGTCCATGTTACTCTGGTATTTTGTTCAGAAGATGGGTGCACAAAAGTCTTAAGGGGTGGGGGTGCAGAACCATGGATAATTTTAATCATATATTGGCATACATGTTCATATTTTCAAAGCTTAACATCTTGTGTTTGGCAAGTATACCACAATGGTGATACTGTTGTGTCTTGTTATCCAGAATTTTGATGGATTGTTTATACATGTCATGTGCGCTGGCACACAGAGATAAACATGAACTCAAGTGCTGGATGATTATTTGCAACATTTAATAAAGAAAACAATGTTAAGTTTAAAAATACACAAATCTAAAATGCAGACATGAAAACTTACAGAACAATACGATCCTGAGCAATCTGCTCAGGAGGAGACAAAGAACAAAGAGATGAGATAAATGCTCTGAGAAACACTCAGTAGATTGCATTACTCTCACAATGTAGTGGCAATGGCAAAGTGAAATGACAGGGCTTAAATAGTAAGTGGGGTGAAGACAAGACAAGTGATAACAGGCGTGTGGGTCAGCTCGAGCAAGAGAAGTGAACGACAATTAATAATTTGAATCACCTGACAGTAATCAGAGGTGAGGGAGGAGCGGCTGTCAGCCTGGCAGGTGGCACCAACACAAACCCAGGGATGTCACCTCCCAGCTGTCAGCTCAAGAATAAACATAAACAGAACCAAATACTGACTAAAGAATAATTACAGGTGAAGCAGGAAAATAAATCATCAGACCTCAGTACACACAAGGAAAAAATACAGAAAACTGAAAGCAATAATAATGACAGATCTACAAAACTCAGAAATAACTTGAGTCTGCGCTCAGAAAGGGAAAATAGGAGTGCAGACTCATGACAATACAAGGATTCCAAGGGTTTCAGATTTGTACTGTTGGCTTGTGACCAGCATGAGATGCAATAGGAGAAATGTGTCAAAATCATGGCATTGAGAAAGGTTTTTGATCCTTTTAGAGTCAGTGAGTTTCTGATGCAATGAAAGTTTGCAAGGTTATATTACAAAGTGCAGCTCATCCATTTTATGTGCTTTTTAAAGTTGAGCATAGGATCTAATGTGACGTCCAAATACTTACACTGTTACATTTTCTATATTTGCTCCATTTATAGTTATAGTCGGATAGTGCATAGGATTTTGTTTGTTGGTAAAGTACATGGTAGCTGTTTTCCCTACATTCAAAGTGAGGCATGATTGATTAAGTCATTTTGACACTTTCTCCATTGCTATCATTAACTTGTCAGCCACTTGTTTGGCATCCTTCCCATGTGTGTAGATGACTGTGTCATCTGCATCCACCTGAATTTTTATGTTATTTTCATGTACTGATGGCAAATCATTAATATACAAAGTAAAAAGCAGTGGGCCTAAAATTGAACCTTGTGGTACTCCCATGGTGCATGTCTTTGATTAGAATACAGTATTGTTTATGCGCACACACTGGGAGCGAACAGATGGATATGATTTTAACCAGTTAAGGGTATTCATGGACAGTATATATTCTGATTGTTTAGAAAGACGGACTGAGTGATTGACCGTATCAAAGGCTTTACACAAGTCTAAAAAGGTGGCTCCTACCACGCCCCCTTTGTCCAGATTTTCTTTAATCGTTTCAATTAAGTAACAACATGCAGTGTCCGTTGAGTGGTTCAGCCTGAAACCAAACTGCATGGGATGCAGCAGCTGGGGAGATTTGAGATGTTCTACCAGTTGGTCTACTACCACCTTTTCAATGGCTTTTGACAAAACAGGAAGTATACTTATCGGCCTATAATTACTAATTTCCTGTTTGTCTCTGGCTTTTTGTATGGGGGTTTCAATGCATCAGGAAAGATATTTTCATGTATTGATTGATTTATTAGTTCAGTAATTGGAATTATTAAAGTGTCTTTACATTTTTTCAAGAATGCAGTGTCTAGTCCATGAATATCCTTGACATAATGCACGGCTCAGAAGACACACACACATGCTCAGAGTAGCTCAAATAGCTTTATTGACAACAAGGGTGTATGAATGTGTGTCTGCGAGGTGTAAATGTGTTGGTGATGGCGTCTGCTTCGGGCACAGAGGCAGGAGACCGTACAGCCGGACAACCCTATGGGAAAAGCACAGGGAGAAGGGTGACGGGCACACACCAACACAGGAGATGTACAAGTTGGAGAGGAGCTTACTTGGAAAGGGCAGGTGGCTGGCACAGCAAGGAACGAGGTCCGGTAGACAGCAACCTGGAGAGCCCGGTGCAGCAGCGAGGGACAGGCGATGGAGAGGAATGGTCCGCCGCCGGGAAATCCACCTGTGCACAGGGGAGCAGACTTGGAGAAGAAAAGGTAAGGGCTTCTTACCGCAATGCTTGCTGAAGTATGAGAGGGAACTCACAGCAATCCGTTGAGTGAAGTCTGACGGCTTCAGGCCAAAGCCCAGGGCGAGGCGGCTTAAACCCCTCGCCGCTGATGATGTGCAGGTGTGTGTGCAGCTGGCGCCGCTGATGAGCGGCGCGGCGTGACAATCCTTAGCTCTGGAACTTGATATAGATGATAAAATTTTGTTAAGCTTTACCTCATTTGTTGGTTTAAGGTTTAGATCAGTTTCATGATTTATTTTAATTTGGTGGGGGTATGTTTGGGTAAAATTCAGACCCAGTTCTTGTACTGATTTGATAAAATACCCATTAAAATTGCTGGCTATAACCAAGCTATCTGAGTTGTACCATCAATCCATGTGGCTCCAATGGAAAAAATCACTCTTCACCTTAAAGAAATTCTTTCACCCAAAAGTCTGGTCAAGAATTGTTTTCTTTACCTAAGGACCACAGTTTGAAAACACATTCCATGGTAAAGGGGCCAAAAAGGATCACATTTCGTACCAGGAACGGATTCTTTTACGAGTCATAAATCCTGAAGCTTCCTCCCCAACCAGGCAGTTTTATGCTTAGAGTACTCTGTGAGATACCCCAGATCCCTTAACTGCATTCTACAAGTTGCGAGGAATTATCCAAAGCTCAACATTGCCCCCTTCTGTCAACTCAGGGATATGTTGGATTTAATCAACATTGGAATTTTGGGTTTTATCTGCTGAAATAATCCTCCTCAAGACTTTATTTTCCCAGGCAAAGATGATGGCCTCTGTGTTGGACAATGATGGGGTTGAAATGTTTCATTAATCATTGATTTTAAATGTGTTGCATGTTTCAAAATGCTTAAATGAACCTTATTCTAATGCCTGTCAATTATAGCAGGACAAGTTTATGAAAGTGCATGCTTACTGAAAGTTAGACATGAATCACTGAAGTTAGCTTAGATTTCATATGTAGTATATAATGAATTTCACAGTTAAAATGTGTATATGCCTTCTGAAACTTATGCCAGTCATCTGACTGATACCAGCCTGTCCCCAGGCCATCTCTGTTGGATGACGCCCCTTTCATTCTATTGGTCGGTTACAAACAAATGACTGCTTTCTTATTGGACCATAGCCCATACGAATCTCCCACAATGGCCGATAATTGATTCTTCCTGCTGCCAGTCATATTTTATGATCCAAGGAGCGCACTCTGTTAAGTACAGAAAACACCCTAGCAGTTCAGTTAAGTTTTTGTTTCAGTTCAGTTCAGTCTTTGTTCAGTCTTTGTATTAGTCTTTGTTCAGTTTTCTAAAGTTCTTAAAGTTGTCTTTTGTTCATTCTTTTTCTGTTTTTCTGGCATCTGAGAAGAGATCATCCTTTCTTGTTGAGCTCAAACCTTCTTACTTGGAGTGAAATTCCAAAATGCCTTTTTCCCTCTCCTCAGAAGCCGTGTTTATTCTGCTGAACTTTTTTCTATTGATTTTCTTTAATTTGCCGTTAAAGTGGACTGATAGTGATTTTGGACTTTTTTCCCTGCCTCATCCACACACTTACTACTTCCGGTGACACACGAGTAGGCTACCTTTTTGCAACAGCGGATCAATTTCTTCCTATTTCTATTTACTATCTGGCTTCTCTTGCTAATCTTTCTGATCCGGTGACACCTTATACATCAGACGGACACACGGATTGCCCAAATGTCTCCTGAGCCAGCAGACGGAGCCACTGTTTTTAGCAGGATACGTTACAGAAGAGACCAGCTGTTAGCACTTAACCGGACCAAGATGCTAGCGCAAGACCTCAACATACCGGGTGAAATAAGACAGAAATGGCATGGATGCCTTGCTGGAGCAAGACGGCGGGCGAGAAATCTAAGGTACGGACCGGTCCTTCCATCCGTTATTATGGGGAACGTTCGATCGCTACTCAATAAGACAGATGAGCTAGCGGCCATGTCCCGCTACGAGAGCGTCTTCAGAGAGATTAGCTTGATGTTGTTTACTGAGACATGGCTAACAGAACTAGCAACAGATGCTAACATCGAACTGGAGGGTTTCCACGCAATACGGGCAGACCGGACACCAAACAGTGGGAAGGCAAGGGGCGGAGGAGTGATAATGTATGTCAATAACAGCTGGTGCAGACCGGGACATATCACGGTGAAACAACATCACTGCAGCAAAGACATTGAGTTGCTAGCTGTTAGCATGTGGCCTACCTATCTCCCGAGGGAATACTCACACGTGATCTGCATTGTTATTTATGCAAATCCGACGGCAAACACTGGGACAGCGCATGATGCCATTCACTCAGTAACTGGCAGGCTGCTGACAGAACACCCAGATGCTCTTCTCCTCATCTCAGGTGATTTCAACCATATTTCACTGTCCCCCATTCTGCCCATGTTCACCCAGTATGTCACATGTCACACTAGAGACAATAAAACACTGGACTTATTCTATGCTAACACTAAGGAGGCGTACACCTCATCACCACTCCCCCCACTCGGAAGATCAGATCACAACTTGGTTTATCTCCTGCCAGTGTACAAATCCCTAGTAGACAGACAACCTCCGGTCATACGCACGGTGAAGATATGGTCTGAGGAGGCAATGGAGGCTTTAAAGGACTGTCTTGAAAGCACTTCCTGGGAGCAGCTCTGTGATCCACATGGTGAGGACATCGATGGCCTCAGTGTTGCTCGAACAACAAACCTTGGATCAACCCTGAGATTAAAACACTTCTGAGAGAGAAGAAGAGGATCTTCAGGTTGGGGAACAGGGAGATGCTGAAGTCCATACAGAGGGAGCTGAGGAGGAAGATCAGAGAAAGCAAGGACAGCTTCAGGAAGAAGATGGAGGACAAGCTGCAACAGAGCGACATCAGCAGGGTCTGGAGAAACCTTAAAACCATCTCTGGGCTCCAGAGTACCTCCCCCACAGGCCACTGGGGGCAGGGAGTGGGCGAACAATCTGAACCTGTTTTTTAATAGGTTTGACCAACCGCCCTCCCCCCCGACTGCACACCAACCACTGCTGCCTCTAAAGTCATCGAGCCCTGCTGTCCACACACCACTCCACCAACACCCCCCCACTCCCAGCACACAGTCCCCCAACCTGACCCTCACTAAGACCCAGGTGAGGACGGAGCTGAGGAAGATCAAGGCGAGGAAGGCCTCGGGACCGGACGACATCAGCGCGAAGCTCCTCAAGTCCTGCACAGACCAGCTGTGTGGGATTGTGGAGCACATCTTCAACCTGAGCCTGAAGATGGGGAGGGTACCACAGTTGTGGAAAACATCTTGTGTGGTACCTGTACCAAAGACTTCCCACCCCAAAGACCTGAACTGCTACAGGCCAGTGGCTTGACGTCTCACATGATGAAGACCCTGGAGAGACTGCTCCTTGCTCACCTCCGCCCCCTGATGGGACCAGCGATGGATCCACTCCAGTTCGCCTACCAGCATGGCATTGGGGTGGAGGATGCAGTGATCTTCCTCCTTCACCTCTTCCTGTCCCACCTGGAGAAGCCCGGGAATGCGGTGAGGATCATGTTCTTTGACTTCTCCAGTGCTTTCAACACCATCCAACCGATGATCCTGAAGGACAAGCTGCTGTGCTCAGGGGTGGACCAACACTTGCCATCATGGATCCTGGACTACCTGACTAACCGGCCACAGTTTGTGAGAACTATATATATATATATATATATATATATATATATATATATACAGTATATATATACAGTGATCCCTCGCTACTTCGCGCTTCACCTTTCGCGCCCTCAGTGCATCGCAGATTTTTCAAAAATATTCATCAAAAATTCAAAATTGAGAAATAATGGGCGGGCGCTAGCAGAAGGCAGGGAGACTACATTAGACCATCAGGTATCCACACGGAGAGCTGCACAACTCTCTGTTCGCTGTTCTCGTGTTTGCTCGGCTAGGAAATCTCGCAAGCTGATTGGCCGAGACATTTCACCCCGCAAGCTGATTGGCCGAGACGTTTCACCCACCTCCTCTCCCTGCCAAGCACCCATGAAGGGAAGGAAGACCGTATTCATTGCTTTTTATCGCTCGTGTTACTTAGTCTCGCTGCGTGGAACTTTTTGCTGTTCTCTTGTGCCATTTTGTGCGAAACAGTCTTCCCGTCGAGCCACTACGCCGCCTCCTGCAGCTTCAGCTCTATCGGAAGCTGCCCTCGATGATCCTGATCCTCCAGCACCTCATGATGAGGCGTCACCTGAGGAGCAGTAAAGCTCTCATTAACCTGTGCAGTAAATCATTTTCATCTTGAGTTACGTATCTTGTTATAAGAATAAAAGAGTTCTAAAAACATATTTATGTACACTTTGTTTACATCTACGTATGTATGTACACGTACACACACACACGTATCATATGAGAGAGAGAGAGTGGGAGAATGAACGTATGTATTATTTATGGATGGCGTCATTAGGGGTGACGCTACTTCGCGGTTTTTCACTTTTCGCGGTCGGTTCTGGAACCCATTAACCACGATAAGTGAGGGATCACTGTATATATATATATATATATATATATATATATATATATATATATATTGTGGTGACCCAGCACACTGCGGACAGACACTATCTCACACTCATCAGGGCTGGAGGAAACGGAGGACAATTTACATACGGACAGAGAGCCCCAGGGGGCAATCAGACAGGACCGTTATGTATGCATCCTCGGAGAGGATGTCCGGGCCGGGCGCTAGCTGATGTCATGCTAATGATGTGTATTGACTGATGTGCATTAGATGACAATCACTATGCTAATGTTCCATGCATTCTCTCTGTCTGTATAACGTGTGTAAAAGAGATTGTGACACATGCCTGGGCAACGCAGTAGCTCACCGAGCTACAAAGCGCATTTCAATATGTTGGAGGAAATAAAACCTTGAACCCTTCCAGCTCGTTGCATCTCGCCTGCTCTATTACCTCCACATTGGTGACCCTGGGCGTGCATGGTGCGTCGCTTGACTATGCCTTTTTCTCCACACTGGTGACCTGACGAGAGAGAATAACCATCTACTCCCTCTCACTGCACTGTGGATTCCAGAGGACCAGAGAATGCCTGCATCCTCTTTATCCTCGAGCGCTCTCCAGAGCACGCTCTCCGGAGCGAGCAGCACTGGGACCGACACACACCATGAACGGCGACATGAGCGAAATGAAGGAAACAGCCTGAACAGGGAAGATCATCGGTGCCATCTGCATTGATTTCCACCAGGTCCCCTGACCCTGACTCACATCCCGACAGCGGACTTTCTGTGCATAGAAGCCCCGCGCGCACACCACAGGATTACGAGGACAGCGCAACTATGTGGTCACTGCGCCAGGCGTGCGCCACGCATGAGGGACAAACCGACTCCACAGACTTATACATCGTCCTCCATTGCTGCACATGCCCGAGAAACACGGCCGATCGCCATCCTCAGAACCTTTAAGGCTACTCACGCACCTGAAGCAGACATGCAGCCCGCACACAGGACTTTGTATGGGTTTCTCAGCCATGGCACACAACGGGAATTTAGCCGATTGCTTTCCCCGATGGCTTTAGGGCTGCTCCCGCACCCAAAACCAAACCGCCAAGTCCCTCACACAGCTTCAGGTTTTTTTTCACAGCCGCTACGCATCCTCGGGGAATTTGGCCATTTGCCTTCCCCATATCCTCATAAGACTGAGCTGCACGAGGGGTCAGAGACTTATTTTTTTTTTTTTTTGCAAAGCTGCTGCGGATCACCGTCAGGTTTACCGGGAAAGTCCCTCACCATGGCGGATCCACACACAATTTTTGTGTGGCCCAGACACTTTTGACGTCCCGGGCCAGCATTCACTTGTTCCCACCCCCTCCCCCTCCTCCTCCACATCGCTCTTCCCGCACCTCACTCCCTAAAGCCGGCCAATCGCCGGTTTGTTCCATTACGCACAACATGCACCAGCCCCGTGCGCCCACAATCCACGGACATTCAACGTGCTGGAACTCGGAGCGGAGCACACTGTCTTTTCCACCCTCCCCCATCCCCCCCATGGACTGATATGCCCTCCGACACTCCTCTACAGCAGGACAGTTCTACCGAAGCTGGAGCCCAAATGGCCGTGGGGAGGGGGGTCAGCCCCTTCTGAGTGTTCTGAGAGGAGCCGTGTGGTGACCCAGCACACTGAGGACGGACACTATCTCACACTCATCAGGGCTGGAGGAAATGGAGGACAATTTACATATGGACAGAGACCCCCAGGGGGCAATCAGAAAGGACTGTTATGTATGCATCCTCAGAGAGGACGTTGGGGCCGGGCGCTAGCTGATGTCATGCTAATGATGTGTATTGACTGACGCAATGAGCAAACACATTGTACCATTAGAACACTGGAGTGATAGTTGCTGGAAATGGGCCTCTATACACCTATGTAGATATTGCACCAAAAACCAGACATTTGCAGCTAGAATAGTCATTTACCACATTAGCAATGTATATTAGATATTAGAGTGTATTTCTGATTAGTTTAAAGTTATCTTCATTGAAAAAAACAGTGCTTTTCTTTCAAAAATAAGGAAATTTCTAAGTGACCCCAAACTTTTGAACGGTAGTGTATATATATATATATGCACCTACAGTGGCCCCCGGGGTGGAGCATAACGCCGACAGCGGGCCCACACTGCAGCGCAGCACCCAAGTTGGTTTCAAGTTGGGGTGCAGCACACACGATGATCCCCAACAAGGACAAAGCACCCATGGAGACCCAGACTGAGGAGGAGCTGCACCCACGGAGGTCCCAGGCTAGGACAGAGCACCCACGACAACCTCAGATGGGGAAACAGCACCCTCGGAGGCCCCGGGCTGGGATGGAGCACCTCTGAATACCTCAGCAGGAGGGGAAGCAGTACCTACGGAGGTCCCGGACTTGGACGGAGTGCTGGCGACACCCTCAGTGGAAGATGCTGGACCCATGGGGATCTTGGGCAGTGAGCCGGGACCCACGGAGACTTCTGGCAGAGCAGGACAATCCTCAGTGATTCTGGGGGGAAGGTCAGACAAGAGGGGCAGAGAAACAGGATCAGGGTCACCGGCACCAAAACTGAAACAATGAAAACAAAGGAGAGCACTTGCCTGAGCTCGAGCTCCACCGCCTTCCAGGACTCCGTCGATCCAGGTGATGATTCCTCAGGCCTGGCCCTATGGAGGTCCAACTCCGGCTCTGCTGCAGCAGCCCCTGCAGCAGGCATGGTGGTGTATGCAGTCCTGGGACCCCCCAGTGAGGTGACCCACGCCGGTGGCTCGTCCAGCGTGGATTCAGGAGGTTGATTTCCTGCCGGATTCTGCTCAGCTGAAGCCTGGGGACGCTCCTTCATTGGCACAGGTGTCAGCCCGGTCTCAGCTCTCTCCCTCCATTCAGAACATGGCTGCGGGGCTGGAACCAGGTCGTCCTGGACCGCAGGCTCCTCCAACATCTGGCGACACGATCCTGGGCCCGGTGGACACTCAGGGAGAGTAGGAGGAGAGACGGAGAGGGCAGGTGAGAAATTGATGGCTGCAGCAGGCGGTGAGGGCTCAGGGGACTGCAAACACTGAGCCTCACCACCGGGAATCAGGCAAGGCACATTATCATAAAATGTTGAAAAATGAAAAGACACTGGCCTGTTTTCCCGGAGTATGATGTTTCCTAGTGCAGATGGTCTGAAGTCACCCCTCTCCGTGGCTACGGTCGACATGGGCCCCTCAGTGGATCGTGGAGGAGCCACCCCTGCCAACATGGAGATGGGCGGAGCCGGGAAGGACACAGTGGGCCTCTCAGCAGCGGGAGGAATTGCTGAGGAGAAGCAGGGAACAGCAGCTATGGAGAGGGAGGAAGCTGACAATACAGCTGGAGAAGAAAATCAAAGAGAGCGCACTGCTGTGGGAGCCTTCTGCCTTGGTGAAGGAGAAACTGCTGCCTGAGAGGTGGAGGAATTCCTCCGGTGAGATTTCCCTAGTTTGTGGCATTCTGGAGCAGGTGGAGTGGGAGCAGGAACAGATGCCGGAGGCTGATGAGGCACCGATACTACAGAGGCCTGGGAGCGCCTCCCTTCCAACGCGGGCCCAGGTGTCTTCGAGGAATTCCTCACCATCCCACTGTTCTCTAGTTGCAGCGCCACCACCAGAGAAATCCTCTCCACCCCCTCAGCATGCTCCCAAAGCTGAGGGCACCGGCGAGAAGCTTGCCTCCACAAGGCCCAGGTGCCATGACGCATCCCTTGGTGTAGGGCCGATGCACGCTGTGGAGATTAGCCCATCCATCTCTATGAGGGCTTTGCAGTACTCCCACCACAGGCTCATCGGGTAACTGCGCCCACCTGCAGAGTCCCACATGCTTCGCTCCAGAGAAACAAGTGAGTGAAAAAGCCAAAAACGGCCAAAAATCCACAAACTCACAGCAGCTGGGTCTCTTACTGGCAGCAGTCTTCTGTCATGACTCACCCCTCGGGGCAGAGAGAAAGACCCATGCGTTGGAATGTGAGTTTGTGGTTATTTATTACGAACATAAAGTGCATAACATAACACAAAAGCCAGAGAGAGATAAACCCGAAGACAAGAAGAAAACGCAGAGCGTAAAACTTACTTTAGAGAGTTCTGACATACGTCAAGACCACCGCGAGGAATACAAAAGGCAGTGGTCTTAAATAAGGCATCAAAGAATAGAACATAGGTCATTGTCAGTCTCCTCCAGGATGGTGAGAGTGGCCACGGCCCAGTAGTTGATGACTTTGTTCACTGGTGTGAGGATTCCTACCTGCAGCTGAATACAACAAAAACGAAAGATATGATTATTGACTTTAGGAGGAAAACTCCCAGGCACAAAGTCACCATACTAAAAGGCCAGACCACCGAATGTGTACAATCGTACAAATATCTTGGGACAATTATTGATAGTGGATTGAACTTTGAGGTGAACTGTGAAAGGGTGTGCAAAAAGGGTCAGCAAAATTTGCATTGTTTGAGGAAACTTGCACGCTTCCAAATTGACCGAACCATAATGACTATGTTCTATCGGGCTTTTATTGAATCTGTTTTATCCTTTTCTTTAATGTCATGGTTTGGCCAGATAAAACTGAAACAGAGGAAATCCTTGGATCAGGTAGTCAGATGGTCCAGTCGTTTGCTTGGTGAGTCACAGCTGAGCCTGACATCCCTGTACACCAGACAAGTACAGAGGATGGCCGACTCGATTTTAAATGATGACTCCCACCCTTTGCACTGCAACTTTCAGCTTCTTCCCTCCAGACGGAGGTTTGCTGTCCCAAAAAGTAGAACCCAGCGCTACAAAAACAGCTTTGTCCCTGCTGCTGTCAAAGAGTTGAACAAGCTATAAAAATTATATTGTACATATTTTATATTTACCTATTTTGTAAGATGTGTGCCTGTGTTTGTGTCTATGTTGAATGTAATTAGTGGCTTGTAAATATGGATGTCACCAACTGCAAAACAAATCTACCTACGGGTACAAATAAAGTAACCTGAACCTGAACCTGAACCTGATAGGTGTGGGTATCAGAGTGGGCAGGAGAAAACAATGATTAACAATCTGGATCAGCTGGAAGCAATAAGAGACAAGTGACTGGACGTGACAGCTGACAGGGCGACGCCCACACTAAGCACAAAACTGGAAATGCCACTTGACAGCTGTCAACCCCAAAAAAGAACACCACAGTAAGAATATAAAGAATAAAACATCACCAAATGCTGACTGATAAATAATTACAAATTAATACAAAATATGTGCGCAAAAAAACTAAAACATAAACAAGAAAATAGAAAACAGTACGAGAATAACAGAACCCAAAAAGCACAAAATACAACAAATATATAAATGTAGATTAAAAGCCATGAGACTGAGAGTGGTGGAAACCTCCAGCACTCAGCTCATGACAGTCAACTTAAATTCCAAACCAATGATGACAGGAAATAAAAAGTAACACAAAACACAGAGAACACGGAAATAAACTCAAAAGGTGGGAATGACCCTATTGTCATGAACCGGGCTTGGGATTCTCCCGAGCTTGGCTTCATGGCTTTTTCCTGTTTTAATATTTATTTGTGTTTTGTGACACCTTTTGAGTTCCATATTGTTTCTCATTTTTTCCTTGTCATTGTTATCTTGTTTTGCCATGCTCTGTTGTATTTTTGGTGCTTTTTATTTGTCTGTTTATGTTTCTGGGTTTTTGATTACCTCGAGTTATTTGTAGTCTGCTTTTGGTCTTATTTAAATTTATTTTGTGACTGGCAGCGGTCAGGGGGCTTTGGGTCTTGTTGTGCCTCCTGTCTGCTGGCAGCCACACCTCCCTCTCCTGTCAACACTTGATAGCTGGTTCCAATCTGTCATTGCTCTCCCTCTCTGCTCAAGTTAGCCCAAGGACACCACCTGTAATCACTCTGTTCATTATGTCACTTATTATTTAGGCTCTGTCTGTTCACCTGGACTTGGTCGGTTCATTGTATTGTCATCCCATCACCAGAGCAGCCCGTGCTCTGGTGTTTTCTTCTCTGTAAGTACCAGCACCTGTCAGTTGTTTGAAGTGTTTGGTTTTCTCTGTTTTTCTCGGCGCTACTTTGGTGCAGCCTGTAGAGTTTTGGGTTGCCCGGCTCCAGCCTGTACTTTTGCTCAGGAGCGTTTTGGGTTCATGTATTTCTCCCCCCCGCACACCATTTCGTGTGGGAGCGCTTTGGGTTTATTCTTCGCTATTGTCCATTTCCAGTTAGCTTGGGGACAATTTGTATCTACTTGTTACTGCATCTGCTCACCTGTTTGTTCTTTGGAGTTTTTGTCAAGACATTTATGTTAATAAAACGCACAACGTCATCCTGCACGTGGGCCTCTTGTCTCTTCTGCCTCGGAGAGGCAGCAAATCATGACACCTATGGCCATCCCCCAAACCATGACAACTACTACAGCCGATGTGATCAACAAAATGACATTTTATAATGCTGAAAGTTTCTTTATTGGTGAAAAAATATGTTACAATTTGCATTAATTTTGGTCGGGTACATTACCTGTCCAGGAGAAAACAGGCGACTTCAGCGTCACTTTTGTCCCTCATCAGCTGTTTCTATCGGGTAAAGGCAACACCATTGTTCACGCAAGTATTCCGTCTTTGCCTGTCCAGACGTCTTATCAAAAAAAGACCTTGTTGTATCATCATATTTTCTTTTTTCTTTGATGAAGACGATTCACTCTCATTTTTCTCTTCTGGACGAGAATAATTATGCTCCACCATTTTTAGAAGTGCTCCCCAAGAAAGTCCAGCTCTTAACAAAAATATTTATATTATAACCACTTCATAATTGTAAGTGGAGTAAAGCCTCTCCATCCTTTACAGCATTTATGCACAGTTTTGCCTACTACTTCAGATCCTTAAAAATTATGGAATAAAAGAATAGAAAAGCTAAAAAAAAACTGTTATCATCAATCTGTCGGTCCTTGCTCTTTTAACATCTCTTACTTGATTCACTGATGCTCCTTTTTTGTTTTTGTTTGTTTTGTTTTGTTTGTTTTTCTGTTGATATAATTTTATCTTATTTACTTTTTTCAGTTTTCTTAAAATCATTATCCTCAGGCGATTGGTATTTCATTTCATAAGTATTACTTGCCTTTGTATCATTCCTACCATTGTAATATGTTTACAATTTGAGCTGATGTTTTTTATGTCTCTGTCTTGCTTGAGCTGAAAAAAGTTTGGTTTAAAAAAAACGCTCCTCTTCCGTGTGTTTCTTCTTCGTGTCCTGTGTTATGTCAGCCAACGGTCAACTAACGTTACAGCCCCACCAAATTCTAAAGGCCAGTTCGTCACTACAACATAAACGGTTTCTTCTACAGCCAGCTGTATGTTTGTCACTTCGGAGCTACTGTAGAAACATGGCGGTGCAAAATGGCGACATTCATAATTTCATGGGTCAAGCATCATGTAAATATAAACAACTTATTCTAAGGTAACACAAATCAAACAGCTTTTTTTTTAAAAGACTGTACTGTATTAAAAACACGTTTATACATGATTATCTTGATTGTTGATAAAAGATCATTAAAATTTTACACAGTGTACCTTTAAGTTGATTAAGGGTAGAGACGGTAATGTACTACAATAACAGTTTTATTGCAGATGTTCTTCTCGTGTATGATTGTGTGTTTTTGTGACCCGCCAGGGGACTACAGATGCAAATTAGCAGTACTGCTAAATCTGGCATACTTACATTTGTATTAATGTTCATTAGTATGTAATGTCCCTTTCAAATAAACATTAAACTAAACTAAACTAATGAGTGACGCACATGGGTTGAAAAGGTGGAAGGAGTACTTTGAGGAACTGATGACTGAAGAAAATGAGAGCGAAAGGAGCCCCCCCCCCCCAGCGCAAGCTGTAATTTAGACGTATTGTGGGCTAAATCAGGTCTGCTTGTCCAAGCCTTAATTTAGCCTACAAATAGACACTGAAAATTAGGCTGTGTTTAGTCAGTCTAATACAGATCATATTTAACCAGAAAACAGTTGTTGAAAATTGGGCTGTACCTGGCCATATTAACCCCTTGCACTCTGGTCAATTTCCCTAAAAACGCCAAAAAATAACGTACCCAAAGTAAATCAAAAGCTGTTCTTCAACCCTTTGCAGCATCTTCATGGGGTTGGTCTCATGTAAAAGAAAACACTTTGAATTTTTTTGGCAAAACAGTCATAATCTCTCTAAGTGCTCCTGCCACTGAGTAACAGTCATCTAAACATACTGAACTTGAAGAAAATAAATTTCGCCTGGGTGTTTTTTTGGATACAAATGCTTGCAAATAACACACAGCTGTCAGATCCGGGCTGGAAAATGCTACAGAAATGTAGAACCAAGTGTTATCCAGCTGAGGTCAAAATTTTGTAACAATACGACAAAAAATGAATATATTACACAGCTTTATACTCAGGTTGTTCCCAGGCGTTTTTGAACTGTGCCAAATTGTGCCAAATGGCACAGTTTGGAAAAACGTCTGTAACTTTTGAATGATTCAATATAGAAGCTTCATCTTGGGCTCTAATGAAAGGTGACACTCAGGGCTGTGTGTGTGTGTGGGGGGGGGGGGTTGTTTATTCATTCATGAATGAATGAATGAACAAACAAGCTCCCACACACAAAGAAGCATGCCACTTAAAAAATGTGTGGCTTTTTTTTTTACAAGAAAAAATAACCTACAGTGCACTAAAAATTATACTAAAATATCTGTAATGTAGAAGATAACAACTCCCACCCCCTCCGCTACAGAGGACGGACATCGCCCATCGCTACATGACGGAAAGCGGTGACGGTGCGCCGCGGTCTACTATGCACAGTTGTACTAAAATATCTGCAATATATCTGCAATCCGCTACAGAAGAGTAGCGGTGGTGGGGGGGCCGTTCGCAACATGATGGACCCGGACCGGAGCGGTCCAGGTCCGTCATGTTGCGATAACGCACAGTTGTAATTTACCGATCGGTCAAAAGTCATTTGGATTACAATTTTCAGGGATAAAGAATAATTTAGCTTATAACACTTACCTGTCCACAACAGCAGTGTCGCTGGTGAACTTATCTTCCTCATTGTCAGACGAACATGACGCTGGTCCGCTTGTTACGGACCCGTGGTTCTGGTCACGTGACCCGGTCAAACCGTAATTCCATTATTGTGGTTTTGCGCTTCCATGATTGCGGTTTTGGCAAACGATTTTTCAAAACAAATAAGAACAGTAGTAAGAAAAAAAGACTGGCGAACGCGTGTGTGTCACCCAGTGGCTCAGACAAAACAGATTTTATGCAAGGGACGCACGCTTTCGAACTTCTGTGCTTCAATTGGCTGGCTGTATTCGCAGCCGTTGGTAGGCGGGTCCTTCTTGCTAGGTTTTCAGTCATTGGTTCTTCAAGGTTTCAGAAACCCAATTCAAGGCTCTTATTAGTTGAATGAGAGGTCATTCACATCTAAACCAATCAAAGCACTCCTTTGGCTTTCTGTTCGCGGCTGTGTCTGTAGTGGAAGAACGGAAATGCAGGTTGTTTGTTTTTTTTTTTAGTGTGCCCTAGGACGCACAGTGTGCGGTACACCGGAGTGCAAGAGGTTAACCAAAAAATAGCCCAATAATTGGGCTGTTTAGTCCACAAGATGATTTACAAGATGGTAGTGACTAGTGAGACCTGCTATGACGTATGGTTTGGAGACAGTGGTGCTGATAAAAAGACAGGAGACAGAGCTAGGGCAGAGTTGAAGACGCAAAGATTCTTATTGGGAGTGACTAAGAAGGACAGGATTAGAAATGAGTATGTCAGAGGGACAGCTCAGGCTGAGCAGTTTGGAGACAGCCTAAAAGAGGCAAGACTGTGATGGTTTGGACATGTGCAGAGGAGGGACAGTGGAGATACTGGACAAAGGATGCTGAAGATGGAGCTGCCAGGCAGGAGGAAAAGAGGAAGACCACAGAGAAGATTCATGGATGTAGTGAAGGCGGACATGGAGAGGGTTGGTGTTACAGAGGAAGATGAAAGGGACAGGGTGAGATGGAGGCAGATGATCAGCTGTGGAGACCCCTAAAGAGAACAGCTGCAAGAAGAAGAAGAAAATGGGGGCTAACATTTTTTCACAGCACTCTAACTTGTGTTTTTTAGTAGTACTGTCCTTTTTTGGTCTGACAACAAAGAACAGAAAGCTAAGCAAACTCATAAAACTGCACACAAGGAACAATTACCCAGGCAATAGCTTCAAGGTGTTCAAACAAGCAAGTTCAGCCTGACAGAATAAAATATATTTGATATATTGTCTTATTAATCTAATAAATTTGAGTAATACATTTGAGTCCAGTGATCTTTCAAAGACTGCTCCAAATCCAATTTGTATTACACATGAGTAACATATTCATTCATCTTTTAATTACATATCATTACTTAGTCATTGTGATACCAATGGATTATCCACTGCAGGGTGTAACTAATTGTGAGACACACTTGGTACAAGTTAATCAAGAGTTTCCCCTCTCAGGAATTATTGTACTGTAATCTAATATAGAGGAATGTTCTATTCTGGAGTTGGCTACTTCCCCTTGCCTTCAGTGCCTCCACATGTAATATTCATGATGGGGAGTTCTTCCCTAAAACCCTCTTCTCTCCTCACCAGGTGGGGAAGCAAGCACGCTTCCCCCTGATGAAACCTTAGCCACTCTGTGCTTTTTATAGACTGCTCCTCTCACTCTCTCTTAAAGCTTAAGCTGTCCCTGGGTTCCTCTTAGCTATTGTAATCCATACACAATACCCACACATTTAATGGGAGAGACGCCTGCTATAAAGCTGGGGGTGCATTTTGCAGGGAGCAATTTAGCTTTCAAACAATGCACCAAGGTTTGCCTTCCTGGGACAATACTGCTGTTGGGCTTTCCCTCCCTCTTGTTCCAGTGCAGCATATGGGGTTTAGTCATTATGGTTTTGACTTGATGACTGCAAGATGAAAAGAGCAAGAGTGAACTGCATGCTGCCATCCTAAGCAACTTTGCAATGAGTCTTTGTAAGGGTAAGCACAGGTGTCTAGAGGTTTTTTTTTTTTAATGTTTTGAACCATACTGCAATGATTGAATGGTGTCCTTTTAGTAAAGCTCAATGTCCAGCTGCTTTCTCTCATCCAAGCCGGCTTTTAGGCTAAATGCTAAACCCACCTGGACTTAAAGAAGAGGCCGTTTGCCTCCCATTTAACCTTCTCCCGATACACAATACCTTCTACATTGTAACCTGTGGGGACAATGGGCTCTAAAAGGTAATCATTCTCACTTCACCAATGCAATTATTGCACATTTTACAGTTCCTGCAGAAAGTCAGAGCAGAAGAAAAATAGAAGAAAAAGACTGACTCCTTTTCTTTTGACGTGACGTTGATTTCTTTGGTATTTGCTCCATTTCCCTCAGTGATAAGACACACAAGACTGATCGCACTGGGACAAGACATGCTGGGATAATGTGGCGGCATGCTGCTAAGCACTTCCTGTCCACAGGAAGTGTGGGGGTTATGGTTGCAGCAATTGTGAGTGGATTCTTCACTTCTTTCTGGTTAAAAATGCCTTAAACCTTGCGATACCTCCAAAGAATAAAATGCGCTTCAACTTTCATGCAAAATATGTGGCCCTGTGCGTCGTGTGATCCTGGCATGGTTCGCTGTACTTCATTAAGATCAGACTGATATCAGTGTTTCAGCCTTGTCATTAATAATGACAAGGCCCACAACTAAATGCATGTCCACTGTTAATTATCAGAGGCCATGTCTGTTAAATATCAGATTCCTCCCTCCAAACAGTGGGCAGTTCTCTCTTGCAGTCTCATCTGTCACTGTAAATGTCATCACTTTATTCTCCTGTTGGCGACCATGACAGGCCCCACTTTGAGCCCCGCTTTATCTCCTTTGCCATCCTTTCTCCCCTGCCACAAAGATTCCCCTCTCTCCCCAAACCCCTTCCACCACTCACTGCTGTATCCCCTTTCCACACGTGGCAAATGATTGCCCCGGTAAAGGTATTTTCTGTTTCAATCTTACATTTTCCCAAGGGAGAATACAAAAAAAGGGGGACAAGCTTTCTGCAGCTGGTTTCACTGAGAAAATTGTTCAGAATTGCCTCATTCCAGGGCAGATTAGCGAATGCATACAATCCCAGGCTAAGTGCTATTGTGCGCTACAATTTGGCCATTATACTTTGTCTTTTCCATTTAGAGAACCCCTACCCAATTAAAGTAATACAGCCCTTCCAATACCTGCTCCCAATTAAATCTGGGCGGTATTACCTGCCTTGATAGAGCTGGCCATGGCTCCTCAACACTCACTTGCATTCATTAGGCCTATTCAACGTGACGGAGCTGATGACAACGATTCAAGTTGTTCTCCCTCTATCCCTCCCCCTTGCCACTCTCTTCTTTCTTTCTCTACTTTCTTTCTCCCCCCGCCTTTCTCTCTGTCACTCCTCTAAAGTCTAGAAATGCCTGCCGCTCACTCCAAGGGCTCAGAATTGGCTGGGGAATAGAGAGAAGGGAGGGTCAGTCCGTGACACCCCCCCCCCCTTCTTTTTCTTCGACATTTTCTCGCCTGCCCTGGTTTTGTTTCCCAGGTAGCTGCAATCTTTTTTTTCCTCCTTTTTCCAGTTCATTGTGCCTTTTTCAAATCCTTCGTCCATGCTGCTCAGTTGGCACCATTTTAAAGTCCCACCATCACAAAGAAAGAACTTGTCCAGGCCACTGACTCGATTGACAATTTCAGAGTGATGAAAAAAATCCACAAAAGCTGAAGCGTGGGGTGCTGCTGGAGTAGGGGGAAGCCATCAGTGTGACATGTCTGCTGTCCAAACCCAAAACCGCCAGGTGTTTGTAGCCTTTCGGGAAAGATCTGTCATATCTCACTGTTCCAACTGAACTCACAGCTCAGACTAGTTTTCTTTTTTCTTCCCCAGTCACAGTGTCACATTTTATAAAGGTGCAGTTATAATGAGCTGGGAAAACAGAGTAACTATGCTGACAGCAGTTGTACTTAAGTCTAGGACACAGATTCTTCAAATGTGCTCATGGCGTGTATTTAATTGATTAAATAACATTCAGCTTGTTCTGTCCTTCCCGACTGCTAAAGCCTGTCCTTGTCTACAGTGAATTTTCTAGAACATACAGGATACATACTGCATTATTAAGTAAAATCCTCCATGAGAGAATGGTGAGCACTCCTACCTCACAAGTTGCTGAGCTGTTAGAAAGACTGCTATTTAACAAGAATGTTAGCTTAGATCACTGCTGCCATGATGCTGTTGTAATCACTTCTGTTTCACTACATGAACACATTATTTCTTACATTTTCTTTTTGGTGAACCTATATAGCCAAACACTATACTGCAAAACAATGCACTGTTAGCACCAAGTGACCTAGTTGTATCCAAACATTTGTCCATGTTGGGTTATTCAGTTTGGATTCTCTTTACTGAATCTGTCCAGCAAAGACTAAAATGGCCGAAAATGTATTATTTTAAAGTACACAATAATTAACATGCTGGTTAATTATGCTGGTCCTGTCTCGTGCACACTTTAATGCAGTGTTGACAAAAATAATAACTTTCATCCATTTTTTCCTCAGTTTCTGTCCTGTTTTTGCTGAGTAATGTCAAAGCACATAGCAAGCTGTCACACAATATACTGTTACTCATGGCTAGTTCTGTTTTTGATGGTGGTAAAAATACTGTAGAATAAATAAAGTATTAAAGTTACCATTGCAACTAACTACATATATGTTTACACCTTCTCTTAATTTGTGTTTTTATTATTAATTTTGCTGCTTTTTCTGCTTAAGAAACTTTCCACTGACAAGTATTGCTGCACCTTTTTGTTCATTTTTTAAAGAGATGTGTAAAAATAGCTGCCAATCTCTCACCTTCAGCAGTGATGATCATGTTTCAGTTCATCACATTCCTACTAATTAGAGACTACAGTACAGAATGACCTAATATTTGCAGCCTTTTATACTTTGGTGAATTTCTTTCAGCAAAAAAGTGCCTATCAAAAAATGAAAGAGATCCAACAGTATGCAGCTGGATGGACAAAGACTTGTGGTCAAGTGAGGTTAAAAAAACAGCCATAAACAAGTTTTGTGGAGAACCCTATCACTGAGTCTTAATCTGAATTAATCTAGACTTTCCTTATTTCACATACTATTAGAGTATATTTTTGACTTTTCTGACTGACTAGTTTCACGAGACTGTTTTAGGAATGACAAGCTGTAGTCAGTTTTAGGGGAAAGAGTGACATCTAGTAGTTGTTAACATAACTGCATAAAGTAAGTTGACAGTAAGCTGAAATGTGGAATGTGCAAGGTAGAGCCTCCCCTATGCTAACCACAACCCTAACCATTTCCCCAACCCTAATCAAATCCACCAGCCAGCAAGGCCTATCTGTGTGGAGTTCTGCATGGGTTTACTCTGGGTGCTCCAGTTTCCTCCCACAGTCCAAAAACATACAAGTTAGGTTAACTGGAGACTCTAAAGTGGCCCTAGGTGTGAATGTGTGTGTGAATGGATTGGCACCACACCGTGGATGCCCTTGAATTTCCATCTGAGATTAATTGAGTATAATAACAACAATCCTCCTCCTACTCATCTGTATAAAGTTTTAAGTTCTGTCAAAATGTTGAAATATGGTGACATTGCAATACATTACATAATAATAAAAAAATTCATATGACTGTACACATAATGATTACAGTACATTTACATGACTCAGTGCTGCATTAGTGAATCAAAACATCAACACAAAAAAGTGAGCCGGCTGTGTAACAGATATGCTTTTGGTACCTGCAATAAAACTTATGATTAGGAATTTTGTTTAAAAAAATACATTTGGTTGATAATAATAGATACTAACTGTAAAATATTTTATATTTCTCTGATATTTTGCAATTTTTACCTCCGCCAAGGAGGTAATGTACAGTAATTGAGGCGGTTTGTTTGTCTGTTAGCAGGATTACGTGAAAAACAACAGATTTTGATGAAATTTTCACGAGAGGTGGGCCTTGAGCTACAGATGGACCTCAATCAAACAATCAAAGCTTTAGAGCACTTTTCATACAAAAAGTTGTAACACCAGAATGAAATACCACACAATTAACCCTTCCCCCCCCCCCACACACACAAGAAACTTTTGTCTGTGTGAGACAGGGTTGAGCACCAGGATCCACGTGTGGAAGCACCATCACGAGGGAGCCACCAACAGCAGGGAACGTGCCAAGTCCACAGCTACAGGGACACCACCTCTGAGACCGCCCAAGTCATATCTGAGGGGTCGATACCACGAGTGTGGTGCTGCAGTGCACGGTTCCCTCAAGTGGGTGGACCAGGGCAACATGAACCAATGCCCTATCTCACAATGTACAGACGGATGGATGGACAGACGGAGGGAGAGAGGGATGGAGCCTTGATGGAGGTGGCATTTACTTTAAACAAACCTTGTCAAATATTTCCACTTAGTATTTTTACTAAGTAGTAGTTATTCAGGTTTTGCTTAAGTAAAGGTTATTTAGTATCAAAAGTATCCATCCACCCGTCCATCCATCCATCCATCCATCCATCTTCTTCCGCTTAATTCTTTTCGGGTTGTGGGGGGGCTGCAGCCTAGCCCAGCATCTTTGGGCGAGAGGCAGGGTACACCCT
The DNA here is from genome assembly GCA_020510985.1 of Pholidichthys leucotaenia. Classification (NCBI taxonomy): domain Eukaryota; kingdom Metazoa; phylum Chordata; class Actinopteri; order Cichliformes; family Pholidichthyidae; genus Pholidichthys; species Pholidichthys leucotaenia. The sequence goes on along the minus strand of CM035845.1, from coordinate 37,620,012 downwards.
GGACAGATCGCCAGTGTATCAAAAGTGTATTTTACAAATATGTTCTAGTAAAGTTTACTTAGAACTTTATTTTTCAGATAAATTTGCTTATGCTTTGGTAGTAAATTTTACTCAGTTCTCTGTAGTTTGTTACTCCAAAACCTTAATGAATATTTATTTTCAGTGTTAATTTTCTAGGGTTTATCTGAACTAGGTAATCTTTACTTCATGTGTATATTTAAGCAATATTACACAAGACAAAGATATGATATTGTGATTATAGTAACTGTGGCTGTGATACCTCTGATGTCCTCCACGTCGTTTATACCTGTTGAGTCGGTACCGTGAAACACCAGAGATGAAAACGTGCTCATTACACTGGTTGTTAGCCGATGGCTCTTACAGTGGATATAAAAAGTCTACACACCCCTGTTCAAATGCCAGGTTTTTGTGATGTAAAAAAAATGAGACCAAGATAAATCATTTCAAAGCTTTTTCCACCATTAATGTGACCTATAACCTGTACAACCCAATTGAAAAACAAACTGAAAAATAAAAAACCTACAACAACCTGTTTGCATAAATATGCACACCCTGTTATAATTGGTGGTGTGGCTGTGTTCAGAATTAACCAGTCACATTCAAACTTGTTAAATGGGAGTCAGCACACACCTACCACCATTTAAAGCGCCTTTGATTAACCCCAGATAAAGCTCAACTGTTCTATTAGGCTTTTCCTGACATTTTTGTTGTCACATCTTACAGCACAAGCCATGGTCTGTAGAGAGCTTCCAAAGCATCAGAGGGATCTCATTGTGCAAAGGTATCAGTCAGGAAAAGGGTATAAAGGAATTTCCAAGGCAATAAATATACCATGGAACACAGTGAAGACACTCATGGGCTATGGGGTAGGGTGGCAAAACTGAAGCCTTATTTTACCAAGAAAAACATCCAAGCCTGGCTACATTTTGCAAAAACACATTTGAAATCTCCCAAATGCATGATGGAAAATGTGTTATGATCCAATGAAACCAAGGTTGAAATTTTTGGCCATAATTCCAAAAGGTATATTTGGTGCAAACACAACACTGCTCATCACCAAAAGAACACCATACCTATAGTGAAGCATGGTGGTGGCAGCATCATGCTTTGGGGCTGTTATTCTTCAGCTGGAACTGAGGCCTCAGTCAAGGTGGAGGAATTATGAACAGTTCCAAATACCAGTCAGTGTTGGCACAAAACCGTCAGACCTGCTAGAAAGCTGAAGATGAAGAGGACCTTTATCTTTCAGCACGACAATGACCAAAACTCACATCCAAATCAACAAAAGAATGGCTTCACCAGAAGAAGGTTAAGGTTTTGGAATGGCCCAGCCAGAGTCCAGACCTGAATCTGATTGAACATCTGTGGGATGATCTTAAGAGGGCTGTGCACAGGAGATGCCCTCACAATCTGACAGATTTGGAGCGTTTTTGCAAAGAAGAGTGGGCAAATATTGCCACATCAAGATGTGCCCCGCTAATAGACTCCTACCCAAAAAGACCGACTGCTGTAATTAAAACCAAAGGTGCTGCATCAAAGTATTAGTTTAAGGGTGTGCATATACAGTGGGGCAAAAAAGTATTTAGTCAGCCACCAATTGTGCAAGTTCTCCCACTTAAAAGATGAGAGAGGTCTCCAATTTTCATCACAGGTGTACCTCAACTATGAGGGACAAAATGAGAAAAAAAATCCAGAAAATCACATTGTCTGATTTTTAAAGAATTTATTTGCAAATTATGGTGGAAAATAAGTATTTGGTCATTAACAAAAGTTCATCTCAATACTTTGTTATATACCCTTTGTTGGCAATGACAGAGGTCAAACGTTTTCTGTAAGTCTTCACAAGGATTTCACACACTGTTGCTGGTATTTTGGACCATTCCTCCATGCAGATCTCCTCTAGAGCAGTGATGTTTTGGGGCTGTCGCTGGGCAACACGGACTTTCAACTCCCTCCAAAGATTTTCTATGGGGTTGAGATCTGGAGACTGGCTGGGCCACTCCAGGACCTTAAAATGTTTCTTACAAAGCCACTCCTTCATTGCCCGGGCGGTGTGTTTGGGATCATTGTCATGCTGAAAGACCCAGCCATGTTTCATCTTCAATGCCCTTGCTGATGGAAGGAGGTTTTCACTCAAAATCTCACGATACATGGCCCCATTCATTCTTTCCTTTACACGGATCAGTCGTCCTGGTCCCTTTGCAGAAAAACAGCCCCAAAGTATGATGTTTCCTCCCCATGTTTCACAGTAGGTATGGTGTTCTTTCTCCTCCTAACACGGCAAGTTGAGTTTTTACCAAAAAGTTCTATTTTGGTTTCATCTGACCAGATGACATTCTCCCAATCCTCTTCTGGATCATCCAAATGCTCTCTAGCAAACCTCAGATGAGCCTGGACATGTACTGGCTTAAGCAGAGGGACACGTCTGGCACTGCAGGATTTGAGTCCCTGGCGGCGTAGTGTGTTACTGATGGTAGCCTTTGTTACTTTAGTCCCAGCTCTCTGCAGGTCATTCACTAGGTCCCCCCGTGTGGTTCTGGGATTTTTGCTCACCGTTTTCATGATCATTTTGACCCCACGGGGTGAGATCTTGCGTGGAGCCCCAGATCAAGGGAGATTATCAGTGGTCTTGTATGTCTTCCATTTTCTAATAATTGCTCCCACAGTTAATTTCTTCACACCAAGCTGCTTACCTATTGCAGATTCAGTCTTCCCAGCCTGGTGCAGGTCTACAATTTTGTTTCTGGTGTCCTTTGACAGCTCTTTGGTCTTGGCCATATTGGATTTTGGAGTCTGACTGTTTGAGGCTGTGGACAGGTGTCTTTTATACTGATAACGAGTTCAAACAGGTGCCCTTAATACAGGTAACAAGTGGAGGACAGAGGAGCCTCTTAAAGAAGAGGTTACAGGTCTGTGAGAGCCAGAAATCTTGCTTGTTTGTAGGTGACCAAATACTTATTTTCCACCATAATTTGCAAATAAATTCTTTAAAAATCAGACAATGTGATTTTCTGGATTTTTTTTTTCTCATTTTGTCTCTCATAGTTGAAGTATACCTATGATGAAAATTGGAGACCTCTCTCATCTTTTAAGTGGGAGAACTTGCACAATTGGTGGCTGACTAAATACTTTTTTGCCCCACTGTATATGCAGCCAGGTTATTGTAAGTTTTTTATTTTTCCCCTTAAAATATTTGTTTTTCAATTGGGTTGTGCAGGTTATAGGTCATATTAATGGTGGAAAAAGTTTTGAAATAATTTATCTTGGTCTCATTTTTTTACATCACAAAAACCTGGAATTTGAACAGGGGTGTGTAGACTTTTTATATCCACCGTAGTTAGCATGCTAGCGATTTCTTTGGCACTCTTCACTCGCTTTTCTTGACATTTTCAGATGAAACAAAAAGTCCATCACCACAAAAATGCTTTTCTCTAGATTTTCCAGGTCAGCTGATGAAATTCTTGGACACTGGGAGGTTTCCATGGAAATAGCCTGGCTTCTTCCTTTCTCCTACTCCTCCTCCTTTTCTGATGACCATTCCTAATTTAACTCAAATGTTATAATCGGAAAAATGTCCATCGTTTTGCCATATTCCATTAATGTTGCTTTAAAGTGCTGACCAGGAGTTGACAGTGAATAGCAGCTACTAATTAATTGCTGGCTACTGGAACACCTTCAAAGCAAAGTGATACATATCCAGTGAAACTGGAGTGCAATTATCGGGGATTATAATAACTCCTGGAATGCCTATTGTCCAATCAAATCACTCAGTCAGAACTAGCTGTTGTATAATACCATATATGAACATACTTCACCTCTTAATTATTACAGACTTAACATATTTAGTACATGCATAGCTGTTTCTTCCAGGACAATGTATGCAAGTGCTACCAAACTATGTGAAAACATGCATGGTGCAAAATATGTGCTGTTTGATTGCGTGTCCATTGGCTGACAAATCTCCTGCACTATGTGTGTCTTTTATGAGCCACCAGGGGGCACACATCCAGGCACCAGTATGTGTTTTGTGCCACATAACAAAAGGGGGGTATATCTTCAACACCTCATGCTCAGTAAAGGTGTTAACACAGATAAAAGTTACAAATATTAGACAACAGAAACAACTTTGACATATGCATAGTGGGATGTTCTGAAATCACAGATTTGGTCAGTATTGGCTTGATGACGCGGCTCCTCGGTGACGCCATCACGCTGAACATATAAATGTAAGGGACGGCCATTTTACTGTCTTTTTCGGCTCAGACTCCCAATCAACATTCTCTGTACCACCATAATTAGTGTGTTGTAATAAAGTTCGTGTTCTCAGCAAACTCCACTCTCCATTGGTCCTTCCACGTTTTCCAGACATAACATTTGGCAATGAGACTAAACTATGGAAACATGTTTGAGGCCACTACAGCCATTTCTGGAGACCTCTGGTGAGCGGACGATACGGTGGCTGTGCTAGCTCGATGCTTTTGAAACCTACGTGTCGCCGTTGGACTTGGGCAAGCTAGACTAAGATAAGATAAGATAAGATAAGATAAGATAAGCCTTTATTAGTCCCACAACGGGGAAATTCCAGGATTGTAACAGCACAGGGATAGCAACACTCAGAGCAACAATCAGAAGGCAAGAAAAAAAAAGCAAGCAAGCAAGAGCAGCTAATATACATATGTACATATTACTATAAATATATATATATACACACAGACACACAGTGTAGAGCATTGTAGCTGGATGGGATAAATATATGAGTATATAAACACAGTACGGAGCATTGCAGCTAGATGGAATAAATATGTAAATATATAAACACAGTGCGGAGCAATGTAGCTAGATGGAATAATATGTAGATATATAAACACACAGTACGGAGCATTGCAGCTAGGTGGAAAAAATATGTAAATATATAAACACAGTGCGGAGCAATGTAGCTAGATGGAATAATATGTAGATATATAAACACACAGTGCGGAGCATTGTAGCTAGATGGAATGAATATATAGGTATATAAATATAAACATAAACATAAACACACCCAGTGCGGAGCATTGTAGCTAGATGGAATAAATATGTAAATGTATAAACACACACAGTGCAGAGCATTGTTGCTAGATGGGATGAAACAGCACAACCGTCTACTTAGTTATCCTACATGGTATGATTATGTGCCCATACATATTCTCACCCTCCGTAGCTACCGGTATTTTCCTAGTTGTATGCTGGAGGGGACCATTGTGTAAGTCTATTGCATCTTTTGCATTCAAAAAACTATTAGGTTGTTACGTCTTTTTACTATCTCTGCGAGCAGCCCTGCTTAGGTTGTACAGTCTGACAGCCGTTGGTAGGAAGGACCTGCGAAACCTCTTGGTTGTGCACCTGGGATGATGTAGTCTGCTGCTAAATGAGCTCCTCAGTGCATTCAGTATGTCCTGCATAGGGTGGAACTCGGACTCCAGCAGAGATGACAGTTTAGCCACCGTCCTTCTCTCTCCTATCTCCTCCACCGGATCAAGGTGCTGCCCCAGGACAGAGCTAGCTTTCTTGATCAGTTTGTTCAGTCTCTTCCTATCGGCTGCAGTAATGCCACTGCCCCAGCAGACCACTCCAAAAGTGATGGCTGATGCCACCACCGTGTCATAGAATGTCTTCAGCAGTTCCCCTTGTACACCAAAAGACCTGAGTCTCCTCAGTAGGAACAGCCTGCGCTGTCCCTTCTTGTAGAGTGCGTCTGTATTGTGTGACCAGTCTAGTTTATTGTTCAGATGAACACCCAGGTACTTATAGGATGTCACCATCTCAATGTCTGTTCCCTGTATATTTACTGGTGCTGTGAGGGGTTGTCGTTGCCTGCGGCAGTCCACCACCAGCTCCTTAGTTTTCCTCGCGTTGATCTGGAGGCAGTTCCTATGGCACCAGTCCACGAAGTCCTGGATAAGCCCTCTGTACTCAGCTTCATCTCCATTGGAGATGAGGCCAACGATCGCAGAGTCATCAGAGAACTTCTGTAGATGGCAGTGTGTTGTGTTGTGTGAGAAGTCCGCAGTATAAAGAGTGAACAGGAAGGGAGCCAACACCGATACTAGATACGGAAGCAAGCTCTACTGGTTCACAATCTGGGCATAGAAGGTCATCGTATTTTCTATATGCTAGGACCAACAGAAACCTTTGCTTTGTCAATGGAGCTGCTAGCTAGCTACTTTGCCACACCTGGCAATGTGTTGGCGTGACGCATTAGGTTTCACCAACGGCAACAGAAGACTGGAGAGACAACACAACAATTCGTCACGGACCTTCACCACCTAGCTAGCATGTGCAGATTCGGTTTGTTGGAGGACAAAATGGTGCGGGACCAGTTGGCCAAGCCCACTAGCAATCGGCAGCTGCGGGAAAAGAGACTAATGGCGTCAAACGACATGACGCTACCAAGGACCATCAAGCTAGCATTCCAGCTAGAGGCCACCAACGGATTTGCATCGGAGCTAGGTGTACAGCAGCAACAACTGCAGCCAAGCCACACACTGCTAGCACACGCGGTAACCACAGAAGGGCCCAGTGACATAGCAGAAGAGGCCAAAGTAAACACCGCCGATCAGAAGAATGCAATGAGGCGCTTCTCATGTGGAAACTGTGGCTCCCTGACATACCGAGAGAGAACATGTTCCTGCCTGGCAAGGGGGCATCGATGTGAGCAATGCGGCAAATTCAACCACTTCGCCAAGGTTTGCTGATCAGCACCACCGCCAAACCCACTGGTTAGTTCAAGTCACTCACCCACAACTACCATCCACATGATGAGTTCCGGAGGTGTGGTGTACGCATTCTGCATGGTAGGGCTGGATGACACCAGCTTACCGCCCCTGCTCGACACAGTCGCAGTGAGACTGATGTTGAACTGGGTCACCATAAAGAAGTTCTTCCCCAACCATCCAATCAAGAAAAACCCAGCGGAGCTGTACGGGTATGGTAACTACCGCATCAGTAATGCAGAGACCATCACACTAACAGTCCGCTACGCATCAAGAGTCATTCATGATTTTGTTTTCCAAGTGGCTACACATGGAGACAACATACCAGGATGTGACCTGTTCTATCAGGTGGGCTTCACCATCCGCGACAGAAACGGACTCTGTTTGACTGACGATGATGAGTGGGACACAACACACCCAGACAATGACGATGAGGGTACAGCTGTCCCGTGCTCATTGGAGAAGGGGCAGCAACCGGACCTGCCTCAGATCCTTGCCCAGCATAAGCCTCAGCAGGCCGCTGCAGAGCTTCAGGAGAAGGAGCCTGCATCTATCGGGAACCCCGGGACACAACAACCCGGCGCAGGTTCTACCAACGGCGACAGCAACACATCGCCATGACCAAGCTTCCCAGGAGAGGGGGAGAAGAGGCCAGACTACTTTCCAAACCACGTCCGGCACCGACCTCCAGGAGCCGCCGCTGAGCTGCAGGATGAAGAGTCAGCGATCCAACAAAATGCAGCAGAGCCACCGGACACCTTCCAAATCTACGCCCGGCATCAGTCTCCAGGAGACGCCGCTGAGCTGCAGGATGAAGAGTCCGTGACCCAGCAGGATTCAGCAGAACCACCACAACCCAATGGATGCCCCACAGCAGACATGACAGCCACACCCTCAACCACAACGCCAAGCGCAGCCGAACAGAGCGCCACTTAAAGTGAAGGACTGGGTTCGCCAGAAAGAGAACCACAACCCTTCTTGATAAATTTTACCATTTTATTTTCAGTGACATTTGGAGATAGTGCAAGTGAATATATTGGCAGTAGGAGGTGGAAGTGGTGAAAGGGGAGGAGGGCCGTGAGAGTGACATTCTCAGGACCCCCCATGAGGGGAAACCTCTGCTCCCCACTCAGCAGCTTGTGATATCAGCTTTCCCTTTTCAGTCGTCAGGAGGATCAGCAGCAGCGAGTCCTTCCACCTGTGTGGCTCAAATCCAGATGAGACTCAACAACTCTGATAAACCAATCATCTGAAAGTAATGTGGGTCTGGGCAGTGAGACGAGACATTTATTTCAGCTTCAGAGACACCACTGCATTTACATGATATTTGTCAATTTGGTTGTGTTTGTGAGATATAATGTATGCAAGCCTCTGCTTTCCCCACATTTTAAAAGATGTAACAATATGATAAAAATTCTCCAAAAAGCCTTGAACATTGTTTTTCATTGATATACAGTCGAAATACATATTTCAGTGTTAGTGGACTTCTAGTTTTGAATTTATTGTTGGAATCCTTGATGGAAATTCAATTTACATCCATGGGATGAACAAATGAAAGTTATTTGAGGGATTGCATGCTGTTTCATCAGAATTTACACCACATTCATTTAGGCACTTTAAATATTTGTTGGAGAGGAGAATAAGCATGTATGTTCTAATGTGGCATTGTTGTACTGAATAACCAGCCAATCAGACCTAGATGAAGTAGGTCTGCATGTTCTGACCTTCAGAGGGATCCAGCTCCCTTTTGATATGCCAAATCAAAGATTGTGCTTCACCAACCGAAGGCTGTTTTGTTGCTTGACTTGCTTTTCTTGTGTCCATGTTGAAAGGGAAATTGGCCGTGATTTTTAATCATTCTTGAAAAAACAAAACAACTGTTCTCACATGGTGGCAGATTTCAAAAAGAACTCGGCCAAGAGGTTTGAGCAAGGAGCTAAATGTGGTATTGAGGAGAAGTATTTAGATGATAAGGAAATCAAATTATTTTTCTTCCTCCCTTTGCTCTGCTGGATTTCTCTTGTTTGGTGCACACATATGTATGTATGCAACCACTTAGCAAAGGCTGAGTTTAAGGAAAGGAAACCGGATGGGAGAGGAGATAAAGAAAGGGTGGCTAAATTCAGACCACATGGCCACATGGTCCAACAAATGCAGTAACCAGGGGCTACTTCTAGTCACGGTAGCTGTATGAGGCTGGGAAATGAACCAGAGATGAGCTGCACATTTAAAGTTTTCTTTTACTTTATCATTGCTGAGGGGATCCACGAGAACACATTTTGTACTGTTATTGATTTGGTTGTGTGTGTATGTGTGTGTGTGTGTGTGTGTGTTTTTTTTCAAACTTAAGTCAAGAAGTCAGTTTTTCTCAATTTCTGAGTTTATTTTGACTTTTGGGAAATTTATTTACCTTTCCCCCTGTTTTTTTTTTTCAAACAATATTTATTCCACCAAATGTTTGAAAAATTACATTTTCAAAATACCTCTTGAGTTACCTCTTTTCTAAATTTCAAGTTCTTTCATTCACCTGGGATCTAACTATGTTGCAAGAAAATAAGAAAACACAAAATAAACCAGTATATTTAAAACTTGTTGGACACTTCTTAATTTTAGTAAAGGATCAAGGACTAAATCCCCCCCCCCCCCAAAAAAAAATATACATAATTCTAGTTTCAAAAGCTGCAGTGTGTGAGTAAGGAGAGGGGGGTAAGGTGAGATAATGGTTTTGTATGGGATTTCACATCTCCAGGTCTGTGTTTCGGATCTAGTCACCAAGAGCTCCACAGCTTTGTGCACTGTGGTACAGTATAGCCTGCAGGGACTGCAGTGACGGGTCAGTGCAGCACCGAGTGATCAATGTCCTGTGGGGATCCCTGGCATGCAGGACTCATGGAAGAGTCTTGGTATCCCCTCCAATGCAAGTTACAGCTGTTCTGGCATGACCTGATATCAGTCTGTTTGCCTGTGTCCATTGTCTCCTTGTGAGGTTGAAGAAGCCAGGTAGTGGTTCACCAGATCCCTTCCTCTAGAGAGGTTCTGTCTCCAGGATTCTTTGATATTAAAATGTTCTTTCTTTGCCTTGTAGAAGGGTTTTTTACACGTCAGTCTTGAGTTAGTAGGTGTCATTTGTGTTGTTAGTTTCGTAATTTAGGTTTGAGATGTGCTGGTGTTGCTGCTGAGTAGCTTCTTGTCTTTGGAGGTGTGGAGGTAATGGTTAAAGTTAGCATTACAGAAAGATGAGGCTCTGCTTTGAAAACATTACAACTATAACCCGCCATCTTGTCACATCACAGCCCTGTCATAGGACAAGCTCCCTCCACATCTGTCCTGAGACACAGAACAGCCCTTCTTCCACTCAGACCCAGCAATTAAAGGGTTGTTGTTAGCATTAGAGCAGACATTAGCTAATGCCTGGACTAAAGCAAACTTTGTGTTTTGCTGTAAAGCTACTTATTGTGAATGTTGTTGTTGTGGCGGAATGGAATAAGGCACGGCGAACTGGAGTTTAAAAGTGGGTTTTATTCATCGCCATCACAGAGCTCACACCAGCACTGTATAAGCGTACTGGAGCGAGCCTTCAGGCTCTCGTCAGGAGACAGGGAATGCGTGTAGTCAGTTGAGCAGTGAGAGAGAGAGAATGAGCAATATGGTTGACTTATATACCCAGCTACAGACAATACATGCACAGCAGTAAGCATGGGCATTTGCATTTGAGAGTCACACACATCAATAGGAGGATTACTGACAGGAAGACATTTGCATTTGAGAGTCACACATAACAATAGCAGGATTACTGGCCGGAATTCCTCTCCACCTATTGATAACAGTCCATACATCTCACTGTTCTGTTAATTGCTCCAGCTGAGTGTTCTGCTTGTCTGTAGGCTGTGGGCGTGGCCCACACACTCCCCCCCAGAGGGCTCAGCAGGAAGCTGAGGCCTCGATAGTCCGGCTTTGGAAGCGAGCTGCGGGGGAGGCTCTGTGCCGAGGAGGTGGAGGGAGGGGGGTGGGGGGTAGCAAGTGCTGGCCCGGGACGACAAAGTTGTCTGGGCCGCGCAAAAATTGCATGTGGATCCACGATGTTGAGGGGCTGTCCCGTTGAACGTGCGGAGATCCACAGCGGTTGTGAGAAGAAAAATTTGTCTCTGACTCCTTTCGCGGCTATGAAGAAAAAAAAGGAGCTGCAGCTGTGAGGGACGTGGCGGGTTGGCTTTAGGTGCGCGCGCAGCCCTAAAGCCCTCGGGGACAGCTGACGGCTGAATTCCCATTGTGGGCCGTGGCTGAGACCCATACAAAATCCTGTGAGCGAGCTGCGTGTGTGCTTCAGGTGTGTGAGCAGCCCTGAAGGTTCCGATGTGCAGCGGTGGAGGACGATGGCGGTCTGTGGAGCCATTATTGTCCCGTGCGTGGTGCGCTGTCCTCGTAACCCCCCGGTGTGCGTGCGGGGTTTCGGTGCATGGCAGGTCCGCTGTAGAGGCGAGTCAGGGTCAGGGAGCTTGCTGGAGATCAGCATCGTCGGCGCCGATGGTCATCCCTGTTCAGGCTGTTGCTGTCGCTTGCTCGTGCTGGGGCATGGTGTGTTCAGGTCCACGTGCTGCGTTCTCCATCAGCCCTGGAGGTCGCCGTTGTGGAGAGAAGACGAGGTGCGTGCGCGCTTGTGTCAATGCGGAGGAGCGGTGAGAGGGAGTAGACGATCTTTGTCCCTCGGGCTCGTGTGGTTGCGGAGGAGTGGTGAGAGGGAGTAGACGATCTTTGTCCCTCGGCCGGTCCCAGCGTGGATGTGCAGATCTCAGGCGAGGATCGCACCATGACGCTTTCTGCAGCTTTCCCGGTCGTGGATGATCTCCGAGGGAGTTCGCCTGGTGTCGGTTCTGCGTCGAGGTCTCCCGTGTGGCAGAAGGGAGGGCAGTGCTTTTGCGTCAGGCTGCTGCGTTCGCTTGTCGTCGGAGACACCGCCGGGTGCTGCGTTCGTTCGTCGTCAGGGTGTTCTTTCTTTCGGGGGTCACCAGTGTGGCGGATGATGGAATAAGGCACGGCAAAGTGAGATTTAAAAGTGTATTTTATTCATCGCCATCACAGAACTCACCCCAGCACTGTATAAGCATGCTGGAACGAGCTCTCAGGCTCTCGTGAGCAGACAGGGAATGCGGTGTAGTCAGTTGAGCAGTGAGAGAGAGAGAATGAGCAATATGGTTGACTTATATACCCAGCTACAGACAATACATGCATAGCAGTAAGCATGGACATTTGCATTTGAGAGTCACACATAACAATAGCAGGATTACTGGCCGGAATTCCTCTCCACCTATTGATAACAGTCCATACATCTCACTGTTCTGTTAATTGCTCCAGCTGAGCGTTCTGCTTGTCTGTAGGCTGTGGGGGTGGCCCACATTGTTTCCATTCCACGGAGCTGTACTTCAGACCCACAACCCCAAAGTATATCTGTGTATGTTGCCAAACTGTGACATAACCCCTAGTGGTCAACAGTGGTAAAGATTTTTTTTCAAGAAAATATTCAGATCAGATGTCACAACTTTCCAAGGGTATAACTTGAAAGTGGTAAGAGATAATGGCTTACTGTCCATTAGAAAGATGTAGAATATGATCCAAAGTTTAAGATAGGAGTAAATTTACGCATCTAATTTGCATACAAACAAACAAAGACATTTGTCACTTACCGGCGTCCTTTTGTGGCATTCTGGTCGCTATTTTGTCCTCTCCCGGTCATTTAAGCTTTCTCTCCTACATCCACAAACTGTTATTGATTATTCCACCTTAATTTCACTTTTATTCCGTGGCAATTTCTCTTATATGACGACATGCAACCAGTGATTGCTCTCCAGTTACATGGCGCTCCGGGCGCCGGTAGGTCAAATCAACGAGCTTCATGGTCCCTGTGTTATAAGAATATGTAAACATCTACCTTCAACAGCTAAATAATCTCTTTTTAGAGTCATAGTTGGCAAATTTGGGACCAAATCCTCCGAATTTGCTCATCAGTCTGTGATGGCGTCTGTCCACAATGACGGGTGCCTCCATTTTGTTTTGTAATCTCAAAGACGACAAAGAAGAACAAGGATTTCTTCTTCTTTGGTGTATTATGTGTCATACATGAGTCCTCCAACGTGTGCCTGCCACCTTGTGAACTGGCATGATCAGTACAAATCCTCAGTACAGCTAGGCAGTGTTTCTGCACGTCATATCAGTTGACAGACACAGTGCCACGCTCTGCCACTAGGTGCACACAAAATTACACAGCTTAAAGGTTAAAACATTTTATTGACAAGGCAGTGGTTGTTTCTACAGAAGCCTTTAGCCTAGCATTGATATGCTATAGAAATAAGGTAAATGTGCATGCTTTGCTATCCATTGCTGTGTTGGTGGCAGGTTAATTTTTTTTTTTTTTTTATTGTTGGAACTGTGGCTGTGATGCCTTTTGTACAAGCACCAGATGTGGTGAGATGTGCCGTTAAAAGTTAGCATTAGCAGTTAGCTTAGCAGTGTGCCATTATAGCAGACTAGGAGCTCATGAATGTAGATAAGAAGTAAGAAGAAAATGAAAGTGAGGGGCACAGTAGCTGTTTTAATAAGCGGTAAACAATAGAGGAGTAGTTTTTGGTCTTCAAAACTAGATAGATATTTCACTGAAGATTTCAAAATCTTAAAATTAATCCCTGGAAAAGGAAATGAATGAAATACTTAAAATGCCCAAACAATTTTGTTCACTATTAATAGAAAAGCATTTCTGGGACTCGCATTGATATTAGACTGAATGCAGATGTTGGTGACAAGGTGGAATTAGCGTGGACACGAACACCAGCCAGATTTTAATTAAGTTTACACAGACTGTGGTGCAGCGACCCCATGAAAAAGGACAAGCACAACCTGACTAATCAGCCTGAACTCCATGACATCACTCCTAGACCTGCCAAACCAGCCCAAATGGTGGGGAGGATGGGGGAGAGTGTAGGTAGTTTACCGCGGTTACAAAGCACCAATTTATCACTATAAGCAAATGCTAACCTAGGAGCATTGCCCCCGGCAGAATTAATTGGCCCTCTCCCTGTCTGTGAAGTGTCTGGCCTTGTTTAAAAAGACAGGCTGCCCCTGAGACCCTCACTCTCAACGCAGTGCGCCATGGAGCTGCTGCGTTGCCATTGGTCAATTGATATCCACGGAAACCCCTTTGCGCTGCATAACCAGGAAGTGCATGTCGGGGCACCATCATGCCTTTGAATTTTGAACACCGTGATGGACATTAACAGATATCTCCTAACCTTCAGAATACAGGATTAAATACCCGTTTCTGGTGATCAGTGGGAAAGAGTAGCATTTCTAAAAATTGATCACATCATTGAGTCAGACGCTCACAGAAAATACTGGGCTGACTGGTGACTTGGACTTGACAGTTTTAATGGTGTGTTTTCTACCAAAAGTTCCATCCTAACTAACTCCAACAGCAGAAACTATACAACCCCCCCCCCCCGCCCTCCCACAACCCACTAAGGTTGAGAGGTCTTTCCTGCATTCTCCCATTTAAGCTGATAGTTGTGAGGAAAAAGCAGGAAAAAGTAGTGATTAACTACGTGACTGGCTCTTTCAGCCCACTCTGCTGTGACTAAAAAAGTGTGGGTGCACCTTTCTACTACATTAGCCACTGCAGATTGAAGGCCAATGTAGGCTGAGAAAGAAAGAAGGGGGGGAGGAGGGTAGAGACAACAGAGCTACCCCCTTTTCCTTCGTCTTCTTCCCCTTCTTCCTCTTCTTCCTCCCCTTCACCCCGCCACCCACTCTCTTTATCTAGCTTCTCCCGTTCGGCGGCGAGAGTGCAGCCCTATCTCACCGGCCCATCCGTGGTGTCTCCTTTCCCTGGCTCCTGTACTTGGGGGAATAATTAATCGGGCTAACAGGTAAGAGATACCGAGACGTGGCATAAGAGCAGCTTTCAGAGCTTTGTGTGTGTGGGGTTTCCACGCTGAAATGGATCCGCTCGCCACTCAGGGCCCTTTTCACTGGAGGAGCCTGTTGAGAAGGAGAGTCAGCTGTGAGTGGATCTCACCGGACGGCCAGATCCCCCTCCACCACCGCCGCCCTCCTCACTCCTTCAGCTCTCTCTCCAACCTCTCCTTCCTTCCTTTAACCCCACATCCTTTATTTTCTTGCTTCTCCCCCCCCCCCTTCTCTCACACTCTCTCTCTCTCTCTCATTCTCTCAGAGAAATGAGACTCATGCACACAGAGGTAGCTCAGGGCACCAGAGCAAACTGGAGGGCCCTTGGACACTTTCCCCTGATCTGTCCTCCACCGTGAGCACCTTTCACTCAAGCAACCGAGCATGACACACCTCTACACATTGTTAAAAAAGAAAGAAAGGAAGAAAGAAAAAAAAAAAACAACCTGACCGGTTTGATCCTGTTTTGAATTTAATTAGGCTATTTTAGCTTGGGATTGAGCCTAAAAGTAACTGCTGTCCTGGCTAACAAAGCCTTTCTAAATAAAAACGGGACCTGGATGTGACAGTACATTTTGTAAAGCGGCATGTTTCTAAAGGATTATTTCCAGGAGGAGGCTTCAGTTTTCTTCCTGTGGGTGTCAGGTGATTGACAGCAAGCAGAATGTAAAGTAATACTCCTGCTGATGTGATAGAGGAGAAAAAGCAAAAGAAAAACATCCAAGTCCTTACAGCGAAGTTGTAATGATTTTTTTTTGGTTTTATTTTGTTTTTATAAGTGAGGTGTCTTGTTTGTTGTAATGACTGATGCTATAAATTGGATAATAGGACATGACGTGTTTTAATACAAGGGAAAAGACAAAATTCTTATTGAGAGTGTGCAGAGCAAATCAAATTTTAGACAGCACCGTTCTGAAATACAGTGGTTACATATAAAAAAAAAAGAAGTTTTAATCTAACACTGTGCTCTAAGGTTCCTGAAAACTAATAAAACTCAAAACTCCCAAAATAATGCTCAACAAGGCAAAAAAGAACCCATTGTATAAAGCTGACAACATCTGAGAGAAAATCATAAGTAGAGAAAAAGTCATGCAGTAGAAAACCTTTTTTTTTAAATACAAACTTGCCAAATCTTGTTTAATTAATTTCATTAACTTGCTACTGAAGTTTCTTAATACTTCAAAAGTTGCAAAAGTTGCATCAAGCCGACACGTTCCAGTTCCACCAAATAAATCCTCACAAAGTATCTTATATGAAACTATTTATTCCTGATATTAACTTACATTCAGTTTACATTAAACCATGTAAATGTTATGTAAACTAGCAAAGTCATTACATGCCATACATAACCATCCATGAAAAATATTAACTAAACCCATGTTGTTAGCTAGAAGTGTGATAGTGCATTACGATATACAGTATCATATTTGACTTATATTGTTTAAACATTTAGTTTGAACAAAATAACTTAAATGTGTGCAGAAAGATAACATAGCTAGAATAATCCGGGGCAAAAAGTTACAGCGGGCAGGTTTACACCCCCTTCCTGCCCGTGTCTCTAACTTTAGACTCAGTTCATGTGCAGCACACTCTTTACTTTCCCGCTGCACATGAGCCATGAATGTGGATCTTTCTCCACAAGAGAGGACAAATAATATTTTTTTGAAAACCTGTTGTCAATACAATATGTTTTCTCGTGAAACTAGACTTATCGGGCCACATGTCTGTTTTCACGCTAGTAATAATAATGCATCAGATTTACAGTATATAGCACTTTTCATGGACACTCAAAGATGCTTTATAAAGGATACATTATTCATTCACTCCACAGACAGACGCCGATATTGGTAAGCTACCACTGTAGCCACATCTGCCCTGGGGCAGACTGACAAAAACGTGGCTGCTGATCCATGCCAATGACCTCTCCGACCACTACCAAACATTCATACTCGGTATGTCATGTATACTGGAGGAAAGGTGGGTAAAGTGTCTTGCCCAGGGACACAACGGCAGGATGGCTGAGGGAGAGCGGGATTTGAACTGCTAATCCTCCGGTTATTGGATGACCCGCTCTACCTCCTGAGCAACAGTACAGGGTTCTCTCCTGGTGGTGTCAAACTAAATGGTGATGATGGGGCAAGTTGCTGCAAAGAGACCGGGGCATGGAATTGTGGATTACTGTTATGTTAGTCAAGATGTGGATTCTGGATCACTTTGTCACTTTCTTTAATATTACGAAAGTTAAAGGATCCTGACCCAGATCATCTCCAAAATCTAATAGGTTCATCCTTCTCCCAAAGGCCACCTCTGTTGAAAATTTAATCAAAATCTGTCCAGTACTTTTTTGTAATCCTACTACTAGACAGAAAAACAAATCGACCCAAAAACATTACCCCCTTGGCAGCAGTAAAAAGAACTATAGAAAGAAATACTTTGCCTTGTGAATTTATGAACTTACCACCCGCTGTAACAACTCACCCTGCAGTGGCGTAAAAAGTTACATGGCCATATATATTTTCATTTGTCCGCTATCACCATGTAATACCTACAGCAGAGAAAATAAGTATTGAACATGTCAACTGTTTTCTCATTAAACATATTTCTGATGGAGTAATTAACCTGAGATTTTCACCAGATATCAGTAACAACCCAACTGATCCATACATACAAAGAAATCAAGGCAACTGTGTTCACAAAACAAGTTATATTTAATAAAGTGGAATGACACAGGGAATAAGTATTGAACACATGAAAAAAGCAGTGCAAAAAGGCATAGAAAGCTAAGAAACCAGCTAAAATCCATCAGAATTTAGGAACCCATCCCACCCCCCATCAGTGCAAATTAATTTCAGTTGGTTAAGTCCTGACTGATAGCCTTTAAAAAGGTATGTGAATATCAGATTGTCACACCCCAAATGACTCATGATGGGTAGAAGCAAAGAGCTCTCTCTAGACCTTTGCAACCTTATTGTTGCGACACATAATTGGCATTGGTTACAGGCACATTTCTAAACTGCTGCATGTTCCAGTGAGCACTGTTGGAGCCATCATTCGGAAGTGGAAAGAGCATCATTTTACCATAAGCCAGTCATGACCAGGAGCTTCTTGCAAGATTTCTGACAGAGGAGTCAAAACAATTATTTATTTTTTATTTATTTTATTTTTATTTCGGATAGTACATTACAGGTTAGAAGAAACTGTATAATATAACAACAAGGTCAAATTAGACAAAGACTCCTTCTACTATACAATTCCACGTGAGTTATCCGAAATGGGTGATGGCTGAAGCCGCAGCTTATATTGCCAATCAATCATCAGAAGACTTATCCGAGAGTCAATGACTACTCGTGGAGAGCTCCAGAAAGATCTGGAGTTAGCAGGTACTGCTGTTTCAAAGAAAACAATAAGTAACACACTCAACCAACATGGGCTATATGACCACTCACCTCGCAAGACTCCATTGCTGAAGAAAAAGCATGTTGAAGCTTGTTTAAAGTTTGCTGCAAAACATTTGGGCAAGCCAGTAAAATACTGGAAGAATATGGTCTAGTCAGATGAGACCAAAATTGAACTTTTTGGATGCCACAACACACAGCATGTTTGGAGGAGAAATGGCACTGCAATCAGCCAACAAACACCATCCCAACAGTGAAGTTTGGAGATGGGACCATCATGGTGTGGGGGAGTTTTTCAGCACATGTACAGGAAGACTTCATAAAATTGAAGGAAAGATGAATGGACAAATCTACAGAGACATCCTTGATAAGAATATGTTGCCATCTGCAAAGATGCTGAAGATGAAACAAGAGTGGACATTTCAGTAAGAAAATTATCCCAAACACACAGCCAAGGAAATTCTCAACTGGCTCCTGAGAAGGAAAATAAAGCTGCTAGAATGTCCCAATAAGTCACCTGACCTGAATCCAATTGAAAATCTCTGGAATGAACTGAAGATCAGAGTTCATAGAGGACACCCACAGAATCTTCAAGATTTGAAGACTGTGTGGAAGAATGGCCTAAAATTACTCCTTAGCAATGCCTGTGCATAGTTTCTTCATACAGAAGGTGTCTGAAAGCTGTTAGTGCCAACAAAGGCTTTTCTACCAGATCTTAAATGAATTTTACCAAGCGTGTTCAATACTTTTTCAATGTGTCATTCCACTTTATTAAATATAACTGGTTTTGTGAACACAGTTGCCTTGAGTTTTTTGTATGTATGGATAACTTGTGTTGTCACTGATATCTGGCGAAAATCTCAAGTCAGTGTCTCCATCAGAAATACTAGTGCATGCCCGTAGAAAGCAAGTATTCTTGTCTGAAAACAGGTAGGCCAGTTAGGCTTTACAGGTCCAAATGTTGTTCTTGCTCATCCGTCGTTCTCGACAATGACCAAGGACATCACAGGGAAGACGACTGGGTGCGGTGTGTCCGGCAGTGGCTGATCAGTCCGATGTGGGCATGGAAGACTCTGCCAAAGGTCGAGCACAGGTGGTCTGCGCAGGCAGAAGATACGGGAGTGGCTCTGGACTTGCGAAACTCAAGTTTTCTCTGGGCCATGGCAATCCTGTTCAGCTGAAAGGAGGCAGCACCTGTGCTGGTACGGCTTTACCAGTCTGGTCGGTCTAGTGCTAGGGTCTCCCAGGTGTCAGGACTGATGTCAAAGCCCTTCAGGGAGGCCTTAAGAGTGTCTTTGTAGCGCTTCTTCTGACCACCTTGTGAGCACTTGCCCTCTGCTAGTTCACCGTAGAACAGTCTCTTTGGCAGGCGTGAGTCAGGCATACGAACAAGGTGGCCAGCCCACCTAATCTGGGCTCTCTTGAGCAGGGTGTGGATGCTAGGCAGCACAGCTCAGGAGAGGACCTCTGTGTTAGCGATTTTGTTCTGCCAGGTGATCTTCAGGAGCTTTCTGAGGCAGTTCAGGTGGAAGCGGTTTAGCTTTCTGGCATGGCACTCGTAGACTGTCCAGGTCTTGCAGGCATAGAGTAGGGAAAGCAGGATAACTGCCTTGTACACCTACAGTTTTGTGGCCAGCTTGATGCCTCTCCTTTCCCACATTGTTACACGTAGCCGTCCAAATGCTGAGCTTGTTTTGGCAATGTGCGAATCGACCTCGTCGTTGATGTTGACAGACCTGGAGAGTGTGCTGCCGAGGTCCGTGAACTTGTCGACAGCCTTGAGGGTCTCCTCATTGAGAGTGATGGCTGGTTCCATGTAAGTCTTCTGCGGTGCAGGTTTGTGCGGGAGCTCAGTTTTCTTCGTACTGATTGTGAGCCCAAAGTTGTTGCAAGCAGTGGAGAAGCAGTTCATGCTCTCCTGCATCTGGGCCTCTGTAGCGGTGTTGAGTGTGCAGTTATCTGCGAACAGGATGTTTGCAGATGTTGAGTCCCCTTCACCTTGGTTTTGGTTTGGACCCTCTGCAGGTTGAAGAGCCTGCCGTCCATCTTGTACCTGATCCTGATGGTGCTTTCTTCATCATCACAGAAGGCATCAGACAGCACGGCTATGAACATCATGCTGAAAGGTGTGGGCACGAGTATACAGCCCTCCTTGACCCCGTTGGTGACTGTGAAAGCGTCGGAGGAGTCTCCATAATCCAGTACTCGAGCAAGCATGCCATCATGGAACTGGCTAAACTTCGCCATGATCTTCCATATCCCCTCACGACTGATGGTATCAAAAGCCTTGGACAGATATACAAATGTTGTGTAGCGGTCCATGTTCTGCTTTTGACACTTCTCCTGAAGTTGGTGTGGGTCGAAGATCATGCCAGCAGTTCCACGACCCTCTCTGAAGCCACACTGGCTCTCCAGCAGGTGACCGCCTTCCATGTGCTGAATGAGGCGGTTGAGAAGGACTCTTGTGAGGATCTTGCCGGCTATAACAAGGAGAGAGATCCCATGGTGGTTGTTGCAGGACTGCCCATTTCCTTTTCTCTTGTAGAGATGGACAATGGAGGCGTCCTTGAGCTCTTGGTCAACTTCCTGCTGCCACATGGTCTGAAAGAGATTGGTGAGTTTCTTTATTAGAACTGGTCCTCCTGCCTTGTAGATATCAGCTGGGATGGAGTCAGAGCCTTGTGCTTTGCCGTTAAAAAGGAGTTTGACTTCTGATTCCATTGGAGGTTCTGCCAGAGACGTGTTCACCTCTACTTGGGGCATGCGAGTGATGGCTTCTGCATTGATGGACGAAGGTCTGTTCAGGACGCTGCTGAAATGTTCTGCCCATCTTTCCAGGATTGCATTCTTGTCGGTGAGGAGAGTGGACCCGTCAGCACTAAGCAGTGATGATTCCAGAATCACCACAGTTCCAGGAGACTGAAGCCCATAGATGGTCTTCAGGGCATTGTAGAAGCATTTGGAGTTGTTGCTGTCAGAGTATTGCTGTATTTCATCTGCCTTTTTGCTGAGTAAGAAGTCCTGCATCTCTCTGAGCTTTTCCTGTACCTTTCATTTGATGGAGTTGAAGGTTGCCTTCTTAGAGGCAGATCTGCTGTCTTGCTGGTAGGCTCTGTGGGCTTTACACTTCTCGTCAAGCAGCTTTTGGATGTTCTCATCATTTTCAAAAAAACAGTCTTGGTGTTTGTGCACGTTCTGGCCCAGATGAGGTGTCGTACACCATGTCTTTGAAAGCTGCCCAATCTTCTTCTGCTCCGTACGCCCCGAGGTTGAGCTGACTAAGCTTGCTGTCCAGGTCCTCACTGAGGTTCTGTCACACAGAGTGCTGTCCCAGCTTGCTGACACTGAGTCGCTTGTTTGCCTTTTTTCCCCTGTGGGCGCCGTTTGGGCTGGATGTGCATGTTGAGCTTTGAGAGAATGAGTCTGTGATCCATCCAGCTGTCTGCGCCACACATCACCTTCATCACTCTAATGTCCTGCCTGTTTTTCCTTCTCACAATGATGTAATCGATCAGATGCCAATGCTTGCTGCGTGGATCCATCCAGGAGGTCTTGTTGTGATTAGACAAGCAGTAGACAGTATTAGTGATCAGAAGGTCATGAGAGGCACATGTCTTCAACAGGAGAAGACCGTTGCTGTTGTACTTTCCAACTCCATTTCTCCCAAGGACTCCTTCCTATGTCTTGTAGTCTGTACCAATTCTGGCGTTAAAGTCTCCAAGAACAATGAGTTTTTCCTCCTTCGGTACACCTTCAATGAGAGTCTCTAAGTCCTCAAAAAACTTGTCTTTGATCTTATCTGGGTTTGTCATGGTGGGGGCATATGCACTGATGAATGTGGAATAGCGTTTAGCAGGTTGAGCCACAGGGTTATGAGGCTGTCTTTGGTTCCTTTGGGGAGGCTGATAAGCTTGCTGATAAGGTTGGATCTGATCGCGAAGCCCACTCCTGCTTCATGGCGCTCGCCGCTGCCTCGGCCGCTCAAGAAAAAGGTGTAGCTGGCTTTGAATTCTGTCAGCTGACCTTTGTCTGCAAACCTGGTCTTGCTCAGAGCTGCGATGTGGATGTTGTACCTGCTGAGTTCTCTTGCGACAAGTGCTGTCCGTCTCTCAGGTCTGTCCGCTTTGGAGCTGTCCATGAGCGTTCGTACATTCCAAGTGCCAATGGTGAGTGATGTCACCTTAGCTGATTTCTTCTGAGAATTTCGACTGCTAGGGTGGGATCCCCACCAGTCGTGGCTTTCTGGCAAGGGTGTAGGAAAGCAGGCTATTTTTAGGGTACCTTTTCTAGCCCCTTCCTCAGGCCATGAATGTGAGCAGAACGAATCCTAACGAGAGCTGCTCAGACACCCAGGGAGCTTTCAAATTCCACTACTGCTTCGGTGAAGTAGAGAGTGACCCTATGCCCTGGGCCACCTGTGTGTGGGATTGTGGCTACAGCTTCCAGTGTATCCGCACCTGCTGCCTTGTCACTTGCCCATCACCACAGGACTTGGATGGACAGGGGGGGAATAAGAAGGAAATTGGGGGGGGGGGTGTCTTTACTTGGTTGTGAATTTGATTTAAGTGAGGGAGAGCTGTGCAGGGTCGTCAGCCTCACGCTCTCATCCCAGCCTATCTGGATCCAGTAGCAACACGTAGTCAAGATGGCTGGAGATAGGTTAGGATGCAGTGGATGGCCAGCAGTGTCCTACGTGTCTCACTGTGCCCTAGTGGCGCTCAACAACGCTTTGTTGGGTCTGCCTTCCTGCCCGTTGAGCTAATCTGGTGGTTTTCTCCATGCAGTCTGCCCGGTCCAGTCTACGCATGCGTAGGTAGACAAGCCCTACCTCACCGAGGGTTTCAAACCCATCGGCTACCCTCACCTGGTTTCGCCCACCAGTCAAAGCGGTTTACCAAGGTGTGGCCGCTGTTGCATGCAAACAGCTACTTGGAGCCACAGGTGAGAGTTCAGTGCCAAATGGAAACCAAAGCGGACTGACCACCCGGAGGTGCAGCTGTTGCCCCGTCAGAGGTACTATCTCTCCCTGACACTCCATACACTCCAAAATGTGTACGGCCCAAATGTAGGTTGTGTTTGAAAATGGAATACAAAGAGTTGTAGCTTATACGTAGGCAATCATACGTTAGACTTTGACAAATATAAAAGGGACTGAACGGCACTAAGATTTATTGATTGTGTGAATATTAATTACAGAATTAATGAAAATGAATGGGACATCCAATATTAGCCACTGTTTAAGAAACTTTGTTTATTTTTTTATCAGATCACTTATTTGAGTGATCTTTTATGACATATTCATAAGTGTTTTAACTTGCACTTTTGGAAATGGGAGTTGTTCAGTCATCATCATAATTGTTTTAGTTTATAAGTGTAGTTTATAGTTTATCATCAATAAACTCATGCAGTACTATAACAGAACATGTTTACAAATATTTGAGACCCATTCTAGAGCATCCTTTTATATTTTAAGAATATTATAAGTACAAAACACAGAGCATTATTATACACAGCAGAATGACTTGTTTGGCTGCAACTGTTGCATCAGTGTTGTCCATTTGTCAGTGAATATTTAAATAAAAATTATTTATTTTGTTATTTGGGCATTTTTGTGCCCAGTTTGATGATAGTCGTCAGTTAGTCAAACCATGCATGTGGCCGTATATGATATGCTGTGATCTGGGCATTCTGTTCCACAATCATGGTGGTATTATTATTAACTTTTAATTATTAGATAGCCGTGCAAGCACACCGAGATGAGCGCCATCGGTGATGGCGAGTTGCGGTCCTGCAAAGGGACTCCCATCTACTGCTGACTGGGTGGGCTGGGCTTGCTTCCCTGTGAAGGACTGTGTTCTGCCCGCTGCTTCTCCAACATCAGTGTCCTTTAGGCAGACCCTGGGTCCCCGCTGGCATTCCCCAAATTATTCTTTAGATGTATGCAATTACTGCAACATTACAATATAATTTTTTTTAAGCATTACATCTTCACTATTCTCTCCTTCTTCTTAAATTTGTGGCTTTTCACTTCCTTTTTTTGTTTGCGAAGTGCTGTGGTGACTGACTGGTCATGATACCCCATATTGTCCAATCAGCATGGCTGTGATGCCGTGTATTATCCAATCAGCATCATCGTGATGCCGCATATTATCCAATCAGCATTGTCGTGATGCCCCGTATTATCCAATCAGCATGGTTGTGATGCCATGTATTATCCAATCAGCATGACCGTGATGCCATGTATTATCCAATCAGCATGGTCATGATGCTGTGAACCGCTTAATCCTTCTTGGGTTGTGTGTGTGTTGGGGGGCGGGGGATGGCTGGGGCCTGTCCCAGCATCTTTGGGAAAGAGGTGAGGTACACCCTGGACATATCAGCATGTAATGCAATACATAATACAAGGGGCAGCTGAAAAGTTCATCGTGGTCAAATTTGACCAAAAGTGATTTATTTTTCAACCACAGGGATCCAAGTACTGCAAAACCGATGGAAGAAGTGTGTGGACCGAAAGGGAGACTACGTTGAAAAATAAACCACATTTGGTCAAATTTGACCACTATGAACTTTTCAGCCTCCCAATACAAACAATTCAATCATATAAATGAGGACATGTCCAAAAGCATTTGAACAAGATTTGTGTGAAATAAACCTATATTAACCACATTTGACAGTTGTTAAAAATTGTAACTTTTTGCTGTGGCTTACCTTACTAGTTAAAAATCATATTGCATAAAACTTAAAGAATAGCACTGCAAAGCAGTAGTACCTTTATTTTTATAAATACGGGTAAATCACCAGTGCTTACATAAAGCTATACTGTATATAATTACAGCACTTCACAATTTCTGAGAAGAGTAGTTGTGCAAGCTTCTATATCAAAACAATTATATTTAATTCAATCAAGTACCGAAGAAGAAATGTTGGACTGGTAATTTTCAAATTTAAAATCAAATCACTATTCACTGTAGACATTGTTTTAGTCGTTGTCGGCAGGAACACAGACATTTTGTAGGGCTGTTGCTCCAACCTGAAAAAAGGGGAAAACTAGAAAGCAGTCAGAGAGTGCACACCTCTGCCAAGGCTCCTTCCGTCCATCATGGATCACCTCCAAAATGTAATGGGTTTGTGTATAGGCTAAGAGCCACTTCTGGTGAAAACTCCATCAAAGTCTGTCCATTAGTTTTGGAGGATTCTTGCAAACACACTATGAGAAGATAAGGGCCTTGGCAGAGGTATGCATATCTCAGATAATCACCAAAATGTAATGGATTTATCTGTAGCCCAAGAACCACCTCTGGTGAAAATTTCATCCAAATCCATCCAGTAGTTTTTGCGTAATCCTGCTGCACAAATACAAAGAAGGTCCTTGGTGGAGGTATGCACTCTCAGATTATCACCAAAATCTAATGAGTTCATCCTCAGGCCAAGGGCTACCTTTGGTGAAAAATTTCATCCAAATCCATCCAGTAGTTTTTACATAATCCTGCTGACAGACAAACAAACCAACAAACCAACATGGATGAAAACATTACCTCCTTGGCAGTGGTAATTAGAAGAAAAAACAATATTAATCTCAAAGAGAAAAGTCACAAATTCACAAGAAAATCTGCAAATTTATGAGAAAAAAAAGTCACGTATGTACAGTAACAATCACGGAGAATGTATAAGAAACAGGAAATGTGTTACAAAAGATGTACCAACGTTTTCAGTAGAAGTTGTACATTTCTGAGAAATAGTCACAAAATTACAAGAGAAAAGTAAAACATTTACACAAGGAGGGAAAAAGGCCTGCAGCTCTACTAATATGGAGTGATATATTCATGGGAAAAAGTCACATATTTTTTAAAGAAAACCCCTAAATTATACAGAGGAGAGGTGCAACCTGACAATTTGATCAGAGGAAACTTGAACATTTAACAGGGAAAAAAGTAACCTATTTCAGGCCTTAAAGTTTGGTTTATAGACTTCTGAATATGGGTACCAAGATACAATGGTTTGGTTTTTTAATCATTATTTCCCTCCAGAGGGGCAGGTCAGGCATAGATCACAAATGGGCTGTTGCCCAGGCAACAATAGCTCAGACCTGTGCACATCCCTGGTTGTGGGTACCATGCCATTTCTGGGGTTTGTGTGGGTGTGAACATCATTAAAGTTTTTTTTTTTTTTTTTTAGCACAGGCTGCTATGTAGAGTTTAATGGTACTACATGGGTGTTGGTGTATGAGGCAGAAAAAAAACAAAAACAAAAAACATCTCTATTATGGACACATAAGTGAAGTGTACTTATCATGTTTTAAATGCTTTACTAGGACTTTTTACTGTGAATATACTATACTGAGTTGATGAAAGTTTCCTTTTCTCTTTACTCAATAGAGACAGCAATCTTATTTGTGTAACACATTTTACTGCAGTTAAACTCAGTGGGCATTACAGTGGGAAACAGAAACTCCAATACAATTCAAGACTTAAAAATATTAGAAAATAATAAGCAAGTTATAACATGCTTTTTTATTTTATTTTATTTTTTTTTTTTTTAATTAAGACTGCATGAGTTTTAGGTGAAGTAAATGATTATTCCCCCCCAGCGTGGTCAGGTAAATGACTGGCGTGACAGAAAACAGAGCAGTGATCCAGTAGGATCCAGCAGCTGCAGAACCGACGCAGCTTAACTCCACCAACTCGTCTGTGTTTCAGTGGAAAGCATGTTGGCTCACACACAGCACTGAGTCTCTTGTGTAAGAAAAACCCAGCTTCACAGCCCTTACGGGCGTCACACCCCGAAAACAGACTGTGGTACTGAATACAGTGATACTGGCCTACTGTGTCATTAAAAACACCTGCTTTGGGTACTGGGGTAGCTGGATCCTCAAATGACGAAAGTATTCCGATGATTTTTGCCAGGTTTGTGTCGGTAATGCCCAAATGTGAGAGAATTAGTGCTGTTAGCGCTGATCTGTTTTAATGGTGAGACTGGAACATCACTAACTGTGATTCCAGACTCTTCACCCCCTCTGTCCTCCTTCTCGTCCCTCCCGTTTTCCACCTCTTTTAAAGGTCACTTTTGTAAAAGTACAGTCGGCTGTTTTGTCCGTGTTGGCCAGCTCCCACGTACGGTGTTGTGCTCCGTGTGGAGAGAACAGCTGGACACAGTGAAGGCCACTGCCACTGCCACTCAGCGTGGGGTGCGCTTGGTGTACATACAGAAACCAATGGAATCGATAAGAAGTCGGCAGTCTCTCTGGCCTCCTCTCCTTACTTTTCCTTTTGTCTTACCTCCCCCTGCTGGCTGCCTCCCTTTTTTCTCCTCCATCCAAAGACTCTCATGGGTTTGCTTTAGCTTGAGAAGAGCTTAATATCAGCAGAGAGAGAAAAAAGGGGGAGGGGGGTGCTTTAAATGCAGATTTGCATTTTTTTTTTCCCCAAGTGCTGTGTCATGAGTTTGCAGAAATCCCTCAGTGCTGCTGCAATTACCATTATTTTTACATTTTACATGGCAAAGGAGCGTCAAATGCTCCTCAACAGCTTGCTCTCCGGCGATGGAAAGTGCGGCTGCTACAGGGCCACCCGGGCTCCAAACACAGCCACTCATCCCAGTGTAATCACTTCACATTAAAGTGCCCACCAAAATGCCACATGTTCGCAATTAATCATAGATATTGATAACACCTAATCAGAGATTAAATCAATCTTGTAATGTCAGCGCTGATGCTTAATCTTCTGACTCAGGTTCATCAGCTGCAATGATTGACAGGCTGAAGAAGAAGAAGGAGAATAATTAAGGAAAGCAGATATTCCTGTAGCTGTTAGCGATCGCCTTTATTGTCTGAATGCGATGGGGGTCTTCCATGGTTGAAAAGAATACTGCTGACAAATTCAGTTAATGGAGGATGATGGGCTAATGGTCCTTGGTAATGATTTATTTCATAAGTATTCCTGCTGTATGTTTTAATGAATGCTTACATTGCCACTGGTGGCAAAAGGGAGAGGGTACTGCGCGCCAATTACGACGCTGTCACCCAGGGCGCATGTTGCAGCCGTAATCCCCCCTCTTCGTTCCGCAGCCTCGAGACCAGACATATACTCAGCCCGAGCATGTGCACGATAAACGTAAACACACTCTTTGCCTCTGCCCCCACTCTTTGTGGCAGCACAAAGCGAGCGGATCCTCTCTGTTATTCTTTATTCCTTTTACTCCACTTCTTATGCTTGGATTCGGGGGGTTGCGGGCATAGCCTCTGCCCCAACCACGCTTCGGCCTCCCCGAACGTGAGAGGTGGAGGTAGAGGCCTAGAGTGTGGAGGTCTGCGGGTCTCCGGAGGAGGGTGAAGGCTGACAACACATCTGCAGCCCGGAGAGAGAGAGAGAGAGAGACGGGCTCAAAGGCTCGGGGAGAATGCAAAGGGGGTTGCAGGGGTCAGTGACAAGTGGCGCACACGGGGTGGGTGTGTGGGTGAAGTGGGGTGGAACAAGTGCTATAGAGGGGCCAGGGATTGTGTTTTTCCCATGGTCCGCTACCCCCTTTTTCCTCACCATCCAGCCCCCCCAAATCTCTCTCTCTCTCCCTCGTTGCCCTGTCAAGAAAGGGTCGGGGCAGGCTCAGTTTCACTTCACAGGGCCGGTGTGTTTTCAATGAATTTATACAGATGAAGAAGTTCGACACAATGGATGGATTACCTCAGCCAAAATAGAGAGTGACCCCCCCCACCACCACCCCCACCCCTACCCCAAGCCCCACCATGCCCATGACCCATCGCCTCCCTATCAACCCCACCCTTCATAATAACCCCCACTTCCCTCCCCACACCCACACAGCCGCTGACATGGTGTGACACTGGATAATACAGACAAGCCTCACAGTCACAGACACACACACGGACACTCATTTAGATGTACTCAAAAAAAAAAAAAAAAAAGCTTTGCACACACACTTTAAAGGGTTTACTATTAAATATAGATAATCAGAAACAGACACAGGCTGGTTAAGTCCACAGATTCCATAAAACCTACGAAACCTTTTCTTTCATAACAAGGCATGATACCACAACTCTTAAAATCACACCCGTTTTTATGTTTTAAAGGTTAAACATGCTGTCATAATTTAGCTCAGCACCATATTTTAATCTCCACATTAACCTTAAGTATTCTTTTCCAGTAAGAAGAAGAGGAACCTTCAAAAGTCTCTTGATTACACTACTTAGAAGGAGATGTCATGATACCGTGTTCAAGTTCAAGCTGGGTCAGGAAGTCAATATTTTTATTTTTTTTTATTCTTTTCAGTTTCAGTTTATCCTTCCTTTATCTCTCACACTGTTGACATTAGCATGTTCAGTCAAGGGCCATGTTTTTTAAGGCTGGTACTGTATACAAGCTGAATATGGACCCCGTGAGTCTTCTTGAACATCATCCCAAATTTGCTTGAAATAAAGTGGACACAGCCTTGAAAAGTCAGGACTGCTGCTCTCACACAGGTCATTTCTCAGTGTTAGGCCTATAAACAAAATCCTATACTGCTGTATCATCATTTTTATTATTATTCTAATGGAGCATGTCACTAACAAAATGAACCTTCCATGTTGCATTTAATAAGGCTTGGAACCCGTGATTGAAACCATAAAGTCATCAAGTGAGTTCTGATTGATGTCATGGGTTTAGCAGTGTGCTATTTTCCCATTCACTTTGATTGAACTTTACACTTACTTTGAAACCAGTGAAGGTTTGCCCTTTGCAGGTTAAAGGTATTTTCTTTTCAAGCCTACATACATTTTGTGTAAAGCCTTTTATGGAATGCATTCGGTCAGTGCTGTCCATATCATGAATTCATTGGAACCAGAACACTGGAATGCACAGTGGTACTTTACTGCAAGACCAGTTCATTACAGATTATGGCCTGCAATCGCCACAGACCTGATGTCCCACAATGGGACAAAGCAGCACAAAGTCAGGGTCACTAAATGCCACTGAGGGTTTGGGGTTGAACCCAGGCTTGATCCCTGGTCTGGAACTCGGATGTTCTCTCTGTAATCCAGTTCACAGTGTTACTTACACTGAAGCTTGGAGAAATGTAGTTTCATTTAATAGTGTATAGACTAAATGACAGTAGAGTGATTTTATTGTGACAGGATCCAAGCCAAAAGTGAAGAGCCACACCCTGATAAATGGATTAAAAATAGTTAAAAGTTAAAATGGACATATTACTATCACTGTCACCAACGCACAATGTAATGTTCAGGATTATTTTCAGTGAAACTCCATGCTTAATTCTCAAAGGATGCCCAATGTGTGGCGCTGTACATATTCTAAAGGGCTGCTCTGCTCAGATGCCCTTGAGCAAGTAAGAATATGGACATACCACAGTGCTGGCTGTCCCTCAGACCTTGCTCTCCATGCATTGGCCCCAGGCCTTGACATGGATTGCAGACCTTCTTCTCCAGAACCCCTTTTGCTCACATTGTCAGCACTGGACTTCCAGGTTGCTTAGTGGCTAGTTCTCGTAGCAATAACAACATGTGGCTAGCAGATCAGTTTATAGTTAGATGGGAGGATTCAATCAAAATAAAAGTCCTCATCTTGAGAGAAAAAAGCTTGCTGTCCAGCTTTTTTTCTGCATGAAGCAGTGTCTCCAGGATTTCACGGGATGTTTTTATAATTGTTGCGGCCCAAAAAGCCTGAATTCACGGGAGTTTTTTAAAAAGTTGCAATAAAAGTTACAATGTTTTGAGAGGTTTTATTACACTAAAAGTTGTAGGAAGAATTACAACTTTTCAAGCAGATGCTTTTGTCCATAGTTTACTGCAATGATATTCTATAACACCACAAGAAAAGCACAGGATTGTCAAAAATTTCCTATTAAACAGTGATCTGTAAATTAAGCAGAAACTTCTGCTATACAGAAAAACTCTTGTGCAACAGCAAATACAGATTTTAACACAATATCCATTACAACAGCTAAATTGCATTGAATGTATGTTAAAGAGTATAGATTTGGAAATTATGGCAGCACCTTCATTTGAAAACTCCCTAACCACAGCAGTCCCCAACCACTCGGTATTGAGCACAGAGGAAAAAAAAAAATATTCTGTTGCTCTGTATTGTCTATGGCAGTCTGTGTTTTTCTGAAAAAAATGCTGAATATTCTGTCTTTCTATGCCTGACTCCTACCTGTTTGTCTATCTGCTGCGCATCTTTACACACACCTGTTTCATCAAATACTTATCTTTCCTTTACCAGGAGGAGTGGCTCTCCTTTGGGGTTTGCCGGGGGCACACATTAGTCCGTGTCCAGAATGTAGGTTCACAGCTTTAAAGCTCATTGACAAGATGTAGTAATGATTTTACCTCTAAAGATACCATGGGGAAAAAAAGTATTTAGTCAGCCACCAGTTGTGCAAGTTCTCCCACTTAAAAGATGAGAGAGGTCTCCAATTTTCATCATAGGTATAAGATAAGATAAGATAAGATAAGCCTTTATTAGTCCCACAATGGGGAAATTCCAGGATTGCAACAGCACAGGGATAGCAACACTCAGAGCAACAATCAGAAGGCAAGAAAAAAACAAGAACAGCTAGTATACATATGTACATATTACTATAAATATATATATATATATATATATATATATATATATATATATATAGACACACAGTGTGGAGCATTGTGGTTGGTGAATGTGCAGCAGAAAGTCTAAGCTCTCTCTCCCTCCGTGGGTGCGGCGGGCCAGTTGGATGTCTTTGGGCATGATGGTGGTGACCCTCTTGGCGTGGATGGCGCACAGGTTGGTGTCCACGAAGAGACCCACCAGGTAGGCCTCGCTGGCCTCCTGCAGAGCCATGACGGCGGAGCTCTGGAAGCGCAGGTCGGTCTTGAAGTCCTGAGCGATCTCCCTCACCAGGCGCTGGAAGGGCAGCCTACGGATGAGCAGCTCCGTGGATTTCTGGTAGCGACGGATCTCTCTCAGAGCCACAGTACCGGGCCTGTAACGGTGAGGCTTCTTCACTCCACCGGTGGCTGGAGCGCTTTTTTCAAGCAGCCTTGGTGGCTAGCTGCTTCCTGGGGGGCTTTTTCCTCCAGTAGATTTAAGGGCGGTCTGCTTGGTTCTTGCCATCGCTCTTTATTATTCTGTCTTATATTTCTTGCACGCCGCCTAAACTCCAGCCCGGCACCCGCGTCGTTTTCGCCACAGTCCCTCGGCATGTCGAGCTTCTCCGTTAGCAACGGGTGGCGGTTGGAGCTAGCTAGCCAGCTAGCTAGCTCTTCCCTGCTGTATCGTCCCCCGCTGCAAACAGTGGCTCCGTCCGCCGACTCGGGAGACCCTTGGGGCAATCTGTGTGTCCGTGATATATATATAGAGTGAAAGGTGTAGAAAGAAGAAGGAAGATAAGAAAAAGGCAGTTGCAAACGGCAGCCAACTCGTGTGGCGCCGCCAGTCCGGCGGAACCGGAACCGGGAAAAAAAAAAAAAAAAACCTTAACTATACCTCAACTATGAGAGAAAAAATGAGAAAAAAAAATCCAGAAAATCACATTGAAGGATTTTTAATGAATTAATTGGTAAATTCCTCGGTAAAATAAGTATTTGGTCAATAACAAAAGTTCATCTCAATACTTTGTTATATACCCTTTGTTGGCAATGACAGAGGTCAAACGTTTTCTGTAAGTCTTCACAAGGTTTTCACACACTATTGCTGGTATTTTGGCCCATTCCTCCATGCAGATCTTCTCTAGAGCAGTGATGTTTTGGGGCTGTCGCTGGGCAACACGGACTTTCAACTCCCTCTAAAGATTTTCTATGGGGTTGAGATCTGGAGACTGGCTAGGCCACTCCAGGACCTTGAAATACTTCTTACGAAGCCACTCCTTCGTTGCCCGAGCGGTGTGTTTGGGATCATTGTCATGCTGAAAGACCCAGCCACATTTCATCTTCAATGCCCTTGCTGATGGAAGGAGGTTTTCACTCAAAATCTCACAATACATGGCCCCATTCATTCTTTCCTTTACACGGATCAGTCGTCCTGGTCCCTTTGCAGAAAAACAGCCCCAAAGTATGATGTTTCCACCCCCATGCTTCACAGTAGGTATGGTGTTCTTTGGATGCAACTCAGCATTCTTTCTCCTCCAAACACAACAAGTTGAGTTTTTACCAAAATGTTCTATTTTGGTTTCATCTGACCATATGACATTCTCCCAATCCTCTTCTGGATCATCCAAATGCTCTCTAGTAAACTTCAGACGGGCCTGGACATGTACTGGCTTAAGCAGGGGGACACGTCAGGCACTGCAGGATTTGAGTCCCTGGCGGCGTAGTGTGTTACTGATGGTAGCCTTTGTTACTTTGGTCCCAGCTCGTTGCAGGTCATTCACTAGGTCCCCCCGTGTGGTTCTGGGATTTTTGCTCACTGTTCTCATGATCATTTTGACCCAACGGGGTGAGATCTTGCATGGAGCCCCAGATCGAGGGAGATTATCAGTGGTCTTGTATGTCTTCCATTTTCTAATAATTGCTCCCACAGTTGATTTCTTCACACCAAGCTGCTTACCTATTGCAGATTCAGTCTTCCCAGCCTGGTGCAGGTCTACAATTTTGTTTCTGGTGTCCTTTGACAGTTCTTTGGTCTTGGCCATAGTGGAGTTTGGAGTCTGACTGTTTGAGGTTGTGGACAGGTGTCTTTTATACTGATAATGAGTTCAAACAGGTGCCATTAATACAGGTAACGAGTGGAGGACATAGGAGCCTCTTAAAGAAGAAGTTACAGGTCTGTGAGAGCCAGAAATCTTGCTTGTTTGTAGGTGACCAAATACTTATTTTTCCGAGGAATTTACCAATTAATTCATTAAAAATCCTTTAATGTGATTTTCTGGATTTGTTTTTTCTCATTTTGTCTCTCATAGTTGAGGTATAACTATGATGAAAATTGGAGACCTCTCTCATCTTTTAAGTGGGAGAACTTGCATGATTGGTGGCTGACTAAATACTTTTTTGCCCCACTGTATATATACAATGTCACAACACTGGCTGTAGTGTTAGATTTGATTGTTTGTTTGTGGTTTTACGGCATTTCTCCTCATGCACGCTCCCGCAATGGGGTGCTTTAGGGCAGGTAGACTTTTTTCAACACAAACCCGGCACTTCGTACACACAGTCAGAAAGGAGACGTGGGGAGACGTCCACCGGTGGGCCGGGGGAGACAGAGGAAGGGACAGTGTTGGAAACCTTGTGGGTGAGTGTTTTTTTTAAATCACACACTCTGTTTTTTTGCTGATGTGTTTGTTAATACTCTCTGTAAACATGGAAGTGAGCGCGATGCAGTGACACATTTGACTGGTTAGACTGAGTGTTTGACCGCTACTCAGGGACAAATGTGATTGGCGAAACTGGCGGAAGTTGATGACGACCAAAATTGCGGGGAAAGTTGCAGTGATTGAACAAAGTTGCAAGGTTGTGCAAAACATGTGGCCAAACAGTGATTTTGACTGAATTTGTGCAATCGCAACATCACGGAATTTTGGAGGGACTGATAAAGGCATCTGAGTTTGCTCAGTAGTTGATACGACCTTCCAGTGTTTCCACGGTCCACATCCCCTTTGCATCCAGTGACATCCAGGTTTCTGTGTAAATGATGAACCTTGACACAAACAATAATTTTCAAGTTACAGGAGTCAGTTACTACTATGGGTACATTCATATAGTCTATTAATGTTCAGTGTCACCTTTTCAGCAATTTAGGTGATAATGGCTCAACCTGATCTAGTTCCTCCAATGGCTACACTGTAATTTAAGACCAATTTGTTGTAGTTTGATGTAAAATTTCTGAAGGGCACAGTGATAACAGGAGTGGTAGAGCATCAGCCCCACAACCAGGAGGTTGTAGCTTTACATCCCAGCTGGGTCAAATCAAAGACCATGTAAAAATGGTACTTTCTGCTTTCTAGATTGATGCTTTCCATAAAAGAATGTGGAAAGGAAGGTTGGTTACCCAGTTTTGGGGAAGTACAAGCCAGTGTACTCCCACACAGGGCTAATTTCACAAAGGGCATCTGTCATGAAATCTTTGACAAATCAAATATGCAGATGATCACAAATGAGACTTCCATACCAGAAAATGGAGGCAAATAATCTGCTGTGGCAACCCCTAGCAGGGAGAAGCTGGAAGAAAAAGACTGGCATAGTGACGGTCAAGATTTGTCAGCCCTTGAAAAATATTCCTACAATCCCCCAACACTCTGAGATACATGACTATACATGCACAATCAGATTCCTTAGCACAAGAAATGACACTTGAGGTTTGGAGTGGGGTTTTTTTGTAAACTTTGAAGGCCTTTTGCCCTTAATCATTTGAAGATTAACCATAAAACCATTAATTTTGTGATTAAAACAGTTAACAGTGCCGCATTTAAGCATGCAAAATCTAAAAAACTTGAAATTATATACTGTAGGACAATAATCCACAAAGACCACTTCAGTTAAAAGACTAGAAACAACACTGACATACATTTGCAGCTTTTATTACACACTAGACAAAATGCACCAAGTCCAATGTTATAACCCAAAGGCCCCGCCCACTGTCTCTGTGGCTGTAGTAGGAGGTGGAGGCGTCCTTTGCTGTCCAGGCTAATGGCTACGAATGGGCCCTAATGTACGCTTCCACCAATAAATCACATGCACAGCGGCCTGCTTAGACATTCAGCAGCTTGGCCGACCACTCTGCTCCATCACACGCTCTGAGATTAATGAGCACACACCCATTTACCTTGTACCGACGGACAGCACGGTACACAAAAGGCACGTACACACACGAAATGGACAAAAACACACTTTAAGATTTATACCGCAGTACTTACGAGGACTTTTCTATTGACTGCAATTAGTCTGCAACACCATTATTAAGCCCGAACCTTGACAGTTTGAAGTGCTGCATTTTAATTTTCCTACCCCTCTGAGGACGGAAACACATCCGGACAACATGGGACAACAAGTTTTCTCCAACACTTTATTCTGTCCAGGGGGACAAAACATCCCAACACAAACACACACTGTGGTGTTGGTAAGGCAAAATAACACCCTGACAGTGACAGACAAGCGCGCGAGTAATAACAGTCGGCAAGCTGAATGATTAATAGGTTACACGCATGAGACACAACACTTCCTTTCTGCTAGTTTGGGTAAACTTTCTCCCTCGGGAGGCTGCCATGTCCTTTGATCTTTCATTTAGACTTATTACAATTAGACACCGACACCGCCGACATTAACATTTCACAGATCCAATGTGTCGAGGCGAATGTGTGTTCCAACTGTTTATTTTAGCAAGAAATAATGCAGTCAACTAACCATATCTTTGGTGTTATCATTATTGCCCGGGCTATTTACAAACTGGATCTATTAATCATTTTTGAGCAAGTAGAGCAATTAAATTAGGCCGGGTCACACTTGAGCAATAATACAGTTTTAATTGCGAGGGGCAAGACCGTAATTCAACTATCTCTGGATCGCTTGATGGGGGCAAATGAAGCACTCACAGTAAGAAAGGGATCATCTCAAACGGCATTCGTTTTGGGTTTCAATTTATGTGAAATTGAATTAAAGCGTCAAGAAAAAAAGGCTGAGAGAAACTGAAATAAAATGTTAGAGCGACATCTTTTTAATTATGCGCCTGACGTGGAGCCACTATTACAACACAGCCAGACGTCTGGCAAAGCAGAAAAGGTCAAAGTAACTACTCTCCAACCACCTTTAAACAAGCAGCAAAGTGTGGGGTTGACCACACTTTGCTGAATACTACCACTGGGCCAGAACATGCACCCGACAGTCGGGAGGCCGTGAGTTCAAGCCCCAGCTGGGTCGTACCAAAGACCATGTGAAAATGGTACTTCCCACCTTCTCTCTTGGTGTTCAGCATAGTACAGGGGGAAGGCAACGTTGTGGCAGCCCCTTTCATCAAAGTGGGCCCTCCAATAGGAGAAATGTAATTTCATTCTACTGTACATGAATAACAATAAAACTGTACTTTCTTAACAGGAAGACTATACACAAGTAATACACAAAAACGGCAGTTCACCAAATGGCCACTTGAGGCTGCCTTTAAAGGGCCTATATCATGCAAAATTGACTTTTTTGAGCTTTTAAGCATGTTATAATGTTAATTCCTCACCAAAAACACCCCCAAAGTGGTATTTTGCTCCATTCACGCATCTCTGAGTATTCCTCCTCAACCCTGTTCTCTGAGCTACTGCTCCGCCCTGTCCCTGATAATGACTGGGTCCCCACGTTCATACGTATCAACGTGGGTGAGCCGCCCACTCCAGGAAGTGCCTGTGTTGCCAGCACCGCCCCCAGGCTAACGCACACACCCACTTTCTCTGCGCAGCTAACGGAGCGGTGATCGGCAAAACTCTTTCACTTTAGCATTGACGCTGTGGAGAAGTAGTTCCTCTCGCACCTAATCTGCTCATTGACAACAACTGTTTGCTTTTTTACGTAAGACAATGTCTTCTAAGTTTTCGTGGGCGGAACCCAGCGACACGCTGCAGCAGCCGGCTCAGGGGTTACGTCATGAAATGGGCGGCAGCCACAAGAAGGAGAGGCGGAGCCTGAGAGATCGAGGCATCTTACTTCCAGGTTGGAAAAGTAGCTCGCGAAAATAACTCATATTTCATAAGAAATTCATTCTCCAGTGTACCAAAGGTAATATACTATCACATACATGCATATAGTTTACTCTGAAAGGCTTAAAATTGTCACCATGGGGTGAGACGCCGGCTCGGCGCTCAGCCCATGCTCCTTTTATCCCTGCCTCTCATTGGGCAGTGCCTCAGCTGGTTCCCAGCTGTCAGTGTCACGGGACAGCTGGGGCCAATTAATCCTCATCAGCTGGGGCGCTGTTAATGAGTATAAAGAGGAGCAGCTTCGATCATTCGGGGCTGCGACATAAGCACTGCTAGGCTGAAGCCCCTTCGTCTGGTGTCAGCCTCAACTCCCCTTGCAGCATTCCGGTGTTTGTATCCCGCTGTGAGTATGCACGTCTTGTTACCCCCACGTCCGGTACAAGCTACCTACCCCTGCGCTGTGCAGCCTGAGAATGTACGTCTGTATGAGTGTCTGTGCTCTCCTCATCCCTTATCCCTTACCCAGAATAAAACATCTCGACTCACTGGCTTGTCCCTGGCTCTGATTGCCCGGCTCCCTAGAGCCGGATATGACAGTATGTCGCAGCCAGAAGAGTTGCCGGCGGCCGTGAGTCGCTGTGGAAATGTACCTTTCTGTCCGGGTGTCTGCGCTGCTAGCATGCCGTTTCCCAGGAGTCACTTCCGGCGCCAGGGCGACGAGCTGAGGTCCATCTCGGAGGCTGTCGACGGGACGTTCTTCACCCTGCACGACGCCTCCAACGCGAGACGCTGGCATCCGGGCCGTGCTGAGGAACTCCTGGACTGTCACCCTCACTCTCTGTACCATCTGGAGGACAGTGCCAGGATAGACGCTGCAGGTACACAGCGAGAGAAGCTCCACGGGGTGGATGGAAATCCCGGCAGGGAGTCGAAGTGGGCGACGTCTTTCCCCGCTTCGGAGTCCCGTTCCTGCCGCTATTCCAGTCCGGGAGTTCGTGCCAACCAGAGGACTTCCCCCGACCTGCGCCACGTCACTCGGGATTCCCTTCAAGGAGCCGCAGCTGACAGCAGTTATGTCCGGGGTCGAGTGGCTGTCGCGAGCTCTACTGTGTTCCCTGTCACCACCTTCAGGCATGTGGCGGCGGCAGTGAGATTGATGGTGAGGACTTCAGGGCTACGAAGCTTTCCCGTGCTCGACGCCTTCCTCGTCTCGATCTCCGATCTGGAGCGGCGAATCCTGGGTTTCCCCCTCGCTTCGTCCCCTGGGAGTAGTCGTCATCACATCGCCGAGTCACCTCTGCACGAACCTCGTCCGGATCCAGTTCTGGGTCATCGTCAGGACCGTTCCTCCCACGCAGCTGTCATCCCTTCGCCTCGTCAGTGTGGAGATTCTACAGCCCCGTCCCCTGAGCCTCGTTCCCCCGCTGTCATTCCTGGACATTCGGGCTGGCTCACCCCGGCTGTTTCCCCCTCCTCCTCGACGCGCTTCCTGACCGCTGTGTGTGCCTGGAATCCCGGCCTGGTGAGCTCTCTGCTGGAGACAACGCGAGCGATCCTCAGACGAATTCCCGGGGGGTCCTCCGTTATCGCCGGGCGGGGAGAGGAAGAAGCAGATTCCACTACAGCAGGCGATACTGAACCTCCAGGGGGCAGGCAAGTCATTGTTTTTTCACACCTGCTTAATGATTTGCTCTGTCACATCCCTGGAGGAGAAGTTCAGGGTTCGCAGCTCCCTGAACTCTCCCCACCTGCTGTAACCTGTATGCCTAATCCCGCATCCTCTGTGTCTCTCTCCGCCGAGCGGTCCCCGGCTCCGGGTCAACGTGGTGGGATATGGAGAGGGCCTGTGGTTCCGCTGCTACATTGCGGACGGAGGAGGGGGACTGACTGCTGCGTGGAGTCTACGCTGACGACTGAGCGTCCCTGGGTCTCCACGGAGGAGCGGTTCGGTCCAGCGGGACGAGATTCTTCTGGCTTCACGCCGAGTGGGTCGTCGGCGGGGTTACCTGAGCTGGAGGGATCTCAAGCTGCGCTGACCATCGTGCTGGCTGCGGGGCCCGACGCGGCTAGATGGGAGCCTGACAACGACCTCCTGACGACGGATCCTGGATCTTCGCAGTCCTGGACGGCGTCAGAACCCGAGATCAGGCGAGTGCTCTCCTTTCTTTTCTCTCTTTTTATCTTTGAGCACTTCAGCCTATCTCCAGGGGAGACGAGCAGGGTGCAGCCGTCCGCTGCGTCTGAGCTCGTCTCGCCGGGTTCTGGCGCTGCCGGTGATCCTGATCCCGGTTCTGTTTTCTCTTCTGAGCCTTCTTCCAGGGTCACCGGCGAGGAGTTGCTGTTCCTCGTGGTGCTGGAGGGTCCGGGTTCAACGTTGGAGGTCGGTTCTGGTGCAGTGTCCAACGTGGGTTCGCCCGAGACCCAATCGGGGTCCAACGTGGGTTCGCCTGAGGCCCGATCGGGGTCCGACGTGGGTGCTGCCCCAGTGTTGTCCAGGTCCGGTGAGGAGGTGGCCGTTTCCCTGAGGCCCGCCGCCCTCGTCATCGGCTCTCCCCTGAGCCTCTTCCACCGGGATCCGCTCTGACCCTTCGTCCGTCTCAACGGTCCTGGTGGTTGAGTGATGCGGGTCGACGACCCGACCCGCAAAACTTTCGGTTCGGCGATCTGGTTTCCCCCCACTGGTCTGTGTTTGCCTTTGGGCGGCCTGGTTCGGCAGCCGTTGGACTGGATTCCTGGGATCTGGGCCCAGAGTTCGCCGTCCGAACATTTCTCTTCCCCGGGTTGCCAACTGGACAATGGGCGGGGAGATTACCAGAACAATTCCGGCTGTTTTGGACTCTGCCTGCCGTCTCCTCGGGTGTCCTTTACTTCTTTTATTATTATTGAAGTCACTCGGGTGTAGTTTCTTTGTCCATTAGGGGAATATATGTTTTTGTGCTGTGTGTTGTTTTTTTTAACCATACTCAGCATTTTTATCGTATTGTTATCCTGTTACCCTGTCACCTTTTTTTTCCTCTTGGTGACTCACCTTATGTATCGCGCTGTGTATTGCATTTTCTTATCTTTACTCGGCGTTTTCATTCATCCTTACCTTAGCCTTGGCCTCGTCGGTGCATCATGGAGTATGCGTGTGGTTCCTGTTCAACCATACTCTGTGATCACCCCATTCTGTCTTATTATCCTCGTGGGGGGCCTTCCCTAGCCCCGACTTTAACATTGACTGTTTGTTATTGTTTGAAGTAATGTGTTTCATTCCCACTTAACCGTACTTCATTATTACCCATTTGTCCTTGTCACCTCTGTTTCTTTAGGTGATCTTTTATATATTCAGTGCTGTGTGTTTTGTTTTCTTTAGTATCCATGCACAGCGTTTTTCATCATTTTTTGTCCTGACCTTTGCCTTGTTGGTGCATTATGGAGTAGTGTGTTTTGTTCCCCTTAACTATACTCTGTGATTGCTTTATTCATTCCTGCCACCTTTTTGGTGGGTTTTTGGTTTTCTTTTTTTTGCCCCGATCTATACGTTATTTGTATGCTGTCTGTAGTCATGTTTGGTATTTTCCCTACCTGTGTCCTAACTCAGTTTTCTCCCTAACTGTGCTCTGGGTTAATCCTTTTCCCTGTGTTGTAGGGTATTTGGGTTTTTTTTTCTCTGCCCTGCTGCCCTACATTGGTCTATTGTTTTGTTTTTTTTTTGTCCTTCCCTTTGCATCTTCCCCTCCGGTCCTGCCTCCCTTCCGCCCACCCTAGGTGGGGAGGGGGGGGGGGGGGGGCTGGGATGTTCCTGGTCGTTCGGGAGCCCGACCGTGAGGGGGAGGCTCTGTCACCATGGGGTGAGACGCCGGCTCGGCGCTCAGCCCATGCTCCTTTTATCCCTGCCTCTCATTGGGCAGTGCCTCAGCTGGTTCCCAGCTGTCAGTGTCACGGGACAGCTGGGGCCAATTAATCCTCATCAGCTGGGGCGCTGTTAATGAGTATAAAGAGGAGCAGCTTCGATCATTCGGGGCTGCGACATAAGCACTGCTAGGCTGAAGCCCCTTCGTCTGGTGTCAGCCTCAACTCCCCTTGCAGCATTCCGGTGTTTGTATCCCGCTGTGAGTATGCACGTCTTGTTACCCCCACGTCCGGTACAAGCTACCTACCCCTGCGCTGTGCAGCCTGAGAATGTACGTCTGTATGAGTGTCTGTGCTCTCCTCATCCCTTATCCCTTACCCAGAATAAAACATCTCGACTCACTGGCTTGTCCCTGGCTCTGATTGCCCGGCTCCCTAGAGCCGGATATGACAAAAATAGCATGATATAGGCCCTTTAAAAGCAAGTTAGCCCTCATTGATTTGCATATCCACCTTTAGAGTAGAAAAGACACGCTTAAGTCCTGATAAAACAAGGAGCGGTCTCTAATTGCTATCTTAAAAACATACCTTTACTAATGTCTGAAGTTGGTGGCTAGGCTGCGTTGCCTGTTTTGTATCAAGTTGCTGTCAGGGTTGTTCTCCACTAATTGGTCTCTGAACAAGAAGCATTTTGAGCCTGTTTAATGGAATTATCTCAAAAACAAATTGGTCTGTGGTGAGGCTCACTGAAAAAAAACCCCAAAACAAGTATTCGAATCTTTGAAAAAGTACTTTATTAAAATGATTTGAGGCTCTAATTAGTCTTTAACCTCAGTGCATTCTACTATTGTTGGCACCCCTTGTAAACATTAGGGGGAAAAAACGTCTGGTGAGATATCTTCAACTTACATTATTAAAATGAGAAAAAAAAGTCTCCCCCTTAACAAAACTGTATGTGCCACAGCGCATGGCAGCCGTGAAAATTATTTATGCAATGAAATTAAATGAAATGTGCTTGGATTAAATGATCCCCATCATGCTTTTGGGGGTTTCCCCTTTATATTAATGTATTGTGTAAAATCCCTGTGGCTGGAACCCAGCTACAGGGGCTGCACAAGCCAGTGTACTCCTAGTGTTGGTTCCAAGCCCGGTTAAATAGGGAGGGCTGTGTCAGGAAGGGCATCTGATGTAAAACCTTTGCTAAATCAAATATGCGGATCATGATGAATAAGACTTTCATACCAGATCAGTCGAGGCCCGCTTTAACAACGACCGCCACCAGTGCTGTTAACCGACAGGGTGCCGGTGGAAATTGGGCTACTGTTGGTCGAAGATTGAGGAGGAGGACAGGGGAAGATGTGTTAGGAGGGAGAGAGCAAAAAGGAAATGTATAAGTGTAGAGGTGAGAGAAGGGACGTAAAATGTAGGGACTATGACTGGTAAAGGCAGAGAGTTGGCTGATATGATGGAGAGAAGAAAGATATACTGTATATACTGTGTGTTCAAGAAACCAGATGGAAGGGAAGCAAGGCTAGGAGCACTGGGGGGTAGATTTATGTAAACTGTTTTACCATGGTGCAGCTAGAAAGAGAAATGGAGTAGGAGTAATCTTGAAGGAAGAGTATGTGAAGAGTGTTCAGGAGGTTTTAAAGAGGTAGTCAGACAGAATCACAAGTTTGAAGCTAGAAGTCAAAGGTGTGATATTGAATGTTGTCAGTGCGTATGCCCCACAAGTTGGATGTCAGGTAGAAGAGAAAGAGGAGTTCTGGAGTAAGTTGGAATGAAGTGGTAGAGAGTGTTCCCAGTGGGGAGAAAGTGGTGATTGGAGCTGACTTTAATGGGCAAGTAGGTGAAGGGAACAGAGGT
Organism: Pholidichthys leucotaenia; assembly: GCA_020510985.1. NCBI lineage: Eukaryota > Metazoa > Chordata > Actinopteri > Cichliformes > Pholidichthyidae > Pholidichthys > Pholidichthys leucotaenia. Next base: position 37,576,595 of record CM035845.1, on the reverse strand, counting down.
GATGAGGAGGTCGTGGGTAGGCATGATCTTAAGGAGATAAATGTGGAAAGACAGATGGTTGTGGAGTTTGCTAAAAGGATGGAAATGGCAGAAGGAGAGTGTTATGCAGAAGGAGAAATCTGAAAGTGATAGGAGACTGCAAGGTGGTGGCAGAGGAGAATGTAGCTAGACAGCATTGGATAGTAGTCTGTAGGATGACTTTGGAAAGCAAGAAGAGGAAAACAGTGAAGGCAGAGCCAAAGGTTAAGTGGGGGAAGTTACAGAAGGAAGAAGGTCACAAAGAGTTCAGGGAGGAGTTGATACAGGCTCTGGGTGGTGGGGAAGAATTACCGAATGACTGGGAAAATACAGCAAAAGTATTGAGGGAAATGGATAGAAAGGTCTGTTGTATATCCAGCTGACAGAGGAAGGAAGACAAGGTTGGTTGTGGAATGAGGAGGGACAGGAAAGTATTCAAAGGAAGAGGTTAGCAAAGAAAAAGTGGGATAGTCAGGGAGATGAAGAAAGTAGACAGGAGTATTTGGAATCTAGCAACACTGCAAAGAGAGGAGTGGCAAAGGCAAAGGAAAAGGCATGTAGTGGGTTGTATTAGAGGCTGGACACTAAGGAAGGAGACTAGGGGAGGAGAAAAGGAGTTGTATCAACTGGCTAGACAGAGAGCTCAAGCTGGAAAGGATGTTCAGCAGGTTAGGTTGATTCAGGATAGAAATGGTAATGTACTAACAAATCATGAGAGTCTGTTGAGACGGTAGAAGGAGTTCTTTGAAGAGCTGATGAAGAAAATGAGAGAGAGGGGAGGATAGATGAAGGAAGGATGGTGAACAAGGAAGTCCCGAGGATTAGCAAGACAAAAGTAAGGGCAGCTTTGAAGAGGATGAAGAATGGAAAGGTGGTTGGTCCAGATGACATACCTGTGGAGGTATGGAAATGTTTAAGAAAGATGGCAGTGGACTTTTTAACCAGATTGTTTAACACAATCTTGGAGAGTGAGAGGATGGCTAAGGAATGGAAACAAAGTGTTTTGGTACCAGTTTTCAAGAACAAAGGTGATGATCAGAGCTGTAGTAACTACAGAGGCATAAAGGTGATCAGCCACACTATGAAGATATGGGAAAGAGTTGTTGAAGCCAGTTTAAGGGGAGAGGTGACAATCACTGAGCTGTAGTACAGTTTCATGCCAAGAAAGAGTACTACAGATGTACTTCTGGCCTTCTCTATACTTCTCCATCAGCACTCTTAGAGCAAACATTGCATCTGTAGATGTAATCCCACCCCAAAGGGCTCTGAGGCCTTTGGGGTGGCCTCTTGTTTGCCATGGTGATGGGCAGGCTGGCAGATGAGGTCAGGCAGGAGACCATTTTATTTGCAGATGACATTGTGATCTGTAGTGAGAGTAGGGAGCAGGTGGAAGAGAACCTGGAGAGGTGGAGGTATGCTCTGGAGAGAGGAGGAATGAAAGTCAGTAAAAGCAAGACAAAATACATGAGTGTGAATGAGAGGGAAGCAGGTGCAACGGTGAAGATTGAAGGAGTAGCGGTCATGAAAGTAGATGAGTTTAAATACCTGGGGTCTACCATCCAAAGCAATGGAAAATGCACAAGAGAGGTGAAGAAGAGAGTGAAAGCAGGGTGGAGTGAGTAGAGACGAGTGTCAGGGGTGATTTGTGACAGAAGGATAGTGGCAAGAGTGAAAGGGAAAATTTACAAGACAGTAGTGAGACCTGATATGATGTATGGTTTGGAGATGGTGGCGCTGACAAAAAGAGAGGAGGTGGAGCTGGAGGTGGCAGAGTTGAAGATGCTAATATTTTCACTGGGAGTGACTAGGAGGGACAAGATTAGAAATGAGGACAGCTCAGGTTGAGCAGTTTGGAGACAAAGTAAGAGAGGCAAGGCTGAGATGGTTACAAAGTAACGCGTTACTGTAACACCACTACTTTTGCAGTAACGTGCTGTGCAACAGAATTATTGTTTGGAAATTTAGCAATGCGTTACAGTTACTGAAATTTGATAAGATGTGTTACTCGTTACTCTTTTTATTAATATCAATAGATGTTTTTAGCGCAAATAAATGAATATACAATCTGACCCTACGCAGCTGACGCAGCCGTCAGTTGATGTGTCCTGTTGCAGAGAGCCTGTGAGTCTTAATTACTGAGCGGAGGAAAAGGAAAAGCTGAAGCTACTTTGTTTTTGCAGAAATAGATTATTTTTCCTTCGCCGCGGTTAAAGACAAAAGCATATTGGTGGGTTGCAAACTAAAGAGCCGGTTGAGACTTACGGCAGTCTTCAGCTCCAGCAAAGCTAGTGCTCTGCTATGCTAACAACACTGTGAAGTGGATCTACTGTATTCTGAACAGCCACAGCTGGATATAAAGTGGAAATACTTGTCTTAACAGCCACAGCTGAATTTCAAGCACAGGTATGCATCTGGACAGTTTGTGACCAGCAAGAATTAAACCGACTGATTGCCAGACACGTTGTTCCAGACTGAACACGTGATAACACTTTCCATCAGACGGCTGGACTGTGATCCACTGAAATTAAAATGCATTTACTTGCTACCTGGAGAAAGATTATTCAAAAATGGATTTTGATCTCCAAAAGGGATTTGAAGGACTGGGTCATGTCTCTGTCAAGAGACATTTGGACTCTGGATAATGGACATTTTCTTTGGATCACTGCACATCGGATTAAAATCCATAATCATAAAGGTAAGATAAGCATGGATATCTTTATGCAGTGTTGATAACTCTCACTCTAAAATGAGGAAATTACTGGCAGTATCATGCTGATTTTCTTCAGATTTTTCCCGCAATCAGAGCTCTCAAGGCAGGATAAAGCAGACTGAACATGTTCTAAAAGCTCTGAAACAGTCTGTTTTTAGCCTGACATTAATAAGTCCGTAATGTAATCCATCAGTTAAATTATCTTGCTATGTGTGCAAGATGTCCCACCCGTGGAATGTTTTACATTGGCTGGACACTGGCTAAAATGGTAAGGGATTTAAATCTAGAGCTGTAAATCAGGTATGTGTCTGTTAGTATATTACCAACTTTCTCCAAAGTTTTAGAAAAAAAAGAAAAACTGTTGCTACACAATTATTGGAGTATATGGAGTCTAATAATTACTTACATCCTCTCTATGGCTTCTGAACAAATTGTTCAGCTGAGAGTGCTAACTCCTACTTGACTGAACAAATTAAAAACAAAAAAAGTCAATAGATCAAGGTCGGGTTGTGGGAGCTGTTTTACTGGACTTAAAAAAAAACAACTTTTGACTTAGTGAATCATTGTATTTTAGTTGCAAAAAATATTTAGATCAATTTTTCTAATCTGGCCAGGCAATGTTTTTGTCTTATCTGTGTGCCAGACAACAATGTGGAATGGTGATTAATGAAAGATCTTTCTTAGCCTCTTAAAATTCTAGTTTTCCACCCACAGAATGGTTCACGTTGGCTAGAAATTGGCAGGAATGCTAACGGGTTAATTATGCATTTAAGAGTAATGTGAACGTTACTTTTCCAAGTAACTAGTTACTTTAATCATACAGTAATTGGTAAAGTAACTCAGTTACTTTTGAAAAGAAGTAACTTGTAACTGTAATTAGTTACTATTTTTTGGTAACTTGCCCAACACTGAGTATGACACTAACTCAGCACCGTGAGAAAGCATGACCAGAGAGTTTATGGTTTTGTCTTGTAAATTCCTGTTACCATACTAGACCATCCACAGTCACAAATCTAATCAATCTTGATTGTTTTCTTATATTGTGGCTGTGATAGCTTGCTGGGTAGATTGGTCCACAACCCTAGCATCAGTCAGTACAGTAACGTATATCAGCCAATAGACCTTAACTTTGCTGGGAGGCAGTGTTTGTTTTTATGGTGATTTTCTATAAACTATTGTATATCCAACCCAAGTGACGTGGATGTGGTGTAATCCATGACTTCTTGATTAACTAGTTCAGTGTTTTTCAACCTTTTCTTGAGCAGTGGCAGCATTTCTTAAACTGAAAAAAATCCTGTGGCACACCACAAACCAAAAATGTTACACAGTGACACATTGTAGCCTATTACAGCACATGCAATAACTGTTTAGTCTTGTCATTTGTTTATACTCAATAATTCATTATGTCACCGTCACCCCTCCGGCTTTATGTTTTGCACGTCTGCTCGAGCGCAAGGCAGCCTAAATTACCATGTTGACGGTGTGTGTTATGCATGCGTAAGGATCCAACCTCCCGGTGGCACCACTAATACAGCATACAAAGACAAAAACACTGGCGCTCCTCTTCTCACCTATGCACAGTTGCTTTTGCCATTGCTAAAATGCTTTTCTTCTCTTTTGTTTAGCCGGTGAACAAACTGGTGCATCAGCACATCTGATGATGGTAGATAATGGTTATGTGCAAGCGTCAAAGGCTTGGTCAAATGAAACATAAATGATAATTTTTTGGACCAATTAAGTGAAATTAGACAGTTTCCTGTGGTGCACCTGATGATCTCTCATGGCACACCAGTGGTTGAAGATCACTGATATCACGCATACGAAGTAGAAATTTCCTAAGCTACTTCACCAAAAAAACGTTTTATCTGTTCGGAATTATGGAGAACTGTAGAACTGAATACAAAGAAACGACTAAAAGCATTCAGTTTAGCAAATAAATTTAGGCTAATTATTTGTTGAAAGTCACTTATCAAAAGCTTCTAAATAAATAATGTTTTCTGCACAGTGCACAAACTGGAGAGTGCTGATGTCATTTTGGTTGGTTTAATCGAGAAGGAAATATCACTGCAGAGCACTTTATGGTCATTTTAAGTAAGAGACTTTCTAATTAAGTGTAATTGGCTAGTTTTCTTCTTTTTTTTAAACTGAATCTTACATTAATGATCAACTCATCTTCAAATGAGTTACTTTACTTGTGTAAGAAGGGGCGGTGTGATTTATTGTGAGCCTAAATATACAACCTCAAGCATGCTGTGCTTGGCAACAGGACTGAGATTGTTGTGACCATAACACTAAGATGAACTGCTTATGTCATTATGACGTTTTAAAGCTCAAAGTGCTATTTTTTTTTTTTTTAAATGTGATATTACAGATTTAATATGTTTTTGAAATTCACAAGCTTACGAAGGTCAAGGGCCATTTTTTTTCCATTTATTAATATTTGTCTTTGCAGTTACATTTACAGTTTTTTTTTTTTAAGGAAAATTTTTAAGAAATCATGAAAAATAAATAGAAAACAACAAGTAATTAACATAAAACAAAAGAAACTATCAATCAAAAAGGTACAGGATGGAGCTTTAGCTTATTGTGCCTTTACTATGCAAACACCATAGTTTTTTGATGAGTAATAATCAGTTTTAGCTGTGCAGTAAACCAATAAACAATCAATCACCTTTAAAGAACTGCATGGAAGTGCCCAAAACCTCAACTTTGAAGTTTCTAAAAGTGCACAGAAACCTATGGGCTTTGTCCATCTTTAAAAAAAAGCTTTCTACACTTATACCTTTCTGTGAAGGCTGAGTAAGCTTTAGCAAATATACATCATCGTTTAAGTAAATGGGGGCATTAGAAAACCAATGTGAAGAGACAAACCAGGACAATTAAAAAAATCAGAGCCCAACCTTGAAAAAAAAATCCCCAACCAGTAAGAATGTTTACTTGTTGAATCTTTTATCAGTTTTCTTTTTATCGCCCCATCCTCTTCCTCCCCCTCTGCCTTTTATCTATGCAGCAGGTTCTGAGCTATGCACTGGGCCTGCGTGGAGCTGATTAGAACAGTGATAGATGGGAGGGTGGATGACCTTACCTTCCGACTAAACACAAGGTTGGACATTTGTCTCCTTGCTGCATTTGCATGCTTTCCACCCGTTTGTGGCAATTTGTCACCATACTCACTTTGCCATTGAGAAGACACAGTTTGGGAAAAAAAAAAAAAGGGGAGAAAATAAGCGAGCAGGTAGAGCAAGGCTAGATTCCTGAAAATTTAAATTTAAAGCAGGTTATGATGAAGCACTTGCATTCGGATAATTCCACAATGCTGTGAGCTCTCCTCATGCTTAACCTCTCCTGCTAGTACCATGTTAACTCATGGATGTGTAATTAAGGTACACTGCAGCAGAAATTCATCTTAGTAGCAAAACCAAGGAGGAAAAACTCTTAAATCCTCAAACTTCCTGCTCTGTGCCACCCACATGCCCACCACACATGCGCCATAAACACACATGCGTACACTACAGTGCACAAGCTGATGAATGGCCTGTCATGCTGTTTGGTGATCAGCAAATTATTTACAGTCATATGCCTTTAATAATTCAGGGGCCCCAGTCTTAACAAATTACCGCACTGCTCCCCCAACCAACAGAGGTCAGTCAGCAAGAGCGTTCGCACCACAGGCCTCCCCTTCATTCACTCCAAAATGCCCCTGGAATACAGCAGTGACATTTGGGTGTTTTTTGCTAAGGAATTAAATCTGAGGCATATTGAAAGAGTGACATCATCATGAATGAACATCCAAGCTGTGATTATATAAACATTTGTGTTTGAATGTCACATTATTGGTCATTTTTAAGAGGTTTTATATCAAAACATTAGGATTAGGTTTAGGGTATGACCAAGCCCGTGAAAGCATCATATCATAAAGGGTAATAGTGTAGATATATCATGGCCTCTGCTATGTCAAATTTTTGTACAGATGACCAATGGAGCGATGTACTGAATAGATGCCAGGTTTGGCATTAGTGGAATAAAATCATTGCTGGCAACTTTACATTTGTTAATATGAAAGGTTATTTTTACTATATATGACCAAGGGGTCGGGCGGTGAAGCTCAACTGGAGGTTCAAACTCACAAACTTCCACTTCGGAATCCAGCCCTCTACCTGTGTCACTTGACAAGCCCATCCATCCATCCATCTTCTTCCGCTTAATCCTTTTTGGGTCGTGTGTGTGTGTGTGGGGTGGGGGGGTGGGGGCTGGAGCCTATCCCAGCATCCTTGGGCGAGAGGCAGGGTACACCCTGGACAGATCGCCAGTCCATCACAGGGCCAACACAGAGCGACAGACAACCATTCACGCTCACAGTCATACCCAAGGACAATTTAGAATCCCCAGTTTGATGCCAGTTAACCTAACTTGCATGTTTTTTGGCATGTGGGAGGAAACCGGAGAAATCCCGGTGTAAAGCCACGCAGATGCGGGGAGAACATGCAAACTCTACACAGATCACTGTTGGTCGGGGGCTGGGATCGAACCCAGGATCCCCCAGCCAAGGGTGAGTTGCTGTGCTGCCGTGGTGCTAACCACTCCGCCACCGCGCTGCCCCACTTGACAAGCCAAGTAGGAAAATTTTTACTAACTCCATGATATTCTTCCTCAGATTTTGACATCTTCTCATTGTCAGAGGTGCATTTAAGCTGTAAGGGTGTCCACCTTCTGACTATGTCAACACCAGTGAGTCCTACCAGCAACATCTTGTGGTGGGGACCAGCACACTGGTGGTTGCTGGGAATAGGACCAATACGCCACAACTAACTCCTGCCAACAATGCCAATTGTGACCAAGGGGATGGACGGTGAAGCCCAACTGATGACGTCCTACTGGGGATTCGAACTCACAACCTCCCGCTCTGGAGTCCAACCCGTGTCACCGCTTGGCAAGCCAAGTAGGAATACTTTTACGAACTCCATTACATATATATAACCCAAACAACATGTTTTTAAAAGCTAGTCAAGGATTTTTTTTAATCATAATTTTAACCTTGGAGTAAGTTATCTGCATCATTTGGACACTCTTGAAAGAATGTCCATTGGTCTGGTAGCAGTAGGGTGACGAGGTGTCCTGCTTTGTGTGGAGCTGCACAGGAGCTGCGGGTGATGGGGGTTGACAGCTCTATGATCTCGTGGATTACTGACTACCTGACAGGCAGGCTACAGTTTGTCTGGCTGGGCAGTGTCTTCTCTGACATGGTGGTTAGTGATACGGGAGCTCCACAGGGGACTGTGCTTTCTCCTTTTCTCTTCATCTTATACACCACTGACTTTCAGTACAACACCGAGTCATGCCACCTGCAGAAATTCTCTGACGACTCAGCTGTTGTTGAGTGTATAAGAGGGGGAGAGGAGGGGGAGTACAGGGCACTGGTAGACAGACAGAGGAGAATCACCTGAGGCTGAACATTAGCAAGACCAGAGAGATGGTGATTGACTTCAGGAAGAAGAGGGTGCCTTTTCAGCCATTGCAGATTGGGGGGAGAAAGTGGAGGTGGTTGAGGACACAAATAACTCGGTGTAAGGATCAGCAACGGACTGGACTGGAGATCCAGCACCAATGCTGTGCACAAGAAGGGGATGAGCAGACTCTACTTCCTGAGGAAGCTGAGATCCTTCAACATGTGCAACAAGATGTTGGAGCTTTTCTACCAGACCATTATCACCAGCGCCATCTTCTTTGCTGCTGTCTGTTGGGGTAGCAGTATCAGAGCCAGAGACACCAACAGACTTGACATGATTATCAAGAAGGCTGGCTCTGTAATTGGTCTCAGGCCGGAAACCCTTGACACTGTGGTGGAGAGGAGGACACTAAATAAACTGTGATCCAGCTTCACTGCCAAATGATTAGATACAGGAAGTCTTTCCTGCCACATGCCATTTCACTGTACAATAACTCACTCTGATGTTGAATTCTGGTCATAACTATGCTGCCATACTGCACCTTAAAGTCTAACTGGTACCTCACATCTCACTCTGCACCTGATAGTCCTGCATTGTATAACGGGTATGATTCATGTATATATATGTGTCACCAAATATTCATCTATGATGTATATAAGCTTTCTTAGCAGTTTTACTTTTCATGGGTAACCCCTTTGTCTATTATGTTGTGTGTGTTTCTGTCATTTGGTTGTTTACTGTCATGGTGCTGTTACACTGTAATTTCCCAGTTTGGGATCAATAAAGTACATCCATATATCTATCTATCTATTTTGACCTTTTTTCAGCCATCCCACAAATTGAGGTATTGTCCTGCATTCTGATGGCCTTGAATTTTCAAAGGCTGTAAGGACGCTTTACAAGATGTCACTTATATCTAGCAGGAAAGTAAGAAAAGCACAGAAACAAGGGAAGTAAACTACAGTCCTGAAACTGCTGCCTCCGCTTGTGCAGGAACCTACTGATACCTGTGACTGATGTCAGTCAAACTGAGCAGTGCGCACGGGTCAATCACAGGTTAACCTAGCACCATACCAATCTGCCCTCCACCCCACAGAGAAAGCTCAGAGGGAGTGCTACAACTGGGGCTGTGATAATGTGGATGGAGTATGGTCCATCTTGACATAACTATTCAGTAGTAGCAGTGAATAACAGTCATTGTTAAAAATTTTGAGTACTTCCGACCACAAGACGGCAATCCATGCGCAGGAAAACCGACCACCTGGGACCACGAATTACGGCAGACCTGAAAGTGCACCTGCCGCACGGAAGCTGAGCATCCTAAGGTCACTGTGAAAGCACCAGAGGCCCTGCTGGAGGTAGTGGACACAGGAAACAAGCCTCCCGCCCCTAACACCTACAGTGGTGTGAAAAAGTGTTTACCCCCTTCCCGATTTCTCATTTTTTTGTATGTTTGGCACACTTAAATGTTTCAGATCATCAAACAAATTCAAACATTAGACAAAGATAATACAGTTGTTAGGTTTAGGGGCAATCACTTTTTCACACAAGGCCATGTAGGTTTGGATTTTTTTTTCACTTAATAATAAACACCTACACCAAAACTGCATTTTGTGTTTACTTGTGTTATCTTTGTCTAATGTTTAAATTTGTTTGATGATCTGAAACATTTAAGTGTGACAAACATACAAATAAAATGAAAAATCAGGAAGGGTGCAAACACTTTTTCACACTACTGTATAGACTTTACCATACCATGCAGAGAAACAATCCCAGGACTTTCACCGAAGCTGATAGTGTGCCACACATTGCGCCACATCGTCAGACTCAAACGTGATATTTGTCCCTCATTTGATTGATTGGGACCTGGTGCTAGGGCTCCCTTGGTGAGTTCCATGGTATGGCTTCCATAAATCAGGCTGGATCCAGCAAATGCAGGTACTTGAGGTGAGATTTTCCAAAATGTTTTCCCTATTTGGTGCTCATTGTCTTTCGGTGGCTGATTGGTGCATTTGGGAAAGTCCATCCATCCATCCATCCATCCATCCATCCATCCATCCATCCATCCATTTTCTACCGCTTTTCGGTTGTGGAAGCAGCAGCTCAAGCAGAGAAGCCCAGACTTCCCTCTCCTCAGCCACCTGCTCCAGCTCTTCAGAGAGGATACCAAGACGTTCACAGGGCAGCTGGAAGAAAGTGTACTTTTTGCTAAAGTGTACTTTTTATTTTATTTTTTTTTTAAATGGAAGCACTGACATTGGATTCATCATCTCAATCAGGTGCTCATAATATCTTTGTGGTGACTCTTTATTTCATCTGAAGATGCCAAGGAGAAGCAGGCAGTGCATGGAAACTAATGTGGAAATAAGCCAAAGTATATCTGCAGATAGCCACTAACCACTGACCGCTACTTTATCATCTTGACCGTTAACAGCAGACTAACTGACGACATACTCGATGAGCTATGGTTGTATGTGCTATTCCTATCAGCCATTCATATAACCTTTATGCTGATGACATAATCAAGCTTCGTCAAGTAAGTAAGTAAAATTTATTTATATAGCACTTCTCACAGAAAGAATCATAAAGTGCTTCACAATAAAATAAAACACACAATCACAAATACAACAATGGCATTAAAAACAAGTATAAAGACATTAAAAACCATAATCCATAATCAAACTAAAAAGCCTGTTTAAACAGGAGTGTCTTCAGCTGCTTTTTACAAACATTAATAGAGTCTACTGAGCGCAAAGACAATGGTAGAGCATTCCACAATTTTGGTGCCAAGGCCTGAAAGGCTCTATCACTTCAAGTTTTAAAATGGGTTTGAGGGACAGCCAGTAAAAGTTGATCCGAGGATCTCAAAGACCATGAGGGATTATACACTTTAGGCAGCTCGGTGATGTATTTAGGGACCTGGTGATGAATAGCTCTGAAAACAAGAACTAAAATTTCAAACTGAATCCTAAAACCAACTGGGAGCCAGTGAATTGCTGCTAAAATCGGTGTAATGTGAGTCCTTTTCTTAGTGTGAGTTAAAAGTCTAGCAGCTGAATTTTGAACAACCTGGAGGCGTTGAAGATGCTTTTGGCTCAGACAGGTAAAAAGACTATTACAGTAGTCTAAGCGAGAAGAAGTAAAAGCATGAATAATCATCTTAAGTTCCACCTTCAACACCAGGGTTCTCAACTTAGAAATATTCTTCAGATGGAAGAAACAATTTCTAATTAATTGATTAACCTCTTGCACTCCGGGATACCGCGGGTGGTCACATCTCTGCGTCCTAGCGCGCCTTCGTGCGCACTGGGACGCACACTGTGCGTCTCAGAGCGCACTGAAAAAAAAAGCTGCATTTCCGTTCTTCCACTACAGACACAGCCAAGAACAGAAAGCCAAAGGAGTGCTTGGATTGGTTTAGATTTGATTGACCTCTCATTTGACTAATAAGAGCCTTGAATTGGGTTTCTGAAACCTTGAAGAACCAATGACTGAAAACCTAGCAAGAAGGACCCGCCTACCAACAGCTGCGAATACAGCGAGCCAATTGAAGCAGAGAAGTTTGACGATTGAAAGCGTGCGTTCCGTGCGTAAAATCTGTTTTGTGTAAGCCGCTGGGTGACACACACGCATTCGCCAGTCTTTTTTTCTTACTACTGTTCTTATTTGTTTTGAAAAATCGTTCGCCAAAACCGCAATCATGGAAACGCAAAACCGCAATGATGGAATCATGGTTTGACCGGGTCGCGTGACCAGAACCACGAGTCGTAACAAGCGGACCAGCGTCATGTTTGTCTGACAATGAGGAAGAGATGTTTGCCAGCGACACTGCTGTTGTGGACAGGTAACTGTTATAAGCTAAATTATTGTTTATCCCTAAAAATTGTAATCAAAATAACTTTTGACCGATCGGTAAATTACAACTGTGCGTCATCGCCACATGACGGACCGTGTCCGGTCCATGCGCCGCGTCCGGACCGTGAACCCCCCCGGCTACTCCTCTGTAGCGGATTGCAGATATAATGCAGTTATTTTAGTACAACTGTGCGTAGTAGACCACGGCGCACAGTCCCCGCAGTCCGTCATGTGGCGATGGATGATGTCCGTCCTCTGTAGCGGGGGGGGGGGAGTTGTTATCCTCCACATTACAGATATTTTAGTATAATTTTTATTGCACTGTAGGTTATTTTTTCTTGTAAAAAAACCTCCACACATTTTTTACGTGGCATGCTTCTTTGTGTGTGGGGGCTTGTTTGTTCATTCATTCATTCATGAATGAATAAACAACCCCCCCCCCCCACACACACACACACACAGCCCTGAGTGTCACCTTTTATCAGAGCCCAAGATCAAGCTTCTATATTGAATCATTCAAAAGTTACAGACGTTTTTCCAAACTGTGCCATTTGGCACAATTTGGCACAGTTCAAAAATGCCTGGGAACAACCTGACAAAAAAATCTGTGTAATATATTCATTTTTTGTGGTATTGTTACAAAATTTTGACCTCAGCTGGATAACACTTGGTTCTACATTTCTGTTGCATTTGCCAGCTCGGATCTGACAGCTGTGTGTTATTTGCAAGCATTTGTATCCAAAAAAACACCCAGGTGAACTTTATTTTCTTCAAGTTCAGTATGTTTAGATGACTGTTACTCAGTGGCAGGAGCACTTAGAGAGATTATGACTGTTTTGCCCAAAAATTCAAAGTGTTTTCTTTTAAATGAGACCAACCCCATGAAGATGCTGCAAAGGGTTGAAGAACAGCTTTTGATTTACTTTGGGTACATTATTTTTAAGCGCTGTTAGGGAAATTGACCAGAGTGCAAGGGGTTAATGTTGTGCTCAAGAGACATAGCCAAGTCAAAACTAACACCAAGATTCCAAAGACTCGCCTGGACAGAGTAACCGAGGGTACCCATGTGGTGCTTAATAAGTGGAATCTTGTTTTCAGGAGTGATAATTAATGTCTCTGTCTTGTCTGAGTTAAGCTGTAAAAAGTTTGCACTTAACCACTGTTTGATGTTAGAAAAGCAGTTAGTTAAAGATGACAGCATGTGAAACTCAGACTCTTTAAAAGAGCAATACAACTAAATATCGTCAGCGTAAAAATGATAAGAAATATCTTTGAACTGGCTTATTACCCATCCCAGTGACAAAATGTACATTAGAAATAAAATAGGTCCTAGAACTGACCCTTGTGATACCCCACATGAATACTGTGCTATTTGAGAAAAGATCTGATTCACGGAAACATTAAAGGTTCTTCCAGTGAGGTACGATGAGAACAATTTTAAAACAGAACCAGATAGCCCTAGCTCTTTGAGTCTATTGATCATTATACAGTGACCAACAGTATCAAAGGCAGAAGAAAGATCCAATAAAACCAGAACTGTGTATTTACCAGTGTCAGCCTCCATCATAATGTCACTGGAGACTCTGACTAAAGCCATTTTGGAAGAATGATTTCTCCAAAAGCCCGAATGAAGTGTATCCATGATATTACAATTTGCCAAAAATGACATAAGTTGAGTCAAGGATTCCTTCACTACAGCTAATAAGCAGCTCAGCCAGCAAGATGGTGTTGGTCACGTGATATATCAAAACGGTTCAAGTGCATGTGCATGAAGTGACAGTAAGTCAATTCTATTATACAGTGGTGTGAAAAAGTGTTTGCCCCCTTCATGATTTCTCATTTTTTTGTATGTTTGTCACACTTAAATGTTTAAGATCATCAAACAAATTGAAAGATTAGACAAAGATACTGTAACACAAGTAAACACAAAATGCAGTTTTTAAATGAAGGTGTTTATTATTAAGGGTAAAAAAATACAAACTTACGTGGCCCTGTGTGAAAAGTGATTCCCTCCCCCCCAAAAAAAAAAAATAAATTAACTGTGGTTTATCACATATTTGGAAAGCTGAGTTCAATTTCTCTAGCCACACCCAGGCCTGATTACTGACACACCTGTTCTCAATCAAGAAATCACTTAAATAGGACCTGCCTGACAAAGTGAAGTAGACCAAAAGATCTTCAAAAGCTAGACATCATGCTGCAATCCAAAGAAATCCAGGAACAAATGAGAAACAAAATAATTGAGATCTTCCTTCCTGGCATCCTTCAGTCTCGGGAGACTATGGATCTGCACCTTGAGTTGGAATAATGGGGTTACGGCAGTATTGCTTGTGGCTGTGTAAGCCAATACACGAGTGACAGTCACGGTTGCAATGGTCGCAGATGTAGGCGCTTGGTTGTGGTGTCTTTTTCAATGTCCTTTCGAGATGATCGTTTTTCGTTTGCAGACTGGCGAAGGTGCTCTTCTCCCCTTCTGAGTCCGTCTTTCACCGCATGTCTCCAGCAGTTTCAGTCGTCTGCAGTATCCTCCCAGTTGATCACGTCCATGCTCAGTGTTTTCATGTCTCTTTTGCATAAATCCTTGAAACAGAGATACTCGGTCGACCTCGGGTTCGTTTGCCGGATACAAGCTCTCCGTACAGAATGTCTTTCAGTATTCTCCCATCCGGCATCCGATGGACGTGTCCCAACCAGCGGAGACGATGTTCGTGAAGCAAGGTGAACAGGCTTGGTAAGCTCACGCGGGAGAGTATCTCATTGTTTGTGATACAGTCGCTCCATTTAACGTTAAGAATACTTCTCAGCATGCAGAGATGAAAGGCGTTGAGCCGTCGCTCTTGCGAGGCATATAGACACCATGTCTCACTGCCATATAGCAAGGTACTGAGGACGCATGCCCTGTAAACAGTGATCTTCGTGTGCCTCGACAGTTTTTGGTTCAGCCATACCTTCTGTGATAATTTTCCGAAGGTCGTTGCAGCAAGGCCAATTCTTCTACTGAGCTCATTGTCGAGTGAGTGGTCGTCCGATATTTTGGATCCAAGGTATGTAAACTCATGAACCACATCCAGTGATATCGTAGGAGGGTTCAAGACACCTTGGCCCATTACTTTGGTCTTCTGCTCACTGATGGTCAGACTGAAGTCATCGCAGGCTTTATTGTGTGTTGATCATTGATTGTAATTCCAGTTCCGAGTGAGCTATCAGTGCTGCATCGTCGGCAAACAGCATCTCACTGATGGATACTTTTCGGATCTTGGATTTTGCACTCAGTCGTGATAGGTTGAACAGTTTGCTATCAGACCTTGTGTGGAAGCAGACACCATCGTTCCGAGTACCAAATCCATACTTTAGCATGACGGCAAAGTATACGTTAAAGAGGGTAGGAGTAAGCACGCAGCCCTGTTTTACTCCACGGTGGATGTTGAATGGTTCTGAAAAGCTCCCATCAAACTGGATAATAACTTTCATGTTGGTATGGAAGTATTCAATAATTTGCAGCAGTTGGGGGGAACACCCGATCTTCGTGAGAACTTGGAACAGTCCTTCACGCCTAACTGTATCGAAGGCTTTTGTCAGGTCGATGAATGCAACATAAAGTGGTTTATTTTGCTCCCTGCATTTCTCCTGTAACTGTCTGAGAGAAAAGATCATATCAATCGTGGAGCGCCCGCATCTGAAACCACTTTGAGATTCAGGATAAATTCTTTCCGCGAGTTTCCGAAGACGGCTGAGAACCACACGCGCAAATGCCTTCCCGGTGACACTAAGCAATGATATCCCTCGATAATGGTTGCAGTCGCTTCGGCTACCTTTGTTTTTATACAGCATCACTATTTTGCAGTCCTTCATGTCTTGAGGCACCTCTCCTTCCTCCCAGCAGTGAGATAGGATCTCATGTAGTTGTTGAAGGATGACATCCTTTGAGCACTTTATAACTTCTGCTGGGATCCCATCGAGGCCAGGTGCTTTCCCAGTTGGCAGAGAGTCTAGTGCTTCTTCCAATTCCTCCATGGCTGGAGGTGAGTCCAGCTCTTCCATGATCGGTAGGTCCTCCAAATTATTCATTGCTTCCTCCGAAATCAAGCTGTCTTGGGAGTATAGTTCAGAGTAGTGCTCTACTCACCTATCCATCTGCTCCATTTGGTTTGTGATGGTAGTTCCGGTCTTGGTTTTTAGCAGTGCTGTCTTGCGTTGAGTTGGCCCAATTGCTTTCTTGATCCCGTCATACATTCCACGTATGTCTCCTGTGTCGGCTGTCATTTGGATACTCTCACAGAGTTTCAACCAGTAATCGTTTGCGCAGCATCTGGCTGTCCGTTGAGTCTTGCACCTGGCTGCCTGCAGAGCTTCCTGTGATTTGCGGGTGGAGCGATCCTTGTATTTCATTAGAGCAGCTCTCTTTTCTGCGAGGACGGCGGCCAGCTTGCTGGAGTTCGCCTCGAACCAATCAGGTGTGTTTCCTTGTTTTTTTTTACCAAATGTACAGACAGCAACACTGTGGATGTGATCTCTGAGGGTGTTCCATCTCTCTGCGGCATCTGCTTCAGGTGAGATTGTGATGGACTTCTTGAGATTTTCGGTGAATTTGATGACTTTGTATGATTGTTGCGTCATCCTGGCATCAATGCGCTGTCTTCCAGGAGGTTTGTTGTAATGCAGGGCCTTGGGAACAAGTCTGACCTTACAGCATACCAGTGAGTGATCTGTGTCACAGTCAGCACTCTGGTACGAGCAGGTGATCTGTACATTCCGCAGATGGTGTTGACGTGTCAGTATCAGGTCCAGTTGGTGCCAGTGCTTAGAGCGCGGGTGCATCCAAGAAACTTTATGCTGTTGCTTTAGCTGAAAGTAGGTGTTCGTTATGCAGAGTCCTTGGAGTGGGCACAGTTCTAGCAGCTGTTGTCCATTTTCATTCATCTTACCGGTTCCGTGCTTCCCCACACATGTTGGCCAGGATCCTGAGTCAGCACCCACTCTAGCGTTGAAATCTCCCAATAAGATCAGGTGTTCTCTGGAAGGTGTCTTTTGTATCATTGATGAAAGCTGGTTGTAGAATTCATCTTTCATGTCCTGCCTGGAGTGCAAGGTGGGCGCGTAGACACTGATTAGGTTGACCGGTCCGTCTGAGGTGTGCAGTCGAAGAGAGAGCATCCTTTCTGTTCCTCCCTCGGCAAGATCCACCCTCTTCAGCAGAGAGTTTTTCACTGCAAAGCCAACTCTGTGTTCCCTTGTCTCATCTGCACTCTTACCCTGCCAGTAAAAGGTATAATCACGTTCATGTAATGAGCCTCTTTCTGGTAGGCGGGTTTCTTGGAGTGTGGCGATGTCCACCTTGAGCTTCAGCAGTTTGTTGTTTATTACCGCTGTCTTGCGTGCGTCCTCTATTTCTCAGTGGTCGTTTGAGAAGCCCAGAAGTAGGGTTCGGACGTTCCTGCAGCCGAATTTGAGTGCTGTTTTTTTGTTATTTGATACTTTGTTTTTGTTTGGTGCAGGGTTTGCAGTCCATGATTCAGAACATAAGTATTCCTGAGCCCCACGCACCCAGTAGGGCGGACAGACTGTGGCGGAACAGCACCTAACTGGCTGGGGGCTGCCCAGCTTGAGGCGGGCGGTAGCTGTCCAGTGAGATACTATGACCTCTCCCACCATCGAAAACAACCCCTGGCGCCCAGCTCTACAACAATTGAGCGGAGGCTTATAACCGGTGAACTGTTGTTTCCCGTGTTTTTCCGTCGCGTGACACGACGCTGGAGTGTCCTCTCCAGAGTGCAGGCTTGGGCAATGTGTATGGAGGACTCGCGGTTGCCTATGCAGCAGGTCCTCCCTCTCCACAACAACGGTAGGGTCCAAGGGAAAGGCAAAAGCCAGTACTGCTTGGTATCGGTGTGTCGCAGGAGTTGCCAGATTGAGGTTGAGCACAACGTCAAACTGCCTTCGGGACTCCAACTCCGGATTTCTCTTCAGGATTATCTCCCCAAGCCCTTCCCATATTGGGTCTTGCCACAAGGCAGTGGAGGTTTGAGATCAGAGTTTTCCTTCTCCTAGATGGGTTGCCTCCTCCGCTAATGAGTCCCATCTACCCGAAGCACTGGTTTTGGGGCACCAGTAACTCGCCCTAGCCCCTTCTCCTGTCAGTAGTAACAGTTCCACCCGGCATAGGGTGTATGCCATACGAGAAGGCCAGGCGTTGGGCTTGGCTGCCAGAGGCTCTTTGAGATTTGCGCCGTAGGGGCATTTTGTAGAAAGTAGGAGCTTATCCCCACTCCCACCCCTGGCTTAACAGCTTTTGAAACCGAAAATTGAGATCTATCACTCTGGAAAAGGTTATAAAGTCATTTCTAAAGCTTTGAGACTCCAGCGAACCACAGTGAGAGCCATTATCCACAAATGGCGAAAACATGGAACAGTGGTGAACCTTCCCAGGAGTGGCTAGCCGACCAAAATTACCCCAAGAGCACAACGACGACTCATCCAACAGGTTACAAAAGACCTCACAACAACATTCAAAGAACTGCAGGACTCACTTGCTTCAGTTAAGGTCAGTGTTCATGACTCCACCATAAGTAGAAAGAGACTGGGCAAAAATGGCCTGCATGGCAGAGTTCCAAGACAAAAAACACTGCTGAGCAAAAAGAACATAAAGACTTATCCCAGTTTTGCCAGAAAACATCTTGATGATCCCCAAGATTTTGGGGAAAATACTCTGTGGACTGATGAGACAAAAGTTGCTGTGATAAATGGAACCATGAATTCTGCTGTCTACCAGAAATCCTGAAGGAGAATGTCCGGCCATCTGTTTGTGACCTCATGCTGAAGCACACTTGAGTTCTGCAGAAGGGCAATGATCCAAAACACACCAGCAAGTCCATCTCTGAATGGCTTAAGAAAACAAAATGAAGACTTGGGAGTGGCCTAGTCAAAGTCCTCACCTGAATCCGATTGAGATGCTGTGACATGACCTTAAAAAGGTGGTTCATGCTCGAAAACCCTGAATTACAACAATTCTGCAAAGATGAGTGGGCCAAAATTCCTCCACAGTGCTGTAAAAGACTCATTGCCAGTTATCGCATTAGGTTTAGGGAGCAATCACTTTTTCACATAGGGCCATGTAGGTTTGGATTTTTTTCCCTTAATAATAAACACCTTCATTTAAAAATGTTGTTTATATTTGTGTTATCTTTGTCTAATATTTAAATTTGTTTGATGATCTGAAACATTTAAGTGTGACAAACATACAAAAATATGTGACGATCCCTCATGGATCGTCACCTTATCGTGGTGGGGGGGTTTGCGTGCCCCAGTGATCCCAGGAGCTATGTTGTCCGGGGCAATTTGCCTCTGATAGGGTCTCCCAAGACAAACTGGTCCTGGGTGAAGGGCCAGACGAAGAACGATCCAACAGACTCTCATGATAAATTGTATATCAAGGATTCAGTGTACCCCGCCCGGTATGGGGTTACCGGGGCCCCACCCTGGAGCCAGGCCTGGGGGAGGGGCTCGAAGGCTAGCGTCTGGTGGCCGGGTTTCCACCCATGGGACCCGGCCGGGCTCAGCCCGAAGGAGTTACATGGGTCCGCCCTCCAGTAGGTTCACCACCTGCAGGAGGGATCATGGAAGTCCGGTGCTATGTGGATTAGGTGGCAGTCAAAGGCGGAGACCTTGGCGGACTGATCCCAAGCTTTCTAAACTGGCTTTTGGTACGTGGAATGTCACCTCTCTGGTGGGGAAGGAGCCTGAGCTGGTGTACGAGATTGAGCGATACCGGCTAGATATAGTCGGCCTCACCTCAACACACAGCTCCGGTTCCGGAACCAGTCTCCTGGAGAGGGGCTGGAGCTTGGCCTTTTCTGGAGTTGCCCCGGGCGAGAGGCGACGAGCAGGGGTAGGTATTCTTGTATCGCCCCACCTTGCTGCCTCTATATTGGAGTTTTCCCCGGTGGACGAAAGGGTTGCTTCCCTGCGCCTTCGGGTTGGGAAACGGGTCCTGACCATCATTTGTGCCTATGCACCAAATGATGTTTCAGAGTACCCACCCTTTTTGGAGTCTGTGACTGGGGTGCTGGAGGGTGCTCCTCCTGGAGACTCCATTGTCCTACTGGGGGACTTCAATGCGCACGTGGGCAACGACAGTGAAACCTGGAGGGGGGTGATTGGGAGGAACGGCCTGCCCGATCTGAACCCGAGTGGTGTTCAGTTATTGGACTTCTGTGCTAACCACAGTCTGTCTATAACGAACACCATGTTCAAGCATAAGGGTGTCCATATGTGCACCTGGCACCAGGACACCCTAGGCCGCAGGTCGATGATCGATTTTGTTATCGTATCATCAGACCTGCGACCGTATGTCTTGGACACCCGAGTAAAGAGAGGTGCAGAGCTGTCAACTGATCACCACCTGGTGGTGAGTTGGATCCGATGGCAGGGGAGGAAGCCATTCAGACCTGGTAGACCCAAACGTATAGTGAGGGTGTGCTGGGAGCGTCTGGCTGAGGCCCCTGTCCGGGAGGTCTTCAACTCCCACCTCCGGAAGAACTTCAACCACATTCCGAGGGAGTCTGGAGACATGGAGTCTGAATGGGCCATGTTCTCCACCTCTGTTGTTGAAGCGGCAGCCCAGAGCTGCGGCCGCAAGGTGGTCGGTGCATCTCGTGGTGGCAACCCCCGAACCAAGTGGTGGACACCAGTGGTGAGGGGGGCCATTAAGCTGAAGAAGGAGTCCTATCAAGCTTGGTTGGCTTGTGGGACTCCCGAAGCAGCTGAGGTGTACCGGCAGGCCAAGCGGAGTGCAGCTCGGGTGGTTGCTGAAGCAAAAACCCGGGTATGGGAGGACTTCGGTGAGGCCATGGAACAAGACTTTCGGTCGGCTTCAAAGAGATTCTGGCAAACTGTTCGGCGGCTCAGGAGGGGAAAGCAGCTCCCCGTCCACACTGTGTATGGTGCGGATGGGACACTGTTGACTTCAACTGGGGATATCGTCGGGCGGTGGAAGGAATACTTCGAGGATCTCCTCAATCCCACTGATACGCCTTCCACAGAGGAAGCAGGGTTTGGGGACGAGGGGGATGACTCGCCTATCACAGGGGCTGAGGTCGCCAAGGTGGTTAAAAATCTCCTCGGTGGCCGGGCCCCGGGGGTGGACGAGATTCGCCCCGAGTACCTCAAGGCCCTGGATGTTGTTGGGTTGTCATGGTTGACACGCCTCTGCAACATTGCGTGGAGGTCGGGGGCAGTGCCTTTGGCATGGCAAACCGGGGTGGTGGTTCCTCTCTTCAAAAAAGGGGACCGGAGGGTGTGCTCCAACTTTAGAGGGATCACACTCCTCAGCCTCCCTGGGAAGGTCTATGCCAAGGTACTGGAGAGGAGAGTCCGGCCGTTGGTCGAACCTCGGATTCAGGAGGAGCAATGTGGTTTTCGTCCTGGCTGTGGCACATCGGACCAGCTCTTTACCCTCTCGAGAATTCTTGAGGGTTCGTGGGAGTTTGCCCAACCAGTTTACATGTGTTTTGTGGACTTGGAGAAGGCATTTGACCGCGTCCCTCGT
This sequence comes from Pholidichthys leucotaenia, assembly GCA_020510985.1. Classification (NCBI taxonomy): domain Eukaryota; kingdom Metazoa; phylum Chordata; class Actinopteri; order Cichliformes; family Pholidichthyidae; genus Pholidichthys; species Pholidichthys leucotaenia. The sequence continues at coordinate 37,555,021 of CM035845.1, read as the reverse complement.
GGATTTTTGTGGGGGGTGCTTCGGGAGTATGGGGTATCGGGCTTGTTGTTACGAGCTATTCGGTCTCTGTACGACCGTTGTGAGAGTTTAGTTCGCATTGTCAACACTCGGTCGGAGTCATTCCCAGTGAGAGTTGGACTCCGCCAGGGCTGCCCTTTGTCACCGGTCCTGTTCATAATTTTTATGGACAGGATTTCTAGGCGCAGCCAGGGAATGGAGGGTGTCATGCTTGGTGACCACAGGATCTCATCTCTGTTGTTTGCAGATGATGTTGTCCTGTTGGCTTCATCCAGCAATGACCTACAGCTCTTGCTGGGACGGTTTGCCGCTGAGTGTGAAGCGGCTGGGATGAGAATCAGCACCTCCAAGTCCGAGTCCATGGTCCTCAGCCAGAAAAAGGTGGATTGTCCTCTCCGGGTTGGGGACAGGCTCCTGCCCCAAGTGGAGGAGTTTAAGTATCTTGGGGTCTTGTTCACGAGTGAGGGGAAAATGGAGCGAGAGATCGACAGACGGATTGGAGCAGCATCTGCAGTGATGCGGACGTTGTACCGGTCTGTTGTGGTGAAGAGGGAGCTTAGTTCTAAGGCAAAGCTGTCGATTTACCAGTCAATCTACGTTCCTACTCTCACCTATGGTCACGAGCTTTGGGTAATGACCGAAAGAACGAGATTGCGGATACAAGCGGCTGAAATGAGCTTTCTCCGTAGGATTGCTGGACTCACCCTCAGAGATAGGGTGAGGAGCTCAGTCATCCGGGAGAGGCTCAGAGTAGAACCGCTGCTCCTCCACATTGAAAGGAGTCAGTTGAGGTGGTATGGGCATCTGATTAGGATGCCTCCTGGACGCCTCCCACTTGAGGTGTTTCAGGCACGTCCCACTGGGAGGAGACCCCGGGGCAGACCCAGGACTCGGTGGAGAGACTATGTCTCCCAGCTAGTCTGGGAACGCCTTGGTATCCCCTCTGAAGAGCTGGAGCAGGTGGCTGGGGAGAGGGAAGTCTGGGCTTCTCTGCTTGAACTGCTGCCTCCGCGACCCGGACCTCCGGAAAAGCGGTAGAAGATGGATGGATGGATGGAAACATACAAAAAAATGAGAAATCAGGAAGGGGGCAAACATTTTTTCACACCACTGTATATCATGATCATTGTTTTGCTCAGGAACAGCTAACTGTGGGGACAGTCAGGAGGGATATTTTTCTGGAGCAAAGTAATTGGTTAAACAAACAAATTATAATGTTTTGTCATGTGTTGGAGCCAATAAATTAAATGTGCTTGTGGAACGGTATGATACAAAAGCACACTCAAAGTCATGATGTTGTACTAAGAATGGTACACCCCAACCTTGCTGTTGTCCCAGTACATCACTTCCTCTTCTGTAATGTTATTTAGAAGCTTTATTGTCATAAACACAGTAAAACAGCCATTATGTCATGAAATAATTTCATATTATGAAATTGTTATTGCCACATAACTCTTCACACAACAGAAAAAAGTATGTTAAATATGCAAAAACTTACAGTACATAAGAATAACATAAAAATAAACTGTGCTGTCCTTGTGCAAATGTGCAGTGATTGTGCTTAGTGTGGTGTAAGGAAAACCACAAGTTTGGTCAGTGTCAGCATGATGACATCACCAAGCAGCTGCATCATCACGCAGAACATATGAGGGATGGCCATTTTACGGCCTCTTTTTGGCTCTCCTTTGACACTTGGTCTCCCAACCATTAAGACTGCTGTACCACCATAATAGTGTTTTATGAAATAAAGTTCATGTTCCCAGCAAACACCACTCTCTGTTGGTCCTTCCAGTTTTTCAGACATAACACTGGGTTTCTGTAGCGGTGGCACTGACTAGCACAACCAAAAGTCAGAGTCCAGGTGACTCATGTACAAAGGGTACTTATGCACAAAAAACATGGTGTAGTCCTTTTCCATGAATGAGAATAAGAATGAACCATCCCGTGGATCGATGGAGTCCTGGACGGCAGTGGAGCTCGAGCTCAGGCAAGTGCTCTAATTTGTTTTTCTTGTGTCTATTTTGGAGAGAGCTTGTCTGGCTCTTGGTGGGGGGAGCCGGGTGTAGCCATAAGCTGCACCTGGGCTCACCTTGCCAGGCTCCACTGCTGCTGGTGATCCTGACCTTGTTTCTCTGCCTGTCTTGTCTGAGCTCTCCCTCAGGGTCACCAAGGATGTTCCAGCTTTGCCAGATGTCTTCATGGGTCCAGGCTCGCCACCTAAGATCATCATGAGTCCACCTCCTCCCGCTGAGGTCTTCATGGGTGCTGCTCCCCTCCAGTTGAGGTCTATGCGGGTGCTCCATCCCAGCCTGGGGCCTCAATGGGTGCAGCTTTGGCCCAGTCCGGGCCCACTGTGGGTGAGGCTTTGGCCCAGTCCGGGCCATCTGAGGGTGCGGCTGCGGCCCAGCCTGGGTCCTCCGTGGGTGTGGCTGTGGCCCAGCCCGGGTCTACCGCGAGTGCTGCCTTGCTCCAGTCCAGAGCATCTGCAGGTGCAACCATGTCCCAGTCTGGGACCACCACGGGTGCAACCTCACTCCAGTCTGGAGCCACCGAGGGTGCTACAATGTCCCAGCCCGGGACCACCAAGGGTGCTGCTGGCCAGTCCGAGGGCGTTGTGGTTCCCCCTCCTCTGCCAGACGCCGTCATGGTTTCCCCTCCTCTATTGCCCTTCTCTTTATTGGGCCTCCCCATGGGGGAGCCACCTCCTGGGCCACTCCTTCTGTTTAGGTGGCTGAAAAACTCTGGTCGACGGCCTGATGGACTGAGCCATTGGGTTGGGTGGCCCATATTCTCCGGCAGGCCACCCAACTCGTACTACCTCACCATCTGTCAGACCTGGGACTTTGGTCGGCCGCCTGAACTGTTTAGTTCTTTGGCCTAGGGGGCCTCATTTTGCTTGGTGTTGGTCCTGGGCTGGGTTGTTTCTTTCCCTCCTAATCTGTTCCCCCCATCACCATTATTGTTGTGCTCCTGTTGGGGGGGGGGGGGGGGGGGGGTTCTCTGTTTTTCTTTTGGTGTTACCCTGGGGTGTCTGTGTCCACCCCTTGAGAGGGGGACTCTGTCACGAGCTGAGCACTAGAGGTTTCCAACATTTTTTCCTGCAATGTTTTTTTTTTATTTTCCTGTTTATGTCTTAGTTTTACTATGTTCTGATTCTCTATCAATTGGTATCTATTTCTCAGTTTGTACTTGATTATATTTTATTCTTCTAAATTCCTTATTTTTGCAGTTGACAGCTGTCAGGACATTTTCTGGTTGGTGCTCCGTGTGGGCATAGCCCTCTCAGCTGTCAGCCAGTTGCTCTCCTCTCATTACTTCCAGCTGATCCAAATTATTAATCATTGCTCCCTTCTGCCCGCACATGTGACCCCACACCTGGCACTACTTGTGTTATTTGTTCAGACCCTATTTAAGGACAGTGGTTTGATTTCATTTTGCCACAGTCTTAATAATTATACTTTCTCTTCACCACCAAAACCCCTTCCCCGTTCTGGTGAGTTCGTTCTGCTGCTTATCTGTAAGTTTACCTTGTTATCTGTTTGGATTTTTGCGTTGATGCACTTTTGGAACTTTGTGTTTGTTAATAAATGCCACAAACTGCAATTGGTGCGTAGGTCTGTCTCTCTGCCGCGAGGGGCCATTCATGACAAAAATTAGTGAATAGTTGCAATGAAACAACAAAATTTATCATTTTGAAAATTGTTTTTGTAGTGTTTTCAATTTAATATAGGTTGAAAAGGATTTTTAAATCATCATATTTTGTTTTTATTTACATTTTACACAACATCCCAGCTTTATTGAGGTTACAGTTGGCTTTGGATCCTAATAGCCAAAATCGTTGTTTGAAAATAGTATTCCTAGGGCAGTGAATATAATAATGCAGACTTTACTGTACTGTATATTAAATATAGCTACAGTGTTCAAATATTATATTTCGATTACAAACCACTTCATTCAGTTCTGATTTTTTTGGTCAGATCTGATTTGTATGTCAAGACAGAGAGCTCTAAAAAGCTGTCACATTTTTATTAGAATATCATATCTGAATCATTTCAGGATTATTTTATTGTCATATGACTTCACAATTCCTGATAACACTGGAAATTAGCTTTAGAATAATCTCAAAGAAAATAGCAAAATATCCCAGACAAGACCCCATATCTTATTACCTGTCTCATAAGGAGTAATGCAGTGTCTGCCATGTAGTTTTGTTAAAGCATCTTTAAATGCTGTGTGAAGAGGCTACAAAGCACAAAAGAAGGGTTCTGTGGAAATGAGTTTCCTACACAACACTTGGAAAAAAAATGTTTGATCAGAAAAAATTAATGCTTCTCCCAAATTCAAAATTTGAAGTCCAGCCTCATTCTATCTTTATTGACATAATAAACACCAATTTTCTGCTTTGTTACCTTCATTAGCACCAACTCAGTGATTCTTTTTTAATAATTAAAAGATGGTTCGTCTAAAGTAATTTAAAATGGATGGTTCTCATAAAGACAGTTTCATTAACTCTAGATCTACACCATGATGCCATAGCAACGGCTGCCACCACCCACAATGCACCAGTACATCAACCAATTGGCTCACAGTGTGAACATCCTGTCAGTCACAGAGAATAAGCTGGTCATGTATACAACAAGAGATTAGGTCCTCACTACCCGCTTTCCGAGATCTCCTAACATACACATACAAATAGGCATGTGGACAAAGATGGCATACACACAAAGACAGACCCAGGCGCACACGCACACACAGAGGCCCCACCAGACACTTCCAGGTCCCTAACGAGGTCGCTAATTAACTTTCCCACTTGCGCTTGCTCGTTTTCATCCGAGGTGCACATTGCTTTTTTGACAGGAAAAAATTGCCGGGCAATTAAATCATCTAAAGACGAACACTCCAGCAGCTGGTATTAGCGGCTAAATGTTACAACCATTTTCAAAAATGTGATTGTGGAGAAACTGTACAATAAGTGACTGGCTGCTAATAACACAGCTGAGTCTTTATGGCACTGGATGTTGATATTACAAACACTAAAAACAGTGTTTCCATTCCTTCAGATGTTGCAAGTATTTGGTCTTTTTTTCCCAGTGTTTTGGGAAATAAATGGCAACAAGGACAAGGCAACAGGGACTACTGATGGAAATTAGTGAGAATGCTATAGTCTGGTACAGAGCATCTTTACCCTGTGTTTGATATTTTTTCTGTACGTGATCCCTGACAAATAAACCAATAAAAGGAACAAGACTGAATACAGATGTTTTTACAGTTTTTATAATTATTTTTACAAGAAGGAGTTGCTAGTTTTGCCAAGAGCCATTCAAAGTCAAGACACACATCCAGTTTTAACAAAGAAGAAATTGCCAAGAATGAACCTGATTCTGGAGTACATATTATTTATCATTGTTAGATAGGGTTTTTTTTAAGATTTTTTTCCATGTCATGAAAAATAATGGCGTCATCAACCTGAAAATACTCAGACAATTTTTTAAGCTCTGCATACTGGCATATGATAAAGGGGTCATTGACTGCATTTTTTCCACATTTTAATAGCTCACATAGGTCTTAATGAAATGAATGTGACATATTTTGGTCAAATTTTAATTATTTATTCATTGCAGCATATTTGTCAATCATCTTTTACAGCCTTTCCGAGAACAGCTTGTTTCGGTGCATGTCTCTTTAAATCTGTAAGGCTGCATTTAACTCCACCCTCTCTCTTACATCATTGTTGGGCAGCATGGTCGTACAGTGGTTAGCACTGCTGCCCAACAGCTGCAAGGTTCCAGGCTCAAGTCCCTAGGCTGGCAGGGGGTAGGAACCTTTCTGTGTGGAGTTTGCATGTTCTCCCTTTGCTGTGAGGGTTTGCTCCAGTTTCCTCCCACAATTCAAAGACATGCACGTTAGGTTAATTGGTGACTCTAAATCAGGGAGCCTGCCAGTCCATTTGCAAAAATCAATTATTTATTTATATCACGTTTGGAATTGCATTTTTAAATGCAGTATTTTTAAGCTTTATTTAACAAGGCAAGACAGATTAAGAACACATTTTTATTTACAACTGTGGCCTAGGGGTTGTAAGTAAGGCAGCATGTCCACTGGTCTGAATTTTCTGGAAAGGAATCTGCATACCACAACCACATCCTTAAGTTATGCCACGTGCCGTCCTGCCTCAAATCCTCCACCATCATCCCTGTCCCCAAGAAGCCACGGATCACTGGACTTAATGACTACAGACCTGTAGCACTCACCTCTGTAGTCATGAAGTCCTTTGAGCGCCTGGTCCTGTCCCACCTCAAGTCCATCACCACCCCTCTCCTGGACCCGCTGCAGTTTGCCTACCGAGCCAACAGGTCTGTAGACGATGCAGTCAACCTGGCCCTCCACTCCATCCTGCAGCACCTGGACTCCCCGGGAACCTATGCCAGGATCCTGTTTGTGGACTTCAGCTCCGCATTCAACACCATCCGCCCCGCTCTGCTCCGGGACAAGCTGTCCCTGCTCAACGTGCCTGACTCCCTCTGCAGGTGGATCATCGACTTCCTGACGGACCGGAGGCAGCATGTGCGGCTGGGAAAGACTGTCTCAGACTATACTAGCATCAGCACCGGATCACCCCAGGGCTGTGTACTTTCCCCCCTACTCTTCTCCCTTTACACCAACTCCTGCACCTCCAGCCACCAGTCTGTCAAGTTGATCAAGTTTGCAGACGACACCACCCTCATCGGGCTCATCTCCAACGGCGACGAGTCCGCCTACAGGAGAGAGGTGGCCCAGCTGGCGTCCTGGTGCAGCAATAACAACCTGCAGCTGAACGCTCTGAAGACAGTGGAGATGATTGTAGACTTCAGGAAAGTCACTACTCCTCTGCCCCCCCTCACCCTCTCAGGCTCTCCCATCACCACTGCTGATTCCTTCCACTTCCTAGGCACTACCATCACCAGGGACCTCAAATGGGAGCTGACCATCAGCTCACTCATCAAAAAAGCCCAGCAGAGGATGTTCTTCCTGCGGCAGCTGAGGAAGCTCAAGCTACCCACCAAGATGTTAGTGCAGTTCTACACAGCCATCATCGAGTCCATCCTCACCACCTCCATAACCGTGTGGTACGCAGGAGCCACTGCCAGGGACAGACTAAGGCTGCAGCGCGTCGTGCGCACTGCTGAGAAGGTGATCGGCTGCAAGCTCCCATCTCTCCAGGATCTGTACATCTCCAGGACCCGGAGGCGTGCTGGCCGGATCATAGCCGATCCCTCACACCCTGGTCATGTACTGTTTGCCCCCCTCCCCTCTGGTAGAAGACTTCGGTCCATCCAGACTAAAACCTCCCGTCACATGAACAGCTTCTTCCCCTCTGCCATTAGACTGCTGAACACTAAGTGACTTATTGACTCTCGTGCACCATGTACAGCAGCTCAACCAGACTCATGTCAATCATCACTGTTTTCTTCCTGCATTACCGACTGCACTATATAGTTCTCCACAGTATCTGCTGCTGGCTAATATATATTTTAACTGTTGACCAGTATCACTTAATCTTATCCTACACTTTATTACATGTATAGTTTATTTCTCTTATCTTATCATGTTTAATGTTGCAGCATTGTACCGAGACAAATTCCTAGTTTGTGTACTACATGAACAATGGCAATAAACCTGATTCTGATTCTGATTCTGATTCTGATTCTGAGGTGCGGAAAAGGGGCGTGTAGCATAGTTCTCGGCTAGGTGGAGTTGAACAGTGCGGCAGGAAATACTGGAATAGTTGTTATTAACCATGAGCAGATTGTTTTTAATAGTACTGGTATATTTGTGCTACAAAAGGCGACTTTGTCGTCGTTGCCACCGATTTTGGGTTCACCCAATCCTACAGATCCGCACAATGCATGTCAAATTTGACCACCTGGTTCGTGAGCTTCGGCTGGATGATCCCATGTTCCACTGCTCTACACACATCGTCCCTTTGTATGTTGTTTCTATATGACGGCAAGGGGTGGTCATATAGTATTGGGTTGCCTGAAACAGCAGTTATCAATTTCTCCTTCAAGTCTTCACAACAACAGGTAATGTACAGATCTGCTTCTCTTTCCCTCCCCCTCCCTCCCCTCTTGTCTTCTCCTCCAGCTGGCTGGTTCACTGGATTGGTCAACGGGTCCGGCTGCGGGCGGTCTTCAGCTCTCTGCTGCTACTGGACAATATGGCGTCCTTGGTCTCCATGCTGTATCTTTAAAACTAACCGGCAAAAAATGTTTCTAACATTATTTCGTGCAAGAAATAGTAGATTCAGTTAATGAATCCGTCATTATTTGACATCAAAAACCGCTGGTGTAAAAGTTCAGGATGAGAGTGCTGCCTTGGGTTCATCACTGTACAGAAAAAATCTTTACAGAGGGAGATCATTATGCAAATGAGCTGTAGCGTACCCCCAGGCGACTCGGCACAAGTACGGTTTTTGACTGCTCCGCAACCAAATGCTTTCCGCTGCGTTTCCAATACACAATGAATGGGAAGCGGAAAAACAACGGAACCAGCGGACACGTAGCATAAGAGTCTGCCAGCAGAGGGAACTCTAATCGAAATCTAGGTGCCACTCTGTGTGACTGGAGAGAGTGAGCGTGAGGGAGCCACAGAGATACAGAGGGACCAGTGTGCACCGGAGTGCATGTTTGTAAGGTATGTGTTGCATGCTAAGACTGCATTAATATGCTGTAAACAGCAGTAAATGTACAACATAGGCTGCTTAAAAGTTCAGAGACTGTAGTCATTGTAATCTGTTGATTTTTTTTAATTCATTTATAGTAGTGGCTCTTAAACTCTTTTTTATTCCCCATTTTGGGGAGCCAGATGATGGCCAAGCCCACCTACACACAGCTACTTCTCTGCCCCTCCACACCCATAATGAATCCAAGAGCAAGCTAAGCCTCAACATATTTTGTTTTCTTTGTGGATTTTTTTTGTTCATTATCATCTGGAATTTCTCTTTGCTCATCATTTTGATGGAGAGACTTTTAAAAATTAGGTCATGATATAATTTGATCCATCCATCCATCTTCTACTGCTTAATCCTTTTGGGGTCATGTGTGTGTGTGGAGGGGTAACACCCTGGACAGATCACCAGTTCACTGTAGGGCAGAAACAATTTTATCAGTAACTTTAATTCTAATATGATGCGGTGCTTCCGGAAAGTCTTCACAGCGCTTCACTTTTTCCACATTTTGTCATGTTACAGCCTTATTCCAGAAGGGATTAAATTATTTTTTTTTCCTCAGATTTCTACACACAATGCTTCATAATTTTCAGATTTCAGATTTTTGCAAATTTATTACCAATAAAAAATGAAGAAATCACTTGCATATAAGTATTCACAGCCTTTGTCATGAAGCTCAAAATTGCGCTCAGGTGCTCCTGTTTCCACTGATCATCCTTGAGATGTTTCTACATCTTAACTGGAGTCCACCTGTTGTAAATTCAGTTGATTGGACATGAGTTGAAAAGGCACACACCTGTCTATATAAGGTCCCACAGTTGACAGTGCATGTCAGAGCACAAACCAAGCATGACATCAAAGGAATTGTCTGTAAACCTCCGAGACAGGGTTGTCTTGAGGCACAAAACTGGGGAAGGGTACAGAAAAATTTCTGCTGCTTTGAAGATCCCAATGAGCACAGTGGCCTCCATCATCCATAAATGGAAGAAGTTTGGAACCACCGGGACTCTTCCTAGAGCTGGCTGTCTAAACTGAGCGATTGGGGGAGAAGGGCCTTAGTCAGGAAGGTGACCAAGAACCTGATGGTCACTCTGTCAGAGCTCCAGTATTCCTCTGTAGAGAGAGGAGAACCTTCCAGAAGGATGACCATCTCTGCAGCAATCCACCAATCAGGCCTGTATGGTAGAGTGGCCAGACGGAAGCCATTCCTTAGTAAAGCACACATGGCAGCCCGCTTGGAGTTTGCCAAAAGACACATGAAGGACTCTTAGACCATGAGAAACAAAAGTTTCTGGTATGATGGGACAAAGATTGAACTCTTTGGCGTGAATGCCAGGCATCATGTTTGGAGGAAACCAGGCACCGTTCATAACCACGCCAATGTTGGGAGCAGCATCATGCTGTGGGGATGTTTTTCAGTGGCAGGAACTGGGAGACTAGTCAGGATAGAGGGAAAGATGAATGCAGCAATGTGCAGAGACATCCTGGAAGAAAGCCTGCTCCAGAGCGCTCTTGACCTCAGACTGGGGCAATGGTTTCATCTTTCAGCAGGACAACAACCCTAAACACACAGCCAAGATATCAAAGGAGTGGCTTCAGGACAACTCTGTGAATGTCCTTGATTGGCCCAGCCAGAGCCCAGACTTTAATCCAATTGAACATCTCTGGAGAGATCTGAAAATTGCTGTACACCGACACTTCCCATCCAACCTGATGGAGCTTGAGAGGTGCTGCAAAGAGGAATGGGCCAGACTGCCCAAAGATAGGTGTGCCAAGCTTGTGGCATCATATTCAAAAAGACTTGAGGCTGTAATTGCTGCCAAAGGTGCATCAACAAAGTATTGAGCAAAGGCTGTGAATACTTATGTACATATGATTTCTTATTTGTTTTTTTTTTAATAAGTTTGCAAAAATTAAAAAAAAAATCAAATTGTCACTATGGGGTATTATGTGTAGAATTTTGAGGAAAAAATGAATTTAATCCCTTTCGGAATAATGCTGTAACACAACAAAGTGTGGAAAAAGTGAAGAGTTGTGAAGACTTTCCGGATGCACTGTAAAACAGAGTAGCTTTTATTTTCATTTGCATTTTGAGTTTTAATTGTGAAATGTTTAACTTTGCAGGAAATAATACACCCCTACCCCTTCCTTCCCCAAAAGGTGTACATTGTGGGAATGTGCAAATGATGAGACAGATTTCTCTCAAGTCAGCTTTATTCACATTCGCCAACATCTCAAAGAAGAAAGAGGACATCACAGGAAACTCTCGTCCTTAAATACCAGGACTCTCACAGTTCACAAGTCACATTGCATTATAATCGCCAGTAACAATGCATCTCCTCTTTAATCCTCTAATATCACCCCCACAGTCTCAGGCCCTGCATACCAAAGCTAACACCTTCACAGCTTCCTGTTATCTCCAAGGAAACTGTCTTTGTTCTTATCTAAAATGTGAGGCCTTACATCAGTCACAAAGTAGGTCACATATGTGTGGCCACCCCCCCCCCAAACATTTTAGAACGAACAAGAGAATAACAGTATGCATGCCGTGATAGAATCAATACACATCAGTCCGCATGCTGTCTAGGCTTCAGTCTCCTACCGTATCTGCTGTAGCCCGGATTCCACGTCTCCGCGGCGCTGTCATGCTGGGGGGTTGCCGTCTGGGGGTGAACACCTTTTGTCAGTCCCTGCGGGTGTTCTGGGGAAACATTTCTCTGTGAAGCTCCCCGTGGGGGTCTACCTCGCCGCGGGGCCCTTGCCAACAGCACTTGCTCATCCGCCACCACAAAAGCGGGTTTGAGTCTGTTTATGCCAACTTTTTCTTTCCTACCCCCCAAATCTAGCAAAAACTGCTTGTCCCCTGTTTCCAACACTCTGAACAGTCCGTCATAAGGTGGTCGCAGTGGGGGTCGATGTGCATCGTGTCTGACAAAAACAAACTCTGCGTTCTTCAAAGCTTTAGGCACAAAAACGCGTGGAAAACTGTGGTGCACGGGGCCGGGCAGCGTGCTTGAGTCTATGTTACTCCGCAACAGCTGAGACGGGGAGGTGTCTGGTGCAGGGTTATCTGGGAGAAACTCCCCAGGCAGCCGAAGTGGTTGCGCAAACACGAGCTCCGCTGGGGAGGCTTCTAAGTCCTCTTTAGGCGCAGAACGCAACCCCAATAAAATCCACGGTAACTTGTCTACCCAATTTGCATCCGTCAGTGACGCTCTGAGAGCCGCTTTCAATGACCTATGAAAATGTTCGCATAACCCATTAGCCTGTGGATTGTACGCGGTTGTGCGGTGAATTGTGACATCCAGGTTGCGGGCCATTGTCGACCAAAGTTCGGACACAAATTGAGGGCCTCTGTCGGACGTAATGTCCGACGGAACTCCGAAATGCGCCACCCAAGCTGTTAAAAACACGCGCGCCACCTCCTCGGCCATGGTTGATACCAGCAGAACCACTTCAGGCCAGCGCGTGGTGCGGTCCACCATTGTCAGAAGGTGTGTGCACCCCTGTGACGGCGGGAGGGGGCCCACGAGGTCCACATGAACGTGATCGAACCTCTTGGCCGGAATGTGAAACAGCTCCAAAGGAGCCCTCGTGTGCCTGTGTACTTTGGCTCGTTGACACGCCGTGAAGGCTGCTGCCCACTCTTTAACTTGTTTGCGAAGACTCGGCCACACGAATTTCTCTCCTACCACTTTGACCGACACGCGCACTCCTGGGTGCGCCAAAGAATGAATCGAGTCAAAAACGCGGTGGCGCTACGCGGCCGGTACTACTGGACGCGGCCGTCCAGTGGAGACATCGCAGATTAGGGGGGGCATACCGTCTTGCAGCACCCTGTTCTCCAGCCTTAACCCTGTTGGTCCAGACTGGAGCACGCACACATCCGCATCACTAAGCTGCTCCGCGTCCATGGCTGCGTAATCTATTCCTACGCTGACTGGGGCCGCCACGGCGCGCAAGAGGCAATCTGCCACTACATTCAGTTTGCCCGCCACATGCTGAAGATCAGTGGTAAACTCTGAGATCGCGGCCAGCTGTCTCTGTTGCCGGCATGATCACGGTTCGGAAACCTTAGCCATCGCGAATGTTAGCGGCTTGTGGTCAACGAACGCGGTGAAACAGCGTCCTTCCAGCAAGAACTGAAAGTGGCGGATGGCCAAATGGAGAGCCAGCAGCTCCCTGTCGAATGCGCTGTATTTACGTTCACTATCACGCAAGGTCTTGCTGAAAAAGGCGGGGGGCTGCCAAACCCCGGCTACATGCTGCTCCACGACCGCCCCCATGGCCACATCTGACGCGTCAGTAGTGAGCGCTATGCGGGCCGTTGGGTCTGGGTGTGCCAACAACGCAGCATTTGCCAAGGCCGCTTTTACCTCCGACAACGGTCGGTCCCGCTCCAGGGACTACTCGACCTTATTCGCGGGTTTCTGTTTTTTGAGCGCAGCATACAGCGGTTGCATGAGTTGTGCCGCGCAGGGGAGAAAACGGTTATAAAAATTCACCATTCCCAAAAACTCCTGTAACGCCCTGACCGTCTGCGGCCGGGGAAAATTTGCTACCGCGCGCACTTTGTCAGGAAGCAGAACCGCTCCTTCGGGGGAGACGCGGTGTTCTAAAAAATCGATCTGCGCCACCTGGAACTGACACTTCGCTGGGTTGATTATTAGCCCGTGATCTGCCAACCTCCCGAAAACTGTGGCTAGGTGGTTTTCGTGTTCGTCTTCGGACACGCTGGCTACCAAACTATCGTCCAAGTAGACGAACACGAAAGGGAGATCGAGCAGCACCACGTCCATCATGCGTTGGAACGTCTATGCAGCCCCTTTAAGCCCGAATAGCATGCGCAAAAACTCGAATAGGCCAAATGGAGTTATTACCGCTGTTTTGGGTATGTCTTCAGCGCGCACTGGGACTTGGTGGTAACCGCGGACCAAATCTATCTTAGAAAAAACACGCGCCCCTGCCAAATGAACGGAAAAATCTTGGATATGCGGGATTGGGTAGCGGTCATGCGCTGTAGCGTTGTTTAACCTGCGGAAATCCCCGCAAGGTCGCCACGAGCCATCAGCCTTCGGGACCATGTGTAACGGGGAAGCCCACGGGCTGTTTGAACGCCTGATTATGCCCAACCTCTCCAGGTTGGCGAACTCCTCGCGCGCTATGGCCAGTTTAGCTGCGTCCAAGCGCCGAGCTTTTGCAAAAACGGGCGGTCCGGCAGTGGTAATAAAATGTTCCACCCCGTGTTTAGCGACAGTCGCCGAAAATGTGGGGACCGTGAGTGCTGGGAACTGAGTGAGCAGTGTGTGGAACTTACCGCTTGCAGCTGTGACGTTGGCTTGTGCTGTTGGCGGGGCCACTCACGCTGTACAGGGAATATAATCAAAAGAAAGTGCATTAACCAGGCGCCTGTTAGCGAGATCAACCAACAAACCATGTGAGCACAAAAAATCAGCCCCCAACATATTGAAATTCACTGCTGCTATAACAAAAGTCCACTCAAATGTACGGCTGTGTAGAGACAGAAGCAGAGTCCTCTCACCAAAGGTCTTAATCTCCGAGCCATTCACTGCTGCCACCCCGGGACCTCTGGAACCTGCTAGCCTGTCCGCGTAGGAAGGTGTGATGAAACTCAACTGGGAGCCTGTGTCCACGAGGAAATGCCTCCCCGAGCGTGCGTCCAACAAGTACAGCAGCTTGTTCTCCTCCCCGAGGGCCGCGGCTGCTACCGAACCCCGGTCTTGGCGTTTCCCGAATGCTTGAACTGGCATGGTGGTACACATTTGTGTGCCCTTTCTGCGAAGCGGCGATGGTAGAAACAAAGGGCGTCTGATCCGCGTTCCCTGGCCCCCGCCGCCGCCGTCGTCGGTGGGTCTGCTACTGCTGCCCCTGGCCCCCTGCCATCTCCGGTCATCGCGCCGAGTTCCGCTGCTGCGGCCGTGGCCACGCGCTGTCTGCTGGCGTTGACAATTCGCTGCGCCTTCTGGGCCAGCGCGTGGTAGTCCCGCTGGGCCAACAACGGCGAACTGGCCAGGGTCGCTCTCGTCGCTGACGGTAGGGTCCTGAGGAAGAAGTGGGTAAAGATGAAGTGGTCGTTGTCCGAGCCTTTCAACCTCAACATCTTCTCCATCAGGTTAACGGGCATGTCATCTCCCAACTCAGTCAGTGCCAGGAGTCTCTCTGCTCGCTCCTCAACCGAGAGGGTGAAGTGCTGGATGAGTGCAGCCTTCAAGGCGTCGTATTTGTCGCTGTCTGGCGGCTGCTCGATAAGGCTCTCCACATGCTGGGCCATGTGGTTGTCCAGTTTTGCGACCACATGGTAGAATTTTGTGTCGTCTACCGATATCACCCGGAGGTTGAACTGTGCCTCAACCGCGTGGAACCAGGAGCGCGGATTGTTCTACCAAAAGTCCGGTAGCTGGACCGTAGCAGCATTCGCTTGGCTGGGGGCTCCTGACGAGGCTGGCCCCGGGGAATTCTCCTCTCGCTGCATGCTACGTCTTGGGTCACCAGTGTGGGAATGTGCAAATGATGAGACAGATTTCTCTCAAGTCAGCTTTATTCACATTCGCCAACATCTCAAAGAAGAAAGAGGACATCACAGGAAACTCTCGTCCTTAAATACCAGGACTCTCACAGTTCACAAGTCACATTGCATCACAAGTCACATTGCATTATAATCGTCAGTAACAATGCATCTCCTCTTTAATCCTCTAATATCACCCCCACAGTCTCAGGCCCTGCATACCAAAGCTAACACCTTCACAGCTTCCTGTTATCTCCAAGGAAACTCTGTCTTTGTTCTTATCTAAAATGTGAGGCCTTACATCAGTCACAAAGTAGGTCACATATGTGTGGCCACAACATATAAATCTGGCCCTTGGGAAGTGAAGAAAAAAATTTGTGGCCCTCACTACCAGCAAAGTTGCCCATCCTTGCTCTAAATTGTCCCTTGGCATCTGTCTCCTATAGGTTCTTAGAATAGAGGGTTAGTTCTAGTGAAGTGTTCTGAGCGGTCTTTGAGACTAGAAAAAGAACTATATAAGTACAGGTCCTTATCCCCTTATTGCTCGTCTTAGCTGGCTAGAGCCTAGCTCCTAGTTTGGAGCCAACTAATGTAAATTTGTCTTAAGGAATGAATAAAATAAAGTGTCACTGGTGGACAGGGGTTTGTGTTTCAGCGTCGATATGATATGACCGGTCCCTGGAATACGTAAGCACAGAAACGTTCATATGAATGAGCCAAGACTAGTGGCTAAACTGCCAGCTTCAGCTAGCCGCCTTGCTGGTGCTAACAGTTCAATGTAGCGTCACAGCAGAAATATAACAAAATAAGCCAGAATGGCATGACTGAGGACTGGTAAACCAGGTGGAAACAGTGACGCCTGTTACGGTGACTGAAATCTAAAGAAAATAATAAAAACGCAAGCTGTTCACTCTGAAGCTGATGGCTTTGGCTCGCCGCCCCTCTGCTTGATAGACAGCTAGGCTGGCCAGTTTCCCATTTCTTGGCGTACAGGAAAAAATCCAGAAGAGTTAAAATGGCTTCTTGGAGAGAACAACAAGATAAAGGCGGGTGTGTGTGTGTGTGTGTGTGTGTGTGTGTGTGTGTGTGTATGTGTGTGTTTAAGAGAATTGAATCTTTTGATATTTTTTTCATAATCATGTGACCAATAGATTTCAGAAGGTTAAAACCTACAAAAACACAATTTTTCAGTCAATGATCCCTTCAATGTGTTTAATCTTCACAAATTTTTAAAGGTAAGAAATTAAATGGTCACTCACCCAATTGCCAAACCCATGTAAAAATACTGTGGAAGAAAACATATGTTTCACAATTGTTTTGCATTTCAAAACTTTAGCGTTAAACATTAAAGTGACAGTGACGGACAGCAGCGACAGACTTTTAACAAACATTTAACGAACTTAGATTATGACAAAACACACAATGAGGGAGTTAAGTTCAATACTGAAAATCCATCAATAAAATGACCAAAACTGACAAAGGCATAAAAAGAATAAATACAGACCAGGAAATGAGGAAGATGAAGCCTGGGTGAAATTGTTAGCTCAGGGAGGAAAATAATAAAGATGGGGAACAAGGCAGTCAGAGACAGCAGACTTTGACCTTTGCTGGAGTCCCTCTCTCTTTTTAACAGCTGCAGAAGCACAAACACGAAGACAAACAGAGAGGCAGACTGAGCACAATACGTTTTAATCACCTGTGGGGGAAAAGTACAAATAATATCACAACATCTTTCAAGTTAAACAGGAAGTTACCAATACAAATCTGGAGCACAGGCACAGACAAATAAAGGTGTCTACAAAAGCAAATGGGGAAAGACAAGTAACAACGAAGCAACAGAAGAAAAACTAATCCCTAATTTTGGTTGTTATTGCCCTAAATTTGAGATAAACAATATTCCCTTGTTTTTAGTAGCACCTATAGCCAAAAAGTTACATTTGGCCCACTGACTCCAGTCATACACATCACAATGTTCGCTGTTTCGGTAGGAATTATGACCCATTGTATTTTGCAGACACTAGGCTGAATTTTACTTTATAGCCAAAGGTGCCACTAAAATCTGAAAGTTTCACAGGCTTTACTTTCAACACGATCATATAAATAGTTGTACTGTAAAATAAATGAAAAAAGGTATACAGATTTTAGCAGCTCTAAACAACCAGATTGTTCCACAGTTAGCAGAGATCAAAACAAAGCTAAACAGGCCACCATCATTGCATCATGTATCTAAACTGTATTTATTTTGAATTAGGTACATGAATCTTTGATTTTAAAAAAAAAGTGAATTTCACATGATTTAATGCTTCTGTTAAATATCAATTAATATTAGGATTTACTGTAATACTGTATCTGACAAGGCCTGCCCACACACACACACACAGCGGCGCACATTGTGTTTCAGGTCCCACTTCATCTCACTGCAGCCTCCCGGATCCCCAGGCTCTTCTGAAACTGATTTTTGTCTCCTATTTTGTTAACCTCGCTCGCAATTAACCCCACGCTGCGAGCCAGCCGCACATGGGCCAATAGAGGCTGCCTACAGTACGTGTGAGCGCCCAGCCCGGTGTGAATCACCGCATTGTGTCATCTGTCCTGGAGAGAAAAGAGTGGGGAGAAAGGAGAATG
This sequence comes from Pholidichthys leucotaenia, assembly GCA_020510985.1. NCBI lineage: Eukaryota > Metazoa > Chordata > Actinopteri > Cichliformes > Pholidichthyidae > Pholidichthys > Pholidichthys leucotaenia. The sequence continues at coordinate 37,537,145 of CM035845.1, read as the reverse complement.
AGCGCTGTTTTTTGGGGGGTCCACTATTCTTAGCGGGGTAGCCCCGGGGGCGATGACAGCAGTGTGTGGTGGAGGGTTTGTTTCCATGTCCCTGTGTGCATGCAGTTTGAGGGGGGTGTCATGACAGGTTCTTTTGTAAAGGCAGAGGGGTCGTAAGGGAATGAGGGCGGGTGGATGATGGGGGCGCGTAGGTGAGGGCCGGTTTTGTGGTGCCTTCAGCATCAGAGATGGCGTGAGTCACCACCAACGGTGGTGGTGGTGGTGGGGGGGGGGTCATTGTACCCACTCCATTATGCCCCCACACTCTGCTGCTGCTCAATGGGCAGATTAAATAGTACGGCGGAGTGTTAATCTTTGAACCGTGCAGACACAGATGCGCAAACACTCATGCACGCAGCTGAACCAGGTCCACTGGGGTCAGATCGCGCACACGGCTCACGTTTAGCGTGTTCACTTTGGCGGATACACCAGAACCCATAGGTTTCATTTGCTTCACCGGACGCATCGTAATGATGTTGCCGGTGCTGTGCTACATACTGTAAGGTTTCTTTTAATAGATCCCTTCATGCCTTTTCCTCCCTTCATAATGAGATGAAAAGGTCAGTGTCTGGCGAGGGGGGAGAGGGTATTAAGACAGGATCCCTGGTTTCTTTACAGTTCTCCAAGTTCACCAACTCCAGCAAATGAGCATGTACAACAAGCCAAGGGCCTTTTTATTGCAAATCTAATTCATTTCTCTAGACAACTGTGAAATTTGCCATTGACATTAGTCATTACCCCAGGGCTAACGAAAAGATGATCTCAGTTAATAAATGATCTCTAACAAGGAGCGCTCTCATTCTGTCTCCCATTGTGTTAATGGTTGGGGCAGCTGTTAACGCCACACCGATGCAGAACAGCTCTGCTAATGCGGACTCTGGCTCTACTTTCTTCTCAGTCCTTCTGCCTTCATTTGGCAGCTGGGTATCTCTTCTTTTTCCCCCTTTTCCTACATCATCACCATCACCACCACTACTAAAGCCCAATTTATGATGGCAAACACGCATTGGTACGCGAACAGGCACAGTGGATGCATTTGTGCGCAAACCCTACGCAGAGGGTGAGCACTGACCAAGCGCATGCAGCCCCAAAAAAGTGAACGCACAATCGTATGAAAATGGTCTCAGTGAACTGCGTATCCGCTGGAAACTCCCACCAGAGGGAAGTACTGAGCAATCCACCAATACTGGGTGAACAAATGTCCATCTTTTTGCCCATTTTCTTCCTCTGCCACTGTGATATCCTACCGTGTAGCAATGATCACACTTGAGTTGTTTCTTTGGCTAACTCTGCCGTTTATTCTGCAACACACATAATACGACTGAACATGGATTCTGCGCGGGGTTTTCACACTCTTGCTCTAATGTGTCCCCTTAATAGTAGTGCTGAACAATACAGGTAGTTCCCCCTAGAGGCATGTGCCAGTAATGTTTTAAATTAGACTTGCAGTCTACCACATCCCTCCCCTCTAGATTAAACTACTTTTAATTACACTAGCCAATTATGCTAGACATCCTGGAACTCCCATTTAACCCTAAACAATCACAGTTACTTTTAACTTCTTAAACACATGTGCCATACACATAATTTCTTTCTCTTTTTTTTTTTTTTTTTACATGTATAACACACATAACAGTCTAACTGGGGATTTGGTTTGACTACCGCATCCCAGTGCGGTTCCAGGACGCATTCTTGTCCTGTGGCTGGGGAACTCACTACTGACTAAGTATAGTCCTTCAAGTAGTCTGGAGCTTTCCTAGCTCGCTGAGATCTTCTCACGGCGGGTGAGCCAACTGCAGGTGAAGACTCAGACTGCTCCACTGTTTCGGCTGCTGCAGTGCTGCCCGTAGAATCTGCAGAGACGGTTACCTCAGGTTTCACCTGAAGTGGTGGTTCGATGATGCTCTCCTCAGGATGGGTGTCAGACAACACCTCTGGTGCCATCGGCAGGGGAATGGAGCTCCTACCACGAACTTGGTCGATGTGTCGCCTCACCACTTGTCCATGACCTAATGTCACCTTGAATGACACAGGGCCCGTCTTTTCTGTTATTTCTCCTGGTACCCAGGCTGGTCCTGAGCCAAAGTTGCGGGTGTAGACCACGTCTCCTTCTCTCAGTATTCTCTCTCTAGCATGCATGTCATGATAACCTTTTTGTTTCTCTTGTTTATCATGCACTTTGTTTCTGAAGTCTGGATGTATTAAGTCAAATGTTGACCTCAACTTCCTTCCACACAACAGCTCAGCTGGTGACTTGCCAGTTGTAGATTGGGGTGTTATTCGATAGCTGAACAGAGCTCTCGACATTCGGGTTTCAATAGAGTCTCCTGTCATCTTTTTCATGAGTGACTTGAATGTCTGCACGGCCCTCTCGGCTAAGCCGTTAGAAGAAGGATGGTATGGCGCAGTCGTGATGTGACGTATGCCATTCTTTTCAGAAAACTCTTGGAACTGTTCACTCGTAAAACATGTACCGTTATCTGATACTATGATTTCAGGTAGCCCATGTTGGCTGAAACTCTTTCTAAGACATTCAATGGTAACAGTAGAAGTAGAGCTACTCACAGAATATGCATCGATCCACTTTGAGTATGCGTCAACTATGATCAGGAACATTCTTCCCATCCATGGACCTGCGTAGTCAATGTGAATTCTTCTCCATGGTTTATCTGGAACTTCCCAGGGATGTAGTGGGGCTGCTGGAGGACTGTTCCTGTTCTCCTGGCATGCCGCACATGACTTCACAAGCGCCTCCACCTCTGCATCCATGTTGGGCCACCACATGTAACTCCTCGCCAACGCTTTCATGCGAGTGATGCCAGGGTGTGCTTGGTGTAGTTGTTGCAGTAAGGCATTCCTACCAGGTGGTGGAACAACCACGCGTCCTCCCCACAGGATACAACCTTCCTGGGTGCTGAGCTCATCCTGTCGTCGGGCATAGGGAATGAACTCAGGACTGTTCATCTTCGGCCATCCTCTCAAGATGTATTCTCGCACTCTTGCTAGAACAGGGTCTTTGTCTGTCCACTTCTTTATTTGTTGTGCGTTCACCAGGGGCACGCCGATATCTTCAAACAATAGCACTCTCTCCTCCTCCTCAGGCGTGCTGTCTCTTCCTCCATCCAAGGGTAGCCTACTCATCGCGTCAGCATTCGTATGGTCCCGTCCGGCTTTGTAAACGATGGTGTACTCATACGCTGCTAATGTAACGGCCCATCTCTGAATTCTCTGAGATGTCATCTGGGGTATGGCTCTCATTTCACTGAACAGTGAAATTAGTGGCTTGTGGTCAGTCACTATAGCGAACTGTCTCCCATACAGGTATTTGTGGAACTTTTTTACACCAAATACTACTGCAAGGCCCTCCTTGTCTAGCTGGGAGTAGTTTTTCTCAGCTGCACTAAGAGTTCTTGAGACGAACCCTATGGGTCTCTCTGAGCCATCCTCCATACGATGAGAGAGTACAGCACCCACACCGTAGGGTGATGCGTCACACGCCAGGATGAGTGGTTTGTTTGAATCATAGTGCACTAACACACTACAGGACTGAAGTAGCACTTTGGACTCTTCAAACGCCTTCTGCTGCTTGACCCCCCATGACCATTTTTCTTCCTTCTTAAGTAAGGTATGTAGTGGTGCCAGCAGCGTGGAGAGCTTTGGGAGGAACCTATGGTAATAGTTCAACAAGCCCAGGTAGGCTTTTAACTCAGTAACATTTTGTGGCTCAGGCGCCTCCGCAATGGCTTCCACTTTGTCTGTTAGAGGGTGTAGACCACTGGCGTTGATCTTGTGGCCTAGGAACACCACCTCTTTTCCCATGAACTCACACTTGCTTCTTTTCAACCTCAGACCGCTTTTCTCCAACCGTTGAAGCACTTCCTCCAGCGTTTTCAGATGTTCTTGTTCATTTGGTCCTGTACAAAGGATGTCATCCAAATAAATGGCAACATTCGGAATTCCACCTAGGATGCCCTCCATAGTTCTCTGGAATATAGCAGGACTGGAAGCTACTCCAAATGGTAAGCGTGTGTAGGTATATAAGCCTTTGTGTGTATTGATGGTTACATACTTTCTTGATTCTTCTTCCAGGACTACTTGTTGGTAGGCGTGACTCATGTCTAATTTCGTGAAGTGTCGGCCGCCGTTCAGCTGTGCGAAGAGGTCCTCCACTTTAGGAATTGGATACTGATCCACCCGTGATGCTCGATTGACAGTGAGTTTGTAATCTCCACATATTCTAATGGAGCCATCCGGCTTTCTCACTGGGACTATGGGCGCCGCCCATTCTGCAACCTGCACTGGCTCAATGATCTTGTCATCCAGCAGCCTCTGTAGCTCGCTTTCAACCAGTGGCTTGACTGCATAGGGTACCGGTCGGGGTTTGCAGAATCGTGGTTGGGCCTCCTTGTCCACATTAATCTTTGCAGTGACACCTTTTTGCTGTCCTAAGCCTTCTTTGAACACCTCAGCGTGTCTTTCGAGGATCTCCTCCAGCTGCAATTTGGGCTGAGATTCCACTTTATTCACCAACTGATCAATCATGGCCAGTTCTTGTAGCCAACTTCGCCCTAGTAGATTTGGTCCTTCGCTCCCAACTACTACTACAGGTAAGTCCTTTTCTTTGTTTTCGTGCTGCACCTTCACTTGTGCCATGCCTAGCACGTCTAGCTTCTCTCCTGTGTATGTTTTTAATTTTAATGAACAGGGATTTAATTCTGCTGTGTCTGTTTTCTTCCACAGTTGTGTATATTGCTGTTTACTTAATATGGTTACTCCACAGCCTGTATCAACTTCAAATGTTACTTTCATTCCATTAACATTCATGGTACGCGTGATGGGCGCTACCTTGGTCAGCTCCTCTGACGTGTTGTAAATTGTGTGAAAATCCATGTCTTCTGTATCACTTTCTCCCTCCCCTCTCAGTTGATTCGCTCGCTGTTCCTTTCCTGGGCCCTTGTTTTCATACTTTTGCCCATTAACTGTCGCTTTCAGCACCTGTGCGCTGTCCACCTTTATTCTACATGCTTTCTTAATGTGCCCTCGCTTGCCACAATTATGACACAGCTCAGTGGCAAATTTGCACTCGGCGGCATTGTGCTGGCCTTTGCAGCGATAACAACTGGGGAATTTGTGCTGAGTTTTGTCAGTCAACACTTTGTGGACACCTACTTGGGTCTTAGGCACACGAACATGCGTTGCTGTGTCCTCTGTTAGCTTCCCTTGCATCTCTCTCACATCTTTAGATGCTGTTTCCATCGCTTGGCATAATTCCAAAGCCTTCGCAAAAGTGAGTTTTGTTTCAGATAAAAGTCGCCGTTGCATTCGGTCATCATTCACTCCACACACAAGTCTGTCTCTTAACATTTCTTCCAATGAGTCTTTGTAATCACAGTGCAGTGTTAATTTCCTCAATTCTGCCACATACTCTGCTATGGACTCAGTGTTCCTCCTTATGCGTGAATTAAATTTGAATCGTTGTACGATTTCACTCGGTTTGGGGCTGAAGTGCTTCTGAAGCTCAGCAGTAAGCTGGTCGTACGTTTTATCTTTCGGTAATGCAGGGCTTATTAAATTTCTCAACAAGCTGTAAGTAGTTGCACCAACTCCACTCAACAGTACAGCCTTCCTTTTGTCTGGCTCCTCAATGTCATTTGCCTGGAAGAAAAAGTCCAACATTTCACTATATTCTTCCCATGACTGAGTCGAGTTATCAAAAGGGGTTACCGTTCCGATTACAGCCGCCATTGCTCGTCGTGGTGGGGAAACCTCGTTTTTCCTCCTCTGAACTTGCACTCGAACTACTGGAGTCACTTGAGTTCGCCACACTTGCAATGTTCTCTGTTTCTCGCCGCTGATTTTTTTTCTTTTAATCCTCGTCGCCAATTGTGTGATATCCTACCGTGTAGCAATGATCACACTTGAGTTGTTTCTTTGGCTAACTCTGCCGTTTATTCTGCAACACACATAATACGACTGAACATGGATTCTGCGCGGGGTTTTCACACTCTTGCTCTAATGTGTCCCCTTAATAGTAGTGCTGAACAATACAGGTAGTTCCCCCTAGAGGCATGTGCCAGTAATGTTTTAAATTAGACTTGCAGTCTACCACAGCCACTAAGCGGCAAAATCTTCTGTTTGTCTTGATTGTCATTGTATTCACACACCCCCATCAAATACACCATTTAAAATGTCTGCCACTGTACACTTCTTTTGTGTTTGGATTGCAGCTGTTCAAATCAGTTTGGTGGCTCTTGGCTGCCGCCGACAGTACGGGCATGTGAACTACAGATTGTTTTCACTGCATGCATGAAATGCGGCTGCTGAGCGGCAGCTGCAGTGGCTTAAAAACCACTCTGAATACTGCTGTGTACGCAAACGCAGTCTACAGAACACAAACGTTTTTCCCTCGGAGGGACTCTGAGCAGGCCTTAACACTGCAGATCTTGCATCAATATTACAACCTTGACTCCTAATGCTTCCGGTGCCAACGGTGAATTGTGGACATGGCATTTCTGGGTCAGATTCAAAGATGGGTCCTAGCAAGTCAATGGGAGCAGAAATGAGTGACAGCAGCACTGGGAAAAGCAGGCAGGCGTGATTGCAGAAGGGATGGGAAATGATTAATCGTCTGGAAGTGACTCTGACCCTCCAGCTGGCCTTGGTGTTTATTGACACTGAACACTAAGGGAGCTGCTCAGAGCATCATGGCTAAGGGGTCAAGCCAAAGTGTAAACAGTCTTCACCAACACGTAAAATTAGCAGAAGCAGTCATAACATGAAGACAAAGGTCACCAACTATAATCAGCCCATTGTGTTACTGTAAATTTACATAATTTGAAAATAAAGCACATCACAACTGTGCTATTGCATTTCCAGCCATAACTGTTTTTTGTAAAAAGCAGAATGCATTATTGGGGCACCAGGGCATAAGTATTTATCTGTCTCTGAAATTAAAAGTCACATTTTCTTGGAGGAAAATGGAATTCTTCAAATTCTCTTTGCAAGAGGAGGATCCACACTCCTGGAAAAAAGTGCATAATATGATATTCCCATTTTTTTCCCTACTCAGAGTTCCAATTTACTGAAGTAACCAAGCAGAAAATGCACTGACAGCTGTAGCACTTTAAGGAATTAGTATATACATTCTACACCCCGCGAGAAAAAGCCAAGCCTCATTGTATTTCTGTAATTACTGGAGCCCAGGAGGATGGAAGAGCAATGGCAAGTTGAGCAATTACAAGCTAAAGATGACAGGGTATACTTTTAGCTCCACATCTTGTTTAAAGCTGGGAGTGAAAGTTGAGAGGAGACAGAAACGGCAGCTTCTGGGTAGGTGGTTTGAGTGGGAGAAAGCAGGTGTTGAATGACATACAAATACATAGTGGATGCTGTAGCTGGTCAGCAGTGCTGTTGTCATCATTATTGTTACAACTCAATACTTTAAAAGTTATGTTTAAGAAAAACTGAACATCACTTTGTTTTTTTTGTCCTAAGCAACCTATTCTCGAAACAGAGCTCCACCTCTTGGCCTCTCAAAATAGGGGGCTAAAAATGATAATGGGTTGAATTCCTTAAAGGTCCCAATTTATGGCATTTCCAGGGATTAGTGTTAACGTTTCTCTGCAACAATCCCATTTTGGGGTGAACAAGACCTTTAAGGCTTTTGATTTTGAATTAGCCAGAAAAATCACATGTGCTTGCTTTGGTTTTCAGTCTGAAACTCACCATGCATGAATGCAAGCACGTCTCTAACGTACACACACCACATGCACAACATTATATTTCTGAACTGAGCAGAGGTTCCATTTAATTATATCAGGGTTTTATCACCATCTACTTCCCTTCATGCACAATATGTTGATAAATTTTACTTTAGGAGATAATATACAGTAATTATTTCTTGATATTTTTAGAAGAGTTTCTAAAAAATATCAGTGTGAATGAGGCATGAGTAACAGAGTCAAAAGTGAGAAAGATATTGTATTTTCACAAGTTGTACACAACAATAACACAGCTGAATATGAAAAATATAATGAAAATACAATAAAGAAACATAATGAATGATAAATTAGATTAGCCTAAATTTTATGTAGTGTTCAGTAGCTGTTAGAGACCACAGTTCAAGATTCAAAGGCTTTATTATCACATGCACAATTAAGAAATTCATCATTTCCTGAGCAATGAAACTCTTTTTCTGCTCTCCGAACGAATGCCAAGGTAATAAATATACATCAATACTAATAAAGGTAGTAAACACACCTTAATATGAAATATAAATAAATACACATTAAACGCAATTAGGACAGTTAAAGCAGTTAAAACTAGAGGAAACAAGAAGGATGAAAAATGGAAATTCACTGGATGACTAAAACATGACCCTGAGTAAGTGAAAATTCACTGAATGAGTATGAGTCACCTCTGATAATACCCAATAGACTGTGCAATGCTAATCTTAATATCAGAGATGATATGAACCTGAGATGGTATGAGACTATGTACAATGTGCAAGTGAGCAATGTACAAATTAGCATCCAGTGTGGGAATTTTTCTGTGTAAAGCCGTGTGCCCTGATAATACCCAGTAGACTGTACAATGATAATTTAGCAGCAGAGATGATATGGACACGAGACGGGGTGACATTATGTACAATGTGCAAATGAGCAATGTGCAAATTTGGTATCCAGTGTGTGAATTCCTGTTTGCAAAGCTGTGTCCAGAGTTTTGTTATTTATTCAGGAGTCTGATGGCAGTGAGAAAGAAGGAGTTTTTTTAGTCTGGATGTCCTGCATTTCACACTTCTGTACCTCCGGCCTGAGGGTAGAAGTGTGAACATTCTGTGCTGGGGTGGGTGGGGTCCTGGAGGATGGAGGCAGCTCTCCTTTGGACTCTGTGGTGATAGATGCTCTGCAGAAAGGGGAATGGAATCCTAATGATCTTCTCCGCTGTCTTCACCACTCACTGCAGGCGTTTGCAGTCCAGAGCAGTAGTGCTGCCGTACCATGCAGTGATGCAGTTGGTCAAGATACTCTCGATGATCCTGCTGTAGATGTTGTTGAGGATCTTGGGGAACATGCCAAACTTCCTCAGCCTCCTCAGCAAGTACAGCCGCTGTTGAGCTCTCTTAACCAGTTCTGTGGTGTTAAGTGCCCACGTAAGGTCCTCGCTGATGTGGATGCCCAGGTATTTAAAGCTGCTCACCATCTCCACCTCAAGCTCCCTGATGAACAGCGGCCGATGAGGTCTCCTCCCTTTCCTTATGTCCACTATCATCTCCTTTGTTTTGTCCGTGTTGAGGGTGAGGTTGTTGTCCTCACACCATGACACCAGGCTGGCCACCTCCATCCTATAGGATGCTTCATCACCACCAGTGATGTGTCCTATCACTGCTGTGTCATCCGCAGATTTTAAGATGACATTGTCCTTGTGGGAGGTGACACAGTCATGGGTGAAGAGGCTGTAGAGGATGGGGCTGAGAACACAACCCTGTGGAACACCTGTGTTCGTGATGATGCTGGTTGAGGTCCCGTTACCCATCCTGACAGACTGAGGCCTGCCAGTCAGAAAGTCCAGTAGCCAGTCACAGAGGGTGGGGTGCAGGCTAAGTGAAGACAGAATCAAATATCATATTAACTGGTAATTGATTCCTGAGCATGAAGTCTATAGTTAAACCTTTGTGGAAACAAAAGAAACCAGATTTTGAATTTGTAACTGTAAAGTTACTGTGAAGTAACTGTAACAAACTGTAACAAAAATATGCATAAAATTGGATGCCGTTTTATGGAGAAAATGATAAAAGCTGATTATATGAAAAAGGAAATTCTGAGTTTCTCTACAGAAAGAACGGAGGTTATTGAAAAAGGGATATTATTTTTCCTTCAGCTTGATAGCTCCTATCGTAGCTTATGGACTAATTTTTAACATGAAAAATTGGTCATATTCAATAAGAATTAGACATCACATTTAGCCCAGAAGATAAAAAGTTGGAGTCTGGCTTACGAACAGCTGTGTCTTCAGAGTCCAGCAATGATCCTGAATGCCAGCAGATGGCAAAAAGGGGAAAAGACTGCCAGCAGTCCTTTCCAGTCGTTACAGCAGTTATAGCTTTTACAGACTCAGCAGCGGGGCGGCTGTAGAGTGGAGCCGGCAGTAGAGTGAACGGCTGGCCCTGGGGCAGGTGTGACGTTTTCTCCTAGGCAACAGATCCTTTCCTGGCTCACAACTTTGGGATGTCAACCAGCCGAAAAGAACCACAGGCTGAAGGAAAAATGTATGTAAAACCATTCCACCCACGAAATCCTAGTTCTTCTGACGTCGTGGTACGTGGGTGAGGTAGTCTTGAGGGAAAAAGTTAAAAATTCACATCAGTCCACTTTAACGGTGAATTGAGGAAAATTAATAGAAAAAAAGTTTAGCAGTATAAACACAGAATCTGAGGAGAGGGGAAAATGGCATTTTGGAGTTTTACTACAAGTAAGAGGGGTTGAGCTCAACAAGAAAAGATAATATCTCCTCAGGTACCAGAAAATACACAGAAGAGACAAAAAAAACTTCAGAGAGAACAGAGAAAGACTTAACTCTTTGTCAGTCTTGGTTTCATGAAAGAAAGCACCCTCACTGTCAATGTCACAGTTCTGTGCCTGCCATGTGATGTGGCCATAAACCATAAAAAAATCCCCAGTTGTACTAAGTATTCCAACTCACAAGGTTGAAAAAATGTATAACTTACTGTTCTTGCCTTGGAGGACTAATGTCTCCCAAATAACCATCCAAAAACCTCACTTCTGGACACCAAAGAAGAAGAGTTTGTAAACAAAAGTTTTTGTGTGCTATCGCAACACGGAGGAGGCATTTGCTTCCAAATTTGCCAACTATGATTCTAAAAATAGATTTAGCTTATGAAGGTAAATATCTACATTTTGTTGTAACAGAGGGTGGCCGAAGCTGGTTAACTTTCACCTGTCATCGACCCCAGCGCCATGTGACTGGACAGAACAATCACGTCGGTTCTGTGTCGTCATATAAGATAAACTGCTGCAAAATAAAAGTAAAATTGAGGTGGAATAATCATAAGAGTTTCTGGATGTGGGAGAGAAAGCGAAAATGAAAGAGAAGACAAAATAACAACGAAAATGGACGAAACAAGTCGCCTGGCCAGCAGTAAGTCTGACGAATTTCAGTGTTTGTTTACATTGTACTGATTTTCTGGTTCATACACTTTGAAGATAAGATAACAAAAAACCCTAAACAAAACACAGTGACAAAAAACAAAACCATCTTTTGTGTAAATATGTCCAAAGTCCACTTTTGACTGAAAGTTATGTAATTCGATATGGCTGCCATGGCATTATGCAAATTAGATGCGTAAATTTACTCCTATCTCAAACTTTGGATCATATTCTACATCTTTCTAATTGACAGTAAGCCATTATCTCTTATCACTTTCAAGTTATAGCTTTGGAAATTTCTGACATCTGAACTGAATATTTTCTTGAAAAAACCTTGACCATCAGAGGGGGTGGAAGCTGACAGCGCAACGGAGCACCACAAACAGTCATAAGGTTAACTTCAAGACAACGAAAAGAAACCTTAGAGAACAGAGAAAACACTGACAAAAACTCTGAACTACTAGGGCGTTTTTTCCCCATTTAACTGAGCATGATTCTTGGGTCATAACATATGACTGGCAGCAGGAAGAACCAATTATTGGCTATCGTGGGAGATTTGAATGGGCTATGGTCCAATAAGAAAGCGGTCCTTTGTCTGTAACCGACCAATAGAATGAAAGGGGGCGTCGTCCAACAGAGATGTCCTGGTGATTGGCTGGTACCAGTCAGATGACTGGCATAAGTTTTTAAAAGGCAAACACATATTTACTATGAAATTGACATTACATACTTATATATAAAATCTAAGCTAACTTCAGTGATTCTTGACTAACTTTCAGTGAGCATGCACTTCTATAACTCATTTAAACATTTTCAGATATGCAATATATTTAAAATCAATGATTAATGAAACATTTCAAACCCATCATTGTCCAACACAGAGTAAATTTACAAACAGAAAAGACAAAAGAAACGAATAGAATAAAACAAGACTAAATGGACTAAAGAGAAGCAGTCATAACTGTAAATGACTGGTTGAAAGTGATATTTAGGCAATATTACACCAGAAGGAGTATGACATCAACGAATATAGTAACTGCAGGTGTGATACGTCTAATGCCCCACGCATAGCTTTTATACAACAGTTCAGCAAGCACAATTTATTAAATGATGGCAATACTGAACAGAATAGTACGAATTGTTTGTGAAACGAGTTATTTTGTGCAGCTGAGAAAAAAAAATAGTCCCTTCTAAATGTAGCCAGTAACTCTTGGTAAACACCTAAACACATACAGTACCGGTCACCTGTTGAGTCTGTACCGCAGAAGGGTCCAGATCAATGCCGGTGGCTTGTCGGCATGCTGGCGATTTGGCTTCGGCACACTTCACTCACTTTTTCTTGGCATTTTTAGATGAAACTGAGTCCATCACCACAAAGGTATTGTGGTTTTCTAATCGAGTCAATAAGTTCAACTCTAGCCTGTCTGATTTGTTTAAACAGACATAAAATATGTCACCAGATGTTTAAAAGTACAGAAATTCTGGATCAGAGATGGCTGAGACTGTAGTTGCTTTTCGAACAGTGCCTCACTATCCAAATTAAAGTATCCAGCACAGTATTGCAATTCTTCATTCTCTAGGCTTGACAGTAAATTACTGTTCGTAATTAACAGTTACTAGAACACCTTTGAAGCAGAGTGATACATATCCAGTAAAACGGAGTGCAATTATCATGGAATATAGTAACTCCTGGAATCCCTGTTGTCCAATCAAATTGCTCAGTCGTTATGAACTGTTGTATAATCAACAATAGCTATGTTAACATGGACACAAGTAACCGGGTTAAAAGCCTGATCGGAATAAAAATGCTTCGTGTAAACACAGCAATCTGAATATTCTAACCCGATCACGCTCATTCAGATCAAAATTTCATTCCGATTGAGAGGGGTGGGTTATGCCGATTGTTAATCGGAATGGTGCGCATGAAAACACTTATTCTGAACATAGGGCAGAAAATATATTTACTGCGCATGTCTGTACACCAGCCGCATGTCGACGTGATGTATTTCCGCTTTAGCAGCAGCTAGCAGAAAACATAGCAGGAGTAAAACAAATCTGGTCTGTATCGTCCTCCTGTCTCCCTCTGTTTGTCATATGCAGATGTACTTGTAGCTTCATTACGGAGACCAGCAGAAACAAAAGTACAGTCTGAATAACACAATACAGTGTGGTCTATATTAACCATATATTCCATAACCTACATATGTTGAAGCATAAGATAAGATAAGATAAGATAAGCCTTTATTAGTCCCACAACGGGGAAATTCCAGGATTGCAACAGCACAGGGATAGCAACACTCAGAGCAACAATCAGAAGGCAAGAAAAAAAAAAAAAAAAAAAAAAAAAAACAAGCAAGCAAGAGCAGCTAATATACATATGTACATATTACTATAAAATATATATATACACACACACACACACAGACACACAGTGCAGAGCATTGTAGCTGGATGGAATAAATATATGAATATATGAACACACAGTGCAGAGCATTGTAGCTAGATGGAATAAATATGTAAATATATAAACACCCACAGTATGGAGCATTGCAGCTAGGTGGAATAAATATGCAAGTATATAAACACACACAGTGCGGAGCAATGTAGCTAGATGGAATAATATGTAGATATATAAAAACACAGTGCGGAGCATTGTAGCTAGATGGAATAAATATATAGATATATAAATATAAACACACCCAGTGCTGAGCATTGTAGCTAGATGGAATAAATATATAGATATATAAATATAAACACACCCAGTGCAGAGCATTGTAGCTAGATGGAATAAATATGTAAATATATAAACACACACAGTGCAGAGCATTGTTGCTAGGTGGGATGAAACAGCATAACCGTCTATTTAGTTATCCTACATGGTATGATTATGTGCCCATACATATTCTCACCCTCCATAGCGACCGGTATGTTCCTAGTTGTATGCCGGAGAAATGTTGGAACATGTGGAAATGTTTGGTAATTACATATGTAAAGGACTTCACACCTCTGAAAGGACAAAGGGCTCTCAACCGCCGAGTGAAGAACAAAGACGTTCCCGGACGCGGCGGAGGAGACCGGAGGAGCCACCCTCACCCCCCAAGGCGAGGAGAGGAAATACCAAGACAATGGGGGATTAAGATAATGAGGGATGTCAGCCTTTGTTATGCATGTCTTTTATTGTGTGCCAGTATAAAGTCAGTGAGCTGGAGACATTCTGCCTCTTTTCCCTTCTGCCACTCTCTGCACCAGATGAGACTTGTTAGAAGAGCTGATTATGCTGATTATTAAACTTGGTTTATAAATCAAATCGCCTCTTCATTTCCGAGCTCTTCTACACTGGTGACCCTGACGCGAGTATGGTCCTGAGGCATACCCCCGCAATCGACTCATCCGTGGCGACCCACGCAGACAAGGGAACAGATGGACAACTGTTCCCCCCGGCAGAAGAGATTGAGAGGGCTCAACCGAGCACCAGCACCGCCGTGAGAGCCAAGGCAAGGCACTCTCACCCGGCGGGCACAGCAATGATGGTATGCACGAATGCAGTCGCTGTCCAGCTGCCAGACTTCTGGCAAGAAGACCCCGCCTCTTGGTTTCAGCAGGCTGAAGCCCAGTTTACTCTGGCGGGCATCACGGCTGACGATACCAAATTTTACCACATCGTCTCCAAACTTGACGCCGCCACTTCGAAGTGTGTGCGGAGCATGATCCGGCGGCCACCGGCCCGGGACAAATATGAGACGCTCAAAGCAACCATCGTGGCGAACTACGTCCCATCAGCGGAAGAGAGAGCCGAGAAGATCCTGGCGGTCTACGGCCACAGAGGGTGCAAACCGAAGGCCCTCATGGAGGATTTGCTACAGTTCAAAGAAGAGGACAATGACAACTTCCTCTTCCAGTTTATATTCCTCAGCACGCTGCCGCCACACATGAGAGGGACACTCGCCAGCATGAAATGCAACAACCACCAAGACTTCCGCGCACTGGCCAACAAAGCTCATCGGCTCGTCAACGCCTGCAAGGAGCTGACACCCACAGCAGCATCCGCAGACCTCAACGCTGACGCCCCGAGCCACGGGGAGCCACAACCCACTGAGCAGACCCAGCCCACGGTGACAGCGACACGGCCCAAACTTAGCAGACAGAGCGACGCCTGTTATTATCACCACCGCTTCGCCGAGAAGGCCCACAAATGCGTTCCCCCCTGCAAATTTGCGATTTCGGGAAAACGCCAAAGCCGAGAGCCGTTAACGGCAGCGGTTCTCGGCGAGAAGAATAAGCTGTTGTACGTGACGGATGGACACACAGGCAAGCAGTTCCTCATCGACACAGGAGCCCAGCTGAGTTTCGTCATGCCCTCCCACGCAGATCGAGCCACGGGCACCCGGGGCAATGGAGCCGTGGCAGCCAACGGCTCTAACATTGACACGTTCGGCGAAAAGAGCCTGCACCTCCTCATCCACGGCTGCAGCTACAGATGGACATTTGCTGTAGCGGCGGTGAGTTTTAACTTATTAGGCGCAGATTTTTTGTGTGCACATGGGTTATTAGTGGATCTAGCAAATAGGCGCCTGGTTAATGCACTGTCCTTTGCTTCTATTCCCTGCTCAGCCCGAGTTTCTCCACCACCTGTGCAGGCCAACGTCACCACGGCAGGAGGTAAGTTTGAGCAACTCCTCACCCAATTTCCAGCACTCACAATTGCCAAATTCTCAGCCACTGTGGCTAAACACGGGGTTGAACACTTCATTCCCACAACGGGACCTCCCGTTTTTGCCACAGCTCGCCGCTTAGACGCGGCCAAGCTCAACATAGCACGGGACGAGTTTACAACTCTTGAAAAATTGGGCATTGTTAGACACTTGAAGAGCCCCTGGGCCTCACCACTTCACATGGTTCCGAAATCCGACGGTTCTTGGAGGCCGTGCGGAGATTACCGCAGATTAAACAACGCTACAGCGCATGACCGTTACCCAATCCCTCACATTCAAGATTTTTCACTACATCTGGCGGGTGCGCGCATTTTTTCAAAATTAGACTTAGTCCGCGGTTATCACCAAGTCCCAGTCCGAGCAGAAGACATTCCTAAAACAGCGGTAATAACCCCTTTCGGCCTTTTTGAATTCCTGCGAATGCCTTTCGGCCTCAAAGGCGCTGCTCAAACTTTTCAACGAATGATGGACGCGGTCCTACGCGACCTCCCTTTTGTCTTCGTCTACCTCGACGACATGCTGGTAGCCAGCTCGTCTGAGGTAGAACATGAGCAGCACCTCACTACGTTTTTTCAGAGGCTAGAAGAGCACGGGCTAATAATCAATCCAGCCAAATGCAAATTCGGCGTGTCACAAATTGATTTTTTAGGACACAAAGTCTCTCCGAAGGGGGCAGTTCCACTTCCAGACAAAGTTCACGCGATAGAAAGTTTCCCACGGCCACAAACGGTCAAATCGCTACAGGAATTTTTAGGGATGGTTAATTTTTACAACCGCTTCCTCCCCCACGAAGCTCAGCTCATGCAGCCCCTATATGACGCGCTCAAAAAAAAGAAAGCTTCCAACGCGGTCGAATGGACCCCGGAGCGCGAACGCACTTTCGCGGAAGTAAAAAGCGCCCTAGCTAACGCCACATCGTTAGTTCACCCAGATCCCTTGGCCCGCATCGCACTAACCACAGATGCTTCAGACCTAGCTATAGGGGCAGTTGTAGAACAGCTTGTCAGCGGGGTCTGGCAACCTTTAGCATTCTTTAGCAAATCGCTAAACCAAACTGAACGTAAATACAGCACTTTTGACAGAGAGCTGCTGGCGCTTCATTTATCCATCCGCTACTTCCAGTTCTGGTTAGAAGGGCGGAGTTTCACGGCTTTTGTAGACCATAAACCGCTCACCTTTGCTATGGCTAAAATTTCAGAACCATGGTCAGGCAGGCAACAAAGACAGCTAGCTGCGATTTCAGAGTTCACCACAGACATTCGACATGTGGCAGGCAAACTTAACGTAGTAGCGGACTGTCTCTCTCGCACTGTGACACCACCAGAGCGCCGGGAGACAGATTATACTGCCTCAGCAGCAGAACTCTTCACTAACGCAGACACATACGTAGCACCTATCCATGCAGGGATAGATTATGCAGCCATGGCGGAGGAACAAAGCAGTGACGTGGACGTACGCGCACTCCTGTCTGGACCAACAGGGTTAAGGCTGGAGAAAAAGGGTTTACGCGACGGCGTGCCCCCCCTAATATGCGATGTCTCAACCGGCCGACCTCACCCGTTAGTACCAGCTACATGGCGCCGCCGTATTTTCGACGCAATTCACTCCCTCGCACACCCACGTGTACGCGCCTCAGTTAAAATGGTCGCCGAAAAGTTTGTGTGGCCAGGCCTGCGCAAAAACGTAAAAGAATGGGCAAAAACTTGCATTTCTTGTCAACGCGCCAAAATACACAGACACACAAAAGCCCCTCTGGAGCCTTTTCCAATCCCTGCTAGAAGGTTCGACCACATTCATGTCGACCTCGTGGGGCCACTACCTTCCTCCCAAGGTTTCACATACCTGTTAACAATGATAGACCGCACCACACGCTGGCCAGAGGCAGTCCCTCTAGCGGCAACCACAGCGGAGGAAGTCGCTCGCGTTTTTCTGACAAACTGGGTGGCACGTTTCGGCATCCCATCGGACATCATGTCCGATAGGGGGCCTCAATTTGTCTCAGAGCTCTGGTCAGCCATGTCCAACAGCTTAGGGGCAACAATTCATCGCACCACCGCTTATCACCCTCAGGCTAATGGGTTATGCGAGCGTTTTCACAGGTCTTTAAAGGCTGCCCTCAGAGCCTCACTAACGGACACAAATTGGGTAAATAAACTTCCCTGGGTTTTATTGGGGTTGCGTGCTGCACCTAAAGAGGATCTAGACGCCTCTCCCGCAGAATTAGTCTTTGCACAACCTCTCAGGCTTCCAGGTGAATTCTTACCAGAGAACCCAGAGCCAGGGCGCCTTCCAGTCCCAAGGTTTTTAGGCAGCAACGGACCGAGCTCTCTCCCCGGTCCAGCTCATCACTCCTTCCCACGGGTTTTTGTCCCTCAGGCTTTAAAAAACGCTGAGTTCGTTTTCGTTAAGCATGAAGCTTTAAAACCAACTTTCCGACCAGCATACGATGGGCCATACAGAGTGCTGGAACATGGTGATAAACACTTTGTGCTTGATTTTGGGGATAGAAAAGATACAGTCAGCATTGACAGACTTAAACCTGCCTTCTTGTTGAAAGACGAGCCTGCACAGTTGGCGAGAGCACCTCGGCGGGGTAGACCCCCAAGAGAAAAGACTCAGCCCCCCCGCCTCTTCATTTCCGAGCTCTTCTACATACAGGTCAATTTCGACACGAAGCGGGGCTTGCTAACACCGGAAATTACTTCTTCTTCTACTATTTTCAGAATGTTGAAATGTCGACGTGTGCATGTCAAAATGATTTATTCCATTCAAACGTGTGACACATGGAAACACACGTCCTAATCAGATCACCTTTTTCAGGATCCATGTGAACAGTAAAATTCTGATCTGAATTGTAATCAGATTGAAGAAATTTTGCCCATGTAACCGTGGCCACATGATGAACCACAAGTCTGTATTGGGCAAGAAGATGATGCTGGAAAAATGATCAGTAGCCATGTTTACATGGATGCAAGTAACCGGATTAAAAGCCTGATCGGAATAAAAATGCTTCATGTAAACACGCCAATCTGAATATTCTGACCTGATCACACTCATTCGAATCAAAATTTCATTCCCATATTAGCCCCGGTTACATGGACCAAATTTCTTCAATCTGATTACAATTCAGATCAGAACATTACTGTTTACATGGATCCTGAAAAAGCTGATCCGATTAGGACGTGCGTTTCCATGTGTCACACGTTTGAACGGAATAAATCATTTTGACATGCGCAAGTCGACATTTCAACATTCTGAAAATAGTAGAAGAAGAAGCAACTTCCGGTGTAAAAAAAACCCTGATTTGTGTCTTTCTCTTTTTGGAAATGGACTTGTCTTGTGTTATTCAGATTGTACTTTTGCTTCTGCTGGTCTCCGTAATGAAGCTACAAGTACATACTTCTGCATATGACGAACAGAGGGAGACAGCAGGATGATACAGACCAGTTTTGTTTTACTCCTGCTATGTCTTCCGCTAGCTGCTGTAAAGGCAGAAATACGTCACGTCGACATGTGGCTGACACAGAGACATGCGCAGTAAACATATTTTCTGCCCAACCTTTGGAATAAGTGTTTTCATACGCACCATTCGGATTAACAATCAGCATAACCCACCCGTCTCAATCGGAATGAAATTTTGATCTGAATGAGTGTGATCGGGTCTGAATATTCAGATTGGCGCGTTTACATGAAGCATTTTTATTCCGATCAGGCTTTTAATCCATTTAATTTGGTCCATATAAACATGGTCACTAGACAGGTGGGCTATGCTGATTGTTAATCAGATTGGTGTGCATATAAACACTTATTCCAAAGGTTGGGCAGAAAATATGTTTACTGCACATGTCTGTACGTCAGCCACACATCGATGTGACGTATTTTCGCCTTCACAGCAGCTAGCGGAAGACATAGCGGGAGTAAAGCAAAACTGGTCTGTATTGTCCTGCTGTCTCCCTCTGTTCGTCATATGCAGAAGTATGTACTTGTAGCTTCATTACGGAGACCAGCAGAAGCAAAAGTACAGTCTGAATAACACAGTACAGGTCCATTTCAAAAAGAGAAAGACACGAAGCGGGGTTTGTTTACACCCGGAAGTTGATTCTTCTACTATTTTCGGAATGTCGAAATGTTGACGTGCGCATGTCAAAATGATTGAGTCCATTCAAATGTCTGACACATGGAAACGCACGTCCTAATCGGATCAGCTTTTTCAGGCTCCATGTAAACAGTAAAGTTCTGATCTGAATTGTAATCAGACTGAAGTAATTTTGCCCATGTAACCATGGCTAGTGAAGAGGCGCCATCCTCCAAAGCTGCTCTGTCCACTGCTATATAGGAAAGCTGTATCTGACTGATGAAGAATATTACTTACTCTGTATGGAAGCTCAGTCACATCAGCTGGATTCAAGAGTTGATTGACTGAGCTTCTATACAATATACCCACCTGGATGACCGATAATCTTCATCAAAATATCACTTACATTAGTAAAGTCAATGCATCAAAAACTTCCAAGGCAGAGGAGGTGCAACCAAGTCTTAATTGTGATGTTTTGGGTTATGATTTCATTTTTTTTGTTTGTTTTTGCTTTGTCTACTTGATCTGGAAAAAATGTATTAATTAGAACAATTTTAAGGTGTTTTCAGCTACCACATAAAACAGGTTTGTGTCAGATGTGTAAAACAACAAAATCACAAAATAAAGCAGCTGAATGAACATCCTCGAAGACTGGCGATTCCATATTTTTCCGGGGATGATGTTAACCCTTTCTTTATAAAGAAACCAAAATACCAAGGTCACTGGTGCTCTCAAACCTGTAAATGAACCAGTTCCAACCTCCCCCATGCCTCTGTCATGATTCCAAGTGACTCCCTCTGTGTGGTCTTGCAGCTCTGCTGAAGAGGCTGCTGTATCAGTCTTCTATATTTGTCAAGCTGATGTGCAGTTTGGTGTGCAGAGCTGCTGAACTGTGACTCACAGGGGGCATTGAGAATAAAGAAGGACTGATGGTGTATCAAGCAGGTGATCCTGTCCTGCATGCGGGTGAACTGCCCAAGGCCTTCGTGGGCCACACAGAGGGATTGATGTCAAGTGAGAGTGACTTGGGAGATTGGTCTGGTGTATGAAATATGTATTCCAAACTGAGTGAAAATATCTTCTTTGTTTTCCCTGTAACTGATTTTCAGCCTATGAGGAGAAGACACATCCAGCAGGCCTCCGCTGTGCAAAGTCAGCTAAGCAGAGTCAAATTGATAATATAGCTTTTCAACTTAACAACATTGTTTCATCAAATTAGAATGTAAAGTTTGTATTTGCTACATTCTGAATACTTCTCTTTTTGTGGAAAGTTGGAACTTGTCTCCCCCTGCCACCCATTTTTTTTTTTCCCGTTTGCCTTGCTAACGGTGAAAGCAGCCCTGGGGATGCTAACAAAGAGATGGAGAGTACTTGGGATGTTAAAATGCACAAAGCTCCAATGTAAACACTTGTCTTCCTTCATATTAGATTTTCCATCATCTTCATTGCTCCTTCTTCTGCCGAGAAGCACATCTCACACTCCGGCATTTCAATTTGCAACACCGCCTTTCCAAAGTACATGTTCATTTATTGCTGTTATTACTTTGTCATGTTGGATAAATTGATATCATGACATAACTTGTTTGTTGCCTTGTTGCGCTGGCAGTCTGATTATGAGGTCAAGTGCATTAACAAATGACAAATGTGAGAGATGGGAGAGTTGCCAACCATTCATTTCAAGCCACTCCTTTTCCTCTGCTAAAATTAAGACTATTGCACTGCCAGGGGTGAGACACAGCTCCCATTTCTCTTTTCAGACTAATTCATTCTTGAAAATATAACTTGAATAGAAAGGCAGCAACGCAGGCAAAGAAGAGAAATGGCTGAATTAATGATACTTTTGAGTTTCTGTACCATAAAGACAAATACAGTGTGTTTGTTTAGGCAGTTTTGTGCAACATATACTGGATGTGGGGAAAATACTCATATCTGTTTGCCTTGATGGAAAGAAATATAAGCAACAACTGCATCATAAACTGAATTCTCTGTGATATAAACACTATCTATCGCTTATATACATACTGTTGTGTGCTGCCCGCTGGACAGCTGGGGGTTTGCCGAGAGGACTCATATGCAGGCAGGATCAGGTACAAAGGTGAAATTTATTAATTACAAACTCAGGAACAAAATCAAAACGGCATGTGGGCTGAAAACTAGACTAACACAAAAACTTGGCAAAAACAAAGGCATTGATAACTTGCAGCAAACGTGGCAGGGCAACGACACAGGATCATAGACACAAGGCATGGTAGAAGACGTGATGACCTCTCAGTGAAACAAAGACAGAGACTCACATATGTATATGGGGAACTCAGACAGCTGGGAGAGTAATCAGGGGTTGAACAGGAGCACACATGAGGAAAAGTGGCTATGGGTATGGAAACGTGAGGAGCTGAGGACACTAGGCAAGCAAATATGCACACAAGACTAAAATGAGGACAATGTGGACAGATGGGAGATGACACAACACGACTACAGACACAGGACAATAATACTAACCATAAAAATAAACCAAGATCATAGGATAAAATTAACTGCAAAAAACAAACCATAAGACACAGACAAAAGGGGATGACAAGACATGACAGACTAACAAGGACACATAATAATAATAATAATAATAATAATAATAATAATAATGTGAAAAAGCAAAAACTAAAATGAACACAAAGTGTTGGCCTGGTCCCTGGCCGTGCCCCAATTATGACACATACTCACCAACCACTTAATTGGTACTGCTTTTTAATGCATTCAGTCATATACAGTACATGGTCAAGACAAGCTGCTAAAGCTGGAGAGCATCATAATAGGGATGAAAAGTGGCTTACTGTACGTAAGTGGCTAAGAGGGTGGTATAGTTGTAAGTGCCAGATGGGCTGGCTGGAGTATTTTACAAACTGCCGATCTACTGGGTTTTTCACAAACAACCATAGGGTTTACAGAGAATGGTTTGAAAAAGAGAAGATGTTCAGTGGGCAGCAGTTCTCTTGCCCAAAATTTCTTGCTGATGCCAGAGGTCAGGGAAGAATATGTTTTTAGATTTTTCTCTTTTGGCAGATTTTTCTCTGTTTGGCAAATCACTATCAGTATTGATTTTACTTAAAACTGCATCTTGGGTTTATTTCATTTCACAATTTCATAGATTTCATATTTTACATTCTCATATTCTTGCCCCATCTACGGTTCAACAAATAAGTTCACACTGTACACGCTCAAGAATTTAAATGTGATGTGTTTGATACCTGCTGATTATTTCACATTGCCTTAAAGTCATATGAATGTATTTTATCTATGCTGAATTTTATTATTAAATTGTTAAAAGGTACAGTGGAGTTTCTGTTTAATTTTCGTGTCCATTTTTCTTGATTAAAAGCAGATAACTCACAGGTTTTGAGACTGATCCATCCCTGGCACAAATATTGAATTATTAATGAATATGTCCATTTAAGGGACTGGTGCCCCAGGTTATTACCTTCGCAAAGGAGGTCATGTTTTGATCCGGGTTGGTTTGTTGGTTGGTTTGTTTTATTGACAACAGGATTACGCAAAAACTACTGTGCAGATTTGGATGACATTTTCACCAAAGGTAGCCCTTGTTCTAGAGAGGAACCCTTTACATTTTAGTGATGATCTGAGAATGTATACCTCCCCCAATGACCTTGTTTATGTTTGTGCAGCAGGATTACACAAAAACTGCTAGATGGATTTGGATTAAATTTTCACCAGAGGTGGCCCTTGGCATAGAGAGGAACTCATCACATTTTGGTGATGATCTGATAATGCATACCTCCGCCAAGGCTCTTATCTTCTTACAGACTGTTAGCAAGTATACTCCAAAACTACTGGACAGTTTCATGCAATTTTCACCAGAGTTGGCTCTTGGCATACACAGGAACCCATTACATTTTGGAGGTGATCCATGATGGACGGAAGAAGCCTTGGCTGAGGTATGTGCTCTCTGAGTGCTTTTCTATTTATCATTGACATATTTGTACTAGCATAATGCTACATGGACCAGTGTCTCTGGGAAATGCTTCCAGCACCTTATTTTATCTATGCCACAAAGAATTAAAGCAGTTCTGAAGGTCCCACCTAGTAATAGCATGGTGTACATACAGAAAAATAATGGTTCTTAAAGAGTTCTTCACAGAGCTGCATGGTTCTTCAAAGAACCATCACTTCCTGAATAATGTCTTTGAGGATGGTTCTTTGCATATCTTATTTGATTCTCCAAAGAACTGAGCTAATGCCAGCTGAAGTACAGAGGTAGAATATCAGGCATTTCTGAAAAAGGTTCTTCAAATAACCTGCTGCTATTTTTTTTTTTGACTCATAATGGTTCTTCTATGAAGAATCTTTTGGTTCTCAGTGGGCACCTTTATTTTTCTGTCTGTAACTGAGTGTATAACACAACCAGTGGCGTAGCCAGGAATTTGTGAAGGGGGGGCTGAACCCCAACCACCACCACCATTCTGAATGCCCGGGGTGTTTGCCTGGGGTGAATCTTTAGTTTCAGCCCCCTGTCAACTACAGATTTCTTAACATTTTCAATGCAAACTACGCAAAACCTGTTCTTTATTTACATTTTTCTTTTCTTTCTTCTCCATTTTTTAGGGGGGGCCACAGCCCCCTCAGCCCCCCCCAGCTACACCCCTTACAACACAAGTTTCCAAAGATGAGCACAAGTCTATCACAGCTATCCCTGTACATATGTAATCACATGATAAAGTTCACATTGTGAACATGACTGCAGAAGATGACAGAAAACACAGATTCTTCTCCAGAATTATTGGGATGTTTGAGTTAAAGACTGTCAACATTTGGCTTTGAAACTCCTAATGATAGCCCATTTTATAGAGAATTGGCAGTGATTAAGAGGGAGACAAGGCAGGAAGAAAAGCCCTTTAAGATCATGAAGGACTAGTTGAGTTGCAATCGATGACAGGCGTGGTACACCAGAAACTGTGTGCAAATCTGTAACCCTGAAAAACTGAAACATACAGCACCCCTAGGTCTTAACTGTCTTTAAAGGGGGCTTCTTCTAGAAAGGGAGATCCATGCTCTGCCTTTCTCTCCCACACTGGCTTTTCAGGCTACATGGAAGGTTAAAAAAACAACAACTCCAAACTGGCTGTCATGGAGCATCCAAAGGGTTCATCTGAAACACTGCTCTGTCAAGACCAAAGAACTTTGGCTGACAGAAACCAATTTGGTTTAAAATGTTATTCTGTGACCCTTAAGATATTGTTTAGCTACTCTCATATTTCATTTGCATTCCATTTACAATCTACCCACAATTTCAAGTGACCTCTGTCTACTGATAGTGGTAGAAAAACTTAATACACCGGAAAAAGCCTCTCAATTAAGAACTTAATGACTGCGAGTGATGCGCAGACAATGCAGACCATACCTTCAGGGTGCAAACATATCTTCAGTCCTCAGGGGATGACTACTGCTGTCAAAGAATCCCATTATGTGCTCTCACAAAGTCAGACAGCAAAATCTTCAAAACCAATGTCTGTGATGGGCTAAGAAAGAGCTGACAAGAGAGCACTAGCTACCACCCCCCCACCCCGCGTTTGAGTCACTTTGAAAACTTAGCAGATCCACCTTTTAACAATCCTACAGGGATGAATCAACCTTGTGCTCCTATCTAAGACGGTACACCCAGCACACCTAGAATTACAATGGAAGCACATCAAGGGACGGCCAAGCCTGACTGACAAGTGCTTCCTCCTCCCTCCATAAAAGCCGCCTTCATTTGCATGACGGGGTTTGGACTGGTGGAGAGAGTTAATCAGGGCTTTCCATGGTGCCATAGCAGGGGCTCCCATCCATGCCCCTTTCACCGTGCCCCCCCACCCCCACCACCACCACCTCCAACTAAAGCACCCTTCCCCAAGAGGCCCCGCTATAGAAATCCTCTTAGTGGTAGCGGGCTAAAAGAGGAGTTTGGGTCCACCTCGCCTCGTGGGGCTGGTCGTTCTGGGGCTCCGTCTCCATTGGGACTGACCTCCCTTCCACTGCCTAGCACCTCCCATTAAAACAGCTTTAATTACAGAGAATGGCTGCTCCGCTACCCCTCCCCAACTCCTCCAACATACACCCCCTCCCCCACCCCTCCACCCCCACACCACCCCGCTATCTCTCCCTCTCGGCAGGGGAGCACTCCTTGTCTCCTCTCCATTAAGATTGAGAGAGTGAGGGGAGAGGAGCCCGCAGAGTCTACCACTTCCACACATGCAGCGGGGAGCAAATACCATTTTCGGCTTCAAATGTCTTTTCACGGATTGGGTTTATTTATTTTATTTATTTTTCTGACAGATTGCTTTTTTTTTTTTTTTTTAATCTATGAAGCAAATTAAAAATGATTCGTGTGTTGCGTACATGTTTCGAGAAAGCCGGACGGCTCTCGGGTGAGATCTGAGTGCATGGGCGCTCTGCTTCTGATTGGATTGTCAAAATTTAACACCAGCTCAGTTTCCAACGCTACTTACAAAGATTAGACAGGAAAGATTGCAGTGTTATCATGGTCCTTTAGCCCACGGAGTGCCAAAAGACTTCTTAATTTCAATCTATGATGGGATGGAGGTGATAACAGCTCCTTTACTGTCCACTTCATCCATTTTCACTAGAGTTGCTACCTGTGCACATGGGATTTCACCCCCACCCAACACCACTACAAACAGCCAACTATTAGTGAATTCCAGTGAGGAATGCTTGATTTATGCTTCCTTAGATAATAAAGTAAGTATTGCTAACATGTGTAAAGTGTTCCCCAAGCGACATCTCTGTCTCCTTGATTAATGCTGATTTAATTAGGTGGTGTGCTAATTAAGCAATAAATAATGACAAGGTGTGCATTTATGCAAAGATAATAGCAAACCTTGGGTGAAGCGATACCCTAGAGAAGTTACCCCATCAGGCGACTTCTTTGGATAACAACAGATGGAAATGAAATGCATATAGTGGACATACTTGGCCATTGTTATGCAGTGCATGAAACACATGAGATTATCACTCAAATGTGTTTTCCCCTAAAAGCATTATCAATGATAATTAATAGATTAACAATGATTACTATCATGAAACATGCAGACTGGATTGCATGTTCCTGCATGTTTGGTGATTGGAGTTTAATGCCAACTTTTGTAAGTACTTTGGCTGCAGTCCTGTACCACAACTTAAATAATAAACCCATCAATATTGTAGAAGGCAAGACATTGTCCTCAGTGTGGGTACGTCCGATAGAGCCATTAATCAAATCACGCCCTACCGTCCCAAACTCTACAACCTGATCTGCAGAAAAATACCAATTTCTTCTTGGACAGCCTCAGCAGCATACCTCACCACCACTTTTTTGATCATCAGCTCGCTTGCATATTTGCTGCTATGCTTGCCTCCACACCAACCGCCCCTCCCCCCATGTCAAATGTCTCCACGTATGGAGTCCTGATATGTGTATAAGAAGAGTGTTATTTACACTGATTAATGGTCCCTCAGCTTTGGCAGGGTGTAAGCTGCTTGCGTCCAGACAGCGGTGACAAATAAATCTATCAATCATAAAAGGGATTTTCTAATCCCCAAGCCATCAGACAGATTTGCAACCTAAACACTTTGTCAAGGAGTGAGCTGCCCCCGTGCGCTGGGAACACACAGATACAGTTAATGCAGCATTTTCAGTGACAGAGCAGCCTCCAGGTCACTGCATGTAGAAGAACAATCATTTCCACAAATGTAGGAATTTGAGAGAGGGACACAAACTGTAACAAATTTTGGCTTTAGTTATTCAATTTTAGATAACCCTTCAACTAATTCTCAAAAGCACAACTCGTTTTCTATCTTATCATCAAGGGGAACAAGCATCAGTTTAAATCAGGGGTGTCCAATCATGTGCCATGGAGGGCCAAGACCCTGCAGGTTTTCTCCTGTACCCAGTCTCTTCAGCAGGTGTTTTCACTTATCAGCAATCAGTGGGAAGAAATTTGGTTGGAGGTAAAGCCTGCAGGGTTTTGGCTCTCCATGGCACATGATTGGACACCCCTGGTTTAAACGATTAGTTCTATACATTGGAGGTTACATAAACAAAACAAAACAAAGGCACACCTCAAACACACTGCTTCCTTTTGTGACATCATAGGAAAGAAATTGGCCAAAATATCAGGAAGAGAATTGTCGACGTCTACAACTCTTCATCCTTGGCTACAATTTCCAGATTCCTGAAGATACACCTGGAATTTGTGTGCATCACATTCATCCATTCAAACAATTATGCACAAGTTTAAACACCATGGGAATGCCCATCCATGATGCCGATCAGGAACAGGACAGGCTCTGTGTTCCAGAGATGAATGTGTTTTGGTGCAAAATGTGCATATCAACCTCAGAACTAAAGCAAACGACCTTGTGAAGATGCTGGCTGGAACTGGTAAAAGATTTAATGACATAAATTAAATGCTAAAAGATTGGAAAAGCTATCTAAGAATAATCCAACAGTTTGAGAAGTCACTTTTGGTTTGGTGTAAGTCTGTCAACAGAATTATGAACCATAAAGTAGTTTGTCTTAAAACATGTTAAATCCCATTAAACCCTAATTCGTTATTAGGAAATACAGATGCTAATATGGCACAGAATTCCTCCATATACTGATACTATCATTAAAGTGTGCAGTGTCTTCTGCACTGACACATCTAATAACACAGGCCAGTAAATAAAATTGTTTTTGGTTACTTTTTCTTAAAAATGAGCCATTATTTTCAACATCACTGATAAATGTTTGGTTTGTACTGTTGACTCTTTTCCCACCGGTGTCTTAACAGACAAAATAGAAAATCATGATGCAAACACATAAGTCACTAAATCGTTTATTACAATCAGCAGCAAAATCCAGATTATTTAGAATGTGCAAAATTCAAACTCTGAACTGTAAAAACCACTTGGAATGGGTCACACACGCCGGTTACTCATCGCCTTCGCAAGGTGGCCCAGCACACCAAGGAATGCTTGATTGAAGGCAGCATTCTGAGCCATCTCCTCTCTTCACAAGGTAGTTTCATGCTCCCTTGCCTCACTGAGAAGCAACTGGATGTGCCGTTCACACTGGTCCCAATTCAGCAGCTCTTAAGCCAGCATCTCTGTAAATAGTGTCGTAAGGTCCAGTTTGGGATGGATCATTTTCCTCTTGCCTAAAAGAAAGACAGAAATGGGTGGTGGTTAAGCAAAGCAAGTTCAAAACATATATTTGGGAAAATCTTTATCCATCTTTAACTGCTACATGGCGCATGAACACGCAGCGGCCTCTCTTCTCTCTTCATGTTTTTGTTCCACTTAGTGTTGCTTAAATTATGCTAAAGTGTATATTCATGTGTTTAATGTACACATATGATCCTGTGCACAAGCTACAGTCACCACAGCCTTCTGGAGATAAGGAATATGACCAAACATTACGCCTTGTACCAGAGTGTTACAGAGGATCTCCTTGGCCTGGGTATTCTCCACCAGTCCTCCACATCCCCTGGACTCGACTGCCGTGTCTCATTCCAATGGAGACACTGTAGACGGTGTGAGCAGAGACAAAAGAGAGGTAAACGTGAAGGTATCCAAATGAAGCTAACCACTAGCCTGCACACACTGCCGATTCCTTCACTCATTCTGGCCAACGTACGCTCACTAGACAACAAAATAGACCGCATACAGCTCCTGAGAACTACACAATGTGATGTGCAGAACTGCTGTGTTTTTATCTTTATGGAAACGTGGTTAAATGACAATATACTGAACTCTGCTATTCACCTAGCTGGGCTAACATTAGATTATAACTGTAATTTCCCAGTATGGGATCAATAAAGTACATCTATCTATCTATCTATCTATCTATCTAACATGCTACCGTAGCAACAGATTTCTCACAGAAGGAGGAAAAATCTCGAGGTGGCGGGGTCTGTGTGTACATCAATGACGCCTGTTGCCGTGATTCTATTGTTGTGCATAAATACTGTTCTCCATTTGTGGAGTTTATGATCATCAAGTGCCGACCGTGTTACATGCTGAGAGAATTTTCAGCTGTCCTACTAGCTGCCGTGTATGTCCCGCCCACCGGCACCAGCGAGAGGAGTAAGCACTAAAAGAACTCTATCAGGCTATAAGTGAGACACAAACGGCGCATCCAGACGGATTCCTCATCACAGTAGGAGGCTTCAACCATGCAGATTTAAAGGCCCTCCTACCAAACCTAGATCAACATGTAGACTTTCCAACAAGAGGAGACAATTTGCTGGACCTAGTGTACACAACTCATAAGAAAGCATAAGACCCTCCCCCCTTCCCCCACTGGGTCTCTCTGATCATGTCACCATTCTGTTAAGCCTGGCATACAAACCCAGAGTGAAAACAATCATAATAACAAAAAAGCAGGTATGTGTGTGGCCAGAGAGGGCCTCTGGTGTTCTGAAAGACTGCTTCCGCACTACAGACTGGGACACTTTCAATCATGCAGCCACTCACAATGGACGCACAAGCCTAGAGGAGTACACTGAGGTTATTGTGGCATACATAGTGAAATGCATTGATGATGTCACTCACTGCAAAACCATCACTGTTCGTGCTAACCAGAAGCCATGAATGACAGCAGAGGTCCACAGGCTCCTGAGGGCTCGGAACCCAGCCTTCAGGGCTTGCAACACTGCAGGACTAACAACAGCTGGGGCCAACCTGTCCCGTGGCATCAAGGAGGTAATACGACAGTACAGCAACAAAATATCTGGGCACTTCAGCAACACCAGAGATGCACGTCCCCTCTGGCGTGGCATACATACTCTCACAATCTACAAACCTCCACCCCAGACCTGTATGAGTGACACCACACTTCTCAACAACCTAAACAGCTTCTTTGGCCACTTTGAAGCACAAAACAGCACATCAGCAAAGACCACTCCTCCTCCGGATAAGGAGGCCCTGAGTCTGGATTCGGCTAGCGTGAAGAGGACCCTCTGCAGGATCAACTCACTCAAGGCAGCTGGTCCAGGCAACATACTGGGTTGCATCCTGAAGGACTGTGCAGAGGAGCTCAAGAATGTCCTGGCAGACATCTTCAACATCTCCCTGACTCAAGCTGTTCTCCCCACATGTTTCAAAACTGCCACCATAATACCAGTCCCAAAGAAACCCGTCCCATCCAGCTACAATGATTACCGGCCCGTAGTACTGACCCCCATTATAATGAAGTGCTTCGAGCGGCTAGTCATGCAGAACATCAAATCCATCCTGCCTCCCTCCCACGACCCATCCCAGTTTGCATACAGGTCAAACAAATCCACAGAAGATGCCATCGCTGCTGCTCTCCATCCAGCCCTCACCCACCTGGACTCAAAAAACTCCTACATGCGAATGCTGTTTTTGGACTTCAGTTCAGCATTCAACACAATCATCCCCCAGCACCTGATACAAAAACTCAGACGCTTGGGACTCAAAACCTCTCTCTGTAACTGGGTGCTGTACTTTCTCACAAGGAAGCCAAAGAATGTGCAGGTTGGCAGCAACACCTCCCAGACCATCACACTGAGCACAGGGGCTCCACAAGGGTGTGTGCACAACCTGCTGCTTTTCACCCTGCTGACCCATGACTGTGTACCAGCCTACAACACTATCCACATCATCAAATTTGTGGACAACACAACGGTGGTGGGCCTCATCACCAACAACGAGCGTTGTCAGTGATTATTAAGGCAATCCCACGAGTCATGGTGAACATGGTGAAAGGCATGTTGTCCCATTATTTTGTGATGCCACAGGAGCCACCACTCAGAATAGAGGATATACATTTTTGAATAAGGAATGTAGACACAGATTTATAAGAGACACACTTCAAAGCTCTTTCCTTCACCATTGAAAAGGAAAAATCTTCTGAGCGATTATTCTGAAGAATTCAGAATGAGAATTAGAACCTGATACTTCACTCCATTTCACCTAAAGCTAAAGAAACACATTTCAAAACTAGAAAAGCACTCGGAGAGCGCAGACCTCCGCCAAGTGCCACAGTTCCCCCCATACAGTGTTTGTGTGTATGTTTTCAGATTCCTTGACCATGAAAACATATGACTAGCAATTGGATTCACAATGATAGGATTAGTGGTTGAGTAGTTATTCACGAAAATCGCATTTTCCGTAATGGCAGTTTTCTCGCCACAGTTCCCCTCATACAGTGTTTGTGTGTACGTTTTCATATTCCTTGACCATGAAAACATATGACTAGCAATTGGATTCACAATGATAGGATTAGTGGTTCAGTAGTTATTCACGAAAATCGCATTTTCCGTAATGGCGGTTTTCTTCTGGATGGTGATCCGGATCACCACCAAAATCTAATCATCTGTAGGGTACCCCATTTCTGACAATCTCTGAAAATTTCATGAAAATCTGTCCATAACTTTTTGAGTTATCTTGCTAACAAACAAACAAACAGACAGACAGACAGACAGACAAACCAACGCCGATGAAAACATAACCTCCTTGGCGGAGGTAATAATTAATGAAATTTATCCTAGTAATGAATTTTTGAGGCAGCAATTCAATATCGACAAAAACAATTGCACTTTCTGTGATTTGGAGATGGAAACATTACAGCATTTGTTCTGGAATTGTTCTATACTAAAATATTTGGGGAAAATATCTACAATTGGTTCTCTGAAAAAGATTGTCATGCCCCATGTTAGAATTTAGGATATTGAATTTGGGATCATAATGATGAACAGAAAAAAAGAACTGATGTACAACAGTATTATTATTATGGCCAAGCAGTATATTCACAGATGTCGATTCCTGAATGTTAAGCACTGTTCCCAGTATTCATGAATGAAATGATTAATTTTAACAAGACAGTGAGTCATATAAAAACTAAACAAGCCTCGGACATTGAAAAAGACATTTATTTATTATTTCATTATTAGACCTCTTTATTGTTTTTTTCTTATGACACATTTGTTGTTTGTTCTTCTATCCTGAAATGATTTTGAGCTCAGTCTGTACCTTCATGCAAGGTTTTCCATTGGAATTCTATATGGCCTGTGTTGATTTATTAATAAAGCTTCACTTGAAAAAAAAAAACCTCACCGGGGGCTTAGGTTGTGCAGTGCCATTTCGTCACTGTTTTTTTACGCATTATTATTGAGCGTTTTATTGTTAACTTACTTGTCCCACATTGCAGAGAGGCAGGAAATGTGCACTGATCTTTAGCTCCTGATTAGCAAATGTTGTCAATCACAATGATTCTCAATTCAGTTGGCACAGACAGTTCTAGTGGCTGCTAACGGGACAAATGAAAAGTCAAATGCATTTTTTTTAATGTTATAAAACACTACATACCTCTACACTCAATGGAAGCTAACCTTATCTTCACAACAAGCAAAGAGGTAACCATATTCTGGTTTAGTCCTTTTCATGATAATATTCAGCAGTCTGTACTGACATTTGGTCTCTTCCTCACATCACAACTTTGAGCAAAAAAAAAGATCTTTGCTCCATGCTGAAACAAGATCACTAAAAGCAGTCAAGGGTTGAAGTATTCATGATAATAGGCTTCGGAAGTTGCCTAAAATATCAATAAAATATGCCAGTAAAACCCTAGCTTTTGAGTCAGTAGTGGTAGTTGTTTTCTTTTACTTTGGAAATGTGACTTTATAGTCCAGTTAATCATCACTTCAAGACAGAGGAGATGTAAATAGATGGGAAAAAATGTGTGCATATATCAGTCTAAAAGTGATGTAGTTGCATCATCTATATTAAAACAAAATCAAAATATAAAAATATAGCCACAAGCGGTGATCATCGGGTTCCAAGTGGGTGTAGACTTCAAGGTCTTGTCCTGCTTAGCAACAGTATTTACCTTAAGGTCTGCTATACATTAGTTTTTTTTAAAGCAGCACTACGAAACTTTAATGGTCCTTTAGGACCACTGAAAAGGTAACAACCATGGCAATCACAGCCACCGTCCCAACAGCCAACCACACAGGCTTTTTGTTGTTGGTGGCTAAAGTCGTGCCCTGTGATTCGCTGCTGGAACTGAGGCCACATCTGCTTTCCCCTAGTAATCACACCAAAAAAAAGAGCTGCTGCAGGCAATGTGGACCCACTCAGGCTATGGAGGAAGGGATATACACACGGTCAAATGTTGGTGTACCATAGTGTTTCATTAAAAAGTACAGGAGAGGCATGCTGTACTGCAGTTGTTCAGAAGAACAAGATCTCCCAGAGAAGATTCAAAACCAGGACCTCCTGCATACCAAGCACTCACCTTAACTACAACACCACACAAGAGCTTTAGCTTTCACTGCAACTTTCTCAAAATATAAATGGTCACTTGAAAGCCCCCCGTCCCCCCCGTTACCCAAAAAGTATTAAGTGGCAGAAGATGGATGGATGGACATGTACAGTGGTGTGAAAAAGTGTTTGCCCCCTTCCTGATTTCTCATTTTTGTGTATGTTTGTCACACTTAAATGTTTCAGATCATAAACAAATTTAAATATTAGACAAAGATAACACAAGTAAACACAAAATGCAGTTTTTAAATGAAGGTGTTTGTTATTAAGGGAAAAAAATATCCAAACCTATATGGCCTTGTGTGAAAAAGTGATTGTCCCCTAAACCTAATAACTAGTTGGGCCACCCTTAGCAGCAACAACTGCAATCAAACATTTGCCATAACTGGCAATGAGTCTTTTACAGCACTATGGAGGAATTTTGGCCCACTCATCTTTGCAGAATTGTTGTAATTCAGCCACATTGGAGGGTTTTCGAGCATGAACTGCCTTTTTAAGGTCATGCCAGAGCATCTCAAGTCAGATTCACATCAAGATTTTGACTAGGTTACTCCCAAGTCTTCATTTTGTTTTTCTTTAGCCATTCAGAGGTGGACTTGCTGGTGTTTTTTGGACCATTGTCCTGCTGCAGAACCCCAGTGTGCTTTAGCTTGAGGTTACGAACAGATGGCAGGACATTCTCCTTCAGGATTTTTTTGGTAGACAGCAGAATTCATGGTTCCATTTGCCACAGCAAGTCTTATGGGTCCTGAAGCAGCAAAACAGTCCTAGACCATCACACTACCAACACTACCATATTTTACTGTTGGTATGATATTCCTTTTCTGAAATGCTGTGTTACTTTTTCGCCAGATGTAATGGGACACACACCTTCCAAAAAGTTAAACTTTTGTCTCGTTAGTCCACAGAGTATTTTCCCAAAAGTCTTGGGGACCATCAAGATATTTTCTGGCAAAACTGAGATGAGCCTTTATGTTCTTTTTGCTCAGCAGTGGTTTTTGTCTTGGAACTCTGCCATGCAAGCCATTTTTGCCCCGTTTCTTTTGTATGTTAGATACATGAACACTGACCTTAACTGAGGCAAGTGAGGCCTGCAGTTCTTTGGATGTTGCTGTGGGGTCTTTTGTGACCTCTTGGATGAGTTGTCGCTGCGCTATTGGGGTAATTTTGGTCGGCTGGCCACTCCTGGGAAGGTTCACCACTGTTCCATGTTTTTGCCATTTGTGGATAATGGCTCTCACTGTGGTTTGCTGGAGTCTCAAAGCTTTAGAAATGGCTTCATAACCTTTTCCAGACTGATAGATCTCAATTATTTTGTTTCTCATTTGTTCCTGAATTTATCTGGATTGCAGCATGATGTCTAGCTTTTGAGGATATTTTGGTCTACTTCACTTTGTCAGGCAGGTCCTATTTAAGTGATTTCTTGATTGAGAACAGGTGTGGCAGTAATCAGGCCTGGGTGTGGCTAGAGAAATTGAACTTAGCTTTCCAAAGATGTGATAAACCACAATTAATTTATGTTTTAACAGGGAGGGGAAATCACTTTTTCACGCAGGGCCATGTAAGTTTGGATTTTTTTTTATCCTTAATAATAAAAACCTTCATTTATAAACTGCATTTGGTGTTTACTTGTGTTATCTTTGTTTAATATTTAAATTTTTTCACACCACTGTATTTGTAGAACTTCATGACAATCTCCAATAATAAAAAGGAAATGCGGGTGGCAGTGGATCAGGAAGTAGAGCGGGTCATCCAATAACCAGAGGGTTGTTAGTTCGAATCCCGCTCTTCCCAGCCATTCTGCTGTTTTGTCCTTGGGCAAGACACTTTCCTCCAGTGTCCATGACTCTAGGTATGAATGTGTATAAATGTTCAGTTGTGGTCGGAGAGGCCATTGGCGCGGATTGGCAGCCATGTTTCCGTCAGTCTTCCCCAGGGCAGCTATGGATACAGTAGCCACTTACTACTATCAATGTCTGTCTGGAGTGAATGAATAATGGACTCACTGTAAGAGCTTTGAGATGCCACTTGACATGCAAAGTGCCATATAAATCTAATCCATAAATATTGACACAATACAAAATGTCTTTTAAAAGAGACAGGATGGTGCTGCACTGTCTTTTCAGATGTTTGTATTTTCACGTCACTATGTTGGAGCCATTTACCATCATTTGGAGAACTCGATCACACTGTAGATATACTCAGCAATCACCTTTAGCATCTGGTCATGGTGCCACCAGTAACAACCCACGCCAAACATTTTTGGAACAGCTGCTGAGAATATGTTCTAAGGTTCCCCTTCCTTGGCATGACATGCATGTTGGTGTCTCAGTCTTGCCCCAGGAGAAAAGGTTACATGGGAGGGGGAAGGTGTCATACACTGACTGGATAAGGAACTTGATACGGGAGCATTCAATCTTCCATAAATCGGACAAGAGATCTTCCTATCCATGACTTGTTTCAACTCATCCATGCACCCTGCGGCTTCAATCCCACCATTTGGCTTGCTTGCTCCTCCTCAACCCTGGCTCTCACCACCTTTTGGACTAGCTCCCTCCTCTGCTTATCTTTTAAGTTGCTGAAGCAGACTGTTGGAGTTGGAGTTGCCCAATCCTGCACAGCCAATTGCCACAGATCCCACCAGTGCTTTGTGGCGAAGCCTTGATTCTGCCTGGTCTACTGCTTCCTGCGTCCTCTCCTTCCTTCCAGTCCTCACCTCAATGTTAGCTTGGGAAACTTTTGGGTCACTGGATTCCCTATACTGGTGCACCCCCTCGTTTGGCTAACCTTGGACTCTTTGCAGAAACTGCTAATGAGAAGTGTTAGCTTATTGGAATTTCTGTATAGGGTGATGCTGCTCAGGCTTTGGGGAAAGCCCAGCCACCTATGGAGGTGGCTGCTGACCCTCCTTTCAAACCCTTCCATGATGGAAAGTGGAAATTCATACATGTATACCAGAATTGGCCACAGCAGCCTAGGAAGGACGTCATGCTGGTATGTCCAAGGTTTGAATTTTCCTGGTAGGCCTGATTTGTCAGTAGCTGCTAACCATCTCTCAAGCTCTTGGTTTGCTGCTTTGGTAGACCCTGTGTCCTTCAAGGTACAATCGAACATTTTCCCCAGTCTTTTCACTGGCATCTCTGTGAATGATGGAATTTGGGTTCCACCAATGGAGAAGCAACATTTGTCTTCCACCTTTCCTTTGTTCAGGACCAAGGACCTTGATTTTTTGGCTTGAAGTGCATCCTAGCCGAAG
Source organism: Pholidichthys leucotaenia (assembly GCA_020510985.1). Lineage (NCBI taxonomy): Eukaryota > Metazoa > Chordata > Actinopteri > Cichliformes > Pholidichthyidae > Pholidichthys > Pholidichthys leucotaenia. The sequence continues at coordinate 37,499,585 of CM035845.1, read as the reverse complement.
TTTTCAGCCACTCCAAGCCCTGGAGAATCTATCTGCTTCGCAGGACTGACGAAGTTGTTACTGTCAGGTAAATCCATATAAGCTCTGACAGGCAGTTACTGGATCTCAGACTTGGTTTTCGGGCCTCTACGCTCTGGCTCAGTCAACTTGACCAGCATATTCATAGCAAGGGCAAACAGGGTCACTGAAATAGTGCATTCAGTGATTATTCCTTTCTTGAGACAGTGAAAGTCAGATATTACTCTGCCAGAAGAGAACCTCAGATTAAAGTTGTTATAATAATCCATAATGAGGTTCTTGATGTTGGTAGGAACATGGTGTAGCACCAGTGCGGCATCCACTAGCTTGTGTGGGATGGAGCCATATGCGTTTGTGAGGTCAAGTCATATGACAGCCAGGTCTCCTCATCTTTCGCGGGCCTCCCTGATCAACTGTGTTGTCACTTCAGTATGCTCAATGCAGCCTGGGACTCAAAGTATCCACCCCTTCTGCACTGAAGAGTTGATGTATTGTTTCAGCTGGAGATAGTCAGCCAGTGTGAAATGATGCTGAAAAATATCTTTGCTTTGACCTCGAGCAGGGAGATTATCCTAAAATGCTCAATGTTAGTGGACTTCTCCTCTTTCAGTACCCACACTACCTCTGCAACTCTCTACTGATGGGCCACCCTACCCCTCCTCCAGATCGCCTTTAGGATGTTCCATAGATGGGGAGAGAGCTTGGGACACCTCTTGTACACCAGGTAAGGCTCACCATCAGGTCCTGGTACTGAGTTGCATCTTACAGCCCTGACAACAGATTGGATTTCCTTCCAACTGGGTTCCTTGGTGTTAAATTCAGTGGTTGGTATTGGTGGGTTGATCAGGACACTGGACTCTCCTTGGTCTTTCTTCCTGTCTGCATCACTGTAGGTGAGGTGGAGACAGTTAACCATCACCTCTTTTGAGCAGGTTAGGTGACTGCTATGCTTCTGCCCTAGCAGCTTATTAGTAAAGCCAAAAGGGTTTGATAGGAACACCACACGCCTTTTCACCCATTCCTTATTACACCTCCTGTGCCACTATCTTCAGGATGCTGCATAGTTCTGCTAGCCCAGGCTTCTCATCCCCACTTGCCAACTTAAACCTCTTCCTCAAGAATGGAAGATCGTGTCTCAGCTGCGTGATCTTGTTTGTCCTCTGGTTCTTGGAGTACTTTTGGTCTTAACTTCAATGTACTTGATCCGCTGATGGTCAGCCTTCACTATCACTTGGTGGATAAAAGTCATAACATGGGTCAGTTATGCCCCTTGTTTCTGGGTAAATTTTGGGAAGACCTACTATAAAACTCCTTTGTAGGAACTACATTTTCTCATTATTGAATTTCAGAAATGATACAAGGATGGTAATACTACTTTAATAATATATTTAGGATATCTCTTTAGTGTAAGTTTATGTGGCTCCCAACTACTGGATGGATTTTGATGAAATTTTCACCAGGGGTGTCCCTTGGATTACATATGAACCAATTAGATTTTGGAGGTGATCCAGGTCAGGATGTGGATTCTGGATCACTTTTTCACTTTCTTTAACACTGAGATACTGCCTTGGCAGAGGTATGCGTTCATGGTATGTAAAGAAATACAAACCACTCAGACTGCGCATATCGCCACCAAGGCCCAATCTCACATTGTTAACAAAAGTGTGAACAAGAGCACTCTGAGGCAAGTGCTATGTCTCCCACCCCTGTTTTCTTTAAAGATCCCACTATCTTCCTGAAGGAGAGCAGTATGCAATTTTTCCATGCAGATTATGAGTGTATATCAAACCCTGGTACCAAGTTTCAAAATATTTTACAAAACAGGAAACTTTTGTGGGTGGGTGGATGGATGGACGGATGGACAGCAGATGGACAGATGGACATTGCCATGACATAATCCCCCTTTGGTCTATGTGTAGTGGGAGATAAAAATTGATTCAAAATCCACATCCTGACCTGGATCACCTACAAAATCAAATTAGTTCATCTATAGCCCACGGGCCACCTCCGGTGACAATTTCATCAAATTCGTCCAGTAGTTTTGTCTTGCTTTTACCCATAATCTTGCTAACAGACAGAGCCTTGGCAGAGGTATGTGCTCTCTAAGTACCCTCTTGTTCTCTTTTCTACTAGAGCCACAGAAACTCACACCAAAGAGATACCATAAATGCATTATTAAAGTAGCATTACTGTCCTTGTATCGTTTCTGAAATTCAATAATGAGATAATTTAGTTCATTAAGAAAACTAAATATAAAGCAGCCATAAAGAAAGAGTAACAACCAGTGAAGAATCAAGCTCATTGGATACATTTAGCCAGATTCTCATGGTATTTTTTCACTCAGTTTTTAGATGAGTAGTTCAAATGAATCAAAACCCAAGTAAAACCTTTCAGCTGACATTCCAGCACTGTATAAATCTATTTAAGCCAAAAGAGATGAGTTTAGCTACACTGCACAACACTAAGTACAGACATCAGTCGGCAGTGTGAGTCCTCATGGGTCCATCAGCTCCAGTGTAACAGCATGGCTGTCTACTGCAGAACAAGCCCCTGGTTGCTCTCAACCATCTGTGACTGAAAACAAAGACTGTGATCACATTAAAACACCATGGAGGGAAGGGAAAATGTATCAAACTGCAGCACTTTCCATAATCTGCTCACAGGTCTCAGCTATTATACAAATACAGGGCAAATTCAATAAAACTACAACTTCTATTTAATTAAACATTTGGCAGCCAAAATTCAATTAGGCAATAATAGCTAATTTCCAGAGATGGCTAATATGTTAGACACAGATAGGAAACTCAGGGTTGATATCCTGTGTCAATTCCAATTATTTAGAGCTCCTGTTTAAAGCTGCTTTGGCAGATTATGCAATGCCTATTTTCAAAACAGTATGGCTGTGAGGCACTGTGCAACCCTCAGGTGGCACGAGGCAATGTTATTATTTTTTCCTCCTTCTACGAATGCAAATTAATAGTTGTCATCTACTTGTGGTTGTTGTGGGGCCATCCATGCCGCCATCCAGTCCCACGTGGAAGTCAAAGTAAGTAATGCTAAGGGAAACCTAATAAGATCTTGAAGTGGGGGGGGGGGAATGATGATTATCTTTAATCACTAACCTGCCTCCAGTGGCACCACCGCATTATCCAGCACCTTCATTCCTTATAAAAATATCTATCACACACAATACTGGGGCAATGAAAAGAAGCAGTGGCAACGATGGGAGCGGAATGCCAATGGCCTCATTACTTGTCATAGCACATTGTAACTGGAAATTGCTTCTTTCAGGTTTTGTTTGCTCAGGCAATTACAATAAACTCTCGGCTTGACACGTTGTTTGCACAGATGTAGGACATTAATAAACATGAGCTCTAATCTGAATTATTGAACTGCTCGCCATAATTCTGACAATGGATTCGGCGCCCCTAACGGATGGAGGGACAGGAAGAGAAGGGACAGCCGGGATCCCCAGGATATTGCCCTGCTGGTTGGCCTTATCACCTGAGAAATCCTCTAATTTAATTTAGAAGCGTGCCACATGGCTCTGCAGGTATTCCCAAAGTTCTTTCCGCCTCCCCACTTGCCACGTATAGCAACTGCCACAAAACATCCACACACATCAGGCTGATGCTCTTTTTATCCTTTCAGAAAACTGAAAATGAGGGATATGAGGAATGAAACTGTTCTCTTAAAATGTAAAGGAATCAAGTAAGTGTAGAACATCATACCGTATATAGAAAACTGTGCTTTTTAGCTATATATTTTATAAGAGTTTAAGAACATTCGCTCACAGAAATTTCAGTTTTAAACAGCAGTTCCTAATTAAACATACCCTAGGGTATGCTTCAGCAGTACCCTGGACCCAAGGAATGATTAACTAACAAATTTAATAACTGTGGTCCTCAATATATTCATTAGGTTAAACAAAAACAGCAGATGAGCAACGGAAAGCAATCAGGAAGTTATGAAATTAAACTGGAATAAAAATATACGTAATTAAAAAGTTGAGCACATGTGGTACACATAGAGTACATGTTTGCAATGTTATTTGCACAAGGAAAAGTGTTTTTGGAACAGTTCAAGTCTTTGGGAGCATGGGAGCACAAGTGAAATTCAAGTATTTGTGTGAGCAGGTTGAAATATGATCAACTTTAATTAAAAATAACATCGAGCAAGCTAACATTTCAAAAAAATTGGAAATGTTAAAATATAACTGTAGCTGTAAAATGATTAATAGATATATGATTCACATACGATAGTCAGATAAAGCTTGTGTTTTGATGTTTTTTCAATAATTGTGTGACCAATTTCAGAAGGTTAAAAACACCATTTTTCAGTCAATAACCCCTTTAAATTAGTTTGGACGTGACTTACATGTTGCTTATCACAGTTGTAAAATATAGGCCGAGGGTAGTTAACCAACATAACCTGCAAGGCTCTTTAAAACCAGGTGAAGAGTCACAGGTAGCAATCAAAGGGGAAACTTTAAAATGAGGATGTTTAAAGAAATTTATTTACATAAAATATATACAATGCTCACCAAAAAATAAAAAGTCTAAACTAAAACTTAAGCTTGTAGAGGATGTGCTCAAGGATGAGGCTGAGTTTATTTCTCAGGTTCAGCTTTATTAACAGAACACATTCTCTAACAATCTCCAAGCAAAAAAAGAGACGGATCAATATCACATCGCTCTTTTATACTCCGGAACATCGAAACTCAAGTCACATGGTGTCTAAGCAAACATACAGTCACATGGTACTTAATCCCAGTCACGCTGTAACCCTTTTGATCTTCCACCATTGTCTCTTAGCCTCCGATGGCCCGGAAGTCCCTCCAGGGCTTCTCTCTGAGACACAGGCCAAATCTCACACCTTCTCGATATCTCCTGCAGACTCAGTCCTTTTGTCCCTTGAGACGTGAAGCACACAATAAACATACAGCAGTACATTTGTGGAAAATATGTACCCAACATATGTGCCACATGACCCCCCCAAACGTCTAATATGGGACAAAAATAATCAGAGATGCATGACATAAAAACATTACCACATATCAAATATTAATCCACCAGTTGCCTAGGTCTAAACCTCCTGCCGTATCTGCTGTAAGCCTGCCTTGCTGCTTCTGCAGTGTCTTCCTGCACCTGTGGATTAGAACTGTTAGCCAATCTCTGTGGGGGTTCTGGAGAATGCCTTCTCGGAGGTCTTCCGCGACGGGGGGGGCCCTCGCCAACTGCACTTGTTCATCCGCCAAAACAAAAGCAGGTTTGAGTCTGTTTATACAAATCAACTCTTTCCTGTCTCCCAAATCTAGCAAAAAATGCTTCTCACCTGTTTCCAGCACTCTGAAAGGTCCATCATAAGGTGGTCGCAAATTTGGTCGATGAGCATCATGTCTAACAAAAACAAACTCCGCATTTTTTAAAGCCTTCGGCCCAAAAACGCGTGGGAAACTGTGATGAATGGGGCCAGGAAGCGTGTTTGATCCTGTGTCGCTCTGCAACAGCTGAGCGGGGGGGGGGGGCAATTTGGCGCAGGATTGTCGGGGAGAAATTCACCGGGTAAACGGAGAGGTTGTGCAAAAACTAACTCAGCTGGGGAGGCGTGCAAATCCTCCTTAGGTGCAGAACGCAACCCCAATAAAACCCATGGAAGTTTGTCAACCCAATTTGTATCCGTAAGCGACGCTCTGAGGGCTGCTTTCAATGACCTATGAAAACGTTCGCATAAACCGTTAGCCTGGGGGTTATACGCGGTAGTGCGGTGGATCTTCACCCCTAGGCTGCGGGCCATCGATGACCAGAGTTCGAAGACAAATTGAGGACCTCTGTCTGACGTTATGTCCGACAGGACTCCAAAACGCGCAACCCAAGATGTTAAAAACGGCCACGCAACGTCTTCCGCTGTGGTTGATGCCAGAGGAACTGCTTCTGGCCAACGCGTGGTGTGGTCCACCATCGTCAAAAGGTGTGTGTGCCCCTGTGATAACGGAAGAGGGCCCACCAAGTCGACATGCACATGATCAAAGCGCTTAGCCGGGATGTGAAAAGGCTCCAAAGGAGCCCTAGTGTGCTTGTGTATTTTGGCTCGCTGACACGCTACGCAGGCTGCTGCCCATTCCTTGACTTGTTTGCGCAACCCCGGCCAAACAAATTTCTCCCCCACCATTTTGATCGATGCGTGCACCCCCGGGTGCGCCAGAGAATGGACCGAGTCAAAAACGCGGCGGCGCCACGCAGCTGGCACCACGCAGCTGGCACCACAGGGCGCGGCCGTCCCGTGGAGAGATCGCAGATTGGGGGGAGGCATACCGACTTGCTGCACCCTGTGCTCCAGCCTTAACCCTGTTGGTCCAGACTGGAGCACGCGCACATCCGCATCACTAACCTGCTCCGCGGCCATGGCTGCATAATCTAAACCTACGCGGACCGGGGCTGCGTGCGCTTCCGCGCCGCTACCCTGGCCCGTGGCCACGGCTGCCGCGTCTGCCCCCACGGGGCCTGGCACCGCCACCGCACGCGAGAGACAGTCTGCCACTACATTATGTTTACCTGCGACATGCTGGATATCGGTGGTGAACTCCGGTATCGCGGCAAGCTGTCTTTGCTGCCGGCTCGACCAAGGTTCTGAAATCTTGGCCATCGCAAACGTTAGCGGCTTGTGGTCCACAAACGCGGTGAAACGGCGCCCTTCCAGCCAGAACTGGAAATGGCGGATGGCCAAGTGTAGGGCCAACAGCTCCCTGTCGAACGCGCTGTATTTTCGCTCGCTATCGCGCAAGGTTTTGCTGAAAAACGCGAGCGGCTGCCAGGTCCCTGCAACAAACTGTTCGACGACTGCCCCCACCGCTAAATCGGAAGAGTCAGTGGTGAGCGCCATGCGGGCCGTTGGGACTGGGTGTGCCAACAAAACCGCGTTTGCCAGGGCTGATTTGACTTGGGAGAATGCGCGCTCCCGCTCCGGAGACCATTCGATTTTATTTGTGGGTTTTTGCTTCTTTAGTGCAGCATACAATGGTTGCATGAGCTGCGCTGCACTTGGGAGGAAACGGTTATAAAAATTAACCATTCCCAAAAACTCCTGTAACGCTTTAACCGTTTGAGGTCGGGGAAAATCTGTTATTGCGCGTACTTTATCGGGCAGAGGGACCGCTCCTTCTGGCGAAACGCGATGCCCCAAAAAATCAATTTGCGCCACCCCAAACTGGCACTTCGCTGGATTAATTATTAACCCGTGCTCTGCCAGCCTCCGAAAAACCTCTGTGAGGTGGCTTTCGTGTTCGTCTTCGGACGTGCTGGCTACCAAAATGTCATCCAAGTAGACGAACACAAAAGGGAGGTCGCGTAGAACCGCGTCCATCATACGCTGGAACGTCTGCGCGGCACCTTTGAGTCCAAAAGGCATGCACAAAAACTCAAAAAGCCCGAAAGGAGTTATTACCGCTGTTTTGGGTATATCCTGAGCGCGCACTGGGACCTGATGGTAACCACGCACCAAGTCTATTTTAGAAAAAATGCGCGCCCCCGCCAAATGAACCGAAAAATCTTGGATGTGCAGAATCGGGTAGCGATCATGTGCTGAGGCGTTATTCAACCTGCAGAAATCACCGCACGGTCGCCACGAACCATCAGCCTTTGGGACCATGTGCAGCGGTGAAGCCCAGGGGCTTTTAGAACGTCTAATGATGCCCAGTTTTTCCAAGTTGGCGAACTCCTCGCGCGCTATGGCCAGTTTAGCTGCGTCCAAGCGCCGAGCTTTTGCAAAAACGGGCGGCCCGGCGGTAGTGATAAAATGCTCAACTCCATGTTTAGCCATTGCCGCCGAAAACGTTGGGATTGTGAGTGCTGGGAACTGAGCGAGTAGTGCGTGAAACTTACCCCCTGCAGCTGTGACGTTGGCCTGTGCAGTAGGCGGGGCCACCTGGGCTGTGCAGGAAATAGAGTGAAAAGACAGTGCATTAACTAGACGTCTATTAGCAAGATCAACCAATAAACCATGTGAGCACAAAAAATCAGCACCTAACATGTTGAAATTGACTGCCGCTATGACGAAAGTCCACTCGAAAGTTCGGCCGTGTAGAGACAGGAGCAGAGTCTTCTCCCCAAAGGTCTTAATCGCCGAGCCGTTCACTGCCGACACCAGGGGACCACTGGAAGGCGCCAGCCGGTCAGCGCAGAAAGGTGTGATGAAACTCAGCTGGGAGCCTGTGTCCACAAGGAACTGCCTCCCTGATCGCGCGTCCGTCAGGTAGAGCAGCTTGCTCTTTTCACCGAGAGCCGCAGCTGCTACCGGCTCCCGGTCTTGGCGTTTCCCGAGCGCTGGAACTGGCATGGTGGAATGCACTTGCGTGCCCTCTCGGCGAAACGGCGATGGTAAAAGCAAAGGACGTCGCCCGCTCCGCGTCTCCTGGCCTCCGCCACTGCTGTCATCAGTGAGTCTGGTGTTGCAGCCTCTGGCCCCCTGCCGTCTCTGGGTGTTGCGCTCAGCTCCGCTGCTGCGGTCGTGGCCGTGTGTCGCCTATGGGCATCGATGAGTTGCTGCGCCTCCTGGCCCAGCTCGTGGTAATCTCGGTGGGCCAGCAGCTGTGAACTGGCCAGGGTAACTCTCACCGCTGACGGTAGTGTCCTGAGGAAAAGATGTGCGAAGATAAAGCCATCATCTTCGGCTTCTCTCAAACTCAGCATCTTCGCCATCAGGTCTGCAGGTCTGTCGACCTAGCCCTCAGTCAACGCCAGGAGCTTCTCTGCTCGCTCTCCCAGCAAGGGGGTGAAAGCACGGATGAGAGCAGCTTTCAATGCGCCATACTTGTCGTCGTCTGGCGGGTGGTTAATCAGGCTCTCCACCCGCTGGGCTGTGTGGCTGTCCAGCTTTGCAAACACATGGTAGAATTTCGTGGCGTCCGCCGAAATTCTCTGAAGATGGAACTGTGCCTCGACTGTGTTAAACCAGGAGCGCGGGCTATGCTGCCAGAAATCAGGTAGCTGGACTGTGGTAGCTGCATTAGCCTGGCTGGCTCCTGATGAGTCCGGTGCAGAAGAGTCGTCACCGGCCATAGTTTGTCTTAGGGTCACCAGTGTAGAGGATGTGCTCAAGGATGAGGCTGAGTTTATTTCTCAGGTTCAGCTTTATTAACAGAACACATTCTCTAACAATCTCCAAGCAAAAAAAGAGACGGATCAATATCACATCGCTCTTTTATACTCCGGAACATCGAAACTCAAGTCACATGGTGTCTAAGCAAACATACAGTCACATGGTACTTAATCCCAGTCACGCTGTAACCCTTTTGATCTTCCACCATTGTCTCTTAGCCTCCGATGGCCCGGAAGTCCCTCCAGGGCTTCTCTCTGAGACACAGGCCAAATCTCACACCTTCTCGATATCTCCTGCAGACTCAGTCCTTTTGTCCCTCGAGACGTGAAGCACACAATAAACATACAGCAATACATTTGTGGAAAATATGTACCCAACATATGTGCCACAAGCTAAAAAAAGAAGACTAAAATTGGGCTAAAAACAAATGAAACTCCATAAAAGCTGAGGAGGGGGGGATCCACTCTTCCTGGTCAGGCTCCATCTGCTACTACGACACTGACGCCCTCAGGAAACCTGTACAGGGGAAGACACTTGCCTTGCCAGCATTACAGTGGTGTGAAAAAGTGTTTGCCCCCTTCCCGATTTCTCATATTTTTGTATGTTTGTCACACTTAAATGTTTCAGATCATCAAACAAATTTAAATATTAGACAAAGATAACACAAGTAAACACAAAATGCAGTTTTTAAATGAAGGTGTTTATTATTAAGGGAAAAAAAATTCAAACCTACATGGCCCCTGTGTGAAAAAGTGATTGCCCTCTAAACCTAATAACTGGTTGGGCCACCCTTAGCAGCAACAACTGCAATCAAGCGGTTGCCATAACTGGCAATGAGTCTTTTACAGCACTGTGGAGAAATTTTGGCCCACTCATCTTTGCAGAATTGTTGTAATTCAGCCACATTTGAAGGTTTTTGAGCACAAACCACTTTTTTAAGATCATGCTACAGCATCTCAATCGGATTCAAGTCCGGACTTTGACTAGGCCACTCCAAAGTCTTCGTTTTATTTTTCTTAAGCCATTCAGAGGTGGACTTGCTGGTGTGTTTTGGATCTTTGTCCTGCTGCAGAACCCAAGTGTGCTTCAGCTTGAGGTCACGAACAGATGGCTGGACATTCTCCTTCAGGATTTTTTGGTAGACAGCAGAATTCATGGCACGTAATTTAAAATATAAGACTCCCGGGCCACAACAACACAAACACTCAGAGGCAGAAGATCAGTTAAACGTTTTACTAAACAAATCTTGAATAATTTACAAAATACACCAGTTAAATAAAAACACATGGGTTAAAAATTTGTATAGCCTAAAAAGATAATGTCACATTGGGTTCTAAAATTGCCTGAGAATTAATCCAGGGGTCTTTGTGTTGTTGCGTTTGGGCCAAGACTCGTTTATAGGCTTTATTCAAAATTCCATGGTGGTGATGGACCCACTCACCCATGGTATACCACTCAGGCTGTGGGCAGACCCTCGTGGCAATCTCTACTGGTACCCTTGCATGCCATCCCCTCTTCAAGTTAGTCACAGCCCTGGCAACCTGCCACTCCATGCTGTCAGACACCCCTTCCACCAGGCCAGGTCCACATGGAAACTGGCAGTCCCCGACCACCATCTCATTGCGAGCTGGAATCTCTACAGGGGATCGTTTGTCTATTTGCGCCACACCCATTTTCCCATCCATCGATTCTTCCTGAGCCATATGGCTGCGAACAGCAAAGGCTCTTTCCCATTGTCCCAGGGCTGGAGGAGACACTATAACTCGAAAAGCAGAAACACCAAAGTGGGGTCCCTGAAACAATGACTTCCAGCAGCTAGAAATAACATTCATCCCCAAAATTCCCCCATCAAAGCCTAAACAGGCATCCTTTACGATAATGGCTCCTTTACTTGGTACCTTGACTCCTGGAACTTCAAAGTCAAGCAGCACATAACCCACATAAGGCACATTCACGCCGTTAGCTTCTTTAAGTGTCAGCCACTCCAGCTCTCCCACATCTGCTAAAGGGACATAGTTTAACCACTTCTGGAAGAAAGATTCAGAGAACAATGTCACTTGAGACCCCGTGTCTAAAATACAGGGAACTTTTATACCAGCCACCTTCACTTCTACTCCTGGACATGAGGCAACCATTTTCTCCTTCAAAGTCCCAGTTTCAGTTTCCTAAGTCACCTGCCCAATGGCGGGTGGGGCAACTAAGATAAGATAAGATAAGATAAGCCTTTATTAGTCCCACAATGGGGAAATTCCAGGATTGCAACAGCATAGGGACAGCAACACTCAGAGCAACAATCAGAAGGCAAGAAAAAAACAACATCTAGTAAACATATGTCCATATTACTATAAATGTATATATATATAGACACACAGTGCAGAGCATTATGGCTGGTGAATGTGCAGCAGAAAGTCTAAGCTCTCTCTCCGCGGATGCAGCGGGCCAGCTGGAAGTGTTTGGGCATGATGGTGACCCCCTTAGCGAAGAAGAGACCCACCAGGGTCTCTACCAACTACTTTAAAAACCTGTGCCTGTTGATTTCTGTCAGGACAAAACCTTTGAATGTGGCCTGACTTATTGCAACCTCTGCAAATGGGACAGTCTTGTTCATCCCACTGGAAAGCTGGCCTACTGTGGGAGGCAGAAGTATATTTCTCTCACAGTCATGGAGATTCTAAATTGTCCTTAGGTATGACTGTGAGAGTGAATGGTTGTCTGTCTTTCTGTGTTGGCCTTGCGATGGACTGGCGATCTGTCCAGGGTGTACCCTGCCTCTCGCCCAGAGATGCTGGGATAGGCTCCAGCCCCCCTGCGACCCGAAAAGGGTTAAGCAGAAGAAGATGAATGGATGGATGGAAGTGCCCCCTGATGGATTACTGTGGCACATACTAGGTAGTAGTTGTTTTATCTCCTCCACCAAGGTACAGTGAAGCATGGACATTTATTCTTGCACTTCAGGACATATTTCTGCCTTAAACCTCTCTCTCCAATCATCTGTTTCTGGCATGTGTGTGATCTGTGCAGGTGCATTTTTCTCAATGTCCATACTTTCTCTTGACCTATATGTTCTCCTTCCAATGCTCAAGCGTCATTGCAGGCTTCAGAGGAAGTCATTCGTGGCTCACGTCTCACCAGCCGCTGCAACTCTTGTTGAACAGTGCCAGCCCCCATACCCAATATTAGTTTATCATGAGCTGTATTTTCATCTTGAGCTGAGCCATCAGGTTCCTGATCACACCACCTGCTAAAAAGATCTTGTAGACGCAGGATAAACGACCCCACACTTTCTCCTTCCCCCTGCCTACAGTTAAAAAATTGGACCCGTAATTCAGCTAAGGGGGTTTGTTTGCCATACAACATCTTTAAGTGAAACAAAATTTCTTTAACATTTCTTCTCAAGTTGGAATCTAGCAACAAAATTTCCCTCCTGGCCTCGCCTTCTAAGGCCCCAATAACAAAATTGCCCTTTTGATATTACTGAGGCCCTGGGCTCTTAACATTGCCTCAATCTGTCACGTGTGGCTCTGGGGAGCCACACAATGAGAGCCAAGGGCGAGCCAGTGGGTTGTGATGTTTATTGGTGACAGGGGTAAGGGATGAGGAAAGCACAGATGCTCATACACAGTAACACTCACGAGCAGTACAGCAACAGAGTTCACAGTTGGCACCGGACATAGGGGTACACAGCAAGAGAACTCACAGCAGGTAACACTCACGGGTTAAGCAGCCAGAGAGCTGGCACCGGCATAGGACTCCAATACACAGACACTCTTACAGGGTGACGCTCCCAAGTGATTCGGTAAGGCGAGTAGAGGGCTAGCACCGGACATGGGGGTACAGAGGCACAAATACTCCTTACAGGAAAACACTTACGAGTAATGCTGGATGATGAGACAAGGGCTGGAACCGGACGAAGGGACTCCAGCCTAGCAGTGCTTATGTCGCAGCCCCGAGTGATCGAGGCTGCTCCTTTTTATCCTCATTAGCAGCGCCCCAGCTGATGAGGATTAATTGGCCCCAGCCGTCCCGTAACACTGACAGCTGGGAGCCAGCTGAGACGCTGCCCAATGAGAGGCAGGGATGAGAAGGGAGATGGGCTGAGCGCCGAGCCGGCGTCTCACCCCATGGTGACACAATCTGCCATAGCCATTCCCCAAACTTAATCTTACTATTCTCCCCAGAAAATTTTGGGACCCAAGGTATCCCCATAAACCATGGCATGGCAACTGTATTAACTACAGCCTGATTATTTACAGCTGAAACAGAGGTTTCAACATTCCCTTCCATGTTTGTGTTGTGTAGAAAGGGAATCCTGCTGACAACGCCAGAAAAGTGTCACAGTTTGAGGATGGAAATTAGTTAGCACGTAATTTAAAATATCTAAGTTTAAAATAAGTATTTAAAATTTAAAATGCCTGAGAATTAATCCAGGGGAAAAAAAAATATCATTAGTCCAATTAATCTAAAATGGGAGTTACCCTTTACACTCCATGGGCAGAAAAAAATCCTTCAATGTGTTTTACAGCAGAGCGGGGGCGTGTCCGCTGTCTATCTGAGCAGGATCAAACACTGCTGTCCTCACCGGCCCAAGAAGACGTGCTGTTGTCAGGGCTCGTCCGTAACCCTTTGTACGCATCCCTGGTGGGGAATCCTGGCACCAGGGAGGAGAAACAGGCAGGAAGAGAGGAGAGGGGCAGGCTCCTGCGGATCTGTCGTCTGGGATTACCTGCAGCACACAACGCAGCACAAACTCAACACCCCACAGATACACCAGGCGGCTGATAATCATTCACATGCACACAGACAATAAGCACGTTCCTTCTACTTATCTGTGTACGAGCCTTTTCTCCACACAACTGCGTGTCCTTCAGCTGGACCCTCTGGCGTCCTCATGGCCTCTTCTGTTCCAAGCTGCTGCTGCTAATCCCAGCACCTGCTGCATTCATAAAATCCCACTCACGTGAGCCTCCCCTCAACTGCCGTCCTCTCCTTTCACCCTGCCCTCTCCATCAGTCAGTCAATCAATCCATCTCGGTCGAGCCTGCGTCCCAATGTATGTGTCCATGTACGAAGTCTCGATGTCACCACAGTCATGCACCATCCATTAATAGGTCCCACCGGGGAAGAGTTTTGCAGCTACAGCTCATTGATTGGCTCTTGCTGATTGGAAACAGTCAGCTCAGGTGTAGGCAATAATCACTCTCAACCAAACCAAAACACAAAAGAAATAAACTCAATCAAGTTTCAAAGCATGCAAATAACACTGCAAAATCCAACATGCAAAACATTAATAAAGAAAATAATAAAATTCACACTAAACAGCCCTGGAGCTGCAATATGTTGAAAAAAATAAAATACACACCCAACAACCATGAAGCTGCTTTCCTGACAGTTCCATTTACCACAGCAAGTCTTCAAGGTCCTGAAGCAGCAAAACAGCCCCAGACCATCACACTACCACCACCATATTTTACTGTTACTATGATGTTCCTTTTCTGAAATGCTGTGTTACTTTTACGCCAGATGTAATGGGACACACACCTTCAAAAAAGTTCAGCTTTTGTCTTGTCAGTCCACAGAGTATTTTCCCAAAAGTCTTGGGGATCATCAAGATGTTTTCTGGCAAAACTGAGATGAGCCTTTATGTTCTTTTTGCTCAGCAGTGATTTTTGTCTTAGAACTCTGCAATGCAGGCCATTTTTGTCTCTTTCTTATGGTGGAGTCTGGAGTGAGGCTTGCAGTTCTTTGGATGTTGTTGTGGGGTCTTTTGTGACCTCTTGGATGAGTCGTCGCTGTACTCTTGGGGTAATTTTGGTTGGCTGGCCACTCCTGGGAAGGTTCACTACTGTTCCATGTTTTCGCCATTTGTAGATAATGGCTCTCACTGTGGTTTGCTGGAGTCCCAAAGCTTTAGAAATGGCTTTATAACCTTTTCCAGACTGATAGCTCTCAATTACTTTGTTTCTCATTAGGGCCCGAGCAAACTGGGGATTCTAAATTGTCCTTAGGTATGAATGTGAGAGTGAATGATTGTCTGTCTCTCTGTGTTGGCCCTGCGATGGACTGGCGATCTGTCCAGGGTGTACCCTGCCTCTCGCCCAGAGATGCTGGGATAGGCTCCAGTCCCCCCGCGACCCGAAAAGAATTAAGCGGAAGAAGAAGATGAAGATTAACAACTGACAAAGTCAGTGGACAAGAGCCCTATTGTAATTGTTATTTTTTTTTTCTTCTTCTCAATCTAAGATCTCATTTTTGGGTAGTGAACTTGCATGAAAACTCACCATTTTTTGCAGGGACCTCAAGACTGGCGAAAAATTGAATATTTTGGAGGAAATTTGAATGACCCCATAAAAATGGCTCTACAGCGCCGCTTACTTTGGCGTAGAAAGATGAAAATTGGGTGAGATGTTTATCATGTCAAGACATGCAAAAAACTCCATACAAGTGATGGTCTACACCCAACAGAAAGTCAGCCATTTTGGCAGGAAGTGGCGGTGACCAAATTTCCACCTCGCACATTTGATCAAGCTTGTCCTAGGGTTTTTGTCCGATTGAGCTCATTGGTGGTGACAATCGTCTATACCCATGTGGCATTAAAAGTTATTGAAAACTTTTCTTAAAGCTCGACGATTTGGCCGTAGGGGCGTGGCAAATTTTGATGTCTCGCCATGATCATGTTATGACCATTCTGATGGCAATAACTCTGGTATACATTGTCGGATTTCAACCAAATTCAATATTATGGATATCAGTCCAATTCCAAACAGTTCTATAGCACGATAGTCATAAATCTACAGCGCCACCAACTGGTTAAAGGAAGAATTGCTGAAAACTTACTTATTACTCATGCACCACTTGCCAGAATGACGTGAAATTTTCTGAGCTTCATCAGACCACAGGGATGATCATAACTGCACATCAACTTTAGCATGACGTCACTTGTTACCATGGACACGCTCTCCTAGACATTCAATCCATGATCTTGTTGGGAGGGTTGGGAAGGTCCTGGAGTCATGAAATTTGGAGCATATGTAGAGATGACTGTCATCTGTAGTCCTGTATGGGTCAGCAGCACATAACTGACAAGGAAGTGTTGCCATGACGACATGGCGAAGGTTGACTCCTCTCCATGGAACATCGAAAAGTTGCAACTTGCACAAACTTCATCCGATTTTCACCAAATTTTCTATGATGGATAGTAGTCCAACCCCGCAAACTCCTGCATAAAAATGGTTGGCAAAACTTATAGCACCACCTACTGCTCATAGGAAGTACTGCGCCAAACGGTTTTCTTTATTATTCAGGCAGCGCATGCCATGACGATGGGAAATTTTCCGTGCCGACTGGGTCCGACGGGTGCCAGGTTCCACGGGTGCATGGGAAGTGAGTGCCCGCTTACAGCTGCTTGCAGCTTTAATTTGTTCTTGAATTTCTTTGGATCACAGCATGATGTTGAGCTTTTGAGGATCTTTTGATCTACTTAACTTTGTCAGGAAGGTCCTATTCAAGTGATTTCTTGATTGAGAACAGGTGTGGCAGTAATCAGGTCTGAGTGTGGCTAGAGAAATTGAACTCAGCTTTCCAAAGATGTGATAAACCACAGTTAATTTATGTTTTAACGGGAGGGGGCAACCACTTTTTCACACAGGTCCATGTAGGTTTGGATTTTTTTTTTACCCTTAATAACAAACACCTTCATTTAAACACTGCATTTTGTGTTTACTTGTGTTATCGTTGTCTAATATTTAAATTTGTCTGATGATTTGAAACATTTAAGTGTGACAAACATACAAAAAAAAAAAGAGAAATCAGGACGGGGGCAAACACTTTTTCACACCACTGTATATCCAGATTTCTATCATCATCGTCACCATCATCATCATCATGGGGTGCTGCTATCTGAGAACCAGGTACTTACAGCCCAGGCAGAGCTACTCATGCTTCCTCTTGCTGTCTCTCGCTTGCAGCACCCCAACTGCTCCACACGGAAGTGTCTTCTCCCAAATGCCGGCATCATGGTGGTCCTGGCCGTTACTGCTCCTCCGCCTCAGTCATGCCCTCCTGCAGCCATCATCCTGGGACCAGCAGCCTCCTTGTGTACTGGCAGGGCTCTCCTCCAGGCGAGACCTCTCCTCCGGGCAAAGCTCTCTCCCAAGCAGGCCCTCATCTGCCCGGGCTTCTCTCAGGCAGGGCTCTCTCCTCCTGGCAAAAGCTCTCATCTGGCAGGCCCCCCATCTGGAGCCCTCTCCTCAGGCAGGGCTCTCCTCAAGCAGGGCTCTCTCCTCAGCAAGGCTTTCCTCTGGACTGCCAAAATGCCTTTAATCATGTGCAGCCACAGGAGCTGCACATCCCCAACCAACACAGGTGCTGCTACTGTAATTAGTAATTAGAGGAAGCACAGGGTGGAAGTAGACAACATTTCCAATTTAAAAACACTAAAATATAAAAGTGACAAAATATGCAAACTAAATGAACATGCAACACAAATTTAAAAACTATATAAACCCCCAAAACAATAAAACAATCCCACCCCGTGACACAGTGCTGCCCTTTTGCACAGTGTAATGGTAGCCAGTCTTTCAGCAAAACATGTTGTGGCTGCTTCCAGTGGAGATTCATGCAACAATATGCAAATTCAGCCCAAAATAAGAAATGTCAATAATCCAGCTGAGATTTTAAATCCCCAATCTACAATGCATTAGAAATATTATTCATTCATCTGAAACAAATCCTCAAGAAAATACATTTTTGATTGCACCAAATTCTACCATTCAGGGTTTAGATGTAGCACAATTTGGCATGTAAAGACTAGGGCTGAAAAAGTCCTTACTTAATCATTGCTTTTCATATTTCACTTGAACATAATGGACCAGCAAAGCATGGGTCTCAGTTATCCAAAAGCTGCCTGTCCTTTAGTTTCCCTCAAAGTTTTACCAAAAAATGCTGTGGCGCCAGCTTCCTAGGCAGTGGTGTAGTGGGAATATCTACAAGAAGAATGCAGGAATAGCATTTTTTTTTTCCCAAGGAATCTTAAGATGTTCAAAAGGCATAGCAGAGGGAGGGCTTGGCTATTCTGGAGAATCAAAAAGACTATGTGGACTTTGATCACCTGCATATTATTCATTGCAAAATTACTGCAGTGGGGTCCTTGGCTTCCCGACATGTGAGCAAGATGGAAGCTTATTATACTGTACACAGAGGCAGACAGTGAAATGAAAGAGGTCTTTTGTCCGTTCTTTGATTACAATAAGGCATTGTGACTGTTAAGCAGACTAGCAGCAGTTAGAGCCAGAACTAGTGCCGACAGAGAGTTTAGGAAGGGAAGAGATATAGATAAAGAGATGATGGATATATTGAAAGGTGATTAAAAAAAAACCTCGAGACAAAATGGACTGAGAAAGCTGCCCCTGATCCTGAACATCCCAACCCTTTTTGTGCAAATACAACTAGCAATCAAGCATAAATGACGACACAAGAGAAAACGTCAGTGAAAAGGAACGCCATTGTGCTGGATTGTTTCGCTGACTTGGATGATATGAGCATCTGAAAGCACAGCTCAAATGTTTGCCGTGCTGTTTTGTACCCTTTGATTCCATACAACAAGATCAGAAGTATGAGGCTGTGCATTTCCGTGTTGAGCCCTCCCATCCTCCCTCTTTGCAATAAATACTGACAAAGAATGTGAACCATTGCCCCATCACAGGTTGTTTAAAGCAAAGTTTATTGTGTGTTTGCCGTCTACATGTGGTTGGTTAAGGGTATTTGTGTGTATTTGCATGCTGCATTAGCATATCAGTGTTTACTCCAGAAGTTACTGTGAAGCGCCCGTTTCTCCTTGGGGAGAGCTGCTCGGCAAACACCTCGGAGTAAACAAGACAACCAGTGACAATATGCTAATGGGACGATTCATTATTTTCCCCTCCAACAAGCTCCGCCTTGCAGTAGACACCTCAGATCTCCAACATCTCCATCACTTGCCACTCTCAGGATCCGCTCACAACACCACTGCTCCACCCCTCCCGCCACTGCCACCTGATTAATGTCTCATCAAGTGCTCTACTTTTCCCCACTGAACAGCTCATCAGTCATGTGGCTCGGAGACATTTCAGTCCTGACATTGTCAATCCTCAGATATCGCATGGAGGTGATGTCCTAAATAAAGTTGCTCATCTTAAAATGATGCAGAGATGGATACCCAACTTGTCAGGGGTGTTCTCACAAAAGACCAATCCTTCTAGAGAGCCATGAAGCCCCATGATGTTGTCTGTTGATGAAGACCTTTCAAAGCTAGCACCCTAAACTGCACTGTACTGGTCAATAAACTAACCGGAGGGGGTGAGATTGCAATAAGATTTTCCTTTAATTGAATCGGACAATGGATTGGATTTATTAACTCCACAAATATTTACTTTGTTGCCAGTGGCCAAAACTCATTAATCTCCTATGGATTTCTCCTCCTACACATTTACTGTTGTGAGTTAATAATAGTGTTGCTTTGCATTGCTTAGAATCATTTCCGCAAGCCAAAGCAAGACCTCTTAATCATGCACAATGAGGGGAAAACACTGATGCATTGGAGAAGCAGCACAAGTTTGTATTGATTTACCAATGGAAAAATCCTGGCCGGGTAGAGCTGTGTAAACAGTGTGTGACTAAGCTTCTGCAGATCGGGATATACTGTATATTGTTCATCAAAATTATCCATATGGTGTCAAGAAAATTCTAAATACATTCAGAATCATATTTCAGGAATTAAATCAACAGTTTTGAAATCCTGGACAAACTTTCATAATTATAATGTTTCATTTTGTATTTGTATATACGTATAGTATCAATGGAAATAGTCATTGAGCTGCATGCAAGTGTCGTCAATTTTTTTATACTATTGCATACCCGTGCATACCCATAGAAACCCATGCATGCCCGTAGAGGGGATGCACTGGAACAGAGTTCTTGTCAGTTACAGGACAATTGGTATAGCAACACAGCACTAAGTGGCAATCACATGTGATGGCTTTTGTATGCAGCAAAACATAAAAATCACACAAAATATGCCCTGCCATCTGGGGCTGTTTGCCCCTGCTTGTTACTTCTTCTCCTGCCTGTCATGTCTTACCGGTCATGCCCATAGAAACCTGTGCATGCCCGTAGAGGGGATGCATTGGAACAGAATTCTTGCCAGTTACGAGACAGTTGGTATAGCAACACAGCAATAAGTGGCAATCACATGTGATGCCTTTTGTATGCAGCAAAACATAAAAATCACACAAAATATGCCCTGCCACTAAGAAGCAGGGTGTCCTCCTGTCTCAGACGGGTGCGATGTACTGCTGGAACCTCAGGTGTTTCATCTTCATGGCATCTTTTCTGACGTGCAGCAGTTGTCGTCAAGACAAATCGTCCTATGAACTCAGGCATCTTATGCACATAGACACATAGACAGATCTATGTGTGACATCATAAAGACAAATCGTCCTATGATATCTGTGGTCTATGTGACATCATAAAGACACATTTGTCGTCCTATGATGCCTTGAGTTCATAGGACATCCTATGATGTTCAGGCAGAGATCATAGGCCGTCCTATGATGTCTTATGAAATGTGACAGACAGACGGACAGACAGACAGACACACAGACACACACAGACACACACACACAGATTTCTTGCTTTTATAGAGTGATTAATAATAAATGTCCCTTGTTGATTGGTTAATAAATAAAGGTGCAGAGTCAGAGAAGCCTTCAGTGGGTATTTATTCTTGATCAAGAGGAAGATTTCATGCAGCAGTTCAGCAGAAATGTTCACTGACAAAATGGTGCGGGCAGATTTTATACCTTGAAACAAACAAAGATAATTTGCTGTGAGAACGTTCTGTGGGATTATTTGAGCCTAGCCGTCTCCTGAAACTGACCTTGATAGGCCAGAGCCACAGTACTGTATCACAGGAAGAGACATGATGTACTGTCTAGAAACACACTAACAGGGACACGGTCTAATATTAAATGATAAAATAAAGGAAATCTTTCACACAAGAACATGTAAGTTTTAGTAAATCCCATGTATTGTTAGTAAACTGTGTTAGAATGGATGAGCTACTCCATATTCAACAAACACCTGTATGTCCCAGAAAAGGGTAAAAACAGTCTGCATAAAAATGATGAACCTCATCTGTGTGTAAGTGAGTGTGCATTCATGAGTATTTAAGATTGCATAATAGATACCCTAAACTGTTCCCTTGTCAGTTGTCATATGTGCAGAGCGCATTTGTAGGTGTGGCCCAGTCCATTTTGTTATCCCAGCAATGGGAAAACAGTCACGCGAAAAGTGCAAAGAGGCTGGTCTAATTATTCAGAGTTGTGTTTTGGATAATTCAATCCAATGTGCTCCTGTTCATCACTTTAATGCACAGAGGCGCATTATCTAAAATGAACTCTGATCATGATGGCTTGTTTAAGGAGGGTCTTGCGCTGGTCAAAGGGTGTGTGTGAACAAAAATGCATGCGATAATAATGCTGCTTAGCATTAAGCAGGCATTAATCACAGTTGATGCAAAGTTAGTTATTTTAGACAGAACAAATGGTGACACCACCCGTGTCACACCATATTAAGCCCCAAGAACAACACAACACCCCCCACCCCCACTTCAAAATGGTCCAAAACAAACACACAATTTAGACCCACCCCAATTTGGAACCCGAAACACACACCAACTCAAACAGAAATAATTAAGATCTAACCATGCACACAAAACAACTAAAGCTAGGGGGAACAGGTGGACTGCCATTCCACCCCCACACGGCCAGGCGGATTATTCTGCTGTCTCTACTACAATATAGTCCATTAAATAAAGAAAACCTGCCGTGTTCCTAGAATAAGACATACAGTAAAACAATCCCTTAATAGAACATATACACATAAACAAATCATCTCCTGGACCAACATCATGCAATAAACACAGTGCCTCAACTACCAATCAGTCCCAGTAGAGAAACCACCCCCCGGAAACTCATCAGGCGGGTCCCATCCAGAGCATCTTCTCTTCGTGCCCAGAGATGACCCACATCGAAGCCCAGACACCTCCTTCTCCTCATTGGCACACCGCAGCTCGTTGGTATGTCTCCATGAGCCGTCAGACAGCTGAAGGTAACCGTCTTCCCGAACAGCCACCACCTGCAGGCGCCCCTGGTCCTCCTGTTGTTTGCGCTTGCCACAAACCCCATTCAACTGGGCCTCCTCCCTGGGTCGGACCACATCAGCGACCCCCAGAGGAGCCCGACTCGGCTTCCAGTGTCCCTGAGTGGCACGTCGTTTCACCGTGCCAACCAGTCCTGCCCCGCTCGCTTTAATTTTCAACGCTGGCAAAGCCGTTGTGACCCCTTGCTTCTCGGTACCTCCCAGCCAAACTCCGGAAGCAGAATGGGCCATCAATTCGGCTCCACCCACCGTCACGGGCGTCCCACTGTGCCACCCAGTTCCCTCAGCTAGGGTAACTTGGGCCCTGGCATCAGAACCCTCCTGCGATGGCCCTGGGTGGGGTTGTTCCTGCTCATCTTCCAGAATACTAGGCCAAGGTTCGTCCCATACTGCATCGTCCACCACTCACGGAATCGGCCAGTCCCACAAACCACAGCCCGACCACTTCTCTCCAACACCGCTGGTGATAGTGAAGCCCCGTCCATATAAAAGGTCACAGCCCATAATATTATCACCACTGGCGGTCACCACGAACTTCAGGTTGGACACTTCTGCCAACTTGTACTGGCCGTCAGTTCCACCGACCCCACCGTGGCCAACCTCTTTCCACCATACCCACACAGCGGCGCTGAAGACCTCTTATCCGATAGTAAGGGAAGAAATGCCTCACGGTAGGCCAATTCAACACGGACCTCACCGCGCCCGTGTCAATCAGCAGTGGCACCTCCACTCCGTCTAATTTTACCATACAGTATGTACGACCATCGGTGCTCGGGGAAATGGTGTGGATGACCGTGGGATTTGTGGCGGGATGGGGGTCCACTTTGTGTCGCCACCCTCGTTGCTCAAGCTTCTTACAGGCCCTGGCAAAGTGATGCAGAAATCCACACTTGCCGCAGCATTTTCCTCTTGCCGGACACTCTCTAGCCTTGTAACGGTGTTTGGTGGAGCCACAACCCAAACAATGGGTGATTCCGGGGCGGACCTTATCTTCACAGCGGTAGCGTACTCCTCTTTATCTTCCATGCTATCATCGCTGCCCAGGTCCATGGCCTGCGCCGTTGACTGTGATTCAGATTGGCAGTGTGCAGTTCTCTCACTGAGGTCACGTGATAGTTTGTCGGCTGCTTCATACTGCTGAACTATCTTGACAGCCCTTGCTAATGTCATTTTGCCGGAGTGTGTAAGGAGCCTCGATTGTGCCACCAAGGAAAGCTTGTGCTCCACCAACTGGTCGCAAACCATCTCTTCCTCCAATGGTCCAAACTGGCAGTCCCCCAGCCAGCTGATGCAGATCCGCAACATATCGTTGCAAAGACTCGCCGGTCCACTGGTGGCACCACCAAAACTGAATCCTCCGGACAATGATGTTTTCAGGGATGCGAAAATGATATGCCATTAGCTTTTACGCAGCGTATGGGGAGTCATGACACCATCGATAATCAGAGGGGGATGATGTGTGTGTCCCCTCCTGAAGTTGACCACAATCTCCTTGGTTTTTCCCACATTCAGGAAGAGATTATTGTCTTTACACCACTGGACCAGTTGGCTCACCTCATTTCTGTAGTTGGCCTCCTCGTTGTTAGTGATGAGGCCCACCACCGTTGTGTTGTCAAAAAAACTTGATGATGTGGTTGGTGCTGTCAGCTGGTACACAGTCATGGGTCAGCAGGGTAAAGAGCAGCAGGCTGAGCAGGCACCCTTGTGTGGCCCCTGTGCTCAGTGTGATGGTCTTGGAGGTGTTGCTGCCAACCCACACATTCTGTGGCCTCCCTGTGAGAAAGTCCAGCACCCAGTTACAGATAAAGATTTTGAGTCCCTAGTTTCTGAGTTTTTGTATTAGGTGCTGGGGATGATTGTGTTGAATGCTGAACTGAAGTCCAAGAACAGCATTCACACATAAGAGTTCTTTGAGTCCAGGTGGGTGAGGGCTGGATGGAGAGCAGCAGCGATTGTATCTTCTGTGGATCTGTTTGATCTGTATGCAAACTGAGATGGGTTGTGGGAGGGAGGGAGGATGAACTTGATGTTCTGCATAACCAGCCACTCGAAGCACTTCATTATGATGGGGGTCAGTGCTACGGGCCGGTAATCATTGTAGCTGGATGGGACGGGCTTCTTTGGGACTGGTATTATGGTGGCAGCTTTGAAACATGTGGGGACAACAGCTTGACTCAGGGAGATGTTGAAGATTTTGGGTCTGTATGCCACGCCAGAGAGAACATGCATCTCTGGTGTTGCTGAAGTGGCCAGATCAAAATATCAGATCAGTGGCCAGATCAGTGGTCAGTATCAAAATACTGTCAAGCAGGAAAAAAGCAAATATTTTGCTAATATTGTTTTATCTCATTATCATAATCAACGTGTTTTATTTAACACTATTGACTCTGTTCTTAACACCCCACAGACTGACTGTTTGGAGGCCTCCTCTGAGTTATGCAATGATTTTATGAACTTTTTTTATTGATAAGATGGCCACCACCAGGGCTCTCATCTCAGCTCCTGCCTCTGATCCCTCTGTCTCTGTCCCTTGTTCTGATGTTTTTAATCAGTTTGAACCTGTGACTCTGTCATTTTTAGAGGATGTGGTTGGCCACATTAAGCCCTCAGGGTCTCCCTGTGATGCTGTCCCTCCTAGACTTTTTAAAGAGGTGCTTCCCAGTATAGGCCAGTCAGTTCTCGCCATCTTGAACTGCAGTGTGGCTCCTGCAAACATGCAGTAGTACAGCCCTTGATTAAGAAACCTGGTCTCGATCATACCATGTTGGCAAATTTTAGGCCTATTTCCAAGCTGCCATTTCTCTCAAAAATTTTAGAGAAAATTGTCTATATGCAGCTGAAATGTTTTCTGGATGAACACGGTATTTTGGAGATTTTTCAATCTGGTTTCAAAGCTCTTCATAGCACAGAGACAGCCTTGCTAAGAGTTGTTAACGGTATTCTCTTGGCATGTGATTCAGATGAATACTGTATGCTGTTCTTGTGCTGCTTGATTTAACTGCTGCCTTTGACACAGTGGACCATCATGTTTTAATTTCCCGTTTGCAGCACCTAGTGGGCATTTGTGGCACTGCTCTCAACTGGTTTAGATCCTATCTGTCAGACAGGACTTTTAAAGTTAGCATGTCTGGGTTTGAATCCTCTTCTGCTCCTCTGCCTTATGGGGTTCCACAGGGGTCAGTTCTAGGGCCCGTGCTTTTTTCTCTGTACATACTTCCACTGGGTTCCATTTTTAAAAAGCATGGTATCTCTTTCCACCTGTATGCTGATGACTGTCAGATTTATGTCCCTCTAAAACAAAAAGCTGCCTCATCAGCAAACTCACTCCTGGCATACATTGAAGACATAAAGTCTTGGATGGCCCTAAACTTCCTAAATTTTAATGATAAGAAGACCGAAGTGATGGTGTTTGGACCTAGTCGCCCCTGTGAGTCCCTTCCTGTATACTTGGGCCCCCTTACTCCTCATGTTAAATCCATAGCTAGGAACCTTGGTTTTATCATGGACAATGATTTTAAATTAGACACGCAGATTCGTTCTGTGGTAAAATCCAGCTTCTTCCATCTAAGGCGTTCAGCAAAAGTAAAACTCATTCTGTCTAGACCACACTTGGAAAAAGTAATCCGAGCTTTTATTTCATCTCGGCTGGATTACTGTAACGCACTTTACGCTGGTGTCAGCCAGTCATCTCTTTCCCGTCTGCAGCTGGTTAAAACGCTGCTGCTCGTCTTTTAACAGGTACACGTGGAAGAGAATACATCACACCCATCTTAGCTTCACTCCACTGGCTGCCCGTGTATTTTAGAGTTCATTTTAAAATTCTTTTATTTGTTTTTAAATCCTTGAATGGTCTTGCTCCACCTTACCTCTCTGAGCTTCTGCATCCCTACGCTCCCACCCGGTCCCTTAGGTCAGCTGAACAGCTGCTTTTGGAGGTACCAAAGGCGAGGTGCAAGCTTAGAGGGGACAGAGCCTTTTTGATCATGGCCCCCAGGTTATGGAATGATTTACCCCTGGACATTAGACAAGCACCTTCACTGTCCATTTTTAAAACACGTCTTAAAACACATTTTTACTCCCTGGCCTTCGACCCAGTATGAGACATTGATTTTATTGAATGAAATGGATTTTTATTTATTTTACTTTTTATTTTGTGATTTTTTTTTTTTTTTACTGTGGTTCTTGTGTTAGCGCCCTTTGTGTTAGTGCCCTGCTTTTATGTTCTCTTGCTGTACAGCACTTTGTGTAGCGAGTGTTGCTTTTAAAGTGCTTTATAAATAAAGTTGATTGACTGATTGAGATATTTTCTTGCTGTACTGTCGTTTTGCGTCTTTGATGCCACGGGACAGGTTGGCCCTAGCTGTTGTTAGTCCTGTAGGGTCGTCGGCCCTGAAGGCTGTGTTCTGAGCCCTCAGGAGCCTGTGGCCCTCTGCTGTCATCCATGGCTTTTGGTTGGCATGGACAGTGATGGTTTTGCAGTGAGTGACATCATTATGCATTTAGCTATGTATGCTACAACAACCTCAGTGTACTTCTCTAGGTTTGTGTGTCCATTGTGAGTGGCTGCATGCTTGAAAGTGTCCCAGTCTGTAGTGCTGAAGCAGTCTTTCAGAACATGAGAGGCCCCCTCTGGCCACACACGTACCTGCTTTTTTGTTGGTCTTATTGTTTTCACTCTGGGTCTGTATGAAGGCCTTAGCAAGATGGTGATGTGATCAGAGAGACCCAGATGGGGAAGGGGGGAGGCTCTGCATGCTTTCTTGTGAGTTGTGTCCACCGGGTCCAGCAAATTGTCTCCTCTTGTTGAAAAGTCCACATGTTGGTGTAGATTTGGTAGGAGGGCCTTTAAATCTGCATGACTTAAGTCTCCTGCTGTGATGAGAAATCTGTCTGGATGTGCTGTTTGTGTCTCACTAATGGCCTGATAGCGTTCATTTAGTGCTTTACTCCTCTTGCTGATGGCAGTGGGTGGGGCATACACAGCGACTAGTAGGACAGATGAAAATTCTCTCAGAATGTAGAAGGGTCAGCACTTAATCATTATAAACACCACAAATGGAGAACAGGGTTTTTGCACAACAGTTGCATCACGGCACCAACAGTCACTGATGTAAACACACATGCCTCCACCTCGGGTTTTCCCTCCTTCCATGAACACTCTATCAGCACGGTAGCATGTTAGCCCTTCTAACTGAATGACAGAGTCCGGTATATTGTCATTTAACCTCGTTTCTGTAAAGATAAAAACAGTGAGCGTATATTGGCCAGAATGAGGGAAGGAATCGGGAATCTGTGTAGGCTAGTGGTTACGTTCATTCGGATACCTCAGCGTTTACCTTTCTTTTGTCGCCACTCGCACCATCTATGGCATCTCCATTTGGGATGAGACACATCAGTCGAGTCTGGGGGTGTGGAGGTCTGGTGGAGAAGACCTAGGCCATGGAGTTCCTCTGTAACGCTCTGATCCAGGACGTAATGTTTGGTCATATTCCTTGTCTCCAGAAGGCTGTGGAGACTGTAGCTTGTGTGCAGCATCATATACAGACATTAAACACATAAATATACACTTAGGCATAATTTAAACAACACTAAATGACAGAAAACATGAAGAGAGAAGGGAGGCCAAGGCGTGTGGTTGCAAAGGTCTAGAGAGAGCTCTTTGCTTCTGCCCATCATGAGATCTGTGTGGTGTGAGAATCTGATATCCACAGACCTTTTTAAAGGCCATCACTCAGGACTTAACCAGCTGAAATTAATTTGCACTGATGGGGGATGGGATGGCTTCCTAAATTCTGATGGATTTCAGCTAGATTCTTGGCTTTCTATGCCTTTTAGCACCTCTTTTTCTTCATGTGTTCAATAGTTATTTCCTGTATCATTCCTCTTTACTAAATATAACTTGCCTTGTAAACACAGTTGCCTTGATTTCTTTGTATGTATGGATTAGTTGGGTTGTTACTGATATCTGGTGAAATGTCAGGTCAGTGGCTCCATCAGAAATATGTTTCATGAGAAAAATGTTGACGTGTTCAATACTTATTTTCCCCGCTGTACATTGCCAAAAGGACTCAGCTCATTTTTGACATATGCTGTATATAAATAGTATTTATAGACTACTCCTCTGCTGTGTAATAAGGTTAATACTTTATTTAAATTGTCTTACTTAATCTGGACCTGACAGAGGGGAAAGGGAGAGGGAATTGAAGGGATATGAAGTGGTCGGAAGGGGTGGGGGTGATGGGGTAGGGAGGGAGAAAGAAAGAAAGCAAAAAAAACAAAGGGAGTGAAAACACAATTGTTGTGCCTTCACTTGCACAATTGAAGACACAATTGCTACTTCTAAGAAGATCTCAGCACGGATCTGACATTTGCAATCTATTCTATCACGTTTGATAATGGACCTCCTTTTTCCTGATCAAAAGGGCATTGTCATAAAATGTACCAAAATACCAATGCGGTGAGATTGCACCACTGTCATGTCTCTTTGAAATAAGGCCCCTCTTTGGAGGGCAAAACGAGTCCACTGTCCACAGGTAATTAGATGGCGTGACGCAAAGCATGAAAAAAAGACAATGTGCTGGCAAAAATTAACAAAAGCACTGGTGCAAGGTGAGAAATGTGATGCAAAAGTCCACTGTTACAGAGTCAGATTTTGTGACTTTCTCATATGTATTTAGAACTTTTTTCCATATAATTCTGTATATTTCCTATCTTTGTTTATTCATTTACAAGTTTTCTTCTCATGTTTGACTTTTTTCTTACAGATTTGAAACCTTTTTATTGTAAATTTGTTATTTTTTCTCCAAAACTTTAGAACTTTTAAATTTTTCCTAAATCATTTTACTCTTGTTTCCAAATTTTGAACTTTTTTCCTTTTGAAAAGCAATATTTTTTGTGTAAGTTAGTGTTTTGTGAATTTACCTATTTTATTTTATCTTAAATTTGCAATTTTTTCATGGAAATTTTGTGACATTTAAATGTGCTTTTAAAAAAAGTAAATTTTCTTGTGAGCTTCAACACAGACATTTCAGTTTACAGGAAGTGGAGCTGACATGAGTTTGGTCATACTCACTGATGCTGTTTGCCTTGTTCTATGGTAAGGTGACATGGCACTCTCAGGAGGGGGTCTGCACTGGTCGCATTCACGTTGAATTTTGTTTAGCACAACTCTTCCTGTTTTTGTCAGGTGCAGGCTTTGGGTGTCAAGCCAAATGGTAAGTGTCCACTTCTCCTTTTCCCTGCTGATTAGTGCAGATCTGCAAGATTTAACACCACCAAATACCACCGTTTAGTTCCTCCTCACGGCTGTCGTTTAAAAAAATGGTCAACACACGCCAATTCATCACATCCTTTTACATGTAAATTAGAAACATTCTTTTGTAAATGTGAGGATTTTTCTCATAAATTTGCAGGATTTTCCTGCAGAATTACAGCCATTTTATTCAGAAATGTGCAGCTTCTTACTTGAAAAATGGCAGCTTTTTATTATTCATAATTTTGCAGCTTTTTCCTCATGAATTTAGAACTTTTCTTACTCTTGAATTTGCAGTTAAAAAAAGTTAAACTTGCAGCATTTTACTCAAATCTTATATTTGCAGCGTTTTGGAATGTAAACAGTTGGAAATTTACACTTTTTTTTGTCTTTTTGCTAAAGTTGCGGCTTCTTACCCATAAAATTCCACTTTTTTTTAGTCAGAAATTGGCAGCTTTTAACTGAGACTTACATCGCCCCCTTTTTTTTTTTTTTTGTCAGGTCAGGCATTGGCTTGCTTGCTACCAGGTAACCATGAAACCGATACTACCTGTCTCATGGGTCGGGCCGTTGGTGACTCAACCGGCATCCCTGCCCTTCCAAGGGCGTGGAGGGTGAAACAGGTCATCCTGGCAGAACTAAAAACAATATCTGCCACAGGTCTGTGGTGGACCACTCCCAGTTACACGGGGTGAGACTGGACATCCTGGCAGATAAACACATCTGTCGCAAGGTCTGTGGTGGACTGTGCCAGTTGGTGTATCGTGATATGCACTACACAAAGAGCAGAGATAAACAAACCTATCATCTGGTCAGTCACTGCAACAGATACTGGAGTCAGTTTGTCCTGGCTTGTCCTTGCCACTGATAATACCTTTATCTGCCAAGAATGTGCTGCTAGTCCAGCAAAAGCTAGCAGTACTCAAATACTTTGCAAGCAGTTTCATGAAATGGTCAATCAGAAAGCAACTCATACCAGCTCAGACGTCGCCCGGGCTTACAAGATCCGTGCTGATCTGTTCACACTCCGACAGGCAGCGAAAAGTAAGCTAGGAGCAGGAAGACAAAAGAAGAGGAAAACAGCAGCCTTGTGTGTAGCAGAATGGAATGTATGCACTCTGTTGGACAGAACAACATCACAGTGCCCAGAAAGACAGACCGCGCTTGTGGACCTTGAAATGAACAGGTACAATGTAGACATAGCTGCACTTAGTGAAACAAGATTGCCTGGATATGACAGCTTGGAAGACCATGGGTGCATCTTCTTTTGGAGTGGGAGATCAACTCAAGAAAGGAGAGAAGCAGGAGTGGGCGTTGCAGTTAGAAAGGAGATAGCAGCAATGCTTGATGAGGAACCGGTGCCAATCAATGACAGGATAATAACTATGAGACTCCCACTACAGCGGAAGATGTATGCCACACTCATCAGTGTATATGCCCCAACAATGACCAACACAGAGGAGGTGAAGGAAGAGTTCTACAGTGATTTACGTGAGACTATCAGGTGTGTACCGACTGATGACAGGCTGATACTCATTAGAGATTTTAATGCCAGAGTTGGTTCGGACACTGAGAAATGGAAAGGAGTGCTAGGCAGTCATGGAGTAGGCAAGTGCAATGCTAATGGAGAACTTCTACTTGCACTATGTTCAGAGTACAACCTTGTGATAACCAACACTCTATTTAAGCACAAGGACATGCACAAGAAGACATGGATGCACCCAAGATTCAAGCACTGGCACTTATTAGTCTACATCATAGTCAGGCAGAGAGACAGAGGGGATGTATTGGACACCAGAGCAATGAGAGGTGCGGACTGTGGTATTGATCATGTTATGCTGAGATCTAGATTAAGGATTTGGAGACGAAAACAGCACTGCAGGACGGGTACGAAGCCACCACAGAAGCTAAACACTAGTGCACTGAAAGGTCAAAAGAAGCAGGAAGAACTTACACAGGAAATGGATGAAAACTTGAAAGACTGGGACAGCAACAACTCAGAGAATGACATAGAAGAGAAATGGGCAACACTGAAGGATACGGTGTATCAGACTGCGAGTGATGTATTAGGCCACACTGAGAGGAAACATCAAGATTGGTTTGATGAGCATGATGAGCACCTGAAGAAACTACTAGAAGCAAGGAATACAGCTTGGCAGGAAACCCAACAGTGTAACACAAGGTCGAAGAAGAAGAAATACTCAAAGGCTCAGAGTGAGCTACAGAAGTACACCAGAGAGATGAAGTCCAACTGGTGGGATGAAAAATCAGAATCAGAATCAGAATCAGCTTTATTGGCCAAGTATGCACAACACATACAAGGAATTTGACTTTGGCTAAAAACTTGCTCTCGTTGTTCAGGTGGAGGATTTAAATAAGGATTCAATGACAACAAAGTATGTACAGTAAATTACAGTCTGTCCACGTTTCTATAAAAGGATGCAAATATATACAGGAATATATGCAGTTATTTACTCAGACTAACCACACTTTGCAGAAATATATGAAAAAATATACAGTCACACAGTATTTCAATGTGAACTCAGATTCAGTGATATAATGTGAATGAAGTAAAAAGCAGTGTGAGAGTTATGTGCAATGTAATAATGGATGAAAAGTCATGAGTACAGCAACAGGTAGGACTAGGTGAATGTTAGGAGTTCATCAGAGTGATGGCTTGAGGAAAGAAACTGTTCCTGTGACGGGTGGTTTTGACCTTCAGTGATCTGTAACGACGACCAGAAGATAGAAGTTCAAACAGTTTGTGGCCGGGGTGTGATGGGTCAGCACAGATGTTTCCCGCCCGTTTCCTGGTTATGGACCGATATAAGTTCTCAATGGAGGGTAGGTCGGTACCAATGATCCTCTCCGCAGACTTAATGATCCGCTGCAGTCTGGTCTTGTCCTGTTTAGTGGCAGATCCAAACCAGACAGTAATGGAAAAGCAGAGGACAGATTGGATGATGGCGGTGTAGAAGACAACCAGCAGCTCCTGAGGCAAATCAAACTTCTTGAGCTGACGCAGAAAAAACAACCTCTGCTGGGCCTTTTTCCAGACAGTGTCTATATGGGAGAAACTTCAAACTGCAGCAGACAGAAAGGACATGAAAACATTCTTCACAGGTTCTACAGCCCTAAACCAAGAGGACTGATCCAACTAAAGGCTAAGGATGGTGAAACGGTTTTGCAGGAGAAAGACAAGCTCCTGGACAGATTTGCAGACCACTTTGACCAACTACTAAACAACCCTGGAGATCTACTGAAGAGGCTAAAGAAGCTCTAGTGCAGCGACCAGCTATATCAAGTCTGGATGAACCACCAAATTTTGATGAACTAATGGCAGCTATCAGGACAACACAGGATGGTAAAGCTCCAGGAAGGGATGGAATTCCAGCAGAAGTGTGGAAATTTGGTGGTGTTCAGCTGACCAACTGCCTGCACAAGTTTATCCAAGAGATATGGGATGCCCAGAAAGTACCTCAAGACTGGGAGGATGCAAGTATTGTGCCTTTGTTCAAGAAAGGTGACAGGAAAGATTGTGGAAATTACTGAGGTAAATCACTGCTAGCCACTGTTGGTAAGATTCTCTCACGTGTGCTACTGAACAGACTCAATGAACACATCTCGCAGAATGTGCTTCCAGAAACCCAGTGTGGCTTTAGAAGTGGAAGAAGCACAATGGACATGATTTTCTGCTTGAAACAGGTTCAAGAAAAGTGTATCGAACAGAACATGCCGCTTTATGTAGTTTTCATAGACTTCAGTAAAGCCTTTGATACTGTTTCGCGACAAGGACTTTGGCAGGTACTCAAGAAATATGGCTGTACAGAGAAGTCTGTCAGCTTGATCAAGGCACTCCATACAGGTATGCAAGCAAATGTGGCAATGAGTGGTTCAGTATCTAAAGACTTTTCAGTAAGCAATGGGGTGAAACAAGGGTGTGTGCTGGCACCTACACTCTTCTCGCTATATCTGGCAGCCATGCTTGAGGTGGCCTTCAAAGACACTTCAGTAGGAGTATACATTCAGACAAGGAAAGAAGCAGACTTGTTCAATGTGGCAAGACATTGATAAAGGTAGTAAGAGAAATGTTCTTTGCCCACGACAGTACTCTAGTTGCACACAATGTGGAAGATATGCAATCTTTAGTGGAGAAATTTGCAAGAGCAGCTAGTCAATTCAGCCTCAAAATCAACATCAAAAAGACAGAGTGCCTTTATCAACCACCAAAGTTCCAATTATCAACATCACTACCAGAAAAGATCAGCATTGGTACAGAGCCACTAGTCAAGTGCAAGACTTTCAAGTATCTAGGGAGTACTGTTTCAGAGAATGCTAGGCTGGAGGATGAACTATCTCTCAGAATGGGAAGAGCAAGCGCTGTGTTTGGAAACTTGAGGGAGAGACTGTGGAACACTCGACATGTGTCTATCCGTGTGAAATGCAAAGTATACAGAGCGACAGTACTGGCTACTCTATTGTACGGTGCTGAAACTTGGACTGTCTACAGAGTTCAGGTGCAGAAAATCCATGCGTACATGATGAGACACCTTCGAGCCATAATGAACATCTCATGGAAAGACAAGATAACCAACACAGAAGTGTTGAAACGAGCTGGTCTACCATCAATGGAGGGCATGCTAATACTGATGAACCTGAGATGGCTCAGACATGTTGAGAGGATGGACCATCAGCGTCTCCCTTGGCAGTTACTCTACTCACAGTTATGTGAGGGCAAATGCAATCAGACCAGTCTGATTGCATTTGGTCAGTCTTTAAATCTGACCAAGGCTCAGATTTAAAGACACTGTAAAAAGAAACTTCAAGAAGTTGGATATAGACAGGAGTTCCTGGCAGCGGAAGGCTAAGGACAGAGCTGTGTGGAGGAATCTGATCAGACCTAAATGAAACAGTCATTGTCACCCACGACAGACTGCTATGATGATGACGTGACCACTGGTTCCGTTGCTTTTCCGGTTCCCATTCACTGTGTATTGGAAACACAGCAGAAAACATTTGGGTGTGGACCAGTGAAAACCGGATTGTGATGTACAGAATCTCCCGTGGATCCCTCACAGCTCATTTGCATAGTCAGGATGATCAGCTGTGCTATTTTCCGTACGGTCATGAACCAGAGGCAGCACTCTCGTCCTGAACTTTTAAACCAGCGAATTTTGATGTCAAATAATGACAGATTCATTAACTGAACCTACTATTTCTCTCACAAAGTGATGTTAGAAACACTTTTTGCTGGTTTGTTTTAAAAATATGGAGACCAAGGACACCATATTGTCCAATAGCAACAGAGAGCTGAAGACCGCCCACAGCCAACCCGTCGACCAGTCCAGTGAACCAGCCAGCTGGAGGAGAAGGGGGGGGGCAGATCTGTACGTTACCTGTTGTGAAGACATGAAGGACAAATTAATAACCGCTGTTTCAGGCAACCCGATACTATATGACCAGTCCTTGCCGTCAAAGAGAAACAACATACGGCGAATGAGGCGTGGAGAGCAGTGGAACATGGGCTAATCCAGCCAAAGCTCATGAACAAGGCGATCAAATTCGCCATGTATTGTGCGGGTCTGTAGGATTTGGTGAACCCAAATACCAGCACTATTAAAATAGACTTATCAATCTGCTCATGGGTAATAATGACTACTCCAGTATTTTCTCCCACACTGCACCCATTCCACCTATCTGAAAACTATGCTGCACATCCCTTTTCCGCACCTCACAGGTTCCAGTATCCGATTCCTTTCTGAAAAATCCTGACCAGTGGACACGTAGCAAAATTCATGGTGCCAAAAACATAGTACGCAAGCAAGCACAGTGATCATGTTCATGTGCAAGCCCTACGCAGACGGTGAGCGCTGATGGAGCGCATGCAGCCCCAAAAAAGTGAACACATGTACAAGTATGCAAGTGGTTGCCAGTAGTGGCTCGTAGAAGGAGGCAAGGGAGGCGGAGCTTCCTCATAAATTTGAGGAAAAAAAAGAGAAGAAATGATTCATTGAGATAATAAATGTATTTCATATGTATATTATTGTGTAACAAGTTGTCAGAATCCGGTCAGAAGTCCACAGGAGGAAAAAAACAGACTTGCCAGTGTGGGAACATTAATCAGCCAATCGAAAATTACTTCATTTTTGTTGCTATGTAAAATGTAAGGAGGCTAGTGTAACAGGTATCAGTTATGATGCATCCATATTATTTAATTATTTTCTATATTTACAAACAAGCAGAAGAGTGTTATGATCCTGGGCACGGGTGGGTGCCATGCCCTGCCTCCAGTTTAACTTTATTTTTTTCCTGTCTGTTTCCTTGTTTTACCCTGTTTAAATATTGTCATTTTGTACTCGTAGTATTATTATTTACATGTTGGGGTTTGTGTTTTATTTTGACAGCGCTGCACAGCTCCCAGTTGTCAAATTGGTCCGCGGGCTGTGCAGCTGTCATTGTACTATTTTCTCCACTCATGTATCCACACCTGTCACTTGTTAAGAAACAGTACATGAGGGCACGACAACCTTTCCCCGTTGTCGTATCCTTCTACCACTGCTGCTGTTCTCAGATGCAGAGTCCCGCTCTGAGAGTAATTCGTGCTTCGCTTTCAAGGAGAGAGGAGAACTTCGTCCAGGTGGGTTTTCCACTTTATTTCCAGCAGTGAGTCCTGCAGTATTTAAGTCGTGCTCCGGCTGGTTCTGCCCTTTGCCCGGTGTCCCCAGGCTTTCATTCCCTCTGTGACGTCGAGCTCCGCTCTCCTCCAGCGCTTCATCAGTTTGTATTTGTATGTTTAGTATTCTTTGTGTGTTTGTCTTTGCATTAATAAATGTGCAGAAACCACAGTGAGCTTTTGGTGTCCTTCTGCTGCCCTTAAAAAGGGTGATTTATGAGAGAAGGACACGACCAGGGTGTGGACACCAGCCACTATGCGTTTCTGCTGGTTTTTCCCCTCTTTTTTCTCTTCTCCCATATTTTTTAGTCTGGTTTTTTGGCATGTCTGGCCGCACGGACTACGGCAGTTTTGGACTGGATGAGGAGAAGTGTTGGGCAGCTGAGTTTATGGAGGACATTGTCTCGGACACTCACTCCTGCCACACCCCGAGGAAGCGCTGCAATGCTGGGATAGCGCGGCTCAGCTCATTGAGGCATACCCCCGCCTATGGAGCTGCCCAGGACTTACAGCTCTCCTTGTTTCGGTGTCCAACCAACAACACATGTTCTGCGGGTTGGTAAGAAGCTCATCCCCATCTGTTCCTGGGCCGACGGAACATCCCCTGGATCAGACATGCCCAGCCTTTCACTGCCACCCAGCTGCTTTACGCCAGAGAAGGAGGAGGAACTCCCTTGCCACAGCAGTTGATTCGGCCAGGGACATGTCTGCAGGGCCGACTCCTCCATTTTCTTAAGGGGGGCCCAGAACCGCTGTAGCCATGGGAGGAATGACTCTGGGCTTGCAGCAGCAGTTACCATCATGCCCCTGGAATGCAGGCGAGTGTTTTTTTCATTTCCCTTACCTAAAAATTAATTATTATCTTGCCTGATTCCCGGTAGTGAGGCTCAGCAACAGCAGCTCACTGAGTCCTCATCACCTGCTACTGACACTATTCCCTCACCTGCTACTCCCATGTCTCCTCCTGTTTTTCCTGAGTGTCCGCCAGTCCTGGGATGGAGCCGCCAAACGGCGGAGGACCTGCGGCCCTGGGGAGCCCCATTCCAGCCCCGTAACCACATTCCGGATGGGAGAAGAGCACTCCTTGTGACCTGAAACCTGTGCTGACCATGGAATGTTGCCGGGTTTCCACTGCACGAGACTCAGTGCCAGTGGTGAGATGACCTCTAGTTCCAGCCGCCATGCCGGGAGAGCCACCTGCGCTGGTCGCTATGCCTGGAGGTCCTTCAGCTGCATCTACCACCACATCTGCTGCCTAGGCCGCCGCAGCAGAATTGCCTGAGTCCTGGACAGCGGTCGAGCTGGAGTCCAGGCAAGTACTCTGTTCTGTCATTACATCTGCAGATCTAGAGAAATCTTGTCTGGCTCATGGTGGGGACAGTCGGGTGCAGACGTTCTCTGCTGCTGAGCTCTACTCGCCGGGCTTCACTGCTGCTGGTAATTCTTCTCCTGTATTTATTTCTTTTTCCTCCAAGGTGATCGTGTCGGGACAGGGTGCCCAGATGGAGGGATTCAAGACGCCTCAGCCTGTTTCGCTGGAGTCCTGGACAGTGGTGGAGCTTGAGCAAATGCAAGTTATCTTCTTTGTTTTCATGGCAATTGTTTTAGAGAAACCTTGCTTAGCTCTGGGTGAAAAGAACCAGTCGTAGCCGCAGGCCAATCCCAAATTCTGCTCGCTAGGCTCCACTGCTGCCGGTAGTAGTAACCCGGTATTTGTTCCTTCGCCTTTGCTGGAGTCTGCGTCTGGGTCCATTGATGGTTGTCCTCATCCTCCATCCAAGGTTGCTGAGGGTCCCTCCTCTCCGGCTGAGGTCTCCGTGAGTGCCCCCCCCTCCATCCGAAGTCTCCGTGAGTGCTGTTCCCCCTCCGTCCGAGGTCTCCGTGGGTGTTTCTCCCCCTCCATCCGAGGTCCTCGTGGGTGTTCCCCCTCTGCCCGAGGCCTCCGTGGGTGCTCCCCCTCCGTCCAAGGTCTCCATGGGTCCTATGCCACAGTCTGGACTGTCATGGGTGTTACGCCCCAGTCTAGGGCTGCCATGGATGCTGCACCCCAGTCTGGGGCCGCCGTGGGTGCTGTGCCCCAGTCTGGTACCGCTGTGGGTGCTGCACACCAGTCCGGGGAAGCTGTGGGTGATACGCCCCAGTTTGGGAGCCACCGTGGATACTACGCCAAAGTCTGGGGCCACCGTGGGTGCTACGCCCAGGTCTGGGGTCGCTGTGGGTGCTGCACTCCAGTCTGGGGCTGCCATGGGTGCTGCGCATCAGCCCAAGGCCTCCATGGGTGCTGTGCCTCACCTCAATGCCTCTGTGGGTGCTGTGTCTCAGCCCGAGGCCTCTGCCGATGCTTTGCCTCAGCCCGAGGCCTCCGTGGGTGCTGCACTCCCGTCCAAGGTTGCCACGGGTGCTGCACCTATGTCCGCAGTCGCCACGGGCACCATGCCTTTGTCTTAGGTCATCGTACACTCCGCAACCTCACTGGAGGTTCCCGCAGAGCAGCCTCTTCCCTTATATGGCCTCCTCACTGGTCAACCACCACCATTGCCAGGCTCCATCATTGGCCAGCAGTCATTATTGGAGGTCAACCTTCCGCAGTGCCGATTCCGCCTTCCCCATGCTGGAGGCCTTGCAGTTCACTGGGAGCGTGGGTTCCAGCTGCCACCACCTGGTGGGTATGCATGTTGTGCTCAACGGACCGGCGGCTCATGTACTCTGGAAGTCCACCTGATGGGGTACGCCTTCCGGTGGAAGGCGTACCCCATCAGGACAGGTGGTCAAGGAACTCTGGGCGGCCACCGGACACATTCTGCTGTACGTTCCATTGATCCTGGGACTCTGGCAGGCTGCCTGAACTGCCTTAGTTTCTTCCCTAGGGTCCTCGAGTCTGGGTCACCGTATTGTGCAGGTTGCCGGTCATGACTGTTTTCTTTTGAGGTATTTTTTCTTGTTATTTTGTCTCAGTCCCTCCGTGCCTGGGTCCCCCCTCTTCCCCCACAGGGTGGGTTGTTTTTCATGTTGGGGGGGGGGGGGGTCTTTTTTCCTTTTGATGTTGCCCTGGGGTGTCTGGGCCCACCCCTTGAGGGGGAGGCACTGTCATGATACTGGGCACGGGTGGGCGCCGTGCACAGTCTGTAGTTTAAGTTTAGCCTTTTTCTGTCTGTTTCCTTGTTTTACGCTGTTTAAGTATTGTCATTTTGTACTCGTAGTATTATTATTTACATGTTGGGGTTTGTGTTTTATTTTGACAGCGCTGCACAGCTCCCAGCTGTCAAACTGGTCCGCGGGCTGTGCAGCTGCCATTGATTGTATTATTTTCTCCACTCATGTATCCACACCTGTCACTTGTTAAGAAACGGTATATGAGGGCACGACAACCTTTCCCTGTTGTCGTGTCCTTCTATCACTGCTGCCATTCTCAGATGCAGAGTCCCGCTCTGAGAGTGATTCGAGCTTCGCTTTCGAGGAGAGCTCCATCCAGGTGGGTTTTCCCCTTTATTTCCAGCCGTGTTCCCCACAGTAATTAAGTTGTGCTCCAGCTGGTTCTGCCCTTTGCCCGGTGTCCCCAGGCTTCCGTTCCCCCATGACATTGAGTCCCACTCTCCTCCAGCGCTTCATCAGTTTGTATTTGTATATTTAGTGTTCCCTATGTGTTTGTCTTTATGTTAATAAATGTGCAGAAACCACAGTGAACGTGTGGTGTCCTTCCACAGTCCTTAATAAGGGTGATTTATGACAAAGAATGAATTTTTCTTTTATTTAACCCTTTGAGTGTAAGAATTTGTGTGCCCCTAGTGGCAGAGTGCGGCGCTGCGCCTGTCAGCTCACTCTGACATCACCGGCTGCATTGGGGATTTGTACTGATTTGTACTGATCTGACAGTTTCAGAAGGTGGCAGACATGCATTGGAGGACTCAATTAATGACACGTAATACACCAGAGAAGGAGAACTCCTCATTTCCTTTTCCTGTATTCCCTTCTTTTAGCTCAGAAAGCTAATATGGCTGTGATCCGTCATTGTCACCATCACTTAGACAGCTTTGTACACGGAAAATAGCCACGGGATACAAGCGAAATTTATGTGGGACAATCATAAGACTTTGTAGACGTGGAAGAGAGCGTAAATGACTGATAGAACGCAAAATAATAACCACGATGGATGAAAACGCAGCGACCACGACTGCGAGCAAGTCCTGTTAGCCGCTGGTAAGTGATGAATTTCTGTGGTTTTTTTTAATATTGTACTGATTTCTTGTTCATATACTTTGAAGATAAGATGATGAGGTACCTCTGTACAAAAAATGGTGTCAAAAGACATAAACCATTCTTTGTGTAAATATGTCCAAAGTCCGGTTTTGACTGAGTTATGGAATTTAAAGAGCTGCCGTGACATTATGCAAATTAGATGCGTAAATGTATTCCTATCTGAAACTTTGGATCATATTTTACATCTTTCTAATTGACAGTAAGCCATTATCTCTGATCGCTTTCAAGTTATAGCCTTGGAAATTTGAACTGTTTTATTGACAAAAATATTTACCACTCTTAATCACTAGGGGTTATGTCACAATTCCGCAACAGACACACTCAGATGGTTAAGTCGATTTTCTTTTAATTTAATAATTTAATTTAATTTAATTTAATTTAATACTCAGCTAAACGTACTAGGATAACAGATTTACTGATCCTGATCCATTTGACTGTTCACAAATCCATTGCTACTGCCTTAATGTGCCAGTAGGAGAAAGGCACGCAGTGTCCCTCACTCATTATAGAGGACAGAACAGGAAACTACTTTACTTGTCTGCGTCCACTTCTTTCATCACTATTTCCCTTCTTTTAAGGTAATAACTTCACAAAACAGCATAAAT
Source organism: Pholidichthys leucotaenia (assembly GCA_020510985.1). Classification (NCBI taxonomy): domain Eukaryota; kingdom Metazoa; phylum Chordata; class Actinopteri; order Cichliformes; family Pholidichthyidae; genus Pholidichthys; species Pholidichthys leucotaenia. Next base: position 37,458,490 of record CM035845.1, on the reverse strand, counting down.
TAGCGAGTATATAAGATATGATGTACTTTACTCTGTTTAAGTTGCTAGGTACCAGTTTAAAAGTGTGTTTTTGCCATGTATTTGCCATGAAAGCTGGCTATGGGAGACCTCATGGTACACTCTTAACGTGCACATTGCCATAGTGTATCAATAAGATACTGGTTTAAGCATATGTTAAGTGAATGTTATTTTAAGATGTAAATGAGAAATGTGCTTGCTAAGAAATATTGGTTTAATTGATGGAGCAGTGCATGATTCATAAGTTAATGATTTTGCTGAAAGTATATAATTAAAAACAAGTTAAAACAGGTTAAAACAGATATTTGTTTGAGATACGCACAATGCAGAAAACATGCAAAGAGATGTCCAACATGTCATGATTTGCCCCGCGGGGCAGGAACAAAGATCCAAGCACTGGACTGCTAGTTGTGCAATTCATTAAGGAGTACATAAAGTCCAAACAGTGAGCAAAAATAAACTTGCATCAACTGAGGAGTGCAGGGAAACGGTGAAGATACAAATGGGAATGCATGTCGGAACAGGGTAGGGTTTCCGACGGGGTTGAGAAACAATCAGAGATAACCATGAGGCACTGACAATGAGTGGCAGGAAAAGCATTCTGAAATAAGGCAGGTAATCAAACACAATGATTGCCATAAGGTGTGGATGTCATGAGCGGGCAGGTGACCTAATTACTGAGCTGAGTCCACAAGCGAGATGAAAAGGGAGGACGTAGTGTCTGGAAGGAAGAGGAGCGCTCATGCCACGGAGACTACACAAAACAAAACTCACACACAGAGAACTAATATATAAACTTGAGAAAACACAGGATAAGGACAACAATAAATAGAGAGCCTGAGCACGGTGAAACACTGCGCTCCGTCCCGTGACACAACTGTTATGAAGTGATAGTATGTTTTTGCAAAACTTTAAAGTAAGTAAGTAAGTAAAGTTTATTTATAAAGCACATTTCACAGACATGTAGTCACAAAGTGCTGTACAATAAAATAGAATTTAAAAAAAACTTATAGACATCATCAAAGAGAAAAGAAAAATAAAATATAGAGAACAAATTAAAACACAAGATTAAAAGATTTATAAAAATATCAGACATACCATTAAAAAGCTGTTGAATTGAAATTCAATGGAAAGCCCCGTTAAACAAAAAAGTTCTCAGCTGCTTTATAAGAGTCCACAGAGTCAGGTAAACATAGCTGGAGTGGGAGATTATTCCAAAGCCTTGGAGCTACAGATTGAAAGGCTCTGTCCCCCTTGGTCTTGAGCCACATACAAGGAACAACTAACAAGTCCTGAGCTTCAGATCTAAGAGTGCGACCAGGAGTATGTTTGAGAAGAAGATCAGATAAATAACATTCAATACAGAGGAGTGAACTGGAAAGCACTATACTTGTCTGTGTCTGCTTCTTTCCTCACCATTTCCCTTCTTTTAAGGAGCACAACACTAGCATTCTTTTTGAAATTCTTTAGCCAATAAGAAATCATTTTACATTTGTTGCTATGGAAAATTCACTATCTCCTTGCATTGAAGAAAAAAAAAGGAAGGAGGCTAGGCTCTAACCAGTCACAGCCAGTGTTTTGACAACGTCACCATATCGACCCATTTCAACTCCCAGATTACTATCGGTGTGCACGGACAGGATATCCTGCAGTATTTACTTGCTAACAAGTTTCAGAAACTACAATTTGAACACCCGCTTCGGATAAAAAACAGTCCAAGGCCTTCCCCTAAACTGGACATTATAAAGAAGTCAGGATGCAGCAGGATGGCACTCAGGATACCCGGACGAGAAGAGGTGCTAGCCTGCTTAGCAATGCTAGCCTTGGCCTTGCATTTTGCGGCCGTTATAACTGGATTTGATGATATGAAGATTCATTCAGATCCATGTAAAGACATGGTAACAGGTGAGTTAAAATTTCTTGCTCTCCTAAATGTGTCTATGCCTGTATGCTGTTTTATTTTCAACTCATTATATGATTGTGGGAAATCATTTTTATTTGTGCTCAGTTTGACTCAATAACGAACAGCACCAAACTGTTCCACAGACTACCTCTTCCAACCGTTTCAAAGCTGGGGGAAGGTGACCTTCTGCAGAACGGTGGGGAGCAATCACACTGACAAAGGTTCCATACTTTTGGGGTCAAAGCCCTGTCAGCACAGAACTGGCACTACCACTACTACTATTTATGAATCCCCTCAATATTTACTCTTGAGAAAATATTCTGTTTATTGCCCCCAACAGGAGAATAAATATCTGCCCTTGCATACATGGGATGATGTTTAATAATGGCAATTTCCCTGAGTAAATCGATATCGATTCGGATTGAATCGATTCAGAACTTCAAGAATCAGAATTGAATTGATTCTGGAAATTATTGATGATTCTCAGCCCTAATCGGCAGCCAACCCACACACTGCAAAAGACGGTTGATGGCCTGAACCGCATGCAGCCAGAATGCATGGTTTCTCAAAAGCAGCCTTGACATTTACCAAACCCACTCTCACTACAGGAGGGCCACACAGGGGATTCACTGCTCACACTTCAAGGTGCATGGTGGCTGGAGTTATCTGTTAGAATCACAACACTTTGATTTGTGTGTCCCTTTTTTACAAGTTTAATACAAAAAAAAAAACTTTTCTCCCTTTTGCACACAAAAGGCATATTTTTGTCATATTTTGAGCAGTGTGTGGGCACTTTTAATGTGCAAAGACAGCCAATCCACCTGAGACATTTGGCATGTCAGGGCTAGTGGTTAAACAGCATGATTGCTACCTTGGGCAGGTAAAAACAGAGTGCCACTTTAAAATGAGTCATTTTATCTTGACAAGAGTCCTGTATTGGACAGCTGACCAGTGGGTCACTCCTGCAGTCAGAACACTAACTGCACTCTCCCTCAAAATTTGTGACATGTGGCATTGTGTTATGTAGGACCAAAATCAAAAGTGTTACATTTATATTTTTGTTGAGGGTACAGTGCATCCGGAAAGTATTCACAGCGCTTCACTTTTTCCACATTTTGTTATGTTAGAGCCTTATTCCCAAATGGAATAAATTCATTTTTTCCTCAAAATTCTGCACACAATATGCCATAATGACAACATGAAAAAAGTTCAAGATTTTTGCAAATTTATTAAAACTAAAAAACTGAGAAATCACATGTGCAGTTCATAAGTGTCACAACTGGGGCACAGCCAGGGACCATGCCCATGCTTTATGTTCATTTAGGTCTTGACTTTTCACAGTATCATTATTCTGTTTATGATTATTATTAAGTGCCCCCATGTTTCCTGATCCTTGTCATGTCATGTCTTCCCCTGCTGTCTGTGTCTTATGGGTGTATTTTTGTATTAGATTATATTTTGTCATCCCTGTTTATTTGTACTGTTTAGTATTATTGTGCTCTGTCTTGTCTACTGTGCATTCCCCGTCTGTGTGTGTGTGTGTGTGTGTGTGTGTGTGTGTGTGTGTGTGTGTGTGTGTGTGCGCAGCCCCACCTGTCCTGTCTGTTTCCCCATGTGTTACTGATTTAGCCCTTGATTGTTCCCACCTGTCTGACGTTTAGTTGATTATCTGTTCCCCTATTTATGTGAGTTGTACTTGTGCTCTGTCTTGCATCCTTGTCGTTGTACTCCCGTGGTTTCCTCGTGTGTTCAAATGCCCCTTGTTCTCGTCAAAAAAAAAAAGAAGAAAAAGAAAACTGATGAGAAAAAGTTTCATCTTACAGAGAAAAAATGTTTCAGATTTACACAAACTATTGTAATCAGTAGAAAGTCAGAAATTTACTAGAAATAAAGCTGTAAATTCACAGAGAAAATTTTGGACCCTCTGGTGGGCCGTTTTTGGCCTACGAGCCATATGTTTGACAGCCCTGGACCAGCCCATTAAAAATGCATATTTAGAAGATTTACTTCCATGAAATAGTTGCATATCACAACAGCATGTAAATGAATAAGATAAAATAAAACAGAAAGCACAGAAATGAAAGTTCATCTTAGAATTACTGCAACAAATCACAGTCACTTTTTCTCTGTGCAGTAATTAACACAACTTTGGACATTATATGCAGCTTCTTGCTCAAAAAATTCTCATGTTTAACCACAGAGGTGGGAGCTGTTGGGGGCTACTCACCGCTCAGACAACAGGTGATAAGGGCTCGATATGAGAACTTACTACCGCCACGGCATTTCTTGCCACCGGGTTGTGGTGTGAGCAGGACAGGCAGCCGACCCATGGAGGAGACTGACGGCTGGGCCAGCTAGTAGGATCAGTTTATATTTATTGGCGCTAAAAATATCTATCCATATTAATAAAACGAGTAACACATCTGATCAAATTTCAGTAACTTTATCACATTACTGAATTTTAAACAGTAATTTCCTTACACAGCATGTTACTGCAAAAGTAGTGGTGTTACTCCCAACACTGGGGGTGGCTTCCATCTGGCCACGCTACCATACAGGCCTGATTTGTGGATTGCTGCAGAGATGGTTGTCCTTCTGGAAGGTTCTCCTCTGGAGCTGACCACTGGGTTCTTGGTCACCTCCCTGAAAAAGGCCCTTCTCCCCCGATCGCTCAGTTTAGACGGCCAGCCAGCTCGAGAAAGAGTCCTAGTGACTCCGAACTTCTTCCATTTACGGATGATGGAGGCCACTATCTCATTGGGACCTTCAATGCAGCAGAAATTTTTCTGTACCCTTCCCCAGATTTGTGCCTCCAGACAATCCTGTCTAGGAGGTCTACAGACAATTCCTTTGACTTCATGCTTGGTTTGTGCTCAGACATGCACTGTCAGCTGTGGGACCTTATATAGACAGGTGTGTCTTTCAAAATCATGTCCAATCAACTGAATTTACCACAGGTGGACCCCAATTAAGCTGTGGAAACATCTCAAGGATGATCAGTGGAAACAGGATGCACCTGAGCTCAATTTTATGCTTCATGGCAAAGGCTGTGAATACTTATGTACATGTGATTTCTTAGTTGTTTTGGGGGGTTTTTTTGACAAATTTGCAAAAATCTCAAAAAAAAAAACTTTTTTCACGTTGTCTTTATGTGGTATTGTGTGTAAAATTTTGAGGGAAAAAATGAATTTAATCTATTTTGGAATAAGGCTGTAACATAAAATGTGGAAAAAGTGAAGCACTGTGAATACTTTCTGGATAAACCGTACTTAAATCTCGGAACTTTTAACTGTGGAGATACCCAGTCAGCATGTCCATGTGGGCCCCACCATAGGTTAAAACTGGTTGTCTTATGAGTCCCATGTGGGTTTGCCTACTGGTTCCATGTTGGGACCATCTGTGTTGGCCCACATGGACTATGGACTATGGCGTCTATGTTACTGAAACCTGCTCACCTGCCGTCAACCATGTGGGGCCCAGATGGGTTACTTGCTTACCTGTACAACAGGTAAAGTCCATGTGGGCAAATACATGGATTCCGGAGCATCAGAGGCAGAACCACCAGACTGATCAACAGCTTCCTTCCACAAGCTGTCAGGATGCTGAACAGTTAACCCGGAATCTCTCATACACACTACTGCACCTACGGACATTTTCTATATTATTTGTATATTATAGTTAGTTAGTTTTTTGTTTTTTGTTTTTTTTTTCCCCAAGTATGTCTCAGGGATGTGTGAATAGATGGGGGGTGGGGGTGGGGGGTGGAACTATGTGGGAGTGTGTCTTAAATCATGCTGCTTCTATTTATATGGATGCCGAGAGAAACGCAATTTCATCTTGCCTGCACTACAGTTGTATGTACAGCAATATGACAATAAAGTTTGATTTGATTTGATTTTGACATATGGGGCCAGCATGGAACCTGTGGACAAACCCACATGGGACCCATAAGACATGGGTCCCATGGTAGGGCCCACAGGGACATGCTGGCAGGGTGTTGGTAGAAACACACCTGAAGTCAAGCCAAATTCTCATTGGATGACTGCATCCCTGTCATGGCGTGCTAAGTTCTTTGACAGCTCACGCGCACGATACCAAACACAGGATGAACCACACAGAGGGGCACGTTTGACAATTTATTAATAGCAAGAACACAACAGCGCACAGCTACAGAAACAGTCACTCACCAGAGGAAAGGACCTGTGGAGAGGAGACGAGAGCTGTGAGCTGAGGAGTGGAGTAAGGGGAAAATGGGTGAGCCAAATTGCCACTTACTTGGGAAATCCAGGGATGACCGGCAGGACCCAGCGGGGAATAGACGAACCAGTAGGGTAGGGGGGAGTAGTGGAGCTGATGGTGCCTGACCGGGGGAATGAAGTCGCTGATGGGTAGTGTGTTGTTACAGTTTAAATATATTTGTTCGTCCAGTCCTCTAGAGGGCGCTAGGCTCTGTAGTAGCTTTAAGCTTGCCAGTAGGTGACGAGAAGAAGAGACCTAGCATACTGAATGTTGACAGGAACACGAGTCTGCGTCGCTGTTCCTTCTAAAGCCATCCGTTCACTTCCAGCCCTTTGAGTGGCAATATGAGTAAGTTAGTAGTTTGTTGTGATGAGTAGATAAAGTATAGTTGATTATTAGAATAAGTTTGAGTTTTATAGACGCTAATCGGCGATGTGTTTGTGATAGCGAAGCCGTATCGGAGTCCGTGTGATGACGCTGTTTAGCTAGTGTTGACTTTTTAAATGTACCGCTTGTAAATATCGTCTTTATTTCCTAATTTGTAAATATTTCTTTGTGTCTGTATTTTTCAGTTTCACACTCTCTGTATTAAATCCTAGTCCAAAACGACACCTGCCTGTTCCTTGGAGGAAGTGATGCAAGAGAGAGTTTAGCTGGCTGTGAATCTCAATATAGGACACGAGTCACATTGGGTGCAACAGTACAGTGAAATCATAGCACTCGGTGAGGGACCACAGTGAAGGTGGGTGGAATTTAATGTACATTTAACATCAGCGGTCCTATCCAGTCGTCAAGATGGAGCAAACACAGGCTGAAAGCCATAACAGTGAAGAAGCACGGAGCGAAAAAGGGTCACGCTCCTCAAGGTCACGCTCCTCCCACTCATCCAGGTCTTCTGTACATTCCGGGAAACTGACTCCCCGATCAGCTGTAGGATCTAGGAGGTCATTAGCTTCAAGTCAAGCCAGTATGGCAGCAGCACATGCCCGAGCAGAAGCTCAAGCAGCAAAAGACAGACTAGCATATGCTGAGAGAGAGATGAGCATTAAAATGGAAAAGGCACGGTTAGAGGCAACTCTAGATCTACTTAACCTACAAAGGGAAGCAGATGCAGCCAGGGTTAAAGCAGAAGTAATGGAGTCTGCTGTAGCTCGGCTCATTAACCCAGAACACAGCGAAGAATTGAGATTCTTGCCTCTAGAACAAACTGCAGAACAAAAAGTGAATGAATACATAAACAGGCATAGTTGTACTGATTCATCTCAAAAGAAAGAAACTTTTCAACAGGACAGTACACATCAGGAACAACATTCCACACTGATTTATTCACATCTCCATGCCAAACAAGAAACAGCTCATTGCCCAATTCAGCCACAAGAGGGCGCCAAGCGACCACCACAAAGAGATGCAATTCACCAAAATTCTCAAAGTGTGTTGCAATCACAACAGATATCAAGTTCAAATGATGCAAACAACACTACCAGCGACCTTGCCAGGTTCTTAGCCAGAAGCCAACTATTAACAGGAGGACTGACAAAATATGATGACAAGCCAGAGAGTTATCTTAGCTGGAAAGCCACATTCCAGAGTACCATCAGAGACCTCGGTCTTACAGCCAGTGAAGAACTAAACCTCCTCATTAAGTGGCTCGGCCCTGAGTCTTCTGAACAGAATCAGAATCAGAATCAGGTTTATTGCCATTGTTCATGTAGTACACAAACTAGGAATTTGTCTCGGTGCAATGCTGCAACATTAAACATGATAAGATAAAAGAAATAAACTATACATGCAATAAAGTGTAGAATAAGAGTAAGTGATACTGGTCAGCAGTTAAAATATATTAGCGAGCAGCAGATACTGTGGAGAACTATATAGTGCAGTCGGTAATGCAGGAAGAAAACAGTGATGATTGACATGAGTCTGGTTGAGCTGCTGTACATAGTGCACGAGAGTCAATAAGTCACTTAGTGTTCAGCAGTCTGATGGCAGAGGGGAAGAAGCTGTTCATGTGACGGGAGGTTTTAGTCTGGATGGACCGAAGTCTTCTACCAGAGGGGAGGGGGGCAAACAGTACGTGACCAGGGTGTGAGGGATCGGCTATGATCCGGCCAGCACGCCTCCGGGTCCTGGAGATGTACAGATCCTGGAGAGATGGGAGCTTGCAGCCGATCACCTTCTCAGCAGTGCGCACGACGCGCTGCAGCCTTAGTCTGTCCCTGGCAGTGGCTCCTGCGTACCACACGGTTATGGAGGTGGTGAGGATGGACTCGATGATGGCTGTGTAGAACTGCACTAACATCTTGGTGGGTAGCTTGAGCTTCCTCAGCTGCCGCAGGAAGAACATCCTCTGCTGGGGTTTTTTGATGAGTGAGCTGATGGTCGGCTCCCATTTGAGGTCCCTGGTGATGGTAGTGCCTAGGAAGCGGAAGGAATCAGCAGTGGTGATGGGAGAGCCTGAGAGGGTGAGGGGGGGCAGAGGGGTAGTGACTTTCCTGAAGTCTACAATCATCTCCACTGTCTTCAGAGCGTTCAGCTGCAGGTTGTTATTGTTGCACCAGGACGCCAGCTGGGCCACCTCTCTCCTGTAGGCGGACTCGTCGCCGTTGGAGATGAGCCCGATGAGGGTGGTGTCGTCCGCAAACTTGATCAACTTGACAGACTGGTGGCTGGAGGTGCAGGAGTTGGTGTAAAGGGAGAAGAGTAGGGGGGAAAGTACACAGCCCTGGGGTGATCCGGTGCTGATGCTAGTAGAGTCTGAGACAGTCTTTCCCAGCCGCACATGCTGCCTCCGGTCCGTCAGGAAGTCGGTGATCCACCTGCAGAGAGAGTCAGGCACGTTGAGCAGGGACAGCTTGTCCCGGAGCAGAGCGGGGCGGATGGTGTTGAATGCGGAGCTGAAGTCCACAAACAGGATCCTGGCGTAGGTTCCCGGGGAGTCCAGGTGCTGCAGGATGGAGTGGAGGGCCAGGTTGACTGCGTCGTCTACAGACCTGTTGGCTCGGTAGGCAAACTGCAGCGGGTCCAGGAGAGGGGTGGTGATGGACTTGAGGTGGGGCAGGACCAGGCGCTCAAAGGACTTCATGACTACAGAGGTGAGCGCTACAGGTCTGTAGTCATTAAGTCCAGTGATCCGTGGCTTCTTGGGGACAGGGATGATGGTGGAGGATTTGAGGCAGGACGGCACGTGGCATAACTTAAGGGAGGTGTTAAAAATGTCTGTGAAGACAGGAGCCAGCTGTTTCGCACAGTGTCTTAGGGTGGAGGGAGACACGCCGTCCGGGCCGGGGGCCTTGCGCGGGTTCAGTCTGGAGAACTGTTTGAGCACGTCCTGCTCACTGATGATAAGGGCAGGGGGGGAGGAGGGGGGTGTGCCTTTAATGAAGTAGGGATTGTGGAGGCTGTGGAGCTGGAGGGAGGGGGGGAGTTGGACACAGATGACGAGGTGTCAAAACAGGCATAGTGTTGGGACAGTCTTTGACAAAGGGCTTTGTCATCCTGACCTTTAGGAGCCTGAGGCCGATAGTTGGTGATTTGCCTCAGTCCTCTCCACACGGAAGCCGAATCATTAGCAGTGAACTGCTGCTGGAGTCTCTCTGAATACACAGATTTAGCCCTCTTCAGCTCTCTGTTAAACCGGTATTTAACCTCCCTGTAGCAGTCCCTGTCTCCACTTTTCAGCGCTGCTTCCTTCTCCTTCCTGATCTGTCTGAGCTTAGCTGTGAACCAGGGTTTGTCATTAGAGTAACTCACCCTGGTGCGTGATGGAAGAATGACCTCTTCACAAAAGTGGATATATGAGTTCACAGTGTCCGTGTACTCATCCAGATCATGCGTGGCTCCTTTAAACATGCCCCAGTCAGATATTTCCATGCACGTTTCCAGCTTCTCCTCAGCTTCACTGGTCCGTTTCTTCGTAGTGCTCATGACAGGTTTAGTGAGCTTCAATCTCTGTCTGTATGTGGGAATGAGGTGAACCATCACGTGATCAGATAATCCCAGCGCAGCGCGAGGAACAGCGCGATATGCGTCTTTCACTGTGGTGTAACAGTGATCCAGTGTGTTTAATCCTCTGGTGGGGCATTTAATAAACTGTTTGTAGCGGGGGAGATCGTGGCTCAGATTGCACTGATTAAAGTCGCCAGCCACAATAATCAGCGAGTCTGGAAAAATCCACTCTGTGTGTTGAATGTGATCCGCGAGCACGCGCTGAGCTTCGCGCGTGTCCGCGTCGGGAGGGGCGTACACAACGATGAGTATAAAAGAAGCAAACTCCCGCGGGGAATAAAAAGGCTTGCAGTTGATAACAAGAAATTCCAGGGCGGGAGAACAGTGTTTGGAAATTACCGTTACATCAGAGCACCAGCTGCAGTTGATGAAGAAGCAGACTCCGCCTCCTGTGGTCTTGCCGGAAAGCTCTGTGTCACGATCAGCACGAAAGAGCTGGAAGCCGTCGAGGCGCAGCGCGCTGTCCGGTATATTTTCCCGGAGCCAGGTCTCAGTAAAGCAGAGGGCAGCCGAGGAGGCGAGGTCCCTAAAACGCATCAGCAGTCTCAGTTCATCTACCTTGTTAGAGAGAGAGTTGGTATTGGACAGAAATATGCCAGGCAGCGCCGTTCGCGAGCCTCTCCTGCGAAGCCGCACGAGAGCGCCCGCTCGTCTACCTCTCTTCCGCCGTCTCACTTTTCGAGCCAAGCAATGAACCAGATCGGCGGCAGGGGCTAAAAAAACTGGGAGGAGGTCCGTGGGGGTGAAAGTCCTGATATTTAGAAGTTCTTCACGGGTATAAGTGCAAGCAGACACACAATTGACAAACAAAAGCAAACAAAGAGCGCAGCGAAGCACCATGTCGACCGCTGTGGGCGCCATCTTGGTCTTCTAAGAGATTAAAAGCAGTCAATATCAGGCATCCACCTGCTGGTCTGAACATGGTCTGGGCGAGACTGGAAGAATGCTACGGCTCACCAGAGGCAATAGAAAAGTCCATGTTTGAAAGAATCCAAAATTTTCCAAAGCTCATGAGCAAAGAGCCACACAAGCTTCGCGATCTATCAGATCTACTGTGTGAACTGGAAGCAGCAAAGCTGGATGGATATCTGCCAGGCTTGAGCTACTTACACACAGCAAGAGGTGTAAGTCCAATCGTGGAAAAGTTGCCCTTTCACCTTCAGGAGAAGTGGACAATGGTAGGGTCAAAGTATAAAGAAGACCATCATGTAAGTTTCCCACCTTTCTCATTCTTTGTTGAATTTGTAAAAGGTCAAGCCAAGGCAAGGAATGACCCAAGCTTCAACACGACTTATAGCTCACCTGCCAATTCTACAATTAGTTACAAAAAAGGAAAATCACAAAGTCACTACATGCAGAAACAATCAGTTACGGTACACAAAACAGACGTGTCAGTCGGAGTGGAGACAAAAGAAGGAGGCGAAGACATTAAAAGACAATGTCCCATACATCACAAACCACACCCACTGAAAGGATGCAGGGGTTTTAGAGCTATGTTGCTTGAGGACAGAAAAAAGGTACTCAAGAGACAACAAAGTCTGCTATCGCTGCCTTGCTTCCACTACCCACCAAGCCAGGGACTGTCAAATAACAATCAAGTGTGGAGAATGCAACAGCGACAAACACCTGGCAGCTCTCCACCCAGGCCCGGCTCCAACAGCATCTAAGCCTCCCTCATCCCCTAAAGAGAACGGCGGGGAGCAAGAGCTCACACAAGACTTAGGTGTTACAGCCACATGTACCGAGGTATGTGGAAATCAAATCACAGGAAAATCCTGCTCCAAGATCTGTTTGGTGCAAGTCTACCCGAAAGGTGAGCCACACAACATGAAAAAGATGTATGCAATAATAGATGATCAAAGTAATCAATCGCTCGCAAAAACAGAGTTTTTTGAAACATTCAATATTCAAGGCACAGCCACACCTTACACACTGAAGACGTGTACTGGCACAACACAAGTAAATGGTAGAAGAGCCTGCAACTACATAGTTCAATCATTGGATGGAAAAATGAGTTTTCCTCTCCCCACACTCATAGAGTGCAATGCTATCCCCAACAATAGGGAAGAAATACCCACTGCAGAAGCTGCCTCGCATCACCCCCATCTGAAAGCAATAGCTGCTGAAATACCACCCCTCGAACCAGACGCTGACATACTGCTGCTGATAGGACGCAACCTTCTCAGAGTACACAAGGTGAGAAAGCAAATCAGTGGCAGGCACAACGATCCATTTGCACAGAAGCTTGACCTGGGCTGGGTTATCATTGGTGATGTATGTCTGGGCACCGCCCACAAGCCAAGTGAGGTAAGCGCTCTCAAAACACATGTGTTGGACAACGGACGCCCAAGCTATCTCACTCCCTGCGACAATCGCTTCAATGTAAAAGAGAGCTTCACAGTGAGCCAACCGAAAGCTGTCTCCAACCTACTGCCATTTTCAAACCCACATGCAAAGCCCACAGTTGAGAATCTAGGTGAAGCAGTCTTCTGTCGCACTAATGAAGACAATCACCTCGCACACTCTGTTGAAGACACAATCTTTCTGAAGAAGATGGAAAGGTCCTTCAAAGATGACACAAACAGTTGGGTGGCACCACTTCCGTTTCGTAACCCCAGACGCCTACTCCCTGACAACAGGTGCTACGCCTACAAGCGGCTCATGTCTCTGCGACGTATGCTTGACAAGAAGCCAGACATGAAAGCACACTTTGTTGAGTTCATGCAGAAGATGCTCGACAACAAACACGCAGAGCCAGCGCCACCTCGTGATAGAGACAAAGAGGCCTGGTATCTCCCCATTTTCGGTGTATACCACCCACAGAAGCCTGGGAAGATCCGTGTGGTGTTCGATTCCAGTGCGCAGTTTGATGGAGTTTCACTCAATGATGTACTGCTGTCAGGGCCTGACCTAAACAACACACTCGTAGGTGTGCTCCTCCGCTTCAGAAAAGAACCTGTCGCTGTCACAGCTGACATCGAGCAGATGTTTTACTGCTTTGTTGTCCAAGAAGATCACAGAGATTACCTTCGCTTCTTGTGGTACGAAAACAACGACCTGATCAAAGAAGTGGTGGACTATCGCATGAGGGTGCATGTTTTCGGTAATAGTCCCTCCCCTGCGGTGGCGATCTACGGGTTGAGGATGGCAGCAAAGGAAGCAGAAGGTGAATATGGAACTGACGCTCGAAACTTCATAGAACAGGATTTCTATGTGGACGATGCATTAAAGTCTTTCTCGACAGAAGCTGAGGCTATCGACGTTCTAGAAAGAGCCCAGAAAATGCTCGCACTTTCTAATCTACGTCTCCACAAGATTGCCTCCAACAAAGTAGAAGTAGTGAACGCTTTCCCACCTGAAGACAGGGCCAAAGAACTCAAAGACCTTGATCTGTCTACAGACGAGCTCCCAGCCCAACGCAGTTTGGGTGTGATTTGGGACACCACATCAGACACGTTCACATTTGATGTTCCACAAGAGCAAAAGCCCTTTACTCGACGTGGTGTGCTGTCAATTGTTAACAGTCTGTTCGACCCTCTCGGGCTGCTAGCACCTGTAACCATCAAAGGCAGACTTCTTCTCAGAGAGCTCTCCAGCAGCAATCTTGAGTGGGACAGTCCCTTGCCTCAAGACATGTATGACGGTTGGAGAAAATGGCATGATTCTCTGCAGCATCTCAAGACACTGAACATTCCCCGTACCTACACTACCGTTCAAAAGTTTGGGGTCACCCAGACAATTATTTTGTGTTTTCCATGAAAAGTCACACTTATTTACCACCATGAGTTGTAAAATGAATAGAAAATATAGTCAAGACATTGACAAGGTTAGAAATAATGATTTGTATTTGAAATAATAATTTTTTCTAGATACTCAACCTGCTCAAAGGAAGGTCAATTTTATAGCTTCTCTAAGCAGCTAAACTGTTTTCAGCTGTACTAACATGATTGCACAAGGGTTTTCTAATCATCCATTAGCCTTCTGACGCAATGAGCAAACACATTGTACCATTAGAACACTGGAGTGATAGTTGCTGGAAATAGGCCTTTATACACCTATGTAGATATTGCACCAAAAACCAGACATTTGCAGCTAGAATAGTCATTTACCACATTAGCAATGTATATTAGATATTAGAGTGTATTTGTGATTAGTTTAAAGTTATCTTCATTGAAAAAAACAGTGCTTTTCTTTCAAAAATAAGGAAATTTCTAAGTGACCCCAAACTTTTGAACGGTAGTGTATGTTTCATTCTCCATCTCACAAGCCAAGGTCACTGAACTCTGTGTTCTCAGATGCTTCAGTTAAAGCTATAGCTGCAGTTGCCTACTTGAGAGTCACACACGAAGACAACCATAACGAGGTTGGGTTTGTCATGGGTAAGGCCAAACTAGCTCCTGTGCCAGAGCTCACCATTCCGAGGCTAGAACTGTGTGCTGCAGTGCTCGCTGTGGAAATGTCTGAGCTTCTCAGAGAAGAACTAAAGATGAAAATTGACAAGACCACATTTTACACTGAGAGCAAAGTGGTGTTAGGATTCATCTACAATCAACACAGAAGATTTCATGTATATGTGAACAATCGTGTCCAAAGAATCAAGCAATCGTCTCTGCCTGGCCAGTGGAAGTATGTCCCAACAGAGCACAATCCTGCTGATCGTGGATCTCGCTCTCTGCCAGCAGGGAAAATCTCCAGTACTACATGGTGGTATGGTCCAACCTTCCTGCTCGACAAACAGACTGTCGCTCCTGAAAAAGGCCCATTTGAGCTCATCGATCCAGAGTCAGATGTTGAAATTAGACAGAACGTGACAACGCTTGTGACAAGCACTAACCTCAAAGCCTTGGGTTCATCACGTTTTGAACGTTTCTCAAAGTGGACCTCCCTTGTCAAAGCAGTAGCTTACCTACGTCACATTGCTCACGGTTTCAAGTCCAAAGGAGGTAACAGATGTAGGAGCTGGCATCTCTGTAAAACAAGTCTCACAGAAGAAGCCTTAACACAAGCAGAGTACACAATCATTAGATGTGTCCAACATGAAGTGTATGCAGAGGAAATCAAGTGCATCAAGAGAAAACGAGAAATAGTGCGGAACAGTTCCCTTTACAAGCTCAATCCGATTATCAACGACAATGGTTTACTCCGAGTAGGAGGACGTCTGTCAGAGTCAAAGCTGCCCAGTCATGAAGTCAATCCTCTTCTACTCCCAGCAAAGCATCACATCGCTACATTGCTCATCCGACATCACCATGAGGCTGTTAAGCATCAAGGAAGACATTTCACTGAGGGTGCAGTGAGAGCAAGCGGCGTGTGGTTAGTGGGTGCCAAGAGATCCATCAGCAGTGTCATCCACAAATGTGTAACCTGTAGAAAGCTTCGAGGCAAGACAGAGCAGCAAATCATGGCAGATCTACCCGCTGAACGTTTGCAAACCGATCCCCCATTTTCTTATGTTGGCCTAGATGTATTTGGACCGTGGGAGGTTACAATGCGACGCACTAGAGGTGGTCAAGTCAACAGCAAAAGATGGGCGGTTCTGTTCACGTGCATGTCTACAAGAGCCATTCACATCGAAGTAATCGAAACACTCAGCTCTTCAAGTTTTATCAATGCTCTTCGAAGATTCTTCGCCACCAGAGGCCCTGCTAAACAGCTAAGATCTGACTGCGGGACCAACTTTGTCGGAGCATCCAAGGAATTGAAATTGGATCCTCCAAAACCTGATGAGACAAGTGTAGAAGACTATTTATGCGGACAAAGGTGCTCCTGGGTGTTTAACCCTCCTCACTCATCACACATGGGAGGCACATGGGAGCGTATGATCGGCATAGCACGACGCATCCTGGACTCGATGCTCTTACAATCAGGAAACCCCAAGCTAACCCATGAAGTCCTAACAACATTGCTGGCTGAAGTCACAGCTATTATCAACGCGAGACCTCTGGTGCCGGTCTCCTCAGATCCGGAAGCTCCTTTGATCCTGACGCCCATGACTCTTCTCACACAGAAGACTAATGCAATCCTAACTCCGCCTGGAGGTTTCACCAAGGCCGACATGTACAGACACCAGTGGAAGAGAGTTCAAGTCCTTGCCGACACCTTCTGGGCCCGCTGGCAAAAAGAGTACCTGAACACGCTCCAGAGTCGTCAGAAGTGGCAGCGCAACAAACCAAACCTGGAAGAAGGGGACGTCATTCTTCTCAAGGACAAGAACCTAAAAAGGAACGAATGGCCTATGGGCATCATCGTGAAGACTCTCGCAAGCAAGGATGGAGTCGTAAGGAAGGTGGAGGTCAAGGTGACACAGAACAAAGCTACAAAGACTTTCTCCAGACCCATCTCAGACTGTATACTCCTTTTATCTCGAACAAATTAGTTTATAAGTTTAGTGGCATTCTTAAAATAATGCCAGGCGGGGAGTGTGTTGTTACAGTTTAAATATATTTGTTCGTCCAGTCTTCTAGAGGGCGCTAGGCTCTGTAGTAGCTTTAAGCTTGCCAGTAGGTGACGAGAAGAAGAGACCTAGCATACTGAATGTCGACAGGAACACGAGTCTGCGTCGCTGTTCCTTCTAAAGCCATCCGTTCACTTCCAGCCCTTTGAGTGGCAATATGAGTAAGTTAGTAGTTTGTTGTGATGAGTAGATAAAGTATAGTTGATTATTAGAATAAGTTTGATGAGTTTTATAGACGCTAATCGGCGATGTGTTTGTGATAGCGAAGCCGTATCGGAGTCCGTGTGATGATGCTGTTTAGCTAGTGTTGACTTTTTAAATGTACCGCTTGTAAATATCGTCTTTATTTCCTAATTTGTAAATATTTCTTTGTGTCTGTATTTTTCAGTTTCACACTCTCTGTATTAAATCCTAGTCCAAAACGACACCTGCCTGTTCCTTGGAGGAAGTGATGCAAGAGAGAGTTTAGCTGGCTGTGAATCTCAATATAGGACACGAGTCACATTGGGTGCAACAGTACAGGTAGTGAGGTGGAGCAGGAGAGCACACGCAGTCCCGGGGACACACCTATATGGTGGCAGAACCTGAAAAGGGGAGGAAAAAGAAGGTTAAGGACGTGTTAACGTTTCCAATAATTAGAAGCTAGTCCGAAGAGCGGGCAGTATACCCAGACGAGCCAGCGTAGACAGCGCGGAGGAGACCTCCTTAAGAACGCTGGCTGATGAGTGGGTGCAGGTGTGTCTTCTGCCTCAGGTGCTGTGATGAGCTGAAGGAGATGAGACCGGAAGGGGAGGGCGTGCTCCCGCTGCTCATGACAGGGCCCCCCCTTCTAGGGACGCCTCCTGGTGGGCCGGAGGGCTTATCAGGGTGGGCACGGTGAAAAGCCTGGAGCATCTCCTTGTCCTGCACCCATGATGAGGGAGTCCAGGATTGCTCCTCCGGCCCGTAACCCTCCCAATCAATGAGATACTGTAGGCCCCGACCTCGGCGGCGAAGATCCAGAATCCGCCGAACAGTGTGGGTGGGGTGGCCGTTGATGATACGGGGAGGAGGGGGAGGCGGGGGGCAGAGGGGACTGGTCAAGAGGGGTTTGATGTTGCTGACGTGGAAGGTGGGGTTCACCCGTAGGGACGACGGCAGCTTAAGCTGGACCGACGCGTCGTTGATTACCCAGGCGATGGGATAAGGCCCCAAGAAGCGGGGGGGGGGGGGGGGGGGGTGCAGCTTCTTGGATTTACCCTTGAGGGGGATCTGGCTAGATGCCAGCCAGACCTGCTGTCCCACGACATACTTGGGGGCCGGCACCTGCTTACGATCAGCAGCAGCCTGGGTGCGTTCGGTGGTGCGGGTCAGGGCGGCCGTAGTGGATCTCCAGACATGCTGGCAGCGCCAGGTGTGCGCCCCTACAGATGGCACCGAAACCTCCCTCTCGGCCATAAGGAGAAGAGGCGGCGTGTACCCCAACGACGCCTCAAAGGGGGTTAGTCCGGTGGCGGAGGATACCGCAGAGTTCATGGAGTATTCAACCCAGGTCAGGTGTATGCTCCAGGACGGGGGGTTATCGGTTGCTACGCACCACAAGGAAGCCTCCAGGGACTGGCTGGCACACTCTGCCTGCCCATTGCTCTGAGGATGATTTCTGGACGAGAAGCTCACCGTCGTTCCCAATATCCGGCAAAAGACCCTCCAAACCTGGGATGTGAATTGGGGACCCCGGTCAGACACAATGTCAATAGGGATGCCCTAGATCCTGATGACGTGGTCGGTGAGGAGGACTGCTGTCTCCAAGGCCGACGGGAGTTTGGGGAGGGCCACCAGATGGACTGCCTTGGAGAAGCGATCCACAATGGTTAGAATGACCATTTTGCCGTGGGAGGAGGGCAACCTGGTCACGAAATCCATGGCAATGTGGGACCACGGCCGACCAGGGATGGGAAGGGGATGAAGGAGTCCCGATGAGGGGTGGGGGGGGGGAGTCAGTCTTACCCTGGACGCATGTCTGGCAGGCTCTGACATACTCCTGGACATCCCGCTGCAGTGTGGGCCACCAGAACGCCCGTTTGATGAAATCAATGGTCCGGGCAATGCCAGGGCGGCAGGCAAAGCGACTGGTGTGACCCCACATCGCTGCGGAGGGCAGCTGGAATGTACAGACGTTCCGGAGGCACCCAACTGGCACAGGCTCCTGGGACTGGGCCTGGCGGACCCTCCGCTCGATATCCCAAGAAAGAGCTCCAATGACGCATGCAGGTGGCACGATGGTTTGGGAGGGGGGCTACATCCTTGGAATCAAACTGGCGTGAGAGCGTGTCCGGTTTGGTATTCCGGGTGCCAGGCCGGTAAGTGATAGTAAAGTTAAATCACTGGAAGAATAGCAACCAGCGAGCCTGCCTGGCATTCAGCCGGTGGGCCGACCGTAAGTACTCCTATAGGCCCTTAGAATAGAGGGTTAGTATTAGTGAAAGCGCTTTGAGTGGTCTTTGTGACTAGAAAAGCGCTATATAAGTGCAGGTTAGTTAGTTAGTTAGTTAGTAGTTAGTTAGTTAGTAGTTAGTTAGTTAGTTAGAGGTTCTTGTGGTCAGTCCACACAACGATGGGGTGAACAGCACCCTCTAACCAGTGCCTCCACTCCTCAAGTGCCAACTTAAGGGCCAGCAGCTCTCTGTCCCCTACGTTATAATTTCTCTCGGCTGGCATCAGCCGCCGAGAGAAATATGCACATGGGCGAAGCCTCTGATCGGGGGGCGTGCGCTGCGATAGTACAGCACCAACCCCTGAATCAGACCCGTCCACCTTGAGGACAAAAGGAAGCTGCGTGTCGACCTGGGCCAAGATGGGTCTGTCAGTGAACTGGCACTTTAATTTGTGAAACGCCAGTTCAGCTGCCTCAGTCCACTGAAAGGGGACTTTAATGGAGGTCAGCTGTGTTAAAGGCAGTGTGATCCCACTGTAATTCTGGATGAACCTGCAATAGAAGTTCGCAAACCCGAGGAAGCGCTGGAGCTCCCTGCGGGAGTGGGGTGTTAGCCAATCAAACACTGCCTTTACCTTGGCCGGGTCTGCAATCAGCTCCCCCTCAGCCACAATGAAGCCCAAGAAGGTGGTGGATGGTGTAGAGAACTCAAACTTCTCGGCCTTCACGAACAGGTGGTTCTCCAAGAGCTGTCATAGAACAGCCCTTACGTGGACCTCGTGTTCCTCTGGCGAGCGGGAGAAAATCAAAATGTCATCAAGGTAGACAAACACGAATTGATAAAGCATATCGTGGAGGACATCATTAATTAACCGCTGGAAGACAGCAGGGGCGTTAGTGAGCCCGAATGGCATCACTAAGTATTCAAATTGGCCCTGATGTGTTTTAAAGGCTGTCTTCCATTCATTCATCGCCCTCGCGAATGCAGACCAAATGATATGCGCTCCTAAGGTCTAACTTGGTGAACACCCGTGAACGCTGAAGAAGCTCGAATGCTGAATTGATCAGTGGCAGAAGGTACTTCAAATCAAATCAAAATCAAATCAACCTTTATTGTCATATTGCTGTACATACAACAGTAGTGCAGGCAAGATGAAAATGCGTTTCTCTCGACATCCATATAAGTCGAAGAACATGATTTAAGACACACACATATCTTCACCCCCCCCCCCCACTCCACCACATCCATTTACGCATCCCTCAGACATACTTGAAAAACTAACTAACTATAATATACAAATAATGTACATAATGTCCGTAGGTGCAGTAGTGTATACGAGAGATTCCGGATCAACTGTTCAGCATCCTAACAGCTTGAGGAAGGAAGCTGTTAATCAGTCTGGTGGTTCTGCCTCTGATGCTCCGGAATCGTTTACCAGATGGAAGAAGTTCAAAGTGTTTATGCAGAGGGTGAGAACGGTCCTTGACAATGTTCAGTGCCTTGCTCCTACAACGGTTCTGAAAAAGTTCTTGGACAGAGGGGAGGGAGACTCCAATTACCCTCTCAGCTCCCTTAACTATTCTCTGCAGGGCTTTTTTGTCTGGCATACTGCAGCTGGAGTACCATGTAGCAATGCAGTACATCAGAACACTCTCCACCACACCTCTGTAGAAGGTCCTGAGGATGCAGATGGGGAGAGAGGCCTGTTTGAGTTTCCTCAAGAAGTGCAGTCTCTGCTGGGCCCGCTTCCTGATCCCCAAGGAATTCTTGCTCCAGGTCAGGTCCTGCGAGATCTGCACTCCGAGGAACTTGATGTTCTCCACTCTCTCCACTAAACGGCCGCTGATGCTGAGGGGGACATGTTCAGGCTGTGACCGCCGGAAGTCGATGATCATCTCCTTCGTTTTGTCTATGTTGAGCACCAGATTGTTCTCCCTGCACCAGCCCTCCAGGTCTCTCACTTCTTCCCTGTACATTGATTCCTCATCCCTCTGAATAAGTCCCACCACCGTGGTGTTGTCTGCAAACTTAATAATCTGGTTTCCCTCGTGTCTGGATACACAGTCATGTGTTAGAAGTGTAAACAACAGTGGACTGAGTACGCAGCCTTGAGGGGATCCGGTGCTCTGCGTGACAGAGTTGGAGATGTTGTTTCCAACCCGGACAGACTGACGTCTCTCAGTCAGGAAATCCAGGATCCAGAGACATGTGGCGGTGTTCAGACCAAGAAGGAGTAATTTCTCCATCAGTCTCTGGGGAATAATGGTGTTGAATGCTGAACTGAAATCAATGTACAGGAGTCTGGCGTAGGTGTCTTTCTGATCCAGGTGGGTGATGACAGAGTGCAGGGTGGTGACTATAGCATCCTCTGTGGAGCGGTTTGAACGATATGCAAACTGGAGCAGGTCGTGTGATGCAGGGAGGCAGGCTGTAATGTGTGGTTTGACAAGCCGTTCAAAACACTTCATCACAATTGGTGTCAGTGCAACAGGACGATAGTCATTCAGACAGGACACAACTGGTTTCTTTGCCACCGGTACTATGATAGAGGTCTTGAAGCATCTGGGAATGATGACCTGACTCAGGGAGATGTTATAGATGCCAGTCAGTACATCCGCCAACTCGCTCGCGCAGTCTCGGAGCACACGTCCCGGGATGTTGTCCGGATCTGCAGCTATACGTGGGTTGACTCTGGTTAGGGTCCTCCGTGTGTCCGCTGTATTGATGGTAAAAGCTGGTCCGACCGATGGTGGGGATGGGCCAGCCTCTGATTGTCGAGTTTGATGCTTCAAAACGTGCAAAGAAGTCATTGAGCCTGTCTGGAAGCGAAGCGTTGTCATCATCGACCCCCTGCCTAGACTTATAGCCCATCAATGTCCGAACTCCCTGCCACATCTGCGTGGTGTTCCTAGTGTCACAGAGGTGTCCCTGGATTTTCTCCGCATAGGCGCGCTTCGCCGTCTTAATTCCCTTTGAGAGCGCAGACCTGGCTGAGCGGAGGGCGATCCTGTCCTTCGTTCTGAAGGCTGCATCTCTGGCTGTAAGCAGCGAGCGCACCTCTGCGGTCATCCAGGGCTTATGGTTTCCCCGCATAGTGATGGTCTTCACTGTAGTGACATCCTCTCTGCACTTCGCGATGTAGCTGGTGACTGTTTCAGCATACTCCTCCACATCTGTCTTGTCTTCCTGAGAGGCTGCTATTTTTGAAGACCTCCCAGTCTGTGTGCAGAATACAGTCTTTCAGTGCAGAGGTTGCACTCTCTGGCCAAATCCTGATTTGTTTCACTACTGCGCTTCAATAAGGGTTTGTAGGCAGGCACCAGCATCGCGGATATGTGGTCAGAAAGGCCGAGGTGGGGGCGGGGTATCGCCTTATATGCCTCTGTGTTTGTGTACACTAAGTCCAACATATTCTGTCCTCTGGTCTTAAAGTCTACACATTGTTTAAACTTGGGGAGCACAGTCTTTAAGCTGGTGTGGTCAAAATCCCCCGCAACCACCACAAAACTGTCCGGATGTAAAGTTTGGATTTCGCTAATAGCATCGTGCAGTTCCCCGAGTGCCTTCTTAGCATTAGCATTAGCATTAGCGCTCGGCGCTAAGTAAACAGCTGCTACAAACACGTTGCTGAATTCCCTCAGCAGATAAAATGGCCGACAATTTACAATAAGGAACTCCGCCAATGAAGAGCAGTGTTTAGATACTAATGTGGCGTTAACGCACCAGTTCTTGTTAACATTGATGCATAGCCCACCCCCCCGGCTCTTACCGGAGCTCGCCGTTTCTCTGTCTGCTCGGAACACCGTCGTACCTTCCAGTTGAATGGCCTCGTCAGGGATGTTGTCGTGGAGCCATGTCTCCGTGAACGCAAGCACACAGCAATCCCTCCACTCTCTCCGGGTTTCTCTCAGCAGACGCAGCTCGTCCAGCTAGTTGTCGAGGGAGCGGACGTTAGAGAGAAGGAGCGACGGTACTGCTGGTCTGGAGGGGTTAGCCTTTAGCCTAGCATGGATCCCGGCCCTTTTCCCACGCTTTTGCTTGCGTTCCCTCCGTCTACGCTTCCTCTTCTCCCAGGAAGCTTCCAGCGGGGACTCCGCCAGAATTCCATGCTGGCGTAGAATGTCCAAGTCACAACCGAGCGCCGCGATTCTTGCAGCGTGCAGTACCTTGATGTTTAATAAGGTCTCACGGTTGTAAGTTTTACAGAATGTATGTCTGGGATGATCAAAACACTCAAAACTCTAACACTCGCTGATGCCAAGAGGGGCCGCTGCGTCCATGTGCGCCGTCGCCATAGTGCAACAAGCCCACTTGTCTTTGGTGGTAATAGTTTGAGCTCCCGGCAGTCGATGCACGGATGCAGCGAGCCATCCTTCTTCCCAATGATGAAGAAGCCGAAGATGGCTGAATGAAGCCGGCGTTCAGTGACTGCTTAATGTACTGCTCCATCGCCTCCCTCTCTGGGCCAGAAATGCTGTACAGCCGGCTGGATGGCAGCCTTGCCCCCTGGATGAGGTCTATAGCGCAGTCGTAAGAGCGGTGAGGTGGTAGCGACAACACTCTTGAACTGCTAAAGACCTCGCCCAAATCGTGATAAGCCCGAGGGTCGAGGCTGAGGTCCGGCAGCTCAGCCCCGGAGGGGGGAACAGAGAGCGATGGGGAGCATTCAGCAGAACGCATACAGCTGGCCATACAAAATGGGCTCGAGGCAGAGATGGTGCTTTTAGCCCAACTGATCACTGGGTTGTGTTTCTGGAGCCACGGAAAACCTAGGACCACTGGGGAAGATGACACGGGGAGAACCAGGAACGAAAGTTCCTCCTGGTGGTTCCCGGAAAGAAGGATGGATATAGGCACCGTGCTTAGGGTGACCACCACAAGCTTGCTGCCAGATATGACAGTGACTCTCTGATTGCTGGGCAATTTATGTGTGGGAATGCCCACCTGCTTGACGAAAGCAGTGGAAACGAAATTACCCTCCGACCCTGAGTCAATCAGTGCCCCAACCCTCCTCTCGACCCCCAGCAACTGAACGAGGGCCAAAATACAAAAATTACCAGGGGGAGTAGATTTGGTCCCACCCGCCAGACCCCCCACGGTTATTGACGGGCCACGTCTTTTGGCCACTGGCAGCATTCATCCAGACTGTAGTTGAGTGAACCACAGCACATGCACGTGCCGGCCCTTCGCCTTCGCCGATACTCATCATCGGTTAGACTCCGAGAGAGCACCATCGGTTCGAGCGAAGGACCGGCACCGCCAGTTCCAGTAACTGCAGAGGATACTCGCTCGGCATGCGGGCGAGGGGTGGGGCCGCACTCCTTCGCGCGTTCATGGTACCGATTATATAAGATCGTCGAGCGCCTCCAGGACAGGATGAACCGCCAGATCATCAGGGAGTTAGTCGTTCAACCCGTGGAGGAACGTGCGGCGTAACGCAGTCTCGTTCCACCCCGACTCGGATGCCACAACCCGGAACTCCACCGAGTACTTGGCCACCGACTGGGTACCCTGGCGGAGAGTCATTAGGTGCCTCATAATGTTGCCCTGACCCTCGGTCCGTCCAAACGCGCAGTTAAATGCGGCCACAAATTGGTCAAACGTATATCGGCGCCCCTCAGGGTTATTTAGAGTGGACTGGGCCACTCCAGGGCTCAATCCCTGAGCAACAGGGTGAAAAACTGGATCCGGGCTACATCCCCCGGATACTCCTCCCCGACCTGCTCCAGGTACATCTGCACTTGAAGGAGGAATGGTTTGCATTTCCCCACCTCCCCTGCGTATGGGGAAGGCATGGGAATGGAGAAAGTATGGCACATCATAACGCAAGGAGCAGGCTGGTGGGGGAACAGCCATGGGATGTGCCATGGACCATAAAGTCATCATATTAGACACCTGTTGTGTCAGCGCAGCGAGCTGCCACTCGGTCACCGCTAGGTGGTCCATAGTGGATTGCTCCTGCGGTGAGGCACCGGCTGAGCTACCGTCCTGGCTGGCTCGTTCTGTCATGGCGTGTTAAGTTCTTTGACAGCTCACGCGCACGATGCCAAACACAGGATGAACCACACAGAGGGGCACGTTTGACAATTTATTAATAGCAAGAACACAGCAGCGCACAGCTACAGAAACAGTCACTCACCAGAGGAAAGGACCAGTGGAGAGATGACAATAGCCATGAGCTGAGGATTGGAGTAAGGGGAAAATGGGCGAGCCAAATTGCCACTTGGGAAATCCAGGGATGACCGGCAGAACCCAGCGGGGAATAGACGAACCAGTAGGGTAGGGGGGAGTAGTGGAGCTGATGGTGCCTGATCGGGGGAATGAAGTCGCTGATGGGTAGTGAGGTGGAGCAGGAGAGCGCATGCAGTCCCGGGGACACATCTACACGGTGGCAGCAACCTGAAAAGGAGAGGAAAAAGAAGGTTAAGGACGTGTTAACGTTTCCAATAATTAGAAGCTAGTCCGAAGAGCGGGCAGTATACCCAGACGAGCCAGCGTAAACTGCACGGAGGAAACCATCTTAAGTACGCTGGCTGATGAGCGGGCGCAGGTGTGCCTTCTGCCTCAAGTGCCGTGATGAACTGGAGGAGATGAGACCGGGGGGGAGGGGCGAGCTCCCGCTGCTTATGACAATCCCTGGTTTTATATGTAAATACATGTTAGGGTTGTTAGTGGTATCAACATGATGATCAGATTGTGTTTGACCCTAAAAGACAGAAAACATGCTGTAAACCCAATACATCAATTAAACACAATTAAAGTCCAAAAGAACGGTGGAGAAAGAAGAATTTAGAGGAAAATGTGGTGATGTTCAGCATATTCCAAAGAAGATTTCCAAGTTATGAAGTGTTTCAAGCTCTTAAGACACAACTCATAATTCATCAGCGCACTGGAGTAATTTATTTCCCTTGGTTTTAATATGTTACAGACGAGTGCTCATGTGTCTTTCTTGCCGTCGGAGCTTTGCAGCTCAGAGGCCAGGCATGTAGCAGGGCTGCCGCTGCATGCCATACAGCCAGTACCTGTGGTGCCTTTCATGGTTCAGGGCCCTCTAATTTCAGAGGGAAGTTGCACATATTTCATGGACACATCCTTGCTAGAAAAGGAAGATGAGTGGGGGGAGGAGGGTAGAATGGGCAGCAGTAGCGGGTTGGTCTCGCACAGGAGGAGGCTGATGATGGACTGTAGCTCTTCCTGTTGTGCATTGCAGGCCCTCCACTTCACAGCAGAAAGTTCTGCATCATTCAGTGCAGCCACAGTCGACTCAGTTTGAGGTCACCTGACTGCTTGATTGGATGAAGGGTCAAAGACACAGTGTGGGAGTCACGCTGTTCAAAATGTGGATGACACAATGGTCACTATACCTCACTGGAAAATTCACAGCTTTGATCAGTTTCAAATAAATATTCTCCCTCTGTGGGAGTAATTTTGACTTCCATTAATAGTGCGGCTATTTTTCACATATTTGGGTGTCTGGCTACCCACCAAAAACTTGCATTATAAGTTGCATCTTAGGGTGCTTTCACACCTAAATTCATTTACTTTGGTCCGAATCAGTTGAAGTTTGTTACTTTGTATCATTTTCTCCTTGGTTCGGTTCTCTTTCACACAGACAAAAATTCAAGTGGACCAAATTCCATTTACGTTAAATCCTACGAGACTTACGTCAGAACGTTCTCTGTTCTTACTGGTCAGATTTTTTTGCTGTGAGAACAGGAAAGGTAAATACAGGAAGTAGAATGACTACTGTGCATTTATGCATTTCTGGGAAGAAAATAATTCAAATCGTGGCGTAATCTACAGGGGTTTTCATTGCCCTGGTTATCGTTTATTACATTACGTGCATATACCACTTTAAGCAAATTGTACAGTTTGAAAATGAAGAGGAGCTACGGAAGGAAAACAACATGTTAACGTTCATTAATCCTCCAGAACCATGACATACTCAGCCACAGATATTTTCAAGGCTCCATCATGCTAACAGAGGCATGAAGTGTTTTCCCATTTGCCACTGGTCCTGTTTTAGTGCGGTCGCTTTCTCACCTGCAGGACCGCACCAGAGTTCGCCAGTTGATTCGAATCGAGACCGCCTCTTTCAGGAGGTCTTGGTATGGTTGGTTTGTTGCGCACCTGAGTGTGATTATCATGTTCTCACCAGAAAAAACGAACCACACTAACGGAGAAAACAAGCTTGAGTTTGACTGAAACAAACTAAAGCCTGTAGACGTGAAAGCACCCTTAAAAAGCACGCTAACAAGCACTGAGTCAGGTAGCTGCAAAAGGTATGGAACTGATATTTAAGGCATTTAACTACTCCTAGTCAGTGATGTCAAGTTTCCTGCTGCATCAGCATCAACACATAGAATTTGTTCTAGGGATGCAGCTTTTTCAATATCAATAGTGATAGTGAAATTTTGGCTTTAGGTATCTTGTTGATAGTGTTAAATTAATAAACAGTATTCCTCTGTTAATGGGGACATGATCTGTAATCATGCCCCACCTTCGGAGTTTGTGTTCCTTTGTTTTGGACTTACTAATATGATGATTTACTCCGGTTTAGTTCCTTGTTTATGATTTATAGTTTAACTTTGAGGTTTGGTATTTTTAAGTCATTGTATTTTATTCCTGATTGATGTGCCCTTTCTCATGCCTCCCTTTTAGTTATGCCTTAGTCCAGTTTTGTCTTTTGGGTTCTTTTTTTTATAACGGTTCAGTTTGCAATTACAGCATACAGTTGGCATAAGGCCACCGTTGCTGAATACAACTCATCATTTCCATCAAAGTTTTATTGTGACTACTATTGCGGTTATTATTGTTTTGGTGAGAGCCGTTAATAGTGCCAGGTGAAACAAACAATATGTACAGTAGGTGGAAAAAAAATGTTAGAACAATTACAACAAGATACAAACAAAGCATATACAATATGTGTGCATGAGCATGTGTGTGCATACGCTAAAGTTCATGTAAGCCTGTAAGGGTGGTGGTGGTGGGGGCAGCAACACGGGGGGAATCGGCAAGCAACCTCGACTGAAAACTAAGTCCATCGCCCAAGAATCCCTACCACCCCACAAGAGGAGCCCGGCACGCATCCAAGGGCCCCAACTCAGAGAAACCAGCCCCCGGCTCCACCCCCACCAAAGGCGACCAGCACACGACCCACCACCATGCAACGCAAAGCCAAGGGAGACCCAGGCATCACTAAAATGACCCTGCACCACTGCAGCCAATGCCCCAGCCAGCCCGCCACCAGCAGAGCCAAACCCAGCAGCACCCAGGAAGAGAAAGCCAGAGGATAGCCCCCAAGTGGCAGTGCCACTGATCCCCCCCCCCCCCCAAGCTGCCAAAACAACAGCCAGCTGCAAGCTCGCTGCCCCCCGCAATGGGCACAGCCACCCCACACCAAACCCAACAGAGCGCGCATGTACAGCACACATGAGGGAAAAGCGAGCAAACACACAAAGCAGGAAAAGCACCGTGGGGGGAGGAGGGGGGGGCAGATGTAAAAGATCACGCCAAGCCAGACTTTCGGTCATAATTCCTAGTGTTTATCTCCCTCCCTGTTTGTGTTCCCTCCTGTTTGTTTTGTCTGCCCAGCTGCTTGTCTCTGTCTCCCTCGTTAACGTGACTCCCTTCACCCGTGTGTTCTCACCTATCCTCGATTCCTCTGATGGTCTTCCTCGCTTTAAAACTCAGTCTTGTCTGATGTGACTATTCCTCACCTCCTGGCTCTCATGTCCTCCCTGGTTTGTTTACATTTAGTCATCCATTGCTTCTGCTCTTTAGTTTATACCTCTTTGTGTACAAGTTTAGTGTAGCTTTGTGTTTTCTGGTCACCATGACACTGTTTTTTGTTGTTTTTTATTGTCATCTCAGTGTTTCAGTTGAGTTTCTCCAGTTTGAGAAAGTGTAAATCATTATTATATCTCTTTATTGCAAATAAAGGTGCCTTCACACCAAACGCAGACGGGTGGCACGAATCCATACAAAGTCAATGGAAAGAGGCAAGCACACGTGAAATCGTGCATTCGCATGTTCATGTCCAAGGCATAGCGCTAGCTTTGAAATTCTGCCATCATTGGAGTAAAAGTATCAACATTGGAGAGTAAACTAGTTTGAAAATGAGACTGCCACTCAGCTGGAGACAGAAGGACCGGGAGCTCTTCAGCTGAATTGGGATATCAGAGTAATTTACCCACGGATTCCTGCCACGGATGTGCTAACAAGGCTAGCAAGCCAGTAACGGAAACACTCATCATCTTGTAAAGTTTTGGAGATAGGGACAACTTTTTCAGGTGAGCCCCCCCGTCAGATAATATAAACCTAAAGCATGACGTTATTTGGGGGATTTCCACAGTAGGTTGAACCCTGCTGCAGAAGTTACAAAGGCAACTTCACCCGTCTGCATCTCACCCAGATGGTGAATTCATGTCTATTCATGTATTTACATTGAGTTATAATGTAATCATGCTGGGCGAAAAATTTGCCAGTTTGTGTTTGATGTGAAGGCACCTTTAGGCTCTATTTTATCAATATAAAAATCTCTAAAATAGGCTTAGGCCAAGGTACATTGCTATAATGATTGTTCCATTGTTTCGTCAGGAACACTGTACTCATCTGTAGCTGCTTTGTTGAAGGTTTTCAACAATACCCAAAGAATTTGATTTGTGAGTTACGCACTAAAGCTATGGACCTCACTACTTAGAGCAATGTTTTTCAACCTTTTTTAAGCAATGGCAATCTTTTATATTGAAAATACTGTGCAGCATACCATGAGCCAAAAATATAAAACAGGGATCACCAACAGGCAGACTCCGGTCCTGATCCAGACCCCTAGAGTCCTCCATCTGGACAGCAAAGCCTTTCAATACAATTTGGAAAAAAGGATACTCTTTTGTTTTGACGGAATGGGAAAAGCGGAAATGAAACACTGCATTGGAGGCCACCTGGACAGTTTATGGAACAACACCTTAGGTGCTCTCCACAGAGTGGGGATGCAGCGGGATGCAAAACCATGGTTCGCTGCGGGGGTCACGCGAGGTGGACAGCTAGAATATCCATCATGGACAGACATGTTTTGTTCCTGATCTGTACCCACGGAATGAATTCTGTAGAATGGAATTAAATATTTGTCATTTTGATTGAGGCTTACAGTTGGAAACAGTTTTTCTATACTTAAAATATAGAATAGAGGATGGCTTTTTGTGAGATTTTGTTTTTTTAGATATTAATGTTTTAAATATATGTAGCTTAATTTAGTTTGTGTTCGCGTGTAAAACTTTATATTTTTAGGATTTATGTTATAGATTTTACAATTTTAGAGCTAGTACTTTGGAGTCAATAAACACATCTAGTGTTATCCCGTATTATTATTATCATTATTAAATTACACTTTGAAATTGAGCAAAGATTTTTTTTCTTTTGTTAAAAAAATAATACAGAGCTAAAAGCAGCTAAACCATCAGCTCAAAAAAATAATGTGCAAAACAAATGATATTGGCCTGCCTGGAGACAGCTATGGTCTTCTCAAATATGTCCATGAAAGGATGGCAGTTCTTAAAAGGAGATTTTGATATAAACTTGTCCATGTGACTTGTCTATTTGTTCTATTAAAAGATGTTGGCAGTAAATTCATGAGTCATTGCCAGTGTTAGGAGTAACGCGTTACTGTACTTTTGCAGTAATGTGCTGTGTAAAAAAAATTACTGTTTAATATTCAGTAATGCGCTACAGTTACTGAAATTTGATCAGATGTGTGACTCGTTACTCGTTTTATTAAAATGGATAGATATTTTAAGTGCAAATAAATGAATATCCCTTCATGGATCATCATCTTATCGTGGTGGGGGGTTTGCATGCCACAGTGATTCCAGGAGCTATGCTGTCCGGGGCAATTTGCCTCTGATAGGGTCACCCAAGACAAACTGGTCCTGGGTGAAGGGCCAGACTAAGAACGATCCAACAGACTCTCATGATAAATACTAGAACAAGGATTCAGTGTACCCCGCCCGGTATGGGGTTACCGGGGCCCCACCCTGGAGCCAGGCCTTGGGAAGGGGCTCGATGGCTAGCATCTGGTGGCCGGGTTTCCACCCATGGGACCCGGCCGGGCTCAGACTGAAGGAGTTACAGTACATGGGTCCGCCCTCCAGTGGGCTCACCACCTGTAGGAGGGATCATGGGGGTCCGGTGCTATGTGGATCAGGTGGCGGTCAAAGGCGGAGACCTTGGCGGACTGATCCCAAGCTTTCTAAACTGGCTTTTGGTACGTGGAATGTCACCTCTCTTGTGGTCAAGGAGCCTGAGCTGGTGCATGAGGTTGAGAGATACCGGCTAGATATAGTCAGCCTCACCTAAACACACAGCTCCGGTTCTGGAACCAGTCTCCTGGAGAGGGGCTTGAGCTTGGCCTTCTCTCGAGTTGCCCCGTGGGAGAGGCGACGAGCAGGGGTGGGTATTCTTGTATCCCCCCACCTTGCTGCCTCTATATTGGAGTTTTGCCCGGCAGACGAAAGGGTTGCTTCCCTGCGCCTTCGAGTTGGGAAACGGGTCCTGACCATCATTTGTGCCTATGCACCAAATGATGTTTCAGAGTACCCACCCTTTTTGGAGTCTCTGACTGGGGTGCTGGAGGGTGCTCCTCTTGGAGACTCCATTGTCCTACTGGGGGACTTCAATGTGCACGTGGGCAACAACAGTGAAACCTGGAAGGCGGTGATTGGGAAGAACGGCCTGCCCGATCTGAACCCGAGTAGTGTTCAGTTATTGGACTTCTGTGCTAACCACAGTTTGTCCATAATGAACACCATGTTCAAGCATAAGGGTGTCCATATGTGCACCTGGCACCAGGACACCCTAGGTCACAGATCAATGATCGATTTTGTCATCATATCATCAGACCTGCGACCGTATGCCTTGGACACTCGGGTAAAGAGAGGTGCAGAGCTGACAACTGATCACCACCTGGTGGTGAATTGGATCCGATGGCAGGGGAGGATACCATTCAGACCTTGTAGACCAAATGTGTAGGGAGGGTGTGCTGGGAATGTCTGGCTGAGGCCCCTGTCCAGGAGGTCTTCAACTCCCACCTGCGGAAGAACTTCAACCACATTCCGAGGGAGTCTGGAGACATGGGGTCTGAATGGGCCATGTTCTCCACCTCTATTGTTGAAGCAGTGGCCCAGAGCTGCAGCCACAAGGTCATCGGGGCATCTCGTGGTGGCAACCCCCAAACCAAGTGGTGGACACCAGTGATGAGGGGGGCCATTAAGCTGAAGAAGTAGTCCTATCAGGCTTGGTTGGCTTGTGGGACTCCCAAAGCAGCTGAGGTGTACCGACAGGCCAAGCGGAGTGCATCTCGGGTGGTTACTGAAGCAAAAACTCAGGTATGGGAGGAGCTCGGTGAGGCCATGGAACAAGACTTTTGGTTGGCCTTGAAGAGATTCTGGCAAACTGTCCGGTGGCTCAGGAGGGGGACGCAGCTCCCTGTCCACACTGTGTATGGTGTGGATGGAGCGCTGTTGACTTCAACTGGGGATATTGTCGGGTGGTGGAAGGAATACTTTGAGGATCTCCTCAATCCCACTGATACGCCTTCCACAAAGGAAGCAGGGCTTGTGGACGAGGGGGACGACTCGCCTATCACAGGGGCTGAGGTCGCCAAGGTGATTAAGAATCTCCTTGGTGGCCGGGCCCCGGGGGTGGATGAGATTCGCCCTGAATACTTCAAGGCCCTGGATGTTGTAGGGCTGTCATGGTTGACACGACTCTGCAACATTGCGTGGAGGTTGGGGGCAGTGTCTTTGGCATGGCAAACTGTGGTTGTGGTTCTTCTCTTCAAAAAAGGGGACCAGAGGGTGTGCTCCAACTTTAGAGGGCTCACACTCCTCAGCCTCCCTGGGAAAGTCTATGCCAACGTACTGGAGAGGAGAGTCCGGCCGTTGGTCGAATCTCTAATTCAGAAGGAGCAATGTTGGTTTTCGTCCTCGCCGTGGCACATCAGACCAGCTCTTTACTTTCTCGAGAATTCTCAAGGGTTCATGGGAGTTTGCCCAACCAGTTTACATGTGTTTTGTGGACTTGGAGAGGGCATTCCACCGCGTCCCTCGTGGTTTTTGTGGGGGGTGTTTCGGGAGTATTGGGTATCGGGCTTGTTGTTACGAGCTATTCAGTCTCTGTACGACCGTTGAAAGAGTTTGGTTCGTATTGCCAGCACTTGATTGGACTCCTTCCCAGTGAGAGTTGGACTCTGCCAGGGCTGCCTTTTGTCACCGATCCTCTTCATAATTTTAATGGACAGGATTTCTAGGTGCAACCAGGGAATGGAGGGTGTCATGCTTGATGACCACAGGATCTTGTCTCTGTTGTTTGCAGATGATGTTGTCCTGTTGGTTTCCAGCAATGACCTACAGTTCTTGCTGGGACGGTTTGCCGCTGAGTGTGAAGCGGCTGGGATGAGAATCAGCACCTCCAAGTCTGAGTCCATGGTCCTCATCCGGAAAAAGGTGGATTGTCCTCTCCGGGTTGGGGACAAGTTCCTGCCCCAAGTGGAGGAGTTTAAGTATCTTGGGGTCTTATTAACGAGTGAGGGGAGAATGGAGCGAGAGATTAACAGACGGATCGGAGCAGCATCTGCAGTGATGCGAATGTTGTGCCGGTCTGTTGTGGTGAAGAGGGAGCTGAGTTCTAAGGCAAAGCTGTCGATTTACCAGTCAATCTACGTTCCTACTCACATCTATGGTCACGAGCTTTGGGTAATGACCGAAAGAATGAGATTGCGGATACAAGCAGCTGAAATGAGCTTTCACCGTAGGATTGCTGGACTCACCCTCAGAGATAGGGTGAGGAGCTCAGTCATCCAGGAGAGGCTCAGAGTAGAACCGCTGCTCCTCCACATTGAAAGGAGCCAGTTGAGGTGGTATGGGCATCTGATCAGGATGCCTCCTGGACGCCTCCCACTTAAGGTGTTTTGGGCACGTCCCACTGGGAGAAGACCCTGGGGCAGACCCAGGACTTGCTGGAGAGACTATGTCCCCCAACTGGTCTGGGAACGCCTTGGTATCCTCTCTGAAGAGCTGGAGGAGGTGGCTGGGGAGAGGGAAGTCTGGGCTTCTGTGCTTGAACTGCCGCCTCCATGACCCGGACCTCTGGAAAAGTGGTAGAAGATGGATGGATGGATGGATGGATGGATAAATGAATATACAAACTGACCCTACCGTAGCTAAGACGAGCCGTCAGTCAACGTGACCTGTTGCAGAGAGCTGAGTCTTCACTACTGAGTGGAGGAAAAGATGAAGCTACTTTGTTTTTGTGGACATAGACAGATTACTTTTCCTTTGTCGTGGTTAAGGACAAAAGCATATTGGTGGGTTGGAAGCTAAGTGCCAGTTGAGACCTACTGCAATCTTCAGAAGCACCTGAAAACAGCAACAAAGTTCCGACAAAGCTAGTGCTAAGTAACGGCTAGCTATACTAACAACAGTGTGTTAGTGGATCTATGCTATCTGAACAGTCTCAACAGCCACACCTGGATTTTAATCATAGCTATGCATCTGGACAGTTTGTGACCCAGCAAGCATTAAGAAGAAGCCAACTTTATTGCCATTCAATCCATACAGCCAATTATGTACAGTAGAACAAAATTACCTTTCTCCTATCTACAGTGTTACACATCTAGAATCAGAGGGGTCACTGCCATGTCTGGCACCACCACAAACAACTTTTTCCTTCCCTCATTCAATTACTCTGAGCACTAAGCTAGAAGGCAAGAAGTACCATTTTAATATGGTCTCTGGTATGACCCAGCTAGGGCTTGAACCCACAACCTCCTGGTTGTGGAGCAAATGCTCTCCCACTAGGCCACCACACCACTTAATTTAACTGACTGATACATACTGGAGATGTGATATAAAGAGTGACTTTCCATCAGACAGCTGAGACTATGAGCCACTGAAGTTAAAACATATTTACTTGCTACCTGGATAAAGATTATTCAAAAATGTATTTTGATCTCTAAGAGGAATGTGAGGGACTAGATCATGTCTCTGTCACAGCAAACATTTGGAGAGTGGATAATGGACATTTTCTTTGAATCACTGCACATTGGATTAAATCCATATCATAAAAGTAAGATAAACATGGACAGCTTTTTGCAGTGTTGCCAACTCTCACTCCAAAATGAGGAAATTACTGGCAATATTGTGTTGATTTTCTTCAGATTTTTCCCACAATAAGAGCTCTCAAGGCAGGATAAAGAAGACTGAACATGTCTGTTTTCAGCCTGACGTTAATAACCCCGTAATGGAATCCATTAATTAAATTACCTTGCTATTTGTGCAAGATGATTTAAGCATGCATTTAAAAGTAATGTGAAAGTTACTTTTCCAAGTAACTAGTTACTTTAACCTTGCAGTAATTGGTAAAGTAATTAGTTACTATTAGTTACTATTTCTTAGTAACCTGCCCAACACTGGTCATTGCAAATACTTTGCTTTAAAAGTTCCAAGTTGTCACACAGTGGGAGGAAAAAAATTCTGAATAAAAAAAAAGTGCATCAAGAATCGTTTTAGAATCAAATTAGTGACCCTGAATCATAATCAAACCGTGGTGCCTAAAGATTCCCAGCCCTAGTTCAGACCTCAGCAAGGAGAAGAACTGACTTATCAGACCTCTATCAGTTTTAGTTGGTGACCCCTGTAATAAAATGACACATTTTAGCCTACATATTATAGTATATGTAATGATAATTTAGTCTTGTAATTTGTTTATTTTCAGTGTGAAACGTGGCAATATTTTATACAAAGTCAGTGCAACGACGCAAATATATGTTCATTTGCTGCAGGAATGCAAATACATGTGAATTCACATCCACCCGAGTTGGAATTCACTTGATGCTTGGTCACAATACCAAATCAGTGTTGATATTCCATCATTACAGGGGGAATAAATTAGTTTGTAAATGAGATTGCCCCTTACCTGAGATAGACCCACTTTCACAAAGGTGGTGCGATTCTCAGCACAGCCCCATTAGAGTTCCATTTATTTTTGAGTCGACTGCTTGTTTTGTGCCGAGGGCAGCCAAGTCGGGATGTGGTTTCTGCAGGGGCTAGTGGCATTTTCCCAGATGATGTGCTCCTCCGGATGGTGTTGTGGGCTTGAGCACGGCAACATTGTATAGGGCAGTGGTTCAGAGCTGCATGCGGCTGTGGCCCCCTGCAATTAGATCTCAAAATAAACTGGAAACAATAAAGGTCAAAGGGGGGTGACTGTGGCGCAGGTGTAGTGTAACTGACTACTGACCAGAGGGTCATGGGTTCGATTCCCGCTTTGTCTGCATGTCTAAGTGTCCTTGAACAAGACACTGAACCCCCAGTTGCTCCTGGCGGCCAGGCTAGAGCCTCTGTGTGTATGGTAGCTCTGCCGCCATCAGTGTGTGAATGGGTGGATAGCAGCATCTGTAAAGTGCTTTGGTCATCCAGAGATGAGAAAAAGTGCTATGTAAGTGAATGCCATTTTATTATTTTATTTTTCAAATTACTGTGTATTGAATACATTTTTCAACTGAAACGCATGCTTTTGTAAATGTAATATATGTATATTTAAAATGTTAAAGTGATACGCCACCAAAAGTCAAGTTTTTTTTCTTTTTAACATGTCTGTAACACGTTTTTTTTTTTTTACAACTCACAAGACATATCGAGCAAAATCGCTCAAATGTCTCATATCTCATTTTTTTTTAATGTAAAGTTTCACTTAAGCCCCACCCCCTGCCAAAAGGTGAGTTGAGACAGAACATTTTTGGTGACGTAACTCTTCATGGTGCTGGCACGTGGGTTGTGTTGAGCTAGTCAGGACACTTTGGCCTAACTAAAGTTATCCTCCAGGCTCGTTAGCATTTTTTAAGAAACTACTTTGAAAACTTGACCCAAATTAAGATGGGTTTTACCATTAGAATACGTTTAAAGACCGATGCAGTTTCAGTCATTATCCTGGGCCAACGTGCATGCGCACATCTGAGCATGTCTTTCAACCGGTAAGTCTTTTTTATCAAAGTATTTATTCTGATAATGTAGTGCTCTTTACTATTAGCCTTGTGGGATGTGGTTGGGCCTAGTAATCACCGATTCTGATGTTTGGGGGGGCGGGGTTGAAGAGATTTTGACATGAAACTGTAAGACAGTGAAAGGTTTTTTGTAGAAAAAAGGGCATAAGATACCATTTTAGACAATGTAGATTTGTTTTTATGAGGGATTTATATCTACCATAGAGCGTCTTTAAATTGTCAACAAAGATATGTGTCACATCCAACCAAATTTAACAGCTGGCTCATATGCACGGAGAGGTGCACTGACTGTCCCCCAGCAGTTGGCTGCGTATCCTCTCCTCCCTCTGTAAAATATGAACAAATCCAGAATAAGAAAAATCACCAAGAAAATTATAAATAGAAACTTTTCCAGAACACAGCCTTTGTCAAAAGTAAAAGGCTGGAGATCAGCAAAAAAAGAGCAATTTCAGAGCTTATGTTTCCCAAACTGATAGATACAGACTGGCTGGAAACGTTTCACTTCATAGTGGACATGACAATTTATCTAACATATTAAATAAATGTCTCCAAGGTAAGGGAAGATCATTTGGTTCTGTTTTATGTTCATGCAAGATGGCTGATTGCTGTACATGGGTTAAGATTAAAAAAAAAAAAGAAAAAACAGACACCACCCTGAAATTACTAAATAACCAACAAATAGGACTATTTTTTATTTAAAAGAAAATTTCTTTTTGTGATAGCTATAACTGTTTGTTATGGTTTTATTTATTTAAAAGTGGGATATTTTCCACAAATATGAGAAGGATTCAAAAGTTTGCCTGCATAGCGTCAGGGCTTGAAATTAGCACACACCAATCCGCCAGTGGTGGGTGGATTTCAGCAGTGGCCGGTAAGACAGCCACTCCCACTAGCCACTTTGGTGGGTTGTAGTTTTCTCAGATGGCATCTAAAATAATAAATGGTAGCCTCTCCTCTACTGAGTCAAGAGAAGAGCCAGACTTCGCCCATGGCAAGTTAATTTTGCAGTCAGTCTGGAGAAATGGTGATGAACGGACAGCAGCCGGCAGAACACATCTGTCCCCACTTTCAGCAATCAGATTATCGGGGGAACAGCTCCTGATCCTCCATTGTCCTGGTGGTAAGCAGCTAATCCCTGTGCTCCCTCCACATCAGCTCCAATCTTTGTAGTTAAACATGATTATTTTTAGAGCAAGAAGCTCTTTTTAACCCACTAAATATGTACTGTTTAAATATTTAAATATGTATTTTTAATGGGCTGGTTCAGGGGTGTCAATCATACTGACTGCAGGCCAAAACTGGCTACGAGGGGGTCCAGATTTTCTCTGTGAATTTAAAGCTTTCTTTGTAGTAAATTTCTGACTTTTGACTTCTGACTGATTAAAATTGTTCACGTAAATTAGAGACATTTTTCTCCTTAAAATGAGACTTTTTTCTCGTCAGTTTTCTTTTTATTTTGTTTTTTTTTTTCTGGTGAAAACAGGTTAGGTTAAATCCATCAGCAACTACTAATGATGTAGTGCAGCCATGAAGGGGTGTCTCAATTCAGAGGAATAATTTTCAACCCCTGCCCCTTAGCGCTCAAGGGGCCAAGGGGTAGGGATAAGCAAAGGGGAGGGGGTAGGAGTACAAATGAGAATTGGGATGGACTCCAAATCTGCCTGTACTTCACTTTTACAGATGTTTTTCTCTATGTTTTTACAGTGCTATCCATAAATAAACAGTGTTTCTGTGTTTCTCTTGCAATTTTTATGTACAGTGGTGTGAAAAAGTGTTTGCCCCGTAATGATCTGAGCACGGGGGATCCCGCCGTATTGAGTCTCATGGTCTTTCTCTATATTTGTATATTTGTTGTATTTTGTGTTTTTGGGGTTCCTGTGGTTGGGTTCCGCTTATCCCGTAAAGTTTCTTGTTTTTCTCTTCCCCTTGTTTATGTCATCATTGTGTTGCTACTCTTTTATTTGGTATTAGTTTGTATTTATTTCTCAGTCCGTATCTGTTGGCATTTAATTCTTTACTGTTGTGCTGTTGTGTGCTCTCCCCGGAATGAGAGCTGTCAGTAGTACTGCCGGGTTTTTGCTCTGATGTGAGTGGTGTCCCTGTCAGCTGTCAATCCTGTCTTCTCCCCTCTCATTACACTCAGCTGACCCCAGTTGGTAATCTTTGTCTTCTCCTGCCTGCTCATGTGATCCACACCTGCAACAATTGTGTTCATTGGGTTCATGTTCTATTTAAGGTCTGTTGTTTCACTCCCTCTTTGCTGGAGTCTAAAAAAGCCATTTTGCATCAGAACCTTGTCCCTGTTTTGACATTTGTATCTGCGTGTATCCTGTTTTCTTCTCGCCGTACAGTTTGTAAGTTTTGCTTTGTGCACTGTCTGGACTTTTGTGTTGCCTTCAATAAATATCACAAACTACAGTTCAGCATCTGGGCTTCATCAAGGGGCAATTCATGACAGTAGACACCAGCCAGTTAGAGACCCAGCTGCTGTGGTCTGTGGTTTTTTGTTTTTGTTTCACTCACCTGTTTGTGGAGCTCACATCATGTCCGCAGGATGCTGACCTCCAGCAAACAAAGGGAGATCGGCAGCGGGGTCCCTGAGTATAGAGGAGCAGTGGGCTGCCGAGTTCGTCCA
This sequence comes from Pholidichthys leucotaenia, assembly GCA_020510985.1. Lineage (NCBI taxonomy): Eukaryota > Metazoa > Chordata > Actinopteri > Cichliformes > Pholidichthyidae > Pholidichthys > Pholidichthys leucotaenia. The sequence goes on along the minus strand of CM035845.1, from coordinate 37,418,764 downwards.
GAGCTTCGTGGATGAAGCTCTCTCCTCCCACAGCCCTAAGAAGATCTGGGAGAACGTGAATTCGGTGACAGGTATTGTCGAGACGCACCCAGGGCTGTGGAGGTTTCCCCAGTTCATGGAGTTGCTGGCTATGGTCTCCATCCTGCAGCAGGCTTTCCCTGGGCTGATGTGGGGCCCGCCTCCAGTGAGCCCAAAGCCAACACGGAAGCGCGCTCCGCAGCAGACGTCCTGCTTCACCTCCAGTTTGCCGTGCTCCCACTCTGCTGGCTCCAAGACAACGCCACCCAACTCCGGACCGCCGGAGGTACACCCTTGCCTCTCAGGCAGCATTTTTTTTCCCACACCGAGTCAGACAATCCCCGCAGCAGCCCCTTCTTCTAGTCTTCCTTCGCTGGCTGTCCCGTCAGCCTCCTCCTCCTCCTCCTTGGCTACTGCGACTCCCGTCTCCTCGGTGAATCCTCCTGAAGGTCCGGCTGTTTCCTCTGCAGCTCCGCCCGTCCCTGTGGCTGCAGGTGTGGGTCCTCAACATTTCCCAGGGAGGCCCTCTTTAACTGAAGTCACGGAGAGGGTTGACCCTACACCTGCTGCAGCAGAGAACGCCATGCTCTGAGAACTCAGGCAAGTGTCTTTTCATTTCCCAACATGTTATGATGATATGCCTTGTCTGATTCCCGGTAGTGAGGCTCAGTTTTTGCATTCCCCTCAGTCCTCACCACCTGCTGCAGCCCACACCATCTTACCTGCTCTCTCCATGTCTCCTCCTATTTTCCCTGAATGTCCGCCGGTCGCAGGGTTGAGCGGGCGATGGAGGAGCCTGCGGTCCGGGTGGACTGGGTACAAGCCCTGCAGCCATGATCAGGATGGAGGGAGAGCACTGCAAGCAATCTGGAGCCTGCGCTGACGACTGAGAGTCTCTGGGCTTCACCTGAGCAGAATCCAGTGCCAGCAGGAAACCAACCCCCTGTATCGACGCCGGATGAGCCACCTGCGTGGGTCGCTTCGCTGGGGGGGGGGGGGAAGGGGGGGGGGTCCCAGGACTGCACCTACCACCATGCCTGCTGCATGGGCCGCTGCAGCAGAGCTGCAGCTGCACCTCCAGAGGACCGGGCCCGAGACGTCGTCGCCTGGATCGATGGAGCCCTGAACGGCGGTGGAGCTCGAGGTCAGGCAAGTGTTCTTCTTTGTTTTCACTGTTGCTGTTTTGGAGAGATCTTGCCTGGCTCTTGGTGGGGAGAGCCAAGTGCAGCCATCAGCTGCACCTGAGCTCAACTCGCCAGGCTCCACTGATGCCAGTGACCCTAACCCTGTTTCTCTTCCTCTCCTGTCTGAGCCTTTCCCCAGGGTCACCGAGAATCATCCAACTTCGCCAGAGGTCTCTGTGGGTCCAGCCTCGCCGCCCAAGATCACCGTGGGTCCAGCTCCTTCAACTGAGGTCATCGTGGGTGCTCCGTCCCAGCCTGGGACCTCCGTGGGTGCTGCTTCCCCTCTGGTTGAGGTCTTTGTGGGTGCTCCGTCCCAGCCCGGTGCCTCCAAGGGTGCTGCTTTTCCATCAGATGAGGTCATCGAGGGTGCTCCGTCCCAGCCCAGGACCTCCGTGGGTGCAGCTCCTCTTCAGTCCGGGTGTCCGTGGGTGCTGTGTCCTAGTTGGGGACCATTGTGGGTGCTGCGCTACAGTGTGGGCCCGCCGTGGGCGTTACACTCCAGCCCGGGGGCCACCATGTGGTGAAGGTGAAGCCCTGACCCAGTCCAGGGTCACCGTGGGTGCAGCGCTGACCCAGTCCGGGTCCAACGAGGGTCCAGCTCTGACCCAGTCCGGGTCCACCAAGGGTGCAGCGCTGACCCAGTCCGGGTCCAACGAGGGTGCAGCTCTTACCCAGTCCAGGTCCACTGAGGGTGCAGCTCTGATCCAGTCAAGGTCCACCGAGGGTGCAGCTTCGCTCCAGCCCGGAGCCACCATGGGTGCAGCTTTGCTTCAGCCCGGAGCCACCGCTGGTGCTGCTTTGCTCTAGCCTGGAGCCACTGCAGGTGCTGCTTTGCTCCAGCTTGAAGCCACCGCGGGTGCTGCGATGTACCAGTCCAGGACCACCGAGGTTGAGGGAGCAGAGCAGTCCGAACGCGTCGGGGTCCCCTCTCCTCTGCCAGACGCCATCATGGTCCCCTCTCCTCTGCCCAAGTCCATTGTGGTCCCCTCTCCTCTGCCCTAGGCCGTCATGGTACCCTCTCCTCTGCCCGAGGCTGTTGTGGTTTCTTCTCCTCTGCCTGAGGCCGTCATGGTTTACCCTATTCCTCCATCCTCCTCATTGTGGATTGTCCCTGTTGGGCAGCAACCCCCTGGACCACCTTTTCTGTTTAGGTAGTTAAAGAACTCTCACAGACCACCTGACAGACTGTGCCACTGGGTTGGGTGGCCCACATTCTCCGGCTGGCCACCCGACTCTTACCATCACATCACCTGCCAGGTCTGGGACTTAAGCTGACCACCTGAACTGTCCAGCTCTCTGGTCCAGGGGGCATTGGTCCATGGTTCTACGTGGGTGTGGGTCCTGAGCTGGGTTTGTGCTTTTGTCCCCTCCTAACCTGTTCCCCCCACCATCCAACCAGGATGGTTTATTGTTATTCTCCTTTTTTGGGGGGGATGTCTTTTTTTTTTTAGGTTCCCCTGGGTGTCTAGTTTCCACCCCTTGAGAGAGGGTCTCTGTCATGCTCTGAGCACGGGAGATCCTGCCATGTTCAGTCTCATGGTCTGAACATGGCAGACGATCACATCTCCCTGGAGTGACAGCTGTCAGTAGTACTGCCGGGTTTTTGCTACGATGTGGGTGGTGTCCCTGTCAGCTGTCAGGCCCATCTTCTCCCCTCTCATTACACTCAACCGACCCCAGTTGGTAATCATTGCTTTCTCCTGCCCGCTCATGTGATCCACAGCTGCAACCATTTGTGCTTATTGGGTTCATATTCTATTTAAAGTCTGTTGTTTCTCTCCCTCTTTGCTAGAGTCTAAAAAAGTCATTTTGCGTCAGAACCCTGCCCCAGTTCTGACATTTGTATCTACGTGAATCCTGTTTTCTTCTCACTGTCCAGTTCATAACTTTTGCTTTGTGCACTGTCTGGACTTTTGTGTTTGAGCACTGTTTGGACCTTTTGTGTTGCTTTCAATAAATATCACAAACTACAGTTTAGCATCTGGGTCTCTCCTCTCTGCCCCGAGGGGCAATTCATGACAGCCCCCTTTCCTGATTTCCCTTTTTTTTTTTGTCACAATTAAATGTTTCAGATCATCAAACAAATTTAACTATTAGACAAAGATAACATAAGTAAACACAAAATGCAGTTTTTAAATGAAGGTGTTTACTGTGAAGGTGTGTCTGTGTGTGTGTGTGTATATACTGTATATATTTTATAGTAATATGTACATATGTATATTAGCTGCTCTTGCTTGCTTGTTTTTTTTTCTTGCCTTCTGATTGTTGCTCTGAGTGTTGCTATCCCTGTGCTGTTGCAATCCTGGAATTTCCCCGTTGTGGGACTAATAAAGGCTTATCTTATCTTATCTTATCTTATCTTATCTTATTATTAAGAGAAAAAAAATCCAAAATATCCAAAAATAGACAGCAAAATTCATGGTTTGATTTACCACAGCAAGTCTTCTAGGTCCTGAAGCAGCAAAAAAGCCCCAGACCATCACACTACCACCACCGTATTTTACTGTTGGTATGATGTTCCTTTTCTGAAATGCTGTGTTACTTTTAAGCCAGATGTCATGGGACACACACCGTCTAAAAAGTTCAATTTTGTCTTGTCAGTCCACAGAGTATTTTCCCCAAAGTCTTGAGGATCATCAAGATGTTTTCTAGCAAAACTGAGATTTTTTTTTTTTTTTGTTTTTTTTTTTTTGTTACTTATTTGTACCCGTAGGTAGACTTGGTTTGCAGTCTGGTGACAAGCCACTGGCTGCTGGTCGCTGCGTGCGCGAGCGCCCTAAACCTACATGTTTTTGGTATGCGGGAGGAAACCGGAGAAATCCCGGAGTAAACCCACGCAACATGGGGAGAACATGCAAACTCCACACAGCTCACTGTTGGTCGGGGGCTGGAATCGAACCCACGATCTCATGATCCCCGCGATCCCCCGGCCAAGGGTAAAACTGTGCTGCCACAGTGCTAAACCACTGCGCCACCGTGCAGCCCGAGATGAGCCTTTATGTTCTTTTTGCTTAGCAGTTGTTTTCGTCTTGGAACTCTGCCAGGCAGGCCATTTTTGCCCAGTCTCTTTCTTATGGTGGAGTCATGAATACTGACCTTAACTGAGGCAAGTGAGGTCTGCAGTTCTTTGGATGTTGTTGTGGGGTCTTTTGTGACCTCTTGGATGAGTCGTCGCTGTGTTCTTGGGATAATTTTGGTCAGCCGGCCACTACTGGGTGTCATAACTCTGGCTCTCACGAGCCAGAAAAGAGATACGAGGGCGACCAGTGAGTTGGCGTAATTTATTAAAACAAACACACACACTACACTAAATAACAAACAGCAAAGTAAAGAGCCACGTAGGGCAAAAATACTCACAGAACTAAAAATGACATACAACCCAGGGAGAAAGGCTAGAGAGGCGGCGAGGGAAAAAAAATACTCGCCGAGTCGCAGCATCAACACTGGGGAAGGCGCCGAGGTAACGGCGAACTGTAGCTAGACGGAGGAGCTAACAGTCGTGGAAACACAAGACAAGTCTTTCCAAAGCGAGGTCGCAGCGACGAGTGACTCTCGGCTGCTCGCTTAAGTGGAGGAGGTGATTGAAGATGGGGGACAGTTGTCCCAGCGCAGCTGAACTAGACAGCTGGCAATCAGCTGGGCGCTGTCAAAGGACGGGCCTTGGAAGACCCGGCACGGACTGCCACGGAGAAGGAGCGACACTGGACAACCTGAACGCAGAGAAAGATAGCGTTCAGGTCGTGACAGTACTCCTCCCCGCAGCCGCGCCTCCTGGAGCGGGCTAACCCCCCCCCCCCCCCCCGAGGGAAGACCAGGGAGGGCGGTGGGGGCCAGATCTGGGAGAAGGGAGGGACCAGAAAAAGGAGGCAGGGAAGAAAAAAAAACAACCCAGGTACAGTATAGGATTAGAATCCATAACAATTTCAAAAACAGGAAAAAAAACCATCACCCCCTCCTCTGCAGAGGCCAGACGGTCTGTGCAGATGACCACAGGAGGTGGGGAGAACAAACTGCAGAAATACAATGACATAATCAAGGAAAAAAAAAAAAGGTTCACAACAACTCAGGGCGAGGACAATGCAAAACTCATGTCCCGACGACCAAAAAGACCATAAAACTCAGCGAACATAAAGTTGCAGAAGACCACACATGTAACCCCGGCCAAAAACAGAAAGTAAAACCGGGCACAAGACCTAAAAATAAAGCCTGAGGCCGCTAACTGGTATAAGGATACAAAAAAAAATCAACTCCTCAAACATGATTATAGCGCAACACAGAAAATCAAACAGTCTGGAGGAGGATATAAATGCAGAAGAACAAAAACTATTCTGAATAAGGCCAGGCAATGTGAGGCGGAAGCAACTTAAAGGACAAATTAGAATAACACATACAGGGATCGTAAGACATAGAAAATAGTCTAAAGGAAATCTTTGGAATGACACCACAATAAGGACTCTAGCACAGAAAGTTCCTCGATGTCCTGAATGAAATTAAATAACGAAGGGTATACAAAACACAAGGCTATGTACAGTCAGTCAATCTGTCAGGAACGACAGCAGGTGGAGCGAGGCAGGCGATGACAGCTTGTCCGGCGGGCGGCCCGAACTCCGCCAGACCAGGAACCACAACACCAGTTCGGGTGGCCTACCCGAGTCCCAGGCTAGGAGACACAGTTTCTCTGGAGGCCGACCCAGATCACGAACCAGCCAGCCGGCTCCCCAGGCGGTCGTCCCGTGACTTCAGACCACGGAGGGCTGAGGGAGAAGTCTTGGTGCAGCTTCCTCCCTGAGGGAAAAGGCAGGAGGAAACTGACCCAGGTGAGAAAAACCCCCACAGTAGTAGGGGGAGAGGAGATGGAGGCAAGGGGCAAAGTCAACCTGCCATCTAATGACAACAAGGGCAGGGGAAAACTGGTCCGGGTGAGAGGAACCCCAACAGCGGCAGGAGGAGAGATGATGGAGGCAAGGGACGAAGTCAGCCTGATGTCAGGCGAACACAATCCTCCAGCTCCCACACTAACTGTTACCCGGGCCGGCGCAGCACCCCCGGTGGACCCCGATCGGGCCGGCGCAGCACCCCCGGTGGACCCCGATCGGGCCGGCGAAACACTCCCGGTGAACTCCAGCTGGACCGGCGAAACACTCCCGGTGGACTCAAGCTGGACCGGCGAAACACTCCCGGTGGACTCCAACTCGACAGCGAATGGCTCCGCAGCCGGCATGATGGTTTCCACAGTCAAACGACCTCCAAGCGCCGAAGACCGCGTCGACAGCTCGCCTGGCATGGAGGCAGGAGATCTGGACGCTGCTGAGCCGAACCATTCCTCCGTGGAGACCCGGGGACACTTAACCGTCGGTGCTGGCTCCAACGGGCAGTTCGACCTTCTCCTCTGCCCATGACGTGGCTGCGGGGCTGGGGCAAAACGCTCCAGGGCCGCAGGCCGCCTCCTCCTCGCGCGGCGGTGTACACCTGGCACCGGGGCACACTCAGGGGGAAGAGACACAGAGGACGCAGGTTCATATTCAATTTTTGTAGCGGGAGGAGAGAGCTCAGGGGACTGTGAACCCTGAACTCCTCCCCCAGGAATCAAACAAGGCAATTCACTCATAATGGGGGGAGAATGAAAGGACACTTGCCTGATTCCCGGAGGGCCGGTGGAATCCGCTACAAGGGACTCGAGTCTCTCTTCTCCCAACCGGATAGAAGTGGGGGACCCCCCGGACAGATGAGGTGGTGCTACCCGCACCGGATCGGGACCTGGAACACCTGGGGATGAATTTGCGCTATTCCCAGCAGCCGGAGTGAATGACGAAGAGGGGGGTGAAACAGCTGAGGAGAGCTGGGGGCCCAAAGCTGACGGGACAGCGGGGAGAGCGGGCCCAGGAGCGGGAGCAGCTGATTCACTTCTTCGGCAAGACACGGGAGCTACAGCAGGCTGGGAGGCGGAATTTGTGTGGTTTCCTGGAGCGGGATCCGGACGGGACTCTCGCTGAGATGAGTGGGGAATTTGGGAGCGACATCTTCTGAATGAGAGATCGGGAAAACGCCGCTCCTGTGCGGTGAGCGAAGCCAACAGGTCAGCGTATTCCGGATAATCGTTCAACTCTGGGTTCTTCTCGACCAGCCTGACCGCCGCAATCACGTTCTCCATGGCTACGGAGGGAACGGCGGCGGAACAAGCGGCTGCCACTCGGTCCGCAATGCGCATCGCTGTCACTCTCATCTTCTCCGGGGGAAACCCGGTTGACGTCACTCTATCCTGGGGATCACCCCTGGGTGAGGCGAACTCCTGGACTGGATCGGCGGCAGGAGCGGGATTCCGAAGCGAGGAGCGATGGCGTCCTGTCTTCGGCTTCCTGCCGGAGTTCTCCTCCAGCCTACGGAGTCTCTCCCAGGCCACAGAGATGTCTGCCCTCCTCGCCTTAACCTCGGGAAGAAGGAAGTAGCGAGAAAAGCTGTTAATCATACCCTCGGCGAGCTCCAAGCACCAGCGTATCTCGCTGGGAGAATTGTAGAGGTCTGTGGTGAACAGCGTTCCATCCACAAGGTCCAGAGCCTCCGAGAGATCGTGGCCTGGGTGCCGCATGCGTCTCCTGGAGGGAGACATGATACTGGCCTGCCTGCACCCAGAGGAAGGAAAAAAGAACGTCGAGTCCTACAGCAAACTCACGGTCGCGGCCGTCTCAGTCTGGCTGCGACCTACTGTCATAACTCTGGCTCTCACGAGCCAGAAAAGAGATACGAGGGCGACCAGTGAGTTGGCGTAATTTATTAAAACAAACACACACACTACACTAAATAACAAACAGCAAAGTAAAGAGCCACGTGGGGCAAAAATACTCACAGAACTAAAAATGACATACAACCCAGGGAGAAAGGCTAGAGAGGCGGCGAGGGAAAAAATGCTCGCCGAGTCGCAGCACTAACACTGGGGAAGGCGTCGAGGTGACGGCGAACTGTAGCTAGACGGAGGAGCTAGCAGTCGTGGAAACACAAGACAAGTCTTTCCAAAGCGAGGTCGCAGCGACGAGTGACTCTCGGCTGCTCGCTTAAGTGGAGGAGGTGATTGAAGATGGGGGACAGCTGTCCCAGCGCAGCTGAACTAGACAGCTGGCAATCAGCTGGGCGCTGTCAAAGGACGGGCCTTGGAAGACCCGGCACGGACTGCCACGGAGAAGGCGCGACACTGGACAACCTGAACGCAGAGAAAGATAGCGTTCAGGTCGTGACACTGGGAAGGTTCACCACTGTTCCATGCTTTCACCATTTGTGGATAATGGCTCTCACTGTAGTTTGCTGGAGTCCCAAAGCTTTAGAAATGGCTTTATAACCTTTTCCAGACTGCCAGCCAGCCAGCCATCTTCTTCCGCTTAATCCTTTTTGGGTCGCGGTAGGGCTGAAGCCTATACCAGCATCTTTGGGCAAGAGGCAGGGTACACCCTGGACAGATTGCCAGTCCATCGCAGGACCAACACAGAGACAGACAACCATTCACTCTCACATTCATACCAAAGAATAATTTAGAATCCCCAGTTTGATGCCAATTAACCTAACTTGCATGTCTTTGGCGTTAATTACTTTGTTTCTCACTTGTTCCTGAATTCTCTGGATGATGTCTAGCTTTTGAGGATCTTTTTCTCTACTTCACTTTGTCAGGCAGGTCACATTTAAAAAAAGTTGTAAATTTAATTCAAGTAAATTTTTGCATGTGATAGTCATAGTTGATCATATTAAACATAATTTTCCAACCATACAATTGTGGCTAGTGAAAAGGCCACAGTGGTTGTAAGCAAAAAAGTTAATGTCAAGCCCTGCATACTTCCATTTTCAGTTAATGGTGGAGTGTGTAACAGTTTAGGTAATCAAAATTATGAAATTTAATGCAGCATAAAATCATGATATACGTAGTTTTCACTGTTATACAATCATTTTAAGCAAAAATTGTTTTTGTATTGTAAGATCACTTTTTTATACACAGGAATAAGGTCCGTCCCCATGTAGGCAGTGGTTCACCATAATGTCTTTCCAAGTTTTTATGCCAAACTTTATTTACACAAATGACTTAAGGGCCTTTTCCACTAGCACGCTTTAGCGCGACACGGGACGGCTCAGCACGCTTTGTATGCTTTTCCACAAGCCCCAACACGGTTTAACAGCCGCAATTCTCAGCCCCGCTGCAGGGCAGGGTACAGCAGTGCTGAGCTGTGCCGTGTTGTGACGTTAACAGACTGGTCGCCGCTGATTGGTCAGGTCGTAACCGGTGCTGATTGGTCAGGCTGTAACCGCCCCTCTCCTCCTCCTCATCTACCAAATCTTCATGACCTTCTCAATAAAGTTTTTGAAAAAAAAAAAAAAAAGAATCTTACGACTGCCTTTACTCAGCACGCAACCACTGTTGGCGGTTCCTTTCAGAGTATTGCTGTGCTATTTTCATTTATTCTCTATCAAAAATGGCTTCGCGTAATAAGGGTGTTCCATGGAGCAGTAAGGAGCTGCAGTGGCTGCTCACTGCATTGTCAGACGAACGTATGCAGCGCGAGTTAGACGGAGCTGCCCGGAATGAAAAAATATACCGGGAGGTCTCGACATCGGAGTCCTTTAACGGTGAGTTTTAATTTTTTTTTTTATTGTGCGTTTTTTCGCAAATATATTCGGTAAGACGCTCAGTTTATTTATGCAATAAAAAAGCTGTTCATTTGTGGATGGATCGCTGCTTTATTGCAGCGCACTGCGGACTCAAGCTTTTATTTTAATTATTCATGTGAACAATACTAACTAACTAACTAACCTGCACTTATATAGCGCTTTTCTAGTCACAAAGACCACTCAAAGCGCTTTGCTGAAATAAGCTTATGTATTCTTGTTAAAAACTATTGTGCTGTATTTTATTGTGTGCATTTTCCTTGTAGAATCATCCCACGCGTCCGCCGCGACAGCCCGTCCGGATTATTCAACCGAGCCATCCTGAACCACAGCTGGCAGAGACGCTTCATTCATCCGAGTCGTGACCCAGTTTGGGAAGCTGGTGTAGACACTCAGTGGTCGGCGTGTATAAAATGTCGATTAACCTTCATGTTGTGTTGCAAAGTTTTTTTTTTCTTTTAATATTTTGTATATAATAAAATGGAATTGTTTTGGAAAGTGTGGTTTGTCTGTTATAACACTGAATTATAAAACAGTATAATTTCATAGAAATTCCATTGCCTAATCTGATCAAAATGATACTGATCTTCCTGTCAGGGGTCAACCATTGTAAAGGTAATGTAATTTTTAACTAGACCAAAAAACAAATGTTTTTGTAAGCTTTCTGTTCTTTTTATTGACATATCATAAAAAATTAGCCCCGCATGATCCAGTTCTAAACTTTGGGTACATTTTTTATGTTAACTTATAAGAAGTTGCACAGTTGTACTTTAAAATGCAGCAGGAGAGACTGATCAAGCTTACAAGTCAATGTAAAAAAGTAAGTATATGTAAACTGAATGTTCTATCGGCATTCCAAATTCAGAGAATTACAATACTTTAGAAGGAGTGTAGCATCATCTAAACGGAAAATAATAATACTGTTGTTCCAAACATTGACCTGAAGGTGAAAAACATGAATTTTTTTTAATTCAGTACATCCAAAATGCCCTAGGATGTAAAAAATAATAATTTGGTGTAGGCCAGTGTGCCACGTCTCATTATTTAATACGAATAAAAACAAGTTTCAGCTCTTTATTTCTAGGTCATTTGGCAGTTAATTCAAAACAAAAGTGACTTGTGTTGTTGCAGCTTAATTATGAGATAAAATTAATTGTGAGATAAATCCACAGAGCGAGCCAGGCAATAATCCTTGAATCCTTTTTTATCTGGTGTAAATAAGGACTCAGTCGGGTGCGTAACGTCACGGGAGTGTGGCCCCGCCTCGCTCAGAATCTGCTGCTGCCCCGCTTCTAAAACCTCCTAAACCATCACAGCACAAGCACAACACCAATGGAGACAGAAGCGTTCCGAGCCGTACTGAAGTGAACCGAGCCGTACCGAGGTGTGCTGGGCTAGTGGAAAACAGGCTTTACTGTATGTAGGTTATTGTAAATGCTTAATAAGGATAAGGACCTGTACTTATATAGTGCTTTTCTAGTCTCAAAGACCACTCAAAGCGCTTCACTAGTACTAACCCTCTATTCTAAGGGCCTATAGGAGACAGATATCTAGGGACAATTTTAGAACAACCAATTAACCTAACATGCATGTCTTTGGATTGTGGGAGGAAACCGGAGCTTCCTGAGTAAACCCACGCAGCACAGGGAGAACATGCAAACTCCACACAGAAAGGTTCCTACCCATGCCAGCCTGGGGATTCGAACCTGGAACCTTCTAGCTGTTAGGCAACAGTGCTAACCACTGCACCACCGTGCTGCCCAATAATAATAAGGGAGTAATGGCCAGCATGAAGGAAAATATTTGCATTTTGATATCTGACAGCTAGATTACACTAGATGACTCTGTGATGTATGAGAGTGTGTGTGTCTGGGATGCCATGCCCACCCACAGGGTGACGTCAGGCGGGCACGGCCCACTCTGTATATAAACTCAAGTTCATAATAAAGTTAGTTAGTTGCTGCATGAAGACTCGCCTCCGTCCTGATCATTTATCAGATATAACATTTGGCGATGAGGTAAATCGGTGTTATTTTGAATAATGGATTACGTATGCGAGGACTCTGTCACTCTCGTCAGGAGAAGATGCGAATTCCTGAGCCTTAGCCAGTGGACGGGCGAGTCCCTTACGTCATTTCTGGCGAGGCTTTGTAGCCGAGCTAAGAAGTGCAGGTTTGGGACTATGGAGGTCGACATGATGAGGGAAAAGTTGGCCTATGGCACAAGCGATGTTTGGCTGGAGCGCAAATTGAAGAGACCTGAGGTGCTGCAGTCATTGGAGGAGGTTCTGGCTTTGGTGGAGTGGAGGGAGTCCATGATCCAGCATAAGCTAGTGGCTAAGGCTAGCGTGGGGCTGACCGCGTGCGATTTCCCGCCGAGAGCAGAGGTTCGCGAGCTAACTGGGCAGCAAGACGCAATAACGGCACAGCAGAGCACCAAGACCGTGAGTGATGGAAGCAGCAGCCAGGAGCCGGGGTCGGAGGACGAGACCGGCGAGGATGACGGCATGAGCCCCGGAGGTGAGCAGCAACAGCCGTTTGTGGAAGCTACGCAGCAGGCGAGTGAGGCCAGGCAGGCTGACGGCCCGGGGGAGAAGCAGCAGCCACAGGACACGGTGACAGCGCAGCGGAGCACCAACACCGAGAGCACTGAATGCAGCAGTGAGGAGCCCAGGTCGGTGAGCGGGCCCGACGATGGTGATGGTGCGTGTCCTGAGGAGGAGCAGCAGCCGCAGGACATGGTGACAGCGCAGCACAGCACCGACACCAAGAACACGGGAAGCAGCAGTGAGGAGCCCAGGTCGGTGAGCGGGCCCGACAAGGGTGATGGTGCGTGTCCCAAGGAGGAGTAGTAGCCGCAGGACACGGTGACAGCGCAGTGGAGCACCGACACCAAGAGCGATGGATGCAGCGGTGAGGAGCCCAGGTTGGTGAGCGGGCCCGACGAGGGTGATGGTGCATGTCCCGGAGGTGAGCAGTGGCCGGATACGGAGGCTATGCAGCATGACTCATGGAACGAGGGAGTCGGGAGCTGCGTCGAGACGCCCGGGTCAAAGAGGGTTGCCGATGAGTGCAAAGCTGAGAATCCCGGGAGTGAGCAGCGGCAGCTGGACGCGGTGGCAGCGCAGCGGAGCATCCTGGACAAGGGTGCTGGATGGTACGGCAAGACGCCCGAGGCAGCGGACGGCGCCGATGAGCGGGTTTCCATTTTCACCAGAGAGTGGCCACGGGGGGCTGGACTAGTTGGATCCATGATGGCGGTGCTGAAGGCGGTCGGGAGCGGTTCGAGGGACACGGTGGAATGGCGCGCTGGCCAGCAGCACTGCGGGGCCGGAGGGAAGACAAAGCTTATGGCGGGAAAGGACATCTTCGCCAGGGAGGGGGGCTTCGACCCCGGACGTGGACAGAGGCCAGGGGTACATATGCTGTGGGGGTGCCCGGGGCCTCCGAGGCAGTTTTGTGGATGGTGGCTGCCCAGACACGTTGGCGTTACTTGAATTTTTCTTTGTCCTTGTGTGAATACCTGTGCATACATGTATATAAGATAAGGTGTATAGTTTGTATATATTGGATGCTGGTGTGCATGTGAATGAATGTGAATAATTTGGGGTTATGTTGTATTTTTTCAAGAGACAAGGTCCAGTTTAATTGTTTTGTGTGAATGTGACAGGATGTTCATGACAGTATATTGTTCTCCCTGTTCTTAGTGTGTGATTCGGGTTTCTAGATTTGGGAGGTTCAATTGTATGTGTGGTTTCCCAGTTTTGTAACGGGGGGGGGGGGGGGCGGAATGTGATGTATGAGAGTGTGTGTGTTTGGGATGCCATGCCCACCCACAGGGTGACGTCAGGCGGGCACGGCCCACTCTGTATATAAACTCAAGTTCACAATAAAGTTAGTTAGTTGCTGCATGAAGACTCGCCTTCGTCCTGATCCTTTATCAGATATAACAGACACACTGCACCACGGCTTTTTCATTTGTTGCAACACATAATACCAAAGTTGCTTCAGTTTTCCTCACTGTTGTAGTTCATAAATGCTACATAAACTACATTTCTTGTATATTCATTGATATATATGTGTATACAGTTTTATAAGCAACATAATCGTTTTTTTTAATGGTCAAATAGTCGTTGCGGCTCTCAGCTAACGCTATTCTGCAGGCCAAAATGGCTCATTGCTTGGAGGAGGTTGCAGACTCCTGGTGTAGGGATTTCTGCAGCGGGTGCAGAATGGCTGTGGAGGTTGTTGGGGTGGTCCCACAAGGCTCAGATGAAGAAGAAGGATTGATTTCATACTGGCCCCCTCTGACATGGAAGAGCCACTACAGGCGCCAACGTACAACAATGGCAAATTATTTGCAATTTTGGACAAATTAAGTGACATTAGACAATTTCCCACAGAACCGAACAGTTATTCAAAAATTTTAACAATCTCAGTTTTATACTTTTTGTATTTGGTACTTTTATGTGACAGGTCTAAAACTTAAAGAAGTATCTGATAAACTTGCTCACAGATCAGTTTGTTTAGCTAGGTTTAAGGGAAAAATAATGTTTCTTGATACTCTTTCACACAAATTGCCTCATCCTACTAGCTTTTCCAAAGCTAGCGTGCAGGTTTTATATGCATGCAGGTTAGCATTGGGCATCATTTAAAAGTGACATGCATGTCAAGAATAGACATTACTGAACATCACTGCAATTTAAACAAGGTTCTGTGCTAATTCTGTGAGGTAAACAGGACTTCTCCAACAATGTGCAATCATTCTGATGATTCTGGACGTGGGGATAAGATCTTTCAAGGAACTTTATTTGAAGAAAATTAGAACAGTTCTGATGCAATTGTATTTTTGCTTGAAATGTCCATCTGTATTCCCAGCTAGATTATTTTTTTGAGCGCTTTCACTGGGGATGGAGCTAATTCTCACCAGGTGTGCCAGCTGATTGCTCAGTAAAACCCATTAGGATAATGATGTCACAGACAGACATTTGTGATTTGTGAGAATGAACACAATTGTCTAAATGTGTTTCTTCTCAATCTTAGCAAAACAAAAACGATCAGCAAAAGACTTACAGTATCCTTAACAATGAATCCTTCTTTTAGCCTTAGACCTGCCCTGATGTATTACTTTGGTGCAGTGACACGGTACATACAGTGATCCTCGTTTTCAGTCGTCTCATGGCATCATTAGCCTAATTGATGTTAGACGGTAATAAACTGGCAACACCTGGCGTGTATTAGCTGTTATTTTCATTTGATGGTGCTTTAAAGTAAGCCTACCTCTCAAAAAGGAAACTTTTTTTGTCATTAGCAGTTTTTTCTCCTAATATTTAGAAACATGTTTCCAGTCTTTGTTCCTAAACATAAGGACTTGGATTATTTTTTTTAACTCTAAAAATCTGGCCACCTGAAATGGATGCACCAGCGAGGAGCAACCGTTAAACAGCCCATTTTATGCATGTGATATTATCAGTTTCACCGCATTATTCCCCAGGTGTGGTGAAGCAGGGACCTTGAGTGTTGTCCCAGCTGTTTGGATTTGCCTCTCCTTGGGGCTACAATAATGTGGTAGATTCTAATCAATACTCACCGCCTCCAGAAGAATAGATCAGGAAGCTACAGCTGGACTCCACCTCGCTGTCCATCCCCCTGCTGGTTGTGAATCAGCATCCTCTCCCTCTAGAGGACAAAAAAAAAAAAAAAAGAGTTACTACACACACACACAGACACACACACACAAACACAGACTTAGAGAGAAGCTGAACCTTGACCCCTGACATTTGGCCCCTGACCCGTCTGTCTGATGGCCTATCGATTATGTCTGGCCTCGCCGGGGTAATTGTTGCCTTGTAATTACTTCATATGTTGTGTTTGAGTCCGCGTAGCGGCAATTTCTGCCGTGTGAATATTGCACAAGAGCACTTGAGACCACGGGACGATGAGTCTCGCCTTGTTTCGGGAGATTACACCACACGCAGGACACACAATTGCTGACGGAGTTCTTGTGGCTCCAATGAAAAATAATTGCTTTTTGCAAAAAAAAAAAAAAGGTGATAGTGCAGATTGAATGGAGAAGCTGAAATAAAGAAAAGTAATCACGCATATTTCTGTTCCTCTAAAAGGACTCTTTTAGAGGGATTTGAGGCATGCTGTAGTGCACTGAGAGGCTGCCTCCTACTGCCCTATTTCCTGGCTTCATTGGGTAGGTAACCAAGAGGAAATGAGAGGCTGTATTAACTCTGGTTTTTGGAGAGAGTCATGGAGGGGTTGGAGGCGAGTGATTTGCCCGCATAGCATTTATATTATGTGCATTCAAATTATGTAAACTATCTAAAATTATACAATGGTTTGTTTCATCCGAGCAATTTGATTGAACTCCAGGGAGTTACTGTATTCCTTGATAACCACACTTAGGGTGCGTCCTAATTCACCCCTTTGTTTTGCACATTCACTGAGAATGTGCAAAACAAAGGGGCAGGGCGAAAGGGTGAATTGGGATGCACCCTTTGACGTTTCACCAGATATGAATCACTCAGATGTGTACTATTAATCACTGATTGCAGTAAATGTATGTAGTATCTGGGAATTGTAATGCTCTGTGGCGTGCCTTAGTTAAAAAAAAAAAAAGAAAGCCTTTTTAAACTGAAAATTGTGTTGCTGCACTAATGATAATAGTTAGCCCTGTTAACTGTTATTTTACTTTTAAATAATAAACCTTTACAGTGTATAGCTTCTACTGAAGTCTCAAAAATGCATGGTTCTGACTCATATAAAAGCACCAATAAGAAGGTGATGAAGAGAACATAAAAAAGCAGAGATAACGGGGTAATTTCTGCACAGCCCAGTCACCACTTACTACTATTTTTGTTGCAAACACCAGGTCCCTTACCAACAAGATGAACGAGCTGAGGATGAACACATTATCCCAATCAGTCCCTAGGACAAGCTACACAATGATAATCATTGAATAGGAATCCCAATCTATCAACAGCTACCTATAGTCATGTGAAAAACTTAGAACACCCTGTATAAGCCTGTGTGTTTTTTTACGTATTTGGACATATGGATATTTAATATCAATGTTAAAATACTTGGAGATTCACGTAATACGACTAAACAATTAAAAATGAATTAAAGACTTTTTTCAAGTTTTCTGTAAAATATAATTCTAAACAAATAGTGAGGAATAAATTAGGACACCCCCCATTTTTTTTTAGGACACCCCCACATTCATTTCCACTTCAGATGGCTAAAATACATGTTAAAAAATGCAAATAAAAACAAAAACAAGGTTAGACATGGATATGTGAACACTGCTTAACAAAGAACTGAATATTTAATAGGGTGTCTTAATTTTTTCACGACTGTAGCTCGGCAGCAGGTCACATGACCAAAGTGATGCGAGTGATGGACTCTGAAAAGGCGTGGATACATTGATGATTGCTGAACACTTAGCAAAGTTCTTTGAACGTATATGTAAAATGAGAATAAAGCTATTATATTCTATATGTTATGCTTGTTGTTTATGCCAGCGACATCCAAAAGTTGGGAACTACTTTAATACTAGTCTTACTGATACAATATAAGACTGAATGAAAGACAAATCAAAATATCTTGTTTATTACTGTCAACTTATAAATTGCTTTAGCAAAATTGTTGTCTAAAATCCAGTGATGGGAGGAGATTAAAATTTGTAATTTCAAATGATCTCTAAAAATGTGCATTTATTCACAACTAATCGAGATAAGAAGCAAACTTTTTTTTTTATTTAATGCACCCTAAACTTGTCATTTTTCAAGTTTGTCATGCGCTTAATAATAGAAGAGTGGACATAAATGTTTGCTTTCTGCACATACAGGGTGATTTAAAGCTTTCAACTTGTCGAAAATAACAAGGACTGTCCAGAATATTCTAAAAAAGTAAGTACTGCAGAAATATTGCATGTGTAAGCAGGTAGCAACCACTGTAGCATTATGACATTTATTATTCATTATTATTATTGTTATCTTACCTGTTAGCCTTTAGCTTAGCTATTAGCCCTCCTCATCCTCCATGGTTCCACCTCTCCTCTCTTCTCTGTGTGCCTCTTCTCTGCTCTTCAGCATTGTCAACATAGTATAACAGCAATTCTTCAGCAAACTGATCTGAACACCCAGAATTAAATAAAATGAGAACTTTGTGCCACGCAACTGTTTTGAGTTGCGCCAAGGACTGTCCAAGCAGAAACAGTACCCGCATTTCAAGAGTTCCGTTTTTGTTTTGTTTTTTCATTCCGTGATGATCAATCATGACTAAAAGTGATTCAAAAAAATGTTTGCAACCAATGGGGCATGCAGTTATTCACGACTGACATGCTCACCACTAATAAAAACAATATTGAACTCAAGGTTGTGCAGTGTCATTGAATATAGCACCATGGTGACCTCTTCATTACTTGGCCTCGTGACTGATTCACTACGGTGCTATGGTCACTTGTACCTCATGTAATATTGGTTAATATAATGCTCATTTCCACTGTGAGGGTCACACTCCCCTGTGGCCAGTCATGAAACTGCAGTTTTTACAAGTTATTTTTCAGGCATCATATTGACCTGAATCAGATCTTTTGTTGTTTGTTTGGGTTTTTTTTTTAACCAAAGTGGTTTAGTGGTTAGAACTGCAGCCTTGCAGGAAACGGGTCAGGGCTCAGTTCCATGTAACACTGTTCTATCTGGAGGTTGCATGCTCTCCTTTTGCTTGCATGGTTTTACTCAAGTTTCCTACCACAATCTAAACATTACTGCGCAGCAGAACTATAGGAGATGGGCAATTTTGATCTACTGTGCACGCCTTGTTACAGTATAAAGTTCACCCACAATTTTAACATTAAGATGTTGCTGTGGAAAAAAATGCAGAATCTACCTAGCAAAAGCAATTTTCAGATAAATCCTTTAAATTTTTCATTTTCGTAACAACAAAATTTCAGATAGTCCCATATTTATCATCTTAAATTTGGGAATGGCTGCTATAGGCAACCTGTTTTCCTTTTGCCTCTGTGCCTTAGAAAGATGACTCTTTGTGACTCGACGTGTTGCCATCATATTAAAAATGAAAAGGGATCTTTTGTTGTCAGTCACCGACACATCCATGAAAGATCTCAAAATAGCCTGAGCAAATTGAGTTTGTTGTGTATACAAGTACCTGCCAGATTTAATATTGAATGGATGATCCAAAATGGATTTTTGATCCCTGGAAAAATGAGGGGAGATGTCTGTAACAACAAAAAAGTGAGCAGGAGTAAAAAAAAATCTATAACCCTCTCAAGCTAAAGCCCGCTCCTGGGTGCGGAATACATTATTCTCTTCCCTTGCACTGTCTCTGTCCCTTTTACGAGTTGTTTTCATGTAAAGAAAAAACCTATAGGCTTGACCTCCGCGTCAGTTTGCCTTTGGCAATCCACAGATTGCAAGTTTTCAATGCTTGATCCTGCGGGAAGGATCCAAGTCAAACCCTATAAATATTTCAAGACTATTTCTTGCTCCCTAGACCTCTTCCTAACACACTTGCCTCTGTTGGCAAGCATATCCTGCATGTTTACACTCGCCACTAACTTGTCATCACTTTAAATTCAGCCTTGTGCAGTGGCTTAATGAGTGAGGCAGATACAACCATATTGCATGTTTAAATGTTTTGCCAACAATCAGATTCTCTGAGTCAAAAGGATTCATGGATACCGATCAATATTTTTCAAGTCTAAAGGGTTTTTCACTGAAGAGGGGAAAAAAACAAAAACAAACACAAAAAAAACAACATAAGATGGAGCTCAAAAATGATGCTTTTCTCTCCTTATCTGTGAATGACAGATTCACAGGTTGAGAGAAGAATCTCCCCCCAAAATTAAGTGTTGGGAGTCTTTAGAGATACGTCTCGACATCTGGTCGCCATCTGAGGGAACCTGGAGCAAGACCAAGGATACTCCAAAAAATGAAAATGACTTCATTATGAGGGAATTATCACTGGATGGTTGGAACAATCTCACAAGCCGACTGAGCGAGGATAAATAACTGCAGGAAACTTTGTAGTCTATGTCTAAAAGAATAAAATAAGTCAGTGTAATATTGTTGTTATATGGAGCAAGTCAAGCGCTGAAACAAAAGCAAAAACTGTACATTTCATTTGCACCTTTCTACCTTCAGCACTCTTCTTCCCCTGCTTATAATATAAAGTGACAATATTTGTCCACATAAAAATGAGTGCTGTTGAAATATGGTATTTTTATCAAGGCTCTTAAACTCTTTGAAGTGATAAAAAAAATGCTTTTAGAGGGAAAAATACAACAGTCACTGGCTTAACAGTTTTAATTGTTGCTTTAAACAAAGGGATAGAGGCAGTATAAGAGGATCAGTGTGACAAACAGTCCCAGTGGTCCCTCTATCATACACAATACTCAAAAGGTAACAAAAAGCCAGAACAAAACAGTGTTGGAAAACTTCCAGGAATCCATTTTAACAGCAGCTCTGGGTGAGAGAAATACTTAATAGCAGGACACATCAGGTCCTCTTGAAAAACTAAAATGCAACCGTGCCAGTGACAGAAAAATATACAGTAGAAATGGTTACAAATAAGATCATCCCAGGCAGCTGCACGTCTAAGTTTGAAGGATGATGGATAACAAGCTCCCCCTTGGAGCAGCTGACTTAATTGTCAAGCTCATTAATTTGTTGTTGCTAGGTAAAAAACCTCCCATTTCAAGCCATGTACACTGCATCAAAAAGTGGTAATTTTATGCATTTATTTAAAAAAAATGAATCAATTAAAATAGCATAGAAGTTTAGGTTGTTCTTGGGTGACTCAGAAAACTTCTGGGAATGTCTAGAAAATGTCTTGGAATTCTGCAATTGGAGGAGCTTGGCAGATCTCATCACCTCTGGGAGACTTGGATGCAATGACAGAGCTCAGCACATCTCTGAGGTAAAAGAGTCGGCCAACACCTCTGACACAGTAAAGAAATACCTTCAGGTGTTTTTCGAATAAAAGCTAACAGAATTCACTCCACTGGAAATGAAAATACTGTGAACTTGACATGATTTGTCTGCAGGACCTGATGGCAGATGCCACATCAGAAACACACAGACACAGGAATGCAAGGTTTTATATTTTTATTTAAAAGGAGTTGACGGGTCTGGGCGGGAACTGACCTATAGGAGAGGAGAAGAGAGCAAGATGTAAGTACTGGGCAGACTTTGGACAGGTGATTTGCAATTTATTGTTGTGGAAGAGGGATGGAGCTTCATCCTCTTCAGATGAGAGTGACTGAGGAATACTTGGCGAGAGTTTGTGACGAAACTGTTCGCTTAAGCTGCGTTCCGATCACCCAGTAAGATACTCCAAAGTGGACTGCACAGGGTATCCGCCATATTAACTGAGATTCCAAACTGAAGGGAGCAAACAGTCTTCAGTTCAAAGCGAACTGACATCTATGCAGGGAAGAAGTGAACAACCGTACATCACTTCACCGGAAGTTGACAAGAAGATTACCCATAAGCCATTGCGCCTCAAATACGAGTAAAGCAAACTATTGTTGCTAACGCTATTAACAAGCTAACTGATGTTGGTTATTGTTTATATCAACTGACAGTAATAAAAATACATTTGTATTAATATTTTATTTAAGAAATATAAATTATCCACCATAGCATCAGTACATGTCCATGGTTACCGTGGTAACTCACGGAGGAGAAGCCAACAGGTGTTTCAAGTGGAGAAATTTTGTGAAGGGCAGTTAACGTACTGATATTCCTTGAGAACGGAGCAGGGAGTAGGGAGTACAGTTGAAGTACACTGTGGATCGGAGCATAGCTTTACTGTACAGATGGAGGGGTGAGATGATGGGCTAAGAGGAGAACTTCTTTATGTTAAGTATTTGCAGGTGTGATTGGAGGATGACCCAGTAACTTCAAGTCTCGTCAGAGGTAAGCATTGAGCTACCCCGGGCCCGGGGTTTTCCCTGTCATGATAGGTTAGTGTAATATTGCGTGATGAATTGATGTTACTTATTTCCTTTTCCAGGGTGGATGCAGAGGGATCTGGATCAGGACTGACAGAAGGCTGAGGACACAGAGGACAGGAGAATACTTCCAAGGTAGGTGATAATTGAATTGAATAGTTTGCAGGCTTACGTGGTTTCCAAGGGGGTGTATGGTCTTCTGGAAGGTGGGAACTGAGAGGCAGACATACGAGACCATGAGGGGAAGGATAATCAGCGATCACAGCAAGCTGTAGAGTTGAGACAAACCCACAAGAGACTGCAGGCAACTGAGGTCTATTTATACTCCAGCCTTAATCAGCACAGGTGCAGTTGTGGAACTAGCTACAGATAATGAGATGATTAGGAGAAGTTCTGAGTTTGACTTGGTTCTCACCTTCAGACCATAACAGAACTACACAAAATTTTCTTAATCAATATTACACAAGAACATATCACTGCAGTGATTTGGTCGTAGGCTCAATGCAACACGGAGGGCCAAAGACATCACTGCAGTGATATATTCACAATACCACTTGACCTCAAGTGTGAAGTTGCTTTTATACAACAGTTCCACAAGAACAGTCTGTTAAATGACAGCAATACAGAACAAACTATTATGATTTTTATTTATTTAACCAGTTAATTTGCTCCACAGAGAAAAATAGTTCCTTCTACATGTACTCAGTTAACCATTGCTAAGCACCGCAATGAGCATAATATAAAAAGAACTGGCCTAATGTCATTTCACACACATGTAGCGAAATTAAATATGGCTCAGTGCAGTTTCTGTAGGCCATGGGCAAGATAGGGTCATTGTGCACTCTGCCACCCATCTACAAAGTTATGTTTTCCTGAAGAGTATAGATATACTGAACATCAAAATAAATGTTAACCCAAAAGTGGTCAAGATAGGCATTGTATCCCAAAGTTTTCAATGTTAACATTTAATTTTTATATTTTTTTTAAATATCTTTAATTTTTATATCTTATACCGGAGACCGTGATTAGGCACATGTGAGAGCAGCCAGCCAGCTGCATGCAATCACCCCTCCTTGGTTCTGTGGAGAGAGGTTATGTAAGCACATAGCACTAGATACGACAACTAAATGTGTAGACTCACCTGTCCACTGTCATTTTTCATGTTTCATAGGATTTAATCAGTGGAAAGCAGTGATGTGACAGGATCTAAAGTGATATTTTGCTGGTAGTGGAGTAAGCTTTGCAGAATTCCTTTTTCCTTCCAACAACGTACAGTATGCTTCAGGCAAATACTGACTTCATAAAGTATAAATTGCTGGAAATCAATTTATAGGGCTTGGGGAAAGGGGGGGGGGGGTTAATGAAATGCACACAACCTCAGATTTAACATCAAATATTTATTTGTCATCCTATCAGTATCACCTTCTTTCAAACCTTTAACCTAAAGGATTCTGTCACATTGTTGAACATTGTTAACAGCAAACAAACGTGAGATGAAGTTCTACAAATGGCTTACATAATCCTGTGTGACGACTCTGACATAAATTTGGTGAACGTGTTAAGCCTATTGACAGGTGCAAAGGGTGTTTGGGATGGATGGCCCACTAAGTTGTGTTTTAGTGCTACTGTAAACAGGATTAGCATTGGCAGGTACCAGGCTACGAGGGATACAAACAGCTTCCTGATCCGTGGGGAATGGACTGATGCAAATACCAGCTAATGAACTCGGCTGCTGTTTGTAAAAGAGGGAAAGAGATGAGGGGAGTGTTGGGGGGGGAGGGGAGGGGGCTGAATGGATGCAAGATTGATTAGTTTGGAAAATGTCCAGCGGGTCAGTTTTTAATGGCTTCTGGTGGATTCCCTAGCCCGCAACAACCTTTGTTTCTGCTCATCCCAAGTTAACAGCGAGGTGGTTGATGTACTGTATCCCCATTCAGATCAGAAGGTGCTGCATCAAGCTGTCTCGTCGAAAGACGGGGACTTTATTGGGCCGTCTAAATCTGTACTGTACACAGAGCTGAACAATGAGGCCAAGAGAAAAATGGATGCCACCTGGCAGCTTGAAAAGAAGGACAGCCGTTTCCCGCTGTAATCCATTCAGCGTAATCACCTGGGGGCTGCTGGGGAAGGAGCCTCGCCCACCCCTCCCAGCACTCCCTAAACACCATTCAGGGGCGACACAGTGATGAAGTGCAGGGTGAGGAGAAAGCCAAGTGTCCCTTTTAGAGATGATCAACTATCATGTTTTTTACAACCTTTGTTCATTTTTTTTTCCTTCCTCCTGAAGTCGATGAATTCTTCTGGTTCTCCCTCTGCTAACAGAGCATGAGAACAAACTCTAATACATTTTTCCTTCCCCGCCCCCCTGTACACACTCACTAAATATTTGGTGACACCTATTCAAGGGAAGAGCCGCTGTAAATCGTATGTCTGTGGGGAGAGATCGAAACCAATTATCATTAGACGGCGGCTATCGTGAGCCAAGTGTGCATCAGCCTAGCAGCTGACTCTCAATGCTCCCTTAATGCTAACTCTTGTGTGCTTGCAATTTAACTGACGGATCAATGGCTAACGGCAGTTAGTGGCCTTGCAGCACTCCCTTGAACTGCCAAGAGGGATGTGCCATGGCACCCACACGGCGAGCAAATGTCAAAATGTTACACTGCGCAGGGGGGGAAAAATGGCTGCAGAAATTGTTCTACTGAAACATTATTGACACACTTTAACTCACATTTCCAGCAGCTTAGTCAATTCTCATTTAGGGAAGGTGATGTGGCAGCTGTGGGGACCAGCAGGGGAGGTGACTGGGGGTCAGTGAGGAGCGAGGCCGGAGGGATCAAAGGATCAGAGGTCAGAGATTGGCCCAAGGTCAAGGTGACAGCAGGGAATCTGTGCAGCAGAGGCCTTCATCTCTACCGTGGCCTTGGACAGGATCAATACCATTAAAGATTCAGTCTGATCCATCACCCCGTTCTCCCTCCTGCTTGGTCCTCCTCCTCTTTATTTTCTTTTCTATACAGTTCTCAGTAGCCAGGCAGTAATGTCTTCTTTTTTTTTCCTTCTTCTTTTTCTCTTGCCTCATCCTTTTTCGCCTTCTTGAATTGGCTGTCACTTTGCACCCCTTCGTTTGTGCCGTCACTTATGAAGGAGCAGGTCTCATCTTGATACTGACCCCCTGTCTCCCCACACAAAAAACGCTCGACTCATTGGCCCCTGCTAAAAAAAAAAAAAAAAAACAAAAAAAACGGACAGGAGATAACTTGGGCGCCATATTGTTTGAAGAGCATTTTATTAAGCCGAGCGCTCTCTTTAATATTTACATTGGTGCATCGGAGGCTTCAGGAACGCTTTAGGCAATTACACACATGACCAAGTCGATAGCCACAGAAACAGCAAAAAAATCCTTTATCACACCGCCAGGAGAGTATTGCCAATTCCACCGCCTGGCCGTTGATGTAGTTTGCATTTCAATTAAAAAGGGGCTGCAATACTGGTCTTTTATTCAAAGTCATTGTCACAGGAGAGATCCACAAAATGCAGCTAAAATAAAGTATTTTTGTGTATGTGTGTAATAATGCACGGACATCACACAAGCTGCTATTTGGAATCACAATGTGGGGTTGCAGTATTCCAGTGAAGAGGGGTGCTCGTCCCTGAAGACTGGAAGTATAAAAGAAAAATGGATGAAGTCAAAGGTGCCTTCTCCAAGATATTGATGGGATTAATTCATGATGTTAATTTAATTAATTAGTATAATTAGTATTATGATTGTAAGGTTGTACTTTAATACGGAAATTAAAGAACAGAGAGAAGAGGAGCAAAGAAGAGTAATTGAATATTGGTTTTTTTTTTTTATTATTACAGAAAATGACAAATTTAAAAGAAAAAAAAATAAGTAAACATTTGTTCAACACCAATCCATGCTTGATTCATGTAGTTGAAAACTATAGGATTTGAGGCTTTTAACAAAGTCTGTATCCATGTGGCTTTTAATTTTCTACACTAAGGTTCATACAGCGGGGAAAATAAGTATTGAACATGTCAACATTTTTCTCATTAAAAATATTTCTGATGGAACCACTGACCTGAGACTTTCACCAGATATCAGTAACAACCCAAGTAATTCATACATACAAAGAAATCAAGGCAACTGTGTTCACAAAACAAGTTATATTAAATAAAGTGGAATGACATAGGGAATAAGTATTGAACATGCTTGCTGAAATTCATTTAATATTTAGTAGAAAAGCCTGTGTTGGTAATAACAGCTTCCAGACACCTCCTATATGGAGAAACTATGCTCAGGCATTGCTCAGGATTTTAGCCCATTCTTCCATACAAACTGTCTTCAAATCTTGAAGGTTCCATGGGTGTCTTCTATGAACTCTGATCTTCAGTTCGTTCCATAGATTTTCAATTGGATTCAGGTCAGGTGACTGACTGGGCCATTCTAGCAGCTTTATTTTCCTTCTCTGGAGCCAGTTGAGAGTTTCCTTGGCTGTGTGTTTGAGATCACTGTCTTGCTGAAATGTCCACCCTCATTTCATCTTCAGCATCTTGGCAGATGGCAACAGGTTCTTATCAAGGATGTCTCTATACATCTGACCATTCGTCTTTCCTTCAATTATATGAAGTCTGCCTTTACCATGTGCTGAAAAACACCCCCACACCATGGTGGGATGTGCAGTGCCATTTCTCCTCCAAACATGCTGTGTGTTGTGGCATCCAAAAAGTTCAATTTTGGTCTCATTTGACCAGACTATATTCTCCCAGTACTTTTATTGGCTTGCCCAAATGTTGTGCAGCAAACTTTAAACGAGCTTCGACATACTTTTTCTTCAGCAATGGAGTCTTGCAAGGTGAGCAGGCATAGAGCCAATGTCAGTTGAGTGCATTACTTATTGTTTTCTTTGAAACAGCAGTACCTGCTAACT
Source organism: Pholidichthys leucotaenia (assembly GCA_020510985.1). NCBI lineage: Eukaryota > Metazoa > Chordata > Actinopteri > Cichliformes > Pholidichthyidae > Pholidichthys > Pholidichthys leucotaenia. The sequence goes on along the minus strand of CM035845.1, from coordinate 37,392,000 downwards.
CCAGGTCTTTCTGGAGCTCTCCACGAGTAGTCCTTGCCTCTTGGATAACTCTTCTGTCATGGTTTGGGCAAGGTCTAAGGATCATGCCCACATAAAAAATGAAAGGATACTTGCTTTAGTCTAGTCCAGACAAAGCTCCTCTGGGGACTGCGGAGGTTGTCTGGTGAGGAGGCGGAGACACAGGCTCACGGCGAGGCGGGCAAGGTGCCGGGGCCAGCGGACATTTCCTCGTCGTCTCAGACCTTGGCTTTTTGGGGGAACTCCTCACCAGCCCACGAAATGTTATTTGGAGGGTGGAGACGGTCATCAGGAACTCCACATACCTGGGGTAATTCCTCAGACCAGGATGTGCCTCCACTATCACAGCCGCCGCTTCCACGTTCTTCAAGACTTCCTTAGACATATGACATTCTTCAGCAATTAAATCCTGGATGAACCATTGTTCATCCATGCTGGGGCCTCCCACTGCCAGCCTCCCTCTCCTGGTGGAGCCCCGGCACACTGGTGGCATAATGTCCACTCTTCCTCCAGTAAACACAAAATAGGTGAGGAGAACAGAAAAAAGCAACTCACAGCAGCTGGGTCAACTCTGGCAGTGTACTTCTGTCATAACCGGCCCAACAGGGGCAGAGGGAAGACCCAAATGCTGAACTGTGAGTTTATAATGTTTAATGACAAAATCACAAAAATATAACAAGAGAACGAAAACTTACAAAGGTAGAAGGGGAGACAAAAAGGTAGAATAGCCACAGGCTAAGGCATGTGGAAATGCTGGGAGAATTAGCAAAGGCAGAAGAGTGGGACTCACGGCAGTAAGACCAAATTGCCTAGATAGAATAATAAAGAGAACAACCTGGACAAAACGCTAATTGAGGCATGGAACGCACACCGAATACAGACAGAAATTAAGACGTGGAACCCACGTCTGGACTTTGAGAAGGATGGTAATACGGACTGCATTGCAACAGCCTTTTAATTGGGCACAGAGGAATTAACAACAAATGATGAACAGGTGTGGATGACATGAGCGAGGATAATGAAGGCCAACTAATGACAAGTGTGACAGCTCGAGAACTTGAGGTAAGAGAGGAAGTAAACAAGACACGCTGTCAAAATAAAAACACAGGAGGAAATGGCGAAAAGGTAACTGACTATAAACATGAAGCAATGCGAAATGAGAACAGACCAGATAATACAGACAAGGGAAAATGACCCACAAGGTCGAGGACAAAACAAATACAAAACCAAGAGATGCAAAAACTGGAAAACTAATATCAATATTCAAAAAGAGAGCTGAAAGTAAAGGTGAGAGTAGGCTCATGTCTAAACAGGCAGATATAATATGTAATACAAAACCGGATGGACATGGACGCATAAAATAAACAAGAAGATAATAGACACTAATAAGAACAGTAACTTTCATACGCAGAAACAAATGGCAAACTCAAATAACATAATACATCCAAACCAACCAGAATAAATACTAAACTAAAGTGAGGAAATCACAGAAAATAATTAAGATGAAGTTAAAGCATGAGCACGGCTCTCCGCCTGTGCTCAGCATCGTGACACTTGGTGACAACTTTGTGGGCAAATAGTCCAACAGCTTAAGAACAACAGTTATCAACATATGAATTTAGGGATTTCATCATCTACAGTTCATAATGTCATCAAAAAATTCAGAGAAGCCGGAGAAATTTGCGCACGTAGGCGGCAAGGCCAAAAACCAACATTACAGTTTTTCACAATTGCTAAAACATTAAACCCCATTCTCCGACTCAAATACTCAGTAGCGCAAACTCATTTATCAAATGATTCACTCTTTTGGCACAACCTTAAACTGGTTCACATCGTTAGACACAATTTCCAAATTTGTAGCACACTTTTTACAAAACTCTAGACACATTCTCACTCTCAAAAACACATTTTTCACTGTGATGCACATGAGCTGCAAAATAAGGAACACACGAGGCAAATGTTAAACACAAATACAGCACTGGTGTCATCAATTAGACACAACTCAAAATTGAACACACTTGTTTCAGATGATGTGATTAAACCAACGGCACATGATATAAGCTAGTTCAGAGTCCACAAGACACCAACATTGGATGGAAATAATTGCCTGAGAGGCAGAGGAAGAAGAGTACGTGTCAGAGGTGGTGGTAGAGAAGGAAGAGTAGGTGGAAGAGGTGGTGGAAGAGGAGGAGGAGTACAAGAAAGAGGAAGATCAAGAAATGTAATTTCTGATGAAATTTGAGCAACTATAATTGATCATGTTCTTATTCATGGAATGACCATGAAAGAAGCAGGACAAAGAGTACAACCCAATTTGAGCCAATTCTCTGTGGCCACCATTGTCAAGACATTCAGAGATGACAACAGGTAACATCAATGTCTGTTGGTTACTGCAAGTTTACATTTACACTTTGTCTATAGAAAGGGGACTGAAAAGAAAAAACTTACTGGTGACCAAAAAACCCTGTAACAGTTCATTGAAATAATGTGCATGCTGTTTGTATACATTTGTAAGTGCATGCTCCATATTTCCAAAATTGCACGACAACCACAGGGAGGTGCGAGGACTGCTGTGTTCCCCCAGCCACAGGAGACTGTCATTGTTGATATGGTCCTTCAAAACAGTGCTATTCGACTTAGAGAAATACAGCAGAGAGTTGTTCAAGACAATGTAAACTTTGAAGGAATCAACAGTGTCAGCCTTTCTACTATTGACCGTGTCCCTCAGCGCAACAGGATTTGTATGAAGCACGTGTATAGAGTACCATTTGAGTGTAACTCAGAAAGGGTGAAGGAGTTACGATTTCAGTATGTGCAAGTAAGTATATACTAAGTCACTTTCTGTGCTGATGCTTAGAGTACAAATCTATACTATACTTACTGTTACTGCACACTGTACTATATTGTAAAGTATGTAAATCAGAAGTGCTTGTAAATACACTAATGCTGAAGTTACTCTTTCTGCCTCAGTTTCTAGTAAACTACCTTTTCTTCTATTTCCTTTTTTTTATAGAGAATGTTTGAACTGGCTTCCATGGAAAGACCCTATGAATACATTTTTTGTAGATGAGGCAGGGTTCAATCTGGCAAAGAGAAGAAGGAGAGGCAGGAACACAACTGGCCAATGTGCCATAGTGGAAGTCCCTGGCCAGCATAGTGGCGTCACCCTTTGTGCAGCCATAAGTAATCATGGGGTTCTCCACCAACAAGCAACACTTTTACCATATAACACTGAACACCTTCTGACATTTCTGGGTGGCCTTTGGGATGTTTTGTTTGAGCGTGAGAGGCAGGACCGTCAGCAGGCAGAGGACTCTATGTTGTGGTTTGGGACAATGTCAGCTTTCACCATGGTGTCCAGATACGGGAGTGGTTCAACATTAACCAGAGTTTTATAAATGTATGCCTTCCACCATACAGTCCTTTCCTGAACCCAATAGAAGAATTTTTCTCTGCATGGCGGTGGAAGGTCCACGACCGAAGCCCATATACCAGGGAAAATCTTTTAAAAGCAATGGAGATGGCTGTGGTGACATAAGTGTGGAGTGGAAAAACACCAGAGGCTTTTTCCACTGTTGCCTGGCAAGAGAAAATGTTGCCTGTGATGTGGATGAAGTCCTCTGGCCAGACACTGCACAAAGACATGATGCTGAGACAGAATGAATCTGTCATCAGTTTGATTTGAAGATGTACAAGATTTTTGAGTGATTTACAGTAATGTGCCTTTCATTTACAGTTTTCTTTGTCATTTATGAAATGCTAAATATATTTACCATATGTCATAAACATTATGTTCTGCATGCCCTAAATGTAGTGTTCTCCATTTTTCTGTGTCGTGTTTAATGACTGCTCTGTAGTGTCTACATGGTGATTGGCTGTGTGTGTGTGTGATCTGACAGTAATGTTTAATTTTGAGTGCAGGTAAAATGGTTTTGAGACAGTTGTTTGGTTTTACCAGAAGAGTGACAGGTTTTGTGAATGTACCTTGAATTTCCGGTTTTGTGTTTACAGTTTTGAGAAAAGGGGTGCAGCTTTAAAAAAATGTGTCTTAGCAATTGTGAAAAACTGTAAATGCCCGTGACCTAGGATGTCATGTTGTTGTCATCCCTGGGGTACTACCGATCTACTGGACAGTGCCTTGGGATACGTTTGCGGGGTTAGATGGATGTTGGATGGGTTGAGGAGGGGAACATGTGTATGTGTGTGTGTGTGTGTGTGTGTGTGTGTGTGTGTGTGTCTATAGCCCCTTTTCCACTAGTACCTATATAGTCCAATTCGCCTCGACACGGCTTTACTCAACTCAGCTCGCTTTTGTTTCCATTACAGCTGAGTACCGCTTGGGGTGGGTGGGATTTTTTTTACAACAAGGCAGTGCCACACTCCTGTGAGGAAAAGCACGCAACACAAGCAAAACACAACATGGCGGCTTATGAGGTGACTGCTCAGTGTCTGGCTTTTTGTCAGAGTAAAGGCAAAAAAGGACAGCCAGACAAGAAAAGTACTGGAGCATTTAGGAAGCCATAGAGCTGAAGACATGAAGATACAAACTAGCTCACATATGAAGGTAAGCTAATGATTGCTAATGCTAGTTTGTGTGGCGTAACATTATGTAGCTCACATATTCCTTGGCAGAGACCCAGACATGAGGGAACTTTGAGCTCACAGTGTGTATTGACATCACGCCCCAAATGGACATTGAGTCTGGACCCCCTGCGGACTAGAGGAGAAGTGAGAAGATCTGAGAGTGAACCCGAAGAGACTGTCTGACTCCTAGGGTCAGACAGAAAAGCCGAGAGGACAATAGGAGGATTAGTTATGAATGGAATTCTGTGTTTGATGTGAATGTGATTTGCGTCTGTTGTAACAGTATAAAGGTATGTGGTTTATCTCAGCTCGCCCTCTTCATTCCCTGACTGAGAGAGGAGCTGTAGGACTGGCGATGGAATAAACCAATACTGAAAAATCATCCAGTCTCTTCATTTCGAGTTTCCTACATTGGTGACCCACACGTGAGAAATATGGAAAGACTTGGAGGTCGTCTCTCCGATTCCGAACCTGACTCACCGGAGACCGCCCGCACCGGCGTAAACTCCATTAGACTCCCCGAGTTCTGGCAAGAGGACCCGCACTCATGGTTCCAACACGTGGAATCATGGTTCGTGCTTAACGGGGTATCAAAGGATGACATTAAATTCCACAATGTCATCGCAAGACTCGACAGCCGCACAGCCCGGTGTGTGCGGAGCCTGGTGCAGCAGCCGCCCGCTGCTGGCAAATTCGACGCCCTGAAAGCCGCCCTCATTCGGAGCTTTGTGCCATCGGCCGAGGTGAGGGCCAGAACACTCCTGGACCTGCGCGACAGAGGAGGACGCAGGCCGACCGTCCTCATGGAGGACATGCTGCAGATGATCGGGGCAGACAATGATGCATTTTTATTTAAGCACATCTTTTTGAGGACCCTTCCAGTGCACATGAGAGGCTCCCTGTCCAGCATGAGGTGTTTGGACCGGCAGGACTTCCGCGCGCTGGCTTTGGAAGCGGAGCGGCTCCTGGACGCATGCGGCGAGCAGGAGACGGCAGCGGCAGCAGCAAACCTCGGCGCGGCGGCGCAGGGCGACAGAGAACCGGTGGCAGCAGAGCCGACCCCAGCGACAACAGCGGCAGCGCGGTCCCGGAGCAGAGGAGAGGACGAGATGTGCTTCTACCATCGACGATTCGCGCACAAGGCTCACAGATGCGTCCCGCCATGCAACTTCAGGAAACAGGGAAACGCAAGAGCCGGAGGTCGTTAGCAGCTTCGACCCTCGGCGAACGGAACAAGCTGCTCTACCTGACGGACGCGAGCTCCGGACGGCAATTCCTCGTCGACACCGGAGCACAGAGGAGTTTCATAACCGCAACCTACGCGGACCGGGCGGCCGGTCCCTGCGGAGATGGAGCAACAGCCGCAAACGGCTCGTCGATCAAGACGTTTGGCGAAAGAACTCTGCGCCTGTCCTTGCACGGCCGCAGCTATGAATGGACCTTCATAGTAGCGGCGGTGAGTTTCAACATGTTGGGCGCCGACTTTTTGTGTTCACATGGCTTGTTGGTAGATCTGGCTAATAGACGCTTGGTTAATGCACTCTCTTTTTGTTCTATTCCCTGTGCAGCGCGAGTGTCCCCGCCGTCAGTACAGGCCAACGCCGCCGCAGCAGGAGGTAAGTTCCACACTCTCCTAAACCAGTTCCCAGCACTTACAGTTCCCACGTTTTCAGCTAAGGTGGCGAAGCACGGGGTGGAGCACTTTATAACCACAAGTGGCCCACCGGTTTTTGCGAAGGCTCGGCGCTTGGATGCAGCTAAGCTCTCTATTGTGCGTGAGGAGTTCGCCAACCTGGAAAGGTTGGGCATAATTCGCCGCTCGGGCTTCCCCCCTCCACATGGTCCCTAAGGCGGACGGCTTGTGGAGACCGTGCGGCGATTATCGCAGGTTAAACAATGCTACAGCACAGGACCGCTACCCAATTCCGCATATCCAAGATTTTTCGGTGCATTTGGCCAAGGCGCAAATTTTTTCTAAAATAGACCTGGTCCGCGGTTATCATCAGGTCCCGGTCCGACCAGAGGACATTTCCAAGACAGCGGTAATAACCCCTTTCGGGCCTTTTGAATTTTTACGCATGCCTTTTGGCCTTAAAGGCGCTGCGCAAACCTTCCAACGCATGATGGATGCCGTTTTGCGCGACCTCCCTTTCATTTTTGTCTACTTAGACGATATTTTAGTCGCCAGCGCCTCTGAGGAGGAACACGAAAGTCACCTCAGAACTGTTTTTCAGAGGTTGGGAGCGCACAGGTTGATAATCAACCCAGTGCCATTTCGGCACAGCACAGATCGATTTTTTAGGGCACCGCGTCTCCCTAGAGGGTGCAGTTCCGCTGCTCTCCAAAGTACGCGCAGTGGCTGAGTTTCCCCAGCCACAAACGGTAAAAGCGTTGCAGGAATTTTTAGGTATGGTAAACTTTTACAACCGTTTCATACCTCACGCCACGCAGCTCATGCAACCGTTGTATGTCGCACTAAAAAAACAGAAGCCCTCCAATGCGATTGAGTGGTCCCCTGAGCGGGAGCGCGCATTCACTGAAGTTAAGAAAGCACTAGCGAACGCAGCACTGCTGGCTCACCCAGACCCGGCAGCCCGAATAGCGCTAACCACAGACGCGTCAGATGTGGCCATAGGAGCCGTGGTAGAACAGCAAGTCGCCGGAGCTTGGCAACCACTCGCTTTTTTTAGCAGAACCCTACGCGATGCTGAGCGAAAATATAGCGCGTTTGACAGGGAACTGCTAGCGCTCCACCTGGCCATTCGCCATTTCCAGTTCTGGTTGGAAGGGCGGCGTTTCACCGTGTTTGTCGACCACAAACCGTTAACCTTTGCAATGTCCAAAGTCTCTGAACCATGGTCAGGCCGACAGCAGAGGCAGCTGGCCGCAGTTTCAGAATTCACCACCGATATACAGCACGTAGCCGGTAAATTTAATGTGATGGCAGACTGCCTCTCGCGAGCGGTAACAGCACCTGTCCACGCGGATGGGGGCTGTTGCGCCGCAGACGCGGAGCGCAGTAACAGCGCGGACGCGCACGCGGCTCCGGTGCACGTAGGGATAGATTACGCGGCCATGGCAGCAGAGCAGGGCGAGGACACAGACGTGCGCGCGCTCCTGTCGGGACCAACAGGGTTAAGGCTGGAGAACGTAAGTTTACAAACCGGTTCACCCCCGCTTATTTGAGATGTATCCACCGGGCGACCTCGCCCAGTGGTGCCGGCCACGTGGCGCCGTCGTGTTTTTGACGCGGTGCACTCCCTGGCACACCCGGGAGTACGCGCTTCGGTGAAAATGGTAGCAGAGAAGTTTGTTTGGCCAAGCCTGCGCAAGCATGTGAAGGAGTGGGCGAGAGCCTGCACGTCCTGCCAGCGGGCCAAAGTTCACAGACACACAAAAGCCCCTTTAGAGCCTTTCCACATCCCGGCTAAGAGGTTTGATCATGTGCACGTAGATCTAGTGGGACCCCTACCGCCCTCGCAGGGGTTCACACATCTCCTGACAATGGTGGACCGGACCACGCGTTGGCCGGAAGTGGTCCCATTGCAGTCTACCACAGCAGCAGAGGTAACTCACGATTTTTTAACAGCCTGGGTAGCGCGGTTCGGAGTCCCGTTGGACATTACGTCCGATAGGGGTCCGCAGTTCGTTTCAGAGCTATGGTCAGCCATGGCCAGCGGCTTAGGGGCAACAGCTCATCGCACCACCGCTTATCAACCACAGGCCAACGGTTTATGCGAGCGCTTTCACAGGTCGTTGAAGGCAGCCCTCAGAGCGTCGCTCACGGATACAAATTGGGTAAACAAACTACCATGGGTTTTATTGGGGTTGCGTTCGGCACCCAAGGAGGATTTAGATGCCTCACCTGCTGAATTAGTGTTTACTCAACCTCTCAGGCTGCCAGGAGAGTTCCTGCCAGCCCATGCAGCACCTGAGCGCCCCCCGGTGTGGGGACCTCTACGTGGCACGGGGGTAGAAATGCTCCCGGGCCCCGCTCATCACACTTTCCCGCGGGTTTTTGTTCCCAAGGCTTTGCAAAACGCAGAGTTTGTTTTTGTCAGGCACGACGCCCAGCGTCACAGTCTCTGCCCACCTTACGATGGTCCGTTCCGAGTGCTGGAAACCGGGGAGAAATATTTTGTACTTGACTTGGGGGGCAGGAAAGAGACAATCAGTGTTGACAGATTAAAGCCTGCTTTTGTGTTACGTGACGAACCTGTACGGCCGGCGGGGGCGCCTCGACGCGGCAGGCCTCCCAAGGGACAGCCCCTAGTTCCCCAGCAGGGGGTAAATAACCCTTCTCCCCCTCATTCCACAGGCGCACCGCAGGAAGGCACAACACAGGCTGCGAAGCCTGCGTTCAGCAGATTCGGGAGGAGATTGAAGCCTAAGCAACGGGCAGAGTGATGTGTATTTTGATCAACCCGTGTAAATTGTGCTGTAGATCCTGCAAAGGGGGGGGGATGTAAGGGTGTAATGTGTATGACTGCCCATTATGGACATGAGGGCGGTGGGTGTGTGTCCTTTCTTTACATAGTGTGTATGACTGTCCATTATTGACTTAAGGTTGGTGTATGTCCGTTCTTGGGCGTTTCGGAGGGAGTGATGTGGCGTAACATTATGTAGCTCACATATTCCTTGGCAGAGACCCAGACATGAGGAAACTTTGAGCTCACAGTGTGTATTGACATCACGCCCCAAATGGACATTGAGTCTGGACCCCCTGCGGACTAGAGAAGTGAGATGATCTGAGAGTGAACCCGAAGAGACTGTCTGACTCCTAGGGTCAGACAGAGAAGCCGAGAGGACAATAGGAGGATTAGTTATGAATGGAATTCTGTGTTTGATGTGAATGTGATTTGCGTCTGTTGTAACAGTATAAAGGTATGTGGTTTATCTCAGCTCGCCCTCTTCATTCCCTGACTGAGAGAGGAGCTGTAGGACTTGAGATGGAATAAACCAATACTGAAAAATCATTCAGTCTCTTCATTTCGAGTTTCCTACAGTTTGCTTTAAGTCCGCCGAACTACATTGTAATGTCTGCAAGTTATCGCTGTTAGGTACTAAAATACAGTGGGGCAAAAAAGTATTTAGTCAGCCACCAATTGTGCAAGTTCTCCCACTTAAAAAATGAGAGAGGTCTCCAATTTTCATCATAGGTGTACCTCAACTATGAGAGACAAAATGAGAAAAAAAAATCCAGAAAATCGTATTGAAGGATTTTTAATGAATTAATTGGTAAATTCCTCAGTAAAATAAGTATTTGGTCACCTACAAACAAGCAAGATTTCTGGCTGTCACAGACCTGTAACTTCTTCTTTAAGAGGCTCCTCTGTCCTCCACTCGTTACCTGTATTAATGGCACCTGTTTGAACTCATTATCAGTATAAAAGACACCTGTCCACAACCTCAAACAGTCACACTCCAAACTCCACTATGGCCAAGACCAAAGAGCTGTCAAAGGACACCAGAAACAAAACTGTAGACCTGATCCAGGCTGGGAAGACTGAATCTGCAATAGGTAAGCAGCTTGGTGTGAAGAAATCAACTGTGGGAGCAATTATTAGAAAATGGAAGACATACAAGACCACTGATAATCTCCCTTGATCTGGGGCTCCACGCAAGATCTCTGTCACGCCGCACCACTCATCAGCGGCGCCACCTGCTCGCACACCTGTCCATCATCAGCGGCGAGGAATATAAGCCGCCTCGCCCTGAGCTTCAGCCTGAAGCCGTCAGACTTCATTCCCCGTCTACGTGACGCAACTCTTTCTTCAGCACGACGCTGCGCGGTAAGAACCACTTACCTCATATTCTCCTGTCTGCTCCCCTGTGCACAGGTGGATTCCTCGGCGGCGGACAACTCCGTCCCTCGTCCTTCCTCGCTGCTGCACCGAGTCCTGCAGGTGGCTGTCTCCCGGGGTCCCGTCCTTGTTGTGCCAGTCATCTGTCCCAAGCAAGTAAGCTTCTCCCTCGCCTATTCTCCTCCTGTGTTGGTGTGTGCCCATCACCCTGTGTCTCTGTTCTCTCCCATAGGGTTGCCGGCTGTACGGTCTCCTGCCTCTGTGCCTGAAGCAGACGCCGCCACCAACACATTAACATTCCGCAGACACACACTCATACACCCCTGTTGTTAATAAACAATTTGAACTACTCTGAGCCTGTGTGTGTGCGTCTCCTGAGCCGAACGTTATGTCAGTACGGCTTCAGCAGAGCGGCTCGGCAGACGGCGGGCTCGCACACCGGTTTTCCACTCTCGAGGCTCGAGTGGATCAGATTGTCTATCAGCAACAGGTGATTTTTAATGAGTTGATTACTATAACTAACCGGTTGGACCGCTTGGACCCCCAACAGCTGTTCCTCCCGGCTCGTCAGGATGGCGCAGCTCCTGCTGTTCCAGTGGCCGTCCAGCAGGCTCCGGGTGCACCGGTTCGGCTCACGCCCATCCCGACCCCCGCCCGCTTTAGCGGTAAGCTCGGCGGAGCGCGGGGGTTTATTATGCAGTGTGAGTCCGTTTTCCACCGGGTGCCCGGGGACTTTCCCTCAGATCATAGCCGAATTGGTTATATCGGGAATCTCCTGGCGGGGCGACCATTAACATGGGCCTACGCCGTAATGGCGAGGCCCAGTTATGCCACCCTCAGGTATGACCAGTTCGTGAGACGCTTCCTGGAGGTCTTTGACCATGCTCTTACTGAGACGATCCAGGTCGATCGGCTTCTCGCCCTCCAGCAGGGAAGCCGGTTGGCAGCGGACTATGCGGTCGACTTCCGGGTAGCGGCGGAGGAGTTAGGCTGGGAGGAACGCTCCCTCTGCGGCCTTTTCCTCCGCAGTCTCAATGATGATCTGAGGGATGAACAAGCTGGGCAGGATATCCCTGAGACGCTAGCGGAGCTAACATCTCTAGCGATCAGTTTGGATAACAGGCTGCGCGAGCGCTCCTCGGGGCGGAAGTCGTCTTCTTCTCGCCCTCGCGAAGCCTCGCCGCGCCTGTTCCAAGCTCGCCCCCTGGCGGCGCCGCCACCATCGTGCCCCGGGGAGTTGGAGCCGATGGTGACGGGCTGGACAAAGCTTTCCCCTGCGGAGAGACAACGCCGCCGTGAGTTGGATCTCTGCATGTATTGCGGAGATGACCAACACACGGTGAAGCTTTGTCCACGGAAAGCCAGTCGGCGGGGTCCACGAGTCACTGTAGGGGGCCTCGCGGACGTCAACCGGTTAAATCCACTCACCCAATTGAAGGTGCCCATCCGTTTCTGCCACAACCCCACTGGGCTTCTCACCCACGCACTGGTGGATTCGGGCGCAGAAGGCAGCTTCATTTCACAGAGCCTGGCAACCCGTTTGGGCATCCGCTGTCAGGCACTGAAGAATCCCATCTCCCTTGTCAACCTCTCCCGTGCCTTCCTTGGGAGAGTATCACACCAGACCATCCCCGTCCCGGTCATCATCTCGGGAAACCACCGGGAGGAGATGACCTTTTATGTCCTACCCAACTCTGTGTCGCCCGTCATCTTGGGGTATCCCTGGCTACGCCTTCACAACCCTGTCCTGGATTGGAAGTCAGCTGGGGTATCGGCATGGAGCACGTTCTGCATGGGCACCTGCCTTCAGTCCGCTGCCTGCTCTCCGTCCGCTTCTCCCCCTGCGACGGACGCTGCACCCCCGGACCTGTCTCTGGTGCCCCCGGAATTTCACGACCTGGGTATGGTGTTCAGTAAGACTAAAGCTATGTCTCTCCCCCCTCATCGGCCCTATGACTGTGCCATCAACCTCCGCCAGGGGGCCCCCTTACCTTCTGGTCGGCTCTATAGCCTGTCAGCGCCGGAGAAGGAGACAATGAACGCCTACCTGAAAGAATCATTGAGCGCTGGGATAATCCGCCCATCATCGTCACCCGTGGGGGCAGGGTTCTTCTTCGTGGGAAAAAAGGATGGGTCCCTCCGCCCTTGCATTGACTATCGGGCCCTCAATGACATCACTGAGAAAGACCGTTACACCCTGCCCCTCATGGACACTGCCTTCCACTCCCTCCAGGGGGCGACCTGGTTCACCAAGCTGGATCTACGCAGCGCATACCACCTCGTCCGGATCCGGGAGGGAGATGAGTGGAAGACAGCCTTCCGTACCCCGAACGGCCACTTTGAATACCTGGTAATGCCGTTCGGGTTGACCAACGCTCCTGCCGTCTTTCAGCGCCTCATTAATGACGTCCTCCGGGACTTCATCGGCCTTTTCGTGTTCGTCTACCTGGACGATATTCTCATCTTCTCCAAGTCCAGGGACGAGCACCAGGTCCATGTGAGGCGGGTCCTCCAAAGACTGCTGGAGAATCGGCTATACGTGAAGGCTGAAAAATGTGAATTTTACGCCAGGATTACATCCTTCCTGGGGTTCATCATTGCCCACGACAAGGTGCTCCCAGACCCAGAGAAGGTGAAGGCGGTGGTGGAATGGCCTACACCTGCGTCCCGGAAGTAGGTGCAACAGTTCGTTGGCTTCGCCAATTTCTACCGCCGCTTTGTCCCCAACTTCAGCTCCATCGTCGGACCACTGACCCGCCTCACGTCCCCTAAGGTCCCGTTCCGGTGGACCGAAGAGGTCGCTGCTGCCTTTCAGGCGCTGAAGGCGGAGTTCTCCTCCTCCCGGGTCCTTCGCCAGGTCGACCCTGCGCTGCAGTGCATCGTGGAGGTAGACGCCTTGGACACAGGAGTGGGAGCAGTGCTATCCCAGCGGTCGCCGGACGATGGCGCCAAACGGCCCTGTGCCTTCTTCTCCCGGCGCTTGTTCCCGGCGGAGAGGAACTACGATGTGGGGGACAGAGAGCTCTTGGCCATCAAACTCGCCCTGCAGGAGTGGTGCCACTGGCTAGAGGGGGTGAACCTGCCGTTCGTGGTCCTGACGGACCACAAGAACTTGGAATACCTACGATCTGCCAAGCGCCTGAACGCCCGCCAGGCGCGCTGGTCCTTGTTCTTCGCCAGGTTCCAGTTCGCCATCACCTTCAGGCCTAGCTCTAAGAACGGCCTGCCTGACGCCCTCTCTAGGCAGTTCACCCCCGTGGAGTCGGAGGAGACGCCCCACACCATCCTGCCCAGGTCGTGCGTCGTGGGAGCCATCTCGTGGGACATTGAGAGCAAGATCCGGAAGGCGCAGGAAGTGGAACCTGACCCTGGCGGCGGACCAGAGGGGAGGCTGTTCGTGCCATCCGCGGTCCGAGGAGAGGTCATCCACTGGCTGCACACCTCCAAGCTCACCTGTCACCCTGGCACCTCCCGGATGATAGACCTCCTCCAACGGTCCTTTTGGTGGCCAGGCCTGCGGAGGGACGCAGCCCGCTACGCCCGGGCCTGCCCAATCTGTGCCACCTGCAAGTCGGGAAATGCCCCTCCAGCGGGTCTGCTCCAGCCCCTGCCCGTCCCTGGCAGGCCCTGGTCACACATCGCGTTGGATTTCGTCACCGGACTCCCCGTCTCCAACTCCTATGACACCATCCTGACCATTGTGGACCGTTTCTCCAAGGCTGTGCACTTCGTCCCCCTGCGAGGTCTCCCTACTGCCCTGGAGACGGCGGATCTCCTCGTCCAACACGTGGTCAGGCTGCACGGGATTCCGGTGGACGTGGTCTCGGACCGGGGCCCCCAATTTTCATCTGAGGTTTGGAGGTCGTTTTGTAACGCCATCGGAGCCAAGGTGAGCCTCTCCTCCGGCCATCACCCCCAATCCAACGGGCAGTGTGAACGGACCAACCAGGAGCTGGAGGCTGCGCTCCGCTGTGTGACCTCATCCAAACCCACGTCCTGGAGCAACCATCTTGCCTGGGTTGAATACGCCCACAATACCGCTCGCTCTTCTGCTACAGGGATGTCCCCCTTCAAGGCGTCCCTGGGTTATGACCCCCCGCTGTTCCCAGTGCAGGAGAGTGAGGTAACTGTTCCCTCGGTTAGGGCACATCTCAGGCAGTTCCGCTCCATCTGGGCTGCCGCGCGCAATGCGCTTTTACGCACAGCGGAGCGCAACAGGACTGTGGCGGACCGGCATAGAAGACCTGCCCCGGCGTACAGAGTTGGGCAACATGTCTACGTTTCTACCCAGGACGTAACTCTAAAAGGCGAGAGGAGGAAGCTGGCACAGCGATTCATGGGTCCCTATCCCATCACCCGGATCATCAACCCGGTGGCTGTGCGCGTGGCTATTCCCCCCTCCCTCCGCATCCATCCCACCTTCCACGTGTCAAAGGTGAAGCTGGCAGTCTCCGACCCCCTTTGCCCTCCTCCTGCTGCGCAACCCGCGCCCCGGATGATTGGTGGCCCTCCGGCCTGGTCCGTCTCCTCCATCCTAGACTCCCGGCGCCGGGGTCGTGGGTTGCAGTACTTGGTGGACTGGGAGGGCTATGGGCCCGAGCATCGACAGTGGGTGCCCCCGTCGTTCGTGTTGGACGCATCGCTCATCGCTGACTTCCACCGAGCGCACCCAGAGAAGCCATCGCCAGGAGGCGCTGCTAGAGGGGGGAGTACTGTCACGCCGCGCCGCTCATCAGCGGCGCCACCTGCTCGCACACCTGTCCATCATCAGCGGCGAGGAATATAAGCCGCCTCGCCCTGAGCTTCAGCCTGAAGCCGTCAGACTTCATTCCCCGTCTACATGACGCAACTCTTTCTTCAGCACGACGCTGTGCGGTAAGAACCACTTACCTCATATTCTCCAGTCTGCTCCCCTGTGCACAGGTGGATTCCTCGGCGGCGGACAACTCCGTCCCTCGTCCTTCCTCGCTGCTGCACCGAGTCCTGCAGGTGGCTGTCTCCCGGGGTCCTGTCCTTGTTGTGCCAGTCATCTGTCCCAAGCAAGTAAGCTTCTCCCTCGCCTATTCTCCTCCTGTGTTGGTGTGTGCCCATCACCCTGTGTCTCTGTTCTCTCCCATAGGGTTGCCGGCTGTACGGTCTCCTGCCTCTGTGCCTGAAGCAGACGCCGCCACCAACACATTAACATTCCGCAGACACACACTCATACACCCCTGTTGTTAATAAACAATTTGAACTACTCTGAGCCTGTGTGTGTGCGTCTCCTGAGCCGAACGTTATGTCAGTCTCACCCCGTGGGGTCAAAATTATCATGAGAACGGTGAGCAAAAATCCCAAAACCACATGGGGGGACCTAGTGAATGACCTGCAGAGAGCTGGGACCAAAGTAACAAAGGCTACATCAGAAACACACTACGCCGCCAGGGACTCAAATCCTGCAGTGCCAGATGTGTCCCCCTGCTTAAGCCAGTACATGTCCAGGCCCATCTGAAGTTTGCTAGAGAGCATTTGGATGATCCAGAAGAGGATTGGGAGAATGTCATATGGTCAGATGAAACCAAAATAGAACTTTTTGGTAAAAACTCAACTTGCCGTGTTTGGAGGAGAAAGAACACCATACCTACTGTGAAGCATGGGAGTGGAAACATCATACTTTGGGGCTGTTTTTCTGCAAAGGGACCAGGACAACTGATCCGTGTAAAGGAAAGAATGAATGGGGCCATATATCGTGAGATTTTGAGTGAAAACCTCCTTCCACCAGCAAGGGCATTGAAGATGAAACGTGGCTGGGTCTTTCAGCATGACAATGATCCCAAACACACCGCCCAGGCAACAAAGGAGTGGCTTTGTAAGAAGCATTTCAAGGTCCTGGAGTGGCCTAGCCAGTCTCCAGATCTCAACCCCATAGAAAATCTTTGGAGGGAGTTGAAAGTCTGTGTTGCCCAGCGACAGCCCCAAAACATCACTGCTCTAGAGGAGATCTGCATTGAGGAATGGGCCAAAATACCAGCAACAGTGTATGAAAACCTTGTGAAAACTTACAGAAAACGTTTGACCTCTGTCATTGCCAACAAAGGGTCGGCGGCCTCCGTCGGTCTATGATGACCATGGAAGAGAATCCTAAACGTCTACTCTGCTGGAACAGCACCGCCTGTGGCTGAACAGGCCGATGCGCGAATGGCAGTCCCTGTCACACAGGTCGCACTTGTGGGTGGTCTCCGTGCTGCTGGGTCTGTGGCGGTTCTTCCTGCGGGTCCTTTTTTCATCTGCAGCAGCAGTCAGTCTCTCTTCACCCGCCTTGAGCTGTCTGGTCAGGGTGCCTCTCCATTTGGAGTGGTCCATTGCAAGGTCCTCCCAGCACTCTGTGTTGATCTCCAGGGCCTTCATGTCTCTCTTGCAGACGTCTCTAAAACGCAGCTGTGGGCGGCCAACGTCTCTCTTGCCAGTTGCCAGTTCTCCATAGAGGACGTCTTTGGGGATTCTGCCATCCTCCATACGGTGAACGTGGCCTAACCAGCGGAGCCTGCGCTGTCTGAGTAGAGTGAACATGGAGGGAAGGCCGGCGCGGGACAGAACTTCTGTGTTGGGCACTTTGTCCTGCCAGGATATGTCCAGGATGTGGCGAATGCAGCGCAAGTGGAAGGAGTTCAGTCTCTTTTCCTGCCGGGCGTATGTTGTCCACTCTCACTCCCATAGAGCAGTGTGCTGATGATGCAGGCGTTGTACACTGCCATCTTCGTCTTGACAGAGAGTTTGGGATTCTCCCACACTCGTGTGGTGAGGCGAGCGAGTGTGAAGGTTGATTTTCCAATCCTCTTGTTGATCTCTGTATCAAGGGAGAGGTTGTTGCTGATTGTGGACCCCAGGTACGTGAACTGATTCACAACCTCCAGCTCGTAGTCGTCAATGGTGATGGTTGGTGGTGCTTCTGTGCCTTGCGCCAAGACGTTAGTCTTCTTCAGGCTGATGGTAAGCCCGAAGTCCTTGCATGCCTGGGAGAAGCGGTCCATAAGGGTCTGAAGCTCCTGCTGTGTGTGGGTTGCGACTGCAGCGTCGTCTGCGAACAGCATGTCTCTGATTAGAGCCTTGCATACTTTGGTTCTGGTTTTCAGGCGGGCGAGGTTGAAAAGCCTGCCGTCAGATCTTGTGTGCAGGTAGATTCCCTCTGTTGCTGTGCTGAAGGCATGCCTCAGGAGCATAGCAAAGAAAATCCCAAAGAGGGTTGGCGCAAGTACACAGCCCTGTTTCACTCCGCTGCGTATGTTGAAAGGCTCTGAGACGTTGCCATCGTGCTGCACTATCCCCTGCATGTTGGTGTGAAACGATTCAATGAGGCTTTGCAACTTTGGTGGGCATCCTATCTTTGGCAGGATCTTGAAAAGGCCCTCTCTGCTGACCAGATCGAACGCTTTGGTGAGGTCGATGAAGGTGACGTACAGGGGCATGTTCTGTTCTCTGCATTTCTCCTGGAGTTGGCGGATGGAGAATATCATGTCTACCGTCGATCGCTCAGCGCGGAAGCCACACTGAGACTTGGGGTAGACACGTTTGGCAAGCTTCTGTAGACGAACGAGAACAACTCGTGCGTAGACTTTGCCAACAACGCTGAGGAGGGAGATGCCCCTGTAGTTGTTGCAGTCGCTTCTCTCCCCTTTGTTTTTGTAGAGGGTGATGATCTTGGCGTCCCCCATGTCCTGTGGTACGGCACCTTCCTTCCAACACTGGCAGAGGACGTCATGCAATGGCAGCAGTAGGGCGGTCTTGCAGTGATTGATCAGGTCGGGGGGTATGCCGTCGTTGCCGGGTGCCTTGCCAGCGGCCAAGCTATCAATGGCCTTGCTGAGTTCGTCGATGGTTGGCTCGGAGTCAGGTTCGTCCATGGATGGCAGGCAGTCAATGGCATCAAGGGCTGACGGTGTCACGGTGTTCTGTCTGGAGTAGAGGTCGGAGTAGTGTTCCACCCATCTCTCCATCTGCTTGTTCTTTTCTGTGATCATCTCCCCAGTGGAGGATTTGAGGGGGGCCGTCTTGCTCTGAGCCGGACCAAGTGCTTTCTTGATGCCATCGTACATACCACGGATGTTCCCTGTTATGGCAGCAGTTTGAATGTCTTGGCTGAGCTGAGTCCAGTACTCGTTGGCACAGCGCCGAGCAGTCTGCTGAACTTTGCTTTTCGCAGCCCTGAGAATCTGGAGATTCTTCTCGTTTGGGTACTTCTTGTACTCAGCAAGTGCTGAGCGCTTGGCTTCAATGACGGGGGTCATCTCGGTCAACTTGGCATCAAACCAGTCCTGTGACTTCGAGGTCTTCCTCCCAAAGGTAGCCAAGGCTGTGCGGTGGATGGTGTTTCGCAGCTCTTCCCACTTCTGCTTTGCAGATTCTCCTTCTTGTGGTACACCAAGTTCCTTCTCAAAGGTGGAGGCAAACTGCTCAACAAGTTCTGGTTGAGCCATCTTGCTGGTGTCAATCCGTGCCTTTCCAGGTTGTCTAGCACGATGGAATTTCTTCAGCTGCAGCTTGACCTTGCAACACACCAATGAATGGTCTGTGTCGCAATCTGCACTCTGGAACGAACGGGTGATTAGCACGTTCTTCAGTGAGGTGCGCCTGGTCAGGATCAAGTCCAGCTGGTGCCAGTGCTTTGAGCATGGATGTTGCCAGGAAACCTTGTGTTGGGGCTTGGTCTTGAAGAACGAGTTTGTGATGCACAGATCGTGATATGTGCAGAACTCGAGCAGCCGCTGTCCGTTGTCATTCATTCTGCCCACGCCAAAAGGTCCAAGACAGGAGGGCCAGGAGTCGTGGTCAGCACCCACTCTGGCATTGAAGTCTCCAAGGAGAATGAGTTGTTCAGAGTTGGGGACGATCCTGACAGTTGTTGCGAGATTCTCGTAGAACTCGTCTTTTGCCTCTGGTGTGGCTGTCAGTGTTGGGGCATACACACTGACGAGGGTGACTGGGCCTTGAGCGGTGTTCAGGCGGAGGGTGAGGAGTCGAGCAGAGCCAGTGCTGCTCGGTTCCACCATCTTCAGCAAGGTGTTCTTCACTGCAAAGCCCACTCCGTGTTCCCTGTGTTCGTCACTGCCCTTTCCCTGCCAGTAGAACGTGTAGTCCTTCTCTCTCAGTGTGCCTGCATCAGCCAACCGTGTTTCCTGGAGAGTGGCGATATCCACTCCCAGTCTCTTCAGTTCATTATTGATGATGACAGTCTTCCTGGTGTCATTGATGTCCTTGAGGTTAGTAGCGAGTCCTGTCATCATAGTGCGGACGTTCCAAGTTCCCAGTTTTAGAGTTGGTCTCTTTTGTTTTATTGTCTTGCCTGGTGCGAAAGTTCTCAGCCTGCTGTTCGGATTTCTCCTCATCCCCATGCACCCAATGAGGAAAGCAAGCTGTGGCGGGACATCACCTTATTGGCTGGGGGCTGCCCAGCTTGAGGCAGGCGGTAGCTGTCCAGTGAGATCCGATGATCCCTCCCACCGTCGGGAATAACCCCTGGCGCCGAGCTCTACGCCAATTGAGCGGTGGCTTATAACCGGTAACTGTCATTCCCCATGTTTTGTCTACGCCAAAGGCGAAGCTGGAGTGTCCTCTCCAGTGATCCGGTGTTCCAGCGTTGGGCGTTGGTAGGATTCAAGCCTGGGCAGGAAGATATGGAAGATAAGATGTTGCCCATGCAGCATGTCCCCCCTCTCCACGTCACTGATGAATCCAAAGGAACAGCAGGGCTGCTACAGTTTGGCACCAGCGCCGTTGCAGAAGCTGTCAGAACGATGTTGAGCACAACATAGAACTGCCTTAGGGGCTCCGACTCCGGATTTTTCCTCAGGGTTGACTCCCGAAGCCTTTCCCGTGACCGGGTATGCCGCAAGGCAGCGGAGGTTTGAAATCAGGGTTTACCTTCCCCTAGATGGGCTACCTTCCCAGGTTGACGAGCCACCATCTACCCGAAGCATCTGGTTTTAAGGCGCCAGAGATCCACCCTCGCCCCTTCTCCTATTAGTAAAAGCAGTTCCGCCGGGCTTAGAGACTAAACCACATGGGCAGGCTAGGAGTTGGACTTAGTTGTCAGAGGCTTTTCGAGACGCACGCCATAAGGAGCATTTTATGAGCACTGGGAGCTTAACCCCAGTGCCGCTCCTGGCTATGACAACCTTGGAACCCAACAACAAAGGGTATATAACAAAGTATTGAGATGAACTTTTGTTATTGACCAAATACTTACTTTACCGAGGAATTTACCAATTAATTCATTAAAAATCCTTCAATGTAATTTTCTGGATTTTTTTTTCTTATTTTGTCTCTCATAGTTGAGGTATACCTATGATGAAAATTGGAGACCTCTCTCATCTTTTAAGTGGGAGAACTTGCACAATTGGCGGCTGACTAAATACTTTTTTACCCCACTGTATCTATGTTGTGTGTGTGTTTCAGATGGATCTCTTGTGGCAAAATTACCGCTTCAAACCGTGGGTCTGGGCGTTCAACACAGTCTCTCACTGATGTCACCCCGGCTTTACAAACACTCAGTGGCTACAGAACTTAAGAATGTCTGTAGAAATGTGTAGCTTCCAGTGCAACAAATTGTTCTGATCTGTGTGAAAATCATGGAGAGACTGTTGAGACATCATAGGATGTACCTGCTCCAGCAGCACTGAATCTGTGGTGGTGTCATGGCAAAAACTGTTCAGCTGCCAAAACTTGATCGCCAGGTTGTAGTTATGGGGTTATATTAGCCGTAAAAATATATATTTCAACACATAAACAGTACTGAGTTAGGTATAATAAGATATATTTAACAATTATGATGGATTTTAGGCCAAAACTAACTTGATCTAGGATTAAAAGCAATTAAAATAATGCAGTCACAAGGTTACATGGAAAACGCTTGATTTACTGGATAGATACATGTAGATACTGTAGAAGTATATATTCTCTGCATCAACAATGTACTATCCATGTATTCATTTAGTATTGCACTGGGAATTTTGACAATAAACCTTTGTACTTTTTGCAGATCTGTTTCCACTTTTGTTTTATATGTGAAGGTTACCACCAAGTGACATAAATTTAATACTAAAAGATTGGAAAAGCCCTCTAAGAACAATCCAGCAGTTTGAGAAATCACTTTTGGTTTGGTGTAAGTCTCTCAAGAGAATTATGAACCATAAAGCAGTTTGTGTTAAAATGTTAAATCCCATTAAACCCTAACCCAGGGGTGTCCAATCATGTGCCATGGAGGGCCAAGACCCTGCAGGTTTTCTCTTCTACCCAGTCTCTTCAGAATCAGAATCAGAATCAGAATCAGATTTATTGCCATTGTTCATGTAGTACACAAACTAGGAATTTGTCTCGGTGCAATGCTGCAACATTAAAACATGATAAGATAAAGAGATAAACTAAAAAAACAAAACAAACAAACTTAAAGACTAAAACCATGCAATAAGTGTAGAATAATAAGTAATAATAATAATAATAATAATAATAAGTAATACTAGTCACAGCAGTTTTAAATAAATTAGCAAGTAGCAGATGATGTGCAGTCGATAATGCAACAGAAAAACAGTGATGAATGACATGAGTCTGGTTGAGCTGCTGTACATAGTGCACGAGAGTCAATAAGTCACTTAATGTTCAGCAGTCTGATGGCAGAGGGGAAAAAAGCCTGCAGGGTCTTGGCCCTCCATGGCACATGATTGGACACCCCTGCCCTAACCCATTATTAGAAAATACAGATGGTAATATGGCACAGAATTCCTCCATATACTGGTACTATCACTAAAGTGTGCAGTGTCTTCTGCACTGACACATCCAGCAATACAGTCTTCAGTAAACAAAATAATTGTTTTTGGCTACTTTTTCTGAGCCATTATTTTCAACATCACTGATAAATGGTTTGTACTGTTGACTCTTTTCACACTGGTGTTTTAACAGACACAACAGAACATCACAATGCAAACACAAACTTTTTTTTTTTTTTTTTTTTACTTTTTCTTAACCCCTTAGCATTACTGCCAATTTTCCAGGGTGGAAAAGTAGAATTTTGGTTAATAAAAATCTTTCATTATTTACCATTACACACAGATAACTAACTACTACTAACTAACTAACCTGCACTCATATAGCACTTTTCTAGTCACAAAGACCACTCAAAGCGCTTTCACTAGTATTAACCCTCTATTCCACATGGAAACATAGCACGGCTGGATTACCAAAATTTGTTTAAATATTTTTTAACTACAATGTCATGATTCACTGCATCACAAGCTTTTGTTGGTACAAAACTGCTCCCACAACCTACAACCTGACCTTGATCTATAGACTTTTATAGGATGTTTAAGTAATTACACTCCATAATATACTCCAATAAAATTGTCTAACAACCCTTTTTTTTCTAAAACTCTGGAGTAAGTTGGTAATGTACAACAGACACATAACCTGATCTGCAGCTGAATTTGGTCAGAAGAGAGGATGTGTATGTAATTATTGACTCTTTTCCCACCAGTGTCATAACAGACAAAACACAATCATGATGCAAACACAGTCACTGGTTTATTACAAGTATCAGCACAATTACAGACCGTTTTGTTTCGTATGTACACAAGTTCAAAAAAGCACTGGGGATGGGGAGCCGGCCACTCATCGCGTTCACAAGCTTGCCCAGTTCAGCCAGAAAAGCTTGATTGAAGGCAGCAGTTTGTGTCATCTCCTCCCTTCGGAAGGCGACTTCTTGCTCCCTTGCTTCACGTGCATCATCAGCAAGCTGGTTGATGGCCTGCATGTGCTGGGCAAGTGCTTCACGGTGCTGTTCAAGCTGCCGTTCATGGAGCCGCACCTCGTCACCATGCATCTGGGCAAACACAGTGGCAAGGTCCGTTGTCGGGTGGCTCCTTTTCCTCTTGCCTAGACGAAACACAGGAATGGATGGTGGTTAGTTGAAGCAAGTTCAAAACATATATTAGGGAAATACACTTGTGAAAGCCAATGGTGTCATGTGACAAAAATGCTTTGTTGTTGTATTTAAGCACAATTGTCATGTTGTTGTGCCTCAGTAGAGCAGATTTTGCAGGCACCAGGTTATGTTTAAAATATTTTGTTTTTATTGTGGCCTCAGAAATCTGAATGAGTTAATACAGTCAGCTGACTTAAATCATTTCAATGAAGCACGTTGACTACAAATACATTTGAAAGTGAGTTCACGTGCTACATCAGTTTTTCAAAAACAAGAATTATATGAGTACTTCCTCCACCACAGCTAAAAATGGGATCAGGTTGTGGACCCCTGACAAGTGAGCACCCCAGGATCCAATCTGTACATGTACATGCACAGGTACATTTTCAATCCAGGTATTTATGGTGGAAAAGAAACAGCACGACAACACTGTTCCAACACTGTTTTTGGAAAATCCACAGAATAGGTATGTGGGTCTATTATGAGGCTTTAGGAAATTATATGAATGACTTTATAAATCACTTTATAAATCACTGGTTTGTAAATGCATTTGTATATGTTGAGATTTTGGATCCTGGGGTCCACCTGACCTGTGTCCATATAAACACACCATGCCGAGGGAGGCGGACCCCTGGCACGTGGAAAAAGATTCTAGAAAGAAAATACACACAACTTAATGCATAGCACCAAAGTGCAACACGTACACAAACCAGGATTTTAACCAGGATTAACGTATTTCATCATTTTGCTCTCACAAGCGAATATGTCAGACAAAGCAAGCGCGAATCAGTAGAATTGGCTACTAGCTAGCTAGCTACTAGCTAGCTTATGCACCTCGCTAACACTCGTTAGCCAGGAGAGAACGGTGTTGTTATTGCTCAAAAAAGTGAGCTTGCCACCAATAGGATAAATAAGCAAAAAGATGCACAATATCACAAAACACTCACCATCCATGGTTCTCTCACCTTCACCTTCAGCTTCTCCCTACATTGTTTTAATGTCTGGTTGTATCCTGGGCTGCCATCTGTTTCATTGCGGGTCGCTCCATCTCGCTCTGTATACTATCGTCAGCCACCAAGCACAGAAAAATCTGCACTTCTTCATTGGACCATGGTGTAGATTTCTGCGAAACCTGCAAAGCCATCTCTATTAATATCATGTTTACTCGCTGACCATGTTCACTCGCTGAACAATTTTTTGCAAATGGTGGTTGTAGATTCTGCAGAAGACAACGCTCTCATGACATGATGCCCTGACCAATCAGTGGCCTGCAGTCTGTTGACGTCACATTTTCAGCCCGACTCAGCACTGTTAGAACCCCAGTGGAGTAGGTACAAAAAAAGCACCCGATAACAGGTACTAATGGAAAACCCTACAAACCGGGTAGAGTTGAAGCGAGTAGGGCTGAGTGGCTACGAGTGGAAAAGGGGCTTAAGTGAATGAATGAGTGACAGTGAATGTGTGGTCTAAGGTGTATGGCCGTATCTCGGACACAGTCAAAGGACGGATAATTTTCTTCACACGAGCTGTTCAGAACCCTTTATACAAAGATATAGAGTGATGATAATCAAGTTAGTGGTGGTAATGCACCTGTAAGCTGGTTGCCAACCACCAATCAAATCTAAAAGAAGAAGAAGAAGAAGACAGTGAATAACAGTGAGTGAGTGAATAAGAGTGAGTGTGAGAGGGAGTTAGTGTGAGAGTGGGTGGAGTGTGAATGAGTGTGAGTGAGTGTGTGAGAGTGAATGCGAGTGAGTGTGAGCATGAGTGAGAGTGTGAGCATGATGAGCATGAATGAGAGTGTGAGTGTGAATGAGTTTGAGTGTGAGTGAGTGTGAGCATGAGTAAAGGTGCATTCACACCAACCATGAACAGGTGAATTTTTTGCACGGCACAATTCCATTATAAATCAATGTAAACACGCCAACAGACATGAATAGTGAGATGCTGACAGGCGAAGTTGTCTTTCAAACTTCTGTAGCTGTGTTCAACCTGTGGTGGAAATTCCCAAAATAACGTCATGCTTAGAGTTACATTATTTGACCGGGGGCTCACCTTAAAATGTCGTCTCCAGCCTCCAAAACTTCACAGATGATGGGTGTTTACGTTACTACCTTGCTAGTAACCTCCCTATGCATCCTGTACCCATCTGTTGACAGGCGCGTTCTTCAGATGCTGCCGCGTCACCGGAAATGCAGGTCGTTTTCTGTGTCAAGTCAAATCCCTCGTATGTTATCAGTTGTTTACTGTTAATGTACTTGGCAATAAATCTTTTCTGAGTTCTGAGTTCTGAGTTCTAGCTTGCTAGGACATCCATGGCCAGACACCGTGGGCATATAACTCCAAAATCCCGATTCAGCTGAAGAGCTCCTGGTCCTGCTTTCTCCCGGTAAGTGAGTTTCATTTTCTAACTAGTTTAATCTGCAATGGTGATCATTTTACTCCATATGCTAGCTAGCTAGCAGACCCAAGTGCGCGACAACGCAAATTTACGCATACTCAAGTCTTCCCATTCACTTTGTATGGATTTGCGCTGCCCGTTCGTGTTTGGTGTGAACACACCTTAAGAGTGTGAGCATGAGTGAGCATGAATGAGACCATTGTTCTTGGAGATTTAAACACCTTCAGTCTGGAGGAAACATTGCCAGGTTTCCACCAGGAGGTAGAATGCGTAACATAAAGGAGAACATATTGCATAAATTTTATATAAACATCAAGGGGGCTTATCAATTCAGAAATAAACCACTAATTACCAAATCTGACCATAATGTAGCCCAGCTCATTCCAACATACCAGACTAAATAAAAAACTAGCAAACCTAAGACAAAAGTGATATTGTTGTGGACTCAAGATAATAAAGATACTTTAGGGGCCTACTTTGAATGCACAGATTGGGAGGTTTTGAGAGAGGGCAGCTTCAACTCAGCATGCACTGTTACAACAGACTAAATTAATTTTTGTGTTGAGTCTATTATCCCCAAAAAACAGTTAAAGATTTTCAGAACAATAAAATGTACATTACCAAGGACATTAAATAATTAATAAACAAAAGAAGGACTTCCGGTTATGGCTGCCACGTAAGACGGACGTGTCTCGCTCTGCTCTGCTCCTGGAGAAAAAAATCGGCAAATAACTCTCTCATTTGGGACAGAACGTATCCCAGCGTTTGGGCGAGGATATGTCGGCGAAGCCTAAGGCTGGAAAACCAGGTAAAGGAAAAAGCGAGCCGCCGAAACAGTCCAAATTAACGGACTTTCAGGTCTGTGACGCAGCAAATAAAACTCCATATATGGCGGAGGAGGCTGGCAATGGTGCGATGTCTGCGGGGGGAGGCGCAGATGCGCTGATGGCTGCCATGAGTTCAATGAGAGCGGACTTTTCCTCTAGATTTGATGGGATTATGACAGCGTTGGAAGGAATAAGAAAGGAATTGGGTGACTGTGTAGAACGAACGGCGCAGATGGAGCTCCGTCTCGCTAGTGCTGAAGATGACGTCACCCGTCTTCAATTAAAGGTGCGCACTTTGGAAAAAAAAAATAAATCTCTGGAAAATAATATTTTGGATTTGGAATCTCGGTCGAGACAGAATAACTTGAGGCTGGTGGGTCTTCCAGAGGAATCAGAAGGTCGGGACGTATGTTCCTTTCTGGAAAAGTGGATTCCGGAGGTGCTGGGCAGCGAGGAGTTGCAATCAGCAGTGGTTCTGGAAAATGCACATCGTATTGGCCCACGGAGAGATAAGGGACCGCCGAGGACCTTAATTATGAAGTTTCTTAGCAACAGAGACAGGATGAAGATCTTCAACGCTGCACGAGCTAAAGGAGAGATTAAACACCAGGACCAGCAGGTGCGGTTCTACCCAGATTTGGCCACAGGAATCCAGCAACTGAGGAAGCAGTTTGATCCCATACGTAAGGAGCTGCGCAACCTTGGGATTCGTCATGGTGTAATCTATCCTGCGAGACTGCTGACCACGTATGAGGGCAGAACCCACATCTTCAAGACCCCAGAGGAGGCGCAGGAGTTCATCAAGAAGATCAAAGAAGAAGAAGAGACTGGTGGGAGCTAAGCATGAACAAAATATAAGGTAGAATAATTAAGCATTTGCACAGGCATCTGACTGACTTGAAGTAAATAGTAAGTTTACAAAATATAGATTGTATTATATATTAAAAAAACAAAACAAAAACAAAACAAACAAAAAAAACTATGATGTACAAAGTTGTTAAAAATTTTGGAGTTAAGTTGGAAAACTACAGAGGAGAGTTAATGTTACGTCATTAAAAGCAGTAGAGTTAGGGTGATTGGGAGGATGAAGAAGGAGTGGCTTAGGCTGTTCCCCGTGGGTGTGGAACGGTCGATGGCTATATCGGGAGACAGAATTTTTCTTTTGATTTTGGGGGGTTTGCCACAAGTGTGGGAAGGGGAAATTTGTTTGTGTGTAGTTTGTAGGATGAATGTTCAACCACTCATGTTTTTGCTTCTCTGTATGAGCATGTTTACACTGCAAGGTAATCCCAAACTCTCTATTGATCATAAACCAAAGTGTTAATCTTAATTTAACTTCATGGAATTGCAGAGGTCTACAAAATTTAAAAAAACTTAAACAAGTTATGAATAAAATAAAAGACATGGGTTCAAAAATTGTGTTTTTACAAGAAACTCATCTAATAGAGGAGGTTGTTAAAAGAATTAGGAGTAGATGGCAAGGAAGTGTATTCACCTCTTCATTTTCATCCCGAGCCAGGGGAGTTATGACTCTCATACATAAATCAGTTCCTTTTCAAGTGAAAAATGTAATTGGAGACAAATTTGGAAGATATGTAATCATTCAAGGTTCTTTGCTATTAGAAAATATAAATCTTGTGAACTTATATGGTCCCAATATAGATGATCAGAAGTTCTTTGCTAATTTATTTCTTATCTTATCATCACTTACAGGGCAACATATAATAGCAGGGGATTTTAATTGTACATTGAATCCAGGTATAGATAGATCAACAGGACTGGATTGTACGCACATTGGATGTAGGATGACTATTAATCATTTTATGAAAGAATTGAGATTGTTAGATATATGGAGAGAAATGAAACCACAAGTCAAAGCCTATTCTTGTTATTCCAGTACCTACAAGACATTCTCACGTATTGATTATTTTTTGATTTCCACAGAATTAAGGTCCAAGATTCAAAACTGCTTTTATGATAACATCGTGATCTCAGATCATGCACCCTGTTGTCTAATATATGTAGATAAAAAATTGACAAAGGAATCAGGTAGATGGCAATTTCAGCATAAATGGCTTCAGGATGAGGAATTTGTCAAGTATATAGAAAAACAGATAGACGAGTTCTTTGACATCAATACTACACAAACATCAGCATGTGTAAAGTGGGAGGCTTTCAAAGCTTTTATTAGGGGACATATTATTAGTTATACAGGATCAAAATCTAAGAAGACTCGAGAGGAGAGAGCTAAATTGGAACATAAAATAAAAAGTCTTCAGGAAAAAGTGTATGCAGGAAGTGACCCAAGGTTGGAGAATGAATTACTGATTTTGAGAGCTGAATACGACAAAAAATCAGTGAATAGAGCTGCCTCGAGTCTTCTAAGATTGAAACAATCTTTTTATGAACAAGGTGAAAAATCAGGAAAATTATTAGCATGGCAGATTAAACAATTAGAAATTAAAACACCAATTACCAGTATTATAAGTAACGGACAGGTAGTTATAGATCCTTTAGAAATTAATAGAGCCTTTAGAGATTACTATGAAAAATTATATGATACCAAAAATGAACCTGATTTAACAAAACTAAATGGGTTTTTGAACGAACTATCTATACTGTGTATTCCAAATGAAAACAGGGAGATATTGGAGTCTAAAATTAGTCAAGAAGAAGTTGGGCTAGCCATTGATAATATGAAATCAGGAAAAAGTGCAGGACCAGATGGTCTTCCAGTTGACCTTTATAAAAAAATTTAAGAATAAATTAATAAAACCTTTTTTTGGAAATGGTTTTAGAAGCATTTCAAAATAATAATATACCATCATACATAAATAATGCCTTAATTATACTGCTGCCAAAACCAGGTAAGCCCTCTAATAAATGTGAAAATATGAGACCAATAAGCCTATTAAACGCCGACCTTAAGATAATCTGTAAAATTTTAGCAAGACGAATACAAGAAATTTTACCAAATATTATTAATCGAGATCAGAATGGCTTTATAAAGGGTAGACAAGGCTTCCATAATGTAAGAAGACTATTTAATATTATTTATTTTAATAAAGAAGCACCGGATACAGCTCTCCTATCACTGGACGCCGAAAAGGCCTTTGATAGAGTTGAATGGCCCTTTCTTTTTGAAGTCCTACAAAGGTTTGGACTTGGAAATAATTTCATAAAATGGGTTTAAATAATATACAATAATGCTACAGCAGAAATCCTAACAAATAACAATATTTCAAAACCAATAAAAATCAATAGAGGATGTCGACAAGGCTGTCCACTTTCACCTTTACTGTTTACTATGGCAATTGAACCTTTAGCGATAGCGATACGTTTACATTCACAAATATATGGAATTAAAGTTGGACCAACAGAACATAAAATCTCCCTGTACGCCGATGACATAATTTTGTTTATGTCGAATCTAAAAAAATCAATTCCAACCTTGTTGAATTTAATAAAGAATTTTGGGGAAATATCAGGATATAAAATAAATAAAACTAAATCTTCAATATTAATGCTAAATGAGACCCAGAGAAATTACCCAGCCCCTGAGGTAAATCAATTCAATGTTGTAAATCAGTTTAAATATTTAGGAATCCAAATTGTGCCTAAGCTAGAATCAGTCGCCAGTGTCAACTATGAAGCCTTAATGTCAGATATCAATGAGTTAACTCAGAGATGGATGTCACTACCAATGTCGATGATCGGGAGAATCAATATACTTAAAAGTAATATTTTACCTAAAATACTTTATTTATTTCAATACATTCCCTTATCACCACCTTTAGATCTATTCTCAAGAATAAAAAAAAAGTTAGTGGAATTTATATGGAACAACAGGAGGGCTAGATTACGTTTGTCTTTATTATATTTACCATTTGATCGTGGAGATCTGAAATGTCCAAATTTTATGTTGTATTATTGGTCGGCACAACTGAGGTCTATGACATATTATTTTTCATCAAATGATCTCCCTCACTGGACTGAAATGGAATCATACAATTTACCTTTACCTCTTCCCATATTCATATACTCAGATTCGGCAAAAAATTACAAAAACTAGTTAAAAATCCATTTGTAAAGCATATGATCAAAATATGGTGTGAAGCTAAAAACTATTTTAAAGAACCACAGTTATTGTCACAATTTAGTCCAATATGGGGTAATCAATATTTTAAACCAGGGAGAGCGGACGCTGTATTTAAAGTATGGAATTTAAAAGGGATACAAAAGATTCAGGATTTATATTTGCCATGTGCAGATAACATAATGTCTTTTGAAGAGCTGAGGATCAAATTTAATCTCAATAGAACACATTTTTTTAAATATCTTCAACTTAGAAACTTTATTCGATCAAATCAAAATAAAGCTCTCACTCGACCTATTTATTCATCCTTGGAAAAAATGATGATGAAAGATAGTAAAAGAAAGGGTATTATTTCAGAGTTTTATAACTCATTGACACTATCTTCAAGTGAAAATTCACTGAAAAGATTAAACTACTGGAAAGAAGATCTGCAAACTGAAATTTCAGAGGAACAATGGGAATTGGCTTGTACAGAAGCTCAAACCAAATCAATAAATGCACGCCTTAAATTGATACATTTCAAATGGTTAATGCGGATGTATGTTACACCGGAGGAGTTAAATAGATATAACAAAAATATACCAGATACATGCACAAAATGCATGGAAAGTAAAGGAACCCTATTTCATTGTTTATGGGAATGTAGATTAATAAGAATGTTTTGGGAAGAGGTGAGGGTAACAATTGAAAAAATAATCTCAAAACAAATCATATTGAATCCTAAACTGTTTTTGTTGGGTCTGTACCCAGAAAAGCATAATTTTAATAAAAGTGAAAGAACATTCATAGACCTCAGTTTGCTTAATGCCAAAAAATGTATTGCACTATTATGGAAAAAGACTCATAGACCAGATGTGACTCAGTGGTTAAGACAGATGTTAACAAACCTTCCATTAGAAAGAATAACATATATACTGAAATCAAAGGAAATTGTGTTTGAGAATATATGGAGACCTTTTATTGATTATGTAAAAAATTTAAACATAACTCTTGAAGAAGAAGGTGAATGATGTGTGTGGACCTTGTAAATTCCAAACTGGTGAACATAATATGTATACTTATGTATTGGATTGTCTAGACTAAACAGAGGAGCATTGTTGAAGACTTGATTTTGTTGGTGGTTGTTGGTGTTTTTAGTGCATTTTTTTTTGTAGTACTTTAGTGTTAGTGTTTGATTGTTTGTATCATGTTTGTTAAAAAAAAAAAAGGTTCAATAAAGATATTGTGGAAAAAAAAAATAAACAAAAGAAACCTGGCCTTCAAAAATAAGGATATAATGCAGTGGAAAAGTTAGAAATGGAGCTGAGGGGAAAATCAAGTTGGCAAAGAATTTACATAACAGACACTGGGAGGAGCTGTTCAAGGCTAATAATCCTAGTGTGGGACACATATGTTGGTTTCATATGCTCCACAAATAGAATACTGTATGTTTATTGTGTGCTGCACGTCTCAAGGGAACAAAGGGACTGAGCCTCTTAGAGGTAACGGGAGGGTGTGAGATTTGGCCTTTTGTTTTAAGGAAATGGCCTTGAGAGATTTCCTGACCACCGGAGACTAGGGGGTGGATGGTGTTAAGATTGGAGGAAGTTATATTGTGACTGGGATTAAGTACCATGTGACTGTATGTTTGATTAAACACCATGTGACTGTAGTTTGATGTCCTAGGTATAAAAGGACAGATGTGAGAAGATTCATCCTTTTTTCCTGCTTTGAAATTATTGGAGTATGTAATTGTGAATAAAGCTGAATCTGAGGAATAAACACTGGTGACCTTACGACGAAGCATGAGCAGAGATAATTCTCCTGAGCGGGGCTCGTCAGAAGCCAGTCTGACGAATGCCGCCACGTTCCAGCTGCCGGACTTCTGGCAGAATAGTCCGCGCTCCTGGTTTAGCGCGGTCGAGGCGCAGTTCAACCTCCGGAGAATCTCGAGAGACGACACAAAATTCTATCATGTGGTGGTGAAGCTGGACAACCACACAGTCCAGAGGGTGGAGAACCTGGTCAACCACCCGCCGGACAGCGACAAGTACAGCGCGTTGAAGGCTGCGCTTATCAGCCACTTCACCCCCTCGGTGCAACAGCGAGCAGAGGGGCTCCTGGCATTGATGGAGTTTGAGAACGACAGACCCGCAGACCTGATGGTGAAAATGCTGAGGTTGAGAGACTCCGAAGATGACAGCTTTATCTTCGCCCACCTTTTCCTCAGGACCCTGCCGCCAGCGGTGAGAGTCACCCTGGCAGGTTCACCTCAATTGGCCCGGCGAGACTACCACGAGCTGAGCCAGGAGGCGCAACGACTCGTCGACGCCCACAAACGGAGCGCGGCTTCGGCCGTGGCAGCAGAGCTAGGTGCAACGTCCGGAGACGGCATGGGGCCAGAGGCTGCAGCACCAGACTCACAGACGACGGCAGCAGCAAGGGCCAGGCGACACGGAGCGGACGACTCCCTTTGCTTCTACCATCGCCGTTTTGCAGAGAGGGCGCTCAAGTGCATTCCACCGTGCCATTTCAAGCGCTCGGGAAACGCAAAGACCGGGGGCCGGTAGCAACTTCGGCCCTCGGGGAGGAGAACAAGCTGCTCTACCTGACCGATGCACGCTCGGGGAGGCATTTCCTCGTGGACACAGGCTCCCAGCTGAGCTTCATCACGCCTTCCTACGTGGACCAGCTGGCGCCTTCCAGGGGTCCCCGGGTGTCAGCAGCTAACGGCTCAGCGATTAAGACCTTCGGTGAGAGGACTCTGCTTCTGTCTTTGCAGGGCCGTGCATTTGAGTGGACTTTTGTTGTAGCGGCAGTCAATTTCAACATGTTAGGGGCTGATTTTTTGTGCTCACATGGTTTATTGGTTGATCTTGCTAACAGACGTCTGGTTAATGAACTGTCCTTTCACTCTATTCCCTGCACAGCTCGAGTGGCCCCGCCAACTGCACAAGCCAACGTCACAGCTGCAGGTGGTAAGTTCCACGCACTCCTCACTCAGTTCCCAGCACTCACGGTCCCAACGTTTTCGGCGACAGTGGCTAAACATGGGGTGGAACATTTTATTACTACCACCGGCCTGCCCGTTTTTGCAAAAGCTCGGCGCTTGGACTCAGCTAAACTGACCATAGTGCGCGAGGAGTTCGCCAACCTGGAAAAACTGGGCATCATCAGGCGTTCAAAGAGCCCCTGGGCTTCACCACTGCACATGGTCCCAAAGGCTGATGGCTCATGGCGACCTTGCGGTGATTTCCGTAGGTTGAATAACGCCACAGCGCACGACCGCTACCCGATTCCGCATATCCAAGATTTTTCGGTTCATTTGGCGGGGGCGCGCATTTTTTCTAAAATAGACTTAGTACGCGGCTACCACCAGGTTCCAGTGCGCGCTGAGGACATACTCAAAACAGCGGTAATAACTCCTTTCGGGCTTTTTGAGTTTTTGCGCATGCCTTTTGGGCTCAAGGGAGCGGCGCAGACGTTCCAACGCATGATGAACGTGGTCTCCCTTTCGTGTTCGTCTACTTGGACAACATTTTGGTAGCCAGCGCGTCCGAAGACGAACACGAAAGCCACCTCACAGCAGTTTTCCAGAGGTTGGCAGAGCACGGGTTAATAATTAACCCAGCGAAGTGTCAGTTCGGGGTGGCGCAGATTGATTTTTTGGGGCATCGCGTCTCTCCAGAAAGAGCGGTCCCTCTGCCCGATAAAGTTTGTGCAATAACAAATTTTCCCCAACCACAAATGGTCAAAGCGTTACAGGAGTTTTGGGGAATGGTTAATTTTTATAACCGTTTCCTCCCCCGCGCAGCGCAGCTCATGCAACCATTGTACGCTGCACTAAAAAAACAAAAACCCACGAATAAAATCGAATGGTCTCCTGAGTGGGAGCGCGCATTCTCTCAAATCAAATCAGCCCTGGCAAACGCTGCGTTGTTGGCACATCCAGTCCCAACGGCCCGCATGGCGCTCACTACTGATGCGTCAGATGTTGCCATAGGGGCGGTCATTGAACAGTACGTGGCTGGGGCCTGGCAACCGCTCGCATTTTTCAGCAAAACCTTGCATGATAGCGAGCAAAAATACAGTGCGTTCGACAGGGAGTTGTTAGCTCTACACTTGGCCATCCGCCACTTCCAGTTCTGGCTGGAAGGACGCCGTTTTACCGCGTTCGTGGACCACAAACCGCTGACTTTCGCGATGGCCAAGATTTCGGAACCTTGGTCGGGCCGGCAGCAGAGACAGCTGACCGCGATATCGGAGTTTACCACCGATATCCAGCATGTGGCAGGTAAATATAATGTAGTGGCAGACTGCCTCTCACGTGCTGTGGTGGCTCCAGGCCCCGTGGGGGCAGACTCTGCGGCCATGGCCGCAGACCAGGGTAGCGACGCGGAAGCGCACGTGGCCCCGGTCCGCGTAGGGATAGATTATGCAGCCATAGCCGCCGAGCAGGTTAGCGACGCGGACGTGCGCGTGCTCCAGTCTGGACCAACAGGGTTAAGGCTGGAGAGCAGGGTGCTGCAAGATGGTATGCCCCCCCCTAATCTGTGATGTCTCCACTGGACGACCGCATCCAGTTGTACCAGCCGCGTGGCGCCACCGCGTTTTTGACTAGATCCATTCTCTGGCGCACCCGGGGGTGCGCGCGTCGGTCAAAATGGTAGGAGAGAAATTTGTATGGCTGTGCCTGCGCAAGCAGGTCAAGGAGTGGGCGACAGCCTGCGTGGCTTGTCAGTGAGCCAAAATACACAAACACACTAGAGCTCCCTTGGAGCCTTTTCACATCCCGGCTAAGTGGTTTGATCATGTGCATGTCGACCTCGTAGGCCCCCTTCCGCCGTCACAGGGGTGCACATACCTTTTGACAATGGTGGACCGCACCACGTGTTGGCCGGAAGTGGTCCCACTGGCATCAACCACAGCCGAGGAGGTAGCGCACGCGTTTTTAACAGCATGGGTAGCACGTTTTGGAGTTCCGTCGGACATTACGTCCGACAGAGGTCCTCAATTTGTGTCCGAGCTCTGGTCAGCGATGGCCCGCAGCGTGGGAGTTACGATCCACCGCACTACAGCGGACAACCCGCAGGCTAATGGTTTATGCGAACGTTTCCATAGGTCATTGAAAGCAGCCCTCAGAGCGTCACTTACGGATACAAATTGGGTAGACAAGCTACCATGGGTTTTATTGGGGTTGCATTCTGCACCTAAAGAGGATTTAAAAGCCTCCCCAGCTGAGTTAGTGTTTGCGCAGCCACTCCGGCTGCCCGGGGAGTTTCTCCCGGATAATCCTGCGCCAGAGTGCCCCCCTGCTCAGCTGTTGCAGAGCGACATGGGATCGAGAACGCTTCCTGGCCCGGTTCATCACAGCTTCCCGCTCGTTTTTGTGCCTAAAGCTTTAAAAAATGCTGAGTTTGTTTTTGTCAGGCATGATGCCCACCGCCCAAACTTGCGACCGCCTTATTATGGACCATTTAGAGTGCTGGGAACAGGAGAGAAGCATTTTGTACTAGATTTGGGAGGCAGAAAGGAAGTAATTGGCATAAACAGACTCAAACCCGCTTTTGTGATGGCTGATGAAACTGTGCATTTGGCGAGGGCCCCCCGACGCTGCAGACCCCCTAGAGGGCATCCTCCAGAACACCCACAGAGATTGACTAACAGTTCCAATCCACAGGCAGCGGCCCCACAGCAGGAGGACTCTGCGGAGGCAGTAAAACCGGCTTACAGCAAATACGGCAGAAGACTAAGGCCTAAGCGGTATGTGGATTGATATGTAGTGATTTTATTATGACATGCATCTTTAAGTATGATTGTTCCATTTTAGACGTTTGGGTGGGGGGGGTCATGTGCGACACATATGTTGGTTTCATATGCTCCACAAATAGAATACTGTATGTTTATTGTGTGCTGCACGTCTCAAGGGAACAAAGGGACTGAGCCTCCTAGAGGTAACGGGAGGGTGTGAGATTTGGCCTTTTGTTTTAAGGAGATGGCCTTGAGAGATTTCCTGACCACCAGAGACTAGGGGGTGGATGGTGTTAAGATCGGAGGAAGTTATATTGTGACTGTATGTTTGATTAAACACCATGTGACTGTAGTTTGATGTCCTAGGTATAAAAGGACAGATGTGAGAAGATTCATCCTTTTTTCCTGCTTTGAAATTGTTGGAGTATGTGATTGTGAATAAAGCTGAATCTGAGTAATAAACTCAGTCTCATCCTTCAACACATTCTCCACACTAGGAAGATGTGGGACACTATGAAAAACATGGTTTGGATGCCAGGTAAACGGCATAAGCCACTTGTTACCAATGATGAGCTAGCCTCTGCTGTGGAGCTTAACACCTTTTCTTTTTTACCAGGTTCAAGACCGTTGGGGATGAGGAGAGCTGCAAAGCTGTGTTAAGGTCAGTCACTATGCAGCCTGAGGTTAGAGTGGAGATTTCAATGGGTCAAGTGGCTAGCGTCTTTGGCAGCTTAATGCACGCAAGTCCACTGGCCCTGAAAACATCACACCTTCTATTCTAAAGACTTACTATGAATTGCTGGCTCCAGTGTGGCAACATCTGAAGAGTTTGCAAAAACCGATAAATGCCACTTCCAAGAAAATTTCCCTCTGTACAACAAACAACTGGTCACATTACCTACTTATAGAAGTTCAAATTGTTTTTTTTCTAAAAATTTGCTATATCCGTTGTTATATACACTACGAAGTTCATGTTTTTTGTTTTTTTTTTTCAAAAGCCGATAAACGCCGGGACCCTGTTTTTACAAACTCAGATAACTCCACACACTGCAAATCAGCGCTTGGTATTTGGGTGATGTGATTCAATGGTGCGGTGAGGATCAGCCAATCATGTGTCTATCTGCTGTGGCAGCGTTCTGCAGAGATCCCTACTTGGGTCTTCTTGCTTTGCGTGATTTCCTTTCCATTTTTTTTAAATATAGTTTTGTTGCATTTTATGTCAAATATGGATAATTTTGATGAAGCAGATGAATCGGTGATGTGTTCACCAGACAAACTAGCATGGTTTTTGGTACATGTGTGTTTTTGCAAAAATATGTGTTTTTGACTTATCTGTTTTTGCTGCAAGAAGTACTCAAAAATTGCCAAAAAATAACAATGAGTTGATGTTCATTTTTGGCTTTATTATGTATGAGATACTCATATTTAAAGTGACCATGTCTTAGAAGCTGAATTGGAAACACCAACACATGTAAACCAACAGATGAAAAGTTGTTTTTTTTCATTATTAAAACAATTGGACTTATCTGTTTTTGCAAATGAACTATTCGTACAGTATATACAGCGGTCATTGGATACACAGACTGTCTCCAAATCCTGGAAAATATCTCACATAATTTCGATTCCAAAGAAGGCATGTCCAAAAGAGTGCAATGATTACTGCCCTGTGACCTTGACTTCTGTGTAAATGAAGTCATTTGAAAAAATCACGTCCATGATGTCAGAGTCAATACAAGACAAAATGGAACCTTACCAGCTCGCCTATTAGTGTGGTCGTAACACTGAGGATGCAATTTCTACTCTTACCCACCTTGTTTTTAAACATTTGGACTGAAAGACTCATAAACCATATGCCAGAGTACTGTTTATTGATTTTTCAATGGCATTTAATGTAATTAGACTGGGCTCACTTCTTTCTAAACAGACCAGTGGCTCTCACATCACACCTAATGAAGACCCTGGAGAGGCTGCTTCTCGCCCACCTCCACCCCCTGGTTGGACCAGCGATGGACCCACTTCAGTTTGCCTACCAGCATGGCATTGGGGTGGAGGATGCAGTGATCTTCCTCCTACATCGTTCCCTGTCCCACCTGGCGAAGCCTGGGAGCACTGTGAGGATCATGTTCTTTGATTTCTCCAGTGTTTTCAATACCATCCAACTAGTGATTCTGAGGGACAAGCTGCTGTGTGCAGGGGTAGACCAGCAGCTGTCATCATGGATCCTGGACTACCTCACAGACCGACCACAGTTTGTGAGGACCCAGGACTGTGTGTCTGACACCATCATCTGCAGTACGAGGGCCCCCGAGGGAACAGTTCTGGCTCCCTTCCTGTTCACTCTGTACAGTGCTGACTTTACACACAACACACCACACTGCCATCTACAGAAGTTCTCTGATGACTCTGCGATCATCGGCCTCATCTCCAAGGGGGATGACGCAGAGTACATGAACCTTATCCAGGACTTTGTGTACTGGTGCCTGCGGAACTTCCTCCAGATCAGTGAGAGGAAAACCAAAGAACTGGTAGTGGACTGCCGCAGGCGTGACCAACCCCCCACAGCACCAGTAAACATTCAGGGAACAGACATTGAAATGGTGACACCTTACAAGTACCTGGGTGTTTACCTGAACAATAAACTGAACTGGTCACACAAAACCAACACGCTCTACAAGAAGGAGCAGCTCAGGCTGTTCCTCCTGAGGAGACTTAGGTCTTTTGGAGTGCAGGGGGCACTTTGAATCTGTGGTGGCATCAGCCTTTATGTGTGAAGTGGTATGCTGGGGCAGTGGCATCACGGCAGCTGACATGAAGAGGCTGATCAAAAAAAGTCAGCTTTGTTCTGGGGCAACACCTCAACCCAGTGGAGGAGATAGGAGAGAGGAGGACGGTGGCTAAGTTGTCGTCTCTGATGGAGTCAGAGTCCCACCCCATGCGGGATACGCTGAACATACTGAGGAGCTCATTTAGCAGTAGGTTATCCTAAGTGCTCGAGGGAGAGATTCCGCAGGTCTTTCCTACCTACGACTGTCAGACTCTATTTAAATACTGCTCACAGAGGCTGTATTAAATGTCACAACTCTGCACAATAGAAATTGCCCCCTCCAATACACAACTAAAAAAATTACAATTATTATTGAGGGTGGCAACCACACTGTTCATTTAATGTGAAATATACTGTCTGGGTCGATATTTATGTTTTGCCGGGTAATTTAACTAACTGTAATGCTGTTGATACCATCTAACTGCAATGCTCCTTCACTGTGTATATAACTGTGTACATTTGTATGTTTATTTACTGTTTGGGCTAACCTATTCTTATCTTCTTATTTTATTTACTATTGCTCTGAGTGCTGCTATCCCTGTGCTGCTGCAATCCTGTAATTTCCCCATTGTGGGACTAATAAAGTCTTATCTTATTTTATGAGCTGGGGATTAATCCATACTTGATTCATTGGTACCACTCTTTTCTCATTAACAGACAACAATTGGTAAAGGTTAACAATGTATGTTCCCTACTGGCTACAACAAGTAGAGGAGTGCCACAAGGTTGTGTGAGCTCCCCTCTATTGTTTTCCATTTATACAAATTATTGTGTCATCTGTGAGCTTCAAGCTCACGGATGATGATAACTTATCATCATCCAATGATAATAAGTTATCATTGGAGAACTTATCAAGTCCGAGAATTAAAATTAACAATTCAGGAAAAACACAAAAAAATTACGGACTTGGAGCGACGCGTCGAGGATCTTGAACAATGTTCTTGTATGGATGATCTAATTATAAGTGGACTAGACATCAAATATCAATCATACACTCATGGTACAACAGGACTGAGAGGTGAGGAGGCTCCCACAAGTGAATCAGTCTCCCTGGAAAACCAGGTGCTTCAGTTCCTTGATAGTAGAGATATAAAGGTCAAAGCAAATGCAATTTCAGCCTGTTATGCTTTACCCAGAAAAGACAATAAAACAAAGAAATCAATTGTGATGCACTTTGTGAACAGAAAGGTAAAGAATGACATACTGAGGCAGGCCAGAAAGCTCCGGGGAACAGAAGTTTACCTAAATGAACACCTAACAAAAACAAATGCTGAAATAGCACGGCAAGCACGGATGCTGAAAAGACAAAATAAGATACAGGCAACATGGACAAGAAATTGTAGAGTTTGGATCAAACTAAATGGAACACCTGAGCAAGCAAAGAGCAAAATGATCAGATATATTACTGACTTAAATAAATACAGATGAACACTGATTAAGAAAATTAAGAGACAATGATAATCCATATCCACACACACGGCAAGAATAGTTCTTTTGGCATACCATGTCAATGTACTTTAAAAAAAAATAAACAAAACAAACAAAAAAACTTATGACTGACTTGAGTAGACATCAATTATCCCCAGTTGGAGGAAGTCATTTGACACACAGTGAGGAAACTCAAACTCTGAAAATATGCCATTATGCTGAACATAAACTACAAGAGATGGAGAATGATATTGATCCTGATAACCACTTTTTCAATAATATTCATAACCATTGTGAATATTACACTGAAAAGCAATTCAAAAGTCAAGTGCAACTAGATGGTAAACTATCAATAATACTCTTCAACAGCAGAAGTCTTAACAAAAACTTTCCACAGATTCAGGACTATTTAAAACAGCTAGACAGAAAATTTACAGCTATCGCAGTCTCTGAAACTTGGCTTAAAGAAGAGTAGGTTCCCCTGATGGCAATAGAGGGATGTCAGATGTTTCATATTAACAGATCTCAAAAAAAGGGTGGTGGTGTTGCACTGCATATTGATGACCTGTATAGGTGTAAGCTTGTAAATGGAATGTCCTTTTCACTACCAGGGATTTTGGAATGTGTTACTGTTGAGATTGACCAAGATAAAACAAAAAATCTAATTATAAGTTGTATATATAGAACGCCGGGAACTTGCATTGAGACATTCAGAGATAAATTAGTCAAGCTGTACAATAATATTACTAGTAAGAAAATGGTAGTAATTTGTGGAGATTTCAATATTGATCTACTAAATCCATCCATCCATCCATCCATCCATCTTCTACCGCTTTTCCGGAGGTCCGGGTCGCGGAGGCAGCAGTTCAAGCAGAGAAGCCCAGACTTCCCTCTCCCCAGCCACCTGCTCCAGCTCTTCAGAGGGGATACCAAGGCGTTCCCAGACCAGCTGGGAGACATAGTCTCTCCACCGAGTCCTGGGTCTGCCTCGGGGTCTCCTCCCAGTGGGACGTACCTGAAACACCTCAAGTGGGAGGCGTCCAGGAGGCATCCTGATCAGATGCCCATACCACCTCAACTGACTCCTTTCAATGTGGAGGAGCAGCGGTTCTACTCTGAGCCTCTCCCGGATGACTGAGCTCCTCATCCTATCTCTGAGGGTGAGTCCAGCAATCCTACGGAGAAAGCTCATTTCAGCCGCTTGTATCCGCGATCTCGTTCTTTCGGTCATTACCCAAAGCTCGTGACCATAGGTGAGAGTAGGAATGTAGATTGACTGGTAAATCGACAGCTTTGCCTTAGAACTAAGCTCCCTCTTCACCACAACAGACCGGTACAACGTCCGCATCACTGCAGATGCTGCTCCAATCCGTCTGTCGATCTCTCGCTCCATTTTCCCCTCACTCGTGAACAAGACCCCAAGATACTTAAACTCCTCCACTTGGGGCAGGAGCCTGTCCCCAACCCGGAGAGGACAATCCACCTTTTTCCGGCTGAGGACCATGGACTCGGACTTGGAGGTGCTGATTCTCATCCCAGTCGCTTCACACTCAGCGGCAAACCATCCCAGCAAGAGCTGTAGGT
The DNA here is from genome assembly GCA_020510985.1 of Pholidichthys leucotaenia. Lineage (NCBI taxonomy): Eukaryota > Metazoa > Chordata > Actinopteri > Cichliformes > Pholidichthyidae > Pholidichthys > Pholidichthys leucotaenia. The sequence goes on along the minus strand of CM035845.1, from coordinate 37,349,758 downwards.
CATTGCTGGATGAAGCCAACAGGACAACATCATCTGCAAACAACAGAGATGAGATCCTGTGGTCACCAAGCATGACACCCTCCATTCCCTGGCTGCGCCTAGAAATCCTGTCCATAAAAATTATGAACAGGATCGGTGACAAAGGGCAGCCCTGGCGGAGCCCAACTCTCACTGGGAATGACTCCGACCGAGTGTTGGCAATACGAACCAAACTCTCACAACGGTCGTACAGAGACCGAATAGCTCGTAACAACAAGCCCGATACCCCATACTCCCGAAGCACCCCCCACAAAAATCCACGAGGGACGCGGTCAAATGCCTTCTCCAAGTCCACAAAACACATGTAAACTGGTTGGGCAAACTCCCACGAACCCTCAAGAATTCTCGAGAGGGTAAAGAGCTGGTCCGATGTGCCACGGCCAGGACGAAAACCACATTGCTCCTCCTGAATCCGAGGTTCGACCAACGGCCGGACTCTCCTCTCCAGTACCTTGGCATAGACCTTCCCAGGGAGGCTGAGGAGTGTGATCCCTCTAAAGTTGGAGCACACCCTCTGGTCCCCTTTTTTGAAGAGAGGAACCACCACCCCGGTTTGCCATGCCAAAAGCACTGCCCCCGACCTCCACGCAATGTTGCAGAGGCGTGTCAACAATGACAACCCAACAACATCCAGGGCCTTGAGGTACTCAGGGCGAATCTCGTCCACCCCCGGGGCCCGGCCACCAAGGAGATTTTTAACCACCTTGGCGACCTCAGCCCCTGTGATAAGCGAGTCATCCCCCTCGTCCCCAAACCCTGCTTCCTCTGTGGAAGGCGTATCAGTGGGATTGAGGAGATCCTCGAAGTATTCCTTCCACCGCCTGACGATATCCCCAGTTGAAGTCAACAGTGTCCCATCCGCACCATACACAGTGTGGACGGGGAGCTGCTTTCCCCTCCTGAGCCGCCGAACAGTTTGCCAGAATCTCTTTGAAGCCGACCGAAAGTCTTGTTCCATGGCCTCACCGAACTCCTCCCATACCCGCGTTTTTGCTTCAGCAACCACCCGAGCTGCACTCCGCTTGGCCTGCCGGTACACCTCAGCTGCTTCGAGAGTCCCACAAGCCAACCAAGCTTGATAGGACTCCTTCTTCAGCTTAATGGCCCCCCTCACCACTGGTGTCCACCACTTGGTTTGGGGGTTGCCACCACGAGATGCACCGACCACCTTGCGGCCGCAGCTCTGGGCCGCCGCTTCAACAACAGAGGTGGAGAACATGGCCCATTCAGACTCCATGTCTCCAGACTCCCTCGGAATGTGGTTGAAGTTCTTCCGGAGGTGGGAGTTGAAGACCTCCCGGACAGGGGCCTCAGCCAGACGCTCCCAGCACACCCTCACTATACGTTTGGGTCTACCAGGTCTGAATGGCTTCCTCCCCTGCCATCGGATCCAACTCACCACCAGGTGGTGATCAGTTGACAGCTCTGCACCTCTCTTTACTCGGGTGTCCAAGACATACGGTCGCAGGTCTGATGATACGATAACAAAATCGATCATCGACCTGCGACCTAGGGTGTCCTGGTGCCAGGTGCACATATGGACACCCTTATGCTTGAACATGGTGTTCGTTATGGACAGACTGTGGTTAGCACAGAAGTCCAATAACTGAACACCACTCGGGTTCAGACCGGGCAGGCCGTTCCTCCCAATCACCCCTCTCCAGGTTTCACTGTCGTTGCCCACATGCACATTGAAGTCCCCCAGTAGGACAATGGAGTCTCCAGGAGAAGTACCCTCCAGCACCCCAGTCACAGACTCCAAAAAGGGTGGGTACTCTGAAACATCATTTGGTGCATAGGCACAAATGATGGTCAGGACCCGTTTCCCAACCCGAAGGCGCAGGGAAGCAACCCTTTCGTCCACCGGGGAAAACTCCAATATAGAGGCAGCAAGGTGGGGCGATACAAGAATACCCACTCCTGCTCGTCGCCTCTCGCCCGGGGCAACTCCAGAAAAGGCCAAGCTCCAGCCCCTCTCCAGGAGACTGGTTCCGGAACCGGAGCTGTGTGTTGAGGTGAGGCCGACTATATCTAGCCGGTATCGCTCAACCTCGTACACCAGCTCAGGCTCCTTCCCCACCAGAGACTAAATCTGCTATCTACTAAATCCATATCAACAAAATGTAATTACAGAGTTCATGAACTCTATGTACAGCATGAGTCTATATCCCACAATAACACATACCAGTAGAATCACAGTTCACACTGCTACACTTATTGACAACCTGTTTGTTAATATTATTGATAAGAAAATAGAAAGTGGATTATTGATAAATGATATAAGTGACCACTTGCCAACCTTTGCACTTATCCATGGCCACACGGGGGCCAATACAGAAATTTTTTTTAAAATCGTTCAGATACAAATCACAAAATGCAATCAGTTCTAAAGAGGACTTGCTGAAGCAAGACTGGACAAAAGTCTATGTATCAGATGTAAATGAAGCCTATGACACATTTATAAACATTGTTACCACTCTTTATGAAAAAAATTGTCCATTAGTAAAGAAAAAGCTTAAACATAAATTTGCCGATAAGCCATGGTTTATTTCTAGGTCATATAGTGATGGTTGATGATGTCTCATGGAGTGTGTGGAACATTTGCTCTGTAACCAAAGGATTACAAAAGGAGTGTAAAAAGAAAAATGTATTATATAAAGCTTTCGTAAAGAAAAGGACAAAAGAAGCAGAGCAGCGGTATAAAACATACAAAAATAAGTTAACATATATAATAATATGTAGTAAGAGAGACTGTTACAGTAAAGAACTGGAGAAAAACAGAGACAATATTAAAAATACATGGACAATAACAATACTTAACAGTATTCTTGGAAATAAAGACAGAAATACAAGCTACCCAACCGATTTTTCAAAAAATAATAAAACGACTCAGAGTGTGAATGCAGCTTCACCTGCAGATGAATTTAATAACTTTTTTTTGTTAACATTGGTCCTAATTTGGCTCGAGAAATACCCATTACGGCGCCTACAGGTGATACAATAAGCAAAAACACTGCTATAAAAGACTCCATTTTCATAAAGAACACAGACGAGAGAGAGGTCATTGAAATTGTTAAATTGTTTAAAAGTAAAACATCTATGGACTGTGATGGTATTGACATGCTCTTAGTCAAAACTATTATTGAATGCTTAGTGAAACCACTGACGTATATCTGTAACTTGTCTCTCCAAACAGGTATATTTCCCAATGCAATGAAAATAACTAAAGTAATTCCGATATACAAGACGGGTGACAGAGGGGAATTCTCAAACTATAGACCAATTTCACTATTGCCGCAATTTTCCAAGATACTTGAAAAAATATTCTATGAGAGAATTGACAACTTCATACTGAAGAATAATTTATTGTGTGAGCAGCAATATGGGTTCAGACACAAGAGGACAACTGCATTTGCTCTAATGGAATTTATAGAAAAAATATCAACTGCCATTGAAAATAAAGAATATTCAGCTGGGGTATTCCTGGATCTTAAAAAAGCATTTGATACAGTGGATCATAATTTATTATTAAAGAAACTACAAAATTGTGGTATTAGAGGGGTAGCACTGTCCTGGTTATGTAGTTACTTAAAGAATAGATATCAGTATGTATGTGTTGGCAACAAAAACTCACAGTTACTGAAGGTTACTTGTGGAGTCCCACAGGGTTCAGTTTTGGGGCCATTGTTATTCAATATGTATATAAATGATATATGTGAAGTTTCAGAAAAAATGGACTTAATATTGTTTGCCGATGACACTAATCTATTATGCAGTGGAAGCAATTTGGAACAACTTTTAGATACACTCGGAAAGGAATTAGGAAAGCTTAAACTGTGGTTTGATTCAAACAAATTAATGCTCAATTTCAGTAAGACAAAATTTATAGTTTTTAACAACCATCACAACAACTTAGTATCTAAACTTAGTGTAAATGGTGTAGAGATTGAAAGGGTATCCAAAACTAAATTTCTTGCACTAATAACTGATAATAAACTGTGTTGGAAGTCACATATTAATTATATTAAAGGTAAAATATCCAAATCAATTGCAATACTACACAGAGTGAAATATTTGCTGAATCAACCCACACTATATACCTTGTATCATTCATTAATACTCCCATACATGACATATTGTACTGAAGTATGGGGAAATACATATAAAACAAACATATATCCAGTCTTTATGCTTCAGAAGAGAGCTATTAGAATAATAAACAAAGCTGCTTACAGGGAACCAACAAACCCACTTTTTCTTAAATTAAAAGCTCTCATGTTGAAAGATCTGGTTGACTTTAAAACTGCAGTAATAATGTTTAAAGTGAAGAATCTATCACTGCCCGCAAATATCCAAAAGTTGTTCCAAATAAGGGAGAAACAATATCATTTCAGAGGAACATGTATATTTCAAAAACCTTCAGTGAGAACTACCACCAAGCAACACTGTGTTTCAGTACAAGGAGTCAGATTATGGAATGATTTTGGACCTGAATTAAAATCATGTACAACGCTTGGACAATTTAAACAAAAACTAAAGGAAGAATTATTCCAAACATATATACAAGATGACATGTAAAATCACATGAGGATTGTCATATCCAGTCTGCGTTGTGTTGTAGCTTAGTTTTTTGTCACATTTTGTCTTAGCTTTGTTCTGAATTGTAATCGCTCTTGTTTTTGTAACCCCTGCCATATGTTAATTAGGTAAGGGAAATAATTAGTGTAGACCAGTTGCTAGGTTCGTAAGGGTTACAATAGGGAATTAAAGTGAGTGTGGAATGAAATAGCTGGAGGCAAGAAATGAGCAATAATGGTTGTTATTTATAGGGAAAAAAGTGAGCAATATATACAGACAATTTACCACTATACAAATATACAACGGCCAGTATGAAATAAAACCCCAAAGATGTCCTACTGAGCTCAGTGTTTGTTTGTCCTTTCGGGTTAGTCGTTTGACCAGTCAAGATATCTTGTATCTCCAGACTCAGGTTGCTTTTCCTCTTTAAAAGCGGCGACTTGGGTTGTTACCACTTTAAATCCTGGGCACTGGAGAGAGGAAGGGTGCTCTTCAATCGAGATCTCGGTTAGATCTCAGATCAATCTCGGTTCAGTCTCGGGTCAGGCTCGCCATCTCCATTCGGAGAGAATCCAGGATCCAGAAGGTTCTTGATCGGCAACCAAAAAAACCTAGCCTGCACGACAATAATGGTATTATTGTTTACAGCTAGAGTAATTCGTCTTCCAATCCCTTCTTATATAACACCATAGCTTAGTGTTTAAATTCTTCTCTAATATTACTATTATCACAATCCAGCAATATAGTAATATCTTACATTTTACATGCATGTGTTCTTTTTCTCACAATCTCTCTGGTAGCACATGAAATACCCTTTTTTCATGTAACCAATTTTAAATGAATTCCTCTGTTTATCTCTACATCACTTAACCATGAAATTATGATTAATCCCTTTCAACCTTTGTGTAAATCATGAAATGAAATACAATTAATCTATCACATAACCAGGGAATATACCGTCCTATTACTTCCAATATTCCCTTTTAAAATCAGTAAAACCCTGTCTGAGCTACTGGGTTTAGCATAACCTATGGATTTACATAGCAGACCAACACCATGTGCTTTTAGCATCAAATTACACATTGCATTCGACAGAAATAGTGCATATGAACTAAAAGTACTTCAGCATACTGTTGGGAACTTAAATCACATTTAGGAAAACCATACAGACACAAAGACAGCCTTTTCCATTGCTTTTAAAAAGAAAAAAAATCCACTCACGACTAGCATTAGCATAGCACTAACATTAGCATAACATTAGCATGCATCTGACTCACCAAGATGAGGTTTCAGTGTGAATACAGCAAAGGACACAGCCACAATGCCCCTCACGCTCATGCTCCCATCAACTTAGGATAATAAAGGTTGCAAATTAGCGTTTGGAGAGTGTTTAGATCCATTTATAGCATCTTTCTGAATGAAACTCACCAAGAAGAGGTATCTGTATGAATCAGACCGCTTCACAACCTCTCTCGTTCGCGCTCATATCGTGAAAAGACTGAATTCCGAGTGTGCGCTTGCTGTCTCTACTCGGAAGGCGGGGCTAATAACGCTCTTAACAAATGGAAAGACACAGATCACCCAACGTGACCATGAACCGGAAATTCAAAAGTTGGATGACGAGGATCGGACTTCCTCTTCCCCAAGATAGTCGGTTTTCAAAATAAAATCACACACTTTCATTAATACAAATGAAATCTGAGAAAAAGGGTCATTTTCTCAGCTGGGTTAAATTTTGTTTTTCTTTTGAATTCTTGGATGGAATATGGGTGGGCAATATAAGCTGCGGCTTCAGCCATCACCCATTTCGGATAGCTTATGTTGAACTGTATAATCAGAGGAGTTATTGTCAAATTTGACCTTGTTAGATTTTCTTTCCCCCTTTGTTATATTATTCAGTTTCTTTTAATCTGTACTTTTAATCTATCCGAATAAAGATTCATTCATTCATTCATTCATTCAAGTTCTCTGGTTGCACTGGTGGCACTGCTGACTGAAGGGAAGCATTCAGAAATTTTTACAACAGTGTGAGCAAAGTTGTCCATTGGTGTGATCAGAATGATCTTACACTGAACTCCAATAAAACAGAGGAGGTTGTCTTTGGAAATACAGTTAGGCCCAAAAATATTTGGACAGTGACACAAGTTTTGTTATTTTAACTGTTTACGAAAACATAATCAGGATACAATTATATAATCAATATGGGCTTAAAGTGCAGACTCTCAGCTGTAATTTGAGAGTATTCACCTCCAAATTGGAGCAAGGGTTTAGGAAGTACAGCTCTTTAATACGTAGCCGCCTCTTTTTCAAGGGACCAAAAGTAATTGGACAATTGACTCAGAAGGCTGCAAAAAAAAAAAAAAATAACAAGGCTGCATGGGCTATTCCCTCGTAAACCTGTCATCAATTAAGCAGTTAAAAGGTCTGGAGTTGATTCCAGGTGTGGCGTTTGTGTAGAGGGTTGGAAATAGTTAATAGTTATGTAAGAGGTGAAAAAGACATTTAGATAAGAAAATTTAAAAAAAACAGGCACCCCTACAATTTTATGTTATTCCTTAATTGTTTATTTTTCTACAATGCATTTGTAATCCACCTGGTTCCATTATAACTCATGTGAGTTGAGTGCAGTTCCATACGCCGACCAATAGATGGCGCATGTTGCACAGTGATAGAGAGTAGACTCACGCACTGGAGTACGAAGAATAAACTCCTTGTGTGAAATAACGAAACGTGTTCTGCCGATTCTCTATCACAGGTTGGTAAATACTAATAATTCAAGAGTGCAATATAAACTATAAGAGTCCTAGGATGTCCGAGATTATATTGTGATAAGTGTGAGGCGAAAAGCGGGTTTGTAAGGGTATTTCTGTTAAAGTTGATGTGTTGTTGTATAAGCTAACCTGCTAATGTTAATGATCGAGTGTATGGGACGTGCCACAACAGTGAAATCCGCCCACGTTAGAAACCATTTGCTTACTTTATTTAAAGACAGTTATGAAACGGTTTTCATACAGTACGACATTTACTGGTTTGATTTGTCACCAAGTGTGCATATTTCGGGTGTATTACCGAATACCAGGAATACTATTGTAAGTGTGTTAGGCACACAGTGGCCAGGTCAGTGAATTGTTAAGAATAACACCACATGCTGTACATTTATGACAGTGCTTAAAATGATTAATGTAAATGTAAGTTCATGGGTTATTGTTTAAAATATAAATATTTGAACAAGTTAAAAGCCATATACATGGGAAGGAGATAAAACCAATAATTCATTTCATGTTAGAGTAATTTGTTAATAATGTTAAGTATACAGTTAATGCCAAATCGGAAATTGTGATAAATGGACATGATTGTGTTTTGTTTAATGGTGATGTGATCAGACAATAAGAGAGAAACTATGGACTTTGATAGTAAATACTAGTCAGTTGATGTTGGTCATGTGAATGACTTGAACGAAGAATAAACTCCTTGTGTGAAATAACGAAACGTGTTCTGCCGATTCTCTATCACAGGTTGGAGAGTTAACTTCCACATGCATGTTTCCTCCTCCTGGGCCGCTACCCAGGGGAGCAACAATTTTGGGGGCTCGTCCTGGATTAGCACCACTTACTGGTCTGGCACTAATCATTGAAGAACCAAGGGATGCTGACCACCTGTTCCTGAGCCATTGGCCTAAGCGACTGACTACATGAGACCACAGCCATGTCTGCTCTACATGACCTGAGATGGGAAATCCAGCAAGAGCTTCGACAGCTGACCATTGCCCGCTGCAGAAACGTCCTTTACAAGCTGGCAGAGTCGTTCAAGGATGAGGTGGGAGAAGATTTGCCAGGTGCAGAATCGACCGAAGTGGAACTCTTCGACTTCATTGTTGACTCACTCAGAAGTCCACAACTGAAGAGCCTTGAAGACCAGGGGATGTCTCGCCTGCTTGCTTTCCGTGACCTCATCATTGAACTACAACGGCCCACAGCAGCTGGAGAAGTGGATGCAGAGGTGTCACCCGACGATGATCCGGTCATAGTAGTTCCTGTGACCACTGGAGCTGCAGCACCATCAGGGAAGAACCATCCGACATCACCATCTGTAGTTCCTGACCCAGGGTTAGTCAGACTGACTGAACTTACGTCACTGTTGCCACGTAGAGAGTACAAGATTTATGGTGGTCAAATCTCTGATTTTGATTCTGATTTGAGTTACAATAACTTGTGCAAACAGCTTGATGAAGGGCTAAATGAAGGGTTCACAGAGGCTGAGATTATCAGAACGGTGTTTAAGATAATTAAGCCTGGTACCTTTAAAGATATGCTTGTAACCAAGGATAGCCTTACTGTAGCTGAGTTAAAACGTCTCTTAAGGACACATCTACGTGAGAAAAGCAGCACTGAATTATTTCAGGAGCTGAGTAACGCTAAGCAAAATGACAAAGAAACACCACAACAGTTTATGTATAGACTAATGGGGCTAAAACAGCGTGTGTTGGTTGCATCTAAAAACAGTAGTGGGTTTCATTATGACGACAAGTTGGTACAAGGTGTGTTTATCCATTCACTGTATCAGGGTTTGAATGAAAAATACTCTTATGTTAGGAGAGACCTTAAACCTCACATCTCCAACACCAGTGTCACAGATGACTCCATCCTGGAGCTCATAGCAAATTTTGTTAGTGAAGAGACAGAGAGATTGAGTAGGTTGGGACAAAGCCACAAACACAAAGTCACCAGTGTTAATGTGGCACAGGTAGAGACAGATCAGAGCTCGATTAAAATGCACACTGAAGTCCAAGCTAATCGTGTAGCTATCCAGGAGCTGACGGCACAGGTCTCCTCCCTAACCAAGAGTTTAGAAAAGGCCCTAACCCCAATGGTAAATACAGTAAACACCAGTCCCACAGCACCTGTCCCTAAACAGCCAGCACTGAAAGCCGCAGTGAAAGGAAAATGCCAAAAGTGTATTGCCCAAGACACTGAGCGCTGCACACACTGTTTTCGATGTGGAAAGGAGGGGCACAGAGCTATAGGGTGCCTGCAGAAAAGCAATGTGTCGGGAAACTGGAGGAGGTCACTGGGGAGGGACCACCAGTGACTGAACCACCGGCAGAGTCCCACAACACTAAAAGACTGAACTCTGAACAGACTACTGCCAAGTCCCAAAAGTCACCCAACACAAAGCGTGTGGCACAGCTCATTGGTGGTAGGTGTATGATCAGTTGCCAGTTAAATGGAGTAAACCTACAGATGTTATTGGACAGTGGGGCACAAGTAAGCATTGTTGAAAAGTCATGGGTACAAGCAGCCTTACCAAATGTGAAAATATAGCCGCTCGAGAGCCTACTCCCAGGCCATCCACTCGAAATCACCGCAGCCAATGGGACGGATGTTCGTTCGAGGGGTGGATAGATGTCCTGCTCGAGATCACAAGTTCACAGTATGGTTCTGTATCCTTGTATGTTCCAATGCTTGTCAGTAAGCAGCATTTAAGCACTCCGCTGCTGGGCTTTAACGTGATCCAAGAGATAATAATGGCAAACAGTGAACAAAGTGACGATATTAGCTTAGTGGGCTTACTGTCGGAGACTTTAAAGGTCCAGAAAGGTAATGTTGAGTCACTCATCTCTGTTGTCCACACCAAGTCAACAGAAAATGAACCAGAAAGTCCAGTGGTGAGAGTTGGAAAAAAAGGACTCACTGTTCACAGTAGCCAAATCTGTATGGTAAAATGTCACATCAGAGCATTTCCCGGAGGAGGAGAAATGTTGTTCGAGCCAGCTGTGAAATGTAACTTACCTGATGGGTTGGAGTTATTCCCAGCTCTTATTGATGTACCCGCTGGTGCTTCAAAAACTGTCAAAATCCCAATCCAAAACTCAACAAAGCACAACATTTTTCTAAATCCAAAGACTGTTTTAGGACTTATTTCAGAGATCACTGAATACAAACCTGTAAATGTTTGTTCCAGTGCTGAAAATGCAACCAAAACTACAGACAAGCCATTTTGTCACTCTGCTCAAGTGACATGTGACAGTCAAGGTGAGGGTGAAGAAACATTAAGCACTGCCCCCTCACACCTGAGATGGCACCCTAATGTCAATTTAGACCATCTCTCAGAGGGTGATCGGGAGGTGGTTCGGCAGATGCTCTATGAACAGTCTGATGTGTTTGCTCATGATGAAGGAGACATTGGATGTATTCCTGGACTACAGCTAAAAATCAACACCACTGACGACACACCCGTGCAGAAAAGTTACAACTCCATTCCAAGACCACTGTATAAAGAGGTGAAGGAGTATGTTCAAAACCTTTTAAGCGGGGGCTGGATCAGGAAATCAGTGTCAAACAACTCGTCGCCTCTAGTGTGTGTGCGTAAAAAGGACAATACTTTGCGCTTGTGTGTTGATTTTCGTGAGCTGAACCGAAAAACCATACCTGACAGGCATCCGTTACCACGGATACAAGATCTACTGGACAGTCTTGGGGGTAACTCCTGGTTTTCCATATTGGATCAGGGAAGTGCCTACCATCAGGGTTTTGTAAGTGAGGAGTCAAGACATTTAACTGCTTTTAGCACACCCTGGGGACTATACGAGTGGGTGCCGGTTCCATTCGGGTTGTCAAACGCACCGGCCGCATTCCAAAGGTGTATGGAGGGGGTGTTAGAAGGGATCAGAGACGAGTGTTGCGTGCCTTACTTGGACGATGTACTGTGTTACTCCAAAACCTTTGATGAGCACGTAGAACACCTTAAACAGGTTTTGTGCAAAATGCGACAACACGGCATAAAACTTCAGCCAGCCAAATGTGAACTGTTCAAAAACCAAGTACGCTACCTGGGTAGGCTAGTGTCGGGGGAAGGAGTCCAGATTGACCCAAAAGACTTGGATGCTGTGTTCGCTCTGAAAGACAAGAACCCTCGCACAGTCGGAGAACTCAGAACGTTACTGGGTTTTCTCAGTTATTACTGATCATTTATTCAAGATTTTTCACGTCTGGCGAGACCCTTGTTCGAACTCCTCCAGAGCACTAATGAAACAAGCAATGACAATAAACCAGCACCAAAAAGGAGTAAAGGACAAACAAAGAAAGGAGACAGAAACCAGCTTCCTTCTCGCACACCAATAATATGGACCAGTGAACATCAGGAAGTTGTGTCAAGATTTGTGGACATTCTGACTAATCCTCCCATTCTAGCCTATCCCAATTTGGACCTTCCATTTGTATTGCATACAGATGCGTCAAACAAAGGCCTGGAAGCCGTCTTGTATCAAAAACAAGAAAACAAACTTAAGGTGATTGGCTATGGATCCAGAACTCTCACACCGGCCGAGAAGAATTATCACTTACATTCCGGTAAACTAGAGTTTCTAGCTCTCAAGTGGGCCATCTGTGACAAATTCCGTGACTATCTGTATTATGCACCGACTTTTACTGTCTATACAGATAACAATCCTTTAACCTATGTCCTCAGTTCAGCCAGGTTGAATGCAGTGGGTCATAGGTGGGTCGGGGAGTTGGCTGACTTCCATTTTGATATCAAGTATAGGCCAGGGAAAAGGAATGCAGATGCAGATATGTTGTCCAGACACCCATTAGATCTGCAAGAGCAAATGAATGAGTTCACAGAGACAGTTTTACCGGAAGTAGTGTCCGCAGTGTGGCAAGGGAGCAAGGCAGCACAAAACAGTGATGTGCCATGGATAGCTGCATTACAACTGAGTTCTAATGACAACAATGTGCCAACTGACAGTGTTTTGAGCATGACACCTAAAGACATCAACGCTGCTCAACAAGACGATGAGTCAATTAGAGAAGTAATCTCACTCAAACTCAAAGGATGGACATCAAACGATAAAGATAAACGGACAATGAGTAAACGGACACGGAGACTACTGTATGAGTGGAACAAGTTGGAAGTTGACAATGGATTATTGTACAGAAAGACAGAGCACAGCAAACAACTTGTCCTACCTGAACAGCTAAAGCCGATGGTGTTAAAGAGTTTACACAATGACATGGGTCACATAAGGTGTGATAAGGTGATACATCTGGCCCGTGAGTGTTTCTATTGGCCATATATGCAACAAGATGTTGAAGATTATGTAACAAAAAAATGTCTGTGCATCAAACAAAAACGCCCAAATGTTCCCCAGAGAGCTCCAATGGGATCTATCACAACCAGTGCTCCCTTTGAGTTAATCTCCATCGACTACTTACACCTTGAGCCAAGTAAAGGAGGGTATGAGTACATCCTCGTACTAGTGGACCATTTCACTCGTTTCGCACAGGCATACCCTACAAGGAATAAATCAGGCAAAACAGCTGCAGAAAAGATATTTCAGGATTTTATTCCTCGTTTCGGGTACCCTGAGAAGTTGCATCACGATCAGGGACGTGAGTTTGAAAACAGTCTCTTCCACAGATTACAACAACTGTCTGGAATTTCTCACTCACGAACCACTCCATACCATCCGCAGGGCAACCCCGTGGAGCGCCTGAATCGTACACTACTCCAAATGCTTCGTACCCTACAGGAGGAGAAAAAAAGTGAATGGAAGGATCACCTACCCCAAATTGTACATGCTTACAAATGTACAAGACACGAGTCAACAGGTTATTCTCCATTTTTCCTCTTATATGGCAGAGTCCCAAGGTTGCCTGTAGATCTACTATTGAACCAGACAAAAGACACTGACACACACAGCCATCAAACCTACGCTAAAAAATGGGCTGATAGGATGCGTATTGCTTACAAAATCGCTGCAGACAACAGTCAAAAGTCTTCAGATAAAGGCAAAAAGCAGTACGACAAACGCTTAAAAGGTGTCACACTCCAACCAGGCGACAGGGTGTTGGTCAGAAACCTCTCTGAAAGAGGAGGCCCAGGGAAACTGCGCGCTTACTGGGAGTCAGCAGTACATCGCGTAGTTGAGAGAGTGGGAGATGGACCAGTCTATAAAGTACAAGCAGAGAGAGGCAGCCAAGTGATGCGAGTGTTACACAGAAACCTGTTGTTGCCTGTAAATGACTTGCCTTTAGAAGAAGAACTGCCTGCAAAAGAAAAGACAAAACAGAAACGGAAGAAGAGGACAGAGACAAATCCTAACAGTGACAACACAGACAATGACAGCTCGGAGGAAGAAGAGGAAAATACTTACCGCTACAACCTCCGTAGCCAAATCCCATGTTACAGACCCGTAAATCCTCAGCAAAATGCTTCAAATCTCCCAGACCAAAACACTCAGCAACCAGTACCTGTCATGCCAGAGCAAAATCCTCAAAATCAGCAAAGGCTTCGAGCGACAGCTAGAGAGTTCTGCCCACCAGTAAGACAGGAACCGGTCCCCGTTCAGCGGGATGCTGAGGAGCAAATGGATGGACCAGCTTTGCTGCAGGAAGAACGTCAAGGACAAGTGGAGGTGATGGATGGAGAACAGGAGGAACTGAGAAGGTCACAGCGGAGAGCAAGGCCAGTAGAGAGACTGACCTACGACGTCCTGGGACAGCCATCGTACCAGCCTTGGACTGCAGACGTAAGACCTGTCCTACTCCCTACTCCTGTGCCGCTAACTCAAAACTACATGCCATTCCACTACCTCACCCAACCTCAGTCCCATGGTTATAATTGGTACACTCTCATGCATTAAGTCACCCTAGAACATGAAATGTCGGGAGACATTTATTTGAAGTGGGGGAGAGTGTAGAGGGTTGGAAATAGTTAATAGTTATGTAAGAGGTGAAAAAGACATTTGGATAAGAAAATTTAAAAAAAACAGGCACCCCTACAATTTTATGTTATTCCTTAATTGTTTATTTTTCTACAATGCATTTGTAATCCACCTGGTTCCATTATAACTCATGTGAGTTGAGTGCAGTTCCATACGCCGACCAATAGATGGCACATGTCGCACAGTGATAGAGAGTAGACTCACGCACTGGAGTACGAAGAATAAACTCCTTGTGTGAAATAACGAAACGTGTTCTGCCAATTCTCTATCACAGGTTGGTAAATACTAATAATTCAAGAGTGCAATATAAACTGTAAGAGTCCTAGGATGTCCGAGATTATATTGTGATAAGTGTGAGGCGAAAAGCGGGTTTGTAATGGTATTTCTGTTAAAGTTGATGTGTTGTTGTATAAGCTAACCTGCTAATGTTAATGATTGAGTGTATGGGACGTGCCACAACAGTGAAATCCGCCCACGTTAGAAACCATTTGCTTACTTTATTTAAAGACAGTTATGAAACGGTTTTCATACAGTACGACATTTACTGGTTTGATTTGTCACCAAGTGTGCATATTTCGGGTGTATTACCGAATACCAGGAATACTATTGTAAGTGTGTTAGGTACACAGTGGCCAGGTCAGTGAATTGTTAAGAATAACACCACATGCTGTACATTTATGACAGTGCTTAAAATGATTAATGTAAATGTAAGTTCATGGGTTATTGTTTAAAATATAAATATTTGAACAAGTTAAAAGCCATATACATGGGAAGGAGATAAAACCAATAATTCATTTCATGTTAGAGTAATTTGTTAATAATGTTAAGTATACAGTTAATGTCAAATCGGAAATTGTGATAAGTGGACATGATTGTGTTTTGTTTAATGGTGATGTGATCAGACAATAAGAGAGAAACTATGGACTTTGATAGTAAATACTAGTCAGTTGATGTTGGTCATGTGAATGACTTGAACGAAGAATAAACTCCTTGTGTGAAATAACGAAATGTGTTCTGCCGATTCTCTATCACAGGTTGGAGAGTTAACTTCCACATGCACGTTTCCTCCTCCTGGGCCGCTACCCAGGGGAGCAACATTTGCATTTGGAAGCTGCTGCTGTGAACACACAACATGCGGTCAAAGGACCTCTCAGTGGAGGTGAAACAGACCATCCTGAGGCTGAAAAAAAAGAAGAAATCCATCAGAGAGATAGCAGAAATGTTAGGAGTGGCCAAATCAACAGTTTGGTACATTCTGAGAAAAAAAGAGTGCACTGGTGAGCTTGGGAACTCAAAAAGTCCTGGACGTCCATGGAAGACAACAGTGGTGGATGATCACAGAATCCTTTCCATGGTGAAGAACATTCCTTCACAACATCCACTCAAGTGAAGAACACTCTCCAGGAAGTAGGTGTATCAGTATCTAAGCCTACCATAAAGAGAAGACTTCATGAGAGTAAATACAAAGGATTCACCACAAGGTGCAAACCATGAATCAGCCTCAAAAATAGAAAGGCCAGAATTGACTTTTCCAAAAAACACCTGAAGAAGCCAGCCCAGTTCTGGAACAGCATTCTTTGGACAGATGAGACTAAGATCAACCTGTACCAGAATGATGGGAAGAAGAAAGTTTGGAGAAGAATTGGAACAGCTCATGATCCAAAGCACTACATCTTCTGTAAAACATGGTGGAGGCAGTGTGATGGCATGGGCATACATGGTTTCCAATGGCACTGGGTCACTTGTGTTTATTGATGATGTGACAAAAGACAGAAGCAGCCGGATGAATTCTGAAGTGTATAGGGATATACTTTCTGCTCAGATTCAGCCAAATGCAACAAAGTTGATTGGACGGTGCTTCATCAATGATCCAAAACATACTGCAAAAGCAACCCAGGAGTTTTTTAGATAGATAGATAGATAGATAGATAGATAGATAGATAGATAGATAGTTTATTTCGAACACAAAAAATATAACAAAAAACAAGCAAATAGCAAATGCAATAAAGTTACAGTATACACTGTTCGAAAGGGAGAAGGAAGAAGTGAACACTTATTAATTCCAACTCCTCTTTTCCATCGATACACCCATGTGAATTTTATACAAATTACTACCTTTAATACCCCAAGTAAACAATTTACTGTATTTTTTTCAGATCAACATTAACACCTGTCCATTCTAACATACAATGAAGTTTATATTTCAAAACCAGTCTCAAACGACACAGACACACACAGTGCTGTCACACCCACCATTCCATAGTGTCCCATAATGTCCCAGAGTGAACATAATGAATCGTACATATAAATTCTACCCTTCTAACATATATCCTTTCAACAAATGGTGCTTATACCTCTTTTTAAATTGATTTCTGTTTGTACATAGTTTCAGTTCCGGCTCCAGACTGTTCCACAAATCCACCCCACAGACAGATATGCACATACTTTTCTTGGTTGTACGTATCTTGGGTTTTGTGAAGTTTAAGTCTCCTCTCAAATTATGATCATTGTCTCTTTTTTTAAATATTTTTTGTATATTAGTTGGGAGTTGATTGTTAATTGCCCTGTACATTACTTGTGCTGTCTTAAATTTAACTAAATCGATGAACTTTATGACATGTGACTTCAAGAACAACGAATTGGTATGGTCTCTATATCCTGCATTGTTTATTATCCTTATAGCTCTTTTTTGTAATGTGCATATTGTTTGTAGGTTGGTCTTGTAGGTGTTTCCCCAGACTTCTACACAGTAGTTAAGATAAGGTAAAAACAGTGAATTGTACAATAAGACCAATGATTTATAGTCCACGATGTGTCTTGTCTTCCCCAGTATGCCTATACATTTTGCTAATTTAGCCCGGATGTGACTGATGTGAGGTTTCCAGCAGATTTTACTGTCTAGCGTCACCCCCAGAAACTTATTTTCCTGTACTGTTTGTATTCTGGTATCATCTATCGTTATCATTATTTCATGATTTATTTTATAATTTCCAAACAACATAATCTTTGTTTTTTTTTAGATTTAGAGATAATTTATTTTTGTTGAACCACTGCGTTAATTTTTCCATTTCAGTTGTGACCACCTCTAAAACCTGCTGCAAATTCTCACCAGTGCAAAGGATATTTGTGTCATCCGCAAACAAAATAAATTTCAGAATTTTTGATACTTGACATGTCATTTATATACAAGATAAAGAGTTTGGGTCCCAAAACTGACCCCTGGGGCACACCACAAGTGATGTCCATGCAGGGTGATTTGTGCTCTCCAATTTGTACAAATTGTTGTCTGTTACTTAAATAACTTTCCACCCAACTCAGTCCTACCCCTCTTATCCCATACCTTTCCAGTTTCCTTAGAAGTATTCTGTGGTCAATGGTGTCAAAAGCTTTCTTTAAGTCTATAAATACTCCTACAGCAACCTTTTTTTTGTCTATACAACTAATAATTTCTTCTATAAGTTCGATCAGTGCCAACGATGTAGATTTATCTGCTCTAAAACCATACTGGCTATCTGTAAGGAGGTTGTGTTTTTCAATGAAATCATCCAGTCTCTTAGTGAATATTTTTTCAAGTATTTTGGAGAATTGTGAGAGTAAAGAGACTGGCCTGTAATTTGTGAAACAATGACTGTCTCCTGTTTTGTAAAGAGGTGTTACTTTTGCTATTTTCATTTTGTCTGGAAATGTACCAGTTTGAAATGACAGGTTACAGATGTGGGTGAGTGGCTTAACAATTCCCTCAATTACTTTTTTCACTATTGTCATGTCAGTTTCATTCCAGTCCGTTGATTTTTTGTTCTTAAATTTACTCACAGTCTCGATAATTTCCTTTTCAGTAACCGCACCCAAAAAGATTGTGTTTGGGTTTCTATCCTCTATTTCATTCACAGACCCACTGTGGTTTGTTTCTGGAGTCACTATTGATTTTGCTAATTCAGGACCAACGTTTACAAAAAATTTATTGAAACCACTGACCACATCTTCCATATTATTAATCAAACTGTCGTTTTCGATAAAATATTCTGGATAATTTGCATACTTAGGACGATTACTAATAATCCCCTTGAGTGGGACTTCCGGTTATGGCTGCCACGTAAGACGGACGTGTCTCACTCTGCTCTGCTCCTGGAGAAAAAAAATCGGCAAATAACTCTCTCATTTGGGACAGAACGTATCCCAGCGTTTGGGCGAGGATATGTCGGCGAAGCCTAAGGCTGGAAAACCAGGTAAAGGAAAAAGCGAGCCGCCGAAACAGTCCAAATTAACGGACTTTCAGGTCTGTGACGCAGCAAATAAAACTCCATATATGGCGGAGGAGGCTGGCAACGGTGCGATGTCTGCGGGGGGAGGCGCAGATGCGCTGATGGCTGCCATGAGTTCAATGAGAGCGGACTTTTCCTCTAGATTTGATGGGATTATGACAGCGTTGGAAGGAATAAGAAAGGAATTGGGTGACTGTGTAGAACGAACGGCGCAGATGGAGCTCCGTCTCGCTAGTGCTGAAGATGACGTCACCCTTCTTCAATTAAAGGTGCGCACTTTGGAAAAAAAAAAAATCTCTGGAAAATAATATTTTGGATTTGGAATCTCGGTCGAGACAGAATAACTTGAGGCTGGTGGGTCTTCCAGAGGAATCAGAAGGTCGGGACGTATGTTCCTTTCTGGAAAAGTGGATTCCGGAGGTGCTGGGCAGCGAGGAGTTGCATTCAGCAGTGGTTCTGGAAAATGCACATCGTATTGGCCCACGGAGAGATAAGGGACCGCCGAGGACCTTAATTATGAAGTTTCTTAGCAACAGAGACAGGATGAAGATCTTCAACGCTGCACGAGCTAAAGGAGAGATTAAACACCAGGACCAGCAGGTGCGGTTCTACCCAGATTTGGCCACAGGAATCCAGCAATTGAGGAAGCAGTTTGATCCCATACGTAAGGAGCTGCGCAACCTTGGGATTCGTCATGGTGTAATCTATCCTGCGAGACTGCTGACCACGTATGAGGGCAGAACCCACATCTTCAAGACCCCAGAGGAGGCGCAGGAGTTCATCAAGAAGATCAAAGAAGAAGAAGAGACTGGTGGGAGCTAAGCATGAACAAAATATAAGGTAGAATAATTAAGCATTTGCACAGGCATCTGACTGACTTGAAGTAAATAGTAAGTTTACAAAATATAGATTGTATTATATATTAAAAAAACAAAACAAAAACAAAACAAACAAAAAAACTATGATGTACAAAGTTGTTAAAAATTTTGGAGTTAAGTTGGAAAACTACAGAGGAGAGTTAATGTTACGTCATTAAAAGCAGTAGAGTTAGGGTGATTGGGAGGATGAAGAAGGAGTGGCTTAGGCTGTTCCCCGTGGGTGTGGAACGGTCGATGGCTATATCGGGAGACAGAATTTTTCTTTTGATTTTGGGGGGTTTGCCACAAGTGTGGGAAGGGGAAATTTGTTTGTGTGTAGTTTGTAGGATGAATGTTCAACCACTCATGTTTTTGCTTCTCTGTATGAGCATGTTTACACTGCAAGGTAATCCCAAACTCTCTATTGATCATAAACCAAAGTGTTAATCTTAATTTAACTTCATGGAATTGCAGAGGTCTACAAAATTTAAAAAAAACTTAAACAAGTTATGAATAAAATAAAAGACATGGGTTCAAAAATTGTGTTTTTACAAGAAACTCATCTAATAGAGGAGGATGTTAAAAGAATTAGGAGTAGATGGCAAGGAAGTGTATTCACCTCTTCATTTTCATCCCGAGCCAGGGGAGTTATGACTCTCATACATAAATCAGTTCCTTTTCAAGTGAAAAATGTAATTGGAGACAAATTTGGAAGATATGTAATCATTCAAGGTTCTTTGCTATTAGAAAATATAAATCTTGTGAACTTATATGGTCCCAATATAGATGATCAGAAGTTCTTTGCTAATTTATTTCTTATCTTATCATCACTTCTCTCCTCTCGGCGCCACACGAGTCGGCTGCCTTTTGCAACAGCGGCTCGATTCCGAGTCTTTTTCCCTTCCTCTCTCTTTTGATCCGTCTTTTTTTTTCACCCCACTTATATCACGGACACACAGATCGTCCTAAATGTCTCCTGAGCCGGTGGACGGAGCCACTGTCTATAGCAGGATACGATACAGCAGAGAACAGCTGCTAGCATTCAACCGCCACCCGGTCCCATTGGAAAAACTCGACATACCGAGAGAACTGAGGCGAAAACGCCGCGGCTGCCGGGCTGGAGTAAGGCGGAGGACAAAAAATATAAGGTACAGACCCTCCCTTCCATCTGTTGTCATGGGAAATGTACGGTCGATACTGGGAAAGTTAGATGAGCTAGCGGCTATCTCCCGTTATGATAGCACATACCGGGAGTGCTCTCTCCTTTTGTTTACTGAGACGTGGCTAACTGAACTAGCAGCAGATGCTAACATTGAGCTGGAAGGTTTTCACATGATACGAGCTGACCGAACACCAGACAGTGGCAAGGCTAGGGGCGGTGGAGTGATAATGTATGTTAACAACAACTGGTGCAGACCGGGACATATCACTGTTAAACAACGACACTGCAGCAAAGACATTGAGTTGCTAGCTGTTAGCATGAGGCCTACATATCTCCCGAGAGAACACTCACACGTGATCTGCATTGTTGTTTATGCAAATCCGACGGCGAACGCTGGGACAGCACGTGACGTCATCCATTCAGTAACCAGCAGGCTGCAGACAGAACACCCAGATGCTCTTCTCCTCATCTCAGGCGATTTCAACCATGTTTCACTGTCTCCCATTCTACCCACGTTCACCCAGTATGTCACATGCCACACTAGAGACAATAAAACACTGGATTTATTCTACGCAAACACTAAGGAGGTGTACACCTCATCACAACTCCCCCCACTCGGGAGATCGGATCACAACTTGGTTCATCTCCGGCCGGTGTACAAACCCCTAGTGCACAGACAACCTCCGGCCATGCACACTGTGGAGTTATGGTCTGAGGAGACAATGGACACCCTAAAGGGCTGTTTTGAAGCCACCGCCTGGAAGCAGCTCTGCGATCCACATGGTGAGGACATCGATGGCCTCATTCACACCTTCACGGGCTACCTCAGCTTCTGTGTGGACAAATCCGTTCCCACCAAGACCATACGGCGTCACTCAAACAACAAACCCTGGATCAACCCTGAGATAAAAACACTTCTGAGAGAGAAGAAGAGGATCTTCAGGTCAGGGAACAGGGAGATGCTGAAGTCCGTACAGAGGGAGCTGAGGAGAAAGATCAGAGAAGGCAAGGACAGCTTCAGGAAGAAGATGGAGGACAAGCTGCAACAGAGCGACATCAGCGGGGTCTGGAGAAACCTCAAAACCATCTCGGGGCTCCAGAATACCTCCCCCCAGGCCACAGGGGGCAGGGAGTGGGCGAACAACCTGAATCTGTTTTTCAATAGATTTGACCAACCGCCCTCCCCCCTGACTGCACAACAACCACTGCTGCCTCTAAAGAAATCAAGTCCTGCTGCCCACTCCCCACTCCACCAACACCCCCCCACTCCCAACACACAGCCCCCCATCCTGACCCTGACCAGGACCCAGGTGAGGACGGAGCTGAGGAAGATCAAGGCGAGGAAGGCGCCGGGACCGGACGGCATCAGCGCAAAGCTCCTCAAGTCCTGTGCAGACCAGCTGTGTGGGATTGTGACGTATATCTTCAACATGAGCCTGAAACTGGGGAGGGTACCACAGCTGTGGAAAACATCTTGTGTGGTACCTGTACCAAAAACTTCCCACCCCAAAGACCTGAACAGCTACAGACCGGTGGCCTTGACGTCCCACTTGATGAAGACCCTGGAGAGACTGCTCCTTGCTCACCTCCGCCCCCTGGTGGAACCAGCGATGGATCCACTCCAGTTCGCCTACCAGCATGGCATTGGGGTGGAGGATGCGGTGATCTTCCTCCTTCACCGTTCTCTGTCCCACCTGGAGAAGCCCGGGAATATGGTGAGGATCATGTTCTTTGACTTCTCCAGTGCTTTCAACACCATCCAACCGATGATCCTGAAGGACAAGCTGCTGCGCGCAGGGGTGGACCAGCACCTGTCATCATGGATCCTGGACTACCTCACGAACCGGCCTCAGTTTGTGAGAACCCGGGACTGTGTGTCCGACACGATCATCAGTAGCACGGGGGCCCCCCAGGGAACGGTGCTGGCTCCCTTCCTGTTCACTCTTTATACTGCGGACTTCTCACACAACACAACACACTGCCATCTACAGAAGTTCTCTGATGACTCTGCGATCGTTGGCCTCATCTCCAATGGAGATGAAGCTGAGTACAGAGGGCTTATCCAGGACTTCGTGGACTGGTGCCATCGGAACTGCCTCCAGATCAACGCGAGGAAAACTAAGGAGCTGGTGGTGGACTGCCGCAGGCATGGGCAGCCCCTCACAGTACCAGTAAATATACAGGGAACAGACATCGAGATGGTGACATCCTATAAGTACCTGGGTATTCATCTGAACAATAAACTAGACTGGTCACACAATACTGATGCACTCTACAAGAAGGGACAGCGCAGGCTGTTCCTGCTGAGGAGACTCAGGTCTTTTGGTGTACAAGGGGCGCTGCTGAAGTCATTCTATGACACGGTGGTGGCATCAGCCATCACTTTTGGAGTGGTCTGCTGGGGCAGTGGCATTACTGCAGCCGATAGGAAGAGACTGAACAAACTGATTAAGAAAGCTAGCTCTGTCCTGGGGCAGCGCCTTGATCCGATGGAGGAGATAGGAGAGAGAAGGACGGTGGCTAAACTGTCATCTCTGCTGGAGTCCGAGTTCCACCCTATGCAGGACATACTGAATGCACTGAGGAGCTCATTTAGCAGCAGACTACATCATCCCAGGTGCACAACCGAGAGGTTTCGTAGGTCCTTCCTACCAACGGCTGTCAGACTGTACAACCTAAGCAGGGCTGCTCGCAGAGATAGCAAAAAGACGTAACAAACTAATAGTTTTTTGAATGCAAAAGATGCAATAGACTTACACAATGGTCCCCTCCGGCATACAACTAGGAACATACCGGTCGCTATGGAGGGTGAGAATATGTATGGGCACATAATCATACCATGTAGGATAACTAAGTAGACGGTTATGCTGTTTCATTCCATCTAGCAACAATGCTCTGCACTGTGTGTGTTTATATATTTGCATATTTATTCCATCTAGCTACAATGCTCAGCACTGGGTGTGTTTATATATTTATATATCTACATATTATTCCATCTAGCTACATTGCTCCGCACTGTGTGTGTTTATATACTTGCATATTTATTCCACCTAGCTGCAATGCTCCGTACTGTGGGTGTTTATATATTTACATATTTATTCCATCTAGCTACAATGCTCTGCACTGTGTGTTCATATATTCATATATTTATTCCATCCAGCTACAATGCTCTGCACTGTGTGTCTGTGTGTGTGTGTATATATATATATTTTATAGTAATACGTACATATGTTTATTAGCTGCTCTTGCTTGCTTGTTTTTTTTCTTGCCTTCTGATTGTTGCTCTGAGTGTTGCTATCCCTGTGCTGTTGCAATCCTGGAATTTCCCCGTTGTGGGACTAATAAAGGCTTATCTTATCTTATCTTATCTTATATAGCTACATGAGCAATTTCAGCCTCCTACAATAACCGGAAGTGGCTCAGGAGGAATCTTAGCCCTTGTATGACCTTGGTTCCAACAGCCAATCACAGGGTGCTTAGTTGTTTGTGACTACACTTACACCCTGTGATTGGCTGTTGGGACTGACGTCATAATCACTATAGTTGTAGTCCTTTCAGTGTTCCTATCAAAAACAGAGCTGTTGCAGGCAATGCGGACCCACTCAGGCTATGGGGGAAGTGACATTCACCCATCAGAGGTTAAGTACACAAAATATGAAGATGATCATTGTTGTTAGTTGAGCGGGACAGTCTATTTCGTAAAATGTAGGAAGCAAAAGCTGCTACATCCCATCAGTGAAAATAAGCAAAGAAAATGTTATATTAATGTTTTACTCACAATGCTACAGTCCCAGAAGCGTCTCAGAGGTATACCAGCAGTACAGTCTGCCAGAGTACTCACTCTTTACTAAATCTGATAAATAAGGCAGGACCATGGGCAAGAACCTGGCAGGTCTTTTTTTTTTCCACATGTGTATGAGAAAGTGTATAACTCTAACTTTTAACGAACGCAACATATAGACCCTTTCCTTTCTTTTATTGCTACAGACGACCAACTGAAAAGCAAAACACTTTACCCTAAGCACAAATTTTCACATCAGCCTCTTCACTTGCAAATCAAAACCCTTTTCTGTGGCGTAGGTGTGTGCCATTTCTGCTGCTCAATCTATCCTTGCATTTTGCATTGTTAGTGGCAGCTGTGCTGGAAATGACCCCCTGGATCTGAACAGCCTCCACAACTGAGCCGCCCAAGAAACAAGCAGATAAACAATAGCAACAGCGCGGTTTGGCAATCAGGGAATTCTAATAAGGAATATGAGGGTGAGCAAGGAAGTGAGGTTTGCTTTGAAGTGCTCCCAACCCTATCCACTCTCTCACCTCCCCCGGTCGTCTCTCCTGCACGAGCACCCAACAGAAAGGCACAGTGGTGAGCATGTATGCTTGGAGGATCATAGGTGGCTTTGATAATCACTCACATACTGCTAAAACAAATGCAATTACTAAGTTAATTGTGTTCAAAGCGGAGGCTGGCAGTGAAGGGAGAAGTCAGCAATCATGACTCTGCTGACGGTGCAGTGAGCATGGAGAATAATGGATGCATGTGGGGCAAATGCCGGGGGTGTTGGGGTGGTCTAGGGGGTGGGGGTTGTGATTGCAGAAGGGGTTTTAAGGGGTGTAGGGGACTGGGCGAGGCGTGAGGAAAAGGGAGCACGGGGAGGGTTTGATGAGCACGGGCGACACATGGTGTCGAGGGATGTGGCAATGACCGCCACCCTGCCTGACCTGCCATTTATCAGAGGATAAACAGTGGGTCACCTGACCGCGAAGGCGGCGGCACAATTGGCAGAAGGAGCTGCTTAGCATGCGGGTGCCATTGCGTGACCAACTCTCGCCGTGCGCACACCACATCCGCTCCTTCACGATGAATTATTGGTTGGAGGAGTGATCAGATTGAATTGGCCACACCCTAAGCCGTGGTCACAGGTGGGGGGGGGGGGAAGGGGAAGACGGGGGAAGAGGGTCAGAAAGTTGTGTGTTTTATAACTCCAGGGTTTGCCCGTTCACTCCTTATTCTATATTTTTTTTCCCCCTCTCACTCCAGCGATAGCAAAAAAAAAAAAATGGGGGAAGAGAGGGAGGGAGGGAGGGGTGACAACAGATGTGCTCCCTCCTTCAGAGAGCTGCTTGTTTGATGGTGACAGTGGAGCGTATCATGTAGCCCGAGGTGCTAACAGTAAATATTACAATACCACAAGATGCTCACTGCAAACACCATTTCTTGCTCTCTGCCAGTCAATTTCTCCATCTCTACCCCTGTGGTGCTGCTCTGTTGATGGAACCAAGTCTGACAGAAATTAATCCCGTGTGAGCCCATGTACTGCACACACGCACGCACGCACGCGCGCGCACGCACAGACAAATAGCGTACGCAGATGCACATATACAGTACACCCTACATAGTAGTTCAAAATTCTCAAACATGAGATTCCACCAAGAGTCTCTCTGACACATTATGATCAACTTAAGTCATGATGGAACTGAAAGTAAATCAACAAGGCATCGTCAGCAAGAAAAAAAAAAAAAAAAGAGGCACTTTAAAAGGGCTTTCTACAGAATAATAGGCGAGCCCGGGATTCATGGGATTGCATTTGGCTTCCTGTGGTGCTGGGGTGTCTTTGGCTCGCTCAGTCATTTCAGACAGAGCAGCGGTGCCGTCCCACCCTGGGCGCCGTACAGATGGGCTCATGTGTGGAGAAATGAGCCGCGAGCAATCATTCTCTCCCGCTCCTTCTGCACCCCCCCCCCACCCCCGCCAGTTTGAGTCTCTGTGTTTGTCGAATTCTTGCTTTCTGTTTACCTCTTTTCTGCCTCCCCCTACACTCTCCCCCTCTGTCCCTTCATCTCCTCTACCTCTCATTATCTCCCCCACCCCAACCCTTCATGCATCTTTTCCTGTATCTCCTTCTACCCCCTTCTTCTGCCAGTAGTGACTATGTCCTGGGGGCTGCAGAGTCTCGTCTCTATGCGGCGGCGGTAGGGAGGACTCGGTGGGAGGCCCCGGCAAATTGAACTCACCACAGATGCAGGGGTGCATCTCAGGCTTACTACCGGAAAATCTGTCCATTCACGCTCTGCTGCACAAGCCAGACGTGCTGATGAAGGCCGCACGGCGGGGAGATGTTCCACAAGGAACCCTCTGCTATTGTTTTGACAGAGTCTTTCATTGCAGCACATATAGTACAGTCAGGGTGCCTGAGCACCTGCACAGCCTGCACCCTCCTCATTTTTACCCCTGACCTCCAGTGTCTTTTTTTGACGGCCTTCATATAGAGAAGATGTGATGCAGCAATATGATGGACACACACATGCATGGTGGTGTGCAAAAATATGGCCGCCCCTTGACAAAGAGTACATTTTACAATTGTGACATGAACAAAAGTCTGGGCATCCTACATACCTCATTAATTAAACTCACCAATTAGAGAGTGAGGGAGGGACCAAGAAAGTAAGTGAGTGTGAGTAAATGGTAGTGGTTGTAGTGGATTGGATTTGTGTGGCGCTTTGCATGTCAAGTGACATGTAGTGGCTCCATGGTTCATTCACTCCAGGGTGTCGTTGGTGGTGGTGGGCTAATTCTGTGGCCGCAGCTAAATTGGGGAGGACTGGTGGGGTCGTGGCTTCTGATCTGTACTGGGGGCCTCTCCTGCTGCTGCTGGGAATTTGTGCACATGCGTGCACGGTGTCGTGGGTGCTGGATCGGAGGTGGGTGGAGTATCTTTCCCGGAAGTGCAGTGGCGGGGTGACTGGGGAGGTGGGGTTCGGGCTGTCACCCCTCTGGTTGCTGGGCAGCCCGCTCTGCCTCCTGAGCCACTGCCGCTCCGTCAGAGTGAGTAAGAGTGAGCAAAAGTAAAGGTGAGTGAGTTAGAGCGCGAATGAGAGTGTGTAGATGAGTGAGCATGAATGAAAGGGAGCATGAGTGAGTGCGAATGACAGTGTGAGTGGGAGTGTAAGCGAGAGATTGGCGAGACTGAACAAGTATGAGAGGTGGTGAGAGTGAATGAGTCTGAGTGAGTGTGAGTGAGGGAGTGCAAATGTAAAAGTGCTTTCAGACCAAACGCGAACAGGTGGCGCAAATACAAACAAAGTCAATGGAAAGAGGTGAGCACACACAAATCTTGCGCATTGACGCACTCACGTCCGAGGGATAGCGCTAGCTAGTTATGGCCTGGAGAGTCTGCCGTCACCGGAGTAAAAGTATCAACATTGGAGAGTAAACTAGCTTGAAAAGGAGACTGACACGCACCTGGAGACAGATGGATCGGGAGCTCTGCAGCTGAACTGGAGTGTCGAAGTTTTTTTACCCATGGACTCCTGCTACAGACGTGCTAACAAGGCTAGCAGGCTAGCAATGTAAACAACCCATCATCCAGGTGAAATTTTGGAGGCAGGGACAATTTTTTCAGGTGAGACCCCATTGGATAATGCAAACTTAAGCATGACAATGTTTTGGGAATTTCCACAGCAGGTTGAACACAGCTGCAGAAGTTATAAAGTAACTTCACCTGTGTAAACTCATTCAGACTGTGAATTCATGTCTATTCACGTGTTTACATTGAGTTAAAATGTAATCGGGCCACACAAAAAATTTGCACATTCGTGTTTAGTCTGAACGCACCTTGGGAATGTGTGAAGGAGAGGGTGAGTGAGAGTGTGAGTGATTGAGAGTGAGTGTGTGTGAATAGGTGAGTGTGTGTGAATAGGTGAGTGTGTGTGCGTGTGGGGAGGTGTGCTGGTCAGGGGGTGCTAGACTGATAGGGGTGGTACCTCCTGGCCACATGGGCTCCCTCCAGTGGGCGAAGGGTTTGGCCTTCCCTGGGTCTCCCCGCTCTTTGCTGTCACCTTGCTTGGGCATAGGTGCTGGGTGGTTCCCGGGGCATGGGTCTGGGGCACTGGGGTGGGTGCAGGCCTGCTGTGCGGGGGAAGAGGGGTTCCCGGGCGCCCATGCCTGGGGGAGAGGCGTTGGCCTTCCGGCACCTGGGGCTGGCAGTGGCCCCGTAGGGGGAGGGGGCACTGGCCAGCCCAGGGGCGAGGGTGCACTGCGCCGTCGGTTTTGTGGCCCAGACTCCTCTGGACGTCCCTCTTGGGGCGGATGCTTGGCTGTCCTGGGGCTTGGTGATTTCTGGACATTTGTACTCTGTGGGGGCTGCAGTTGAAGCTCCCTGGGGGTTGGTGGTACTGTCTTGCTTGCTCATGGTTTTGGTTTGGGGAGTGTTGCTGTGGCCTGCTGCCCTCTTTGTATGCTTCCTGGCAAACCACTCACACGCACACACTCACTTTCACATGCACTTTCACACACATGCATACATACACATGCACACACACATGCTCTTTTACAGGTGCATATATCAGGCTCGTGATGAGACCTCTTCAGAAGCAGAAACAGTTTGAAAAAAAATTTAACTCACCGCTTTAAAATCACCTGCTATGCTATTTGTCAAGGGGTGGCCATATTTTTGCATGCAGTTGTACTTGTGCAGTATTTCCTCTGGCTTAAAGACCTTGGCGCGGTGGCAGCATATTTTTCCCGGGGGGGGGCAGTAAACATACCAGAATATGTTAATTTTATACTATTTACTTCTTTTTAAAATTTTACACAGTAATGTTGCATATGAAACTCACCATTTGAAGCAGTGTACAACCAAGGCTTGAATATTGGGCCAGTTGGGGTCCCACCCAGACATCCTGTGTTTAGACTTTTTAGTGGTGTTCTCCTTCTCTCCTTTCTCTGCCTGAACACTTCCCTCTCCTTGGCTCCTCTCTTCTGTCTCATCTTGCCCTCTCTGAGCTCTGTCTAATTCAGGTTCTCTCTCTGTCTATGGTGGTATACAAACAGGTTAGACAATATCAAGTGTCATGTTTTGTCCTGCAGGATTTTTTTGTCATGGTTTACATAAATGACAAAAATATGTGTATTTTTTGTATTTTTATTCTAGTGTTTCTTTTTTTCCATTGAGAGAGTAGGGAAGGGAAAAAAACATTCATAATAGTAATGTACTCATGCATACTTAAAATATATGATCAGGTGGGTATAGTAACCAGAAATTCTACTCATGTAAAAGCAGTGCTTTGGAACTAATAATTAAAAGTAGGCAACCAAAAATTTCTGGTTGAGTTAAGGGTACAAAGAGCACCCACTTAAAAACTTGATTAATGACTTTAGTCTTGAAGGTTTGAGGTTTTTCTCCAAAATTTATAACAATTTTCTTACAGTTTTCTACTTTTCTCTGTAAATCTAAAGGTGAAACCATGTTCCTCAAATTTGTAATTTCCTCTTGTAAAATTGACTTTTCTTGTACGTTTGAAACTTTATTATAAATTTGTGGATTATTTTGTGTCTAATTTTTGTCTGTTTTTTTAAAATAAAATTTCTGTTATTTTAAATAAATTTGAAACAGACTGTGGTAATTTTTTTTTACTTTTTCCTTATAACAATTTACATTTTTGACCATAATTTTGCAGTCAGAACAGAACAATAATTTAACTCTGATTACAAAGAAAAAATATTAATAAAATTGTATTTAATGAAATAAATTAACTTAAATGACCAAGGATGCCGTTATTTCTGTTATAATATTTCTTTATATTTATATATACTGTATATATATATATATATATATATTTTTTTTTTTTTTTTTTTTTTTCAGAAATCTCCTCACCACCCAGACAGCAGGAAAAACCTCCCTTATTTTGAAATCAAATGTTGACACGTTTAGTTTGTCTGAAGGCTGCTGATGGATTAAAGTCATTGACTTCGTGAATTTTGGTCATCTTAACCTGCCAGGTACATAATATGGAACTGTAGAGGACTCTAAAGACATAATTCACCACAATATGTGTTCATGTACAGAATGATCTGTTTAGGCAGTTATAGTTGTGCGTTCAGGCTTTCTCATCAGGCACCTCTCTAGGCAGCCGTTGAAGGAACTCAGTTTAGAGTGACAATAGCCTGCTGCAGGAACAACCAGATGTCTGGCCACGGCCAAGAGGGATAATTTTTTCACACATAAGGAGTTGTAGCCCCTTATACAAAGATATAGAGTGATGATAATCGAGCCAGTGGCGGTAATGCACCTGTAAGCTGGTTGCCAACCGCCAATGAAATCTAAAAGAAGAAGAAGAAGAAGAGAGCTAGCGTTTTTAGCTGTAGCTTTTAGTCACTGCCGCTGGAGAATAAAAATGGCATACCTGATCATGCGAGAAAAGAGAGAAATTGCCAGTCTCTTTGTACTGTTATCCCTACGTGTTATATACACGGGGTATGTTAACGCAGATCAACAGCAAGCCAAACTCGTTTTTCACGAGCCAGGAAACCGAGCGTCCTGCTCCTTTATTCAAGTCTTCCAGACAGCTTACAGTTGTTTATAACTGTGGCTTGAAGCTCAATGAAAGTCGAGTGAAACTAAGAAAAAAATAAAACAGAAAATAAATTAATTTAGTAAGCTAGCGGGCCCCTGGGATAGGACTAATTCCTGAAACAATACATTCATAATACAGTTAACAAGCTAGCGGGGCCCTGGGATAGGACTAATTCCTGGTGACAACACACTTAAAACGATACCAAGTTCATATTTAACAACTTATAAAATAAACGTAACATGCGTTAACTTACAGCCATTGCTTTCGAAGGTGTAAAAAAAGGGATTTAACACATAGGAGGAGCGTTTCAGAAATTTGCAGGCAGGTTACGTTCCTCAGCCTTTTTTTTCCTTTCTCTCTTATCGATGTCCGTTTCTTCTACCCACAAATCATAGCGGCAACTGGCTGCGCTTTCAACATAAAATACGGGCAAATTGCCACCGACTGTACAAAGTCACTCTTAACACAATAACTATTTTTATAACATGAATTATTACAAATGGATTATGCTATTTATTATGAACTTATGAACTATTCTTAATCTCTATAAAACACACTCTACTGAGGGCAGAACACTCCCCGCCTGGCATTACTAATGCCACTACTTCTTTTTATCTATTATTTCACTCTCTAAGAGCATAACAACATCTGAAATAGGACGTAAGTAAGTCTTTGAAACACCCTGGGATGATGTCCTCACTTCGACCTTTCTGACCTTCCCGTCGCTGCTTGGAAAGGTGGATGTGATGATGGCCATTGGCCATTCGTTTCTGGGTGCTTGGTCCTGTTTCAACAGCACTATGTCACCTGTCTGTAGGTTGCGGTGTGTTGTAAGCCACTTGCGCCTTGATTGGAGAGTGTTGAGATATTCGTTTCTCCAGCGGCTCCAGAATTTATTGGCAAGTGCTTGCACTTGTTTCCACTGGTTTTTGAGCAGGTCTTTTCCACAAAAGTCTCCTGGTGGAGGGGGGACATGCTGCTTTTGGGTCAAGATCATTGTGGGACAGAGTAGGAATGGTGAGGAAGGGTCTGTTGAGATGGGGACTAAGGGCCTTGCGTTGATTATAGACGTTACCTCAGCCATTAAAGTACAAAGCACCTCATGCGTCAAACGAGTGTGTTTGTTTTGCAAAAGCATGGAGTCCAGTATTCTGCGAGTGACCCCAATCAGTCTTTCCCAGACGCCTCCCATGTGAGAGGCATGTGGGGGATTGAACTCCCATGTGCAACCGTTGGCATGAAGATAGTTGACGATGTTGGGAGGGTTCTTGTTTGGTTGTGCCATGCCTAACTCCACGCTTGCTGCAATGAAGTTGGTGCCTCTGTCAGATCGCATTTGCTTTGCTGGGCCTCGTATTGCGAAGAATCTGTGTATTGCGTTTATGCAGCTGCAAGCGTCCATAGATTCAATGACTTCAATATGCACGCCTCTTGTGGTCATACACGTGAAGAGTATTGCCCACCTTTTTCCTTGTGCAGCTCCACCTCGTGTGTGTCGAGTGACTACTGACCACGGACCGAATACGTCCAACCCGACGTATGAAAATGGAGGGCATGTTTTGAGTCTCTCAGGTGGGAGATCTGCCATTTTCTGAGTCTCTAGTTTCCCCCCGAGTTTCCTGCACATTACACAATGGTGGATAATGGACGAGACCAGTCTTTTGCAACCTACAATCCACAGTCCGGCTTGCCTAATTGCGCTTTCCGTGAACTGCCTTCCTTGATGCACAACTTTGGCATGATAGTGACGGACAAGCAGTTGAGTTACGTGATGCTTGTTTGGGAGAATAGTTTGATTCTTGGATGCTGTGTTCAATGAAGCATGTTTGAGGTGACCTCCAACCTTGATGAGGCTTTCGTTCATATAGGGATCAAGAGCCACAATGGGACTTGAACTGCGGACGGTTTGGTTGGCATGGAGAGCAGCATACTCGTCGGGAAAAGCGTCCTTTTGAACAGACTGGAGGATGAGGTTACTGGCAGCATCCAGCTCCTCTGGAGTGCGTGGCTTGCTACATCGATGCCAGCCCCTGCATGAATGATCTGACAAGTTGCTTGATGAGTGAGAACGAGCTTGGTGAATTAGGAATGCAATGGCACGTACTAATGAGTTCCAACTTGAAAAGCGCTGGAAGCATTCTGGTAAAGGCCCGTTCTTCTGAATGTGAGTAGAAAAGGTAGCGACTTTTCTGATTTCAGAGTCTACGTCAGGCTTGATTAACTCAAAGGATTCAGGTGTCTCGGATTCAGGTAGTTTGTAAAGGAAGTCTGGTCCCTTAAACCACATAGTGTCCATGAGCTGTGATGCAGGTATTGACCTGGTGGCTAGATCAGCTGGGTTTTGCTCTGATATGACGTAGTGCCACTGTTCAGGGTTGTTTCCATCCTGGTGGACTTCTTCCTCCATTATCTTTAGGAAGGTCTCGTCTTCGAAGGACACGGCACACTTGTTATTGTTCTCTGTACACTCAAAAACTTTGTCCCCAAGCTTTTCTTCCGCTGCGTTGGGTTTTGAGCTGCGTTTAGAGAGGCCGTCCTTGTGCTCCCCGCCGTAGCATGGTTTCTCTTTGATGCTGATGCTGTTAGGACAAGGAGTGAAGAAAGATGGACGTCCATTGGAGAGCATGTACGTTTTATAAATGTTGACGGTTGGCTTATGGGCGTTAAGGCACACCTCCCCCACAATTACCCAGCCTAGGTCCAGGCGTTGAGCAAAGGGAGCATTGTGGGGTCCGTTGACGTGTTGCCTTACTTTGTGGACTCATAGGATGTCTCTGCCCAGTAAAATTGCCATCTGAGCAGCTGAGTCATACTTGGGGATGAGAAGAGCGAGGTGTTTTAAGTGGGCGTGAGCAAGAGCGACTTCGGGTGTAGGTATTTCACCCCTACTGAACATTATCTCGTCGCATTCAAGGAGAGGAGGGAGGTCTAAGCGTGGGCCTCCACCTACTGGCTCGATTTGGAACCTCACTGCTTTCCTGCCAATCATTTCAGTTAAACCAGCACATGTTCGCATGTGGTATGTCAGAGGGCTACCTTTGATCCCAAATAGCTCGAAGAATTCAGGACGGGCCAGCGATTTATTAGTCTAATCGTCAAGGATTGCATACATCTTAACGGAGCGTTCTGGTTGGCCTTTGGGGAAAACTCGAACTAGACATACCTTTGAGCAAGAACATGGGGGATTACCTTCGCCGCAGATCTCAGTGCACCGTGACGTTACCTCGGGTGGCGTGTTGTCTCGGGGCTGAGGCTCTGGTTCAGGTGTGTTTTCTGGCTGGGGTTGCTGACTTGAATCAGGATGCATGGCAGAGCAATGCCTTTCACATTGGCACTCCTCGCACTTGAGTTTCATGTCATAGTCCCTTATTGTGTGCATGGGAGAGCAACAGCGAAAACATCGTTTGTGTTCTTTGAGTATGTTTCGCCTTTCCTGTAGCGGTTTATTCTTAAAAGCTCTACATTTGGCTAGAGGATGCATTTTCTTATGGACTGGACAGTAGCGTGTTAAATCGTCCTCTTTAGTACTAGCGGGATCAGTTGTG
Organism: Pholidichthys leucotaenia; assembly: GCA_020510985.1. NCBI lineage: Eukaryota > Metazoa > Chordata > Actinopteri > Cichliformes > Pholidichthyidae > Pholidichthys > Pholidichthys leucotaenia. Next base: position 37,315,235 of record CM035845.1, on the reverse strand, counting down.
TCAACCTCTGTTTTGTTTACAGTTAGAGGTGTTCTGTAGCTAGTTTGTTTGAATGGTGGTCTCTCACCTTTGCTGAAGGGTTGGCTGCTGCATGTCGTAAAACTTGGGTCATTTCTTGCTTTAGCCTTGTCTTGGACAAACTTTACAAAATATGAGAAGGGAGGGAAGGTTACATCATATTTGTGTTTGTATTTTGAGCCCGCGTGCAGCCATTTATCTTGTAAACTTGGAGGCAACTTTTCAACTATGGGCTTAACCCCACGGGGTGTGTCGAGGTAGGCGAGGCCTGGGAGATAAGCTTCATCTTTAGCGACCCGCAGCTCTAAGAGTAAATCTCCAGTTTCACATTGTCTCTGTTTGTAAGGCGAGGGAAGTTATCTAGTTTTTTAAACAAGGCGTTTTCTACTACTTCTGGCGTAGCATAACACTCTTCTAACCTGTCCCATGACAATTGGAGAGCAGCTTTGGGGTTAGTGGCATAGACAGCTCTGATTCTTTTAACATGCTCTGAGGACTCTTTACCAAGCCACTTGACTAGGAGATCTAACTCCTGGCTATATGTGAGACCAACGTCTTCAGTTGCATTTATGAATGACGACTGCCATGCTCTAAAGTTTTCGGGGGTGTCGTCAAACTTAAAGAGTCCGATTGTGATTAGCTCTCTGCGCGCGAGGAACCTAGCAAAGTCTGCCACAGGTGGGTCGCCATTGTGGGAAGCATGGTAGCTGTTTGGCCTGGCATAGTCTCTCGATATGTCGATGGATTCATTTTTCACGTACATTTTCTTGAATGCTGGTGGAGAGAGAGTTTGTTCGGGTCTCCTCGGAGTGGATAATTGCGCCCTTTGTGCAGGTTCGACTTGAGGTGTTTCTTCTTCAGCTGGTCGCGCCTGTGACTTTAGCTGGATTTGGTGGTGCACATACTCCATAGTTCTCTGTCTGACAACTTGTAATGGAATTGCACTCCTTACACTCTCTCCTTCGTCCAGCTCGGCAGCTGCAGCAGCTTCTAGAACTTCTGCTTTTGCTGTGGCGGCCGCTGTTTCCTTTTCTATCTCCAGCATCTCTAGATCCAGTTCTAGCTTTGCTTGATGCTTTGCTTGTTCTAGCTTTGCTTGTTGCTCTGCTTGTTGCTTTGCTTGTTCTAGCTTTGCTTGTTGCTCTGCTTGTTCTAGTTTTGCTTGTTCTAGCTTTGCTTGTTGCTCTGCTTGTTCTAGCTTTGCTTGTTTTTTAATTTCTAATTGTTTCTTACTGTACGAGGCCCTAGCATTCGCAGCTTCAGTGGAGGCTCGTGCCATGATGGCTGCTTCCAGCACGCCGGACTTCGAGGACAACCTGGAGCTAGAACGTCTGGAGCTGGAGCTAGCGTTGTGTGATGATTTGGCTTCAGAGTTCGCCTTTTCTTCTGCCCTCTTCTCTTGAGTGTTGTCCATCGCTGTGTCATGAATCTTATCTTCACCAACTGCTGACGTGGCTTTTCACTGTACTGTTATCCCTACGTGTTATATACACGGGGTATGTTAACGCAGATCAACAGCAAGCCAAACTCGTTTTTCACGAGCCAGGAAACCGAGCGTCCTGCTCCTTTATTCAAGTCTTCCAGACAGCTTACAGTTGTTTATAACTGTGGCTTGAAGCTCAATGAAAGTCGAGTGAAACTAAGAAAAAATAAAACAGAAAATAAATTAATTTAGTAAGCTAGCGGGCCCCTGGGATAGGACTAATTCCTGAAACAATACATTCATAATACAGTTAACAAGCTAGCGGGGCCCTGGGATAGGACTAATTCCTGGCGACAACACACTTAAAACGATACCAAGTTCATATTTAACAACTTATAAAATAAACATAACATGCATTAACTTACAGCCATTGCTTTCGAAGGTGTAAAAAATGGGATTTAACACACAGGAGGAGCGTTTCAGAAATTCGCAGGCAGGTTACGTCCTCAGCCTTTTTTTCCTTTCTCTCTTATCGATGTCCGTTTCTTCTACTCACAAATCATAGCGGCAACTGGCTGCGCTTTCAACATAAAATACGGGCAAATTGCCACCGACTGTACAAAGTCACTCTTAACACAATAACTATTTTTATAACATGAATTATTACAAATGGATTATGCTATTTATTATGAACTTATGAACTATTCTTAATCTCTATAAAACACATTCTACTGAGGGCAGAACACTCTTCATTCCCGCAATTCCTACAGAACATAACTTAATATTGTAGTGGCTGGTGAAATATATCCTCAGCAATTCATCAGTCCCTTGCCTTTCCCTTCATATGAAGCCGGCTGCATAGTGTAACACCGGGGCTGTGTTAAGGGGGCGGGGATTCTCCCGGCATGCTTTGGCAGCGGAGGATTCAAAGGGTGTTATCATTCTTGCGTTCTAAAGTGTTATTGCTGTGTCATTATAACTGCATTATAATGACACAGCAGTGTTATAAGAAGAGTCAGAGCAGTGACTGATCATGCGCTTGTGTCACCCTCAGTGAGACGGAGGTCTGTGTGAATGACCTCCCCTCCTGTCTGTGTTGAGGGAGTGTGTTTTAATAAAGCCTGTTTCGTCACAGTCATCTCTCCTTTCTTGTGTGAACCCCCACTACGTCACAATATGAATTCTAACCACATCTCTTAGCTAAGCGACTCTTCCATTATTGCTCTCGTTAACAGTGGATTAAAACCATGATAAACTCCTCCAGTGCTTGATGATTGATTATGATTTTTTCCCCGTTTAAAGAACTTTAATAAACTCACGTCTCTGTCAGACAGTCGTGCTACGCGAGATGCTGTTTGCTGACTGACTGGAAAACTCGCGTGGGCAGGGCGCTTCTAAACTCCACGCGGATGACGGCCACGCATGTTCGTGTGCCCACTTGCAGAAAGTCATTGCTTCATATATTTTTCTTAATAAATTCATATCTCCTTGCCACGGCGGTAAAATTTCTGGCGAGGTGGCCCGCCACCGAGAAATGTTGCCAGAGGAAACCCTGCTCGTGCTTCTGCAATAGTGAAGCAAAAAAATCAGCTAGCAGCAATCCCAATTAAATGAGCAGATGATGGTTTGTATACCTTAAAGCAGTGGTTCCCAACCTGGGGTCTGGGCCCTCCCTGCAGGGGTACCAATTTATGTGGTTGTGGAAGGTTTCATCTGCTCTGAGGTTGTGAGGTTGTTAAAATTATGTTTGTGTATTATAAATAAAAGCAATCATCACACTCCCAGCTGGGTAATACATATGAAGGCTGTGTGAAACCTAACATAAACTCAGTTAAAGCTAGGGGTGTCTGAAAATATGTTCGCCACAAGCATTCTGGAACAATCCAGAGTGAATATCAGAATATTCAGTCCAGTTTCGTCTCACTTAGTAAACTCCATCATCATCATAATGTTTTTCAGGCGTGTGACTTTCGTTACAAATTTGGTCTTTTTCATAAAAATTTGTGATTTTTTTTATCATGAGGTTGTCACACATTTTGTCAATTTGATTCTAGATTTTTTTTTTTTTTTGGAAATTTATTTTTTTCCCTAAATTTGAGTCTTTTTCTTACATTTGAAATTATTAATTTAAATTTGTGACTTGGTCAATTTTGTGATTTTATAATGAAGTTGCTACTTTTTTCATCTGTATTTTTTTTTTATTTTTTTTTTTGTAAAGAAAAACATTAAGCTGTTATAAAGTAAAATCAAGCTGTTAAGCTGGAAACAGTGAATAACCAAATACCAAATATGAAACCCAATACCAATATAATGAGTTTAACGATATTAAAAATAATCTAATGATTGTAAAATCCATGACAATGCCCTCCTTTCTGCCTGTCCTCTCTTGTGTCCTCCTTTCTTTCCTCCTCTCATCTACACTGATAAAAATATTCTGCCTATTTTACTTTAAAAAATTAGGGCAACTTTATGCATAAGACTTTTACAGTATCTCACAAAAATGAGTCCACCCCTCACATTTTTGTAAATTTTTTATCTTTTCATGGGACAACACTGAAGATATGGCACTTTGATACAATGTAAAGTAGTCAGTGTACAGCTTGTATAACAGTGTAAATTTGCTGTCCCTTCAAAATAACTCAACACACAGCCATTAATGTCTAAATCACTGGCAACAAAAGTGAGTACACCCCTAAGTGAAAATGTCCAAATTGTGTCCAAAGTGTCAATATTTTGTGTGGCTACCATTATTTTCCAGCACTGCCTTAACTCTCTTGGGCGTGGAGTTCACTAGAGCTTCACAGGTTGCCAGTGGAATCCTCCCCCACTCCTCCATGATGACATCACAGAGCTGGTGGATGTTAACCTTGTGCTCCTCCACCTTCCTTTTAAGGATGCCCCACAGATGCTCAATAGGGCTTAGGTCTGGAGACATGCTTAGCCAGTCCATTACCTTTACCCTCAGTTTCTTTAGCAAAGCAATGGTCATCTTGGAGGTGTGTTTAGGGTCGTTATCATGTTGGAATACTGCCCTAGTGCCCAGTTTCTGAAAGGCGGGATCATGCTCTGCTTCAGTATGTCACAGTACATGTTGGTATTCATGGTTCCCTCAATGAACTGTAGCTCCCCATTGCCGGCAGCACTCATGCAGCCCCAAACCATGACGCTCCCACCACAATGCTTGACTATAGTCAAGACACACTTGTCTTTGTACTTCTCACTTGGTTGCCGCCACACATGCTTAACACCATCTGAACCAAATAAGTTTATGTTGGTCTCATCAGACCACAGGACATGGTTCCAGTAATCCATGTCCTTAGTCGGCTTGTCTTCAGCAAACTGTTTGCGGGATTTTTTGTGCATCATCTTTAAAAGGGGCTTCCTTCTGGGACGACAGCCATGCAGACCAATTTGATGCAGTGTGCGGCGTATGGTCTGAGCACTGACAGGCTGACCCCCCACCCCTTCAACCTCTGCAGCAATGCTGGCAGCACTCATACGTCTATTTTCGGAGCACGTGCACTCACCTTCTTTGGTTGACCATGGCGAGGCCTGTTCTGAGTGGAACCTATCCTGTTAAACTGCTGTGTGGTCTTGGCCGCTGTGCTGCAGCTCAGTTTCAGGGTGTTGGCAATCTTCTTATAGCCTAGGCCATCTTTATGTAAAGCAACAATTATTTTTTTCAGATCCTCAGAGAGTTCTTTGCCATGAGGTGCCATGTTGAACTTCCGGTGACCAGTATGAGAGTATGAGAGAGCGTGGCAGCGATAACACCAAATTTAACACACCTGCTCCCCATTCACACCTGAGACCTTGTAACACTAACGAGTCACATGACACCGGGGAGGAAAAATGGCTAATTGGGCACAATTTGGACATTTTCACTTAGGGGTGTACTCACTTTTGTTGCCAACGGTTTAGACATTAATGGCTGTGTGTTGAGTTATTTTGAGGGGACAGCAAATTTACACTGTTATACAAGCTGTACACTGACTACTTTACATTGTATCAAAGTGTCATATCTTCAGTGTTGTTCCATGAAAAGATATAATAAAATATTTACAAAAATGTGAGGGGTGTACTCACTTTTGTGAGACACTGTATGTAGATTATGCAAGACTGCTCCTTCAAAGAACTACTTTTTTTTGTAAGCAAAAAGCTCATTTTTTAGTAAAGACAGGCAGACATTTTAAGTAAAATCAACTTAATTTTGCAAGTAATATTAACTTAATGTTTCAAGTAAGGTCAACTTAAATTTACTATTTGCAAATTCACAAAATTAGGTTGATTTTACTTCAATTTTTTAACTGACTTTACTTGAAAATGTATTTCATGCAAACAACAAATTAAGTAGTTCATACAAAGACCAATCTTGCATAATCTACATAAGTATCTTATACAAAAATTTGCCTTAATTTTTCTATAGTACGTACATCAAGTACAATATTTTTCAGTGAAAGGTCAAGGTCAACGGTGTGACGTGTGATTCCTGCAGTGTGACGTTTCAAGGGTTCACACAATAATGAGAGAGGATTTTGAATGTAACAGGCATTTATTTCTTCACTGACAAATTATGCAGAACGGAGGGGAGGTCATTCACACACACACTCACCTCACTCAAGGCCCTGTCACACCTAGAAGATTTAGGCAGCATTTGCAAAATGTATGAAAAATTTGGAGAATATGCTGGTGTACGTCAAATCAGTTATGGCTAAGTTTTGTCTAAGTTAAGAGCACGCTGAGGAACGTTGAAGCACGCTGGTATACGGCGTAGTTCGCCAGGCTCCTCTGAAAATTTTCAGCATGCTGGACTTACAACTTACAGCTACCCTATAAAGCATAAGTTAGGATAAGCATGATGAAAAATTTCCAACATATCCAGCACATGACTGATACGTCCCGCATTCACAGAGCAAAGGTTGTAGAGAAGTTATGTGTTTGTTTACACACATTACTTGTCAGCGACTCATAGTTACTCAAAAGTTGAAATACGTCAAGATTAATGACTAGCATACCCAAAAATTATATCTAATGTATAAGTAACGCTGAACCTATGTGTAACTTACTGAATGGGTTTCTAACTTACAACTACCCTATAATGGTGTATTTACAGCATTGGTTCTCAGGAAAAACCATGCAGAGCTCAGCTGCTGCCTGCAGCGCACGCACACACGCACACACACACACACACACACACACACACACACACACACACACACAGAGCTAAACACATGTACCTGTTTGTATTACAGGACCTGTCTGGGATCTTTCTGAACACTTTCAAGCTACAGGATAAAGATCCAAATCACTGTTTAGCCCTCTCCCAAAGTTTTTTTACCTTTGACTGCAGTCTGTACCATCAGCTGTCCAGTGCTGTTCTGATAGATATGCCAAAATGTCAGAACACCGGAGGAGGTGGATCCAATCAGCTGATCGACTGAAGCGCAGAACTCAGCTGTTTTCCATGATAAATCACACTTTGCTGTTGGCTGCGCCTCTCGGCAAAACCACACTCCATACACCATCATTTTTTTTTCCACTTTACTGAAAATAAACTTCTTTTTTTTTATCACCATCAGTTTGCGTGCCTTTAAACCAGGTTGTGACAACTATGATCTGACATTCCTGACGTGTCACATCGGCTGTTTTAGGAGTGACCGACCTGACATATTTGACAGCTCTGCCAGGTTGGTCATGCCCCCCGCCGTGGTCTTTGGAGAGAGAATCATTTCAGTTGAACAGAAATGATCTCTCACACACCTAGGATTCATGGATTGAGAGGCTACGGCAGTTTGGCATGACTGCCCTGTGCATAAGTTAGGATAAGTTCTGCATGAGTTAAACTATTGTTGCGCATAAGTTTTGAATGTCAGCAACATGCTAAGCATTAGTTGGTCTAAGTTATTTGTAGGTTATGGAAATTTTCTATATACTGTAAGTTACTAATAAGTTATGTATACGTCCAACTCGTTATGGATACGTGATGCATATTGCCAAAAGTGAACATTTGCCACGGTATGCCAGCGTTTTAGACCAATTATCATACATTTGGCAAACGCTGCCTAAATCGTCAAGGTGTGACAGGGCCTTCAGGGTGACACAGACATGAAATTTCTCACACACAGGAAAAACAACACCATCACAACCAGATTTATTACACAGATATAACGGTCCAACAATAATGCTCAGAACACAAGAATAATAACAGTCTTTGAATACCCCGTGGCACAAAGCATGCCTGGACAATTCCCCTGCCCCTTATCACTGCATCACTGCCCCTATGTTACACTGCCCCCCCCCCCCCCGACTGGTTTCTGGCCCCAGAACAATAAGTCCAACTCAAAAGTACTATACAGACCCGTCCAGGGTGTTGGGGTGCCCGCCATTGTCAGTAAAATTAAGTGATATATAACATCTTATACCGTTTATAATTAGCTGGCATTTCGGTCATGAAATACTCAAAATTAAAAGGATTTAATATGTGTCCCACAGATTTTGAGCTAATCTGTACTTGACAAAATTGTGCTTCATGGTGGTGGTGCTAAAAGGATAAGTGAGTCACCAAAATTGTCTTTTATTAGCTCATGTGGTCACAAAAAACAAACCACATTTGCTGGTTTACTACAAAGATAAATGAACATGACCATCCCATGGCTCTACCTGAAACTTGGCAATGTTCTGAACAAAAGTCATCTTGGGCTAACTGTGCCTTTCCAAGCACTATAACAGAAAGTATACACCAGCATCAAAAATCAAAAGGCACTTATAGTGAAACCTGAAAAATTATATTGAGAACCTGAGAAAGTGCAGTGCGAGTAAGAACACCAGCACTAGACAATTAACTCTTGACCTTCAATGACACCTGACTTTGATTAAGTAAAAATGAACAACTGTACAACAACTGTCCATGCACAGACCGATGTATAAGATGGCGGACTTCTACACCCTGCAGTTGACATGAAATCACATGACTCCACCCACTCTGAAAAGTAAAAACTATAATAAAATATTTGTTGGATGAATGTATGCAAGACGATTGGCTTATTTATTTATTTAGCGAATGCAAAGTCCTTAAGCCAAGCAGTTGCCTCCTGGTTTGCTGTATGGAGGGTGTGTAATCCTCCTTCCAGTCTTTGGAGCGGGCAAGCCTCTATGATGTGTTCCATAGTTTGCTCCTCTCCACATGCGCACAGTGGGCTAGGGCTACTGCCCCATCTGTGAAGGCTGGCCAAGCAGGGGCCATGTCCAGCCCTGAAGCGATTGAGTGTAGACCACTGTCTCCTTGGGAGGTTGGTGCCCGGGACCTGTTGGTTGGGGTTTATCACCAGCTGTTTGTTTGGGACCTCCTTGGTCTCCCATTCCTCTTGCCAAGCTGTCTGGATGGTAAAGTCAGCTGGGGGAGGGTTTTTCCAAATCGGCCGTCTGGATGAAAGTCGGGCAGTGGGTGGGGTGTAGATATCTGCATGGATTGGTAAGTGAGGAAAATCTTTAACTTTTTGGAGCATCCTTTGAGTTAATGCTGCTCGCCGGATGTGTGCAGCCAATCGTCTGCCAAGACGATTGGCTGGGATTACATAAATGCATCTTGTTAAGGAAAAAATGCACAATGTCTTGACTTTTAAACAAATGCCAATTGAGCTCAGGGGAAGATTCTTTTTGTAGAGAGACAAACATACAAATTTAATATTAATATCATAGATTTAACTGTGCTACAATTACATCTTCCCAGAATAATTTTTATCAGTGTACCTTTGAGGTGGAAAAATTTGGTGTTCATTGAAAGATCGCTGAGAGATCACTGGGCGATTGGTGACATTGTTGAGTGGTCAAGGAACGCTCAACGATCTCAGCTCATCTCCCCCATATAACACTTTGGTCACCCAAGAAACACTTAATGATCCCCTCAGTGATCTCTCCTGGTCTCACAGTGATCTCTATTGAGTTCCATGAAAGTTACTGGACTGTCTCCCAAACATTTGCACAGAAACAGCTCTTTTGAGGCTTTAGGAGTTGTTGAGACATCAGGACAATTTTTGATCTCTTTCTGTGTAAAGGGGCCCTTATCACTCAACCACTACTGTCTCCCTTTGTCTCCACTGTCTATTCCCCTTTCTTCTCTCATTAGCACCTATTTCCTGCTCTCTTTGGTTCCACTCTGCCCCACTCCTGCTTCCTCTGTCGTGGTTCTCTCCACTACTTTCCTCTTCTCTGTTTAAAAATCTTTCTCACCCACCCTGTATAATACATAAATGCCTTTCCTCTCGCTTTGCCTCCTCTGTCCTCTGCCATTCCCTCATCCCCTTTTCACATCCCCTTGTCTCCTGTCTTCCTCCCATTTGTTCCTCTTCTTTGCCTTGTCTCTCAGGCTTCTCCTCATTTTCTTGTCCCTCCTGTCTCCATATCTCCTTCATCCTCTCATCATTTCTCTCCTTGTCTCCTGCATACATCTCCTTGTCTCTTTTTCTCCACGTCTCAAGCCTCTGATTGATTTTTAGATGGTCGTTTTTCTTTTTACACACAATGGGGGTCAGACTGAGTTCTCAGTCCTGACCAATACGTTTTAAAGTGTTTCCTCTGTGCCTAAACCTGAGTGTCAAGTGAAAGTGAAACAAATATGAAAAAAAGCACCAACTTTCATGTCCTGGATGAGTGATCATTGATTTTTGCCAGCATCACCCCATAGCCTCCTTAATCAGAGCATAAAAAGTTATATTGTGCTTTGTTACACTGCCTCATAATTGAGCATCTGGTCAAATGATGATGTTGGACATTATTTATTTATGTATTTTTAGCTTTAGTATTCTCCTTCTCTTGTGCCACATCTCCTTCAGTGATGAGTTCAGCATGCGATCAATCGCAGCAGCAGCAGTTCAGTGAGACGCCAGAGGCCGTCAAGGGTCAGCCAGTTAAAGTTTCGCTTGAGGAAATAGGAGCGCCGTCAGCATTCTCCGCTCTCCTCCTCCAGCAGGCTGCAATGCTGCTCCTATCAGGTTCATCCTGGTTTAAATTACAAATAGGCTTTTGAGGAAGAGTGCAATAAACAGGGAGCAATAAAAGAATGGGGGGGTGCATTGTGTGTTTGATTAAATAATTATTGATTAGGCCATGTGTAATTAGTACGGTCAGCACAGGTGTATGGAGGGTGGACTGTTAACACAATGATGTGATTCTTGTTTTTCTGAGGTCAGTGTGGCTAGTTCTGAGATTCCTCACCTTTTTCTTTCTCTGTGCAGAGGATGACTTGGTCTTAATTTGGCAAATGCAGGAACTTTTCTCAACCAAACTGTACTGAGCTATATTCCAAGTTTAGAGGTTGGGATCAGCTATGTTTCATCCAAAGTGCAAGTCATCTTGCTGTTTGTTTGTTTTTTCATGTGGAGGTAATACCTCACCTACAGTATTATCCAGAAGTACCAGTGAAAACAGGAACTATAAGATCCAACAGTTGTTATCACAGTGGCCAGTGGCTTCAGGAGCTACTGTCATCAGTGACTGTAAGATTGTCCAAATGTCATTTTCAAATTTGCAAAAAGCTTCCAAGAGATATGAAAAAGGAAAGACTTGTTAAAGCCAGATACAGAGGCCCTGAGGAACAACTTAAGACAGGGATGGGCCGCACCCTCATCCGCTGCGGACCGCTAGTCTATTTCCAAAAATCAATTATTTATTTGTATCACATTTTACCGTATTTGGAATCGCATTCTTGCGTGCAATTATAGAGTTCACCAGCAGAGGGAGCTCTAATCGAATCCTAGGTACCACTCTGTGTGAGTGTTGGAGCAAGAGAGCAAGCGTGAGGAACCCACAGAGATATAGAGGGAGCAGTGTGCACCAGAGAACGTGTTGTAAGGTATGTGTTTCATGCTAAGACCACATTAATAGGCTGTAAACAGCAGTAAACGTACAAAGTAAGCTGCTTTTAAACAAGAATTTATTCTTGTTTGGCAGGTGAAGCCTCATGGAGCTGAGAGGCTTTCCTTCTGATTGTGCTGAAAAAGATTCAAAGCTTTGAGGTTTCTTTCTAAAGAGTGCATTTGAAGCACTGACACAATGTTTCAATCCCATGTCAGCAATAAAAGTTAAGAGACTGTGGCCATTGTAACCTGCTGATTTTTTGTTCATTCATACCAGTGGCTCTTAAGCTTTTTGTTTTTTTTTTTAATTCCTCATTTTGGGGAGCCAGATGATTACCAAGCCCATCTACCCACAGCTATTTCTCTGCCCCTCCCCACCCACAATGAATCCACAAGCAAGCTAAGCCTCATCAGATTTTCTTTTCTTCTTGGCTTGTTTTGTTAATTATCGTCCATAATTTCTCTTTGGTCATCATTTTGATGGAGACAGTTTTAAAAATTATGGCATATCATTTTATCCATCCATCTTCTACTGCTTAATTGCTTTTGGGTTGTGCGTGTGTGTGTGTGGGGGGGCGGGGGGTGCTGGAGCCTATCCCGGCATCTTTGGGTGGGAGGCGGGGTACACGCTGAACAGATTGCCAATCCATTGCAGAGCCGATATAATTTTATCAGTAATTTTAATTCTAATATGATAAAACACTGAGTAGTTTTTATTCTCCCCCCCATCTCCACGGAAGGTTTACATGTAAATCTGGCCATCGGGAAGTGAGGAAAACATTTTGTGGCCCTCACTACTACCAAAGTTGCCCATCTCCTACTTAAGGTGTTCTAAAGAACAACTTAAGGTGTTGTTGAGGCATACTGTCAACATCTTGGGTATTTCTACATTGCTCCTATGGCATTTGTACAGCCGCCCTACGATGAGGGGTTTTCATGGGGCGTTGTAGAAATCTTGGACAAGCCCATCGACCTGGCCACGAACTTACGAATGGTCTACGGCCGCCTTATGAAGGCCATATGAAATGGTCCAAAAATTATTTGTATAGTGTTCGCACCCATTCATAGGGTATTTGTGACCATGGCTTAAACCTCTGTCTTTGACGAAAGCAAGAAAAAAAAATTCTCTAAAAAATGATTTAGCAAATTGAAATAATTTGGGTAATCCTAAATGACCTAAAACAGGAAAAGTTTAATTTGATTTAATGTCATACAGTGAGAAAAAAAGTTGTCTTTATATGTAAACTTCTGGTTTCAACTAAACATACACATACATAAATGATCTGTGTGTTCATATAAATAAATGTCATTTGATAAAAAGAATCTGGTGCTGAAATACCTCGCATCAGGACAGTATAATAAATGACCAGCCCAAAGCTGGAACTGTGTACAACAGCGGTCATGAAATGAGGTGGAACATTTTTGTTTGCCGCAGACTTTTGTAGCTAAAGTGTGGAAAGATTTTCAGAAGGCACCAAGGTAAACCTGTATTTTCATATTGCTACTCTTATTTGAAAGTAGATTAGTTTTAAAGTGTGGAATTTGTTCAGTCTTTTAGCTTATGAATTGTAGAAAACAAGTGCTTCAAATGCATAGATTGAATAATCAGGAAGGAAGCTGATTTTTGAAATACAAGTGAGGCTCTTTCCAAAGGTGTTCATATTGCATGTATATTTATAATGTCAGTAAAGTAGCTTGATTTTAGCAAGACTGTAGGGGAAAAAGAATAAGAGCAAAAGGTCAGATACTTGTTTCGCAACCAGGGAGCAACATACAGCCTGCCGACATAGCCTCGAGTGAATGACATTGTTTTGGGGCTTCAGGTAATGTGGGCCTTTTATTCAAGCCAAAAAATCATTTTTGTCTTCAAACAGAGTAACATTTACTTAGGAATTTAAATTGCCAGGTGATAGCCAATGAATTTACAATTTAATACCAGCAAATGCAATCTCTTTTGAGTTTCAGTTTGACTTTGCAGTAATATCAAAAAGTAAACAAAGCAAAGAATATATAGGAGAAGTTGAGAGAATATGAGAGATAAAAAATTTACAGTATGTCCCTCAGTGTACTGTAAAAAAGATGTTCTTTTATTGGACTCACAGAATTATCCTGTGAATTATCATAAGAATTAATGGGTAACCTTAGCAGCCATAGAGCATTACTGCAGTTAATCAGCCTGTGTCATTCATCTGCTTTGCTATAGATAAATGCACGACATACAAATCAGTCCCTCCATGGTTTTGTGGGCTGTTTTTATAAATGTTGTGGCACAAAAAGCCTGAATTTCCGACAGCTTTTCTAAAAAGTTGTGATAAAAGTTGCAGTGTGTTTTTGTTTTTGTTTTGTTTTGTTTTTGCTCTTAAAGTTGTGGGAGGAAGTACAAATATTAAAGAAGTTGCTTTTTCCAAAGTTTACTACAATTTTATTCTATATAACAATAAATGCACAGGATTGCCAAAGTTTTCCCATTAAAGCGTACCTGTGGTGGTCGTGAAAAAAAAAATATTATATTGAGCCCCTGTCTCACGTTCTAGTTCAAGTTTAAGTTGAAATTCACGTTCAAAGCAATTTGATATAAATCCATTGCTGATCTGCTGGTTCAGCTATGTCAGCAAAACATGGGTACAACCATACTAGCGGCTACAGGGACTTCCAGGACGCTTCCTGTGATGTAATTTCGTTGACACCGCGATCTGGATCAGCATTGGCTGAGCCTCGAGTACCCGGATGTGGAGCGGCTTCGGGGATATTCAAATTCAAACGTTTATTTCAAACTCAGGATTCATATTAAATGCAGAACTAAAACGAGTAGAAAATAAATAAATAAATGCTTAAATTCAGCGGCTTGTCTCATCTGATCTCGGAAGATGATTCTAAAACTATCTACAGAGCAGCAGACACTTGTTGCTCTTTTAAAAACAAAAACATACAATGCGATATGGATATCGCAACATGGCGGAATGTAAAGCCTTTGGATGTCTGAATAATAAGTGAAAAAAACAAAGAAACACTTTTTTTGTGTACCCAAACCCAGCTCACCTTGTCAGAAGATCGGAGCAGAAACAGGGCACAGACGAATAATTTCAGACGAAATTGCGTTGTGTGTGAGGACCACTTCGTCACTTTAACCCTCAGAAGACCTTTCTGGCTCAAACCTGTAGCCATGTTGGACAAATTCTTCCTCAGAGTCCGACAATTCAGCCATAATAGAATAAAAACACTCACAACAGCACCCTAGTCTCTCATACAGGCGGAGCATTGACTGTTGAGTATCAACAAAGTGACGTCACATCCGCATGTGTCATGGCTGCGCCCACAGTTTTCATTGGCTGCCCATGGCCAAGGTCCTATTTGAATATATGTCTGGTGGTATATGGCTGGCAAAAATTATTTACCAAAATAAGAAATACTTTTTCATAATGTTTTCAAGTCAAATGCGTCTTCACGACCACCACAGGTACGCTTTAAATTGTGATTTATTTGTAAATAACACATGAACTTGTAATACAGGAATAACAAAAGAAAATCAAATACAAATACCTTAGAATCATCCAGAATGCAAATATCAACAACGAAATATCACATAAAATCAAAGAGACTCCAGTCATATTAAAATTGCTGGAAACCTGCATCATCTTGGTAATCATGTACTGAGCCGACATGTGGACCCCAAACAGTGGCGTTTTCTCACAGAAGCCAAGGGAAGCCAAGCTTCCCCTATTTTTCAGCCTCTCACTGTCATTTTTGTTAAGTATATATTACATATATCATATACAATATATTATATACATTTAATAGAAATGGCATCTGATAATACTGTAACATCAGGGCTGTGATAAGGGGGCGGGAGTCTCCCAGCATGATTGTGCCACGGAGGATTCAAAAACTGTATCTGTGTTTTCCAAGCGTTATTCGTGTGTGCCATTATAACTGTGTAATAAGAGCAGTTGTGGCAGCGTTGTTTCCCTATCCACCTTATTCCTGGGGGTGCTGCTGTAGGAACGATTATGGGCGGAGCTTCCGGTTTCGGCTGACGCAGTGTTAAATCAGTCAGTAAGGGTGGAGTAGCAGGGGCATTTTAAAATAGCGATTTTAAAAGTTTTTCAAATTCATTTTAATGTGTAGTCCACATACGTGTTTTGCACTCAAGTGGCAGCTAATTTCAGCTCTTGTAGTTTTTGTATTTTTGAATGTTTTTGTGTAGTTCTGGTACTTGCTGCTGTTCGTGGTGTGAGGCTCTTCACAGATAATCACAGCTAAATCTGTGGCTTCAACAGCAATGAGTAGATCATGCACCGAAAACTAAAGGATTGCGCGTGTGATCGGTGGTACAGACACAGCAGCACCAGGTATGTTTTCACTTGTATGAATGTCACAGATCTGACGTTTTACCCCGAATCTAAAACGCCCAAGCACTGTGTTGTGGTTCTTTGTGGCTCAGACTAGACTCTACGTCTGCTCTGAGGTAAATTTGATTATGTCCAACATATTTTAACAAAATGCAGCCGACTTTATTGCGATGGAGACATTGATGTTAGCATATTAGCAGTGGTGCTAACAAACAGAGCTACAGTCTGCCAGGCCACTTTTTAAGGTCATCTTCCTATCCTTCCTTCCTACTATTAAGTGGTATGATTATATTACTGTTTTTGAGGCCATGTTCCCACATTTCTGATGCCAAAGTCATTGTTTTTTAAAAAGGAGAAGTGTCCTGCTTCAGTGACAACCATACATTCTAAACTAGTACCGGAAGTTGCTACCATAATTCACGCAAGGCATCATGGGGCTTAGGAATAAGGTGGGTATGTGCCAAATCATGTGTCTGTGTCACTATGAGCTTAATGAGGGTCTGTGTAAATGACCTCCCCTCCGTTCTTGTGCTGTGAGTGTGTGTATAAATAAAGCCTGTTCCGTCAAAGTCATCTCTCCTTATTGTGTGAACAATTGCTACGTCACACTGGTGTCAGAAGTGGGATCACGGAGAAGATGAAAGCCAAGTTAGGACAGAGATTCGGCAGATTGAGTGGCTCATCGCTCAGCTGGAGATGGACAACAGAGCTGACACACCGACCCCCAGAGCTGCTCGCCGGGCTGAATGGAGCAGCGGACCCAATGGGGCAAGCATACCCCACCTTCTACCTTTCTCAAGGCAGAGCGGGCCAAGCAGAGCAAACCGGTCCTGCTTCCCACCCTTTTCAGGGCAGGATGGGCCGGTGATTCCACTGCGACCAGGGGCGGCGATCGACCAAGAGGCGACCATCCCACCAATCCGCCAACGGGCCAAACTCCCCTGCTTTGGTGGCAAAATCCTGCTAGATGATTTTCTGGTCCTTTTTTAGCTTGCTGCTGCGCTGAACGGCTGAAGACCCGAAGAGACAGCCGTGTAGGTCGTGCTGGCTCTGGAGGGCGGGGCTCTCCGCACGCTGTCTGACATCCTGCATGAGGAAAGTCGCAGCTGGCCAGCACTACAAGGAGTGCTCCGGAGGCAGTTTGGGAGAGCGGCCAATGCTGAGCATGCCCAGGAACAGCTGGCCAACTGCCAGCGAGGCAGCCAAGAGAGCCTGGGAGCCTACGCAGTGGACATATGGCTGCTGACTCAGTGTGGCTTCCCGGATTTCGAGCCGGGGGCGGTGGAGAAGATTGCCCTCCAGCACTTCAACCGGGAAATCCACCCAGCTTGGCTCCAGGACCACATCCAGATTCACGCCACGAGCAGCTGGGAGATGGCTGTGGCAAAAGCAGAGCGGGTGAGACTGTTGATGGATTATGCAGCTGATGTGTCGTCGCCGAGGCAGAGAGCTTTCCAGGCCACAGCTGAGAGTGAGGAGGAGGAGGAGGAACTGCGCCGGACCACAGTGGTTCGGCCAGTAAGAAGATGACAATGGCGGCACGAGAAAGGGTGCTCCCGCTGTGGGGAGCCAGGACACATCACGCGATACTGCCCAGCACCCACCCTGCGACAAACCGCCCCCTCACCGGCTTTAAATTAGAGCGAGGTGGTATGGACGGGGACCTGCCGCCTCCCACAGGCATTTTCCCCAATGAACTGTCACCATGTTTGGGCCGAATTGGACACTTGCTAGGGATGTACCTACAGTGCAGCTTGGACAGCAAGCCAATCCGGACCTTCATTGACACTGGTTCTGCCATCTCCCTGGTCTAACCCAGAGTGCTGCCCGGCACAGACGAGGCAGAACCACAGGGGTGGGAACCCACCAGGCGCTGCATCACCACAGCCACCGGTGAGCACGCCAGACTGGGAGGGCGGAGAGTTATTGTGGTGGCGGTGGCTGGCCAGAATACAAACCACCCGTTTTGGCTGGCTGACATTCAAGATCCATGCATTATTGGACTCGATCTGTTCGCAGCATGGGGCACAACGTTTGACACCACCAGATCGTTTCTCCTGCTTGGGGCTCGGACCATCACGCTTTGCAGCGGGATGCAGAGGAGGAACCTGGGGGCCTGTGTGGTTGAGGGGCCGCCAGAACAGACCAAACTGGGCTGGTCGCCACCAGAACTGAACACAGCAGTGCCACCAGCACAAGCAGAGGGGGCGCAATCGCCAACAGAGAAAGTGGGGGGGGACAGTGGAGCAGGTCAATGTGTCAGCAGAAACACAGTAGGCGGTCGAGAAATTGTTCCAGCAGAGCTGCAGCAGACTAGAATTGGGACAGAGACACCAGCTGCGGGAGCTGTTGGACTGCTACATTGATGTCTTCGCTGCCAAGGATGAGGAATGCACCCAAACCAGCTTGGTGCAGCACCAGATCAACACCGATGAGACCAGGCCGGTCCGGCTCCACTCCCGCCATCTGCCTTTTTTAAGGTGGGTGGCGGCAGAACAAAAAAACGGGAAATGCTGGAGGCAGATTTTATTGAGCCTGCCAGCAGCCCCTGGGCGGCGCTGGTGGTTTTGGTTAAGAAGAAGGATGGTTCGTGGTGGTTCTGTGTGGATTACTGGCGCCTGAATGACGTCACCAGCAAGGATTCCTACCCTCTGCCTCGCACCGATGATGCGCTGGATTACATCACCGGCTCCAGCTGGTTCAGCTCGCTGGACCTCCGCAGCGGCTATTGGCAGGTAGAACTGTCACCGGAGGCCTGGCAGAAAACAGCCTTCTCCATCGGGCAGGGACTGTGGCAGTTCAAGGTGATGCTGTTTGGACTTTGCAACGCCCCGGCCACCTTTGAACGTCTGACGGAGCGAGTGTTGGCTCACGTCCCCCAGAGCCGCTGCATTGTTTATCTGGATGACCTGCTGGTTCACACAACTGACTTTGATGGTGCTCTGTCCAACCTCCGGAAAGTATTCGATGCCATCCAACAGGCCGGGCTGTGGCTGCACCCGCGGAAATGCTACTTATTTCAGAGAGAAACCATCTTCCTGGGCCACGTTGTCAGCACAGCGGGAGTCACCACAGATCCGGAGAAAGTGACAGTGGTGAAAAACTGGCCGGGGCCGCGGGACGTGGGAGAGTTACAAAGTTTTCTCGGACTGGCCCCCTATTATAGGAGGTTTGTGAAGGATTTCACCACCATCGCCAGCCTGCTGCATCAGCTGATGCAGAAGGGCTGCACGTTTGAGTGGAGTGAAGACTGTGCTGCTGCTTTTTCCCGGCTTTGCTCGGCGCTGATTGGAGCCCCTGTGCTGCCATATCACAACCTGAACCGCTCTTTTATCGTGGACATGGATGCCAGCAACCAGGGCATCAGGGCGGTGTTATCCCAGGAAGGAGAACACGGAGAGCAGACAGTTGCTTTTTTCAGCCGCACTCTCAGGAGAGCCGAAAGGAATTATTGTGTTACTCACCGAGAGCTGTTGGCTGTCATCCAGGGGCTTCGTCATTTTCACCCGTATGTGTACGGGGGGAGGTTTCAGCTCAGGACGGATCATGCTTCCCTGACCTGGCTGCTGAATTTTAAAGAGCCAGATGGGCAGTTGGTGAGATGGCTGGAGGCACTGCAGGATTATGATTTTCAGATTGTGCATCGGGCAGGCCGCCACCATGCCAACGTTGACGCGCTGTCTTAGCGTCCCTGTGCCGCGGAGGACTGTCGGCACTACCAGCAGGCAGAGGAACGAGACCAAGCCGTCCCACAGGCTTCTGCTGTCCGGACCGCTGTGAGCAGGAATAACACAGCGGCGCACAGCTCCTCCTTGGATTATCAGTCAGCTCTCCCCAGCGATGATGTCACAGAGGCCCTCGGCACACAGCAGCTGCAGAGCAAGCAGGACAGAGATCTTGTCATCTCACAGGTTCGGCAGTGGTTGGACGCAGGCCAACCTGGGAGGCTGTGTCCGCACTGGACCCAGGGACCAAGGCCCTACACTCCCAGTTGGCCAATCTCCGCTGTCACTGGGGTGTTGTGTATCGGCGGTGGCAGGCTCCAGCTAGGCAGTGTCACATCTGGCAGCTGCTGGTTCCCCGGCGGCTCCTCCCCAATGTGCTTCAGTTGGTCCATGGGTCAGTGGGGGTGGGCCACTTTGGGATGATGAGGACTCATCCCAGAGGATTATTCTGATTCTGATTCTGATTCTGATTCTGACTCTGCAGCGTCTTCGGGCCCAGTTCTACTGGCCAGGATGTCACCAGGATGTAGAGCTCCATGTCCACCACTGCGATACCTGCATGGCTCAGAAAGGGCCGACTCAACAATCCCACGCCCCCTTGCAGCAGTAACAGGTGGGAGCACCCATGGAGCAGTTAGGAGGTGACATTCTGGGCCCTTTCCCGACCACAGATCGGGGGAACCGCTACATGATGGTCGCAATGGATTATTTCACCAAATGGCCAGAGGTGTATGTGGTCCCTGGTCAGAGCACCGCCACCACAGCATCAAAGCTGGTGGACAAGATGTTTTGTCGGTTCGGCGCACCGGAGGAGTTGCACAGATATCAGGGATGGAACTTCGAGGCAGAGGTCTTCGGGGAGGTCTGCAGGCGGCTGGGCATCCAGAAGACCTGGACCACCCCGCTGCATCCACAGAGCGACGGCCTGGTTGAACATTTCAATCGGACCCTAACTACCCAGCTCCCCATCCTAGTGGATGAGCGACAGCGAGACTGGGACCTGCATCTTCCCTTGGTTCTGTGGGCGTACCGGACGGCAGCTCAGGAATCCACCCGGTGCACCCCTGCAGGGCTGATGTTTGGATGTGAGCAGCGCACACTGGTGAATTTGGTGCCCCCCCCCCCCCGGAGACGGAGGTAGAGGGCAAACCAGGGTTGGATTATTTGTTTTGCTAGAGAGAATGTCTCCACATGGTGCACGAACTGGCTCGGGAGGCCCTGGCAGCGGTAGGGAGTCGGCAGAAGTGGGCATATGACTCCTGCTGCCAGGGGAGGGACTTTGCACCAGGGGATCGAGTCTGGGTTTTCTGCTTTGAGTGTAAAAAGGGACTGTCGCCAAAAGTGGCGAGCCATTGGTCAGGACCGCGTGTGGTCCTACAGAGACTGTCAGATGTAGTGTACATGGTGAGACTGCAGAAAAGAAACCAGGTCGTGGTGCTTCACCGTGACCGTCTCGCCCCGTACCAGCCATCTGCCCCACGGGTGGTTGAGCAGGAGGCTTCATCCCGACCGGATACCCCGTTCGAGGCTTGAATGGACAATAACAGGCCTGTGCGTGCTGGTCGCCGACAACGGCAGCCGCCCCGACACCTGGACAGATTTGTGTTGGACCATTGAGTTAGACTTTATTATTCTGGGGACAGAAACCAGTCCAGGGAAAGACAGTGTAACGTCAGGGATGTGATAAGGGAGCGGGAGTCTCCCAGCATGCTTGCGCCATGGAGGATTCATATACTGTACCTGCGTGTTCTAAGCGTTATTCGTGTGTGCCATTATAACTGTGTAATAAGACCAGATGTGATAGCGCTGTTTCCCTATATATGACAAATCATGTGTCTGTCACCATGAGCTTAATGGGGGTCTGTGTAAATGACCTCCCTTCTGTTCTGTGTTGTGAGTGTGTATAAATAAAACCTGTTCCATCAAAGTCATCTCTACTTATTGTGTGAACCCTTGCAATGTCACAATATGGAAAAAACAGTCAACTATCAAAATGAGTATTTATGGTATTTAACAGTTTTGATTGTCACTGACTTGCTAGAGAGAGGTCACTTCTCATTTCGTATCTTAGAATGGGGGAAACAGCGCCTCCATTATATGTACTGAAATATATGGTGAGATGTGGTATTGCACTTCTGGGGGAGGATCTGAGAGCCAGCAAGGGCGAAGTTGCTTAATTTTGTGAAAAAAAAAATACAAAAATTAACCAGTCAAATGAGGCCATAGGCACACCACTCCTAGCGTGAGATTAGTCAGTTCTGTGCAAAAGCCAGCCAGTGTAAGTTTGTTGAGCCCACATCAGACCAATCAAATCATAGGGGGTCATTAACGTCAGTGTTGGTGGGAGGCCAGTGGTTGCTGTTAGCAACATTAGCAAGTACAATTATGTAGGGCCAGGATTTGGAGTTTTTAATAAAAAAAAAAAATCCTTTACGAGGTCCACAAACTGCTCCAGCTTATGCTCACTATACCAGCAACCGGCACATCAGCTGAGGGTTCTTTTTTTTCTGTTTAAAAGGTTTAAAAACTTGTCTGAGGAACACATGTCGACAAGAAAGACTTGTAAACCTTGCCAAAATATCCATTGATTCTGCCATTGTAGAGGAGCTAAAGGCCAGTGGGAAAATTCTATGACATGGTGAATGAACATTTTGCCACCATGAAAGAGAGGAGAATGGCCTTCCTCTTCAAATAGGGTAAGTGCAAGGTTTACTCCTCTTTATAGTCTTTCACTGTTAACTAAACTGCCTAAATAATTACCTGTACAATTTTAATATGATTACTGAACTTTTATCTTTGCTTTTGCTTAAGCTGCATGTGTTTCTCAGTCAGATAATTGGTTATTTTATTGTGGTTGCTGACATGCAGAAAAACTGCATTGCTATGTCTGTGTGTAACCTCTTCAGGTATGGAATCGCATAAATAGTGTTTTCGGTATAGTGATTAAACTTTGTAAGTCATGTGTTGTTTAACACGTATGCACCCAATAGTAAAGCAAGAGAGTGTGCAAGTTGCATCTGCAAGATACAACAAAATTGTGTTCCAAATACTGAAATTAGCTGATGTATGTTGTGTAAAGTGGTCAGAACAGACCACTTTACAACATTTTGACAATGTGAGAACAATGTGAGAATGATATAACAAATATCACCGGTTGTTGTGTTTTCATTTCACAAACCAAGTATTGAAAGAATGAAGAGTACACAGATTCTTGATGTACTCCAGGTTCTTGTGATCCATCCACACCGTGAAAGGCAGAGCGGCCCCCTCCAGCCAGTGACCCCACTCCTCCAAAGCCAGTTGGACCGCTAACAGCTCCCAGTCACCATTGTCGTAATTTCTCTCGGCTGGGGCAAGTGCTGAGAAAAATACACACAGGAGTGTAATTTGTTGTTGACGGCCAAGCAGTGTGAAAGCACGGCTCTAACCCCGACATTGGAGGCATCTACCTCCACAACGAACTGGTGGGCAGGGTCAGGTTAGATCAGGATGGGGGACTCGGCGAACCTGGATTTCAACAGGGAAAAGGCCTCATTAGTCTCCATGGACCATCGAAAGGGGACCTTAATAGAAGTCAGAGTAGTGAGTGGGTGGGCAATGGAGCTGTAATTCCTAATGAAGCATCTATAGAAGTTTGCAAATCCCAAGAACTGTTGGAGCTGCTTATGTGACAAAGGGATGGGCCAATCTATGACGGCCTTGATCGTTATTGGGTTCAGTCTGGCCTTTGGAAATAATGAACCCCAGAAAAGTGGTGGTGGTGGTATGGAACTCGCACTTTTCGGCCTTCACGTAAAGTTGGTTCTCGAAGAGGCACTGGAGGATCACTCAAATATACGTCTTGTGGACAGCTATGGATCTGGAAAAAACAAGGATGTCATCAAGGTAAACAAACATGAACAATCCCAGAAAATCCCTCAGTACGTCATTAATGAGGCGCTGAAACACAGCGGGGGCATTGGGGAGGCCGAAAGGCATGACGCAATACTCAAAGTGGCCACTAGGGGTGTGAAATCCAGTCTTCCACTCATCGCCTTCCCGAATCCTGATGAGGTGATAGGCATTACACATGTAGGTCAAACTTAGTGTAAATAACTGAGCCCTGGAGCTGACTGAACGCTGAGTTGATGAGGGGGAGGGCGTACTTATCCTTAGCAGTGATGATCCTTAACAGCTTCCGATAGTCTATGCAGGGGTGCAGAGAGCCATCCTTCTTCCCCATAAAGAAGAACCCTGCACCCATAGCAGATGAAGTGGGCCTGATGATGCCAGCATTAAGGGACTCTTTGATATACAATGGTGTGAAAAAGTGTTTGCCCCCTTCCTAATTTCTCATTTTTTTGTATGTTTGTCAAACTTAAATGTTTCATATGAAACAAATTTAAATATTAGACAAAGATAACACAAGTAAACACAAAATGCAGTTTTTAAATGAAGGTGTTTATTATTGCCCCCAATCCTAATTACTGGTTGGGCCACCCTTAGCAGGAACAACTGCAATCAAGCATTTGCAATAACTTGCAATGAGTCTTTTACAGCACTGTGGAGGAATTTTGGCCCACTCATCTTTGCAAAATTGTTGTAATTCAGCCACATTGGAGGGTTTTCGAGTATGAGCCACCTTTTTAAGGTCATGCCATAGCATCTAGATAGATAGATAGATAGATAGATAGATAGATACTTTATTTCGAACAAAAAAGTAAAAAAAAAACAACAAATGACAAGTGCGACAAAGTAACAGTATACAGTGCTCGAAAGGGAGAAGGAAGAAGTGAACACTTATTAATTCCAACTCCTCTTTTCCATAAATACAACCCATGTGAAATATATTCAATTTACCACATTTAAGACCCCAAGTAAACAATTAACTATATTTTGTACATATCAACATTAACACCCATCCATCCCAACATACATACAGTCCATACATCAAAACCAGCCCCAAACAACACAGATATACACAGCACTGTCCCACCCACCATTCCATAGTGTCCCAGAGTGAGCATAGTGAATCATACATATAAATAGTACCCTTCTAACATATATTCTTTAAGCAAATAATGTTTATACCTATTTTTGAATTGATTTCTGTTTGTACATAGTTTCAGTTCCAGCTGCAGACTGTTCCACAAATCCACCCCACAGACAGATACTTACATACTTACATACTTTTCTTAGTTGTTCGTATCTTATGTTTTGTAAAGTTTAAGTCTCCTCTCAAATTATAATCATTGTCTCTTTTTTGAATATTTTTTGTATATTAGTTGGGAGTTGATTATTAATTGCCCTGTACATGACTTGTGCTGTCTTAAATTTAACTAAATCCATGAACTTTATGACATGTGACTTTAAAAACAACGAATTGGTATGGTCTCTATAGCCTACATTATTTATTATCCTTATAGCTTTTTTTTTGTAATGTGCATAATGGCTGTAGGTTGGTCTTGTAGGTGTTTCCCCAGACCTCTACACAGTACTTAAGATAAGGTAGAAACAGTGAATTGTACAGTAAGACCAATGATTTATAGTCTAAGATGTGTCTTGTCTTCCCCAGTATCCCTATACATTTTGCCAACTTGGCCCGGATGTGACTGATGTGAGGTTTCCAGCAGATTTTATTGTCTAGCGTCACCCCCAGAAACTTATTTTCCTGTACTGTTTCTATTCTGGTATCATCTATCGTTACCATTATTTCATGATTTATTTTATAATCTTAATCAGATTCAGGTCAGGACTTTGACTAGGCCACTCCAAAGTCTTCATTTTGTTTTTCTTAAGCCATTCAGAGGTGGACTTGCTGGTGTGTTTTGGATCATTGTCCTGCTGCAGAACCCAAGTGCACTTTAGCTTGAGGTCACGTTGAGGTCACTTGAGGTCACATCATTGTCCTGCTGAGGTCACGAACAGATGGCCGGACATTCTCCTTAAGGATTTTTTGATAGACAGCAGAATTCATGGTTCCATTTACCACAGCAAGTCTTCCAGGTCCTGAAGCAGCAAAACAGCCCCAGACCATCACACTACCACCACTATATTTTACTGTTGGTATGATGTTCCTTTTCTGAAAAGCTGTGTTACTTTTACGCCAGATGTAATGCGACACACACCTTCCAAAAACTTCAGGTTTTGTCTCGTTAGTCCACAGAGTATTTTTCCAAAAGTCTTGGGGATCATCAAAATGTTTTCTGGCAAAACTGAGATGAGCCTTTATGTTCTTTTTGCTCAGCAGTGATTTTTGTCTTGGAACTCTGCCACGCAGGCAATTTTTGCCCAGTCTCTTTCTTATGGTGAAGTCATGAACACTGATCTTAACCGAGGCAAGTGAGTCCTGCAGTTCTTTGGATGCTGTTTTGGGGTCTTTTGTGACCTCTTGGATGAGTCGTCGCTGCACTTTTGGGGTAATTGTGGTTGGCCGGCCACTCATGGGAAGGTTCCCATGTTTTTGCCATTTGTGGATAATGGCTCTCACTGTGGTTCAAAAGCTTTAGAAAGTCCCAAAGCTTTAGAAATGTCTTTATAACCTTTTCCAGACTGATTGATCTCAGTTGCTTTGTTTCTCATTTGTTACTGAATTACTTTGGATCGCAGCATGATGTCTAGCTTTTGATGATCTTTTGGTCTACTTCACTTTGTCAGGCAGGTCCTATTTAAGTGATTTCTTGATTGAGAACAGGTGTGGCAGTACCTGTCACAGGCCTGTGACAGGCCTGGGTGTGGCTAGAGAAATTGAATTCAGCTTTCCAAAGATGTGATAAACCACAGTTAATTTATGTTTTAACAGGGAGGGGCAATCACTTTTTCACACAGGCCCATGTAAGTTTGGATTTTGTTTTACCCTTAATAATAAACACCTTCATTTAAAAACTACATTTTGTGTTTACTTGTGTTATCTTTGTCTGATATTTAAATTAGTTTGATGATCTGAAACATTTAAGTGTGACAAACATACAAAAAAATAAGAAATCATGAAGGGGACAAACACTTTTTCACACCACTGTACTTATCCATGGCCTCTCTCTTGGAAGCTGACAGGCCATACAACCAACTAGCGGGGAGGCTTCCGGCTGAAGCTCAATGGTGCAGTCGTAAGTTTGGTAAGGGAGCAGTGACAGGGCTTTAGCTTTACTGAACACGAGTGCCAAATCATGGTAATTGGGGGGACATTAGACAGATCGGGGGCTTTGGGAGCTGAAGGCTGAATGGGGATAGATGGGGAACAGGCAGCAGAATTGAGAGAGGAGAACACACAATAGGAACTCCATGAAGTGATAACCCCCCTGTCCCAAATAATAATCGGCTTGTGACACCTCAACCAGGGGAATCCTAACACAATGGGGGAACTAGACAGTGGGAGGACCAAAAAAGACAGTAGTTCATGGTGATTACTGGAGGCTAGCAAGGCAAGGGGTGTAGTTTGTTTGGAAATCTGGCAAAGGGGCTGACCGGAGAGGGTGGTAACTTTCAAAGGTTGGGGTAGTTCAGAGCATGGGATGTTAAGTTGGATTGCCAGATTATCAGAGATAAAATTTTGCTTGGCTCCTGAATCAATCAAAGCGGAGCCGACAAACTCAATGGATTTGAGCAATAACCGAACGGGCAGACTTCGAAAATTAGGAGAGGGGTTTGCTGTCATGCCTGTCAATGCCCTCACAGTGATGGACGGGCTTAGTCTTTTACTTTGTTTGGGCAGGAAGTGACGGCATGACTGGACTGGCCACAGTAAAAACACAACCCCTCTGCGAAACACCGTAGCTTTTCAGCAGGGGCAATCTTAGACCGCTGCACCGCCATGGGCTCAGGGGCATCAAGGGAGGCGGCGGCTGGTGGAAGTGCAAGGAGCAGCGGACACGTTGACGTCAGACGAGAAGGTGTATGGAAGCCGGGCTGGTGCTCCCTCGTGCATTGGCGAAGTCTGTTGTCTAGCTTAATGACGAGGGAGATTAATTCATCTAAACAGTCAGGCTTGTCTTGGAGGTGGGCGAACTCGTCACGAAGGGTGGTGTTGAGACTATGGCTGAACATGGAGCATAATGCAGAATCATCCCATCCCGCTTCAGCCGCGAGAACCAGGAATTCAATAGAATGTTCAGCGGCAGTCTTCGCTCCTTGGCGGAGACTCATCAATCTGGTGGGTGTGCTCCCCTGTTGATTAGAGTGATCAAACATGTGAGAAAATTCACTCATGAAGCGATCAAAAGTGTAAGCGTGAGAATTTGGCACCTGAATTATTGCCTGAGCCCAGGAGAGGGCAAGCCCATCGAGAAGGCCCGTTGCGAAACTGATTCGGGTCTGGTGGGTGGGATAATCACCGGGGGTGCTATTAACAATTAGTTGTCACTGTAAACCCCCCCCCCCCCCCTCCAGCTTCCTACCATACCGGGGAGGAGTGGCTACCAACGGGGAGCGTCCCAAGCGGGTTGTGGAGGGCTCAACCACCGGTGGTGGGGCAGCGGATGCAGCAACAACAAGGTTTTGTACAGTTACCTCTAACTTGGTAACCCACTCGGTGAGCTATGCTAACTTGTTCAACATTACCTGATTCTGGTAAGCTGTTTGATCAGCATGCTGCTCAAGTGCATTGCGTCTTGAGATTATGGCTTCCATCCTAGTCGCTGGGTCTAACTGCTGGTTGCGTACTGACAAGGATTCAGAGACCAAGACCCAAAAGCCACACGGAAGGAAGCGGTAAATGGAATCTCAACAATAATCTTTATTACAATAAATGTGCAACAGTGAAATAATGTGCGATGAGGATTTGGCAACCCTGTAGGAGAACGCAGAAACGGGAGACAGTATTAGTGGGCAGATTATTGTTACTGTTGTATCTGTCAAGCATGTCTTAAGCCACATGTAATCTTTGCTTTCAAAATAGTTTGAGTTGGATTGGAAAGAGGGGCTCCTTAGAGGTTAGTCAGGGGCACATGTGGCTCCGGATTGTGACTGAAGGCTCATGGTCTCATGCCTGGAGTGGTGCGCCCCAACTGCAGCCTCCAAGCTGGAGCAGCAGGCCCCGGGGGCACTTAAGCACATGCGGTCAGTGCTGAGACACTAGGGAAAAGGAGGAACTTATGGTGTGGATACCTCGCAGGTGTTTTGTTTTTTTGTTTTTTTAAATCACACATTAATTTTTAAATTTATTTTTGCTGATGTATTCTGTTTGAAAACAGTTGAGCATGGTCTTAAGCTGTGATTTTAATGAAAGACGTTGTTATCATATGCCTGCATCTTCATGTAAAGGAGGTAAGGATGTGATAGCACCATGCAGGGATGCATTTGATTGGTTAGACTGATGACGTGCACATTTGAGTGCTACTCAGGGACAAATTTGATTTGAAAAATTCATGGAAAATGACAACAGTTAGCCAAAATTGCACTGATTGGACAAAATTGTAATGTCATGCAGAATTCATGGAGATTAGTTGAATTTCAGACCAAAAATTAATTCAGTTCAATTCAATTCAACTTTATTTATATAGCGCCATTTCACAACAACAGTCATCTCATAGCACTTTCAACTATAGGGCAGACCCCCACAATTGCAGAAAGACCCCAGCAATCAGGAGATCCCCTGTGAGCAAGAGCTTGGTGATGGTGGAGAGGAAAAACTCCCTTTTAACAGGAAGAAACCTCCAGCAGAACAAATTATTAATATTATTATTAATTATTAATATTATTATATCAATTATTAATATTATTAATAATTAAAGATTATTGTGTCCTCTGATTTGACCTTTGGTCAGATTACAGGACACAATAGAATGGGTGAACTGAGCCTCATTACTCTTTTAAACAAAATCCACATAAATGACCTATTGTGAGGAGGGGTCCTTCAACTGTGTGTAAAATGGTCATGCAACAACTAAACCCTGAGGCGTTCTGACCAAAGCATGTCATAGACATTTCATTAACTGTGTCAACATGTGGAAAATAAGTGTGTCATGGGCACTTTAAAACATTTTAGTTTGTGTTTATTCTGCTGTATCAGAGGCCAACAAAGCCACAAACATTGTAATAGGGAAGACAGCAGGATTAAAGGGATGCTGTTGAAGGTCTGGGCCGTAGTTTGTCCTTTCTCTCACTCTCCCCCCCCCCCCCCAACCTTCTTCCTCTATCTGGAAAATTCAATAGACTAACCTTAAGAATTTAATTGATGCTGCCAACGGGATTACAAAAGGGCCAGCCGGCACAGGCCGGGGACAGCTGATTAGCAGCAGGGGTAATTGTTAATTGATTGATGTATCTCCTTACCTCTCTCGCTCTATGGGTCTTTTAGTGAATGTTTTGTTTGCCACTGTGGCAGCGCCCGTGCAGCTAACCTGGGCATTACCATACATCTCTGCAGTTCTCTCCCCTCTTTCTGACTTTTTCTTCTCCACAGTTTCCAGATATCTTTGTGTGCCAAGACAAAAGGTGGCTAAGTGTGGTGGGCTTAAGTCACTAATATGCACATAAAAAGACAATGATTCCATTTGTAGCTGACACGCTAAAAGGCAACTGACAACCTGGAGCTACTGTATGTATTAATGGGTGAAGGCTGGGTCTGTGACATTCAGCCCCACTTCTGCAAATTTTGTCTTTTTTTCTTTCATTATCCTGGTTCTGCTAACTTGTGCTATTTTCAGAAATTAAATATAAAATCCCAGCGTTGTAATAATTACTTATGAGCTGTATAATAGCAAGAATTTGTAAGCAAAGGAGCAAAAAGAATACAGAGAGGGGTGTGTGTGTGTGTGTGTGTGTGTGTGTGTGTGTGTGTGTGTGTGTGTGTGCATGTAAAGTGATGCTTTTAGGGTAACACAAGCCTTATTGGGTTCAGCAAACAGAAACAATTTATCTATTATACCCTGTTTTTCTCTCCCTACAAGGCTCTTTTTCATTGCGTTCTCTCTCAGTGTGAAAACGCTGGGCTGTGACTGTCCGAAGGGTGACTCCAAAAGCTTCCGCTGCAGCTATTTCTGCTCACCCTTGTCCGAGCCAACATGGGCCCCGACTGCCAAGCGCATCCCTCCTCCCCAGCTCTGGCACTGCAATGGGCTGACTATCAAGCAATTACACGGGAACTTGGCAATCGGGTGGAAATCCAGTCATTAAAAGGGCTTAACAATGGCAGAGGGTCTCTGTTGCCGACTAGCCGAAGTGCCCACTGTACCCTAGTGTTGAATAGGACCACTGGGGAAGAGGAATAGTTTCATGGGGTGGTTCATATGCCGAAGATTTGGCAGGGATCGAGTGGGTTTGTGTCATTGTGTACAAGACACGCATCTGTTCGCAAACACACAGCCTCTTGCTCTCAGACCAGATGTTCTCATTCATACACCAGGCTTCCACAGCAGGATACTATGTCACCGCTTTAGGGGTAAAGCCTTGTACTTCTGAGATGTCAACTTTTCAGCAACTCTGAAGGAAAAACCTTGGTTTTAGTGTGATGTGAGCGTGTTCTTCACATTGTCTGTGCAGCTTTGAGAGAGTCTCATGAAGCCAGATTTTCATCAGCCATCAGCAAAGCATTTCACTGAAGGTGAAAACATAAAAACCAGGTGGTTATGAGGATGGTTTTTTTTAATTCACGACAGCAGTGATGATGTGTGAAGCCAAGGGGTGCACCCATGACTAAGGTTGCAGGGTATCGATCGCAACACACATAAACAGTATTGGATTTGTGGGACTGGTTGAAGTTTTAGCACATTGATTTGGCTTTTCATCAAGGCTCATGAAGCAAAGGCAAGGCCAGCATATAACATGGTCCTCTTGGTATGCTTAGTGTGAGATATGTATAGTATTCAGTGTAATATTAATTAGCACATCCATTAAAGTGGTTGATATATATTTTCACATAGTTAATTTGCATATTCAATAGAGCTGTAACAGCTGTTGTGGCATATTGAATGTATACCATCCATATTCTTTATCTTTTTTCCCAAATGACAATATTGCTGTGAGACATTTATTCCATCTGAGCCAATTATAGCAGCTATGGCCACTCAAAACCCACAATAACCAGGAGAGAGGACATTAAGAGTTTAAAGTAGCCAGCAAAATAGTGTCTCTAAATGCTTTATTAAAAATTAGTATTTATGGCTGTATTACCTGAAAAGGTTATTTTCATATTGAATATAGAGGCATTTAAAAATGTCATTGCTATTTATAGTAGATTCCCTGAAAATTTTTGATTAAATGTAGCAATACAAAAATAAAATACTGGTTCAGCCAATTCTCACTCTTGGTGATTTGTCCTTTAATTCACATATCAAAGTTATTTCTAAGACTGGTTTTTATCATTTATGTAATATTGGTAAGAATATGAACATCTTGTCTCGGAGTGATGCTGAGAAACTAGTTCATGTTTTTGTTAGTTCTAGATTAGATTATTGTAATTTTTTTTATTATCAGGCTGTCCTAAGACATCTCTTAAGAGTATTCAAAGACCCAACATGCTGCAGTTAGAGTTTTAAGAGGTACTAAAAAGAAAGATCATACACTCCTGATCAAAATCTTAAGACCGGGGGAAAGATTACAAGTATTAGCATTTTGTGCTGGTGGATCATAACCAGGTTGTAAGTAAAGCTTCAAAATACAAAAAAGAAGAAACTGGAGCAAGAGGCAAAAAATAGAAAGTAGACAATTTATTGAAAACTGCATTTAAACTCAAACTGGCTGTTCATCAACTGATCAAAAGTTTAAGACTACACGCCAAAAAACACAAAACAGAGCTAAACGTGTCAAAAAAAGGACTCAGTAGTGAGTTTCCCCACCGTTCTTGTTGATCACTTCAAAAATTCAATTAGGCATTCTCGATGCAAGGGTTTCCAGGAGGCTGGTGGGAATGTTGCTCCATGTGGTGAAGATGGCTTCATGAAGGGCATCCACAGTCTGGAGCTGATGTCTGGATTTGTAAACTACCCTTTCCATCCATCCCCAAACGTTCTGAATCAACCCAAATTAAGACCCTTACTGATGCTGACTGCAGCCCAATGACCATAAGATGGCATCAACAAAAGAAGAGCTTACAGAAAAAAAAAAAAAAAAAATGTCTTCAAAGGCCACATCTCCTCCCACACCACAAACTTGCCTGTTTGGACTTTGCAATGGAGCACAAAACATGAGACACTGAAAGGTGAAAGAAAGTTGTTTTCTCTGATAAGAAAAATTTTAACCCGGACGGCCCTGAAGGTTTCCAATGTGACTGACATGACAAGGAGATCCCACTAGAGGTGTTTTCTATGTGGCACAGTGAAGGAGGCTCCATCATGATCTGGGGTGTTTTTTCCTTCAATGGAACAATGGTGCTGCAGGTTGTGCAGGGGCATCAAATGGTGACTGACTATGCGGAGATGGTGAAGTGACATCCTTCTTGACAGAGGGCCCTCATCTGTGCGGTATTGGCTGGGTCTTTCTACAGGACAACGCTGCAATTCACAAGAAAGGACTTCTTCCAGCAGAATAACATAGCTCTTTTGGACCATCCTGCATGTTCCCCTGATCTAAATCCCATTGAAAATGTTTGGGGATGGATGGCAAGGGAAGTTTACTAAAATGGAAGTCAGTTCCAGACCATGAATACCCTTCATGAAGCCATCTTCACCACACAGAGCAACATTCCCACCAGCCTCCTGGAAACACTTGCATCAAGCATGCCTAATTGAATTTTTGAAGTGATCAACAAGAACGGTGGGGCAACTCACCACTGAGTCCTTTTTTGACCATTTTAGTGCTTTTTGGGGTGTTTTTGGCCTTTGGTCTTAAACCTTTGATGAAATGATGAACAGCCTGTTTGAGTTTAAATGCAGCTTTCAATAAATTGCCAACTCTGTTTTTTTGTTGCTTTCTCCTGTTTCTTCTTTTTGCATTTTGAAGCTCTATTTAAAAAAAAATGTCTGCACATTCACATGCCGCGGCTAGACGTTCCGGACTACTGTGCTTGTTTTTTGTCTTTTTCCTGCCTTTTTTGTCTTCCTTCTGCAATGGTCTAATTACCTACAGTCGTCAAGAATTTCTAGGCACTGGCCGCCAACTTAACTCTGATATCACCAGTACTTATTCCAGTAATCAATACCACATCCCTGAGGAGATCGCCAAACCTCTGGGCGCTCTGTGGATTGTTATTAGGCCCCACAAGCGGCGCCAACGGCGTCAAGAGAGGAAGCAGAAAGGAGGCTGCAGGGCTGGCCTCTGTGCCCAGCTGTGCAAACTACGCGCCAAACCTCTGCTACCTTCAATCGTCCTCTCCAACAGCAGATCCCTCACCAACAAAATGGATGACTGGTGATCGGAGATCACCTACAGTTGCTACGTCTGGGACTGTGGTATTCTGATTGTGACTGAGTCTTGGCTTCACCCGCTTATCCCACACACCACTGTGAAATTACCAGGTTGAACCACACTCCATTATGACTGCCACGCCAATTCTGATAAGGGAAGGGGTGGAGGGCTCTCTCTTTTTGTGCTTCAGACTTGGTGTAATAACAGCAGAATAATTCACAGCCACTGTTCACCGGACATAGAGGCCATGGCCTTTCTGTGTAGGCCCTTCTATCTTCCCCACGAGCTAACGGCAGTAATTGTAACAGTTGTTTACATTTCTTCTGATGCTAGCATTAGCTTAACACCCAGCCACCTCCAGCACATTGTCAGCAGGCAGCAGAGAGATCACCCCGACACAGTCCACATTACTGCTGGGGATTTTAACAAAACATGCTTAAAGACTGTACTCCCCAAATTCCACCAACAAGTTACGTAAGTATCGCACAAGAGAGGAAAGAACACTGGATCATCTTTACAGCAACATCAAGCATGCCTACAGAGCAACCCCCCTCCCTCACCTTGGACAATCAGACCATCTCTACCTGCTTCTAATACCTGCTTACACCCCCCTGAGGAAGCGTCCCCCCCCCAACCAAACAAACAATTAAAACCTGGCCTGAAGATGCTCTTCTCCAGCTACACGACTGCTTTAGCTGCACAGATTGGAACATCTTTGAACAGCAGGATCTGGACTCCTACACTGAGTCTGTCCTTTTCTACATTAAATGCTGTGTAGGAAATGTGACAGTCACCAAACACATCTGGGTCTTTCCAAACCAGAAACCCTGGATGACCAGTGAGGTCCAGGCTCTGATCAGGGTTTGCAACTCACCCTTCAGGCAGAGAGACAGCTTTCTGTACAGCACTGCTAGAGCCAACCTGAGGAAAGGCATAAAATAATCATAATAACAATGGATTGCATTTATATAGTGCCTTCCAAGATACCCAAAGTACTATGCAATCAGTCCATTATTCATTCACTCCACAGACAGACAACGGTAGTGGTAAGCTACTGCTGTAGCCACAGCTGCGCTGCCAATCCGCGCCAATGGCCTCTCCGACCATTACCGAATATTTATACATACTCATACCCAGTGTCATGGACACTGAAGGCAAGGTGGTAAAGCGTCTTGCCCAAGGATACAACAGCAGGATGGCTTGGGAGAGCAGGATTCGAACCGCCAGCCCTCTGGTTATTGGACGACCTGCTCTACCTCCTGAGCCACTGCCGCCCCAAACATTACCCTTCTTTGTTCCATTTTTGCTCAGCAGCAAGCTGGATGGCAGGAAGTTCCATTTTTATATGGTCTTTGGCATGACCCAGCCGAAACTTGAACCCCGACCTCCCAGTTGTGGGGCAGATGCTCTGCCTCTAGGCCACCACTCTAGTCATACGCCAAGAATGCCTACAGGAGGAAGGTAGAGGGCTTCCTCATAGACAACAACCCCTGACAGATGTGGAGAGGCATCCAGGCTCTCACCAACTACAGGGGCCAGGGCCCCCCAACATCGGACAGTAGCCTCACTCTTGCAGAGGAGCTTAACAGCTTCTTTGCCCAGTTTGAGCATGTCTCCCCCCAACTCAGCCCCCCTTCTCCCCTCTCTATCACCCCCCCCCATCCCCACAGGCGCATGGTGGTGAGGAGGAAACTGAGAGCAGTGAATCCCCACAGAGCTGCTGGCCTCAACAGCATCCCAGAAGTGGTGGTCAAAGCATGTGTAGACCAGCTGGCAGAGATCCTCACCAAGCTGTCCAACCTCTCCCTGATGCACACCACCATCCCCTCCTGCCTCAAGCCCTCCACCATTATCCCCATCCCCAAAAAGTCTGCAATTTAAAGCCTGAATGACTACAGACCCATAGCACACACATCTGTAGTCATGAAGTGCTGATGTCCCAGCACATCAAGGACTATCTTCCCCCCTCCTTTGACTCTCAGCAGTTTGCCTACAGGGAGAACCAGTCCACGGAAGACGCCATTGCTACCGTTCTCTACAGAGTGCTGAGCCACCTGGAGAACCCAAGGAACTATGTGAGGATGTTCTTCGTGAATTACAGCTCAGCTTTTAACACCATCATCCCAGACATCCTGATCAATAAACTGCACCTCCTCCAGATCCCCCCACTCCGCTCCTGGATAAAAACCTTTGTCACCAACCACGCACAGTCAGACTTGGCCCCACCACCCCTCCACACTGTATCTCAGCAGGGGTTCCCCCAGGGCTGCCTGCTAAGCCCTCTACTGTACTCCCTGTACACCCTTGACTGTATTTCAACCCACCCAACCACATCATCCTGAAGTATGCAGACAATGCCACTTTGGTCGGGTTCATCACTGACGACGATGAGAAGGCATACTGAGTGGAGGTAGAGAATCTGCTGCTGTGGTGCCCAGCAAACAACTTGAAACTGAATGTCCAAAAAAATAAAAGAACTTATACTGGACTTCAGGAAGAACAGACAGGACCACACCCCCTCCTCATAAATGGCAATCACATGGAAACCATCCCCACCTTCAGGTTCCTGGGCACCCACATCTCCTCTGACCTCTCCTGCTCTTGTCAACACCAAGGCCCTGGTGAAGAAAGCCCAGCAGAGGCCGCACTTCCTCCATGTCCTGAGGAAGAAGAACTTGGACCAGAAGCTGCTGCTGGCCTTCTACCACTGCTCAGTGGAGAGCATGCTCACCTACTGTCAGGGTGTACAGTATGCCGGCTCCAGGGCCAAGAACGAGAAGGCTGTGCAGAAGGTCATCAACACTCAACACTGCCCAAAAAATCGTCGGCGGCCCTTTGCCCTCCCTGGAGGACATCTCCAGATACTCCTATCTCAGAAAGACCAAGGCCATCTCAGAAGATTCCTCACATCACGCCCACCACCTATTTGACCTGTTTCCGTCTGGATGACAGTTCAGATAAACTAGGATCCACACCTCCAGACTGACAAACAGTTTCTTCCCCTGGGCCACCCGGACTGCAAACAGTCAGAGACCACACATCCCTCCCACCGAGCGCCTGCATGCGCAGAACTGAATCCTTTTTTAATTATCACAATAACACACCTGTCTTTGCACTCCACACTCTCATGTATATTGACCCATCCGTGAAACCACTACCATACCTGTATATATTTTTTTACCATAATCCTGGGCTATTTTATTCAATTGTGTGTTCTGCACCCCACACTTTCGTGTACATTGTTTCATCCACCTTGTTTCATCACTCGGGTAAAGAGAGGTGCAGAACTGTCAACTGATCACCACCTGGTGGTGGCATCTGGTGGTGGCAACTAAAGGTGCTTTTCCACTAGGGTCAGTACGGTACGGGACGGGACGGTACAGTTTGGCCCGCTTTGTTTTTCCACTGCACTAGGTCCCATTTGAAGTGGGTGGGAAATAGTTACAGGGAGGAGGCGCAACCCTCTCCCTCCCGCTATGTAAAACAAGCATAACTGGCGTAAATCAAGCGTAACGTTACGCAAAACACAAGTTGGCAGGATATGAGGCGTCTGCGTTCTCTGGCTGTTTTTGCCAGAATAAAGGCAAAAACGGAGAACAGAAGGCAAACCCGCAATATGACACACTCTGGAAAAGAACTGGAGCATTTAGCAAACCGTAGAGCAGTATAAAAGAGAAGACATGAGGATACGAGCTACATTACGTATGATGGTAAGCTAATGATTGCTAATGCTACTTTGCTTTTAAGCCCGCCGTACATTGTAATGTCGGCAAGTTATCGATATTAGGTACTAAAATATGTATTCTGTGTGTGTGCGCGTTTCAGATGGCTCTCTTGTGGCAAAAATATCACTTCAAACCGTCGGCGTTAATGTTCAACACAGTGATGTGACCCCAACTTCATGAACGCCAAGTGGCTATAATGTCTGTAGAAATGTTTAGCTTGTTTAGCAATAAATTGCTCTGATCTGTGTCAAAATCATGGAGATACGGTTGAGACATCGTGGAATTTATCTGCTCCAGCCAGTGGTGTCGTGGCAAAACATGAATCAGGTGCCATATTGTAGCATATGAGCTGTTAAATATATATTTCAACAGGTAAACAGTACTGAATTAGGCATAAGATATATTTAACAATTATGATGCATTTTAAGCCAAAACAAAGGGATCTAGAGTTAAAAGTAATTAAAATAATGCAGTCACAAGGTTACATGGAGAAATACGTGGATTAACTGGAAATATATCGTATTGAGTATTGCTGACTACATGTAGATACTGTATAAATATATATTGTCTGCATCAACAGTGAACTATACATGTATTCATGTAGTATTGCCCTGGGAATTTTGACAATAAACCTTTGTACTTTTGCAGATGTCTCTATTTTGTTTTACAGTCTTCAGCAAATAATTGTTTTGGTTACTTTTCTTAAAAATGAGCCATTATTTTCAAAGTCACTGATAAATGGTTCGTACTGTTGACTCTTTTCCCACCGGTGTCTGAACAGACAAAATAGAAAATCATGATGCAAACACATAAATCACTAAATTGTTTATTCCAATCAGCAGCAAATTACAGATTATCTAGAATGTGCAAAATTCAAACTGTGAAAAAAAAGAAAAGAAACTGCAATGGGTCACACACGCCGGCCACGCTGCCTCACTGAGAAGCAACTGGTCGGCCCCTCGTACTGGTCCTGGTTCAGCAGATCTTCAGTCTGCATCTCTGTAAATAGTGAGGCAAGGTCTGGTTTGGGTGGATCGTTTTCCCCTTGCCTAGAAAGAGAGAAATGGGTGGTGGATAATTAAAGCAAGTTTAAAACACATTTGAGAAATGAATGAATGAATGAATCTTTATTTTGGATAGATTAGATTAAAAGAAAGGAACAGAATAATAGAACAAAGGGGAAAAAATCCAATAAGGTCAAATTAAACAGCAACTCCTCAGATTATACAATTCAACGTAAATGTGAAATGGGTGATGGCTGAAGCCGCAGCTTATATTGCCCACCCATGTTCCAGCTAAGAATTCAAAAATAAAATAAAATAAAATAAGAGTGATTTCAAATCAGAACAAAGCTAAGACAAAACGTGACAAAAACTAAGCAACAGCACACAGACTGGATATGATAATCGTTATGTGATTCTACATGTCGTCTTGTATATATGTTTGGAGTATTTCTTCCTTTAGTTTTTGTTTAAATTGTCCAAGCGTTGTACATGATTTTAATTCAGGTCCAAAATCGTTCCATAGTCTGACTTCTTGCACTGAAACACAGTGTTGCTTGGTGGTAGTTCTCACTGAAGGTTTTTGAAATATACAT
Organism: Pholidichthys leucotaenia; assembly: GCA_020510985.1. Taxonomy (NCBI): domain Eukaryota; kingdom Metazoa; phylum Chordata; class Actinopteri; order Cichliformes; family Pholidichthyidae; genus Pholidichthys; species Pholidichthys leucotaenia. The sequence goes on along the minus strand of CM035845.1, from coordinate 37,276,285 downwards.
GTTCCTCTGAAATGATATTGTTTCTCCCTTATTTGGAACAACTTTTGGATATTTGTGAGCAGTGATAGATTCTTAGCTTTAAACATTATTACTGCAGTTTTAAAGTCAACCAGATCTTTCAACTTGAGAGCTTTTAATTTAACAAAAAGTGGGTTTGTTGGTTCCCTGTAAGCAGCTTTGTTTATTATTCTAATAGCTCTCTTCTGAAGCATAACGACTGGATATATGTTTTATATGTGTTTTCCCATACTTCAGTACAATATGTCATGTATGGGTATTGGTGTCCTCTCTGAAGATCTGGAGCAGGTGGCTGGGGAGAGGGAAGTCTGGGCTTCTCTGCTTGAACTGCTGCCTCTGCGACCCGGACCTCCGGAAAAGCGGTAGAAGATGGATGGATGGATGTCATGTATGGGAGTATTAGTGAATGATACAAAGTCTATAGTGTGGGTTGATTCAGCAAATATTTCACTCTGTGCAGTATTGCGATTGATTTGCATATTTTACCTTTAATATAATTAATATGTGACTTCCAACGCAGTTTTTTTATTGATTATTATGCCAAGGATTTTAATTTTGGATACCCTTTCAATCTCTACACCATTTACACTGAGTTTAGATACTGAGTTGTTGTGATGGTGTGAAATAACGTTATCAATAAAAGTTTAGCCACCGCTGTGTCGCCCTGGTTTCAAGTGTGGGTGGTGTTTTGTGCTTGTATTGCTAAAATATAAAAGGAAGCACTACAATGGGTCTCAAATATTTGTAATGTGTTCTTTTACTGGATGAGTTTAAAGATGAAATACTATAGACTACACATATAAACTAAATTCTAATGGTGACTGAACAACTCCCATTCCCCACGGTGCAAGATACACTATTATGACTATAACTCATAAAGGATCACAGAAGTGATCTAATAAAAAAATAAATAAACAAGTGGTTTACGGTGACTATTATTGGATGTGCCATTCATTTTCTATTACTCTGTAATTAATATTCACACAAATAAATCTCAGTTCAGTCCCTTTCATATTAAGTGGAAATTGTGCTACTTTAAATTTGGCACTTTACCTATACTTTAACTTAAAAAGCAGAAGATTTGACTATAAATATGATGTGTTGTTTACCTGTCACAACACATTGCTGTCAAAACGTCGCCATTCCAAGCAGATCCTGTTTGGACTCTACAATGAAATACATACAAATTAAGTACATACACAGCACGAAAGTGCAACATGTAAAAAAAAAAACAAAACAAAACAAAAAAACCCAAAACCAAACACCTTTTTAACCAGGATTACAACTAGCTTATTTCATCAGATATCGTCAACACAAAAAAGCAACATACAAGGATGGACGTAGCATTGAGCTAGGTCATCATTTAAACACGATTAAGTTTTCGTCTGTCCTAAGTGAACTTTCCACTGCTGGAAAAAATAACGTAAAACATGAATATCACATCACTCACCGTCCTGTATATCACAATATCACGGCTTCAACTGCTGAAGTTGGGTGCATAGCGGCTGTACATTCAATTCAATTCGGGTGGCTGGGTCTAATTCCCGGTGCATCTCCATCTTTTTTCTAGTGCATCTGCTTGTGCTCAGTCTGCTTCCCTCTGCATTCTCTCATCAGCCGAAACACACAGAAAACTCTGCTGGACCGCTGTGTTGATTTCTGCTGATTTCTGTTAAGCCATTCTATCGTTGTTGTTTATAATATCACTTGTTTGCGGGCTCATGGATGAAAAATTGCAAATGGCGGCCAGCCAGCGATTCTGGAAAGTTAGCATAACGCCCACTCTCATGACGCTACGCCGGGACCAATCAGTGGGCAGCAGTGGGTGACGTAACAGTGCCGGTAACCTTCGGACCTGTTTTGAAATGGTGCCGATAAAATTGGAACAGTTCCAAAATAACGGAACCATATGGAAAAGTGGACAAAGGGTGCCGAACCGTACCAGACAGTGCCAAACTGACCCTAGTGGAAAAGTGCCTTAAGGTGGCCATTAAGCTGAAGAAGGAGTCCTATCGAGCTTTGTTGGTTTGTGAGACTCCCGAAGCAGGTGAGGTCTACCGCCAGACCAAGAGGACTGCAGCTCAGGTGGTTGCTGAAACAAAAACTCGGGTGTGGGAGGAGTTCAGTGAAGCCATGGAACAAGATTTTTTGGTCGGCCTCCAAGAGATTCTGGCAAACTGTCTGGCAGTTCAGGAGGGGGGAGCAGCTCCCTGTCCACACTGTGTATGGTGCTGATGGGGCGCTGCTGACTTCAACTGGGGATGTCATTGGGCAGTGGAAGGAATAATTCAAGGATCTCCTCAATCCCATTAAAACGCCTTCCACAGAGGAAGCAGGGCTTTTGGAAGAGGGGGATGACTCGCCCATCACAGGGGCTGAAGTTGCCAAGGTGGTTAAAAAGCTCCTTGGTGGCTGGGCCCCGGGGATGGACGAGATTCGCCCTGAGTACCTCAAGGCCCTGGATGCTGTCGGGCTGTCATGGTTGACACACCTCTGCAACATTGCGTGGAGGTCGAGGACAGTGCCTTTGGCATGGCAAGCCGGGGTGGTGGTTCCTGTCTTCAAGAAAGAGGACCGGATGGTGTGCTCCAACTTTAGAGGGATCACACTCCTCAGCCTCCCTGGGAAGGTCTATGCCAAGGTACTGGAGAGGAGAGTCCAGCCGTTGGTCAAACCTCGGATTCAGGAGGAGCAATGAGGTTTTCGTCCCGGTCGTGGCACATTGGACCAACTATTTACCCTCTCAAAAATCCTCGAGGGTTCGTGGGAGTTTGTCCAACCAATTTACATGTGTTTTGTGGACTTGTAGAAGGCATTCGACCGCGTCCCTTGTGGGGTTTTTTTTGTGCGTGTGTGTGTGTGTGGGGGGTGCTTCCGGAGTATGGGGTATTGGGCTTGTTCTTACGTGCTACCCGGTCTCTGTACAACTGTTGTGAGAGTTTGGTTTGTATCGCCAACACTCGGCTGGACTCATTCCCAGTGAGAGTTGGACTCCGCCAGGGTTGCCCTTTGTCACGATCCTGTTCATAATTTTTATGGACAGGATTTCTAGGTGCAGCCAGGGAACTGAGGGAGTCATGCTTGGTGACCACAGGATCTCATCTCTGTTGTTTGCTGATGATGTTGTCCTGTTGGCTTCATCCAGCAATAGCCTACGGGTCTTACTGGGATGATTTCCCGCTGAGTTTGGAGTGGCTGGGATAAGAATCAGCACCTCCAAGTCCGAGTCCATGGTCCTCAACTGGAAAAAAAAATGGATTGTCCTCTCCGGGTTGGTGACAAGCTCCTGCCTCAAGTGGAGGAGTTTCAGTATCTCAGGGTCTTATTCATGAGTGAGGGGAGAATGGAGTGAGAGATTGACAGACGGATCGGAGCAGCATCTGCAGTGATGTAGACGTCATACTGGTCTGTTGTGGTGAAGAGGGAGCTAAGCTCTAAGGCAAAGCTGTCAATTTACCGGTCGGTCTACATTCCTACCCTCACCTATGGTCACGAGCTTTGGGTAATAACCGAAAGAATGAGATTGTGGATACAAGAGGCTAAAATGAGCTTTCTTCATAGGATTGTTGGACTTACCCTTAGAGATAGGGTAAGGAACTCAGTCATCTGGGAGAGGCTCAGAGTAGACCGCTGCTCCTCCACATTGAAAGGAGCCAGTTGAGGTGGTTTGGGCATCTGATCAGGATGCCTCCGGACGCCTCCCACTTGAGGTGTTTTGGGCACGTCCCACTGGGAGGAGACCCCAGGGAAGACCCAGGACTCGCTGGAAAGACTACGTCTCCCAGTTGGTCTGGGAACGCCTTGGTATCCTTTCTGAAGAGCTGGAGCAGGTGGCTGGGGAGAGGGAAGTCTGGGCTTCTCTTCTTGAACTACTGCCTCTGCGACCCGGCCTTCCGGAAAGGCGGTAGAAGATGGATGGATGGATGTTTCATCCATGATGTTACTACCATACCTGTATATATTTCCATAATCCTGGGCTATTTTTTTTTATTTCAGCCGTGTGTTTCATCATGTGTTCTGTAACTGTATTTTATCTAATCCTTCTCTCATACTATATTGCGCAGTAGCCTGGTGGAGCACCCACAATTTTGTTGTGCTGTACAACTGTACAATGACAGTAAAGCCTATTCTATTCTTTTCTAAACTGGTTATGATGCACCAGCATAAAATGTGAATACAGTACTTGTAATTTTTCCCTTGAGGTTTTGTTCAGGTGTGTATCTCTCCTGTTTTAGCCCCCCTTCATTGGCTTGCTATAGAATCCAGAATTAAATTTAAGACTCTTCTCCTCACTTACAAAGCTCTAAATGATCAGACCCCTTGTTATTTTTAAAGATCTAACAGTACCGTATCATCCTAAAAGAGCACTACACTCCCATTCATTCTCTACATGTATGTTATTTTCTTCTTCTTCTCTATCCCCTTACTTACAGCAGATGACTGCCCCTCCCTGAGCCTGGTTCTGCTGGAGGGTTCTTCCTGTTAAAATAGAATTTTTCCTCTCAACTGTCACCAAGTCCTTGCTCACTTGATTGTTGGGATCTTTCTGCAATTTTGAGGTCTTTGTCCTGTTGTTGTGACCTGTGCTATATAAATAAAGTTTAATTCAATTGAATATCTTAGTTGATATCTGTATCTGTATAAGGAGCAAAAGGTGTCCTTTGGCTTCATGTTGTGATTTACTGGTTGCATTTGTACCACAGTCTGATGGCCTCACATAACAACAAGCAGTGTTACTGCTGTAAAGCACCCTTTAAATAATCCTTACCAAGTAGTTGTAGCACCAAATCCCAATCAAGATTTTATTATGAAAGTAAAATTTGAAAATGATATCCACAACTTTGGGTAAAAAGACCAAACGAATTGGAAACACAGGTACTGATGATGTACAATATGCCACCACAGCCAATCCAACTGCCATATGAATGCTCTTGTTAAAGTCTGTCATGTTCTGAGCGCCGATATCGTCCACGCTCGGGTCATGCAGTATTTTCCTCCCATTCTGTAGTAGTTTTCCTTATGGCCTTCCCGGGCTCTTATTCTGACAGCGTCTCTGCGGGACTTCCGGCTGTCAGAACCGAACTCCATGGTGACAGCTGTTTGCCATTTCATCTGATGGCATCCTCATCAGCTGATTAATCCTCCTGCCCTATTTAAGGGAGCAGCTTCTGTTACTCCGGGCTGCGACCTCACATATGTCAACGTTGGTCTCCCCAACGTTGGGCTGAAGCCCCTAACCCTGGCTTCAGTCACTCCCTTGATCCTCTGTGTTCCCAGTAAGTTTCTCCATGTTCTCAGTATATCGTTAGTGTGTCTTAGTCATAGTCGATATTTGTGTTTTGCCTCACGTGGCTCATTATTTTGTACCATTGTTCCTTTCCTTAATAAATATGCAAACTCTACGGCTGCCTATAGCGTTTCATTAGTGGTCCGCGAGGACCGCGCCCTTGACAGTAGGTTGCAGCCAGAACAAAACGCCGGTGACCGTGAGTTTGCTTAATTTGGGCTTGTAGTTTTTCCCCTTTCCGCGTACCAGTGTGTGGAGAGATGGCGTCGCCACGCAAGGGCTACGCCATGAGCCTGGGCTACGAGTTGGTGATGGCCCTTATCGAGATTGACGGGATCATTTCCAGCGCTCGCCATCACACCGTCCCCAGTGCCTCACGCTGGTACCTGGACCTCGCTGAGGCGACTATTAACCGCTATCCTCACTACGCTGACCACCCTGAAATCACGGAGAGGATGGCGGACATCTCTGCATTCCGGGAGAAGCTCCGTGGGCTGAAGGGAAACTCCGGCAGGAAGCCGAAGAGGAGGCATCCTTGCTCCTCACCTCGGGATCCCATTCCTGTCCCCCGTCCAGTCCAGGAGTTTGCACCATCCAGGGGTCATCCCCAGCGGAGAAAGACGTCAGCTGGGATTCCCTCAGAGGACACGCAGTGGACAGCTGTGATCCTCCAGGACCGTGTGGCTGCGGCTCGCTCTGCTTCCTATCCATCTGAAATCATAAAGCATGTGACGGTGGCAGTTAGACTGGTGGAGCTCAGTCCGGAGGTCCATAATTATCCCGAATACGCCGAATTGCTGGCTTCTGTCTCTGCGCAGCAGCGGTGGTTCCCTGACCTCACCTTCGCCTCGCCCTCTGCCAGTAAACGTCGTCACAATGCCCATGGTAAGCCTCAGCGAAAACCCCGTCCGGATCCAGTTCTGGGTTGCCGAAGAATCTCTGCCTCCCAGCCAGCTGTTGCTCCTGCATCACGACAGGAGGAAAATACAGCCGCCTCCACCTCCGGGTCATCTGTCCCTGCTGTTCCGTCAGCTCCTCGTTCCCAGATCACCTCGGCTGTTCCTCCCTCCTCCTTGATGCTCCCCCCAGCTGCTGTGAGCCCCATGAGTCTGTCTCCGGCTGCCCCCGCTCCTGATCCGGTGCGAGCGGCTCCTCTTCATCTTCCCGGGGGGCCCTCCGTCTCCATCCAGCGGGGGAAGGGAAGAACCAAGCCCACCGCAGCAGTTTCCATTGGCCCTCAGTGGATCAGGCAAGTGGCTTTTCATTCTTTTCCCCCACTGGGTTAATTGCGTTGTTCGATCCCTGGGGGTGAAGTTCAGGGTTCTCAGTCCCCCGAGCTTCCTCCACCTGCTGCAATTATTAATTGTGAACCTGCTACCTGTGTGTCTTCTTCCCCTGAGCATTCCCCAGTGCCAGGACTACACCGCCGGACGAAGAAGGAGCCTGCGGCCCTGGAGTGCCTGGTTCCAGCCCCACAGCCGTGTCATGGGCAGAGGAGGAAGGCAGACTGCCAACTGGAGCCTACGCCAACGACTAAGCGTCCCCGGGCATCTACGGAGGAGCAGTTCGACCCAGCAGGTCAAAGATCCCCTGCCACCACGCCGTGCAGGTTTTCGGCGTGGACCTCAGTGTCAGGGACTCCCCAGACTGAGGACACCATCATGCCAGCTGCGGAGCCCGCTGCAGTTGAGTGGGAACCAGAGGTGGACCTTCAGCGCGTTGAACCCGGATCATCGAAGTCCTGGGCTGCAGTAGAGCCTGAGATAAGGCAAGTGCTCTATTTTGTCTTCCTTTCTTCTATTCTGGAGCACTTTTGCCTGTCTCTCGGGGAGACGAGCCAGGTGCAGCCGTCCGCTGCGTCCGAGCTTGTCTCGCTGGGCTCTGCCACTGCAGGTGATTCTGATCCCGGTTCTCTTCTCTCCTCTGAGCCTTCTCCCAGGGTCACCGCTGACGAACCTGTTCCGGTCGTCGCCTTGGAGGTTCTGGGTTCATGTCTGGAGGTCATCCCTGCTGCTGTTCCGGCCCAGTCGGGGTCCGTCGTGGGTGCTACTTTGATCAAATCGGGGTCCGTCCGTCTTCAAACTGGTGCTTACATAGTCACATGTCAAAACAATTCATCTGATAGGCTATTGTAACGTGGTACCCACGTGAGGCATTTGTAAATTAGACCAATCAACAGCCACACACGAATATCAAGTGATGGACATAGAATGTGACCATTTAATAACAATGTGATCTTTTTCATTGGCTCATGATAGGGCCTGATCTTTGTAGGCCCGTGGGCTTCAGCCCAGCCTAGCCCGTTCATTAAGGTGGCCTTAAATATATGCAACAATGAACATCCTGCTTGGGACAAACATATTTAGCCTAATAAATGGGATGACCCAGTTGAACTGGGACGGTTGGCAACCCTATATCCGATCAACCACAGAAACCACACACCTTTGTCCATCACTGATGCTTTATTTCATTTATGCTTTGAGACAAATTTATGTCTATTGGCTCTGAGCTAGGAGCTGGGAACTAGCCAAGATCAGCAATAGACGTAACACAAGTTTTTCTTGGAAAAACTGAAAAAGATGATAAGCAGTTCTGCGGCAATAATTAAATATTAAAAGAATATTTTACCAAGATATGCCACAAACATTTTATTAAGATGTACGACCAGTTAAAATGTGGAAAAAGTGCAGTCAATGATCCCTTAAATGCAAAATTTTTATTGTTGATCTGCAAAAATTACCTATTTATTTGTTTGTTTGTTTGTTTATTTATCATAGGGTGGAGAAAAGGCTTTGTTCCATTAAAAGAAATTGCTTTAATGTTACATTTTCCAATATTGGAGTAAGAGAGATAAAAGTGAAATGGCATCAATAGGCCATCGTCAAAGGTTACAACCCTCTAAAGGGCAACGTGGACATGATCAGCCATCCTCGATCATCGAGCTCCATGCCGTGGCCTTGGAAAGTGCACTCCACATTGGACTGCCATTGAACCCCCTCACGATTAGGTTGAATATTTTCCCTTTTCTTTCCAGCAGAGGCTCAGAGCTGTGAGCTGAGCACATTTCGGATGAAGGTATCCCTCAGAGATATTTAAACTCCCTACTCGCTGGTGTTGCCTCTGGGAGTGTGGATGGGGTGGTTATTAATGCATTATTTACACATGCTTCCTGCTGTTGCCTATTGTGGCTTAGCTTGATTAAAAGGGATATTGCTAAGACGGCACTTTTTGCACACTGTGATGAGAGAGAAGTTATTTTGTTGTGAAGGACTTTTCCCTTTTCCCTTTCAAAGTTTATTGAGCTCTGACTATTGGGCAAAAGAAATGAGGTAGTCCATCTTGTAGTAGGACAGAAAAAAAAAAGACAGTGATGAACAAGGCTGAATTAGAAGTAAGCAATGTGAAGTACATTCTAAAAATTCAGTAAATGATCTCAAAAGGGTGGAGAGTCCAAATGTGGGATGAAAGAAAGCAACTTAAAATTGAAAACCTTAAAGCAATTAAGGTCAATCATAAAGAAGTAAATAAAACTGTGCACACAAAGAAGATAAGTGAAGAATTAAATAAGACGCAAGGAAATTCTGACAGAGAAAGGACAAGGGATAGAACTTAGAAGCACGATACACCACACACACACACACCAATTTCATCTTGACTTTGGTCATTTTGCTGGTACAGTCAGTAATTTCTTTTGCACAGTAATCATTGCCAGATAAATATTGGCTAAACAATGAATCCCTTCATGCATCTTTTAGTATTTTTCAAATCTTTGTCGTTGATGATGATAAAATCGGTGTAAAGAAAGGACAGGTGAAAGCATTTGCTTTCAGTTCACACTGACCTCATATATGAGGGAGGGCTGAAAAGTTCATGGGTTGAAAAGTTTGTAGTGGTAAAATTTGACCAAATGTGGTTTATTTTTCAGCACAGTCTCTCCTTTGGGCCACACACTTCTTCCATCAGTGTTGTAGTGCTTGGAATTTGACCACTAAGAGCTTTTCAGCCCCCACCTCGTACGTTGATTTCTTCCTGAAACAGTGAAAGTACCTCAGTACTTATATACACTACCGTTCAAAAGTTTGGGGTCACTTAGAAATTTCCTTATTTTTGAAAGAAAAGCACTGTTTTTTTCAATGAAGATAACTTTAAACTAATCAGAAATACACTCCAATATCTAATATACATTGCTAATGTGGTAAATGACTATTCTAGCTGCAAATGTCTGGTTTATGGTGCAATATCTACATAGGTGTATAGAGGCCCATTTCCAGCAACTATCACTCCAGTGTTCTAATGGTACAATGTGTTTGCTCATTGCGTCAGAAGGCTAATGGATGATTAGAAAACCCTTGTGCAATCATGTTAGCACAGCTGAAAACAGTTTAGCTGGTTAGAGAAGCTATAAAACTGACCTTCCTTTGAGCAGGTTGAGTATCTGGAAAAAAATATTATTTCAAATACAAATCATTATTTCTAATCTTGTCAATGTCTTGACCATATTTTCTATTCATTTTACAACTCATGGTGGTAAATAAGTGTGACTTTTCATGGAAAACACAAAATAATTGTCTGGGTGACCCCAAACTTTTGAACGGTAGTGTAGACAAACAAGAAAAGGATGCCTGTACTCAGTTTAACAAAATCATCTGTTGAACTGAAAGAAGCAGAAGCTGCTTCACTGAAAGGAAGACGACATTATTTTCACCTTAGTCTCAATGTCCAGTATATGGTACATATGATAAGCTATAGGAACTGAACAGGGATGTATCTAAGGGCCCTTTTTGTAAGGATTCCTTCCTGCTCTGTGTGCCTGTCTCCCTCTTTCCCCATTGACTAACGCTCTTCCTGCAGCCCTGATCACCACCTGTTGCTAATCAGAGGAGCCCTCTCTCTGATAGAAAAATTCCATATTATTCTTATATTATTCCATGTCTTTTGTATTCTCATATGTGCATTTTATATATGGCCTTTGGGCAGCTTCATTCTTTGTGTAAGAATGCATGAGTTAGCAATTACATAGTTGTAATAAGAATGTCCAGTTTGTGAGTGATTGTGGTGAGAATGTTCAGATGTTTTTTTTTCTAAATGACTGCAGATCTTTTCAATTAGTCATGTTCAATTCTGTGTGACTGAGAGTGTATTTACCTCCCTGTTTCCTGTGAGTAAAGAAGATAAGGACTATGCTTCATGGCCTCTCAAGGACAAGACTGTACGTCTTGCAGGACATTAATCTCAGTCTTCCTACTTCCCATTGATAAAAACAGCTTTATAAACCTTGAGCAATGCATGTTTGATTCGGGAGTATGGATGGTCAGACTGAGTACTCTGCCTCTGTATTTCTCCCTCATCGGCCATGAGGAAAATAAATCTATTTACATTTAAATATTCTGCCTGATTTTTTTGACTCAGAATGATTATGCTGAAAAATAATCTAACACTCTCCCACTGCTCTGTCTAGTCAAGGACACTGTCAACTCGCCTGTGTTCTTGCCTTGCCTGCATTTATTATACTTTGTCTTCCCTACCGTGTTTGAACTCTGCTTGCCCTACACCCAGCTACCTGCCTCACGCTGTGAACTTCTGTTTGCCTAGTTTCGCCTGCCGTGCTCTGACCCTCAGCCTGCTCTTGGATTTGGATACTCCCAGATAAGTACACATCACCACCTCTCCCCAAGTAAGTCGACTTACCACCTGTAAGATTCACTGATCCCTGTACCATCTCCCCTTCACCCAGGCCTGGCCACCCTGTCTCCTGTATCTCCCCCAAAGTTCCCCTGCAGCATCACAGCACCCTCACTGCTGGCAACCTGCTCCCCAGCTTTGGAGAATCCTTACCCAGTCACCGAAGTGCCTGTAAGCATAAATTAATATTAACTCAATATCATTATTCCGCCCATAGATACATACCCCTGTTTCTCTTCTCTCCTGCAGGGTTGCCAAATCCTCACTGCACATTATTCACTGTTGCACAATTATTGTAATAAAGATTATTGTTCAATTCCATTTATAGTTTCCATCCGTGTTGCTTTTGGGTCTTGGTCTCAGAAGCCTTGTCACCTTAACATGGCACAGAGATCAAAAATTGGCTCATCCTATTCTCCTTTCTGATTTCTGATCTCATGCAGCCTAGAAAAAGTGTGTTGGGAGATTGTTGTGTGATCAAACATCCAATTTTCTTCAACTGTCACGGTGATCTATAAAGATCTTTGAAACATCCTTGAGATATCATTGAGAAACCAGGAGAGATCCCTGACAGACAAGAAGAGATTACTGAGAGATAGGGAGAGATTGCTGAGAGACCACTGAGAGTTTCATGGGTGACTAAGCCCGTTGCTGAGCATTTGAGAGGTTTCTGGTGCTCTTATACCCCCTTAACAAAGGGGTGGAGATCGTTGAGAGATTGTTGAGAGATGAAAAAATTGCCAGATCTCTAATCACTCTTTTAGTGATTTCTCAGAAATTGCCAAGATCTCTCAATGATCTTCCAGTGATCTCCTTGGTTGCCAAGGTCTCCGCAAATTTTTGACTTAGTCCAAAACAATCTCTTAACAATCACCAAAAGAAAGCAATCCCTCAGTGAACTCTCAATAAACTTTCAAGGAGCAGTCAATGATCTCACTGATCTCCCAATGATCTCTCAACAATCTACACCATGGTCTTTCTGTGTATTCTTTTGGCCTTTCATTGAACACTCAGCGATCTCTCACTGATCTTTCAGCTATCTTTACCTAGCGCCTTGAGATGACTTTTGTTGTGATTAGGTGCAGTACAAATAACGTTGAATTGAACTGAGTACCTTTGGAGTAAAAAAATAAAAAATTGGAGTTCAGTGAAAGATTGCTGAGATCATTGAGCTCTCTTTGAGAGTTTGTTGTGAGCATCTGGCATTTTCACATAATTTAATCATATGGTCATAGTACGCGTTTTTTTTTTTGTTGTTGTTTTTTTAAATCATTACCAGCATGGCTTAGATGGAATGATAGAAAATGACTGACAGTGTACAACCAAAAGTCAAAGAGGTCCTGCTCTTGACAACACAAAGGCTGCACCCGATTAGTGGATGCATACTTCTGTGGGCTGTCTTTCACCTCCTGGACAACATGGGGGATCATCAGTAAACTTTATCAAATATCTTTAAAAGAAACCAGTGAAAAGGGTTTCTAACATTTGAGGCAAGAAATACTAGGTTCAGTTAATGAATCTGTTATTTGAAATCAGCAACCATTGGTTTCAACATTCAGAACCACATCCCAGGTGGACTGATTGTACGTGTCTGCATAGACGTGCATTTTTCCACTTACAAATCATTGTCTGCATACGACACCTCACAATGCATTTTTCATGTAAGTTGAGGCAATCCCTGCAGGGATGTTATTAAAACAACCCTGAAGGGACATATTCAACACCGACAGCATGACATATTCAACACCAACACCATTTATTTCTCACCTCGATTGTTTTCTGGAACATGTTTTGTTGTTTACTTTTTAGGATATCGGTGAAATTGCCGTCCCGGTTCGTTCTTGGATGTGGGGTAAACAGATATGACAGACCACCTACCGGAGCACCCGTCGTAGTGTTGACTAGTGAGATGCAGCTCATATGTTTTGCCTCTGTTCTCCAATACCCATTTTTCCCTCCAAATGAATGTTATTGAAAATACAAATAATGTTGCAGTTGAAGCATGAAGTGATCAACAGTCAGTGACCATTATGACACCTCCGGAGACCTGAAGGAGCGGCAGTGCAGGCATCTAGCATTAGGTGGACAGTAACAGGTAGGACCACTGATGTCTTATGAACACCAACCAAACCAATTCTATTAGAGCTCAATGGGTAGGACATCACTGAAGACCCAGGTGTAAAATACCCGTCACTGGAAATTGAAGGAGGACATGGAGAAGGTTTTTATTACAGAGGAAGATGCAAGGGATAGGATGAGAAGGAGGCAGATGATGTGGAGACCCCTAAAGGGTGCAACCAAAAGAAGAAGACGATGACAACGACGAAGAAGAAGAAAGCAGCCAGCAAGAAGTTTTTTATGCTGTTTTGACATTTTACAGTTCTGCTGTAATGCATATTTCTGAAGGTCACAGGAATATAATGCAGGTTATGTTTCCTAACCATTATTTTGTTACAAATGAATATTATAGAGCTAGTAACATATGCTAACTCCTTATCAGACAACTACTCAGCTTATTGTGTCTAGAAACATGTACCCTTCATCTCTAATTGTCTCTATATTTGTAATGGGCCCACTGTGCTTTACTGGCATTCTTTAATTAGAGCAGTGTCTTCCAGAGCGATGACAAAGGATGAAACAGGGCCTCATTGTCCACTAATAATAATTCCCCAGCTAAATAAATAAAGTCCTCCTCATATTGGACGGTCATGGAGGACCATGTTTTAGTGGTATTCTAATTGAAATACATGATTCCAACAGCATGTTTCTGCACTTGGTCGCAATGAACCATATCTGATTCTTCATTAGGTAATTATGAATGCTAATGCAAATAAAGCACCTTTCAAATGGAGCTCTCCCTCTTGCTCTCCCGCTCGGTATCTCTCCTCGCAAGGAAATTAATCACTTGCTCCTCGACGGAGGGGAAGACGGCGAGACGAGGCAAAGAAGCCAGCTGCAGGACGGTCACTTTACTCTCTTTCTGTCGAGATATGAAAGAGCGGAGAGACATTAATGATGTCTTGGGGATTCCACCAGGGAACGTGAAAGGACTCTAAGGGAAAATGAGAGCACTACTCAGATTTTTTTCTCTGTTCCTCGTTGCTTTATTAAAGCAAGGAAAGGAATGAGAGAAGGGGGTGGGGGGAGTCACTTAGAAGTCTCCCATAAAGCACAAGCCAGAGCATTTTGCAGCAATTACAGACAGATTGGGGATTTAGATATTAGTGCCCGGTGGTCCATTAGCTGGTAATTTGCCTGTCTTTTTTTCTTCCACTTTCAGCAGAGGAGTGTTCGTGCAAAGATCTTTACCACTCTAATCCTGTAAATAATAGCTGCATGGAAGAGAGAGAGAGAGGAGAGAACAGGTCCCTGATAGCTGAATGACACTGAAGATAGCAGACGAAAAGAGAAGAGAAGTGGATGGATGGATGGATGATAAAATGTTAACAGTTACAAGTAACATTTGTTTATGTGATGTAATCCTGCCCCCACCTTGAACCCATCTGTCACTCCTACAGCACACCTCACCACCATCTTGTTGACCTCATACATGTCCAGCACCACCCTCACAAACTTTTCCTTTGCTCCCTCTCTCTTTGCCATACGCCTAGACTCCAAATACTCCAGTCTACTTTCTTCATCTTTGTTACAACTCGCCGCTCATTAGCGGTGCCAGCTGCGCGCACACCTGCACCTCGTCAGCAGCACAGGATATAAGCCACTCTGCCCTGGGCTTCGGCCTGAAGCCGTCTGATCCCTTCGGCCAACTTGCTGCAGAGGAACCCCCTCACCTACCAGCAAGATCTACAGCGTAAGCCTACCTTCTCTTGTCGTTCCCATCTCTCCCCTGTGCACAGGTGGATTCCCGGCGGCGGACTTCGCCTCTGCATCGCCATCTTCTCGCTGCTGTCAGGTGCATCATCAGGTCACTGTCTCCCGGGCTCGCCCTTGTACACGCCTGCCACCTGCCCTGCCAAGTAAGCCAACAAGATCCTTTAACCATTTGTACTGGTTTGGTGCCCGTTACCTTTTCCCTGTGCTCTCTCCCCAGGGTTGTCCGGCTGCACGGTTTCCTGCCTCCGTGCCTGACGCAGACGTCCGCCACCAGTACATCCACATATCACAGACACGCAACCACACATCCCTGTTGTTGAATAAAACTGTTAAATTCACTCTGAGCCTGCGTGTGTGTCTCCTGAGCCGTGCGTTATGTCAGTACGGCTTCAGCAGAGCGGCTCGGCGGACAGCGGGCTCACACGCCGACTTTCCACCCTCGAGGCTCGGGTGGATTTAATAGCTCATCAGCAACAGGTGATTCTTAATCAGTTAACTTTGATTACTGACCGGTTAGACCGCCTGGACCCCCGGCAGCCGTTCCCCCCGGCTCGTCAGGGAGGCGCAGCTTCAGTGGCCGTCCAGCCTGCTCCGGGTGTCCCAGCCCGACTCACACCTATCCCGACCCCCGCCCGCTTTAGCGGTAAGCTCGGTGGAGCGCGGGGGGTCATTATGCAGTGTGAGTCGGTGTTCCTGCGCGTCCCCGGAGATTTTTCCTCAGACCACAGTCGAATTGGCTATATAGGTAATCTCCTGGAGGGTCGTGCGTTCACCTGGGCTTATGCCGTAATGGCAAGGCCCAGTTATGCCACCCTCACCTATGGCCAGTTCATTAACCAGTTCCTGGAAGTCTTTGATCACTCTCGTTTTGAGAGTGTCCAGGTCGATCGCCTCCTCAGCCTTCAGCAGGGGAGCTGATCGGCCGCGGAGTACGCCATTGACTTCCGGGTTACAGCGGAGGAGGTTGGCTGGGAGGAACGCGCCCTCTGTGGCATCTTCCTCCGCAGTTTAAATTCTGGTCTGAGGGATGAACTGGCTGTTCGGGATATCCCTGAAACATTTGTGGAACTAATCTCTCTCACCATCAGCTTGGATAACCGGCTGCGCGAGCGCGCCTCGGAGCGGAAGTTGCCTTCTCGCTCGCGGGGTGCCTCGTCACGCCCGTCCCAAGCTCGCCCCCTGGCGTTACCACCACCGGAGGTTTCCGAGGAGTCGGAACCCATGGTGACGGGCCGGGCAAAGCTCCCCCTTGCGGAGAAACAACCCCGCCGTGAGTTGGGTCTCTGCATGTATTGCGGAGACAACCAGCACACTGTGGAGCGTTGCCCGGAGAAGCCAAACGGGGAGGTCCGCGAGTAATTGTAGGGGGCCTCGCGGACGCTAACCGGTCAACTCCCCTCACACATTTGTCGCTGCCCATCCGTTTTTGCCATAACCCCACAGGGCACCTCACCCACGCACTGGTGGACTCACGCGCGGAAGGCAGCTTTATTTCACAAAGCCTGGCAACCCGATTGGGCATCCGTTGTCAGCCCCTTAAAACTCCTCTCGCCCTCATCAATCTCTCCCGTGCGTCCCTGGGGAAAGTGACTCATCGGACGAACCCCGTCTCAGTCATTGTCTCTGGAAACCACCGGGAGGATATATCCTTTTACATCCTGCCATCCTCTGTGTCTCCGGTGATTCTGGGTTACCCGTGGCTCCGTCTCCACAACCCCGTCCTGGATTGGAAGACCGGTAGGGTGACAGCCTGGAGCACCTTCTGCATGAGCACCTGCCTCCAATCCGCTGGCTGCTCTCCATCCTCTCCTCCCGTGGTCAAGGATGCCGCGCCTCCAGACCTCTCCTTGGTGCCAGCGGAGTTCCACGACCTGGGCGCAGTCTTCAGTACGTCCAAGGCAATGTCTCTTCCCCCACACCGGCCTTACGACTGCGCCATAAATCTCCGCCAGGGGGCACCCCTTCCCTTGGGATGTCTTTACAGCCTGTCAGCGCCGGAGAAGGAGGCCATGAATACTTACCTCAAGGAATCGCTCAGTGCAGGTATTATCCGCCCATCTTCATCTCCATTAGGTGCAGGGTTCTTCTTCGTGGGCAAGAAGGATGGCTCCCTTCGTCCATGCATCGACTTCTGTGCCCTCAATGACATCACGGAGAAGGACCGTTACACCCTGCCCCTGATGGACACTGCCTTCCACTCCCTCCAGGGGGCGACCTGGTTTACCAAGCTGGATCTCCGCAGCGCGTACCACCTCGTCCGGATCCGGGAGGGAGATGAATAGAAGACTGCCTTCCGTACCCCGAACGGCCACTTTGAATACCTGGTCATGCCGTTCGGGTTGACCAACGCTCCAGCCGTCTTTCAGCGCCTGATCAATGACGTCCTCCGGGACTTCATCGGTCTATTCGTGTTCGTCTACCTGGATGACATTCTAATCTTCTCCAAATCCAGGGACGAGCACAGGGTGCATGTGAGACGGGTCCTCCAGAGGCTGCTGGAGAACCGGCTGTATGTGAAGGCGGAGAAGTGCGAGTTCTATGCCAAGACGACGTCATTTCTCAGGTTTGTCATCTCCCACGACCAGGTGCTTCCAGACCCAGCCAAAGTTAAAGCGGTGGTAGATTGGCCCACTCCCACATCTAGGAAGCAGGTGCAACGATTCATCGGCTTCGCCAATTTCTACCGCCGCTTCGTACCCAATTTTGGAGCCATCGTCGGCCCTCTGACCCGTCTCACCTCCCCTAAAACCCGGTTCCAGTGGACTGAAGAGGCCGCGGCAGCCTTCCAGGCGCTGAAGGCGGAGTTTTCCTCCTCCTGGGTCCTCAGCCAGGTCAACCCCTCTCTTCAGTGCATCGTGGAGGTCGACGCCTCGGATACGGGGGTGGGGGCGGTGTTATCTCAACGGTCACCTGCGGATGGAGTCAAACGGCCCTGCGCCTTCTTCTCCCGGCACTTGTCCCCGGCGGAGCAAAACTATGACGTGGGGGACAGAGAGCTTCTCGCCATCAAGCTCGCGCTCCAGGAGTGGCATCATTGGTTGGAGGGGGCCACCCTGCCATTCGTGGTATTAACGGATCACAAAAACTTGGAATATTTAAGAACTGCCAAGAGTCTGAATGCCCGCCAGGCCCGTTGGTCCCTGTTTTTTGCTAGATTCCGTTTTACCATTACATTCAGGCCGGGCTCCAAGAACGGTCTCCCTGACGCCCTCTCCAGGCAATTCGCTCCTGAGTAATCGGAGGACGCCGTGCACACCATCCTGCCCAGGTCGTGCGTCGTGGGGGCCATTTCCTGGGAGATCGAGGATAAGGTCCGGAGGGCGCAGGAATCGGAGCCGGACCCTGGCGGCGGACCGGAGGGGAGGCTCTTCATTCCATCCTCCGTCCGGGGGGAGGTCATCCATTGGCTCCATACGTCCAAACTCGCCTGCCATCCTGGGACCTCTCGGATGATTGACCTGCTCCAACGTTCCTTTTGGTGGCCGGGACTGCGCAAGGACGCCGCCCGCTATGCCCGGGCTTGCCCCATCTGCGCCACCAGTAAATCTGGCAACTCTCCCCCCGCGGGTCTGCTCCAGCCCCTACCCGTCCCTGGTAGGCCCTGGTCGCACATCGCGTTAGACTTCGTCACCGGTCTCCCCGTCTCTAACAACTTTGACACAGTCCTGACCATCGTCGACCGCTTCTCCAAGGCCGCCCACTTCGTGCCATTACGAGGGCTCCCCTCTGCCTTGGAGACGGCAGATCTTCTCACCCAACACGTGGTCAGGCTGCACGGGATACCAGTTGACGTGGTCTTCGACCGGGGTCCCCAATTCACCTTGGACGTCTGGCGGAGTTTCTGTAAAGCATTAGGAGCCCAGGTAAGCCTCTCCTCCGGCCATCACCCCCAATCTAACGGGCAGTGTGAGCGGACCAACCAGGAGCTGGAGGCTGCTCTCCGCTGCGTCACCGCCTCCAAGCCTGCGTCATGGAGCAAACACCTTGCCTGGGTGGAGTACGCCCACAACACCGCTCGCTCCTCCGCCACAGGGATGTCCCCCTTTAAGGCATCCCTGGGTTACGACCCCCCTCTGTTTCCCTCGCTGGAGAACGAGTCGGCAGTTCCTACAGTCCAGGCTCACCTCAGGCGGTGCCGCTCCATCTGGACCACTACGCGCAATGCACTTTTACGCACAGCGGAGCGCAATAAGACCACGGTGGATCAGCATAGGAGGCCTGCTCCTGCCTACCAGGTAGGCCAATCAGTCTGGGTGTCCACGCAGGATGTGAACCTGAAGGGTGAGAGGAGAAAATTGGCTAAGCGTTTCATGGGCCCATACCCCGTCACCAAAATTATCAACCCGGTGGCTGTGCGTGTTGCTACTCCCCCCTCCCTCCGCATCCATCCCACCTTCCACGTCTCCAAGGTGAAGCCGGTGGTGTCTGATCCCATCTGCCCTCCTCCTGCTGCGCCGCCCGCGCCCCGTATGATAGATGGCCATCCGGCTTGGACTGTCTCCACCATCTTGGACTCCCGGCGCCGGGGTCGCGGGCTACAGTACTTGGTGGACTGGGAGGGCTATGGTCCTGAATGGAGACAGTGGGTGCGTCCCTCGTTCGTGTTGGATCGTTCTCTCATCACCGAGTTTCACCGGGCACACCCTGAAAAACCATCGCCAGGAGGCGCTGTTAGAGGGGGGAGTACTGTTACAACTCGCCGCTCATTAGCAGCGCCAGCTGCGCGCACACCTGCGCCTCGTCGGCAGCACAGGATATAAGCCACTCTGCCCTGGGCTTCGGCCTGAAGCCGTCTGATCCCTTCGGCCAACTTGCTGCAGAGGAACCCCCTCACCTACCAGCAAGATCTACAGCGTGAGCATACCTTCTCTTGTCGTTCCCATCTCTCCCCTGTGCACAGGTGGATTCCCGGCGGCGGACTTCGCCTCTGCATCGCCATCTTCTCGCTGCTGTCAGGTGCATCATCAGGTCACTGTCTCCCGGGCTCGCCCTTGCACACGCCTGCCACCTGCCCTGCCAAGTAAGCCAACAAGATCCTTTAACCATTTGTACTGGTTTGGTGCCCGTTACCTTTTCCCTGTGCTCTCTCCCCAGGGTTGTCCGGCTGCACGGTTTCCTGCCTCCGTGCCTGACGCAGACGTCCGCCACCAGTACATCCACATATCACAGACACGCAACCACACATCCCTGTTGTTGAATAAAACTGTTAAATTCACTCTGAGCCTGCGTGTGTGTCTCCTGAGCCGTGCGTTATGTCAATCTTCATGACTCACCCACTTTTTCTTTGCCAACCTTTACTTTGAACACTTCTTCTTCTTCTTTTATATTTGGTTGGCAGTTGGCAACCAGCCCACAGGTGCATCACCACCACGTACTTCTCTATAGATCATCACTTTCTTGCATGTCCTCATTCTACCAGCAAGTCTCCTTGTCTTCTTTCCTCTGTCCAGAGGATGCACCACATACCTTTCTACCCATTTCCCACAATATTTGTACTGAACTTGCCTAGTTTTACGGTATCTCTATTTTATGGTACCTCTTTCTCTTCTACCTGATATCCAACTTGTGGGGCATACACACTAACAACATTCAACGTCACACCTTTGATGTCTAGCTTCAAACTCATGATTCTGTCCGACTCCCTCTTCACCTCCTGAATGCTCTTCACATATGCTTCCTTCAAGATTATTCCATTCCATTCCTCTTCCTATCTATACTATGGTAGAACAGTTTAAATACATCTCCAATGCTCTTAGCCTTGCTTCCCTTCCATGTGGTTTCTTGAACACATAGTATACACTACTCACAAAAACTTAGGGACATTTGGCTTTCGGGGGAAATTTATGGAAAATGTAAAAAGTTCACACTAGTGATATCATAAAAGTAGGGCATTTAAGTAGAAGCATGCAATGGTGATTTACTCATCTCAAACAATTTATTGAAACAAAAGCCAACAACAGTGGTGGGTATACCACAACAAAAAATGTCAATGTCTCAGTAGCTTGTCATGTGCCCTTGAGCATCAACTACAGCTTGACAACGATGTCCCATGCTGTTCACAAGTCAACTTATTGCCTGCTGAGGTATTGCATTCCCACTCTTCTTGAAGGGCAGCCCTCAGGTCATTGAGGTTGTGGGGTGCAGGGTTACGAGCCTCTAAACGGTGACTCAGCTGATCCCATAGGTCAGGGGTGTCCAACCATGTGCCATGGAGAGCCAAGACCCTGCAGGTTTTACCTCCAACCAGTGTCTTCAACAGCAGATTTCTGTGAACTTCTTCCCACTGATTGCTGATAAGTGAAAACACCTGCTGAAGAGACTGGGTAGAAGAGAAAACCTGCAGGGTCTTGGCTCTCCATGGCACATGGTTGGACACCCCTGCCATAGGTTTTCTATGGGATTCAGGTCTGGAGAAAGTGCAGACCACTCCATTTGAGGTACCCCAGCCTCCAGCAGCCATTCCCTAATGATGCAATCTCGATGAGCTGGTGCAATGTTGTCCATGAAGATGAAATTAAGCCTGTGTTATTCATGCAGGGGCACAATGACTGGATTAATGATGTTATTCAGGTAGTATCGGCTTGTCACTGTACCATTCACAAGGTGTATGGCAGTTCTGTATTGACTAGACACACCTGCCCAGACTGTAACATGGTGACAACAGTGGCTGATGCATAACGCTCTCCTTGACGTCTCCAGCATTGTTGGCGGCTATCATTTCTGCTCAAGGTGAATCAACTTTCATCAGAGAACAGCACTGAGGCCCACTGGTCCTCGTCATCTTGATCTTTTGACTTGGAATGTGGGTGACATGTTTTCAGTAGGTTAGATAGAATCAAACAAAATTGTTCATTTTAATCAACCACATACATATAAACAGTAAAACCAGATAAGTGATAATTTTGCAGTGGTCTCTTTGGGCTCCTAATTTTTTTTTTCCAGAACTGTATATACCACAGATTCCATTCAGTGCCTGTGCATGAAATGCGGCTGTGTGGCAGACAGCTCCAGGGCTTGGTGGTGAAGTGTAATCAGCTGGAATTAAGGTGCCTAAAGATTCCAATCTGTAGTCTGCACCACCTGATGTGCAGGTCTCCATTCTGGAGCGGTGGACGTGGGGTGACGCAGTGGGGTACTGCGTTGGGTCCACATTGACACAGGTGGGACACGCAGCATAAATTGGGTTTAAGAATTAAAATGAGACGACGGACCCACTCACACTGAGGCCAGTTGGCCTGTGCAATACCTGGGGCCACAGCTGTGCTGTGCTTACATTGTTTTTAGCGTAGCCAGGCTCAAGCATCAGTATCACTTGTACAAACATCATTATGTTGTAATATGACTCACATGTGGCTTTGGGTCATTGATAAGCACCGTTTGTTTACAAGAAGTGCGGTCTCAGAGACGGCACAGGAGAACACAATGAACACCTGAATGTTGTAGCTTATTTTGAGTCATTTTTTTCCTCAGAGGCCTCTCTAATACAGCAATTATATTGTTAAAAAAAAAAAAAACTGATGGGAGGAACAGTCGCACCTACCATATGTCCTTTGCACACTGCGTACACATACATGTGTTTGTACATGAGAAACCTAGCCAAAGCTGAAGCACATCTCTTTGTGGAACAAAGCCACAGGCCTTGGTTGGCCCTACAGTGCTGTCCAAGGTGATCACACTATGCAAATGAAGCTGACCTTGGGTTAGGCTTGTGTGAGCAGAGCCTGAGTTCTAAAATTGATAACTACCACAAGAATTACAGAAAAACTAAAACACTGAAAAGAGGTTTAACAATGTCCAGAGGAGGTGATTAGTGCCAAAAATAAGAAATGCCCTCAGAAGCAACAACACATCCACTATAAGAACAATTAAGGTGCCTTCACCAAACTCGAACAGGCGGCGCAAATTCATACAAAGTCAATGGAAAGAGGTGAGCACATGCGAAACTGCGCATTCACACATTCATGTCCAAGAAATAGCGCTGGCTTTGAGTAAAAGTATCAACACTGGAGAGTAAAGTAGTTTGAAAATGAGACTGACACTCAACTGGAGACAGAAAGATTGGGAGCTCTTCAGCTGAATTGGGATGTCAAATTTATTTACTCACAGATTCCTGCCACGGACGTGCTAACAAGGCCATTTGCATTTGGTGTAAAGGCACCTTTAGTATTACAGACAGATAAACATTGGTGTGAAACATCAGGCATCATATATTACCACTGAGACAAATAGGACAGCCTATGAAAGCACACAAAGCAATATTATACCTGGACACAGGTCGAACTGAAGAACAATTACAAACCAACAGACAGACAGAAAACCAAAATAGGACAAGAAGTAAAAACACAAGACACACTGACACACATAGGAAAGTAAAGACAACTGGGAAATTCACAAGGTCAATATAGATCTCTGAATTAAATTACAAGTATTTTAAGCCCCAAACAAGTGGGATAAGAAACAGAAGAGGGAGTATGAGGAGATCTGAGAGGAAGCTCGATTTAAATTGTCTCCTTTAGAGCAACAGTACAGTAATTGGCATGTCCATAAAGCTTGTTATGAGCCAGAGTTAGCAGTGTATTGACATGAGATAGTATAGTCCCTATGGCCTAGCCCTGAGATATTCAAGCATGGGGTGACATTAATCACGGTCCGCCCCTTCATCGATCGCCTGGATAATGGTTCCGCTTATCACCTCACTGGCTTCTAAAGGGGCAAAAGCCAGAGCCACTAAGGGACATCCTCAGTGTCTTTCATTTCTATTCCTCTCTCTTTTGCTTATTAATTTTAATGCATTTAACCTCTGAATCATTACACAACATAACAAAAATATTTTTTTTGTAAGTTGTCTGTGTTTTTTCAACTGATTTAAGACAGTTTTGCACTGCTGAATCCGAAAATGACATCTGTTTCTCTCGATCAGGTCAGGTTTTTATGCTAAGTTGTAAGCAGTTGTACAGTTGTACTGTAAATTGAATAGTAGACATTGATAAAGGTAAATACATGTAAATTGAATGTTACATCATCATTGTTCAAAATTCAGAGAATTTCAAGAAATAAAAAAGAATTTTGGATCACATAAAGTGAAAATACTCGTACATGTAAACAAAAACATAAAAAAACATGTGGCCATAGTTCAAAAAGTTGACCTGATGGAGCAAAGCCAATGTGATTTTTGGATTCAGCACATCAAAACTGTTCTAAATCAGCGAGATAAAACTTAGACAATAAATCTGGTGTTGACCAGTGTTATTATTTAGTCTAATTCATGAAGCAAATGAACAAATAAAACCTGAGAACACAGCGGGAACACACTGAAAAAAACACATTACTTGTCATGTTTACATAATGAATCTGTTGCGTTGGATGTTTACTATATCAGCAGTGGCATACGGAGTACCCATCCATCTTCTCTGTCTCCTCCCCTTTTCCCACCTCTAATCTCTGCACTCTCATCTCTCTTTGAAAATGGGAGAAGGCTAGCCAAATCTCTGCAGATCAATTAAGGGAAGGGCTCTGCCATTCGGGGGAAGAATGGGGCAAGAGAAAGAGTGAAAAATGAGAGTCAGAGTGATGTAAAGGAGCAGCTGAGGTGATGAAGGAAAGGAAAATAGGAATCAAAGGGTGGGAGGACACGTAGGATGCAGGATGTTTGGGAAAAGGGAATGAAGACGAGAAGAGTGTGACATTTGCATTTTCAGCACTGCACCCTGCATCCACGTGGAGCAAACTAGCCAGTCTCACTAATAAGTCAGCCACTAGTTGGCCACTTTCCTGGCCTCCCCTCAGCTCTTTGCCCTAACAGCCCATCTTCATGGGATGATGGGCATCTGTGTTATTGCTATCTGTCAGTGTCATAGTGGCTGGACAAGCAACCTGAGTGCAATGTGCAATCACCAAGTGAACACACAAAAAACGTTTGACCTTTTATTAGAATATTCAAAACAGCAATCTTGATGAAAAACGCCAGTCGCTCGCCAGATTAACAGGAGCCCTGCGGAGGAAAGACGAGACTGGTTAGAGAGGAATGGAGAGTGAATGAGGAAACAAATAGTTCCACTCACGTGAGAGATGAGACAAGACCGGCACAGAACCCAGCGAAGGTGATGAACCAGCAGGCAGAACTGCCAGTTGGGTATGATGGGTGGGTCTGACCGGGTGGAGGAGGAAGGTTGCCTCAAGGTGGAGCAACAGGCTGGCGAGTGCACCAGTGCCCCGAAGACGCACCGCTTCGTTGGCAGCAACCTGGAAAAGTGGAGGAGAAGAGATTGTAAGATAACGGCATCAAAGACACAACCGCTTACAGAGGAGCCGTCTGCTGAGCAATATACCCAAACGAGCCAGCGTTGAATCACTGAACATTTCCTCCATAAATGCTAGCCAAGCAGGAATCAGCAGGTGCGTCTGATGAGGGAGCCGGTGAACAGGAAGGAGGGGGCAAGCGCTCACCAGCACATGACAGTGCCCCCCTCTCAAGGAACGCCTCCTCGCAGTCGCCCAGTCTTTTCAGGATGCGCACGAAGGTAGTCCCGGACCATACCTTTGTCATGGATCTTGGACCAAGGGACCCATGACTGATGCTCTGGGCCATAGCCCTCCCAGTCGATTAAATACTGGAAACCCCAGCCCCGACGACATACATCCAGGATTTCCTTCACGGCATAAGTGACGTGTCCGTCAAGGACCCTGGGAGGAGGAGCTGGCTTCGGGGGAGGGCAGAGAGGGCTGGAAGAGAGAGGCTTCATTTTGGAGACGTGGAAGGTAGGGTGCGCGTTGAGCATCCGTGGAAGCTGGAGCCGGACAGCAGAGTCACCGACGTTACTTGTGACGGGGAAGGGACCCACAAACCGGGGAGCAAGCTTGTGACACTCAGCCTTCAGTGGAACCTGGTCCATGGCCACCCAGATCTGCTGTCCCATCCTGTAGTTCGGCGCCGGGATCCTCTTAAGGTCAGCGTAACGCTGATTGCGCTCCGTGGCATGCAGAAGCGTCGCTCTGGTGGATCTCCAGGCTCAGTGGCAGCGATAGAAGTGGGTCCCCACAAACGGCACCTCAACCTCTCTCTCAGCCATAGAGAGCGGGGGGGGGGGTGTAGCCCACAGATGCCTCAAAAGGTGATCAGCCCGTAGCTGAGGAGACTGTGGAATTCAATGAATATTTTACCCAGGTTAGGTGGGAGCTTCAAGAAGCGGGGTCGTCGGCTGCCACACAACAAAGGGCAGCCTCCAGGGACTGATTGGCATGCTCAGCCTGCCCATTGTTCTGAGGATGGTAGCCGGAGGTGAGGCTTTCGGTGGTGCCCAGAGAGTGAAAGAAGGCCTTCCAGACTCGTGATGTGAACTGCGGACCCCAGTCAGACACAATGTCTGTAGGAATGCCATGTAACCTGATGACATGGTAGGATAGAAGTTCTGCTGTCTTCGCGGCAGACGGCAGCTTTGGGAGGGGAACCAGGTGTACGGCCTTGGAGAACCTGTCCACGATGGTCAAAATCACTGTATTGCCGTGGGAAGGGGGAAGACCAGTGACAAAATCCACAGCGATATGGGACCAACGCCAGATGGGGAGGGGGAGGGGGTGAAGAAGACCAGCGGGGGGGGGGGGGGGGGCGTAGAGGAAGACTTGTTACGGGCACATGTCCAACTAGCCTTTACATACTCCTGCACGTCTCGCCACAACATGGGCCACCAAAACGCTTGTCTGATGATATCAATAGTCCGTACCATCCCCGGGTGGCAGGCAAAACGTCCGGTGTGTGCCCCCACTGGATGACTTCACTGCAGAGGGCGGTAGAGACGTACAGGCGGTTGGGGGGACATCCCGCTGGTTCGGGCTCTGAGGACTGGGCCTGGCGGACTCTATTCTCGATCTCCCAGGTGAGGGCTCCCAGGATGCACGAAAGCGGGAGAATGGACTGGGGGCGGGAAGGGGGGTCAGCCACGTCCTGACTGAACTGTCTGGAGAGAGCATCAGGCTTCCCTTTGCGGGAGCCGGGCCTGTAAGTGACAGAAAAATTAAAGCGCTGGTAAAATAAGGCCCAGTGAGCCTGCCTAGGATTAAGCCGGTGAGCCGACCGCAGATACTTTAAGTTCTTGTGGTCAGTCTACATGACAACCGGGTGAGCAGCTCCCTCCAGCCAGTGTCTCCATTCCTTAAATGCCAATTTAATGGCCAACAGCTCACGATCCCCGACGTCATAATTCCTCTTGGATGGAGTGAGCTGCTGAGAAAAATACGCACATGGGCGGAGCTTCAAGTCCGGGGGAGAATGCTGATATAAAAGAGTGCCCAACCCCGTCTCTGAAGCCTCCACCTCCAGGGGTCAACCTGAGCCAAGATTTATTAAATTTATTAAAGGCCTGCTCAGCTACCTCGGTCCATACAAATAGCACCTTAACAGAGGTCAGCGGTGTTAAAGGCTGTGCTATCCCACTATAGTTTCAAATAAACCTGTGATAAAAATTCGCAAACCCCAAGAAGCGTTGCAGCTCCTTGCGGGAGTGGGGGGTTGGCCAATCTAGCACAGCCTTCACCTTGGCTGGGTCAGCTCTCAGCTCTCCCTCCGTTATGATAAAGCCAAGGAAAGAAGTGGAAGATGTGGAATATTCACACTTCTCTGCCTTGACATACAGTTGGTTCTCTAAGCGCCGCTGTAACACGGCTCTGACAAGAGTCTCATGTTCCTCTGGCATGTGAGAAAAAATCAGAATGTCGTCTAAATAGATGAAAACAAATCGATTAAGCATGTCGCGGAGGATGTCATTGATTAAATGCTGGAAAACAGCGGGGACATTAGTTAATCCGAAAGGCATAACCAAATACTCAAAATGCCCCAGATGTGTTTTGAACACTGTTTTCCCACTTGTCCCCCTCGTGTATTCTAACTAGGTGAAAAGCGTTACGTATGTCGAGCTTAGAGAATACAGGTGAACGCTGCAGGACCTCAAAAGCAGAGTTCATCAGGGGCAAAGGGTATTTATCTTGACAGTGATGGCGTTAAGTTCCCGGTAATCAATGCACGGATGCAAAGACCCATCCTTTTTGCCCACAAACAAAAACCCCGCCCCAAGGGGAGCCGAGGATGGCCAAATAAGACGGGTGTTCAACGAATCCTTTATGTACCTTTCCATCGCCTCTCTGTCAGGCCCAGAAATGCTATAGAGTTTGCTGGACAGCAGCCTCGCACCCAGAAGGAGGTCAATGGCACAGTCATTTGAGCGATGTGGGGAAAGCGCTAACGCTCGCGACTTGCTAAACATCTCCCCGAGGTCGTGATAGACCTTGGGTACGAGGCTGAGGTCCGGTGGCTCAGCCTGAGGAGAGGAGACGGGAAGGGAAGGGGAACACTCGGCCGAATTTAGGCATATTGCCAAACAGTTGGGGCTCCAGGAGGTGATGGAATTTTGTGCCCAATTAATAATTGGATTATGCCTCCGGAGCCATGGATAACCGAGTACCACGGTGTGTGAAGCTCGTGGAAACACGTAAAAAGTCTGCTTCTCCCACAACAGGACGGATAACTGCGCTGTGCAATGGGTAACAGACGCCACTGTCTGGCCGGAAAGGGTACGCACAGAACGGGGACCCAGCAGTTTAACTGTCAGAATTCCCATCTCATGCACCAGCTTAGTGGTGACAAAATTACCCTATGCCCCGGAATCGATTAGGGCGGAGACCCTCCTCTCAACCCCCGGTAGCTGGATGAGGGCCGAAATAGAGAAATTACTGTGGGGATCGGATTGAGTCCCACCCGCCAGACCCCTCGCGGCTACTGACAGAGCCGATTCTTTTGTCCATAGGCGGCATGTGTCTAACTTGTGATTCAAAGAGCCACAGTAGGCACACACCACGATCCGCTGCCGCCACACAGCCTCTGCTCGCGGAAGACGAGCAGAGATGAGCTCCATTGGCTCGGGGGCGGAGTTAAACTCACCTTGATCAGTAGACGCTGGGAGAGAGCAAGTAACGAGCGGGCGACAGGAGGCACCGCACTTCCGAGCGCGTTTACGGTATCGATTATCCAGCCCGACCGCCTGATCTATCAGGCCGTCCAAGGTGGCAGGAATGACATGAACCACCAAGTCATCACAGAGCTGAGGATTCAGTACGTGGAGGAACACGCTGCGTAACGCAACTTCATTCCACCCCGAATCTGCTGCCTCAGCCTGGAACTCCACCAAGAAGTCGGCCACAGACCGGCTGCCCTGGCGGAGCGACATCAGGCGACTCATAATGTTCCCATCACTCTCGGAACGGTTGAACGTGCGGGTAAACTCGGCCACAAATTGGTCAAATGTAGGTGGCAAAACTCTCTGACTATTGATAACAGACCGTGCCCAACTAAGGGCACTGCCCTGAAGCAGAAGAATAAACTGATGTATTTTAGAAACGTCATCCGGGAACTCACCCTGCACCTGCCCAAAATACAACTGAATCTGGCATAGGAAATCCTTGCATTTCCCCACCTCCCCCGCATACAGAGCAGGTGTGGTAATAGCAAGGGTCCGGCAAACAATAGTAGAAGAAGAAGGAGCAGGTGGAGATGGAGTAGCCGGAACACCCGCATGGCCCAATCGGTCAGTAAGGACATTCAGCTGCTGTGTAATTGCCTGCAGCAGTTGAGTTGTGCTCAGCCACCTGGCTCTGTAACGTTGAGGCAGTGGAGCGCGGAGTGATCGGTTGGTGATGATGCACCTGCCAGGTTGTGACTCTGGCTGGCTCGTTCTGTCATAGTGGCTGGACAAGCAACCTGAGTGCAGTGTCCAATCACCAAGCGAACACACAAAAAACGTTTGACCTTTTATTAGAATATTCAAAACAGCAATCTTGAGGAAAAACGCCAGTCACTCGCCAGATTAGCAGGAGCCCTGCAGAGGAAAGACGAGACTGGTTAGAGAGGAATGGAGAGTGAATGGGGAAACAAATAGTTCCACTCACGTGAGAGATGAGATGAGACCGGCACAGAACCCAGCGAAGGAGATGAACCAGCAGGCAGAACTGCCGGTCGGGTATGATGAGTGGGTCTGACTGGGCAGAGGAGGAAGGTTGCCTCGAGGTGGAGCAACAGGCTGGCAAGTACACCAATGTCCCGAAGACGCACCGTTTCATTGGCAGCAACCTGGACAAGTGGAGGAGAAGAGATTGTAAGATAATGTCATCAAAGACACAACCGCTTACAAAGGAGCCGTCTGCTGAGCAATACTGTCATGTTCGAGGTCGTCACCCTGTCCATGACTTGTGGCTGTAGGGTTTCACTATTGCTTATTAATTCCAGCTGGCGGATTGAGCCTTGTTGTCTGCCAGTCCCACAGCCACGCCTCCTCCTCTCACCAGGCATCCACCAGCTGTATGGTTCACCACATACACACTCATGCACGCACACACACTCATACACGCACACTCACACATGATTGCCAATTATTCTTGCACCTGTTTGCCACACGGCTGGGTCCACTTGCTGTCGTTAGAGGTTTCGTACAAATAGCTAGGCAGTGCGACCAGCCGTTGTGGCAGCTTAGAGACGTCAACATTAGACATCCTGGCTTGCATCTGTTGGTTTACCCCTGGACTAAATCGTGTTGTTCCCTCAGAGCCTTTCTGCTCCAACACTATTGTAAGTTTTTCTTTTGTGCCTTTTTCTCCGCTCCTGCCTGATTGGAGCGCGTTAGGCATTCCCTTTGAACCAACTAAGTTTGTAGCCGGGTGTCTCACCCTTTATCCACTGTGACTGTATTTGGACATTCTGTACATTCACCCATTGTAAATAAACACGTTACTTACTCTGCATTTTGGGCTCACTGCCAATTTCTATGTTCGCTGCAGTTTATGCAGCAGACTTGACAAATATACCCAAACGAGCCAGCGTTGAATCACTGAAGATTTCCTCCTTATAAACGCTGGCCAGGCAGGAATCAGCAGGTGCGTCTGATGAGGGAGCTGGTGAACAGGAAGGAGGGGGTGAGCGCTCACCATCACATGGCAGTCAGTCTAGATAAAAAGCCAAACTTTGGGGATCTTTGGGATCAGTGTCCTGCTAAGGGCCCCTTTACATAGCACAGAGATCAGTGACATTGGGCATTTTTTTTAATCTTTTTTTTTTATCATTATCCCACAAGGATCTCATTTGAGAGATCCTTGTGTGTTTTGGACTAAGTCAAAATCTTGAGGAGACAGTGGTGACTTTGAAGATCACTGCAGCTCACTGAGATATCAAAAAATGGCCAGATCTCTCAATGATTTGTATAAAGGGGTTATAAGGAGAGTTGGCATGTTCCCTAAAGTATCAGATGAGATGGCCCCTAGAAGCAGGAAAAACTAAAACCTTGATCTTGAAGGATCTGTGGTTTGAGACATAGAGAAGACGAGGATGGTGTTTGTTGAGGTCCATATAAACAAAGCAGCAGAAAAATTGAGAAAAATGGACATATAGAACCTCCACTTATCCAAAGAACTGATTCCTTTTAAATACTGTATAGGTTAGTATCAGAGATTAGAGTCAAAACTTTACTGTCATTGTGCTATGTAAAATAATACAACAAAACTGGGACTGCATCATGTTGTCTAAATGCTTTACAATATTAGAAAGGTTGATTTCATCCATTGTGAGGATACCAGTCTTTCCCACATATTAAATGTCTGTAAACTGCAAATGAAGGAAAATGAAAGAAAATGTGGAAACCCTACCTGGTTGTGAAATTAAGTACAGTTAAGGAAAGCGGAAGAGTGGAAAGTAGTAGAAACAGTGCCTTGTAGTGGCAAAGTTTTAAGTAATTTTCAATAGTTTATAAAAATCCTTGAAAATGAGCCCTCACTGTTCATACCGTAACCATTACAGTAATGATAGTGCCTCACCACGGACACAGACATGATAGCCTCTCACAATCCCGTGCCCACCTCCATTCTAGGCACTCAGCACATTTGGATTCCTTTATTAGTCCCACAATGGGGAAATTACAGGGCGTCCACGTGAGTGGATGAGACAGCCACTGGTGCGGCGCCCAACCCTTTCACCATTCACACCCGGGGCCACTTTAGAGTCTTCAATTAACCTAACTTGTACGTTTTTGGTATGTGGGAGGAAACCGTAGAAATCCCGGGGTAATCCCACGCAGACACGGGGAGAACATGTAAACTCCACATGGATCACTGTTGGTCAGGGGCCGGGATCGAACCCAGGATCCCCCGCCCAAGGGTGAGTTGCTGTGCCGCAGCAGTGCTAACCACTCCGCCACTGCGGTGTGGACTCTCACCTTCAGTGGAAGGGCTGGGCTTGTTTCTCTGCAGGGGATGCTCCTGTCTGGGAGTGGGGAGTGGGGGCACGGCACCCGAGGTGGGCTCACCGTGGCCCAGTATCAATACTGAATTAATTTTCATTTGAATGATCCAATATTGACTCATTGATTTTTTTTTAATATAATGCCTACTCAGGTGTGAAAGTGAATGCACACTCATGGCTTTTAAACATGCTGTTAAAATAGCAATTGATAACGCATTACTGACTTTAGACAACTCAAATGTGCATTGACAGAAAATGCAGCATAATGCGAATGTGCCCAACATCGTGCTGAGCCTCACCTACTTTAAATGAGTCCCTCCTTCCAGTGACAACTTCAAGTACAGTCAATCCCTGTTTAGGTGCCAAGGGAGCACAGTGGAAAAACAGACAATGCCTGGACAGAAAGTACAGACTACAGTGGTGCAAGACACAAAGTGTGGCGTAAATGCACGCATTAGATCACAGAAATAGGGCCATAGGTCTCTCAAAATTATTATTCCCAATTTCTTATTTTACATGACAGTTTAGACTAATAAATTAGTTTGTGCCCATGACCTGAGGGAGCTTGCAGAGTACAAACAAATTTGAGTAAGAACATATTGACAGACCCCAGATTTGTGGAGAAAAACATGTGTACAAAGAATTTAAAGGTGCACTCTGGTGGCTCTAAAACCACATAAAACCACCTCAGAAACAAATAGGTAGTTCCCAAAATAGTATATTGTGTTTTTTTACCCACAAAAATACTTTCATTGCCTTAGAATTGCTTGGAAAGAGCTTTCAAATCTTTCACCTACTTAAAGGAAACCTGTACCGGTCATTATACTGTAACAACATTAATCCTGCTTTATATTACTTATAAACCAAAAATGTGTTTATTCAGTAAATATAAACCCCCTAGAGTCAGTATACTGAATAATTTTATCCCATGAAAACCACTCAGTCAAAACAAATGGGGGGCAGCCATCGCTGGCCGGAGGTGACGTACAATCGTTATTTCCGGCTTTACCGCGGACGAGTAACGTGTTTACCACAGACGAGTAAATGCATTCAGCAGATGCTCAGTGGGTCAAGATCCAAGTTGAAAACAGTACAAAGTCTGCACAGATATACAATATACTGCACAAACCGTCCTTGGAAATAGCCTTTATTGACGGAATGATCCGCAGGGTCCTCCAGGCACCGGCAGCTGAAGGGGACCTGACGAACAGGCAAGTTACTAGTCAAGTAACTTCAGAACACAGTGAATAAATCTTGATATGCTAGAATTTTATTTCATTAAATTATATGCAGGTAAATTTGCTTGTACATGGTTGTAAAAAATTACATAAAATACTGATGTTGAAACTTTGTTGACTGCTATACTGCAGCCCAGTCAATCGCACAAAGCAACGACTGTGCGTCACTACTGTGCTGAAACTGGCCATGGAGGAGACAAGATGTTGCTGACCATGACTGACTGGCAGAGCAGGGACTTGAAACTCGCACGTATTTGAGAAGGAATCATGACCAAAATTACTGGACGTAACCACTAGTATCATACGATCCTTTGAAATAGCTTTTGATTAAAATTCACTCATTAAGTATGTGCAGATCTATGAATATTCTAACTAGCGGCCTGCAGGGCTTGCACGTGATTGGTCACCATGCTCCTCAACCTGTAGGGCTTGCAGGTCTTGATTGGTCACCACGACTCCTGGTGGGTGGGCCTCTAATCTGTTCACAACGCTTCTGTATGTTAAAGTTTTGCCTATACCTTCAAAAGTAAAAAGCAAAATATTTTTTCTGAAAACGGCATAGCAAGCCAGCACCAGCTCTGCTTACCAAAAGTGGCCCACTGGGCGGCTCACATTCTGCAGCTCACTGCCCCATCTACCAGCAAAGTGAGCTGAGAGCATCGGTCTTACTGAGCAACATTCAAGCCGGGTCCCCCCTCCCCTCCTCCTTCTCCTCCAGTGCTTCGCTAATCACTATGCAAAACGGACAGTTTCAGCCCCCTCAATCCTGCTGCTCCTTGGCTTCTCCCTCTTCCCCCGAGGAAACCAAGAGTATCCTGTTATGTCTGGAAACCCGGAATGACCAACGGAAAGAGTAGCTCTCTCCCTATATGGGCTGGCGTGATGACGTCACCAGCCGGCTGCGTCATCATGCCACTCCCTGTTAACCCCTTCACTACATTCATCCCCCCACCCCCCCTTGGAAGAACACAGAACACATGGCCAAATTTTAACCCTCCCCAATTTGTCACTGTAAACATTAGGAACCCTAGCTAGGGCTAGCAGGTGGCCCACCTCGTAGCCCAGTGTGGCCGAGTGGGTTATTCTGCCACTCTGTAGTTGGCAGCTGCGCCCCTAGCTAACCAGTCCCTATTTTCACACTCTTCCATGGGGAAGGCAGTTCTGCTGGAGGGGCCTTATAGCAGGGCCATGGTGGACACGCCCCTGGAGGTGCTGGGTCCCACATTGCGTGAGCAAACTCCTGCAAAGCTTTGTCCTCCTGAGCTGTCACTCGAACTCAACAGAGACAATTGGCATGCCACACCAAACTGTTTGTCAGCCGGAAGGTTGCTCGCCCCAGCTGTGCAGCAATCCTCATAGGTGTCATTGGTACTGGGGGCCGCAATGTTGTTAGCCCCAGGCCCAGTCACTCGATCTTTCAGACCCGGACCCAATCCAGGACCTCAAGTGGTTTTCCATTTGGCTGCATGTGTCGTAGTGATTGTGGTGATGTACCATCCATATTCGTCATGGGGTGCCTGCCAGGATTTAATGGCTCCGCCGCTACCTGGTGGGTCACAGACTCTTCATCCAATGCCACTGCAGCGATCCCTGGAGGCCGATGCTGGTCGTGGACCCAGAAGATGTCCGGCGCCTCTGCTGCATCCTGCACAATCTTTGACTCTTCATCCAGTGGCTCGGCTGTGGCTCCTGTAGATTGACACTGTACGAGGATACTGAAGCAGTCCGGCTCTTTCTCCCTTTCACCTGGTGCTTGTTGATGTGATATGTCACTATTATGATTGTTAAGATCCACACCAGGTTGGTTGTATCCCAGGGTGCTCAGTGTGCATGGGCTCCTTCTCCTGCAACTCCCCAGCGGCTCCCGCTGGCTCATGCTGGGCAAGGATCTGAGGCAAGTCCAACTGCTGTCTCCCCTCCGGGTAGCGCTCCTCCTGCACATGTGGGATGATTGCACTCTCGACATCATCATCCTGTTGAATCTCGTCCCACTCATTGCCATCATCACCGCCGTATGTTGCGTCCCAACCACTGTAGTCAGTCAAGCTGAGTCTGTTACTGTCGCCGATGGAGAAACCCAGTTGGTAGAAAAGGTCACATCCCAAAATGTTGCCCCATGCGTGGTCATTTGAAACACAAAGTCAGTAACTGCCCTTGACACGTAGCAGACTGTTAGCATGATGGTCCCTACGTTGCTAACTCTGTAGCCACCATACCCATACAGTGCTGCTGGGTCCTTGCCAATTTTGTGGCTGGGGAAAAATTTCTTCACCGTAGCCCAATTTAACATCGACCTCACTGCAGCGGTGTCAAACAGAAGTGGCAAAGTAATGTCGTCCATCTCCACCATGTCATATGCATATGTTGCTCTCTCGGGTCTTACCGTGTGGATGGTCGTCACGGGTGGGTAGTTTTGTTTGGTCAGTGGGCTTGGTGGTGTCATCAACTGGCAAACTTTGGTAAAGTGGTTGAATTTTCCACATTTCTTACATGGTTGCCCCCTTGCCGGGCAAACACGTGCCCTCTCTCGGTGCATCGGGGAACCACAGCTGCCCCACGTGGAGCTCCTCATAGCGGTCCTCCGGTCCACAGTGCTTGCGTCAAACTCTTCTGCCCTGTCACCGGGTTCCTCCATGCTGACTGTGTATGTCAGCGGTATCTGGCTTGGCTGTCGCTGGTGTGGTTGCACACCTAGCTCCGATACTAACCTGTCGACTAACTCAAGCTGGAATGCTAGCTCGATAGTGTTAGCTATTGTCATGTCATTTGGTACCATTAGCATCTTTCCAAAAACAATCTGAAATGTGGACTCATCAGACCACAGCACACTTTTCCACTTTGTGTCAGTCCATCTCAGATGAGCTCAGGCCCTGAGCAACCAGCAGCATTTCTGGGTGTTGTTGATATATGGCTTTTGCTTTGCATGGTAGAATCTTAACTTGCACTTGTAGATGTACCAACAAACCGTGAACAAGCAAGGCAAC
Organism: Pholidichthys leucotaenia; assembly: GCA_020510985.1. Taxonomy (NCBI): domain Eukaryota; kingdom Metazoa; phylum Chordata; class Actinopteri; order Cichliformes; family Pholidichthyidae; genus Pholidichthys; species Pholidichthys leucotaenia. The sequence continues at coordinate 37,239,970 of CM035845.1, read as the reverse complement.
GCCCCCCACCTTCCGGTCAACCCGCAACCCCCACAGAGATGCTCTGAGGCCACTAAACCCCAGGACAACCACGCATCCACCCCATGAGGGAGGGCAAGGGGGACACCGGGTGGCCGGGCAACCAGGGCCAGCGCACTGCCACCCGGGCCCGACGGCTCCCCGCCCCCCCAGCAGAGCTGGACGCTGGCCCCAGGTGCTGGGGGGAACACCCCCAGGACACACCCCAGCAAAGCAGACCTGCCCCCCCACCCCCCCCAGAGCCCCAGACACACACCATGGGAGCCACTAGGTACCCATGCCTAGGTGAGGCAGTAGCAAGCAGCGGGGAGCCACATGGGGAGCCCCTCCAGTACCGGAGGTGACCCCACGGGGCAAGAATGTACCAAACCTGGTACCCCTGGTACCCCCTGACCAGCACACGCTCACTCACACACTGTCACGCACTCAGTCGTTTGCACACTCACACATTCGCACTCACTCATACACTCACATTCTCTCAGTTGCTCGCTTGCTCACTCACTCACACACTGCACTCACCTGTTTTCAATTAACCTGTTCCCCTGTGGAATGTTCCAAAAAGTTGCTTTTGGAGCATTTCCTAGTCTTTTGTTGTTCCTGTAACAGTTTTTTTGGAATGTAGTTACAGGCATCAAATTCAAAATGAGCGACTATTTGCAACAAAACAATGAAGTTTATCAGTTTGAACATTAAATATCCCGTCTTTGTAGTGTATTCAGTGGAATATAGTTTGGAAAGGATTTTTAAATAATTGTATTTTGTTTTTATTTAGGTTTTACACAATGTCCCAACTTCACTGGAATTGGAGTTGTAAATCAGGACCTTGTGATTTGGAAATGAATCTATTTCTGGAAATCAGTGATGATACCCTGTTTTAGCTAGCAGTATTGAACATACTCGAAATGGGAATAGACTGGTACTTTTATAAATATGCACACCATACATCTACAGTCGTGAAAAAATTAGGACACCCCATTCAATATTCATTCATATGGTTACATATCTATGTCTAACCTTGTTTTTGTTCTTATTTGCATTTTTTAACATTTATTTTAGCCATTTTAAGTGGGGATGAATGTGGGGGTGTCCTAAAAAAGATGGGTGGTGTCCTGATTTATTCCTCACTATTTGTTTAGAATTATATTTTACAGAAAATTTGAAAAAAGTCTTGAATTAATTTTTAATTGCTTAGTTGTTTTACATGAATCTCCCAGTATGTTTAACATTGATATTAAATATCCATATGTCCAAAGATGTTTGCCGCTGAGTGTGAAGTGGCTGGGAAGAGAATCAGCACCTCCAAGTCCGAGTCCATGGTCCTCAGCCAGAAAAAGGTGGATTGTCCTCTCTGGGTTGGGGACAGGCTCCTGCCCCAAGTGGAGGAGTTTAAATATCTCGGGGTCTTATTCACGAGTGAGGGGAGACTGGAGCAAGAGACTGACAGACGGATCGGAGCAGCCTCTGCAGTGATGCGGATGTTGTACTGGTCTGTTGTGGTGAAGAGGGAGCTAAGCTCTAAGGCAAAGCTGTTGATTTACCGGTCAGTCTACATTCCTACCCTCAACTATGGTCATGAGCTTTGGGTAATGACCAAAAGAATGAGATCGCTGATACAAGCAGCTGAAATGAGCTTTCTTCGTAGGATTGCTGGACTCACCCTTAGAGATAGGGGAAGGAGCTCAGTCATTCAGGAGAGGCTCAGAGTAGAACCGCTGCTCCTCCACATTGAAAGGAGTCAGTTGAGGTGGTTTGGGCATCTGATCAGGACGCTTCCTGGACACCTCCCACTTGAGGTGTTTTGGGCACATCACATTGGGAGGAGACACCGGGGCAGACCCAGGACTCAATGGAGAGACTGCGTCTCCCAGCTGGCCTGGAAACGCCTTGGTATCCTCTCTGAAGAGCTGGAGCAGGTGGCTGGGGAGAGGGAAGTCTGGGCTTCTCTGCTCGAACTGCTGCCTCCGCGACCCGGACATCCGGAAAAGCGGTAGAAGATGGATAGATGGATGGATGTCCAAATATGTTAAAAAACACACAGTCTTATACAGGGTGTTCTAATTTTTTCACATGACTGTATATGGGAGTGGTACCCAGAAAGCCAAACTTTTTCTGAGAATATAAAAGCAGCAGTTAGTCCGGCCCACACCTTTTGATTGGCATTCTGTGTTTACATTTTAACGAATCTCACACAGGCAAACACTGTTTTACTGTGGTATGCAGTTATCATTTCCACCTTGCATTCTGCCTCTGTCTGTTTAGGTGTGGGGGTGATGATGAATCAGTTCAAACGATGGCCTGAATTACTGCAATTAAGTAAGCTTCCCTCTCTCCAGCTCCAAAACGAGCCATTTTTGGACCTTTGTCATAATAACATGGTGGAAATCACTGTGGGAGGGAACATCTTGCACTTGTATCCTTTTTACTCTGAGTCATTTTTTAGCCTTCCAGTATAGTGAATATTTCCTCCCCAAGATAAATAGTCTGTGATTATTTTTTTTTTTCCCAATGCGTGCACTAATGGCAGTACCGATTCGGTCAAACATGTTCTCGCCTCCTCAGGCAAAGTGTAGACGACACCAGACAGTTTTCATATATGAATAGAGTGGCATTAAGTTAGAGATAATCATGTTCTGCCACTAATTTAAGGTAATGACAGTATGAGTATGTGAGTGCATACTGTCTCTTTCTCCCCACACAGCCCTCCCTCATGCATCAGTAATGAGGCGTAGGCTTATTGACTGAGGGTGGAGATATGATTATCTCTCCTGCTCTCTTCCATCCCCCCACCCCCACCCCAGCCCCAGTCCTGACACATCCTCTCACTCTCGCTCCCATTCGTGGTCATTCATCACAGGCAGATAAAGGCATGTTTGTTGCATGTATATTGATTTGTGCTGATTGTTGGGAAGCGAGGGAGACTCATCAAACACGGAGGCAGAAGCACAGAGAGAGCCTACCAGAGGGCTGTTTATGTCCCTGTAGGCCTGCACACTCTGGGTCAAATGTTCCACTGGGGCTTCTCTGTCAATGAATGTAAGACTGAAGAACATACTATATATAGATTCCCAAGACTGGTCACATTATTCAGTTTAGTGTATGTATTTCATGAAAGTGACAAAATCGTTCTAAATACAAAGATATGTTTTCACCATTTCTGTAGTGTGAATGAGAATGGTCCCAACAAGTGATCAAGACAACAATATTTTGAAGAGTGTAGGCTCCAGCCCCCCCCACGACCCGAAAAGGATTAAGCAGAAGAAGATGGATGGATGGATGGATGGATGTACTGTAACAAAAGTGATTACAGACTGTGTCCCTCTAGTCTGAATGAATTGAGCTCCTACATGCAGACGGAGTTTTGAATCTCCACCAGTTTGTGATACTTTCCTCAAGAACGGGGAGTCAGTATCACTCGATTCTTATTCTTTCATTTTGTATGTATAGTCATGTGAAAAAATTAGGACACCCTGTATATATTTTTTTTTTCCTCCGGTTCCGGTTCCGCCGGACCGGCGGCGCCACACGAGTTGGCTGCCTTTTGCAACTGCCTTTTTTTTTTTATCTTCCTTCTTCTTTCTACACCTTTCACTCTATATATATATCACGGACACACAGATCGCCCCAAAGGTCTCTCGAGTCGGCGGACGGAGCCACTATTTACAACAGGAGACGATACAGCAGGGAGGAGCTAGCTAGCACTCAACCGCCACCCGGTGCTAACGGAGAAACTCGACATACTGGGGAACTGAAGCGAAAACGACGCGGGTGCCGGGCTGGAGTTTAGGCGGCGTGCAAGAAATATAAGACAGAATAATAAAGAGCGATGGCAAGAACCAAGCAGACCGCCCGTAAAATCTACTGGAGGAAAAAGCCCCCTAGGAAGCAGCTAGCCACCAAGGCTGCTCGGAAAAAGCGCTCCGGCCACCGGCGGAGTGAAGAAGCCTCACCGTTACAGGCCCGGTACCGTGGCTCTGAGAGAGATCCGTCGCTACCAGAAATCCACGGAGCTGCTCATCCGTAAGCTGCCCTTCCAGCGGCTGGTGAGGGAGATCGCTCAGGACTTCAAGACCGACCTGCGCTTCCAGAGCTCCGCCATCATGGTTCTGCAGGAGGCCAGCGAGGCCTACCTGGTGGGTCTCTTCGTGGACACCAACCTGTGCGCCATCCACGCCAAGAGGGTCACCATCATGCCCAAAGACATCCAGCTGGCCCGCCGCATCCGCGGAGAGAGAGCTTAGACTTTCTGCTGCACATCCACCAACCACAATGCTCCGCACTGTGTGTCTATATATATATATTTATATTAATATGTACATATGTTGTCATAGCCAGGAGCGGCACTGGGGTTAAGCTCCCAGTGCTCATAAAATGCTCCTTACGGCGTGCGTCTCGAAAAGCCTCTGACAACTAAGTCCAACTCCTAGCCTGCCCGTGTGGTTTAGTCTCTAAGCCCGGCGAAACTGCTTTTACTAATAGGAGAAGGGGCGAGGGCGGATCTCTGGCGCCTTAAAACCAGATGCTTCGGGTAGATGGTGGCTCGTCAACCTGGGAAGGTAGCCCATCTAGGGGAAGGTAAACCCTGATTTCAAACCTCCGCTGCCTTGCGGCACACCCGGTCACGGGAAAGGCTTCGGGAGTCAACCCTGAGGAAAAATCCGGAGTTGGAGCCCCTAAGGCAGTTCTCTGTTGTGCTCAACATCGTTCTGGCAGCTCCTGCAACGGCGCTGGTGCCAAACTATAGCAGCCCTGCCTTTCCTTTGGATCCATCAGTGACGTGGAGAGGGGGGACATGCTGCATGGGTAACATCTTGTCCTCCATATCTTCCTGCCCAGGCTTGAATCCTACCAACGTCCAACGCTGGAAGGTAGAACACTGGTGCGCATCGGCCTGTTCAGCCACAGGCGGTGCTGTTCCAGCAGAGTAGATGTTTAGGATTCTCTTCCATGGTCATCATAGACCAACGGAGGCCAACGACGATATGTATACTAGCTGTTCTTGTTTTTTCTTGCCTTCTGATTGTTGCTCTGAGTGTTGCTATCCCTGTGCTGTTGCAATCCTGGAATTTCCCCATTGTGGGACTAATAAAGGCTTATCTTATCTTATAAGCCTGTGTGTGTTTTTTTTTTGTTTGTTTGTTTTTTTATATATTTGGATGTATGGATGTTTAATATCAATGTTAAAATACTGGGAGATTCATGTAAACAACTAAACAATGAAAAATGAATTAAAGGGCCTATATCATGCAAAATCGACTTTTTTGAGCTTTTAAGCATGTTATAATGTTAATTCCTCACCAAAAACACCCCCAAAGTGGTATTTTGCTCCATTCACGCATCTCTGAGTGTTCCTCTTCAACCCTGCTCTCTGAGCTGCTGCTCCGCCCTGTCCCTGATAATGACTGGGTCCCCACGTTCATATGTATCAACGTGGGTGAGCCGCCCACTCCAGGAAGTGCCTGTGCTGCCAGCACCGCCCCCAGGCTAACGCACACACCCACTTTCTCCGCGCAGCTAACAGAGCGGTGATCGGCAAAACTCTTTCACTTTAGCATTGACTCTGTGAAGAAGTAGTTCCTCTCGCACCTAATCTGCTCAGTGACAAAAACTGTTTGCTTTTTTACGTAAGACAATGTCTTCTAAGTGGCGTAAATGTGTCTTTGGCTGTGAGAGATTTAGGAGCTTGTTCAGCCTTCCTAAAGAAGAGCCTACTCATCAGAAATGGTTGGAGTTTATTTTCGGGAGCACGCGTCAGTTACCTTTGGAATTTCCTGACAGCAAACGTTCTCCTCTTCAGCGGGCATTGTTTGGCAATTCCCACATGAGCACCTACAAATACGGACAGCAGCATCACTATACAAAGTTCTATAATAAATCCAACACTATGAAAGACATTTCTCTTAGCTTTTCATTTACCAGTCAGAAACTTCCTGTAAACGTCTTTGAGGTCGCAGTGGTATCTCGTGCACCTCAAATTCCCGATCGGACTCTGGGTCAAGAGTGTAAGGCTCCACAACATGCTCATCCATCTTTTCTAAAGTTTACTGTAGATGCTGTTTTTGTGGGCGGAACCCAGCGACACGCTGCAGCAGCCGGCTCAGGGGTTACGTCATGAAATGGGCGGCAGCCACAAGAAGGAGAGGCGGAGCCTCAGAGATCGAGGCATCTTACTTCCTGGTTGGAAAAGTAGCTTGCGAAAATAACTCATATTTCATCAGAAATTCATTCTCCAGTGTACCAAAGGTAATATACTATCACATACATGCATATAGTTTACTCTGAAAGGCTTAAAATAGCATGATATAGGCCCTTTAAAGACTTTTTTTTTTCAAATTTTCTGTAAAATATAATTCTAAACAAACAGTGAGGAATAAATTAGGACACCCCCCATCTTTTTAAGGGCACCCCTACATTCATTCCCACTTAAAATGGCTAAAATAAATGTCAAAAAATGCAAATAAAAACAACAAGGTTAGACATAGATATGTGAACATTTCTTAATAAAGAACTGAATATGGAATGGGGTGTCCTAATTTTTTCACATGACTATAAAAACAGATTTCACTATATTTCTTCGGAGATCAAGAATTCAAGGGCTTTCCATCCATCCATCCATCTTCTTCCACTTAATCCTTACCCTGCCTCTCGCCCAAAGATAGCCCCCCCCCCCCCCCCGCGACCCAAAACTTTCTTTCTAAAACTCTGCTCGTACTTAAACACTGGATGCTGGTAGTATCCACATCATAAAAATACACCTACCTTATTTACCAAAGCCTTCTGTAAATCAAATATGTAAGGCTGAGTTGAAATAATAAAACTGCTATTGCCCACAACTGGTTTGGCCTCTTCTGACTTTGTGACATTGACGGTGATTAAAGCCAGAGACACTTCAAACAGGACCTGCGGTAGTTGATAAGTTATGGTAGCCTAGCTTAATTTGTTGTAGAGCTGAGGTTTGCACTTTCCTCTTGTGAGTCACAGGGCCTTGTTCTTTTGTCACGGGAACTGTGAACATGTTCAAACAATTTGTGCAGCAAATTTTCTGTCAAAATAGTCACAGAGTTTTCACAGGTGTTTCAACCCCATCTAGAACCCGTCTCAAGCCCTTCTCAATTTAAATTCTGTGAGTCTGCAAGTGCAAGAAAAGTTAGGGACTGTTGTGACTAATTGGAGACAAAAAGGGCAAGACATTTCACATGCGAGACAAGTGCAAATGGCCTGGTCATTTTCTAGCGCATGCTGAAGCAACTGCAGCAGAGAGTGGCACTGCCATCCAAGGGCAAGAAAGGCAAAGGGATGATGCTGTCCCTGCCCCACAGGCCTCTGCAGGGGCAGTGGAGCCCGGAGCCAGGGCCTGCTGCGTCTGATGTGGAGGACTCTCAGGCATCCTCCTCACCCTGCAGTCTCTGCACCGCTCTGCGGCTGATCTCGCTTGACATCTGAGAATAAAATGACTGCTGGGATGGGGAGATATGGTCCTGATTTTGCAATTGTCACGGATAACTGCTGTTTGAGTGCAGCAAGGGATTTACGCCGGACGGTCGTAAGCACAAAAAATTGCACAGTCGTGTCGTGCTCATGCTGCACAAATGCCACGCAACACGCAAAGCCCACAATTGGCCCAAAATTCACTGGGAATTGGTGTGACAGTGGTGCAACATTCGTGCAGCATATGCAAATGTTCCAATTCAGTGTGATTCCAAGTAAAAATTGTCACTAATTTGCATATTTGTTGTACATATTTTTGTCTCCAACTAGTCAGGAGCTGTTACACCAATAGAGCACAGACACAACCACAGAAGAAAAGCCGATGTCCTCCCCTTGTCTCATGCTTTAGGTTTCTTTAAAGCAGGAGCAGTTAAATGAGAGAGGAAGTGGGGTGAAGAGCATGAGGAGAGACACACAGGAAAGATCGCTCTGGTGAGAACTAGAATCAGGGATCACTGCAGATGACTGCCTGCCCCTAATGCTATGTCTTCTTAACTGCTAGGCACTACATTCAAGTCACTTTTAAGAGGAGTCTGTTGATCTGAGGAGCCCAGTCTTACCAAAGTACTGTTTGTATATGGACTTTGGTATGACCTAGCCAGGACTTGAACCCCCAACCTCCCGGTTGTGTGGCCGATGCTCTATCAATTAGGCCACCACTCCGGTGGTGAGCACCTGACCCTAATAAATGTGTACTGTATGTAAACGTGAAAAGCAAATGTGTAAGTGAAGGTGAAAATACAGATGACAGCGAATGTAAACCCGTGCTTCTTGAGTGAAAGCGCAGGTTTTTGTGATATCATCTAGCACTCCCTTCCCACTTCTGGATCAGAATTTCAGCAGCCTTGAAATGGTAAGTTGTATTATACATGCAATTTTTTTCCTAGTAAATGTTTTGTTATTAAAGGGCAGAATATTCTTTATACTACTTTGGCGAGATCAGGCTCATCTGAGAGTGTGTCTGTCTGTCTTTGACAACTGCCTCTACTGGGATCAGCTTGGGGTCCATCACCATCTTCTGCTAACCTAACAATAAAATCTACAGGCTTTAGGAGTATTATCCAATAGAACAGCTTGTCTTGAACTGAGATCGGGGAGCCCACTCTGCTGAACTGAACTAATCGCTGAGCGTGGACAGGCACAAAATAAAACAAACTTGTTAATGGAGCCGTAAAGTTGGTGACATCTTGACATCTCAGTCTGAGAAGCAAAAACAAGAACTGCTTACTGTCTCTACAGAGTCACACTTCACTGGATCTTTTCTGCAGAGTACCTGCCTTTGTACTGTCATGCTTTTCCGAACCTTTCTACACCTGATGCTGGACCACCACTTGGCATAATACACAGCACGCTATAGTGCTTTAATGCATGCTTCATCTTACCAATCTGACCCCATGACCCGCACACTGAGAGGAACCACAGCACTTGAAAACTATCAGCCCATCCTCCACAAGTGCATTTGTTGCTTGTATTGTGCCTATATGAAGAGTTGGGACGCGTCCACTCGGGCTAATGACTTTGCTGGCAGTGCCGCTCCGTGTCTAATGACATCATTGACACCAATGCTACATACCATGTCACGGGCCTCTGGCAAGCTCTCCGCCGCCGATGTCCTTGCTTTGCTGCCGGGGGCCACGGCACCTGGCTGACGGCTTTGGCAGGGCCCTGGTAGTAACCCGCTGCTGCGGTGGCACAGTTTGCAGGAACACATCAATTTGTCCACCACTATTGTGAGAGACGATCTCCTTGGCGCCGATCCAGAGCCCTCTGCCTCGGCCTCATCTGCATATCTTTGTTATCCAGTGCCGGTTTTGAGGGAATGGAAAGGTAGGGAAGACAGAGAGATGACGTGTTGCATGCCTTGCCATCTGGGCTCTGTTTCTTCAGCGTCCACAAATTAAAACTCAACCTGTATGGAAAGGAAGAGGAGGAGGAGGAAGGTGGGTGGGTGGGGGAGATTGAATTGTCAAAAGGCAACAATACTTCTAATCTCTTTCTCCCTCTGTGCATTTTCAAAAGAGGGGGAGAAGAAGAAAGCTGCTTTAATAATTAGAGGGGTAGAAAGCTCAAACAGATGAAACAATGTCCCCCTCCTTTTTTTCCTCTCCCTATCGGCTGTAATGACTTGCGCGCTGATGGAGAGGGCTCTTTGAGGATGACATTCAAATGCTGACATTTGAATTATGTCTGTTTATCAGAGGGAGAATGGCCCGCCTGCTTTTGTTGTGCCTCCTTCTGCGCGCCGGCTCGCCAGTTGCAGGTACTCAAGCTGGCGGGCTCATTTTAATCACGTGCGCGCACACAAGGCAACACAGAACCGTGCACAGGGCGGATAATGGCTCATAGGAATCCTGAAGGGGCAATTTTCGATGGTTTTGCAAAAGTAGGGGAGAATGGAGAGACAGTGTACACTAAAAACTTTAATGGGTTTTATTTCAAGCGTTTACAGCGGAAGAGCCATCAAGTTGTAACAACCAACATAAAAATCATCCATCGTCACTAATCCCTGACTGGATTGCCGGTTTATCTGCGTGGCTTATTCCCTCACGAGGACAAGCGTGGACACCGTTTTTCAGCTAAAAAAAAAAATGCTAAATTCCATCACAATCCATGTTAACCTTCAGGAAGCATCACACAGTTAAAGGGAGATAAAAATTTGCATGGGGAAGATTTATTGTCCATCAGTAAATGGGATGCAATGCAAAAAAGGAAGAAAAAAGGCCCCTTGGTGGTGGTGTGGTCCCCTCTCAGCTGCTTGTCAAAGTTGGGATCTAAAAATCGGGACGATCCATCATGTTGGCACATGAAAAATTATGGAACTCTCCCAAGGAAATGTATTCACAGGACACGGGTGTAAATAGCTGTTTAACAAAGGCATTCAGAAGTCAGCAGTAAATGCAGGTCTGCTGCAAAGCCAAAAGAAAGGGCAGAAGAGGAGAAAACTACAGCCTCCAATTATCAAGCTCATCGTCTGAGGACCTGCAACACCCCTCCCCCCCCTCCGTGCATATTACATATCACAAGTGAAATATTTAAGAAAGCATACATATTGAAACGATCAGTCGGCCTGGTCTGATTGTGAAACGGAGCTCGGCTGAAGCTGCCGGGAGAGAAGTGGAAGGCAATTATCTGCATTTCTCCATTAATTATTGGAGAGGAGTTTTAATGTTCAGTGAATGTAAAATCCAACAGTGAGGCTGTGTGGTATGAGCTATAATTTGTATCAGTCAGTGCCTGCGTGATGGCATGATTAAAATATATGCAGGTTTTTATTAGTAAGCGTGCAAAACCCTGGAGTGTCAGCAGTGTGCAAGGTTTCACTAAGCTGTTTTGTTGTAGGTGGGACAAAGTTTTATCTAATTTTGTACGCATAATGTGCATCACAATGCTGTGATATTTTCAAGGGAAAACATATTAGGATCTCCTTAAACCTTTAAATGATAAATCACTAAATTACTTGTTTAACAGAATCCTAAAGATTTGTGCTTTCTATTTATACATTCTTGAAAAAATGTCCAAAAACCCCATCACTGAAGCATAATCCTTTCTTAGAAGTGCTATACCCTTCCGGTTCCGGCGCCACACGAGTTGGCTGCCTTTTGCAACAGCCGCTCAATTCTGAGTCTTTTTATCTTCCTTCTTCTTTCTGATACGGTGATAACTTTCTGATCCGGCACACCTTTCACTCTATATATATCACGGACACACAGATCGCCCCAAAGGTCTCCCAAGTCGGCGGACGGAGCCTCTGTTTACAGCAGGAGACGATACAGCAGGGAAGAGCTAGCTAGCACTCAACCGCCACCCGGTGCTAACGGAGAAACTCGACATACCGGGAGAACTGAAGCGAAAACGACGCGGGTGCCGGGCTGGAGTTTAGGCGGTGTGCAAGAAATATAAGACAGAATAATAAAGAGCGATGGCAAGAACCAAGCAGACTGCCCATAAATCTAGTGGAGGAAAAGCCCCCAGGAAGCAGCTGGCCACCAAGGCTGCTCGGAAAAGCGCTCCGGCCACTGGAGAAGTGAAGAAGCCTCACCGTTACAGGCCCGGTACCGTGGCTCTGAGAGAGATCCGTCGCTAAAAGAAATCCACGGAGCTGCTCATCCGTAAGCTGCCCTTCCAGCGCCTGGTGAGGGAGATCGCTCAGGACTTCAAGACCGACCTGCGCTTCCAGAGCTCCGTCGTCATGGCTCTGTAGGAGGCCAGCGAGGCCTACCTGGTGGGTCTCTTCAAGGACACCAACCTGTGCGCCATCCACACTAAGAGGGTCACCATCATGCCCAAAGACATCCAGCTGGCCCGCCGCATCCGCAGAGAGAGAGCTTAGACTTTCTGCTGCACATCCACCAACCACAATGCTCCGCACTGTGTGTCTATATATATATATATATGTATATATATATATATATATATATATATATATATATATATATATATTTATATTATTATGTACATATGTATACTAGCTGCTCTTGTTTTTTCTTGCCTTCTGATTGTTGCTCTGAGTGTTGCTATCCCTGTGCTGTTGCAATCCTGGAATTTCCCCATAGTGGGACTAATAAAGGCTTATCTTATCTTATACACAATATTTTACACTTTTGTAATAGAATCAGAATCAGAATCAGAAAAAGATTTATTGCCAAGTGCATTCACAAGTAAATAACTGGTAAATATACGAGGGATTTGACTTGACACTGAGAACGACATAGTTGACATTTTCAGTGACGCGGCAGCGTCAGTGACGCGCCTGTCAGCAGAATGGGAACAGGAAGCAATGGGGGAGAGAGAGGATAAACACAGTAGGAGAGAGAAAAAAGCATTGTTTATCAGAATACAGTTCATATATGATCAATATTATGATTACAAGAAAAAAACTCTCAATGCACAAATAGCAGACAATAGAATCCATACAATGACACAAAGAGAGCAGTGAATGAGTAATCTTCACGTCAGTATAGTGAGTCAGTGTGAGTGAGGGTGTTGAGTGATGGTGTTGAGTGCAAGATATCAGTTAAGGACAACAAAGTCTCTTCAGCAGCAGATGTTATGTCTACCGTCTGGGCAAAGGCGTGTGTCCTTGGCACGGCAGATGGAATAGTTAGCCAGACAGCTGGCTGTCCTTGAGAGTCAAATGCTGCCCGCCATGTTATGAAAACAAGTATACTGAAGATAATCTGGAGGACTGTGTGCTCAGGGCGTCAAAACAGGTCGAATAGCACTGACTTCAGAGAAAAAACTTTATATTCTCTTACAGATTCAGTGCTCAAATCCTTCATGGCTGGACGTTGAAATTATCATGGACGGCTCTCAGCGTGATCGTGATGTAATCCATTTTCCTAGACAGTTCTCCATTAGCCGCTGTCAGAGTCCTGCCCAGTTGGTCAATTTGATAGTTAAGCCTCGCCGGGTCCGCTTTTTGATAGGCTCCATCCATCTTCTTCAATTTGTGGTACACCAGAACAATCCCAGATCCAATCAGTAGAATTCCGATGACCATTGCTACGAAGAGGTATAAATCTTCAACATCTTCGATAGAGAGATCACACAGGCACAAGAGTTTCCAATTACTTGTGTCCTTCAAATAACCCGCGGCAGCTGTTCCTGCGGGGCAAATCGGCTCCCCCAGGCCACTTTTTCTCGTTGAAAAAAACAGTGTCAATTGCGTTCAAAGCCCAGCTTATTAAATCCATAATTTCGTTTGATAATCAGCAGTAAAGACACGCAGACAGACAATAGCAAGCTGGGATCCAGTCAGTTAGGGAAGGAGAGAGATAAGAAGCCAGAGCTGGGAGAAAAAGTGTCTGCTCTCTTTGGAGGGCGGAAGTGAATCATACATAATACATAATAAAATCATGTAATGCAATGCTGAATGCAGTTAGGGTCTACATATACAGTGAGGAAAAGAAGTATTTAACACTTTTTTCAGTATATAAATATATTTATATATGGTGCTTTCAACACCATCCAACCGATGATCCTGAAGGACAAGCTGCTGTGCGCAGGGGTGGACCAGCACCTGTCATCATGGATCCTGGACTACCTCACTAACTGGCCACAGTTTGTGAGAACCTGGGACTGTGTGTCCAACACGATCATTAGTAGCACGGGGGCCCCCCAGGGAACAGTTTTGGCTCCCTTCCTGTTCACCCTTTATACTGCGGACTTCTCACACAACACAACACACTGCCATCTACAGAAGTTCTCTGACGACTCTGCGAACGTCGGCCTCATCTCTAACGGAGATGAAGCTGAGTACAGAGGACTTATCCAGGACTTCGTGGACTGGTGCCATTGGAACTGCCTCCAGATCAACGCGAGGAAAACTAAGGAGCTGGTGGTGGACTGCCGCAGGCATGGACAACCCCTCACAGCACCAGTAAACATACAGGGAACAGACATTGAGAAGGTGACATCCTGCAAGTACCTGGGTGTTCATTTGAACAATAAACTAGACTGGTCACACAATACCGACACACTCTACAAGAAGGGACAGCGCAGGCTGTTCCTACTGAGGAGACTCAGGTCTTTTGGTGTACAAGGGGCACTGCTGAAGACATTCTACGACACGGTGGTGGCATCAGCCATCACTTTTGGAGTGGTCTGCTGGGGCAGTGGCATTACAGCAGCCGATAGGAAGAGACTGAACAAACTGATCAAGAAAGCTAGCTCTGTCCTGGGGCAGCGCCCTGACCCAGTGGAGGAGATAGGAGAGAGAAGGATGGTGGCTAAACTGTCATCTCTGCTGGAGTCCGAGTCCCACCCTATGCAGGACATACTGAACGCACTGAGGAGCTCATTTAGCAGCAGACTACATCATCCTAGCTGCGCAACCGAGAGGTTTCACAGGTCCTTCCTACCTACGGCTGTCAGACTGTATAACCGAAGCAAGGCTGCTCGCAGAGATAGCAAAAAAACGTGACGACCTAATACTATTGAATGCAAAAGACGCAATAGACTTACACAATGGTCCCCTCCAGTATATACAACTAGGACAATATCGGTCGCTACAGAGGGTGACAATATGTATGGGTACATATTCATACTATGTAGGATAACTAAGTAGACAGTTATGCTGTTTATTCCATCTTGCTACAATGCTCTGCACTTTGTATATATATTTATATATTTATGTGTATGTATGTATATCCACTGCTCTTATTTATATCTTCCGTATCTTCTTAATTATTGCTCTGAGTGTTGCTATCCCTGTGCTGTTGCAATCCTGGAATTTCCCCATTGTGGGACTAATAAAGGGTTATCTTATCTTATATATATATATTAGTGGTGTTGTCGATATCACTTAACTCTTTGCCCCCGTTAACGGCGACAAATTTTGTGATCGTGGTTAACGGCAGAAGCGCAAACAGTACTTTTTGGCCTCGCGGCTCTCCGTACCACAGCCGCTCTGGCCACAGACACTGTGCGCGTTACGCAGACGCTGCAAAGTCAAACAAGCTGGATAGCAGCCATGGATATCCCCAAAGTGCTGTCATGTTTAAGTTTACAACGTTATCTTTCGGAGCTCTCACCTAGATAATTGTTACAGCCTCCTCCAAAACTTCGCCTGGATGTTGGGCTGTTCTTCTTCTGTGGAAGCTGGCTAGCTGGCTATTAGCTACATGCTAGGTTGTAGCTGACCTCCAGCAGCTGACATGGACAGAAATTTGCCTGTTTTCATCCTCATAGCTTTGGGTCCAAATGTTGCTGAGAACCGGTCTAAAGAAATTCTCAAACTGTGTTTGTAATGTCCATTTACTCCCCCACTGTTTTTGCAGCATGGTGGGGTGTCATCATAGGTGAGATAGTTGTTTGTTTGTCGACACGGGAGCGAGCACGCTTCCTGGCCCGGTTCACCACAGCTTCCCGCGCGTTTTTGTGCCTAAAGCTTTAAAAAATGCGGAGTTTGTTTTTGTCAGACATGATGCACACTGCCCACCCTTACGCCCACCTTATGACGGACCATACAGAGTGCTGGAAACAGGGGACAAGCATTTTTTGCTAGATTTGGGGGGCAGGAAAGAAATGATTTGTATAAACAGGCTCAAACCCGCTTTTGTGCTGGCTGACGAAGTGGTGAAGTTGGCGAGGGCTCCTCGGCGCGGCAGACCCCCTAGAGAGCATTCTCCAGAACACCCACAGAGATTGACTAACAGTTCTAATCCTCAAACAGCAGCTCCACAGAGGGAAGATGCCGCGGGGGTGGTAAAGCCCGCTTACAGCAGATATGGAAGGCGACTGAGGCCCAAGCAACATTTGGACTGATGTGTAATAATGTGACCATGACTTGCAAACTGTGTTACATTTGTTCCATCTTAGACATTTGGGGAGGGGGGGGGTCATGTGGCACACATATATGCACATATGTTGGTTTCAGATGCTCCACAGATATATCACTGTATGCTTATTGTATACTTCACATCTCAGGGGAACAAAGGGACTGAGCCTTCCAGAGGTAACGGGAGGGTGTGAGATCTGGCCTTTTGTTTCAAGGAGATGGCCTTGAGAGATTTCCTGACCACCGGAGACTAGGAGGTGGATGGTGTTAAGATCGGGGGAAGTTACATTGTGACTGGGATTAAGTACCATGTGACTGACTGTATGTATGATTAAGCACCATGTGATTGTATGTTTGATGTCCTGGTATAAAAGGAGAGATGTGAGAACATTCATCCTCTTTTTCTGCTTTTGAATGTTGGAGAATGTCATTGTGAATAAAGCTGAACCTGAGGAATACACTCAGTCTTGTCCTTCACAACTCTCCACAATATATATATATATATATATATATATATGTATATATATATATATATATATATATACTCACCGGCCACTTTATTAGGTACACCATGCTAGTAACGGGTTGGGTCCATATTGACATGATGGCATCACACAGTTGGCACAGATTTGTCGGCTGCACATCCATGATGCGAATCTCCCGTTCCACCACATCCCAAAGATGCTCTATTGGATTGAGATCTGGTGACTGTGGAGGCCATTTGAGTACAGTGAACTCATTGTCATGTTCAAGAAACCAGTCTGAGATGATTCCAGCTTTATGACATGGCGCATTATCCTGCTGAAAGTAGCCATCAGAAGTTGGGTACACTGTGGTCATAAAGGGATGGACATGGTCAGCAACAATACTCAGGTAGGCTGTAGCGTTGCAACGATGCTCAATTGGTACCAAGGGGCCCAAAGAGTGCCAAGAAAATATTCCCCACACCAGCCTGAACCATTGATACAAGGCAGGATGGATCCATGCTTTCATGTTGTTGACGCCAAATTCTGACCCTACCATCCGAATGTCGCAGCAGAAATCGAGACTCATCAGACCAGGCAACGTTTTTCCAATCTTCTATTGTCCAATTTCGATGAGCTTGTGCAAATTGTAGCCTCAGTTTCCTGTTCTTAGCTGAAAGGAGTGGCACCCGGCGTGGTCTTCTGCTGCTGTAGCCCATCTGCCTCAAAGTTCGACGTACTGTGCATTCAGAGATGCTCTTCTGCCTACCTTGGTTGTAACGGGTGGTTATTTGAGTCACTGTTGCCTTTCTATCAGCTCGAACCAGTCTGGCCATTCTCCTCTGACCTCTGGCATCAACAAGGCATTTCCGCCCACAGAACTGCCGCTCACTGGATATTTTTTCTTTTTCGGACCATTCTCTGTAAACCCTAGAGATGGTTGTGCGTGAAAATCCCAGTAGATCAGCAGTTTCTGAAATACTCAGACCAGCCCTTCTGGCACCAACAACCATGCCACGTTCAAAGTCACTCAAATCACCTTTCTTCCCCATACTGATGCTCGGTTTGAACTGCAGGAGATTGTCTTGACCATGTCTACATGCCTAAATGCACTGAGTTGCCGCCATGTGATTGACTGATTAGAAATTAAGTGTTAACGAGCAGTTGGGCAGGTGTACCTAATAAAGTGGCCGGTGCTGAAAAGTTCATAGTGATCAATTTTGACCAAATATGGTTTATTTTTTCAACATAGGCTCGCCTTCGGTTCACACTTCTTCCATCGATGTTGCAGCACTTGGATCCCTGCAGTTGAAGGGATCCCTGCCCCTGTATATATATATATATATATATATATATATATATATCATCTGTAGTACCAAGAAAAAGTACTACAGATGCAATGTTTGCTTTGAGAGTGTTGATGGAGAAGTACATATAGAGAAGGTAAGAATAAGTTACTTTGTTTTGCGGAGCTAGAGAAAGCACATGATATGGTGCCAAGTGAGGAAGTGTGGTACTGTATGAGAAATTCAGGAGTGACAAAGAAGTGTGTGAGGGTGGTGCAGGACATGTATGACGGTAGTGAGACGATGGTGAGGTGTGCTGCAGGAATGACCAATTTAAAATGGAGGTGGGATTACATCAGGATAAGTTCTGAGCCCCTTCTTGTTTGCCATGGTGATAGACATGCTGACAGATGAGGTCAGGAAGGATTCTCCATGGACTATGATGTTTGCAGATGACATTGTGATCTGTAGTGAGAATAGGGTGTAGGTGGAAGAGAACCTGGCAAGGTGGATGTATTCACTGGGGAGAAGAAGAATGAAAGTCAGTAGAAGAAAGACAGAATACATGTGTGTGAATCAGAGGAAGCAGGTGTAACCCAGGATTTCCACTGACTCCGGAACCGGTCTGTTACGGTTGTGATCCAGTCTCTGCAGCAAATAGTTCCAATTCTAATTAATGTTGGAATCCCCACCTTGTATGGAACGAATCACTGGATTCGGATCACTGAAAAACACAAGGAGTCTATTTTTGACGAATGCCAGATCCAGTCCGCAAGGAAAAGCCCTGGTATCTACTGCATTTAATAGCTGTTTGTTCATTAAAAACTATTTAAGGATCATCCATTATTTTCTGAGATCTACTCCTCCACCACTGTGTCAGAGAAGGTAAAAACTTTGACATAACATACAAACACTTCATATAATTCAGTTCAATTCAATTCAACTTTATTTATATAGCACCATTTCACAACAACAGTCATCTCATAGCACTTTCAACTGCAGGGGGGACCCCCACAGTTGCAGAAAGACCCCAGCAATCAGGCGATCCCCTGTGAGCAAGCACTTGGTGGAGTGCGAGACGTGGAGACGTGGAGACGAAAAACTCCGGTGAGGGATAGTCATCTGCTGCGACTGGCTGGGGGGTGAGGGGACAGAGAAGATGAAAAGAACAGACATGTAGAGAGCAAACAGCACGATGGGGACTCAATCTATGGGAGAGAACAAACAGATGTTAATGACCAGCAAAAAAAAAAAAAAAATTTCATTGAGAGTGAAGAAAGGAGTGAGGCCCAGTGCAGTATTGGAGGTCCCCCGGCTGACTAAACCTATTAGCAGCATAACTAAGAGAGGGTTCAGAAACGCATGATCTCTCCCTAATTGTAGGCTATGTAGCTCATGTATTTTTACCTACATATGTATAGGCACAATGGGATGCTTGAGACTGCATGTGTGGATTGACCTCATGTCTTGGATGGGACAATATGTCTGGACCGCCTGTGGATAGCAGCAAGAAGACGGAGGTACGGCGATAAGGAGCTGAAAGGACTTCCTGACCTCCTGGGGGCCAGGCGGAGGACTGAAGGACTTGGGGGTAGAGTTATTGTCAATAGGGGGCTTTGACGGTGATATGTGATTCTTCCTTTGATCTTGTATTTATAAATGAGGGGGTTTTGACACAGCTCATCCTCTTCTGTTCTTGAGAGATAGCTGGGGATGTGAATGCAACATTAAAACCTGAATTAAGAAATAATTCAGCCTCGTTATTTCACGCTCCCCACATTGGTGACCAGAGACGTGAGAATGCATAGAAGGGATTCTCCTGATGCAGACTCGTCAGAGTCTGCCCGAGCGAGCGCCATCTCCATCAAACTGCCAGAATTCTGGCAGGACAACCCAGACTCGTGGTTCCTCCAGGCTGAGGCGCAGTTCACGCTCGCGGGAATAACGGCGGATGACACTAAGTTCTACAACGTCATCACAAGGCTCGACAACCGCACAGCTCGATGCGTGCGGAGCCTGGTACAGTAGCCACCCGCTGACAACAAATACGGCGAGTTGAAGGCTGCCTTCACCGAGTGTTTCACGCCCTCAGCCGAAGAGAGGGCTAGGAGACTCCTGGCTATGCACGGCCAAGGAGGGCGCAGGCCAGTCGCCCTGATGGAAGACATGCTGCAGCTGAGGGAATCAGACAACGATGATTTCCTGTTTAAGCACATCTTCCTAAGAAACCTCCCGATGCACATGAGAGGAACCCTGTCCAGCATGCGTTGTGTGACCCAGCGGGACTTCCGTGCGCTGGCCCGAGAGGCACAGCGGCTCCTCGACTCCTGCGGCGAGCAGATGGCCACAGCGGCAGCGGCAGACCTAGGTGCGGTGACCCGAGGCAACAAAGGGCCAGAGACAGCGGAGCCAATCCCACCAACAATGGCAGCGGCGCGGCCCCGACGCAGCGGAGGAGATGGCCTCTGTTTTTATCACCGGCGTTTCGCAGAGAAGGTACACAGGTGTGTGCCGCCGTGCAGCTTCAACAGCTCGGGAAACTCCAGGACCGGGAATCGTTAGCAGCTTCGGCTCTCGGCGAAAGAAATAAGCTGCTCTACATCACGGATACGAGCTCCGGGCGGCACTTCCTCGTAGACATCGGAGCCCAAGTGAGTTTCATCACCCCGACCTATGCTGACCGGTTGGCTGGCCCCCGTGGTGACGGGGCAACGGCGGCGAACGGCCCGAGCATCAACACCTACGGAGAAAGGACTTTGTTTCTGTCCTTGCACGGCCGCACTTATGAATGGACTTTTATCATAGCGGCGGTGAGTTTCAACATGTTAGGTGCCGATTTTCTGTGCTCACATGGTTTGTTTTATTCTATTCCTTGTGCAGCTCGAGTGTCCCCACCACCGGTGCAGACCAACGTCGCCACAGCAGGCGGTAAGTTTAACACACTCCTCACCCAGTTTCCAGCGCTCACGGTTCCCACATTTTCGGCAGCAGTTGCGAAACATGGGGTGGAGCATTTTTCTTTGTGAAAGTTCGGCGCTTGGATGCAGCTAAGCTCTCCATAGCGCGCGAGGAGTTCGCCAGCCTGGAAAGGCTGGGCATTATTTGCCGTTCGAAGAGCCCATGGGCTTCGCCGCTGCATATGGTCCCTAAAGCTGACGGCTCCTGGAGATCTTGCGGCGATTACTGCAGACTAAACAATGCCACAGCGCATGACCGCTACCCAATCCCACACATTCAGGATTTTTCGATTTTTCGGCACATTTTTTCTAAAATAGACCTGGTTCGCGGCTACCATCAGGTTCCAGTCCGGCCTGAGGACATTCCTAAAACAGCGGTAATAACCCCTTTTGGACTTTTTGAGTTTTTGCGCATTCCGTTTGGTCTTAAAGGTGCTGCACAAACATTCCAACGTATGATGGATGCTGTGTTACGCGATCTCCCTTTTGTGTTTGTCTACCTCGACGACAGTTTAGTCGCCAGTACTTCAGAGGAGGAACACGAAAAACACCTCACTGCGGTTTTTCGGAGGTTGGGAGAGCACGGGTTAATAATTAATCCAGCCAAGTGCCAGTTTGGTGTGGCGCAGATCGATTTTTTGGGGCACCGCGTTTCCCCAGAAGGGGCAGTTCCGCTACCGAATAAGATGCGCGCAGTGGCAGATTTTCCCCGACCACAAACGGTCAAATCATTGCAGGAGTTTTTAAGAATGGTAAATTTTTATAACTGTTTCCTACCCCACGCAGCGCAGCTCATGCAACCATTATACACCCCGCTCAAAAAACAAAAACCCTCCAATACGATCGAGTGGTCCCCGGAGCGGGAGTGCGCATTCGCGGAGGTAAAAAAAGCCCTGGCTGACGCCACGCTTCTAGCTCATCCAGATCCATCGGCCCGCATAGCGCTCACCACTGACGCATCGGATTTGGCCATAGGGGCGGTCATGGAACAGCACGTTGCCGGGGTTTGGCAGCCGCTGGCATTTTTCAGCAGATCCTTGAACGAAGCCAAGCGGAAATACAGCACGTTTGACAGGGAGCTGTTAGCGCTCCATTTGGCCATTCGCCATTTCCAGTTTTGGCTGGAAGGTAGGCATTTCACCGCTTTTGTCGACCATAAACCGCTCACTTTTGCGATGTCCAAAATTTCAGAACCTTGGTCGGGCCGGCAGCAGAGGCAGCTGGCTGCAATTTCGGAATTTACCACTGATATTCAGCACGTAGCGGGTAAACTCAACGTAGTGGCAGACTGCCTCTCTCGCGCGATCACAGCACCGGTGCGCGCGGAGGCAGATTATACTACCGCAGCCGCAGGGCAAAATAGCGGCGCGGAAGTGCACGCGGCCCCAGTTCATGTGGGGATAGATTACGCAGACATGGCAGCGGAACAGGGTAGAGATGCGGACGTGCACGCGCTCCAGTCTGGACCAACAGGGTTAAGGCTGGAGAGCAGGTGTTTGCAAACCGGTATGCTCCCCCAATCTGCTATGCATCGACTGGGTGACCGCGCTCGGTAGTCCCGGCCGTGTGGCGCCACCGCATTTTTGACTCGGTTCACTCCCTGGCGCACCCAGGAGTGCGCGCTTCTGTGAAAATGGTAGCAGAGAAGTTTGTTTGGCTGAGCCTGCGCAAGCACGTGAAAGACTGGGCAAGAACCTGCATGGCTTGCCAGCGGGCCAAAATTCACAAGCACACAAAAGCTCCCTTAGAACCGTTCCACATTCCGGCCAAGAGATTCGATCATGTGCATGTTGACCTCGTGGGCCCCCTATCGTCATCGCAGGGGTTCACACATCTTTTGACAATGGTGGACCGAACCACACGTTGGCCGGAAGTGGTCCCACTGGCATCGACCACGGCTGCAGAGGTAGCTTGCGTTTTTTGACGGCCTGGGTAGCGCGTTTCGGGGTTCTGTCAGATATTACGTCCGACAGAGGGCCTCAATTTGTCTCTGAGCTTTGGTCAGCGATGGCCAGCAGCTTAGGAGTGAAAATTCATCGCACTACCGCTTATCACCCCCAGGCTAATGGTTTATGCGAGCGTTTTCATAGGTCTTTGAAGGCAGCCCTCAGAGCGTTGCTTACGGATGCAGATTGGGTAAACAAGCTACCATGGGTTTTATTGGGGTTGCGTTCTGCGCCCAAGGAGGATTTAAATGCCTCCCCAGAGGAGTTAGTTTTTGCACAACCTCTCAGGCTGCCCGGTGAGTTCCTACCAGAGCATCGGGAGCCGGGGCACCCCCCGGCTCTGGGGCCACTGATTGGCATGGGAGCGGACATGCTCCCGGGCCCCGTTCATCACACTTTTCTGCGCGTTTTTGTTCCCAAAGCTTTAAAAAATGCCGAGTTCGTTTTTGTCAGGCACGAGGCTCTAAGACCGACCCTCCGACCGCCATATGATGGTCCATATAGGGTGCTGGAAACAGGTGATAAGCATTTTCTGCTAGATTTGGGAGACAGAAAAGAGACAGTTAGTATTGACAGACTAAAGCCTGCTTTTGTGATGAACGACGAGTCTGTACGGGTGGCGAGGGCACCTCGACGTGGCAGACCCCCCAGGGAACACGTCCCGGAGTCCCCGCAGGGATCAAATAACCACTCTCTTCCTCAGTCAGCAGATTCTTTGCAGGACGGCGCCGCAAGGACGGCGAGACCTGCTTACAGCAGATTCGGAAGACGTTTGAAGCCCAGACGGCGTACAGACTGATTTTTGATGTGATCATGTTGTATAGACTATGCTATTGATGTTATCACTGATTTTTGATGTGATCATGTTGTATAGACTATGCTATTGAGGTTATCATGTTTTGTGAACTCTGATATATTGTCCATTCTTCGACGTTTGGGGGGGGGGTTATGTAGCTCATGTATTTTTACCTACATATGTATAGGCACAATGGGATGCTTGAGATTGCATGTGTGGACTGACCTCATGTCTTGGATGGGACAATATGTCTGGACCGCCTGTGGATAGCAGCAAGAAGACGGAGGTACGGCGATAAGGAGCTGAAAGGACTTCCTGACCTCCTGGGGGCCAGGCGGAGGACTGAAGGACTTGGGGGGAGAGTTATTGTCAATAGGGGGCTTTGACGGTGATATGTGATTCTTCCTTTGATCTTGTATGTATAAATGAGGGGGTTTTGACACAGCTCATCCTCTTCTGTTCTTGAGAGATAGCTGGGGATGTGAATGCAACATTAAAACCTGAATTAAGAAATAATTCAGCCTCGTTATTTCACGCTCCCCACAGGCTATATCAAAAAGGAAGGTTTTAACCCTATTCTTAAAAACAGAGATCAAGTCTGACTCCGAATCCAGATTGGCAGCTGGTTCCACAGGAGAGGAGCTTGATAACTGAAGGCTCTGCCTCCCATTGTACTTTTGGAGATTCTAGGTATTACAAGTAATCCTGCATTTTGGGAGTGTAGTGCTCCGTTAGGATAATACGGTAGTATCAGATCTTTTAAATAAAAAGGAGCCTGATTGTTTAGAGCTTTGTCAGTAAGAATACCGGTCGCTATGGAGGGTGAGAATATGTATGGGCACATAATCATACCATGTAGGATAACTAAATAGACGGTTATGCTGTTTCATCCCACCTAGCAACAATGCTCTGCACTGTGTGTGTTTATATATTTACATATTTATTCCATCTAGCTACAATGCTCTGCACTGGGTGTGTTTATATTTATATATCTATATATTTATTCCATCTAGCTACAATGCTCCGCACTGTGTTTTTATATATCTACATATTATTCCATCTAGCTACATTGCTCCGCACTGTGTGTGTTTATATACTTGCATATTTATTCCACCTAGCTGCAATGCTCCATACTGTGGGTGTTTATATATTTACATATTTATTCCATCTAGCTACAATGCTCTGCACTGTGTGTTCATATATTCATATATTTATTCCATCCAGCTACAATGCTCTGCACTGTGTGTCTGTGTGTGTGTGTGTGTGTGTATATATATATTTTATAGTAATATGTACATATGTATATTAGCTGCTCTTGCTTACTTGTTTTTTTCTTGCCTTCTGATTGTTGCTCTGAGTGTTGCTATCCCTGTGCTGTTGCAATCCTGGAATTTCCCCGCTGTGGGACTAATAAAGGCTTATCTTATCTTATCTTAAGAAGAAGGATTTTAAACTTAATTCTAAACTCTATGGGAAGCCAATGAAGGGAGGCCAGATCCGGAGAGATATGATTTCTCTTTCTAGTACCTGTTAAAACTCTTGCTGCAGCATTTTGGATCAGCTGAAGACTTTTTAAAGATGTTTTAGGACAACCTGATAATAAAGAGTTACAATAATCTAATCTCGAGCTAACAAAAGCGTGGATCAGTTTCTCAGCATCACTCTGAGACAAGATGCTCCTAATCTTGGCAATATTACGCAAATGATAGAAGGCAGTCTTAGAAACAAATTTAATATGTGAATTGAAGGACAGATCTTGATCAAAAATAATTCCAAGGTTCCTCACAGAGCTATTAAGAGAAAGAGTAACCGCATCCAAACTGAAAGTTTGATTTGGAAATGTTTTTCTATGGTTTTTTGGACCAACAAGAATGACTTCAGTCTTATCGGAATTTAATAGCAGGAAATTACAAGTCATCCAAGCTTTGATTTCCTTAAGACAGGCTTCCAACTTGGCTAATTGATTACTATCATCTGGCTTCATTGACAGGTATAACTGTGTATCATCTGCATAACAATGACAATGTATAAAGTGCTTTCTAATAATGTTGCCTAACAGAAGCATATATAAACTAAAAAGAGTAGGGCCTAGTACAGATCCCTGTGGAACTCCATGACTAAGCTTTGAGTTGAAAGAAAACTCATTACTGACATGCACAAACTGGAACCTATCAGATAAATAAGATCTAAACCACTGCAACGAAGTTCCATTAAGTCCAACATAGTGTTCTAATCTATCAAGTAGAATATTATGATCGATAGTATCAAAAGCTGCACTGAGGTCTAAAAGGACAAGTACAGAAACCAGTCCATTATCAGATGCAATGAGGAGGTCGTTAGTGACCTTTGCTAAGGCTGTTTCAGTACTATGATGGATTCTAAACCCAGATTAAACATGCTAAACATGTCATCACTGGTCAGACTGGGAAGGGGCCCAGAGAATATTACAGAGTCCGACATTGTTTTGGCAAAGTCACACACCGATTCTACATTAAGTTTCGTGACTTCCAACTGCCGTAGACGGATGTCATTAATGCTGGCGTGGATATAACTAAAATACTTACGTATTATTAGAGCACAAAAATTTCAGGTGGAAAGCCTGTACATCCCACTTCCTTGTTGCTATCACATGCTCACAATCGGTCCTCCTTGGTCTTGCTTCGGTCTTTCTCAAGATCTCGTGTTATTTTATATAATTATTGCATGATTTTGTATTTCAAACCCTGTTCTTATCTATGCCACTTCGAAACACAAACAGTGGAAATCCTGTTTAAGGATAAAAAAGCAAGGAGTAGAGGTAGCTAAGGCAAATGAGTTACCTTGGGTCAACCATCCAAAGCAACTGGCTGTGCACAAGAAAGATGAAGAAGAGAGAGCAGGCAAGCATGGAGTGGGTGGAGATGAGTGTCAGAAGGATAGCAGTTAGAGTGAAAGCTATGCTATGATGTATGGTTCAGAGACAGTGGCCCTGACAAAAACACAGGAGGTGGAGCTGGAGGTGGCAAATTTGAAGATGCCAAGATTCTCACTGGGAGTGACAAAGAGGGACAGGATTAGAAATGAGTATATCAGAGGGACAGCTCAGGTTGAGCAGTTTGGAGACAAAGTAAGAGGATCAAGGCTGAGATGGTTTGGACATGTGCAGAGGAGTAACAGTGGAGATATTGTACAAAGGATGCTGAAAATGGAGCTGCCAGGCAGGAGGAAAAGAGAAAGACCACAGAGAAGATTCATGGATGTAGCGAAGGAGGACATGGAGAGGGTTGGTGCATAAGAGAATAGGATGCAAGGATAGGGTGAGATGGCGGCACCAACCACTGTGGTCACACTTAAACAGAGCAGTCGAAAGAAGAAGCAGAAGAAGAAGACATACTTGAGGAGCCTTGGTTTGTGATGACAGCTTCAAGATACCTTCTGCATGAAAAACTAATCTCCAGCAGTGCTCGGGAGGAGAGTTTGGCCTATTCTTATGAACAAACTGTTTATAGAATAGAATAGAATAGAATAGAATAGAATACAGTTGTACAGCACAACAAAATTGTGGGTGCTCCACCAGGCTACTGCGCAATAAAGTAAATGAGAAGAATTTGAAAATTAAACAGTTACGGGACACACAGTTAATCATCTGACTGAAGTAAAAATACAAGCAAAAAATAACAAATAGCCCACTGGTATATACACAGGCAAAGCAGTGGCTTCACAGGTGGAACTACAGTATGTACAGTGGTGTGAAGAAGTGTTTGCCCCCTTCCTGATTTCTCATTTTTTGTATGTTTATCACACTTAAATGTTGCAGATCATCAAACAAATTTAAATGTTAGACAAAGATAACACAAGTAAACACAAAATGAAGTTTTTAAATGAAGGTGTTTATTATTAAGCCCCCCCCCCCCCATTGAAACATAAATTAACTGTGGTTTATCACATCTTTGGAAAGCTGAGTTCAGTTTCTTTAGCTACACCCAGGCCTGATTACTGCCATACCTGTTCTCAATTAAGAAATCACTTAAATAGGACCTGCCTGACAAAGTGAAGTAGACCAAAAGATCCTCAAAAGGTAGACATCATGCTGTGAGCCAAAGAATTTCAGGAACAAATGAGAAACAAAGTAACTGAGCTCTATCAGTTTGGAAAAGGTTATAAAACCATTTCTAAAGTTTGGGACTCCAGTGAACTACAGTGAGAGCCATTTTCCACAATGGTGAAAACATGGAGCAGTGGTGAACCTGCAGTTGAAGGGATCCCCGCCCCCGTATACGTATATACATGATGGGTGTTTCTGTTGCTAGCTTGCTACCCTTGCTAGCACGTCCATGGCAGGAATCTGTGGATAAATAACTCTTGACACCCCAATTCAGCTGAAGAGCTCTCGGTCCTTCTGTCTGCAAGTGAGTGGCAGTCTCATTTTAAAACTAGTTTACTCTCCAATGTTGATACTTTTTCTCCGATGATGGCAGAATCTCAAACCTAGCATTATGCTCGGACCTGAACACGTGAATGCATGATTTCACGTGCGCTCACCTCTTTCCATTGACTTTGTATGCATTCGCACCACCTGTTCGCGTTAGGTGTGAAGGTACCTTAATAATGATAATAATAATAATGATTAATACAAAAGCTCCCAAAGGAGAACTAAAGGTGAGGATGTGAATTGAGACTCATGTCCTGTAACAAGAAAATATAATTTACAACACAGAATGAGGACGTGAGCTAACCTCATGCTCTGACACTCATTCCCTTCATTCTGGTGGATGGCAGCAGACTATGATTAAATTAGAATACTTTAGTACATGACTCCATTCATGGTTCCAATATTTATATGAAATCTGCTAGTGATGCTTACACCTCCAAACTTCACTGTTGGAATAGTGTTTTGTGTCATTTTTCTTCCAAAAAGCATGTGTAGTATACAAAGATGGAAACTCTAGTCTGGGACTTAGAATCAAGTTGCAGGAAAGGCACATACAGTGCATCCGGAAAGTATTCACAGCGCTTTACCTTTACCACATTTTGTTTTGTTTCAGCCTTATTCCAAAATGGATTAAATTCATTTTTTCCACAAAATTATACACACAACACCCCATCACGACAGTGTGAAAAAAAGGTTTTTTGAGATTTTTGCAAATTTATTAAAAATAAAAAAAACTAAGAAATCACATGTATATAAGTTTTCTCAGCCTTTGCAATGAAGCTTAAAATTGAGCTCAGGTGCATAGTGATCATCCTTCAGATGTTTCTACAGCTTAATTGGAGTCCGCCTGTGGTAAATTCAGTTGATTGGACATGATTTGGAAAGGCACACACCTGTCTACATAAGGTCCCACAGTTGACAGTGCATGTCAGAGCACAAACCAAGCATGGAGTCAAAGGAATTTTTCTGTAGACCTCTGAGACAGGATTGTCTCAAGGCACAAATCTGGTGATGTCGTATCCGGCTCTAGGGAGCCGGGCAATCAGAGCCAGGGACAAGCCAGTGAGTCGTGATATTTTATTCAGGGTAAAGGGGAAGGGATGAGGAGAGCACAGATACTCATGCAGACGTACACTCACAGGTTGCACAGCGCAGAGGTAAGCAGCTCGTACCGGACGTGGGGGTAGCAAGACGTACATCCTCACAGCGGGATACAAACACAGGAATGCTGCAAGAGGAGTATAAGCTGACACCAGACGAAGGGGCTTCAGCTTAGCAATGTGTTTGTATCCCGCTGTGAGGATGTACGTCTTGCTACCCCCACGTCCGGTACGAGCTGCTTACCTCTGCGCTGTGCAACCTGTGAGTGTACGTCTGCATGAGTATCTGTGCTCTCCTCATCCCTTCCCCTTTACCCTGAATAAAATATCACGACTCACTGGCTTGTCCCTGGCTCTGATTGCCCGGCTCCCTAGAGCCGGATACGACAGTATGTCGCAGCCAGAAGAGCTACCGGCGGCCGTGAGTCGCCGTGGAAATGTACCTTTCTGTCCGGGTGTCAGCGCTGCTAGCATGCCGTTTCCCAGGAGTCACTTCCGGCGCCAGGGCGACGAGCTAAGGTCCATCTCGGAGGCTGTCGACGGGACATTCTTCACCCTGCACGACGCCTCCAACGCGAGACGCTGGCATCCGGGCCGTGCTGAGGAACTCCTGGACTGTCACCCTCACTCTCTGTACCATCTGGAGGACAGTGCCAGGATAGACGCTGCAGGTACACAGCGAGAGAAGCTCCACGGGGTGGATGGAAATCCCGGCAGGGAGTCGAAGTGGGCGACGTCTTTCCCCGCTTCGGAGTCCCGTTCCTGCCGCTATTCCAGTCCGGGAGTTCGCGCCAACCAGAGGACTTCCCCCGACCTGCGCCACGTCACTCGGGATTCCCTTCAAGGAGCCGCAGCTGACAGCAGTTATGTCCGGGGTCGAGTGGCTGTCGCGAGCTCTACTGTGTTTCCTGTCACCACCTTCAGGCATGTGGCGGCGGCAGTGAGATTGATGGTGAGGACTTCAGGGCTACGAAGCTTTCCCGTGCTCGACGCCTTCCTCGTCTCGATCTCCGATCTGGAGCGGCGAATCCTGGGTCTCCCCCTCGCTTCGTCTCCTGGGAGTAGTCGTCATCACATCGCCGAGTCACCTCTGCACGAACCTCGTCCGGATCCAGTTCTGGGTCATCGTCAGGACCGTTCCTCCCACGCAGCTGTCATCCCTTCGCCTCATCAGTGTGGAGATTCTACAGCCTCGTCCCCTGAGCCTCGTTCCCCCGCTGTCATTCCTGGACATTCGGGCTGGCTCACCCCGGCTGTTTCCCCCTCCTCCTCGACGCGCTTCCTGACCGCTGTGTGTGCCTGGAATCCCGGCCTGGTGAGCTCTCTGCTGGAGACAACGCGAGCGATCCTCAGACGAATTCCCGGGGGGTCCTCCGTTATCGCCGGGCGGGGAGAGGAAGAAGCAGATTCCACTACAGCAGGCGATACTCAACCTCCAGGGGGCAGGCAAGTCATTGTTTTTTCACACCTGCTTAATGATTTGCTCTGTCACATCCCTGGAGGAGAAGTTCAGGGTTCGCAGCTCCCTGAACTCTCCCCACCTGCTGTAACCTGTTTTCCTAATCCCGCATCCTCTGTGTCTCTCTCCGCCGAGCGGTCCCCGGCTCCGGGTCAACGTGGTGGGATATGGAGAGGGCCTGTGGTTCCGCAGCTACATTGCGGACGGAGGAGGGGGACTGACTGCTGCGTGGAGTCTACGCTGACGACTGAGCGTCCCTGGGTCTCCACGGAGGAGCGGTTCGGTCCAGCGGGACGAGATTCTTCTGGCTTCACGCCGAGTGGGTCGTCGGCGGGGTTACCTGAGCTGGAGGGATCTCCAGCTGCGCTGACCATCGTGCTGGCTGCGGGGCCCGACGCGGCTAGATGGGAGCCTGACAACGACCTCCTGACGACGGATCCTGGATCTTCGCAGTCCTGGACGGCGTCAGAACCCGAGATCAGGCGAGTGCTCTCCTTTCTTTTCTCTCTTTTTATCTTTGAGCACTTCAGCCTATCTCCAGGGGAGACGAGCAGGGTGCAGCCGCCCGCTGCGTCTGAGCTCGTCTCGCCGGGTTCTGGCGCTGCCGGTGATCCTGATCCCGGTTCTGTTTTCTCTTCTGAGCCTTCTTCCAGGGTCACCGGCGAGGAGTTGCTGTTCCTCGTGGTGCTGGAGGGTCCGGGTTCAACGTTGGAGGTCGGTTCTGGTGCAGTGTCCAACGTGGGTTCGCCCGAGACCCAATCGGGGTCCAACGTGGGTTCGCCTGAGGCCCGATCGGGGTCCGACGTGGGTGCTGCCCCAGTGTTGTCCAGGTCCGGTGAGGAGGTGGCCGTTTTCCTGCGGCCTGACGCCCGCCGCCCTCGTCATCGGCTCTCCCCTGAGCCTCTTCCACCGGGATCCGCTCTGACCCTTCGTCCGTCTCAACGGTCCTGGTGGTTGAGTGATGCGGGTCGACGACCCGACCCGCAAAACTTTCGGTTCGCCGATCTGGTTTCCCCCCACTGGTCTGTGTTTGCCTTTGGGCGGCCTGGTTCGGCAGCCGTTGGACTGGATTCCTGGGATCTGGGTCCAGAGTTCGCCGTCCGAACATTTCTCTTCCCCTGATTCGCCAGCTGGACAATGGGCGGGGAGATCTCCGGAGCCATCTCGGCTATTTTTGGACTCTGCCTGCCATACACCTCGGGTGTCACTTTTTCTTTTATCGTTATTAAGGTCACTTGGGTGTAATGTCTGTCCTGTTGGTGGATGTGTATTTATAGTGCTGTGCGTTTTCCTTCCCTCGTACCCAGCATTTTATTTTTTGTACCATGTTTTTAGTCTCGTTTTTGCATTGTAGAGTTATGTTTTGTTCCCTTTCAGACCATACTCTGCAGTTGCCCATTCATTCCAGTCACTTTCATTTCTTTAGGTGACTGTGGGTATTTATATATTCATGTGTGTGGGTTTTTCTTTGCCTGCACTCAGTATTTCTTTTTTATGCCCTGTTGGTTCATTATAGAGTCATGTGCCTTGTTTTCCGTAACACCATGCTCTGTAATTGTCCATTTGTTCCAGTCACCCTCACTTTTCTTGGTGACTGTGTGTATGTACTTATATTGGTGCTGTGTATTGTGTTTTCCCTTTATTTGACCATACTCAGCATTTTTTGCCCTGTACCTTTTTGGTGGTTCTTTTTTTTTTTTCTTGCTCTGGGTCACGCATGGTTGGTACTCTCTGGGTAGTATGTAACCGGCGTGCTGACCCAGTTCTTCTCCCCATCTGTACCTGGGTTAATTATTCTGTTGTCAGTATTGTATTTGGGTTTTTCTTTCCCGCTACCCTACATTGCCCCATTGGTGTTGTCCTTCCCTTGGCTTCTTCCCCTCCGGTCCGCCTCCCTTCCTCCCACCCTAGGTGGGGGGGGGGGGGGGGGCTGGGATGTTCCTGGTCGTTCAGGAGCCCGACCTTGAGGGAGGGGCTCTGTCACCATGGGTTGAGATGCCGTCTCGGCACTGAGCCCATGTTTTCCCTCATCCCTGCCTCCCATTGAGCAGCGTCTCAGCTGGCCCCCAGCTGGCAGCATTATGGACGGCTGGGGCCAATTAGTCTTCATCAGCTGGGGCGCTGCCAATGAGGATAAATAGGAGCAGCCTCGATGACTCGGGGCTGCGACATAAGCACTGCTAGGCTGAAGCCCCTTCGTCTGGTGTCAGCCTCAACTCCCCTTGCAGCATTCCGGTGTTTGTATCCCGCTGTGAGTATGCACGTCTTGTTACCCCCACGTCCGGTACAAGCTACCTACCCCTGCGCTGTGCAGCCTGAGAATGTACGTCTGTATGAGTGTCTGTGCTCTCCTCATCCCTTATCCCTTACCCAGAATAAAACATCTCGACTCACTGGCTTGTCCCTGGCTCTGATTGCCCGGCTCCCTAGAGCCGGATATGACAGGTGAAGGGTACAGAAAAATTTCTGCTGCTTTGAAGGTCCCAATGAGCACAGTGGCCTCCATCATCCGTAAATGAAAGAAGTTCAGAACCACCGGGACTCTTCCTAGAGCTGGCCGGCCGTCTAAACTCAGTGATTGGGGGAGAAGGGCCTTAGTCAGGGAGGTGACCAAGAACCCGATGGTCACTCTGACAGAGCTCCAGTGTTCCTGTGTGGATAGAGGAGAACCTTCCAGAAGGACAACCATCTCTGCAGCAATCCACCAATCAGGCCTATATGGTAGTGTGGCCAGAAGGAAGCTACTCCTTAATAAAAGGCACATGACAGCCTGCCTGGAGTTTGCCAAAGGGCACCTGAAGGACTCTCAGACCATAAGAAACTAAATTCTCTGGTCTGATGAGACAAAGATTGACCTCTTTGGCGTGAATGCCAGGCATCATGTTTGGAGGAAACCAGGCACCGCTCATAACCATGCCAATGGTGGTGGCAGCATCATGCTGTGGGGATGTTTCTCAGCGGCAGGAATTGGGACACTAGTCAGGATAGAGGGAAAGATGAATGCAGCAATATACAGAGACATCCTGGCTGAAAACCTGCTCCAGAACGCTCTTGACGTCAGACTGGGGCGACGGTTCAACTTTTAGCAGGACAACGACCCTAAGCACATAGTCAAGATATCAAAGGAGTGGCTTCAGGACAACTCTGTGAATGTCCTTGAGTGGCCCAGCCAGAGCCCAAACTTGAATCCAATTGAACATCTCTGGAGAGATCTGAAAATGGCTGTGCACTGACGCTTCTCATCCAACCTGATGGAGCTTGAGAGGTGCTGCAAAAAGGAATGGGATAAACTGCCCAAAGATAGGTGTGCCAAGCTTGGGGCATCACATTCAAAAAGACTTGAGGCTGTAATTGCTGCCAAAGGTGCATCAGCAAAGTATTGAGCAAAGACTGAATACTTATGTACATGTGATTTCTTAGTTTTTTATTTTTAATAAATTTGCAAAAACTCCCCAAAAAACCTTTTTCACGTTGTCATTATGAGGTATTGTGTGTAGAATTTCGAGGAAAAAAATGAATTTAATCCATTGTGGAATAAAGCTGTAACATAATAAACTGTGGAAAAAGTTAAGTGCTGTGAATACTTTCCGGATGCACTGTTATGCATACAAGGACTTCAGACTTGACTTGGACTCAAAAGACTTGAGACTTAACTTGGACTCGTGAACAATCTTATTTGTAATGTTTTTGTCAAAAACATCCAAAACACTGAATTTCCTTTAGGGAATAAAAGTCAGGTGTTTTTCACTATTAAAACACCACAGCTAATTGGATCCATGCAACATGACTGTTTCTCAAGAAAAGAACTCTCAATTTTGGGGAAAATGCAAATGTTAAAGTGACACTCTTGCAAAAAACATGTCTGTAACATGTGTTTTTTACTATCAGGTCAGACACTGGTTTGCTTGCTACAGGATAACCATGAAAACCGGTACTACCTGTCTCATGGGTCGGGCCGTCGGCGACTCAACCGGCAACCCCACCCTTCCGAGGCCATGGAGGGTGAACCCGGGCATCCTGGCAGAACTGAAAACAATATTTGTCACAGGTCTGTGGTGGACCACTCCCAGTTACATGGAGTGAGACGGGACATCCTGGCAGATAAGCACATCTGTCGCAAGGTCTGTGGTGGACTTTTGCCAGTCGGTGCATCGTGACATTCACTACACAAAGAGCAGAGATAAACAAACCTATCATCTGGTCAGTCACTGCAACAAATACTGGAGTCAGTTCGTCTTGGCCTGTCCTTACCACTGATAATAGCTCTATCTGCCAAGAATGTGCCGCTAGTCCAGCAAAAGTTAGCGGTACTAGGACAATGACCCTAAGCACACAGTTTGCTGCAAGCCACTCCTTTGACCATTTCAGTTTCATGAAATGGTCAGTCAGAGAGTAACTCATACCGGCTTAGACATCGCCCGGGTTAACAAGGTCAGTAGTTCCTGGCAGCGGAAGGCGAAGGACAGAGCTTGTTTTGGGGATGGTATCCTGAAGTGAGGCTGATGGTGGTACCCAGGGAACGACAGAAAGCTTTCCAGAGTTGTGTTGTGATGTGAATTGTGGCCCTCGGTCTGAAACAATGTCCATCAGGATTTCATACAGGCGGATGATGTGGAGGGTGAGAAGGTTGGCGGTTTCTGCAGCAGAGGGTAGTTTGGAAAGGGGGGCTAAATGGATGGCCTGGAAAAATGGTCAATAATAGTGAAAATAACAGTATTACAGTATCTCACAAAAGTGAGTACAGCCCTCACATTTTTGTAAATATTTTATTATATCTTTTCATGGGACAACACTGAAGATATGACACTTTGATACAATGTAGTCAGTGTACAGCTTGTATAACAGTGTAAATTTGCTGTCCCCTCAAAATATCCATATCGATGGCATAGCTGTTGAACGTGTCCCCAGCTTCAAATTCCTGGGGACCCACATCTCAGAGGACCTGTCCTGGTCAGTTAACACCACGCCTCTTCTTCTTGAGGACACTGAAGAAGAACCATCTGTCAACTGACATCCTGGGCAACTTCTACAGCTGCGTGATAGAGAGCACCCTGACCAACTGTGTCACAGTCTGGTATAGGAGCTGCTCTGTCGCTGACCGTAAGGCACTGCAGCGGGTGGTGAAAACCGCCCAACGCATCACAGGGACTCCACTTCCAGTTATAGAGGACATCTACAGGAAAAGATGTCTGCGCCGGGCACGCAGCATTCTTAGGGACTCCAACCATCCTGCTCATGGACTGTTCCAGCTTCTCCCCTCCGGAAGGCGTTTCAGAAGCCTTCGGACTAGAACCAGCAGGTTTAGGAACAGTTTCTTTCCAACAGCTGTCACGTTATTGAACTTAGTTCCCCGCTGACTCTCTTACCATCATCTCTTACCATCCTCACCTGTACATAACTGCCCATCTAACTTATTGTACATTATTTGCACATAACAGTACTCTTAACTTTCTGCAATGCTGCATATATTTGCATATATTTGCTTAAATTGCACATACTGTCAATTACTGTATATACTGCACTGCTGTCCTTTGCACTTCTGATTGGATGCTAAACTGTGTTTCGTTACCTTGCATTCATACATGTGTAATGACAATAAAGTTGAATCTAATCTAATCTAATAACTCAACACACAGCCATTAATGTCTTCTTCTTCTTCTTCGTCGATCGCTAGATGGTCACACCAGCTGCCCTGACGAATGCTGCCATCCTGCGGAGGTCCCCGAGGTCCCCGTGCAGCTTTTGGTTCAGCGATGTGGGGTCAGGCCACGTAGCTCGTCTGAGTGCAGCGTGGTCTGGCCAGTCTTGGAGGAGGTGTTCGCTGGTCATTTGGGCAGTACCACATGGGCATCTGTCCGATTGTCCAACTTTAAATTTCTGGTGCATGTGAGCATGCATTCTGTTATGTCCAGTTCGGAGTCTGAACAGAACGACTTGGTCAGCCCTGCTCAGACTGTAGTAGTTGTCATCCTTGCAGTAATCTGGGTGTTGCTGCTGCCACTTCTTGTGAAACAGGGCCTTAATAATAGTTTTCTCCTCACTGTAAGAGACCTGCCTGTCTTCCTGGTCTTGCTGCCCACCCTCCTTAGCAAGTCTGTCAGCCGTCTCATTTCCATAGACTCCACAGTGAGCAGGAATCCACTGGAGTGATACATTCACCTGTGTGGCTAGTTGAGACAGAGTGAGGGCGAGTTTATTCAGTTCTTTGCGTCGGGGGTCCTGAAGTGCATCCAAGACAGAAAGTGCATCAGTGAAGATGACAACCCGCTTGTGTGCCTTGTCTTGATGTTCCCTGACGTGAGCCGCTGCTGTTCTCAGGGCCTCTGCCTCAGCCCTGAAGTTGGTGGAGTACTTGCCAGTCGCAATGGGAATGTGGGTCTCCTCGTCAGTGTACCTGATGTACACGCCGCCTCCTCCATTCCTGGTTGTTTCCATGGCAGAGCCGTCTGTGTAGACGTGAGTCCACTGCTCTTCAGGGTAGGCAGACCGAATGAACTCCAGGGCCAGCGACTTCCTGTCTTGGTCTGACTGTGTTCCTTACTTCCCAATGTCCGATATGTCTGTGCGTATTGCTGGGAAGTTCTGTCGGTTCCAGGAGGGAACAGATGCTGTGGGTAGTATTGGTGTGGGCATGTGGTCCAACAGTTCTGGGTCTCTCCTTTCGAGTGTCCTGATCTGGTGGATGAAGCTCGATCTCTTGAGTCTCCCTTTTGTTGGCTTGCTCAGTCTGTCCTTCATGGGATGATTTTCCAGTCTTTTGAATTTGGCGTCCTGGGTCAGTACCTTGACGTTTCTTCTATCTTCCAGTGTTGCAAGGCCTGTTGTTGTCTCCAGCGCTTTGATAGGGGTACTGCGCATGGCTCCTGTCATCATTCACATGGCTTGGTTTTGGAGTCTGTCCAGCTTCTTAGTCTTGCTTTTGGCAGCTGTTGAGGTTGCCGCCATGCCATACTCCAGAACAGGCCGAATCCTCCCCACAAAGAGCTTCTTCAGGACACCCTGGTCTGCACCCCAGTCTGTTCCTGACAGTTTCTTCATTAGGGCCATCCTGATCTTTGCTCTTGCCTGGTTCTTGTGCAGCTGGTTCTTCCAAGTCAGTCTACAATCAATGGTGACCCCGAGGTATGTAGGTGCATATTCAGCCTGAAGCTCACGGGAGTTGTTCTGCTGTTTCACCTTCTGGGGTTGGGTGGACAGGGTGAAGACGGTGTATGTAGTCTTCCTCTCATTTAAGCTCACAAGCCATGACTTGGTCCATGCCTCTATCATCCGGAGAGCTTGCTGCAGTCTGTAGTTTGCCGTCACGATGCTTTCCTCACTGCACCAGAGGGCTAGGTCATCGGCGTAGATGGCACCTCGTACATTCCTTGGCAAACTCTGGATGATATCCTTGATGAATACAAGAAAGAGAGTTGGGGACAGCACTCCTCCCTGTGGGACTCCTTCCCTCAGCACCTTCTTCTTGCTGGAGTCTGACCTGGGCTCTGGCTCTTCTGTTGTGCAGGTATTGGGCGATCCACTTGTACGTGCGCCCAGTGACACCACACTGGCACAGTTTCAACTTGAGACTGTCTTTCCATACCTTGTCAAACGCCTTTTCTAGGTCAATCCACACAGGGAGGGTGTGCTTCTTTTCTTGGAAGGCATCTTCTATGGCTTGAGAGATGTATGTTATTTGGTCCTCTGTAGACCGGTTCTACCCGAAGGCTG
This sequence comes from Pholidichthys leucotaenia, assembly GCA_020510985.1. Lineage (NCBI taxonomy): Eukaryota > Metazoa > Chordata > Actinopteri > Cichliformes > Pholidichthyidae > Pholidichthys > Pholidichthys leucotaenia. The sequence continues at coordinate 37,202,060 of CM035845.1, read as the reverse complement.
CTTGCTCTGGGCCGATGTGTTGTTTTCCTTCCAAGCGCCACATGAGTCTGGTGTTGATGAAACGCTCTAGCAGTTTTCCTATGCAGCTTGTAAGGCTTATGAGGCGATAGCTTTCAGCCTTCAATTTGTCTTTGCCTTTTTTGTGCACTGGAATCATCGTGGTTTCTCTCCAGATCTGTGGCACAGTCCCTGATCTCCAACTGTCGTTGAACAGCTGCAGGAGTTTCTTCTTGGTTTTGGGGCCATGATTCAGCAACATTGCATTTGTGATCTAGTCAGATCCAGGGGCTTTTTTCAGCTTCACTGTTGACATTGCATCCTTCAGCTCCTTGAGAGTGAATGGCGAGTTCATCACTGGTTCTATCTGTTCGTTCTGATGAACTCGCTGGGCTCCTCTGACATCCCTTCTTCTCTCTGGTGGAATCTGAAGATGGCTCGTCTTCGCATACTAGGCGAAGGCAACCAGGCAGAAATCCATGGAGTTCGAATCATGGTTCACAATGAAAGCGTCATGATCTTCAATGTGTACTGCCCCCCAGAGTGAGATTTCTCACTTGACCAAATGGAACTCCCAGACCACCGATTCTTAGTCATCGGTGACTTCAACAGTCACTCAGAGGCATGGGGATACAGCGAAGCAGATAGAAGAGGAGAGGAGGTGGAAGATTGGCAAGTCGACAACAGTCTTCTGCTAATGAATGATCCTGATGATCCACCAACATTCTTCTCCAGGGTATGGCTGAGTAACACCACGCCTGATCTTGCGTTTGCCACCAACGACATGGCCAGGCTGGCAACAAGAACGGCACTGGGCCAGCTCGGGGGAAGTGACCACAAACCTGTGAAGATTGGACTGGACATCAGCTACAAACCATAAGAAGCTAAGACATTCCCCAGGTGGAATTACAAGAAGGCCAACTGGGAGTGCGTCTCAACACTGGTGGACCGGTACTCTGCGGAGATCCATCACAAGCAGCAGAACCTCAACAAGAAAGTCAGGGTGCTGAACCATGCTATTCTGAAGGCTGCAAATGAATCTATTCCTCAGGGAGCCAGAAAGAACTATAGGCCTTACTGGACAGAGGAGCTCCAGCAGCTTGAAGACAGTGTGGCAGAGGAAAGGAAAAAAGTAGAAGTAGATCCTACAGTAGAAAACAACATTGCTCTGAAGGCGTCCACTGCAAAACACAGGCAGACCTTTATACAGGAAGCTCGAAAAAGATGGCAAGAAAAGACAGAGCAACTCAACTTGGATAAGGACGGCAATAAGCTTTGGAAACTGGCTCAAGCCCTCAACGACAAGAACAGTAAAAGCTCGCCGATCACAGTACAGGCAGATCAAGAACTGCTGACTGGTAAGAAAGCAACAGACCATTTCATTAATGTCTAAACCGCTGGCAACAAAAGTGAGTACACCCCGAGTCAAAATGTCCAAATTGTGCCCAAAGTGTCAATATTTTGTGTGGCCACCATTATTGTCCAGCACTGCCTTAACTCTCTTGGGCATGAAGTTCACTAGAGCTTCACAGATTGCCACTGGAATCCTCTTCCATTTCTTCCATAACAACACCATGGTGTTAGAGACCTTGCACTCCTCAAATGGAAAGCAGTAGATGCTCAATAAGGTTTAGGTCTGGAAACATGCTTGACCAGTCCATCACCTTTACCCTCAGTTTCTTTAGCAAGGCAGTGGTCATCTTGGAGATGTGTTTGGGGTCGTTATCCTGTTGGAATACTGCCCTATGGACCAGTTTCCAAAGGGAAGGGATCATGCTCTGCTTCATTATGTCACAGTACATGTTGGCATTCATGGTTCCGTCAATGAACCGTAGCTCCCCAGTGGCAGCAGCACACATGCATCCCCAAACCATGACACTCCCACCACCATGCTTGACTGTAGGCAAGACACACTTGTCTTTGTACTCCTCACCTGGTTTCCGCCACACACCAGCTTGATACCATCTGAACCAAATACGTAACTTTATCTTGGTCTCATCAGATCACAGGACATGGTTCCAGTAATCCATGTCCTTAGTCTGCTTGTCTTCAGCAACCTGTTTGCAGGCTTTTTTGTGCATCATCTTTAAAAGAGGCTTCCTTCTGGGATGACAGCCATACAGACCAATTTGATGCAGTGTGCGGTGTATGATCTGAGCACTGACAGGCTGACCCCCCACTCCTTCAACCTCTGCAGAAATGCTGGCAGCACTCATATGTCTATTTTCAAAAGACAACCTCTGGATATGACCCTAAGCACGTGCACTCAACTTCTTTTGTCGACCATGGCGAGGCCTGTTCTGAGTGGAACCTGTCCTGTTAAACCGCTGTATGGTCTTGGCCACCGTGCTGCAGCTCAGTTTCAGGGTGGTGGCAGTCTTCTTATAGCCTAGGCCATCTTTATGTAGAGCAACAATTTTTTTTTTTTCCAGATCCTCAGAGAGTTCTTTGCCATGAGGTGCCATATTGAACTTCCAGTGACCAGTATGAGAGCGTGTGAGAGCGATAACACCAAATTTAACACACCTGCCTCCCATTCACACCTGAGACCTTGTGACACTAACAAGTCACATGACACCTGGGAGGGAAAATGCACAATTTGGACATTTTCACTAGGGGTGTACTCACTTTTGTTGCCAGCAGTTTAGACATTAATGGCTGTCTGTTGAGTTATTTTGAAGGGACAGCAAATGTACACTGTTATACAAGCTGTACACTGACTACTTTACATTGTATCAAAGTGTCATATCTTCAGTGTTGTCCCATGAAAAGATATAATAAAATATTTACAAAAATGTGAGGGGTGTACTCAATTTTGTGAGATACTGTACCTTGTGAAGCAGGGAGGCCCGTAACAAAATCTATGGCAATGTGAGACCAGGGGCGACTAGAGACAGGGAGGGGATGAAGGAGGCCGGCTGGGGGTGAAGATGAAGAGTCAAATTTGTTAGTTGCACAGATATGACAAGCTTTGACATAGTCCTGAACCACTTTTCTTAGAGCAGGCCACCAAAACACTCGCTGCAACAGTTCAAAGGTACGGGAAATGCCAGGGTGGCAGGCGAAACAAATGGTGTTCCCCCACTGAATGACTTCACTGTATAAGGAGGAGGGAACATAAAGTTGGTTTGCCGGGCCTCCCTCAGGGATGGGTTCGGAGGACTGGGCCTGCCAGACCCCCTGTTCGATTTCCCAAGAGAGGGCTCCTAAAACACAGGAAGAAGGCAGTATAATCTCCAGAAGGGAAGCAGCAGCTGCAGAGAGGGAGGAAGAGGAGGAATCGGAGGAGAACTGGCACAAGACAGCATCAGGCTTAACGTTGCGGGACCCTGCACAGTAAGTAATGGAAAGATTAAATCTGACAAAAAAACAGGGCCCACCGGGCTTGCCAGGAATTTAACTGTCTGGCAGATCTGAGATTTTCTAAATTTTTGTGATCTGTCCAGATTATGACCGGTTGATTAGCTCCTTCTAACCAGTGCCTCCATTCCTCCAACGCAAACTTAATGGCCAACAGCTTGCGGTCTCCTACATCGTAATTCCTCTTGGCTGGAGTCAACCGCCGAGAGAAATATGCGCATGGATGAAGCTTCTGATCAGAGCCGGAAGGCTGGAAAAGGACAGCACCCACCACCGAATCAGAAGATTCAACCTCAAACACCAATTGGGATTGTGGGTCGACCTGAGCCAAAATGGGCATGTCTGTGAACAGGGCCTTGAGTGTAGCAGAAGCCTGTTCAGCAGCCTCTGACCACTTGAATGGGCTTTTGGTGGAAGTGGGCTGCGTAAGTGGCAGGGCTATAGTTGCGGATAAATCGGCGTTAGAAGTTGGAAAACCCCAGGAAACGTTGGAGCTGCTTCCTGGACTGGGGGGGTCAGCCAGTCTACTACCACCTTCACCTTAGCTGAGTCGGCCTTTAACATGCCCTCGGCCACAATGAATCCCAGGAAAGAAGTGGAGCTGGTGGTAAAATCATACTCTGACTGTCACAAAGATGTTGGTTCCTAAGCTGCTACTGCAGGACAGCTCGAACATGGACTGCGTGCTCTTCCAGCATGCAAGAAAAAATAGGAATATCATCTAAATAAGCAAAAACTAAATGGTTCCCCATGTCCTGAAGGACATCATTTATTAACTGCTGGAAGACAGCGGGGGCGTTGGTCAGCCCAAAGGGCATGACCAGATACTCAAAATGACCCAGATACAGTATGTGTTTTTAAAGGTCATCTTCCACTCATCTCCTTTGTGTATGTGAACAAGATGGTATGCGTTACGGAGATCGAGTTTGGTGAATACACGCGCACGCTGGAGTAGTTCAAAAGCCGAATTAATGAGCGGCAACAGATATTTATCCTTGACAGTGATCACATTAAGCTTGCAATAATCAATACATGGCCACAATGACCCATCCTTCTTACCTACAAAAAAGAACCCACCGCCAAGAGGAGCGGAAGACGGACGAATAAGGCCAGCACAAAGGGAGTCTTTAATGTAGCGCTCCATCGCCTTCGTCTCCGGCCCAGATAAACTGTAGAGCAGACTGGATGGCAGCCGCGTGCCTGGAAGAAGGTCAATAGCACAGTCGTAGGACCGATGAGGTGGTAACGAGAGGGCCCTAGACTTACTAAAGACCTCCCCTAAATCATGATAGACCTCGGGCATGAGGATCAGCCAGAAGGGAGGAGATAGGGATAGTGGGCAAGCATGCAGCCGAGCAGAGACACGATGAAAGACAAAAAGGACTCCAGGAAGAAATGGAGCCCTGGTCCCAGTTAATGATGGGGTTGTGTTTGTGAAGCCATGGATACCCCAAAATCACCAGTGAGGACGAACTAGGGAGGACAAAAAACTGGATACTCTCGCGGTGGTTATCGAACAAAATGACAGAAATGGGCTCAGTTTGAAGGGTAACTGCCGTGAGTCTGCAGCCAGAAAGGGCTGAAACATTCAGTGGTGTTGGGCGGTTCCTGGTGGGAATCTTAAATTTTTGAACCAGGCCCTATAGAATGAAGTTTTGCTCAGCTCCAGAATCAATAAGAGCTGAGGTTTTACAGTCGGCCCCCGGCAACTAAATGAGGGCCGGGAGTATAAAACTGATGGGAGGATTTGGAGAAGATCCTCCTGCCAGACCCCTCACGGCTACTGACGAGCCGGATCTTTTGGCTGAATGGGACATTTTTGACAGTGCGTGATTGGTGGTCCCGCAGTACATACAAGCCCCCATCTTCTCCTGGCGCCGGCGTTCCTCCTGAGTCAGACGAGTCTGACCAAGGACCATCAGCTCCGGTGGTGATACTGACCTGGCAGCACGGGAGGACAGAGGAACCGGACACGAAGCAGATGAGGAAGCAGCAGCTTTCTGTTCTCTCACGCGCTCATGGTACTGATTATCCAGGGCCACCGCCTGCGCAATTAATTCATCCTAAGAAGAGGGGTTAGCGGATAGCCAGTTCATTACAGAGGTTGGCATTTAGACTCCAGAGGAAGACGCTGCGTAGAGCAATGTCATTCCAGCTGGAGTCTGCCGCAGCGACCCAGAACTCGACCAAGAAGTGGGTGACAGACCAACTTCCCTGCCAGAGTCCCATTAACTGGCTAGCGATGTTACCCTCGCTCTCCATATGGTCGAATGCCCGGGTGAATTCTTGCACAAACCGGTCATATGTGTACATGGGCCCCTCCGGAAAACTCAAGATGGACTGTGCCCACTTAAGTGCCCAGTCCCGGAGTAACAGGGTCATGAACTGAATTTTTGCTGAATCATCCTTGTACTGCCCCACCACCTGCTGGAAATACAGCTGGCAGTGGAGCAGAAACCCCTTGCATCCTCCCACCTCCCCCGCGTAGAGGGTAGGAGAAGGGATGGAAACGGTTCGGTGAATGGAAGGAGCTGTCAGAGCAGCAGGTGTAGGAGGAGACGCCGCACCAGGAAGTCGACACAAATGTTCAGTGACAGTTGTTGAGTAATAATTTGGAGTTGTTCAGATAGGAACATGACTTGGTGCTCCATGGCATCCAAACGGGAGAGTGCTGACTGCTCACCCAGTGAAGCACCCGCTAAGTCTCAGTCCTGGCTGGACCATTCTGTCATGATTGAATACCAGAGAGGCACAAACGCAAAGCAAACCACACCGGATGAACACTCAGACACAGGTGGAAAAGTTTGACACAATTTTAATGAAAAAAGACACAACCACGCTAACTTAATAAACATACAAAACCCCACACAAGTAAAGAACAATGCAAAATAAATGCCAACTTAAACACACCAAGAATCAGGAGCACGTTGGACCTACACACAGCCTGAAATAGAAGAAAAAGAGAAAACAATTAATAACAGAGATAACCAGGAAGGAGGGGAGTGAGAGATAAGAAGAAAGCTTACTATACCAGTGGAGGGCCCAGCAGTGAACTCCAGCGTGGGACAAAGTAGGGAGATTACCAGTGAATGCAGGGAGGTGACAGGAAGAAACGATGGATGGGTAGACCTGGGTGGAAATAATGTTGTCCTTGAGAAGAGTGGTTCAGGTGAGCGTGCGCAGCCCCGGAGACACAACGCTGAGGTGGCAGCAAACCTGAGGAGGTGTGTCCAATCATGCAGGTGCATTGATGAGCTCCGGAGACGGGAACGAACAGAAACGGGGGGGGGGGGGGCACGCTCATCTGATCATTACACCGGAGTTCATTTTTAAATCTGCAACAGAAACTTCCACTGTTCTTAATTGAATTTTATCAGCCTGTTTAAAGTAATGATATCCAGCTGCTGACCAATGCTGTTACTAAATGGTAATAGATAAAGGATTATGTGATATTTTAAATTCCTTTGATGTCACAACCATAAAGTGACTTAAGACATGACCTGGACTTGGGCTTCAAAACTTGAGGCTTCACTTGCACTTGCAAAAAAAGACCTGTGAACATTTCTGGTAGCATGACAGCCAAAAAGTTCAATTTTCATCTCATCTAACCACACTACATTGTCCCAGTATTTCATAGACTTGTCCAAGTGCTGCTTAGCAAACTTACATATCTTAAATATCTTGTGAGGAGCTCCTGTGCATGGATAGTTGATGGTAGAGTGAAATTCTTTCCACTTGTGGGTAATGGCCCAGTGGTACTTACTGGAAGATTGAGAAGTTTTGATATACAGTAAGTCTGGTAAAATTTAACATGAGTAGCCTTGCAGGAAACATATGTACTGAAAAAAAAAAAAACTTCAATTCCTATTTCCGGCACTGTATACGTACAGTAAATTATATTGTGGCTCATTCTGACATTTAGTATGTATTATTTTATTATATATAGTATTATTATGTGGGCAGCTCGGTGGATCAGTGGTTAGCACTATGGCAGCACAGCAAGAAGGTCATGGGTTCAGTCCCACCCTTGACAATCGTGGGGTTGATCCCACCACCTGACCATCCATGACCCTTCTGTGTGGAGTTTGCATGTTCTCCCTGTGTCTGTGTGGGTTTTTCTCTGGGAACTCTGGTTTCCTCCCACAGTCCAAAGACATGTACGCTAGATTAACTGGCATCAACTGGGTATTCTAAAATTGTCCTTAGGTATGAATGTAAGAGTGAATGGTTGTCTGTCTCTCTGTGTTGGCCCTGCGATGGACTGCCAATCTGTCCAGGGCCATGTGATTGTAGAAAAAATATTGAAACATGCTCTTCTCTTAAAAAAAACCCCAAAACGGTCTTTATATAATTTTTCTCTCACAGAATCTGTTTTGTCTCTTCCAGGTTTTTTTCTGTATGTAAAGAAATGGAAAGCCCAGCCTTGATCCCGCCTGCTGCTCTTATTGGCAAGCCAAGCTTTCTGTCTGCAGACAAAGGCGCGCAATGGTGGTGCTCGGGAGCTTGCTGACCAAACACGGCTTATATTGTTATTTTCTTTAAATTTCAGTCACCCTAATAGACATCCCTGTTTCCACCTGGTTCACTAAGCCACAGTTAATAATATATCTCATGTCATTCTGGCTCATTTTGTGATATTATCGCTGTGACGCTACATCAATTCATTAGCATTAGCTTGACTAGGCTGTAGCCATCAGTCAGTACTGGCATTACACCTCACTTTAGCAGGCAGATTCTGTCCGGTATGCCACCTGGCTTGACCGTCAAGCTGGCCGGTTTTGATCATTCCCCCTCCACCGGAGTCCCTGTTCTTCTAACAAGACCATATACTTCATTCTTAGATGTTGTTATTATGCTATTATTAGTTAAAGTTTTATTTTCTCCAACTGAGGTCCAAAGCGGCTAGCAGTAAAGCCAAAGCTAGCAATTTAGGCACTCATTCATGAATGTTTCTGGTCTTATTGTACTCCCTGGACCAGTCATATCCTATTGACTACTGAAACCACACACCCCTGTCCAGCATCCATCCATCCATCCATCTTCTACCGCTTAATCCTTTTTGGGTCGCGGGGGCGCTGAAGCCTATCCCAGCATCTTTGGGCAAGAGGCTGGGTACACCCTGGACGGATCGCCAGGCCATCGCAGGGCCAACACAGAGAGACAGACAACCATTCACTCTCACATCCACACCTAAGGACAATTTAGAATCCCCAGTTGATGCCAGTTAACCTCACCTGCATGTCTTTGGCATGTGGGAGGAAACCGGAGTACCCGGAGAAAACCCACGCAGACACGGGGAGAACATGCAAACTCTATACAGAAGGGCCACCGATGGTCTGGGGGTGGGATCAAACCCACGACGGTTAAGGGTGGAATCGATCCCATGACCTTGTTGCTGGGCTGCCACTGTGCTAACCACTGCGCCCCTCCAGCAGTGATACCTTATTTCATTCATTATTTAAGACAAATTTATGTTAGCTGAGTCAGACTCAATCAGAATTAGGCACTAGCCAGGTAAGATTAGCAATAGTGACATACAGTAAGAGGGAGGGTGGAGTTCAATGCATCTCCAGGATTTAAAGAGACATGCACTGAAACCAGCCATTCTTAGAAAAACTGTGAAAGATTATTCACAATTATGCTGCAATAATTAAATAATTAAAGAAAATTTGTCTAAAATATGTGAAATGCTTCATTCAGACCTGTGGGAGCTGTTATAATGTGGAGAAAGTGCAGTCAATGACCCCTTTAAAAATATAGGATGATGCAATTATCATTCAAATCTGTTATGAATATAACACAAAGTTGATCCTGATTTTCCACATTTTAGATTTGCTCTCTGAGCCACAACAATTAATATACTGTATCCTCATGTAAAATTGGAAGTCTCAGAAATAAATACATAAATGAATGAATTTGTACATTTCCTACAACAGTCTGTACATGATTGCTAGGAATCCCTAAGCATGTAAGATGTTTAAGAAATAATTAAAACCCCAAGCACTGCATTGTTTTGTTTTTTGTTTTTTTTAAACTGGCTCTGCTCTGATTACAGTACAGTCGTGACATTCTCTGTTCTCCTGTATGCAACCCCCCCCCCCACACACACACACACACACCCTCATTGCATGTCTCTGTATGATCACCGTATTGGCATGTGAAAATAATATAGATTGGAAACGTGAGAGGGAGACCAAGTGGAAAATGAGATGATTGCTAAAGTATGTTCTGCCTGATAAAGTGGAATTGCATTTGTCTAAGTGCTTGCAGGAGCCGGTTGATGTAAAGACTCCATGTAGAATTAGGTGGATGCTGACAGGTGTTGCACAGAACAATATGAATTTACGGCCAAATTTGTTTTCTCTTTTTTCTTTCTGTTCTTTTTACAGTTATTCCCTCATCATTTGAATTAAAAGTATTTACGTTTGGTTTGTCCAGTTTCAGCTGTTGCAGTTTAATTCCACTGCAGAGGTGGGAAGGTCGGGCCCAAATGTTGTCTGTGCAAGGCCCCCCTCTCGGGTGTAGCATTGTTAGAATTCACCACATTTCCCAGCTGACCTGGAGACCCAGCATGCGTTGAGTGCCGCCTTATGTTGGGAGTCTTTCAGGACACTGGGGGAACGAAGGAACAGCTAAAAACACTAACCAGGTATTTACAGTTGAGCTCTGATGTAATTTACAGATGTCTTATCTGCTGTACAATATGTACATTTTCAGGTTTCAGTTTAAACCATTGTTTAAAAAAAACAGTATTGGAAGAATAAGGACGAACAGGTAGCAACAACCAACTGCTGACAAAGTTAACAGTAAATCAAAAATTAAAGCACAAAAAGCCTTTAAGTAGCTCACTTTAGGTATAATGAATATAGTAAAAATGAAGGTTAAGCTTTTTTAACTGAATTATTTTCTAAAAATTACTTTTTCACAATATTGTTTTAAGATGCAGTAGTAGTTCATATTGCACAACTACTTTTGCCAATTATCCATTTGTTATTTAGTCAGTCCCTCCAGGATTTTGCAGTGTTGCGACTGCACAAATTCACACGACATCACTGACTGGCTGCGCCTTTTGCACGACCTTGCAACTTTGTGAAATCACTGCAACTTTCACGCAATTTTGGCCAATCCTTGTCCACTTCCGCCACTTTCGGCAATCAAATTTGTCCCTGAGCAGCGCTCAAACGCTCAGTCTAACCAATCAAATGTTACTGCACCGCGCTTACTTCCATGTTTACAGTGAGTATAGTGCGCATGGACAGCGTTAGGCCTTTTTAGGGGTGTTGTAGGACCCTTAAATTTAAACTCAGCACCCCTAAAAATTTGAGTGAGAAAAGTATTGTTCATAAAATTTTAGTTTGTCTTTGACAAGCTGAAATAACATCCAATTATATTCAGTAGTTTGTCAGTTAAACTTTTTAAAAATGAAAATGAAAACACCCCACCACCACGACACAAATGGGATGATCCCTCCTCTCACACACGTTCTCTCCCCTCTGCCTGCACTGGCGCACACACAGAGAGGTCCCTCCTTATCCCAACCGCGGGAGGTAGGGATGGGTGATACCAGCATTTTTCCTTTCAATACAATACTATTAATTTATGGGACTTTTTCTTCGATACCGATACCAGTACTTTTTGTCCCTTAAAGGAAAATCACACAATTGCAGTTTTTATTACCTCTGCCAAGGAGGTTATGTTTTTACCGGGGTTTGTCTGTTTGTTTGTTTGTCTGTCTGTTACCAACATAACTCAAAAAGTTATGAATGTATTTTCATGAAATTTTCAGGAAAAGTCCGAAATGGGACAAGGAAGAAAAGATTAGATTTTGGGAGTGATCCGGATCACCGTCTGGATCCAGGAATTTTTTAAAGGATTCTTTATCATTGCGAGATAGGGCCATTTTTAGCATATATAACTCCACAATAAATGGTCAGGATGCTTGCCCAAAAAAATGCAGGATAAGATTCCAATAGGTTCTATGAAATATCAAAGACTGATCCCGATCCTGCAAAAAATCCGGATACTGTGATCCAGAACAGGAAATAATAGGGGATCTTTGGAATTTTCATCACTGTAAGGTAACAAATTAAGATATAAATATACAACAAACACCAAAATATAGCCAAGACACTGAGGAACCAGTAGTGTGCCAATGGATTTGTTGTATCTTCAAAAGCTATGGAGCTATAGCCTGAAGAAAACCACCATTACCGAAAAAGTGATTTTTGTCAATAACTACTGAACTAATAAAGATATCAATGTGAATCCAATTGCTAAAGGTATGCTTTGATGGTCAAGGAATCTGAGAGTATAGATAAAATAAATGTAGGACTATTATATTTGGGGAAAATCCCAATCTTAGGGAGAACTGAGGTACTTGGCAGAGGTCTGTGCTCGCCGAGTGCTTTTCTAGTTATTATTTTTTTTTTGTGGTGGTGCTGGGGTCCTGTCACGTGACGCATATTGCCACTTTGTAATACGCAGTTACACATTGATGCTGCCAACACAGGAGAACCATGCAGAGTAGCTTACTAGCTAGCAGTCGGATGAAACAGTCGGAATAAAGAGAAACGGAGCAGCAAGAAATTCAGCCAGTCCCATCTTCAATGAAGGCAAGTGTGTGGGCACATTTTTGTTGCTACAACATTGTGGGAAAGAAAGCACTTGACATGACACATGTAATATGTAAAGTTTGCAAAACGAAAGTCAAGTACTTTGGTAACACCACAAACACCTCGGCTCACATTAACCTCCATCACCCAGAGTTGAAAGAAGTGGAAAAAGCTCTAAATCCTCCTGCTGAACAACGCACACTGCACCACTTTAACAAACTCTCAGCAAATTCTGAACGGGCCAAAAAAATCATGAAATCTTGTAGCAGCATTTTATTTTGTTTTATAACTTTAATTTGTTTTTTAAGTCTCCGAAGAATTTAGATACTTAAGTTTATATTTGTGCAGGTTTAAAATTAATGCTACTTATCTTATGCATCAAGTGCATTCAGTTCTTATTGAATTTGTTCATTGCATTGTTACTGTATAGGTAACTGTACACTGACTGCATACAGTCAGGTTGCACTACTAGTAAATGGATGTTCAAAGTATTTGTGATAGAATTTACTTTTGTTTTGTAATGAATAGCCTATATTTCTAGAATGCTGGAGGGCAACCAAACCTACACACTGTATAAAAGCTGTTAGGAACTGTGATATGCTGAAAAGGAAATTTTTCAAAATGAATTTCACTTGTGTATCGGGCTTGTTGTTACGAGCTATCCGGTCACTATACTACCATTGTGAGAGTTTGATTCATGTTGCCAACACTCGGATGGACTCATTCCCAGTGAGAGTTGGAGTCTGCCAGGGCTGCCCTTTGTCATCGATCCTGTTCATAATTTTTATGGAAAAGATATTTTGGCACATTTTGTGAGTAGTGTATATATATATTTATATACAGTATGGGAGCATGCTAGCGATTAGCACACTTTGATCACTTTTCTTCGCATTTTCAGATGAAACAAAGAGTCCATCACCACAAAGAAATTGTGGTTTGTTCATTGAGACAATAAATCAAACCCGAGCACTGCCTGGAATTAGCTGATAGAGCATTTGCCCCACAACTGGGAGGTTGAGGGTTCAAGTCCCGGCCAGGTTATACCAAAGACCATATAAAAATGGTACTTCTTGCCTTCTAGCTTGGTGCTCAGCATAGTAGAATGGAGGAAGGAGAAGTGGTTTGTGGCAGCGCCTTGCATGGCAGTGACCCCTCTGATTCTAGACGTGATTAACATTGTAGATAGGAGAAACGTAATTTCGTTCTACTGTACATGATTGGCTGTATGGACTGAATGACAATAAAGTTGGCTTCTTCTTCTTCTTCTTCTTCTTCTTCTTCCTGTTATTTTAAACAGACTTGAAATGACTTAATGATGGGCAGTTTTCAAAAGATTGGGACTTCCAGGTCACAGATGTATAATTTCTTGTCAACTCTCTGTCTGCAAGTGTCAGAGAATTGATAGAAAATTACTTTATTAAAGTAACAGTTACTAGAACACCTTTGAAGCAGAGTGATACAGCGGTGTGAAAAAGTGTTTGCCCCCCTTCCTGATTTCTCATTTTTTGTATGTTTGTCACAATTAAATGTTTCAGATTGTCAAACAAATTTAAATATTAGACAAAGATAACACAAGTAAACACAAAATGCAGTTTTTAAATAAATGTGTTTATTATTAAGGGTAAAAGAATCCAAACCTACATGGCCCTGTGTGAAAAAGTGACCCCCCCGCCACCACCACTGTTAAAACATAGATTAACTGTGGTTTATCACATCTTTGAAAAGTTGAGTTCAATTTCTCTAGCCACACTCAGGCCTGATTACTGCCACACCTGTTCTCAATTAAGAAATCACTTAAATAGGACCTGCCGGAAAAAGGAGTGGTCGGCTGACCAAAATTACCCCAAGAGCGCAGCGATTACTCATCCGAGTGGTCACAAAAGACCCCACAACAACATACAAAGAACTGCAGGCCTCACTTGCCTCAGTTAAGGTCAGTGTTCATTACTCCACTATAAGAAAAAGACTGGGAAAAAATGGCCAGCATGGCAGAGTTCCAACACGAAAACCACTGCTGAGCAAAAAAAACATAAAGGCCCGTCTCAGTTTTGCCAGAAAATATCTTGATGATCCCCAAGACTTTGGGGAATAATACTCTGTAGACTGACGAGACAAAAGTTTAACTTTTTGGAAAGTGTGTGTCCCATTACATCTGGCGTAAAAGTGACACACCATTTCAGAAAAGGAACATCATACCAACAACAATCATACCAACACTAAAATATGGTGGTGGTAGTGTGATGGTCTGGGGTTGTTTTGCTGTTTCAGGACCTGGAAGACTTGCTGTGGTAAATGGAACCATGAATTCTGCTGTCTACTAAAAAATCCTGAAGGAGAATGTCCTGCCATCTGTTCGTGACCTCAAGCTGAAGCGCACTTGGGTTCTGCAGTAGGACAATGATCCAAAACACACTAACAAGTCCACCTCTGAATGACGTAAGAAAAATAAAATGAAGACTTTGGAGTGGCCTAGTCAAAGTCCTGACCTGAATCCGATTGAGGTGTGGCCTGACCTTAAAAAGGCGGTTCATGCTCGAAAAACCCTCCAATGTTGCTGAACTACAATAATTCTGCAAAGACGAGTGGGCCAAAATTCCTCCACAGTGCTGTAAAAGACTCATTGCCAGTTGTCGCAAACGCTTGACTGCAGTTGTTGCTGCTAAGGGTGGCCCAACCAGTTATTAGGTTTAGGGGGAAATCACTTTTTCACACCGGGCCATGTAGGTTTGGATTTATTTTCCGTTAATAAAAAACACCTTGGGGTGACACAGTAGGATGGGGTACTCCACCCAGTACTTGAGGTTGGCAGGGGAGAAGGTAGTTAGAGATGGTAAAGGTGTTGGTAAAGGAGATGGTAATACGTACATATGTTTATTAGCTGCTCTTGCTTGCTTGTTTTTTTTCTTGCCTTCTGATTGTTGCTCTGAGTGTTGCTATCCCTGTGCTGTTGCAATCCTGGAATTTCCCCGTTGTGGGACTAATAAAGGCTTATCTTATCTTATCTTATCTTAAAGGGAAAAGAGGCGAAAGGCGCCAGAGCACGAGGAGGGATGAAGTCAAATAAAGATGTGCCTTTCGCCCCCACTGTACCACGTTCACACCTGAGGACGTAGGGGCGTGAATGTATTGTATTAAGCCTTACTCTGTGATGTGGATGTTAATGTGTATGTTGATGTGTGTTCATGCTCGGTAACTTGCAAGTTAATGTGTTTACCCTGGGTGCCAGAGGCAGGAAGAAAATGTATAAAGGAGTCCGCTTTGGCACTCACAGCTAATCTGTTGTGTTGGAGGTGGAATAAAGTTTTGTGTCATCAGCTTGTGTCTCGTCTGCTTTCTTCCTCCACATTGGTGACCTAGAGACGTGAAATGGAAAACAGACCGGGCACCACCACGGAGACACTATTCCACTGCTGCTTGCGCCGTTGCAGTCAGACTCGTGGACTTTTGGCTTTACGACCCGGCCGCATGGTTTTTTCACGTAGAAGCCCAGTTTGCCCTCTGCAGAGTCGTGGCAGAGGAAATGAAGTACCATCATATGGTTGCATCGCTGGACGCATATGCCACGCAACACACAATGAGTCTACTCCAAGCCCTGCCAGCCCAAGAAAAATACGGTGCTCTCATGTTGCTGCAGCTGCTGCTGCGTTGTTATATCCTTTCAGACACAGAGAGGGCAGAAAAGTTCCTCACCCGTTTGGAGCTAGGAGACAGATCGGCTGTGGACATGATGGACAGCATGCTTGCGTTGATGGGCACGGATGATGGATCTTTCCTTTTCGCCCACCTCTTTCTCAGAAACCCACCAGCTTCTGCGAGAGCGATTCTCGCTAACTCACCACCGCTGGCAGCCAGGGACTACCGCACACTGGCAGAGGAGGCAGACCGCAGCATCCTGGCAAACAAGGCTTTCAGCGTTCAGGCAGTGAGACCGTGATCTCTGGCGGAGCCCAGCAAGGTTGAGGAGCTGATGGTGGTGGCCGGGATGACCACCCAGAGAAACATGCCCAGGACGCTGTGTTTTATCACCGCCATTTTGGCAAAGAAGCGCAACGTTGTCTGCTGCCATGCCACTTCAAGAAGCTGGCAAACAGGACAGCCAGCGGTCAGTAGCAGCTGCAACCGCTGGCGACAGGGAGAAGCTGCTTTTCATCACGGACACACATTTGGGGAGACGTTTTCTGGTAGACTCTGGCTCCCAGAAGAGCCTCATTTTGCCAGTCAGCCCAGACAGGCTAGCAGAAGGCTGTGGGCCATCTTTAATGGTCACAAATGAATCCCGCATCAGGACGTTTGGAGAAAGGACAGTGACTGTATGTTTACATGGATGCAATTACCAGTGGGACTTTGTGGTAGCTACATGCTTGGTCCCCATCTTAGGTGCTGATTTTCTGTGTGCTTATGGACTACTTGTTGATGTTGCCAACAGGCATTTAGTGGATGCTGTATCTTTTTCCACCTTGCCCTGCACAGCTTGGGGAGTTGGGCCACCAACACACGCAAATATTCTAGCTCCAGGGGTTAAGTACCAGCATTTGCTTTCTCAGTTCCCAGGACTCATGGTGCCCACTTTTTCCACTACAGTAACCAAACACGGGGTTGAGCATTTTATCACCACGAAAGGTCCACCCGTGTTTGTGCGCCCTCACCACCTGGATGCAGCTAAACTAGCCATCGGGCGTGAGGAGTTTGCTAACTTAGAGTGCTTAGGCATTGTTAGGTGCTCTAAAAGCTCTTGGGCATCCCCACTGCACATGATGCCCAAGTTCGATGGGTCATGGCTGCCGTGCGGCGATTTCCGACACTTAAACAATGCCACGGAACACGATCGTTACCTCATCCCACACATCCAGGATTTTTCCATGCACCTGGCCGGTACGGGCATTTTTTCAAAAGTGGATATGGTCCGCGGTTACCACCAGGTCCCGGTGCGCACAGAGGACGTCCCCAAAACAGCAGTAATAACTCCCTTCGGTCTTTTTGAGTTTTTGCGCATGCCGTTCGGGTTAAAGAGCGCAGCACGAACTTTCCAAAGGATGATGGATGTGGCGCTCCGTGACTTGCCATTTGTTTTTGTCTACTTGGACGACATTTTGTTGGCTAGCGTGTCAGAGGAGGAGCACCTCGCCCATCTCAGACAAGTTTTCCAATGTTTGGAAGTGCACAGGCTGATTGTTAACCCAGCAAAGTGTCAGTTCGGGTTGCCGGTAATCAACTTTTTGGGCCATCGCATCTCACCAGAGGGGGCGATCCCGCTGCCGGATAAGGTGCGCACAGTGTCAGATTTTCCGCCTCCACAGACCGTCAGGGCACTGCAGGAATTTTTGGGGATGGACAATTTTTACAACCGCTTCTTCCCCCCACACAGCCCAGCTGCTGCAGCCACTGTATGGCATGCTCAAAAAAAAGAAACCTGCCGATAGCATTGACAAGACCTCCAATCGGGTCCAAGCCTTCACAGGTGCCAAAACAGTGCTTGCCAATGCAGCTTTGCTGGCCCACCCGGCCCCATCAGCGCGAATACCACTCAGCACATTGAATGTCGCGGTAGGGGCCGTGGTGGAGCAGTACGTCTCCGGCTCATGGCAGCCCCTTGCCGTTTGCAGCCATACTTTGCACGACAGCGAGCGTAAGTATAGCGCTTTCGACAGCTGAGTTGTTGGCTCTCCACCTCGCTACGCATCATTTTCAGTTCTGGCTCGAGGGTCGCGAGTTTACCGCATTTCTCGATCACAAACTGCTAACCTACGCAATGTCCAAAGTATCAGAACTGCGGTCAGCTTGGCAACAACAGCACTTGTTCGCAATTTCAGAGTTCACAACCAACATCCAACATGTAACCGATAAATTGAATGTTGTGGCAAACTGCTTGTCACGTGGGCTGGTCTCTCCGGTATACATGGACATCGATTTTTCCACAATAGCAACAGACCAAACTGGGGAAGCAGACGTTTGCGCGCTCCAGTCTGCAGCTACTGGATTAAAACTTGAGAGCAGGGTGGTACAAGTAGGGTGCCCCTCCTTTGCTCTGTGACATCTCCACCTGCAGCCCCCACCCAGTGGTTCCAAGCTCTTGGCGTCGCCGCATTTACAAGTCCATCCATTTCCTTTCACATCCCGGCGTGCGAGCTTTGGTTAAACTAGTGGGGTCCAAATTAATCTGGCCTCATTTATACAGGAATGTGAAAGAATGGGCTGCAGCATGCGTCGCGTGCCAACGGGCTATGGTGCATAAGCACACCAAAGCCCCCCTCGAGCCTTTTCAAATTCCAGCCAGGAGGTCAGACCACATACACGTGGATTTAGTGGGTCCCCTTCCACCGTGGCAGGGATTCACACACCTTTTAACAATCATGGCCCGCACTACACATTGGCCAGAGGTGGTTCTGCTGAGTTCCACCACGTCTGCTGAGGTAGCCCAAGGGTTTTTGTCAGCTTGGGTTGCACGGTTCAGATCCCTGTCAGACATCACTTGCGACAGAGGTCCACAATTTTTTCGGAACTTTGGTCCACGATGGCTGACAGCCTGGGGGTTAAAATCCACCGCACCACCGGATACAACCCACAGGCTAATGGTTTGTGTGAGCACTTTCACAGATCACTCAAAGCAGCACTCAGAGCCTTGCTAACTGATGCAAATTGGGTTGACCGCCTGCCTTGGGTCCTATTGGAGATGCGCTCCGCACCTAAGGAAGATTTGGCAGCTTCCCCGGCAAAACTCATTTTTTCTCAGCCATTGCGAATCCCAGGGGAATTTTTACCAGAGAGCCCTGTGCCCGGTACTGAGCCGCCCGCGCACCTTTTTTCCGGTACAGGGGCTGCCAGTATTCCGGACTCGCCGCACAATTGTTTTCCCCGTACTTTTGTTCCAAAGTGCTTAGAAAATGCCAAATTCATTTTTGTCAGGCACAATGCCCACAGAACCCCGCTGCGTCTGCCATACGATGGCCCGTTCAGAGTGTTGGAAACTGTGGAGAAACATTTTGTGCTAGACTTGGGAGGGCGAAAGGAAACCATCCGCATAGACAGGCTGAAGCCCGCTTATGTGTTGGTAGACGAGCAGGTGATGTTGGCTCAAGCTCCCCAGCACGGGCGCCCACTTACAGTGGGTCCGCAGGTTTGTGTTCCCCCTGCAGAGAATGGTTTTCACGAAACTAACCCTTTCCCCTCCCCACCCTTTCCCCCTCCAGAGACCAGCCTTTCCTTCCACCCACCTTGACAAGAAAGCGCTCTGACTGGCCTGGCAACTCCACGCTACAGCCGCTACGGGCACTTGCTCAAGTCCAAAGGTCCGGCGGGGGTGGGGGGTGGTTGTGTGGTCAGACAATAGGAGTGTGTGTGGTCAGGTGTGGACAGGGAACTCTACCCAGTACGTTCACACCTGAGGACGCAGGGGCGTGAATGTCTTGTATTAAGCCTTATTCAGAAAGAAATAATTTTTTGCATGCTTACTATCACAAATTAGTCTCACAGTTACAATGTAGAGAGAGAGTTACAATGTATGTTCTCTATTATTGAGCAGATTATCTTCGTCACTAAAGTTTAAGGAATTTATGCTTTATTCAGTACACATACATTAGGAGGGTCTCACTTGGGCAGCAAAGGTCATTGCCATCCCAAAACCTGGCAAAGACCACAAACTACCAGCAAGCTACCGCCCAATCTCCCTACTCAGCGTTCCTTACAAAATCATGGAGCGCCTAATACTGCAACGCATTTCCCCAGAAATAGAGGATATTCTAAGTGTGGATCAAGCAGGTTTCCGCAAGGACCGCAGTACAGGAGAACAAGTACTGGCCCTAACCACCTTCATTGAAAATGGCTTCGAGAGCAGACTGAAGACAGGGGCTGTGTTTCTCGATCTTACAGCCGCCTATGATACGGTCTGGCACAAAGGCCTCCTCCTGAAACTTATAAAGGCGATCCCTGCTTGGGCAACAGCAATTATAAAAACCCTGCTGACCAACCGAAGGTTCAGAGTCCACCTCAGTCAGAACACAAGTGCATGGAGAATGCAGAAAAACGGACTCCCACAAGGCTCAGTTCTAGCTCCAACTCTGTTCAACCTCTACATAAACGACCTGCCTACTACAAAATCCCGCAAATTCATCTATGCAGACGACATCTGTTTGGCATTCCAAGTACCAGACTTTGAACCACTGGAACGGGTGCTCACGGAAGATCTTGCTAAACTGGACCAGTTCTGCAAAATCTGGTGCCTAAAACCAAGCCCAGCAAAAACCGTCTCCAGTGTATTTCATCTCCACAATGCAAAAGCTGCCAGAGAACTAAACATCCACCTGAGCGGACTCAAGCTTAAGCATGCCCCAAATCCAACTTATCTTGGAGTGACCCTTGATAGGACCTTATCCTTCAAGGAACATCTAAAGGGGACGGCTGCTAAGGTGAAAGTACGAAACAACCTGCTCTGCAAGCTCGCTGGTGCAAAATGGGGGGCGGCAGTCTCCACCCTGCGCACCTCAGCACTGGCCCTTTCATACTCTGTAGCAGAATATTGTGCCCCTGTCTGGTCCAGGTCATCTTACACACACCATGTAGACACCCAGCTCAACTCAACCATGAGAACTATAACTGGAACAATCCGCTCAACACCACTCCCCTGGCTCTCTGTACTGTCAAACATAGCCCCTCCACACATCCGGCGAGCAGCATTAACTCAAAGGATGCTCCAAAAAGTTAAAGATTTTCCTCACTTACCAATCCATGCAGATATTTACACCCCACCCACTGCCCGATTTTCATCCAGACGGCCGATTTGGAAAAACCCTCCCTCAGCTGACTTTACCATCCAGACAGCTTGGCAAGAGGAATGGGAGACCAAGGAGGTCCCAAACAAACAGCTGGTGATAAACCCCAACCAACAGGTCCCGGGCACCAACCTCCCAAGGAGACAGTGGTCTACACTCAATTGCTTCAGGACTGGACATGGCCCCTGCTTGGCCAGCCTTCACAGATCAGAATCAGAATCAGAATCAGAATCAGAATCAGATTTATTGCCATTGTTCATGTGATACACAAACTAGGAATTTGTCTCGGTGCCATGCTGCAACATTAAAAACATAATGAGAAAAAGGGATAAAATAAAAAACTAAAGGACTAGAAACGTGCAATAAGTGTAGAAAAATAAGTAATAATAAGTAATAATAATAATAATACTAGTAATAATGAGTAGTACTAGTCAAGGCAGTTTAAAAAATTAGCATGTAGCAGATAATGTGAAGTACCACATAGTGCAGTCAATAATGCAACAGAAAAACAGTTGTGATTGACATGAGTCTGGTTGAGCTGCTGTACATAGTGCACGAGAGGCAAAAGTCACTTAGTGTTCAGCAGTCTGATGGCAGAGGGGAAGAAGCTGTTCATGTGCCGGGAGGTTTTAGTCCGAATGGACCGAAGCCTTCTACCTGAGGGGAGGGGGGCAAACAGCACGTGACCAGGATGTGAAGGATCGGCTATGATCCGGCCAGCACGCCTCCGAGTCCTGGAGATGTACAGGTCCTGGAGAGATGGGAGTTTGCAGCCTATCACCTTCTCAGCAGTGCGCACGACGCGCTGCAGCCTTAGTCTGTCCCTGGCAGTGGCTCCTGCGTACCACACAGTTATGGAGGAGGTGAGGATGGACTCGATGATGGCCGTGTAGAACTGCACTAACATCTTGGTGGGTAGCTTGAGCTTCCTCAGCTGCCGCAGAAAGAACATCCTCTGCTGGGCCTTTTTGATGAGGGAGCTGATGGTTGGCTCCCATTTGAGGTCACGGGTGATGGTGGTGCCCAAGAAGCGGAAGGAATCTGCAAAGGTGATGGGAGAGCCTGTGATGGTGAGGGGGGGCAGGGGGGATGTGACTTTCCCCCCTGGGAAAGATGGGGCAGTAGCCCTAGCCCACTGTGCGCATGTGGAGAGGAGCAAACTATGGAACACATCATAGAGGCTTGCCCGCTCCAAAGACTGGAAGGAGGATTACACACCCTCCATACAGCAAACCAGGAGGCAACTGCTTGGCTTAAGGACTTTGCATTCGCTAAATAAATAAATGAATAACTTCCCATATCAAATATCTCTTCCCCCTCCGCTTTCTTTAGGAGACCATAGCTGCACTTTAACTGACCAACAGCGCCCCAGGCTGTGATGGCTCATTCTGTCTGCTCATTATCCTCAGCTGCGCGCACACCTGCTCTCCATCACTGCCGGGGCTATTTAGACCACGCTGCCCTCGGATCAGTGCGGAGTTGTCTGTCTCCATGGTCAGATGAGACCTACACTTGCCTTCATCCTCTTCATAGAACCTCCTTGCCACAGCCTACTCTCATCTGTGAACCTCGCCCCCTGTCATCCGTCATCAGGAAGGGTCTTCACCTCTACTCCAAGTAAGCCCTTGTTCTATTCATCATTGTCTACGCTCGTCTCCTGAGCAAAGGCGGAGATCCATGGCAGCGGACCTCTCTCTCTCCTGGCAGTGGACCAAGCTGCTCTGTACATTTCCCGAACTCTCCTATCACTTCCAGCTGCAACTGGGACAGCCGGTGCTGTCTTTCTGGCCGGAGCCTCCGAGCTGAACCTGAGCCCAAAGCCATCTCTGCAAACAGCAAGTACTGGTCTATTCTGTACATCCCCTCAGGGGTCCAACACTAACTCTCCCTGTCTCTGCTTGTCCATAGGGTTGACAGGTTGCACGGTGCCCTTCTCGCCCCCGGCTGCTACACTATCACACACACACACGCACACACACACAGAACATAATAAAGATAACTGTATCTACTCTTGAGTCTGAGTCTGCTCTCTGGGTCGGTAAACCATGTCACAAGCTTTATTGCATTTACCTGGTTGAGTTTATGACTTTTGTTGAATGAAGCTCAAATGTAATTGGTTCAGCTCAGGTTTCATGAAGTTTAAAATCATCCTGCCACACCCGAGAAAAAATGGCTTTTTATTTTCCTTTGTTCAGTTTTGGGGCGTTGATCAAGCTGCAAGGTGCAGACATCCCTGCTCTTCCCTTTTTTTTTTTTCCTCTCTTCCAAGAAGGCCCAGAGTCTTCCAGGCTCTTTGAAAAGCCTGATTATTTTCTTCAAAATTGACTTTCCCTTATTTTAATATTTTCTTTAAATTACCATGCAAGAAGATTTTGTCTGATTTTTTCTAAGTTTAAACCAACTCATTTAAAACACCAACATCGGAAGAAACAAATTTGTAACATGTTTTGCCTCCATTTTGAATTTCTAATGAGACTTTGTACAATAAACTAATTCCTTCTTCAGTGCATGAGCAAAGACCTCACCCAGCTTGCTGAAGAACAGCCTTTGTGATCTCGGGAGTAGGCCATAACTGTGGTAAGGAGTCTGTCTGCCAGTCTCCCAACAGAACCCACGCTGGTTCAGTTGAAACAGAATCCAGTGGACCCGCCTGCTACCTATTGGGACGCAATGAGTCTGTTTGGCTGATGGTCTGTTGTTTAATTTAAACTTAATTCTTCAAAATATTCCTGGCATAAGTTCTTTTAACTTAATATCATACAAACCCCCATCAGAATTTCAAAATGCATTTTGTCCTTTCAGTAATTTACGTTCTTTTTCAGAGTAACACAAATTTTCCATTTTTCTAAACAGTTAATCATCATTTTCTTCATAAAATTGCATCCCCTTTTCTTAACCAATGCTATTTTATTGGTTTTCCCATTTCCAGTGTACTGAAAACTGTGCTTTATTTGGTTCCACAAATGCTTGAGTCATAAGTAACTCAGTAATAGTCTATAATGCCCCTAATACATGTTGAATTCTCTGTTTTAAAGTTATCCAAATATGTTAACCTATTTTGACCTTTCTTATTGAACCACTGAAAGACATATGGGAGTTATTGTTTGATTTCATGTCCATCTTCTTGATTATCAGGAGTCAAGAACTCACAAGGGTTTGCTTTGAGACTGATTCATAATTGGTACAAATAAAGAATTGTAAATAAAATTGTCCATTTTCTGGACTGGTGCCCTAACGAGGATCTGAGTGTAATGAAAATAAATCTTCATTCCTACTTACATTCATATTTACATTAATACTTGTACCAACATTAAATTTCCTATAAACCCATTAATCCACTCTACATCACTGTACATATCCAGTGAAATTGGAGTGCAATTATCGCAGATTATAGTAACTCCTGGAATCCCTATTGTCCAATCAAATTGCTCAGTCAGAACTAACTGTTGTATAAAGTAAAATATAGACCAGTCCTGTAATTGTTTTGTGTGCACCATCTTGTGGCACTGACATTACTGTGGTGAATGGTGGTAGATGACTGTGGTTTGTTGCATTTTTCAGCAGGGTGCGATGTTGAATTGTTGGCATTAGACAGTGACAGCTGTTAAAGTAAGCTTGTCTAATTACATTACTGCATTACTTCCCCTGGAGAAAACGTTAGCTCAATAATGTTAGCAAGCTGGGGGTTTTTTGTTTGTTTTTTTTGTTGTTTTTTTTTTTTTTGTCAGCAGCTTGGAAAGCAGAACAGATATCTGCTTGTCTTATTGTGCCAAACAGACTTACTTTCCCAAAAGGAGCTCTGTTCATATTTGATATATGCTGTATATAAATAGTATTTATGACTCCTCTTGCTATATAATAACTTTGATACTTTATTTAAATTGTCTTGCTTATGCTGGACCTGACAGGGGAGAATGGGGGAGGGAATTGAAGGGATATGAAGTAGCTGGAAGGGGTGGGGGTGAGAGAGTGGGGAGTGGGTGAGAAAGGAAAAAAAAAACAAAGGGAGAGAAAACAGAAGAAACAATTGCTGCTTCTGAGGAGCTTTAAGCACAGCACACACCCCATCTCCCAAGTAACCCACAGCCCCACAGAGTACAAATGCCCTGAGGCCACCCAGCCCCAGAACAGCCAGGCACCTGCAACAGGAGGAAGGGCAAGGGAGGTGGGGCCTTCGGGCGGCCAGGGGTGCAGGCCCCCTTAGGACACCCCCGCAGTAGTGGACCTGCACCCACCCCAGGGTTCCAGACACACGCCCGGGGGAGCACCAGGCACCCATGGCCAGAGAAGGCAGTAGTGAGCAGCTGGGAATCGTGGAGAAGGCCAGACCCCCCCCCCCCCCCCCCAAATGAGGCCAGGTGGTAGCACACCTGTCTGTCTGGCACCCCCTGACAACTCACTCACTCAAACCAATGTTCCCCTCCCAACCCATCATCAATCCATTCATACAACCACGCAGACGGATCCCCAAAGCACTTGGGCATTTTCCTATCTGGATGGTGTTGTTGGCTTAAGCATGGTGGCCAATTTTTTTTTTTGGGGGGGGGGGTCTCTGCAGCAGATGCAAGGTGACCCCCACTGCATTTGCAACATGGAGGAGCCACTGCAGGCACAAGTGCACAACAACGGCAACTGTTTTGCAATGTTTTGGTCCAGTTAAAAAGTGAAATTAGGCAATTTCCTGCAGGACCATGAATATTCTCTCACAGACTCCATGGGGTCCAAGGACCCTGGTTGAAAAACACTGTGTTAGAGCCTATGAGAAGTGTACCCTTTCTTCCGGCTTTCCTTGTTATTTTTGTCAAACATGACATCAAATAAACTGATTTTTTTTTTTTAATTCAGTGTTGTAATGACAACTTGTGTTCAAGCAGGTTACTGTGTAATACAGTGTTTCCTAAAGTTGAACAGTGTTTAACAAATCAGTTTAACAAATCCTGTCACAGGTTAGAAAATTAAATATTACAAGTATGCTTTCTGGTCCATTTTGGGGAAGAAAGGTCAGGTGAATTTGCCACCCTACTCTTCTCCATGAACTTTGACTGGTGACTGAAAGAATAACATTACGGGAGGGCCAAGTTAGTTTTGTCCACAAAGTGGCTGGCATCAGAGAGTACACCCCTCACATTTTTGTAAATATTGTATTATACCTTTTCATGGGACAACACTGAAGATGTGACACTTTGATACAATGTAGTCAGTGTACAGCTTTTATAACAGTGTAAATTTGCTGTCCCCTCAAAATAACTCAACACACAGCCATTAATGTCTAAACCACTGGCAATGAAAGTGAGTACACCCCTAAGTGAAAATGTCCAAACTGTGCCCAATTAGCCATTTTCCCTCCCAGGTGTCATGTGACTTGTTAGTGTTACAAGGTCTCAGGTGTGAATGGGGAGCAGGTGTGTTAAACTTGGTTTTGTCGCTCTCACACTCTCTCATACCGGTCACTGGAAGTTCAACATGGCACCTCATGGCAAAGAACTCTCTGGGGATGATGCGCTACATAAAGATGGCCTAGGCTATAAGAAGATTGCCAACACCCTGAAACTGAGCTGCAGCATGGTGGCTAAGACCATACAGCGGTTTAACAGGACAGGTTCCACTCAGAACAGGCCTCATGGTGGTCGACAAAAGAAGTTGAGTGCACTTGCTCAGCATCATATCTAGAGGCTGTCTTTTGAAAACAGACATATGAGTGCTGCCAGAATTGCTGCAGAGGTTGAAGGGGTGTGTCATGTGCGGGGTTATTCTCAGCCCCGCCCATGATCTGTGGCTGTAGGTCTTTGATTGTTGTTTATTATTTCCAGCTGGCAGATTATTTGACCCTGGCTCTCTGCCAGTCCTACGGCCATGCTTCCTCCTCTTGCCAGACATTCACCGGCTGTGGGTCGTCACCACTCACATGCGCACACACACACACACACACACACACACACACACACACACACACACACACACACACACACACACACACACTCTGTCTGCATGCACTTGCTTAGCCACACTGCTGTGTCCACTTGCCCTCATTAGTGATCTGTGTACTTATGTGAGGCAGTGTGATCAGTCAGTGTGGCAGCTTAGTCGACATTGCACTTCCTGGCTCGCTGGTTGTTGGCTCCCTTCATTTTTGACTGAACAGTGTTGTTATTCCAGAGCTTTCTTGCTCCGACGCTCATGTAAGTCGTCTTTTAATTATTGCCCTTCTTCTCCGCTCCGGTTCCACCTGGAGCACATGGGCACATCTCTCCTTAGCCAGCAAAGTTTGTAGCTGGTTGTTCATCATTACTCAGTGTGGACTGTTACATGGACATTTTATGTTTTTCCCCTTTTACAATAAACACGTTTACTGCATGTTGGGCTCAAACCAATTTATTTGTTCGCTGCGCAATTACGCAGCAGACATGATAGGGTGGGGGGTCAGCCTGTCAGTGCTCAGACCATACGCCGCACACTGCATCAAATTTGTCTGCATGGCTGTCGTCCGAGAAGGAAGCCTTTTTTAAAGATGATGCACAAGAAAGCCCACAAACAGTTTGCTGAAGACAAACAGACTAAGGACATGGATTATTGGAACCATGTCCTGTGGTCTGATGAGACCAAGATAAACTTATTTGGTTCAGATGGTGTCAAGTGTGTGTGGTGGCAACCAGGTGAGGAGTACAAAGACAAGTGTGTCTTGCCTACAGTCAGGCATGGTGGTGGGAGTGTTATGGTTTGAGGCTGCATGAGTGCTGTCGGCACTGGGGAGCTACAGTTCATTGAGGGAACTATGAATGCCAACATGTACTGCAACATACTGAAGCAGAGCATGATCCCCTCTCTTTGGAAACTGGGCCGCAGGGCAGTATTCCAACATGATAACAACCGCAAACACACCAACAAGACGACCACTGCCTTGCTAAAGAAACTGAGGGTAAAGGTGATGGACTGGCCAAGCATGTAGCCAGACCTAAATCCTATTGAACATCTGTGGGGCATCCTCAAATGGAAGGTGGAGGAGAGCAAGGTCTCTAACACCATGATGTTGTCATGGAAGAATGGAAGAGGATTCCAGTGGCAACCTGTGAAGCTCTAGTGAACTCCATGCCCAAGGGGGTCAAGGCAGTGGTGGAAAATAATGGTGGCCACGCAAAATATTGACACTTGGGCACAATTTGGACATTTTCACTAGGGGTGTACTCACTTTTGTTGCCAGTGGTTTAGACATTAATGGCTGTGTGTTGAGTTATCTTGAGGGGACAGTAAATTTACACTGTTATACAAGCTGTACACTGACAACATTGTATCAAAGTGTCATATCCTCAGTGTTGTCCCATGAAAAGAAATAATAAAATATTTACAAAAATGTGAGGGGTGTACTGACTTTTGTGAGATAATGTATTTATGAGGGGCACAGGGTAGACATGGTGCTTCTCCACTTTGCAAGGTGGTTGGAGCTTCTGACCAGGGTGCCTCTGAGGTGAGCTGAGGTGAGGTGAGTGACTATGTGTCTCATGTTCTTGGAAATGCCTCAGTATCTTACTGGCAATATTAGCTGGGGAGAAGAAAATCTGGGGATCTCCACATAGACTGCTAGAACCCAAATATGTGTTTTCTGGGCAGTACATTCCTCTGTAGAGGACTCAGCCTTTAAAATTTTAAACTTTTTAACTTACAGTGCAATACACATTTAAAAAGAAACATTATGACATAGCACATACTTTAAATTGATCAGTGTTTACGAATCAATTACATATCGAGCAGGACATTTTGAATGCTGCTGTGACTGATAGCAGCTTTGTGGTCCAACACATGAGGTGTAATGTGTCATTTCCAAACAAACAACCCCTTCTCTCTCTTACAGGTCAGGGTCAAGCTCAGCAAAGGTCAAGGCCTCCCTACAACACTGGTGTTGCTGAAAACACACAACAGGCCCTTTGTTTAGGTGGGATTCTTGCTTGAGTGAACACGCTTGGGTTGGAACTGCTGTTTTCATTTAGTTGTTGCTCCTAGGGGCAGTGTTGTCTCTTCTCCTACTCCTCCAAAAGATTTCATCTTCCATACAAGGGGAGATGATTTTGTGAATGAAGCCATGCATATCCTCGCTTCCTTTATGATGTTAATGACTGGCAGAAGAGGAACAATGGAGGGAGAATGCTGGGATTCAGGGCTTACGCTTGTGGGAAATAGGAAAGGAAAATGTAAGGGGGTTTGTTTGTATACGTTACCGTCAACCATATTCTTTTGCCTTTTAAGATTGCTTGTGAAATATTCTGTATGTTTATTTGCCTTTACACTATAAATAAAAATTGGCCTTGCATCATTAATGACAGGAAAAACAGATGTTGGAAACCTGGATATTGTCAAATGGCAGTTCATTCTGGATTTTTTTTTTAATCTTTGGACCTTTTTTGTCTTGCATATACAGTATATAAGACAAAATAAGAGGTCATTGGTCATGTTCATGCTCATGCACCCCCCATCCTCCTTCTGATGGCAGAAGATGTGTAAACACACTTTTGGTGATTATCCCTTCACCATGGCAATGACAAACGCAAAGAAAAAAAAGCATTGGTGCGGAGTAAAATTAGAAGTCAAGAATACAAAGTCCCCCCCACACACACACACACACCAAAAACCTAACAAAGACCTTTGACAATTAGGATGGAATACAAACATGTTGCTGGATGTTGTTACATGTTGGTTGCCACCCTCCACACTAGACTGCCAGGATGGTCTCTTGTCTACATATTAATCACCATTCTTCAATTTTTACAGAAACATTTATGAACTTATAAATAACTGACACCTGGGTTGGCATTTACAAAGCATAGCCAGTTCTTAAAGACTTTCATATTTACTCATCTTAATGAGTAAATGAATCATGATGATTACTATCCACTAAGGCTGGAAAATAAACTTAGCATTATAGGTACATGACAATATTTGATGTGGAGGTGTATTGTATGACAGCACTGGGATCAGTATAACCTCACAGCATGTCAATGGGTTTTAGACACCTAACATGACATTAGGACATGACACTGATGCACAACAATGCACCTACTTATATTGCAAGAAATTCAGAAAATACTCTCTCACCACCCCTTGAGTGGTGGGTACAGTAGACCAAGGAAAATGACAGAAGTTTGGTAGAACTTTGTCTTAAAACATGAGAACAAATGAAAATCAGGCTACATACAGAGGGGAAAGCAACCTTTTATCAAGTACTAGTATCAGTACATTGTCTTGGTGAGTATTCAGTTCTGTTCTCACTCAGTTTTACACTCATTCAGTTTTTAGTGCATCCCTACAAGTTACATCAAGAACACCAAATTTGCCACGATACTTTCCATCCAACAGTTAGGAAGAAAGTGACGCAACTGCATTACAGCAGACTTCAATCTCATTTGCATTAAAAGATTAACTGCATCAGCAGGTGGTGCTATAATAATCAATTTTACTTAAATATCTCAAGAGTGGCTGGGCCTGGACTCAAAATTCTTTCGTCATCTCCATCATCTTCCACAACGTTTCTCCACTGGTCTTATGCTCTAAAAGTTAAGTTTTCTGCACCATATTTTCAAAAATTTTGTAAGTTAAGGTAAAATTAACTCCCAAGGTCATTCATTCAAATTGTTTGAAATTAAGCATGAACCATCTGCAGATGTTGATAATGACAAGTTGTTAAAATGAACCAAAATTCTATTTTAATTTACTAGGCCATTGAATTTGTCCAGTTTGTCTTTGTCCTGTATTTTCTGATTTATCTCCTGATGTAGTGATTCAAAATTTAATGAACTTTATACTTGTAGTGTATTGACCATAATGTTTATAAGGTTAACATGTGTTTGAACCTTGGCACTTGCCGTACAGTTTGATCCGCAAGTCACGCATGTGCAGTAACTGAGTATAAAGATGTCGAAGTAAAAGACAACACGAAACGCAACGGTAAGTCGCGGCCCTAATTCAATACACCACAGAAGCTGGCGACGAGGACAAATTGTGGGGGAAAAGAGACACATGGTGTCAGTACTAGTGAGTACAATGGCCCTGTTTGGAAGAACTGATGGGTTCAAGCCAGAAAATGAGCAATGATCTGCGTATATTTAACATGTGGAGCAGTTCTTTGTAGCTAACAGCATAGCCGAAGACAAGCAAGTAGCCACACTGCTAAGTGTTATGGGCGCAGCTACATACGGACTCTTGAGAAATTTGGTGCAGCCCAGTAAGCCGAAAGACGTTTGCTGAAAAAGTGACCATTCTGAAAGGACACTTTAAGCCTAAGCCGTTATTGGTGGCAGAAAGATTCTGTTTTAATCAGTGCAACCAAAAACAAGGCCAAACAGTAGCACAGTACATAGCTGAGTTGAAGCAATGTGTGGCTAACTGTGAGTTTGCCGCCAACTTGGATTCATCATTACGAGACCGATTTGTTAGCGGAAGAAAAAACGAAGCATGCCAGAGGAGATTACTGACAGAAAATGATCTCACCTTTGCCAAAGCTTTTGAGATGGCCCTCAACATGGAAAAAGCCGACAGAGACACACGGCAGCTGAGCGGAATGGAAGGTGAAAAAGCCAGCACTGAAAGTGCTCACAAAGTAATGCCACAGACAACTAAAAATTGCTACAGGTGCAAAGGGAAGAATCACCATGCAAATGAATGCCATTTTAAAGAGACCAAATGCCATAACTGTGGGAAAACTGGACACTTAAAAAAGGCCTGTCGTTCTAAGTCACAAACTGAAAGTGCAAAAAATTCATGGAGCAGGGAACAGCTTAGTAAACACACTAGGTACAGTATGTGAAAGCTGAAGAGAACACAGAACTGGGGATGTTTACCATTCTGATGGTCACGAGCGAGGATGATCTGTATAAGGAGACATTCTCTGTAGCTGATGTTGATTTAGAGATGGAAATTGACACAGGAGCGGCGAGGAATGTAATATCATAGGCAACATACAGAAAGAAATTCTCACACCTGCCACTAGAGAGTGCTAAGGTTAAGCTTAAAGCTTATAATGGAGGCAGAATCCCTGTTTTAGGACAGATTACAGCCAATCTATGAGGGACAAACTGAAAATCTACCACTATTGATTGTAAGGGGCGATGGTAGAACCCTATGTGGCAGAAAGTGGCTAAGGAAGCTAAAGTTGAACTGGCAGCAGATAAAGGCCCTGAAAGAAATAGATGACTGTTCACTCACAGAAGTACTGGGTAAATACTCTGATGTTTTCACTGAGGAGTTGAGGACACTAAAGGACATTAAAGCATCCGGTTTAACCTGATATTTCTCCCAGATTTTGTAAGCACAGACCCCTCCCATTTGCAATGAAAGAGAGGGTGGAGAGAGAGCTTCAAAGGTTGGAAGAAGCAAACATTATCTCTCCAGTTGAGCACAGTGATTGGGCAGCACCTATAGTGCCAGTGCAAAGAAATGCTGACCAGTGATCAGGTCTTAGCACACTATGAACCCAGCCTGCCACTCACATTAGCATGTGATGCTTCCGCATATGGTGTTGGTGCAGTGGTTCAGCACACCATGCCAAATGGAGAAAAAAGGCCAATTGCATATGCATCCCGAACTCTGTCTGCAGCAGAAAAGAAATATTCTCAAATATAAAAAGAGGCTCTAGGACTGATTTTTGGTGTAAAAAAGTTCCATCAGTACTTGTGGGGAAGACATTTTGATTTAGTGACTGACCACCGCCCATTGTTGACACTGTTTGGGGAACACAAATGTCTGCCTACACTAGCAGCTGCACGCATTCGGCGATGGGCAATAGTATTATCAGCTTATGATTACCACATTGTTTACTGCAAGTCTGAAGAGCACAATAATGCAGATGGACTTTCCCGTTGTCCATTACCGGAGACCAGTGATGCAGGGACTGCAGAGAGTTCAGCTGTAGTCCACTCATTGCTAGCAGAGCATTTACAGGAAGCACCGCTAAAGGCTACACAGACTGCAAAATCAGCGCGTACAGATAGTGAGCTTTGCAGAGTTTATAAATATGTCATGGAAGGTTGGCCTACTGAGAATGAGGAAAACTTAAAGGTGTTTTTTACAAAGAGAAATGAGCTGTCAACTGAGCAAGATTGTGTACTATGGCGGACCAGAGTCATAATACCTTCAAAGATGAGAAAAGCAGTGTTAAGAGATTCACTCTGGACATCAAGGTATAGTGAAATCCAAAGCTCTTGCTCGCAAATATGTATGGTGGCCAAACATAGACCTGGACGTGGAGCAATGTTGCAAAGAATGTGAGACATGCCAGCTAGAACAAAAAATGCCTCAGCACGTTCCATTGCACCCTTGGGAGTTCCCAGGTGAAGCCTGGAAAAGACTGCAGATAGACTTTGCTGGGCCGTTTCTTGATTGTTGTTGACTCATACACTAAATGGCTGGAAGTGTTCCATATGTCACAGATCACATCACGAGCTACCATTACAAGATGAAAGAGACTGTTTGCGTCTTATGGTTTGCCTAAACAAATTGTGACGGACAATGCAACCACTTTCACATTGGAGGAGTTTAAAACCTTTGTCTTACAAAATGGAATCCTGCACACGACAAGTGCACCAGGACATCCTGCAACTAATGGTCTTGCAGAGAGATTTGTTCAAACATTCAAAGCTGGAATGAAAAAAAACAACTGGCTAATACCAATTTGAACATTGAGGACAAGATTTCATTGCTTCTGCTGCAGTATTGCACTACACCCAACTGCACAACAGGACGGTCTCCAGCAGATCTGTTTCTCCACAAACACATCAGGACAAGGCTGGATTTCCTAAAGCCATGCACTCAAGAAACTGTGCGCAAGAAACAGTATTTACAAAAGCAGCACCATGTGGCAGACCACTTTTTCAACGTAGATGACGAGGTGTATCTGCAAAACACTGGAGGAGGATCCCACAAATGGATTCCAGGACTGGTGGTGAGACAGAGTGGCCTGGTGTCGTATGAAGTCAGAGAACGCGACTCAGAGACAATGCACAGACGCCATGGAAACCAGCTGCGATCGAGAGCCACTGCTGAACCTGATACGGGTGGTACTGATCTACAGGTTGAACAGTCTGATCCTGAGAACTGCAGCAGCTCTCAAGAAACTGTTGATCCTACTCAGCAGAAATCAGAGCTCTTTCAGCCTGATCCTGCGGCTTTAAGGCGCTCAACACGAGTACATAGACCACCTAAACGATTTATGCAATGAGAATGTGTATTTCATTGATAATGTTGTCACTTAACAGTGTGAAGTCCATTTATTACACATGCATGTTAGAACAGAAAAAAACGTTTAAGATAAAGTAATCTTGTTTCTCATGACTGATTAAGCAACAGTTACAGTTAAGTATTGATTAGCACACACTATTGAAGTCCATTAGCTATATGGTGAGTCACGCTTTAAGGGGTAATACTCATTTAAAAAGGGGGATGATGTAGTGTATTGATCATAATGTTTAAAA
The DNA here is from genome assembly GCA_020510985.1 of Pholidichthys leucotaenia. NCBI lineage: Eukaryota > Metazoa > Chordata > Actinopteri > Cichliformes > Pholidichthyidae > Pholidichthys > Pholidichthys leucotaenia. The sequence goes on along the minus strand of CM035845.1, from coordinate 37,167,872 downwards.
GTTTAACGTGTTTGAACCTTGGCACTTGCCGTACAGTTTGAGCCACAAGTCACGCATGCGCAGTAACTGTCTGTCTGAGTATAAAGATGGCGAAGTAAAAGGCAGCACGAAACGCAACGCTAAGTCTCAGCACTTATTCAATACACCACAATACTCAGAATCAAAACTGTATTTTTCAGAAGCACATCTAAAACCAACTTTTTTGTTGTTTTGGCCAGTTGTCGTTTTCTGTAAATAAATACTCTCAGTGATGATATTTCCACTTGGAATTTTGGTGAGTTGTTTTCAATAGGGTAGAGAATAGAACAAAATTGTTCATTTTACTCAAACACATACGTATAAACAGTAAAACCAGATAAAGTGATGATTTTGCAGTGGTCTCTTTGGTGTCTTAATTTTTTCCAAAGCTGTAGTGTATTATGCACGCTGATGACATGCAGTGGTGATTTGCAAGATCCACCTACTGTACATCCAAAAAATTGCAAATCATTTCCCATATATGCATGGGCTCTATAGAGACCCAGGCACCTAGGCATTTTTGACCAATTAAGAAGTCAAATTAGGTAATTTCCCACAGAAACTTGAACGTTCCAGGTTACCCTGGTTGAAAAACTGCACTAGGGCACCATTCCGGTAATTGCGTCAATACACTGACGTTTGCAAAAGACTGATTGTGATTGGCTAAGAGGCTCACCTCCTTTCATTTTTTTTTCTTCAATGCAAGGAGCAAGAGAATTTTCCATAGCAACATATATAAACTGATTTCTGATTGGCTAATCAATTTTCGAACGGAGGCACGATTAATTTTCCCACTGTGCCAAGCCCCCTTTTTCCTCTGCTGGACTTCTCATGGGTTTCTGACTAAATGTTACACAATAACTTCACACTAAGCACCAGAGGCCACCTTCAGTCAAACAGCAATGCTTTGAAAGAAAAAAAATAATTTCTTCTCCAATTTCTGAGGAGGCATGGCCTCCCTTACCTCCTCTGACGAGCCACCGCTGCTTATATCAAAATAAACTATATAGGCAATATATTCGATCCTAAGGACAAGTACTGCGTAAATATACAGAAGACATGGATAACATAAGAACCCATTATTGGAATTTATTAGAGAGTTCTTCACACCAAAGATAATTAAAGAAATACAACTTTCATGTAGGGAAAAAAGCTTTTAAAACAAGTACTTTTTTTAATATGGCTATTGATTATTTAGGTGCATATTTGAGTCTTTCCGTCCCATAAATTAAAGTGTATCTTAATTATCCATTCAAAAAAATGTTTAAAATTGTACCAAGGTAAGTTTGAAGATAGGTCTGTATGAGGACTTTGCTCCTAAATATTATGTTACCACTACTGATTATCATAGAAATATTGTGTATCCATGTCATGCATTAATGTAAAATGCTTTTTTTTTTTTTCTTTCCTATACAAAAACTGCAGCTTTCAGACATCTGGTGCTGCTTCTTCTGCCCATTGACACCAAAGTGTGGCTGAAGATTGAGGGGCCATGGCAGTTTAACCACTGTGTGATTGCACAAGCATGTTTGCAGCTTGTGGGCACACGGACGCAGACCACACTGGCAGACAGGAACGTGCGTATACAGTAAGAGCGGCTCATGGACCGTGTGTGAGGCCTGCCGAATGTCCGGGAAAGTTTCAACAGCCCTCTGAACAGACTGGACCAATTTGCCACAGGCCACGGCACTGATTCTGACAGGTGGAATTAGCCAATGAACAAGCTGTAAATCCATCAACTGCAGCAAGACGCAGAGAAACATTCAGTGTTTGCATTTAATGGACAGAGCAGTCAGGGCAGACAGGAATGTATTGCCTTTTCTTAAAGCCTAAACCTTTCCCCTTTATTGTAGAAATCTGATTGCTGTGTGTGTGTGTGTGTGCGTGCGTGTGTGTGTGTGCACACATGTGTGTGTGTGTGTTTACAGCAGTCCTCTCAGTGTAGGGCTGAGCAAGGGCCTTGTTAATCCCTCACAGTAGGTCAACTACTCAAGGAACCGCAGCCATTATCGGCTTTAGCTTCATTTTATTAAATCACTCACCGCATGCCTGTTGCGTGTTAATGGGCTAATTTGTACCGACACCAAGCAAAGGATATAATCAATGATATGGTTTTATAAGGAGGACTAATAAGATAACAACTTTGTTCTAGCCAGTAATTAGAAGCAGGAGTCAAGCTGGAAGAGGAAACCGGGCCATTCTCAGGCCTGTACCCCGGTGTACCGTGGGAACGAAGGTTGGAGGTCAATTTCAAAATTAGTTAAGCTTGACGGGTTGCTGCTGACCTGCACAGGTGCTCCCACTTCCCCACTGCTCTCCACTTCCTCCTAGCGACCCCACCGCCCAGAGGTCAGAGACATCAGGGCCCCAGTCTCCGCCGTCTCCCCTGATCCCCAACTTCCCCCACCCTGCACTCCAGGACCAGTCTGAATCCATTAGTAGAACCAGGACAAACCCCAGGCCTGCTGAGAAGGCCGAAGACCACCACGGAGCTAATGCAAAGCTCAACACATTCAGTCTAAGAGCACGTCCAGGCTAGCTGTTAGAACACCTTGTACTGCCGGTTTGCATGCTTCAGTGAGCTCGACTGCAGCGTACAGTTGTAGAGGATATCTTCACTTTACAACCAATCAAGCGTCAACTGTGCAGGACTTTAATAGCTGAATCTCATTTCCAAACACAAACATGAAAACAAATACCCCCCTTCCCTTCACCTCCCTGAGGCCTGGCGTCTGCAGTCTCAGTATGTTTTTTGAGATGGGGGGGGGGGGAAGGGGGGCTGCTTGTTATTGGCGCGTCTGACCGAGAGAAGAGAAACTAGTCCGTTGTTTTTGAGCCCCGCTGCGGTGTGGCCTCCCGCTGCTTGGCCTGCCATGTGTAATTAAACATTTGGCCTACACAATTACTCAGCAGTGTACACATGCCAGTGTTGGGCCTTGCACAATATGCATTTCAAAGGGCAATAATTCCCTTAAAAGTGCTGAACTGACAGCGGAAAGAAGGGGAGAACCTTTTGGGTGGAGCAGGAAGGGTTGAAGGGGAACAGAGAAGGAAAAAAGAGGGTAAGATGTGGGATGGGTTAGGGTCCACAGGGATGGACTGATTAGGAAATAAATTAAACTTGAAGTGAAGCTTGAAAGTGAACCTGGCCAAGGCAGTCGTTGCATAGTAGGAATTTGGTAGAGCTCACAGCCAGAAGTCTGCTAGTTTGGCAACCTTCTAGCATAGAAAAATGGGTCAAATTTGTGCACTGGCATTTGAAACAACAGAAGTAAGGGAAATACAAAATAATGGGACTGACCTGTATTTACTGTAAGGACCTTTCTAATCTTACTGACAACTCAAAGCAACTGTAATGACTAGCTACACTGTTTGGCTAATCTATAGAAGCCTAAGTCCCTGCATGGGCCCCTGGCTGCTGTCTCTGACTGCCTGGTTTCTGCAACAGTGTGATGAATCAAGTAAACACTCACCGAGCCAGCTTTTATCACCACTTATAACGCCACCACATACAAACGTCATTGCAGAGCAGTGAGGTCCAAATTGCAGAGCTAAAAATGTGAGCTTGAGGACAGAAAATTAGGAAACACAAAATAACACAAAACACGGACAATATTTACAGGGATCGTTTGTAAATATTGAATGTTACAGAAGAGGAAGAAACTTGGAAAGAGTTTGGAGGTAAAATGCTAAACAAAACGCAGCATCATGACAACAAAGACCAGAGTTCAGCTGTGGAATGAAGGCATTAGCCAGCATCGATTAGCCGTGTTGACAGTTGCATTTAAAGTTAAATGATTTTTGTTTTGTTGAGGTACAGACTGACTGAATTACTGTGATGTCTGACAAACAACAGAAACAGTGGAAGACCTGATCTTACAACCCCAAGTCCAGTGAAGTTGGGACGCTGTGTAATATGTAAATAAAAACAAAATACAATGATTTAAAAATCCTTTTCAACCAATATTTATTTGAATACACTACAAAGACAAGATGTTTAATGTTCAAACTGATAAACTTTGTTTTTTGCCAATATACACTAATTTTGAATTTGATGCGTGCAACATGTTCCTAAAAAACTTGGACAGGGGCAAGAAAAACTGAGAAAGTTGAGGGATGCTCAAAAAACATCTTTCTGGAACATTTTACAGGTGAACAGGTTAATTAGAAACAGGTGAGTGTCACGATTAGATATAAAAGGAGCATCCCCTAAAGGCTCAGGCGTTTCCAAACCGAGCATGGGCTGAGGCTCACCACTGTGTGAACAACCGTGTGGGCAAACAGTCGAACCGTGTAAGAAGATCGTTTCTCAATGTACAATTGCAAGGACTTTAGGGATTTCATCAGCTACAGTCCATAATATCATCAAAAGATTCAGAGAATCTGGAGAAATTTCTGCATATAAGGAACAAGACCAAAACCCAGCACTGAATGTCCGTGACCTCTGATCCCTTAGGCCACACTGCATTAAAAACTGACATCATTATGTTAGGGATATTACCACACGGACTCAGGAACACTTCAGAAACCCACTGTGTAGTTAAAACAGTTCATCGCTACATCTACAAGTGCAAGTTAAAACTCTACAATGCAAAGTGAAAGGTACAAATCAGCAACACCCAGAAACACTGCAAGTTGTTCTGGGCGCGAGGTCATCTGAGGTGGTCTCACACAAAGTGGAAAAGTGTGCTGTGGTTTCACCAGTCCATATTTCATTTTTTTTTTTTTTTAAATCATGGGCATCATATCCTCCAGGCTAAAGAGGAAAAGGACCATCCAAGTTGTTATCAGCGTTAAGTTCAAAAGCCAGCATCTGTGATTGTGTGGGGGTGTGTTAGTGCCCTTGGCATGGTTTACTTACACATCTGTGAAGGCACCATTAATGCTGAATGATACATAGCACAGGTTTTAGAGCAACATATCGATGGCAAAACCTCCTATCTGAAAAATGCACTTTGGCATTAGTGCCTTGCAAAGTGCAGATAGGAGGTGGTATTGTTAACACATAATATAGTAATATAGTCTAAAACAGTGTATTATGTACTGGGTATCCTTAAAAAAAAATAGCAGTCTGCAAGAAAACAAAAGTTTTTGGTCTTTTTTCTCAAAAAGTGCATAGGTTTTGCATTTCGGCCATCGATGTGTTGCCATACAAGCAATGTCTTTTTCAGGGACATCCCTGCTTATTTCAGCAAGACAATGCCAAGACACATTCCACATGTGTTACAATAGCGTGGCTATGCAGTGAAAGAGTGCAGGTACTCGGCTGGCCAACCTGCAGTCCAGACTTGTCTCCCACTGAAAATGTGTGGAGCATTATGAAGCACAAAATATGGCAACAGAGACCCGGGACTGCTGAGCAACTGAAGTTGTACATTAAGCAAGAATGGGAAATCATTCCACCTACGAAGGTTCAGCATTAGTGTCCTCAGTTCCTAAACACTTATTGAGTGTTGCTAAAAGATAAGGTGATGTAACACAGTGGTGAACATGATCCTGTAGCAGCTTTTGTGGAACGTGTTGCAGACATCAAATTCAAAGAGTGAATATTTGCAAAAAAAAAAAAAGCTTATCAGTTTGAACATTAAATATCTTGTCTTTTAGTATATTCAACTGAAAATAGGTTGAAAAGGATTCATAAATCATTGTATTGTATTTTGTTTTCTTTACATTTTACACAATGTCCTAAGTTCAACAGTTCAACAGTTAAAAACAGTCAAGTGTCTGACAAGTTTAACTTACGCTAAGTTTAGCTTATGTTGCAAAACATGCAGACTTCTGCAACTGTTGCATAGAAGAATGCACATTTTAAGAAAACACAGTGCAAATGTAATGTAAAATATATCGGAAATTGCTTCCCTCACTCTCACTTCCATTTAAAGCTAGCATGCCCCAGCTGACCCATAATTACACACAGCATTTGTACTGTATGAACCAGACCTTATTTGTCTTTATTTTGGACTTTTAAGAGGTGTAGTCTTTCATTTTTATTTTTTTTTTTTATCTTTACCTGAATGTACAGCAGCATAAATTTCTGATCTGAGGTTTTGCAGCTGTAGTAGATTCTTGTTTTACTGGACAAGAGAACAGCTTTTAGGCACACTGTTGCCACCTCCTGGTCGTAGAAGCACAATGTTTCCTAGCAGTCCCATGCAGAAACAAGCACATGCTGCTACCGGAGCCACGTGCACGCTGTTGGTAAACTCAGACAGAACATCTCAACATGGAAACCATCTTGGAGCTGCCATAGGCCTCCTGTTTACCTCCCTGACATTAATGAAATTCACACACAGCCGTCATCTGACAAGAGAACTCCTCAGAATTTATGCAAGCACAACATTAACATTTGACATTGTGTGTCCATGGGTGAAAAGGCTCTAAACTGGAACACGCCATTAAAAGAAATAAATAAGTAACTAAAACAACCAACGGATCAAATCACTGTTCTTTTTTTTTTTTTTGGTACATGACACTATGGGATGTTTCCCTCAAGCTGAACATCAGGGGAAGGGAGACATGCAAGGGAGCATGTAAAAATCCTGCTTCTGGATGTTTCCACAGACCTGTGCAGTACTATAAAAAGGTGTGCTGTAAATAGCAAGGAGAAAAGTTTCTGTTACACTAAAATACATCAGCCAGTCTTTTCAGTTTCATGTTTATGGCCTTGAGACCATAATATATACAGTGGTGTGATAAAGTGTTTGCCCCCTTCCTGATTTCTCCTTTTTTTTGTATGTTTGTCACACTTAAATGTTTCAGATCATCAGACAATTTTAAATATTAGACAAAGATAACACATGTAAACACAAAATGCAGTTTTTAAATGAAGGTGTTTATTATTAAGAGAAACAAAAATCCAAACCTACATGGCCCTGTGTGAAAAAATGATTGCCCCTAAACCCAATACCTGGTTGGGCCACCCTTAGAAGCAACAACTGCAATCAAGCATTTGTGATAACTGGCAATGAGTCTTTTACAGCACTGTGGAGGGACTCTGGCCCACTCATCTTTGCAGAATTGTAATTCAGCCACATTGGAGGGTTTTTGAGCATGAACTGCCATTTTAAGGTCATGCCACAGCATCGCAATCGGATTCAGGTCAGGACTTTGACTAGGCCACTCCAAAGTCTTCATTTTGTTTTTCTTAAGCCATTCAGAGGTGGACTTGCTGGTGTGTTTGGATCATTGTCCTGCTGCAGAACCCAAGTGTGCTTCAGCTTGAGGTCACGAACAGATGGCCAGACATTTTCCTTCAGGATTTTTTGGTAGACAGCAGAATTCATGGTTCCATTTACCACAGAAAGTCTTCTAGGTCCTGAAGCAGCAAAACAGCCCCAGACCATCACACTACCACCACCATATTTTACTGCTGGCATGATGTTCCTTTTCTGAAATGTTGTGTTACTTTTACGCAGGATGTAATGGGCCACACACCTTCCAAAAAGTTCAACTTTGTCTCGTCAGTCCACAGAGTATTTTCCCAAAAGTCTTTTCTGGCAAAACTGAAACAAGTCTTTATGTTCTTTTTTCTCAGCAGTGGTTTTCATCTTGGAACTTTGCCATGCAGGCCATTTTTGCCCAGTCGCTTTCTTATGGTGGAGTCATGAACACTGACCTTAACTGAGGCAAGTGAGGCCTGCAGTTCTTTAGATGTTGTTTTGGGGTCTTTGGTGACCTCTTGGATGAGTCATCGCTGCACTCTGGTGGTAATTTTGGTTCGCTGGCCATTCCTGGGAAGGTTCACCACTGTTCCATGTTTTCGCCATTTTGTGGATAATGGCTCTCATTGTGGTTCACAGGAGTCCCAAAACTTTAGAAATTGGCTTTATAACCTTTTTTTCCAGGCTGATAGATCTCAATTACTTTGTTTCTCATTTGTTCCTGAATTTCTTTGGATTGCAGCATGATGTCTAGCTTTTGAGGATCTTTTGGTTTACTTCACTTTGTCAGGCAGGTCCTATTTAAGTGATTTATTGATTGAGAACAGGTGTGGTAGTAATCAGGCCTGGGTGTAGCTAAAGAACTTGAACTCAGCTTTCCAAAGATGTGATAAACCACAGTTAATTTATGTTTTAACCTGGGGGAACAATCACTTTTTCACACAGGACCATGGAGGTTTGGAGCACCTTCATTTAAAAACTGCATTTTGTGTTTACTTGTGTTATCTTTGTCTCATATTTAAATTTGTTTGATGATCCGAAACATTTAAGTGTGACAAAAGTACAAAAAAATGAGAAATCAGGAAGGGGACAAACACTTTTTCACACCACTGTAATTCTATTGTACTAGTGCATGCCCGTAGAAATCAAGTATTCTTGTCTGAAACAAGTATCCCAATCAGGCTTTACAGGCACAAATGTAGGCTGTGTTTGAAAGTGGAATACAGAGGTGTAGCCTATATGTAGGCAATGGCATGTTAGACTTTCACAGATCTGAAAGGGACTGAACTGAGATTTATTTGATTGTGTGAACATTAATCTCAGAATAATTGAAAATGAATGGGGCATCCAATATTAGCCACTGTTTAAGAACCGCTTGTTTATTTTTTTTTGTCAGATCACTTATTTGTGTGATCTTTTATGAGTTATATTCATAAATGTTGTATCTTGCACTTTGGGGAATGGGAGTTGTTCAGTCATCATTATACTTTAGTTTATATGTGTAGTTTATGGTCTGTTGGCAATAAAGTCATGCAGTACTATAACAGGACACATTTACAAGTATTTGAGACCCACTGTAGTGCAGCCTTTTATATTTTAGCAATATTATAAGTACACAAAAAGAACATTATTTATTTATTTATTGCATGTGTGTCTTTTATACTTGATTGATCCCCAGACGGAAATTCAGGGCATCCATGTATGATGCCGATCCCTTCATCATTCTCTCTCACACACACACACACACACACACACACACACACACAGAGGAGAATGAGCCATTTGGCTGCAACTTTTGTATCAGTGTTGGCCCTTTTTCTGTAAATATTTAAATAAAAATGATTTGTTATTTGGACATTTTTGTGTCTTGTCGTTTAGTCAAAGTTTAGTCAAAGTCTAGTCAGAGTCTGCATGTAATATGCAGTTGATCTGGCCATTCCACTCCACAACGAAGCAGCAGTCGGGACTGTCGTCTACCACTGACCGGGTAGGCTGAACGTGCCTCCCCGAGAACAATCGTGGCGCGCCCAGTTGGACACCAGTGTTGCCCAGTTAATGGGAGTCTCGGTTGCTGCTTTACCTGTGCGCCAGTGATGACCTTTGCAGCACTATGGGTCCCTGCCAGCACCCCCCCTTCCCCCACACCTCATGTTGTCCATGGTGAATTACCCATTAGACCTACACAATCACAGCAACTTTATGGTATATATTTTGACTGAGCGACTCCATACTTGGGGATACCACTTATAAAATCTTTGTTTGCGAAGCGCTGTGGTGACTGACAGGTTGTGATGCTGTGTGTTATCCAATCAGCGTGGACGTGATGCCGCGTATTATCCAATGAGCACGGAGTCAATCCAAAACCCCGCCCACACTTCTTGAAGCCAGGACATGAAGACACGGAGCGGTCACAAAGCAGTGGCTAAACTTTTATTAATAAAAATTACATATTCTGACTGAGTGACTCCATATTCGGCGATGCACACCCTTGTAACCTCAGGAAAACACGTTTAAAATCTTAGGGCAGTGTGACGAATGGTTTGAGAGATATGTGAGGGACACCCACACAGACACACACACACAGACACACACAAAAACAGACAGAGATTTCTTGCATTTATAGACAGATAGGGTGGTATCGATAAATTTAAAACAAAAAGCGACAGAGTAGAAAGTCTGCCTTATTGAAGCTGAACCTCTTCAACAAAAGTTTATCAGTGACTGTGTAGGTGTTAACAGTTGTAGGTTGGAGATGAAAAGGTTTACAAAGCAGTCTCCACAGAGCTTAAGTGTTTGGAACAAATTAGTATCAGGAAAACACAGCCGACATGAAATGGGCAGAGGCAAAAGCCAGTGTACAAAGATTAGATGTGCAAAGACAGCCCATAAAAGGGTTAGAAAAGGATGCTGTGCATTAGGCAGTGGCAGGTAAATCAGAGAAGAGAACATCACACCTGAAATGAGCAAAGAGGTGAGTGCCGAATTAAAACAGGAAATGAATTTTAAAAAAAAAATCATGACAGAACACGAGCTGGAATTTTCAAGGATAAGGGAGCAGAGGGTGGTTAATCGTCGGACACAAAGACAAGTACTTTTGGTGATAGAAAACTTATTTATGTAACCAAGAAAGAAAGAAAAAATGACCTGCACCCCTTCCTGGTGCTTAGAAAATATGCAAGCGTCGAGAACTTAAGTTGTTAATCTACATGAGCCCAGGAAGAAATACATAAATGAAGCAAAAGTTCTACTTCTGCAAGGGTCATTCATTTGCAAAGAGCTTTGCCTAGGAAAGCAATCTGCTCAGACACTACAGACATTCAGAAATCCAGCAGTGCTGTGGAATGACTCAAAAGTCAAACACAGCAGAGGCCACACAAAATATACAGTATGCACAGAAAGCTTGAAAGTCCAAGCTAGACAATTTTATGGAGTGGAAACAGTCCTAATATAGATGGATAAGTGCACTTGTCCAAGAGGGGAAACAGTTTTGCAGCAAAAGCACAACCTACCGTATACACACCAACACACACTCATCCATGTGCACTTCCATTACACCATAAATTAATCATTTAAAAAAAATCATATGCATGTTTTTGAAATGTTTTTAAACCTTTCATTTGAAATATTGTGGCATTTTTTACTAGAATAACTTCTGCCTGACACATAGATACAGTCGTGTCAACATCAATTAAATTCGGGTCTTGTAAAAATGTTATGAGACTGCAAAATAAGCCAATATTCTACCAATATTTGTGGACAGAAACTATGGAAAATAAAAAGATCGTATGCCGCGGAAGCACAACACGGTGTATCTTTGCTGGAGTTTGCGTGACTGGAAGGACACTCCTGATCAAGGTAAGGCAAGTTTACTTGTATGGTACATTTCATGTATAAGACAATTCAGAGTGCTTTACATAAAAACACTAAAGCATTACAGCAATGTGCAAAATGAATCTACACATTAGAAGGCCTCAGACCTCCTTTCCTTTCCTTATATTTTTTATATGTGAAAAAAAAAAAACGGACAATGTTTTGGCTAATCCAAATAGCCTTAGATTTTGTCAATCCCTTTAAAGAGCCTCAAACTCCTTTTATCAGGGGGGGCCCTAACCCACTCCTGATCAAAGTCTTAAGACTGGGGAAAAATTACAAGTATTTGCATTTTGTGTTGGTGGATCATAATCAGGTTGTAAGTAGAGCTTAAAAATGCAAAAACTAGAAATGGGAGCAAGACAAAAAAAATAGAGAGTAGGCAGTTAATTGAAAACTGCATTTAAAACTCAAACAGGCTGATCAGACGTTTAAGACCAGACCCCCCCCCCCGCCCCCCCCAAAAAGAATTAAAAGTGTCAAAAAAGGACTCAGTAGTGGGTAGTCCCACCGTCCTTGTTCATCACATCATCATTTTTCAGTATGCTTCATGCAGCCCAGGTAGCCAACAGAATCGGGCTGATTCTGCCCAATTCTGGTGGAGTTCTGGCACCTTCAGCTGCGCTCTGGCAACGGCTCACCAAAACCCAGCCAGATCTGGGCCATTAATGGTTGCCGGATCCAGCTGGGTTTTGGGTGCCCGGATCAGACCCACTGACGGTTGTTGAGCTATGGCTCATGAAGAGCAGACTGTGGTCACCTTATTTACCCAATATACAGATCTGGTGATGATGTTGGGAGGGGATTCCCCGATACTGAATTTATGTACAATTACACACAATGTATTTAATCAGTATTTATAATAGGAATTATTATTATTAACATTCATCCACTAGATGCAGGCAGATTCGGCCCACATCTGGCTCGGACAGATTCTAGCACGTCATTCACTCCCACATCTGGGCAGCTCTGACCTCTGACCTGCCAGATTCAGGCCAAAACACTTTGGCTGCCTGGAGAGTGTTTTCAGAAGGCTGGTGGGACCATTGCTCCAGGTGGTGAAGATGGCTTCATGAAGGGCACCCACGGTCTGGTACTGACGTCCATTTTTGTTAACTTCCCACGCCATCCATCTCCAAACACCCACCTGATGAAGGAATTCCGCCAGGAGAATAACGTAGCTCTTCAGGACCAACTTGCATGTTCTCCTGGTCAAAACCCCACTGAAAATATTTCAGGATGGATGGCAAGTAAAATTTACAAAAATGGACGTTAGTTCCAGACCACGGATGCCATTTGTGGATCCATCTCCACCGCATGGAGCAACGTTCCCACCAGCCTACCGGAAACACTCACATCAAGCACGCCTAAACAAGTTTTTGAAGTGATCAACCAGGACAGCAGGGCTAGTCACGAGTGAGTCCTTTTTTGACACTTTTAGTTCTGTTTTGGGGCTTTGGGGGGGTTTTGGTCTTAAACTCTGATCATCTGATGAACAGCCTGTTTGAGTGTAAATGCAGTTTTCAATAAATTGCCTACTCTCTATTTTTCGTTTCTCACTCCTGTTTCTTCTTTGTGCATTTTGAAGGTCTACTTACAACCTGGTTACGATCAACCAGCACAAAATGTGAATACTTGTAATTTTTCCTCCAGTATTCAAAGTCAAAAGTCAAAGTGCCTTTAGTTTCATTCCTTTGCTAAAAAAAAAAACAAAACAAAAAAAACATATACAACGAAATTAAAATGCTGCTCCCTAAAAAAACCACATCAATCACAACAATCACATTCACAATTCATCATGCATTTGACTTCCTCATAATAATGATAAATGCAATAACAAATACCTTAAAATAATAGTGATACAACAATAAATAATACCTAAAAACAATTAAATAAAACTATATATAGCAATAGATAAGAAGGTACTGGGCAGTGAATAAATAAAATCATCCTGTGCACAAGGTTATTGCCCATAAATTGACCTGGGATTGACATCAACAGTCTGTACGTATTATGCGAGTCCATTCAAGATGCGTACTGCTGTTGGGAAGAAACTATGATTGAATCTGGTGGTCTGGGTTTTGTGGGATCTTTGCCATTTCTCAGAGGGAAGCAAGTGAAAGAAATCATGACCTGGGTAAGTGCAGTCCATAGTAATGGCAGTGGCTCTGCTGAGGCACCGAGACCTGGAAATCTCTTCCAAGGAAGGAAGGGAACAACCAGTGATTTTTTTTTGTGCAGTCTCGATTGCTCTCTGCAGAGCTTTGTGGCCTGCGGCAGAGCGCCCAGCATATCAAACTGTGACACCATATGATAACGTGCTCTTGATGGCAGAACGATAAAATAACACCAGCAACTGTGCATTCAAGCCATTCCACTTAAGGAGCCTCAGAAAGCGTAGACGTCGTTGAGCCTTCTTTATCGTGGTTGTGGTGTAAACTGACCTGAAATATGGACACCCAGAAACTTAAAACCTCCACCCTTTCCACCAACTCCTTACCTATGTATAGAGGAGGAGGCTCACTGCTGTGCTTCATGAAGATAATGATAAGTTCTTTCGGTCTTGGTACATTCTAGTCTCGAAACCAAAACCAAGCAGACCTGAGTCATTCAGAACTAACTTAAGAGGTACAGAGATAGCACCAGCATTTGTTTCTCATTTATTTATTTATTGTCATTTTCCTGTCTATTCTTAGAAAATGTCTTTCACACGTGACCTTCAGCGGCCTTGCCAGTGTTGTCACAAGCCCCTCATCTCCCTGTAACCCAGTCAAGGAGCTCCCAGGAGACAATAAAGTGCCCCGTGAAATGACAAACCGGCAGCTCGCACAGCGGCAGGAGCACCCAGACAAATACGACATCCCTCTGCAAACACCACATCATGACTCGAGTAACGTCTCTCCGGCATCCAGCTGTCATTCAGACTCCAAATACCTCAGCATTCTCAGCCTCTTTAAGAAAATAAAAACCTCTTTGCCTCCCCTGCAGTTTGCTGCGACATGCGAATGTGCCACTTCCCACTTATTGATAAGCTCTGACAAAAGTCTGAAGTTAGTGCTATAATGCCGTAAGCTGAGAGCAGGAGAAGCTGTATTCTGAGGATGTGTGCATCTCTCTCTCTCTCTCCCTTTATGATACGTGTTCGTGAGAATGAGAGCAGACTAAGCTCCCCATCTCTTGGAGATAAAAAAAAAAAAAAAAAACAGCACACAAACCCTCATCCTCTGGAGTCCCCCTTGAACAATGTGGATTTTAAAAGAAGAAACCTCTCTGCCAGCCCCTTGTCAGCAGTGAAAGCTACCAACACGTTGCTGAGGCATTGGCAGCACCACCTGCCTGTGAGGCCCCCGTATCCCCTCCTGAGCCTCTTCTGTGCCATAGAGGTGCCTGTGTCCATGTCCCTCCATTGTGGCGTGGACTAGAGGGGGTATTGTGAACCTTGTCAACGGCTCTGCCATCTCTGTGCCAGCTGGCCGGGTGTGAGTGGCGAAAGGGGGCTTGGAGGGAGTGAACAATGCAAAGATCTGTGCACAATGGGCCGCCGTGGAAAGGAGGCATTGTTCCGCCGTCATCGGCCATGCCAGCTTCCCCTGTGCTCACAGCTTACAAAAGCAACAACTCGTTAAATTGGGCTACCTCAGATTAAATTTTACCCGGGAGCCCTGGTTCATATAGAGCAAGGTGCACCTCTTCATCGGCATGGTTTCCATTTTCTCTGCTCTTAAACAGCCACATGTGTTCGGCAGTCCCTGCAGCCGTAGCCAGCCCCTCTTTTGAAATCAAAGAGTGCGGGAACGGGGAGGAGCGGCTTTAAGGAAAAGTCTGGAATCCATCTGAAATTGAGAAATCCAACCCATCATGGTTGGATCCAATTGAATGAGGCAGGCCTAAGTAACACACTCCGACACGGCCTTTCTCTTCCTCTAACACCCCGACCATGTGGTCACAGGGCCCTGCCAGGGAGGCATGTCACAGCTCGTCACAGTTGCAAATGAATATTCATGCAGCGGAGGGCGTCTGTGTGTAAAGCATTTACGTGCGTGCCTGTTTCGGTGCGTGTGAGAACTGTATATTTAGAGCAAAAGTGATTCCCCGGCAGACTCCCACAGTGCAGCCACAAGCCTCTGTTCCTGACATGGCCGTCGTTTGTAACACGCGGCTCAGTTCCCAGTGGATCACCAGCCAAACACGAGCCTGAGTAGGAGTCAGTGTTGGCTGGAGCGCGAGTTGTCTGGACGCACCCTCGCATACACACAAGTGAGCGCACACACTCGCGCGCGCGCACGCAGACTGCCAGAACCCCACAGATGTCCTGGCTGGTGCTGTGTGCGAGTCAGCGCGGGCCGAGCTCTTTGATGACGAGGTCTGGTGCGAGGTTTGGGGTGCTAGGATTGGAAATGCAGGGCAGGTGCTCCGCCACATTTGGCTTGCAGGACACTGTGATGCCCAGATTGGCCCCCTGACCCCCTTGAACAACAGCAGGGCTGCCATTTTGAGGCCTGGAGGGTGACGCATTTCAAAAGGGAAAAAAAAAAAAAAAGAAAACCACAGTGAGAATCTCAAAAGCCACAAAACAAGTCTGGAAATTTTGACTTTGCCTGCTACAACTTTTGGAGTGTGTGATAGGAAAATGTGATATCAGTGACTAGTTGTCCCCGCAGTGACTAGATTAGCATTGTGAGTAGTGCAAGCATGAAAGTGGGATTTGTAGCAGGGTGACTCTTTGGAATTATAAAGTGAAAATTTCTGCACTAAAAACTTCAGTGTCTTCAAGAGTTGCCCATTTTAGACATTAAAGTAACCTACAGCAGTGTTCAGTGGAAGGAAATGTGCTGTGTTATGTAGACTTATTACCCCCCATATTACCTCTCACTGAGATAATTATGGCTTTGACAATAAAGTAATTACCCATACCATTCATTTTTGGACAATTGATTTTTAAAGATACTTACCATAACAGGTGAAGCATGAAAGAGTCGGTTATGTAGGTATAAAACTCAGCAATCCTTAGCTTGGCAGGAAGCCTCATCACTTTTCTTCAAAAATAATCACCTCCGCTGGTATATTAATGATGTAGCAAGGCCAGTCATAATTCAGCAAGGATAACTAAGACATTTAAGCGCACGCACAGCTGTGGATCACTCCCACAGGTGTTTTCAGTTAATGTCTGATCAGACCTTTGGCGGGACAATGTGGGTGTATACAGACCAGCACTGACTGACGCGCTGTTAAGGTCAGATAACTGAAACATTTATCATGTTGCGGCAGCAGCAGTCAAGCTACAAAAAGACATCCGCCCTGGAGTCAACCTTGGTGCATTTAATTGCCTTAAGTTTGGTGTCAACTGCAGAAAAAATCAGACAAACTGGGGACAGCAGGAGTGGAAGTCCAAAACTTGGTTTTGTTAATGGTTTGCATGAACTCTATAAAGTAGCTGCAGTATAGATTCACAATCATAATTGCAGCGCATAATAATTTTTTTCCATAAAACAAGCTTACTAATTAATTAAAGTGCACCACTGCGATAGAGTATAGTTCACTTTATGCTTAAAGCTGCAGCAAAAAATTTGATTATCTACATATTTTGTCATAACACTGTATTCAGGTGTCAAATTTGGCATCCAGATATTCACTTTTCCAACTTATGTAACTGATTTTTTAAAAGGTGAATTACAAATTGACCTCAGCCACACACACTAGAGGTGGATTCAACAGATCGATCCAACCATTTGAATCGATCCACGTTTGAATGAACCGATATCGATCTGCAAAATCTGCGGATCAATCTTTTGATATAAAATGCTTTTATTGTCATGAATCTGGCTTTGGTGCTCCAAACCCCGTTCTGACTTATTATCCTGACAGCTCGGGCACGCCCCCTCCTCCTGTCAAATGGCATCAGCTGTGCTTCATCTTGGGTGTTCTCACACACATACACTCACACTCCATTCATTCCCATTCACACGCTCATACACGCACTCCTACACACCTGGTTCAATTACGTCCAGCCCACGCTTCCTCACACCGGTAATCTCTTTCCTCATTTGCATCAGGATAATAAATACGCTGCGTTTGGGAAAAGAGATTGTCGGAGCATACACCCTCATTCGTGGCAGCGTGTACCTCCATGAGTGTTGTATGACTTCCTTCATCTTGTCAGCCTAACATTTCAAGACGGAGGATTCCTTAATGTTAGTGTCCGACTCTGCCTTTACTCCCCGCTCACCAGGCCACACGGACAGCCCTGAATCTCCACAGCCGTGAGTGCGTGTGCCTTTTTCTGTGTGCCCAGCATTCGTCAGCACCAGGCATCACCCAGGCTGTGGGACATCCGGGTGGCTTCCCTGTTTGCCTGGTGGCCATCATTCTATCATTGCTACTGTCTGCATTAGTGTGGTAACTGGACTTGTGAATTTGTTACTGTTTACGTTAATAAATGGCACGATCTGCTCCAGCACTTGAGTTTTTCATCCCATCTCTTGTGCGCCACGTAATGGCACACGAGAGATCATGACAGAATGCTCCAACCGTACAGAAAAAACTCAGCGGAGTAGATGTGCGTTTTTTTCTTTTTTCCCATTCATACCTTTTTTCCCCGAGTCACAACATGGTGATCTGGACGGACGAGGAGCTGGAAGCCCAGGAATTGCTGGAGGAAGCAATCTTCGCCTTTCAGTGGCACCCCAAGGACCGGGAGTGGGCACGACTCGTCGCGGAGGACATCGAGCGGTGCCATCTCATTCACAGGGTGGACGCCATCCTCTCCGCCATCCTTCCCAACGCAGAGCCAGAGGATGCCTCTCCACGATCAGAGCCGGCCCCTCGTCAGAAGAAACGCTCCCGTCAGAGGAGGACTTCCTCCCTCCTCGGATCTTCTTCATCTCCCGGACCAGCGCCCACTCAATCTTTGGACGAGAGGACAAAGATGGAGCGTTGCGAGGAAAAGACACGAGGATGCGCTTCTCCGGCAGAGAGGGTTCCCGCCCCCATGTCTTCCCAATCCACGGATGCAGCTGAGGAGGAGTGGCAGGCCCTGATTGCTCTGGTAAATCGCCGGTTGGAGGAGGAACGCCGGATGAAGGAGGAGCAGAGACTGGCCCAGCTTGGCTGCCGAATGGAGGAGGATCTGGATGAGGATTCCTCAGCGCTCGAGCTCTCCGTGGTCACGCCACCTCCCTCTCTGGAGAGGACGGAGTCTCTCTGCATGGGTGACCTGCCACCCAGTATGGTGCTCTGCGTCCCAGATTACCTCATCCCCACATCACCCAAGCGGAGGAGAGGCAGGAAGCCCGGCAGTAAGAAGCATCTAGTCCAGCATAATGCAGCCTCGCCTTCCCGCTCTGGGCTATGCTCTGCCCCGTCACGGGAGGAGATGGAGGAACGTAGGTGGACTCTCCTGGCTGAAACGGACCTCATCTTGAAGGTGAAGCCGTGGCTCCTTCCAGAGATGGCTGAAAGACTTAAAGAGCTTTCCCCGAGGGAGGAGGAGTCTCAACCCGATGAGGAACGCCAGGAGAGTAGAGAGGACGCCTCGGAGGCTGCTGGGGATCTCCAGTGCCAGGAGAACAGGCAAGTTTCTTTTCATTCGAGTTTCATAGTCAATGATTAATTTTGCCTGCCTCCTGGCGAGGAGACGGGGTGTGCTGTCCCCTGAGTTCTCCGCCCCAGCGGCACACAGTGCTCTCGTTCCTGGTCTCGATGACTCTTTTCTATGTGCCCCCACGAGCCCATCGGTCCCGGATCCAGGTCGCTAGGGGGAGGAGGAGCCAGAGGACCAGGAGGGTCCAGCCCATGGGTCAGCGAAGGAGTCATCCACGGCCGCCACGCCGGAGTAACCAGAGGCGCTGAGGATGGTGCACGAGAGTCCCACTCCTGCTACCACCATCTTGCCCCCTGCGGGGGCCGCCGCAGTGGAGTCATCCCCCAGAGCGGACCTCCAGCCGATGGAACCCGGGGCATCGTCGTCGGAGTCCTGGATGGGGGTAGAGCTTAAGCACAGGCAAGTAGTCTTTCCTGTAGTTCATTTGTTGATGGTGGAGGGATCTTGCCTGGCTTTTGGGGAGGGGAGTCGGGTGCGGCCCCCAGCTGCATCTGAACCTCCCTCGCCGGGCTCTGCCGCTGCCGGTGACCCTAATCGCTGTCCCTCTCCTATCCCCTTCGAGCTCCATCATAGGGTTGCTGGAGAGGAGCTGCCACCACCTGGGCCGCCCGTTGACGGCAAGGCGGGTCCACCTCCCTCTCAGGAGGCCAACGGGGATGAGGATGCCGCGTACCCAAGATCGCCAGCGTCCTGGATGGTGGTGTAGCCAGAGTGCAGGCAAGTATGCTCCATTATATTAGGAGTTTCAATATTAATGTCACACTGCCCAACTCATGGTGAGGTGGACCTGGGGCAGCTCACAGTAGCCCTTGGGACCGCCATACCGGGCTCCACCGCTGCTGGCAACCCTGACCCAGTTTCTCTTTTTCTCCTTTCGGGCTCAGAGCCTCCAGCCGGGGTCGACAGAGAGCTGTTGGAGGCAACCAAGGATCGGGATTCTATGCCGGAGGATGTGAGGAGCATCACCTCCCTCGCTGAGGAGGCCACTGCAGGAGTAATGAGGCCCCTGATGGGGGTCACCGCAGGTGCAAGGGTATTCCAACCAGAGCCCAACGTTGGTGCAGCAGAGCCCCAGCTGGAGTCCACCGCCGGTACAGCAGAGCCCCAGCTGGAGTCCACCACCGGTGCAGCAGAGCTTCAGCTGAAGCCCACCGACATTGACAAGCAAAGCTGTACAATAGTCTGACAAGTTGAACTTTTTTCAGCCCTGAGCACCGTGACAAAAAGCGGCCACCGCTCAGTGCTGTAAATGCTAGACTACATAGAAAATGAATGGAAAATAGTTGCCCACAGCAGAAAAACGAGTTTGGTGGACACACCTCCAAATACTTTTTCTGCAATATTTGGCTTTCGGGTTGCCAAGGCATGTGGTCCTATAGCATGACCACGCACGTAACTCAGTAGACATGTCTTTAAGGGGCAGCACATGAAAAGCGCCAGATTAATATATAAAATAATAATAAAAAAAAATTCCTGCATCCATATCATGAGCTGAATCACCACCAAAATCTAATCATGTGTTCCCCATGCCATTACACACCTTTCCTGAAAATTTCATCAAAATCCGTTCATAACTTTTTGAGTTATGGTGCTAACAGACAAACCAACCAACCAACAGACAAAACAACCAACGGCACTAAAAACATTACCTCCATCCTCCTTTGGCGGAGGTAATAAATGCCCATTTAAATAAAAAGCTAAACTAAAACCTAATTAAAATTACACTGAAATAAGCTAAAAACTAGGCTAAGACAGAATAAAATACTAACTAAAAAAGCCTAAACTAAAAAAGACTAAAAGTGGGCTAAAAACAAATGAAAGTCCGTAAAAGCTGAGGAGGATCCACCCTTCCAGGCCAGGCTTCATCTGCTACCACGACACCAACACTCTCAGGAAAGATATACAGGGGAAGACACTTGCCAGCAGTATATCCATATTTCTCATTGTCATCACAGGGTGCTGCTATCTGAAAACCAGTTACTTACAGTGAAAGCAGAGCTCCTCACTCTGCCTCTTTCAGTCCTTTGCCTGCAGCAACCCAACTGCTCCACACAGAAGCATCCACCCTCAAATGGCGGCACTATGGTGGTCCTGGGCCATTATCCTCAGTGATGATCTCCTTCAGCCATTTTTCCTGGGATCAGCAGCCTCCTCTCATCTGGCTGGCTGTAGTGATGGGAAGGCAGGCACCAGTGCTCCGATCTTATCCAGGAAATATTTGGCATGTTTCGAGGCATGCATTGTGACGTTTGTGTTGACATCAGACCATGTGACTGAGTCAGGAAGCCATTCATGATTTTGCACGCAACATGAAATAAAGTGAGCAGTGGTACCCAAAGGAACTCCCCATCCCTCATGTTTTGTTTTGTCATGTTTGACTGTGTAAAGGATTTGTCACAGCCAATTTTCAGATGGAGTCAGCACCAAAAATACGGACTTCTCCCGTTTAGGAACAGTTTGAGCATGTTTCTCCCATTAATGTATTTTTGACAAATAGTGACAACTTCTTGCAGCTGAGGTGATGGCTTAGTGGTTGTATATCCATTTTGCAAGTGGGAGACCTGGGTTCGAATCCCAGCTTTGTCGTTCTTTTAATTTCATTTTTATTTGTAAAGTGAAATGTCTCTTGTGTTTCAAAGAGCTTGGATCATTATTGCACATCATTATGCTGAGGCACGATTGCCATTGTGCCCTGCATGAGAATAAGGCCAGAGTTGAATATACTGGGACAGTATAAAACTGTTGAAAATGTATTATTTCTTAATAAAAATGGATAAGTAGTACAAGCACACGAAGTAACACAGACACATTCACTAGAGTCACCCCAGTTTTATTATTTCTTTTTTCTCTTATGATCATTGATAGTTCTTAAAAGACAGCACATTTATTGAAATTGAAAAATACACATTGTAAAAATCTGCATGCTGTATACTTTGTCGATTACATGGCCTAGTAGAGCAAATAAAGTTCCACATGAGGCCTCGTCTATGTGAACCATTTTGATGAAAGGCTCAAGTGTTCAAGAAAGCCTCAATTACTCATGACTATGTAATAGCTTAGAGGTAAAATGTCTGTTCTGTAATTGGGAAGCTAGGGATCAAGTCTCAGCTGGGTCATTCTAATAATTTATTTTTATTTGCACAGTGAAGTGTCTGCTGTATTTCAAAGAGTTTGGATACAACAATAACACATCATTATGCTGAGGCACTATTGTGCCCTGCATGACAACAAGGACAGAGATGAATGTACTGGGAAAGACAGTATGACTGGTGAAAAGTTATTATTTCTTAAAAAAAAAAAATGGATAAGGACCACAAGCACATTCACTGTAGTCACCTCAGTGTTATTGTTTTTTTGCCTTATGATCATTGATATTTCTTTAAAGACTGCACATTTATTGAAATTGAAAAAATACACATTAAACCAATACCCTTGTAAAAAATCAGCATGTTGTATACATTTTGTCCGCTAGATGGCCTGGTAGAGAAAATGAAGTCCCGCATGAGGCCTAGTCTATGTGAACCATTTTGATGAAAGGCCTCAAGTCCTCCAGAAAGCTTCATTTGGCCATCACTAGCTGGCTGTCCTGGCAGGATTTTCCTCCAGCTGGGGTCTCTCCTCAGGCAGGGCTCTCCTCCAAGCAGGCTCTCATCCAGCTGGTCTCCCCTCAGGCAGGGCTCTCTCATCTGGCAGGGGCTGTCCTCCAACAGGCCCTCCTCTGGCCAGATTCTCTCCTCGAGGAAAAGCTCTCTCCTCTGGACTCCTAGAGCACCTTTTATATCATGTGCGGCCATAGGTGCTGCACATCCCCAATCAACACAGGTGTTACTGATCAGTAATTAGGGGAAGCACAGCGTGGAAGCAGTAAATACTGTAAAAAGAGAAAAATATTTACAATGCAAGAGTGAAGTGCAGGCAGATTTGGGGTCTGTCCCAATTCTCATTTGTACCTGTACCCCTTCAAATTGAGACACCCCTCCTTCATGGCTGCATGATGTCATTAGTAGTTGCTGATGGATTTAACCTAAGTGTACAATACCTGTTTTCACCAGAAAAAGAAGAGAAAGAAAAAGAAAACTGATTAGAAAAAAAATACAGTACTTATGGAAGTTGTGGTTTCGTAGTCTCATATTGCAATAGATTTATTATTTTAGATACCATTTCAGAAAACTACAACCAGCCAAAGTGGCTAGTGGGTGTGGCTGTTTTACTGGCCACTGCTGAAATCCACCAGCAATTGGCTGGTGTTAATGTCATGCCCTGCTTACAGCCAAGGCAGAGCTCCTATAACTGCCCCTTGCAAAGCAAGTAGTAATGTGTGGATGTGTTTGTGTGTACATCTGTCTGTCACCAGCTTTTCAGTCTCTGGGTCAGAATCAAGTGGAACTAAAGGCTCATGTCATTGTATCGCAATATTTTCCCGACTTTTAATTTACTAGAATTTCGAGATACCGCTTTGTTTTCAAAATAAACAAAAAAATAGCTCACGTTTACAGTCAATGGAGCTGGTAAAAAAATTATTGCAGTAACTATGCCAGGCCAGTAGAGGTGGCAGTGTGACTTTTTAGAGAACCTGAAGGTCAGCAGTCAGAGGAGCTGTGAAGATAATGGGCTAGAAGCTAAATAAGAAGATTGCATGTTGACTGTTTACAGCAGAAACCGCTACTATATGTCAAATTAATTTTTTGAAAAAGTCAGCTTTTTGCTAGATAATGTAGCATCATTGCACTTGGCTCATCAATAAAAATTCTTCTGCTTAAAGACATTGTTTCACCCAGCAAAAGGACAGTCAAAAAACTGCTCTTTTACCCCAGGCCACAACTGAATTTGCCATTCCTTTGTTAAAACCAGTCTAAGGAATTCACCCTAAGGCATTTCCTGTTTTGACTTTTATGGCCCCCATAAACATGGAGACATGGAACAGGCCCAAGGAGCCCCTCATCACTACAAAGATCCACAGCTCAATATTGCCCCTTCTGGCAACTCTGGGACATGCCGAATTTAACCAGCAAACCTTTAACCACATCTTTAGGACTCACTTTTCAACATCTCTCTTCCTTTTCCAGGACCCCAGGAAAAGCAAATGGACTCTTAATGTTTATTCTCAACAATCAGTAATAGTTTTGAGATATATTAATCCATGATTTATATATATATGCATGTTGCAATATGTATGTTAAGTGTTTAAATGAATGTTTATTCCTGCATGTTAATTTATAAGCACTGGGTATAAGTTGCATGATCACTAAGACTAGGTTAGAGAATATACATAAATGTTTAGATGAATATTAAGTGTTAAAGATTTGCCAAAATATCTGTCAAATCATGTGACCGATCTCAGCCAATCTCTGCTTGACAACAGCTCTCTCAAAGTTCCAGACAAAAGACTGTTTGTTTATTAGACTAAAGATCAATAAAACCCGCCCACGAAGGAAGCCTATTTGCTGAGCTCCTGTCAACCCGGAAGCCCGCGAAAGCCCGACTGAGCTTTCCGAGCAGATGAACTTTATTCTCTCTCTCACATCTTCCAGAATCAGAAACATTAACCTCATGTAGTAGGGACTCTCTTTTATATCCCAACACTCACACGTCCCTGCTACCTGAGGTCCTGCTTTCACAATTCACTCCCCCACGACAATTTCTTTTGTCCCCCAGCCCTTTGATCTCCATGCTCTTCCGTCAGAGGAAAACTACTGCATCTCCATGTCTTTCAGTCTGAGAGGAAAACTACAGCATGGGTCCCCCCACACTACTATAATTATCCTATCTAATTTCAGCACTAAATCAGCTAAGAATTCAGCAAATTCAGATAAAAATGCTTAGTAGGCTGAGGGAGGACGGTAAACTATGGCAAAGAAAATTGGGTTTAAGCTAAGATTACTAACATGCCCCATACTGAGGACCAGGCCCTCAAAGGAATTAAAACATGATTTTTGCTTTACATTGACTAGTAATTTAGAATGGTAAATTGCCACTACTCCAGAATCAGAATCAGAATCAGAATCAGGTTTATTGCCATTGTTCATGTAGTACACAAACTAGGAATTTGTCTCGGTACAATGCTGCAACATTAAACATGATAAGAGAAATAAACTATACATGTAATAAAGTGTAGGATAAGATTAAGTGATACTGGTCAACAGTTAAAATATATATTAGCCAGCAGCAGATACTGTGGAGAACTATATAGTGCAGTCGGTAATGCAGGAAGAAAACAGTGATGATTGACATGAGTCTGGTTGAGCTGCTGTACATGGTGCACGAGAGTCACTTAGTGTTCAGCAGTCTAATGGCAGAGGGGAAGAAGCTGTTCATGTGACGGGAGGTTTTAGTCTGGATGGACCGAAGTCTTCTACCAGAGGGGAGGGGGGCAAACAGTACGTGACCAGGGTGTGAGGGATCGGCTATGATCCGGCCAGCATGCCTCCGGGTCCTGGAGATGTACAGATCCTGGAGAGATGGGAGCTTGCAGCCGATCACCTTCTCAGCAGTGCGCACGATGCGCTGCAGCCTTAGTCTGTCCCTGGCAGTGGCTCCTGCGTACCACACGGTTATGGAGGTGGTGAGGATGGACTCGATGATGGCTGTGTAGAACTGCACTAACATCTTGGTGGGTAGCTTGAGCTTCCTCAGCTGCCGCAGGAAGAACATCTTCTGCTGGGCTTTTTTGATGAGTGAGCTGATGGTCAGCTCCCATTTGAGGTCCCTGGTGATGGTAGTGCCTAGGAAGCGGAAGGAATCAGCAGTGGTGATGGGAGAGCCTGAGAGGGTGAGGGGGGGCAGAGGAGTAGTGACTTTCCTGAAGTCTACAATCATCTCCACTGTCTTCAGAGCGTTCAGCTGCAGGTTGTTATTGCTGCACCAGGACGCCAGCTGGGCCACCTCCACCTCCACCACCAGCACTTCTGGGATTATAATAGTTTAGATAACCAGAGGGAGTTGATTCATTTAAACCAACATAATCATCTTGCCCTAGCCAAGTCTCTGTAAGGGATATTAAATCAATCTGACGATCAGTTAACAGATCATGGACTAGTAGAGACTTGGGAGTTAGAGACCTAATAAACAAACTGCATTTAATTTTTAAATTATGAGGAGGAAGAGAGGACAAATCACTAAATTTTGAGACTTGATGTTTAATTTGAGTTTTACCAACTTTTTGTTTAATCACTTTGGGATGTTTATACATTTTATTTTTATTAACTTTGGGGGGAGTAGACAAAAGTTCTCTGAGGGGGAAGACAGGGGCTAAGTTGAAGGGTGGCGGATGAGGAAAAGCTGCAGAAAGGCATGTATTTATCAAATTATGTTGTATTTGTCTTGGGTTATAATATTTTGGGTAACGGGAGACAGACACAATCTCTATGGGGTTATTGTTACATCTCACTCTCGCCAGCCATCAGCGCCAGCGGCGCGCACACCTGCGCCTCATCAGCATCGGCCTATATAAACCCCTCTGCCCTCTGCTTCGGCCTGGAGTCGTCTGCTTGACAACGCTCCCAAAACCTCCAGCGCCCGTCCGGTTCGTTACCGACCAGCGCATCTCTCTCCAAGCACGTAAGCTGCACTTTTCATCTTACCTTCTCTCCACCTTCTCCCCTATGCACAGGTGGATCTCCAGGGTGGCAGAATTCCTCCTCCTCGCCTCTCCTCAGCCACACTCTCACCAGCACGTCGAGAGCGCGCAGCCGCGCTGTCCTCCAGGCTTCAGCTGCATCGCCAATGCCAGCCACCTTCTCGCCTGCACGTAAGCAGTACATTGTGGTTATTTTCCCACCAGGCGTGTGACTGTAGCTAACTCCCTGCTCTGCTCTGTCCTCAGGGTTACCCGGCTGCACGGCGAGCTGTTCCGCCCTTGACACACGCTGTCCACACACACTACATCCACACTTCCATTCATGCACTCAAACACCACCAGTTGTTTGAATAAAGCCTTAAATCTTCCTGAGCAAGAAGTGTGCTCCCTGAGCCCATCATTATGTCAGTTATAAATTGAAGACTGATCTAAACAGTAAGGATTATTTGGATTAATAGGATTAATATGAGAAGTGGAAACAAAGAAGGGCTGGTTGGCAGACCCAGGAACTTCGGGGTGAGTTAACGCACTAAATTTCAGTCACTGTACTAAAAAACGCTGAATGGAATAGAACAGATTGTCCCTTAACCCTTTGAGTGTGAGAATTTTCGTGCCCCGAGTGGCAGAGTGCGGCACGGCGCCTGCCTTCTCACTCTGACTTTGTCTAAAGTAAGTGAGAAATTTCTGGGGGCGGGTTTAAAAGCACTGATTTCTTGTTCATATACTTTGAAGATAAGATGATAAGGTACCTCTGTACAAAAAAATGGTGTCAAAAGACTGAACCATTTTTTGTGTAAATACGTCCAAAGTCCAGTTTTGACTGCGTTATGGAATTTAAACAGGTGCCGCGACATTATGCAAATTAGATGCGTAAATTTATTCCTATCTGAAACTTTGGATCATATTTTACATCTTTCTAATTGACAGTAAGCCATTATCTCTTACCACTTTCAAGTTATAGCCTTGGAAATCTGAACTATTTTATTGACCACTAGGTGGTATAGTGCAGTTCTGCACCATACACACTCAAAGGGTTAAAACACGTGCACCAAGTCTATTTGGATGGATGCCATCTGGCCTCATAAATGATGGGCGGTTCCAAAACAGATTGAAATGGTCTACAAAACCAATGTTAAAAGTAGGACATGTAGAACACAACCAGGTATTAAGGCTGAGAGTTCTGCTAAAATAATTGCAACCTCGTCTGAAAGGTGCCAATGGCCCAGAAATAAACACACGTCTGCCACAATTCATAAGAGTGGACAGAAGGCTCTTGAAGTCACTCTTTAAGATCTCCGATGCTTCATCTGGGATGTTGTTGCATCCAGCATGTACAATGACAGTTTTAGCGTGGGGGAATTAATCTAATAGGTCAGGGGTAAAAGCCTCAATGTCAGACACTTAAGCCCCAGGAAAAAAAAAATAGTGACACAGTACCTGATTCTGACGTTCCTCATAATCGAATCACCAATTACCAATGTCGTCTGGGGGGGACCTTGCCGGTGGCTTCTGAAATGGTGGATAATTTTGCCGTTGTTGTTGTTGTGATGGCGGGGTGATGCACTCTCTTCTTTTTGGAAATGGTGTATAGTTTGGCACACCTAAAGTAGTTTTAATCCATGGCTTGCTGGGTTTGGGCTGCTGCTGAAGGAGGAGGGACGGCCATGGGCGGATGATCGACATCCAGGTGGGGAAAATCTTCTAGGAAAAGGATGTTGAATCTGTTTTCCATTAACAGGGGAAGAGAGGAAGCGTGGCCATGTCTGGTCAATCCCTGATATTTTGCTAGTTGGCCCAACCAAGGTCCAGGGCTCGCATTGAGGATGTGAAAAACCACCCAGGGCTTTGGGTTTAGCTCCGAGCTGCAGGCAGTGTTTATTGCTGGGGTCCTTGACAGCTGAGGAGACCGGAGCAGGGGTGGAAGTGGATGGCGATGTGCTAAATTCACCCAGGTAAGTAGCCGTCTCTGCCATCTGCAAGTCGGTTGTCGGGGCCGATGTCCACCGTAGAATTATAGTATCTAGGTGGTCTTCAGCCTCCCGAATCTTATAGAGGTTGGAGAGTCTCAATTCCAACTCAGAAACCTTCTTAAGGAGGAACACACAGCTGACACACGTCGGGGATGGACTCATGACGTTCCAGGTGAGAAGTGGATAGCTAGCTAGCTAAAAACAGCTAAGAACAGCTAAAAACAGGTTAGCCTAGCCTGGTAAAACAGCTCTGCCCGGGGTCTGATTCACCTATGTGCCTGATTGGGCTTTCTGCTAGGCCAACACTAAGCTAACACTAAGTAAAAAGCTAATATCAGTAAAAAGAGATAAAAAATTAAAAACAAAGTTAATAAAAACAAACAAAAGTGGACAAGATAACGCTTTGACGTGACGTGACGTTTACAGATGCCGACATATGCGCAGTTCGCTTGCGGTACATGACCTAAAGCTAAAGAAGAATTGATTATTTGAAGAATAATACAATCTCCTTGACAAAACGCCATCATACAGCCCTGGGATGAGGTACACCTCATGTGTGTTGTAACAGTGACGTCAGCATCATACCTGCGCCAACAAATGCCAAGTATTTCAAAGGAGTGCATGGATGGCCTGACACAATACTCAACTATCCCACGCTACCACGCCTCAAGCACCAAGGCACTAGCACCTATGGTGCATACACTCACCTGCAGCACCCAGTCACTGCACAGAAGTGTCCTTCCCAAATGTCGGTGTCATCATGGCCAAAGTCTACTGCTGCTACTCTTCCTTAGACATGCCCTCCTTCATAGCTCCTTGGATAGTGAAGCACTTATATTTTTCTCTGGGGCCAACAACATACTCCCATCAAACAGGACTCTCTTCTTCTTCTTCTTCTTCTAGATTTGATTGGTGGTTGGCAATCAGCTTACAGGTGCAATGTCGCCACC
Organism: Pholidichthys leucotaenia; assembly: GCA_020510985.1. NCBI lineage: Eukaryota > Metazoa > Chordata > Actinopteri > Cichliformes > Pholidichthyidae > Pholidichthys > Pholidichthys leucotaenia. The sequence goes on along the minus strand of CM035845.1, from coordinate 37,138,728 downwards.
TACCGGGTTGGAGTGTGCACATGAGAGTGGCAGGAACCCCCCCCCCCCCAGTTCTTTTAATTAACCCAGTTGCACTTAAATATGTAAATAGACCTACATATATTTCTTTGACTGTTGTTCCTAACAAGTTTTCCAAAACAAAACTTAAACTAGCCTTTTCCATTACTGTAATCAGATGTTTGTCAGGTCAGGTCAGGCATTGGTTTGCTTGCTACTGGATAACCATAAAAACTGGTACTGCCTGTTTCATGAGTCGGGCCATCGGCAACTCAGCCGGCAACCCCGCCCTTCCGAGGGTGTGGAGGGTGAAACTGGGCATCCTGGCAGAACTAAAAACAATATCTGTCACAGGTCTGTGGTGGACCACTCCCAGTTACACGGGGTGAGACTGGACATGCTGGCAGATAAAGCACATCTGTTGCAAGGTCTGGTGGTGGTGGACTTTTGCTAGTCGGTGCATCGTGACATGCACTATACAAAGAGCAGAGATAAACAAACCTATCATCTGATCAGTCACTGCAACAGATATTGGAGTCAATTTGTCTTGGCCTGTCCTTGCCACTGATAATACCTCTATCTGCCAAGAATGTGCTGCTAGTCCAGCAAAAGCTAGCAGTACTCAAATACTTTGCAAGCAGTTTCATGAAATGGTCAGTCAGAGAGCAACTCATACCAGCTTGGACGTCACCTGGGTTAACAAGGCCAGGAGTTCCTGGCAGTGGAAGGTGAAGGACAGAGCTGCGTGGAGGAATCTGATCAACCCTAAATGAAACAGTCATTGTCGCCCCCGACAGACTGCTATGATGATGATGATGAATGTTATTAGGAGTGAGTTGAAGTTTATTATGAAAATAAATAACACTCTAGCAACTGGAAGCTAGCTAGGCTAATATCAATAATTGTAATGGTAACAGCAATGGGTGCGGTCGGGGCTACGTCACTTCCGGTTAGTAACACATCGCCGCCATCTTAACTCGGTGAAAACAAACCCGTTACCAAGCCTTGTCGAGTGCAGTGTTTTGACTTTTTGTCATGGCCTGTGACTACATAGAAAAGCTTGATGAGTCAGCCAGGCTACGTTATCAGGAGAAACTGACAGCAATTGGACTGACAGATTGCCCATACAAGCTACCAGCCGGAAAATGGGTTAATGACCCGACCAGGTGGCCAGCTGTGCAGTGGCCGGACGTGTACAGCTACTTGATCGACACCCCTGGTAAGCATATTTGCTTCGACCCATATTAACATGATTAACCCTCTTACATGTTTTGAATGTTTTTAAGGAAAGGCCCCTATGGGTAACATGACCAATCCATTAAATATCAGGGCAGCACAGGAGTAATTCTTAAAAGAAATAATTAAATGATCCAGGGATCTTGAAAATCATGAAAATATGGTATATTCTCAAGACCCTGAGTTTCAAGTATTCAACTATTGTTGTCAAATGCAAAGTTGGCCCAACAGGTCTTGTTAAGTAATTGAACAATTAAGGCCACGTGGTTGCCTTTGTCACCTCTTACATTAATGGCCTGCCCCTTTGTTGCACTATTTACTACAGTCTACAGTTAAATTAGTCAGGCTGACTGCACATAGAGAGGTCTGTATTGTTGGATGAAAACGGAATCAGTCATGCATTTCCACAGACGAAATGTCCGTCTCTGTTTACAATACGATACGGTTGAGTGCAAGCATGATGTTTGTGTCTGTGAACATTCCGTCTTTTGGCGAACTGATACGTAAGAATGTTTACAGTTTTATGAGAAGGTTGCTGGCATGTAACAATCATCTTATATCAGCAATTGTCAACTCGTCACTCACACTTCACTCCAGCATTTGGAAGTGGTGGCGCTCCATATTATACTGAGCCCATTACTGTATGTTATTGTTGTTACAAGATCGCCGAGTGTCTGCTGATATGTATATACTTTTATTTTATCTGTTTATCTTTTTTCTACTTGTTTTGGTTTTGCTCTTGCTATGAACCCTGAGTCTGAAATAAACGTTTGAATTTTGAATTTGAATTTACAATACAGAGAGGCTTGTGTCGGCGGCTAGCATTTTCAAAACGTGACCCATCAAGTGGCAACTAATTAAACTAACACAATATCACTCAATTACCTGATATAGGACGTGATGAGCTGAATATAATGCACTACGACGGGCTGGACAAGCTTGACTGGGTCACGGCAGCTGCCTGGGACTAGGTCACCACTGAATTGTTTTCACCTAGTACGGCATTGCCATGTGGGTTGCTAACCGGAAGTAGGCCAAATGCCCGGATGCCCGACTGTGCCCATAACCAAGGGATTTTGCATACACAAAGTAGTATTAAAACAAGTCAGGTGACAACTGGGAGTCAGACACATGTTTCAGTGAGTGTCAGAGGTCTGTTATAGTCTATACAGTGGTATTTGGAATGAGAGAGATATAAACAACAGTATAGCTAGAGTTGCCAACTGTCCTGTTTTAGCCGGGACATCCCGTTTATTGGGCTAAATTTGTTTGTCCCGAGCGGGACATACGTTGTTCTGGGCCTACGAAGATCAGGGCCTATCATGAGCCAATGAAAAAGATCACATTGACCATGCTTACATGCACACAAATAAACCATTTATGATTGGATTTCTGGAGTTATCTGATTATTCAAGTGGCCATGTAAACAGGATAATCCAATAAAGCCCACGTAACCGGGGTCATTAAATTAAATGGTTTACCCTCTAACAATCTGTTTATTCAGTGCATGTAAACACAAGAAAACTGATTATTGGCATTATCAGTTTATTCCCAGTTATCGGTTTATTGTGACCATGTAACCGGGGTCATTGTTGTTAATTGGTCAAATTCTATGTCCATCACTTGATATTCATGTGCGGCTGCTGATTTGTCTAATTTACAATTGCCTCATGTGGGTACCTCGTTACAATAGCCTATCAAAGGAATTGTTTTGACATGTGACTATGGAAGCGCCAGTGAGAGGTAACAAGTAATTAGCTTGGTCAAAATGTCTGGAAAAAAGTTTGAAAGTGGCGCTCATAAAATTATTGAGCTGAAAAGAGCTTAGGGAAAACAAATTGCTCAAAAAATCCGAAAGCATAAATGATTTTTCTAAGCTGGAGCACTGAGTGGAGGCGTAGCTGCTGCACGGAGGAGGCAGGTGGGCCGTTAACCTGTGTAGGTTTTTCAAGTTGCTGCTGTTGTGCTTGTTTGAATCAGGAATACTTCACTGCTGAAATTTTATGCCAAATGCAGCATCTGTCATGCTGTAAAAGGGGAAATCTCAGTAAGATAAATTATCCTAAATCAAGGCTTTATACTACTTTTTGTTGGGGAGTTTTCTGTAAGATTGTACTTGGTTTATGAAAGTTTTTACTTGTTTTAAACAATTTAATCTTACTTTGTTGACAATTTGTTGGCAAGCATTGGTGGTTCAGTGGTAGAATTCTCACCTGCCACGTGGGAGGCCCGGGTTCGATTCCCGGCCAATGCAAGATTTTTACCGGAGTGGTGGCTCAGTTGGTAGAGCATCCGCCCCACACCCGGGAGGCAGGGGTTCAAATCCCGGCCGGGTCATATAAAAAAGTGGAACTTCCTGCCATCCAGCTTGGTGCTCAGCAAAAATGGAATGGAGGAGGGAAATTTGTGGCGGCGCCTTGCATGGCAGCGGCCCTCTGATTCTACACTTGGGGTGTGTGTGATTGACACGGTGGATAGGTAAAACACAATCTCGTTCTGCTGTACATGATTGGTTGTACAGTTGAATGACAATAAAGGGTGATTTAATTTATTTTTTTTTCTAATTTTAACTAGAATTATCTATTGCCAGATTATATTTTTTATTTTAAATAAAATTATCTGCCAACAGAGCAGAAAATTTGACTTATCAAATTGCATAAAACAAGTTAAAACTATCTGAAAGTATGTAAAGTTTTTTTTTTTATTACACATAAACTGCACAGCAAGAATAAATATCTTGTCAGACAAAAAACAAGCATAAACAGCCTTAATTTATTTCATTTTACTTATATTTGACTTTTTGCAGTGTAGTTGTGTTTTCTAGCTCACAGCTGCATTATTCCACAAAGAGAAACAAAAATGAGGCCATAGTGGCTCACGAGGTAGAGCAGGTCGCCCAATAACTGGAGGGTTGGCAGTTCGAATCCCACTCTCCCCACCTTGCTGTTGTGTCCTTGGACAAGACACTTTACCCACCTTGCCTCCAGTGTGTTCATGGTTCATGACACTGATGAATGAATGTGAAGAAATGTTCGGTAGTGGTTGGAGAGGCCGTTGGCATGGATTGGCAGCCATGTTTCCGTCAGTCTGCTTCAGGGCAGCTGTGGCTACAGAAGTAGCTTACCACTATCATTGTCTGTGGAGTGAATGAATAATGGACTCATTGTAAAGAATCTTTGGGTGTCATGAAAAGTGCATGCATATACAATGTATATACATGTATAAAATGGTGTGAAAAAGTGTTTGCCCCCTTCCTGATTTCTCATTTTTTTTGTACGTTTGTCACACTTAAATGTTTCAGATCATAGATAGATAGATAGATAGATAGATGTACTTTATTGATCCCAAACTGGGAAATTACAGTGTAACAGCAGCATGACAGTTGACAGCCAAACAACAGAAACACACACGACAGACAAAGGGATTACCCATGGAAAGTAAAAAGATCATCAAACTAATTTAAATATTAGACAAAGATAACACAAGTAAACATAAAATGCAGTTTTTAAATGAAGGTGTTTATTATTAAGGGAAAAAAATCTAAACCTACATGGCCCTGCGTGAAAAAGTGATTGCCCCCAAAACCAAAAAACTGGTTGGGCCACTCTTAGCAGCAACAACTGCAATCAAGCGTTTGTGATAACTGGCAATGAGTCTTTTACAGCACTGTGGAGGAATTTTGGCCCACTCATCTTTGCAGAATTGTAGTAATTCAGCCACATTGGAGGGTTTTTGGGCATGAACTGCCTTTATAAGGTCATGCCACAGCATCTCAATCGGATTCAGTTCAGGACTTTGACTAGGCCACTCCAAAGTCTTCATTTTGTTTTTCTTAAGTCATTCAGAGGTGGACTTGCTGGTGCGTTTTGGATCATTGCCCTGCTGCAGAACCCAAGTGCACTTCAGCTTGAGGTCATGAACAGATGGCAGGACATTCTCCTTCAGGATTTTTTGGTAGACAGCAGATTTCATGGTTCCATTTTGCAGCAAAACAGCCCCAGACAATCACACTACCACCACCACCACATTTTACTGCTGGTATGATGTTCCTGTTCTGAAATGCTGTGTTACTTTTACGCCGGATGTAATAGGACACACACCTTCCAAAAAGTTCAGCTTTTATCTTATCAGTCCACAGAGTATTTTCCCAAAAGTCTTGGGGATCATCAAGATGTTTTCTGGCAAAACTGAGATGAGCCTTTATGTGTCATGATGCGGAGCACGGTTGGGGAACCGTGCACACGCCCTTTTGATTATTCTGGTTATTTTCTCTATCTTCCCACTTCTGTTTAGTATTTAATCTGTATGATGCCATCTGAGTTTGCCTTTTGTTTCTGCTGTGAGTCATCTGGGTTTTGTATCTTTTATTGGCCATGATAGTTTGATGTAGTTATTATTGTTTATTCTGTCCCCCGTCCTAGCTGTGGTATTTATGTTTATTTCCAGCACTTTTAGCTTTTCTCATTTGTATTTTACCTTGTCTGGTTCCTGGAGTCAGTTCTCATTTTGTATTTATGTTCCTCCTGTGTTTTTGTTTTGACGGTGTGCTGTATTGCTTTCATTATCTGCTCAAGTGTTGGAATACTGCCCTGCGGTCCAGTTTCCAAAGGAAGGGGATCATGCTCTGCTTCAGTATGTCACAGAACATGTTGGCATTCATGATTCTCTCAGTGAACTGTAGCTCCCCAGTGCCGGCAGCATTCATGCAGCCCCATACTATGACACTCCCACCACGATGCTTGACTGTAGGCAGGACACACTTGTCTTTGTACTCCTCACCCGGTTGCTGCCACACACGCTTGACACCATCTGAATCAAATAAGTTTATCTTGGTCTCATCAGATCACAGGACGTGTTTCCAGTAATCCATGTCCTTAGTCTGCTTGTCTTCAGCAAACTGTCTGTGGGCTTTGTTGTGCATCATCTTTAAAAGGGGCTTCCTTCTGGGACGACAGCCATGCAGACCAATTTGATGCAATGTGTGGTATATGCTCTGAGCACTGACAGGCTGATCCCCCCCCCCCTTCATCCTCTGCAGCAATGCTGGCAGCGCTCATACATCTATTTTCAAATGACAAGTTCTGGATATGACACTGAGCACGTGCACTCAACTTCTTTTGTCGACCATGGCGAGATCTGTTCTGACTGGAACCTGTCCTGTTAAACCGCTGTATGGTCTTGGCCACTGTGCTGCTGTTCAGTTTCAGGGAGTTTGCAATCTTCTTATACCCTAGGCCATCTTTATTATAGCAACAATTCTTTTTTTTTTCAGATCCTCAGAAAGTTCTTTGCCATGAGGTGCCATGTTGAACTTCCAGTGACCAGTATGAGAGAGTGTGAGAGCGATAACACCAAATTTAACACACCTGCTCCCCATTCACACCTGAGACCTCGTAACACTAATGAGTCGTATGACATCAGGAAGGGAAAATGGTTAACTGGGCACAGTTTGAACATTTTCACTTAGGGGTGTACTCACTTTTGTTGCCAGTGGTTTAGACATTAATGGCTGTGTGTTGAGATATTTTGAGAGGGCAGCAAATTTACACTGTTATACAAGCTGTACACTGACTACTTTACATTGTATCAAAGTGTCATATCTTCAGTGTTGTTCCATGAAAAGATATAATAAAATATTTACAAAAATGTGAGGGGTGTACTCACTTTTGTGAGATTCTGTATGTCTAAATGGGCTTAGACTGAACAACATCAAATCAGGGTGCATGCAGCAAAACTGCTTTTAATGTTATCTAAATGGGCAGAAACTTGTGTGTATGTAATACAGAACTTATCACTGTTATAGAACAAATGTCATCAGATCTTTTTTTTATTCATCAAATTTAAAAAATAAGTCAGAAGGCATTTAATGTGGTCTGCTTAGTTTATTTATACTCCCATAAATATTTTCATGGGGGAAACATGAGGTCTTGTTTTCCTGAAAATTCAAGTTTGACAAAAACTTGGAATAGCAAGCTAATTAATTTTGATTTTTATTCACATTTAGCTCTTTTAAGTTCCAGTGATGAAATAAATCGGATCACTGTCAAGAAAAATTATTCTAATGACCGTGAAGAAGCAAAAAAGGCAAAAAATCAGTCACAATCTTTGTTCCAATAAAAATATTTTCAAACAAGCACCAAGCTTGAGATGGGCTTACATTTTCTTATTAAGTGCTACCTTTTGCTTCTTTATCATTTAAACAGCATCAAGATGTGTCGTTTGGGTTATGAGAAATCCACACGCTAATGAACAACCACATTAGTTGGAGACTGACATAAAAGAGAAGCCGCACATCAGAAACCTGACATTATGGACTCTGTTTTTAAATTTTCTGAACCCCCATAATGAGATGATAGGAACAACACTTTCTGATGTGCCTACAGCGCACACTCTAAAGCGACTGGCAGAGTGAGAACCAAGGCTTGCAGCCTGGAGTACAGGTGTCAATGTGATTAATTACACCAGGGAGAAGAATTAGCAGTCTGCTAATCAGGTCGACCAAACAAGGAGGGAAAATTAAGTTTTTAAAGTGTTAGTTTTTCTTCCAATCATGGTCCCATGGAACAGCAGAGGGAAGTTTGTTAATGGCTCGCAAGTCCATCCCAGCGGACCAAATTATCGTGACGGAAGCTCTCTGTTTGCCGAGTGCCAGCTCATATTTTGTCGAAGGGGCGAACACCCACAGAAGCATTTAAACAGGCTATTGGTAAACTGACAGCGCATCCATGTGTGAAAATAAATCTGACTGGCTCACACGTAGACCACAGTAAGGTACTGAAATTTCAGCCAGAACTAAAAAAAAAAATAAAAGTCTTAACCCTAATAAAAGAAAAACAAACACTCAGGTCTGGCCACACATTAAACAGGAAGTGGAGATCCCATCCAATCAGGTGAAACCATTAATTTTCATCTAAGAAAACAATTGTGACATAATGACTTTTGACATCCGGGTGATGAATGAGAGAAAAATAAGCACCGCTAATCCAGCTCCAGCTTTTTTTCATGTGAGTTTGAAAACATAAATGTGTAGGGTAACATCTGGTCTATCCTGAAGAGAGGCTCGGTACTGGACCTGCAGACATTTGGGGTCAGTGAAAATGGCCCCTCTTCCTGCCCCCTTCTTTTCTATGTCCTCTGGCTGAATATTTAAATTTTCATTTCCTCAGATGAAGGTTTTTGCTGCCTTCACACCTGCCACTGCTTTTCTCAGAGTGAGAGTTTGCAGTTTTCCATGACCGTGTTTTTCAACCAGTGGTCCTCAGGCCCCAGGGGGTCCTTCAGAGAGCATTCAGGGGTTCTTGGGAAATTGTGTGATTTCACTTCTTTAACTGGTCCCAAAACACTGTAAACTTGACACTTTTGTGTAGTGGCTCCTCCATGTCAGCGAGAGGCAGCACAAACACAATCCCTCCTCTTTTTCCTCCTCTCGACGGAGGCTGTGCCCAAGTTGGGGATTCCTGGTCACAACCGGAGGCAGCAGTTTCAGGACCACAGTAGTTTTAAGACCCTCAGGTTACTATTGCTGGTAAACCTGCCAACATTTAGGCTTCAAAATACAGGAGGAAATCATTCTATTCTAGCGTTGCATATTTATGAGTAAAACTTTCATATATGTGGGAAAAAAATACTGATGGTTGCCACTGGCACTACTCAGCTTCTTTTTTTCTTTTTGAGATGTAGTTAAATGGCATTTTGACCTGGACCTTTGGATCCCAAAAGCATAGTCATAGGTCAGATTCACGGGGTGAACCTGTGTACACAGTTTGGTTACCCTGCCTTTCCTCATTCTGTTGTATTTCCATACTCCTGTGCCGTTATTATTTCAGTCGTGTGTCTAATCGTGTGTTCTGTAACTATGTTTAATCTAATCCTTCTCTCTTACTTTATTGTGCAGTAGCCTAGTGAAGCACCCATAATTTCGTTGTGCTGTACAACTGTACAATGACAATAAAGCCTATTCTATTCTAATCTATTCTATTCTAATAGAGGGTATGCGTATGATGTCACTGAACGGAACATGTCAGTTAAAAAACAGTGGCAAAAATGAGTGGCAGCATTAAGGTGTATGCAGTAAAACACAAAAAATACACACAGTATTCAGTCACAGCAGTGCACAGAGTACCTGCTTGTGGAGAGCTAATATTATCATTCTGTCTTGATTAACTGGCAAAAAATTAAATAAATAAATAATTAAAGGCTCAGAATCAGTCCTTCACTTATCATAAACTCCTTGGTCTTTACCCACACATTACTACAGTCAAGTCTAAAGTAAAAAAAAATACTCTGTGCACTGCTGTGACTAAATATGTTGTGTGATTTTTATGTTTTGCTGCATAGAAAATAAAGTTGTCACATATGATTGCCACTCAGTGCTGTGTTGCTATGGTAACTGTCCTGTAACTGCCATGAATTCTGTTCCAGTGTATCCCCTCTATAGGGCATAGGTAATGCTAACCTTGAACTTTGACCTTTTGACCCCAAGTCCATAGCCAGAGGTCAGGGTGAACATGTGTACCATGTCTGGTGACCCTAGCTTTACTTGTTGTATAGTAATAGGGCAGAGGGAATGTTAACTTTGACCTTTTGACCCCAAATCTATAGTTGTAGGTTATAGTCCCAAGGTGAACCTGTGTACCAAATTTGGTGACCCTAACTTTCTTTGGTTGAGATATACACTACCGTTCAAAAGTTTGGGGTCACCTAGAAATTTCCTTATTTTTGAAAGAAAAGCACTTTTTTTCAATGAAGATAACTTTAAACTAATCAGAAATACACTCTATACATTGCTAATGTGGTAAATGACTATTATAGCTGCAAATGTCTGGTTTTTGGTGTATAGAGGCCCATTTCCAGCAACTATCACTCCAGTGTTCTAATGGTACAATGTGTTTGCTCATTGCATCAGAAGGCTAATGGATGATTAGAAAACCCTTGTGCAATCATGTTAGGTCTGCAATGCTGTAATTGCTGCAAATGGAGGATTCTTTGACGAAAGCAAAGTTTGAAGGAAAAAATTATTATTTCAAATACAAATCATTATTTCTAACCTTGTCAATGTCTTGACTATATTTTCTATTCATTTTACAACTCATGGTGTTAAATAAGTGTGACTTTTCATGGAAAACACAAAATAATTGTCTGGGTGACCCCAAACTTTTGAACGGTAGTGTATTTAAATGGAAATTTGACCTTGACCCTTGACTTTGCAATCAGAAAACTATAGACAGAGGTCAGGGTCACAGGGTGAACCTGTGTATAAAGTTCGGTGACCCTAGCTTCACTCCTTCTATAGTAATAAGGCATAGGGGATGCTAACTGTGACCTTTGACCTTTGAACCCAAAACTCTTGATCGGAGGTCAAGGTATAAGCTGTCCAAGATTTGTCGGCGATACGATGATATCGATTTTAAAAGCCTACATCTGTTCTTTCTCCAGTTATCACATTCACAAGGTAGGTGTTGACGATGGCAACATGACACCGCTGCCCATCTGCCTGGTGGGGTGACAGTACCCCTTCAGCCTTTAGAGGCTGAGGAGTAAAAAGTCACAAGATTGCCACAAACTGTTTTAATTTTCATTTTTGCATTCAAAAATTATAGATTTTTTTTATATGTTATGTAACACAGTTTGGCACAGTTTAAGAATCATTCCACCAAATTTGTGCCTTTTACGTCCCTCATGCAAAACATGCACGAAAAACAACTGTACAATGCATTTTATTATTGAGGAAAATATCCTGTACATTGACCTAATTGCATATTTAAGAAACATTAATTAAAAATTTAGTAAAACTGCAACAATACTGAAAAAAATAGCGTTTTAGCACTGCCCCTGCTGTTTAACACTACACTTTACTTTGAAATAAAATGAATAAAATCTTTCAGAAATGGTATTACCTTTGGATTGTTATGAGACCCCATGTCAAAGCTATGCTTTAAATATTTTCCTTTTCATAATACATGAATTAGTATTTAGAAAAACATTTTAGTCGTGTCCCCAGATTTTCACTCAGTCCTGTTACCCTAACATATTCCCCCTTTCGAAAAATTTGGACCATTCCACAAGCCACATGTTCTACATAAAATGACATAATTTACTACTTCTTAAGATCATCGGAAGACCAAAAGTAAGTTACAGTACACCCTTTTTTCTTCTTTATATTAAAGCAATATTAAGCAAGCGTAAGTTATGGCATCTTGAATATACGAAGGCGGAGGGCACAAGAGTATCACACCCATAGTTAGTATATTCATGATACCGTAATGAACTCGAGTGTAATATTGCTCTTACACAACAGTTCCACAAGCACAAATTATTAAATGACAGCAATACTGGACAAAATATTATGATTTGTTTGTTTAACCATCTATTTTGCGCAGCTGAGAAAAAAATAGTTCCTTCTGAACATAACCAGTAACTGTTGCTAAACATCTCAATCAACATGAAGACATGTATTGTCATTTTACACGCATGTAAAAAAAAATGAATATTAAGTGCAAAAGTAATGTGTTTATTAAATATCCTCTATTATAAAGACAGTTTTTATACCCCGTCTCCAAAGATGGGACACATCATGGTATAATGATGTCTGTCTGTCCATCCGTCCATATGAGTTTGTCTAACTCCTCCCACATTTTTCAAGCTAGGACATTTTCATTTCACACAATGTTTGTATCCCCCCATGGATCACCCCCTTATCGTGGTGGGGTTTTATCGTGCCCTACTGATCCCAGGAGCTATGTTGTCCAGGGCAATTTGCCTCTGGTAGGGTCTCCCAAGACAAACTGGTCCTGGATGAAGGGCCAGACCAAGAGGGATTTAACAGATTCCCATGATGAATAAAAAAATCAAGGATTCAGTGTACCTGCCCGGTATGGGGTTAACCCTGGAGCCAGGGCTGGGGAAGGGGCTCGATGGCTAGAATTCGGTGGGTGGGTTTCTGCCCATGGGACTCGGCCGGGCTCAGCCCGAAAATATGGGTCTGCCCTCCAGTGGGCTCTCCACCTGCAGGAGGGATCATGGCGTCCGATGCTATGTGGATCAGGTGGCAAGCGAAGACGGAGACCTTCGCGGTCTGATCACCGGCTTTTGAAAATGGGTTTTGGGACGTGGGATGTCGCCTCTCTGGTGGGGAAGTTGCTGGTGCTGGTACACGAGGTTGAGAGATACCAGCTAGATATAATTGGGCTCACCTCAATGCACAGCTCCGGTTCTGGAACCAATTTCCTGGAGAGGGACTGGAGCTTGGCCTACTCTCGAGTTGCCCCAGAGGGGAGGTGACGGGCAGGGGTAGGTATTCTTGTATCCCCCCCACCTTGCTGTCTCGACATTGGACATTGACATCTCCCCGATGGACTAAAGGGTAGTTTCCCTGCACTTTCAGGTTGGGAAACGGGTCTTCACCATCATTTGTGCCTATGCACCAAATGATGGCTCAGAGTACCCACCATTTTTGGAGTCTCTGACTGGGGTGCTGGAGAGTGCTCCTCTTGAAGACTCCATTGTCCTACTGGGGGACTTCAATGCACATGTGGGCATCAACAGTGAAACCTGGAGGGGCGTGATTGGGGGGAACGGCCTGCCCAGTGTGAACAAGTGGTGTTCAGTTACTGGACTTCTGTGCTAACCACAGTTTGTCCATAATGAACACCATGTTCAAGCATCAGGGTGTCCATATGTGCACCTGGCACCAGGACACCCTAGGTCACAGGTTGATCATTGATTTTATTATCATGTCATCAGACCTGTGACCGTATGTCTTGGACACTCGGGTAAAGAGAGGTGCAGAGCTGTCAACTGATCACCACCTGGTGATCAGGTGGTGATCACCCGGTGATCATCGCCCCTGGTGCCACCCGATGGCAGGGGCAGATGCCACTCAGACCTGGTAGACCTAAACGTAAAGTGAGGGTGTGCTGGGAACGTCTGGCTGAGGCTCCTGTCCAGGAGGTCTTCAAGTCCCACCTTCGGAAGAACTTCAACCACATTCTGAGGGAGTCTGGGGACACGGAGTCTGATGGGCCATGTTCTCCAACTCCATGGTTGAAGCAGCTGTCCAGAGCTGGGGCCGCAAGGTTGTTGGTGCATCTCGTGGTGGCAACCCCCAAATCAAGTAGTGGACACCAGTGGTGAGGGGAGCCATCAAGCTGGAAGAGTCCTATCGAGCTTGGTTGGCTTGTGGGACTCCTGAAGCAGCTGAGGTGTACCGGCAGGCAAGTGAAGTGCAGCTTGGGTGGTTGCTGACGCAAAAACTTGGGTGTGGGAGGAGTTTGGTGAGGCCATGGAACAAGACTTTTGGTCGGCCTCGAAGAGATTCTGGCAAACTGTCCAGCGACTCAGGAGCGGGAAGCAGCTCCCTGTCCACACTGTGTATGGTGCGGATTGGGTGCTGCTGACTTCGACTGGGGATATCATCAGGCGGTGGAAGGAATACTTTGAGGATCTCTTCAATCCCACTGACACGCCAGGAAGCAGGGCTTGAGGATGAGGGGGACAATCACATCACAGGGACTGAGGTCGCCGAAGGGGTTAAAAAACTCTTTGGTGGCCAGGCCCCAGGGTGAACGAGATTTGTCCTGAGTACCTCAAGGCCCTGGATGTCGTAGGGCTGTCATGGTTGACACATCTCTGCAATGTTGTGTGGAGGTCAGGGACAGTGCCTTTGGGATGGCTGTCATCTGGGAGAGGCTCAGAGTAGAACCGCTGCTCATCCACATCGAAAGGAGCCAGTTGAGGTGGTTTGGGCATCTGATCAGGATGCCTCCTGGATGCTTCCCACTTGAGGTGTTTTGGGCACATCCCACTGGGAGGAGACCCCAGGGCAGACCCAGGACATGCTGGAGAGACTACGTCTCCCAGCTGGCCTGGGAATGTCTTGGTATCCTCTCTGAAGAGCTGGAGCAGGTGGCCAAGGAGAGGGAAGTCTGACCTTCTCTGCTTGAGCTGCTGCCCCGGACCTCCGGAAAAGTGGTAGAAAATTGATGGATGGATGGATGAATGGACAATGTTTGTATTTGTACTGAAGATGTGCATATTGTAGGAGGTTAAATAGTTTTATGGTATTTTCTCTACATTTGTTCCACTTTTCAAAAGCCAATAAAGAAGGAGTCCTATCAAGCTTGGTTGGCTTGTGGGACTCCTGAAGCAGATGAGTTGTACCGGCAGGCCAAGCAGAGGGCAACTGGAGCAGATGCTGAGGCTAAAACTCAGGTGTGGACAAGCACACTGTTTGGGCTTCATTGTGAGTTTAATAGCGATGTGTCCAGCCAGTTTAGCAGCTATCTTTAGCAATGCTAATGCAATGCTTTCAAGAGCAACACCAGACTACTCTACCAAGGTTGATATAATTTAAAATAAAATCAAGTATTAGACTGCAACACACCACCCAGACATGGAGATGTCTGGTGGCAAACAGCGCTGCTGTGCAAAATTCCCTCAAAAGCATCACGTAATTTATCTTTACCAAAGCGGGGCCCTAAATTCAAATTTCGCTTAGGGCCCCATGAATGCTTGGCCCTGCGAGAAACCCATGGAGTCCATCACTCCCAAAAACCAGCTGTCTGCAGCTGGGGACTGAGCATCTTTTCATTCCTGTAAATAACACTTGTCTACAGGGTTGGGCTGTACCGAAATATTAAATTATCCAGATATTAGTTTATTGTATAATTCACTTTCACAGTTTGGCACTTGGATATTCACTGTTCCCCTTAACTGCTTTATTAATAATGTTAAGTTGTATATCTAACCTTATCAAATCCCTCCCCTTCCCCCACCACCAAAAAAAAAAAAATAAGTGTTGAGGGCAATTTCCATAAATTCACAAGAAAAATGCAAACCAGGTAGATTTGAATGGAAACCACATTAATGGTATACTGGACCTGAGAAATACTGGACTTCAGCAGTTCTTCTCTCATGCTATTTTAAATGTATTATATTTACTATTTTTTATCATGACTGCAATGTGGCCATATTTAGCTAATCATTTTTAATGTCAATATGCCACATGCCACATGCCATCTGCTGTTGTTGGTCCACTATGTTTTACTAAGTCCAAAGTCACTGCAGTTGTCTACCAGGAAATTTTATAGCACTTCATGCTTCCCTCTGCTGACAAGCTTTATGGAGATCCTGATTTCATTTTACAGCAGGACTTGGCACCTGCCCACACTGCCAAAAGTACCAAAACCTGGTTCAATGACCATAGTATTATTGTGCTTGACTGGCCAGCAAATTCTCCAGACCTAAACCCCATAAAGAATCTATAGAGTACTGTCAAGAGAAAGATGAGAGACAGCAGACCCAACAATGCAGATGAGCTGAAGGTCACTATCAAAGCAACCTGGACTTCTGTAACACGTCGGCAGTACCACCTCCATACCACACCGCTTTGATGCAGTAATTCACGCAAAAGGAACCCCGACCAAGTACTGAGTAGTATGTACATGGACATACTTTTTAGTCAGCCAACATTTCTATTAAAAATCTAATTTTTTTTAATTGATCTTATGTAATCAAATTTTTTGAGAAACTGAACTTTGGGTTTTCTTTTGCTGTAAGCCACACTCATCAAAATTAAAAGAAATAAATTCTTCAAATATGAAATATGAAATAAATCAACTTTTCAATGACATTCTAATTTAGTGAGATGCACCTGTACATGTGTCTTTGTGGGAAGTAAAAGTTGGAGATGTAGGCGGCATTTACTTGTTCGCCCAGGGGGGGTGTTTCACCCACTCCAGCCAGGCCAAAACGACCACACTGCAGGAAATAACACTTCCCTTCACAATAACCCATTAGATTGCATCACACCTTTCAAACATAACAGCACACAGGCTATGAATGAAAGGTCTGAATGCCTTCACTGTCATTTGCTACTCTAATTTCTGGCGATGTTCCTCTCCAAAACCACCCCTTCTACTCTCTCACCCTTTTTTTTTTTTCCCATTCAGTGTAGTTGTGTGCCTCTCCACCCACCCACCAAAAAAAAAAAAAAAAAAATGTCAGTTAGAGCAAAAATGCGGAGTTCCTTTTCTGTTGGAGAAGAAAGTCCAAGTGGAGAAGAAGGGGGCGGGGGAGAGAGAGGGTGTACAGGCAGGACATGAAACCCCAAACCATTTCGCCCACCCAGGCCAAAGCCTCTCAACTCACAGGCCCTTCAGCGGGGCATTTTCCCGCCCTGTGAATTTTTGTGCAGGTAAAGATTAGTGAGGAGCCCGCGGCAACAAAGCATTCAATCACATTCGAGTGGTGCCCTGTATCAAACGCGCCCTCCACCTCCTCCCGCTTTACTAGCGCAGGTCTTTCTTCTCGTCCCCCCCCTTTTTTTTTTACTCTCTTCTTGGTCAGACTGAAATGCCTTTGAAACAGGCATCTCTGTTTCTCCGCCACCGTACACACACACACATGCACCCCTCTCTCCTTCATCTCTTGTCAATCTGAGAAGGCCAGGAAATGAGCGCTCTTTGTGGGATTAATTAATAGCAGGAGCTGGTCAGCACGCTAGCAGAGCTGTAATTGCTACTCAGCAGAGAGGAAGAGGAGGAGGAGGAGGATGGAAAAAGTTTGGGTTGCAGATTTTTTTTTTTTTTTTTTTTTTGAGTGCGGAGCGGTGGTGGTGGTGCTCCTGGCCGCTTTGAACTGAAGGGCTCTGCTGCAGTGGATTAAAGTGAGAAGAGAGAGATAGGGAGGGGAGGGGGGGGGGGGTTTGAAGTCTGCTGAGAGGTCTAGGAGTAGCAGTCGTAGAAGAAGAAGAAGAAGAAGAAGAAGAAGAAGTGGAGTTAGGTGGTAGAAATTCTGTCTGGCAACATCAAACAGCGTTATCGCCCACTTTCACCTGTTGACACTCACGGGTGAAGACACTAGACTCGGCACGGCGAGCTGCGAGGCTACGCTCCTTCTCCTCCTCCTCCTCCTCCTCCTCCTCTTCTCCATCTCTTTCCCTTCCCTCTGGTCCAAATACCTCCGCAGAGGAAGATGCAGATTGGCTTTGTTTGCCCAGTTCATGGCGGGTTGATTTGGCTGCTTGCATCTCGAGTTATTTGGTTTATTTCCAAAGAAAATGCAACCGCTTCTTCACCTGAACTCGGGGGTCAACGTGGTGCAAGCGTAAGAGCGCTTATATCATTAGAATATTTTTTCCCCACCCTACACCCACACAGAGGCACATTTGAGTTTAGGAGATTTTACTTGGGAGCTCTTGGTTGTGAAAAACAAACAAAAAAAGCAAAAAAAAAACTTGTAAGGTCATCCACTGATTGCTGAGCAAGTTCACCTTCTGGATTCCAACAGCAGTGCAAGAGTTTAACTTGTTAAATTTTTTTTATAACTTTATTCTTTAACAATTAAGTGGAAATTGTTATGTATTGCTGGCTGTCGTACAGTCAGAGTTTATTGTCTTCCTGTCAAGTTCTCAGTGAAGCAGAACACCCAGAGATATTGTTGATAAATGTGTTAGTAACAGTGGTGTGGTCTCTGTGGGAAAACCTGTTGATTTTATAGGTGTTTTAGATAAACACCCCTTTAATAAATAAACCCCTTTTAAATAAAAAGGCCCCTTTTTATTTAAAAGATCTGATACTACCATATTATCCTAACAGAGCACTACGCTCCCAAAATGCAGGATTACTTGTAATACCTAGAATCTCCAAAAGTACAATGGGAGGCAGAGCCTTCAGTTATCAAGCTCCTCTCCTGTGGAATCAGCTGCCAATCTGGATTCGGGAGTCAGATTCAATCTCTGTTTTTAAGAATAGGGTTAAAACCTTCCTTTTTGATACAGCCTACAATTAGGGAGGGATCATGTGTCTCCAAACCCTCCCTTAGTTATGCTGCTAATAGGTTTAATCAGCCGGGGGACCTCCAATAATGCACTGCGCTTCACTCCTTTCTTCACTCTCAATGAATTATTTCTTTTTTTGCTGGTCATTAACATCTGTTTGTTCTCTCCCATAGATTGAGTTCCCATCGTGCTGTTTGCTCTCTACATGTCTGTTCTTTTCATCTTTTCTATCCCCTCACCCCCCAGCCAGTCACAGCAGATGACTGCCCCTCCCTGAGCCTGGTTCTGCTGGAGGTTTCTTCCTGTTAAAAGGGAGTTTTTCCTCTCCACCGTCGCCAAGCGCTTGCTCACAGGGGATCGCCTGATTGCTGGGGTCTTTCTGCAACTGTGGGGGTTTTCCCTACAGTTGAAAGTGCTATGAGATGACTGTTGTTGTGAAATGGCGCTATATAAATAAAGTTGAATTGAAAATTGAATTGAATAAATATTTAATTTGGCTTTAAAAACAGTCCTTTATGACAAGCCTGGCCACACCACGCAGGAGATGAAAAATGATTATTTTGTACTAGGTCTCTATTATAAGATTAAGAATTTCAAGCTGTAGATGAGCACACAAGTGTAGCAAAGAATATTTAGAAGAAGATCTATATTAATTAACACTAAATCTGAGTAATCTGTGGTGATTACTTTTCTGCAAAATAATCTAAATTAAAAAAAAAATTCTAACTTGGGCTTTTGCAGGGCCTAAGTACAACATGAGCAACCATCTGCTCCCTCCATCCCACAAACACCAATCAACATGTCAGCAAACTAAACACACAACTTCTACCTGAAAAAATCAGCATATTTTCATCAGTTGAGTGTCAGCCAAGAGTCCACCATCAGTTCTGACTGACTCTCTACCAAATCCAAGCGTGTCGCATCTTGTTTGACTTTCAGTTTATATTTTGTTCTTTACACAGTGGAAGAGTTGCAGCATTTGTTATATCCAGCAACAGTTTTTAAACACTGCAATTATTCATCCATCCATCCATCTTCTTCCGCTTAGTCCTTTTCAGGTTGCGGGGGTGAGGTGGGGGGTGGAGCTTATCCCAGCATCTTTGGGCGAGAGGCAGGGCACACCCTGGACAGATCGCCAGTCCATCACAGGGCCAACACAGAGAGACAGACAACCATTCACTCTCACAGTCATACCTAAGGACAATTTAGAATCCCCAGTTTTGATGCCAATTAACCTAACTTGCATGTTTTTGCCCTGTGGGAGGAAACCGGAGAAATCCCGGAGTAAACCACGCAGACACGGGGAGAACATGCAAACTCCACGCAGATCACTATTGGTCGGGGGCTGGGATCGAACCCAGGATCCCCCGGCCAAGGGTGAGTTGCTGTGCTGCCGCTGTGCTAACCACTCCGCCACCGCGCTGCCTTCAAAAAAAATTGGAATTGACTGTAATGGGATGAGTGTTTTTTTTTAAACTGTGTCCTTGTGTTTACTGAGCCCTTCAAAATTTCTAAATATTCTGTTTGACAGTTCCCTTCAACTGAACTTATACTATACTAAATTAAAAACTCCTCAAAAAAAGCTCAGAAACATTATTTCAGTCAATTACTGTATTTCTTCCCTTCAGTAATACCAGTTGGTCTTATAGTTTATATTGTTGTAAAGCCTGATTAGCAACCTTTACAACAAGGTACAACTTCTAAGGATCATGGATTTGTTGATTGAGCAACACAGCTGAAGGTGTGGGTAGCCCCCCCCCTCCCAAAAAAAGTGCCAGAACCCCCTGCCATATTCTCCTGTTGGTATTCACTCTTGTTTTGAGTTGCTTGGTGGACCAGATGATGGCACTTTCACCGTAATAAGGAAAAAAACACATAAATTTAGTGGCCATTTTTACACTTTATTCATGTTACACTGTCAGGAACCTCAGGAGTGACTGGAAGATCCGAACGCAGCCACAGCAGCCCGGCACCTCCTTCTCATGCTGGTCACATTTTGCTGTGGGATGGCATCCCATTCCTTAACCAGGAGTTGCTGAAGGTCAACCGGCATGGCTGTGTTGGTCACTCTGGCATGTACAGCACGCCCAAGCTGGTCCCACAAGTGTTCAGTTCCACCTGTGACTGGCACACACCTGGCAGCACCTGAAGTTCAAAACAAGAGTGGATACCAACAGGAGAATATTGCAGGGGATTTGGGCAAATACGAGGGGGGGGGGGGTACCCACACGTTTAGCTGTGCTGCTCATTCCACAAATGTCAGATAATTACAAGTTGTACCTCATTGTAAAGGAGACTAATCGAGCTGAAATAACGTTTCCAAAGTTTTTTGGAGGAGTTTTTAATCCAGATTTCCACTTCCATAAAAATGCAGCTTTCACTGAATAGCAGATCAGAATACATATCCTTATATATTTTCTTGTGGACGCAGGTGTACCCAATCAGTTTATCTGAAATCAGCTATTTTGACTCTGCCATCTCCTCTTTGCTTTGATTGGTTGTCTCACTCAAACGGGATGTTTGACCACTTTTAGTTTTTAAGGTTTCCTTCATTGTGATTGCCACCAATACACAAAGGCTGACCTTATTATTTCAAAGTGCAGGTGTGGGCTCTGTAACTTTTTGAGGTTGTGGACCCTTCTTGGACATTTTTGTAAAGACAGCTGCATAATCAATTTGTGTATCATCATTTCCGCTATCATAATTTTACTCTATCGGATGGAGTAATGGTGGATTCCACTGGATCACATCAATCAGTCTGATTTTTGATATAGCACCTTTCATGCAGGTTAGTGCAGTTTGAAATAATGATTGACAAGAAAAAAAAAATGTAAAAGAAAGCTTTCAAAATCTGTATCAAGTGAGGCCACATTTTTTCTACATAACAAGTGACTTCCTGTGGCTTTGACAAAGAATGAGAATCTCACAAGTTTCAAAGGGGAAAAAAGCTACTAAATTATATAGGAAAAGGGTCTTAAACTGTAGAAAGTTAAAAATCTACAAAAAAAAGCCAAAATTTATAAGAAAAACTTGAAATTTAGGAGAAAAAACTCATAGATATAAAAGTCTCATTTATTGCCATTTGTAGGGATGAATTTTAATAGTGACATCCTCAAAGAGATGTTAATATAGTCTGAAGACTAGAAAACATTCAGTGTGATGTAAAACACTCCATTAATTCAACTCCATGAGCACCTCATCTGATTGGCCAAAGTTTTTTTGGTATTACCCCCCCCCCCCCCCCCACTGGTCAAAGACCAAAGGGGATTATGTTACGGCGATGCCCATCTGTCCGTCTGTCCCAACTGTTTTGCAAAATCAGCTTCTACAGTCTTGTTCCAAATATTTTGACACTTGGTACTAGAGATTGCTATACACTGATGACGTGCATATTGCAGCGCCTGCATCCGGGTTGTGCTCAAGGTCAAAGATCAGGAGACCTGGGCACTTACATGATTTCATGAAAATTTCTACTCCTCCTAGGCAATTGCCCAAGTGGTCACCAAACCCACTCACAAGGATCCTTAGGACACTCTTCATCAAGGGTGTGCTCAAGGTCAAAGGCCAAGACATCTGTAATTTCCCAGTTTGGGATCAAATAAAGTACATCTATCTATCTGGGCACTTATGTAACTTTAGAATAATCACTAGTCCTGCAAAGCAATTACCTCGGTTCTCACCAAACTCCACAGCTAGGTCTGAATCCAGTGACATAGGGAAATGTAAGCCAGAAGCTATTGTATATAATAGCGTGGGACCCTAGGCAAAAATTCACAGGGGGGCCCTGCCAACCAATCATCACGCAGTCACATCAGGACTGGCAGGACACACTAAACTGCTCAGAGCTAAATTCATTACTGTATTATTTGCACTACTTACCACTGTCTTGCTTTCTTTTCTCCTCTTTCCTCTTCTTTCTTTTGTCACTGACAGATGGATAACTTCATTTTGATGCAGCTGCTCTCACTCATTTGTTTACATAAGACGTGCACCGTTACTTGTGAGAGCCAGAGGTGGGAGTGGGGCCCCATTAGGGAGTTCTGCGCCGGCCTAACAGTGTCATTGCAAACTCTCCATATTGTCACTGCTGTAGTGATTCAAAGTTCATCAACCATTGGCGGCCCCAAGTGTTTGCCTGCCTTGCCAGGTGGCACAAAGCGCCTCTGCTTCTGCTCATGCTGCCAAAAGTGTAGTTCAATAAAAAGAGAGATTCGAGCCAGCATTTTAGAAAGTTAAAACCAACAAACACACTGTGTTTTAGTGAATGTGACCTTTAAAGAAAAAGAGACAAAGAAAACAGACAAATTTGTGAGAAAAAGACAGAAATGTATAGAAGTATAACAAATTTACTGGGCTGATTCTAGGGTTGGGCGATATGGCCCAAAAATTATATCATGATATATCTGTGAATTTCCACAACAACAATATTCTTGATGAGATCATAAAGCACATTTTTTTTCTTTTTAATTTATAAAGGACTGTTTCACAGGTCAGCACTATTGACCTTCAACACATTCAGTAAGAACAAAACAAAAAAATATATATATTTTTAAATAAAAAAATATATATATTTCCACATAAATAGATGCGGTTTCAGGTAAGGTTTCAGGTTTCCTAACACGGACTGGCTGCTGCCTTCCTGCTCCAGGTTTGTTTTGCCATTTCTATAGTAGCACATGACTTCTGTCAGCAGCATGACAGTGTGACGTCATCATAATATCCAAATATTGTGATCTTCATTTTTACACCGGTATCAAAATTTATACGGTATTATCATGAACGGTACGATATGGCACACCCCTAGGTGATACACTCCATGCTACCTCTAGTGTTGGTCATAATATAAGATGACCACTTGGCTACACAGGACAATAGAGGACTGATGTTCCCAGCAATTCTCTTACAGGCACTGTATGCTGCTTCTGAAAATTCAGGTTTTAGCAATACCGTTTGTTCTCTTGGACCTGCAGATCCCTCCCAATCATGCACCTATGAAAGAAAATGAAGCTCCTTTGCCATCCATCAGCCATCATCATCATAGCAGTCTGTCGGGGGCGACAATGACTGTTTCATTTAGGTCTGATCAGAGTCCTCCACACAGCTCTGTCCTTCGCCTTCCGCTGACAGGAACTCCTGACCTTGTTAACCCGGGCGACATCTGAGCCGGTATGAGTTGCTTTCTGACTGACCATTTCATGAAACTGCTTGCAAATTATTTGAGTACCGCTAGCTTTTGCTGGACTAGCGGTACATTCTTGGCAGATAGAGGTATTATCAGTGGCAAGGACAGGTCAAGACAAACTGACTCCAGTATCTGTTGCAGTGACTGACCAGATGATAGGTTTGTTTATCTCTGCTCTTTGTGTAGTGCATGTCACGGTGCACCGACTGGCAAAAGTCCACCACAGACCTGTGACAGATATTGTTTTTAGTTCTGCCAGGATGCCCAGTTTTACCCTCCACATCCTTGGAAGGGCGGGGTTGCCAGTTGAGTCGCCAACGGCCCAACCCATGAGACAAGTAGTACCGGTTTTCATGGTTATCCGGTAGCAAGCAAACCAGTGCCTGACCTGACATGAAGTTCCTTTGCCACAGCTCAACATACTGGCCTCACATATTCATTACAGACATTTGATCTATTCCACATTGACTGAAAATAATTATTTGAAAAAAAAGTGGGTTTTTTTTCTTTTTTGTGTACTGAATCATACTTAGACCCTCTGTGATCATCACTCATCCCCCTGAAAAGGCCTCTGACCCCAGTCCATTTATGTCCAACACTACAGTGAAAACTGAGGTTTTATGTTCATTTTTTAAACTTTGTAATTCTTTCTTTTTTGCTTCTTCTTCTTCCTAAACTAACAACTTAGCACTGATCGCCCATGCGTACGTAGGCTTAATCATCAATAATCATTTCATTTCCGTGGCAGTTTATTCAGCGGCGCCTTTTTGGGTGAAAAGTGCTCCAACGCAGCCCTCACACATAAGAAAACACTTTCTAATGTACTTTGGGGAACTATTGTCTCTTGAGTTAAAAATCTGTTGAAACACAGCGTGTAATGAAGAAATAAAGCATAAATCTGGTAAGCAATGATCACTTTCCAGTTGAATATGAATATCTATTAGGGGGCATTTGAATGAAAAGGGCAACATTTGCATTAGTCTGTGAAGAATAATGTGATTTCTTTATAGAGTTATTAATTAATTTGGAGTTTTCTGTCAGTTTTTGGTCATTGTTGGAGATGACAAAATCTTAAATTGCTTTTAAACAAAAAGGAAATAGCTTATTCAAACCATGCAGATTAGAAATTGTTGGTATTGGTGCTCATTAAAGGGCTAAAAAACTTTAAAATTAATTTCTTTAAAAATTAAGGTTTTTAAAATCTATAATATGTTTTTATAGACTAATTGCGCAGCATTAAAAAAGACTGAAAACAAAGTGAGTGTTTTCTTATTTTTAGATTAGCATGGGTTGTGATTCTGTTGCAAAAAATCTGTTTAACCAATGGCACATTTTGGTGATTTTTAACTTGGCATGTTCAGTTAATTAGGGCAAGAGGCGTCACAACTATGCATTTATTTATTTATTGTTGAATTTATGGAATAAAAAAAGTAGTGTTTGCTGGTAATATTGTATTTATATGTATATATGGTGTGTTTTCAGTGTAAAATAAAGACTGCTCTTTTCTCTTGCTAGTGCAGCACACACACACACACACATATACAGTGTATATATATATATATATATATATATATATATACTGTATATATATATATATATATAGCACGAGGATCAGAAATTGCATGCATATCCAGTGTAGTGAGCCCATCGTCACTCATCCATTACTAGCTTGGCACATTTTAAACGCACGCACACACACACACACACACACACACACACACACACATCAGACAGACAGTGGTATCAAAATTCAGGAAAGAGCGATGTAGTGAGGGGTGGAGGAGTAGGTGGTGGTGGTGATGGTCGGGGCGGGGCGGGAGGTGGGGGTGGAGGGTGAGGGGGGGGCAGTCAGAGGAAAAGAGTGATCCTTGATTTTTATGCAACGCCTGTTCAAAATTCGACCATCCTTGAGGCGCCGCTTGTGCAACACTTTGCTGATGTCTGGAGGCCTGTAATTGTGCACACACATCAATTATGGATCGGGGCTGCGGTTGCTGCTCCTCTCCTCGTCCTCCGCTGGCTTCAATCAGAGCGGGGGGGGGGGGCTGTAGCATGGTCGTACCCACCCGTGCTCCTCTTTTTTTTTGGGGGGGGGGGGTTAGTTTGAGTACAGGTGTAGACAGAGGGGCTTGTTATATACTGTAGACCAGGGGGCTGTTTTAGGGAGGATGAGTGGTGGTAGTGGTGGTGCCCCCCCCCCCCCCCCCCCACCGCTGTCCGGGTTTAAGGGGCATGCTGGTGCGAGGGTGTGAGGAAAGTAGCGAGGGTGGAGGGAGTAGTGGTGGTGTGTGTGTGTGTGTGTGTGCGTGCATGTGTGTGTGTCTGATTCGGCCATCACATCCCGCTAACAATTTCTGTCAGGTCCCTCGAGGCTCCCTAATGAGCCCCACCGACACGGCCGAAGGCGAGATCCCTGCACCGGCCCACTGAAGTGAGAAGCCAGAAGATCGGCACCTAGCAGCCTTGCAATTATTAATCAGACTTCTCCCTCTCTCTCTCTCTCTTTTTTTTTTTTTTTTTTGCTCCCCACCTCTCTCTCTCTCTCATTTTAGCTCAACCCCTCTTTTCACTCTATTCATCAGTTAGTCTAAGTGGTGCCCTCCTCCCCCCCACCCCGCCTTGACTTCACTTTTACACTGTGATATAGAAGGGGCAGAAATCACAGCAAAAAAATAAGCTCCTGACACGACAGTTTCTATCAAACAAACGGTGACCACGTTGCTCTGGTGAGTCAAACTGCACTGTAAACGCAACTTAGAACCTACATGTGAAACGATGCAATTGTATCGCATCGCACATGCACTTTTATATTTGCATTATTAAGAGATAAAGGTTTTAAATTGTGTGAATCTGACGAAAAGAAAAGGTTAGCTCTGTCACATCTGCCACAACTTTAAAATAATTCTATGAATAATTAAAGCATCAGTCATAAAAAAAAAAAAAACTTCAGTGTACTTAAGTGTGCTTTTATTATACTTTTACTTTTGATGTATTTAGCTGCATTACTTTATTGTGGTAGAGGCAGACTTGGTAAAAAAAAAAAAAGCCTCTTCAAGTGCTCTAATGTATCCATGTTTCATGAGCATAGTTCTTATCGATTAGGGGGCAGGAACATCTGCAAAAAGAATCCCTTTGGGAGACTGTAATGACACCCAATACACAGGACAAAGTGACAACAACTTTGAAAAATATAGAGTATATGTGAATTTTGATCTATTTTGATAACTTTAACAAAGTCAGCAAGCAGGGAATACACTTTATCCTTATTATATTATATACAAATCATCATTTCCTTCTTCATCTGTTGCTTTTATGTGATTTGTTACTAGTTTAGAAATTCATGTTTCCACTTCTAAATTTCATACTTCACTTTGCTCGTGGCTGATTATACTGCAAGCTGATATGAATATAAATGTGTGGCCACATGGATTTGAGGTCATAGACAACTTTGAGTTATGAGTGTCAGATTGAAACCAAACCTCCAGTTTAGTGCTTGATAATTACAAGCCTTGAGAATCTTTATTTATTTATTTGATAGTTTTCTGCTGAACTGTCTTACTAAGCATATGAGGGGAAAACAATCTGATCAAAAGTCACATCGTGGTCAGATGTACTAACAAATGAAAACCGACTTTTTTGAGAACAGAAATATTATGCAAACCTGATAATTAATTAATTATTCACCAGATTAAGGCTGGATGCCAGAGGTCGGATGCTGACTTTCTTCAGCTTCCCTAAATGTAATCCTTGAAAGTTATTTGTATATGTTAGCTAGAATATTTATTTTGTATTACTCTAAATTTAAAAAAAAACATTTAAATGATTTGAGAGAAGAATTACTAAAGAGTAAGTTCTCATTTTAATTATTCCTACATATTCTTATCAGAAATTCAGAAATTTGACCAACCCTTGACAAACAGCATATTTGGGTAATTTTGTTTAAACTGGTGTGCAGGGTGCCCAGATTTTTGCACATGCCGCAACTGTGTAATCACTCAATCATTTTTAATCTTTGGTGTAATTATGATATAATAAGTGAATATGCATTAATGCCTGCCCGTTGCCTATACAGAGACTATACATAAATGTTTTGTTGTTTTTTTTAAATTTAAAACTTTGATGGATGTCAAAGGGTGGCCAGATTTTTCACCGTATACGATTATAAACATAATGTGTATCTGCAATAAGCAGCCCTGTTACCAGCAGGATAACAATTGTCTGTTCTGTAGGAGCCAGGTTACACACACACACACACACACACACACACACACACACACACACACACACACACACACACACACACACAATTATCCCTCTATAGAGGGAAAAAAAAAGGGAAAGTTGCTTCTCTAAGTCTGGGCTGACTTGCCCTGCGGCGCAACCTGACCTTTGCACCACAAAGGTGAAAAGCTCTGTTCTCATTGGTTTGAGAAAAATGCCTCCAGAAGTAACATTTTTCCCTCCTCACATCTCATCCTTTCATCGCTTATTGTGATTTTTTTCCCTCTCCCCTCTCCTCTGGCCCCTTTCTTTGCTCCTCTGAGTGGAAACCTCCCATAGCCGCCGCCCACCCCCACACCCCCAACCCCGATCACTGCCATACCCCCCTCCCCCCCCCCACACATCCCTGTCTACTTCCTTGACAGGCGCTGATGCTGCTGTAACATTTTCATCACTGGGGCGGCTGCAACACCTCAGCGTCGTGCAGGACGGAGCGTGTTACTGTAGCTGCCGGTGCAAGTGGAAGTGGGGAAGGCAGCTTGCTAAGCGGCGTTCCAGGGAACACGCGGGGGTTGCGGGTTCGGGGTCAAGTTCACGCCCTTGCTAAGGTGTGCACTGTTGACCCGCTGACCTGGGTGAAATCATATACGTTGATACGGCGACAGCAGCTCGTGTGCTCCACAGCAAACAGCATGAGCTCCTGTTCTGATCTGATGCTTTGTCATAATATTGAAACTAGGGTGCAGTAGGTGTGACGCTCTTTGTGTCTGTCATCGTTTGCACGTTTGTGGCTCTGATCTTGACTCTGATATCGCTTTGTACAATAGGAGTGTTAATAGCTGTTAATTTACACAAAAGGCTTGCGTGCACAGGCGTTTTTGCACAGATATGAATGCCTAATGAGTCAGAAAAAGTATTTTCAAAGTGGTGTTCTCTGCGTAACTGCAACCAGATGAACAAATAACATTTTTTTCTTTTTTTTTTTAGAAACTGATTTAGCCTTTTTTGGTACATAATAAATTTAAATGTAATTACCATATAATTAAGGTGTTATGATGTTAATACAAATTTTCATAATATAAAAATGCACCTCTACACTCAAGCAAAATTAAAAGTCAAAAGCATAACTATTTTTTTTTAATGTTTTGAAGTCAGTGCACAGTTCATATAAAATAACAGACTCTAACATAATAAAAGACGGCATGGCTCACTATAAGACACAAGAAAATCCACCCAGATTCTGACAGCTGCGTTGAATGATTCTCAACTATAAAGCCGCAGAGACTGGAATCAACCTGCATCTCCTTCCTCTCTGGACATCAAGTGTGTGTGTGTGTGTGCTGGGCCCTGGCTGATGTCTGGCCTGACTGTGCAGTCGCCAGCACGGGTGTCTCCTCGCAGAGAGAGCCAGGCTGCCTAATGACACAATGCTGGTGTGATGAAAGAACAGGAGTCGCTCGGCTGGCATTCAGACGTAGAGGCAGAAATTGACGCTGCAAGTGAATCTAAAGAGCGGGGCAGCGGAAATGAGGACGCTGGCTTTAACGGCGTCCTCGCGCGTCAGTTGAGACGTTGCGTCAGGGCTTCTTCGGCCGGTTCGACCTCGGCGACCCGCGCCACTCCCTCGCGCCACAGCCTGTTTTCTAGCAGTGCATGTTCACGTGCAGCGTAGAGGAGTGTCGCCCTCATGATAGCTCTTAATCTGCGTGCCTGTGATGAGAGAGAGCGCTGTTAAAGCCAGCTGTAGCTGAAGCGTTCAGCTAGCCAGCGCGGAGTAAAGCGTGTCAAAGACAAGGTGGGCTCTGAGGAGCGGCACAGGCATGTGCTGGTTAAGAACCGGGCTGCCCGCCTCTGATGTTTACACCACAACTTCCACAAACCAGCTCCTTTTTTTATTAAAGAAAATAAATATCAGCGTAAAATAGTGGCCTTTAGGTTAGAAGAAAATGCACGCACAACGTTTCGCTCCATATTACAATACCACAATACCAGATACAGTGAAGCTTTTTCTCTCAGTTTATTTAAAATGTGCATGCATGTTTGTTATTAATATATTGTGTGTCCTTGGCCGTAAGTTTCTCACATTATAATCAACTTCATTCATTCCATTCTTTTATGCCGGAAAATTTCTGGATCTTTAACGTCATCAGATGAAATAGAAGCATCTTTTACTTGGTCAAACTAGTGATGACTTAAAACGTCACTTGGCTCGCTCACAGCATCACGTTTTCTTCCAACTCCAGGAGCGAGAGGAAGGAACCGCGTCTGCACTTGGTTAAATAAAGGCTTTTGTCTCCTATGATCAGATGATGTTCGATCTGAACGTGTTTGTCATTTATTTGGCTTTAGAAAAATCCACAGAGTTTCTTCAAATTCACCAAGTGCCCCTGACTTCCTGCACTGAAGATAAAGTTTTCACACTGTGCGCCGCAGTTTACTGGAGTGTCATATCAAAATGCTGCACGACTACTGCAGTGCCTCAGCTATTGTCTCACCTTTAACATTAGAGCTGAAGAGCATTAATACTGTATGTGTGAACAAGCTGGTGCATCTCAGGTTGCCTCAGTTTCACTTCCCTTAAATTAATTTACTTCTCGAGAGTCCTTGATGAAACAGCAGCTTTACAATCGCGCAGCCTTTTCAGAAGCGTCTCATCTGAAAGTGCAGTGGCCTCTGGAGGAAAGGAGCGTCTCTGATGTGGGGTTTCGTTCTGGACATGAGAGCGTTCTGAAGTGGAGCACTGTCTTCCATCGACGTGCACAAATACCGGCTGTTGTTGCCTGGGCAACAACCGGTTTGCCCTCTTTACCCCCCACAGAGAAAAAAAATTGTAAGAATGAGAATGTAATGAAGCGAACTTGGATTCTTTGCCTTCTGTTTTCCACGCAGCTTTAATGCTTTATTCTTACATTTGGGGTATTTTATAGTAAATATGGAACTTTATCATAAATGTGTGACCTTTTTTTCTTCTAAAATGAGCATGTTTTTGATTTTTTTTTTCTTGTAAATTTGGACGTTTTTTATATGTGATTTTGGAATATTTTCATAAATTTGTTGCCTTTTTGTTGTTATTTTTGTGATTTTTCTTTAAACCAAATTTTTCTTGTAATTAGAGATTTTAATACACAATTCTGAGACTTCTTGAAAACTTTGGGCTAATATGCACAAATTTACATTTTTTCTTGTCCTGAATTTGTGTTTTTTTTTCTTCAAACGTCCCTGCTGTCTACAGTCCATACACTTAATTTACTGGATGGGGCCACCTGTAGCTCCTCGGCTTTATTTACTGTACAGCAAGATAAAATGTTGATTTGCTCATGTGGGACAAAAATTCCACGTTAACAAAGGAAATGATTGTATAATAAAAAAAAATGAAGTTTTTGTATGTAGCTCACGTGCACATACTGCAGTGTCTGTAACGTGTGGGTTGCAGCAGAAGTCCAGAACAAATGTTCCTATGGAGGACACAAGTTTTACATCATATTTTATTCTTTTTTTTCTTAATATTCATAATAAATACATATTTTCTATACAAATAAATGAAAATTCCTTATAGTTTAGGATTATAAGATTCAACTTTTTTTTTTTTTTTAAAAAAATGACAAATTTGGCAAAAATGCACAAAACACATTATTGACTTTGGAAAACTGAAAGCCAAGTTTGTGCATGATTCCTTATTTATGTGTTTATTTTTACTTTAAAATCTGCACCAAAGAGTACAGCGTACAATAAACACACGACTCACTGATTTCTCCAACCTCTACTGAAAATTTTAAAAGAAAGTTTCTGCTCTTCACAAAAAGTCAGTCCTGCTGTGGCGTGACTTCATCTCAGCGCAGCCCCACGCATGATGAGTACAGGAGGCGGCACGCGGGAAGAACACGGGGAGGAGCGGCGCTGGTGGAAGCGTGGGTGAGAGGAGACATTAAGACATTGTGTATTTGGTTTGTCTTGTTCCTATGGGTTTTTTTTTTGTTTTTTTTTGTTTTTTTTGCATTGTGTGCACTCCTGGGGTGAGTGACGGACAAGGGTGAGGAGGGTGAGGAGGAGGAGGAGGAGGAGGTGGTGGGTATGGGTGGTAGCCCCGCTGTTTGGCCATACGCTCCTGCCTTCTCTTCCCTTTTCAGCATGGCTGACCAGAGAGCTCATTTGCATTAGGGGTGTGCGTGTGAGTGTGTGTGTGTGTGTGTGTGTGTGGGGGGGGGGGGTGACAGGGTGGTGGGGTGTTGGATTTTGCTCGAGGCCTGTCTACTCTTCCAGGCAGTAGACTGATGTATACGTGTGTGGCTGTGAGTAAGTGTGTGGCAGCATGAGGAGAAAGGAAAAAAAAAAAAGATGGGTTGGGGGGGTGGAGTGTCACGGGTGGTGGTGGTGGTGGTGGTGTGGTGTGGGGGGGGTCATGTGTTGGCAGAGAGGATGTGTCACATCCATGTAGCCCCTGCTAATCAGGGACCAGCTTGAGCCGCGGCCAACTAGCCGAGGCCTCGGTTGACCCCCCCCCCCTCCACCCCCCTACACCAAACGCCATGTGAAGAAATGCAGATAATGGTGCACACTGGTAAGAGAGAGACAGAGAGAGAGGCATGCTGGGAAAATGCTACATAGATGCGAGGGAGTGAGAGCTGCTGGTGGACTAACTCGGAGTTCAGCATATGGGAAGGTATCACGTGTGTGTGTGTGTGTGTGTGCGCGCGCGCGCGTGAGAGTGTGTGTGTGTGTGTAACGGGGGAAAGGCCAAAAGCTCGCGTGCACACACACGCACACACACACACACACACACACACACACACACTGACAATCCAGCAGCGTCTCGTTTTTCATTGCAAATCCTCAGTCATTTGGTGAAGTGCTAGTGACCCCTATGGGCAAGATGCTGTGATTTTGGGGTGTTCATGATGTGCATGGCTGAATTTGCACTAACCCAAGGGGGAAGGAAAAAAAAACAAAAACCTGCAGATGCCATGTAAGACTTTTAAGACTTTAGCGGGGATTGAAACCACTCGGCTCTTGATTTTATGTCCACGCTTCAGTTTGTATTGTCCTGAAGATTCTCAGGTTTACAGCTGCAAAACAATAATGCTAAAATATGCCAGAGAGTGCGTCAAGTCACGTATGTGCAACTGTAGTTTCTGTCCTGAAACCAAACTTCTTGCGTCTTACACTCATACACATTTACAAAGGATTAGTTATTATTTTTGTTTTATGCACTTTGGCTCAAAGTAAAGTAAGATCTAGTCTACTCAGGTGCATCACAACTACGGATGCACCAATTATGACATTTTGGCCAATAGCTGATACTGATCATTTTTGTTTCTATCAATTCCATCTTTATTGCCAAGGAGGCAGAATGCAATAAAAATAATAATAACTGAACTGAAATACTATGAAATGGTTGAGTGTCAGATGTTCTCTGACTTTGCCGCTGTAGTCAACTGTTGTCAGTTTGGGGGCAAAATCAATGCCGCACAACTGGGACATACCAGAAAAATACTGGCCACTGCTGACATCTTATTTAGCCAATATCGGTCAATATCAGGTGATACTGATATTAAGCTGATATATCTTTGCATCACTAACAACCACAAAGCAGAGAGAGCTTCACACACACACACACACACACACACACACACACACACACACCAAGATCCAGAGTAACAATTAGGTAACATTAGATATTTTAAAAATTGTCCTCTCTTAAACTAAATAGTGCATGTACCAGTGATAAAATGACATTGTGTGTTTTTTTAAGGACTGATACAACGCACCTATCAGTTGTAATGTACAGCCAATATACACAAATGCTGCCACTTTAACACTGCATTATACATAATAAGGTCCAACACTGTGATGGAACGTTAAAAGATAAAGTTATTCCTACTCAGATTTTATCAGTGTGTTGTCAACACTCAGTTTGATTGAGTTAGAAGATAAGATAAGATAAGCCTTTATTAGTCCCACAACGGGGAAATTCCAGGATTGCAACAGCACAGGGATAGCAACACTCAGAGCAACAATCAGAAGGCAAGAAAAAAAAAAAAACAAGCAAGCAAGAGCAGCTAATATACATATGTACATATTACTATAAAATATATATATATATACACACACACACACACACAGACACACAGTGCAGAGCATTGTAGCTAGATGGAATAAATATGTAAATATATAAACACCCACAGTACGGAGCATTGCAGCTAGGTGGAATAAATATGCAAGTATATAAACACACACAGTGCGGAGCAATGTAGCTAGATGGAATAATATGTAGATATATAAAAACACAGTGCGGAGCATTGTAGCTAGATGGAATAAATATATAGATATATAAATATAAACACACCCAGTGCAGAGCGACCCAGAAGTCGTTTTCACTGAAAAGGCTGGTCACCTTTTTTTTTTTTTTTAAGTTCAATTAAAGTACTAGTGTAATGAAGTATGTGCCAGTTATGTAGGTGTAATTACTTTGACTGGTATCAGCTATCAGCAAATGAGATGTCAGCAGTGCCAGTATTTATTTGGTGTGCCCCAGTTGTGTGGCACTGATTTTGCCCTGAAACAGACAAGAGAGGAGTCCAGCTGCAAATTAAGAAAACATCTGGGACTGAACCATTTTAAAATATTTCAGTTCTGTGTTTTTTACAATGCATTTCTGATACCAAAACAATCGTTCGATACTGAAACAATCAAAAATATTATGTAAGCTATTAGCAAATTTATTGTTTTTCACATTGCTATCAGTATCGGTCCAAAATCTCACAATCTTTGCACCAATACATAACGCAAGCATATGCATTATTTGATCAGTTTATATGATGTTGAGTAAGTCTTTAAAGCACATGCATGCTTATTTGTGCTGCTTTATTCAGCAGCGTAAAAATATTACACTATACTGGAGCAAATTGTTCTAGTTACTGAACAGTTGTGCAGCGAATGCACTTCATTTTCACACAGCCCCTGTGGACAGATTGCATTTACTTACATGCTTCCGCTTGCCTTGGTTGTGGCTGTTCTAAGCCAAGCCTATTAAAAGGAGGAAATTCATCATCTATCCATCCATCCATGCACTTATGTGGGGGTCCAGGTCATGGGGGCAGCAGTCCAAGCAGAGTAGCCCAGACTGCCACCCAGTTCACACTGCAGCATGATTACCAGGATTCCTCCTGCAGATGCTGAGCCCACTGGAGGACAGACCCATGTGGCTCCTCTGGGTACACTGGGTCAATGATGCAACTTTTTCCATGGGGATCTACTGGTCCACTCTTGGTCTGGCCCTTCACCCAGGATCAGTTTGTCTTGGGAGACCCTACCAGGGGCAGGTTGCCCCTGACAACAGAGCTCCTGGGATCATTAGGGCATGCAAACCCCTCCACCACGATAAGGGGGCGATCCATGGAAGGAACTGTTGAACATGTTACTAACAATAACTAACATGCATTTTCATATTAGTTATTAGCACTGTTGCCTCACAGCTTGAAGGTTCCGGGTTTGAATCCCCAGGCCGGCAGGGGTGGGAACCTTTCTGTATGGAGTCTGCATGTTCTCCCTGTGCTGCGTGGGTTTACCCTGGGGGCTCCTGTTTCCTCCCACAATCCAGAGACATGCACGATAGGTTAATTGATGATTCTAAATTGTCCCTAGATATCTGTTTCTGATCGGCCCTTAGAATAGAGGGTTAGTGTACCTACTAACTGTGTGCAGCTGTGGCGCAGGTGTAGTGTGGCTGACTACTGATTGGAGGGTCAGGGGTTCGATTCCCACTGTGTCTGCAGTCTGCATGTTGAAGTGTCCTTGAGCGAGACACTGAACCCCCAGTTGCTCCCGGTGGGTCAGGCTGGCGCCGGCGCATGGCAGCTCTGCTGCCACCAGTGTGTGTGAATGGGTGGATATCAGGATCTGTAAAGTGCTTTGGTCATCTAGAGATGAGAAAAAGTGCTACATAAATGAATGCCATTTACTGGTTAAACGCTTTCAGTGGTCTTTGTGACTAGAAAAAGCTCTATAAAAGTACAGGTCCTTATCCCTTATATAAAGTTGGGGACTGTGTCTTAATATGCCAGTTAATCCCCACTGTAAGACGAAGGAGATGTACATAGGTGGGAAAATGTGTGCATATATCAGTAAAGCTATTTAAAAAAAAAAAATCAGGCTTTAATTTTGCAAAGTTTGCACAAATCAGTGTGCAAACTGTTAAAAGAGCTGTTAAACTGAACTGTCTGAAGCTCAGTTGGTGCTTTTTTTTTTTTGTTACTTATTTGTACCCGTAGGTAGATTTGGTTTGCAGTCTGGTGACAAGCCACCGGCTGCCGGTCGCTGCGTGCGCGAGCGCCCTAAACCTACATGTTTTTGGCGTGCGGGAGGAAACCGGAGAAATCCCGGAGTAAACCCACGCAACACGGGGAGAACATGCAAACTCCACACAGCTCACTGTTGGTCGGGGGCTGGAATCGAACCCACGATCTCATGATCTCCGCGATCCCCCGGCCAAGGGTAAAACTGTGCTGCCACAGTGCTAAACCACTGCGCCACCGTGCAGCCCGTGCAGCCCGTGCACTGTGCAGCCCTTTGTTAAAAACTAAGCTGTTGCAATTCAAAAGCAATAAAAAGTTGCTTTAAAAACTCTTTTTCCTTGTTTTATTGTTCTAATTGTAACGATTAAGCACAGTTAATCTAAGTGAATCAAATTAATTGCAATTATAGAAAATTGTGCAATTAGTTAAAAATTTTAATCGATATATACTATATATATTTAAAAATATCCCTACTATTAATCTGAAAGAATTAGTCAACATCTCTGTTGCCACTTCTCTGATATACATCCCTGCCAATGCTGTAGAGCAGTGGCTCCCAACCTTGTTTCCAAGACAACCCAGATACCCTCACCCACGTCCCCTGCCCGAACACATGCTCCAAAAGAAAAAAAAAAATCATTAAATGGACCAAAAATATGTTTTAATTAGATTCCTTTTATTAGTCCCACAATGGGGAAATTACAGGGCATCCGCATGAGAGGATGATGCAGCCACTGGTGCGGCGCCCAACCCTTTCACACACATTCACACCTGGGGCCACTTTAGAGTCTCCAATTAACCTAACTTGCATGTTTTTTGGCATGTGGGAGGAAACCGGAGAAATCCCGGAGTAAACCAACGCAGACACGGGGAGAACATGCAAACTCCACACAGATCACTGTTGGTCGGCGGCTGGGATTGAACCCGGGATCCCCGGCCAAGGGTGAGTCGCTGTGCTGCCACGGTGCTAGCCACTCCACCACCACGCTGCCCAGGAAATTGTTTTAAGTGAGTTTGCAATCTGATTTAAGTGGGATTACACACTTTGATGACCTGATTGTGTATGTTGTCATGATATGCACAAATACAGTTCTCATAACCTCAGAGCAGACAGAGCTTCGCACCCCTCCTGTGATCCTCAGCCTCCCTGGTTGGGAACCACTGTATCAGAGAACAATTAAATTCACCTTGAGATTCCTCCATACGGTGCTTGCAGTTTATTTTGAGGAACCATATTGAAACAGTCCAGGGACTTTATCTTGCCCACATGTGGTCTAGATGCAGGACAACTAATATAAGACAACTACGTCACCTTTCATGGTTCTGCATGCTCTTGCCTTTTTCTGTCTTGTGATGTGATTTTCTTTATGTGCTGCAGAACAGGAACCTGCTGTAGACCAGTTTTTTACTGAGTCAGGCCACATGACTGAAACTTGCTGCTACTTTTAATCTTTCTTATATAAATAATATTAAAGTGCTAAAGTAATGCTTTGGACTGGTTTGACTTTAAATTTGAATGAATCTTTGTGGCATTCTATCTGTTGTTGCTACATTTTATATCCACTTTTAAATGTCTTTGTCTTTACTAGATAGTACACTGTAATATACAGTAAAATGTGCAGTAACTTCATGAGCACTTTGTCATGTGAAAAAATTAGGACACCCCATTAAATATTAAGTTCTTTACTAAGAAATGTTCACATGTTGATGTCTAATCTTGTTTTTATTTATCTCTGGAAAAGGGGATTTAATTGCAGATAAATAACAAAGATTAACCTTGTTTTACTCATTAAACAAAAGATATCAACAAAAATGCATGTTCTGAGTTAAAAGTTAGCACACCCTACCTCCTAATAGCTAGTGTTACCCCCTTTGGCTGAAATAACTTCAATGAGACTCTTCTTGCAGCCATCTACCAGTCTCTAACATTAGTCTGAGGAAAGTTTGCCTCACTCCTTAACGCAGAATTGTTTCAGCTGTGAGATGTTTGAGGGTTTTCTTGCATGTACAGCCCGTTTCAAGTCACCCCACAGCATCTCAATGGGATTAAGATCTGGGCTTTGACTCAGCCATTCCAAGACTCTCCATTTCTTAATTTTTAGCCAGTCCTTGGTGGATTTACTGGAACGTTTTGGGTCATCGACCTGTTGCAGGGTCCAGCTTTAATTTTTTTTTGCAGATGGTCTCACGTTGTCCTCAAGCACCCTCTGATAGATGGTAGAATTCATGGTGGATTCTATGATGGTGAGCTGGCCAGGTCCTGCTGCAGCAAAGCATCCCCAAACCATGACACTTCCACCTCAATGCTTCACCACTGGTATGAGGTTCTTTTCATGGAATGTTGTATTTGGTCTACGTCAAACACGTCCTCTGTTCTTGTGTCCACATAATTCAATTTTAGATTCACCTGTCCAAAGAACATTATTCCAGAAGTCCTGGTCTTTGTCTATGTTTTCTCTGGCAAACTTCAGTATGGCCTTCATGTTTCTTCTCTTAGAGAGCAAAGATTTCATCCTTGCAAGCCTCCCATGCAAGTTAAACTTGTGCAGTCTTTTTCCGATTGAAGAGGCATGCACTTTCACATCAACAGTAGCAAACGCCTGCTGTAGGTCCTGTGATGACATTTTAGGGTTTTTGGAGACTTCTTTTAGCATCTTGCAGTCTGCTCTGGGGTTGAACTTGCTTGGATGTCCAGACTTGGGCATGGTGGCGGTTGTTTTGAATGTCCCCCACTTGTAGACTATTTTTCCAGACAGTGGAATGGCTGATTTCAAATTCTTTTGAGATCTAAATCCCTTACCAGACTCATAAGCTGCTGCAGACTCCTCAGACAGCTCTTTCAATCTCACCATGGTGTTCACTCTCACTTCAGCAGTCAGGAGCACACCAAACTAAATGTCTGAAGTTTAATTAGGACAAGCCTCCTTCAAAATGCTGAGTAACGATTTTCCAATCATATGCACCTGATGTGATACACTTCTGTGTGATTTTAGCCACTTTAAGTGTGAATAAAAGTGGGGGTGTCCTAATTTATTCCTCACCAGAAATTGCATATTTTTAAAATTACATTTTACAGAAATTTTTAAAAAGTCTTTTCTTCAGTTTTAATTGTTTAGTTATGTTACCTGAATCTCCTAGTATTGTTAAAATTGATATTAAATCCATATGTTCACTATATCCCAATATCCACATTGGGCAGTGTGGTGGTGGAGTGGTTAGCACTGTGGCAGCACAGCAACTCACCCTTGGCCATGGGATCCCGTGTTTGATCCCAGCCCCTGACCAACAGCAATCTGTGTGAAGTTTGCATGTTTTCATCGTATCTGCGTGGGTTTACTCCGGGATTTCTCCAGTTTCCTCCCACAGGCCTAAAACATGCAAGTTAGGTTAATTGAAGACTCTAAATTGGCCCTAGGTTTGAATGTGTGTGTGAATGATGAAGGGATAGCGCTGTACCGTGGCTGCTTCATCCATCCAGGTGGATGCCCTGAAGTTCCCCTCTGGGGATCAATAAAGTACACACAATAAAAAAAATATGTCTAAATATGTAAAAAAAAAAAAGACACAGGCTTTCATAGGGTGTTCTCATTTTTTCACATGACTGTACAGTAATGTGTTACATTCATTAAAATGTTATGATGATGAAAATGTTAATTTATTTTTTACAAAATTCTATTGCAATTACTTTGCCATTGCTTCACATTTCTTATTGCTTTGTTTTTATTTAGTGCTGTTTTGTTTTTTTTGGCTGTTGATATGTAATCCACTTCAACTGCTATTTCTTGAATGCATTAATGCAACAAAGGCTTGTTTAAAAAACAGTTTACCTTTACACAACTTTTCTGTAATTTTAATAAGTTTAAACTGTTTTCATTTAGCTTTCTTAATTTCACTTTCCAAACTTTGTTGAGCTTTTTTTGGCTATGGTCACACTGCAGGTCTTAATGCTCAATTCCAATTTTTTGAGATTTAATTTTTTTGGGTGAGCATTCACATTGTAATTTAAATGCGGCCCACATCAGACTTCAGTGTGAACGGTCTACAGCTATGAAGTGACCCACATGCGCAGGAGAAAACGTAGCGTCACACAGCGTTGTGTTTGAGCCCTGTATGATTGAGGGGGACAGAGCTTCTTCACCATGATGCAGCGCAGCAAAATAAAATGTTAAAATCATTCAGAAATGATTATAAACAAAATAAATGAGACCAGCTTCATTCCTCTACATGGCAGATGACCACTGTGATCAGCTCTGCTTTAACAGAACTGATTGATTAAACAGCTCTCTTGAAAATGAGACCCCGTGTCTCAATGGGATTACCTGTATAAATAAGTTTAATAACAAATAATCCTAACGATTACATTAGGGCTCTCGTCCACTGACGTCAGTGGCTCAGGCCCTAATAAACAGCGCGGCTTGTACCAGCGGTGTAACACCGGTTCTGCACAGGAAGGACAAGTCGCCACAGACTCCCCTCTCCTGAACTGTGTGTCCTCTTATCCCTGTATCAGGCCATTCTGCTCCACAGTCATGTCAGTATTAACTTTACATTTTAGATATTACAGCAGCCAGGACTCATGGTGTGCTGTTTACAGGGAAAAAGGAATTTGCAGTGTCCAGTAAATGTGCCGTTACTGTGCACCTGTAATTTGTCTGATGGTTTCAGCCGCAAACTCACCCCCCCACCCCCCAAATTTTGAAGTTGTTGTGCAGTCGGAGCTGACAAAATTATGATCCAGTGATAAAGGAAAGAAGATTGATTAAAAAGCGAGCACAAATCAGCTGTCTCTGCCATGCTTGCTGCATCTTCCACCACAGAATTGTAGCGTCTGTCTCACTTCACTGATGAAAAAGCCAGATGAAATGCGACATGACCGTTCAGACTGAGGTCGCTTTGGAAAATATCAGATACATATCCAAATTAGGACCACATATGAAAGTGGCCTGAGCGACAAGATTACTGGCTTAGACCCAAATGCAACGAGGACTGAGACAGTATAGTGACAATAATCTTTATTTACAATAACTGTGCAATAATTGTGCAGGTGGCAACCCTGTAGGGTGGAGAGCAGAGACATGAATGAGTAACATTAAATGGTGAGGGTGAGAATGTAATACTGGACTATGCTTACAGGCTCTTCCAGGGAGAACAGCTGTAGCACTAGTGAAGGTTCACCAGGCAGAGGAGCAGACTGTCAGCGGGGATGAGTGCAGGGGCGCTGCAAGGATGCTGCGGGAAGAGTGCTGGGGAGCAGGCTGGCCAGGCCTGGGGGTAGGGGAGAAGGTGCAGGGAGCAGTGATATACAAGCAGCGGTAAGTCGACTTACTTGTGGGGAAGTGATAATGTGCACAAATCCAAGGGTGTCCGAATCCAAGTCCGTGAGGAGAGATGCAAGATCCAAATCCAGGCAGAGGTCCAAACATGGTAGAAGTCCAACAGACAAACAGAGGCGCCAGGATGAGAGGCAGATAGCTGGGTCTAGGGCAAACAGAGGTCAAACACAAACAGGCAAGACAAGAATGTAATACAGACAAAACTGGGTTCAGGCAGGTACAGAGTCTGACGCAACCAGACAGAACAGTGAGAGAGCCTCTCCTTTAAAGGGCTTTCTCTGATTAGCCCCAGGTGATGATCAAGGCTGCAGGGAGAGTGCTAATCAGCAGGGGGAGAGGAACACAGACAGAGCAGGTAGAGATCCTAACAGTATCCTCCCCTCATGAGCGCCTCCTGGCCTATCATGAGGCTTGTCAAGATGGCCTTGATAGAACTCCTTGATGAAAGAGTTGACCATAATGAAAGACCTTGGGATCCAAGATTGTTTCTCCAACCCATACCCCTGCCAACTGACCAGGAACTGGATGCCATGCCCGCTGCAGGGGGCATCCAAGATGCGGGTAAGGCATAAACTAGCTCCCTGTCAACCATCTTGGGTGGAGGTGGTGGTTTTGAGGGCGGACAGAGGGAGCTGGGAAGAAGGGCTTGATCTTGGATACGTGGAAGGATGAGTTGGTCTTGAGGGATGCGGGGAAGTCAAGCCTCACTGAGGCGGGACTGATGATGGCCGGGATGGTAAAAGGGCCCACAAACTGAGAGTCATCTTTCTGGAGTTAGTCTTCAGGGTAAAATGCCAAACCCTCTCACCAACCTTATACGCTGGGGCAGGGTGCCTCCTCTTGTTGCCCCACCTGGCATTTTCTGAGGAGCCGAGCAGCACGGCCTTGGTATCCTTCCAGAAGCATCTGCACCATGCCATATGGGTCGAGATGGCTGGAACGGCATTCTCCTCAGAGATGGAAAGGAGTGAGGGGTTGTATCCCAGAGAGGCCTCGAAGGGGGAGAAGCCTGTGGCGGGAGAGGTGGATGAGTTGTTGGCATACTCCACCGGAGGGAGAAAGGTGCTCCAGGAGGGCAGGTCTGACACGGTAACACACCAAAGCACGCTATTCAGCTCCAGATTAGCCCGTTCGCTCTGCCCATTACTCTGGGGATGGTAGCCAGAGGAGAGGCTGGCCTTTGCCCCAATGGACCTGCTGAAGGCTTGCCACACCTTGGAAATGGACTGGGGACCACAGTCAGATACGATGTCAGACGGCATGCCATGTAACCTGACCACATGGGTCGACAGGAGCTGTGCCATCTCCAACGCCAATGGGAGCTTATTAAGTGGCACAAAGTGTGCCGCCTTGGAGAACCTGTCGACAATGGTGAGGATGACAGTGTGCCCACTGGAGGGGGGTAGTCCTATAACGAAGTCCAGGGCAATGTTAGAATAAAGATGACTAGGAATACGGAAGGGCTGAAGCAGGCCCGCGGGGAGGGAGGTGGCGGTCTTGCCCGTGGAGCACTGGGAACAGGCCCTGATGTACTCGCAGACATCCCTGCCCATGGATGGCCACCAAAAGGTGCAACAGAGGGCGGAGAGGGTCCTGGTGACCCCAGGGTGGCAGGAAAACTTCAACGAGTGCACCCAGTGAATGACCTCTCCCTTCACAGCTGCTGAAACAAATAGGCGACCCCGCAGACCTCCCCAGGGTCCGGGTCAGTGATCTGCACCTCCCTAATATGGCATTCGATGTCCCAAGAGAGCACCCCCACAATGACCCCCTCGGG
Source organism: Pholidichthys leucotaenia (assembly GCA_020510985.1). NCBI lineage: Eukaryota > Metazoa > Chordata > Actinopteri > Cichliformes > Pholidichthyidae > Pholidichthys > Pholidichthys leucotaenia. The sequence goes on along the minus strand of CM035845.1, from coordinate 37,095,914 downwards.
CAGGATGGTCTCCTCCCTTGAGACCAACGGGTTGGCCGCAAACTGACGGGAGAGGGCATCTGGTTTCATGTTCTTAGAGCCAGGTCGATAAGTGATGGTGAAGCAAAACCTGGCGAAACATAGGGTCCATCTGGCTTGACGGGGGTTAAGTCATTTGGCGGGCCTGATGTACTCCAGGTTTCTGTGGTCAGTCCAAACCACAAAGGGCAGGGCCACCCCCTCGAGCCAGTGACACCACTCCTCCAAGGCCATCTTCACCGCAAGCAGCTCCCGGTCACCGATGTCATAATTTCTCTTGGCCGGGGACAGGCACTGAGAGAAATAGGGACAAGGGTGCAGTTTATCACGGCCTTACTAACTGCGGGGGCATTAGTAAGGCCGAAGGACATAACACAGTTCTCAAAATGGCTGCTGGGGGTGCGGAACCCCGTTTTCCATTTGTCACCCTCCCAGTTGCATATGCAATGGTAGGTGTTATGGAGGTGAAGCTTGCTGCAGATCGTGGAACCCTGGAGTTGGTCAAATGCTGAGTTGATTAAGGGTAGAGCGTACTTGTCCTTGATAGTGATGTTGTTCAGCTCGTGATAATCAATACAAGGATGCAACAAGCCATCCTTCTTCCCTACAAAGAAAAACCCTGTGCCCACAGCAGATGACATGGGGCAGATGATGCCAGCGTTCACTGACTCCTTGATGTATTTATCCATTGCCTCCCTCTCGGGGCCAGAAAGGCTGTACAGCCAGCTGGAGGGTAATTGGGTCCCTGATTGTAGCTCAATGGCACAATAACACTCATAATATTTGGCGGGGACTAAGGATAGATTGGGGGCTTTGGTGGCAGTGGGCTGGATGTTGATGGCTGGGGAGCGGGTGGCAGATCGAAGGCAGGTTGATAAAAAAAAGGAGCTCCAAGAGCCAACAACTCCCTTTTTCCAATCAATGACCGGGTTGCATAGCTTCAACCAGGGAAAACCCGGCACGACAGGAGATGTGGATGAAGGGAGGACTATGAAAGCTAAATGTTCATGGTGATTATCTGATGCTAACAAGGCGAGAGGGGCAGTCTGTTTAGTGATCCAGCAAAGGGGGTGACCGGAGTGGGTAATGCACTTTAATGACTGGGGCAGCTCAAAGTAGGGTATTTTGAATAGGGTTACCAGGTGCTCAGAAATAAAATTTTGTTCGGCTCCTGAGTCAACTAAGACAGAGCCGACAAACTCGGCGGACTCAAGCAGCAACCGAATGGGCAGAGAAAATGGGTTATGAGAGGGAATAGATTGCTCACCCACCAGGCTTCCTACTGCAACTGACAGGCTTAATCTTTTAACTTTAGTGGGCACTGAGCGCGAATGTGGACGGCCTTGCTACAATCCATGCATAATGCCCCCTCTTGGCGCCGCTGCCATTCAGTGGAGGAGATCTTGGAATGACCCACTGCCATTGGCTCTGGCGTGTCGAGGGGGGTCACGGCAGGCGGAAGTACGAGGAGCGATGCAGCAGTAGGCATGCGACAAGATGGGATATGGAAGCCCTCCTGGCACTCTCTCAAGTGTTGACGGATTCTATTATCAAGCTTGATCACGAGAGAGATTAGCTTGTCCAGGGAACTGGGCTCATCTCTTAGGCGGGCAAGCTTGTCGTGGAGCATAGCATTTAGACTGAAGGTAAAAACGGAGCTTAATACTGAGTCATCGCACCCCACCTCCGCACCCGGAACTCCACGGCATGTTCAGCCACAGTCCTTGTCCCTTGGCGGATGCACATCATTTGGGTGGGGACGCCCCTCCTCCTGGTCGGAGTGATTGAATATATGTGAAAATTCACTAGTGAAGTGATCGTAGGTGTACGACTGATAGTTCGACCCCAGAATTATTACCTGGGTCCAGGAGAGGGTGAGGCCATCGAGAACACCCATGACAAAACTAATCCGGCACTGATCGGTGGAGTAATCACCAGGTGTGCTATTGAAACCAAGCTGGCATTGTAGCAAAAACCCACGAGCCACCCCCCAGAGCCTTGTCATACCGAGGGGGTTTAGTAACCAGCGGAGGATGTCCTGAGTGGGTAGCAGATGGCGCAGCTGCCAGTTGTGAGGCGGCGGTAGCCTCTAGAGCTTGTAACTTCACTTCTAGCTGGGTAACATGCTTGGCTAGCTTAGCCAGCTTGTTAAGAAATACTTGATTCTGATTAGTAGTCTGATCGGAAAAGATGCTTGAGCATGATAAGCTTGGCAAGAATGGCATCCATCCTATTCACTAGGTCTAACAGCTGGTCGTGTATTGACAAGGTTACTGGCTTAGACCCAAATACAACGAGGATGGAGACAGTAAGTATAGTAACATTAATCTTTATTTACAATAATTTAGCAATAATTGGGCAGGTTTGCTGGTGAGGATCTGGCAACCCTATGGGGGGAGAGCAGAGACATCAATGAGTGACATTAAATGACTAGGGTGAGAATGTAATACTGAACTATGCTTACAGGCTCTTCCAGGGAGAACAGCTGGAGCAGTAGTGAAGGTTCACCAGGCAGAGGAGCCGGCTGTCAGTAGGGATGAGTGCAGGGGCGCTGCAAGGATGCTGCGGGAAGAGTGCTGGGGAGCAGGCTGGCCAGGCCTGGGGGTAGGGGAGAAGGTGCAGGGAGCAGTGATATACAAGCAGCGGTAAGTCGACTTACTTGTGAGGAAGTGATAATGTGCACAAATCCAAGGGTGGCCAAATCCAAGTCCATGGGGAGAGATGCAAGATCTAAATCCAGTCAGAGGTCCAAACACGGTAGAAGTCCAACAGACAAACAGAGGTGCCAGGGCGAGAGGCAGGTAGCTGGGTCTAGGGTGAGCAGAGGTCAGACACAAACAGGCGAGACAAGAATGCAATACAGACAGAGCTGGGTTCAGGCAGGTACAGAGTCTGACGCAACCAGACAGAGCAGTGAGAGAACCTCCCTTATAAAGGGCTTTCTCTGATTAGCCCCAGGTGAAGATCAAGGCAGCAGGGAGAGCGCTAATCAGCAGGGGGAGAGGAACACAGACAGGTAGATATCCTTACACTGGGTCTGGTGTGAAAAAAATGGAGTTGAAAAAAAAGAAAAAAAAATGAAAATGAAAAAAATGAAAAAAAATTTTTTAATTTAATTTAAATGGAGTTGTGCTGGTCAAACTGTGATTAAAAAAAAATCAGATATGGGTCACAAGGGCAAAAAATCAGATTTGGGCCACTTTTGCCTGCAGTGTGACCGTGGCCTTAGTTGTATGGCATGGTCAAACTGCAAATGTAGTAAGGGAAACAATGATACTTCCTGTCTGTAGTTGGCAGAGCAAAGTTCTGCTTCAAAATATCACTCATTTTGTCACACTTTTACACATGAACAAATACCTAATTTCTGCAAACTCACTTTCATCATCTATAATTTGATATAAAGTCATGCACATTTCATTCTCAAATCTTAAACATAATAAGTCCTACTGTTTTGTTTTTGCACTGTGAAGTACTACAGTTACATTTTTATCTGGGGGGGGAATGGGGGGGGGATTGTTCTTGCTCACGGTTATGCCAATAAAGCAAATTTAAATGTGAATGGGAGTGTGAATGGGAGAGAGTGGGTACGTGTGTGTTAGTGAGCAATGGGAAAGAGAGAGAGAGAGAGAGAGAGGGAGAGAGGATTGTGACAGCAGCAGTATCAGCAATGAACAGCACCCACCTCCCCTCTCCTCACCTCCCATCTCACCTCTCTCAGGTCTTCAGAAAAGAGGGCTTTTCCAGAGCTGAAACCTTCCGCTCTCACACTATCATCCTCCACAAACAAGAAAATTAAAAGAAAGAAAGAAAGAAAAAGCTGAGTGAGAGAGAGAAACAGAGAGTGAAGGAGAGAAGGAGATGAGCAGAAGAGGGAGGGGCAGCGTAAACCACAGGGGGAGATTTAACGTGGCAGGTTCAGATTTTAGAGCAACCCCTGTGTTTTCATTCTTAGCCTGCTCGGTGGCAAAAGGGTGGCGAGCAGATGTGGCAAACACACCCAGTATCCCCCTGCCCCTCCCTCCTCCCGTGTGTCTTCTAAGCCCGTCTGATCCGCATCTTAAGTTAAGGAAAATATAATGTATTCCTGAAACCGAAAAATAATATGACACAAAGGGATCATAAATAGCAGGATGAGGCCTGTAATAAGCTAAAGGGGCTATGTGGATAATAACCTCCTGAGTAAGGCGATGTGGAGACCCGGGCCTGTGTGCCTCTCCTTTGCCCACCCGGGATCTCTAATCCTGGGCTTTTGAGAGGAGGGGTGACGGTCGGGTGGAAGGGGACGGGGCTGAGGTTGAAGTTAGTGTAAGATGCATTAGTGTCTTCAACACATGTGTGCCCTAATCCCTGCTCTCCAGCTTTTTCTGAGCTGCTTTTGTATTTCATTCCCCCCCTTCTCTCTCCACCCCCCCATCCTCCTTATTTCTCTCTGTATATCCTGTTCTTACTCTCTCCCTCTCTTCTTTTCTTGACCAGTTAAATCCCGACGGGGCCAGCAGAGTGACAGGCCCCATTCAGCAGTGTGCTGGGGGTGACAGCTGGTGAGAGGTCCGTGTGAAAGAACATTGCCCCCATGATGCCTCCACCACCTCTCCTCTTACCCCCCCCCCCCACACACACACACACACACATATACACATAAGGGAGGACTGAAGGTCTGGGCAGCAGCTGAACCGCCACTGCCCCATCATCCCTGTGTCCCAATTTATAGATAGATAGATAGATAGATAGATAGATAGATAGATAGATAGATAGACACAGTGCTGTGAGAAAGTGTTTGCTCCCTTCCTGATTTCTCATTTTTTTGTATGTTTGTCACACTTAAACGTTTCAGATCATCAAGCAAATTTAAATATTAGACAAAGATAACACAAGTAAACACAAAATGCAGTTTTATATATATATATACAGTATATATATACATATATATATACAGTATTTGTGACAATATGTATGGGTACATAATCATACCATGTAGGATAGTAGTAGATTAGTTTATTTGACAATGACAGTGCAATAAACATAGACAATTAATCAAAGACAATCAATCTGATGTGTTGCACATAGAGTGTATAGCTATTAGCTAATTTGCAACTCTTGTCCCTGGATGGGCTTTAGAAAAAAGAATCAAGATAAAAATATACACAATAACCACATACATCAATGCAGAAAAATTATAAATACACAATTATAAATATTATAAATATTATAAATACACAAATATAACAGCCTGACTCACCTTTAACATAAATATTATAAATACACAAATATAACAGCCTGACTCACATTTAACACATATAACATAACTCACATTTGCCTATTTCAGGCCTTCCTCCCTCCGTCACTCACTATAAACAAACACATTTATTCCTTCCCTTCATTCACTCTCACTTTGCAGACAAATAATTCATACATGAGTACATTCTTGTTTATTTTTCAGCCAGTTTTTAACATTTTTAGTGAATGTTTTAAAGTCCGTTATTATTTTAATTTCATTTGGCATTGTGTTCCAGATGTGACTGCCCTTTATAGAGAAAGCTGTTTGTCCAAATGTGGTTCTGCGGTGGAATATTTTACAGTTATTGTTAACAGAACTCCTGGTGGCTCTGCTGCTGTCCTGTCTTTGGACGAAACCAGCAAGTGGCTCGGGTGCTGATTTATGGAAACATTTGAACGTTAATTTCAGAAGACAGAGGTCAATGAAGCTCTCAAAACTCAATAGGTTGTATTTTTTTAAAACATTACAGTGATGCCACCTAATGGGCTTTTTGTCCAAGATTTTTAGGGTTTGATTATATAATGAACCTATATGTCTTATTGACATAACTAACTAAGTATAACTAAGGATAACTAAGTAGACGGTTATGCTGTTCATTCCATCTAGCTACAGTGCTCCGCACTGTGTGTGTTTATATATTTAAATATTTATTCCATCTAGCTACAATGCTCCGCACTGTGTGTTTATATATTTACATATTTATTCCATCTAGCTACAATGCTCCGCACTGTGTGTTTATATATTCATATATTTATCCCATCTAGCTACAATGCTCCGCACTGTGTGTCTATATATTTATATATTTATCCCATCTAGCTACAATGCTCCGGACTGTGTGTCTATATATTTATATTTATATGTACATATGTATACTCACTGCTCTTGTTTTTGGGGTTTTTTTTTTGCCTTCTGATTGCTGCTCTGAGTGTTGCTATCCCTGTGCTGTTGCAATCCTGGAATTTCCCCATTGTGGGACTAATAAAGGCTTATCTTATCTTATATACACTACCGTTCAAAAGTTTGGGGTCACCCAGACAATTATTTTGTGTTTTCCATGAAAAGTCACACTTATTTACCACCATGAGTTGTAAAATGAATAGAAAATATAGTCAAGACATTGACAAGGTCCCTAGTCCCTAGCCCTAGCCCTCTGTGCGCATGTGGAGAGGAGCAAACAATGGAACACATCATAGAGGCTTGCCCGCTCCAAAGACTGGAAGGAGGATTACACACCCTCCATACAGCAAACCAGGAGGCAACTGCTTGGCTTAAGGACTTTGCATTTGCTAAATAAATAAATTGACAAGGTTAGAAATAATGATTTGTATTTGAAATAATAATTTTTTCCTTCAAACTTTGTTTTCGTCAAAGAATCCTCCATTTACAGCAATTACAGCATTGCAGACCTAACATGATTGCACAAGGGTTTTCTAATAATCCATTAGCCTTCTGACGCAGTGAGCAAACACATTGTACCATTAGAACACTGGAGTGATAGTTGCTGGAAATGGGCCTCTATACACCTATGTAGATATTGCACCAAAAACCAGACATTTGCTGCTAGAATAGTCATTTACCACATTAGCAATGTATAGAGTGTATTTCTGATTAGTTTAAAGTTATCTTCATTGAAAAAAAGTGCTTTTCTTTCAAGAAAAGCACTAAGTGTCACTAAGTGACCCCAAACTTTTGAACGGTAGTGTATATATATATATATATATATATATATATATATGTCTGTTGGGGTACCAGTTTGGGATCAATAAAGTACATCTATCTATCTATCTATCTATCTATCTATCTATCTATCTATCTATCTATCTATCTATCTGTCTATCTATCTATCTATCTAATACTTTGTTGCAGCACCTTTGGCTTTTATTTCAGCACTCAATCTTTTTGGGTAGGAGTCTATCAGCGTGGCACATCTTGACCTATAACCTGTACAGCCCAACTGAAAAACAAACTGAAATCTTTTAAGGGGAAAAAATAAAAAGCTTACAATAACCTGGTTGCATATATGTGCACACCCTTAAACTAATACTTTGTTGCAGTACCTTTGGCTTTTATTACAGCACTCAATCTTTTTGGGTAGGAGTCTGTCAGCATGGCACATCTTGATGTGGCAATATTTGCCTACTCTTCTTTCTAAAAATGCTCCAAATCTGTCAGATTGTGAGGTGAGGGCATCTTCTGTGCACAGCCCTCTTCAGATCACTTCACAGATGTTCGATCAGATTCAGATCTGGACTCTTGCTAGGCCTTTCCAAAACCTTAATCTTCTTCTGGTGAAGCCAATCTTTTGTTGATTTGGATGTGTGCTTTGGGTCATTGTCATGCTGAAAGATGAAGGTCCTCTTCATTTTCAACTTTCTATCAGAAGCCTGAAGGTTTTGTGCCAACACTAACTGGTATTTAGAACTGTTCATAATTCCATCCTCCTTAACTAAGGCCCCAAATCCAGTTGAAGAAAAACAGCCCCAAAGCATGACACTGCCACCACCATGCTTCACAGTAGGTATGGTATTCTTTTGGTGATGAGCAGTGTTGTGTTTTTGCAAAATGTAGCTGGGCATGGATGTTTTTCTTTGTAAGATTAGGCTTCCATCTTGCCACCTTAGACAAGAGATTGTTGTCACATGTACTAAACAGCCAGTACTTGCCAGAAAATCCTGCAGCAACTTCAATGTTGCTGTCATCCACTTGGCAGCTTCGCTGACCAGTTTTCTTCTCGTCTTTTCATCAATTTTGGAGGGATGTCAAGTTCTTGGTAATGTCACTGTTGTGCCATATTTTCGCCACTTGATGATGACTGTCTTAACTGTGTTCCATGGTATATTTAATGCCTTGGAAATTCTTTTGTACCCTTCTCCTGACTGATACCTTTGAACAATGAGATCCCTCTGATGCTTTGGAAGCTCTCTGCGGACCATGGCTTGTGCTTTAAGATGTAACTACAGAAATGTCAGGAAAAGTCTACTAGAACAGCTGAACTTTATTTGGGGTTAGTCAGAGGCACTTTACACAGTGACAGGTGAGTCCTGACTCCCATTTAACATTAGTTTGAATGTGATTGGTTAATTCTGAAGACAGACACATCCCCAGTTATAACAGAGTGTGCATATTTATGCAGCCAGGTTATTGTAAGTTGTTTTTTTTTTAAATTTATTTTATATGTTTCCCCTTAAAAGATTTAAGTTTGTTTTTCAATTGGGTTGTACAGGTTATAGGTCACATTAATGGGGGGGAAAGTTTTGAAATGATTTATCTTGGTCTCATTTTTTACATTACAAAAACCTGACATTTGAACAGGGGTGTGTAGACTTTTTTATATGCACTGTACATACTCACACACACACCTACACACACACACACACACAGTGTCTCATTGGATGTGTTAGAAAAATTCTTCTAAACCTTCAGTCAAAAACCAGGCGGGATCAGAGTTTCAGCAAATTTAATTACACTGGCCAGTGGAGAACAATACAAAAATACTCTCAGAGCCTATTTGCGCAACATTCTGACTCAAACACACATCACTCAGTTCTTTAAGACCTTCGTTATCTGAGAGGAATTGTCCATCATGACTGGTCCAGTACATCTGGTCAAAACTTAGTGTACATCTCTCTTCACCCTGCCCACCTGTCCTGCCGACAATATGATGGATGGTCAGTCACAACTACGGGGGCACACACCCCTCCCCAATTCATGGGCAGGTGTGAGTAGGCACGATGGCCACACAGCCACCAACCCCCTGTCCCCATATGCGTGCTGTGTTTGTAAGAATCACAAATTGCAGCGCTAAAGAGCTCCTGCAGGGTGACATCACCTTCCAAACTTCTAAACTGACAAAAACAGATAGGTAATGGTGTCCCGAAAAACAACCAAAACAAAAGTGTCACCACAAGGATGATGATGATGATGATGATGATGATGATGATGATGATGATGATGAAAAAACAGGTGTACCATTTGCATCCTTTAGTTGCCAGCCTTCTCTCTCTGGCATTTTGTCTCTCCATGATAAACAACAGTTGTTTCGCTATACACGTCATTACTGGAACAAACTGTCAGCTGACACCCATATAGAAAAACGGTTAACAGTTAAGTCACTTGTTGATGATTTTTTTTAATGTAGTTTGCAATGGGGATTAAAAATAGAAACAGTCTCTTGTTGGGGGAATGTGGATTAAATAGTTTCTTGCTGAGGGTTTTGAGTGGGGTAAAGTTTGCAATGTGCCAAATGCACCCAAGAGCCACATCCTGTGACTTTCACAACTGTTGGTGTCACCAGGATGACCCTGTGTGGTCCTTGCCAGGGAGCGTTGGCCCAGTTTTTCTTTTTGATGACTTTGATAAGGACCAGATTCCCTGGTTTGGCCAAGATAGGCCCTTCACCGTGGTCCCTCCTGGGAAGAGCAGCATGAACAATATTTCTGTCAGTCAACATTCTTTTCATGTAATCAGCTAAACACAATTCCTCATCACCTGAATTAAATGGCCTTAATAGTGGGAGTAGTAAGGCTTGCCATCCATTATTTTTTTCTATTTCTGTCATTGTTTTCCTAAGCCTTCTTTAAAGGTCCTATTTGTGTGTTACACTAATCCTGAAGATTGTGGATGGTAAGCTGAGTGGTTTTCCAAGTTAGTGTTGAGTGTTGTACCTAAGTGTGATATAATCTAATTTACAAAATGTGCTCCATTATCTGAGAAAATCTTTTCAGTTATTCCAAATCTTGGTGTTATTTCAGTTAAGAGTGTCTTTGCTACCATAACAGCCTTTGGATGAGTGCAAGGGAAGGCTTCTGTCCATTTGGTAAACATGTCACAAATAACCAAACAATATTTTTTTGCCTTCACATCTACCTAACTCAATGAAATCCATGCAAATGTTTTGAAATGGATAAGTTGATGCAGGGAAGGTGCCTTTTTCAGGCTTTAAATTCCCTTAAGCATTGTTTTCTTCACAAATTAGGCATTACAAAACTGAGTAGTAAATTATTTTTAGTAATCATACATAATTTACTAATCATACCCCCCTTTGATACATGGGAAACCCTACGTAGCAGAGTGGCGGCCTGCTGAAACAGTTTGCATGGTAAAATGGGTCTGTTTTTGCTGCATTTGTAAAGGTTGGAGGTGTTGTCAAAAATCGCTCCCTTTTGGATCTATTTATAAATTTCGGCTTGTGGTGCTATTTTCTGGGTGAGCATGTCATGTGATAGCTGTTCTGTCAGTATTAAAAGAAGCGATGCCGTGGTGTGGTTTCCTATATGACCTTGTGCAGCTGCTTTTGCGGTATTGTCTGCAAGTGGTTTTCCTTAGAGATGCAAACTGTGCCATTAATGTGTGCGGCGCATTTGGGTATGGCTAATTTAGATGGAAGTTTTGCACTTCCTAACAGTTTTAAAATGAGGTCTTTGTAATCATGCCTCTTTTCTTCCACTATTGTGTGAAGTGATGGATGGGAGAGAATGCATACTGGCTGTCAGTATACAATGTGAGTGCTTCCCCTTGGCCTAATTTACAAATTAATTTAATTGTGTTAACGTGCAACATTCAATGGTTAGATGAGGCTGTGAGAATAGCACTTTCATGTATGCAAAGTGTCTGAATGGTGAGATGACTGATATTTTAGTTTGTGAAAAGATGACTGATACTGCATGTGTGACCTTCAGAGTCAAGAGATGAAAAAGAACGAGCCCTGCTGAGGCCTGCACTGCCATGGAGGTGGCTATTACAGCCTGCTCACGTGGCGGCAGTGCCCCTGCAACAGGGTCAAGTCTTGTAGAATAATATGCTACCGGATGCATTTTTGTGCCACTTGGCTGAAGGACCACTGACGTCATGTGCCCCTCTCTACAATCAGCCATTTGTACAAATGGCTTCTTGTAATTGGGAAGTGCCAGAACATCAGTGCTGACAAAAAGTTTTTTGTTTTTTTTTTTCATTTTAACAAATGCCTCTTCTGCCTCAGGTGTCCACTCAGTTTTTTCCACCTGAGCCATAGGTTTTTTGTGAATGAGATCAGACAAGGTTGCACTTCAAATGAATAATTTGCAATCCAAGAGCAACAATAGTTTAGAGTACCCCAAAATGACATCATGTCTCTTTTTGTGATGGGTTTTGGTGCTGACAAAATAGCTTGCTTTTGAGCTGGATCCACATGTCTACCTTCTGCTGACAAAATGTGGCCCAACTATTTGACTTCTTTTTTCCACAACTGCAATTTTTTCTTGTTGACTTTGTGACCTTGTTCTGCTAAAAATTTCAGTAAGGCAATGGTGTCTTGTTTGCATGTTTCTTCATCAGGTGATGCCAACAAAATGTCATTAACATAAAGGAGCAACTGGCTCCCATTAGGAGGAATAAACTGTGCCAAATTTGCTGCCATTGCCTGTGAAAAAATGGTGAGTGATTCACAGTAACCTTGTGGTAGCCTGGTGAATGTGTACCTCTTGTTTTCAAATGTGAATGCAAGCAAAAACTGATGATTTGGATGTATTGAGATGTTGAAAAAACCATTGCTGATGTCTATCACTGTGAAATATTGCATTTGTGGCTGTAGGTCATTTAACAAAGTGTGTGGTTCTGGGACTGAAACAGCTCTTGGGATAACTGCTTTGTTTGAAGGTCCTGGACCATTCGCTATCCTGAAGATGGCCCAGCCTTCCTCATAGGAAACAAAGGTGTGTTGCATGGAGAATTTGGGCATGAGATAATGACACCTGTTGCTTTCAGGTCCTCTGTGACTGGTTTAATGCTTTCTTGGGCTTCAGGACGTAGAGGATACTGTCTTTGGTAAGGCCTATAATGAGATTTAGCATTTATTTTAAGCATTTCTGCATTTTTTATTCAGCCTACAGCTGCCTTTCCTGTTGACCACAGATAATTTGGAATTTATGAGCGTGTGTGCTCTTCTCCTTCTGTTAATGTAAAAAGTGATCACGGGTGAGTTGGGAACATCAATGTGAACTTCTTTCTGCACTGTGGTCACCCACTTCAAAGGCAGTGAATAGGTGTACAGTTTGGGGGAATACTGAACTCTTGGATCAGGAGTTTGTTTCCAAGACTGACCACATTCCTCTGTGGAATATTTTTTCATAATTTGGATCTGGGCCACTCAGATGTCTGTCATACATACTGTAACGATACTGGTCTGTGACCTGCTTTATAGTGGGGAAATTGGACTCAAAATATTGCATAGCTTTTGTGTGCAGGTCTAATGTCACTGAGCTTGGTCCGGCCAAAACCAAACACAGGGAGAAGCAGTACTTTGGCACATTGAAATCCTGCATTACATTTACTTCTGCCACATGTGGAAAATGTGATGCTCTCATAGCGTTCTCCGTTGGGAAACTCTATTGGAATATCCTGAACATGCAATGTTACTTCAGTTAAACACTGCATTGTTAACATCAAGTCAAAGTCAGGTAAATGGATGTCTGTTATGTCAGTATCAGTGTCAACAATTATACTTAGCTTCGGTGCGGTCAGTCAGGTAGTCTGCCCGTGAGGTCCTCCACCCCCTCTTCGCCGCTGCTGGCATCTAGGACATTGCCTCCGCCAATGGCCCTTTTGTCCACATTGATGACAAACGTCACATTCCCCTTGCCGCAGCCAACTCGTCCTATGCCTCCCTCTGTCCCCCCTCCACCACTGGGATCCAGTTGTGGGACCACCCTGAAAAACAGAATTGGGGGGAAGCCCCCCCCCCACTTCCCGTGTCAACAATCACACAAACAGGAGTTAGTTTTTTTCATTTTTTTCCCTTTTTCTTTCTTTTTCCTCCTCTATTATCTCTGAATGTTTGGCATAAGTTAGCACATCACCAAATGCACAGGTGTGGTATGTGATCAAATGTTTGCGGATGTAATCAGCTAGGTGTGGGTGCATGTTTTGCAAAAAGACACTTTTCAAATGCTGCCAATAAGGTTCTACACCTGAACCATTAGTAGCCTTAGTTAAATCAGAATGCCTATCAAAACCTCGTGTAACCTGTGTCATGCACGGCCCCTCCGGGGCAAAAGACAGACCAAGGCGCTGAACCATGATTGTGACATTTATTAACAAAAATAACAAAACTGTGCAGACAACAAAAAAATGCAAACAAGGATAACTTACTGAGAGGGCACACTCCAGAGCCGATAATGCCCTGGAGCAGATGAGGAGATTACACGGAGGGAATAAAGTCCATACAACTGCAACAATGCAATACAATAGTGCTGCACTAGTGGAAGGGAAAGACAGTGTTTAAATAGCAGGGGAATAGATGAGTCGCAGGTGTGGGCTGACCGAGTGAGCAGGTGACCTAATTAGACAACCATTCACAGCTGGGAACTGGGGAACAGACTGTGAGTAGATGGTGGGTGTGTTTGGAAGAGGAGGAAGGAGGCTTGTGTCACAAAACCCAAAAAAACAAACTGACAAGAAAATAATAACAGACAGAAAATACTCAAAAATACATAGAGAGTCTGAGCTCTAGGTTCAGACTCATGACAGAGTCCCCCCCCCCCACCCGCCAAGGGGTGAATCCCAGACCAAGGAAGCAAAAAGGAAAAAAAATGTACAAACATGACAGCTGGATCCTTGTTTCTGGCGGCACTACTGTCATGTACGGCCCCTCCGGGGCAAAAGACCCCTCCGAGGCAAAAGACAGACTCAGGTGCTGTCACCGCCTCAGGTGATTCCAATCATTCATCTTCACTTTTCCTACCTGTTCAAGCACCCACATCTGTTATCAGTTCTGTTAATGAAGTTTATCCCTATTTAAGGGCTCCATTTTTCTTTTCACATTGCCGTGTTATTGTCTCGACTTATCCTCAACTCTGCCAGAAGCCCTGCCTTGCTCTGGCGCACAACTACTGTAAGTTATTCTCCATCATTTTACTTTATTTTTGTGAGCACCGTGTTTTACCTTATTTTTGTTGTTTTTTAAATAAATTACACTAATGGCAGTTCAGCACCTGGGTCTCGTTTCTCTGCCCAAAACGGGCATTTCATGACAGAATAATGTGGCCAGTTAAGACCCAGCTGCTGTTGTTAGTGTTGTTTACTTTTTCTTCTTTTTGTTTTTCACTCACCCATTCACTGGAGCTCATCATGTCCCCGGCCCGCCGACCTCATGCAAATAGAAGGAGATTGGCACCGGGGTCCCCGAGCCTGGAGGAAGAGTGGGCGGCAGACTTTATCCAAAGCTTTGTGGATGAAACTCTCACCGCCCAGGGACCCAAAAGGGCCTGGGAAAGCATGAAGGGAGCTGTGGGCATCATGGAGGCAAATCCCGGTTTGTGGAAATATCCCCAGTACACAGAACTGCTATCCAAGGTCTCCGCGTTCCAGCAGGCATTCCCCGGGCTGATAATAGGGTCGCCTTTTGCTGAACCAAAGCCGTCACGGAGACATTCTCCCCAACAGGCGTCCGGCTCCTCTTCCGGCTTGCCAGCCCTAGCTCCAGCATGCGCATTGCCAGCTCCACGGAGGTGCCGTCTTCCCGCTCCGGACCACCAGAGGAATCCTCTCACCTCTAGGACAGCCATTTCTTCAACGCCGAAGAAGAAGCACTCGTCAGCAGTGCAGCCCCCCCCCCCCCGTAGCTACTGTTCCTCACCCCACTTCGGTGTCCTCTCCCGCTGCCAAGAGGTCTCCATTGGTTCTGGTTATGTCCGCTTCCATGACTACAGGGGTGGATCCTTCCACAATCCACAGAGGGGCCCAAATTCACCATAGCCACGGAGAGGGATGACTGTCCACCTGCTGCAGCAGGCAACACCAAACACAGGGAAAACAGGCAAGTGTCATTTTATTCTTCTTCTATTTATGATGACATGCCTTGCCTGATTCCCTTTAGGGAGACTAAGGGTGTGCAGTCCCCTGAGCTCTCCCCACCTGCTGCAATTGATAAATCCTCACCTGCCCTCTCCATGTCTCCTTTTGCCCCTGAGTGTCAGCCAACCCTGGGATTGAGCCGCCGGATGTGGGAGGAGTCTGGGGCCCTGGAGAACCAAGTTCCAGCACCAATGGTGAGCCGACCCCCAGCTGCCATGTCGAATGAGCCACCAGCATGGGTCACTTTGTCTGGGGGCTCCAAGACTGCAAACACCATCATGCCTGCTGCGGAGGCCACCACAGCAGAGTTAGCAGCTGAGCTGGACTTCCAAGAGACCAGGCCCAAGATGCCGTCATCGTCTGGATCGACAGAGTCCTGGACGGAGGTGGAGCTCGAGCTTAGGCAAGTGCTCTCCTTTGTTTTTCTTGTCTCAATTTTGAAGAGATCTTGCCTGGTTCTTGGTGTGGAGAGCTGGGTGCAGCCACCCGCTATGCCTGAGCTCGCCTCACTGGGCTCCACCCCTCCCTACCCTGACCCTGCCTCTCTGCGTGTTTTGTCTGAGTTTCCTCCCAGGGTCACCGTGAATGTTCCAGTATCACCAGATGTGTCCGTGGGTCCAGCCTCGCCGCCCAAGCTCGCTTTGGGTCCAGCTACCCCACAAGTAAAGGTCATCGTGGGTGCCCTGTCCCAGCCCTGGATCTCTGTGGGTGCAGCTTCGGCCCAGGCCGGGTCCACCGAGGGTGCAGCCACAACCCAGTCCAGGTCCATTGAGGGTGCAGCCATGGCCCAATCCAGGTCCACCATGGGTGCAGCTCCTCCTCTGCCCGAAGCCGTCATTTGGGTCCCTCCTCCTCTGTCTAGGTCTCCGTCGGTGCTGCGCCCCAGCCTGAAGCCAACGTGGGTGCTGCATTCCAGTATGGGTCTGCCATGGGCATTGTGCCCCAGCCCGAGGCCCACCGGGGGTGCAGCATTGGCCCAGTCGGGACCCACCATGGGTGCAGTGTTGGCCCAGCCTGGGCCCACCAAAGGTGCAGCTCCGCTCCTGCCTGGAGCCACCAAGGGTGCAGCTCCACTCCAGCCCGGAGTCACCGCAGGTGATGCAATGCTCCAGGCCAGAGCCAATGCAGTTGCTGCTGTGCTCCAGCCCGGAACTGCCACGGGTGCTGCTACTCTTCAGCCCGGAGCCGCCATGGGTACTGCAACACCCATGCGGGTGCTACTTCACTCCATTCCGGGGCCACTGAGGGTACTCTGCCAGACATCATCGTGGTCCCCTTTCCTCCCCTGCCAGATGCAGTCGTGGTTTCCCTAGCTCTTTCATCCTGCCCTGTGCTTGCTCTTTCTGTTGGACTGTAGCCTCCTGAACCACCCCTCCAGTTTGGGTGGTTGAAAGACTCAGGCAGACTGCCCAACAGGCGGTGCCGCAGACTGGGGTGCCCTGTGTTCTCTGGGCGGCCACCCGACTTGGGCCATGGGGCCATTTGGTGTGCCTGGGACTCTGGTCGACCACCGGATGGACTAAGCCATTGGGCTGGTTGGCCCATGTTCTCTGGCAGGCCACCCGACTAGGACCACTTCACTGTCCACCAGGCCTGGGACTGTGTTCGGAACTCGAGGAGGAACTCTCTAGCTCCTTGGCCTGGGGGGCCTAGTTCTGTGTTTTTCTGGTGTGGGTCCTGAGTGGGCTTTTTGTTTCATTCACTCATAGCCTGTTGCCCCCACCACTCACCCTGGCTGGGTTATGGTTATGCCCCTTCTGGGGGGTGGGGGTGGGGTGGGGTGGGCTCTTTCTTTTTCTTTTGATGTTACCCTGGGGTGTCTGGGTTTCCACCCCTTGATAGGGGGGCTCTGTCACGAGCTGAGTTCTGGACATTTTGCCAGACTCAGCCTCATGGCCTTTCCCCTGTAATTATATCTTAAAAATTATATCTTAAAATTTTTGGGTCTATGTATAAGTTCTGTTTGCCATTTTCCTGTCTATGTAGTGTTTTATTTTTATTTCTATATTTATTTTTACACTCGAGTATGCTATTTTATTTTTCCAAGTTGTATCCTCCCACTGTTGACAGCTGTCGGGGGCGGGAAGCTTTGTGTGGGCGTGCACTGTCAGCTGTCAGCTTTGGAATTGCCCTCCTCTCACCGCCTCAGGTGATTCTGTTAATGAAGTTTATCCCTATTTAAGGGCTCCATTTTTCTTTTCACATTGTCGCATTATTGTCTGGCCTTATCCTCGACTCCGCTAGAAGCCCTGCCTTGTTCTGGCGCACAACTATTGTAAGTTATTCTCCCTCGTTATACTTTGTTTTTGTGAGCACAGTGTTTTACCTTATTTTTGTTGTTTTTTCAATAAATTACACTAACGGTAGTTCAGCACCTGGGACTCGTTTCTCTGCCCAGAAAGGGCAATTCATGACATTCCGTGCTTGCTTTGGGATGTTATAAATTGTAAACTCAGCCCAGTGCCATCCTTGATACTTGCCTGGTGCTCCATTATTGGCCAGCCTAGCTGTCATATACTGTAGATAGACGGGAAGCCAAAGGCATTTGTCAGAGCTAACAGTGATACTAGGAAGACCGCTAACCAAGTAAGGTTTATATTATTATTTTATCTGCAGTACATTTAAGTCACCCTAACCCTGGATTTACACTGACTCCGGATATGGCCCATTATGGCTGCGATACGGTAGTTCCCATTCTAATTAATGTTCTAATTCACACCTGGCCGGGAACACTGCAGAACAAATCTGCCTTGTTGAATTTGGATCACTAATGAAATGCAAGGAGTCTATTTTTGATGGATGCCAGATTCAGTTCGCAAGGAAATGCCGTCGTATCTCATATTCTCGCGGAAGCCATGCTCCGTCACTTAGCAACCACTGGTAGATCAGTTATTCTCATGGCACCAAAAAGCAGCTAGGATGGATGAGGGAAAATTCTTTTTAGAAATTCAAAATTACAAAATCTCAGCAGGCTGACAGGCTAATGAAAGGCTACTTACCTATTATTAAAGCACCAATGAATCCAGATAACACAACAGCATCTGTCTTGCCAAGTTAAGCTAATTGTTTGCCTTGACGGCTTGTTGTTATCATGTGACCACGTCATCATGTGATCTCTCAACTTATAGTGTGATTTTGAATAATTCTCATGTGATCTGGTAATGCGAACCTTGTTCTGGCTGGATCAGAACACAAATGGAGTGAGTGGGGACTGCCACAAAGCAGACCATAGTTTGTGACCAAAATACAGTGGTGTGAAAAAGTGTTTGCCCCCTTCCTGATTTCTCTTTTTTTTGTATGTTTGTCACACTTAAATGTTTCAGATCATCAAACAAATTTAAATATTAGACAAAGATAAGTCAAGTAAACACAAAATGCAGCTTTTAAATGAAGGTGTTTATTATTAAGGGGGAAAAAAATCCAAACCTACGTGTACATGGCCCTGTGTGAAAAAGTGAATCTAAACCTAATAACTGGTTGGGCCACCCTTAGCAGCAACAACTGCAATCAAGCATTTGCGATAACTGGCAATGAGTCTTTTACGGCACTGTGGAGGAATTTTGTCCCACTCATCTTTGCAGAATTGTTGTAATTCAGCCACATTGGAGGGTTTTCAAGCATGAACTGCCTTTTTAAGGCCATGCCACAGCATCTCAATTGGATTAAGGTCAGGACTTTGACTAGGCCGCTCCAAAGTCTTCATTTTGTTTTTCTTAAGCCATTCAGAGGTGGACTTGCTGGTGTGTTTTGGATCATTGTCCTGCTGCAGAACCCAAGTGCGTTTCAGCTTGAGGTCACAAACAGATGGCCAGACATTCTCCAGGATTTTTTGGTAAACAACAGAATTCATGGTTCAATTTACCACAGCAAGTCTTCCAGGTCCTGAAGCAGCAAAACAGCCCAAGACCATCACACTACCACCACCATATTTTACTGTTGGTATGATGTTCCTTTTCTGAAATGTTGTGTTACTTTTATGCCGGATGTAATGAGACACACACCTTCCAAAAAGTTCAAATTTTCTCTGGTCAGTCCACAGAGTATTTTCCTAAAAGTCTTGAGGATCATCAAGATGTTTTCTGGCAAAACTGAGATGAACCTTTATGTTCTTTTTAGCTCAGCAGTGGTTTTCGTCATGGAACTTTGCCATGCAGGCCATTTTTGCCCAGTCTCTTTCTTAGTCAGTGTTCAGTCATGAACACTGACCTTAACTGAGGCAAGTGAGGCCTGCAGTTCTTTGGATGTTGTTGTGGGGTCTTTTGTGACCTCTTGGAATAGTCGTCGCTGCACTCTTGGGGTAATTTTGATCGGCCGGCCACTCCTGGGAAGGTTCAACACTGTTCCATGTTTTTGCCATTTGTGGATAATGGCTCTCACTGTGGTTCGCTGGAGTCCCAAAGCTTTAGAAATGGCTTTATAGCCTTTTACAGACTGATAGATCCCAATTACTTTGTTTCTCATTTGTTCTTGAATTTCTTTGGATGCATGATGTCTAGCTTATGAGGCTCTTTTGGTCTATTTCCCTTTGTCAGGCAGGTCCTATTTAAGTGATTTCTTGATTGAGAACAGGTGTGGCAGTAATCAGGTCTGGGTGTGGCTAGAGAAATTGAGCTCAGCTTTCCAAAGATGTGATAAACCACAGTTAATTTATGTTTTAACATAGGGGGCAATCACTTTTTCACACAGGGCCATGTAGGGTTGGATTTTTTTTACCCTTAATAATAAACATTTTCATTTAAAAACTGCACTTTGTGTTTACTTGTGCTACCTTTGTCTAATATTTAAATTTGTTTGATGAGCTGAAATATTTAAGTGTGACAAACATACAAAAAAATGAGAAATCAGGAAGGAGGGAAACATTTTTCACACCACTGTATGTCACAAACATTTCATTTATGCCTGTGTGAGCTGCTAAAATGCGAAGAAAGTGGAATCAATGACGCCCCTTTTTAAAAGCCTGCAAACGTAAAAAAATTTCCTCAGATTGGAAACAGCTGTCAGCTGTCAACTTATGTTCATATCTATCAAAGCTAAACCAAATTTAACACATTTTTTATGGTGTCTTTTGAAGAGATTTTGAAACTTGAAGTCTCTCTAAGTTATTTAACCAAGTTGGGTTTTTTTTCCACGTAAACCCCCGATTTTCTGTGAGAAAACTAAATTTTAAAGATTTGTCAGTGATCCATACAGTTAAATGACTCAATGCTCACATTTAACCAAATATCCATTAAAAAAAGATTGATGCTTTGAAGAGCACTTTTGTTACAGTGAGAGACAAAAACACATATTTGTGTGTAAAAAGTCAAGTATTGTGGCTCTCACCATCATTTACAGTAACCTGGAACAGTTTTCAGCTCAGCTTGGTAGGTTTTCAACGAGGCTCCACGGTATCCAGCTACTTGATCCAACTGCCCTCTCTAAAGTACAGTCTCTGGTCCGCTCTCAGCACAGCTCTCTAGTCAGTTCAGTTCATTAACAAGGGGGAGCTTGTGTTGCTCTGAGGCCTGTAGTTTTGTGTGTGTGTGTGTGTGTGTGTGTCTGCACGTGTGTGTGTGTATCTGCATGAGCTGTTTTGATGGACCAAGAGGAATGTGTGTCGCTGTGTGTGCGCGTGTGTGCATAACCCCGTCTGGTGGTGCCCTCGTGCCGTCCATGACAGGATGTTCTCTCTCTGCCCCCGGCTTGCTCGCATCGCCTAGTGTCCATCAATCTGTGCGCGTCCCCTCACCTGCACTTGTTTGTGTGTGTGTGTGTGTGTGTGTCTTTTTCTTTTCCACATTGTGACATGTGTGTGTGTGTTACCCTGCCCGCCTGCCTAACGAGGGTTCCTGGTCCATATGTGACTTCCTCATTAACGGGCCCACATGACAGGGACAGAGGCGCTGGCTGCTGGCCCAGAGTAGGGCTGACACTGCCGGACCCCCAGACGCCAGCGGGCCACAGATGCCCTAACCATGTGGCCCCCTGTTCTTCCTTCCAGTTAGGGCCACTAATTACAGGCTGGATCTGTCCTCTCTACCTCCGCTCGCACTCTCTCCATCACTCCTTTCCTCTCTCGCTGTCTTTTTTGTCTGTTTTTGAAGTGGTAATGATATCATTGAGCCGTAATTGGCCAGAAAGGATTGATTGTAATTGATAGGAATGGTGCACAGTGTGCTGCCAGTTGAGGAGGTGTTCCTTGGCTGAAAAGTGCGGGATAGAACTTGTCAGAGAGATGCACAATGCAACTGGGGTTAATAAACACAAGGACAAGCTGAAAATAAAAGTTCAACAGGAGCAGGTTGTGACAGATATCTCTGCGAGGACAAACAAGCAGCACACAACAGTTTGAACTGCCAACATTGGCAGAGTGCAAGAGAGCTGTGCCAGGCGAGCCGCCATAGGTAATGACTGACAGGCTGTCACGGAGAGACTGCTTTTTCGGGTCTTAAAGTCAACTCTGCAGACACTACTTCGCCTGCCGTACCTGGCAGAGGCACAATTGGATAACAAGCGGGACTGTTTGTGCTGCCACCGCTACATTCAGTGGGAGTCATGGGCAAGAACAAAATAACGCAAGTGACGCTTTTTTTCGTGTGTAGTTAGTGGTCACAGGGAGTGTTTTTCCCATCATGTTAAGCTGCGGGGAAAATGTGAACTGACACCTCCACCACACATACACACTACAGTTCTTTCAACAGTCACTCCCTTATATTGAGTCATGGAATACATGGCTTCAGTCAGTTATTATACAGATCAGGGATTTAATTATTCAAGGTGAGGATGAACAACATAGAACAGATATAAAAACAGTACAAGTAAAGTCAAAGTTCTAAACCAGGGATCTCAAACTCATTCGATGGAGGGCCAAGACCCTGCTCGTTTTTACTTCCACCCAGTCTTTCCAGCAGGTGTTTTTACTGATCCGGGAGAAGAAAGTTAGAGAAAAACTCAGTGAAATCACCCGTTGAAGACACAAGGTGGAGGTAAAATGTGCAGTGTGTCTTGGCCCTCCATGGAATGAGTTTGAAATCTCTGCTCTAAACTAATGAGCTACAGCAATGAGTCCCTAATCTCATTGGGTGAAAGCTCTGCAGCTGACGCATGTGGCAAAGCCAATCACAAGTGAGGATGCGTAACCTACAGGATTTCCAGAAGTTTGACTTTTCACGGAGTGTGAAATGAGAAGCGCCAAATGTAAGTAGATAAAGGCATAATGACAATCTAATGCCTATAAAAATAAACTCTAATGCTACAGTGATTGTGGAGGGTCTTAGGATGGACTACTTTACTTTTTGTTATACTTTATTAATCCCAGATGGAAATTCAGCTGCAGTGCAGCGCCAGTCCCTTCACCATTAACACCTAGGGCCACTTTAGAGTCTCCAGTTAACCTAACTTATATGTTTTTGGAATGTGGGAGGAAACCAGAGCACCCGGAGTAAACCTAGGCAATGGATGGGCAGAGCATGGAAAGTCCACACAGAGAGGCCCTGCTGGCTGGTGGATTTGAGCCCATGATGTTCTTACTGTGAGACAATAGTGCCAACCACTACGCTACTATGCTGCACTGAATGGCATGACAGGAACAGTCATGTGAAAAAATTTGGACACCCCTTTAAATAGTCAGTCCTTTATTAAGAAATGTTCACGTATCTATGTCTAACCTTGTTTTTGTTTGTATTTGCATTTTTTTAAATTTATTTTAGCTATTGTAAGTAGGAATGAATGTGGGGGGGGGGGGTCCTAAAAAAGATGGGGGGTGTCCTAATTTATTCTTCACTATTTGTTTGGAATTACATTTTACAGAAAATTTGAATAAGTCTTTAGTTCATTTTTAATTGTTTAGTCGTATTATGTGAATCTCCCAATATTTTTAACATTGATATTAAATATCCATATGTCCAAATATGTATGTAAAAAAACCACACAGGCTTATACAGGGTGTCCTAATTTTTTCACGACTG
Source organism: Pholidichthys leucotaenia (assembly GCA_020510985.1). Taxonomy (NCBI): domain Eukaryota; kingdom Metazoa; phylum Chordata; class Actinopteri; order Cichliformes; family Pholidichthyidae; genus Pholidichthys; species Pholidichthys leucotaenia. The sequence goes on along the minus strand of CM035845.1, from coordinate 37,072,844 downwards.
TATATCCTGTTGTAAATGATACAGCTCCTCTATGTTTAGTTTGCATTTCCATTATATGATTGTGGTAAATCTAGGAAGATTTATCATGAGTCTACATAAAAAAAAAAATATTTAATTTGGATCATTTTTAAGGACAGGAGAAAAATGCCCCACAAAGTTTCTCTCAGCATCACAGTTTTATGACAGAAATTTACATTTTCATGGCTTTACAATAATTCGGACCAAGGAGGTTTTCAGCTCCTTGATTGGACTGTCAGCTATTATCATAAAGGGCTACTGTTTACCATCCATCCATCTTCTACCACTAATTTAGGGTTCCAGGTCACTGGGGCATCAGTCCCGGCAGAGTAGCCCAGACTTCTGCCCGGTTCACGTAACACCATGATCCCCATGATCCCTCCTGCAGGTGGTGAGCCCACTGGATGGTGGACCCATGGGTGCTCCTCCTTTGGGTGCATTGGGTCCTTCATGAAACGTTTTTCATGGACATCCAATGGACTGTTTTTAAGCTGGATTCATGCTGCACCTCTGCTGTCAATGTATGTGCTACCGGAAGGCTTGTGTGACGAAATTTACGTCATCATCTCAACTTACAGTCCATTAGTGTCCGCTAGTGTCCACAGAACCCTTCCTTTTCTGACTGCACGGCCTGCCCGCATTGACTTTGCATGCACAAGATTGAATATCCCATTCACAAGGTGGTGCTATCGACACGGCATACAAAGTCAAAGTAGACAAAGAAAATGAAGAGGAAGTAGAAGATGAGAATAAACATACATGAATCATTTTGCAGCAGCAGCTTGAGTAGAGAAGAGCAATGAAAAATGGTAATTCCTCCTTTTGCTTGAAACAATGCCATTGTTGTTGCTGCAAAAAAAATATGTGCCTTGCACTTGAGTGTACCTGAAAGCAACAGCACAGTGCAGGTGCTACCTGCTCCCTTCCGCCACAGCAGGTACTGATCTAGGGCCAGTCGACTCTACCTGCAGCAGCCAGGTAATCCATGTTCTGATTTATGATACCAGCCTTGGCTTTTATGATTACTGTGTAAAATGTTGAATATCTTTGGGTCTGTCGGAATTTATTTTGTAAGAGAGAAAATGCATAACACCCAACTGTCATAACTCTGGCTCTCACGAGCCAGGAAAGGAGATACGAGGGCGACCAGTGAGTTAGCGTAGTTTATTAACAAAGCACACACTACACAAAATAACGAACAGAAAAGTAAAGAGCCACGTGGGGCTAAAACACACACAGAACTAAGGGAAACATACCACACAGGGAGAAAGGCTAGAGAGGCGGCGAGGGAAAAATACACGCCGAGTCGCAACACTTACTTTGGGTGAAGCGCCGAGGTAACGGCGGACTGAAGCTAGACGTAGGAGCTAACAGTCGTGGGAACACAAGGAACGTCTTCCCATAGCGAGGTCGCAGCGACGAGTAACTCTCGGCTGCTCGCTTAAATGGGGGAGAGATTGGGAATAGGAGACAGCTGTCCCAGCGCAGCTGAACTAGACAGCTGGCAATCAGCTGGGCACTGTCAAAGAGCGGGCCATGGAAGACCCGGCACGGACTACCCCGGAGCAGGAGCGAACTGGACAACCTGAACGCAGAGAAAAGATAGTTCAGGTCGTGACAGTACTCCTCCCCCGAGCCGCGCCTCCTGGAGCGGCCTAACCCCCCCCCCCCCCCCCCCGAGGGAAGACCAGGGAGGGCGGTGGGGGCCAGATCTGGGAGAAAGGGAGGGACCAGAAAAAGGAGGCAAGGAAAAAAAAAAAAAAAACCTAGATACAGTATAGGGTCAGATACCATAATAATCTTAACCCCAAGAAAAAACCATCACCCCCTCCTCTGCAGACGCCAGACGGTCTGTGCAGGTGACCACAGGAGGTGGGGAGAAACGACAAGAACAAGATACAAGGGCACAGCGACACAGTCATGGGAAGAAAAAAAAAAAACACAACAACTTAGGGCGAGGACAAGACAAAAACTCATGTCCTGAAGGACCGAAAACTAAAAAACTCTGAACATATGGTTAAAATAGACTTACACAAGTAAACCCCGACCAAAACAGAATATACAAAGGATGCAAACCGGGCATAAGATCCAAAGATAGAGCCTGGAACTGCAAATTGGCATGAAGATAAAAATACAAAAGGAACAACTCCTCAAACACGTATTAGCACAAAAGTGTCCCTAAACAGTCTGGAGGAGGATATAAATACAGAAAAAACAAGACTACTCAGAATGAGGCCAGGCAATGTGAAGCAAATGCTACTTAAAGGAGAAATTAGAATAGGATCATACTGGGATTATAAAACAAAGAAAATAGTCCAAGGAAATTTTAACTGGGATAACCCCACAATAAGGACTCTAGGGCAGAGAGTTCTTTGATGTCCTGAAAAGTATTAAATTAGGGAGGACAATCAAACGCAAGACAACAAACAGTCAATCAATTCTTCCAGGACGTCAGCAGGTGGAGCGGGGCAGGCGATGACAGCTTGTCCGGCGGGCGGCCCGACTCCACCAGGCCAGGAACCACAACACCAGTTCGGGTGGCCTACCCGAGTCCCAGGCTAGGAGACACAGTTTCTCCGGAGGCCGACCCAGATCACCGAACCAGCCAGATGGTTTCCCAGGTGGTCGTCCCGTGACCTCAGACCACGGAGAGCTGAGGGAGAAGTCTTGGTGCAGCTTCCTCCCTGAGGGAAAAGGCAGGAGGAAACTGACCCAGGTGAGAAAAACCCCCACAGTAGTAGGGGGAGAAGAGATGGAGGCCAGGGGCAAAGTTAGCCTGCCATCTAATGGCAACAAGGGTAGGGGGAAACTGGCCCGGGTGAGAGGAACCCCAACAGCGGCAGGAGGAGAAATGATGGAGGCAAGGGACGAAGTCAGCCTGACGTCAGGCGAACACAATCCTCCAGCTCCCACACTAACCGTTACCCGGACCGGCGCAGCACCCCCGGTGGACCCCGATCGGGCCGGCGCAGCACCCCCGGTGGACCCCAGCTGGACCGGCGAAACACTCCCGGTGGACCCCAGCTGGACCGGCGAAACACTCCCGGTGGACCCCAGCTGGACCGGCGAAACACTCCCGGGCGCAGCATCTGAGGCGAACACCGTGCAGGGAACCGGAACCTCCGAGATGGCACCCAGAGCAGGTTCGTCTCCGGTGACCCTGGGGAGAGGCTCAGAGGGACAAAAGGAACCGGGATCAGGATCACCGGCAGCGGCAGAGCCCGGCGGAACAGGCTCGAGCGCAGCAGACAGCTGCACCCGGCCCGCCCCCCCGAGAGACAGGCAATAATGCTCCAGAATAGAGAAGAGAAAAACAAAATAGAGCACTTGCCTGATCTCGGGTTCTACCGCCATCCAGGACTTCGATGCTCCGGGCTCAGCGTGCAGGACTCCGTCCTCCGGCTCCAACTCGACTGCGAATGGCTCCGCAGCCGGCATGATGGTTTCCACAGTCAAACGACCTCCAAACGCCGAAGACCGCGTCGACAGCCCACCTGGCGTGGGGGCAGGAGATCTGGACTCTGCTGGGCCGAACCATTCCTCCGTGGAGACCCGGGGACGCTTAATCGTCGGCGCTGGCTCCAACAGGCAGTTCGACCTTCTCCTCTGCCCATAACGTGGCTGCGGGGCTGGGGCAAAACCCTCCAGGGCCGCAGGCCGCCTCCTCCTCGCGCAGCGGTGTACACCTGGCACCGGGGCACACTCAAGGGGAAGAGACACAGAGGACGCAGGTTCATATTCAGTTTTTGCAGCGGGAGGAGAGAGCTCAGGGGACTGTGAACCCTGAACTCCTCCCCCAGGAATCAAACAAGGCAATTCACTCATAATGGAAGGAGAATGAAAGGACACTTGCCTGATTCCCGGAGGGCCGGTGGAACCCGCTACAAGGGACTCGAGTCTCTCTTCTCCCAACCGGATAGAAGTGGGGAACCCCCCGGACAGATGAGGCGGTGCTACCCGCACCGGTTCGGGACCTGGAACACCTGGAGATGAATTTGCGCTTCTCCCAGCGGCCGGAGTGAATGACGAAGAGGGGGGTGAAACAGCTGAGGAGAGCCGGGGGCCCAAAGCTGACGGGACAGCGGGGAGAGCGGGCCCAGGAGCGGGAGCAGCTGATTCACTTCTTCGGCGAGACACGGGAGCAACAGCAGGCTGGGAGGCGGAATTCGTGTGGTTTCCTGGAGCGGGATCCGGACAGGACTCTTGCTGAGATGAGTGGGGAATTTGGGAGCGACGTCTTCTGAACGTGAGGTCGGGAAAACGCCGCTCCTGTGCGATGAGCGAAGCCAACAGGTCAGCGTATTCCGGATAATCGTTCAGCTCCGGGTTCTTCTCGACCAGCCTGACCGCCGCAATCACGTTCTTCATGGCTACGGGGGGAACGGCGGCGGAAGAAGCGGCTGCCACTCGATCCGCAATGCGCATCGCTGTCATTCTCATCTTCTCCGGGGGAAACCCGGTTGACGTCACTCTATCCTGGGGATCACCCCTGGGTGAGGCAAACTCCTGGACTGGATCGGCGGCAGGAGCGGGATTCCGAAGCGAGGGGCGAAGGCGTCCTGTCCTCGGCTTCCTGCCGGAGTTCTCCTCCAGCCTACGGAGCCTCTCCCAGGCCACAGAGATGTCTGCCCTCCTCGCCTTAACCTCGGGGAGAAGAAAGTAGCGAGAAAAGCAGTTAAGCATACCCTCGGCGAGCTCCAGGCGCCAGCGTATCTCGCTGGGGGCATCGTAGAGGTCCGTGGTGAACAACGTTCCGTCCACAAGGTCCAGAGTCTCCGAGAGATCGTGGCCTGGGTGCCGCATGAGTCTCTTGGAAGGAGACATGATACTGGCTCGCCCGAACCCAGAGGAAGGGGAAAAAAAAGGCATCGAGTCCTTACAGCCAACTCACGGTCGCGGCCGTCTCACTAGGGCTGCGACCTACTGTCATAACTCTGGCTCTCACGAGCCAGGAAAGGAGATACGAGGGCGACCAGTGAGATAGCGTAGTTTATTAACAAAGCACACACTACACAAAATAACGAACAGAAAAGTAAAGAGCCACGTGGGGCTAAAACACACACAGAACTAAGGGAAACATACCACCCAGGGAGAAAGGCTAGAGAGGCGGCGAGGGAAAAATACACGCCGAGTCGCAACACTTACTTTGGGTGAAGCGCCGAGGTAACGGCGGACTGAAGCTAGACGTAGGAGCTAACAGTCGTGGGAACACAAGGAACGTCTTCCCATAGCGAGGTCGCAGCGACGAGTAACTCTCGGCTGCTCGCTTAAATGGGGGAGAGATTGGGAATAGGAGACAGCTGTCCCAGCGCAGCTGAACTAGACAGCTGGCAATCAGCTGGGCGCTGTCAAAGAGCGGGCCATGGAAGACCCGGCACGGACTACCCCGGAGCAGGAGCGAACTGGACAACCTGAACGCAGAGAAAAGTTCAGGTTGTGACACCAACATTTAGGTGTTGTAATACACATTTTTTATTATTATTAAGAGTTTTACAACAGGTCAAGGTTGGCCCTCAGTTGCGTGTGTGTGCAACGTGTGTGTATATGCGCACACACAATAGACGTATATACTAGTTTTCACTTTGTGAATATGATGATGCTAAATTCCATGTTGCATTTTTTAGATAATTAGTATTGTGAAATATATGTAGTGTGTTGTAAGACTCAAACGTACATAATAATATTATAATTTAAGAAATTTCTGTGTGTGTGTGTGTGTTCTGTGCATACCTCCCGAACCATTTGTCAGACTGGCCTCAGATTTGATACGTGCTGTTCTGAGGTAACGAGGGTGTGCATCCCCGAATTTCAGCCTCCCCGGATATGCGAAAGTTTAGGAGGGAAAATCCTTATTGAACATCCATAGGGGAGCTATGGGCATTCATAGCTATGACATCACAGGCGGACAGATGTTGCCGTGGTTACTATTGTCAGGCAGACACAGCATCAAAGATCAAAGTCAGGGATCACTGAACGAGTGGTGACGTCAAAGGTCAAAGGCAGGTTTCACCATGGTTACTGTTGCCATGGTAACCATGTCAAAGCTCAAAGGCAGGCATCACCATGGTTACTGTTGCCATGGTAACAGTAACTTTCTACAGGCATGCAGAAATACTTGCTTATACTTGGTTTCCACAGGCATGCACGGTGTAAAGACCTGACCCGACCAGGTATGCACTAGTCATATTATAATGTAAGAAATCTCTGTCTGTTTGTCTGTTTGTCTGTGTGTCTGTGTGTTCCGTGCGTATCTCCCAAACCATTTGTCAGACTGGCCTCAGATTTTATATGTGCTTTGCTGAGGTTACGAGGGTGTGCATCCCTGAATTTCAGCCTCCTCAGATATGCAGACGTTTAGGAGGGGAAATCTTTAATGAACATCCATAGGGGAGCTATGGGCATTCATAGATCAATGGCAGGCATCACCCTGGTTACTGTTGCCAGGGAGACATCAAAGGCAGGCATCACCATGGTTACTGTTGCGAGGCAGACACATCATCGAAGATCAAAAGAAGGCATCACTGAACAAGTGGTGACGTCAAAGATCAAAGGCAGGTTTCACCATAGTTACTGTTGCCATGGTAACAGTAACTTTCTATGGGCATGCAGAAATGCTTGCTTACACTTGCTTTCTACAGGCATGCAGAAATATTTCCTTATACTTGGTTTCTACGGGCATGCTCGGGTAAGCACAAGTTTCTTTTAATTTTTTTTGATTATGGCTTACAGCTAATAAAAGCCCAATATTCAGTTTCTCAAAAAGTTTGAATATTACATAATATCATCCATCCATCCATCCATCCATCCATCCATCCATCCATCCATCTTCTACCACTTTTCTGGAGGTCTGGGTCATGGAGGCAGCAGTTAAAGCAGAGAAGCCCAGACTTCCCTCTCCCCAGCCACCTGCTCCAGGTCTTCAGAGAGGATACCAAGGTATTCCCAGACCAGCTGGGAGACATAGTCTCTCCATCGAGTCCTGGGTCTGCCCCGGGGTCTCCTCCCAGTGTCATCACCTTTCACCCGAAACGGGTATATCCACAGTTCCTTCCTTACTCCTCTCCACTGTACGTCGAGCCCGTCTTTTCTCGTAAGCCAACACTCTCTTTGAATTATGCTCCCTGCAAACTTTCCTTATGAGGTTCTTCCATTCCGCTCTATCATGTACGACCAATTGCCATTGATCTAAAACATTGGCACACTTCAATGCATTTTTGCATGTGTCCTTAAAACGGAGTTTGGGTCGACCTACTTTGCGAGAACCATGAGCCAGCTCACAATACAGGAGTTCCTTCACCGGCCTATCATCATTCATTCGACAGACATGACCTAACCAGCGCAGGCGACTCATTACAAACTTGATCTCGATGTCTTCGACGTGTGCCCACCGTAGCACCTCCTCATTGCTGATGAAATCGTCCCACTTGATGTTTAGTATAAGGCGAAGGTGACGCTGTTGGATTATGCGAAGCTGCCTGACTTCATGCTGGTAAAGGGTCCAGGTTTCGCTGCCATACATCAGGAGGGGCATAAGGCACTGATTGTAAACTGCGACTTTGGTAGAGACTGTGAGGTCATGCGAATCAAACACCCTCTTGCACAGATGGCCAAAAGCACACGATGCTGCTTGGATGCGAGATGCAAGTTCCCCCTTCATAGAGCAGTCACTGCTGACATAACTGCCGAGATACTTGAAGCAAGTAACGTTGGCCAATTTGATGTCGTCAATAAAGAACTCAGCTGTATTGCCAATACACATGGTTTCTGTTTTGACTGTGTTGATGCAGAGACCCATTCTCTTAGTGACATCACTGTAGGAGGATAATAACATCTGCAGGCCCTCTGGTGTATCACTGAAAATAGCGGTATCGTCAGCATACTGAGCTTCTCTAATATATTCTGTGAGGACTCTGGATTTCACTTTTAATCTGCGGAGGTCAAAAAGATCGCCATCGTAACGCAGTCTGATCTGTACGCTGCAGGTGTGCTTGATTTCTTTGAAAGCGAGCCAAAGTAGGACTGCTGCATGCATGCCAAAGAGTGTTGGAGCTAGTTTACACCCCTGCTTGACCCCGCTGTTGTATTCAAGGGATTGGGTGAGTTCACCATTGATAGCAAGTCGGACGTGCACGTCCGTGTATAGTCTCTTGATGATTCTTATAAACTCCTCCCAGTGGATGTGTCTGAAACACATAATTGCTGTACATAACAATAATTGCATAATATCATTTTTTTTTTAAATGATTTTGATAGAAATATTGGCCAACTGGAAAGTATGTCCATGTACACACTCAATACTTGGTAGGGGCTCCTTTTACATGAATTACTGCATCAATGCGGTGTGGCATGGAGGTGATCAGCCTGTGTTACTGCCGAGGTGTTATGGAGGCCCAGGTTGCTTTGATAATGGCCTTCAGCTCATCTGCATTGCTGGGTCTGATGTCTTTCATCTTCCTTTTGACAATTTATTTACCTTTTGTTCTTATTAAAGACAAAAATAGAAAGATGTTTTTACCTTCTTTACATATTTCAACTGTGCACTGCAGCCTTCATCAGAAGAGTCAGCTGATTCAGCTTTATTTATAAAGCGCCACATCACAACAGAAGTCATCTCATAGCACTACAAAATGCAGAGAAAACCCCACAATTTCAGAAAGACCCAGCAATCAGACGATCCCCGGTAAGCAAGCACTTAGCGACGGTGGAGATGAAAAACTCCCATTTAACAGGAAGAAACTTCTAGCAGAACCAGGCTCAGGGAGGGGCAGTCATCTGCTGCGACTGGCTGGGGGTGAGGGGATAGAGAGGATAAAGAGGACAGACAAAAAGAACATAACAGTGAGATGCCAAGTACATTATTGGAAGTCATCCAGCAGTATGGATCTATTAACAGCAGAACAGAAGAGGGCTTAAGAGACACAAAATCCCTCCCTAATTGTAGGCTATATTAAAAAGGAAGGATTTTACCCTGTTCTTAAAAACAGAGACCGAGTCTGACTCCCGGACCCAGAGTGGTAATTGGTTCCATAGAGAAGGAGCTTGATTGCAGAAGGCTCTGTCTCCGAATGTAGTTTTGGAGATTCTGGGCATTACAAGTAATCCAGCATTTTGGGAGTGTAGTGTTCTATTAGGATGGTAAGGTAATATCAGATCTTTTATATATAAGGAGGAATGATTATTAAGAGCTTTGAAAGTGAGAAGAAGGATTTTAAACTTAATTCTAAACTCTATGGGAAGCCAGTGAAGGGAGGACAGAACCGGGGAGATATGATCTCTCTTTCTAGAGCCAGTTAAAACTCTTGCAGATTTTTTTAAGGATATTTTAGGAGAACCTGATAATATCGAGTTACAATAATTTAATCTAGAGCTGACAAAGGCGTGGATCAGTTTCTCAGCATCGTTCAGAGACAAGATGCTCCTAATCTTGGCAATATTGCGCAGATGATAGAAGGCAGTCTTAGAAACAAATTTAATATGGAATTAAAGGACAGATCTTGATCAAAAATAACTTCAAGGTTCCTCACAGAACTATTTAGAGTGAGAGTGGCAGCATCCAAAGAGAAAGAGCATGATTTGGCAAGGAGTTTCTAAGGTGTTTTGGGCCAACAAGAATTACTTCAGTCTTATCTGAGTTTAATAGCAGAAAATTACAAGTCACCCAGGCTTTGATTTCCTTAAGACAGGCATCTAACTTAGCTAATTGATTAAAATCATCGGGCTTCATTGACAGGTATAGTTGTGTGTTGTCTGCATAACAATGAAAATGTATACAGTGCTTTCTAATGATATTGCCTAACAGAAGCATATATAAACTAAAAAGAGTAGGGCCTAACACAGATCCCTGTGGCACTCTGTGACTGAGCTTAGAGTTGGAAGAAAATTCATCATTGATGTGAACAAACTGAAATCTATCGGACAAACAAGATCTAAACCACTGCAGTGGAGTTCCACTCAGGCCAATATGGTGTTCTAATCTATCAAGTAGAATGGCATGATCGATAGTGTTAAAGGCTGCACTAAGATCTAAAAGGACAAGAACAGAAACAAGTCCATTATCAGATGCGATAAGGAGGTCATTAGTGACCTTCACTAAGGCAGTTTCAGGGCTGTGATGGACTCTGAACCCAGATTGAAACTCCTCAAACAAACCAACTCCCTGCAAGTGGTCAAACAATTGCGCAACAACAACTCTTTCCAAGATTTTTGAAATGAAAGGCAGATTAGAGATTGGTTGATAGCCAAAACTCCTGGATCGAGCGTTGGCTTTTTGATTAAAGGTTTAATTACAGCAGTTTTAAAAGCCAGTGGTACATAACCCAGAGTTAAAGAAGAATTAATTATATGAAGAATATGGCTACCAATAATTGGGAAGACAATTTTAAATAACCTGGTAGGAATAGGGTCCAAAAGACAAGATGAAGGCTTAGATGAGGAGATTATTTTATCCAACTCTAAGAGGTTGATTGGAGTAAACTCATCTAAACAGATATCAATTGAGGGAGTTGTAGTAGTAAATGTACTTAAGTTTACGGTAGGAAAAATCTGACTGATTTTATCTCTAATAGATAAAATTTTATGATTGAAAAAGTTCAGAAAGTCCTGACTAGAAAGCTCAGGGGGGATGCAAGGATTGACCAAGACCTGACACTTTGTCAGCCTGGCTATAGTGTTGAAAAGAAACCTGGGGTTATTCTTATTTGCTTCTATTAATGCAGAATAATAACTTGATCTAGCTTTTCTAAGAGATTTTTTATAAATTAAGAGATGATTTCTCCACGCAAAATTGGATTCCTCTAAATTAGTAGAACGCCATTTCCTTTCCAATTTACAAGTCTTCTGTTTTAAGCTACGAGTTTCTGAGTTAAACCAAGGGGTTAGAAATCTCTGGTTAGACTTTTTCTTTTTTAAAGGGGCTACCAAATCTAGAGTCCGATGCACAGAGGCTGTAACAGTATCTACCATGCAATCAATTATGAAAGGAGCAGGCTCTCCATCTTTTATTTCTGTTGTGTTGACCCATGGTATAGAGGAAACAATCTGCAAAAATTTGGTAACAACGTCATCTTAAAGACATCTGCTGTAGTAGTATTTTTCTTTAGGAGTCAAATAATCAGAAATAGTGAAATCAAAGGTTAACAGACAATGGTCTGACAGTACAGGATTATGAGGAGACACTACCAGATTGTCTGTATCTATACCATAAGTCAAAACAAGGTCCAATGTATGGTGTAGATAATGGGTAGAATTTTCTACTTTCTGGGAAAACCCCATTGAGTCTAAAATTGAATTGAATGCCTTATTAAGACAGTCACTCTCCACAACAACATGTATGTTAAAGTCCCCTACAATAATTATTCTATCTGATTTCAGCACTAAATCAGCTAAAAATTCAGCAAATTCGGATAGAAACTCTGAGTAGGCCGAGGGAGGACAATAAACTATGGCAAAGAGAATTGGGTTCAAGCCAAGATAGCCAACATACCCCACACTGAGGACCAGGCCCTCAAAGGAATTAAAACATAATTTTTTCTTGACATTAACTAGTAATTTAGAATGGAAAATTGCCACCACTCCACCTCCACAACCAGAAACTCTGGGGTTATGACAGTTTAAATAACCAGAGGGAGTTGATTCATTCAAACCAATATAATCGTCTTGCCCAAGCCAAGTCTCTGTGAGGGATAATAAATCGATCTGATGATTGATTAATAGATCATGGACTAGCAGAGACTTGGGAGTTAGAGACCTAATATTTAATAAAACACATTTAATTTTAAAATTTTGGGTAGGAACAGAGGCCAAATTATTAAATTTAGAGACTTGAGGTTTGATTTGAATTTTACCAACATTTTGTTTAGTCACTTTGGGATGTTTATACATTCTATTTTTATTAACTTTTTTATTGACTTTGGGGGAAGCAGAGAAAGGTTCTCTAAGGGAGAAGACTGGGGCAAAGTTGAGGGGTGGTGGATGAGGAGGAGCTGCAGAAAGACGTGTATTTATCAGGTTGTGTTGTATTTGTCTTGAGTTACAATATTTTGGGTAACGGGAGACAGAGACAATCTCTGTAGGGTTATAAATCAAATGGTGATCCAAACAGTACAAATTATATGGATTAATGAGATTAATATGAGAAGTGGAAACAGAACCAAAAAAAGGGCTGATGGGCAGACCCAGGAGCTTCAGAGTGAGTAAACACACCAAGTTTCAGTCACTGTACCAAAAAACACTGAATGGAATAGAACAGATTGTCTCTTAAAACATGTGTACCAATTCTATTTGGGTGGATGCCATCAGGCGTCATAAGTGATGGGCGGTTCCAAAACAAGTTAAAATTGTCTACAAAACCAATGTTAAAAATAGGACAAGTAAAACACAGCCAAGTATTAAGACTAAGAGTTCTGCTAAAATAATTACAGCCTTGCCTGAGAGGTGCCAAAGGCCCAGAGATAAACGCACATCTGCCACAGTTCATAAGAGCGGACAGAAGGCTCCTGAAGTCACTCTTTAAAATCTCCGACGCTTCATCTGGGATGTTATTGCATCCAACATGTACTATGACTATGACAGTTTGAACTTGGGGGAATTCATTTAGCAGGTCAGGGTTAAGGGCTTCAATGTCAGAGACTCTAGCCCCAGGAAAAAATCTAGTGGTACAGTACCTGCTTCTGACATTCCTCATAATCGAGTCACCAATTACCAGCGTCGTCTGGGGAAGGGGGGGGGGGGGTTGTCGGTGGATTCTGACGTGGAGAATAACTTTGTTGAGGGTGTTGTTGTTGTGAAGGTGGGGTGATGCGCTCTCTTCTATTTGGAGCTGGTGTGTAATTTGGCACACCTAGAGTTGTCTTAATCCGGGGTTTGTGGACCTGAGCTGCCGCTGAAGGAGAGGAAGGAGGAGGACGTGGGGTGGCCACGGGCGGACGGCCAGTGTCCAGGTGGGGAAAATCCTCCAGAGAAAGGATGTCAAATCTATTATCCAGGACCAGAGGAAGAGAAGAGGCGCGGCCCTGTCTGGGAGACCAACAATGATTGCCAGCTGGTCCAACCAAGGTCCAGGGCGCACATTGAGTGTGAGAAGTACCGACCGGGGCTTTGGGTTTAGCCCCGAGACGAAGCCAGTGTCGATTGCTGTGGTCCTGGACATCGGAAGAAGCTGGAGCCGGAATCACTCAGGTGAGTGATCAGGTGATTAAGCGGAAGTTCTTGATTGCTGCCAGGTGTCATTTTATCAGCTGACTTTCATAGGCGGGGCCAGCCCAGCAGACCTGTCAGATCCACCGAGCCGGCCCCTCTTTCCGCAGTCTGATGATCTCTGGAGAATGTGGTCCCAGGTGTGGGAAAGCATAAAGGCCCCCTCATAAAGCCCCCCCCCCCCCAGAGGGCACATGCGCACGCAGCGACCGGCAGCTGGTGAAAAAGTCTGTCGTCTGTGTGTCTGTTTTTATGTACTTTTATGTGTTTTTATGTAATCCTCTGTGTCGTTTCTGCCCTGGAATGTTTGTGGACTGTATGGCGAAGAGCTCCCTGGTTCCAACAACATGGACTTCCTCCCCTTTCTTGCACTGCTGCTACTTTTCCTCCGGCTCTTTGTCTATGAGGTAAACGCGACCGGCATCACGGCGGGCAGAATACATTATTCCAGGGACATGTTGCTGCATTTAAACACGGTTGATGTAGCGGCTGTGATTGAGCCTAAGCCGCAACTGCCGGACTTTATTTTGAGAGACGGACACAGCGGTGAAAAGAGAGATGGGAGAGATGGGAGAAGGAAACGCGGAAAGCATGGAGGTGTGAAATTGCACCTGAGAAGACATCAGTTTGGTAACATTCCTCTTCCTTCTATAATTTTTTGGGAACGTACAGTCTCTGAGAAACAAGGTGGATGAAATTCAAGGGAATGTACACTACCAGAAGGACTTTAAGAACTGCTGTGTCATGGCTTTCACCGAATCTTGGCCTACTGTTCAAGACCGAGACGCAGACCTGTGGATTGACGGCTTTGGAGCCCCAATGTGCTCGGATCAGCAGGAAGAGGTAACGGGGAAACGTCAGGGGGGCGGCGTATGTTTATACATTAATAAGCAGTACTGCACATCTGTCACGGTCAGAGAGCGCATCTGTACACCTGATGTGGAGCTGCTGTCTGTGTCACTACGCCCCTTTTATTTGCCTCGCGAGTTCCCCCAACTTTTCATCACAACTGTGTACATTCACCCGAGGGCAGACACTGACTCCGCCTCCAGCACCATCTTTGATGTGATCCAGCGGCTGCAATCAATTTCTTCAGAGGCGCCAAACTTCATTCTTGGGGATTTTAACCATGTTTCTTTAAAGAAGACACTTAAAAACTTTTATCAGTATGTCTCCTGCCCAACCAGGCAAAAAAAGACATTGGACCTGTGCTATGGATCCATAGAGCGGGCCTATAATTCACTCCCCCTTCCTCCTGTAGGATCCTCAGATCACAACTGTGTACATTTGCTGCCCATATGTAAAACTGCTCTCAGAAGAGGCAAGGTGGAGACGAGAGACATTGATGTGTGGACAGAAGATTCAGTGCACAGCCTCCAGGAATGCTTTGACTGTACAGACTGGGAGATGTTCACACTGGCCTGTGGGGATGATTTGGACTCTTTGGTGGACGTCACATGCTCATACATGGCTTTCTGTAAAAATAAGATTGTTCCACGTAAACGTGTCAAAATATATCCCAACAACAAACCATGGGTTACAAAATCAGTTAAATCCTACTTACAGAGGAAAGCACTTGCCTTTAAACAGGGGTCTGTTTCTGAGCTACAGGTTGCCACAAAAGAGCTGAAGGCCGAAATTTTAAGAGCAAAACAGAATTATAAATCAGAATTGGAAAGCAAGATGGCAACAAAGAAACTTGGTTCAGCCTGGGCCAGTATGAAAACTATTGCAGGCCTTCAGAGCACAGAGTGCAGTAATCGTGTGTTTTTAGATGGTTTTAATTCAGACACAGAGCTGGCTAATGCTCTTAATTGTTTTTATGGTCGTTTTGACTCCTTTGATTTTAGCACAGAAACCCAAGATTTGAAACAGAAACTCAAAGACAATCAGCACTTTAATATTGAGGTGCAGGATGTTAAAAGGGAGTTCTGCGCTGTAAAAGTGAACAAAAGTCAGGGCCCTGATAATATATGTGGGCACTTGGTAAAGTCCTGTGCACATGAACTGAGTCCTATATTTCATTACATTTCCAATAAGTCCTTACAGACACAACATGTGCCTAAGATCTGGAAAGAGGCCGTGGTTGTTCCCGTTCCAAAATCCAGCTGTCCTAAAATGGTAAACGACTTTAGACCAGTTGCTTTGACCTCAATTTTAATGAAAATTTTTGAAAAACTGGTCAGATGTGAGGTCCTAAAGCAGACTGAGCATGCATTGGATCCTCTGCAGTTTGCCTATAGGCCTCACAGAGGAGTGGAGGATGCCACTGTCACTCTGTTTAACATGCTTTTTAAACATCTGGATTTTAATGGGACACACGCCAGACTTTTATTTGTGGACTTTTCCTCCGCCTTTAATACAATCCAACCTCATATCTTAGTTGAAAGGCTCCTGCAACAATTTGATTTGAGCAATAATCTGGTGGGTTGGATTCTGGATTTCTTAACCAACAGGACGCAGAGAGTAAGGGTCAATGGTACATTGTCTGACCTAAAGTGCTCTTCTACTGGCTCTCCTCAGGGGTGTGTGTTGTCACCACTACTCTTCATCCTGTACACAAACATGTGTCGGAGCAGACATGACAACAGACACATTATAAAGTATGCTGATGACTCAGTTATTGTCAGTCTCCTCCAGGATGGTGAGAGTGGCCACAGCCCAGTAGTTGATGATTTTGTTGACTGGTGTGAGGATTCCTACCTGCAGCTGAATACGACAAAAACTAAAGACATGATTATTGACTTTAGGAGGAAAACTCCCAGGCACAAAGTCACCGTACTAAAAGGCCAGACCACCGAATGTGTACAATCCTACAAATATCTTGGGACGATTATTGATAGTAATTTAAACTTTGAAGAGAACTGTGAAAGGGTGTGCTAAAAGGGTCAGCAACATTTGCATTGCTTGAGAAAACTTGCACGCTTCCAAATTGACCGAACCATAATGACAAAGTTTTATTGGGCTTTTATTGAATCTGTTTTATCCTTTTCTTTAGTGTCATGGTTTGGTCAGATAAAACTGAAACAGAGGAAATCCTTGGATCAGGTAGTTAGAAGGTCCAGTCGTTTGCTTGGTGAGCCACAGCTGAGCCTGACATCCCTGTACACCAGACAAGTACAGAGGATGGCTACCTCCATTTTAAATGATGACTCCCACCCTTTGCACTGCAACTTTCAGCTTCTTCCCTCAAGACGGAGGTTTGCTGTCCCAAAAAGTAGAACCCAGCGCTACAAAAACAGCTTTGTTCCTGCTGCTGTCAAAGAGTTGAACAAGCTGTAACAATATATTGCACATAATTTAGGTACCTATTTATTAACTCCATTTTATATTTACTTATTTTTGTAGGATGTTACTTGGGTTCTAAATATTTTATTGGGTTTTAGACCTTTGAGTTTTTAACCTCTTTGACTAGTTTTTAACTTTTAATATGACCCTTCTCTCTTACCTCTGGTTTTTCTCCCATCTCTTTGTCTTTTTATACCCTGATTGATGGAGCCTTGAGTATTTTTATCATGTTTATAGTCAGCTTCATATGTGCCTGTGTTTGTGTCTATGTTGAATGTAATTTGTGGCTTGTAAATATGGATGTCACCAGACTGCAAAACAAATCTACCTACGGGTACAAATAAAGTAACCTGAACCTGAACCCTCATCCCGGTTCATGATATCTTTTCCCCGCTTCCTGATTTCTATGGCCTCCTTGATCCAGCGTTTGTGTCTGTTGTTCTCCGATCCAATGATTTTTGCATTGTCCCAGTCCATGGTGTGATTATTTCTTTTGCAGTGATCTGATATAGCTGATTTTAATGCTTCTTGTTCTGCCTTTTCTTTTTGTGATCTTGTGAGTCGCCCTTGTGTTTCCTTCTCACATTCCTTCTGGTGTTCTTGATTCCTGTTGATTCCTGTTTGTTTTCTTTGTTTTTGACTTGCTGTTCATGGTTTTTGCAGCAAGTCAAAAACATAGAAAACAAACAGGAATCAAGACACAGAACAAAAGCAGAAATCAAAAACAAGGACACCATAACTATACCATACATCCGAGGGATAATGAAACCAATTCAAAGGATCATGAAAAAATACAAAATAAACACAGCAGTAAAACCTCACAAAAAATTAAGACAGTTATTAGTACTCCCCAAGGACAAAATAGAACAAGACAAAAAATGCAACGTAATATATGAAATATCATGCAGATCATGTAACAAAACCTACATTGGAGAAACCGGAAGATCGTTCACCACAAGGAAAAAAGATGAGGGTGTAGAGATTGTGTTCAATGATGAGGCTGGGTTTATTTCTCAGGTTCAGTTTTATTATCAGAACACATTCTCTATCAACCTCCAAGCAAGAAAAGAGACAGATCACAGTCACATCACTCTCTTATACTCCGGAACATTGAAACTCAAGTCACATGGTGTCTGAGCAAACATACAGTCACATTGTAACCCCTTTGATCCTCCACCATTGTCTCTCAGCCTTCGACGGTCCGGAAATCCCTCCAGGGCCTCTCTCTGAGACAAAGGACAAATCTCACACCTCCTCGATACCTCCTGCAGGCTCAGTCCTTTTGTCCCTCGAGACGTGAAGCACACAATAAACATTCAGCAATACATTTGTGGAAAATATGTACTCAACATATGTGCCACATAACCCCTCCCCCAAACGTCTAATATGGGACAACATAATCAGAGATGCATGGCATAAAAAAAACATTACCACATAACAAAAATTCAGTCCACCAGTTGCCTAGGTCTAAACCTCCTGCCATATCTGCTGTAAGCCGGCTTTGCTGCTTCTGCAGTGTCTTCCTGCACCTGTGGATTAGAACTGTTAGCCAAACTCTGTGGGGGTTCAGGAGAAAGCCTTCTCGGTGGTCTACCGCGACGGGGGGCCCTCGCCAACTGCACTTGTTCATCAGCCAAAACGAAAGCAGGTTTAAGTCTGTTTATGCAAATCAACTCCTTCCTGTCTCCCAAATCTAGCAAAAAATGCTTCTCTCCTGTTTCCAGCACTCTGAAAGGTCCATCATAAGGTGGCCGCAAATTTGGGCGATGAGCATCATGTCTAACAAAAACAAACTCTACATTTTTTAAAGCCTTCGGCACAAAAACGCATGGGAAACTGTGATGAACCGGGCCAGGGAGTGTGTTTGATCCTGTACCGCTCTGCAACAGCTGAGCAGGGGGGCAATTTGGTGCAGGGTTGTCGGGGAGAAATTCACCAGGTAAATGGAGAGGCTGTGTAAAAACTAACTCAGCTGGGGAGGCCTGCCAATCCTCCTTAGGTGCAGAACGCAACCCCAATAAAACCCATGGAAGTTTGTCAACCCAATTTGTATCCGTAAGCGACGCTCTGAGGGCCGCTTTCAATGAGCTATGAAAACGTTCGCATAAACCGTTAGCCTGGGGGTTATACGTGGTAGTGCGATGAATCTTCACCCCTAGGCTGCGGGCCATCAATGACCAGAGTTCGGAAACAAATTGAGGACCCCTATCGGACGTTATGTCCAATGGAACTCCAAAACACGCAACCCAAGCTGTTAAAAACGCGCGTGCGACTTCTTCCACAGTGGTGGATGCCAGAGGAACCGCTTCTGGCCAACGCGTGGTGCGATCCACCATCGTCAAAAGGTGTGTGCACCCCTGTGACAACGGAAGGGGGCCCACCAAGTCGACATGCACATGATCAAAGCGCTTAGCCAGGATGTGAAAAGGCTCCAAAGGAGCTCTAGTGTGCTTGTGTATTTTGGCTCGCTGACACGCTACGCAGGTTGCCGCCCACTCCTTGACCTGTTTACGCAACCCTGGCCAAACAAATTTCTCCCCCACCATCTTGATCGATGCGCGCACCCCGGGGTGCGCCAGGGAATGGACCGAGTCAAAAACGTGGTGACGCCACACGGCTGGTACCACGGGGCGTGGCCATCCCATGGAGACATCGCAGATTAGGGGAGGCATACCCATTTGCAGCACTCTGTCCTCCAGCCTTAACCCTGTTGGTCCAGACTGGAGCGCGCACACATCCGCATCGCTAACCTGCTCCGCGGCCTGTCTTTGCTGCCGGCCCGACCAAGGTTCTGAAATCTTGGCCATCGCAAACGTTAGCGGCTTGTGGTCCACAAACGCGGTGAAACGGCGCCCTTCCAACCAGAACTGGAAATGGCAAATGGCCAAGTGTAGGGCCAAAAGCTCCCTGTCGAACGCGCAGTGTTTTCGCTCGCTATCGCGCAAGGTTTTGCTGAAAAACATGAGTGGCTGCCAGGTCCCTGCTACAAACTGTTCAACGACTGCCCCCACCGCTAAATTGGAAGCGTCAGTGGTGAGCGCCATGCGGGCCGTTGGGACTGGGTGTACCAACAAAACCGCATTTGCCAGGGCTGTTTTGACTTGGGAGAATGCACGCTCCCGATCTGGAGACCATTCGATTTTATTTGCGCCGCGCTTGGGAGGAAACAGTTGTAAAAATTAACCATTCCCAAAAACTCCTGTAACGCTTTAACCGTTTGAGGTCGGGGAAAATCCGTTATTGCGCGTACTTTATCGGGCAGAGGGACCACTCCTTCTGGTGAAACGCAGTGCCCCAAAAAATCAATTTGCGCCACCCCAAACTGGCACTTCGCTGGGTTAATTATTAACCCGTGCTCTGCCAGCCTCCGAAAAACCTCTGTGAGGTGGCTTTCATGCTCGTGTTCGGACGTGCTGGCTACCAAAATGTCATCCAGGTAGACGAACATGAAAGGAAGATCGCTTAGAACCGCGTCCATCATACGCTGGAACGTCTGCGTGGCGCCCTTTAATCCAAAAGGCATACGCAAAAACTCAAAAAGCCCGAAAGGAGTTATTACCGCAGTTTTGGGTATATCTTGAGTGCGCACTGGGACCTGCTGGTAACCACGCACCAAGTCTATTTTAGAAAAAATGCGCGCCCCCGCCAAATGAACCGAAAAATCTTGGATGTGCGGGATCGGGTAGCGGTCGTGCGCTGAGGCGTTATTCAACCTGCGGAAATTACCGCAAGGTCGCCACGAACCATCAGCCTTTGGGACCATGTGTAGCGGTGAAGCCCAGGGGCTTTTAGAACGTCTAATGATGCCCAGTTTTTCCAAGTTGGCAAACTCCTCACGCGCTATGGCCAGTTTAGCTGAGTCCAAGCGCCGAGCTTTTGCAAAAACTGGCGGCCCGGTGGTAGTGATAAAATGTTCCACCCCATGTTTAGCCACTGTCGCTGAAAATGTTGGGACTGTGAGTGCTGGGAACTGAGTGAGCAGTGCGTGAAACTTACCACCTGCGGCTATGACGTTGGCCTGTGCAGTCGGCGGAGCCACCCGGGCTGTGCAGGAAATAGAGTGAAAAGACAGTGCATTAACCAGACGTCTATTAGCAAGATCAACCAATAAACCATGTGAGCATAAAAAATCAGCACCTAACATGTTGAAACTGACTGCTGCTATGACAAAAATCCACTTGAATGTTCGGCCGTGTAGAGACAGGAGCAGAGTCTTCTCCCCGAAGGTCTTAATTGCCGAGCCATTTGCCGCCGACACCAGGGGACCACTGGAAGGCGCCAGCCAGTCAGCGTAGGAGGGTGTGATGAAACTCAGCTGGGAGCCTGTGTCCACCAGGAAGTGCCGCCCTGATCGCTCGTCCCTCAGGTAGAGCAGCTTGTTCTTTTCGCCGAGAGCAGCAGCTGCTACAGACTCCCGGTCTTGGCGTTTCCCGAGCGCTTGAACTGGCACGGTGGAATGCACTTGCGTGCTCTCTCAGCGAAACGGCGATGGTAATAGCAAAGGACGTCGCCCACTCCGCGTCTCCTGGCCTCCGCCGCTGCCGTTGTCAGTGAGTCTGGTGCTGCAGCCTCTGGCCCCCTGCCATCTCCGGGTGTTGCGCTCAGCTCTGCTGCTGTGGCCGTGGCTGTGTGTCGTCTATGAGCGTCGACGAGCCGCTGCGCCTCCTGGCCCAGCTCGTGGTAGTCTCGTTGGGCCAGCAGCTGTGAACTGGCCAGGGTAACTCTCACCGCTGACGGCAGTGTCCTAAGGAAAAGGTGGGCGAAAATAAAACCATCATCTTCGGAGTCTCTCAAACTCAGCATCCTCGCCATCAGGTCTGCAGGTCTCTCAGCCTCGCCTTCAGTCAACGCCAGGAGCTTCTGTGCTCGCTCTCCCAGCGAGGGGGTGAAAGAACGGATGAGAGCCGCTTTCAATGCACCGTACTTGTCGTCGTCTGGCGGGCGGTTAATCAGGCTCTCTACCCGCTGGGCCGTGTGGCTGTCCAGCTTCGCAACCACATGGTAGAATTTCGTGGCATCTGCCGAAATTCCCCACAGATGGAACTGTGCCACGACTGCGTTAAACCAGGAGCACGGGCTATGCTGCCAGAAATCAGGTAGCTTGACTGTGGTAGCTGCATTAGCCTGGCTGGCTCCTGATGAGTCCGGTGCAGAAGAATCGTCACCGGCCATAATTCGTCGTAGGGTCACCAGTGTAGAGATTGTGTTCAATGATGAGGCTGGGTTTATTTCTCAGGTTCAGTTTTATTATCAGAACACATTCTCTATCAACCTCCAAGCAAGAAAAGAGACAGATCACAGTCACATCACTCTCTTATACTCCGGAACATTGAAACTCAAGTCACATGGTGTCTGAGCAAACATACAGTCACATTGTAACCCCTTTGATCCTCCACCATTGTCTCTCAGCCTTCGACGGTCCGGAAATCCCTCCAGGGCCTCTCTCTGAGACAAAGGACAAATCTCACACCTCCTCGATACCTCCTGCAGGCTCAGTCCTTTTGTCCCTCGAGACGTGAAGCACACAATAAACATTCAGCAATACATTTGTGGAAAATATGTACCCAACATATGTGCCACAAGGGGGCCTTTATGCTTTCCCACATCTGGGACCACATTCTCCAGAGACCATCGGTGGCGGAAAGCGGGGCCGGCTCGGTGGATCTGACAGGTCTGCTGGGCTGGCCCCACCTACAAAAGTCAGCTGATGAAATGACACCTGGCAGCAATCAACCGACTCTTCTGACGAAGGCTGCAGTGCACAGTTGAAACATGTAAAGAAGGTAAAAACATCTTTTTATTTTTGTCTTTAATAAGAACAAAAACTAAATAATTAAAAGAAGACAAAATGAACCTACTTGAGTTATTCCTTTTGACAATACTACACAGATTCTCTATGGGGTTTGGGTCAGGAGAGTTTGCTGGCCAGTCAAGCACAGTGATACCATAGTCCATTGTCCATCCAATCAATCAATCAATCAATCAATCAATCAATCAATCAATCAATCAATCAATCAGACTTCATTTATAAAGCACTTTTCATACAGTGTAGCGGGTCAAGTGCTGTACAAAATAATAACATTGACATTTGACCAAAAGCCAAAATATAGTCTCACTCACCAACACACACATACACTTACAACACACTGACTAATCGACTTACCATATAAAACCATGTTAAAAAGAACGACGTATAAAACATTAAAACTGAACTGAGCAAGCACTACCAGTGAGGAAAAACCAGAGGCAATTGCCATGATCGGCCCTTTCAGGGCTGGAATTGAGGACACCATGCGCAAGCTGTAAGTCTGCACATTTAATCAGTGAACACAAAAACACACCAACACTTACAACAGCGGGGACAGACGGGGAAAGCGTCACAGAGTCAAAGATGTCGCATGAACATTAGAGCTTCATCACTAAGACCGCAGCGAAGACAAAGTCTTCCTGACGGTCTTAAATAACCCACACACAAATGAAAACAGCTGTGGAATCATGAGTGAGCGAAATTACCAGATTGGAGGCGGCTGTGACAGCCCGTGAGCAGAACTTGACACCCGGAAATGACGCACGAGCTGTCACGGCGCCTCCATGGCCAGGAGACGAAAAAAGATACAACTGAACAAGGAAATACACAACAGAAAAAGGCTATGCAGCTAAGCAATAATAGGGCTATGCAGCTAAGCAATAATAGGAGACAAGGATCATGACAGTAATAAGACATAAAACCAAGCAATAACAAATTAAAAAAACTTAAAGCAGGATTAATGCAAATAAAAACAGGATAAAAATAGTTAAAACTGTCAGGAGCCAAGCCGGCTTGGCTTTCCCCCGGCTCGGCCCTGATCTATCTGTGGGTTTGGTTCTACTGTTTATGTGTATTTTTGTACTTAACCCCTTAGCCTTAGCCACTGCCTGACCGGCAGCTGTTAGACAGTGTTACAGATGCCTCTCACGAGCCATCAATGAGACGCTGCATGCAGCCGTTGAGTTCGTACGTTTATTGCATAAAGGCAAAATGACAACATAATAAGCCTCGTGGGGCAAAACACAAATAAAGACAATACACTTACATATGAGCAGCGAGGGCGGAACCTGAACGCTGGGAAGAACTGACTTCGGGGTTAGGGAAGCCAGACTGGAAGGCAGGCGAGGTCGCAGCCCCGAGCAAACAGAGCTGCCCCCTTAAATAGGGCTTAACTGATTAATCAGCTGATGAAGGATCATCAGCTGATTGGAATCAGGCCGTCCAGCGGGGCTCCACTGACAGCCGGAAGCCCTGCCGAGACGCTGTCATAATAAAAGTCTAGAGGTGCGCCAGAGGAGAGAACGGAGAACTACTGCACAGCCCGAGTGCCAACAGAGTCAGCACACGGACCATGACAGTTGCCCCCGTTCACGACACGGATTCTAGATGTGGTGTAACATCAGGCTCCCCCCAACCGGGAGGCCAACAAGACCACCCCAGGGAGGGAGGAGGGGGAAAAAAGGCCAAGGAGGGTTAGACCCTGGCGACAAGGGTGACAACAGAAGATACAACAAGAAGCAACTACAGAGCATGGGAAAATACACAAAAAAAAGAATACTCCATAATGCCCATGTGGACAACAGACAGAATGATAAATGCAAATAAAGGAACCCTATGCCTACAGACCACAAACAGAAAACCCGGGTCTATAGACCAGGATATTCAGCTCCAGAAAAAACACATATTATCCCCCAACAGAGGAAGGGAGGGAGAGAAAAAAAACACACTAAATAGCGTTGAAACCTGACAGCTAAATCCATTCAAATAAACTGTTACAGGCAATGAAAGGACATCTCCCAGCCTATGGAAAGAATAATCACAACAGAGGGGGAAAAAAAAAAAAAAAAAAACACATGCTAGGGAGTGGTGAAATACACAGTTATTAACAAAAACACCAGCACATCCCAAAAGGTTACAGCAGAGCAAAGACAAAAAACCAGGGATGACGGCAGGCAGAGCACAACGGCATGAAGGCCAATAGTTCAGGGGGCCACCCTGCATCTAGCGTCCAAATCGCTGGCAGGGGGAAAAGGAACAGTTCGGGCGGCCTACCCCAGTCCCAGGCCAGGAAACACAGTACTTCTGGCGGCTGGGCCAGATCGCCGAACGGAAGGATAAGTTTGCGGGTGGCCGACCCAGAACACCAAATGGGCAAGGCAGTCCTCCAGGCAGCCGACCTGCGTCACACAGCCACCAGGACCACAGGGGAGAAATCGAAGACGGCCTCCCTGGAGAGGGGGGAAATGAGGGAGAGCTGAGCCGAATATGGGGAGCCCCAACGGCACCCAGTGGAGAAGATTTGGGGGAAAGATCACGGACCAGTCCAGCGTCAGACGGCAGAGGATCTGCAGCTCCTTCACTGACCTTGAACCGAACCGGCACTGCGCCCCTGCTGGACCCCAATTGGGCCAGAGCAGCACCCACGACGGACCCCGATTGGGCCAGAGCAGCACCCACGACGGACCCCGATTGGGCCGGAGCAGCACCCACGACGGATCCCGATTGGGCCGGAGCAGCACCCGCAATAGACCTCGATTGGGTCGATGCTGCACCCGCGATGGACCCCGATTGGGTTGCGGCTGCACCCACATCGGACCCCGATTGGGTCAATGCCACACCTGCGATGGACCCCGACTGGGTCGGCGCAGCACCAGGGACGACCTCCAAACCCGAACCCGGAACCTCCAGCACAGCGACCGGGATTGACTCCGCACCGGTGACCCTGGGAGAAGGCTCAGGAGAAGAAGAAGAACCGGGATCAGGATCACCGGTAGCGACAGAGCCCAGTGAGATGAGCTCGGATACAGTGGACGGCTGCACCTGGCTCGTCTCCCCGAGAGACAGGCAAAAATGCTTTAGAATCGATAGAAGGAAGACAAAATAGAGCACTTGCCTGCACTTGAGTTCTGTCGCCATCCAGGACTTCGACGATCGGGGTTCAGAAGGCAGAAGGACGTCCTCTGGCTCCCACTCGGCTACGGCAGGCCCCGCAGCCGGCATGATGGATCTCACAGCCTGAGGACCCTCCAACGCTGATGACCACGCCGACAACCCGCACGGCGTGGCGGCAGGAGACCCTCGACCTGCTGAGTCAGACCGCTGTTCCGTGGAGACCCAGGGATGCTTCGTCGTCGGCGCAGGCTCCAAACTGCAATCTGCTCTCCTCCTCTGCCCATGACGTGGCTGCAGGGCTGGAACTAGGCTCTCCAGGGCCGCAGGCTCCCTCCTCGTCCGGCGGCGTAGGCCTGGTGCCACGGAACGCTCAGGGGAAGGAGACACAAAGGTAGCAGGTCCATTACTAGTTACTGCAGCAGGTGGAGGAAGTTCAGGGGACTGTGAACCCCGAACTCCACCCCCAGGAATCAAGCAAGGCAATTCACCCAATAAGGGAACAGAATGAAAAGTCACTTGCCTGATCCGTAAAGGCCCGATAGAACCCGCTGCAGTGGACTTTGTTCCTCCCTTTCCCCGCTGGATGGTGAAGGAGGGCCCCCTGGAAGGACGAGGAGGAGCCGCTCGTGATGGACCGATGACGCGCTTCACCGAAGCAGGACAGCAGCCGAGGAAGACGTCGAGGAGGAGGGGACGACAGCCGAGGCGATCCGGGCATGAGGAGCTGACAGAACAGCAGGGATTGATGACCCGGGGGGAGAGGCTGCGGGAATTCCCTCCTGTCAAGACGCAGAAGAGGCAGCTGACTGAGAGGTAGAGTTTTTCCGACCACCCGGAACAGGATCCGCTGAGGCTTACTGTCGGCCATGTGACGACGGTTACCGGCAGAGAGCGAGGCAAAGGAGAGGTTCGGGAAACGTCGCTCCTGCGCGGAAACAGAGGCGAGCAGGTCGGCGTACTCTGGATAATCACTTAGTGCCGGATTCCTCTCCACCAGCCTGACTGCCGCCGTCACATGCTTGATGATCTGTGTAGGGTGAACGGCGGAGTGAGCTGCAGCCACTCAGTCCTGGGTGGAAACAGCTGACAGTTGTAACTTCTCCGGGGGAATCCCGACTGACGT
The DNA here is from genome assembly GCA_020510985.1 of Pholidichthys leucotaenia. Lineage (NCBI taxonomy): Eukaryota > Metazoa > Chordata > Actinopteri > Cichliformes > Pholidichthyidae > Pholidichthys > Pholidichthys leucotaenia. The sequence goes on along the minus strand of CM035845.1, from coordinate 37,046,301 downwards.
CTCACTCCTTAGGGGATCACCCCTGGGCGGTGCGAACCCCTGGCCTGGAATGGGGACAGGAATGGGATCCCGAAGCAAGGAGCGAGGATGCCTCCTCTTCGGCTTCCTGCCAGAGTTTCCCTCCAGCCCATGGAGTCTCTCCCGTTGAGCAGTGATGTCCGCCCTCCTCGCTGTGATCTCGGGATGGTCAGCGTAGTGAGGATGGCAGTTAATGGTTGCCTCAACGAGATCCAGGTACCAGCGCAAGCCGCTGGGGAAGTGATGGCTACGAGCGTTGGAAAGGATTCCGTCGATCTCGATGAGAGCCATAATTAGCTCGTAGCCCAGGCTCATAGCGTAGCCCTTGAGTGGCGGCGCCATCTCCCAGCACGCTGGTACGCTGAACAGGGGAACTTCAAGTCCAATTAAACAAACTCACGGTCACCAGCGTCTCTTTGGGCTGTGACCTACTGTTACGGATGGCTCTGACGAGCCATCAATGAGACGCTGCAGGCAGCCGTTGAGTTTGTACATTTATTGCATAAAGGCAAAATGACAAAATAATAAGCCTCGTGGGGCAAAACACAAATAAAGACAATACACTTACATATGTTTTCTCCCACGCTGCTGACAGTCTGCCAGTCCAGCCACGCCCCCTCGTTCTCCTTGTTTCCACCAGCTGTTCCCAGCCCCAGTAATTATCTTTCCCACGCCTCGCCCAGGTGTGCCCAATTTGTGTGGCCGGCAGTGTTTGTATTTAAGCAGCTCTTTGCTAGACAAACACCATTGGACCATTATACGATTCACACTCTCGTTCTCCGTGGTGTGACCGTCACGTTGTGAAGGACTTTTGGATTGTGCTTGCTGAGAGAATTGGACTTTCTGGACTATTCCTACTCATGAGTAAACTGCATTTCTCTGTGCAGTTGCTGCTACGTTGGACCAGAAGCATTTCCCCTTGCAGTAATTCTGCTACGCTTCTGGTGGCATTCTTTCCGCAGCATAACTGCTACGCTTAGGCTGTTGCCCAGTTTGCTTTTCCCCGAGTTAGTTGAACTCCCTGTAGTCTTCCCTGCTCTCCCGAGCGCATTCATATTGTATTATTGTCCTGTGGCCACAGTACACAGTGGTCAGCCTGCTGTTTGCTTCTGCATCAGCCTTCGTGTGTACATAGTAACCTACTTGTTCGTCTTTATTTGTGAACCGTGTATGTCAATAAATTAAATTAAATCACCCTTTATTGTCATTCAACTGTACAACCAATCATGTACAGTAGAACGAGATTGTGCTTTACCTATCTACAGTGTTAATCACACACACCCCAATAAATGTGTGTGTGGTGAACCCCTGCGTTTAAATCCTTCCATCCTTCTCCTCCTCTGTGCGCTGTGCGCTGTGGAAAAGTGCACGGAGAGTGTATGACAAAAACAGGATAAAAAGGTGTAAGAAAAGGTAAAAGGGGGAAACGTGAAAATAAGTTTAAATAAAAGCCAGATGAAAAAGGTGGGTCTTTAGTTTGGTTTTAAAAGTATCAACATTCTCTGCAGCCCTCAGGTCTTCAGGAAGGCTGTTCCACAGACATGGACCATAATGACAGAAAGCCATCACACCGTGAGTTTTAGTTCTGAATTTAGTAATGATTAAAAAAACTTGACCTGAAGACCTGAGGGTTCTTGAAGGCTCATAATGTAAAACCAGTTCTCATAAATAATCAGGGCTAAGACCATTAAGAGCCTTAAAAACCAATAAAAGAAGTTTCAAATCTATTCTGATGCTGACAGGAAGCCAATGCAGAGACTTTAAAATGGATGTTATGTGTGCTCTCTTTCTCGTCTTGGTCAGAACCCAAGCAGCTGAGTTCTGGAGTAGTTGTTAGGGGACTATTGTCTTTTTAGGAAGACCAGAAACAAGAGCTTTGCAATAATCTGTTCTAGAAGAAATAAAAGCATGTAAAAGTGTCTGCATCGGCTGGAGAGAGAAACTGCCGCACTCTGGAGATATTCTTTAGATGATAAAAAAACAGCCTTAGTTACATTTCTAATATGTTGTTGAAAACTAAGATCCTGGTCAAAGATCACTCCTAAATTTTTCACAGTTTTGGAGGACTTTGTTGCCAGTTACTGTAAATGTGCTGATAGTTTCTCTCTCTAAGTTTTCCATCCCAATAACTAAAACTTCTGTTTTGTCCTGGTTGAGCTGTAAAAAGTTGTCTGCCATCCACTGTTTAAGATCATAAATACAGTTAAAAGAGAATCAATAGGTCCAGGGTCATCAGGAGACACAGCCAAATACAGCTGGGTGTCATCAGCATAACTATGGAAATTTATGCTGTGCCCCTTGATGACCTCACCCAGTGGCAACATATAAAGATTAAAAAGGGATGGACCTAAAATTGAACCTTGTGGAACACCGTAATTTATCTTATAGCTTTTAGATGACTGACCCTCAATATTTACAAAAAAACTCTGTTAGTGAGATATGATTGAAACCATTTTAAAACTTAACCAGAAAGGCCAATAAAATGAAGTCTATCTAAAATAACTGAGTGGTCCACAGTATCAAAGGCTGCAGTTAAGTCAAGTAGCACTAAAACTGAAGACTTATTCTGATCCATACTGGATCTGAGATCATTTAAAATCTTGACTATGCAGTCTCTGTACTGTGGTAAGCCCAAAAACTAGATGGATATTTCATCAACTGGTGATTCTAGATTGTCCTTAGGTACTGTATGGATGTGAATGGTTGTCTGTCTCTCCATGTTGGCCCTGCAATGGACAGGCGATCTGTCCAGGGTGTACCCTGCCTCTCACCCAAAGACACTGGGATAGGCCCCAGCTCCACCCCCCCCCACGACCCGAAGAGGATTAAGTGGTAGAAGATGGATGGATGGATGGACTGCAGCATCAACCAGGACAAACTCCTCCAGTTTTTCCTCACATAGGTAAAAACGTTCTGCAGAGTTTGACTTTTATCAGTTGTTGATTTGTCAAATACAATCTAACATTTTCAATTTTACTGATGAAGTGGACAGCAAAATCATCACAGGCAAAATCGTTTAAATATATTGTTTGGTACTCAGGTTGATTAAGCGGTCGATGGTGGAGAAGAAGATTTTGATATTTTTATGGTTGTCTTGAATGTCTGGCTTGTTTTATGGCTTTTTTGTAGATGGTCATCTGTTCTCAAAATATCAGATGTATTGTTAGTTTATTCTTTCTCCATTTTCTTTCTGCCATATGGCATTTCCTCTTTAATTGAGTTATTTCCTCATTTTTGCATGGGGGTTTTACATTGGTTCTAATTTTTTGGTTTTCAGAGGTGCCACTTTGTCAAAAATGGATTATAATTTACTGTAATTTACTGTTAAAACTGTCCACCATAAAATCACAGGAAGACGGTAAAATATCAGTTCAAGAATCACATAAAAGCTCAATAAAATCCACCTGTCTGTACCTCCCTACCTGTATGTACCTCCTTACCTTCATCCCACCATACATTTCAAGATAGGGCCTTGGTGGAGGTTTGCGCTCATGGATCACCTCCCAAATATAATGGGTTCATGTGTAGCCCAAGAGCCACCTCTGGTGAAAATTACATCAAACTCTGTCCAGTAGTTTTGGGGTATTCTTGCTAACACACTGTGAAAAAATAAGAGTCTTGGTGGAGGTATGCACTCTCAGATCATCAACAAAATCTAATCTAATCTGTTCCCGGTGCCATTACACACCTTTCCTGAAAATTTAATCAAAATCCACTGAAAACTTTTTGCGTAATGTTGCTAACAGGCAGACAGACAGACAAACGGCGGCAAAACATTACCTCCTTGGCAGAGGTAATAAGCATGAGAATCACCAAACCCAATAACTCAGATGAGCAAATAGCTGCTATCATAGCAATTCGGGCCCCTTAGTAGAGTGACAAGCTGATCAATTCCACCCCAGTAGCCACAACCAAATGAATGTTAAAAAAAAAACAAAAAACAAAAACAATTCAACATGTTTAATTAATACATTAAGCGAAGCATACAGCACATCAGAAAAAAATGTCACATAACATAAGCTTAAATAATCAGATGTTGCCGTTTCCTCGATGATTGGTGTTTTTGCATTAAAACCGCTGCATAATTTAAGCAAAAAACTTACTTTGAACTGTTTCAGACATTGTTCCGCTTCTGTCTGAGCCAAGAAATAAAAAAAGAAAAAAGCCAGGCTGAGCCATGTACTGAATGCTGGGATAAGTTAGGGCCACAAGGATACTCTTCAAGTATCCTTCCTTTTCGGGGTTTTGAAGGCTGCATTTGACCACATGTGAAGGAGTCCATGGAATGGGACAGCCTTCGACGCAGCACAGTGATGTATCTGGCCTAGAAATGCACACTTTGAGGACTCAGAACCTACTGTAAATTGAGACACAGCATCTGTGGACATGTCTTAAAGGGGAAGCTCAATATTATTATTATTTATTATTATTATTTTCCCCCCCCAAAAAACGGAATCACCACCTTAATCTAATTATCTGTTCCCCGTGCCATTACACACCTTTCCTGAAAATTTCATCAAAAGCTGTTCATAATTTTTGGAATAATCTTACTAACAGACAGACAAACCAACAGACAAACCAATAAACCAACCAGTGCCACTAAAAACATTACCTCCTCCCCTTGGCGGAAGTAATAAACCAGGTTTTGATACTTTTGGCAGTGTGGGCAGGTCCCAAGTCCTGCTGGAAAATTAAATCAGCATCTCCATAAAGCTTCTTTGCAGAGGGAAACATGAAGTGCTCTAAAATTTCCTGGTAGATGGCTGCACTGACTTTGGACTTGATAAAACATTGTACACCAACACCAGCAGATGACATGGCTCCCCAAATCATTACTGACTGTGGAAACGTCATACTGAGGTTCAAGCAACTTGGATTCTGTGCCTCAGAATCAGAATCAGAATCAGAATCAGAATCAGGTTTATTGCCATTGTTCATGTAGTACACAAACTAGGAATTTGTCTCGGTACAATGCTGCAACATTAAACATGATAAGATAAGAGAAATAAACTATACATGTAATAAAGTGTAGGATAAGATTAAGTGATACTGGTCAACAGTTAAAATATATATTAGCCAGCAGCAGATACTGTGGAGAACTATATAGTGCAGTCGGTAATGCAGGAAGAAAACAGTGATGATTGACATGAGTCTGGTTGAGCTGCTGTACATGGTGCACGAGAGTCACTTAGTGTTCAGCAGTCTAATGGCAGAGGGGAAGAAGCTGTTCATGTGACGGGAGGTTTTAGTCTGGATGGACCGAAGTCTTCTACCAGAGGGGAGGGGGGCAAACAGTACATGACCAGGGTGTGAGGGATCGGCTATGATCCGGCCAGCACGCCTCCGGGTCCTGGAGATGTACAGATCCTGGAGAGATGGGAGCTTGCAGCCGATCACCTTCTCAGCAGTGCGCACGACGCGCTGCAGCCTTAGTCTGTCCCTGGCAGTGGCTCCTGCGTACCACACGGTTATGGAGGTGGTGAGGATGGACTCGATGATGGCTGTGTAGAACTGCACTAACATCTTGGTGGGTAGCTTGAGCTTCCTCAGCTGCCGCAGGAAGAACATCCTCTGCTGGGCTTTTTTGATGAGTGAGCTGATGGTCAGCTCCCATTTGAGGTCCCTGGTGATGGTAGTGCCTAGGAAGCGGAAGGAATCAGCAGTGGTGATGGGAGAGCCTGAGAGGGTGAGGGGGGGCAGAGGAGTAGTGACTTTCCTGAAGTCTACAATCATCTCCACTGTCTTCAGAGCGTTCAGCTGCAGGTTGTTATTGCTGCACCAGGACGCCAGCTGGGCCACCTCTCTCCTGTAGGCGGACTCGTCGCCGTTGGAGATGAGCCCGATGAGGGTGGTGTCGTCCGCAAACTTGATCAACTTGACAGACTGGTGGCTGGAGGTGCAGGAGTTGGTGTAAAGGGAGAAGAGTAGGGGGGAAAGTACACAGCCCTGGGGTGATCCGGTGCTGATGCTAGTATAGTCTGAGACAGTCTTTCCCAGCCGCACATGCTGCCTCCGGTCCGTCAGGAAGTCGATGATCCACCTGCAGAGGGAGTCAGGCACGTTGAGCAGGGACAGCTTGTCCCGGAGCAGAGCGGGGCGGATGGTGTTGAATGCGGAGCTGAAGTCCACAAACAGGATCCTGGCGTAGGTTCCCGGGGAGTCCAGGTGCTGCAGGATGGAGTGGAGGGCCAGGTTGACTGCATCGTCTACAGACCTGTTGGCTCGGTAGGCAAACTGCAGCGGGTCCAGGAGAGGGGTGGTGATGGACTTGAGGTGGGACAGGACCAGGCGCTCAAAGGACTTCATGACTACAGAGGTGAGCGCTACGGGTCTGTAGTCATTAAGTCCAGTGATCCGTGGCTTCTTGGGGACAGGGATGATGGTGGAGGATTTGAGGCAGGACGGCACGTGGCATAACTTAAGGGAGGTGTTAAAAATGTCTGTGAATACAGGAGCCAGCTGTTTCGCACAGAGTCTCAGGGTGGAGGGAGACACGCCGTCTGGGCCGGGGGCCTTGCGCGGGTTCAGTCTGGAGAACTGTTTGAGCACATCCTGCTCACTGATGATAAGGGGAGGGGGGGAGGTGGGGGGGGTGCCTTAAATGAAGTAGGGAATGTGGAGGCTGTGGAGCTGGAGGGAGGGGGGGAGTTGGACACAGATGACGAGGTGTCAAAACGGGCATAGTGTTGGGACAGTCTCTGACAAAGGGCTTTGTCATCCTGACCTTTAGGAGCCTGAGGCCGATAGTTGGTGATCTGCCTCAGTCCTCTCCACACGGAAGCCGAATCATTAGCAGTGAACTGCTGCTGGAGTCTCTCTGAGTACACAGATTTAGCCCTCTTCAGCTCTCTGTTAAACCGGTATTTAACCTCCCTGTAGCAGTCCCTGTCTCCACTTTTCAGCGCTGCTTCCTTCTCCTTCCTGATCTGTCTGAGCTTAGCTGTGAACCAGGGTTTGTCATTAGAGTAACTCACCCTGGTGCGTGATGGAAGAATGTTCTCTTCACAAAAGTGGATATATGAGTTCACAGTGTCCGTGTACTCATCCAGATCATGCGTGGCTCCTTTAAGCATGCCCCAGTCAGATATTTCCATGCACGTTTCCAGCTTCTCCTCAGCATCACTGGTCCGTATCTTCGTAGTGCTCACAACAGGTTTAGTGAGCTTCAATCTCTGTCTGTATGTGGGAATGAGGTGAACCATCACGTGATCAGATAATCCCAGCGCAGCTCGAGGGACAGCGCGATATGCGTCTTTCACTGTGGTGTAACAGTGATCCAGTGTGTTTAATCCTCTGGTGGGAGAGGTGGGGCCTCTCCACTTTTCCTCCAGACTCTGGACCTTGATTTCCACATGACAGGACTTGACACCTTATTTGGGATGCAATCTAGGCTTCCATAACACCTCAGCAGTACCACTGGCTGATCGCCTCCATGCCCATGCTACACTGATGCAGTAATTCATACAAAAGGAGCCCTTACCAAGTATTGAGTGTGTACATGGACATGCTTTCCAGTCAGCCAACATTTGTATTAAAAATACATTTAAAAAAAAATCATCTTAGGTAACATCTTATTTTTTTGAGAAAAATAATTTTGGGTTTTCATTACTTGTAAGCATAATCATCAAAATTAAAAGAAATAAATGTTTAAAATATATCATTGTGTGTAAAGGATCTATATACGAGTTTCACTTTTTGAAATGAGTTACTGAAAGAAATTTACTTTTTGATGACATTCTAATGAATTGAGATGCACCTGTATATTGAAAGAAATTCTTGTTCCATGTTCCTCTTTTTTGAAAGGTGAGCTCCTGCCCCTCAAATGGTCTCTGCATGGCCCTGTAGGGCACTCAAATCCCTCCACCATGATAAGGTGATCCAAAGAGGGGGGGCTATAGTTTACCTCAGAAAATTTGTTTTAAATTATAGTGATCATAACCAACATTAAAAAGGGAGCTAATACTGCAAAGATGCATCTTTAATTTTACTATTTTGACTACCCTTACACTGAGAGGATGCTGTATACATATACAGTATGCTGTGTAATGTACTGTATATAATATGAACTTTTGAGCAGCTGGATGACGCCAGTAACATAGACATATGATACAATAGATAGGACATGGCTCACATTTTCACGGCAAATGGTGGTACTATATTTTGTAATGGGTGACAGCGCCTTCGGCATTGTGATTACAGGATAAACAAACAATTGTTCATTGTATTTATTGTAATCATATAAGTAAGCTGTATAGGACGGTTTGTGTAGGAGAGGATGCTGGCTCGTTTGGCTGTCACTTCTCCCTCCAGAAAAGGTCCAAAAAACTTCTGAAAAGTTTGTTCTACGTCAACGCTTACCTTAAATCCAGTTTTGACGCGGGACTGGGCTGGCTCATCTCCTTCCACTATGCTATGGTGGGTTTTCTTCTGCCTGCTGCAACCTTTCAGTGTGCTATGGGCGTCCACCGCCTCCTCTAACACGGCCATGGCTCTCTGGTAGATGGTTGCACGACTTCTCCAGCTACATCACCAAATGCCTCCTGTCAAGGAACTCATTGCTGCACTAAATGATTGTAAACTACTACGACGTCACCGCTACATAGATAGAGGCTCATGTCGTAAATATATCTATAAATCCACTGCGGCTGACAACATCCCAGTTCTTTGGTCTGACTACAGCACCATCACTTCCTCATCACATGATCACAACAACCAAACACGTGATTGGAACAACCTCGACATGAACACTTTCAACTTCAAAACAAAAGTCACTCAAAATAGTTTTGCTAAACACAAGATCCCTTAGCAATAAAAGTATCATCTTAAATTAATTTATTACAGACAAACAACTGATTTACTGTGTCTTACTGAAACCTGGCAGAAACCTCTGGACTATTTGGACTTAAAACAAACCACCCCTACTGGATTTTTCTATATGGACAAACCTCGCTTCGAAGGGTGCTGAGGAGGAATTGCCATTATATACTGACATTACCTCAATAAAAGGCCTCTCTCTATTCCTGCTGCAACATCCTTTGAACACCTTGCATTTAAACTCTGGCCCAAAATCCTTTGCCATCGCTGTCATCTACTGACATCCTAAGCCCCATCCTTCCTTCCTGTCTGATCTCTTTGAATTCCTCACACAGTTGTCTTCAACTTCGTCATCCGTTTTACTCTTAGGTGACTTTAATATCCACATTGACTCTACAGATTGTAAAAGCACAATAGACTTCTTGGACATCCTGAATTGCTTCAACCTCACTCAGCATGTTAACTTCCCTACCTACAGCCGAGGACATATTCTGGACCTAGTCTGCTCCACAAGCCTCCATATTGAAAAGCTCCCACTCACTAATCTCACTATCTCAGATCATTTGGCTATCATTATGGATGCTGCTACTACCATTCCCCCAACCCAAGCTTTCATCGGCCTCCGTCGGTCTATGATGACCATGGAAGAGAATCCCAAATGTCTACTCTGCTGGAACAGCACCGCCTGTGGCTGAACAGGCCGATGCGCGAATGGCAGTCCCTGTCACACAGGTCACACTTGTGGGTGGTCTCCGTGCTGCTGGGTCTGTGGCGGTTCTTCCTGCGGGTTCTTTTTTCATCTGCTGCAGCAGTCAGTCTCTCTTCACCCGTCTTGAGCTGTCTGGTCAGGGTGCCTCTCCATTTGGAGCGGTCCGTTGCAAGGTCCTCCCAGCGCTCTGTGTTGATCTCCAGGGCCTTCATGTCTCTCTTGCAGACGTCTCTAAAGCGCAGCTGTGGGCGGCCAACGTCTCTCCTGCCAGTTGCCAGTTCTCCATAGAGGACGTCTTTGGGGATTCTGCCATCCTCCATACGGTGAACGTGGCCTAGCCAGCGGAGCTTGCGCTGCCTGAGTAGAGTGAACATGGAGGGAAGGCCGGCGCGGGACAGAACTTCTGTGTTGGGCACTTTGTCCTGCCAGGATATGTCCAGGATGTGGCGAATGCAGCGCAAGTGGAAGGAGTTCAGTCTCTTTTCCTGCCGGGCGTATGTTGTCCACGTCTCACTCCCATAGAGCAGTGTGCTGATGACGCAGGCGTTGTACACTGCCATCTTCATCTTGACAGAGTTTGAGATTCTCCCACACTCGTGTGGTGAGGCGAGCGAGTGTGAAGGCTGATTTTCCAATCCTCTTGTTGATCTCTGTATCAAGGAGGAGGTTGTTGCTGATCGTGGACCCCAGGTACGTGAACTGATTCACGACCTCCAGCTCGTAGTCGTCGATGGTGATGGTTGGTGGTGTTTCCGTGCCTTGCGCCAAGACGTTAGTCTTCTTCAGGTTGATGGTAAGCCCAAAGTCCTTGCATGCCTGGGAGAAGCGGTCCATCAGGGTCTGAAGCTCATGCTGTGTGTGGGTTGCAACTGCAGCGTCGTCTGCGAACAGCATGTCTCTGATTAGAGCCTCGCGTACTTTGGTTCTGGCTTTCAGGCGGGCGAGGTTGAAAAGCCTGCCGTCACATCTTGTGTGCAGGTAGATTCCCTCTGTTGCTGTGCTGAAGGCATGCCTCAGGAGCATAGCAAAGAAAATCCCAAAGAGGATTGGCGCAAGTACACAGCCCTGTTTCACTCCGCTGCGTATGTTGAATGGCTCTGAGACGTTGCCATCGTGCTGCACTATCCCCTGCATGTTGGTGTGAAACGATTCGATGAGGATTTGCAACTTTGGTGGGCATCCTATCTTTGGCAGGATCTTGAAAAGGCCCTCTCTGCTGACCAGATCGAACGCTTTGGTGAGGTCGATGAAGGCGACGTACAGGGGCATGTTCTGTTCTCTGCATTTCTCCTGGAGTTGGCGGATGGAGAATATCATGTTTACCGTCGATCGCTCAGCGCGGAAGCCACACTGAGACTCGGTGTAGACACGTTCGGCAAGCTTCTGTAGACGAACGAGAACAACTCGTGCGTAGACTTTGCCAACAACGCTGAGGAGGGAGATGCCCCTGTAGTTGTTGCAGTCGCTTCTCTCCCCTTTGTTTTTGTAGAGGGTGATGATCTTGGCATCCCTCATGTCCTGTGGTATGGCACCTTCCTTCCAACACTGGCAGAGGACGTCATGCAATGGCAGCAGTAGGGCGGTCTTGCAGTGCTTGATCAGGTCAGGGGGTATGCCGTCGTTGCCGGGTGCCTTGCCAGCGGCCAAGCTATCGATGGCCTTGCTGAGTTCGTCGATGGTTGGCTCGGCGTCAAGTTCGTCCATGGATGGCAGGCAGTCGATGGCATCAAGGGCTGACGGTGTCACGGTGTTCTGTCTGGAGTAGAGGTCGGAGTAGTGTTCCACCCATCTCTCCATCTGCTTGTTCTTTTCTGTGATCATCTCCCCAGTGGAGGATTTGAGGGGGGCCGTCTTGCTCTGAGCCGGACCAAGTGCTTTCTTGATGCCATCGTACATACCACGGATGTTCCCTGTTATGGCAGCGGTTTGAATGTCTTGGCTGAGCGGAGTCCAGTACTCGTTGGCACAGCGCCGAGCAGTCTGCTGAACTTTACTTCTCGCAGCCCTGAGAATCTGGAGATTCTTCTCGTTTGGGTACTTCTTGTACTCAGCAAGTGCTGAGCGCTTGGCTTCAATGACGGGGGTCATCTCGGTCAACTTGGCATCAAACCAGTCCTGTGACTTCGAGGTCTTCCTTCCAAAGGTAGCCAAGGCTGTGCGGTGGATGGTGTTTTGCAGCTCTTCCCACTTCTGCTTTGCAGATTCTCCTTCTTGTGGTACACCAAGTTCCTTCTCAAAGGTGGAGGCAAACTGCTCAACAAGTTCTGGTTGAGTCATCTTGCTGGTGTCAACCCGTGCCTTTCCAGGCTGTCTAGCACGATGGAATTTCTTCAGCTGCAGCTTGACCTTGCAACACACCAATGAATGGTCTGTGTCGCAATCTGCACTCTGGAACGAACAGGTGATTAGCACGTTCTTCAGTGAGGTGCGCCTGGTCAGGATCAAGTCCAGCTGATGCCAGTGCTTTGAGCGCAGATGTTGCCAGGAAACCTTGTGTTGGGGTTTGGTCTTGAAGAACGAATTTGTGATGCACAGATCGTGATATGTGCAGAACTCGAGCAGCCACTGTCCGTTGTCGTTCATTCTGCCCACGCCAAAAGGTCCAAGACAGGAGGGCCAGGAGTCGTGGTCAGTACCCACTCTGGCATTGAAGTCTCCAAGGAGAATGAGTTGTTCAGAGTTGGGGATGATCCTGACAGTTGTTGCGAGATTCTCGTAGAACTCGTCTTTTGCCTCTGGTGTGGCTGTCAGTGTTGGGGCATACACACTGACGAGGGTGACTGGGCCTTGAGTGGTGTTAAAGCGGAGGGTGAGGAGCCGTGCAGAGCCAGTGCTGCCCCGTTCCACCATCTTCAGCAAGGTGTTTTTCACTGCGAAGCCCACTCCGTGTTCCCTGTGTTCGTCACTGCCCTTTCCCTGCCAGTAGAACGTGTAGTCCTTCTCTCTCAGTGTGCCTGCGTCAGCCAACCGTGTTTCCTGGAGGGTGGCGATATCCACTCCCAGTCTCTTCAGCTCATTATTGATGATGGCAGTCTTCCTGGTGTCGTTGATGTCCTTGAGGTTAGCAACGAGTCCTGTCATCATAGTGCGGACGTTCCAAGTTCCCAGTTTTAGAGTTGGTCTCTTTTGTTTTATTGTCTTGCCTGGTGTGAAGGTTCTCAGCCTGCTGTTCGGACTTCTCCTCATCCCCATGCACCCAATGAGGAAAGCAAGCTGTGGCGGGACAACACCTTATTGGCTGGGGGCTGCCCAGCTTGAGGCGGGCAGTAGCTGTCCAGTGAGATCCGATGATCCCTCCCACCATCGGGAACAACCCCTGGCACCGCGCTCTACGCCAATAGAGCGGTGGCTTATAACCGGTAACTGTCATTCCCTGTGTTTTGTCTACGCCAAAGGTGAAGCTGGAGTGTCCTCTCCAGTGATCCGGTGTTCTACCTTCCAGCGTTGGGCGTTGGTAGGATTCAAGCCTGGGCAGGAAGATATGGAGGACAAGATGTTGCCCATGCAGCATGTCCCCCCTCTCCACGTCACTGATGAATCCAAAGGAACAGCAGGGCTGCTACAGTTTGGCACCAGCGCCATTGCAGGAGCTGCCAGAATGATGTTGAGCACAACATAGAACTGCCTTAGGGGCTCCGACTCCGGATTTTTCCTCAGAGTTGACTCCCGAAGCCTTTCCCCTGACCGGGTATGCCGCAAGGCTGCGGAGGTTTGAAATCAGGGTTTACCTTCCCCTAGATGGGCTACCTTCCCAGGTTGACTAGCCACCATCTACCCGAAGCATCTGGTTTTAAGGCGCCAGAGATCCGCCCTCGCCCCTTCTCCTATTAGTAAAAGCAGTTCCGCCGGGCTTAGAGACTAAACCACACGGGCAGGCTAGGAGTTGGACTTAGTTGTCAGAGGCTTTTCGAGACGCACGCCATAAGGAGCATTTTATGAGCACTGGGAGCTTAACCCCAGTGCCGCTCCTGGTTATGACAACCTTGGAACCAACCCAAGCTTAGTCACACAATAACTTTCCGTAATATTAAGTCTCTTTGTCCCATCTCCTTCTCTACATATATCTCCAATACCATAGCTGACCCTACTCTTCTGACCAACTCTACTCCAACTGAACTCATACATATCTACAATAACACACTGTCTACTTGCATCAATCAGCTTGCCCCCATAAAAACAAAATCTGTTACATTTACCCATTGTGCTCCCTGGTATACACCGGAACTACTCAAACTCAAAAAATGGCACAGAAAACTTGAAAGTCTATACTGTGGTACCTCTACTTACGAAATTAATTCGTTCCGGAAGTATTTTCGTAACGTGAAAATTCCGTAAGTAGAGACGCGTTTTACATGTAAATGCCCTAATCCGTTCCAAGCCCCCCAAAATTCGGACATAAATTTTTTATAAATCATAAAAATGCATCAAAACATGTAACAAATGCATGTTACAATTAGATTACTGCACAATAAACATAAAATGAGAGTTGTACATAATTTTAAAAAAACAAAGAATAAAGTAAAGAATAATAAAAATTATGTTCATTTACCGTTTAACTGCTATCGTCGTCGTCGTCACCTTTTGCCTTCTTTGGTTCATGTTCTCTCTCATCAGTGGTTTTTGCCTGACGTTTTGTGAAGAACCGATCCAAGGACGTTTGCTTTTGTCGGCTTTTAACAATCCTTCGGCTTCCTTTTGTTTTAATACCGTGCCGATCGTAGATGTATTACGGCCATATTCTTTGGCGAGATCAACCAAACGCATCCCTTTTTCATACCTTTCTATTATCTCTTGCTTTGTTTGTATGGACAAAAAAACTCTCTTCTTCTTCTTTTCTCCTTTTCCACTTATCTCCATCACTTTCTTGGGGCCCATAGTGAATAAAAGTTAATACTGTACTGTACACACACGTAAAACTGCCCGAACTTCCCGAACACTTCGTGGCCAATGAGATACCAGGAAGATGCTAGGCGATAGCCAAAGGCAGAGCAGCTACAAGTATGTTTACGTTCGGTAAACTACGGGAGCTGCGAGGAGCGCGTACTTTTTTGCCTTTCGTATCCTGAAATTTCTTTCATAACAAGAGACAATATTTTCCCGTTGAGGCGTGTCGTAACCTGAAAATTCCGTATGTAGAGACGTTCGTAAGTAGAGGTACCACTGTACAAGAAAACTGGATTGACTGTACATGTCCAAGCCTACAGAGAACACATCAATCTCTACAAATCTGCACTCAACGAAGCCCGCTCCACTCCAGTTACTCCAACCCACCTACTCTGTTTTCCACCATAAATACTCTCCTCAAGCCAAAGGACAATACAGCCAAATCTTAATCTCCTCCCTATGCCCTCAAGCCTTGAGCCCTTGTAGACTTAGGCAGCAGCCATTAGTAGTGTCTGAGTGTGCGAGTCTGTGAGGGCTTGAAATGGTATAAAAGGAATGGGACACTTTATGACATGTCACCCTACCTTGACAATGGTGTATGACAAACTGCTGCTTAGTATTGTGGGATTCGGACTTTTTTTTTCCACAATATCTTTATTGAACCTTTTTTTTTTTTTAACAAACATGATACAAACAATCAAACACTAACACTAAAGTACTACAAAAAAAAAAAAAAATGCACTAAAAACACCAACAACCACCAACAAAATCAAGTCTTCAACAATGCTCCTCTGTTTAGTCTAGACAATCCAATACATAAGTATACATATTATGTTCACCAGTTTGGAATTTACAAGGTCCACACACATCATTCACCTTCTTCTTCAAGAGTTATGTTTAAATTTTTTACATAATCAATAAAAGGTCTCCATATATTCTCAAACACAATTTCCTTTGATTTCAGTATATATGTTATTCTTTCTAATGGAAGGTTTGTTAACATCTGTCTTAACCACTGAGTCACATCTGGTCTATGAGTCTTTTTCCATAATAGTGCAATACATTTTTTGGCATTAAGCAAACTGAGGTCTATGAATGTTCTTTCACTTTTATTGAAATTATGCTTTTCTGGGTACAGACCCAACAAAAACAGTTTAGGATTCAATATGATTTGTTTTGAGATTATTTTTTCAATTGTTACCCTCACCTCTTCCCAAAACATTCTTATTAATCTACATTCCCATAAACAATGAAATAGGGTTCCTTTACTTTCCATGCATTTTGTGCATGTATCTGGTATATTTTTGTTATATCTATTTAACTCCTCCGGTGTAACATACATCCGCATTAACCATTTGAAATGTATCAATTTAAGGCGTGCATTTATTGATTTGGTTTGAGCTTCTGTACAAGCCAATTCCCATTGTTCCTCTGAAATTTCAATTTGCAGATCTTCTTTCCAGTAGTTTAATCTTTTCAGTGAATTTTCACTTGAAGATAGTGTCAATGAGTTATAAAACTCTGAAATAATACCCTTTCTTTTACTATCTTTCATCATCATTTTTTCCAAGGATGAATAAATAGGTCGAGTGAGAGCTTTATTTTGATTTGATCGAATAAAGTTTCTAAGTTGAAGATATTTAAAAAAATGTGTTCTATTGAGATTAAATTTGATCCTCAGCTCTTCAAAAGACATTATGTTGTCTGCACATGGCAAATATAAATCCTGAATCTTTTGTATCCCTTTTAAATTCCATACTTTAAATACAGCGTCCGCTCTCCCTGGTTTAAAATATTGATTACCCCATATTGGACTAAATTGTGACAATAACTGTGGTTCTTTTAAATAGTTTTTAGCTTCACACCATATTTTGATCATATGCTTTACAAATGGATTTTTAACTTGTTTTTGTAATTTTTTTGCCGAATCTGAGTATATGAATATGGGAAGAGGTAAAGGTAAATTGTATGATTCCATTTCAGTCCAGTGAGGGAGATCATTTGATGAAAAATAATATGTCATAGACCTCAGTTGTGCCGACCAATAATACAACATAAAATTTGGACATTTCAGACCTCCACGATCAAATGGTAAATATAATAAAGACAGACGTAATCTAGCCCTCCTGTTGTTCCATATAAATTCCACTAACTTTTTTTTTATTCTTGAGAATAGATCTAAAGGTGGTGATAAGGGAATGTATTGAAATAAATAAAGTATTTTAGGTAAAATATTACTTTTAAGTATATTGATTCTCCCGATCATCGACATTGGTAGTGACATCCATCTCTGAGTTAACTCACTGATATCTGACATTAAGGCTTCATAGTTGACACTGGCGACTGATTCTAGCTTAGGCATAATTTGGATTCCTAAATATTTAAACTGATTTACAACATTGAATTGATTTACCTCAGGGGCTGGGTAATTTCTCTGGGTCTCATTTAGCATTAATATTGAAGATTTAGTTTTATTTATTTTATATCCTGATATTTCCCCAAAATTCTTTATTAAATTCAACAAGGTTGGAATTGATTTTTTTAGATTCGACATAAACAAAATTATATCATCGGCGTACAGGGAGATTTTATGTTCTGTTGGTCCAACTTTAATTCCATATATTTGTGAATGTAAACGTATCGCTATCGCTAAAGGTTCAATTGCCATAGTAAACAGTAAAGGTGAGAGTGGACAGCCTTGTCGACATCCTCTATTGATTTTTATTGGTTTTGAAATATTGTTATTTGTTAGGATTTCTGCTGTAGCATTATTGTATATTATTTGAACCCATTTTATGAAATTATTTCCAAGTCCAAACCTTTGTAGGACTTCAAAAAGAAAGGGCCATTCAACTCTATCAAAGGCCTTTTCGGCGTCCAATGATAGGAGAGCTGTATCCGGTGCTTCTTTATTAAAATAGATAATATTAAATAGTCTTCTTACATTATGGAAGCCTTGTCTACCCTTTATAAAGCCATTCTGATCTCGATTAATAATATTTGGTAAAATTTCTTGTATTCGTCTTGCTAAAATTTTACAGATTATCTTAAGGTCGGCGTTTAATAGGCTTATTGGTCTCATATTTTCACATTTATTAGAGGGCTTACCTGGTTTTGGCAGCAGTATAATTAAGGCATTATTTATGTATGATGGTAAATTATTATTTTGAAATGCTTCTAAAACCATTTCCAAAAAAGGTTTTATTAATTTATTCTTAATTTTTTTATAAAGGTCAACTGGAAGACCATCTGGTCCTGCACTTTTTCCTGATTTCATATTATCAATGGCTAGCCCAACTTCTTCTTGACTAATTTTAGACTCCAATATCTCCCTGTTTTCATTTGGAATACACGGTATAGATAGTTCGTTCAAAAACCCATTTAGTTTTGTTAAATCAGGTTCATTTTTGGTATCATATAATTTTTCATAGTAATCTCTAAAGGCTCTATTAATTTCTAAAGGATCTATAACTACCTGTCCATTACTTATAATACTGGTAATTGGTGTTTTAATTTCCAATTGTTTAATCTGCCATGCTAATAATTTTCCTGATTTTTCACCTTGTTCATAAAAAGATTGTTTCAATCTTAGAAGACTCGAGGCAGCTCTATTCGCTGATTTTTTGTCGTATTCAGCTCTCAAAATCAGTAATTCATTCTCCATCCTTGGGTCACTTCCTGCATACACTTTTTCCTGAAGATTTTTTATTTTATGTTCCAATTTAGCTCTCTCCTCTCGAGTCTTCTTAGATTTTGATCCTGTATAACTAATAATATGCCCCCTAATAAAAGCTTTGAAAGCCTCCCACTTTACACATGCTGATGTTTGTGTAGTATTGATGTCAAAGAACTCGTCTATCTGTTTTTCTATATACTTGACAAATTCCTCATCCTGAAGCCATTTATGCTGAAATTGCCATCTACCTGATTCCTTTGTCAATTTTTTATCTACATATATTATACAACAGGGTGCATGATCAGAGATCACGATGTTATCATAAAAGCAGTTTTGAATCTTGGACCTTAATTCTGTGGAAATCAAAAAATAATCAATACGTGAGAATGTCTTGTAGGTACTGGAATAACAAGAATAGGCTTTAACTTGTGGTTTCATTTCTCTCCATATATCTAACAATCTCAATTCTTTCATAAAATGATTAATAGTCATCCTACATCCAATGTGCGTACAATCCAGTCCTGTTGATCTATCCACACCTGGATTCAATGTACAATTAAAATCCCCTGCTATTATATGTTGCCCTGTAAGTGATGATAAGATGAGAAATAAATTAGCAAAGAACTTCTGATCATCTATATTGGGACCATATAAGTTCACAAGATTTATATTTTCTAATAGCAAAGAACCTTGAATGATTACATATCTTCCAAATTTGTCTCCAATTACATTTTTCACTTGAAAAGGAACTGATTTATGTATGAGAGTCATAACTCCCCTGGCTCGGGATGAAAATGAAGAGGTGAATACACTTCCCTGCCATCTACTCCTAATTCTTTTAACATCCTCCTCTATCAGATGAGTTTCTTGTAAAAACACAATTCTTGAACCCATGTCCTTTATTTTATTCATAACTTGTTTAAGTTTTTTTAAATTTTGTAGATCTCTGCAATTCCATGAAGTTAAATTAAGATTAACACTTTGGTCCATGATCAATAGAGAGTTTGGGATTACCTTGCAGTGTAAACATGCTCATACAGAGAAGCAAAAACATGAGTGGTTGAACATTCATCCTACAAACTACACACAAACAAATTTCCCCTTCCCACACTTGTGGCAAACCCCCCAAAATCAAAAGAAAAATTCTGTCTCCCGATATAGCCATCGACCGTTCCACACCCACGGGGAACAGCCTAAGCCACTCCTTCTTCATCCTCCCAATCACCCTAACTCTACTGCTTTTAATGACGTAACATTAACTCTCCTCTGTAGTTTTCCAACTTAACTCCAAAATTTTTAACAACTTTGTACATCATAGTTTTTTTTTTTGTTTGTTTTGTTTTTGTTTTGTTTTTTTTTAATATATAATACAATCTATATTTTGTAAACTTACTATTTACTTCAAGTCAGTCAGATGCCTGTGCAAATGCTTAATTATTCTACCTTATATTTTGTTCATGCTTAGCTCCCACCAGTCTCTTCTTCTTCTTTGATCTTCTTGATGAACTCCTGCGCCTCCTCTGGGGTCTTGAAGATGTGGGTTCTGCCCTCATACGTGGTCAGCAGTCTCGCAGGATAGATTACACCATGACGAATCCCAAGGTTGCGCAGCTCCTTACGTACGGGATCAAACTGCTTCCTCAATTGCTGGATTCCTGTGGCCAAATCTGGGTAGAACCGCACCTGCTGGTCCTGGTGTTTAATCTCTCCTTTTTTAGCCCGTGCAGCGTTGAAGATCTTCATCCTGTCTCTGTTGTTAAGAAACTTCATAATTAAGGTCCTCGGCGGTCCCTTATCTCTCCGTGGGCCAATGCGATGTGCTTTTTCCAGAACCACTGCTGATTGCAACTCCTCGCTGCCCAGCACCTCCGGAATCCACTTTTCCAGAAAGGAACATACGTCCCGACCTTCTGATTCCTCTGGAAGACCCACCAGCCTCAAATTATTCTGTCTCGACCGAGATTCCAAATCCAAAATATTATCTTCCAGAGATTTATTTTTTTTTTCCAAAGTGCGCACCTTTAATTGAAGACGGGTGACGTCATCTTCAGCACTAGCGAGACGGAGCTCCATCTGCGCCGTTCGTTCTACACAGTCACCCAATTCCTTTCTTATTCCTTCCAACGCTGTCATAATCCCATCAAATCTAGAGGAAAAGTCCGCTCTCATTGAACTCATGGCAGCCATCAGCGCATCTGCGCCATTCCCCGCAGAAATCGCAGCGTTGCCAGCCTCCTCCGCCATATATGGAGCCCTGTTTGCTGCGTCACAGACCTGAAAGTCCGTTAATTTGGACTGTTTCGGCGGCTCGCTTTTTCCTTTTCCTGGTTTTCCAGCCTTAGGCTTCGCCGACATATCCTCGCCCAAATGCTGGGATACGTTCTGTCCCAAATGAGAGAGTTATTTGCCGATTTTTTTTCTCCAGGAGCAGAGCAGAGCGAGACACGTCCGTCCTACGTGGCAGCCATAACCGGAAGTGGGATTCGGACTTTTTATTTTAAGAATGATTTTATCTTCAAGGCCAAGGAACAGAAGAAATCTAAATATCTTGTAGGCACTAGCCTTACAGTGAAAGAGAGGTATCCATCTTCTTCTTCTGCTTAATCCTTTTCGGGTCGTGGTGGTGGTGGTGGTGGGGGGGGGGGGGGGGGGCTGGAGCCTATCCCAGCATCTTTGGGCGAGAGGCAGGGTAGGTAATTATGAAAAAAACTAATTTTACTTTTTTTATGAAAATTACACAAAATAGTTGATAAACAATGTCTGCACTATAATATTTTTTTATTTATCCTTTATTTATACATTATGTGTTAAATGCAGTATCTTAAATCCTTAGTTATAGTCTTCCACTGGCTTACTAAATAATCATAATCAATAATCAGTCAATATACCAGCTGAATACTTACTTGAAACCTTGAACAGATGTGTTTCTGTGGCCCGGGAATTTGGAGTCATGTTCAATATAAAGCTCAATAAACTGTAATGATTGTTCATTGCTTCCTGTTTGTAAATAAATAAATAAAATAAATAAATATAAATAAAATACTGTGGCGCCACAAGACGGCTTTTGTTGTGATGTGGCGCATTATAAATAAAGCTGAATTGAATTGAATTGAATAAAAAAAATATGCAACTATAGACACACTGCAGACAAGTCAGCTATATTATACTTACATGTTAACATCTTCTTTTTAATGATGTTTGGAGTTGTTCCTTCTATGCTTCTGTGTTTACCTATTTTTTTGTTTTGTTTTGCTTTTTTTTTGTGGGGTGGAGCTGGGGTGAAGGGGTGGTCAGTGATGAACAGGTGACGAATCAGGAGCTTTTCCTTGAGAAACCCCGACATGGCGTTCTGAACTGTGAGTTATTCCCTTAAGTCAGCATACTATGCTGACTTAAGGTAAGGGCTGGGCTCATTTAAGGGCTCATGAAGTCAGCGAGTGAGCAGTCAGTCACTTCCTAATACACAGAGACAGTTGCTGACCGGAGCTTTACCCACTCTAGCAGGAAATGTTGGAGCCTCATCCGTCGCCTAGGAGCTGCACAGAAGCCCCCTAGCCAAAGCCGAGCATCCGTCACACCCAACCAAGTTGCATCCCACCTACTGACTATCGCCAAAGCACCCCAAGACAAAGACACCAAAAGAGCAGTTACAACTGAGCTAAAAAAACACCAAAAAATGCCTGTAGAGGAAACGAACCCTGAACCCTTCGAGGCTGCTGAACTGGAGAAAGTCCTACAGAGCCTGAAATGTGGAAAGGCAGCAGGATACGATAACATCTTCCCAGAATTCATGAAAAATCTTGGCCCCCGAGCCCTAACCTGGTTGACACAATTCTACACAAGGATCACACAAACAAACTCGATCCCAAAGAAATGGCGGACAGCAAAGGTCATTGCCATCCCAAAACCTGGCAAAGACCACAAATTACCAGCAAGCTACCGCCCAATCTCCCTACTCAGCGTTCCTTACAAAATCATGGAGCGCCTAATTCTGCAACACATTTCCCCAGAGGTAGAGGATATTCTAAGTGTGGATCAAGCAGGTTTCCGCAAGGACCGCAGTACAGGAGAACAAGTACTGGCCCTAACCACCTTCATCGAAAATGGCTTTGAGAGCAGACTGAAGACAGGGGCTGTGTTTCTCGACCTTACAGCCGCCTATGATACGGTCTGGCACAAAGGCCTCCTCCTGAAACTTATAAAGGCGATCCCTGCTTGGGCAACAGCAATTATAAAAACCCTGCTGACCGCAAATTCACCTATGCAGACGACATCTGTTTGGCATTCCAAGCACCAGACTTTGAACCACTGGAACGGGTGCTCACGGAAGATCTTGCCAAACTGGACCAGTTCTGCAAAATCTGGCGCCTAAAACCAAGCCCAGCAAAAACCGTCTCCAGTGTATTCCATCTCCACAATGCAAAAGCTGCCAGAGAACTAAACATCCACCTGAGCGGACTCAAGCTTAAGCATGCCCCAAATCCAACTTATCTTGGAGTGACCCTTGATAGGACCTTATCCTTCAAGGAACATCTAAAGGGGACGGCTGCTAAGGTGAAGGTACGAAACAACCTGCTCTGCAAGCTCGCTGGTGCAAAATGGGGGGCGGCAGTCTCCACCCTGCACACCTCAGCACTGGCCCTTTCATACTCTGTAGCAGAATATTGTGCCCCTGTCTGGTCCAGGTCATCTTACACACACCATGTAGACACCCAGCTCAACACAACCATGAGAACTATAACTGGAACAATCCGCTCAACACCACTCCCCTGGCTCTCTGTACTGTCAAACATAGCCCCTCCACACATCCGGCGAGCAGCATTAACTCAAAGGATGCTCCAAAAAGTTAAAGATTCTCCTCACTTACCAATCCATGCAGATATCTACACTCCACCCACTGCCCGACTTTCATCCAGACGGCCGATTTGGAAAAACCCTCCCCCAGCTGACTTTACCATCCAGACAGCTTGGCAAGAGGAATGGGAGACCAAGGAGGTCCCAAACAAACAGCTGGTGATAAACCCCAACCAACAGGTCCCGGGCACCAACCTCCCAAGGAGACAGTGGTCTACACTCAATCGCTTCAGGACTGGACATGGCCCCTGCTTGGCCAGCCTTTACAGATGGGGCAGTAGCCCTAGCCCACTGTGCGCATGTGGAGAGGAGCAAACAATGGAACACATCATAGAGGCTTGCCCGCTCCAAAGACTGGAAGGAGGATTACACACCCTCCATACAGCAAACCAGGAGGCAACTGCTTGGCTTAAGGACTTTGCATTCGCTAAATAAATAAACTTCCTAATTTCAGATTGGGACAGCCCCTCACTTCACATGAACGCACCTAAAGTCAACGAGTTTGCGAGGGAGGGAGAATGAGATTCAGCCTACCTTATATTCCTTCACCTCAGAAAAATGCAATCACTTCTTAGCTTTCTGCTTCAAAATTGAAAACATCCACTCCCAGCTATCTACCTCCTCTTCTTTTCTCCCTGACCCAGAACCTTTTCTTCCTCTGCCGACTGACCTCAGTTGTTCTTCTTTCTCACCTATAAGTTCATCTGACCTGAATGACATTCTCTCTGGCATCAAACTCACCACCTTTCCCCTGTATCCCATCCCATCCTCTCTTGTCAAAGCCTGTTTTCCCTGTCTCACTCCGCTTATCCTTGGCATCCTAAATTCCTCCCTTATCACTGGTATTGTTCCTCCTCCCCTCAAGCTTGCCGCTATCACTCCCATCCTCAAGAAACCCAACCTTGACCCAGAAAACCCTGACAATTTCAGACCTGTTTCTAACCTTCCATTTCTCTCCAAAGTACTTGAAAGTGGTGTCGCCTCTCAGCTCAAGCAATACCTCCACTCAAATCAATTATGAAACATTATTGCAACCCCATCACAGCACTATTTATTTATTTAGCGAATGCAAAGTCCTTAAGCCAAGCAGTTGCCTCCTGGTTTGCTGTATGGAGGGTGTGTAATCCTCCTTCCAGTCTTTGGAGCGGGCAAGCCTCTATGATGTGTTCCATTGTTTGCTCCTCTCCACATGCGCACAGTGGGCTAGGGCTACTGCCCCATCTGTGAAGGCTGGCCAAGCAGGGGCCATGTCCAGTCCTGAAGCGATTGAGTGTAGACCACTGTCTCCTTGGGAGGTTGGTGCCCGGGACCTGTTGGTTGGGGTTTATCACCAGCTGTTTGTTTGGGACCTCCTTGGTCTCCCATTCCTCTTGCCAAGCTGTCTGGATGGTAAAGTCAGCTGGGGGAGGGTTTTTCCAAATCGGCCGTCTGGATGAAAGTCGGGCAGTGGGTGGAGTGTAGATATCTGCATGGATTGGTAAGTGAGGAGAATCTTTACACAGCACAGCACTAAAACTACTCCGCTTAAAGTCACCAACAATCTCCTGCTTGTTTCTGACTCCGGTCTCTTCAACATCCTCCTGCTTCTCAATCTCAGCCCTGCCTTTGACACCATAGACCACTCCATCCTCCTCTGTCACCTGCAATCTTCCATTGGCATAACTAGTTCTGCTCTTTCCTGGTTTAAATCCTGCCTTTCAGACAGATTCCAATACATTTCACAATAAATAACTCTAAATCCCACACTACCCCAATTCTTCATGGTGTCCCCCAAGGCTCAGTACTCAGTCCCCACCTCTTCAGTCTGTATGCTACCTCTCGGGCACATCATATGTTGACATGGTCTAAAATTCCATTCTTAAGCTTATGATATCCAGCTTTATTTATCAACAAAACCATCACTTCTGTCACCCTCTCCATCCTCACTGTCATAATCTGCCCTCCGGTCAGACGAGGGTTTATAAAGAGAACTCATTTGCAGGCAGGGAAGCAGTGGAGACTGATTATTTATTAACAAAACACTGAGGACAAACCAAACTGAAGCACATGGGCTGAGAACTAAACTAACCTAAACTGAGCAGGCACAATACTAACCTAAACTAGGCAAACACAAAGCAAGACTTGGTGGAGAACTTGCATGGAATCATAGCAAGGTGAACAACTGCGTGGAAGACACAGAGTAGTTGACGTGATGACCTCTCAACAAAGATAGAACAGAGACTCACATATATAGGGGAACTAATAACGAACCTCACGTGAGACAGCTGGGCAGACAATCAAGGGCAGGAGGTGCACACCTGAGGAGTAGCTATGGATGAGGAACTGGAGACAATAGTTAAACAGGCACACACACAATCATGAACTTAGACAGGGGAAGACATGACAGACTAACAAGGACATTGAATGATAATGATAATCATAAAATACTGTGGGACACAGAGACCAAAATGAACATAAAACATGGGCATAATTCCTAGCCATGCCCCTGATCATGATATAATCCCCTCTTTAAGGGGTGAATTTCTGACACCCCTTAAAAAACATGGTAAAACCAAAATGGGCAGAGGGAAGGGGACAAGGCATGGTGCAAAGAGACAAAATACAGGAATCTAACAGAGCGAGCAAAACAAAATGTCCATCAGAAGTCCCCAACATTCACAGGTCACTGGACTGGTGAACAAAGTGGATCAGGTGGCCTGCCCAGGTCCCTAGGCCACCAGATCATAAAACAGTGGATCAGGGGGCCTTCCCCAGTCCATGGCCATCCAGACCAAAATACAGGATTGGCCTGGCGATCTAACCCTGTCTTTGGGCCACTGGACTGTGGACCATGGTGGGACAATGGCTGGAGGTCTCCTGAACTCTGGCGTGGCGGGTGGAGGCCCACTGACCTCTTGGACATCGGCGGGTGGAGGTCCATTGATCTCTTGGACATTGGTGGGTGGAGGTCCCATGACCTCTGGGATGGCAGGTGGTGCTGGAATATCCAACCCTGATGCCTGGGGAATCACCCCCGCTGCAGTCACCTCGGACAGGGAAGAAAGGCAGGGGGTGAGTGAGGCATCACCACAAACACCAGGAGCTAGGCAGGACTTTACTAATATTGAAGTTAAAAAAGTAAAGAAAAGTACTAGGCTGAGCTCCTGGTCCACTGCTGCTGGGGTGACCACTCCTGGACGAGCTGCAGGAACCGCAGCGTGCACATTGGGCAGAACAGGAACAGCTGGAGCTGTGGCGTGTGCTTTCGGGACAGCGGGAGCCGTTGTGTGCACCTCGGGGACAGCAGAAGCCATTGTCCGTGTGAGGACAAACCAAAATGCAGAGCATGAGATGAGAGCTAAACTAACCTAAAGTGAGCAGGCACAATGCTAACCTAAACTAGGCAATCACAAAGCAAGACTTGGTGGAGAACTTACAGTGAATCATAGCAGGGTGAACAACGGCATGGAAGACACGGAGTAGTTGACGTGATGACCTCTCAACAAATACAGAACAGAGTCTCACATATATAGGGGAACTAATAACAAACCTAACACGAGACAGCTGGGCAGACAATCAAGGGCAGGAGGTGCACGCCTGAAGAGGAGTAGCTATGGATGAGGAACTGGAGACAATAGATCAGGCATGCTCAATACGTCGATCGCAATTGACTGGTAGATCACAATGGCAAAGGCACTGCGGGTTGGCTGCACGGTGGCGCAGTGGTTTAGCACTGTGGCAGCACAGTTTTACCCTCGGCCGGGGGATCGCGGGGATCATGAGATCGTGGGTTCGATCCCAGCCCCCGACCAACAGTGAGCTGTGTGGAGTTTGCATGTTCTCCCCGTGTTGCGCGGGTTTACTCCGGGATTTCTCCGGTTTCCTCCCGCACACCCAAAAAAACCCCAAAAAAACATGTAGGTTTAGGGCGCTCGCGCACACAGCGACCAGCAGCCGGTGGCTTGTCACCAGACTGCAAACCAAGTCTACCTACGGGTACAAATAAGTAACAAAAAAAAAAAAAAAAAGGCAAAGGCACTGCGGGTTGATCGTGTGACATTAAAAAAAAAGTTTTTCATTCTATTGCCTATCCTCCCATCAGTCCTCTTATAGGCATTTACCATGTGATTGATGTACAGGGCAACCAATCAGGAGAGGTCCTGTCCTCTATGTGTTATAGGTCACCCTGCATACACAGTCAAACATGCTAGCTAGCTACTACTAAACTCCAGCAAGCTGTGACCGTGTTAGCACTTCAAATTTTGATCAACTAAAGAAGGGATATTAAAAAATGAGTGGGGGAGCTGAACCCAGTAAGAAGACAAAAACCACTTCCATGTGGAATGGGAGGAAGATTTTTTTTTTTTCACAATGTCATTTTCGAAGTGTATTTGTCTGATCTGGCAATCTATCATTGCGTTTCCAAAGAAGGGAAATGTGGAGAGGCACTTTCGAACCGTTCATAAAAACTGCAACACTAACTTTCCTCTGAAAAGTGAGCTGAGAAAAAAAAAGGTGAAGGAACTGAAATCTCAGTTAATCGGACAGCAGTCATTTTTCACACAGCTGAATTCAATGGCAAAGGCAGCCACTGAAGCATCGTTCCGGGTGAGTCATTGCATTATTAAGCATAAGAAGTCCTTTCAAGATGGAGAGTGTCATGGCTGTGAGCGCTTGCCCCCGCCTTCCTGTTGTTTTCCTCCTCAGCTCATCAACACACCTGGGTGAGGAGACGCACCTGCTGCTTCTCATCAGCCAGCGTTTATAAGGAGCTTCTCTTCTGTGTGCTGACGCTGGCTCGTCTGGGTTGCTGCCATCGTGCAGGTGTGTGTCTGGGGACTGCATGCGCTCACTGCTCCATCACCTCCACTCTGCTGCAATCATCTTCCACCCGGTCAGGCACCATCGACTCCACCACCTTCACCCTGCTGGTTCGTCTCTACCCCGGTTAGGGATCCTGCCAGTTCTCCATTATATCCTAAGTGGCAATTTGGCTTGCCCATTTTCCCTATCTCCATTCCTCCACTCACAGCTCTTGTTCTCTCTCCATAGGCTCATTCCTCTGGCGAGTGACGTTTTCCCTAAGCCATGCTGTATTTTGATATTTAATAAACTTCTCAAACGTGTGCTTGTGGGAGAGATGATAAAAGAGGCCTTTATTGGGGCAGCAGAGTCCTTGTTTCGGGATTTTAAAAACAAATCAGAAATATTATCTTCAATCAAAGCTCTTCAGCAATCAAGAAGTACAGTTACACTGTGAAATAATGGCCTATGATTTGACACAGCAGCTTTGGAAGGACATCACAAAATATGAGTGTTTCTCACTGCAATTCGACGAGTCCACAGACATAAATGACACAGCTCAGTTATGCATTTTTATTTGGATGGTGTTTACCGATGTGATTGCAAAAGAGGAGCTGTTAACAATACTGCCCATGAAACAACACATGCGAGGAGAGAACATTTTTCACTCTTTTAAAAACTTTATTGAGAAAACCCAGCTCCCATGTGTTGTGGGCCCACGAAGCACCAACCGATCCCGAGAGTGGTAGATGGTGCAGTGTGGGATGAGGAACTGCCTGGCACCCTAGAGAGTGAGCAAGACCAATATCGCCCAGGATCATCACAGGAGGGTCCCTGTGCCAGAGCCTAAGTCGCCATGGACGAGGGTACTGGGCAGCACGGCGGGACGCCTGTGACAACGGGCGATGTTGAGAGACTGGTTTCACTTGTTCACCGGCCCACACCTGGCCTCTGCCTTGGCTCCTTTTTCTGACATAACATTTTTGCAGAATGCTCACATTCAGCTTCCGACATAACACCAGTGTGTAAACTGGTGTCAATCACCACGACTGGTGCACCCGCAATGGTGGGCCGCGCAAAAGGATTTATTGTAAAGTGCAGGGAGGACGAGTCCACAGACATAAATGACACAGCTCAGTTATGCATTTTTATTTGGATGGTGTTTACCGATATGATTGCAAAAGAGGAGCTGTTAACAATACTGCCCATGAAAGAACACATGCGAGGAGAGAACAATAAATCCTTTTGCGCGGCCCACCATTGCGGGTCATAGCCAGGAGCGGCACTGGGGTTAAGCTCCCAGTGCTCATAAAATGCTCCTTATAGCGTGCGTCTCGAAAAGCCTCTGACAACTAAGTCCAACTCCTAGCCTGCCCGTGTGGTTTAGTCTCTAAGCCCGGCGGAACTGCTTTTACTAATAGGAGAAGGGGCGAGGGCGGATCTCTGGTGCCTTAAAACCAGATGCTTCGGGTAGATGGTGGCTCGTCAACCTGGGAAGGTAGCCCATCTAGGGGAAGGTAAACCCTGATTTCAAACCTCCGCTGCCTTGCGGCATACCTAGTCACGGGAAAGGCTTCGGGAGTCAACCCTGAGGAAAAATCCGGAGTCGGAGCCCCTAAGGCAGTTCTATGTTGTGCTCAACATCGTTCTGGCAGCTCCTGCAATGGCGCTGGTGCCAAACTGTAGCAGCCCTGCTGTTCCTTTGGATTCATCAGTGACGTGGAGAGGGGGGACATGCTGCATGGGCAACATCTTGTCCTCCATATCTTCCTGCCCAGGCTTGAATCCTACCAACGCCCAACGCTGGAAGGTAGAACACCGGATCACTGGAGAGGACACTCCAGCTTCGCCTGTGGCGTAGACAAAACACGGGAAATGACAGTTACCGGTTATAAGCCACCGCTCAATTGGCATAGAGCGTGGCGCCAGGGGTTGTTCCTGACGGTGGGAGGGATCATCGGATCTCACTGGACAGCTACCACCTGCCTCAAGCTGGGCAGCCCCCAGCCAATAAGGTGTTGTCCCGCCACAGCTTGCTTTCCTCATTGGGTGCATGGGAAAGAGGAGAAATCCGAACAGCAGGCTGAGAACCTTCGCACCAGGCAAGACAATAAAACAAAAGAGACCAACTCTAAAACTGGGAACTTGGAACATCGGCACTATGACGACAGGACTCGCTGCTAACCTCAAGGACATCAACGACACCAAGAAGACTGCCATCATCAATAATGAGCTGAAGAGACTGGGAGTGGATATCGCCACTCTCCAGGAAACACGGTTGGCTGACGCAGGCACACTGAGAGAGAAGGACTACACGTTCTACTGGCAGGGAAAGGGCAGTGACGAACACAGGGAACACGGAGTGGGCTTCGCAGTGAAGAACACCTTGCTGAAGATGGTGGAACCGGGCAGCACTGGCTCTGCACGACTCCTCACCCTCCGCCTGAACACCACTCAAGGCCCAGTCACCCTCGTCAATGTGTATGCCCCAACACTGACAGCCACACCAGAGCCAAAAGACGAGTTCTACGAGAATCTCGCAACAACTGTCAGGATCATCCCCAACTCTGAACAACTCATTCTCCTTGGAGACTTCAATGCCAGAGTGGGTGCTGACCACGACTCCTGGCCCTCCTGTCTTGGACCTTTTGGCGTAGGCAGAATGAACGACAACGAACAGCGGCTGCTCGAGTTCTGCACATATCACGATCTGTGCATCACAAACTCGTTCTTCAAGACCAAGCCCCAACACAAGGTTTCCTGGCAACATCCGCGCTCAAAGCACTGGCACCAGCTGGACTTGATCCTGACCAGGCGCACCTCACTGAAGAACGTGCTAATCACCCGTTCGTCCCAGAGTGCAGATTGCGACACAGACCATTCATTGGTGTGTTGCAAGGTCAAGCTGCAGCTGAAGAAATTCCATCGTGCTAGACAGCCTGGAAAGGCACGGATTGACACCAGCAAGATGGCTCAACCAGAACTTGTTGAGCAGTTTGCCTCCACCTTTGAGAAGGAACTTGGTGTACCACAAGAAGGAGAATCTACAAAGCAGAAGT
This sequence comes from Pholidichthys leucotaenia, assembly GCA_020510985.1. Lineage (NCBI taxonomy): Eukaryota > Metazoa > Chordata > Actinopteri > Cichliformes > Pholidichthyidae > Pholidichthys > Pholidichthys leucotaenia. The sequence goes on along the minus strand of CM035845.1, from coordinate 37,015,505 downwards.
GGGAAGAGCTGCAAAACACCATCCACCGCACAGCCTTGGCTACCTTTGGGAGGAAGACCTCGAAGTCACAGGACTGGTTTGATGCCAAGTTGACCGAGATGACCCCCGTCATTGAAGCCAAGCGCTCAGCACTTGCTGAGTACAAGAAGTACCCAAACGAGAAGAATCTCCAGATTCTCAGGGCTGCGAGAAGCAAAGTTCAGCAGACTGCTCGGCGCTGTGCCAACGAGTACTGGACTCAGCTCAGCCAAGACATTCAAACCGCTGCCATAACAGAGAACATCCGTGGTATGTACGATGGCATCAAGAAAGCACTTGGTCCGGCTCAGAGCAAGACGGCCCCCCTCAAATCCTCCACTGGGGAGATGATCACAGAAAAGAACAAGCAGATGGAGAGATAGGTGGAACACTACTCCGACCTCTACTCCAGACAGAACACCGTGACACCTTCAGCCCTTGATGCCATCGACTGCCTGCCATCCATGGACGAACTTGACGCCGAGCCAACCATCGACGAACTCAGCAAGGCCATTGATAGCTTGGCCACTGGCAAGGCACGCGGCAATGACGGCATACCCCCTGACCTGATCAAGCACTGCAAGACCGCCCTACTGCTGCAATTGCATGACGTCCTCTGCCAGTGTTGGAAGGAAGGTGCCGTACCACAGGACATGAGGGACGCCAAGATCATCACCCTCTACAAAAACAAAGGGGAGAGAAGCGACTGCAACAACTACAGGGGCATCTCCCTCCTCAGCGTTGTTGGCAAAGTCTACGCACGAGTTGTTCTCGTTCGTCTACAGAAGCTTGCCAAACGTGTCTACCCCGAGTCTCAGTGTGGCTTCCGCGCTGAGCGATCGACAGTAGACATGATATTCTCCATCCGCCAACTCCAGGAGAAATGCAGAGAACAGAACGTGCCCCTGTACGTCGCCTTCATCGACCTCACCAAAGCGTTCGATCTGGTCAGCAGAGAGGGCCTTTTCAAGATCCTGCCAAAGATAGGATGCCCACCAAAGTTGCAAAGCCTCATTGAATCGTTTCACACCAACATGCAGGGGATAGTGCAGCACGATGACAACGTCTCAGAGCCATTCAACATACGCAGCGGAGTGAAACAGGGCTGTGTACTTGCGCCAGCCCTCTTTGGGATTTTCTTTGCTATGCTCCTGAGGCATGCCTTCAGCACAGCAACAGAGGGAATCTACCTGCACACAAGATCAGACGGCAGGCTTTTCAACCTCGCCCGCCTGAAAGCCAGAACCAAAGTACGCGAGGCTCTAATCAGAGACATGCTGTTCGCAGACGACGCTGCAGTCGCAACCCACACACAGCAGGAGCTTCAGACCCTGATGGACCGCTTCTCCCAGGCATGCAAGGACTTCTGGCTTACCATCAGCCTGAAGAAGACTAACGTCTTGGCGCAAGGCACGGAAGCACCACCAACCATCATCATCGACGACTACGAGCTGGAGGTCGTGAATCAGTTCACGTACCTGGGGTCCACGATCAGCAACAACCTCTCCCTTGATACAGAGATCAACAAGAGGATTGGAAAATCAGCCTTCACACTCGCTCGCCTCACCACACGAGTGTGGGAGAATCCCAAACTCTCTGTCAAGATGAAGATGGCAGTGTACAACGCCTGCGTCATCAGCACACTGCTCTATGGGAGTGACACGTGGACAACATACGCCCGGCAGGAAAAGAGACTGAACTCCTTCCACTTGCGCTGCATTCGCCACATCCTGGACATATCCTGGCAGGACAAAGTGCCCAACACAGAAGTTCTGTCCCTCGCCGGCCTTCCCTCCATGTTCACTCTACTCAGGCAGTGCAGGGTCCGCTGGCTAGGCCACGTTCACCGTATGGAGGATGGCAGAATCCCCAAAGACGCCCTCTACGGAGAACTGGCAACTGGCAGGAGAGACGTTGGCTGCCCACAGCTGCACTTTAGAGACGTCTGCAACAGAGACATGAAGGCCCTGGAGATCAACACAGAGCGCTGGGAGGACCTTGCAACGGAACGCTCCAAATGGAGAGGCACCCTGACCAGACAGCTCAAGGCTGGTGAAGAAAGACTGACTGCTGTAGCAGATGAAAAAAGGACCCGCAGGAAGAACCGCCACAGACCCAGCAGCACGGAGACCACCCACAAGTGCGACCTGTGTGACAGGGACTGCCATTCGCGCATTGGCCTGTTCAGCCACAGGCGGTGCTGTTCCAGCAGAGTAGACATTTAGGATTCTCTTCCATGGTCATCATAGACCGACGGAGGCCGATGAATCCACCAACAAGCATTATGTGCTAAACTGTTAAATATGAAAGAGATAATGGATGTGGCTACAAAAATCGCTTGCTCTATTTGAACGAGAGCTCTTCAAAGACGACTGTTCTGAGCACATCTGGAGGAGGCTGATTGCAACTACTCTGAGCTCTTGCTTTACACTGACATTAGATGTCTTAGTAGGGGAAATTCCTGCAACGATTTGGAGAGCTCTGTCCAGATATAAAGGAGTTTCTCCTCCTCAGTAAACATTCAGAATACAAGCAACTTGATGATGATCACTGGTTGCTAGACTTGACGTTTTTAACTGATTTGACCAACATGTTGGATAAAACTGTGGTAAACATGATCAGCTCAGGTAATGCTTTCAAATGAAAAGTGCAACATATGTTCTCAAAACTGCAGCCCCATGATTTGGGGGACTTCCCCATCCTGACATCAGAGCTGGAGAAGCAAGAAAAGGCATGTGCGCAACTTGACAGTGCATGCTACTTCGAGCAGATGGAAAATTGTTTATCAGAGTTTGACAAACGGTTTCAAGACTTTGCTTTACTTGAACCAATTGCTACATTTTTGTGCTATCCATTCAAGGAAGATGCTGAGGTTGATTCAGGTGCATCAAAAATTGCAACACTGTTTCATCTGAACTTGTCTGTAGTGGAATCAGAATCAGAATCAGAATAAGCTTTATTGCCAAGCATGTTTACATGTAAACATATGAGGAATTTGACTTGACATTGGGCGCGCTCGATAAGCGCTTCCCAATGACACAGCAGCCATGCAAGGCGCCTGTCATACAGTGGGGGGTAAAGAGGGGAAGGGGGAAGGGGAGGGAACACATAGGGCAGAGAGAAAAAAACATAGTTATCAAAATAAAGCTCGTATGAGCAAAATTGTGATTACATAGAAAAAAAACCTCTAATGCACAATTAGCAGACAATACAGATCACACATTAACATCCTGAGTGGAGGATGAGATTTTGACACTACAGGCTGACATTGAGCTTAAGTCCAGGGCTCATGGACAGTTTTGGAACTTACTCACAGAGGAAAAGTATCCAAACATGAGGAAATATGCTACCTCCTTGAATGCATTCTTTGGCTCTACTTATTTGTGCGAATCAGCCTTTTCCCACATGAAGATTATTAAGTCCAAATACTGTTCCACCATGACTCATGATCATTTGAAAGCCTGCTTGAGACTAGCTACCAGCAGCTACTGTCTGGACTATGCAACCCTGGCTGACTCCATCCAGTACAAGTCATCAGAGTAAGGTAATGATTGTAAATGTATTGAATTGTATTGTGCCATAAGGGTTCACACAGTTATTTAATGTACGGCATACATTGTATGTCAACATATATTGCCATATTTGGCATTTTTTAAATGTAGGTAGATCATTTTGACCTGGTCATTTTAAAAGTAGCTCACAAGCCAAAAAAGTGTGGGCACCCCTGCAATAGATAAACAAGCACAAACACAATCATGAACTCAGGGAAAGACATGACAGACTAACAAGGACACTGAATGATAATGACAATCATAAAATACTGTGGGAAAGCAGAGACCAAAATGAACATAAAACATGGGCACAATCCCTAGCCGTGCCCCTGATCTTGACGCTCACAGACTGCCTCCATGACATAAAAACCTGGATGAACATGAACTTCCTCAAACTTAACTGAAATAAATCAAAATTCTCATCATTGGCCCCATATCCCTCCTCCCTTCTTCAAAGAATCTGTCTCTTCATTGATGGCCACACTGTCTCCTCCTCCCCTTTGATCAGAAACCTTGGCATCACCATAGATTCAACTCTATCCTTCACACATCAATAATGTCACAAAAACACCTTTGTTCCACGTCTCTGGTCCACCCTTTCCCCTTCTGCTGCTGAAATCCTTATCCACGCACTCATAATCTCCAGACTGGACTACTGCAACAGCATACTCTATGGCCTTCCCTCCTCTGACCTCCAAAAACAGCAATATGTACAGAACTTTGCTGCTCAACTGCTCACAGACTCCTGTTCCAGAGACCACTTTACACCCATTTTGAAAAACCTACACTGGTTACCGGTACAACAACGCATTCACTTCAAGATCCTGCTCATCACCTACAAAGCCCTCAATAACCTTGATCCTCCATACCTGACAGAATACCTCTAACATCACGTCCCGATTTAAACAACATACAGTGGGGGACTGAGCTTTTGTCATTGCCACCCCAACTCTCTGGAATACCCTGCCTTCAAATATCCGCAAAACAGACTCACTGCCCTCCTTTAAGAATAAACTTAAAAACCACCTTTTCAAGAAAGCTTTCAACTGTTAATGGACCATAATATTTTTTTCTTCTTCTTGTAAAGTGACTTTGAGTTCCCAGAAAAGTGCTATATAGATCTGATGTATTATTATATCAAATGTCTATGGTGGCTAGCCATGTTCTAATGTTTACATATCTATCACCGGTAAAGATATCACAGCCAGACACAGCCAATAGCATGACTGGGTTGATGTCACATGTCTCTACCAACCAGTTAGTACAAGAGTGTGACACCTACTGGCCAGGAGGTAAAAATCTTGTCCATTGTGGGACACATACTGTATATGTGCACATATGTATATCACTTCATGCTTCATATGTATACCACTTTGGGCTCCACATCTTAGATTGAACAAAGGACTGAGTCTCTTTGGAGATAACAGGAGGATGTGAAAGTCTAGTCTTTGGTATGCAAAGAGACGGCCTGGGGGGATTTTCCTGGCCGCCAGAGGCTGGGGGTGGAGGTGTTAAGATCTCAAGGAAGATGCATTGTTACTTGGGATTAAATACAATGTGACTGTGTGCTTTGAAGTTCCTGAGGTATTTAAAGGACGAATGTCTGGGTTTCTTTTTTTTTTTTTGCTTTTGATGATGTTGGATGATGTGAATAAACCTGACTCGTGAGATGAACTCTGCCTCGTCATTTTCACATTTTCCACACTGGTGACCCTAAGACGTATCTAACTAACTAACCTGCACTTATATAGCGCTTTTCTAGTCACAAAGACCACTCAAAGCGCTTTCATTAATGCTAACCCTCTATTCTAAGGGCCTATAGGAAACAGATATCTAGGGACAATTTAGAACAGCCAATTAACCTAACATGCATGTCTTTGGCATGTGGGAGGAAACCGGAGAAATCCCGGAGTAAACCCACGCAACACGGGGAGAACATGCAAACTCCACACAGATCACTGTTGGTCGGGGGCTGGGATCGAACCCACGATCCCACGATCCCCACAATCCCCCGGCCAAGGGTAAACTGTGCTGCCGCAGTGCTAACCACTGCGCCACCGTGTATCATGAGTGAAAGAAATTCCCCCGAGCCAGCCGGGTCAGGAGCTCCCAGCCAAGCGTATGCCGCTACCGTCCAGCTACCGGACTTTTGGCAAGACAACCCGCGCTCCTGGTTCCACTTGGTCGAAGCACAGTTCGCCCTCCGGGGGATAATGGTAGATGACACGAAGTTCTACCATGTGATTGCCAAGCTCGACAACCGCACGGCTCGGCATGTGCAGAGCCTTGTGGAGCAGCCACCGGCCGACGACAAATACTGCGGGTTGAAGGCTGCGCTCATCCAACGCTTCACTCTCTCAGTCCAGGAGAGAGCGGAGAGGCTCCTGGCTTTGAACGACTTGGGAGATGGCACGCCCGTTGACCTGATGGAGAACATGCTGAGCTTGAGGGGCTCAGACGGCGATGACTTCATCTTCACCCACATTTTCCTGAGAACCCTACCTTCGGCCACGAGAGCGACCCTGGCCAGTTCGCCGTTGTTGGCCCAGCGGGACTTCCGCGCGCTGGCCCAGGAAGCACACCGGATTCTCAATGCCAGCAAACAGCACGCGGCCACCGCGGCAGCGACGGAGTTCGGCACGACGGCCAGAGATGGCGAGGGGACAGAGACGGCGGTTGCAGACCCACCGACGACGGCGGCGGCGGGCGCCAAGGATCGTAGAGGAGACACCCTCTGTTTCTACCATCGCCGCTTTGCAGAGAAGGCACGCAAATGTATACCACCGTGCCAGTTCAAGCGCTCAGGAAACACCAAGACCGGGGGTCGGTAGCAGCTGCGGCCCTCGGTGAAGAGAACAAGCTGCTCTACTTGACGGATGCACGTTCGGGGAGGCAATTCCTCGTGGACACAGGCTCCCAAGTGAGTTTCATCACACCTACCTCCGCTGACCGGCTGGCGGGTCCCGGAGGTCACGGGGCGTCAGCAGCGAACGGCTCGGAGATTAAGACCTTTGGTGAGAGGAACCTGCTTCTGTCCCTACACGGCCGTACATTTGAGTGGACTTTTGTCATAGCTGCAGTGAGTTTCAATATGTTGGGGGCTGATTTTCTGTGCTCACATGGTTTGTTGGTTGATCTTGCTAACAGGCGCCTGGTTAATGCACTTTCCTTTTATTCTATTCCCTGTGCAGCCAGAGTGACCCCGCCCACAGCACAAGCCAACGTCGCAAAGGCAAGTGGTAAGTTCCACACACTGCTCACTCAGTTCCCAGCACTCACGGTTCCCACATTTTCAGCAGCCGTCGCTAAACACGGAGTGGAACATTTTATTACTACCACCGGACCGCCCGTTTTTGCAAAAGCTCAGCGCTTGGATTCAGCTAAGCTGACCATAGCGCGCGAGGAGTTCGCCAACCTGGAAAAGTTTGGCATCATCAGGCGTTCGAATAGCCCATGGGCTTCCCTGTTTCATAAGGTCCCGAAAGCTGATGGCTCGTGGCGACCTTGCAGAGATTTCCGCAGGTTGAACAACGCCACAGCACACGACCGCTACCCAATCCCACATATCCAAGATTTTTCCGTTCATTTGGCGGGAGCGCGCGTTTTTTCTAAGACTTGGTCCGCGGTTACCATCAAGTCCCAGTGCGCGCTGAGGACATACCCAAAACAGCGGTAATAACTCAGTTTGGCCTATTCGAGTTTTTGCTCATGCCGTTTGGGCTTAAGGGTGCTGCGCAGATGTTCCAACGCATGGTGGACGTGGTGTTGCGCGATCTCCCCTTCATATTCGTCTATCTGGATGACATCTTAGTAGCCAGCGCGTCCGAAGATGAACACGAAAACCACTTCACGGCAGTTTTCCGGAGGTTGGGAGAGCACGGGTTAATAATCAACCTAGCGAAGTGTCAGTTCGGGGTGACGCAGATTGATTTTTTGGGGCATCGCGTCTCCCCAGAAGGAGCGGTTCTGCTGCCCGACAAACTACGCGCGGTAACAAATTTTCCCCAGCCACAAACAGTCAAGGCGTTACAGGAGTTTTTGGGAATGGTGAATTTTTATAACCGTTTCCTCCCCCGCGCAGCGCAGCTCATGCAACCATTGTATGCCCACTAATAAAACAAAAACCCACAAATAAGATCGAATGGTCTCCGGAGCGAGAGTGAGCATTCTCTGAGGTCAAAACAGCCCTGGCAAACGCTGTGTTGTTAGCACATCCAGACCCAACGGCCCGCATAGCGCTCACTACTGACGCGTCAGATGTGGCCATAGGGGCGGTCGTGGAGCAGCATGTAGCCGGGGCTTGGCAGCCGCTCGCATTTTTCAGCAGGACTTTGCGTGATAGCGAACGAAAATACAGCGCATTCGACAGGGAGTTGTTAGCTCTCCAATTGGCCATTCGCCACTTTCAGTTCTGGCTGGAGGGACGCCGTTTCACCGCGTTCGTTGACCACAAGCCGCTGACATTCGCGATGGCCAAGGTTTCAGAACCGTGGTCAGGCCAGCAGCAGAGACAGCTGGCCGCAATCTCAGAGTTTACTACCGATATTCAGCATGTGGCGGGTAAACTGAATGTAGTGGCAGACTGTCTCTCGCGCGCCGTGGCGGCCCCAGTCCGCGTAGGGATAGATTATGCAGCCATGGCCACAGATCAGGGTAGCGACGCGGATGTGCGCGCGCTCCAGTCTGGACCAACAGGGTTAAGGCTGGAGAACAGGGTGCTGCAAGACGGTATGCCCCCCCTAATCTGTGATGTCTCCACTGGGCGACCGTGTCCTGTGGTACCGGCCGCGTGGCGCAGCCGCGTTTTTGACTCGATTCATTCTCTGGCGCACCCGGGAGTGCGCGCGTCGGTCAAAATGGTGGGAGAGAAATTTGTTTGGCCGAGCCTGCGCAAACAAGTTAGAGAGTGGGCAGCAGCCTGCATGGCTTGTCAACAAGCCAAGGTACACAGACACACAAGAGCTCCCTTGGAGCCGTTCCACATCCCGGCTGAGAGGTTCGATCATGTTCACGTGGACCTCGTAGGCCCCCTACCACCGTCACAGGGGTGCACACACCTTCTGACAATGATAGACCGCACCATGCGCTGGCCGGAAGTGGTCCCACTGTCGTCAACCACAGCCGAGGAGGTGGCGCGCGCGTTTTTAACAGCATGGGTAGCGCACTTTGGAGTCCCATCGGACATTACGTCCGATAGAGGTCCTCAATTTGTTTCCGAACTTTGGTCAGCAATGGCCCGCAGCCTGGGGGTAACGATCCATCACACAACCGCGTACAATCCGCAGGCTAATGGGCTATGCGAACGTTTTCATAGGTCATTGAAAGCGGCTCTCAGAGCGTCGCTTATGGATGCAAATTGGGTAGACAGGCTACCGTGGGTTTTATTGGGGTTGCGTTCTGCACCTAAAGAGGATTTAGAAGCCTCCCCGGCTGAGCTGGTTTTTGCGCAGCCACTTCGGCTGCCCGGAGAATTTCTCCCAGATAATCCTGCGCCAGAATGCTCCCCGGCTCAGCGGTTGCAGAGTGGCACGGAATCGGGCACGCTGCCTGGCCCCGTTCACCACAGTTTTCCACGCGTTTTTGTGCCTAAGGCCTTAAAAAACACGGAGTTTGTTTTTGTCAGACACGATGCCCATCGCCCACCGTTGCGACCACCTTATGATGGACCATTTAGAGTGCTGGAAACAGGGGATAAGCATTTTTTGCTAGATCTGGGGGGCAGGAAAGAAAAAATTGGCATAAACAGGCTCAAACCCGCCTTTGTGGTGGCAGACGAGGATGTGCTGTTGGCCAGGGCTCCTCGGCACGGCAGACCCCCTAGGGGACATTCCCCAGAACACCCACAGGGATTGACTAACAGTTCTCACCCTCAGGCAGCAGCTCCCCAGCAGGATGGCGCCGCGGAAGTGGTAAAGCCCGCTTACAGCAGATACGGGAGGAGACTGAGGCCCAAGCAGCATGTGGACTGATGTGTAATGGTTTATCATGACATGCAGACTGTTATTCCGTTGTTCCATCTTAGACGTTTGGGGGGGGTCATGTAGGACACATATATGTGCACATATGTATATCACTTCATGCTTCATATGTATACCACTTTGGGCTTCACATCTTAGATTGAACAAAGGACTGAGTCTCTTTGGAGATAACAGGAGGATGTGAAAGTCTAGTCTTTGGTATGCAAAGAGACGGCCTGGGGGGATTTTCCTGGCCGCCAGAGGCTGGGGGTGGAGGTGTTAAGATCTCAAGGAAGATGCATTGTTACTTGGGATTAAATACAATGTGACTGTGTGCTTTGAAGTTCCTGAGGTATTTAAAGGACGAATGTCTGGGTTTCTTTTTCCTTTTTTTTTGCTTTTGATGATGTTGGATGATGTGAATAAACCCGACTCGTGAGATGAACTCTGCCTCGTCATTTTCACATTTTCCACACCATCACCTTTAAATGCACCTACCGGAACATCATAACATGGTATGCTATTCTGACAAAATAGGCTAAACCAATCTATCAATTTTGTCATGACTCGCCAGTCATAATTGGCTCCTGCTGCGCACACACCTGCGGCTCGTCAGCGGCAGACTATTTAACCCACTCAGCCCTGTGCCTCGGCCTGAAGCCGTCTGTTCCCTTCAGCTCGTCTTCGCCATTGGAACCCCCAAGATCAGCAAGACAACGCTCCAAGTAAGCAACTTATCTTTCTCTTCAGTCCTCTCCCCTGTGCACAGGTGGATTCCCCAGCGGCGGACTTTTTCCACTTCGCCACGCCGTCCTCATCCTCGCACAAGCGCAGCAGGTCTCTGTCTCCTGGGTACTCTCCTTGCCAGCACCAGCCACCTGCCATAACAAGTAAGCAGCAGTCATTCCTTCAGGCCAGTATAATTGTGGTGCCCGTTACCTTGTCCCTCTGCTTTCTCATCATAGGGTTGCCCGGCTGTACGGTGATCTGCTCTGCTGCCTGCTTACCGAAGTTCTCCCACAAGACATCCTCATATCTCACACACACATCCATTCATACCTGTGTATTAATAAACGCTGTTAAATCTACTCTGAGCCTGCGTGTGTGTCTCCTGAGCCGGACATTATGTCAAATTTCCCATACGCGTGTGCTGTTCTGACAAAGTATGGTAAAATGTCAGAACACCGGCACAACACGCTTTCCCTGTGGTTGGGTTAATAATCATAATAATGGTCAAACAAAAAATGTCTCTGCCACTGTATTACACAAGACAATTGTTTGAACATATTTTTGTTTCTGAAAACATAATTTTAAAAAAATCATTACTTAGCTAGACTGATTATTGAAAATTGTTTCAATTCCTGCAAAGCCATCAGAGGAAATAATATTGCATAGAAATGTCAGGAAAAAAAACAACAACATTTTGTTATATTAAGTGAATAATAAACCAGCTGATAAAAGATGAGTTTGAAGTTATTCAAGCAGCAGCATTATTTGGAGGTATTATGTCAACAGAACAAATCTGTCATGGTTTCGAGGCTAAGACCCAAGAGCAACTTGGACAGAGACAAAGACAGGCTCAATAACAATGATTTATTGCAATAATTGTGGGGAAAGTGTGGTGGAGGGAGAAGTGCAGGGAGGATCTGGCAACCCTGCGGGGAAGGAGCAGAGCTTAAGCAGAGATTAATATTGCTGAACTATTACAACGGGCAACTGATATCAATTCATGCGTACAGGCTCAGCTGGGAGATGACAGGAACTGAATGGAGAACCTCCTAGCCAAGGAGCTGGTTGTCAGTGGTGAGGGTGATAATGAACTGTTTGAGAGAACTGTGGGGAAATGAAGGAAACAGGCCAGCCAAACCTGGGAGACTGGGGATAAGGGAGAGAAGGGCAGTGGACAATAACGTTGGTAAGTCGACTTACTGTGAAAGGGGGGAAAAGTGAACAGTCCAGGGGGTCCAATTCCAATCCGGAATCCAAATCCAATTTCAAGGGCAAACTGTGGTCAGAGCACGGTAGTGATGGGACGGCAGGCTCAGGAGTTTCGAGGGTGCTCTGAGCTTGTCCAGGAAATATTTGGCAAAGCGCATTTCGAGGCATGTATTGCTGATGTTGTACCACGTGACTGGGTCAGGAAGCCATTCCTGATTTTGCACGCAACATGAAATAAAGTGAGCAGCAATACACAATGGAAATCCCCATCCCTCACGTTTTGTGTTGTGGATGTTTGACTGTGTAAGGGATTTGTCACAGCCAATTTTCAGATGGAGCCAGGACCAAAAACATGGACTTCTCCCATTTTGGACCAGTTTGATCTCATTTCTCCCACTGATACATTTTCCACAAATAATGGATATTTATTGTGACTTAAGTGATGGCCTAGAGGTAAAGCACTGCCACTGGGAGGCTGGGGTTCAAGTCCCAGCTAGGCCATTCTCATAATTTTATTTTTATTTGCAAGGTGAAGTGTCTGTTGTGTTTCAAAGAGCTTGGATCATTATCCTGAGGCACTATTGTGCCCTGCATGAGAATAATGACAGAGGTGAATGTACTGGGAAAGATAGAAATGTGTCTGTCCTACACTGTACAAACTTGTTGTAGCCTTCCTTTGCGCACCTGCATCCTCTGTGCTCTGAGAGAGTATTCTCCAAAGCTGGAGAAAAAATCTCAAAAAATTTGCCTTAGTCCAAAGACTGTTGAAAAGTTATTTCTTAATAAAAATTGTTAAGTAGCACAAGCACATTCATTGTAGTCACCTCAGTATTATTTTTTTCCCTTATGATCATTGATCATTGATCAATCATTGATTGATTGCATTTATTGAAATGAAAAAAAAACAACAACACATTAAACCAATAATGCCCTTGTAAAAATCTGCATGTTGTATACATTTTGTTCACTAGGTGGCCTAGTAGAGAAAATTAAGTGTCACATGAGGTCTCGTCTATATGAACCATTTGTGACCTGTGCTGGCAAAGTGAGTAGGAATGCGCACCACGTCATTACGAGCTGCAGGCAGGAGAAGTCATAAATCATGACTCTTTCTTTGTTTGCTAGCGGCAAGTCCTGGGAAAAAAAACCCATGAGTACCTGGTATCATTGGAAAGCTTAGAAAATGTACTTTCTAAAAATACATATGTTTTTGCGGAAGACGTAACTCCTGACTGATCGAATGTGAGTTTTAAACCTAGCCAAAATATAAACAAATTGTCTTTTTCCCATGTCCATTTTTGCACACTTCCTACAAATAAAATATCATTTTGAAGGTCTTTCATTATAGAATATGGAAAAAACCTTTATCTCAGTTTTGATAATTTCCTCAAAGTGATTCATTTTGCCAGCACGGGTCACATTTTGATGAAAGGCCTCAAGTCCTCTAGAAAGCCTCATCTGGCCATCACTATTTCAGGATCCCCCCCAACTCCCCCCTTTTTTTAAATAAACTTTATTGAAGAAAAGACAAAATACAGATATTGTTGCAGTTGCAGCATGAAGTAATCAAGAATAAATTAAAATTATGTGGCCTCCGGATCCCGGAGGCATCATGGAAATCTAGCTTCACAAGATACCGAAGTGGACACATCCAGGTAGGACACCAGAGAAGGCCCTGGTGTAAAATATACAGCCTGCAATTCATACACATACAGGTGCATCACATTAAATTAGAATACCATTGAAAAGTTTATTTATTGCAGTAATTCAATTCAAAAAGTGAAATTCATATATTATGCAGATTCATTACACACAGAGTGATATATTTCAAGTGTTTGTTTCTGTCAGGGTGAGAGTGTTGGAGAAGAAGACCCAATTCCCAGACCTTGATTTGCAGTGTTTGAGAGGTGAACACCACCTTCAGCTCACCAAACTATAAATAATAAGAAATTCAAAACAGATGGGCAAAAGACAGACATGACAGGAACAAGCTAATACTTTAAACTTGGCAGACAAGAACAGAAAGACGAGTGTTACTCACTGGTACTGACAAGGACACCATGCCCTGGTAAGGGAACGGCGTCGCTTAAATAAACTAGACTAATGAACAGAAATTACAGACAGGTGAGAATCATTAACAAATCAGACTATGCAAAAGCAGGAACTAAAAGCACTGTCAAAATAACGCCAAACACAAATCATGAGAATCATGACAGGAATGGCGACGGGCAAACACAGACATGATTATGATAATAATAATATGAAATAAACAAGACTGAATAATAATAATAATAATAATAATAATAATAATAATGACAACCCAGAATACAACACACAGAAGTCATGATATTAATGTAAATAATAAACAACTAAGGACCAGACATAGACAAAACCTACAGAACACAAATGCAGACAAAATAATTAATAATAATAAATACAGAAAAATACAAAATACAAATCAAGATGAGAATGTGGGCTGAGGGCATGTCCTGGAGAGAAGGAATAAAGCAATAACTCAAAGGAGAGGACATGGAGCCCCGGTCCAGGTCCTAACAGTTTCTTTTAGTTTTGATTATTATGGCTTACAGCTCATGAAAACCCAAAATTCTGTTTCTCAAAAAATCTAGAAAATTACAAAAGATGAATTTTAAAATGGAACTTCGAATAGAAATATTAGCCTACTGAAAAGTAAGTATGTATGAGAACACCCTCAATACTTGGCTGGGGCTCCTTTAGCATGAATTACTGCATCAGTGCAGTGTGGATTTTCAATTCAGCTTTATTTATACAGCACCATATCACGACAAAAGTCATCTCATAGCACTACCAAATGCAGGGAAAACCCCACAATTGCAGAAAGATCCAGCAATCAGATGATCCCCTGTGAGCAACCACTTAGCGACGGTGGAGAGGAAAAACTCCCATTTAACAGGAAGAAACCTCTAGCAGAACCAGGCTCAGGGAGGGGCAGTCATCTGCTGCGACTGGCTGGGGGTGAGGGGATAGAGAAGATGAAGAGAACAGACATAAAGAACAGAAACAATGAGAAGCCAAGTACATTATTGGAGGTCACCTGGCAGTCTGAATCTATTAACAGCAAAACAAAAGTGGGGTTAAGAGACACAACATCCCTCCCTAATCATAGGCTATATTGAAAAGGAAAGATTTTACCCTGTTCTTAAAAACAGAGATCGAGTCTGATTCCCGGACCCAGAGTGGTAACTGGATCCACAGAAAACGAGCTTGATAGCAGAAGGCTTTGCCTCCCATTGTACTTTTGGAGATTCTGGGTATTACAAGTAATCCAGCATTTTGGGAGCGTAGTGCTCTGTTAGGATGATAGGGTAATATCAGATCTTTTATATATAAGGGGGCCTGGTTATTAAGAGCTTTGTAAGTGAGAAGAAGGATTTTAAACTTAATTCTAAACTTTATGGGAAGCCAATGAAGGGAGACCAGAACTGGAGAGATATGATCTCTCTTTCTAGAACCAGTTAAAACTCTTGCAGCAGCATTTTGGATCAACTGAAGACTTTTTAAAGATATTTTAGGACAACCTGATAATAACAAGTTACAATAATCTAATCTAGAGCTGACAAAGGTGTGGATCAATTTCTCAGCATCATTCAGAGACAAGATGCTCCTAATCTTGGCAATATTGCGCAGATGACAGAAAGCAGTCTTAGAAACAAATTTAGTATGTGAATTAAAAAAACAGATCTTGATCAAAAATAACTCCAAGGTTCCTCACAGAACTATTCAGAGTGAGAGTAGTGGCATCCAAATTAAGAGTTTGATTTGGAAAGGAATTTCTGAGGTTTTTTGGACCAACAAGAATGACTTCAGTCTTATCTGGGTTTAACAGCAGAAAATTACAAGTCATCCAGGCTTTGATTTCCTTAAGACAGGCATCTAACTTGGCTAATTGATTACAATCATTGGGCTTCATTGACAGGTATAATTGTGTGTTGTCTGTGTAACAATGAAAATGTATACAGTGTTTTCTAATGATATCAAATCAAAATCAAATCAAATCAACCTTTATTGTCATGTTGCTGTACATACAACTGTAGTGCAGGCAAGATGAATTTGCGTTTCTCTCGGCATCCATATAAGTAAAAAGAACATAATTTAAGACACACTCACACACACCCTCACCCCCCACCCCAACACAGCCATTCACACATCCCTGAGACATACTTGAAAACTAACTAGAACTATAATATACAAATAATATACATATTAGTAACCGATCAAAGAATGCTAATTATCCAGAATATTTTATTGAAAATGACAATTTGATAAATAATATGGAGGATGTGGTCAGTGGTTTCAGTAAATTGACACCAGAAACAAACGATAGTGGTTCTGTAAATGAAATAGATGATAAAAACCCAAACACAATCTTTTGCACAATCTTCTGCAGTTACTGAAAAGGAAATTATTGAGACTGTGAGTAAATTTAAGAACAAAAAATCAACTGACTGGAATGAAACTGACACGACAATAGTGAAAAAAGTAATTGAAGGAATTGTTAAACCACTCACCCACATCTTCAACCTGTCATTTCAAACTGGTACATTTCCAAACAAAATGAAAATAGCAAAAGTAATACCACTATACAAAACAGGAGACAGTCATTATTTCACAAATTACAGGCCGGTCTCTTTACTCTCACAATTCTCCAAAATACTTGAAAAAATCTTCACTAAGAGACTGGATGATTTCATTGAAAAACACAACCTCCTTACAGACAGCCAGTATGGTTTTAGAGCAGATAAATCTACATCTTTGGCACTGATCGAACTGATAGAAGAAATTACTAGTTGTATAGATAAAAAATGTTTGCTGTAGGAGTATTTATAGATTTAAAGAAAGCTTTTGACACCATCGACCACAGAATTTTACTGAGGAAATTGGAAAGGTATGGGATAAGAGGGGTCGGACTGAGTTGGGTGGAAAGTTATTTAAGTAACAGACAACAATTTGTACGAATTGGTGAGCACAAATCACCCTTCATGAACATCTCTTGTGGTGCACCCCAGGGGTCAGTTTTGGGACCCAAACTCTTTATCTTGTATATAAATGACATATGCCAAGTATCAAAAATTCTGAAATCTATTTTGTTTGCGGATGACACAAATATCCTTTGCACTGGTGAGAATTTGCAGCCGATTTTAGAGGTGGTCACAACTGAAATGAAAAGGTTAACGCAGTGGTTCAACAAAAATAAATTATCTCTAAATCTGAAAAAAACAAAGATTATGTTGCTTGGAAATTATAAAATAAATCATGAAATAATGGTAATGATAGATGACACCAGAATAGAAACAGTACAGGAAAATAAGTTTCTGGGGGTGACGCTAGACAATAAAATCTGCTGGAAACCTCACATCAGTCACATCCGGGCCAAGTTGGCAAAATGTATAGGGATACTGGGGACAACAAGACACATCTTTAACTATAAATCATTATTCTTACTGTACAATTCACTGTTTCTACCATATCTTAGCTACTGTGTAGAAGTCTGGGGAAACACCTACAAGACCAACCTACGGCCAATATGCACATTACAAAAAAAAGCTATAAGGATAATAAATAATGTTGGATATAGAGACCATACCAACTCGTTGTTTTTAAAGTCACATGTCATAAAGTTCATGGATTTAGTTAAATTTAAGACAGCACAAGTAATGTACAGGGCAATTAATAATCAACTCCCAACTGATATACAAAAAATATTCAAAAAAAGAGACAATGATTATAATTTCAGAGGAGACTTAAACTTTACAAAACCTAAGGTACGAACAACTAAGAAAAGTCTGTGCATATCTGTCTGTGGGGTGGATTTGTGGAACAGTCTGGAGCTGGAACTGAAACTATGTACAAACATAAATCAATTCAAAAATAGGTATAAACATTATTTGCTGAAAGAATATATGTTAGAGGGGTAGTATTTATATGTACGATTCACTATGCTCACTCTGGGACACTATGGAATGGTAGGTGGGACAGTACTATGTATATCTGTGTTGTTTGGGGCTGGGTTTTGATGTATGGACTGTATGTATGTTGGGATGGATGGGCATCAATGTTGATATGTACAAAATATAGTAAATTGTCTACTTGGGGTCTTAAATGAGGTAATTTGTATATATTTCACATGGGTTGTATTTATGGAAAAGAGGAGTTGGAGTAAATAAGTGTTCACTTCTTCCTTCTCCCTTTTGACCATTGTATACTGTCACTTTTATCGCACTTGTAATTTGTTTTGTTTTTTCACTTTTTTTTTTTTCGAAATAAAGTATCTATCTATCTATCTATCTATCTATCTATCTATCTATCTATCTATCAATAGTATCAAAGGATGCACTAAGATCTAAAAGGACAAGTACAGAAACAAGTCCATTATCATATGCGATAAGGATGTCATTAGTGACCTTCACTAAGGCTGTTTCAGTGTTGTGATGAACTCTGAACCCATATTGAAACTCTTCAAATAAACCATTTCCCTGCAAGTGGTCAAATAATTGCGCAAACAATAGAGGCGATCAACCTGTGGCACTACTGGGGTGCTGTGGAAGGACATGCTGCTTTGATAGCAGCCTTCAGCTCGTCTGCAGTATTGGGTCTGGTGTCTCTCATCTTCCTCTTGACAATACCCCATAAAATGTTTATGGGGTTTAGGCCAGAAGAGTTTTCTGGACAGTCAAGCACAGCAATACCATGGTCATTAAACCAGGTATTGGTAGTTTTGGCAGTGTGGGCAGGTGCCAAGTCCTGCTGGAAAATGAAATCAGCATCTCCATAAAGTACAACTGTTTATATCTCCTTTGTCTTGTGATGTCTTCAATGGCATAAGACACATTCCCCAGCCACAGTTTGTACACCAGCCCTTATTCACATACAGCAAGTGCAAATTAAACCTCCACAGCTCTTACCAAACTCCTCTGTCCAGACACTTCGGTATATTTCACAGCCTTCTAGCTCAACCTCTGCGTCTGGGATTCTGAGGTGTAGCCAGCTTTCAGTGATGAGTTTCACAGACCTGTCTCATATTCTTGGTTGGATTGATATATCAATGTCTATAGGTTTGAAAGCACCTATTGACTTTCTGTGTGTTTAATGCACTTATATGTCATCTTTGTCTGCTAGCAAAATGGTCCTGAATATACTGTGTGCTGCAATACATGTCCAACAAATAAAAGATCTTGATATATGTACACTGCATACCTAAATATTATGCAAATTTAATTTAGTAAAATTCAGTGTCATAAACATTCAATTTTTTGTTTTTCAATTAAACTCAAGGATGATATTCTGTCTCATGGCTCTTTGGATCACTGATATCAATCTCAGACACCTGTCATAATTAGTTTGCCAGGTGAGCCAAATTAAATAAAAACTATTTAAGAAGGATTTTCCACATTATTAAGCATGCCACAGGTTTCAAGCAATATGGGAAAGAAAAAGGATCTCTGCTGCCGAAAAGCGTCAAATAGTGCAATGCCTTGGACAAGGTATGAAAACATTAGATATTTCATGAAAACAAGTGTGATCATCGTGTGAAGAAATTTGTGGCTGACTCAGAGCACAGATGGGTTTGTGGAGATAAAGGCATAATGAGGAAGATTTTTTGCCAGACAAATTCATTGGATTAAGAGAGCAGCTACTAAAATGCCATTACAAAGGAGCAAACAGGTATTTGAAGTCGCTGGTACCTCTGGAGTCCCATGAACCTCAAGGTGTAGAATCCTCCAGAGGCTTGCAGTTGTGCATCATCCTGCTATTCAGCCACCCCTAACCAATACTCACAAGCAGAAATGGTTGCAGTGGGTTCAGAAATACATGAAGACTAATTTTCAAAAAGTCTTGTTTACTGATGAGTGCCGTGCAACCCTGGATGGTCCAGGTGGATGGAGTAGTGTATGGTTGGTGGATGTCCACCATGTCCCAACAAGGCTGCGACGTCAACAAGGAGGTGGTGGAGTCATGTTTTGGGTCGGAATCTTGGAGAGAGAGCTGGTAGTCCCCTTTAAGCCCGCTTCATGCTCCACCTCTGCTGTCTGCGAATGCGTAACCGGAAACCTCGTGTGACGAAATTTACGTCATCGTCTCCACTTTGCTAGTGTCCGCAGTGCTCAACCGCGGATGATCGCGTGCATCCCAAATTTTGTGACCATGCCGCCTGCCCACGACCTGAACACGTTGAAAAGTGCATGCGCAAGACTGAACGTCCCATTCACGAGGTGGTGATATTGACACAGCATATATCGACAGACAAAGAAAACAATGAGGAGGCGGAAAACGAGAATAAAAACATACATGAATCATACATACATACTTTATTTCACAGCAGCAGCAGCATCTTCGTGGAAAAGGAGTGAAAACCGGGAAGTCAAATAGCAGAACTAGACTCTATATTTGAAGAGAAACTTTGTGAAGAAGTCCGCCGTTTCTTCATTGGTGAAAATCGTGGCGCATCAGCACCTTGGCGCTACCTATCGGGTGGGAGTGAAACTACAAATGATGGTTGTGCGCATACATCAACCACTTGGCCAGCGTAGATGAAAAAAGTGACCATGAGCAGCACCACATGCGTGCCGGGCTCGTCCAAAGCGTACGCGGACCACAGCAGGCTAGAGGGAAAGGTAGCATGAAGCAGGCTTTAGGGTCCCTGAAGGTGTGAAAATGACCTCGGCAAAGAATATAGCGTTTCTGATTGACCACTTTCTTTCTTGGTACAAAAAGAAGAACTGTGCATTCCGTAGCAAAATTATTGTCATGCATGACAATGCACCATCTCATGCTGCAAAAAATACCTCTGCGTCATTCGCTGCTATGGGCATAAAAGGAGAGAAACTCATGGTGTGGCCACCATCCTTCCCTGACCTCAACCCCATTGAGAACCTTTGAAGCATCCTCAGGCAAAAGATCTATGAGGGTGGGAGGCAGTTCACATCAAAACAGCAGCTGTGAGAGGCTATTCTGACATCTTTCAAAGAAATTCAAGCAGAAACTCTCCAAAAACTGAAGTTCAATGGATGCAAGAATTGTGAAGGTTACATCAAAAAAGGGGTCCTATGTTAACCAGACCCTCCAGGATTTCACGAAGTTGCGATTCTACCATTTCCCGCGACTTCATCAGGTCCTGCATAATTTGAATTTTGTCCAATCACCGCAGCTTTACTGCAATTTTGGCCAATTGTTGTCAACTTCCGCCAATTTTGCCAATCAAATTTGTCTCTCAGTAGTGCGCAGATGTGTACGTCATCAGTGTGACTAATCAAATGTGGCGCTGCACCGCACTCACTTCTGTGTTTACAGTGAGTATATAGCAAACACATCAGCAAAAAACAGTGTGTGATTTAAACAAAACACACTCACCTGTGAGTTTTCCCACATCGTTCCTTCATCCGTCTCCCCCGGCCCACCGGTGAACGTCTCCTTCAGTTTCCATATTGACCGCGTGTATGAAGTGCCGGGTTTGTGTAGGAAAAACGTCCGCCTGCCTGAAAGCACCTCCGTCTCGGGAGCGCGTGCACCCAGACACGCCATAAAACCACACAAAAAACAAGTGAATGAAATATTACAGTTAATGTTGTAACAGTTTATACGTCTTTAGAGGTAAAAGTCACTACTACAGCTTGTCAGTGAGTTTTTTTTTTTTTTTCTTTCCCCCTTGTCCTATCGGGCAGCTAGGAAAGCAGAACAGGGATCTGTCACCCTTATTGTGCCAAAACAGATTTACTTTGCCAAGAGGAGCTTATACAGTACCTAACTGTGTATTGTATATTGTTGTAAACTCCTCCTTGTCAGTGAGTTTTAAAGTTGGGACTCTCCAGGCTGGACATGAGCCAATGCACAATTCAGGCAATCCCCAAGGAGAGCCCCGCAACTTACTGCAACAATAAAAAAAAATAAAATCCCACGAAATCCTGGAGGGACTGGTTAACATGTACTGTAACTTGGCCGGTTAAGATGTTTTTGATTGAAGTAGCTTTTGATTTCAGTAAATATGAGCTCCTAATGCTGCAAATTCAGCAAATGACCATTTTCAGTTCTTTACAACCAATAAAATATTTTGAAACTCTGTTGTGCATAATAATTTGGAACAGTGCATTTCGAGTTTTTTATTTTTGCAAAAAAAAATAGTTATCATTGGGAGGCTTGTTCAATAAAATTTGAATTGTGCTTTAACGGTTGATGACTTGAAAATTATACTGATTATCATTTGCATTGACTAGGAAAATCAGAGACAAATATCATTTGCATAATAACTTGGAATGTGGTGTACAAGCTGCCTAGAATAAACGAAACAGGTAATAGGAAGTGAGGCATTGGCAGTGTTTCTTTCTGAATCAGCCTCTTGTTAGTTTGTTGGTGTCATTATATCAACTTTAATATACTATATATCTACAAAACCTAAAGTATTCTTGTGATCTGTATTAGAGTTGAATGTGGGTAATTCTGAATGTTGTGAGCCAACTACAATAGCTTGGTAACAGAGCCAAATCTGCTATGTGTTCATATGCTTTAGGTATACATTGTCATAAGTGCCCCTGTGAGGCATAAAGAAGGACTGAATTGCTGGGCGATGTTTAGACATACTTTATTGTGAAAACAAAGCAGCCCAAGGCTGAAAAAAAGTAAAGCCATAACGGCAGGTAACTAACCAAACAGGCTACTCCGAGACAGATGTCATGAACTGGGGTGGACTTCCAGCCCAGTTCCATGGCATTGTGGCTGTCTTTTCTTCAAGTATATTTTATGTTCTCTATTTGCCGTCAGGCACCTCCTTAGGAGCCTTGAGGTCTTCTCGGCTTCCTGACAGCTCACAGCCACGCCCCCCTCTTCTGCCAGTTACACCAGCTGTGTGTCATTATCGTTTGTGTTCTTTCCTTTGTTCATTCACACACCCGTTTCCACCTACACACCAGCAATCTCTCTCCTCATTAGGTTTGGCATTATTTAAGCCCTGTGTCTGCTGGAGAGGATTGCTGGATTATTGTATTTACTGCATTTGAACCACTCAGTGTTTGTTCTGCGTCGTGCATGACTAGATGCCCTACCTGCTGCTCTGCACCGCATCGCTCTGCATGACGTTAGTAGTGTTCTACTGTTTGGTTTTGTTTCGCAGGGTCATTGCTTGCACTTGACATAACGTTCGGCTCAGGAGACACACACACACAGGCTCAGAGTAGTTCAAACTGTTTATTAACAACAGGGATGTATGGGTGTGTGTCTGCGGAATGTAAATGTATTGGTGGTGGCGTCTGCTTCGGGCACAGAGGCAGGAGACCGTTCAGCCGGCAACCCTATGGGAGAGAACAGACACAGGGTGACGGGCACACACCAATACAGGAGGAGAATAGGCGAGGGAGAGAAGCTTACTTGTATTTGACTGATGGCAGGCACTTCAAGGACGGAACCCCGGGAGACAGTCACCTGCAGGACTCGGTGCAGCAGCGAGGAGGGATGAGGGACGGAGTTGTCCGCCGCCGAGGAATCCACCTGTGCACAGGGGAGCAGACTGGAAAAGGAGAGGTAAGTGATCTTCTTACCGCTTAGCGTGGTGCTGAAGAAAGAGTAGTCGCTTCTCATGGAAGGGAGATGAAGTCTAACGGCTTCAGGCCGAAGCTCAGGGCGAGGCGGCTTTTATCCCTCGCCGCTGATGATTAGCAGGTGTGTGAGCAGGTGGCGCCGTTGATGAGCGGGGCGGCGTGACAGTACTCCCCCCTCTAGCAGCGCCTCCTGGCGATGGCTTATCCGGGTGCGCTCGGTGGAAATCCGCGATGAGCGATGGGTCCAACACAAACGACGGGGGCACCCACTGTCGATGCTTGGGCCCATAGCCCTCCCAGTCCACCAAGTATTGCAACCCACGATCCCGGCGCCGGGAGTCCAGGATGGAGGAGACGGACCAGGCCGGATGGCCACCAATCATCCGGGGCGCGGGTTGCGCTGCAGGAGGAGGGCAAAGGGGGTCGGTGACTGCCAGCTTCACCTTCGACACGTGGAAAGTGGGATGAATGCGGAGGGAGGGGGGAATAGCCACGCGCACAGCCACCGGGTTGATGATCCGGGTGATGGGATAGGGACCCATGAAGCGCTGTGCCAGCTTTCTCCTCTCGCCTTTTAAAGTGACGTCCTGGGTGGAAACGTAAACAGGTTGCCCAACTCTGTACGCCGGGGCAGGTCTTCTACGCCGGTCCGCCACAGTCCTGTTGCGCTCCGCTGTGCGTAAGAGCGCATTGCGCGCAGCAGTCCAGGTGGAGCGGAACTGCCTGAGATGGGCCCTAACTGACGGGACAGTTACCTCACTATCCTGCTCCGGAAACAGCGGGGGGTCGTAACCCAGGGACGCTTTGAAGGGGGACATCCCTGTAGCAGAAGAGCGAGCGGTGTTGTGGGCATATTCAACCCAGGCAAGATGGTTGCTCCAGGACGTGGGTTTGGATCTGGACACACAGCGGAGCGCAGCCTCCAGCTCCTCGTTGGTCCTCTCACACTGCCCGTTGGATTGGGGGTGATGGCCGGAGGAGAGGCTCACCTTGGCTCCGATGGTGTTGCAGAAAGACCTCCAAACCTCAGATGAAAACTGGGGGCCCCGGTCCGAGACCACGTCCACCGGAATCCCGTGCAGCCTGACCACGTGTTGGACGAGGAGGTCCGCCGTCTCCAGGGCAGTAGGGAGGCCTCGCAGGGGGACGAAGTGCACGGCCTTGGAGAAGCGGTCCACGATGGTCAGGATGGTGTCATAGGAGTTGGAGACAGGGAGTCCGGTGACGAAATCCAACGCGATGTGCGACCAGGGCCTGCCAGGGACGGGCAGGGGCTGGAGCAGACCCGCTGGAGGGGCATTTCCCGACTTGCAGGTGGCACAGATTGGGCAAGCCCGGGCGTAGTGGGCTGCATCCCTCCGCAGGCCTGGCCACCAAAAGGACCGTTGGAGGAGATCTATCATCCGGGAGGTGCCAGGGTGACAGGTGAGCTTGGAGGTGTGTAGCCAGTGGATGACCTCTCCTCGGACCGTGGATGGCACGAACAGCCTCCCCTCAGGTCCGCCGCCAGGGTCAGGTTCCACCTCCTGTGCCTTCCGGATCTTGCTCTTGATGTCCCACGAGATGGCTCCCACGACGCACGACCTGGGCAGGATGGAGTGGGGCGCCTCCTCCGACTCCACGGGAGTGAACTGCCTGGAGAGGGTGTCAGGCAGGCCGTTCTTAGAGCCAGGCCTGAAGGTGATTGAAAATTGGAACCTGGCGAAGAACAAAGACCAACGCGCCTGGTGGGCGTTCAGGCGCTTGGCAGATCGTAGATATTCTAAGTTCTTGTGGTCCGTGAAGACCACAAACGGCAGGTTCGCCCCCTCCAGCCAGTGACGCCACTCCTGCAGGGCGAGTTTGATGGCCAGGAGCTCTCTGTCCCCCACATCGTAGTTCCTCTCCGCCGGGGACAAGCGCCGGGAGAAGAAGGCGCAGGGCCGTTTGGCGCCATCGTCCGGCGATCGCTGGGACAGCACTGCCCCCACTCCCGTGTCCGAGGCGTCTACCTCTACGATGCACTGCAGCGCGGGGTCGACCTGGCGAAGGACCCGGGAGGAGGAGAATTCCGCCTTCAGCGCCTCAAAGACAGCAGCGACCTCTTCGGTCCACCGGAACGGGACCTTCGGGGACGTGAGGCGGGTCTGTGGTCCAACGATGGTACTGAAGTTGGGGACAAAGCGGCGGTAGAAATTGGCGAAGCCAACAAACTGTTGCACCTGCTTCCGGGATGCAGGTGTAGGCCATTCCACCACCGCCTTTACCTTCTCCGGGTCTGGGAGCACCTTGTCGTGGGCGATGATAAACCCCAGGAAGGACGTAGTCCTGGCGTAAAATTCACATTTCTCTGCCTTTACGTACAGACGATTCTCCAGCAGCCTTTGGAGGACCCGCCTCACGTGGACCTGGTGCTCGTCCCTGGACTTGGAGAAGATGAGGATATCGTCCAGGTAGACGAACACGAAAAGGCCGATGAAGTCCCGGAGGACGTCATTTATGAGGCGCTGAAAGACTGCAGGAGCGTTGGTCAACCCGAACGGCATCACCAGGTATTCAAAGTGGCCATTCGGGGTACGGAAGGCTGTTTTCCACTCATCTCCCTCCCGGATCTGGACGAGGTGGTAAGCGCTGCGTAGATCCAGCTTGGTGAACCAGGTCGCCCCCTGGAGGGAGTGGAAAGCAGTGTCCATGAGAGGCAGGGTGTAACGGTCCTTCTCCGTGATATCGTTAAGGGCCCGGTAGTCAATACAAGGGCGGAGGGACCCATCCTTTTTTCCCACGAAGAAGAACCCTGCCCCCACGGGTGACGATGATGGGCGGATTATCCCAGCACTTAATGACTCTTTCAGGTAGGCGTTCATCGTCTCCTTCTCCGGCGCAGACAGGCTGTAAAGGCGACCAGAAGGTAAGGGAGCCCCCTGGCGGAGGTTGATAGCACAGTCATAGGGCCGATGAGGGGGGAGAGACATAGCTTTCGCTTTGCTGAACACCATACCCAGGTCGTGAAATTCCGGAGGCACCAGAGACAGGTCCGGGGGTGCAGCGTCCGTCGCAGGGGGAGGAGCGGACGGAGAGCAGGCAGCGGACTGAAGGCAGGTGCCCATGCAGAATGTACTCCATGCCGATATCCCAGCTGATTTCCAATCCAGGACCGGGTTGTGAAGGCGAAGCCAGGGATACCCCAGGATGACGGGCGACACAGAGTTGGGGAGGACATAGAAGGTCATCTCCTCCCGGTGGTTTCCCGAGATGATGACCGGAACGGGGATGGTTTGGTGTGACACTCTCCCAAGGGAGGCACGGGAGAGGTTGACAAGGGAGATGGGATTTTTCAGTGCCTGACAGCGGATGCCCAAACGGGTTGCCAGGCTCTGTGAAATGAAGCTGCCTTCTGCACCCGAATCCACCAGTGCGTGGGTGAGATGCCCAGTGGGGTTGTGGCAGAAATGGATGGGCAGCTTTAATTGAGTGAGTGGACCTAACCGATTGACGTCTGCGAGGCCCCCTACAGTGACTCGCGGACCCCGCCGTTTGGCTTTTTGTGGACAAAGCTCCACCGTGTGTTGACTGTCTCCGCAATACATGCAGAGATTCAACTCACGGCGGCGTTGTCTCTCTGCCGGAGAGAGCTTTGTCCAGCCCGTCACCATCGGCTCCGACTCCTCGGGGCACGATGGTGGCGGCGCCGCCAGGGGGCGAGCTTGGGGCAGGCGCAGCGAGACTCCCCGAGGGCGCGAAGTAGACGACTTCCGTCCTGAGGAGCGCTCGCGCAGCCTGTTGTCCAAGCTGATGGCTAAAGAAGTTAGCTCCGCTAGCGTTTCAGGGATATCCCGTCCAGCCAGTTCATCCCTCAGATCATCATTGAGGCTGCGGAGGAACAGGCCACAGAGGGAGCGTTCCTCCCAGCCCAATTCCTCTGCCGCTACCCGGAAGTCGACCGCGTAGTCCGCTGCTGACCGGCTTCCCTGCTGGAGCGCGAGAAGCCGATCGGTCTGGACCGTCTCGGTTTGAGAATGGTAAAAGACCTCCAGAAAGCGCCTCACGAATTGGTCATAGGTGAGGGTGGCATAACTGGGCCTCGTCATTACGGCGTAGGTCCAAGTTAACGCACGCCCCTCCAGAAGATTCCCTATGTAACCAATTCGGCTGTGATCCGAGGGAAAATCTCCGGGCACACGGTGGAACACGGACTCACATTGCATAATGAACCCCCGCGCTCCACCGAGCTTACCGCTAAAGCGGGCGGGGGTCGGAATCGGTGTGAGCCGAACCGGTGCCACTGGAGCCGGCTGGACGGCCGCTGGAACAGCAGGAGCCGCGCCACCCTGGCGAGCCGGGGGGAACGGCTGTTGGGGGTCCAGGCGGTTCAATCGGTTAGTTAAATTTACTAATTGATTTAGGATCACCTGTTGCTGATAAACAACCTGATCCACTCGAGCCTCGAGGATGGTAAACTGGTGTGCGAGCCCGCCGTCTGCCGAGCCGCTCTGCTGAAGCCGTACTGACATAACGTTCGGCTCAGGAGACGCACACACACAGGCTCAGAGTAGTTCAAACTGTTTATTAACAACAGGGATGTATGGGTGTGTGCCTGCGGAATGTAAATGTATTGGTGTTGGCGTCTGCTTCGGGCACAGAGGCAGGAGACCGTTCAGCCGGCAACCCTATGGGAGAGAACAGACACAGGGTGACGGGCACACACCAATACAGGAGGAGAATAGGCAAGGGAGAGAAGCTTACTTGTATTTGACTGATGGCAGGCACTTCAAGGACGGAACCCCGGGAGACAGTCACCTGCAGGACTCGGTGCAGCAGCGAAGAGGGACGAGGGACGGAGTTGTCCGCCGCCGAGGAATCCACCTGTGCACAGGGGAGCAGACTGGAAAAGGAGAGGTAAGCGATCTTCTTACCGCTTAGCGTGGTGCTGAAGAAAGAGTAGTCGCTTCTCATGGAAGGGAGATGAAGTCTAACGGCTTCAGGCCGAAGCTCAGGGCGAGGCGGCTTTTATCCCTCGCCGCTGATGATTAGCAGGTGTGTGAGCAGGTGGCGCCATTGATGAGCGGCACGGCGTGACAGCACTGACTCGGACTGCTCCAGCCTTGTGAGTACTATCACCTTCACCCCTGCCTTCCAGTCCCATCTGGAGGTTCTTTCCTGGGCTCTCTCGTCCATTCCCCCACTGCAGTTCCGCCTGCCTGCGCTTTGGAGCGTCTCCTTCCCGTTAGTACTCACCTGTGTTCTGTAGAGTATCCTGGAGTTAATCCTTGTGTATCCTGTGCTTCTCATCTGTTGTTTTTGGACTATTATATCATGATTTGTCAATAAATACACACAACTTACTCCTGCACGTGGGTTTTTATTCCCTATCCTCCGTGCGCTGCGTAAAAGTGCACAGGGATTCATAACAACAGTGGCATGGAGTAGCATGTAGGAACACAACAGGTGAAAAGTGAAGAGGACGCCGCACTGAGGTAAGGAGCAGTGCCCAATAAATAAAAGTGAATGTGATTAGAACATAGGAAACAGCCGTGACAAATTAGGAACTAATGAGACCACAATGAGACCAGGAATTGAAATAATGATGAAACTAAACAACCAAAAGATACTTCAAAGGAAAAGTTGACTAAGGACTAAGGAGCACTAATATAAACAGTACCATAACTTAAAGAATGGGACATGTTTGTAAACATATCCCCCATGATAGTGCCCCCCCTTAAGGGTGGATTCCAGAAGGAAGGGAGCCCCCCCCCCCCCCCAAACCGAGTGGGTGGTGGGGGACCAAGGACTGGAGGGTTCGAAAACATGCGTCCCCCCAACCCAAAACAAATCAGGACCGAACTGAGGGGACAGAACATCTGGTGGCCTACCAAAGTCCATGGGCCACCGGACGGATAAGCAAAGCAAGTCGGGTGGCCAACCAGAGTCCATGTACCACCCGGTGAAGGGAGACAATCTGTCGGGTGGTCTACCAAAGTCCATAGGCCACCAGACGGAGAGAGACGGTGTGTCGGGAGGCTGACCATGACTCATGGCCCACCGGGCATACACTGGATTTACTGACACCATCTATCCGGTGATCACAATAATGCCAAATGCAGGGTTTTTTTTTTTTCAACTACCCTTTTAGTTATTGCCTATTTAAATAAGAAAGAGAAAAAGGAAATGGCATAACAAAATCAGTATTAAAATGTGAGTTTAATCATACAGCCTAGTGAACTGAAAGGAACACTACTTCAAGGATTTACTATGTGTGAACTTAGAGGTCAGTGCAGCTTTGTATCAGAAAGGTTACCCTTGTTCTAGACATGTTCAACCCCTCTGACAACCACCAGCTGGCTGCTCACCACCCTTACTGACCTTATGATCTCCAGCACTGAGCTCTGATGGTTCACCTACTACTGTACTTGTTAAATTCACACATGTAAAACTCCTTTAGTACATATATGATAATTTCAGGGTCAATAGGAACATAATTTTCTTCATTAAAACTGAACATATGATAGGTGGAAGGATTTCACCATTTTCTAAATTAATAATGGAAGCTGTACAAGTCAAGGAGTAGGACACTATCAGTTATGTGCTGTTTTAACATGTAGATGAATGCACGGGGAAGGGGGGGGGCTGAAAAGTTCATAAGCTGAAAAGTTAGTGGTCAAATTTGACCAAATGTGGTTTATTTTTCTGCACTGCAACATCGATTGAAGAAGTATGTGGATCGAAGGGGACTATGTTGAAAACTAAACCACATTTGGTCAAGTTTGACCACTATGAACTTTTCAGCCCCCCCCCCCAAAAAAAAACAAACACCACCACGATATGTGTAAATATAACATGACAAAAATGGCTGAGGTCAATAACTAAGTTATAATTACTGTTTCAGAATTTACACTATAATTTAAGACTAAAAATATCTCTGAGCAGATTGTATTTTTAATCTATAGATGACTAAGCAGAAATGTTTCAGTTTACACCCAAATACAGTGCTGTGAAAAAGTATTTGCCCCTTCCTGATTTCTTATATTTTTGCATATTTGTTGCACCAAAATGTTTCAGATCATCAAACAAGTTTTAGTATTAGACAAAAATAACCCGAGTAAATACAAAATGCAGTTTTTAGATAGTGATTTCATTTATTAAGGGAAAAAGCTATGCAAACCTACCTGGCCCTATATGAAAACGTAATTGCCCCCTAACTGCCCCTAAACCTAATAACTGGTTGTGCCACCATTGGTGAAAATAACGGGCAATGAGTCTTTCACATTGCTGTTGAGGAATTTTGACCAACTCTTCTGTGCAGAATTGTTTAAATTCAGTCACATTGGAGGGCTTCATGAACTGATGGCCAGACATTCTCCTTCAGGATTTTTTGGTAGAGAGCAGAATTCATGGTTCTGTCAACTAGGGCAAGTTGTACAAGTCCTGAAGCAGCAAAGCAGCCCCAGACCATGGCACTACCACCACCATGTTTGACTATTGATACAATATTCTTTTTATGAAATCCTGTGTTAGTTTTATGTCAGATAAAACAGGACACGTCTTCCAAAAAGTTCAACCTTTGTCTCGTCAGTCCCCAGAATATTTTCCCAAAAGTCTTGAGGATCATCTAGATGTTTTCTGGCAAAGTGAGATGAGCCTTTTTGGGGTTTTTTGTCCAGCAGTGGTTTTTGTCTTGGAACTCTCCCATGGATGACATTTTTGCCCAGTCTCTTTCTTATTGTTCCATCCTGGACCAGTGTCCAAATTGAGGCAAGTGAGGCCTGCAGTTCTTTAGATGTTGTTCTGAGTTTTTGTTTCTCATCTGATCTTGAATTTCTTTAGATCACAGTGGGATGTGCTGCTTTTTGAGATCTTTTAGCCTACTTCAGGTTGTCAGACAGGTTCTATTTAAATGATTTCTTGATTCAACAAGTCTGGCAGTAATCAGGCTTGGGTGTAGCTTCTGAAACAACTCAGCTTTCCAAAAAATGTTGTTAGTCACAGTTACTGTAATTCATTATGTAACACGGGGGACAATTTCTTTTTCACATAGGGCCAGGTAGGTTTGGATAGTTTTTTTCCTTCAATAAATGAAATCATCACTTGAAAACTGCATTTTGTATTTATTCAGGTTATTTTTGTTTGATATTAAAATTTGGTTGATGATCTGAAACACTGAAGTGTGACAAATATGCAAAAATATAGGAAATCAGGAAGGGGGCAAATACTTTTTCACAGCACTGTACAGTACTTACCTGACACACCATTGTTCAGACCCCAGAGACATCTTAATGCCCTCAGCAGCTATCATTTTTCCCTCAGCAGGTCTTAACATACCACACAGTGTTCAAATTAACAACCCTGCCCAGACACAAGGTTGACCCCAGACAGCCTTTTAACCTTTAACCTTCCAAATGTCCTGTCACCTTTTCTGCTTAAAGACAGACAGAAGGCTGCCTGTCTGTCGACCTAATGGTATCGCTATGTGTCAAACTGTTTACCTAATGGCCAGTTTACGGGTCCATTTGTGGCAGCAGTGTCGTATTCAGAGACATGCACAGGCCTTTTGAGGGGTTGTTAATCTAACCTGAAACCAGGACAAAATTAAAAGGAAAAAATGTGAATTTATACAATCCTAATTCCAATGAATTTAGGACATTGTGTAAAATGTAAAGAAAAAATACAATGATTTAAAAAATCCTTTTAAGATAAGATAAGCCTTTATTACTCCCACAATGGGGACTAATAAATCTATATTAAATTGAATATTCTATAATATTGAATACACTATAATATTTAATGTTCAAAGTGATAAACTTTGTTTTTGCAAATATTCACTCATTTTGAATTTGATACCTGCAACACATTCCACAAAAGCTTGTATAGGGGCATGTTTTCCATTGTGTTGCATCACCTTTCATTTTTGCAACACCCAATAAGCATTTAGGAACTATGGACGCTAATTGTTGACGATCTGTAGGTGGAATTTTTTCCCATTCATACTTGATGTACGACTTCAGTTGCTCAACAGTCCGGGGTCTCCGTTTTTCATCATATTTTGCGTTTCATAATGCATCACTCATTTTCAATGGGAGACAGGTCTGGACTGTAGGCAGGCCAGTCTAGTACCTGCACTCTTTTACTAAAGAGTCACACTGTTGTAGCATGTGCAGAATGTGGCTTGGTATTGTCTCGCTGAAATAAGCAGTGATGTCCCAGAAAAAGACGTTGCTTGGATGGCAGCATGTGTTGCTCCAAAAGCTGTATATCTCTTCATTACCTGTACATTAATGGTGCCTTCACAGATGTGGAAGTGAACCATGCCCTGGGCACTAACACACTCCCATTCCATCACAGATGCAGGCTTTTTAATTTAATGCTGAAAACAATATGGATGGTCCTTTTCCTCTTTAACCCAAAGGACACGACGTCCACAATTTCCAAAAACAATTTGAAATGTAGACTTGTCAGACCATCCCAGATGAGCTCGGGCCAAGACCAACGTGTGGCTTATGGCTTTTGCTGTGCATGGTAGTGTTTTAACTTGCACTTGTTGATGTAGCGATGAACTTTGTTAACTGACAATGGTTTTCCAAAGTGTTCTTGCACCCACATGGTAATATCCTTAACAGAATGATGTCAGGTTTTAAATCACTGCTACCTGAGGGATCGAACATCATGGGCAATCAATGTTAATTTTTGGCCTTGCTGCTTACATGCAGAATTTTTTTTCCAAATTCCCTTAATCTTTTGATGATATTATGGACTGTAGATGATGAACTCCCTAAATTCCTTGCAACTGTATGTTGAGCAACGTTGTTTTAAAACCGTTGGACGATTTGCCCATGCAGTTGTTCAAAAAGTGGCGAACCTTCGTTGCTTGTGAAAAAACTAAGCCTTTCAAAGATGCTCATTTTTTACCCAGTCATGACCCCTACCTGTTTCCAGTTAACTTGTTCATCTGTAGAATATTCCAAAAGGGTGTTTTTTTTGAGCATTCCTCAACTTTCCCAGTCTTTTCTTGCCCCTGTCCCAACTTTTTTGGAACATGTTGCATGCATCAAATACAAAATGAGTGAATATTTGCAACAAAACAAAAAAGTTTATCAGTTAGAACATTTTGGGGCAGATTTACTAAGGCAGTGCAAATTAGCGTGTGAGCAAATTAGACAGAGCGCCTCAGGGAGTGACCAATTTTTGCCAGTGATCTACTAACAACACGCAAATCTATGAACACAGACGCAGTCACTTTATTTCAATAATGCCCACCCATCCACCAAGAGTACCGCAAAATTGTGCACAGGCACAGCCAGTTCAGAGGTGCATAATATATAAAGCTTTTTTTTTAAGTTTTTGTTTAAGTACAAACCCCGCTAAAATAACTTATTTTTGTTCATTATATTTTAAAATTTAGATTTTCATTTAACGTGGCAGAGTTTTTTGTTTAATATGTATAAATGAAGCATTTGTATCTAATTACCTCGCTGCGCAAAAATGAGCTCTCTGCTGGGGAAGTTTCCAAATCCTCTTTTGGCTCGGAGCACAACCCCAATAAAACCCACGCCAACCTGTCTACCCAATTTGCATCCGTCAGTGAACCCCTGAGTGCTGCTTTCAGTGATCTATGAAAACGCTCGCATAACCCATTGGCCTGTGGGTTGTACGCGGTTGTGCGATGAATTGCAACATCCGCAGCCTGGGAGTTTGGAGATGGAGGAGATGGACACAACAGCAACACTTGAGTTTATTACCTCCGCCAAGGAGGTAATGCTTTTACTGGCATTTGTCTGTCTGTTTCACCAGAGGTGGTTCTTGGCCTAGAGAGGAACCCATTACATTTTGGGGATGATCTGGGAATGCATGCCTCAGCCAAGGCTCTTCTCACAGTGTGTCAGCCACAAAACTCCAAAACTAATGGACGGACTTGAATGCAATTTTCACCACAAGTGGCGATAGGCCTACACACAAGCCCATTACATTTTGGAGGTGATCCATGAGAAATGGAAGGAGCCTTGGCGGAGGTATGCACTCTATGAGTGCTTTTCTAGTTTCATAAAGGACTACTCATGAATAAATTGATTATTTAACCAACGTGTTTATTTTATTAACATTAGAACTATCATGGTCTGATGGAGACTCTGGGGTTTTATTATGTGAATAACTTTGTTTTAACAAAATCTACAGGTCTCCAAGTTCACAACGTGTTATAAATGCCATTGAGTTATGATGTTGCAATTTCAGGGGATGTTTCCATGGATCTGTGCGCTCTTTTTGTTAATAATCTCATTGATGTTTTCCTCCTATACTGTGTATCCTGAACTGGGAGAGAGAAATTGAGAGAAGAGGGAACTAAATTACCATTTTATGCACAGCAAAAAGAAATACTGTAAATATAGAAATATGGATGGGGGGGGGGGGAAATGGAGAAAATTGGCAATGTGGAATATTTTGCTTCAAGAGCAAGGGAGAGCTCATCCAAGTCTAACCTGCACAGAAAAGAAAACAAGAGTCATTATCGGCTGACACCATCTGTATGTCCACTGCAGGTATAAGGGCTCCTATTGTATCCTGTTTTACGAATACAAATCCATGTAGTAGGCTCTACACAGTATAAACAAATGAAATTTTAAAAAAAACAAAAACCTGCTGGCTGATGTCCAGTTCAGCATAACACCGATCTCTGTGAGGCCGTTGATATTCATATAATCTGTTCTTCTGTCATGCCAAATAAAGTCACGGGCAAAGAGAAGCTTCTGCCACGCACTCTCGGTTCTCGCAAGTGTCTCCTCCTGGCACCAAGATCGCAATCATGTCAGGTGCAGATGAATTAAGACAAGCTTTTTTGGGGCGTTAAATCCTGGCATATTCAGCAGCAGACTGAAGGTGCGTTCAGACCAAATGTGAACGGGCAGTGCCAATCCATACAAAGTGAATGGGAAGATGCGAGTACGCTCGAATTTGCACAGTCGCGCATTCGCATCCCAGGCTAGCTAGCTAGCTAGCTGCTAGCTTTGAGATTCTGCCACCACTGGAGTAAAGGTATGACCATTGCAGAGTAAACTTGTTTGAAAATTTGACTCACTCACCTGGAGACTCAGGAGGACTGGGAGCCCTTCAGCTGAATCGGGATGTCATTATTATTTCCTGTCACGGACGAGCTAGCGAGCTAGCAAGCTAGCAAGCAAGCGACGTAAACACCCCTCATCTTGTGAACTTTTGGAGGCTTGTGACATTTTCAGGTGAGCCCCCGGTTGGATAATGTAAACATAACATTGGCTGCACGGTGGCGCAGTGGTTTAGCACTGTGGCAGCACAGTTTTACTCTCGGCCAGGGGATCGCGGGGATCATGAGATCGTGGGTTCGATCCCAGCCCCCGACCAACAGTGAGCTGTGTGGAGTTTGCATGTTCTCCCCGTGTTGCGCGGGTTTACTCCGGGATTTCTCCGGTTTCCTCCCGCATACCAAAAACATGTAGGTTTAGGGCGCTCGCGCACGCAGCGACCAGCAGCCAGTGGCTTGTCACCAGACTGCAAACCAAGTCTACCTACGGGTACAAATAAGTAACAAAAAAAAAAAAAAAAAATAAGCATGATGTTATTTTGGGAATTTCCAGAGCAGGTTGAACACAGCTGCAGAAGTTTTAAAGGAAATTTCGCCTGTCTGCATCTCATTCAGAAGGGGGATTCATGTCTGTTCGCATGTTTACATTGATTTATAATGTAATCGTGCCACGCAAAAAATTCATCCATTGGTGTTTGGTGTGAACGCACCATAAGAACCGCATACCTTAGTAAACCACCTTGCGCCAGTCATTTAAATACTCTCCTCCCTCAAATTTGCGTGTTGACAACTCCCACAAATACATATGCAATGAGACCAGGCACAAAATTAACATACTCCACACCTTCCCACCATAAATTTTGCCCTGTGCCCTTTAGCAAATCTCAACAGTAGTTTTTAATGCCAAAACAGGGTTTAGCAATGGCACAGCATATTAGTAAATCTGCCCCTAAGTATCTTGTCTTTGTAGTGTACTCAATTGAATATACACTACTGTTCAAAAGTTTGGGGTCACTTAGAAATTTCCTTATTTTTGAAAGAAAAGCACTGTTTTTTTTCCAATGAAGATAACTTTAAACTAATCAGAAATACACTCTAATATCTAATATACATTGCTAATGTGGCAAGTGACTATTCTAGCTGCAAATGTCTGGTTTTTGGTGCAATATCTACATAGGTGTATAGAGGCCCATTTCCAGCAACTATCACTCCAGTGTTCTAATGGTACAATGTGTTTGCTCATTGCGTCAGAAGGCTAATAGATGATTAGAAAACCCTTACGCAATCATGTTAGCACAGCTGAAAACAGTTTAGCTGGTTAGAGAAGCTATAAAACTGACCTTCATTTGAGCAGGTTGAGTATCTGGAAAAAATTATTATTTCAAATACAAATCATTATTTCTAACCTTGTCAATGTCTTGACTATATTTTCTATTCATTTTACAACTCATGGTGGTAAATAACTGTGACTTTTCATGGAAAACACAAAATAATTGCCTGGGTGACCCCAAACTTTTGAACGGTAGTGTAGGTTGACAAGGACTTTTTAAATAATTGTATTTCATTGTTATTTATGTTTTACACAATGTCCCAAGGGTGAAAGGTCAAACTAAGAGTGATCCAATAGATTCCCATGATGGACATAAAATCAAGGATTCAGTGTACCCTGCCCGGTATGGGGTTACCAGGGCTCCGCCCTGGAGCCAGGCCTGGGGGAGGGGCTTGATGGCTAGCACCTTATGGCCATGTTTTTGCCCATGGGACTCAGCCGGGCTAAGCCCGAAGGAGTTACATGGGTCCGCCCTCCAGTGAGCTCACCATCTGCAGAAGGGACCATGGGGGTCCGGTGTTATGAAGATCACGTAGCAGGCGAAGGCAGGGACCTTCACGGTCTGATCCCCAGCTTTTGAAACTGGCTTTTTGGATGGGGAACATCACCTCTCTGGTGGGGAAGGAGCTGGAGTTGGTGCATAAGGTTGAGAGATACTGGCTAGATATAGTTGGGCTCACCTCAATGCATAGCTCTGGTTCTGGAACCAGTTTCCTGGAGAGGGGCTGGAGCTTGGCCTACTCTGGAGTTGGCCCAGGTGAGAGGCAACGGGCAGGGGTGGGAATTCTTATATCCCCCTGCCTTGACATTGGTGTTCTCCCCAGTGGATGAAAGGGTTGTTCCCCTGTGCCTTCTGGTTGGGAAACGGATCCTGACCATCATTTGTGCCTATGCACCAAGTGATGGTTCAGAGTACCCACCCTTTTTGGAGTCTCTGACTGGGGTGCTGGTGAGTGCTCCTCTTGGAGACTCCATTGTCCCACTGGGGGTCTTCAATGTGCATGTTGGCAATAACAATGAAA
Organism: Pholidichthys leucotaenia; assembly: GCA_020510985.1. Classification (NCBI taxonomy): domain Eukaryota; kingdom Metazoa; phylum Chordata; class Actinopteri; order Cichliformes; family Pholidichthyidae; genus Pholidichthys; species Pholidichthys leucotaenia. The sequence goes on along the minus strand of CM035845.1, from coordinate 36,978,106 downwards.
CCTGGAGGGGCGTGATTGGGAGGAATGGCCTGTCCGATCTTAACCCAAGTGGTGTTCAGTTATTGGACTTCTGTGCCAACCACAATTTGTCCATAATGACATATATGCACCATAAGTGCTCCTGGCACCAGGACACCCTTGGTTGCAGGTCGATGATTGATTTTGCTATTGTGTCATCAGACGTCGTGGACACTCGAGTAAAAAGAGGTGCAGAGCTGTCAACTGTTCACAACCTGGTGGTGAGTTGGATCCGATGGCAGGGGAGGACACCACTCAGACCCAGTAGACCTAAATGTATAGTGAGGGTGTGCTGGGAACATCTGGCTGAGGCCCCTGTCCGGGAGAGCTTCAACTCCTACCTCTGGAAGAACTTCAACAACCTTCCAAAGGAGTCTGGAGGCATGGAGTCTGAATGGGCCATGTTCTGCACTTCCATTGTTGAAGCAGCTGCCCAGAGCTGTGGCCGCAAGGTTGTTTGTGCATCTCATGGTGGCAACCCCCGAACCAAGTGGCCACACCAGTGGTGTGCGGACCATCAAGCTGAAGAAGGAGTCCTATCAAGTTTGGTTAGCTTTTGGGACTCCTGAAGCAGCTGAGGTGTACCAGCAGGCCAAGCGGAATGCAGCTCGGGTGGTTGCTGACGCAAAAACTTGGGTGTGGGAGGAGTTTGGTGAGGCCATGGAACAAGACTTTCAGTCAGCCTTGAAGAGATTCTGGCAGACTGTCCAGCGACTCAGCAGGGAAAAGCAGCTCCCTGTCCATACTATGTATGGTGTGGATGGGGCGCTGCTGACTTCAACTGGGGATATCATCGAGCAGTCGAAGGAATACTTTGAGGATCTCCTCAATCCCAATGACATGCCTTCCACAGAGGAAGCAGGGCTTGAGGACGAGGAGGACAACTCACCAATCACAGGGATTGACATTGCCGAAGTGGTTAAAAAACTCTTTGGTGGCCGGGCCCCAGGACAGAATGAGATTTGCCCTGAGTACCTCAAAGCTCTGGATGTTGTAGAGCTGTCATGGTTGACACGCCTCTGCAATGTTGTGTGGAGGTTGGGGCAGTGCCTTTGGCATGGCAAACCGGGGTGGTGGTTCCTCTATTTAAAAAGGGGGACCGGAGGGTGTGTTCCAACTTCAAAAGGATCACACTTCTCAGCCTCCCTGGGAAGGTCTATGCTAGGGTACTGGAGATGAAAGTGTGACCGCTGGTCGAACCTAGGATTCAGGAGGAGCAATGTGGTTTTCATTGTGGCCGTGGCACATTGGACCAGTTTTTACCCTCTCGATAATCCTTGAGAGATCCTGGGAGTTTTCCCAGCCAGTCCACCTGTGTTTTGTGGACTTGGAGAAAGCATTCAACCACGTCCCTTGTGGGTTCTTGTGGGAGTGCCGCAGGAGTATGGGGTATTGGGCTCATTATTACGAGCTATCCGGTCCCTATTCGACCATTGCAAGAGTTTCGTTTGTGTTGCCAACACCGAGTCAAACTCATTTCCCGTGAGAGTTGGACTCCACCATAGCTGCACTTTGTCACCGATCCTGTTCATAATTTTTATGGACAGGATATTTAGGCACAGCCAAGGGTGTCATGCTTGGTGACCACAAGATTTCATCTCTGCTGTTTGTGGATGATGTTGTTCTGTTGGCTTGATCAAGCAATGACCAACAGACCTTGCTGGGACGGTTTGCTACTGGGTGTGAAGCGGTTGGGATGAGAATCAGCACTTCCAAGTCTGAGTCCATGGTCCTCAGCTGGAAAAAGGTGGATTGTCCTCTCCGGGTTAGAGACAAGCTCCTGCCCCAAGTGGAGGTGTTTAAGTATCTCGGGGTCTCATTCATGAGTGAGGAGAGAATGGAGCAAGAGATTGACAGATGGATCGCAGCTGCCTCTGCAGTGATGCGGATAGTGTACCGGTCTGTTATGGTGAAGAAGGAGCTGAGCTTTAAAGCAAAGCTGTTGATTTTATTGGTCAATTTACGTTCCTACCCTTATCTATGGTCATGAGCTTTGGGTAATGACCGAAAGAATGAGATTGCGGATACAAGCAGCTGAAATGAGCTTTTTCTGTAACATTGCTGGACTCACCCTTACAGATAGAGTGAGGAGCTCAGTTATCCGGGAGAGGCTCAGAGTAGAACCACTGCTCCTCCACATCGAAAGGAGCCAGTTGAGGTGGTTTGAGCATCTGATCAGGATGCCTCCTGGACACCTCCCACTTGAGGTGTTTCGGGCACATCCCACTGGGAGGAGACCCCGAGGCAGACCCAAGACACGCTGGAAAGACTACGTCTCCCAGCTGGCCTGGGAATGTCTTTGTGTCCTCTCTCAAGAGCTGGAGCAGGTGGCTGGGGAGAGGGACGTCTGGGCTTCTCTGCTTGAGCTGCTGCCTCCGCGACCTGGACCTCCGGAAGAGCGTTAGAAAATGGATGGATGGATGGATGGATGGATGGATGGATGGATGGATGGATGGACAACGTCCTAACTTCACCGGAATTGGGGTTCTAAGACAAAAGTCATAAATTCATGAGAAAGTTGCACATTTAAGAGAAAAAAGTCACATATGTACAATATCACTGGACATGTATAGAAAACATGATTAAGAACTAATTTTGTAAGAAAATAGTTCTACATTTTTGAAAAAAACATAAAATTACACAAGAAAAATAACACATTTACAAGAAAAAAAATCTAATTTTTAGGAAAAACAATCAATGGAAATACATAATGGGAAAAATATTGACAAAAAGTTGCAAAGTTGGAACAAATCATATGTGAATTTCTTACACTAAAGTCACAAATTCAAGAAAAAAATGAAAATTCATGAGTTAAAAAAGTCTCAAATTTTCACAAAGTTTAAACATTTTGAGAAAAATTCTATATTTACGAGAAATAAGCAGAAAGATGAAAATTATGTCAAAATGACAGTATTTTATATTTATGAGGATGTTCCAAAGACATTTAAAAATTCCACATTTCCAAGGACAAAAACTCTAATTTACAAAAAAAAAAAAAATGTACATTTCAAAGAAAAAAGTCACAAATTTACGATTAAAAAGAGAAGAATAAAGCCTCAAAATTGTATCAAAAAATGAAACAAACCTTAGTGAGCAAGCTGACATACCCCACGCATCCCCATATCAGAGTTCTATAATAATAATAATGCATCAGATTTATATAGCACTTTTCAAAGACACTCTACAATGGATACATAATTCATTCACTCCACAGACAAAGGCAGTAGCTGCTACTATAGCCACAACTGCCCTGGGGCAGACTGATGGAAACATGGCTGCCAATCCGCGTCATTGGCCTTTCCAACCACTATCAAACATTTATAAACTTTATGTCATGGACACTGGAGGTAAGGTGGGTAAAGTGTCTTCCCAGGGACACAATGGCAGGATGTCTGGGGAGTAGGATTCGAACCGCCGACCCTCCGGTTATTAGACAACTCGCTCTACCTCCAGAGCCACTGTAGTCACTAAACATAGTAATGCATGCCCTCATCTGATGTAAATACAAACCTGGGTAGCACTTTATATTAGAGTGCTTGTAATATGTTGTAATAACAGTTAATAAGTAACTTATGTCTTAATAGAGGCTTATAAATATTAAGTCTCTATAACTGCTGACAGAAGCATGATTAACAATTTGTTGCTTACAAGACACTTTATTGCCTCCTATTAGAAACATATTAATGGTTTATATATCTGTCACAAGCATCAATAAGATGTTAATTAACGTTAATAAGACTACATCTCCTCGTCCAAACCATCAACGTGTTTATTGCTATGCTATTCCCACTAGGGATGGGAATTGAGAACCAGTTCTTGTGCTCAGTTTTTCGATCCCCTGGAATCGTTTGTTGCTGATGTTATCAAATCCTTTTATTGATGCTGCAGGTTTACACTTAAGTGTTAAAAAAAACATGACTTCACACGCTGCTGTTACCAAGTGTGCCATGACGCTGTTGCTACCATGGGATAATGGCGGAAGCGTATGGTAAACATGAGCAGCATCTCGTAACGCGGCAGCATGGGATAAAATGAAAGATGGCAATGTGTCCGACAGTCTACGAAGTGCGCCCGCACCTGATTTCCAAACAGCAGCACCTCCATTGGTGACGGTTATACTAGCTTATTATTTTTAGTAGTATGTTAGCACAGTGTTGGCAGCCTTGCAGGATAAGTTTAATCCATTTTTAACTAACAAATCCCAGCTAAAAACATTTGATATTTAAATATGATCTTTTTTTTCAGATGCTGACAGCAGCAGGTACATAGCTCTGAGGTTTTACCAACCTGCTCGCCCTCAGCCCATCGCCATGTATATTTTTGTGATTGCTAAAATAATATAATTGTGCAGTTGTTTCTGATCACTTCAACATTCCATTTATACTGCTTTTATTTATATTGCTTTTCAGCATTTAAACATTACAACTGCTACAAGGCATAAATGCTCATTTTTCTAAGGATAGCATATTTATAGTCTTTTAAACATTGTTTAAAGACAGAAAAATAATAAAACTCCTGCACTGATACTGAACTCCTGTGAAGGTTTGCGTTTTTCCACACAGAAAACTGATCAAAAATTGATAAGGGAATCAATAAAGAATCAAATCGATAAGAAAAATCGACAATGCCATTGATACTGATAAAATCTTATCAATTCCCATACCTAATTCCCACTAAGCTGCTCAAATTTTACTGTTCATTAGTAGTTAGCGTCTTCAGATTATTAACTCACCTTTAACCACAAGCTCTGTATCTCATGTCTTTAAGATCACTGTAATTAAGCCAATACTTCAAAAACCAACAACAGATTATCTTGTTCTAGCATTCTTTCAAGACTTTCTGTACATTAATAATTTGTTTGTCCATGCTAAGTAAAATATGTGTAATTTGGAACAGTGACATTTTATTTCTAATTTCTGTGTTTCCCATTTAAAATTATGGGTTGTTGTGTTGTACCATGGGGTTAATAGGGAAGCCCCCCCCCCCCCCCAAAAAAAAATGCTGGAGGCTGAATATTTTCTAAGTGTGATAATTAGCTGCAGTACTCAATCCATCCAATAGCTAGCATGTTCCATATTTTACTGAATTTTTAAGCAGTAATTTCATTACACAGCACCTTACTGCTAAAGTAGTGGCGTTAAAGTAATGCGTTACTCCCAACACTGATTATTAAGTGAGGTACTAGAAAAGATTTAGAAGCAAGGAATCTAATGTTTAATAAATCACATGTGATTCTGATTCTGAGAGGTGGTTGTGGCATTTTTTTTTTTTTCAAATTTTATTTCAATTTTTGAGTGTCTTGAATTGTATTTTTTTAAGGCTAAATTATTTAAACTAAGGGGATGTGAGACAAACAGTTTGGTTACAGGACTGTTGGTAGCAGTCAGCATAAATGATAATGGGTACAGGACTGTAATGTAATATTATCTCATTTAAAAAAGCTACAGATGATTAGGAAAAGATGAGAAATTATCCACATAGGGAATTCCTCTGAACCTACAGAGTTCCATCAGCCAGGTGTGCAGCTGGCACAGTCGGCTGAATTACCCTCCCAGCACAGACTAGTTGAAAAAACGTTGAAAGGACGGCTTTGCCAACTGTCTAAAAACCGTTTGAATTTGGTTGAAAAGTGAAAGATGAAAAGCCGCCTCTTTAAGGTTGTTGAAAAGGCCTCTTCATATAAACGTCTCTGTATGGTCTAAATTTGGATGAAAAGCCACATTTTTAAGGTTGTTACAAAGAAAGCACATAGGCACCAACATCCTTTTTGAGCTGTGTGTGGCGGGGCACCCACACCAGCATCTCTGGGAAGACGGAGAACACATGCCGGACAGATCACCAGTCAACCACAGCACCTAGTGTTCCCTAGCAGACTCCCATCCAAGGGGCACCCAAGGTAGAACCTGCTTAGCTTTCAAGATCAGACAAGACCAGAGCCCAAGGTTTTGGCATCAATAAAAAAGACAACATAGAAATTTGTACAACACACTTGTATTCAAATAGTGCTTGTTAAGGGTGTAGCACAATAACACCAGTACTGGTTTCAGATTGTTCCAGATAGAGCTGTGCAATGTGACCAAAATTTCATATCACAATATAAGTAATCTTATATCACCATAACGATATACATTTTCTGTAAATTCTACAGTTTAGATAGAGTAATCACATAAAAAGGACCATCTCTTTTTTTTACATTTTAAATTACATACTGAAAAAAAAATCAATTATACAAATTCATCTGTCGTTAATTTTATGTGCCTTTTAACCTATAATTTTGCAGTGTTGTTATAAAATATTTTTTAATGTGTATGAGATTTGATTCTCATACATTTGGAGTTTTTCTTCTAAATCTTATCATGTGAATAAAAAGTAAACATTAATAAGTTAAATGTTTCCCGAGTCAGAGGAGAATACCAGTAACTTAAAAAAAAATGTCAGTCTGAAAATGAAAAAAAATTATCCATTGCTGCCATCTACAGTTATAAATTAACTGTAAAAAAAAAACATAATTGAAATAAATTAATTAATTAAAATTTAAGCATAGATGCACAGCCTGAAGACTGCCATTCTGGTCTGATTTAAGCTGTTTGCTTCTTTGTAAAAAAATATTTCTGATTTGCCATGATCTCAAAATCAAAGGTATAAAAGGTAATGTAAAAAATATAAGTGATGACTTAAGCTTTAGTCATTATCACTACTTGACTAATTAAAATTATTAGAAATCAAATAAACTGCATTAAGAGCCAACTTGTTCCTCTGACACATTTTAATTTATTTACTATTTATTTTGTTTATGTGCAGCTATCACAGTTTTAGATGAAAGAATAAGACATTTTTACGTCACCATCCGATATACTGTAGATTACTCACAAAAAGTTAGGGTTTTTTGACTGGGAGGTCAACTGGGAGGTCGGGGTTCAAGTCCCGGCCGGGTCATGCCAAAGATCATATAAAAATGGAACTTCCTGCCATCCAGCTTGGTGCTCAGCAAAAATGGAACGGAGGAAGGAAATATGGCCGGCAGTGGCTCAGGAGGTAGAGTGGATCATCCAAAAACCAGAGGGTTTGTGGTTTGAATCCTGCTCTCCCCAGCCGTCCTGCCATTGTGTCCCTGGGCAAGACACTTTACCCATCTTGCCTCCAGTGTCCATGACACTGGGTATGAATGTGCATAAGTGGTTGGAGAGGCTGTTGGCATGGATTGGCAGTCACGTTTCTGTCAGTCTTCCCCAGGGCAGCTGCGGCTACAGTAGTAGCTTTACCACTATCAATGTCTGTCTGGAGTGAATGAATAATGGACTCAATGTAAGCACTTTGAGATGTCACTTGACATGTAAAGCATCATATTAATATAATCCATTATTATTATTATGGAAAATGTAAAAAGTTCACACTACAGTGATATTATATCATGAAAGTTGGGCATTTAAGTAGACACATGCAATGGTGATTTCCTCATCTCAAACAATTACTGAAACAAATGCCAACAACAGTGGTGGGTATACCACAACAAAAAATGTCAGTGTCTCAATAACTTGTCATATGCCCTTGAGCGTCAATTACAGCTTGACAACGACAACTCATGCTGTTCACAAGTGGACTAAAGCTGGATTTACGTATGCACCCACATCACGTTGGCACCATTACAGATGTCGGCCCCAGATGCAGTGATGGGCAATTTTTTCTTGCGTGTTGGGTGAAATGCTTTGTTCCGTTACCAAAATGGGCTTCAGCCGATGTGTGTAGTGATTTGTGTCCATCATGTGTTTTTGTTTATGAAGTATCTTTATCAGTTGATCTTATCAACAAAGAAATTAAGAAAGGCATTACTGTCAGCCTTAGAAAACACTGGAATTTGTGGGGCAGCCGGACAAACAATAGAACTGATGGTGTCAGACAGGACTTTAGGATTTTTCCTGTTTGAAGATATGAGCTGTGAAAAGTATTCAGTTCTAACACTCCTCAATACATCATTTAGGGAAGTTCTCAGTTTGTTTAAATGAAGCCTATGTACCTCCAGTTTTGTTGATTTCCAAAGACATTACACCTTACAACAGTCTCTTCTTAAAGTCATGATATGATTGTTCATCCAAGGGAGAGACTTTTTTGAGAGGTGGTATTTTTAATAGGTGCAACTTTATCAAAGACATTTGAACAGTGGTTATTAAATGACTGAGCAAAAGCATCAGCATCACCATTCCTCACTACTGCAAATAGATCAAATAAGGCAGAAAACCTGTCAATAGCATCTTGACTGAATATTCGTCTTTGTGTCCTAATTTTCAAGGGTGGAGGTTCTGAGAAGTTTAGGTTGAACAATATACAGTGGTGATCACTCACAAGTATATCCTCAATGTGGGCATTAGAAACATCTAAGCCTAGTGAAAATGCCAAGTCCAAAGAATGGCCCTTACTGTGTGTAGGCCCAAAAATATGCTGTGTGAGGCCAAAAGCTTCTGTAACAGATAAAGAATCCACAGCCATATCACACGAGGTATCATCCACGTGAATGTTAAAATCCCCAATAATTAAAACCTAAATAAAAAAATCAAAAGGATAAAAAAAAATCAGAAAAATCAGTGATAAAATCACCTTTAGGACCAGGAGGATGATAAATTAACAAACAGTAAAATAAATCATTAGAGCACACCTTAATCATCTGAGACTCAAATGAAGAAAAACTTGCAGGGATCCTTTTGCATGTGAATGTGTCCCGATACACAGCAGCGAGTACTCCCCCTCGGCAGCCCAGCCGAGGCATCTCGATGACGAAGCAACCAGCTGGACAAAGTTCGTTCAGATGAACAAACTTGTTTTCCCTCTTTCACATTTCTGTCAAGAACATAAAATCTATTTTCCGACTGGTAAAAAACTCATTCAAAAACAGTGACTTATTTGATATAGAACGAGCATTAAGAAGGGAAATCCGAATTGGTAGTGGCGGAGCACAGGCAGTCTCATCAGCTGAATGCAGGAGCACTGACAGCAAACACCTGCCACGACCCCAGAGCCTCTGGCTGTGCCCACCAGACAAACAATGGCCAGACAAAGCAGATACAATACCCGGCAACAGGTCGCCAATTCCCCCTGTTCATCGGTCACATCGAGAGAGCTCTCGTCCAGGGAGTAAGGAGAGCGGCAGATATGGCCAGACAGCAGCATCATCAAGGAGGGGAACCGGCCACAGACACCAGTTCCGATTATCACGTGGTGACCTGCATGCCTCAGTCCAAGGAGAACGCTGCATTTTAAATTGGAATCCTGCTCTATGTCCTCTCTTCCTGGCCCTCTTCTTAAAATTGCAAGAGTCTTGGGCTGTATATAGGAGCAGGAACTCGGGAGAGCAGGGAGGACACACAAACGAGTTCTCTGATGACTCTGTGATCGTTGGCCTCATCTCTGATGGGGATAATGTGAAGTACAGAGGACTTATCCAGGACTTTGTGGACGGGTGCCTACGGAACTGCCTCCAGATCAATGCAAGGAAAACCATTTTACTTATACTGTATACGTATATTTACTATCGCTCTGAGTGCTGCTATCCCTTTGCTGCTGCAATCCTGGAATTCCCCATTGTGGGACTAATAAAGGCTTATCTTGTCTTATCTTATAAAACATCGTTGGTGGCCATCATTTCTGCTCAGTGTGAATCGACTTTCATCAGAGAACAGCACTGAGGCCCACTGGTCCCTTGTCCAGTGTAAATGCTTCCTGGCCCATGAAAGACGATGACGCCTGTGCCTGATGGTGTGGTCCGTGACAAGCTAGCTGAAGAGCGCAGCACAGAGAGTGAACACAGCACAGAGAAAGAACAAGAGCCACTGGGGAGCTGAAGGAGATGGAGCTCATGTCTATCGGGAACCCCAGGACACAACAACCTGGTGCAGGTTCTACTAACAGCGACAGCAACACACCACCATGGCCAGACTTTGCAGGAGAGGGGGAGAAGAAACTGGACTACTTCCAAATCCATGCATGGCACCAGCCTCCAGGAGCTGCCACTGAGCTGCAGGATGAAGAATCTGTGACCCAACAATATGCAGTAGAGCCACCGCACGTCTTCCAAATCCATGACTGGCATCAGCCTCCAGGAGCTGGCACTGAGCTGCAGGATGAAGAGTCCGTGACCCAACAGGATGCAGCAAAACCACCACAATCTGGTGGATGCCCCACAGCAGATGTGAGAGCCACACCATTCCAACCATGACGCCGAGTACAGCCGAACAGAATGCCACTCACAGTGATGGACTGGGTTCGGGTCTGCAGATCCGAATACCCAGACCCGCAGTCGGCCTCAACATTGTCACCACCACTGACACCCACGAAGATCACCATACAGCTGAGACCAGCCGGCGTCCAAATGGCTAATTGTTCGGGATGGCAGGCCAGACGTCTGTGGAAGGTAAGAGCAGCTGCTGCAGATCAAGATGTGGCGTTGGAACCGACCCAGCTGGTGTGGGATCCAGGCTGGGACGTTGCTGATGAGCATGCCGTGGCACCAGTAGGATGGCGCCCAGATCTGCTGCAGCCGACACCTCCAGGGGCGTGTCCACCATGGGCTCGCCTCAGGTCCCCTCCAACTGAACTGCCTTCCTCAATACAAAAAAAGAAGGATTGTTTAGCTAGGGACACTGCTGTCAACGAATAGTTGCATAATAAACCACTCAGCCACGCTAGGTTATGAGGTAGTCTACCCGCTGGCTCTAGCTAGTTTTGGGGGTCTTTGTGTACCAAATTGGAAAGGGGAAATTTGTTCATGTGTGTTTTTTGCTTTTCCAAGGGATGGGGGGGAGGGTGTGTGGTGTTGTAAAACCACAGGTTTAGTCTGTGTTGGCGTGATGACGAGGCTGTTCGGTGACGTCATCACGCCAAGCATATAAATGTGAGGGAGGGCAATTTTGCAGTCTCTTTTATGGCTCTCTCTTAGCTTGACCTCCCAGCTAACAATACTCTGAACCACCAGCACAGAGTTTTTTAATAAAGTTCGTGTTCCCAGCAAGATGCTCTCTGTCGGTTCCTTCCATGTTTTTCCAGACATAACAGGCATGAGCACTTTTTCCTCATTATTCAAAAGGGGTTGTGAAGAGAGAGCTGGGGGTTGGTGAGCAGAAGGCAACAACAGTTCCTCTTGTCTTGCTGTAATGTTAGTGTCACTAAGAGTGCTTTCACACCTAAATTTGTTTACTTTGGTCTGAATCAGTTGATAAGTTTTCTCCTTTGTTCAATTCCCTTTCACACAGGCAAAAATTCAAGCAGACCAAACTGCATCACGTTAAATCCCACAAGACTAACATCAGAACCTTCTCTGTTCTTATTGGTCAGATTTTTTGACCATGAGAACAGGAAAGGTAAATACAGAAAGTAGAATGACTACTGTGCACTTATGCATTTCTGGGGAGAAAATAATACAAATCGTAGCGTAATTTAAGGGGGGTTTCATCACCCTGGTTATTGTTTATTACATTACGTGTGTCATGTGCGGGGCTGATGTTCAGCTCCGGCCATGATCCGTGGCTGTAACTTCCTGATTTTTTGTTAATTGGTCCCAGCTGGCAGGTTGCTAGAGCCCGGGGCCGGGGCTCCTTGCCAGTCTACAACCACGCCCCTTTCTCTCTCTCTGCCAGGCACTCACCAACTGTCTGCCATCTCCCTTTGTGTTTCCACACATGCACACACACACATTCATCCTTACTCACATGCTCTGACACTCACTTATGCACCTGCTCAGCCACACTCCTGCATCCATTTGACATCATTAGCACTTGGGTATTTATGATAGTCAGTGAATGCACTCAGTGTGGCGGCAGTAGTCAACTGTTGATGCCCAAACTCACTCCTGTTGGTTCACCTCTACCCGGACTCTGTATGGAGTTGTTTTCCAGAGCCAGTTGCTCCAACCCTACATGTAAGTCCTCTCTTTTGTTATGTAGCCTTCCTTCTCCGCTCTGCCCTGGAAGCACGTGGGCTTGCCAACAGAGTTTGTAGCTGGGAATCCAGCTCTCCTCATCCTGTACAGTATTTACTGGACATTTTGTGTATTTTGTGTTTTCCCCTTCTGTTTAACAAACCCATCAACTTCACCTGCATTTGGGTTCGCACGTATTCCTTTCTTCGCTGTGCACTTACGCAGCGGACATGACAACATGTCATGTTTACTAAACAGTCAACCCACGAGCAGAATGCAACCCCAGAAAATACACTCACAACACTGAGAAGCACACTTAAACAGTTTTTATTGAATCTCAAAAAGTGGAGCACAGCTAGAGAAAACATCACTTGCCAGAGGAAAACGCAGCCTGCGGAGAGAGACAGAGCTGTTAGTGAGAGAAGGGAGACTGGGAAGTGTAAAACATTAATTGGCCACTTACGTGAGCCGAGCAGTGAGCCCGACAGAAAATACCTAGGGAGAATAGACAAACCAGCAGGATGACGCTGGTGGGAGATTAATGGGAATGACTGGGCAGTCTGACCGGGTGAAGATTCACAGCTGCAGCAGGAGTGAGGATGATGAGGCAGGTGAGCGCACAATAATCCCCGTAGACACACCACTACAGATGGCAGCAACCTGGAAGGTGAAGAGAAGAGAGAAGATTTTAACTTTACGAAAACTTCTCAAAACAAACAACACTTACTCATTGTACACGAGACAGTTACCCCAATGAGCTGGCGCTGAAGCTTCCACTAGATGGTCCTTATAAGCGCTGGCAAGGAGGAGACAGCAGGTGCATCTAATCGCGCAGGTGCAATAATCACCTGCGGGGCCAGGGAAACAGGACGGAGGGGGTGCGTGCTCACCTGGATATGACAGTGCCCCCCCCCCCCCGACAAGGAGCGCCTCCTAATGGTCCACCTGGTTTGTCTGGATGGGCTCAATGGAAGGCCTGGACCATACCCTTGTCGTGAAAGTGAGATCTTGGAATCCACAACCTTTCTTCGGGGCCATAGCCCTCCCAGTGGATGAGATACTGTAGGCCTCGGCCACAGTGGCGAATGTCAATAATCCTTCAGACAGTATAGGTGGTATGGCCGTCCAGGGTTCACGGAGGAGGAAGTGGCTTTTTTTGGGGGGGGGGCAGAGAGGACTTATATACCTCGAAAGGAGTGAACCCCATGGCACCAGAAATGGCGGAGTTATGGGCGTATTCCACCCAGGTCAGATGTGTGCTCCACATTGAGGGGTTTTCAGCTACTACGCATCTGAGGGCAGCCTCCAGGGACTGGTTAGTATGTTCAGCCTGCCCGTTGCTCTGCGGATGATGACCAGAAGCAAGGCTGACTGATGTTCCCAGAGTCGGGCAGAATGACCTCCAAACCTGGGACGTAAATTGGGGACCCCGGTCAAACACAATGTCTGTTGTATGATGTGGGTAGTGATCATATTGGCGTTTTCGGCAGCTGAAGAAAGTTTAGGGAGTGGGATAAGGTGGATGGCCTTAGAAAAATGGTCCATGACCATAAGAATAACAGTTTTACCATTGGAGGGTGGAAGTCCAGTGACAAAATCAAGGGAGATGTGAAACCAGGGATGACTAGACACAGGTAGGGGATGAAGCAGGCCAGAAGGGGGTGAAGAGTCAGACTTATTGTGAAAGCAGATCTGGCAAGCTTTGACATAGTCCTGCACGTCCCTCCACAGAGTGGGCCACCAAAACACTCCCCAGACCAGGTCGATGGTGCGGACGATCCCAGGGTGACAAGCGAAGTGGCTGGTGTGGCCCCACCGGATGACATCACTACGGAGGGCGGCAGGCATAAACAGGCAGTTCTTCCAGCATTCTGCTGGTTCGGGTTCCAGGGACTTGGCCTGTTGGACCCTCTGCTCAATATCCCAGGTAAGGGCTCCGAGAACACAAGAAGGTGGAAGAATAGGCTGGGAGAGGGATGGAGGGGGCTGCGTGGTCGGGGCTAAATTGGTGGGAGAGAGCGTCAGGTTTGATGTTACGAGAGCCAGGCCGGTATGTGATGGTAAAATTAAACCTAAGGAAAAATAAGGCACAGTGGGCCTGCCTAGCATCTAGTCGGTGGGCCAACTGGAGGTACTCCACAATTTTTATGGTCAGTCCAGTCTACTATGGGATGGGCTGCTCCCTCCAGCCAATGTCTCCACTCCTCCAATGCCAACTTAATGGCAAGAAGCTCTCCTATGTCATAATTCCTCTCGGCTGGGGTGAGCCGCTGAGAGAAAAACGCACATGAGTGGAGCTTCTGGTCGGAGGTTGAGGGCTGCAAAAGGACAGCGCCCAACCCCAAGTCAGAAGTATCCACCTCTTGGGTGAACTGGAGCTGGGGGTCAACCTGCGCCAAGATAGGAGTTTGGGAGAACAGGCTTTTTAATTTAGAAAAAGCCCGTTCTGCTGCCTCGGACCAGCGGAACGGTTCCTTAATGGAGGTCAGCTGTGTAAGAGGCTGTGCTACCCCACTATATTTCCTGATGAACCTGCGATAAAAGTTCACAAACCCCATGAAGCGCTGAAGATCCTTGCAGGAGTGGGGTGTAGGCCAATCTAGCACAGCCTTTACCTTGGCAGGGTCGGCTCTCAGCTCCCCCTCCGCCACATTAAACCCCAAGAAGATGGTGGAGCCGGTGGAGAACTCACACTTTTCACCTTTTACATAAAGTTGGTTCTTCAAGAGCTGCTGTAACACAACTCTAACATGGAACTTGTGTTCCTCTGGCGTGCGGGAAAAAATGAGAATATCGTCTAGATAGACGAAAACAAATTGGTTCACCATATCACAGAGGACATCATTAATGAGGCGCTGGAAGACGGCAGGGCATTAGTGAGCCCAAAAGTCATAACTAAATACTCAAACTGCCCCAAATGAGTCTTAAAGGCCGTCTTCCACTCATCCTCCTCGCAAATACGGATCAAATAATATGCATTACGCAAATCGAGTTTGGAAAAAACCCACGAGCACTGAAGGAACTCAAACGTGGAGTTTATCAGGGGCAGAGGATATTTGTCTTTAACAGTAATTGCATTCAGCTCATGATAACCAATGCACGGACGCAGAGACCTGTCCTTCTTTCCAACAAAAAAGAAACCAGCCCCAAGAAGAGCTGAGGAGGGCCGAATAAGCCCAGCATTCAGAGAGTCCTTAATATATCTTTCCATTGCCTCCCTCTCCGGACCAGAAATACTCTAGAGCCGGCTGGACGACAGCCCCGCACCCGGGAGGAGATCAATTGCACAGTCATAAGAGCCGTGTGTTGGAAGAGACACAGGACGGAGGGGGCACGCGCTCACCTGGATATGACAATACACGCAGAATCAGAATCAGAATCAGAATCAGAATCAGGTTTATTGCCATTGTTCATGTAGTACACAAACTAGGAATTTGTCTCGGTACAATGCTGCAACATTAAACATGATAAGATAAGAGAAATAAACTATACATGTAATAAAGTGTAGGATAAGATTAAGTGATACTGGTCAACAGTTAAAATATATATTAGCCAGCAGCAGATACTGTGGAGAACTATATAGTGCAGTCGGTAATGCAGGAAGAAAACAGTGATGATTGACATGAGTCTGGTTGAGCTGCTGTACATGGTGCACGAGAGTCACTTAGTGTTCAGCAGTCTAATGGCAGAGGGGAAGAAGCTGTTCATGTGACGGGAGGTTTTAGTCTGGATGGACCGAAGTCTTCTACCAGAGGGGAGGGGGGCAAACAGTACGTGACCAGGGTGTGAGGGATCGGCTATGATCCGGCCAGCACGCCTCCGGGTCCTGGAGATGTACAGATCCTGGAGAGATGGGAGCTTGCAGCCGATCACCTTCTCAGCAGTGCGCACGACGCGCTGCAGCCTTAGTCTGTCCCTGGCAGTGGCTCCTGCGTACCACACGGTTATGGAGGTGGTGAGGATGGACTCGATGATGGCTGTGTAGAACTGCACTAACATCTTGGTGGGTAGCTTGAGCTTCCTCAGCTGCCGCAGGAAGAACATCCTCTGCTGGGCTTTTTTGATGAGTGAGCTGATGGTCAGCTCCCATTTGAGGTCCCTGGTGATGGTAGTGCCTAGGAAGCGGAAGGAATCAGCAGTGGTGATGGGAGAGCCTGAGAGGGTGAGGGGGGGCAGAGGAGTAGTGACTTTCCTGAAGTCTACAATCATCTCCACTGTCTTCAGAGCGTTCAGCTGCAGGTTGTTATTGCTGCACCAGGACGCCAGCTGGGCCACCTCTCTCCTGTAGGCGGACTCGTCGCCGTTGGAGATGAGCCCGATGAGGGTGGTGTCGTCCGCAAACTTGATCAACTTGACAGACTGGTGGCTGGAGGTGCAGGAGTTGGTGTAAAGGGAGAAGAGTAGGGGGGAAAGTACACAGCCCTGGGGTGATCCGGTGCTGATGCTAGTATAGTCTGAGACAGTCTTTCCCAGCCGCACATGCTGCCTCCGGTCCGTCAGGAAGTCGATGATCCACCTGCAGAGGGAGTCAGGCACGTTGAGCAGGGACAGCTTGTCCCGGAGCAGAGCGGGGCGGATGGTGTTGAATGCGGAGCTGAAGTCCACAAACAGGATCCTGGCGTAGGTTCCCGGGGAGTCCAGGTGCTGCAGGATGGAGTGGAGGGCCAGGTTGACTGCATCGTCTACAGACCTGTTGGCTCGGTAGGCAAACTGCAGCGGGTCCAGGAGAGGGGTGGTGATGGACTTGAGGTGGGACAGGACCAGGCGCTCAAAGGACTTCATGACTACAGAGGTGAGCGCTACAGGTCTGTAGTCATTAAGTCCAGTGATCCGTGGCTTCTTGGGGACAGGGATGATGGTGGAGGATTTGAGGCAGGATGGCACGTGGCATAACTTAAGGGAGGTGTTAAAAATGTCTGTGAATACAGGAGCCAGCTGTTTCGCACAGAGTCTCAGGGTGGAGGGAGACACGCCGTCTGGGCCGGGGGCCTTGCGCGGGTTCAGTCTGGAGAACTGTTTGAGCACATCCTGCTCACTGATGATAAGGGGAGGGGGGGAGGAGGGGGGGGTGCCTTAAATGAAGTAGGGAATGTGGAGGCTGTGGAGCTGGAGGGAGGGGGGGAGTTGGACACAGATGACGAGGTGTCAAAACGGGCATAGTGTTGGGACAGTCTCTGACAAAGGGCTTTGTCATCCTGACCTTTAGGAGCCTGAGGCCGATAGTTGGTGATCTGCCTCAGTCCTCTCCACACGGAAGCCGAATCATTAGCAGTGAACTGCTGCTGGAGTCTCTCTGAGTATAGAGATTTGGCCCTCTTCAGCTCTCTGTTAAACCGGTATTTAACCTCCCTGTAGCAGTCCCTGTCTCCACTTTTCAGCGCTGCTTCCTTCTCCTTCCTGATCTGTCTGAGCTTAGCTGTGAACCAGGGTTTGTCATTAGAGTAACTCACCCTGGTGCGTGATGGAAGAATGTTCTCTTCACAAAAGTGGATATATGAGTTCACAGTGTCCGTGTACTCATCCAGATCATGCGTGGCTCCTTTAAGCATGCCCCAGTCAGATATTTCCATGCACGTTTCCAGCTTCTCCTCAGCATCACTGGTCCGTATCTTCGTAGTGCTCACAACAGGTTTAGTGAGCTTCAATCTCTGTCTGTATGTGGGAATGAGGTGAACCATCACGTGATCAGATAATCCCAGCGCAGCTCGAGGGACAGCGCGATATGCGTCTTTCACTGTGGTGTAACAGTGATCCAGTGTGTTTAATCCTCTGGTGGGGCATTTAATAAACTGTTTGTAGCGGGGGAGATCGTAGCTCAGATTGCACTGATTAAAGTCGCCAGCCACAATAATCAGCGAGTCTGGAAAACTCCGCTCTGTGTGTTGAATGTGATCCGCGAGCACGCGCTGAGCTTCGCGCGTGTCCGCGTCGGGAGGGGCGTACACAGCGATCATTATGAAAGAAGCAAACTCCCGCGGGGAATAGAAGGGCTTGCAATTGATAACAAGAAATTCCAAGGCAGGAGAACAGTGTTTGGAAATTACCGTTACATCAGAGCACCAGCTGCAGTTGATGTAGAAGCAGACACCGCCTCCTGTGGTCTTGCCGGAAAGCTCTGTGTCACGATCAGCACGGAAGAGCTGGAAGCCGTCGAGGCGCAGCGCGCTGTCCGGTATATTTTCCCGGAGCCAGGTCTCAGTAAAGCAGAGGACAGCTGAGGAGGCGAGGTCCTTAAAACGCATCAGCAGTCTCAGTTCATCCACCTTGTTAGAGAGAGAGTTGGTATTGGACAGAAATATGCCAGGCAGCGCCGTTCGCGAGCCTCTCCTGCGAAGTCGTACGAGAGCGCCCGCTCGTCTTCCTCTCTTCCGCCGTCTCACTTTCCGAGCCAAACAATAAACCAGATCGGCGGCAGGGGCTAGAAAAACTGGGAGGAGGTCCGTGGGGGTCAAAGTCCTGATATTTAAAAGTTCTTCACGGGTATAAGTGCAAGCAGACACACAATTGACAAACAAAAACAAACAAAGAGCGCAGCGAAGCACCATGTCGACCGCTGTGGGCGCCATCTTGGATCGAAAAAAAACCCCGCATATACCACTTTTGGCAAATTATACAGTTTGAAAATGAAGCGTGGCTACAGATGGAAAATAATGTGTTAATGTTCGTTAATCCTCCAGGACCGTGACATGCTCAGCCACAGATATTTTCGAAGAGCCATCAGATATGCACGACGGCATATAATGTTTTACAGTTTACCGCTGGTCCTGTTTTAGTGCGGTCCCTTTCTCACCTGCAGGACCGTACCAGAGTTCATCATTCGATTCAAATAAAAGAGATGGAAGAGGTGGTCTTGCTTCGGTTGGTTTGGTGTGCACCTGAGTGCAATTACCACATTCTCGCCAGATAAAACGAACTGCACCAACGGAGAAAACAAACTCAAGTTCGATTGAAACGAACTAATGCTTGTAGGTGTGAAAGCACCCTAAGGGCCGTATTACAATGACGGGGTCGGATGATCAGTTGCCAGTGACACAGAACACGTTCATGGGTGTGTCCAAGTTCATTTCCTTATCACAACGGCGTAAAAACTAACCTTCCGCCGGCACATGATGCAAAGAGGCCAGTCTGATCATTCAGAGGTGTGTTTTGGATAATCTAATCCAAAGTGTTCCATCCCATCCCTTTAATGCAAAGAGGCACTTTATCTAATGTGAATTGTGATCATGACAGTTTAAGGGGTTTTGTGCTGACCAATGCCCGTGTGTGTGAGCCAAAATGCACACGATAGTAATGCTGCTTGGTGATAAGGAGGACATCAATCACAACTGATGGACAGTTAGTTATGTTAAAAAGAACAAATGGTGAAGACTGGGCTGACAAATCAGCTGAATGTGCATGGACAGTCATCCGTGCACTTTTCAGACAGACTTTCCGCCATGCGCCAGTGTTTTTGTGTCAGCACATTGTTTTTTACGCCTTGCATCACGCCATTAAATTACCAGTAGACAGTGCACCAGTTATGCAGTCGGAGGAGGTGCCTCAATTCAAAGAGGTGTGGCGGTGCGTAATTTAATGGGCATTACTATTATAGTGCATTCCATGAGAATCCGCTTTTGATCAGGAAAAGGAGGTTCATGGTCAGAAGCGTATTGTTTAATGATATTTCAGTGGCGTGTTTTGACATCACACAGTTCCAGAGCTCAGGAAATGATATGCGCTGGGATCTTGTAACAGTCATTTTAATTATATGATGATCACACACTAGATTTTTTTTATTCTGTTCACACTATCATTTTAATTGCAGGGTCTATAGATTATGCATTAATGTATGATTTTTTTTAGAGGAATGAGTGAATGAACATGGAGCATGTGTGCCAGTGTGTTCCAGTGTGATTCGTGGTTTTCGTTTTCATTACAGACTTATTAGACATTAATGTGTTTACTTTTAGGGGAATAAATGAATGAACAAGGAGTGTGTAGCGTTTTACTTTTCACTAACTCTCCAGAGTCCACATCTGCGTTGGCCGTGCGCCCCGGGTTTCTAACCCAGCAAGCTCCCTGACAGCCTGTCAGTCCCCAGCAGAGGCTGCTGAGAGCGGGCTCGCTTCATGGCGGGGGCGGGAGGCAGCAGATCGCCTTCTTCCCTCCTACTCAGGAAGGATATGGGGAGACCCTCGGTCGGCAAAAGCAACAGGAGAGGGACCACTCCATCTCCCCACAGCCGGGAGCGACTTCCACACCATCGTTAATGAAAGTTTATGAAAATCTGCACAGGCATCATCCTCTTTTCCTCATGTCTGTGTTGCAGCCATGCGCACATTAAACAATTCAGCTGATTTTTTCAGCCCATTCTTACCCATTTGTTCTTTTCTACAGAACTAACTGGGCATCAAGTGTGATTGATATCTTCCTTATTATGGATGGTGTTATGTCTCAATAATGGAGAATGGAGATGGGGCTTGACAGACACTTTATTATCTTCTTTCACATATATTTAAATCCAGCCGCAGCCCGCCTGACGTCAACTCCCCGCCCCCGCTAAGCTACGGTAAGCCCTGAGGCCCAACTCCCATATAAAACACCCCTCCCCCCACTTGGAACCTCAACCACACAAATTAACCAGCCCAGAACTGTCACCCGACGCACCTCCTAAACACACGGAACAATGAACAATAACAATATAGCCTAACACATTCATACTTAGAACAACCAAACTTGGGCCTCAACCTCCAAACCAACAAAACAACCATAATCATGTTTGAACACACAGCATATAAACATTCTTAACAAATTCCATGCTTCTTTTTTTTGTTTTTAAACACAAGACAGGCCTTACGGGCGCCTAAGCGAACTACCAAGGCACCCCGCCAGGTTGGAGTGGGTACCCTACTGCCGAACCCAACAGTCATCAATTAATTCAGTCACAAAATCGTCCAAATACCTGGGTTTCTGACGCACTCTAGCCAGGTGTCCCTCGGGAGATGACCTTGCCTCTGACACCGTTGATCCTGCCTGCGGATCGGGTGTCTGCCCGGACCCTCCAGTCCCAGACGTGACTGAAACAGTCCATGGTGAGGCTATTTGTCACCTCCAGCAAGGACCTTCTCAGCCTGCTCGCACGCCACCGGGACCCATTGTCCAGTTCAAAAGTGTCAGGTCCTCTCCACTTCACAATCCGCCATGGTCCCACCCACAGCGGTTGGAGTTTATGGGCGCAGATGGGGTGCTTGATCCAGACCTGATCTGCCACCCTCAGTCCGTGATCTCTCGCCCGATTCTTCCTGTCGAACCTTACTTTCATCTCGCACTGTCGTTTAGCAACTCGATGCCGCAGCGTCCCTGAGTCTTCCATTCTGTCCGCACGTGCTGGCCCCAGTCGTCTCACCAGTAGCGACAACTCTCGCCCCAGCATGAGAACTGCTGGGGAGCGTGCTGTTGTGGCGTGCACCGATGCCCTGTAGTGGAGCAGGGTGCTGTTCAGGACGTCAGCGAACGTGAAACCGTCTGCCAAATGGGCCCTCAGTCCATTCTTTAGCATCTTATTGAACCTTTCGACCATCACATTAGCCTGCAGGTGGTACACTGCCGTCTTTATATGCTTCACCCCTCTAGCACTCAGGAACACCTCGAAAGCTCCAGAGATAAATTGTGGGCCATTGTCCATGGTGACCTAGCTCGGTGTCCCCCACCTGGAAAACAAGGACACCAGGAACCCCGTGACCACCTCCGCCATCACTGAGCTAATCGGGAGCACCTCTGGCCACTTTGAAAACACATTGTAGGCCACAATGAGGAACCGGCTATTAGGGGGCGGCTGTGTGCAGTTCACCGCAAATGTCAAACTCGACGTGTTCCCAGGGCCCGGCAGGGAACGGGACCGGTCGCAGAGGTGGAGGAGGGGGTCCACCAGTCTTCCCACTTTCCAGGCATGGCACGCAGTGCTTCAACATAGCCTTAATGTCTTTGTCGATTCCCAGCCACCAGACCGAATCTCTGCTGTGCTGCTTGACCTTGACCACCCCCAGGTGCCCCTTGTGCAGCATCATCAGAACGTGTCCTCTCAGGGCCAAAGGAATGGCGGTGCGCTGCCCCCTAGCCTCATACACGTCGTTCCAGCAACTGAGCTCATCTCTAAACCGAAGGAAAGGAGCCAGTTCACAGAGTGCCCCCATCGTCCAACCCTCCCTATCGCCGAACGCAGCCTCTTCATCACCTGGTCACGCTTCGACTCCTCCCTGAGCTTTAGTGGGGACATGATCTCCCGAAGCACTCTGTGCAACGTGTGGACCAAGTCCGCCGCGTCAGGGTCTGCCACCGCCGGGTCAAGCAATGAAGTGCACTCCGTGGCCCGTGACAGGAGGTCCGCCACAATGCTGTCCTTCCCTGGTGTGCACCTCATCATGAAGTTATAGGCTCTCAGTCTCTCCGGCCACCTGTGGATCCTCAGCAGCCTATGACCCGACCCTGAAGTTTCAAGTAGGGTTGTGAGCGCCCGATGGTCCGTCCTCAATGTGAAGTGGCCCATAGAGGTAAATATTCCACCTCTCACAGGCCCAGACACAGGCCAGTGCCTCCCTTTCACCCACGGCATACTTCTTTTCTGCTGCCAACAGGGACCTCGACGCAAAAGCAACAGGTCATGTGACATGACCGTCCCCAGGGCAGAACCGGATGTGTCACACGTCACGATGGTGGGGCAGTTCGGGTCAAAATGAGCCGGGACTGGTGGAGAGGTGAGTTGCTGTTTTAACTTCCTTACAGCCACCGCGCAGGCCGGGGTCCAGTTCCAGGTAGCATCCTGCTTCAGCAGCTCCCGGAGCAGCTTGATTGTATCTGAGTACCGGGGAATAAATTGGCCATAGAAATTTACCATGCCCAGGAACGATGAAACCTGAGCTGGCGAGGAAGGATCCGTGATCCGCAGCACCACTTCCATGTTTGAAAACAACGGTTTCAGTCCATTCCCGGTCAGCCGGAACCCCACAAAGTCCACAGCATCCGCTGCGAAGACACACTTTTCTTCATTCAGCATGACTCCGTACTGCTGTAGTGTCTCCAATACTCTTTCCAGCCTCGCGTCGTGTTCTTCCCTTGAACCCCCATGCACCACGATGTTCTCCAGATATACGGCAACCCCCTTTAGCCCAGCCAGCATGATCACCATGACCTTCTGAAAGCAACTGGGCGCCGAGCTCGTCCGAAAGGCATCCGGGTGTAGCGGAAAACCCCCATGTGAGTCACAAACACTGTCAAATTCCTGCTGTCCGGGTGCAGCGGCACTTGGAGGTAGCCCTGACACAGGTCCAAGTTTGAGAAAACCTGTGCCCCGCTGAATGCCGCCGTGAGTTCCTACATGGTCGGTAGTGGATATTTGTTGGGAATTACTGCCTTGTTCACAGCCCTGAGGTCAATACATGGTTTAATCCCCCCACCTTTCTTCCTGGCCACCACCAGATTGGAGATCCATGGCGACGCATCAACCTTTTCGATGACTCCAGTCTCCAGCAACTTGTTCAGTTCCATTGACACCTCCTCTCTCAGTGCCAACGGGAGATGCCACAAGGGTTGGATCTTCGGGGTGACACTCTCGTCGATTAGGGGTTTGTGGTGGAATGCTTCGATGTGGCCCAGCCCTCTAAACAACGCAGTCCAGCGGAGGTGCCAGTCCAGGCCCATGGCCAGCACCCTCGACTCATCAGGGTCCCTAATGGAGAAACCTAGTTCTCCCAATAGGTCGATTCCTAACAGGTTGGTTCCCTGACACGCCACCTGGAAGGTGAAACTGGGAACCCTCTTCGTCCCGCATGTCACCTCGAAGTCTGCCATGCCTGCCATCGTGATCTCTGCATGGCCATACCCGAACAACTTCACCGCTCCATCTTTGATCTGCTTAGTGGGGAACAGCCTCCACAGCATGGCCAGGCTAAGAATCGACCTCCCGGCCCCCGAATCCACCATGAGCGGCACGTCAACTCTGTCAAGCTGGAGCACGTACCATTTCAGTGGGCCTTTCCCCATATGTGCTATGTGGACCTGGACCGAGCCCTTGGGTCCTCTCACCCCCAGGCTCCTCATCTGCTTATTGGCTCTGAGTCTTATCCTCTTCTTCTTCTTTTTCTTCTTGGCCCTGTCCTGAGGTCTAGTCAGCATGCTAACCTCTTCTCTCAGTGGGAAAGTGCACGCAGTCAGCCCCTTGCTAGCCTTAGCCGTTAGCTCACGTAGGGCCATGGACCCCCTTCTCTTCACCAAGTCCAGCACTTCCTCCAGCGAAAGCGGCTCCTTAGCTACCCTTAGCATAATCTTCAATCAAGCGCTATTGGTTCCATGGGCTAATTTGTCCCTCACTAAGTTGTGCTCGATAGTCCCAAACTCGCACTTCCTTGCTAGGCTACGTAGCTCTAACACGAATGACTGAAGGGACTCACCTGTCCGCTGTCAACAGCTGAAAAACTCTCACCGTCGCTCGGTGACATTTGAAGCATCTTCAAACGTGCTGTCCATTAACCCCATTAACTGCCCCAGTCGTCGTATGGCGACTGTGATGATTAAGGGGTAAACATAACCCCCTAGTGGTCGAAAGTGGTAAATATTTTTTGTCAATAAAATAGTACAGATTTCCAAGGTTATAACTTGAAAGTTGAAAGAGATAATGGCTTGCTGTCAATTAGAAAGATGTAGAACATGATCCAAAATTTCAGATAGGAAAAAATTTACACATCTAATTTGCATAATGTCACGGCAGCTACATAAATTACATAACTCAGTCAAAAGTGGATGTTGGACACATTTACACAAAGAATGGTTCGTTTTTTTGACACTGTTTTGTCTACAGGTGTCATAAACTCGCCCTGTGAGCTTTTTCCATAGCGCACGGAGGAGAGGAAGGATGAAAGGATTTAAATGCAAGGATTCACCAAACACACATTTATTGACATGAAACAGTTCAAAACATAAAGACTTACAAAAAGGTAGTGATGTACACAAAATGGCTGATGCCAAAGCGACCAGCGGGCAGACCACTGTGTACTGTGGCCACAGGAAAATAATACTATACAATATAGGTGCACTCGGAAGAACAGGGAAGACAGCAGGTAGCTCAACAACTCAGGGGGAACGCAAACTGGGCACTGCCTAAGCGTAGCAGTTGTGCTGCGGGAAAGAAATGCTGCCAGAAGCGTAGCAGAATACTGCAGGGGAAGAAATGCCTCTGGTACAGCGTAGCAGCAAACCACACAAAGAAACGCTAACACTTTACTCACAGGTTGGAGCAGTCCCAAAAAGTCCAGCAATCCAGATGAGCGGAAACAATTATCCTCCTTGATGTGGTGATCACTCCGTGGAGAGCAGGAGTGACTCACTCAATGACCCAGTGGCGTTTGTCTAGTGACGAGCTGCTTAAATCCAAATGCCGCTGGCCACACAAATTGGAAACACCTGAGGTGCAGGAATGATAATTACCGGGGCTGGGACAACTGGTGGAATATGGGGAGCGAGGGGGCGTGGTAGGACCGACAGACTGTCAGCAGTGTGGGAAAAAGATCAGAGGCTGACTAACAGCTGCCGGTCGGGCAGTGACTAAAATGATGGAAAAAAGTACACAAAAAGCACATGAACAGTGAAGCCAAAACCCACAGAGAGATCAGGGCCAAGCCGGGGAAAACCAAGCCGGCTCGGCTCATGACAACAGGGGGATGTTTTTATCTAATCTTCAAAGTATATGAACCAGAAAATCAATAAAATGTAAAAAAAAAACAAAAAAAAACCCAAAACATAAATTCGTGACTCACCGGTGGTGGTGGGGGGGCTCGCTTGTGTTGTCGGTCCGTTTTCGCCCATCGTGGTCGTTGTTTTGCATTTGGTCGGTCATTTTTGCTCTCTACTACATCTACAAACTGATTATCCCACGTGAATTTCGTTTGTATTACGTGGCTATCTTTCCCTCTAGGATGCAGTTTCTGTGAGGATCCATGATGATGATGGATACGGCCATCTGTGAGCTCAGCTTTTGCCCATCGTGGTTGTTGTTTTGCGTTTGGTCAGTCATTTACGCTCTCTACTACATCTACAAACTCTTATGATTATCCTACGTGAATTTTGTTTGTATTATGTGGCTATTTTTCCTGTATGATGCAGTTTCTGTGAGGATCCAGATGATCGTGGTGGCCGCCATCTTGGTCTTGTGAGCTCATGGCAGAAAAAGGAAGAAGAATAATGAGGATTTCCTCTTTGCTGTATTCAATGTCAGCCATGATTCCTCCGATGCATGTCTGCCACCTTCTGAACTGCCAGATCAGTACAGCTCAGTACAAATCCTCAGGAGAGCCGGGGAAGTCAGAAGACAGCCAGAGTTGACAGGTGCAGTTGCTGCGCTGTGCCACTGGAGGCGCACGACCTGTCCATGAAATGTGGACAGTTAAAAGGTTAACTTCAGACTGTCCTCCAAGGAACCTCCCTGGCACAGCCTAAAGAAAGTCCGCTGTCCTTCGGCGCCAAAGAATTGGACCAGCAAATTTCCCTGTCTCTCCTCGCTGACAGAACCCAGGCCTGCCGCTGTAATATGTACCTCGAATATTTGTTTCCACTGAGCCCATGGAATTGCCGGCGAGCCCTGGTGTTCCAGGAAAAATGGCAACTGTCCAACGCACGCCACCATTGTACACCTTGTCGCCAATTGTTATGTCTCAATAATGGAGAACCGAGACGGGACTTGTCTGAACATCACACACACTTTATTAGCCTCTTTCACATATATTTATATCCAGCCACAGCCCGCCTAGCATCACTCAACTCCCCGCCCCAGCCAAGCTACGGCAAGCCCCAAGGCCCAACTCCCATATATAACAGATGGGAAGGAGCGCTTTGGATTAGCTTATCCATGACATACCTCTGAATGATTAGACCGACCTCTTTGCATCCTGCGCCAGTGGAAAGTTCATTTCTATGCCATTGTGATAAGCAAATGAACTTGGAAATGCCCATAAACGTGTTCTGCGTCAGACAACTGATCAACCGACCCCGTTGTTGTAATACGGCCCCATGACTGTCCTAGCACGTGCTGTTTCCTGAACTCCAGAGCTGCGCGATGTCAAAACAAGCCACTGAAACATCATTAAACAATGTGCTTGTGATGATAGACCTCCTTCTTCCTGATCAAAATCAGATTCTGATGAAAAGCACTATAATAGTGAAATGCGCAATGCCGGCACACAATGCGCTGATAGAAAATAACAAAAACACTGGTGCACGGCGGAACGTCTGTAAAAAAAGTGTGTAGATGACCGTCAAAATGGGACCCAATGTCTCTGAGTCCACTTGGTACTAATTCCGCTACACTAGGTGTCTGTATCTGATAGACCCTTAGAATAGAGGGTCAGTAGTAGTGAAGTGGTTTGCATGGTCTTAGAAAACTGCTATATAAGTACAGGGTCATAACTTTGGAATCAGTTTTATAGAAGTAACAGATGTTTTTATCATGTTACAAGTTTTTGTCTTGTGCTACATGACTATGAACCTCTGTAGCACCAGTGCTATGAGCAAAAAAAGGTAACGTACAGCCCTGCATTTGGACTTTCTCTGTGCCTTTTACAAGTTTGTGCACATCTTTACATTGGTCACTGTTGTTTTCAGCAGTTGGTAAATAATACAAATGACCACTTTCATGAATATCAAACCTGTGACCATCCTTTGTGGTTGTGTCTCCTCTCTTGAAGGTGATCTTTGCTCCTGCTTTTGATGCCCATAGTACAAATAACAATAAGGACACTTGCAATACCCCTACATAATCCAGATTATAAATTGTTTCCTTGTTGTTCAGATCAAGTCTAGAAAATTTAACAAATACCTTTTTTTTTAAGCTAATGCTTCTTTTAGTAATACTGCAGTGCATCACTTTAAATTAGTGAATGCAAATGTTTATTTTCCAGTTTTTCCACATGTGCATGTATTATGTTCTGTTTTACCAGGTTATATTAATACCAAATATAGCAGCATGATAATGCACAAGTTCATTTATAGCATTTTAAAGAGCTATTACAAATTCCTGTGTGCGGGGGGTTAACTATTTATCAACCTGTCCCTGTGTCTGCCAATCAAGCTGTATGTGTGTCAGCCTGTCAACATGCAAAAATAAAGCAGGAAAAACTTGTTCTCAGAATAGATTCAGCTGTTCTCTCCCTTGCTGTGATAAGCACCACTCATCTGACATCTGCACAGATAAGACCAAGACTTCTTATATGGTGCACAGGAGGGATGGCGTGAACAGCTCAGTGAGGGCTACATCAGAAGGGGGCGTTTAACAGAACATTTGTCCATTGTCATTTCATCAATATTACTAACGTCTACTGATATTCCTAACCACCACCACCCACTCATTTTTGTACATGGATTTGAATAGTTTGGAGTTGGTGAAGTACAGTGACCAAACCACATTTGAAATGTCATGCTGAGTTGGCAAGGCGTATATAGTCTTTTTGGTTGGAAGACTTGCTGGATATACACAGTAAAGAAATCAAGTAAAAACATGGTATTTGATGTCTTCTGTATGGAACTTTTGGAACTAGTAACCTGCGAATGCTTAGTGAACTGCAGGCTGATTCACTCCAGTTATATAGTGACAATCCTCAAATGCTTTGTGGGTGTAGCAGTTGTAAACAAAAATGGTGTGAAAGAGATTGCAGTTCACTTCGCAGTCATAAGGTGTCACTAAAATGAAAGTTTTTAAATGTTCCACGCAAATTTAAAAAAAAAAAAAAAATCTTTCTGAAATGCTAAAGTGTCTTCTTCAAGCAGGAGTGGTGCCCATGTCATTCAGAGCTAATTTCTGATTGTCACTACTAGCAACCTGGCTTGTTTTCATTAGTACTTTCTGACACTGAAAGTGAACCAGGCCATCAATGATGGTGGAGCTTATTCCAGCTTAATTAAAGCACCCTGGCAGTGCTCAGATCTCCTGACCACTGATCTTGACCTTGAGCACAGTGTAGATGCAGACCCACTTGTGGCTTATTGTGCACGAGCTTGCCCAACATTGGGGTAATTGCCTAGGACAGAGGTCCTCAAATGTTTTTGCCAGGGGCCACATTTGTTTTTTTTCCAGTGGGCCGCAGGTCAGGAGCAGTGCTAATGTGGTGCATGGGCGGATATTTCATTTTGATATTGGGAGGGGCAATAAACAGAACATTTTCCATCCATCCATCCATCCATCTTCTTACGCTTTATCCTTTTCGGGTTGCGGGGGGGCTGGAGCCTATCCCAGCATCTTTGGGCGAGAGGCAGGGTACGCCCTGTACAGATCGCCAGTCCATCGCAGGGCCAACACAGAGAGACAGACAACCATTCACTCTCACATCCATACCTAAGGACAATTTAGAATCCCCAGTTTGATACCAGTTAACCTAACTTGCATGTTTTTGGCGTGTGGGAGGAAACTGGAGAAATCCTGGAGTAAACTCATGCAAACACGGGGAGAACATGCAAACGCCACACAGATCACTGTTGGTCAGGGGCTGGGATCGAACCCAGGATCCCCCGGCCAAGGGTGAGTTGCAGTGCTGCCGCAGCGCTAACCACTCTGCCACCGCGCTGCCCACAGAACATTTTCTCCAGAGTAAATACTGAGAGGACATTCTTAAGTATCATAGTAGTCAGTCACATATTTATGAGAAATAAGTTATTTATAAGTAAAAAATAAATAAATTTACAAATAAAAGTAGTAAATTACTGAGAAAAGTTACAAATTTGTGTGAAAAGCAGCTAATTTTAAAGAAACAATTACTCCCCCCCCCCCCCCCGATCCCCTTGGTTTAAGTCTACATAGGCTGTCCTGCTGTGGGAGTAGCTAGGTAAATGAAGTGACGTTCAGCGACAGTTAGCGGAACAATAGTGCATGCAATTGCACCGTTGACAGCCACGCCCACACACACAGGCAACAAGCACACTCTTCGAACTTTGCTGGCAGCAAGGCCAAGTCAGTAGTGGTAAAGCGGTGTGTTTGGAACGGAGTGCTCATGAGCACAGATATCGCTCAATGAGCATACACAATTCAGCCACACACAGGCAGTGCAGCAAAGTTGGTAAGCACAGAGAAGCACATATTAAATAAAGGTGAAATAAAATAAACAAGAAATGTCATCCTTCAGTTAAAAGTACACAGAATTTGTAACATATGAATATCAGACTTCTAATAAAAACTGGAAGCAACCCTACTGCTGTGTGACGGTGGCTGCCTGGCTTTCATTTTGCATCATGTTTGGATCGCTTGTCTGTGAAGTGTGGTGTGCCGTGGAGCGGGCAGGGACCCTGATTATCAAAGGCAGAAGGCGGAACCCTTTCCAGGTTGTAGTTCTCCAGTCGCCAGCAGCGGTCGCAGCCATTTTCTTCCAGCTTCTGGGTGAGGAGCACAGTGTAGTTTCTCGTGCTTGCCTGCCTCCACTGAGGCTTTTCCCCTGGTTGGATGGAGCCTTGTCAAAGGCCTCATGCCTTCCAGGGCTGTTCCTACACCCTAAACTGTCTGACTGGCCATTACAACATCTGAGTTCTGTTTTTTTGTTAATCCTGTCATAAAAAAACAGGTGTTTTGGGGGGGGTTGTTTATTATTTTGTTTTTTCCAAATTGTATCAAAAGGCTTCGGGTCCAGATGGAAGACCCTTGCGGTCCGGATCCAAACCGGGGTCTGCCATTTGAGGAGCCCCAGCTTATGGGGTGTAAAGATTTTTGTGAAATCATAAGTGCCCAGATCTCCTGCGTGGATGCAGACTCACCTGAGGATCAGAGTGTTTGGTGGCCATCAGGACAAATGTCTAGGGGGAGTAGCGATTCCCATGAAATGTGCACGGACAACGGACGCCACATCATCACATCAGCTCCTTTCGGCTTCTCTGGAAGGAGCTAAAAACTGTCTCAGCTGGAATCAACTAGAACATCAATCTAGTTTTACCCAGTAATGTAGGCTGTCAAGAATTTCTCTGTGATGGCCACCCAATAATTTTAGACCTTTTTCAGATACACCATCAGCCTGTTAAAGTGATGTCTTGTGTCATCGACTTTCATGTACTGTATGGTCCTCCCAGCTTCATTTAGACATATGGTAGTGAGAGAAAGACTTATCAGAAACTGGCCATAGTCACCATACTCTCAAGGTTAGAAGGTCCATGTATGTATAATCCGCAAGTAAAAGCATACTCTTGTAATTTGATGAATAATTTAAAAAACTGGCACAAAAGACATGAAGTTATTTTAGAGTAAACCAATTTGGAGACACTTTGAACAATGCAGTGGAAAATGCAGGAGCAGCTGCAGCATTCAGTCCAGTGGCTGTCAACGAGTTATGCAGCTGTAACGTCATCACTTCCTGGACTGGAGCTTTGTCCGTGGAACTGAACTGCTTTATTCACACATGCTGTGATGAACGTTCCACAAATCTGACTGGTCGTCTTACATAACGCCGATCCCTTCAGTCGTCATCAGATTATTAGAGAGGAGGGCATGTTGTTGATTTCACTGACTAATCCACATCTCTTTTTAATCATACTGATATTTAAACCAGAAATCCTACAGTTTGTGGCTCATAGAAAACAATGGATGTGGGCCTTGTTTTCACCAAACTTTAACTGCTAACTGGGTTGATTTCTTGGAGCCGGTGTGTACATCATCATGGCACATTTGCATAAAGACAAATGTATCTCAAGCTCTCTTGGCATTTTCCTTTAGTTTCATTGTTGCCACATGTCAGCAGAGCCACTGAAAATGACTTCCTGTCTCCTATAGATTTATAGCAGCTTAGCAGATGTGAACATCTGGCTGCACAGGAGTCAGTGTGAAAATTTATGGGAGTGGAATTACACCATTTTTTCTCTGTTTTCTGTGTGCTAAGGTAAGAAACAAGGAAAAATGAACTGATAAGATCTTGGGGTTGTTATAAGTAATGAAAATACAGTCATGCCTCTGCAGCCATTGTCACTTATAATTGCAACGATGTTCTTCGGCGGCTGAGAAATGCCAAGGAGGACTGCTCAAACAAAACAGCTGTCCCTGTTGCCGATTCACTACAATTTTTCCTTCCTGACAATCCCCCTGCCTCTGCCTTTTACATACATCCCCGCCGAGGGTCCACGAGTGAAAATATTTTTTTATAGGAGCAGAGAATGGGCGCACAAAAGATGGAAAGTGGTGACATTAGGATGTGCCCTTGATGTTAATTAAAATAAGAGAATGAGCCCATTCAGCAGTGTCTTACAGATTCTAAACAATAACCCTTTGTGTTAAAGAGAAATGTAATCTATACCAACTCTGTGAAAGGGTTGCATTAAAGCCAGAAAGCTGCACAATGAAATGTCACTCGGCTGCCATTTCCACAAGGATTCGCACTTATGTGAGGTGAAGCGTTACACCATGTTTCATTTTCTTTCCTTTGCTTGTCACTTAAGCATTTTGTTATTGGTACTGTACATCACACTGCACTATGTTTTGTTGTCATTTAGGTCTCTGTTATCCAATTCAGCTTTGTCTTTGCCTGTCATACTTTTTGAAGGAGATGAAGGCTTTTTTTTTTCCCCATTGAGGCCCTTAGGGTTTGTTTTATTTCATGTCAAGAAAATTTAGATTTTTTGATGTACTGTATCAGCAAGCATGTAAATACTATAAGCCAATCATTGTTTGGATGCTAGCAGATGTCAGGCATGCATTCTGCCAGTTTCGGTGTTGACAGAGGCAGCATGAATGCGTACACACAACTTCAATATTTCCAGTCTTCTCTACAATGGTAGTATGCACTGTATATAATCCAAAACACCTCAAAACATTAAAATAAATCTGGTAATTTTTGTCATATTCACACAGGTTATAATGGGATGAAATCCTTTTCAGTGGATTCCCTTAAGTTTGAATGAGATAATTACCAGTTGTATGAAAAGTTATTTTAAATCTTCTTGCTGTTGATAAATCCAATTTCTGGGATGAGAAGGAAAATACTGTAAAAGTTTGAGATTTATGAATTTTTAAAAAACTTGCACAAGAGGGTGTAAAAGCAAAAAAAAAAAAAAAAAAAAGCCTTTTGCTTATAATTCAATCAGTCATTTGCAGGAATAACCAGATCCATGACCCATTTAGGACCACTACATTCCACTGCAAGAGCCGTCTACTCCTGAAATCTTTCTTTAAATAAAAAACTGGCTAAAACCTATAACTGTGGTCAAGATGTAAATACTAAGAACAACAACAAATTCAATGGTATACTATAATGAAACTTTTGGATAGTTTTTTTTTTTTTATCTGACAAGATATTTGGTCAGTCTGCATTTTCACTATTATAATTGTTATAATTAAGTAGAATGGCAAAGATGATGCCTGCGACTAAATATACAGTTAAAGAAACGTTGGAGCTGTACATGGACGCAGACTCTGATCATTCCCAGTCTGATCTGGATAAAGGAAATTGAATCAAATGGGTCAAATGAGGATTGTGCTGTGGGAAAAAAAACAGCACACTTGGATGCATCAACTGACAATGAAATTGCTCATTCATATCACAATCAGGTAAGGGGTATATTCATAGGCCCGAGCACCGAAGGCAGTGTGAAGGCCTATTGTAATTGCTCCATTTCTTATTTTTCTCCTTCTCTGTAATGGATCACCTTTTTTGGGGCTTTGCCGTATTCAAAAACTCATGAAAGTTTACTAACTTGTAATGACTGGTGAAAATTTATATATTTTAAAGGTCCTGCAAAAAAACATGATGAAATCGCTCTTTAGCACCCCATAAAGTACAGCCCAGCCCACCAGTTTCACTGAAAAATATGACATGCAGTAGACGGGTAGAATTCATCAACGTGAACAAAAAAAATCTCTTGGAGCAGTCGCCTAAACCCTAAACACATGTTGATTTGATCAAGCTTGTCCTGCAGTTTAGAGTTTGAGTTACTAAGGTCAAATGCAGGAATTACGCTCTTAAGGCATGTGAGAAAGTTATTAAAAGCTTGAGGGTGGTGTAGTGAGTGTGGTAGTGCTGACACACACACGACACGCTGGCGTGTCGTCAGGCAGGCACGGCCCACTGTATATATAGTTCTGAGTTCTGTTAATAAAGGGATGTTGGTTGCTGCATGAAGAGAGACTCCAACTCCTTTCCTCATACATAACATTTGGCAACAAGAAGAAAAGTATGGGAGCGTATGGGCTGCCTCCAACCCTGCTACCGTTTCTAGAGTACACGGGAGAGCCAGTGATCCTGTGGCCATGTTTGAGGATTACACTGGGGAGCTGGGCCTAAGTTGACTTGACGGGAGATGAAGACGAGCATTTCTGGCCCACCATCTCGGCGCGGAAGGCCAAAGAATTCTCGGTAAGTTGGGTGAGACGGAGTGCTATGAGGATGCTGTCGAGCGGCTGGCCGAATTCTTTGCCGGGCAGATGAGGACCATGAAGCTGTGGGTGGCAGGAGTGTTGGAGCCAAATGAGGCTATGCTAGTTAGCTTGGAGAAGCTAATGGCACATTCAGTGTCTATGGACAAGCTAGCCACAAAGCTAACTGTGCTCCAAAAGCAAGCTCCAGGCTACCAGCTAGGTATTGAGGTGGGATCGGGCCCGCGAGTGGGGGAGTCCCCGATCGCTGAAGACGGTGGGCCAGCCAAGAAGCGCAGAAAGGTACAGGACCGTAGCGCTGGTGAGTTTGACGGCGTGGTGTGTGACGACAGTGGAGAGGGAGAGCAGCAACAGGAGTCATCCCCGCAGCTGGAGGCTGGGCAGCAGGAGAGCGGGAAAATGCAGGCTGAGAACCCCGGGAGGCAGCAGCGGCAGTCAGGCGCAGAGACAACGCAGCGGAGCACCTGGGACAAGGGTGCTGGGAGCAGCGATGAAGCGCCTGGGGTTGGAGAGTGACGCAGACGAGAGTGAGGCTGAGAGCTCCGGGGGAGAGCAGCTGCAGCCGGGCATGGAGATGGCGCAGTGGAGCACCTGGGACAAGGGTGGTGAGAGCAGCGACGAAGCATCTGGGCCGGAGAGTGATGCCGGCGAAAGTGACGCTGTGAGCCCCAAGAGTGAGCAACAGCAGCTGTGCGCCACAAAGATCAGGCAGTGTCTCTGTGTTGGAACTCAGGCCGCCCTGGACGTGGGTGCTTGGCGTTACGGTGAGGCGCCCAGGTCGGCGAGCGACGCCAATGAGCAGGCTTCGGTTTTCCCTGGAGTGCGGCCACAGGGGGCCGGAGTGGTTGGAGCCACTGTGGCGGTGTTGAAAGTGGTCGGGGGCGGGTCGACGAGCATGGAGGGACGGCGTGCCGGACAGCAGCCCTGCATGTCCCGAGAAAAGAAGCAGGCGATGGTGAAGAGGGAATCTCTCGCTGGAGAGATTGTTTTTGATCCTGGAGGAGACGGCGGCCGGGGGTGCACACGTCGTCTTATCTTCGGTGGCCAAGGGCATGGATGCTTAGGGGCTGCTCTGGGACCCCAGGCCAGTTTTACCCCTGGCTACCGACAGACATTGATGTCACATAAACACTGAAGTGCAAATACAGTGGGGGAAAAAAAGTATTTAGTCAGCCACCAACTGTGCAAGTTCTCCCACTTAAAAGATGAGAGAGGTCTCCGATTTTCATCATAGGTATACCTCAACTATGAGAGACAAAATGAGAAAAAAAAAATTCAGAAAATCACACTGAAGGATTTTTAATGAATTAATTGGTAAATTCCTTGGTAAAATAAGTATTTGGTCACCTACAAACAAGCAAGATTTCTGGCTCTCACGGACCTGTAACTTCTTCTTTAAGAGGCTCCTCTGTCCTCCACTCGTTACCTGTATTAATGGCACCTGTTTGAACTCATTATCAGTATAAAAGACACCTGTCCACAACCTCAAACAGTCAAGACTCCAAACTCCACTATGGCCAAGACCAAAGAGCTGTCAAAGGACACCAGAAACAAAATTGTAGACCTGCACCAGGCTGGGAAGACTGAATCTGCAATAGGTAAGCAGCTTGGTGTGAAGAAATCAACTGTGGGAGCAATTATTAGAAAATGGAAGACATACAAGGCCACTGATAATCTCCCTCGATCTGGGGCTCCACGCAAGATCTCACCCCGTGAGGTCAAAATGATCACGAGAATGGTGAGCAAAAATCCCAGAACCACATGGGGGGACCTAGTGAATAACCTGCAGAGAGCTGGGACCAAAGTAACAAAGGCTACATCAGTAACACACTACGCCGCCAGGGACTCAAATCCTGCAGTGTCAGACGTGTCCCCCTGTTTAAGCCAGTACATGTCCAGGCCCGTCTGAAGTTTGCTAGAGAGCATTTGGATGATCCAGAAGAGGATTGGGAGAATGTCATATGGTCAGATGAAACCAAAATAGAACTTTATTGTAAAAACTCAACTTGTCGTGTTTGGAGGAGAAAGAACACCATACCTACTGTGAAGCATGGGGGTGAAAACATCATACTTTGGGGCTGTTTTTATGCAAAGGGACCAGGATGACTGATCCGTGTAAAGGAAAGAAGGAATGGGGCCATGTATCGTGAGATTTTGAGTGAAAACCTCCTTCCATCAGCAAGGGCATTGAAGATGAAACGTGGCTGGGTCTTTCAGCATGACAATGATCCCAAACACACCGCCCGGGCAACGAAGGAATGGCTTCGTAAGAAGCATTTCAAGGTCCTGGAGTGGCCTAGCCAGTCTCCAGATCTCAACCCCATAGAAAATCTTTGGAGGGAGTTGAAAGTCCGTGTTGCCCAGCGACAGCCCCAAAACATCACTGCTCTAGAGGAGATCTGCATGGAGGAATGGGCCAAAATACCAGCAACAGT
This sequence comes from Pholidichthys leucotaenia, assembly GCA_020510985.1. NCBI lineage: Eukaryota > Metazoa > Chordata > Actinopteri > Cichliformes > Pholidichthyidae > Pholidichthys > Pholidichthys leucotaenia. The sequence goes on along the minus strand of CM035845.1, from coordinate 36,941,391 downwards.
GTGTGAAAACCTTGTGAAAACTTACAGAAAATGTTTGACCTCTGTCATTGCCAACAAAGGGTATATAACAAAGTATTGAGATGAACTTTTGTTATTGACAAAATACTTATTTTACCGAGGAATTTAACAATTAATTCATTAAAAATCCTTCAATGTGATTTTCTGGAATTTTTTTTCCTCATTTTGTCTCTCATAGTTGAGGTATACCTATGATGAAAATTGGAGACCTCTCTCATCTTTTAAGTGGGAGAACTTGCACAATTGGTGGCTGACTAAATACTTTTTTTCCCCACTGTATGTACATATTCTGTTGGTGTGCATGTGAGTATGGATGATATGGGATTATTTTATCCATTTTGAGAGACATTGTCCAATAGTTTTAGTTGTTTCGTGTGAATGTGATAAAGTATTTTACTACAGCTCATGATTCCTTGTTCCCTTAGTGCATGATTCGGGTCCTAAATTGGGGAGGGACTCGATTGTGTGTGTGGTTTTGCATTTTTGATAAGGGGGAGGGAAATTGTGTTGTAGTGAGTGTGGTAGTGTGTGTGTGTGCTGCCGTACCCGCCCCTAGCGTGACGTCAGGTGGGCACGGCCCACTGTATATATAGTTCTGAGTTCTGTTAATAAAGGGTTGTTGGTTGCTGCATGAAGAGAGACTCCGACTCCTTTCCTCATACATAACATTGAGTTTTCATCAATGGGCGTGGCCAGCAGGGGGTCTCAAAGTTTGATGTTTTGCCATGAAACAGAAAGTTGTTAAAGGGGTCATTTACTGCACTTTTTCGATATTTTAACAGCTCACACATGTCTTAATGAAGAGTTTCGACATATTTTGTTCACATTTTCTTTAATTTTTTTAATTATTGAAGCAATTTTTTTTTTTTTCCTAGCTTTCTTGAAGCATCCTTCACCTATTCAATTCCACCCTTCCTCTTAAGTCAGTTAGCCATTAGCTGACAAGCTTCTAGCCTTTAGCTTTTAGCCTCCTAGCTCGGATGAGCTGCGCAGGTTCACTGATCCACAGTCGATGGTGTATCTCACATCACTCCAGCCCATCTCCCAATAATTTTGCTGTAATGTGACAGCATATCGTTAGCACCGGGTTGCCCCCCGATCACCACAACTGACCTGGCCTGGGACCCGAGGCTGCTGGCCGAGCCGAGCTGCCGAACCACGGGATCTCAAAGGGCAGTGTCTCGCTCTGCAGGACGCCGCTACACTCCCACAGCCAGCTAGGGGATGCCCCGTCACGAGGTGGCTCCCCTATGCTGCCCGCGAGAGCAGAGTAGCGTCACGCGGAGCCCTAGAGGATGGTGGGGGAGCTGGCCGTGAGAGCCAGCAGCCTCCAGCGAGTAGCCTCGGGTCACAGGTCACTTGTCACAACCAGTGCGCCGGTGCTGGCGATTTTCTGTGGAATCATGGTGAAGTTATTAGGAGATGGGCTGGAGTGACGCAAGGTATATTGTCAACTGTAGACTGGTGAACCAGGTGATAACCTGGATGGCTATTAGGGTGACTAAGATCTTAGGAAAATAAAAATATAAGCTACGCTTGGTCACTCAAACCCAGTCAGAACAGAAGCAGACAAGTTGATGATGCTTACTTTTGAACACTGTGAAATTTCGTTGAGGGCCGTGTCCGTGGTGGCACGGCAAATTTTGGTTTCTCACCATAACAGTAAAAAATTGCTCGAAATCACACACGTGATCCAATCTGCACCAAATGTAGTTAATGTGGTTCATGACAATACTCTCCTAAACACATCTACATGCAAATATTCTATGGGCATAGCCATGTTGCTGCAAAGCACCCCCTTCCAGATTTCAAAAATCCAGCCCCACCCATTGCTTTCACTGACACATGTGAAGTGTGGTAGTCATGTGTATCATGGGAAGACCTACAAAAAACCCTCTTGGATCCATAGCCTAAACCAGGGGTCCTCAAATATTTTTGCCAGGGGTCCACATTTGTATTTTTAAAGTGGGCCAGAGTTTCAGAGTAGTGTCAACATGTTGCATGTGTGAATATTTCATTTTCATGTTGGGAGTGACAATAAACAGACTATTGTCTCCAGAGAAGATCTTGAGTAAATATTGATGGAACACTAAGCGTTATTGTAATCTGTCACAAATTCATGAGAAAGAATGTACAAATGTTCACTTATGGGGAAAAAAAAGCAGCAAATTTACAAGAAAAAGTCATATATTTATGAGAAAAAAAATGCTAATTTACAAAAAGTCAAGCTGCAAATTCATGAGAAAAAAATATGCAATTTTACAAGAAAAACTAACAAATTTATTAGAAAAAAATTACACATTTACATGAAAAAATTGCAGATTTAAGATATAAAAACAGCAGATTTATGAGAAAAAGTGTCAAATTTACAAGAAAAAATTTGCAAATTTTCAAAAAAGTGGCAAATTTATATTAAGAAATAGTTGCGAATTGAAGATGCAAAAAGTTAATTTATAAGAAAAAAGTTTTACATTTACAAATAAATGTAGCAAATTAATGTGAAAAAGTTACAAATTTGTGAGAAATGCTGCAAATGTTAAAAAAAAAGTCCCCCCTGGATCCCCGTACACCCATGACCCCAGGCTGTCCTGCTGCGGGCGTAGCTGGGTGAATGCAGCAACTTTCAGCAGCAGTTAACCGGACATCAGTGCATATGATGGGCGCATGCACACACGGGCAACCAGCGTGCTCTTTGGACTTGTGTGGCAGCAAGGCCAAGTCGGTGGTGGGCTGTGTTTGGAACAGTGTGATGGTACGTGTCCACTGGTTCTGTCGTTTTTCAGCTTCCCGTTCATTGTGTACGAGGGGGGCTGAAAAGTTCATAGGCTGGGAAATTCATAGTGGTCAAATTTGACTAAATATGGTTTATTTTTCAACAGTCTCCCCTTTGGTCCACACACTTCTTCTATTGGCGTTGCAGTGCTTGGATCCCTGCAGTTGAAAAATAAACCACATTTGGTCAAATTTGACCACTATGAACTTTTCAGCCTCCCCTCTTATGTAAAATGCAACAGAAAGAATTTGGCTCTGGTGCTATGAAATTTGGGCAGCAGTGTGTTGAATAACCTGCGCTTCTCCCAGTGTCTCATTTGCATAAAGTTGATTTTTTTTTTTTACTTTACGCAAATGAGGTCTGGGCAGCCAGCATGTGTCGGCTGCACCGATGTGGTGCTGAATGTTTTTTAACCTGCGTTTTTTGTCAATTAATGACAGATTCATTAAATGTATCCACGATTTCCTGGACGAAGTGTTGTTAGAAACACTTTTCGCTGGTTTGTTTTAAAGATATGAGACCCGTAATCCACCCTGTTGTCTGGGAGCTTCAGTTCGTGGAAGACCACCCGCGGCTGGATCCAGTGACCAGTCAGGTGCAGCCTGTGTGTTGTCAGCAGCAGGTCAAATGAGAGTGTTTCCCCCGGGACAGAGCTCTTAGACTGTTGGTTTTCCATAATATCACTTATTTTCCGTATCTCCATCTGGTTATGCCTAGCCCCGCACTGCAAAGCAATCCCTATGCAATGCCTTCTGACAAAAAAAAACAGACCAATGGACATGTACCATGATCAAGATCACAGGTGTCGCTCAATGCGTGTACATTGATTCAGCCAGGAAAGATCTGAAAATTGCAGTGGGGAGACGCCACCCTTCAAGTCTGAGACAGCTTGAGCAATTTGTGCAGGAAGGGCAGGCCAAAGTACCTGCTGACAACTACAGACGTTTCATTGTGAAGAAGAGATCGCTTGTCGACAGTATTTGCTGTGAAAACACTGTCAACAGCAGTGGCTCGGGAGGTAGAGCGGGTCGTCCAATAACCAGATGGTTGGTGGTTCGAATCCCGCTCTCCCCAGCTATCCTGCTGTTGTTCCCTGGTCAAGACACTTTGCCCACCTTGCCTCCAGTGTCCATAACACTGGGTGTGAATGTGTATAATTGTTCAGTGGTGATCGGAGAGGCCATTGGCTTGGATTAGCAGCCATGTTTCCATCAGCCTGCCCCAAGGCAGCTGTGGCTACAGTAGTAGCTTACCATTGTCTGTCTGGAATGAATAATGTATATACAGTATTTGTAAAGTGTCTATGATAAAGCGCTACATAAATTTGATGCATTATTTTTAATAAAGGTGAAACAAAATATTAAATTTAAGAGATCTTTACTATGCATGCCAAACTATTGAACTGAATCAGCAGCCAAAAGCAAAGTGTGATTTGCGCTGAATGATGTAAACAATAAAGGGAGGCCATAAAACTTACGTCTGTTTCAAGGTATTTCAGAGATACTTTTTTGGTTGGTTTTTTTGGGGTTGTTTTTTTTTTTTTTTTTTTTGTGGAACAGTGCTGAAAAATTTGCGCATGTCTGCTTGTGAAGAGAGTGAGCTGTAGTTCAACGTTTGGCCACAGGTGTCACTAAAACACAGATTTTTCCAGCATTACATATAGAATTTTTCTGTAGGTGTGCTTAGTGTTTTAAATTATGTTTAAGTACTTTGACTTCTCAAAAAAACGCACACACACACAAAAATTATTACACTAAAACCACAGATACCAAGTAAATTAAAAACTCACTTTTAAAATCGTTTTTTGTAATAGAACTTTCTTCTCAACCACTGAAAGCAATGCCTTCAGATTTGTCAGATATTGATGCCACAAACTGGATTGACCTCCTCCTCACTGACCTCCTTTCACGCCAGCAGCAATTAAAACTGTTTCACTTTACAATTAAATACATCAGCGCCACTTGGACAACTTGTTTTTCTTTAGAACGAAGTTTCCATCCATCAATCTTGGTGCGTTTCGATTCGCACTTCTGCGGTGTTTCATGTTGCCACAACTTTTCACTCTGTTCCCTTTGTGATGCTTTATTATTGTGGCTTTGTCTCACAGTACAAAGACTGTATGGATTCTTTGATATGTCAATGATGCAAATAAAATGATGGCTGGAAATGACAAGAAGCAGCAAGGAGCTCGTACTCTGACAGCAGAACTAGGGCAATTTATATAGCAAACGAGTGCTGCCAGTGGTTTCCAAACAGCTGTTCGCTCATATGGTTAACAAAATATTACGCTGTATTCATAAATAATTAGACCGAACTCTGGCCTCTCATCCTTTCAGCAGCCGATCTGCAAACTGTCTGTCCAACTTGCTGAAAGTAGATCCATTATCAAAAAGAGGATGATGGACAGCAACATCAGCTTCCACTCACAGAAAACTTACAGTTTAAAAGAAAATTCATCTGGTGAATGTGCTCATTTATATTTCATTTCTCATGGAGTTGATTTCTTTTTTTTTTTTTTAGCTGTTTAATGTATCTGAGCCTTTTCAGCACACCAGCCCATTCTAATAAGGAGTGTTTTTAAATGGGAATCATGCTACGGTCCTTTTGACAAAATATCTTTCTAAAATCCTATTCACAAAGATGGGAACGATCTCAGCGCCCCGGACAACACACAGTGTCTTTTTACATGCAAAATATTGTACACCCATAAGGAAAGAAACACATAAAGATGTGAACAAAACATGGAGAATTTGACTGCGGGGGAAAGCAGTGTGTTAAGGTGAAGCAGGCGGAGGAAACCAATACAACAGCCTTGGTTTGGGGTTTGTTTGTTTTTTAAACTGAAAATTCAGTTTTTAATTCAACATAGCCTTCACTGGATATTTTATTTGCCAGATATTAATCAAAGTTTTGATCAAGTTTTACTTTGCAAACTTACATGCGCTCATGCTCACACTAGCAAATGTTTTTGTTGTTGTTGGGGTTTTTTTTTCCTATGATTTCTCATGCATGTCCACCCGCCCTGAAGTCTACTGCTGGCACTTCCCAGAGAGTTTTTTAATGGAACACAGCAAGAAGCTTCAAGTGGGGGAACTGACTGGGAACATAAGTGATCCTGGGCTCCACAGACCTGCATGAACCTGTGTTTGCTGATGAACACGTAGCCAGTCCTTTTGTTTTTCTCGAGAGATGCATTTTCCTTTTATAGAAAAAACATAACACTGCTTCCCTGCTTCCTCTTTTACCCCTACAGGACACTGTGGGTAAACAACATTTGTAATGTTTACTTGGGTGCAGTCGCCTGAGTATTTGTCAGCCGAAGTTCCAGCTTGTTGCCGCATCAGGTACATGCGAATGGTCTGCAGGATCTAAGGCATCAAGGAGGCTGTGCTGGCACAAATAAAGAAAGAGGGTGGTGATGGGGGGGGGGGGGATGAGTAGAATCGATGCAACACTCTTTTAAACTCCCTAGGTGTGCAGCTGCTTGCAATTACCTGAGAGGGAGAGGGAAGACTGAAGTAAACCCAGTGCTGAAGGCCTCTCCTCAGCTCGCACCCCGAGGCTCGCTAATTACTTCGCCAAAACCTCAAATATCTGTCAGAACCAATCAGAGGCAGCCAGGAAATGGGAGCATGGTGAGGCATTCATTTGTTTGCAAGGCAAACACTTGCCACATAGTTAGCGGCGAATCAGTGTTTGATTTATTAATGTGTGTATGCAGGTCAGAGCGTAATGTTTTATTATGTGTTCAGCTTACAAAAAATACTGCTGAAAATTGAATTATTGTTGCTCTGCATAAGTAAGCTGGTGTGTTGAGGGGGATTTTAGTCAGGTGTGCTGATGAAAGGGCAAAAAATTAGAGCCAGAAACACATGGTGCTCATCCTAGATGATAATCTTCAATCCATCCTTTTCTTCAACTCTCCCTCCTTCTTCTTCCTTCCTACAACTTCATCTTCTTTTCATGGTCGGCTGGGGAGTGTGGCCGACCCCCCCCCTCCCACTTCTGCCATATGCTCGCCGCCACTCGTCTTTTGGATTCACTTTGTCACTCTCCCCATTTTGGAGGTAGACTTTGAAAGTGATGTCGCGGGATGCAAAACACCCAGGGAAGGCGGGCCAGCATCAGACAATGATTAATACGACTCTCAGCGATCTCCTTGAAGAAAACTGAGGCGTTATTGCATTGCAGTCGAATTGCTTTGGCTTAGACGGGGAGGGGGGGGGGGGAGGAGGACAGGGAGAATCATAATTCTTTGAATCACCATATATGGATGTTTTTTAATTAAAATGTTTAGTGAGAAAAGACATTATTCACAACCTTGGATTGCAAGGGCGAAGCATACTTTATGCATGGGGGGGGGGGGGGTTGAGACTTTGTCACATTCATGAAAATTTCATCTTGATTTCCACGCTATTCTTCCAAGGATGGAGCAGCTTGTTTTCAGTCCTATGATGATAAATGATAAATTTTCATGTGTTACCTTTTCAGCTTTTAAGCTATAGGGATGCACCAAGCACCGAATCTTGGAGATTTTAGAATCTTTAAGGCCCTGTCACACCTAGACAATTTAGGCAATGTTTGCCAAATGTATGAAAAGTTTGGAGAATACGCTGGCGTACGTGGAATGAGTTATGGGTAAGTTTTGTATAAGTTAAGAGCACGCTGAAGCATGTTGGCATACAGCATTGTACGGCGAGCTCCTCCAACGTATCCAGCGTATGGCTGAAATGTCCCACATAAGCGGGGCATAAATTGTAGGGAAGTTATACGTTTGCTCACACACATTACTTGTAAGCGACTCACAAGTTACTTATAAGTCAAAAGAAGTTGAGATAAATGTCAAGCGTACCCAAAACGTATTTCTAACATATGAGTAACGCTCTTTGAACTTATGTGTAACTTACTGAACAGGCTTCTAACTTAAAGCTACCCTATAATGGTGTATTTGCAGCACTGGTTCATAGTAAAAACCCATACAGAGCTCAACTGCTGCCTGCAGCACATACACACACACACACACACACACACAGAGCTAAATACATATACTTTTTTTGTATAACGGGACCTGTCAGGGATGTGTCTGAGCACTTTCGAGCTGCAGTATAAAAGAGCCAAATTGCTGTTTAGCCATCCTTGACATGTTTTTTTTACCTTTGACTGCAGTCTGTACCATCAGCTGTCCAGTGTTGTTCTGATAGATATGCCAAAATGTCAGAACACTGGAGGAGGAAGATCCAATCAAATGATCGTCTGGAGCACAGAGTTCAGCTGTTTTTCATGATAAATCCCACTTTTCTGTCCCTTGATGAAAATCTTCCCCCCGTGAGCTTTTTTTTTTTTTTTAAAAAATTGGCATCAGTCCATGTGCTTTTCAGCCAGGTTGTGAAAACTTTCATTTGACATCCCTGACACGTCACATCAGCTGTTTTAGGCGTGACTGACCTGACAGATTTGACAGCTCTGCCAGGTTGGTCATGCCCCCCTCCATGGTCTTAAGAGGGGAGAATCATTTCGTTTGAACAGAGATGATCTCTCGCACACCTAGGATTCATAGATTGGGAGGCAACAGCAGTGTGGCATGACCGTGCTATGCAGAAGTTAAACTATTGTTGTGCATAGGTTGTGAATGCCGGCAACACGCTGAGCCTTTGTTGGTTTAATTTATTTATAAGTTATGGAAATATTCTACATAAGTTACTAATACATTATGTATACATCCAAGTCGTTACAGATAGGCGATGCATATGGCCAAAAATGAAAATTTTGGCATATGGCAGCTTTTTAGACCTTTTTTATTTTTTTATGTTTGGCAAACGCTGCCTAAATCGTCAAGGTGTGACGGGGCCTTTGGGGGGGGGGGTTGCTGGGGAAAAGTGAACTGTGCCTCTGCATATAGGCAGTTTGAGTAGTTTGCCTTGCTCAGATTCAGTGGATGAGAAAAGAATGGCAATTCTTTTTCAGGTTCTAAACCAGACCTCCAATGACGGAGTAGTTTATTCCGGCCTGACAAAATCACACTGGGAGTGCTCAGATCTCCTGACCATTGACCTTGACCCTAAGTACAGCCTGGATGCAGACCCATCTAGGATGTGATTAAAGTCAAGGTCAGTGACCTAGAAGTATTGTTTTTCTTTAAATCATAAATGCCCAGATCTTCTGACCTTTGACTTCAAGCACAACTTGGATGCAGGTCCACCTGAGGATAATTTTGAGTGAGTTTGGTGAGCATCAGGTCAGATGCCTAGGAGGGGTAGTGATTCCAGTAAAATGTGGATGGACGGACAGATGGGCGGACAGACAGATGCCACATCATATTAGCTCCTTTTGCTTTGCTAGAATGAGCTAAAAAAATATATGTGCCGCCATAGTGAATCATGTTGTTTATAAAAGGACCAGTTAAGATGAATAGATGTTATCAAAGTTGCCCTTAGGGGACGTCCACACCAAGAACTGAAATACTTTGAAATATATTGTTGTAAAAAGCATTCAAAGTCAAGTGGATTTGCGATTACAACAATAACGATAATAAAAATAATAAGGGGCAACCAATGTTGCTGGGATCAGTTTGAGTTGACCAAGGATGGAAACACTGACAGCCAATCGAAATACATCCTGCTGTCACATTCAATACATCAACATGGCAGATAATAAAAACCCACTTCAGGTAAACAAACACTGATTGCAACAAGAAGTTAAAAAGTCACAAATTTACTACAAGCAAGCCCCAAATTTACAAGGAAAACGTTACATTTTTGTGAGAAAAAACACAACTTCCAAATGCCAAGAAAAGACATTTCCAGGAAAAAAGTAATACATTTCCAACAATAAAACTGATCATTTACAAGAAAAAAATGCAAATTTTCTAGAATGTTTTTATACATTTTTTTGTGTTTTTTTTTTCTCATAAATGTCCAGTTTTCTCACCGATTAGGTTCAGGTTCAGGTACAGGTTATTTTATTTGTACCCATAAGTAGATTTGCCATGTTGTGTGATAAACTTGTTACCCCCCCCCACACACACAAATTTACAACATACTCATTAATTTGCAACTTTCAAATTTGTGACTTTTTCTCAGATTTTCATGATTTATTTTTTTTTTCATTCATTCATTCATTCATTCATTCATCTTCTTCCGCTTAATCCTTTTCAGGTCGCGGGGGGGCTGGAGCCTATCCCAGCATCTTTGGGCGAGAGGCAGGGTACACCCTGGACAGATCACCAATCCATCACAGGGCCAACACAGAGAGACAGACAACCATTCACTCTCACAGTCATACCTCAGGACAATTTAGAATCCCCAGTTTTTTGATGCCAATTAACCTAACTTGCATGTTTTTGGCATGTGGGAGGAAACCGGAGAAATCCCGGAGTAAACCCACGCAGACACGGGGAGAACATGCAAACTCCACACAGATCACTGTTGGTCGGGGGCTGGGATCGAACCCAGGATCCCCCGGCCAAGGGTGAGTTGCTGTGCTACCGCAGTGCTAACCACTCCGCCAGTTTTTTTTTGTTTTTTTTTTTGTAAATTTGCTACTATCCTCTCACTCATACTAAATTGTCCTGTATAAACTATCCTTGCAGTCTTTATGGGGATGGAGTGTGGCAGGTTAACAAAGGGATGAGTTTCACTTATTTTGCTATGGCCTTTATATTTTACAAAGATTTATCTATTTGATTGGAGATGTGATTTTTTTCCATTGAAAGAAAAGCCTTTGTCAGACTATTGCAAATATTTATTAATTTTGAATAGATATTTAGTTGTCAATGGAAGCTTCCCATTTTTGTCCTGTAGATACATAATTAATGATGAAGACCAAGGTCTTTGTAGGAGCTGATCATTTTGTAAAATTCTGTGGGGTATTAACTGTCTCCATGAGTGTATAGGTATTAAAACAGAATTGACATACCAAGTAAGTATAGTAAAATTAGTGCTACTGTATGTAACCTCACTTTTTTCAGTATTTGGGAATGCCCTTTTTTTGCTTTAGCACCTGCCTCTCGACGTGTCTGTGCACATCACTGACTGTCTCACCACATTATGATCAATAAACTGCTTAATGTCAGTCTCTGCTGCAGTGTCTGCTTGACTCTGCTGTTTACAGAACATAGTCAATCATCGGTGTGAATGGTCACATCATTATACGTACTAATTAACATTTTTATAGTTACCTCGGAGGTAATGTGATTGGGGCAGTTTGTTTGTTTATTAGTAGCTTTACACAAAAAAACACTGGACAGATCATAATGAAATTTTCACCAGAGGTGGCCCTTGGGCTATGGATGAAACAGATTTTGAAGGTGATTCATGAACACATACAAGGCCCCCACCAAGGCTTACAAAAAAATCTGCTAAATGGATTTTGATGAAATTGTCACCAGAGGTGACCCATTACATTATGGAGGTGATCCATGAACGCATACTTCCACCAAGGCTCTATCGCAGTCTTAAAGAAAGTGGAAAAAGTGATTGAGACTCCGCCTCCTGACCCAAATCACCTCCATAACTAATGGGTTCATTCATAGCCCAAGAGCCACCTCAGTTGGCAATTTTATCAACATCCATCCAGTCTGCCTAATCCTGCTCACAAACAGACAGACCTTGGCAGAGTTATGCACTCTGTGTGTGCCCTCTACAGCAGTTTTTATTGTGGACAGCTCTTAAGAATCAATTCTTCTAAAGGTGATGGTTATTATTTTGCCCATGTATACAGAGTTTATACGTATATCTTTTTTTTTTCCATTTGATTGGGAGGCAAAGTAGAAAAGTCATACGGATTTTGGTCTTTATGGTTCCAACAGGATTAAGCGGTAGAAGATTGATAGATTGATAGATAGATGGATGGATGGATGGATGGATGGATGGTTCCAACATGATATATATGTAACAATGAATTGCCATGGTGTTTTTCTTTTGGTTTGGTTGGGTTTCCTATGCAGGACTGCCTTTCATAGCACACTCTAATGCCCTTCTTCTCTTGAGCGTCTTACCAACTAAATTTCCTCATTACACGCTGATTATAATCAGAGTGTGATAATTATTACCTCCGCCAAGGAAGGAGCTAATGCTTTTTGCCGGCGTTGGTTGGTTTGTCTGTTAGCAACATTACTCCAAAGGTTATTAACAGAGTTTGGTGAAATTTTCACCAGAGGTGGTCCTTGGACTACAGAGGAATCTGTTACATTTTGGTGATGATCTGAGAAAGCAAACCTCCGCCAAGACTCTTATCTTTTCACAGTGTGTTAGAAAGTACACTCCAAAACTACTGGACAGAGTTTGATGTAATTTTCACCAGAGGTGGCTCTTGGGCTACACATGAGCCCATTACATTTTGGAGGTCATCCATGAGCACAAACCTCCACCAAGGCTCTGTTTTGCAATGTGTGATGGGATGAAGGAAGGGAGGTACAGACAGCTGGATGGACAAAGGGAGGGAGGGAAGGGGCCTTGGCAGAGGTATGCACTCTCTGAGTGCTTTTCTAGTTACCTCCGCCAAGGGAGGAGGTAATGTTTTTAGTGGTGTTGGTTGATTTGTTGGTTTGCTTTGCCTTGCCTTGTCTGTGGTTTGTCTGCCTGCTAGCAGCATAACTCAAAAAGTTATGAAAGGAGTTTGATGAAATTTTCAGGAAAGGTGTTAATTGGCATCAAACTGGGAATTCTAAATTGTCCTTAGGTATGACTGTGAGAGTGAATGGCTGTGTGTCTCTTTGTGTTGGTCCTGCGATGGACTAGCGATCTGTCCAGGGTCTACCCTGCCTCTCACCCAAAGATGCTGGGATAGCCCCCCCCCCCCCCGTGACCCGAAAAGGATTAAGCGGAAGAAGATGGATGGATGGATGGATGGATGGATGGATGGATGGTGTGTAATGGCACGGGCAAAAGATGATTAGACTTTGGTGATGAGCTGAGAGTGCATACCTCCACCAAGGGCTTTGTTTGTATTTGTGCAGCAGGATTACACAAAAACTACTGGATGGATTTGGATGAAATTTTCACCAGATGTGGTTCTTGGGCTACAGAGGAAGCCATTTCATTTTGGTGATGATCTGAGAATGCATTCCTTAGCCAAGGTTCCTATCTTCTCACAATGTGTTAGCAACAATACTCCAAAACTAACAGACAGACTTTGATGCAATTTTCTCCACTCAGAACTCAGAAAAGGATTTATTGCCAAGTACATTAACAGTAAACAACTGAAAACATACGAGGGATTTGACTTGACACTGAAAACAACATGCATTTCCGGTGACACGGCAGCGTCGATAACGCGCCTGCCAGCAGACTAGGAACAGAAAGCATAGGGAAGAAAAGGATAAACACAATAGGAGAGAGCAAAAAAGCATTGATTGTCAGAATACTGGTCATAAATGATCAATATTATGATTACAAGAAAAAAAGCCCTCAATGCACAATTAGCAGACAATAGAATGTATACAAAGACACAAAGAGAGCAGTGAGTGAATGATCTTCTCATCAGTTTATTGAGTCAGTATGAGTGTAGTGTTGAGTGAAGGTGTTTATATCAGTTAAGAACAACAAAGTCTCTTCAGCAGGAGATGTTGTGTCTAGCGTCTGGCACTTTGTCCTTGAGCCAGGCAGCTGGCTGTCCATAAGAGTCAATGCCGCTCAAATGTTTTGAAAACAAAAAACTGCAGATAATCTGGAGGACTTGATTGTAAGGGGCAGGTCAGATAAGTCGAATAGTACTGTTCCCAGAGAAAAAAACGTTATATTCTCTTACAGATTCAGTACTTTAATCCTTCAGTGCTGGACGTTGAATTCTTCATGGACGGCTCTCAGCGTGATCATGATGTAATCCATTTTCCTAGACAGTTCTCCATTAGCCGCTGTCAGAGTCCTGCCCATTTGTTCAATTTGATGGTTAAGCCTCGCCTGGCCAGCATTTTGATAGGCTCCCTCCATCTTCATCAATTTACGGTACACCAGAACAATCCCAGATCCAATCAGAAGGATTCCGATTACCATTGCTACAAAGATGTATAAATCTTCGACATCTTCGATAGAAAGATCACACAGGCACAAGAGTTTCCAATTACTTGTGTCCTTCAAATAGCCCGCAGCCGCTGTTCCTGCGGGGCAAACTACCTCCCCCGGGGCACTTTTCCTCGTTGAAAAAATAGTGTCAATTGCGTTCAAAGCCCAGCTTATTAAATCCATAATTTCGTTCGATAATCAGCAGTAGAGACACGCAGACAGACGACAGCAAGCTGGGATCCAGTCAGTTAGGGGAGGAAAGAGATAAAGAGTCAGAGCTGGAGATAAGGAAAAAAGCGTCTGCTCTCTTTGGAGGGCGGAAGCGTTTCCAGAAGTGGTTTTAGGCCTACACAAACCCATTACCTTTTGGAGGTGATCCATGAGGGATGGAAGGAGCCTTGGCAGAGGTATGTGCTCTCTGAGTGCTTTTCTAGTTTTATTAATATTGCGCATATTAATATTAATTATAACATATTAACATTATAACATCATTATATCATCTATCTATCTATCTATCTATCTATCTATATTTATATCTATATCTATCTATATCTATATCTATCTATCTATCTATCTGTACATATATATGTATATGTATAAATATGATATATATATATCATATATATATCATATATATATATATATCATATTTCATATATCATTATATCATATCATTATAACATATATTATAACATATTAATATTGCGCTTTTCATGTACTGCCCATTTAAGATGTGTCTACTGAGTTACGTGTGTGGCCACACACCTCTGTACCCTGGAAACAGTGCACTCTTACCACCAAACACTGCAGAAAGTAGAAGTAAAATGGCTTGGAACGAAAAGGAATGTGGTCTCCATCCACATAGTATGTGATTATTGACATTATTTCATCTGAAGATGCCAAGAAAAAGCAAGCAAAGTGTGCAGTTTCAGACTGGGCTTGGAATTCGTGCGGCCATAACTCTGGCCAGCAGACAATGATGCAAGCCACATGACCCACACAGTATGTAAACACAGTAAACTTCAGCAGTGGACAATGTTTAATTTTTTTGCTTGTGAAATCACAATAGGCCTGTTCTATTATGCTCGTTTACTACACACTGCAGTGATATACTACACTGCTGTCTAATATTAGGAGTGGGTGAACAATCTGAACCTGTTTTTTTAATAGGTTTGACCAACGTCCCTCCCCTCTGCCTGCACAACAACCACTGCTGCCTCTACCATCATTGAGACCTGCTGTCCACCCCCCCTTCACAAACACCCCCCCCCCCACTCCCAGCACACAGCCCCCCAACCTGACCCTCACTAAGACCCAGGTGAGGGCGGAGCTGAGGAAGATCAAGGCAAGGAAGGCCTCGGGTCTGGACTGCATCAGCGCAAAGCTCCTCAAGTCCTGCGCAGACCAGCTGTGTGGGATTGTGCAGCAGATCTTCTACCTGAGCCTGAAGCTGGGGAGGGTACCACAGTTGTGGAAAACATCTTGTGTGGTACCCGTACCAAAGACTTCCCACCCCAGAGACCTGAACAGCTACAGACCAGTGGCCCTGATGTCTCACCTGATGAAGACCCTGGAGAGACTGCTCCTTGCTCACCTCCGCCCCCTGGTGGGAACAGCGATGGATCCACTTCAGTTCGCCTACCAGCATGGCATCGGGGTGGAGGATGCCGTGGTCTTCCTCCTTCACTGTTCTCTGTTCCACCTGGAGAAGCCTGAGAACACGGTGAGGATCATGTTCTTTGACTTCTCCAGTGCTTTCAACACCATCCAACTGGTGATTCTGAGGGACAAGCTGCTGTGCACAGGGGTGGACCAGCACCAGCCATCGTGGATCCTGGACTACCTCACAAACTGGCCACAGTTTGTGAGAACCCGGGATTGTGTGTTCGATGCAATCATCGGCAGTACAGGGGCCCCCCAGGGAACCGTTTTGGCTCCCTTCCTGTTCACCCTTTATACTGAGGACTTCTCACACAACACAACACACTGCCATCTACAGAAGTTCTCTGACGACTCTGCAATAGTCGGCCTCATCTCCAACGGAGATGAAGCTGAGTACAGAGGACTTATCCAGGACTTTGTGGACTGGTGCCATCGGAACTGCCTCCAGATCAACACAGGAAAAACTAAGGAGCTGGTGGTGGACTGCCGTAGGCAAGGACAACCCCTCACAGCACCAGTAAACATCCAGGGAACAGACATTGAGATGGTGACATCCTGCAAGTACCTGGGTGTTCATTTGAACAATAAACTAGACTGGTCACACAATACCAACGCCCTCTACAAGAAGGGACAGCGCAGGCTGTTCCTACTGAGGAGGCTCAGGTCTTTTGATGTACAAGGGGTGCTCCTGAAGACCTTCTACAATTCGGTGGTGGCATCAGCCATCACTTTTGGAGTGGTCTGCTGGGGCAGTGGCATCACAGCAGCCAATAGGAAGAGACTGAACAAACTGATCAAGAAAACTAGCTCTGTCCTGGGGCAACACCTTGACCCAGTGGAGGAGATAGGAGAGAGAAGGATGGTGGCTAAGCTGTCATCTCTGCTGGAGTCCGAGTCCCACCTATGCAGAACATACTGAACGCACTGAGGAGCTCATTTAGCAGTAGGCTACATCATCCTAGGTGCGCGACCGAGAGGTTCCGCAGGTCCTTCCTACCTACGGCTGTCAGACTTTATAACCTAAGCAGGGCTGCGCACAGAGATAGCAAAAAAAAACCAAAAACGTTACAACCTAACAGTATTGAATGCAAAAGACGCAACAGAGTTACACAAAATGGTCCCCTCCAGTATACAACTAGGACAATATCAATCACTACGGAGGGTGACAATATGTGTGGGTACATATTCATACTATGTGGGGTAACTAAATAGACTGTTATGCTGTTTATTCCATCCAGCTACAATGCTCCGTGCTGTGTATATATATTTATATACGTATTTATGTGTACATATGTATATTCACTGCTCTTATTTTCTTATCTTCTAAATTATTGCTCTGAGTGTTGCTATCCCTGTGCTGTTGCAATCCTGGAATTTCCCCATTGTGGGACTAATAAAGGCTTATCTTATCTTATCTTATTGCTTAATAATTATGAACCTTGTCAGTAAACTGTAAGGGAGAAGAGAAGGGGGAAAAAAACAACTGATCTGAAAGATTCAATAAACTGTGATGCTGATTTAAGGTCGAATTGCCCAACCACAATGTATGGCCCCAATTATGACAGGGTTGTTATTATTATGTAGTCATATAATGTAGCCATGTTGTTTTTGCTGCCATTTCTCTATCAGTTAAGATCAAGTTAAGATCAAGTAAAAACTCATAGCTGGACTTGAATGACATTTTCACCAGAAGTAGTCCTTGGCCCAAAGATGAACTGGAGGTACTGGAACTTGGAGGTGATCTGTGAGTGCATACCTCCGCCAAGGCCCCATCTCGAAATGTACAGATGGATGGTGATATGGACGGACAAAGGGACGGCAAGGAGGACAAAGGGAGGGAGGGACAGCGCCCTGGCAGAGGTATGCACTCTCTGAGTGCCCTCTAGTTATGACATGTGACTGTCAAATGCTAGTCGACAGATCAACAGCCATCTGAACACCTTAATAAAAAGAATAATTAACATATGCATAGCATAAACAAGCAGCAAATGCCAGCATTAAAGATGGGTTCAAAATATAGCATTTGGACCAACTTTTACTGACGTTTTGAAAAATCAGAGAAGGTAGTCCAAACGTTGGTGAAATTATGTTCGTGAGCAGGTTTTTTTAATCCAACGCACAACAACTTTTACGAACTTTTACAAACTTTTGTGAACTTTTGCTAGCATTTGCCAGTGTTGCATTCAGCATTGGCAAACTTTTGCCAACTTAGGCTAGTGTATGTGTAGCTGCTGCCAACTTACAGTGTGTGAAAAAAGTTTGTCCCCTTCCTGATTTCTCTTTTGTTTTGTTTTTTTGTATGTTTGTCACACTTAAATGTCACACTTAAATCATGAAACAAATTTAAATATTAGACAAAGATAACACAAGTAAACACAAAATGCAGTTTTTAAATGAAGGCGTTTATTATTAAGGGTAAAAAAAATCCAAACCTATATGGCCCTGTGTGAAAAAGTGATTGTGCCCCCTGTTAAAACACAAATTAACTGTGGTTTATCACATCTTTGGAAACCTGAGTTCAATTTCTGTAGCCAAACCCAGGCCTAATTACTGCCACACCTGTTCTCAATCAAGAAATCTCTTAAATAGGACCTGCCTGACAAAGCAAAGTAGACCAAAAGATCCTCAAAAGCTAGACATCATGCTGCAATCCAAAGAAATTCAGGAAGAAATGAGAAAGAAAGTAACTGAGATCTATAATTCTGGAAAAGGTTATAAAGCCATTTCTAAAGCTTTGGGACTCCAGTGAACCACAGTGACTATATATATATGTATATATATATATATATATATACTGTATATATATATATATATACTGACATCCATTATTATCTGTCATTTTAATAGAATTTAATTACATCATCCTCAGTGTGATCTGTCAAATGACAGATGTCTTTAAGAATTTTCAGTCATTGCTGAAAAAAATTTGTCTCTGAAGGACAATTTTCAGTTAACACAACCTCATATATATAGGGATGCCATCCTATTTACTGCCATCCATTCATGGATGGCAGCAAACTTTCTTCAGCTTAACCAGGGCAAAACTGAAGTTTTAGTCATCAGTCCTGAAGCTCAGAGAGAGAAAATTTTACCAAAATTACACAGTCTGTCTTTTACCCCAACAGGTTAAGAATTTGGGGGTCATTTTAGACGCTGAGCTTGGTTTTACTCCACACATTAAAAATATAACACAAATTGGATTTTACCATCTAAAGAACATAGCCAGAGTCCACCCATTTCTCTCTCGAGCAAACACGGAGATAATGATACATGCTTTTATCACGTTATCACGTATCAGTCATATTGATTACTGTAATGCCCTGCTCTCTGGTCTTCCCAAAAAGGCAATTTCAAATCTGCAGTTATTATAGAATTCAGCTGCACATGTCCTGACGAAGACCAGATGGCAGGCTCACATCACACCGGCTTTAAGATCACTGCATTGGCTCCCAGTGTTCTTCAGAATTGATTTAAAGGTTCTTTTTCTGGTTTATAATTGTCTGTATGGTCTTGGGCCTTCTTATTTACCAGAACTGCTTTTGACATATGAGCCCCCACGGACCCTGAGGTCCTCTGGCACTGACCTTTTTATTACCCTTACCATCAGAACATGCACCCACGGTGAAGCAGCTTTTAGTTACGACGGCCCATGCTTGTGGAACAGCCCGCCAGAGAACATCAGGGCTGCCGAGAGTGTTCATGTTTTTAAATGCAGGCTCAAGACCTACTATTTTAACTTAGCTTTTGATTAGTTTCTTATTTTAATTGT
Organism: Pholidichthys leucotaenia; assembly: GCA_020510985.1. Lineage (NCBI taxonomy): Eukaryota > Metazoa > Chordata > Actinopteri > Cichliformes > Pholidichthyidae > Pholidichthys > Pholidichthys leucotaenia. Next base: position 36,922,169 of record CM035845.1, on the reverse strand, counting down.
CTTAATTTATTTATGATTTTAAACCTACTTTATATTGTTCTTGTCACAGTTATTTATTTTAAGACTAATAGTTAATACATCTGAATTTATGTCTAATTGATTGTACTTAAGTGTTGTTTTATTCTTTTAATTATCTAAACTGTCTCGTCTTTTTATCAACAAATGAGCTTATTATTATTATTGTTTTATTTTTTATCACCCTGTCCAAGCTCCAGCGTTCCCTCATAGGGAGCCCTTCCATTGGGAATTGTACCTGTTTTCTGGCTGCAGGGCACTGGATTGTGATTACCCTGGTCTACTCGGCTGAGGGGGTCATACACTGCAGCACCATACCTGCAGTGTCGACCCTCGGACTGGACTTGGATGGTCTCAGAGGTGGTGTCCATGTAGCTGTGGACTCAGCCCTTTCCCTGCTGGTGATGGCTCCCTAGTGATGGTCTTCCACACCTGGATCCTTGGTGCTCAGCCATAAGTGTCACACAGCTGAAAGTTTCTTTGTGTGTGTGTGTGTGTGTGTGTGTGTGTGTGTGTGTGTATGTCTGTGTGTGTGGGGGGGGGGTTAATTGTGTTAACTTTTTATTGCAAAGTGTGAAGCACTTTGTACTACAAATTTTTGTATGAAAAGCTCTGACAAAAAGACAGGAAATGGAGCTGGAGGTGGCAGAGTTGAAAATGCTAAGATTTTCACTGGGCGTGACTAGGACGGACAAGATTAGAAATGAGTATATCAGAGGGACAGCTCAGGTTGAGCGGTTTGGAGACAAAGTAAGAGAGGCAAGGCTGAGATGGTTTGGACATGTACAGAGGAGGGATAGTGGATATATTGGACAAAGGATGTTGAAGATGGAGCTGCCAGGAAGGAGGAAAAGAGGAAGACCACAGAGAAGATTCATGGATGTAGTGAAGGAGGACATGGAGAGGGTTGGTGTTACAGAGGAAGATGCATGGGATAAGGTGAGATGGAGGGAGATTATCCACTGTGTCGACCCCTAAAGGGAGCAGCCGAAAGAAGAAGTTCCTTCTTCATGATGCCATCTATTTTGTCAAGTGCACCAGTCCTTCCTACAGCAAAACACCCCCACGACGTGATGCTGCCACCCCCGTACAATTGGGGTGCTGTTCTCAGGGTTGCAAACTCCCTCCCCTTTTTTCCTTCAAGTATAACAATAGTCATTTTGGCCAAACAGTTCAATTTTTGTTTCATCAGACCATAGGAGAAATAAAGAAATGGCTTCTTCATCACTGAGTGGCGTTTCAGCACATGTCAGTATAGGACTTGTTTCACTGTGGATAATGACACTTTTTTACCAGCTTCAGCCAGCATCTTCACAAGGTCTTTTGTTTTAGTTCTGGGGTTGATCTGCACATTTCACGCTAAAATACATTCATCTGTGGAACAGTCTCTTTCCTAAGGGATATGATGGCTGGACATTCCCATGGTGTTTATACTTACATATGATTGAACAGATGAATGCGGCACCTTCAGGCATCTGTAAATTGTACCTTTGATGAACCAGACTTGTGGAGGTCAACAATTCTCTTCCCAATAAAAGTGCATGTAAACTTCTGACTTAGAAGAAAGTAATAAAAAATTCTCTAAAAATGATTTGGCAATTTGAAAAATTATTTAGCAAATAGGCTGGGGTGGGAAAAAAGATTGATTCAATGATGGATCGTGATACTTGACACTAACAACAATACACCAATTCTTAAACGCATGTGCTATGTCCACAAACCTGGAATGAAGACGGACGAAGATGCTGCAGTCAAAGTGAACTTTATTACAGAAATGGCAATAAGCACATGTACACTCAGTGTGCCTACATGCTAGTGGTACCGCCTAACACACTCAATAATACCTCCACACAACACGCAGTGAGATGGCGGATCACCCAATACATATCAGTGGTGATGTCAGCCGCAGGCCGTGTTCTACTCCAAATGCTGGCTGTATTCCTACACCACAGCATGGATTGGTCTTTTATTAATTATCATGTAAACGTTACATACTCTCTTGGGTATTCAACCAATTGCATTTTCAGTCCAGTAGATGGTGCAAAGCAAGCACCCAGTCAAGTGAAGTCCCAGCTTGAAGTCATAGATGGTGCAAAAGCACCCATTGTCGGTGGAAGTCATATCTTGTCTCACGAGATTTGGAGCCAGCTTTGAAAGTTGGGAAGCAGTTAGCTCAAAGTTAGCTCAAATGTCGGGCCTTTTTTGGATTTTATAACAAAGATTGAAGGAAACATCTTGAAATGACACACAACCAGCAAGAAGCGCTGCACAAAAAAAGCAAAACACTTGAAACATGCGGCCCAGCACATGTCTCTGAGCATCATTAGCAACAGCTAAGCTAAAAACACATCAGTATGAGGTTTGCTTTTTTCCAAGTGCCAAGTCAGTGAAGTTTATTTATGAAGCACTTTTCAAAAACATAGTCACAAAGCGTTGTACAATAAAATGGAATAAAAGAAAGTTGTTAGAAAAAATAATTCTAAGAATACAAAAACAAGTTAAAACACAAAATTAAAATAATTTAAAAATATCAGACTTACCATTAAAAAGCAGTTGAAACTCAACTGAAAGCCTCTTTAAACCAAAAAGTTTTCAGCTGCTTTTTAAGAGTCCACATAGTCAGCTAAAGATATCTGTAGTGGAAGTCTATTCCAAACACCGTCCACCGCCCTATCTGTGTGCAGAGACGCGTTTCCACAGAAAATGAAGCCCCGAAAATACTTTATTATATGAAAGAGATGTCAACAGTTTTACTTTGGGACATGATTTGAGGTTGAATAAGGTGAAAAAAAATTGAAATATATGGGATTGTGATGCTTGATATCACGATATTGTGATTATCATTGAATCGTGATAGGATTGTATTGTGACCCAAGTGTCGCGATCCAATTTGAATCAAATGGGATTACCATTTTTTTTCTCACTTAAAAGTTAACTAACTCAAAAGTTTAGTCTTATTTGATGTCAGACAGTAAGGGGGAAAAGGTTATATGCATTTTTATACACATAAACTTCTATTTTGAACTATAATTTGAAACTCTTATATTTTTATGTCTTCTTCTTCAGCTTGTTCCTTTGACTTTTAGTGTCAAAGAACCAAAACGCTCTAGAATTAGGTTACACCATCTGACAGCCGTATTGATAACACCTCTGGAAAGTTATTTTGGCAGTCTGAAGCAACGATGGAAATAAACTTCAATTTGAACTGCTTTCTGAAAAGACTCCACAAAAAAGACTCAACAATATTTACTTAAAGGGGTCATTGAGTGGACTTTTTCTACATTTTAACAGCTCACATATGTCTTAATGAAATGTTTGTGACATATTTTGTTCATATTTTCTTTATTGTTTTTAATTATTGAAGTAAATATGTTTTGTATTTTCTCCGGCTTTCTTGAAACACTTCGAATTAAAGCCTATTTATTTTATTTTATTTTTATTTATTTTATTTATTCATTTGAAAGGGTCAATGCATTTTAATGAACATCAAATATGCCAGACTTGTTAAACTGCATCCGTAGTCCCTTGGCAGGTCACAAAAATACACATCAAAGCAACACTAAATGAACATTTGTTCATTTAGTGTGAAATGTTCCAAGGTTGTTAGTTGTCGAATTATAAATAATGCATCTTTTAAAATGTGAAAGTAAAAATACCATTATTTTGTATGTATACAGTGCATGTGGTAGACAATCTAAAAACAAACACTCAGGTATCCATTAGAAAGTTTTCTGATTGCAGATGGTATGTTGTGCCATATCTTGGTACGCCTCACTGAGGCGTAGGGGATGTCACAGTCTCCTCTGGTTGTGGCTCTGGTGGCTTTCCTGGTAACAGTCCTTAGTTTGATATATTCTCTCAGGAGTGGTGGTGCATAACCATTTAATATTTTATATATCGAGCAAGCAAATTTGAATGTTTTATGGTTTTCAAAAGACAAAAGGTTGTATTTCTTGAAGGTGTTAAAGCCTGTAACTTTAAAAAACATTTTTTTTAAAGAATTCACTGTTTTGAAAATTTACTGATAATTACATGACCAGTAGACTAATTTCAGACAGCTAAAACCTACAAACACACCATTTTTCAGTCAATGACCCCTTTAAACCCTCTTTAGCATTACATAACTCTCACAATTAGAATTTAGCATTCTTTTAGAGTCACGTACACTGGCAAGAAAAAGTTTGGAAACACGTTCCACCTGAATGGCCACGTCCTGGCCATTTCTCACAGACAATATCCTTCTCGTCTCAGTACAATTATAGACTGACAAGTTTCTATGAAAGCTGTTAATGTTCGGTCATTATTAAATAAATTTAACACCAGAAACTTCAGGTTACTCTTACTTTAAAGCAAAGAAAAATAAAATTCAAGACTGAAATTTTAGACACTGAACTAACTCTGGGAGTTATTTACTGTATTAGTAGTTTAAACTGTCATGGGCAGCGAGAGCGCGCCCCTCCTGTCCCGTCTCACTTTCGTGAACTCATCACTCCACCTGAGGCAGAAGACGCACCTGTACCCACTCATCAGCCAGCGTACGCGCCCCCTTGTGTAGTTCCTTCCTGTGCTGTTGCATCGTGCATGTAAGCTGTCAGTTTATAACCATGAGAGAACGAGCCAGCCAGGATGATAGTTTAGCCGGTGCTGCAGCACAGGAGCTGTCGGCTTTGGATTGCTTGTCCGCCACCGAGCACCAGCTCGCTGTGCTTACACAGCAGGTGTCTAATGTGATGAAGCTTTGGTCTACAGCGCCTCCTCCGGCCTCTCCCCCTCAGTCTGCTCCGCACACCACGGTGCGCTGTACTACCTCTGTTCCCACACCTTCCCCATAGGCGGGGGAGGTGGGGAAATGTAAAGGTTTTCTCATTCAAGTCCGTATGTACTTGGAGCAGGTCGGGGAAGATTCAATTTTTTACTCTCCACATTAGATAACCCCGAGGGGCGTCAGTACACGTTCGACCAATTTGTGGATGCCTTCCCTTGCACGTTTGACCACACCGAGAGTCAAGGCAACGTGATGAGCTGCCTGATGACGCTCCGCCGGGGCACTCAGTCAGCAGCCAAGTACTCGGTGGAGTTCCGGGTTGTAGTGTCGGATTTGGGGTGGAATGACAATGCTTTGCACAGCGTATTCCTCCACAGATTAAATGCTCAACTCCGTGATGATCTGGCAGTTCACCCTGTCCCGGAGACTCTCGACAGTCTCATAGATCAGGCCGTTGGGTTGGACAACCGATACCGTGAGCGCACGAAGGAGTATGAGTCCTCCTCTCACCTGCGCACCAAGTGTGCACCCACCGCGGGTACTGACACTGGTGGTGCCAGCTCTTCTCCCGAGCCGATGGAGCTCTCTCAGCATCTGACCGATGACGAGCGCCGGCAAAGGTGAAGGGCTGGGGCGTGCGCGTACTGCGGTTCTCTGAACCAGTGTGGATGAATGCCGCCAGCGGCCAAAAGACGCAGCCCGTCAGTAACCATGGGGGGGGGGTCTGGCGGGCGGGACTCAATCAACTCCTCCCAGTGATTTTTCAATCTCGGCCCTCGTGCAATTGCCGGGGGTCGAGAGGAGGACTATGGCGCTGGTTGATTCGGGATCAGAGGGTAATTTCGTCTCTGCCCAGTTCGTGCAGCAGGTGGGTATTCCCACCCACAAATTGCCCCACAACCAGAGAATAACCACCATCTCTGGCCGGGAGGTCGCGGTAGTCACTGAATGCATGGCACCAATCTCCATCCTCCTTTCCGGGAGCCACCGGGAGGAACTCACATTCCTGGTTCTTCCTGTTTCGGCCTCCCCAGTGGCTCTTGGCTACCCATGGCTCCGGAGGCACAATCCAGTCATTAACTGGGGACAAAATACCATCTCCTCCTGGAGCCCATTTAGCATGGCTAATTGCATGCCTTCAGTGAAATGTTCCCCAGCTCTGTCTGTCTCCCTTTCTCCGGTCGAGCCACCGGACCTCAGCCTCGTCCCTGAGCATACCATGATTTAGGGGAGGTCTTTAGCAAATTAAGGGCGTTGTCGCTACCGCCTCATCGCTCCACCGATTGCGCTATTGACCTCATCCTAGGGGTGAAGCTGCCGTCCAGTCGGCTGTACAGTATTTCCGGCCAGGAGAGGGATGCGATGGAGAAATGTGTTAACCACTTGCACTCCGGGCAATTTTCCTAAAAATGCCAAAAAAAAACGTGCCCAAAGTAAATCGAAAGCTGTCATTCAACCCTTTGCAGCATCTTCATGGGGTTGGTCTCATTTAAAAGAAAACACTTTGAATTTTTTGGCAAAAAAAACATAATCTCTCTACGTGCTCCGGCCACTGAGTTACAGTCATCTAAACATACTGAACTTGAAGAAAAAAAAATTGGACACAGTGTTTTTTTGGATACAAATGCTTGTAAATAACACACAGCTGTCCGATCCGGCTGGAAAATGCAACAGAAATGTAGAACCAAGTGTTATTCAGCTGAGATCCAAATTTGGTAACAATACCACAAAAAATGAATATTTTACACAGCTTTGTTCTCAGGCTGTTCCCAGGCGTTATGGAACTGTGCCAAATTGTGCCAAATGGCACAGTTTGGAAAAACGTCTGTAACTTTTGAATAATTCAATGTAGAATCTTCATTTTAGGCTCTAATGAAAGGTCACACTCAGGGCTGTGTCTGTGTGTGTGTGTGTGGGCGGGGGGTCGTCCCCCCCCCCGCTACCAAGGACCAAATTTGGCCCTCGCTACATGACAGAATACACTCTTTTTTTTTTCCTTGCATGTTTTCACAGCGGCTCCCCCCCCCCCCCCTCGCTACTGTGTGTGTGTGTGGGGGGGGGGAACCGTGAACGGACCGTGAACGCCCCCCCCCCCTTGCTACAGAAGAGGGCCATGATGGAATAGACTGATATGCTTCCCGCAGCGGACTGGGGAGCGTTCGGACCGAGGAGCGGGGGGTGGGGGGGCGTTCACGGTCCGAACACGGCAAATGAACCGTTTATCACGGCGCACGCACTTCGTATTTCGTGCGCAGTACAGTTGTAATTTACCAATCGGTCAAAAGTCATTTTTGGATTACAGTTTTCAGGGATAAATAATAATTTAGCTTATAGCACCTTACTTCTTCAAAGCAGCAGAGTCGCGGCGAACAGCTCTTCCCACGCGTCAGACAAATGCGACACTGCTCCGCTCGTGGATCCCGATCAACATAATTCCATTATTGCCGTTTTGGCGAATGATTTACGACTTTTGTCGTCAGCCTCCGTCTATTCTGCTGGAATGAGTGCAGGTCCCACTTGTGGGTGTTTTTCATGCTGCTGGGTGAGCCTGGGTCTGTAGGAGATTCGTACAGAGTCCTTCTGCAGCAGTAAATATTGCTTCACCCAGCCAGAATTTCTGTGCTTCAATTGGCTCCTGCGTTCACAGTAGGCGGGTCCTCCTTCCTAGATTTTCATTCATTGGCTCCTCAAGGTTTCAGAAACCCAATTCAAGGCTCTTATTAGTCGAATGAGAGGTCAATCAGATGAACTAATCTGTTCGCGGCTGTGTTTGCAGATTTTTTTTTCAGTGGCGCTTGGAGGGCACACCACCTACACCATCACCATCAATATCCTTATCATGCGTCATGCGCACAAGGGCGCACGAGCGCGCTCTTGCGCGCCCTCGTGCATCATAGGATGCAGAGACTTGCCCGCCCGCGGAACAACGGAGCGCAAGTGGTTTAAGAGTCGCTTAATGCCATCCTCATTCGGCCATCTTTGGCCCCACTCGGGGCCGGATTCTTCTTCGTGGGAAAGAAGGATGGCTCGCTGCACCCGTGCATCGACTGCTGGGAGCTCAATGCTATTACCATGAAGGACAGGTATCCTCTGCCTTTGATTAACTCAGCGTTCAAGCTCCTTCAGTGTTCATAGGTATTCACCAAGCTAGACCTCAGGAATACGTATCATCTGGTCCACATTCGCAAAGGCAATGAATGGAAGTCAGCATTTAAGACTCACCAGGGACAGTGTGAATATCTGGTAATGCCATTGGGGTTCACTAACACCCCCACCGTCTTCCAATGGTTAATAAACGACGTTCTTCGTGACATGCTTTACCAATTCATGTTCATCTACTTGGATGATATTTTAATTTTCTCCTGATCGCCAGAGCAACATGATGCCCATGTCAGAGCCGTCCTGCAACAGCTTCTGGAGAGCCAGCTCTATGTCAAGGCCGAGAAGTGTGAGTTTTCCACAACATCAACCGCCTTCTTGGGCTTCATAGTGGCTGAAGGGAGACTGAGTGCCGACCCAGCCAAGGTGAAGGCAGTGCTGGATTGGCCAGCTCCCCAATCCCGTAAGGAGCTCCAACGCTTCCTCGGGTTCATAAACTTCTATCGCTGGTTCATAAGGAACTGTAGTGGGGTGGCACTGCCATTAACCCAGCTGAACTCCATTAAGGTCCCCTTTCGCTGGACTGAGGCAGCTGAGCAGGCGTTTGTTAAATTAAAGCGCCTGTTCACAGAAACACCAATCTTGGCTCAGGTCGACACGCAGCTCCAATTTGTCCTTGAGGTGGATGCATCTGATTCGGGGGTTGGCGCTTTGCTGTCACAGCGCATGCCCCCTAATCGGAGCTTCTGACTGGGGGGCTCTTCCTCTCGTCGGCTTACGCCAGCCGAGAGGAATTATGACATGGGGGACAGAGAGCTGATTGCCATTATGTTGGCATTGGAGGAGTGGAGGCATTGGTTGGAGGGTGCCATTCACTCCATCGTCATCTGGACCGACCACAAGAACCTCGAGTACTTGTGGTCAGACCGCCGACGTAACGCCAGACATGCTCGCTGGGCTCTATTTTTCCAGCGATTTAATTTTACCATCACTTACTGGCCTGGCACCCGGAACATCAAACCAGACACGCTATCATGCCAGTTTGACTCCAGGGAGGTAGTCCCTCCTCCCCCCAAACCATCATTCCGCCTTTGTGCGTCCTCAGATCCCTTACTTGGGATATCGAGCGGAGGGTCCGCCAGGCCCAGTCCCAGAAACCTGTACCAGTAGGGTGTCCCTGGAACCGTCTGTACGTCCCGGCCGCCGTCCGCAGCGATGTCATCCAGTGGGGTCACACCAGTCGCTTTGCTTGCCATCCTGGCATCACCCAAACCATGGACTTCGTCCGGCGAGCGTTCTGGTGGTCCGCGCTGTGGCGGGACGTACGAGAATATGTCAAGGCCTGCCAGACCTGCGTCCGGGGAAAATCGGACTCCTCTCCCCCATCAGGCCTCCTCCATCCCCTCCCCACCCCTGGTCGTCCGTGGTCCCACATTGCCGTGGATTTCATCACTGGACTTACTCCTTCCCATGGCAAGACGGTTATCCTCACTATCGTGGATCGCTTCTCCAAGGCTGTGCATCTGGTTGCCCTCCCAAAGCTCCCCTCAGCCTTGGAGACGGTGGTCCTCCTGACCGACCATGTGATTAGGATCCACAGCATCCCGATGGACATTGTGTCTGACCAGAGGCCACAATTCATGTCACAGGTCTGGAGGGCCTTTTGCTGGACACTGGGAACCACTGTGAACCTCTCCTCGGGAAACCACCCACAGAGTAATGGGAAGGCGGAGCGTGCCAATCAGTTCTTGGAGGCCACCCTGCAGTGCGTAACAGCTGACAATCCATCCTCCTGGAGCTCATACCTGACTTGGGTGGAATATTCCCTCAACTCGGCCATCTCCGCGGCCACTGGACTCATTCCATTCGAGGCATCCCTGGGGTACACACCACCACTCCTTCCTATGGCCGAGAGGGAGGTCGTGGTTCCATCCATGGGGGTCCATGCCTGTCACTGCCAGCACGTCCGGAGAGCCACTCAGGCTGCCCTCGCCTGCGCCACTGAGTGCACCCGGGCTGCAGCTCACAGGAAGCGGGTGCCTGCGCCCAAGTACGTCGTGGGCCAACAGGTCTGGTTAGCAGTGAGCCAGATCCCACTCAAGGAAAGGTCAAAAAGCTGTCCCCCTGCTTTCTGTGCCCCTACGCTATCTCTCGGGTGATCAACGACGTGTCAGTTCAGCTCAAGTTGCCATCGACCCTGCGGGTGAACCCGACCTTTCACGTCTCACATATTAAGCTCCTCTCGGTCAGTCATCTCTGCCCCCCCCCCATCCCGAAGCCGCCTTCCCCTCCCCGGATCATCGACGGTCACCCTGCCTACATGGTTCGCTGGATCCTGGATGTTTGCCATCATGGCCGGAGCCGGCAGTACTTGGTGGACTGGGAGGGCTACGGTCTGGAGGAACGCTCCTGGGTGCCCTCTGCTCGGGTCCTGGATAAGGAGATGCTCCGGGCATTCCACCAAGCTCACCTGGAGAAGCTCTCTGGACCACTAGGAGGCGCTACTAGAAGGGGGGGGGCTGTCATGGGCAGCGAGAGCGTGCCCCTCCCGTCCCGTCTCACCTTCATGAACTCATCACTCTACCTGAGGCAGAAGACGCACCTGCACCCGCTCATCAGCCAGCGTACTTAAGGAGGCTCTCTCCGTGCATTCTATGTTAGCTCGTCTGGGTATACCGCCTCAACAAAGGACTTGCAATTATAACTCTTAAGCTTGGACACGCTGTCCAATCTTATTCTCCTCTCTCCTTCAGGTTGCTGCCATCGTGCGGGTGTGTCTCCAGGACTGTGTGCGCTCTCCTGACACATCTCCATTATTCCTCAGCTGTCAACCTCCACCCGGTTAGGCACCATCAGCTCATTCCCCCACCCTACTGGTTCGTCTATTCCCTGCTGGTGTCCTGCCGGTTCTTCCTCTGAACCCCAAGTAAGTGGCAATTCGGCTCGCCCATTTCCCCTTACTCCGTTCCTCCTCTCACAGCTCTCGTCTTCTCTCCTCAGGTGGATTCCTCTGGCGAGTGGCTGTTTCTTTAGCTGTGCAACCTTTTGCTATTTAATAAACTGTCAAACATGCCCCCTTGTGTGGTTCCTTCCTGTACTGTTGCATCGTGCACGTAAGCTGTCAATTTATAACCATGACATAAACCCCACCTGTGACAAACATGATCACTTCATGGTTAACACACTTGAATGCCCTTACAACTTAATAAATTAAAGTCTGCAAGTGAAACATGGATGAAAAGGGACAGGGTATTTTCTGGGAATGAGACTTCGGTTGAAGCTTTTCGTCAATGAATTGCTGAAAAATATATCTTTTAACCATAACCCTTTTTGTTAGTTGTTGAAGATGGTGGCACGTATGGACGCAGCGGCTCAGAGCTCCAGTCTACTCTGCAACTTTTTTGTTTGTTTGTGTGTTTTTGACTTATTGGCGCAAGTTTTGAGAGAACCTTTAGTACATTATCGATGGGTCAGGCTGCTCAAAATTGGTAATAAATGCCAGAATTTTATCCTAGAGGACCTCAACTCCATTCTACCAGAGCTACAGTGTTCTAGGCTCAGCGGCAAGCCACTTTTCCACATGTCAAGCAACGGAGGCGGCGGAGGGAAAGAAAACAAAAGCAGGGTAAGAAGGCGGGTGCACAAGCTAGGCTATATGCTAACCCCCACAGACTAGTCTTACCGAGTCGCTCATAAGTTTCACTGTACTTTGCCCAGCGACAATAAAGCCTCTTATTTTATCTTTTGAGTTTTGGTATTCATTGCATTATTTTTGAGCACATATTGAATATTCATTCTGCTTTACCTAAATACAATCATATGAAGTCTTCTCACATCCATGCATATTTGCACACAGACATTCATACACTCAATAAAACAACTGTTCTTCCATATCGCAATTGACTCAAACAAATTAGAGGCTTGAAGTATCCCACAGATGAAATCTCAGTTAGCATCTACCATGCAAATTGAAGCAACGCAGCCCATACTCCATTACACATATTATAAATCCCTGCCCCATTTCAAAACCCCTGCTACCAATAATCAATCTCACCCATGTTGGGGAATAAAATGCAAAGCGCCGAATTAACAAGCAAGTGTGACAGGCCGATTATTGATTTAATGTCAGCGGCTGGCTGGCACATACATCTCTGAGGCACAGCACACTATTAAAATGTCCTAACTAGGGTAATTGCATTAGACACCTTTTTATACCACTTTGTACCGCTAATCGGCATGTAATAAGGAGAAAGAAGAGATGGGAGCGGAGTGATTTGCTGACTCAGTGGCTGTGGGATGTCAAGGCTGGAGGTGACTCAAAAACAGAAAAGGCTGAAGAATATGAAGTGTACCCTTGTAAAAGGGCTTTTTTTTTTTTTTTAAGAAGCCAGGAATGACATGGAGCATATTTGCGGTGTTTTTAAGAATGTTTTTAATCACATAACTCATCTGCAGCAAATATGAATACAGTTTGGAGTATAAGCTCCTAGATCATCACTTATTTTAATGAGTATTTCTCATAATTCATCTAAATAAATGTCTGTTTTCATCAGCTGTATTAGGCAAATTAAGTCACAATGTCATGTAATGTAACTATGAAATATATTAAAGTGTGTGGATAATACAGTTGTCCTGAGCTTACTCCAGGATGAATTGAATCATGGCCCCATCATAGATTGTTTTAGCAGGTGTTATGACACTCATTATTTAAGTTGAGCATAAGGAGATGATTGTTGATTTTAGAAAAGGTCTTACTTGCTCATATCAGCAAGTCATCATTGAAAGGCTGACGACACGGAGGATACTTATCAAGTGTCTCAGCATAGTTATTGATTAGAAATTTAATGCCAGTACTAAAGCCTCATTTCCACTGGCTATAGTGGTGGTCTGTTGCGGATGCGGTGTGGTCTCAGCCTTGCAGCAGTCCCCACTAGCTGCATTGGTGACTTGAAGTGACTCAATCAGAACAAGGTTTGCATTACAAAATCACATGTGAATTATATAAAATAACTTCAGAGTTCAAGAGAGCCTGAGTTAGTATGTGATTGTGAAATAGTTGAACTCCTTTGTGTATTTTTGTTTCATGTGTTGGAAGGCTGCATAGTAGGGGTGGGTTCAAGATATTGAAGAGTTGATATTGAATTAATTTTATTTGAATGATCCCATATTAATTCACAAAATCCTAAGATTTTTTTTCTTTTTAAAAACCAGCAATATTTAAAAAAAACCTTTAAAATATCCTCTTACCGTCATGCTTATTTATCCATATGTCAGCCCATGAATTATCCAGAGAGCCCACAACTTAATCTCTCCTGTTTTTGGTTTGTTTTTCCTGCCATCTTTGCTGCTGTTTTTTTTTTTTTTTGTTTTGTTTTTTTAATGTGAATTTCTTTTTCTCTGACATGTCAGGCAACTTAGAAACACAACAGCGAAAGATGTCAGGCAGAAGTGACCTTGTTATACCGAAAGTACTTCAAGCTCTCTTAATTAATTACCCTGATACAGCTTTGTTGTCACTGCAGTTTAGTTTTATTTATCTTTTGTTTACATTTAGTTTTTAAGTACTTCATTAAACATATGACGAGCTTAGTTGATAAAAATAGCTACTTTTAATTCTCTCAAAAATATTGTACCCTTCTGGGTGAATGCAGTCACAAGGGTTGATGGAAAATGGTAAATGTTAGAAAACAAGCATATTCTCCTTAGTTATGCAGTTTACTGTTTGTTACTACTGTGCATTTGTCAAAGCTGTTTCTGTTGGGATATTTGTATCTTTTATCTTTCTGACTACCGTCGGTGTACATGGTATGGCAGGGACTGAGCCCCTGCAGTGCTATGTGAGAGGGATGTTGCGCCGTATTGGGACATGGAAGACAGTCTAAAGCTTGAAATATTACTAAGTGAATTGATTTCAGCTCTTAATAATAATACTGTGATTTACCTTATGACTTGGGGGGGCTCCCTCAGCTGCTGGGGGCACAGAGCACTTCGCCCTACAGAGGAAACCGCTACGGGTCATCCGGTCAGACTGATTCATGACTCTTTGTAACAGGTCACGTGATGGCGGTGTTTCTCCATATGCATACTGTAAGCAAACCAGAGTACTTTGCTCCTCTACACAGGTGTGAATCTTCACACTTGCAGTGAACATAATTGAAAGGTGTACGCTCTCCTGTCACAGTTAAAATAATCTTGGTTCATCTCACTGTTTTGTTATTTTGATTTTTTTTTTTCTTTTTGCTGATTCATTTTGCTTTTGGTTGTCCTTTTACTCAATAGCTTGTATTAAACTCCAAAAACCTTCAGATTGAGAGAAAGATCCATTTTTGGGTTACCACTACAGCATGTTTACTGCAGTAACCCTCTTCATTTTACAATGACAGTTTTCAAGTCTGATACTCCAAAAGATTCCAAAAATCAGTAGTAATGGGGAAAAGGCAGCAATAGGAAATCACACAATGCCAGATGGATGTAGACTGAGGGTATAAACCATGTCTGTGGACATTAGGCAACTGGGTAGTTCTGTCTTTATAGCTCAAAAAGGCACATACACCAATTGAATTATACTAAACATTATATTTTTCTCTACTTGTCAGATTAAACATTTTCAGGTTTATGCTGAGTTATAATTTTACAGTAGGTTTATGTGATGGACTCTACTATTAGAATAGTTCTAACAAATCCTTCAATAATCTTTAAACAAAGAGAGGGATGGCATTTATCATTCACCTGCGGCTGTGAAACAGGTGTAGAGTGTGGTCGACCTCTGATCAAAAGGTCAATGGTTCAATTCCTGCTCTCTCTGCGGTCTGCATGTCGAAGTGTCTTGAGGAAGTCACTGAACCCCGAGTTGCTCCTTGTGGGCTCGATCAGGGCCTTGTATGGCAACTTCACTGCCGTATGTGTGAGAATGGGTACACAGCCAAATCTGTAAAGCACTTTGGTCATCCAGGGATAAGAAAAAGAGCTGTATAAGTGAATGCCATTTACCATCATTCACTTTCAAAGGTTGAACTAATCTTTGTACAATTGAACCAAACAAAAACAAAAAGCAACCCAAGTTTCCTGGAGAAACAAGTTCAGGCCTGGACCATTTCTTGTTGCGCTCTGAATGAAGACGTGAAACTTCATTATGGAACCCCCTCAAACAGCAAAGAAGAGGGGGTGGCCAGGTGCCAGGTGCTCACTGTGATGGGACACCCCATCGCCAAAGGCACATGTGTTAGAGGGCACACAGAGGGAGGAGGAGACGCCAAGCTCGGGGGAGGGCACGTGCTTTGAGCAGCAGGGCAGCCGGGTTTTGGCATGAATTACCCGCCCGCTGAGCCGCTGCTTTGGAGATGCTGGATCAGGGGTCACGTACTCAGTGGCCCTCAAACGTGCACACAGGCTCTCTTAGCAACAACAACAAGGCTCTGTGTGTGGCCAGCTAGTCACAACAGCTATTCTCCATTTAGCACAAACACAAGTACTCACACATACACACTCATACACTCTTGGAAAGGATGCATTAGGTCAGCTTCGTTGGTCAAACAGGACGGCTCTATCCACAGCAGGGCACTAAACACAAATTATTCTCACTAGAATGCCTTTAATATCAAAGAGGGGAGGGACAATCAATGACTGGACCTCCTCCATTTAGACTGTCCCACAGCTCAGCGGGGCCGCACATAAGGCACCTTGTCCAAAGAGCACCTGGACACAAGAGCAATTCGGACAAACAGAGCAGGCTGCACTGTGCACAGTTTCTTTCCTGTCAAGTAAACATGCATAAAGATTACTGTAGAAGTTTCTAAGTGGGAAAGTCTCGTTTTAGGCATTGCATGATCAGTTTGATGCAAGATTGGGCAGTGTGGTGGCGCAGTGGTTAGCACTGTGGCAGCACAGCAACTCACCCTTGGCCATGGGATCCCTGGTTCAATCCCAGCCCCTGACCAACAGTGATCTGGGTGGAGTTTGCATGTTCTCCCCGTGTCTGCGTGGGTTTACTCAGGGAGTTCTCCGGTTTCCTCCCACAGGCTAAAAACATGCAAGTTAGGTTGATTGGAGACTCTAAAGTGGCCCCAGATGTGAATGTGTGTGTGAATGGTAAAGGGATAGCGCCGTACTGTGGCTGCTTCATCCATCCAGGGGGATGCCCTCAATTTCCCCTCTGGGGATTAATATAGTATACAAAATCAAAATCAAGATACAGTTTGATTTGTACAATGGAAGTTAAAAAAAAACATTATTATGTATATTTTCAGTCAAATTGAATACATTTAAATATGTTTAAGAGTATTTTTGTGTTTTCAGTTGTGATAATGAAGTGAATCACATGTACATGTTTGCGTATTTAACGGCCCTGTCTCACCTAGATGATCTAGGCAGGGTTTGCCAAACGTATGAAAAATTTGGAGAATATGCTGACGTACGTGGAATCAGTTATGAGTAAGTTTTGTATAAGTTAAGAGCACGCTGAAAAACACTGAACCATGTTGTTATACGGCGTTGTATGCCAAGCATGCTGAAAATTTTCCGATGTATCCAGTGTATGGCTGAAACGTCCCATGTATGCAGAGCGTAAGTTGTAGGGAAGTTATGCGTTCATTCACACACGTTACTTGAAAGTGACTCATAAGTTACTCATCAGTCGAAATACGTTGAGATAAATGTCTAGTGTACCCAAAACTTATTTCTCACATATGAGTAACACTCTTTGAACCTCTGTGTGACTTACTGAACAAGTTTCTAACTTACAGCTACCTTATATTGGTGTATTGGCAGCACTGGTTCGCATGAGGAACCCAATAAACTGGTCTTGTTCTTCTATTCAGGCAAAGTAAAGAGATGTTTCATACTTTGACATGTTTCGACAGTGATGGTCTCGGTGTAGACTGGGTGACACCTTTACTAATCACGAGCTGACTTAATTCACCTACTCTCTGTTCTGATCAGCTCAGGTGGTGCCTGCAGCACATACACACACAGAGAGAGCTAAACACACGTACTTGTTCATGCAATGGGACATGTCGGGGATGTGTGTGAGGATATTAGGATCCAAATTGCTGTTTAGCCCTCCTTGTCATGTTTTTTTTTTTGTTTTGTTTTGTTTTTGTTTTTTTTACCTTTGACTGCAGTCTATACCATCCGCTGTCCAGTGCTGTTCTGATAGATATGCCAAAATGTCAGAACACCAAAGGAGGAGGATCCAATCAGCTGATGAGATTGCCAGAAGCACAGAGCTCAGCTGTTTTCCATGATAAATCACACTTTGCTCTCCCTTGGCTGCGGCTTTTAGATGTTTTTGTGTTCACACCGGCAAAAGCACACTCCATGCATGATCTTTCTTTTCTTCCACTTTATTGAAAATAAACTTTTTTTTATCACCATCAGTTTGCGTGCCTTTGAACCAGGTTGTGACACCTGTCATCTGACGTCCGTGACGTGTCATAACAGCTCTTTTAGGCGTGACTGACCTGACAGATTTGAAAGCTCTCCAGTGGAAAAAGGAGCTTCTGCACTTCCTCCCCAATCATTTGAAGCTGTAGCAGGTGTTTCTCAGCTCAAGGACATAAAAACCCATGAAGAAACGAGAGTCTGGAGCACACTGTCCAATTTACAGCATTTATTGGTGCACAGACTGACATTTCGACACTGTCTGTGTCTTCTTCAGAGTCGAATAAAGCTGAACAAAATGGCTGCCATTAAATAGACACTAGACCATGCGTGAGAAACTCATTGGATAGTTAAAACCATAGAAGTACAACAATATTGGTTGATGGAGTTGGGGGGGGGGGTGCCATACACTTGATCCACCCCAACCAATGATAGACACACACGTAGCAGCAAAAAAAAACATGACATAGCATGCCGTCTATAAGACATTTTTAAATATATTTTTTAATTGGAATAAAAGCCAATTCTCAAAAAACATATCATAAGAAACAAGATAAACAAAGTTCCTCATTGAGTCCACAGGGCTCCACTGTGTTCAGAGTGTGGATCCAGTATGCTTCCCTACAGAGCAAAGTCTTGATGATGTCTCTGCCTGGGGAACCACATGTGGGACAAACAAAAAGAGCCCTAAAAGTAAGAATATCAGACCACAAGACTGCAATTTGCACTAAAAATATGGAATACACCATTGCTTGCCATTATGTTCAGGTCAACCATGGTTCCCCAGCTTCACTTAAATTCTGGGGAATTGAGAGAATTATGCTTCCCCCTAGAGGTGGATTAACGATTAATTGACAGACAGCAATTTTCTAGAGAATCTGAATATCCCTCTGAACAGTATGGTCTACCTCTCATGGATTGTCACCTTATCGTGGTGGGGGGTTTGCGTGCCCTAGTAATCCCAGGAGCTATGTTGTCCGGGGCAATTTGCCTCTGGTAGGGTCACCCAAGGCAAACTGGTCCTAGGTGAAGGGCCAGACTAAGAACAATCCAACAGACTCTCAGGATAAATATTAGAACAAGGATTCAGTGTACCCCACCCGGTATGGGGTTACTGGGGCCCCACCCTGGAGCCAGGCCTGGGGGAGGGGCTCAATGGCTAGCACCTGGTGGCCGGGATTCTGCCCATGGGATCTGGCCAGGCTCAGTCCGATGGAGTTACATGGGTCCACCCTCCAGTGGGCTCACCACCTGCAGGAGAGATCATGGGGGTCCGGTGCGATGTGGGTTAGGTGGCGGTCAAAGGTGGAGACCTTGGCGGTCTGATCCCAAGCTTCCTAAACTGGCTTTTGGGACATGGAATGTCACCTCTCTGGTGGGGAAGGAGCCTGAGTTGGTGCATGAGGTTGAGAGATACTGGCTAGATATAGTCACCTCACCTCAACACACAGCTCAAGTTCCAGATCCAGTCTCCTAGAGAGGGGCTGAAGCGTGGCCTACTCTGGAGTTGCCCCGGGCGAGAGGCGACGAGCAGGGGTGGGTATTCTTGTATCCCCCCACCTTGCTGCCTCTATATTGGAGTTTTCCCCGGTGGACGAAAGGGTTGTTTCCCTGCGCCTTCAGGTTGGGAAACTGGTCCTGACCATCATTTGTGGCTATGCACCAAGAGACTTGGAGACTCCATTGTCCTTCTGGGGGACTTCAATGCGCACGTGGGCAACAACAGTGAAACCTGGAAGGGGGTGATTGGGAGGAACGGCCTGCCCAATCTGAACCCGAGTGGTGTTCAGTTATTGGACTTCTGTGCTAACTACACTTTGTCCATAACTAACACCATGTTCAAGCATAAGGATGTCCATATATGTACCTGGCACCAGGACACCCTAGGTCACAGGCCGATGATCGATTTTGTTATCGTGTCATCAGACCTGCGACTGTATGTTGTGGACACTCGGGTAAAGAGAGGTGCAGAGCTGTCAACTGATCACCACCTGGTGGTGAGTTGGATCCGATGGCAGGGGAGGACGCCATTCAGACCTGGTAGACCCAAACGTATAGTGAGGGTGTGCTGGGAACGTCTGGCTGAGGCCCCTGTCCTTGAGGTCTTCAACTCCCACCTCCGGAAGAATTTCAACCACATTCCGAGGGAGTCTGGAGACATGGAGTCTGAATGGGCCATGTTCTCCACCTCCATTGTTGAAGCAGCGGCCCAGAACTGCGGCCGCAAGGTCGCCGGGGCATCTCATGGTGGCAACCCCCGAACCAAGTGGTGGACACCAGTGGTGGACACCAGTGGTGAGGGGGGCCATTAAGCTGAAGAAGGAGTCATATTAAGCTTGGCTGGCTTGTGGGACTCCCAAAGCAGCTGAGGTGTACCGGCAGGCCAAGCGGAGTGCAGCTCGGGTGGTTGCTGAAGCAAAAATTTGGGTATGGGAGGAGTTCGGTGGGGCTGTGGAACAAGACTTTCGGTCGGCCTTGAAGAGATTCTGGCAAATTGTCTGGCAGCTCAGAAGGGGGAAGCAACTCCTTGTCCACACTGTGTATGGTGCGGATGGGGCACTGCTGACTTCGACTGGGGATACCATCGGGTGGTGGAAGGAATAGTTCGAGGATCTCCTCAATCCCACTGATACACGTTCCACAGAGGAAGCAGGGCTTGTAGACGAGGGGGACGACTCGCCTATCACAGGGGCTGAGGTCGCCAAGGTGGTTAAAAATCTCCTTGGTGGCCGGGCCCCGGGGGTGGACGAGATTAGACCTGAGTACCTCTAGGCCCTGGATGCTGTAGGGCTGTCATGGTTGACACGCCTCTGCAACATTGCGTGGAGGTCGGGGGCAGTGCCTTTGGAATGGCAAACCGGGGTGGTGGTCCCTCTCTTCAAAAAAGGGGACCGGAGGGTGTGCTCCAACTTTAGAGGGATCACACTCCTCAGCCTCCCTGGGAAGTTCTATGCCAAAGTACTGGAGAGGAGAGTCTGGCCATTGGTTGAACCTCAAATTCAGGAGGAGCAATGTAGTTTTCGTTCTGGCCATGGCACATCGACCACCTCTTTACCCTCTCGAGAATCCTTAAGGGTTCGTGGAAGTTTGCCCAACCAGTTTACATGTGTTTTGTGGACTTGGAGAAGGCATTCAACTATGCCCCTCATGGTTTTTGTGTGTGTGTGTGGGGGTGCTTCAGGAGTGTGGGGTAACGGGCTTGTTGTTACAAGCTATTCGGTCTCTGTACGACCATTGTGAGAATTTGGTTCGTATTGCCAACACTCAATCGGACTCATTCCCAATGAGAGTTGGACTCCGCCAGGGCTGTCCTTTGTCACCGATCCTGTTCATAATTTTTATGGATAAGATTTCTTGGCGCAGCCAGGGCACAAAGGGTGTCATGCTTGGTGACCACAGGATCTCATCTCTGTTGTTTGCAGATGATGTTGGCCTGCTGGCTTCATCCAGCAATGATCTACAGGTTTTACTGGGACGGTTTGCCGCTGAGTGTGAAGTGGCTGGGATGAGAATCAGTACCTCCAAGTCCGAGTCCATGGTCCTCAGCCGGAAAAAGGTGGATTGTCCTCTCCGGGTTGGGGACAGGCTCCTGCCTCCAAGTGGAGGAGTTTAAGTATCTTGGGGTCTTATTCACGAGTGAGGGGAGAATGGAGCGAGAGATTGACAGATGGATCAGGGTAGCATCTGCAGTGATGCAGACGTTGTACTGGTCTGTTGTGGTGAAGAGGGAGCTGAGCTCTAAGGCAAAGCTGTCGATTTACCAGTCAATCTACGTTCCTACCCTCACCTATGGTCACAAGCTTTGGGTAACGACCGAAAGAACGAGATCAAGGATACAAGCGGCTGAAATGAGCTTTTTTCGTAGGATTGCTGGACTCACCCTCAGAGATAGGGTGAGGAGCTCAGTCATCTGGGAGAGGCTCAGAGTAGAACCGCTGCTCCTTCACATTGAAAGGAGCCAGTTGAGGTGGTATGGGCATCTGATCAGGATATGTCCCGGACGCCTCCCACTTGAGGTGTTTTGGGCACGTCCGTCTGGGAGGAGACCCCAGGGCAGACCCAAGACTTGCTGGAGAGACTATGTCTCCCAGATGGTCTGGGAATGCCTTGGTATCCTCTCTGAAGAGCTGGAGCAGGTGGCTGGGGAGAGGGAAGTCTGGTCTTCTCTGCTTGAACTGCTGCCTCCACAACCCAGACCTCCGGAAAGGTGGTAGAAGATGGATGGATGGATGGATAATATGGTCTATCTTTAACATCCATCCATCTTCTTCCGCTTAATCCTTTAGCACATAAAAAGTAAATTGCTCTTTTTGATATACTGAATAAAACATTAACATCATATTCCTCAATGATTTATTGGACCATATGCATTTTTTACTACAGACAATGGCATTTTTTGTATTTTAACAAATTCTGTACTGTATAGTGTGTACTATGTGCTGGTACATCTCAGTAAATTACAAATGTCATGATTTTTAATTTATTTTAAAAACTATTACAGCTGTCATAAAATTACTTTTTTAGTTATATTACAAAAAAAGTAGCTTTCACATTCTAATTTACTGAGCTGAACTACTAGACTGTTTTGGGGACGGTAGTGGCTCAGGAGGTAGAGTAGGTCGTCCAATAACCACATGGTTGGCGGTTCGAATCCCGCTCTCCCCAGATATCCTGCCGTTGTGTCCCTGGGCAAGACACTTCACCCCAATTGCTCCTGGTGGGTCTGGAAGCGCCATGTTAGGCAGCATGCCACCATCAGTGTGTGAATGGGTGAATAGCAGCATCTGTAAAGCGCTTTGGTCATCAAGAGATGAGAATAAAAGCGCTATATAAGTGAGTACCATTTACCATTTTAACAGGAAAATAAATTGTCCACTTCTTCATCTATTGCATATTTAACATTATCACAATACTCCAGCAATCCAGGCAAACCCAGAACGATCTGGGTTCCCTCTGTTGTCTGTTACCTCAGTGATAACTTGAGTCCGGTCTGCTTTCCCATCTTGCAACAGCTTGAAGGCAGCGGGGATGGGTTTTTGTGCTTGTGTAGTTTTTTCCTTGCTACGGTTCATTTCTTCGCCCTGCTGATTTGAAACAAGCGTGTGGATCTTCAAGCTTAGGTGCCATTGGAACTTGTGGCTTTCCAATGTAACCCAGAAGGGCGAGTGTTTTCACTCTGCACAGCGCATGTGCTCTGGGTGCTTGGCGTCATCGTCTGCTTTCTTCTTTAGTTTTGGTTGAAAGGTGGCAGTGGGTGGCCACTTGTGCTTACTGATGCCACTACATTTCACAGAATAAACTTCCATTGAAAAGGACTGCTGAGTTATCAGTTAATTGACAACTAATGTAATTTAGTTGACTAAATTTTTATTGACAATTAATTGAAAATCAATTAATCATTAACATCCCTACTCCTAACAGTTCTGTGAGGAACCTCAGAGTTATTTTTGATTAAGATTTGTCCTTTAATTCACATATCAAACTTATTTCTAAGACTCTTTTTTAAAATCATTTGTGTAATATTGCTAAGATAAGAAACATCTTGGGCAGTATTACAGTGCATGCTGTTTCCTCATGAGCTCCAGTACTGAGCAATTTCAAAACACGCTACTGAAATACGTAGCAATAAACAATGTGCTTCTGAGGAAAGACCTCCTTTTTCCTGATCAAAAGCACATTGTCATCACATGCACCATAATACTGGTGCACATGAGAATACGCACCGCCGCACTTCTTTGAAATGAGCCTCCAATCTCCTAGCGCAATGCGGGCACAATGTCTGCTGGTAATTAGATGGTGTGATGCAAAGCGTTAAAAACACACAATGTGCTGGCAAAAACTAACAAAAACACTGACGTACAGTGGGAAGTCTGGCGCAAAAGTTCTCTGATGGCCGTCAAAATAGTGCCTCTAGTGTTAGTAACGCTGACAAACTCACCCACACTTTTGTTAGTTCTAGATTAGATTATTGTAGTTCTTTATTAACAGGCTGTCCTAAAATGTTCTCTAAAGAGTGTTCTCTTGATCCAAAATGCTGCAGCTAGAGTTTTAACAAGAGCTCATGGGGCAGATTTTCTAAGGCAGAGCAAATTAGCGAGTGCGCAATTTAAACAGAGCACCTAAGGGAGTGGCCAATTTTTGCAGGTGATCTACTAACAGCACGCAAAATTGTAAACACAGATGCAGTCACTTCATTTCAATAATGACCACCCATCCACCAAGAGCAGCACAAAATTGCACACAGGCACACCTGATGAGGAAGCGGGTCATCAACACAGGCACAGCCAGTTCTGAGGATGAAAATATAGGAGTTTTTTAAAGCTTTTGCTCAAGTGCGAAACCCAACAGTTTATTTTTGTTCGTCATAATTCAGGATTTTGATTTCACATGGCAGTCTCTTTTATTTAATATGTATAAATGAAGTATTGCTAATTTAAAAAGGGCTACTTATTAATAAATTGATTATTTGACAAACGTGTTTATTTTATTAACACTAGAACCGTCAAGATGGTGTGATGGACCTTATTCTTTTTTTATTATGTGAATAACTTTGTTTTAACAAAATCTACAATCCATGACTTTTTATAAATACACTATTCATAAAAAGTGAGGGATATATGGCTTTCGGGTGAAATTTCAGGATGCACTAAAAATGCACTATAACCTGTACAGGTGAACTTAATTTGACCTTCTCTATCCTTTTGAATGCACATGTCTAACTGTTCGACATTTCAGTACTTTTTGCATAACTTGCTGTTCTCTAACAAGGTGCTTAATGGCAAAATTCACAACAGGTGTTTGATACATGAATTGACCAATAAATTTCCTGGTTCAAGCAGAATTGTTATTTAAACAGTCCTCTTCATAATGCTGTTCACATTTTGAAATCATGAGACCAAGACGACACCTAACAATTGATCAACAGTACCTCGCCACTGCAAGGCTTCAATCAGGATGTTCTCAGAGGGAAGTGGCCACAGAGCTTAGAGTGTCACAGAGTGTCATCAGCAGGTTGCAACAGCGATACAGAGAGAGTGGAAGAGTCACAGAAAGGCATAAAAGTGGGCATCCTTTGGCCACATCCAACACTGATGACTACTTCATTGTGAACAGTGCCCTGTGGAACTGGATGATGAATGCCACTCAATTCCTGGCACATTTAAGGGAGGTGAGAGGCACCCAATTGTCATGTCAGACCATTCAAAACCATTTACATCAGCGTGGTCTGTGTGCTAGATGACCTGCAAGAGAACATGACCGCAAAATGTTGCAATAGAATTGCCCATGTGCTCGATGAGACGGTATGAACAACCATAGGAGTCGCTGTGGGGGATACCGCCCTACGTCCTCCGTCCCCTCACCAAAATTTTTGCAGGCTCTGGTGAAATGATGCAGAAGACTCCCTTGCCACAGTATTTGTCCTTCACCGGACACTCTCTTGCCTTATACCGGTGCCTGGTGGACCTACAGCCATAACATCTTGGCGTACCCGCGGCGGACCTAATTTTTATAGTGGCAGTTCTTCTTCACTCACGCTGTCTTCGCTATCCGGGTCCACAACCAGCGCCTTCAATCATGGTTCAGCGTGCCCCAATGTGGTTCTCTCACCAAGGTCCTCTGACAGCTTTTCAGCTGCTTCAAACTGTTGCGCTATCTCAACTGCCGTGGCTAATGTCAGTTCGCCCGGGTAAGCCAGGAGCCTTGACCGTGCAGCAGAACAGAGTGTGTGCTCCACCAATTGATCACAGACCATCTCTTCTTCAAAGGCTCCAAACTGGCACTCCCCCGCCAGCTGACACAGGTCTGCAACCTAACACTGCACCAACTCTCCAGTCCGCTGGCGGCACTGCCAAAACCTGATCCTCCGGACTATGACATTTTCCGGAGCACGAAAATAGCGTGCCATTAGCCCCACCATGTCGTCAAAGCTATCACACTCTCCCAGTGTGCTAAGGATCCATTGACCCTCCATGCCAAGATTATGGACCAAAATAGCTTTTGCACGCAGTTTCTCTAGCTCTCTGAGGTTTAGGGCCACCAAATAATTTTGAAAAGCCGCATACCATCTCACCCAGGATACCAGCGGCTCGCCCAGAACCTCCAAAAACGGCCGAATACCAGAAAAAGCTCTCTCCATACCTCATCGCCAAATGTTATGTCCATAACTTACGCTACCAAGAATCAGGACAGTCTCTTCTGCCTCAGCCTTTTATACCCCAGAGTGACAGCGGAACCTGAAAGGCAGGGCTGTCACCCCCACTACACCCAGGGTACACCCAGTACCCTTTAACATCATATTTAATACACTACATCTGTCTATGATGGATCGCAGTTTGTTTAGTGTCCTCATCTCCACCACAGTGTCATGTTTCACTGCGTAAAAGTGCAGCACACCAATGAATAGACACAAACCTAATTGCAAGTGTGGCGTGTGGTTTATTAAACAGGGAATTATTCATACCAAGTGTCCATGAGAAACAGTCCACACTGAGTAATGAAGAAACAACCAGCTACAAGCTGCAGCTGCAGACGATTACGCAGCAGCTGTGCATGGTCACTGATCATTTGGCTCGCATGTTTCATTTGGGTCCTCCCTCTCCACCATCCGCCGGACAACTTCCGTTCCCTCACCTGCCCCGTATGCGGGAGAGGTGGGGAAATGTAAGGGATTCCTTTGCCATGTTTGGCTTTATTTGGGCCAGGTGGGCGGGGAGTATCCGGACGATACATCAAAAATTCATTTCATGACCCTCCTGCTGCGAGATCGAGCCCTTAGGTGGACTCAGTCCATCCTCAACAGCCCGGAGGGTTCTAATTACACTTTTAATAGATTCATTGGTGAATTATCCCGTACTTTTGACCAAATGGAGAGTGAGGGCAATATCATGAGCCATCTTATGTCTCTCCACCAGGGGAGCCGGTCTACCGACAACTTCTCTGTAGAGTTTCAGGCTGTCGCAGCGGACTCTGGCTGGAATGACGTTGCGTTACGCAACATCTTCCTCCAGGGTTTAAATGCCAGTCTCTGCCACGACCTGGTGGTTCATGCCGTTCCCTCCTCTCTGGACGGTCTAATCGATCAGGCTGTCAGTTTGGACAACCGATAACCACGAGCACGCGAAGGAGCGCAAATCCTCCTGTCACCTGCCCGTTGCGCCTGTACCTTCCCAGCTGTGGACACAGGTGGAGCCGACTTCTCCTCTGAAGTGATGGTGATAGGCCGGGCCCATCTGGCTCTGGAAGAACACCAGTGATGGAGGAGAGCCGGTGCATGCATGTACTGTGGCTCTTTAGAGCACAAACTAAACAACTGCCACCTGAAGCCAAAAGACACGGCCCATCAGTCGCCATGGGGGGTCTGAAGGGCGGGACTCTCATTCATCCCCCTTCTCATTCATCCCCCCTTTTCTATTTTGGCCCTCATCTAGCTGTGGGGGGTCGAGAGGAGGATTGTGGCTTTAATTGATACAGGGGCGGAACAAAATTTCATTTCTTCACAGCTCGTGTGGGAAATGGACATTCCCGTCACCAAATTTTCCACTCCATTGAACGTCATGATCTTATCTGGCGTTAACGTGGCTTCAATCACCGAATGCATGGCACCGATCTCTATCCTTCTTTCCGGGAACCACCGGGAGGTTTTATCATTCTTTATACTCCCAAATTCATCCTCCCTGGTGATCCTGGGGTATCCTTGGCTCCAGAAGCAGAACCACATTATTAATTGGGTGCAAAACTCTATTTCTTCCTGGAGCCCCTTTTGTTTGGCATCTTGTCTCAATTTGGCTGAGTGTTCACTGTCCTTACCCATCTCTTCCCCTCCGGTGGAGCCGCTGGACCTCAGCCTCATACCCAAGGTCTATCATGATCTAGGGGAGGTTTTTAACAAGTCGAGAGCGCTCTCTTTACCTCCTCATCGCTCATACGACTGTGCCATAGATCTCCTCCCGGGTGTGCGGCTGCCGTCCAGTCGACTCTATAGCATCTCTGGGCCGGAGAGGGAGGCAACGGAGAGTTATATTAAGGACTTTCTGAACACCGGCCTCATTCGGCCTTCTTCTGCTCCTCTTGGGGCAGGGGTTTTTTTTGTTGGAAAGAAGGACGGATCTCTGTGCCCGTGTATTGACTACAGGAATTAAACACCATAACCGTCAAAGATAAACATCCTCTGCTCCTAGTCAACTCTGCGTTCGAGCTCCTTCAGCGCACGCGGGTGTTCTCCAAATTGGATCTACGCAATGCATACCATTTGGTCCATATTTGCGAGGGGGACGAATGGAAGACGGCCTTTAAAACACACTTGTAGCAATTTGAATACCTAGTGATGCCTTTTGGGCTCACCAACCCCCTCCCCACCCCACCGTCTTCCAACGCCTCATTAATGATATCCTCCACGATATGGTGAATCAATTTGTTTTTGTCTACTTGGATGATCTTTTGATTTTTTCTCGCATGCCAGAGGAGCACACAGTCCATGTCAGGGCCGTGTTACAGCGGCTCCTGGAAAATCAGCTCTTTGTAAAGGCCGAGAAGTGCGAGTTTTCTACCTGCTCCACTTCCTTCCTGCGGTTTGTTGTGGCTGAGGAGGAGCTGAGAGCTGACCCAGCCAAGGTGAAGGCTGTGCTGGATTGGCCTACACCCCACTCCCCCAAGCAGCTTCAACGTTTCTTGGGGTTTGCGACCTTTTATTGCAGATTCATCAGGAATTACAGTGGGGTAGCACAGCCTCTCATGCAGCTGACCTCAGTCAAGGTGCCTTTTCTCTGGTCCAAGGCAGCCAAATAGGCCTTTTCCAAATTAGAGCCTGTTCTCTAATACCTCCATCTTGGCCCAGGTCAAGCCTCAGCTCCAGTTCACCCTGGAGGTGGACATTTCTGATTCGGGGGTGGGCGCTGTCCTCTTGCAGCACTCGACCTCCGACCAGAAGCTCCACCCGTGTGCACATTTCTCTTGGCGGCTCACCCCAGCCGAGAGGAATTACGATGTAGGAGATCGAGAGCTCCTAGCCATCAAATTGGCTTTAGAGGAGAGGAGGTACTGATTGGAGGGAGTGGTCCATCCCATTGTCGTGTGGACCAACCATAAAAATTTAGAGTATCTTCGGTCAGCCCACAGACTTAATGCCAGGCAGGCCCACTGGGCCTTATTTTTTCTTAGGTTCAATTTTACCATCACCTACAGGCCTGGCTCTCGTAATATCAAACCGGATACTCTCTTCTGCCAATTCAGCCCTAACCTTCCAGCCCCCCACCCCCACCCCCCGTCCCTCTCCAAACCCATTATGCCACCTTCGTGCATCCTCGGAGCCCTTACCTGGGAGATTAAACAGAGGGTCCGACAGGCCCGTTCCAAAGAGCCCAGATTGGAAGGTTGACCAAGTGATCGCCTGTTTGTCCCGGCCGGCCTCCACAGCGACGTCATGCAGTGGGGCCACCCCAGCCATTTTGCCTGCCATCTTGGGGTTTCCTGGATGATAAATCTTATCCGACGAGTGTTCTGGTTGCCCACTCTGTGGACGGACGTCCGGGACTACGTGAAAGCATGCCAGGTCTGCGCCCGCAATAAATCAGACTCCTCACCTCCTGTTGGTCTGCTTTATCCATTACCTGTTCCCAGCTGATCTTGGTCCCACATCGCCTTGGATTTTGTCACGGGACTTC
Source organism: Pholidichthys leucotaenia (assembly GCA_020510985.1). Lineage (NCBI taxonomy): Eukaryota > Metazoa > Chordata > Actinopteri > Cichliformes > Pholidichthyidae > Pholidichthys > Pholidichthys leucotaenia. The sequence goes on along the minus strand of CM035845.1, from coordinate 36,893,252 downwards.
CCCCTTCTCAAGGTAACATCATGAGTCTCACTATAGTTGACCGCTTCTCTAAGGCAATCCATCTGGTGCCCCTCCCCAAGCTACCCTCCACCTCTGAGACCACTGACTTGCTGACCATACACGTCATCTGTCTGCACGGGATTACCTTGGACATTGTGTCTGACCGGGGTCCACAATTCACCTCCCATGTCTGGAAATCCTTCTGACGATCATTGGGCACCACGGTCAGCCTCACATTTGGATACCATCCACAGAGTAACGGGCAGGCTGAGCGCACAAACCAGTCCCTGGAGGCCGCTCTCAGATGCGTACCATCCTGTAATCCCTCCACATGGTGCACCCATCTGACCTGGGTGGAGTACGCCCACAACTCGGCAGTTTCTTCAGCTACAGGACTCAAGCCCTTCGAGGCCTCCGTGGGGTATACCCCCCCCATTGCCCATGGCAGAGAGGGAAGTCGCTGTGTCATCCATGGGGGCCCACACCCGCCGCTGCCGTGGGCTCTGGAGGGCCACCTGAGCTACCATCCTCCACTCTACAGAGCGGAATCACCAGTATGCAGACCGCAAGCAAGTCCCAGCGCCCAAGTATAGAGTTGGGCAGTGTGTGTGGCTGTCGGCGGACCAGGTGCTCTTGAAGACGTGGTCTAGAAAACTATCACCTCACTTCTTGGGACCATTTACCATCTCCCAGATTGTCAATGATGTAACGGTTCACTTGGAGCTCCTACGGACACTTCGCATCCACCCGACGTTCCATGTCTCCAGAATCAAACCCCTCTCCACCAACCCTCTCTGTCCTCCCCCGAAGCCGCTTCCTCCTCCCTGGATCCTCGACAGCCAGACCACCTACACCGTCCAGAGGATTCTGGATATTGGCCATCGGGGCTGGGGCCTGCAATACCTCATCCACTGGAAGGGATATGGCCCCTAAGAAAGGTCATGGATCCCCAGGTCCTTCTTCCACAACAAAGGGATGGTCCAGGCCTTTCACAAAGCCCATGCCAACAAACCCAGTGGACCGCCAGGACGTGCTCCTTGGGGGGGGGGGGTACTGTTATGATCAGGTGAGTGTGCGCCCTCCTCCCTTCCTGCGAAAGATTCCCCGGCTCCGCAGGTAATCATCACACCTGCATGAGTGGACACACCTGCCGTCTCTGCCTTACCAGCGCTTATAAGGACCAACCTGTGAATGCGTCAGCGCTGGCTTGCTGGGTATACTACCTAGTCAACAAGCAAGTGTGTTTGTATTTATACATTGAGGATTCTGTGTTTAATTCCTTTCCTTGCTCTCTTCTCAGGTTGCTGCCATCTGTGCGGTGTGTCTCCAGGGATCGTTGTGCGTTCACCTGCTCCACCATCCTCACCTCCACTTCAGCCGCCTGTCTCCACCCGGTCAGACACCTACCCAGCTCCTCTCCTTTCCTACTCCCTGCCAACCTCATCCTGCTGGTTCGTCTATTCCTGCTGGGTCTCTTTGTCGCGTTCTCTGCTCAGCTCCTGTTAGTGGCAAATTTGTCTTCCACTTTTTCCCGACCTCCCTCCTCCTATTAACTAGCTCTCATCTCCTCCCCACAGGCTGAGTCTTCCTCTGGTGGGTGCCGTCTTTCCCTAACTGTGCTCCCCTTTTTTGGATTAATAAATTGTTTAAAAGTAGCTTCTCTGTGTCGTGTGTCTTTTCTCTGGTGTGGCACCCTGCACATGAGCTGACCATTCTTTCATCATGACAACATTAGCTAGAAGACACAATAGGAATGTAGCATCAATTGTTACCAAGTTCAGGTTTAAATTTTGTAACAATACCACAAAAAAATAAATACATTAAATATTTATTTTCTTAGGGTCCAACTAGGTGTTTGTAAACTGTTTCAATCCTTATGAAAAACGTTCCAACAAGGATCCAGTGAACCCAATGGAGCCACATCGGTCTGCCCTCCACTTGGCTCACAACCTGCAGGAGGGATGTTGGTGCTATGTCAATTGGACAGCAGCCCACTCTGCTTAGACTGCTGCCCCCACGAGTCAGACGCCTGGATAAGTAGTAGATGATGGATGGATGGATAACACATTCAATCATTTTGAATGAAATGGGCTATTAAAAGAATAACTTATAATACTTAAAACAGAACACACCACCCCTTTGGTGAAACAAGGTTTCTTTCCAAGTGACAAGTGTCAAACGGCTGTATTACACAATTAAAAAATGTACAGATACAGTGGATCTGTACATCCACTGTCCATTAAAATCCCTTTGTGCCAACTGTATGTGACAAACTCACTCAGGCAGAGCAGGGCAGAGGGAAGTGAAGCAGAGTGGTCGGTGTTCTGTGCTACAGTGAATCAAAGGCCAGAGGCTGCCTCCATCCGGTTGATTGCCAGACACCCTGGATCAGCGCCTTCATCATCTGACAACCTGTGAGAGCAACTCATTCATTCAGGCCTCTCCTACACACCTCCGGGACCTCAACAACACCTCGCAGCATAATGAATCAAACTTCACGCCAGGAAAACAAAAAAAAACCCTGCATAAACACACACAAACACACATTCGTGTGGGCATAGCACACTAATGATAGGCGGCAAAGACAAAAGAAAGTTTGGTGACGAGTTCATACGACTTACTCTAAACAGGGAAGAGATGCTGGTTAGCAAATGGATGCGCAGCAGTGAGATTCCGGTGCCATCTAATCATGGCAGATGTCAACAACAGCATCCTTATTATTGCAGTAATGAAAAGTGAATCAGTCTCACACGGATTCATTTGTAAAAGAAAAATAATTAAGACAAAGGTCCTGTATTAAGCAGACAAATCAGAAAGACAAAATATGATGCGCGACAGTCCTCCTGCGGCGATGCAGGCCTGTCCTTTGTGTCATGACTAGTCGCTCTCTGGCATTAATCAGAGCATCGTCCTATCTTGTTAGGCGGAGCTGGGAGATGATAGAGAGACTGCAGGTCTTTAATCAAGGTTAGAATAATCTGCGATGGTAGCTGATTATAAACCTGATCATCAGCAACATATTGTCACCTCCTAATCATCCAAATAAACAGAGAGAGGCCTGCCCTCAGCCCCCACGTGGAGGAATAAATTACACGCACACGTACACACATACTCACACAAGAGCCTTGCACATGCCTACATGCATATGCAACACAGAAACGCATACCAGTCCGCACATACACATTAATGTCTGCACACGTGCACGCCAAGATAGGCAATCTGCAGCATGCAGCACTTTTACATCAAATACTTTTAATGCAAATACCACGTTTTATGGTGCCTTTTGAAATTCCTTGCCTCTCAGCGATTGAGAAATGAATACATTGTGGCTAAGAAACCACCAGCTTGAAAGACATCCATCAAGACAGCAGATAAACAATGAAATGGCCCCTCTCAAGTTGATAACCTCAACTTCTTTCTAATCTACTTTCATGTGCTTTGTCTTCTTTTTTTTTTTTTTGCTCCCACTCTTTTATTTCACCTCTCCCGGGGTGAGCCTCCTCTCTCCCTCGTTCTCCTCCCTCCATTCCCTCTTTCTTCCAGAAGCTCATTACCTTGGGACCGAGCCTCGGCTGTTTTCAACACAGCAAAAAATTATAGCACGACCGGCGACGGCACTCGTTAGCAGCCTTGTCAATCACCAGCGCGGGTAGGGGGAGAAGCAATCGGCGCCGGGGTCAGCGATGAAGATGTTCATTCTCTATTCATCCATCACATCTTTCAGGAAATCAATTTACACCGCATCAGCGTCACAGTGCCTCGACAACAGTGGTGATATAAAAGAGGAGGGAAACAACTTCTGAGGGAAAGACAGAGGAGAGTAGTACATTTGTTTAGATACAAGCTAATAAACGTCACTCATCTTTTTTTCTCTCTTTCTTTTGTCGCCCTGGAGTTACATGGATTCTTTGTCGTTTACTGTAATCTCTGCTAATAACTTTTATATAAAGAAAAAAGAAACAAAAAAGTTTTAAGAGAGTTCTGTAGGAACCAGCCTTAAGATCCTGATATGATGACACTGTTCCATCTTTTATAAATGAACAGTTGTTGGTTAAGCAATTGAGAGAATGTCTGCTAATATGAGCTTTAGATATTTTCACATTTTGTTTTATACAGTATAGCATAAACAGTCCCTAAGCTATTGCATTTGCTAAAAAGTGCCTAAAATTTATGTTGGCCCAGATGCAACACATCTTAAAGGAGCAACTGTAAAGAAAAGACAATCAAATGAAGAAAACAGGTGCTGCCAAAACAAGACTTTAATATAGAGGAATGGGGTGTGAATGCTCACAACACAATGGAAGTGACTCTGGGGACACAAAGTGACGGACCAAAAAGGTACTTCCACCCTGACAAGTCATTTGTTTTAGCTACAAAGGTTGCGGTCAAACTCAAACTTTTGTGTTTCAACAGGTCATGGACTTGCAGGCTAACAGCAAAAGGCCAAGGTTAGGCTGACATGCATCTGCATCTGCATCATTTTATTGCGTCCCCAGAGTTATTTCCATTTGGTTGTTTTATTTGTAATGTCGCCTTAGACTGCTGTGTGTTGAGCACTCTGGGACACCATACAAATTAGACTAGAGAAGTTTACTCAGAAATATGGGGTGTTTACAAGTTATTGACTTACCAAGGATTTACACTGACTGCAGATGCAGTACGTTGCAGATGCAGTGCGGGATGGACCCTTGTGTCTGTCCCTACCAGCTCTGTTTGCGCTTTGTAGCAGCATGGATGAGAACAGAGTTTGAAATACAAGATCATGTGCGAAATATACAAAATTATGCAAGATCTTGAGAAAGACCTGAGAGTGACTGGGATGAACCAACTGTGATCATGTGATAACAACAAGGAAGTGTGATGTAGCAGCGGCTCCCCACCTAGATTTTTGAGCTCTAAATAAAACGTAAATAGCCAATTAATTTTAATTCTATGATGTTTTGAATGTTATGTCAAGTTTTTAACTTCTCTGACAAAGTGGTGAAGGAGTAGACCTCAGAAAATAACGGACGATCCATAAATCATTTTTAATGCTCAAACAGCTACTAAACACCTTGAAATACTGCAAGATTTCCTTGCGGATTGTATCCTCATCTGTCAAAAATAGACTTGTTGCGTTTCATTAGCAAACCAAATCTGACGAGACGGATTCGTTCCGCAGTGGTCCGGACCAGGTGGGGATTAGAAAATTGCCGAGAATGGGAACTATTTGCTGCGGAGGCCAGAAAGCAGCCATACCATTCTACATCCAGTCTCAGTGTAAATCCTGTGTGGCTTGTGCCCTCCGCTACACTGAGGGCGCAAGTCATACCACACCCAGAGTTAGTATATTCATGATACCGTAACTCACCCTTTTGTAATACTGCTTAAATATACAGTATATACTGTATATAAATTGTGAATTAGCTGTTGCGGTTCTCAACTAATTCTACTTTAGTCATTGAAGGGTAATATGGTTCCTTACTCGGCAAGGGGTGCAGAACCCTGCTCTACATAACTGCTCATATACTTAAAGCATTCTTGAATAAAAATCTGTATATGGTACAGTGTCTATAATGAACTAGTGTGGAAGAAAAATTATGAGGTAAACAATCCTATAAGTTTATTATGTCCAGCCTGAATGTCTATTATATTAGCATACACTTGCACTGAATAGGGTTGAAAACTGTACATTTCAAAATCTTAATTTAAGAATATTACAGTCCACATAGCAGGGTTGAAGTAATACACTAAGCAATGTAAAAGTGATGTTAAGCTATATTGGAAAGTGGATCATTCGGAAAGCTCTGACAACTATTACAAAGTTCCCAAGCATAGCACATACAGTAGCTAACAACAGTTTCTGGAAGCAAATAGAGACACGGTACTAAATTTAATTGCTTGACATGAAATCTGATGTTTTGCTGACATTTGGTTAGAGTTTTTAGGGAGCTTGAAAAGACAAAGTTCAAAGTTCATGAGGATAAACATGCAAACTAGCTAACACATACAGTAGTTAATGTTCGCTTCCTGAGAGCACACAGGGTATTGAAGTATTTGCTTGGCATGAACTCTTGTGCTTTGTTAGTGTTCGCTGAGTGTGTTTTGCCTATAGATAGATAGCATGTCTGTCTCTCTTTACTCTGGAAGTTCTTAAACTTTTTCTTTTCATGCTACCTCCATTTTTTATTATTTTTTTTTTTTTTGGTTCCCATTTGTCATAAATTTCCCTGGCAGGTGATAAGGCAGAGATCTGGGTCTCACTGCCACTCACATTAATGCAGTTGTTACTTTTTCATGAGTGTCAGCTTCATGGTTCATTAATGGTGTTTGGTCTGGGGAAACCTGAAGAGTGGGGAGATAAAAGACTGGTAAAGATGGAAGAGACTAGATGGTGGAGAAAAGTAATTGGCAACATAAATGAACCCTGGTGTCTGGCCAGTCGACAATAGCCATGTTAGCCGACTACAGACAAAAAAAAAAAAAAAAAAAGACGATTTGAATGGCAAATCTGTTGCTGGACACATGGAGGCTGTGAGAAAACCTGAAGTGAAAGGTGAGTAACAGTCAAGTGAGGGGAAGTAGTGACCGAGTGCCAATTTGTGAGCACGGAGGCACAGACTTCTGCCAGGAAAGTGTGTGTGCGCATGTGTGAGGGGCGCTTTCATTCCAGGAGATGTCATGCTGTTTGAGCAAACGGTTCTCCGTTAAGGCCATCCACCGCCTGCTGCCGGCGCTGCCACCCCTGCTGTACCCAGCCTGCCTTGTGCCAATGCCTCCGACACTACAGCCGCCAATGCCAGAAGCCCGCCTGCCCCTCGTCTCAGCAGAGCAGATGTCACTCAATTGCCCTCCCCACTCACCGCCAAAAGCCCCCACCGCCACCCTTACAGGCAGCCATAAAGGCGTGCCAAGCAGGCGTCGTGTTAAGAAAGAGGGGTGGTGTGAATATAGACGGGGCGGCAGCAGGCAGGAATGCATAGAGAAGCAGTGCTGTAGATTGTTCTCACTCTCTCCAAGCCCCCCCCACCCCTCCACCCAAGCCACCCACCTCTCCCTCACAAACGCTACCACGAGGCATGCGCATGGCACATGCACTGGCACATAAACACATGCACAGCCTATTCTCTCCCCCCTTTTACAAAAAAAAAAAAAGGAGACACACTTTCCCCTCGCTCTCCCTGGATGACACCCCCTGCAGGCCTTTGGAATATTTTAATTCTGTTTCCTAACTCTTATTATGTGTGGAGTGTGTGACATGTGAATAGTAATTAGTTGCTCTAGGGTGAGTAGAGTCCAAACCCCCTCTCTCTCTTAAAAAAGATTAAAAAAAAAAGAAGCAATAACACCAGAGGGCAAATAATCTTTGAAAATGCCCTCTCCAATTTTAACCCCACCTTGAGCTCCTCTTACCACCGTTGTTTTGTGCCACGTTGGTGTAGCACTGCTTGTTTCTCTTTCTAAGACTTCTACTTTTGTACAGTTGTGTTTCTGACTCCGCACGCCGTGGATCTTATCTACGAGGGAGCCCCGTATCAATAACCCTGCAGCCTCCACTCCTGCAATGCTACAAAGGGCCCGGGCGACAGGGGCTAGCTGTAAGGATGGGAGATAATGGGATTGAGGTGGTACTTAAATCTCAGCGAACCACAGCAGCTCAAGTAATTAGTGGATGGGATCCATACTGGGGGTGTTAAGCGGAGCTAATGCTACCCTGGGCTGTGCTGCTGGAGCAAAATTAGCAGTATAGGAATGTGTAGCGCGAGCGAGCGAGCGAGCAGGCGGATTATCTGCCTCACTCACTCGTCCGTTTCCGTCTCTCAATCTATCTGTGAGACAACCTCCAACTTGAGCAACAGCTCTCCAAGAAGTAAAAAAAAAAAAAATCAGAAAGAGCGAAGACCGGGAGGGAGGGTTGCGAGGAAAGGGGAATGTGATTTCACAGCAGTGTCAGAAGACCCAGCCGAGGCCCTTTCTTTCCATTGAGGCTTCATTAGGGCGAACAATGGACTTCCCTGCCATCTAATTAGATGAGGTTAATGAGGAGAGGAGGGCTGTCGTTGATCCCCACCGTGCGGCTGTGTCGCTGGTGGGAGAAGTGGTCAGGAGGTCTTGTGTGTGTGTGTGCGTGTGTGTGTGTGTGTGTGTGTGTGGCCCTCACGCTCACGGCCATCGTACCGATTACTGTGTATTTGAACAGGACGCGAGATACAGTGTCTTTAGTAAACATGCTCCCATATGGGAAGAGTGTAATCTGTGATTGAATTATTGATTCCCGGAGGGAGGTTGGAGGTAATGGGCTGATATTATGGTTGTATTAGCGTCACCGTGATTCCAATTCATTTTTCCCAGCGTTGGAGAGGAATTGGATCAGAATGAGTACAAGTGGAGACAGCAGAAAAGCAATTATTTGTAATGGCTTACAATAAGTTTTGCTCCCTGATTCATGGTGGTCCATTCATGAGTGAAAATTAGTCACTTGGCTTCTTTAAGAGATGTTCTAATCATCTTTATATTTTAGGAGTCAGGGCTTTCTAATGCATAATGTGATTTCCTTTGGTGTAGAGAACTGAGCTCCTCCGAAGAGGGGAAAAAAGGGAGTCTGCTGTTTCAGCTGTACTCATCTTTAAAAGGGTAGTCCGGTCATGACGGATATTGGGCTAACAACAGCATACCATTCACAAATCAGCTAGTCATCACTATTACCAGGGCTTAAAAACTGATGTTTTATCAAAACTGGAATCTCATAGATTCATGTCAACACTCAGATTATGTCAATAGTGAAATCGGTCACAGTCCCATCACCCCACACTTGTAAACTAGCCTTTGACGTGGCATTTAAACACACTGGCCCTCATTTATTAAAACTGCGTGGAAATCAGTGGACATTTGTGTGCAGAAATGATTGCATGAAAAGGTTCATGCGCCATTTATGAAACTGCGCGTATGAGGTCAATCTCTTCGTACAATTGGTCATCCATTGATGAATCTGACACCTGGAAGCCCTCGTCATTCGAATACCACGCCTATGCCTTGCCCCCGGCATTTATGACACGGCAGAACATAAGAGGGCAAAAACAGAAACTACTTCCTAGTGGAAGCTGACATTATTTTATGAGAAGTGAAAAATAACAAATTAGTGTTGTGACATAACCTCAAAAGTGGCATTAAATGAAAAAGAACCATGGCTGGAACGAGAGCTGTGATGCACAACAGCTTAGTGTGAACTCTGACTGAGGGCTTTAAATTTAAATCTTTACAGCCATGACATAAATTGTGTAGCCTACAGTATACAGTCACAGTTTTATATTGGGTAAAAAAGTGGTTAGACTTTGCCCCACTGGAGGAGCGAGTGGCTGCAGCTGCTGTTCATCGGTTATATTACAGCCAGCGGTGGGGTTAAGTGAATAAAGTTTTTGACTAAATGTAATTCACCTGGTCATTTTAAAACATACTTGTCAAACATAAAAATCTGATACTTACAGTTTAGGAGTCCTGTTTCCACACCCCTCCGACCTGCTGGTCACATAACACACAGTTATTCAGTAGTGACGTGCAGTCAGGGGAGGCAGGTGAGGAAGAGTCGCACCTATCGTCAGAAAAATAAAAAAGAAATAATGATAAATAAATAGTATTATTTGTCCTCTGATCTGTCTTGAAGTTGTAAATGTAATTTCTGAATGATTCTAATAACTTCATAGACATTTATACTTAGAAACTGCTAAATATGCACATTTTCTGTTCAAATTCAAGGCAGAGAGGCGAAGTGATGCAGCAGCAAATAGAGCCTCAAAATGGACTGTGCAGTTTTTCACAAACTGGATTAAGCACGTGCAATATGCACATTCCCGCTGCCATCTCTGTATTATCACCACTGTGATGTTTGTGATCACTTTGTGTGTCCTTATATCCATAGTCTAGAAAATGTCCTTTACATATGTTCATGACATATTTAGTCTTTCTAATCTGACAATCAACTGCAACTAAGATCAGAGGCTGCCAGTACCATTGCCCTGGGGGGGATTGAGCATTGTAAGCACAAGATTTTTTTTTTTTTAACTCAGTGAAGATAAGGACATTTTTTTCATAGTCACAGTTATTTTTGTCCAGAAGGATAAGTAAATTTACTTAAATTACAAGTAAAGGTAAGACCATGCATGCAGAGTTGTTGTAAATACTTGAATTTGTAATAAACTAGTGCCTACCTGTGCATGCCCGTGGAAAGCAGGTGTAAGCAAGCACGTCAGCACTCATTCAGTGAGGCCCGCCTTTGATCTTTGATGGTGTCATAACGAGTCCTGTGAACTTTGATGATGTCATAGCGAGTCCTATGACCATGAGTGATGCAGTCCAAGGACGGATAATTTTTTCACATGAGTTGTTATACATAGGAACATCATAGGACATCATGCAGACATCATAGGAACATCATAGGCGGTCCTATGATCTTTAGTCATTACACACACACAGACAAGTGACTTCTTGAATTTATCGAGTGATGAATGTTCAGAACTCCTCATACAAAGATATAGAGTGATGATAATCAAGTCACTGGCGGTAGTGCACCTGTAGGCTGGTTGCCAACTGCCAATCAAATCTAAAAGAAGGAGAACTGTGGAGCTGCCACACACACGGAGTGATGCAGCTCTGGGTCACTGTAATTTACATTATTCCTTGGCCAAAAACAAAGTACAATGAATTTTGTGCCTAAAAAATCGATTTGCAAAATAACAATAATTATGCTTGTGTAACCAAGGGTCTTTGCACATTTTCTGTACTCAAGGAGAGTTACGAAATGAAAACATAGGCTTTTATTACTGCCTTTCCTGTGTATTCCATTAAGAGGTAATTCAGTGAAATACCTTGCACTTGTTTTGTTGAAATTATTCTTAAATCTGATATTAAAAATGGAAGAATGGCAGATTATAAAACCATGCAAGCTTTCAACTGTTGAATTTAAGATTAACCTATTGAGTTCATATATTTGTAAATCTGACTCTTAAAGCCTCAGTCCCTCACCAGCCATGAGCCTCACAGCACATCACTGCTATCCAGTGTAACATTATTCAGAACAGCAGAGGTAAAAATTATTTCCCACACTTTCTCTGTTGTGCACAATAGCATTCCTTCACTTGATCATATATAGTCATGTGAAAAAATTTGGACACCCCATTAAATATTCAGTTCTTTATTAAGAAATGTTCACATATCTATGTCTAACCTTGTTTTTGTTTTTATTTGCATTTTTTAACATGTATTTTAGCCATTTTAAGTGGGAATAAATGTGGGGGTGTCCTAAAAAGGATTGGGGTGTCCTAATTTATTCCTCATTATTTGTTTAGAATTACATTTTACAGAAAATTTGAAAAAAATTCTTTACTTCATTTTTAATTGTTTAGTTGTATTACATGAATCTTCCAGTATTTTTAACACTGATATTAAATATCCATATGTCCAAATATGTAAAAAAACACACACACACAGGCTTATACAGGGTGTCCTATTTTTTTTCACATGACTGTAGGTATCTGTCACCTATAGGCCCTGAGAATTGAAGGTTAGTACTAGTGAAGTGCTTTGAGTGGTCTTTGAGACTAGAAAAAGTGCTATATAAGTACAGGTCCTTATCCCTCCTTACATCTCTATGTCTAGGTATTTATTTATTTAACCCTGATACAGCCACCATTGGCCGTGCTCTTCTGTGGTGCAGGGTCTGCTGTATTGTGGGAGGGAAATAACCAGATAACCTGTGATGGATGCCAGTTATCAATTAGCATATAACACCAAACTTAGGCAAATATCTTTTTAGAATAATTTACCACAATTTATCAGAATCAGAATCAGAATGAGATTTATTGCCATTGTTCATGTAGTACACAAACTAGGAATTTGTCTCGGTGCAATGCTGCAACATTAAACATGGAGTAGCACTAAAGATAAAAATAAAAAACTATGCATGCAATAAAGGGTAGAATATGAATAAGTAATACTAATCTATGCAATTTTTAAATATATTAACAAGCAGCAGATATTGTGGAGTTCCACATAGTGCAGTCGGTAGTGCAAAAAGAAAACAGTGATAATTGTCATGAGTCTGGTTGAGCTGCTGTACATAGTGCACGAGAGTCTAATAAGTCACTTAGTGTTCAGCAGTCTGATGGCAGAGGGGAAGAAGCTGTTCATGTAGCGGGAGGTTTTAGTCTGAATGGACCGAAGTCTTCTGCCTGAGGGGAGGGGGGCAAACAGTGTGTGTCCAGGGTGTGAAGGGTCGGCTATGATCCGACCTGCACGCCTCCGGGTCCTGGAGATGTACAGGTCCTGGAGGGATGGGAGCTTGCAGCCGATCACCTTCTCAGCAGCGCGCACAACGCGCTGCAGTCTTAGTCTGTCCCTGGCGGTGGCTCCTGCGTACCACACGGTGATGGAGGTGGTGAGGATGGACTCGATGATGGTCGTGTAGAACTGCACCAACATCTTGGTGGGTAGCTTGAGCTTCCTCAGCTGCCGCAGGAAGAACATCCTCTGCTGGGCCTTTTTGATGAGGGAGCTGATGGTCGGCTCCCACTTGAGGTCCTGGGTGATGGTGGTGCCCAGGAAGCGGAAGGAATCCGCAGTGGTGATGGGAGAGTCTGTGAGGGTGAGGGGGGGCAGAGGGGCTGTGACTTTCCTGAAGTCCACGATCATCTCCACTGTCTTCAAAGCGTTCAGTTGCAGGTTGTTGTGGCTGCACCAGGACACCAGCTCACCAGCTGGGCCACCTCTCTCCTGTAGACGGACTCGTCGCCGTTGGAGATGAGCCCGATGAGGGTGGTGTCGTCCGCAAACTTGATCAGCTTGACAGACTGGTGGCTGGAGGTGCAGGAGTTGGTGTACAGGGGTGTACATTTATCATTATAGAATTAATTGACCACAGTACTCACCCCTTCCTGCACATACTGTAGGTGTGCAGATAGAAGAAAAGAAAAATGACAGTCTTCTTGAAAAGCTCTGAGCCCTATCACAACTGTATGATGAATAACATCTTAGCCTACATTTCAGAAGCTAAAGGTTTAAATCAGGATTCTACAGCAGATCAAGTAGATTTTAAATTTTCATCTTAAATCCACTGTATTGGCTGCAGGGACATAAATGCATATGGAAACTTTCATAATTACTAAAAGCAGCCTCTTTATTCTTTAAAGTAAATTGTTAAAACACTCATCTAAATATAACATAAGCAAAACAGATCCCCTGGAATGTTGCATTACTCTATAATTTGATCATTCTCCCACACAGCCAGGTTTCTCTGCTGCACAGCGAGCAGCTTGAAATTTTACGTTCACGGACTCAAACCTGTCATGGCATTAGAGCATACTGTAGGATCACATTTAAATTGATAAATACTGATTTCTGCATTGAAATGATCATACGACCAGTTTTGTGTCTGTAGCACATTTGATAAACGAGGGCCATAGGGTAGGTCATAGATTACTATATACTAGTGCGTGCCCGTAGAAAGCAAGTATTCTTGTCTGAAAACAGGTATCCCACTTAGGCTTTACAGGCCCAAATGTAGGCTGTGTTTGAAAGTGGAATACAAAGAGGTGTAGCCTATACATACAGTAAATAGGCAATCACACATGTTAGACTTTGACAAATATAAAAGGGACTGAACACTAAGATTTATTTGATTGTGTGAATATTAATTACAGAATTATTGAAAATCCATCCAATGTTAGTGAGTGTTTAAGAACCCTTGTTTATTTGTTTGTCAGACTTATTTGTGTGATCTTTTATGACTTAATGTATATTCACAAGTGTTGTATCTTGCACTTTGGGGAATGGGAGTTGTTCAGTCATCATTACAATTGTTTTAGTTTATATGTATAGTTTATAGTCTATCATCAGTAAACTCATGCAGTACTATAACAGGACACGTTTACAAATATTGAGACGCATTGTAGTGCATCATTTTATATTTTAGCAATATTATACCATAAGTTCAAAATACTGAACATTATTATACACAGCAGAATGAGTCATTTGGCTGCAACTGTTGCATCAGTGTTGCCCTTTGTTAGAAACTAAAAAATGATTTGTTTCGTTATTTGGGTGTTTTTTGTCATGGTCATTTAGATAGATAGATAGATAGATAGATAGATAGATAGATAGATAGATAGATAGATCTTTAATTGTCATTGTCACAGGTACAACGAAATTCAAAGTGCTCTCCAGTCAGTGCCCCATTTAGTCACAGCATGCATATGTCATATGTGTCCGCATATGGTATGTAATTCACCTGGCCATTTAGCTTCACAATCATGGTGGTATTGTTATTAACTTTTAATCTTTAGATTTTTAGCCATGTTGAGCCCCCGGTGCCGCAAAGGACAGCGGTGGCACACGGATGAAGCATGGGTGAAGCATCAGCCGAGACTCTCATTAACAGGGCAGGCTGGGCTGCCCTGGGTTTTCTTTACGGATCGCTGTGGTGACTGGTCGTGATGCCGCATATTATCCAATCAGTACATCACTACGGAGTCAATCCAAACCCCTGCTCACACTTCTAGAAGCCAGAGCATGAGGAAATGGAGCGGTGGCTAAACTTTTATTGATAAAAATTACATATTTTCACTGAGCAACTACATACTTGGGGATGCACACCCTCATACCCTCAGCAAAGCACTTATAAAATTTGAGGGCAGTCTGACAAATGATTTGGGAGATATCTGAGGAACACAAACATACACGTAGACAGAGATCTGTTGCATTTATAGATAGACTTTAGGGACAGCTCAGGTTGAGCGATTTGGAGACAAAATAAGAAAGGCAAGGTTGAGATGGTTTGGACATGTGCAGAGGAGCGATAGTGGATATAGTGGACAAAGGATGTAGATGGAGCTGCCAGGCAGGAGGAAAAGAGGAAGACCACAGAGAAGATTCATGTACCAAAGAGGACATGGAGATGGCTGGTGTGACAGAAGGGATGCAAGGAATAGGGTGAGATGGAGGCAGATGATCTGCTGTGGCAACCCCTAAAAGGAGCAGACAAAAGAAGTAGTTCCATTCCAGACCTTCTGATAAACAATTTATGATGGATAATGGATGAATGGACTCCTGCCACAGCACGGTGCATGACTATGACAAAGGATAACAATAAGGGATAAGTACCTGAACTTATGGTACAGAACGCTTTTTCTAGTCACAAAGACCACTCAAAGCACTTAGCTACACTGACCCACTATTTCTGAGGGCCTATCAGAAACAGATACCTAGGGAAAATTTCACATTCATCCATCCATCCATCCATCCATCCATTTTCTACTGCTTTTCCAGAGGTCCGGGTCACCGAGGCAGCAGCTCAAGCAGAGAAGCCCAGACTTCCCTTTCCCCAGCCACCTGCTCCAGCTCTTCAGAGAGGATACCAAGGTATTCCCAGACCAGCTGGGAGACATAGTCTCTCCATTGTGTCCTGGGTCTGCCCTGGGGTCTCCTCCCAGTGGGACATGCCCAAAACACCTCAAGTGGGAGGCATCCAGGAGGCATCCTAATCAGATGCCAAAACCACCTCAACTGACTCCTTTCGATATGGAGGAGCAGCGGTTTTACTCTGAGCCTGTCCCAGATAACTGTGCTCCTCACCCTATCTCTGAGGGTGAGTCCAGCAATCATACAGAGAAAGCTCATTTTAGCCGCTTGTATCCGCAATCTCAGTCTTTCGGTCATTACCCAAAGCTCATGACCGTAGGTGAGGGTTGGAATGTAGATTGACCAGTATTGACCACTGTCATTGTCTTGTCTCCCCTCTTATCCTTTGTTCATGTTTCTGTGCATCCTCTGTCTGTGGTTGTGTGTGTAGCCCCATCCGTCCTTTCACCTCTGGTTTCCTCATGTGTCAGCTGTCAGTCATGATTGCTCTCCCCACCTGTGCCGTGTTGTCTTGATTACTCCCCCTGTCTATATATGTGTGTCTCGGTCTGTGTTCTGCCTGATTTCCTGAATTCAAGCAATCATTAATTTATTGTTCTCTAGGGGAAATTTTTCCCCTAGAGAACCGTCCAAGACATACGGTCTTTCCCCAAGACCGTATGTCTTGGACACCCGAGTAAAGAGAGGTGCAGAGCTGTCAACTGATCACCACCTGGTGGTGAGTTGGATCCGATGGCAGGGGAGGAAGCCATTCAGACCTGGTAGACCCAAACGTATAGTGAGGGTGTGCTGGGAGCGTCTGGCTGAGGCCCCTGTCCGGGAGGTCTTCAACTCCCACCTCCGGAAGAACTTCAACCACATTCCGAGGGAGTCTGGAGACATGGAGTCTGAATGGGCCATGTTCTCCACCTCTGTTGTTGAAGCGGCGGCCCAGAGCTGCGGCCGCAAGGTGGTCGGTGCATCTCGTGGTGGCAACCCCCGAACCAAGTGGTGGACACCAGTGGTGAGGGGGGCCATTAAGCTGAAGAAGGAGTCCTATCAAGCTTGGTTGGCTTGTGGGACTCCCGAAGCAGCTGAGGTGTACCGGCAGGCCAAGCGGAGTGCAGCTCGGGTGGTTGCTGAAGCAAAAACCCGGGTATGGGAGGAGTTCGGTGAGGCCATGGAACAAGACTTTCGGTCGGCTTCAAAGAGATTCTGGCAAACTGTTCGGCGGCTCAGGAGGGGAAAGCAGCTCCCCGTCCACACTGTGTATGGTGCGGATGGGACACTGTTGACTTCAACTGGGGATATCGTCGGGCGGTGGAAGGAATACTTCGAGGATCTCCTCAATCCCACTGATACGCCTTCCACAGAGGAAGCAGGGTTTGGGGACAAGGGGGATGACTCGCCTATCACAGGGGCTGAGGTCGCCAAGGTGGTAAAAAATCTCCTTGGTGGCCGGGCCCCGGGGGTGGACGAGATTCGCCCCGAGTACCTCAAGGCCCTGGATGTTGTTGGGCTGTCATGGTTGACACGCCTCTGCAACATTGCGTGGAGGTCGGGGGCAGTGCCTTTGGCATGGCAAACCGGGGTGGTGGTTCCTCTCTTCAAAAAAGGGGACCGGAGGGTGTGCTCCAACTTTAGAGGGATCACACTCCTCAGCCTCCCTGGGAAGGTCTATGCCAAGGTACTGGAGAGGAGAGTCCGGCCGTTGGTCGAACCTCGGATTCAGGAGGAGCAATGTGGTTTTCGTCCTGGCCGTGGCACATCGGACCAGCTCTTTACCCTCTCGAGAATTCTTGAGGGTTCGTGGGAGTTTGCCCAACCAGTTTACATGTGTTTTGTGGACTTGGAGAAGGCATTTGACCGCGTCCCTCGTGGATTTTTGTGGGGGGTGCTTCGGGAGTATGGGGTATCGGGCTTGTTGTTACGAGCTATTCGGTCTCTGTACGACCGTTGTGAGAGTTTAGTTCGTATTGCCAACACTCGGTCGGAGTCATTCCCAGTGAGAGTTGGACTCCGCCAGGGCTGCCCTTTGTCACCGGTCCTGTTCATAATTTTTATGGACAGGATTTCTAGGCGCAGCCAGGGAATGGAGGGTGTCATACTTGGTGACCACAGGATCTCATCTCTGTTGTTTGCAGATGATGTTGTCCTGTTGGCTTCATCCAGCAATGACCTACAGCTCTTGCTGGGACGGTTTGCCGCTGAGTGTGAAGCGGCTGGGATGAGAATCAGCACCTCCAAGTCCGAGTCCATGGTCCTCAGCCGGAAAAAGGTGGATTGTCCTCTCCGGGTTGGGGACAGGCTCCTGCCCCAAGTGGAGGAGTTTAAGTATCTTGGGGTCTTGTTCACGAGTGAGGGGAAAATGGAGCGAGAGATCGACAGACGGATTGGAGCAGCATCTGCAGTGATGCGGACGTTGTACCGGTCTGTTGTGGTGAAGAGGGAGCTTAGTTCTAAGGCAAAGCTGTCGATTTACCAGTCAATCTACGTTCCTACTCTCACCTATGGTCACGAGCTTTGGGTAATGACCGAAAGAACGAGATCGCGGATACAAGCGGCTGAAATGAGCTTTCTCCGTAGGATTGCTGGACTCACCCTCAGAGATAGGGTGAGGAGCTCAGTCATCCGGGAGAGGCTCAGAGTAGAACCGCTGCTCCTCCACATTGAAAGGAGTCAGTTGAGGTGGTATGGGCATCTGATTAGGATGCCTCCTGGACGTCTCCCACTTGAGGTGTTTCAGGCACGTCCCACTGGGAGGAGACCCCGGGGCAGACCCAGGACTCGGTGGAGAGACTATGTCTCCCAGCTAGTCTGGGAACGCCTTGGTATCCCCTCTGAAGAGCTGGAGCAGGTGGCTGGGGAGAGGGAAGTCTGGGCTTCTCTGCTTGAACTGCTGCCTCCGCGACCCGGACCTCCGGAAAAGCGGTAGAAGATGGATGGATGGATGGATGGGAAATTTTTGTGCTGCAGCATAACGAAAACAACATACACACAAACATCATACACAAAAACACACATAGTACAGTACACACATTCATTGGCATTTATCTACGCTTCTGCCTGCCTGTCTTGTCCTGCCTCATTGGATTATTTTTTCATGTTCAGTTTTTGCTTGCTCCTGCCTGCCTGTGAAATTATTATTTCGACCCTCGAGCTGACCAGATCTTGGTCAGCTGTTAAATAAAACATTTGGAACTTTAAGTCTCATGTTTGGGTCCAGCTTTCTACACCCCCCCCCCCCCCCGACAGTCTTTGGATTGTCAGACGAAACAGCAGATTACTGCCCCTCCCTGAGCCTGGTTCTGCTCGAGGTTTCTTCCTGCTAAATGGGAATTGTTCGTCTCCACCATTGCCAAGTGTTGGCCCACAGGGGATCCCTGATCGCTGGGGTCTTCCTGCAACTGTAGGGACTGCCCCGCAGTTTAAAGTGCTATGAAACAACTGTTACTACTAACTAACTAACCTGCACTTATATAGCGCTGTTGTGAATATACACTATACATATATACAGTGGTGTGAAAAAGTGTTTGCCTCCTTCCTGATTTCTCATTTTTTTGTGTGTTTGTCAAACTTAAATGTTTCAGATCGTCAACCAAATTTAAATATTAGACAAAGATACCACAAGTAAACACAAAATGCAGTTTTTAAATGAAGGTGTTTATTATTAAGGGTAAAAACATCAAAACCTACATGGCCCTGTGTGAAAAAGTGACCACCCCCTCCTTCCCGCCATTAAAACATAAATGAACTTGTCACGAGCTGAGCACTGGAAGTTTTCACCATGTTCAGTCTCGTGGCTTTTTTCTCTGTATCTATATTTACTTGTATTATTTTGTGCCTTTTTGAGTTTCTTTATTCTTGTACTGCTTTCTATTTTTCTGTTTATGTTTCAGTTTTGTTGCGCTCGTGTTTTTTACCATTGGCAATTATTTATCAGTCTGTATTTGGTAATGTCTATTCTTTATATCCTTACTGTGGTGTTCTTTCCTGGGGTTGACAGCTGTCGGGTGGCATTTCCGGGTTTGTGCTCAGTGTGGGTGTTGCCCTGTCAGCTGTTAAGCCCAGCCACTTCTCTCTCATTTCTCCCAGCTGCCCCAGATTAACAATCAGTGTTTTCTCCTGCCCACTCTAGTACCCACACATGCGGCATATTATATTATGCCCTATTTAAGATCGCTGCGCTTTTCTGTCCTCACCGCGGTCTTGACTCAGTGGTCTCTGCTGACTCTTTGACTACTGTGATTCCCCCTATACGTAAGTGCAAATGTGCTCTGTTTTTTTGTTTCGGTTATGTTCTTGTTGCTTTTGAGTTGTTTTGTACACCTTCTTTTCCAATAAATCTCACAACTTCACAGTCCAGTACATGGGACTTTCTCTCTGCCCCGAGGGGCAAATCATGACAGAGCTGTGATTTATCACACATTTGGAAAGCTGAGTTTAATGTCTCTAGCCACACTCAGGTCTGATAACTGCAACACCTGTTCTCAATCAAGAACTCACTTAAATAGGACCTGTCTCACAAAGTCAAGTAGACCAAAAGATCCTCAAAAGCTAGACATCATGCTGCGATCCAAAGAAATTCAGGAACAAATGAGAAACAAAGTAACTGAGATCCATCAGTCTGGGGAAGGTTATAAAGCCATTTCTAAAGCTTTGGGACTCCAGCGAACCACAGTGAGAGCCATTATCCACAAATGAAGAAAACATGGAACAGCAGTGAACCCTCCCACAAGTGGCCGGCCGACCAAAATTACCCCAAGCGCACAGCAATGACTCATCCAAGAGGTCACAAAAGACCCACAACAACATCCAAAGAACTGCAGGCCTCACTTGCCTCAGTTAAGGTCAGTGTTCATGACTCCACCATAAGAAAGGGACTGGGCAAAAATGGCCTGCATGGCAGAGTTCCAAGACACAAACCACTGCTGAGCAAAAGGAACATAAAGGCTCATCTCAGTTTTGCCAGAACACATCTTGATGATCCCCAAAACTTTTGGAAAAAATACTCTGTGGCCTGACAAGACAAAAGTTGAACTTTTTGGAAGGTGTGTGTCCCATTACATCTGGCATAAAAGTAACACAGCATTTCAGAAAAGGAACATCATACCAACAGAATGAATTCTGCTGTCTAACAAAAAATCCTGAAGGAGAATGTCCGGCCATCTGTTCATGACCTTAAGCTGAAGCACACTTGGGATCTGCAGAAGGACAATGATCCAAAACACACCAGCAAGTCCACCTCTGAATGGCTTAAGAAAAGCAAAATGAAGACTTTGGAGTGGCCTAGTCAAAGTCCTGACCTGAATCCAATTGAGATGCTGTGGCATGACCTTCAAAAGGCGGTTCATGCTCAAAAACCCTCCAGTGTGGCTGAATTACAACAATTCTGCAAAGATGAGTGGGCCAAAATTCCTCCACAGCACTGTAAAAGACTCATTGCCAGTTGTCACAAATGCATGATTGCAGTTGTTGCTACTAAGGGTGGCCCAACCAGTTATTAGGTTTAGGGGACAATCACTTTTTCACACAGGACCATGTAGGTTTGGATTTTTTTTCCCTTAATAAACACCTTCATTTAAAAACTGCATTTTGTGTTTACTTGTGTTATCTTGTCTAATATTTAAATTTGTTTAACCCGAAACATTTGTGACAAACATCATATTATAATGCAAGGAATCTGTGTGTGTGTGTGTGTGTGTGTGTGTGTTCCGTGCGTATCTCCCAAACAGTTCGTCGGACTGGCCTCAGACTTTATAAGTGCTTTGCTGAGGTTACGAGGGTGTGCATCCTGGAATTTTAGCCTCCCCGGCTATGCGGAAGTTTAGGAGGGGAAATCTTTAATGAACGTCCTTAGGGGAGCTGTGGACGTTCTTCTTCTTCTTCTTCTTCTTTTAGATTTGATTGGCAGTTGGCATAGCTATGACATCAAAGACGTACGGATGTGCGTCTTCTTCTTCTTCTTTTAGATTTGATTGGCGGTTGGCAACCAGTTTACAGGTGCATTTCCACCTTGTACTTCACTCTATATCATCACTCTATCTGGTCAGGAGCTGTAGTCCTTCTATCATCATTGCTGTGTCCAATTGAACCTCAGCTCTCTCTTCAGACATCACTCTTCACTCTATATCATCACTATATCACCAACCCCGTGCGCCTGTTGACGATAGAGAAAGTCTTCTTCTTTTTCTTCTTTTAGATTTGATTGGTGGTTGGCAACCAGCTTAAAAGAGCATTACCGCCATGTACTTCACTCTGTATCATCACTCTATCTGGTCAGGAGCTGTAGTCCTTACGCCACGTACTTCACTCCTCTTCTTTGTCCTACTGCCAATATATATATATATACAGTATATATATATATACACATGTGGACAAAATTGTTGGTACTCCTCTGTTAATGAAAGAAAAACCCACAATGGTCACAGAAATAACTTGAATCTGACAAAAGTGGTAATAAATAAAAATTCAACAGAATTACTTTAAAAAACAAACTCATAAAACAGGCCTGGTCAAAAATGATGGTACCCTTAACTTAATGTATGTGTATGCACTATCAAACCACAATCCTAGATATTTAAACTCACTCACTTTCTCTATTGGTTGATTGTATAATGTTAATGGTTCTGTGCCAGTTCTGCGTTGTTGTTTTTTTTTGTGAAAATCATAAAGCAGGTTTTACTGTTTGAAAATTTAAATCTCCAATCATATGACCACTTTTCTACTTTCTCCATTGCTTTCCTGATGTTTTTGAACACAAATTTCTCATTTTTCCCCCTCCTCCATATGGCTCTATCATCTGCATATACTGTATACTGTATGTATACTAGTGCATATCTGTGCATGCTGTTACCATGGCAACAGTAGCCATGGCGATGCCTGCCTTTGATCTTTGACGTCACCACTCGTTCAGTGATGATCTCTCTATGACATCATAGACGCACAGCCATACGTCTATAATGTCATAACTATCTCATAGCTATGAATGTCCATAGCTCCTCTATGGACGTTCATTAAAGATTTTTCCTCCTAACCTTCTGCGTATCCGAGGAGGCTGAAATTCAGGGATGCACACCCTCGTAACCTCAGCAAAGCGCATATAAAATCTGAGGCCAGTCCGACAAACAGTTCGGGACACAGACACACACACAGACAGACACACAGAGATTCCTTGCATTATAATATGATGGTGGTGGAGTGGTTAGCACTGTGGCAGCACAGCAACTCACCCTGGGCCGGGGGATCTTGGGTTCGATCCCAGCCCCCGACCAACAGAGATCTTTGTGGAGTTTACATGTTCTCCCCTTGTCTGCGTGGGTTTACGCTGGGATTTCTCTGGTTTCCTCCCACATGCCAAAAACATGCAAGTTAGGCTAATTGGCATCAAACTGGGCATTCTAAAATTGTCCTTAGGTATGACTGTGAGAGTGAATGGTTGTCTGTCTCTCTGTGTTGGCCCTGCAATGGACTGGCGATCTGTCCAGGGTGTACCCTGCCTCTCGTCCAAAGATGCTGGGATAGGCTCCAGCCCCCACCCCCACCCCCGCGACCCGAAAAGGATTAAGCAGAAGAAGATGGATGGCTATATATAGTGTATTGTCATGACTAATTAAACTTGACAGCTCACGTGCATGATGCCAAAGCACAGGAAGGAACCACACAGAGAGGCATGTTTGAAAGTTTATTAAATAGCAAAAACCAAGCGCATAACTACAGGAACAGTCACTCGCCAGAGGAAGAGCCCTGTGGAGAGAAGATGAGAGCTGTGAGCAGAGGAATGGAGTAAGGGTAAATGGACGAGCCACATTGCCACTTACTTGGGAAATCCAGGGAGAACCGGCAGAACCCAGCGAGGAATAGACGAACTAGTAGGGTGGGGGGAAGATGAGCTGATGGTGCCTGACCAGGTGGAGTAGGAAGCTGAGGATCAGTGAGATGTGGCAGGAGAGTGCGTGCAGTCCTAGAGACACACTTACACGGTGGCAGCAACCTGAGGAAAGAGGAGAAATAAGGTTAACGATGTATCAACACTTATCACTTAATGTTTGCTTGCCTAATCACGGGCAGTATACCCAGACGAGCCAGCACTGACTGTGCGGAGAGGGCCTCCTTAAGTACGTTAGCTGATGAGCAGGTGCAGGTGTGTCTTGTGCCTCAGGTGCAGTGATGCATTGGTGAATGAGAGGCAGGATGGGAGGGGCATGCGCTCGCTGCCCATGACAGTGTATTGTGCAGGGGTCACCAACAAAAACTGCAAAAGGCCTGATAAGTCAGTCCTCTTCCCCTGCCGAGGTCCGAACTAGGTGTGGGAATCTTTAGGCACCTCATGATTCGATTACGATTCAGAACTCCGACTTGATTCTAAAACCATTCTCACTGCATCTTGACGCATTTTTTTTTTTGATTCAAGATTTTTCCCTCCCACTGTGTGACAACTTGGCCCTTTAAAGCAAAGTGTTTGCAATGAGCCATGAATTTACTTCCAACATCTTTTATTAAAACAAATGGAAGAGAAATCTGACACATGGGGGGCAGTGGTGGCTTAATGGTTAGGGATGTGGACTGTTGAGCGGAGGGTCGCGGTTTCAATCCCTGGACCAGCACGATCAGATCTGGGTGGGACAGATAACATGGCAGTGTTTGCCCCACCCTCCTTAACCCCACTGTGGTGCCCTTGAGCAAGGCTCTTAGCCCCAACTGCCCCGGTGGAGCTGCTCAGTAGCCACAGGTCAGTTTGTGGTTGTACTGGGCAGCTTCCTTGTGTGAATGTGAACAGGGTGTCCTTGAAAAATAGGGGTTTCCTCTCAATGGAACTGCCCTCTATAAAAAAATAAAATAAACATGGACAAATTTATCTCAAAATGTGCTTTTAAGAACTGTCATCCTTTCATTCACATTCTTTCAGAAGATCACAGCTGTCTCCAGACAGGACAGGATCATTTAACTTGCTTTTACACATTATTTTATTAAGCTCATGTTTTAGCTGCTTTTAGTGCTATATTAATTTTTAAACAAAAAACTATTAAAAAGAATTCTTTGTTCAATTTCAAACAAAACGTAATATAAAATTTTAAATACAGGAGAGCACTAAATGTGTTTGTTGACTCCAAATAAATAGGTCTAAAATTCTAAAAACTACAACTAAAATCCTAAAAATGTTTTACAAGAGAACTCAAACTAAATTGTATTGCATTAAAAAAAAGATTACTATCTAAAAGAACAAAATTTCACAAAATGTCCACCTCTATACAACATTTTCAGTGCAGAAAAATCTGTTTCAAACTAAGATAAAAAAAGGGACGCAAAATATAATTCCAGGACAGAATTCCTTGACATTTTTTTTTTTTTTTTATCAACAGTAAACTGTGTTCCAGCATGGATGGAGCTGTAACTCATGGTTACAGGGAGAGGAGAGGCGGAACTTTTTATGTTCAGTAACACACGGAGCTTTCACTGAGTTTTTACGTAATAACCAGCGACCTCACCTCTGCTTCCCAGCATAGACTACTCTCGGCTCACAACAGCGCTTCTTTTTATGGGTACAGACCGGTCTGTCTGGGGTGGATGTCGGCCTTGTGCGTTTGTGAATGTGTGTGTGTGTGTGGGAGGGCAGCAAACCTGATTTTGCAACCTGCGGCATACTCTCTGCATACGGCATGCTTTCATATATATGAACATATATACAGTATATCTCATATATATGAGTATATATATAGTATATACACACACACACACACACACAAACACACAGTGGTGTGAAAAAGTGTTTGCCCCCCTTCCTGATTCCTCATTTTTTGTATGTTTGTCACACTTAAATGTTTCAGATCATCAAACAAATTTAAACAAACAAAGACAGCACAAGTAAACACAAAATGCAGCTTTTAAATGAAGGCATTTAATAATAAGGGTAAAAAAAAATCCCAAACTACTTGGCCCTGTGTGAAAAAGTCACCACCACCACCACCCCCACCACCACCCCCGGTTAAAGCATAAATTAACTGTGGTTTATCACATTTTTGGAAAGCTGAGTTCAATTTCTCTAGCCACACCCAGGCTTGATTACTGCCACACCTGTTCTCAATCAAGAAATCACTTAAATAGGACCTGCCCAACAAAGTGAAGGAGACAAAAAGATCCTCAAAAACTAGACACCATGCAGCCATCCAAAGAAATTCAGGAACAAATGAGAAACAAAGTAATTGAGATCTATCAGTCTGGAAAAGGTTATAAAGCCATTTCTAAAGCTTTGGGACTCCAGCGAACCACAGTGAGAGCCATTATCCACAAATGGAGAAAACATGGAACAGCGTTGAACCTTCTTAGGAGTGATCAGCCGACCAAAATTACCCCAAGAGCGCAGAGACGACTCATCCAAGAGGTCACAAAAGACCCCACAACAACATCAAATGAACTGCAGACCTCACTTGCCTCAGTTAAGGTCACTGTTAATGACTCCACCATAAGAAAGAGACTGGACAAAAATGGCCTGCATGGCAGAGTTCCAAGACAAAAACCACTGCTGACCAAAAAGAACATAAAGGTTAATCTCAGTTTTGCCAGAAAATATCTTGATGATCCCCAAGATTTTGGGGGAAATACTCTGTGAACTGCCGAGACAAAAGTTGAACTTTTTGGAAGGTGTGTGTCCCATTACAGCTGGCATAAAAGTAACACAACATTTCAGAAAAGGAACATCATACCAGCAGTAAAATATGGTGGTGGTAGTGTGATGGTCTGGGGCTGTTTTGCTGCTTCAGAGCCTGGAAGACTTGCTGTGGTAAATGGAACCATGAATTCTGCTGTCTACCAAAAAATCCTGAAGGACAATGTCTGGCCATCTGTTCGTGACCTCAAGCTGAAGCGCACTTGGATTCTGCAGCAGGACAATGATCCAAAACACACCAGCAAGTCCACCTTTGAATGGCTTAAGAAAAACAAAATGAACACTTTGGAGTGGCCTAGTCAAAGTTCTGACCTGAATCTGATTGAGATGCTGTGGCACGACCTTAAAAAGGCGGTTCATGCTCGAAAACCCTCCAATGTGGCTGAATTACAACTATTCTGCAAAGATGAGTGGGCCAAAATTCCTCCACAGCGCTGTAAAAGACTCATTGCCAGTTGTCACAAACGCTTGATTGCAGTTGTTGCTGCTAAGGGTGGCCCAACCAGTTATTAGGTTTAGGGGGCAATCACTTTTTCACACAGGGCCATGTAGGTTTGGATATTTTTATCCCTTAATAATAAACACCTTCATTTAAAAACTGTATTTTGTGTTTACTTGTATTATCTTTTTCTAATATTTAAATTTGTTTGATGTAAGTGTGACAAGCATGCAAAAAATGAGAAATTAGGAAGGGGGCAAACACTTTTTTCACATCACTGTGTGTGTGTGTATATATATATATATATATATATATATATATATATATATTTATTCTTCGTATAAGGAGTTCTTATAAGGAGTTCTGAACAACTCCTTATGTGTGAAAAAAATTATTCATCCTTGGACTGTGTCCTCGGCGGTGTCGAACAGCTGTCAGCTGTCAGCTGAAGAAATACTCATCACCCGATTACAAATAGGACACAGCACTTTAAACCACACCCGCAATTCAAAAGCATGTAAACTGTGGAATGGGAGTTGCCAGAAACAGGAAAGAAGACATACTCATCACCCAATTAAGAATAGGACACTCTAATTTAAACCAGACGCTACATAAATGGAGAGCAATAGAGTGAGGAGAACTGCTGCACGTCAGGAAGATCCCGTGAAGATGTCACAGCTGAGGTTCGAACAGTACTTCCCAGGCATGACTGTGTTGCGCGTCAGAAAAGATGCTGTGAAGATGAAACACCTGAGTGTCGAGCACGTCAGGAAAGATCCTGTGAAGATGACGCAGCTGAGGTTCGAGCAGTACCTCCCAGGCATGACTGTGTTGGACGTCAGAAAAGAAGACGTAAAGATGAAACACCTGAGGTTCGAGCAGTACGTCGCAGGCATGACTGTGAACAACACACCCGTCTGAGACAGGAGGAGACCCTTCACCAGCATAGGGTACGACAGACAAGGGATGCACAGACAGACAAGAAATGTGGCAGTGCGCCATGCATGTGCTGAGTGACTTGAAGCCCAAAATGCCCGCAAAGTGAGCAACGCTGCACGCCAGGCAAGGCACAGTCAAGCTGAGACCGAGGAGATGCGGAATAGTCAGCTGGAAGCCAACGCTGCACGCCAGGCAAGGCACAGAGAAGCTGAGACTGAATAGGACACACTACTTTAAGCCCACCCATTCGAAGCAGTACCCATGAAGAATGGCAGTCTACACTACAAATGTGTAAAATGCCAAGAAAAGCGCTGATTTTCTCCGGGTACTCCGATTTCTGGGTTTCGACGGGCATGCATGGGTCTTCCTGAACAGGGTCGAAAGCCACTTTTTGCTCAGATCTATTTTCATGATCCTGTCCATGAACTGGAATTACAATGCACCTATCCCTCAACCAGTGGTCTGAACGAAGAAGAAGAACAAGAAGACCCTCCAGATGGAGAGCAATAGAGTGAGGCTGCATGTCAGAAAAGATGCCGTGAACATGAAACACCTCAGGTTCCAGCAGTATGCTGCAGGCATGACTGTGAACAACACAGCCGTCTCAGACAGGAGGAGACCCTTCAGCAACGGGCATGCAGAAATCCTTGCTTATACTTAGTTTCTATGGGCATGGACGGGTATGCATGGGTATGTATTCGTACTAATAAAGGTAATAAACACACCGTAATACAATGACTAATAAATACACATTAAAAGCAAGCAATTAGGACAGTTAAAGCAGTTAAGACTAGAGGAAGCAAGAAGAATGAAAATTCACTGGCTGACTATAACTTGTCCCTGAGTAAAATAAAAATTCACTGAGTATGGCTTGTCTCTGATAATACCCAATAGACTGTACAATGGCAATTTTAATATCAGAGATGATATGAACATGAGATGGCATGAGATTATGTACAATGTGCAAATGAGCAATGTACAAATTAGCATCCAGTGTGAGAATTCCTCTGTGTAAAGCTGTGTGCTCTGATAATACCCAGTAGACTGTACAATGGTAATTTAGCAGCAGAGATGATATGGACATGAGACGGGGTAAGACTATGTACAGTGTGCAAATGAACAATGTGCATATTTAGCATCCAGTGTCTGAATTCCTATTTGCAAAGCTGTGTCCAGAATTGTGTTATTTGTTCAGGAGTCAGATGGCAGTGGGAAAGAAGGAGTTTTTTAGTCTGGATGTCCTGCATTTCACACTTCTGTACCTCCGGCCTGAGGGTAGAAGTGTGAACATTCTGTGCTGGGGATAGGTGGGGTGCTGGAGGATGGAGGCAGCTCTCCTTTGGACTATGCAGTGATTGATGCTCTGCAGAGAGGGGAGTGGAGTCCTGATGATCTTCTCAGCTATCTTCACCACTCTCTGCAGGCATTTGCAGTCCAAAGCAGTAGTGCTGCTGCACCACACAGTGATGCAGTTGGTCGAGATGCTCTCGATGATGCAGCTGTAGAAGTTATTGAGGATCTTGGGGGACATGCCAAACTTCTTCAGCCTCCTGAGAAAGTACAGCTGCTGTTGAGCTCTCTTAACCAGCTCTGTGCTGTTAAGTGCCCACGTCAGGTCCTTGCTGATGTGGATGCCCAGGTATTTAAAGCTGCTAACACTCTCCACCTCAAGCCCCCGGATGAACAGCGGCCAATGAGGTCTCCTCCCCTTCATCATGTCCACTATTATTTCCTTTGTCTTGTCTGTACTGAGGGTGAGGTTGTTGTCCTCACACCATGGCACCAAGCTGGCCACCTCCCTCCTATAGGATGCTTCATCACCACTAATGATGCGTCCTGTCACTGCTATGTTGATGACATTGTCCTTGTGGGAGGCAATACAGTCATGGGTAAAAAGGCTGAAGAGGATGGGGCTGAGAACTGTGGGACACCTGTGTTTGTGATGATGCTGGTTGAGGTCCTGTTACCAATCCTGAGAGACTGAGGCCTGCCAGTCAGAAAGTCCAGTAGCCAGTCACAGAGGGTGGGGTGCAGGCCAAGTGAAGACACTTTGTAGGTGAGTTTGTGGGGGATGACCATGTTGAAGGAAAAACTGTAGTTGACAAAAAGAATCCTAGTGTAGGAGTCTTTATCTTCCAGGTGGGAGAGGGAATAATGGAGTGCAGCAGCAATGGCGTTTGAGGTGGACCTACTGGGCCGGTAGGCGTACTGCAGGGGTCCAGGGTATCGGGTATATATATATATATATATACATATATATATATATATATATATATATATATATATATATATATATATATACACACACACACACACACATGTGCGTGTGTGTGTGTGTGTGTGTGTGTGTGTGTGTGTGTGTGTGTGTGTGTGTGTGTGTGTGTATGGCTATATATATAGTATGTATACTGCTCAAAAAAATTAAAGGAACACTTTGAAAACACATCAGATTTTAATGGGAAAAAATAAGCTGGAAATCGAAATTGTGGCAGGCTAGTCCAGCTTACGCAGATTAAAAGAACACTTTTTATCTGGTGTTACAAGTTCTTCACTCTTCCATTCCCAGTTTACTTGCAGATTCATAATTCCCTTCTTTTATTCGATAAGTGCACATTTATACATGCTTAAAAGTATTGGGATAATTAAGGTTTGCCTCTAAAACATCTTGGCTTGGCAGGATGAGGACAAGATTATCCCTCCAACCCTCTGCTATCTCACTGCTTGTATTTTTACAACTACTAGAGGTCTTTTTTCAAACAACAATAACTATAAGGTGTAATTCTTGCTGGTGAATGCTTTATGTGGTTGTTTTCTTTTAGAGGACAGTCTTGACCAGGCACTTCAAAGTTGTACGATGACTTAACCAAAACCTAATCAATTATAAACGTGAGAAGAAACTACAAAAAAAAAAAAGACATATACATAGTCTAATGTTAAGCAGATGTGGTATGTTGGCAGAAAAACTTGTAGATTATGCCACTGTCACTCACAGAATCCACAGATTTAAACTTTTACCCTCTATTTAAAAGAGAAACATCTTCTGCTGGTGTACCAAGACACAGTCTTCAGAGGATGCATAGAAGGTCACTGGTAGCAGCCACATTTTATGCTCATTCATGAGAATGTGTTGAATGTTTTACTTTTGCCAATTTCTACCACTTTTAACACCAAGTACCAATTTCTCCTTACTGTTGCTTGTGCTAGTTTAACATTTAACTGTCAAAAGGGTGAAAAGCATTAAAATTGTGCATGTTAAAGTTCATTCAAGTTAAACTTAAAGCGAAGTAAATTTGTGACCGGAAGCAAAAGAAATTTATGCAAATTTTGGTGCGACTGCAGAGTTAAGAATTCATTGACTTGTGCAGTTTGCATCCTACAATGCAGTAGTTGTTAAAACTCATGGGTCAAATGAGCAGCTCACTAAAATGCTTTCAGGTTTTAAAGCTGGTGGCTATGAATTTGACCAGACAGCTCTCACTATTTTCAGTTATTTGTCTATCATGCAGTACATCATCTCTATATATACTGACAGGGAAATGACATTAAAAAAAAATAAATCATGACTTAATATCATAAATCATGAGTGTCATAATTTTGTTTAAAATTACTTCAGCATTAATTATCATAAATACCCATTTAAAATGAGCTTTGGAACAAAATCAACCGAGGCAGAAAGTGAGCAAATACGTTAATGCTATATAACTTCATTCACTACATACAGTCATGTGAAAAAATTAGGACACCCCATTAAAGTCTGATGGGCCACCGCTTCCTGGATTGCCCACATCCTGGACACCGGTGGAGCACGAGTACAGGCAAGTGCACTCTTTAATGTCTCTCCCGCTAGTTGTATAGCAATCTTGTCTGACTCCTAGTGAGGAGAGCCGGGGGCAGCTAGGCGCTGCACCTGGGCTCACCTCGCCGGGCTCTGCCGCTGCCGGCGACTCTGACCCTATCTCTCTCTCCACTGTTTTTGAGCTTTCTCCCAGGGTTGCTGGAGAGCGGCCAACACCACCTGAGGCCGCCAAAGATCCAGGTTCTCCGCCGGACGTCGCTGGGGGCCCTGCTTCCCTCGCTGGGGAGGCCACTGTGGGTGCAGCGTTGGCCCCGCCTGGGCCGACTGCAGGTGCAGCTGAGCTCCAGCCTGGAGCCAATGCGGGTGCAGCAGCGGCCCAGCCGGGGCCCACCATGGGTGCAGCCTTGTCCCAGCCTGGAACCAGCGAAGGAGCTGATCCTTCTCCTCCGAGGCCAGACGCTGTCGTGGTTTCTCTGTCCTCGCTGCCAGACACCGTCATGGTTCCTCTGTCCTCGCCACCAGACGCCGTCATGGTTCATCTGTCCTTGCCACCAGACGCCGTCGTGGGTTCTCTCCCCCCTCCACCAGATGCCATCATGGTTCCTCTGTCCTCGCCACCAGACGCTGTCATGGTTCCTCTGTCCTCGCCACTAGACGCCGTCATGGTTCCTTTTTTCCCACTGCCAGTCGACACCGGGGCTCCCCACCTCAGCTCTCCTTCTGGGTTGTGGATCGCTTTGTGGGGCGGCCGCCTCCTGGGCCGCCTCACCTATGTTGGTGGCTGAAAGACTCAGTTTTTCCTGGTAGGCCACCTGACTCCTTCCACCGGGCCGTCCATTTGGCCTGGGACCGTGGTAGGCCACCTGACTGGGTGTGCCATTCCATCTGCTGGGCCTGGGACTCTGGGTGGCCTCCCGAGCCTGCTCACCTCTGGACTTGGGGGGGGGGGGGGCTAGATGTGTTTTTCGCAGTGTGGGCCCTGAGTAAGGTTGTTCTTTGTTCCCTCCTGACCTGCCCCCCCACCATCCTCCCTGGGTAGATTGTGGTAGTTCCTGCTGGGGGAGGGGGGGGGGGTTTCTTTTTTTCTGATGTCCCATTGGGTGTCTGGTCTCCACCCCTTGGGGAGGGGGGGGGGCTCTGTCATGTGCTGAGTTTGTGATTTTTCCAAACTCAGCTCCATGACGCCCCTGTTGGTTCATATTGGTTTATTATGCTATTATTTTTCATGTACTCCTTGCCGCCTCCATTGTCCTTGTTATCATTTATATCTGTTTTCTGTATTTACACACATGGACAAAATTGTTGGTGCCCCTCTGTTAATGAAAGAAAAACCCACAATGGTCACAGAAATAACTTGAATCTGACAAAAGTGGTAATAAATAAAAAGTCTATGAAAATTAACCAATGAAAATCAGACAATGCTTTTGAATTGTGGTTCAACGGAATTATTTTAAAAAACAAACTCATGAAACAGGCCTGGACAAAAATGATTGTACCCTTAACTTAATATTTTGTTGCACAACCTTTTGAGGCAATCACTGCAATCAAACGATTTCTGTAACTGTCAATGAGACTTCTGCACCTCTCAGCAGGTATTTTGGCCCACTCCTCATGAGCAAACTGCTCCAGTTGTCTCAGGTTTGAAGGGTGCCTTCTCCAGACGGCATGTTTCAGCTCCTCCCACAGATGTTCAATAGGATTTAGATCAGGGCTCATAGAAGGCCACTTTAGAATAGTCCAATGTTTTGCTCTTAGCCATTCTTGGGTGTTTTTAGCTATGTATTTTGGGTCATTATCCTGTTGCAAGACCCATGACCTGCGACTGTGACCAAGCTGTCTGACACTGGGCAGCACATTTCTCTCTAGAATACCTTGATAGTCTTGAGATTTCATTGTACCCTGCACAGATTCAAGACACCCTGTGCCAGATGCAGCAAAGCAGCCCCAGAACATAACAGAACCTCCTCCATGTTTCACAGTAGGGACAGTGTTCTTTTCTTGGTATGCTTCATTTTTGCGTCTTTGAACATAGAGCTGATGTGCCTTGCCAAAAAGTTCCAGTTTTGTCTCATCTGTCCATAGGACATTCTCCCAGAAGCTTTGTGGCTTGTCAACATGCAGTTTGGCAAATTCCAGTCTGGCTTTTGTATGATTTGTTTTCAACAGTGGTGTCCTCCTTGGTCGTCTCCCTTGAAGTCCACTTTGGCTCTAACAACGACGGATGGTGCGATCTGACACTGATGTACCTTGACCTTGGAGTTCACCATGAATGGGTTTAGAGATTGTTCTGGGCTCTTTTGTTACCATTCGTATTATCCATCGCTTCCATTTTTCATGAAGTTTCCTCCTGCAGCCACGTCCGGGGAGCTTGGCTACAGTCCCGTGAATCTTAAATTTCTGAATAATATGTGTTGACATAATGTCCGGCTCAGGAAACACGCACGCAGGCTCAGGATAGATTTAACAGCTTTATTCAACAAGCAGGTGTGTCTGGATGGATGTGTGAGATATGTACATGTGATGAGGGTGAACGCTGATGCACAGGAAGCAGAGCAGTGCGCCGTACAGCCGGACAACCCTATGGAGAAAGCAAAGGACAGGGGTAAAGGGCACCACACCTGAACAGGAATAATGAGCTGTGTGCTGCTTACTTGTGGGTGGCAGGTGGCTGGCGTTGGCCAAGGGAGAAGCCCGGAAGACAGCGTCCTGCAGAGCCTGTGACGATGGTGAGGATTGGGTGGCGATGACGGGGTATCCGCCGCCAGGGAATCCACCTGTGCACAGGGGAGAAGACTTGGAAAAGGTAAGGAATGCTTACGTTGAAGCGTAGTTTCGCTGATGATCAGGATATGATCCAAACGCGAAGAAGTGCTGATGCGAACAGACGGCTCCAGACCGCTGCACAGGGATGAGTGGGCTAAATAGCCCGTGGCTGACGAGGCGCAGGTGTGCGCGCAGCTGAGGCAGATGATGAGCGGCAAGTCATGACAGTACTCCCCCCCCTAGCAGCGCCTCCTGGCACTGGTTTGTCCAGGTGCGCCCGATGGAACTCCGTGATGAGACTCCTGTCCAACACCAAGGAAGAGCGCACCCAGGACCTCCATTCAGGGCCGAATCCCTCCCAGTCCACCAAGTACTGCAGCCCATGACCTCGGCGCCGGGAGTCCATGATGGAAGCGACTCTCCAGGCCGGGTGGCCGTCGATCATCAAAGGCGCGGGCGGCGCCGCAGGTGGAGGACAGAGGGGATCGGAGACCATGGGCTTGATTTTGGACACGTGGAAGGTGGGACATATGCGGAGGGAGGGGGGAGGGCCAGACGCACAGCCACCGGGTTAATAATTTTCGAAATGGTGAAGGGACCAATGAAGCGTGGGGCCAACTTCCTCTTCTCAGCCTTGAGGTGAATGTCCTGAGAGGCCAACCAGACTCGTTGGCCCACCTGGTAGGCAGGGGCCGGTCTCCTGTGGCGATTCGCCGTGATGCTGTTGCGCGTCGCCGTGCGTAAAAGCGCATCGCGCGCCTTGGTCCACAAACTCCGACAACGTCTCAGGTGCGCCTGGATGGATGGAACGGCCAGCTCACCCTCCTGCTCCGGGAACAACGGTGGATCATATCCCAAGGATGCCTTGAAGGGGGACATCCCTGTGCAGAAGACCGTGCAGTGTTGTGGGCGTACTCTACCCAGGCCAGGTGCATGCTCCAGGAAGACGGGTTGGAGGAAGTGACGCAGCGTAGGGCAGCTTCCAGCTCCTGGTTTGCCCGTTCGCACTGCCCATTGGACTGCGGGTGGTGGCCGGAGGAGAGGCTTACTGTGGCCCCCAAGGCGTTGCAGAAACACTTCCATACTTCTGAGACAAACTGGGGCCCCCGATCCGAGACGACGTCCACCGGTATCCCATGCAGCCTGACCACGTGTTGAACCAGAAGGTCCACTGTCTCCCGTGCCGTTGGGAGGCCCCGAAGTGGCACGAAGTGGGCAGCCTTGGAGAAACGATCCCCGATGGTCAGCACAGCGTCATAGGTGTTAGAGGTCGGGAGACCGGTGACGAAGTCGAGGGCTATGTGGGACCAGGGCCTGCCCGGGATCGGCAGGGGCTGGAGCAGGCCCGCGGGGGGAGAATTTCCTGACTTGCCAGTGGCACACACAGGGCACGCCCGGACGTAGTTGGTGGCGTCCCTCTGAAGACCTGGCCACCAGAAGGAACGCTGGAGGAGGTCCACTAGCCGGGAAACACCAGGGTGACAGGCGAGTTTGGAGGTATGAACCCAATGGATGACCTCCCCCCGGACTGTAGATGGAACATACAGCCTTCCCTCCGGTCTGCCGCCAGGGTCCGGTTCGGTCTCCTGCGCCCTCCGGATCTTGTCCCTGATGGACCAGGAAATCGCCCCTACCACACACGAGCTGGGCAGAATGGTATGACTCGGCTCCTCTGACGTCTCGGGGGCAAACTGCCTGGACAGGGCATCGGGCAGGCCGTTCTTAGAGCCAGGGCGGTAGGTGATGGTGAAGTGGAACCGGGCGAAGAACAAGGACCAGCACGCCTTGCGGGCATTCAGACATCTGGCAGATCTAAGATATTCCAGGTTCTTGTGGTCCGTCAGCACCACGAACGGCAACGCAGCCCCCTCCAGCCAGTGGCGCCACTCCTGCAGGGCAAGCTTGATGGCGAGAAGCTCCCTGTCCCTGACGTCGTAGTTCCGCTCGGCCGGAGACAGACGCCGTGAGAAGAAGGCGCAGGGTCACTTGACCCCGTCGGTGGGTGATCGCTGGGATAGCACCGCCCCCACTCCCGTATCAGACGCGTCGACTTCCACCAAACACTGCAGCGCGGGGTCAACCTGGGTCAGGACTCGGGAGGAGGAGAACTCCGTCTTCAACGCCTGGAATGCAGCTGCAACCTCTTCGGCCCACCGGAAGGGGTTCTTGGGGGAAGTGAGACGGGTCAACGGGGCAACGATGGCACCGAAATTGGGCACAAAACGGCGGTAGAAGTTGGCAAACCCAATAAACTGTTGGACCTGCTTCCTGGAGGTCGGCGTGGGCCACTCAACCACCGCTTTGACCTTCGCGGGGTCAGGCAGGACCTGGTTGTGTGAGATTACGAATCCTAAAAAGGAGGTGGTCTTGGCGTAAAACTCACATTTTTCGGCCTTGACGTACAGCCTGTTTTCCAGCAGCCGTTATAAGACCCGCCTCACGTGAACCTGGTGTTCCTCCCGTGACCTGGAGAAGATGAGGATGTCATCCAGGTACACGAACACGAAGAGGCCAAGGAAATCACGCAGGACGTCGTTGATTAGGCGTTGAAATACAGCGGGGGCATTGGTCAGTCCAAACGGCATCACCAGATACTCGAAGTGACCACTAGGCGTTCGAAAGGCCGTCTTCCACTCATCCCCCTCCCGGATCCAGACGAGGTGGTATGCGCTGCGGAGATCCAACTTGGTGAACCAGGTCGCCCCCTGGAGGGAGTGGAAGGCAGTGTCCATTAAAGGCAGGGTGTAACGGTCCTTCTCCGTGATGTCATTCAGGGCCCGAAAATCGATACAGGGGCAGAGTGACCCATCCTTCTTAGACACGAAGAAGAACCCTGCGCCGAGCAGAGACGAGGAGGGACGGATGATTCCTGCGTTGAGTGACTCCTTGATGTAACTATCCATTGCCTCTTGCTCTGGCGCTGACAGGCTGTAGAGGCGTCCGGATGGCAGGGGCGCCCCCGGGCGGATGTTGATGGCGCAGTCGTAGGGCCGGTGAGGAGGGAGAGACATCGCTCTGGACTTACTAAATACAAGACCCAGGTCATGGAACATCGAGGGCACCAGAGAGAGATCTGGAGGTGCGGTGTCCTTGGCCGGAGGGGGAGAGGACAGGGCGCAGGCTGCGGACTGTAGGCAGGTACCCATACAGAAGGAACTCCAGGCGGCAATTCTTCCTGTCTGCTGATCCAGCACAGGGTTGTGCAGACACAACCAGGGGTACCCTAGGATGACAGGCGACACAGAGGAGGACAGAACGTACAGGGTGAGATCCTCCCGGTGATTACCTGAGATAATAACAGGGACCGGCTACGTGCAATGAGTCACTCGTCCAAGGGGCGCACTGGAGAGGGTGACCAGGCTGAGAGGAGTGGCCAGAGGGTGGCAGGGGATGCCCAATTGGGTTGCCAGGCTCTTTGAAATAAAGCTCTGCTCTGCTCCTGAGTCCACCAGTGCGTGTGTGAGGTGCCCCGTGGCATTGTGACAGAAACGAATGGGCAGTGATAAACTAGTGAGGGGATTTGACCGGTTAGAGTCCGCGAGGCCCCCTACAGTGACTCGCGGACCTCCCCGTTTGGCTTCTCCGGGCAATGCTCCACGGTAAGTTGATTTCCTCCGCAATACATGCAGAGGCCCAACTCCCGGGGGCGCTGTTTCTCCGCTAGGGGGAGCTTTGACCGACCAACCACCATCGCCTCCGATTCCTCGGAAGACTCCGGAGGAGGTAACGCCAGGGGGCGGCCTTGAGGCATGCGGACGGAGCCTCCACGCGAGCGGCTGATTAACTTCCGCTCAGTGGACCGTTCATGCAGCCTGTTATCCAAACTAATAGTTACGGAGATTAGCTCCGAGAGCGTCTCTGGAAGGTCTCGACCGGCCAGCTCATCCCTCAGACCCGAGCTGAGGCTGCGAAGGAAGATGCCACAAAGTGCCGCCTCATCCCAGCCTACCTCCTCTGCTGCGACCCGGAAGTCGATAGCGTAGTCCGCCGCTGACCGGCTTCCCTGTTGGAGGCCAAGGAGGCGGTCAGTGAGGACGCTATCACGCCGGGAATGGTCGAACACCTCGAGAAAGCTCTGCATGAACTGGCTGTAGGAGAGGTTTGCGTAACTGGGCTTCGCCATAACGGCGTAAGCCCAAGTTAACGCTCGCCCCTCCAGAAGATTACCAACATAGCCAATTCGGCTGTGGTCTGAGGGAAAATCCCTGGGAACATGCAAAACACCAACTCACACTGCATGATGAACCCCCGCGCTCCGCCGAGCTTCCCGCTGAAGTGGGCGGGGGTTGGGAGAGGTGTGAGTCGGGTTGGAGTTCCCGCGGCAGACTGGCCGGCCACCGGAGCGGCGGGAGCTACCCCTCCCTGACGAGCTGAGGGGAACGCCTGCTGGGGGTCCAAGCGGTCTAACCGGTGAGTGATATTTACCAACTGGTTCAATATCACCTGCTGTTGGTGGGCTATTAAATCCACCCGAGCCTTGAGGGTGGAAAGACGGCGTGCGAGCCCGCTGTCTGCTGAGCTGCTCTGCTGGAGCCGTACTTACATAATGTCCGGCTCAGGAAACACGCACGCAGGCTCAGGATAGATTTAACAGCTTTATTCAACAAGCAGATGTGTCTGGATGGATGTGTGAGATATGTACATGTGATGAGGGTGAACACTGATGCACAGGAAGCAGAGCAGTGCGCTGTACAGCCGGACAGCCCTATGGAGAAAGCAAAGGACAGGGGTAAAGGGCACCACACCTGAACAGGAATAATGAGCTGTGTGCTGCTTACTTGTGGGTGGCAGGTGGCTGGCTTTGGCCAAGGGAGAAGCCCGGAAGACAGCGTCCTGCAGAGCCTGTGACGATGGTGAGGATTGGGTGGCGATGACGGGGTATCCGTCGCCAGAGAATCCACCTGTGCACAGGGGAGAAGACTTGGAAAAGGTAAGGAATGCTTACGTTGAAGCGTAGTTTCGCTGATGATCAGGATATGATCCAAACGCGAAGAAGTGCCAATGCGAACAGACGGCTCCAGACCGCTGCACAGGGCTGAGTGGGCTAAATAGTCCGCGGCTGACGAGGCGCAGGTGTGCGCGCAGCTGAGGCAGATGATGAGCAGCGAGTCGTGACATGTGCAACTGTAGTCACAGGAACATCAAGCTGCTTGGAGATGGTCTTATAGCCTTTACTGTTAACATGCTTGTCTATAATTTCCTTTCTAATCTCCTGAGACAACGCTCTCCTTTGCTTCCTCTGGTCCATGTTTAGTGTGGTACACACCATGTCACCAAACAGCACAGTGACTACTTGTCACCCTTTAAATAGGCCAACTGACTGATTACAAGTTTGTAGACACCTGTGATGTTAATTAGAGGACACATCTTGGTTGAACATGTCCCTATGGTCACATTATTTTCAATCTTTTCTAGGGGTACCATCATTTTTGTCCAGGCCTGTAGGTCTTGTTTACCATTTCTCTGTTGTGTTTTGATTTCTGTAGTTTCTTCTATGTGTTCTCCAGGTTGTCTTTATGTTTGGTTTCCCCTTTGACAGCGGCCAGGGCTGTCATTTTGTGTGGGCGTGCCCTGCCACTTGTCAAACTGCCAGCTGCCCCTCCCTCACCTGTTTACCAGCAGCCATTCAACCTCCTCATCATTCCCAGCTGTATGTTATTATCTGCCTTCCCTTGCTCAGGTTATCCCACATCTGCCTCTCATGAATAATCAGTTGCTTCCCTATATATAGTGGCTTGTTTCTTATATTCCTTGTCATTGCCTCATCGTCATATTGTGGGTGTAAGGACTGGTTATCCTTCGCCTCCGCCAGAGCCTTCTACTCTGGTGAGCCTCAATTGTAAGTGATTGTCGTGATTTATTATTTGCTCACTTTTGCACTTGTTTTTTGTGTTTTTTCAATAAACTCACAAACTCACAGTTCAGCGCCTGGGTAGTTTTTCTCTCCATGCGCCGTGTAAAAGTGCACAATCATGACAGATTCCCTGGCAAGATTCAAACCTGGGACCTCCAGCATACCAAGACATCACCTTAACCACAGCATCACACACCTGCTTCCGCTTACACTTTCTCAAATGAGAAATGTTCAATTGAAAAAGGTTTTCAAGCAGATGAAGTACAGCACTTAAAAGTTAAGATGTGCGACACTTTCCTTCCATATGCACAGGAGGAGCATGTTGTACGTTAGAAGAATTTTGCTACTGTACTGGTAATGAGTGTTGGGAGTAACAAGTTAGTAACATGTTACTGAAAAGCCACTACTTTTGCAGTAACATGCTGTGTAATGGAATTACTGTTTAAAAATTCAGTAATGCATTGCAGTTACTGAAATTTGATCAGATGCATTACTCATTACTTGTTTTATTATTATGGATAGATTTTTTTTTAGCACAGAGAAATAAATATACAAACTGACCCTACGTAATTGACGGAGCCGTCAGTCGACGTGACCTGTTCTAGAGAGCCTGAGACTTAATTACTGAGAGGAGGAAAAGCTGAAGCTACTTTGTTTTTGTGGAAATAGACATATTATTTTCCCTTTGTCATGGTTAAAGATAAAATCATATTGGTGGGTTGCAAACTAAGTGCCAGTTGAGACTTATGGCAATGTTTAGCTCCAACAAATGCTAGTGGTATGCTATGCTATCAACACCATGAAGTGGATCTACTGTATTCTGAGCAGCCACGGCTGGATGTAAAGTGGAAATACTTGTCTCAACAGCCACGGCTGGATTTCAAGCACACGAATACATCTGGACAGTTTGTGACGCAGCAAGAATTAGACCGACTGATTGCCAGATACGTCGTTCCAGAGTGAAGAAGTGATAACACTTTCCATCAGACAGCTGGACTGTGTTCCACTGAAACTAAAATGCATTTACTTGCTACCTGGATAAAGATTATTCAAAAATGGGCTTTGAGCTCCAAAAGGAATTTGAGGGACTGGGTCATGTCTCTGTCACAGCAGACATTTGGACTCTGGATAATGAACATGTTCTAAAAGCTCTGTCTGAAACAGTCTGTTTTCAGCCTGACATTAATAAGTCCGTAATGGAATCCATTAATTAAATTATTTTGCTATGCATGCAAGATGTCCCACCCGTGGAATGTATTACACTGGCTGGACACTGGCTGAAATAGTAAGGGATTTAAATCGAGAGCTGTAAATCAAGTATGTGTCTGTTAGTATATTACCAATTTTCTCCAAAGTTTTAGAAAAAAAAAACCTGTTGCTATACAGTTATTGGAGAATATGGAGTCTATTGCTCACATCCTCTCTACGGCTTCTGACCAAATTACTCAGCTGAGAGTGCTAACTCCAACTTGACTGAACAAATTCAATTCAATTCAATTCAACTTTATTTATATAGCGCCATTTCACAACAACAGTCATCTCATAGCACTATCAACTGTAGGGGAGACCCCCACAGTTGCAGAAAGACCCCAGCAATCAGGCGATCCCCTGTGAGCAAGCACTTGGCGACGGTGGAGAGGAAAAACTCCCTTTTAACAGGAAGAAACCTCCAGCAGAACCAGGCTCAGGGAGGGGCAGTCATCTGCTGTGACTGGCTGGGGGGTGAGGGGATAGAGAAGAAGAAAAGAACAGACATGTAGAGAGCAAACAGCACGATGGGGACTCAATCTATGGGAGAGAACAAACAAATGTTAATGACCAGCAAAAAACAAAATATTTCACAGAGAGTGAGGAAAGGAGTGAGGCCCAGTGCATTACTGGAGGTCCCCCGGCTGACTAAACCTATTAGCAGCATAACTAAGGGAGGGTTCAGAAACACATGATCCCTCCCTAATTGTAGGCTATATCAAAAAGGTAGGTTTTAGCCCTATTCTTAAAAACAGAGATCGAGTCTGACTCCCGAATCCAGATTATGGCGGCTGCACGGTGGCGCAGTGGTTAGCACTGCGGCAGCACAGTTTACCCTTGGCCGGGGGATTGTGGGGATCATGGGATCGATCCCAGCCCCCGACCAACAGTGATCTGTGTGGAGTTTGCATGTTCTCCCCGTGTTGCGTGGGTTTACTCCGGGATTTCTCCGGTTTCCTCCCACATGCCAAAAACATGCATGTTAGGTTAATTGGTTGTTCTAAATTGTCCCTAGATATCTGTTTCCTATAGGCCCTTAGAATAGAGGGTTAGTATTAATGAAAGCGCTTTGAGTGGTCTTTGTGACTAGAAAAGCGCTATATAAGTGCAGGTTAGTTAGTTAGTTAGTTAGATTGGCAGCTGATTCCACAGGAGAGGAGCTTGATAACTGAAGGCTCTGCCTCCCATTGTACTTTTGGAGATTCTAGGTATTACAAGTAATCCTGCATTTTGGGAGCGTAGTGCTCTGTTAGGATGATACGGTAGTATCAGATCTTTTAAATAAAAAGGAGCCTGATTGTTTAGAACTTTGTAAGTAAGAAGAAGGATTTTAAACTTAATTCTAAACTCTATGGGAAGCCAACGAAGGGAGGCCAGAACCGGAGAGATATGATCTCTCTTTCTAGTACCTGTTAAAACTCTTGCTGCAGCATTTTGGATCAGCTGAAGACTTTTTAAAGATGTTTTAGGACAGCCTGATAATAAAGAATTACAATAATCTAATCTCGAGCTAACAAAAGCGCGGATCAGCTTCTCAGCATCACTCTGAGACAAGATGCTCCTAATCTTGGCAATATTACGCAAATGATAGAAGGCAGTCTTAGAAACAAATTTAATATGTGAATTGAAGGACAAATCCTGATCAAAAATAACTCCAAGGTTCCTCACAGAGCTATTAAGAGAAAGAGTAACTGCATCCAAACTGAAAGTTTGATTTGGAAAGGAATTTCTAAGGTTTTTTGGACCAACAAGAATGACTTCAGTCTTATCTGAATTTAATAGCAGGAAATTACAAGTCATCCAAGCTTTGATTTCCTTAAGACAGGCTTCTAACTTGGCTAACTGATTAGTATCATCTGGCTTCATTGACAGGTATAATTGTGTGTCATCTGTATAACAATGAAAATGTATACAGTGCTTTCTAATAATGTTGCCTAACGGAAGCATATATAAACTAAAAAGAGCAGGGCCTAGCACAGATCCCTGTGGAACTCCATGACTAAGCTTTGAGCTGAAAGAAAACTCATCATTTACATGAACAAACAATCAGATAAATAAGATCTAAACCACTGCAACGAAGTTCCATTAAGTCCAACATAGTGTTCTAATCTATCAAGTAGAATATTATGATCAATAGTATCAAAAGCTGCACTAAGATCTAAAAGGACAAGTACAGAAACTAGTCCATTATCAGATGCAATGAGGAGGTCGTTAGTGACCTTCGCTAAGGCTGTTTCAGTACTATGATGGATTCTAAACCCAGATTGAAACTCTTCAAGTAAACCATTTCCCTGCAGGTGGTCAAATAATTGCGTAGCAACAACTCTTTCTAAGATTTTTGAAATGAAAGGGAGATTAGAGATTGGTCTATAGTTAGCTAAAGCTCCTGG
Source organism: Pholidichthys leucotaenia (assembly GCA_020510985.1). NCBI lineage: Eukaryota > Metazoa > Chordata > Actinopteri > Cichliformes > Pholidichthyidae > Pholidichthys > Pholidichthys leucotaenia. The sequence goes on along the minus strand of CM035845.1, from coordinate 36,849,791 downwards.
ATCTAGCGTTGGCTTTTTGAGTAAGGGTTTAATTACAGCTGTTTTAAAAGCCTGCGGTACATGGCCTAAAGTTAATGAAGAATTGATTATATGAAGAATAAAGCTACCAATAAGTGGGAAGACTTCTTTAAATAACCTGGTAGGAATAGGGTCTAAAAGACAAGTTGAAGGTTTGGATGAGGAAACTATTTTGTCTAAATCACAAAGGTCGATTGGAGTAAACTCATCAAGACAGACATCAATAGAAGGAGTTGTAGTAGTTACAGTATTTAAGTTAACTGTGGGAAGAATCTGATTGATTTTATCTCTGATGGATGAAATTTTATTATTGAAAAAGTTCATAAAGTCCTGACTAGTAAGCTCTAAGGGGATGCTAGGATTGACAGAGTCCTGACTCTTTGTCAACCTGGCTACAGTACTGAAAAGAAACCTGGGATTATTCTTGTTCTCTTCTATTAATGCAGAGTAATAACTCGTTCTAGCTTTTCTAAGAGATTTTTTATAAATTAAAAGATGATTTCTCCAAGCTAAATAGATTTCATCTAAATTAGTAGAGCGCCATTTTCTTTCTAATTGACGAGTCTTCTGTTTTAAGCTACGAGTTTCTGTGTTGAACCAAGGAGTTAAAAATCTCTGATTAGACTTTTTCTTTTTTAAGGGGGCCACCAAGTCTAGAGCCTGATGCAGAGAAGCTGAAACACTATCCACCATGTTATCAATTACAGAAGGAGCAAGCTGTCTATAGCTTATTTCCGTTGTGTTGACACATGGCATAGAGGAAACAATCTGCATAAATTTGGAAACAGCATCATCTGAGAGGCATCTACTGTGATAATATTTTTCTTAAGGAGCCAAATAGTCAGAAATAGTAAAATCAAAGGTTAACAGACAATGGTCTGACAGTACAGGGTTATGAGGAGACACTACAAGATTTTCTATTTCTATGCCATATGTCAGAACAAGGTCCAATGTATGGTGGAGGTAATGAGTAGAATTTCCTACTTTCTGAGAAAACCCAATCGAGTCTAATATTGAATTAAAAGCCACATTAAGGCAGTCACTATCTACATCCACATGTATATTAAAGTCCCCTACTATAATTATTCTATCAGATTTCAGCACTAAATCAGCTAAGAAATCAGCAAATTCGGATAAAAATTCTGAATAGGTTGATGGGGGACAATAAACTATGGCAAATAAAATTGGGTTTAACCTGAAATTGCTAAAGTGCCCAACACTGAGGACCAGGCCCTCAAAGGAATTATAACATGTTTTTTGCTTTACATTAACTAGTAATTTGGAATGGTAAATTGTTGCTACTCCTCCTCCACGACCAGAACTTCTGGGATTTTGACAGTTTAAATAACCAGAGGGAGTTGATTCATTTAAACCAACATAATCCTCTTGCCCTAACCAAGTCTCTGTAAGGGAAATTAAATCAATCTGATGATCAATTAACAGATCATGGACTAACAGAGACTTGGGAGTTAGAGACCTAATATTTAATAAACCACATTTAATTTTTAAATTATGAGGAGGAACAGAGGCCAAATCATTCAATTTAGAGGCTTTATGTTTAATTTGAGTTTTACCAATATTTTGCTTTATCACTTTGGGACGCTTATACATTATATTTTTATTTACTTTGGAGGGAGCAGACAACGATTCTCTGATGGGGAAGACAGGGGCTAAGCTGAGGGGTGGCGGATGAAGAGGAGCTGCAGAGAGGCGTGTAAGACTGCGACTCTGCTTCCTGGTCCCAACTCTGAGTAGTCACGGTTTTGGAAATTTGGATAAAAAAGATGCCAGATTGTTAGATAAATGAGAAGCACCATCCAAAGTGGGATGAATGCTGTCTCGTCTCATAAGACCAGGTTTTCCCCAAAAAGAGCTCCAATTGTCAATGTAGCCCACGTCATTTTTAGGACACCACACAGACAGCCAGCGGTTCAAGGATGACGAGCGACTAAACATGTCATCACTGGTCAGATTGGGGAGGGGCCCAGAGAATACTACAGTGGCAGACATCGTTTTTGCAAACTCACACACCGATTCTATATTAAGTTTCGTGACTTCCGACTGCCGGAGACGGATGTCATTAATGCCGGCGTGAATAACAATTGTGGAGTATTTACAGTCACTTTTAGCCAGCATTTTCAAATTTGACTCGATGTCGCCTGCTCTGGCCCCAGGAATACATTGGACTATGGCCGCTGGAGTCTCTAGGTTCACGTTTCTGACTACAGAAACAAACAAAGAAATTAAGAAATTAAAAACAAACAAAAAAATAAAAATCAAGAGATCAAGGTTGGGTTGTGGGAGCTGTTTTACTGAACCTAAAAAAAAAAACAAAAAAAAAAAACTTTTGATGCAGTGAATCATTACATTTTTTTTTTCCACAATATCTTTATTGAACCTTTTTTTTTTTTTAACAAACATGATACAAACAATCAAACACTAACACTAAAGTACTACAAAAAAAAAAAAAATGCACTAAAAACACCAACAACCACCAACAAAATCAAGTCTTTAACAATGCTCCTCTGTTTAGTCTAGACAATCCAATACATAAGTATACATATTATGTTCACCAGTTTGGAATTTACAAGGTCCACACACATCATTCACCTTCTTCTTCAAGAGTTATGTTTAAATTTTTTACATAATCAATAAAAGGTCTCCATATATTCTCAAACACAATTTCCTTTGATTTCAGTATATATGTTATTCTTTCTAATGGAAGGTTTGTTAACATCTGTCTTAACCACTGAGTCACATCTGGTCTATGAGTCTTTTTCCATAATAGTGCAATACATTTTTTGGCATTAAGCAAACTGAGGTCTATGAATGTTCTTTCACTTTTATTAAAATTATGCTTTTCTGGGTACAGACCCAACAAAAACAGTTTAGGATTCAATATGATTTGTTTTGAGATTATTTTTTCAATTGTTACCCTCACCTCTTCCCAAAACATTCTTATTAATCTACATTCCCATAAACAATGAAATAGGGTTCCTTTACTTTCCATGCATTTTGTGCATGTATCTGGTATATTTTTGTTATATCTATTTAACTCCTCCGGTGTAACATACATCCGCATTAACCATTTGAAATGTATCAATTTAAGGCGTGCATTTATTGATTTGGTTTGAGCTTCTGTACAAGCCAATTCCCATTGTTCCTCTGAAATTTCAATTTGCAGATCTTCTTTCCAGTAGTTTAATCTTTTCAGTGAATTTTCACTTGAAGATAGTGTCAATGAGTTATAAAACTCTGAAATAATACCCTTTCTTTTACTATCTTTCATCATCATTTTTTCCAAGGATGAATAAATAGGTCGAGTGAGAGCTTTATTTTGATTTGATCGAATAAAGTTTCTAAGTTGAAGATATTTAAAAAAATGTGTTCTATTGAGATTAAATTTGATCCTCAGCTCTTCAAAAGACATTATGTTGTCTGCACATGGCAAATATAAATCCTGAATCTTTTGTATCCCTTTTAAATTCCATACTTTAAATACAGCGTCCGCTCTCCCTGGTTTAAAACATTACATTTTAGTTACAAAAAAATATTTAAGATGAATTTTTCTAATCTGGCCATGCAATGTTTTCGTCTTATCTGTGTGACAGACAACAACGTGTAATGGTGAATAATGAAAGATCTTCTTTCTTAGCATCTTAAAATTCTAGTTTTCCACCCGAAGAATGTTTCATATTGGCTGGAAGTTGGCAGGAATGCTAAGGGGTTAAGTATGCATTTAAAAGTAATGTGAATGTTACTTTTCCAAGTAACTGGTTACTTTAATCATGCAGTAATTGGTAAAGTAATTCAGTTACTTTTGAAAAGAAGTAACTAGTAACTGTAATCAGTTATTATTTTTTTTTAGTAACTTGCCCAACACTGCTGGTAGGATTAGAACCCAGGACTCCTGTGTGACAGATAACGAAGTTAACCCCAACACCACACAACTGCTTTAGACCAAGTACTGACTCTCACACATGATAGCAAAATGCTCCATTGACAAGACAAAGGCTGACAGATATTTCACAAACACGATTTTTGGAACATGAACTGAATTCAATGAAATTTGGTGTTTTGCTGAAGAGTACTGTTGTGATTATGAGTGTGAAGTTTCATCAAGTTTGGATCACTTCATCAGAAGATTTGTCAGAACATACATGCCACACAGAAACAGTAAAATTTGATTTAACTATAAAATCAAAATGGACTGACATTTTTCGATAATGTTAACAGCTTTTCATTATTAACATCTAATTTCAAACAATTTGGATGAATGGCCTTGGAGGGGTTCATTTTGAGTTTACTTACACATTTTTGATAATACGGTGCAGAAAACTTCATTTTCAGGGCATAAGACCAGTGGAGAAAAGTTGCGGAAGATTTCAGAGAATAAAATGACAAAAGAATTTTGAATCTAGGCCCAGCTGTTCTCAAGACATTTGCAGAAACATAAAACTTTTTATTATAGCACCACCTAGGTATACAGTGCTTTGCTTTATGGTCTCTGAGTAGTGGGCATAATTTCTGACCAAACTGTAATATTTCATGTTTCTGCATGTTACCGTTTGTTTTCCCCATGCACTTCTAGGAGAGAAAAATAAGAAGACTCATAAGAATAAGCAGATCCACAATTACAATAGAACCACTGCCTGGAAACCTAATAAATCAATCAAATACGAGAGCTGGTCATTAAGGATTTTCCCTGACTCACTTCTGGTTATTGTAGGAGGATGAAACTGCACATCTCTAAATTGCATATCTCTAAATATGCTGTGCCAAAGCTATGGAAAAAAACAAACTTGCGTCACTCCTATTGGCTTCTATAGAAATTGTAGAATGTGGAAGTCATGTGGGTCATGGAGCCCCGAATAGTTCCAAACATTGGAACTTTCTCCATAGATTGCCATTCATGTGTCTGTTTAATAATCCTGGGTAAGTTAATGAATGGTCGTTGTTTTGGTCATTTTACCACTTAAATTAACATGTAGATTATGTAGTCTGTGATCTTGTTTTTATTTTGTCAGCTTTTTTCATGTTTACGTACAATAAAAGCTCATAAACTTGCATTTGACATTAGCCTGTGCTAGCTCAACATGATAGCCTAGTTAGCCCTTATTTCAAAAATATGTGCAGTTGTTGGGTGAACGCACAGTTTCCGAGAGGCATTGGAGATGGGTAGTAGCATTATACTGTATGATGGGACATGATGTGAAAACCTGTGACAGAGCAGAAGTGATTTATTATCTTGTGCATTGTAATTGTCGTAGCATTAGCAGCGTAACTGCAGGACCATGTTACGGTAGATTTCAAAGACGGCTTACAAAAATGAAACTGCTTTACTTTTCTGTAGAGGAAAAACATGAAACCATGAGAGGCTGCCATGTTTACCAACAAACCTGCTTTCTCCAAGGACATAAAAGTGGAACAAGGTAGGAATTACCAGATACAGTTCTTCACATTCTCCAAAGTTATCATCATCGGTGTCAACCCACAATAATTGCAATGCTATTTTTAACTTTAATAAATTAACAGTATTAATAATTTATGATTCTGCTGAAATCACAAGAGTTTAGTTCGTATTGCCAACACTCATTCAAACTCGTTTCCAGTGAGAGTTGGACTCCGCCAGGGCTGCCCTTTGTCATGATCCTGTTCATAATCTTTATGGACAGGGTATCTAGGCGCAGCCAAGGAACAGAGGATGCTATGTTTGGTGACCACAGGATCTCATCTCAGCTGTTTGCTGATGATGTCGTCCTATTGGCTTGATTGAGGAATGACCTACAAATCTTATTGGAGCGGTTTGCTGTGTGAAGTGTGAAGAGGCTGGGATGAGAATCAGCGCCTCCAAGTCCGAGTCCATGGTCCTCAACCGGAAAAGGGTGGTTTGTCCTCTCTAGGTCCTGGGTGAGCTCCTGCCCCAATTGGAGGAGTTTAAGTATCTCAAAGTCTCATTCATGAGTGAGGGGAGAATGGAGCGTGAGATTGACAGATGGATCGGAGCAGCATCTGCAGTGATGCAGATGTTGTATTCCTTTTGCAACTTGCTGTAATGCTTTAATGCTTTTATGTAAAGCACTTTGAATTGTCTTGTAACCGAAATGTGTTGTACAAATAAACTTGCCTTTCCTTGCCTTGCCTCACCTGCCCTTCCTCTCTCCTCTTCCCCGAGTACTGTGCCTGATGACATCACTCACCGCCGGGAGTTGCAGCATCTCATTAAGGAGGTGGAGGAGTGTTATACACTTTTCTTGCTTCTGGACGGGTGGGAGGATGCAGCGTGAAGGGATGCAGCATGGAGGCTCACTCATCAGATCATCGCCACAAAGCCCCATCTGAGGGAGGACATTCCTGCCTTCCTCAACATTTTTCTGCATTTCGATGAGTACGCCCTCATACCCGAGGAGGAGGGGCTGTCATCAGTTCCAGAGTCTGGTGCCGAGGTGTACCCATCTTCTGTTCCTGAAAAGATGTGCTTCCACTGCTTATTCTGCCAGTTTCCACTACTGAGGTTGGTGGTGGCCCGGTCGAAGATTTGTTCTCCCGGCTGAGGTGGCTGTGCTGGGGGTGGACCCCCGTGCGTCAGGGCTTGAGGATTTGCAACCACTGGCGCTTGGGGTCACTGATCTGCATGCTACATCTGAGGTCGCCGCAGATCAGGCAGTTTTTTTGAGACCTGTTGTGGTGCCAGAGGTCAGTGCACTACCACCTGCCGTACTGGAGTCCAGCATGCGCCTGCCTGCTGTTTCTGAGAACTGTACGCCTCAGTCATCTGATATGGAATTGATTACTCTTCTGCCATCTGTTTGTGAATTAGGGACTCCTGTATTAGTGTCTCATGCACCAGATATTTCTGCATTTAGATGTCCTGAACTAGAAATTTCTGCACCTGTGTGTGTTGAACCAGAAATTTCTGCATTTGTGTGTCCTGGACCAGAAAATTCTGCTTTAGTGTGTCTTGGACCCGAAAATTCTGTGTTTATGTGTCCTGGACCAGAAAATGCTGCATTTGTGTCTCGTGAACCAGAAAATTCTGCATTTGTGTGTCATAAACCAGAAAATTCTGCATCTTTGTTTCCTGTGCCAGAGATTTCTGCACCTGTGTCTCCAAAACTAGAAATTTCTGCATCTATTTCTCCTGAGCTGGAGATTTCTGCTTTTGTTTCCCCTGAGCCAGAAATGTCTCTGTTTCCTGTGTTAGCTTCTGTGCAGAGTGCTCCTGTGTTAGCTTCTGAGCAGAGAGCTCCTGTGTTAGCTGAAGAGTAGAAAGCTCCTCTGTTAGCTGCAGAGCAGAGAGCTCCTGTGTAAGCTGCAGAGCAGAGAGCTCCTGTGTTAGCTTCTGTGCAGAGTGTTCCTGTGTTAGCTTCTTGTGCATGGAGCCCCTGCATTAGCTTCTGTGCAGAGAGCCCCTGCATTAGCTTCAGAGCAGAGGGCTCCTGTGTTAGCTTCAGAGCAGAGGCCTCCTGTGTTAGCTTCTGTGCAGAGTGCTCCTGTGTTAGCTTCTGTGCAGGGAGCTCCTGTGTTAGCTTCTGTGCAGGGAGTGCCAGTCTTAGCTTCAGAGCAGAGAGTTCCAGTGTTAGCCTCAGGGCAGAGAGCTCCTGGTTTAGCTTCAGAGCAGGAAGCTCCTTGGTTAGCTTCAGAGCAGGGAGCTCCTGGGTCAGCTTCAGAGCAGGGAGCTCCTGGGTTGTTCTCTAAGCCTAAGGCTCCTGTGTTTCCTTCTGAGATTAGGGCATATATGACGTCTCCTGAGTTTGAGGTTTCCGTGCTATCCCCTCCTGAGGTTTTCATATTTTCTCCCTCCGAGGTTGAGGTTCCCTTGTTATCACCCGCTGAGGTTGAAGTTTCCATGTTATCACTCCTCAAGGTTGAGGTTTCTATATTATCACCTCTCGAGGTTGAGGTTTCTGTGTTGTCACCTCCAGAGGGTAAAGTGTCTGCGCTACCATCTCCTAAGTTTTGGGGTTCCTTGTTATCATCTCAAGTTTAAAGTTTCCATGTTATCTCGTGATCTGGGAAATTGTGTTTTATTAGAACGTGAAAATTCTGTTTTGAAATCTTTGTTATCCTTGGTACGAGAAGATTCTGTTATCATTTGAGCAAGAGAACTCTGTATTGAAATCTTTGTTATCCTTGGTATGTGCGGATCCTGTGTTGTTTTCAGAACAAGGGGCTCGTGAGTTTTCTCCTGTTTGGCGGCCCTGGGACTCTGGTAGACCATCTGACCCGTCTTGTTTTTTTGTCCAGTGGCCCTGGGACTTTGGCAGGCCACCCGACCCGTTTTTGTATTTGTTTTGGGGCCATGGACTTTGGTTATGCCCCATACTCTTTATTTCATGTTTTTGGCTCTGTGGGGGGGAAAGGATTGGTTTTGGTCGGCCTGGCCTTGGACCCCCCCACCACCACCACCTACCCTGGGAGGGTGCTTTTCTGTTTTGTTTGGTTGATGTTGCCTGGAGTTGTCTGGAAGCTGCCCCTTAAGAGGGGGGTACTATCAGGAGGTGAGTTGTAGCCATGTCCTCGCTTTGTGTTACAATTTACTTTTCTTGTCACCAGGACGTGGCCTCCAACTTGCATCCCCGCATTACGTTTATTTTTCTGGGTTCTGCATTTATTTATTTATTTTTATCTTGGTCCTGTTCTGTCATCTTGATTTGTATATTCATGTGCTATCTTGTTTTTAGTTAATGCGTGTTTATCTGTGTGGAGTTTGCATGTTCTCCCCGTGTCGCGTGGGTTTACTCCGGGATTTCTCCGGTTTCCTCCCACATGCCAAAAAACATGCATGTTAGGTTAATTGGCTGTTCTAAATTGTCCCTAGATATTTGTTTCCTATAGGCCCTTAGAATAGAAGGTTAGTATTAATGAAAGCGCTTTGAGTGGTCTTTGTGACTAGAAAAGCGCTATATAAGTGCAGGTTAGTTAGTTAGTTAATCTTTCCTGGTTTGTGTTCTGTTTATTTCCTGATTACTCACAGCTGTTTTGTGTTCCATTATTAGTTCACCTGCTATTTAAGGGATGCAGCCCCTCACTTGGGTGCTGCGTCATTAGTCACTCTGACCTGTTTCTGCACGCATCTGTTCTGTATCCTGACCTGTAGTTTTGCCTGTACCCTAGTCTGTTTTTGCATTGCATTTCCCATACTGCTTTATTTTGTGTTGAATTAAATCATGTCTAACACTCGCTCAGCATATGAGTCCAGCTCCCTGCCCCACCGGGGCACCAACCTGTTATGTCTGTAAAAGGTGGAACAATGATGAGGCAAGTGGTGAACTACACAGGACTTTATTATACACTCACAGAATGCAGACAGACGCTCCCGCTAGGCTGAGAGGTGGTCGAAGAGACCACCCCTCTACCACACAGCCCTCTTATACTCTGGGTGACGTCACCACCCATGTATCACCATAATATGTCCAACGAACAGCACTACATTTTCTCCCCCCTTCAAAAAAAGTCCAAAACATACATACAATCAAGACCCTCCCCAATTTGGTACCCGAATCACACTCTATAACTGACAGAAAGTCTGTGAAGCCCTATAACATTTATACAAAACAACTAAAGCTAGGGGAGGACAGTTGGACTGCTGTCCCACCCCCACACAGCCAGACGAATTTTTCTGCCATCTTTATTAAGCGCATTCTTTCAAACACAAAAGTGCCATGCTCCTAAAATAAAGAAATAATTCAAAGTAATCCCCCTATTTTGAAAACCTATGCAACAGATTATTCCTCATTATAACATCAAACATCACTCTCATCACCACCATGCAGAACACGTTAACTTGGGCAATCAACAATAACATATATTAAACACATTGCCCCCCCCCCCCCAAATTATCAGTCAGTTACCGTAGAAAGCCCACCCCCCGGAGACCCGTCAGGAGGGTCCCAAACAGAGCATTTCCTCTTCTTGGCACCCGGAGACGATCTACGTCAGTGCCAAGACACCTTTCTCTCCTCAAAGGCGCATCGTAGCTCATTGGGGTGCCTCTCTGTACCATCGGACAGCTGAAGGTAACCGTCCTCCCGGACAGCCACCATCTGCAGCTGCTTCTGGTCCTCCTGCCGTTTTCTCTTCCTACGAATCCCTCTCGACCGGGCCTCTTCTCTGGGTCAGACCAAATCAGTGACCCCCAGAGGAGCCCTACTAGGCTTCCAGTGTTCCTGAGTGGCACATTTTTTAACCGTGCCAGCCGGTCCTGCCCCGCTTGCTTTCATTTGGGATGCTGGTGAAGGTGTTGTGATCCCCTGTTTTTTGGTTCCTCCCAGCCGAACTCCGGAAGCAGGATGAGTCAGCCACTCGGCTCCATCCACCATCACGGGCGTTCCACGGTGCCACCCAGTTCCCTCAGCTAGGGCAACTTGGGCTCTGACACAGGAACCCTCCTGCGATGGCCCTGAATGGGGTTGGTCCTGCTCACCTTCCAGATTACTAGACCAAGGTTTGTCTCACACTGCATCATCCACCACTCGCGGCACCGGTAGGTCCCACAAACCACAGCCCGACCACTCCTCACCAATGCTGCTGGTGATGGAAAACCCCAGTCCATAGAAACGGTCGCAGCCCATCACATTCTTGCCACTGCCAGTCACTATAAACTTCAGGTTGGCGACCACCGCTGACTTGTATTGGGCTGTCAGCTCCACCAAACCCACAATGGGAAGCCTCCATCCTCCATACCCGCATAATGGCTTCAAATGACCTCTCATCTGATGGTATGGGAAGAAACTCCTCACAGTGGGCCAACTCAACACCGATCTCAATGCGCTCGTGTCAACCAGTAATGGTACCTTCACTCCATCCAGTTCCACCGCTCCAACGAACAACACTACACAACCATGACAGTTTCTTACTTATTTAGTATTTTCCATCCTGATTACTTACTAGTTTTCAGAGTACAGTGTAATTTATATACACATGTACTAGTAGATCTCAGTAAATAGAATATCATGATTTGTATTTTAATTTCAAAAACTATAATCAGAATTGAAAAAAAGGCCTGAATTATCACCTTGTGCCTGTAATGAATAGTGAAGATATGAAAGTGTGTCTTTTTGAATTGTTAAAAAATAACTTTTTCACAATATTCTAATTTACTGAGATGCACTAATGTGTTATACTTACTTACAGTACACACACAGAAAATCCCTACTAATTTGAAAAGTTAACTGTACAGGTGTAAAGTGCACAACCCCAGTAACTTAGCTAGATTTTTTAATAGATATTTTCAATTCATGGGTCCCATGGATCGTTACCTTATCTTGGTGGGGGGGTTGCATGTCCTAGTGATCCCAGGAGCTATGTTGTCCAGGGCAATTTGCCTCTGGTAGGGTCACCCAAGATAAATTGGTCCTGGGCAAAGGGCCAGAGGAAGAATGATCCAAAAGACTCCTATGATGAATGCTACAACTAAGATTCAGTGTATCCTGCCTAGTATGGGGATACCGGGGCCCCGCTCCGGAGCCAGGCGTGAAGGAGGGGCTCGATGATGAGCATTTGGTGGCCGGGTTCCTGCTCATGGGATCCAACTGGGCTCACCCAGAAGGAACTATATGGGTCCACCCTGATGTGGGCTCACCACTTGCAGGAAGGACCATAGGGGCCCGGTGCAATGCGGATCAGGTAGCAGGCGAAGGCAGAGACCTTGGCGATCTGATCCCAAGCTTCCTAAACTGGCTTTTGGAATGTAAACGTCACCTCTCTGGTGAGGAAGAAGCCTGAGCTGGTGCATGAGGTTGAGAGATACCAGCTCGATATAGTCGGGCTCGCCTCAACGCACAGCTCTGATACTGGAACCAGTCTCCTGGAGACGGGCTGGAGCTTGGCCTACTCTGGAGTTGCTCTGGGCAAGAGGCGGTGAGCAGAGGTGGGTATTATTGTATCCCCCCACCTTGCTGCCTCTACAATGGAGTTTTCCCCGGTGGACGAAAGGGTTGTTTCCCTGCCCCTTCATGTTGGAAAACTGGTCCATACCATTGTTTGTGCCTATGCACCAAATGACACTTCAGAGTACTCACCGTTTTTGGAGTCTCTGACTGGGGTGTTGGAGAGTGCTCCTCTTGGAGACTCCATTGTCCTACTGGGGGACTTCAGTGTATCAGAATCAGAATCAGAATCAACTTTATTGCCAAGTATGCTTACACAAACAAGGAATTTTACTTATCACTAAGGTGCGCTCATTGTTAAGCACTCCCTAATGACGCGGCAGCCATACAGGTGCCTCATGCAGTGGGGGGTAAAGAGGGGGAGGGGGAAGGGGGTGACACACTGGGCAGAGAGAAAAAACATAGTTATCAAAATATGGCTCGAGTGAGCAAGATTGTGATCACATAGAAAAAAACCCTCTAAGCACACTTAGCAGACAATACAGATCCACACATTAACAAAGCAAGAGAGAGATCAGTGTGTGTATGTCAGTCATATGATATCAGTGTGAGTGCAGTGTGTGAAGTATCAGTTACTGGTGGACAACAAAAATCGTCTCTTAGGCAACAGCTAGACGTTATGTCCTTGTGTCCTAAAACATAGATAACATGTCCACAGAGTTCATCTCTCTTCAGTTCATGCCAGATGGTAAAATTCCATGTTAGTCACATGGCTGTCCTTGGAGAGTTCAGATTGTTGCACATCAGCAATTGTTTGGGTTAAAGAGAAGCCAAGCCAAAACTCCCTTCCGCCTTATCTTTTCTCCTGGAGGAATGATTCTCAAGGACGCCGAATCAAGGCCTGATAGGCACAGTTCACTTAGAGCATAGAAATTTCACCTCTCATGCGATTCTGTGCATCACAATTTACATTCACAGGCTTAAAATCATTCCCTGGAGAGCACCCAGCAACTCCGAGATGTTTCCCACCTTCCGGCCGCTATCAGTGCTCCCCAGCTGGTCGAATTGTTGACGGAGCTTCGCCGGGTCCGCATTTTGACCAGCTCTTCCAACTTCTTTAATTTCCGATACACCAGGAAAACTCCAAAGCCAAACAACAGAAATCCTGTGATCATAAGCCAAACGGGTAGATGTCTTCCACATCTTCAATCGAATCACACAGACACATGAGTTCCAATTGTTCCATGAGTCTCTCCACTTGGGCTCTCCCTGGCCCGATTTTCTTTTTAAAAAAGTGGTGTCAATTGCATTTAAAGCCCAGCTCAATTCCATAATTTCCATAATTTCCATTTGGGTCGAGATGCAGCAGAAGAAGAGCGAGACACAGACAGGACACAGCAAGCTGGGATCAGTAAGGTAGGAGGAGAAGGGAGAGGAGAAGAAATGTGTCTGCTCTCTCTGATAGCCGGAAGAAGAAGGTGTTTATGTGGGCAATGACAGTGAAACCTGGAGGGGGGTGATTGGGAAGAAGGGTCTGTCCGATCTGAACCTGAGTGGTGTTCAGTTATTGGACTTCTGTGCCAATCACAGTTTCTCCGTAACGAACACCATGTTCAAGCATAAGGGTGTCCATATGTGCACCTGGCACCAGGACACCCTAGGTCGCAGGTCGATGATCGATTTTGTTATCGTGTCATCAGACCTCAGAACTCAGAAATCAGAAAAGATTTATTGCCAAGTACATTAACAGTAAACAACTGATAACATACGAGGGATTTGACTTGACACAGAAAATGACCTGCATTTCCGGTGACGCGGCAGCATCTGAAAAACGCGCCTGTCATCAGATGGGTACAGGATGCATAGGGAGGAAAAGGATAACACAATAGGAAAGAGCAAAAAACCATTGATTGTCAGAATACCAGTCATATATGATCAATATATCTACTACATATATATCAGCTACAATATATCAGCTACAATGCTCTGCACTGTGTGTCTGTGTGTGTGTGTGTATATATATATTTTATAGTAATATGTACATATGTATATTAGCTGCTCTTGCTTCCTTGTTTTTTTCTTGCCTTCTGATTGTTGCTCTGAGTGTTGCTATCCCTGTGCTGTTGCAATTCTGGAATTTCCCCGTTGTGGAACTAATAAAGGCTTATCTTATCTTATCTTATCTTAATTTTATGATTACAAGAAAAAAAGCCCTCAATGCACAGTTAGCAGACAAGAATGTACACAAGAACACAAAGAGAGCAGTGAGTGAGTGATCTTATTCATCAGTTTTTGAGTCAGTGTGGGTGTAGTGTTGAGTGTAGGTGTTGTATCAGTTAAGAACAACAAAGTCTCTTTGGCAGGAGATGTTTTGTCTTAGCTGCTGGCATTTGTCCTTGAGCCATGCAGCTGACTGTCTGTAGAGTCAATGCAGCTCAAATGTTTTGGAAACAAAAAACTGCAGATAATCTTTAGGACTTGTGTGAGGGGGTCAGATTAGTCGAATAGTACTGATCCCAGAGAAAGAAACTTTATATTTTCTTAAAGATTCAGTACTTTAATCCTTCAGTGCTGGATGTTGAATCCTTCATGGACGGCTCTCAGCGTGATCATGATGTAATCCATTTTCCTAGACAGTTCTCCATTTGCCGCTGTCAGAGTCCTCTCCATTTTTTCAATTTGATGGTTAAGCCTCGCCTGGCCAGCATTTTGATAGGCTATGTCCATCTTCATCAATTTACGGTACACCAGGACAATCCCAGATCCAATCAGAACGATCCCGATGACCATTACTACGAAGACGTACAAATCTTCGACATCTTCGATGGAAAGATCAGACATGCACAAGAGTTTCCAATTACTTGTGTCCCTCAAATAGCCCGCAGCAGCCGTTCCTGCGGGGCAAACAACCTCCCCCGGGGCACTTTTCCTCGTTGAAAAAATAGTGTCAATTGCGTTCAAAGCCCAGCTTATTAAATCCATAATTTCGTTTGATAATCAGCAGTAGAGACACGCAGACAGACGATAGCAAGCTGGGATCCAGTTAGTTAGAGGAGGGAGGAGATGAAAAGTCAGAGCTGGAGAGAAGAAAAAAGCGTCTGCTCTCTTTGGGAGGCGGAAGTGAGAGACCTGCGACCATATTTCTTGGACACTCGGGTAAAGAGAGGTGCAGAGCTGTCAACTCATCACCACTTGGTGGTGAGTTGGATCCGATGGCAGGGGAGGACGCCATTCAGACCTGGTAGACCCAAGCATAGTGAGGGTGTGCTGGGAACGTCTGGCTGAGGCCCCTGTCCGGGAGGTCTTCAACTCCCACCTCCGGAAGAACTTCAACCACATTCTGAGGGAGTCTGGAGACATGGAGTCTGAATGGGCCATGTTCTCCACCTCTATTGTTGAAGCGGCGGCCCAGAGCTGCAGCCGCAAGGTGGTCGGTGCAGCTCGTGGTGGCAACCCCTGAACCAAGTGGTGGACACCAGTGGTGAGGGGGGCCATTAAGCTAAAGAAGGAGTCCTATCAGGCTTGGTTGGCTTGTGGGACTCCGAAGCAGCTGAGGTGTACCGGCAGGCCAAGCGGAGTGCAGCTTGGGTGGTTGCTGAAGCAAAAACTCGGGTATGGGAGGAGTTCGGTGAGGCCACGGAACAAGATTTTCGGTCAGCCTCGAAGAGATTCTGGCAAACTGTCCAGCGGCTCAGGAGGGGAAAGCAGCTCTCTGTCCACGCTGTGTATGGTGCAGATGGGGCGCTGTTGACTTCGACTGGGGATATCGTCGGGCGGTGGAAGGAATACTTCGAGGATCTCCTCAATCCCACTGATACGCCTTCCACAGAGGAAGCAGGGCTTGTGGACAAGGGGGATGACTCGCCTATCACAGGGGCTGAGGTCGCCAAGGTGGTTAAAAATCTCCTTGGTGACCGGGTCCCGGGGGTGGACGAGATTCGCCCTGAGTACCTCAAGGCCCTGGATGTTGTAGGGCTGTCATGGTTGACACGCCTCTGCAACATTGCATGGAGGTCAGAGGCAGTGCCTTTGGCATGGGAAACCGAGGTGGTGGTTCCTCTCTTCAAAAAAGGGGACCGGAGAGTGTGCTCCAACTTTAGAGGGATCACACTCCTCAGCCTCCCTGGGAAGGTCTATGCCAAGGTACTGGAGAGGAGAGTCCGGCCGTTGGTCAAACCTTGGATTCAGGAGGAGCAATGTGGTTTTCGTCCTGGCCGTGGCACATCGGACCAGCTCTTTACCCTCTTGAGAATTCTTGAGGGTTCGTGGGAATTTGCCCAACCAGTTTACATGTGTTTTGTGGACTTGGAGAAGGCATTTGACCACGTCCCTCATGGTTTTTTGTGGGGGGGTGCTTTGGGAGTATGGGGTATCGGGCTTGTTGTTACGAGCTATTAGGTCTCTGTATGACCGTTGTGAGAGTTTGGTTCGTATTGCCAACACTCGGTCGGACTCATTCCCAGTGAGAGTTGGACTCCGCCAGGGCTGCCCTTTTTCACCGATCCTGTTCATAATTTTAATGGACAGGATTTCTAGGCGCAGCCAGGGAATAGAAGGTGTCATGCTTGGTGACCACAGGATCTCATCTCTGTTGTTTGCAGATGATGTTGTCCTGTTGGCTTCATCCAGCAATGACTTACAGTTCTTGCTGGGACGGTTTGCCGCTGAGTGTAAAGCGGCTGGGATGAGAATCACCACCTCCAAGTCCGAGTCCATGGTCCTCAGCTGGAAAAAGGTGGATTGTCCTCTCCGGGGAGGGGAGAATGGAGCAAGAGATTGACAGATGGATGGAAGCAGCATCTGCAGTGATGCAGACGTTGTACTGGTCTGTTGTGGTGAAGAGGGAGCTGAGTTCTAAGGCAAAACTGTCGATTTACCAGTCAATCTACGTTCCTACTCTCACCTATGATCACGAGCTTTAGGTAATGACCGAAAGAACGAGATCGCGGATACAAGTGGCTGAAATGAGCTTTCTTCGTAGGATTGCTGGACTCACCCTCAGAGATAGGGTGAGGAGCTCAGTCATCCGGGAGAGGCTCAGAGTAGAACCGCTGCTCCTCCACATTGAAAGGAGTCAGTTGAGGTAGTATGGGCATCTGATTAGGATGCCTCCTGGACGCCTCCCACTTGAGGTGTTTCGGGCACATCCCACTGGGAGGAGACCCCAGGGCAGACCCAGGACTCGGTGGAGAGACTATGTCTCCCAGCTGGTCTGGGAACGCCTTGATATCCTCTCTGAAGAGCTGGAGCAGGTGGCTGGGGAGAGGAAAGTCTGGGTTTCTCTGCTTGAACTGCTGCCTCCGCGACCCGGACCTCCGGAAAAGCGGTAGAAGATGGATGGATGGATGGATACAAAAACATTGCATTGTGGAAAAAACTACACATATACACGTATATGTTGCTTGATATTACCATTATTCCCATAGGATGAATGGTGAAACATTTCAGAAGTAAAAAAATACTTGAATCCAGTTGACTTGACTGAGCTTTATACTTACCCTCCTGGATGACTGAGAATCTCCACCAAACTAAGAAATTGAATTAATTTTGCATTCATTTTAAGTTTTAGTTATTTTTATTATAATTAAAAAAAAATTTTTATTTTTATTTACTTTCCTTATTGTTCTATTTTGTTATCATTTTATAAGCCTTTCTTTCAAGTAGTTATGTTCATGAGTTTTATTCACATTTCATATTGCCCTTGCAATAAAGTTGTTAATGAAACTGCAATCATGTGATTTTCAGTATCGGAGAAAAAGTTCCATAAATTAATGGTATTGTATTGAACGGAAAAATGCTGGTATCATCCATCCCTACTGTAAAACACGGTGGAGGCAGTGTGATGCATGGGCATGCATGTCTTTGACAGGATTTTAGTGTGATTACAGTGATTTTATTGTGTGCAGGCAATAATGACGGGAGGAGAGTTTGACAACCCTGTTAAGGGAAGAGAGAGAGCGATGAGCAATCTGCAGTGAACAACTGGACAATTGACTGTGTTAGTTATAACTTTACAGGTTGAAGAGCGGCAGGCTGTGGAAACTCTCCAAGCCTCCACGTCTTCTTCCCGACTGTAGAAGTCCAGTGAAGGTGAGGGAATCTTTTGCGCTGATATTTACAGCGAGAGGTGCAGGGAGAAGCCTCGGTCAAGGTGAGAAGGAGTAAACAGTTCAGTAACCACAGTCACTTACAGGGAGGTGAATGGAGAAATGGGGGCTCCTGGCCGCCGAGAGGGAAGGTCCTGGTCCACCAGGAGAAGGTTCCAGACTTCAGGCAGTTGTTGCAGGATTCTCATCAAAGTATTAATAATGAACATTTTAATTATGGTAATGTTAATGTGTTCCATTACTTTTGAGCCCCTGAAATGAGGAGACTTGGTATAAAAATGGTTACAATTCCTAAACCATAACTCCAATTTGGATGTAAATACCCTCAAATTAAAGATGAGGTTCTGCACTTTAAGCCCATATTGATTATTTAACTGTATCATGAATATGTTTTATTAAACAGCTAAGCCACTGGAGTGGTGGCCTAGTTGGCAGAGCACCTGCCCCACAACGGGGAGACCGGGGTTCAAATCCCAGCCGGGTCATACCAAAGACCATATAAAAATGGTACTTTCTGCCTTCTACCTTGGTGCTTAGCATAATGGAATGGGGAAAGGAAAGTTAACACACAGAGCTACCAGAGGACTGACCCCCCACTGTAGCTTTCACTTTTCACAGTAACTGTGTGGCCTAGGGTCAGTGAAACGGAGATAGGCACTGTCCCTATACACCACAGGTGTGGAAGGGATTAACTTAAACAGCTAAAATAACTAAACTTGTGTCACTATTCCAATACTTTTAGAGGGAAGTTTATCACTTGTACTTATAAATGTCATGAGTCTGAGTTCAGTGTTTTCACTGCGCTCCGACTCTCAATTTATGGCTGAGTATTCTATGTCTGTTATAATTATTTTGTCTGTTTCTGTGTTATTTTGGGGTTTTGTGACTGATCGCCCTCCTTCCTTCCCAGAAACTCCCACCTGCTACTCACTCTGTTTCCCTTGCCATCTCAGCTGTGAGTAGTTGAATAATTAGGTCACCTGCTAGCTCAGCTGCCCGCACCTGCTGCTCATTTGTTTTCACCTATTTATACACTGCCAGCTCATCCTCTCACTGCGGCAGTATTGACTGATTCCTGATGTCCTAAGGACTTATTCAACTCAATTCCCTCTCACAGTGCGATTTTGGCTGTGGAGAGTCCTTCTCTGTAAGTTACCTTTTCCCTCAGCACTCGCAGAGTGACTCCAGCTCTGGAGTGCTTTTCTGTTAGTTACCTTTAGTTTGTATTTTGTGTACTCTGCACAGTTTGGTTCTTATGTTCATTTTTTGTTAATAAAAATCACTACTGTAGTTCAGTGCATGGGTCTGTCTTTCTGCCCCGGAGGGGCCATTCATGATAGAATACTGCCACCAGGAATAAGACCCAGCTGCTGCAGTTAGTGCATTTTTTTCCCTTTTGTTTTTGTTTTTGTTTTCCACTCACCTGTGCACTGGAGCTCGTCATGTCCCCGGCTTGCCGGCCTCACACAAATAAAGGGAGATTGGCAGCTGGGTCTCCGAGCTTGAAAGAAGAGTGGGCAACAGACTTTATCCAAAGCTTTGTGGATGAAGCTCTCACCGCCAACTCAAAAAGGCCTGGGAAAGCATCAGTGGAGTGGTGGGCATTGTGGAGGCACATCCCGGCTTGTGGAGATATCCCCAATGTACAGAACTGCTATCTATGGTCTCTGCGCTTCAGCAGTCATTCCTCGGGCTAACAATGGGGTTGCCTCCTGCTGAAACGAAGCCGTCGTGGAGGCGCTCTCCTCAGCAGACATTCATCTCCTCTCCTGGTTCTCCAGCTCCAGCGCCAACATGTGCGTCATCAGCTCCAGGGCAGCACCGTCGTCCCACTCCGGACAGTCGGAGGAATTCCCCCACCTCTCTGGCAGCCATTTTCCCGACGATGAAGCAGAAGCCCCCCTCAGCAGTTCAGCCTTCCTCCTTCTCCTGTCCGGCTGGATCTTCAGCTTTTTCCGAGCCTGTAGCTGCTGCTCTTCACTCCACTTCAGCGTCCTCTTCCGCTGCCAAGAGTATTCTGTGCCTGTTATGATTATTTTGCCTGTTTCTGTGTTATTTTGGGGTTTTGTGACTGAGCGCCCTCCTTCATTCCCAGAAACTCCCACCTGCTACTCACTCTGTTTCCTCTGTCATCTCAGCTGTGAGTAGTTGAATAATTAGGTCACCTGCTTGCTCAGCTGCCCGCACCTGCTGCTCATTTGTTTTCACCTATTTATACACTGCCAGCTCATCCTCTCACTGCGGCAGTATTGACTGATTCCTGATGTCCTAAGGACTTATTCAACTCAATTCCCTCTCGCAGTGCGATTTTGGCTCCGGAGAGTCCTTCTCTGTAAGTTACCTTTTCCCTCAGCACTCGCAGAGCGATTCCGGCTCTGAAGTGCTTTTCTGTTAGTTACCTTTAGTTTGTTTTTTGTGTACCCTGCACAGTTTGGTTCTTATGTTCGTTTTTTGTTAATAAAAATCACTACTGTAGTTCAGCGCGTAGGTCTGTCTTCCTGTATTCATGACAATAAAGCACTTTTTCTAGTCACAAAGACTAGACTAGGAACTTGCCCACCTGAATGACAAGCAAAGACTGCTTCGGCGGATCAGGCGGAAGAAATCTTAATGATTCAATGACTTAGAAGGTGATGCAGCAGTACACTGTGGAGTGTAAAGAGCGTGACAGAGCACCAAAGACGTTACAGTCATCCACTGCAACCAACGAAGCCTCCAGATGTGATGATACCTCGTACCACTGGAACCTGACTTCTGTGGCTGAGAGAGGGCTCTACCGCTTTTAAAAACCCTCCCACACAGGTTCTATGTGCAGCCTATATCTTTCTTTCTGTTTTCTTCCAAAAGTCCTGCTGCAATAGGAAAGCGGCGAAGTGACAGGTGGAGATGATCATTGGCAGTCATAGCCACAAACCTGCATGTAGGTGGCCCTTGGACCAGTGGTCGCTCGTCTTCAACACCTGGGCAAAAGAGACGTTTGGCAGCATCCAGGGTGACTGGGCAGCCTATTTAGGACAGCATTGCCCACCCTCGCATGAGGGAGGGAGTTAGAAAAGGTACCCCAAAAATTGCTTGCCCTACACTATCTGGTCAGCTTACCGCGGTTGACGGATCCTCCTCCAAGCGGTTGAACAACAAAGAAACTCAAACATAAACAGCTTCTAGTTGAAGCATGGAATGTCCGCACCTTGTTAGACAGGGACAACACTGCAAGACCAGAGAGAAGAACAGCCTTGGTTGCAAAGGAGCTAGGGTGTTACCGACAAGGCTTGCTGATGAAGGAATGCTGAAAGAAACTGGGGGTGGTTACACCTTCTTTTGGCAAGGAAAGCCCGAGACTGAAGCCAGAATACATGGAGTGGGGCTTGCTGTCAGAACCAGTCTGACAAAGTCCATTCCCGCTCTACCTGTCAGGATCAACGAGCGCCTTATGAAGCTTCGCTTCCCACTGGACAAATCGCACCATATAACCATCATCAGTGCCTACACCCCTACACTTACCAGCACCAATGAAGCCAAGAAGCAATTCTATGAAGGCCTTGACCAGCTCATAAAGTCCTCCCCTGCCAGTGACAAGCTGCTGATTTTGGGTGACTTCAATGCTAGAGTCGGAAAGGACAGAAAACTGGAGAGGTGTACTAGGCTCCCATGGCGTGGGAAACAAGAATAGCAATGGCCTGCTCCTCCTTAGCAAATGTGTGGAACATGTGCTGTGCATCACCAACACCCTCTTTCGTCAAGCCGACAAGTTCAAGATCACTTGGATGCACTCAAGATCTAAGCAGTGGCACCTGATAGACTACATCATAGTCAGGCAGAGAGACATACAAGATGTATGGATCACACACGCCATGAGAGGCGCTGAATACAGGACCGACCACAGACTTATACGAGCAATCCTGCAGCTACATATCACACCTATGCAGTGATGGCATCCCAAGACAGTTAGGGCTGTGTTTAACACTGCGAGACTGAGACATGACCTACATCGTCAACAGTTCCAGGCAGCGCTAGATGAGAACCTCAAGGCAGGAGCACCATCTGATGAGGACAGCACGGAGAAGTGGCAAGAGTTCAAGAAAACTGTCACCAAGACTGCCAAGACCATCCTCGGTCCAAAAGAGCACATGCACCAGGATTGATTTGATGAGAACGATTAACAGATCACCCAGCTCCTGCAAGAGAAAAACAGTGCCTATGTGGCCTGGCAGAATGACCCCAGTTCCATCTCCAAGGCTGATAGGTACAAACACCTGAAAGGGCGGGCTCAGAAACAGCTGTGTGAAATGCAGGACATTTGGTGGGATAAGAAAGCAGAAGAGGTTCAGAACTATGCTGATGCCCACAATTCCAAACAGTTCTTTAGTGCCATGAAAACCATCTATGAGCCTTCCAAGTCGGGACTCACTCCCTTGCTGTCAGCAGACGGGTCCACGCTGATCAAGGACCAGGAGGACCTGAAGAATCGATGGACTGAGCACTTCAAAATTCTGCTAAACAGGTCATCAACAGTCAGTCCTACAGCTCTTGACCAAATCTCTCAACAGCCAGTCAGGGAAGAACTCAACCAACCTCCTACAATCAAAGAGGTTACCAAGGCCATCAATCAGATGAACTCCGACCGGGCACCTGGAAAGGATGGCATTCCAGCAGAGATCTCTATAGTTGCTGGTCCAGGAGCTACTGAGGTCTTCCATGATGTTATTGGGAGTGAGAGATGCCAGAAGACTTCCATGATGCCTTGATTGTATCACTGTACAAGAACAAGGGCAGCAAAGCCGAATGTGGAAACTACAGGGGCATCTCACTCCTGTCAGTTGTAGGCAAGATCTTTGCTCGGATCATCCTGAACAGAATCATTATGCTGTCAGAGACCAACCTACCAGAGGCTCAGTGTGGATTCCTCCCGGGTCGCAGCATAGTCGGCATGATATTTACAGTGAGGCAGGT
The DNA here is from genome assembly GCA_020510985.1 of Pholidichthys leucotaenia. Classification (NCBI taxonomy): domain Eukaryota; kingdom Metazoa; phylum Chordata; class Actinopteri; order Cichliformes; family Pholidichthyidae; genus Pholidichthys; species Pholidichthys leucotaenia. The sequence continues at coordinate 36,826,885 of CM035845.1, read as the reverse complement.
ACAAGAGAAATGCCAAGAGCAAAATCTCAACCTCTACTCTGTCTTCATCGATCTGATCAAGGCGTTTGATTCTGTCAGTAAGGAGGCCTTTTGGTCAGTGCTCGCTCGTTTTGGTTGTCCACGCAAGTTCATCCAGATCATCAGGCTCTTCCACGACGGTATGACTGGGCAGGTGCTCTCCAGTGCTAAACATTCAGGACCCTTTGACATTTCCACCGGGGTGAAACAAAGCTGCATTCTGGCACCAGTCCTGTTCAATCTGTTCTTCACCTGTGTCACCAGGCAATCAGTGCAGGACCTAGAAAAGGGTGTGTACATTTGCTACCGTTATGACGGGTCCATGTTCAACCTGCGCAGACTGACTGCTAAAACAAAGACGTTAACCAGTCTCATCCAGGAAGCTCTCTTTGCAGATGACTGTGCGCTGATGGCTTACAAGCCAGAGGATCTGCAGACTATGCTGAATAAGTTCTCTGAGGCTTCAAAGCAGTTTGGTCTCACCATTAGCCTGAGAAAAACTGAGGTGCTATTCCAGCCTGCACCAAACTCAAATGCTCCACAGCCCACTATCATGATTGACGACACAAAGCTGAAATCTGTTGACAGCTTCACATACCTTGGAAGCGTAATATCCAGTGATGGCTCTCTGGACAAAGAGATTTCGGCCAGAATCAGCAAAGCAAGCCAAGCTCTTGGACAACTTCACAAGAGAGTACTGAACCATCACAATGTTACCCTGGCCACAAAACTCAAAGTGTACAACGCTGTCATCCTTACCTCACTTCTATACAGCTGTGAGACATGGACAGTTTATCAGCGACATCTGAAACAGCTGGAGAAGTCCCATCAATGTGCTTTATGCTCCATCCTTGGCATACGATGGCAGGACAGGGTCACCAACACAGAAGTTTTTGACAGAGCCAGGTCTGTCCCCATTGAGTCAATGCTTCTGAAGACACAGCTCTGCTGGTTAGGCCATGTCATCAGGATGGAGGACCACCACATCCCAAAGCAGTTGCTGTTTGGTGAGCTTCTGCAGGGGCACAAAAAATTAGGTCACCCCTGCAAACACTACAAGGATGCCTTAAAAGACAGCCTCAAGTGGTGTGACATCTCCCCTGCTAACTTGTTCACAAAGCACAAGACAGGCAGTGCTGGCGTGCTCTCATAAAAAGAGCATTAGCCTCACTAGAGGAGGAACGCCGCAACCAGGCACAGGCTGCCAGAGAACGTCGCTACAGAGCAGCGTCCATCCCAGCAACAACAGCAGAATTCCTGTGCCCTATTTCTTCCAGGCTCTGCAAGTCCAGATTTGGTCTGCAGAGCCATCTACGTGTCCACAGATAGCTGCAAATGCATGTCATCCTTGAGATCGAGGGACCACCACCAACACTGCCAGCTCATCTTCTCACTGCGGCAGTGCTGACTGATTCCTGATGTCCTAAGGACTTAATCAACTCAATTCCCTCTCGCAGTGCGATTTTGGCTCTGGAGAGTCCTTCTCTGTAAGTTACCTTTCCACTCAGCACTCGCAGAGCGATTCCGGCTCTGGAGTGCTTTTCTGTTAGTTACCTTGAGTTTGTATTTTGTGTACCCTGCACAGTTTGGTTCTTATGTTCATTTTTAGTTAACAAAAATCACTACTGTAGTTCAGCGCGTGGGTCTGTCTTTCTGCATTCATGACCATAAAGCACTTTCTCTAGTCACAAAGACCACTCAAAGTGCTTAACTTGTAGCAACACTAACCCTCTATATTCTAAGGGCCAGAGTCACCAAATGAACCTGACACGTCTTTGAATTGTGAGAGGAAACTGAAGTCCCCCCCCCCCTCCCCAGGTAAACTCACACAGCACAGAGAGAACCTGCAAACTCCACACAGAAAGGTTTCAACCCCTGCCAGTCTGGGGATTCAAACCTGGAAGCTTCTAGCTGCAAAGCAACAGTGCTAACCACTCTACCACTGTGCATCTTCTTTATCCCATTTTGAATGTTCATTTCAATTGAGTGGAAGTTCAAGTACCCCTCACTGGATTGCCACCTTATTGTGGTGGAGGGGTTTGAGTGCCCAAATGATCCCAGGAACTATGTTGTCGAGAGCACCTTGCCCCTGGTAGGGTCTTCCAAGGCAAACTGGTCCTGGGTGAAGGGCCAAACTAAAAGGGGTCCAATGGATCACCATGAAAAAAGATCAAGAACCCAGTGTACCCAAAGGAGGCACATGGGTCCACTCTCCAGTGGGGTCACCACTTGCAGGAGGGATCATGTGGCTCATGATGCTACGTGAACCGGGCAGAAGTCTGAGCTACTCGGCCTGGACTGATGCCCCCGCAACCTGAACTCCCGGATAAGCGGAAGAAGATGGATGGATGGATGGATGTATGGATGGATGTTCAAGTAGATCGACTCATTCCCATAGTCAGGGTGGTTTCTCCTGTAGTGGTGGCAGTGGGTTATTCAGCTTCATCTTTGTCCTGTGTGCATGCGGTTCTTCACTCACACGAAAAGCAACATAGCTCCACCCCATTCACTTGACTTTCAGCTAGCCTAGTGTTAGCTGTTTTTTAACCCACCAGGTAACTAAAACATTGGCGGAGAAACACTATGAGCTGAACATTTCAGCAGTCAAAATCTGACTAGCAGAGTGCTCTGTGCTCCCTGCTCAGGGAATATCATTTCAAGGAACTTACCCTGTAATATCACCTTCCTCCTCCATGCATCACCCTGGTAATGTATCACTGCTACTGCTACTATTTACTAATTACACAAAATACTGTATATTATAATTATTACTGTGGTAGATAGGACTGCTAAAATCAACTGCTGATGAGCAGTTGGCATTAACAGTTAACATTCACAAAGACAAATAAAATTGTAATATTGAACTTAACATGGCTATGTCAGCCAAACAAAAGTTAGTTTAGCTTGCTAGCAATAGTAGATAAATAGCTGGTTTCATTCCGTTATGAGGTGTAAAGACTTATGGGTAATCTTGTCAACTTCTGGTGATGAAATGAATGGTTCACTTCCTCCTTGCTCTGGTCTCACTTCCCTTTGAAGTGAGCACCTTTTGCTCCCTACAGTCTGAAACCGTACTTAACGAGGCTGAATAACTTACCATTCGATCACAATGCATTCTAAGCAAATTGTTCTGTTCTGTCAGTCACTGTTTTGTGGAAATGAATAATGCAAAAACAGTAAAGGTCACATAACATGTGACTGTTATTTAATATTATTCAAAAGCCTTAGTGTGATTCTTTCAGAGTGCACATATGGACATGCACCTACTTTGCCGCTGTCAAAAGTACAAGATCATTCTGGCAGAAACACTGGTGTGATTTTGCTAGTGATTAATAATGCTACTAAGTAATCAGGTGTGAGAAACGAAGAGGTGCTAGTGTGAATTTGCCATTACAGATGTTGCGCAAGACCATAGGTTTATTGTGCTTGACAAAAAAAGTGATCATTTTTATGCCTGTAAAAGAAACAGCTGGGTTTTAATCTATGACAGTGACAGTGAGAAGCAAGCTGTGACATGAAGAAAGAACGATGAGTTGGATTTTTTCACCTGTTGTTGAGAGCATTTTTATTATTATTATTATTACATTTTACATTGACAGATTTAAATTTTTGTTCAGCCAAAATAGCCCTTTTATGGTCTCCTACATCACTGTGCATTACGGGAGATTTGAGGTTGCACCTGCCTAATCTGTAACCTAGCAGCACTGCTCACCAAATGGGACATTACTCCATGGATGTGTAATGCGATTTCTGTGAACTGGGAGGCAATTTTGAGATTTCAAAAACAATGCCATCACTGCACATTAGTGAAACCAAGAGATTACACCTGCCACAGCAGAGCCTGTAGTTTAGCTTGGACATGCACAGGCACGCATACGTAAATGTGCACACAAATTTAGGTAATATCCAGTAATGTGTGGGTCACGGTGTGCAGTAATAACTATAATCATGGCTACAGTTGAGCTCATTTCTGACTGATCATGTGTGCACATCAAAACTAAAAAGCCATTTCAATAGATAGATAGATAGATAGATAGATAGATAGATAGATAGATATCTCAGCCTCAGTCTCAGCTCTTTTCATTTCCCACTAGAAATAACACTGAGATAGCGGCCATGCATGAGCAAAATGTTAATCAAACAAACCCATTTCTCCTCAACAGCTAAACCAAACAAACGGGCCACAACTTTCCCATTCAAGTCAGAATGACAGCGCAACATAGCACAACAGCAGTGAACGCGGCGCCGTTCTTTATTCAGAGAACGTGAGCCGTGCGCTATTCTGTTGAAAATATCAACTTCAGATGTTGAGGGGAGGAAAAAAGACGGCCGTTTTGTCTGCCTTTGTTGGTTTGGTCTTGATATGCCGCGTGAGCCTTTCAAGCCATTTGTTAGACTCAATTTCTTCCTCTGTTACATCTGCAGATTACGTTTCAAGCAAACAACCAGCAACATGAAGGCACAGAAGCGCTATTATGGTGAGAGAATGACAACTTTTATAGGCAGCGAGCAGGAGGAGAGAGGAGAAATACAAGAAAAGCATGAAAAAAAAAGCTGATGTAAAGAAGGCTTGGAAGATTGGAAAGAGGCGGAGATAGAAGTGATGAGATACCGCGGTGATGGGATGCATGCGTGTGTGTGTTGTAAATGCTTGCATGCAGGTTATGCAAATAACAGAGCTTTTGATTCTTTGGCCTTAAACATAGATTCCCTTATTGTTTTGCTTTCTGTTAACTGTGTCTCCATTTTGCGTTGTTTTTTTGTTCTTGAAACGTTACAGGGACATGTGTCAGCGAAACGTGAAAAATCAGGCAGAACCATATTTTGTACAGACAGGCAGTCTGAGAATACTTTGCATCTGCTCACTGTTTTTAATACCTTAAATGCATCAATAAAATACAGGGATTTAAATGAAAGATTATAAATATTAGTGTTACTGTGTGACTTAAGGAGTAGTCAAAAAATCTTTAGAATGACACCATCACTATGGTTTTTCACTCTGTGTTGAAGCTTCTTCAGTTACTTCATTTATAGAGTTTAAAGGCACTTTCAGAATGAATGCGAAGTAAAATCTCACGTCGCTCTCCTTGTGCTCTTAACCTGCCAGACTTAAGAGCAAGAAGCAGGAAGAGGGGCAGGGCTTTTATAACTTCTGTTGCTTCCTTGGAAGTCCCTAAAACACCATCATTTTGGGGTTCACAGTGGTGCACGCAGTGGGGAAAATGTCACTGACCCCTCCATAAACAACATCATAATGACAGCTGTTTTCGGCACTAACTGAGAATGGCCAGTGTCCAGTTTGATGAGATGCGAGCCCTCGTTACCAGACAGTGGCAGGATTTCAGGAACGAAACAGACTTCAGAGACTCCGTGTCAGCTGCAGGATACCTGTCCATCTGTCTATAGTGACTGGCACTCATTTTCCACCAGAGACCAAGCATCAAGTAAATCTTTCACCCAAGATAAAAAAAAAAAAAAAAAAAAAAATCTAATTCTTGTGGACACTGAATTTGTTTTTATTTGCATTGTCCAAAGCAAATTTTTGTGTATTCTTATTTTTCTATTGACGTTAATGGGAATTGCACCATGGACTGAATGAAATGAAAAAAATAAAATCTATTTACCTTCGCATACAAGTAAATACTAAATGGAAAATTAAATTATACTTGCTTCTCGACATTCATTTTACCAATAATATAATAATGGTTTAATTTCATTTTCCAAATAAGAATGCCCAACAACGAATGACAATGCAAATATATGAATATATTTCATGAGGGAAATACAAAAATACCTTGTTGGGTTTTTTCAGTATAAATCAAATGTGTTCAATTCACTCTGCAAAAAAAAAATAATAATAATAGTAATAAAAAAAGGCTCTAAAACAAAATGGCAAGGGGGTCATTGGGGGTCTTAATAAAATGTTTGTGGCATGTTTTGATAAAATTTTTGTCGACGTTAGAATGGGGAAGTTCTGCTGCATTATCAAATGCAACAACCGCTCTCACAGTTGTCGTGGAAAAAGACTGACAACAGTGTACACTTTTTTTAACTTCCTGACTAGAAGAAAAGTGGAGAGAATTGTGTCTCCAAGCTAACAAAGAGGCCTCGGATGGAATGGATTGCAGCAGTGAGAAGGAAAGACATCAGTTTTGACAATATTCCTGCACACATGGTCGTGTGTTCACAGCATTTTCACGAAGGTAAGTTGTGATTTAAACACACATAAAGATTACTTATATGCTCGTGGAGTTGTAGCTAGCTTTTAACGAGGCGACTGGGAATTCCCAGAGCGCACGTTGTTGTTGCCTTGCATGTATTTAAAATCAGCTGGGGACTTCATGGGACTTCATGCAGGGATGATTTTATAACAGCGATTTCAGAGTGCCATTAAAGTGGCTAAAAGGGAACATTTGTCTAATATTATTGTGTCCAACTGTGATAATTCACATGTGTTATTGAGACTATTGACTCTGTTCTTATAGTCTCACCGACTGTCATTATGGAAGCATCCTCTGAGACGTGCAATGACTTTTTAGATTAATTTATTAATAAGGTCATCACCATTATCCCAGCTCCTTCCTCTGACCCCTCTGTCTTTGTCCCTTTAATGTTTTTGTAGCAGCTACTGTAATTATACCAGTAATTTTTTCAGCGAGCCAGCGCAAGCATCAAGTTTATCACATTTGATTAGTATTTCATGTCCAGTTGTTTAATAATGTGTATATACTTATCAAGCATCATATGACAAATTTGAACGTAAATCCAACATTTCACTGCTGGGACTTAGAAATGCCTGTAGTTGCAGAGACACATGCTAGTGCAGAAAACTGTGCAGAAACAATGACTGCTTACCTTTGTGCTAACGACAGTTTTCTGGTCGTTCACCCGGAAGAGTTGAGGCAGCTGGACCATCCACTGGTTAATTGAACATGAGCCTCTAACAAGTTATAGCTTTTAAATTGCTCATAGGTTTATGCACTCACCTACAGACCAGGTAGGCAACACATCTGACAGCGTGACTCCAGGCAATTGGTTGAGACCCATGGTCCGTTTCTTGTGCTCATACGTATCGATCCCGCTTATTTCTTCAATGTTTTGGAGGTAGCACTCCTTTGCTTCCTTATTCAGCGTCTCTGAATAAGGAATTTTAATTTTCTGTTTTCTGCGTTCCATCGCACGTATGTGTCTCCCCATTAGTAGTTGCTGTAGACTACAAGTAAACAAAGAAGTCAGACCACAACAATGGCTACGACAGTCCAGAATGCAGTGTAGCATGGCGTTAATTCTCTATAAACAACATAATGGAGCTTTCATTATTTAAAAAAAAGAAACACAAAATTCACAATTATTAGTTGGGGAGGTGGCTAAAACTAACACCACAGTTTTATGTGATGACTGGAGTTATAAGAGTGTTACGTCCTGAGAGCTAAAGATCCCTGCATGTCCATTGTGGGGGGGGGGGGGGTTTCTTGTGTCTCCCCAGTTACTCTCTGGCCAACCTGTTCTCAGTAAAAAAACGTAACTAATCAACATTTTCCACCCCTTTAAAAAACATACATTTGTGCGTTAAACCAAAACCTAACGTACCTGGATACATTTTTACAAGCAGAGTCCATGCCTTCACTCACTGCGCATGTGCTAAACAGTCCTTACCATGCATGTGCAGAACAACACCTGCTTTACATAGGCTTCCAACGCTTACTCGGTTGGTGGGAGGGGGATGGCGGATGGTTACGTACAAGCAGTTTCAAGTAATGACACCAACAACATGGGAGTTGGAGTCCCACACTGATCTGTGAGTGACTTTTTCCCCCCTTTTTTTTTCCTTTGTTTTTCACTCCACTAATGAAAGGTTAGGTTTAGGCATCACCTCCTGCGAGGTTAGGGTTAGGAGAAAAATGTTTTGGACAGGTGTCCGATGGTGAAAGACAATGAAAGTGAGAGGAACAGAAACTGTAAACAGAAGCCATAAACACCACATATCCACTCTAAGTGAAAAATGTTTTTAACATGTCTATTTACGTTTTCTTAGAGTGAGAAAATGTACAATTTCACATTTTTTTGGAGAGACTGGGCTGCTCTAGTAGTGGTGGGAAAAAAGATCGATTCAGTGATGGATCGCGATACTTGGCACTGGCGACAGTCCATCGATCCATAAACATATGGAACAATCTTGTATTAAAAAAATGCAGACACATACACTTTCAGGTTAACAGTTAATCAGTGGTGTTTTTAGTCCACTAGATGGTGCAAAGCAAGCGCCCAACAAGTGTCCATGGCTTGTCTCGGTGATTTGGAGCCATCTTTGAAAGTTAGGAAACAGTTAGCTCAAAGTTAGCTCAAATGTTGGGCGTTTTTTGGATTTTATAACAAAGATGGAAGGAAAGACCTTGACATGACACACAACCCACAAGAAGCGCTGCGCGGAAAAAAGAAAAAAAAAAATTTGGGCCAGCACACGTCTTGGAGCAGCATTAGCAACGGCTAAGCTAAAGAGACGCCGGCATGGAGCTTTTTGTCCGAGCGTCAAGTAAATAAAATTTATTTATGAAGCAATTTTCACAGACATATAGTCACAGAGTGCTGCACAATAAAATGGAATAAAAGTTAGTTGATGGATAAAAATAATTTTAAAAATACCAAAACAAGTTAAAACAAGATAAAAAAATATATATATTTAAAAATATCACTTACCATTAAAAAAGCAGTTGAAACTCAACAGAACTCCTCCTTAAACAAAAAAGTTTTCAGCTGCTTTTTAAAAGAGTCCGCAGAGTCAGATAAATGTATCTGGAGAAAAGAGTCTATTCCAAACAACACCGTCCACCACCCTCTTTGTGTGCAGAGATGTCAACAGTTTTACTTTGGGACATGATTTGAGGTTGAATAGGGTAAAAAAAAAAATTGAAATAAATGGCATTGTGATACTGGATTATCGCAAAATCGTGATTATCGTGAATCGTGATGGATTGAATTGTGACCCAAGAATTATGATCCAAATCGAATCGCTAAGTCCCTCGCAATTCCGACCCCTGTGCTCTAGCATGTGTCCATTTGGTTCTTGTTGAATATTGCCAGCAAAAGACCTATCATTTTCATCAGTTTTTCTTTTGTCCACCTCAGAACTGTGACTCTTTTTGTTTGGAATTCATTTTAAATTTATCGCTACAACCAGTTTCCCATTCTCTTTTACTTGTTTATAACTCAAAAGCACTGTGTTTAAATTCCCAACCTGCCCATCCCCCCCCCCCCCCATCCCTTGCCTGTCATCAATTACTGTTACTTCTTCTCATCCCCCTGCAGAACATTTAATTATGTCCAGGCAGAAAAATATGAGTTAGAAAAGCATGATGGTAAGGGTTAAACTAGCCTACACACAATTATATGACAATGAACAGCTCTCTTTTCAGCGTTTCCTTGATGCCAAGTTTCACCTTTATACGTGCTCAAGTTTGAAATGAAGAAAAAATGACTATATATTGTCAGAAAAGCAAAAATACATATTCTTCCAGCTAACTGTAACAAAATTTATGTCCCTTTAGAGGTCTCTGAAAAAGTGTCCTAATGTCGGCACAACACTGTTTATGCACTATTTGGTACCTTTTCTGTCTGTTTTTATTCTTTCAACTGTTGGATGGCTTTCATCCTCATTCTCTCCTCATAGGATTTTCATTTCACCACTGTGGAGCCAATCAAAAGAGCCTTTGTGTCCAGTAATATTCTGTACACTTCATTAAATACCAGAAACACTGCTTGTATCTGTGACTCAGAATTCTGCTTTCATATAGCTTTTTTGATGATTTACAATGTTGTTGTTTTTTTTTCAACTCTGGTTTCAGAGCAATTCAAATGTATTGATTTTCTTGAAAATATGCTCTGAAGAATACAAATAGGATGTATGTTTTGCACTGTTATAAAATTGCTGGGATTTACTGACATTCCGCATGAATATGTGCTCATTTTGGTGCTTTATTACCATGTTTTATCCACCACTCTTATTTATTATCATTGTGAATGAACAAATTAAACTCAGGCACAGATTTGGTCCCCTCATCTCACTTATGACTAACTGGGATAGCTGGGGTCAAAACACAAGCTTGCAAAAGTAATACAGGTACTTATACATGTGTTTGTTTTTTCAGACCCAAACCGTGCAGCTTGATTTAAAGAAAATCCACATCGCCAGCTAACATGAACCTCAAATCCTGCACGATGTTTGTGTGCATGCTTACCTTATTAAGGGGCATCAGTCACCTCTGAGGAGTACACAGCTGACCATCCCTGAGTTGCTGCTATTCAAACCTTCCCAGCAGCCCACTGCTTTAACCTAGATCGCCATCTAGTGATCATAAGCTGCACATCATTGGTCCAATAACAGTTTACAGCGTCAGATGAATATGAACCACAGCTGCTTGTCTGTATGGGATTATATGTGTTTTCCTATTGTGTCTACGTTTGTGGGTGGAAGCATTAATTGCACAAATTGGCTTTTACTCTGGCACAGTTGAGACAAGACGAGTCGCTGCTGGACGGAGGATCGATATGTTCTCATGGCTTCTGGTGACAGTTAAATTACTGATTTCCAGAAAAGGTTTTCTCCTGCCCATTAGTTGTCAGCTGCATGTCAGTATGAGATTTATCTGTATCCTGTTGACTTTTATAACTGCTTAACTTTAGCTTATTGTCAGAAAGTGAATCTTTTGATGCCTTCAATTTATCTTTTTTTTATTCAATGACTTTTCTATCGTTATTTTTTTCCTTTCTCAGTTCAAATTTACATGCTTGCACTGATATGTTGTACAACACTTGGTGAGTTTAAATCATTTAAATATGAAAAGTGAATAATTACCTTTGACTGATGCAATTTTTCAGTGGGAAGCCCAAGAGAACAGAAGGACAGTGAATGAATTTAATTACAAAATCAAGCATGGTTTGCTACAAAGTAAATTTGCTAGTGGTAAAGCATCCGCCCCAACAGCCAGGAGGTGGTGGGTTCATCCCCCAGCTGGGTCACCCCAAAGGCCATATAAAAATGACACTTCTTGCTTTCTAGCTTGGTGGCCAGCATAATAGAACGGAGAAATGAAAGTTGGGTACCCAGCCACAGAGGGAGCACAAGCCAGTGCACTCCTTGTGCTGGTCCCAAGCCTGGGTTCATGGAGCTGGTTGCATCAGGAAGGGCATCTGGTGTAAAAATCCTTGCCAAATCAACATGCAGGTGATGATATGCTGTAGCAACAAGGTATACTGTAACAGCAGAGTTTCTGTTATGTCTTTTCTATGTATGTTTGTATGTGTGTAAGTCCAATTAAGATACAACCCACCTTGTTTCTGCAACTTGTTAGTGCAGCCTGAAGCAGTTCAATAAGATTTAACAACTGCAGCTTTTTAAAAGCTTTTTTCTGTTAGGGTTAGTGTTCTGAACACTCAAAATTATATTAGTGTATTTAGAGATTTAAAGCAACAACAAAATTTATTTTTCCCCATGGGGAAAAAGTATATACACACACACACACACACACACAGAGAGTGGGGTAAATAGGTATTGAACACGTCAACATTTTTCTCATTAAACATATTTCTGATGGAGCCACTGACCTGAGACTTTCACCAGATATCAGTAACAACCCAAGTAATTCATACATACAAAGAAATCAAGGCAACTGTGTTCACAAAACACGTTATATTTAAATAAAGTGGAATGACACAGGGAATATGTATTGAACATGCTTGGTGAAATTCATTTAATATTTAGTAGAAAAACCTTTGTTGGTAATAACAGCTTCCAGATGCCTCCTGTATGGAGAAACTAGGTGCAAGCATTGCTCAGGAGTGATTTTTAGCCCATTCTTCCATACAAACTGTCTTCAAATCTTGAAGGTTCCATGGGTGTCTTCTTTGAACTCTGATCTTCAGTTCGTGCCATAGGTTTTCAATTGGATTCAGCTCAGGTGACTGACGGGGCCATTCTAGCAGCTTTATTTTCCTTCTCTGGAGCCAGCTGAGAGTTTCCTTGGCTGTGTGTTTGGGATCATTGTCTTGCTGAAATGTCCACCCTCGTTTCACCTTCAGCATCTTGGCAGATGGCAACAGATTCTTGTCAAGGATGTCTCTGTACATTTGTCCATTCATCTTTCTTTTGCTTATTTGAAGTCTGCCTGTACCATGTGCTGAAAAACACCCCCACACCATGATGCTCCCATCTCCAAACTTCACTGTAGGTATGGTGTTTTGAGGCTAATGTGCAGTGCCATTTCTCCTCCAAACATGTTGTGTGTTGTGGCATGCAAAAAGTTTAATTTTAGTCTCATATGACCACACTATATTCTCCCAGTATTTTACCGTCTTGCCCAAATGTTATGCAGCACACTTTAAACAAGCTTCAACATGCTTTTTCTTCAGCAATGGAGTCTTGCAAGGTGAGCAGGCATAGAGCCCATGTCGGTTGAGTGCATTACTTATTGTTTTCTTTGAAACAGTAGTGCCTTCTAACTCCAGGTCTTTCTAGAGCTCTCCACGAGTGGTCTTTGGCTCTTAGATAATGCTTCTCATAATTGTTTTGACTCTTCTGTCAGAAATCTTGCAAGGAGCTCCTGGTCGTGGCTGGTTTATGGTAAAATGATGTTCTTTCCACTAATGAATGATGGCTCCAACAGTGATCACTGGAAAATTTAGCAGTTTAGAAGTGCATCTGTAACCAATGTTATCCTTATGTTTGCAACAATAAGGTTGCAAAGGTTTAGAGAGAGCTCTTTGCTTTTACCCATCATGAGTTCTTTGTGTGATATTCATAGACCTTCTCCAAGGCTATCAGTCAGGACTTAACCACCTGAAATTAATTTGCACTGATGGGGGATGGGATGGCTTCGTAAATTTTGATGGATTTCATCTGGTTTCTTGGCTTTCTATGCCTTTTTGCACCTCTTTTTCTTCATGTGTTCAATACTTATTCCCTGTGTCATTCCACTTTATTAAATATAACTTGTTTTGTGAACACAGTTGCCTTGATTTCTTTGTATGTATGGATTACTTGGGTTGTTTCTGATATCTGGTGAAAATATCAGGTCAATGGCTCCATCAGAAACATGTTTAATGAGAAAAATGTTGACGTGTTCAATATTTATTTTCCCCACTATATATATATATATATATATATATATATTTATATATATATATATATATATATATATATATATATATATATATATATATATATATATATATATATGCTGGGAATCTATTAAAAATTTAATCACACACATTTTCTATAATTAATCACAATTCAGGGCATCCACCTGGATGGATGAGGCAGTCAAAGTGCAGCGCCAGTCCCTTCACCATTTACATACATTCACACCTATGGCCACTTTTGAGCCTCCATTTAACCTGACTTGCATGTTTCTGGCCTGTGGGAGGAAACCGGAGTAAACCCACGCAGACACAGGGAGAACATGCAAACTCCACACAGAAGGGTCACCGATGACCGGGGGTGGGATCGATCCCGTGACGTTCTTACTGTGCTGCTACAGAGTTAACCACTGCTCCACCGAGCTGCCTTTATTATTATAGTTGCTTGTTTGCATCGTTTTAGCTTGACAGCTGTAAATGGGAGGTTTTGCTGGAAACTGCATAGAACGTATTCATAATGAAACCAAAAGGCTGCATGGGAGCCCTGTACACATGTAATAAATAAATAAGAGAGAAGGTGGTGTAGGTACATGTGCTGACAAAGCCGTTTCTGGCTATAGGGCAGAGTATGCACATGCAATGGGCCCTCTCAGCCACTAGGGGCTCTTCAAGCTGCAAGTTCAGTTTCAGTTTATTTTGTTAGAATTTAAATTAACTTCAAAAATGTGTTGCTATTAAATATAGACAATGTGCACTTGTTTGTACTATAACACTTTCTTTCCAGAAACAACTAACTTTACTCAGTTTGGTGAATTTATCATTTCTTTTCACTGAAATTATTTTTTCATCTATTCCGGCTAGTATTTCTTTATATGATATTTCAGATTATATTAGACATATATTTTATTTCTTTCAGTCTAACGACCTTTAAGTGAAAATCCTCCCAAAAAGATGGAAATTAAATCAAGTATAATAAAAATATAAAAAATTGATAATTTATGGTTAAAAAAAGTTGAAAATTTATGAGTTACAATGTGCAAAAAGCCACAAACTTATCACAACGAATGTGAGAATCGATAAGAAAAAACGTCAAAAAATTACAAGAAAACTGTCAAATTTATGAGACAAAACAACAAACATTTTTAAGACAGTTTCAAATGTGAGTAAAATGTAAGAGATTTATCTGAGAGAAGAGAATCACAAGCTTAAAAGAAAATCCTTTCTAAAACTGGGGAGAATTTTGCCCTACTGATGCAACTTTTCACGGATACTTTCATGTTTAAGTATTTTTTGGAGGCTGCTGTTGCAGTAATATCATCAGGTAAAACTCATTTTACATTTTATAATGTCTGGCTTCACAACTAACATTCGCTTTAAGTAGCTTTGCACACATATGGCTTTTAATTAAATACTAAATTATGCTTTCTACACTTTAAATCTTCTCATACCAGAGTTTTGGTTCTTCTTGAAATATGACAGCAGTGTCACTTAATTATTTGCTCTTTAAAGGGTCTGAATTCTTCCACATTACAGAAACAATCCCCCCCACCACCCCTTATTTGCACTCTTGCACAGAGCCCCCATAAAGCTAGAAACAGCCCTATGTGCAGATTTCTCCGTAGTCGATGAGCGGCCAAGTGTCGATGCATGTGGCTCAGCTGCGTTTCTGCTCTGTGCGTGTGTGTGAGTGTGCACGCACACAGAAGATGTGCACCTCAGCTCTCTATAATGAAATCACGCGGGTCAGTGAGGCCAGAGAGGCCCAGGCAGATCACCCAACAGATCGGAACTAAGCTGCTTTGACCCGGCCTGGTACTGAGTGCCAAACGCACACAAACACACACACACACACACACACACACACACACTTCATGCGCAGTGCTTATAGCACAATGAAGCCCCTGTACATGGAAGCATGAGCGAGAGAGTGTGTGTGTTAGTGTGTGTGTGAGTGTGTGTGAGTGTGTGTGGTAATGATAAAAAAAAAAGACGTGTACATTATTTGCAATGCAGGAAACCCGTGTAGGCAATTGTTTTCCTTTTCTTTCCCTCCACAAACTAATAAAAGCATTCAGCGGAGATGCCTTTAAAGAGGGTTTTGAGGAATCGCATCAGGAAATTAAATCAACAAAGGAAAGTGAGTAAACACCGAAATGCTACATTAGATTACAGTACGGCGAGTTGTGTTTTCAGCAGGGTTATTATGGGGAAAAGCTTTAATCATTTCTCTCCTATTAACTGCTGCTCGTATCGCCCAGGGACTTCCATTAAAATTAAATTAAACAGTGAAAATGTAAATATTGACAACATATGCGTAATTATTTATTCCACAAGCAACAAGATCAGAAAATTATTGCTGTAACATGGAGGTACTATGACAACAGAAATATTCTCCATTTGTCGGCAATGAAAATGCAGCACAGACACTAATAATAATAATAATCCTAATAACTACAATAATAATAATGTCCCTGTGTGG
Organism: Pholidichthys leucotaenia; assembly: GCA_020510985.1. Lineage (NCBI taxonomy): Eukaryota > Metazoa > Chordata > Actinopteri > Cichliformes > Pholidichthyidae > Pholidichthys > Pholidichthys leucotaenia. Next base: position 36,811,257 of record CM035845.1, on the reverse strand, counting down.
AAAAAATGGAAAGACGTGGAAAATCATAATACTGTAAACCGACTCCCACTATACACCTGTGACCTTTGTAGATTTTCACCCCATCAGGGGTCAAAGGTCAACAGCTCGGAGCCGGCAGTCCTCTGGAAGCTGTCGCCTTTTCTAAGAGGATAATCAATTACCAGAAGACTGATCTCCGCTGTCGTGTCCCCACTCATTCCTGCTTCTTCAGATCAGCAAGGTCCCCATAAATTTGAATGTAAAACAAGCTCACCAGTGCAGGGTTAAACACGTAATTAGCCACGACAAGCGAATATGAGGAACAGACTTAGTCAGGAAGAGAGCTATGGTAATGTAGACTTTGCAGCCCGCTGCGAGGCATCGAGACGGGACGCAGCGAGGGGGGGGTGTGGGGGGTGTTAGGGTGTGGAAGGAAGATTTCAGATGCAGATATTAGAAATGCAATTGTCTTCTGCGTACGGGGCGCCGGTCTGGAAATTGACTTTTTCATTATTCAGTTAGTACAATAATTAAATATTCGATGCCCTGGGTTGGTGAAGCCACTGAACCACACCGGAGATATTTAACCGGGCCTGACAGATGTTTTAAATAATGTTTATTTATCAATACTAATAAAAACTGCCCTAAACTGTCGCTCTCCTGTGACCTGCCTTCGGATGTCTCCAGGCTTTGCATTGCCAGAAACAAAAAGAAAACTAAACTCAGAGAAATTAGCAAACTTTGTCATTTTGTCAGTGTTTCTCAGAACTTCTTGGAAGCCCAGCTGATTGGCTGCCGTCTTCACGTTTCCAGTGCCACAACTGAAAATTTCAAGGAAGCTCTTCCTATCGCAAAGGCCTTGTTTGACCAGACGCAACGACGACCCAAATGTATAAATTAATAAATGAATACATGAGCAAACACCAAATAAATATCCACACAAATGAATTAATACATAAACACATGGCTATATTTATTCACATTCGCCGACCCAGACAGATCTGAGAGGGAAAAATATCATTATGCAATAATTAGACTTCCATCCGCTTCCCATTGCCTATTACCAAACATGAAAAATATGCTATGTATTTACATCGGAAAATGTCAATCCCATTCAGTATCACACTGTGATTTGCAAGTCATGCAGCCAGAAAGACCCATCAAGAGAGAGGATAAAAGGCAAAACGGAACGAGAGCTGCTTCTTTACAAGACCGGCCAGAACAGAGAAAGTACAAAAAAACCAAACAAAAAAGGTGCAGGAGAGGCAGGCAGAGAGGGAAAATCCTACATGAGAATACTCAACAGGCTTGGAGCGGCTACAAACGGCAAACGGATGGACGCCAAAGCTTCCAGTAAGCAACAGGAGAAGCACTCAGTCCGGGGTCGTCTCTCGTGGCTTTCATGTGGGTAAGTGCTCTTCATACTCTACTTGTGTTACAGTTTCTGGAACGCATTTATATCGGTGTAAACTGTTCATACTGCTCAAACATTTATCTTGGCTTTCAGAATTTTTTTTTTTTCCTTTTTTTCACACCGCTGGAAACTTGGAGAGACGGCCACTTTGAACCGCTGCACACTTAAAATGTGCATGAACGCAGCGGGGTCACGGGGTCACGTTCAAGATTGAATTTATTTTCCAGCACAACCTGCCAATTCAAGACTTAAAGAACATGGAAGTGGCCAGAGCAGCCCATGAGTTATTTATTTATTTAATATTAGGCTTTTTAGATGTTCCTGTTGGAGTGAATTTAGCTTCGTTTGGATGGGCCAGATTGACTACGGAAGTAGCATCACATTCCAGCCTTTAAAAACCCACTAATGCAACTTTTTTTTATTCTTTTTTTTTTTTGCTTTAAGCATACGCTTCCTTTGGAATTTTGGCTTTGGAATCCATTTGCATTGGCAACAGGTCACGGCTCTCGACGGGGGAGGCCTCCAAAGTGCCTGTTTAGAAATTCATCTCCTCCTTCACATCAGAGATCTCCGGTGGGCCCAGCGAGGGAGAACAGAGGGGACCAAAGTGCTGCGGCGCTTTTTCCAACAACTTTATAGCGATCCTCCATCGCTGTTGTTTGATGGACATCTGAGCACCACTTGTGAAAGCGTGGGGTGGGTTGTGGGGGGGTGGGGGGGTGGTGAGGAGGTGGTGGCATGAGCGGGAGGAGGTGGGGGGGGGGGGGGCGCGGGGTGGGTTGGTGCACAGGGTGTCAGTGCGGGGACTGATGGAGTGTGTGCTAAAGCACTGTATTGAAAAAAATAAACAAATCAGAAACAATTAAGTGTGAACTCTCATGGAATATTCATAGGCGCCACAGCCTTTGCGTGACAAGCCATCACGCCACCTCCAGTCCATTTTTTTCATGCTTCTCCTCTCCATGTCCTGCACACATGGAGATGTGCCTGCCACTTAAATCAAATTAGTCATTAGCAAATTGAATCAACAATTAGAGCAAAAGAGCTACATGGCATTAGCGTCAGTTCAGTCATATTTGTCAACCTATCAGAACAACCGCTGGAGTTGAATTTCCTGCGGTCCAACTAGTCTCCTGTGCCACCAAAGTCGGTGCCATAGCTCGGGGCGGGAGGCCCCTCCGGTCCATTTTCTGCCAGGGTCACCCAGTGTCACTGCAGCTTGAGCACACAGTTCTGCTTTTGCCAAACTGCATTTGTTTTGGCCGCCCGGCTCTCTCATCCTTGATGGATGCCCCGATTGCCCCTCATTCTGCCTCTTGTGGATTATTTGTATCGACGTTTTTCACTCCTCTCCACCACAGCTTTTAGTTAGAGACTGTCAAAAACATTGCTGGCGGAAATGGAAGTATCCTCATTATGCAAATGCCGGGCTCCACTGATGGCATGTTCTGGTTTATAAATTGCATCCCCCTTGTCAGAAGTCAAATTGTATTTGAGCAACTTCAGAGGAATTGTCACTGAGATTTCAATTTGGTTTGCCTGCAATGCCACTCTCAATTTAGTCAGAACAAATATAGACATACGTTTATTTCTTCACAAAACAGCAACGTGATTGTGCTGCTGCTGGAAACAACAAACATATATTATTACGTATATTGTATTGCAGGGGTCTGGGCTTCCCCCCACTCCCCCAGAAACGTGCTATCATAGATGGATTCCAGATTCCAGATTTTCTAATAAAATATGATAAACAGCTGAAGCTAGTGTATATTTTTAAATGCTTTTCTGCTCTCAAACTTTGAGCAGATTTGATGGGGCATCCTCCGAGGAAATATTAATAATCATGTTCCATTAGAGGTAACAAGAAAACACATTTAGAAGTGATCCCCTGTATAAATAGCTGTATAATTGTACACTTCCTTATGTATCTCATTTGTAGAGATCCCTGAAGGTGCCATTGTAAATCAAGCTCGTGGAAAAGTTCATCACTTATGAATAAAATCCCAATCACAGCTTTTATTTTGAAGTAAGCAGAGGGCTCTCCTACATTGTGGCTTCTCAGATTTGGCATTAAATATTAAACATCCCCCTTTTCATCATATAAATTATTCTCCAAAAGTTGTTTCAAGCCTGGAAACTTCTTCCTTGAACTTGATCAATTCAGAAACTAATATTTGAGATAATTTGAGAGGAGATGAACTTAGTAGCCCCGGTCATAAGGACAGAACGCTGAGCCGGCACTTTGAAACTTACAAAACCAAATCACCAGTTTGTGGATGTTGCACTGCTTCCAGCTCTGTCAGCACGGGTCAATAGAAATCAGTTCTGCTGAATGCAATTCAGAGCGAAATGCTTTAACAAGGTTCCTTTTCAAATTAGAAATCATCCCAAAGCCCACCGAGGGATTTGGCTTTAAAATGTTTACAATTACTGTTTACAACTGGAGCACATTTGAGGGTTTCAAAGCCAGATTATGTTTTTTCCCCTGTGGTCAACTCAGGGGCCTTTACCAACATGAAACTGCAATTCAGGTGTCCTCCAGTAGGGAAAAAAAAAAAAGCATACATCAAAGTGACACAAGAACTCCTTAAAATTGGCCAGAAAAACAACTGCTATGACTGTGAAAAGTGAGAAAGAAGCATGAAGCCTTAAATCTCTGACAGCAACAGAAATTAATGGCGCCTGGCTACTACTGTTGACAAGCCAAAATCAGAGAAAAAGGGAAAGACGGAAAGAAGTCGGAGGAAGAAAAAAAAAATGAGCGAAGTGAGAAAAAAAAAAAAACGTCAGGGTCGATTTTAATATTCATGAATTTTCTACCAGCTCAGTTCAGCAGTTTCGATTAAGCATTAATTAGGAGCCAGAGGGGAAACCAAACAAAAATAAGGAGCTGAATGACTAATGAAGGTGGTTGAGATGTGGGTAGACTGCCGTGCCACTAATGGTTCAGTGTTATGGGTGCTACATGGGCAGGAGTGCCAGCGGTGTGGGCGGCTAGACGCACCTCTGCCCACACCAGAGATCACACTCTGAGAGGAAATGCACACACACACACACACGCGCGCGCTGGCCATGGTGGAATAACAAACTTGCCTCCAAACAGGGAGCAACCGCTGCTTTCTGTTGAACGCAGTGGGTTTGGAAAGCTGAGCTGGTCAGGGGAAGGGCCCCTGCGTGCTGGAACTGGAGGGCTTAGACGTTCCTCTGAGTGAAAAATTCCAACAACTGTCAGGCTTCTGAAGCACTCGCCCAGCCAGCTGGGTAAACTTAGAGAAGCGGGCAAGCTGAGAAGAGTTCTTCTCACTTTTGGCCATATGTTGTTTCCACATTTGCGACCGCAGCCACACGTGCGGCGAAGCGTCAACCGTTGATTCCTTAAAACGAAAAGTGGCCGGAAAGTCACAAGTCGCTGCCGCTCATTTTGTGTGTTTAATATTAAATTTGTAATTCTGTTCAAGACTTGATGGGGGCTCATATTTGATGGCTTTAACGATTATTCTTTTCCCTACGTGTATTTTTGCACATGTGCTAATTAAAGTGAATGTTTCGGACATGTTCGGATGCCAGATATCACATATTCTGACAGCAAGGGTCACAGGCCGAAGTTAGACTTGGGCCTTACAGGGTTCGACAAAATCTAAGACAAAAAATGATGCAGCACTAAAAGTAAAATTATTATGAAAATGATCACAAATGCACACAATAAACACTAACTTACGACTTATGTATTCATAAATATATTGCCTTTATATTTACTATTGCAGTACATTTTGCACTTATAGTTTACGTGAATCAAAAGTTTCATGCTACCATTGATTTCAAATCTCAATTTGTGTATTATTATTATTAATAGTTGTAGTAGCAGTAGTAGTAGTAGTATAAAGTCTTAATGCACTCATATTTTTTCATTCTTCTCTCACTATGTTCTGTTCCACTAAAGCACTGACAGAGTAATCGGGTTTCACCTCCTGTATAATAATGCATACAAGGTAAAGTCAGTTATAATAGATGACACATAACGTACATATGGCAGTAATTCACTGTGACGTTATACTGCCTTTCGATATTTACAAAGGTACATTATAAGGTCATGTATGGCCTGGAGTCTTGGACATGTTATATCAGGCAGAAAATCCTATTCAATAAAATTAAAAGGAGAAAATGTGAGCAAATGTACGTGCCTGGGCTGATGTGTACATTTTTTTTTTACACAACAGAATACTCTGACAACGACAAGGTGAAGCTCTTACAGCGAATATTACAGGACTGTTATGTGAGTTAAACATGTTAAGTATTTGCATACAATTTTTAGAATTTAGGTGTAAACACTGGTTGAAAATGCATTTTTTTGTGATAAATTAGAGTCAGATATTGGTCAAAATGTGATTTTGGATATTTTATGGTTTAATATTTGATAGAAAACCCTCAGAGTATAGGCAGAACTGAAGTGAATATCATTGCTGAAACTGGTACTGTGAATTGTTCAATACAATAATAATAATAATAATAATAATAATAATAATAATAATAATAATAATAATAATAATAATAATAATAATAATAATAAACAACCCTGTGAAGCTTACGGAGTTTATTATATCAAGAATATTTTTTGCACAGCAGATATGCATGCAAATAAATGTCATGTTCTAATTTGGACACAAATGTGTTTTTTATGAAGCAGGTTGTATTCTTGACTGTAATCCAGAATATAACTGAAAATGTCACATTTGACCAGTTCACACCAAAAGCCAAAAACTTTTTTTTTCTTTTTGGTGTTTATTTTCATAATTTATTAATCTTTTTTTTAATAGGAATACCAGTGGTTTCTGAATACTTTTAAAAAGAATATCAGCAAAAAACAGGATTTTTACCATTTGTGTTTATCCTTTTTTGTTGAAATGTGTCAAGATTGTGTTTAAAATAATAGATTTGTTTTTTTTTTGGGGGGGGGGTTGGATTGGGGGTGACATAACACATAATAATGCGTGTGAATAAATGTCACCACTCTAAATTTATTTGCTCTTGACTGTTAAATATCAACACATCCCAAAATTTTTCAAAAGGAAAACAAAATGATTATTTTAGTCATCTCTACCCCTACCAAAAAAAAAAAAACAAAACTCTTCAGCTGTTTAATAAATCCTACTTAGGATGTGTTTTCCCTCAGGATGTACTGTGTATGATCATTCAGAATATTAATAAAATTGTGACATGATTTCTTAAACTATAGCTATATTTATTGTTATTTAAAGTCAAACTGCCCATGGGTTTGACTCAGTGTGTCACCACTGATATGGAGTTTATTGGGCTCTTCATGCGTTTACAAGAACACAATGTATATGTATGAATGACCCTGCTGGAGTTGAATGCATTTGTCAAATATGAATAAACAGCATAAATATGAATTTGGCATAACATTTTCATTCATTATTGTCATGCCTCTGAAGTGTCAGCTAAGGCAACATTTACATCCTATAAATATTTTAACCCCAATTGTTTTATTTTTGTTCTTCTAAATTGTTAAACAAAGCAATTTACTTATTTTTTCTTATTAGTTTTTTTTTTTTTTTTTTTTGTAATGACACCATGACAGAAAACACCCCCCCAGAGGAACAGAGGAGAGTCGACAGAAAGAAAAAGAGGTGATCTTTTCTTTTATCTGTTTGAGAAAGGGCTTTGCAGCCTGCTCTCCCAGTAAAACAAGGATAAAGGGAACAGAGAAAAAAAATAAATGATATTGTTACAGAGGTATTATCCTTAAGCCTGCCCATGATATTTGAATTGTATTGGTGAATTGTAATCAGGTATTTTAGCTTAGCTCCATGCTGAACGCCTACCATCTGGTATTGGATGACAGTGACAGACAGCAGGCTGGAGGAGGAGGGACCATGGGGATGAGTAGAGAGAGAGAGAGGAGGAGAAGCTGTTATCCTACTGGAAAGCCGGGTGACTTTAGTTTCCCAATCTCTAAATCTACACATTGTAATGTAAGTCCACAGACAGGAAGCCCAGAGCAAACTGTGTTTGTATGACCAGATATAGGCTGGAGATCCTTTCCAATCATGAGGGGAAAGTTGGCCATGGCGGGGCTTTGTTCGCTCTGGGTAGGTTAGAAAAGAAGAGAGAAACAAAGCTAGTGTTTAAATTATTGGGATTTTCAGACAACTTAAAGCTCCTCGGTGTAATTCTCTTTTCATTGTTTTGTTTTCATATATCATATAGCTTGAGATAATGTTCTTCAGAATGATTTGCAAATAAATGAGGTTTATCAAAAGGAATTTTAAATGAATAAGAAACTTGTATAGGGAATGAGGAGGCGCTAAGAAGTGTGTTACTTCTAATTTTAATTAGATATGGCAGAATCAGGTAGTTATGGGAGAGACTGGAGTTAAAAAAAAGGTGTTGTGGTGTCTCTACCAAATGTTTCCCCCCCCCCCCCCATTTCAAAAACAATGTCTGGAAACCACTTTCAATGACAAAATCAGCTTTTATAAACTGTCTTTAACCTGTTTATGTTCTTACACACTAGTCCTAATTTTCCCCACAAAAATTACTGTCTTGTGATACAAGCAGATTTCGGTGCAAGTGATTCAGGGATTGTGTAGACAAAGCAGGAAGAGGACACATGTTTTGAGCTAAATGTCAACGTCTGTTCACAAAAATTGAGGATGCAGGAGCCACTATAGTGACTGTACCAGTGAAAAGGAGAAAACCTTTTTCATACCTTGTTGAAAGGTATTGTTTGAAAGGTATCGTTTCACACCAACATGCAGGGGATAGTGCAGCATGACGGCAACGTCCCAAAGCCATTCAACATACGCAGTGGAGTGAAACAGGGCTGTGTACTTGCGCCAACCCTCTTTGGGATTTTCTTTGCTATGCTCCTGAGGCATGCCTTCGGCACAGCAACAGAGGGAATCTACCTGCACACAAGATCTGACGGCAGGCTTTTCAACCTCGCCCGCCTGAAAGCCAGAACCAAAGTATGCGAGGCTCTAATTAGAGATATGCTGTTCGCAGACGACGCTGCAGTCGCAACCCACACACAACAGGAGCTTCAGACCCTGATGGACCGCTTCTCCCAGGTATGCAAGGACTTCGGGCTTACCATCAGCCTGAAGAAGACTAACGTCTTGGCGCAAGGCACGGAAACACCACCAACCATCACCATCGACGACTACGAGATGGAGGTCGTGAATCAGTTCACGTACCTGGGGTCCACGATCAGCAACAACCTCTCCCTTGATACAGAGATCGACAAGAGGATTGGAAAATCAGCCTTCACACTCGCTCACCTCACCACACGAGTGCAGGAGAATCCCAAACTCTCTGTCAAGACAAAGATGGCAGTGTACAATGCCTGCGTCATCAGCACACTGCTCTATGGGAGTGAGACGTGGACAACATACGCCCAGCAGGAAAAGAGACTGAACTCTTTCCACTTGCGCTGAATTCGCCGCATCCTGGACATATCCTGGCAGGACAAAGTGCCCAACACAGAAGTTCTGTCCTGCGCCGGCATTTCCTCCATGTTCACTCTACTCAGGCAGCACAGGCTCCGCTGGCTAGGCCACGTTCACCGTATGGAGGATGGCAGAATCCCCAAAGACGTCCTCTACGGAGAACTGGCGACTGGCAGGAGAGACGTTGGCTGCCCACAGCTGCGCTTTAGAGACGTCTGCAAGAGAGACATGAAGGCCCTGGAGATCAACACAGAGTGCTGGGAGGACCTTGCAATGGACCGCTCTAAATGGAGAGGCACCCTGACCAGACAGCTCAAGGCGGGTGAAGAGAGACTGACTGCTGCAGCAGATGTAAAAAGGACCCGCAGGAAGAACCGCCACAGACCCAGCAGCACGGAGACCACCCACAAGTGCGATCTGTGTGACAGGGACTGCCATTCGCACATCGGCCTGTTCAGCCACAGGCGGTGCTGTTCCAGCAGAGTAGATGTTTAGGATTCTCTTCCATGGTCATCATAGACTGACGGAGGCCGACGATGATGGCACTGCAGTCTCTTTGTTAAGGTAGATTCACACTACAACGTTTGGACCAACTTTTACTGATGTTTTGGCAAATGTCTGGCTCTGCTGGCAAAAGTTGATGATTGTTGGTGCTTGTTGGCAAACGCTGGTTAAAGTTGTGTGCTTTGGAAATTTTCAGCCTCTTGAAAATTTACCGACATTTGGAAATGCACGTTGGTGAAAGTAATGCTCATTTTGTAAAAGTTCCTGAGCGCTGAGCTAAGTTATGCACAGTTCACCTAAGTCAGCCTAAGTTAAAGCTGGGTTCACTCTATTCCGTTTGGACCGACTTTTACAGACATTTTGAAAAATCAGAGAAATAGTGCAGATCAGCTGACATCAGCGTCAGGTGACACTCATATAAAGATCAGCGTTTGTGGAGGCTTCCTGCTATTCTGCTTCTGGATTGAACACATCTGCCTTGGTCATAGGTTTCAGTATTTATTGTATTTTCATTTTATATTCTGAAGAAGTTACTTCTGTATACCCTTTTCCCCTGTTCATACATTGATTCATTCATTCTTTCATTCACCTAAAAAAATAATAAAATAATGCTATAGACTCCAACACTGAGTCCGCATTTAAAATGTGAATGTGAATCGAATTAAAAAAAACTATTAATGAATCATCATATAAATAAAATGACGGCTGATTATACTTTGACTGTTACAAATCTCTCCATTAAAATAACATAAAATCCCGTTAAATGTCATTTACTTTTTGATACCACATCATCGCTGTTTGATTCCGACAATAGAAGTGAACCAATAAATCCTGGTGAATGATTAAGCATGGAGCAGAAAATTAAGAACAGTAAATTTCTCAATGAGGAGATTTCTTTTTCTTTTTGGTTATCATATTTTTGGGGAGATTGTATATATATATATATATATATATATATATATATATATATATATATATATATATATATATATATATATACGTATATACAGTGGGGAAAAAAGTATTTAGTCAGCCACCAATTGTGCAAGTTCTCCCACTTAAAAAAATGAGAGAGGTGTCCAATTTTCATCATAGGTATACCTTAACTATGAGAGACAAAATGAGAAAAAAAATCCAGAAAATCACATTGAAGGATTTTTAATGAATTAATTGGTAAATTCCTCGGTAAAATAAGTATTTGGTCACCTACAAACAAGCAAGATTTCTGGCTCTCACAGACCTGTAACTTCTTCTTTAAGATGCTCCTCTGTCCTCCACTCGTTACCTGTATTAATGGCACCTGTTTGAACTCTTTATCAATATAAAAGACACCTGTCCACAACCTCAAACAGTCAGACTCCAAACTCCACTATGGCCAAGACCAAAGAGCTGTCAAAGGACACCAGAAACAAAATTGTAGACCTGCACCAGGCTGGGAAGGCTGAATCTGCAATAGGTAAGCAGCTTGGTGTGAAGAAATCAACTGTGGGAGCAATTATTAGAAAATGGAAGACATACAAGACCACTGATAATCTCCCTCGATCTGGGGATCCACACAAGATCTCACCCCGTGGGGTCAAAATGATCACGAGAACGGTGAGCAAAAATCCCAGAACCACACGGAGGGACCTAGTGAATGACCTGCAGAGAGCTGGGACCAAAGTAACAAAGGCTACCATCAGTAACACACTATGCCACCAGGGACTCAAATCCTGCAGCGCCAGACGTGTCCCCTGCTTAAGCCAGTACATGTCCAGGCCCGTCTGAAGTTTGCTAGAGAGCATTTGGATGATCCAGAAGAGGATTGGGAGAATGTCATATGGTCAGATGAAACCAAAATAGAACTTTATTGTAAAAACTCAACTTGTCGTGTTTGGAGGAGAAAGAACACCATACCTACTGTGAAGCATGGGGGTGGAAACATCATGCTTTGGGGCTGTTTTTCTGCAAAGGGACCAGGACGACTGACCCGTGTAAAGGAAAGAATGAATGGGGCCATGTATTGTGAGATTTTGAGTGAAAACCTCCTTCCATCAGCAAGGGTATTGAAGATTAAACGTGGCTGGGTCTTTCAGCATGACAATGATCCCAAACACACCACCCAGGCAACGAAGGAGTGGCTTTGTAAGAAGCATTTCAAGGTCCTGGAGTGGCCTAGCCAGTCTCCAGATCTCAACCCCATAGAAAATCTTTGGAGAGAGTTGAAAGTCTGTGTTGCCCAGCGACAGCCCCAAAACATCACTGCTCTAGAGGAGATCTGCATGGAGGAATGGGCCAAAATACCAGCAACAGTGTGTGAAAACCTTGTGAAGACTTACAGAAAACGTTTGACCTCTGTCATTGCCAACAAAGGGTATATAACAAAGTATTGAGATGAACTTTTGTTATTGACCAAATACTTATTTTACCGAGGAATTTACCAATTAGTTCATTAAAAATCCTTCAATGTGATTTTCTGGATATTTTTTTTCTTATTTTGTCTCTCATAGTTGAGGTATACCTATGATGAAAATTGGAGACCTCTCTCATCTTTTAAGTGGGAGAACTTGCACAATTGGTGGCTGACTAAATACTTTTTTGCCCCACTGTATATTCTGTACATTAAAAAATAAAAAAAAAACATGTCATACACACCATGTTATCACCAAACAAATACTCTACATTGTCCTCTACATATACATGTATATCTTCTTTTTTTAATTCCCCCTTCTCGCTATTTCTCTTTTTCTCTTTTGTTCCAGCATGTCTGAACTGAGTTTTGATCTAAAAACATCTGTTTTCATCAGCATTTCAGTCAATGTTTGCCAAAGGAGCTTAACTTAGGCTGACTTAGGCAAACTCTGCATAACTTAGCCCAGTGCTCAGGAATTATTAAGGAACTACTATATCATGTTTATAGTCAGCTTCATATGTGCCTGTGTTTGTGTCTATGTTGAATGTAATTTGTGGCTTGTATATATGGATGTCACCAGACTGCAAAACAAATCTACCTACGGGTACAAATAAAGTAACCTGAACCTGAACCTGAACCTATTACAAACTGAGAACAACTTTCACCAATGTTTATTTCCAGACGTCAGCAAAAATTCTCAATGAATACAACTTTAGCCAGTGTTTGCCAACAAACACCAAATTTTATCAACTTTTGCCAGCAGAGCCAGACGTTTGCCAAAACGTTAGTAAAAGTTGGTCCAAACATTGTAGGGTGAATCCACCCAAACAAGCAGGTCCAGGATGGCAGGAAGCCTCCACAAACGCTGATCTTTATATGAGCGCCGCCTGACACTGATGTCAGCTGAACTGCGCTGAGTATTCCTTTGCTTAAGCTAACCTAAGTTGAGAACTGCTACACATATGCTAGCCTAAGTTGGCAAAAGTTTGACAACACTGAATGCAACGCTGGCAAATGCTAGCAAAAGTTCATAAAAGTTTGCAAAAGTTTGTTAAAGCTGGTGTGCTCACGAATGTAATTTCACCAACGTTTGGACTGATTTCTCTGAGTTTACAAAACATCAGTAAAAGTCAGCCTAAATGTTATAGTGTGAACCCAGTTTTAGATAGTTGTTGCTACTAAGTGATGAGGAAAACATCTACTGCTTGAAATGGGAGGGGTGCTCAACCATCCATCCATCCATCTTCTACCACTTCTCTGGAGGTCCGGGTTGCAGAGGCAGCAGCTCAAGCAGAGAAGCCCAGTCTTCCCTCTTCCAAGCCACCTGCTCCAGCTCTTCAGAGAGGATACCAAGACATTTCCAGCCAGCTGGGAGATGTAGTCCCTCCAGCGTGTCCTGAGTCTGCCCCGGGATCTGCTCATAGTGAGATGTGCCCAAAACACCTCAAAGGGGAGACATCCAGGAGGCATCCTGATCAGATGCCCAAACCACCTCAACTGGCTCCTTTCAATGTGGAGAAGCAGTGGTTCTACTCTGAGCCTCTCCCAGATGACTAAGCTCCTCACCTTATCTCTAAGGGTGAGTCCAGCAATCCTACGGCGAAAGCTCATTTTGGCCGCTTGTACGTGCAATCTCATTTTTTCGGTCATTACCCAAAGGTCATGACCATAGGTGAGGGTAGGAACATAGATTGGCCGGGAAATTGACACCTTTGCTTTAGAGCTCAGCTCCCTCTTCACCACAAAAGACCGTTACAACATCCACATCACTGCAGATGCTGCTCCGATCCATCTGTCAATCTCTCGCTCCATTCTCCCCTCACTCGTGAATAAGACCCCGAGATACTTAATCTCCTCCACTTGGGGCAGGAGCTTGTCCCCAACCTGGAGAGGACAATCCATCTTTTTCCAGCTGAGGACCATGGACTCGGACTTGGAGGTGTTGATTCTCATCCCAGCCACTTCACACTCAGTAGCAAACCATCCCAGCAAGACCTGTAGGTCATTGGTCAATGAAGCCAACAGGACAACATCATCTGCAAACTTCAGAGATGAGATCCTGTGGTCACAAATGTAGTGGATTTAGATTAATAGTTTTTTTTGGTGTTTTATTGTTGGTACAAGTATTAATGTAAATATGAATGTGAGTAGGAATGAAGATTTCCTTTCATTACACTCATATCCTCGTAAGGCACCAGTCCAGATAATGGACAATTTTATTAATAATTCTTTATTTGTACCAATGATGAATCAGTCTCAAAAAAAATAAAAACCCAACAAAACAACCGTTGTAAGTTCTTGTATGCTTACTATCAAGAAGATGGACATGAAATCAAACAATAACTCCCATATATCTTTCAAAAGTTTAATAAGAAACAGGAACTCAAGTTCTGTTCAGCAGGAACTCTTTTGAACAGAACTCATCATGCATCATGGGTATCATACTGTAGACAGTTATTGAATTACTGAGCATCACCTGTGAATCAAACATTTGTGGAACCAAATAAACCATAGTTTGTCTTGGCAATATGCTGGAAATTGGAAAACCATAAATATCATTGGTTAAGAAAAGTGGATGCAATTTTATGAAGAAAATGATGAGTAAACTATTTATAAAAATGGAAAATTGGTGTTACTCTGAAAAAGAACATAAATTAATGAAAGTACAAAAATGCATTTTGAAATTCTGATAGGAGTTGCATGAAAGTAAGTTTAAAGAACTTACACCGGGAATATTCCATCCATCCATCTTCTTCCGCTTAACCCTTTTTGGGTTGCGGGGGGCTGGAGCCTATCCCAGCATCTTTGGACGAGAGGCAGGGTACACCCTAGACAGACCGCCAGTCCATTGCAGGGCCAACACAGAGAGACAGACAACCATTCACTCTCACAGCCATACCTAAGGACAATTTAGAATCCCCAGTTTGATGCCAATTAACCTAACTTGCATGTTTTTGGCATGTGGGAGGAAACCAGAGAAATCCCGGAGAAAACCCATGCAGACACGAGGAGAACATGCAAACTCCACACAGATCACTATTGGTTGGAGGCTGGGATCGAACCCAGGATCCCCCAGCCAAGGGTGAGTTGCTGTGCTGCCGCAGTGCTAACCACTCCGCCACCACGCTATTGTGAAGAATAAAATTAAATTAAACAACAGACTGTCAGCCAAGCAGAATCATTGCGTCCCAGTGGGTAGCAGGCAGTCCATTGGATTCTGTTTCAACTGGACCAATGTGGGTTCTGTTGGAAGACTGGCAGACAGATGCTTTACCACAGTTATGGCCTACTCCTGAGATCACAAAGGGGCTGGTTCTTCAGCAGGCTGGCTGCGGTCTTTTCTTATGCACTGAAGAAGAAGTTTGTTTATTGTACAAAGTCCCATCAGAGTCAAATTGGGACAAAAACACACCACAGATCCGTTTCTTCTGATGTACTGTGGCTGGAATGAGTTGGTTAAAGCTTAGAATAAAAACAAGCAAAATCTTCTTGCTCCGTAATTTAAAGAAAAGGATTAAAATAAGGAAAAAGTGAACTTTAAAGAAAAGAAAAACAATTTTCACAGAGCATGGGAACTCTGGGTCTACTTCAAAATAAGAAAAGAAAGGGAAGAGCAGAAAAATGCTCCTTACAGCTTGACTACACCCCAAAAACTGAACAAAGGGAAGGTTTTTTTGGGTGTGGCAGAATTTTACTGACTTTCATGAAACCTAAGCTGGCCCAATTACATTGCTTCTTTTTCCAGCAGAAGTTGTAAACTTGACCTAAAAAAAGGAAATTCAAGAGCGCTTGGAGGCCCATTGGTCATTTCAAAGTTCAGGACTTTGTGGGTCTCCCAGCGGAAAGAAGAGGGGGAGAGACATTTGATATGAGAAGTGAGACCCCCCCTTAAGACACATATGTTGCTAAATAAAGCATAAATTCCTTAAACTTTAGTGACTAAGATATTCCACTCAATAATAAGGAAACATACAACGTCTCTACATTATAACAGTAATTAACCCCTTGCACTCTGGTCAATTTCCCTAAAAACGCCAAAAAATAACGTACCCAAAGTAAATCAAAAGCTGTTCTTCAACCCTTTGCAGCATCTTCATGGGGTTGGTCTCATTTAAAAGAAAACACTTTGAATTTTTTGGCAAAACAGTCATAATCTATCTAAGTGCTCCTGCCACTGAGTAACAGTCATCTAAACATACTGAACTTGAAGAAAATAAATTTCGCCTGTTTTTTTTTTTTTATACAAATGCTTGCAAATAACACACAGCTGTCAGATCCGGGCTGGAAAATGCAACAGAAATGTAGAACCAAGTGTTATCCAGCTGAGGTCAAAATTTTGTAACAATACCACAAAAAATGAATATATTACACAGCTTTTTTCTTAGGTTGTTCCCAGGCGTTTTTGAACTGTGCCAAATTGTGCCAAATGGCACAGTTTGGAAAAACGTCTGTAACTTTTGAATGATTCAATATAGAAGCTTCATCTTGGGCTCTAATGAAAGGTGAAGGGCTGTGTGTGTGTGTGTGGGGGGTGTTTATTCATTCATTCATGAATGAATGAACAAACAAGCCCCCACACACAAAGAAGCATGCCACATAAAAAAATGTGTGGCTTTTTTTTTTTACAAGAAAAAATAACCTACAGTGCACTAAAAATTATACTAAAATATCTGTAATGTAGAAGATAACAACTCTTTCCCCCCCCCCGCTACAGAGGATGGACATCGCCCATCGCTCCATGACGGACCGCGGTGCATGCCGCGGTCTACTACGCACAGTTGTACTAAAATATCTGCAATAATATCTGCAATCCGCTACAGAAGAGTAGCGATGGGGGGCGCTTCACGGTCTTCATGTTGCGATGACGGACAGTTGTAATTTACTGATCGGTCAAAAGTCATTTTGATTACAATTTTCAGGGATAAAGAATAATTTAGCTTATAACACTTACCTGTCCACAACAGCAGTGTCGCTGGGAAACTTCTCCTCCTCATTGTCAGATGAACATGACGCTGGTCCGCTTGTTACGGACTCGTGGTTCTGGTCACGCGACCCAGTCAAACCATAATTCCATTATTGCGGTTTTGCGCTTTGATGATTGCGGTTTTGGCGAACGATTTTTCAAAACAAATAAGAACAGTAGTAAGAAAAAAAGATTGGCGAACGCGTGTGTGTCACCCAGCGGATTACACAAAACAGATTTTATGCAAGGGACGCACGCTTTCGAACTTCTGTGCTTCAATTGGCTCGCTGTATTCGCAGCTGTTGGTAGGCGGGTCCTTCTTGCTAGGTGTTCAGTCATTGGTTCTTCAAGGTTTCAGAAACCCAATTCAAGGCTCTTATTAGTTGAATGAGAGGTCAATCACATCTAAACCAATCAAAGCACTCCTTTGGCTTTCTGTTCGCGGCTGTGTCTGTAGTGGAAGAACGGAAATGCAGGTTGTTTTTTTTTTCAGTGCGCACTAGGACGCACAGTGTGCATCCTAGGGCGCCCTCATGCGCTCTAGGACACAGAGACGTGACCGCCCGTGGTACACCGGAGTGCAAGAGGTTAATTTGTGATAGTGAGCATGCAAAAATTAATTTCTTCCTGAAAATAAAGCAACACACATCAAATCATATCAATAAAAGCGTTTGAAACCACAACTGTCCATTCCAGAGTTTAACCTTGTCTTCAGTAGTGGATGCTGTCTTAAGAGAAAGAATATGAATTAATTTATTGTTCATAACTGCAGAGATTCCATTTCAGAGAGAGAAAAAAATTATTAAATATTCCTGCATCATCCACCAGATGACACTGTAAAACTGGTTGTTTAATGAAGAATCTTGACTCCCAAGTCTGGATTATATCAACCATAAATCTGTTATTTGGGGCATTCCTTTGCCAATGAGCAGAAAAGGGAGCATAACTAAGTCCTGGAGAAGGGATTAACTTCCACTTTATGGCCGATGGACAGTGTTACAGCTCCGGTCCTTGGGTGATAGAAACAGTTCATGACCAGACTTTTGAGTTGAAACAGTTTTCTTCAGCAAATAATGATTTTATGGATTGGAACCAAAAGGGTTAACGCTACACAAAACATGACACTCTCCGATCCTTGGCTGCACCTAGATATCCTGTCCATAAAAAGTATGAACAGGATATGTGACAAAGGGCAGCCCTGACTAAGTCCAACTCTCACTGGAAATGAGTTTGACTGGGTGTTGGCAATACAAACCAAACTCTTGCAATAGTCGTATAGGGACCAGATAGCTTGTAACAATGAGCCCAGTACCCCATACTCCTGCAGCACCCCCCACAAGAGACCATGAGGAACATGGTCAAATGCTTTCTCCAGGTCCACAAAGCACATGTGGACTGGCTAGGCAAACTCCCATGAACCCCCGAGGATTCTCGAGAGAGTAAAGAGTTCGTTTGATGTGCCACGGCCAGGATGAATGATGATGAATAAAAAATCAAGGATTCAGTGTACCCTGTCCAGTAGGGGTTTACCGGGGTTTCTGTAGCCCCATTAAACACCATCACCTGGACAACATGAGAGTACTGTACAGGTGCATCTAAAAAAAAAAAAAAAATGTTAAAATTCTCATGTATTTTTCAGAATTTAATTCCAAAATTAAAATTTCATATACTTTATGTTCCTTACATGGGAAACATTTCAAGCCTTTTTTTGTTTAAATTTAGATGATTATGATTCATAGCCTATGAAAGTAAGAAGAATATTTCATCTAGAGTTTGAGTGAACTATTGTTAAATTAGTATACAGTAAACACTGTATATCTCCCTGACCAGTTCAGCACACACACCCTCAATCATGGGAAAGATTACTGACTTGACGGAGCTCCGAAAGACAATTATATTCCACAAGGAGGGTAAGCCACAGAAGGTCATTGCTGAAAAGGCTGACTGTTCACAGAGTGCTGTATCAAAGCATAGAGGGAATGGGCATGTGACGTCACTCAATGGAAAAACCGCAAGGAATTATGGTAAAAGTGGTCACATAAAAAGTGGTCCGCTTGTCTTTGTTTATTAGTGAGCAACGAACGCGGTTAAGCTGGTTTTTGAGAGGGTTGCTTCAGTGTGTGACTATTATACCACGCAACGTTAGAATGGGGAAATTTTGCTGCATTATGAAATGCAACAACTACTCACATGATTGGCATGGAAAAAAACTGATAATGGCCTATGCTTTTTAAATTTTCCAACTTGGAAGAAAAGTGGAGAGAATCGGGTCTCCAAGCTAAAAAAGAGGCGTGGAATGGAATGGACTGCAGCGGTCAGAAGGAAAGACATCAGCTTGGACAATATTCTTGCACACATGGTCATGTGTTCATGGCATTTTCACAAAGGTAAGTTGTGATTAAAATAATAAAGATGATACACACATCACACAGTCCACCTGGTCAGTGCTGGATCCCCCAAAAATATATCAGAAAAATCAAAGACGATCTGCACACCGAAAAGCTCCCATTAAGTATTTATTATTTATCAGTAACATTTCAGGCCAACTGCCCCTCCTCAGACTTCTGTTTAGAAGACTGATTTGACTCTAGCTGAGGATTATAATATAGATCTGTAGCCTATTGTTTGACTTAGATGACTGTTTGACTAAATGTTGTCCATTTTGTCATTTTAAAGCATACTTGTCAAACGTGACAATTTATTACTTACTATTTAGAAGTGCAAAAAGACGTCCCCTCTCCAGAGCAGCTGTCTTGCACGCCGTGCACATTGGCTGCACCTCAGCCACGACTCTCTATCAACTCTCAATAATGTGAAAAACGCACAGGGCAAAATCAAATAATTTCCCCACATCATCTCTGCTATTCCAAATTTCTCTTGATAATCTGGAGCCATGTTTTGTTTTGTTTTGTTTTAACCCAGATGCAGTGGATGCCATTAATATCCAGAAGTCTGAGGAAGAGCAGGTAGCCCGAAATGTAACTGATAAATAAAAACTTGATGGGAGCTTTTTGGTATGCAGATGTATTTGATTTTTCTGAAGTTGTGATTTAAACACATACAGTATCTCACAAAAGTGAGTACGCCCCTCACATTTTTGTAAATATTTTAATATATCTTTTCATGGGACAACACTGAAGATGTGACACTTTGACACAATGTAAAGTAGTCAGTGTACAGCTCGTAAAACAGTGTGAATTTGCTGTTCCATCACAATAACTCAACACACAGCCATTATTGTCTAAACCGCTGGCAACAAAAGTGAGTACACCCCTAAGTGAAAATGTCCAAATTGTGTCAAAGTGTTAATATTTTGTGTGGCCACCATTATTTCCAGCATTGCCTTAACTCTCTTGGGCATGGTGTTCACTAGAGCTTCACAGGTTGCCAGTGGCATCCTCTTCCACTCCTCCATGACAACATCACGGAGCTGGTGGATGTTAGAGACCTTGCTCTCCTCCACCTTCCGTTTGAGGATGCCCCACAGATGCTCAGTAGGGTTTAGGTCTGGAGGCATGCTTGGCCAGTCCATCACCTTTAACCCTCAGTTTCTTTAGCAAGGCAGTGGTCATGTTGGAGGTGTGTTTGGGGTCGTTATTATGTTGGAATACTGCCCTGCGACTCAGTTTCCAAAAGAAGGGGATCATGCTCTGCTTCAGTATGTCACAGTACATGTTGGTATTCATGGTTCCCTCAATGAACTGTAGCTCCGCAGTGCCGGCAGCACTCATGCAGCCCCAAACCATGACACTCCCACCACCATGCTTGACTGAAGGCAAGACACACTTGTCTTTGTACTCCTCACCTGGTTGCCACCACACATGCTTGACACCATCTGAACCAAATAAGTTTACGTTGGTCTCATCAGACCACAGGACATGGTTCCAGTAATCCATGTCCTTAGTCTGTCTTCAGTAAACTGTTTGCAGGCTTTCTTGTGAATCATCTTTAAAAGAGGCTTCCTTCTGGGACGACAGCCATGCAGACCAATTTGATGCAGTGTGCGGCGTATGGTCTGATTACTGAAACGCTACCCCCCACCCCCACCCCTTAAACCTCTGCAGCAATGCTGGCAGCACTCATAAGTCGATTTTCAAAAGACAACCTCTGGATATGACGCTGAGCACGTGCACTCAACTTCTTTGGTCGACCATGGTGAGGCCTGTTCTGAGTGGAACCTGTTGTGTTAAACTGTTGTATGGTTTTGGCCACCATGCTGCAGCTCAGTTTCAGGGTGTTGGCAATCTTCTTATAGCCTAGGTCATCTTTATGTAGAGCAACAATTCTTTTTTTCAGATCCTCAGAGAGTTCTTTGCCATGGGGTGCCATGTTGAATTTCCAGTTACCAGTATGAGAGAGTGTGAGAGCAATAACACCAAATTTAACAGACCTGCTCCCTATTCACACCTGAGACCTTGTAACACTAATGAGTCACATGACACCGGGGAGGGAAAATGGCTAAATGGGCACAATTTGGACATTTTCACTGAGGGGGTGTACTCACTTTAATGGCCAGCGATTTGGACATTAATGGCTGTGTGTTATTTTGAGGGGACAGCAAATTTACACTGTTATACAAGTTGTACACTGACTACTTTACATTGTATCAAAGTGTCAAATCTTCAGTGTTGTCCCATGAAAAGATATAATAAAATATTTACAAAAATATAGGGATGTACTCACTTTTGTGAGATACTGTATAAAAATTACTTGTATGCGCGTCAAGTTGTTGCTAACTTTTAACAAGCCGGCTGCACATCTACATACAGTATCTAATTAAAGTAATTGGTGGGGGGGAGGGGTTGTACAGGCAAACCAGCCTATGAAATGTTCATTTGCCATCACGATTGGGTGCCATCATTACATCTTGGTCATGAAGTGAAAAAAAAAAATGTACACAGCGATCAGAGATGATTGAAGCTGTACCATCGGCTGTTGCCAAGCAGAGCTCACAGGTACATAAAGCAATGCTGCAAATTCTTCTGTGCTTACCAAGATGTAAAATCTTACATTTGATAGAGGTGAGCCGATCCGATCTGAGGTATCGGTATCAGGTTTGATCCAGCCATTTTGCCTGGATCGGTAAGGAATAAAAGTCATTTACCGATCTGATACATTAATAATGACATTAAAATGAAAGTGTGGTAACCATTCTCATCCATGCTGCGTGTGGCTTGCCATAGACAGAAGCAAACAGTGTCACTAGAGCTGCACCACGGCGGGTGGGACTTGCCTGAACAAGTCAACATGTCTAGAACTACTTCAGAGTGAAGGAGGAAAAAAGCGAGACTGCGGAATGCAACTTGTGTAATGCAACTATTTCGCAGGGTGGTACCAGCATTTCTAATTTTAACGCTACAAACTGGATAAAACACTAAGGGAAGTATCACAGTAAGGAATATGCTGAATTCTGCCAAGTGCTGAGCACAAGGAAGAGAAATCCTGTGCTGCAACAGATACTGCCAGACTCTTTTCCGAAATGTGACAAGCTACCTCCTGATAGCAAAACATCAAAGATAGCAGATAAAATTGTCAAATTTATTGTGCTTTATGACCAGCCCTTTGCTGTTGTGGAAAATGAGGGTTTCTGGCATTTAATGGGGTATTTGGAGCCTCGGTACATGCTGCCACACCAGAGCTGGTTTTCTGACAGCGGTCCCAGTTAGTACAAGCAAGTATGTACATTTATCTCAAGACATTTATCATAAATTCCAGCTTTAAGCTT
The DNA here is from genome assembly GCA_020510985.1 of Pholidichthys leucotaenia. Taxonomy (NCBI): domain Eukaryota; kingdom Metazoa; phylum Chordata; class Actinopteri; order Cichliformes; family Pholidichthyidae; genus Pholidichthys; species Pholidichthys leucotaenia. The sequence goes on along the minus strand of CM035845.1, from coordinate 36,788,814 downwards.
CAATGAACCAAAGTTTAAAATAAAAAAGCAGCAGCATTGCTGAACAGAGTCAAATTTGTAATATATTTCTTGTTTGACTTTTAGATTTACAGTCGTGAAAAAAATAGGACACCCTGGATAAGCCTGTTTTTTTAAAACATATTTGGACATATGGATATTTAATTTCAATGTTCAAAAATACTGGGAGATTCACGTAATATAACTAAACAATTAAAAATGAATTAAATTTTTTTTTTCAAATTTTCTGTAAAATGTAATTCTAAACAAATAGTGAAGAATAAATCAGGACACCCCCCCCCCCATCTTTATTATGACACCCACTTTCATTCCCACGTAAAATGGCTAAAATAATTTAATAAAGCAAATAAAAAAAAAACAAGCTCAGACATAGATATGTGAACATTACTTTATAAAGAACTGAATATTTAAAGGGGTGTCCAAAATTTTCCACGACTGTATGTTTTTTTGTGTGCAAAATGCAGCCAGTCATTACCAAAGTATGTACTTAAGAGAAACGGTATCGGTTTTGGATCAGTATCAGTCGATACTCAAGGCCACAGTATTGGTATCGGTATCGGACTTGAAAAAGTGGTATCGGCTCATCCCTAACATTTGAACATATGCCATTAATCATATAGGTGTAGAAGTTATTTATTTGTGTCTTTTTGTCTTTCTAACATTTATTTCTCATTAAATAAAATTGTCTTGCTGTATTGACAGATAATTTTCTCCTTAAATAAAGTGTTTATTTCTTGTGTTTTGGCTGATCATTTTTGCAGTGTGCACGACCAAATGAGGGTGCTCTGTGGTGACAGGAGGATGCTGCCCTACCAGACGAAGATGCACAGGGGTTACAGGCTAATGACAACACCAGATAAGAGCAGGAATGCAGTTTGTGTAGCAGCAGGCTGGTCTTGTACATGTTTATTGTACCCCACATTTCACAAAAATAAAATGATGAAGACATTTCTCCATCTCTTTATTTTGTGTTATAGTAATGTAACATTTTCCAGTGTATAGATATAGAAAGTAACGCAGTAGAATGAGATTAGAAATGAAATAAAATAATATAATATAGCTCTGTGAGGTGTGACACAATGTAAACAATATATGCATGTGCCGTGTGTGGACTCCACTTGACCGCTGGAGCTGAGGATCACCTATGGCTTGAGGGGAGTTTCATTTAGGCGTTGAGAGTGCAACATCCAGGAAATACATACATTTTTATTTGGTTTCAGATCTATAACTTAAATAAACAAATAAATAAAAACATAACAATAAAAAGAAATAAATGACAAATACAGTAAAATTATATGGTTAAAGAATTTGATTTGAAACAATGTCATAATTTGATTGTATTAGTTCATTTTTCATAACAGGCCAGATATGGGACATGAAAATGAGTGGTGTCGGAGGGTGGATAAAAATATGTCTGGTAAAACTATCACAAGCAAAAAAACCTGGCCACAACCCGCTACAAGCAGCGCTGGTATTCCCCTTCTGTGGCACTGGAAGGGAATTCCCAGAGTGCACTTGCTGACTTCATTTACACATGGATTTAAAATCAGCTGGGGACTGAAGTCCATAAAATGTTTGGTATCATTAGATTCAGCATCTTTTCCTCTTTCAGGTGACTATAAAAACTTTCAGGTCAAGGCAGTATTTACTCATTGTTTTCATCTTGTCCCACATCTTGTTTAAATCCCTAAACAGGTTAAAAATCATTTCTAAACATTAATATTTGTACTAAAATACACTTTTGCTCTTGTTTTGTAGACATTGTAGTCTAAACTAAAAAAATCACTGTCCTGATGTAGTATACTTTTATAGTGGCTAATTATACCAGTAATTATTTTGGTGCATCAGTGGGAGCGTTGGGCTTATTAAATCACATTACTTGATTAGTGTTTCATGTCCAGTTGTGTAATGTGTATATATTTATCAAGCATCATATGACAAATTTGAACATGACTCCAACATTTCACTGCTGGGACTTAGAAATGCCTGTAGCTGCAGAGACACATGCTAGTGCAGAAAACTGTGTAGAAAGAATGATTGCTTACCTTTGTGCAAACGGCAGTTTTCTGGTGGTTCACCTGGAAGATTTGAGGTGGCTGGATCCATCCATTGGTGAACTGAACATGAGCCTCTGAGGATTTATAGTTTTTAAATTGCTCATGGGTGTACAGTATGTGCTCACCCCAGAAACCAGGTAGACTACACGTAAACAAAGAAGCGAGACCACAAAAATGGTAATGACAGCCCAGAATGTAGCGCACCGTGATGTCAAAACCCATTCTCTATTAGTAAAAAGCTGACTAGAAGAAATAGTGTGGTTGAAAAAGGTGCACAAGCAATGACTGGAATGACCATAGCCTTGAGAGGACCATCAAGAAAGGCAAGGTAAGGCAAGTTTATTTTTGTAGCACATTTAGTGTACAAGACAATTCAAAGTGCTTTACATAAAAGCATTAAAGCATTACAGCAAGTTGCAAGAGGAATACATAAGAATGTAAAAGCAAACTAAAAAGTAAAGAGAAACAAAAACAAGCTAAAATAGAATACGACAGAAATAAAAGTTACAGTACACTGTAGGCTACCGAAAGGCCACGGCAAATAGGAGAGTTTTTAACTTTGATTTAAAGCAGCTGAGAGTTTCAGCAGCCCTGATGCTTTCTGGGAGTTTGTTCCATATGTGAGGGGTATAAAAACTAAATGCTGCCTCACCATGTTTGGTTATAACTCTGGGCACAGATAGTAGGCCTGGCCCTGATGATCTGAGGGCTCAGTGGATGATACAAACAAACTCGACCCCAAAGAAATGGCAGACAGCAAAGGTCATTGCCATACCAAAACCTGGCAATGACCACAAACTACCAGCAAGCTACCGCCCAATCTCCCTACTCAGCGTTCCTTATAAAATCATGGAGCGCCTAATACTGCAACATATTTCCCCAGGAATAGAGGAAATTCTAAGTGTGGATCAAGCAGGTTTCCGCAAGGACCACAGCACAGGAAAACAAGTACTGGCCCTAACCACCTTCATCGAAAATGGCTTCGAGAGCAGACTGAAGACACGGGCTGTGTTTCTCGATCTTACAGCCGCCTATGATACGGTCTAGCACAAAGGCCTCCTCCTGAAACTTACAAAGGTGATCCCTGCCTGGGCAACAACAATTATAAAAACCCTGCTGACCAACCGAAGGTTCAGAGTCCACCTCGGTCAGAACACAAGCACATGGAGAACGCAGAAAAACGGACTCCCACAAGGCTCAGTTCTAGCTCCAACCCTGTTCAACCTCTACATAAACGACCTGCCCACTACAAAATCCAGCAAATTCATCTATGCAGACAACATCTGTTTGGCACTCCAAGCACCAGACTTTGAGTCACTGGAACGGGTGCTCACGGAAGATCTTGCCAAACTGGACCAGTTCTGCAAAACCTGGCACCTAAAACCAAGCCCAGCAAAAACCGTCTCCTGTGTATTCCATCTCCACAATGTAAAAGCTGCCAGAGAACTAAACATCCACCTGAGCAGACTCAAGCTTAAGCATGCCTCGAATCCAACCTACCTTGGAGTGACCCTTGACAGGACCCTATCCTTCAAGGAACATTTAAAGGGGACAGCTGCTAAGGTGAAGGCACGGAACAACCTGCTCTGCAAGCTCACTGGTGCAAAATGGGGGGTGGCAGCCTCCACCCTGCGCACCTCAGCACTGGCCCTTTCATACTCTGTAGCACAATATTGTGCCCCTGTCTGGTCCAGGTCACACTACACACACCACATAGACACCCAGCTCAACACAACCATGAGAACCATAACTGGGACAATCCGCTCAACACCCCTCCCCTGGCTCCCTGTACTGTCAAACATAGCCCCCCCACACATCCGGCGAGCAGCACTAACTCAAAGGATGCTTCAAAAAGCCAAAGACTCCCCTCACTTACCAATCCATGCAGATATCTACACCCCACCCACTGCCCGATTTCCATCCAGATGGCCGATTTGGAAAAACCCTCCCCCAGCTGATTTCACCATCCAGACAGCTTGGCAAGAGGAATGGGAGACCAAGGAGGTCCCAAACAAACACCTGGTGACAAACCCCAACCAGCAGGTCCCGGGCACCAACCTCCCAAGGAGACAGTGGTCTACATTCAATCGCTTCAGGACTGGACATGGCCCCTGCTTGGCCAGCCTTCACAGATGGGGCAGTAGCCCTAGCCCACTGTGCACATGTGGAGAGGAGCAAACAATGGAACACATCATAGAGGCTTGCCCGCTCCAAAGACTGGAAGGAGGATTACACACCCTCCATACAGCAAACCAGGAGGCAACTGCTTGGCTAGAGGACTTTGCATTCGCTAAATAAATAGTGGATGATTCATAATCGACTAGCAGATCTGAAATGTATTTTGGCTCTAAACCATTCAGAGCTTTATAAACCAACAGCAGTATTTTGAAATCTATTCTTTGACAGACAGGAAGCCAGTGTAAAGATCTGAAGACTGGAGTTATATGATCCACTGAGCTACAGCGTTCTGAACCAACTGCAGCTGTCTGCGGGACTTTTTAGGGAGACCTGTGAGGACAGCATTACAGTAGTCCAGTTTACTGAAGATAAATGCATGGACAAATTTTTCTAGATCTTGCTGAGACATCAGACCTTTAATCCTTGCTATGTTCTTTAAGTTATAACAGTCTGACTTCACGACTGTCTTAATGTGGCTGTTAAAATTCAGGTCTGAGTCCAGAACCACACCCAGATTTCTGCCTGGGCTGTTGATTTTTAGCATCATTGATTGAAGCTGAGTACTACTAATAAGTACTTTGAGTCTTTCTTCTTTGGCTCCAAAAACTATTATTTCTGTTTTGTCTTTGTTTAACTGAAGAAAATTCTGGCACATCCACTCTTTAATTTGACCAATGTATTTGATCAGGGTTTTAATTGGGCAATAGTCTCCTTGTGAGATGATTATGTAAATTTATGTATCATCTACATAATTATGGTAATATATTTTGGTGTTTGTTATGATTTCAGCCAGTGGGAGCATATACACTACCGTTCAAAAGTTTGGGGTCACCCAGACAATTTTGTGTTTTCCATGAAAAGTCACACTTTTATTTACCACCATGAGTTGTAAAATGAATAGAAAATATAGTCAAGACACTGACAAGGTTAGAAATAATGATTTGTATTTGAAATCATAATTTTTTCCTTCAAACTTTGCTTTCGTCAAAGAATCCTCCATTTGCAGCAATTACAGCATTGCAGACCTTTGGCATTCTAGCTGTTAATTTGTTGAGGTAATCTGGAGAATTCTGACACAATGAGCAAACACATTGTACCATTAGAACACTGGAGTGATAGGTGCTGGAAATGGGCCTCTATACACCTATGTAGATATTGCACCAAAAACCAGAAATTTGCAGCTAGAATAGTCATTTGCCACATTAGCAATGTATAGAGTGTATTTCTGATTAGTTTAAAGTTGTCTTCATTGAAAAAAACAGTGCTTTTCTTTCAAAAATAAGGAAATTTCTAAGTGACCCCAAACTTTTGAACGGTAGTGTACTCTAGATGTTGAAAAGCAAAGGTCCCAAAATGGAACCTTGGGGAACTCCACAGGTTAATTTTGTTCACTCAGATTTGTAGTTACAGTGGTTTGAAAAAGTGTTTGCCCCATCCTGATTTCTTTTTTTTTTGTATGTTTGTCACATTTAAATGTTTCAGATCATCCAACAAATTTAAATATTAGACAAACATAATACAAGTAAAGACAAAATGCAGTTTTTAAATGGTGTTTATTATTAAGAGTAAAAAAAAAATCTAAACCTATATGGCCCTGTGTGAAAAACTGATTGCCCCCCTCCCCCATTAAAACATAAATTAACTGTGGTTTATCACATCTTTGGAAAGCTGAGTTCAATTTCTTTAGTCACACCCAGGCCTGATTACTGCCACACCTGTTCTCAATCAAGAAATCACTTAAATAGGACCTGCCTGACAAAGTAAAGTAGACCAAAATTTCCTCAAAAGCTAGACATCATGCTGCAATCCAAAGTAATTCAGGAACAAATGAGAAACAAAGTAACTGAGAACTATCAGTCTGGAAAAAGATATAAAGCTATTTCTAAACCTTTGGGACTCCAGCAAACCACAGTGAAAGCCATTATCCACAAATGGCAAAAACATGGAACAGTGGTGAACCTTCTCAGGAGTGGCCGGCCAACCAAAACTACCCCAAGAGCGCAGCGACAACTGATCCAAGAGGTCACAAAAAAACCCACAACAACATCCAAAGAACTGCAGGCCTCACTTGCCTCAATTAATTTCATGACTGAGTTCACGAGTTCATGACTGCACCAAAAGAAAGAGGCTGGGCAAAAATGGCCTGCATGGCAGAACATAAAGGCTCATCTCCGTTTTGCCAGAAAACATCTTGAGGATCCCCAAGACTTTTTGGAAAATACTCTGTGGACTGATGAGACATAAGTTGAACTTTTTGGAAGGTGTGTGTCCCATTACATCTGGCGTAAAAGTAACACAGCATTTCAGAAAAGGAACATCATACCAACAGTAAAATATGGTGGTGGTAGTGTGATGGTCTGGAGCTGTTTTGCTGCTTCAGGACCAATAAGACTTACTGTGGTAAATGGAACCATGAATTCTGCTGTCTACCAAAAAATCCTGAAGGAGAATGTCCTGAAGGAGAATGTCCGTGACCTCAAGTTGAAGCACACTTGGGTTCTGCAGCAGGGCAATGATCCAAAACGCACCAGCAAGACCACCTTTGAATGGCTTAAGAAAAACAAAATGAAGACTTTGGAGTGACCTAGTCAAAGTCCTGACCTGAATCTGACTGAAATGCTGTGGCATGACCTTAAAAAGGCGGTTCATGCTCGAAAACCCTCCAATGTGGCTGAATTACAACAATTCTGCAAAGATGAGTGGGCCAAAATTCCTCCTCAGTGCTGTAAAAGTCTCATTACCAGTTATTGCAAACGCCTGATTGCAGTTGTTGCTGCTAAGGTTGGCCCAACCAGTTATTAGGTTTAGGGGGCAATCACTTTTTCCACACAGGGCCATGTAGGCTTGGATTTTTCCCCCTTATTAATAAACACCTTCATTTACAAGCTATATTTTGTGTTTACTTTTGTTATGTTTGTCTAATATTTAAATTTGTTTGATGATCTGAAACATTTAAGTGTGACAAATATACAAAAAAATTAAAAATCAGGAAGGGGACAAACACTTTTTCACACCACTGTACCTATAGACACAAAATAGTCCCTGTCTTTTAAATAGGACTCAAACCAGCTAAGTGCTGTACCAGAAAGTCCCACCCAGTTTTTCATCAGGTCTAGTAAGATGTTATGGTCGACCGTGTCGAATGCAGCACTGAGGTCTAGTAGAACCAAGATTGAAATGTTGCCATTATCTGTTTTGGAGTGGATGTCATTAAGGACCTTAACTAGAGCTGTCTCAGTGCTATGGTGTGGCTGAAAACCTCACTGGAAGACATCAAAACCATTTTTTAATGTCAGGAAGTTGTACAATTGTTGAAAAACAGCTTTTTCTATTATTTTACTAAAAACGAGGTTTGATATGGGCCTATAGCTGTTCATGAGTGAGATGTCTAGGTTGCTGTTTTTATAGAAGTGGCTTGATAACATCTGGTTTTAAGCACTGAAGGAAGACACCTGAATACAGAGACATATTTATGATCTGTAGTAGATCTGAGGCCATACTGTCATGAATGTCCCTTCGGGGCAGAAGGACAGACCCACGGGCTGAACTGTAATTATGACATTTATTAACCAAAAGAACAAAGAATCCAAAAACTGCAGACAAGACAAAAATGCAAACTAGGATAAGATATAAGGTAGATACTCCAGAGCTGGAATAGCTCTGGAGGAAACAGGGAGAAAAATTTAATGAGGGAGAAAGTCCAGTAATGTCAAACAATGTAACAATACAGCCACAGTGAAAACAATGAACTGGCAGTCCTTAAATACCTGGACAAACAAATGAGCAGCAGGTGTGGGCTGAGCAGGCAGGTGACCTAATTATTCAACTGCTCACAACTGGGAAACAGACTGTGAGCAGCAAGTGGGGATGTCTGAGAGAGAAGGGCACATAAGTAAACCAAAATATATACCGAAAACTGACAACATAATACTAACAGACATACAAAACTCAGAAATAAATTGAGTCTGAGCTCAGAGGGAATAATTGAGTTCAGACTCATGACACATACAATATGAAACATTTTTAAAAAGCCATGTTGGGACAGTATCAAGGCAGCAGTTAATGGATTTCAGGTGTCGTATGATGTCATCCAAGATTTTATGATTGATTAGAAAAAATTTCATCATGGTGTTTACATCTTTTCTACGTGGACACAGAGGAAGCACATGTCCAGCACCTGCATAGGAGCACTGACTGTCTAATTTTCTAAATTTTGTCAGTGAAGAAAAAGGCAAAGTCATTGCAGGCAAAGTTGGATAGAAGTTCAGGAGCTACTGACACAGGGGGATTTGTTAGCTTGTCATCAGTAGTGAACAAGGTGCATGCATTATTGTTGTTTTCAGCGATGTCAGAAAAATATACTTGCCTTGCATTTCTCAACTCCAAATTATAAATGCTCAATCTGTCATTATAAATTTCATAATGAACCTGTAATTTGTTTTTTTTGCCACCTGCATTCAGCTTTTTAACACCCTCTTTTTTCAGCACTTACCATTGAAATTTTCTGCAAGCTCATTTACTGGGCGGGGGGGGGGGGGGTGAGGAAGAGAAAACTTGGATGAATGTTTCACTGGTATTATCACTAATGTACCATTTTTTGATGACCTCTGTCTGGAAATTTATATTGACATTAATAGCACTCTCAAAGAAAACACAAGAATGGTTGGACAGAGCAATGTCCATCACCATAACCTTAGAGATGTTCAGACCTTTGGAGATGACCAAGTCCAGACTGTGTCCTCTGTTGTGTGTGTGTTTTGTTTTTGTTTTTTTGTTTTTTTTGTTACATGCTGAGTCAGTCCAAAGTTATCAAGGACACAACACAATTCTTTGGTCCCTCTGTCTTGAGGGTTGTTAACATGGATGTTAAAATCACCAACAATAACTACACAGTCCAAGTCAATACAGATAATAGAGAGCAGCTTTGTAAAATCATTAAAAAGAGTTGCATGGTATTTAGATGATATGCAAACATTAAGAAACAACACACGGGAGGAGGAATTCAGCTGAAGAGCCACATATTCAAATGAAGTAAGCATATCATAAGACATCTGATAACATTCTGGGAATCATTAAACAAAACAGCTCCTCCTCCTCCTTTCTTATGCAGCCTGGGTTCACTTAAGGCCCTTTTCCACTAGCCTCACTTAGCCCTACACCGCACCACTCAGCCCGCTTTAGGCGCTTTTCCATCAGCCCCAGCACCGGTTAGCAGGTACTTTTTTCGTACCTGATCCAGGGCAGGGTCTAACCGTGCTGAGTAGGGCTGAGTAGGGCTGTGATATGACTTTAAGAGACTGGTCGCCGCTGATTGGTCAGGTCGTAACGTCATGAAAGCGACTTTTTCTGCTGAATTTACTCCACGACCGCCATTTGTAATTGTTCAGCCAGTGAACACAGTGCGCCCCTTTAATACGGTATATTATATTAATATACTGTATAATATACTTATATAATAATATACTCCTAATATTATATATTAGGAGGTGCGCAATTTTCTTTCTATATTAGGCGACGATCGCATCCAGCGCGAGTTGGATGGATCTACTTGAAATGCAGGTGTCCGAGCAGATGGCTTCCCAAGGGCACATCCGTACTGCCAAACAGTGTTGGGAGAAGCTGAAAAAGCTGAAAAGCGATTACCGAGCAGTGAAGGACCACATTGCTCGAAGTTCAGCGGATTGGAAGGAGTGGAAGTGGTTCGCTGAGAGACATTGGGCTCGACACGGTCACTGTCACGGTCACGGCCTTGGAAACCGTGGATGGTGAGTGTTGTTTTGATATTGCGCATCTTTTCGCCACTTGATCCTTTCTGTGCCAAGCTCACTGTTTTTAAGAAATAGGAAGGTTGTTAGATTGTGGGTAATGGTTGTTACTGAGGCTTGTCTATTGTTTTGCAGCCAACTGCAGATTCACGCTCGCTTTGTGTTAAGTGTTAGCGTGAACAAAACGCTGAATTACGCTTATTGTATTCCGGTTAAAAACTTGAGAGTGTTGTGTACATGTTGCACTTTGGTGTTAAGTTTTAAATTGCGTGCATTTTCTTTCTAGAATCGCATTTCATATCACAGGGGTCCACCTCAGTGGACATGATGGACACAGCGGACTCTCCTGGCGCTGCGTCTGCGTGTGCGTCTGCCGGAGCGCCAGCTGGATCGACTCCACATCACCAGCTCCCTCTGGATCACGTTCAAGTGCCGGTAAGGCACAATAACCACAATTTTTTTTTTTTTTGGTTGAAACAGGTCCAGCAGCGTAAACCAGGGTCGAAAATCCATCCATCCATCCATCCATCTACCGCTTAATCCTTTACAGGTCGCGGGGGGGCTGGAGCCTAACAAGTTATGTACCAAATTGATTAATGCAATTTCCTGTAGCTGCATATTAATTAACTGAAAATGTCTTTTTAAATGTACAAAAAGGTTATTCTTTGGTCTTCACTTATCGGTGTTCCACAACCATTTTTAGGTGTGGTGATTGGTGCTGTTGTAACTCCTGTTTTATAAAAACAAATAAAGCTGATGAACTGCTGTTGAAATCAACATGCTTCATTGAAATGCTTCACGTCAGCTGACTGTATTAACCCATTCAGATTTCTGCGGCCACACTACAAGCAACTAGTTTAAACATTACCCATCCATCCATCCATATTCTTAATCTTAATCCTTTTTAGTTTTGCAGGGGGGCTGCAGCCGAAGACAGCACCCTGCGTGTTGCAAAATCTGCTCTACTGAGCGGCAGCAACATGACAGTTCAGCTTATATACAGCAATGAAGCATAATATGTGACATTCCACCACAGACTTTCACCTGTGTAATTCCATAATATATGTAGTGATCCAGCTTTAACGACCATGCCTTTCTGTCTTTCCATCTAGGCAAGACAAAAACAGACAACTCCCATCGCTGACCTTACATTAGCGATGGTCAACATGCATGACGAAGAGATGCGGCTCTTGGAACGGCAACATGACCAGCGGCAAGAATCAGGAGTACATGCAGCATTTGTGACAGGTGGCTGCAGATGTGCGGGCAGATGCGCGTGAAGCCCTGGAGCAGGACGCTGCGTTACGAAGGGAAGAGCTCGCAGAGATGTCATCGCCCAGTCTGTTTTTTTGTTTGTAAATTTTGCTTCTGGAATAAAATTGTATTGTTTGCATCAAAAGTCTGGTTTATCTGTTATGACACCGTATGAGAAAAGCCAATAATTACATACACATTCCATTCTCTATTCACTCCACATGCTGCTGTTCATCAGGTCAGGTGTGTAGCCTTCTAATGGTAATTTAATTTTTAACAACACAATGAAACGTAATGTCTTGGTAGGTTTTTTTTTTTATTTTAAACAAATTTGCAATGCTGAATCCATTTCTCTTGAACGGGCACATTTTTTAGGTTATAAGCAGTTGTACAGGTGTGCTTGAACTTGTAGACACTGATAAAGGTAAGTACGTGTAAGTTGAATGTTGCATCACCAGTCAAAATTTAATAAATTAAGAAGGAATCTAGCAAAAATCTGGCACTAATAACAGTGCAAACAGACAAATCGGACAAGGATACACAACTGTGTTTTTGTCGCACACAACTGTTGTTACCAACAAGTGCAAAATTTATATTCCCTTTTCCCAAAAATTAAAAATCAATTTGTAAGTAAAAGTGGGAGACCTTTACATGGGAAAATATGACATGTATCAGCACATGATTTATAGTTCAATTTGCATTTCCACCTAAGCAAAAGTGGCTTGTCGAGATGGATTTTTGTGAAGATGGCCTGTGCGGTGTTTCTGCATGTAATTACATACCTGTCAAGTGATACGGTTTCGCCGTATTTTAATACGGGGAAAATGCAATTTTAGCAAATACAGGCGTATTGCCATTTCTGTACGCCAAAGAGAAAAATATACGGGAAAAAAAATTATTGAGAGTGTGGGGAGGAACACGTCGTGTGTGACCCCCACAGCGTACGGGGCTGTGAGAGCGCTCAGCGTGAGCAATTATCACAACAGTGACGAAGTGTGGACTCATCATTAGGCTGATGGCTTTGCACCTTCTTAACAGATAAGCGTTATGAACAAGAGGACAGGTAGATGGACCATGCACAACATTTTATTTACAAAACACATTTTTGAAATATGTATGCACATAAATGTGGATGAAATAGACAAGTATTGCATCACAGCATCTTGTAATGTGCAGCTTGACATGGCAACGTCCCACCGGGAGGTTCGAACTCACGCCTCCCGCTCCAGAGTCCAGCACTCTACCTTTGTCGCCAGCAGGGTCAACCCACTTGGCAAGCCAAGTAGGGTGCTTATATTGAGTTCGCTACAATATCACCACCCTGCTCCTCTGCTCTCTGTGCCGCTGCCACCACTGGTTCATCTACTGCATCATCCAATGTAGTGTCAAACGTCTCTCCATGACTCTCACACAGATTGTGCAGAGCACAACAAGTCAGCACCATAGATTTAACCAGTTTCATGTCACAGTCATTCCTCTCTCCTCGTCATCAGCCATTTTGTTTGTTGTGGAGGATTCAGTCGCGTGTTTCACGTCACGAGGGTGTGGCGCCGCCTGCTGTTCAACAAATCCCACCCACAGCAGGTGTGCCAGCAGTAGTTGAAAAGCAACTGAGGCTGAACTGAACCGAAGTGAGTAGAGCCGGGTTTTCAATCGGGGCTGAGCGGGGCTAGTGGAAAAGCGCCTTTTATAAAGCTGTAGTTTGGAGGGACTGCTTCGATAAGAAGAGCTCCACCGTTATTATCTAACCAAGTCTCTGTTAAAAACATAAAATCTGAATTTGTGTTTTAGAATGAGATCCTCAATTAAAAATGTTTTTCCTGCCAAAGACCTAATATTTAATAAAGCTAGTTTCACTGTGTTAAGAGCATCATCTGCTAGATTTTTATTTTGTTCAGGCTGTGACTGGTGAGAAATGAACACTAGATTTGATAAATTTACTGGATGTGTAGATTAGATTTTGTTTCTCTGTAAATTTACCAACCTTTTCATGCAACATACAGTGGGGCAAAAAAGTATTTAGTCAGCCACCAATTGTGCAAGTTCTCCCACTTAAAAGATGAGAGAGGTCTCCAATTTTCATCATAGGTATACCTCAACTATGAGAGACAAAATGAGAAAAAAAAAAATCCAGAAAATCACATTGAAGGATTTTTAATGAATTAATTGGTAAATTCCTCAGTAAAATAAGTATTTGGTCACCTACAAACAAGCAAGATTTCTGGCTCTCACAGACCTGTAACTTCTTCTTTAAGAGGCTCCTCTGTCCTCCACTCATTACCTGTATTAATGGCACCTGTGTGAACTCGTTATCAGTATAAAAGACACCTGTCCACAACCTCAAACAGTCAGACTCCAAACTCCACTATGGCCAAGACCAAAGAGCTGTCAAAGGACACCAGTATGGCTGTGTTGTGAGACATGTATATGTTGGACACTGCATATGTGATTTAACCTCACGATGAAGGAGAGCCAGCCCCCTGCGGTGCGGAGCCACAGAGCCTGGACCCCCTGCGGAGGACAGGGGACAGAAGACTTCCTGACCACTGAGGCTCGAGAGGAGAGAAGGGGGAGTTATGTAAATAAAAGGCTAATGAATGTGAATAAAGAGACTTTGATATAGATGTGTGATTTCCCCCGCGAGGGAAATGGTTTGATGTGAGAATGTTTAAATGAGAGAACTTTGGTGTGTTCACTCTCTTTGTTCGCTGCTCAAGAATAAGAGCAGACAGTGGAATGATTTCTTGAATAAACTGAAATGGAAGACAATTCGGTTTCGTTATTCAAGTCTCCCCACATTGGTGACTGACGACGTTGAGAATGAACGAAGAAATTCTCAGGGTCCCGGACTCACAGCGCTCAGAGCTGGCGAGCGCAGTGGCCGTTAAGCTGCCTGATTTCTGGCAGGATAACCCACGGTCGTGGTTTCTGCAAGCAGAGTCGCAGTTCGCGCTCGCAGGAGTAACGGTGGATGACACTAAGTTCCACCATGTCATCGCTAAACTGGACAACAGCACAGCTCGGTGCGTGCAAAGCTTGGTGGAGCAGCCACCCGCGACCGACAGGTATGGCAAGCTGAAATCCACCCTCATCAAGTTTTTCACCCCCTCGGCTGAAGTGAGGGCGAGGAGGATCCTGTCTTTGCTAGACCAAGGTGGACACAGGCCGAGCGCCCTGATGGAGGAGATGATACAGCTGAGAGGTTTGGACAACGATGATTTCATTTTTCAGTTCATCTTCCTCTCCAACCTCCCGGCGCATGCGAGAAGCACGCTGGCCGGCAAAAAGTGTCACACCCTGGAGGAGTTCCGGGAGCTGGCCCAGGAGGCAGATGGGATCCTGGACGCCTGCGGCGGGCAAGCAACCACAGCAGCGACCCGAGACAGCGGGGAGCCAGAGGCGGCAGAACCAGACTGGCCGACGACGGCGGCAACACGACCGCGACGAGGGGGAGCCAATAGCCCGGCGACAGAGGCGCGGGCACGACACAGCGGAGGAGAAGATCTCTGCTTTTACCATCGGAGGTTCGCAGAGAAGGCACGCAGGTGTGTGCCGCCCTGCATCTTCAGGAGTTCGGGAAACGGCAAGACCGGGGGTCGCTAGCAGCTTCGACCCTCGGAGAACGCAACAAGCTGCTCTACATCACGGATGCGCGCTCCGGACGAGTGTTCCTCATTGACACCGGAGCACAAGTGAGCTTCATCACCCCAACATACGCGGACCGGGTGGCTGGACCCCACGGTGACGGAGCTACAGCGGCAAATGGCTCGAACATCAACACCTACGGGAGAAGGACCTTGCCTTTATGCTTACATGGCCGCACATATGAATGGACTTTTGTAATAGCGGCGGTGAGTTTCAACATGTTGGGCGCGGATTTTTTGTGTTCACACAATCTGTTAGTTGATCTTGCTAATAGACGGCTGGTAAATGCACTCTCTTTTTACTCTCTCCCCTGTTCAGCTCGAGTGTCCCCGCCACCAGTACAGACCCACGTCGCTACAGCAGGTGGTAAGTTTCACACACTCCTCACCCAATTTCCAGCGCTCACTGTGCCCACTTTTTCAGCGACGGTCGCGAAGCACGGGGTGAAACACTTTATCCCCACTTCTGGTCCTCCCGTGTTTGCAAAAGCTCGGCGCTTGGATGCAGTTAAGCTCGCCATTGCGCGCGAGGAGTTCGCCAGCCTGGAGAGGCTGGGCATCGTTCGTAGGTCGAAGAGCCCGTGGGCTTCGCCGCTGCACATGGTACCGAAAGCCGATGGCTCCTGGAGACCGTGCGGGGATTACCGCAGGCTAAACAACGCTACGGCACACGATCGTTATCCCATCCCGCACATTCAGGATTTTTCGGTGCACCTGGCGGGGGCGCGCATTTTTTCAAAGATTGATCTAGTTCGCGGCTATCACCAAGTCCCGGTCCAACCGGAGGACATTCCTAAAACAGCGGTAATAACCCCGTTCGGACTTTTCGAATTTTTACGCATGCCGTTTGGTCTCAAAGGGGCGGCGCAAACATTTCAGCGGATGATGGATGCCGTGTTACGCGATCTCCCTTTCGTGTTTGTGTACCTCGACGACATTTTGGTCGCGAGTACTTCAGAGGACGAACACGAAACGCACCTCACAGCAGTTTTTAGGAGGCTGGGAGAGCACGGCTTAATAGTTAACCCAGCCAAGTGCCAGTTCGGCGTTGAGCGGATTGATTTTTTGGGTCACCGCGTCTCCCCGGAGGGAGCGGTTCCGTTACCAGAGAAGGTACGCGCGGTAGCGGATTTTCCCCGTCCACAAACGGTCAAATCACTACAGGAATTCTTGGGGATGGTGAATTTTTATAACCGGTTCCTGCCCCACGCAGCTCAAATCATGCAACCGTTATATGCCGCGCTCAAAAAACAAAAGCCGACCCAGGCGGTCGAATGGTCCCCGGAGCGGGAGCGCGCGTTCACAGAGGTTAAAAAAGCCTTGGCTGACGCTGCGCTCCTGGCCCACCCAGACCCTGCAGCACGTATCGCGCTGACGACAGACGCTTCAGATTTAGCCATAGGGGCCGTTATTGAGCAACAGGTAGCCGGAGTTTGGCAGCCTTTGGCTTTCTTTAGCAAATCTTTAAGCGCGGCTGAACGAAAATACAGCGCGTTTGACAGAGAACTGTTGGCGCTGCATTTGGCTATTCGTCATTTCCAGTTCTGGCTGGAAGGACGGTGCTTCACCGCTTATGTGGACCACAAGCCGCTCACATACGCCATGGCCAAAATTTCAGATCCGTGGTCCGGCAGGCAGCAGAGGCAGCTGGCCGCAATCTCGGAATTTACCACTGACATTAGGCACGTCGCGGGCAAATTCAATGTAGTAGCGGATTGTCTCTCACGCGCGTTCACGACCCCAACACGCGCAGAGGCAGAACGGGCCACCGTGACCGCGCCGCAGGAGAGCGGCACGGTGGCGCGCGCAGCCCCGGTGCACGTGGGTATAGATTACGCAGCCATGGCAGCGGACCAGGGGGCGGACGCAGACGTGCGCTCGCTCCAGTCTGGACCAACAGGGTTGAGGCTGGAGAGCAAGTGTTTACAAACCGGTATGCCCCCCCGATCTGCGACATGTCGACGGGGCGCCCGCGTCCGGTGGTTCCGGCCACGTGGCGCCGCCGTGTTTTTGACTCGGTCCACTCACTGGCGCACCCGGGGGTGCGCGCATCGGTGAAACTAGTGGCGGAAAAGTTTGTTTGGCCGTGCCTGCGCAAGCACGTGAAGGAATGGGCAAAAACCTGCATTTCCTGTCAACGGGCCAAAATTCACAGGCACACAAGAGCCCCGTTAGAACCGTTCCGCATTCCGGCCAGAAGGTTCGACCATGTGCACGTCGACCTTGTGGGCCCCCTACCGGCATCACAGGGGTTCACGTATCTTTTGACAATGGTGGACCGCACCACACGTTGGCCGGAAGTGGTCCCACTTGCGACGACCACGGCCGCGGAGGTGGCTCGCGTTTTTTTAACGGCTTGGGTGGCGCGCTTCGGGGTTCCGTCGGAAATTACGTCCGATAGAGGACCGCAATTCATCTCTGAGCTGTGGTCAGCGATGGCCAACGGCTTAGGAGCCAAAATTCACCGCACTACGGCTTACCACCCTCAGGCTAATGGTTTATGCGAGCGTTTTCATAGGTCTTTGAAGGCAGCACTCAGAGCGTCGCTCACGGATGCAGATTGGGTAAATAAACTTCCATGGGTTTTATTAGGGTTGCGTTCTGCGCCTAAAGAGGACTTAGACGCCTCCCCAGCGGAGCTGGTATTCGCACAAACTCTGAGGCTGCCGGGCGAGTTTTTACCAGAGCACCCAGAGCCCCCACCTCTCTCTGCTCTGGGACCGTTAGTCGGCACGGGGGCAGACACGCTCCCGGGTCCGGTTCATCACGCTTTTCCACGAGTTTTCGTCCCCAAGGCTTTGAAAAATGCCGATTTCGTTTTTGTCAGGCGCGAAGCCCTTAAAGCAACGCTCAAACCACCTTACGAAGGGCCATTTCGAGTGCTGGAGGCAGGTGATAAGCAATTTGTGCTAGATTTTGGAGACAGAAAAGAGACAGTCAGCATTGACAGACTGAAACCTGCTTTTGTCATGAAGGACGTTTCTGTACCGGTCGCGGTGGCGCCTCGACGAGGCAGCCCCCGCAGAGGGCAATTAACCACTCTCTTCCTCAGTCAACAGACCCGAAGCAGAACAGCACCGCAGGCAAGGCGGGGCCAACGCACAGCAGATTCGGCAGACGGCTGAAGCCCAAGCGGCACACAGACTGAATGTTGGTGTTGATTATTCAGTAGTGAGTAAGGTCCTATTAAATTTTGGGAATTAGTCTGTTCTTCATCGTTTGGGGGGGGTTATATGGCTGTGTTGTGAGACATGTATATGTTGGACACTGCATATGTGATTTAACCTCACGATGAAGGAGAGCCAGCCCCCTGCGGTGCGGAGCCACAGAGCCTGGACCCCCTGCGGAGGACAGGGGACAGAAGACTTCCTGACCACTGAGGCTCGAGAGGAGAGAAGGGGGAGTTATGTAAATAAAAGGCTAATGAATGTGAATAAAGAGACTTTGATATAGATGTGTGATTTCCTCCGCGAGGGAAATGGTTTGATGTGAGAATGTTTAAATGAGAGAACTTTGGTGTGTTCACTCTCTTTGTTCGCTGCTCAAGAATAAGAGCAGACAGTGGAATGATTTCTTGAATAAACTGAAATGGAAGACAATTCGGTTTCGTTATTCAAGTCTCCCCACAACCAGAAACAAAATTGTAGACCTGCACCAGGCTGGGAAGACTGAATCTGCAATAGGTAAGCAGCTTGGTGTGAAGAAATCAACTGTGGGAGCAATTATTAGAAAGTGGAAGACATACAAGACCACTGATAATCTCCCTCGATCTGGGGCTCCACGCAAGATCTCACCCCATGGGGTCAAAATTATCACGAGAACGGTGAGCAAATATCCCAGAACCACATGGGGGTACCTAGTGAATGACCTGCAGAGAGCTGGGACCAAAGTAACAAAGGCTACATCAGAAACACACTACGCCGCCAGGGACTCAAATCTTGCAGTGCCAGACGTGTCCCCCTGCTTAAGCCAGTACATGTCCAGGCCCGTCTGAAGTTTGCTAGAGAGCATTTGGATGATCCAGAAGAGGATTGGGAGAATGTCATATGGTCAGATGAAACCAAAATAGAACTTTTTGGTAAAAACTCAACTTGTTATGTTTGGAGGAGAAAGAACACCATACCTACTGTGAAGCATGGGGGTGGAAACATCATGCTTTGGGGCTGTTTTTCTGCAAAGGGACCAAGACGACTGATCCGTGTAAAGAAAAGAATGAATGGGGCCATTTATCCTGGGATTTTGAGTGAAAACCTTCTTCCACCAGCAAGGGCATTGAAGATGAAACGTGGCTGGGTCTTTCAGCATGACAATGATCCCAAACACACCGTCCGGGCAACGAAGGAGTGGCTTCATAAGAAGCATTTCAAGGTCCTGGAGTGGCCTAGCCAGTCTCCAGATCTCAACCCCATAGAAAATCTTTGGAGGGAGTTGAAAGTCTGTGTTGCCCAGCGACAGCCCCAAAACATCACTGCTCTAGAGGAGATCTGCATGGAGGAATGGGCCAAAATACCAGCAACAGTGTGTGAAAACCTTGTGAAAACTTACAGAAAACGTTTGACCTCTGTCATTGCCAACAAAGGGTATATAACAAAGTATTGAGATGAACTTTTGTTATTGAACAAATACTTATTTTACCGAGGAATTTACCAATTAATTCATTAAAAATCCTTCATTTGTGATTTTCTGGATTTTTTTTTTTCTTATTTTGTCTCTCATAGTTGAAGTATACCTATGATGAAAATTGGAGACCTCTCTCATCTTTTAAGTGGGAGAACTTGCACAATTGGTGGCTGACTAAATACTTTTTTACCTCACTGTATTAAAACAGGAATTAAGGAAACTACTTCCATACCGGGCCCCAGCTTGTCTTGGAAAGAGCCATGAGTACCAGTGGTATCAGAGCTCGGACCCAGTACATCAAACCCAGCTTGTGTCGTTATCAGGCTGTTGATTTTGGTTCAGCTGTGAGGGTGGGGATGGGGGTGGGTGCCGTCGCTTTGGCAATTGTGTCAGTGCTCGCTGAGGAATTGCTGGAGGGCGGAGATCAGGGAGAGGATGAAGTGGGAGGCTTTGGGGTGAGAAAATTTGACTAGGGCATGGGGTCAGTTTTGTGGCTATAGTGACCAGTCCATTCAAAGTTGGGGGAACTTGACAAGGAATGGACTTGGTCTGGTGTAAGTGCATGAAGAGACACGACGAACATACTACTTCAAGAAAACTAGAGACAGTGTCAGACAAGTCTTAAAGATGCACTCCAGTGGATATAAATCCCCTATTAAAACAAATCTACATTGTCTAAAATGGTATCTTATGCTCTCTTTTCTACAAACAAATCCTTTCATTGTCTTACAGTTTTGTGTCAAAATCTTTTCACTTTCCCACCTCCTTCAAACGCCAGGATCTGTGATTACTAGGCCCAACCATATCCCACAAGGCTAATAGTGGCTAGCATTACATTATGAAAATAAATCCTGTGATAAAAAGGCTTACTGGTTGAAGGACATGCCCAGTTGTATGCACGGTAGCCCAGGATAATGACTGAAACTGCATTGGTCCTTAAAAGTAGTTTATTGGTATAACCCATCTTAACTGTTTGACTGCCTATGGCACTCTGTTGCGCCGTCAGCCCCTAGTGGTCAAGATTTTTTTCAAGAAAATATTCAGTTCAGATGTCAGAGATTTCCAAAGCTATAACTTGAAAGTGGTAAGAGATAATGGCTTACTGTCAATTAGAAAGATATAGAATATGATCCAAAGTTTGAGATAGTAGTAAATTTACACATCTAATTTGCATAATGCCACAGCAGCCATCTCGACTTACATAACTTTCAGTCAAAAGCGGACTTTGGACATATTTACACAAAGGATGGTTTTGTTTTTTGTCACCGTTTGTTGTTTTGGGCATTTTGTTATCTTATCTTTAAAGTATATGAACCAGAAAATCAGTTACAATGTAAACAAACAAAGAAATTCATCACTTACCGCTGGCCAGGCGGCTCGCTCGCTTCGTCCTTTTGCGGCATCCTGGTCATTATTTTGTCCTCACCCGGTCAATTTCATTCTCTCCTACATCCAGAAACTGTTATGATTATTCCAACTCAATTTCGCTTTTATTCCATCGCTATTTATCTTATATGATGACACGGAACCAGCGTGATTGTCCTCTCCAGTCACACGGTGCTGGGGTCTATGGCAGGTGAACACCAACCAGCTTCGCCCACCCTCTGTTATAACAAAATGTAGATATTTACCTTCATATGCTAAATAATCTCTTTTTAGAATCATAGTTGGCAAATTTGGGGGCAAATGCCTCCTCCATCTTGTGATCATGCACATCAACATCTGTTTACAAACTCTTCTTCTGTGGTGTCCAGAAGTGAGGGTTTTTTTTTGGGGGGGGGGGGTTGAATGGGGGCCATGAGTCCTCCAAGGCAAGAGCAGTAAGTCATACGTGTCTGCCGCCGTGTGAGGTGGAATACTTAGTAGAACTGAAGATTTTTATTACATCACATGACACATGACATGACAGGTGCAGAACTGTGCCACAGACAGTGGGGGCACTATCTGTCCATGAAACCAAGGATGTTAAAGGGTTAATGTGACGGGCAGTTAAGCCCAACTGGTGGTGTCCAACCGGGGGTTTGAACTCACAACCTCCCGCTCTGGAGTCCGGCACTCTACCTGTGTCACCAAGAGGTCAACCCACTTGGCCAGCCAAGTAGGAATGCTTTTATTGACTCTGTTACATTAATTTGGGTCAAGCTTTCAAAGTAGCTGGTTAAAAAATGCTAACTGGGCTTGAGGCTAACTTCAGTTAGGCCAGAGAGCCCTGATTGGCTCAACACTATGGACATGCCAGTGCCATGCATAGCTACATCACCAAAACTGCTCGGTCTAAACTCGCCTTTTTTCAGGGGGTTGAGCTTCAGTGAAATTTTAAAGCAAAAAAACGATGAGATATTTGAGTGATTTTGCGTTTGATATACTACATTACTCACAAAAAGTTAGGGACATTTGGCTTTTGGGGGAAATTTATGGAAAATGTAAAAAGTAAACGCTATAGTGATATTATGAAAGTAGGGCATTTAAGTAGAAGCATACAATGGTGATTTCCTCATCTCAAACAACTTATTGAAACAAAAGCCAACAACAGTGGTGGGTATACCACAACAAAAAAAAATGTCAATGTCTCAGTAACTTGTCATGTGCCCTTGAGCATCAATTACAG
Source organism: Pholidichthys leucotaenia (assembly GCA_020510985.1). NCBI lineage: Eukaryota > Metazoa > Chordata > Actinopteri > Cichliformes > Pholidichthyidae > Pholidichthys > Pholidichthys leucotaenia. The sequence continues at coordinate 36,766,670 of CM035845.1, read as the reverse complement.
CTTGACAATGACGTCTCATGCTGTTCACAAGTCGACTTATTGTCTGCTGAGGCATGGCATTCCACTTTTCTTCAAGGGTGGCTGTCAGGTCATTGAGGTTGTGGGGTGCAGGGTTACGAGCCTTTACATGGTGACTCAGCTGATCCCATAGGTTTTCTATGGGATTCAGGTCTGGAGAAAGTGCAGGCCACTCCATTTGAGGTACCCCAGCCTCCAGCAGCCATTCCCTAATGATGCAACCTCAATGAGCTGGAGCATTGTCATCCATGAAGATGAAATTAGGCCTGTGTTGTTCATGCAGGGGCACAATGACTGGATTAATGGTGTTATTCAGGTAGTATTGGCTTGTCACTGTACCATTCACAAGGTGTACGGCAGTTCTGTATTGACTAGACACACCTGCCCAGACTGTAACACCACCACCAGCAAAGGCTCGTCTGGTGACAACAGTGACTGATGCATAGCGCTCTCCTTGACATCTCCAACATTGTTGGCCGCCATCATTTCTGCTCAACATGTATCGCCTTTCATCAGAGAACAGCACTGAAGCCCACTGGTCCCTTGTCCAGCGTAAATGCTCCCTGGCCCTTGCAAGACAATGACGCCTGTGCCTGATGGTGTGGTAAGGTACCCTTGCAGGTCATCTAGCACACAGACCACACTGATGTAAATGGTTTTGAATGATCTGACATGACACTTGGGTGTCTCTCACCTCCCTTAAATGAGTTGAGTGGCATTCGTCATCCGGTTCCACAGGGCACTGTTCACAATGAAGCGGTCATCAGCGTGGGATGTGGTCAAAGGACATTCAGTTCTATGCTTTTCTGTGACTATTACAGTCTCTCTGGATCTCTGTTGCAACCTGCTGATGACACTCTGTGGCACTTTAAGCTCAGTGGCCACTTCCCTCTGAGAACATCCTGTTTGAAGCCTCGCAATGGTGAGGTACTGTTGATCAATTGAACAACTGATCAACAGTATCAGCTGACATAAACAGCATTAGCTGACATAAAGTGTCAGCTGAAGTGAAGAATGGGAAATTTGCTTGGCAGTTAGACAAATCCACAGATATATCAAACTGTGTGCACATTTTCTTATGTATCAGTCACCTCCGGGGATAGTGGGGGTCGCCAGTCTCTGTCACCGTTATTTCGGGGGTCACGGGCTGAAAAGTTTGGGAACCCTTGCTCTATGGAATATATTCAACAGAAAGATGAGAAACACCCAACCCAACAATACAGATGAGTTGGAAGCTGCTATCAAAGCAACTTGGGCTTCAATAACACCTCAGCAGTGAGTCCAGTGTTGGGCAAGTTACAGTACTAAAAAATAGTAACTAATTACAGTTACTAGTTACTCTTTTTCAAACTCTTACCAGTTACTGTATGATTAAAGTAACTAGTTACTTGGAAAAGTAACTCATGTTATTTTCAAATGCATACTTAAATTATCTTGCATACATAGCAAGATCAAGAGCCCCTTGTTCTCATCAGAAAAAAGAAGAAAAAGAAAACTGATAAGAAAAAAAGTCTCAGCTTACAGAAAAAAAGTCTCAGATTTACACAAACTATTGTAATAAGTAGAAAGTCAGAAATTTACTAAAAATAAAGCTGTGAATTCACAGAGAAATTGTTGGACCCCCTGATGGGCCATTTTTGGCCCATGAGCCATATGTTTGACACCCCTGGACCAGCCCATTAAAAATGCATATTTAGAGGATTTACTTCCATGAAATAGTTGCATATCACAACAGCATGTAAATGAATAAGATAAAATAAAACAGAAAGCACAGATAAATGAAAGTTCACCTTAAGCTGTTCTCTACTGCAACAAATCACAATCATTTTTTCTCTGTGCGGTAAGAAAACTTACACAACTGTGGACATTAAATGCAACTTCTTGCTCTAAAAATACTCACGTTTAACCACAGAGGAGGAGCTCATGTTGGGGCTACTCACCGCTCAGACAACAGGTGATAAGGGCTAGAAATGAGAAGTCATTTCTTCCAACCAGGCTGCAGTGTGAGCAGGACAGGAAACCGACCCACAGAGGAGACGTCAGCTCAACTAAGTAGGATCAGTTTATATTTATTTGCGCTAAAAAATATCTCTCCATATTAAAACGAGTAACGCGAGTAACGCATCTCATCAAATTTCAGTAACTGTAATGCATTACTGAATTATTAAACAGTAATTTCATTACACAGCACGTTACTGCAAAAGTAGAGGTGTTACAATAACGCTTTACTTTGTAACACGTTACTCCCAGCACTGGCAGTGACACAAGCTGATCACCTTCATGCCACGCTGCACTGATGCAGTGTTTTAAGATAAAGTAGCCCCAACAAAGTACTGAGAGTATAAATCAGCACATTTTTCACAAGTTTGACATGTCATTAAAATTAAAAATGTCATTAAAAATCCTTATTTTGGATTGATTTTAAGGAATAGTCTAATAATTTGAGATACTATATTTCTGATTTTAATAAGGTATAAATAGTAATCATAAAAATTACAACAAAAAAAGGTTTGAAATATTTCACTTTTAAGGAATGAAAAAATATATTTATTCTTTTAAATTATGACTATCTATTTTGAGGGAAAATTAGTTATGGCAAATTTTTTTAACGTGTTCAAAATTCCAACGACACAAGAGTAAGGCCCTGCGACTCACGAGGAAAATGAGAACCTCCATAAACATTTTGTGAGATTATGGAAACTCTTGCAAATGTCGTTTGCACTTTGTCGCCAGCAGTTGCAGCCCAGTGAGATACGGGCTTAAATTGCTGCTGCCTTAAAATGTAAGTCAACTTTGAGTTGAATAAAAGACTCAAAGCTGAGAAGTTGTAGTCACTACAGCTTGTTCCCTCAAATTCAGTCAACTTAAAATTTTAAGGCAGCCTAGACCCTTTTTTTTTTTACCCTTCAGCCTCTCTCTCTCTCTCTCTCTCTCTACATATATATATATATATATATATATATATATATATATACAGTATATATATATATACTGTGTATATATATACACTACCGTTCAAAAGTTTGGGGTCACTTAGAAATTTCCTTATTTTTGAAAGAAAAGCACTTTTTTTCAATGAAGATAACTTTAAACTAATCAGAAATACACTCTATACATTGCTAATGTGGTAAATGACTATTCTAGCTGCAAATGTCTGGTTTTTGGTGCAATATCTAGATAGGTGTATAGAGGCCCATTTCCAGCAACTATCACTCCAGTGTTCTAATGGTACAATGTGTTTGCTCATTGCGTCAGAAGGCTAATGGATGATTAGAAAACCCTTGTGCTATCACATTAGGTCTGCAATGCTGTAATTGCTGCAAATGGAGGATTCTTTGACGAAAGCAAAGTTTGAAGGAAAAAAATATTATTTCAAATACAAATCATTATTTCTAACCTTGTCAATGTCTTGACTATATTTTCTATTCATTTTACAACTCATGGTGGTAAATAAGTGTGACTTTTCATGGAAAGCACAAAATAATTGTCTGGGTGACCCCAAACTTTTGAACGGTAGTGTATATATACGGTATATATATATATATATATATACAGTATATATATATATATATATATATATATAGAGAGAGAGAGAGAGAGAGAGCGGGTTAATTTATTTTAACAGAAATGCTGTAAATACTACTCTACTTAGTTTTACCTGTAAAATCTATTCTACTTTCTCTGACCTCTTTATGCACTTTCTATATACTGTTTTTACCTTATTTTTATCTTATTTGTTATTGCTCTGAGTGCTGCTATCCCTTTGCTGCTGCAATGCTACAAATTTCCCCACTGTGACTAATAAAGGCTTTTCTTATCTTAAAAGGCTGATTGGGGTATTGTTGTTATCCTGCCAGGAGGACAGGCAGCAGCATCAACACCTACCTTGCCAATGCAACAAGAAATATTGTTGGCTTTTCAAATTGATATCATAATTGTAGCTATGAAAAATCTCAGATGAGTTCGAATTTGGGTGACCTTGACTTTGAGGTCAAGGTCAGTTTTTCAATAACCATTGTGAAAATGAAATGAGAGTGGCTTTTGATATTGATACCATAGTTATATCTATGGTTTCCAAGGTTGTCATAGCCAGGAGCGACACTGGGGTTAAGCTCCCAGTGCTCATAAAATGCTCCTTATGGCGTGCGTCTCGAAAAGCCTCTGACAACTAAGTCCAACTCCTAGCCTGCCCGTGTGGTTTAGTCTCTAAGCCCGGCGGAACTGCTTTTACTAATAGGAGAAGGGGCGAGGGCGGATCTCTGGCGCCTTAAAACCAGATGCTTCGGGTAGATGGTGGCTCGTCAACCTGGGAAGGTAGCCCATCTAGGGGAAGGTAAACCCTGATTTCAAACCTCTGCTGCCTTGCGGCATACCCGGTCACGGGAAAGGCTTCGGGAGTCAACCCTGAGGAAAAATCCGGAGTCGGAGCCCCTAAGGCAGTTCTATGTTGTGCTCAACATCGTTCTGGCAGCTCCTGCAACGGCGCTGGTGCCAAACTGTAGCAGCCCTGCTGTTCCTTTGGATTCATCAGTGACGTGGAGAGGGGGGACATGCTGCATGGGCAACATCTTGTCCTCCATATCTTCCTGCCCAGGCTTGAATCCTACCAACGCCCAACGCTGGAAGGTAGAACACCGGATCACTGGAGAGGACACTCCAGCTTCGCCTTTGGCGTAGACAAAACACGGGGAATGACAGTTACCGGTTATAAGCCACTGCTCAATTGGCGTAGAGCGTGGCGCCAGGGGTTGTTCTCGACGGTGGGAGGGATCATCAGATCTCACTGGACAGCTACCGCCCGCCTCAAGCTGGGCAGCCCCCAGCCAATAAGGTGTTGTCCCGCCACAGCTTGCTTTCCTCATTGGGTGCATGGGGATAAGGAGAAATCCAAACAGCAGGCTGAGAACCTTCGCACCAGGCAAGACAATAAAACAAAAGAGACTAACTCTAAAACTGGGAACTTGGAACGTCCGCACTATGATGACAGGACTCGTTGCTAACCTAAAGGACATCAACGACACCAGGAAGACTGCCATCATCAATAATGAGCTGAAGAGACTGGGAGTGGATATCGCCACTCTCCAGGAAACACGGTTAGCTGATGCAGGCACACTGAGAGAGAAGGACTACACGTTCTACTGGCAGGGAAAGGGCAGTGACGAACACAGGGAACACGGAGTGGGCTTCGCAGTGAAGAACACTTTGCTGAAGATGGTGGAACCGGGAAGCACTGGCTCTGCGCGACTCCTCACCCTCCACCTGAACACCACTGAAGGCCCAGTCACCCTCGTCAGTGTGTATGCCCCAACACAGACAGCCACACCAGAGGCAAAAGACGAGTTCTACGAGAATCTCGCAACAACTGTCAGGATCATCCCCAACTCTGAACAACTCATTCTCCTTGGAGACTTCAATGCCAGAGTGGGTGCTGACCACGACTCCTGGCCCTCCTGTCTTGGACCTTTTGGCGTGGGCAGAATGAACGACAATGGACAGCGGCTGCTCGAGTTCACATATCACGATCTGTGCATCACAAACTCGTTCTTCAAGACCAAGCCCCAACACAGGGTTTCCTGGCAACATCCGCGCTCAAAGCACTGGCACCAGCTAGACTTGATCCTGACCAGGCGCACCTCACTGAAGAACGTGCTAATCACCCGTTCGTTCCAGAGTGCAGATTGCGACACAGACCATTCATTGGTGTGTTGCAAGGTCAAGCTGCAGCTGAAGAAATTCCATCGTGCTAGACAACCTGGAAAGGCACGGATTGACACCAGCAAGATGGCCCAACCAGAACTTGTTGAGCAGTTTGCCTCCACCTTTGAGAAGGAACTTGGTGTACCACAAGGAGGAGAATCTGCAGAGCAGAAGTGGGAAGAGCTGCGAAACACCATCTACCGCACAGCCTTGGCTACCTTTGGGAGGAAGACCTCGAAGTCACAGGACTGGTTTGATGCCAAGTTGACCGAGATGACCCCCGTCATTGAAGCCAAGCGCTCAGCACTTGCTGAGTACAAGAAGTACCCAAACGAGAAGAATCTCCAGATTCTCAGGGCTGCGAGAAGCAAAGTTCAGCAGACTGCTTGGCGCTGTGCCAACGAGTACTGGACTCAGCTCAGCCAAGACATTCAAACCGCTGCCATAACAGGGAACATCCGTGGTATGTACGATGGCATCAAGAAAGCACTTGGTCCGGCTCAGAGCAAGATGGCCCCCCTCAAATCTTCCACTGGGGAGATGATCACAGAGAAGAACAAGCAGATGGAGAGATGGGTGGAACACTACTCCGACCTCTACTCTAGACAGAACACCGTGACACCATCAGCCCTTGATGCCATCGACTGCCTGCCATCCATGGACGAACTTGACGCCGAGCCAACCATCGACGAACTCAGTAAGGCCATTGATAGCTTGGCCGCTGGCAAGGCACCCGGCAACGACGGCATACCCCCTGACCTGATCAAGCACTGCAAGACCGCCCTACTGCTGCCATTGCATGACGTCCTCTGCCAGTGCTGGAAGGAAGGTGCCGTACCACAGGACATGAGGGACGCCAAGATCATCACCCTCTACAAAAACAAAGGGGAGAGAAGCGACTGCAACAACTACAGGGGCATTTCCCTCCTCAGCGTTGTTGGCAAAGTCTACGCACGAGTTGTTCTCGTTCGTCTACAGAAGCTTGCCGAATGTGTCTACCCCGAGTCTCAGTGTGGCTTCCGCGCTGAGCGATCGACGGTAGACATGATATTCTCCATCCGCCAACTCCAGGAGAAATGCAGAGAACAGAACATGCCTCTGTACGTCGCCTTCATCGACCTCACCAAAGCGTTCGATCTGGTCAGCAGAGAGGGCCTTTTCAAGATCCTGCCAAAGATAGGATGCCCACCAAAGTTGCAAAGCCTCATCGAATCGTTTCACACCAACATGCAGGGGATAGTGCAGCACGATGGCAACGTCTCAGAGCCATTCAACATACGCAGCGGAGTGAAACAGGGCTGTGTACTTGCGCCAACCCTCTTTGGGATTTTCTTTGCTATGCTCCTGAGGCATGCCTTCAGCACAGCAACAGAGGGAATCTACCTGCACACAAGATCTGACGGCAGGCTTTTCAACCTCGCCCGCCTGAAAGCCAGAACCAAAGTACGCGAGGCTCTAATCAGAGACATGCTGTTCGCAGACGACGCTGCAGTCGCAACCCACACACAGCAGGAGCTTCAGACCCTGATGGACCGCTTCTCCCAGGCATGCAAGGACTTCGGGCTTACCATCAGCCTGAAGAAGACTAACGTCTTGGCGCAAGGCACGGAAGCACCACCAACCATCACTATTGATGACTACAAGCTGGAGGTCGTGAATCAGTTCACGTACCTGGGGTCCACGATCAGCAACAACCTCTCCCTTGATACAGAGATCAACAAGAGGACTCGAAAATCAGCCTTCACACTCGCTCGCCTCACCACACGAGTGTGGGAGAATCCCAAACTCTCTGTCAAGACGAAGATGGCAGTGTACAACGGCTGCGTCATCAGCACACTGCTCTATGGGAGTGAGACGTGGACAACATACGCCCGGCAGGAAAAGAGACTGAACTCCTTCCACTTGCGCTGCATTCGCCACATCCTGGACATATCCTGGCAGGACAAAGTGCCCAACACAGAAGTTCTGTCCCGCGCCGGCCTTCCCTCCATGTTCACTCTACTCAGGCAGCGCAGGCTCCGCTGGCTAGGCCACGTTCACCGTATGGAGGATGGCAGAATCCCCAAAGACGTCCTCTATGGAGAACTGGCAACTGGCAGGAGAGACGTTGGCCGCCCACAGCTGCGCTTTAGAGATGTCTGCAAGAGAGACATGAAGGCCCTGGATATCAACACAGAGCGCTGGGAGGACCTTGCAACGGACCGCTCCAAATGGAGAGGCACCCTGACCAGACAGCTCAAGGCGGGTGAAGAGAGACTGACTGCTGCAGCAGATGAAAAAAGGACCCGCAGGAAGAATCGCCACAGACCCAGCAGCACGGAGACCACCCACAAGTGTGACCTGTGTGACAGGGACTGTCATTCGCGCATCGGCCTGTTCAGCCACAGGCGGTGCTGTTCCAGCAGAGTAGACGTTTAGGATTCTCTTCCATGGTCATCATAGACCGACGGAGGCCGACGAGTTGTATCTATGACAAATCTCTGACAAGTTTGAATTAGTGACGTTAAACTCAAGGGCAAGGTCGCAGGACAATTTTTCCCTAAATCCTTGTAAGCATGGTAACTTGAGAAGGAAATGGTGTAGGCTTTTCATAATCATACTATATGTATCTTTGAAAAATCTTGGACGAGTTCAAATTTGAGTTACCTTGATATCAAGGTCAGAAGTCACATTTTCCATAACTTGTAAATGTGATAACTTGAGAAGGAAATAAGGGAGGCTTTTTATAGTAATAACACAGTTGTATCTATGACAAATTCCAGCCAAGTTTGAACTTGGATGACCTTAAACTTGAGGTCAAGGTAATATTTTTTTCCCAAAAAAACAATGTAAATATTATAACTCAGAAAAGAAATTATACCATGGCTCTGTCTTTGAAAAATCTGAGATGAGTTCAAATTTTGGTGACCTTGACCTCAGGACAGCTCTTAGAAAACCTATTAAATCTGATAACTTCTGAATGAAATGACATAGGCTTTTCATATTGATCCCATAGTTGCATCTATGAACATCTCGGATGACTTCAATTTCAGGTGACTTTGCAGGTTAAGAGGTACAACTGGCAACTGCCAGTATTTTTTTCTATTTGAAACATTTTTTACACCGTAGCAAAGTTTAATAGCTTAATCCACAAACAGATATGAAATGGTATGAATCACAAAAACTAAATAGCTCACAACTCTTCAGTCCAGAAATTCTCTCTTTATAATTAAAACAGGTTCCAAAGTATAAGATTCACTATAAATGTTCTGTGAAATATGTATATGTGTATTTCTACCATTTCTAACAGCCTCTTAAAAGTCCCAATTGTTGATCAGCTTTTTATTTACAATTCTGCAAAAACGAGAAGTGAGCCCAGTCATGTCACTGCAGTAAACTGTCAAATTCAAAGAACCAACAACAAAAAAGAAACCACAGAGCTCTAACCAGAAAGAAACTTAACCAGGTCCAGTCTCTTTATGACAGGCTTAATCAAACTGAAATTTAAAGGAAGAGAAAATGTGTTTGGTGGGGATGAAACAAAGTTTGTAGCTTTTCATTTGTTGCATTCTAACAAGCCAGTAAATTACCCTCTACCCACTGACTTGATGTCCACCAAGAGAAAAAAAAAAAACTAATCTGTAACAGGGTCATCTGGATTGACCCTCTGACCCCAGCCTGTCTGTTTGAGAATCCTTGTTTCTGGTCACAACGCTCCACTGACGAAGAGTCCCGTTGTGGCTTTCCCGGCTGAATCCCAGCCTCATATTCAGCGGCAGCCCACACCTCGAGTGCCCTTCACCCACTTCGCTCGCTGTGCTTCAAGTGACCATGCTCTGCCAAAAGAGAGATCCACTGTCCAGAGTGTCCTCAGTTGACAAAGCAGCCCAACGGAGTTTGCCGTTCGGTGATGCAGATGGTCATCATTATAAAGGCTGTGGTGGAAATGAAAATCAAATGCAACTCGTAATATATTAGTAGATTTTCTCAGAACTTTTACATACACTGCCAAAAAAAAATTGGAAACATCTTTAACTTCTTGGCTATTTCTCGCAGAGAATATCCTTCTTATCTTGGCAGAATTATAGATTCCAAGGATTATAGATACCAAGGAGGTAATGTAATTGAGGTGGCTTGTTTTTTGTCTGTTTGTTAGCAGGATTACGCAAAAACTACTGTATGGATTTTGATGAAAATTTCACCAGAGGTAACCCTTGGGTGAAGGATGAACCCATTAAATTTTGTTGATGATCTGAGAGTACATACCTCCACCAAGGCTCTTCTCTTCACACAGTGTTAGCACAAATCCTCCAAAACTACTGGACAGACTTTGATGCAGTTTTCACCGGAACTGGCTCGTGACCTACACACGAACCCATTACATTTTGGAGGTGATCCATGAGTGGCAGAAGGAGCCTTGGCAGAGGTATGTGCTCTCCGGGTGCTTTTCTAGTTATTACGGTGTTTATGTTTGTTATCATATGAATGTCTTATGTGGTCAGCGAGGGTCAAACACAGATAACACTAAGCATCAGTGACAGCCACTGGTGGTGCCCTAACAATCAACCAAGAGATAGTTTGGAGTGAGTGTGTATGTGTGTGTACTTGGTTTCTTTAGAAATGGGGACATTTTTATGAAAACACCTACACAATGAGGACCTCCTTGTGACGTCATTAATGTAGTACCTCACTGGGCTGCGACAGCTTGCAGCTGGATGAAGGTAAAAAAAAATAAAATAAACACATGAATTAGCAACAATTTTCACTTGGAATCACAGTGAATTTGAACATTTGTGTTTATCACATGAATGTTTCCAGAATGTCACACAAACTTTACATACTGTAAATGCCATGTGCATGTTGCATGGCATTCGTGCATCATGTGCACAACAAAATTGTGCTTTTTGATTTTTTTCTTTTTGCATTTATGACTGTCCTGTGACAGCCGTGCAAATCCCATACAACACTCACATGGCAGATATTCAATGACAGTTGTGAAATCGGGGCCACATCTCCCCATTTCAGCCATCATTTTATCATCAGACATCAAGCAAAACTGACCACAGAGAAGAAGTGCAGAGATTGCTGGATGAGAAGGCTGCCTCCGATTCCTCCGCATCAGACACAGCATGACTCTGTAGGGGCCTATGGGACAGGGACAAAAGCCTATCCCTAACCTTGCCTTTCTTGTCCTTGTGGGGCATCGTGACATTGTCAGTTGCAGCAGTATCAGCATGTGCTAGAAAATGACCAGCCATGCCTGTCTTGCACATTTAATATATTGTCCTTGTCTCCTATCAGTCACAATTTAGGGCGCATTCACACAGCCACTGTTTGGTCCGGACTAAAGGACCGAAGTGTGTAATCTGTGGATAGTTGGGTTCGTTTGGGGCCGTATGAATGTGCCTGGAACTCTGGTGCAGCACCAAACAAGGGAACTCTGGTCCCCCTGAAAAGGGGGGGGGGGGTCTCAGTTCACTTGCAAACGCAGTCTGGTGCGCTTCTGCCATGTGACTGTAAACGGAGTATCCAGCAGACCAAAGGGCGAATGTGCCCCTCTGCGTTTGTGTAATCACAGCAACACACAGTGAGAAGAGAAAGTGGCGTTTACTGTAAAGGTGCCTTCACATCAAACGACTACATTATAACTCAATGTAAATACATGAAAAGACATGAATTCACCATCTGGGTGAGATGCAGACAGGTGAAGTTCCCACTGACCTGAAAAAGTTGTCCCTGTTGAGAACCTGGTGTGTGTTTCCTGGCAGCACGTCCGTGGTAGGAATCCGTGGCTAAATAAATAAATCCAACATCCTGATTCAGCTGAAGAGCTCCTGGTTCTTCAGCCTCCATTTTGGGTAGAAAATAACAATAAAGTCAACCGCGCAGATCCAAGAAATATTTTTACTGGAGAAAACCGAGGAGAAAAAGTTTTAGAAAATGTCTCTTGGACTTGAAGTAGTGACGAGTGAGGAGTGAGATGCAGGCTCTGATAGACATTTGGGTCTGAGGACCAGATTTCTCAGCTGTTTGTGGCTACACACAAGAATACCGATGTTTTTAAAATGTTTAGCGACATGATGGCGGCACGGGGGGGGGGGGGTATACAGACAGCGGAGCTTTTCATTTTTATTAGTTTATGGCACATAAACACCTTACTGAAGGGAACAGTGTTATGCTGAGAACTGCTCGCTTGCCGAGAATTGCATCCCATCGTCGAATAAACCTAATTTAATGATAATTTACAAGAGATAATAATTTTTTCTTCTAAAAATGTATAATGGGTACTTCTAAAAGTGCACAAATGGTTACAAACCTGGCTGTAATGTTATATTTTTTAGTTTTGTTGCATGGGATGCAATTCTTGGCAAGCGAGCAATTCTCGGCATAACACCGGTCCTGGCCAATCGATGAGCCGGATGTCTCTTCTTCACCGAGACTTTTTCTTCTTGGTCAGTGGTGGCTTCAGCTACAGCGCCACAAACGAGCAGCTGTTGTAACTGCGTGACGTTGTCCAAGCAGTTTGGTCCGCTTGAGTGAAGTGCTGTGTGAATGCAAACCGAACCAAACGAAGGTGTGAAAATTCTCGCCATCCCCCGCCGAGTCGAACCGAGACTCCCGGACTATCCTGGTGGGAATGCAGCCTTAGTTTCATTGGTCCCCAACCTCTCACAAAGCTGTCTGACTTTTCTCGCACTTTCTGACTCATGGAAACTACACTGAGAATGGTTGTAGGTGGGTTTGAGACACCCACAACGACTCTGCAACGATTCTGAGAGAAAATTTGTCACAAATTTTTTGAATATGTTCAGAATTCCTACAACATAAGAACGAGGCCCTGCGACTCACAAGAGAAAATTACAAACCCCTGAGAGCATTTGGAGTGGTTTTGGAAACTCCCTTGAGAATGCCGTTCTCCCACTAATCGCAAGCTGTCAGAGCCCAGTGAGGAGCAGGCATTACATTTTAGAGCCAGGGATAGGGTCAGGAGGTAGTTTGGTCTCCAGGAAATGATTGTAAGTTATAATGTCCCTGTAAGTAGTGGATATCAAGTATGTGTGTGTGTGTGTGTGTGTGTGGTGGATGGAAGAGGGGGAGAAGTTATTCTTTTCTCTATTCTATTCTCTGCCTTGCCACCTATCACAATTCATTACAGCAAATTAGGGTTCAATAAAATTGCTGTTCAGAGATAATTAGGAGTTGGGTTTGTGGGGGTCGGCGTGGGAAGTGGCGGGGGCTGGGTAGCAGAAGAAGGAAGAAGCGGGGACGGTGGGTGTGGAGGAGATTTGCTTTTCACATGTCACCATGACCCGCACTGGCAAACTGAGGTTCCGCAGCTGGGAGAAGTAGCGTGAGACCCCCGCCACCGCTTCTACACACACGCACGCACACACACACACACACACAATGAAGACAACAGAAAGGGAAACAGGCGCCCTCGCTCCCTGGCTTCCTCTCACCTGCTGAGTTGGGAGCTGCTCCAAATAAAACAGCTTATTTCAGGCCTCCCTTTCCCTTTCGTTCTGTGTCTCCTTCAGGAACAAAGGCGAAGCATCACCCCGCTAACGAATGATGATCCCGCATAAGGCCAGAGGCTAATAAAGTCGTGCGCCTCCATGTGTGTGGATGCTGCAGTGTGAGAGCTGGGTTATGCCTGCAACTGCGAAGGCTTGTCTTTCACTAATTAACACTTTGCCGATAGCACGAGTGATTTTGAGAAGGAGAGAAATATTTGCAAGTTGACAAAACAACCCTCAGAGCAAATCTGGTTATTTAATTAAGAGGCAATGCCTAAATTCTTTTTTAAAGTTACGTTCATAATGGCCAATAGTTTAGGTAAAAAAACAAAACAAAAATTACAATAGCACGGCAATTTTGCTTGTCATGCATAAATGTTGTAACTTCTTTTTCATAGTAGGGTAAAGTATGGCAAACTGAGTATAATTAATAAAAATGAACACACACTGGCTTTCTGTAATTAATAGACTGATTATGTGTAAATATTTAAGTGCTCCGTTGAATCAGTGTAGAGGACTACTTAAGCATGCCACCTTCTCAGTGTTTTATCCTCTTCTCGAGATGATCCTCTCCAGTCAGCATCTCTGTTCAGAAGCAAAGACACGAACAGCACAAGTGTGAAATTGTAAAATTCAAGTGAATGGCCAGCAATAAAGGGTCTGTCACAGAAAGAGATCATAGATTTACTTTATAAGGACTTACATACAGAAAGGATTTTTTTTTTTCTCAAGCTCTGGTAATTGTCCATGCGCCGCCTCAGCGTACTCACTTCTCCTCCTCCTCCTCCCCCCCCCCCAGGTCCGGCCCGGCCCATTTCCAGCAGTCAACCTTTTAATAAACATACAAAGACTTGCAATCTGTCTCTGTGTGAATCTGTTGTTGCAACTGCCATTTGGGTTCTGTACAAAATAATGTCACCCACTCAGCTGCTGAGAGCCCACATTTTGTACATTTTGCCCAATGAAGAAAATGGCTATGCTTTTACAGAATCACTTTTATGATTTTTTTTTTCATAAAATAGTCATATGGTTCATTTACACTGACTTGTTTGGATTTTTTTTGTTTCTGGAGTAAATCTGTAAACTTCTGGAGCACACTCCTGCACACTGTGAGCTCCTGCCTACATATCCCAGGGCTCTCAGCCCTTCTGGTTGTGGGATTGTCTGTGTCATAGCTCTATGCTGCTCCTCCTGAGATCTCCTGCTCCTCCAGTGTGCCTTTCATGCTCACTCGCTTCTTGCCCCAGCGTCTCCATTTCTCCCTGGATCCCAAGTAAGCTGAGTCATCTTACCTTAATTCTCCTGTGCCTCTCCCTAGTGCCACCACTGTTCCGCACTCACCCCGTGGACCATCACTCTGCAAATCAAACTCATGCAAAGTCAATTTGGAACATTAATTCACTAACCAAGTATAATCACAGAAAAAGTCCCCGGGCCCGGGGCACCAACATGCCTACCTATATGCCGTCCAAGCCTGCAAGGAGGAAAGATCTTTACCTACCCTATTACCCTCTTCCCCACCTGCAAGTAAGTGGCTCTTTAACAATCAACACACCACAGTCCTCTGACTCTTCTCTCTCCACTCCACCTGTCGACAGAAGACGTTACCAACCAAAGCCTTTTGCCCCAGCTTCACCAGCTCCTCGCAGTCAACCTGTGGATGAGGAGGCTGCCCGCTCCTGGTACAAACATAAGCCGCTCATACCTACATTAATTACCACGTTATTCCTGACCCTATACTTATCCTCTCATTTTCTTTATTCCCCACAGGGCGAAACCTTCATACTTGCCTTGATGCAAATCATTCAATAAATAATTGTCTTACGTTCATCCTCTGTCTCGCTGTGGTTTCCTGCATTTGGCTTCAGGTTAAAATCGTAATCCTGTCACAAATGGGGGAGCATGTTGCATTTTAGTTATTTTTTCCACCACAGTAATGGCAAGTTACATGATTAACTACAGTATTTAGATTGTTAACTTTTTAAATGTATGTATTAATCTTCCAAAACTTTTAACAGCAATACTTTGTTTACAATAACCCTTTGGAATATATTCAGAAGTGGGCATAAGAAACAGTAATTAGTATCTTTTATTTTATACTAGAAGTTTACATGTTTAGCATTGATATGGTTGTGACACATATTCTTTTTTGTTATTTAAAATGAAACTTATACATAACAATCTTGTTTTTCTGACGTTGGGTACAAATAAAGCAACTAAAAATCAAGTACATAATAATTCATCTTATAAATTTAACTAGGCTGCAGCAATACCGAGTTAAAATTGTCTACATTTAAAAAAAAATCCCCTTTATAGAGAAATGTTTTTCATTAGGGATAAAGAAAATAAATTCCCAGAAGGAGCATGTCACATTTCCAAATGCTATTAAGATAGGGATTAACTGTGATAATTCTACCTTACTTTCTTCTGCTGCCCACACTTCACTTTCTTTGGTTTTTCTAACAATTTGACATAATACCTTAATTGTAAATGCCTGTTCATTTTTTATTTAAACACATTAATATTTAAATGACATAAAAAATTAATTCCATTAGTTAACGACTTTCAAAACTAAACATAAAATTTTATATGTATGGCTGTAATTTTTTTCAGTGTATCAGCAACTGTTTAAAGAGGATTTTATATGGAAAAAATGGTTGTAGCCAGTTGTATATAAATATTTTCTTCAAAATGGTAAAGAAACTCATCAAACCCTATGTTGATTTAATACAAAAGCTGACATGGAAGTCCTGCTTAAACATCATGGATTACTGCTGGAACAAGTTTTTTCGCTCCACATTCAAATGCCTCTTTGGCTGCTGTTGCTGACATTCAGCTGCTCAGCTGAACCTGTCAACTTTAACTCCACTTGTTCTCTCTTATGGCTGTTTGTGCCCTATATCATCGTCGTCGTCGTCCTCTTCCTCCACTCCCATCTCCTCCAGCTGTCCGCGTGCAACTCTGGCCGCGGCCCCAACACCACTGGAGGGGCCGTGTGAACCGGCCAGTCCGGTCACCTCGCATCAGTGTTGGGCCGGAATGCGTCATGGCCCTGGCTGGGGACACCACTCTGGGGTTGGGGTGGGGGTTGGGGTGGGGGTGGGGGGGGATATTGCCGGCTGAGCAGGTGCTCGGTTAGTACGTGGGGAGGGGTAAAATAATGTTGATGTCATGTCCCCGCCACCCATTGTGGCTGGGGGGACATGGACACCGAGGGACAGAGAGAGCCTGTGGGTGTGCCTCTCTAGAGGTCACTGTGCCAGATCGGAATCGCACTGAGCTTTTACTCATTAAGTGCACCCAGTGGTTAGCCAGTGCTACATGACAACCAAGCCTGTTCCCTTACACAAAAAGAACCCCGTAAAAAGACACCAGCCCGCTGTTGAGGCAGCCACTCCGCCGTTGTGTTTACCCCTGCTACTACCAGCCACTGTGAACAAATATGGCACATGATACCAGAGGTGTAGCCTTCCTTCTCCTCTCCCAGTTGAAAGAAGGCCTTTAAACACCAAACAGATCATTGCAGACTCTCTGATCAGCAATTATGCACTTTGGAGATATTAAATACTGCTGAGAGGGGAAAAGGGGGCCTCCAGGGACCACCAGCCGTCTGTAAATACACTTCTCTTTGCAGAGTAAAAGGAAGAGACCTGCCATTTGTAGACATTATTCATGCATTAAATGTAACGCGGGGGTAAAACAATTATGTCGCATATATTTCAGCATTATTTACCTGCTGCATCCTGTCTCATTGGCAGGAACAGCATGTGTGCACAGAGGATGACAACTCTCCTAAGCTATTTTGGTGTGTGTGTGTGCGCGCACGCTCGTGTGTTTTTGCAAGCTTCGTTCTGTGCTCTGTTATCTGTATTAATCACTGTCGAAGGTCAGGAATCATCCGTTTCTAAGTGGCAAACTGGCACAAAAGATTATCATCAATTAATATGCCATAATAACGGGGTTCACTTTCATATCTGCTGCATGCATTTGTCTTTTAAAGTGATCTGGTTTGGCAATCTAGTCGCCTCCTCTGTAATATATGCTAATATGAGTTAAAAACACTTAGGATTGTCTCTGAGGAATAAGAATCTTTATCGGGATTCATACCGGCAGCGCATTCCCCTTTTGGCATGGAGGAAAGTTCTTCAGCAGCCAGTGTGGTGTCTCACCAACTTCATATATATATATATATAGCATCCCCCTTTTTAAAATTGTTTCCTTTAAGTTGTCTGTCAGCAGAGCCTGGTGAATAGCCAGAGAGTCCATTATTCAAACCAAGGTCCTGACACCAGTTTATGGCTGAATTACATTAACTTGCATGTAACCGCGTGACTTTAGCAGGAGGGAGGAATCGTTAAAAATTCATCCCCAAACTCAGAAGGGCCTCTTGCCAGTGTTGGCTACTTGCAAAGTCCTTTGATATGTTATTCTGCTTCAGCACATTCACCAAGCTGCACTGCATGGAGAAGAAAGTTAAAAAAAATAACAAAAACTTAGGACACTTGGAGAGCATAGTCTCTCCCAAACCACATGCCCTGCACTCCATTGATTAAGAAAGCAGAAGAGATCTGCACCAACACTAAACTGGTTGTTCTGTTACTGATGCATCACTTTTCCAAAGTTTTAATGCCTCACAGTTTTTCCATATGCACCATATGAACTGATCTAGGGTTTGTTAATGCAACATAAGTGAAAATATTAAGGTGACTATTGTGTTTGAGCAGCAAGGCCAAAAGCTGTCCCCATTTATAAAAAAATGGAAAAGGAAAATAATTTAAGGTTAACTTAGTGTGACAGCACTGGACTGTACTACAGGCTAAAGTCCTTCAAAGGAGATGTAATTGATTACAATGAATATTATATATTCATCTTTCTATTTTAAGTCATTTCTAATTATGTTATGTGAGAAATGTACAAATTCTTTCAGAGGCAACTTTGGGCTGTGTGTCTGCAGAGAGCAGTGTCCTGTGTATAGTACATAATTGAAAGAAAAAAATAACAAGATTATATATCAAATTTCAAATTAGCCTCTATACCTTACCAGATGTCTGCAATACACCACTGCATAGATGGGTGATGAAATATACTGCACTTAGCCTGGTATTAAACCACGATGATCACTTGCAGCTTGTTTTGGGGACTCTTTTGCCAATATTCAGTGGTAGCCTATGGCATCCATCCATCCATCCATTCATCTTCTACCGCTTATCCGGGGATCCGGAACACAGGGGCAGCAGTCAAAACACAGTAGCCCAGATTGCCTCCCGGGGCACAGAGAACCATGACCCTTCCTGCAGGTAGTGAGACCACTGAAGGGCTCACCCATGTGGCTCCTTTGGGTACACTGCGTCCTTGATGTAAGTTTTTCATTGGGATCCACTGGACCGCTCTTAGTCTGGCCCTTCACCCAGGACCAGTTTGTCTTGGGAGACCCTACCAGGGGTTAGTTGCCCCTGACAACATGGTTCCTTGGAACATTCGGGCACCCTAATGCCTCCATCATGATAAGGTACTGATCCATGGGGGGGGGGGGGGGGGGGCACCTGATGGCTTTGACAATAAAATTAGATTTTTTTTATCAAAAATTAAGGAGTACAGAAAAACTCATTATAAAAAATTTGCAAAGCAGTTCAAGGAGAAAAAAAATATGTAAGATAAAGATTCAAAGACTTTTTTTGTCAATACTTGATACTGGTTTGCATTTATATAGCACCTTTCAAGAAACCCAAAGCACTTTACAATGAAAATCCATTATTCATTCACTCCACAGACAGACAATGGTAGCGGTAAGCTACTGCTGTAGCCACAGCTGCTCTGGGGCAGACTGACAGGAACCAGGCTGCCAATCCGCACCAACGGCCTCTCCGACCACTGCCGAACATTTATACACATTCATACCCAGTGTCATGGACACTAGAGTCAAGGTGGGTAAAGTGTCTTGGACATACAGTAGAACTGAAATGCTGTTTCTTTAAAAATTAAGTATTAAAGAAGTATATTTTGTATAGTGAATATACTATAAAGAAGTATATTTGAGAACAAAGGTGTATTACTAATGTCAACAGGCCACATTATATTTATAATTCTGCTGTTTTAACTTCATGTTAAGACTTAAATATGCCCTGTGACCGCATACAAAATCATCTTCTTTCACCATGGAGGATCACAGGTGGGCATATTGGATTTGGCCAGGATTTTACACCGGACACCCTTCCTGACACAACCCTCCCCATTTATCTCGGCTTGGGACCAGCACTAGAAGTACACTGGCTTGTGCTTTCCCCCTGTGGCTGAGTAACCAACTGTCCTTCCCCCATTCTATTATGCTGAGCACCAAACTAGAAGGTAGAAAGTACCATTTTTAATACAGTATACAATGTTTTATCTGGCTGTTGGTCAGATGCTCTCCCACTAGGCCACTACTCCGGTCTTGACTCCATGATGGATTTTTCCATAGTAGAGGCTACCAACCCCTGGCTTCATCTAGGGTTTTATGCCTTTGAAGAGAACACTGTCCACATTAAACACTACTTGGGATAATTTGTGGTTTCATCATTTTTAAGAGCAATTGATACTTTAATAAGTGGTGACGTGTGATCTTGAACTTAACTTGTTCTGCAGTAGATCAGGGGAAAAATGCAGTCAAACTCATGACACTGAAAATTACGCTACTAAAAGTAACATTTACCTCATCAACCTCCATGTCTTCCTTGTAGTAAAGGCTTAATTAAGTTGTTTGATTACAGGAGCAGAAATTTAACAGATCAGATCAGATTTCTTGCCTCCATTACTGTAACATCGCCTGGACAAAAATAACTGCTCCAGTGTTTGACACCATACTCCTGTCCTAGATTATTTTCTAAATAAATCACTCTTGAACTGCAAGGCCTCACCAAAGTGAACTCCGAAGTTCGCGCACTCCAGCTGCATGCCGAAGCACTGTGGGCAAAGAGGGCTTAAAGGACGCCGTGAGTGACGCAGCGCCTCAACACCGGGGACAATGAGGAGAGGGGATGTGACAGCAGACAGTTACTACATACTGTGTCAGGCTGGCAGTGTCACACCTGGCAGCTGTCAATCACCACACTGCCGAACACCTCGCTCCCTGATATCGCTGGAACGGCTGCCAAACATGCCTTGAGTGGTGTCACCCATCCACACATGAGCACTGGCCTACTCTGACTGCACACATCCTGTCAGTGCAAGTCAGGAGAGAGAGGAGGGAAAAGGAAAGGGAGAAAGACAGAGGGGAGAGGGAGGGAAGCATCCGTCTATTTACATATGGAAAGGTCACAAATAGCCTGCAGGCACTGTGCTAATTAGAGAATGTGGCGAAAAAACTCCAAAGATAAATTAAAAGACAAAAATGGAGAGCTATCTAAGTACAATGGTGTAATGAAAGTGGGGGATAAGGTGAATGAAAGGAGAAAGGGAGAGGCCGAACCTTGCAAGAGAAAATTCTTTAGGTGGAAAGCCGGAACAAAGGAGTTTTTGAACTTGCAAAATTGACATTTTCTGCACGCTCTTGGTTGCTAATCATCAATGCAAGAGCTAACCAACCTTCCTGTGGTCCTACAGAGGTAGCTTTAGCATGACGGTTAGCACAGGTCTCCACTAGGAGACACTGACCATATGATGGTGCTCAGATGACCGGGTGTGGGTGATCTCCCTTAGCCAGATAAGCAACTCAACCTTTATAATTCATTGTGACAAGCTGACAGGGAAAATGAGTGTAAAATTTTATACTTACATGAATTTTTGTGTCAGATCACCGTCTGTGCACTTGTTTATCTGCCTGGCCATTGCCGAGGGCTCCTTTCTCCGTGGGCGCTCTGTGGACTTTGTTTCCAGGCCTTCAGACACATCGCCCTTCGCCCTAGTGAATTTGCTGATTAATTTTGGATGCTCCTCTTAATTAACACCCCAAAGGAAAGCATAGATTTCCTAACCCGCCTTCGCTGCAGAACAAACAAAACGCGAGAGTCTGTAGAAAGATGACCTCGGGGAGACAGACATGCTGATGTCCAAAATGACATTACAGGAGCAATGTGAAGGCCCCGTGATGCTGGGCCTAGACCTGGACCTGGGCGATGCCTCAGGAGCTCCCAGGCCTTTTAATCACTGGATGGAAACGAGCTACCCATTAGTCTCATTTCATTTGCTTTAGCTTCGGTAGAGAAGCAGGCCTTGCATGATGCCACCCGACGCTTGAAACATGCTGAGCTTGTGCCAGTGCTGGTGCCGCCTCCGGCCCACAGTCCTTAATTGGTGCCACTCTCTTACTTCCAGTGAAATTGGCAGATGACGGACAGGGGGCAAAATAAAAAATGTGATTTCTTTCCCTTTTTCCCCTCTTCCCAACATCAGAGTGGATTTCACTAATTGGGTTGAATGGCGCCCATCGCATCTTGTGACAGCCAAGCAGGATGCATGAGAAGCTGCGGGCAGCTTGGAGAGCTCTCACCCTGCCATGCCAGCTCAGAAGACATGCCGGCAGGAGGGGGGCGAAGTTGCAAAAGACACACTGAGACAAAAGAGCACAGCCAGGGATTGCACGCTCACTTTTCAGAGACCTTGAACAAACAAACTTACACTTTGTCTCGCTGAGGGCAAGAGGATACGCACATCATTGCTCAACAAGGAGGCAGCAAATTAGCGCATGAAAACACAGTGGCTAAAGTCCTGGGAGACCTTCCATACCTCCCCATTCTGAGCACAGTCAGCATATCAAATTCAGAGGGTTGTAAAAGACACCAAAGATTATCCTTGGGCTGATATTTCTGTATTGAAATATCAGACAGTATTGATGAACACGATCTAAAATCACACCAACTGCATTAAGAATTTGCTCTCAAAGTGTACAAAATTTGACCTAAAGCTCCCAAATTGGAGACTTGCAACTGTTAGTGAATTGACGAACAGTTTACATAACTGCAGTCTAACACAATGTCCAATTAGGACCATTAAAAGCACATCCGATCCTCCTGCCTCCAGTAAAGCAGACAAGGATGTTTGAGCAGGTCGTCTGGACAATTGTCCACTTTGTGCAAGCCAAGATTCTGAGAGGGGAGGGAAAGAAAAGAGGAATTCCTATTACAAAAGGACAAGAAGTGCAGGTGTAATTGGGATATTTGGGAGTGTCTTGTTTCAGGGCCCATCAGAGTCATGGGTGAAATGAAGCCGGTAAGACTAGAGCACGGACTGGCAGGAGAGGCTGCCCTGTCCCTCGCCTCTGCTCCCTTCCTCTGTCTCGACTTTACTGTACTCTTTCTCTTCATCTGCTTTCTACCATCCATTATTATACTTCCTTAGGTATTTCTTTACTGTCATCTGCCTTCCTCTTTTTACAGGACATGACACCACAGGCCCAGGCGGGGCGTCCCCCCCCTCGGCAATGATAGCAGCTTAATCGGGCAGGTATAGGTAACAAATGAGATCAATTAACGTGTCCAAGAGGGGCACCTACCTGAGAGTCCGGTTGCACTAAACGATCTCCTCATCTTTTGTTTCCCTCCACGGGATTCCATTTGTAACCTCATCACTTTCCCGGTCCCAAACAACAGAGTCGATTGTTCCACCCACCCTTCTAATGGACAGGGCCCAAGAAAGGCTGGCCTCTTCACCCACCTGCCTATGTATCTTTACTATCAGGATTTCAAACTTGGGATGAGCGGGGGGTGACCTCGACGAAATGAATCCTCCCACTGCCCCACCCTCCTCACCTTACTCTGTGTGCCCCTTTCCAGAGCTCCATTTGTACCAAATTTGTTTCTACAGCTCCCTTTAATTGAATGACTTTAGCACTAACAAGGAGCTGAGTGAGCCCAATAATGGGTCAGTTGATGGCACAAAATGGTTGGGCAGACACCGGAGACTGCTTACTCTTCTTCAACATATTGGGAGATAAAACAGAATCAACATATGGAAGCTACCATACCAGAAAAACCTTAACTTATAAATTAATCTGACAAAAATCCAGTTTGGGACTGAAATGATGAGCTGGTTTTAACAAAGATGTTGAGAGACAAATCTTAAGTTGCACAACATCTGGCAAAACCCTCTTTTCAGTGTCTTTAGAAGTTGTCCTTTCACAGCTGTACTACTGCATGTGGAGCCATCTTGGGTTTAATTTAAGCCAATACGACAGACTAAAGAGCCCAATTTTCAGAATGTGTCTGTGTTGAAGAGTATTCAGCTCAGAAAACAACTCCCTCTGTGCCTGGTGTTTTAAACTGAAATTGAATTTTGGTTTCTGCAATGCCAGTGCAAGACATACAGGATTTAGTATCTGAACACAATGTCCCATTGATCAGTCCTCCAGCTGATGTCCTACTTAACCAACGCTACTGTGCTTGGCAACCCTGTCAGTTACTGTCCGTTCTCACCTTTCAGTCTCATCAGGTTTTACCATCATTTCCAAACACTCCACATCCCTTTCGAAGCCAAGCTGCTGACAAAGTGACAGTTGTTTTTCGTAAATTTCATCTCTTCTGATATTACAAGCAGCTTGACGGAGCGATGGGGTAACTAAGTGGAGGTCTGCAAAGAAAAATCACCAAGGGGAGAGGCAGGAGTAGGGCCAATTATCATGAGTTAGAGGGATGGGAGAGACGGTGATGGCAACCATCAAGCTCCTGAGCGTTCTTTTAAATCTGGTTGATGAATGTTATGTTTGCTCCCTCATCTGTCCCCTCCCTCCTTCATCCTGTCCACAGCAGTTAGACGCGATTGTTTACTATAACCTTGTAATCAGCCTGGCTTGGTTGACAGCTCACCATTACCCCTGATAATAGATCTGCTGCAATTTGGCCCCTGGAAGGGGTAAATATATATATATATATATATATATATATATATATATATATATATATATATATATATATATATATATATAACAAACACTGGGGGAACTGCTCAGGCCTTCTCTTATGCCTTATTGATAGTGCATTGGCCCTGTTATCTTTGTGCACAATTTGTTTTCAAGAACTGTGATTTACATTTCAGTGGGATTACACCTTTTAATGCTACACGCAGGCGAGAAGTGGCCAGCCGCTGAATACTCCACATCTCCAAAAACTGGGGGAGGAAGAGGGGCAGGGAGATGAAGCAGAGTAGGGGGTTTCAAACGCCGCATTTCTAAGTCCTCAAGTGGAGAGGATTACAATGACAATTAAAAATCAAAAGGCTTGTGCATCCATCAAACAACTGCCCATAACCCTTTGTGTACCCACTGCCAAATAATCACGACTAGTGGAGGGTTGGCAGATGCAAAACGCTTCCCAAGTGTAATTGTGGCGTATTACCGGAGCTTGTTCATCAGGATATTATGCAATAAGTGTTATTTCAGGCAAGGATGCAGGTTCTAAATGGCATGCTAATGTGACTCCCTTGGCAGCATGTTAAAGAAAACCCATGGATCACAATTAAAACAACAGCAGGGCCAATGGCAAAGTTCAGTCATCTTGTTTTGGATATTGCCTTGATGTAGTACCAGTTCTACAGCTTCTACGTGCACATGCAAGTAGTGGACATTTTCAAACAGCAAAAGAGTTAAAGCAACAGCATGCACTGTATATACAATATTTATTTAGAACAGGAAATTCATGAAGTTTTCTCTTGATTAAATTTTAATTTGCTCATTTAACAGTCAGTGGAGTGGTCCTACATGACTTTTTCATTGTTTCAACTGGAGAAATAGCCATGCACACAAACCTTGTCTTCTAGTTCATCGAAGTGAACAAAGATGGGTTGGTAAATTGGAATTAGGGGTCACGATGTACCAGTATTTTCAGTGCGTGTGTGTGTGTGTGTGGTATCCTCAGTAAATACTAAATGCAGTTTTTAAATGATGATTTCATTCATTAAGAGGAAAAAAGCTATCCAAATCTACCTGGTCCTATGTGAAAAAGTAACTGCCCCCCAAGCCTAATAACTGCTTTTGCAACTGCAATCAAGTATGTGTGATAACTGGCAATGATTCTTTTACACCATTGTTGAGGAATTTTGGCCCACTCTTCTTTGCAGAATTGTTTTAATTCAGCCACATTAGAGGGCTTGAGCTTGAGGTTATAATCTCCTTCAAGATTTTCTCTTGGAGAGCAGAATTCATGGGTCCATCGATTACGGCAAGTCATCCTGAGGCAACAAAGCAGTACTTTGCTACAACCACCATGTTTGACTGTTGGTATGATGTTCTTTTGACGAAATGTTGTTGCACACCATCCAAAAATTTTATCTTTTGCCTAGTCAGTTCACAGAATATTCTCCCAAAAGTCTTGAGGATCATCAAGATGTTTTTTTTGACAAATGTGAGACGAGCCTTTATGTTCTTTTTGGTCAGCAGTGGTTTTCACATCGGAACTCTCCCATGGATGCCATTTTTGATCAGTCTCTTTCTTAATGTTCAAACATGGACCAGTGTCCAAACTGAAGCAAGTGAGGCCTGCAGTTCTTTAGATGTTGTTCTGGGTTTTTGTTTCTCATCTGTTCTTGGAATTTCTTCAAGCTCAAAGCACGATGTGTTCCTTTTGGAGATCTTTTAGCCTACTTCATTTTGTGAGACAGGTTCTATTTTGGTGATTTCTTGATTCAACAGGTCTGGCGGTAACCAAGCCTGGGTGTGGCTAGTAAAACTGAACTCTGCTTTCCAAAGAGTGTGGTTAATCACAGTGAATTTGTGAAGTAATGGGGGTAGGGTAGGTAGGTTACATACATATAAATATAGCAAATAGCAAATAAATCATATGAAATAGCAAATATAGCATTATTACACTACTACCAGTTGCTATACCAGCTGCATCGCTCACCTCCCTTTTCGATGTGCGTTCTTGTAGTAGATAGCCCAGTTTGTTTTCTAGAAAGCGGACACTCACAGACAGAACCGGTGGAAGTGGTGCTCGTGCAGGGTTAGCCTTTAGCTGAGCTGTTAGTCCTTCTCTGCAGTCGCGCTTCTGCCACGCCGTCGGCCTCTTCTCTTCTCCCTAACATTCAGGACAGAATTGTGCATTGATATGGTCCATATATCCAAATAGCACTACAGCAATACTCCAAAAAACTGATGTGAACACCCAGAATTAAATCAAATGAGGACACTAGGGCTGAGTTATTAACCAAAATAAAACTGAAACCGACATTCAGGTCATAGAAAGAACGTAATTTTGTTCATGTCGAATATTTTTTGTTTTTCCCCTCTCGATGTTTTGTGTGTGTGTGTGTGTGTGCGCGCGCGTGTGTGTGTGTGATGTATATTCACACCCTTCCCCTTGAAAAGCTGTCCTGCAGGAGTGGTCATGTGACTCCACACCCCAGAAGCGGTGCAGTCAGCTCTGTTTGGAAGCAGAAGAAGGCGGCAAAATAACTTTAAATGGCTTGAATTGAAAAGAAATGGGGTGTCCGTCCGCATAGTATGTGATGACTGACGCTTTATTTCATCTAAAGATGCCAAGAAAAAGCAAGAGAGGTGTACTTAAGCTAATACGCAAATGACCTGAAGCTAAATCACTGTTAGCTGTTAATGGATAACTGCATCAGTTCAACTGATGCAGTTATCCAGTTAGATGGAAACTGATGACAAAATGGGAAAGCAGACGTTTGATTCAAGAACCCGATCAGAGACTTGTAATCCCTGCGTGGTGATGACATAACCATGGATGCGTAAAGCACTCCCCGACGCAGCTAACAGGCTAATTAGTCGCCGCCACGAATCAGGTGATCCACAAACCCTCAGGAGGTATGTCTCTAAACACTGACGTCAGCACTGAACAATGTTTCATTTGGTTAAATGTGTGAAATTATTATATTATGCTCATTTACTATCGAATTACCGCTTTCATATATTCACTGACACCAGTCAAATAATTGTGATTCTGATTTAAGGTCAAATTACCCAGACCTACTTCACGCATCTCTGTTTTGAGTCCCACCACAGACCGTCTGACGGAAACAGTGCCTGTGTTTTGCAGTTACGCTTTTTTCGTCAAAAAATTGAGTGTGATCAACATGGTGTTGTGTTATTCTCGATTATCTTGATTAATGCAACCACCACTCTGATAAATACAGATCTATTAAAAACTAGATGGCGCTCAGAGAGCACATACCTCTGTCAAGACTGGTTATCCACCTATTAAAATGAGACTAAAATGCACCACTGAATAGATCAGTTGTGTGTGCTTATGTATTTTCAAGTTGTTTAGCCCGTCTTTTTTCATGATAATGGCAAAAATCTACTTTAAAAAAAGCTCACTCTCACAGTGTTAAAAAGTGTAAAGTGCTAAAGTTTTCAGCATAATGGCTGGGTTATGGTGAAGTTCTTGTTTCATGTTGAGACCTAACAGTATATTGTATATAGCATTTACCAAAAACACCCAGTAAGCAGAGTTTAAGATCAGCTTGTCAGAGAGGATTAGTATTATTATCCTTTTTTGTATAACGCACATTTGTGACTGCTATCACACCATGACCATGTTGTTTACAGGCAAAGACAACCATCAGGTGAAAATCTGATATCGTCACAGCCCCAGTTGTACGACCATATTCCACTTTATGATTTCCACAAGGAATAATTCTTCCTGTTTTGCTCATTAGTTTTGTACCAGTTCCATTTCTAATATTTCATCATGGTTTGCAAGTCAGCCATCACTCAAACTACTACACTGGTTTTAGGCGTTAAATACGTGAGGCTAAGCTTGAGCAACGACAGTAGAACTTACTTCAAATTAGCTTCTGAAAAACAAAATGTTCAGAGGATCCTGAATTAGCACCAACAAAACCCCAATTAAAACAACTGCTTACCTTAATACCCACAGCTGTAATCCATCCATCCATCCATCCATCCATCTTCTTCCGCTTAATCCTTTTTGGGTCGCAGGGGGGCTGGAGCAGGGTCCACCCTGGACAGATCACCAGTCCATCGCAGGGCCAACACAGAGAGACAGACAACCATTCACTCTCACAGTCATACCTAAAAACCATACCAGGTAAATATTCTCTTTTAATAAACATTTATGGGTATAATATTTTAAAGCAACATCTACTACTTTTTTAAATAAGCCAAGGCTTAAATTTGGCCTAAAACCAGCTACAGCAGCAAAAAAAAAAAAAGTAAACAGCACATTAGATTTTGACACATAATAGGTTTACATAAATTTGATTTTTTTAATTCTTTTATGGGTATTTGCCATTGTGGCAGGCAAGTTTTAACGGGAAGACTTTGGCTTTGAAATTATTATAAGCAAGTTTTGTGTCAAATGTTGCTCTCTGACCTCTCTGAGTTAAAAGATTAAGCTTAATTTAAATAAATGTCACCTTTTAAAGTCTCAGATATCCTCTCATAATGCAGTCAACAGAGGCCGACTGGACAAGTTTGGTTTCAGACAGCAATGAAATGCAGGCGTTGTAGGTGTAGCTGCCGCCCCGCCTCCCCTCCCTCCAACACAGCCAGCCACCCCTCCTTACCCGCATCCTAATCATATGCATTATTTCAGTAATTCGGATCACAACATTTTACATAATTCTTTGTTTATTCATTTTCTCAGACAGTCAGTGAAATTATGTAAAACACACTCTCAATGGCGCGCCGTGTGTGTAATAGAATGCAGATTCCATGTTATTCTAACACGTTTGCTTACTTCTTGGAGGCAAAGAGTCCCATTTAAATGAGAACTACACTTAAATGTCACATGGGTTTATCTAAATTTATAAACAGTGCATTTATTACGTTAAACCTTGTGAATCCTAAACATGGATTGAGGGAGCTAGGAGTGGAGATGTGCTCCGAGGGTTACGACTTACTAATGCCTATTTAAATTGTAAAGGCGTTCCCCTTTGCCTTTCTGTATTATTTACCCGCCACATTCTCTCTCCAAGATGACATGGCACCTGAAGAATTGCTCTTTGAATTTTCCGTGCGAGGCTGCCATTGAAACCGAAAGGAACATCATTTGCTTTTGTTGAATTAATTCAATCATTAGCTGGCAGTTTGAAACCTACAGCTCTGAGAGGGCTGAGATAATACCACTCCTGCCATTCACCGCGTCTGCAGATAGCCGGCAATCTACCGCCTGATAATTTTCAGGCCAAATTATAAGACAGGAATCTTCATTCAGCGAGGTAAAAACGTGCAAACGCAACAATGAATGGGGCACCCTCCTCCTCTGAAATGCCCCCCCCCCCCCAGAATGACAGCAAAACAAGGAGATTATAGGGGAGAGGGAAACTCGTTTACCTCATCAGTGGCCTTTGTGCGCTTTAAGTCAGCGTTCTGAGGGGGCGACGTTTGAACTCAGTCATGGCCGGATGTCTAGCCTGGGACACAAAGTAGCCCCCCACCCCACCCCACGCTGAATACAAGGAGGGAGACAACATTTTTAACATGTACAAAAATCTGTGTGAGAAAAAAAACAAGAAAACAAAAATGCATATCAAGCAACACAGCCACATCTCTCTGTCCCATGCATTTACAACAGCACCAGCCGCCTTATTTCACACACACACGCGCACACGCACGCACACCGGAGGATTGTTTCCATATGCGACAGCAATATAATAGCAACAGGGTACATTAGATCTGCACCATACAGATGTTCACCTCAATTTCTGCAGCACTTGGGTCCATCTGTGTTTACAGTGAGCTGCTTAGCACAGGCCCGTGCAGAGGGAGGCATATCAAGCATATGGACATTTTACAAAAGGTTACCCTGCATAAATTAGGTTGAATGGCAATCTGTTGAGGAGAGTTGGGTTAGTGTGGCACTAGGTGGTCGGGGACCGTGAAAGGGTGGATAATAAAGGCATCTTCTTTTGTATCTAAATGGGAAATGAATGATCCACAGTAGCGGCGTACCTGTTACTGGGTTTTCCTTTTCACACTGAGGAGCCAAAGCCAAAAACAACGTGCATATGGGACTGCTGAAATAACACTGCCTAATTTTATATTTGTGTTGAGAGTGCTTTACATATTAAACATTAAATAAGAGTTTCAATCAAACACTGCATAAAGCACTTTAGGTGCACTATTAAATGTTTGCAATCAAAATGTGCCTTTAGCATTTATTACTTTCTGATTACCATTTTCTGTGTGTGATGTGGTGCTGTTCATTACTGAACCCCCCCCCCCCCCCCCAGTCCTGACAGCACAGCAGGCAGGGAACATTTTGATATTTATCAGATCTTAGACTGACATCTAGTGGCTGCTGCTCACATAAGAGCTCAAACCACAGACCATCTTAACCGCCCCACATTTCCACGAGGGTTTATTTCACGGGCTTTTAATTTATACCTAAAGACAATTTTACGGATTTTATTGCATAATTGCATTTTATTGCAATGCAAGTTTCTTATGGGAAATATACAGATGTTCATTTACTTGTTCTTAATTATGCTTAATGATAGTGTGCTTGAGAAATGTTCCCAAACGTATTTTCCTGATAACACCAGAGATCAAATTCATTGATAATACCTCTGACATTTAATTGATTTGAACTTATTTTCAAAAAAAATATATCTTCAGCTAAACATTTATGAGCTTCCTGTTATCATGACTTTAACTTCTTAAGCTATGTGCATCTGATATTTACGACAGTATTTCTTAATTATATTTAGTTATTCAGTATGTTTGATAATCAGTTCCAACAACCACTTGTTCATTATGATTCAACAATTTCAACTTCTATTTCAAAAATGTTGAGCTAACAGTATCATATTTATGCAGGTAGCTGTAGGATAAAAATTCCAGGCCGGGAATTTGACTCCATCTCAGGCTACCCCGTTGTTATAAATCAGAAACCATGGCTGCTGTATTTGTACACCACTATATTGACATATGAGGTGACTAGTTATAAAAGTGGCTACAATCTTTAAGTGGAAGGATAAATATCCATTTTTTATTTTTTTAAAAAGTCAGTTAATCATTTTCTAGTCTGGACCTCTCTCCTTGTCTCTCAGCACATCTTGTTGCCCTGCAGAATGAGATAAAAACTGTAAATAACATAAACTTAAACCTGTACTTCTTGAGCAGTTAGTAATTCTATGCACCCTGATTACATTCCATCTAACAACATAATACATATTTAAGACTGTTGTTCTATGTTGTACCTGAAGGCTCCTGCTCTGCGTCTGACTCTGAACTCTGCACCACCTCAGCCTCTGCAGAAGCAGCTGTGGTGCTGCTGCTTCCTTCTCTACCTTTCTAGAAAAACAAAAAACATATTTTCAGTTTAACTGACTGCTGTTTCCATTCAGCCACTGGCTCAATATACAGTTTTGTGAAAAAGTGTTTGCCCCCTTCCTGATTTCTCATTTTTTTGTATGTTTGTCACACTTAAATGTTTCAGATCATCAAACAAATTTAAATATTAGACAAAGATAACACAAGTAAACACAAAATGCAGTTTTTAAATTAAAGTGTTTATTATTAAGGGAAAGAAAAATCCAAACCTAGATGGCCCTGTGTGAAAAAGTGATTGCCCTGATTCTGTCCTGCTGCAGAACCCAAGTGCACTTCAGCTTGAGGTCACAAACAGATGACCGGACATTCTTCTTCAGGATTTTTTGGTAGACAGCAGAATTCATGGTTCCATTTACCACAGCAAGTCTTCCAGGTTCTGAACCAGCAAACCAGCCCCAGACCATCACAATACCACCACCATATTTTACTATTGGTATGATGTTCCTTTTCTGAAATGCTGTGTTACTTTTACGCCAGATGTAGTGGGACACACGCCTTCCAAAAAGTTCAACTTTTGTTTCGTCAGTCCGCAGAGTATTTTCCCAAAAGTCTTGGGAATCATCAAGATGTTTTCTGGCAAAACTGAGACGAGCCTTTATGTTCTTTTTGCTCAAGAGTGGTTTTTGTCTTGGAACTCTGCCATGCAGACCATTTTTGCCCAGTCTCTTTCTTATGGTGGAGTTATGAACACTGACCTTAACTGAGGCAAGTGAGGCCTGCAGTTCTTTGGATGTTGTTGTGGGGTCTTTTGTGACCTGTTGGATGAGTTGTCGCTGTGCTATTGGGGTAATTGTGGTCGGTTGGTCACTCCCGGGAAGGTTCATCACTGTTCCATGTTTTTGCCATTTGTGGATAATAGCTCTCACTGTGGTTCGCTTGAGACACAAAGCTTTAGAAATGGCTTTATAACCTTTTCCAGACTGATAGATCTCAATTACTATGTTTCTCATTTGTTCCTGAATTTCTTTGGATCGCAGCATGATGTCTAGCTTTTGAGGATCTTTTGGTCTACTTCACCTTGTCAGGCAGGTCCTATTTAAGTGATTTCTTGATTGAGAACAGGTGTGGCAGTAATAAGGCCTGAGTGTGGCTAGAGAAATTGAACTCAGCTTTCCAAACGTGCTAAACCACAGTTAATAATTTATGTTTTAACATCGGGGGAGGATCACTTTTCACACAGGGCCATATAGGTTTCGATTTTTTTTACCCTTAATAATAAAGACCTTCATTTAAAAACTGCATTTTGTGTTTACTTGTGCTATCTTTGTCTAATATTTAAATTTGTTTGATGATCTGTGTGACTGTGGTGACACAAAGGAGATGACACTCCAATCAGTACTTTGGGGTGTTGGGGGTGCTAGCCAGGGGAGCCAGAGCACCGGTGGGTATGTAGTAAATAAAGATGTGCCTTTCGCCCCCCCCCCACCCCCCGCCCCGTACCAGGCTCACACCTGAGGACGCAGGGGCACGAATGTGGTAATGTGTATGTTGATGTGTGTTCACACTTGGTAACTGGTATGTAAATGTGTTTACCCTGAGTGCCAGAGGAGGGAAGAAAATGTATAAAGCAGATTGCTTTGACATTCAAACTTAGTCTGTTCTGTGTTGGAGGGTGAAATAAACTTCTGTGTCGTCAGCTCGTGTCTCGTCTGCTTTCATCCTCCACACAGTAAAACCCAGCGCTACAAAAACAGCTTTGTTCCTGCTGCTGTCAAAGAGCTGAACAAGTTGTAACAATATATTGCACATAATTTAGTTACCTATTTATTAACTCCATTTTATATTTACTTATTTTTGTAGGATTTTTATCTGGGTTCTAAATCTTTTATTGGGTTTTAGACCTTTGAGTTTTTAACCTCTTTGACTAGTCTTTAACTTTTGAATATGACCCTTCTCTCTTATCTCTGGTTTTTCTCTCATCTCTTTGTCTTTATATCCTTATTGATGGAGCCTTGAGTATTTTTATCATGTTTATAGTCAGCGTCGTGTGTGCCTGTGTTTGTGTTTATTTTAAATGTAATTGTGGTTTGTAAATATGGATGTCACCAGACTGCAAAACAAAATCTACCTACGGGTACAAATAAAGTAACCTGAACCTGAACCTGAACCTGAACTGGTGACCTAGAGACGAGATATGGAAAACAGACCAAGCACCACCACGGACACACTCCCACTGGAGTCTCCCACCGCTGCATCCGCTGTCGCAGTCAGACTCCCGGACTTTTGACTTCATGACCTGGCCACTTGGTTTATTCATGTGGAAGCCCAATTCACCCTCTGTGGAGTCCTGGCAGACGACACAATACCACGTGGTGGCATTGCTGGACGTGCGCGCCACGCAGCACGCCATGAGTCTACTCCGAGCCCCGCCCACCCAAGGAAAATACAGCACTCTCAAGAGACTGCTGCTGTGCCGTTATACCCTTTCAGACGCAGAGAGGGCAGAAAAACTCCTCACCCGCTCGGAGCTAGGAGACAGATTGGCTGTGGACCTGATGGAGAGCATGCTTGCGTTGATGGGCACGGACGACAGACCTCTTCCTCAACCTACCGGCTTCTGCAAGAGCAAGTCTTGCTAACTCACCGCTGCTGGTGACCAGGGACTACTGCACGCTGGCAGAGGAGGCAGACCACATTATCCTGGCAGACAAGGCTTTCAGTGTTTAGGTGGTGAGACTGGGATCTCCGGCAGACCCAGCGAGGTCGAGGAGCCAATGGTGGTGACCCAGATGGCCACCTGGAGGAACAGGACCGGGACGCTGTGTTTTTATCACCGCCGTTTTGGCAGGGAAGCGCAATGTTGTCTGCCGCCGTACCACTTCAGGAAGCTGGAAGATGGGACAGCCAGCGGTCAGTAGCAGCTGCAACCACTGGCGACAGGGAGAAGCTGCTTTTCATCATGGACACACGTTCAGGGAGGCATTTTCTGATAGTCTCTGGCTCCCAGAATAGCCTCATTTTGCCAGTCAGCGCAAACAGGCTGGCAGAAGGCTGTGGGCTGTCTATAACAGCCCCAAACGGATCCTGCATCAGGACGTTTGGAGAAAGGATGGTGACTGTGTGTTTACATGGACGCAATTACCAATGGGACTTTGTGGTAGCTGCATGTTCGGTCCCCATCTTAGGTGCTGATTTTCTGTGTGCTCATGGACTATTTGTTGATGTTGCCAACAGGCATTTAGTGGATGCTGTATCTTTTCCTCCTTGCCCTGCACAGGTTGGGGAGTTGGGCCACCAACACACGCAAATATTCTAGCTCCAGGGGTAAGTACCAGCATTTGCTTTCCGATTTCCCAGCACTCACGGTGCCCACTTTTTCTGCTATGGTAACTAAGCACGGGGTCAAGCATTTTATCACCATGAAAGGTCTGCCCGTGTTTGTGCGCCCTTGCCCGCTGGATGCGGCTAAACTAGCCATTGGGTGCGAGGAGTTTGCTAACTTAGAACGCCTAGGCATCGTTAGGCGCTCCAACAGCTCTTGGGTATCCCCACTGCACATGGTGCCCAAGTCCGATGGATCGTGGCGGCTGTGCGGCGATTTCCCCCGCTTAAACAACATCATGGAACACAATCACTACCACATCCCACACATCCAGGATTTTTACCTGCACCTGGCCGGGACGCGCATTTTTTCAAAAGTGTATCTGGTCCGCAGTTACCACCAGGTCCCAGTGCGAACAGAAGACGTCCCCAAAATGGCAGTAATAACTCCCTTTGGTCTTTTCAAGTTTTTGCACATGCCGTTCGGGTTAAAGGGCGCAGCACAAACTTTCCAAAGGATGATGGACACGGTGCTCTGTGACTTGCCATTCATTTTTATCTACTTGGACGACATTTTGGTGGCTAGCGCATCAGAGGAGGAGCACCTTGCCCATCTCAAACAAGTCTTCCAACGTTTGGAAGTGCACGGGCTGATTGTTAACCCAGCAAAGTGTCAGTTCGGGCTGCCAGTCATCAACATTTTGGGCCACTGCATCTCGCCAGATGGTGCGATCCCGCCATCAGATAAAGTGCCCGCAGTGTCGGATTTTCCGCATCTACAGACCGTGGGGGCGCTGCAGGAATTTTTGGGGATGGTCACTTTTTAAAATTGTTTCCTCCCCTGCGCAGCCCAGCTGCTGCAGTCGCTCTACAGCATGCTTAAGAAAAAGAAGCCTGCGGATAGCATTGACTGGACCCCCGAGCAGATCCAAGTGTTTACAGATGCCAGAATGGTGCTCACTAACACAGCTTTACTGGCCCACCCAGCCACGTCAGCGAGGATAGCACTCACCACTGACGCATCTGATTTTGTGGTAGGAGTTGTAGTGGAGCAGTACATCTCCTTTATCAGCTGTACTTTGCACGAAAATGAGCGCAAGTATAGCGCTTTCGACAGAGAGTTGTTGGCTCTCCACCTCGCTCTGCATCATTTTCACTTCTGGCTCGAGGGTCGCAAGTTTACCGTATTTGTCGATCATAAACCACTGACCTACGCGATGTCCAAAGTCTCAGAACCGTGGTCAGCTCAGCAACAACGGCACTTGGCCGCAATTTCGGAGTTCACAACCAACATCCAACACGTAGCCGGTAAACTGAAAGTGGCAGACTGCTTGTCATGCACGCTGGTCTCTCCGGTATACATGGACATTGATTTTTTCTGCATTGGCCACCGACCAAACCGGGGACACAGACATTTGCACTCCCCAGTCCGCAGCCATCGGATTAAAACTCGAGAACAGGATGATACAGGAAGGGTGCTCCCCCTTGCTCTGCGACATTTCCACCGGCCGCACCCGCCCCGTGGTTCCGAGCTCCTGTCGCCGCCGCGTTTTCGAGTCCGTCCACTCCCTTTCACATCCCGTTGTGCGAGCCTCAGTTAAACTAGTGGGGTCCAAATTTGTTCGGCCTCACTTATGCAGGGATGTGAAAGAATAGGCTGCAGCGTGTGTTACGTGCCAACGGTCTAAGATGCACAAGCACACCAAAGCACCCCTCGAATTCCAGCCAGGAGGTTCGACCACGTACACGTGGACTTAGTGGGTCCTCTTCCGCCGTTGCAGGGATTCACACACCTTTTAACAATCATGGACCGCACAACGCGTTGGCCACAGGTGGTTCTGCTGAGTTCCACCATGTCGACTGAGGTAGCCCGCTCATTTTTGTCAGCTTGGGTCGCACGGTTCAGATCCCCATCAGACATCACTTCCGACAGGGGTCCACAATTTGTTTTGGAACTTTGGTCTGTGATGGCCGACAGCCTGGGGGTCAAAATCCATTGCACCACCGCATACAACCCACAGGCTAACGGTTTGTGCAAGCGTTTTCACAGATTGCTTAAAGCAGCGCTCAGAGCCTCGCTAACGGATGCAAATTGGGTCGACCGCCTGACCTAAGGAAGATTTGGCTGCTTCCTCGGCAGAGCTCGTTTTTTCTCATCCGTGGCGGATCCCGGGGGAATTTTTGCCAGAGACCCCCGTGCCCGATACCGATCCACCTGCATACTTTTTTTCCAGTATAGGGACTGCCAGTGTTCCGGGCCCGGTGCACCATTGTTTTCTCCGCACTTTTGTTCCAAAGCGCTTAGAGAATGCCAAATTTGTTTTCATCAGGCACGACGCCCACAGAACCCTGCTGCGTCCGCTGTACGATGGCCCGTTCAGAGTGCTGGAAACTGGGGAGAAACATTTTGTGTTAGAGTTGGGGGGCGTAAGGAAACCATCTGCATTGACAGGCTGAAGCCCGCTTATGCATTGCAAACGAGCAGGTGGTGTTGGCGCGGGCGCCCTCCTACAGTGGGTCCGCAGGTTAGTGTTCCCCCGACAGAGGACTGTTTTCAGGAAACTAACTTTTCCCCTCCCCACCCTTTCTCCCCCCAGAGACTAAGCCTTACGGGCGCTTGCTTAAGCCCAAAGGTCCAGAGAGTTAATGTGCTGGGGTGGGGTGGGGGGCTGTGTGGTGACACAAAGGAGATGACACTCCACCCACCCAGTATTTCGGGGTGTTGAGGGTGCTAGCCAGGGGCGCCAGAGCATCAGAGCAGGGTATGTAGTAAATAAAGATGTGCCTTTCGCCCCTGCTGTGCTAGGCTCACACCTGAGGACGTAGGGGCGCGAATGTGTTAATGTGTATGTTGATGTGTGTTCACACTTGGTAACTGGTATGTAAATGTGTTTATCTTGAGTGCCAGAGGTGGGAAGAAAATGTATAAAGCAGATCGCTTTGGCACTCAGAGTTAGTCTGTCTGTTTTGGAAGTGAAATAAACTTCTGTGTCGTCAGCTCGTGTCTCATCTGCTTTCATCCTCCACATGACAACCATACAAAAAAATGAGAAATCAGGAAGGGGGCAAACACTTTTTCACACCACTGTATGTTTTCGAAAAAAAATCATAACCCTGTTCCATAGGCTACATTAAGGTTCAAAATATGGGGTATGCACCTGTTAAAGAATATAAAAGAAATGTTGTATTGTAAAAGCAATTATCACATAAAAATGCTCTGAAACAAAATATCTAAGGACTTAAATATGAAAATGTTGCTCCTGTAACTGTTTGCTCAGTAATTATGCTCTCTAGCAGAGCCAGGGGCTGTTATAGTCACACTGTATAGGATACAGGTTTGTGTGTGTTGCCATGTAAGCCCCATCTTATGACTCAATAGTTTGCCACCTTTTTTAGGTAAAACAATTCAAACGTTTAAACACCTTTAAAAAATCCCTGCATAGAAAATTTACACATTAGAGCATCAAGAAGAAACAGTGATTAAAAAATAGAATAGAAATATACTGAATTATACAACAGTTAATTCCGACTGAGTGATTTGTTTGGCCAATAGGGATTCCGGGAGTTACTAAAATCCACGATAATTGCACTCCAACTTTCACTGGAAATGTATTACTCCTCTTCAACAGTTACGTAATTACTAGGGGTGTAACAGTACGCTAAAATCACGGTTCGGTACGTACCTTGGTTTTAAGGCCATGGTTCAGTTCATTTTCAGTACAGTTAGGAAACAAAATGCAAAATATAAAACTGCTTATCTTTTGTATAAGCGGGAACAGCTTTGACAAAAAAAACAAAACTTCACACTGCCAGTAGTCAACTCTCGAATAAATAAAATGTATACAATAAAACAAATAGATTCTATTTTTAGCAAATGAACGATGCAGACAAGTGCAACAATAGAAGTTTGAATAGTCTGAATTATTCTTGTATTTTTAGGAAGTTAAAGCTCCTTATTGCCTCAAACAGTGTTTTTAACCGGGGTTCTCTGGTCTGTTCAGGTTTCTGTGGGAAATTAATTATCAAATTTCACTTGTTAAATGGTCAAAAAAAAAAATCGCAGATAATTTGTCACTGTTGTGTATAGGTTCTGAAGGCACCCTTGCACAACAACAGCAAATTATTTCCAATTTTTTGGACAATTAACAAGTGAAATTTGATCATTAATTTCCCACAGAAACCTGAACATACCAGAGCACCCTTGAAAAACACAGGCCTAAAGTGCAGCATTAACAGATTTTGCTTTTTCTTAAAAGGATGGTATTATTTTCTGGCTGAAGTGGGCGCAACAAGGAACTTCATACCAGGGCCAGTTACCTTCAGCATATGTTTAAACCTGGTGTTCTCAACAACTGGAATATGGCCTTAGAGCAGCTGCCATAAAAACACCACTGGCATTTGTTATTGCTTTGGCTTCATCTGAAAAGCCCTGGAAAGGCTGTCTAAATGCCACTGAAAGCTGCATTTGTACTGCGTTAGTTTTTTTGTTTCTTTTTTCGTGCTGCACATTCCATGGTGTCATTTCAAATGAGTTAACAAGTTCAACATACTGCAAAAAGCATATCTGATGCTGTTTTTGTGTTATTCACTTGCCTTGGTCCGTCTTCAACCTCTGGCTTCTCTGTACAGCAAGCCATGACGTTGCCTGCGCTGAACTGTTTACATGTCTGGCACGAGGCAGTTACACTTCATGTCCGTCATTCACCATGGTCCGTGTGGAACTTCGGTACACCTCTGCACCGAACTGAAGGTGGCGTACCGAAAAATCCAAATATGAATGCATATACACTCTAGTAATTACCGTAATTTACGATCAACTCTCAGTGACAGTTGCAGTACTGTTTTGAATACCTTTATTTCCACAGTGAGGCACTGTTTGACAAGAAATTATACATCTGTGACCCGGAAGTCCCACCCTTAAGCTATTTCACATCTGTTTAAAAAAATAGGCTGTGCTAGAGTTGGATTTATTGTCTTGATTAAGAAACCACAAAACCTTTGTGGTGATGGACTCTTTATTACCTCCGCCAGGCCGAAAGGCCAGGAGGAGGTAATGTTTTTGCCGGGGTTTGTCTGTGTGTTTGTCTGTGTGTTTGTCTGTCTGTCTGTCTGTCTGTCTGTCTGTCTGTTGGTTAGCAAGATAACTCAAAAACTTTTGGACGGATTTCAATGAAACTTTCAGGCGTTGTTGGAAATGGTACAAGGAAGAACTGATTAAATTTTGGGGATGATCCGCCTCACCGTCTGCATACAGGAATTTTATAAAGCATTTTTCCACACTGTGACATACGGCCATTTTCAACATGTGCGCAGGCGCAATGGAGGGCGCTGGGTGTCGTGTGTGACCAACACAAACTCCGCCTTCTTCAACGTTTTAGCCACAAAAGCATGCGGAAAACACTGGTGGCCTGGGCCCCCCAGCGTGCCTGTGCCAGCCATAGGCGCTGCGCACATTGCGCTGGTCGTCGTGTCTGACCAACACAAACTCCGCGTTCTTCAATGTTTTAGGCACAAAAGCACACGGAAAACACTGCTGGCCTGGGCCCACCACCATGCCTGTTTTTGCGCCACGCTGCAAAACCTGACACGGCCACCTGTCCGCCGCCCGATTATTTGCCACAAATTCCCCGCCCAGCTATAGGCGCTGCGTAAAAACGACCTCTCTGCCGGGAAAGATTCTAAATTCTGTTTTGCCGCAGAGCGCAACCCCAATATAATATAAAACCCACGGCAACCTGTCTAACCAATCTGCATCCGTCAGTGGAGGAGATGGACACACCAACACTTCAGTTTATTACCTCCGCCAAGGAGGCAATGCTTTTACAACCGTAAAACGGAGCTATAAGGGACGGCGGGGTAATATGGGACACTTTTCTAAATGTAATTCTGCTTTTTTAATTTTGCTTCCGCCTAGATTTGATGAAGGATTTATGGATATTTGACAATAACAACACAACTCAGCGTCCTGCTCAAAATAAAAAAAGCAGAATTACATTTAAAACATTTCCCAGAAAAGTGTCCCTTATTAACCCGCCGTCCCTTATAGCCCCGTTTTACACTACTGAACCACTAATCCTATCACTATCACATTGATTGTCATTCATTAATTGTCTGTTTATTGCACTGTCCATGTCAAATAAACAAATAATCATTGTGAATCCAATTGCTAGTCATATCTTTTCATGCTCAGGGAATCAGAAAACGTACACACAAACACTGTATGGGGGGAACTGTGCCGCTTGGCGGAGGTCTGCGCTCTCCGAGTGCTTTTCTAGTTTCATCTGAAAATGCCAAAGAAAAGCGAGCGAAGCATGCGATCACTAGCATGCTAACTACTAGCCACTGGCTAGCTACCGGCATCTTGATCACGGTTCTACTGCCGTACCAATTCCACAGGTGACCGGTATGTAAACTTACTTTTGCACTTGACAATAACTATTGTATAAAAGCAGTATTACACTCATGGTCATAACGGTATCACAATGAATATAGTAACTGCAGGTGTGATACGTCGAGTATCACAGCTGCAGTTACTATATTCATTGATACCATACTCCCTCTCGTGTAATATTGCTTAAATAATACAAATTTGCATGCACTTGAAAACACTATATAAAAATGAGTTGACAAAGCATAAGCTGTAGTGTGACTGTGGATGGGGAAAATAACATATTTTTTACAATATGATATTTACTCATGACGTGTGGATTTATTTTGTCAAAACTATTTGGATTATTACTGAATGCCCAGTATAAGGAGTTTTGCAATGAGCCACACAGAGGCAAAAAAAAAAAAAAAAGAATAAAGCTGTATCAATAACGCAAATATGATTGGAAAAAAAGGGAAAGAGCTACACCGAAGCCTCCTTAGCTTATATAAAAGTCTTCTTGACTGACCTACAGTTTTAGCTCGACACATCTTGGTGATTTTACTGCAATTTCCTGCAGCTGTGGTAAGGACTTTTTTTAACTTTAAATTCGCTCCTTCTCTGTTCCTCCTTTCCTTTTCTTTAGACCACCATGACCTTTGATTTTGCCACTGACAGGACATTTATGTACAATTTTTATACTGATAACAATGCATTTTTTTAACCAGCAGTTGAGGAAGTTCAGCGCTGTCCTGTCACTCTCGTGTCTCCTTCACTTCTGCTGCCTAGAGTTGTAACGTTCATGAACGAGTCATTCGAATGTACTAGTTCTTTTGGGTGAACGAACTGTACTGAATCACTTATCATAGCTGAACGAGTCACTTACGAAATAGCAACCATTTTATCCCCTTCTTCTGCATCATGTACACTTCATTGGCTGGTAGCTCTCCTAACCTTCTACAGCCTATTACAGCCCCACAAACCCAGAGCTCCGATAGATACCCAAGCTGGCGGGACTACTGGGAACCGTTTCCAACCTCTACTGGACATACCGCGGGCTGGTGAGGAAGTCATGTGGGGCACCGGAGCTTGTGCTGATGCAGAAACGTCTCCTGGCTCCCACAGGTTCCACACACCTCTCCTCCTCTCCAACTCCAGCTCCTTACCACTGCGCAATAACTCCTTGCCAGACGGTCACTGTATCCACCCCGAGAGATAAGATAAGATAAGATAAGCCTTTATTAGTCCCACAACGGGGAAATTCCAGGATTGCAACAGCACAGGGATAGCAACACTCAGAGCAACAATCAGAAGGCAAGAAAAAAAAAAAAAAGCAAGCAAGCAAGAGCAGCTAATATACATATGTACATATTACTATAAATATATATATATATACACACAGACACACAGTGTAGAGCATTGTAGCTGGATGGGATAAATATATGAGTATATAAACACACAGTACGGAGCATTGCAGCTAGGTGGAAAAAATATGTAAATATATAAACACACAGTGCGGAGCAATGTAGCTAGATGGAATAATATGTAGATATATAAACACACAGTGCGGAGCATTGTAGCTAGATGGAATAAATATGTAAATGTTTAAACACACACAGTGCAGAGCATTGTTGCTAGATGGGATGAAACAGCACAACCGTCTACTTAGTTATCCTACATGGTATGATTATGTGCCCATACATATTCTCACCCTCCGTAGCTACCGGTATTTCGCTACCAGATTCGTCTGGTTCTCCATCCACGGGTTCAACAGCAGAAACAGCCTCAGCAGCAACGAAGCTGGGGACAAGGCAACTACTTTTTTCTCATTTTTTAATGTCTGATAGTGAGAGGTCTTGCCTTGCCCCCAGTGAGGAGACTCAGCAGTCATTTCCTATTGCTGCTGAGCACTCAGTTTTTGTTTCTGCTGTCGCCCCCATGTGTATTCCACCACTTATCTCTACTCCTTGTTTCCCTGAGGTCATCTTGACCTCAGTTGGGTCCATAACGGAGGAGGTGAGCCCAAGCACTGCTAGTGCTCCTCTCCATGTGCATGTTCCAGCAGAGACTGCTCTGCCTCATGTGCACGCTCCACCAGTGAATGTTCT
The DNA here is from genome assembly GCA_020510985.1 of Pholidichthys leucotaenia. Lineage (NCBI taxonomy): Eukaryota > Metazoa > Chordata > Actinopteri > Cichliformes > Pholidichthyidae > Pholidichthys > Pholidichthys leucotaenia. The sequence goes on along the minus strand of CM035845.1, from coordinate 36,723,500 downwards.
ATCTCACGTGCACACTCCAGCAGAGACTGCTTCATCTCATGTGCATGCCCCTGCAGAGACTGCTCCTCTTGAGGTCATCATCCCAACATCGGCAGCACTGGGGTCCTCGCCAGTGGAAGAGCAGGAGTTTAGACAAGTCCTTTTCTTTGTTTCCTTAATATCTGTATTAAAGGGGTCTTGTCTTACTCCTTTTGAGGAGGCCCAGTTGCAGCTTCCATCTGCTTCTGAACTCTCCCCGACGAGCTCTTCTGCTACCTGTTATGGTGTCGGCCCTATCCCAACCTGTACCTCTTCCTCCCTGTCCGAGGTAGCTGCATCGAAGAGCGATTCCTGGGCATCTGGATCAGATGCACCTCAGCCATCTCATCCCAAGGTCAGCACGCCCCAGCCATCTCATTCAGGAAGCAGTGCGCTCAAACTATTAGCACATGAGGTCGGCACGCTTCAGTCATCTGCTCCAGAGGTTAGGGAGCTCCAGCCATGTCATCCTGAGGGCAGCGCGGCCCAGCCATCTCATTCGGGAATCAGCGCTTTCAAATCATCAGCACATGAGGTCGGCGCGCTTCAGTCATCTGCTCCAAAGGTCAGCGCGCTCCAGCCATCTCATCCAGAGGTCAGCGCACCCCAGCCATCTCTTCCAGAGGTCAGCGAACCCCAGCCATTTCATCCAGAGGTCAGCGCATCCCAGCCATCTCATCCAGAGGTGAGCACATCCCAGTCATCTCATTCAGAGGTCTGCGCTCCCCAGCCATCTCATCCAGAGATCAGCACTCCCAGCCATCTCATCCAGAGGTTAGCGTGCCCCAGCCATCTCATCCAGGGGTCAGCGCACTTAAATCATCAACACCTGGGGTTGGCACACCTCAGCATCTGACTTGCATGTCCTGTTTCCTGATTTGGGAGCCCGTGGACTCAGGTAGACCCCCTGAACCACCTTATCCCATATTCTGGTGGCCTAGGGACTCTGGGAGGCTGCCAGATCAGAATCAGAATCAGAATCAGATTCAGAAGAATCAGAATCAGAATCAGGTTTATTGCCATTGTTCATGTAGTACACAAACTAGGAATTTGTCTCGGTACAATGCTGCAACATTAAACATGATAAGATAAGAGAAATAAACTATACATGTAATAAAGTGTAGGATAAGATTAAGTGATACTGGTCAACAGTTAAAATATATATTAGCCAGCAGCAGATACTGTGGAGAACTATATAGTGCAGTCGGTAATGCAGGAAGAAAACAGTGATGATTGACATGAGTCTGGTTGAGCTGCTGTACATGGTGCACGAGAGTCAATAAGTCACTTAGTGTTCAGCAGTCTAATGGCAGAGGGGAAGAAGCTGTTCATGTGACGGGAGGTTTTAGTCTGGATGGACCGAAGTCTTCTACCAGAGGGGAGGGGGGCAAACAGTACGTGACCAGGGTGTGAGGGATCGGCTATGATCCGGCCAGCACGCCTCTGGGTCCTGGAGATGTACAGATCCTGGAGAGATGGGAGCTTGCAGCCGATCACCTTCTCAGCAGTGCGCACGACGCGCTGCAGCCTTAGTCTGTCCCTGGCAGTGGCTCCTGCGTACCACACGGTTATGGAGGTGGTGAGGATGGACTCGATGATGGCTGTGTAGAACTGCACTAACATCTTGGTGGGTAGCTTGAGCTTCCTCAGCTGCCGCAGGAAGAACATCCTCTGCTGGGCTTTTTTGATGAGTGAGCTGATGGTCAGCTCCCATTTGAGGTCCCTGGTGATGGTAGTGCCTAGGAAGCGGAAGGAATCAGCAGTGGTGATGGGAGAGCCTGAGAGGGTGAGGGGGGCAGAGGAGTAGTGACTTTCCTGAAGTCTACAATCATCTCCACTGTCTTCAGAGCGTTCAGCTGCAGGTTGTTATTGCTGCACCAGGACGCCAGCTGGGCCACCTCTCTCCTGTACGCGGACTCGTCGCCGTTGGAGATGAGCCCGATGAGGGTGGTGTCGTCCGCAAACTTGATCAACTTGACAGACTGGTGGCTGGAGGTGCAGGAGTTGGTGTAAAGGGAGAAGAGTAGGGGGGAAAGTACACAGCCCTGGGGTGATCCGGTGCTGATGCTAGTATAGTCTGAGACAGTCTTTCCCAGCCGCACATGCTGCCTCCAGTCCGTCAGGAAGTCGATGATCCACCTGCAGAGGGAGTCAGGCACGTTGAGCAGGGACAGCTTGTCCCGGAGCAGAGCGGGGCGGATGGTGTTGAATGCGGAGCTGAAGTCCACAAACAGGATCCTGGCGTAGGTTCCCGGGGAGTCCAGGTGCTGCAGGATGGAGTGGAGGGCCAGGTTGACTGCATCGTCTACAGACCTGTTGGCTCGGTAGGCAAACTGCAGCGGGTCCAGGAGAGGGGTGGTGATGGACTTGAGGTGGGACAGGACCAGGCGCTCAAAGGACTTCATGACTACAGAGGTGAGCGCTATAGGTCTGTAGTCATTAAGTCCAGTGATCCGTGGCTTCTTGGGGACAGGGATGATGGTGGAGGATTTGAGGCAGGACGGCACGTGGCATAACTTAAGGGAGGTGTTAAAAATGTCTGTGAATACAGGAGCCAGCTGTTTCGCACAGAGTCTCAGGGTGGAGGGAGACATGCCGTCTGGGCCGGGGGCCTTGCGCGGGTTCAGTCTGGAGAACTGTTTGAGCACATCCTGCTCACTGATGATAAGGGGAGGGGGGGAGGAGGGGGGGTGCCTTAAATGAAGTAGGGAATGTGGAGGCTGTGGAGCTGGAGGGAGGGGGGGAGTTGGACACAGATGACGAGGTGTCAAAACGGGCATAGTGTTGGGACAGTCTTTGACAAAGGGCTTTGTCATCCTGACCTTTAGGAGCCTTAGGTCGATAGTTGGTGATTTGCCTCAGTCCTCTCCATACGGAAGCCGAATCATTAGCAGTGAACTGCTGCTGGAGTCTCTCTGAGTATAGAGATTTAGCCCTCTTCAGCTCTCTGTTAAACCGGTATTTAACCTCCCTGTAGCAGTCCCTGTCTCCACTTTTCAGCGCTGCTTCCTTCTCCTTCCTGATCTGTCTGAGCTTAGCTGTGAACCAGGGTTTGTCATTAGAGTAACTCACCCTGGTGCGTGATGGAAGAATGTTCTCTTCACAAAAGTGGATATATGAGTTCACAGTGTCCGTGTACTCATCCAGATCATGCGTGGCTCCTTTAAGCATGCCCCAGTCAGATCCAACCTGCTCCCCCATCTGGGGTCCCATGGACTTGGGTAGGCCCCCTGACCCGTTTTATTCTCTGTTCTGGTGGTCCCGGGACTTGGGGAGACCACCTGACCCACCTTATTTTGTTTTGGGGCCTTGGACTTTGGGTAGCCCCAACAAACTGGATTTTTGTGTTGGACTTTGCTTGGGGGGGGAGTTTGTTTCAGCCCACCTGGCCTTTTCCCCCACCACCCACCCTGTGAGGGTTTTGGGATTTTCTTGTTTTCCCTCTTGTTGGTGTTATCCTAGGTTCATCTGGGACCCACCCCTTAAGGGTGGTGGTGGTGGGGGGGTACTGTAGTGATCTGGACAGTCAAAATTGGGTTGCCACACAATGTAGGGATCTACATTTTTCACCATCTGCTGATTGTTATCACATCTCATGCAATGTGACAATACAGACCACTCCACAAAGATTGCACCTTGACAGAACACATGATAGAGAAAACATTGCTCACCAAAATTCTGATGCACTGTTGGACTGCCCCCTTCTCTATGGTCAGACGACTCTGCGGATGTTGGTATGATTACCTGTACACCAGTAAAAACCCAAGTTTTTCACCATTGGTGCCAGTGCCCTTGCCTCCTCCCCTGCAGACAACCCCAGTGTCACATGAGGTGTAGCAGTGTCCAAGAGGGGATACAGAGGCAACAAATCGTTATTCAGACAAACTGCAGCAGCCACTCCTTGTGGGCCAACATAAATGTCCTTGCACACCAATTCCTGAACCCCCACCAGAGTCTCCCACTGATCACCATACAGTTCTTGGTCATCATGTGAGTAGTTCATTGTGCAGTGGAGTGGATCATGGGGGGGGGGGGGGGGTCATATGGTCGAACAGAATCTATCCAGGAGGCCCATGAAACATATTTGTCTACCAGCTGATTTTTGTCAAGGCTCACATCATTCACCTGCAGCCACCACACAGTTGCAGAAGAGGTTTGATCTTCCTCAGTGTCTGTTTCCTGTACTTGCAACTGTGGAGACAAATCTGATGTGCACAGGAGCATAGTACCATCTGGCAGACACAACAGTTCCACTAGAAGCAAAATAGATACAATATGTGCCCTTACTTTCAAAAGCACAGCTCTTCCCAGAAGATTTACAGGACCATCTGGTGAATACAAAAAAGAGTGGGAAAAAATCCAGTCCAGCCAGTGAACAGGTCAGTGGTACTGAAAAAGAGAGATGCTTCAGGGTCCCAGAGATGCCAACAAGTAATGTATAGTTAGTGGACAGGGGTAAATAAGTTGATATTGATGAGAAACAAGCCCCTGTATCCACCATGACTTCATAAGTTTTGTCTTCCACCTTGAGGGACAGCATTGGATCTGAAAGTGCTCCCTCTTCACTGTGGTTCTCTGTGCCCCATCATTGCTGACTGGGCATCATGCTCTGGTTGGGAGCCATGTGTGACTGCTGAGGCTGTTGTGTGTGTTGTGGCTGATCTGGCCACACCCCAGGAGCTGGAGGTGGAGTCGGTGTGTGGTTTATCCAGGAACATCTTCTACCAGAAGGTGGAGCTCTGCAGTCACGGGCCCAATGGCCTTGTCTGCCACACCTTAAGGCACCTATCCTGTGGCAGGCCAGGTGGTCTTCTATTTCCTCTGTATGCACCTCTTCCACGCCCTGGTTGTGGTGGGCGAGGATACCATTGTTGCTCGGGTGCCAACACAAAGGGCTCAGCAGGGACTGGGCCAATAATGGCCTGAGGAACTGCCACTGTGATGGCCGGAGCCTCCACAGTAGTTTTTTTTGTTTTTTGTCTTTATTCACTACATCCCTAGCTGCTTTCAACTGGGCTTTTGCCAGCTGATTTGATAATTCTGCTGTTTCTGCTTCCTTTTCATTTTGTTTTTTATGATATAATTTCACATAATGATGCACATGTGAGAGCCATTCTGTCCAGGGGCAGGTATTCAATCCCACTACCCCGTCCAGGGCAGTTCTTACAGGTGGTGGTACTGATGTCTGCATCACATTGCGGAATACCGCTAATGTAGTGGCATTATTATGTGGGTTTTCTCCAGTCATGTCAGTGCAAAGTGCCAAACACCTCTCCACATAGGGTCCTGCATCCTCTCCTTTTTTCATAGGAATGTCTGTTAGCCAAAGCCAGTTTAGCCAGAGCTCAGAGTAGAACCGCTGCTCCTCCACATTGAAAGGAGTCAGTTGAGGTGGTATGGGCATCTGATTAGGATGCCTCCTGGACGCCTCCCACTTGAGGTGTTTCAGGCACGTCCCACTGGGAGGAGACCCCAGGGCAGACCCAGGACTGGGTGGAGAGACTATGTCTCCCAGCTGGTCTGGGAACGCCTTGGGATCCTCTCTGAAGAGCTGGAGCAGGTGGCTGGGGAGAGGAAAGTCTGGGCTTCTCTGCTTGAACTGCTGCCTCCGTGACCCGGACCTCCGGAAAAGCGGTAGAAGATGGATGGATGGATGGATGTCTGTTAGCTCTGCACTAGTGAGATCTACAGGGAACATCCTCCTTATTACTGCAAAAATCTCATCACTGTGTTCTCTGAATGGAGCCTCATCAGGCTCATCTGTAGTGCCAGCCTCTTCCTCTATGTTCTTAAGCACAGAGGGTGAGGTGTGAGTAGCTACTATCCTCCTTATGTCTGCCATGCATAAACGGAAGCCAATTGTTGTGTTCTGCATAGCTCTAATCCATGGAGAGCCCCCCCAAAGTTAATGGGGGTAATGTATCACAAATGCCTTTAAGGTCCTTAAAGGACCATTCTACATATTGTGCTGCTCCGCTATCGGCAGCAACCATTGGCATATTTTTACAGCACATTTTTGTTGTAGTTCCTCATTACAAACGTGTGCGCTGATCTACCCCTTGGTCAGGTTCCCCATTGTTGTTCCATAATCATCAATTTTCCATTGTTTTGGAGGGTCAGAATACCCCTTTTGATCTGTATAGTCTGATAGTTTTCTACCTGTCGCCCCACCACTGGTCGTCAAGTCTTTCAACTTAGTATCGTCCAGTTGCTGGTTAAAATTGAGAACAGTAGCACTAAATTTATCATCATCCTTTTCTATTTCCTGTTTTGTTGTAGGGGTGGAAGTAATTACAATCCCCAATTTATCTGGGGATTCCTCCCTGTCTTCTTTTTAATGTGGCCACAAGCTTTGGAATGTAACACATAGACCTCGACCTATTTTTTCTGTATCCTTAAGCTTTCCTTTCTTTTTTGCACTATGAATTGTGAGAAGAATCATAAGTTTTAAAGCATATGATTTTTCTCTTTCACAGTTTACTATAATGATATTTTATGTAACACCAGAAGAAAAGCACATGATTATCAAAAAATTTCTATTGCCCTCTCTTATCATTACGATTATTAAGTTCTTACTTGTATATTATTATTATTTATTATTACCTTTATTATGATTAGTACCCGAGTTATTGACAACTTATCATCGTTTGCAAGTTTCTGCATTTATTTTTATATGTCAATTTATTCATGATCTGTATATAATTTGCCAGCTCCTGTCATCCATTATTAGTGGTATTAATTTTTTTAATTTTGTTTCCCCATGCCCCTCCACATTGGAAGGAGCCAGTTGAGGTGGTATGGGCATCTGATCAGGATGCTTCCTGGATGCCTCCCACTTGAAGTATTTCAGGCACATCCCACTGGGAGGAGACCCCGGGGTAGACCCAGGACTCGCTGGAGAGACTATGTCTCCCAGTTGGTCTGGGAACGCCTTGGTATCCTCTCTGAAGAGCTGGAACAGGTGGCTGGGGAGAGGGAAGTCTGGGCTTCTCTGCTTGAACTGCTGCCTCCACGACCCGGACCTCCGGAAAAGCGGTAATGGATGGATGGATGGACATATATATGTATATATATATATATATATATATATATATATATGTATGTATATATATATATATATATATATATATATATATATATATATATATATATATATATATATATATATATATATACTACCGTTCAAAAGTTTGGGTCACCCAGACAATTATTTTGTGTTTTCCATGAAAAGTCACACTTATTTACCACCATGAGTTGTAAAATGAATAGAAAATATTGTCAAGACATTGACAAGGTTAGAAATAATGATTTGTATTTGAAATAATAATTTTTTCCTTCAAACTTTGCTTTCGTCAAAGAATCCTCCATTTGCAGCAATTACAGCATTGCAGACCTAACATGATTGCACAAGGGTTTTCTAATCATCCATTAGCCTTCTGACGCAATGAGCAAACACATTGTACCATTAGAACACTGGAGTGATAGAATGCTGGAAATGGGCCTCTATACACCTATGTAGATATTGCACCAAAAACCAGACATCTGCAGCTAGAATAGTCATTTACCACATTAGCAATGTATAGAGTGTATTTCTGATTAGTTTAAAGTTATCTTCATTGAAAAACAGTGCTTTTCTTTCAAAAATAAGGAAATTTCTAAGTGACCCCAAACTTTTGAACGGTAGTGTATATATACAGTTTCTCACAAAAGTGACTACACCTCTCACATTTTTGTAAATATTTTATTATATCTTTTTCATGGAACAACACTGGGTGCATGCGCACGCAGTGACCGGCAGCTGGTCAAAAACCACATCGTCTGTGTGTTTTGTTTTGTGCACTTTAATGTGTTTTTACGATATTCTCTGTGTCGTTTCTGTCCTGGAATGTTTGTGGACTGTATGGTGAAGAGCTCCCTGGTTCCATCAACATGGACTACCTCCCCTTTTTTGCACTGCTGCTAATTCTCCTCCGGCTCTTTGTCTCTGAAGTAAACGCATTCAGCACCATGGCGGGCAGGATACATTATTCCAGGGACATGTTGCTGCATTTAAACACGGTTGATGCAGCGGCTGTGATTGAGCCTAAGCCGCAACTGCTGGACTTTATTTTGAGAGACGTTCATGGACACAGCGGTGAAAAGAGAGATGGAAGAAAAAAACGTGGAAAACGTGGAGGAGTGAAATTGCGCCTGAGAAGACGTCAGTTTGGTAACATTCCTCTTCCTTCAATGATTTTTGGGAACGTACAGTCTCTGAGAAACAAGGTGGATGAAATTCAAGGGAATGTACGCTACCAGAAGGACTTTAAGAACTGCTGCGTCATGGCCTTCACCGAATCTTGGCTTACTGCGCATGACCGAGATGCAGACCTGTGGATTGACGGCTTTGGAGCCCCGCTGCGCTCGGATCGGCAGGAAGAGGTAACAGGGAAATGTCAGGGGGGCGGCGTATGTTTATACATTAAAAAGCAGTACTGCACATCTGTCACGGTCAGAGAGCGCATCTGTACACCCAATGTGGAGCTGCTGTCCGTGTCACTACGCCCCTTTTATTTGCCACGCGAGTTCCCCCAACTTTTCATCACAATTGTGTACATTCATCCGAGGGCAGACGCTGACTCCGCCTGCAGCACAATCTTTGATGTGATCCAGCAGCTGCAATCAATTTCTCCAGAGGTGCCAAACTTCATTCTTGGGGATTTTAACCATGTTTCTTTAAAGAAGACACTTAAAAACTTTTATCAGTATGTCTCCTGCCCAACCAGGCGAAAAAAGACATTGGACCTGTGCTATGGATCCATAGAGAGGGCCTATAAATCACTCCCCCTTCCTCCTGTAGGATCCTCAGATCACAACTGTGTACATTTGCTGCCCACATATAAAACTGCTCTCAGAAGAAGCAAGGTGGAGACGAGAGACATTGATGTGTGGACAGAAGGTTCAGTGCACAGCCTCCAGGAATGCTTTGACTGTACAGACTGGGAGATGTTCACACTGGCCTGCAGGGATGATTTGGACTCTTTGGTGGACGTCACATGCTCATACATGGCTTTCTGTAAAAATAAGATCGTTCCACGTAAACGTGTCAAAATATATCCCAACAACAAACCATGGGTTACAAAATCAGTTAAATCCTGCTTACAGAGGAAAGCACTTGCCTTTAAACAGGGGTCTGTTTCTGAGCTACAGGTTGCCACAAAAGAGCTGAAATCTGACATTTTAAGAGCAAAACAGAATTATAAATGAGAACTGGAAAGCAAGATGGCAACAAAGAAACTTGGTTCAGCCTGGTCCAGTATGAAAACTATTGCATGCCTTCAGAGCACAGAGCGCAGTAATCGTGTGTTTTTAGATGGTTTTAATTCAGACACAGAGCTGGCTAATGCTCTTAATTGTTTTTATGGTCGTTTTGACTCCTTTGATTTTAGCACAGAAACCCAAGATTTGAAACAGAAACTCAAAGACAATCAGCACTTTAATATTGAGGTGCAGGATGTTAAAAGGGAGTTCTGCGCTGTAAAAGTGAACAAAAGTCAGGGCCCTGATAATATATGTGGGTGCTTGGTAAAGTCCTGTGCACATGAACTGAGTCCTATATTTCATTACATTTTCAATAAGTCCTTACAGACACAACATGTGCCTAAGATCTGGAAAGAAGCCGTGGTTGTTCCCGTTCCAAAATCCAGCTGTCCTAAAACGGTAAACGACTTTAGACCAGTTGCTTTGACTTCAATTTTAATGAAAATTTTTGAAAAACTGGTCAGATGTGAGGTCCTAAAGCAGACTGAGCATGCATTGGATCCTCTGCAGTTTGCCTATAGGCCTCACAGAGGAGTGGAGGATGCCACTGTCACTCTGTTTAACATGCTTTTTAAACATCTGGATTTTAATGGGACACACGCCAGGCTTTTATTTGTGGACTTTTCCTCCGCCTTTAATACAATCCAACCTCATATCTTAGCTGAAAGGCCCCTGCAACAATTTGATTTGAGCAATAATCTGGTGGGTTGGATTCTGGATTTCTTAACCAACAGGACGCAGAGAGTAAGGGTCAATGGTACATTGTCTGACCTAAAGTGCTCTTCTACTGGCTCTCCTCAGGGGTGTGTGTTGTCACCACTACTCTTCATCCTGTACACAAACATGTGTCGGAGCAGACATGACAACAGACATATCATAAAGTTTCCTGATGATTCAGTTATTGTCAGTCTCCTCCAGGATGGTGAGAGTGGCCACGGCCCAGTAGTTGATGATTTTGTTCACTGGTGTGAGGATTCCTACCTGCAGCTGAATACGACAAAAACTAAAGACATGATTATTGACTTTAGGAGGAAAACTCCCAGGCACAAAATCACCGTACTAAAAGGCCAGACCACCGAATGTGTACAATCCTACAAATATCTTGGGACGATTATTGATAGTAATTTAAAGTTTGAGGAGAACTGTGAAAGGGTGTGCAAAAAGGGTCAGCAACATTTGCATTGCTTGAGAAAACTTGCACGCTTCCAAATTGACCGAACCATAATGACAATGTTTTATTGGGCTTTTATTGAATCTGTTTTATCCTTTTCTTTAGTGTCATGGTTTGGTCAGATAAAACTGAAAAAGAGGAAATCCTTGGATCAGGTAGTTAGATGGTCCAGTCGTTTGCTTGGTGAGTCACAGCTGAGCCTGACATCCCTGTACACCAGACAAGTACAGAGGATGGCTACCTCCATTTTAAATGATAACTCCCACCCTTTGCACTGCAACTTTCAGCTTCTTCCCTCAAGACGGAGGTTTGCTGTTCCAAAAAGTAAAACCCAGCGCTACAAAAACAGCTTTATTCCTGCTGCTGTCGAAGAGTTGAACAAGCTGTAACAATATATTGCACATAATTTAGGTACCTATTTATTAACTCTATTTTATATTTACTTATTTTTGTAGGATATTACTTGGGTTCCAAATATTTTATTGCGTTTTAGACCTTTGAGTTTTTAACCTCTTTGACTAGTCTTTAACTTTTTAATATGACCCTTCTCTCTTATCTCTGGTTTTTCTCTCATCTCTTTGTCTTTATATCCTGATTGATGGAGCCTTGAGTATTTTTATCATGTTCATAGTCAATTTCATGTGTGCCTGCGTTTGTGTCTATGTTGAATGTAATTTAGGGCTTGTAAATATGGATATCGCCAGACTGCAAAACAAATCTACCTACGGGTACAAATAAAGTAACCTGAACCTGAACACTGAAGATATTACACTTTGATACAATGTAAAGTAGTCAGTGTACAGCTATACAAGCTGTACACTGACTACTTTACATTACTTTACATTACATTACTTACTGACATGTTTCAGGACCCAGGAGACAGACACTGACACGGGCAGATAGTGAACAATAATCTTTATTAGAGTGACAGGGTGTGTAGTGCAAGTGTGAGTGCGTGGATAGAGTTCTGGTCACTGGAGCTGAGCACCCTGGACGGAGACCCGGCAACCCTGGAACATACAAGCACAAACAATTACTTTTGTCCCACGCAAGTGACAAGCTACAGGTAGTGAGGCTTACTTGGCGGGAGCACAGGTTACGTCCTGCTGAGAACCAGCGGCCGTGCAACGTGGAGGTGAAGGTGTCTGTGAACGTGCTAGGGCCTCCACCCGTGGCTGTGATAAGGACAGATCTTCCAGTGACTCCGGCTGTGACACCACAAGCCGGGACGATGACAGTCCAGATGATGACGAGGTGAGTGAATCCACAGAGCGTGGTGACGATGAGACAACAGATGCTGATGACAGTAACTCCACTGATAACGGTGGCCAATACTCCTGCAACTGATACAGCAGTAGTTCAGGAATTTGAGGAGCAAGACGTACCGGTAGCCGTGGTGGTAGCGAACCGCTACGTGTGCGTGTTGGCGTAACCCCGTCAGCTGGGGCCGCAGGTCCGCCGCCAGGGGGGTCCACCTGTGCACAGGGGTGGAGGTTAGCAGTAGAGTAACAGACAGTTCTCTTACGTGCTTGACTCTGAACAGAAGTCCTTGATGAGGTAAGAGAAGTCCTTGATGAGGTAAGAGAAGTTCTTGACAAAGCCAGAGAAGTTCCAGACGAGACGAGAGAGTAACCTGACGAGGCCAGAGAGCGGAGTTCAGGTTCTTTCTCCGACGAGGACAGACGACTCCGTACTGAGCTGTCAGCAACGCTGGCTTTTAACAGCTGCTGATTAACACCTGTGGATCTGTGCGCAGCTGGAGATAATGATGCCAATGACGGCCCAGAGGCCGCCATGACACTTACTTTACTTTACACAGTGTAAATTTTCTGTCCCCTCAAAATAACTCAGCCATTAATGTCTAAACTGCTGGCAACAAAAGTGAGTACGCCCCTAGTGAAAATGTCCAAATTTTGCCCAGTTAGCGATTTTCCCTCCCCAGTGTCACGTGACTCGTTAGTATTACAAAATCTCAGGTGTGAATGGGAAGCAGGTGTGTTAAATTTGGTGTTATTGCTCTCACACTCTCATACTGGTCACTGGAAGTTCAACATGGCACCTCATGAGAAAGAACTCTGAGTATCTGAAAAAAAGATTTGTTGCTCTACATAAAGATGGCCTAGGCTATAAGATCATCATATCCAGAGGTTGTCTTTTGAAAGAAGACGTATGAGTGCTGCAAGCATTGCTGCAGAGGTTGAAGGGGTGCGGGGTTAGCCTGTCAGTGCTCAGACCATACGCCGCACACTGCATCAAATTGGTCTGTATGCCTGTCATCCCAGAAGGAAGCCCCTTTTAAAGATGATGCACAAGAAAACCCGCAAACAGTTTGCTGAAGACAAATAAACTAAGGACATGGATCATGGAACCATGTCCTGTTTTCTGATGAGACCAACATAAACTTATTTGGTTCAGACGGTGTCAAACATGTGTGGTATCAACCAGGTGAGGAGTACAAAGACAAGTGTGTCTTGCCTACAGTCAAGCATGGTGGTGGGAGTGTCATGGTTTGGGGCTGCATGAGTGCTGCCAGCGCTGGGGAGCTACTGTTCATTGAGGGAACCATGAATGCCAACATGTACAGTGACATACTGAAGCAGGGCATGATCGGAAACTGGGTCGCAGGGCAGTATTCCAACATGATAACCGCTCCAAATACACCTCCAAGATGACCACTGCCTTGCTAAAGAAACTGAAGGTAAAGGTGATGCACTGGCCAAGCATGTCTCCAGACCTAAACCCTATTGAGCATCTGTGGGGCATCCTCAAATGGAAGGTGGAGGAGTGCAAGGTCTCTAACACCATGAAGTCGTCATGGAGGAGTGGAAGAGGATTCCAGTGGTAACCTTTGAAGCTCTAGTGAACTCCATGCCCAAGAGAGTTAAGGCAGTGATGAAAAATAATGGTGTCCACACAAAATATTGACAATTTGGGCACAATTTGGACATTTTCACTAGGGGTGCACTCACTTTTGTTGCCAGAAGTTTAGACATTAATGGCTGTGTGTTGAATTATTTTGAAGGGACAGCAAATTTACACTGTTATACAAGCTGTACACTGACTACTTTACATTGTATCAATGTGTCCTATCTTCAGTGTTGTCCCATGAAAAGATATAATACAATATTGACAAAAATGTGAGGGGGTGTACTGACTTTTGTGAGATACTGTTGTCGCATCAGCTTCTCCTCAGGCCAATTCAGGAAATCACTCTTCTTCATTTTAAAGAAATTCCCACTCAACTTTGGTCAAAAATTGTTGTGTGTCTTCATCATTCAGGATCCCAGTGTAAACAATTTCACTTTGGTATAGAAACCTGATAAGGACTTGCTTTTAAAGGCTTAAAGGGGACTATAAAACTCTTGGAGTCAAATCCCAGCTAGACAGTTCATGCTGATAGCATCCGTTCATACCAGGAACTGATACTCGTAAAAAGTCATAAACTCCTTAAGCTGGCAGATATATGGTTGGCCCCTTCTTTTGGACATATAGCAGAACCCTCTAGACTGCCCCCTGCTCACATTCCAAAACCTAAAAATTATCTACAGCTCAACAGTGCCTCCTAGTGGACATCTACGAAATATGTTTCATTGTGCAATCTGAGACTGTTAATTCTGATTGAACATTAAACTTTTCTTCCAGCTCTCATTTCCCAGGATTCTAAGGACACTTTGAAGATAATCACCGATTAGATAAATCCTTGATTTAAATGTCATGTCATGCGCATGTCTTAGGAATGTTTTATTTTCATGAGTGTTATTCAAATGAATGTGAAAATTATTAGTAATGGCATAAATGCTTGGTTACTGAATATTAGCCTTGAGTCACTTAATTAGTTAGATTTTATATTGAGTATATAATGAATTTCATAGGAACTGAATGTATTTTTCAATCTCTGTCCGTCTTCTCTCTCGTGATCACCAATCACCAGGCTGCCTCTCTGTTGGATAATGCTCTTGCATTTGATTAGCTGTTCACAAACAAAGACATGTTCCTTCATTGGACAAAAGCCCATTCAAACTCCTCTTTATGGAAGATAAATGGTCCGTCTTGCTGCCAGTCACACTTTTATGATATCAGAAGCGCGACCCTTTAAAAACACAGAGGGAGCCACCCTAATCAGTTTTTCTGTTTTTCAGTTTTTCTGTTGTCTTTCAGGCTTTTCAGTCTTTGTCTAAGTTGTTCTGTGAGTTTTACGAAGTCTTTTGCATACCTGCCAACTTTTCAAACCTGAAAAGCCTAGTAGCTAGCCGGGGTCCAGGGGCCGATGCTAATGCTAATGCTAATAATGCTAATACTAATGCTAATAATAATAATGCTAATATTTGCCAAACAAATATTAGCATTAAATCTAGTTAAATGTAGCTAACAACCTCATATGGGGGGTGGGCTACACGGTGGCGCAGTGGTTTAGCACTGTGGCAGCACAGTTTTACCCTTGGCCGGGGGATCGCGGGGATCATGAGATCGTGGGTTCGATCCCAGCCCCCGACCAACAGTGAGCTGTGTGGAGTTTGCATGTTCTCCCCGTGTTGCGTGGGTTTACTCCGGGATTTCTCCGGTTTCCTCCCGCACACCAAAAACATGTAGGTTTAGGGCGCTCGCGCACACAGCGACCGGCAGCCGGTGGCTTGTCACCAGACTGCAAACCAAATCTACCTACGGGTACAAATAAGTAACAAAAAAAAAAAAAAAAAAATATTTCTTCAACTCTCAAACCTGAAAAGCCTAGTAGCTAGCCAGGGTCCAGGGGCCGCAGGCCCCGGTAGGTCCAGGACAAAGTTCTGGTGGGGGGTTCAGGGGGACAAAGCCCCCCGACGCCAAACAAATATTAGCATTAAATCAAGTTAGAATGTAGCTAACAACCTCATATTTCTTCAACTTTCAAACCTGAAAAGCCTAGTAGCTAGCCGGGGTCCAGGGGCCGCAGTGTCAAACAAATATTAGCATTTGACATAGAAGTCACATATTAATTATATTAAAGGTAAAATATCTAAATCAATTGCAATACTACACAGAGCAAAATATTTGCTGAATCAACAACCCACATTATATACTTTGTATCATTCATTAATATTCCCATACATGACATATTGTACTGAAGTATGGGGAAATACATATAAAACAAACATATATCCAGTCTTTATGCTTCAGAAGAGAGCTATTAGAATAATAAACAAAGCTGCTTACAGGGAACCAACAAACCCACTTTTTCTTAAATTAAAGCTCTCAAGTTGAAAGATCTGGTTGACTTTAAAACTGCAGTAAAAATGTTTACAGCTAAGAATCTATCACTGCCCGCAAATATCCAAAAGCTGTTCCAAATAAGGGAGAAACAATATCATTTCAGAGGAACATGTATATTTCAAAAACCTTCAGTGAGGACTACCACCAAGCAACACTGTGTTTCAGTGCAAGGAGTCAGATTATGGAACGATTTTGGACCTGAATTAAAATCATGTACAACGCTTGGACAATTTAAACATAAACTAAAGGAAGAAATACTCCAAACATATATACAAGATGACATGTAAAATCACATAAGGATTGTCATATCCAGTCTGTGTTGCGCTGTTACTTCGTTTGTTTTTTTTTGTCACATTTTGTCTTAGCTTTGTTCCGAATTGTAATCGCTCTTGTTTTGTTTTTCTTTTGAATTCTTGGATGGAATATGGGTGGGCAATATAAGCTGCGGCTTCAGCCATCACCCATTTCAGATGGGTGATCACCCATCTGATTATACTCCTCTGTATAATCAGAGGAGTTCTTGTTTAATTTGACCTTGTTGGATTTTTTTGCCTTTGTTATATTATTCTGTTTCTTTTTAATCTTTACTTTTAATCTATCCGAAATAAAGATTCATTCATTCATTAAATTTGCATTCAAAAGACTATCTTAACACTGCATAGAACTTCGAATAGGCCAGATGTGATGTATTATGAATACTAGAAAAGCACTCGGACAGCGCAGACCTCCGCCAAGTGCCACAGTTCCCCCCATACAGTGTTTAACATCATAAATAAAATACTGAAAATGGCCCTATCTCGCAATGTTAAATAAAAAAAAAAAGAATCCTTTAAAAAATTCCTGGATCCAGACGGTGATCCGGATCACCACCAAAATCTAATCATCTGTAGGATACCCCATTTCTGACAATCTGTGAAAATTTCATGAAAATCCGTCCATAACTTTTTGAGTTATCTTGCTAACAAACAAACAGACAAACCAACGCTGATGATCACATAACCCCCTTGGCGGAGGTAACTAGAAGACTAGAAATATCAGCAGGGTATACTAGCACTGTTTAACAGACACGTGCGTAATAACAGCAAAATCGCTCTGATATTTTATGTGTTTACATGATACACCAAGCATGACAAGGCTTGCAATTACACAGCACATGTTCTTCAGAATCTTAGGCATTATATAAAATGTATTCTCCCTTTAGATGTTTCTCTTTTGTTTTGTCTCTTTAGATGTTTATGTTGAATTGTATAATCCATGGTCCATTTGCCAGGGTTGAAGTGCAGTCGTGCGAACGTCTGCAGCAGTTTACAGCGTGTTTACATCTCGCCATGTACGCACGCCTCTCCGTGATTTCGCGCGAGAATAGAAACCTCAATAGCGATAGCATTAGCTTAGCAAACGCTTCAGGTAAAGCGTAGCAGCGAACCACGAAAAGAAACGCTACTGACGCTACTATGTTCTAAATTTAGATACGATTCCTAGCGATCTCGTGTTTGGAATTGCTTTCGTGTTTTTTTATGATTTAAAATTTTTGACTGAATTTTTAGTGAAAAACCGTAATTTTGATTAATAAAGCCGTAACCCGGAATGGGATCTTGAAAACCGGAACCATTACGGCAAAACCGGAGTGGTTGGCAGGTATGCTTTTGTGTGTGTCTGAACCTTGTCAAGTCCTGCGCTAGCTTTCTTAAATCGTCTTTTTATAAGCTTTTGTTGTTTTCTGGTTAACTGAATAGAAACATCTTTTTCTTATGAGCTCGTCTTTAAACAGAGTTAAACTCTCAAATCCTTTTGTCTTCACCTCAGAAGCCGTTCTTATCCTATTTGAATGTTTTTTCTTGGACTTTTTGACTTTTCCTGCAGTTAAAGTGGATTTTTAATTTTCCTGTTTTAAAGTGAACTGGTAGAGATTTTTGGACTTTCTTTCCCTGTCTCACCCACATCTGACCACGTTAAGAAATCAGGAGCTCGTGGATGAAACTGACTAAAACCATTTTTCCTTCAGCCTTTGGGTTTTGTCCTATGGGCCGGGGACATAATAAATTTGGACTGGTTGCCAAAGGACTTCACGCCTGCTCCAGGACCAGCCTTCACGCTGTCGCCGGCTTCTCGCCGCATGCCCCGTGGGAACCCCCAGCCGAGTCTACGCTTCTCACAGCTGTGAACTATCTGAAAGACGACCAGCAGTCGCTTTCCCCCTGTATTCCGAACGCTGTCTGGAAGAGCTGCTGAGCCTTCCCGAACAATATCACCAGCTGGCGCCAACCACCGCTGAATACCTGAACCGACAGCTGTTCGTAAGTGAGACTCCCATTTTCCTATCTGCTGGGTTTAAACGAGATGTCCTAAATATCAATTATAATTGAACATAACCAATATGTCATGGTACAATTAGTCCCTCAGCCGTAGGAAAAAGCTATAAACTGAAGGAAAATTCTTATTAATTTTTAAGTAACTTCCTTTCATTTTTGTAGATTAATTCAGAAGTTCCTTTTTAGATAATCAGCTTATGGAATTTTTCCCCATAAGACTGCATTCTGATTTTGTTAGTTACTTCAGCCTTCCATTGCATTACAGTTGAAACATAAAATCTGGTTTCCTCTTGGTTCCACAAAGGTTTAACTATAGATTTTACGCTCAGGAATCCACTAACAGTTGATGTGATATCAAACACCTGTTTATCATTTGAATCTGTTTATCCATCATTTGAATGCCATGTCATGTAACCTGAATGAGTTTCATTTAATAAACTTGTAAACAAGAGAAGTTGAGGTGTTTTTCCTTTGCATATATGCTTTTCTGAGTCATGGCAGTAAAAGAACTCACAAAATTTTGAGACTGAATTCATTAAGTAATTGAAGGTACGGAAATTAATTAATTGAAATTAATTAATTAACAACTTGTTCTTTTAGAACTGGTGCCCCCTTTTTACGAGTGCTTTTCTGTTTTATTTAGTGAGTGTTGGGGTGATGGTTTAACTCTGTCCCCTCGCACACCCACTATTAAATACATAAATAATTCCTGTACCTTATTACACTAAATTTTATTAAATATCGCTACAGTGTATACATATTTTGGCAGATTAAAGCAGACGAGACACGAGCTGACAACACAGAAGTTTATTTCACCTTCAACACAGAACAGACTAGCTCTGAGAACCAAAGCGAACTGCTTTATATATTTTCTTCCCCCCTCTGGCACTCAGGGTAAACACATTAACATATCAATTACAAAGCGTGAACACACATCAACATACACATTAACATACACATCACAGAGCAAGGCTTAGTACAATACATTCGCACCCCTGCGTCCTCAGGTGTGAGCCTGGCATAGCGGGGGCGAAAGACACATCTTTACTTACTTCATACCCCCCAGCGCTCTGGCGCAGTTGGCTGCCCCCCCCCCCACAACATCCCAAAGTACTGGGTCATCTCCTTTGTGTCACCACACAGCCCCCACCCCACCCCCGAACACCCAGAAGGGGTCCTAACCCACTGGACCTTTTGCCTTGAGCAAGCGCCCGTAGCGGCTGTAACATGGGCCGGTCAAAGCGCCGTCCTGTCGAGGTGGGTAGGAGGAAAATTTGGTCTCTGGAGGGGGAAAGAGTGGGAAGGGGGAAAAGTTAGTTTCTTGAAAACAGTTCTCTATAGGGGAACACTAACCTGCGGACCCACTGTAGGTGGGCGCCCGCACCGGGGAGTTTAAGCCAACACCACCTGCTCGTCTGCCAACACATAAGCGGGCTTCAGCCTGTCTATACAGATGGTTTCCTTACGCCCCCCAAGTCGAACACAAAATGTTTCTCCCCAGTTTCCAGCACTCTGAATGGGCCACCATACGACGGACGCAGCAGGGTTCTGTGGGCGTTGTGCCTGACGAAAATGAATTTGGCATTCTCTAAGCGCTTTGGGACAAAAGTGCGGAGAAAACAATGGTGTGTCAGAACACTGGCAGCCCCTGTACCAGAAAAAAGGTGCACAAGTGGATCGGTACTGGGTGCAGGGCTCTCTGGCCAAAATTTCCCCGGGATCCGCAATGGCTGAGAAAAAATGAGTTCTGAAGGGAAAGCTGCCAAATCTTCCTTAGGTGCGGAGCGCAACCCCAATAGGACCCAAGACAGGCGGTCGACCCAATTTTCATATGTTAGCGAGGCTCTGAGCGCTGCTTTAAGCAACCTGTGAAAGCGCTTGCACAAACCGTTAGCCTGTGGGTTGTATGCAGTGGTGCGGTGGATTTTGACCCCCAGGCTGTTGGCCATCATGGACCAAAATTCTGAAACAAATTGCAGACCCCTGTCGGAAGTGATGTCCGACGGGGATCCGAACCATGCGACCCAAGCTGACAAAAACGCGCGGGCAACCTCGGCAAACATGGTGGAACTCAGCAGAACCACCTGTAGCCAACACGTAGTGCGGTCCACGATTGTTAAAAGGTGTGTGGACCCCTGCAATGGTAGAAGGGGACCCACTAAATCCACGTGTACGTGGTCAAACCTCCTGTCTGGAATTTGAAAAGGCTTGAGGGGGGCTTTGGTGTGTTTGTGCATCTTAGCCCGTTGGCACGCGACGCACGCTACAGCCCATTCTTTCCCTCCCCTGTGTAAGTGAGGACAGATGAATTTGGGCCCCACTAGTTTAACTGAGTCCCGCACACCGGGATGTGAAAGGGAGTGGACGGACTCGAAAACGTGCCGGCGCCAAGAGCTAGGAACCACGGGGCAGGTGCGACCTGTGGAGATGTCGCAGAGCAAGGGGGGGCACCCTTCTTGTACCATCCTGCTCTGAAGTTTTAATCTGGTAGCTGCAGATTGGAGCTTGCAAATGTCTACGTCCCTGGTTTGGTTGGCAGCCATTGTGGAAAAATCGATGGCCATGTACACCGGAGAGACCAGCGCATGTGACAAGCAGTCTGCCACAATGCTCAATTTACCGGCTACATATTGAATGCCTGACTTGAACTCTGAAATTGCGGCCAAGTGCCGTTGTTGCCGAGCTGACCACAGTTCTGAGACTTTGGACATCGCATAGGTCAGTGGTTTATGATCGACAAATATGGTAAACTCGCGACCCTCGAGCCAGAACTGAAAATGAGGCATAGCAAGGTGGAGAGCCAACAACTCTCTATCGAAAGCGCTATACTTACGCTCGCTGTTGAGCAAAGTAAGGCTGAAAAAGGCGAGGGCTGCCACAAACCAGAGACATACTGCTCCACTACGGCTCCTACTGCAACGTCAGACGCATCTGTGGTGAGCACTATCCGCGCTGATGGGGCTGGGTGGACCAGCAAAGCTGCGTTTGTGAGCATCGTTTTGGCATTTGTGAATGCCTGGAGCCACTCGGGGGTCCAGTTGATGCTTATCCGCTGGCTTCTTCTTTTTGAGCATGCCATAGAACGGGTGCAGCAGCTGGACTGTGTGGGAGAGGAAGTAGTTGTAAAAACTGACCATCCCTAAAAAAACCTGCAGCGCCCTCACGGTCTGCGGATGCAAAAAATCTGACACTGCGTGTACCTTGTCTGGGAGCGGGATCACGCCCTCCAGCGAGATAAGATGATCCAGGAAGTCGATTGCCGGCAGCCCAAACTGACACTTCGCTGGGTTAACAATCAGCCCGTGCACTTCCAACCATTGGAACACTTGTTTGAGATGTTGCCTTACAGCTAGAAGGTTCCTGGTTCGAATCCCCAGGTTGGCAGGGGTAGGAACCTTTCTGTGGGGAGTTTGCATGTTCTCCCTGTGCTGCGTGGGTTTACTCCGGGGGCTCCGGTTTCCTCCCACAATCCAAAGACATGCATGTTAGGTTAATTGGCTGTTCTAAATTGTCCCTAGATATCTGTTTCCTATAGGCCCTTAGAATAGAGGGTTAGTACTAGTGAAAGCGCTTTGAGTGGTCTTTGTGACTAGAAAAGCGCTATATAAGTGCAGGTTAGTTAGTTAGTTAGTTAGATGTGTGAGGTTCCCCTCCTCTGACGTGCTAGCCACCAAGATGTCATCCAAGTAGATGAAAACGAATGGCAAGTCACGGAGCACCACGTCCATCATCCTTTGGAAAGTTTGTGCTGCACCCTTTAACCTGAACGCCATGCGCAAAAACTCAAAAAGACCGAAGGGGGTTATTACTGCCATTTTGGGGTCGTCCTCTGCACACACCAGGACCTGGTGGTAACCGCGGACCAGATTCACTTTTGAAAAAATGCACGTCCCAGCCAGGTACACGTAAAAATCCTGGATGTGCAGGATGGGGTAACGATCACTAGGTGGAGTGTCGTCTCCTTTGTGTCACCATATATATATATATATATATATATATATATATATATATATATATATATATATATATATATCCAGTGGTGTGAAAAAGTATTTGCCCCTTCCTGATTTCTCATTTTTTTTGTATGTTTGTCACACTTAAATGTTTCAGATCATCAAGCAAATTTAAATATTAGACAAAAATAATACAAGTAAACACAAAATGCAGTTTTGAAGGTGTTAAATTAACTGTGGTTTATCACATCTTTGGAAAGCTGAGTTCAATTTCTCTAGTCACACCCAGACCTGATTACTGTCACACCTGCTCTCAATCAAGAAATCATTTAAATAGGACCTGCCTGAAAAAATAAAGGCGAACAAAAGATCTTCAAAAGCTAGACATCATGCTGCAATCCAAAGATATTCAGGAACAAATGAGAAACAAAGTAATTGAGATCTATGTCTTGAAAAGGTTATAAAGCCATTTCTAAAGCTTTGGAACTCCAGCGAACCACAGTGAGAGCCATTATCCACAAATGGCAAAAACATGGAACAGTGGTGAACCTTCCCAGGATTGGCCGGCCAACCACAGTTACCCCAATAGCACAGCAACGACTCATCCAAGAGGTCACAAAAGACCCCACAACAACATCCAAAGAACTGCAGGCCTCACTTGCCTCAGTTAAGGTCAGTGTTCATAACTCCACCATAAGAAAGAGACTGGGCAAAAATGTCCTGCATGGCAAAGTTCCAAGACGAAAACCACTGCTGAGCAAAAAGAAGATAAAGGCCCGTCTCAGTTTTGCCAGAAAACATCTTGATGATCCCCAAGACTTTTGGGAAAATACTCTGTGGACTGATGAGACAAAAGTTGAACTTTTTGGAAGGTGTGAGTCCCATTACACCCAACGTAAAAGTAACACAGCATTTCAGAAAAGGAGCATCATACCAACAGTAAAATATGGTGGTGGTAGTGTGATGGTCTGGGACTGTTTTTCTGCTTCAGGACCTGGAAGACTTGCTGTGGTAAATGGAACCATGAATTCTGCTGTCTACCAAAAAATCCTGAAGGAGAATGTTCGGCCAGCTGTTTGTGATGTCATGAGTCTGAGCTCTAATTTCCTGTCAGCGCTCAGACTCAATTCATTTCTGAGTTTTGTATAGTAAGTAAGTGACATGTTTGGCTAGCCCAGGGAACACACACGCAGGCTCGGGTGAGATTTCAGAGTCTTTATTAACAAGCAGGTGTATGAATGCGTGAATGTGGAATGCGAATGTCTTGTTGGGGATAGGAGTGCCGAGGATGGACCAGAACACCGTACAGCCAGGCAACCCTAAGGACAAGCAGAGGCCAAGGGTGAGATGAACACACACAGGGATATGATGAGTAATGAGTGTGGCTTACTTGCAGGGATTTGGTGACTGACATTGGCAAGACCGGCTCACGCCTGGGAGACAGCGCTCTGATCAGCTCCACGGGTCGAGGGTAGGAGAGGTATGGCGATGCGGAAGGAGTGCCGCCGCCAGGAGGGTCCACCTGTGCACAGGGGCGCTGTGGTTAGCACTGTGGCAGCACAGTTTATCCTCAGCCGGGGGATCGCGGGGATCATGAGATCGTGGGTTCGATCCCTGCCCCCGACCAACAGTGATCTGTGTGGAGTTTGCATGTTCTCCCCGTGTTGCGTGGGTTTACTCCGGGATTTCTCCGGTTTCCTCCCACATACCAAAAACATGCAGGTTAGGGATACGGGGCGCTTACGCACGCAGCGACTGGCAGCTGGTGGCTTGTCACCAGACTGCAAAACAAATCTACCTACGGGTACAAAATAAGTAATAAAAAAAAAGGGGATGAACTGAGAGAGCAGGTGAGTGGGTGACCTTACGTGCAAGGGACGAGAAGGAGCGCTGGCGTAGTAGTAGGCGAACGCAGAGCATCACAAGGAGGAGAGCTGATGACTCCAGGCCGAAGCCCTGGGCAGAGCTGGCTAAATAGGTGCGGCCTGATGAGGTGCAGGTGTGCGCTCAGCTGGGGCGGATGACAGGCGTGAATGGGCTGTGACAGTACTCCCCCCCAAGCAGCGCCTCCTGGTGCTGGCTTGTCTGGGTGCGCACGGTGGAACTCCCCAACGAGCTGTTGATCCAACACGAAGGCGGAGCGCACCCAGCGTCTATGTTCTGGACCATAACCCTCCCAGTCCACCAGGTACTGTATTCCCCGGCCCCGACGCCGAGAGTCCAGGATGGCAGTAATGGTCCAAGCCGGGTGGCCGTCAATAATCCTGGGAGGGGGTGGTTCCCTGGGGGGGGGGGCAGAGAGGGCTAGACGCTACAGGTTTAACCTGGGAGACATGAAATGTGCGATGGACACGAAGGGGGGGGGGGAGATCCAAGCGCACAGCCACTGGATTGACCACCTTCTCAACAGGGTAGGGGCCGACAAAGTGCCGAGACAGCTTCTTCTTCTCAGCTTTCAGGTTAATGTCCTGGGTAGAGAGCCACACCTGTTGTCCCGTCTGGTATTGTGGAGTGGGCCTCCTGCGGCGATTCGCAGAGGAAGAGTTGCGAGCTGTAGTGCGTAACAGGGTCTGCCGGGTCCTAGTCCACAGCCGCCGACACCATCTCAAGTGAGCCTGGATGGATGGGACAGCCACCTCTCCTTCCTCCTCAGGGAACAGCGGGGGTTCGTACCCCAAGGATGCCTGGAAGGGGGGCATCCCGATGGCTGAGGAGAAGGTGGCGTTGTGAGCGTACTCCACCCAGGGGAGATGGGTGCTCCAAGAGGAGGGGATGGAGGAGATGACGCAGCGCAGGGTGGCCTCCAGCTCCTTGTTGGTACGCTCGCATCGCCTGTTAGACTGAGGGTGGTGTCCTGAGGACAGGCTGACCGAGGCTCCAACGGCACTGCAAAAACTCCTCCAGACGCTGGATGCAAATGTAGACCCCCGGTCGGAGACAATGTCAGCGGGGATGCCGTGAAGTCTGACGACGTGCTGCACTAGCAGATCAGCGGTCTCACGTTCCGAGAGGAGCTTAGGGAGAGGCAGAAAGTGGGCGGCCTTCAAAAACCAGTCTACAATGGTCAGAATGACCGAATTTCCATGAGAGGGGGGAAGACCAGTGATAAAATCTAGGGCGATGTGAGACCAGGGCCTACCCGGAACTGGCAGAGGATGGAGGAGCCCTGCAGGGGGTGAGTTGGACGACTTGTTCATAGCACACTGAGGGCAGGCACGTACATAGTCGGCGACGTCGGTCCGAAGCCCAGGCCACCAGAAGAACCTCTGGATGAGTTTTACCGATCAGATGACCCCTGGGTGGCAGGCGAACTTGGCCGTATGTGCCCAGTGAATAACGTCGCCCCGGACCAACGAGGGCACAAATAATTTCCCTGCTGGGCCACCGCCGGGATTGGGTTCGACCTCTAGCGCCCTCCGGACCTTCTCCGTAATCGCCCAGGAGATAGACCCAACAACGCACGATGCAGGCAGGATGGCGTAGACCTCCTCCTCAGGGTCTTCTGGGGCAAACTGCCTGGACAACGCGTCTGGTTTCGTGTTCTTAGAAGCTGGGCGATAGGAGATGGTGAACCTGAACCTACTGAAGAACAATGACCAGCGCGCCTGGCGGTCGTTCAGGCGTTTGGCAGTCCTGATGTATTCCAGGTTTTTATGGTTGGTCCAGACCACGAAAGGCTCAGCTGCCCCCTCCAGCCAATGGCGCCACTCCAGCAAGGTGAGCTTAATAGCGAGGAGCTCCCTGTCACCGATGTCGTAGTTACGTTCGGCCGAAGAGAGGCGCTTGGAGAAGAAGGCACAGGGGCGCAGTTTCCCGTCCACCAGATTGCGCTGTGACAAAACAGCCCCCACCCTGGTGTCAGATGCATCCACCTCCACCAGGCATTGCCACACTGGGTTCACCTGAATGAGGACCCGGGAGGATGAGAATTCCTTCTTGAGGGTCTCGAAGGCAGCCGCAGCTTCCGTCATCCACTCAAAGCGTACTTTCGGGGAGGTGAGGCGGGTCAGGGGAGGGATGATGGAACCGTAACCTGGGACGAAGCGGCAGTAAAAGGTAGCGAACCCCAGGAATTACCGGACCTGCTTCCTGCAGGAGGGAGTGGGCCATTCAACCATCGCTTTAATCTTGGCCGGGTCAGGAATGAGCTGATTATGCGAGACAATGAAGCCTAGAAAAGAGGTCTTGTCAGTAAAAAACTCACATTTTTCAGCCTTGACGTAGAGTTGATTCTCCAAAAGGCGTTTCAGGACCCGCCTCACGTGGAGTAGATGCTCCTCCCGAGAGCGAGAGAAGATTAGAATGTCATCAAGATAGACGAAGGCAAAGACCCCCAAGAAATCACGAAGAACGTCGTTGATTAAATGTTAGAAGACGACAGGGGCGTTGGTGAGCCCAAACGGCATCACAAGGTACTCAAAGTGGCCGCTGGCCGTGCAAAAAGCCGTCTTCCACTCATCACCCTCCCGGATCCAGACGAGGTGGTAAGCGCTGCGAAGGTCCAATTTGGTGAACCAGGACGCCCCCTGGAGGGAGCTGAAGGCCGAGTCCATGAGGGGCAGTGTGTAGCGGTCCTTGATGGTGATGTCGTTAAGGGCCCTAAAATCAATGCACGGCCGTAGGGACCCGTCCTTCTTCGCAACAAAAAAAAATCCAGCACCCAGGGGAGACGAGGATGGGCGAATGATACCGGCACTGAGGGAGTCTCGGAGGTAGGCGTGCATAGCCTCTCGTTCAGGGGCTGAGAGGCTGTATAGGCGGCCGGATGGGAGAGGCGCCCCTGCCCGGAGGTCGATGGCACAATCATAGGGGTGGTGGGGTGGGAGGGAAAGCGCCTTTGACTTACTAAATACGGTGCCCAGGTCGTGGAGCTCCAGCAGAACTGAGGAGAGGTCCGGTGGGGTGGGGTCCACAGTGGGGGGGGGGGGCACAGACGGGGCAAAGGCAGCAGATTGAAGGCAGGTTCCTAGGCAAAAAGTGCTCCAGAAGCGGACGCGGCCGGTCTGCCAATCAAACACGGGGTTGTGGAGGCGAAGCCAGGGTAGCCCAGGATGACAGGTGACGTAGAAGAGGGGAGGACATAAAAACTAAGGTCTTCTCGATGGTTACCGGAAATGATGACGGGGAGGGGTTGGGTCTTATGGGTGACTTTTTCCGGGGGAAAGCGGGTGAGGGCAACCAGATGGAGAGGGGAGGGTAACGCTTGGCCCTGGATGCCCAGGCGGGTTGCCAGACTCTTAGACATAAAATTCTGCTCCGCCCCTGAGTCCACCAGTGCGTGAGTGAAGTGTCCAGTGGAGTTATAGCATAATCTGATGGGAATTTGGCACTTGGATAGGGGATCTGACTGGGATACGTCCGCGAGACCCCCTACAGCGACTCGCGGACCTCCCCTTTTGGCTTCACTGGGCAGACCTCCACGAGATGTTGGTCGTCTCCACAATACATGCAGAGACCCAACTCTCGGTGGCACTGTTTCTCCGCTAAAGGAAGTTTGACCCGCCCGATTACCATAGAGTCAGGGTTGTCGGCGGCCTCCGGAGGAGGCAACGCCAGGGGGCGAGACTTAGGAGTACGGGAGAAGGTTCCGCGCGAGCAGCCATGGGACTTCCGCTCGGCGGCCCGTTCCCTCAGCCTATTGTCTAAGGATATGACTAGGGAGATTAGGTCAGGCAACTGATCCGACAGGTCCCGGGAGGCCAGCTCATCCCGTAAATTGGAACTCAGGCTGTGGAGGAATAAACTACAAAGAGAGGCATTGCCCCAACCAACCTCCTCCGCAGCCACCCGGAAGTCGACAGCGTAGTCGGCCGCTAAGCGGCTACCCTGGCGAAGGCTGAGTAGCCGCTCGGCCAACACGCTATCTCGACCAGAATGATCAAAGACTTCAAAGAATTGTTGCACGAATTGGGTATAGGTTAGGGTTGCATAACTGGGCTTCGCCATAACGGCGTAAGCCCAAGCTAACGCTCGCCCTTCCAACAGATTGGTGATGTACCCAATTCGGCTATGGTCAGTTGGGAAATCCCTGGGAATGCGCTGAAACACCGTCTCACATTGTAAAATAAATCTGCGCGCTTCCCTGAGCTTCCCGTGGAAGCGCGCGGGGGTTGGAACAGGGGTGAGACGGGTCGGCGGACCCGGGGCAGTCTGACCGGCCTGAGGTTCGGGAGGAGCTGACCCACCGAGCTGAGATCCCTGCGGGGGTCAAGGCGATCCAAACGGTGAGTCATAGAGGTTAATTGATTCAGAATCACCTGTTGCTGATGGACAATCAAATCCACCTGAGCCTCGAGGTGCAAACCCGCTGTTTGCTGGGCTACTGTGCTGGAGTCGTACTGACATGTTTGGCTAGCCCAGGGAACACACACGCAGGCTCGGGTGAGATTTCAGAGTCTTTATTAACAAGCAGGTGTATGAATGCGTGAATGTGGAATGTGAATGTCTTGTTGGGGACAGGAGTGCCGAGGACGGACCAGAACACCGTACAGCCAGGCACCTAAGGACAAGCAGAGGACAAGGGTGAGATGAAAACACACAGGGATATGATGAGTAATGAGTGTGGCTTACTTGCAGGGATTTGGTGACTGACGTTGGCAAGACCGGCTCACGCCTGGGAGACAGCGCTCTGATCAGCTCCACGGGTTGAGGGTAGGAGAGGTACGGCGATGAGGAAAGAGTGCCGCCGCCAGGAGGGTCCACCTGTGCACAGGGGATGAACTGAGAGAGCAGGTGAGTGGGTGACCTTACGTGCAAGGGACGAGAAGGAGCGCTGGCCGTAGTAGTAGGCGAACGCAAAGCATCACAAGGAGGAGAGCTGACGACTCCAGGCCGAAGCCCAGGGCAGAGCTGGCTAAATAGGCGCGCCCTGATGAGATGCAGGTGCGCGTTCAGCTGGGGCGGATGACAGGCGTGAGCAGGCTGTGACAGTAAGTAAGTAAGCTTTATTTATATAGCACTTTTCACAGACATATAAAATCACAAAGTGCTTTACAGTGCAACAACAATCAAAACAATTAAAATACAACTAAAATACAAATTAAAATGCAATAAAATACAACTGAAATACAATAATACAGTTAAGATACAGTTAAAATACGAATTAAAGTAGAACTAATGTATGTCGTATGTCTGTTATTATTGTGTTGTCAGTTTTTTGTATATATTTTGTTTTTTTGACACTTATGTGCCCTCCTGTCTCAGACACTCCCACTTGCTGTTCACAATCTGTATCCCAGCTATGAACAGTTGAGTAATTAGGTCACCTGCCAGCTCAGCCCATACCTGCTGCTCATCTACCTGCCACTCTTTTGTTGCCCACTATTTAAGAACTGCTGTTTGTTATTTCAGTGTGGCAACATTATCAATTGTCAAATGTCTATGTCTAAGGACTCATCTCCTCCAGAGCAATCTCAGCTCTGGAGTGTCATTTCTGTAAGTTACTTTGTTTGTATTTTTGTGTTCGTGCACTTTTCTGGATTTTTTTTGTTAATAAACGTCACTATGCAGTTCAGCAAGCGGGTCTGTCTCTCTGCCCCGGAGGGGCTATTCATAACACGTGACCTCTAGCTGAAGCGTATTTGAGTTCTGCAGCAGGACCAGGATCCAAAACACACAAGCAAGTCCACCTCTGAATGGCTTAAGAAAAAAACAAAATGAAGAGTTTGGAGTGGCCTAGTCAAAGTCCTGACCTGAATCCGATTGGGATGCTGTGGCATGACCTTAAAAAGGCGGTTCCTGCTCGAAATCCCTCCAATGTGGCTGAATTACAACAATTCCGCAAAGATGAGCTGGCCAAGATTCCTCTACAGTGCTGTAAAAGACTGATTGCCAGTTATCGCAAACACCTGATTGCAGTTGTTGCTGCTAAGGGTGGCCCAACCAATTATTAGGTTTAGGGGGCAATCACTTTTTCACACAGGGCCATGTAGGTTTGGATTTTTTCCCCCTTTATAACAAACACCATCATTTAAAAACTGAATTTTGTGTTTATATTATTGTGTAAATATTAGACAAAGATAATTATCTTTGTCTAATATTTAAATTTGTTTGATGATCTGAAACATTTAAGTGTGACAAACATACAAAAAAATAAGAAATCAGGAAGGGGGCAAACACTTTTTCACACTACTGTATATACACTGCATACTAAAAATGGATGGCCAGAAAAATGGGCAATTGCTAGCAAATGTTTCTGTTTGAACTATTTACATTCCAAGCAAATCCTCAAATGGTTGAGTGTGGTTGATGTGCAGCAACATGGGATTTTAAATAATACAGCTGCTCCATTGTTTCGCCTTTTCTGTTCCACCATAACACCTAAATGTCATCTCATAAAACAGCAATACCCTTTAAAATAACACATAAAAGAACCCATAAGCGCAGCTCAATGTTAACCGCCCTTTCAAACGTACACCAACTCCTCTAATGTTCCTCTGTTTGCTCTCATCTCTGAGTTACCTTCATCGCTGTGTGGGTGGTTAAGATTGATTAACAATAACAGCAGCTGACTAGGCACGAATAATTTACGAAAAACAAAGCATCTGTGAATCAAGAAGAATGAGTGAGACGGAAGGAGGGGGGACCGCCATTTCCTATGCAGCGGAGGGGCTCTGATGACAGCTAATTGAAGCTTTGTCACACAGATCAGGGCGGGGGAGGTTCAAAGGGGAATAGCAGTCCAGCAACAACTCTTGGGAGGGGCTTGCCACTTTTGATGTGAGCTACTTCTCTTGCACATGCAGCTTTGATACAAGAGGTCACCGCAGGCTGGTCAAGAGGGCTCGCTGGACACAACGGGCCTCTGGGAAAAGAAGCAGCCAGGTCGTGACCAGAGAGGAGCGCAAGAACAAACATGAGGGCTCTCAAGTGATGGAGATTCATATTCATGCAATGATCAGACAACATCAGGCATGTATTGGAGCTGGACGGACAATAAAGAGCATTCGGGATAATTAAATCCATCCTCTAGTGGTCATGTTGGACACGAAGGTTCTTTCAACCTGTGGTTGTTTTTAGAGGATTTACATCAAGCTATATTCATCTCATTGACTGCTCTTACCAAAATACTAAAATAATGTACATACGGCAAAACAGTTTTTCACATGCATTAGATTCCTACTTCCACTGACCATTTTGATGGCATAACTTTTCACTGTGTCAAACACAGTCCTTATTCAGAGATGTATGGAGTGGTTTGTGGTATTAAAAACTGTATCCCCGATCAAGAAACCCAAGACTGTGTCTTGTCCTGTCAGTGTTCAAACATACTTTCATTAAATTTGCTTTTTTTGTATTTAGAGTAAAGCATTAAACTACCTGGGCAATATTAATATAATGGCTAGAGTTAAGATGAGGATCTCTCACCAGCTTTACTGCATGTATCTCACTTCATATAGTTATTTTCACCATTACTAATCAGTTTAAAAAAAAATACCATAACTCTTATCCCATTTTCTCCAAAATGAAGTACATATCCGGGGCAGCGCGGTGGTGGAGTGGTTAGCACTGCAGCAGCACAGCAACTCACCCTTGGCCGGGGGATCCTGGGTTCGATCCCAGTCCCCGACCAACAGTGATCTGTGTGGAGTTTGCATGTTCTCCCCGTGTCTGCCTGGGTTTACTCCGGGATTTCTCCGGTTTCCTCCCACATGCCAAAAACATGCAAGTTAGGTTAATTGGCATCAAACTGGGGATTCTAAATTGTCCTTAGGAATGACTGTGAGAGTGAATGGTTGTCTGTCTCTCTGTGTTGGCCCTGCAATGGACTGGCGATCTGTCCAGGGTGTACCCTGCCTCTCGGCCAAAGATGCTAGGATAGGCTCCAGCCCCCCCCCCCCCCCACCGCCCTCGTGACCTGAAAAGGATTAAGTGGAAGAAGATGGATGAAGTACATATCCAGAGCAAAACAAATGGTTTTTCTAGGGCTGTTCCAAAAGAAAACCCAAAAAACAGTTTTGGGCTTCTGAATATTAAGGAGCAATCCAGAGTTAATATATGAATATTCTGTGTCTACCTCAGTATCAGCATCAGTCTTGTATCAGAAATTGGCTTTTCATTCTTTTCTTCTTCTAAATTTGATTGTAAATGGTAACAGGGACAGACAGAGGATTATACACTGCAGGATGGACAACACAAACAGTAGTGGAAACTAAAGACAAGTAACAGGTTGTGTATGTGTTATGTCGGTAAATCAGAGACTGGAGTTTGTTATGCCATGCAGTGAACTCACACTTTATTGAGGAACAGGGAACTATATACACTCTGGCTGTAGCCCGCCTGACATCACACCCAGGGCGGGTACGGCAAGCCACAAGGGCCACACACACACACAACATTCACTACACATCATTCCCCTCCCCTTACAAAAGTGAAAAACACATACACACAATTCAGACCCACCCCAATTTAGGACCCGAATCACGCACTAAGAAATGACAGGAAACAGTGAACTATAATGATCTAACACATTCACTCAAAAACAACAACTCAAATAAGATCCTTTTTTTTTCCTGAGCTATCTAAAATACACAAAATAATCCCATGTCACAACATACACTCATGCAAACCTATAAACATATTTACATTACAGTGTTCATGTCACACCAATGTCCACTGGCAGCCAGGGGTAAAACTGGCTCGGAGGTCCATGGCAGCCCCACGGCATGCGCGCCCCTGGCAGCCACCTGCCCCCAGGGTCGAAGCTGACTTCCCCGGCCAGAATGTCTCTTCTCCTCACCGACTGCTTCACTCGTCTGGCCCCGCAGTGCTGCTGCCCGGCATGCAGTCCCTCCGTGCCTGTCGGTCCGCTCCCAACAAGCTTAACCATCGCTGCAGCTGTCGCCACTGTAGCCCCAAACACTCCGGCCCCCTGTGGCCGAACTCCGGGGAAAACCAAAGCTCACTTGTCGGTGTCATCCACTGACTCAGGCACCTCGCCATAATGCCCAGCACCCTCATCCAAAGCACTTTGAGCTCCGGCACTGAGGTCCTGCCCGACCTCTGTGGTGCCCGGCACCTCCTCTCCATTGTCCAAGGCGCTCCGATGCGCTGCCTTTGTGCCTGGCTGTCGCTGCTGCTTCCCAGGGTTTTTCAGCCTGCTTGCTCCTGCTCACCCACTGCCCGGACTCCAGCTGCGGGGAAGACTCAGTTGAGTCCGGTTGCTGCTCTCCCCTCATGCTACCGCTGCTCACTGCACCATCAACATCATCAGCACTACGGCCACGCACCGTGCTGAGCTCCTCGGCTGGCCCGCCGTCTTCGGTAACCAGGGGATCTGGTCCCCCCTGGATACCCAGCTGGTAGCTTGTAGTTTGATTTTGGCACACACCTAGTGTCGTGACTAACTTTCCTGTTGCCACAGACTGAGCCTTTAGCTCTTCCGAGCTAACTAGCTTAGCTCCTCTTGGCACCAACAGTCTCGCTACCCACAGCCCCAGCTTCTTGTCCATTGGACGTTCAGCAAAATCTCCAGCCAGTCGCCCGACAGCATCCACATAATGCTCCATCTCTCCCAACAGGCCAAGAATTCTCTGACCCTCTGTGCCGAGACAACGGACCAGCAGCACCCATCCTCGAAATCCGTCGAGTCTAACCAGACCCAGCCCAGCGATGTATCCCCCAAGCATCGCTATCCATTCTGGCCACGGGATCGCTGTCTCTCCGGGACACTCCAGAAATGGCAGTAGAGGTGAAGGTAGTCCACATGCCTCCACGATTTTTCTCTCGTCGCCAAAATGTTATGTCGGTAAATCAGAGACTGGAGTCTGTTATGCCATGCAGCGGACTCACACTTTATTGAGGAACAGGGAACTATATACACTCTGGCTGTAGCCCGCCTGACGTCACACCCAGGGCCGGTACGGCAAGCCACAAGGGCCACACACACACACACACCATTCACTACACATCAGCATGGTGGACTAATTTATAAAAATTTCAAGCAATTCTTAAATATTGAGCTTCTTGTAAAAATAAAGTCCACCGTTATATCTGCAAGATGCTGGCAAGTCAAATAATGCTCAGTTTAAAACAATAGAGTTCAGTCTTCACTTCAGCATTAACTGAAAGTTCGTTGTTGGCCTCCGTCGGTCTATGATGACCATGGAAGAGAATCCTAAACATCTACTCTGCTGGAACAGCACCGCCTGTGGCTGAACAGGCCGATGCGCACCGGTGTTCTACCTTCCAGCGTTGGGCGTTGGTAGGATTCAAGCCTGGGCAGGAAGATATGGAGGACAAGATGTTACCCATGCAGCATGTCCCCCCTCTCCACGTCACTGATGGATCCAAAGGAACAGCAGGGCTGCTATAGTTTGGCACCAGCGCCGTCGCAGGAGCTGCCAGAACAATGTTGAGCACAACAGAAAACTGCCTTAGGGGCTCCGACTCCGGATTTTTCCTCAGGGTTGACTCCCGAAGCCTTTCCCGTGACCGGGTGTGCCGCAAGGCAGCGGAGGTTTGAAATCCGGCTTTACTTTCCACTAGATGGGCTACCTTCCCAGGTTGACGAGCCACCATCTACCCAAAGCATCTTGTTTTAAGGCGCCAGAGATCCACCCTCGCCCCTTCTCCTATTAGTAAAAGCAGTTCCACCGGGCTTAGAGACTAAACCACACGGGCAGACTAGGAGTTGGACTTAGTTGTCAGAGGCTTTTCGAGACGCACGCCATAAGGAGCATTTTATGAGCACTGGGAGCTTAACCCCAGTGCCGCTCCTGCCTATGACAACCTTGGAACCTAACTGAAAATAATTTACTGTATATCAGCACAGACTTGAGTTTTTGTTTGGTCATCCACTATAGAACAAAAAATACTTTTGCCATTCAGATTAAACAACCAAATAAGCTCAAAAGATGTGTCATTCCACTGTGGGAGGAAACAGGAGTAAACATTTATGGGGAAAACATGTAAACTCCACGCAGTTGAGTCCTAACTGGGCTCGACCCCAAACCCTTTTGTAAAACATCAGTGTCAACCAGTGAGTCGCTGCTACACCAGACATATTGCATTATCCAAAGCTGAAGTTTTTATTGTCAAATTTGTTACAGAAATTTTCTGTTATTGTATGTTTCTACATTACATTACCTTCAAATCATTTTTTTTAAATTATTTTACTGATTTGACAGTGGCCTTTTTTGATATGCAGTACATGTGGCCAGGTTTGAATGCACTGTACCAGATGCAACCCCAGTGGGTTTTAAGAATCAAACAGAACCTTAATATTTAAAAACATGAAAATAACAATGTAAAATCATCACAGCTTTTAATCAAAACATTATGCATGTGGCCTTTATTATACGTTAAATGGGGAGTACCCAGTGGACTAGCAGCTAAGGATGCATACAATGAGAGCTCTGCAGTGATGCCCATCTCAAGTCCCAGCCAGAGGGATCCCCCTGCATGGCCCCCCCACCCACCCACCCTTCATTTCATGCTCCCCATCAGTTCTGTCTAAATAAAAGTTAAAAAAAATATATTTTTTAAGCGGAGAGAGCGAAACTAGAGATCAATGGAAGTAAATATCTACGAATTTTAGGTAACTTTGATTGATTGATTGATTGATTGATTGATTGATTGACTGACTGATTTGACCATCAAGACAAAAAAAATAAAACAAGGAATCAAAACCAAAAAAATAAACATAAAAAAATGCCTTGTTCAAAAGGAGTGGGAAGAAGCCAAAGCTTATATAGTCCCACTCCTTCTCCATACCCAATAAATTATATTCTAGTCATTATCCATCTCCTAATTACATTCATTATACAATACTGTAGAATCGTATATTATGTATATTATATATATTGTATTATTATGGTGGTGCCCTAGGCTTGGGAGGGGTGATGCCCCGCCTCTGGGGGGTGGCGTCACCTGTAGTATATAAGCCAGCTGCGGGAGACATATTGTCTCTTCACTGTGGCTCTTGCACTCGCGGTAGAGACTCCTGTGTGTATAGTTCATGTTATAATAAAAAACCATAAAACGTCACTCGACTCCTCGTTATTCAGACACAACATTTGGGGACGAGGATATATGGAGATGGAGAGGGTTGCTACCACGCTTCGTCCCTTCTTGGAGGCTCTGGGTGAGCCGCTGGTCCCTTGGGCCAGGTGGTATGCAGCCTTTCAAAACTAACTAACCTCGGCGACCTGGATAAATTGTGAGCGAGGGCTGTCCATAACCTAGGTATGGAAGGCCAGAGAATCCTGAGCACGCTTGGAGGAGGTGACAGTTTTGACGACATCGCAAGGCTCATAGCCGGCTACTTTCGCGCCCCTGAAAACATCATTATGCGGTGCATTCTGTTCAAACAGTGGCGCCAGCAACCTGGAAAATCGGTCCAGCAGTTCGTGGCAGACGTCCGACAGCTGGCGGGTGAATGCAGGTTTGGGGCTTTGGAGGAGGCGATGGTCCATGACCAGTTGGCTGACCATGTGGCCTACTCCTCGGCGAAGGTTCGCCTGCTAACTCACACTGGTGAGCTATCTTTCCTAGCAGCCTTGGAGCTAGCGCAGCAACACGAGGCAGCGGAACGGCTGACAAGAAACCTCGGTGACAATGAGGCCCTGCCCAAGAACGACGCACGGTGGAAAACCCTGGCCCTGGATTCGGACGATGGAAGCAACGACGAGTACATAGCCATTGTTAAAATACGGTCCACCCCCGGGACACCGAGATGCTACAGCTGCGGATCCAGCAAGCACAGCTATCAAGCCAGGGAGTGCACAGCGAGGGGCAAGCGTTGTGGGCGGTGTGGTTTGCTCCATCACTTTGCCAGAGTTTGCCGCAATTTCAACAAGGAGGAACAGAGACCTGCTAAGTACAATGTGAAAAAGAAAATACCTATGGTGGTCCACACTGTCTCACCCAACACGGTCGGTCGTATAATTTGTGATATTTTATTGGATGGGATACCAATACCACTGTTGTTGGACACGGGCTCAGCAGTCTCTATTCTAAACTTGGAAACAGTAAGACGGTGTTTTCCCCACTACACAGTGAGTAAGACTAGCATATCCTGTTACGGTTATGGCAGTAATCCCCTGGACATCGTGGGATCAGTGTGGCTGCCGGTGAGGTACAAGGGAGCCTCTATGTGCGCAGCCGAGTTCATGGTTTCTTGGGATGGAAATAACCTGATGGGCTGTGACTTATTTTATGGGCTCGGGTTCTCCATCACCTGCGAAGAAGTGGAGGAGTGGTCAGGTGGTGGCCTATGGGACCGGCCATTTTACATGGGAAGTGGCAATGAAGTGTGGGACTTTGGGTGGCCTGTTCCAGGTGAAGAGGGACACTGCCAACACCATAGTACGCCAACAAGGAGAGGGTCCCGTGCCAGTGTTCGTGGTCCTGCGGACAATGGACTCGAAAGGCATGGTTTGACCCCTGCAGTGGCAGAAAGGTCCAAAGAGCATGAGCTACAGGGCTCCGGTGGCTGTCTGGATACCATTGTTGAGCCAACAGTTGTTGGTGCCGCTCCAACGCAACAACAACAACATCTAGCAACCAGGGTAACATCAGACGGCACAATCCCTAGCCGTGCCGAAAATAAAAACCAGGGACTTGGTTCAAGTCAACTTGGCGGACCACTGA
Organism: Pholidichthys leucotaenia; assembly: GCA_020510985.1. Classification (NCBI taxonomy): domain Eukaryota; kingdom Metazoa; phylum Chordata; class Actinopteri; order Cichliformes; family Pholidichthyidae; genus Pholidichthys; species Pholidichthys leucotaenia. The sequence continues at coordinate 36,685,908 of CM035845.1, read as the reverse complement.
GGAGCCATAAGGGTGCAAGATCGCGACGCAGACGACAGAGGAAGCCAGTGAGCGCTCCCATGGGTGAAGGTGATGACGTCCGCCCTAGGGTCGAGCCTCAGCTTGGTCGGGTGCGCAGTTCGAGAGAGCTGAGAGTTGGACAGGATAATCTGCGGGTGGTCCAGTCTGACAGCGATGGGTACCTGAATTTGACTGATGGGTCGAGACGGCATCCCAATGAGCTGCAGCGTTTGAGCAGAAGAGGACATCAGTGCAGCCCATCTCCTGTCACGAGTAAGGGGAGACGCTCTGGAAGTGGGCCGCGGGACGGACACTCCGGGGGGGGGGGGGGCGGTGAGGGCTTCAGGAGACCCGGGTTAGGTAGAATGAGGGCTAACAGTGTGTCTGATTTAGTGCACCTCATGTGTGTCTGCTATTGTTAATGTTATGGTGTTCAAGATATGTTCAGTAGTTAGAAAAAAAAGCGTGACACTGTTTTATCAATATGGTAATGTGAATCTTATGGTACTGCCTTTTTGACCTTTTGTTTATGTGCACTTGACCACCGTTGTGTGTGTGAATGCCTGGTGACTGAATGTTGTGTGTGTTGAGGGTGCAATATCACCTGGGTGTGATTGGTTGTGTGGAGTGTGATTGTAGGAACTGCCCTATATTGAGTTACTTGTATAATTTTATCAGGAATCTCTGTGTTTAATTGTATATATCCTGCGAGTTTAAGGGGCCAGGTACCGCCATTGTTTATGTCTGTAATTACTTATTTGTATGTATATAACTATTCTCATCGGGATTAATTTATTTTGGTGTGTGGCCTTTTTTCTTTTCAGTGACTGTTTGTTTACATAGCGGAGAGCTCCGCTGGGCCAGTGTGGTGTGTGTGTGTGTGTGTGTGTGTGTGTGTGTGTAGGCCTATACCCCTTTGTATTAGTGCATGAATTGGGTGTAAATTATTTGGTTGGGAGAATTTGTGTGCTTGCGTTTTTCAAAAGGGGGGGTATGTAGAATTGTATATTATATATATTATATATATATATATACCGTATATATATTGTATTATTATGGTGGTGCCCTAGGCTAGGGAGGGGTGATGCCCTGCCTCTGGAGGGTGGTGTCACCTGTAGAATATAAGCCAGCTGCGGGAAACAAATTGTCTCTTCGCTGTGGCTCCTGCACTTGCAGGAGGGACTCCTGTGTGTATAGTTCGTGTTATAATAAAAACCATAAAACGTCACCTCGACTCCTTGTTATTCGGACACAACAAATACCATAATGCATAATGCATCTTATGATTAAATTATGCAATAGAAATACTTTGCCCAACTTTGCCCAAATTGTATGAAGCAAAACCACAAGGCAATGGGCCACAAGCCACAAGACAAAAAAATACAACACTGTAGTTGTCATGAACCTGGGTTTGGTGGTCCCAAACCCAGTTCTGACACGTCTCTCTATTTATTTTCCATCAGGCTTCTCAGGGAGTCCTTTGGGTCCTCCGCTCCCTGACAGCTCGGGCATGCCCCTTCCTCCTGTCAGTATCACCAGCTGTTCCGTATTATGGGTGTTTCACACACTTACATGCACACACTTCATTCACTCCCAGTCACGCGCTCAGAAACTCACTCATACACACATGTTTTCAGTTTGTTCAACCCACGCTCATTCACACCGGTGGTCTCTTCCCTCGCTAGTATTGTGATTACTTATATGCTGTGAGAGTAGGAAAAGATCACCGGAGTATTGCGCTTCATACACGGCAGCGTGTAACTCCATGTATGCAAGTCACCACAGATTATCTTCACCCTGTTTCTGCCTCATCCACTGGACTGCACGGACAGCCCCGGATCGCTCCAGCACCGTAAGTCTATGTTTGCCTTTCTCCCCGTGCCGACAATTGCCCTGCGGCATTAGGCATTCCCTCCCCCGGGCTGTAGAGCATCACAGGAGGCGTCCCTGTTTGTCTGGTGGCCTCAACTGTAATCATTGCATCTATTCAACTCGCTGTTCACTGCATGATTGTTTGCTGGACTTGTTATTTTCGGGTTTTTGTTAATAAAGTGCAGGAATTAGCACTGCGGCAGCACAGTTTTACCCTCGGCCGGGGGATCACGGGGATCATGAGATCGTGGGTTCGATCCCTGCCCCCGGCCAACAGTGATCTGTGTGGAGTTTGCATGTTCTCCCCGTGTTGCGTGGGTTTACTCCGGGATTTCTCCGGTTTCCTCCCACAAGCTAAAAACATGCAGGTTAGGGATACGAGTCGCTTGCGCACACAGCGACCGGCAGCTGGTGGCTTGTCACCAGACTGCAAAACAAATCTACCTACGGGTACAAAATAAGTACAAAAAAAAAAAAAAAAGAATCTACTCCTGCGACTGGGTTTTTCATTCTGACCTCTGTGTGCCACGTAATGGCGCACGAGGGTTCATAACAGAATGCTCCGGCCAGCAAGAAAAAAACCAGCGGAGTAGACGTGTGTTTTTTCTTTTTACCCTCTTTTTCCCTTCTCTCCCGGGCAACAACATGGTGGTCTGGATGGATGAGGAACAAAGAGCACAGGACCTGCTGGAAGAGGCGCTCTTCTCCGCTCAGTGGCCGCAGTCACCCAAAGACATTCGGTGGGCGCGGCTTGTTGCAGAAGACATCGAGTGGCATCATCCCGATCTCCGGGTGGTTCCGAGGGTGGATGACATCCTCTCCTTCCTCCTTCTCCCGCCAAACGTGGGCCCCTCTGACATCGAAGCCATCCTCCTGTCAGAAGAAACACTCCCAGCGGAAGAAGACATCCTCCTCCCGCGGGTCGCCCGCTCCTGCGCCATCCCTTGAGCCTGGGCACGCCCTAATCAACCGTCAGATCGAGAAGGAGCGCCGCGAGAGGGAGGAACGAGAATGTGCTTCACTGGCGGTGACTGTTCCATCCTCCGGGCCGGGGGCCGCCCAGGCTGCGGATGTGATGATGGAGGAGGAGAGACTGTGTTTGCTCGCACAGATAGACTGTCTGATTGAGGAGGAGCGCCACAAAAGGGAGGAACGAGAACGTGCTTCACTGGCGGTGACTGTTCCATCCTCCAGGCCAGGGGCTGCCCAGGCCGCAGATGTGATGACGGAGGAGGAGAGACTGAATTTGCTCGCTCTCATCAACCGTCAGATTGAAGAGGAACACTCAGTGAGGAGAGGAGATGCCTCGGAGGCTGCTGGGGACATCCAGAGCCAGGAGAACAGGCAAGTTTTTCTTCATTTTACCGTCACATTTGATGAACAATGTTGCCTGCCTCCTGGCCAGGAGACTCGGGGTTTGCAGTCCCCTGAGTGTTCCGCCCCAACGGCATATAGTAGCTCTTCTTTTGACCTCCCCAAACCCTCTGTGTGTGTGCCTATGTGTTCGCCAGCGCCAGAACCAGGTTGCCAGAGGGGGGAGGAACCAGAGCTCCTGGAGAGTCCAGCTCCAGGTCCAGTGAGGAGGCAGTCCCCGGCCACCACACCGGATGAGCCGGTGGTGTGGAAGATGTTGCACGGGGGCACCAAGACTGCTACCACCATCACGCCTGCTGTGGGGCCCGCTGCAGCAGGGTCACCCTCTGGACCAGACCTCCAGCTGACTGGGTCCAGGACGTCATCGTCGTCGGAGTCCTGGACGGTGGTAGAGCTTGAATACAGGCAAGTAACCTCTCCTGTAATTCGCTTGTCAGTGGTGGAGAGATCTTGACTGGCTCTTGGGGAGGAGAGTCGGGTGCAGCCCTCAGCTGCATCCGAGCTCCCCTTACCGGGCTCCGCCGCTGCTGGCGACCCAATCCATCGTTCCTCTCCCGTCTCCTCTGAGCTCCTTCCTAGGGTCACCGGAGAAGAGCCGCCACAACCTGGGTCATCCACAGATGACGACGCAGGCCCAGCTGTCCCAGAGGAGGTCGACGTGGGTATAGCACTTGACGGGCCAACGGTACCTACGCACCCTAAGTCATCGGAGTCCTGGATGGCGGTGGAGCCCGAGTTCAGTCAAGTGTGCTTCATAATGTCTGTTATGTCTATGTTGATGTTACACTGCCCAACTCATGGTGAGGAGGGCCCGGGGCAGCTCGCAGTACCCTTGGGGCCACCTCACCGGGCTCTGCCGCTGCCGGCGACCCTGACTTGATCTCTTTCTCTCTCCCTCCAGGTTTGGAACTCCTGGCCAGGGTCGCCAGAGAGCAGCCAAGGCCTCCAGAGGCCGCTGAGGATCTGGACTCAGCTCCAGGATCAGGGAAGAGCCCTACCTCCCCCGTTGGGGAGGCCACCATGGGAGCAATGAGGCCCCCGATGGGGACCACCGCAGGTACAATGGAGCTCCAGCCGGAGTCCACCGCAGGTGCAGCAGAGCTCCAGCCGGAGTCCACCGCAGGTGCAGCAGAGCTCCAGCCAGAGTCCACCGCCGGTACAGCAGAGCTCCAGCCGGAGTCCACCGCTGGTGCAGCCACATCCCAGACCGGGACCATTGTGGGTGCTACGGTTCCCCTGCTCCAAGCTTCAGAGAGTGGAGGGGCTCCTATCCCTCAGTTTGGCCACCGAAGTTCCCCGGTGGATAGGCTGCCTCTCCGCCTTCCCTTCCGGTCCTGGTGGCTCCACCACACTGGTCGGCCACCCGAAAGACTTGGCCTTCAGGTCGGGTGGCCCATCGGCCCGGACAGGCTGCTGGACGCTGATCAACGGACTGCCTGCTGGGCTTGAGACTCAGGCAGGCCACCCGATCAGCCATCCCTCGCCATGCCGGGGCCCTGGGACGCTGGTCAGCCCCCTGGACTTTGGACTCCTGGGGGGGGGGGGGGGGGTGAATGTCCTAGGTGGGGGGGGGGCTGTTAGGAGGTGCACATTATTATATTTGCATATTATGTGTTGTGTTTTTCACGTGTTGCTTCCCTCCTAACCTGTTTGTCCCCCACCTCCCACCCTGGGTAGTTGTTTATCTCTGGGGGGACGGGGGGGGGGGGGTTCCTTGGTGATGTTTTTTGTTTTTTGCTGGTGGTACTGGGGTGTCTGGAGTCCACCCCTTGGGGTGGGGGGGTGGGGGGTCTGTCATGAACCTGGGTTTGGTGGTCCCAAACCCAGTTCTGACACGTCTATTTATTTTCCATGAGGTGTCTCAGGGAGTCCTCCGCTCCCTGACAACTCGGGCATGCCCCTTCCTCCTGTTCCTGTCAACATCACCAGCTGTTCCGTATTATGGGTGTTTCACACACTTACACGCACACACTTCATTCACACGCTCAGACACTCACTCATACACACATTTTCAATTTGTCCAGCCCATGCTCATTCACACTTCCTTCATTAGTATTGTGATTACTTATACGGTGTGAGAGTAGGAAGAGATCGCCAGAGCATTGCGCTTCATACAAGGCAGCGTGTACCTCTGTGTATGCAAGTCACCACTCCCAACAGATTATCTTCACCCTGTTTCTGCCTCATCCACCGGACTGCACGGACAGCCCCGGATCGCTCCAGCACTGTAAGTCTATGTTTGCCTTTCTCCCCGTGCCGACAATTGCCCTGTGGCACTAGGCATTCCCTCCCCCAGGCTGTAGAGCATCCAAGAGGTGTCCCTCTTGTCTGGTGGCCTCAGTTGTAATCACTGCATCTATTCAACTCGCTGTTCACTGCGTGATTGTTTGCTGGACTTGTTATTTTGGGGTTTTTGTTAATAAAGTGCAGAAATCTACTCCTGCGATTGGGTTTTTCATTCTGCCCTTTGTGCAGTGCATAATGGCGCACGAGGAGTCATAACAGTAGTAGCCCCTGTTACAAAAGAACCTGTATTTACATACGACTTTCTCTACCTTCATGTCATCTCTGAATCCTTTTAACTATGGGATAGAAGCAAACACCTACAGTCACGTGAAAAAATTAGGATACCCTGTATCCTGAAATGCCTGTGTGTTTTTTTTAACATATTTGGACACATGGATATTTAATATCAGTGTTTAAAATACTGGGAGATTCATGTAATACAACTAAACAATTAAAAATGAATTAAAGACTTTTCTCAAATTTTCTGTAAAATATAATTCTAATCAAATAGTGAGGAATAAATCAGGACACCCCCCATCTTTTTTAGGACACCCCCACATTCATTCCCACTTAAAAGGGCTAAAATAAATAATATTATGTTATTTATAATAATAAATAATAATAAATAAAATGTTTAAAAAATCCAAATTAAAAACAAAAACAAGGTTAGACATAGATATGTGAACATTTCTTAATAAAGAACTGAATATTTAATGGGGTATCCTAATTTTTTCACATGACTGTTTGGATTATTTAGAATCACCAGAAGACAACAGTACCTTTAGTGAACTGAGGGAGAACATGCAGAGTCCACACAAAAAGGTGTCTCGGTTATGTGACCCAGGAACGTTCGAGCTGCGAGTGACCAGTGAAAAGACACTGCTCTATTATGCTGCCTTCTTCATGCTGGATGCTTTAATTATCTTCTGAAGTCTCAAGTCCTCAATATCAGTCAAGTCAAGGAGGACCATAAGGTCCTGCACTATTAGTTAAACATATTCTGAAATTCAGCAAGACAAATCATGCAGAAAAAAGCTCCCACCTGTTTTACATAATATATCAATGGTCAGCGAAAAGGAATGATTGATTTTGATCATCTTCATATTTGTTCCTGAAGTTCCCATTTCCATGCTTTCACCAGGAAGGATAGCCTTGCTTTTCATGCAAACCCCATCCACTTACATACTATATGGTCCCCTCCTGATGCATTCACAGGTAACCTGTATTGACCTGAGCTGAGTGATGCTAGAGAAGACTTGTGAAGAGAAGAGATAATGCCACAGCATAAAAGATGTTCCTGCTATTGCAGTTCCCTCTTTTCACTCTCCATAATTATGTCGTTGCCAGATCTTTATGTTTATACCTGGTGACACCCTTTAGTATTGTAGCACAGAGACAACAGCCCTTAAATCTCTCCCCCGTGTCCTTTTATGGTCTATTCTTTTGTTCTTGGACATTAAAAAAGAGCAGAGTGTACAGGCAGAGGGAGTAGGACACAGTGAATAGTGTGAAGATCAATAAAGACCATCAAGCATGGAGATAATGTTGTGGAATTTAGAGTGCAGGGCGTTCAAATGTCATCAATAGTGGTCATAGTGAGAAAGGGTTCATGCTGTAAGTCGTTTTCTGCTACAGCTGATTTAACCATTAATGTCAAGGTGGTATTATGTCAGATACGTAAGTCAAATCTCTGCTATGTATTATCTTTCATGTCTTTAAATGTTTTGTAAAAGCAACAACATTAATGTAGACATGTTTAAGCTGTTAAGGCCATGTTAATATGAAGATGTACAGTGGCAAGAAAAAGTATGTGATCCTTTTGGAATTTCATGGTTTTCTGCATTAATTTCTCATAAAATGTGATCAAGGATACACTTGGGAATTCATCTTCCTCTCACTGACTTCTGTTACATTGTCACAATAAACCGATTACTGGGAATAAACCCATAATGGCAATAATCAGTTTTGTCATGTTTATATGCACTGAATAAATGGATTATTAGAGGGTAAACCACTGGAGTTAATGACTCCGGTTAGATGGCCTTTATTCTGCTTACATGGCCACTTGAATAATAAGATAACTCTAGAAATCTAATCATGACCGGTTTATTTGTGTATATATAAACCTGGTCAATGATTGCCAGCTAGCCAGGCCCTGATGCAGCAAAACTAGCCCAAATCATGATGTTTCATCCACCATACTTTACATTTGGGATGATGTTTTCATGTAGATATGCAGTGTCCTTTTTACACCGGACGTAGAGCTGTGTGTTCTTTCCAGATAGTTCAATCTTAGTTTCATCAGTCCACAAAACATTTTGCCAATACTGCTGAGGAGTGTCAGTGTGATCTTCCGCAAACTTCAAGCGTGCAGCAGTGTTCTTTTTAGTAAGTAGTTGCTTCCTTCGTGGTGTCCTGCCATAGACACCCTGCTTGTTCAATGTTTTACATACTGTAGAGTCATAAAGACAGATGTTAGTCAGTTCCAACGATGCCTTTAGATCTTTGCCTGACACTCAGGGTTGTTTCTTTACCTCACTGATGAGTCGTCATTGTGCTCTTGAGGTCAGTTTGACTGGGCACCTACTTCTTGATAGAGTAGACACAGTCCCAAATTGCCTCCATTTGTAGATCGTTTGCCTAACTGTAGACTGGTGAATTTCTTTGTCTTGGAAGTCACTTTATAACCCTTTCCAGCTTTATGTAAATTAACAATTCTTGATCTTTGATCCTAGGGAGACATAGTCCACATAAACATATTCTTCTTGTACAGAGCAAACTCAAAAAGATTGAGTGGTTTTTATTAGTCAAAGTAGCTGTAGTCCACACCTTCAAACTCATTTTCATAACAAGTGTCCAGGTACGCCAACACCTGACTCCAGTTAGCGTTTTTGAAGTCATTAACTCAAGGGATCACATACTTTTTCCACTAACATTATGAGTTCTTTCTGGCTGTTCTCAATAAAGACATGAAAGATCTTTTTTTTGTGTGTGTGTGTTATTATTTTTGGCACATTATACAGTATTTGTCAAAACCCTTGAATTGGGATGGTGGCCTAGAGATAGAGCATCCGCCCCACAACCGGTAGGCCGGGGTTCAAGTCCCGGCTGAGTCATGCCAAAGACCATATAAAAATGGAACTTCCTGCCATTCAGCTTGGGGCTCAGCAATAATGGAACGGAGGAGGGAAATGTTGGTTCCCCAGCCACAGAGGGTGCACAAGCCAGTGTACGTCTTGTGCCAGCACCAAGACTGGATAAAATGGGCAGGGTTGTGTCAGGAAGGGCATCCGGCATAAAACCCCTTGCCAAATCAACATGCAGATCATCACAATATAAGGCGATGATACGCTGTGGCAACCCCAAAAGGGTGCAGTCGAAAGACAAAAAAAAATATTTGTCAATACCCTTGATCTTAGATGAAGATCAGATCACATTTTAAAACAAATGAATGTAGAAAACCATGAAATTCCAAAAGGTTCACATACTTCTTCTTGCCACTTATCTGTTGGATATGCATTTTCCTAAGTGATTCAGTACAGTACGTTCACCCATAAGAACTGGAACAATCGAACAAATCCTTTGCGAACATTATATAACTATTCTGCATCAGATGTCCAACATGGAGGGTGTCCATTGGTTTGATAAAGTGAAGCTATATGCTGTGGTATAGAGAACCTAAATCTTTCCCCTCTACTCCCACACCATAGGACCTAACTTTGAAAAAAAAAAAGTTGTGCTGGAGCCAGTGGCAAGAGAAACATTATTTTTTGTGTGTGTGTCCGGCTGAATTTTTACAATGAATTACACATATGGAGTCACATAGCGGCGCAATCCATAATCAGCTGTCTGAGGCATGGGGTGCATTTATGGGTATTTCCAAGGTCATTTCACTATTACAGCAGCACAGAAACAAATTGTGTACTGAGCACAAAGTGCAAAGAGGCTGTCCTTCTCTGTTCTTAATTATTTAGAGGTCTATTTGGAGGATAATGTGAAATAAACAAATCACTGTCACTCTTTAATAAACAGGTATGGCTGTGTAGCGGTGCATGTACATGTTGGATATAAGATGTGATTTAGCTAGTGGTACGTGTATATGTGGGACACAGGCATATTTGATTTAACCTCACAATGAAGGAGAGCCGGAGCCCCGGTAGAGGACAGAGAGAGGAGCCATTGGTCCGGTGGCAGAGGCGCGGCCCCGACACAGCGGAGGAGAGGATCTCTGCTTTTACCATCGGAGATTCGCTGAGAGGGCACGCAGGTGTGTGCCGCCCTGCAACTTCAGGAGTTTGGGAAACGGCAAGACCGGGGGTCGCTAGCAGCTTCGACTCTCGGTGAAGGCAACAAGCTGCTCTACATCACGGATGCACGCTCCGGACGAGAGTTCCTCATAGACACCGGAGCCCAAGTGAGCTTCATCACCCCAACATACGCGGACCGGGTGGCTGGACCCCACGGTAGCGGAGCTACGGCGGCAAATGGCTCGAGCATCAACACCTACGGGAAAAGGACCTTGCCTTTATGCTTACATGGCCGCACATATGAATGGACTTTTGTAATAGCGGCGGTGAGTTTCAACATGTTGGGCGCGGATTTCTTGTGCTCACACAATTTGTTAGTTGATCTTGCTAATAGACGGCTGGTAAATGCACTCTCTTTTTACTCTCTCCCCTGTTCAGCTCGAGTGTCCCCGCCACCAGTACAGACCCACGTCGCTACAGCAGGTGGTAAGTTTCACACACTCCTCACCCAATTTCCAGCGCTCACTGTGCCCACTTTTTCAGCGACAGTCGCGAAGCACGGGGTGAAACACTTTATCCCCACATCTGGTCCTCCTGTGTTTGCAAAAGCTCGGCGCTTGGATGCAGTTAAGCTCGCCATTGCGCGCGAGGAGTTCGCCAGCCTAGAGAGGCTGGGCATCGTTCGTAGGTCAAAAAGCCCGTGGGCTTCACCGCTGCACATGGTCCCGAAAGCCGATGGCTCCTGAAGACCGTGTGGTGATTACCGCAGGTTAAACAATGCTACGGCGCACGATCGTTATCCCATCCCGCACATTTAGGATTTTTCCGTGCACCTGGCGGGGGCGTGCATTTTTTCAAAGATTGATCTGGTTCGCGGCTATCACCAAGTCCCAGTCCAACCGGAGGACATTCCTAAAACAGCGGTAATAACCCCATTCGGACTTTTTGAATTTTTACGCATGCCGTTTGGTCTCAAAGGGGCGGTGCAAACGTTTCAGCGGATGATGGATGCCGTGTTACGCGATCTCCCTTTCGTGTTTGTGTACCTCGACGACATTTTGGTCGCGAGTACTTCGGAGGACGAACACGAAACGCACCTCACAGCAGTTTTTAGGAGGCTGGGAGAGCACGGCTTAATAGTGAACCCAGCCAAGTGCCAGTTCGGCGTCGAGCGGATCGATTTTTTGGGTCACCGCGTCTCCCCAGAGGGAGCGGTTCCGTTACCAGATAAAGTACGCGCGGTAGCGGATTTTCCCCGGCCACAAACGGTCAAATCACTGCAGGAATTCTTGGGGATGGTGAATTTTTATAACCGATTCCTGCCCCACGCAGCTCAAATCATGCAACCGTTATATGCCGCGCTCAAAAAGCAAAAACCAACCCAGGCGGTCGAATGGTCCCCGGAGCGGGAGCGCGTGTTCACAGAGGTTAAAAAAGCCTTGGCTGACGCTGCGCTCCTGGCCCACCCAGGCCCGGCAGCACGTATCGCGCTGACGACAGACGCTTCAGATTTAGCCATAGGGGCCGTTATTGAGCAACAGGTCGCCGGAGTTTGGCAGCCTTTGGCTTTCTTTAGCAAATCCTTAAGCACGGCTGAGCGAAAATACAGCAAGTTCGACAGAGAACTGTTGGCGCTGCATTTGGCTGTTCGTCATTTCCAGTTCTGGCTGGAAGGACGGTGCTTCACCGCTTATGTGGACCACAAGCCGCTCACATACGCCATGGCCAAAATTTCAGACCCGTGGTCAGGCAGGCAGCAGAGGCAGCTGGCCGCGATCTCGGAATTTACCACTGACATTAGGCACGTTGCGGGCAAATTCAATGTTGTAGCAGACTGTCTCTTGCGCGCGTTCACGACTCCACCACGCGCAGAGGCAGAACGGGCCACCATGACCGCGCTGCAGGAGAGCGGCACAGTGGCGCGCGCAGCCCCGGTGCACGTGGGTATAGATTACGCAGCCATGGCAGCGGACCAGGGGGCGGACGCAGACGTGCGCGCGCTCCAGTCTGGACCAACAGGGTTAAGGCTAGAGAGCAAGTGTTTACAAGCCGGTATGCCCCCCCTGATCTGCGACGTGTCGACGGGGCACCCGCGTCCGGTGGTTCCGGCCATGTAGCGCCGCCGTGTTTTTGACTTGGTCCACTCACTGACGCACCCGGGGGTGCGCGCGTCGGTGAAAATGGTGGCGGAAAAGTTTGTTTGGCCGGCCCTACGCAAGCACGTGAAGGAATGGGCAAAAGCCTGCATTTCCTGTCAACGGGCCAAAATTCACAAGCACACAAGAGCCCCGTTAGAACCGTTTCGCATTCCAGCCAGAAGGTTCAACCATATACACGTCGACCTTGTGGGCCCCCTACCGGCATCGCAGGGGTTCACGCATCTTTTGACAATGGTGGACCGAACCACACGTTGGCCGGAAGTGGTCCCGCTTGCGACGACCACGGCCGCGGAGGTGGCTCGCGTTTTTTTAACGGCTTGGGTGGCGCGCTTCGGGGTTCCGTTGGACATTACGTCCGATAGAGGACCTCAATTCATCTCTGAGCTGTGGTCAGCGATGGCCAACGGCTTAGGAGCCAAAATTCACCGCACTACGGCTTACCACCCTCAGGCTAATGGTTTATGCAAGCGTTTTCATAGGTCTTTGAAGGCAGCACTCAGAGCGTCGCTCACAGATGCAGATTGGGTAAATAAACTTCCATGGGTTTTATTAGGGTTGCGTTCTGCGCCCAAAGAGGACTTAGACGCCTCCCCAGCGGAGCTGGTATTCGCACAAACTGTTAGGCTGCCAGGCGAGTTTTTACCAGAGCACCCGGAGCCCCCACCTCTCTCTGCTCTTGGACCGTTAGTTCGCACGGGAGCAGACACGCTTCCGGGTCCGGTTCATCACGCTTTTCCACGACTTTTCGTCCCCAAGGCTTTGAAAAATGCCGATTTCGTTTTTGTCAGGCGCGAAGCCCTAAAAGCAACGCTCAAACCTCCTTACGAAGGGCCATTTCGAGTGCTGGAGGCAGGTGATAAGCAATTTGTGCTAGATTTTGGAGACAGAAAAGAGACAGTCAGTATTGACAGACTAAAACCTGCTTTTGTGGCGCCTCGACGAGGCAGGCCCCCGCAAGGGGCACATAATCACTCTCTTCCTCAATCAACAGAGCCGAAGCAGGAAGGCGCCGCAGGCAAGGCGGGGCCAACTCACAGCAGATTCGGCAGACGGTTGAAGCCCAAGCGGCGCACAGACTGAATGTTGGTATTGATTATACAGTAGTCAGTGATGTGTTATTGAATTTTAGGGAATAGTCCTTTCTTCATCGTTTGGGGGGGGGGGTTATATGGCTGTGTAGCGGTGCATGTACATGTTGGACATAAGATGTGATTTAGCTAGTGGTACGTGTATATGTGGGACACAGGCATATTTGATTTAACCTCACGATGAAGGAGAGCCGGAGCCCCGGTGGAGGACAGAGAGAGAAGACATTGGTGTGGACAGAAGACTTCCTGACCTCTGAGGCTCGAACATAGGTGTGAACAGAAGGCTTCCTGACCTCTGAGGATCGAGAGGAGAGAGGGGGGGAATTATGTAAATAAAAGGTTGATGTAGGCGAATAAAGGGAGATTCTTTGATGTGAGAGTGACCTCCCCTGCGAGGGAGATGCTTTGATTTGAGAATGTTTAAAGGTGAGGACTTTGGTGTGTGTCCTCCTCTTTGTTCTCTGCTCAAGAATGAGAGCAGACTGTGGGAATGGTTGCTTGAAATAAACTTGAATTAAATGCAATTCAGTTTCGTTATTCAAGGCTCCCCACACAGGAGCACATATCAAAGGCTTAATACTAATATGACATCAATGTGAGCTCATTCACAAAGTGAAAATACAGTTAAGGGCAAGGAGCTTTTCAACCTCCTCCACAGATCTGTTCACACTGGGGAGACTTAACCATGATTATGCATGAATGAGCACGCTAGGCTACAATTCAGAGGTGATGTCAGTCTTTCTCTTTGTCCATGATTTTGACAGAGTTGTAAAATTTCATGTATATCTTTCCATTGATTTTGTGTGTAATAGTGCTACAAAAAATTGCTTCATGTTTGAATGCACAATTAGGCGCTCTGTTATTATCTCAGTAGAGAGGTGTCACATGATAAAGCTATCATGTGACAAGGGATGTTTGAGTGTTGAGTTGTAATGTGTTTAAAGTTATCCTAAACATAACCCTGACCTTAAAGCGATAATTTTGATGTCTGGGAGTGTTTATTTTAATACATACACTTCTCACAAAAAGTTAGAGATATTTGGCTTTCGGGTGAAATTTATGGAAAATGTAAAAAGTTCATGCTACAGTGATATTATATCATGAAAGTAGGGCATTTAAGTAGAAGCATGCAATGGTGATTTCCTCATCTCAAACAATTTATTGAAACAAAACCAACAACAGTGGTGGGTTTAGTTTAGTTTAGTTTTGTTTAACCCCTTGCACTCTGGTCAATTTCCCTAAAAATGCCAAAAAATAACGTACCCAAAGTAAATCAAAAGCTGTTCTTCAACCCTTTGCAGCATCTTCATGGGGTCAGTCTCATTTAAAAGAAAACACTTTGAATTTTTTGGCAAAACAGTCATAATCTATCTAAGTGCTCCTGCCACTGAGTAACAGTCATCTAAACATACTGAACTTGAAGAAAATAAATTTCGCCTGGGTGTTTTTTTGGATACAAATGCTTGCAAATAACACACAGCTTCAGATCCGGGCTGGAAAATGCAACAGAAATGTAGAACCAAGTGTTATCCAGCTGAGGTCAAAATTTTGTAACAATACCACAAAAAATGAATATATTACACAGCTTTTTCCTCAGGTTGTTCCCAGGCGTTTTTGAACTGTGCCAAATTGTGCCAAATGGCACAGTTTGGAAAAACGTCTCTAACTTTTGAATGATTCAATATAGAAGCTTCATCTTGGGCTCTAATGAAAGGTGACACTCAGGGCTGTGTGTGTGTGGGGGGGTTGTTTATTCATTCATTCATGAATGAATGAACAAACAAACCCCCACACACAAAGAAGCATGCCACGTAAAAAATGTGTGGCTTTTTTTTACAAGAAAAAATAACCTACAGTGCACTAAAAATTATTCTAAAATATTTGTAATGTAGAAGATAACAACTCCCACCCCCCACCCACCCCTACAGAGGACAGACATCGGCCATCGCTACATGACGGAACAGTCATGTGGCGATGTGGTGACCGCGGTGCACAGTCCCCGCGGTCCCCGCAGCCCCCCCCCCCCCCGCTACAGAACAGTAGCGGGGGGGGCGCACGAACCGTGTACCGCGGCGCACGAAGTCCGAAGACCGTGCGCCGCGGTCTACTACGCACAGTTGTAATTTACCGATCGGTCAAAAGTCATTTTTGATTACAATTTTCAGGGATAAAGAATAATTTAGCTTATAACACTTACCTGTCCACAACAGCATGTGGACGGTCTATGATGACCATGGAAGAGAATCCTAAACGTCTACTCTGCTGGGACAGCACCGCCTGTGGCTGAACAGGCCGATGCGCGAATGGCAGTCCCTGTCACACAGGTCGCACTTGTGGGTGGTCTCCGTGCTGCTGGGTCTGTGGCGGTTCTTCCTGCGGGTCCTTTTTTCATCTGCTGCAGCAGTCAGTCTCTCTTCACCCAGCCTTACACAAAACAGATTTTGCAAGGGACGCTTTCGAACTTCTGTGCTTCAATTGGCTTGCTGCATTCATAGCGGTTGGTAGGCGGGTCCTTCTTGCTAGGTTTTCAGTCATTGGTTCGTCAAGGTTTCAGAAACCCAATTCAAGGCTCTTATTAATCGAATGAGAGGTCAATTACATCTAAACCAATCAAAGCACTCCTTTGGCTTTCTGTTCGCGGCTGTGTCTGTAGTGGAAGAATGAAAATGCAGCTTTTTTTTTCTTCAGTGCGCCCTAGGACGCACAGTGTGCGTACTAGGGCGCCCTCGTGCGCTCTAGGACGCAGAGACGTGCCCGCCCGTGGTACACCGAAGTGCAACAGGTTAATGTTTATTTGAAAGGGACGTTGCGTACTAATGAACATTAATACAAATGTAAGTATGCCAGATTTAGCAATACTGCTAATTTGCATCTGTAGTCCCCAGGTGGGTCACAAAACCACACAAACAATCATGTATGAGCCGAAGAACTGCAATGAAACTGTACATAGTGGATATGCTAAAGTGCAGTAGTTAAGGTGTTACAAAACAAGACATTAAAATGTCACACGGGTGAAGTACTGCGTATGCGTACACACACATGTGGGTATACCACAACAAAAAACGTCAGTGTCTCAATAACTTGTAATGTGCGCTTAAGCATCAATTACAGCTTGACAACAATGACTCATGGTGTTCACAAGTTAACTTATTGTCTGCTGAGGCATGGCATTCCACTCTTCTTGAAGGGCGGCCCTCAGGTCATTGAGGTTGGGGGGTGCAGGGTTTCAAGCCTCTACACGGCAACTCAGCTGATCCCATAGGTTTTATGTGGGATTCAAGTCTGGAGAAAGTGCAGGCCACTCCATTTGAGGTACCCCAGCCTCCAGCAGCTGTTCCCTTATGATGCGGCCTTGATGAGCTGGAGCTTTGTAGTCCATGAAATGGTATATGTAAGTGGCATTCACTTATTTAGCGCTTTTTCTCATCTCTAGATGACCAAAGCACTTTACAGATCCTGTTATCCACTCATTCACACACACATTCACGGCAGCAGAGCTGCCATGCACAGGTGCTGGCCTGACCCACCAGGAGCAACTGGGGGTTCAGTGTCTTACTCAAGGACACTTCGACATGCAGATTGCAGACAGAGTGAGAATCAAACCCCTGACCCTCTGATCAATAGTAGGCCACACTGCACCTGCGCCACAGCTGCAATTAGGCCTGTGTTGTTTATACAGGGGCACAATGACTTGATTAATGATGCTATTCAGGTAATATTGGCTTGTCACTGTACCACTCACAAGGTGTAGGGCAGTTCTGTATTGACTAGACACACCTGCTCCGACTGTAACACCACCACCACCAAAGGCTCGTCTGGTGACAACAGTGGCTGATGCATAGCGCTCTCCTTGACGTCTTCAGCATCGTTGGCCACCATCATTTCTGCTCAACATGAATCGACTTTCATCAGAGAACAGCAATGAGGCCCACTGGTCCCTTGTCCAGCATAAATGCTCCCTGGCCTATGCAAGACGATGATGCCTGTTCCTGGTGGTGTGGTCAGGTACCCTTGCAGGTTGTCTAGCACACAGACCACACTGATATAAATGGTTTTGAATGGTCTGACGTGACAATTGGGTGCCTCTCACCTCCCTTAAAGGTGCCTGGAGTTCAGTAGCTTCATCATCCAGTTCCACAGGGTACTGTTCATAATTGAGCAGTCATCAGTGTGGGATGTGGCCAAAGGACATCCACTTCTATGCCTTTCTGTGACTCTTCCAGTCTCTTTGTATTTCTGTGGCAACCTGCTGATGACACTCTGTGACACTCTAAGCTCAGTGGCCACTTCCCTCTGAGAACATCCTGTTTGAAGCCTCACAATAGTGAGGTACTTTTGATCAATTGTTAGGTGTCATCTTGGTCTCATGATGTCAAAATGTGAACAGCATGATGAAGAGGACTGTTTAAATACCAATTCTAATTGAATCAGAAAATTTCTTGGTCAATTCATGGATCAAACACCTGTTGGAAATTTTGCCATTAAGCACCTTGTTAGAGAAGAGCAAGTTATGCAAAAAGTACTGAATCATTGAACAGTTGGACATGTGCATTCAAAAGGATAGAGAATGTCAAATTTAATTCACCTGGAACGGTTATAGTGCATTTTAGGTTCATCCTAAAGCCGAATATCCCAAACTTTTTTGTGAGTAGTGTATATAGTCACACAGAAAAAAGGCTCAAACCAAGAAACTTCAAAACTAATCACTGGAATATTATATCATCTAACCTGAAAGTATCAAATCTCAGATGTACTTGTGATACTATGAATGTTTCAAGTCCGAATGGGAATAAACGAATGAGTGCAAACCCCAGAAATATAGCAGTTTACATTAGGGTTGATACTTCTGATGTTTTCTATTCTTTGTTTACAGTATATTACAATATAAAATATGTAAAATCATAAAATGTTGTCAAAGTATTGTGCTCAGGTCACAAAAATCCTGCCCCATTTGTGACTGCAAACGCAACAAAGCCCTAAAGAATTTTTAAAGCTTGTCCAAATTTTGGTCAAATCTAAACATGTCAGTTTTTGTTCAAAATTAATTTACATTACTGTCTATATACAGACTGCGTGTATGTGGTTGTTTATAATTAAAATAAGAGGAAGAGTTGACACATGATGTCATAACAGCCAATAAAAGTGAGGCAAACTCAAACCTGTTTTTTAATGATACAAGACCTCTAAGATATATCTGCCCTGAAAACACAGACAAACAAGAGAGAGATCCATTTTTTCATAACCAAAAGGGTTACTTAAATCTAAAGAATCAAATCTTTAAGTCTAGGCCTCACAGAGCATCTGCTGAGGGCAAGGTGAGTGCCGAGGATATCAGCCTTATCGCCTGCTCCTCTCGCTCTCGCCGTGATGAGCTGTGCTGCCAAGTGTGTTGTTGCCTAATTCCCTCTAACTACAACCCTGTGTAATCACATACCCCAATTAACCACCTCGGCTCCCCGTTTCCTGCAACGCACACGCCGCCCTGTCTTCTCACCACACAGCATAATTAGCTTTCATCTGAAAATGAAAAGAAAGGAGCAGCTCAGCAATTGTGCAGCCACTCGCTCTCCCTTTTCTCCCCCGTCTCTAACCATCTCTCCTGCACTCTACTTCTCATATCATAATGGCCTGCAATTTCAATCAGATGGATTTTTATCGCTGACACTAAGAAAAACTGGCTCTCATCCAAGTCCCTCCTCTCGTCACCCCCCAAAGAGCCAGCCCGCCTCATTTGATAGCTTGTGCTTGTGAGACAGCTATCAAGGAGAGCCCTTGTTGTGACTGGGAGGTCTTAGTTTGATATTTACAAAGGATTTGAATTTCCTTTTACAGACGTGTGTAGCATAATGGAAGGATCAGGTTTTACCGGATGAGGTGAAGTACAGTTTAATTTTCATCCACATGATTTTATCTAAATTTAACCTTTATTTATACAGGGGAGTTCTATTGAGAGGCACCTTCTCTTTTTCAAGGATTCCCTGTTCACACTCACACCTGGAAGCTCCCCAGTACAACCACAGACTGACCTGTGGCCACTGAGCAGCTCCACTGGAGCAGTTGGGGTGAAGGGCTTTGCTCAAGGGTACCATAATGGGGTTAAGGAGGGTGGGGCAAACACTGCTACCTTACCTGTCCTACCCAGATCAGATCCTGCTGGTCTAGAGATTGAACCAGCAACCTTCCGCTCACCAGGCCATATCCCTAACCATTAGACAACCACTGTGGTTAGTGATGTATGGGACTAAGGACAAAACAATTCCACAAGAGATTTTTTTTTTTTTTGTCATTATGTGGAGTGAGTTTTCCATCTTCGAAAATATGCTTTAAAGACTCAGATCTTTGCACATTAATAGTGGGGGGGGGGCATCACCAAGTTTTATTGTCTTCTAAAAACTAAGGCAGAAATACAAATATTTGTTGCAAGAAAATATGTGGTGTAACTGAGTTCTGCCAATGTTGCTTTCCATGCAGTCCCTGTCTTTGGTAGCCAGCTGACTGAATCCGTGGTCCAACCTCCTGAGTGCCAAATGACCCAGTTTCAGGCTTTGCTGTTGAAGATTGCAGGGTCTGAACTTAGGCTATAGCCCAGTATTTACAGTATGAAGTCCAGAGAATTTGACTGAACACATATTGTTATCTGTGGCTCACAATGTAGGGCAGGGGTGTCAAACTCATTCCATGGAGGGCCAAGACCCTACATGTTTTGCTTCTACCCAGTGTCATCAGCAGGTGTTTTCACTGATCAGCAATCAGTGGGAAGAAATTCAATGAAATCACCTGTTGAAGACACTGGGTGGAGGTAAAACCTGCAGGGTCTTGGCCCTGAATGAGTTTGACACCTGTGATGTAGGGGCATAGTAGGTCTCTATCTTCTGTGAAAATATAGTCAACTGTCATAAAGGGGTAGTGAGGTATTTTTACACCAAGGTGTAAAGATAGTTATTTCTACTTTTAACCAGACGTGTAGCGCCCAAATTTGAGCCCTGGTTACAACAGTATTTAAAACCTATTTTGAGTTAAATATTTCAAGATTTCAATGGCCCTGTCCCCACTATTTGTTCAACCACTATCCGCAGTCTGACATGAAGTTTAGCATGTTAATAGAATCTGTGGATTGGTTTACTTTTAGTTCCAGCCTCAATAGGCCTTTTTAAAGAACTGTGTTTTTTGGCATTTTATGTATTAGGTTTGTTTTTCAGCCCCAGGAGGTTTTCAACTGGATGCCACACAAATTTTACATTTTGCCATGAAGGGAAGCTAGCATTCAGACTCTTCCTTGTAGAGCTTTGCTGAAAGCTTTATGGAGGGAAACAATTGCTAAACTGCTCTGCATCTTTGCAAGGTTATTCATTGCAAAAAAAAAAGAGAAATTCAGTTAAGAGAAAATGACAAATTTTCTTAAAATGACACACTAGGGAAAATCAATTTTTTTTTTGTTAACATGTCTGTAACATGTTTTTTTATGATGTGTCATGTCTGTTGTTTTGCTGTGAAAGTTCAGTTAAGCCCCTCCCCTTGGAAAAAAGCAAGTTTAGACAGAATATTTTTTTGATGTCACTATAACAGGTGAACCAATCAGGACTAAGGAGTGGCTGTTCAAATTTGCCAGCTTACAGACTTATGTATGCTGTGGTTTTGGAGGCGAGTCAGTGTGTCAGCGTCCTCATGGGTGGGCCTAATTAGATTCTGGCATTTGAAGGAGGAGGAAAAGGGTAAACATTTTCACAAGCAACTGTAAGACAATGAAAGGGTTTTTTTTATGGAGGAAAGGGGGCATGAGATACCATTTTAGAAAATGTAGATTTATTTTTAAGGGGATTTATATCCACTGCAGTGCATCTTTAAAGATTCATTGACATTGGAAGCATGCTTCCAAGTACTGCAAGGAAACTGCTAATATGGACTAATATAACACTGAAGATGTATCCCATGTATAGAACCAGCAAAGGCTTAACTTGCCTTTAGTGTATTTTCAGCTCCTCTTAGCAGGTGCCAAAGTGCTGAAATAAACCCTTTGCAACTTGGAAGGACCCACTGTTTCAGCACACTGTTAGCACGAGTCTCCTCTGCAGATGAACAGAGAGATGATATCATTAGAGACTTATCAGCAGCATGATTTCTCCTCACAGGTACAGTGGTAATGTCACACGAACACCACACTCTGGTGTCACCATGAACTGTTCCAGTTGGGTGAATCATTGTTCAGTGGTACAAGTGAGCAGCCTGTTAATGATACAGGCCTGACATTTAACACATAATAAAGTGTTTCATCCAGACTTCTTTTGTAGGTGATTTGCAGGTGAAACAAAGCTGAAGACCTTTGAGTTCTACAACATGGTGAAGGAGTACAGTATGCTGTCTGAAAACCTTGTTGTTACTTCCACTGTTCTCTATTTTTTTTTCCTTACACTCCCTCCTCTATCTCACACCTATCAACCTGTTTGTTCTCTTATCTCTCTGTGTCCTGGCCAAATCGATGAATTGTTCAATTGCCCAAGGATGTTCATCTCCGTGTGGACAGGACAGCACCACTGTGCACAGACATACACTTGAATGCATTCAGCAGTCCTGGATGGACAAAGAACTCCAGATGGGATAAATATAAAATCTCAGGTAGGCAACTGTGATCATTCAGATCATTAGTGTAAGTTTTACAGGCAAGTTGTGTTCATAACGTTCTATATACATAGCTTACTTATACGATTACAATAAATACTGTACAACAAGCTGTGAAAATTACAATTACATACCCAATATGGTGGGTCCTTTGGCCACAAAAATGCTAGACGTGTCCAGGGCCAGCCCTTGCCATTTTGGCACCCTAGGCAAGATAAGGGTACACCCCCCTTCCTGGCATGCATGCACACGCACACACACAAACACAACACCAAGCATTATCCTCTCTCAGGTCCTGAAGTCCCCAATACCAGCAACAGACCAGGGAACTCATGTTATTGCTCATTAAAAAAAAATCACATAAGCCCCTATCAACCTAGGCTTGCTGCTATTATCTAAATAGGGTTACAAACATTAGATGATGCCAGCTAAATGACCCTGCAGGCAGCACTGGTCATTGACCACCTCACCTCAGTTCAGCGGACATTTGAATGGGAAATGGATAGACTGACAGAGACAACGCGTGGAACTTAATCACAAGGCTGCCTGTCATTACTCTGACAGATTATATTCATTTCAAAGCTGCAACAGACAACTGTGTGTGCCACAAATATCTAGCGAAAGTCTCAGCCGATGGTCAGAGCCTCCTGCAGCTCTGACTCCCCTGGCTGCTGTGGAGCAGATAAAAGCCTGTCCTGGTTCAGATAGGGGAAAATCTCTGTTTAGCTCATGGCTCCCAGTTCACTTGCATTAACTTATCCTCTGCTAATCTTTTTTGGTGACAGCTCCCTCCGAAATAAAATGTACTCCACCTTCTGTGGCACTCGAAACGCAACACACAAACACACAAGCTCACCAAATAAAACTACAAGCCTGCACATGCAAACACACACAAGAGCAAAAACAAACAGCCACTACAATAAATTTTGTCCTACCTTTGCTGTTTTGTTTTTATAAATCATATTTGAGGGGCAACACACAGGACCGTAGTTGGAGCTGTTTGTAGACGGAGATTGAATCCACAGGATCGAGGTGGAATGACTGACAGAACTTGCACTGGTTCTGCTGTTAAAGCAGAGTTTGTCACAGCAGTCATCTGGCAGGTGGAGGATAAGCAAAGCTGGACTCCCTTCTGTCTTTAGTCAGACTGCATATTTGTTTAATTTTACAAATCTCAACAAGTTCCTCTCCACAATGTGTTTACTTAAGATGCACACTGAGTGAGGCCGCTACACCAAATTGCAAAGTCTCCACAGTGTTACTGCCTCACTCAGGGCTATTCAATTATAAAATCAGTTGGGCCACAATTTGAAATCATGACATGTAACTGGGCCGCACATGTTCAGCGATCTGTCGACTGACAAATTTCAAACCAACACAGATCAATATGATGAAAAATATGCACTTTTTATTCATTGTCCTGGTTTTAAATGTGCACTTTGCACATGACAAAGGCACATCAAAAGGGCATAAAAACACAATAACAGTGCTTGGGTTGAGCAGAACTTTAAGTGGTTGAAATATTTTTCCTCTCGAACAACAATTAAATAAATATAATGAAAAAAATACAATTCCGTAAACAACCATTTGGTTGAATGAGGTATCAGTCAAATCTAGACAGTCAGGCCAATCTTTTGGACTTCCATTTCTGGCTCTATCTCTGACGAAAATGTTTTTGTTTTTTTTTTATTGTGTACACCACAAAAGCAGAACATTAGCTGCCTGAGTTTCATTAGTTTTTTGTTTTTCTTGTTTCAGACAAGGATAAAAAGAAGATGGTTTAACTTTACTTTGAAATGTTTCAACTGGCGTTTGCAGTCTTCCTTAGACTCAGGCAGTCTTCCTTTTGAGGACGACTGCAGACACCAGTCCAAACATGTCAAGGTAAAGTTAAACCATCTCCTTTTTATCCTTGTCAGAAAAAAGAAAAAAAAACCTAATAATTGAAAAAGAAGACAGAATGAACCTACTTGAACAGCTGAGTTTCAAACAATGCTACGACTTTATGGGCAATTTCCTCCATGATCTACCGGCTATACCGGAGTGGTGGCCCAGTTGGTAGAGCATCCGCCCCACAACTGGGAGGATGTGGTTTCAAATCCCAGATGGGTCATACCAAAGACCATATAAAAATGGTACTTTCTGCCTTCTAGCTTGGTGCTCAACATAATAGAATGGGGAAAGGAAAGTTAACACACAGTGCTACCAGAGGACTGACCCCCCCACTGTAGCTTTCACTACTTACAGTATCTGTGTGGCCTAGGGTCAGTGAAACAGAGATAGGCACTGCCCCATACATCACATGGTGTCCCACATGCTGTGGAAGGAATTAACTAACTTTCCCTGTGATCATCTAGATGGACAATAAATCTTACTAAATGGATCTATTGGACCTTTAGTAATACAAATGGACCATATTTGTTGGACTATCATTAATTTAAGGACAACAAGGAAGTTTCTTTGGTGAGTAAATGCTATATTGCTATGTTGTGCTAGCTCTTTTGATGCCCTATTTAAATCCAGTGTTACAATTTTGTCTGAAATATGTTTTAATAACCAAATAGCCAAAATTCTAAGCTTTAAAATGATGTAAGGCATGCCTACCTACTCTAAACACGTTTACCACACTTCACTGTGTCGCAGCAGAGACATTTTAATGTCCCGCACAGGGGACACAGAACATTAAGAGGTTAAGGAAGGCCAAATTCAAATGCATGGAACAGTGGTGGATGTAGTCAACTTCTTCATCCACACAACAGCTTCTGAGGCAAAAAGGACAGCCCCAACATTCTTCTCATAGATCTGCCATAGGAGTTGCACTGTGCTGTTGTCACAGAGCCAATCATCACAATCACTGCTCAAGGTTTTAATGGTGGCTTAGTCATTTGTTGGGAATGTCTGGGAATGTAATAACACAACCAAATGTAAAAGGAAATTTGACTTAAAAGATGTATTCAAGTATGAGTAAAACTGCTCAGTAAATTACAATTTTGTGTTAAAGTTAGGAGTGTGGAAGGATGAGGAAACACACAGGAGCCGAAGGTGAGTTCAATCTTTACTGCTCAACTTCCACCAAACAACTGGTCTCTTACAACACAGGAGCTCAAAACCCGGGAAAGCAAACCACGTCCCCAACCCCAAGTCCCACTGGGTGAGAGGCTCACTCCCAAGTCTGCCCCCCCACAAACACACACACACAAACACTCAGATGGGACTCCAGGAGTCAAAGTCAGTCTCACTGGGAGCCTAATAAGCCTGCCATAACGGCTACGCTGTCCTCCAGCCAGAACCACAGGAGTAACCTGTCGTGCAGGGCGTCCCTGTGGATAACGGGCAGGCAAAACACAGTCAATTACAGGCTGGAAACCAGAACACTCGTCTTGTGAAAACATAGCCGAGGTCCTGGAAGGAGGGTGACCCCGACGGGGGACTTGGGCCAGAAACACAACTTTGTCCGCCATAATGTGTGCCGGCTTAAGCCTATCTAATGTGACGTGCTCCCTGTGCCCACCCATGTCCAGCACAAAACTCTTAGGGCCCGTCTTGAGAACCCAAAATGGTCCGTTGTATGGGGGTTGGAGTGTTGAGTAGTGAGCATCATGCCGTACAAAAATGAAACAGGCCAAACCGAGCTCAGTAGGCACGAACAATCTTGGAAAACAGTGATGAACAGGGCTCAGAGCCAGTGTACCGCTGGATGAAAAAAGGTAGACGGTGGGATCGGGCCACGGAGTGGAACTTTCGGGCAAAAATTCTCTGGGGATGGGGAGTGATTGACCAAACACCAGCTCAGCAGGTGAAGCATTGAGGTCTTCTTTAGGAGCCAAATGCAATCCAAGCATCACCCAAGACAAACAATCCACCCAATTACCGTCGGACAGCACAGCACACAGCTGACCGGTGAAAACATTAACATAAGCCGTTAGCTTGAGGGTGGTACGCAGGTGGTATGAGGTAGTACAGTGTACCTGCACCCTTGCCAATGCTGACCAGAGCTCTGACACGAACTGGAGGCCCTGGTCGGAGGTAATATCTGATGGAGTGCCAAAACGCACAACACAGGCAGAAAGAAACGCGCATGCCACATCCATGGATGTAGTGGAGGGGAGAGGAACCACCTCTGACCACCTGTTGTTCTGATCCACTACTGTAAGCAGGTGCATAAAACCCTGCGAAAGAGGTAGAGGGCCCACCAGGTCCACATGTATGTGGACGAAACATCTGGCTGGAATCGGAAACGGTTCGAGGGGCACCTTGGTGCGCTGGTGAACCTTAGCATGCTGACACACCACGCATGTAGCCGCCCACTCCTTGACATCCCTGCAGAGGCCAGTCCAGGCAAACTTGAAGCCAACCAGTTTCACCGACACTCGAACTCCAGGGTGTGAGAGGGAGTGAATTGAGTTGAAAACCTGACCAGGCCACTGGAACGACAGTGCGGGGGTGGCTAGTGGAGACATCACAGAGGAGGGCAGGACCGCCTTCCTGCTGTAGCATCATCTCACTTTGGCTCAGCAACAATTATTCTTCTGCTTAAAGACATTTTTGTTTCATCCAGGAATAACGCAAAGAAATGGATTTTCTTCCCCCAGGCCACAGCTGAAATCCCCTTCTTTTGTTAAAACCAGCCTAAGGAATTTCCCCAATGTCCGGCTTCACTTTTATTGCCCCCATAAAACATGCAACAGACCCACAACTCAGTTAATTTCCTTAAACTCTGGAAACGCTGAATTTAAACAGTGAACTTTAAAGTACATTATTACAAACTCAATTCTAAACCTTCATTCTTTTCAGAACTATGAAAATGCAGATGGACTCTGATGTTTTTGATGTGGAAAACGTGTGAAATGCATTAATCTGTGATTTTATATATATGCATGCTAATGTTTATATGAATGTTTATTCCTGCATGTTGATTTAGAAGCACTGCTTATAATTTATACTAATCACTAAAGTTATCTTAGTTTAATAAGTTTTGCCTCTAAAACCATGTGACTCCCACAGCCAATCTCTGCATGACAACTCTTCCTCCCAAAGCGCTACAAACAATAGACTGTTTGTTCATTGGACTAAAAGTTCATCGAGCCCGCCCACGAAGGACGCTCATTGGCTGAGATTCCGGTCAGGCCGGAAGCCCGCGAAACTCAACAGAGCTTATATAAAGGAGAGAGACTCTTTTCATCGCTCTTTTCATCCTCTCTTTTCGCCTGCTCTTTTCGTCACCGCGTTTCGGCTGCTCTCATTGTCTACACACAGCAAGGAAGAACAAAGGACCGTCTGACCATGTGTCGCTTTTCTGAACACAGAGCAGATAACTCGTAATTTATGTAACTTTGTATTTTCTTTCTCTCTTAAATGCCTAGGAATTCCTATTTCTTTGAGCTCAATTCTTAATCGGAGTTAAACTCCAATTTTTATTCATCACTTTTTCTTTGTTAAACTTTCTGTAAAACCACTGTTTGTTTGATTTTAATGTAAACTTAATCTTGACTTTATTTTATAATAGTTTTCCTGACCAAGCACCCACCAGAAGCTACTATTTTTATCTAAAGTCTGAAGCCTTTTTAATTTGAGATCGGATTAGATATCTTTTAATTATTATCGAAGACCTCTTGAGAAGAAGCAGCTTCCACGTCACGTGCAGCTGAGGAATCAACGCGCAGCTGTCCCACATCGCGCTGAAGAAGCATCGGCACCATCTGGCTAGAACCCGTTTCAACTGTGGGTCATACGGCCAAGATCCAGCCCCCCTCGACCACTTGAATCTAAAGGTCGAACTGTGGACCCTGAAATATCTGCGGGCAGATATTTCCCCTAACATCCACGAAATCTTGGGCTGAGGACGGACGACAGAACTATCATCGACCGAGGAACACGTGAGCTGCAGACTTTAATTCCACTGCTGAATTAACGTCTGAGGTTCGGTAATAATTTGTATATCTAGTCAGATGCAAATTAAGAAGCCCTTAACATAACTCTTCTTTTCATTAAAATTCCGTTTTTATTTTCTTAAGATTAATTTAGGACTTTTTCATAATTAGTAAACTTTCTCCATAAATTTGCGTTGTTTTTTTTTTATAATCTGTTAACTCAAACTGATAGAAATTCATTTCTCAGTTTAACCCTGGTTCCGAAAATATTGACATTGTTAATCTATCATTTACAAGATTGATTTTATGATTAAGGAAATTACAATGTCTGTTCATCATTTCATTTAATAAATATTTAAAAATGAGAGAAGTTGTTGGGAATTTATTTCATTCTGAGTCTGTTTCAAGCCCAGGTATCGAATTCACGGAAAATTTTTGAGATTGATTATTGATTAATTTATTGAGTGAGCAAACAGGTATAAAGTGAAATTAAAGATCAAATTGCTTCTTAAAGATAGAAGCTGGTGCCCCTTACGAGTGTTATTAACTTTTCTGATGTATATGAAATGAGATTTGAGCTCAGATTCCAATACATCAATATAAATTAAAT
The DNA here is from genome assembly GCA_020510985.1 of Pholidichthys leucotaenia. Lineage (NCBI taxonomy): Eukaryota > Metazoa > Chordata > Actinopteri > Cichliformes > Pholidichthyidae > Pholidichthys > Pholidichthys leucotaenia. The sequence goes on along the minus strand of CM035845.1, from coordinate 36,657,786 downwards.
AATTCATACCTGATCATATTTATTATTTATTAATATTCCCATTTTCCCTTACATTATATTGGTGCTTCCCGTGTGAAGGCCTGGCTGAACTTGACACGACACAGACTCAGAGTGAAAGAAATTAATACATAAGCTGTGTGGGATTTTGGTCAATTTTAACTCACAAAGTGCTTCATTGTCTGCAGGAAGTCTATTGTCTCTGTCTCTGTGCCACGAGGGGGAGGGGGTGAATTCGCCCCCGATTACTGCTGTGTGTGTGTGTGTGTCTGCTGACCAAGAGAAGGTGGGGGTGAAGAGACCCCACTCTAGTCAGTTTTTAGTTTTTTTGTTGTTTAATGCATGCTTAAACATGATTACACGCTGAATAATTAAAATAGGCCTGGGAACAAAATAGCGAAGAAATCCTATTTGTTTTCCCCATTATTTCAACACCCCACAGGCGAAGCAAACCCTTGGGGGGATTTAATTGAATTAACCATTGTATAAACTTGTTGAATAAAGTTTAGGGAGACTAAAGTTTTCCCGCCTTTGGAAAGCAAGGCGTGGTTTTATGGACTGAAGCTTGAGCTGCATCCACGTGGCACGTGCACGCTCAGTCGCGCACGCGACCGTCAAGCTGTGCATGAAAAAACTGTGCATGTGTAGATCGGCTCAGCGACGCCATCTTAAGTCTAGGTAGAGTTCCCTGTAGCCGCCATTTTGAGTAGAGATCCTTGACTCCTTGTGACGTCATTGGGTTTCCTCTGCTGGAAGTGCAGACGAAAACTGCCTCCCTCTTGTGGTGAAACATAGGGACTGCAATTTTTATTTAAACATAATCTTTAAAGACGATTTATAACCAAATTAAGTCTTCAAAGTAACTCCAAAGCCATTCATATTATTCGGAATAAACTAAATTTAACACTAATCCAAACTTTTATACCAAGAATAAAAGGAAAAGGACCTGTTGGCTTCTGAAAGTTTTTTCTCAGTGGTGAAATCCCACTCATTGCATAGATACCTATAGCAGGAACATTTATAAACACCCCTATTGTATTTAATCACTTATATAACCACATATTATGATCTTTTAAGCTAAAAGCAAACATATTTACACACTTTTAAGCAAAAAGTTGCAAACTTTGAAGATATATGTGTGCTTATTTTGCTGTTTTTAAATGTGATATGGTGTGATCCCCTTCTCACAGAAACCCAGTTTAGCTTAAGGATTCTAATGCTGATGTTTACTCAAGAGTAGCATTAAAGTAGGATTAGTCCTGTGCATTTTAACAAATTTACAGACTTATTGAATATTTATAATTTTTCCTCTTTCTCAAATTTAGGAAACCACATCAAGCAAATAACACTTAAGAGAAGCTCTAGGTGTTATTTAAACTCATTGTGTCATTTCTGATTCATGCTTTCTCTACAGGAAAAGAAAAACATTTAACCAACCTGCATAATTTTCAAATTTTTCCCAGGATTTAAAAGAAAAGTCAAAAAGGTGCAAACATTGATTATTCTGTAAATAAGAAATTTATAGATCACAATCAAGAAAGATCACTATTGGCTTCAATCCTAAGAAATCCTTGGACACCAAATATTCAAACAATTCACTTGTTTCTAATTTGTAAATATTTTAAACATTTAATGCTTCAAAGGAAAATAGGCTTTAACAAATAAAACCAAAGGAAAGCCTTAACTTTAAAAGAAAGTGGAAACTTATAATCCTAAATCTTTAAAGCATTTAGCCTCTTTTGCTTTTGGATTTCTTTTGTAAATAAAATCCTCACTTTCAAAGTGACATTTTGCAAAATCCCAAAGCTAGTTATTGATGAGAAATTCCAATACTAGACTTGAAAATCAAAGGAAGGAAGTCAATCCACACAATTGAAATTTTAGTTTTGTTTTGTAAAACAAATTCAATCCAATTTCAATTCAACTTTATTTAACAACATAGTTTCAACGAACGAATTAATTGAAGCATTTCTACATTTCTAAATAATTTCAAAATTCTATTTCCCATCCTGCAAGCCTAAAAGTTGAAACAAATTCTAAAGGAACTTTCAACTATCACGGTTGTAACATAAAATTCTCAAGGTTAAACCTTGTTGAACAAATTTAAGGATAATCAAGTTGAATTTTTTTTAAAAAGCTAAAATAACAACAACGGTCAAACATGATGAGTCATCAGACAACCGACCAATTTACCAAACTGGATGACCTTCAAACAACATTGGAAGCATGGACTTCTAATTTAATTTCTAGCTTCACAACACGGGTCAAGGAAACACAGCCCGAAGAATTGGAGCAACTCACTGAAGAACTTTTGAATGAACACACTGAAAAACTACCAGAAGGCAAGGAACTCACCAGTGTGTTAGGTAAGTTTGCGCTAACATTAGTCGCAAGATTAAAGGTAGTCGAGAACGAGCTAGCAAATCAACAAACAACGATCCTATCTCTCCAAGAAGAGAATGAAACACTGAAAGAAAATCTGGAACAATCTCAACAGGAGAATGACAAAACTCAAAACCAACTGGATGAAGCATTACAAGATTTGGACTGTGCAGAGTCAGAAAATAAACGGTTGATAGGCAACAATGACGTGCTTCACCAAGACAACAGTGAACTTGAAGATGCCCTTCAAGACACAAAGAAGGAACTCAGAAGAGTTGAAGGTCAACTTGAAAATGTGAAGAAGGACTACAAGGAATGTCAACTGCTCCTAAAGGAAAGACATGAACACCGGGACACCCACCGCGCTCCCTCGCCCGATTCCCGTTTCAAATACGGACGACCGCGTGGACAGCATGCGTGTGCCCCTTCAGATCGCGACCTTGACAAGATCGCGTGAAATATCACCAAATTTGATCCAGGACCTACGGGTTCACCTGATGCCAAAGTCTATTTACAGGACATTGATTACTACCTGCGTAAGCACCCTGATGCTACAATTGACGACCGCATCTATCTGATTAAACTAACATCTAACAGGTCAGTATCAAAATTCATAGACAGACAGCCGACAAACATCAAAGCAGATTACACGCTGCTCCGCGAAGCCATTGAAAAGGAGTTCTCCGACGACTGCCTACAGGCAGCCCTAGCTGTGAAGCAAGGACGCTCAGAGCCAACACAAGCCTACTACCAGAGACTCCTACTTGCATATTTTGGATCTCAAAATACACCAGGGATGGAAGAAGACCACAATTTCAAGACCCTCTTCATCCAAAACCTCCATCCCACTGTGAGTCATTACCTAGGAGTTACAGCTAACCCAAGGTCAAACTCGATAAGTCAGCTGAGAGAGTTTGCACACTATGCGTTCCAAAAACAGCAACAAAGTCGCAACAAGCACGCTGAGCTTGCCATTGTGCTAGCTATTAGCGATGCATCTAACACCTTGGAGTTGGAAGGAGCCCCTCGCTCTTCTCCACCTCTTACACCACGAGTACATCAACAGCCGAAGCATTTTTCCAACCGACCTCATCAAGGTCAAAACCACACTAGGTCCTCTGGATACCACTTTGGACCAACTTTGCGAAAACCCGACTACAGTCGTAGACCATATCCATGGGATAGGTCACGAGAACGCGATACGGACTACCATGATGACAGATACCGATACGAAGACACGCGTAACCGCGACAAATGGTCTCCATCCCATCACAGAAGCTCAGAAGCAGAGACCTATCACAAACCTTGGAAGGAAGAAGAAACTCCTACATTCAGTAGAGAAGCTATTGAAATTGTCCAACACCTCCTAGCAGAGATTCAAATCTACAAAGAGAATAAAACTGCTAACATTCTAGCTATATCAGCTGTGCCAACTCAAAACAAGCGTTCCAAACGAAGGAAACGCAAGAAGAAAATCCCTCATGCAAATGAGGAAGGACCAAAGGACTCAACGCAGTCCAGTGCTGTTATGGCAGCCCAACCACAGGTCACAGACCACTCCTCTAACGTGTCGCAACTCTGTGTCGAACCACCGGTTCCACAATTCCTATGCGATTTAAACGAGAGGGGGGTGGCACGGAAATTCTACCTTTCACTGACCCTTGAAGACATGGTGTGTCAGGACGCTGTGTTAGACACCGCTGCTGACATCACTCTCATGTCACACACCCTTTTTGACAAACTACGTGTAGCCGCTAACCGCGCTAACAAACACTTGAAACTGGAACCCTGTTCATTAGCTGTGCGACCATATGCGCTCACTAAAACGACCCTGTTGGGCGTATCACTACTAAACATGTCCATTGAACCCATGACCTTGACACATCCGGTCTACGTGTCCAAACTTGACGCCATTCCATTACTTGTTGGCAAAGACCTACTGAACCGTTTTGAGCCACTGATTGATTTCAAGAACCTCAAACTATGGGCTCAAACGCAACACCCTCACCCATTTGACCCAACAAGAACAACTGAATCACAGTGCTTTGTTCTAAATACTTTGGACACTCCAAGTCTCACACAACTAGCACTGTTGGAACAACTGCAACCGAGTGAAAGCGACCGCCAAGACCAAGATGAGTACTGTCCACGAGAAGTCAAAAGTCACCTTCAAATACAAGGTCAAGCCAAACACTCAAATGATCTTGAAAACTCAATGGCCGAGCAAAAAACCCCAAACGGCCCTCTTGAAACCCTTGATACCCATGATTCAATGGTGGTGTCACATTTTGAAACCCACCCACCCGCCCATGAGGCCTGCATGGTCACAAGAGCCACACCAACCGGCTTTCTAGACCCTCTAAAACCTCAACTTTTTGCGACCAACAACCCAACTTTTGCAAACGCAAGGTGCACAGTCACTCAACCGTGCAACCAAATGATCCATAAAACCGTCAAACACCGGTCGGATAAAATGGTACATGCGCTGCCCGCATCTAAACCCTATAACATACCAAAATTGAAACCACTTCAAGCGACACAATCTTCTCTGCAGCGATGCAATGGCACTCCTGTTCATGCTTCCGATGAACCATCATCGCCACCGCTCAGAGTTCCTCGAAACCAGAGGGGGGTGATGACTGCCAATGCCTATAACATTCCAGCTGCAGAGCACAAAAGCGTCAAAACGACATACAAAGCTCCCAAGGCTGTATTTCAAAACCATTCAGACCTACTCGCCAAACGATACAAAGCGTACAACGATCAAAAACTCTTGCATGACGAACTGCAAAAGGGGGACAAGATCTTCCACCCCACATTTGTACCACAGACACCTGAAATAAATTTACAGGAAAGGAAAATCACTCCTAAATTCCTGCCCGAGTGGATGAATCCACACATTGTCAACAACAAACTTTGGCCACTCAAGAGCCAAATCCAGGACCCCATTTTCAAATGGGCTCACCAGAATCAGAGTAACCTTTACCAAAACCCCATGGGACTTGTCGGGTACAACACTGTCAAAGTAAGTCCATAAATAAGATTAAAATCAAACCTACGTCTGACAAATAACTGTAGCTAACTACTAGCCTCAGGTACACTCAGTCAAATTTCTCCAATCAGTTAACTGCATCAAAACCTCCAGAAAGGAAAGGGTATATTAAAACCAAATTAGCCCTTAAACTAATTTCAAAGACCTCTGTAAAATCTAATAAACTTCAATCAACTTACTATTACCAAATAGCATACACAAGACATTCAACACCATTAGCTTGAGCTAATAATCTGAAAACTCCCATCAAAGGTGAAAAACAAGCACAAGGTTTAGAGTTTAATCTCTTAAGCTCTATTCTGTAATTTCCCAGTTTTGGGATCAATAAAGTACATCCATCTAAAAGAAATCATTCCACCTCTAAGAGGAATTTTCATTTGCCAACCAGGTATCTAAAGAAAGATCAACAAGAAGATTAAGATCCAAAACCACTCACTTTTATGTTTGCCAAGATGATGGCCCTCCTGTTTATCAGTTTAGCCATCTGCCTAGCAATCACACCCACTGTTACCCAGTCAGAATTGGGCCAAGCCAAAACGAAAGGTCAAAGATCCTTGGGTGGACTCTTAATAACAGCCTCATCGTTAGAGCCTCTTGTTAACCTTAGCATGCCCACTGTTAACTCTGTCAACATCGCTACACCGAAACGCCAGGTTGTCGAACCACAAATGGTTACCAAAATCTTACAAGACACTGTGTTGGTTTTGAATGCTTGCTCCGAAGCTTCAGTCAAACTCAACAAGGTCTTGAACCCTTTGCTCTTTGTGTTAAAGGTTGACTATGCTCACACACAGCCAATGTCTATGTTACTCTCAGAAGTAGCTAGAAACATTAGCTTTTCAGTTAACGCTTTAACAATGAATATGCTTTCTCATCATATCCTTTTTGCAGTAAATCCAAATTTACTTCTCATTGCCATCCAAAGAATGATAACGACATCCTATGCCCACTCAGTTTTTCCGAACAAAAGCCTCAAACACCCTATGATTTGGACATCTGTGGAACCATGGTTTAGTCTAACTAAACAAATTCAATTTGAACCTCCTTGAGTCACCTCAATATTGATTAGTCTGAATCTACCTGAAGTATGAAAGAATTTTATTTTTGCTTTTGACTAAGATTTTTGGATACATGCAGGTGTATATACAAATAATCCTTTATACTTTATTTAGATTTTATGCACATTTAAACTGTTTTTGAAATCTTGAATAAATATTTTTCAGCAAACCCAAAACATTTATATCAAGTATGTCAAAACCCACATACTTCTAGTTCACTTTTTCTGTACCCAGAATTTTTAAGTCTTTACAGGCTTATACTAAACTTTAGCATATCCTAGACAATTATACAATGTTTATATTTGGTCACGCAAAAATTATTTTTGAAATTTCCAGAAGTTTTTCAGAAAACCAAATTTAAGGACCTACACTTTGGAATAGATACTGTTTACAAGCTTAAGACTTATCGACATCAGAACTTTAGTTCAGCATTTGGATCAAGCCTCGCCAAATTGGGATTTGATGCCTAGGATTGCTATCAACGCTGAATCAACGTCACCATTGATACCAGAGGGGGGACTGTAGCATCATCTTACTTTGGCTCAGCAACAATTATTCTTCTGCTTAAAGACATTTTTGTTTCATCCAGGAATAACGCAAAGAAATGGATTTTCTTCCCCCAGGCCACAGCTGAAATCCCCTTCTTTTGTTAAAACCAGCCTAAGGAATTTCCCCAATGTCCGGCTTCACTTTTATTGCCCCCATAAAACATGCAACAGACCCGCAACTCAGTTAATTTCCTTAAACTCTGGAAACGCTGGATTTAAACAGTGAACTTTAAAGTACATTATTACAAACTCAATTCTAAACCTTCATTCTTTTCAGAACTATGAAAATGCAGATGGACTCTGATGTTTTTGATGTGGAAAACATGTGTGAAATGCATTAATCTGTGATTTTATATATATGCATGCTAATGTTTATATGAATGTTTATTCCTGCATGTTGATTTAGAAGCACTGCTTATAATTTATACTAATCACTAAAGTTATCTTAGTTTAATACATAAAGGGAAAAATTAACTTCCAGTATGTATCAAAGTTTTGCCTCTAAAACCATGTGACTCCCACAGCCAATCTCTGCATGACAACTCTTCCTCCCAAAGCGCTACAAACAATAGACTGTTTGTTCATTGGACTAAAAGTTCATCGAGCCCGCCCACGAAGGACGCTCATTGGCTGAGATTCCGGTCAGGCCGGAAGCCCGCGAAACTCAACAGAGCTTATATAAAGGAGAGAGACTCTTTTCATCGCTCTTTTCATCCTCTCTTTTCACCTGCTCTTTTCGTCACCGCGTTTCGGCTGCTCTCATTGTCTACACACAGCAAGGAAGAACAAAGGACCGTCTGACCATGTGTCGCTTTTCTGAACACAGAGAAGATAACTCGTAATTTATGTAACTTTGTATTTTCTTTCTCTCTTAAATGCCTAGGAATTCCTATTTCTTTGAGCTCAATTCTTAATTGGAGTTAAACTCCAATTTTTATTCATCACTTTTTCTTTGTTAAACTTTCTGTAAAACCACCGTTTGTTTGATTTTAATGTAAACTTAATCTTGACTTTATTTTATAATATTTTTCCTGACTAAGCACCCACCAGAAGCTACTATTTTTATCTAAAGTCCGAAGCCTTTTTAATTTGAGATCGGATTAGATATCTTTTAATTATTATCGAAGACCTCTTGAGAAGAAGCAGCTTCCACGTCACGTGCAGCTGAGGAATCAACGCGCAGCTGTCCCACATCGCGCTGAAGAAGCATCGGCACCATCTGGCTAGAACCCGTTTCAACTGTGGGTCATACGGCCAAGATCCAGCCCCCCTCGACCGCTTGAATCTAAAGGTCGAACTGTGGACCCTGAAATATCTGTGGGCAGATATTTCCCCTAACATCCACGAAATCTTGGGCTGAGGACGGACGACAGAACTATCATCGACCGAGGAACACGTGAGCTGCAAACTTTAAATCCACTGCTGAATTAACGTCTGAGGTTCGGTAATAATTTGTATATCTAGTCAGAAGCAAATTAAGAAGCCCTTAACATAACTCTTCTTTTCATTAAAATTCCGTTTTTATTTTCTTAAGATTAATTTAGGACTTTTTCATAATTAGTAAACTTTCTCCATAAATTTGCGTTTTTTTTTTTTATAATCTGTTAACTCAAACTGATAGAAATTCATTTCTCAGTTTAACCCTGGTTCCGAAAATATTGACATTGTTAATCTATCATTTACAAGATTGATTTTATGATTAAGGAAATTATAATGTCTGTTCATCATTTCATTTAATAAATATTTAAAAATGAGAGAAGTTGTTGGGAATTTATTTCATTCTGAGTCTGTTTCAAGCCCAGGTATCGAATTCACGGAAATTTTTTGAGACTGATTATTGATTAATTTATTGAGTGATCAAACAGGTATAAAGTGAAATTAAAGATCAAATTCCTTCTTAAAGATAGAAGCTGGTGCCCCTTATGAGTGTTATTAACTTTTCTGATGTATATGAAATGAGATTTGAGCTCAGATTCCAATACATCAATATAAATTAAATAATTCATACCTGATCATATTTATTATTTATTAATATTCCCATTTTCCCTTACACTGCATTGCCCCCTCCTTGAGTTTGAGGGCTGCACCTGCAGACCGAAGGACAAGGATATCCGGGTCACTGGACTGCTCGGCGGCCATGGCAGAAAAATCCATCCTGAGGTGCTCCAGACACACAAGCACATGTGACAGACAATCAGCAACAGGGTTGGACTTACCAGCCACATGCTGAATGTCCACTGTGAATTTGAAGATGGTCACAAGGTGGCGCTGTTGACGACCAGACCACGGCTCAGTCACCTTGGACATTGCAAAAGTTAGCAGTTTATGAGCCACATAAGCCATGAAAGAGCAGCCCTCCAAAAGGAAATGGAAATAACGGGTCACCAGGATAGCGTCAGCAACTCCTGGTCAATAATGCTATAATTGCACTCACTATTTCACAACTTGTGACTGAAAAACATGAGGGCTTGCTATGTGCCTGCCACACGCTGCTCGACCACTGCCCCCATGGCTATGTCGGAGGCATCAGTTGTTAAAGTTATGCGCGCCATGGGCACGGGATGGGCGAGGAGTACTGCTTTAGCAAGGGTGGACTTAGCTCCATCAGAGGCTTGAATTCGTTCAGGAGTCTAGCTGACAGGATTGTTGGCCTTCTTAAGCCTCAGAGCCTCATAAAGTGGCTGCAAGAGCTGGGCAGCACGAGGGAGGAAACAATTATAAAAGTTTAGCATGCCCCAAAATTCCTGCAGTGCCTTCACGGAGTTGGGATGCCACTGCATGAACCTTATAAGGTAACAGAATTACGCCTTTCAAAGAAATGCGGTGACCTAAGAAGTCAATCACCGGCAGCCCAAACTGACACTTGACTGGGTTGACAATAAGGCCGTGTTCTTCAAGGCTCCCAAAAACTTGCTTCAGGTGCGATAGATGCTCTTCAGCTGATGGACTGGCCACTACTATGTCGTTGAGATAAACTAACACAAAAGTGAGGTCATGTAACACAGAGTTCATCAGCCTCTGAAACATTTGGGCTCCGCCTTTAAGGCCAAAAGGCATATGCAGGAACTCAAAAGGCGCGAACGGGGTAATCACCATGGTCTTGGGGATGTCCTCTGCACACACAGGAACTTGGTGATAACCATGTCCCAGATCCACCTTGGAAAAAATGGTGGAGCCCACCAAATAAATGGAAAAGTCCTGGATGTTCGGGATAGGGTAATGGTCATTCATGGTGACATTGTTAAGATGGCGAAAATCGCCATATGGCCACCACGACCCATCTGTCTTAGGCACCATGGAAAGTGGCAAGGCCCGCGGGCTGGAACGCCTCACTATACCCAAGCACTCCATAGTTGCAAACTCCTCCTTTACTATGGCCAACCTTACTGTATCAAGGCATTGCATGGTCCCACGGTGGGGATGAAGTGTTCCACACTGTGCTTAGTAGCTGCGGTGGAAAAGGCAGGTGTTGTCAGCAACAGAAAATCCACCAGCAAACGCTGAAAAGCATTACCCGTTGCTAAAAAGTTAGTGTGTATTAACAGCCCAGCTCCCCCAGTCTCACACGGAAAGGTGACAAAAGACACAGCATCAATTAAATGGTGGTTAGCAACATCGACAAGCAAACCATTAGCACACTGAAAATCCACACTGATAATAGTAATCGTAATGTCCCCAGAAACAAACAGTTACAGACCTTCTGCCAAATGTCCCAATGGAAGAACTGTTAGCTGCACTGGGTCACTGTCTGCTGCTTTAAATAAATAAATGAGCTTTATTTTGATTAACAATGTTTTTTTCTCTCTGCCCATTGTGTCACTTCCCTTTCCCCTCATTCCCTTCTTTACCCTCTACTGCTGACAGGCGCCTCCATGGCTGCTGCGTCATTGAGATGCGCTTATTCAGCGCGCCCAATGTCAAGTCAAATTCCTCGTATGTTTATGTTTTTTATGTAAACATGCTTGGCAATAAAGCTTTCTGATTCTGATTCTGATTCTGATCCTGATTCTGGTGTGTCTGTGCTAGCTGGAGGGAGTAGGCTGTTCTGCGAGTCGGAGTCCACTAGGAACCATCTTCCTGACAGCAAGTCTTTAATGAAGAGCAGCTCATCTTGTTCACCAGCACCCACAGTTGCTACTGAGCATTGGCCTTGGAGTTTCCCGTCATCTCAAACATGCATGGAGGAATGCAGTGCCTAGCCCTGCTGCCAAACCGCAGGTGGAAGAAACACAGTCCTTTCCCATGCCATCTCCAGGCAGGCACTCCCACTACTACCACTGAGTCTGCGTCCTCCGTTGTGGGCTGCAGGGGATCCGATGCCACACTTTGCACAGCAAACCACCTGGTAGTCAGCAGGATCTAAACAGCTTCCTCAGCTAGAGCTCGGTAGTCACCAGTGGCCAAATGCGGGAAGTTAGCCAACACTGCATGCACAGGTGGTGGGAGCTGGTGCAGGAAAATGTGCGGGAAAAGAAACCCACCTTCATTCGCTCCCATCAGAGAATCATATTGTCCATAAGATCCACAGTCGTGCCATTGCCCAAACCTGACAGACAGGTCCTGGAGAACTCCATGCCAGCCCCACAGCCACGTCCTGGATGGGAGAAGCGTGCCCCCTGTGCCCTGAAGACTTCAGCTGCATGGGTCTCTGCACCAGCAATGAGGCAGCCTCCAGCATCAGCTGCCACACTGGGAGCTCCAACAGTGTCGGTTGCCACATCTGGAGGCCTTTCAGCAGCAGATACCAATGCGCCCCGGGAGATAAGGCAAGTGTGTTTTCATTTTCTTGCACATAAAAAAGAAATGTCTTGCCTTATTCCCGGTGGTTAGGCTTAGTACCTGCAGCCTACATTAGCTCAGTCCTCACTGCCTGCTGCTGCCACTCGTTCCTCACCTGCCTCTCCCATGCCTCCTCCTGTGTCTCCTGAGTGTCCGCCAGCCCTGGGATGGTGTCGCCGGACAGCGGAGAACCTGCAGCCCTGGAAGACTCTGTTCCAGCCCCGCAGCCACACCCAGGATGGGAGGAGAACACTACCCACATCCTGAAGCTTGAGCCAACAGAGTGTCCCCTGATTTCAGCAGCACAGGAACCGGCTTCATCGTTGAGGCAACCCCCAGCTTCAGCCACCACACTGGGAGTTCCACTTGCACTGGTCGCCACAGATGGGGGCCCTTGGGCTGCATCCACCATCATGCCTGCTGCTGAGGTCATCGCAGCAGAGTCACCGGAGTCCTGGCCAGTGGTGGAGCTCGAGCCCAGGCAAGTACTCTGTTTTGTTTCAACACTTGCAGGTCTAGAGAAATCTTGTCTGGCTTATGGTGAAGCGAACCGGGTGCAGATGTCCTCTGCTCCTGAATTTTCCTCGCCAAGCTCCACCACTGCTGGTAACCATGCTGGAATTCATGAAAAATCTTGGCCCCCGAGCCCTAACCTGGTTGACACAACTCTACACAAGGATCATACAAACAAACTCGATCCCAAAGAAATGGCGGACAGCAAAGGTCATTGCCATACCAAAACCTGGCAAAGATCACAAACTACCAGCAAGCTACCGCCCAATCTCCCTACTCAGCGTTCCTTATAAAATCACGGAGCGGCTAATACTGCAACGTATTTCCCCAGGAATAGAGGAAATTCTAAGTGTGGATCAAGCAGGTTTCCGCAAGGACCGCAGCACAGGAGAACAAGTACTGGCCCTAACCACCTTCATCGAAAATGGCTTCGAGAGCAGACTGAAGACAGGGGCTGTGTTTCTCGATCTTACAGTCACCTATGATACAGTCTAGCACAAAGGCCTCCTCCTGAAACTTACAAAGGTGATCCCTGCCTGGGCAACAGCAATTATAAAAACCCTGCCGACCAACCGAAGATTCAGAGTCCACCTCGGCCAGAACACAAGCGCATGGAGAACGCAGAAAAACGGACTCCCACAAGGCTCAGTTCTAGCTCCAACCCTGTTCAACCTTTACATAAACAACCTGCCCACTACAAAATCCCGCAAATTCATCTATGCAGACGACATCTGTTTGGCACTCCAAGCACCAGACTGTGAGTCACTGGAACGGGTGCTCATGGAAGATCTTGCCAAACTGGACCAGTTCTGCAAAACCTGGCACCTAAAACCAAGCCCAGCAAAAACCGTCTCCAGTGTATTCCATCTCCACAATGTAAAAGCTGCCAGAGAACTAAACATCCACCTGAGCGGACTCAAGCTTAAGCATGCCTCGAATCCAACCTACCTTGGAGTGACCCTTGACAGGACCCTATCCTTCAAGGAACATTTAAAGGGTACAGCTGCTAAGGTGAAGGCATGAAACAACCTGCTCTGCAAGCTCGCTGGTGCAAAATGGGGGGCGGCAGTCTCCACCCTGCGCACCTCAGCACTGGCCCTTTCATACTCTGTAGCAGAATATTGTGCCCCTGTCTGGTCCAGGTCATCCTACACACACCACGTAGACACCCAGCTCAACACAACCATGAGAACCATAACTGGGACAATCCGCTCAACACCACTCCCCTGGCTCCCTGTACTGTCAAACATAGCACCCCCACACATCTGTCGAGCAGCACTAACTCAAAGGATGCTTCAAAAAGCCAAAGACTCTCCTCACTTACCAATCCATGCAGATATCTACACCCCACCCACTGCCCGACTTCCATCCAGGCGGCTGATTTGGAAAACACTTTTTCACACCACTGTATATAATATAGGACTTTTATTTTTAGGGTCCAAGCCACTGACATCAGTGGGCGAGAGCCCTATTGTAATTTTTAGATTTGTTTTATTCCTTCTTCTCCACATAAGATCTCATTTTTGGGGTAGTCAACATGCATGAAAACTCACCATTTTTTGCAGGGACCTCAAGACTTGCAAAAAATTTAATATTTTGGAGGAAATATGAATGACCTCACAAAAATGGTTCTACAGTGCCACCTAACATGAAGTTAATGGGGTGTGTGCACATGGTTACTTTCGTGTAGAAAGATGAAAATTGTATGAGTTGTTTATCATATCAAGACATGCATGAAAAGTGTGATGTATATGGGTATGCCTCCAAACAGCTATGGATATTCATGAATAGCAATAGCGCCCTCTCTTGGAGACATGAAGGTTACACCAAAGGTTTTCTTCAATATCTCTGAAATAAATAATCTGAGGGTACAGTTTATGGTGACAATCATCTATGCCCATGTGCCATCAAAAGCTGTTGAAAACTTTTCCAAATACCCAATGGTTTGGCAGAAGGGGCGTGGCTAAGTTTGCAGTATCGCCATCACCCTTCCAATGGCTTTTACTCTGGCATGCATTGACCGATTTCAACCAAATTTTGTATGATGAATAGGTAGGCAATACTGATAATTTCTATAATAAAGAATGACACATAGCGACAGCGCCCCCTACCGCCAATGGACAAGAAGTTGCCATAACTCACATGCCATACTCACGTGCCGCTTGCCAGAATGACGTACAATTTTCTGAGGTTTATCAAAACACCTGGTTGATCATAACTGCACATCACCTTTAGCATGGTGTTACTGCTGTTACCATGAACACGCCCTCCTCGCCATTTAATCCGTGGTCTTGTTGGGATGGTTGGGAACAACCTGGAGTCATGAAATCTGGAACATAGGTTGAGGTGGCTGTCATATGTAGTCCTATATGAGTGGGCAACGCATAACTGACAGTTATCTTCACCAGAGGCCCCACCTCCAGGCAGGATTGGCCTGGTAAACACCAGATCACTGGTAAATAAAACTTTTGTCCTCAGGGATTTCTTCACCTCCTGTGGTCTGGTCTTCCTCTGTATATGTGAGATTTGGTTGAGTGTTGGTGACTGTAGCACCTTCCCTGAACTTTCACCGGCTGGTTGCTCTTATTTTAACTCCCCGTGGACATTGGTTCAAGGAAGAAGAATGGTGACTATTTATAAAAATGACTAAATGTAAGCAGTGCTTTTAATCATCTTTTTTCTCCAGTTTTGAAATGATTTTATTTGAGGTGGGTTGCGCTGACCTGGTGCTGTGCGCTGTCATTTACTCACCCCCCCAAATACAATAAGGATTTTATGAATGATTTTGCCAATTTTCTGGCTGAAATTATGCCTAAGTATGATCAAGTCCTTATTGTTGGAGATTTTAATATTTGTGTGTGCTGTCCAGATAAGCCACTGTTGAATGACTTTTTAAACCTTATGTAGCCCTTTGAAAAATAGACTATATATTTTTTTTTGTTACTTATCTGTACCCATAGGTAGATTCGTTTTGCAGTCTGGTGACAAGCCACCAGCTGCCGGTCACTGCGTGCGCGAGCGCCCCGTATCCCTAACCTGCATGTTTTGGCATGTGGGAGGAAACCGGAGAAATCCTGGAATAAACCCACGCAACACGGGGAGAACATGCAAACTCCACACAGATCACTGTTGGTCGGGGGCTGGGATCGAACCCACGATCTCACGATCCCCGCGATCCCCCGGCCGAGGGTAAACTGTGCTGCAACAGCGCTAACCACTGCGCCACCGTGCAGCCCATATATATATATATAGTTCATTGATTCATAAATAGGAATTAATAAACAGAAAATAGAGCACATTCATTAACCAAATAAATAGCAGTTAAAAATGGTTAAAAGGTATTCATGGTTTGATATTTCATATAGTGCACTAAGTGTGGAATTTCATGATTGGGGTCATGTGTTTTATTATTAACATGATGTAATTAACATGATTTAATTTTCTACACATTTGTAAAAGAAATGGGAATGTATGTTTTTTTCTGTATTGTTTATTTTCCAAGCCAATGAGAAGTGAGCTTAAGGTCAAGGGTTGGCCGGAAAGGGGCGTGACGTGGGGTGAACGAAAATGGAGAAGAAAAAAAGAAGGGAAAGGGGAAAGAAAGAAAGAGAACAAGGGTGAGAGCAAGCGGCCTATGACAGGAGTGTGCTGGTGTAGAAGCTAACAACTGGGGAAATACATGGCCAATGTGTTTCTGGAGTTTTGGAAGTGATACTGTATAGTAACAAGGGTACACAACGAGTGAGCTCTGTATGTTATTATATTGGACGGTGGGACTGTGTTGAACAATTTATTCTAACGAAGAGTAGCAATTCGGGAGTTCACCATCCTGCCCAGCCTAACTGGAAACAAAGAAAGCTTATCCTATCGGACTGTGTGTGGACTGTATGCCTGCTAACACGGTGAGCTGAAGATGTCTGCATAACCTAGAAGGGACATTGACCTAGCCCTGACATTCCTGTGTTTGGGAGGGACAACTGTGCTGGATTCCAGGCAGAGGAACTGTACGTACGCTGATGCCCGTGGACCCTGTGAGTTGCCCAAATCTTTTCTAATCCAGAGGGAAGGAACCGCCATTACGGGTTGGATATCACACACGCAAGTTTCAGGTATTTCGAATATATTTTTGCTGGCTTTAAGTTTCCTTTAATTAAGGTTTAAAGGGCCCATTTTCTGTTATTTCTTTGTTTGTTTGTTTGTTTGTTTGTTTTTAGGTTGTGACCATTGAAATATTGCAAAGCTGTGATATATTTTAATAATTCAAGTACTGACATTTCTGTTTGATTTAAGTCTGGAAGAGAATATTTGAAAAAAGATTAATTATTTGGATGTGTAAATAAATAGTTCTTGTTTTTTTTTAATAAAATCATTTCATTGCTTCTGAATGGTCATTTATTGTTAAGATTTTGAACTTTAGGATTTAAGGGTTTATTCAAAGGTAAACATTCACATTAGTGTTTGAGTTGCATGATTAGCCTTAAGGGTTAAAGAGATTAAGTTAAAGAGTGAATACTTAAAAGGTGAAAGAGTCTTGCTATATGCCTGTTATTATTCAGAACTGAAAGACAAAGTACCACAACAATAACGGTAGAGATACCACTTTATTTAAAGAGCTCAGGATAGCCACCCCTATTAATGCTTGGAGAGGCAAAGGGGCGCTAGACTTATTTATTCTTTTAACCTGGAACACTTTTTATCTGGTGGTCCTACACATGAACACAGACCCACATTAGACCTTGTTCCTTCACATGGTTTATTTGTGTTTAACTTGGATTTGTGACAATGTGTTCTCTGATCATATGCCGATTTTATTTGATGCTGCCTTCTCCTGTACCAAGGAGGGCAATGGATCAGCGTTCTCGTCGCGCCCTCCGCCAGTACCCGGGCTTGCCCGGGGAAGCTAATGATCCTACCAGCAGACTAAATTCGAAGAGACGACGCCTCAGTGCCAAGTCAAAGAAGAATCCTAGTCACAGTCCTAAAGCCGAAAGCAAACAGCCCCGAGAGCACCTTGCGGTAGGACCTGCCCTTCGCATACTACAACTAAACGTTGAAGGCCTATCTGCAGCCAAGCAAAGCCTTATCGAAGTCATCGCCTTCCAACACTCAATTGATGTAATCTGCCTCCAAGAGACTCATATTGGCACAGAGGAAGCTGGCCGCTACACCATCAATGGCTTTGATCTCCTGTGCTATGTTCCACATGCCAAACATGGACGTGCGTTCTGACATAGTTGAAGTAAACCACCTGACAACAACACATTTCTCAGACACCATAACCATTGGTGGCTTCCATATTGTCAATGTGTACAAGCCCCCTAGTGCCAACTGGGATCTGCAGGTCTTACCCACCCTACCCCACCCTGCCATCTATGTGGGGGACTTTAACAGCCATCACCCTGACTGGGGGTACCCAGCAGTGGATAGTGACGGGGAGGTACTTTCAGACTGGGCATCTAGAAATGATCTCGCTCTGATATACAACCCCAAACAAAGAGGAACCCTCCACTCTGCTAGGTGGAAGAAGGACTATTCTCCTGACCTGTGCTGGGTCAGCTCTTTGAATGGGGCTCCATATCCTACACAGATCCTCATTCTTGACGATTTTCCACATAGCCAACATCGGCCCCTGCTTGTACACATTGGCCTACAACTTCCAGTCATAAACAGCCCAAGGAAGATGCTCTGGAACCTCCGCAAAGCCAACTGGAAGAAATTCAGTGAAACCCTGGATTGGAGTGTTGTTACCATCCCACTCCACACCATCACTGTAGATCAGGGGTCACCAACCTTTTTGAAACCAAGAGCTACTTCATGGGTATCCAGTCATGTGAAGGGCACCAGCTTGACACACTCCTCTAAAATAACAAATTGTGTGTGTGTGTGTGTGTGTATATATATAAATAATTATCAATAACTTAGAGTTGGTAACAGACAAGATCAATATTCATCACTTTATTTTTATTAATCTCAGCAGTTATTCAGATGATCACTTCTACATTTCATTAAAAAAATGTCCAGTTTTCACCAGTCCCTTTTAACCATAAAAAACTAAACCCTTTTAATTCATGAACTATGTTGAACCATGTTGGAAAAAGTTATGCAACATTTAAGAAAAATCAACTTTCATATTAAATAAATCTTATCACATTTTTAACTGAACAAATCTGCTGCAATTCTGCTCAAAATCTGTTACATTTAATAAACACACGTTTGTGTGTTCTACTTCACTGGAATTATATCCATACAGTTCTTGCCAAGAATCATGCTTGAGTAATAACCAGCACTGTCCTTTCATGAGAAGAAGCTAAACAAGCACTGAGAGTGCTTATATGCACGGTGGCGCAGTGGTTAGCACCGCGGCAGCACAGTTTACCCTCGGCCGGGGGATCGCGGGGATCGTGGGTTCGATCCCTGCCCCCGGCCAACAGTGATCTGTGTGGAGTTTGCATGTTCTCCCCGTGTTTGCGTGGATTTCTCCGGTTTCTTCCCACATGCCAAAAACATGCAGGTTAGGGAGTTAAGGGGCGCTTGCGCACACAGCGACCGGCAGCTGGTGGTTTGTCACCGGACTGCAGAACAAATCTACCTACGGGTACAAAATATGTACAAAAAAAAAAAAAAATGAGTGGGCAGCAGTTTCATGACGCATAGTGAAGTGTCGCTCCACATTGTGCCGCTTAGCCGTCGCCACAGTCGCCCCACAAATGAAACACATGCAGCTTCCTTTCACGGTAGTAAAAAAGTACTCTTCCTCCCGCTCACTCTGAAAATGATAAATTTTCTGTCTTTTTTTTGCCATGTTTTTGGGCTAGGGAACTGCACTCCGCTCACCATCTTCACTGCCCGCTAGCTTACTCTCCACAAGCGCAAAGGTTTTGTCATGCGCACAATACTGACCTTTGAACTAGGTCAGAGTTCACCTTAACTTTACGTATAATAAACATATTTTCATTTTTTTTTTTATTTTTAAGACATTGTCATTTTAAAATCTATATAAATGCAAGTGTGATTTAAAAAAAATAGGGGCAGAAAATTACATCTTAGACACAGCTCACTTGCGAGTTGTGCTATTTTTAGAACAGGCCTGCGGGCGACTCATGTGGTCCTTGCGGGCGACTTGGTGCCCGTGGGCACCGCGTTGGTGACCCCTGCTGTAGATGAAGCATACAACCGCTTCTGCAGCGCAATCTTCAAGGCTGCTCACATTGCAATCCCACGAGGCTACCGACCCCTCTATGTCCCATGCCTGGACGGAGAAAGCGCTGTCCTCCTACAATCCTATCAAACATCAGGGGACCCAGAGATAGCAGACCATCTCATCGAATCGCTAAGTACAGCCCGGCGAAAGAAATGGGAGGAGACAGTTGCTGACCGGAGCTTTACCCACTCTAGCAGGAAATGTTGGAGCCTCATCCATCGCCTAGGAGCTGCACAGAAGCCCCCTAGCCAAAGCCGAGCATCTGTCACACCCAACCAAGTTGCATCCCACCTACTGACCATCGCCAAAGCACACCAAGACAAAGACACCAGTAGAGCAGTTACAACTGAGCTAAAAAAAACCACCAAAAAATGCCCGTAGAGGAAACGAACCCTGAACCCTTCGAGGCTGCTGAACTGGAGAAAGTCCTACAGGGCCTGAAATGTCGAAAGGCAGCAGGATACGACAACATCTTTCCAGAATTCATGAAAAATCTTGGCCCCCGAGCTCTAACCTGGTTGACACAATTCTACACAAGGATCATACAAACAAACTCGATCCCAAAGAAATGGCGGACAGCAAAGGTCATTGCCTTACCAAAACCTGGCAAAGACCACAAACTACCAGCAAGCTACCGCCCAATCTCCCTACTCAGCGTTCCTTATAAAATCATGGAGCACCTAATACTGCAACGTATTTCCCCAGGAGCAGAGGAAATTCTAAGTGTGGATCAAGCAGGTTTCTGCAAGGACCGCAGCACGGGAGAACAAGTACTGGCCCTAACCACCTTCATCGAAAATGGTTTTGAGAACAGACTGAAGACAGGGGCTGTGTTTCTCGATCTTACAGCCGCCTATGATACAGTCTGGCACAAAGGCCTCCTCCTGAAACTTACAAAGGCGATCCCTGCCTGGGCAACAGCAATTATAAAAACCCTGCTGACCAACCGAAGGTTCAGAGTGAACCTCGGTCAGAACACAAGCGCATGGAGAACGCAGAAAAACGGACTCCCACAAGGCTTAGTTCTAGCTCCAACCCTGTTCAACCTCTACATAAATGACCTGCCCACTACAAAATACCGCAAATTCATCTATGCAGACAACATCTGTTTGGCGCTCCAAGCACCAGACTTTGAGCCACTGGAAGATCTTGCCAAACTGGACCAGTTCTGCAAAACCTGGCACCTAAAACCAAGCCCAGCAAAAACCATCTCCAGTGTATTCCATCTTCACAATGTAAAAGCTACCAGAGAACTAAACATCCACCTGAGCGGACTCAAGCTTAAGCATGCCTTGAATCCAACCTACCTTGGAGTGACCCTTGACAGGACCTTATCCTTCAAGGAACATTTAAAGGGTACGGCTGCTAAGGTGAAGGCACGAAACAACCTGCTCTGCAAGCTCGCTGGTGCAAAATGGGGGGCGGCAGCCTCCACCTTGCACACCTCAGCACTGGCCCTTTCATACTCTGTAGCAGAATATTGTGCCCCTGTCTGGTCCAGGTCATCCTACACACACTACGTAGACACCCAGCTCAACACAACCATGAGAACCATAACTGGGACAATCCATTCAACACCACTCCCCTGGCTCCCTGTACTGTCAAACATAGCCCCCCACACACACACACACACACATCCGACGAGCAGCACTAACTCAAAGGATGCTTCAAAAAGCCAAAGATTTTCCTCACTTACCAATCCATGCAGATATCTACACTCCACCCACTGCCCGACTTCCTTCCAGACGTCCGATTTGGAAAAACCCTCCCCCAGCTGATTTCACCATCCAGATAACTTGGCAAGAGGAATGGGAGACCAAGGAGGTCCCAAACAAACACCTGGTGACAAACCCCAACCAACAGGTCCCAGGCACCAATCTCCCAAGGAGACAGTGGTCTACACTCAATCGCTTCAGGACTGGACATGGCCCCTGCTTGGCCAGCCTTCACAGATGGGGCAGTAGCCCTAGCCCACTGTGCGTATGTGGAGAGGAGCAAACAATGGAACACATCATAGAGGCTTGCCCGCTTCAAAGACTGGAAGGAGGATTACACACCCTCCATACAGCAAACCAGGAGGCAACTGCTTGGCTTGAGGACTTTGCATTCGCTAAATAAATAAATCCTGTACCAAAGTTCAAACCTGCAACTCCTACTTGGCGCTGTCGTATTTTTAACTCCTCCACTGCTGGCTAGTTTTCGTCTGCTTATACCCAGCTCTGTGCTCCCCCTGACATTCTGATACAGAGGAGCTAAATTCCTGGTTTTATTCATCCTGCCAAGTCATCCTGGACTCTGTGGCTCCATTAAAATTAAGCAGCCCAGAGCCAAACTCAAGCCATGGTTCAATGACAGAACTCAGGCAGTCAGAAGGGAATGCCACAAAGCTGAGCGCAGGTGGAAGGATAAGCTACAGGTATCTCATCAAATTTTAAAGGACTGATAGCATCGTTATCAGAGTGCTGTTAAAAAGGGTAAAAGGGAACATCGGTCTAATATTATTGCATCTAACCGTCATAATCAATGTGTGTTATTTAAGACCAATGACTCTGTTTTTACTGCCTCACCAACTCATTATGGAAGCATCATCTGAAATGTGTAGTGACTTTTTACACTTCTTTATTGATAAGGTCACCACCATTAGGGCTCTCATCCCAGCTCCTGTCTCTGATGTCTCCTGTCTCCTGTTTCTGTCTCTGTTTCTTGCTCTCATGTCTTTAATCAGTGTGAGCCTGTGACCCTGTTCCAATTAGAGGATGTGGTTGGTCATATTAAGCCCTCAGGTTCCCCTTGTGATGCTCTCCCTTCTCGCTTTTTTAAAGAGGTTTTATCTAGTATAGGTCAGTCGGTTTTAACAATTTTAAACAACAGTTTGTCTTCCGGTGTGGTCCCTGCAAATTTTAAACATGCAGCAGTAAAACCTTTGATAAAGAAATGTGGTCTTGATTATACTGTGTTGGCTAATTTTTGGCCTATTTCAAAGCTGCTTTTTCTTTGGAAAGTATTGGAGAAAATAGTTTATTGTCAGTTAAAGGCCTTTCTGGATGAAAATGGTGTCCAAAACTGGATTTAAAACCTTACATAGAACAGAGTTGGCTTTGATAAGGGTCTTTAATGACATCTTCCTGGCATCTGATTTTGTGATTCTCATCCTGCGTGACCTAACCGCCACCTTTGATACAGTGGACCATGACATTTTAATATATCATCTACAGCATTTTGTGGGTATTTGTGGTTATTTTTGTAACTTGGATTTTTATTCATTTTTCATCATACATATTACATTCAGATCACAGTCTATATTTTAAAAAAAAGGAGCTAGAGTAAGAAAGAAAAAAAAAAGAAAAAAAGGGGGGGGAACAAATGTTGGAACATCAAGTTTTTAGTCTCCGTCTCTTAATTCTTCTGGTTTTCCCAGTGTCTTTGGTTATTCTTTCAATTTCTGTCTCATTGTTGCACTTTGTAGTGTGTCCATTTCCGCCATTTTTTTTCATATAGTCCTTCTTGCATTCTTTGTCGATATGTTAGTTTTTCCATCAAACGTATATCCTCAACAATGTCAGTCCATTGCTCTTGGTCAGGAAGAACTTCTGATCGCCATTTTCTTGTGATTGTTTTTTTACATGCAATCAACAAGATTTTAACTAGATATCTGTCCTCAGCCTGTATTACATTGTCTCTTTTAAGATCACACAAATACATCAAGTTACAGTTCATTGGTATATTATATCCTAATATCCTCTGTATTGTCACATGTATAGATTTCCAGAATGATGAGATTTTGCAGCATTTCCAAAACATATGTGAGTGGTCTGCATTTTGAGCCCCACAGCCCCTCCAGCATAAAGATTGGGTATTTGTATATTTTCTTTGAATCTGTGGTGTAATGAAATAGCGAATCAGGTTTTTCCATCCAAATTCCCTCCATGTCCTTGAATTTGTTGATGTGTGTTGTGTTTTCCATATTTCTTGCCAGTTTTCTTCTATGTTTAAATTTAGCTCTTTCTCCCATTTCTCCTTTATATAGTTACTTGAATGTTTGTTTGCCATAAGTTTCTGATACAGCTTTGAAATAATTCTTATTTTATTTCCTGCATATGAGCTTAAAATGAATTGTATAATCTCACTCACATCTGAGTGGAGGTTATACCTAAGCTTCCTCATATAATAGTCTCTCATCTGCAGATATCTGAAGAATTCCGATTTTTCTAGTTTAAATTTTCTTCTGATGTTTACAAAGCTCCCGAAATCTTTTTTTCAGATATTGCCCCATGCTGTGATTCCCTTGTTCACCAGATTTTTGTATCCCCTATCTTGCTTTGCCGGTTCAAACTGACTGTCAAATGCTACCCATTTCAATAGTTTTATGTCTTCCTTTATATTGTACTTTTGTACTATTTTACACCATAGTTCCAAAGTAAATTTAGTGATTGGGTCTATTTGTTTGATTTGCTTATATGCATCTTTATCTCCTATTATGCTTTGTACTGGGAGTCCCTCAATTTCCTTTTCCATTTCTTTCCATTTTGCCTCATATCCTCTGTCGCACCAACATATGATATATCTTATTTGTGCTGAGTAGTAATATTCCTTTAGACTCGGCAGACCCATGCCTCCTTTCTCTTTTGGTTACTGGAGAGTTTTATATTTCACTCTTGGCTTTTTACCTCCCCAAACAAATCTCGATATCATCCTGTCCCACTTTGAGAACTGGGCACCAGGAATCTCTGTTGGTAGAGCCTGGAAGAGGTAAAGCAGTCTAGGTTGTATGCTGATTTTGACTGTCTCAATTTTTGAATTCAGATCCATATTTAAGGTTGACCATCTATCAATATCTTTTTTTATTTCTTGTTCCAACCTATCATAGTTTGCTTTATAGATTTTGCTTAGATCTTTAGGTATGCTCACTCCAAGGTATTTTATTTCTTTTTGTTTCCAGTTTAGTTTGATCTTATCAGTTATCTGGTTTAGAGGGTTATAGTGGAATGTCAGTATTTGTGTTTTTGTTATGTTTATCTTGTATCCTGATAATTTTCCAAAATGTTCTATCAAGTTCATCATTTCCATTATTGATTCATCTGGTTGTTCAAGGTAAACTATAATATCGTCTGCAAATAGCCCAATCTTGTGTTCCGCTCCCTTTATCGTTACACCTTTTAATTTCTTATTTTGTCGCATCGCTTGAGCCAGTGGCTCTATGAACAGAGCAAACAAGGTGGGCGATAGGCAGCATCCCTGCCTGGTTGATCTTTGTATATTTACTTTGTCTGTTAAGCTACCATTTATCTTGATTCTTGCCACAGGTTTTTGATACAGTGTCTTTATGCATTGTACTGATTTTTCGTTAAATCCAAAGCGTTCCAGCACACTACATAGGAACTTCCAATTAACCCTATCAAATGCTTTTTCTGCGTCTAAACTCATTATTACTGCGCTTTTCTTTTCTTTATGTATTTGATTAATTATATGTATTGTTCTCCTGATATTATCATGTGTTTGGCATCCCTCTATGAAACCAGTTTGATCATCTTCTATCAATTCTGTCAAGAATGTCTTTATTCTTTTACATATAATTGTTGTATATATTTTATTATCCACATTTAATAAAGAGATTGGCCTATAGTTTCCGCATTGTTCCCTATCTTTCCCTGGCTTTAAAATAACTGAAATAATGGCTTCGTTCCATGATGGAGGTATTTTGTTGTTGTTTAACGTCCAATTAAATGACTTTAGGAGCTGTGGCATGAGTTCTTCTATAAACAGTTTATAAAACTCAGATGGGTATCCATCACTACCTGGTGATTTACCGTTTTTAAGTGACTTAATCACATCTTTAATCTCTTGTGTTGTTATTTCTGCTGTTAGCTTTTCATTTTGTTGATTTCCTATTGATGGCAAGTCCAATGTGCATAGAAATTTTTTAATATCCTTAGCATTTGTTTCTTCAGGTTGCGAGTATAGTTCTTGATAGAAATTATGGAATATTTCTTCGATGTTTTTTGGGTTAACTGTGGTTTTATTTGTGATGTGGTCCTTAATCTTATATACATTATTCACTGTTTGTTGTTTTCTTTTTTTTTTGTAATTTGAATTTTATTGGGTTTTCAATTTAGAAAATAAAACAGAAACAAACAAACACACAAAAAAAACAAAAACAAAAAAAACAAAAAACAAGTATACCCAGTGAGAGGATAAAACATTCAATTTCCACCCTAATACTCTTAAAATGATTAGCTTAATCTACTACACCTATAAAGGTAAGATAGGATCCCCACTTATTATAGAAGCTGTCCATCCTGTCCAGAAGCTTATATGAAAGGCGTTCTAGTGCAGCAAGCTTGCCCAACTCCCTGAGCCATTGAGCTACGGGTGGGGCAGAGGAAGATTTCCAGTAAAAAGTGATCAACTTTCGGCCCAACATCAAAGCAGTCTGAATCCACTCGGCATCAGAGATTGGGTCTTGAATCATTGATGGATCCCCAAGGACAAAAAGTCTCTGAGTAAATGGCACTTCTTGCTTAACAATTGTCATAATATGTCTATGGATCTGCAACCAAAAGTCCTGTATTACCGGACAACTCCAGATCATATGGATTAATGTCCCCTCCCCCTGTAGACATCTCCAGCAGCTTGAAGAGTGAATGAGATTCGCTCTCAACATTTTACGAGGTGTCCAGTAAAATCAATTCAAAATTTTAAATTGAACAAGTCTGGTTTTCAATTCCCTAGACACTTTCTTCCCATTCTTTAAAATATTTGCCCATTCAACATCAGTAAATTGTGAATTCAGATCTTTTTCCCATACGTGTTTAAGAAATGTAGAATCTTTATTTGAGCTCTTAAGGAGCATTAAATAGAAATTTGAGGCCTTAGATCTTTTGCCACAGGAACTCAAAGCCTGGATGAGCCAATCTACATCAGGAGGAGGGGTAGTTGTAGATCCAAAGACTTGACACAGCAGATGTCGAAGTTGTAAATATTTCCAAAACTGATTCTGTGGTAGTCCATACTGTGCCCGTAGAACATCAAATGATTTGAGAGCTCCCCCTTCATATAGATCTTTTAACATCAAGATGTCCTTTTTCACCCAGATTTTCCACATAAATGGGGATTTTCCAATATGGAGACTTGGGTTAAGCCAAATAGAAGCCATAGAATGAAGATGAGAGCTAAACTCTAGTATAGAAGCAACTATCTTCCAAACATATTGTAAAAAGGATATAATAGGATGCGACTGAAATTCAGAAGACAGTTTAATTGTGATTAGATGTACTAAGGGAAGAGGGCTGCTCAAATAATTCTCCAAATAAAACCAAGGGGGAGCTCTCTCAGGGGGGAGAGCCCAATGAATCAAATGTCTAAGACTAAAAGCGTAATGATATAAAACCAAATTTGGGACCCCCAAACCTCCTGAATCTATAGACTTCTGCAATCTTTTCAACTTTAATCTAGGGCGCTTACCATTCCATAAAAACTTATTGCACAACCTATCAAATTGTCGAAAATAACCAACTGGGATCTTAAGAGGAAGAGATTGCAGAAGGTAATTAAATCGGGGTGCACAAATCATCTTAATAACATTGATCTTGCCCCAGAGAGACAAAAAAAGAGGTGACCACCTTTCTATGTCTATTTTAAATTTTTCAAGCAAGGGTTCAAAATTAATCTGAATCAGATCTGATAAAATGTGAGGAAACAGGATGCCAAGATATTTAATTCCTAATTTTGGCCAAGAGAAGCCTATATTTTGACCAAATGTAAACAGTGTTTTAGGGCAATAAAATGTTAGAGGGAGAATTTCTGATTTTATCCAGTTAACTCTATAACCAGACAAACGTGAAAATTGGTTAATAATTTTAAGAAGAGCTGGAATTGATTTTTGAGGTTGTGTAATCAGTACCAATGCATCATCAGCATACAACATTATCTTATGGGTACTGCCATGGACCTGAATACCTGGAAAATTGCCGTCTTTGCGGATAGCAACAGCTAATGGTTCTAATGCCAAAGCAAAAAGCAAGGGACTTAAAGGGGAGCCCTGGCGCGTACCCCTATAAAGTCTAAAAGACTGTGATGTAACTCGATTTGATATCACTGAAGCTCTAGGTTCATTATATAGTAATTTAATCCAAGAAAGAAACTTTGAACCAAAACCAAAAGTCTCTAAAGTTGCAAAGAGATACTGCCACTCAACCCTGTCAAATGCTTTTTCAGCATCCAGGGAGAGGGCTGCCACTGGAGAGAGGTGGGCAAGTGAGGGATCATTTTGAACTAACCATATGATATCAATAAATCGCCTAATATTGTCTGCCGCACCCCTGGAACGAATAAAACCCACCTGATCAGGATTTATAAGAGATATCATTACTTTATCTAATCTTAATGCCAAAATTTTGGAGAGAATTTTACAGTCACAGTTTATAAGACTAATTGGTCTATAATTCTTACATTCTAACGGATCTTTATTGCTTTTTAAAATAAGCGAAATGAAAGCCTCTGTTAAAGAAGGGGGCAAACGGCCTTGTTCAAAAGATTCCGCAAACATTTCTAAAAGTAAAGGAGAAAGCTCATCAACACAGGCCTTGTAAAATTCCGCAGTGAATCCGTCAGGGCCCGGTGCCTTTCCAGTCGGGAGGCTCTTAATCACTTTCACAATTTCCTCTTTAGTAATTGGGGCGTCAAGTAAGTCTATTTGTTCCTTCGTTAGGGAGGGCAAAGATAAGGATGATAAAAATGCATAGATCTCTTGAGATCCAGCCTCCATTTCAGAAGAATAAAGCGAGGTGTAAAATTCTCTGAAAGCACCATTAATTTCATTTAAGTCTGACACCAGAGTACCATCCTGTGTCCTAATAGCAGATATAGTACACTGAGCTTCTTTCATTTTAATATATCTAGCCAGCATTTTGCCAGCTTTATCCCCCTCCTCAAACTGTTTGTGCCTAAGACGAAATAGGGAAAATTCAACTTTTTTGTGTTAGAATTGAATTCAGCTCATACTTAAGCTTCAGAAGGGGTGACAAATTTACTAAATTTGTGTCTTGTTTGAATGAAGTCTCTAATATAGCTATTCTCCTCTCCAAATCAATCTGTTTAGCAATGTTAGTTTTCTTTTTAAAAGATGCATATTGAATAATATGTCCCCTAATAAATGCCTTAAAGGCCTCCCAAGCAACCCTGGCAGAGGGAGCAGAATCCCAGTTTGTCTCAAGATATAAGGAGATCTCTGCTTTCAAAGAGGACACAAAATCTGGATTAAAAAGAAAGCTTGAATTAAGCCTCCATCTAGAATTTTTTTTCAACTGACAAGGCGGGATCATATGTAGAAAAGCAGGGGCATAATCTGATAGTATTATGCTACCAATGAAGCTCGAATTTACAGAAGAAACAGAAAATTTTGACATTAAAAAATAATCAATCCTGGAAAACACATTATGAACAGTGGAATAAAAAGTGTAATCCCTTGTGGACGGATTAAAAAGCCGCCAAACATCTACCAAACCAATTGCATTGCACATGTCTTTCAATATAGAGCCAGATTTAGATGAACGCTGTGAGGGGGTGCTCCGATCTAAAATGTTGTCCATGACCTGATTAAAATCCCCGCCTACTAAAATGGGATAATTACCCATTTCGCTTAATTCGTGTTCCAATTGTGCAAAAAATGCACAATCAACTATATTTGGTGCATAAACATTAGCGAGTATCATCCTATGGCCCTGAATTTCTATAAGAATTATAAGGAGTCGTCCATCATCATCACTAACCTCTTTTAGACACTTGAACTGCAAATGTTTATGAATAAGGATTGCTACCCCCCTGCTCTGGCTATTACCACAAGACGCAAACCCATGGCCCACCCAGTCCCGACAGAGTTTTTTAGATTCTGTTTTAGTGAGGTGGGTCTCTTGAAGCAACGCTACATCCACTTTTTTTGATTTAATAAACGCCAAAATTTTTTTCCTCTTAATTGGGTGGTTAAGGCCTTTAACATTCCAAGTAATGAGGTTAAGAAAGCTCTGACAATTAGCCAACATCATAAACGGTACATATTACCATCCAAAATATCCAGCAATTCTCCACCAAAAACCCCCTCACTGGGCAAAAGACAAACACAATAAAAATAAAAAAAAAAAAATAAAAACCCAAAAACCACATAATCATAAAGTAACATAATCGGTGACCTGAAACCAATGTCACCCATCGGTGCACAAAAACCGCACCAACCAAAAAAAAGAAAATAAAAAACTCTAGGACCGTGACTGTGAACAGTGCAATAAACTTAGGGAGAGCCGCAACATCGCAGCAGCCTCATGCCTATAAACAATAAAGCGTGGGCAAAGAAAAGGAACCTTACATTAATACCTGCATCAAATCCTCAGTCAAAAATATATAACAAATAAACATATAGCATATATTCATACCATTGTTCATCAATGTCTCACGGTAGTGAAAGAATCAGGTTCAATGCTTTTTTAGGGTCAGTGAACTCCTGTTTACCACTTGCCAACTTCACAACGAGAACTGCAGGGTACCTGAGAGAGAATGCAATCTTCTTCTGGTGCAGCAGGTGTTTACACTGCTTGAACGCCGCTCTCATCTCGGATACTCGTCTGGAATAATCCGGGAAAATCATGATGTGATGACCATTCCAATCCAGCTTTCCCATCCTGCGCGCTGCCTCCACAATACGCTCCCTATCCTGGAAGCGCAGAAGTCGAATCAGGATAGCCCTGGGTGGCTGCCCGTCAGGTCTGCGTCCAGCGAGGCTCCGATGCGCACGGTCAATTTCCAGCCCTCCAGGGAACTCCATTTTCAGCAGATGTGGGATAGCTTTGCGCATGAAGGTAAGGGCATCTGATTTTTCACAATTTTCTGGAAAGCCGACAAAGCGTAGATTGTTTCGGCGTGATCTATTTTCTAAATCGTCCAGCTTCAAAAGTGGACGATGAATATGGGTAAAAATCTTAAGATTTTTACCCATATTCATGTTTTTCCATTTTTTTAACTTGTGCTCCTAACCCCTTTAACAACAAAACTAACACATATTTATACAAAAACACATTAACAAATCCGGTATTTGTGGTTTTAGTCTGGAATGATTCAGATCCTACTTGACAGATAGAACAATGTGTGTAAGCCTTGCTGGTTTTGAATCTTCCTCTGCTTCCCACAGGGCTCAATTTTAGGGTACCTGCTTTTCTCCCTTTATTTGCTTCCACTGGGATCCATAAAGCATGATATCTCCTTCCACTGTTACGCTGATGACACTCAGATATGCACCACTTATAAAAAGTTAGGGATATTCGGCTTTTGGGTGAAATTTCAGGATGCCCCTAAAATTCACTAACATTTACAGATGAACTTACTTTGACCTTCTCTAACCTTTTGAATGCACATTTCCAGCTGTTCAATATTTCAGTGCTTTTTGCATAACTTGCTGTTCTCTAACAAGATGCTTAAGGGCAAAATTCACAGCAGGTGTTTGATCCATGAATTGACCAATAAATTTTCTGGTTCAGTTACAATTGGTATTTAAACAGTCCTCTTCATCATGCTGTTCACATTTTGAGATCATAAGACTAAGACAACACCTACCAACTGATCAACAGTACCTCGCCATTGCGAGGCTTCAAACAGGATGTTCTCAGAGGGAAGTGGCCACTGAGCTTAGAGTGTCACAGACTGTCATCAGCAAGTTGCAACAGAGATACACAGAAAGTGGAAGAGTCACAGAAAGGCATAGAAGTGGACGTCCTTTGGCCACATCCCACGCTGTTGACTGCTTCATCGTGAATAGTGCCCTGCAGAACGGGATGATGAATGCTACTCAACTCCAGGCACATTTAAGGGAGGTCAGAGGAACCAAAGTCTCACATCAGACCATTCAAAACCGTTTACATCAGCTAGACAACTGCAAGAGTACCTGACTACGCCACCAGGCACAGGCATCATTGTCTTGCATGGACCAGTGAGCATTTACGTTGAACAAGGGACCAGTGGGCCTCAGTGCTGTTCTCTGATAAAAGTTGATTCATGTTGAGCAGAAATGATGGCCGCCAATGATGTTGGAGACATCAAGGAGAGTGCTATGCATCAGCCACTGTCGTCACCAGACGAGCCTTTGGTGGTGGTGGTGACGCAATCTGGGCAGGTGTGTCTAGTCAATACAGAACTGCCCTAAACCTTGTGAATGGTACAGTGACAAGCAAATACTACCTTAATAACATCATTAATCTAGTTATTCTGCCGCTGCATGAACAACACAGCCATAATTTCATCTTCATAGATGACAATGCGCCAGCTCATCAAGGTCGCATCATGAGGGAATGGCTGCTGGCGGCTGGTGTACCTCAAATGGAGTGGCCTGCACTTTCTCCAGACCTGAATCCCATAAAAAACTTATTGGATCAGCTGAGCCACCGTGTAGAAGCTCGTAATCCTGCACCCCTCAACCTCAATGACCTGAGGGCCACCCTTCAAGAAGAGTGGAATGCCATGCATCAGCAGACAATAAGTCGAGTTGTGAACAGCATGAGACATCATTGTCAAGCTGTAATTGATGCCCAAGCGCATATGACAAGTTATTGAGACATTGCCATTTTTTTTTTTTTGGTATACCCACCGTTGTTGGCTTTTGTTTCAATAAACTGTTTGAGATGAGGAAATCACCATTGCATGCTTCTACTTAAATGCCCTACTTTCATGATATATCACTGTACCGTGAATGTTTTACATTTTCCATAAATTTCACATGAAAGCCAAATATCTCTAATGTTGTGTGAGCTGTGTATGTACCATTAAAGCAGAAGGAGGTCTCGTCATTAAAATCACTCCTTGTATGTCTTGATGACATTAAAGATTGGATGGCTTTAAACTTTTTACGTTTTAATGAAAATAAGACTGAAGTGATGGTGTTTGGATCCAGTAGCTGTAGTGAGTCCCCACCTGTTGACTTGGGCTCCTTGGCATGGTTTGTTTAGCCAACCGTTACTAATTTGAGTTTAATTTGGACAGTGATTTTAAATTAGATCCTCAAATCAGTACAATAGTGAAGTCCAGCTTTTTCATCTAAGGCAGTTGGCAAAGGTTAAACCAATCTTTTCAAAGCAGCACTTTGAAACAGTAATCCATGCCTTCATCGTCTCGTCTGGATTACTGTAAAGCACTTTATTTTAGAGTCAGCCAGTATTCCCTCTCACGTCTCCAGTTGGTTCAAAATGCAGCTGCATGTCTTTTAACTGTAACACGTAAGAGGGACCACATTACACCCATTTTAGCTTTCCTTCACTGGCTGCCTGTGCACTTTAGGGATCATTTTAAAATTATTTGATTTGTTTTTCAATTATTAAATGGCCTTGCCCCACCATACCTTTCTGAGCTGCTCCATCGTTACACTTCTGCTCGGTCTCTCAGGTCAGCTGATCCGCTGCTCCTGGAGATACTGAAATCAAAGAGGAAGCTCAGAGGGGACAGAGCTGTTTCTGTTGCTGCTCCTAAATTGTAGAGTACCGGCCTTTGTCCATCAGACAGCACTCTTCACTGTCCAGTTTTAAAACTCATTTTAAAACCAATTTTTATTCTCTGGTTTTTGACCCAGTTTGAGACATTGATTTCATTTGTTCTTATTGTCTCTATTGTATGACTACTGTTTTGTTTGTGCTGTTTTGTACTTTTTTAGCTGTATTTTAATGTTTTTATTGTTTTTATGTTTTATTTATCGTTGACTTACAACACTTTGTGTCAGCTGTCATTTTTAAAGTGCTTTATAAATAAAGTTGGATTAAATCATTAATCACTGAAATATGAGAAATAAAGGTGAAACATGGCAAAAGTTTTTTAAAAAAGTGATAAACTGCCAAAAAGTTGCAAGAAAAACCTCACTAATTGTTGAGAAAATTGAACATTTCGGACATTGAAGAGAGAAAAAAACGTTAAAAAAAAATGTGGGGGGGGGGGGCACACTGGGGAGGAAATCTGCCTAGGGCGTCATACAACCCAGGACCACCCCTGCTTGGCTGTAATGAGCAATGTTTCCTTAAACCTACGATAAAGCCAGCAAAGTACTGGTATCCTTTTAGACCAAGGATGGGCAACTTTGGTGGTAGTGAGGGCCACAATTTTTTTTCCTCACTTCCCAAGGGCCAGATTTACATGTATACCTTCCACATGTGTGTGTGTGTGTGGGGGGGTCATTATTTCCTGCAACGTCAAAAGTTTCACAATGAAAACTGAAAATGTAAATGAAAATAAAAGCTACTCAGTGTTTTATCATATTAGAATTAAAATTACTGATAAAGTTATATCTGCCCTGCAATAGACTAGCAATCTGTCACAGGTTTGGTTAACACAGGACTCAGGCACAGGCAGGACCAAGTGCAACAATGATGTTAATTTATTAAACAAAAACTCAAATACAAACAAATAGCAGTAGTGATAGGACTTCTGGTGCTGGAGCTTTGGCATGTGCACCAAGTAATCCAGAAAAGCTTTTCAAAGTGTGTATTACTGACAGATGGGATGACATCGGAAGCCTCGCTGGCCAGTCGCACCACATGACTGGGTCAGGAAGCGATTAATGATTTTGCACGCAACATGAAATAAAGTGAGCAGTGATACACAATGGAAATCCCTGTCCCTCACATTTTGTGTTGTCAGATCTTTGACTGTGTAATGGATTTGCCACAGCCAATCTTCATTTTCAGATGGAGCCAGCACTAAAAGATGGACTTCTCCCGTTTGGAAACATTTTGATCTCATTTCTTCCAATAAGGTATTTACAGTTATTAAGTTGGTGCAGTTTCGACAAATAGTGGCTGCTTGTTGTAACTAGAGTGGTGGCATAGAGATAAAGCAGCTACCCTGCAACTGAGAGGCCAGGGTTCAAATCCCAGCTACAATAGGTCATGTCATTCTTGTAATTTATTTTCATTTGCAAGGTGAAGTGCCTGTTGTGGTTCAAAGAGTTTGGATACAACAATAACACATCATCTATGCTGAGGCAGTATCACGCCTTGCATGAGAATAAGGACAACAAAGGTGAATGTACTGGGAATGACAGAAACATGTCTACCCTACACTTTACAAACTTGCAGTAGACTTCCTTTGCATCCTCTGGGCCCTCTGAAAGAGTATTTTCCAAAGCTGTTGAAATAATCTCAACAAAAAAAAAAAAAGAAATCATCTTAGTCCAAATACTGTGGAAAAGTTATTTCTTAATAAAAATGGGTAAGTAGCACAAGCACACCTAACTGTAACACAGGCACATTCACTGTAGTCATCCCAGATTTTATTTCTTTTTCCCTTATGATCATTGATATTTCTTAAAGACAGTAGATTTATTGAAATGGAAAAAATACACATTAAAACAATAATGCCCTTGTAAAAATCTGCATGTTTTATACTTTTTGTCCAGTAGATGGCATAGTAGAGCAAATGAAGTTTCACATGAGGCTTCGTCCATATGAACCCATCCATCCATCCATCTTCTTATGCTTAATCCTTTTTGGGTTGGGGGGGTGGGCTGGGGCCTATCCTAGCATTTTTGGGCGAAAGGCAGGCTACACCCTGGACAGATTGCCAGTCTGTCCAGGGTGTCTGTCCAGTCGCCAGTCTGTCCAGGGCCAACACAGAGAGACAAACAATCATTCACTCTCACAGTCATACCTAAGGACAATTTAGAATCCCCAGTTTGATACCAATTAACCTAACATCCATGTTTTTGGCTTGTGGAAGGAAACCGGAGAAATCCCAGAGTAAAAGCTTCAAGCCTTCAAGAAAGCCTCATTTGGCCATCACTAAATAGCAGTGCGTGGGCTGAATAACGAAAAAGCGATGGAAGGAAAACCCGCTACACAGGATTACACTGGGAGACCAGAGGGAAATACAACAATGATGCCACACCAGAATACAAACTCAGACTGACATAAATAGGGTAACTGATAAGTACAAATGTGAAACAGCTGGGGAACAATCAGGTGCTAAACAGGAGCACATGAGAGAAAGTGTCTACTGGTATGGAAAGCATGAGGAGCTGGGAACAATAGGTAAACAAATATACACACGCGACCCAGAACCACACAAAGGAATACAGAAATGCAAAAATGATAATCATAATAATAATAACTAGAGGGCAATCAGACAGTGCATACCTCTGCCAAGGCTCCGTTCCTTCCTGCCTTTGTCCTCCCCTCAGTCCCTTTGTCCGTCCATATCGCCATCCATCTATACATTGTGTCCGTCCATATCGCCATCCATCTATACATTGCAAGATAGAACCCTGGCGGAGGTATGCACTCACGGATCACCTCCCACATCTAATGAGTTCATCTTTGGGAAAAGGGCCACCTCTGGTGACAATTTCATCCAAATCCATCCAGTAGTTTTGGAGTATTGTTACTAACACTCTGTGAGAAGATAAGAGTCTTGGTGGAGGTATGCATTTTGAGATCATCACCAAAATCTAATCATGTGTTCAGTGTGCCATTGCACATCTTTCCGGAAAATTTGAATGAAAGGCACTATAATAAATGCAATCCATTATTATTATTATTACAATTATTATTATTATCAGCCAGAGAAATGACAGCAAAAACAATATGACTACATTATATGACTACATAATAATAATAATAATAATAATAACAAGACTGTCATAATTGTATTGACTGCACATTGGGGCTGGGCAATTCCACCTTAAATCAACATCATGGTTTATTGAATCTTTCAGGTTGGTTTTTGTTTTGTTTTTCCTCCTCTCTTCTCCATTACAGTTTACTGACAAGTTTCAGAAGTATTAAGTAATATTACACAACAGTGCAGTATCATACCATTTTTTTTAATTATTTTTTTTTTTGCAGTTATCAACTACAAATTCACATTGTTTGATACAGCAAAGTTCAGCCTCCACCTCCTCCACTGTCACCTTCCATTCTTGTTTTCCTGCACTGGCATCCTATGTCCCGCACTTCCTTAATTCTGATTGGCTGCTTAGAAAGGTCTGACATTGGTCTGACATTGACGAGCGCAGCTGTACAGTAGTCTGACAAGTTGAACTTTTTTTCAGCCCTGAGCACCGTGACAAAAAGCGATCACCACTCTAAGTGCCGAGGGCACTCAGCGCTGTAAACACTAGACTACATAGACAATGAATAGAAAATAGTCGCCCACGGTAAGAAAAATGAGTTTGGCGGACATACCCCCTAATACTTTTTCTGCAGTGTTTGGCTTCCGTGCTGCCGAGGCGAGTGGCCTTATGGCATGATCACGCAGGTAACCGAGTGGACATGTCTTAAAGGGGAAGTACATGAAAAGTGCCAGATTAATATATAAAATAATACTCAAAAAATTCATGCATCCACATCGTGATCCGAGTCACAACCAAAATCTAATCAACTATTCCCTGTGCCATTACACACCTTTCCTGAAAATTTAATTCAAATCCATTTATAACTTTTTGAGTTATGTTGCTAACAGACAAACCAACCAACCAACCAACCATCAGACAAACCAACCAACACCACTAAAATCATTACCTCCATCCTCCCTTGGCGGAGGTACTAATAAACAACCAAAACCAAAAAGAACAGAAAGCATGGGCATGGTCCCCCGATCATGTCCAGATTCTGACACAGTCTGTCCTGCGAGTACTCTGCCTCTTGCCCAAAGATGCTGGGATAGGCTGCAGCCCCCCCCCCCCCCCCCACCGACCCGAAAAGGATTAAGCAGTAAAAGATGGATGGATAGATAAAATTATATCAAGACCTAATTTTTAAAACTCTCTATCAAAATGATGACCAAAGAGAAATTTTGCACAACAATTAACAAAAAAAAGCCAAGAAGAAAAGGAAATATTATGAGACTTAGCTTGCTCTTGGATTCATTGTGGATGTGGAGGGGCAGAGAAATAGCTTTGGGTAGGTGGGCTTGTTACGTTAAGAAAAGTGTAAGAAAGGTTTAAGAGTTTAAGAAGTTTAAAAAGTTTAAGAACCTGGACTTCCGGTCTGGACGCCATGGCGACTGCAGCTTAACACTGAAGCTCTCAGACCCAATCCAGGATAACACCTTGAAAATCAAACTTAACGGATTTTTGGAGGAGTGAAAATCAAAAGACAAAATCATCATGTCTAAAGGAAAACAGAAGAAACTGAAATTCTCCAGGCCAGGACACGTATCGGCCGGAGAATCTGAACTGGAAGATCTCCGTTCAGAAGACGAGGAACTGGTGATAGCTAACAAAAGGGTTAGCCTGAAATCACTATTTGAGGAGCTACGACGATTTCGCCGAGATGTTACGGCCGAATTTCGGGAATTCAGAGAAGAATTGAAAAGGACAAACAGCAGAGTGGACCAGGCCGAGAACCGAATCTTGGAAACAGAGGATCGAATAAAAGTGCTCGAAGATTCTGTGCTAGACCTACGCAAAAGACAAGCAGCTATAGAGGCTAAGCTAACCGACCAAGAAGGAAAACAAAGAAGAGACAACATAAGAATTCATGGTCTGATAGAAGGAACCGAAAATGGTTTTAACTCAATGGCAGAATGCGTGGAATCCTTACTAAGAGAGAAATTGGATATTCCACAAACCACCGACTTGAAGATAGAAAAGGCACATCGTTCATTAGCCGCTAGGCCGGCGGCGGAAGCGCCCCCACGTTCGGTGTTGGTAAGATTTTCCAATTTCAAAATAAAACAAGAGGTTGTAAGACTGGCCTGGCAGAAAAAAGGATTTATGCACCAGGAGAGAAAAGTCTACGTGGAACACGATTACGCCCCGGAGGTCCTTAAAAAGCGCAGGGAATACAATGACGCGAAAAAGGTGTTAAGAGAGAAGAAACTGCGCTTTCAGACACCATTTCCTGCGAAGTTAAGGGTCTTCTACGGCGATGAAACGTGTCTCTATAATTCGGCGGAAGAAGCAACAGCTGACATGGCGAAAAGAGGGCTCCCGGTAACGGTATTTAAACCCGCAGCAGACCCGAGTGAGAAGATCAAAGCGCAAACATGGACAACACAAAGACCCTCAAAATCCACGGACCAGCAGCGGGAAACCCAGCACCAGAGCGTCGCGGATAAACTATCCGTTTTCAGGTTGGAATAGCGACCTTTTTTTTTTTTTTTTTTTTTTTTTTTCTTTTCTCTTGAATCAATCCGCACATCCAACCCCCCTCATACAAGGTAACAAACATTAAAGGAGATGCATATTCAGCATGTGGTAAAACATTTCATGGAACAATCATATTATTTGAAACAAATAAGTCTTTGTAATAAAAAAAAAAAAACTTGTTAAAATAGAAATGTGACAATAATCCACATGTTCTCCTCATACTAACAAATACTGTTTTTGCATGAATGTTTGATGTGATGGGGGTGGGAGGGTGCACACAATTTCACAGGGTATAGGCATAAAAGGAAAAAAAAAATCATTACAAGTTTGGATTGGGTTCTGAAACTCACGTTAAAAGCATGGGACTACTTTCAGTGGTAAGAGAGGGCCCTCAACACGTAACAGAGTTTGAGGAATTTCCCTCAGAGCCTTCACTCCATCAAGGCTCTTACAGGGTCTTTAAAAAGACCTCAGCTCAGGAAGTTCTTATGACAGCTTTTTGTTTTAAAGTTTTTTACACTATGTTCTTAATGTTTTTCTTGTTTTTAATGTTCTTTCAGTTTCTGAGTAGCACAAAAGAGGGCCACCACACAGTTATACTAAACAAAACAACACAATGGAGAAACAGGGTGTAACCAAAATAATTTCATATAATGTAAAAGGAATCCTGAATCCAGTTAAAAGATCCAAGATTCTAGGCAAAATGAAAAAAGACAATGCAGGAATAATACTTTTACAAGAAACCCACCTAACAGACGTGGAACACAATAAACTCAGTAGACAAGGGTTTAAAATGATCTCTTCATCTTCATATAAATCAGGGAGGAGGAGGGGAGTAGCGACATTGATATCAACCAAAATTACATTTGAAAAAAAATCAGAACACAAAGATAAAGAAGGGAGATACAGTTTGGTAACTGGGCGGCTAGAGGGAGAAGATATCACCCTGCTGAATGTGTATGCTCCCCCAGGGGCTAACTGGAAATTTTATAAAAATGTATTCGACCTAATGATAACTAAAGCTCAAGGTTTAGTGATATGTGGTGGGGGCTTCAATCTTAGACTGAATCCATACTGGGATGCTTCTGGTAATTCCCCACATCAAAATAACACCCAAAACAGGAAGACTCGGATGCTACTAAAAGAATTGGGAATCTGTGACGTGTGGAGGGAACTCAACCCCAGTGTAAAAGACTATACATTTTACTCAACTCCACATTCATCTTACTCAAGGATTGACTATTTTTTTATGTTTAATAGAGACATTGGAAGAGTAAAAACATGTAAAATAGGACTGATGGATCTCTCCGACCACAGTCCGATCTACATGGACTTAAATATCCAAAAATACACAAATAATACATTTTCTTGGAGGTTAAATTCAAATGTCCTGAAAGGACATTTGAATTTCCAAGATGGCGCCCACAGCGGTCGACATGGTGCTTCGCTGCGCTCTTTGTTTGTTTTTGTTTGTCAATTGTGTGTCTGCTTGCACTTATACCCGTGAAGAACTTTTAAATATCAGGACTTTGACCCCCACGGACCTCCTCCCAGTTTTTCTAGCCCCTGCCGCCGATCTGGTTTATTGTTTGGCTCGGAAAGTGAGACGGCGGAAGAGAGGAAGACGAGCGGGCGCTCTCGTGCGACTTCGCAGGAGAGGCTCGCGAACGGCGCTGCCTGGCATATTTCTGTCCAATACCAACTCTCTCTCTAACAAGGTGGATGAACTGAGACTGCTGATGCGTTTTAAGGACCTCGCCTCCTCAGCTGTCCTCTGCTTTACTGAGACCTGGCTCCGGGAAAATATACCGGACAGCGCGCTGCGCCTCGACGGCTTCCAGCTCTTCCGTGCTGATCGTGACACAGAGCTTTCCGGCAAGACCACAGGAGGCGGTGTCTGCTTCTACATCAACTGTAGCTGGTGCTCTGATGTAACGGAAATTTCCAAACACTGTTCTCCTGCCTTGGAATTTCTTGTTATCAACTGCAAGCCTTTTTATTCCCCACGGGAATTTGCTTCTTTTATACTGATCGCTGTGTACGCCCCTCCCGACGCGGACACGCGCGAAGCTCAGCGCGTGCTCGCGGATCACATTCAACACACAGAGCGGAGTTTTCCAGACTCGCTGATTATTGTGGCTGGCGACTTTAATCAGTGCAATCTGAGCCACGATCTCCCCCGCTACAAACAGTTTATTAAATGCCCCACCAGAGGATTAAACACACTGGATCACTGTTACACCACAGTGAAAGACGCATATCGCGCTGTCCCTCGAGCTGCGCTGGGATTATCTGATCACGTGATGGTTCACCTCATTCCCACATACAGACAGAGATTGAAGCTCACTAAACCTGTTGTGAGCACTACGAAGATACGGACCAGTGATGCTGAGGAGAAGCTGGAAACGTGCATGGAAATATCTGACTGGGGCATGCTT
Source organism: Pholidichthys leucotaenia (assembly GCA_020510985.1). Classification (NCBI taxonomy): domain Eukaryota; kingdom Metazoa; phylum Chordata; class Actinopteri; order Cichliformes; family Pholidichthyidae; genus Pholidichthys; species Pholidichthys leucotaenia. The sequence goes on along the minus strand of CM035845.1, from coordinate 36,616,713 downwards.
AAAGGAGCCACGCATGATCTGGATGAGTACACGGACACTGTGAACTCATATATCCACTTTTGTGAAGAGAACATTCTTCCATCACGCACCAGGGTGAGTTACTCTAATGACAAACCCTGGTTCACAGCTAAGCTCAGACAGATCAGGAAGGAGAAGGAAGCAGCGCTGAAAAGTGGAGACAGGGACTGCTACAGGGAGGTTAAATACCGGTTTAACAGAGAGCTGAAGAGGGCTAAATCTGTGTACTCAGAGAGACTCCAGCAGCAGTTCACTGCTAATGATTCGGCTTCCGTGTGGAGAGGACTGAGGCAGATCTCCAACTATCGGCCTCAGGCTCCTAAAGGTCAGGATGACAAAGCCCTTTGTCAGAGACTGTCCCAACACTATGCCCGTTTTGACACCTCGTCATCTGTGTCCAACTCCCCCCCTCCCTCCAGCTCCACAGCCTCCACATTCCCTACTTCATTTAAGGCACCCCCCCCCACCTCCCCCCCTCCCCTTATCATCAGTGAGCAGGATGTGCTCAAACAGTTCTCCAGACTGAACCCGCGCAAGGCCCCCGGCCCAGACGGCGTGTCTCCCTCCACCCTGAGACTCTGTGCGAAACAGCTGGCTCCTGTATTCACAGACATTTTTAACACCTCCCTTAAGTTATGCCACGTGCCGTCCTGCCTCAAATCCTCCACCATCATCCCTGTCCCCAAGAAGCCACGGATCACTGGACTTAATGACTACAGACCTGTAGCGCTCACCTCTGTAGTCATGAAGTCCTTTGAGCGCCTGGTCCTGTCCCACCTCAAGTCCATCACCACCCCTCTCCTGGACCCGCTGCAGTTTGCCTACCGAGCCAACAGGTCTGTAGACGATGCAGTCAACCTGGCCCTCCACTCCATCCTGCAGCACCTGGACTCCCCGGGAACCTACGCCAGGATCCTGTTTGTGGACTTCAGCTCCGCATTCAACACCATCCGCCCCGCTCTGCTCCGGGACAAGCTGTCCCTGCTCAACGTGCCTGACTCCCTCTGCAGGTGGATCATCGACTTCCTGACGGACCGGAGGCAGCATGTGCGGCTGGGAAAGACTGTCTCAGACTATACTAGCATCAGCACCGGATCACCCCAGGGCTGTGTACTTTCCCCCCTACTCTTCTCCCTTTACACCAACTCCTGCACCTCCAGCCACCAGTCTGTCAAGTTGATCAAGTTTGCGGACGACACCACCCTCATCGGGCTCATCTCCAACGGCGACGAGTCCGCCTACAGGAGAGAGGTGGCCCAGCTGGCGTCCTGGTGCAGCAATAACAACCTGCAGCTGAACGCTCTGAAGACAGTGGAGATGATTGTAGACTTCAGGAAAGTCACTACTCCTCTGCCCCCCCTCACCCTCTCAGGCTCTCCCATCACCACTGCTGATTCCTTCCGCTTCCTAGGCACTACCATCACCAGGGACCTCAAATGGGAGCTGACCATCAGCTCACTCATCAAAAAAGCCCAGCAGAGGATGTTCTTCCTGCGGCAGCTGAGGAAGCTCAAGCTACCCACCAAGATGTTAGTGCAGTTCTACACAGCCATCATCGAGTCCATCCTCACCACCTCCATAACCGTGTGGTACGCAGGAGCCACTGCCAGGGACAGACTAAGGCTGCAGCGCGTCGTGCGCACTGCTGAGAAGGTGATCGGCTGCAAGCTCCCATCTCTCCAGGATCTGTACATCTCCAGGACCCGGAGGCGTGCTGGCCGGATCATAGCCGATCCCTCACACCCTGGTCATGTACTGTTTGCACCCCTCCCCTCTGGTAGAAGACTTCGGTCCATCCAGACTAAAACCTCCCGTCACATGAACAGCTTCTTCCCCTCTGCCATTAGACTGCTGAACACTAAGTGACTCTCGTGCACCATGTACAGCAGCTCAACCAGACTCATGTCAATCATCACTGTTTTCTTCCTGCATTACCGACTGCACTATATAGTTCTCCACAGTATCTGCTGCTGGCTAATATATATTTTAACTGTTGACCAGTATCACTTAATCTTATCCTACACTTTATTACATGTATAGTTTATTTCTCTTATCTTATCATGTTTAATGTTGCAGCATTGTACCGAGACAAATTCCTAGTTTGTGTACTACATGAACAATGGCAATAAACCTGATTCTGATTCTGATTCTGATTCTGACCATTGAAAGATGAATTGGAATCAGATATTCTCAGATATTTGGAAGATAACGATAATGGAGAAGTATCCCCTTTAATACTGTGGGATGCATGTAAAGCTGTAATAAGAGGAAAGATTATTGCAAAACTGGCAACCCAAAAGAAACTAAGACAAGAAAAACTATCCACATTAGAGTCAGAACTTAGGAACCTAGAAAAAGAACACAAAGGCAACACTCATTCTACTGACTCGCTCAAGATTAAAGAAATTAAAAACCAAATAAATGAGATCTACACAATAGAAATCCAGAAGAAACTTACATTTCTGAAACAAAAATACTATGAAGCAGGCAGTAAATCGGCAAAATTGCTAGCCTATAAATTGAGGAAACATCAAACAGAAAGAGCAATCTACAAAATCAGAGACCCAGTATCAAAGGAAATAAAATTCAGAATTCAGGATATTCTTAAAAACTTCGAGAATTACTATAAGAACTTATACTCCCACAAAAAACATAAAAACGCATCCGAGGCATTCCTAAACACATTAAACCTTCCCCAACTTACGGAGTCACAAAATAAAACACTACTGTCAGAAATACATCCTAAAGAATTGGAAAAAGCAATTATGAAACTTAAAGCTAACAAATCCCCAGGAGCTGATGGCTATACAGCAGAGTGGTACAAAACCTTTAAACAGCAACTATCTCCTCTCCTCCTGAAAACATTTAATTATGTCCTCCACACAGGGGAAATCCCCCCCTCCTGGAGAGAAGGGGTCATTGCAGTTATACCTAAACCTGAAAAGGATAAACTAGAGTGCTCCAACTACAGACCAATCAGTGTATTAAATCAGGACTATAAGCTTTTTACCATTATCCTTGCCAAAAGGTTAGAAAATATACTGACAGACCCAATTCATTTAGACCAAACAGGTTTTATAAGACAAAGACAGACACAAGACAACATTCGACGCACTTTACACATAATTCATCATATAAAAAAATATAACTTAAATGCAGTCATATTGGGATTAGATGCTGAAAAAGCATTTGATTCGGTTGACTGGTCTTTTCTATATAGAATCTTATCCAGTTTCAATTTTCATAACAACTTCATTAGAACTATACAGGCATTATATAAAAAACCAACAGCTAAAATAAGGATTAACGGTAATTTATCATCATCTTTTGAACTGGAAAGAGGATGTCGTCAGGGCTGCCCCCTGTCTCCACTGCTCTTTGCAATCTTCATAGAACCTCTGAGCCAATGGATAAGACAAAACCAAAAAATTCAAGGTATTACACTTGGTCAGAAGGAACATAAAATAGCACTCTTTGCTGATGACATTTTAATATACCTAGGGCAGCCGGACACTTCTTTACCAGAACTAACCTCAGTTTTTTCAGAGTATGGAGATTTATCGGGGTACAAATTAAATATGCATAAAACCCAAGTTTTAACATTCAACTATGACCCAAATCATTATTCACTAAGCAAACTCAAAACTAACTGGGAGTCGGAATCTATGAAATATCTGGGGGTCAATATCCCGAAACAACTCAACAAAATTATATCACTAAACTATGATCCACTGGTGACAAAAATAAAATCTGACCTAGCAAGATGGAATATGATACCATTCTTGGGTACTGCACAAAGAATTGAAGCAGTCAAAATGAATATACTTCCACGTCTTCTATACCTTTTCCAAACAATACCGGTAGAACCTCCCAAAAAAACATGGCAGGAGCTGGACAGAAGGATCTCAAGATTCATATGGCAGGGCAAGAGACCTAGAATCAGATATAGAACCCTACAGCTAAACAAAGACAAAGGTGGGCTCGCGCTGCCAAATATCAGGGACTACTTTAAAGCCGCACAAATTAAAACTTTAGTAGAGATATGTAACCCAGTCTGCACTGCACAATGGAAGGAGATCGAATGCCAAATAACAAGTGACATCCCCCTACAGGCGATAATAGGGAACAATGCCTTACCTAAGCTTTTGAATAACACTAACCCGTGGATAGAGACCCCGCTAAAAATTTGGTTTAAGATAGTCAGAGAGAATCAAACTAAAGAGCCCTATCGACTTCTGCAATGGATCGCCTATGATCAGGACTTTACTCCTAATAAAACAGACACCAGATTTAAAAAGTGGAAGGAGAAAGGGCTGATAAAATATTACGATTTTTTTAAAGGGCAAATCTTAAGAAGTTTTGAAGATTTGAAAAAACAAGGCCTAATAAATCAAGACCTTTACAGGTTCTTCCAGCTTAGACACCACATAAACAATATACTTAAAAAGGAGGTTTTGGAAAGGGCCCAGTCAGGTGTTCTGAAGGTCTTCTTAATGGCATATAAAGGGATCCCAGGGATCAGATACATTTCTAAAATATACCAAGGTCTTCAAGACTTAAAAGGAGACAACACATCTTATATAAAAGAGAGATGGGAAAAAGAGGGGAATTTCACTTTACAACTGGAAATATGGGAAAAGCTAAATAAACAGCAATGGAAAAGTACCTCATCCCTGCAGTGGAGAGAATTTGGATGGAAAAACTTGGCAAGATTTTTCAGAACACCTGCACAAAACAAATTTACCCATAAGGGATTGAACTGTTGGCGCTTGTGTGGTGAAAAGACTGCAAATCATTTTCATGTGTTTTGGTCATGCCCAGTTATCCACCAATATTGGACCAAGGTACAGACAATATTGGGGAAAATATTCAAAATTACAGTTCCCTTTTCTTTTGTAACTTTGTATTTGGGTTTACTACCGGACTCACTGGAAAGACGAGGAGAAAAATACTTATTCAATGTTTTAATATTGGCAAGCAAAAAAGCTCTAACTAAAAAATGGATGTTGAAGGACTGTCCTACACCTGAAGATTGGACTAACGTGATCCAAGACATTTACTCGATGGAAAAGTTGACATTCGCACTGAGACAGGACATGGATGGGTTCATGAACTTTTGGCAACCCTGGACCGCATATGTGTCTTCCATTAGATCTAATCTTTGACAAATACCATTTCAATAATGGTTCCGCTCTTTGTTCCAACGCTACTCAGATGCTCTTTTATCTTTATTTACTTACTTTTTCTTTTTGTTTGTTTTTTACTGGTTTGTTTGGTTTTTTTTATTTGTTTTTTGTTTTTTTTTCTCTTTAATTTCACTTTTTCTTTCACTTTAAAAAAAAAAAGGGGTGTTGTAAGAATTAATCTTCCAATGTTGTCAGATATCAGAAAATAAGGGAACATGTGATGAAAATGTAAACACTGCATTGCTGTAACGACCTGTATACCCTTTACAAAAACTTAAATAAAAAAAAAAAAAAAAAAAGTTTAAGAACCACTGGTATGAATGAACAAAAAAAATCAGCAGATTATAACGACCAGTCTCTGAACTTTTACTGCTGACATGGGATTGAAACTGTCAGTGCTTCAGTCACGCTCTTTAGAAAGAAACCTCAAAGCTTTGGATATTTTTCTGCATAATTAGAAGAAAAGCCTCCAAGCTCCATGAGGCTTCACCTGCCAAACAAGAATAAATGCTACAGCTCCTTAGTAGTATGTATTCTTGTTTAAAAGCAGCCTACTTTGCACATTTATTGCTGTTTACAGCCTATTAATGCAGTCTTAGCAGGCAACATACCTTAAAAACACATTCTCCCCCGGTGCACTGTTCCCTCTGTGGCTTCCTCACTTTCGCTCTCTTGCTTGACCACTTGCATACAGAGCAACACCTAGGTTTCAATTGGAGCTCCCTCTGCTGGCATTCTCTATACAGCAGTTCCAGGATGCCACTAGCATCTTAACACGATGTAAACAAACAATCTACCATGAGAAAAGAATCATGTTTCAGACCATTTACGGATAATTTCTCAACATACCGACACTTGTGCAGTTGTCATATGCTCCAACAAAATTATACAAATACAACCCAATTCTAAGAAGCTCTGCTGACTGGATCGTGCTAAATTCTCGTTTTAGTAATGCATTGGTGTGAATGGCATAGCCATACCATTGTGAAAGTTTTCACTCCGGAGGACTTGGATCACTGACTGAGGTTACATGACTGCAAAACCTCAATAGCAACCAGCCCCTTGCATGGATGGATGGCGTGGGATAGCACATGGGTGAGTTTTTTTTTTTTTTTTTTAATCACACACCTCCATTGCTGTAAACGAGAAAATGGGATTGTGGGGCAGAGATGTATGTATCTGACTGGTTAGACTGATGACGTACGTGTTTGAGTGCTACTCGGGACAAATTTGATTGGTGAAATTTGATGAAAATGATGACAACTAGCCAAAATTGCAGGAAACTTGTGGTGACAGGACAAGGTTTCAAATTCACGCAGAAATGGATGGGATTGGTTGAATTCAAGTGAATTGGTACAATCACAACATCACAAAATCTTGGAGGGACGGCTCAGTGTGTGTATTACTACATTCTGACACAATGGGCATCGGATTACTATTAGTATTAGTCCCCCTTCATTTTTTCCTAATAGCCAAGCAATTTCAATGGTTTGCAAAGACTAGTGTTCGGGCGGGGTTTTTTTATCCGTTAAATATTTAGTTTAGTCTCAGAAATGTTTTGGATTTCTTCATCTGTTTGTCTTGCATACTGCAGCACAGAAGCATTTATTTATTTGTTTTTGCCACCAGAATAAGCACTTCACACTTTTTTTGCCTTTTGTTCTTATTAAAGACAAAGATAGAAAGGAGATGTTTTACCTTCTTTTCTTTACCTTTCGACTGTTCACTGCAGTCTTCATCTGATGAATCTGATGAATAAGAACAAAAGGCAAATAATTAAAAGAAGACAAAATGAACCTACTCGAGCTAAGCACTTTACACTGCCAGTGGAGTGAAGTGAATTGCTTTCCCCTTCGGTGTTTGCTGGGACACAAATACATACTCGTATTTTAAGTGTTTATCTGTGACGTGTAGCTTATGATTACATTTAGCTAAGTGCAGTATGTTTTAAACCTTTTTGCTTTTGTACTTGGACAGCTCGGAGGCACAGTAGTTAGCACTGTGGCAGCACAGCAAGGAGGTCGTGGGTTTGATCCCAGTCTTGGCCACTGGTGATCTTTGTGTGTGGAGTTTACATGTTCTCCCCTTGTCTGTGTGGGTTTTCTCTGGTTTCCTCCTACAGGCCAAAGACATGCATGTTAGATTAGTTGGCATCAACTGGGGATAAACTGTCCTTGGGTTTGAATCCGAGAGTGAATGGTTGTCTGTCTCTGTGTTGGCTCTGCAATGGACTGGCGATCTGCAGGGTGTACCCTGCCTGTCGCCCCCATGATACTGGGATAGGATCGAACTCCCCCACCACCACATGCATGAGCTGAAAAGGATTAAGTGGTGATAGATTGATGGATGGATGGATGTAATTGGACTCAAAACATTTTGAAAAATAATCTAATCTAATATCAAATTGTAGCTTATAAATTTGTGTATTTTTATTTCCTTGTATAGCAACCAAAATGCGTATTTACCAAACCACAGTAGGAGTTCAAATCTTAAATCACTTCCACCTCCATATAATCTTCTTTATTTTGTAAAAAAAAAAAAAAAAAAAATGAAGTCGCCACACAAAGCAGAGCATCAAAGAAGCATACTGGGAGCCACTGTGTTCAAAGGGATTGATATAGAGGAAGATGAGCATCAGTAAGATGCACGAGGCCACCAGCTGTTCTGTGTCTCTGTACGTGCCCAAAATGTCAGATTTGGACAGGCTTCAAAGATAATGGGAAGATCCTCTTTTTTAAGCACATCCCACAAACTCTTTGGTGATTGAATGATATCAAAAGACTCCCACATTTTCTTTGTAAACAGATTCCTTTCTAAAAGCATGTTTTATTTCTCATATAGTGCCTAATATATGGGAAGTCACTATGAATTCGGTGACAAGGGTGATGCACTAATGGAAAATGGATACATTACTTGGCAAACAATCTACTGAAACTGAAAGAGTGTATCGGTGCATAAATATGTTTCCCTGCATTGTTTTCTCCTTTTGTTAAAAAAGCAACGACATCAAAAACAATGCAGTTAAGTGTCCTGGGAACGTGTTTGCATATTTGCAGCTATCTGTCCATGTCTGCTCTTGATCACGAGTAGCATCACTTCTGTACATAGAGGATGTTTGCTGAATGTGCTTATGCACCCAAATGGAACCATTATTCAGTGGAAAATGTGTTGAAATAACAAATGATTATAAAAGCTGTTACACTTTCTTCCCCTTGACTTTGATACACATTTACGCTTGCAGTAACTCCCTCCATGTCGTCGCTCCCCTGTTGAAGGAAGCGTATGACAGTCTGCTCCACTCATGTGAAATGGCGAGTGAGTGAAAGGAGCTTAATGAAATGAGGCAAAATGCTTTCTCATTTAGAGTGCCACCCCACCTCTTTTTTTTCCAACCAAAAAGTTGCATCTCAAAAAGAACATTTCAGAAATATATACTACCCAGACAAGCAAGTATCTTATTCAGTCTAAAACACCAGATCCCACCCATATTAGTGGCTAATCTGGGCTACTTATGGCTTATGAAGTGGAGTTAAGTGTTGCGTGTGGTTGATGTGGCCAAGAATTTATGATTGGTATGACTGAAATGCACATTTAGGCAGCCAAAGCTACAATGCATCAGTTAATATGAAAGCATGCTTGTTGAAACCCACAGTTTTTTAATCACAGCTTTATTGCTAGAAGGACTGTGCAGCCTTTAAGATTCACATTTGTCAGTAATGGATACCTGTTGGAGAAAGAAAGCTCGAAAGTTTTGAAACAAAATGGTTTGACACATATTGGACCAATGCAAGTGACATTTGGTGAAAATTCTGTCCAGTCAGGCTTGATCGATGGACTTTCTACAGAACCAGTAGCATTTCCGTCAGGTTCATATTTTGTTCAACTTTTGTATTAATTCTGCTATGTAGAGGTTTACTTTTAAACACTAGAGGGCACTTAGAGAGTGCATGCCTCCACCAAGGCTGTTGTTCACCTAAACTCCGCTCTGTCACTGCATATCGGCCTCAGGCAAAAATCTTGGTGGAGGTAAAAATCCATCCAGTAGATTTTGTGTAATCCTGCTAAACCACTGCTAGGACATGGATCACCTCCAAAATGTAATGGGTTCATGTGTAGCCAAAGAGCCACTGGTGATGAAAATTTGATCAAACTCTGCCCAGTAGTTTTGGAGTAATGTTACTAACTGTTGGGTATGAGAGTGTGTGTATGTGACGCCGTGCCCACCCACAGGGTGACGTCAGGCAGGCACAGCCCACCGTGTATATATGCCCAAGCTCACTGTAATAAAGTTGAGAGAGTTAGCTGCATGAAGACTGGACTCCTGCCTGCTCATTCCTCATATATACTGTAACGACGGCGATGAGGAGACAAATGGAAGCATGCTGGCTACCTCCACCACTGCTGCCGTTCCTGGAATGAGCTGGGGAGCCGGTGAACTTGTAGCCGAAATGGAGGGCTGACTTCGAGGTTAACATTAGGGCACTGGGCCCACATGGGGTGGAAGGGAGATGGCGGCAGGCACTCCTGGCTCACAACCTTGGCGCAGAGGGCCAGAGAATCCTCGGTGCTCTGGGCACAACGGAGTGTTATGAGGATGCCGTCGAGCGACTGGGCGAATACTTTGAAGAGCATACGTGGTCCGTGAAGCTGCAGGTGCTGGAAATAATGGCACCAGGAGCGTCTGCGCTAGTTAGCCTCAGGAAGCTAACGGCCCATTCTAAGTCTATGGACAAGCTAGCTGAGGAGCTAACTTTGCGCCAAAACCTGTCAGCAAGTGGCAAGATGGACCTCAAGGCAGAACCAGGACCACGAGTAGAAAAGTCCCCGGTCACTGAGGACGGCGAGCCTGCCGTGGAGCCCAGCCTGACTCAGGACCACAGTGCTGACAGGTTGGACGGCACGGTGCACGAGTACGGCAGAGAGAGGCAGCAGGAGTCAACCCCGAAGCTGGAGGCTGAGGACCCTGGGGTAGAGCAGTGACTGGCGGGCATGGAAATGACACAGCGGAATGTCTGGGTCGAGGGCATTGGGAGCAGCGACAAGGCGTCCGTCGGACAGTGGGACTGACAGGAGTGACGCTGAGATCCCAGAGGGAGAGCAGTCGCAGCCGGGTACGGTGACAATGCAGCAGGGCGCCTGGTACGTGAGCGCTGGATGCAACGGCGAGGTGCCTGGGTCGGAGAAGGACATTGGCGAGGGCGTCGTGGTGAACACCGGGAGTGAGCAGCAGCAGCCATGTGCCATGGAGGTCGAACAGTGCCTCAGTGCCGGAGCTCCCTGCGCCTTATACAAGGGAACTGGACCGTACGGTGAGGCACCTGAGGCGGCAGACGCTGCCACCGAACAGGCTTCGTTTTTCTCTAAAGTGCGGCCACTGGGGGCCGGAGCATCTGGAGCCATGATGGTGGTGCGTAAGGCAGTCGGGAATGACTCATCGGGCACTGACAGGCAGCACACCGAACAGCAGCACAGCAGGCCTGTATAATATTGTGTGGTTGGGTAATCTTTATAAGAAGTGGACATCGACACCAGCGTGGATCTCAGAACAAGCCTCATTTAATTCTGTTGTCTTCCAACATACATTCAACACGCATATCTTCTACTAGTGCCACCGTGTGGCAAGGCATTACATTACATCCCCCCCTTTTAGATATTTACCATATCCCTTTATATATCTTATTTACTTAAATTCTAATAATAAAGAATATGGTCAACCACAAGATAACACAAAGCTACACTGTCACTACTGTGCGCTTACATTTTCAGAACATAACTTTTTCTTTTCATTTTCTTTTCAACATTTTTTTTTTTCTAACTAGAAGGACAGGGTAGACTACCTGACCCTTCAGGCTCTGCCATAGGGAATTATTCTGCCCTGTTCACTGCAGGCCTCTATACTAGGTTTTACCAGTTCAGTCTTTCTGGTGGACGAGATACTCGCCCCGATCTGGTCACAGTCACATCCGAGCTGGGCTGATCTGGCTCTGGATCAGGCTGATCTGGTTCTGGAAGAGCAGTGAGCTGAGCTCTGTTTCTTCTCAGTGTGCCCGACTCTGTCTCCACGTTGTACGACCTTGGAGTTGATGACGTCGACTGGACTGTCCCGGTGGTCTTTGCTGAGCGGATCCACACTCTCTGACCTGGTTCGAGAACCGGCAGCTCTCTTGCTCTGTGTCTCGCTCCATATGCTTTCTTCTGATTCTCTTTCAATCTTGCGTCTTTCTTTTTAAAAGCATGAAGGTCTGGCCACTTTGGTGTGAGAGTCTGTGGAGGGACCGGAACTGTCGATCGCAATCTTCTCCCCATCAGAAGTTCTGCTGGTGAGGCTCCATGAGCCAATGGGGTTGTCCTGTAAGTCAGGAGAGCTCTTTGGTGATCTTGGTTCTTGCTGAGTATCTGCTTTACTGTTCTCACCGCCCTCTCTGCTTCCCCATTGCTTTGCGGATACCTGGGGCTACTGGTGACATGTTCAAAGTCGTATTCCTGAGCAAATACTTTAAACTCTGAAGAGGCGAACTGTGGCCCGTTGTCCGTCACTAGTACCTCAGGGATACCGAATCTTGCAAAGATGACTTTCAGCCTCTCGACTGTGGTTGCTGTAGTAAGCGTTGGAAGGTTGGCTATTTCAATGTATCTGGAGAAATAGTCAACTACGACCAGGTAGTGGCTCTTCCCCCACTCGAAGAGGTCCGCCGCTAGCCTTTGCCACGGCCTTGCAGGTAAGGGGGTCGTGAGCAGTGGCTCTGTGCGATAGCTGGAGTACTGGCTGCATACTTCACACCTCTCCACAAGCTCTTTGATGTCCCTTGTCAAGCCTGGCCACCACACAGACTGTTGGGCTCTTGAAATGCACTTTGTCATGCCCAGGTGCCCATGGTGGATTCTCTCCAGCATGTCTCTTCGCATTGGCGCTGGAATGACAAGCCTTTCTCCCTTTAGGAGGATACTGTCAGCCACATGGATGTCAGCTCTGTGCGGCCAGTACTTTAGCAGCCTCTCTGGAACTGCTTGTCTGTGCGAAGGCCATCCTTTGTCTGTGTATGCCCTCAGCTGTTTCATTGTTGTGTCGTTGTTCTGCATGTTTTTAATTTCATCCAATTTTGTTTTTGTTGCAGGTATGTGTTCCATCACAAAGTCGATGTACACCTGACACTCTCTTTCCAGGCTGGCACTCTCCGTGCTGCTCTCTGGTCCCAGTGGCGCTCGTGACAATGCGTCAGCAGCCACCAACTGTTTCCCTGGTACATGAATTATCTTGTAGTTGAATCTCATCATTCTCAGTCTGAATCTGAGTATTCTTGGAGGTAAATCATCCAGTGGCCGGGTACCTAACAGTGATATGAGAGGTTTGTGATCTGTACGCACCGTGAAGTCCATTCCCAGGAGATAGGTGCTCAGGCGCTCGCACGCCCATGTCACGGCGAGAGCTTCTTTCTCGATTTGAGCGTACCGAGACTCTGTGGGTGACAGACTTCTAGATATGTACACCACTGGCCTGAATTCTCCACCTGGCTGTCGCTGCATCAGTACTCCTCCCAGGCCATATGATGAAGCGTCAGCCGACACGAGAGTTTCTCTTTTTGTACTGTACTGAGCCAGTACCGCTGGAGAGCTAAGCTCTTTCTTCACAGCTTCAAAAGCTGTCTTTTGCTGCGCGTCCCATGTCCACTCGCTGTCGCTGCGCAGCAAGTCTCTCAGGGGCTTTGTGAGATTGGGGAGGCACGAGGAGAACTTGCAGACATAGTTCACCATCCCCATGAAGCGTCTCACTGCTTCGACGTTCTCGGGTTCGGGCATGTTCAGGATTGCTTTAATTTTGCTTGGGTCAGCCTCGATCCCGTCGGCACTGACCATATGCCCTAGGAATTTCACGTCCTTCACACTGAACTCACATTTTTCGTTTAAGGTCAGACCTGCCTCTTCAAGCTTCTTGAGAAGTTCGCACAGCCTGTTGTCATGCTCAGTCTGATCTTTGCCAAACACCAATATGTCGTCGGCATGGCAGAGTGCGCCTGGGGTGCCGTCGACAAGCTGGGAAAGTCTTAGCTGGAAATGTTCCGGCACAGAAGAAATCCCGAATGGGAGTCTCCTGTAACAATACCTCCCAAATGGTGTAATGAAGGTTGTCAATGGCTTTGATTCCTCATGCAGGGGAACTTGCCAAAACCCTGCTGTGGCATCCAATTTTGAGAAGATGACGGCTCCGTCTAGCTTTGCTAGAGTCTCATCCACAGCTGGGAGTATGTGTCTTTCTCGACGCACGCTCTCATTCAGCCTTGTCAGGTCTGAGCAGATCCGGATTTTTCCATTGGGTTTGGGTGCAACCACCATTCCCGAACACCACTCGGTTGGTTCTTGGATCTTTCGAATCACGCCCATCTCTTCCATCCTCTGGAGCTCTGATTTGACTCTGTCCATTAATGGTAGGGCTACATGTCTAGGGGCTGACAAGGCGTATGGCACAGCTCCCTGAGCTAACTCAATTTTATAGCTACCCTGCAGCTTCCCTAAGCCTGAGAATACTTTCGGGAACATTTTCTTGAATTTTTCATCAGATGCTAGCACTGCAGCTATCTGCTGCAACAGAGGTAGGCTCTGTATAGCTGGGAGCCCTAATAGTGGCATCACTAAATCCTTCACAACAAATACATCCTGCTCTGTTTTCTTTATGCCCTTTTTCAGGCAGGCTGTGAATGTGCCTAGCACCGTCAGTGGCAGGTTGTTGGGGCCACATAACATTCTCTGTGACTTCTTTAGGTCACCATCTCTTGTTTTGCAGTACATGGAGTCTGGTATGGCGGTGACAGCCGCTCCTGTATCCAACTTGAAGTTAATCATTTTTCCATTCATTTCTATGTCATTTCTCCAGACATCCTGTTTATCAGTCTCTATTGCTCCCAAGAAAGCGCTCTCTTCAGTCTCATACACCTCTTCAATAGCCTCGACACGTTGCTCTGTCCTACACACTGCAGCATAATGTCCTTTTCTTTTACATTTGCGGCACTCTGCCTCTCTCGCTGGGCATTGTTTCCATGCGTGTTGAGGACTGTGGCCACACCTTTTGCACGTGCCTGTACTCTGCGTCGCGTTGGTTTGAGTTCGTTTCGCCATATTGGGTTTCGCAGGTTTTTTTCTCACAATAGCATCAACATTGCTTTCCCTAATTTCAGTCTTCTCGCGCCGTATCAATGGCTGTTGCTTTTTTACTTCTTCTCTTTGACTGACTTGTGTTATTGTACTTTCCAGCGTGAGCTTTGGGTCTAACTGTAATTTCTCTGACAATTTAGCGTCTCTGATCCCAACTACTATCCGATCTCTTATCATCTCTTCAAGTAGGACGCCATATTGGCAATGCTCAGCCAGCTTGTACACGTCTGTGATAAAGTTCTCTGCCGTTTCGCCAGGCTGTTGATATCGGCTGTTAAATCTGGCTCTCTCATAGATAACGTTATGTTTGCCAATAAAATGCTCACCTAAGGCTTTGCACACTTCATCGTATTTCTTCTGTTTGGCTTCCTCCAAAGTTATTGTTGTCATAACGTCGTCACTTTTCTCCCCCATTATGTAGAGCAGTGAGTTGATTTGGTATTCCTCATTCTTCTCTGCTAATCCAGATGCTATTCTGAATCGCTCGAAGCGTCGTAGCCACTGAGTCCAGCTACTGGGCTCATCGAAGTTAAAACTTCCTGGCGGTGGTATCGTGAATATTTGATCCATTTTGTCATTCCTCCCTTCCTTTTCTTAGCGAGTAAACGAGCTAGCAACTTACTTGCTTCTCCGCCGGCGCAGTCACTGACGAGGGAAAAACTTTTTTTTTCTTTTCCTCTCTCTCCCAACTCTTTCACACAGGCGACCCTCTCTCCTGTCGGATTCTTGTCACCAACTTCTGACACCATGTATATTATTGTGTGGTTGGGTAATCTTTATAAGAAGTGGACATCGACACCAGCGTGGATCTCAGAACAAGCCTCATTTAATTCTGTTGTCTTCCAACATACATTCAACACGCATATCTTCTACTAGTGCCACCGTGTGGCAAGGCATTACATTATAAGGCCCAGAGGGAAAAAAGCGCCAAATGGCGGGTAGAGACATTTTTGCCAGGGAGGGGGACTTTGACCATGGGGCTAGATGGCGACTAGGTGCACTGATGCTGTGGGGCTGCCCAGGTCCTCCGTGGCAAATTAGACAATGGTGGCTGCCCAGAGACATTGGGGTTACCTAAAATAATTTTTCTGGTATACATATATATATATATATATATATATATATATATATATATATATGTGTGTGTGTGTGTGTGTGTGTGTGTGTGTGTGTGTGTGTGTGTGTGTATTTTGTATATATTGTTTGCTGGCGTGCATGTGAGCGAATGTGAGTAATACGGGATTATTTTATACTTTTAAAGAGATATGGTCCAATTTTAGTTGTTCTTTTTGTGGTTGTGATAGGTCATTTTTTAACTGTTCATTACTCTCTTTGTTCTTAGTGCGTGATTCCGGTTTCAAATTTGGGAGGTTCAATTGTGTGTGTGGTTTCACATTTTTCTAAGGGGGGTGGAGAATGTTGGGTATGAGAGTGTGTGTATGTGATGCCCTGCCCACCCACAGGGTGACGTCAGGTGGGCACGGCCCACCGTGTATATATACCCAAGTTCATTGTAATAAAGCTGAGAGTTAGCTGCATGAAGACTGGACTCCTGCCTGCTCATTCCTCATACAGTACATAACGCTAACACATTGTGAGAGGATAGAGCCATGGTACAGGTATGCGCTCTCAGATCATCCGCAAAATGTAATGGGTTCGTCTCTAGCCCAAGGACCACCTCTGGTGAAAATTTCATCCAAATCCATCCAGGGGTTATTGTGTAATCCTGCTGCATATATACAACAAGGCCATTGGTGGAGGTATGCACTCTCAGATCATCACCAAAATCTAATCATCTGTTCCCCGTGCCATTACACACCTTTCCTGAAAATTTCATCAAAATCAGTTCATAAGTTTTTGAGTAATGTTGCTAACAGACAGACAGACAAACCAATGTCGGCAAAAACATAACCTCCTTGGCGGTGGTAAAAAGTAAATGTAAACACTAGAGGAGCTTGGTAATCACTTAAAGATACAGAATGGAACAACTAAAAAAATCTGTGGCATCTTGTGGTCAAAATGTGAGCTGTAACCCTGTTCACTGTAAGAATTTCATTAGAAGCGTTGGTTTTTCAGACTTAACAGCTGAAGCTGTGACATGAATGAATGGAATGAATGGAGTTGTAGTTCACATTTTGACTAGAAGGTGTCCCTAAAACCCAAGTTTCCAGAATTTTTACACAGTACCTTTAGAGTTCGCTGAGTGAAAAAAATGTGTTTTTAAAGGTTTAAACCTTCTGAAATGTGTCCATTGGCAATGTGATTATCAAAAAAAAAAAAAATCAAAACATTCACTTCTCTTAACCACTTGCGCTCCGTTGTTCCGCGGGCGGGCAAGTCTCTGCGTCCTATGACGCACGAGGGCGCACAAGAGCGCGCTCGTGCGCCCTCGTGCGCATGACGCATGATAAGGATATTGATGGTGGTGGTGTAGGTGGTGTGCCCTCCAAGCGCCACTGAAAAAAAAACTGCAGAGACAGCCACGAACAGATTAGTTCATCTGATTGACCTCTCATTCGACTAATAAGAGCCTTGAATTGGGTTTCTGAAACCTTGAAAAACCAATGAATGAAAATCTAGGAAGGAGGACCCGCCTACTGTGAACGCTGGAGCCAATTGAAGCACAGAAATTCTGGCTGGGTGAAGAGAGATTTACTGTTGCAACAGATGAAAACAAAGGACGCTGGACGAATCTACTACAGACCCAGGCTCACCCAGCAGCATGGAGAACACCCACAAGTGGGACCTGCACTCATTCCAGCAGAATAGACGGAGGCCAACGACAAAAGTCGTAAATCATTCGCCAAAACGGCAATAATGGAATTATGTTGATCGGGATCCACGAGCGGAGCAGCGTCGCGTTCGTCTTGACAATGGGGGAAGAGATGTTCGCCGCGACTCTGCTGCTTTGAAGAGGTAAGGTGTTATAAGCTAAATTATTATTTATCCCTGAAAACTGTAATCCAAAAATGACTTTTGACCGATCGGTAAATTACAACTGTACTGCGCACAAAGTACGAAGTGCGTGCGCCGCGATAAACGGTTCATTTGCCGTGTTCGGACCGTGAACGCCCCCCCCCCCCCCGCTGCAGAAGAGGAGCTGGGGGGGGGCACGGTCCGAACGCCCCCGGGTCTGCGGGGGGAAGCATATCAGTCTATTCCATCATGTAGCGATGGCTCTCTTCTGTAGCGAGGGGGGGGGCGTTCACGGTCCGTTCACAGTTCCCCCCCACACACACACACACACACACAGTAGCGAGGGGGGGGGGAGCCGCTGTGAAAACATGCAAGGAGTGTAATCCGTCATGTAGCCAGGGCCGAATTTGGTCCTTGGTAGCGGGGGGGGGGGGACGACCCCCCGCCCACACACACACACACAGACACAGCCCTGAGTGTGACCTTTCATTAGAGCCTAAAATGAAGATTCTACATTGAATTATTCAAAAGTTACAGATGTTTTTCCAAACTGTGCCATTTGGCACAATTTGGCACAGTTCCAAAACGCCTGGGAACAACCTGAGAACAAAGCTGTGTAAAATATTCATTTTTTGTGGTATTGTTACCAAATTTGGATCTCAGCTGGATAACACTTGGTTCTACATTTCTGTTGCATTTTCCAGCCGGATCGGACAGCTGTGTGTTATTTACAAGCATTTGTATCCAAAAAAACACTGTGTCCAATTTTTTTTTCTTCAAGTTCAGTATGTTTAGATGACTGTAACTCAGTGGCCGGAGCATGTAGAGAGATTATGTTTTTTTTGCCAAAAAATTCAAAGTGTTTTCTTTTAAATGAGACCAACCCCATGAAGATGCTGCAAAGGGTTGAATAACAGCTTTCGATTTACTTTGGGCATGTTATTTTTTGGCATTTTTAGGAAAATTGCCCGGAGTGCAAGTGGTTAAAAATAATCACACACACAGCCTTCTTCTTGTTTTTCTCTCCAGTTTGTTTGTTTTTTTAACTCTCTGGGTATTTTTTTTTTTGTATGTCAAGAAATGGTTAAAAAAAAAAAGTTAAAGTCACTAGTCTGCCCTCTGCTCAATTGTTAGCGAGCCTTCAATCCATCCTCATGTCCTGCTGCCACTGTCTGTCAGCAGGATTATGCAAAAACTACTTGATGGATTTTGATAAAATTTTCACCAGAGGTAGCCGTTAGGCTACAGATGAACCCATTTGATTGTGGAGGTCATCTGAGAGCGCATACCTCTGCCAAGGCCAGTTTCTTTGTTCATGTGCAGGATTACACAAAAACTACTGGAATAAAAATTTCCATCACAGGTGACCTTGGGGCTATGGATGAACCAGTTAGATTTTGGAGGTGATCCACAATGCTCAGCCCACTGCTCTTAACCCTGCTGACCCATGACTGTGTACCAGCCTACAGCACCAAATCACATCATCAAGTTTGCGGACGACACAACGGTGGTTAGCCTCATCACCAACAACGAGGAGGCCAACTACAGAAATGAGGTGAGCCAACTGGTCCAGTAGTGTAAAGACAATAATCTCTTCCTGAACGTGGGGTAAACCAAGGAGACTGTGGTCAACTTCAGGAGGGGACACACACAGCACCCCCCTCTGATCATCGATGGTGCAGCTGTGGAGAGGGTGAGCAGCACCAAGTTCCAGGGGGTGCACATCTCTGAAGACCTCACCTGGTCCAACAACACCACATCACTGGCCAAGAAAACTCAAACCCACCTCCATTTCCTCCTCAAACTTAGGAGAGCACAAGTCCCACCCCCCATCATGTGCTCATTCTACTGGGGCACTGTTGAGAGCATCCTCACTAGCTGCATCACGGAGTGGTATGGAAGCTGCACCGCCTCCTACTGGAAGACACTACAACGCACAGTGAAAGCAGCCAGCAAGATCATTGGTGCCCCTCTGCCCCCCCTCTTGGACATCTACCTCATCCGCCTCACCCGCAGAGCCATCAACATTGCAGGTGACACCTCCCACCCCTCACACTCCCAGTTCAGCCCCCTGCCCTCAGGGAAAAGGTGCCGGAGCCTCCGGGCTCACTTCACAAGACTGCTTTACAGCTTTGTTCATCAGACCATCAGGACCCTGAACTCTGTACACTAACCCCCTCCCTCCCCAGACCGTAACACACTCACCCGCACAATAACTACCTCAGCTGTTGGCACAGATAGACTAGCACGTCAACAGTAATACATTTGCTGCTGTATGTCTCTGCACTTTACTGCAGCCATTTGCACAAATGCCATATCTGCTGCTGTCTGTCATTGCAATATTGATCATGTGCAGTCCTACCTGTCACTCTCTGCACCTACACTACCACATTGAACTTGCAACTATGAATATTACTGCTCTACTTTTCTGTATATAGGATTGCTGGGTTTCATTGTTTATTTATCATTGTTTCATTGTTTATTTATTCATTGTTTATTTATCGTCCCTTGTGGTAACGTATCGTCACTTCCTGTTGTGCTGTCTGTCTGTGTGGTTTGCTCTCCTCACTCTCCTGAGCTTTGGGTTAGCCACTAGCTATGGCTACTAGCTCTCCTTCCTCTCCTCCTCTGGTGTGCTCTCTCTGTCAGATGTTTAGCTACACCTCTGCCTCTTTTAGTGATAACGGTAAATGTAATAAATGTTGTCTTTTTGAGGTGCTCGAGGCGAGGTTGTCTGATTTGGAATTCTGGCTCCGCTGCATTGAAACACCGTCTGCGCCAGTTACTCTTGACGGATGCCCCTTAGCTGCAGCGGAGCTAGCTAGCATAGCTAACCCCGTTAGCGGTCCTCCGGCTCTCCTCAGCAGCGAGGAGACTGGGTGGGTGACAGTGAGAAGGAAGCCTAGTCGCAAAGCCCCGGTACACCTCCAACCTGTTCACGTTTCTAATCGTTTTTCCCTGCTCAGCGACACACCCGCTGAGGAAAAAACTCTGATCATTGGCGACTCTGTAGTCAGAAACGTGAACGTAGAGACTCCAGTGGCCATAGTCAAATGCATTCCTGGGGCCAGAGCAGGCGACATCGAGTCAAATTTGAAAATGCTGGCTAAAAGTAACTGTAAATACTCCACAATTGTTATTCACGCTGGCATTAATGACATCCGTCTCCAGCAGTCGGAAGTCACGAAACTTAATGTAGAATCGGTGTGTGACTTTGCAAAAACAATGTCGGACTCTGTAGTATTCTCTGGGCCCCTCCCCAATCTGACCAGTGATGACATGTTTAGCCGCTCGTCATCCTTGAACCACTGGCTGTCTGTGTGGTGTCCTGCAAATGACGTGGGCTACATTGACAATTGGAGCTCATTTTGGGGAAAACCTGGTCTTATGAGACGAGACAGCATTCATCCCACTTTGGATGGTGCTTCTCATTTATCTAACAATCTGGCATCTTTTTTATCCAAATTTCCAAAACCTTGACTACTCAGAGTTGAGACCAGGAAGCAGAGTCGCAGTCTTACATGCCTCTCTGCAGCTCCACTTCATCCGCCACCCCTCAACTTAGCTCCTGTCTTCCCCATCAGAGAATCATTGTCTGCTCCCTCCAAAGTAAATAAAAATATAATATATAAGCATCCCAAAGTGATTAAGCAAAAAATTGGTAAAACTCAAATTAAACATAAAGCCTCTAAATTGAATGATTTGGCCTCTGTTCCTCCTCATAATTTAAAAATTAAATGTGGTTTATTAAATATTAGGTCTCTAACTCACAAGTCTCTGTTAGTTCATGATCTGTTAATTGATCATCAGATTGATTTAATTTCCCTTACAGAGACTTGGTTAGGGCAAGAGGATTATGTTGGTTTAAATGAATCAACTCCCTCTGGTTATTTAAACTGTCAAAATCGCAGAAGTTCTGGTCGTGGAGGAGGAGTAGCAACAATTTACCATTCCAAATTACTAGTTAATGTAAAGCAAAAAAACATGTTATAATTCCTTTGAGGGCCTGGTCCTTAGTATTGGGCACTTTAGCAATTTTAGGTTAAACCCATTTTTATTTGCCATAGTTTATCGTCCCCCATCAACCTACTCAGAATTTTTATCCGAATTCAGATCTGAAATCTGATAGAATAATTATAGTAGGGGACTTTAATATACATGTGGATGTAGATAGTGACTGCCCTAATGTGGCATTTAATTCAATATTAGACTCGATTGGGTTTTCTCAGAAAGTAGGAAATTCTACTCATTATCTCCACCATACGTTGGACCTTGTTCTGACATATGGCATAGAAATAGAAAATCTTGTAGTGTCTCCTCATAACCCTGTACTGTCAGACCATTGTCTGTTAACCTTTGATTTTACTATTTCTGACTATTTGGCTCCTAAAGAAAAATATTATTACAGTAGATGCCTCTCAGATGATGCTGTTACAAAATTTATGCAGACTGTTTCCTCTATGCCATGTGTCAACACAACGGAAATAAGCTATAGACAGCTTGCTCCTTCTGTAATTGATAGCATGGTAGATAGTGTTACAGCTTCTCTGCATCAGACTCTAGACTTGGTGGCCCCCTTAAAAAAGAAAAAGTCTAATCAGAGATTTCTAACTCCTTGGTTCAACACAGAAACTCGTAGCTTAAAACAGAAGACTCATCAATTAGAAAGAAAATGGCGCTCCACTAATTTAGATGAAATCTATTTAGCTTGGAGAAATCATCTTTTAATTTCTAAAAAATCTCTTAGAAATGCTAGAACGAGTTATTATTCTGCATTAATAGAAGAGAACAAGAATAATCCCAGGTTTCTTTTCAGCACTGTAGCCAGGTTGACAAAGAGTCAGGACTCTGTCAATCCTAGCATTCCCTTAGAGCTTACTAGTCAGGACTTTATGAACTTTTTCAATAATAAAATTTCATCCATCAGAGATAAAATCAATCAGATTCTTCCCACAGTTAACTTAAATACAGTAACTACTACAACGCCTTCAAATGATGTCTGTCTTGATGAGTTTACTCCAATCGACCTTTGTGAGTTAGACAAAATAGTTTCCTCATCCAAACCTTCAACTTGTCTTTTAGACCCTATTCCTACCAGGTTATTTAAAGAAGTCTTCCCACTTATTGGTAGCTTTATTCTTCATATAATCAATTCTTCATTAACTTTAGGCCATGTACCACAGGCTTTTAAAACGGCTGTAATTAAACCCTTACTCAAAAAGTCAACACTAGATCCAGGAGCTTTAGCTAACTATAGACCAATCTCTAATCTCCCTTTCATTTCAAAAATCTTAGAAAGAGTTGTTGCTACACAATTATTTGACCACCTGCAGGGAAATGGTTTACTTGAAGAGTTTCAATCTGGGTTTAGAATCCATCATAGTACTGAAACAGCCTTAGCGAAGGTCACTAACGACCTCCTCATCGCATCTGATAATGGACTGGTTTCTGTACTTGTCCTTTTAGACCTTAGTATGGCTGTGTTGTGAGACATGTATATGTTGGACACTGCATATGTGATTTAACCACGATGAAGGAGAGCCAGCCCCCTGCGGTGCGGAGCCACAGAGCCTGGACCCCCTGCGGAGGACAGGGGACAGAAGACTTCCTGACCACTGAGGCTCGGGAAGAGAGAAGGGGGAGTTATGTAAATAAAAGGCTAATGAATGTGAATAAAGAGATTTTGAGAGAGATGTGTGATTTCCCCCGCGAGGGAAATGGTTTGATGTCAGAATGTTTAAATGAGAGAACTTTGGTATGTTCACTCTCTTTGTTCGCTGCTCAAGTATGAGAGCAGACAGTGGAATGATTACTTGAATAAACTGGAATGAAAGACAATTCGGTTTCGTTATTCAAGTCTCCCCACATTGGTGACTGACGACGTTGAGAATGAACGAAGAAATTCTCAGGGTCCCGGACTCACAGCGCT
Organism: Pholidichthys leucotaenia; assembly: GCA_020510985.1. Classification (NCBI taxonomy): domain Eukaryota; kingdom Metazoa; phylum Chordata; class Actinopteri; order Cichliformes; family Pholidichthyidae; genus Pholidichthys; species Pholidichthys leucotaenia. The sequence goes on along the minus strand of CM035845.1, from coordinate 36,593,517 downwards.
CAGAGCTGGCGAGCGCAGTGGCCGTTAAGCTGCCTGATTTCTGGCAGGATAACCCACGGTCGTGGTTTCTGCAAGCAGAGTCGCAGTTCGCGCTCGCAGGAGTAACGGTGGATGACACTAAGTTCCACCATGTCATCGCTAAACTGGACAACAGCACAGCTCGGTGCGTGCAAAGCTTGGTGGAGCAGCCACCCGCGACCGACAGGTACGACAAGCTGAAATCCACCCTCATCAAGTTTTTCACCCCCTCGGCTGAAGTGAGGGCGAGGAGGATCCTGTCTTTGCTAGACCAAGGTGGACACAAGCCGAGCGCCCTGATGGAGGAGATGATACAGCTGAGAGGGTTGGACAACGATGATTTCATTTTTCAGTTCATCTTCCTCTCCAACCTCCCGGCGCATGCGAGAAGCACGCTGGCCGGCAAAAAGTGTCACACCCTGGAGGAGTTCCGGGAGCTGGCCCAGGAGGCAGATGGGATCCTGGACGCCTGCGGCGGGCAAGCAACCACAGCAGCGACCCGAGACAGCGGGGAGCCAGAGGCGGCAGAACCAGACTGGCCGATGACGGCGGCAACACGGCCGCGACGAGGGGGAGCCAATAGCCCGGCGGCAGAGGCGCGGGCACGACACAGCGGAGGAGAAGATCTCTGCTTTTACCATCGGAGGTTCGCAGAGAAGGCACGCAGGTGTGTGCCGCCCTGCATCTTCAGGATTTCGGGAAACGGCAAGACCGGGGGTCGCTAGCAGCTTCGACCCTCGGAGAACGCAACAAGCTGCTCTACATCACGGATGCGCGCTCCGGACGAGAGTTCCTCATCGACACCGGAGCACAAGTGAGCTTCATCACCCCAACATATGCGGACCGGGTGGCTGGACCCCACGGTAGCGGAGCTACAGCGGCAAATGGCTCGAACATCAACACCTACGGGAGAAGGACCTTGCCTTTATGCTTACATGGCCGCACATATGAATGGACTTTTGTGATAGCGGCGGTGAGTTTCAACATGTTGGGCGCGGATTTTTTGTGTTCACACAATCTGTTAGTTGATCTTGCTAATAGACGGCTGGTAAATGCACTCTCTTTTTACTCTCTCCCCTGTTCAGCTCGAGTGTCCCCGCCACCAGTACAGACCCACGTCGCTACAGCAGGTGGTAAGTTTCACACACTCCTCACCCAATTTCCAGCGCTCACTGTGCCCACTTTTTCAGCGACGGTCGCGAAGCACGGGGTGAAACACTTTATCCCCACTTCTGGTCCTCCCGTGTTTGCAAAAGCTCGGCGCTTGGATGCAGTTAAGCTCGCCATTGCGCGCGAGGAGTTCGCCAGCCTGGAGAGGCTGGGCATCGTTCGTAGGTCGAAGAGCCCGTGGGCTTCACCGCTGCACATGGTACCGAAAGCCGATGGCTCCTGGAGACCGTGCGGGGATTACCGCAGGCTAAACAACGCTACGGCGCATGATCGTTATCCCATCCCGCACATTCAGGATTTTTCGGTGCACCTGGCGGGGGCGCGCATTTTTTCAAAGATTGATCTAGTTCGCGGCTATCACCAAGTCCCGGTCCAACCGGAGGACATTCCTAAAACAGCGGTAATAACCCCGTTCGGACTTTTCGAATTTTTACGCATGCCGTTTGGTCTCAAAGGGGCGGCGCAAACATTTCAGCGGATGATGGATGCTGTGTTACGCGATCTCCCTTTCGTGTTTGTGTACCTCGACGACATTTTGGTCGCGAGTACTTCAGAGGACGAACACGAAACGCACCTCACAGCAGTTTTTAGGAGGCTGGGAGAGCACGGCTTAATAGTTAACCCAGCCAAGTGCCAGTTCGGCGTCGAGCGGATCGATTTTTTGGGTCACCGCGTCTCCCCGGAGGGAGCGGTTCCGTTACCAGAGAAAGTACGCGCGGTAGCGGATTTTCCCCGTCCACAAACGGTCAAATCACTACAGGAATTCTTGGGGATGGTGAATTTTTATAACCGATTCCTGCCCCACGCAGCTCAAATCATGCAACCGTTATATGCCGCGCTCAAAAAACAAAAACCGACCCAGGTGGTCGAATGGTCCCCGGAGCGGGAGCGCGCGTTCACAGAGGTTAAAAAAGCCTTGGCTGACGTTGCGCTCCTGGCCCACCCAGACTCTGCAGCACGTATCGCGCTGACGACAGACGCTTCAGATTTAGCCATAGGGGCCGTTATTGAGCAACAGGTAGCCGGAGTTTGGCAGCCTTTGGCTTTCTTTAGCAAATCTTTAAGCACGGCTGAACGAAAATACAGCGCGTTTGACAGAGAACTGTTGGCGCTGCATTTGGCTATTCGTCATTTCCAGTTCTGGCTGGAAGGACGGTGCTTCACCGCTTATGTGGACCACAAGCCGCTCACATATGCCATGGCCAAAATTTCAGACCCGTGGTCCGGCAGGCAGCAGAGGCAGCTGGCCGCAATCTCGGAATTTACCACTGACATTAGGCACGTCGCGGGCAAATTAAATGTAGTAGCGGATTGTCTCTCACGCGCGTTCACGACCCCAACACGCGCAGAGGCAGAACAGGCCACCGTGACCGCGCCGCAGGAGAGCGGCACGGTGGCGCACGCAGCCCCGGTGCACGTGGGTATAGATTATGCAGCCATGGCAGCGGACCAGGGGGCGGACGCAGACGTGCGCGCGCTCCAGTCTGGACCAACAGGGTTGAGGCTGGAGAACAAGTGTTTACAAACCGGTATGCCCCCCCTGATCTGCGACATGTCGACGGGGCGCCCGCGTCCGGTGGTTCCGGCCACGTGGCGCCGCCGTGTTTTTGACTCGGTCCACTCACTGGCGCACCCGGGGGTGCGCGCGTCGGTGAAACTAGTGGCGGAAAAGTTTGTTTGGCCGTGCCTGCGCAAGCACGTGAAGGAATGGGCAAAAACCTGCATTTCCTGTCAGCGGGCCAAAATTCACAGGCACACAAGAGCCCCGTTAGAACCGTTCCGCATTCCGGCCAGAAGGTTCGACCATGTGCACGTCGACCTTGTGGGCCCCCTACCGGCATCACAGGGGTTCACGTATCTTTTGACAATGGTGGACCGCACCACACGTTGGCCGGAAGTGGTCCCACTTGCGACGACCACGGCCGCGGAGGTGGCTCGCGTTTTTTTAACAGCTTGGGTGGCGCGTTTCGGGGTTCCGTCGGACATTACGTCCGATAGAGGACCGCAATTCATCTCTGAGCTGTGGTCAGCGATGGCCAATGGCTTAGGAGCCAAAATTCACCGCACTACGGCTTACCACCCTCAGGCCAATGGTTTATGCGAGCGTTTTCATAGGTCTTTGAAGGCAGCACTCAGAGCGTCGCTCACGGATGCAGATTGGATGAATAAACTTCCATGGGTTTTATTAGGGTTGCGTTCTGCGCCTAAAGAGGACTTAGACGCCTCCCCAGCGGAGCTGGTATTCGCACAAACTCTGAGGCTGCCGGGCGAGTTTTTACCAGAGCACCCAGAGCCCCCACCTCTCTCGGCTCTGGGACCGTTAGTCGGCACGGGGGCAGACACGCTCCCGGGTCCGGTTCATCACGCTTTTCCACGAGTTTTCGTCCCCAAGGCTTTGAAAAATGCCGATTTCGTTTTTGTCAGGCGCGAAGCCCTAAAAGCAACGCTCAAACCACCTTACGAAGGGCCATTTCGAGTGCTGGAGGCAGGTGATAAGCAATTTGTGCTAGATTTTGGAAACAGAAAAGAGACAGTCAGTATTGACAGACTAAAACCTGCTTTTGTCATGAAGGACGTGTCTGTACCGGTCGCAGTGGCGCCTCGACGAGGCAGGCCCCCGCAGGGGGCAATTAATCACTCTCTCCCTCAGTCAACAGACCCGAAGCAGAAACGCACCGCAGGCAAGGCGGGGCCAACGCACAGCAGATTCGGCAGACGGCTGAAGCCCAAGCGGCGCACAGACTGAATGTTGGTGTTGATTATTCAGTAGTGAGTAAGGTGCTATTTAATTTTAGGAATTAGTCTGTTCTTCATCGTTTGGGGGGGGTTATATGGCTGTGTTGTGAGACATGTATATGTTGGACACTGCATATGTGATTTAACCACGATGAAGGAGAGCCAGCCCCCTGCGGTGCGGAGCCACAGAGCCTGGACCCCCTGCGGAGGACAGGGGACAGAAGACTTCCTGACCACTGAGGCTCGGGAAGAGAGAAGGGGGAGTTATGTAAATAAAAGGCTAATGAATGTGAATAAAGAGATTTTGAGAGAGATGTGTGATTTCCCCCGCGAGGGAAATGGTTTGATGTCAGAATGTTTAAATGAGAGAACTTTGGTGTGTTCACTCTCTTTGTTCGCTGCTCAAGTATGAGAGCAGACAGTGGAATGATTACTTGAATAAACTGGAATGAAAGACAATTCGGTTTCGTTATTCAAGTCTCCCCACACTTAGTGCAGCTTTTGATACTATCGATCATAATATTCTACTTAATAGATTAGAATACTATGTTGGACTTAATGGAACTTCGTTGCAGTGGTTTAGATCTTATTTATCTGATAGGTTCCAGTTTGTTCATGTAAATAATGAGTTTTCTTTCAACTCAAAGCTTAGTCATGGAGCTCCACAGGGATCTGTGCTAGGCCCTACTCTTTTTAGTTTATATATGCTTCCGTTAGGCAACATTATTAGAAAGCACTGTATACATTTTCATTGTTATGCAGATGACACACAATTATACCTGTCAATGAAGCCAGATGATAGTAATCAATTAGCCAAGTTGAAAGCCTGTCTTAAGGAAATCAAAGCTTGGATGGCTTAGAATTTCCTGCTATTAAATTCAGATAAGACTGAAGTCATTCTTGTTGGTCCAAAAAACCTTAGAAATACCTTTCCAAATCAAACTTTCAGTTTGGATGCAGTTACTCTTTCTCTTAATAGCTCTGTGAGGAACCTTGGAATTATTTTTGATCAAGATCTGTCCTTCAATTCACATATTAAATTTGTTTCTAAGACTGCCTTCTATCATTTGCATAATATTGCCAAGATTAGGAGCATCTTGTCTCAGAGTAATGCTGAGATACTGATCCACGCTTTTGTTAGCTCGAGATTAGATTATTGTAATTCTTTATTATCAGGTTGTCCTAAAACATCTTCAAAAAGTCTTCAGCTGATCCAAAATGCTGCAGCAAGGGTTTTAACAGGTACTAGAAAGAGAGATCATATCTCTCCGGTTCTGGCCTCCCTTCATTGGCTTCCCATAGAGTTTAGAATTAAGTTTAAAATCCTTCTTCTTACTTACAAAGCTCTAAACAATCAGGCTCCTTTTTATTTAAAAGATCTGATACTACCATATTATCCTAACAGAGCACTATGCTCCCAAAATGCAGGATTACTTGTAATACCTAGAATCTCCAAAAGTACAATGGGAGGCAGAGCCTTCAGTTATCAAGCTCCTCTCCTGTGGAACCAGCTGCCAATCTGGATTCAGGAGTCAGACTCGATCTCTGTTTTTAAGAATAGGGCTAAAACCTACCTTTTTGATATAGCCTACAATTAGGGAGGGATCATGTGTTTCTGAACCCTCCCTTAGTTATGCTGCTAATAGGTTTAGTCAGCTGGGGGACCTCCAGTAATGCACTGGGCCTCACTCCTTTCTTCTCTCTCAATGAAATATATATATATTTTTTTTTGCTGGTCATTAACATCTGTTTGTTCTCTCCCAAAGATTGAGTCCCCATCATGCTGTTTGCTCTCTACATGTCTGTTCTTTTCATCTTCTCTGTCCCCTCACCCCCCAGCCAGTCCCAGCAGATGACTGCCCCTCCCTGAGCCTGGTTCTGCTGGAGGTTTCTTCCTGTTAAAAGGGAGTTTTTCCTCTCCACCGTCGCCAAGTGCTTGCTCACAGGGGATCGCCTGATTGCCAGGGTCTTTCTGCAACTGTGGGGGTTCCCCCTACAGTTGATAGTGCTATGAGATGACTGTTGTTGTGAAATGGCGCTATATAAATAAAGTTGAATTGAATTGAATTGAATTTACACAATGGGATATCTGGGTCTATCTTTTGTCGCCACTTGCACTACAGGTAGCATTAACGTACAAAGACTACTGTTGTTGTTTTTCCAGCCTTATTCCTTTTTCTTTTTTTATATTGTACACACCACTGAAGAGAGAAACTCCATTTCAATTCTCCTGTATGTCCTGTACATATAGTAGTCCATCCATCCATCCATCCATCTTCTACCGCTTTTCCGGAGGTCCGGGTCGCGGAGGCAGCAGTTCAAGCAGAGAAGCCCAGACTTCCCTCTCCCCAGCCACCTGCTCCAGCTCTTCAGAGGGGATACCAAGGCGTTCCCAGACTAGCTGGGAGACATAGTCTCTCCACCGAGTCCTGGGTCTGCCCCGGGGTCTCCTCCCAGTGGGACGTGCCTGAAACACCTCAAGTGGGAGGCGTCCAGGAGGCATCCTAATCAGATGCCCATACCACCTCAACTGACTCCTTTCAATGTGGAGGAGCAGCGGTTCTACTCTGAGCCTCTCCCGGATGACTGAGCTCCTCACCCTATCTCTGAGGGTGAGTCCAGCAATCCTACGGAGAAAGCTCATTTCAGCCGCTTGTATCCGCGATCTCGTTCTTTCGGTCATTACCCAAAGCTCGTGACCATAGGTGAGAGTAGGAACGTAGATTGACTGGTAAATCGACAGCTTTGCCTTAGAACTAAGCTCCCTCTTCACCACAACAGACCGGTACAACGTCCGCATCACTGCAGATGCTGCTCCAATCCGTCTGTCGATCTCTCGCTCCATTTTCCCCTCACTCGTGAACAAGACCCCAAGATACTATATGACCTCTTGGGGGTCATATAGTAGTATTGACAAATAAAATCTTTGAATTGAAAATTGAATTGAGGTGCATCTCAATAAATTACAATGTCATCAAAAAGGTTGATTCTTTTCAGTAATTCAATTAAAAAAAATGAAACTCATGTAAATTCATTACAGATTGATATATTTTAAGTGTTTATTTCTCTTAACTTTGATGATTATGGCTTATAACTTGTGAAAACCCCAAATTCAGTTTCTCAAAAAATTAGAATAGAAAGCTTGGGATCAGTCCGCCAAGGTCTCCGCCTTTGACCGCCACCTAATCCACACAGCACCGGACCCCCATGATCCCTCCTGCAGGTGGTGAGCCCACTGGAGGGCGGACCCATGTAACTCCTTCGGGCTGAGCTGGGCCGGGTCCCATGGGTGGAAACCCGGCCACCAAACGCTAGCCTTCGAGCCCCTCCCCCAGGCCTGGCTCCAAGGTGGGGCCCCGGTAACCCCATACCGGGCGGGGTACACTGAATCCTTGATATAGAATTTATCATGAGTCTGTTGGATCGTTCTTAGTCTGACCCTTCACCCAGGACCAGTTTGTCTTGGGTGACCCTATCAGAGGCAAATTGCCCCAGACAACATAGCTCCTGGGATCACTGGGGCACGCAAACCCCCCCACAACTATAAGGTGACGATCCATGAGGGGGATAAATGAGCTTTCTCCATAGGATTGCTGGACTCACCCTCAGAGATAGGGTGAGGAGCTCAGTCATCTGGGAGAGGCTCAGAGTAGAACCACTGCTCCTCCACATTGAAAGGAGTCAGTTGAGGTGGTATGGGCATCTAATTTGGATGCCTCCTGGACGCCTCCCACTTGAGGTGTTTCAGGCATGTCCCACTGGGAGGAGACCCCGGGGCAGACCCAGGACTCGGTGGAGAGACTATGTCTCCCAGCTGGTCTGGGAACGCCTTGGGATCCTCTCTGAAGAGCTGGAGCAGGAGGCTGGGGAGAGGGAAGTCTGGGCTCCTCTGCTTGAACTGCTGCCTCCGCGCCCCGGACCTCCGGAAAAGCAGTAGAAGATGGATGGATGGATGGATGGAAAAAATTAGAATATTAATTGTAAAACAATATAAAATAATATAAAATTAATTTTATAAAATGATTATTGTTAGAAATGTTGGCCAACTGAAAAGTATGTCCATGTACACATTCAATACTTGGTCAGAGCTCCTTTTTCATGAATTACTGCATCAGTGTGGTGTGGTATGGAGGTGATCAACCTGTGGTACTGCTGAGGTGTTATGGAGGCCCAGGTTGCTTTGATGGCAGGCTTCAGCTCATGTACATTGTTGGGTCTGGTGTCTCTCCTCTTCCTCTTGACAATACCACATAGATTCTCTGTGGGGTTTACGTCAGGAGTTTGCTGGTCAATCAAGTACAGAGATACCATGGTCATTAAACCAAGTTTTGGTACATTTGACAGTGTGGGCAGCTACCAAGTCCTGCTGGAAAAATAAACCAGCATTTTAATAAAGCTTGTCAGCAGAGGGAAGCATGAAGTGCTCTAAAATTTCCTGGTAGACAGCTGCACTGACTTTGGACTTGATAAAACACAATGGGCTGACACCAGCAGATAGCATGCCTTGTGGGCGACCCCCATAGCCTACAGACAAGCAGAGCGCTCAGCTAGAGCAATTAGCAGAACAGTGTGATGTATGGACTGATATCAATAGGCAGCCTCTCTTTGTCTAATCCCTGCGCCAGTAATCCTGCTATTGATATGTGTGACTCTAATGCAAATGTCCATGCCTTCCTGCAGTTACTGTGATGCTAATGTGCCATGCATGCATTGTCTAGCTGGGTATATAAGTCAATCATATCGCTTGCTCTCCCTCTTACTCTCTTTTTGACCACTCTGATGACTTGCTGCTGACTAGAGACACAGGGCTCGCTCCAGCGCGTGCTCACAGCGCTGGAGTGAGTCTCGTGATGGTGGATGAATAAAACACCCTTTTAAACTTCAGTTCGCCGTGTCCTGCCTGCACTTATTCCGTGCCTCCACTTGGGTACACCTTTTATCATCCGCCACAGCCTCCCCAAATTGTCACTGACTGTGGAAACTTCACACTGGACCTCAAGCACCTTGGATTCTCTTGAATGATTATTCACTCTTCCTCTAGACTCTGGAATCATGATTTCCAAATGGCAGGACTTGGCAACTGATTTGGGGAACCATGTCATTTGCTGTGTATGTGTTTAATAATGATTTAATTTTGGAAATGGGTGCAAATAATTATATTTAAAAAATCTATCAATTCCCAGCACTACAAATTACTTTGAAGTTGCAAATATTTTCATTTTCAATCAATGGATAGGTGTCGGGACTACAACTACCTCATTATAAAACATATCTCTGTATAGCAGTGAACCAGATTGTTCAATGATTAGTTTTTCGTTAATGTTATAACCATATCACAGTGTGGCAAAAGTGACGGAGCCCAGGAGTTCTGATGGGAAGGCACTAACATAATAGTCTGGTTTCAAAATCTCACCATATAGGGTGCTTCATTACTTTACTCAGGTTTCCACAAGGAACTATTTTGTTGAGAAACTCCGTCCCACCTGTAGCACACTCAATTCCAGTGAATTCCACGTCTGGGCCTGCAGCCAGCACCATGACAGATCCCTAAATGGCACCATCTTGTAACTAGTGACAGTGAACCTTGTGGCTATGAGGTTTGCATACAGAAGAAGGGCTTATCCTCTTAATAAATAAAGCTAGAACCTAAAATCAGAGGAACACAGGAGGGATCATTGGTGTGCTGCACTGCACTCCTCCCTCCTCTTCGTCAGAGAGGGATTATCCTTTTCACTTAGTGCGAATGCCGCTAATTTCTGCTGCCAGGTTAAACTCCCAGAATGCACCAGGGAGACGGGATGTCTGATTTTTTCTTTCTTTCTTTTACTTCTCTTGTCACTGCCAATCTCTATCTTGGTCCTTCTAACCTTCCACCCCACAACACCTGGCTCTGACTTGTTTTATCTTTCTGGTGGTGGGAAGAAAAAAACTCCAGTGTTTCCTCCTCTTCATCTTCTTCTTTGATGATGTTTTAAAAATTCACTTGGCAGCCTGCGGCACCGTATACCTGAGACTCAAGACTTTGCGCGTGTGCCTAAAAACAAGATTAAGGTGTGCTCCTATCATAAAACAGGTGTTGTCAGCATCTAGCAGGTTGACTGATCTTTTCTCTTACCTGATGCAATACAGGGTTCTTGTACTTTACATCAGTGAGATTGTGCAGGGCTTTTTGTTCACAGAAGCATTTTCCTCTTCTCATAACTTATCCTGGACATGGGAAGTCAAAAAATCTTTATAAAACACTGATGTCAGATTTTCCTCAACCCATTTGCTGAAACTCTGCTTTTTGAGTTAAAAAGAAAAGTTGTTAAAGACACACTCCAGTGGATATAAATTCCTTGTAAAAACAAATCTACATTGTCTAAAATGGTATCTTATGTCCCTTTTCTACAAACAAAGCCTTTGCTTAACATTTCATGTCAAAATCTTCCTTCAGATGCTAGGTTCTAAGATTGCCCCACCCACATAAATGGTATTCACTTATACGTATAGTGCTTTTATTCTCATCTCTAGATGACCAAAGCACTTTACAGATCCTGCTATCCACCCAATCACACACTGATGGCTGCATAGCTGCCCAACATGGCGCTGTCCAGACCCACCAGGAGCAATTGGGTGTAAAGTGTCTTGCCCAGGGACACAATGGCAGGATATCTGGGGAGAGCGGGATTTGAACCGCCAACCATATGGTTATTGGACGACCTGCTCTACCTCCTGAGCCACTGCCGTCCCCATAAGGCTAATAGCGGCTACTGTTACATTAAACAGAATAAATCCTGTGATAAAAAAGACTTGAAGTACATGCCCAGTTGTATGCATGGTGGCCCAGGATAATGACTGAAACTGCATTGGTCCTTAAAAGCAGTTTACTGGTAAAACCTATTTTAATTTGGGTCAAGTTGTCAAAGCAGCTGTCAAAAAAAGCTCACTGGCCTGGAGACTAACTTCAGTTAGGCCAGAGAGTGTAAGAATCTCTACCTGCTCTGTCTGTCTTCCTGTTCCCCTGTTGATTAGTACTCTCCCTGCAGCCTTGATCATCACCTGGGGCTAATCAGAGAAAGCCCTGTATAAAAGAGGTTCTCTCACTGGTCTGTCTGGTCGCATCAGACTGTACCTGCCTGAAACCAGCTCTGACTGTATTGCATTCTTGTCTCGCCTGTTTGTGTTTCACCTCTGCTTGCTCTAGACCCAGCTACCTTCCTCTCGCCTTGGTAACTCTGTTTGTCTGCTGGACTTCAACTGTGTTTGGACCTCTGCCTAGATTTGGACCTTGCATCTCTCCTCACGGATTTGTATTTGGACACCCATGGATTTGTGCACATTATTTCTTCCCCACAAGTAAGTCAGCTTACTGCCGCTTGTATATCACTGCTCCCTGCACCATCTCCTCTACCCCCAGGCCTGGCCAGCCTGGTCCCCAGCACTCTTCCCGCAGCATCCTTGCAGCACCCCTGCACTCATCCCCACAGACAGCCGGCTCCTCTGCCTGGTGAACCTTCACTACTGCCCCAGTTGTTCTCCCTGGAAGAGCCTGCAAGTATAATTCAGTATTACATTCTCACCTTCACCATTTAATGTTGCTCATTCATGTCTCTGCTCTCCCCCTACGGGGTTGCCAGATCCTCACTAGCTAACCTGGACAATTATTGCACAATTATTGTAAATAAAGATTATTGCCACTATACTTACCGTCTCTGTCCTCGATGAATTTGGGTCTAAGCCAGTAACCTTGTCAGTATGTGACCAGCTGTTAGACCCAGCGATTAGGATAGAAGCCATTCTCACCAAACTTAACACACTCAAGCAACTTGCTGATCAGACTGATAACCAGAATCAACTAATTCTTAACGAGCTGGCTAAGCTAGCCTAGCACATTACCCAGCTAGAAAAGAAGTTACAAGCTCTCGAGGCTACCGCCACCTCACCACCAGCGGCCACGCCATCTGTTACCTGCTCGGACAGTCCTCCGCTGGTTACTACACCCTCTCGGTATGGCGGGGGGTGGGGGCGGGGAGCATTCGTGGGTTTTTGTTACAATGCCAGCTCATTTTCGATAGCGCACCCAGTGATTATTCAACCGATCAGAGCCAGATTAGTTTTGTCATGGGTCTTGGGGGCAGCTGTGGAACAGGTGTACTGTGGCCAACTACTGATCGGAGGGTCAGGGGTTCGAATCCCGGTCTGTCTGCAGTCTGCATGTCGAAGTGTCCTTGAGCAAGACACTGAACCCCCAGCTACTCCTGGTGTGTCCCTGTATCCATTATCGTGAGCTGAACAACATCACCATCAAGGACAAGTATGCTCTCCCCTTAATCACCTCAGCATTTGACCATCTCCAGGGTTCCACAATCTACACAGAGCTTGACCTCCCCAACGCCTACCATCTCATCCACATTCGGGAGGGCGACAAATGAAAAACGGGGTTCCTCACCCCCAGCAGCCATTTTGAGTACTACATTATGCCCTTCGGTCTTAATATCGCCCTGCAGTTTTCCAGCAACTCATGAATGACGTGCTACGGGACTTTCTGGGCTTCTTCATATTCGTTTATCTGGACGACATCCTGATTTTCTCCTGGTCCCCAGCTGAGCACAGGGTGCATGTTAGGCTGGTCCTCCAGCACATCCTGGAGAAACAGCTCTATGTGAAGGTCAAGAAATGCGAGTTTCATACTGCCATCACCACCTTTTTGGGGTTTATCATCTCCAAGGGTCAGATTGATCCTGACCCCAAGAAGATTAAGGCAGTTACGGATTGGCCCGTCCCCGCAACTTGCAAACAACAACAACAAGGATTCCTCAGATTTGCCAACTTCTACCAACATTTCATCAGAAACTACAGCTCCATCGCCTACCCACTCACCACCCTCACCTCCACCGAGAGACCTTTTTGCTGGACCCCAGAGGCTAATGAGGCATTCTCCCAGCTCAAGATGCACTTCACCTAGTCCCCCATCCTGCTCCAGCCTGACACTGCACGCCAGTTTATTGTTGAGGTGAACGCATCTGACATTGGAGTGGGAGTTGTCCTCTCTCTAACAGGAGGAGGTGCCCTGCCCCGGTGTATAAGGCTGGTGAGAAGGTTTTGCTATCCACCAAGCATTTTTCCCTCAAGACTGACTCCAGGAAGCTGGCTCCTCAGTTTGTGGGCCAATTTACCATCTTGGCCATCATCAATCCCGCCTCAGTGAGGCTCGACCTCTCCACCTCCCTCAAGATCAACTCTTCCTTCCACATATCCAAGATCAAGTTCATCTTCGCTAGCTCAGGCACATTTTTCCAGTCTCATCAGCAATAATCACAATAACCCCAAAACTCTTTTTTCGATAACTGATCGGTCAATAAACTCAGTTTTTAACATGTTTTGCAGGATGTCTGTAGACTCCAAATGTGAGGAATTTGCAGCTCACTTCAGCAGTAAAATAAAAACTATAAGGTCAGCTATTAATCTATTACAACCTACTGCTTTTAACACAGCTGAACTTTTGATTTTATGTGGGGAAACGTATAAACCTGGTTTATGTGTTTATGACTTGGTTGAAGCTAAGGTGCTGGAGAAAGTTAATTCCCAGTTAAAAACAGCAACCTGTAGGAGTCAAGAATTGAGGAGACCGGATGATTTTTCCAGTAACTGCTTTAATTCCCCATTCATCCTACGTCCTCTCTCGATCGGCGTGAAAAGAGGAAGGACGCAGTCACACACATACATTTATACATTCATCTTCTAACAATACATCACACACAAAAGTCACAATACTCAGCTACATCCTTTCATCTCTAATAGAACACCCAGAGTCCTTCTGTTCTCCTTTCCGACCCCCAAAGGTCAGGCCGGGTAATCTTCTCATCTCTCCAGAGTCCCCAGGGGGTGCAAACATGTCTTCCTCTTGAGGTGTGAAGTCAATACACATGGCTAGCTCAAAGTCTCTCTCGGTTGAATTCAGCCAGCCACATGTGAGTTACATAGGTTATAACTATGGGCTCCACAAACCTACCTTTTAGATCCAATTCCTACATCATTTTTAAATCCATTTGTAGCTTTTTAGTTGATGATATTCTTAACATTTTAAATTATTCTCTTCAGACAGGTGTTTTTCCTAGTGCTTTTAGGACAGTCATTGTCAAGCCCGTTCTGACGAGAAAAAATTTAGAGGCTGAAGTACTGAAGTGGTTGAACAACCAGTGTCCAACCTGCCATTTTTAAGTAAAATTTTAGAAAAAGCAGGTTTAACCAGTTAAATGATTTTATGAAAACTCATGATTTGTATGCAATATTTCAATCTGGTTTTCGGTCAAATCACAGTACTGAGACGGCCCTGATCAAAGTTTTACAGTGCATTCAGAAAGTATTCAGTGCTTCACTTTTTCCACATTTTGTTGTGTTACAGCCTTATTCCAAAATGAGAATAAATTCATTTTTTCCTATCAAAACTCTACATACAATACTCCATAATGACAATGTGAAAAGATTTTTTTTGAGATTTTTGCAAATTTATTAAAAAATAAAAAAACTAAGAAATCACATGTACATAAGTATTCACAGCCTTTGCTCAATACTTTGTTGATTCACCTTTGGTAGCAATTACAGCCTTGAATCGTGTCCTGAAGGACTGTGCAGAGGGGCTCAAGAATGTCCTGGCCAGCATCTTCAACATTTCCCTGACTCAAGCTGTAGTCTCCATGTTTCAAAACTGCTACCATAATACCAGTCCCAAAGAAGCCCGTCCCATCCAGCTACAGTGATTAGCGGCCTGTAGCACTGACCTCCATCATAATGAAGTGCTTCGAGCGGCTGGCCATGCAAAACATCAAGTCCATCCTCCCTCCCTTCCACGACCCATCTCAGTTTGCATACAGGTCAAACAGATTAACAGAAGATGCCATTGCTGCTGCTTTCCATCCAGCTCTCACCCACCTGGACTCAGAACTCTTATGTGCGAATGCTGTTCTTGGACTTCATTTCAGCATTCAACACAATCACCCCCCCGCACCTGACACAAAAATTCAGACACTTGGGACTCAAAACCTCTCTCTGTAACTGGGTGATGGACTTTCTCACAAGGAGGCCACAGAACATGCGGGTTGGCAGCAACACCTCCCATACCATGACACTGAGCACAGGGGCCCCACAAGGGTCCCACAAGGGTCCCACAAGGGTCCCACAAGGGCGCGTGCTCAGCCCGCTGCTCTTCACCCTGCTCACCCATGACTGTGTACCAGCCTATAACACCAACCACATCATCAAGTTTGTGGATGGCATGACAGTGGTGGGTCTCATCACCAACAACGAGGATGCCAACTATAGAAATGAGGTGAGCTAACTGGTCCAGTGGTGTAAAGACAATAACCTCTTCCTAAATGTGGGAAAAACCAAGAACTTCTCCTGGTCCAACAACACTACATCACTGGCAAAAAAGGCTCAAACTTGCATCCATTTTCTCAGCAAACTGAGGAGAGCACGAGTCCCAATCCCATCATGTGCTCATTCTACCGGGGCACCATTGAGAGCATCCTCAACAGCTGCATCATGGTGTGGTATGGAAGCTGCACTGCCTCCTGCCGGAAGACACTACAGCACACAGTGAAAGCAGCCAGCAAGCTCGTCGGTGACCCTCTGCCCCCACCTCTCGGACATCTACCTCACCCACAGAGCCATCAACATCGCAGGCAACATCTCCCACCCCTCACACTCCCAGTTCAGCCCCCTCCCCTCGAGGATAAGGCACCGGAGCCTTCCGGGCCTGCTCCACAAGACCACTTAACAGCTTTGTTCATCAGGCCATCAGGATCCTGAACTCTGTACACACCCACCCCCCCACCCCCCCACCCACCCCCGGACCGTAGCGCACTCACCTGCACAATAACTACACACGTGGACAAAATGGTTGGTACCCCACTGTTAATGAAAGGAAAAACCCACAATGGTCACAGAAATAACTTGAATCTGACAAAAGTGGTAATAAATAAAAAGTCTATGAAAATTAACCAATGAAAATCAGACAGTGCTTTTGAATTGTGGTTCAACAGAATTATTTTAAAAAACAAACTCGTGAAACAGGCCTGGACAAAATTGATGTTACCCTTAACTTAATATTTTGTTGCACAACCTTTTGAGGCAATCACTGCAATCAAACGATTTCTGTAACTGTCAATGAGACTCCTGCACCTCTCAGCAAGTATTTTGGCCCACTCCTCATGAGCAAACTGCTCCAGTTGTCTCAGGTTTGAAGGGTGCCTTCTCCAGACGGCATGTTTCAGCTCCTTCCACAGATGTTCAATAGGATTTAGATCAGGGCTCATAGAAGGTCACTTTAGAATAGTTCAATGTTTCACTCTTAGCCACTCTTGGGTGTTTTTAGCTGTGTGCTTTGGGTCATTATCCTGTTGCAAGACCCATGACCTGCGACTGAGACCAAGCTGTCTGACACTGGGCAGCACATTTCTCTCTAGAATACCTTGATAGTCTTGAGATTTCATTGTGCCCTGCACAGGTTCAAGACACCCTGTGCCAGATGCAGCAAAGCAGCCCCACAACATAACAGAACCTCCTCCATGTTTCACAGTAGGGACAGTGTTCTTTTCTTGGTATGCTTCATTTTTGCGTCTGTGAACATAGAGCTGATGTGCCTTGCCAAAAAGTTCCAGTTTTGTCTCGTCTGTCCATAGGACATTCTCCCAGAAGCTTTGTGGCTTGTCAACATGCAGTTTGGCAAATTCCAGTCTGGCTTTTTGATGATTTGTTTTCAACAATGGTGTCCTCCTTGGTTGTCTCCCATGAAGTCCACTTTGGCTTAAACAATGACGGATGGTGCAATCTGACACTGATGTAGCTTGAACTTGAAGCTCATCATGAATGTGTTTAGAGGTTGTTCTGGGCTCTTTTGTTACCATTCGTATTAACCGTCTCTTCCATTTTTCATCACGTTTCCTCCTGCGGCCACGTCCAGGGGGGTTGGCTACAGTCCCATGGATCTTAAATTTCTGAATAATATGTGCAACTGTAGACACAGGGACATCAAGCTGCTTGGAGATGGTCTTATAGCTTTTACCTTTAACACGCTTGTCTATAATTTTCTTTCTAATCTCCTGAGACAACTCTCTCCTTTT
This sequence comes from Pholidichthys leucotaenia, assembly GCA_020510985.1. Taxonomy (NCBI): domain Eukaryota; kingdom Metazoa; phylum Chordata; class Actinopteri; order Cichliformes; family Pholidichthyidae; genus Pholidichthys; species Pholidichthys leucotaenia. The sequence goes on along the minus strand of CM035845.1, from coordinate 36,576,487 downwards.
CTTCCTCAGGTCCATGTTTAGTGTGGTAGACACCATGTCACCAAACAGCACAGTGACTACTTGTCACCCTTTAAAGAGGCCGACTGACTGATTACAAGTTTGTAGACACCTGTAATGTTAATTAGAGGACACATCTTGGTTGAACATGTCCCTATGATCAAATTATTTTCAATCTTTTCTAGGGGTACCATCATTTTTGTCCAGGCCTGTTTCATGAGTTTGTATTTTTTTAAGTAATTCTGTTGAACCACAATTCAAAATCATTGTCTGATTTTCATTGGTTAATTTTCATAGAATTTTTATTTATTACCACTTTTGTCAAATTCAAGTTATTTCTGTGATCATTGTGGGTTTTTCTTTCATTTAACAGAGGGGTACCAACAATTTTGTCCACGGCTGTAAATTCTATAACTTAGCATTCTTAGCTTGACAGTTAAGGTTGGCTGGACACAGCTATAATCTGATAACCAAAGAAAAAATATTATCCAAGTTAAATGCTTTTATTTTCAGTCTGCTGGCTGAGCAGACAAGATGAGTACCGGTGTCCATGTACTCAACACAATCACATCAGGACCAGGAGAAGCAGGACACACTAACCTGCTCTGAGTTAAATTAACTATTGTATGTGCACAACTTACCACTGGCTTGCATTCTTTTATCCTCTTCCTCTTTTTTCTTCTTTCTTTTGTCACTACCTGATGGATAACTTCTCTTCATTTTGATACAGCCATTCGCACTTGTGAACATACGGTACTTGCGAGAGTGAGAGGTGGGGCCCCTTTAGGGAGTTCTGTGCCGGCCTACCACTGTCTTTGCAAACTCTCTACATTGTTACTGCTGTAGTGATTCAAAGTTGGTCAACCTTCAAGGGCTCCCTTCTGGTCTGGAGCCTCAAGCATTTCCCTGCCTTGCCTGTCGGCATGCAGCACCTCTGGGCTCACCAAAACCGCACAATAGAAGACCGGGAAAATAAGTCAACTTTTTCTGCAACAATCAAATGGTAGGTTCAGTAGTGTAAACAGTGTGAAAGAATAGATGCATGCAAGGAACATAATGGATGTGCTGCCAACAAATCTGCAGCAACTGTGGGATGCTAGCATATCAATATGGACCAGAATCTCTGAGGGCACCTTGTTGAATCTAGGCAATTAAGAATTAAGGCTTTTCTGAAGGAACTGTGGATCCAGCCCAGTAATAGCAACATGTACCTATTAAGTGGACAGCAAGTGTAACCAAGCAATAATATCTATCCAATCTAATCTCTGGTCTGTATTTTATTACAGTGCACATTGTACATCATGTTTCCTTGCTAAGCTTTTTGTTGGAGTGATTATGGTAGACCATAGCTTACAATGGGGATTGCCAACTGATTTTTGTCTGTCTGCAAATGAACAGGCCTGTTCACATGCACCCTGGTTGGAATTCCACTATATAGTCTTACTTTCAACAAAGCACAAACATGAACCATGAAACTAGAAATATGGGTATACACTCATGACTGTGACATGGTGATGTGGGATGCTGTTACATGTTATTGACACTACAATTTATTTTGTTCAGTTGCAAGAGTGACAGTCTAAAACTTATTCTGAGAATGTCTCATCAAAATTGATGAGCTGCTTGCCCTTTTGGTTTGAATGTTGTAATTACTCACCAAATCAATGGAAAGGATCTTTGGGTACACTGCAAGTCTTGCCCTTGCCACTCCAGTTATATTTGAATTATAAAAGTGAAGATAACACATGGAAAAGAGGACCATGGCACAATTTTAAAGATGGTTCTTGAAGTTGCACATGTCTGAAAATCGTAGGATTGGTTTCCAGTCAAACCCCTTTTGTCACAAACTGTCTGAAATGTAGAGGCCCGAGTTCACCCACAGGACTCATAAGCCTTATTTCACAAAAGGGAAGTGGTTACTTTTGAGGAAATGGGAAGACACCATTTATCCATGCATCAATCTATCAGTAGACTGGCTGCTGATGTTATTTAATCTTGCAAAGGCTGTGACACATTTCATGTTTACACCAAAGGGCTTATGCCTTTTTTTTTTTTTTTTTACCTTCGTGATGTATTTGTATCCTCAGCATGTTTACTCGGCACCTCAAGTTAGTCTCTCACCTCTGGCTAATTCTCACACACTGCTGATGAATTCCTTATAGAGCTGCATGTTGGGTTGTAAATCACATAAGCCAGAGAAAAAATTCAGTATGCTTTGTGGTTTTCATGCTCGCTCAGCAGGTTTTATTCAAAAGTAAATCACAGAACGAGTAAACAACATCTCAAAAGCAACCTTGACTTTTGTATTTACTTGGCCAGAAAATATACAGTTGGTTGTGGCTACTATGAAAAAAAAGTGTTTTTTGAGCCACTGCATGGCTGCATTTGTACAGTTACAATAAAAATTATTTAACCCTCACTGCAAATTAAGGTTTATTGGAAAAATATACAAACAAGACGCTGCTTGCAATAAACAAATCAAACAAGAACAATTTAAATAGCTCAATACAACTAATATTTACAATATTACAAGTGGTTTCTCCAAATTCAACACAAAATGCCACTTTTAATGACTGCAGTTTCAAAATTATTCAACCCCTTCATGACAACCAACTGTTGGGCTTTAGCAGAGCACCCTTTTGCTGTTACGACCTGCTGTAAACATGATGCCAGACATCAGCTTCTGGCAGTGTTCTGAGGAATTTTAAACCGTTCCTCGTGGAAAAAAGACCTCCAGTTCACAAACACTTGAGTTTGTGTGCTACAGCCATCTTTTTCAAATCTCACCACAGATTTTCAGCGGGGTTTAAGTCAAATGACTGTGATGGCCACTCTAGTATCTTCCAAGATTTCCTCTGAAACCAAGTCTTGGGGGACTTTGAGGTATGCTTGGAATCATTATCCTGTTGGAAGGTCCAATGACGCCCAAACTTCAGCTTCCTCACAGACAGCATGACATTTTCTCCAAGGATTTCCTGATACTTGATTGAATCCAGTGGTAATGGAACAGAGAAAATCAGTGGTGATAGACCGGAGACAGCCACCGGTAAAGAAACAGAGACAGCTCGCGGCAAGGGACCAAAGCTAACCACTGGCAAGGGACCACAGACAGCCAGTGGTGAGGAACCAGAAGAGCCTTGCAGCACAGCAGTGGGAGCAGCAGTATCTGGCAGATCAGCAGTGACGGCCAGCAGGTCAGCAGCTAGAGAGCGACAAGAAGCTTGCACTGGAGCTAGGGAATGAGGAGGAGCCAGCACTGAAACCAGGGGGTGATGAGGAGCCGGGACTGCAGCTGAGCAGACCACTAGGAGGGTGCAGAGGGGGCTTCCAGCAAACTGGCAGAAGAGGTCACCAGTGTGCCAGCTGAGACCACAATGTATTTTGTACAACAAACAGTACAAAGCAATTTGTAGAATGTTCTTGCACTCCCACTACACATAGTATAACAAATACTGTTTAGTATGTACAACATGATTGAGTGTACACAGTGATGGAGTTACCACCATCTTTGATCAAAACAGGTTTAGTTTTATTTTTGTTGTTTGCTAATTAGGTTTGGCTTAAAAAATGTTGTGTGACATGATTGTGTAACATACCTGTCTCTGTCCAACTTAAACGACTTGTTTCAATGTTTAGACTTTTCAGACTAATGAACATGTGAACCATGTTAAAGACTGTTAATGAACCTGAAAACCACTCTTTCATTACATTAAACTTTGACTGATTATAACTAGTTGTAGTATTCTAGGTCTGTACATTGTTTTTCTCCTCTGGCTGATTACCTGTTGCAGCTGCTTAATTAGTCTCACCTGCAGTGACTGCAGCCTGCCTTTTAAAAGGAGGAAACAACTTTAGCACAGAGATGTTGGACTCCACTCCCAGCAGCCAGAAGTACTCCTCCAGACTGTGTGTGGCCAGAAATTAGTGATGGCCAGATGAGGCTTTCTAGAGGACTTGAGGCCTTTCATCAAAATGGTTCATATAGACAAGGCCTCATGTGAAACTTCATTTTCTCTACTAGGCCATCTATTGGACAAAACTTATACAACATACATATTTATACAAGGGCATTATTGGTTTAATATCTTTTAAAAAATATCAATGATCATAAGGAAAAAAGAAATAATAAAACTGGGCTGACTACAGTGAATGTGCTTGTGCTACTTATCCATTTTTATTAATTGATAACTTTTCAACAGTCTTTGGACTAAGGCGATTTCTTTTTTGAGATTATTTCACCAGCTTTGGAGAATACTCTCTCAGAGCACAGGATGCAGGTGTGCAAAGGAAGGATACTGCAAGTTTGTACAGTGTAGGGTGGACACATTTTTGTCTCTCCCAGTACATTCACCTCTGTCCTTATTGTCATGCAGGGCACAATAGTGCCTCAGTATAGTGATGTGTTATTGTTGTATCCAAGGTCTTTGAAACACAACAGACACTTCATCGTGCATATAAAAATAAATAAAGGCCCAGCTAGGGTTTGAACCCCAGCTGCGGGACAGATGCTTTACCACTAAGCTACTACTTAATGATGGCTACATGAGGCTTTCTTGAAGGCTTGAGGCTTTTCATCATAATTATTCATATAGACAAAGCCACATGTGAAACTTCATTTGCTGTATTAGGCCATGTAGTCAACAAAAAGTATACAACATGCAGATTTTTGCAAGGGCATTATTGGTTTAATGTGTATTTTTTTCCCATTTCAATAAATACTGTCTTTTAAGAAAACTCAATGATCACAAGGGAAAAAAGAAATAATAAAACTGGGCTGACTACAGTGAATGTGCTTGTGCTACTTATCCATTTTTATTAATTGATAACTTTTCAACAGTCTTTGGACTAAGGCGATTTCTTTTTTGAGATTATTTCACCAGCTTTGGAGAATACTCTCTCAGAGCACAGGATGCAGGTGTGCAAAGGAAGGATACTACAAGTTTGTACAGTGTAGGGTGGACACATTTCTGTCTCTCCCAGTACATTCACCTCTGTCCTTATTGTCATGCAGGGTGCAATAGTGCCTCAGCATAAGGATCCAAGCTCTTTGAAACACAACAGACACTTCCCCTTGCAAATAAAAATAAAATTACAAGAACAGCCTAGCTAGGACTTGAACCCCAGCTTCCCAGTTACACAGCAGATGCTTTATCTCTAGACCAGGGGTCACCAACTAAAAGTGCAAGAGGTCCGAAAAGGCAGTCCGCCTCCCAAGCTGAGGCCCAAATTAGGGCTGGGGATCTTTCGGCACCTCATGATACAATTGTGATTCAGGATCTCTGAAACAATTCTTGATGCATTTTTTTGTTTGTTTTTTTGAGGATTTTTTCCCTCTTACTGTGTAAAACCAAGTGTTTGCAGTGACCCATGAATTTACTTCCTACCTTTTAATTAAAGAAATGGAAGAGAAATGTGACAAGTCACATGGACAAATTTATCTGAAAATGAGCTCTATAGAACTGTCATCTTTTCATGGACGTTCTTTCAGAAGACCACAGCTATCTCCATCAGGCCAGTATCATTTACTTTTACACATTTTTTTATTAAGCAGATGTTTTAGTTGCTGTTAGTTCTGTATTATTTTTTAAACAAAAAAATTAAATACATTCTTTGCTCAATTTCAAATAAAGCATAATTTAATCATAATAATACAGGGGAACACGAAATGTATTTTTGATTCCAAATAAATAGCTCTAAAATTCTAAAATCTACAACTTTACCTTTTGAGTGTGTCTGTCGCCGAACTGCAACATAACCAGAGTGGTGGCTCAGTTGGTAGAGCATCCGCCCCACACCCGGGAGGCAGGGGTTCAAATCCCGGCCGGGTCATACCGAAGATCATATAAAAGCGGAACTTTCTGCCGTCCAGCTTGGTGCTCAGCAATAATGGAATGGAGGAGGGAAATCTGTGGCAGCGCCTTGCATGGCAGTGGCCCTTCTGATTCTACACATGGGATGTGTGTGATTGACACTGTAGATAGGATAAAGCACAATTTCGTTCTACTGTACATGATTGGTTGAATGACAATAAAGGGTGATTTAATTTTAATTAATCCCTAGTGGTCAAGAGTGGTAAATGTTTTTTTGTCAATAAAATAGTTCAGATTTCCAAGGCTATAACTTGAAAGTGGTAAGAGATAATGGCTTACTGTCAATTAGAAAGCTGCAAAATATGATCCAAAGTTTCAGATAGGAAAAAATTTATGCATCTAATTTGCATAATGTAACGGCACCTCTTTAAATTCCATAACTCAGTCAAAACTGGGCTTTGGACGTATTTACACAAAGAATGGTTCCGTCTTTTGACACTGTTTTTTTTATACAGATGTACCTCATCATCTTATCTTCAAAGTATATGAATAAGAAATCAGTACATTAAAAAACAGAAATTCCTCACTTACTTTTGACAAAGGGGGGCTGGCTGGCTGGCATGGTTGCTGCGTTTTCACCCATCGTGGTTGTTATTTTGTGTTCTGTTGGTCATTTAAAGTCTCTATTACATCTACACAGTCTTATGATTATCCCACATAAATTTTGCTTGTATCCCGCGGCTATTTTCCGCGTACAAAGCCGACAAAGTGACGGTGACAATGACCAATCGCGGCCGTATTAGCCTTCTGGGCTAAAATGCTAAAAACAGGAAAAGGAAATGAGGAGTTCTTCTTCTTTGGTGTATTACGTGTCATCCATTGAGTCCTCCAATGGATGTCTGCCACCTTCTGAAACTGGCAAATCAGTACAAATCAGTACAAATTCCCAATGCAGCCGATCATGTCAGAGTGAGATGACAGGCGTAGCGCCACACTCTGCCACTAGGGGCACGCAAATTCACACACTCAGAGGGTTAAATCCTAAAAGTGGAAAGTTTTACAGGAGAACACAAACTAAATTACATACATTTAAAACGATTAATATTTACAAAACAAAATCTCACAAAAGTCTACCTCTATACTATATTTTTTGTGTTAAAAAAAAGTTTCAAACTATAAGCCTAAAAAAGGGGGAGAAAATATAATTAATTCCACAGTACAGAATTTCTTTGGAGTTTTTTTTTTTTATTTTAGCAATGTTTTTATCTTTCTTACTTCGTCTGGGTCTGTTTGGGTAACACTGTCACAGGGAGAGAGGAGGTGGATGTGTGGAACTTTTCATGCTCAGTAGCACACAGAGCAAATTATTGTTTTTACATGATATCAGAGGATCGTGGAAAATACCTCCATTAACGTCATGCAGCCCAACAGGGATGCTGTACGAGGAAGGTGTGGAGGAGCCGCGGGGACCTTCCGTCAACAACCCACCGGGTGGAAACATACCATCGGCGGTAGCTAGAGTGACGGTGTACACAATTTCACAGCAGCATTTCATTCCACGGGTTACACCAGGAAGGAAGCATGGCTAGCCACCCACAGCAAATGATGGTTTTACCTTCTGCTGTATCCCAAGGAAAACATCCAAGGTCCCACACCATAAAATGTCCGGGCAGCAGCCACTGATACAGTACTTCAGTTCCACTTTTTCGTTAGGAAAAACAGTATAATTTTCCCCCAAATTATATGAAAAAGCTCTGGAGTCTGGACGGAGGACTCTCAAGGTCCGGATCCAGACCAGAGTCCGCCAGTTGGTGACCCCTGCACTAGACCATCACTTCACTTACAGTAGATATCCACTATTTGCGGAAAATGTATCAATGGGAGAAATGAGCTCAAACTGTTCCCAAACGGAAGAAGTTCGTGTTTTTGGTGCTGGCTCCATCTGAAAATTGGCTGTGACAAATCCCTTACACAGTCAAACATCGACAACACAAAATGTGAGGGATGGAGATTTCCATTGTATGTCGCTGCTCACTTTATTTCATGTTGTGTGCAAAATCATGAATGGCTTCCTGACCCAGTCACTTGGTACGACGTCAGCAATGCACGCCTTGAAAAGCGCTTTGCCAAATATTTCCTGGACAAGCTCGGAGCACCCTTGAAGCTCCGGAGCCTGCCGTCCCATCACTAGCCAGAAACTCCTCGTGCTCTCAACGCCCCCCCCCGCCCCAATGTGGGAAATTGTAAGCTTCAATCTTCAGACTCATCAGTACCTCAATACTCTGCCTTAAAGTGCTGATGACACGTTTTTGACTTCCTCTAATTTTTCAACACATAATACAATATGATGAAAAAGGTTGGTCTGTGCAGTTCTAAGTCAAACAGGCTTCTTTTCACGCGAATATCCAACGTTTTCATGAGCGCCACATCACCCATTGCGTCAGTGGCTGGAAAACCCCCCGGCCATGTTGTAACATCATTGACGGAAACACAGCGCTTGGCTGCCCTTTGTACGCATAGGATGGAAGCGGTTGAAAACATTGACGATGGTTCCAGCACATGTAGTCTGGAATTGGTTTGTGTTGTCCAATCTTCTGACGATTATAGTTCCGAAGAATGGGATGACAATGAAGAATCTGGGGGCATCAAACCATATACTGTAGGTTTGAACCGTGCCAAACGGGCATTATGTCTAGCGAGTCAGACTCAGTGACAGTCAGCTGTTCATGTTTTGTGTACATCATCTGCCATGTTGTCAGCCAGCCAATATTGCCAACACTATCACGACGTGTTAGCCACTCCACACAGCCGTGGTTCTGTTGCGCCCCTTGTAGCGATGTTGGCTCTGGAGCGCATCTCCTCTTCCTGTTCGCTGGGCGATGTCGGCCCCGAACACCTACTCTTTGTGTTTCTGTGTATTTTTGTAAGTCTTCACCTTTTGGGATCAGTCTTTATGTTCAATACATGTGCTGTGTTGAATCCTGCGCGTAAATCCTTGTGTAAATCCTCATTATTTACGCGTAAATCCTCCCTCTCCGTGCGCTCTTACGCAGGGCATGGAGATCCCTCTCCATGAAATAATGAGGATTTACGTGCAGGGTTCACCACAGCACATTTAAGATAGAACAACAGACAATTCCCAAAAAGGTGAAGACGTACAAAAAACACAAACACACTTACTGATGGCGTTCAGGGGCCGGCATTGCCCAGAGAACGAATGACAGGAGATGTGTTAGCCACAGGTGCACCCCAGAGCTGACATCGCTTCAAGGACGCACGAGAACCGCGGTGAACATGGAGTGACTAACGTCGTGAGAGTGCTGAAAATACTGGCAGACTAACAGCAAAGATGACAATACTATGGACCAGCAGTGCATATACTTCGCGGCCGTTTGCCAGTAACGCACTGCTGGTGATGGTGTGATGAGAAGCACCTGGGCGAGGACCGGGAAACATGATCAGCGGAAGGGGAATCAGCTGGTGATCATGATAGAGGGGACGTGGCCGGACCAGTGAGATATCAGCATGGGATCACAGAAAGTAGATCAAAGCTGCGCGTAAATCCATTAATCCTTCCCCTCCTCGTATGCTCCTCCTGTCTAAAAGCACACGAGGAGCGCACGAGGAGGCTTATGACAGTTGGAGTTGAAGCATGTGATGTGGTCTTTCACAGCTTGCTGTTTATCTAAGCCTGCGACACAACGCAAAGGCACAGCCATAAAATTAAAACAAGAAACCAGAGAAACTGTGAGCTACAAAGCTGTTGTCATTCTAGTTAACAACACCGGAGTCCGTTCTGTCGATTACGTCATTGGGGTGCCGCCCTTAATTCGGTGGGCGGCACCACAGTCCAGTCAGCGGCTGCGGTTTTTTGATGATAACTAGTTTATGCAGGCACTGTTGTAAATATTATATTGATCATAGACAATGACTTTTGGGTTTACACAACATGCTAAAAAAATGGCAAAAACGTGTCATCAGCACTTCAATCTTTTCCAGGACTTTCCTACCTGTATACAGGTGGAATGGATTCCTCCTGGTGGATTCAAGGACTCTCACCTAGTGATGGTGAAACTGAGGCCTTATGAAGCAATGAACAACTTTGAGAAAATTACTTCATGATCGACATAGTGTTATGAAACATTTAATAAAGAGTGCCATCTGCTGACTGGGTGTCAGAACTGCATCTGAGTGGAAGACCTGAAAGTCTCAATACATAGAGTATTGAGACTTTCAGAGGTTGCGCTGCACTTTATCTGTCATTTTCTCAGACAGGCTTGTAAAAATTCTGTCAATCTGTTATTTATCATTTTAATTGACTTTAATTAGATCACCCTCCATGTAATCTGTGAAATGGTAGACAGCTTTCAGAATTTTTAGTTACTGCAGGAAAAATTCTGTCGAAGGACAATTTTCAGTGAATGAAACCTCTGAGATATACTGTGTGTGTATATATATATATACGGTATATATATATATATATATATATATATATATATATATACTATAGTATGTAGAGGGAAATGGGAAAATCTATGTTGTGGAACATCAGGGAACTTGCTGGTGCTTCTCCAACTGGGGAGTGTTATTAAATGGGGAGTGTTTAAAAATTTTTATTGAAAAAAGAAGCATTTCAACAGTGTGTGGTTTCAATCTGCTCCTCTTGTGGAGGAGAGTGGGTCTTCTCTGGAGAGGTAGGGCTCAGACAAATAAAGTTGAACTTCTACTGTGGCATCTGCTGTTGCACTTTGAGAGTGCTGTGTTCCACCTAAGCAAAAGAAACAAATGTAATTAGTAATCTTTTATAATAAGAAAATGAAGCTTAAAGTAATAACATAATACAAACCAACTCTGCTATCCAAAAGGTCCCACAACTTGTCTTCTGCTGAAGGCCCAGGTTCTTCCTCTGCTGCTAACTGATGGAGTTAATAATATTTTAATGCATGTGGCTACAGAGGTTTGGAAAGCACAATAATAATCTGGAATAATAAATGGTTATCTGTTATGTTTATGGCATTGTCTTCTCCACCCTCACGGTTGCAGCGCATTCTGCAGTGAATTCTGACATGGCCTCTTGTGCACATGTTTCATTGACAAAAACCTAATGTTTTAAATCATGGGTCCAAAACTGAGGTTGTCCTCCATGTCCCTCCTTTACTACACTTTCACACCCCGCACGCATGCTCTCACTCACTCGCTCAAAAAACCACACTTTACACTCTCAAAAAAAAAGATGCTCAACCACACAAACAACTCTTCTATTTATCTTCTAGTGTTTGTGTGAATAGATGTGTATGCGTGCATCTCTGTGTAATATTTAGTAAATGTAATGTGTTTTTGTTTAATGTTACTGAACCTAAACCTAATTCTAGCTTGTGTAATACTCCCCTGACTCATATTCAAATGCCCATTGCCCAACCCTCTCAAACTTCCCGCAAACCCTCAAGTCACGTGATGTGACTGACATAAAGAGGCCTCACTTGCTACGGTCACGTGACTGTGGGTGTACTGAAACAGCGCTCGATGCACTGCTCATGACACTTCCGCTTTATATTGCTCGAATCAGTGTCGACTGGGCGGTGTCGAGCGTAACATCACTATTCTCACCATAATTCTCCCCCCAGCCATGTTTTCATATCCACCTTCTGCAATATAAACTGTTTAACCTTGAGTCTTGGGCTCCACCAGCTTCACCTCCTGCAACCAGAGCTCTGTCGGTGAATGCCTACCAGGTCGCTGGCAGCAGAGGACTCACGAGGCGAGAACGGCAACCACATGTAAAATACTCACCAGTCCTTGTGACTCCAGCTCCTGTAAGAGAGAAATGATATCCATTCACTTGTCCCACTGTTTAACCCAGAATACTTACCGTGTCTCAATGTTGAAATATTCTCACCTTATCTGTAATCACTGCAAATAAACTCATTGAAACTACCTCCTGTCTTCGGGCTTGTGTCTGCATCTGGGTCTATTAACTCAGAAACATGTCAGTGCATCTACATCATGGATGTAGTGAAGGAGGACATGGAGAGGGTTGGTGCTACAGAGGAAGATGCAAGGGACAGGGTGAGATGAAGACAGATGATCTGCTGTGGTGACCTCTAAAGGGAGCGGCTGAAAGAAGAAGTAGACATGAAAGTAGTAGGACAAAAGGCACAGATTTGTGAGAAAAAACTTCCTATTTGGGCAGGAGTCATTAAGTATTAAGGCACAGTGACGTCTTTGTTTCTGTCATTTCTCAGCAGCTGATAGAGGGTTGTTGGAGACTGGAGCAGTGACCACTGTCCTGTTGGAGTCTTCACTGCTGTGAGCAGTGATATCACAGTGAAGTGGGTTTGTAGGGCAGCTGGAACAGTGGAATGATGAAGGAGCTGTGGTTTGATGATGATGAAGCTGTCAGAGTAGAACGGAGCACAGTATTGTTTAGAAATAGTTAAATGACTCTGACACTAAACTAAATTAATTCTAAAGAAGCTTTTGACTTCTGAAATGACAACATGGACATGTTAGTGTTACAGGACAGGTGGATGTGACATATTCATAGAATTCAGATATTTTGGTTGTTTTTGTGACGCATACTGTATTCATACCAAAGTTATTTTAAGAACAGTACATGTGGTCTCATCACATGCAGTAGAGGTTCTGGTACACACATCACTGACCCTGGTTACATGGTCACAATAAACCGATCACTGGGAATAAACAGATAACACCAATAATCAGTTTTGTTGTGTTTACATGCACTGATTAAATGGATTATTGGAGGGTTAACCACTTGAGTTAATGACCATACTTACATGGCCACTTGAATAATCAGATAACTCCAGAAATTCAATCATAACCGGTTTATTTGTGTACATGTAACCATGGTGACTGCTGGACTCTTCCTCATCTTGTGTTTGGGAGGCCAGCATCAGTCCTCGGTCTGGGTTTGTCAGTTTTAGTTCTTGTGAATTATTCCCTATTAAGGTGCATTCACACCAAACACGAACGGGCGAATTTTTCGTGCAGCACGATTACATTATAACTCAACGTAAACACATGAGTAGACATGAATTCACCGTCTGGGTGAGATGCAGACAGACAAAGTTGCCTTTATAACTTCTGCAGCAGTGTTCAACCTGCTGTTGAAATCCCCAAAATAACGCCATGCTTAGGTTTATATTATCCGACAGGGGGGCTCACCTGAAAAAGTTGTCCCAGCCTTGAAAACTTAATGGGTGTTTCCATTGCTAGCTTGCTAGCCTTGTTAGCATATCCGTGGCCAGTGTTGCCAGGTTTCACGAGAGAAACAAACGACCAGCTCTATGGAAACAAGTCCAAAAAAAGCCCAACAGGCAACCTAGCACATTGTAAAAAAGACAGGCTGCTACTTGATAACATATGTCAATATGTTATCAAGTAGCAATATGTTATCAAGTACCTTCCGGTTCCGGCGCCACACGAATTGGCTGTCTTTTGCAACTGCCCTTTTTTTTTTCTTCTTTTCTTCTTTTATCTTCCTTCTTCTTTCTACACCTTTCACTCTATATATATATCACAGACACACAGATCGCCCCAAAGGTCTCCCAAGTCGGCGGACGGAGCCTCTGTTTACAGCAGGAGACGATACAGCAGGGAAGAGCTAGCTAGCACTCAACCGCCACCCGGTGCTAACGGAGAAACTCGACATACCGGGGAACTGAAGCGAAACGATGCGGGTGCTGGGCTGGAGTTTAGGCGGCATGCAAGAAATATAAGAATAATATAGAGCGATGGCAAGAACCAAGCAGACCGCCCGTAAATCTACTGGAGAGAAAGCCCCCAGGAAGCAGCTGGCCACCAAGGCTGCTTGGAAAAGCGCTCCGGCCACCAGCGGAGTGAAGAAGCCTCACCGTTACAGGCCCGGTACCGTGGCTCTGAGAGAGATCCGTCGCTACCAGAAATCCACGGAGCTGCTCATCCGTAAGCTGCCCTTCCAGCGCTTGGTGAGGGAGATCGCTCAGGACTTCAAGACCGACCTGCGCTTCCAGAGCTCCGCCGTCATGGCTCTGTAGGAGGCCAGCGAGGCCTACCTGGTGGGTCTCTTCGAGGACACCAACCTGTGCGCCATCCATGCCAAGAGGGTCACCATCATGCCCAAAGACATCCAGCTGGCCCGCCGCATCCGCGGAGAGAGAGCTTAGACTTTCTGCTGCACATCCACCAACCACAATGCTCCGCACTGTGTGTCTATATACAGTACCGTTCAAAAGTTTGGGGTCACCCAGACAATTATTTTGTGTTTTCCATGAAAAGTCACACTTATTTACCACCATGAGTTGCAAAATGAATAGAAAATATAGTCAAGACATTGACAAGGTTAGAAATAATGATTTGTATTTGAAATAATAATTTTTTCCTTCAAACTTTGCTTTCATCAAAGAATCCTCCATTTGCAGCAATTACAGCATTGCAGACCTAACATGATTGCACAAGGGTTTTCTAATCATCCATTAGCCTTCTGACACAATGAGCAAACACATTGTACCATTAGAACACTGGAGTGATAATTGCTGGAAATGGGCCTCTATACACCTATGTAGATATTGCACCAAAAACCAGACATTTGCAGCTAGAATAGTCATTTACCACATTAGCAATGTATAGAGTGTATTTCTGATTAGTTTAAAGTTATCTTCATTGAAAAAAGTGCTTTTCTTTCAAAAATAAGGAAATTTCTAAGTGACCCCAAACTTTTGAACGGTAGTGTGTATGTATGTATATATATATATATATATATATATATATATATATATATATATATATATTAATATGTACATATGTATACTAGCTGCTCTTGTTTTTTCTTGCCTTCTGATTGTTGCTCTGAGTGTTGCTGTCCTTGTGCTGTTGCAATCTTGGAATTTCCCCATTGTGGGACTAATAAAGGCTTATCTTATCTTATCAAATCTAATATATAGATGCATTTTTGTTTGCAGTGACTTGACTGTAAACACAATCAGCATTGAATAATGGAATTTTATAAACTCTAATTAAAGGAAAATACATAGGCATTCTGCATAAGCAACAGCAAATTTATAGTAAACATAGTCAACATAAAAACTTTGAATAAATTAAAAATTTAAACTCTGCTCAAAAGAAAAGACATGTACATTCTGCATAAGTAACAGCACTAAACACCATTACAGTTTAGTGATGTGGGAGGATGGGAGTTGTTGTCTGCTAGTCGTTTAAACAAAAACTAAATATTACACAACAGCCAACAACTTTAATTACATGGAAAATTATCATTTAAATTGGCAAACATCATATGTGTAACTCGTGGCAAAAATTAGATCGGGATCAAAAGATAATTTTGCTCTTACCATTCATTTCAATGGAGAATTTTTTTTTCTTCAATTTAAGGTCCCATATGCACTGATCTGTATTAAAAAAAAACTTGGATATCTCACGCCCATTAGCAAGTACAGAGCCAAGCGGAGTTGGGCGGGCCACTGATCTCTAGAAAAACTGGATAGATCATTGGCCGCCAGAAGTGAAGCCCCTGGCCGGCCACTTGACTTCAGTAACTTCCCCAAAAATTAACAGATTTTCAACTTCTTGGTATGGAGACACAGTTTATAATCTTGCTTAACCGAGCTGGGAGAGCTGTCACACAAACAGCAAAGCAAGCCCAAATATGCAACTACACGTTAAAAAACAAGTCCAAAACCCCGCAACCCGCGACTGACAAGATTTGCAAGTGACTTTAGAATAAAACAAGCCCAAAGTCACTTATAATAATACTTGGCAACTATGTCCGTGGCAGGAAGCCGTGGGTAAATACCTCCGACATCCCGATTCAGCTGAAGAACTCCCGGTCCTTCTGTCTCCAGGTGAGTGGCAGTCTCATTTTAAAACTAGTTTACTCTCCAATGTTAAGATAAGATAAGATAAGATAAGCCTTTATTAGTCCCACAATGGGGAAATTCCAGGATTGCAACAGCATAGGGATAGCAACACTCAGAGCAACAATCAGAAGGCAAGAAAAATTTAAAAAAAAGCAAGAGCAGCTAATATACATATGTACATATTACTATATATATATACTATATATATACTATATATATATATACACAGACACACAGTGCAGGAATAAATATGTAGATATATAAACACCCACAGTACGGAGCATTGTAGCTAGATGGAATAATATGTAGATATATAAACACACAGTGCGGAGCATTGTAGCTAGATGGAATAAATATGTAAATATATAAACACACACAGTGCAGAGCATTGTTGCTAGATGGGATGAAACAGCACAACCATCTACTTAGTTATCCTACATGGTATGATTATGTGCCCATACATATCCTCACCCTCCATAGCGACCGGTATTTTCCTAGTTGTATGCCGGAGGGGACCATTGTGTAAGTCTATTGCATCTTTTGCATTCAAAACTATTAGGTTGTTACGTCTTTTTGCTATCTCTGCGAGCAGCCCTGCTTAGGTTGTACAGTCTGACAGCCGTTGGTAGGAAGGACCTGCGAAACCTCTCAGTTGTGCACCTGGGATAATGTAGTCTGCTGCTAAATGAGCTCCTCGGTGCATTCAGTATGTCCTGCATAGGGTGGAACTCGGACTCCAGCAGAGATGACAGTTTAGCCACCGTCCTTCTCTCTCCTATCTCCTCCACCAGATCAAGGCGCTGCCCCAGGACGGAGCTAGCTTTCTTGATCAGTTTGTTCAGTCTCTTCCTATCGGCTGCCGTAATGCCACTGCCCCAGCAGACCACTCCAAAAGTGATGGCTGATGCCACCACCGTGTCATAGAATGTCTTCAGCAGCGCCCCTTGTACACCAAAAGACCTGAGTCTCCTCAGTAGGAACAGCCTGCGCTGTCCCTTCTTGTAGAGTGCGTCAGTATTGTGTGACCAGTCTAGTTTATTGTTCAGATGAACACCCAGGTACTTGTAGGATGTCACCATCTCAATGTCTGTTCCCAGTATATTTACTGGTGCTGTGAGGGGTTGTCCTTGCCTGCGGCAGTCCACCACCAGCTCCTTAGTTTTCCTCACGTTGATCTGGAGGCAGTTCAGAATCAGAATGAACTTTATTGCCAAGCATGTTTACACACACGAGGAATTTGACCTCGTGTGTTCCGATGGCACCAGTCCACGAAGTCCTGGATAAGCCCTCTGTACTCAGCTTCATCTCCATTGGAGATGAGGCCAATGATCGCAGAGTCATCAGAGAACTTCTGTAGATGGCAGTGTGTTGTGTTGTGTGAGAAGTTCATACTTTTACTCAGATAGTGGTGCTATCCCTTGGACGTGAATGCGCGAATGCGCAATTTCATGAGTGCTCGCCTCTTTCCATTGACTTTGTATGGATTTGCGCCGCCCGTTCGCGTTTGGCATGAAGGCACCTTTAGAATGGGCCTGCCCATTGATTCAGTTTCATTTCCTCATTAATATCATTGTACTTCAACATTTAAAAAAAAATCACAATTTATGTGCAGTCATATAAGTCACATTATTATATGTTTGACCTTGAAGCTGGAAATGTTTGGTGGAAATAAAGGTACCGCGTAAAGTTTTCTGTTGTACTCTTTTATTAAAGTAATACTGTTTCTGCTAACTTGTCTCAGATATTTTTTCCTCCTTTCTGTGTGTGCTGAGAACCCAAACATCTGGATCACGTTTTCAGCTTGATTTGGGCATCCATAAGCTGCACAGAAAATCATGCTGACATCCTGATCTGTGAACATTTTAGGATTTCATTGTTTTTTGGCATCAAAATGCAATTTATGGAGTCAAACTCTTCTGACGTTGGAGGAAAATATTCATTTTCCAAAATTTTGTGATGTTACTATATGGATGAATAAAAAAACTGACAAAAAAAAGTCTTGCTTTTCTTTGAATGGCTGGTGCTGTTGTTATATATTTAATAAATTCATTTATGTAACCCCAGTCACCACCTGGAAGAGGAGGCTCACTGGTATTAGCTGTTAGTAATTTGTCAGGCAGAAGTTCAGACACTGAATAATGAGAAAATAACAGCATGTTTTTGCATTTTCTTTAATTTTTATTTCAAAAAAATAAATACAATTTCATGACATTTGTACTGCATTGAATATTTTAACATAACAGACTGTTGCACCTTGACTACACTGTGTTACAAACACCTTTTATTTAGTATTTTCCAGTCTGCTTGATTACTAGTTTTCAAAGTAGTACAGTGTAATTTATATACACATGTAGTACATGTCAGTAAATTGAATATCATGATTTGTGTTTTAATTTCAAAGACTATCATCAAAATTGAATTAAAAAAGACCTGAAATATTTCTTTGTGCCTGTAAAGAATATTGAAGATATGAAAGTTTATCTTTTTGAATATATATATTTTTTAATTCTAATAATTATGCACCCACAGATGTCCTATCGGCACAGATGTGCTGAAGTCTTTCAAAGCAAGGGCCTCTACACTTCCTATTAATTTTTTAATCCTATAGCCCTAAAAAAAATGTTTAAATATTCTCCTCTGACACAGTGGTCACTGTTCTCTAATTTTGCTCACTGTTTTGTTTTTTTGTTTTTGATTTTTTACAAAATAAATACAGTATTTGTGTTGAAGTGCCTTGGTTATTCAAAAAAACATGCAGTACAGCAGTGTTATAGCCACAGCTGATA
The DNA here is from genome assembly GCA_020510985.1 of Pholidichthys leucotaenia. Taxonomy (NCBI): domain Eukaryota; kingdom Metazoa; phylum Chordata; class Actinopteri; order Cichliformes; family Pholidichthyidae; genus Pholidichthys; species Pholidichthys leucotaenia. The sequence goes on along the minus strand of CM035845.1, from coordinate 36,558,022 downwards.
TTCTGTCAAATTCTGAACAATGAAGAACAACAATATTTCAGACTAGATCAAGTATTAATACATTGTTCTCTAATTTTGACCTCCACTGTATATAAAGCGTGTGTGTGTGTGTGTGTGTGTGTGTAGTAAATATGCTATTTTAAGCTTCCATTTTGAAAGCGATTTTTGCAGTATTGTTTAGAGAGCTTGTTTTTGCAGCTCTTAATGTCTATACAGATTTGAAAAGAAAAAAAATCCTTGAATATTTAAACATTTTCATTTCCAGAAGTCAAATGAACAGTGTATTAAAACACCTTACTAGCTACATTGGCTATTACACTATATACAAATAATTAAAGTACTATGAGAAACTATTTGTGATTTAAAGTAAAAAGCAATAATGTGTAAAAACTGTGTGAAATGATTTTCATTCAGTTTCCTCGTGTCACCTGCAGCTATGCCTATCCCCTCATTGAGCGTAAACCTTGGTACATGTCGGTATTCTGACGTTATCCCGTCTCCCTGCCTTACCACGATGGCTGCTGCTGCTGCTGCTGCTGAGCTGTTTGTTTAGGAATCTGGGCCTGCAAATTGCATTCCATCGACCATGCTCACTATCAACACACAATTATCTGGGTTAATCATGTGGAACTGTGGCAAATTCACCTGGGGCTCAGGAACTAATGACATTCGCGTCTGGCCCCGCTTTAGTGAAATGGCCCCAGCACCTGCAGCAGGAACACAGAGATTGCCAAAGAAAATTTGGTCTCATTTTGTCGTCCTTGATGCCCCCCACCCCCACCCCGCTTCTTCCCTTTCCAGCCAACCTCCCCTTTCCAGTACCTCCACGTTTCTTCACATTTCCATCACACTTTCATTTCATTTTGTTAATCTTTCAGGTTTCCTCCTTTATTTTTGTTTCTCTTGCACCTTCCTCTCCGGGCGAAGAGACGGATGAATGGTGTCGCACAACCCAACCAATCGCAACAGCAGGGCCAACGATAGCAGTCTTCATGCCTCTTGTATAATCGGCTATATTTCCGGCTTCACTACCTGTGTAACACCTGAAGAGCAGACGACGGGAAAGTGAGGAGGTGGTGCAGAAGACGAAGATGATATCTCACAATGAATTTGTGATTTTGGTTCCGGACAGACAGCGACTTGTGTTCGCACTGTATAATTAAGAAAGTGATTGAGTGCAGTCAGCAGGGTGTTGATGCTCTTTCTCCATCACACTTTCGCTTCTCTTGCTCTCTTTGTCTTCCCACCATCCAATCATCCACACCACAGAGTCATTTCCAGCAACTTAGAGGAAGTAGAGGAACTCAATGTTCATAATTATACATCAATACAAACATATGTTTCCCAATCACAGATGCCATCCATGTGTGAAATGGGTGTCACACTATTGGAGGTCTCATTATTTGTGAAGTACGTGTGTGTCTCAACACGGGTACCACCCACACTGGTCACAATATATATATATATATATATATATATATATATATATATATATATATATATATATATATATATATATATATATACGTATATATATATATATACAGTATACCTCTGCTGATAATCTCATAGAGGGCTTTTTGCATACTGAGCATCAGATCTAATTTTCAGTGATCCTCATTCGATACAAGGTGTGAAACTAATCCCCTTTTCCTTTGAGGAATGCCTTAGGTCAGTATAGATGATTTCATCATTGTACCAGAAGGCAGCAGATGAACTATTTGTTGTTTTTTTCACACCTTAGCAATCTCTTCAGTTGTCTTTTGGAAAGAAATAAATGACAACGAAAAGCTGAATTCATGCTGCACCTCCATTGTCCGCGTACGTGCAGCTGGAAACCTTGTGTGACGAAATTTACTTCATCGTCTCCAGTCTGCTAGTATCCCCAGTGCTCGACCGTGGATGATCGCTTGCAGCCCAAATTTTGTGACCGCGCCACCTGCCCACGACCTGAACCCGTTGTCAGCGCATGCACAAGACTGAACGTCCCATTCACGAGGTGGCGATATCGACACAGCATACAAAGACAAAGTAGACGAAGAAGACAACGAGGTGGTGGAAGACGAGAATAAACAAACATGAATCCTTTTGCAGCAGCAGCAGCAGCAGCAGCAGCAGAGAAGAGCACCGGAAAACGGTAATTCCTACTTTTCCTTGAAATGAAACCATTGCTGTTGCTACAAAGAAAATTCAGTTCAATTCAATTCAACTTTATTTGTATAGCGCCATTTCACAACAACAGTCATCTCATAGCACTTTCGTCTGTAGGGGGAACCCCCACAGTTGCAGAAAGACCCCAGCAATCAGGCGATCACCTGTGAGCAAGCACTTGGCGACGATGGAGAGGAAAAACTCCCTTTTAACAGGAAGAAACCTCCAGCAGAACCAGGCTCAGGGAGGGGCAGTCATCTGCTGCGACTGGCTGGGGGTGAGGGGACAGAAAAGATGAAAAGAACAGACATGTAGAGAGCAAACAGCATGATGGGGACTCAGTCTATGAGAGAGAATAAACAGATGTAAATGACCAGCAAAAAAAAAAAAAATTCATTGATAGTGAAGAAAGGATTGAGGCCCAGTGCATTATTGGAGGTCCTCCAGCTGATTAAACCTATTAGCAGCATAACTAAGGGAGGGTTCAGAAACACATGATCCCTCCATAATTGTAGGCTATATCAAAAAGGAAAGTTTTAACCCTATTCTTAAAAACAGAGATCGAGTCTGACTCCCGAATCCAGATTGGCAGCTGGTTCCACAGGAGAGGAGCTTGATAACTGAAGGCTCTGCCTCCCATTGTACTTTTGGAGATTCTAGGTATTACAAGTAATCCAGCATTTTGGGAGTGTAGTGCTCTGTTAGGATAATACGGTAGTATCAGATCTTTTAAATAAGAAGGGGCCTGATTGTTTAGAGCTTTGTAAGTAAGAAGAAGGATTTTAAACTTAATTCTAAACTCTATGGGAAGCCAATGAATGGAGGCCAGAACCGGAGAGATATGATCTCTCTTTCTAGTACCTGTTAAAACTCTTGCTGCAGCATTTTGGATCAGCTGAAGACTTTTTAAAGATGTTTTAGGACAACCTGATAATAAAGAATTACAATAATCTAATCTTGAGCTAACAAAAGTGTGGATCAGTTTCTCAGCATCACTCTGAGACAAGATGCTCCTAATCTTGGCAATATTACGCAAATGGTAGGAGGCAGTCATTAATTCATTCATTCATCTTCTTCCGCTTAATCCTTTTTGGGTCGCAGGGGGGCTGGAGCCTATCCCAGCATCTTTGGGCGAGAGGCAGGGTACACCCTTGACAGATCGCCAGTCCATCGCAGGGCCGACACAGAGAGACAGACAACTATTCACTCTTAGTCATACCTAAGGACAATTTAGAATCCCCAGTTTTGATGCCAATTAACCTAACTTGCATGTTTTAGGCATGTGGGAGGAAACCGGAGAAGGCAGTCTTAGAAACAAATTTAATATGTGAATTGAAAGACAGATCTTGATCAAAAATAATTCCAAGGTTCCTCACAGAGCTATTAAGAGAAAGAGTAACCACATCCAAACTGAAAGCTTGATTTGGAAAGGTATTTCTAAGGTTTTTTGGACCAACAAGAATGACTTCAGTCTTATCTGAATTTAATAGCAGGAAATTACAAGTCATCCAAGCTTTGATTTCCTTAAGTCAGGCTTCCAACTTGGCTAATTGATTACTATCATCTGGCTTCATTGACAGGTATAATTGTGTGTCATCTGCATAGCAATGAAAATGTATAAAGTGCTTTCTAATAATGTTGCCTAACGGAAGCATATATAAACTAAAAGGAGTAGGGCCTAGCACAGATCCCCGTGGAACTCCATGACTGAACTTTGAGTTGAAAGAAAACTCATTATTGACATGAACAAACTGGAACCTATCAGATAAATAAGATCTAAACCACTGCAACAAAGTTCCATTAAGTCCAACATAGTGTTCTAATCTATCAAGTAGAATATTATGATCGATAGCATCAAAAGCTGTGCTAAGGTATAAAAGGACAAGTACAGAAACAAGTCCATTATCAGATGCGATGAGGAGGTCGTTAGTGACCTTTGCTAAGGCTGTTTCAGTACTATGATGGATTCTAAACCCAGATTGAAACTCTTCAAGTAAACCATTTCCCTGCAGGTGGTCAAATAATTGTGTAGCAACAACTCTTTTCTAAGATTTTTGAAATGAAAGGGAGATTAGAGATTGGTCTATAGTTAGCTAAAGCTCCTGGATCTAGCGTTGGCTTTTTGAGTAAGGGTTTAATTACAGCAGTTTTAAAAGCCTGCGGTACATGGCCTAATGTTAATGAAGAATTGATTATATGAAGAATAAAGCTACCAATAAGTGGGAAGACTTCTTTAAATAACCTGGTAGGAATAGGGTCTAAAAGACAAGTTGAAGGCTTGGATGAGGAAACTATTTTGTCTAACTCTAAAAGGTCAATTGGAGTAAACTCATCAAGACAGATATTGACATGATTGCTTGACCCAGGAGGCAGACGCTGACACGAGTAGAGTGATTAGACAATTATTTATTAACTCAGTGAAGTTGGTGAGTGTGTGAATGTGTGGGTGAGTGCGATGCTGTCAGACAGCTGGAGCTGAGCGCGTCTCGCTGCGACCTGGCAACCCTGGAACACACAAGCACAAGGGATTAATGCAGCTCGTAGAAACAGGAAACTGAGACTTGTGCTGCTTACTTGCAGGTGCCGCTGTGAGACTTCTGTCTGCTCCGTGACTTGGCGTGGCTTGGTGAGAGTGGCGCTTGGCGCTGTGAGGGTGAGGAGATCCAAGGAGGAGGAGGTGAATCCCCATTGTAAGGGGAGACGAGTCCGCCGCCAGGGAGGTCCACCTGTGCACAGGGGAAATTACTTTGACAAGGTAAGTTTTGCTGTTGCTTACGTGACGTGGCTTGACAAAGAGGCTTGGTATTAGCTCTGACTTGAGGTTGTGTCCTTGACGCGATGCGTGGTGAAGACGACAGATGACTCCGTGCAGAACAGTCAGAGACACCGGCTTTTAAAGCCTGCTGGTTATTGGCGGCAGGTGTGTGCGCAGCTGGAGCTCATGACGGCCCAGCAGCTGCCATGACAGTACTCCCCCCACTAGAGGTGCCTCCAGGCACCTGCCCTATCCTACCTGGATGCGCCTGATGGAAATCACGGATGAGCTGCTTGTCAAGGATCAACGCTGGGTGAATCCAGGAGCAGTGCTCAGGGCCGAATCCCTCCAAGTCCACCAGGTACTGAAGACCCCGGCCCCGCCGGCAGACATCCAAGATGGCAGTCACCCCCCAAGCCGGGTGGCCGTCGATCATCCTCGGGGGGGAAGGAGCCGCGGGGGGCGGGCACAGCGGGTCGGAGATATAGGGCTTGACCTGGGAGACATGAAAAGTAGGGCAGATGCGCATGGAAGGGGGAAGAGCTAGGCGCACAGACACCGGGTTAATAACACGTGAAATCACATATGGACCGATGAAGCGCTTCGTTAACTTACGCTTCTCGGCCGGCACACTGACATTCTTTGTAGACAGCCAAACCTGTTGACCCACCTTATAGTCCGGGGCGGGCCTCCTGTGATGGTTGGCCACCTGAATATTGCGTTCCGTGGTCCTGCGAGTAATGGTCCAGATCCGATGACAATGCCTGGCATGAGCCTGCACCGAAGGGACAGCCACCTCCTTCTTCTCCTCCGGGAACAGTGGTGGATCATACCCCAGAGATGGTTTGAACGGGGACATCCCAGTCACTGAAGACACCGTGGCATTGTGCGCGTACTCGATCCAGGGCAGGAACTTACTCCAAGAAGAGGAACAAGAGGATATGACACTGCGGAGCACAGCCTCCAGCTCCTGATTGGCCCGCTCACATTGGCCGTTACTCTGCGGATGATACCCAGACGAGAGACTTGCCGTGGCCTCCAACACCGTGCAAAATGCCTTCCAAACCTGGGACACAAACTGCGGACCTCGATCCGAGACAATATCCGCCGGGATGCCATGAAGGCGGACCACATGCTGCACCAGGAGATCCGCCGTCTCCTGTGCTGAAGGCAACCCCCGGAGAGGCACAAAATGGGCTGCCTTGGAGAAGCGGTCCACTATCGTCAGGACCGAGGTGAAGTGGTCAGAAGGGGGCAGGCCGGTCACAAAATCCAACGCCACATGGGACCAGGGGCGGGAAGGAACCGGCAGAGGATGGAGAAGACCTGCCGGGGGAGGAAGATGATGATTTCCCGGTGGCGCACTGGGCGCAGGCCCGGACATAGCTGGTGACGTCCTTCCTCAACCCTGGCCACCAGAAGGCTCTCTGAAGCAGGCCGACCGTGCGAGTGATTCCAGGATGGCATGCCAACTTAGAAGCATGACCCCACTGGATGACCTCGCTCCTGACCGAAGGGGGAACGAACAAACGGCCCGGGGGACCCCCACCCGGGTCGGGCTCAGTCTCCTGCGCCCTCCTGACTCTGTCCTGGATCTCCCACACGAGGGCGCCCACCACACAGGATGAAGGCAGGATGGTCTCCTCCTGATCTCCAACGGTCACTACCTCGAACTGCCTGGAGAGGGCGTCCGGCTTAGTGTTCTTGCTCCCCGGTCTGTCGGTGATCGTGAAATTAAACCGGCCAAAAAAAAGAGACCAGCGGGCCTGGCAGGAGTTCAGCCGTTTAGCCGTCCGGAGATACTCTAGGTTTTTGTGGTCCGTCCAGACGACGAATGGCTGGGCAGCCCCCTCCAGCCAGTGCCTCCATTCCTCCAAGGCGAGCTTCACAGCCAGCAGCTCCCTGTCCCCAGTGCCGCAGTTCCTCTCCGCAGGGGTTAGGCGGTGGGAAAAGAAGGCGCACGGCCGGATCACCCCATCCACAGGGGAACGTTGAGAGAGGACCGCCCCAACTCCAGAGTCCGAGGCGTCCACCTCCACCAAACACTGCAGGGCCAGATCCACCTGGGTCAGGACGCGGGCAGAGGCAAACTCCTCCTTCATCTTCCCGAACGCCACAGCTGCTTCCTCGCTCCAGCGGAAGGGGGTCTTGGGGGACATGAGGCTGGTCAGGGGTTTGGCGATGATCCCAAAATTCGGCACAAAACGGCGGTAGAAGTTGGCGAATCCCAAGAACCCCTGCAACTGTTTCCTGGACATGGGCGTGGGCCAATCCACCACCGCCTTGACCTTGGCCGGGTCGGGGAGCACCTGATTGTGTGCAACAATAAACCCCAAAAAGGACGTCGAACTGGTGTGAAACTCAAACTTCTCGGCCTTGACAAATAACTGGTTCTCCAGGAGGTGCTGCAGGACCCGTCTCACGTGCACCTGGTGTTCCTCCAATGTGCGTGAAAAGATCAGGATGTCATCTAAATAAACAAACACGAAGGAGTTAAGGAAGTCCCGGAGGACGTCGTTGATTAAGTGCTGGAAGACGGCCGGAGCGTTGGTTAACCCAAACGGCATCACCAAGTACTCAAAGTGGCCGCTTGGGGTCCGGAACGCCATCTTCCACTCATCGCCCTCCTTAATGCGCACCAGGTGATAAGCGTTCCAGAGGTCCAGCTTTGTAAACCATGATGCCCCCTGGAGAGAGTCAAAGGCCGAGTTCATTAGGGGCAGCGTATATTTATCCTTGATGGTAATTTCATTGAGCCCCCAGAAGTCGATACAGGGACGTAGCGAACCATCCTTCTTCCCCACGAAGAAGAAACCTGCCCCCACCGCCAAGGAAGATGGGCGAATGATTCCAGAGCTGAGGGACTCCTTAATATATGTGTCCATGGCCTCATGCTCCGGGGCAGACAGGCTATACAATCGACTTGCCGGGAGTGGGGCCCCTGCTCTGAGGTTGATCGCAAAGTCGTAGGGGCGGTGGGGGGGGAGGGACAGCGCCCATGATTAGCTGAAAACCACTCCCAGATCATGGTAGACTTCTGGCACCTTGGACAGGTCCAGGGGCGGTGTTGAGGGCGGGGTCATCGATACCGAGGGGGCACATGCTGCAGACTGGAGGCAGGCACTGAGACAAAAGGTGCTCCATGCAGTGATGTTTCCTGCTTGCCAGTCGAAAGTGGGGTTGTGAAGTTGTAGCCATGGGTAACCCAGGATCACAGGCGAGGAGGACATAGGCAACACCAAAAACCGGATCTCCTCCCTATGATTTCCAGAAATAATCACCAACACATGGGCCGTCTGGTGGGAGACAGTGGTTAGTGAAGCCTTTGACAGCGTAATGAGGTTGACAGATGGGCAAAGGGGTTGACAGCTGAGGCCCAGATGGGTTGCCAGGTCCCCTGAAATGAAGCTTTGCTCAGCTCCAGAATCAATGAGGGCATGTGTCATGTGTTCCCTGTGTTTATAAATTAATCTGATGGGGATAAGGCAACTGGTGAGGGTTTTTTTTCCTGATTAACGTCCGTGAATCCCCCTACTGTAACCCACGGACCTCCCCTTTTTAACCGGTTGGGTCACTCAGCTACCCCGTGGGAGTCATTACCACAGTAAAAACACAGGCCCAGATCCCTTCGGCGCTGTCTTTCAGCCGCCGAAACACCCGATTGCCCAATAATCATTTCCTCCTGCCCTGGAAGTTCCTCCGGCGGGGGCAGAGCTGGGAGAGGCGGCCGGGAGGAGCGGGGGCGTGGTTTAACCAAACGGCTGGCAGCCCTACGTTTGGCTGCCTGCTCCTTCAGCCTGTTGTCCAAATTAATGGTGAGTGAAATCAGTTCACCTAATCTGTCTGGCTTATCCCGTGTTGCTAGTTCATCTCTTAGCTCCGAGCTAAGGCTGCAGAGAAAAATACTGCAAAGAGCAGACTCCCCCCACCCAACCTCAGCAGCTAGCACCCGGAGGTCTACGGCAAAATCGGCGGCGGATTTGCTGCCCTGCTGAAGGTTAAGCAGCCGGTCTGTTAACACCGCGCCCCGGTCAGTATGGTCAAAAATCTCAAGGAACTCTGCCACGAATTGCTGGTATGTTAAGTGGGAGTAGCTGGGTTTAGCCACAACTGTGTACGCCCAAGCTAACGCCCTCCCTTCAAGCAGGTTTGAGAAGTACCCAAGCTTACTATGGTCCATGGGAAAATCTCCCGGGACACGGTGAAAAACTGTTTCACATTGTAGCAAGAAACCCCGTGCCTCCCCGAGTTTTCCGCTGAAGCGGGCGGGGGTAGGCACGGGAGTGAGGCGAGGTGAAGGAGGCTGGTGTGTTTGACTAGCAGGTGGGTTAACAGGGGCTGGTGAGGCCCCAACGACCAGGGGGAATGCCTGGTGTCCTTCCAGGCGATCCAGCCGGCTGTTAATCTGAGTTAATTGATTAAGAATAACCATCTGTTGATGGGCAATTAGATCTACTCGTGCGCTAAGGGTGTTAATACAGCGCGTCAGTGCGTTTTGATTTGAGGGTGGCAGTGGCTCAGGAGGTAGAGCGGGTTGTCCAAAAACCAAAGCGTTGTTGGTTTGAATCCCGCTCTCCCCAAATATCCTGCCATTGTATTCCTGGACAAAACACTTTACCCACCTTGCCTCCAGTGTCCATGACACTGGGTATGAATGGTCAGAGAGGCTGTTGGTGTGGATTGGCAGCCACGTTTCTGTCAGCCTGCCCTGGGGCAGCTCTGGCTACAGTAGTAGCTTACTGCTACCACTGTCTGTGGAGTCAATGGATTTTCATTTTAAAGCATTTTGGGTTTCTTGAAAAGCACTATATAAATGCAAACCATTATTATTATCTGACCTGAGTTTTTAGACAATCATTGGTAACCAAAGTCTCTCCAGGCTGAACATTGTTTTGTAAATGCCTGAGAGTGGCTTAGAAGGCCAAGATGCTCGCTGCATAGCAAGTGGAAGGGTGGGTTGCCTTGCAGACAGAACGTGCTGGGTTCAAATCCATCAACCAGGCAGCTTGGGCCTTTCTGTGTAGAATTTGCATGTTCTCCCTGTGTCTGCATGGGTTCCGTCCAGCTTCCTAGCACAGTCCAAGGAGATGTGTGGTAGGTTAATTAGCATTGATCGAGGATTCTAAATTGCCCATAGGTGTGGCAACTGTGTGTAAGAGCAATTGCCTAGGAATAGTTATTCTGGTGAAATGTAGATAACTGGATGGACAGACAGACATATGGGCAAGGGATATTCATTTGCCCTTTTCACCTACCACAAGGTCTCACAGGTAAATACATTAATGTAAGTGTTCATGAGGAACACACTCAAAATGATATCTTCTCCTACTGTAAACACTGGGGTCACTGGTTTTTCCTCTTGTTCTTTCTTTTGAATATTACCGTTTACATGTGTTACCACAACTCATATTTCTGTCTGGTGGAAAATATTCAAGGATTGTTGGCCTAATTGAAAAATGTTCCCCAAAATAATTAAATTTAAAGCTTAAGCATTCCCTTAATAACAGGGCATGCAGACGCACACACGAACACACAACGCTTGTCTTGTTGCCGTGGAGTCCGTGACATGGTTTAACAGCCTCGCAGGATCTACAAAACGCCCCCAAAGGCTTCATATAATCTCTCCTTTTTTCCCCGCTTAATGGGAGATAATACAAGTGTGTACCCTGATGAATCAATATGCAGCAGCAGCAGCTTTAGTTTGATAATTAATACCAGTGTTGGAAATAGATTTGTGATTTGGCAGCGCAGGTCTGATACGACTCTGGTCTCCTGTCTTTACTCTCTTTCTCCATCTCTCTCTCTCACAGCTGAAGCGCCTGTTTCACTTCACATCCACATCCCAGTGAATTAATCTCATCCATTTTTCACCCTCCTTCACCAGCACTAATTCTTTGACTAAAGCCTGTTATCTCATTAAAGGCCTCGCGATGGGATTCGATGGCATCCTGACATCTGTATTCATTCCCCCTCGAAATTAGTCCTGACACAAATTTAATGAAAAAACACTCAGAACAGTGGAGATTAGACTGCATGCCAAGTATCACAGACTTGAGAGAGAGCGAGAGGGGTGGCGGGGGGGATCATGTGTTTAGCTTTGGTTACATTTTTGGAAAGGTGGATTAACACCAGCACCATTAGCTTCGGAGGCCTGGCTCTATAGGTCCGACAGAGACACTAAGAGGTGCATCAACTTTTTCTGAAGGTATTTTGTGACTACACCACTCCAGGGGTATAATTCATGATCAAACGCTCGTAAAGTACAAAAGAGGAGCTCCCCTGACTCTCAGCAGATAAACCCGGTGCTCAACAAAACTCTTTGCATTGGAAGTGGATTTCCTCTCTGACCCGGCAACCACCTCACTTCCCACCCCTCCCCTCACCTCTTCTTCTTCATCTCCAGCTCCTCCTCCATTCCACCCACACCTTCTATCGTGCTCATCAAAAGCCTGTGTCAGTTTCAACACTGATAATTCCCACTGTTTGCTAAAAAAAGAGAAAGGAAAAAGATGAAAGCTCTCATGGATGAAAGAAATTTGGATTTAATCTTTCACGTGTTGATTGCTTTCTTGGGGAAAGACGCAAAAGAAAGAGCAAGCAGGCCAAACTGAATGGGAAAGAGACAAGTTGGTGAGCCCATTTGGAGCCACATAGGGGCCCAGGTGAGGTTTACTCAGCAGAATCAGTTTACCTTTCCAAATGTACACACAGTGACCTGATGAAATGGTGGCCTGTAGAGGCAGAGAGGCCGCAGAAAAAGAAAAGCCATCATTTCTTCCTGTGCCTCATTTGGGCCTTGCAATGATAAGGCTCTGGGGTATCTGTAGTCACAAGAGGCCTGTTGTAAAGTAGATAGAGATAACTGAGGGGTCTCAGGAAAAAGACATGGGAAGTGGAGGCAGGTGATGGGGTAATTGGTAATTGGTGGAGGAGTAATTGTCTAGAAAGAAAAGCCAGTTTAGAAAGCTTGGGATCAGTCCGCCAAGGTCTCTGCCTTTGACCGCCACCTAATCCACATAGCACCGGACCCCCATGAGCCCTCCTGCAGGTGATGAGCCCACTGGAGGGCAGACCCATGTAACTCCTTCGGGCTGAGCCTGGCCAGGTCCCATGAGTGGAAACCCGGCCACCAGACGCTAGCCATCGAGCCCCTCCCCCAGGCCTGGCTCCAGGGTGGTTCCCCGGAAACCCCATACCGGGCGGGGTACACTATGGGCCATGTTCTCCACCTCTATTGTTGAAGCAACGGCCCAGAGCTGTGGCCACAAAGCGGTCGGTGCATCTCGTGGTGGCAACTCCCTAACCAAGTGGTGGAGACCAGTGATGAGGGGGGCCATTAAGCTGAAGAAGGAGTCCTATCAGGCTTGGTTGGCTTGTGGGACTCCCGAAGCAGCTGAGGTGTACCGGCAGGCCAAGCGGAGTGCAGCTGGCAGTGGTTGCTGAAGCAAAAACCCGGGTATGGGAGGAGTTCGGAGAGGCCATGGAAGAAGACTTTCGGTCAGCCTCGAAGAGATTCTGGCAAACTGTCCAGCGGCTCAGGAGGGGAAAGCAGCTCTCTGTCCACGCTGTGTATGGTGCGGATGGGGCGCTGTTGACTTCGACTGGGGATATCGTCGGGGGGTGGAAGGAATACTTCGAGGATCTCCTCAATCCCACTGATGCGCCTTCCACAGAGGAAGCAGGGCTTGTGGACGAGGGGGATGACTCGCCTATCACAGGGGCTGAGGTCACCAAGGTGGTTAAAAATCTCCTTGGTGACCGGGCCCCAGGGGTGGACGAGATTCACCCTGAGTACCTCAAGGCCCTGGATGTTGTAGGGCTGTCATGGTTGACTCGCCTCTGCAACATTGCGTGGAGGATGGGGGGCAGTGCCTTTGGCATGGCAAACCAGGGTGGTGGTTCCACTCTTCAAAAAGGGGGACCGGAGGGTGTGCTCCAACTTTAGAGGGATCACACTCCTCAGCCTCCCTGGGAAAGTCTATGCCAAAGTACTGGAGAAGAGAGTCCTGCAGTTGGTCGAACCTCAGATTCAGGAAAAGCAATGTGGTTTTTGTCCTGGCCGTGGCACATCAGACCAGCTCTTTACCCTCTCGAGAATTCTCGAGGGTTCGTGGGAGTTTGCCCAACCAGTTTACATGTGTTTTGTGGACTTGGAGAAGGCATTTGACCGTGTCCCTCGTGGTTTTTTGTGGGGGGTGCTTCTGGAGTATGGGGTATCGGGCTTAATGTTACGAGCTATTCGGTCTTTGTACGACCGTTGTGAGAGTTTGGTTCGTATTGCCAACACTCGGTCGGACTCATTCCCAGTGAGAGTTGGACTCCGCCAGGGCTGCCCTTTGTCACCGATCCTGTTCATAATTTTTATGGACAGGATTTGTAGGTGCAGCCAGGGAATGGAGGGTGTCATGTTTGGTGACCACAGGATCTCATCTCTGTTGTTTGCAGATGATGTTGTCCTGTTGGCTTCATCCAGCAATGACCTACAGTTCTTGCTGGGATGGTTTGCCGCTGAGTGTGAAGTGGCTGGGATGAGAATCAGCACCTCCAAGTCCGAGTCCATGGTCCTCAGCCGGAAAAAGATGGATTGTCCTCTCTGTGTTGGGGACAGGCTCCTGCCCCAAGTGGAGGAGTTTAAGTATCTTGGGGTCTTATTCACGAGTGAGGGGAGAATGGAGCGAGAGATTGACAGACGGATTGGAGCAGCATCTGCAGTGATGCGGACGTTGTATCGGTCTGTTGTGGTGAAGAGGGAGCTGAGTTCTAAGGCAAAGCTGTCGATTTATCAGTCAATCTACATTCCTACTCTCACCTATGGTCACGAGCTTTGGGTAATGACCGAAAGAACAAGATCGCAGATACAAGCACAAAATGAAATGAAATGAGCTTTCTCCGTGGGATTGCTAGACTCACCCTCAGAGATGGGGTGAGGAGCTCAGTCATCCGGGAGAGGCTCAGAGTAAAACCGCTGCGCCTCCACATTGAAAGGAGTCAGTTGAGGCGGTATGGGCATCTGATTAGGATGCCTCCTGGACGCCTCCCACTTGAGGTGTTTTGGGTACATCCCACTGGAAGGAGACCCCGGGGCAGATCCAAGACTTGGTGGAAAGACTATGTCTCCCAGCTGGTCTGGGAACGCCTTAGTATCCTCTCTGAAGAGCTGGAGCAGGTGGTGGGGGAGAGGGAAGTCCGTGCTTCTCTGCTTGAACTGCTGCCTCCGTGACCCGGACCTCCGGAAAAGCGGTAGAAGATGGATGGATGGATGGATGGATGGATGGATGGATGGTAATTGTCTACATATGAAACTAGAATTGCACTCAACAGAGATGCAGACCCAAGTCGTGGAACCCCATCCTAATTGAGGTGGAAGTCAATGGTAATTCCAGGTATCACACTTACTATTGTAATTGGAATGTCCAGCTTAACGAGAATCAGGCTCTAAAAATCTACAAGGTCAAAGGCAGGGTCAAGATCATTTCATATCTAGATGATGTATGACATTATCAGATCAAATCAAATCAACCTTTTATGTCATGTTGCTGTACATACAACTGTAGAGCAGGCAAAATGAAATTACGTTTCTCTAGGCATCTATATATGTAAAAAGAACATAATTTAAAACACACTCACTCACCCCCCACCCCAACACAGCCATTCACACATCCCTAAGACACATTTAGTTATTACAGTAATATTAACTTATTACAGTTGCAGTTTGAAATGATAATAACTACCTATGTATAAAATACCAATTAAAGTGGCTGAGTGAGTCAAAGTTGCTACTTGAAACTAACTAGAACTATAATATACATAAATATACATAATGTCAATAAGGTGCAGTAGCATGTATGAAAGATCCCGGCTCAACTATTCAGTATCCTAACAGCTTGTGGAAGGAAGCTGTTAATCAGTCTGGTAGTTCTGCCTCTGATGGTCCGGGATCATTTGCCAGAAGGCAGCAGTTCAAAGGGTTTATGCAGAGGGTGAGAGTGATCCTTGACAATGTTCAATGCCCTGCTCCTACAACGGCTCTGAAAAAGTTCTTGGACAGAGGGGAGGGAAACTCCAATTACCCTCTCAGCTCCCTTGACTATCCTCTGCAGGGCTTTTTTGTCTGACATACTGCAACTGGAGTACCATGTTCCAATGCAGTGCATCAGAACACTCTCCACCACGCCTCTGTAGAAGGTCCTGAGGATGCAGATGGGGAGAGAGGCCTGTTTGAATTTCCTCAAGAAGTGCAGTCTCTGCTGGGCCTGCTCCTGATCCCCGAGGAATTCTTGCTCCAGGTCAGGTCCTGCGAGATCTGCACTCGCAGACCCTCGAGGAACTTGATGTTCTCCACTCTCTCCACCAAATGGCCGCTGATGCTGAGAGGGACGTGTTCAAGCCGTGAATATAGCTTATATTTGTCACGACGGCCCTCACGGACCGTCACAAGACGCCTCAGTCACCAGAGAGTTTGCAGTGGTAATTTATTGAGGATAAGGCAGAACACTCACAGAACACATACAGTGGCTGGGTGACGTCTGAGCCGGGGAACACCCGATGCGCCAGACAACAACAGTGAGAGTAAAGTCTCAAAGGAACATACCTGAGAATAACAGGAGCACAATCGGAACGTAGATGAACACCACAGAAGAGCATAGCAGGTGATCATAACAGGATATAACAGAGACTGCCGCGCTGGAGGACATTTAGCACCCGCTTATATCTCTGGCGGCTAATGACCCCAACGCGGCACAGCTGCTGCTAAAGATAGCAGAGCAGCAGCTGACTTTGACAGCAGGGAGCTCCCCCGGGCGCCTTCACAATAAGAGCCCGAGGAGCTGGAAGGAATCCTCAGCTGCCAAAGCCAGGGAACAAAAAGATATGAGACCCGAGTGTGGCCAGAACCGACACTCGGGTTATGACAGTACCTCCCCCTCAAGGCCGAGCTCTGAGCGGCCTGAGTAACACCCAAGCCCCCCCACCCCCACCCCCCTAGGGTGGGTGGATGGGGCGCCGGCAGGAGGGAGAGAGACAAACAACCAACAAGGCTATAGAAAAAAAAAAAAAAAACCATAATCCCTTAAAATTGGGTAACAAGAACAGAACCACAGGTAATATACTGTATATATGGGCAAACAACGAATTGACATAAGGTGGAGGGAAAGGACCACCAAACATTGGAACAAGAAAGGAGTGAGCCACAAAAATCACAGATCAAACCCCCCACCCCCACCCCAACAGTCTCACAGACAAACAGAAACCCCGGGAAGAGTGTAGTTCTGACCCAGAGGGGCGGAGGCAGAAAGTTCGGGGGGCCGACCGGCAACAGGAGGCCACAAAACAGGCAGGGGGAGAAAGAACAGTTCGAGCGGCCTACCCCGGTCCCATGCTCGGAAGCAGAGAATCTCAGGCGGCCGGACCAGGTCGCCACACAGGGAGTCCAAAATGTCGGGAGGCCGACCCAGAGAGCCAAATTGGCGAGACAGTCTTTCGGGCGGCCGACCCGCATCGCTAGCCCACCAGAACCGTTGGGTCAAAGTAGCCGGCGGTCCCGCTGAAAAGGGGAGAGATGAGGGAGAACCGGGCGAAGCAATCGGAACCCCAACGGCCCCAGGTGAACATGGGCAGCGCGCCTCAGGGAGACGAGGAGGATGACAATGGAGATGAGGGTGAAGAGGGGAATGAGTCTGTCCAGCATCCGGTGGCCGGGGACCTGCAGCTCCCTCACCGAATCCAGGACCTGCTGGTGCTGCACCCACGTCGGACCCCGATTGGGCCTCCGGAGCCGAACCCACGGTGGACCCCGACTGGGTCTCCGGAACCAAACCCGCGACGGACCCCGACTGGGTCTCCGGAACCAAACCCGCGACGGACCCCGACTGGGTCTCCGTGGCACCAAACTCGACCTCCAACCCCGAAACCGGAACCTCTGGCGCAGCAGGCGAAGGCAGCCCCTCGCCGGCGACCCTGGGAGAAGGCTCGAAAGAGAGAGAAAACCCGGGATCAGGATCACCGGCAGCGCCAGAACCCGGTGAGATAAGCTCGGACGCAGCGGGCGGCTGCACCCGGCTCATCTCCCCTTGAGACAGGCAAAAATGCTCTAAGAGGTGAAAAAGAAAGACAAAGTAGAGCACTTGCCTGAGCTCGGGTTCTGATGCCGTCCAGGACTGCGAAGATCCGGGCTCAGATGTCAGGAGGTCGTCCTCAGGCTCCCACTCAGCCGCGTCGGGCTCCGCAGCTGGCGTGATGGTGTGCGCAGCCAGAGAGCCCTCCGGCACCGATGTCCACGCCGATGGCCCGCACGGCGTGGTGGCAGGAGAACCTCGACCCGCTGGACCGGACCGCTCCTCCGTGGAACCCCAGGGACGCTTTCTCATCAGCGAAGGCTCCACGCTGCAGTCCACTCTCCTCCTACGCCCACGGCGTGGCTGCGGAACCGGAACCAGGCTCTCCAGAACCACAGGCCCCCTCCTCATCCAGCGACGTTGGGCTGGCGTCGAGGACCGCTCAGTGGAGGGAGACACAGAGGAAGCAGGGTTAATATTTTCATCCACAGCGGGTGGAGGGAGCTCGGGGGGCTGCATACCCCGAACTCCACCCCTAGGAGTCAGACAAGGCAAGACAATGTCAAAAGAAGAGAAATTATCATGCACTCGCCTTTCCCCTAAGGGTAAGATGGTCTCCGCTGTGGGGGACGTCATTCCTTCCTTTCCCCGCTGGATGGCGACAGAGGGCCCTCTGGGAAGACGAGATGAGGCCACCCGAGGCGGATCCGGGATGAAGTTCGCCGAAACGGAGCTCTCGTGACACACAGCAGCCAGGATAGGCGACGAGGAGGAGGGGGCGACAGCCGGGGTCAGTCGGGCGTGGAGCGCTGGTGGGACAGCGGGCGAAGGCCCGGGAGAAGATGAGGCTGCGGGGATTCCTCTCTGACGAGGAGCAGGAATGACAGCTGTGTGGGGGGTTGAGCCCTTGCGGCGACCCGGAACAGCATCCAGACGGGGCTGTAGCCGAGGTTGGAAGCCGGAGTGACGACGGTTCCCTGCAGGGGGCGAGGCGAAGGTGAGGTCCGGAAATCGCCGTTCCTGAGCAGAAACGGCGGCAAGCAAGTCAGCAAACTCAGGGAACCCACGCAGCGCTGGATTCCTCTCCACGAGTCCAACCGCCGTCACCACATGCTTCATACACACTGGAGGATTTTTAGCGGAGCAAGCAGCAGCCACCCGGTCCCAGATCTCGTCTGCTGTCGTCTGCAGCTTCTCTGGGGGAATCCCGAGTGACGACATGCCCGATGGGAAAAACCCTCCGGGTGGTGCGAACTCCCGGGCCGGAACGGAGGCAGAAGCGGGATTCCGAAGCGAGGGGCGACGTCTCCTCCGCTTCGGCTCCCTGCCAGGATTTCCCTCCAGCCCTCGGAGTCTCTCACGCTGGGTGGCGATGTCAACTCTCCTCACGCTTACCTCTGGATGATCGGTGAAGCGGGGAAGAGAATCCAGAATCTCCTCGGCTAGGTCCAGGTGTCTACGAACGTCGCTGGGAGCGTCCAATAGCGTAGCGGTGAAGATGGTGTAGTCGACCTCCTTCAGGAGCTCCGCTTGCTGCCTGCCAAGGCGCCGACAATGGCCCCTGGATGACGGCATACTCCCCGCTGCAGACACTCGGACAGGTAGGAATTAACAGTCCACTACTGCAAACTACACGGTGAATGGCGTCTCGAAACAACGCCTCCTCTCCGGGCGTTAGGCGGCAGTCTACTGTCACGACGGCCCTCACGGACCGTCACAAGACGCCTCAGTCACCAGAGAGTTTGCAGTGGTAATTTATTGAGGATAAGGCAGAACACTCACAGAACACATACAGTGGCTGGGTGACGTCTGAGCCGGGGAACACCCGATGCGCCAGACAACAACAGTGAGAGTAAAGTCTCAAAGGAACATACCTGAGAATAACAGGAGCACAATCGGAACGTAGATGAACACCACAGAAGAGCATAGCAGGTGATCATAACAGGATATAACAGAGACTGCCGCGCTGGAGGACATTTAGCACCCGCTTATATCTCTGGCGGCTAATGACCCCAACGCGGCACAGCTGCTGCTAAAGACAGCAGAGCAGCAGCTGACTTTGACAGCAGGGAGCTCCCCCGGGCGCCTTCACAATAAGAGCCCGAGGAGCTGGAAGGAATCCTCAGCTGCCAAAGCCAGGGAACAAAAAGATATGAGACCCGAGTGTGGCCAGAACCGACACTCGAGTTATGACAATATTCAAATTTTGCCAACACTAAACCTGATAATAAAGGCACCATAAAGCAAAATTAAATGATAGGGTCTGAAGTGAAATAACTTCAGACTGTATCAGTCTTCAAGGTCAAGGCCATTTGACATTTGTTATGTGCCCAAGACACCATTCTAACTTGTGCACAAATTTCTTGCCCTAATAAAGTCATTATCAGGCAAAATTGATTTTGGCCTTTTGTGACCATGTGACCTTATGACCCCACAAACACAACAACACATGCCAAGTCTGAGGTTCACCCGTATACCAAGTTTGGTGACCCTAGCTTCATTCTTTCTTGAGTTACAGTCCAGCCAGTCAGAGGCGACCACCCTACCAACGCCTCGACTCTGTCTGTGTTAGGTCTGTGGAAGGACTGGACCCACTCGCTGAATGTAAGTTCCAAAAAATGATTTTATTAAGAACTGGCCCACACTGGCACAACTCAAGGGCTTTAACAGAAATTAACACTACCACTCAGAAGCATAACAAAAGAGAAAAAAACAGGACAGACTACCTAAGGCAGGACAGGACGGACAGAAGCGTGTGATTAGGCCAGCACGACAAAAGAACCTGAACCGAACAGAAGTGAACCCAGACCTTAAATACACTGACAATCAGGACAACACGGGACAGGTGGAGAGACTAATCACTGACAGCTGACACATGAGGCTGCTGGCAGTGACAGGAGGGCAGGGCTGTACACACACAGAAAGGAAGACACAGACAGGGGATCAGGATAGACATAGCTTATGACAAGACAGAACTGAAAACAGAATCATAATAATACTAAGCAGAACTGAAGACAGAATCACAAATCCAACAAATGATGATACATACAGAAAATACAAAATAACTCAAAGCGAGGACATGTATTGAGTCTATGTTTTAATGAAATACAAACTATGAATGAAAATGAAGACATGAGACTAAACCCACACCCTGACAGTACCCCCCCTCTTAAGGGGCGGATTCCAGATGACCCTCAAAATACATCAAAACAGCCAAAATATAAAAGCACCCTCCCAGGGTGGGTGGTGGGGGTACAAGGCCAGATGGGAAAAAACAAACTTCAGGTGGTCTACTCCAGTCCATGGACCACCAGACTGAAAAACAAGATGGATCTGGTGGTCTCCCAGAGTCCCTGGACCCCCAGACTGGAGCACAGAGTGGGTCCAGAGATAATTGTAGGGGCACTTTAAACTCAGGAGAAACTGGCATTATTTTTTTAAACAAAGGAGCTGACAATGCAGAACCCCCAAACTCAGGAGATAACAACATTAAAACTCCAACTTCAGGAGATGATAACAAAGAAATTTCAAACTCAGGAGATGGTAACATAGACATTTCAAACTCTGGAGATGATAACATGGACATATCAACCTCTGGAGATGATAGCATGGCCATTTCTACCTCTGGAGATAATAACATGGACATTTCAACCTCAGGGGGTGACAACATGGAAACCTCAACCTCAGGAGGTGACAACATGGACATTTTAACCTCTGGAGGCGATACAGGAACTTCAGGCTTTGGGGAACATAACATGAGAGCCCTTTGCTCCAAAACTAATGACTGAGGTGCGCTAACCATAGTAGCAGATGACAGGTGAGCGCTAGCCACATTAACACATGATGGAGGTTCTTGGTCACAGGAACACATGACAGAGAATCCTCAGCCTCCGCGACAACAGAGGCAAGCCAACCATCGGCAAAACCAGATGATAAGGGCTGAAGATCCTCAAGTCCTGACATCTGGGAATCCATCCCTGAAACAGCCACCTCAGATGGGGAAGAAAAAACAACCGGGTCACAACAACAGGCAGCAGTGGAGCTCGGTGGAGGAGGCCCAGAAGCAGATGGCAGCTGCAACCGGGTCCCCCCACTAAGAGTTAGGCAAGATCCTTCTAAAACTGATGTTAATTGTACAAAGAAGAGTACTAACCTGCACTTATATAGCGCTTTTCTAGTCACAAAGACCACTCAAAGCGCTTTCATTAATACTAACCCTCTATTCTAAGGGCCTATAGGAAACAGATATCTAGGGACAATTTAGAACAGCCAATTAACCTAACATGCATGTTTTTGGCATGTGGGAGGAAACCGGAGAAATCCCGGAGTAAACCCACGCAACACGGGGAGAACATGCAAACTCCACACAGATCACTGTTGGTCGGGGGCTGGGATCGAACCCACGATCCCACGATCCCCACAATCCCCCGGCCAAGGGTAAACTGTGCTGCCGCAGTGCTAATCACTTGCTCCACTGCAGACAAAGACCCCGGCGACTCTGCTGCAGCAGTCCAACCAGCAGGCATGATGGCAGATGAGGCAGGGGTCATGACAGGCTGAGCAGGAACAGGAACATGCACCTCGGGCTGAGCAGGAACAGGAACGTGCACCTCAGGAAGTACAGGAACAGGAACATGCACCTCAGATTCAGGCTGAGCAGGGAAAAGAGCCTGCATCTCCTCAGGAACAGCTGTAGCTGTGGCGTGGATAGCGAGGACTGTTGTGTACATCTCAGAGACAACAAGGGCTGTCGTGCGCACCTTGGGGACAGTGAGAACTGTAGTGTGTGCCTTGGGATGGCTGGAGCTGTAATGCGCACATCATGAGCAGCTGGAGCTAGTACTGGAGCAGGAACAGGAACTAGAGAGTGACGTGGTGCAGGCACTGGAGCTCGGGAACGACGTGGCGCAGGTACAGGACAACCCTCACACAATCCAGGTGCAGCAACAGGGGTAGCCAGTTCATCCCAGACCAGAAGATTGCCTCTCAGCACGGCCAGTTCCTCAGAAAAAAACAGAACAGGAAACCAGCAAAGCAGGTGAGGATGGATGGATGGAGACGGCAGCAGAAATAACAGCAGAGGTGGGTAGAGAGAGCTCAGTGGTGGAATGTGGCTGACACTAAACCCCCTCACCAGAAACAGGACAAGACCTTTCATTTAATGGTGTTAAATAATGAACAGATACTTACCTCTGTTTCTGCTCTGCCACCGTGGAGAGTTAGATGATCCCTCCGGAGATTTGATGGGATTCTCCTGACGAGGAGCCACTGCGTGGTGGTATGATGCAACATCAAGAGAACAGGAAGTGGAGATGTGGAGTGCCTCCAAGAGAGAATAAGTGCTGGGCCGCTGTGCTCGTCTGTGCCAGCGCAAGCCACATCTCCTGTCGGTTCGCTGTGTCTTCTCCTCCTTCTGCTTCTCCACCAGCCCACTGACTGCCAGGTACAGGAATGGAACCAACTGCAGAAGTCTGGTGAGCTGGGGGTGATGCTGCAGTGTGGGAGAAACCTCAATCACCTCAATGGCACCTCCAAGGAGACTGAGAGCTTCTTCCGGTGTTTTGGTGTCATGGGCATCCTCGACTAGGGCCTCGATACAGGAAGTAGCCCAAACTCCCTTCTGGTTGAGATCCACAAGACGAAACTTACAGTCCGCTGGGTCCATATGCTCGGGTTCTTTCTGTCAGGTTTGTGGAAGGACTGGACCCACTCGCTGGACGTAAGTTCCAAAAAATTATTTTATTAAGAACTGGCCCACACTGGCACAACTCAAGGGCTTAAAGAGAAAGCAACACTGCCGCTCTGAAGGGCAACATCTATCCATCCATCCACCTTCTACCGCTTTTCCGGAGGTCCGGGTCGCGGAGGCAGCAGTTCAAGCAGAGAAGCCCAGACTTCCCTCTCCCCAGCCACCTGCTCCAGCTCTTCAGAGAGGATACCAAGGTGTTCCCAGACCAGCTGGGAGACCTAGTCTCTCCACCGAGTCCTGGGTCTGCCCCGGGGTCTCCTCCCAGTGGGACGTGCCTGAAACACCTCAAGTGGGAGGCGTCCAGGAGGCATCCTAATCAGATGCCAATACCACCTCAACTGGCTCCTTTCAATGTGGAGGAGCAGTGGTTCTACTCTGAGCCACTCCCAGATGACTGAGCTCCTCACCCTATCTCTGAGGGTGAGTCCAGCAATCCTACGGAGAAAGCTCATTTCAGCCGCTTGTTGTCAACACAACGGAAATAAGCTATAGACAGCTTGCTCCTTCTGTAATTGATAACATGGTGGATAGTGTTTCAGCTTCTCTGCATCAGGCTCTAGACTTGGTGGCCCCCTTAAAAAAGAAAAAGTCTAATCAGAGATTTTTAACTCCTTGGTTCAACACTGAAACTCGTAGCTTAAAACAGAAGACTCGTCAATTAGAAAGAAAATGGCGCTCTACTAATTTAGATGAAATCTATTTAGCTTGGAGAAATCATCTTTTAATTTATAAAAAATCTCTTAGAAAAGCTAGAACGAGTTATTACTCTGCATTAATAGAAGAGAACAAGAATAATCCCAGGTTTCTTTTCAGTACTGTAGCCAGGTTGACAAAGAGTCAGGACTCTGTCAATCCTAGCATCCCCTTAGAGCTTACTAGTCAGGACTTTATGAACTTTTTCAATAATAAAATTTCATCCATCAGAGATAAAATCAATCAGATTCTTCCCACAGTTAACTTAAATACTGTAACTACTACAACTCCTTCTATTGATGTCTGTCTTGATGAGTTTACTCCAATCGACCTTTGTGAGTTAGACAAAGTAGTTTCCTCATCCAAACCTTCAACTTGTCTTTTAGATCCTATTCCTACCAGGTTATTTAAAGAAGTCTTCCCACTTATTGGTAGCTTTATTCTTCATATAATCAATTCTTCATTAACTTTAGGCCATGTACCGCAGGCTTTTAAAACGGCTGTAATTAAACCCTTACTCAAAAAGCCAACGCTAGATCCAGGAGCTTTAGCTAACTATAGACCAATCTCTAATCTCCCTTTCATTTCAAAAATCTTAGAAAGAGTTGTTGCTACGCAATTATTTGACCACCTGCAGGGAAATGGTTTACTTGAAGAGTTTCAATCTGGGTTTAGAATCCATCATAGTACTGAAACAGCCTTAGCGAAGGTCACTAACGACCTCCTCATTGCATCTGATAATGGACTAGTTTCTGTACTTGTCCTTTTAGATCTTAGTGCAGCTTTTGATACTATTGATCATAATATTCTACTTGATAGATTAGAACACTATGTTGGACTTAATGGAACTTCGTTGCAGTGGTTTAGATCTTATTTATCTGATAGGTTCCAGTTTGTTCATGTAAATGATGATTTTTCTTTCAGCTCAAAGCTTAGTCATGGAGTTCCACAGGGATCTGTGCTAGGCCCTACTCTTTTTAGTTTATATATGCTTCCGTTAGGCAACATTATTAGAAAGCACTGTATACATTTTCATTGTTATGCAGATGACACACAATTATACCTGTCAATGAAGCCAGATGATACTAATCAATTAGCCAAGTTAGAAGCCTGTCTTAAGGAAATCAAAGCTTGGATGACTTGTAATTTCCTGCTATTAAATTCAGATAAGACTGAAGTCATTCTTGTTGGTCCAAAAAACCTTAGAAATTCCTTTCCAAATCAAACTTTCAGTTTGGACGCAGTTACTCTTTCTCTTAATAGCTCTGTGAGGAACCTTGGAGTTATTTTTGATCAGGATTTGTCCTTCAATTCACATATTAAATTTGTTTCTAAGACGGCCTTCTATCATTTGCGTAATATTGCCAAGATTAGGAGCATCTTGTCTCAGAGTGATGCTGAGAAGCTGATCCACGCTTTTGTTAGCTCGAGATTAGATTATTGTAATTCTTTATTATCAGGCTGTCCTAAAACATCTTTAAAAAGTCTTCAGCTGATCCAAAATGCTGCAGCAAGAGTTTTAACAGGTACTAGAAAGAGAGATCATATCTCTCCGGTTCTGGCCTCCCTTCATTGGCTTCCCATAGAGTTTAGAATTAAGTTTAAAATCCCTCTTCTCACTTACAAAGCTCTAAACAATCAGGCTCTTTTTTATTTAAAAGATCTGATACTACCGTATTATCCTAACAGAGCACTACGCTCCAAAAATGCAGGATTACCTGTAATACCTAGAATCTCCAAAAGTACAATGGGAGGCAGAGCCTTCAGTTATCAAGCTCCTCTCCTGTGGAATCAGCTGCCAATCTGGATTCGGGAGTCAGACTCGATCTCTGTTTTTAAGAATAGGGCTAAAACCTACATTTTTGATCTAGCCTACAATTAGGGAGGGATCATGTGTTTCTGAACCCTCCCTTAGTTATGCTGCTAATAGGTTTAGTCAGCCGGGGGACCTCCAGTAATGCACTGGGCCTCACTCCTTTCCTCACTCTCTATGAAATATTTTTTTTTTTTGCTGGTCATTAACATTTGTTTGTTCTCTCCCATAGATTGAGTCCCCATCGTGCTGTTTGCTCTCTACATGTCTGTTCTTTTCTTCTTCTCTATCCCCTCACCCCCCAGCCAGTCGCAGCAGATGACTGCCCCTCCCTGAGCCTGGTTCTGCTGGAGGTTTCTTCCTGTTAAAAGGGAGTTTTTCCTCTCCACCGTCGCCAAGTGCTTGCTCGCAGGGGATCGCCTGATTGCTGGGGTCTTTCTGCAACTGTGGGGGTCCCCCCTACAGTTGATAGTGCTATGAGATGACTGTTGTTGTGAAATGGCGCTATATAAATAAAGTTGAATTGAATTGAATTGAATTGAATTGTATCCGCAATCTCGTTCTTTTGGTCATTACCCAAAGCTCGTGACCATAGGTGAGAGTAGGAACGTAGATTGACTAGTAAATCGACAGTTTTGCCTTAGAACTCAGCTCCCTCTTCACCACAACAGACTGGTACAACATCCGCATCACTGCAGATGCTGCTCCGATCCGTCTGTCAATCTCTCGCTCCATTTTCCCCTACCAAAAGCCAGTTTAGAAAGCTTGGGATCAGTCCGCCAAGGTCTCCGCCTTTGACCGCCACCTAATCCACATAGCACCAGACCCCCATGATCCCTCCTGCAGGTGGTGAGCCCACTGGAGGGCGGACCCATGTAACTCCTTCGGGCCGAGCCCGGCCAGGTCCCATGGATGGAAACCCAGACACCAGACGCTAGCCATCGAGCCCCTCCCCCAGGCCTGGCTTCAGGGTGGGGCCCCGGTAACCCCATACCGGGTGGGGTACACTGAATCCTTGATCTAAAATTTATCATGAGAGTCTGTTGGATCGTTCTTAGTCTGGCCCTTCACCCAGGACAAGTTTGTCTTGGGTGACCCTATCACAGGCAAATTGCTCCGGACAACATAGTTCCTGGGATCACTGGGGCACGCAAACCCCCCCACCACGATAAGGTGACGATCCATGAGGGGGTGAAAGGCAACAAAAGAGCAAAAACAGGACAGACTGGCTAAGGCAGGACAGGATGGACAGAAGCATGTAATCACGCCAACACGACAAAAGAAGCCGAACTGAACAGAAGTGAACCCAGACCTTAAATACACTGACAATCAGGACAACACGGGACAGGTGGAGCGACTAATCACTGACAGCTGACACATGAGGCAGCTGGCAGTGACAGAAGGGTGGGGCTGTACACACACAGGGAGGAAGACACAGACAGGGGATCAGGAGAGACATGACTTATGACAAAGACAGAACTGAAAACAGAATCATTATAATACTAAGCAGAACTCAAGACAGAATCATGAATCCAACAAGTGATGATACATACAGAAAATACAGAATAACTTAAAGCGAAGATGTGGATTGAGTCTATGCTTTAACGAAATACAAACTTTGAATGAAAATGAAGACATGAGACTCAACCCATGTCTTGGGTAGAAAATAATGAGTAAGACCTCAAACGGAAACAACAGTCACATGTTCACTTAGACTGAAGGCTCTAACCTTCAAAATAAAATTTACAGAGGCTTAAAATTCAAAAAGCCAATTTCATGCAAGATAGTGTTTTGTGGGTTTTAACCATTTCTCACTCATAAATGTCAAAATATTAAAATGCTGACTTCATGAAGAAATCCACATTGCCTTTACATATCTAGTAATCTTTTGAAAACTCAGGAGGATTGCACTTCCTGGGCTGTGTGATGTCACAAACTATTAAATCTGGCCTTTCGTTCCCCTCCATTCTCAGCCCTATCGGCTATTAAACTTTGCCTTTGCTCTAGTCAGTTGTCCTCAACCACCGGGGCATGGACTACCAGCCCATGCACCACTTGTTACCAGGTCACACAGAAAAAATGTTATTTGCTTGGTTCCACTTTATTGACTATTTGCTTTATTTTGAAAAATTACCAGATATTCTCTCTCGTGATTGTCTTCCTTCTTTTCATGTCTGTCTGCTGCATCTTGACACACACCTGTCTCAGTAATTAGCAGTAATGCTTGAAAATTAAACCCTCAAGCTAGCTAGCTAAAATAAGTAAAAACAGTCATCTTTAGAGATTCTTTAGAAAAGGGGTTAACGGCCCAATGATGATGCAGATGAGACCTTCTCATTGCAGGTTCCTTATTTTTTATTTTTTATCACTTCCTTATTTTTATAAACCTCCAAATTACAAGAAAAGACTTGTAAATTTACAAGAAAAAAATGCATATATACAAGTAACTCTTCTAAAATTTATGAGGAATTAAAGTATTTCTCTTTTCTCAAGTTACTAATTTTAACAGGTTAGTTTATTCTTTTGTCAGCATTTTCCTTTTACCTTGATTTTATTTCCTTTGTTGGAGATCCTGTAGGTCAAGCTTTGGTTTTGTTTTTGTTAAAAGATAATGATTTTTTCCAAACAAAAGCCATAAAAAGTTATTTTAGCTGTGAGAGTGTTGTCATCCAGCATGTTATCTTGTCCGTCTTTCTCTGGTGCTGTTACACTGTTTGCTTTATGTTATGACTGAGCCAAAAGAAAGAGCTAAAGACAGCAGGCTCACATTTTAGGTAAATATTAAACCGTTTGGGAACTGATTATGTATGCTAGACAGCACATCTTTATAACAAATGACTTGCAAAGACAGCATAGAGCTGTTCCTGCTCTGGCTGATCATCCACTGCCTGATCAGAAGATAGCGATATTGAGTTAGCCATTTTTATATGGCATTGAAAACCATTACATTGCCATGTAATTAATATTAATGGAATAAATTCCATCCACTTTTCTTACGGAAAATTCCTCTTTTCTAAATTACCTAGAGCAAACATGTGGCTGTAACTCCTTGGGATTCCGGGCTAAAGCCAGCATAAGCCTTATACCTTGTGGTATAGGTGTAAACGTGAACAGGACCAAATCTACATTTTTCTTCCAATTTTAGAAAATATGCTGTTGAATACACTCATACCATATTTATGAGTCATATCATATACACTCATCAGTCCCTTTAGAAGATACACTTGTTCAGCTGCTTGTTAATGCAAATAGTGTGTCATGATCCTGGGGCATGGGTTAGAGCCGTGCCCAGTTTCCCTGCCCATTGAGCATTTTTCTGTCTGTTTACTGTTATCTGTAAGATTATGATGATAGTTTTGAGTTCTGTTGTGTTTGAATCTTATGGTTTCCGGTTTGTTTATTTTGACAGCGCTGTGCAGCTTCCAGCTGTCAATCCCTTGGGGCTGCACAGCTGCTGTCCAGCTGCTGTCCATTCTGTTACTCATGAATTACACCTGTCTCTGATTATGTGTTGTATTTAAGGGACACGACAACCTCTGCCCGTTGTCGTGTCCTTCTTCTATGTAATCCTGTCCTCTGGATTGCTACTGCTGAGGGTTTAGGATTCCGCTGTCGAGGTGAGTTGGAGGGCTCCGTCCAGGTGCCTTTTTTCCCCATTGTCTCAGCCGTCGAGCCCCGCAGCCCTCAGGGTCCTTCGGCTGGGTTTTGCCCCTGGTCAGGCGTTCCCTGACTTTCCGTTCCTATGGACGTTGAGCCCCACTCTCCTCCAGCGTTTGTGTTTATGTTTCCATATTATCGTCTTGCACTTCATTTTTTGTATTTGTATGAAACGTTCTTGTTAGTGCTTTAGTTAATAAATGTGCCAACCTACAGTGAGAATGCGGTGTCCTATTTGCACCCGGGTCCACCATGGGTGCAGCCATGGTCCAGACTGGGCCCACCGTGGGTGCAGCTTCGCTCCAGCCCGGAGCCACAGCGGGTGCTGCCTTGCTTCAGCCCAGAGCCACCGCAGGTGCTGCTTTGCTCCAGCCCGGAGCCACCAAGGGTGCTGCCTCGCTTCAACCCGGAGCCACCGAGGGTGCAGCTCCACTCCAGCCCGGGGCCACCGAGGGTGCAGCTCCGCTCCAGCCCGGAGCCGCCGAGGGTGCAGCTCCGCCCCAGCCCGGGGCCGCCACGGGTGCTGCTACATCCTAGCCCGGGGCCGCCGCGGGTGCTGCTACGTCCCAGCCCGGGACCGTCGTGGGTGCTGCTACGTCCCAGCCCAGGACTGTCATGCGTGCTGCTATGTCCCAGCCCGGGACCACCATGGGTGCATCCTGGGAGGTTCCCGCTGAACGACCACCCTTTGCTGGAGGATGCCACCTCCTAGCTCCTGCGGCTGTTGGCTTAGGGATGCTGAAATGTCGCCTGACGGGCTGCTCCTTCTGCTTTGTTGGTTCTGGGGCATGGGGAGGCCACCTGACATGTTCCAGCACAGATGCCGGTGGTCGTGGGACTCAGGAAGACCGCCTGAACTGCTCTGTCCACTGGTCATTCGGACTTAGAGTCCCGTGTTGCCACCTGATGGACAGCATGTGGTCCATGAGTGCTTTCTTTTGGTTTTCTTTTGTTCTTTGGGTTGTTTGCTCTGGTTACGGTCCCTCCGTGCCTAGTTTCCCCCTCCTTCCCCTCCAGGGTGGGTTGTTTTTCTGTGTGTGGGAGGTTTTGTTTTCTTATCTTTCTCTGTGATATTACCCTGGGGTGTCTGGGTCCCACCCCTTGAGGAGGGGGCTCTGTCATGATCATGGGGCACGGGTAAGAGCTGTGCCCAGTTTCCCTGCCCAGTGGGCATTTTTCTGTCAGTTTACTGTTATCTATAAGATTATGATGATGGTTTTGAGTTCTGCTGTGTTTGTATCTTATGGTTTCCAGTTTGTTTATTTTGACAGCGCTGTGCAGCTTCCGGCTGTCAAGCCCTTCAGGGCTGCACAGCTGCTGTCCATTCTGTTACTCATGAATTACACCTGTCTCTGATTAGGTGTTGTATTTAAGGGACATGACAACCTCTGCCCGTTGTCGTGTCCTTCTTCAATGTAATCCTGTCCTCTGGATTGCTACTGCCGAGGGTTTAGGATTCTGCTGTCGAGGTGAGTTGCAGTGCTCCGTCCAGGTGCCTTTTTTTCCCATTGTCTCAGCCATCGAGCCCCGCAGTCCTCGAGGTCCTCTGGCTGGGTTTCGACCCTGGTCAGGCGTTCCCTGGCTTTCTGTTCTTCTGGACGTTGAGCCCACTCTCCTCCAGCATTTGTGTTTATGTTTCCTTATTATCGTCTTGCACTTCATTTTGTCATATTTGTATGAAACGTTCTTGTTAGTGCTTTAGTTAATAAATGTGTCAACCTACAGTAGGCATGTAGTGTCCTATTTGCGCCTGTGAAATGGGCGCGTTATGACATAGTGTATCTAATCAGCCAATCATATGGCAGCAACTGAATGTATTCAGGCATGTAGACAGGGTGAAGATGAGCTGTTTAAGTTCAAATTGAGCATCACAATGGGGAAGAAAGGTAATGGACTGGTCTGAGTATTTCAGAAAATGCTGATCTACTGGGATTTTTCACACGCAACCATCTCTAGGGTTTACGGAGAATGGTCTGAAAAAGAGAAACTATCAAGTGAGCAGCAGTTCTATGGGCCCAGATGACTTGCTGATGCCAGAGGTCAGAGGAGAATGGTCAGACCAGCTTGAGCTGGCAGAAAACAGCAATAACTCAAATAACCACTAATTACAACTGTGGTATACAGAAGAACACAACACATGGACCCTTAAAGCAGATGAGCTACAGCAGCAGAAGACCTCAACTGGTGTCACTCCTGTCAGCTATGAACAGAAAACTAAAGTTACAATCCACACAGTCTCGCCAAAATTGAACACTAGAAAGACTGGAAAAATGTTGCCTGGTCTGAGTCTCAGTTTTTGCTGCCACTCTGGGATGCAGGGCAAGGCAAGGCAAGTTTATTTGTAGAGCACATTTTATGTACAAGACAATTCAAAGTGCTTTACATAAAAACATTAAAGCATAAGAGCAAGTTGCAAAAGGAATGCATAAGAATTAAAAAGCAAACTCAGAAATAAATTAAAGAAAAACCAAAGCAGGCTAAAACAGAATACAACAGAAATAAAAATGGGTCAAGTTTAGGTGTAAACAGCATAAAAGAATGAATGCATACATGGGACATCATGGATGTGGAGCCAACAAATCTCCAGCAACTGTGTGATGCTAGCAAATCAATATTGACCAATATATCTGATGACTTTTTCCAGCGCTCTGTCATTTCAGTCTCACATCAATAACATCACCCAGTCTGCTTATTTTCATTTACGAATCATTAACTGACTCTGTTACCCCCTCACTCCACACACTGTGGCCATCCTTGTCCAGAGCCTCATCACATCACATATTGATTACTGCAATTTTGGTCTCCCCACAAATCCCTCTACAAACTGCAGCTCCCTCAGAACTCTGCAGCCCGGATCACAACTTGTACCCTTGCCAAAGAACACATCATACCTGTTCTTCAACAGCTCCACTGGCTCCCCGTAAAATACAGAAATAACATCAAAATATTGTTCCTCACCTTCAAATCAGTCCATAACCTATCCCCTCCATATCTGTCCGCCCTGCTCCACATCCCCACTCCATGCTCTCCTCTTCATTGTCCCTTCTGCTCATCTCAACACCATGGGAAGCAGAGCTTTCAGTCGCTCTGCTCCCCAGCTCTGGAACTCATTCCACCTGACATCTGTAATATATAATCTCTTCCATTATTTAAATCCAAAATCAAAACTCATTTGTTCAAACTAGCTTAGTCAAATCAAATTTTATTTATAAAGCACATTTCATGCACATGGCGAACTCAACGTTCTTTACAACAACACCAAAAATACTCAAACAGCATTATATGTACAGTATCTCACAAAAGTGAGTACACCCCTCACATTTTTGTAAATATTTTATTATACCTTTTCATAGGATAATACTGAAGATATGACACGCTGATACAATGTAAAGTAGTCAGTGTACAGCTTGTATAACAGTGTAAATTTGCTGTCCCATCAAAATAACTCAACACACAGCCATCAATGTCTAAACCGCTGGCAACAAAAGTGAGTACAAACCTAAGTGAAAATGTCCAAATTGTGCCCAATTAGCCATTTTCCCTCCCCGGTGACATGTGGCTCATTAGTGTTACACGGTCTCAGGTGTGAATGGGGAGCATTGTGTTAAATTTGGTTAAATTTTTTTCGACTTCCGGCACCACACGAGTAGGCTGCCTTTTTGCAACAGCGGGTCAATTTCTGCCTATTTCTATTTACTATCTGGCTCTCTTGCCATCTTTCTGATCCAGCAACAGCTTTATTTCATCCAAACACGTAGATCACCCAAATGTCTCCTGAGCCAGCGGACGGAGCCACTGTTTCTTGCAGGAGGCAGTACAATAGAGACCAGCTGTTAGCACTTAACCGGCCCACGATGCTAACGAAAAAACTCGACATACCGGGAGAAATAAGACGGAAACGGCGTGGATGTCGAGTTGGAGTAAGACAGTGGGCGAGGAATATAAGGTACAGACCCGTCCTCCCACCTGTCATTATGGGGAATGTTCGATCGCTACTCAATAAAACTGATGAGCTAGCGGCTATCTCCCGCTACGAGAGCGTGTACAGAGAGAGTGGCTTGTTGTTGTTTACTGAGACGTGGCTAACAGAACTAGCAACAGATGCTAACATCGAACTGGAGGGTTTCCACGCAATACAGGCAGACCGGACACCAGATAGTGGGAAGGCAAGAGGCGGGGGAGTGATAATGTATGTCAATAACAACTGGTGCAGACCGGGGCATATCACTGGTTAAGGAACAGCACTGTAGCAAAGACATCGAGTTGCTAGCTGTTAGCATGCGGCCTACCTATCTCCCGAGGAAATACTCACACGTGATCTGCATTGTTATTTATGCAAATCCGACGGCGAACGCTGGGACAGCGCATGATGTCATCCACTCAGTAACTGGCAGGCTGCAGACAGAACACCCAGATGCTCTTCTCCTCATCTCAGGTGATTTCAACCATATTTCACTGTCCTCCATTCTACCCATGTTCACCAAGTATGTCACATGCCACACTAGAGAAAATAAAACACTGGACTTATTCTATGCAAATACTAAGGAGGCGTACACCTCATCACCACTCCCCCCACTCGGGAGATCGGATCACAACTTGGTTCATCTCCAGCCGGTATACAAACCCCTAGTACACAGACAACCTCCGGTCATGCGCACAGTGAAGTTATGGTCTGAGGAGGCAATGGACACTCTAAAGGACTGTTTTGAAACCACTGCCTGGGAGCAGCTCTGCGAACCACATGGTGATGACATCGATGGCCTCACTCACACCATCACGGACTACATCAGCTTCTGTGTGGACAACACTGTACCCACCAAGACCATACGGTGTTGCTCGAACAACAAACCCTGGATCAACCCTGAGATAAAAACACTTCTGAGAGAGAAGAAGAGGATCTTTAGGTCGGGGAACAGGGAGATGTTGAAGTCCATACAGAGGGAGCTGAGGAGGAAGATCAGAGAAGGCTAGGACAGCTTCAGGAAGAAG
Organism: Pholidichthys leucotaenia; assembly: GCA_020510985.1. Taxonomy (NCBI): domain Eukaryota; kingdom Metazoa; phylum Chordata; class Actinopteri; order Cichliformes; family Pholidichthyidae; genus Pholidichthys; species Pholidichthys leucotaenia. The sequence goes on along the minus strand of CM035845.1, from coordinate 36,524,162 downwards.
ATAGAGGACAAGCTGCAACAGAGCGACATCGGCAGGGTCTGGAGAAACCTTAAAACCATCTCTGGGCTCCAGAATACCTTCCCCCAGGCCACGGGGGGCAGGGACTGGGCGAACGATCTGAACCTGTTTTTTAATAGGTTTGACCAACCGCCCTCCCCCCTGACTGCACAACAACCACTGCTGCCTCTAAAGTCATCGAGACCTGCTGTCCACACCCCACTCCACCAACACCCCCCCCCCCCCACTCCTAGCACACAGCCCCCCAACCTGACACTCACTAAGACCCAGGGGAGGACGGAGCTGAGGAAGATCGAGGCGAGGAAGGCCTCGGGACCAGACGGCATCAGCGCGAAGCTCCTCAAGTCCTGTGCAGACCAGCTGTGTGGGATTGTGGAGCACATCTTCAACCTGAGCCTGAAGCTGGGGAGGGTACCACAGTTGTGGAAAACATCTTGTGTGGTACCTGTACCAAAGATTTCCCACCCCAAAGATCTGAACAGCTACAGACCAGTGGCCCTGACGTCTCACTTGATGAAGACCCTGGAGAGACTGCTCCTTGCTCACCTCCGCCCCCTGGTGGGACCAGCGATGGATCCACTCCAGTTCACCTACCAGCATGGCATTGGGGTGGAGGATGCAGTGATCTTCCTCCTTCACCATTCTGTCCCACCTGGAGAAGCCCGGGAATGCGATGAGGATCATGTTCTTTGACTTCTCCAGTGCTTTCAACACCATCCAACCGATGATCCTGAAGGACAAGCTGCTGTGTGCAGGGGTGGACCAGCACCTGTCATCATGGATCCTGGACTACCTCACTAAAGGGCCTTTTCCACTAGCCTCGCTTAGCCCTACACCGCACCACTCAGCCCGCGTTTGAGCATTTTCCATTAGCCCCAGCACCGGTTAGCAGGCGCTATTTTAGTACCTGATCCAGGGCAGGGTCTAACCGAGCTGAGTAGGGCTGAGTATGGCTGTGATATGACTTTAAAAGACTGGTCGCCGCTGATTGGTCAGGTCGTAACGTCACGAAAGCGACTTTTTCTGCTGAATCTACTCCACGACCACCATTTGTAGTTGTTCAGCCGGTGAACACAGTGCGCCCCTTTAATACTGTATTTTCACACTCTGAAGATGTCTTCTCGTAATGCTATCCCCTGGTCAAACGAGGAGGTGCGCAATTTTCTTTCTATATTAGCCGACGATCGCATCCAGCGCGAGTTGGACGGATCTACTCGAAATGAAAAAATATACCAGCAGGTGTCCAAGCAGATGGGTTCCCAAGGGCACATCCGTACTGCCAAACAGTGTCGGAAGAAGCTGAAAAAGCTGAAAAGCGATTACCGAGCAGTGAAGGACCACAATGCTCGAAGTGGAGCGGATCGGAAGGAGTGGAAGTGGTTTGCTGAGATGGACGCGATCTATGGACATAGGCAGAGACATTGGGCTCGACATGGCCACAGTCATGGCCACAGTCACGGCCTTGGAAACCGTGGATGGTGAGTGTTGTTTTGATATTGCGCGTCTTTTCGCCAATTTATCCTTTCTGTGCCAAGCTCACTGTTTTTAAGAAATAGGAAGGTTGTTAGATTGTGGGTAATGGTTGTTACTGAGGCTTTCCTATTGTTTTGCAGCCAACTGCAGATTCACGCTTGCTTTCTGTTAAGTATTAGCGCAAACAAAACACTGAATTACGCTTATTGTATTCCGGTTAAAAACTTTAGAGTGTTGTGTACATGTTGCACTTTGGTGTTAAGTTTTAAATTGCGTGCATTTTCTTTCTAGAATCGCAGTTCATATCACAGGGATCCACCTCAGTGGACATGGACACACCGGACTCTCCTGCCTCTGCCTCTGCCTCTGCGTCTGCATCTGCCGGATCGCCAGCTGGATCGACTATGATGTCAGCCACATCACCAGCTCCATCTGGATCACGTTCAAGTGCCGGTAAGGCACAATAACCACGATTTTTTTTTTTTTTTGGTGAAACAGGTCCAGCAGAAACCAGGGTCGAAAATCCATCCATCCATCCATCCATCTTCTACCGCTTAATCCTTTACGGGTCGCGGGGGGGGGCTGGAGCCTAACAAGTTATGTACCAAATTGATTAATGCAATTTCCTGTAGCTGCATATTAATTAATTGAAAATGTCTTTTTAAAAGTACAAAAAGGTTATTCTTTGGTCTTCACTTATCGGTGTTCCACAACCATTTTTAGGTGTGGTGATTGAAGTGCTGTTGTAACTCCTGTTTTAGAAGAACAAATAAAGCTCATGAACTGCCGTTGAAATCAACATGCTTCATTGAAATGCTTCGCGTCAGCTGACTGTATTAACCCATTCAGATTTCTGCGGCCACACTACAAGCAGCTATTTTAAACATTACCCATCCATCCATCCATATTCTTAATTTTAATCCTTTTTAGTTTTGCAGGGGGGCTGCAGCCGAAGACAGCACCCTGTGTGTTGCCAAATCCGCTCTACTGAGGGGCAGCAACATGACAGTTCAGCTTATATACAGCAATGAAGCATAATATAATAGTGACATTCTACCACAGACTTTCACCAGTGTAATTCCATAATATATGTAGAGATCCAGCTTTAACAACCATGCCTTTCTGTCTTTCCATGAAAAGGGGCAACTCCATCGCTGACCTTACATCAGCGATGGTCAACATGCATGACGAAGAGATGCGGCTCTTGGAACGGCAACATGACCAGCAGCAAGAACACCATCAGGAGTACATGCAGCATTTGCGACAGGTGGCCGCAGATGTGCGGGCAGATGTGCGTAAAGCCCTGGAGCAGGACACTGCGTTACGAAGGGACGAGCTCGCAGAGATGTCAACATTCAACAGAGATTTCCTGACACTATTTGGCAGGCTTGTGGACGCATTTAGCAGTCGGCATGTCTAACCATGTCTCCCCACGCCCAGTCTGTTTTTTTGTTTGTAAATTTTGCTTCTGGAATAAAATTTTATTGTTTGCATCAAAAGTCTGGTTTATCTGTTATGACACCGTATGAGAAAAGCCAATTATTACATACACATTCCATTCTCTGTTCACTCCACATGCTGCTGTTCATCAGGTCAGGTGCATAGCCTTCTAATGGTAATTTAATTTTTAAAAACACAACGAAACGTAATGTCTTGGTAGGGTTTTTTTTTATTTTAAACAAATTTGCAATGCGGAATCCATTTCTCTTGAACGGGTACATTTTTTATGTTATAAGCAGTTGTACAGGTGTACTTTAACTTGTACAGTAGACACTGATAAAGGTAAGTACATGTAAATTGAATGTTGCATCACCAGTCAAAATTTAATAAATTAAGAAGGAATCTAGCAAAAATTTGGCACTAATAACAGACACATCGGACAAGGACACACAACTGTGTTTTTGTTGCACACAACTGTTGTTACCAACAAGTTGCGCAAAATTTATATTCCCTTTTCCCAAAAATTAAAAATCAATTTGTAAGTAAAAGTGGGAGACCTTTACATGAGAATATGACATGTATCAGCACATGATTTATAGTTCAATTTGCATTTCCACCTAAGCAAAAGTGGCTTGTCGAGCTGGATTTTTGTGAAGATGGCCTGTGTGGTGTTTCTGCATGTAATTACATACCTGTCAAGTGATACGGTTTCGCCGTATTTTAATATGGGGAAAATGCAATTTTAGCAAATTCGGGCGTATTGCCATTTCTGTACGCCAAAAAGAAAAATATACGGGCAAAAAAATTATTGAGAGTGAGGAACACGTCGTGTGTGTGACCCCCACAGCGTACAGGGCTGGCAGAGCGCTCAGCGTGAGCAATTATCACAACAGTGAGAAGTGTGGACTCATCATTATGCTGATGGCTTAACAGATAAGCGTTATGAACAACAGAGGACAGGTAGATGGAACATGCACAACATTTTATTTACAAAAAACATTTTTGAAATATGTATGCACATAAATGTGGGCGAAATTACATTTCTACCTATTGCTAGACAAGTACTGCATCACAGCATCTCGTATATCGGCACCCTGCTTCTCTGCTCCCTGTGCCGCTGCCACCACTGGTTCATCTACTGCAGGGGTGTCCAACCATATGCCATGGAGAGCCAAGACCCTGCAGGTTTTCTCTTCTACCCAGTCTCTTCAGCAGGTGTTTTCACTTATCAGCAATCAGTGGGAAGAAGTTCACTGAAATCTGCTGTTGAAGACACTGGTTGGAGGTAAAACCTGCAGGGTCTTGGCTCTCCATGGCACATGGTTGGACACCCCTGATCTACTGCATCATCCAATGTAGTGTCATACGTCTCTCCATGACTCTCACACAGATTGTGCAGAGCACAACAAGTCAGCACCATAGATTTCACCAGTTTCATGTCACAGTCATTCCTCTCTCCTTCCTCCTTCCTTCTCTCCTCGTCATCAGCCATTTTCTTTGTTGTGGAGGATTCGGTCGCGTGTTTAACGTCACGAGAGTGTGGCGCCGCCTCGGCGCCGCCTCGCTGTTCAAGAAATCCCACCCACCGCAGGTGTGCCAGCAGGTGTGCCAGCAGTAATGTTGAAAAGCAACCGAGGCAGAACCAAATCGAAGTGAGTCGAGTCGGGTTTTCTAATTGGGGCTAGTGGAAAAGCGCCTTAACCGGCCACAGTTTGTGAGAACCTGAGATTGTGTGTCCGACACGATCATCGGTAGCACGGGGGCCCCCCAGGGAATGGTTTTGGCTCCCTTCCTGTTCACCCTTTATACTGCGGACTTCTCACACAATACAACACACTGCCATCTACAGAAGCTCTCTGACGACTCTGCGATCGCCGGCCTCATCTCCAACGGAGATGAAGCTGAGTGCAGAGGACTTATCCAGGACTTCGTGGACTGGTGCCATCGGAACTGTCTCCAGATCAACGCGAGGAAAACTAAGGAGCTGGTGGTGGACTACCACAGGTAAGGACAATCCCTCACAGCACCAGTAAACATACAGGGAACGGACATTGAGATGGTGACATCAATGCATCAGATTTATATAGTGCTTTATCATAGACACTCAAAGACGCTTTACAGAAATTAAAGGTCATCCACCACCTGGATTGATGAAGCAGCCACAATACGGCACCATCCCTTTAACCATTCACACACACACACATTCACACCAAGGGCCACTTTAGAGTCTCCAATTAACCTAACCCAGCAGACAGGAAAAATGGGAGTCTCACTTACGAACAGCTGAAGGTCCACGTGTTCAGCGAGTCGATACCGGCTCGGTTTTGATCATTGGGACCCAGAGATGGAGCGACCGCTGCAAGGCTCCTTGATGATCACAACCAACCATAAGAAGTGCAGACTCAGCTGGGGCCTCGTACAGGACCGTGGCAGCAGTGAAGGCTGTCTCAGAGCGGCGTGAAAAGTCCTTGGCAAGGAGTCTGAATTTGTGAGGTCTCTGGCCGCAGGATAGACCAAAAAAACTGAAGGAGAAACTTCTCAGTCAGGCAGGTGTGAGGCTGTTGTTGTTCGGAGCTTCAAGACATCCAACAGTTTCTTCTGACTTTCCATCTTTTCTACATCCTACAAGTACCTTGGTGTTTATCTGAACAATAAACTAGACTGGTCACACAATACCAACGCACTCTGCAAGAAGGGACAGCGCAGGCTGTTCCTACTGAGGAGGCTCAGGTCTTTTGGTGTACAAAGGGCGCTACTGAAGACATTCTATGACACAGTGGTGGCATCAGCCATCACTTTTGGAGTGGTCTGCTGAGGCAACGGCATTACAGCAGCCGATAGGAAGAGACTGAACAAACTGATCAAGAAAGCTAGATCTGTCCTGGGGCAACGCTTTGACCCAGTGGAGAAGATGGGAGAGAGAAGGATGGTGGCTAAACTGTCATCTCTGCTGGAGTCCGAGTCCCACCCTATGCAGGACATACTGAACGCACTGAGGAGCTCATTTAGCAGTAGACTACGTCATCCTTGGTCCGCAACCGAGAGGTTTCGAAGGTCCTTTCTACCTACGGCTGTCAGACTGTATAACCCAAGCAGGGCTGCTCACAGAGACAGCAAAAAAACGTGACGACCTAATAGTATTGAATGCAAAGGACGCAACAGACTTACACAAATGGTCCCCTCCAGTATACAACTAGGACAATATCAGTCACTACGGAGGGTGACAATATGTATGGGTACATATTCATACTATGTAGGATAACTAAGTAGACGGTTATGCTGTTTATTGCATCTTGCTACAATGCTCTGTACTTTGTATATATATTTATATATTTATGTGTACATATGTTTATTCACTGCTCTTATTTTTATTTTTCGGATCTTCTTAATTATTGCTCTAAGTGTTGCTATCCCTGTGCTGTTGCAATCCTGGAATTTCCCCATTGTGGGACTAATAAAGGCTTATCTTATCTTATCTTATCTTATCTTATCGCTCTCACACTCTCTCATACTGGTCACTGGAAGTTCAACATGGCACCTCATGGCAAAGAACTGTTTGAGGATCTGAAAAAAACAATTGTTGCTCTACATAAAGATGGCCTAGGCTATAAAAAGATGCCAACACCCTGAAACTGAGCTGCAGCACAGTGGCCAATACCATACAGCGATTTAACAGGATAGGTTCCACTCAGAACAGGCCTTGCCATGGTCAACCAAAGAAGCTAAGTGCACATGCTCAACGTCATATCCAGAGGTTGTCTTTTGAAAATAAATGTTTGAGTGCTGCCAGCATTGCTGCAGAGGTTGAAGGGGTCGGGGGTCAGCCTGTCAGTGCTCAGACCATATGCCGCACACTGCATCAAATTGGTCTGCATGGCTGTTGCCCCAGAAGGAAACCCCTTTTAAAGATGATGCACAAGAAAGCCCATAAACAGTTTGCTGAAGACAAGCAGACTAAGGACATGGATTGCCAGAACCATGTCTTGTGGTCTGGTGAGACCAAGATAAACTTATTTGGTTCATATGGTGTCAAGCGTGTGTGGCGGCAACTAGGTGAGGAGTACAAAGACAAGTGTGTCTTGCCTACAGTCAAGAATGGTAGTGGAAGTGTTATGGTTTGAGGCTGCATGAGTACTACCGGCACTGGTGTGCTACAGTTCATTGAGGGAACCATGAATGCCAACATGTACTGTGACATACTGAAGCAGAGCATGATCCCCTCCCTTCGGAAACTGGGCCGCAGGGCAGTATTCCAACATGACAACAACCCCAAACACACCTCCAAGATGACCACTGCCTTGCTAAAGAAACTGAGGGTAAAGGTGATGGACTGGCCAAGCATGTCTCCAGACCTACGTAAACCCTATTGAGCATCTGTGGGGCATCCTCAAACTGAAAGTGGAGGAGAGCAAGGTCTCTAACATCCACCAGCTCCATGATGTTGTCATGGAGGAGTGGAAGAGGATTCCAGTGGCAACCTGTGAAGCTCTAGTGAACTCCATGCCCGAGAGCTAAGGCAGTGCTGGAAAATAATGGTGGCCACACAAAATACTGACACGGTGGGCACAATTTGTACATTTTCACTTAGGGGTGTACTCACTTTTGTTGCCAGCGGTTTTAGATATTAATGACTGTGTGTTGAGTTATTTTGAGGGGACAGCAAATTTACATTGTTATACAAGCTGTACACTGACTACTTTACATTGTATCAAAGTGTCATATCTTCAGTGTTGTCTTTTGAAAGACACCACTGAACATATATACGTATATACTTTTTTTTTTCAAGCAGGGGATAATTAATTTACCACTGTGCCCGAGGACCTTAGTCTTCCTGTTGGTGTGTAGGTAATCAACATGTTTGATATACACTGGGGTGCAATACCGTGTAGTGCTTTATAAACAAGAAGGAGGATTTTGAAGTCAATTCTTGATTTTAACGAGTAGCCAGTGTAGAAATTTGAGAACAGGTGTGATGATGTCTGAGCTTCTTGTACTGGTAAGAATTTGTGCAGCTGCATTTTGTATCAATTGTAGCTTATGAATGGTTGATTTTGAGAGGCCAATGTAAAGACCATTACAGTACTCTAACCTACTACTAATGAATGTATGAATTAATTTCTCAGAATCTGTTTTTGATAGAAAGTTCTTGAGTTTGGAGATGTTTTTTTAGATGGTAAAATTATACTCTTGTAATTTGGTTGATATGGCTTTTGAAGTTCAAGTCACTGTCAAAGATTACATCCAGGTATCTTGTTTTTTGTTTGCTGTCCAGAGACAGATAGTTGAGATGTTCTGCAGTTTTCTGTCTCTGAGCCTGTGCACCAAAGATGAGTATTTCTGTTTTGTCCTTATTCAATTGTAGAAAGTTTTCAGTCATCCATATATTGATATCATTCATACAATGAATTCAGGACTATATGGGAGATAGGTCATTGTGATACAATGAAATGTAAAGTTGTGAGTCATCTGCATAATTATGGTAGCATATATTATGTTTACGTATGACATGTGATTGAAGCCATTTTTATTATTTGAGGTGAGTTGCTGTGTGTGGGGCTGATAATTTAAGTAATGTGGATGATGTTACTGAGTTGGCTGAATTTGTAAGATCAGAAATATGTTTTTAGGCCCAAAGTTTGTAATAACTGAGATCTTTGAGACTAGACTTCTGTTATATTCAGTGTATGGAATCACTGCCCATCAACCAGACAACCAGACTTACATGAGTTCAGAGTTCTTTGTTCAAGGATAACAGGTGAGATCCAACGAGGTTCAGATGGAAATGGTTGTACTGAAAAAAGATCCATTCGATTGAGAAAGGAGGTAAAATTGTCCACATAAGGGATGTGTTTGTTACAAAAATAGCCTTTAAGCGAGATGTGAAATTGTGTGAGCTGACTAAAGTACATCACCAAAGTAAGGTGGGGCAAAGGGGCCAGAGACTATACATTTTATTTTACAGTTTAGTACAGCGTTTATGAGGGTGATGTAGTCTTGTTTAAGTTTCTCTGATTGCTACAGCTTAAGGTCACACGGTCCAACATGCGCAACTACAGTGGAGATGGACGGACGTTGAGACAGCAGCTAAGGGATGACGTCATTAATGTCCTGGACGAGTGCACCTGAATGGCAGGAAATGTTGCATCTGCTGATCTCCATGTGTTGGACCACAGAAGTCCCAAAACCAAGAGCAGGGGAGTAGTCCTCAAGAGTGTTCTCAGCAGTTAGTTTGGCAGTACTCCCAGATCCACCAACAAGAGAAGGAAGCAAAGGACTGTAGTGACTCTTATGCAGTGGATCAGCTCCAGCAGCAGCAAGGCTCCATCTGTAATGGACAGACCTCGCGGGTATGGCCCTGGAGGAGGCACGTACAGGCGGAGGTTGTCGCTGTGGGGACACAGGAGACCAATGTCACACACTCAGTGGAGGGAACTCCACCATGTCCAGGATGTCAAGCATCTGCAAATGAGATGGGTATTTCGATGGGGCAAACTAGCCATGGCACTGGTGCGAGTAGTGGCATAGAACAGCAACTAGGGCTGCAATGATTACTCGAATAATTCGAATAATTTGGTTACAAAAAATTCTCGATCCAAAATGTATGCGTCAACTTGTCATTTAATGTAGCATTTCCGGTCTATATGACCTTCTTCGGTTACGACCTTCTTCCGGTCATGCCACCTAAACAAAACGCAGGTTTGTTTAATGGCGCCATGGCAGAGTGGCATAGTGACGGGCCGGCAAAGAGGAAGAAAATTTTTAACAAATGACAAAAGTATTTCAAGTCTGGAATCATTTCAAGCTCAAATTGAAGGAAAACATTCTGCAGTGTGTATATGGTAAAGCACAGTAGCAAGCTAGCATGCTACAACGTTGGATGTTAGAGTGTCTTGGAAGAAAGCATCCCACATCAGTGCACCCGAGACAAGGCACGAGACTGAGATTTAAAATTAAGATGAATAGAATGTAGTCAGCTATGCTAATTATGTTTATATGACCAAAGAACATTTAGCCACCACCGTTAGCATGAATGCTAATGTGTCCGCTAGCAGATGCTAACGAACGCTAACAGCTAGCGAAAGGTGCTTTAAGGTGTGATGTACCGTTTAAAGTTATGTTCTCTGCAATAAACATTGCAGTAAGCATTGCAATAAATATGTACCTGTTTAATTGGGTGTTTGGTACAATTACTACTGCTCTTTAGGAAAGAAAGTTTTGTAAATGTTGGTCAGTTCAAGTTTCTTTAAAAAGAAATTATGAGATTACTCGAGTAATGTTTGATTAGAGTGGGTGATTACCCAAGCCATAAAATAATCATTAGCTCCAGCCCTAGCTGCAACGTGTCCTGGAGGAGAGGTGCTCAGACATAGCACCACTCCTCCTGGAGTGACAGTAATTGTTCTGCCCGTAATTTACTGCTATTTTATTTGTCAAATATTGTTATTTATTTTATTTATTAAACTGTTTATATTGTCTTAATTATTGTATGGCAAGCAATAGAAAAGGGGTATGCGATTGTATTTTCTAGTTATTTTGCACAACTGGTACTTCCTTTTTATGAGTAGAGACCCTATAGTTGCTACTGTTCGCTAGAGGTCTGTGGCTTTTTAAGAATTTCCATACTGTATACCAAGAGACTGGATCAGACCACAGACCTCATTATCCAAAAGAAAGTAAAGACAGACAGCAGGAGAAGAGGGGAAAGGAAAGGAAAGGAAAGCAATGTGAGAAATTAAACCACTGGTGATCTAATCTGAATTTAATGAAGAAAAAAAATCCAGCAAATAAGAGAAAACCATGAAAAGAAGCTGTTCTTCACTGACCTTACACCTGCAGGCCACGTTTAGTCATCACAGAATTCATTATATAACTCTGGCCTTTCCCATAATTGCTCATTTAGATATTGACCTGCTGTAAATTGACACCTTAAGTTGCACATCAATATCGCCTTTTTGCAATCAGAGCTTCAAGGCCACAGCGAATGGCACATCTCACCCTAGCTGCTCTCCATTTTTTCCTCCATTTCTGATGAATTGTTGTAAAAGCGCATCGCTGGCCCGAGGACATCGGCATCCTCTCAGGAGGTGTGCTCAGCGGCAGTGATGGTGTGGGGGTGTTGGATTTTATAACCCGCAGCTCCCTGATGCTACTGTGCCAGCTGGTTGTGAGGAGAGAAGCCCATATGGAAGCCAAGCGTGGCTTCGGACAGCTCAGTCTCATATGTATGGAAAACACAAGGTCTGTAGAGAGAAGTCACAGGGGGTCATACTAGTCAGAGAGACAGCCTGAGGTCCTGGTGCAGGTTAGAAGGTCTTGGTTGGGGAGGAGAGGCTAATTTCTTCTACTTGGCTGAGCAAAGGCCTAAATAATTGTGCCCACTGGGTTGGCTTCTGGGTAACATGGAGGTAGAAGCAGTGTACTAATGTGGAGAGTGAACATGGGGAGGCAAAGGGATCACAGAAAAGGTTGTTCTGGCCTTTTAAAGGATGCTCATTATATCTGTGTGTGTAATGAAAGCAGAAACATCCTTATATACGTACATCATTATTTCTGCTTCATTCAGTCACATGATATACAGTGGTGTAAAAAAGTGTTTGCCCCCTTCCTGATTTCTCATTTTTTTGTATGTTTGTCACATTTAAATGTTTCAGATCATAAAACAAATTTAAATATTGGACAAAGATAACACAAGTAAACACAAAAAGCAGTTTTTAAATGAAGATGTTTATTCTTAAGGGAAAAAAATCCAAACCTACATGGCCCTGTGTGAAAAAGTGATTGCTCCCTAAACCTAATACAGCCGTGGACAAAATTGTTGGTACCCCTCTGTTAATAAAAGAAAAACCCACAATGGTCACAGAAATAACTTGAATCTGACAAAAGTGGTAATAAATAAAAATTCTATGAAAATTAACCAATGAAAATCAGACAATGCATTTGAATTGTGGTTCAACAGAATTATTTTAAAAAACAAACTCATGAAACAGGCCTGGACAAAAATGATGGTACCTTTAACTTAATATTTTGTTGCACAACCTTTTGAGGCAATCACTGCAATCAAACGATTTCTGTAACTGTCAATGAGACTTCTGCACCTCTCAGTAGGTACAGTGGGGCAAAAAAGTATTTAGTCAGCCACCAATTGTGCAAGTTCTCCCACTTAAAAGATGAGAGAGGTCTCCAATTTTCATCATAGGTATACCTCAACTATGAGAGACAAAAGGAGAAAAAAAATCCAGAAAATCACATTGAAGGATTTTTAATGAATTAATTGGTAAATTCCTCAGTAAAATAAGTATTTGCTCACCTACAAACAAGCAAGATTTCTGGCTCTCACAGACCTGTAACTTCTTCTTTAAGAGGCTCCTCTGTCCTCCACTCATTACCTGTATTAATGGCACCTGTTTGAACTCGTTATCAGTATAAAAGACACCTGTTCACAACCTTAAATGCTCAGACTCCAAACTCCACTATGGCCAAGACCAAAGAGCTGTCAAAGGACACCAGAAACAAAATTGTAGACCTGCACCAGGCTGGGAAGACTGAATCTGCAATAGGTAAGCAGCTTGGTGTGAAGAAATCCAACTGTGGGAGCAGTTATTAGAAAATGGAAGACATACAAGACCACTGATAATCTCCCTCGATCTGGGGCTCCACGCAAGAGCTCACCCCGTGGGGTCAAAATGATCACGAGAATGGTGAGCAAAAATCCCAGAACCACATGGGGGGACCTAGTGAATGACCTGCAGAGAGCTGGGACCAAAGTAACAAAGGCTACCATCAGTAACACACTACGCCGCCAGGGACTCAAATCCTGCAGTGCCAGACATGTTCCCCTGCTTAAGCCAGTACATGTCCAGGCCCGTCTGAAGTTTGCTAGAGAGCATTTGGATGATCCAGAAGAGGACTGGGAGAATGTCATATGGTCAGATGAAACCAAAATAGAACTTTTTGGTAAAAACTCAACTTGTCGTGTTTGGAGGAGAAAGAACACCATACCTACTGTGAAGCATGGGGGTGGAAACATCATGCTTTGGGGCTGTTTTTCTGCAGAGGGACCAGGACGACTGATCCGTGTAAAGGAAAGAATGAATGGGGCCATGTATCGTGAGATTTTGAGTGAAAACCTCCTTCCATCAGCAAGGGCATTGAAGATGAAACGTGGCTGGGTCTTTCAGCATGACAATGATCCCAAACACACCGCCCGGGCAACGAAGGAGTGGCTTCGTAAGAAGCACTTCAAGGTCCTGGAGTGGCCTAGCCAGTCTCCAGATCTCAACCACATAGAAAATCTTTGGAGGGAGTTGAAAGTCTGTGTTGCCCAGCGACAGCCCCAAAACATCATTGCTCTAGAGGAGATCTGCATGGAGGAATGGGCCAAAATACCAGCAACAGTGTGTGAAAACCTTGTGAAGACTTACAGAAAACGTTTGACCTCTGTCATTGCCAACAAAGGGTATATAACAAAGTATTGAGATGAACTTTTGTTATTGACCAAATACTTACTTTACCGAGGAATTTACCAATTAATTCATTAAAAATCCTTCAATGTGATTTTCTGGATTTTTTTTTCTCATTTTGTCTCTCATAGTTGAGGTATACCTATGATGAAAATTGGAGACCTCTCTCATCTTTTAAGTGAGAGAACTTGCACAATTGGTGGCTGACTAAATACTTTTTTGCCCCACTGTATTTTGGCCCACTCCTCATGAGCAAACTGCTCCAGTTGTCTCAGGTTTGAAGGGTCTTCTCCAGACGGCATGTTTCAGCTCCTTCCACAAATGTTCAATAGGATTTAGATCAGGGCTCACAGAAGGCCACTTTAGAATAGTCCAGTGTTTCGCTCTTAGCCATTCTTGGGTGTTTTTAGCTGTGTGTTTTGGTTCATTATCCTGTTGCAAGACCCATGACCTGCAACTGAGATCAAGCTGTCTGACACTGGACAGCACATTTCTCTCTAGAATACCTTGATAGTCTTGAGATTTCATTGTACCCTGCACAGATTCAAGACACCCTGTGCTAGATGCAGCAAAGCAGCCCTAGAACATAACAGAACCTCCTCCATGTTTCACAGTAGGGACAGTGTTCTTTTCTTGGTATACTTCATTTTTGCATCTGTGAACATAGAGCTGATGTGCCTTGGTAAAAAGTTCCAGTTTTGTCTTGTCTGTCCATAGAACATTCTCCCAGAAGCTTTGTGGCTTGTCAACATGCAGTTTGGCAAATTCCAGTCTGGCTTTTTTATGATTTGTTTTCAACAGCGGTGTCCTCCTTGGTCGTCTCCCATGAAGTCCACTTTGGCTCAAACAACGACGGATGGTGCGATCTGACACTTTCATAGAATTTTTATTTATTACCACTTTTGTCAGATTCAAGTTATTTCTGTGACCATTGTGGGTTTTTCTTTCATTAACAGAGGGGTACCAACAATTTTGTCCACGGCTGTAACTAGTTGGGCCACTCTTAGCAGCAACAACTGCAATTAAGCATTTGCAATAACTGGCAATGAGTCTTTTACAGCACTGTGGAGGAATTTTGGCCCACTCATCTTTGCAGAATTGTTGTGATTCAGCCACATTGGAGGGCTTTCAAGCATGAACCGCCTTTTTAAAGTCATGCCACAGCATCTCAATCGGATTCAGGTCAGGACTTTGACTAGGCCGCTCCAAAGTCTTCATTTTGTTTTTCTTAAGCCATTCAGAGGTGGACTTGCTTTTGTGTTTTGGATCATTGTCCTACTGCAGAACCCAAGTGTGCTTCAGCTTAAGGTCACGAACAGATGGCTGGACATTCTCCTTCAGGATTTTTTGGTAGACAGCAGAATTCATGGTTCCATTTACCACAGCAAGTCTTCCAGGTCCTGAAGCAGCAAAACAGCCCCAAACCATCACACCACCACCACCATATTTTACTGTTGTTATGATGTTCCTTTTCTGAAATGCTGTGTTACCTTTACGCTGGTTGTAATGGGACACACACCTTCCACAAAGTTCAACTTTTGTCTCGTCAGTCCACAGACTATTTTCCCAAAAGTCTTGGGGATCATCAAGATGATTTCTGGCAAAACTGAGACAAGCCTTTATGTTCTTTTTGCTAAGCAGTGGTTTTTGTCTTGGAACTCTGCCATGCAGGCCATTTTTGCCCAGTCTCTTTCTTATGGTGGAGTCATGAACACTGACCTTAACTGAGGCAAGTGAGGCCTGCAGTTCTTTGGATGTTGTTGTGGGTCTTTTTTGACTTCTTGGATGAGTTGCCGCTGTGCTCTTGGGGTAATTTTGGTCGTCCGGCGACTCCTGGGAGGGTTCACCACTGTTCCATGTTTTTGCCATTTGTGGATAATGGTTCTCACTGTGGTTTGCTGGAGTCCCAAAGCTTTAGAAATGGCTTTATAACCTTTTCCAGACTGATAGATCTCAGTTACTTTGTTTCTCATTTGTACCTGAATTTCTTTGGATCACGGCATGATGCTTAGCTTTTGAGGATCTTTTGGTCTACTTCACATTGTCAGGCAGGCCCTATTTAAGTGATTTCTTGATTGAAAACAGGTGTGGCAGTAATCAAGCCTGGGTGTGGCTAGAGAAATTGAACTCTGCTTTCCAAAGATGTGATAAACCACAGTTAATTTATGTTTTAACCCCTTGCACTCTGGTCAATTTCCCTAAAAATGCCTAAAAATAACGTACCCAAAGTAAATCAAAAGCTGTTCTTCAACCCTTTGCAGCATCTTCATGGGGTTGGTCTCATTTAAAAGAAAGTGCTCCTGCCACTGAGTAACAGTCATCTAAACATACTGAACTTGAAGAAAATAAATTTCGCCTGGGTGTTTTTTTGGGTACAAATGCTTGCAAATAACACACAGCTGTCATATCCGGGCTGGAAAATGCAACAGAAATGTAGAACCAAGTGTTATCCAGCTGAGGTCAAAATTTTGTAACAATACCACAAAAACTGAATATATTACACAGCTTTCTTCACAGGTTGGTCCCAGGCGTTTTTGAACTGTGCCAAATTGTGCCAAATGGCACAGTTTGGAAAAACGTCTATAACTTTTGAATGATTCAATATAGAAGCTTGATGTTGGGCTCTAATGAAACGTGACACTCAGGGCTGTGTGTGTGTGTGGGGGGGGGGGGTTGTTTATTCATTCATGAATGAATGAATGAACAAACAAGCCCCCACACACAAAGAAGCATGCCACTTAAAAAATGTGTCGCTTTTTTTACAAGAAAAAATAACCTACAGTGCACTAAAAATTATACTAAAATATCTGTAATGTAGAAGATAACAACCCCCACCCCCCCACCCCCACTACAGAGGACGGACATTGCCCATTGCTACATGACGGACCGTGGGGACGGTGCGCCGCGGTCTACTACGCACAGTTGTACTAAAATATCTGCAATCCGCTACAGAAGAGTAGGGGGGGTGGGGGTGTTCATGGTCCGGACGCGGCGCACGGACTGGACACGGTCCGTGTGCCGCCCAGACCGGACCAGAGTGGTCCGGGTCCGTCATGTTGCGATGACGCACAGTTGTAATTTACTGATCGGTCAAAAGTCATTTGGATTACAATTTTCAGGGATAAAGAATAATTTAGCTTATAACACTTACCTGTCCACAACAGCAGTGTCGCTGGCAAACTTCTCTTCCTCACTGTCAGACGAGCATGACGCTGGTCCGCTTGTTACGGACTCGTGGTTCTGGTCACGCGACCTGGTCAAACCATAATTCCATTATTGCGGTTTTGCGCTTCCATGATTGTGGTTTTGGCGAACGATTTTTCAAAACAAATAAGAACAGTAGTAAGAAAAAAAGACTGGCGAACGCGTGTGTGTCACCCAGCGGCTTACACAAAACAGATTTTACGCACGGGACGCACGCTTTTTTCACACCACTGTACATGCATGAACCGTAGCCTGCCCTTTTTCTTATTAGGTGTATATTCAAGTAGCATCAGTGTCAAGCTTGTCCAGATGTCAAAATGTTTTCTCCCATAAGGACAACAAAACAAGCTAACATACTGTATGTCAGGGGAAACTAAACATATTTACTTCAGTCATGTACCACAAAATCAAAACAGTACAAGAGATGAGACAGAGATGATTAATAACTGTTTATACAACAGTTAGTTATGCCCGAGCAATTTGATTGGACAATAGGGATTCCAGGACTTACTAAAATCCACAATAATTTCACTCCAACTTCCACTGGATATATATCACTCCACTTCAAAGGTGTTCATGTAACGGTTAATAATTACTAACCATTATTTACAGTTGACTCCTGGTAGGCATTTTAAGGTAACATTAATGAAATATGGCAAAATGATGGGCATTTTGTCCGACTATCACATTTGAGTTAAAGTATGAATGGTCATCAGAAGAGGAGGGGGAGAAGGGAAGGAGCCAGGCTATCTCCATGGAAACATCCCGGTGTGTAAAAATTTTATCATCTGACCTGGACAATCTGGAGAAAAACAAAAATGAGGATAATACAGTAATACCACAATATTTTTGTGGTGATGGATTCTTTGTTTCATCTGAAAATGCCAAGAAAAGCGAGTGAAGTGTGCCGAAGAAATCACTAGCATGCTAACTACTAGCCATCGGCTAGCTACCGGCATCTGCAGTACCAACTCAACAGGTATATGCTTTATAAACAATTACTTTTGCACTTGACAATATTTAATTTGTTTACATGTGTGTGAAATGACAATAGACGTCTTCATGCTGATTGAGATGTTTAGCAGCAGTTACTGGCTACATTTAGAAGGGACTATTTTTTTCTCAGCTACACAAAATAACTGGTTAAACAAACAAATCACAGTATTTTGCCCAGTATTGCTGTCATTTAATAAATTGTGCTTGCTGGAACTGTTGTATAAAAGCAATATTACACTCGATGTTGTTACGGTATCATGAATATAGTTACTATAGCAGTTACTCTATTCATAGATATTGTACTCCTTTTTGTGTAATATTGCGTAAGCAGGCTCAACATCAGAAATTACAAATCTGTAGTTAACATACAGTAGGTAACAGATTATAAGTCACAATTTCAATTGAAAAATTCAAGAATGCTTATGAGCCACACAGATGTTAAAGGTTCCATATACAGTGATCCCTCGCTACTTCGCGCTTCACCTTTCGCGCCCTCAGTGCATCGCGGATTTTTCAAAAATATTCATCAAAAATTCAAAATTGAGAAATAATGGGCGGGCGCTAGCAGAAGGCAGGGAGACTACATTAGACCATCACGTGTCAACACGGAGAGCAGCACAACTCTCTGTTCGCTGTTGTCGTGTTGGCTGGGCTCGGAAATCTCGCAAGCTGATTGGCCGAGACGTTTCACCCCGCAAGCTGATTGGCCGAGACGTCTCACCCACCTCCTCTTCCTGCCGAGCACCCATGAAGGGAAGAAAGACCGCATTCATTGCTTTTTATCGCTCGTGTTACTTAGTCTCGCCGCGTGGAACTTTTGCTGTTCTCTTGTGCCATTTTGTGCGAAATAGTCTTCCCGTCGAGGCACTACGCCGCCTCCTGCAGCTTCAGCTCTATCGGAAGCTGCCCTCGATGATCCTGCGCCTCCAGCACCTCACGATGAGGCGTCACCTGAGGAGCAGTAAAGCTCTCATTAACCTGTGCAGTAAATCATTTTCATCTTGAGTTACGTATCTTGTTATAAGAATAAAAGAGTTCTAAAAACATATTTATGTACACTTTGTTTACATCTACGTATGTATGTACACGTACACACACACACACGTATCATATGAGAGTGAGAGAATGAACGTACGTATTGTTTATGGATGACGTCATTGGGGTGACGCTACTTCGCGGTTTTTCACTTTTCGCGGTCGGTTCTGGAACCCATTAACCGCGATAAGTGAGGGATCACTATATTGCACTTTCTATGAGTTAATTTCAATTTTTGACATCCTCAGTTTTAAAGACCAAAAACCATTTCTGTATTTTACAGCTCATCAAAAAAAGATGTCTATAAAGTTCTGTCTGGAACAGTCAGTTTTCATCATGCTAATTAATGAGCCCATAATCTGATTGGCCCTTCCATGAATCGCCACCTTATCGTGGTGGAGGGGTTTGAGTTCCCAAATGATCACAGGAGCTATACTGTCGGGGGCAACTTGCCCCTGGTCGGATCTCCTGAAGACAAATTGGTCCTGGGTGAAGGGCCACATCAAGAGCGGTCCAGTGGATCTCCATGAAAAAAGTTATATCAAGTACCCAGTGTACCCAAAAGAGGGTCTGCCCTCCAATGGGCTCACCACCTTCAGGAGGGATCATGGGATCGTAGTGCTTTGAACTAGCAGTCTGGGCTGCTCGGCCCAGTCTGCTGCCCAGACCCCTGGATAAGCAGTAGATGGGTAGATAATTTGATTGGGTAAAGGTTTTTTGAGTGGCCCAATCACTCGTAAAGAGGTAGTCAAGATGCATTAGTTTTGCTAACATAGGGTGCGTAACAATCACCTGGTGGTTTTCAAGATAAATTCGAATCATACAGTGCATCTGAAAAGTATTCACAGCGCTTCACTTTTTCCACATTTTGTTATGTAACAACCTTATTCCCAAAGGGATTAAATTCATTTTTCCCTCAAAATTCTACACACAATACTCCATAATGACAACGTGAAAAAAGTTTTGAGATTTTTGCAAATTTATTAAAAATAAAAAACTAACAAATCACATGTACATAAGTATTCACAGCCTTTGCCATGAAGCTCAAAATTGAGCTCAGGTGCATCCTGTTTCCACTGATCATCCTTGAGAGGTTTCTACAGCTTAACTGGAGTCCACCTGTGGTAAATTCCATTGATTGGGCATAATTTGGAAAGGAACACACCTGTCTATATAAGGTCCCACGGTTGGCAGTGCATGTCAGAGCACAAACCAAGCATGAAGTCAAAGGAATTGTCTGTAGACCTCTGAGACAGGATTGTCTTGAGGCACAAATCTGGGGAAGGGTACAGAAAAATTTCTGCTGCTTTGAAGGTCCCAATGAGCATAGTGGCCTCCATCATCTGTAAATGGAAGACGTTCAGAACCACCAGGACTCTTCCTAGAGCTGGCCGGCCGTCTAAACTGAGAAATCAAGGAAGAAGGACCTTAGTCAGGGAGATGACCAAGATCCCGATGGTCACTCTGTCAGAGCTCCAGCATTCCTCTGTGGAGAGAGGAGAACCTTCCAGAAGGTCAACCATCTCTACAGCAATCCACCAATCAGGCCTGTGTGGTAGAGTGGCCAGACGGAAGCCACTCCTTAGTAAAAGGCACATGGCAGCCCACCTGGAGTTTGCCAAAAGGCACCTGAAGGACTCTCAGACCATGAGAAACAAAATCTCTGGTCTGATGAGACAAAGGTTGAATTCTTTGGCTTGAATGCCAGGCATCATGTTTGGAGGAAACTAGGCACTGCTCATAACCATGCCAATGGTGGTGGCAGCATCATGCTGTGGGGGTGTTTTTCAGCAGCAGGAACTGGGAAACTAGTCAGGATAGAGGGAAAGATGAATGCAGCAATGTACAGAGACATCCTGGATGAAAACCTGCTCTAGAGCACTTTTGACCTCAGACTGGGACAACGGTTCATCTTTCAGCAGGACAATGACCCTAAGCACACAGCCAAAATATCAAAGGAGTGGCTTCAAGACAACTCTGTGAATGTCCTTCAGTGGCCTAACCAGAGCCCAGGCATGAATCCAATTGAACATCTCTGGAGAGATCTGAAAATGGCTGTGCACTGACACTTCCCATCCAGCCTGATGGAGCTTGAGAGGTGCTGCAAAGAGGAATGGACCAAAATGCCCAAAGATAGGTGTGCCAAGCTTGTGGCATCATATTCAAAAAGACTTGATGTTGTAATTGCTGCCAAAGGTGTATCAACAAAGTATTGAGCAAAGGCTGTGAATACTTACGTACATGTGATTTCTTAGTGTTTCACTTTTGTTAAATTTGCAAAAAATCTCAAAAAAAACTTTTTTCATGTTATCATTATGGGGTATTGTATGTAGAATTTTGAGGGAAAAAAATGAATTTAATCCGTTTTGGAATAAGGCTGTAACATAATAAAATGTGGAAAAAGTGAAGTGCTGTTAATACTTTCCGGATGCACTGTATATGATGATACTATCTATTAATCAATTAATCAATCAATCAACTTTATTTATAAAGCACGTTAAAAGCAACACTCGCTACACAAAGTGCTGCACAGCAAGAAAACATAAAAGCAGGAAGCAGGGCACTAACACAAAAACAATATAGAACCAAAGTCAGAAAATAAATAATAAATAAAATAAAATAAAATGTTAAATAAATAAATAAAATCCATTTCATTCAATGAAATGAATGTCTCACACTGGGTCGAAGGCCAGGGAGTAAAAGGGTGTTTTAAGACGGGTTTTAAAAATGGACAGTGGCAATATACTATTGAATTTGTTAAAAAGCAGAGTAGGCACAGTGGTCTTCTGGCATATTGAGGAATAACCGAAGCTGGACTCTCTTCTAGTCTTCAGGAACATTTATTGACCATAACAGATGTTGAGTAATCAACAGCTATTGAACTATTGAACAGCTACAGACCAGTGGCCTTGACGTCCCACTTGATGAAGACCCTGGAGAGACTGATCCTTGCTCACCTCCGCCCCCTGGTGGAACCAGCAATGGATCCACTCCAGTTTGCCTACCAGCATGGCATTGGGGTGGAGGATGCGGTGATCTTCCTCCTTCACCGTTCTCTGTCCCACCTGGAGAAGCCCGGGAATATGGTGAGGATCATGTTCTTTGACTTCTCCAGTGCTTTCAACACCATCCAACCGATGATCCTGAAGGACAAGCTGCTGCACGCAGGGGTGGACCAGCACCTGTCATCATGGATCCTGGACTACCTCACGAACCGGCCTCAGTTTGTGAGAACCCGGGGCTGTGTGTCCGACACGATCATCGGTAGCACGGGGGCCCCCCAGGGAACGGTGCTGGCTCCCTTCCGGTTCACTCTTTATACTGCGGACTTCTCACACAACACAACACACTGCCATCTACGGAAGTTCTCTGATGACTCTGCGATCGTTGGCCTCATCTCCAATGGAGATGAAGCTGAGTACAGAGGGCTTATCCAGGACTTCGTGGACTGGTGCCATCGGAACTGCCTCCAGATCAACGCGAGGAAAACTAAGGAGCTGGTAGTGGACTGCTGCAGGCATGGGCAACCCCTCACAGCACCAGTAAATATACAGGGAACAGACATCGAGATGGTGACATCCTATAAGTACCTGGGTGTTCATCTGAACAATAAACTAGACTGGTCACACAATACTGACGCACTCTACAAGAAGGGACAGCGCAGGCTGTTCCTGCTGAGGAGACTCAGGTCTTTTGGTGTACAAGGGGCACTGCTGAAGACATTCTATGACACGGTGGTGGCATCAGCCATCACTTTTGGAGTGGTCTGCTGGGGCAGTGGCATTACTGCAGCCGATAGGAAGAGACTGAACAAACTGATCAAGAAAGCTAGCTCTGTCCTGGGGCAGCACCTTGATCCGGTGGAGGAGATAGGAGAGAGAAGGACGGTGGCTAAACTGTCATCTCTGCTGGAATCCGAGTTCCACCCTATGCAGGACATACTGAATGCACTGAGGAGCTCATTTAGCAGCAGACTACATCATCCCAGGTGCACAACCGAGAGGTTTTGCAGGTCCTTCCTACCAACGGCTGTCAGACTGTACAACCTAAGAAGGGCTGCTCGCAGAGATAGCAAAAAGACGTAACAAACTAATAGTTTTTTGAATGCAAAAGATGCAATAGACTTACACAATGGTCCCCTCCGGCATACAACTAGGAAAATACTGGTCGCTATGGAGGGTGAGAATATGTATGGGCACATAATCATACCATGTAGGATAACTAAGTAGACGGTCATGCTGTTTCATCCCATCTAGCAACAATGCTCTGCACTGTGTGTGTTTATATATTTACATATTTATTCCATCTAGCTACAATGCTCTGCACTGGGTGTTTATATATCTACATATTATTCCATCTAGCTACAATGCTCCGCACTGTGTGTGTTTATATATTTACATATTTATTCCATCTAGCAACAATGCTCTGCACTGTGTGTGTTTATATATTTACATATTTATTCCATCTAGCTACAATGCTCTGCACTGGGTGTGTTTATATTTATATATCTATATATTTATTCCATCTAGCTACAATGCTCCGCACTGTGTTTATATATCTACATATTATTCCATCTAGCTACATTGCTCT
Source organism: Pholidichthys leucotaenia (assembly GCA_020510985.1). Lineage (NCBI taxonomy): Eukaryota > Metazoa > Chordata > Actinopteri > Cichliformes > Pholidichthyidae > Pholidichthys > Pholidichthys leucotaenia. The sequence continues at coordinate 36,500,946 of CM035845.1, read as the reverse complement.
GCACTGTGTGTGTTTATATATTTACATATTTATTCCACCTAGCTGCAATGCTCCGTACTGTGGGTGTTTATATATCTACATATTTATTCCATCTAGCTATAGTGCTCCGCACTGTGTTTATATATTCATATATTTATTCCATCCAGCTACAATGCTCTGCACTGTGTGTCTGTGTGTGTGTATATATATATTTTATAGTAATATGTACATATGTATATTAGCTGCTCTTGCTTGCTTGCTTTTTTTTCTTGCCTTCTGATTGTTGCTCTGAGTGTTGCTATCCCTGTGCTGTTGCAATCCTGGAATTTCCCCGTTGTGGGACTAATAAAGGCTCATCTTATCTTATCTTAAAATACAGACACTGCTGCAGCTCCTCTCTGAGTAACAACACAGACTCAACATGGCTGACTGGACTGACTGGCACCCAGTACTCACACAGATTCAGGTAAGGCTGAACATCCAGTGACATGATGACGTCACCTTCTGATGTTCTATAACCATAACAATAAAAATACAGCAAGGGAGGATGCAAATTAATTCTCAACAGAACTGAATTGAATTTAACTGTAGTGAAATGAGTGAATAGGATAATCAGCCATGTTAAGAATGATTACAAACTATAGGGGTGGGAGTGGGGGGGGGGCGCAGTTCAAGGAGAGCTCAAAACTAAGCAGAGAATAAGTTAGCAACCGTTTATCACTTTACCAGAACTTCATGAGAAGGTTACAGATAAGTCTTGTACTTAAAATGATTTAATGAAATAAAATGAGCTATTATTGTTAATATTACTAACAAGCTAAAATGTCCTTGTCTTGGATAGCATAACCATGTAACGTCAAGATTACATCACTTGTCAGTCTAAATGTTAACTGGTAATGTTAACTACTAATCAGCAGTTGAGTTCAGCACCCATGTACCTGCCACAGTAATGATAATTACAATATTCCATTTTTATTTCAGTAGTGTAAAATGTCTGCAGTGGCAGCAACATATATCCAAGGTCAAGAGGGTTGCGCATAGAGGAAGGTGGTGGCGTTGCAGAGTGTTTCAACTGGGGAATTTTTTTGAGGGAATTTCCTGACACATTGGGCCTCATGCAAGTGCCGTTAGTACTAACAGATTTGTTTGTAAATGTGACGTACAATCAATTTATCTGAAATTCTGGGATTCACCAATTTGTTAGTGTCTTGAAATTTAGTTCATTTACTAACAAAATTTACGAGTGCTCCAGACCAGTGATTAATGTATAAATAGAATGACAATGTAAACCCTATAAACTTAGTAATTAGACTAGCTAATGAGATTTCATTCAAGTTATAATTAAAATTAAAATAATTTTAAAAATAATTAAAGCAGTATCATTCAATCAACGTCCAAGTCATATCAGATGCAAGATATAAGATGCTAAACGTTGTTACCGGACTGCAGCATTGTCGGGACAGCTCACGGCTTCGTTACACTGGAGAACAGTGCAGTGGGATGTGTTAGGCAAGGCGATAGTGATCTGTAAGGGTAGTATCTCAGAGAGCTGCAAATGTAGAAGAATGTGACGATTTTTGGATTTGCCAACTTTTCTGAGGAATCTTCACATCATCAGGGTTCATCTTTCACTACCAACAATTAACAATGTTTAGCGACCTTTAACAACCATTTGCAACGTTCACACAGGTATTTGCAAGAGTGTTTGTGAAAGCAGTTGGCAACAACTATGAATAAAAGTTAGTAACATTGTTTCCAACAATTAGCAACTATTTTAAACTCTTTTGCTACTGTTTGAGAATGTTTGAGACCTTTTGCCAACTCCCGGTAAAATACCAGGCAAATGTCAGGCAAATCTTGGATTCAACCCGATAAAACAAGCTGAGCAAACCCTCCCTAGCATTTATTTTCTCCTGACCACTGTGGGGAAAAGACACCCTTAGAAGCTATACAGAACATATACAGTACTGAGTAACAAAATATATGAACACAAAACACAACATAACTCCACCTGGTTTGACAGGTATTTACTGTGGCACACAAGCCAAAGCCTACACTGTAAAAAATAACTAGGGTTATTCTACTTAAAAAAGGTTAGTGTTGAGGCTGCCTTAAAAATTTAAGTTGACTGAACTTGAGTTTATGTGTTTTATGTGTCTTTATCCAGCAAAAGCTAGCGGTACTCAAATACTTTGCAAGCAGTTTCATGAAATGGTCAGTCAGAAAGCAACTCATAACCGGCTTGGACGTTGCCCGCATTAACAAGGATAGGAGTTTCTGGCAGCAGAAGACGAAGGACAGAGCTGCGTGGAGGAATCTGATCAGACCTAAATGAAACAGTCATTGTCACCCCCGACAGACTGCTATGATGATGATGACCACTTATCTTCTCAAATTCAGTCAACTTAAAATTTTAAGGCAGCCCGAACACTACCTACCCTACCTTCATCTGGAGATGATGTGTGAGCGCTCATTAGGCGAGCTACTGTTTCTTTTGATTCTGCTGAGATTTATTGGATTGATATTATTATGATTTTTGGCTTTGCTTACTTTATGTTCATGTTTGGAATTATAATAAAAAGCCTACATCCTTTACAATTATTCTACCTGTAGATGATGTAGGCAGGAGGTGTGGTGCTGAAAGACAGCAGTCAGCGTTGGGGGGTTGCACTGTTGAGACTACAATTCTTTTTTCATGAGGGTAATTTCATGTGTTTGCATATAAGCATCAACATTGCAGGTGACACCTCCCACCCCTCACACTCCCTCTTCAGCCCCCTGTCCTCTGGGAAAAGGTACCGGAGCCTCCACCCCTTCCCGCACCATAACGCACTCACCCGCACAGTAACTATCTCAGCTGTTGGCATCAAAAGACTGGCACACTAACGATAATACATCTGCAGCTGTATGTCTCTGCACTTCACTGCAACCATTTGCGCAAATGCCATATCTACTGCTGTCTGTTATAGCAATACTGATCATGTGCAGTCCTATCTGTTATTGTCTGCACCTACACTAGTCTTTGGTCACCGACCAATCAGTCACCAGTGTCACCGACACTGGTCTTTGTGACTAGAAAAGCGCTATATAAGTGCAGGTTAGTTAGTTAGTAGTTAGTTACACTACCGCATTGAACTTGCAACTACAAGTATTATTGCTCTACTTTTTCTGTATATAGGATTGCTGGGTTTCATCGTTTATCTTTATTTGCACTAGGGGATGTCTGGGTCTATCTTTTGCTGCTATTTGCACTACAGGTAGCATTACTGTACATAGACTGCTGTTGTTTTTCCAGCCTTATTCCTTTTTTTATATATTGCGCACACCACTGAAGAGAGAGAGAGAAACGCCATTTCAATTCTCTTGTATGTCCTGTACGTATAGTAGAATTGACAAATAAAATATTTGAATCTTTGAACAATAGACAGAGGGACTACCCATGGAAAGTAAAACTGCCTAAATAACTTATATGCATCATAGATGAATAGATGGTGACCCATATAGATACATGAACTATACCCACTGTACAATGCAGGACGATGAGGTGCAGGGTGAAATGTAAGGTACCAGTCTTGCTGACGTACAGCCTCAGGTGATTCTGCTCTGTCCACTCCACAAATCTGTCTACCAGTGCCAAGTAACCCTTCTCCTCTCCCCCTCTGACTCAATGACTCAGTGTTGTACTGAAAGTCGGTGGTGTGCAAGGTGAAGAGAAAAGGAGAAAGTACAGTCCCCTGTGGAGCTCCTGTATCACTAACCACCACATCAGACAAGACACTGCCCAGCCGGACAAACTGTGGCCTGCCTGTCAGGTAGTCAGTAATCCAGGAGATCACAGAGTTGTCGACCCCCATCCCCCGCAGCTTCTCATCCAGCAGCAGTGGCTGGATGGTGTTAAAGGCAATGGAGAAATCAAAGAATATGATTCTCACAGTGTCTCCTCTGCCATCCAGGTGCAAATGGGCTCATTACAACAGGTAGATGACAGCGTCTTCAATTCCAAAATTGGGCTGATATGCAAACTGCAGGGGGTCCAGCCGCATCTTCACCTGCGGTCTCAGGTGAGCTAAAACCAGTCTCTCCAGGACCTTCATCACATGAGATGTGAGGGCAACTGGTCAATAGGCATTCAGGTCAGATGGAGACGACTTCTTGGGGACAGGAACCAGGCAAGACGTCTTCCACAGCACCGGTACTCTCTCCAGACTCAGTCTCAGGTTGTACAGGTATTTCAGTACAGGAGCTTGTTGGTTGGCACAGGTCCTGAGGATCCTGGGGGAGATGCCATCAGCGCCCGCAGCCTTCCACTGACAGAGTCTCTCCAGCTGTTTCTTAACCTGGTCTGTAGTTACAGTGATGTGAGAGAAGCTGGTCCTGGTGTCCCCAGAGGAGGGTGAGGGGGGTGGGGGGGGAGCGGTGCTGCACCAGAGGGGGAGGGGGAGGGGTATGTGGGGGTCTGGCTGTGTTGTGGGGGTGACAGACGGTGAGTTGAACCTGTTAAAAACAGATACAGCTCATCAGCTCTCTCAAGGTTCCCCGATGTCTGTCTGTCTCTCCCCTTACACCCAGTGATTTGTTTCATTCCCAACCACACATCCTTCATATTGCTTTTTCTGAGCTTATCCTCCAGCTTCCTCCTGTAATTATCTTTACACCTCCTCAGCATCCCTCTCAGTTCACACTGCACTCTCCTCAGTTCCTCCCTGCCTCCAGACCTAAAAGCCTTCTTCTTCTTGTTAAGAAGTGCTTTCAAGTCACTGATGATCCATGGTTTGTTTTGGGGGAAATGGCACATGGTTTGAGCTGGCATGGTTGTGTTTTCACAGAATCTGATGTATTCTGTGATGCAGTCGGTCATATTGTCTATGTCCACCCCATGTGGTTCACAGAGTACGCCCCAGTCCGTCGACTCGAAGCAGTCTTGTAGTGCATTAACAGCCTCCTGTGTCCACCTTCTCACAGTCCGTGTATAAGCAGGCTGCCTTTGCACAAGGGGAGCGTACTTGGGTGATAACAGGACCAGGTTGTGATCTGATCTGCCAAGAGGGGGTAGGGCTGTGGCACTGTATGCAGGAGGGGGAGAGAGGAGGGGGCGGGGACGAGTTTGGGGGGAGGTGTGCTCAAATCGAGCAAAGAAGCTGTTAAGCTTCTCTGCCAGAGTAAGGCTGCTGTCTGATGCTGAGGAGCCCTGGTCCCTGTAGTTGGTGAGGGCCTGGATGCCTCTCCACATCTGTTGAGGGTTGTTGTCTGTGAGGAAGCCCTCCACTTTCCTCCTATAGGTGTTCTTAGTGAGTTTCATGCCTCTCCTCAGGTTGGCTTTGGCAATACTGTACAGAGAGCTGTCCCTCTGTCTGAAGGCTGAGTTGTAGGCTCTGGTCAGAGCCTGGACTTCACTGGTCATTCAGGGTTTGCGGTTTGGAAAGACCTGGATGAGTTTGGTGACTGTCACATTTTCTATACAGCATTTAATGCAGAAAATGACAAATTCGGTGTAGGAGTCCAGGTCCTGTTGTTCAAAGATGCACCAATCTGTGCAGGCAAAGCAGTCTTGTAACTGGAGGAGAGCATTTTCAGGCCAGCTTTTAATAGTTTGTTTGGTTGGGGGGAACTCTTCCTGAGGGGGGTGTAGGCAGGTATTAGAAGCAGGAAGTGATGGTCTGATTGTCCAAGGTGAGGGAAGGGGGTGGCTCTGTAGGTGTGCTTAATGTTGCTGTAAACACGATCCAGTGTTCTTTCCCCTCTTGTTGGACACTTAACATGTTGGTGGAATTTGGAGAGTACAGTCTTTAAGCATGCTTTGTTAAAATCCCCTGCAATAATGTGGACTGCGTCGGGGTGATCTCTTTGCTGCCTGCTGACAATGTGCTGGAGGTGGTTCAGTGCTAAGCTAATGTTAGCGTCTGGAGGAATGTAAACAGCTGTTACAATTACTGCCGTTAGCTCACGGTGAAGATAAAAAGGCCTGCACAGGAAGGACATGACTTTTAAGTCCAGTGAACAGTGGCTTTGAATTATTCTGCTGTTATTACACCAAGTCTGAAGCACATAAACACAGAGCCCTCCACCCCTTCCCTTACCAGAATCAGCATTGTGGTCGAAGCGGTGAGTAGTTCAGTCAGGTAATTCCACAGTGCCGTCAGGAATACATGGGTTCAGACATTACTCGGTCACAATCAGAATACAACAGTGCCGGACGTAGCAATTGTGGGCGACCTCTGATCACAGCTCATCTATTTTGTTAGCGAGGAATCTGGCGTTGGTGAAAAAAATTGAGGGTAACAGTGGTTTGGTGCATAGTTTGTGTAGCTGGGCATGGAGGCCAGCCCTGCAGCCTCATTTCTGCTTTCTCTCTCGTCGTCTACACCGTTTGCGGGGTCCGATAGCAAACCACAGGGTGCCCAGAGGTCTGGTGAGCTTCTCAGGGATGTGGTAATGATTACTGTAATAATCGCTGGTGATGTCGGAGGTAAGTTGGCATTCAATGTCTAGAAGTTCCTGGCGACTGTAGGTAATTAGTCCATCACAGAAGAAGCACAGAAAAAGGCAGAAAAAACACAAAAGCAAGCATAGTATTTTGAAGCGTCTTGCCGCAGTGTGTGAACGCGCCGCCACCATCTTGGCTTTGGCTTGCATCCATTATGCAAATCTCACGAATGTGTAAATCTCATGGGTGGAATTTACCATTTTTACACATGCTGTTTACACGTTTAGAGGGCATATGAGTATTTCTTGAATCAGGAATGGCTCCTTAGTACTAATGTGGCTTACTAACAAAATATGCGTGATTTACACATACTGTACTAACATGTTCTTGCATGAAGCCCATTGTCAGATAAATGTGGTTAATATAGTTTTATTTCACACAAATCTCATCCGTATGCTTTTGGACATGTCCTCATTTATATGATTTTATTTCTTTTGTATTACTGTATATTACATGCTTGGGGTGGACAGGTGAAAATATATATCAGCTTACCACCCACTTCCATGGAAAGTTGGTGCATATAGCAGGGTAAGTTGGGCGGTGCGGTGACGCAGTAGTTAGCACTGCACCAGCACAGCAACTCACCCTTGGCCATGGGATCCCTCCCAGCCCCTGACCAACAGTGATCTGTGTGGAGTTTGCATGTTCTTGCCGTATCTGTGTGGGTTTACTCCGGGATTTCTCCGGTTTCCTCCCACAGGCCAAAAACATGCAGGTTAGGTTAACTGGAGACTCTAAAGTGGCCCTAGGTGTGAATGTGTGTGTGAAGGGTTAAGGGATAGCGCCATACCGTGGCTGCTTCATCCATCCAGGTGGATGCCCTCAATTTCCCCTCTGGGGATCAATAAAGTATACAAAATTAAAAAAAAAAAAAGTTCTTACAATGGGTGGTAAGTTGATAAATTCACAAGACAGTACTTCTTTCTATAGTTTTTATTCAAACTGTTAACAAAACACTTACACTTTCACACCATGTTTTATATCTGAAATAAAATGTGAATGCAGTGTATCAGTCCATACAGAAAAAAATGTCACACTGCTCACTAAATGTGGCTGAAATTAAAATATTTGTGGAAAACAGAGGGAAAGGTGCACAAACTCATGGTGAAATTTTGCAGTCATACCTTATTAAGATAGGCTGTATCTAATAAATTCAAATCTTAAATAGATTCAAGATTCAAAGGCTTTATTATCATGTGCACAGTTAAGAAATGGTCTGGGAACACTTTGGTATCCTCTCTGAAGAGCTGGAGCAGGTGGCTGGAGAGAGGAAAGTCTGGGCTTCTCTGCTTGAATTGCTGCCGCCGCGACCTGGACCTCCGGAAAAGCGGTAGAAGATGGATGGATGGATGGATGGACAGTTAAGATATGCTACATTTCCTGAGCAATGAAATTCTTCCTTTGCTCTCCAAACGAATGCCAGGGTAATAGGTACAGAAACAACAATTCTAAGGTCATGATACACTAACAACAATTCTAGGTCATGACACAGTAACTTACAGTAGCTCAATCCTAATACTAATGGATGCTAATAACACACACACCAACACACAGTTAGGCAGTACTAAATACTAAAACTAGTGAGTATTAATAACACTATGTATAGTGTGCAAATAAGGACTTCATGACTACAGAGGTGAGCGCTACAGGTCTGTAGTCATGAAGTCCTTTGAGCGCCTGGTCCTGTCTCACCTCAAGTCCATCACCACACCCCTCCTAGACCCGCTGCAGTTTGCCTACCGTGCTAACAGGTCTGTGGACGACGCAGTCAACCTGGCCCTCCACTCCATCCTGCAGCACCTGGACTCCCCGGGAACCTACGCCAGGATTCTGTTTGTGGACTTCAGCTCCGCATTCAACACCATCCGCCCCGATCTGCTCCAGGACAAGCTGTCCCTGCTCAACGTGCCTGACTCCCTCTGCAGGTGGATCACCGACTTCCTGACGGACCGGAGACAGCATGTGCGGCTGGGGAAGTCTGTCTCAGACTCTGTTAGCATCAGCATTGGATCACCCCAGGGCTGTGTACTTTCCCCCCTACTCTTCTCCCTTTATACCAACTCCTGCACCTCCTCCCACCAGTCTGTTAAGCTGATTAAGTTTGCGGACGACACCACCCTCATCGGGCTCATCTCCAACGGTGACGAGTCCGCCTACAGGGAAGAGGTGGCCCAGCTGGTGTCCTGGTGCAGCCACAACAACCTGCAGCTGAATGCTCTGAAGACAGCGGAGATGATTGTGGACTTCAGGAAAGTCACATCCCCCCTGCCCCCCCCCTCACCATCACAGGCTCTCCCATCACCTTTGCAGATTCCTTCCGCTTCTTGGGCACCACCATCACCCGAGACCTCAAATGGGAGCCGACCATCAGCTCCCTCATCAAAAAGGCCCAGCAGAGGATGTTCTTTCTGCGGCAGCTGAGGAAGCTCAAGCTACCCACCAAGATGTTAGTGCAGTTCTACACAGCCATCATCGAGTCCATCCTCACCTCCTCCATAACTGTGTGGTACGCAGGAGCCACTGCCAGGGACAGACTAAGGCTGCAGCGCGTCGTGCGCACTGCTGAGAAGGTGATAGGTTGCAAGCTCCCACCTCTCCAGGCCCTGTACATCTCCAGGACCCGGAGGCGTGCTGGCCGGATCATAGCCGATCCTTCACATCCTGGTCATGTGCTGTTTGCCCCCCTCCCCTCAGGTAGAAGGCTTCGGTCCATTCGGACTAAAACCTCCCGGCACATGAACAGCTTTTTCCCCTCTGCCATCAGACTGCTGAACACTAAGTGACTTTTGACTCTCGTGCACTATGTACAGCAGCTCAACCAGACTCATGTCATTCATCACTGTTTTTCTGTTGCATTATTGACTGCACTATGTGGTACTTCACATTATCTGCTACATGCTAATTTTTTAAAACTGCCTTGACTAGTACTACTCATTATTACTAGTATTATTATTATTATTACTTATTATTACTTATTTTTCTACACTTATTGCACGTTTCTAGTCCTTTAGTTTTTTAGTTTATCCCTTTTTCTCATTATGTTTTTAATGTTGCAGCATGGCACCGAGACAAATTCCTAGTTTGTGTATCACATGAACAATGGCAATAAACCTGATTCTGATTCTGATTCTGATTCTGACTGTGCAACCTGATGTAAACCTAAGATGGCATAGACCTATGTACAGTGTGCAAATGAGCATTGTGCAACGAGCAGTGTATAATTACAAATTACAAATTAATACCCGGTGCTAATTTCTGTAACGGTAGTACCAGTAGACTGTGCATGATAAGTGGCAGCAGAGATGATAATTAGCAGCAGAGATGATATGGACGTCAGACGGGTGAGACTATATCTACTGTACGGGTGAGTGGTGTGCAAAATATGTATTGTGATGAATATTTCTGTAAACAGATTGTTCATTTGATAATACCTAAAACATTTATAAGCTTTTTTTCCATAATTAGATCATGTTTTTGTTTGGTGGTGGTCGGAGAGGCCGTTGGCATAGATTTTCAGCCACATTTCCTTCAGTCTGCCCCAGGACAGCTGTAGCTACACTATCAGTGTCTGTCTGTGGAGTGAATAAATAATGCCTCAATTGTAAAGCATCTTTGAGTGTCCACAAAAATGCTATAAAGTTATAGCACTTTATAAAGTATTAAGTATTATAAAGTATTATTGTTCTACAGTATTAATCTGACAGTAATCCACAATGCCATATAGTAGTTATGTTGAGCCCATAGTTATAACCTATGTAACTCACATGTGGCTGGCTGAATTCAACCAAGAGAGACTTTGAGCTAGCCATGTGTATTGACTTCACACCTCAAGAGGAAGACATGTCTGCACCCCCTGGGGACTCAGGAGAGATGAGAAGATTACCCGGCCTGACCTTTGGGGGTCGGAAAGGAGAACAGAAGGACTCTGGGTGTTCTATTAGAGATGAAAGAATGTAGCTGAGTATTGTGACTTTTGTGTGTGATGTATTGTTAGAAGATGAATGTATAAATGTATGTGTGTGACTGCGTCCTGGCTCTTTTCACTCCGATCGAGAGAGGACGTAGGATGAATGGGGAATTAAAGCAGTTACTGGAAAAATCATCCAGTCTCAAACCGGTTTCCCCCCGCTTATTTGCGATGTATCCACGGGGTGACCACGCCCGGTGGTGCCAGCCGCGTGGTGCCAGCCGCGTGGCGCCGCCGCGTTTTTGACGCCGTGCACTCCCTAGCGCACCCAGGGGTGCGCGCTTCGGTGAAAATGGTGGCGGAGAAGTTTGTTTGGCCGAGCCTGCACAAGCACGTGAAGGAGTGGGCTAAAACCTGCATGGCTTGCCAGCGGGCTAAGATTCACAGGCACACTAAGGCGCCCTTAGAACCGTTCCACATTCCGACTAAAAGGTTCGATCATGTGCACGTGGACCTCGTGGGCCCCCTGCCCACTTCACAAGGGTTCACGCATCTCTTGACAATGGTAGACCGAACCACTCGTTGGCCGGAAGTGGTCCCGTTAACATCGACCACAGCGGCAGAGGTGGCACGCGCTTTTTTAACAGCCTGGGTAGCGCGGTTCGGGGTCCCGTCAGATATTACGTCTGATAGGGGACCTCAATTTGCGTCAGAACTGTGGTCAGCAGTGGCCAGCGGCTTAGGAGCGGCGGTACATCGCACGACCGCTTACCATCCCCAGGCCAACGGTTTATGCCAGCGTTTTCACAGGTCTTTGAAGGCAGCCCTCAGAGTGTCACTGACGGACACAGATTGGGTAAACAAACTACCATGGGTTTTATTGGGGTTGCGTTCGGCACCTAAAGAGGATCTAGATGCCTCACCAGCAGAATTGGTCTTCACACAACCGCTCAGGCTGCCAGGCGAGTTTTTACCCGACCACACGGCACCAGGGCCCCCCCCCCCCCCCCCGATCCGGGGGTCTCTGAGCAATACGGGAGCAGAAATGCTCCCGGGCCCCGCTCATCACTCTTTCCCGCGTGTGTTCGTGCCCCAGGCTTTACGAGACGCAGAGTTTGTTTTTGTCAGGCACGATGCTCAGCGGCATAGTCTCCGCCCACCTTATGATGGTCCATTCCGAGTGCTGGAAACCGGGGAGAAATACTTTGTGCTAGATTTGGGGGGCAGGAGGGAGACGATCAGTATCGATAGATTAAAGCCTGCTTTTGTGTTGCATAACGAGTCCGTACGGCCGGCGGGCATGCCTCGACACGGCAGGCCTCCAAAGGGGCGGGCCCGGGACCCCCCACGGGGGGCAAATAACCCTTCTCCCCCTCACTCCACAGATGCACAGCAGGACGGCCCAACGCAGAGCAGGGGACCTGCATTCAGCAGATTCGGGAGAAGATTGAAATCTAAGCTGCATGCAGAATGATGTGTTTTGTTTTTTTTGTTTTTTGGGGGGTTTTTTTGGTCAGGTTCTTTGGGTTGCTGTGAGATTCTGTTGGGGGGGTGACGTGCTGTATGACTGTTGTATGACTGTATGTGGGTGCCCAGACTTTCGCGTGGAAGGGGGGAGTGATGTGGAGCCCATAGTTATAACCTATGTAACTCACATGTGGCTGGCTGAATTCAACCAAGAGAGACTTTGAGCTAGCCATGTGTATTGACTTCACACCTCAAGAGGAAGACATGTCTGCACCCCCTGGGGACTCAGGAGAGATGAGAAGATTACCCGGCCTGACCTTTGGGGGTCGGAAAGGAGAACAGAAGGACTCTGGGTGTTCTATTAGAGATGAAAGAATGTAGCTGAGTATTGTGACTTTTGTGTGTGATGTATTGTTAGAAGATGAATGTATAAATGTATGTGTGTGACTGCGTCCTGGCTCTTTTCACTCCGATCGAGAGAGGACGTAGGATGAATGGGGAATTAAAGCAGTTACTGGAAAAATCATCCAGTCTCCTCAATTCTTGACTCAGTTACACTGTAGCAATGTAACAATATTCCCCTTGTCTTGCTGTATCAACTTGCCCTATCATCACCATTTAGTTTTGACAACACTAGAAAGGAACCCTGTATTGCACAGAGTGAAAACAGACATGTGCTCATGTGGCCCCATAAGTCAAGTTTCATGAGTAAAACATATTGTGCTTGAAATCACTATGGTCTGTCAACTATGAAGAAGACAACAGATCCTTAAAAAAAAAAACGCTCCTCAGGTTCGTAATTAATGTATCTGTCCTCTCTCATGTACATACAGTGGGGAAAATAAGTACTGAACACGGTGTGGGGGACCCATGCTGTAGAGTTCAGTAGTTTTCCTCTCAGACTGAGAGAGCATGGAGATCAAAGGGCTGGGGGGTAAGGGGAATTGTCTGGGGAGAGTGAATGGTAAATGCAGGACCTTAGGTAGCAGAGAGGTGTGAGTTTTGGGATATAAAAGAGAGAGTCCCTGCTACACATGTTTAATGTTCTGATTCTGGAAGATGTGAGAGTAAAATAAAGTTTGTCTGCTCGGAAAGTTTGGTCTGGTTATTTCATCTCCACACTGGTGACCCATGGAGCACGAGGCGAACACCCCGGAGACGACTCAGATGGGAAACCCCAGCAATGTGGTCAATCTGCACGGTGGGCTGCACGGTCTGCCCGTGTACTAATGCACGGTCTGCATTAGTACACAGGCTGCACGGTGGCACAGTGGTTAGCACTGTGGCAGCACAGTTTACCCTCGGCCGGGGGATCGCGGGGATCGTGAGATCGTGGGTTTGATCCCTGCCCCCGACCAACAGCGATCTGTGTGGAGTTTGCATGTTCTCCCCGTGTTGCGTGGGTTTACTCCGGGATTTCTCCGGTTTCCTCCCACATACCAAAAACATGCAGGTTAGGGATACGGGGCGCTTGCGCACGCAGCGACCGGCAGCTGGTGGCTTGTCACCAGACTGCAAAACAAATCTACCTACAGGTACAAAATAAGTAATAAAAAAAAAATTAAAAAAAAAAAATCTACTGGACTTTCGGCTGCACAACCCGAAGTCTTGGTTCCTCCACACCGAGGCCCAGTTCGCGCTCCAGGGAATAACGGCAGATTGAGATTGAGATTGAGATTCAACTTTATTGTCATTACACATGTATGAATACAAGGTAACGAAACGTGACTTGGCATTTGGGCACGCTCTGCAGAGCGCATCCAAGGCCGGGGCAGCCGCTAGGCGCCAGTCATAAAGAAGAAAAGAAAAAAAGAAAAGAAATGATATGACACAATAGGCGAGAGAAAAAAACATGTTTTATCAAACTGACGCTTAATGGGTAAGCGAAATTTTGATTGCAGGCAAAAAAACCCTCAATGCATATTTAGCAGTAGTGGACAATCACACAGCAGAGGGAGGGAGAGCAGTGTGTGTATATTTGCATGTCATTGTGTAGTGTAAATGTAACAGTTGTTAGTGAGCAGCAGATGGCGCCTCCTGGCAGTGGATAGATGTTATAATCATGTGACTTATAAACAAGTCCAGAGTTCAGAGTCTATCTCTGTTTCTCTCTTGCTTGCAGAAGGCACATGGGCATTGTCCTTGAGAGTCCAATCCGCTGACGACAACAACTGATTGTTGATTGTATGGGTAGACACAAGAGCCGGTTCTTCCGCTAATCTCAGTCAGGAGGAATGTAAACACGGGGCAAACAAGGTCAAATCAAATCAGCACAGTGCACTCAGAGAGTAGAATTTGTCCTCACCCGTGTAATGATGACACAAGGTATTACTATGTGGTCGCAGCGCTGGACGCTCGCACGACTCAGCAAGTAGTGAGCCTGCTCCAACAGCCCACGACAAATACGGGGCTACAAATACGGGGCTACACGCTCTCGGATTGCGAGAGAGTGGACAGTCTCCTGATGCGCTCCGAGTTGGGAGACGGGTCGGCGGTCAAATGGATGGAGAAGATATTGGCGTTGATGGGCACGGACGACGGGCATTTTCTATTTGCCCACCTTTTCCTCCGGAACCTCCCAACGGCAGCCAGAGTGGTCTTTGCCAACTCGCTGTTGCTGGCCGCGCATGACTACCGTATGCTAGCCCAGAAGGCAGATCGGATCATCCTCACCACCAGAGCCCTCACAGTAAACGCAGCGGCATCGGAACCCAGCGAGACGGCCAGCGGAAGCGAGGAGCCAGCGATCGTAGCGGCAGCGGGGGCCAGGAAGCGCCAGAGAGACATGCTCTGCTCCTACCACCGACGTTTTGGAGAGGACACACACCAATGCGTGCCACCGTGCCAATTCAAGCGTTCAGGAAACGCCAGGACCGGCAGTCGATAGCAGCAGCGACCGCCGGTGAAGAAAGCAAGCTGCTCTATGTGACAGACTCACACTCGGGGAGACGATTCCTCATGGACTCTGGCTCCCAAAAGAGCCTCATTCTGCCGTCCTACGCCGACCGGCTAGCGGGAACTAGCGGCCCTGAGCTGACAGCCGCAAATGGCTCAGACATTAAGACTTTTGGTAAGAGGACACTGACTGTATCCCTGCACGGCCGTATGTACCAGTGGACATTCGTCATAGCGGCATGCAGTTTCCCAATCTTAGGCGCTGACTTTTTGTGTGCACTCGGACTACTAGTCGATGTTACTAACAGACACCTGATTAATGCAATGTCTTTTGATTCTCTCCCCTGTACAGCTCGAGGAGCCGGGCCAACAACGCTAGCCAACGTCACAGCTCCAGGTGGTAAGTTCCACACACTGCTCACCCAATTCCCAGCACTCATGGTCCCGACGTTTTCGGCAGCCATCACTAAACACGGGGTGGAGCACTTTATTACCACCACCGTGCCGCCCGTTTTTGCACGACCTCAGCACCTGGACACAGCTAAACTGGCAATAGCGGACGAGGAGTTTGCCAACTTGGAAAGGTTGGGCATCATCAGACGATCAAACAGCCCATGGGCATCCCCACTACATATGGTCCCTAAGGCCGAGGGATCGTGGCGACCTTGCGGAGATTTCCGCAGATTAAACAACGCCACAGCACACGGCCGCTACCCGATCCCCCATATTCAGGATTTTTCTGTTCACCTCGCCGGGGCATGTATTTTTTCTAAGATAGACCTGGTCCGTGGTTACCACCAGGTCCCAGTGCGCGCAGAGGACATACCTAAAACAGCAGTAATAACCCCGTTTGGTCTGTTTGAGTTTTTACGCATGCCTTTCGGGTTAAAAGGCATGGCACAGACATTCCAATGCATGATGGATGCGGTGTTGCACGATCTGCCGTTTGTGTTCGTCTACCTGGATGACATCCTGGTGGCCAGTGCATCCGAGGACCAACACGTAGCCCACCTCAGGACAGTTTTCCGGAAGTTGGAGGAGCACGGGTTAATAATCAACCCGGCAAAATGCCAGTTCGGCGTGACGGGGATCAATTTTTTGGGACACCGCATCTCACCAGAGGGAGCGATACCCTTGCCAGACAAGGTGCGCGCAGTGGCGAATTTTCCCCGGCCTCAGACGGTCAGGGCGCTGCAAGAGTTTTTGGGGATGGTGAACTTCTACAATCGTTTCCTCCCCCGCACAGCCCAGCTCATGCAGCCGTTGTACGCCGCGCTTAAGAAATGGAAGCCGGCAGACAAAGTTGACTGGACTCCTGAGCGGGAGCAGGCATTTTCTGAGGTTAAAATAGCTCTGGTGAACGCTGCACTGCAGGCGCACCCAGACCCGGCGGCTCAGATTGTGCTCACTACAGACGCATCAGACGTGGCCATAGGGGCAGTCGTGGAGCAGTGTATCGCCGGTTCTTGGCAGCCGCTCGCCTTTTTTAGCAGGTCTTTGAGCGACAATGAGCGTAAATACAGTGCGTTCGACAGGGAGTTGCTGGCTCTCCACCTGGCCATACGCCACTTTCAGGTCTGGTTGGAAGGGCGCGCCTTCACTGCGTTCGTGCACCACAAGCCACTAACGTACATAATGGCCAAGGTTTCGGAACCATGGTCGGGCCGGCAGCAGAGACAGCTGGCCGCAATCTCGGAGTTTACGACTGACATTCGTCATGTGGCCGGTAAACTCAACGTGGTGGCTGACTGTCTCTCACACACCGTAGTGGCCCCAGTCTACATGGGGATAGATTACACGGCCATGGCCGCAGAGCAGATCGGCGATGCCGACGCTTGCGCGCTCCAGTCTGGACCAACAGGGTTAAGGCTGGAGAGCAGAGTTATGCAAGACGCCCCCCCCAATCTGTGACGTCTCCACGGGCCGCCCACGCCCAGTGGTACCACGCGCTTGGCGACGCCACGTTTTTGAGTCGGTTCACTCCCTGGCTCACCCAGGCATACGCGCATCAGTCAAAGTGGTGGCAGCAAAGTTTATCTGGCCGAGCCTGCGCAAACAGGTGAAAGAGTGGGCTGCAGCCTGTGTAGCGTGCCAACAAGCCAAAGTGCACAGGCACACAAAGCCCCCCCTTGAGCCGTTCCATATCCTGGCTAAGAGGTTCGACCACGTTCACATGGACCTCGTCGACGCCCTCCCGCCATCGCAGGGGTTCACGCATCTCCTGACAGTGTTGGACCGCACCACGCGATGGCCCGAAGCAGTCCCACTAGCTTCCACCGCATCCGCAGATGTGGCATGCACCTTTTTAACAACATGGGTGGCACGCGTTTTGGCACCCCTTTGGACATCACGTCCAATCGGGGCCCGCAGTTTGTTTCCAACCTCTGGTCCACGATGGCCCGGAGCCTGGGCATCTCAATTCATTGCATGACCACGTACAACCTACAGGCCAGTGGGTTATGCGAGCGTTTCCATAGGTCACTGAAGGCAGCGCTCAGGGCTTCGCTTACGGATGCAAATTGGGTGGACCAGTTGCCGTGGGTTCTATTAGGGTTGCGTTCGGCACCGAAGGAGGATTTAGCGGCTTCCCCAGCAGAGCTGGTTTTTACGCAGCCCCTGCGGTTCCCTGGGCAGTTTTTACCAGATAACCCCGCGCCGAACACTCATCCGTCCCCGCGTTCGCAGCATAGCGCAGACGCACGGATGCTCCCTGGCCTGGCCCACCACTGTTTTCCCTGTGCGTTTGTGCCAAAAACCTTGAAGGACGCGGCGTTCGTGTTTGTCAGGCACGATGCCCACCGGACCCCATTGCGCCCACCCTACGATGGCCCGTTTAGAGTGCTGGAAACTGGGGACAAACATTTTGTGTTAGAACTGGGGGGTCGCCGGGAGAGAATCTGTATAGACAGGCTTAAGCCAACCTTTGTTGTGGCAGACGAGCAGCTGGAGTTGGCTCGAGCTCCTCGGCGAGCAAGACCCCCACTGAGAGCTCCCCAGGTAAATGATTCATCACAGCAGTCACACAAGCATGCTGAATGTCCCCCCCCCATTGTCTCCCCACAGGCGGACACACCCCCAGGAACCCCCCACCGGCACAGCAGCGTCGCGGAGCTGAGGACCCCCCGTTACAGCAGCTATGGGCGGAGACTGAAGCCGCAAGGACGGGAGAGTTAACACCCAGTCTGAGACTCTGGGGGGGCGGTGTGGGGGACCTATGCTGTAGAGTTCAGTAGTTTTCCTCTCAGACTGAGAGAGAATGGAGATCAAACGGCTGGGGGGTAAGGGGAATTGTCCTGGGGTAGTGAATGGTGAATGCAGGACCTCAGGTAGCAGAGAGGTGTGAGTTTTGGGATATAAAAGAGAGAGTCCCTGCTACACATGTTTAATGTTCTGATTCTGGAAGACATGAGAGTGAAATAAAGTTTGTCTGCTCGGAATGTTCGGTCTGGTTATTTCATCTCCACAACGTCAACATTTTTCTCATTAAACATATTTCTGATGGAGCCATTGACCTGAGATTTTCACCAGATATCAGTAACAACCCAAGTAATCCATACATACAAAGAAATGAAGGCAACTGCATTCAGAAAGCAAGTTATATTTAATAAAGTGTAATGACACAGGAAATAAGTAATGAACACGCTTGGTGAAATTCCTTTAATATTTAGTAGAAAAGCCTTTGTTGGTAATAACAGCTTCCAGACACCTCCTGTATGGAGAAACTAGGCACAGGCATTGCTCAGGAGTAATTTTAGTCCATTCTTCCACACAAACTGTCCAGGTCTAGAAAGGTTCTGTGGGTGTCTTCTAGGAACTCTGATCTTCGGGTCGTTCCATAGATTTTCAATTGGATTCAGGTCAGGTGACTGACTGGGCCATTCTACCAGCTTTATTTTCCTTCTCTGGAGCCAGCTGAGTGTTTCTTTGGCTGTGTGTTTGGGATCATTCTCTTGCTGAAATGTCCACCCTCATTTTTTCAGCATCTTGGCAGATGGCAACAGGTTCTTATCAATGATGTCTCTGTACATTTGTCCATTCATCTTTCCTTCAATTATATGAAGTCTGCCTGCACCATGTGCTGAAAAGCACCTCCACATCATGATGGGATGGTCTTATCTGACCAGACTATATTCTCCCAGTATTTTATTAGCATGCCCAAATGTTGTGCAGCAAACTTTAAATGAGCTTCAACATGCTTTTTCTTCAGCAATGGAGCCTTGCGAGGTGAATGGGCATAGAGCCCATATTGGTTGAATGCATTACTTATTACCTCCGCCAAAGGGGGAGGTTATGTGATCATCGGCATTGGTTTGTCTGTCTGCTTGTTTGTTTGTTTGTTTGTTTGTCTGTTTGTTTGTTTGTCTGTTAGCAAGATAACTCAAGAAGTTATGGACAGATTTTCATGAAATTTTCACAGATAGTCAGAAATGGGGTATCCTACAGATGATTAGATTTTGGTGGTGATCCGGATCACCGTCCACAAGAAAACCGCCATTACGCAAAATGCCATTTTCGTCAATAACTACTGAACCACTAATCCTATCATTGTCAATCCAATTGCTAGTCATATGTTTTCAGGGCCAAGGAATCTGAAAACGTACACACAAACACTGTATGGGGGGAACTGTGGCCGCCATTACCGAAAAGGCCATTTTCAAGAATAACTACTGAAACACTAATCCTATCATTGGCAATCCAATTGCTAGTCATGTGTTTTCATGGTCAAGGAATCTGAAAACGTACACACAAACACTGTATGGGGGGAACTGTAGCGCTAAACCGCCATTACGCAAAAGGCCATTTTCGTGAATAACTACTGAACCACTAATCTTATCATTGTCAATCCAATTGCTTGTCATATGTTTTCAGGGTCAAGGAATCTGAAAACGTACACACAAACACTGTATGGGGGGAACTGTAGCGCTACACCGCCATTACGGAAAATGCCATTTTCCTCAATAACTACTCAACCACTAATCCTATCATTGTGAATCCAATTGCTTGTCTTATGTTTTCATGGTCAAGGAATCTGAAAACGTACGCACAAACACTGTATGGGGGGGAACTGTGGCCGCCATTACGGAAAATGCCATTTTCGTGAATAACTACTGAACCACTAATCCTATCATTGTCAATCCAATTGCTACTCATATGTTTTCATGGTCAAGGAATCTGAAAACGTACACACAAACACTGTATGGGAGGAACTGTGGCCGCCATTATGGAAAATCCCATTTTCCACAATAACTACTGAACCACTAATCCTATCATTGTCAATCCAATTGCTAGTCATATGTTTTCATGGTCAAGGAATCTGAAAACGTACACACAAGCACTGTATGGGAGGAACTGTGGCCGCCATTACGGAAAATGCCATTTTCGTGAATAACTACTGAACCACTGCTTCTCATATGTTTTCATGATCAAGGAATCTCAAGACTGTATGGGCGGAACTGCGGCGCTTGGCGGAGGTCTGCGCTCTCCGAGTGCTTTTCTAGTTGTTTTCTTTGAAACAGCAGTCCCTGCTAACTCCAGGGGCCTCATATACAAAGGGTACTTATGCACAAAAATATGGTGTACGTCCTTTTCCACGGAAAATTTCAGATGTATCAAGAATGAAATGACCGTGGAAATATGCACAGCCCCACACCAACTTCATGGCCGGCGTACGTACGTTTCTACTGTTATTGGTCCGTTGGCGACACTTAGGGGTGATATTGGGAGACATATAATGACATGAAAATTATTGTACACACCAGAGACACATGATGAACAAACATCCAAGTGTGCGCAATTAGATGAGTGGATATAAAAGCAAGCGCAAAGAAGTGCAGAAAATGCCTCTAACAAGAGAGGAGTGGAGGATATTGCAAATCGGGCAGTGAGAAGAGAAAACGGTTTTTCGAGGCAGAAGATTTTCTGTCTCAGGATGATTACTGGCTTGTCAGCCACTTTAGGTTTCCACGGGCAGTCCTTGTGGAATGCGCCTGTGCGCCCGCACATATCATCCTGTCTTCAAGGCTTCATTACAATTCAGTGATTTGAATAAGTGGCTTTCTTTTTCTTGCTGATTAAACTACAGTTTGTCAGTATTCTACCAAGCCCCCAACTGCCTCTGTGTGTACAGTGGTTATGTCAATAAACACGTGTAAAGTTTGAAATACAACAGTCTCACCCGTTCCCCAGCGCACTTCATTCATTTACAGCAGTAGTGTGAGTAATCCATATAAGTTGTATTTAACTATAAAGGATGAGATTTGCATTTTGGACATAAAATATGTACTTGCCGAGTCTAATAAGACCTGATTTCAACTGACAGGTGACCATGGCTACCCACTAAATAGATTCATATTGTCTTATTTTTGTGACTGTTTTCCTTTATTCAACCAGCTGATCGACCCGGTTGGTCACAAATTGATTGATTGATTTATTCATCGTTTAAAATAACATTGTATAAAAGATACAACATACATCTAAAAACAATGGGATGGCACAAAAAAGTGTGCACACTTATTTCCACTGGGATCTCAAAAAGAGATCACAGCTAGTCTCATACAGTGGGGTAAAAAAGTATTTAGTCAGCCACCAATTGTGCAAGTTCTCCCACTTAAAAGATGAGAGAGGTCTCCAATTTTCATCATAGGTATACCTCAGCTAAGAGAGACAAAATAAGAAGAAAAAAAATCCAGAAAATCACATTGAAGGATTTTTAATGAATTAATTGGTAAATTCCTCAGTAAAATAAGTATTTGGTCAATAACAAAGGTTCATCTCAGTACTTTGTTATATACCCTTTGTTGGCAATGACAGAGGTCAAACGTTTTCTGTAAGTTTTCACAAGGTTTTCACACACTGTTGCTGGTATTTTGGCCCATTCCTCCATGCAGATCTCCTCTAGAGCAGTGATGTTTTGGGGTTGTCGCTGGGCAACACAAACTTTCAACTCCCTCCAAAGATTTTCTATGGGGCTGAGATCTGGAGACTGGCTAGGCCACTCCAGGACCTTGAAATGCTTCTTACGAAGCCACTCCTTCGTTGCCCGGGCGGTGTGTTTGGGATCACTGTCATGCTGAAAGACCCAGCCACGTTTCATCTTCAATGCCCTTGCTGGTGGAAGGAGGTTTTCACTCAAAATTTCACGATACATGGCCCCATTCATTCTTTCCTTTACACGGATCAGTCGTCCTGGTCCCTTTGCAGAAAAACAGCCCCAAAGTATGAGGTTTCCACTCCCATGCTTCACAGTAGGTATGGTGTTCTTTCTCCTCCAAACACGACAAGTTGAGTTTTTACCAAAAAGTTCTATTTTGGTTTCATCTGACCATATGACATTCTCCCAATCCTCTTCTGGATCATCCAAATGCTCTCTAGCAAACTTCAGACGGGCCTGGACATGTGCTGGCTTAAGCAGGGGGACACATCTGGCACTGCAGGATTTGAGTCCCTGGCGGCGTAGTGTGTTACTGATGGTAGCTTTTGTTATTTTGGTCCCAGCTCTCTGCAGGTCATTCACTAGGTCTCCCCATGTGGTTCTGGGATTTTTGCTCACCGTTCTCGTGATAATTTTGACCCCACAGGGTGAGATTTTGCATGGAGCCCCAGATTGATGGAGATTATCAGTGGTCTTGTATGTCTTCAATTTTCTAATAATTGCTCCCACAGTTGATTTCTTCACACCAAGCTGCTTACCTATTGCAGATTCAGTCTTCCCAGCCTGGTGCAGGTCTACAATTTTGTTTCTGGTGTCCTTTGACAGCTCTTTGGTCTTGGCCATAGTGGAGTTTGGAGTCTGACTGTTTGAGGTTGTGGACAGGTGTCTTTTATACTGATAACGAGTTCAAACAGGTGCCATTAATACAGGTAACGAGTGGAGGACAGAGGAGCCTCTTAAAGAAGAAGTTACATGTCTGTGAGAGCCAGAAATCTTGCTTGTTTGTAGGTGAGCAAATACTTATTTTACTGAGGAATTTACCAATTAATTCATTAAAAATCCTTCAATGTGATTTTCTGGATTTTTTTTTTCTCATTTTGTCTCTCATAGTTGAGGTATACCTATGATGAAAATTGGAGACCTCTCTCATCTTTTAAGTGGGAGAACTTGCACAATTGGTGGCTGACTAAATACTTTTTGGCCCCACTGTACCTGCAACCTTTTACTTTGAAATCTGGCAGTTTAACCACTGAGCTATATATGCTCCAAAGTACAGCGATCAGCTGACACTTCTGAGGACGACTGCAGACGTCAGTCTAAATATCCATCCATCCATTTTCTTCCGCTTAATCCTTTTCTGGTCGTGGGGGGGCTGGAGCCTATCCCAGCATCTATGGGCAACAGGCAGGGTACACCCTGGACAGATCACCAGTCCATCGCAGGGCCAACACAGAGAGACGGACAACCATTCACTCTCACATTCATACCTAAGGACAATTTAGAATTCCCAGTTTGATGCCAATTAACCTAACTTGCATGTTTTTGGCATGTGGGAGGAAACCAGTGAAATCCCGGTGTAAACCCACGCAGACACGAGGAGAACATGCAAACTCCACACAGATCACTGTTGATCGGGGGCTGGGATCGAGTTGGGATCGGGGCTGGGATCGATCATTCTAAAGTTAAATAAACAAATCCTTATCCCTGTCTGAATAAATGAAACAATAAACTAATCTTAATAGGGCTGTGAGCAGGCTATTGAATTACCTGTATCCAGCACTAATGCTGGAGGACAACGTGCTAAACAAAATGTTTTTACATGCCTCTGCCTCATTCAGAAGCACTTCCAGCTCACATTCCGTGAAATTCCATTAAATCCATTATTTTTGATCGTGGATACAGGAGAATCAAATGTGCTGGGCTTGTATATATCTATTTGCATACCTATTTCCATCTAATTGCATATTTAAATGGGGGCGTGTCAAGGGGGGAGTCCGGTATTTCCTCATGTGCATTCAGTTTCAAGCAGATCGGAATGTACAAAGGAAATGTACTTGGATTCCTGTGTATGGACAGTTTTATTCATCTGGATATTTTTTTGCTTACGGTGTTTCCTTGATTTAAATGTACATCATCTTTCAGTAAGAAATCCATTCAGGTCTTTGTACATGAGGCCCCAGGTCTTTCTGCAGCTCTCCATGAGTGGTCTTTGGCTCTTGGATAACTCTTCTGATAATTCTTTTGACTCCTCTGTCAGAAATCTTGCAAGGAGCTCCTGGTTGTGGCCAGTTTATGGTAAAATGATGTTTTTTCCACTTCTAAATGATGGCTCCAACAGTGCTCACTAGACCATTCAGCAGCTTAGAAATGTGCCTGTAACCAGTGCCATCATTATGTTTTGCATCAATAAGGTTGCAAAGGTCTAGAGAGAGCTCTTTGCTTCTACCCATCATGAGTTCCTTGTGGTGTGACAATCTGCTATTCACAGACCTTTTTTAGGCTATTAGTCAGGACTTAATCAGCTGAAATTAGTTTGCACTGATGGGGGATGGGATGGCTTCCTAAATTCTGATGGATTTCAGCTTGTTTCTTGGCTTTCTATGCCTTTTTTGCACCTCTTTTTCTTCATGTGTTCAATACTTATTCCCTGTGTCATTTCACTTTTTTAAATATAACTTGTTTTTTCCGGTTCCGGTTCCGCCAGACCGGCAGTGCCACACAAGTTGGCTGCCATTTGCAACTGCCCTTTTCTTATCTTCCTT
The DNA here is from genome assembly GCA_020510985.1 of Pholidichthys leucotaenia. Lineage (NCBI taxonomy): Eukaryota > Metazoa > Chordata > Actinopteri > Cichliformes > Pholidichthyidae > Pholidichthys > Pholidichthys leucotaenia. The sequence continues at coordinate 36,476,521 of CM035845.1, read as the reverse complement.
CTTCTTTCTACACCTTTCACTCTATATATATATCACAGACACACAGATCGCCCCAAGGGTCTCCCGAGTCGGCGGACGGAGCCACTGTTTGCAGCGGGGGACGATACAGCAGGGAAGAGCTAGCTAGCTGGCTAGCTAGCTCCAACCGCCACCCGGTGCTAACGGAGAAGTTCGACATGCCGAGGAACTGTGGCGAAAACGACGCGGGTGCCGGGCTGGAGTTTAGGCGGTGTGCAAGAAATATAAGACAGAATAATAAAGAGCGATGGCAAGAACCAAGCAGACCGCCCGTAAACCTACTGGAGGAAAAAGCGCCCCAGGAAGCAGCTAGCCACCAAGGCTGCTCGAAAAAGCGCTCTGGACACCGGCGGAGTGAAGAAGCCTCACCGTTACAGGCCCGGTACCGTGGTTCTGAGAGAGATCCGTCGCTACCAGAAATCCACGGAGCTGCTCATCCGTAGGCTGCCCTTCCAGCGCCTGGTGAGGGAAATTGCTCAGGACTTCAAGACCAACCTGCACTTCCAGAGCTCCGCCGTCATGGCTCTGCAGGAGGCCAGTGAGGCCTACCTGGTGGGTCTCTTCGTGGACACCAACCTGTGCGCCATCCACGCCAAGTGGGGTCACCACCATCATGCCCAAAGACATCCAGCTGGCCCGCGCACCCACGGAGGGAGAGAGAGCTTAGACTTTCTGCTGCACATTCACCAACCACAATGCTCCGCACTGTGTGTCTATACATATATATATATATATATATATATATATATATATATATATATATATATATATATATATAGTAATATGTACATATGTATACTAGCTGTTCTTGTTTTTTTCTTGCCTTCTGATTGTTGCTCTGACTGTTGCTATCCCTGTGCTGTTGCAATCCTGGAATTTCCCCATTGTGGGACTAAAAAAGGCTTATCTTATCTAATGCCTGGAGTGTTCTTTTGCCGGAAGGAGCAGCCAACAGCAAAGTGTGATTTATCATGGAAAACACCTGAGCTCTGCGCTTCAGGCAATCAGCTGATTGGATTCTCCTCCTCTGGTGTTCTGACATTTTGGCATATCTATCAGAACAATACTGGACAGCTGGCGGTACAGACTGCAGTCAAAGGTAAAAAAAAAATAAAAAACACAGGGGGAAGGCTAAACAGCAATTTGGATCATTATCCTGTAGCTTGAAAGTGTTCAGCCACATCCCTGACAGGTCCCGTTATATAAAAATTATGTGTGTTTGGCTCTCTGTGTGTGCATTTGCGCTGCAGGCAGAAGCTGAGCTCTGTACAGGTTTTTCTTGTGAATCAATGCTGCAAATACGCCATTATAGAGTAGCTGTAAGTTAGAGACCCATTCAGTAAGCTACACATAGGTTCAAAGAGCATTACTCATGTGCTAGAAATAAACTTTGGGTATGCTAGACATTCATCTCAATGTATTTTGACTTATGAGTAACTTGTGAGTCGCTTACAAGTAACATATGTGAACGAATGCATAACTTCCCTACAACTTATGCCCCGCTTATGTGGGATGTTTTAATCATTCGCTGGATACGCCGGAAAATTTTCAGCATGCTTAAAATTTTCAGAGGCGCTTGCCATACAGTGATGTACTGTATGCAAACGTGCTTCGGCATGCTTCAGCGAGCTCTTAATTTATACAAAACTTACCCATAACTGATTTGACATACTCCGGCGTATTCTCCAAATTTTTCATACATTTGGCAAACGCTGCCTAAATCATCTAAGTGTGACAGGGCCTTAAAGTCTGATGGATTTCAGCTGGTTTCTTGGCTTTCTTTACCTTTTTGCGCCTCTTTTTCTTCATGTGTTCAATACTAATTTCTGTGTCGTTCCACTTTATTAAATATAACTTGTTTTGTGAACGCAGTTGCCTTGATTTCTTTGTATGTATGGATTACTTGGGTTGTTAATGATATCTGGTGAAAATCTCAGGTCAATGACTCCATCAGAAGTATGTTTAATTAGAAAAATATTGACATGCTTAAAAAAAAAAACACAGGGGGAAGGCTAAACAGCAATTTGGATCATTATCCTGTAGCTTGAAAGTGTTCAGCCACATCCCTGACAGGTCCCGTTATATAAAAATGATGCGTGTTTGGCTCTCTGTGGAGTTTGCATTTTCTCCCCGTGTTCCGTGGGTTTACTCCGGGATTTCTCCGGTTTCCTCCCACACTCCAAAAACATGCAGGTTAGGGATACGGTGCGCTTGCGCACGCAGCGACCGGCAGCTGGTGGCTTGTCACCAGACTGCAAAACAAATCTACCTACGGGTACAAATAAGTAACAAAAAAAAATGCTTAATACTTATTTTCTCCACTGTAAACTTTTTTATTGCCATCATTTCACGTGCCTTTCAGCCAGGCTGTGAAAACTGTCATCTGACATTCCTGATGTGTCACATCAGTTGTTTTAGGCATGACCGACCTGACAGATTTGACAGCTCTGCGAGGTTGGTCACCCCCCCCCCCCCCGCTGTGGTCTTTGGAGGAAAGAATCATCTCAGTTGAACAGAGATGATCTCACACACACCTAGGATTCATGGATCGGGAGGCAATGGTAGTTTGGCATGACTGTGTAATGCAGAAGTTAGGATAAGCTATGCATAAGCTATGCATAAGTTAGGATAAGCTATGCATAAGCTATGCGTAAGTTAGACCATTGTTGTGCATAAGCTGAATATCAGCAACACGTTAAGCATTTGTTTGTTTAAGTTATTTATAAGTTATGGTTATTTAAGTTATTTATAAGTTATTTCCGGCGCCACATGAGTCGGCTGCCTTTTTGTAGAAGCAGCTCAATTCTGAGTGTCATGAAATGCCCCTCGGGGCAGAGAGGAGGACCCAGATGCTGAACTGTAGTTTGTGGTATTTATTTAACAAAAACACAAAGTCCATACAGTGCACAAAATAAACTTACAGATAGATGGGATAGCTGGTGTTAGAACAGGAGCAGGGTTCTAACCGACCTGGATTCTAGACGAGACTCCGACAAGGAGTGAAGGCAGAGTCAGGCTATAAATAGAGCAGGCAATAATCAAGGTAAATGACAACAGGTGTGGAACACATGAGCGGGCAGGATGACCTAATTACAGAACAGGGAAAGACTGAGCTACCAATACAAGATGATTACCAGGTGGGAGTGTCTGGAGAACAAGGTGGGGAGCTGTGTCAAAAAGAGAAAACAATATAAATACTAAGAGCAAGATGAACAAGAATGCATAAAGGAACTACAAAATAATACTGAGAACAGGAACACAAAAACAGAAATAACCGGCAACTCAAAACACATCATACATCTTGGAACAGTGCACTGTAAAATAATCACTCAAGACTGAGGAAACACAAGACATAACCAGAAAAAGTGAGAGCATGAGCCCGGTGAAACACTGTGCTCAGCCTAATGACACTGAGTTTTTTTCTCATTTTTTATTTACTATCCATTTTTTTCTTTACACAACTTTCTGATCCTGTTACCTCGTATTTATCACGGACACCAAGGACACATATATCGCTGCACTGGTGTTGATATTAGCCATCTTTCTGCTCATATCACCAATGATTTCTGACCCAGTGAGCGGAGGAGCTATTGTTTACAGTAGGAGCCAGTTGTTAGCAGTGGGCTGCCCCACGGTGCTAATGCAAAGACCCGATATCCCACGAGAAATCAGGCCAAAATGACGAGGATGTCGAGCTGGAGTGACGCGACGCGCGAAGAGAATAAGGTGCAGACCCGTCCCACCAGCCGTTACTACGGGAAATGTGACATCGCTGCTTAACAAGACCGACAAACTGGTGGCTATGTCCCGGTATGAGAGTGTCCTCAGAGAGATTAGCATTATGTTGTTTACTGAAATGTAACAAACAGAACCAGCAACAGATGCTAACATCGGACTGGAGGGTTTCCACTTAATATGGGCAGATCGGACACCAAATAGTGGGAAGAGCAGAGGCAGGAGGCTAATAATGTATATGAATAACAGATGGTGCAATCTTGAGCACATCACGATTAAAGAACAACACTGCAGCAAGGACACTGAGTTGCTAGCTGTTAGCATGTGACTGGCATATCTCCCCAGAGAGTTCTCACATGTCGTCGGGATTGCCATTTATGTACCCCCCTCTGCGAGCGCTGAGGCAGCGTATGACATCATCCACTCAGTCACTAGCAGGCTGCTGACACAGCACCCAAATGCTCTCCTGCTCATCTCTGGTGATTTCAACCGTACTTCACTGTCCTCCATTCTGCCCACTTTCGCCTAGTATGTCACGTGCCACATCAGAGACAATAAAACACTGGACTTATTTTATGCAAACACCAAGGAGGCTTACACCTCATCACTACTCCCCTCCCCCCTCAGAAGATCGGGCCACAACTTGGTTCACCTCCTGCCTGTGTACAAACCCCTGGTACACAGACCGCCTCTTGTTACCCGCACAGTAAAAATATGGTCTCAGGAGGCGTAGGACACTCTGAAGGACTGTTTTGAATCCACTGTATGGGAGCAGCTTTGTGATCCACATGGTGAGGGCATCGACAGCCTCACACACACCATCACAGACTACATCAACTTCTGTGTGGACAACACCGTACCCACCAAGACCATACAGTGTTTCTCAAACAACAAACCGTGGATGAACCCTGTGATAAAGTCACTGCTGAAGGAGGAGTAAAGGATCTTCAGGTCGAGAAACAAGGAGGAGCTGAAGTCCGTACAGAGGGAGCTAAGGAGGAAGATCAGAGAGGGGAAGGACAGCTATAGGAAGAAGATGAAGGGCAAGCTGCAACAGAGTGACATCGGCGGTGTTTGGAGAAGCCTCAAAACCATCTCTAGGCACCAGAATACCTCCTCCCAGGCCATGGGGGGTAGGGAGTGGGTGAACAACCTGAACCTGTTTTTAACAGGTTTGACCAACCGCCCTCTTCTCCACCATCCCACCAACCACTGCTGCCTCCACCTTCATCTTGTCCCGCTGTCCACGGCTACCCCCCCACATATATCCCTCAATGTTTTTCCCCCCACAGACCCCCCATCCCAGCACACAGCCCTCCCTCTGCCCCAACCTTACCCTCACTAAGAATCAGGTGAGAGCTGAGCTGAGGAAGATCAAGGCAAAGAAGGCCGCAGGTCTGGACGGCATCAGCTCGAGGCTCCTCAAGTCCTGCGCCGACCAGCTGTGTGGGATCGTGGAGCACATCTTCAGCCTTAGCTTGAAGCTGGGAAGGGTACCAAAGCTATGGAAACCATCCTGTGTGGTACCCGTACCAAAGACCCCTCACCCCAAGAACCTGAACAGCTACAGACCAGTGGCTCTCACATCACACCTAATGAAGACCCTGGAGAGGCTGCTTCTCGCCCACCTCCGCCCCCAGGTGGGACCAGCAATGGATCCACTTCAGTTTGCCTACCAGCATGGCATCGGGGTAGAGGATGCAGTGATCTTCCTCCTACATCATTCCCTGTCCCACCTGGAGAACCTTGGGAGCACCATGAGGATCATATTCTTTGATTTCTCCAGTGGTTTGAACACCATCCAACCAGTGATCCTGAGGGACAAGCTACTGTATGCAGGGGTGGACCAGCACCTGTCATTGTGGATCCTGGACTACCTCACAAACTGACCACAGTTTGTGAGAACCCAGGACTGTGTGTCTGACACCATCATCTGCAGTACGGGGGCCCCCCAGGGAACAGTTCTGGCTCCCTTCCTGTTCACCCTCTACACTGCTGACTTTACACACAACACACTACACTGCCTGCTACAGAAATTCTCTGATGACTCTGCGATCATCAGCCTCATCTCTGATGGGGATGATGCAGAGTACAGAGGACTTATCCAGGACTTTGTGGACTGGTGCCTACGGAACTGCCTCCAGATCAATGCGAGGAAAACTAAGGAACTAGTGGTGGACCGCCACAGGAGAGGACAACCCCCCACAGCAGCAGTAAACATCCAGGGAACAGACGTTGAGATGGTGACATCCTACAAGTACCTGGGTATTCACCTGAACAATAAACTGGACTGGTCACACAACACCAATGCGCTCTACAAGAAGGGGCAGTGCAGGCTGTTCCTCCTGAGGAGACTCAGGTCTTTTGGAGTGCAAGGGGCACTTCTGAAGACCTTCTATGATTCAGTGGTGGCATCAGCCATCACATCTGGAGTGGTCTGCTGAGGCAGTGGTATCACGGCAGCCGACAGGAAGAGACTGAAAAGACTGATCAAAAAAGCTAGCTTTGTTCTGGGGCGACGCCTCTACCCAGTGGAGTAGATAGGAGAGAGGAAGATGGTGGCTAAGCTGTCATCTCTGCTGGAGTCCGAGTCCCACCTCATGCAGGACATGCTGAACGCACTGAGGAGCTCATTTAGTGGGATGCTGTGCCATCCTAGGTGCACAACGGAGAGGTTCCGCAGGTCCTTCCTACCTATGACTGTCAGACTTTATAACCTAACCAGGGCTGCTTGTAGAAGTCGTACTGAATGTACTAAATGTAGCAACTTTGCACAAGAGAAATCGGCCCCTCCAATACACAACTAGAACAATAACAATCATTACTGAGGGTGACAACAACACTGGGATTCAAATGTGAAATATACTGTCAGGGTACATATTCATATTCTGCAGGGTAATTTAAACTGTAATGCTGTTTATTCCATCTAGCAGCAATGCTCTACTGCTTTGGCTAGCCAGTTCTTATTATCTTATTAACTGTTGCTCTGAGTGCTGCTATCCCTTTGCTGCTGTAATCCTGGAATTTCCCTATTGTGGGACTAATAAAGGCTTATCTTATCTTGTGGAAATAATCTATATACAGTGGGGCAAAAAAGTATTTAGTCAGCCACCAGTTGTGCAAGTTCTCCCACTTAAAAGATGAGAGAGGTCTCCAATTTTCATCATAGGTATACTTCAACTATGAGAGACAAAATGAGAAAAAAAAAATTCCAGAAAATCACATTGAAGGATTTTTAATGAATTAATTGGTAAATTCCTCAGTAAAATAAGTATTTGCTCACCTACAAACAAGCAAGATTTCTGGCTCTCACAGACCTGTAACTTCTTCTTTAAGAGGCTCCTCTGTCCTCCACTTGTTACCTGTATTAATGGCACCTGTTTCAATTCGTTATCAGTATAAAAGACACCTGTCCACAACCTCAAACAGTCAGACTCCAAACTCCACTATGGCCAAGACCAAAGAGCTGTCAAAGGACACCAGAAACAAAATTGTAGACCTGCACCAGGCTGGGAAGACTGAATCTGCAATAGGTAAGCAGCTTGGTGTGAAGAAATCAACTGTGGGAGCAATTATTAGAAAATTGAAGACATACAAGACCACTGATAATCTCCCTCGATCTGGGGCTCCACGCAAGATCTCACTCCGTGGGGTCAAAATTATCACGAGAACGGTGAGCAAAAATCCCAGAACCACATGGGGGGACCTAGTGAATGACCTGCAGAGAGCTGGGACCAAAGTAACAAAGGCTACATCAGAAACACACTACGCCGCCAGGGACTCAAATCCTGCAGTGCCAGACATGTCCCCCTGCTTAAGCCAGTACATGTCCAGGCCCGTCTGAAGTTTGCTAGAGAGCATTTGGATGATCCAGAAGAGGATTGGGAGAATGTCATATGGTCAGATGAAACCAAAATAGAATTTTTTGATAAAAACTCAACTTGTCGTGTTTGGAGGAGAAAGAACACCATACCTACTGTGAAGCATGGGAGTGGAAACCTCATACTTTGGGGCTGTTTTTCTGCAAAGGGACCAGGACGACTGATCCGTGTAAAGGAAAGAATGAATGGGGCCATGTATTGTGAGATTTTGAGTGAAAATCTCCTTCCACCAGCAAGGGCATTGAAGATGAAACATGGCTGGGTCTTTCAGCATGACAATGGTCCCAAACACACCACCCGGGCAACAAAGGAGTGGCTTCGTAAGAAGCATTTCAAGGTCCTGGAGTGGCCTAGCCAGTCTCCAGCTCTCAACCCCATAGAAAATCTTTGGAGGGAGTTGAAAGTCTGTGTTGCCCAGCGACAGCCCCAAAACATCACTGCTCTAGAGGAGATCTGCATGGAGGAATGGGCCAAAATACCAGCAACAGTGTGTGAAAACCTTGTGAAAACTTACAGAAAACATTTGACCTCAGTCATTGCCAACAAAGGTTATATAACAAAGTATTGAGATGAACTTTTGTTATTGACCAAATACTTATTTTACCGAGGAATTTACCAATTAATTCATTAAAAATCCTTCAATGTGATTTTCTGGATTTTTTTTTCTCATTTTGTCTCTCATAGTTGAGGTATACCTATGATGAAAATTGGAGACCTCTCTCATCTTTTAAGTGGGAGAACTTGCATAATTGATGGCTGACTAAATACTTTTTTGCCCCACTGTAAGTTACAAAGACATTATGTACAGTGGTGTAGAAAAGTGTTTGTCCGCTTCCTGATTTCTCATTTTTTTTTGTATGTTTGTCACACTTAAATGTTTCAGATCATCAAATAAAATTTAAATATTAGACAAAGATAACACAAGTAAACACAAAATGCAGTTTTTAAATGAAGGTGTTTATTATTAAGGGTACAAAAAAAATCCAAACCTACATGGCCCTCTGTGAAAAAGTGATTGCCCCCTAAACCTAATAATTGGTTGGGGCACCCTTAGCAGCAACAACTGCAATCAAGCGTTTGCGGTAACTGGTAGCGAGTCTTTTACAGTGCTGTGGAGGAATTTTGGCCCACTCATCTTTGCAGAATTGTTGTAATTCAGCCACATTGGAGGGTTTTTCGAGCATGAACCGCCTTTTTAAGGCCATGCCATAGCACCTCTATCAGATTCAGGTCAGGACTTTCACTAGGCCACTCCAAAGTCTTCATTTTGTTTTTCTTAAGCAATTCGGAGGTGGACTTGCTAGTGTGTTTTGGATCATTGTCCTGCTGCAGAACCCAAGTGTGCTTCAGCTTGAGGTCATGAACAGATGGCCTGACATTCTCCTTCAGGATTTTTTAGTAGACAGCACAATTCATGATTCCATTTACCACAGCAAGTCTTTCAGGTCCTGAAGCAGCAAAACAGCCCCAGACCATCACACTACCACCACCATATTTTACTGTTGGTATGATGTTCCTTTTCTGAAATGCTGTTACTTTTATGCCGGATATAATGAGACACACACTTTCCAAAGAGTTCAACTTTTGTCTCATCAGTCCACAGAGTATTTTTCCAAAAGTCTTGAGGATCAAGATGTTTTCTAGCAAAACTGAGACAAACCTTTATGTTCTTTTTGCTCAGCAGTGGTTTTCGTCTTAGAACTCTGCCATGCAGGCCATTTTCCCCCAGTCTCTTTCTTATGGTGGAGTCATAAACACTGACCTTAACTGAGGCAAGAGAGGCCTGCAGTTCTTTGGATGTTGTGGGGTCTTTTGTGACCTCTTGGATGAGTCGTCGCTGCGTTCTTGGGGTAATTTTGGTCGGCCAGCCATTCCTGGGAAGGTTCACCACTGTTCCATGTTTTCACCATTAGTAGATAATGGCTCTCACTGTGGTTCGCTGGAGTCCCAAAGCTTTAGAAATGTTTTTATAACCTTTTCCAGACTGATAGATCGCAATTACTTTGTTTCTCATTTGTTCCTGAATTTCTTTGGATTGCAGCATGATGTTGAGCTTTTAAGGATCTTTTGGTCTACTTCACTTTGTCATGCAGGTCCTATTTAAGTGATTTCTTGATTGAGAACAGGTGTGGCAATAATCAGGCCTAGGTGTGGCTAGAGAAATTGAACTCAGCTTTCCAAAGATGTGATAAACCACAGTTAATTTATGTTTTAACGGGGGGTGCAATCACTTTTTCACACAGGGCCATTTAGGTTTGGATTTTTTTTTACCCTTAAAAATAAACACCTTCATTTAAAAACTGCATTTTGTGGTTACTTGCGTTATCTTTGTCTAATATTTAAATTTGTTGGATGATCTGATACATTTTAGTGTGACAAACATACAAAAAAATGAGAAACCAGGAAGGGGGCAAACACTTTTTCACACCACTGTATATGTCCAAGTCATTATGGATATGCGATGCATTCGGCCAAAAATGAAAATCTCGGCGTATGCCAGCATTTTAGACCAATTTTTATACGTTTGGTAAATGCTGCCTAAATCGTCAAGGTGTGACAAGGCCTTTTGGAAGCTATCCCATCCCCCATCAGTGCAACTTAATTTCAGTTGATTAAATCCTGACTGAGCCTTTAAAAAGGTCTGTGACACAGACAGATTGTCGCACCACAAAGAGCTCATGATGAGCAGAAGCAAAGAGCTCTCTCTGGACCTTTGCAACCTCATTGTTGCAAAACATAATGATGGCATTGGTTACAGGCACACTTCTAAACTGCTGAATGTTCCAGTAAGCACTGTTGGAGCCATCATTTGGAAGTGGAAAGAACATCATTTTATCATAAACTGGCCATGACCTGGAGCCCCTTGCAAGATTTCTGACAGAGGAGTCAAAAGAATTGTCAGAAGAGCTATCCAAGAGCCAAAGACCACTCGTGGAGAGCTCCAGAAAGACCTAGAGTTAGCAGGGACTGCTGTTTCAAAGAAAACAATAAGTACTGCATTCAGCCGACATGGGCTCTCTCCCCGCTCACCTCGCTAGACTCCTTTGCTGAAGAAAAAACATGTTGAAGCTCATTTAAAGTTTGCTGCACAACATTTGGGCAAGCCAGTAAAATACTGGGATAATATAGTCTGGTCAGATGAGACCAAAATTGAACTTTTAGGGTGCCAAAGCACAGAGCATGTTTGGAGAAGAAACAGCACCGCATATTAGCCCAAATCACCATACCGACAGTGAAGTTTGGAGGTGGGAGCATCATGGTATGGTGGTGTTTTTTTTAGCACATGGTACAGGCAGACTTCATATAATTGAAGAAATGATGAATGGTCAAATGTACAAAGACATCCTTGATAAGAACCTGTTGCCATCTGCCAAGATGCTGAAGATGAAATGAGGGTGGACATTTCAGCAAGACAATGATCTCAAACACACAGCCAAGGAATGTCTCAAATGGCTCCAGAAAAGGAAAATAAAGCTGCTAGAATGGCCCATTCAGTCACCTGACTTGAATCCAACTGAAAATCTATGGAACAACCCGAAGATCAGAGTTCATAGAAGACACCCACGGACCCTTCAAGATTCGACGATAGTTTATGTGGAAGAATGGGCTAAAATCACTCCTGAGCAATGCCTGTGCCTAGTTTCTCCATACAGAAGGCATCTGGAAGCTGTTATTACCAACAAAGGCTTTTCTACTAAATATTAATGGAATTTCACCAAGTGTGTTCAATACTTATTCCCTCTGTTATTCCATTTTATTAAATATAACTTCTTCTGTGAACACAGTTGCCATGATTTCTTTGTATATATGGATTACTTAGGTTGTTACTGATATCTGGTGCAAATTTCAGGTCAGCTTCATCAGAAATGTTTAATGAGAAAAATGTTGACGTGTTCAATACTTATTTTTCCCGCTGTAGATCCATATGCATGTCTTGTGTACAGTAGGAAAGTACAGAGTGTATTCTGTGTAGCACAATGCTATAATTATATGAATATAATTATTAATAATCAACAATTAAAATTAGTAATTACGAAATTACCTCATTCTAACACTAGGGCACCATTTCCAAGAGAGCAGAAAACTCGTTAATGACTGAGTTCAAGAATTTGGTGATTAATAAGCAAAGTTAAACAATCATTTGATCAGTCTCTTAATCTGTGCTAAATCCTTGACACTGAGTGATTCGGAAACCTTGGACACAGGAACAACACATTTAACTCAGTTTAGCAATTTCGTGAAAGAGGTGATAGCAAACATTTGTGAAGCTTTGTCAAATGAAGAAATAACCAGATGTTATAATTAGGGATGAGCCGATGCGATCCACTGTATCGGTATCCGTTTCAATCCAGGCAAAATGGCTGGATCAGTATTGGTAAGGAATGAAAGTAATTTACCAGTCCGATACATTAATAGTATTAAAATAAAATGAAGGTGGTGTAGCGCCCATAATGGTAACATTATGTAGCTCACATATTTTACTGCAGAGACCCAAGCATAGAAGGACTTTAAGCTTGCGGTGTGTATTGACATCACGCCTCAGTTGGACAATGAGTCTGGACCACCTGCGGACTTGAGAGGAAGTCAGAGGATCTGGAGCGAGAGCCTGAAAGGACTGTCTGACCTCCTGGGGTCAGACAGAAGAGCAAGGAGGACTTTGAAGTGATTAAGTGTAAATAGAAGGATTTGACTTGATTGTGTGATTCTGTGTTTGATGTGTGGGTATAAATGTATGTGGGTTTACCGCAGCTCTTTCTCTTTTTTCCCGTCTGAGAGAGAGAGAGCTGGGGACTTGAGATGAATAAACCATACTGAGAAATTATCCAGTCTCATCATTTCATGATCCCCACAGTGGGATCATGTTCTCAGCCACACTGTGCGCGGCTTCTATTCTCACCAGCAACCAGTGTCACCTCACTGGAGCCTGTCTGTGGGACTCGTCTCAATATGTTGCTGTGTGGTACCAGCATTTAAAATTTTCTTCTTTCTTTCTTCATTGGAACATCAACGCCAGCAACTTGATAAAACACTTGCAAAAGTATCACGGTAAAGGAGTATGCCGAATTCTGTCAAGGACCGAGCAGAAGGAAGTGCTTTTCCATCTCGGAGGCTGGACGCTAAAAGTGAAACCTAAGTAAAAGAATGAAACTGAAAGTAAAAACCAGACTGGAGTGTGGAAACAAAGATATAACATGGGCTTACTGACATAATTCTCGGCCCAGGAAACACGCACGCAGGCTCAGGTAAGATTTGATAGCTTTATTCAACAGTAAAGGGATGTTTGGATGCCTGTATGAGATATGGATGTGGATTGTGGGTGGACGATGAGAGTCGGGAACAGAGCAGCACACCGTGCGGCCAGGCAACCCTATGGGAGAAACAGAGACAGGGAAATTAGCTGGGCTAAACCACACGGGGAAGTAATGCAGAGTGGTGCTTACTTGCAGAAGGGAAGATGGCTGGTGTTGGCTAGGATCTTCGGCCTGGGAGACAGCGCCCTGCTGTGCACACGACGAGGCATGGAGATGCGGGAGAAGGAGATGGTGAAGATGGGAGAATCCGCCGCCAGGGAATCCACCTGTGCACAGGGGAAGGCTGATAGACAGGTAAGTGATAAACAGCTTACGTGTAGTAGCGAAGAGTGGCAGGATGGAAGAGACGATCCTGCTGAGGGTTTGAGCATGTAGTAGAACACTCCAGACCGATGCTCAGGGCGGAGTGGAATAAATAGCCCATCACTGACGAGGCACAGGTGTGCACGCAGCTGAGGTGGATGCCTGAGAGCGGTGAGTTGTGACAGTACTCCCCCCCCCCAGCAGCGCCTCCTGGCGCTGGTTTATCTGGGTTCGCCCGGTGGAACTCCGTGATGAGATCTTTGTCCAGCACAAAAGAAGAGCGCACCCAGGATCTCCACTCTGGGCCATATCCCTCCCAATCCACCAAGTACTGCAGCCCACAACCTCGACGCCGGGAGTCCAGGATGGAGGCAACTCCCCACGCCGGGTGGCCGTCGATCATCATGGGAGCGGGTGGTGCCCTAGGAGGAGGACAGAGTGGGTCGGAGATCACAGGCTTAACCCTGGACACATGAAAAGTGGGACACACACGGAGGGAGGGGGGAGGGCCAAACGCACAGCCACCGGGTTGATAATTTTAGAGATGGTGAAGGGACCGATGAAACGTGGAGCCAGCTTCCACTTCTTGGCCTTGAGATTGATGTCCTGAGATGACAACCAGACCCGTTGGCCCACCTGGTAACTGGGAGCCGGCCTCCTGTGGCGATTGGCTGTGGTGCTGTTGCGCACCGCCGTGCATAAAAGCGCCTCGTGCGCCCTGGTCCACAAGCTCCAGCAGCGTCTCACATGCACCTGAATAGATGGAACAGCCAACTCACTCTCCTGCTTGGGAAACAAGGGGGGGTCGTAGCCCAATGACGCCCTGAAGGGGGACATCCCAGTAGCCGATGACCGTGCCGTATTGTGGGCGTACTCTACCCAGGCCAAGTAAGAGCTCCAGAAGGATGGGTTGGAGGAGGTGACGCAGCGCAGGGCAGCCTCCAGCTCCTGATTGGCGCGCTCACACTGCCCGTTAGATTGGGGGTGATGACCGGAGGAAAGACTCACCGTGGCCCCCAGGGCGTTGCAAAAGCACCTCCACACTTGTGACATGAACTGAGGCCCCCGATCAGACACGACGTCCACAGGGATCCCGTGCAGCCTGACCACATGTTGGACGAGGAGGTCGGCCGTCTCTCGTGCCGAAGGGAGACCCCGGAGTGGCACAAAGTGGGCGGCCTTGGAGAACCGATCCACAATCGTCAGAACCGTGTTGTAGGTGTTAGAGACAGGGAGGCCAGTGATGAAGTCGAGGGCGATGTGCGACCAGGGCCTGCCCGGGACCGGCAGGGGCTGGAGTAGGCCCGCGGGGGGGAAATTCAGGGACTTGCCAGTGGCACACTGGGGGCAAGCCTGGACGTAATTGGCGACCAGTCGGGAGACGCCAGGGTGACAGGCGAGCTTGGACGTGTGGGCCCAGTGAATGACCTCCCGCCGAACAGCTGATGGAACGAAGAGCCTCCCATCCGGACCGCCGCCAGGGTCCGGTTCAGCCTCCAGCGCCTTCCGGATCTTGTCCCTGATGGACCAGGAGACCGCCCCCACAACACACGAGCTGGGCAGGATGGTGTGGTCCAGCTCCTCCGGAGCCTCAGGAGCGAACTGTCTAGATAGGGCGTCGGGCAACCCATTCTTTGAGCCTGGACGGTAGGTGATGGTGAATTGGAACCGAGCAAAAAACAGAGACCAGCGCGCCTGGCGGGCATTCAGACACCGGGCTGACCTCAAATACTCGAGATTCTTGTGGTCCGTCCAAACCACAAAAGGCTGAGCTGCCCCCTCCAGCCAGTGGCGCCACTCCTGCAGCGCGAGCTTGACAGCTAGAAGTTCCCTGTCGCCGACGTCATAATTACGCTCGGCTGCCAACAGCCGCCGGGAGAAGAAGGCGCAGGGCCGCTTGACACCATCCACCGGTGATCGCTGGGAAAGCACCGCCCCCACCCCCGTGTCAGATGCGTCCACCTCCACCAGACACTGCAGCGCGGGGTCAACCTGGGTTAGGACCCGGGAGGAAGAGAACTCCATCTTCAGGGTCTCGAATGCGGTTGCTGCCTCCTCGGTCCACTGGAAGGGCACCTTGGGGGAAGTGAGGCGGGTCAGGGGAGTAACGATGGTGCCAAAGTTGGGAACAAAGCGACGGTAGAAATTGGCAAAGCCGATGAATTGTTGCACCTGTTTCCTGGAGGCAGGCGTGGGCCACTCGACCACCGCTTTAACCTTGGCGGGGTCGGGGAGAATCTGGTTATGGGAAATAACAAATCCCAGGAAAGAGGTGGTCTTGGCATAAAACTCGCATTTCTCCGTCTTGATGTAAAGCCCGTTTTCCAACAACCGCTGCAGAACCCGCCTCACGTGAGCCTGGTGCTCCTCCCGAGACCTGGAGAAGATGAGAATGTCATCCAAGTATACGGAGACGAAGACCCCCAGGAAATCTCGTAGGACGTCATTGATGAGCCGCTGGAAGGTGGCGGGAGCATTGGTGAGCCCAAATGGCATTACTAAGTACTCGAAGTGGCCGCTGGGCGTCCAAAAGGCCGTCTTCCACTCATCGCCCTCCCGGATCCGGACGAGATGGTAGGCGCTGCGGAGATCTAACTTCGTGAACCAGGTCGCCCCCTGGAGGGAGTGGAAAGCGGTGTCCATAAGAGGCAGGGTGTAGCGGTCCTTCACCGTAATGTCATTAAGGGCCCTGAAGTCGATACACGGACGAAGGGACCCATCTTTCTTGGAGATGAAGAAGAAACCGGCACCAGGCGGGGACGAGGAGGGGCGAATGATCCCAGCACTGAGCGACTCTCTGATGTACGTGTCCAATGCCTCACGTTCAGGAGCAGAAAGGCTGTATAGGCGGCCGGATGGTAATGTTGCCCCCAGGCGGAGGTTTATGGCACAATCATACGGGCGGTGAGGAGGAAGAGACATCGCCTTGGACTTGCTCTACACAATTCTCAAGTCATGGAACTCCTGGGGCACCAGGGTAAGGTCTGGAGGAGCGGAGACCGGAGCGGGCGGAGGAGAGGATGGGGCGCATGCCGCAGACTGGAGACAAGTGCTCAGGCAGAAAGAGCTCCATGAGAGGACACTACCAGATTGCCAATCGAGGACGGGGTTGTGCAGGCGCAGCCACGGGTAACCCAGGATGACGGGAGCCGCAGAGGAAGCCAAGACATACAGGCAGAGGTCCTCACGGTGGTTGCCAGAAATTATTATTGGCACCGGCTTGGTGCGGTGTGTCACTACTCCCAGGGGCGAGCGAGAAAGGGTGACAAGGTTGAGTGGAGCTGACAACGGCTGACAGGGTATACCCAAACGGGTTGCCAGGCTCTTGGAAATAAAGTTTTGCTCTGCCCCCGAGTCCACCAGTGCGTGAGTGAAGTGCCCGGTGGAGTTGTGGCAAAATCTGATGGGCAGAGAGCAGTTGGAGAGGGGATTTGGCCGGTTAGAGTCCGCGAGGCCCCCTACAGTGACTCGCGGACCCCCCCCCCCCCCCATTTGGCTTGGCCGGACACTGCTCCATGGTATGCTGGTCGCCTCCGCAATACATGCAGAGGCCCAGCTCCCATCGACATTGTCTCTCCGCTAGAGGGAGCCTGGTGCGCCCGACCAACATAGCCTCTGGCTCATCGGTGGACTCCGGAGTGGGTAACGCCAGGGGGCGAGACTGAGGAATGCGGGCGGAGAATCCGCGGGGGCGGCTGACAGACTTCCGCTCGGCGGCCCGCTCCCGCAGCCTGTTATCCAAACTAATAGTTAGAGAGATTAGCTCGGACAGCCGCCCTGGAAGGTCCCGGCTGGCCAACTCGTCCCGCAGACCAGAACTGAGGGTACGGAGGAAAATGCTGCAGATAGATGCCTCTCCCCAGCCAACCTCCTCCGCTGCCACCCGGAAGTCAACAGCGTAATCCGCCGCTGACCGGCTAACCTGTTGAAGGCTAAGGAGCCGGTCGGCGAGGACGCTGTCACGACGCGAGTGATCAAACACCTCGAGAAAGTCCCGCACGAGAGGCTCGCGTAGCTGGGCTTCGACATGACAGCGTAAGCCCAAGCTAACGCTCGCCGCTCCAAGAGATTAGCCATATAGCCAATTCGGCTGTGGTCTGAGGAGAAATCCCTGGGAACGCGCAGGAACACCGACTCACACTGTAAGATGAACCCCCGTGCCTCACCGAGCTTCCCGTTGAAGCAAGCGGGGGTTGGGATCGGCGTGAGCCGGGTCGGCGCTCCCGAGCTAGGCTGGCCAGCTGCGGAGGCGGCCGAAGCCGGTCCGCCCTGATGAGCCGGGGGGAACGCCTGCTGGGGGTCAAGACGGTCTAACCGGTGAGTTATCAAAGTCAATTGGTTGAATATGACCTGCTGTTGATGAGCTATCATATCCACCTGAGCCTCGAGAGTGGAAAAACCGCATGCGAGCCCGCTGTCCGCTGGGCCTCTTTGCTGGAGCCGTACTGACATAATTCTTGGCCCAGGAAACACGCACGCAGGCTCAGGTAAGATTTGATAGCTTTATTCAACAGTAAAGGGATGTTTGGATGCGTGTATGAGATATGGATGTGGATTGTGGGTGGACGATGAGAGTCGGGAACAGAGCAGCACACCGTGCGGCCAGGCAACCCTATGGGAGAAACAGAGACAGGGAAATTAGCTGGGCTAAACCACACGGGGAAGTAATGCAGAGTGGTGCTTACTTGCAGAAGGGAAGGTGGTTGGCGTTGGCTAGGATCTTCGGCCCGGGAGACAGCGCCCTGCTGCGCACACGACGAGGCGTGGAGATGCGGGAGAAGGAGATGGCGAAGATGGGAGAATCCGCCGCCAGGGGATCCACCTGTGCACAGGGGAAGGCTGATAGACAGGTAAGTTATAAACAGCTTACGTGTAGTAGCGAAGAGTGGCAGGATGGAAGAGACGATCCTGCTGAGGGTTTGAGCGCGTAGTAGAACAGACGGCTCCAGACCGATGCTCAGGGCGGAGTGGAATAAATAGCCCATCACTGACAAGGCGCAGGTGTGCGTGCAGCTGAGGTGGATGCCTGAGGGCGGCGAGTTGTGACACTTACCTTTTGACAGAGAGTTACAGCTGATGAGAGGTAGGTGACAGAAACATAAATAGCAAATTATAACAGTGAACTGGAAGCAGGACTAGAACAAGAGGGCTACAAGAAGTGGAACAGGAATGACTTCAAAATAACTAAAAAACTAAAATCTAAGAATGGACAGAGAATAAGATCAGAAACACTATTAAATAAACTGAGGACCAGGAGAATACTTATGATAATAATAACAAATGTCAAAAATACAACTTAGAGGGTAAGTTCCTTTATTTTCAGATCTACAACATTTTTTTACCTTATGTGTGGTGTGTGTGATATGAGTGTATGTGGTAGTGCCCGCCCCCCTAGGGTGGCGTGAGGTTGGCACAGCCCATCTGTATATAAACCCAGGTTGTTGTAATAAAGTTGAGAGTGTTAGCTGCATGAAGACTCGCTTCCTGCTTGGTCATTTTACAGACATAACATTTGGCGACGAGGAGAAGAATGGTAGCATTCTGGCTAAATCAGTGACTATTGCCGTCTCTGGAAAACCCAGGTGAGCCGGTGATTTTGTGGCCGCAGTGGAGACGTGAGTTTGAGGAGTATATCAACTCGCTGGGTCTCCCTTGGCTTGGTGGGAGACAGTGGCAGGCCCTCCTGGCCCGTAACCTCGGCACAGAGGGCCGAAGGATCCTCGACTCACTGGACACGAGTGAGGGCTACGAGGAGGCCATCAGGCACATGGCAGCGTACTTTGTGGAGCGGAAGAGGACCAGAGAACGGTGGGCAAAGGAGCTGGTGGCGCTAGGGACGACAGAGCTAGTTAGCTTGGGAAAGCTAACGGCTCAGTCAAAGTCTATGGACAGGCTAGCTGACAGGCTAGTTTCATGCCAAAACAAAGCTATGGGCGCCGAGCTGGGCCTCAAGGCAGAACCGGGGCCATGTGTGGAGGAGCCCCTGGCCACTGAAAACAGCGCGCCCCGAAGGATGGTCAGGACCACAATGGGTGGTGAAGCTGGACGGCGTGAGGGTGCCCATGTTGATAGCCACTGCAGCCACGCGGTCCATCGTGAATGAGGCCTGGTTTCAGAGGCTCACACCCCGGCACCCAGATGCGGTGGAACTGCCGGACGACGAGGACTCCGGTAATGGCAGGAGTATTACGCTGACGGTGCAGTACGGCAAGAAAACCCTTCCAGCGTTCTGGTTCCAGGTGGCATGCCGAGGCGAAAATGTCATGGGGTGAGACCTGTTTGAGGAGCTGGGTTTCACTCTCGAAACCGGTGGACAAACGGTCAGCGGCCCAGAACCAGTTCGCACAGGCTTTGCGGATGTGGGTGTGGCTGAGGATCACATTGTGGACAGTGAGAGTGAAACAGACAGCGAATGGGACCCAGAGAGTGACTATAGCTCAGATGGTGATAAAATGGAAGATGAACAAGAACTGGAATTGCTGCCACCCCTCAAGTAGCCAGAACCAGAGCGGAGAGAGAGAGAGCCCGAGTTAGGTGGGACCATGTAGGCTGAGAGCCCCAGGAAAGAGCCACAGCTGGACACAATGACGGTGCAGCGGAGTACCGAGACTGAGTGCGCTGGATGCAGTGGTGAGGAGCCCAGGTCAGTGAACAAGCCCGGTGAAGGTGATGGTGCATGCACCAGAGGTGAGCAGCAGCAGGACGCAGAGGCAACGCAGCAGGACACCTGGAGCGAGGGGGCCGAGAGCAGTGACGACGTGCCCGGGTCGGGAGATGGAGCTGACGGGAGTGTCACCGAGAGCCCCGAGGGACAGCAGCTACAGCCGGACATGGATGACGGCGCGGTTCGGGACACGAACTGGTCTGGCGAGCTGGGAGGTGGTAGTGACTGGAGCAACGATAACCCAGTGAGGGTAGACCCCAGTGCCGGTGGCCACGTTGTCCTTGGTGTGGGAACCGGATGGCACCGTGGGGTCCCCGTGAGGAAGGCTGCCGAGGCTGGAGGACAGGAAAGCGGAACAAACTGGCGCGATTCTGCAGCGCGCCAGATGCCATCGTCGGGATGAGAGTGCGGACCGGGTCGGCGGGACGGCCCGACACAGGAAGAAGGTCCGGAGACGACGCGGTGAGCACAGGAGACCGGGTTGGGTTCCCCTGCAGGTTGACAGCAAGGTCCGGCCCTGAGAAAGAAAAAAGGTCATGGCGGGTAGAGACATTTTTGCCAGGGAGGGGTGTTTCGATCCTGGGGGGAGGCAGTGGCCGGGCTTGCTGATGCCATGGGGCTGCCCAGGCCCTTCATGGTGGTATAGAAGATGATGGCTACCAAGAGACATTGGTGTTACTTAAAACTTTTCTTGTGTAAATACCGTATGTGAATTTGTATTTTGTATATAGTGGATGCTGGTATGCATGTGAGTGAATGTATGAGTATTATGGGATTATTTTGTACATTGTAAAGAGACGTGGTCCAATTTTGACTTGTTTTGTGTGAATGTGATAGGTTTGTTCTAATATAATATATTATTCTCATTGTTCTTAGTGCGTGATTCGGGTTTCTAAATTTGGGTGGTTTTCAATTGTGTGTGTGGTTTTGCACTTTTCTAAAGGGGGGAATGTGGTGTGTGTGATATGAGTGTGTGTGGTAGTGCCCGCCCCCCTAGGGTGGCGTGAGGTTGGCACAGCCCATCTGTACATAAACCCAGGTTGTTGTAATAAAGTTGAGAGTGTTAGCTGCAAGAAGACTTGCCTCCTGCTTGGTCGTTTTACAGACATAACATTATGCATTAAAGTGGCACTTTGAATTTCATCTGAATGTTTGCTTAAATACTCAGCTTTAAATGTCATGAATGGCCCCTTCGGGGCAGAGAAACAGACCCACGCACTGGACTGCAGTAGTGACATTTATTAACGGAGATAAACAGAAAATCCAGAACTGTGCAGAGAACACAAAAATACAAGCGAAGGTAACTTACAGGGAAAGCACTCCAGAGCCAAAATCGTTCTGGAGGTGACGAGGAGACAACTTAGTCGAATCAAGACAGCCACGGTGCAAGAACAAACTGGCAGTGCTTAAATAGCTGACAACATGAAAACAAATGAGCAGCAGGTGCAGAAAGATGAGCGGGCAGGTGACCTAATTAAACAACTGCTCACAGCTGAGATGGCTGAGGAACAGACAGTGAGTAGATGGTGGGAGTGTCTGAAAAAGGAGAAAGGGCACTCGTGTCACAGAACCAAAATATAAACAGAAACTGACAAAATAATAATAACAGACATAAAATACTCAGAAATAAATTAAGAGTCTGAGTTTGGTGAAGACACCGCGCTCAGACTCATGACATTAAAGTTTTTGCAAAAACTTGCACTTAAAACTTCAGAATGCATGTTTACATGGTGCTGACCAGTGAAATGCTGCCAATGTTGCAAGGTTTAAAATAAGAAAAAGCAGCAGCGTTGCTGAACTGAGTCAAATCTGTAATATATTTTTGGACTTTTAGATTTGTGCATTTACAGTGCATCTAAAAAGTATTCACAGCACTTTACTTTTTTCACATTTTGTTATGTTACAGCCTTATTCCAAAATGGATTAAATTCATTTTTTCTCAAAATCCTACACACAATATTCCATAATGACAACGTGAAAAAAATTTTTTGGTTATTTTTGCAAATTTATTAAAAACAAAAAACTAACAAATCACATGTACTCACATGTAAGTATTCATAGCCTTTGCCGTGTAGCTCAAAATTGAGCTAGAGCTCAGGTGCATCCTGTTTCCACTGATCATCCTTGAGAGGTTTCTACAGCTTAATTGGAGTCCACCTGTGGTAAATTCAGCTGATTGGACGTGATTTGGAAAGGCACACACCTGTTTATATAAAGTCCCACAGTTGACAGTGCATGTCAGAGCACAAACCAAGCATGAAGTCAAAGGAATTGTCTGTAGACCTCCAAGACAGGATTGTCTCGAGGCACAAATCTGGGAAAGGCTACAGAAAAGTTTCTGCTGCTTTGAAGGTCCCAATGAGCACAGTGGCCTCCATCATCTGTAAATGGAAGAAGTTCAGAACCATCAGGACTCTTCCTAGAGCTGGCCGGCCGTCTAAACTGAGTGACCGGGGGAGAAGGGCCTTAGTCTGGGAGGTGACCAAGAACCCGATGGTCACTCTGTCAGAGCTCCAGTGATTCTCTGTGGAGAGAGGAGAACCTTCCAGAAGGACAACCATCTCTGCAGCAATCCACCAATCAGGCCTGTATGGTAGTAAAAGGCACATGGCAGCCCGCCTGGAGTTTTCCAAAAGGCACCTGAAGGACTCTCAGACCATGAGAAACAAAATTCTCTGGTCTGATGAGTCACAGATTGAACTCTTTGGCGTGAATGCCAGGTGTCATGTGTGGAGGAAATCAGGACCACTCATCACCAGAACAATACCATCCCTACATGAAGCATGGCGGTGGCAGCATCATGCTGTGGGGGGATGCTTTCAGTGGCAGGAACTGGGAGACTAGTCAGGATAGAGGGAAAGAAGAATGCAGCAATGTACAGAGACATCCTGGATGAAAACCTGATTCAGAGCGCTCTTGACCTCAGACTGGGTCAACGGTTCATCTTTCAGCAGGACTACGACCCTTAGCACACAGCCAAGATATCAAAGGAGTGGCTTCAGGACAACTCTGTGAATGTCCTTCAGTGGCCCAGCCAGAGCCCAGACTTGAATCCAATTGAACATCTCTGGAGAGATCTGAAAATGGCTGTGCACCGACGCTACCCATCCAACCTGATGGAGCTTGAGAGATGCTGCAAAGAGTAATGGGTGAAACTGTCCAAAGATAGGTGTGCCAAGCTTGTAGCATCATATTCAAAAAGACTTGAGGCTGTAATTGCTGCTAAAGGTGCATCAACAAAGTACTGAGCAAAAGCTGTGAATATTTATGTACATGTGATTTCTTAGTATTTTATTTTTAATAAATTTGAAAAAATCTCCAAAAAAAACTTTTTTCACCTTGTCATTATGGGGTACTGTGTGTAGAATTTTGAGGAAAAAATGAATTTAATCCATTTTGGAATAAGGCTGTAACATAACAAAATGTGGAAAAGCGCTGTGAATACTTTCCGGATGCACTGTGTGTAAAATGCAACCATTCATCCATCCATTTTCTACTGCTTAATCCTTTTCGGGTCGCGGAGGGGCTGGAGTCTATCCCAGCATCTTTGGGCGAGAAGCAGAGTACACCCTGGACAGATCGCCAGTCCATCGCAGGGCCAACACAGACAGACAACCATTCACTCGCACATCCACACCTAAGGACAATTTAGAATCCCCAGTTGATGCCAGGTAACCTCACCTGCGTGTCTTTGGCATGTGGGAGGAAACTGGAGTGCCCGGAGTAAACCCACGTTGACACGGGGAGAACATGCAAACTCCACACAGAAGGGTCACCAATGGTCTGGGGGTGGGATCGAACCCATGATGGTCAAGGGTGGAATCGATCCCATGACCTTCTTGCTGTGCTGCCACTGTGCTAACCACTGCACCACCATGCTGCCAAAAGTATGTTCTGTACTTTTTTTTTTTGTTACTTATTTGTACCCGTAGGTAGATTCGGTTTGCAGTCTGGTGACAAGCCACCGGCTGCTGGTCGCTGCGTGCGCGAGCGCCCTAAACCTACATGTTTTTGGTATGCGGGAGGAAACCGGAGAAATCCTGGAGTAAACCCGCGCAACACGGGGAGAACATGCAAACTCCACACAGCTCACTGTTGGTCGGGGGCTGGAATCGAACCCACGATCCCCGCGATCCCCCGGCCGAGGGTAAAACTGTGCTGCCACAGTGCTAAACCACTGCGCCACCGTGCAGTGGCGCAGTAGTTTTTTTTTGTTGTTTTAAATAAGAGGGACAGTATTGGGTTTGGATCAGTTTCGGCCGATACCACTGGTCAACACCATATTTATTGTCTTAAGTTCTTTTTAGCTGATTTAGGACAATTTTGATGTGCTGAATCCAAAAATCCCATTGGTTTTACTCAGTCAGGTCAACTTTTTGAACTATGGCCACATGTTTTTTACATTTTTGTTTACATGTACAGGTATTTTCGCTTTATATGATGCAAAATTCTTTTTTATTTCTTGAAATTCTCTGAATTTTGAACAATGATGATGTAACATTCAATTTACATGTACTTACCTTTATCAATGTCTATTATTCAGTTTACAGTACAACTGTACAACTGCTGTACAACTGCTTACAACTTAGCATAAAAACCTGGCCTGATTGAGAGAAGCGGATGTCATTTTCGGATTCAGCGGTGCAAAATTGTCTTAAATCAGTTGAAAAAAGACAACTTACAAAAAAATTGTGTTTGTTATGTTGTTTACTCAATGTCACAGATCGGTATCAGACTTGAAAAAGTGGTATCGGCTCACCCCTAGTTGTAATAACGACTGTAATTTTGCATATATGAGAAAAGAACAATAGTTACATACTGTATACAGGGGAATAAATATATTTATAAGTCTTGCATGTGTGAAATAAGGCTGCAATATGAATGAGTATCTTAATGGAGAATAGGTAAAACTCCTGGAGGAAACAGACGACAATGCAAAGTTAATGGAAAGAGAATTTTTGAAAAAATGTTTAGAGAGAAGACTGTCATGATTCCCTGTGTGCCATTACGCGGCGCACGAGGGAGGGAATGAAAAACCTAGTTGCAAGAGTAGAACGTGCCATTTATTAATGTAAACCAGGAAAATAACAAGTCCAGTTATGACCACACAAATACAGGGAGTTGCAATGATGAGGTAAAGACCAACAGACATACAGGGTGCCTGCCGGATGCTCTATAGCCCGGCGAAGGGAATGCCTAATGCCGTAGAGCTACTGTCGGCACAGGTAAAAAGGCAAACATGACTTACAGTGCTGGAGCGATCCGGGGCTGTCCGTGCAGTCTGGTGGATGAAGGAGTGAAGCAGGGTCAGCCGCAACATCAAGGAATAAACCGTCTTAAAATGTCTGGCTGAATAACAAGTAGGTAGAGAATACACACACGTGGAGGAACACGCTGCCATGTATGGAGGTGAATACTCCGATGAGCTCTTCCCACTAACACAGCGTATTTGTAATCATGAAACTAACGAGGGAAGAGATCGCCAGTGAGAGAAAGCGTTGGCTGAACATAATTAAACCCTGGTGTGCATGAGTGAGTGTCAGAGCGTGTGAATAGGAATGAATGGAGTGTGTGTATGTGTGTGAACACCCGTAATGGGAAACAGCTGATGACACTAACAAGAGGAGGAGGTGTGCCCAAGCTGTCAGGGAGCGACGGACCCAAATAGCTCCCTGACGCACCCAATAGAAAATAGGGCAAAAATAACCATAAGTCAGAACTGAGTTTGGGACAACCAAACCCAGGATCATGACAAAGACAGATTAACTTAGGGATGGCAGTTATAGAAAAGATTATGGACAATGTAAATACAAGTTTGTTCTTAAAATGCTACTTTGGCTGTCCTAATACCATGGAAATTGTGCAGGAGTTCCTAGTCTGTAATGGCTGAGGTTCTCAAGAGACTCAGACCAAAAACAGAAAAAAGGCACCCTTATGAAAACCTTAGAAGTACAAAAAGTTTAAAAGGGAGAAGTCTAAGAGCAAAAATGGAAGTTATTTTGTGTAGAGGAAGCTGAGGAAGATCAAGGCGAGGAAGGTGTCGGGACCGGACGGCATCAGCGCAAAGCTCCTCAAGTCCTGTGCAGACCAGCTGTGTGGGATTGTGGAGCACATCTTCAACCTGAGCCTGAAGCTGGGGAGGGTACCACAGCTGTGGAAAACGTCTTGTGTGGTACCTGTACCAAAAACTTCCCACCCCAAAGACCTGAACAGCTACAGACCAGTGGCCTTGACATCCCACATGATGAAGACCCTGGAGAGACTGCTCCTTGCTCACCTCCGCCCCCTGGTGGGACCAGCGATGGATCCACTCCAGTTCGCCTACCAGCATGGCATTGGGGTGGAGGATGCGGTGATCTTCCTCCTTCACCGTTCTCTGTCCCACCTGGAGAAGCCCGGGAATGCAGTGTAGATCATGTTCTTTGACTTTTCCAGTGCTTTCAACACCATCCAACCGATGATCCTGAAGGACAAGCTGCTGTGCGCAGGGGTGGACCAGCACCTGTCATCATGGATCCTGGACTACCTCACTAACCGGCCTCAGTTTGTGAGAACCCGGGACTGTGTGTCCAACACGATCATCAGTAGCACGGGGGCCCCCCAGGGAACGGTTTTGGCTCCCTTCCTGTTCACCCTTTATACTGCGGACTTCTCACACAACACAACACACTGCCATCTACAGAAGTTCTCTGACGACTCTGCGATCGTTGGCCTCATCTCCAATGGAGATGAAGCTGAGTACAGAGGACTTATCCAGGACTTCGTGGACTGGTGCCATCGGAACTGCCTCCAGATCAATGCGAGGAAAACTAAGGAGCTGGTGGTGGACTGCCGCAGGAAAGGACAACCCCTCACAGCATCAGTAAATATACAGGGAACAGACATCGAGATGGTGACATCCTACAAGTACCTGGGTGTTCATCTGAACAATAAACTGGACTGGTCACACAATATTGACGCACTCTACAAGAAGGGACAGCGCAGGCTGTTCCTACTGAGGAGACTCAGGTCTTTTGGTGTACAAGGGGCGCTGCTGAAGACATTCTATGACACGGTGGTGGCATCAGCCATCACTTTTGGAGTGGTCTGCTGGGGCAGTGGCATTACGGCAGCCGATAGGAAGAGACTGAACAAACTGATCAAGAAAGCTAGCTCTGTCCTGGGGCAGCGCCTTGACCCAGTGGAGGAGATAGGAGAGAGAAGGATGGTGGCTAAACTGTCATCTCTGCTGGAGGCCGAGTTCCACCCTATGCAGGACATACTGAATGCACTGAGAAGCTCATTTAGCAGCAGACTACATCATCCTAGGTGCACAACCGAGAGGTTTCGCAGGTCCTTCCTACCAACGGCTGTCAGACTGTACAACCTAAGCAGGGCTGCTCGCAGAGATAGCAAAAAGACGTGACAACCTAATAGTTTTTGAATGCAAAAGACGCAATAGACTTATACAATGGTCCCCTCCGGCATACAACTAGGAAAATACCGGTCGCTATGGAGGGTGAGAATATGTATGGGTACATAATCATACCATGTAGGATAACTAAGTAGACGGTTATGCTGTTTCATCCCATCTAGCAACAATGCTCTGCACTGGGTGTGTTTATATATCTACATATTTATTCCATCTAGCTACAATGCTCCGCACTGTGTGTTTATATATCTATATACATATTATTCCATCTAGCTACAATGCTCCGCACTGTGTGTTTATATATTTACATATTTATTCCATCTAGCTACAATGCTCCGCACTGTGTGTTTATATACTCGTATATTTATTCCATCCAGCTACAATGCTCCGCACTGTGTGTCTATATATATATATATATATATATATATATATATATGTTAATATGTACATATGTATACTAGCTGCTCTTGTTTTTTCTTGCCTTCTGATTGTTGCTCTGAGTGTTGCTATCCCTGTGCTGTTGCAATCCTGGAATTTCCCCATTGTGGGACTAATAAAGGCTTATCTTATCTTATCTTATCTTATCTAGAAGAGAAGTGGGAGAAGAGAGCTGTGTAGGTGGACCAAAAGGTCCTCAGCTCTCAGGCTCCTAAGGGTTTTCACATACACATGTAGGGGTGGGCTTTACAGCGATCCCCACTAATCAGAGAGGGTGGCAGAGCCATTTCCCCCTGCATGTAAATCAGCTCACCCAGGTATGAAGCAGAGATTCATCCTGATTCAGGGAACTGATTGGAGGTTCTGGCGCATGCACCAAGTCTAAAATTAGCAAGGTCACACAGCCACAACATAGGCAAGAGGGGGTTAGACAACCTGCCCCATATAATCCAGCTTACCTGTTTTAATACACTGTGGATCAGAATGCAGCTTTAGGGGCCATGCACGTAACGTTTTTACCCCAAACTGTGGACGTTCGTCTACACTTTAGCTGTCTGTGCATACTATGCTGGGTATTTGAAGGTGTGAATGTGTAGAGATTTGAAACCATACTCCAGAGTAGAGACGTTTTCTCGGCACTGATTTTGTGCATCCATGTGCACAGAAATAAAGAGCAACAGGATGTTAGAGCTCCAATTTACAATAGATTTCAGCCAATCCACATACCAAGGAACATTTATTTCTCACAGAGAAATACAAATACGGAGGTTGTATTTCTGTATTTCTCACAGAAATACAAGCTCCATGATTTAACATTTACTCCTCCTGAATCCGAGGTTCGACCAACGGCCGGACTCTCCTCTCTAGTACCTTGGCAAAGATCTTCCCAGTGAGGCTGAGGAGTGTGATCCCTTTAAAGTTGGAGCACACCTTCCGGTCCCCTTTCTTGAAGAGAGGAACCACCACCCCGGTTTGTCATGCCAAAGGCACTGTCCCCAGCCTCCAGGTAATGTTGCAGAGGCGTGCCAACCATGACACCCCTACAACATCCAGGGCCTTGAGGTACTCAGGGCAAATCTCGTCCACCCCTGGGGCCCGGCCACCAAGGAGCTTTTTAACCACCTCAGCCTCTGTGATGGGCAAGTCATCCTCCTCGTCCACAAGCCCTGCTTGGTGGACGAGGAGGAGCTTGGTGTGTCAGTGGGATTGAGGAGATCCTCGAAGTATTCCTTCCACCGCCTGACGATATCCCCAGTTGAAGTTAGCAGTGCCCCAGCCGCATCATACACAGTGTGGACAGGGAGCTGCTTCCCCCTCCTGAGCCGCTGGACAGTTTGCCAGAATCTCTTCGAGGCCGACCCTTGGATTCACGAGGAGCAATGTGGTTTTCGTCCTGGCCGTGGCACATCGGACCAACTCTTCACCCTCTCAAGAATCCTCGAGGGTTCATGGGAGTTTGCCCAACCAGTTTACAGTACATGTGTTTTGTGGGCTTAGAGAAGGCATTCGACAGAGTCTCTCATGGTTTTTTGTGGGGGGTGCTTTAAGAGTATGGGGTATCAGGCTTGTTGTTACGTGCTATCCGGTCTCTATATGACCATTGTGAGAGTTTGATTCGTATTGCCAACACTTAGTCGGACTCATTCCCAGTGAGAGTTGGACCCCACCAGGGCTGCCCTTTGCCACCAATCATGTTCATAATTTTTATGGACGGGATTTCTAGGTGCAGCCAAGGAACGGAGAGTGTCATGCTTGGTGACGACAGGATCTCATCTCTGTTGTTTGCAGATGATGTTGTCCTGCTGGCTTCATGCAGCAATGACCTACAGGTCTTACTGGGACAGTTTGCTGCTGAGTGTGAGCGGCTGGGATGAGAATCAGCACCTCCAAGTTCGAGTCCATGGCCCTCAGCCGGAAAAAGGTGGATTGTCCTCTCCGGGTTGGAGGCAAGCTCCTGCACCAAGTGGAGGAGTTTAGTATCTCGGGGTCTTGTTCACGAGTGAGGGGAAAATGGAGTGAGAGATTGACAGACAAATCGGAGCAGCATCTGCAGTGATGCAGACGTTGTACCAGTCCATTGTGATGAAGAGGGAGCTAAGCTCTACGGCAAAGCTGTCAATTTACCAGTCAATCTAGGTTCCTACCCTCACCTATGGTCACGAGCTTTGGGTAATGACCGAAAGAATGAGATCGCGGATACAAGCAGCTAAAATGAGCGTTCTTCGTAGGATTGCTGGACTCACCCTTAGAGATAGGGTGAGGAGCTCTGTCATCCGGGTGAAGCTCAGAGTAACACCGCTGCTCCTCCACATTGAAAGGAGCCAGTTGAGGTGGTTTGGGCATCTGATCAGGATGCCTCCTGGACGCATCCCACTTGAGGTGTTTCGGGCACATCCCACTGGGAGGAGACCCCGGGGCAGACCTAGGACACCCTAGAGAGACTATGTCTCCCAGTTGGTCTGGGATCGTCTTGGTATCCTCTCTGAAAAGCTGGAGCAGGTGGCTGGGGAGAGGGAAGTCCAGACTTCTCTGCTTGAACTGCTCCCTCTGTCACCCAGACCTCCAGAAAAGTGGTAGAAGATGGATGGATGGATGGATGATTAAACTTTAAGCCTGATGTGTTTATAGTTAGGATTAGATTTAAAAAAGGCTCTTAATTGTATCTGTAAAACTGCTTTTTTTTTACACAATACATGCAGCCTTATATAGAAAAATAATCATCAAAATTATAACCAAGGAGGATGCCTACCTTTGCTGAATGATGAAAAAAATCACTGTGGAGCAGTCAGTATTTGAAATCCAGTTTTGTGCTGATGTGCAAATGATTTGAAGGTGACTGTAGCCGACATGATATCATATCACTGTTTGTTCTTACTCGTAATACTTTTGTAAAAGTTATGACTGAAGAGTCCTTATCAAATATTCAAACCAGCTGTTAGTAAATCAGATTTTTTTTATTGCCTGCTACTATACAGGTTATTTATTGAGCCTATTTATTTATGACTCCCTCATTCTTTCAGCTTGAAAAAGCAAATGTAAATATTTCTAGCAGGTGGAATCTGGTGTTCATAGTTATAATCCAAAGTCCCTAGTAAAACTTCTACTTGTCATCCATTAGTTACAACAGCAGTTTTCAGACCTTTGGTGGATCCATGTGCACGCGTGGTTGATTCTGTGACATGTTTTTGCACGCAAATGTTTCTCTGAGGGTCTAAATGAAAACACTGTTGTGTGCACCAGGCCTTAGAAGCCAGAGGGCAGGGTTTGTTGCTTTTATAATGTTATCAATCCCTGGAAGTACAATCTTCTCATATCTTTAAGAGCTTAACTAAATAAAGGCAGTTTGCATTTCTCTGTGAAGTAAGTGTTTCATTATTTTAACTATATACATGTGACCCATGGGTGTATTTTACAAGATCAAAACACACTAAAGCACAATTGTGCATGACATGGGAGCTTAGGGAGATAGGGTGAGGAGCTCAGTCATCCGGGAGAGGCTCACAGTAGAACCGCTGCTCCTCCACATTGAAAAGAGCCAGTTGAAGTGGTTTGGGCATCTGATCAGGATGCCTCCAGGACACCTCCCACTTGAGGTGTTTTGGGCACGTCTTATTGGGAGGAGACCCCGGGGCGGACCCAGGACATGCTGGAGAGACTGTCTCCCATAACTGGCCTGGGAACATCTTGGCATCCTCTCTGGATGGAGCAGGTATCTGGGGAGAAGGAAGTCTGGGCTTCTTTGCTTGAGCTACTGCCTCCACGACCCGGACCTCAGGAAAATTGGTAGAAAATGGATGGATGGGAGCTTTAAAGTTGATAAAACTTTCTCTTAAAACACTGAAAATATGGCATTGAAAAATAAATGTCTTAAGTTGCTTCTTCGTGATTTAGATGTTGCTCCAGGGGTCATTGCTGCAGAGAGCTCTATCTACTGAGGCCAAAGGGCAGCGTGATGATGTGACTTAAAGAACTACACGCGACAGCGGAGAGTTTGGTTTGTTGACAGCCACATCACCATTGCATCCACTCCTGGACCAAGTAATGACTCTGCCACCATCTCAGAGATGGTGAATAGGCGATACGGTTGGAAAATCAAGCTTAACCATTGGTGCATTGCTTGTTGGTGGCGAAGGAGCGGAGGCCAGAGGTCTGAGCGTGGCGGTGACAGGAAGAGGGAGTCTGGCAAGCTCAGGTGTAATTATACTCATCTAGTTCACAGCAGAGATTAAGTGGAGAAGGGAAAGATAAGAAGAGTGTGAGACAAGAAAGAATATGGAAGCAATATCCTCCCCATTGGGCTTTTTTTTTTTTTTTTTTTTTTGTCGCTGCATCATCTCGAGGTCTCGCTTCTGTTTGCCTTTTCCAATTATAAAGGTGCGACTGCGGTTTCATTTCCACCCTCCCTTCTGACATGTCAACTATACTGAACTTGAAAGGAGGGGGAGAAAAATGTTCTATCTTTTGGCAGGAAAATGACTCGAGTTGTTAATTATCACTTACAAATTTCACCAGTGCTTGCGTCCCTTTGCAGGCCTAATCTGATGTGAGCAGTGCCGCTTTGCATTTCGCCATAACGTTGTCGGACATCAGCGTAAAGACGCTGCAAGGGGAATAAAGTGACCGTAATGAGGTGAGAACAACACTATCCTGAGCCAACACTGCCCTCTAGTGGCATTTCTGCACACATGTCAAAGTGTGCCTCCTGTCAGAAAATGGATTATGACAGAATAATTTATTATCATCTCCATGCCTCTGACCCAGGATTTCAGATTGTCAACCTGATGTCCCGATGACAGACAGCCATGGTCACACCCAATCTACTCACCCCCCCCCCCACACACACACACACAAATGAGGGCTTCACGTATTCAACTTTTGTCAAAACTGATCTATCAGTTATAATAAAAGAAGAGTAAGTCGTGAGGGAGTTAATCACAAAGGGATCTTTTAAATAGATCAGGAGAATAATTTATAGTGACAAACTTCTTAACTGGTCACAGAATTTTCTACATTTATGGTTTTGATCTTCATCTTTGGTGATCACAGTGAAGTTTGAGGCACACGCATGAGAGTCATATCAGGAAAGAAGAAAGTCCCAAGTTACTGTGGCCAGAATTCAGCGGAGTCGAGTTGAGTCTCTGATGTACATAAGTCAAGCCAGCTGAGTCAAATCAAACTTCTGATGTTCTAACAGCAGTTTTTAATCTTTTTGATATCTGATCATCTGCCTCAAAGTATAACTGACCTCCTAAAGATGGAGACAAATGTTATCTCATATACTGTAGTAATTTTTGAATATTGAAACGTAGACAAACTACAAACATTGTACTATTTTATAGGTTAGAATTTCACAAAGAAAGTGATATCAACCTTTCAGTAAATCTTATATAAGGTGATGCAAAAGGTATCTGTTGTGATGTTGTGTTCCGGCACCTTATTGTGAATTGTGGTGTAGTGACAGGCACTTCCTGTTCCGTCACTGCACTGCTTATAAATACCAGAGGACGTCCATCTTAGGGCCTCTCTGGGCCGTATGCCTCTGCTGGTGCACACTGTGTTACTGCTGTACATATTTACCTTTTGTTCTTATTAAAGACAAAAATAGAAAGGAGATGTCTTTACCTTCTTAACATGTTTCGACTTTGCACTGCAGCCTTCGTCAGAAGAGTCCGCCGATTGCTGCCAGGTGTCATTTTATCAGCTGACTTTCGTAGGCGGGGCCAGCCCAGCAGACCTGTCAGATCCACCGAGCCGGCCCTGCTTTCCGCCATCAGATGGTCTCTGGAGAATGAGGTCCCAGGTGTGGGAAAGCATAAAGGTCCCCTCATCTCGGTTCATGGTATCTTTCCCCGCTATCTGATTTCTATGGCCTCCTTGATCCAGCATTTGTGTCTGTTGCTGTCCGATCCAGTAATTTTTGCGTTGTCCCAGTCCATGATGGGATTATTTCTTTTGCAGTGATCTGATATTGCTGATTTTAATGTTTCTTGTTCTGCCTTTTCTTTTTGTGATCTTGTGAGTCGTCTTTGTGTTTCCTTCTCACATTCCTTCTGGTGTTCTTTTTTCCTTGTTCAGGTTCAGGTTCAGGTTACTTTATTTGTACCCGTAGGTAGATTTGTTTTGCAGTCTGGTGACATCCATATTTACAAGCCACAATTACATTCAACATAGACACAAACACAGGCACACATGAAGCTGACTATAAACATGATAAAAAATACTCAAGGCTCCATCAATCAGGGTATAAAGACAAAGAGATGAGAGAAAAACCAGAGGTAAGAGAGAAGGGTCATATTAAAAAGTTAAAAACTAGTCAAAGAGGTTAGAAACTCAAAGGTCTAAAACCCAATAAAATATTTAGAACCCAAATAACATCCTACAAAAATAAGTAAATATACAATGGAGTTAATAAATAGGTACCTAAATTATGTGCAATATATTGTTACAGCTTGTTCAACTCTTTGACAGCAGCAGGAACAAAGCTGTTTTTGTAGCGCTGGGTTTTACTTTTTGGGACAGCAAACCTCCGTCTTGAGGGAAGAAGCTGACAGTTGCAGTGCAAAGGGTGGGAGTCATCATTTAAAATGGAGGTAGCCATCCTCTGTACTTGTCTGGTGTACAGGGATGTCAGGCTCAGCTGTGACTCACCAAGCAAACGACTGGACCATCTAACTACCTGATCCAAGGATTTCCTCTGTTTCAGTTTTATCTGACCAAACCATGACACTAAAGAAAAGGATAAAACAGATTCAATAAAAGCCCGATAAAACATTGCCATTATGGTTAGGTCAATTTGGAAGCGTGCAAGTTTTCTCAAGCAATGCAAATGTTGCTGACCCTTTTTGCACACCCTTTCACAGTTCTCTTCAAAGTTTAAATTACTATCAATAATCGTCCCAAGATATTTGTAGGATTGTACACATTCGGTGGTCTGGCCTTTTAGTACGGTGACTTTGTGCCTGGGAGTTTTCCTCCTTAAGTCAATAATCATGTCTTTAGTTTTTGTCGTATTCAGCTGCAGGTAGGAATCCTCACACCAATGAACAAAATCATCAACTACTGGGCCGTGGCCACTCCCACCATCCTGGAGGAGACTGACAATAACTGAGTCATCAGCATACTTTATAATGTGTCTGTTGTCATGTCTGCTCCGACACATGTTTGTGTACAGGATGAAGAGTAGTGGTGACAACACACACCCCTGAGGAGAGCCAGTAGAAGAGCACTTTAGGTCAGACAATGTACCATTGACCCTTACTCTCTGCGTCCTGTTGGTTAAGACATCCAGAATCCAACCCACCAGATTATTGCTCAAATCAAATTGTTGCAGGAGCCTTTCAACTAAAATATGAGGTTGGATTGTATTAAAGGCGGAGGAAAAGTCCACAAATAAAAGCCTGGCGTGTGTCCCATTAAAATCTAGATGTTTAAAAAGCATGTTAAACAGCGTGACAGTGGCATCCTCCACTCCTCTGTGAGGCCTATAGGCAAACTGTAGTTAGATGGTCCAGTCGTTTGCTTGGTGAGTCACAGCTGAGCCTGACATCCCTGTACACCAGACAAGTACAGAGGATGGCTACCTCCATTTTAAATGATGACTCCCACCCTTTGCACTGCAACTTTCAGCTTCTTCCCTCAAGACGGAGGTTTGCTGTCCCAAAAAGTAAAACCCAGCGCTACAAAAACAGCTTTGTTCCTGCTGCTGTCAAAGAGTTGAACAAACTGTAACAATATATTGCACATAATTTAGGTACCTATTTATTAACTCCATTTTATATTTACTTATTTTTGTAGGATGTTACTTGGGTTCTAAATATTTTATTGGGTTTTAGACCTTTGAGTTTTTAACCTCTTTGACTAGTTTTTAACTTTTAATATGACTCTTCTCTCTTACCTCTGTTTTTTCTCCCATCTCTTTGCCTTTTTATACCCTGATTGATGGAGCCTTGAGTATTTTTATCATGTCTATAGTCAGTTTCATGTGTGCCTGTGTTTGTGTCTATGTTGAATGTAATTTGTGGCTTGTAAATATGGATGTCACCAGACTGCAAAACAAATCTACCTACGATTACAAATAAAGGAACCTGAACCTGAACCTGAACCTTGGCCACCAAATGCGTTTTTGTTTCTGGATTGCCCTGAATCTCTTTTTTACAGCGCTTGTGTGCTGCGCTCTGGGAAGAAAGTCTGTGCCCTGCATCCTAGCAACAGCCTGTCACTCACAGCTCAGCACTTCCGCTTTCCCATTGAGACTTTGTATTTAAATTTTAATATCAGTCTCTAAATAACGATGGACAGGAAACGCATGGTGATATTGATTGTCATAGTCTGGGCTTGATCACAGGATCAAGCGCACGTTTTATGTTTATTCATTGCTTTTCTGGGGTTATTTATAGTTATTTTTTGCATTATTTGCCTTCTGTTGCAGCGGCATGAAAAAATAAGCAGCGATGCTGTGGTTTTAAGTAGGTTTTATTAATCATACCGCCATCACGAGCTCCGCTCCCGGCGCCGTGCACGCGCGCCGGGAGCGAGCCCAGCGGCTCTCGGAGAAGGAGGACACAAAGTCTGTGTCCAGCAGCAGCAGTTGAGGAAGTGGAATTGAGAGAGTGAGTTACAGAACCTGCGCAGTATTTATACCCAACTCAGACAATACATCAAAGCGGATTCACAGCAGTTGGTACGATCAAAGGGACTGCAGAACAGGCATGAAACATTTGCATTTGAAAGACCTACATAACAATAGGCAGATTGCTGTCCTCTGCTCCAGCTTGCAGGACAAAGAGGTTACAAGGCACATCTACATATTGATCTGTCTCTAGGTCACAGTAAGGACAGGACGCATGAACACTATACATCACAGGTGTCAAACTCATTCCATGGAGGGCCAAGACCCTGCAGGTTTTACCTCCACCCAGTGTCTTCAATAGGTGATTTCTCTGAATTTCTTCCTACTGATTGCTGATCAGTGAAAACACCTGCTGAAGAGACTGGGTGGAAGTAAAACCTGCAGGGTCTTGGCCCTCCATGGAATGAGTTTGACACCCCTGCTATACATGAATGGCACATTACATCACAATACATGAATGGCACATTACATCTCAGTAGTGCAGCGGGAAAAACCAAGAGAAGAGAGCTGACTGTCCTGTGTGTTGTGGGGGGATTGAATCAACCCGCCACACTGTGTCCTCCCAGGGTCCTCTGTCATTGTCTTCTGTGTCATCCCTTGTCCGGGCCTAAGGTGTTGTATATACCTGCCTACCTAGTGTTCCAGCTCCTCATGTTTTCCGTACACCTAGCTACTGCCCTCTCTGTATTACTCCTGTATTGTTGTCCTGTATGTCCATTGTCATGTTCCATGTGCACACCCTGTTTGCGTTTGTCTGTACAGCCCCACTCATCCTGTGTTCCTCACCTGCAGCCACTTCCCTGCTGCCCTTGGTTGTGCCCACCTGTTCTGTGTGGTGTTAATCAGCCCCTGTCTATATATACTGGGTCCTGTCTGTGTTTGTTGTGGCGTCCTACATTGATTTTCCCTCTTGCAATCGTCTTTGTCCGTTAGCCCAGTTTTTGTGAGTGTGTTTTGCCTTCCACAGCTCCCCTTGTGTTCAGCCCCTGAGCTGTCTTTATTTTGTATTTTATGAATAAAATGAGAGTTAACTGTGGTTCTGTCTGCCATCTATTATTCCCTGCCGGAATCACAGAATCGCGTATGTTATTTATCTTGAGTTATTTTCCAGCCCACATGCTGTATTTTGTTTCTTCTTTTGTGTTCTCCAATAAATCTCCATGTTACGCTGGAGTTCTGCCTGTACGTCTGAGTCCTTTCCTCCTGTCATTCCAGAGGACATTGGTAGCAGCTCTGGATGCAAAATATGATGACACGACAAAAAAGAGTCTGGGTACATGACATCAACCGTTTGATAATTTCTCAGATGCAGAATAACTACAGAAAGCCCATCTGCCCTTCTGAGGTGAGTAGAATAGTCCATGGTCAAAATTTCATTTACTTTTACATCTGTTTTCGTAAATCAGCTGAGATATGCTCAACACACGGTTTCCTATACTCATAAATGACTGTCGGTATATGATCACATTTCACATCAGAGCTATTTCCATTTTTTGCAGTCACCAACTGTACAAATTCACAGAATATCCATATTATGTATTGCAACAAACTTGTAAGAAAGAAATATGACCGTGACAAAGGCACCAACACTCACCTGGCATGCTGGCAGATGTGGACACATTCCTCCAAGCGTTTGCTTTCAAATTTTGATCATGGTATCATTTTAGTGTCAGCTGAAAGAGTACCAGGTTGGTTGATGTAGCAAAGTTCAGGCTGTCCCCCACCATTCTACCATTCTCATCTTCCTGTACCGGCAGCCTATATCACACCCTTCCTTAATTCTGATTGGCTGCTGAAAGGGTTATAAAAAGTTAGAGTGCCAAAATAATAATTCTGTAGGTAATCTACCATTATGCTCTACACATATTCTATACATATTCTGTTTGCATTCTTATGAACAAATATGTTGTGTTAAACTCTGATAAACAGGAATTAGGCAGAGCTATAGAGCCCTCTTTCTTCTCTCTCTCTCTCTCTCTCTCTCTCTCTCTCTCTCTCTCTCTCTCTCACACACACACACTCCTTTCCTTTAGTCAGGTCTAATACTTTAGTTACGCACCCAAACCAACACCCACGCACACACGTCTGATCGTACATTCTAGAAGACAGTGACGTGAACAGAGGATGGCCTGTTTATGTCAGAGTTAAATTGACCAATCACACAGTCACGTACAAGCCCATCCTATTGTACAGGGTTGGTCTAACCAACCCGAAAAGATTAATGTAAGTTGCACCCGAAAGTTGCCGTCAGGCTGGCGATGCTCCTGAGGGGGCTGCGTTACGCTGCACCCAGCGCTGTTTGCTTTACATGTGACTTCTAAATAAATGCTACATCTTTGAATTGAAGACTTCTCCGGCTTATTCTTGGATCTTTCAATCAAAGAATCGGGTTTTTCTAACAACTGGTGCCGTGACCCGGATTGAACTATTCTAAGACGAGTCCGGAACAGATCAGAAGGACCCTTTGTTAGACGACTGTGGCACCCAAACAGAAAGGTAAGCAGAAAACCTTTTTTACACAAATTTCTGCAGTTTGTCCATACTAAGTTTACAGTTGTCTGATTAAGGGGTATAGCCAATCTCCAAATTTTAAAACATGGGGAATAAAAATTTAAACTCCAGAGAAACTGTTTGTGTGATGGAAATCAGCGGTCACATGTAAGGCATGAACCACATGGTCTCACACGAGGGAGAGTGAAGAAATGTCCTAGGATCAAATAGCTGCTTTTTTATGAATAAGGAAGATTTGCAATGCAAGAATCTTTTTCACATCAATAGTGAGCATAAATAAGGTACTGTAATAAATTATAAGAATTTCAAACTTAATCATGAGTGAGTAATGTAGCAAGCAGCCACAAGAATCTTTTTAACACCCTTAGTGAGTGACTGGTAATAATAATAATAATAATAATAATAATAATAATAATAATAATAATAATAACAATAATAATAATAATAATTTACAGGACAGCATAAGAATCTTTTTACCACCATTAGTGAGTGTCTGTTTGCAAGAATAATAATAATTTACAGGACAGCATAAGAATATTTTTACCACCATTAGTGAGTGTCTGTTCGCAAGAATAATATTAATAATTTACAGTACAGCATAAGAATATTTTTACCACCATTAGTGAGTGCCTGTACACAGCAATAAAGATAGCTTGTTAAAATCAGTATAAGACTGAACTTTATGATATGATACCTCTTGTATCGATGACCTGCTGAGGTCTCGATGAAAGTACCCTCTACATAAAAGTTAAGCTATGAGAAAACAAGTGTTGTGTATGTAAACCGGCTGTATGAGTAAGCTGGCGACCGGGTTGGTCATGGGTTAGACCGGGGTGGCTACTGCCGGTTTCTGGTGGTGACAGCGCCCTTGGTGTAAGAGTGTGGGTGGAAGAGGCTCTACTTCTTTCGTTGGGGAGCCACCTGGTCAGCAGGGCGGATGCTGGAAGCCTCTATATATACATTGACTTTATATGTAATTAAAGCTCCGTAAACCATAAACAACAGTGTGCTCATTTTCCATTGATTATGGACATAACATTTGGCGACGAGGTAAAAGCAGGGATGGATATTGTTTGTGCTGAACTTCAGCCATTTCTGGACGCCCCGGGCACGCTGCCCGTGCCATGGTCTCGCTGGTTCTCATCTTTTATCAACTACCTCGTGGTCTTGAACCTCGGTGAGTGTGAGAGGCTCCGTGCAAGGTCAGTGTTAACCCATATGTTGGGCACTGAGGGGCAGAAAGTGTTGGACAGTCTGGGTGGGGCCGACAGTTTCGACGGCGTGGTGGAATTAATGGCACGCCATTTTCGCGCTGGTGAGAGCGTCATGGTCTCACGCATCCATTTTCGACAGCACCGCCAGCGTCCAGGGGAGCCGGTATCAACATTGGTAGCCGGTCTCCGGCGGCTGGCGAGGGGATGTGAGTTTGGACGCCTTGAGAAAGAAATGATTCGGGACCAGTTAGCGGAACACAATTGCAGTGAAGCGCTCTGGTCCAGGTTGTTGAGGTTCCCAGGAGAGTTGATGCTGACCACGGCTGTTGAGCTCGCCCAGCGTTTTGAGGCAGCAGAGATCATCGCGAGGGGCCTGCCTGATGAGGCTCTTCGGAGCGAAGATGATGCTCACGCAAAGGAGCCACGTTGGGACCCTAACAACAGTGACATCAGAGGTGACTCGTACACCATAGTAGTGAAGATACGGTCTGACCCTGGCACGCCCTGTGCCAGGGTCAGAACAGGGTTTAAAGAATTTGAACAGGGTTTGAACAGGTGTGGGTCCCCTGTTCATCGCTATAAAGCCAGTGTGTGCCCAGAGCCAGGAAAGCGGTGTGGTAAGTGCGGCCTACGTGACCACTTCGCCAGGATGTGCGACAACTTCATACGCAGGAGCTGTAGGAGATACCCAGGTGCTGCGGAGAAGTCTCCCACCATCGTGCATACGGTCTCCCCAGCAACCACGGGGAGGATCGGTTGTGATGTCATGCTCGACAGTGTCATGGTTCCGCTGTTGATTGACACTGGTGCTGTCATCTCAGTGTTGAATATGACGACCGTGAACAGTCTGTTTCCTCATTGTTGCCATTTATCCACCAGAGAGAGACTATTACGGCTATGGACTAGATAGACTGGCTGTGATGGGCTTTATGGAGGTACAAGCCTGTTACGGGTCGGTTGTGGTGCCCCAAGCCCGCTTTCATGTCACCGCTGCGGGTGTCAACATCATGGGGTGTAACATATTTTATAGCCTGGGTTTTTCGGTTGGCAACGTGTCGGGTGAGGATTGGCCGGGCTGTGGACTGTGGAACTGGCTGACTTCACCGACGGACGGCGTGGAGATGAGGGAATTGGACTGGTTGGACGTGTCAAGAAGGAGAGCACATTCGGCGCTACGCGAGGATGCTGTGGGTAGGACCCGATGCTGGTCTGTCTGATGCCCAAACTGGGGGCATGGACTGGCACAATGGGACCTCATGGGCAGCCTGTAAGGACGAGGTGCCCACGCTGGATCCAGGAAGAGTAGGATGAGTGAGCAGTTGGTTTCAACACTCGGGAGATCGGTCAATCATGGATAACACGGACTGGGCCCAAGAGTCGACCAGACCGTTGGTGGAGACTCAGACCCATTGTCATCGGAGGAAGAAGTCACGTGCCTCTCTGCAGGTCGGCGGTCTGGTGCAACCGAGGTTTGGGGCCCGGATGAAAGGAGAAAAAGGTTCGCAAGAGCAGGGTGACGGGAGGAGGGGGCTTCGAGTGGAGGCCTTACAGAGTGACAGGTTTCTGCACTTGTCTGACCAGACCTGTAGGCACCCGAGTGAGCTGCGCAAAGTGGAGGAGACGGGACAACGTGGGGGGAGCCTGGCGATCAAGAGATGGAGGCATCAGGGAAAAGACCCGCCGGAGGACTGAGAGAATGATTTTATTTTATTTATCTGTGTCTTTTCTGCTCAGTCCAGCTATTTTCTTTTCCCAGTTTTTTTTTTTTGTTTGTCTGTTACTGGTTGGTACCCTGCTGAAATTCAAAAAATGTGAGAGTATGAAAATTATGGGAATTTGGGAAATGTGAGCTTTTGGTATGGTAAATTGTTTAATTGTAACTATGGTTCTTATTTGTGTGATTCTGTGTGAATTTATTTGAGTAAATTATGTGCTGTTTTTGTGATTAGAAATTTTACTAGGTTATTGTTTATGTGCCCAATTTGGGGTGGTGGGGGGTACATTTGACCCTGTTAATTGGTTTACATACCCAACGGTTTTATAGTGCCCAGTGGGTGAGGACGTGTTGAGGGGGGAGGCTGCCAATAGCTAGTCTTTGTCTTATGTTTATGTGATATGTGTGGAGCTGTTCTGGGGTTATTTTGATTTGTTTTTTCTTATTAGTTACACGGCTTAGTTCGGAGGCAGAATAATCTGCCCAGCCGTGTGGGGGGTGCCAGTAGTCTACCTGGCCTCCCAGTTAGTTGTGTGCATGGATAGGTCTTTTATATGTATTTGTATTTACTGTATTTTAGTGCGTGAGTCGGGAAGCTTTTTTTTTTTTTTTTTTTTTGGCGGGGGGATCAATCTGTGTGCTTGTATTTTTTTTTTGAAGGGGGGGAATGTTGTGTTTGTAAACCGGCTGTATGAGTAAGATGGCGGCCGGGTTGGTCATGGGTTAGACCGGGGTGGCTACTGCCGGTTTCCAGTGGTGACGCCACCCCTGGTAGAGTGTGGGCGGAAGAGGCTCTGCCTCTTTCGTCGGGGAGCCACCTGGTCAGCAGGGCGGATGCCGTAAGCCTCTTTATATACATTGACTTTATATGTAATAAAGCTCCGTAAACTATAAACAACAGTGTGCTCATTTTCCATCAATTATGGACATAACAATGAGTACATGCAAATCTGCAGCAGGAAAGAACACACAATAAACTCTGTTTGTATTCTCCACATCGTGCATGCTGATCTGTAACTGTAACTACTACAACTCTTTCTATTGATGTCTGTCTTGATGAGTTTACTCCAATCGACCTTTGTGAGTTAGACAAAATAGTTTCCTCATCCAAACCTTCAACTTGCCTTTTAGACCCTATTCCTACCAGGTTATTTAAAGAAGTCTTCCCACTTATTGGTAGCTTTATTCTTCATATAATCAATTCTTCATTAACTTTAGGCCATGTACCGCAGGCTTTTAAAACGGCTGTAATTAAACCCTTACTCAAAAAGCCAACGCTAGATCCAGGAGCTTTAGCTAACTATAGACCAATCTCTAATCTCCCTTTCATTTCAAAAATCTTAGAAAGAGTTGTTGCTGCGCAATTATTTAACCACCTGCAGGGAAATGGTTTACTTGAAGAGTTTCAATCTGGGTTTAGAATCCATCATAGTACTGAAACAGCCTTAGCGAAGGTCACTAACGACCTCCTCATTGCATCTGATAATGGACTAGTTTCTGTACTTGTCCTTTTAGACCTTAGTGCAGCTTTTGATACTATCGATCATAATATTCTACTTGATAGATTAGAACACTATGTTGGACTTAATGGAACTTCGTTGCAATGGTTTAGATCTTATTTATCTGATAGGTTCCAGTTTGTTCATGTAAATAATGAGTTTTCTTTCAACTCAAAGCTTAGTCATGGAGTTCCACAGGGATCTGTGCTAGGCCCTACTCTTTTTAGTTTATATATGCTTCCGTTAGGCAACATTATTAGAAAGCACTGTATACATTTTCATTGTTATGCAGATGACACACAATTATACCTGTCAATGAAGCCAGATGATAGTAATCAATTAGCCAAGTTAGAAGCCTGTCTTAAGGAAATCAAAGCTTGGATGACTTGTAATTTCCTGCTATTAAATTCAGATAAGACTGAAGTCATTCTTGTTGGTCCAAAAAACCTTAGAAATTCCTTTCCAAATCAAACTTTCAGTTTGGATGCGGTTACTCTTTCTCTTAATAGCTCTGTGAGGAACCTTGGAGTTATTTTTGATCAGGATTTGTCCTTCAATTCACATATTAAATTTGTTTCTAAGACTGCCTTCTATCATTTGCGTAATATTGCCAAGATTAGGAGCATCTTGTCTCAGAGTGATGCTGAGAAACTGATCCACGCTTTTGTTAGCTCGAGATTAGATTATTGTAATTCTTTATTATCAGGCTGTCCTAAAACATCTTTAAAAAGTCTTCAGCTGATCCAAAATGCTGCAGCAAGAGTTTTAACAGGTACTAGAAAGAGAGATCATATCTCTCCAGTTTTGCCCTCCCTTCATTGGCTTCCCATAGAGTTTACAATTAAGTTTAAAATCCTTCTTCTTACTTACAAAGCTCTAAACAATCAGGCTCCTTTTTATTTAAAAGATCTGATACTACCGTATTATCCTAACAGAGCACTACGCTCCCAAAATGCAGGATTACTTGTAATACCTAGAATCT
The DNA here is from genome assembly GCA_020510985.1 of Pholidichthys leucotaenia. Lineage (NCBI taxonomy): Eukaryota > Metazoa > Chordata > Actinopteri > Cichliformes > Pholidichthyidae > Pholidichthys > Pholidichthys leucotaenia. Next base: position 36,432,210 of record CM035845.1, on the reverse strand, counting down.
CCAAAAGTACAATGGGAGGCAGAGCCTTCAGCTATCAAGCTCCTCTCCTGTGGAATCAGCTGCCAATCTGGATTCGGGAGTCAGACTCGATCTCTGTTTTTAAGAATAGGGCTAAAACCTACCTTATTGATATAGCCTACAATTAGGGAGGGATCATGTGTTTCTGAACCCTCCCTTAGTTATGCTGCTAATAGGTTTAGTCAGCCGGGGGACCTCCAGTAATGCACTGGGCCTCACTCCTTTCCTCACTCTCTATGAAATATTTTTTTTTTGCTGGTCATTAACATCTGTTTGTTCTCTCCCATAGATTGAGTCCCCATCGTGCTGTTTGCTCTCTACATGTCTGTTCTTTTCTTCTTCTCTATCCCCTCACCCCCCAGCCAGTCGCAGCAGATGACTGCCCCTCCCTGAGCCTGGTTCTGCTGGAGGTTTCTTCCTGTTAAAAGGGAGTTTTTCCTCTCCACCGTCGCCAAGTGCTTGCTCACAGGGGATCGCCTGATTGCTGGGGTCTTTCTGCAACTGTGGGGGTTCCCCCCTACAGTTGATAGTGCTATGAGATGACTGTTGTTGTGAAATGGCGCTATATAAATAAAGTTGAATTGAATTGAATCTGTGTTAATTCTGGGTCTTGAGGGTTTGTCTTGTATTGTCCACATTCAGCATGCTAATGTCTGTGTTAATTCTGTGTCTTTAGGGGATAAATGTGTGGTTTGAGAAAAACCGGGGGTTGGAAATATCTGCTAAACTTTTCCCATAGTATGATTTAACTAACCGCACTCTTCGGGCCGTGTGTGTGTGGTTTTCCATAAAGGAGGGAGGTAATTCCCCCCCCACCCCCACTCCTGGGCGATTAGGGATCGTTTAAAACATGTTACTGAGAAGAGATTATTTGAGGTAACAGTAGTAAAGTGGAGCACTAAATTAAATGTAAGATTATTCTGGCATGTTTACAGCTGAAGTTAAGGAGGCAGCGCTCCATTTTCTTTGAAAAAGTCGTGGTTTGTAGACAATAGGCTCCGGGGCCATCTTGCGCGTTCACAATTGCACGTGGCAGAGGCAGTCACGTGGCATTCAGTGCGCATGAGCGGGTAAATGCCATCTTGAACCGCCTTCAAGCTGTGGCACAGTGCCTCCATCGTGTGGCCAAATGTAGGAAGTGCATTCTTTCATACATGTCCTGCCAATAGGGCTTCAAATATTCCTAATAAATTTTGAACCTTATCTCTCTGGCTGAAAGGAAAGCTTTAAGTCTGTGAATGGCAAAATAAAGTCCTCCCACACTCGCCTATGCGGGTTTGATGTAGTGAGGCACAAAGTATACCCATTCAGCTGGAGAGAAAAGGCTTAACTTTAAATTGGGCAGAGGGGGGAATAAGAATAATAATTATTCCTACTTATACAATAAGATTTATTCCTACTTGTAGAAAAATCCTAGGTGGACAATACAAAAAGGTGAGGTAAGTTAAATGAAGAAATAAGGAAAATTGCAAATTGGAGTAAATAAATAAATACATAAATAAATGAATAAATAAAATAAAATAAAATGAATAAATAAATAAATAAATAGGAGTTTTTCTGTGGAGATGAACATTGTGGAAGTGAGAGTGGACAGAAAATGGAAAGGGAAATTTGGTTTTAGAGAAAAATTGAAAGCTAAAGAATTGTTAAAGTTTTGTGCAGGAGACAAGAGAAAATATGGAGAATTGATTGGAGGAAGGAAAGAAAAAACATAAGAATAAGAGATTTATGCTGCAACGGTGAGAACAAAAGCAAAATAATCAATAAACGCAATAAAACGGAAGAGGACAAAAACACGCTGTTTAATGGCTTGTCTGTTTCTCTGTTAATCTGAGACGGTGGTGGCTGTGAACCAGTGTGATCACTTACTTTTAAAATTCCATGCTTAAAACAAATGTTGCTTTAAAATATATATGTGTGTGTGTGTGTGTGTGTGTGTGTGTGTGTGTGTGTGTGTGTGTGTGTGTGAATTAATTAATTAATTGAATTTTGCTTAATCCTGAAGAGTGTCAGGAAGAAGGCACAAATACAGGCAGCCATCTTAAGTGTTTCTAAGTACTTAAAGCGGAAATGAGGCATTAGGTATCCATTCTTTCAGTGCATTTCTTTTAATTGTGAATATTAATATTAAGTAATGAGCAAAAATTGAAAGCTGATGAATTATTAAAGTTTTGTGCAGGAGACAAGAGAAAATACGGAGAATCGATTGGAGGAAGGAAAGAAAAAACGTAAGAATAAGAGACTTATGCTGCAATGGTGAGAGCAAAAGCAAAACAGTCAATAAACGTGATAAAATGGAAGAGGGCAAAAACACGCTGTTTAACGGCTTGTCTGTTTCTGTATTAATCTGAGATTATGGTGGTGGCTGTGGACCCGTGTGATCACCTACTTTTAAAATTCCATGCTTAAAACAAATGTTGCTTTAATATATATATATATATATTTATATTTATGTGTGTGTGTGTGTGTGTGTGTGTTAATTAATTAATTAATTGATTGAATTTTGCTTAATCCTGAAGAGCATCAGGAAGAAGGCACAAACACAGGCAGCCATCTTAAGTGTTTCCAAGTACTTAAAGCAGAAATTAGGCATTAGGTATCTATTCTGTCAATGCATTTCTTTTAATTGTGAATATTCTCGCGGTCAGGGCTACGTCACTTCCGGTTAGTAACACATCGCCGCCATCTTAACTCGGTGAAAACAAACCTGTTACCAAGCCTTGTCTCTACATATGAAGATGTTTTTTCTTCTGCAAATGAAAAATATATATGTCTCAGAACCTTCACACAAATAATCACATATGCAACCTTCATATTTAATAGCCACTAATTGAATTACAGACACTGTTTCTTATTTTTTTCTTGGAAATTCTGGAAATCAAATTAAATATCAGGGCAGCACAGGAATAATTCTTAAAAGAAATAATTAAATGATCCAGGGATCTTGAAAATCATGAAAATATGGTATATTCTCAAGACCCTGAGTTTCAAGTATTCAACTATTGTTGTCAAATGCAAAGTTGGCCCAACAGGTCTTGTTAAGTAATTGAACAATTAAGGCCATGTGGTTGCCTTTGTCACCTCTTTCATTAATGGCCTGCCCCTTTGTTGCACTATTTACTACAGTCTGCAGTTAAATTAGTCAGGCTGACTGCACATAAGAGGTCTGTATTGTTGGGTGAAAATGGAATCAGTCATGCATTTCCATAGACGAAATGTCCGTCTCTGTTTACAATACAGAGAGGCTTGTGTCGGCAGCTAGCATTTTCAAAACGTGACCCATCAAGTGGCAACTAATTAAACTAACACAATATCACTCAATTACCTGATACAGGACGTGATGAGCTGAATACAATGCACTACGATGGGCTGGACGAGCTTGACTGGGTCACGGCAGCTGCCTGGGACTAGGTCACCACTTGAATTGTTTTCACCGAGTACAGCGTTGTCAAGTGGGTTGCTAACCGGAAGTAGGCCAAATGTCCGGATGACCGACTGCGAGGATTAATATTAAGTAATGAGCAAAAATTGAAAGCTGATTAATTGTGAAAGTTTTGTGCAGGAGACAAGAGAAAATATGGAGAAACGATTGAAGGAAGGAAAGAAAAAACATAAGAATAAGAGACATGCTGCAATGGTGAGAACAAAAGCAAAATAATAATAAACGCGATAAAACAGAAGAGGACAAAAACACGCTGTTTAAAGGTTTGTCTGTTTCTCTATTAATCTGAGATGATGGTGGTGGCTGTGGACCAGTGTGATCACCTACTTTTAAAATTCCATGCTTAAAACAAATGTTGCTTTAAATATATATATATATATATATATATATATATATATATATATATATACAGTGGGACAAAAAAGTATTTAGTCAGCCACCAATTGTGCAAGTTCTCCCACTTAAAAGATGAGAGAGGTCTCCAATTTTCATCATAGGTATACCCCAACTATGACAGACAAAATGAGAAAAAAAAATCCAGAAAATCACATTGAAGGATTTTTAATTAATTAATTGGTAAATTCCTCGGTAAAATAAGTATTTGGTCACCTACAAACAAGCAAGATTTCTGGCTCTCACAGACCTGTAACTTCTTCTTTAAGAGCCTCCTCTGTCCTCCACTCGTTACCTGTATTAATGGCACCTGTTTGAACTTGTTATCAGTATAAAAGACACCTGTCCACAACCTTAAACAGTCAGACTCCAAACTCCACTATGGCCAAGACCAAAGAGCTGTCAAAGGACACCAGAAACAAAATTGTAGACCTGCACCAGGCTGGGAAGACTGAATCTGCAATAGGTAAGCAGCTTGGTGTGAAGAAATTTGTCATAACCCGAGTGTCGGTTCTGGCCACACTCGGGTCTCATATCTTTTTGTTCCCTGGCTTTGGCAGCTGAGGATTCCTTCCAGCTCCTCGGGCTCTTATTGTGAAGGCGCCCGGGGGAGCTCCCTGCTGTCAAAGTCAGCTGCTGCTCTGCTGTCATTAGCAGCAGCTGTGCCGCGTTGGGGTCATTAGCCGCCAGAGATATAAGCGGGTGCTAAATGTCCTCCAACGCGGCAGTCACTGTTATGTTCACCTGTCAAGTTCAGCTACGTGCTGTTATATCCTGTTATGTTCACCTGTCAAGTTCAGCTATGTGCTGTTATGTCCTGTTATCCTGTTATGATTATCTGTGATACTCTGCTACGTTCTGATGGTGCTCCTATATGCTCAGGTATGTTCCTGTTTGCCTAGCTCATCACTAACGTTGTCGTCTGGCGCATCGGGTGTTCCCCGGCTCAGACTTCACTCAGCCACTGTATGTGTTCTGTGAGTGTCCATCCTTCTCTACAATAAATTACCACTGCAAACTCACTGGTGACTGAGGCGTCTTGTGATGGTCCGTGAGGGCTGTCGTGACAAAATTAACTGTGGGAGCAATTATTAGAAAATGGAAGACATACAAGACCACTGATAATCTCCCTCGATCTGGGGCTCCACGCAAGATCTCACCCCATGGGGTCAAAATGATCACGAGAACGGTGAGCAAAAATCCCAGAACCACATGGGGGGACCTAGTGAATGACCTGCAGAGAGCTGGGACCAAAGTAACAAAGGCTACATCAGTAACACATTACGCCACCAGGGACTCAAATCCTGCAGTGCCAGATGTGTCCCCCTGCTAAAGCCAGTACATGTCCAGGCCCGTCTGAAGTTTGCTAGAGAGCATTTGGATGATCCAGAAGAGGACTGGGAGAATGTCATATGGTCAGATGAAACCAAAATAGAACTTTATTGTAAAAACTCAACTTGACGTGTTTAGAGGAGAAAGCACACCATACCTACTGTGAAGCATGGGGGTGGAAACATCGTGCTTTGGGGCTGTTTTTCTGCAAAAAGACCAGGATGACTGATCCGTGTAAAGGAAAGAATGAATGGGGCCATGTATCGTGAGATTTTGAGTGAAAACCTCCTTTATCAGCAAGGGCATTGAAGATGAAACGTGGCTGGATCTTTCAGCATGACAATGATCCCAAACACACCACCTGGGCAATGAAGGAGTGGCTTCGTAAGAAGCATTTCAAGGTCCTGGAGTGGCCTAGCCAGTCTCCAGATCTCAACCCCATAGAAAATCTTTGGAGGGAGTTGAAAGTCTGTGTTGCCCAGCGACAGCCCCAAAACATCACTACTCTAGAGGAGATCTGCATGAAGGAATGGGCCAAAATACCAGCAACAGTGTGTGAAAACCTTGTGAAGACTTACAGAAAATGTTTGACCTCTGTCATTGCCAGCGAAGGGTATATAACAAAGTATTGAGATAAACTTTTGTTATTGACCAAATACTTATTTTACCGAGGAATTTACCAATTAATTCATTAAAAATCCTTCAATGTGATTTTCTGGATTTTTTTTTCTCATTTTGTCTCTCATAGTTGAGGTACACCTATGATGAAAATTGGAGACCTCTGTCATCTTTTAAGTGGGAGAACTTGCACAATTGGTGGCTGACTAAATACTTTTTTGTCCCACCGTATATATATATAGTATACAGTACTATATATATACTGTATATATATATATATATATATATATATATATATATATACTGTATATATATACTGTATATATATATATGTAAATTAATTAATATATAAGTTAATTAATTAATTAATTAATTGAATTTTGCTTAATCCTGATGAGTGTCAGGAAGAAGGCACAAACACAGGCAGCCATCTTAAATGTTTCCAATTACTTAAAGTGGAAATGAGGCATTAGGTATCCATTCTTTCAGTGCATTTCTTTGAATTGTGAATATTAACATTAAAACTGAAACAGAGGAAATCCTTGGATCAGGTAGTTAGATGGTCCAGTTGTTTGCTTGGTGAGTCACAGCTGAGCCTGACATCCTTGTACACCAGACAGGTACAGAGGATTGCTACTTCCATTTTAAATGATGACTCCCACCCTTTGCACTGCCACTTTCAGCTTCTTCCCTCAAGACGGAGGTTTGCTGTCCCAAAAAGTAAAAGTCCCTAAAAGTAAAAGTAAAAGTCCCTAAAAGTAAAACCCAGCGCTACAAAAACAGCTTTGTTCCTGCTGCTGTCAAAGAGCTGAACAAGTTGCAATTAAAGTTAAATATTGCACATAATTTAGTTACCTATTTATTAACTCCATTTTATATTTATTTATTTTTGTAGGATTTTTATCTGGGTTCTAAATCTTTTATTGGGTTTTAGACCTTTGAGTTTTTAACCTCTTTGACTAGTCTTTAACTTTTTAAAAAGTTAAAGACTAGTCAAAGAGGTTAAAAACTCAAAGGTCTAAAACCCAATAAAAGATTTAGAACCCGTCTCTCTTATCTCTGGTTTTTCTCTCATCTCGTTGTCTTTATATCCTGATTGATGGAGCCTTGAGTATTTTTATCATGTTTATAGTCAGCTTCATGTGTGCCTGTGTTTGTGTTTATGTTAAATGTAACTGTGGTTTGTAAATATGGATGTCACCAGACTGCAAAACAAATCTTTCTGTGGGTACAAATAAAGTAACCTGAACCTGAACCTAAGGAATGAGCAAACAATCACAGCAAAGATTATAGCTTTACTGTATATTCAGTTATCTAAAGTCAATCTAACACACATTCTTATGTTCCTCCCCAATAGAGGGTATACATAGAATGTCACCGAACAGAACTCTTGACAGATATACACTGAGGGGCAAAAATGAGTAGCAGTATGAAGGTGTATGCAGTACAACACAAAAAATCCATACAGCATTCAGTTACAGCAGTACAAAGAATATCTGTTTGCACTGTGGAGAGTTAATCTTACCATTCTATCTTGTATTAATTAGCAAAACTTTTAAAAAAGGCTTTGAATGAGTTCCTTTCTTGGCTCAAGGTTGGAAATCTAGATAAGGAAGGAAAATAAAATTTGAAGGAAAAACCCGCACTTATTTATGGAATGGCTGACACACAGGGAGCCTGAGGCTCTTCATGAATCTGTTTCTTTTATAAAAGGGAGCAAAAACGAGGAGGGGGAGGACAGCACGGAGGAGAAGGGAGCGCGCCCCACAATGGAAACTGAGTGATAGCCAAACCGGCTGCTGGCAAAGGTGAGGCGCCCATGGTCCACACCCACCACGGAAAAACTGGACTGCATGCTTAAGACTAGGACATATAAGTGGACTCACTTCTATACATTTACAGAAAATTAGCAAAAATTTAATTATTAAAAAAAAGACCAACATCTTCCATTTACCTGACTCTGAGGTTCAAGGTACAGTGGTACCTCTACTTACGAAATTAATTCGTTCCGGAAGTATTCGCATAACGTGAAAATTCCGTAAGTAGAGGCGCGTTTTACATGTAAATGCTGTAATCCGTTCCAAGCCCCCCAAAATTCGGGCATAAATTTTTTATAAATCATAAAAACACATCAAAACATGTAACAAATACATGTTACAATTAGATTACTGCACAATAAACATAAAATGAGAGTTTAAAATGAGAGAAAGAATAATAAAAGAGAATAATAAAAGAGAAAGAATAATAAAAATTATGTTCATTTACCTTTTAACTGCTATCGTCGTCGTCACCTTTTGCCTTCTTTGGTTCATGTTCTGTCTCATCAGTGGTTTTTGCCTGATGTTTTGTGAAGAAACGATCCAAGGACGTTTGCTTTTGTCGGCTTGTAAGGGCTTCCTTTTGTTTTAATACCGTGCTGATCGTTGATGTATTACGGCCATATTCTTTGGCGAGATCAACCAAACGCATCCCCTTTTCATACCTTTCGATTATCTCCTTCTTTGTTTGTATGGACAAAAAAACTCTCTTCTTCTTTTCTCCTTTTCCACTTATCTCCGTCACTTTCTTGGGGCCCATAGCGAATAAATGTTAATTCTGTACTGTATACACACGTAAAACTGCCCGAACACTTCGTGGCCAATGGGATACCAGGAAGATGCTAGGCGATAGCCAATGGCAGAGCAGCTACAGGTATGTTTACGTTCGGTAAACTACGGGAGCTGCGAGGAGCGCATACTTTTTTGCCTTTCGTATCCTGAAATTTCGTTCGTAACAAGAGGCAATATTTTCCCGTTGAGGCGTGTCGTAACCTGAAAATTCCGTATGTAGAGACGTTCGTAAGTAGAGGTACCACTGTACTTAGATTAAATTTGTATGGTGTAGGTGCATGTAAAGTAGTAACGCCGGGTAATGACATTCAGGACTTTTCAAGGTCAGAAAAAGTAACAATCAAATTCTGCAAATGGCAAGCTACCAGTAGAATACCTATCAACATCTGTAAAAGTAGCATTTTACCCCATGTAACTATAGGCAATTGAACGGATCTGATCCAAATTATGAACAACCATTATTGGCAAATCCATCCTCTAGACTGGTCATAAAACTTGGACTGGTAAACAAGGAAATGTGTGGAAGTATCCATTGTCCTAATTGAAGAGGATAAGAGACGTTTCAATCTATGGGGGTGCCACACATCCCGCTGGTTAGACCCAAACACATGGAGTGGAAAATGTTGGACATTTTGTCACCTCTACTGGGGAATATAGCCATCCATGGGAAACCAATACCTGACCTTAACATAGGATTCTCTCCCAAATTAAAAATGTGCTTAAATGGGTAACCACAGCACAAAAGGCTGTGCACACTGATGCCCAGAAATCTCCTACATGACCAATCTTAACATTAACAAATGAGGGGATGAGAAAAATTTGAAGCAAATTCTAAATTTGTTATGGTAAGGGTTAAACAGATGTAGATCTAATAAAAGGAACAGAGTGCGACACTATAGGCCATATTCAGAAGCCCAGGAAGGTGTTAACCAGGCAGGGCCTGCAGGAGTTAATGAAGCTCTAACTCTCTGTGCTCATTGTATGCCAGGATCACATATATTGATAAATGAGCTAAACCTCCAAAGGCAATTTTCCACAGTGGTAATCATCAGCAAATCTTGCACATCTCATACCTCCTCATAGAAACCAATTGCTGAGTCCAGAAGAGGAGCTGAAGACCCCAAGACGGAGGATGATGACGAGGGAGACCATTGTGCTGTCACGGATTATTTGTAAACACAATGTGCTACCGATAATACATAAATTATACATAGCTCACCACACACATGTAGAGGTGTGAGACTTATAGTATTCTTGCATATTTATTTCCATCATGCTAATTACGGTTAGGTAGTCAGGATAATGGTGAAAGTTAGAAGCTCTAGAGCAGGGGTGTCAAACTCATTCCATGGAGGGCCAAGACCCTGCAGGTTTTACTTCCACCCAGTCTCTTCAGCAGGTGTTTTCACTGATCAGCAATCAGTGGGAGGAAATTCAGAGAAAACACCTGTTGAAGCCACTGGGTGGAGGTAAAACCTGCAGGGTCTTGGCCCTCCATGGAATGAGTTTGACACCTGTGCTCTAGAGGCCTGAATACAACAAGCATGGATAAGGATGTCTCCTAACTTTGAACGAGTTTGTCTACTACCTACTTACAGTACAACACATAGATCTCATCACCCAGCTCACTCATCATAACACACCTACTGCTGAACACATAGCTCCCATTACCCGATACACTCATCACAACACCACCACTGCCCGTAGCTTGCATATAGCCGACAATCACACACCCAAGGCTAATGGAAGATAACTTACAACAGCACATGGTTAACTACAGATGTAGTGAATAAAGATAAAACGGTACAGGCTCCAGCCATTGTGGTGGCAACCCCTCAGGTCATTATTGGTCCTGCCCAGTCGAGCACTTTGTATCGGCACTTGAGCAAAGGTGTAGGGTACAGGGAAGGTGCATGCAGGGGGGCACCGGACCATCACAACGTGTGCCTGCGACGTAGAAAGAGATCGTAGGGCTAGTGACTGTACGACTTCAGTCCCTAGAAGAATAATGGACTGCTTCCCAAGCGCATCCACCGCACCTCCAGCATCCAGGGTGGAGCCAGATCAGTCGCACGGAGGAGACGGCATTTTCCAACACTACCCCTCACAGTGGAAGCTACGGTGGGCACAGGGGCTCGAGCTTCATCAACACCAGCATCTCCACCTCTGTCCAACTACCGGTGGGTGGCATCCCTGGGACAGCACCACTGAACTGTTCACTGGCTGGACTGGATGTTGTCTACTCTCTGCTGCATCCACCAGACTGTCCTATAGACCTCATGGGATGAGATGTGCCTCTGAGAGCATGGGCACACAGTTGTTTTGCTTCTAACGGTACTGGTGTGTGTCAACGAGATGGGACTGTGCTCCACAGCTGCAGATACAGGAAGCAGACACAGAGGAAGGTCAACCCCTGTTGCAACCGTGTGATGACTGCAGCTGAACGATGCGAGCCCTGGTAAAGGTCAACTGGTGGACAAGGGTTTCGTGGGCTTCGTGGTTTGACCCTGTTCGACCTCATGACCCCCACATGATCCACTCCACCGGACAAAGAACTATTCACATGATGATCAGGAGGAGACCTCGGTGGGGGTGCAGGACTTGGTGAACAAGGATGTGACTGCAGTTCATCTGGACAAGGCCCTCTTAGACATCGCTGCACCGCGCTGAAGTGTCCACAAGGGGGGAGGCAAGGGTAGCAGAACTAGTGGTGCAAGCCTATCATGGGTTGACTGACTGGGTTGACACACAATGTAGGGACCTGCCTTATTCACCGTTTGTTAATCGCTAGCGTTTTTCACACCATGCATGGTTGACATGATAAAATCATGTCAATGGGGGAGTGAAAGGGTTATGAAAAGTTAGAGTGCCAAATAATAATTCTGTAAGTAATCTCCCATTATGCCCTATACATATTCTATATATATCCTGTTTGCATTCTTATGAACAAATATGTTGTGTTAAACTCTGATAATCAGGAATTAGGCAGAGCTATAGAGCCCTCTTTCTTCTCTCTCTCTCTCTCTCTCTCTCTCTCTCTCTCTCTCTCTCTTGTGCGCATGCGTGAGCGTTTGTGGGAGCAGGGGTGTGGAGTGGTGTCGAGTGAGTACTTTAAACTTTGTTTTTTCTAACTTTTCTTTATCTTGTGTGTTGAGGTGTGTGTGTTTATTATATAGCGGGTTGAGTGTGTGTGTGCTGGGGTGTGAGTGTTGGTGTGAGTGTGTCAGGGAACGATAGCTTCTGCTGCCTGTTTTTCCCCGGCCGGCATCATGCCAGTGTTTGACGGTGGTGTGGAGTTTGAGCGCTTGACCCGGTGGCATGGCGCGAGAATCCTCCCAACAGTTCGCTGTTCTGTGGAGGAGGCCGGCCTCGCTGTAGGACAGGTGGTTGGGCATGACAGTATAAAGTCAGCATCAAGGATGAACAGCGCAATTGTCATCTTTCTGGATTCCACTGAAAAGGCTGATCAGGTGGTGGAACAGGGAGTTGTCATAAATGACACTTTTACTCCTGTTCTACCACTGGTGAATCCTTCTAGGAGGATCACCATCTCTAACGCTCCTCCTTTCATTAAAAACGATCAGCTGATAAGAGAGTTGTCCCGTTTTGGCCAAGTTGTTTCCCCTATCAGAAAGGTCTCTCTGGGTAGTAAATCACCCCTGCTAAAGCATGTCATGTGTCACAGGAGGCAGTTACTCATGGTGTTAAAAGACAGCTCTGCTGAACTGAACGCGTCTTTTAACTTCAGGATTGACGGCTTTAGCTACTTAGTCTTTGCAACATCTGAAACCATGAAATGTTTTGCGTGTGGTGCAGAGGGCCATCTCATTAGATCATGTCCTGAAAAGGTGAACACAAAGAACACTGGCAGTAAGAAAGGTGACGCCGCTGTTTCTGGTGGTCCAGAGGGTAGCGTTACATGTGGTGCGGCGGATGCCGCTGCGGCGTCCGCTTCTGCTGGGGTGGCCGCGGCGGGCACGGTAGTTGCCCCTCCAAACAGTGATGGTGGGGAGTTTCTGTCGGGCAGCAGCTCTGATCATTGTGACGAGCCTGTCACCCGGAGTAAAGAGGTGGAGGGCGAAATGAGTGCAGTTAAACGAAAGAACGTGAATGAACAGACTTTGCAGGTGGGGGAGGAGCGGATTGAGGCTGTGGCGGACACACAGAGTAAACACTGCATGACAAACGTTGCAGTTCGCGAAGAAATGCAGGAATGTAGTTTTGTTGAGGATCCTTTTAAAGCTGCACAAAAAAGAAAAAGTGCTGAAAACTTGCAGAGCTCTGCTAAATCTAGTAGGGTTGGGAATTAGGCCGTGAGCAGCTCCCTCAAAATGTGGCTAGAAAATGATTTTCGTGGCACCCAACTGGGAACTACGGGATCTTTGATGATCTCTATGTAAAAAAACCTGCTGAATCCGAAAATCGATGTTCCCACTGTCAAAGGTGTGGATAGCTATGTCAAATTTGCATAAATCCAAGATGGCTGCCACGACTAACCAAGGGAATGAATGGCCTAACATTTCAACCAGTCTACCTAGAAACACGTTTGAGGCCTCTTTTTCAGATAATGTTGAGCCGAGGAATCGATTTCTGAGGTCGACTGTGTGATTGAGGGTCAAAGAACCACGCTAATTTGCATAAATCCAAGATGGCTGCCATGGATGGACTAACTTTTTAGCCATTCTACCTAGAATCACGTTGGAGACGTCCTTTTTGGCTAATGTTAACCGAGGAATCGATTTCCGAGGTCATTAATGTGACTGAGGGTCAAAGAACCCCGCTAATTTGCATAAATCCAAGATGGCCACCATGAGTGTGGATGGACTATATTTTGAACCACTCTACCTATAATCACGTTTGAGACGTTTTTTCGGATAATGTTGACCCGAGGAATCGATTTCTGAGGTCAGATATGTGATTGAGGGCTCCACTAATTTTCATAAATCCAAGATGGCTGCCATGAATGGCCTAACTTTTTTATCAGTACAACTAGAATCACGTTTGAGACATCATTTTCCGATAATGTTATGCCCAAGAATCGATTTCTGAGGTCACTTTTGTGATTGAGGCTCAAAGAACTCCACTCATTTGCATAAATCCAAGATGGCCACCACAGGCATGGCTAGTCCAACTTCTTAACCATTCTACCTAGAATCACGTTTGAGACGTCTTTTCTGCATAATGTTGTGCGCAGGTATCTTCTTTACCTGAGTTTCCGACCTCTAAAGTCTGGCGGCGATGGAGCATCCAGTAACGGGGGCAGGTTTGAATGAGCTGGAAGCTTCTAGCTGGAACTCTGCACATCAGCGGCACAGGACAACGGTCGTTAGCAGTTGGGATTGAGTGGCAGCTGCTTCCGGCAGACTCCTGTGCGTCTGAGCAGCCCTATTTAGGGACCAACTGGGGAAAGGCCTAGAAAAGGTGGCCTAAACATTGCCCACTCAGCACAGCACCCGGATAGGAAACCGCACCTGTCGGGACATTCCACTATGCAGTCGAAAAATAAAAACAATACCATTTAGAATTGCAGCATGGAACATAAGGACACTCCTGGATGCCAGTCCGGACAGACCACAGCACAGAACAGCACTCGTTGCCAGCGAGCTGAAGCGTTACAATGTGGATGTGGCAGCACTCAGTGAGACACGACTCCTCGAGGAAGGCTCACTCAATGAAGTAGGAGAGGGTTATACATTCTTTTGGAAAGGATACCCCATTGGTGGTCAACTCCTTCATGGAGTTGGTTTTGCAATCAAGAACAGCCTCCTGCACAAGCTCACAGAATCACCAGTGGGTGTCAGTGAAAGGCTCATGACTCTTCGCATCCCCCTTGCAAAATGCAGGTATGTCACTTTGGTAAGTGCCTATGCACCAACTCTGTCATCGAGCGCTGAAGAGAAGGACCGCTTCTACCAGGCACTCGATGACATCCTCAGTCACATCCCGAAGGGTGACAAAATCATGCTGCTTGGTGATTTCAATGCAAGAGTCGGAAAGAACTTGCAAAACTGGAATGGTGTGATCGGTGCCCATGGCATTGGAAAAGTCAACCCCAATGGCATGAGACTTCTTAGTCTCTGTGCGGAACATGATCTTACCATCACTAACACAATCTTCCAACAAAAGAACAAATATAAGGCATCCTGGATGCATCCCAGGTCCAAACATTGGCACCTGATCGACTATGTGATTGTGAGGAGGGCTGACCTCAAGGACGTGCTCATCACAAGAGCTATGCGAGGGGCAGACTGCTGGACCGACCACCGCATGATTCTGTCAAAGGTCAGAATGCATGTTTGGCCCCTAGCTCGCCACGGTGGCCCAAAGAGGAAAACACTCCACTGTGCCAGACTCTCCAGCAGCGACATCTGTGACAACTTCCGTCGCTCCCTAGCTGAGAGGCTGGAAGGTATTGAACGACTGATCATCTCAGAGTCTGGGATGGATGAGAAGTGGACCGCTCTATCTACCATTCTCTTTGACACTGCAGCCCAAGCCATCGGTTTCAAAACCAAGAAACATCAGGACTGGTTTGACCAGAATGCTGGAGAGATCTCCACCCTCCTGGACAGAATGCACAGGGCACACAGAGCCACCTTGAACAACCCACAATCCCAATTCCATAAGAAGCAATGGCAAGCCCTTCGTTCTGAGGTCCAAACAACTCTCAGGAAACTGCAAGATGAGTGGTGGATCTCAAAGGCCAACGAAATCCAGACTCATGCTGATAGAAACGATATGCACAGTTTCTATGATGCAGTCAAAACCATCTACGGCCCCAGAAACTGCTCCCTGGCACCTGTGAGATCTGTTGATGGTTCTTCTTTAATCAAGGATCAGGCCATGATAATGGAGCGGTGGGCTGAGCATTTTAACACCGTGCTTAACCAGCCCACCTCAGTGGACCCAACTGTCATTGCAGAGCTCCCTGAACATCCTACCATGCCAGATCTCGACCTCCCCCCAACCTTCAAAGAAATCCTGCAAGCAGTAAAAACCCTGAAAAACAATAAATCCCCTGGACCTGATGGTATCCCAGCTGAACTTCTCAAGGAAGGAGGCTACCTCTGTACTTGGACACTGTATCTCTATATCTCAGAGGTGTGGAGACGAGAGTGTGTCCCACAACAGTGGAAAGACAGCAACATTGTGACCATCTACAAGAACAAAGGAGACAAAGCCATCTGCTCCAATAGTAGGGGTATCTCTCTGTTGGCTACTGCTGGAAAGGTCCTTGCCAAGGTCATGCTCCGCAGACTCATCTCTGCAATATCAGAGCGGGTCACCCCAGAGTCACAGTGTGGTTTTCGGAAGGACAGGGGAACAGTTGACATGATCTTTGTGACGCGTCAGCTCCAAGAGAAATGTCGGGAGCAGCATAAGGACCTGTTCATTGCCTTTGTCGACCTGTCAAAGGCATTTGACACAGTGAACAGGGAACTACTGTGGAAAGTCCTAAAGAGATTTGGGTGTCCACCCAAGTTTCTCACCATCCTTGCGCAGTTCCATTCTGGGATGATGGCCCGAGTGGTAGTGGGAAGGCACAGCTCAGAACCTTTTGGAGTGCAAACCGGAGTGAGGCAAGGCTGTGTGCTGGCCCCAGTTCTCTTCAACATCTTCCTTGTCTGTGTAACAACTCTGCTACGTAGGAGGGTGGAGAAACAAGCTAGAGTTACCATTGACTTCAGGCTTGATGGTAACCTGTTTAACATCAGGAGGCTACAGGCAACTTCCAAACTGACATCAGAGACCATCATTGAGCTACAGTACGCCGATGACTGTGCCCTGGTTGCTCATACACCAGACGCTCTACAAAACATCCTCTCGGCAGCTGTAACTGCATACACCAGAATGGGACTGACAATCAACACCCAGAAGACAGAGGTACTCTGTCAGTCCAGTACCGACCCCCCACAAAACCCAATAACCCTCACAGCAGCAGGGCAACAGCTGCTCACAGTGCCCACATTCAAATACCTGGGGAGCATAATGTCTGACACCTGCTCAATGGATAACGAGATCCAGAACCGCCTCAAGCAAGCATCAGCATCTTTTGGTCGTCTAAGGAGAAGGGTTCTTCAGAACAGCAATCTCAAACTCCACACCAAAGTGCTGGTCTACAGAGCTGTATGTATCACCACCTTACTATATGGATGTGAGGCATGGACTATTTACAGCCGCCATCTGAGAAGCTTGGAGACCTTCCATGTAAGATGTCTCCAGAAGATCCTTGGCATCACTTGGAAGGACAGAGTGCCGCACACAGAAGTGCTGGAGAGAGCTGGCAGCTGTAGCGTGGAGTCCATCATGGCCCAGCATCAACTCAGGTGGTTGGGGCATGTCATCCGGATGCCCAGCCACAGACTCCCACGCAGAATCCTGTATGGTCAGTTACACCGTGGCCAACGCAGCGCTGGTGGGCAGAAGAAGCGCTTCAAAGATCAAATGAAGTCCATCCTGAAGAGATGTCAGATCAACCCCTCTTCACTGGAGGAACTCACTTCCTGCTGAGACATCTGGCGCTTCCACTCCTCACAGGGAGTGGATTATATGGAGGAACAGCGCACACAACACCAGACAGCAAAGCGTGCAAAGAGGCATGCTCGCCAAGTCCCCCCTGCTCCCCCCAGCACCTCCTTCACATGCCCGGTCTGTAACCGAATCTGTAGATCCAGGATCGGACTATTCAAACACCAGCAGACTCACAAATAAAGAAGATGGTCATCATCGAATCGATGGACTACCAGAGAGAGAGCATAATGTTGACCCGAGGAATCGATTTCTGAGGTCAAATATGTGATTGAGGGTCAAAGAACTCCGCTTATTTGCATAAATAAAAAATGGCCGTCATGGATGGATGAACTTTTTTAATCAGTCCACCTAGAATCACGTTTGAGACATCATTTTCGGATAATGTTATGCCCAGGAATCGATTTCTGAGGTCACTTGTGTGATTGAGGGTCAAAGAACTCCACTCATTTAAATAAATCCAAGATGGCCGTCATAGACATGGATAGCCTAACTTCTTAACCACTCTACCTAGAATCACGTTTGATACATCTTTTCCAAACAACGTTGACCCGAGAAATCGATTCCTGGTCAGTTATGTGATTGAGTGTCAAAGAACTCTGCTAATTTACATAAATCCAACATGTATAGCTGTCATATCCTGATACAACCTGTATTCAACCTCCACCTTATTCATCACCAGAATCATCTCCCTCATTTTCTTCCTCCTCTGCTTCCACAGATCTTTCAGATTCTGTAAGAACACGATTCACGCAATCGATGCAGGCGCATAGATCAGTGCAGCTGAGATCTGATGCCTTGCATGTACATCTGCTGGCCTCGCACCTACTCCGCTTGCATGAACAGTGCACATAGTTCAAGATCTCTTCAGGTGCCGGACCAGTTGCCATCCAGTCTAAAATGGCAAGCACAGACCGTGTGCCCATATTTATTGAGAGCATAAAGTATACAGGCGACTGCTGCTGCCATGAGTTTAACCTTTCTTGGGTGACACATCACAAACATATGTATGTTGGCCCCGCTGGGGGGGTGGGAGTCGAGCGGGTCCAGGGGTGTGGGCTCACCGCGCCGGCCGCCGGGCGGCCTGCCCTCCTTTAATCGTCCCTCCGGGGGTGGATTCCTGGCTTTCCTGGGGCTTGCTGACCTCGGGGCTGGGGGTTGGTGGTGCTACCTTGCCTGCTCGGGGTCCTCGGGGGGAGAGCTGCTGCGACCGGCCCTCCGCTCGTATGTTTCCTGACAAACCACTCACATGCACACACTTATTTTGCGCGCGTTCTCATATATAGGCACACAGACATACATGCACAAGTGTCTCTCCTTTAACAGGTGCAGAAACCAGACTTGTGTTGAGACATCTCCGGTGGAAGAAGCAATTTGCCTTTTGTTTGTTTTAGTTGTCATTTTTTTTTTTGTCTGTTCCCCTCCCTTTTCTTACCCCCCTTCACACACTTCCTTTCCCTCTTCCCCATCCTGTTGGGGCTTCCATGGGTAAAACAATTAAAATAAAGTATTAATAGTTATTACAGGAGGAGTTTACAACAATATACAGTGCAAAGTTAGGTACTGTATAGGCTCCTCTTGGCAAAGTAAATCTGTTTTGGCACAGTAAGGGTGACAGATCCCTGTTCTGTTTGCCTAGCTGCCTGACAGGACAAGGGGAAGAAGGAAGAGAGAAAAAGAGGAGAAAAGAAGAAAAAAAAAAAGAAAAAAAAGTATACAGGCGACTGCTGCTGCCATGAGTTTAACCTTTCTTGGGTGACACATCACAAACATATGGGCTTTCCTTAACAGGCCATTTTCCATCCGCCTAAGGCTTGATAGTATGGGTGTGACTATGTGCAAACTATATAAATGTATGCCCAAACTTGTTCCTCCCTCACCTACTAGTGCACTGCACCCCTTGGGCTTGGGCTGAGAAGTACATCCAACCCTCAGACTCAGAGTTAAGCTCATTGGGATTGCTACTATTTTCCCATTTGAGCTACTTTGTGGTAGTGGTATATTTTGACTATAATTCAGGCCCAGGGTGGGTTCTGGGGATAGATGCATCATCAGAGTGAGTCGATCTGCATCATCTAGATCTATACTAGGACTATGTTAACTGGCACCCAGAGTCCCTTGGTTATTAGCCTCCACACACCCAGATCGGCCTACTTGGAGTCTTAGACCAGGACTAGGTCATCCTGTGAGCGGTTGACAAAGGTTTTAGACATCTAGGGTTCCATTTTAGTTCATATTTAGAGTTACAAATGATCGGAGCCAAACGACTCCAGGGCACACGCAGTACAACCATAAACAATGGCTGCCACTCACCTTTCTCGAACAAGTCGCGACGTTGTTCTGCTACTTTCTGTTGGGGTCCGTCAAGTACAAGCCATTTTTGGGCACACTCACATACTTTTGCCCACGATGCTTCAGTAAAACGAGTGATACTGCCCGAAAACTTATCGGAAATGTGAATAACACAGGAGAGGCTTTCAGCGCACGCTACCCCTGTGGGCACTGATATTTTGTTGTCACATGACCAAAGGGATGACGCTGATTGGTTAAAACGTCCCGGACTGGGCCATGTTTAAGGTAGCCAGACAATTATTACCGACTGACTTCAATCGCATTTTTCATACAGCTATCCACACCTTTGGAAGTGGGAACATCGATATTTTGTCTTACAATAATGTAATCTTAATTTAGAAACACTAAAATTTTAGTTCCCCGTTGGGTGCCACGAAACTGAACGAAAAGTGGCAGCTGCTCATGGACTAAATTTGGAAATACTGGACGAGAGCGCTTCTGACGAAAGTGGAGCTGAGTCTGAACTGATGCAGACGCGGGAGGAGCAAAGCTCCTATTGTTTTACCAAGATTAGGAAATTTCTTCAGGTGACTAAGGGGAGCAGAGCTGTGAAAGTGGAAAATTACTTTCCAGATCTGGAGTTATTCGTGGTATCAGCTCGTAAGTTTATGAAACTGAATGATGGGAATGAGACTTTCACTGATCAGGAAATATATCGTTTAAAGAAACTGGTTCTTAAACTGAAATCACAAATTAGTAACAGTCATGTTGACGCTTAGCTTGTTTCTTCCCTTTTATGCTATGTGTGTGTGTTTTTTTACTGTACCTTATTTTTATCCTTTTTAATGCCCCACCTTAGAATTGGCACTCTTAATATAAATGGGGCCAGGGATGATGTATAAAGGGCCTCTTTATACAAGCTTTTTAATTTAAAGAAACTTGACGTGCTGATGCTCCAGGAGACTCACAGCACTGTAGACATTGAGAGCCAGTGGAGAAAAGAGTGGGATGGCTGCTTTTTTTTTAGCCACAAATCCAATAGCAGTGGGGGGGTGGCTGTACTTTTCTCTAGGGGTTGTGTGCCTGTCTCTTATGAGGTAGAAGAGGTGGTGAAAGGACATGTACTCTTATTAAAGGTACAGTTTGAAAACGTGAACTTGGTTTTTATAAACGTGTATGTGCCAACACAGACAGCAGAGAGGATCAGGGTCTTTGATGTGCTATCGAATACGGTTAGGCCCTGTAATCCAAATAGTTTTTTATTTCTGGGGGGTGATTTTAACTATACATTAAACCACAGACTAGACAGGAACCATCAGGAGCCTTACCCTGCTTCTGTCAATAGGCTGAGGGAACTGGTGAAGACACACGAAATGGCCGATGTGTGGAGAGCACATCATGGGGACCAGAGGCAGTACACCTGGAGCCATGTTAAAGATAACCTTTTATCTATGGCTAGGTTAGACCATTTTTATGGTTTTAAACATCAAATGAGTGTTTTTAAAAATAGTTGTATCTGTCCTGTTGGTTTCACTGATCACTGCCTGCTGTTTTGTTCTGTGTTTATTGAAAATGTAAAGTGTAAGAGTGCTTTTTGGCATTTTAATAATACACTTTTAAATGATATGTTTTTTAAAGGAGTTTTTCATGATGTATGGAAATCACACAGGGAACAAAAACCCTCTTTTAGTTCTCTCCAAATGTGGTGGGATTTTGGTAAGGCACAGATAAAACAACTCTGCCAACTGTACACTCAAAATGTCACTCGTAGCTTAACCCAATCCTTGAAAGTTCTGGAGACTGAGGTGGCAGAGCTAGAGGAGTTGCTCAGTTCTACAGGAAAACAAAAGCACTTAGAGGCTCTTAAGTCAAAAAGGTCAGCCTTGGCCAGCCTGCTAGGGGTCACCGCACAGGGTGCTCTGGTCTGCTCGCGCTACATGGATGTAGCTCTGATGGACTCGCCCTCCCAGTACTTTTTTGGACTGGAGAGGAAAAAGGGACTGAGAAAACTCATTCACTCCTTGTTGGACGATGACGGGAGAACAATCTCCACAGCAGCAGAGATCAGGAAATATGCTGCTAGTTTCTACAGTGAATTGTTTAGAGCAGAGTGGAGGGAGGACACGTCACTGGGCCAGGTTTTCCTTGATGGTCTTCCAGTGCTCTCAGAGGACCTTGTTGCCGGCTTGGACGCTCCACTGTCTTTGTCTGAGCTGCATACGGCGCTAATGAGCCTCCAGAATGGAAAATCACCAGGCATAGATGGTCTCTCTGTGGACTTTTTTAAGGAATTCTGGCCCCTGCTTGGTCCAGACCTGCTGGAGGTTCTCCAAGATAGCATGAAAAGGGGGACCCTACCCACGACCTGCAGGAGGGCCATCATCACACTGTTGCTGAAAAAAGGGGACCTACAGAGCCTAAAGAACTGGAGGCCAGTCTCTCTGCTCTGCACGGACTATAAGATTCTTTCAAAAGCTCTGGCCCGAAGACTGAAAAAGGTGATGAGTGAGCTCATTCATGTAGACCAGACTTACTGTGTGCCTGGCAGGCTGATTAGTGACAACGTCACTTTAATTCGGGATGTTTTGGAGGTCTCTGGTTCATTGGCGGTGGAAACTGGTTTGATTTCAATTGACCAGGAAAAGGCGTTTGACCGGGTTGAACACCAATATTTATGGACAGTTTTAGCAGCTTTTGGGTTCAGCCCAGGCTTCATAGCCAGGATACGGGTCTTGTACAGTGACATTGAGAGTGTGCTGAAGATAAATGGGGGCCTGTCTGCCCCTTTAAAAGTCCAGAGGGGGGTTCGGCAGGGCTGCCCTCTCTCAGGGATGCTGTACTCCCTCGCCATAGAGCCTTTGCTTCACTGCTTGAGAAGGAACCTTTCAGGAGTCACTTTTCCTGGCTGTGACACCACGTTCAAGCTGTCGGCCTATGCAGATGATGTAGTCATTCTGCTAAACAAGCAGAGTGACATTGACGTTTTGGTTAGGAGTGTTAATCTTTTTGGCCAACTTTCCTCTGCGAAAATAAACTGGGGAAAAAGCGAGGCTCTGATGGTGGGGGAGAAACTAGAAAATCAGCTTACGCTGCCTGGTGGGCTGATTTGGAAAAAAGGAGGGTTTAAGTATCTTGGTGTCTTTATTGGAAATCAACAGTTTGAGCAAAAAAATTGGGATGGGGTCATAGATAAAATCAACGGGAGACTAAATAAGTGGAAGTGGCTAATGCCAAAAATATCTTTTAGAGGAAGAGTGCTCATTTTAAATAACCTTGTTTCCTCATCCCTGTGGCACTGCCTCATGTGCATGGACCCCCCTGCTGGTTTGTTGTCAAAAATTCAGTCTGTTATGGTGGACTTTTTTTGGGGGGGTGGACTCCACTGGGTCCCTCAAGCCCTGTTATTTCTTCCCAAAGAGGAAGGGGGGCAAGGAGTGGTTCATTTAGCTAGTAGAGGTGCTGCTTTTAGACTGACTTTCATACAGAGACTGCTGACTGGCCCCCAGGACCTGGTATGGAGGCCTTTGGCCTGTGTTATTTTACAGAGAGTCCTTGGGCTTGTGCTAGACCTTCCTGTGTTTTTAATGGATTTTAAGAACTCTAGTGCACTGTCTTTGCCCAGTTTTTACCGCAGTCTTTTTTCAGTATGGACTCTTTTTAAAAAACAAAGAGGGCCATGCGTTTCCCTCTACTGGTTGTTGAGGGAGCCGCTGGTTTTTGTTGGTCGCCTTGATGTCCTGCCGGGAGTTGGAAGGACCTTCCTTGATAGGCTGTGTTCCAGGAATGTTCTCACTCTGAAGCAAGTGGTGGAACTGGCTGGTCCTGGCCTCAACAACGCCTCAGCTTTAGCAGCTCATCTTGGTATTAGATCAAATCATTTCATCGATGGTCTTCTTGCACACTGGAAACAGGAGCTTCATGGACTTGAGCGCTCCCTACTCATGGACTTTAGCAATGGCACGCTGCAGCCAGAAAGCAAGGACCCTTTTCCCTCTCTCACGCTTTATATGGACTTTGACGTCTCTCCTTGCTCCTTACTGGCATTCTGTGCTCCCACTGGTATGGACTTTGGAGGAGCCAGTGGTAAGGCACTCTACAGACTGGTGGTGATGGCACTCAACAAGGATAGATTGAACACCTGTGTGTACACTCCATGGAGAGCCTATTTTAGACTAGAAAAAGGGCATCGGCCTGCCTGGAGGGCTCTTTATAAAGCCCCTCTCCCTAAGAGGCATGGAGACTTACAGTGGAGGGTCCTGCATGGCATTATAGCCGTCAATGCTTTTGTTTCTGTGATTAACAGCAGTGTCAGTGATCAGTGTGTTTTTTGTTCCTCTAGGGAGAGAGTTTTTCATTGTTTTACTGAATGTCAGCGTCTGAGTGGTCTCTTTGAACTTCTCACAGAACTTTTTCACATTTTTAAGGAAGTTTTCTCTAAGCAGGTTTTCATTTGTGGTTTTATGTACAATCGTCGTTTTAAGCAGAAGTGTCAACTACTGAACTTTGTTTTAGGGCAGGCAAAGTTGGCCATCTATGTAAGCCGGAGAAGAAAACTTGAGAATGTTGAGAATGATGTTGATGTCAAAATTTTATTTGTGAGGCTACTTAAAGCCAGAATCAGGCTGGACTTTCAGTTTTTTATGGGGAATGGGGATGTGGAAGGTTTTAGGACCCTCTGGTCCCTGGAGGATGTCCTCTGTTTAGTTCGTGATGGGCAGCTTTTGTTCGGGCGTTTTTTGGGGGAATAATTTTCTTTGTAATATAGCATGGCATAGAAATTGTACTGAATGATGGACAAGTGTGTTTATTAAAGATCCTTTAAAAATCAAAATCAAATCTCTCTCTCTCTCTCTCTCTCTCTCTCTCTCCTTTCCTTTTGTCAGGTCTAATACTTTAGTTACACACCCAAACCAACACCCACGCACACACTTCTGATTGTACATTCTAGAAGACAGTGACGTGAACAGAGGATGGCCTGTTCACATCAGAGTTAAAATGGCCAATCAGACAGTCACGTACAAGCCCATCCTATTGTACTGGGTTGGTCTAACCAACCCAAGAAGATTAATGTAAGTTGCACTCGGAAGTCGCCGTCAGGCTGGCAGTGCTCCTGAGGGGGCTGCGTCACGCTGCACCCAGCGCTGCTTGCTTTACATGTGACTTCTAAATAAATGTTACATCTTTGAATTGAAGAATTCTCCAGCTTATTCTTGGATCTTTCAATCAAAGAATCGTGTTTTTCTAACACTGCTTAGAAAGGTTTGACATTGACGAACGCAGTTGTACTCTAAGGTCCCGTATGGGAAGTAGAGGGGGCATATGGCAAGCCATTTTGGCATTTAATATGCTGGATATGTATTATAGATATCAGTAATTAAATTTTTCCTAGTAAAAATTAACATTTCAGATATCCACAATAAATTCTTCCTCTCCATAATGATCTTTTCAGATATCTATGACATCATTCTTCCTAGGAGAAAGACATCACTTTTCCGGCAACTTCCGCCCTCCCAAGAGAGCAGACGCTTTTTTCTTCTCTCCTGCTGATTTTTTCCTCCCCTCCTACTGGATCCCAGCTTGCTGTTGTCTGTCTGCGTCTGACTGCGACCGCCGAAAAGAAATTATGGAGTTAATAAGCTGGGCTTTGAACACAATTGACACTATTTTTTCAACAAGGAAAAGTGCTCCGGGGGAAGCTGTTTGCCCCGCTGGAACGGCTCCAGTGGGCTATCTATGTGACACAGGTATTTGGAAAATGCTGTGTCTCTCTAATCTCTCTATCGAAGATATTGAAGATTTGTTTATCTTCGTAATCTTGGTGATTGGGATAATTCTGATTGGGACGGGAATTGTCTTGGTTTACCGCAAATTGCTGAAGATGGATTCAACCTATCAAAATGCTGGCCAGGCGAGGTGCATCCAACAAATTGAGAAACTGGAGAAGACCCTGATAGCGACTACTGGAGAACTGTCTCGTAAGGTGGATTACATCATGGGTTCGCTCAGGTCTTTCCACGACGAGTTCAAAGCTGCGCAATGAAGGATTAATGTACTGAATCTACAGAAGAAATACAAGTCTTCTCTGTGATCAGTCCTATTTGGCATTATTATTCCCCATGAAAATTCCTCCTGGCTGTCTGCAGACTGTGTTTTTTTTTCAAAATCATGAGCACAAGGCCTTGGACAGCCAGCTGCAGCGCCAGATAAGACTGGGCGCCAGACAGACAAAACATCTTCTGCCAAGGGTCCTTGGGTCTCTCTTATTATCATCAACACTGCTCAACACCGCACACACATTGATTCATGAACTGATTAAAGATATACTGTACACTGCTCTCTTGTGTCTCGTGAATTCTGAGTTGTTGCTCTGTGCTATTGAGAGATTTTTTTTCATTGTAATCACAATCTGCTTAAAAATAAGCTGTATTTTGATAACGAAGTTTTTTTTCTCCTCCCCCCTTGTGTCGTTCCCTCCCTTCCCCTCCCTTTCTTATCCATCTCTGTTTGATGAGGCGCCTTTATGGCTGCCGTGTCGTTGTGTCGCGCGCATGCGCACCAATGTCAAGTCAAGTTCCTCGTGTGTTTTTTTACATGCTTGGCAATAAAGTTTATTCTGATTCTGATTCTGATTCTGATTCCCCATTCATGTATATTGCGTTTTCACTTCCAGATATCTACAATTACATTCTTCCTATCTAGAATGAACATTCTGGATATCTGAAATAGAATTCTTACTAGGAGAAACTCTTATTTCGGGTATCTACAATCCAATTGTTACGAATCATAATTTTCATTTTGGATATTTTATTTTGGATAAACATTCCAGATATCTATAATATAATTTTAGACATCGAAAATACATTGTAGATATTAAAAAACAAGCTCAAAAACCCACAACCTGTGACTGACGAGATTTGCAAGGGACTTTAGAGAAAAAGCCCAAAGGTGCTTATAATAAGCAAACTTGGCAACACTGTCCACAGATTCACTACCGGCTGCATCCAACGTTAATCAGGTCAAATGTCAACTCTTAACAAATTAACCACTTGCACTCCGGGCAATTTTCCTAAAAATTCCAAAAAATAATGTGCCCAAAGTAAATCGAAAGCTGTTCTTCAACCCTTTGCAGCATCTTCATGGGGTTGGTCTCATTTAAAAGAAAACACTTTGAATTTTTTGGCAAAAAAAAACATAATCTCTCTACGTGCTCCGGCCACTGAGTTACAGTCATCTAAACATACTGAACTTGAAGAAAAAAAATTTGGACACAGTGTTTTTTTGGATACAAATGCTTGTAAATAACACACAGCTGTCCGATCCGGCTGGAAAAATGCAACAGAAATGTAGAACCAAGTGTTATCCAGCTGAGATCCAAATTTGGTAACAATACCACAAAAAATGAATATTTTACACAGTTTTGTTCTCAGGCTGTTCCCAGGCGTTTTGGAACTGTGCCAAATTGTGCCAAATGGCACAGTTTGGAAAAACGTCGGTAACTTTTGAATAATTCAATGTAGAAGCTTCATTTTAGGCTCAAAGGAAAGGTCACACTCAGGGCTGTGTCTGTGTGCGTGTGTGTGGGGGGGGTCGTCTCCCCCCCCCCCCGCTATCAAGGACAGAGTTCGGCCCTCGCTACATGACAGACTACACTCGTTGCATGTTTCCACAGCAACGCTGTCACAGCGGCCCCCCCCCCCCCGCTACTGTGTGTGTGTGGGGGGGGGCCGCTCGCTAGGGAGGATGGACTTTAGCCATCGCTACACAACGGATTAGCCTTATGTGGTGATGTAGGGCAGCAGTGCAGTCACCGCGGCTCCCCCCCCTCACTGCAGAAGAATAGCGGGGGTGGGGGGGCGTTCACAGCCTGTACACTGCAAGCAACCCCTTGTACCGCGGCGCACGAACTTCAGACTTCGTGAACCGCACAGCTGTAATTTACTGATCGGTCAAAAGTCATTTTGGATTACAATTTTCAGGGATAGAGAATAATTTAGCTTATAACACCTTACCTCTTCACAGCGGAGTCTGGGCGAACTTGTCTCCTCATTGTCAGACGAACGCGACGCTGGTCCGCTCTGGTTCTGGTCTCGCGACTCGATCAAAACATAATTCCATTATTGCGGTTTTGTGCTTCCATGATTACGGTTTTTGGCGAACAATTTTTCAAAACAAATAACAGTAGTAATTAAAAAAAGACTGGCGAAGGCGTGTGTGTCACTCAGCCTTCGTCGTCAGCCTCCGTCGGTCTATGATGACCATGGAAGAAATCATAACGTCTACTCTGCTGGAACCAATACAAAATAAGCACCGCCTGGGGCCGAACATGCCGATCCACGAATGGCACTCCCTGTCACACAGGTTGCATTTGTGGATGGTCTCCATGCTGCTGGGTCTGTGGAGCTCTTCCTGTGTCCTTTTTTGATCCGCTCCAGCAGTCAGTCTTCACCCAGCCTTAAAAAAAACAGCTCACGAACTTCTCTGCTTCAATTGGCTCACTGCATTCAAAGCGTTGGGAGGCGGGTCCTCCTTCCTAGGTTTTCATTCATTGGTTCGTCAAGGTTTCAGAAACCCAATTCAAGGCTCTTATTAGTCGAATGAGAGGTCAATCAGATGAACTAATCTGTTCGCGGCTGTGTTTGCAGATTTTTTTTTCAGTGGCACTTGGAGGGCACACCACCTACACCATCACCATCAATATCCTTATCATGCGTCATGCGCACGAGGGCGCACGAGCGCGCCTCTCGTGCGCCCTCGTGCGCCTTAGGACGCAGAGACTTGCCCGCCCGCGGAACAACGGAATGCAAGTGGTTAAATTAAGCAGGTAGGACAGACGTAAACCTCAACAAATAAAAAGTTGATACACCAAAACAAACCTTCCAATAAACATTGGGCATGGCAGACTTGGCAAGATACACACACAAAAAAAATGAAATTTCTTTCGGGGCCCCACACAAGCCGGGACCGATGGGCTATTGCCCCAGTAAGCCCTTGCTATATTCTGGGGTAGCTGCCGTCTACCAGCTAGTATGTGGAAGAATGATCCAACAGAGTGGCCAGAAACATTTATTGATATTTGTAACTACCGGATAGATGCACCAGCTTCACTGTGCATTGGCGGAACACTCTAGTAATAAAAAATAAATTGTACCTGCTGTGGAAATCCCCAAAAAGCCGTCATGTTAAGGTTTGCAAAATTTGTTCACCGGCACTCACAGGACAAACAGCTGTTTGTTTACACTCGTTAGCCCTTGTTAATCCTGACACTTCGTTTCAGCTCTACAGCGCTTCATTCCATTTGTCAGTAGGTGAGTTTCAGTCTTATTTTTTAAATTAGTTTAATTGCAGTATTGACATGTTTACTCTCAGGCTGATTAGCGGCTCAAATTGGAATGAATATTCCTCCCAAGCCCACGTTTCTATGCTAATGCTATTCTAGCTATTAACTCCCTCAGATGCAAATTTGGGCGTTTTTCGCACATTCGTATTAACTTTACATGAAGGCAAGTTACTTTTAATGATAAATAAGAGTCATAGTTTGGTAAACAGGCATACCTGTTATAAAGTGGTCAGACTAGACGAAGACATGGGTCATCATCCCTCAGCCTCCACATCCCATTATGAAAAGGCAGTCCACAAATTCCTCCTTCAGTAATCTCTGCTGGCCGATGTGAATCTAAAAAACTTGTATTTCTGATTGCCATCACCATCTTTCATAAGATAATCTGATTGTGTATTGTGTAAATGTGCTAAAAACATCTTTTTTGGAGCATTTTACACATGAACAGGTTGGCTGGTTTTTGGTTGGTTGTTTTTTATTTATTTGTCAGGGACCATGTGTTATATAGTGTTTTGGCACATTATTGTGAAGTGCAGTATAGTGACGTGCACTTTCCGTCACGTCACCGCACCACCCTATGTAAGGCGGAAGGCATCCATATTGCGGCCTCTTTGACCGGTGCCCTCTGCCAGGTGCCTACCGTGTTACCGCTGTTCTACATCTTCAATAAAGCTGTGTTCGTCCAGACATCTTGCCTCATCCTTCACCCAAGGTATTTTACCATACAAAACATTTGGCGATTGAGGATTAACTCATGGAGGCATGAATCATAAAACTTCACCCCTTTCTCGAGCTCCCGGGTGAACTGCTGGTGCCTTGGCCCATGTGGTTTGAAGTTTTCCAGACATACATCACCGCGCTGGACCTGGGTAAGCTCGACAAGCTAAGAGCACGTGCGCTACTTGTTCACAACCTGGGTATTGAGGGCCAGCAAGTGTTGCGCACACTCAGAGCTTCGGACTCTGCTGCTAGCCAACCACTTTCACACCCTGGATAGCGTGACTGTCTGGAGGATTCATTTTCAGCATCGACATCAGCGAATAGCTGAGCCTATTCATCAGTTTGTCGCCAACTTGAGGCAGCTAGCCAGGGAGTGTCACTTTGTGCCATTGGAAGATGAAATGGTACATGACCAGCTTGCTGAGCACACGTATAGCACCGCATTGTGGGCTAGGCTACTTATGGCACCCAATGACTTAAGAGTAGCCAGAGCTGTCAAGCTAGCTCTCCAGTTGGAGGCCAGAGACAAGGTAGCTTTGGAGCTAACCTGATGCCAGCCACAGCGGCCGCCGGAGCCTCCTGCCATGGCAAATGTTGTGGACTTGGATAGCGAGGATAGCTTGGATGATGACACTACGGAAGCCAACGCTGCCAGCCAAAGGTCTGCCCCGGGAAAACCCCTGTGCAAGGGCCGTGGGTCTGCGACGCACCGCAATAAAGCTAAGGACTGCCCAGCTAGGGGAGCTCGTTGCAGCAGATGTGCACATTTGAACCATTATGCTAGAGTGTGCTGTGTATCTGAACCGAAGAGCCCACGGAAGAAATCACTCTGCCTGCCCCCAATGACCATCCATACGGTGTCCCCCAGCACAAACGGGTACACGTTTTGCACAGTGGAATTGGACGGCGTGGAGGTGCTGCTGCTGCTCAACATGGGAGCGGAGGGGTCGTTGCTGAATTGGGCCATGGTGAGGAAGTTTTTCACCCTCTACAGGATAAGAGGCAACCCGGCACCGTTGTATGGTTATGGAGGTGGCAGGCGGTGCATTGTTGGGACTTTGGAGTTAACGGTTTGGTACAAGTCTGCAATGATGGTTGACTTCACGTTCCATGTGACAGCCCGAGGCGATAACATCATGGGCTGTGATTTGTTTTACGTACTGGGTTTCGCCATAAAAGACGACACCAGGAACGAATGGTCGGATTGTGGCCAGTGGAACCCTCTGGTTCCGGTGGTTGATGATGACGTTGTGTGGGACGAAGAGCTAACGGACACCACAGCAGTCAAGCAGGATCAGGCTCACTCAGGTTTGGTGCAGGAGGGTCTCAGTGCCGGCACTCGGGATACAGTAGAGAGTGGTACCGTGTGTGGCGGCAAGGTGCATGTACCAGTGAGTGACACCAATGAGCTAGCCCCAGATGCCTCCGGAGCTTGGTCGCAGGGGGATGGAGAGTCTGCAGCTACGATGGTGAATGCTACAACGGTTTTAGAAGAGGTCGGGGCCAGACCGACGAGCATGGAGAAACCGCATGCTCAGCAGCACCACTTCAGGCCGAGCAGGGCCCCGCTGAGGATTTTGGACTTGGTTCGGGTTTAGGGTGAAGAACATCCATGGCAAAGATGGGCCAGACAACAGCCAATTAAACATCAAGGGTGTCTGCGCATAGTGGCTAAGCTGGGCGCAGCATACATCAGGTTGTCCGATGGCTCAGCGAGGTACGCCAATCAGCTTCGGCGTGTCCGGAAAGAGACTCCAGGTGGCAAGGCTGGACGAGAACCAGAGTCGGTGGTGAAGAAGGGAGGCTGCGTTGTCCGGAAGATCAGCCATCGTCCCAAGGGTCTGCTGCTTCCAGGTGCGTGCTTACTGAGGGGCTGCCCTGGGCCCCCATGCCGGTTCTACTCCTCCTGCCCAAGGAACAGTGCTATAAATAATTATGTGTTTATAGTTCTTGTGTTATGGTGTGTGTATGTTGTGATAAGGGATTTTGTGTTTTTTGATTAGTTTAGGAGCACGGCGTGTGATTTTAGTTACAGTGGGGCAAAAAAGTATTTAGTCAGCCACCAATTGTGCAATTTCTCCCACTTAAAAGATGAGAGAGGTCTCCAATTTTCATCATAGGTATACCTCAACTATGAGAGACAAAATGAGAAAAAAAAATCCAGAAAATCACATTGAAGGATTTTTAATGAATTAATTGGTAAATTCCTCGGTAAAATAAGTATTTGGTCAATAACGAAAGTTCATCTCAATACTTTGTTATATACCCTTTGTTGGCAATGACAGAGGTCAAACGTTTTCTGTAAGTCTTCACAAGGTTTTCACACACTGTTGCTGGTATTTTGGCCCATTCCTCCATGCAGATCTCCTCTAGAGCAGTGATGTTTTGGGGCTGTCGCTGGGCAACACAGACTTTCAATTCCCTCCAAAGATTTTCTATGGGGTTGAGATCTGGAGACTGGCTAGGCCACTCCAGGACCTTGAAATGCTTCTTACGAAGCCACTCCTTCATTGCCCAGGCGGTGTGTTTGAGATCATTGTCATGCTGAAAGACCCAGCCACATTTCATCTTCAATGCCGTTGCTGATGGAAGGAGGTTTTCACTCAAAATCTCACGATACATGGCCCCATTCATTCTTTCCTTTACACAGATCAGTCGTCCTGGTCCCTTTGCAGAAAAACAGCCCCAAAGCATGATATTTCCACCCCCATGCTTCACAGTAGATATGGTGTTCTTTCTCCTCCAAACACGACAAGTTGAGTTTTTACCAAAAAGTTCTATTTTGGTTTCATCTGACCATATGACATTCTCCCATTCCTCTTCTGGATCATCCAAATGTTCTCTAGCAAACTTCAGACGGGCCTGGACATGTACTGGCTTAAGCAGGGGGACATGTCTGGCACTGCAGGATTTGAGTCCCTGGCGGTGTAGTGTGTTACTGATGGTAGCCTTTATTACTTTGGTCCCAGCTCTCTGCAGGTCATTCACTAGGTCCCCCCGTGTGGTTCTGGGATTTTTGCTCACCATTCTCGTGATCATTTTGACCCCACGGGGTGAGATCTTGCGTGGAGCCCCAGATCGAGGGAGATTATCAATGGTCTTGTATGTCTTCCATTTTCTAATAATTGCTCCCACAGTTGATTTCTTCATACCAAGCTGCTTACCTATTGCAGATTCAGTCTTCCCAGCCTGGTGCAGGTCTACAATTTTGTTTCTGGTGTCCTTTGACAGCTCTTTGATCTTAGCCATAGTGGAGTTTGGAGTCTGTCTACAAGTAACGAGTGGAGGACAGAGGAGCCTCTTAAAGAAGAAGTTACATGTCTGTGAGAGCCAGAAATCTTGCTTGTTTGTAGGTGACCAAATACTTATTTTACCGAGGAATTTACCAATTAATTCATTAAAAATCCTTCAATGTGATTTTCTGGATTTTTTTTTCTCATTTTGTCTCTCATAGTTGAGGTATACCTATGATGAAAATTGGAGACCTCTCTCATCTTTTAAGTGGGAGAACGTGCACAATTGGTGGCTGACTAAATACTTTTTTGCCCCACTGTATATATGGACTTTCTTTAGTTTGTTGGGTGGCAGAATAATCCACCCCGCCATGCGGGCTGTACGGTAGTCCACCCATCAGCCCTATTTTAGGTTGTTTTGTGTGAATGTGTTAGGCCATTTTAGTACATTGTTTTTCATTATGTTAGTGATTCGGGTTCCAGATTTGGTGGTGGAGGGGGGTCAACTGTGTGTGTGGTTTTGGACTTTTCTAAAGGGGGAAGAATGTTATATAGTGTTTTGGCACATTATTGTGAAGTGCGGTGTAGTGACGTTCACTTCCCATCACGTCACCGCACCGCCCTATTTAAGGCAGAGGGCGTCCATATTGCGGCGTCTTTGACCGGTGCCCTCTGCCAGGTGCCTACCATGTTACCACTGTTCTACATCTTCAATAAAGCTGTGTTCATCCCGTCATCTTGCCTCATTCCTCACCCAAGGTATTTTACCATACATAACACCATGTACAAAAAACATTAATCTTATAAGAGAAGAGATGCATTGTACTGTAGAGGCTGGGTTAATAATCTCAGACTGGATGCAGAGGGTAAACAGAGAAGGACAATAGGTATTGAGATGACAGAGACTATGGTGAGGTAGCAGAAAGAAGTAGTGGGGGAGAAGGGTTGAATGTATTGTGATGCGAGATGTCATGCAGATGTGAGATGGGCGGTTGATATAAATGGAGAGACCCTGGTGTATTGAGATATGCTTTTTCTGTGTATGACTGATGTGAGAGTGAATAAAGTTGTCTGCTGCATAAATCTGCCTCCGTTATTTACACTCTCCACAGTACCAGATTTAGCCACTTGCTAATTTCCATCTGCAGTCCCAGGGCAGGTAAGCACAATAACAAAAATATATAAATACATATTCAATATAATTACTAGGTACAATCACAATATTAAATAGACATATAATGCTATTCCATTCACTTACTTTTAATGTAAAAAAGGCCTTCAGCACATAGACATAATCAGTTCCATTACCATAAAATCTTCTTTGGGGGATTCCACATTGCTCTCTAACAGTGGGTCTCAAATGGGTTTTTTTTTATCTGCTCTGAGCATAATTGTACAAAAGTTTTCAATGGTGGAGGAGCCTTATCGTGAACTATTTTAAAGACAAGCCGAACATATGGAAACACAATACAATTATCAAAGCTGAACATTCTGTATTTACTGAGTATTTCACAGTGATGATGTAATGTTTTTTTAATCTAAAACTTTTAAAGCTTGATTATAAAGTGATGAAATTGGTTTTAAAGTTGTTTGGCTTGTGTGAGACCAACAAAAGATACAATAGTTAACTGGAAACAGGTGAGTGTCACGATTGGGAATAAAAGGAGCATCCCCGAAAGGCTCAGACATTCAAAAGAAAGGATGGGGAGAGATTCACCACTTTATGAACAACTGTGGGGGCAAATAGTCAAAAGGTTTAAGAACAACGTTTTTCAACGTATAATTGCAAGGAAATTAGGGTGTGACGCCATCATCTGCAGTATGGAGGCCCCCCAGGGAACAATTGTGGCTCCCTTCCTGTTCACCCTCGAGACGGCTGACTTTACACACAGCACACCACACTGCCATCTGAAGAAGTTCTCTGATGACTGTGATTATTGGCTTCATCTCCAAGGGGGATGACGTGGAGTACAGAGGACTTATCCAGGACTTTGTGGACTGGTGCCTATGAAACTGCCTCCAGATCAATGCGAGGAAAACCAAGGAATTGGTGGTGGACTGCCGCAGACGTGGACAACCCTCCACAGCACCAGTAAACATCCAGGGAACAGACATTGAGATGGTGACATCTTACAAGTACCTGGGTGTTCACCTGAACAATAACCGGGACTGGACATACAACACCAACACGCTCTACAAGAAGGGGCAGCGCAGGCTGTTCCTCCTGAGGAGACTTAAGTCTTTCGGAGTGTGAGGGGGACTCCTGAAGACCTTCTACGATTCGGTTGTGGCATCAGCCATCACGTTTCTAGTGGTCTGCTGGGGCAGCAGTATCATAGCAGCCGACAGAAAGAGGCTGAACAGGCTGATCAAAAAAGCTAGCTCTGTTCTGGGGCAATGCCTCGACCCAGTGGAGGAGATAGGAGAGAGGAGGATGGTGGCTAAGCTGTCATCTCTGCTGGAGTCCGAGTCCCACCCCATGTGGGACACACTGAATGCACTGAGGAGCTCATTTAGCAGTAGGCTGTGCCATCCTAAGTTCTCAAGGGAGAAGTTCTGCAGGTCCTTCCTACCTAGGGCTGTCAGACTGTATAATCTAACCGGTGCTGCTCATAGAGGCCGTATTAAACGTCACAACTTTGCACAACAGAGATCGTCCCCTCCAATACACAACTAAGACATTTACAATTATTATCAAGGGTGGGAACAACACTGTTTATTAAAATGTAAAATATACTGTCTGGGTCCATATTTATATTTTGCCAGGTAATTTAACTAACTGTAATGCTGTTGATACCATCTAGCTGCAATGCCCCTGCACTGTGTATGTACAGTCATGTGAAAAAATTAGGACACCCTGTATAAGCCTGTGTGGGGTTTTTTTAACATACGGCATTTGGACATATGGATATTTAATATCAATGTTAAAATACTGGGAGATTCACATAATACAACTAAACAATTAAAAATGAATTAAAGACTTTCTCAAATTTTCTGTAAAATGTAAATCTAAACAAATAGTGAAGAATAAATTAGGACACCTCCATCTTTTTTACGACACCCCCCACATTCATTCCTACTTACAGTGGCTAAAATAAAACTTAAAAAATGCAAATAAAAACAAAAACAAGGTTAGACATAGATACATGAACATTTCTTAATAAAGAACTGAATATTTAAAGGGGTATCCAGATTTTTTTACATGACTGTAACTGTATACATAATGTATGTTGTGGAGGAAAAATAAGTTCAGGCAAGATGCGGCGAGCTGGAAGGTGGCAGTTTTATTTTCCTCCAACATAATGAGATGCACTTGTAGCACTGTGCGCTGCAGTGGTCTGTGTGTCTGCTGTGAGGCATGTATTGTAAGCTCTTTTATACGGACAGAGAGAATGCATGGTACATTAACATATTGGTATACATATCAGTCAATACATATGATTAGCATGACCACTGGTGCCCGGATGTCCTCTCCTTAATCCGGGGATGTATAAACAATAGTCCATTGTTCTGGTTGCCCCCACCCCAGGGGTTCTCTCTCCGTATGCAATCCCTGCTGAGCGTGAATAGTATCAGTCTACATTGTGCTGGATCACCACACAGCTCCCCCCAGAACGCTCAACAGGGGCTGTGACACACCCCCCCCCCCGCCGTCGTTTGGGCTCCAGCTCCGGTAGAACTGTCGGAGGGCATGTCAGTCCATGGGGGGACGGGGGAGGGGTGGAAAAAACAGTGTGCTCCGCTCCCGGTTCCAGCACGTTGAACGGCCATGAATCATGGGCGCACAGGCCGGTGTGCAGTTGTGCGTAATGGAACCAGACAGCGATCGGCCGGCTTTAGGGAGTGAGGTGCGGGAAAAGCGCTGTGGAGGAGTAGGGGGAGGGGGGTGGGAGTAAGTGAGTGCTGGCCCGGGACGTCAAAGGTGTCTGGGCCGTGCAAAAATTGCGTGTGGATCCGCGATGGTGAGGGACTTTCTCAGTAAACCTGGCGGAGATCCACAGCGGCTGTGAAAAAAAAAAATTAAGTCTCTGGCTCTTCTCGCGGCTCGATCCAGCGAGGATGTGGGGAAGGCGAGCGGCCAAATTCCCCGAGGATTCGTAGTGGCTGTGAAACAACTGCAGCTGTGTGAGGGACCTGGCGGTTTGGATTTTAGGTGCAGGAGCAGCCCTAAAGCCATCGGGGACAGCAATCGGCTAAATTCCCCTTGTGCGCCGTGGCTGAGAAACCCTTACAAAGTCCTGTGTGCGGGCTGCACATCTGCTTCAGGTGCGTGAGCAGCCCTGAAGGTTCCGAGGGTGGCGATTGGCCGTTTTTCTCGGGCATGTGCAGTGGCGGAGGACACTGTATCGTCTGAGGAGCTGGCTTGACCCTGTGCTTGGCGCGTGCGTGGCGCAGTGACCACTTAGCTGGCAGTTGCGCTTTCCTCGTAATCCTGCGGC
Source organism: Pholidichthys leucotaenia (assembly GCA_020510985.1). Lineage (NCBI taxonomy): Eukaryota > Metazoa > Chordata > Actinopteri > Cichliformes > Pholidichthyidae > Pholidichthys > Pholidichthys leucotaenia. The sequence goes on along the minus strand of CM035845.1, from coordinate 36,395,248 downwards.
GTGCCTGCGGGGCTTCTGTGTGCGGGAGGTCCACTTGTCGCGAGCTGAGTCAGGGTCGGGGAGCTTGGTGGAAATCAACGCAGTTGGCATCGATGATTTCCCCGTTCAGGTTGCTTCCTTCGTTTCGCTCATGTTGCGGTTCATGGTGCGTGTCGGTCCAAGCACTGCCCGCTCCGGGGTGCGTGCTCCAGTGAGGATGAAGAGGTTTCAGGCGTTCTCTGGTACTCCGCTGTCCACAGCGTGGTGAGAGGAAGCAGACGGTCATTCTCTCTCGTCAGGTCACCAGTGTGGAGGGATAAGATCAGGCAAGGGGTGCACCACGACGTGTGCTGGGGCTTCCCGTCCGGGTGATCTCCAGGGTGTTTGCCTTGTGTTCCATTCTTCGTCAAGGGTCACCAGTGTGGAGGAAAAATAAGTTCAGGCGAGATGCAGCGAGCTGGAAGGTGGCAGAGTTTTATTTTCCTTCAACATAATATGAAACGCACTTGTAGTGCTGTGCGCTGCAGTGGTCTGTGTGTCTGCTGTGAGGAATGTATTGTAAGCTCTTTTATACAGACAGAGAGAATGTATGGTACATTAGCATATTGGTATACATATCTGTCAATACATATGATTAGCATGACCACTGGTGCCCGGATGTCCTCTCCTTAATCCGGGGATGTATAAACAATAGTCCATTGTTCTGGTTGTCCCCCCAGGGGTTCTGTGTCCGTGTGCAATCCCTGCTGAGCGTGAATAGTATCAGTCTGCATTGTGCTGGGTCACCACAATGTATATTTATTTATTTGCTGCTTTGACTAACCTATTCTTATCCTTTTATCTTATTTACTATTGCTCTGAGTGCTGCTATCCCTTTGCTGCTGCAATCCTGGAATTTCCCCATTGTGGGACTAATAAAGACTTATCTTATCTTATAATATCATAAATGGATTCAGAGACTCTGGAGAAATTTCTGCATGTAAGCGGCAAGGCCAAAAACCACCATTGAATAGCATTGCCTTTAAACTGGATCAAAAGCTTTGGGTATCCTTCCACAAACTTCTCACAATAGTTTGCTGGAATTTTGGCCCATTCCTCCTGACATAACTGGTGTAAGTAAGTCAGGTTTGTAGGCCGCCTTGCTCACTTACATCTTTTCAGCTCTATCCACAAATTTTCTATGGGATTGAGATCAGGGTTTGTGATGGCCACTCCAAAACACTGACTTTATTGTCCTTAACCCACTTTGTAACTAATTTGGCGGTATGCTTAGGGTCATTGTTCATTTGGAAGACCAATTTGCACCCAAACTTTAACACCCCCACAACATGATGCTGCCACCCCCGTACTTCACAGTTGGGATGGTGTTCTCAGGCTGTTAAGCATCTCCCTTTTTCCTCCAAATGTAACGATTATCATTATGGCCAAATAGTTCAATTTTAGTTTCATCAAACCACAGGACATGTCTCCAGAAATTAAGGTCTTTGTCCCTGCGTGCATTTGCAAACTGTAATCTGGCTTTTTTATGTTGCTTTTGGAGTAATGGCTTCTTCCTTACTGAGTGGCCTTTTAGCCCATATTGGAACAGGACCCATTTCACTATGGGTAATGACACTGTTTTACCAGCTTCAGCCCGCATCGTCACAAGGTCTTTTGCTTTTGTTCTGAGGTTGCTATGCACATTTCACACCAAAACACACACATCTCTAGAGCACAAAACCCATCTTCCTCCTTAATGGAATGATGGCTGGACAGTCCCATGGTGTTTATACTTGTGTATAATTGTTTGAACAGGTGAACGTGGCACCTTCAAGCATCTGGAAATTGTACTCAAGGATGCGCCAGACTTATGGAGGTCGACAATTCTCTTCCTGATGTCTTGACTGATTTCTTTTGATTTTTCCATGATGTCACAGAATTAAGCAGTGTGTTTGAGCTGTGCCTTAAAATAAATCCACAGGTGTGCCACCAATTAACTCAAATGTTGTCAATTAACCTATCAGAAGCTTTCAAAGCCATGACATCCTTATCTGGCCTTTTCCAAATTATTTAACCTGTTGCACTTCGGTGTACCGCAGGCGGACACGTCTCTGTGTCCTAGGGCGCACGAGGGCGTCCTAGGACACACACTGTGCATCCTAGGAGGCACTGAAAAAAAAAAAAAAGCTGCATTTCCGTTCTTCCACTACAGACACAGCCGCGAACAGAAAGCCAAAGGAGTGCTTTGATTGGTTTAGATGTGAATGACCTCTCATTCGACTAATAAGAGCCTTGAATTGGGTTTCTGAAACCTTGAAGAACCAATGACTGAAAACCTAGCAAGAAGGACCCGCCTACCAACGGCTGCGAATACAGCGAGCCAATTGAAGCACAGTAGTTCGAAAGCGTGCCTCCCTTGCAAAATCTGTTTTGTTTTAGCCGCTGGGTGACACACACGTGTTCGCCAGTCTTTTTTTCTTACTACTGTTCTTATTTGTTTTGAAAAATCGTTCGCCAAAACCGCAATCATGAAAGCGCAAAACCGCAATAATGGAATTATGGTTTGACCGGGTCGCGTGACCAGAACCATGAGTCCGTAACAAGCGGACCAGCCTCATGTTCGTCTGACAATGAGGAAGAGAAGTTCGCCAGCGACACTGCTGTTGTGGACAGGTAAGTGTTATAAGCTAAATTATTCTTTATCCCTGAAAATTGTAATCAAAAATGACTTTTGACCGATCGGTAAATTACAACTGTGCGTAGTAGACCGCAGCGCACGAACCGTGTTCAGTCCATGCACCGCGGTACACGGTTCTCGCGCCGCGTCCGGACCGTGAACGCCCCCCCCCCCCGCTACTCTTCTGTAGCGGATTGCAGATATTATTGCAGATATTTTAGTACAACTGTGCGTAGTAGACCGCGGCGCACCGTGACCGCGGCGCACCGGGGGATGTCCGTCCTCTGTAGCGGGGGTGGGGGGGGGAATTGTTATCTTCTACATTACAGATATTTTAGTATAATTTTTAGTGCACTGTAGGTTATTTTTTCTTGTAAAAAAAAGCCACACATTTTTTACGTGGCATGCTTCTTTGTGTGTGGGGGCTTGTTTGTTCATTCATTCATTCATGAATGAATAACCAACCCCCCCCCCCACACACACACACACACACAGCCCTGAGTGTCACCTTTCATTAGAGCCCAACATCAAGCTTCTATATTGAATCATTCAAAAGTTACAGACGTTTTTCCAAACTGTGCCATTTGGCACAATTTGGCACAGTTCAAAAATGCCTGGGAACAACCTAAGAAAAAAGCTGTGTAATATATTCATTTTTTGTAGTATTGTTACAAAATTTGGACCTCAGCTGGATAACACTTGGTTCTACATTTCTGTTGCATTTTCCAGCCCGGATCTCAGCTGTGTGTTATTTGCAAGCATTTGTATCCAAAAAAATCACCCAGGCGAAATTTATTTTCTTCAAGTTCAGTATGTTTAGATGACTGTTACTCAGTGGCCGGAGCACTTAGAGAGATTATGACTGTTTTGCCAAAAAATTCAAAGTGTTTTCTTTTAAATGAGACCAACCCCATGAAGATGCTGCAAAGGGTTGAAGAACAGCCTTTGATTTACTTTGGGTACGTTATTTTTTGGCGTTTTTAGGGAAACTGACCAGAGTGCAAGGGGTTAAAGGCATAGTAATCTTAAACTTCTGACTCTGAAGAAAGTAACAAAAAAAATCTCTAAAAAATGATTTAGCAAATATAAAAAATATGTTTTGCATTCTATTCTATTTTTTACAAATAGAAATAACTTTGGTAATCTTAACTGACCTAAAACAGGAAAAGTTCAGTTTGATTTAATATCAGACAGTGAGAAAAAAAATGTTATTTGTGTTTTTATACAGTGTATGTAAACTTCTGGTTTCAGCTGTAGGTGGGGAGAAAGAGTTACATGACCCATTTAACACCCTTTTGCCTTTGGACTCTGATTGCAGCTCAGTTTTGTCAAGCAAGGTTACAAGCACCAAAGCCCGAGTCAATTGATCGAGCTTTGTAGGACAGCCCCCTTACAAGCGTGAGAGGTAGGGGTGGGGCCCCTTTACGGAGTTCTGCCTACCACTGTCATTGCAAACTGTCCACATTGTCACTGCTATAGTGATTCAAAGTTGGTTAGCACTTGGGGTCCCTTCTGGCCTGGGGCCCCAAGCATTTGCCTTCCTTGCCTGGTGGCACAGAGTGCCTCTGCTTACAACTATTTTTGAAATGTTTGCAGCTTTAAAACAGTTTGCAAACTGTTTTGCAACCCTTTACAAACACTGACAAACCCCCTGAACTGCAACATTTGTCTGCATTTGCTGCTCTGTCAGATACTAGCTTTAGGGACACCTTTGGATCCTTAGCTGAATTACAACCTCACCCACTTTACAGATACAGGGATGCAGGTTACCATTGCAAAACCTCCTGGCTTTGGCTTTTGAGGGGTAAAAAATGTAATTCAGTCTGGAGAAGCAAAAAGACTCCTTAGATTTCCTTTTAGCACAGCCAAATAACAAATCAGACAAAATCAAACCAAACCAACAGGAACTGAAACAGAGTTTAAAAAGGGTTATCAGGCTGTAAAAAATTTACTTCTGCTGTAAAATTTTATATATTTATACACAGTGATCAGTGGCGATCATCTGGCTTTCAGGATCAACCCAGAGTGACCATACTGTAGGATGAACTGCTATTTTTAGTCTTTGTCATTTACAAACTTTCAGTACCAGAGGTTCCCACTCAGTTAAACCACATGAAAACAATGAATTCACAGTTCAGCTGTTAAAGGTTCAGATATCTTGTCTCGTCTGTCCTGCTGTAAACTCTGAAATCTTCGGCTGACCACAATAAAGAGCATGCCAGCCAAAAGGCAGAAGAAGACTGATACTGGAGCCAGGAGAAATGACGGCCCGTGCTGGATGGAGAGATGGAAAGAGGGGCAGCTGTAGACTGTCTGATGGAGGGCAAACTGCTCCAGAGTGTCCAAGACCAGGACCCACATTAGATACATCACCAGTACGGCAAGTAGGCACAGACCTGTCAGACACAAGAAAACATTTCAGGGGCTTCATCTATAATGCATGCGCGCGCGCGCGCGCATGTGTGTGTGTGTGTGTGTGTGTGTGTGTGTGTGTAACTGAGGCCTGAAAAAAATGTTTTCTAAAAGTTTTCACTTTGAAAACATAACAGGAAAATGTGCAAAAACTGACTCATTATACATGATACAGCCATGCACACATTATGCAGTCAGGATTTACATTATTTTTGCTTGCTGTATGCTGCAGTGATTACATTATTAATGCATAATTATTTAATCACCAACCAGAAAAAAAATAGTAAATAACATCCACTTGGTATTATATTTGCCTTTAGACTCCATTACAGTCCCTGGAGCATAGTCAAGGGGGTTTCAAAATTTGAAATGTACATGAAATTTATAAGAAACTGTGTAAAATGTAAATTTTACAAAAGAACACAGTTGCAAATTAGGGGAGGATTCCAATTCATTAGGAAAAAGCTGCAAATTTATAAGTCATAAATTATTATGAGAATGACATGATTTGGTGCTTAGACCCGGGAGCAGACAACAGACTCGGTTAAAATAACAATAATCTTTATTGACAGTGAGTGTGTGTGTGTGAGTGCAGAGCGGGAGGAGTGTGGCAACCCTGCAGAGAGGAGAAAGAAGATGTGAGTAATCTTATAGCACACAAATGAATTTAGTGGAATAAATAATAATCTAACGGAGCTGGAAGTGGTAGGAGTGAAACAATTTGCAGCCATCTTCTATCCAGGTTGCCGTAGTCCCATGAAGGTGAGGAAGTGCCGGTGCAGATATATACAGTGCTCAGTGCAGAGTATTCCTCAGCTGAGGAGGGAAGGGAAAAGTTCAGTCTAGTGCTGAGGCACTTACAAGATGCTGGCGAGGAAGAGGAGCCCCCAGCTCATGGAATGAGTCCTGATCCGCTGCCCAGAGTAGGGTTGGTCCGCCTGGAGGATGGTCCACCTGTGCACAGGTAATAAGGACAAGCAGAGGATGATGCAGATAGATGAAAACAGGTTAGAAGGCTGCTTACAGTTTGTAGAAAGGGAGGCAAAGCTCCCAGCTGACAAGGTGAAGAGAAGACAGGCGTCAAGAAGCTCTTTAGCGGAGTTGGAGCATTGACGTCTCAGTGCAGGAGTGGAGGGCCCCACTCCTTATAAAGACTGCCTGATTAGGGAGTGCAGGTGTGAGTGAAACCACAGCTGTGAAACAGAATTAGTGAGAGAGGGGAAAAACAACACACAGCTCGGATCACCACAGTACCCCCCCCCCCCAAGGAACGCCTCCCAGCGGCTGACTCAACCTTCCAGGGTGAGCCCGATGGAAAGCCCTGACCAGTTCTCAATCTGTGATAAAAGAAGCTCGGACCCATGACCTTTCCTCAGGTCCATACCCAGCCCAGTTCACCAGGTACTGTAGACTTCGCCCCCTGCGTGATACATCCATAATGCGGTTGATCTTAAATGCTGGACCGCCGTCGATCATCACCAGAGGGGGAGGCGGCTTAGATGGAGGACACAGAGGGCTGGTGAAAAATGGCTTCACCTGAGAAACATGGAAAGTAGGACAGATGCAGAGAGCAGGGGGAAGAGACAGGCAAACAGCAACCGGATTGATTATGTGCAAGATGGGGTAAGGACCAATAAAGCAAGGAGAGAGCTTCTTGGAAACAGTTTTAAGGTTGATGTGTTTTGTGGACAACCATACCTTCTGCCCAACCCGGTAAGAGGGGGGCCGGGGTCCTCTGGCAGTTGGCGAGCTCAGAGCTGTGACTCGTAGTGCAGCAGAGAGCAGCCCTGGTGGTCCTCCAAATCCAGTGACAGCGCTTGATGTGAGACTGCACAGATGGAACAGAGATCTCTACCTCCCTCTCTGAGAACAGGGGGGTTGTAACCCAAGGACACCTTGAAGGGGGAGAGACCTGTAGCCGCAGAAGTGGCGGAGTTGTGTGCATACTCGATCCAAGGTAGGTACATACTCCAGGATGCAGGGCTGGAGGCCATGACACACCTCAGGGCTGCCTCCAGCACTTGGTTGGCACGTTCACACTGGCTATTACTCTGAGGGTGGTATCCCAAAGACAAGCAGACCGTTTCCCCAGTGGCCTTGCAAAAGGATCGCCAAACCTGGGAGACAAACTGAGGATCCCGGTCCAAGACTATGTCTACTGGAATCCCAAGAAGGCAGACAACATGCAGCACGAAAAGGTCGGCCGTCTCCTTGGCAGACGGGAGCTTATTTAGGGGGATGAAATCAGCTGCCTTTGAAAACCTGTCCATGATGATGAGGATGACTGTATGTCCAGTGGAGGGGGGAAGCCCGGTCACGAAGTCCAGAGCCACATGGGACCATGGTGTGCTGGGGATGGGTAGGGGGTGCAGCAATCCCCAGGGGAAGAAGAGGATGATTTCCCGGTGGCGCACTGGGGACAAGACCGGATGAACTCGTTGATGTTCCTCCTCATCGATGGCCACCAGAAGGTCCTTTGCAGCTGCGACAAGGTGCGAGACACACCGGAATGACACATGACCTTAGAAGAGTGCAACCAATCGACGACCTTGCCACGGATCGAGGAAGGAACATAAACCTGTCCCGCCGGACCCCCACCCGGGTCAGGCTCCGTGTCTTGCACTCTCTTGACCCTCTCCTTGATCTCCCAGGAGAGCATGCCGACCACACACGAGGGAGAAACAATAGGATGTGGCTCAGGCAACGCCGTGTCAGGGGAGAACTGTCTCAAGAGAGCATCAGGCTTAGTGTTTTTGGACTCCGAGCAGTGGGTGGTGGCAAAATTAAACCTGCCGAAGAACAGGGATCAGTGGGCTTGTCTTGAGTTTAGTCGTTTAGCTGTTCTGAGGTACAGTCCAAACCACGTATGGCAGCGAGGCTCCCTCCAACCAGTGGCGCCACTCCTCCAAGGCTAACTTGACCGCCAGCAACTCCCGATCCCTCACATCATAGTTCCTCTTGGCTGGAGACAGATGTCGGGAGAAGTAGGCGCAGGGACGGACCTTATTGTCGGAGCTCGAGTGTTGAGACAGGACTGTCCCCACTCCAGAGTCCGAGGCATCCACCTCCACCAGGAACTGCAAGCATGGATCCACCTGAGCGAGGATAGGGGGGAAAGGAGAAGCGAGACTTTAATTCAGAGAATGCCGGATCAGCCTCTTCAGACCACCGAAAAGGGTCCTTGGTGGAGGTGAGGCAGATGAGAGGCAGAGCAACCACACTGTAGTCAAGGATAAAGCACCAATAAAAATTGGTGAATCCCAGGAACTGCTGCAGCTGCCTACGGGAGGAAGGAACAGGCCACTCCACAACTGCCTTCACCTTACCTGGGTCGGCCCAGATCTCTTTATGGGCAATGACAAACCCCAGGTGAGAGCCGGATATGACACCAGGAAAGTGGTAGAGGATGTATGGAACTCACACTTCTCAGCCTTGTTGTAGAGTTGATTTTCCAGCAGCCGCTGAAGGACCCTCTTCACGTGCACCCGATGCTCCTCTAAAGAATGAGAGAAAATGAGAATGTCATCCAAGTAAACAAACACAAAAGAATCCAGGAAGTCCCTCAGCACGTCATTGATGAGCCGTTGGAACACTGCTGGCGCGTTCATCAATCCAAAAGGCATCACCAGGTATTCGAAGTGGCCACTAGGTGTGCAGAACCCTGTCTTCGACTCATCACCCTCCTTGATCCGGACCAGATGATAGGCGTTGCGCAGGTCTAACTTGGTGAAGACAGTGGTCACCTGAGGCGAGTCAAAGGCGGAGTTAGTGAGCGGCAGAGTGTGCTTGTCTTTCACAGTAATGTTATTAAGCTCCCTAAAATCAATGCAGGGTGGAAGGGAGCTGTCCTTTTTACCCACAAAAAAAAAATCCCGCCCCCACCGCCGATGAAGAAGGCCTGATGATGCCTGACCTTAATGATTCCTTAATGTATTTATCCATTGCCTCCCGCTCCGAGGCAGAAAGACTATAAAGCCTACTGGATGGCAACGGAGCTCCTGGAAGGAGGTTAATGGCGCAGTCATAAGGGCGGTGGGCGGGGGTGGGGGGGTAGAGAAAGTGCCTTAGCTTTGCTGAAAACTGGAGCAAGATCATGGTATTCAAGGGGAACCGAGATGAGATCGGCCATGTGGGTGGGCGGGGAACTAATAGAGACAGAGGGAGAACAGGCTGTAGACTGTAAACAGGCGGCTAAGCAAAAGGTGCTCCATGAAATAACCCTCCCTGCCTGCCAATCAATAACTGGGTTGTGGAGTCTTAACCAAGGATACCCTAAAATGACAGGAGAGGCAGAGATAAGCAAAATAAAAAAACTCAAGTGCTCCCGATGGTTACCTGAAACCAAAATTGAAATGGGAGCAGTCTTCTTTGTGACTCTGGTGAGTCGCTCTCTGGAAACAGCAACCAAATTCAATGGAGTTTCCAGATCTTGTCAAGGGAGCTTCAGCCGGGTTGCCAGACTGTCCAAATGAAGCTCTGTTCTGTGCCTGAATCAATGGGAGCAGTAGTGGAAAAATCAGTGTGGCAGTGCCGAAAGTGAATGGGCAATACCAGTCATGTAAGGGTTTTAGACTTTCCCACATCCGTTAGCCCCTCTAGTGTGACGAACGGACCCCCCCTTTTGGCTGGTTGGGGCAGGAAGCGACCTCGTGATCGGCACTAGCACAATACATGCACAACCCGAGATTGTGGCGGCGCTGTCATTCAGTGGGAGGCAACCTAGACTGGCCCAACAGCATAGGTTCCCCAGTGTTAGAGGGTTCGGGGGGGCGGGAGCTGGGAGAGGGGGCTGAGAGAGAGGACACAGCTGAGAGCCTGAGCGATTAGTAAGACGGCGCTCATTGGCCTGCTCCCTTCAACGGTTATCTATACTGATGGCTAGGGAGATTAACTCGTGTAATGAGGAGGGTTTATCTAAACGAGCCAACTCATCCCGAAGGCTAGGTCTAAGGCTGTGAGTGAAAATACTGCAAAGTGAAGCATCCTCCCATCCCACTTCAGCCGCAACAACCCGGAAATCAGCAGAGTAGTCAGCCACGGACCTGGCCCCCTGCCGGACATTGAGAAGGCAGGTGGAGAAGATATTATCCCAGTCAGAATGATCAAAAACCTGGGTGAATTTGGATGGAAATTGGTCATAGGTGCAGTTGGGATAATCGGGGTGATCCATTATAGCATAAGCCCAGGCTAAAGCCCGCCCCTCCAGCAGGTTCACCACGTAGCAAATTTGGCTGGTTAGAGGGGAAATCCTCCGGCACCCGCTGAAAAACTAAGCTACACTGAAGGAGGAACCCCCGGGCCTCCCCCAGCCTGCCGCTTAAACAGGTTGGTGTGGGAACTGGCGTTAACCGAGGATGCTGCACTGAAGGGGAGGACAGAGGCGGTGGTACAACTGATACCCTGGAAACAGTCTGAGAGGGCAGTGTGGTGGAAAGCTGATCGAGCCGAGAATTTATCTGAGTTAATTGATTCAAGATTACTTGTTGCTGGTATGTGAGCTGGTCTAACCGAGCCTCCATGATGTGAAGTCTTTGTGCGGTAGCACCATCTGCTGGGTCTGACAGATGGAGACGTACTGACATGATTTGGTAGTTAGACCCAGGAACAGACAACAGACTTGGTTAGAATAACAATAATCTTTATTGACAGTGAGTGTGTGCATGTGAGTGAGTGCAGAGCGGGAGGAGTCTGGCAACCCTGCAGAGAGGAGAAAGAAGGAGATGTGAGTAATCTTGTAGCACACAGATGAATTTAGTGGAATAAATAATAATCTTACGGAGTTGGGAATGGTAGGAGTGAAACAATTTGCAGCCCCGTTCTCTCCAGGTTGCCGTAGTCCCATGAAGGTGAGGAAGTGCCGGTGCAGATATATACAGTGCTCAGTGCAGAGTATTCCTCAGCTGAGGAGGGAAGGGAAAAGTTCAGTCTAGTGCTGAGGCACTTACAAGATGCTGGTGAGGAAGAGGAGCCTCTAGCTCATGGAATGAGTCTTGGTCCGCTGCCTGGGGTAGGGTTGGTCCGCCAGGAGGATGGCCCACCTGTACACAGGTTATAAGGACAAGCAGAGGATGATGCAGGTAGATGAAAACAGGTTAGAAGGCTGCTTATGGTTTGTAGATAGGGAGGTGAAGCTCCCACCTGATGAGGTGAAGAGAAGACAGGCATCGAGAAGCTCTTTAGTGGGGTTGGAGCGTTGACGTCTCCATGCAGGAGTGGAGGGCCCCACTCCTTATAAAGTCTGCCTGATTAGGGGACGCAGGTGTGAGTGAAATCGCACCTATGAAACATAATTAATGAGAAGGGGGAATAACAACACACAGCTCAACACACAGCTTAATGCGGATATTAACTGTGAGCTTCTTGCTCAAAAAATACTCATGTTTAACCACAGAGGTAGGAGCTGTTAGGGGCTACTCACCGCTCAGACAACAGGTGATCAGGGCTCGAAATGAGAAGTCGCCACCGCCACAGCATTTCTTCACTGGGTTGTGATGTGAACTGGGGCAGGACAGGAAATGGCCCCGCGGAGGAGACTGTGTGACGACTTTGTCAGTTACGGTAGAGTCAGTTTATATTGATTTGCTTATTTATTTTCTTGCCTTTGCCTTTCGCATGACAACCTCCAGTGGCTTGAGGCCGCTGGTGGCGCTGGGGATGGTAGTCCCACTAATAGCCACCGAAACTGTGTATTCATCCCCAGTTGACAGCTGATGAGGAGGGTGTCTAGCAACTGCAAGTTGTATGATCGTCTGTTTGCGCTAAAAATATCTATGCATATTAATAAAACGAGTAATGCATCTGATCAAATTTCAGTAACTGTAACGCATTACTGAATTTTGAAACAGTAATTCATTACACAGTACGTTACTGCAAAAGTAGTGGTGTTACTCCCCATACTGGTTACAGCCTTTTTCCAAAATAAAATAAATTAATTTTTTCCTCAAAATTCTACACACAATACCCCATAATGACATGTGAAAAAAGGGTTGGGGTTTTTTTTAGATTTTTGCAAATTTATTAAAAATAAAAAACTAAGAAATCACATGTACATAAGTATTCACAGCCTTTGCTCAATACTTTGTTGATGCACCTTTGGCAGCAATTACAGCCTCAAGTTTTTTTGAATATGATGCCACAAGCTTAGCACACCTATCTTTGGGCAGTTTTTCCCATTCTTCTTTGCAGCACCTCTCAAGCTCCATCAGGTTGGATGGGAAGCATCGGTGCACAGCCATTTTCAGATCTCTCCAGAGATGTTCAATTGGATTCAAGTATGGGCTCTGGCTGTGCCACTGAAGGACATTCACAGAGTTGTCCTGAAGCCACTCCTTTGATATCTTGGCTGTGTGCTTAGAGTCGTCCTGCTGAAAAATGAACAGTCGCTTCAGTTATACAGTAGGTCAAGAGCACTCTGAAGCAGGTTTTCATCCAGGATATCTCTGTACATTGCCTCTATCCTGACTAGTCTCCCAGTTCCTGCCGCTGAAAAACATCCCCACAACATGATGCTGTCGCCACCATGCTTCACTGTAGGGATGGTATTGGTGTGGTGATGAGCGGTGCCTGGTTTTCTCTAAACATGATGCCTGGCATTCACGCCAAAGAGTTCAATCTTTGTCTCATCAGACGAGACAATTTTGTTTCTCATGGTCTGAAAGTCCTTCAGGTGCTTTTTGGCAAACTCCAGTTGAGCTGCCTTGTGCTTTTTACTAAGGAGTGGCTTCCGTCTGGCCACTCTACCATGCAGGCCTGATTGGTGGATAGCTGCAGAGATGGTTGTCCTTCTGGAAGGTTCTCCTCTCTCCACAGAGGAACGCTGGAGCTCTGACAGAGTGACCATTGGGTTCTTGGTCACTTCCCTGACTAAGGCCTTTCTCCCATGATCGCTCAGTTTAGACCGCCAGCCAGCTCTAGGAAGAGTCCTGGTGGTTCCGAACTTCTTCCATTTACAGATGATGGAGGCCACTGTGCTTGCTCATTGGGACCTTCAAAGCAGCAAAAATGTTTCTGTACCCTTCCTCAGATATGTGCCTCGAGATAATCCTGCCTCGCAGGTCTACAGACAATTCCTTTGACTTCATGCTTGGTTTGTGCTCTGACATACACTGTCAACTGTGGGACCTTATATAGACAGGTGTGTGCCTTTCCAAATCATGTCCAATCAACTGAATTTACCACAGGTGGTCTTCAATTAAGCTGTAGAAACCTCTCAAGGATGATCAGTGGAAACAGGATGCACCTGAGCTCAATTTTGAGCTTCATGGCAAAGGCTGTGAATACTTACAGTGGTGTGAAAAAGTGTTTGCCCTCTTCCTGATTTCTCATTTTTTTGTATGTTTGTCACACTTAAATGTTTAAGATCATCAAACAAATTTAAATATTAGACAAAGATAACACAAGTAAACACAAAATGTAGTTTTTAAATGAAGGTGTTTATTCTTAAGGGAAAAAAAATCCAAAACTACATGGCCCTGTGTGAAAAAATGATTGCCACCTAAACCTAATAACTGGTTGGGCCACCCTTAGCAAAAACAACTGCAATCAAGCATTTGCAATAACTGGTAATGAGTCTTTTACAGTGCTGTGGAGGAATTTTGGCCCACTCATCTTTGCAGAATTGTTGTAATTCAGCCACATTGGAGGGTTTTCAAGCATGAACCGCCTTTTTAAGGTCATGCCACAGCATCTCAATCAGATTCAGGTCAGGACTTTCATTAGGCCACTCCAAAATCTTCATTTTGTTTTTCTTAAGGAATTCAGATGTGGACTTGATGGTGTGTTTTAGATCATTGTCCTAATGCAGAACCCAAGTGCGCTTCAGCTTGAGGTCACGAACAGATGGCCGGACATTCTCCTTCAGGATTTTTTGCTAGACAGCAGAATTCATTGTTCCATTTACCACAGCAAATCTTCTAGGGCCTGAAGCAGCAAAACAGCCCCAGACCATCACACTACCACCACCATATTTTTGTGTTGGTATGATGTTCCTTTTCTGAAATGCTGCGTTACTTCTATGCCAGATGTAATGGGACACACACCTTCCAAAAAGTTCAACTTTTGTCTCGTCAATCCACAGAGCATTTTTCCCAAAAGTCTCGGGGATCATCAAGATGTTTTCTGACAAAACTGAGACGAGCCTTAATGTTCTTGTTGCTCAGCAGTGGTTTTCGTCTCGGAACTCTGCCATGCAGGACATTTTTCCCCAGTTTCTTTCTTATGGTGGAGTCATCAACACTGACCTTAACTGAGGCAAGTGAGGCCTTCAGTTCTTTTGATGTTGTTGCGGGGTCTTTTGTGACCTCTTGGATGAGTTGTTGCTGTGCTCTTGGGGTAATTTTGGTCGGTTCACCACTGTTTTAGCCATTTTTGGATAATGGTTCTCATTGTCATGTCTGCTGCATTACTTCACAGCGAACAATGGGTGGCAATATGAATGCAATTTTTTTTCTTTTTGATGCAAAATTTGCCCTGCAGAGAGGTGAGGTTACCTTCATAATATCTGCAGCTGCTGGAAATTCCCCCAAAGATGGCATCATGTTTGAGTACAGCATTGTCCGGAGAGTCACACAGGTGGAAAATGTCACTGCCTCCTTCAGAAACTTCATCTTTGTATTGGCTGTTTTCAGCTCTAAACAAGCAGTGGATACAAACTGTAATGGAGAGCCACTGGTCTATCTGTCTCCTGTATGTGGCAGTCTCATTTTCTAACTAATTTATTCTCCCAGTAATGGTGGAATATCAGCGCTGACTGGCTATTGTGACCAAGCATCAAGTAAATTTTATTGGCCTCAGTTGAACAAAATTCAACTCACAAGTAACACAAATTCACATGTATTTGTGCCGACAAGGGCAAATTTGCTTGTGTTTGTGTCTTTCCAATGACTTTGTATGTAATTGGGTGGCATTTTACACCAATAAACAAATTACAAGGATAAATTTTCATTAGATACCTGTGTGCCATAATAGGCTAATGTGTCATTTTATAACATTTTTGGTTAGTGATGTGTCATGTGATTTTTTTAATGTAAAAAGAGTGCCATGACTCAGAAAAGGTTGAAAAACACTGCTTAACAGAGGTTGATAACCGCTGCTATAACAGAACTGGGGCCTGCTGTTACTGAGGTGACTGTGGCAGATGATTAGCACTTGTTGCTGCTTTCTCACAGCATCATGGGAAGTTGGACTGATTATCTTAGGCAGTGACTGCTGTTCAAATAAGTGTGCTTAACTACTATATATTATGACTGTGTTCAATATTCAATGACTGTGTTCACAGTTCAGTCTTATGATGTTTTTGTTGTTGTTTTTGTGACTCCTTGATGTTTACTTTGTGGGCACTGTTGCCCTAGTTTGAGCAATTCATTTTAAGAATTTGTGACCACAACAATCAGTTTTTGCAGGGCCCTGCGATGTCTAAGTTTAAGTTTAATGTTTATTTGAAAGGGATAATATATAATAGTGAACATTAATACAAATGTAAGTATGCCAGATTTAGCAATACTGCTACTTTGCATCTGTAGGCCCCTGGTGGGTCACAAAAACACACAAACAAACAATCATACACAAGAAGAATAACTGCAATAAAACTGTACAAAGTGGATGGACCGGCAATCTGTCCAAGGTGTACCCTGCCTCTCACCCACAGACGCTGGGATAGGCTCCAGCCCCCCCCGCAACCCAAAAAGGATTAAGTGGGAGAAGATGGATGGATGGATGGATGGATGGATGGACGGACGGTCAGTTTTGTAAGTAATGTTAGCCCATTAATGTTAGCTAACTGAGCCGTGTTAAAAACATGCTAGTCATTTTGCTGTTGTTTTGGGCACAAAATCCTTCCTGTTAATAGCTCTGACCCACTTTTGTGGAGTATCTGTATACTGCATGTTCAGAGAATCTATATGTGAACGGTGTGGTTTCAGACAGGGTCCACACATTTGGTGCAGTGAAGGCCCATGCATTTTGTGGT
Organism: Pholidichthys leucotaenia; assembly: GCA_020510985.1. Taxonomy (NCBI): domain Eukaryota; kingdom Metazoa; phylum Chordata; class Actinopteri; order Cichliformes; family Pholidichthyidae; genus Pholidichthys; species Pholidichthys leucotaenia. The sequence continues at coordinate 36,379,235 of CM035845.1, read as the reverse complement.
ATATGGGATTATGGCACTTTATTGTGAAGTGCAGTGTGGTGACGTGGACTTCCTGTCACGTCACCGCACTGCTCTATATAGTGGGCAGACCACCATCTTACGGTGTCTTTGACCGATGCCCACGCCAGGTGCCTGCCGTGTAACCGCTACTTCAAGTTCCATCCATAAAGCTGTGTTCACCAATTTCATCTTGCCTCATTCATCACCCAGGTATTTCCATACACAACATTTGGCGATCGAGGATTAACTCGTGGAGGCATGCATCACACCACTTCGTCCCCTTTCTCGAGCTTCCGGGTAAACTGCCGGTGCCTTGGCCCAGGTGGTTCGAGGCCTTCCAAACCTACATCACTGCGCTGGACCTCAGAAAGCTCGACAACCTAAGGGCACGTGTGCTTCTCATCCATAACCTGGGTATCAAGGGCCAGCAAGTCCTGCAGACGCTCGGCATGTCAGACTCATTCAAGGACGTTGTTGAGCTGCTAGCCAACCATTTCCACACCCCGCATTGCGTGACTGTCCAGAGAATTCGTTTTCAGCAGCAGCATCAGCGGGTAGGTGAGCCTATTCACCAGTTTGCTGCCGACTTGAGGCAGCTAGCTAGCGAGTGCCACTTTGGGCCGTTGGAAGATGAAATGGTACATGACCAGCTTGTGGAGCACACGTGCAGTGCTGCACTGTGGGCTAGGTTACTCATGGCGCCCAATGACTTAACATTAGCCAGAGCTGTCGAGCTAGCTCTCCAGCTGGAGGCCACAGACTAGCTAGCTTCGGAGCTAACCTGGCGCCAGTCACAGACGTCGCTGGAGCCTCTCACTGCGACAAATGTTGCAGACTCAGAAAGCGAGGATAGCTTGGATGACGACGTTATGGAAGCCAATGCTGCCAACCGAAGGTCTGCCCCGGGAAAACCCCTGTGCAAAGGTTGTGGGTCTGCAACACACCAAAATAAGGCGAAGGACTGCCCGGCTAGGGGAAAACGTTGTAGCAGATGTGGACGCTTTAACCATTATGCTAGAGTGTGCCGTGTATCTGAACTGGAGAGTCCACAAAAGAAATCATTCCACCCACACCCAACAAATATCTATACAGTGTCCCCCAGCACAAACGGGTACATGTATTGCGCAGTGGAGTTGGACGGCGTGGAGGTGCCACTGCTGCTCGACACAGCAGTGGAGGGGTCGTTGCTGAACTGGGCCAAGGTGAGGAAGCTCTTTCCCCACTACAGGATTAAAGGTAACCCGGCACCGTTGTGTGGCTATGGAGGTGGCAGGCTGTGCACAGTTGGGACTTTGGAGTTAACAGTCCAGTACAAGTCAGCGAAGATGGTTGACTTCATGTTCCACGTGATGGCACGAGGCGATAACATCATGGGCTGTAATTTGTTTTACTGACTGGGTTTCTTCATTAAAGACAGTGCTGGGAATGAATGGTTGGGTTGTGACCGCTGGAACCCCCCAGTTCCGGTGATCGAAGAGAATGCTGTGTGGGATGAGGAGCTAACAGATACCATGGCGGTCAAGCAAGACCAGTTTCACTCAGGTTCGGCACAGGAAAGTCTCAGTCTGGTGGTACCTCACCAGAAAGTCTCAGAGGGGGGTACCAAGCGTGGTGGCGGGGCACCTGTGTCGGCAAGTGACACCATGCTAGCCCCAGATGCCTCCTGAGCATGGCCGCAGGAGGATGGACGGTCTGCAGCTACGATGGTGACCACTACAATGGTTTTAGAAGAGGATGGGGCCAGACCGACGAGCATGGAGTTACTGCATGCTCAGCAGAATCAGAATCAGAATAAGAATCAGATTTATTGCCATTGTTCATGTAGTACACAAACTAGGAATTTGTCTCGGTGCAATGCTGCAACATTAAACATGGAATAGCACTAAAGATAAAAATAAAAAACTATGCATGCAATAAAATGTAGAATATGAATGAGTAATACTAATCTATGCAATTTAAAATATATTAACAAGCAGCAGATATTGTGGAGTTCCACATAGTGCAGTCGGTAGTGCAAAAGAAAACAGTGATAATTATCATGAGTCCGGTTGAGCTGCTGTACGTAGTGCACGAGAGTCTAATAAGTCACTTAGTGTTCAGCAGTCTGATGGCAGAGGGGAAGAAGCTGTTCATGTAGCGGGAGGTTTTAGTCTGAATGGACCAAAGTCTTCTACCTGAGGGGAGGGGGGCAAACAGTGCGTGTCCAGGGTGTGAAGGGTCAGCTATGATCCGACCTGCACGCCTCCGGGTCCTGGAGATGTACAGGTCCTGGAGGGATGGGAGCTCGCAGCCGATCACCTTCTCAGCAGCGCGCACAACGCGCTGCAGTCTTAGTCTGTCCCTGGCGGTGGCTCCTGTGTGCCACACGGTGATGGAGGTGGTGAGGATGGACTCGATGATGGCCGTGTAGAACTGCACCAACATCTTGGTGGGTAGCTTGAGCTTCCTCAGCTGCCGCAGGAAGAACATCCCCTGCTGGGCCTTTTTGATGAGGGAGCTGATGGTCGGCTCCCACTTGAGGTCCCGGGTGATGGTGGTGCCCAGGAAGCGGAAGGAATCCACAGTGGTGATGGGAGAGTCTGTGAGGGTAAGGGGGGGCAGAGGGGCTGTGACTTTTCTGAAGTCCACGATCATCTCCACTGTCTTCAGAGCGTTCAGCTGCAGGTTGTTGTGGCTGCACCAGGACGCCAGCTGGGCCACCTCTCTCCTGTAGACGGACTCGTCGCCGTTGGAGATGAGCCCGATGAGGGTGGTGTCGTCCGCAAACTTGATCAGCTTGACAGACTGGTGGCTGGAGGTGCAGGAGTTGGTGTACAGGGAGAAGAGCAGGGGGGAAAGTACACAGCCCTGGGGTGATCCGATGCTGATGCTAACAGAGTCTGAGACAGTCTTTCCCAGCCGCACATGCTGCCTCCGGTCCGTCAGGAAGTCGGTGATCCACCTGCAGAGGGAGTCAGGCACGTTGAGCAGGGACAGCTTGTCCTGGAGTAGAGCGGGGTGGATGGTATTGAATGCAGAGCTGAAGTCCACAAACAGGATCCTGGCGTAGGTTCCCGAGGAGTCCAGGTGCTGCAGGATGGAGTGGAGGGCCAGGTTGACTGCATCGTCCACAGACCTGTTGGCTCTGTAGGCAAACTGCAGTGGGTCCAGGAGGGGAGTGGTGATGGTCTTGAGGTGGGGCAGGACCAGGCGCTCAAAGGACTTCATGACTACAGAGGTGAGCGCTACAGGTCTGTAGTCGTCAAGTCCAGTGATCCGTGGCTTCTTGGGGACAGGGACGATGGTAGAGGTTTTGAGGCAGGTCGGCACGTGGCATGACTTCAGGGAGGTGTTAAAAATGTCTGTGAAGACAGGAGTCAGCTCCTCCGCACAGTGTCTCAGGGTGGAGGGAGACACGCCGTCCGGACTGGGGGCCTTGCGCGGGTTCACTCTGGAGAACTGTCTGAGCACGTCCTGCTCACTGATGGCAAGGGCAGGGGGGGAGGAGGGGGGGGCGCCTTTGATGAAGTGGGGACCATGGAGGCAGTGGCGCTGGGGGGAGGGGGGGAGTTGGACACAGCTGACGAGGTGTCAAAGCGGGCATAGTGTTGGGACAGACTTTGACAAAGGGCTTTGTCATCCTGACCCTTAGAAGCCTGAGGCCGATAGTTGGTGATTTGCCTCAGTCCTCTCCACACAGAAGCAGAGTCGTTAGCAGTGAGCTGTTGCTGGAGTCTCTCAGAATACACAGATTTAGCTCTCCTCAGCTCTCTGTTAAACCGGTATTTGGCCTCCCTGTAGCAGTCCCTGTCTCCACTTTTCAACGCTGCTTCCTTCTCCTTCCTGATCTGTCTGAACTTAGCTGTGAACCAGGGCTTGTCGTTGGAGTATCTCACCCTGGTGCGCGATGGAAGAATGCTCTCCTCACAAAAGTGGATATATGAGGTCACAGTGTCCGTGTATTCATCCAGATCATGCGTGGCTCCTTTAAACATGCCCCAGTCAGTTATTTCCAAGCACGTGCTCAGCAACTCCCCAGCTTCACTGGTCCATTTCCTCGTAGTGCTCACAACAGGTTTTGTGAGCTTCAGTCTCTGTCTGTATGTGGGAATCAGGTGGACCATCACGTGATCAGATAGTCCGAGCGCAGTGCGGGGAACAGCGCGATATGCGTCCTTAACTGTAGTGTAACAGTGATCCAGCGTGTTCTCTCCTCTGGTGGGGCATTTAATAAACTGTTTGTATCGGGGGAGTTCGTGGCTCAGGCTGCTCTGGTTAAAGTCGCCAACCACAATAACCAGAGAGTCCGGAAAAGTCCGCTCCGCTTGTTGAATGTGATCCTCGAGCGCGCGCTGAGCCTCGCGCACGTCCGCGTCAGGCGGGACGTAAACAGCAGCCAGGATGAATGAAGCGAACTCACGCGGGGAATAAAATGGCTTGCAGTTGATGAATAAATATTCCAGAGTGGGAGAACAGTGTTGGGAGATCACAGTTACATCGGAGCACCAGCTGCTGTTGATGTAGAAGCAGACTCCTCCGCATGTGGTCTTGCCGGAAAGCCCCGAGTCTCGATCAGCACGAAACAGCTGAAATCCCTCGAGGAGGAGCGCGCTGTCCGGTGTCCTTTCCTTGAGCCAGGTCTCAGTAAAGCAGAGGGCACACGAGGTGGAGAGGTCCTTAAATCGCATCAGCAGTCTCAGTTCATCTACCTTGTTATAGAGAGAATTGACGTTGGACAGAAATATCCCAGGCAAAGCCGTGCGCGTGCCTCTCCTGCGAAGCCGCACGAGAGCACCCGCTCGTCTTCCTCTCTTTCGCCGTCTCACTTTTTGGGCTAAAAGGTGAACCAGATCGGCGGCAGGAGCCAAAAAAACTGGGAGTAGGTCCGTGGGAGTGAAAGTCCTGATATTTAGTAGCTCTTCACGGGTGTAAGAGCAGGCAGACACACAATTGACGAACAAAAACAAACAAAACAAAGCGCAGCGAAGCACCATGGCGATCACTGTGGGCGCCATCTTGGGTCACCACGTTAGGCCGAGCCGGGCCCTGCTGAGGGTTTTGGACTTGGTTTGGGTTTGGGGTGATGAACATCCACAGCGAAGATGGGCCAAACAACAGCCAGCTAAACATCAAGGATGCTTGCGCATAGTGGTGAAGTTGGGCACAGCATACTTCCGGTTTTCTGACGGCTCATTGAGGAACACCAATCACCTTGGGCATGTCCAGGAAGATGCTCCGGGTGATGAGGCTGGACGGGAGTCGGTGTTGGTCAAAGTCAAAGTCAAAGTGCCTTTATTGTCATTCCATTGTTAATGAACAATGCAACGAAATTGAGATGCTGCTCCCTAAAAACAAACTATAAACAAACAAACTATCACATTCACAGTTCACTCATGCATTTAACATTCTTATGATTACAACAATAAATAATGCTTGAAACAAAATTACCTAAAAGTTGAATACAATATGTACGTAGCAATAATGAAAAACATACTGAACGATAAATACAAAAGACCAGCTTATGCACACAGGGCTGTTGCTACAAAATAACCTAAAATAACAAAAAATATCAGCAGTCTGTGCGTGTTACATAAATCCGTTCAAAATACGTACTGCTGCTGGGAAAAATCCATGATTAAACCTGGTAGTCCGGGTTTTATGGGATCTGTACCGCTTTCCCGAGGGGAGCAGGTGAAAGAAGTCATGGCCTGGATGAGCACAGTCTTTAATGATGGCAGTAGCTCTGCTGAGGTACCGAGACCTGGAAATCTCTTCCAGAGAAGGGAGAGAACAGCCAGTGATTTTTTGCGCAGTCTCGATCACTCTCTGGAAGGCTTTGCGGTCTGCGGCTGAACAGCCCTCATACCAAACCGTGATGCCATATGACAGAATGCTCTCAATAGCAGAGCGATAAAATAAAACCAGCAACTGTGCATTCAGGCCATTCTTCTTGAGGAGCCTCAGAAAGTGTAGACATTGTTGAGCCTTTTTTATCGTAGCTATGGTGTTAACTGCCCAGGTAAGGTTGTGAGAAATATGAACACCCAAAAACTTAAAAGCCGCCTCCCTCTCCACACGCTCCTTGCCTATATATAGAGGAGGCGGTTCACTGCTATGCTTCCTCAAATCAATAATGAGTTCTTTTGGTTTTTTTGTATTCAATAGCAGATTATTATCTGAGCACCATCTCACCAATTTCTGGACCTCATCTCTGTATGTGGACTCATCTCCTCCTGATATGAGCCCCACTACTGTTGTGTCATCTGCAAACTTCGCTATAATGTTTGTGGGATGAACAGGTATGCAGTCATATGTGTACAATGAATACAAAGTGGGGCTCAACACACAGCCCTGTGGTGAGCCTGTGTTAAGCATGACTGTAGAGGAGGAATGAGGTCCGAGTCTAACAGTCTGTGTTCTGTTTGTTAGGAAGTCCTTAATCCAGCTGCAAGTGTGGGTAGGCAGACCAAGCTGAAGCAATTTGGTGATGAGAATGCTGGGAATAATTGTATTAAATGCCGAGCTATAGTCAACAAACAACATTCTTACATAGCTCCCCTTGTCTTCTAAATGGCTGAATGCCGAGTGGAGAGCTATAGCAATAGCATCGTCAGTGGATCTGCCCCACCTGTAGGCAAACTGGTGCCGATCAAAGTCTGGGGGGAGACTAGGCAAAAGATGTTTCAATACCATTTTCTCGAAGCACTTCATAACAATGGGTGTTAATGCTACTGGTCGATAGTCATTCAGACTGCTAATAGTATGTTTTTTTTGTACAGGAATAATGATTGCAGATTTTAAACACTGTGGAACAACAGCTGCCTTGAGAGACAAGTTAAAAATGTCAGTCAAAACAGAGCATAGCTAATCTGCACATGCTCTGAGCACCTTTCCTGGCACTCCATCGGGACCAGTAGCCTTTCTTGGGTGAACTGCTCTCAGTGTCTGTCTCACCTCATGATCCTGCAGGATAAGCACATCAGAGCTGGCATTCAATAGCATCTGTGGGTCCGGGCGAGGTGTATTTGCCTCAAACCGTGCGAAAAAGCAGTTCAGTTCTTCTGCCAGTGAGGCGCTGATGTCACTGGAAATGATGCTGCTGCCCTTATAGTTTGTGATATGGTTAAATATGGTGATATGGTGATATGTGATATGGTGGTGAAGGAGTCGGGCTCCGCTGTCCAGAAGATCAGCCATCGTCCCGGGGGCTTGCTGCTTCCAGGGGTGCGCTTGCTGAGGTGCTGCCCTGAGCCCCCCCATGCTAGTTCTACCTCTCCCACCCAAGTGACTCTGCTGCAAAAGAGTGTTTGTAGTTCTGCGTGTTTGGCATGTTGTTTTGGGGTTATATATTTATAGATAGATAGATAGATAGATAGTGTGTGTGTGTGTGTGTGTGTGTGTGTGTGTGTGTGTGTGTGTGTGTGTGTGTGTGTGTGTGTGTGTGTGTGTGTGTTTTAGTTTAGGAGGATGGTTGTCATTTTAGTTCATTGAAGGACTTTTTTTAGTTATTTGGTGGCAGAATAATCTACCATGCTGTTCGGGCTGTGCAGCAGTCCACCTGCTAGCCTTAATTTAGGTTGCTTTGTGTGAGTGTGTTAGGCCAATTTAGTACATGAGTTTTCGTTATTTTAGTGTGTGTTTCGGGTCCTAATTTTTTTTTATTTTTTTTGGGGGGGGGGTTCAATTGTGTGTGTGGTTTTGGACTTTTCTAAGGGGGGGAGGAAATGTGGTATATGGGATTATGGCCCTTTACTGTGAAGTGCAGTGTGGTGACATGGACTTCCTGTCACGTCACCACACTGCCCTATATAGTGGGCGGACCACCATCTTATGGTGGTCTGCCTACAGATCTTACAGTCTCTTTGACCGGTGCCCACACCAGGGGCCTGCCGTGTAACCGCTACTTCAAGTTCCATCAATAAAGCTGTGTTCGCCAACTTCATCTTGCCTCATTCATCACCCAGGTATTTCCATACATAACACATTTCACAGTCTCATTTTGTTTTTCCAGAGTTGAAGTTTGTCACTGCTGTTGGAGCAACTGAGTGCTACTCGCTTTATTCCCAATTTCCTTGACAGTTTTGTCAAAAGTAATGTTTTATAAAAAGAAAATTTAAAAGAAATGATACAGTTGCAAGGGCAATTTGGTTTCAAGCGGACACGCATGTTACCAGAGTAAAGGCGATTTGTTTACTTTTGGTATTGGGCTGAATTGGTCTATAAAGGAAGTGGGACCTTTCTAGTAGGTCCCTGTCTTATACTGCATGCAGAAGGTGATTGGTGGATGGTCCTTACCGCCACAAAGCCAAAGAGCCCCACCAACTTTGTAGAGTTTATGATTGGTCAGTGGGGCCGCGCAGATGACAGTAAATCCCCCAAATATGACAGCAGATGTGCCTGTAATGAGGAAGATGCTCCAGAAGGTCCTAAAAACTGAGAAGGAATGAGAACAGTCTATTATCAATGCCATCTCTATTACAAATCTGTACAGCATAAAACGAAGAAATACCAACCTACGGCAGATTGACGTTCATAGGGTTCTACTGGTAAATTATGTGACTCCACCCACAGTTGAACTGGATGGTTAAGAGGAAATGGAAAGAGAAAAGCCGCCTCGCACACCTTTGATAGTGACTTATGTGCTGTGTAGGAGAAAAAAGGTGCTATTATACAAAAAAAGAATCATTTTCCAGTTGTTGTTGCATTAACTACAAAGTTAACGTTCTCACAGATCCACAGGTCCCATATTGAGTATTCATCAGAGTCAGCCCTGAAGAAGCAGCGCCAGAACAGACCCTCATGGAAGATCCTCACACCGTCTACAGCCTGAGGGATCAGAAGATGTCTTGTTTAAAGGAACTATTAGCACATTCCAAGAGTTTTCCCATTTGGGATTTTCTCAGTCAGTGTTGGAAAAATTCTTTTCATCCTTCAGTCAAAGAATCAGGCAGGATTAAAGTTTCAGCAAATTTAATAACACTGGCCAGTGGAGAACAATACAATAACAGTCTCAGAGCCTATTCACACATCATTCTGATTCAAACACACGTCGTTCAATCCTTTAAGCTCTCCGTTATCTGAGAGGGGGAGGAGAAAATGTACATGATGTTTGGTTCAGTACATCTGGTCAAAACTTGGTGTACAGATTATCTCTTTCTCAGCACCAGTCACACCAATACAATACGTGCGTCCTAAAACAAGGTGATAACATGTACAGCTGCATTAACGTCTTTAACAGTTTCACACAGACTCTGAGACAAAGCAAATTACAAATATGAAATTTTTCCATCATTTTCCCCCCTTTGATGCTATGCAAGGCATCATAAAAGAACAATTAATGGCATCTAAAACACCACCTAGAAGCTACGCTAAGCTCCAGTGCATTTGTGTGCAACAGATCCTAGCTAGCTAGTGACGGAGAAAGTCCGCCATCGGCCCTGCTGCCCTAGGCGCCACCTGACATTTTAGTCCTTTAGGAGGAGAAATGGAACAGTAAAACTTATTAATTAATGATAAAAGTAATTAATGATAAAACATTGAAATCAAAATGATAATGAAGAGAGCATGATAGTAAGGATACAGTAAGGATACATGTGTTATTGCAGCTTATATAAAAACATAACAAAAGATGAAAACAAAACAAAAATAAGATAAAAACAGAAATAAGACTAATATAAAAACAAAATAAAAAGTAAAAATAATGCTTCAAACTTCGTAAATGTATTTACAGGTAGGACATTTCAACTTCACATCATGATCATGCAACGCATTTCGGTTTTCTGCATGTCAATCATACTTTCTCAGAAAGTAGGAAATTCTACCCATTATCTCCACCATACGTTGGACCTTGTTCTGACATATGGCAAAGAAACAGAAAATCTGGTAGTGTCTCCTCATAACCCTGTACTGTCAGACCATTGTCTGTTAACCTTTGATTTTACTATTTCTGACTATTTGGCTCCTAAAGAAAAATATTACTACAGTTGACGCCTCTCAGATGATGATGTTACCAAATTTATGCAGATTGTTTCCTCTATGCCATGTGTCAACACAACAGAAATAAGCTATAGACAGCTTGCTCCTTCTGTAATTGATAGCATGGTAGATAGTGTTACAGCTTCTCTGCACCAGACTCTAGACTTGGTGGCCCCTTTAAAAAAGAAAAAGTCTAATCAGAGATTTCTAACCCCTTGGTTCGACACAGAAACTTGTAGCTTAAAACAGAAGACTCGTCAATTAGAAAGAAAATGGGGCTCCACTAATTTAGATGAAATCTTTTTAGCTTGGAGAAATCATCTTTTAGTTTATAAAAAATCTCTTAGAAAAGCTAGAACGAGTTATTATTCTGCATTAATAGAAGACAACAAGAATAATCCCAGGTTTCTTTTCAGCACTGTAGCCAGGCTGACTGAGTCAGGACTCTGTCAATCCTGGCATTCCCTTAGAGCTTACTAGTCAGGACTTTATGAACTTTTTCAATAATAAAATTTTATCTATCAGAGATAAAATCAATCAGATTCTTCCCACCGGTAACTTAAATACAGTAACTACTACAACTCCTTCAATTGATATCTGTTTGGATGAGTTTACTCCAATTGACCTTTTAGAGTTAGACAAAGTAATTTCCTCATCCAAGCCTTCAACTTGTCTTTTAGACCCTGTTCCTACCAGGTTATTTAAAGAAGTCTTCCCACCAATAAGTCTTCCCACTTATTGGTAGCTTTATTCTTCTTTATTCTTCAAATAATCAATTCTTCATTAACTTTAGGCCATGTACCGCAGGCTTTTAAAACAGCTGTAATTAAACCCTTACTCAAAAAGCCAATGCTGGATCCAGGAGTTTTAGCTAACTATAGACCAATCTCTAATCTCCCTTTCATTTCAAAAATCTTAGAAAGAGTTGTTGCTATGCAATTATTTGACCACCTGCAGGGAAATGGTTTACTTGAAGAGTTTCAATCTGGGTTTAGAATCCATCATAGTACTGAAACAGCCTTAGTGAAGGTCACTAATGACTTCCTTATCACATCTGATAATGGACTTGTTTCTGTTCTTGTCCTTTTAGACCTTAGTGCAGCTTTTGATACCATCGATCATAATATGCTACTTGATAGATTAGAACATTATGTTGGACTTAATGGAACTTCATTGCAGAGGTTTAGATCTTATTTATCTGATAGGTTCCAGTTTGTTCATGTCATTGATGAGTTTTCTTTCAACTCAAAGCTCAGTCATGGAGTTCCACAGGGATCTGTGCTAGGCCCTACTCTTTTTAGTTTATATATGCTTCCCTTAGGCAACATTATTAGAAAGCACTGTATACATTTTCATTGTTATGCAGATGACACACAGTTATACCTGTCAATGAAGCCAGATGATTGTAATCAATTAGCCAAGTTAGAAGCCTGCTTAAGGAAATCAAAGCTTGGTTGACTTGCAATTTCCTGCTATTAAATTCAGATAAGACTGAAGACATTCTTGTTGGTCCAAAAAACCTTAGAAATACCTTTCCAAATCAAACTTTTAGTTTGGATGGGGTTGTAGAGGAGCTTGAAATAACGAGGCGATGTGATTCATAAACCAAAATTTATTATCAGCTCCTCTAACAAGTCTCATCTAGGTGCAGCAGCAGAAGAAGTAAGAGAGCGAACACCTTCGGCTCTACGAACTTATACTTGCACATAACAAAAGACATGCATATCAAAAGCTGACATCCCTCACTATCTTAATCCCCTCTTTTGTCTTCGTACTCCTCCACCTGGCCCTGGGGGGTCAGGGCAACCCATCCGGTCTCCACCGCAGCGCCTGGGATGCTCTTTGATCTTCACTGGCGGTTGAGACCCTTTGTCCTGTTCTGAGGTGTGAAGTCGCTTTACATATGCAATCACTAAACACTCTCACATGCTTAAACATATGTAGGTTATGGTATCTATGATTAATATAGCCCACAGCCCCCCCCCCCAAACGACTAAGAAAAGGACAAAAGAAAAATTCACAGTTTAAGATAATTATTATGACATACTAACTTTCCAGCAGCCATGCTCCTAAGAGAGTTCAGTGGTAATCATAACAGCATAGTAATATCACAAGTCAGTCCTAAACTGTTACAGCACAATTAGTGAACAACTGTTGAGTAGTTTGCATCAGTCTCTGTGCCGTCTGGGTTTTAATCTTCTCCCGAATCTGCTGTGGGTCCACTTGGGCGTCCTGGTGGGACCTTCCTGTAAGGAATCTGCAGCTTGGGAAGGGTAGTGATTATTTGTTCCCTGCATGGGGGCTGAGTCTTTTCTCTTGGGGGTCTACCCCGCCGAGGTGCTCTCGCCAACCGTGCAGGCTCGTCTCTCAACAAGAAGGCAGGTTTAAGTCTGTCAATGCTGACTGTTTCTTTTCTATCCCCAAAATCAAGCACAAAATGTTTATCACCAGGTTCCAGCACTCTGAATGGCCCATCGTATGGTGGGCGGAAGGTTGGTTTTAAAGCTTCATGCCTAACAAAAACGAATTCAGCGTTTTTTAAAGCTTGGGGGACAAAAACCTGTGGAAAAGAGTGATGTGCCGGCCCGGGGAGAGAGTCCGGTCCGTTGCTGCCTACAAACCTCGGGGCTGGAAAATGCCCTGGCTCTGGGTTCTCTGGTAAAAATTCACCTGGGAGCCTGAGAGGTTGTGCAAAAACTAATTCTGCTGGGGAGGCGTCTAGGTCCTCTTTGGGCGCAGCACGCAACCCCAATAAAACCCAGGGAAGTTTATTTACCCAATTTGTATCCATTAGTGAGGCTCTGAGGGCGGCCTTTAAAGATCTGTGAAAACGCTCCCATAACCCATTAGCCTGAGGGTGATAAGCGGTGGTGCGGTGAATTATCGCTCCTAAGCTGCTGGACATGGCTGACCAAAGCTCCAAGACAAATTGAGGCCCCCTATCGGACGTGATGTCCGATGGGACGCCGAAACATGCCACCCAGTTTGTCAAAAAGACGCAAGCGACTTCCTCCGCTGAGGTTGACGCCAGAGGGACTGCCTCTGGCCAGCGCGTGGTGCGGTCTATCATTGTTAACAGGTGTGTGAAACCTTGGGAGGAAGGTAGTGGCCCCACGAGGTCGACATGAACGTGGTCGAACCTTCTAGCAGGGATTCGAAAAGGCTCCAGAGGGGCTTTTGTGTGTTTGTGTACTTTGGCGCGCTGACAAGAAATGCAAGTCTTTGCCCATTCTTTTACGTTTTTGCGCAGGCCAGGCCACACAAACTTTTCGGCGACCATTTTAACTGAAGCGCGCACACCTGGGTGCGCGAGGGAGTGAATCGAGTCGAAAATACGGCGGCGCCATGCAGCTGGAACTAACGGGCGAGGTCGGCCAGTTGAGATGTCACATATTGGGGGGGCACACCGTCGCGTAGACCCTTTTTCTCCAGCCTTAACCCTGTTGGTCCAGACAGGAGTGTGCGCACGTCCGCGTCACTACTTTGTTCCTCTGCCATGGCTGCATAATCTATCCCTGTGTGGATTGGTGCTGCGTATGTGTCCGCGTTGGCGAAGAGTTCCGCGGCTGAGGTAGTATAATCTGTCTCCTCGCGCTCTGGCGATGTCACAGCACGAGAGAGACAGTCTGCTACCACGTTAAGTTTGCCTGCCACATGTCGAATGTCTGTGGTGAACTCTGAAATCGCAGCTAGCTGTCTTTGTTGCCTGCCTGACCACGGTTTGGAAATTTTAGCCATAGCAAAGGTGAGCGGTTTGTGGTCTACAAAAGCCATAAAACGCCGCCCCTCTAACCAGAACTGGAAGTGGCGGATGGATAAATGGAGCGCTAGTAGCTCTCTGTCAAAAGTGCTGTATTTACGCTCAGTTTGGTTTAGCGATTTGCTGAAGAATGCCAAAGGTTGCCAGATTCCGCCGACATGTTGTTCTACAACTGCCCCTATGGCCAGGTCTGAAGCGTCTGTGGTTAGCGCAATGCGGGCCGAGGGATCGGGGTGAACCAACAATGTGGCATTAGCTAGGGCGCTTTTTACTTCCGCGAAGGCGCGTTCGCGCTCCAGGGTCCATTCGACCGCGTTGGAAGGTTTTTGTTTTCTGAGCGCGTCATATAGGGGCTGCATGAGCTGAGCTGCGTGGGGGAGGAAGCGGTTGTAAAAATTAACCATGCCCCAAAATTCCTGCAGCGATTTGACCGTTTGTGGCCGTGGGAAACTTTTTACTGCGTGAACTTTGTCTGGAAGTGGGACTGCCCCCTTCGGAGAAACTCTGTGTCCTAAAAAATCAATTTGTGACACGCCGAATTTGCATTTGGCTGGATTGATTATTAACCCATGCTCTTCTAGTCTCTGAAAAACCATAGTGAGATGCCGCTTGTGTTCTTCCTCAGACGAGCTGGCTACCAGCATATCGTCGAGGTAGACGAACACAAAAGGGAGGTCGCGTAATACTGCGTCCATCATCCGCTGAAAGGTTTGAGCAGCGCCTTTGAGGCCGAAAGGCATCCGCAAAAATTCAAAAAGACCGAAGGGGGTTATTACAGCTGTTTTAGGAATGAAAAAATGCGCGCACCCGCCAGATGTAGTGAAAAGTCTTGAATGTGAGGAATTGGGTAGCGGTCATGCGCTGTCGCATTGTTTAATCTGCGGTAATCACCGCACGGCCTCCAAGAACCGTCGGATTTCGGGACCATATGAAGTGGTGACGCCCAGGGGCTTTTCGAACGTCTGATAATGCCTAATTTTTCAAGGGTGGTAAACTCGTCCCGAGCTATGGCGAGCTTGGTCGTGTCTAAGCGCCGAGCTTTGGCGAATACAGGTGGGCCCGTTGTGGGAATAAAGTGTTCGACCCCGTGTCTAGCCACTGTGGCTGAGAATTTGGGAATTGTGAGTGCTGGAAATTGGGTGAGGAGTTGATCAAACTTACCTCCTGCTGTGGTGACGCTAGCCTGCACGGGTGGTGGAGAAAGTCGAGCTGAGCAGGGAATAGAAGAAAAGGACAGTGCATTAACCAAGCGCCTGTTCGCTAGATCAACTAATAACCCATGTGCACACAAAAAATCTGCGCCCAACAAGTTAAAACTCACCGCCGCTACAACAAATGTCCATCTGTAGTTGCGGCCGTGGATGCAGAGGGGCAGGCTCTTTTCACCAAAAGTGTCGATGATGGAGCCGTTGGCTGCCACCACTCCATTGCCCCGGGGGCCCATGGCCCGGTCTGCTTGGGAGGGCATGACAAAACTTAGTTGAGCTCCCGTGTCGATAAGGAACCGCTTGCCAGTGTGTCCGTCCGTCACATATAAAAGCTTGCTTTTTTCGCCGAGAACCGCCGCTGTTAACGGCTCTCGGCTTCGGCGTTTTCCCGAAATCGTGAATTTGCAGGGGGGAACGCATTTGTAAGCCTTCTCGGCGAAGCGGTGGTGGTAATAACAAACGTTGCTCCGTCTGTTGCATCCTGGCCGTGTCGCTGTCACCGCGGGCTGATTCTGCTCGGTGATTTGTGGCTCCTCGTGGCTCCGGACATCAGCGTTGAGGTCTGCGGATGCTGCTGTGGGTGTCTGCTCCTTGCAGGCGTTGACGAGCCGTTGAGCTTCGTGAGCCAGCGTGCGGAAGTCTTGCTGGGTGCTGCATCGCATGTTGGCCAGCGTCCCTCTCATGTGTGGCGGCAGCGTACTGAGGAATATGAAATGGAAGAGGAAGTTGTCATTGTCCTCTTCTTTAAGTTGCAGCAAGTCCTCCATGAGGGCCTTGGGTCTGCCTCCTCTGTGGCCGTAGATCGCCAGGATCCTCTCGGCTCTCTACTCGGCTGAGGGGACGTAATTTGCCACGATGGTCGCTTTCAGTTCTTTATATTTGTCCTGGGCCGGCGGCCGCTGGATTATGCTCCGCGCACATCTCGAAGTGGCGGCGTCGAGTTTGGCGACGATGTGATAGAACTTTGTATCGTCAGCCGTGATGCCCGCAAGTGCAAATTGGGCTTCAGCTTGCTGAAACCACGAGGCAGGGTCTTCCTGCCAGAAGTCCAGCAGGTTGACGGTGACGGCGTTTGTGTGGACCGTCACTGATGTGTCCGCAGGGTGAGAGTGCCTTGCTTCGGCTCTCTCCACGGTGCTGGTGCTCGGTTGAGCCTTCTGCCGTGGGGGAACGTCGTCCATCTGTTGCCCTGTCTGCATGGGCGCCGGCGTCTGCCTGGGTCGCCACAGATGAGTCGATGGCGGGGGAACGCCTCTGGTCCATTCTCACGTCAGGGTCACCAGTGTAGAGGAGCTTGAAATAACGAGGCGATGTGATTCATAAACCAAAGTTTATTATCAGCTCCTCTAACAAGTCTCATCTAGGTGCAGCAGCAGAAGAAGTAAGAGAGCGAACACCTTCGGCTCTACGAACTTATACTCGCACATAACAAAAGACATGCATATCAAAAGCTGACATCCCTCACTATCTTAATCCCCTCTTTTGTCTTCGTACTCCTCCACCTGGCCCTGGGGGGTCAGGGCAACCCATCCGGTCTCCACCGCAGCGCCTGGGATGCTCTTTGATCTTCACTGGCGGTTGAGACCCTTTGTCCTGTTCTGAGGTGTGAAGTCGCTTTACATATGCAATCACTAAACACTCTCACATGCTTAAACATATGTAGGTTATGGGATCTATGATTAATATAGCCCACAGTGGTTACTATTTCTCTTAATAGCTCTGTGAGGAACCTTGGAGTTATTTTTGATCAAGATCTGTCTTTCAATTCACATATTAAATTCGTTTCTAAGACTGCCTTCTATCATTTGTGTAATATTGCCAAGATTAGGAGCATCTTGTCTCAGAATGATGCTGAGAAACTGATCCACGCTTTTGTTAGCTCTAGATTAGATTATTGTAACTCTTTATTATCAGGTTGTCCCAAAACATCTTTAAAAAGTCTACAGTTGATCCAAAATACTGCAGCAAGTTTTAACAGGTACTAGAAAGAGAGATCATATCTCTCCGGTTCTGGCCTTCCTTCACTGGCTTCCCATGGAGTTTAGAATTAAGTTTAAAATCCTTCTTCTTACTTACAAAGCGCTAAACAATCAGGCCCCTTTTTATTTAAAAGATCTGATACTACCGTATTATCCTAACAGAGCACTATGCTCCCAAAATGCAGGATTACTTGTAATACCTAGAATCTCCAAAAGTACAATGGGAGGCAGAGCCTTCAGGTATCAAGCTCCTCTCCTGTGGAACCAGCTGCCAATCTGGATTCTGGAGTCAGACTCGATTTCTGTTTTTAAGAATAGAGTTAAAACCTTCCTTTTTGATATAGCCTACAATTAGGGAGGGATCATGTGTCTCTGAACCCTCCCTTAGCTATGCTGCTAATAGGTCTAGACAGCCGGGAGACCTCCAATAATGCACTGGGCTTCACTCCTTTCTTCACTCTCAATGAATTATTTATTTATTTATTTATTTTTGCTGGTCATTAACATCTGTTTGTTCTCTCCTATAGATTGAGTCCCCATCATGCTGTTTGCTCTCTACATGTCTGTTCATTTCATCTTCTCTATCCCCTCACCCCCCAGCCAGTTGCAGCAGATGACTGTCCCTCCCTGAGCCTGGTTCTGCTGGAGGTTTCTTCCTGTTAAAAGGGAGTTTTTCCTCTCCACCGTCACCAAGCGCTTGCTCACAGGGGATCGCCTGATTGCTGGGGTTTTTCTGCAACTGTGGGGGTTTCCCCTGCAGTTGAAAGTGCTATGAGATGACTGTTGTTGTGAAATGGCGCTATATAAATAAAGTTGAATTGAATTGAATTGAACTTTTACTCTGTACTTGGGTCATGGAGAGACACTTTGAGTTCACACTGTTTGTTCATCATCCCCATCATCCCCGGCAACTGCTCCATGGTACACCACAAAATTAACATGCACAAGTCTGATCATCATATTACGGATGCAGGGAATGATACAAGAAAAGACCAGAAATATTACCACAATCATCACTAACAGGTTCATGATGAGGCTTCTCCATGAAGAGAATAACCAACTTAACCTGGTATGTTCATCAGTGACATTGTCCTTGGCTATGGCAGCCTGCAAAGCAGTCAAGTTCTGTATGGCTGAGGCAATCACGTGACCATCTGCATCATTTTCAGGGATAAAAGTACAATAATAATCCCCTACAATTGTACACACATCCCCTTGGGCAGCAGTTATTTGATCAAGAACCATTCTATTTTGGGTCAACATAAGTCTAAGAGCTGTTAACTCCTCATTTACACCAGAAAAATCAGACAAAGAAAAGTTTACAAATTAATGTAATCTATAACTAGTTGTTTCAGTCCACAAGGTGTTCTTAGCCACTCCCACCCAAGGAAACAAGGAATAGAGTACCTTCTACCCAGTAGTTTCTAACTTGAATTCTTTTGGCACATCTTTGCCCCAGATGGAATCATGTGGTGAAAAAGAGACATCTCTCTTTACCCTGCCTGCCTGTCCTGCCGACAATATGATGGTATGGTCAGTCACCACTACAGGGGCACACACCCCTCACCAGTTCATGGGCAGGTGTGAGTAGGCACGATGGCCACACAGCCACCATCCCCCTGTCACCATATATGTGCCGTACTTGTGAGAATCACAAATTGCAGCACTACAGAGCTCCTGCAGGGTGACCTCGCCTTCCAGACTTCTAGACTGACAACAAGGATCTTCGGGACAGCTTTTGCCCACTACGCCGGTCCAGCACGTAGCAATACAGGGGTGAGATGTACTATGTACCGTTGCACACCTGGAAAATTATAAACTGCCCAAAGAGATGTTTTCACACCCTTTTAGACAAAAGGAAAAATTCCCCGGTGAAGTTAATCTTGCCTTCATCGAGTAAGGAGTGTCATCGTGTCTCCGGTCAGTGGAGTTATAGACAATGTGGCAGGTGTGATTCAAGTTAATGCTTGCTGTACTATTTCCATACATAGCCTCTTGCAAGAAACAAACAGCTTCTGACCGTTCCATTGATTTAGCAGTAACAGATATTTGACCAGCTGAGAGTGGGAGCAAAGAACACACATAACAATTTGAACAATTAGCTGTGTTGGCTGTGTGGTTAGCATACTTCCACCATACATTGCCAGCATAAACATGGTCATTGTAGCCTGGTCCTTCTAGCCAGTCGTGATGAATATGAGTAACATACCTAGCCTTGCAATAAATAGGTAATGGTGTCCCTAAAGGTAACCAAATCAAAAGTGCTACCACGAGGATGATGATGATAAAGGAAAAAGGATAAAAGGCTTCTGTCCATTTGGTAAACATGTCACAGATAGCCAAACAATATTGTTTGCCGTCACATTCATCTAACTCATTGAAGTCCATGCAAATGTTTTGAAATGGATAAGCTGATGCAGGTAAGGTGCCTTTTTCAGGCCTTAAGTTCCCTTGAGCATTGTGTTCTGCACAGATTAGGCATTTTTTACAAAACTGTGTAGCAAATTGGCTGAACCCATAAGCAGTGAAGGATCTGTTCAGCATAGAGATCATACCCCCCGCTGATACATGGGAAACCCCATGGAGCAGAGTGGGGGCCTGCTGAAACAGTTTGTGTGGTAAAATGGGTTTATTGTTGCTACATTTGTAAAGGTTGGAGGTGTTGTCAAAGATTGCCCCCTTTTTTATCCACCGGTAAATTTCAGCTTGTGGTGATGTTTCCTGGACGTTAGTGAGCATGTCATGTGATAGCTGTTCTTTCAGTGTTAAAAGAAGAGATGATGTGGTGTGATTTCCTGTGTGACCTTGTGCAGCTGCTTTTGCAGTGTTGTCTGCAAAGTGGTTTCCCTTAGAAATTGGATCTTTGCCATTTGTGTATGTGGCACATTTGCATATGGCCAATTTAGGGGGAAGTTTTGCACTGTCTAACAGTTTTAAGATGAAATCCTTGTGTTGGACTGGCTTTCCTGTTGATGTAATCATGCCTCTTTTTTCCACTGTTTTGCAAAATGATGGATGGTAGAAAAAGCATATTGGCTGCCAGTATATACTGTGAGTGTTTTTCCCTGGCCTAATTTACAAGCCTCAATTAGAGGAACTAATTCAGCTGCTTGTCCAGAATAATGTGATGG
Source organism: Pholidichthys leucotaenia (assembly GCA_020510985.1). Lineage (NCBI taxonomy): Eukaryota > Metazoa > Chordata > Actinopteri > Cichliformes > Pholidichthyidae > Pholidichthys > Pholidichthys leucotaenia. The sequence continues at coordinate 36,359,203 of CM035845.1, read as the reverse complement.
GAGTTTTTGTGCCCGTAAAATGATGTCATGGGTGACCACTGCGAAACCGGTTAAGTTTGAACCAGTACAGTCACATTTGGAGGAGCCATCAACAAACAATGTGAGATCAGAGTCCTCCAAAGGTGTGTCCTGCAAATCAGGGCATGGCAATGTTTCACTCTCGATTTCTGCCAAACTGTCATGAGGTTCGCCTTGTGTTGAAATTGGCAAAAAGCTTGCTGGATTTGTTACCATCCAATGGTTAGATGAGGCTATGATAATAACACTGTCATGCATGCAAGGTGTCTTGATGGTGAGAGGAGTGATATTTTACTTTGTGACAAAATAACTGATACTGCATGTGTGACCTTTAGGGTCAAGGGATGAAAAACAACGAGCCCTGCTGAGGCCTGCACCGCCATAGAGGCAGCTATGACAGCCTGCACACATGGTGGCATTGCCCTGGCCACTGGGTCAAGCTGTGTGGAATAATATGATACCGGATGCATTTTTGTGCCACTTGGCTGAAAAAGGACTGACGTTATGTGCCCCTCTTTACAATCAACCATTTGCACAAATGTTTTTTGTAATTGGGGAGTGCCAGGATGTCAGTGCTGACCAAAACTTTTTTTCTTTTTAACAAATGCCTCTTCTGCCTCGGGTGTCCACTCAATTTTGTCCACCTGAGCCATGGGTGTTTTGAAATGAGATCAGATAAGGGTTGTACTTCAAATGAATAATTTGCAATCCAAGAGTGACAATAATTTAAAGTACCCAGAAATGACATCATGTCTCTTTTTGTGATGGGTTTTGGTGCCGAAAAAATAGCTTGTTTTCGAGCTGAAGCAATATGTCTGCCTGCTGCTGACAAAATGTGCCCTAAATATTTGACCTCTTTTTTCCACAATTGTAATTTTTCCTTGTTGGCTTTGTGATCTTGTTCTGCTAAAAATTGCAGTAAGGCAATGGTGTCTTGTTTGCATGTTTCTTCATCAGGTGATGCCAGCACCTGATGAAGTCTGTGAAATTGTTGAAATTGTCTGTGAAAAAATACTTGGTGATTCACAGTAACCTTGTGGTGTACCTTTTGTTTTCAAATGTGAATGCAAACCAAAACTGATGATCTGGATGTATTGAGATGCTGAAAAAAAGCATTGCTGATGTCTATCACTGTAAAAAACTGCATGTGTGGTTGTAGGTCATTTAACAAAGTGTGTGGGTCTGGGACAGAAGCGGCTCTTGGGATGACTTGAAGGTCCTGTACCATCCTCCAGCCGGAAGATGGAGGAGCTTTCTTTACAGGAAACAAAGGTGTGTTACATGGAGAATTTGGGCATGGTACAATGACACCTGCCGCTTTCAGTTCCTCTGTCACTGGTTTAATGCCCTCTTTGTCTTTTGTATGGTCTATAATGTGATTTCACATTTATTTTGACCAACTCAGCATTTTTTATTAACCCTGCATCTGCCTTCCCTGTTGACCACAGTGAATTTGGAATTTGTGTGAGTGTATGTTCCTCTTCTTGTGTTAATGTAAAAAGTGATCCAATGGGTGAGCTGGGAACATCAGTGTGGACCTCTTTTTGCACTGTGGTCACCCAGTTCAAAGGCAGTGAGTAAGTATCAAGTTCTGAGGAATACTGAACCTTTGGGCTGGAAGTTTGCTTCCAGAACTGACCACATTCCTCTGCTGTGGTCACAAACCAACCTACATCCTTCCAGTCCATGTATTTGGGTTTGACCAAAGAGATATAGGGAGCCTCCCAGTGTTTAAAATGTCTGCTATCCTCATCAGACAATACAGCAGATGCTCCCACATATCCCTTTGGTAACCAATACAGATTTTTAAAGACCAGTCTGGAGGATGGATTTGTAAGGAATGTTTTTTTGTTTTGTTTTGTTTTTTTTTCATAATTTGGGTCTGGGCCACTCAAATGTCTGTTGTACATGCTGCAATGTTGTTGATCTGTGGCCCGATGTGTAATAGGGGGTTTGGACTTGAAATATTGCATAGCTTTTGCGTGCAGGTCTGATGTCACTGAGTGTGGTCCGGCCGAAACCAAACGCAGTGAGTAGCAGTGCCTGGGCACATAGAAATCCTACAATACATTTATTCCTTCCACATGTGGAAAATGTGATGCTCTCATACCATTATCCGTTGGGATTATGGCAATATTGAGGGCTTTGAGGAGATCCCTTCCCAGAAGGTTGACAGGGCAAGCTTCAGCCAATATGAAACAACCTCCTGCCATGTCACCGGTGCTAGGGTCTTTTACCTTGACATTTTTGAAAGGTGCTCTGTTTTTAACTTACCATTTGTGGCTTTTACAGTAATTTTTTCATCTGATTTTGTAAAATTGTGAATGTCCATCCATCCATCCATCCATCCATCTTCTACCGCTTTTCCGGAGGTCCGGGTCGCGGAGGCAGCAGTTCAAGCAGAGAAGCCCAGACTTCCCTCTCCCCAGCCACCTGCTCCAGCTCTTCAGAGGGGATACCAAGGCGTTCCCAGACCAGATGGGAGACATAGTCTCTCCACCGAGTCCTGGGTCTGCCCCGGGGTCTCCTCCCAGTGGGACGTGCCTGAAACACCTCAAGTGGGAGGCGTGAATGTCTACGCCTGTTATTACCAATCTGCATGCTCCTGTGTCACACAGAAACTTTATTGGAATGTCCTGAATCTGCAGCATCACTTCAGGTAAACACTGCATTGTCAACATTAGATCAAAGTCGGGCAAATGAAAAATGTTTGCGGTGTCATTGTCAGTGTCATTTTTTGTATTTAGCTTCGGGTCGGTTAGTCACATGTAGTCCTGTGTGGGTGGCGGCGGTGGGATGTAGGGTCCTCCCCTCCCTCCCCACTGTGGCAGGCATTCGGAGCAGTGCCTTTGCCAGTGCCCTCATTGTCCACATTGGCGGCAAATGTCGTGCACCCCTGGCTGCTGGTCCGCAACCATGCCCCCTCCCCTGCCATTGTCCTTGTCGTAATCTGAGCACGGGGGGTTCTGTTGTATTGTTTCTTAGTTCTACTCATTCTCCTGTTTATGTTCATCACAGTGTTGTTATTTATTTATTTGGTATTTGCTTGTATTTATCCCTCAGTCTTTATTTGTCATCATTTTAGTTCTCGCTTTATATTTGTACTTTTGTGTTTTCTCTTTGTCTCTCTCTCCGGGGCTGCAGCTGTCAGTGACATCCGGGTTATGCTCTGTAATGGGCGGTGCTCCTGTCAAGCTGTCAGTCCCGCCGTGCTCAGTCTCACCAATACAATACATGCGTACTAAAACAAGGCGATAACACGTACAGCTGCATCAGCGTCTTTAGCACTTTCACACAGACTCTGAGACAAAGCAAATTACAAATATGAAATTTTTCCATCTGTCAATCACTGGAACTTGTCATACGGCCTGAAGTCAGATTTCTGGCCATAAAGATGTTTCAGGACATTTTTTTTTTAATTGAGAGACTAAAGGAATGATATATGGTTGTATGCAGCAATACTCTCATATTTTTGTTTTTACAATCAGAACAGAACAATGTCTCTGTATAAAGAAATAACTAAAATATACAAGAAAAGGGAAACCAAAATTGGTTATAAATAAACAGACTCACATATAAGCACATCAAAGCCTACTTATTTTATATACCCATATACGTATATATATATATACAGTATATATATATATATATATATATATATATGTGTGTGTGTGTGTGTGTGTGTGTGTGCGTACCCATATATAAAACAGAGTGCCAATAGAAGAAATGTCACAAAAAAGGGGGTGAGATGGGGAATTAGATAGTAAATGAAAAAATATTTGCAAATAGAGCTCAATCAAAAGATGGGGTTTTTAAAGAGTAAAAGTAATTGATGAAAGGGTTCCATTTTTCAAAAAACTTTGCTGAGGAGCCTTTTACAGTCAGATTTATCTTTTCTACCTTAAGAAAGGGCATAACATTCTTAAGCCATAAAGAGCTGGATGGAGGTTTAGGCGACTTCCAAAGGAGTAGGATACGACGTCTAACTAGAAGGGAGGTAAAGCAAGTAATTGTAATTGAGATGATGTTAATCGAATTGGAGCATGTGGGACTCCAAATATGGCAATCAAAGGGTCCATCTTAACTTTAATTGCTAGAACCTTGGACAGAGTCATAAAGTCAATCCAATATTTATACAATCTGGGACAACAAAAAAGAATATGTGACTCAAATTACAGGGTGAGGCTTGACATCTGTCACATTGGTCCCTTATATCAGGATAAATTCTTGATAGTCGAGACTTGCAGAGATGGACTCTATTCAATATCTTAAACTGTATAAGCTGAAGCCTAGCACAAGGTGTAGCTGAGCATACACCAAGGAGGACTTTATCCCACTACTAATCAGACAAAACGGTACCAAGCTCCTGCTCCCATGCAGTTTTATTTTTGACAACCAACTGAGTATCAAATGCAATAAATGCATCATATTAGCCAGGAGGCGAGGATAGCAGGAAAAAAGAGTTGAGGCACAGTGCCTAATCTAGAAATAGAGGAATAAGTGGGATGTAGGTAAATTGAAATTGGAAGCTAAATCTGAAAAGCTGGCAAATAAACCATCCTTGTAAAGATCTCTGAAGGTTTTAATACCATGATTATGCCATTGCTGAAAAGAGAAGTTGGTAAATGAGGGTAAAAATAGATGATTTTTAAGTATGGGCATCATACTTGGGACTGAATATGCTCTTGATATGTCTTGAGGAACTCCTGAGGCAGACGGCAGTAGGTGGCGGGGCTCAGCGGAGGATCTACCGGGACCCCAGCTGGACAGGAGCAGGATCGGAGCTCGGCTACAGCGGCGGCAGGACTCGATGGAGTTGCTGCCGGTACCCCGGCTGGACAGGAGCTCGGTTACAGTGGCGGTAAGCAGCGGGACTAGCAGTGGAGGGGGCTAGCTGAGGCCCAGCTGGATTCGAGGTCGGTCAGATCGGATACCGGCGACACCAGCAGAGATTGTTTTACTATCCACAGGTCAGTAAAAATGCCACCAAAGAAGGAGGAAATGGAAGAGATTAAAAAATCTCTGAACTTCTTGTCAGAAGAACTGACCAAAGTGGCTAGTCAGCAGGCTAAAATATTAGGGCTAATGGAAGAAGTCTGAGAATTAAAATTAACAATTAAGGAAAAAGACAAAAAAATTGCAGACTTGGAGCAACACGTCGAGGATCTTGAACAATATTCTCGTATGGATGATCTAATTATAAGTGGACTAGACATTAAATATCAATCATATGCTCATGCTACAACAGGAATGAGAGGTGAGGAGGCTCCCACAAGTGAATCAGTCTCCCTGGAAAACCAGGTGCTTCAGTTCTTTGATAGTAGAAATATAAAGGTTGAAGCAAATGCAATTTCAGCCTGTCATGCTTTACCCAGAAAGGATAATAAAACAAAGAAATCAATTGTGATGCGTTTTGTGAACAGAAGGGTAAAGAATGACATACTGAGGCAGGCCAGAAAGCTACGGGGAACAGAAGTTTACCTAAATGAACATCTAACAAAAACTAATGCTGAAATAGCACGGCAAGCACGAATGCTGAAAAGACAAAATAAGATACAGGCAACATGGACAAGAAATTGTAGAGTTTGGATCAAACTAAATGGAACACCTGAGGAAGCAAAAAGTATAATAATCAGAGAGATTACTGACTTAAATAAATATAGATGAACTTTAAAAAATTAAGAGACTATGATAATCCATATCCACACACACGGCAAGAATAGTTCTTTTGACATACCATGTCAATGTACTTTAAAAAAAAACAAAAACTAAACAAAACAAACAAAAAAACTTATGACTGACTTGAGTAGACATCAATTATACCCAGTCGGAGGAAGTCATTTGACACAGAGTGAGGAAATTCAAACTCTGAAAATATGCCATTATGCTGAACATAAACTACAAGAGATGGAGAATGATATTGATCCTGATAACCACTTTTTCAATAATATTCATAATCATTGTGAATATTACACTGAAAAGCAATTCAAAAGTCAAGTGCAACTAGATGTTAAACTATCAATAATACACTTCAACAGCAGATCATCTTTAAAAAACTTTCCACAGATTCAGGACTATTTAAAACAGCTAGACAGAAAATTTACAGCCATCGCAGTCTCTGAAACTTGGCTTAATGAAGAGCAGGCTCCCCTGATGGCAATAGAGGGATACCAGATGTTTCATATTAACAGATCTCAAAAAAAGGGTGGTGGTGTTGCATTGTATATTGATGACCTGTATAGGTGTAAACTTGTAAATGGAATGTCCTTTGCACTACCAGGGATTTTAGAATGTGTTACTTTTGAGATTGACCAAGATAAAACAAAAAATCTAATTATAAGTTGTATATATAGAACGCCGGGAACTTGCATTGAGACATTCAGAGATAAATTAGTCAAGCTGTACAATAATATTACCAGTAAGAAAATGGTAGTAATTTGTGGAGATTTCAATATTGATTTAGTAAATCCATATCAACAAAATGTAATTACAGAGTTCATGAATTCTATGTACAGTATGAGTCTATATCCCACAATAACACATCCCAGTAGAATCACAGTCCACACTGCTACACTTATTGACAACCTGTTTGTTAATATTATTGATAAGAAAATAGAAAGTGGATTAGTGATAAATGATATAAGTGACCATTTGCCAACCTTTGCACTTATCCATGGCCACACGGAGGCCAATACAGAAAGAAATTTAAAATCGTTCAGATACAAATCACAAAATGCAATCAGTTCTTTTAAAGAAGACTTGCTGAAGCAGGACTGGACACAAGTCTATGTTTCAGATGTAAATGAAGCCTATGACACATTTATGAACATTGTAACCACGCTTTATGAAAAAAATTATCCATTAGTAGAGAAAAAGCTTAAACATAAATTTGTCGATAAGCCATGGTTAACCAAAGGATTACAAAAGGCGTGTAAAAAGAAAATTTTATTATATAAAGCTTTTCTAAAGAAAAGGACAAAAGAAACAGAGCAGCGGTATAAAACATACAAAAATAAGTTAACATATATAATGAGATGTAGTAAAAGAGACTATTACAGTAAAGAACTGGAGAAAAACAGAGACAATATTAAAAATACATGGACAATACTTAACAATATTCTTGGAAATAAAAACAGAAATACAAGCTACCCAACCAATTTTTCAAAAAATAATAAAACGACTCAGAGTGTGAATGCAGTTTCACCTGCAGATGAATTTAATAACTTTTTTGTTAACATTGGTCCTAATTTGGCTCGAGAAATACCCATTACGGCACCTACGGGTGATACAATAAGCGAAAACACTGCTATAAAAGACTCCATTTTCATAAAGAACACAGACGAGAGAGAGGTCATTGAAATTGTTAAATCGTTTAAAAGTAAGACATCTACAGACTGTGATGGTATTGACATGCTCTTAGTCAAAACTATTATTGAATGCTTAGTGAAACCACTGACGTATATTTGTAACCTGTCTCTCCAAGCAGGTATATTTCCCAATGCAATGAAAATAGCTCCAATATACAAGACGGGTGACAGAGGGGAACTTTCAAACTATAGACCAATTTCACTATTGCCGCAATTTTCCAAGATACTTGAAAAAATATTCTGTGAGAGAACTGACAACTTCAGAATAAAGAATAATTTATTGTGTGAGCAGCAATATGGGTTCAGACACAAGAGGACAACTGCATTTGCTCTAATGGAATTTATAGAAAAAATATCAACTGCCGTTGAAAATAAAGAGTGTTCAGTTGGGGTATTCCTGGATCTTTAAAAAGCATTTGATACAATGGATCACAATTTATTATTAAAGAAACTACAAAATTGTGGTATTGGGGGGTAGCACTGTCCTGGTTAAGTAGTTACTTAAAGAATAGATATCAGTATGTATGTGTTGGTAACAAAAACTCACAATTACTGAAGGTTACTTGTGGAGTCCCACAGGGTTCAGTTTTGGGGCCATTGTTATTCAATATGTATATAAATGATATATGTAAAGTCTTGGAAAAAATGGATTTAATATTGTTTGCCAATGACACTAATCTATTATGCAGTGGAAGCAATTTGGAACAACTTTTGGATACACTCGGAAAGGAATTAGGAAAGCTTAAACTGTGGTTTGATTCAAACAAATTAATGCTCAATTTAAGTAAGACAAAATTTATAGTTTTTAACAACCGTCACAACAACTTAGTATCTAAACTCAGTGTAAATGGTGTAGAGATTGAAAGGGTATCTGAAACTAAATTTCTTGGAGTAATAATTGATAATAAACTGTGTTGGAAGTCACATATTAATTATATTAAAGGTAAAATATCTAAATCAATCACAATACTACACAGAGCGAAATATTTGCTGAATCAACCCACATTATATACTTTGTATCATTCATTAATACTCCCATACATGACATATTGTACTGAAGTATGGGGAAATACATATAAAACAAACATATATCCAGTCTTTATGCTTCAGAAGAGAGCTATTAGAATAATAAACAAAGCTGCTTACAGGGAACCAACAAACCCACTTTTTCTTAAATTAAAAGCTCTCAAGTTGAAAGATCTGGTTGACTTTAAAACTTCAGTAATAATGTTTACAGTGAAGAATCTATCACTGTCCACAAATATCTAAAAGTTGTTCCAAATAAGGGAGAAACAATATCATGTCAGAGGAACATGTATATTTCAAAAACCTTCAGTGAGAACTACCACCAAGCAACACTGTGTTTCAGTGCAAGGAGTCAGATTATGGAACAATTTTGGACCTGAATTAAAATCATGTACAATGCTTGGACAATTTAAACAAAAACTAAAGGAAGAAATACTCCAAACATATGTACAAGATGACATGTAAAATCACATAAGGATTGTCATATCTAGTCTGTGTTGTGTTGTTGCTTAGTTTTTTTTGTCACATTTTGTCTTAGCTTTGTTCCGAATTGTAATCGCTCTTGTTTTGTTTTTCTTTTGAATTCTTGGATGGAATATGGGTGGACAATATAAGCTGCGGCTTCAGCCATCACCCATTTCGGATAACTTATGTTGAACTGTATAATCAGAGGAGTTATTGTTTAATTTGACCTTGTTGTATTTTTTCCCCTTTGTTATATTATTCTGTTTCTTTTTAATCTTTACTTTTAACCTATCCGAAATAAAGATTCATTCATTCATTCATTCATTCATTCATGACTTCATTCATACTAGAGCACAGGTGTCAAACTCATTCCAGGGAGGGCCAAGACCCACCAGGTTTTACCTCCACCCAGTGTCTTCAACAGGTGATTCCACTAAACTTCTTCCCACTGATTGCTGATCAGTGAAAACACCTGCTGAAGATACTGGGTGAAAGTAAAACATGCAGGCTCTTGGCCCGCTATGGAATGAGTTTAGGCACTTTTCTATTAGCCCAGCACACTTCGGCCCATCTCGATTCACTTCAACACGATTCGGCGCGCTTTTGTCTCCATTACAACCGTGTTGAGCTGGGGTGGGTGGGATTTCTGTAACAGCGAGGCGGCGCCACACTCCCGTGACGTAGAACACGCGACCCAAGCAAAACATAACACATACAGCTGTACAAGGCGACTCCTGGGTCTGTGGCTTTTTTCACCGTAAACGCCAAAAAGGACCGCCAGACAAGGGTACAGGCAGCGAGATGAAACACTCTGGAAATAGTTCTGCAGCTTCTGGGAGAGCCAAAGGCGTGAGGATACAAACTAGGTCATATATGACGGTAAGCTAATGTTGCTAATGCAATTTTGCTATAAGTACATCGTACTACACTTTAATGTCTGTAAGTTATCGCTGTTAGGTACTAAAATATGTACGCTGTGTGTGTTTCAGATGGCTCTGTTGTGGGGAAATTACTGCTTCATTCGCTCTGGGCATTCAGCACAGCCTGTCACGGATTTCATCAGCCTGTCACTGATGTCAGCACAGCTTCACAAACGATCAGTGGTTATAGAGCTTAAGAATGTCTGTAGAAACGTTTATTTCCTGTGCAACAAATTGCTCTGATCTGCTTGAAAATCATGGAGAGACTGTTGAGAGACAGTTTGAGACATCATGCACGTACCTGCTTCTGCAGTCTGAGATGTGTCATAGAAAAAAATGATCAGCTGACACAACTTGATCGCCATGTTAATAACTATATTAGCCACAAAATATATATTCAAAAAGTAAACTTTACTGAGTTAGGTATAATAAGATATATTTGAAAGTTATCATGCATTTTAGGCCAAAACAGACTTGATCTAGGATTAAAAGCAATTAAAATAATGCAGTCACAAGGTTACATGGAAAATAAGATAAGCCTTTATTAGTCCCACAATGGGGAAATTCCAGGATTGCAACAGCACAGGGATAGCAACACTCAGAGCAACAATCAGAAGGCAAGAAAAAACAACATCTAGTAAACATATGTCCATATTACTATAAATGTATATATATAGACACACAGTGCAGAGCATTATGGTTGGTTGGTGAATGTGCAGCAGAAAGTCTAAGCTCTCTCTCCGCGGATGCAGCAGGCCAGCTGGAAGTCTTTGGGCATGATGGTGACCCCCTTAGCGAAGAAGAGACCACCAGGTGGGCCTCGCTGGTCTCGCTGGTCTCCTGCAGAGCCATGACGGCGAAGCTCAGGAAACGCAGGACGGTCTTGAAGTCCTGAGCGATCTCCCTCACCAGGCGCTGGATGGGCAGCTTACGGATGAGCAGCTCCGTGGATTTCTGGCAGCGACGGATCTCTCTCAGAGCCACGGGCCTGTGACAGCGAGGCCTCTTCACTCTGCCGGTGGCCGGAGCGCCTCTCCGAGCAGCCCTGGTGGCTAGCTGTCTCCTGGGGGGCTTCTTCCTCCAGTAGATTTTACGGGCGGTCTGCTTGGTTCTTGCCATCGCTCTTTATTATTCTGTCTTATATTTCTTGCACGCCGCCTAAACTCCAGCCCGGCACCCGCGTCGTTTTCGCTACAGCTCCCTGTATGTCGAGTTTCCCATTAGCACCGGGCGGCGGCCAAGTGCTAGCTAGCACTAGCTCCTCCCCGCTGTAGCGTCTCCCGCTGCAAACCATGGCTCCGTCCGCCGACCCGGGAGACCCCCGGGGCGATCCGTGCGTCCGTGATATATATACAGAGTGAAAGGTGTAGAAAGAAGAAGGAAGATAAAAAAAAAGGCTGTTGCAACGGGCAGCCGACTCGTGTGGCGCCACCGGTTGATTTACTAGATACATGTACTGTAGAAATATATATTCTCTGCATCAACAATGTACTAGACATGCATTCATGTTATATTGCACTGGGAATTTCACTGACAATAAACCTCTGAAGTTTTTGCAGATGTTGTGGAGAATGTGCGGAAGGATGAGACTGAGTTTATTCCTCAGGTTCAGCTTTATTCACAATCACATACTCCAACAATTTCAAAGCAGAAAAAGAGGATGAATAATCTCACATCTGTCTTTTATACCCCAGACATCACAACTGCAGTCACATGGTGTTTAATCAAACATATAGTCACATGGTACTTAATCCCAGTCACGTAACCTCTCTGATCTTCACACCATCGTCCTTTAGTCTCCGGTGGTCCAGAAATCTCTCCAGGTCATCTCCTTGAAACAAAGGCCAAATCTCGTCTTACGACTAAGCATGAGCAGAGATAATTCTCCTGAGCGGGGCTCGGCAGAAGCCAGCCTGATGACTGCCGCCACGTTCCAGCTGCCGGACTTCTGGCAGCATAGTCCGCGCTCCTGGTTTAGCGCGGTCGAGGCGCAGTTCAACCTCCGGAGAATCTCGAGAGACAACACGAAATTCTACCATGTGGTGGCGAAGCTGGACAGCCACACAGTCCAGAGGGTGGAGGATCTGGTCAATCACCCACCGGACAGCGACAAATACAGCGCACTGAAGGCTGCGCTTATCAGCCATTTCACCCCCTCGGTGCAACAGCGAGCAGAGGGGCTCCTAGCGTTGACGGAGTCGGAGAACGACAGACCCGTAGACCTGATGGTGAAAATGCTGAGGCTGAGAGACTCCGAGGATTGCGACTTTATCTTCGCCCACCTTTTCCTCCGGACCCTGCTGCCAGCGGTGAGAGTTACCCTGGCAGGCTCACCTCTATTGGACCGGCGAGACTACCATGGGCTGAGCAAGGAGGCGCAACGACTCGTCAACGCACACAAACGGAGCACGGTTTCGGCCGCGGCAGCAGAGCTAGGCGCAATGTCCGGAGACGTCATGGGGCCAGTGGTTGCAGCACCAGACTCACCGACGACGGCAGCAGCAAGGACCAGGCGACATGGAGCGGACGACGTCCTTTGCTTCTATCATCGCCACTTTGCAGAGAGGGCACACAAGTGCCTCCCACCGTGCCACTTCAAGCGTTCGGGAAATGCCAAGACCGGGGGTCGGTAGCGGCTGCGGCCCTCGGAGAAGAGAACAAGCTGCTCTACCTGACGGATGCACGCTCGGGGAGGCATTTCCTCGTGGACACAGGCTCCCAGCTGAGCTTCATCACGCCCTCCTACGTGGACCGGCTGACGCCGTCTAAGGGTCCCCGGGTGTCAGCAGCGAACGGCTCAGTGATTAAGACCTTCGGTGAGAGGACTCTACTCCTGTCTTTGCAGGGCCGTGCATTTGAGTGGACTTTTGTTGTAGCGGCAGTCAATTTCAACATTTTAGGGGCTGATTTTTTGTGCTCACATGGTTTATTGGTTGAGCTTGCTAACAGACGTCTGGTTAATGCACTCTCCTTTCACTCTATTCCCTGCACAGCTCGAGTGGCGCCACCAACTGCACAAGCCAATGTCACAGCTGCAGGTGGTAAGTTCCACGCACTCCTCACTCAGTTCCCAGTACTCACAGTCCCAACGTTTTCAGCGACAGTGGCTAAACATGGGGTGGAACATTATATCACTACCACCGGCCCGCCTGTTTTTGCAAAAGCTCGGCGCCTGGACTCAGCTAAACTGACCATAGCGCGCGAGGAGTTTGCCAACCTGGAAAAACTGGGCAACATCAGGCGTTTGAAAAGCCCCTGGGCTTCACCACTGCACATGGTCCCAAAGGCTGATGGCTCGTGGCGACCTTGCGGTGATTTCCGCAGGTTGAATAACGCCACTGCACACGACCGCTACCCAATTCCGCATATCCAAGATTTTTCGGTTCATTTGGCGGGGGCGCGCATTTTTTCTAAAATAGATTTAGTACGCAGTTACCATCAGGTTCCAGTGCGCGAACTCCTTTCGGGCTTTTTGAGTTTTTGCGCATGCCTTTTGGACTCAAGGGTGCGGCGCAGACGTTCCAACGCATGATGGATGCGGTCCTACGCGACCTCCCACGAAAGCCACCTCACAGCAGTTTTCCGGAGGTTGGCAGAGCACGGGTTAATAATTAACCCAGCGAAGTGTCAGTTTGGGGTGGCGCAGATTGATTTTTTGGGGCATCGCGTTTCGCCAGAAGGAGCGGTCCCTCTGCCCGATAAAGTGCGCGCAATAACAAATTTTCCCCAACCTCAAACGGTCAAAGCGTTACAGGAGTTTTTGGGAATGGTTAATTTTTATAACCGTTTCCTCCCCAGTGCAGCGCAGCTCATGCAACCATTGTACGCTGCACTAAAAAAACAAAAACCCACGAATAAAATCGAATGGTCTCCTGAGCGGGAGCACGCATTATCTCAAGTCAAATCAGCCCTGGCAAACGCTGCTTTGTTGGCACACCCAGTCCCAACGGCCCGCATGGCGCTCACCACTGACACGTCTGATATAGCCGTAGGGGCGGTCGTTGAACAGTATGTAGCTGGGACCTGGCAACCGCTCGCGTTTTTCAGCAAAACCTTGCGCGATAGCGAGCGAAAATAAAGCGTGTTCGACAGGGAGTTGTTGGCTCTACACTTGGCCATCCGCCACTTCCAGTTCTGGCTGAAAGGACGCCGTTTCACCGCGTTCATGGACCACAAACCGCTGACTTTCGCGATGGCCAAGATTTCGGAACCTTGGTCGGGCCGGCGGCAGAGACAGCTGGCCGCAATATCGGAGTTCACCACCGATATCCAGCATTTCGCAGGTAAACATAATGTAGTGGCAGACTGCCTCTCACGTGCGGTGGCGGCTCCAGGCCCCGTGGGGGGCAGACTCTGCAGCCATGGCTGTGGGCCAGGGTAGCGACGCGGAAGCGCGCACAGCCCCGGTCCGCGTAGGGTTAGATTATGCAGCCATGGCCGTGGAGCAGGTTAGCGATGCGGACGTGCACGCGCTCCAGTCTGGACCAACAGGGCTAAGGCTGGAGGACAGGGTGCTGCAAGATGGTATGCCCCCCCTAATCTGCGATATCTCCACTGGACGGCCACGTCCTGTGGTACCAGCTGTGTGGCGCCGCCGCGTTTTTGACTCGATACATTCTCTGGCGCACTCGGGGGTGCGCGCATCGGTCAAAATGGTAGGAGAGAAATTTGTATGGCCGGGGTTGTGCAAACAGGTCAAGGAATGGGCGACAGCCTGCGTAGCTTGTCAGCGAGCCAAAATACACAGACACACTAGAGATCCTTTGGAGCCTTTTCACATTCCGGCTAAGCGCTTTGATCATGTGCATGTCGACTTGGTAGGCCCCCTTCCGTCGTCACAGGGGTACACACACCTTTTGACAATGGTGGACCGCACCACGCGTTGGCCGGAAGTGGTCCCATTGGCATCAACCGCAGCCGAGGAGGTGCGCGCGTTTTTAACAGCTTGGGTAGCGCGCTTTGGAGTTCCGTTGAACATAACGTCCGACAGAGGTCCTCAATTTGTTTCCGAGCTCTGGTCATCGATGGCCCGCAGCCTGGGGGTAACGATCCACCGCACTACCGCGTACAACCCCCAGGCTAACGGTTTATGCGAACGTTTCCATAGGTCATTGAAAGCAGCCCTCAGAGTGTCGCTTACGGATACAAATTGGGTAGACAGGCTTCCATGGGTTTTATTGGGGTTGCGTTCTGCACCTAAGGAGGATTTGCAGGCCTCCCCAGCTGAGTTAGTTTTTACACAACCTCTCCGTTTACCTGGTGAATTTCTCCCCGACAACCCTGCACCAAATTGCCCCCCCGCTCAGCTGTTGCAGAGCGACACAGGATCAAACACGCTTCCTGGCCCGGTTCATCACAGCTTCCCACGCGTTTTTGTGCCGAAAGCTTTAAAAAACGTGGAGTTTGTTTTTGTCAGACATGATGCCCATCGCCCAAACTTACGGCCGCCGTACAATGGACCGTTTAGGGTGCTGGAAACAGGAGAGAAGCCTTTTTTGCTAGATTTGGGAGACAGAAAGGAGGTAATTGGTATAAACAGACTCAAACCCGCTTTTGTTTTGGCGGATGAAGCAGTGCAGTTGGCGAGGGCCCCCCGTCGCGGCAGACCCCCTAGAAGGCATTCTCCAGAACACCCACAGAGATTGACTAACAGTTCTAATACACAGGCAACAGTTCCACAGCAGGAGGACGCTGCAGAGGCAGTAAAGCCGGCTTACAGCAAGTACGGCAGAAGACTTAGACCTAGGCAACTGGTGGATTGATATGTAGTAATGTTATTATGTCATGCATCTCTGGTTATGATTGTTCCATCTTAGACGTTTGGGGGGGTCATGTGGGCACATATGTTGGTTACATAGGCTCCACAAATATATTGCTGTGTGTTTATTGTGTGCTGCACGTCTCAGGGAACAAAGAGACTGAGCCTCCGAGAGATAACGGGAGAGTGTGAGATTTGGCCTTTGTTTCAAGGAGATGACCTGGAGAGATTTCCGGACCACCGGAGACTAAAGGACGATGGTGTGAAGATCAGAGGGGTTACATTGTGACTGGGATTGAGTACCATGTGACTGTACGTTTGATTAGACACCATGTGACTGCAGTTGTGATGTCCGGGGTATAAAAGACAGATGTGAGATTATTCGTCCTCTTTTTCTGCTTTGAAATTGTTGGAGTATGTGATTGTGAAATAAAGCTGAACCTGAGGAATAAGGAGCTCTAGTGTGTCTGTGTATTTTGGCTCGCTGACAAGCTACGCAAACAGGTCAAGGAATGGGCGACAGCCTGCGTAGCTTGTCAGCGAGCCAAAATACACAGACACACTAGAGCTCCTTTGGAGCCTTTTCACGATGAGACTGAGTTTATTCCTCAGGTTCAGCTTTATTCACAATCACATACTCCAACAATTTCAAAGCAGAAAAAGAGGATGAATAATCTCACATCTGTCTTTTATACCCCGGACATCACAACTGCAGTCACATGGTGTTTAATCAAACATACAGTCACATGGTACTTAATCCCAGTCACAATGTAACCCCTCTGATCTTCACACCATCGTCCTTTAGTCTCCGGTGGTCCGGAAATCTCTCCAGGTCATCTCCTTGAAACAAAGGCCAAATCTCACACTCTCCCGCTATCTCTCAGAGGCTCAGTCCCTTTGTTCCCTGAGACGTGCAGCACACAATAAACACACAGCAATATATTTGTGGAGCATATGTAACCAACATATGTGCCCACAATGTCTCTTTTTTTATATGTGAAGGTTACCACCATGTGGCATAAATTAAATACTGAAAGATTGGAAAAGCTAAGAATAATCCAGCAGTTTGAGAAATCACTTTTGGTTTGGTGTAAGTCTGTCAACAGAATTATGAACCATAAAGCAGTTTGTGTTAAAATGTTAAATCCCATTAAACCTAATCCGGGGGCTTCCAATCATGTGTCATGCGGGGCCAAGACCCTGCAGGTTCTCTCTTCTACCCAGTCTCTTCAGCAGGTGATCTCACTGATCAGTCAGTGGAAGAAGTTCAGTAGAATCTGCTGTTGAAGACACTGGTTGGAGGTAAAGCCTGCAGGGTCTTGGCCCTCCATGGCACATGATTAGACACCCCTGCCCAAACCCATTATGATGAAGAGCAGATGCTAATATGACCCAGAATTCCTCCATATACTGGTACTGTCACTAAAGTATGCAGGGTCTTCTGTACAGTCTTCTAACAATATAGTCTTCAGTTAATAAAACAATTGTTTTGATTACTTTTTTCTTAAAAATGAGCCATTATTTTCAAGGTCACCGATTAATCCTTTGTACAGTTGACTCTTTTCCCACCGGTGTCTTAACAGACAAAATAGAAAATCAAGATAGAAAATCATGAGGCAAACACATAAGTCACTAAATTGTTTATTACAATCAGCAGCAAATTCCAGATTATTCAGAATGTGCAAAATTCAAACTGTAAAAAAAACAAAACTGGAATGGTCACACGCTGCCTCACTGAGAAGTAACTGGATCGGTCCGTACTGGTCCTGGTTCGACAGATCTTCAGCCTGCATCTCAGTAAATAGTGAGGCAAGGTCCAGTTGGGGTGACAGTTTCCCTCTTGCCTAGACAAAAGACAAATGGGTGGTGGTTAATTAAAGCAAGTTTAAAACTTATTTGGGAAATACACTTGTTGCTAAAAGCCAGTGGTGGAATGTGAATTAATGAATGAATCTTTATTTCGGATTGATTAAAAGTAAAGATTAAAAGAAAATAGAATAATATAACAAAGGGGAAAAAATCTAACAAGGTCAAATTAAACAATAACTCCTCTGATTATACAGTTCAACATAGGTTATCTGAAATGGGTGATGGCTGAAGCTGCAGCTTATATTGCCCACCATATTTCATCCAAGAAGTCAAAAGAAAAACAAAAGAGGAGGGATTACAATTTGAATGTGACAATAAAGTACTTTGTTGTTGTATTTAACCACAATTTTCATGTAGCTGCTCTTCAGTAGATTTTACAAGGGCTGCATTACATTTAAAATCATCTCTTTTTACTGTGGCCTCAGCAATTGGAATGAATTAATACATTCACTTGAATGGAATCTAGTACTTTAACTGAAGTTGTGCATCACCGAGTATGGAGTCAGTCAGTCAAAATATGAAGTTTTTATCAATAAAAGTTTGTCTTGTCTGTAAAAGTGTAAAAGTGTCTCTTCTTGCTCTGGCTTCATGTGTGGGCGGTGTTTTGTACTAGCATTGCTAAAATATAAAAGGAAGCACTACAATTGGTCTCAAATATTTGTAATGTGTCCTGTTACTGCATGAGTTTATTGATGATAGACTATAAACTACACATATAAAGTAAATTATATTGTAACTGAACATCTCACATTTGCCAAAACATACAGTTATGAACATAACTCACAAAGGATCACAAAAGTGATCTGACAAAAAACTAAATACATTACCAAGCGGTTTATTTTACAGTTGATGTGCCATATTCACACAATCAAATAAATCTCAGTTCAGTCCCTTTTATATTAAGTGGAAATTGTGCTACTTTTGTTTTGATAATTTACCTATAAAAGCATAGGATTTCAGTACGTTCCACAGTGGCGAGGTCTGTTGTGGGGCGGCTGATTTCCTCCTGCCTAGATGAACGACAGAAATGGATGGTGGTTAGTTTCAAGCAAGTTCAACACATATACAGGCACATCTCAAAAATTAGAATACCATGAAAAAATTCAATATTTTTTTCACTCATTTCAGAAAGTGAAACCCATATATAGATTCATTACAGGGACAGTGATATATTGCAAGTGTTTATTTTAATATTGATGATTACGGCTACAGCCCATATTAACCAACACCTCAGCGGCCAAAATTTATATTTAAAAACTATTTTTTAAAGTTAATTTTATGTAATATTCTAATTTTTTGCCAAATTGAATTTGGGGTTTTCAGGGGCTGTAAGCCATAATCATCAAAATTAAAATAAACGCTTGAAATACATCACTCTGTGTAATGAATCTATATAATATACTGATTTCACTTTCTGAAATGAGTGACAAAAAATATTGAAGTTTTTCATGACATCCTAATTTTTGGAGATGTAACTGTATTCGGGAAATACACCTGTGAAATTCAGTGGTGGGATGTGACAAAAATGCTTCGTTTCCCTGACAAGCACTGCAGGATCCACAGATTAGGTGTGTGTGTCTATTCTGATGCTTTAGAAAATTATATGAATGACTTTATAAATCACTGGTTTGAAAAAGCAATATTAATATGACGAGATTTCGGCTCGTGTGGTCCATTTCACCAGTATCCACAACAGGGAGGCTAACCCCTGGCATGTGGAAACATTCTAGCATTAAATTGCACACAATTTAATGCGCAGCACCAAAGTGCAATACAAAACAAAAACCAGGACTTTAACCAGGGTTAACATATTTCATCGTTTTGCTCTCACAAGCGAATATTTAGGAGAAAACAGGCGTGAATCAGCAGCTGGTACTAGCTAGCTACTAGCAAAAACGTTAGCTAAAACGAGTTAGCCAGCACAAAACGGCGCTGTATGGCTCAAAAAAAGTGAGCTTACCACCAACAGGATAAATAAGCAAACAGATGCACATTATTACAAATCACTCACCATCGATGGTTCTCTCACGATCGTCTTCAGCTTGCCCATAGTCCGGTTTCTATGCTGGCCAGCCATCTGTATTATGGGTCCGGGTCACTCCTCACTGTGGAGCAGCCACCAAGCAGAGAAAACTCCGCACCTCTTCGTTGGACCACGGTCTACAGTTCCGCAAAACCTACAACGCTGTCTGTATTAATATCGTATTTACTCCGTGACCGAGTTAGTCCGTGAAATATTGCATATGGCGGTCGTGTATCAGAAGACGGTCGCTTTCGTGACGTTAAGACCTGACCAATCAGCGGCGACCAGTCTTTTAACGTCACAACACGGTACAGCTCAGCACGACTGGACCCTGCCCTTGAGCGAGGCTGAGAATCGCTGCTGTTAAACTGTGTTGGGGCTAGTGGAAAGACTTACGAAGCGTGATGAGCTGTACCATGACGTGCTAAGCCGTGCTAGTGGAAATGAGGCTTTTGACACCCCTGTACTAGAGGGTGTTAAAAATTTGAAATTATGTCTAAACTGGAACCAAATTCTCAGAGTAGATAGTACCATTGGATTCTTTGTGAAACTGGAGAGGTTTATGAGCAACGGAGAAATGATTAAGGTGGCGAGTGAAGATGAAGAACAGGATTGAATCTCAAGTGTACACCATAATAGATCTGGAGAATGAAGCCAGTAATTCAATTTACATATGTGTGGAGACCAGTAATATAAAATAAAATTAGGCAAGGCAAGACCACCATTTGCCAAAAATTTTTGTAATACTGATTTACTCAATTTGGGAGCTATACCACTCCACAGAAAAGAAGACATAATCTGGTCTAAAGTTTAAAAAAAAAAAAAAAGGTTTTCGGCAAAAATAAAGGAATGCACTGGAATAAAAAAAGAAACCTAGGGAAAACGTTCATCTTGACTGCATTAATTTTACCTATCAGTGACAGAGGGAGGGAGCTACATTTCTGTAAATCAGCCTTAACATGGGCCAGTAGAGGAACAAAATTAGCAGAATAAAGAGCTGGTAGAGTGCGTGTTACACTGATCCCCAACGAAGTTCTTTCTGAAGCCACACCTGCTGAGGACTGCAAAAAGATAGTTCCACTTGACCCAATCAAATGCTTTCTCTGCATCAAGTGAAACTACAACCTCAGGAACAACATAAGTATCTGCAGAGAAAATTATATTAAAGAGAGTACGAACATTGAAAAATAGCTGTCGCCCCTTGATAAAGCCATTCTGCTCCTGTGATATAATAGTAGGAAGAACTGTTTCCAGACAAGTAGCTAAGACCTTAGCCAGAATCTTAATGTCAACATTAAGGAATGATAAAGGTCTGTAGGATGCACATGATGTGGGATCCTTATCCTTCTTCAAGAGAAGAGATATAGATGCCTGGGTTAAAGTGGGAGGCAGTGAGCCAGGTTCTTCCTTTAAACTCACAGGTACATCAAGCCTCTCCGCGATAAGGGGGTCGACTGTACGGGTATTTAAATTGTGGAGGAAGGAGGTCATTTCACTTGGATCTGATCGTGACTCAGACTCATAGAGGGAGGAATAAAAATTCATAAAACAATCATTAATAGATACTGGATCAGAGGTAAGATTACCAAAAGAATCCTTAATTTGAGGAATTAATCAAGAATTCACCCGCCATTTCAACTGATGTGCCAAAAGCCTAGAAGGTTTTTCACCATATTCATAATAAGCTGCACGGGAACGTAATAAGAGGTGTTCTGCATCAGCTGTTAGGAGGATATCCAATTCTAGTTTCAAGTCTTGACGTTGCTTCATTAAACTCTGTGAAGGATTACTAACATTTTCTCTATCAATTTCTTAAATTTTAGCCAACAGTTCATTTAATTTAGTCTTTTGAGATTTGTAGTGTTGTGCTGAATAGGAAGTAATCGGACCACGCAGATAAGCTTGAAGTGATTCCCATAACAGTGAATGAGGGGCTGAATCATTTTTGTCAGTTGCTAAAAAGTCATCAATTGAGGAAATAATGAAAGCATTAAATGCATCATCAGATAGTAAGAGTTAAACCTCCAGAGTGAAGCAAAATGAGGTTGATCTAATATTCTAATCTAATCTAATATTAAGACAGCGTGATCAGAGATTACAATTGGAAAATATTCAGAGGAGACCACCCTAGAGATTAAAGAACTATCAATAAAAAATAATCAATTCGAGAATAGGTTTGATGCACCTGAGAGAAGAAGGAATATGCCCTGGTTTGTGGGTTGAAAAACCTCCAGGGGTCGACAAACCCATTTTGGTGCATAAACTCAGATATTGCTTTAGCCATAGAGGATTGTGTGAGGTAGCAAGAAGAGAACGATCTAAAGACGGGTTTATAACACAATTAAGATCGCCAGCTAGAATTAAGAAATGTGTGCATAAGAAAGGGAGAGTACTAAATAATCTTTTCATAAAGTCCAGACTGTCCAAATTAGGAGCGTAAATGTTAACCTGTGGAGGAAGGAAGTAGACGAGGCAACGAGCTGCACCACACACAAACTTTATTCCTTCTCCAACATCAAGTACAGTAAAACTCTCCTGGGTCTCTGAACACCTTCTTTTTATAAACTTTACCTGTAATTCTGTGCCATGAGACCCAGGAAGCCCAACACAATACAATCAGTGGAACAAAGACATGCGTGGCACATTAACATCACATAACGCCAGAACTGCTTCTCACACCCTCTCTTCCTTCAGCGGCTCTGGCACCTCCTGAACTGCCTGGGGGGCGAATAGTCCTTTCTGTTCCGTCTGAGACCTCCCGGTACCACTTCCTCCTTAAGTCCATTGTTCCCTCTCCCCCCCGGCTCCCGACTCTGGGTGGAGAATTCCCCACACAGTGCCACCACATAGCCGCCCCCTCCCCCCAAACACCCAGAAAGAGCACTAACCCCCCCATCCTTTGGACTTGCGCTGGCGCCCATAACGGCTGTAGTGGGGGGTCGCCGATCTGGTCGAAACACCCCGCTGGCGAGGTGTACAGGAGGGCACGTCAGTCTGTGGAAGGAAAAAGGGTGGGTGGGAAGGAAACATGTTAGCTTCGCAAGCGCAGGCGTCTACTGAGGGAACACCAACTTGCGGAGCCACCAACGGTGGGCGTCCACGCCGGGGAGCTTGGCCCAACACCACCTGCTCATCTGCCAACACAAAAGCGGGCTTCAGCCTGTCGATGCAGATGGTCTCCCTACGCCCCCATCAAGTCTAACACAAAATGCTTTGCACCAGGTTCCAGCACCCCGAACAGTCCGTTGTACGGTGGGTGCAGCGGGCTCCAGTGTGCATCGTGCCTGACAAAAACAAAACTGGTGATCTGTAAGCTTTTTGGGACAAAGGTGTGGGGAAAACAATGGTGGGCCGGGCCGGGAACGTTAAAAGCTTCCGTACTGTGAAAAATTGCGAGGGCGGATCGGCCCTGGGCATGGGGTTTTCTGGTAAAAACTTCCCGGGGATCCACAGTGGCTGAGAAAAAATGAGTCCTGCTGGGGAGGCTGCCAGATCCTCCTTAGGTGTGGAGTGCAACCCCAAACGAACCCAGGGCAGGCGGTCGACCCAATTTGCATCTGTGAGCGAAGCGCTGAGCGCTGCCTTAAGCGACCTATGAAAATGCTCACATAACCCATTAGCCTGGGGGTTGTATGTGGTAGTGCGGTGAATTTTGACCCCCAGGCTCTGGGCTATCGTGGACCAGAGTTCCAAAATGAATTGCGGACCCCTGTCAGAAGTGAAGCCTAACGGGGATCCGAACCGTGCAACCCAAGCTGACAAAAAAGCACGAGCCACTTCCATGGACGTGGTGGAAGCCAGCGGGACCACTTCAGGCCAGCGCATGGTGCGGTCCATGATTGTCAAAAGGTGCGTGAAACCTTGCGACGATGGAAGGGGTCCCACCAAATCCATGTGGACATGGTCAAACCTCGTGGCTGGATTTGGAATGGCTTGAGGGGGGGCTCTGGTGTGCTTGTGCAGTTTGGCCCACTGGCACGCAACGCACGCTGCAGCCCACTCTTTCACGTCCTTGCACAAGCCCGGCCAGACAACTTTCACCCCCACCAGTTTAACCAAAGTGTGCATGCCTGGATGCGAAAGGGAGTGGACTGACTCAAAAATGTGGCGGCGCCAAGAGCTCGGAACTACCGGGTGTGGGCGACCGGTGGAGATGTTGCAGAGAAAGGGAGGACACCCTTCTCACGCCACCCTGCTCTCCAGCTTCAACCCAGTAGGCGCAGACTGGAGCGCGCAAATATCCGCGTCCCCGTCTTGCCCCGCAGCCATGGTAGGGAAATCTATTCCCATGTAGACTGGGAAGACTAACGCGCACAACAGGTAATTGGCCACAACATTGAGCTTACCGACAACGTGTTGAATGTCGGTCGTAAACTCCGAGATCTTGGCCAAATGCCGTTGCTGCCGGGCCGACCATGGTTCCAAGACCTTGGACATTGCGTACATCAGTGGCTTATGGTCAACGAACGCAGTGAATTTCTGCCCCCTAGCCAAAACTGGAAATGGCACCTTGCCAGGCGGAGAGCCAACAATTCTCTGTCAAGCATGCTGTATTTGCATTCGTTGTCACGCAAAGTTCGACTAAAAACTGCGAGCAGCTGCCATGAACCGGAGACATACTGATGGCAACATCAGACGCATCTGTGGTGAGCGCTATCCGTGCCGACGGGTCTGGGTGGGCATCCACAAGCGCTGTTTTGGCATCTGTGAAAGCCTGGACTCACCCGGGAGTCCAGTCAATGTTTTCCACGGGTTTCTTTTTCTTAAGCACGGCATACAATGGCTGCATCAGCTGGGCTGCCTGGGGGAGGAAACAGTTATAAAAATTAACCATTCCCAAAAACTCCTGTAGGGCCCTCATGGTCTGCGGATGCAGAAAGTCTGACACGGTGCGCACCTTATCTGGTAGGGGAATCGCACCCTCCGGTGAAATGCGGTGGATCAAAAATTGATCACTGGAACACTGAACTGGCACTTCTCCGGGTTCACTATAAGCCCATGCACTTCGAACCGCTGGAAAACCATCTTGAGATGGGCGATATGCTCCTCCTCGGACGTGCTAGCCACCAGAATGTTGTCTAAGTAGACAAAAATGAAGGACAAGTCACAGAGCACTGTGTCCATCATTCTCTGGGAGATCTGTGCCGCGCCCTTTAATCTGAACAGCATGAGTAAAAACTTGAAAAGGCCGAAAGGAGTTATTACCGCTGTTTTAGGAACATCTTCCATGTGCGTCAGGACCTGGTGGTAACCACAGACCAGATCCACTTTCGAAAAGGCATGCGTCCCGGCCAGGTGCATGGAAAAATTCTGGATGTGCGGGATGGGATACCAATTGTGCTCCGTGGCATTGTTCAAGGGCCGGAAGTTGCCGCACAGTCACCCCGACCCGTTGGCCTTAGGCACCATGTGTAGCGGGGATGCCCACAAACTGTTGGAACACCTGATGATGCCCAACTGCTCTAAGTTGGCAAACTCCTCACGTGCGCTTGCCATTTTAGCTGCATCCAGGTGCTGAGATTGCGTGAACACCGGTGGCCCTTTTGTAGTTATGAAATGTTTGACCCCGTGTTTCATTACCATAGCAGAAAAAGTCAGGACCGTGAATGCTGGGAACTGTGCAAGTAAATGCTGGTACTTACACCCTGGAGCTATAATGTTAGCCAGTGTTGTTGACCCAGCTCCCCGAGCTGTACAAGGCAGGGAGGTGAAAGAGACAGCGCCCGCTAAACGTCTGTTGGCAACATTGACAAATAACCCACAAGCACATAAAAAATCTGTGCCTAAAATCGGGGCAGAACATGCAGCTACCACAAAGTCCCACTGGAAATTACATCCGTTCAAGCATATCGTCAGTGTCCATTCACCAAACATCCTGATGGTGGATCCATTGGTGGCCGTGAGTTCGGGACCACTGCCTCCTGCCAACTTGTCTGCGCTGACCGGCAGGATGAGGCTCTTCTTGGAGCCAGAGTCCAGCAAAAACTGTCTCCCTGAACGTGTGTCCATGACATAAAACAGCTTGTTTCTGTTGCCAGTGGTTGCAGCTGCTACAGACTGCCGGTCATGCCGTCTTCCCGGCTTCTTGAATTGGCATGGCGATAGGCAGCATTGGGCATCCAAGCCGAAACTGTGATGATAGAAACAGATTGCCCCGTTCCTCCAGGCCACCACCAATGGCTCCTCGACTTCGCTGGAGTCCCTCATGGATTCCGGTGCTACTGCCTGTATGCTGAGAGTTCTGGTTGCTAAAATGATGTGGCCTGTTTCCTGCGCCATGGCGCGGTAGTTTTTGGTAACCAGCTGCAGTGAGTTGGCCAGGATCGCCCTCGCTGTAGCAGGTAGGTTCCTGAGGAACAAGTGGGTGAACAGGAAAGATTTGTCGTCCTTCCCCCTCAGCACCAACATGCTCTCCATGAGCTCCACGGCTGATCTGTCACCTAACTAGCATAGGACCTGCCAGCCGTCACCCGGCTTCCATCTCTCCTGAGCAGCCAGGAGAGAATGGGTGGGTGACGGTGAGAAGGAAGCATAGTCGCAAGCCCCTGGTTCACCACCAACCTGTTCATGTTTCTAATCGCTTTTTCCCCACTCAGCGACACACCCGCTGAGGAAATAACTCTGATCACTGGCAACTCTATAGCCAGAAACATGAACCTAGAGACTCCAGCGGCCATAGTCAAATGAATCAAATGAATTCCCGGGGCCAGAGCAGGCGACATCGAGTCAAATTTGAAAATGCTGGTTTAAAGTAACTGTAAATCACAATTGTTATCCACGCCGGCATTAACGACATCTGACTCCGGCAGGCGGAAGTCACAAAACAGTGTGGAATCAGTGTGTAACTTTGCCAAAACGATGTCTGCCTCTGTAGTATTCTCTGGGCCCCTCCCCAATCTGACCAGTGATGAAATGTTTAGCCGCTTGTCATCCTTCAACTGCTGGCTGTTTGTGTGGTGTCCTGCAAACGATGTGGGTTACATAGACAATTGGAACTCATTCTGGGGAAAACCTGGTCTTATTAGACAAGACGGCATCCATCCTACTTTGGATGGTGTGTCTCTTTTATCTAACAATCTGGCATCATTTTTATCCAAATTTCCAAAACCTTGACAACTCAGAGTTGGGACCAGGAAGCAGAGTCACAGTCTTACACACCTCTCTGCAGCTCCTCTTCATCTGCCACCCCTCAACTTAGCCCCTGTCTTCCCCATCAGAGAATCATTGCCTGCTCCATCCATCCATCCATCTTCTTCCGCTTAATCCTTTTCGTGTTGTGGGGGGCTGGAGCCTATCCTAGCATCTTTGGGTGAGAGGCAGGGTACACCCTGGACAGATCACCAGTCCATCGCAGGGACAACACAAAGAGACAGACAACCATTCACTCTCACATTCATACCTAAGGACAATTTAGAATCCCCAGTTTGATGCCAATTAACCTAACTTGCATTATTGTCTGCTCCCTCCAAAGTAAATAAAAATATAATGTATAAGCATCCCAAAGTGATTAAACAAAAAGTTGGTAAAACTCAAATTAAACATAAAGCCTTTAAATTTAATGACTTGGCCTCTGTTCCTCCTCATAATTTAAAAATTAAATATGGTTTGTTAAATATTAAGTCTCTAACTCCCAAGTCTTTGCTAGTCCATGATTTGTTAATTGATCATCAGACTGATTTAATATTCCTTACAGAGACTTGGTTAGGGCAAGAGGATTATGTTGGTTTAAATGAATCAACTCCCTCTGGTTATTTAAACTGTCAAAATCCCAGAAGTTCCGGTCGTGGAGGAGAAGTAGCGACAATTTACAATTCCAAATTACTAGTTAATGTAAAGCAAAAAACATAATTCCTTTGAGGGCCTGGTCCTTAGTATTGGGCATGTTAGCAATTTTAGGTTAAACCCAATTTTATTTACCATAGTTTATCATCCTCCCTCAGCCTACTCAGAGTTTTTATCCGAATTTGCTAAATTCTTGTCAGATTTAGTGCTGAAATCAGATGTCAGACCATTGTCTGTTAACCTTTGATTTTACTATTTCTGACTATATGGATCCTAAAGAAAAATATTACAACAGTAGATGCCTCTCAGATGATGCTGTTACCAGATTTAACCTCTTGCGCTCCGTTGTACCGCAGACGGGCAAGTCTCTGCATCCTAGAGCGCACGAGGGCACTCTCATGCGCTCTAGGACGCATGATGGAGATGGTGATGTAGGTGGTGATGGCGTCCAAGCGCGCACTGAAAATAAAAGCTGCAGACACAGCCGCGAACAGATTAGTTCATCTGATTGACCTCTCATTCAACTAATAAGAGCCTTGAATTGGGTTTCTGAAACCTTGAAGAACCAATGACTGAAAACCTAGCCAGAAGGACCCGCCTACCAAGGCTGTGAATGCAGTGAGCCAATTGAAGCAGAGAAGTTTGCGAGCTGTTTTTTTTAAGGCTGGGTGAAGACTGACTGCTGGAGCAGATCAAAAAAGGACCTGCAGGAAGAACCCCACAGACCCAGCAGCACGGAGACCATCCACAAATGCAACCTGTGTGACAGGGAGTGCCATTCGCGCATCGGCATGTTCGGCCACAGGCGGTGCTTATTTTGTTTTTGTTCCAGCAGAGTAGACGTTATGATTTCTTCCATGGTCATAGACCGACGGAGGCTGACGACGAAGGCTGAGTGACACACACGCCTTTGCCAGTCTTTTTTTAATTACTACTGTTATTTGTTTTGAAAAATCATTCGCCAAAAACCGCAATCATGGAAGCACAAAACCGCAATAATGGAATTATGTTTTGATCGGGTCGCGAGACCAGAACCACGAGCGGACCAGCGTTGCGTTCGTCTGACAATGGGGAAGAGAAGTTCGCCAGGACACTGCTGTGAAGAGGTAAGGTGTTATAAGCTAAATTATTCTTTATTCCTGACTATTCTTCTGTAGCGAGGGTGGGGGGGGAGCCGCGGTGACTGAGCTGCTGTCCCACATCCCACATGAGGCTAATCCGTCATGTAGCGATGGCCGATGTCCATCCTCTGTAGCGAGCGGGGGACAACCCCACACACACACACAGACACAGACACAGCCCTGAATGTGACCTTTCATTAGAGCCCAAAATGAAGCTTCTACATTGAAGCATTCAAAAGTTAAAGACGTTTTTCCAAACTGTGCCATTTGGCACAATTTGGCACAGTTCCAAAACGCCTGGGAACAGCCTGAGGAAAAAGCTGTGTAATATATTCATTTTTTGTGGTATTGTTACAAAATTTGGACCTCAGCTGGATAACACTTGGTTCTACATTTCTGTTGCATTTTCCAGCCCAGATCTGAAGCTGTGTGTTATTTGCAAGCATTTGTATCCAAAAAAACACCCAGGCCAAATTTATTTTCTTCAAGTTCACTATGTTTAGATGACTGTAACTCAGTGGCCGGAGTACTTAGAGAGATTATGACAGTTTTGCCAAAAAATTCAAAGTGTTTTCTTTTAAATGAGACCAACCCCATGAAGATGCTGCAAAGGGTTGAAGAACAGCTTTCGATTTACTTTGGGCACATTATTTTTAGGCGTTTTTAGGAAAATTGACCGGCGTGCAAGGGGTTAAGCAGACTGTTTACTCTATGCCATGTGACAACACAATGGAGATAAGCTATGGAGAGCTTGCCCCTTCTGTAATTGATAGCATGGGAGATAGTGTTACAGCTTCTCTGCATCAGACTCTAGACATGGTGGCCCCTTTAATAAAGAAAAAGTCTAATCAGAGATTTCTAACTCCTTGGTTCAACACAGAAACTCGTAGCTTAAAACAGAAGATTTGTCAATTAGAAAGAAATGGTGCTCCACTAAATTAGATGAAATCTATTTAGCTTGGAGAAATTATCTTCTAATTTATAAAAAATATCTTAGGAAAGCTAGAACAAGTTATTATTCCGCATTAATGGAAGAGAACAAGAATAAACCCAGGTTTCTTTTCGGCACTGTAGCCAGGCTGACAAGAGTCAGGACTCTGTCATTCCTAGCATTCCCTTAGAGCTTACTAGTCAGGACTTTATGAACTTTTTAATAACAAAATTTCATCTATCAGAGATAAAATACTACAACTCCTTCAACTGATATCTGTTTGGATGAGTTTACTCCAATTGACCTTTCAGAGTTAGATAAAATAGTTTCCTCATCCAAGCCTTCAACTTGTCTTTTAGACCCTATTCCTACCAGGTTATTTAAAGAAGTCTGCCCATTTATTGGTAGCTCTATTCTTCAAATAATCAGTTCTTCATTAACATTAGGCCATGTACCGCAGGCTTTTAAAACTGCTGTAATAAAACCCTCACTCAAAAAGCCAACGCTGGATCCAGGAGTTTGAGCTAGCTATAGACCAATCTCTAATCTGCCTTTCATTTCAAAAATCTTAGAAAGCGTTGTTGCTACACAATTATTTGACCACTTGCAGGGAAATGGTTTATTTGAAGAGTTTCAATCTGGGTTAAGAATCCATCATTGTACTGAAACAGCTTTAGTGAAGGTCACTAGTGACGTCCTTATTGCATCTGATAATGGACTTGTTTCTGTACTTGTTCTTTCAGACCTTAGTGCAGCTTTTGATACTATTGATCATAATATTCTACTTGATAGATTAGAACATCATGTTGGACTTAATGGAACTTTGTTGCAGTGGTTTAGATCTTATTTATCTGATAGGTTCCAGTTTGTTCATGTCAGTAATGAGTTTTCTTCCAACTCAAAGCTCAGTCATGGAGTTCCACAGGGATCTGTGCTCAGCCCTATTCATTTTAGTTTATATATGCTTCCACTAAGCAACATTATTAGAAAGCACTGTATACATTTTCACTGTTATGCAGATGACACACAATTATACCTGTCAATGAAGCCAGATGATAGTAATCAATTAGCCAAGTTAGAGGCCTGTCTTAAGGAAATCAAAGCTTGGATGACTTCTAATTTCCTGCCATTAAATTCAGATAAGACTGAAGTCATTCTTGTTGGTCCAAAAAACCTTAGAAATACCTTTCCAAATCAAACTCTTAGCTTGGATGCGGTTACTCTTTCTCTTAATAGTTCTGTGAGGAACCTTGGAGTTATTTTTGATCAAGATCTGTTATTTAATTCACATATTAAACTTGTTTCTAAGACTCCCTTCTATCATTTGTGTAATATTTGTTACACAAAGGGCTGCACGGTGGCGCAGTGGTTTAGCACTGTGGCAGCACAGTTTTACCCTCGGCCGGGGGATCGCGGGGATCATGAGATCGTGGGTTCGATCCCAGCCCCCGACCAACAGTGAGCTGTGTGGAGTTTGCATGTTCTCCCCGTGTTGCGCGGGTTTACTCCGGGATTTCTCCGGTTTCCTCCCGCTTACCAAAAACATGTAGGTTTAGGGCGCTCGCGCATGCAGCGACCAGCAGCCAGTGGCTTGTCACCAGACTGCAAACCAAGTCTACCTACGGGTACAAATAAGTAACAAAAAAAAAAAAAAAAAAATATTGCCAAGATTAGGAGCATCTTGTCTCAGAGTGATGCTGAGAAACTAATCTACACTTTTTTTAGCTCTAGATTAGATTATTGTAACTCTTTATTATCAGGTTGTCCTAAAACATCTTTAAAAAGTCTTCAGATGATCCAAAATGCTGCAGCAAGAGTTTTAACCGGTACTAGAAAGAGAAATCATATCTCTCCAGTTTTGGCCTTTCTTCACTGGCTTCCCATACAGTTTAGAATTAAGTTTAAAATCCTTCTTCTCACTTACAAAGCTCTAAAAAATCAGACCCCTTTTTATTTAAAAGATCTGATACTACCCTATTATCCTAACAGAGCACTACGCTCCCAAAATGCAGGATTACTTGTAATACCTAGAATCTCCAAATGTACAATGGGAGGCAGAGCCTTCAGTTATCAAGCTCCTCTCCTGTGGAACCAGCTGCCAATCTGGATTCGGGAGTCAGACTCGATCTCTGTTTTTAAGAATAGGGTTAAAACCTTCCTTTTTGATATAGCCTACAAGGCGGTGCTTGGCTCGTTCTCCATGGCACATCTTGGGGTCACCAGTGTGGAGGAAGGAAGCAGATGAGGCAACGAGCTGCACCACACACAAACTTTATTCCTCCTCCAACATCAAGTACAGTAAAACTCTCCTGGGTCTCTAAGCACCTTTTTTTAAATAACCTTTAATTCCATGCCATGAGACCCAGGAAGCCCAACACAATACAATCAGTGGAAAAAAGACATGTGTGGCACATTAATATCACATAATGCCAGAACCGCTTCTCACACCCTCTCTTCCTTCAGCGGCTCTGGCGCCTCCTGAACTGCCCAGGGGGGCAAATAGTCCTTTCTGTTCCGTCTGAGACCCCCCTGTACCACTTCCTCCTTAAGTCCATTGTTCCCTCTTCCCCCTGGCTCATGACTCTGGGTGGAGAATTCCCCACACAGTGCCACCACAAACCAGTAAAACAGGAGTGTGAAATAAGCTACCTGCAATAATCAGGTATCTGCCATTTTTATCAGTTATTATTTTAGAAGTTGAGAAGGAATTTTTTTTTTATTAATTAAAATAGCTACTCCTCTGGCTTTTGAGCTGAAAAAGAATGAAAGATATCACCAATCCATGGGCATTTAAGTCTACAATGATGAGTTTTCCGAAGAAACACTATATCAGCTTTTAAGCGCTTAAGGTGGGAAAATACCTTTGACCGCTTGACCGCATTATTCAATCCTTTAACATTCCAACTTAAAAATCTAATTGAGGAACCACCTTCTAACTTTTGTGAATTAACATACATCTAATTAAATATTTGAAGAGAAGGTAAATAAGACCCCCCCCCAAAAAAAAAGGAAAAAAGAAAAAAAAAAGGGGGGGGAATAAAATACAGAGACATAACCCAAGTGACCCACCCCCCACCCCCAGGTGCACTTAGTCTGTGCCCATCCCCAAACGATGGAACAGCAGTGCTGACTCCAATAGGAGTCATCTCAAAAATAAGACTTACAGCTATGCAACAAAAACTAAAACTACCAGATTGAACCTTGCAGAGTAAAACTGAAAATGATAGCAGTAAGGCACTGATATTATTAATAATAATGGTCATAATAATCAGTTCATAAAGGTAAAAAATAATGCTTGCAACAGTCTGTGAATAATGTTAAAAGGAACCTGAACTAATATTAATAATTTAAAAGGTTTTCATTGAAACATAATCCGAATTAAGAAAACAACTTGGAAAAACCTTACTGTATGCAAGAAAGAAAATATATAAATGTATGTAAATACTTATTTAACAAAACAAGCATAGCACAAGTATATTTATAATAATAAAAAGAAAATCAAAGTAAGATTTAGCTCCGTGAGGACAATATGCACAGAACTGAGCAGATTTTTAGAAATAGAATTAAGTCTTTAAGTCCTTCAGTATAATAGTAAAATACTTTAAATGAACCGTATATAACTCACACAATCCCTCGGGTTACATGAACCAGAACAGCAGCATGATAAACCACCCAAGGTCTTCAGCGTATTTCATTATGGATTTTATATATTTTTTGGCCTCCTCTGGTGAAACGAAGTCAGGCTGGATACCTTCATGGGTGATGCGCAGCTGAGCTGGATGAAGAAGGCCAAATCTGACTCCCTCGATGCCCCGTAACATGTGGTGAACCTCTGTAAAAGCAGCACGTGCCCGTGCCATTTTAGCAGTGTAATCCGGGAAGACAGAGTCATGTTTCGGAGCTTGATCTGCTGAAGCGCTCTTGCTTTTGTGAGGATGCGAACACAGTCAGAATAATAGTGGAGTCTCGCCACTATGGCTCAGGGCCATTCACCTGGTCTGGGCTTGGGGAGAAGAAAACGATGGGAGTGGTCCACAAGTGGCTGTTTCTCGAGGTCGAGGGACTCCATCAGCAATTTTGACATGTTAGCAGCGGATGTTGAGGCTGGGTCATCTTCTGGGACACCAACAATACATATATTGTTCTGTCAAGACCTAGACTCCAAATTGTTGCACTTGTCCTCTAATTTTGCCATCATTTTAGTCATGCGCTCCATCTTAGCCTGAAGGGTAACCATGTTATCTGTGCAGGTCGACAAAGACTGCTCCATCTCTGCTACAGTACCCTTTTGCCCAGTCAGGCTCGCCTGCATGGTGGAAATGCTGGTAGCTAATTCATTTTTTAAAGCGTGCAACTCAGACTTAATGGAAGAGAGGTTGTCACCAAGGGCTGTCTGTAATTCAGCTTTGAAAATGGTAGCAATATCCTTGCGAAGAGCCGAGAGGACATCGGTTTTTAAGCGCGTCAACATCAATGGTGGCAGTAGCCAAAGGGGGTGAAGCAGGACTACCACAGGCCGAGGAGTCATCGTGGGTGATAGGCCACAAATGCGGCTGGATAGTGTTCCCTCCTTTATTAAGCTTTGGAGGCATTACCATGGCAAAAAGAGGAAAATAAATCACCACTGTTGGTTAAAAAAGAAAAAGACTTGAATTGTAAAGATATCTGAAAAGTGCCGGAAATTTTTAGAAATGCAATTGGTCTGCAGGAGCTCTCCAAATAGGTGACCTACACCATGATGCGCTAGACCAGAAGTCCCCAGGACATAATTTTTACAGTGGGAAAACCAAGTCAGATGCATCCATGAAAACATTACATGATACAGACCTGCCCTCTCACAGCTCGGTGCCAGTGTGACCAGGGATTTTGTGACTTTTTGCCGTAAATAGTTAATAAAGAAAACTTTCACTTGCCTCATGTGTTCATCTCCAGTTGCTGTGCTTGCTCTTGGGTTCTGGTTGAAGTTTAAAAAATGACAATCTCAAGCCATGCATACTTAATTTGTTACATTTTGGCTGCAACAGACATTTAGATTGGGCTACTAGTTGTGATGAGGGGCAGTGTCCTGGTTTTCTGACCGAGGAGAAGTGTCCTTTATATTGATATAAGAAATATACTGTATAGTTATAGTTCATTGGTTTGTTTGTCAGGGACCCTTCAAACACTGGGTAAAGATGCTCTGTGCCAGATTATACCGGTCTCACTAATTTCGATCTGTAGTCCCTGAGGCAGGCAAGAAGATTTTAAAAGAGAAACAGCATATATAGAAAGCAATTTAGGTCCAATTTCAAAATCAGTTGTCCCTGAAACAAGCAGGGAGTAAGTTTAAAAGACAAGAGAACGACACACATAAAAAACAATTTAAGAGTACAATTTCAAATCCCATTTAAGGGAGACAGTCAATCTTAAGAGGTGGGGGTACAGAACCATGGATAATTTTAAAAACCAACCACATATTTGCATACATGATCATATTTTCAAAACTTAACATCTTGTGCTTGGCAAGTATACCACAATGGTGATACTGTCATGTCTTCTTATCCAGAATTTTGATGGATTGTATATACAGGGATTCCAGGGGTTTCAGAGTCGTACTGTTAGCTTGTGACCGGCATGAGATGCAGTAAGACAAATGTGTCAAAATCATGACATTCAGAAAGGTTTTTGATGCTTTTAGAGTAAGTGAGTTTCTGATGGTAAAATGGTGAATGGTGTTCACTTACAGTTAAAAAAAAAAAGGGAATTTTACTCATCTCTGGGTGACCAAAGCACTTTACAGATCCTGTTATCCACCCATTCACACACACAGGCACTGGTCTGACCCACCAGGAGCAACTGGGGGTTCAGTCTTTCAAGGACACTTCAACATGCAGGCTGCAGGCAGAGTGGGAATTGAACCCCTGACCCTCCAATCAGTAGTTGGCCACACTACGCCTGTACCACAGCCACCAATACATAGCAGCAGCTGATGCATCGAAAGTTTGCAAGGTTATATTTCAGAGTGCAGCTCATCTGTTTTATTTGCTTTTTAAAGCTGAGCGTGGGATCTAATGTGACACCCAAATGCTTAAACTCTGTTACATTTTCAATAGTTGCTTCATTTACAGTTCTACTCAGATAGTATATATGATTTTGTTTGTTAGTAAAATACATGGTAGCTGTTTTCCTTACGTTCAGAGTGAGGCATGATTGACTAAGCCATTTTGACACTTTCTCCATTACTATCATTTCCTTGTAAGCCACTTGTTTAGCATCCTTCCCATGTTTGTAGATGACTGTGTAACCCTTGCCTTATGTTAATTAGGTAAGGGAAATAATTAAGTGTAGACCAGTTGCTAGGTTCGTAAGGGTTACAATAGGGAATTAAAATGAGTGTGGAATGAAATAGCTGGAGGCAAGAAATGAGCAATAATGGTTGTTATTTGTAGGGATAAAGCGAACAATATATACAAACAATTTACAACTATACAAATATAACAACGGCCGGTATGAAATAAAACCCCAAAAATGTCCTACTGAGCTCAGTGTTTGTTTGTCCTTTTGGTTTAGTCGTTTGACCAGTCAAGATATCTTGAATCTCCAGACTCAGGTTTCTTTTCCTCTTTTAAAGCGGCAGCTTGAGTTGTTACCACTTATATGTTGTGCACTGGAGAGAGGAAGGATGTCTTTCAATCGAGATCTTGGTCAGATCTCGGTTCAGTCTCGGTTCAGTCTCGGGTCAGGCTCGCCATCTCCATTCGGAGAGAATCCAGGATCCAGAAGGTTTTTGATTGGCAACCAAAAAAACCTAGCCAAGATGAGGTATCAGTGTGAACACAGCAAAGGACACATCCACCATGCCTCTCAAGCTCGTGCTCCTGTCAACAAGAAGAGGTATCAGTGTGAACCAGACTGTCCACCGCCTCTCTCGTCCGCTCTCAGATCGTAAAAGAACTCAGAACTCAGAAAAGATTTATTGCCAAGTACATTCACAGTAAATAACTGATAAATATACAAGGGATTTGACTTGACACGGAGAACGACATAGTTGACATTTTCAGTGACGCGGCAGCATCAGTGACGCGCCTGTCAGCAGAATGGGAACAGAAAGCAATGGGGGAGAAAAAGGATAAACACAATAGGAGAGAGAAAAAAAGCATCGTTTGTCAGAATACAGTTCATATATATGATCAATATTATGATTACAAGAAAAAAAAACTCTCAATGCACAAATAGCAGACAATAGAATCCATACAATGACACAAAGAGAGCAGTGAATGAGTAATCTTCACGTCAGTATAGTGAGTCAGTGTGAGTGAAGGTGTTGAATGAGGGTGTTGATATCAGTTAAGGACAACAAAGTCTCTTCAGCAGCAGATGTTTTGTCTGGGCCGTCTGGGCAAAGGCGCGTGTCCTTGGCACGGCAGATGGAATGGTTTGCCAGACAGCTGGCTGTCCTTGAGAGTCAAATGCTGCCCACCATGTTATGAAAAACAAGTAAAACTGAAGATAATCTGGAGGACTGTGAGCTAAGGGCGTCAAAACAGGTCGAATAGCACTGACTTCAGAGAAAAAACTTTATATTCTCTTACAGATTCAGTGCTCAAATCCTTCATGGCTGGACGTTGAAATTATCATGGACGGCTGTCAGCGTGATCGTGATGTAATCCATCTTCCTAGACAGTTCTCCATTAGCCACTGTCAGAGTCCTGCCCAGTTGGTCAATTTGATGGTTAAGCCTCGCCGGGTCTGCTTTTTGATAGGCTCGATCCATCTTCTTCAATTTGCGGTACACCAGAACAATCCCAGATCCAATCAGTAAAATTCCGATGACCATTGCTACGAAGAGGTATAAATCTTCAACATCTTCGATAGAGAGATCACACAGGCACAAGAGTTTCCAATTACTTGTGTCCTTCAAATAACCCGCGGCCGCTGTACCTGTGGGGCAAATCGGCTCCCCCGGGCCACTTTTCCTCGTTGAAAAAACAGTGTCAATTGCATTCAAAGCCCAGCTTATTAAATCCATAATTTCGTTTGATAATCAGCAGTAAGGGCACGTAGACAGACAATAGCAAGCTGGGATCCAGTCAGTTAGGGAAGGAAGCGATAAGAAGCCGGAGCTGGGAGGAAAAGTGTCTGCTCTCTTTGGAGGGCGGAAGTGACAATTTAAGAATTTAAAAATTTAAAATTTAAAAAGACCGACAAACCAGCAGAGCGCCTCGGCACTCTGCTCGGAAGGCGGGGCTAATATCGCTCTTAACGAATGAAAAGACCCAGATCACCCAACGTGACCATGAAATGGGAATTTAAAAGTTGGATAACGAGGATCACACTTCCTCTTCCCAAAATAACCGTTTTTCAAAATAAAATCACACAATTGTATTAATACAATTGACATCTGAGAAAAAAAAAAGGTCATTTTCTCAGCTGGGTTACAACTGTGTCATCGGCATACATCTGAATTTTTATATCATCTTCACATACTGATGGCAAATCATTAATATACAAAGTATAAAGCAGTGGGCCTAAAATTGAACCTTGTGGTACCCCCGTGGTGCATTCCTTTAATTGGGATACAGTAATGTTTATGCATACACCTTGGGAGCGACCAGATAAATATGAGTTTAACCATACTTAAGAGAAAGATACAGCAGTACCGGATTACACCAGAGGGTGGTAGTAAAGTACTGTATATATGTACAGTGTTGGGCAAGTTACTAAAAAAATAGTAACTAATTAGTTAAGTTACTTTTTTCACAAGTAACTGAGTTACTTTACCAATTACTGCATGATTAAAGTAACTAGTTACTTGGAAAAGTAACTTTCATGTTACTTTTAAATGCATACTTAAATCATCTTGCACACATAGCAAGATAATTTAATGGATTACATTAAATGGATTAATGGATTGCTGTCCTACTGCTATTGTTATTATTGTTGTATTGTGTTATTTGCTTTTTCATTGTTGAGTTGTTTATTGTTGTGCAAGGGGACACAAGATGGAAATTAGCTTCAGCTATAATCTTGTATGCTGCATATTTATGTGTCTTATGATCATTAATGTGCACTGTTCCTTTTATAAATAAACTTATAAACTTGCCATCGTACATCCCTCTAATGTTGCCTGCAGCAGCAGCTGTCTGGATGTCTTCACTGAGCTCTGTCCAGTATTTGTTGGCGCAATGCCTGGCAGTCTGCTGAGCCTTGCTCCTGGCAGCCCTGAGAATCTGAAGGCTCTTCTCACTGGGTGACCGCTTATACTCGGTGAGGACGGTGCGCTTGGCTTCAATGACGGAAGTCATCTCTGTGGACTTGGCCTCAAACCAGTCATGAGACTTGGGAGGACTTCTTCCCAAAGGTAGCCAAGGTGGTGCGGTGCATGGTGTCCCGCAGTACTTCCCACTTCTCTGTGGCAGAGTCTCTGGGCTGTGGAGGTTTGCATTTCCTTCTCGAAGGTCTCTGCAAACTTTTCCACGAGGTCTGGTTGAGACATCGTGCTGACATCAATGCAGGGGTTCCCTTGTTTGTTTGAGCGGTGGATCCTCTTTGGCTGTAGCCTGATCTTGCAGCAGACCAGGGAGTGATCTGTGTTGCAGTCCGCATTGTGGTAAGAGTGTGTGTGGAGGACGTTCTTAATGGCGGCACACCTGACTAGCTGATGCCAGTGCTTTGAGCATGGGTGTCTCCAAGAGACCTTGTGCTGAGGCTTGGTCCTGGAGTAGGAGTTGGCGATGCACAATTCGTGGTAACTACAAAGCTCAAGCAGTCATTGGCTGTTCTCGTTCATTTTGCCCCCATCAAACTGTCCAAGACAAGAGGGCCATGAGTCATGATCTGCACCCACTCTGGCATTGAAGTCACCCAGGAGAACAAGTTGCTCCTTGCTTGGGATGCTTGCAACGATGGATGCGAGCTTCTCGTAGAACTTATCCTTTGTGTCCGGTGTGGAAGACAGTGTCAGGGCATACACGCTAACAAGGGTGACTGGGCCTTCGATCATGTTGAGGTGAAGAGTGAGGAGACGCTCTGTGCTGTTGCTGCCTGGCTCTACCATATTCAGCAGGTTGTTCCTCACTGCAAAGCCGACTCCATGCGCCCTTGGCTTGTCAGAGCCTTTCCCCTGCCAGTAGAATGTGTAGCCCTTCTCCTTCAGTGTGCCTGAGTCAGCAAGGCACGCTTCCTGAAGGGTGGCAATGCCCACATGTCGCCTCCTGAATGTGTCATTTATGACGGCTGTTTACCTGGAGTCACTGATGTCCTGAAGGTTTTCAGAAAGACCGGTCATCATTGTCCGAATGTTCCAACATCCCAGTTTCAAAGCTGGTTTCTTTCGTTGTTTTGTTTTGTTTCCTGGTGCAACGATTGCGGTCTGCTGTTTGGATGTTTCCTAATCCCCATGCACACAATGAGGATGGCAGACTGTAGCAGGATGATACCTTACTGGCTGGGGGTTGCCCAGCTTGAGGCAGGCGGTAGTTGTCCATTGAGACCCAAGGATCCCTCCCACCATCAGGAACAACCCCCGGCGCCAAGCTCTACATCAATCAAGCAATGACTTATAACCATTAACTGTTGTTCCCCATGTTGTGTCGACGCTGCAAGTGAAGCTGGAGTGACCTCTCCAGGGTGTAGGGTGTGAGTTTGTGTTGGTGAGTGTTGCTGGATTCTAGCCTGGGCAATGTGATATGGAGGACAGGCTGTTGCCCATGTAGCATGTCCTCCCTCTCCACGTCGCTGATGGATCCAAAGGAACAGCAAGGCTGTTATAGTTTGGCACCAGCACCATTGCAGGAGCTGCCAGAAGGAAGTTTAAATCAATGACGGACTGCCTTAGGGGCTCCGACTCCAGCTTTTACCTCAGGGTTGACTCCCAAAGCATTTCCTGTGACCGGGTATGCCACAAGGCAGCAGAGGTTTCAGGGTTTCATCAGGGTTTTCCTTCCCCTAGATTGACTACCCTCCCAGGTTGTCAAGCCCCATCTACCCGAAGCATCTGGTTTGAAGGTGCCAGAGACTCACCTTCACCTCTTCTCCTGTCAGTAGAAGCAGTTCCGCTGGGCTTAGAAGCTAAGCCACACGAGCAGGCCAGGAGTTGGACTTGGTTGTCAGAGGCTATTTGAGATGCACGCCATACTGAGCATTTTTTTGAGCGCTGGGAGCTTATCCCCAGTACCACTCCTGACTATGACAACCTGAGAATGTGAACAGCTAGGCCTAATAAAAAGAGCTGATGTTTTGATGAAAGGAAAAGTGACACCTAGTGAACAATAGGAGAAAATTGGCAAAGACAGAGTTACACAGAGCAAATGGTATCAAGAATACAAAGAAGTAGTCAATGGAATAGGACGTTTACCAGGTGAATATAAAATAAAGCTAAAAGAAAATGCAGAACCTGTCATTCATCCAGCCAGAAAGGTGCCAGTAGCACTTAAAAACAAGCTGAAAGAGAAACTGGTCCACGCTGTGTGTGTTTATATATTTACATATTCATTCCATCTAGCTACAATGCTCCGCACTGTGTGTGTGTATATATTTATATATTTATTCCATCTAGCTACAATGCTCCGCACTGTGTGTTTATATATTCATATATTTATTCCATCTAGCTACAATGCTCCGCACTGTGTGTTTATATATCTACATATTATTCCATCTAGCTACAATGCTCCGCACTGTGTGTTTATATATTCATATATTTATTCCATCTAGCTACAATGCTCCGCACTGTGTGTTTATATATCTACATATTATTCCATCTAGCAACAATGCTCTGCACTGTGTGTGTTTATATATCTACATATTTATTCCATCTAGCTACAATGCTCCGCACTGTGTGTTTATATATTCACATATTCATTCCATCTAGCTACAATACTCTGCACTGTTTATATATCTACATATTTATTCCATCTAGCTACAATGCTCCGCACTGTGTGTTTATATATTCACATATTCATTCCATCTAGCTACAATACTCCGCACTGTGTGTTTATATACTCATATTTATTCCATCCAGCTACAATGCTCCGCACTGTGTTTATATATTTATATATCTATCCCATCTGGCTACAATGCTCTGCACTGTCTGTCTCTCTCTATATATATATATACATTTATATTTATATGTACATATGTATACTCGCTGCTCTTGTTTTTTCTGTTGCCTTCTGATTGTTGCCCGGTGTGTTGCTATCCCTGTGCTGTTGCAATCCTGGAATTTCCCCATTGTGGGACTGATAAAGGCTTATCTTATCTTATCTTATCTTATCTTAATAAAACAAGGGATAGTGAGAAAAATAGAAGAGCCAACAGAATGGGTTAACTCTCTTGTAACAGTAGAGAAACCAAACAAAGACCTCAAACTGTGCATTGATCCAAAAGATTTAACCCCTTGCACTCTGGTCAATTTCCCTAAAAACGCCAAAAAATAACGTACCCAAAGTAAATCAAAAGCTGTTCTTCAACCCTTTGCAGCATCGTCATGGGGTTGGTCTCATTTAAAAGAAAACAATTTGAATTTTTTGGCAAAACAGTCATAATCTCTCTAAGTGCTCCGGCCACTGAGTAACAGTCATCTAAACATACTGAACTTGAAGAAAATAAATTTCGCCTGGGTGTTTTTTGGATACAAATGCTTGCAAATAACACACAGTTTCAGATCCGGGCTGGAAAATGCAACAGAAATGTAGAACCAAGTGTTATCCAGCTGAGGTCAAAATTTTGCAACAATACCACAAAAATTGAATATATTACACAGCTTTGTTCTCAGGTAGTTCCCAGGCGTTTTTGAACTGTGCCAAATTGTGCCAAATGGCACAGTTTGGAAAAACGTCTGTAACTTTTGAATGATTCAATATAGAAGCTTCATCTTGGGCTCTAATGAAAGGTGACACTCAGGGCTGTGTGTGTGGGGGGGGGGTTGTTTATTCATTCATGAATGAATGAATGAACAAACAAGCCCCCACACACAAAGAAGCATGCCACGTAAAAAATGTGTAGCTTTTTTTTTTACAAGAAAAAATAACCTACAGTGCACTAAAAATTATTCTAAAATATTTGTAATGTAGAAGATAACAACTCCCACCCCCCCACCCCCACGCTACAGAGGACGGACATCGGCCATCGCTACATGACGGAACAGTCATGTGGCGATGTGGCGACCGCGGCGCACAGTCACCGCACCCCTCTCCCTCGCTACAGAAGAGTAGCGGGGGGGGGGGGGGCGTTCACGGTCCGGACGCGGCGCACGAACCATGTACCGCGGCGCACGGACTTCAGACTTCGTGCGCCGCACAGTTGTAATTTACCGATCGGTCAAAAGTCATTTTTGATTACAATTTTCAGGGATAAAGAATAATTTAGCTTATAACACTTACCTGTCCACAACAGCATGTGGACAGTCTATGATGACCATGGAAGAGAATCCTAAACGTCTACTCTGCTGGGACAGCACCGCCTGTGGCTGAACAGGCCAATGCACGAATGGCAGTCCCTGTCACACAGGTCGCACTTGTGGGTGGTCTCCGTGCTGCTGGGTCTGTGGCGGTTCTTCCTGCGGGTCCTTTTTTCATCTGCTGCAGCAGTCAGTCTCTCTTCACCCAGCCTTACACAAAACAGCTTTCGAACTTCTGTGCTTCAATTGGCTCGCTGCATTCGCAGCCGTTGGTAGGCGAGTCCTTCTTGCTAGGTTTTCAGTCATTGGTTCTTCAAGGTTTCAGAAACCCAATTCAAGGCTCTTATTAGTCGAATGAGAGGTCAATCACATATAAACCAATCAAAGCACTCCTTTGGCTTTCTGTTCGCGGCTGTGTCTGTAGTGGAAGAACGGAAATGCAGCTTTTTTTTCCAGTGCCTCCTAGGACGCAGCGCCCTCGTGCGCTCTAGGACACAAAGATGTGCCCGCCCGCGGTACACCGGAGTGCAAGAGGTTAAACAGAGGGAAAAAGGAGAGCATTACAAACTGCCAACAAAATCTGATATCACCAGCACAATGAGTGGCGCTCACTATTTCTCCAAATTAGATGCTTCTTCAGGGTTTTATCAGATTGTTCTTGATGAAGCAAGTGGAAAACTATCTACATTTAATACACCATTCGGAAGGCATTGCTTCTTAAGACTACCATTTGGTATTTGTTCTGCCCTAAAATCTTTCATAGAACAGTGCAGCAGTTGTTTGATGGAATGGAAGGTGTGCGAGTTTTTATAGATGACGTGGTCATCTGGGGCAGGACAATTTAGGAGCACGATGAGAGACTCTGTAAGGTCCTCAGCAAAGCACAAAATTCAGGCCTAAAACTAAATGAACAAAAAATGTCAGTTTGGCATAAGTACTATCACTTATCTTGGGGACAGACTATCAGAAGCTGGGGTACAGCCAGATCCTGAAAAAATTTGGGCAATTGAAGAAATGCCTGTGCCAGAAAACAAAAAAGACTTACAGAGAGCCTTGGGATTGGTAAATTA
Organism: Pholidichthys leucotaenia; assembly: GCA_020510985.1. Taxonomy (NCBI): domain Eukaryota; kingdom Metazoa; phylum Chordata; class Actinopteri; order Cichliformes; family Pholidichthyidae; genus Pholidichthys; species Pholidichthys leucotaenia. The sequence continues at coordinate 36,315,478 of CM035845.1, read as the reverse complement.
CTTGGGTAAATTCATACCAAATCTGTCGGCAAACACTATAGCTATAAGAAGACTTTTAGAAACTGAAACAATGTGGCAGTGGCAATCAGAACATGAAAGAGAGTGGAACTGGCTAGAAAGTAGCTTGACTAAAGAACCTGTTTTGACTTTTTATGGCCAAGACAAACCACTAAAAATATCCACTGATGTATCAAAGGCAGGCCTAGGAGCAGTACTTCTGCAAGAAAATGATCCAAAATGGCTACCAGTAGCGTATGCTTCACATACTATGACAGCAGCAGAAATAAATTACACTCAAATAGAAAAAAAGACACTGGGAGCAGTGTTTGGATGTGAAAAATTCCATGAATATGTGTATGGAAGAATTGTAACTCTCGAAACAGATCACAAACCACTCATAGCGATATCACAAAAACCATTAGGTGACGCACCACCACGGATGGATACAGCGCTTAATGTTACAACTTCACCCCACCGTTGCCATATACTCGTCGCATACAGGTATTGAATCCAGTGGTTAGATCCTCTCTAAAAATATGGCTCCAGTTCAGAAGGCACTTTAAGTTAGTTCAGGCTAGCACGCTCTGCCCAATAGCAAATAATCAGTTTTTTACACCCTCTATGCTTGATGATGCTTTTCGCCTCTGGCGTAGACAGGGATTAGTTTTTTTTTAAAAGGATTTATTCCAGGGAAACACTTTTTCTTCTTTTAATATGCTTACAAAATGTAGCTGTCACAGTGAAAAGGTTTATGTATCTTTGGTTCTTTTTCTGAAATAATGTTTGTTTATGGGTGTGTGCCCCAGTGTTGCGGACATTAGCGGTGTCCTTTTCTCCACCTTCAGTCCCTCCATATCGCGGCGCATTTGCGCTCGTGCTGCCGAGCTCGCGGGTGAGTCGGAGAGCTCGTGAAGGGGGCTCGTGCAGGCGTCTTGCCCCGCCTATCACCACCATTGTGTGAGCGAGTGTCGGGAGAGAGGACGGAGTGTTTTCCTGCAGGCAGCCGGACTGTTAAATGTCCTCCATGTTTGTGAGGAAACCAGCGGCGGACCTGGACCTGATATGGTGCAAAAATGGGTGGTAGGCATGCGCTGTTCACATGCCTGATTAGAAGAGTCACATGGCTGCTGGAGGCTGTCCACAATCAGATGCGGAGAGAGGACTTTGTTTGGGAAATTTGAGACATGACTAACAACTCCTAAATTCTAGGCAGAAGGCGCACACGGTATGTGATTATTTTTGTTTATGAACATTTGTTAAGTGTTATAATTCATTTGTATTCATGTTTCTTATGTCTGTATTTTTAGTTTTTCACGGTGTTTAAGGGCGAAGATTTGCTGTGGCAAAATAAACAAAAAACTTGTCAACATCAGTTGGAGCGTGGTTTTCTGACCTAGAAGAAGACTTTGGGAGCGGTTACAGTGAAAAACGTGCCTAATCCAGGAGCAAGCAGCAAGATTCCTGCAGGGCCATGCTTCAAGGACTTTGTTTGCTGCCCAAATAAAAGACGTGCATGCTTCTTCCCACATCCGCTGGACATTCAGCCGGACAGAAGAGGTACCAGAGCGACATTTATGGACAATGCAGTTTGCAAAAGGTCACAACACCTTTAAGGTACCAGGTTAGATGGTATATTTTCAGTTTGGAACCTTTTAATTCCTAAGTTAAATTGAGAAAAGAAACAGAAGTAAAAACTATTCTTGAAGTGTTGTAAATTACTGAAGAATGTCACTTGTTTCCTATTGTATGTTCTCCCAGCAGTTTTCTAACTTTCCTTTCACTGTAAAATTCCAAAAGTGTTAGTTCAAATCATTTTTGAAATGGAGCAGAGCACAAATGAGTTTCGTACATTAGAGGAAATACTTGCAGCTCTAGAAGATGAGAAAGTAAAGTTGGAAGAGAAATTAAAAACTGAATCTGTCGACTTAAAAAGACAAGAAATTGAGACACGGATAGGAGAAATAATTGGAGATCTTGAAATACACAAGATAGGGTTACCATCATCATCTCAAATCGAAACGCAAGTGAGACGATCAGAAAGGGAGAGACGCCCTACAGAAGAAATCGTTGAGTTTAAAAGAAAGGAAATAACAGAGAGAGAAAGAAGGTTTATGTCGACGTATCTTAACTTTAAAGCAGAGACTCAACTAACAAGATCTAAACTTAAGGAAGAGTGCTCTAAAACTGAGTTGAGTGAAATGATCCATTCAATAGAAAAGTGTGAGTCAGAACTAAAGCAAAGGTATGAGAGTTTACTTGCACTTACTTTACCATCTCAAGATATGAGAAGGAAGATTGATAGCTGCACTTCAGTTACAACTGAAATAATCCTACTCCTGCAAAGACGGTATGCAGATGTTGATACTAAGGAATTTGATGCAGTAGCTGTGAAGGAATCTCTCTTTCAGTTACTCCAAAGAGAAGATGCAAGGTCAATTTATGGATCAACTGTGTCTAGAACTAGTCAAATCAGTCAGTCAAGTCATAGTCAGCAGGGAAGTCATATATCGGCGAAAAAAGCAGATGCAGCTGCACGTTTGGCATCAAAACAGGCTGAAATAAACAGGGAGATGGAAATATCTGCCCAGAGAAAGGAGATTTTGGCTCAGCAAGAAAAACTAAAATGGCTGGAAGATCAAAGGGATCTTGAAGTCATAGAGGCTGAATACAATATGTATGCTGAAGAGGAATCAAGGTTTAATGCTGAAATAAGGGATGTTGAAGTAAAAAGTACTTTGCCTCCAAGTCAGCTTCCAATGCAGCATAGTAGCCCTCCATGCACTCAAGTTCCACAAAATGTATCGGCCCCTCCTTACTCTGAGAGCAAACGCATCAATGTTCCCCACAGTGTATCAGTCCCACACAACTCTGGCAGGATATCTGAGCCCAGAGAGAGCGAAGTCTCACTAGTCCAAGCGTTCAAGGAATCCCTTGCTATGACAAGACTTCCGGCACCAGAGCCTTTCGTGTTTACAGGAGACCCACTTAAATTCACAGAGTGGAGCACTTGCTTCAAGGTTTTGATAGAAACAAGCTGTACAGATCCAGCGCATAAGCTGTTCTATTTGAAAAAATACAAAAGTGGTGAGGCACTTTCAGTGTTAGAAGGAACCTTTTATCGTAGTGATGAAGAAGCATACACACAGGCTTGGGATGCCTTAAACAAGCACTATGGCCACCCCTTTGTAGTCCAAAGAGCTTTCAGGGGAAAACTGAGTTCCTGGCCAAAGATTGGACCAAAAGACTCCCTTAAACTAAGAGAGTTCAGTGATTTCCTCATCTCTTGTAAAAATGCCATGCCCCATGTGCAAGGACTTGGAGTTTTGGATGATTGTGAGGAAAATCAGAAATTACTGCTGAAACTTCCAGACTGGGCAACAACTCGCTGGAACAGACATGTCACTAAAACACTGGATGAAGGGAAGGCATATCCAGGTTTCAAAGAGTTTGCACACTTTGTGGCAGAAGAAGCGCGCATAGCATGCAATCCCATTTCTTCCCTTTATGCGCTAAAGCATACAAGTGAAAAACTAGAGAAGGAACAAAAACGTGTCAAGGCCAGTGTCCTGGTAGCTTCAACAAATGTACCCAATTATCCAAAACAAACCTCAAAGGCCACATCCCAAAGTGGCAAAGGTTCCAAGCCCAGCTCTTTAGCATCTCAGAATAAGAAGCAGATTAAGTGTATTTGCTGTCAGCAAGATCACTTTATCTATAAGTGTGACAAGTTTGCAGCAATGCCTCTCAAAGACAGGAAAAAATTTGTCATTGATAATAACATGTGTTTTGCTTGCCTTAGAGTTGGTCACATCTCCAAAAACTGTCGACAGAAGGTCACTTGTAATATTTGCAGGCGAAGCCACCCCTCTCCACTTCACGAGGAACGTCCTCAAGGAGAAAAGCAGGAAATGCCACCACAAGAGGAAAGCACTTTCACAGTTGCATGTAGTGTAAAGGTGGGCAACAGTGATCGCACTTCAATGATTGTTCCAGTATGGCTCTCTTGTGCAGCAGAAAACAGTTCAGAGACCCTGGTGTATGCACTTCTGGACACTCAAAGCAGCAATACATTCATTGATCAAGATATTTGTGAGAAAATTCATGCAAAAACAGAACCTGTTAAGTTAAGGTTGACAACAATGACTGACCGGGGTTCAACTGTACATTGCCAAAGAGTAAATGGGCTCAAAGTAAGAGGTTACCATTCACAAGAGTATGCTGTCTTGCCACCTACTTATACAAGGGAATACATTCCACTTGAGAAAAACAGTATCCCAACAGACAGCGAAAGAGTGAACTCACCTTCTAAGCATTGCAGAAGAGATGCCAGATCTGTTAGACTGTCCTGCAGGGCTCCTGATTGGCTATGACTGTGCAAGAGCATTAAAACCAAGGAAGGTCATACCAGGAAATGATTATGATCCATATGCAGTCAAAACAGACTTAGGCTGGACTATCGTGGGTTCCATCAAACCATGGACTGGTCTTATGGAGGTAATAGGAGTATGCCATCGCGTCTCTGTAAAGGAGTTTCCATCCATCACACCTTCCTCTGTGATCAAAGTCCTGGAACGGGATTTCTTGGACACAAATCCAAGAGAAGGAAATATATCCCAAGAGGACATTCAGTTTCTCCAGTTCTTGAAAGGAAACATTCACCACAACAAGGAAGGACATTTGGAAATGCCCCTACCCTTTAGAGAGTATCCACAGCTTCCGAACAACAAGCAGCTTGCTACAGTTCAATTGAGGCATTTAAAGGGGAAAATGGAAAAAAATCCCAAGTACAAAGAGGATTACATCAAGTTCTTGAATGGTGTTTTTGAAGATGGTGATGCAGAAGAAGCAGATGCCACACCAAAGGATGGTAGCACCTGGTATATTCCGCATCATGGAGTATACCATCCAAGGAAGCCAGAGAAAATCAGAGTTGTCTTTGATTGCTCTGCCAGATTTGAAGGCACTTCTCTGAACGATCACCTACTTACCGGACCGGATTTGACAAATGCTCTGGCTGGAGTTTTTTGTAGATTTCGTGAGCACCCAATCGCAATCATGTGCGATGTGGAAAAAATGTTTCATCGCTTTCATGTCAGCCAAGAAGATAGGGATTTCCTTAGATTCCTGTGGTGGGAAAATGGAAACATGAGCACTGAGCCCAAGGAATATCGCATGCGAGTGCATATTTTTGGAGCAGCATCATCTCCAGGATGTGCTAACTACGGCATGAAACACCTTGCAAGTGAATATGAAAAGGAATACCCTTTGGCAGCCAGCTTCATTCGCAAAAACTTTTATGTGGATGATGGTCTTATCAGCGTTGAGTCAGTTGAAAGGGCAAAACAAATTGTCAAGGAAGCACAAGAAGTCTGTTCTAAAGGAAGGCTGCGCTTACACAAATTTGTGTGCAATAACAAAGAGGTCCTGGAGGTGATACCAGAAACAGAACATGCAAGTGAGAAGAAAGATGTAAATCTGAATGACACTGAGGTTCCAATGCAGAGTGTACTAGGGATAAAGTGGAATGTGGAAGCTGATGTGTTCTCATTCAGTGGTATCCTCAAAGAAAAACCAGCCACAAGAAGAGGAATTCTAGCAACAGTTGCGAGTGTGTATGACCCAGTAGGATTTCTCTCTCCTTACATCTTGACTGGCAAACAACTGCTGCAAGACATGTGCAGGCGGGGTGTTAGATGGGATGAGCCTGTTTCCCCTCAAATCCAGGCCAAGTGGGAAATATGGCTCCACGATTTGGAAAATCTTCAAAACATTAAAATACCAAGATGCCTCATTCCTGAATACCTCGGCACAATCCAAAAAATTGAGTTGCATCACTTTTCAGATGGTAGCAGCAGTGGTTATGGACAGTGTTCCTACATCAGGATTGTTTCTGATGTGCAAGTCCATTGTGCTCTTGTCATGGGTAAGGCCCGAGTGGCACCCACAAGCATAGTCACCATCCCACGTCTTGAGCTGACTGCTGCAGCAGTTTCAGCTGGTGTGAGTAACTTTCTCAGAGCAGAGCTCGAGCTGAAGATCGACGAAGAGTTTTTCTGGATAGATTCTCAAGTGGTGCTTGGGTACATCAAGAATGAAGCCCGGCGCTTCCATGTGTTTGTTGCCAATCGCGTCCAGAAAATAAGAAACACTACAGATCCAAAGCAATGGTTCTACGTTGAAAACAATCAAAATCCAGCAGACCATGCTTCTAGAGGTCTCAAGGTTGCAGAGCTGATTGACTCAAACTGGCTCACTGGGCCTGAGTTTTTATGGGAACGTGAAATTGTCACAGTTCAACATTCACCAGAGCTTCTCGTAGGTGACCCTGAAGTAACGGTTTTGAAGACAGATGCTGTTGAAAGAGACAACTTTCTTGAAAAGTTTTCAAGATTTTCTGACTGGAATACAGCCATCAATGTTGTAGCAAGGATTAAAAGACTGGCAAAAGAAGACAGGTCAGGTCCAATTAGTGTAGAGGAGAGAAGAGTTGCCTCTTTCACACTCATTCGGGCAGCACAAAAGGAGGCATTTGAAGATGAGCTGAAATGGTTCAGTCAGAAATCAGCTAAACTATCAAAAACTCACAAAATGCATCAGCTTGATCCTGTCCTTGTAGATAACCTCCTTAGAGTTGGAGGGAGGTTGAGAAAGTCATCTGCATCCTTTGAGCTGAAACATCCAGTAATCCTTCCCAAAGAAGGCATTATAACACAACTAATTCTTGACTACTGTCACAAGAAAACACAACACCTCGGCCTTGGTGTTGTGTTTTCTTGTGACAGTAGTCAAGAATTAGTTGTGTTCAACTAATTCAAAGTTCAAGTTGGAACAAGAGATCTAGGGAATAAAGGTAGCACAATACAGAAAGATGAATGTCTTAAAAAGGTAGTGGAACTGATTCACTTCCCCAGTGATTAAGAAATGGATAAACCATACCAGTGTAGCGCCCATAATGGTAACATTATGTAGCTCACATATTTCACTGCAGAGACCCAAGCATAGAAGGACTTTAAGCTTGCGGTGTGTATTGACATCACACCGCAATGAGTCTGGACCACCTGCGGACTTGGGAGGAAGTCAGAGGATCTGGAGCAAGAGCCTGAAAGGACTGTCTGACCTCCTGGGGTCAGACAGAAGAGCAAGGAGGACTTTGAAGTGATTAAGTGTAAATAGAAGGATTTGACTTGATTGTGTGATTCTGTGTTTGATGTGTGGGTATAAATGTATGTGGGTTTACCGAAGCTCTTTCTCTTTTTTCCTGACTGAGAGAGAGAGAGCTGGGGACTTGAGATGAATAAACCATACTGAGAAATTATTCAGTCTCATCATTTCATGATCCCCACATTGGTGACCAAGACGTACGATGCCGGGAGAACGTTGCCCTGACCCGGATTTACCGGAGACCGACCGCACGAGTACAGGCTCGATTAAGCTCCCCGAGTTCTGGCAAGACGACCCGCACTCATGGTTCCAACACGCGGAACCGCTGTTCGTGCTTGGGGGAATATCAGCAGATGACACCAAGTTTCATAATGTCATCGCAAGACTCGACAGCCGCACAGCTCGATGTGTGCGGAGCCTGGTGCAGCAGCCGCCCGCTGCTGGCAAGTACGACGCGCTGAAAGCCGCCCTCATCGAGAGTTTTGTGCCATCAGCCGAGGTGAGGGCCAGGCAGCTTCTGGACCTGCGCGACAGAGGAGGACGCAGAGCGACCGACCTCATGGAGGACATGCTGCAGCTGATCGGGACAGACAACGATGCGTTTCTGTTCAAGCACATCTTCTTGAGGACCCTCCCAGCACACATGAGAGGTACCCTGTCTGGCATGAGGTGTGTGAACCAGCAAGACTTCCGCGCGCTGGCCAGGGAAGCGCAGCGGCTCCTCGACGCCTGCGACGAGCAGGAGACTTCCGTGGCAGCAGCAGACCTCGGCGCGGTGGCCAAAGGCAGTGAGGAGCCGGAGGCAGCAGGAGCAACCCCAGCGACGACGGCAGCGGCGCGGTCCCAAGGCAGAGGAGGGGATAGCCTCTGTTTTTACCATCGACGCTTCGTTGAGAAGGCGCACAGATGCATCCCGCCGTGCAGTTTCAAGAAACAGGGAAACGCCCGGGCCGGGGGTTGTTAGCAGCTTCGACTCTCTGTGAACAGAACAAGCTGCTTTATCTAACAGACGCAGGCTCCAGGCGGCAATTCCTCGTGGACACCGGAGCCCAGAGGAGTTTCATCACCGCGACCTATGCGGATCGTGTGGCGGGGCCCCGCGGAGACGGAGCAACGGCGGCGAACGGCTCGTCGATCAAAACGTTCGGGGAAAGGACTCTACGCCTGTCCTTGCACGGCCGCACCTATGAATGGACCTTCATAGTAGCGGCGGTGAGTTTCAACATGTTAGGCGCTGACTTTTTGTGCTCACATGGCTTGTTAGTGGATCTAGTTAATAGACGCCTAGTAAATGCACTCTCCTTTTGTTCTATCCCTTGTGCAGCTCGAGTGTCCCCGCCGCCAGTACAGACCAATGTCGCCACAGCAGGTGGTAAGTTTCACACTCTTCTAACCCAGTTCCCAGCACTCACAGTTCCCACGTTTTCAGCTAAGGTTGCGAAGCACGGGGTGGAACACTTTATCACCACAAGTGGCCCACCAGTTTTTGTGAAAGCTCGGCGCTTGGATGCAGCTAAGCTCTCCATTGCGCACGAGGAGTTCACTAACCTGGAAAGGTTGGGCATAATTCGCCGCTCGAAGAGCGCCTGGGCCTCCCCGCTGCATATGGTGCCTAAGGCTGACGGCTCGTGGAGACCTTGTGGTGATTACCGCAGGTTAAACAATGCCACAGCGCAGGACCGCTACCCAATTCCGCATATCCAGGATTTTTCAGTGCACTTGGCGAAGGCGCGCATTTTTTCTAAAATAGACCTGGTCCGCGGTTATCATCAGGTCCCGGTTCGACCAGAGGACATTCCCAAAATAGCGGTAATAACCCCGTTCGGACTTTTTGAATTTTTACGCATGCCTTTTGGCCTTAAAGGCACCGCGCAAACTTTCCAACGAATGATGGATGCCGTGTTGCGCGACCTCCCTTTCGTTTTTGTCTACTTGGACGATATTTTAGTCGCCAGTGCCTCCGAGGAGGAACACGAAAAACACCTCACCACGGTTTTTCAGAGGTTGGGAACGCACGGGTTGATAATCAACCCAGCCAAGTGCCATTTTGGCGTCGCGCAAATCGATTTTTTAGGACACCGCGTCTCCCCAGAGGGAGCAATCCCTCTGCCGTCCAAAGTACGCGCAGTGGCGGAGTTTCCCCAGCCACAAACGGTCAAAGCGTTGCAAGAGTTTTTAGGAATGGTAAATTTTTATAACCGTTTCATACCCCACGCAGCGCAGCTTATGCAACCGTTATACGCCGCGCTTAAAAAGCAGAAGCCCTCCAATGCGATCGAGTGGTCCCCGGAGTGGGAGCGCGCATTCACAGAGGTTAAAAAAGCACTGGCAGACGCAGCGCTGCTGGCTCACCCAGACCCATCAGCCCGCATAGCGCTAACCACCGACGCATCAGATGTGGCCATAGGGGCCGTTGTAGAGCAGCAAGTCACCGGGGTTTGGCAACCGCTCGCTTTTTTTCAGCAGGTCCTTGCACGATGCTGAGCGGAAATACAGCGCGTTTGACAGGGAGCTGCTAGCGCTCCACCTGGCCATTCGCCATTTCCAGTTCTGGCTGGAGGGGTGACGTTTCACCACTTTTGTTGACCACAAACCGCTCACTTTTGCAATGTCCAAAATTTCAGAACCGTGGTCAGGACGGCAGCAGGGACAGCTGGCCGCAATTTCGGAATTTACCACCGATATTCAACACGTAGCCGGTAAACTCAACGTAGTAGCGGACTGTCTCTCATGCGCGGTAACAGCGCCTGTCCGCGCGGAAGCGGGTTGTACTACCGCAGACGCGGGGCGGGGTAACAGCGCGGACGCGCACGCAGCCCCTGTTCACGTGGGGATAGATTATGCAGCCATGGCAGCGGAGCAGAGCGGAGACGCAGACGTGCGCGCGCTCCTGTCTGGACCAACAGGGTTAAGGCTGGAGAGCAAAAGTTTACAAACCGGTTCACCCCCTCTAATCTGCGACGTATCCACCGGGCGCGGTCGCGTTTTTGACGCGGTGCACTCCCTGGCGCACCCGGGAGTACGCGCTTCAGTGAAAATGGTAGCGGAGAAGTTTGTTTGGCCGAGCCTGCGCAAGCACATGAAAGAGTGGGTGAAAGCCTGCATGGCTTGCCAGCGGGCCAAAGTCCACAGGCACACGAAAGCCCCTTTAGAACCATTCCACATTCCAGCTAAGAGATTCGATCATGTGCACGTAGACCTAGTGGGCCCCCTGCCGCCGTCACAAGGGTTCACACATCTCTTGACAATGGTGGACCGAACCAGACGTTGGCCGGAAGTGGTCCCATTAACGTCGACCACAGCGGCAGAGGTGGCTCGCGCTTTTTTGACAGCCTGGGTAGCGCGGTTCGGGGTTCCGTCGGATATTACGTCCGATAGGGGACCTCAATTTGTGTCGGAGCTGTGGTCAACAATGGTCAGCGGCTTAGGAGCGGCAGTCCACCGCATTACCGCTTATCACCCCCAGGCCAATGGTTTATGCGAGCGTTTTCACAGGTCTTTGAAGGCAGCCCTCAGAGCGTCGCTCACGGATGCAGATTGGGTAAACAAACTACCATGGGTTTTATTGGGGTTGCGTTCGGCACCCAAAGAGGACTTAGATGCCTCACCCGCAGAATTGGTTTTTGCGCAACCTCTCAGGCTGCCCGGCGAGTTCCTACCAGCCCATGTGGCACCAGGGCGCCCCCCGGTGCGGGGACCTCTGAATGGCACGGGAGCAGAAATGCTCCCGGGCACCACTCATCACACTTTTCCGCGTGTTTTTGTTCCCAAGGCTTTACAAAACGCTGAATTTGTTTTTGTCAGGCACAACGCTCAGCGACACAGTCTCCACCCACCATATGACGGTCCATTTCGAGTGCTGGAAACTGGGGAGAAATATTTTGTGCTAGATTTGGGGGGCAGGAAAGAAACAATCAGTATTGATAGATTAAAGCCTGCCTTTGTGTTGCATGACGAATCTGTACGACAGGTGAGGACGCCTCGACGCGGCAGACCACCCAGGGAACGGCCCCTGGAGCCCCTGCAAGGGACAAATAACCTTTCTCCCCCTCATTCCACAGATTCGCCGCAGGACGGCACAGCACAGGCTGTGAAACCTGTGTACAGCAAGTTTGGGAGGAGGTTGAAGCCCAGACTACGGGCAGAGTGATGTGTGTTTCAATCAAACTGTGTAGGCCGTGCTGTAAATTCCGCAGGTGGGGGGTGACATATGCTGTATTGCCATTAGGATACGGTTATCGGGTGTGTCCATTCTTTGGCATTTGGGGGGGAGTGATGTAGCGCCCATAATGGTAACATTATGTAGCTCACATATTTCACTGCAGAGACCCAAGCATAGAAGGACTTTAAGCTTGCGGTGTGTATTGACATCACGCCTCAGATGGACAATGAGTCTGGACCACCTGCGGACTTGGGAGGAAGTCAGAGGATCTGGAGCGAGAGCCTGAAAGGACTGTCTGACCATCCTGGGGTCAGACAGAAGAGCAAGGAGGACTTTGAAGTGATTAAGTGTAAATAGAAGGATTTCACTTGATTGTGTGATTCTATGTTTGATGTGTGGGTATAAATGTATGTGGGTTTACCGCAGCTCTTTCTCTTTTTTCCTGACTGAGAGAGAGAGAGCTGGGGACTTGAGATGAATAAACCATACTGAGAAATTATCCAGTCTCATCATTTCATGATCCCCACACCAGCACTTTAAAGAGGAACTGTCAGTGTTAGACGGGATGTTGCTAAAAGGCAAATCTATGAGGCCAGAGATGCTCAAGCTGATTCATGAAGGACACTTGGGTATAGAGAAGTGCAAAAGATGGGCAAGAGAGGCACTGTACTTGCCAAACATACACAAAGACATCGAAATTGAGGTGCAATACTGTGAAATTTGCCAGCGTCACAGGTATGAGCAATCAAAAGAGCCAATGAAATCGCATGACAAACCACAGGAGCCATGGGCCAAAGTGGTAATGAACTTATTGCAAAAGGCAAAGACTACCTGCTAGTCATGGACTATTACTCTAACTATCCAGAGTATGCACTACTGTCTAACACCTCAGCAGAAGAGGTGATTTTTACAAGGCAGGGTATTCCAATGATCACAGTGTCTGATAACGGACCTCAGTTCAACTGTAAGAGCTTAAAAGATGTTGCACTAAAGTATGGGTTTGAACATGCAACGTCAAGTCCTCATTACCCACAATCCAATGGACTGGCAGAAAAAGGGGTGCAGATAGTCAAGCGCATATTACATATTACGTACATACTAGAAGACAGTTCACGTGAATAGCGGGTGGCCTGTTCATGTCAGAGTTAATTTGGCCAATCAGACAGTCATGTACAATCCCATCCTAATGTACGGGGTTGGTCTAACCAACCCGAGAAGATTAATGTAAGTTGCACCCGGAGGTCGCGGTCATTCTGGCGATGCTCCTGAGGGGGCTGCATCACGCTGTACCCAGCGCTGCTTGCTTTACATGTGACTTCTAAATAAATGTTACATTGTGGAAATGTGAAAGGACGAGGCAGAGTTTATCTCACGAGTCAGGTTTATTCACATTCTCCAACATCAACAATACAGAAAGAGGAAGAAACCCAGACCTTCATCCCTTTTTTATACCCCAGGAGCTTCAAAGCTCCAGTCACAATGCATTTAATCCCAAGTAACAATGCATCCCTTTCAGATCTTATCACCCCCACCCAAATTTACTGGCAGCCAGGAAATTCCCCACGGTCATCTCTTTGCATACCAAAGACCATATTTCACATCCTCCTGTTATCTCCGAGGAGGCTCAGTCCTTTGTTCATCTGAGACGTGAAGCATACAGTAAGCATACAGTGATATACATATGAAGCATAAGGTGATATACATTTGTGCATATGAAACCCACATATGTGTCCCACATGACCCCCCCCCCCAAACGTCTAAGATGTAACCACGGAATAACAGTCAGCCTGTCATGATAAAATCATTACACATCAGCCCACGTGTTGCTTGGGCCTCAGTCTCCTCCCGTATCTGCTGTAAGCCGGCTTCAACACTTCCGTGGCGCCATCCTGCTGGGGGGCTGCTGTCTGAGGGTGAGAATTGTTAGTCAATCCCTGTGGGTGTTCTGGGGGATGTTCTCTAGGGGGTCTGCCGCGCCGAGGAGCCCTGGCCAACAGCACGTCATCGTCCGCCACCACAAAGGTGGGTTTGAGCCTGTTAATGCCAATCTTCTCCTTCCTGCCCCCCAAATCTAGCAAAAAATGCTTATCCCCTGTTTCCAGCAAACTAAATGGCCCATCATAAGGTGGTCGTAGCGGCGGGCGATGGGCATCGTGTCTGACAAAAACAAACTCCGCGTTTTTTAAAGCCTTAGGTATAAAAACGCGTGGAAAACTGTGGTGAATGGGGCCAGGCAACGCGCCCGATTCCGCGCCACGCTGTAACCGCTGAGCCGGGGAACATTCTGGCGCAGGATTATCTGGGAGAAACTCCCCAGGCAGCCGAAGTGGCTGCGCAAAAACTAGCTCCGCCGGGGAGGCTTCTAAATCCTCTTTAGGTGCAGAACGCAACCCCAATAAAACCCATGGTAGCCTGTCCACCCAATTTGCATCCGTAAGCGACGCTCTGAGAGCTGCTTTCAATGACCTGTGAAAACGTTCGCATAACCCGTTAGCCTGCGGATTGTACGCGGTTGTGCGGTGGATCGTTACCCACAGGCTGCGGGCCATTGCTGACCAAAGTTCTGAAACAAATTGAGGGCCTCTGTGGGACGTAATGTCCGACGGGACTCCAAAACGCGCTACCCATGCTGTTAAAAATGCGCGCGCCACCTCCTCGGCTGTGGTTGACTCAAGTGGGACCACTTCCGGCCAGCGCGTGGTGCGGTCTACCATTGTCAGAAGGTGTGTGCACCCCTGTGGCAGCGGAAGGGGGCCTATGAGGTCCACGTGAACATGATCGAACCTCTTAGCCGGGATGTGAAACGGCTCCAAAGGAGCTCTCGTGTGCCTGTGTACCTTGGCTCGTTGACAGGCCATGCAGGCTGCTGCCCACTCCCTAACTTGTTTGCGCAGGCTCGGCCATACAAATTTCTCTCCCACCATTTTGACCAACGCGCGCACTCCCGGGTGCGCCAGAGAATGAATCGAGTCAAAAACGCGGCGGCGCCACACGGCGGGCACCACCGGACGCAGTCGCCCAGTGGAGACACTGCAGATTAGGGGGGGCATACCGTCTTGCAGCACCCTGTTCTCCAGTCTTAACCCTGTTGGTCCAGACTGAAGCGCGCGCACGTCCGCGTCACTAACCTGATCCACGGCCACGGCTGCATAATCTACCCCCACGCGGACTGGAGCTGCCACGGTGCGCGAGAGGCAGTCTGCCACTACATTAAGTTTACCCGCCACATGCTGGATATTGGTAGTAAACTCTGAGATTGCAGCTAGCTGTCTTTGCTGCCGGCCTGACCACGGTTCTGAAACCTTGGCCATCGCGAAAGTCAGCGGCTTGTGATCAACAAACGCGGTGAAACGGCGTCCCTCCAGCCAGAACTGGAAGTGGCGAATGGCCAAGTGGAGAGCTAACAACTCCCTGTCGAATGCGCTGTATTTTCGTTCACTATCGCGCAAGGTCCTGCTGAAAAAGGCGAGTGGCTGCCAAGCCCCGGCTACATGCTGCTCCACGACCGCCCCATGGCCACATCTGACCCGTCAGTAGTGAGTGCTATGCGGGCCGTTGGGTCTGGATGTGCTAACAACGCAGCGTTTGCCAGGGCTGTTTTGACTTCCGAGAATGCTCGCTCTCGCTCCGGAGACCATTCGATTTTATTTGTGGGTTTTTGTTTTTTAGTGCGGCATATAATGGTTGCATGAGCATGAGCTGCACTGCGCGGGGGAGGAAACGGTTATAAAAATTCACCATTCCCAAAAACTCCTGTAACGCTTTGACCGTTCGTGTCTGGGGAAAATTTGTTACCGCGCGCACTTTGTCAGGCAGAGGAACTGCTACTTCTGGAGAGACGCGATGCCCCAAAAAATCAATCTGCGTCACCCCGAACTGACACTTCGCTGGGTTGATTATTAACCTGTGCTCTCCCAACCTCCGGAAAACTGCCGTGAGGTGGTTTTCGTGTTTGTCTTCAGATGCACTGGCTACCAAAATATCGTCCAGGTAGACGAACACGAAGGGGAGATCACGCAACACCGCATCCATCATGCGTTGGAACGTCTGTGCCGCGCCTTTAAGCCCAAACGGCATGCGCAAAATCTCGAATAGACCAAACGGGGTTATTACCGCTGTTTTGGGTATGTCCTCAGCGCGTACTGGGACCTGGTGGTAACCGCGTACCAAGTCTATCTTAGAAAAAACGCACGCCCCCGCCAAATGAACTGAAAAATCTTGGATATGCGGGATTGGGTAGCGGTTGTGCGCTGTAGCGTTGTTCAACCTGCGGAAATCTCCGCAAGGTCGCCACGAGCCATCAGCTTTCGGGACCATGTGAAGCGGTGAAGCCCATGGGCTTTTCGAATGCCTGATGATGCCCAACTTTTCCAGGTTTTTTTTTTTTTTTTTTGTTACTTATTTGTACCCGTAGGTAGATTTGGTTTGTAGTCTGGTGACAAGCCACCGGCTGCCGGTCGCTGCGTGCGCGAGCACCTTAAACCTACATGTTTTTTGGTATGCGGGAGGAAACCGGAGAAATCCCGGAGTAAACCCACGTAACACGGGGAGAACATGCAAACTCCACACAGCTCACTGTTGGCCGGGGGCTGGGATCGAACCCATGATCTCATGATCCCCGCGATCCCCCGGCCGAGGGTAAACTGTGCTGCCACAGTGCTAAACCACTGCGCCACCGTGCAGCCGATACAGGTTGGCGAACTCCTCGCGCGCTATGGTCAGTTTAGCTGAATCCAAGCGCCGGGCTTTTGCAAAAACGGGCGGTCCGGTGGTAGTAATAAAATGTTCCACCCCGTGTTTAGCCACGGCCGCTGAAAATGTTGGGACTGTAAGATAAGATAAGATAAGATAAGCCTTTATTAGTCCCACAACGGGGAAATTCCAGGATTGCAACAGCACAGGGATAGCAACACTCAGAGCAACAATCAGAAGGCAAGAAAAAAAAAAAACAAGCAAGCAAGAGCAGCTAATAAACATATGTACGTATTACTATAAAATATATATATATACACACACACACAGACACACAGTGCAGAGCATTGTAGCTGGATGGAATAAATATATGAATATATGAACACACAGTGCAGAGCATTGTAGCTAGATGGAATAAATATGTAAATATATAAACACCCACAGTACGGAGCATTGCAGCTAGGTGGAATAAATATGCAAGTATATAAACACACACAGTGCGGAGCAATGTAGCTAGATGGAATAATATGTAGATATATAAATATATAAACACCCACAGTACGGAGCATTGTAGCTAGATGGAATAAATATGCAAATATATAAACACACACAGTGCAGAGCATTGTTGCTAGATGGAATGAAACAGCATAACCGTCTACTTAGTTATCCTACATGGTATGATTATGTGCCCATACATATTCTCACCCTCCATAGCGACCGGTATGTTCCTAGTTGTATGCCGGAGAGGACCATTGTGTAAGTCTATTGCATCTTTTGCATTCAAAAAACTATTAGTTTGTTACGTCTTTTTGCTATCTCTGCGAGCAGCCCTGCTTAGGTTGTACAGTCTGACAGCCGTTGGTAGGAAGGACCTACGAAACCTCTCGGTTGTGCACCTGGGATGATGTAGTCTGCTGCTAAATGAGCTCCTCAGTGCATTCAGTATGTCCTGCATAGGGTGGAACTCGGACTCCAGCAGAGATGACAGTTTAGCCACCGTCCTTCTCTCTCCTATCTCCTCCATCGGATCAAGGCGCTGCCCCAGGACAGAGCTAGCTTTCTTAATCAGTTTGTTCAGTCTCTTCCTATCTGCTGCAGTAATGCCACTGCCCCAGCAGACCACTCCAAAAGTGATGGCTGATGCCACCACCGTGTCATAGAATGACTTCAGCAGCGCCCCTTGTACACCAAAAGACCTGAGTCTCCTCAGCAGGAACAGCCTGCGCTGTCCCTTCTTGTAGAGTGCATCAGTATTGTGTGACCAGTCTAGTTTATTGTTCAGATGAATACCCAGGTACTTATAGGATGTCACCATCTCGATGTCTGTTCCCTGTATATTTACTGGTACTGTGAGGGGCTGCCCATGCCTGCGGCAGTCCACCACCAGCTCCTTAGTTTTCCTCGCGTTGATCTGGAGGCAGTTCCGATGGCACCAGTCCACGAAGTCCTGGATAAGCCCTCTGTACTCAGCTTCATCTCCATTGGAGATGAGGCCAACGATCGCAGAGTCATCAGAGAACTTCTGTAGATGGCAGTGTGTTGTGTTGTGTGAGAAGTCCGCAGTATAAAGAGTGAACAGGAAGGGAGCCAGCACCGTTCCCTGGGGGGCCCCCGTGCTACTGATGATCGTGTCGGACACACAGTCCCGGGTTCTCACAAACTGAGGCCGGTTCGTGAGGTAGTCCAGGATCCATGATGACAGGTGCTGGTCCACCCCTGCGCGCAGCAGCTTGTCCTTCAGGATCATCGGTTGGATGGTGTTGAAAGCACTGGAGAAGTCAAAGAACATGATCCTCACCATATTCCCGGGCTTCTCCAGGTGGGACAGAGAACGGTGAAGGAGGAAGATCACCGCATCCTCCACCCCAATGCCATGCTGGTAGGCGAACTGGAGTGGATCCATCGCTGGTTCCACCAGGGGGCGGAGGTGAGCAAGGAGCAGTCTCTCCAGGGTCTTCATCAAGTGGGACGTCAAGGCCACCGGTCTGTAGCTGTTCAGGTCTTTGGGGTGGGAAGTTTTTGGTACAGGTACCACACAAGATGTTTTCCACAGCTGTGGTACCCTCCCCAGTTTCAGGCTCATGTTGAAGATATACGTCACAATCCCACACAGCTGGTCTGCACAGGACTTGAGGAGCTTTGCGCTGATGCCGTCCGGTCCCGGCGCCTTCCTCGCCTTGATCTTCCTCAGCTCCGTCCTCACCTGGGTCCTGGTCAGGGTCAGGATGGGGGGCTGTGTGTTGGGAGTGGGGGGGTGTTGGTAGAGTGGGGAGTGGGCAGCAGGACTTGATTTCTTTAGAGGCAGCAGTGGTTGTTGTGCAGTCAGGGGGGAGGGCGGTTGGTCAAATCTATTGAAAAACAGATTCAGGTTGTTCGCCCACTCCCTGCCCCCTGTGGCCTGGGGGGAGGTATTCTGGAGCCCCGAGATGGTTTTGAGGTTTCTCCAGACCCCGCTGATGTCGCTCTGTTGCAGCTTGTCCTCCATCTTCTTCCTGAAGCTGTCCTTGCCTTCTCTGATCTTTCTCCTCAGCTCCCTCTGTACGGACTTCAGCATCTCCCTGTTCCCCGACCTGAAGATCCTCTTCTTCTCTCTCAGAAGTGTTTTTATCTCAGGGTTGATCCAGGGTTTGTTGTTTGAGTGACGCCGTATGGTCTTGGTGGGAACGGATTTGTCCACACAGAAGCTGAGGTAGCCCGTGAAGGTGTGAATGAGGCCATCGATGTCCTCACCATGTGGATCGCAGAGCTGCTTCCAGGCGGTGGCTTCAAAACAGCCCTTTAGGGTGTCCATTGTCTCCTCAGACCATAACTCCACAGTGTGCATGGCCGGAGGTTGTCTGTGCACTAGGGGTTTGTACACCGGCCGGAGATGAACCAAGTTGTGATCCGATCTCCCGAGTGGGGGTAGTTGTGATGAGGTGTACGCCTCCTTAGTGTTTGCGTAGAATAAATCCAGTGTTTTATTGTCTCTAGTGTGGCATGTGACATACTGGGTGAACGTGGGTAGAATGGGAGACAGTGAAACATGGTTGAAATCGCCTGAGATGAGGAGAAGAGCATCTGGGTGTTCTGTCTGCAGCCTGCTGGTTACTGAATGGATGACGTCACGTGCTGTCCCAGCGTTCGCCGTCGGATTTGCATAAACAACAATGCAGATCACGTGTGAGTGTTCTCTCGGGAGATATGTAGGCCTCATGCTAACAGCTAGCAACTCAATGTCTTTGCTGCAGTGTCGTTGTTTAACAGTGATATGTCCCGGTCTGCACCAGTTGTTGTTAACATACATGATCACTCCACCGCCCCTAGCCTTGCCACTGTCTGGTGTTCGGTCAGCTCGTATCATGTGAAAACCCTCCAGCTCAATGTTAGCATCTGCTGCTAGTTCAGTTAGCCACGTCTCAGTAAACAAAAGGAGAGAGCACTCCCGGTATGTGCTATCATAACGGGAGATAGCCGCTAGCTCATCTAACTTTCCCAGTATCGACCGTACATTTCCCATGACAACAGATGGAAGGGAGGGTCTGTACCTTATATTTTTTGTCCTCCGCCTTACTCCAGCCCGGCAGCCGCGGCGTTTTCGCCTCAGTTCACTCGGTATGTCGAGTTTTTCCAATGGGACCGGGTGGCGGTTGAATGCTAGCAGCTGTTCTCTGCTGTATCGTATCCTGCTATAGACAGTGGCTCCGTCCACCGGCTCAGGAGACATTTAGGACGATCTGTGTGTCCGTGATATAAGTGGGGTGAAAAAAAAAAAAAAAAAAAAAAAAAAGACGGATCAAAAGAGAGAGGAAGGGAAAAAGACTCGGAATCGAGCCGCTGTTGCAAAAGGCAGCCGACTCGTGTGGCGCCGAGAGAAAAAAAAAAAAAAAAAAACTGCTGGGAACTGAGTGAGCAGTGTGTGGAACTTACCACCTGCAGCTGTGACGTTGGCTTGTGCTGTTGGCGGGGCCACTCGAGCTGTACAGCGAATAGAATAAAAAGAGAGTGCATTAACCAGGTGCCTGTTAGCAAGATCAACCAACAAACCATGTGAGCACAGAAAATCAGCCCCTAACATATTGAAATTCACTGCAGCTATGACGAAAGTCCACTCAAATGTGTGGCCGTGTAGGGACAGAAGCAGAGTCCTCTCACCAAAGGTCTTAATCGCCGAGCCGTTCGCTGCTGACACCCCGGGACCACTGGAAAGCGCCAGCCGGTCAGCAGAGGAAGGTGTTATGAAACTCAACTGGGAGCCTGTGTCCACGAGGAAATGCCTCCCCGAGCGCGCATCCTTCAAGTAGAGCAGCTTGTTCTCTTCCCCGAGGGCCGCAGCTGCTACCGACCCCCGGTCTTGGCGTTTCCTGAGCTCTTGAAATGGCACGGTGGTATACATTTGCGTGCCTTCTCTGCAAAGCGGCGATGGTAGAAACAGAGGGTGTCTCCTCCGCGATCCTTGGCCCCCGCCGCCGCTGTCGTTGGGTCTGCTACCGCCGTCTCTGGCCCCTCGCCGTCTCCGGCCGTCGCGCCGCACTCCGTCGCTGCTGCGGTGGCCGTGCAGTATTTGCTGGCATTGAGAATCCGGTGCGCCTCCTGGGCCAGCGCACGGAAGTCCCGCTGGGCCAACAACGGCGAACCGGCCAGGGTCGCTCTCGTTGCCGACGGTAGGGTTCTCAGGAAAATGTGGGTGAAGAGGAAGTCGTCGCCATCTGAGCCCCTCAACCTCAGCATGTCCTCCATCAGGTCAACGGGCGTGCCATCTCCCAAGTCGTTCAGAGCCAGGAGTCTCTCCACTCTCTCCTGGACTGAGAGAGTGAAGTACTGGATGAGCGCAGCCTTCAACACGCCGTATTTGTCATCGGCCGGTGGCTTCACCAAAAGGCTCTGCACATGCCGAGCCGTGCGGTTGTCGAGCTTGGCAATTACATGGTAGAATTTCGTCTCATGTACAGTTATCTCCCGGAGGGCGAACTGTGCTTCGACCAAGAGGAACCAGGAGCACGGGTTGTCTCGCCAAAAGTCCGGTAGCTGGACGGTAGCGGCATACGCCTGGCTGGGAGCTCCTGACCCGGCTGGTTCGGGGGAATTTCTTTCACTCATCGTCTTAGGGTCACCAGTGTGGAAATGTGAAAGGACGAGGCAGAGTTTATCTCACGAGTCAGGTTTATTCACATTCTCCAACATCAACAATACAGAAAGAGGAAGAAACCCAAACCTTCATCCCTTTTTTATACCCCAGGAGCTTCAAAGCTCCAGTCACAATGCATTTAATCCCAAGTAACAATGCATCCCTTTCAGATCTTATCACCCCCACCCAAAGTCACTGGCAGCCAGGAAATCCCCCACGGCCATCTCTTTGCATATCAAAGACCACATTTCACATCCTCCTGTTATCTCCGAGGAGGCTCAGTCCTTTGCTCATCTGAGACGTGAAGCACACAGTAAGCATACAGTGATATACATATGAAGCATAAGGTGATATACATTTGTGCATATGAAACCCACATATGTGTCCCACAACATCTTTGAATTGAAGAATTCTCCGGCTTGTTCTTAGGATCTTTCAATCAAAGAATTGGTTTTTTTCTCACAATTTGGTGCCGGTGACCCCGATGAACTATTCTGAGATGAGTATGTATGTCCAGTATGGCTCTCTTGTGCAGCAGAAAACAGTCCAGAGACCTTGGTGTATGCACTTCTGGACACTCAAAGCAGCAATACATTCATTGATCAAGACATTTGTGAGAAAATTCATGCAAAAACAGAACCTGTTAAGGTTGACAACAATGACTGACCAGGGTTCAACTGTACATTGCCAAAGAGTAGATGGGATCAAAGTAAGAGGTTACCATTCACAAGAGTATGTTGTCTTGCCACCTACTTATACAAGGGAATACATTCCACTTGAGAAAAACAGTATCCCAACTCGTGAGACAGCGAAAGAGTGGACTCACCTTCTAAGCATCGCAGAAGAGATGCCAGATCTGTTAGACTGTCCTGCAGGGCTCCTGATTGGCTATGACTGTGCAAGAGCATTAAAACCAAGGAAGGTCATACCAGGAAATGATTATGATCCATATGCAGTCAAAACAGACTTAGGCTGGACTATCGTGGGTTCCATCAAACCATGGACTGGTCTAATGGAGGTAATAGGAGTCTGCAATCATGTCTCTGTAAAGGAGTTTCCACCCATCACACCTTCCTCTGTGATCAAAGTCCTGGAACGAGATTTCTTGGACACAAATCCAAGAGAAGGAAATATATCCCAAGAGGACATTCAGTTTCTCCAGTTCTTGAACGGAAACATTCACCACAACAAGGAAGGACATTTGGAAATGCCCCTACCCTTTAGAGAGTATCCACAGCTTCCAAACAACAAGCAGCTTGCTATAGTTCAATTGAGGCATTTAAAGGGGAAAATGGAAAAAAAATCCCAAGTACAAAGAGGTCCTGGAGGTGATACCAGAAACAGAACATGCAAGTGAGAAGAAAGATGTAATTCTGAATTACACTGAGGTTCCAATGCAGAGTGTACTAGGGATAAAGTGGAATGTGGAAGCTGATGTGTTCTCATTCAGTGTTATCCTCAAAGAAAAACCAGCCACAAGAAGAGGAATTCTAGCAACAGCTGCAAGTGTGTATGACCCACTAGGATTTCTCTCTCCTTACATCTTGACTGGCAAACAACTGCTGCAAGGCATGTGCAGGCGGGGTGTTAGATGGGATGAGCCTGTTTCCCCTCAAATCCAGGCCAAGTGGGAAATATGGCTCCACGATTTAGAAAATCTTCAAAACATTAAAATACCAAGATGCCTCATTCCTGAATACCTCGGCACAATCCAAAAAATTGAGTTGCATCACTTTTCAGATGGTAGCAGCAGTGGTTATGGACAGTGTTCCTACATCAGGATTGTTTCTGATGTGCAAGTTCATTGTGCTCTTGTCATGGGTAAGGCCCGAGTGGCACCCACAAGCATAGTCACCATCCCACGTCTTGAGCTGACTGCTGCAGCAGTTTCAGCTGGTGTGAGTAACTTTTCTCAGAGTAGAGCTCGAGCTGAAGATCGACGAAGAATTTTTCTGGATAGACTCTCAAGTGGTGCTTGGGTACATCAAGAATGAAGCCCGGCGTTTCCATGTGTTTGTTGCCAATCGCGTCCAGAAAATAAGAAACACTACAGATCCAAAGCAATGGTTCTACGTTGAAACCAATCAAAATCCAGCAGACCATGCTTCTAGAGGTCTCAAGGTGGCAGAGCCGATTGACTCAAACTGGCTCACTGGGCCTGAGTTTTTATGGGAACGTGAAATTGTCACAGTTCAACATTCACCAGAGCTTCTCGTAGGTGACCCTGAAGTAAAGGTTTTGAAGACAGATGCTGTTGAAAGACACAACTTTCTTGAAAGGTTTTCAAGATTTTCTGACTGGAATACAGCCATCAATGTTGTAGCAAGGATTAAAAGACTGGCAAAAGAAGACAGGTCAGGTCCAATTAGTGTAGAGGAGAGAAGAGTTGCCTCTTTCACACTCATTCGGGCAGCACTAAAGAAGGCATTTGAAGATGAGCTGAAATGGTTCAGTCAAAAGTCAGCTAAACTACCAAAAACTCACAAAATGCATCAGCTTGATCCTGTCCTTGTAGATAACCTCCTTAGAGTTGGAGGGAGGTTGAGAAAGAGGTCTAGGGAAAAAAGATGAACGCTTAAAGCAAGTCTCAGTTCTTGAGAGACCTGTTCAGAAACTAATAGTTCTAGCTGAAAATGAGTCCTAGACTACAAAGGGAGGACATAATAAAACTAAAGTCAGATGATACAGTAATGGCAAAGAAACACTTAAGTCTAGAAAGTGAATAATATCGATGCTATTAAAGCAACATGTGATTTGAAGGTTTACATTTATTTCAAGGAAAATTACAAGATTTAATTTTGTTTGTTAAAAGTTGAGTGAATATAAATCTTTGTAATTTTGGTGGCAGTGTAGCTGTCACAGTGAAAAGGTTTATGGTGTGGCAACCTGGGGAGTGCATAATGGTTTACCACCTTAGACAGGAACAAAGGACGTGAAGTTAACCTTTTGTGTGTGAGAAGTTTCTAGATGCCCTAGTAAGATAACAGGGAGGTGTCAAGGATGAATGGACTGACTGCAGTCGGGGGAGATTATCTTTTGTGTGTGATGAATGGACTGACTGCAGTCGGGGGAGATTATCTTTTGTGTGTGAGAAGAGTCTAGAAGGATGTCATGTTATTTAAGGGAAGAGTTCCTACTTGTATGCCATTCTGTCTATGCTCTTCGTGTGAGTCGTGTAATAAACCGCTTGAACCAAATCAGCCTCGTTTTTTACACGCTCCACGCTGGTGACCCAAGACGAATCATGGAATACGACGGAAGATCCCCGGAGCCAACCTCGACTGGAACCCCCAGCTTCGCGTGCGCTGTAGCGATCAAACTACCTGATTTTTGGCAACACAACCCGCACTCCTGGTTCCACCTAACCGAGGCGCAGTTCGCCCTCCGAGGGATATCGGCGGATGATACGAAATTCTACTATGTGGTCGCAGCGCTTGATGCCAGCACGGCTCAGCACATCGAGAGCCTGCTCGATCAGCCACCAGCCAACGGCAAATATGACGCGCTGAAGGCTGCCCTCATCCAGCATTACACGCTCTCGGATGGTGAGAGAGCAGAGAGGCTTCTGACGCGGACCAAGTTGGGAGACGGTTCGGCCGTGGTCATGATGGAGAAGATGCTGAGGTTAAAGGGCACGGACGACGACCACTTCATCTTCACCCACATTTTCCTCAGGAACCTTCCGACAGCGGCGAGAGCGGCCCTGGCCAATTCGTCGTTGCTGGCCAAACGGGACTATCATGCGCTAGCCCGAGAGGCAGACCGGATCATCGTCGCCACCAAGGCTTTTGTGACCATTGCGGCAGCAACGGAGCCCGGCACGTCGACACGAGGAGGCGAGGAGCCACCGACAGCAGCAGCAGAACCACCGACGGCAGCAGCAGCGGGGGCCAAGGAACGTGGAGGTGACACGCTTTGCTTCTACCATCGCCGCTTTGCAGAGAGGGCACGCAAATGTATACCACCGTGCCAGTTCAAGCGCTCGGGAAACGCCAAGACTGGGGGTCGGTAGGTTCCAAGGTTGTCATAGCCAGGAGCGGCACTGGGGTTAAGCTCCTAGTGCTCATAAAATGCTCCTTACGGCGTGCGTCTCGAAAAGCCTCTGACAACTAAGTCCAACTCCTAGCCTGCCCGTGTGGTTTAGTCTCTAAGCCTGGCGGAACTGCTTCTACTAATAGGAGAAGGGGTGAGGGCGGATCTCTGGCGCCTTAAAACCAGATGCTTCGGGTAGATGGTGGCTCGTCAACCTGGGAAGGTAGCCCATCTAGGGGAAGGTAAACCCTGATTTCAAACCTCCGCTGCCTTGCGGCACACCCGGTCACGGGAAAGGCCTCGGGAGTCAACCCTGAGGAAAAATCCGGAGTTGGAGCCCCTAAGGCAGTTTTCTGTTGTGCTCAACATCGTTCTGGCAGCTCCTGCGACGGCGCTGGTGCCAAACTATAGCAGCCCTGCTGTTCCTTTGGATTCATCAGTGACGTGGAGAGGGGGGACATGCTGCATGGGTAACATCTTGTCCTTCATGTTTTCCTGCCCAGGCTTGAATCCTACCAACGC
The DNA here is from genome assembly GCA_020510985.1 of Pholidichthys leucotaenia. NCBI lineage: Eukaryota > Metazoa > Chordata > Actinopteri > Cichliformes > Pholidichthyidae > Pholidichthys > Pholidichthys leucotaenia. The sequence continues at coordinate 36,289,802 of CM035845.1, read as the reverse complement.
CCAACGCTGGAAGGTAGAACACCGGTGTGCATCGGCCTGTTCAGCCACAGGCAGTGCTGTTCCAGCAGAGTAGACGTTTAGGATTCTCTTCCATGGTCATCATAGACCGACGGAGGCCGACGGGGGTCGGTAGCAGCCGCGACCCTCGGGGAGGAGAACAAGCAGCTCTATTTGACGGACGCACGCTCGGGGAGGCATTTCCTCGTGGACACCGGCGCACAGAGGAGTTTCATCTGGCCGACCTACGCTGACTGGCTGGCAGGAGCCAGCGGCCCCGAGATGGCAGCAGCAAACGGCTCAGACATTAAGACTTTTGGTGAGAGGACTCTGCTCTTGTCTCTACACGGTCGTACATTTGAATGGACTTTTGTTGTAGCAGCATTGGATTACCATATAGTGGGGGCTGATTTTCTATGTGCACATGGGTTGTTGGTAGATGTCGCTAACAGGCGCCTGGTTAATGCACTGTCTTTTGACTCTCTCCCCTGTATAGCTGGAGTGACCCGGCCAACAGCACAAGCCAACGTCACAGCAGCATGCGGTAAGTTCCACACACTGCTCGCTCAGTTCCCAGCACTCACAGTCCCGACGTTTTCAGCAGCTATCGCTAAACATGGGGTGGAGCATTTTATCACCACCACCGGGGCGCCCGTTTTTGCAAGACCTCGGCGCTTGGACGCAGCTAAACTGGCCATAGCGCGCGAGGAGTTCGCTAACCTAGAGAGGTTAGGCATCATCAGGCGCTCAAACAGCCCATGGGCTTCCCCGCTACACATGGTCCCTAAAGCTGAAGGTTCGTGGCAACCTTGCAGTGATTTCCGCAGGTTAAACAACGCTACAGCGCATGACCGCTACCCAATTCCCCACATTCAGGATTTTTCCGCTCACCTCGCAGGAGCGCGCATTTTTTCTAAGATAGATTTGGTCCGTGGTTACCACCAAGTCCCAGTGCGCGCTGAGGACATACCCAAAACAGCGGTAATAACTCCGTTTGGTTTATTTGAGTTCTTGTGCATGCCGTTTGGGCTTAAAGGGGCAGCACAGACGTTCCAACGCATGATGGATGCAGTGCTGCGCCATCTCCCTTTCGTGTTCGTCTACCTGGACGATATCTTGGTAGCCAGCGCGTCCGAAGACGAACACGAAACCCACCTCACGACGGTTTTCCGTAGGTTGGAAGAGCACGGTTTAATAATCAACCCAGCAAAATGTCAGTTCGGGGTGACGGGGATTGATTTTTTAGGGCACCGCGTCTCTCCCGAAGGAGCGGTTCCGCTGCCTGACAAAGTGCACGCAGTGACAGATTTTCCCCGACCACAAACGGTCAGGGCGCTACAAGAATTTTTGGGAATGGTGAACTTTTATAATCGTTTCCTTCCCCGCGCAGCGCAGCTCATGCAGCCATTGTACGCTGCGCTCAAAAAACAGAAACCCGCGAATAAGGTCGAATGGACCCCGGAACGAGAGCAGGCGTTCTCAGAAGTTAAAGCAGCCCTGGCAAACGCCGCATTGTTGGCACATCCAGACCCAACAGCCCGCATAACCCTCACCACTGATGCCTCAGATGTGGCCATAGGGGCTGTTGTGGAGCAGCGCGTCGCCGGGGCTTGGCAGCCGCTTGCCTTTTTCAGCAGAACCTTGCACGACAATAAGCGTAAATACAGCGCATTCGACAGAGAGTTGCTGGCTCTCCACCTGGCCATTCGCCATTTCCAGTTCTGGCTGGAAGGGCGCAATTTTACTGCATTCATTGACCATAAGCCACTAACATTCACGATGGCCAAAGTTTCAGAGCCTTGGTCGGGCCGGTAGCAGAGGCAGCTGGCCGCAATCTCGTTTACTACCGACATTCAGCATGTGTCGGGCAAACTGAATGTAGTGGCAGACTGCCTCTCGCGCGCCGTTGTGGCCCCAGTCTGTGTAGGGTTGGATTATGCAGCCATGGCCGCGGAGCAGGCTAGTGACGCGGACGTGCGCGCGCTCCAGTCTGGACCAACAGGGTTAAGGCTGGAGAAGAGGACGCTGCTTAACGGCATTCCCCCCTTAATCTGCGACGTCTCCACGGGTCGCCCACGGCCTGTGGTTCCGGCCGCGTGGTGCCACTGCATGTTTGAGTCGGTTCACTCAGCCTGCATGGCGTGCCAACGAGCCAAGGTTCACAGACACACGAAGGCTCCTTTGGAGCCATTTCACATCCCGGTTAAGAGGTTTGACCATGTCCACGTGGACCTCGTAGGCCCCCTTCCGCTATCACAGGGGTACACGCATCTCCTGACAATGGTGGACCGCACCACGCGCTGGCCAGAAGCGGTTCCGCTGGTAGCAACAACGGCCGAGGAGGTGGCACGCGCGTTTTTAACAGCATGGGTGGCGCGTTTTGGAGTTCCGTCAGACATTACGTCCGACAGAGGCTCTCAATTTGTTTCTGAACTCTGGTCAACCGTGGCCCGCAGCCTAGGTGTCTCAATTCACCGCACAACCGCGTACAACCCGCAGGCAAATGGGTTATGCGAGCGTTTTCATAGGTCGTTAAAAGCGGTTCTGAGGGCTTCACTGACAGATGCAAATTGGGTAGACAGGCTACCATGGGTTTTATTGGGGTTACGTTCTGCGCCTAAAGAGGATCTGGAAGCTTCCCCAGCAGAACTCGTTTTTGCACAACCACTCCGGCTGCCTGGGGAGTTTCTGCCAGATAATCCTGCGCCGGGCAGCTCCCCGTCTCAGCTGCTGCAGCGTTGCATAGACTCAAGCACGCTGCCAGGCCCTGCCCACCAGAGTTTTCTGCGCGTTTTTGTGCCTAAAGCTTTGAAAAACGCGGAGTTCGTGTTTGTCAGACACGACGCCCACCGCCCCCCACTGCGCCCACCTTATGATGGACCGTTTAGAGTGCTGGAAACAGGGGATAAGCATTTTTTCCTAGATTTGGGGGGTAGGAGGGAAAAAATTGGCATAGACAGACTCAAACCTGCTTTTGTTGTGGCTGATGAGCAAGTGCTGTTGGCGAGGGCCCCTCGGCGTGGAAGACCCCCACGGGGCACTTCCCAGAGAAAAGATTCTCCAGAGCACCCACACGGACAGTCAAAAAGTTTTCACCCCCAGACATCAGCCCCCCAGCATGGCAGCGCCATGGAGGCAGCGAATCCTGGCTACAGCAGATACGGCAGAAGACTGAAGCCCAAGCAGCATGCGGACTGATGTTGATTGTTCTACAGCATGTGGACTGATGTTAATGGTTCTATCACAGCATGTGGACTGTTACCCTTTTGTCCTATCTAAGTTGCTGGGGGTGGTGGTGTGGCAACCTGGGGAGTGCATAATGGTTTACCACCTTAGACAGGAACAAAGGACGTGAAGTTAACCTTTTGTGTGTGAGAAGTTTCTAGATGCCCTAGTAAGATAACAGGGAGGTGTCAAGGATGAATGGACTGACTGCAGTCGGGGGAGATTATCTTTTGTGTGTGAGAAGAGTCTAGAAGGATGTCATGTTATTTAAAGGAAGAGTTCCTACTTGTATGCCATTCTGTCTATGCTCTTCGTGTGAGTCGTGTAATAAACCGCTTGAACCAAATCACCCTCATTTTTTACACGCTCCACAATGTATCTTTGGTTCTTTTTCTGAAATAATGTTTGTTTATGGGTGTGTGCGCCAGTGTTGCGGACGTTAGCGGTGTCCTTTTCTCCGCCTTCAGTCCCTCCATATCACGGCACACATGCGCTCGTGCTGCCGAGCTCGCGGGTGAGTCGGAGAGCTCATGAAGGGGGCTCGTGCAGGCGTCTCGCTCCGCCTATCAGCGCCATCTTGTGAGCGAGTGTCGGAGAGAGGACGGAGTGTTTTTCCTGCAGGCAGTCGGACTGTTAAAGGTTCTCCATGTTTGTGAGGAAACCAGCGGCGAACCTGGACCTGATATGGTGCAAAAATGGGTGGTAGGCATGCGCTGTTCACATGCCTGATTAGAAGAGTCACACGGCTGCTGGAGGCTGTCCACAATCAGATGCGGAGAGAGGACTTTGTTTGGGAAATTTGAGACATGACTAACAACTCCTAAATTCTAGGCAGAAGGCGCACACGGTATGTGATTATTTTTGTTTATGAACATTTGTTAAGTGTTATAATTCATTTGTATTCATGTTTCTTATGTCTGTATTTTTAGTTTTTCACGGTGTTTAAGGGCGAAGATTTGCTGTGGCAAAATAAACAAAAAACTTGTCAACATCAGTTGGAGCGTGGTTTTCTGACTTAGAAGACGACTTTGGGAGCGGTCACAGTGGTCATTCTGGTGATGCTCCTGAGGGGGCTGCGTCACGCTGCACCCAGCGCTGCTTGCTTTACATGTGACTTCTAAATAAATGTTACATCTTTGAATTGAAGAATTCTCTGGCTTGTTCTTGGATCTTTCAATCAAAGAATTGGGTTTTTCTAACAAACTAGTGCATTGTGAAGAAAGGAAACAGGTGAGTCAACGAGCTGGACAGCACAAGAACTTTATTCTTTCTCCAACATAAATTACAGCAAAAAAAGCCCCCGGGTCTCTGTGCATTCCCCTTTTATATCTTTAATACCATGCATCGAGATGCGGAACTTCCGACCATCATATACAGTATTGTGTTTACAACAAAGCCTGTGTGGCACATTAACATGACACAACGCCGGCGCTGCTCTCACACCCTTCTTCTCCAGTAGCTCCGGCGTCTACTCCTCTCCCGGTGGTGGTGGGGGGGGTGCATAGTCCTTACTGTCCCGTCTGATACCCCCCCCCCCCCTCCCCCGCCGGTGCCACCTCCTTTTTGGGTCCATTGTTCCCCCCTTCCCCATTTGCCTTCTTCTCTGGGTGGAGAAGTCCCGCACCATGCCCCCACAGCATAAAGCAAAAGTGAAACAACTGCAGTTTGCATTGAAAAGTTTAAATTGCAAAGAAATTAAATGTTTCTGTTTATGTGAAGAAAACCTATTTGAAAAAAAGTGAGATGTAATGATATAAGAAATATATACTTAAGAGATACAGAATTACCGGATTACACCAGAGGGTGGTAGTAAAGTGCTGTACATATGTGTATATTGCATTATGGGTACTGTAGTAGCAGTGTATAATAAAGATACCTGTTGAAGAGATCTCAGTGTGCATGTATTCCCTCACTCAATTACAAATAAGAACAATACACCCTTGGCTGGAACAAGTCTAAAGATGAGGCCGCTAGCCTTTAACTTAGCATTGGCTCAACTTCCATTTTTGATATTTTACCAACCCTGACCATTTATTCAAATCATACACACTTGTTATCTTTATTATACTCTGGTCTGGATGTCTCCTCAATCAGCATCTATTAGCTGCTGTTAGCAGAGCTAGCCATCCTGTCATTCGGGGTTGTTTCTGTGCAAATTACACCCCAGCAGAGTGACCACGTGTCCCGCTTTTTGTGGGACTGCACAGCATTTTGAGCCGTTTTGGTCATTCTGCAAATTGAGATGTTGTCCCACATTCTGATGGCCTAAAAATTTCAAAGACTGCATGGATGCTTTCAAAGATTACCTTATATCCAGTTGTCGTGAGGAACGTAGGACAGGCTGTCATCTCAGAGGCTGTGACTGATGTCAAACTGTGCGCATGGGTCAATCACAGCTTAACCTAACGCTGTATCAACCCCCCCCCAACACAGATAGTTTGGAGGGAGTGCTCCAGCTGGGACTATGCTAATGTCACTGGAACAACAAAAAGAGTGCAGCTTGAAACAAGAGGGAGAAAATATCTACAGCTAGGTATAGCCAGTGGAGGACAATTCAGAGAGCCTTCTGTGTTTTATGCCAGACTCATTTTTCAGTTGCTCATGGGGGCGATTACTACTTGAAGTGACACGGCATATGTGACGCCCACAGAAAGAGTTGCACAGACAGAGGCATGCCAATCTATGGACACATTCCTGCTGAAACCTAAAGATGATTCCTGGACAGATAAGGTAGCAGCTGCTGAACTAACCAGCATTTACCACACTGTACAGCACTCCCACTCATACCGACCAGCAGACTGTGGCACTAAGCTCAAGCCGGTCATTTTTCCAGACTCAGCGACAGTGGAAAAATTACGTGGTCATGCAAATGTATTAAATACAGAATTGACTATTGTGGTACCCCATATGTATGATGCTAGATTTTAATACCAGACTGGCACTGATCTTGTCTTTCAGCCACATGCTTTCCATGGTACTGACGTGCACAACCCATGTGAGCCTGGCTGCAGTTACTTTGGTGGACTATAGACTGTGAGCCGAGCAAAGCTGAAAAGACTTATTTTTATTCCATATTATTCATTTAAAATTGGGAGTCATTTTGAGCTATGTTAGTTTTACTGTTTGGCTTCTAAAAAAAAAAAATAAAAAAAAAATATATACACGCACACACACACACACACACACACACTACTCACAAAAAGGGACATTTGGCTTCCGGGTGAAATTTATGGAAAATGTAAAAAGTTCACACTACAGTGATATTATATCATAAAAGTAGGGCATTTAGGTAGACACATGCAATGGTGATTTCTTCATCTCAAACAATTTACTGAAACAAAAGCCAACAACAGTAGTGGGTATATCACAACAAAAAATGTCAATGTCTCAATAACTTGCCATGTGCCCCTGAGCATCAATTACAGCTTGACAACGTCGTCTCATGCTGTTCACAAGTTGACTTATTGTCTGCTGAGGTACTGCATTCCAGTCTTCTTGAAGGGCGGCCCTCAGGTCATTGAGGTTGTGGGATGCAGGGTTACGAGCCTCTACACGGCGACTCAGCTGATCCCATAGGTTTCCTAGGGGATTCAGGTCTGGAGAAAGTGCAGGCCACTCCATTTGAGGTACCCCAGCCTCCAGCAGCCATCCCTTAATGATGTGACCTCGACGAGCTGGAGCATTGTCATCCATGAAGATTAAATTAGGCCTGTGTTGTTGATGCAGGGGCAAAATGACTGGATTAATGATGTTATTCAGGTAGTATCGGCTTGTCACTGTACCATTCAAAAGTGTAGGGCAGTTCTGTATTGACTAGACACACCTGTGTCCAGACTGTAACACCACCACCAGCAAAGGCTCGTCTGGTGGCAACAGTGGCTGATGCATAGCGCTCTCCTTGATGTCTCCAACATCATTGGCAGCCATAATTTCTGCTCAACATGAATCAACTTTCATCAGAGAACAGCATTGAGGCCCACTGGTCCCTTGTCCAGCGTAAATGCTCCCTGGCCCATGCAAGATGATGGCGCCTGTACCTGGTGGTGTGGTCAGGTACCCTTGCAGGTTGTCTAGCACACAGACCATGGCACGCTGATGTAAATGGTTTTGAATGGTCTGACGTGACACTTTAGTGCCTCTCACCTCCCTTAAATGTGCCTGGAGTTGAGTGGCATTCATCATCTGGTTCTGCAGGGCACTGTTCACAATGAAGCGTCATCAGTGTGGAAGGTGGCCAAAGGACATCCACTTCTATGCTTTTCTGTGACTCTTCCCATCTCTCTGTATCTGTTGCAACCTGCTGATGACACTAAGGTCAGTGGCCACTTCCCTCTGAGAGCATCCTGTTTGAAGCCTCGCAACGGCGAGGTACTGTTGATCAACTGTGAGGTGTCGTCTTGGTCTCATGCTGTCAAAATGTGAACAGCATGATGAAGAGGACTGTTTAAATACCAATTCTAATTGAACCAGAAAATGTATTGGTCAATTCATGGATCAAACATCTGTTGTGAATTTTGCTCTTAAGCACCTTGTTAGAGAACAGTAAATAATGCACAAAGTACTGAAACATTGAACAGGTGAACATGCACATTCAAAAGGTTAGAGAAGGTCAAGTTAAGTTCACCTGTTAGCCTAACAGGTGAACTTAACAGTTAAGGCCCTTAACAGTTAAGGTTATAGTGCATTTTAGGTGCATCCTGAAATTTCACCCTGAAGTCGAATATCCATAATTTTTTGTGAGTAGTGTATGTTTGGACTGCATAATCCTGTCTGATTTTAAATGAAACTTTATGCAGAGTTTTAGTAGAAGGGGAATCTTGTTCACAGTACAGTCATTCACTACTGAATGGAAGAGGTGCCGTACTTGGAACATCCTTGAATCAAAAAATAATGCATGAGTTCAATTACGCTATTGGTGGGAGTTATGGTAAATGGTGTTCACTTATATAGCACTTTTTACTCATCTCTGGATGACCAAAGTGCTTTATAGATCCTGCTATCCACACACTGATGGCGGTGGAGCTGCCATACATAATAGGTGCTGGCATGACCCACCAGGAGCAACTGGGGGTTCAGTGTCGTGCTCAAGGACACTTCGACATGCAGACTGCAGACAGAGCGGGAATCAAACCCCTGACCCTCCAATCAGTAGTCGGCCACACTACACCTGAGCCACAGCCACCCCTAGTTAATAAAGATTAAGATCATAACTGCATAGCCTATTATGTGCATTTATTTTTTAATCCAGGCAAAACTAAACTTGATACCACCTTAAGAGATAACTGTCCAACATTTTCCAACTCAAACATGATCTTTGTCCCACATTTGACTGACTGGGACCTGGTCACATCCTATTGACCACTCAAATGTCACACTCCTGTCTGATAATACCTCGTTTGGACTTTTACATTCTCATATTCAACAAATTTTATTAGTCTAACATACAGAGCTAATCTGCTAACTTTAACCTCAAACAACGCATCACCTCACCTGTCAGGACTGACCACAGAGGTAGGGTGGGTGAGCTGGGTCCCATTAGCATTAAAGCTAAATGCTTTAATTGCTTTGAGAAGAGTTCCAAGTTTGGGGGAAAATTGTACTGAAATAAGTCCCTGAGGTGTTTAGACAAATGCAGCCAGACATTTCATTAATGCCTCTGGAGACTGTCAACATATAGGAAAAGAGTATAAAAGGCCCAATTTAAACAATGAGAACAGGGTTAGAGGCATGTTTTATTCCGATACCTTTATGTTGCCCTGTCCCTCTATCTGGCCACCTCTTTCATAGGTTTCTTCTGGCCAAGTACAGGACTCCGCTCCTAGCAGCCAGTACTCTGTCCCACACGAGAGCAGCATGAAGAGAAAGCCTACCGCTCCAAAGAATAAAGCCAGGAAGACGAGCACCTTCAGCCTCTCAGCAGGAGACATGCTTCGGCAGGCCAATCTTTCTATCTTTCCTCTGATGAACTCTTAAAACTGTGCGTGTCCATTATTCTCTGCTGTGAAGAGAAACAGTAAGGGACCGTGATGTCAAACGTCCCTTCCCCTGACAACCAATCAGGCGTGGGAAGGGGCTGAATTAAAATAAACATGTGCATCACATGTCAGAGGGATACGGTTACAGGGGTTGCACACACACAGAAATAGCCTTGTTACTGTTAAAAGTGGAGTGAAAACGATTTCCTCTGCCCATAATACGGCAGCACAGGGAAAGAGAAATACAAATGAAACTTTAAAAAAAAAACCTACACATGTAGCAATATCTCTGTGGCATTTATTAGAATGCCAGCACTGAGATCCAGATTTGGTACAGTACAAGGCTATCCAGTATAACTGAGATCTAGGCAACAGTGACGGTCCAACAACAGTCATTCAAACTGCATGTTCATATATTAATACATTTTTTTTTCCTTTTCCAAGACAGGTTGATAAGAAGCTGATTAATACAGATAACTTAAAGGATTGTTGGGTTATTTAGCCACAATGCTGCAGGACTCAATGAATCATGGCAGAAACAGATTATATCTAAGCCCTCTCTCAAATTTCTTTCCGCCAGTTACCAAGAAAAGAAAAAAATTAGGAACGGTCAGCATGTCTGGCATCGTTTCCATTCATTTGATTATGAAAAAGGTGATAAATAATCTACACTAATTGTCAAAAGTTTGGGCTCATTTCAAACTTTTTTTTTTTAATGGAAAAGCACTTCTGTTGTCTCACATGAACATGACTGGGATGGTCACTCAAGAGAAAAGTGTACGACTCGCTTTACAAAATCAGCACAATCTGACGAGCAGAACTTACAACTCCATAATACACACATTTCTCTTATTCAGTCACTGATGATTTGCAAGCTGCAAGATTTTTTTTTTTTTTTTTTTAAAACAGGCAGTTTAACCAGGTCATTTTTGTGGTGATTATTTTGCTTATCTGCTGCTAATGGACTACGCGGTTTCTGTCCAGCACCTCTGACTGTACATGATAATTTTATTTGGGAGGGTTGCGCCAACTACAGTGCGGCAGTTTGGCCAATTTATTGTTCCCCAAAAAATCTGTGGTGCCACAAAACAAAATGTTAAAATGGGAAAGTTATACCAGCTCCCTTGTCCACTTCAGTAATTAATGATTTCCCTCATTGTTTATCATATTCAACAACAGTCAGACTTTGCTTTTATTGATTCAGCTGAATGTTTTACATCATTAAATAAATTGAAATGGCATCGAGTAAAAAAAAAAATAAAAATCCGCCCTTATATTTGATATTTTGTGGCAAACCTTTTTAGCAGCAATTACTGCCCTTCACAATGAGAAGTCTGCATTTGACAACAGGTATTTTGGTCTCAGGTTTGAAGGGTTGTGTCTGCACACTGCAGTTTTCAAATTTTTCCTTAGACATTCAATCGGCTTAAGATCAGGGCTTACTGAGGGCCATTTAAGAATAGTCCAGTGTGGTTTCTCAGTCATTCTTGAGTGTCTTTGACCTGCAACCGACGCTCAGCTGGAACCCATTACTGTGCTGTCAAAAAAAAAGGTGAGAGTTACTTTGACCTTGGAGATCAGCTTAAATGATTTTGGGTGGTTTCTGAGGCTGTTTTCCTACAGTGCGCACTGTCCTTCTGATCAACCTGGGGTTACATTTCTTCTTGCGTCCATGTCCTGGGAGGTTTTCTGCAGTCCCATGGGCCTTGTACTTTTTAATGACGTTGGTAACTCTGGTCACAGGAACATCACGCTGCCTGGAGATCGTCTTATAGCCTTTACCTTTAACATGGTTATCTATAATCTTCTTCCTGAGCTCCTCAGACAGCACTCTCCTTCACGTTTTCCAGTCCATGTTCAGAGTGGTGCACACAATGATCCCAAACTATACACTGGCATGTTTGTTCCCCTTTAAACAGGCTGAATGACTGAAGGTACCATCTTTTTTGCTCATGCCATAATAATTTAATTATATGAAATACTCAACTGAATCAATCGAGAGCAAAGTCTGATTTGTGTTAAATATGATATAAACAATAAGATATGCCATTTAACTTCTTTAGTTTCAAACTGTACCAACAAATCTGCCCACATCTGTACATGCTCTAAAGAGCCAAATGCAAACTTTTAACCTCAACTGCAAATTAATGGATTCATTTCTTTTTCGGTCAAGACCACAGTTTGTTATAACTAAAAATGTTGCAGGTGCAAATTTATTAACTGGTTTTTAGACCAAGTTCAAGACAACAATGACCAACTGCAGTCTAAGATGGTAACTTGAGTTGGTGTTAATTTATTTTAAGTTTTTATGTTCTTTTTTTCTACAAGAACTGGTATTTATTGATGAGATATGAGCCTTTAAACTGATTACTTTGGGACTAAAAGAAATGGGGTGGTAAACAAAAATTCTGACACCCTTTGACAAATGGCATATTTCGATTTTCTGTTTTTTTTAATTGGTGTATTTGAGTCTTCATTTTAGCCAAATACACATGAATATTTGCTTGAAATTTATGTTTTAATGTCCTACAAAAGCTATGTTAACATATTTTCAATTAAATATGCCATTTCTCAAGGGGTTGCCAAATTTTTGCATTCCACATTACAGTCAGAGTGCATAGCTCCCTTCACTCGTTTGGTGCATCCCTGGCAAAAGCAATCAATTATGTGAGGAAACTGACTGTTTGCGCAGAAAAAAATCTGATCAATGTAATGGCATTTTGCCCAGATTCCCACCTGAGCCAGATTATGTTTGGTGAAGGAGAGTAGTACACTCTAGCATTTCAGGGACTTTGAAACCATGTTGAAACCGATGATCTTCCCAACCAAATGTGATGCTTCTACAACTAGCTGCTCGCTCATGGTTGTGTTAAATAAAACCTGACTTTTCTTTCTAAAACAAGAACATCTAAAAATGACCTCAAACGTTTGAGTAAAAGTGTACTGAAGCATGTCCTGCTTCGTGTGGGGGGGGGGGGGGTTACAAGGTTTCATTTCCTCCAAAACTACAGAACACAGAGCAAGAATCCAACCCATATACACAAAGAAGTGCATTTATACAGGAGTCATGTTGATTAATTACATATTCCAACCCTGTGAGGACACAATAAGTAATACGAGGCACGCAGAAATTAAAGATTCATCACCTGCTGTTATTATCATCATTAGCCTACTTGTAGTAAACATTTTGTCTGAGGATCCTTTGGACTAAGTCACCTCTTTCCTCTAATTCGTGAGGACACTGCCACGCTTTGGGCAGTGTGTTTGGTCCACTGTTGTTCAATCAATCAGCCGCAGAATCCATGCAAAAGGCTTGTGGTACTTCCACAGCATTGTGAGGTCTTGCGGTGTTTCAATGTGTTTTCTGTTGCTGTCGTTTTTTTTCCTCCCTCTACATTTGCTGAATCCAGCCCCTAAGACATTACTCCAAACACGGGGTTGTGGCGGCAGATGCTCGGCCCGATCTCCTCATAGTCCTTTTTGGTGTGGCACACTTGATAGAACTCGGGCTGCAAAAATTAGAAAAATTACTGAGACAATTAAGAATCACATTTGAGATCATTGCACTTGAAACACATAGAAGGTAAGGGGCATGTGGCAGGGATGATATGGTTAAAACAGCTGACAATACTCACAGTAGAGGCCAGCATTGATCCTCCGAACCAGACAGCGTACCTCTGCATGTGATGAGTGATGACTTGCACATCGATGGGTTTGGGCTGCAAAGAAAGATGCAATTGGAGCTAGCTGGTTTTAATATTTTATTTTTGTGTGTGTGTGTGTGTGTGTGTGTGTGTGTGTGTGTGTGTGTGTATACAGAGGGGAAAATAAGTATTGAACACATCAACATTTTTCTCATTAAACATATTTCTGATGGAGCCATTGACCTGAGATTTTCACCAGATATCAGTAACAACCAAAGTAATCCATACATACGAAGAAATCAAGGCAACTGTATTCACAAAACAAGTTATATTTAAAAAAGTGGAATGACAGGGAGTAAGTATTGAACGCATGAAGAAAAAGAGGTGTAAAAAGGCAGAGAAAGTCAAGAAACCAGCTGAAATCCATCAGAATTGATGAAGCTATCCCATCCCCCATCAGTGCAAATTAATTTCAGCTGGTTGAGTCCTGACTGACAGCCTTTAAGAAGGTCTGTGAGTATCACATTGTCACACCACAACAAACCTATGATGGGTAGAAGCAAAGAGTTCTCTCTAGACCTTCGCAACCTTATTGTTGCAAAGCATAATGATGGCATTAGTTACAGGCACATTTCTAAACTGCTCAATGTTCCAGTGAGTACTGTTGGAGCCATCATTCTGAAGTGGAAAGAACATCATCTTACCATAAACCGGCTACAACCAGGAGCTCCTCACAAGATTTCTGACAGAGGAGTCAAAAGAATTATCAGAAGAGTTATCCAAGAGCCAAAGACCACAAGTGAGGAACTCCAGAAAGACCTGGAGTTAGCAGGTACTGCTGTTTCAAAGAAAATAGTAAGTAATGCATTCAACCGACATGGGCCCTATGCCCACTCACCTTGCAAGACTCCATTGCTGAGAAAAAAAAACAAAAAAAAAAAACATGTCGAAGTTCGTTTAAAGTTTGCTGCAAAACATTTTGGCAAGCCAGTAAAATACTGGGAGAATATAGTCTGGCCAGATGAGATCAAAACTGAACTTCTTGGACGCCACAACACAGCATGTTTGGAGGAGAAATGCCACTGAACATCCCATCATGGTGTGGGGGTGTTTTTCAGTACATGGTACAGACAGACTTCATATAACTGAAGGAAAGATGAATGGACAAATGTACAGAGACATCCTTGATGAGAACCTGTTGCCATCTGACAAGATACTGAAGATGAAGCCTTTTCTACTAAATATTAAATTAATTTCACCAAGCGTGTTCAATACTAATTCCCTGTGCCATTCCACTTTATTAAATATAAGTTGTTTTGTGAACAGTTGCCTTGATTTCTTTGTATGTATGGATTACTTGGGTTGTTACTGATATCTGGTGAAAATCTCAGGTCAATGGCTCCATCAGAAATATGTTTAATGAGAAAATGTTGATGTGTTCAATACTTATTTTCCCTGCTGTACATGGATCGTACTAGATGTATAATGCAACTAGTTTGTTCTTCTGTAGCTATTTGTTTCTTCAATAGTATCAGTCTATGGAGCAAAGAAGACAAAAACCATCATGCACTATAAATGATGAAATGTTTGTATACAGCATATTCCTAAAGAAAAGCACTGTCATGCCTTTTTAGTGCCACAAGGGCGATCTACAGTCCTAGTACGTGTGGTGCCACTCCAATAAAGGATAAAGACGGCAGTTTCCTGAAGGATGAAGAAAGCATTAATCGCCGCTGGAAGGAACACTTTACAAATCTAATCAACTGTGAATCTCTGGTAGATGATACTATTTATCTAGAGATCCCTCAGCTGCCTGTGGCTAGCAAGCTTGGTTGAGAACCCTTCCTTGTTGAAGTAAAAGCTGGCATTAGTCAGTTAAAGAACGGAAAGGCTCCTGGCTGTGATGGAATACCAGCAGAGATCTTTAAACTCGGTGGGGAAGAGCTTACCTGCTGTCTCTACCAGCTTATACTTCTCATCTGGCAACGAGAGAAAATCGTTCCAGAGCTAAGGGATGCTGAAATTGTGAAAATCTTTAAGAAGGGATGTAAGTTGAACTGTGGAAACTGCCGGGGCATCTCACTTCTTGCCACTGCTGGCAAAATCCTTGCCCGAATCCTTGCCAATCGTTTGTATCGACATGCGAAAAAATTTCTCCCGGAATCACAATGTGGTTTCCGACCTAATCGAGGAACTATCGATATGATTTTCTCCGCCCGTCAGCTACAAAAGAAGTGTCGTAAACAACATCAGCCACTTTATATGGCCTTCATTGACCTCACAAAGGCATTCGATTCAGTAAACTGCAAAGCCCTATGGAAAATCTTGGCCAAGTGTGGATGTCCTGAAAAATTTATTCGTATTCTCAGGCTTCTCCATGACAACATGACTCCAAGAGTCCTTAATAACAACACTGCCGCCAGTGAGTCTTTCAATGTGCAAACGGGCGTAAAACAAGCTGTGTGATTGCACCCACTTTGCTTTCCATTTTTGTAGCAGCCACCATGCATCTAAGTAAAGAACAGAATGACTGGTGGGATAGAAGTCGTCTACAGAATGGATGGTGGTTTATTCAGTCTTAAGAGGCTTAAGGCAAAGACTAAGACCACTAGTATTATCAGTGATGGAACTGCAGTACACTGACGACAACCGTGTCTGTGCTTCCTCGGAGGAAGACCTTCAAGCAACTCTGGACGCCTTTGATGATGCTTACCGGAGACTTGGCCTTTCTATAAATGCAAAGAAGACAGAGATACTCTTTCAGCCAGCACCAGAACAAGCTCAGACCAATCCATCCCTTAAAATTGAAGACTCGGCCCTACACAATGTACACAGTTTCTCCTACATAGGCAGTATCCTCTCAAACAAGGCAGACATTGATGCTGAGATCCAACATCAACTCCAAGCTGCCAGCTATGCCTTTGGACGACTGCGAGAGAGAGTATTTAACGAAAGGGGTATACGTACTGACACCAAAATCTGGGTGTACAAGGCTGTTGTAATTCCGACACTCCTGTATGGCTCAGAGATGTGGACAACTTATCGACGGCATGTGAAGATCCTTGAGAAATACCATCAGCACTGCCTCTGCCGAATTCTTGGCGTCAGCTGGATGGATCGATGAACAAATGTCAGTATTTTGGAAGAGTCAAATTGCACCAGCATCGAAGCAATGATCATCCAAAACCAACTTCATTGGTTCAGTCATCTGTCACGGATGAACAACTCTCACCTTCCAAAACAGTTGCTGTTTTGACAACTTCGATCAAGGGGAGGTTAAAGCAAGCGCTTTAAGAACAACATCAAAGCCTCCTTAAAAGCATGTGGCATCAGTACAGATAAGTGGGAGGATGTCATTTCCAACAGATCCCGTTGGTGTACGACCGTGTACGAGCGTGTCCCATTTTGAGGTCCAAAGATGAAATAGGGCCCAAGAGAAGCGCCTGATGAGGAAAGAAAGTGAAAAGGAACCCACACCACTGACTACTGCCTACAAATGTGACGAGTGCGGACGACTATACGCATCCCACATAGGACTGACTAGTCACCTGTGGGTGCACAAAACCCAATAACAAGACACCCCTTGGATGACAATCCTACCGAGTCGAGTGATACCTGATGATGATGATGACTGAAAGGCACTGTCATGCCTAAATATATAGATAAAAATACTGTAATGTAAAAAAGAATGTAAAGAAGGTAAATATTTTAATAAGGCAAACTGCAAGATAATAAAAACATTTACATAGATTTTCCTTTCAAACCAAATAAAAAAAAATGCAGGCTGCCTAAAAGCACTTATCATATGGCAATTGCTTACTTATTTATAATACACACAGAAAAAAAGATTTGTCTGTGTTGTTTTCAAGGCCTCTCCCTGTCCTAACATTTACACTCATGGTGCTAACAAATTTTTAATTTTTTTCTAAAATTCAAACCTCTAAGGTTAAATATCTGTAACATGAGCAAAACAATAAAATAACCACCAAACCTGCATCTAAGCAGTTTGCCTGAAGATAATGTGCTTCTTTTCTGGCACTTTTGAGCATTTCCCATCAGCCTTTGGGGCTGCTTTCACCCGGTTTCATTCAAAAAATTCAGAAGTGTTTTGTGTATGTATGTATCCATGTCCATCCATCCGTCTTCTACCGCTGTTCCAGAGGTCCGGGTTGCAGAGGCAGCATTTCAAGCTGAAAAGCCCAGACTTCCCCCTCCCCAGCCACCTGCTCCAGCTCTTCAGAGGGGATACAAAGGTGTTCCCAGACCAGCTGGGAGACATAGTCTCTCCAGCGAGTCCTGGGTCTGCCCCGGGGAGACGTGCCTGAAACACCTCAAGTGAGAGGCGTCCAGCAGGCATCCTGATCAGATGCCCAAACCACCTCAACTGGCTCTTTTCAATGTGCAGGAGCAGCAGTTTTACTCTGAGCCTCTCCCGGATGACTGAGCTCCTGACCCTATCAAAGGGGTCTGCAACCTCTGCCAGCCGAAGATCCATTTTGCCCATCTTCGACTAAAACAGAAGTGGCTGAGGACTGCAATGGCAATTTGATCTTTAAAATAAAGGTTATGCTGCTTATAAAGCTTTTTATATACTGTACAAAGCTCTGAATATTATGTGGTATTAATGAATTCCTACTACAACAATGGAAAAAAACTGTCAGGCTTTATACCGTGAGTGGACATACACACACACACACACACACACACACACACACACACACACACACACACACACACACACACACACACACACACACAGCGCAGCGCATCCTGAAAGTGTTCACAGCGCTTCACTTTTTCCACAATTTATTTTACAGCCTTATTCCAAAAGAGATTAAATTTATTTTTTCCCTCAAACTTCTACACACAACACCCCATTAATGGCAACATGAAAAAAGTTTTGAGATTTTTGCAAATTTATTGAAAATAAAATCACATGTGCATAAGTATTCACAGCCTTTGCCATGAAGCTCAAAATTGAGCTCAGGTGCTCCTGTTTCCACTGATCATCCTTGAGATGTTTCTACAGCTTAACTGGAGTCCACCTGTGGTAAATTCAGTTGATTGGACATGATTTGGAAAGGCACACACCTGTCTATATAAGGTTCCACAGTTGACAGTGCATGTCAGAGCACAAACCAAGCATGAGTCAAAGGAATTGTCTGTAGACCTCCGAGACAGGATTGTCTTGAGGCACAAATCTGGGGAAGGGTACAGAAAAATTTCTGCTGCTTTGAAGGTCCCAATGAGCACAGTGGCCTCCATCATCCATAAATGGAAGAAGTTTAGAACCACCAGGACTCTTCCTAGAGCTGGCCGTTCATTTAAACTGAGCGATCGGGGGAGAAGGGCCTTAGTCAGGGAGGTGACCAAGAACTCGATGATCACTCTGTCAGAGCTCCAGCATTCCTCTGTGGGGAGAAGAGAACCTTCCAGAAGGACAACCATCAATGCAGCAATCCACCAATCAGGCCTGTATGGTGGAGTGGCCAGACCGAAGCCACTCCTTAGTAAAAGGCACATGGCAGCCCACCTGGAGTTTGCCAAAAGGCATCTGAAGGAATCTCAGACCATGAGAAACAAAATTCTCTGGTCTGATGAGACAAAGACTGGACTCTTTGGCATGAATTCCAGGCATCATATTTGGAGGAAACCAGGCACCACTTACCACCAGGCCAATACCATCCCTATAGTGAAACATGGTGGTGGCAGCATCATGCTGTGGGGATGTTTTACAATGGCAGGAACTGAGAGACTAGTCAGGATAGAGGGAAAGATGAATGCAGCAATGTACAAAGACATCCTGGATGAAAACCTGCTCCAGAGCGCTCTTGATCTCAGACTAGGGCGATGGTTCATCTTTCAGAAGGACAACAAACCTAAGCACACAGCCAAGCTATAAAAGGAATGGCTTCAGGACAACTCTGTGAATGTCCTTGAGTGGCCCAACCAGAGTCCAGGCTTGAATCCAACTGAACACCTCTGGAGAGATCTGAAAATGGCTGTGCACTGATGTTTCCCATCCAACCTGATGGAGTTTGAGAGGTGCTGCAAAGAGGAATGGGCCAAACTGCCCAAAGATAGGTGTGCCAAGCTTGTAACATCATATTCAAAAAGACTTGAGGCTGCTGCCAAAGTATTGAGCAAAGGCTGTGAATACTTATATACATGTGATTTCTTAGTTTATTTTTAATAAATTCGTAAAAATCTCAAAAAAAAAAATTCATGTTGTCGTTATGGGGTATTGTGTGTAGAATTTTAAGGAATAAGGCTGTAACATAAAATGTGGAAAAAGTGAAGCGTTGCGAATACTTTCAGGATGGTGTGTGTGTGTGTGTGTGTGTGTGTGTGAACTTAGCATTACAAACCACCCACACACCTTTTTTTCCTTTTCTGGCAAAATGTTTCAATCAAGCATGAGAAACTACCCACAAGAAGATTAAAGCTGGGCGACGTCTCAAATCACCATCATGGTTTATTGAAAATTTTGTCTCAGTTTCTGAGTTTTTGCGGGACAATGCAAAATAAAAAAATATCCAATTTTGAGAAAATGATTTATTGAATTGAGTTGTTTGTGTGCACTTGATGCAATTTATTTTCATGTTTTAGTTATGAGTGAGTCTATACAATTGAGCTAATTATCAGAAAGCTTTATTTTGAAGTAATCACATGCATTTTCGCCATATATTTTCTTGATTTCTTAAGGTGCTACAGATTATGTTCCCATTTTAAACTTCTTAATGTGGCTCGATGCTAAATTCAATGCTTGTATGCATAATCTCACTGTATTTGCCAGCAACTTCTGATTTCAGATGTGTCAGGCCCTCAGTGCAACTAGAACACACTTTTTGTAAATAGTAATACCTCAATACCTGTGAGACTATATTGAGTACGTGTGCAAAACAGCCAACATGAACTGGCCCTTTATTTCCACAGCAAGTACCATATTTGCAGCATTGAAGCAAATCTTTCACGCAGCACAAATACATATATTAAGTAATGTAAACATGTAGCAAGCACACCCACTTATATCTGAGGGATTGTGCTAATGAGGGCAAACAAGTAATCAACCTTGAGATTCTGCCGTCACCAGAGACTGCCACTCACCTGCAGACGGACGGATCAGAAGCTGAAACGGTCTGTCTGTTGTATATATTCATCCCATGTACGCCTCCCACGGACATGCTACGGCTACAGGTGAAAGCCCTACCCGATAATGCTGTAAACTTAAACATCACGGCTTTGGTTTTGTCGAGCTCTTTGCTACCTTCACAGTTCTTGAATCCAAATAGTCAGCTGCGTGCCGCCATGTTGATCCACTTTGACCCGCAGCTTAACTCTCGTGCGATTGTTCAATCATGTGAGAGTTCGGCCGGCTCAAGGATAACTAGCGTTTTGTGTTTCATAGACAAAAAAGCATTATATTAAAAGATCGATCTGCAGATTTTGTGAATTAATATCGGCTCAGTCAAGCGTGGATCGATTTGAATCAGAGAATGGACCTTTTGAACCCACCCCGAGTGGCCATAAAACTTTTTTCCCCCTGCAGTGTGTCTTAAGGTCTCTGCAGCTTTCAGTTACTGAATGCTTTTCTATTGAAAAGTTTCCATTTGCTGCAGTCAGACCACATCTGGCTCTGTTCTCATTTGCTTGCACACAGCTCATTATTTTTGACTCATAATATGAAGCTGAAGAAACTACTACAGCAAAGAACAAAGAATTAACAAGAAAACAAAGAGTGATTTTTTTTTATTTGATTTTGTATACTTTATTGATCCCCAGAGGGGAAATTGAGGGCATCCACCTGGATGGATGAAGCAGCCACAGTACGGCACTATCCCTTAACCATTCACACACACATTCACACCTAGGGCCACTTTAGAGTCTCCAATTAACCTAACTTGTATGTTTTTGGCCTGTGGGAGGAAACCGGAGAACTCCCGGAGTAAACCCACGCAGACATGGGGAGAACATGCAAACTCCACACAGATCACTGTTGGTCAGGGGCTGGAATCGAACCAGGGATCCCATGGCCAAGCGTGAGTTGCTGTGCTGCTGCAGTGCTAACCACTGCACCACTGCACTGCCCAAATCCATTCATAGTTGTAATTCCTATCTAATTAGTACACCACCTTGTGCCAAAATGTCTGCAAGACCTTACACCCAAACACCAAACAACTCCACCCCTCCTTTTACCTTCAGCTTGCCGCCGCTCAGCTCCTCACTAATTTTTAGCCGTGCGTCAACAGTCCTCTTCAGATCCCTCTGCAGGCGTCTGCCAAAGTCCCTGAACATGGTAGAGCCTCCAGAGAGCACGATGTTCTGGGACACAAGACGCACGCATCACTTACCGCTTATCAACTGTGCATGAGCTTTATCGTGATCAGAAGATGTGGACAGTGGTGCAGGCGTACCTTGTAGAGCGGACGCCTGACATCGATGGGGCAGTTCTGGATGACCTCGTCCACCACTTCAGAGATGGGCTGGGTGAAGTCTGGGTTGGCAAACTGCACAGAAAAACAACGTCAGAAAATCTGGCTGCTATTTCAGCTGCATGCTGGTATGAAAGGGACAATCTACTCTACCTCAGGGTGGAAAAAGATCTCAGGCCCGAGGAAGCGCTCATATCCAACATCGATGGTGAACTCCTTCTTGGTGATGGCGTTGACACCTGTGTACTGTTTGATCCACTTGGAGCCGTCGTTGTCATACTTGTTAAACTCCTTCACGAGGTCAGGGCAGACATAGCTGAAGCGCTCCTTAAAAAGCAGATGACAGCACTACATTTAGATAATAACAGTGAAAAAACGCTGAAACAATTGGAGGTGGGGGGTGTGTGCATTAAAAACAATTAGGGGCATCCGATGACCAAGTGGTTAAGGCACAGATCACAAGAGCATGTTGACTCTCCCCTACTCTCCACACCGTTTCATGTCCATCTTCAATATACCACCCAATGAAAGGCTAAAATGCCCCAAAATAAATCTTACAACTCTCTTTGTTGGCCCTGCGATGGACTGGCGATCTGTCCAGGGTGGACCCTGCCTTTCGCCCAAAGATGCTGGGATAGGCTCCAGCCCCCCGCGACCCGAAAAGGATTAAGCGGAAGAAGATGGATGGATGGATGGAAGTTTAAACAGTGAAAAATCAGATCTTAGACCAGTGGTCTTCAACCAGCAGCTCAGGGGACATTTTTCTATAACCAGTGGCTCTCAGTGTTGGTGACAAAAAAACAAAGGCCTCAAAATTTTCCAAGACAAAGGCTGCAAATGGAAGAAGAAAAGAAGTCTCAAATCTACAAGAACCAAGTTCAAGATTCACAACAAGAGGTAAAAATCTTGAGAAAAATGACAAATTTAAGAAAAAAACAACAATTTAGAACAAAACAGTAAATGCAGCGGTACGGCGCCTTTACTTTGTGGCCTTTACAAGGCCATCAACAGCACCTACCTCACCCGCAAAGCCCTCTGCATTGCAGGTGGTCCCACCCACCCACCCACCCACTCCACAGCTTCTTCAGTCTGCTGCCATCAAGGAGGGGACTGCGGAGTCTCTGGGCCAGGACCAGCAGACTCAAGGACAGCTTCATCCACCAGGCTGTCAGGAAGCACAACTGTCTCCCTGCTCCGCCCCCTCTCCCCCTTCTGCTCCCCCCACCATGAGTCCTGGACTCTGACACCCCCCCCCCCCCCAAACAAAACTCTGCCATCCCTGGGAACTGTTCACTCCCAAACACACACACACACACACACACACACACACACACACACACACACACACACACACACACAGTGATCTCAGGTCTGCACCAGTCACTTTATGCAGCAGTGGACTGCTTCATGCCACTCTAACCCTCTATGTGCCCTGATATGTGCCTTAAGTCACTACATGCTGTCTTAATTTTTATCATGTTTAGATATTTTGCACACCCTTAGTATTTTTAGTTAGCTTCTGGTAGGGGGTTGGTTTTCTTTGCGCTGATGTTTAATGTTTGGTGTTAGATGTTATACTTTACATTCATATTTCCTACTTAGTGTTTACCTTACTGCACTGTGGGTATCAGAATAACGTAATTTCAATTCTCTATGTGCTGTACATATTGGCAGAATTGACAATAAAGTTGACCTTGACTTGAAATGCACATGAGAAAAATGTATGAAAATCAAGTGTAAAACTTACACCAAAAAAAGCTAAAAATCTATTGAAAGACTTGCAAGAAAATAGCAAATTTATCAGGAAAAAAAGGTTAAATTTGAAAATAAAGTTGCAAATTATTTTTTTCAAAAATATGAAAAAATAACTGCGGGAAAAATAGCAGCGTTCAAACTTCATATTTAAAAAGCAACTAGTTTCATATTACTAATAATGATAATAAACCATTTTACATGCATGAATATTTTTGCAACACAATGCAGATTTTTTTTTTCTTTTTTTGGCCAAGACCTCCTTACAATGTCAGAACAGAATCTGCAGACTCATAGGAGACATTAAAATATTAAGACGCTCCCTTTTTAAAGTGAAATGGTTGTTTTATTACAATGCTGACCTCTGGTGGCCAAATTTATAAGTGTGAGAAATGCAGGTCTGCCACAACAAAACAACACCTGTTTGAAATATGGCTTCATTTTTATTAACTAAAATGAAACACAGTAAAGAGGGACAATGGAACAAGACAAATGGTCCAACCATTCATTTTCTGACAGTTATTTGGGTCTGGGTCAATGCCAGCACAATCAGAAATGCTTCCTTTCCCTCAAACCCAGCCATCACCTCAGGCTCTTCAGGGCGATACAGAGAAGATCTAAAGCCAGACAACAAACATGATCATGCCAACTCGTTCTGGGTCTGACCATCAGTTGAGCTTCCCTCTAACACCTCTCGCCAGAGCTGTGTGAACCAGAAGCCTGAATCACCTCAGCTGGCTGAAGATGAACAGTTCTGGATTGAATCTGCTGAATGGTTAAACTACCCACCGCTTCTCCAAGACTAAACCCAGACAGCCTTCAGAGGAACCACATTTCTCTCCATCTCTATTTAAGTCCATCTGCCTTGACTCATGAGAAAAACACTTGTTTACAAGATAAATTTTCACTAAACAATGTCACCCAAATTTGAACCTGTTTGAGATTTTTCATAGATACAAGTATGGTATCAATTTGAAAAGGCGACATCATTCCTTTCTCTAGCTATTACATTCACAATGTAGGTGTTGACGCCACTGACGCCCATCCGCCTGGTGGGGTGACGACAGTACCCCTTCAGCCTCTAGAGGCCGAGGGGTAAAAACAACATTTTTTTCAATCCACTAGATGCTATGTGCTCACTGTCTGATTAGGTCAGCACAGCAAAGAAGTGACTTGTTAGATCCAGCCAGAAGTTGGACACGACAGAGATCAGGGTGGGAAATCTCAGCATATGATACTGCAATACTCAACATATTTTGTGATAATAATGTATTGTGGTGCCTCTGCCGATTCTCAACTCTAAAGATCAGACATGATAAAGACTGACTCACTGGTATATGCCTGACTCTTGCGGTGGTAATGTACAGACTGCACATTGTGTTGTGTTCAGTAAAGCTTTAAACGAGTGATCGGCGCCACAAAACTACTCCTGCCGGTGAAGCTGCCAACTGCTGGCCATTAGTAAGAACACAGTTTTAAAGCCACCAAGTGGTTCCATCCTTTACCTGGATTGTGGTCATCATAGCTGCAAACTCAGAAAAGTTTGTGATTTTAGTACGTAAATTAAGCATTCTGGTGTACTCTGAGAAGGAAAGAAAGGGGAAAGACGACAACTTGCTTACGAACAAAGCACATTTATTAACAATGTTTAACACACTTAACATTGAAAATTATTTTTTTTCAAACTTTCAATGCTACACATTAATGTAGCAGTAAAATTAACCTATAGATAAATATACTATACAATAATGAAACACTATTTTACACGATGACCAAAACACATGACACCCAAAGGGAAAAAAAACGTTCACACTGTAGTAACTAACTCACGCATACTTAAATTATATGATCAGAGGTAAATGGTGTTCACTTATATAGCACATTTTTCTCATCTCTAGATGACCAAAGCGCTTTACAGATCCTGCTAGCCACACATTCCCACACTGATGGCGGCAGAGCCACCATACACCGGCACCGGCCCGACCCACCAGGAGCAACTGGGGTTCAGTGTCTTGCACAAGGACACTTCAAAATGCAAACTGCAGACAGAGCGGGAACCGAACCCCTCACCCTCTGATCAGTAGTCGACCACACTACGCCTGTGCCACAGCCGCCCCCAGTGCGTACAGTAGCCAGAAATTGTACTCCTGTAAAAGCAGTGTTGTCTTATGAAATTAATAATTAAGAGTAGACACCCCAAAAATTACTAGGTGAGAAGCGTACTAAAGCACCTGCTTAAAAAAAATACTTGAGTAATGGCTTAGTTTTGGAAGTCTGAGTTTTTTTCTCCTAAATTTATAACCATTTTCTACTTTTTCTCTGTAGCTTAGTTTTTAACCTAAATTTCCAACTATCTTCCTCATAAATTTGTAATTTCCTTTTGTAAAATTATGACTCTTCATGTACATTTGAAACTTTATTATCATTAATTTGTGGATTATTTTGTGGCTAATTTCTGTCTATTTTTACAAAGAAATTACTGTCTTTCTAATAAATTTTAAACAGTTTATGGTAAAATTTTAATTTTTTCCTCATAATTGAAACTTTTGATCATAATTTTGCAGAGCCAGAATAGAACAATAAATTCAACTCTGATTTCAAACAAATACAGTATATAAAAGTATTAATAAAATTATATTTAATTAAATAAAATTAACTAAAATGACCTTATATTTCTATATATTCACAATTTTTAGAACACTCCTCACCAACCAGACAACAGGAAAAACCTCCCATGTTTGGAAATCTAAATGTTGGCAGGTTTAGTTTGTCTGAAGGCTGGAGGACATAAACGGATTTCAGCCACTGACTTCATGAATTTGGGTCATTATAAGTTGCTAGATACATAAAAATGAACATAAATTACTTAATATTGTAGTGATTGATGAAGAGACTACAGTCACAGCACAGCAACAAGAGTGGAAATAAATCTGCCAAATTAGATTAATTTTGAAGCTGCAGCAGACAAACGAGTGTTTCACAATTACAAAAATATCGGAGCATCTGAGAGTGAGAAGAAAAAGAGCACTTTTCCACTCCCTCCCTCACGGAGTCTGCAGCGCTCTGACCGTCTGCTGGAGACAACGCTTCCTGGTTCCCTTAACATTAACGGGCACCTCTGCTACTCTTTTTGTCCATGAACGCTCCCACCGAAAAAAAAGCTTAACACACATAATACAATTAACTCCAAACTCCCGCTGACGGTGGCAAAAGATGAGAAAGGCAGAAGACGACACGGTTATCTTAATTGTGATTGGTGAAATGACACCACATGATGCGTTCCACCAAAGACGGTTTATTGTGAAGAAGATGACTGCCCCCGCCACGGTTTCTGAAAGCCCCGTCTTGGACAGCAGCCCCCCTCCCCCTCCTTCCCCACGAGGAAAAAAACCCCACTTCAGATCTACACGATTCACATGAGTGACATATTTGGGATTCATTTTGGCAATTTTCGCTGAAAAGTGGCTAATTTGCAGGTATAAGTTATTAAATCAAATGTACTGACCTTGACAGCTTTAGCCGTTTCCAGAGACTGCTCCGGAGGAATTCCCACCTCTCGCTCCCTCAGCAGCTGCTGGATGAAGTATGTGATGTCTCGACCGGCGATGGGAATGTGCTTGATGCAGCTGCCGATAACGTAACCCTCAGCCTGGATCGTAACCAGATATGGAGACTTAAAGCCAAGAAAAAGGAAGGGCTGAGGTGTAAGAAAGAGAGAAAAAAAAAAAAGCAGTACCTACCACTGGAATGACATGAGTGACGCCGTCTCCACTGTCGATCACTGTCCCAGTCAGCGTCCGTTCTCCCACCTGTCTGGATGTCCAAGAGGCAGCCAGCGCCAGGACAGCCTGAAATAAACAAACTGCTCTTTAATGTGAGGGTCCAGTGTGGTTATGTTACAATCAGGAAAGACATCTAAATAAAGTGAGAGTCCGACACAATGTGAAACTTTGGAATATTTGTTTAGTAGGGATTTTCACCTTTTCTTTTCAGATGTCTGGTTTCCCATGTGTTCCCATTTAGTTTCATCATCTGTTCAAGCTTCCACACGTCAGTAAGGCTGGATTATAGGCCGACATAAAACATACCTGAACAGCAATGTAGAGACCTGGGACGTTGAAGGACTCAAACATGATCTCTGCTGTGTACTCTCTGTTTTCTGGGGTGTTGAGAGGAGGCTCAGTCTGCAGAGACACATGGCAGATTGAGACAAATGTAACACACGGAATAATGAGGAAATATTCTACAGTTACGATGATAAACTACAAAGTAGCACATGGATTTTTTTTTTCAGTAGATTGCATAGTGCATATCAAAAACTGTTACATTCTAAAACACCCTTTTTTGCTTATATGGGGAAGAAATGAACAAATGCAAATATAATGATGACTTGAGTTGAAATAAGAAGATTGCAACTACCATCTGATTAGCCAGGAGGGGAAAACACGTGACTGGAACCTGGCAAGTAAAGGATGGCTGAACTTTCAAAACAAAAGCAGAGCCTTTTCTATAGCATTGAATGTTTTATGGATGTCATTCACAGACGTATATTTAAAATAAACTAAAACCTGTTTTTTATATTTGTATGAGAACCAGCATCAATACCCGGTGAATGGCATGCAGTGTTTAATCCGGACGATTCTACAATAGCAAGGACACACTGACCAGCCTCAGCAATGTCATGGCTTTGGAAGCTCCTGATAGGTTAACTGACAACATCTGAGTTAACTGGAGGTACACCTGGGGATGTATTTTAAGGCACAGCTCAAACACACTGCTTCCTTGTGTTGCATCATGGGAAAATCAACAGAAATCAGTCATGATATCAGGAAGACTATTGTGGACCTTCACAAGTCTGGTTCATCCTTGGGTACAATTTCCAGATTTCTGAAGGTGCCATGTTCGTCTGTTCAAACAATTACACACAAGTATAAACACCATAGGAATGCATACCTGCCAACTTTTCAAACCTGAAAAGCCTAGTAGCTAGCCGGGGTCCAGGGGCCTGCCTAATGCTAATGCTAATAATAATAATGCTAATATTTGGCAAACAAATATTAGCATTAAATCTAGTTAAATGTAGCTAACAACCTCATATTTCTTCAACTTTCAAACCTGAAAAGCCTAGTAGCTAGCCGGGGTCCAGGGGCCGCAGTGTCAAACAAATATTAGCATTAAATCAAGTTAAAATGTGGCTAACAACCTCATATTTCTTCAACAATCATGTTTCTATTTTCCTTAAATTGTCAATGCAGATATGCTGATGGAAAAGATCAAGGACAAACTCTATGGTAACTCTCAAGCATTGTTGTTTTCCATGGTGCACCCCTTAGCTTTCTTCAGTTGGTCTTTTGAATGGAACACACTGTGGCACTTGTTACCCGAAGCTGTCATCATCATTTTCCTGGTCATGAGGTTGCCCAGAACTTTAGTTGACAGACTGGACCTGAATTCAGTTTTGTTCTTGTTCACATGGCTGAATATGCGCTCACTGTCCGCAGTAATAATTCCTGGAAATGCTTTGGAGTATTACTCATGGAAAGACTTGCCATGTGTGTGGATATGGATTATCATAGTCTAGGGATGTGATTTGGGGTTGGGGAAATTGGCGAAGCCCCCCGAAGCTCCTGGGTTTTTATGATTTTTAAGTACCAGAACTGTGCTTAAATGACATAAAACAAACAGCTGAATGCCACTTATTACTGTATAATATTGACTTATGTTCCAAGAAGATAAAATCTCTGAACTTAGTTCAGAGATTTTTTGATCTCTTCCATTTCATCCTTCTTTGGTGGCATTTTTACTGACCTGTTGATAGTAAAACAATCTCTGCTGGTGTCGCCGGTATCCGATCTGACCAACCTCGAATCCAGCTGGGCCTCAGCTAGCCCCCTCCGCTGCTAGTCCCGCTGCTTACTGCCGCTGCAATTGAGCTCCTGTCCAGCTGGGGTACCGGCAGCAAATCCACCGAGTCCCGCCGCCCACCGCCGCTGTAGTTGAGCTCCGATCCGGCTCCCGTCCAACTGTTGCTTCGGTTGGTTCCTCCAGCAAGCCCCAATCACCGGGGACGGAGTCGCTTCTTTGTATCGGTGTTAGGTACTACGACTAGCTATGGCGTTAGCTATAGCGATAGCGTTAGCTTAGCAAACGCTTCAGGTAAATTTAGATACGATTCCTAGCGATCTCGTGTTTGGAATTGCTTTAGTGTTTTTTTTACGATTTAAAATTTTTGACTGAATTTTTAGTGAAAAACCGTAATTTTGATTAATAAAGCCATAACACGGAATGGGGTCTTGAAAACCGGAACCATTATGGCAAAACCGTTGGCAGGTATGGGAATGTCCAGCATCATACTGCTCAGGAACGAGACGGGTTCTGTGTCCCAGAGATGAATGTGTTTTGGTGTGAAATGTGCCTATCAACCCCAGAAAAAAAAAAAAAGGCAAAAGACCTTGTGAAGATGCTAGCTGAAGCTGGTAAAGAAGCATCATTATCCACAGAGAAACGAGACCTGTACCAGCATAGGCTAAAAGGTCACTCAGTGAGGAAGAAGCCATTACTCCAAAAGCAACATAAAAAGGCAGATTAGAATTTGGAAATGCACAGACCAAGACCTGTGGTCTGATGAAACTAAAATTGACCTACTTCTTTCGGCTGCTCCCTTTAGGGGTCGCCACAGTGGATCATCTGCCTCCATCTCACCTTATTCCTTTCATCTTCCTCTGTAACACCAACCCTCTCCATGTCCTCCTTCACTACATCCATGAATTTTCTCTGTGGTCTTCCTCTTTTCCACCTGCCCGACAGCTCCATCTTCAACATCCTTTGTCCAATACATTCACTATCCCTCCTCTGCACATGTCCAAACCATCTCAGCCTTGCCTCTCTTACTTTGTCTCCAAACTGGTCAACCTGAGCTGCCCCTCTGATATACTCATTTCTAATCCTGTCCTTCCTAGTCACTCCCAATGAAAATCTTAGCATCTTCAACTCTGCCACCTCAAGCTCCACCTCCTGACTTTTTGTCACCACCACCATCTCCAAACCATACATCATAGCAGGTCTCACTACCATTTTGTAAATCTTCCCCTTCACTCTTGCTGCTACCCTTCTGTCACAAATCCCCCAACACTCGTCTCCACCCACTCCACCCTGCCTACACTCTCTTCTTCACCTCTCTTGTGCATTTTCCATTGCTTTAGATGGTTGATCCCAGGTATTTAAACTCAATGACTTTCACTACCTCTACTCCTATCTTCACCACTACACCTGCCTCCTTGTGTAGGAGAGTGAAAAAATGGAGCAGCAAGAAATTTAGCCAGTCCCATCTTCAATGAAGGCAACTGTGTGGGCACATTTTTGTTTCTACAACATTCCAGGAAGGAAAGTGCTAAACATGACACATGTAATATTTAAAGTTTGCAAAACGAAAGTCAAGTACTTTGGTAACACCACAAACACCTCAGCTCACATTAACCTCCATCACCCAGAGTTGAAAGAAGTGGAAAAAGTTGTAAGTCCTCCTGCTGAACAACACACACTGCACCACTAACAAACTCTCAGCAAATTCTGAACGGGCAAAAAAACAATCATGAAATCTTGTAGCAGCACTTTATTTTGCTTTGGTTCCAAGGTTGTCATAGCCAGGAGCGGCACTGGGGTTAACCTCCCAGTGCTCATAAAATGCTCCTTATGGCGTGCGTCTCGAAAAGCCTCTGACAACTAAGTCCAACTCCTAGCCTGCTCGTGTGGTTTAGTCTCGAAGCCCGGCGGAACTGCTTTTACTAATAGGAGAAGGGGCAAGGGCGGATCTCTGGCGCCTTAAAACCAGATGCTTCGGGTAGATGGTGGCTCATCAACCTGGGAAGGTAGCCCATCTAGGGGAAGGTAAACCCTGATTTCAAACCTCCGCTGCCTTGCGGCACACCCGGTCACAGGAAAGGCTTCGGGAGTCAACCCTGAGGAAAAATCCGGAGTCGGAGCCCCTAAGGCAGTTCTCTGATGTGCTCAACATCGTTCTGGCAGCTCCTGCGACGCCGCTGGTGCCAAACTGTAGCAGCCCTGCTGTTCCTTTGGATTCATCAGTGACGTGGAGAGGGGGGACATGCTGCATGGGCAACATCTTGTCCTCCATATCTTCCTGCCCAGGCTTGAATCCTACTAACGCCCAACGCTGGAAGGTAGAACACCGGATCACTTGAGAGGACACTCCAGCTTCGCCTTTGGTGTAGACAAAACACGGGGAATGACAGTTACCGGTTATAAGCCACCGCTCAATTGGCGTAGAGCGCGGCGCCAGGGGTTGTTCCCGACAGTGGGAGGGATCATCGGATCTCACTGGACAGCTACCGCCCGCCTCAAGCTGGGCAGCCCCCAGCCAATAAGGTGTTGTCCCGCCACAGCTTGCTTTCCTCATTGGGTGCATGGGGATGAGGAAAAGTCCGAAGAGCAGGCTGAGAACCTTCGCACCAGGCAAGGCAAAAAAACAAAAGAGACCAACTCTAAAACTGGGAACTTGGAACGTCCGCACTATGATGACAGGACTCGCTGCTAACCTCAAGGACATCAACGACACCAGGAAGACTGCCATCATCAATAATGAGCTGAAGAGACTGGGAGTGGATATCGCCACTCTCCAGGAAACACGGTTGGCTGACGCAGGCCCACTGAGAGAGAAGGACTACACGTTCTACTGGGAGGGAAAGGGCAGTGACGAACACAGGGAACACGGAGTGGACCTCGCAGTGAAGAACACCTTGCTGAAGATGGTGGAACCAGGCAGCAATGGCTCTGCACGACTCCTCACCCTCCGCCTCAACACCACTCAAGGCCCACTCACCCTCGTCAGTGTGTATGCCCCAACACTGACAGCCACACCAGAGGCAAAAGACGAGTTCTACGAGAATCTCGCAACAACTGTCAGGATCATCCCCAACTCCGAACAACTCATTCTCCTTGGAGACTTCAATGCCAGAGTGGGTGCTGACCATGACTCCTGGCCCTCCTGTCTTGGACCATTTGGCGTGGGCAGAATGAACGACAAGGGACAGCAGCTGCTCGAGTTCTGCACATATCACGGTCTGTACATCACAAACTTGTTCTTCAAGACCAAGCCCCAACACAAGGTTTCCTGGCGACATCCGCGCTCAACGCACTGGCACCAGCTGGACTTAATCCTGACCAGGCGCACCTCACTGAAGAACGTGCTAATTACCCGTTCGTTCCAGAGTGCAGATTGCGACACAGACCATTCATTGGTGTGTTACAAGGTCAAGCTTCAGCTGAAGAAATTCCATTGTGCTAGACAGCCTGGAAAGGCACGGATTGACACCAGCAAGATGGCCCAACCAGAACTTGTTGAGCAGTTTGCCTCCACCTTTGAGAAGGAACTTGGTGTACCACAAGAAGAAGAATCTGCGAAACACCATCCACCGCACAGCCTTGGCTACCTTTGGGAGGAAGGCCTCGAAGTCACAGGACTGGTTTGATGCCAAGTTGACCGAGACGACCCCCGTCATTGAAGCCAAGCCCTCAGCACTTGCTGAGTACAAGAAGTACCCAAACGAGAAGAATTTCCAGATTCTCAGGGCTGCGAGAAGCAAAGTTCAGCAGACTGCTCGGCGCTGCGCCAACGAGTACTGGACTCAGCTCAGCCAAGACATTCAAACCGCTGCCATAACAGGGAACATCCGTGGTATGTACGATGGCATCAAGAAAGCACTTGGTCCGGCTCAGAGCAAGACGGCCCCCCTCAAATCCTCCACTGGGGAGGTGATCGCAGAAAAGAACAAGCAGATGGAGAGATGGGTGGAACACTACTCCGACCTCTACTCCAGACAGAACACCGTGACACCGTCAGCCCTTGATGCCATCAACTGCCTGCCATCCATGGACAAACTTGACGCCGAGCCAACCATCGACGAACACAGCAAGGCCATAGATAGCTTGGCCGCTGGCAAGGCACCCGGCAATGACGGCATACCCCCCGACCTGATCAAGCACTGCAAGACCGCCCTACTGCTGCCATTGCATGACGTCCTCTGCCAGTGCTGGAAGGAAGGTGCCGTACCACAGGACATGAGGGACGCCAAGATCATCACCCTCTACAAAAACAAAGGGGAGAGAAGCGACTGCAACAACTACAGGGGCATCTCCCTCCTCAGCGTTGTTGGCAAAGTCTACGCACGAGTTGTTCTCATTCGTCTACAGAAGCTTGCCGAACGTGTCTACCCCGAGTCTCAGTGTGGCTTCTGCGCTGAGCGATCGATGATTGACATGATATTCTCCATCCGCCAACTCCAGGAGAAATGCAGAGAACAGAACATGCCACTGTACATCGCCTTCATCAACCTCACCAAAGCGTTCGATCTGGTCAGCAGAGAGGGCCTTTTCAAGATCCTGCCAAAGATAGGATGCCCACCAAAGTTGCAAAGCCTCATCGAATCGTTTCACACCAACATGCAGGGGATAGTGCAGCACGACAGCAACGTCTCAGAGCCATTCAACATACACAGCGGAGTGAAACAGGGCTGTGTACTTGCGCCAACCCTCTTTAGGATTTTCTTTGCTATGCTCCTGAGGCATGCCTTCAGCACAGCAACAGAGGGAATCTACCTGCACACAAGATCTGACGGCAGGCTTTTCAACCTCGCCCGCCTGAAAGCCAGAACCAAAGTACGCGAGGCTCTAATCAGAGACATGCTGTTTGCAGACGACGCTGCAGTCGCAACCCACGCACAGCAGGAGCTTCAGACCCAGTTGGACTGCTTCTCCCAGGCATGCAAGGACTTCGGGCTTACCATCAGCCTGAAGAAGACTAACGTCTTGGCGCAAGGCACGGAAGCACCACCAGCCATCACCATCGACGACTACGAGCTGGAGGTCGTGAATCAGTTCACGTACCTGGGGTCCACGATCAGCAACAACATCTCCCTTGATACAGAGATCGACAAGAGGATTGGAAAATCAGCCTTCACACTCGCTCGCCTCACCACACGAGTGTGGGAGAATCCCAAACTCTCTGTCAAGACAAAGATGGCAGTGTACATGCCTGCGTCATCAGCACACTGCTCTATGGGAGTGAGACGTGGACAACATACACCCGGCAGGAAAAGAGACTGAACTCCTTCCACTTGCGCTGCATTCGCCACATCCTGGACATATCCTGGCAAGACAAAGTGCCCAACACAGAAGTTCTGTCCCGCGCCGGCCTTCCATCCATGTTCACTCTACTCAGGCAGCGCAGGCTCCGCTGGCTAGGCCACGTTCACCGTATGGAGGATGGCAGAATCCCCAAAGATGTCCTCTACTGAGAACTGGCGACTGGCAGGAGAGACGTTGGCCGCCCACAGCTGCGCTTTAGAGACGTCTGCAAGAGAGACATGAAGGCCCTGGAGATCAACACAGAGCGCTGGGAGGACCTTGCAATGGACCGCTCCAAGTGGAGAGGCACCCTGACCAGACAGCTCAAAGCGGGTGAAGAGAGACTGACTGCTGCAGCAGATGAAAAAAGGGCCCGCAGGAAGAACCGCCACAGACCCAGCAGCACGGAGACCACCCACAAGTGCGACCTGTGTGACAGGGACTGCCATTTGTGCATCTGCCTGTTCAGCCACAGGCGGTGCTGTTCCAGCAGAGTAGACGTTTAGGACTCTCTTCCATGGTCATCATAGACCGACGGAGGCCGACGACGACAACTTTATTTTGCTTTATAACTTTAATTTGTTTTTTAAGTCTCCAAAGAATTTAGATACTTAAGTTTATATTTGTGCAGGTTTAAAATTAATGCTACTTATCTTATGCATCAATTGCATTCAGTTCTTGTTGAATTTGTTCATTGCATTAAGTTACTGTATAGGTACAGTGGGGCAAAAAAGTATTTAGTCAGCCACCAATTGTGCAAGTTTTCCCACTTAAAAGATGAGAGAGGTCTCCAATTTTCATCATAGGTATACCTTAACTATGAGAGACAAAATGAGGGGAAAAAAAATCCAGAAAATCACATTGTCTGATTTTTAAAGAATTTATTTGCAAATTATGGTGGAAAATAAGTATTTGATCACCTACAAACAAGCAAGATTTCTGGCTCTCACAGACCTGTAACAACTTCTTTAAGAGGCACCTCTGTCCTCCACTCGTTACCTGTATTAATGGCACCTGTTTGAACTCGTTATCAGTATAAAAGACACCTGTCCACAACCTCAAACAGTCAGACTCCAAACTCCACTATGGCCAAGACCAAAGAGCTGTCAATGGACACCAGAAACAAAATTGTAGACCTGCACCAGGCTGGGAAGACTGAATCTGCAATCGGTAAGCAGCTTGGTGTGAAGAAATCAACTGTGGGAGCAATTATTAGAAAATGGAAGACATACAAGACCACTGATAATCTCCCTCGATCTGGGGCTCCACGCAAGATCTCACCCCGTGGGGTCAAAATGATCACGAGAACGGTGAGCAAAAACCCCAGAACTACACGGGGAGCCCTAGTGAATGACCTACAGAGAGTTGGGACCAAAGTAACAAAGGCTACCATCAGTAACACACTACGCCGCCAGGGACTCAAATCCTGCAGTGCCAGACGTGTCCCCCTGCTTAATCCAGTACATGTCCAGGCCCGTCTGAAGTTTGCTAGAGAGCATTTGGATGATCCAGAAGAGGATTGGGAGAATGTCATATGGTCAGATGAAACCAAAATAGAACTTTTTGGTAAAAACTCAACTTGTCGTGTTTGGAGGAGAAAGAATGATGAGTTGCATCCAAAGAACACCATACCAACTGTGAAGCATGGGGGTGGAAACATCATGCTTTGGGGCTGTTTTTCTGCAAAGGGACCAGGACGACTGATCCGTGTAAAAGAAAGAATGAATGGGGCCATGTATTGTGAGATTTTGAATGAAAACCTCCTTCCATCAGCAAGGGCATTGAAGATGAAACATGGCTGGGTCTTTCAGCATGACAATGATCCCAAACACACCGCCCGGGCAACGAAGGAGTGGCTTCATAATAAGCATTTCAAGGTCCTGGAGTGGCCTAGCCAGTCTCCAGATCTCAACCCAATAGAAAATCTTTGGAGGGAGTTGAAAGTCCATGTTGCCCAGCGACAGCCCCTAAACATCACTGCTCTAGAGGAGATCTGCATGAAGGAATAGGCCAAAATACCAGCAACAGTGTGTGAAAACCTTGTGAAGACTTACAGAAAACGTTTGACCTCTGTCATTGCCAACCAAAGGTATATAACAAAGTATTGAGGTGACCTTTTGTTATTGACCAAATACTTATTTTCCACCATAATTTGCAAATAAATTCTTTAAAAATCAGACAATGTGATTTTCTGGATTTTTTTTTCTCATTTTGTCTCTCATAGTTGAGGTATACCTATGATGAAAATTGGAGACCTCTCTCATCTTTTAAGTGGAAGAACTTGCACAATTGGTGGCTGACTAAATACTTTTTTGCCCCACTCTAACTGTACACTGACTGCATACAGTCAGGTAGCACTACTAATTAAACGGATGTTCAAAGTATTTGTGATAGAATTTACTTTTGTTTGTTAATGAATAGCCTATATTTCTAGAATGCTGGAGGGCGACCAAACCTACACACTGTATAAAAGCTGTTAGGAACTGTGATATGATGAAAAGGAAAATTTTCAGAATTTATTTCACTTGTGTACAATTTCATTTTTGAAACTCAAGTTTAAGAAATAAAGCAGTTACTAACCTAAGCCTACGTTTTCATTTAACAGTATTTTATTGCAAATCAGTTAATGTAATCTTTGAAAAATACAACCCCCCCCAAAACATCAACCCACTGTACTCTGCTTTCAAGCTTACCTCAGCATTTTTTGCAGTGCAGGACTTTTTTCTGAGATTAGTGGGTTTTTGTACTGAACCAAGAGCCAAACGTGAATTGAAAATCATTTAGAATTGATAATCGCTTTGAATAGAATCGCGACCCCAAACACCATAATCAAATTGAATTGTTTGACTTCTTAAGATTCACAGCCATAATTATGCCACATAATATTCTCAGATATGTATATAAACTGTATAAGCAGCATACTCTTTATTTTAAAGGTCAAATTGCTGTTGCCACCCTCAGCCACTTCTATTTTAGTCGGAGACAGGCAAAACGATTCTTCGGTTGGCAAAGGCTACAGACCCCTGGCCGAGGAAGAGTAACGTTTTTCACAAAAGCATAAATACCCACAACTTCTGACCTCTGACAACCACCTTGACCTCTGCCTAAATGCAGACCTACCTAAGGGTTATTGTGAGTGAGTTTCGCGGGAATTGAGGTAACTGCCTAGGAGGAGGAGTGATTTTTCTAAAATCATGTATGTGCCCAGCTCTCCTGCCCTTTGACCTTGATCACAACTTGGATGCAGACCCACCTGAGGATCACCACATGAGTTTGGGGAACATCGAGGCAAATGTCTCGGAGGACTAGCGATTCCCGTGAAATGTGGATGGCTGGACAGCATGTCATTGAGGAATGAGCTAAAAAAACTGATGCTGATACAGTTCACTAATAAGGGGGAAAAAAGACTGTAGAGCAGATGTCTCCAACCATGTGCCATGAAGGGCCAAGACCCTGCAGACTTTCTCTTCCACCCAGTATGTTCAGCAGGTATTTTAACTGATCAGCAACCAGTGGAAGAAACTCACTGAAATCACCTGTTGAAGACATTAGTTGGATATAAAACCTGCAGGGTCTTGGCCCTCCATGGTACATGGTTGGAGATCCCTGCTGTAGAGAAGATTTGGATATTCACCCCAGATCACTTGATATGCCAAGAATGAATGCTGCCAAAATAACTTTCCATACAATTTGACTGTTTTGCTTTGGTCACACTATTATATATTCCAGATTGCATCTATCATTTCTCTAATAAAGTTGCAGTTAAAATGAATTTACTGAATTTGGCTAAAGGAAAGAAAAATGAGAGGATCAGGGGCTCAAACTCCCAGTTTTCTTACTAAAAGGAAATAATGGTCTTCAGGCTCTGCCCGCAGATACTTGAAGATGATTTGCTCCATAAACCTCTCCATCAGGTCCCAGTCCTCAACTATCCCATGACGGATTGGCCACTGAGGAGAGAAGACACCATCAACATTGATCATGTGTTTAATGAGTGCTTTGGCTGAGCTCAGCACCCACCAGCATCTGTTTACCTTTGTTGAATATGAAGGTTTGTCGATGGCTTCGTCCCCAATAAAAAAATCCAGATCATCCACACCTTTCATCATCCTGCGCTGGGCCTGGTCTCCCACCTTGGCTGATTCTTTGATTGCAATACCTTAAGATGGTGGACAACATAGAAGGTACAATTGAAAAGATGGACTCTTTACTTAGATACATCAGTGATACAAAGCACGGCCTAACTTTACCCTCTCTGAAAATCTTTTTTACAATTTTTTTACAGCAAGTGGGGCTGAACTGTTATAAAATACCGGTTACTGAAAAAAAAAAAAAAAACAAAAAAAAAAAACACGTATTCAGCAACTACACCATTTATCCATCACATCGATTGTTTTCACACTGGTTTTGCTGTTTAGTTTTGCAGAGGAAGGACGAGGTAAAACTCGTTAAAAGCTCGCTAAAAACTACAAGTCCCAACATTCCTCGCCTGCAAATGGCCGCAGTGAACTGCACATGCGCCCGGAAACTCCCACCAGAGGGAAGTACTGAGCTATCCGAAAATACTGGGTGAACAAACGTCCGTCTTTTTGCCCATCTGTTTTCTTCCTCTGCCACTAAACAGCCAAAGCTCCTGTTTGTCCTGATTGTCACTGTATTCACAAACCTCCATTGCTTCCACCATTTAAAATGTCTGCCACCGTGCTCTTCTTTTGTGTTTGGATTGCAGCTGTTCAAATCAGTTTGGTGGCTCTTGGCTGCCGCCAACAGTACGGGCATGTCAACTGTAGATTATTTTCACTGCACATGCGTGTACTCCAAAACTACTGGATGGATTTGGATGAAATTTTTACCAGAGGTGGTCCTTGGGCTAAAGAGGAACCCATAACATTTTGGTGATGATCCCAGAACACAAACCTCCGCCAAGGCTCTAGCACCGAGGCATCAGCACCTTAGTGCTTTCATTATTCAAAGAGGGAAAGCTTTAAACTTTGTATGTTCAATAATAAAGAAAATGTAGACAGTGATCATATAGTCAAAACGTAAAAAGAACAGTCGGCCAAAAACTAGTTTTGGGGTTCTCAATATTCTGAAGCATCCAGAATCAAAATCCAGACATCCTGTAATTTTGATGGTTATGGCTTACAGCTAATGAAAACCCCAAATTCAGTTTCTCAGAAAATTAGATTATTATATGAGATCAATTAAAAAAAACATGGATTTTTAATAGAAATGTTGGCCGAATGAAAAGTATGTCCATGTACACACAATACTTGGTCGGGGCTCCTTTTGCATGAATTAATGCATCAATGTGGTGTGGCATGGAGGCAATCAGCCTATGGCACTGCTGAGGTGTTATGGAGGCCCAGGTTGCTTTGATAGTGACCTTCAGCTCGTCTACATTGTTGGGTCTGGTGCCTCATCTTCCTCTTGATAAAATCCCATAGATTCTCTATGGGATTTAGATCAGGCCAGTTTGCTGGCCAATCAAGCACAGTGATACCCATGGTCATTAAACCAGGTTTTGGTACTTTGGCAGTGTGGGCAGATGCTAAATCCTGTTGGAAAATGAAATCAGTATCTCCATAAAGCCAGTCAGCAGAGGGAAGCTTAAAGTGCTCTAAAATTTCCTGGTAGATGGCTATGCTGACTTTGGACTTGATAACACACAGTGGAGCAACACCAGCAGATGACATGGCTCCCCAAATCATCAATGACTGTGGAAATTTCACAGTAGACCTCAAGCAACTTTAATTCTGTGCCTCCCCACTCTTCCTTCAGACTCTAGGACCTTGATTTCCAAATGACATGACTTGCCACCTGACTTGGCCGCCTTCCAACCACAAAAAAAAAAGGCAGAGAATGAGAGACCAACCCTCCAGAAATCTCTGCTTGTTCACTGCGGCACCACTTCCAAAGTGAGTCAGATAAACAAGAATATTGAAGAAGTATATGCAAATACAATTGATGGTCATCACACCTGGCTCAACTTTACAGGCACTCAAACACGTGCCAACTTGAGCCAGCGACATTACTATCTCCATCTTTCTTACTCCCCCCCCCCCCCTCAAAGCACCTGGATCTGAGCTGAGTGACATCTAGATTGTCAAATGGGCACCTCTGCTCATAGGGGGTGCCCATTTGACAAATTAAGCCCATGACACCTCCGTGGGGCTCGGTGGCAGAGCCAGTGTCCTGGAACTATCCCCACCTTTAGTCGCTCAGCTCAGTGACCCTTCAACACGCCAGATCCTTCTGATGGTCACTCAGGTCTGTTCTGCCACTGTTTGTTGCGGTTCAGCCAAATTCACCTGGATGAAGTCTCTGCCTGCTTTGTAATGGTGGCTATACCCAAGTCCTATCTGCACCTTCGACGCCTACCTGACTTTGCCAGAGTGACTTCCCAGCGAAGCCTCGATAACCAGCTTCCACCGGTAGGTTCCAGGCTTTCCACCCTCTCTGCTGGCAGTCATGGATGAGGGCTTGGTATTTTGTACACTTGAACTCATGCGCCTCCTCCATCCGCTCTTCCCATGGTATGGTTAGCTCGAGTAGTATGGCCTGTTTGGTGCCTTTTGACCACAGGATGATATCAGGTCTTAAGCTTATGATAGTCATTTCCTCTGGGAACTTGAGCTGCCTTCTCAGGTCCACCCACATCTTCCAGTCACTAGCTGTGGCCAGTATCCCTCGAGGTCTCTTCTCTGTCACATCAGTCTCTCCTGCTCTGCAAATGGTGATAAACTGGGGGCCTCTAGAGAGTTGTTTTGGCTTCTTCCTTGTCTGTACCACACCTTCAGCCAACTGGCTCAGGTTTTGGTCGTGTTTCCACTGCTATTTCCCATCGGCTAGACTTGAGTGACATGAAGATAGCACATGCTCTAGGTTGGCTGGTCTTCCACAGAATGGGCAGCTGGGGCTCTTCACTAACCCCCCAAATATGTAGATTCGTTGGTGTGGGCAGAACATCATACACGGAGTAGAGCTGCAGCAATCGATTAATCGAATAAGCTTTTTGTGGGTTTTTTTCTTTTGACTGAAGACCTTTTGACCAAAATCTTGCCGTTTATGTATTAAACAAACTTGCACTGACCAATCTGTGCTGAACCTTCTTCCTAAAGAGTGGCATCAGCCCAAGGGCCTGTTTGAGTGAGCATTTCCTTCACACTCTTGCTTGTCATTGAGGTCTGCCTTGTACCCCTTTCCCAAGCTCTTCACAAGTTGCAGTTCTAGCTGCTGGAATGGTGACTTCTTTGATGTTAAAATGAATAAGATCATGAACACATCCCTTTCTCAGTACCAGGCTCCTAAATTTGGCAGGCTTAAATCCCATTCTTGCCCAATCCATGAGCTCTTCCAAAATCCATTGTCCTTCAGACAATGATTTTGCTGTAATTGTACGGTTATGCATAAATGTTCTAATTGGCACCTGCTGGATGCTGCTTGCCAGGACCGCACTGCACCACAGCTTCTCTGCAGACATGACGAGGAGGTTCACTGTAGCGGAAAACAGGACCACCGAGATGTTGTGCAACCAGTCATAATTCCCACCTCCAGACAATGCCAGTTAGTAGTAAAGTCTCTGCAGGTGAAAAGTATATGGAACCTCTTGAAGTAGTACTGCAGGAGGTTTTAGAACTGCTCTGCCACGTGACAGGTCTTCAATGTCATCTCCACTAGCTTATGAAGTATTGTACCATAGGCGTTTGCCAGGTCAAGCCACAATACAATAAGATCCCCAGGGCTCCTCTTAACATCCTCTATGATCTTGAAGATGACATTGATATACTCCATACAACCGGATGCCCCTGGAACACCTCCCTTCTGATGTATCCATGTACCCATTATCCAACATGAAGGTAGTCAGCCTCATTGCCAGGATTCCATGAAAGATCGTCCTTTCTACACTGATCACTGAAATGGTGCGGTATTCTTTGATATTTGAAGAGTTCTCTTCTTCTGGAATGAAGCAACCCTCTAGCACTAGCCAGTCATCTGAAAGGAAGATGTTCCTCCATGTCACCCTCAACAACTTCCACAGGCCTCTTCTGAGCCTAATACAATATTTGTACACCTTGTATGGAATGTCAATAGGCCCTGGAGCTAGTTTTCCTCTACCTTTCTAGATGAAGTCACACAATTATGACTGGCGCCTAGCGGCTGCCCTGGCCTTGGATGCGCTCTGCAGAGCGTGCCCAAATGCCAAGTCACATTTCGTTACCTTGTATTCATACATGTGTAATGACAATAAAGTTGAATCTCATCTCATCTCAATTCCCTCCAGCTTGGCTCAACTGTTTGAACTGAGATCATTGGCTGCGGTGGCTTAATAAGCTTCTCTGTCTCTCCAAAACTCTCCACCCTCCTGGGGTCACTATGAACTTGATAAAGGTACAGCTCCACTTCCTCCTTTGCTGCCTTCGTCTGACTTGACCTTTTATCCCCCAAAAGGTTGGAAAGGTCCTTAAATGGGTTCTTAGTGAAATCCGCTCTTTCCTGAGTGAGTGCCGGTTTCTCGCTCTCTAGTGCTTTATGGAAAGCTCTCTTCAACCTCTGGAGGTCACCTCTCAGAATAGCTTTCCTTCAATCTTCAATTTTCTTTTGGCTGAGAGTTTGGTTTGGTTTTCCTCTCCATCGTTCCAAATCGTTCCGCCCCCATGCTCTAGATGACTGAAGACATGGCCTTGAGCTTCCGACCCACATCCCCTGCACTTGCTGCTTCCAGCACCTGGTCCACATCCTGGTCAAATGTTTCCCATCCCTTCTTTGCTGCAGAGGCAGGCCAATTCACTTGCTCTTTCCGGCCATCAGTTACACTGGTGTACATCACAGGTTTTGTGGACAGTTGGTTCTGAACTCTGTTAGGTGCCTCGACTTCTCTACCACATCAGCAATGCTATCCTTGCCTCCCTCTTCATTGTGTACCTGGGGATTCTGGGAACTGTGGTCTGACTCCTGCCCCAGCCTCTCCTCAGTCTCATCAGGTTGCCCTACATGTTGTATGAAACTGGTGGGTTGCAGGCACTTTATCTTTGACTGATGCGTCTTTAACCCCCTCTCATTTCTGCATATGCTCCCACATCTGCAGACTTGAGATGAGTCGCTCAGCTGTTCGCTGGTCAACTGTCCATTGTGGGTGGTCATAACCAAAGTCTATCCAATGGGTCGGTCATCCACCCCCGCTCTCGCTTGACCCCGGGGGTATCTTACAATGTATCTTTCCATAGCGAATTCTGTGGGTTTCCTCCTCTCAGAAGATGTGCCTCAGCTTGCCAGGCTTCCACACCCCAGGTTTGGTCTTTCCTAAAGGTCAGCAGTCTTTCCAAGCTGTCACCATTCTTTCGATCACCAACTAGTCTTTCCTAGTTGTCACTGGGTCTACCAGAAAAGAATATGTAAATACGACTGATGGTCATCGCACCTGGCCCAACTTGGGGAGGGGGGGGGGGAGCAGAAACAGAACATTTCTTTGACTCATCCTAATCCCATTAAGCGGCATTAACATTTATTAGCTCCAACTCCATTACAATCTGTTCTTGTCTGTTGCTATTTAATAAACAAAAACACACAAACACAAATCACTCAACACATCGGCAGAAACCCATTTTGGATATGTACCAATGTATTCAAAGGGGGAAAGAAATTCAGTGACGTGCATTGGCAACGTCTTCAGTCTAATTTTTTTTTCCCATTATTTATTTTATGCTGCTGAAGTTTAATATCAGCCAGTGCACAAATTTTAATGCTGAAGGAGCCTAAATCTTATTTATTTTTCTCACTTTATTTCATGTTGTTAATGATTAAAGGTAGAATATGCAATATTTTCCACTTTTCAATATTCCAGAAATACCTCAAAATGTAATTAAAGAAACATTGTGGCCGTCATGCCAAATATGATAAGTTATGATACTGCAGACCTAGGAATTCATTTATGATTTTTGTCGGGCTGAAAAAAGTGATAAATACCACTGTATGCCAGTGGGTGAATACTGAGCCACTTTTCACCTCAGACTCAAAAAACAAACAACAACAACAACAAAACTAGAAAAGCACTCATAGAGCGCATACTTCCGCTAAGGCTCCTTCCGCTTCTCATGAATCACCTCCAAAATGTAATGGGTTTGTGTGTAGGTCTATAGCCACTTGTGGTGAAAATTGCATCAAAGTCTGT
Source organism: Pholidichthys leucotaenia (assembly GCA_020510985.1). Taxonomy (NCBI): domain Eukaryota; kingdom Metazoa; phylum Chordata; class Actinopteri; order Cichliformes; family Pholidichthyidae; genus Pholidichthys; species Pholidichthys leucotaenia. The sequence continues at coordinate 36,245,464 of CM035845.1, read as the reverse complement.
CCATCAGTTTTGGAGTATTGTTGCTAACACACTGTGAGAAGATAAGAGCCTTGGCTGAGGTATGCATTCTCAGATCATCACCAAAATATAATGGGCTCCTCTCTAGGCCAAGAACCACCTCTGGTGAAAATTTCATCCAAATCCATCCAGTAGTTTTTGTGTAATCCTGCTGCACGAATACAAACAAAGCCCTTGGTGGAGGCATGCACTCTGAGATCATCACCAAAATCTAATCATCTGTTCCCCGTGCCATTACACACCTTTCCTGAAAATTTTGTCAAAATCCATTCTTAACTTTTTGAGTTATGTTGGTAACAGACAAACAGACAGACAGACAAACCCCGGTAAAAACATTACCTCCTTGGCGGAGGTAAAAAATCTATCAAATTCGCTTCAGCCTAGTGAGTCAAAATTCATTACTGCCATCTGGTGTCAGTAATTACCTGCAATTTCAACATGGTTCACCTTTAACATGCAACAGATTGCAATAGAATAAATCAGTGAGGAATATAACATGAATTTTTTGTTCAGTATATTGTACACAATAATTAGCTTTTTATATAATAGACAGTATTGATACCAGGGCTTGACATTAGCTTTTTTGCTCACCAGCCACTGAGGCTAGTGATTTCCCCAAGTTACTAGCCACTCAAGCCTTTCCACTAGCCAAAATTTTGCGATTGGTAAATTGTTTAATATGATCAACTTTGACTATCGCATGATAAATTACCCTAACTAATTTTACAACCTTTTTAAATGTAAATGCCTTTGTACACCACATTCCAAATTATAATGCAAATGATATTTGTCTCTGATTTTCCTAAATAGTCAAGGGAAATGACAGTCAGTACAATTTTCAAGTCATCAACCGTTAGAGCATAATTCAAATTTTCCTGAACAAACCTCCCAATGATAACTATTTTTTTGCAAAAATAAAAAAAAAAAACCTCAAAATGCACTGTTCCAAATTATTATGCACAACAGGGTTTCAAAATATTTTATTGGTTGTAAAGAACTGAAAACGGTCATTTGTTGAATTTGCAGCATTAGGAGTTCATATTTACTGAAATCAAAAGCCATTTCAACCAAAAACATCTTAACAGGGCAAGTTACATGTTAACATACAGTTAGGCCCAGAAATATTTGGACAGTGACACAATCTTCATGATTTGGGCTCTGCATGCCACCACATTGGATTTGAAATGAAACAACTACAACGGAATTGAAGTGCAGACTTTAAGGTTTAATTCAAGGGGTTGAACAAAAATATATGATTAAACATGCAGGAATTGTAGCTATTTTTATACAAACGCTCCTCATTTCAGGGGCTCATAAGTAATTGGACAAATAAACATAACCCTAAGTAAAATGTTACTTTTCAATATTTTGTGGAGAATCCTTTGCAGGCAATGACTGCCTGAAGTCTGGAACCCATGGACATCACCAAACGCTGGGTTTCCTCCTTTGTGATGCTTTGCCAGGCCTTTACTGTAGCTGTCTTCAGTTGTTGCTTGTTTGTGGGTCTTTCTGCCTTAAGTTTTGTCTTGAGCAAGTGAAATGCATGCTCGATTGGGTTGAGATCTGGTGATTGACTCGGCCATTGCAGAATATTCCACTTCGTTGCTTTAAAAAACTCCTGGGTTACTTTTGCAGTATGTTTTGGATCATTGGTGAAGTGCCGTCCAATCAACTTTGCTACATTTGGCTGAATCTGAGCAGAAAGTATATCCCTATACACTTCAGAATTCATCCGGCTGCTTCTGTCTTTTGTCACATCATCAATAAACACGAGTGACCCAGTGCCATTGGAAGCCATGCATGCCCATGCCATCACACTGCCTCCACCATGTTTTACAGAAGATGTAGTGCTTTGGATCATGAGCTGTTCCAATTCTTCTCCAAACTTTCTTCTTCCCATCATTCTGGTACAGGGTGATCTTAGTCTCATCTGTCCAAAGAATGCTGTTCCAGAACTGGGCTGGCTTCTTCAGGTGTTTTTTGGCAAAGTCAATTCTGGCCTTTCTATTTTTGAGGCCGATTCATGGTTTGCACCTTGTGGTGAATCCTTTGTATTTACTCTCATGAAGTCTTCTCTTTATGGTAGACTTAGATACTGATACACCTACTTCCTGGAGAGTGTTCTTCACTTGAGTGGCTGTTGTGAAGGGGTTGTTCTTCATCATGGAAAGGATTCTGTAATCATCCACCACTGTTGTCTTTCGTGGACGTCCAGGCCTTTTTGAGTTCCCAAGCTCACCAGTGCACTCTTTTTTTCTCAGAATGTACCAAACTGTTGATTTGGCCACTCCAAACATTTCTGCTATCTCTCTGATGGATTTCTTCTTTTTTTTCAACCTCAGGATGGTCTGTTTCATCTCCATTGAGAGCTCCTTTGACCGCATGTTGTGTGTTCACAGCAACAGCTTCCAAATGCAAACGCCACACCTGGAATCAACTCCAGACCTTTTAACTGCTTAATTGATGACAGGTTAACGAGGGAAGAGCCCATGCAGCTTTGTTATTTTTTTTTTTTTTTTTTCCAGCCTTCTGAGTCAATTGTACAATTACTTTTGGTCCCTTGAAAAAGAGGCGGCTACGTATTAAAGAGCTGTAATTCCTAAACCCTTGCTCCAATTTGGATGTGAATACTCTGAAATTACAGCTGAGAGTCTGCACTTTAAGCCCATATTGATTATATAATTGTATCCTGAATATGTTTTCGTAAACAGCTAAAATAACAAAACTTGTGTCACTGTCCAAATATTTTTGGGCCTAACTGTAGGACCCCTTCTTTGATATAACTTTCACAATTCTTGTATCCATTGAACTTGTGAGTTTTTGGAGAGTTTCTGCTTGAATTTCTTTGCAAGACGAAAGAATAGCCTCCCATAGCTGCAGTTTTGATGTGAACTACTTCCCACCCTCGTAGATCTTTTGCTTGAGGATGCTCCAAAGGTTCTCAATAGGGTTGAGGTCAGGGGAGTATGGGGGCCACACCAAGAGTTTCTCTGCTGTTATGCCCATAGTAGCCAATGACACATAGGTATTCTTTGCAGCATGAGATGGTGCATTGTCATGCATGAGATAATTTTGCTACAGAAAGCACGGTTCTTCTTTTTGTACTATGGAAGAAAGTAGTCAGTCAGAAACTCTATATACTTTTGCTGAGGTCATTTTCACACTTTATGACACTAAAATCCTATTTGCATAATAATTTGGAAAGCTGTGAAACAGCAGTAAATACTGTAAAACATCCATCCATCCATCCATCTTCTACCGCTTTTCCGGAGGTCCGGGTCACGGAGGCAGCAGTTCAAGCAGAGAAGCCCAGACTTCCCTCTCCCCAGCCACCTGCTCCAGCTCTTCAGAGGGGATTACCAAGGCGTTCCCAGACCAGCTGGGAGACATAGTCTCTCCACCGAGTCCTGGGTCTGCCCTGGGGTCTCCTCCCAGTGGGACGTGCCTGAAACACCTCAAGTGGGAGGCGTCCAGGAGGCATCCTAATCAGATGCCCATACCACCTCAACTGACTCGAAGGCTAGCGTTACTGTAAAACAGTAGAGAAAAATATTTGCAATGTAAGAGTGAAGTACATGTAGATTTGGGGGCTGTCCCTAGTCTCATTTGGACCCCTACCCCTTCGCCTACCCCTACTCTGTGGCCCTTGAGGGCTGAAAATTACTCATGAATTGGGACACTCCTTCAGGTTGCACTACGTCATTAGTAGTTGCTGATGGATTTAACCTAAATGGACACTACCCATTTTCACCAGAAAAAAGAAGAGAAACAACAGAAAACTGATGAGGAAAAAAGTCTCATCTTAAGGAGAAAAATATCTCAGATTTACATGAACAATTCTAATCAGTAGAAAAAGTCAGAAATTTACTAGAAAAAAAAAGCTGTAAATTCACAGAGAAAATTCTGACACCCTGGCGGACAGGTTTTGGCCTGCGGGACATGTGTTTGACACCCCTGGACCAGCCCATTAAAAATATATATTTGGAGGGTAAAGGGCTATCCACATCGAGCACGAAAATGATAGCTATGAAAATTATAGTTGTAAAAATCGTTCTAAGTAAGCGTCCACACCAATTAACGATACTGCTTTAACAGCAGAGCCAAACATGAGCTGCACACTCCACGTCGGCTTTACCCTGCCCAATATACGTTTGTCCTGTGGCAGAATGAGACCGTTTATGCTGCTGCTGCAATAAGTACTCTGAAAGGATTTTTTTTTTTTTTTTTTTAACTAGACCAGTACCTTGGGCAGAGGAAAAAAAAATAAGGAAAGCAAAAAGAGTGTGAAATTATTCACCTGATTTTTCTGTCCGCTCCAGACTCCAGATTTCCACAGTTAGGATAAAGTGAGCACACAGTGCAAAGCGGAATCACATGGGCTTACAAATAATTAAAAGGATAATAGTAATAATTTCAGCTTGGATGCATACAGCTGTTTCAGAGGGCGGCTTTATGCATCCAAATACAGTCTATGACACACACAGATCCTGCTGAAAGCAGGTAAATAAATGTCCCCAGCCTCTGTCATATACAGTGGTGTGAAAAGGTGTTTTCCCCCTTCCTGATTTCTCTTTTTTTAATGTTTGTCACACTTAAATGCCACCATCAGTATGTGAATGTGTGTGTGAATGGGTGGATAGCAGGATCTGTAAAGCGCTTTGGTCATCAAGAGATGAGCATAAAAGCGCTATATAAGTGAATGCCATTTACCATTTAAATGTTTCAGATCATCAAACAAATTTAAATATTAGACAGAGACAACACAAGTAAACACAAAATGCAGTTTTTAAATGAAGGTTTTTATTAAGGAAAAAAAAATCCAAACCTACATGGCCCTGTGTGAAAAAGTAATTGTCCCTAAACCTAATAACTGGTTGGGACACCCTTAGCAGCAACAACTGCAATCAAGCATTTGCAAAAACTGGTAATGAGTCTTTTACAGCACTGTGGAGGAATTCTGGCCCACTCATCTTTGCAGAATTGTTGTAACTCAGCCACAATGGAGGGTTTTCGAGCAAGAACTTCCTTTTTAAGGTCATGCCACAGCATCTCAATTGGATTCAGGTCAGGACTTTGACTACGCCACTCCAAAGTCTTCATTTTGTTTTTCTTAAGCCATTCAGAGGTGGACTTGATGGTGTGTTCTGGATCATTGTCCTGCTGCAGAACCCAAGTGCACTTCAGCTTGAGGTCACAAACAGATGGCCGGACATTCTCCTTCAGGATTGTTTGGTAGACTGTTTCCTCTAGTTTAACTGCTTTAACTGTCCTAATTGCCTAATGTGTGTTATTAGTATTCATTAGTATTAGTACTTAGTATTAAGGTGTATTTAAGGTGTCCTAATTGCCTAACGGGTGTTATTAGTGTGTGTTATTGGTATTCATTAGCATTAGGTGTGTTATTACCTTGCTAGTATTGATGTATCTCTATTACCTTGGCATTCGTTCAGACAGCAAAGTAAGAATTTAATTGCTCAGGAAATGCTGCATTTCTTAACTGTGCAAATGATAATAAAGCCTTTGAATTCTTGAATCCTATACAGCAGAATTCATGGTTCCACTTACCACAGCAAATCTTCCAAGTCCTGAAGCAGCAAAACAGCCCCAGACCATCACACTACCACCACCATATTTTACTGTTGGTATGATGTTCCTTTTCTGAAATGCTGTGTTACTTTTACGCCAGATGTAATGGGACACACACCTTCCAAACAGTTCAACTTTTGTCTCGTCAGTCCACATAGTATTTTCCCAAAAGTCTTGGGGATCATAAAGATATTTTCTGGCAAAACTGAGATAAGCCTTAATGTTCTTTTTGCTCAGCAGTGGTTTTCGTCTTGGAACTCTGCCATGCAGGCAATTTTTGTCCAGTCTCTTTCTTATGGTGGAGTCATGAACACTGACCTTAACGGAGGCAAGTGAGGCCTGCAGTTCTTTGGATGTTGTCATGGGGTCTTTTGTGACCTCTTGGATGAGTCGTTACTGTGCTCTTGCGGTAATTGGTTTGCTGGCCACTCCTGGGAAGGTTCACCACTGTTCCATGTTTTTACCATTTGTGGATAATGGCTCTCACTGTGGTTCGCTGGAGTCCCAAAGCTTTACAAATGGCTTTATAACCCTTTTCCAGACTGATAGACCTCGATTATTTTGTTTCTCATTTGTTCCTGAATTTCTTTGGATCGCATCATCTTGTCTAGCTTTGGAGGATCTTTTGGTCTGCTTCACTTTGTCAGGCAGGTCCTATTTAAGTGATTTCTGGATTGAGAACAGGTGTGGCAGTAATCAGGCCAGGGTGTGGCTAGAGAAATTGAACTCAGCTTTCCAAAGATGTGATAAACCACAGTTAATTGGGCAATAGGGGGGCAATCACTTTTTCCACACAGGGCCATGTAGGTTTGCATTTTTTTTTTACCCTTAATAATAAACACCTTCATTTAAAAACTGCATTTTGTGTTTACTTGTGTTATTTTTGTCTAATATTTAAATTTTTTGATGATCTGAAACATTTAAGTGTGACATACAAAAAGATGAGAAATCAGGAAGGGGGCAAACACTTCTTCACACCACTGTATTTTAGCCCTGCTGTCAAGACAGGTGACAGTGATGGTCGGATGTTTTTTTGATTGGCTGAAAGTGTTTTTATCGTTAATAAAATCAGGAGTTGTAGTTTTGTCGTCTCACATTGTGAGGTTTATTATTAAAATTGTCATCTGAGAAAACTACAACCAACCAAAGTGGCTAGTGGGAGTGGCTGTTTTAATGGCCACAGCTGAAATCTACCCGCCACTGACGGATTGGCGGATGTTAATGTCAAGCCCTGATTGATACCAAAGGAAATTCAGATTCTCAGGAAAAATACCACTCATCAATCGTCCATCCCAACAAATGCTCAGTGATACGAATAGGGGAAGGCCATCGAGAATTTACCTATGAAATAACTTATTAAGGAAAAAGTATTCCTCTCCAGTTCACAGACCAAGAACGGGACCTTGGAGTGACTGTGGATAAAGAGCTGTCCTTTGAAAAACACATGCAGCCAATGGTGAAGAAAGCCACCCAGATAACAGGTGTCACGTGGAGAACCTTTGAATACAAAGATAATTAGAAAAGCACTCAGAGAGTGCATACCTCTGCCAAGATTCCTTCCATCCCTCATAGATCACCTCCAAACCGTAATGGGTTTGTGTGTAGGCCTAGAGCCATTTCTGGTGAAAACGGCATCAAAGTCTGTCCACTAGTTTTGAAGTTCTGTTGCTAACACTCTGTGAGAAGATAAGAGCCTTGGCAGAGGTATGCATTCTTGGATCATCACCAAAATACCATGGGTTCGTCTCTAGCCCAAGAACCACCTCTGGTAAAAATTTCATCCAAATTCATCCAGTAGTTTTTGTGTAATCCTGCTGCACAAATACAAAGAAGGTCCTTGGTGGAGGTATGCACTCTCAGATCATCACCAAAATCTCATCATCTGTTCCTTGTGCCATTACACACCTTTCCTGAAAATTTCATCAAAATCCGTTCATAACTTTTTGAGTAATGTTGCTAACAGTCAAACCAACAAGTCAACCAACCAATGCCAGTGAAAACATTACCTCCTCCCCTGACGGAGGTAATGAAGTTTTCAGGCTCCGGTAAAAGACAATGATACGGCCTCATGTTGAAAACGCGGCCCCTGTATGATCACCCCACTTGTAGAAGCTCGCAGACGCTATTGAACGAGTGCAGAGGAGAGCCACCAAACGAGTACCTGGGCTAAGCAACTTGTTGTATGAAGAGCGCCTGAGGCACCTCAACATCCCCAAGCTAGTGTATAGACGGTTGCAAGGACATCTAATAAACCCTTTTAAGTTCACCCACAAGAAATACAATAGAGATCCCGGTGTACCAGACCTACTGACAGATACAAGGACCAAAGGTCATAATTTGCAGCTTCAAAACAGCAGTGTCACATTGAACCACAGGTTGTTTTTCTTCAGCAATAGAGTAGTTTCATGGTGGAACAGCTTACCAGAAAATGTGGTGAATGTCCCAAGTGTGGATGCCTTTAAGGCCAGACTAGATAAGCATTTTGAGGACCATCCAGTCCTCTACAGTTATAGAGCATTGGACAACCCACTGTTGCCCATGATGACTGGCAAATAGTGATTAAAATAGCAGCTCAAATTGGAATAAAAATTCCTACCGAGCCGACATTTTTCTATTCTATTCCACATTTAAGAGTCTGCTTTTTTCGTTCTGTTAACATTAATTACATTATCAATCTACAGTCCATATATACAGACAGCATGAAAGCGATGCACTAGCAACCCGACACAAAATGAGCAGTCTCTCTTCAGTGTTGTGCGTCACATAAAATACTGTTTGGGCGGGCACCAACGTCCACGTTTAAAGGCCCCGTCACACCTAGACGATTTAGGAAGTGTATGTTGACGTTTCCAAAATTTGGCAAAAACGCTGGCGTATGTCAAATAAGTTACGGGTAAGTTCTGTATAAATTAAGAGCACGCTGAAGCACACTGGTATACATCAAGCACTTTTAAAACCTTTAGAACAACAATAATTTCAAGCATTTTCAAGGACTTTCAGCACCCGTGGGAACCCTGAGTGAAGATTCTTTAACCTTAGAACGGGGTGTCAAATTCAGTTTTACCGAGGGCCAACTTGAGTGTAATGAGTCAAGGCAGGGGCAGGGAACTCATTATACTTATAGTTACTTTTTATTAACATAATTTTATATTTAGAAAAAATATGAATACCTATAAATTACCTATTAAATATAACCAATAAATAAATAAATACAACAAAGCATAAAAAGCTTCATCTATGCAAGTTGGTAGTTCTGCGCAATATATTTTTGTATAAAATAACTAAAGTAATTCTTTTGACAACGCCCCTAAAGACTACTTTGAAAAATGCAACACACATCCTGTTTTGAAATAATCAGCAATCATTGTGTACTTTTGCTTTGCATCCATTTTATGCAAGCTCAAAATGAAGTTAACAAGTTTATGCATATGTATGAAAGTGAAGCCCTGCAGCGTCACACATCTTAAATAAATTCATCTTAAACTGAGATGGATGGATGGGTGGGTGGATGGTTGTACGTTATTGATCCCAAACTGAGAAATTACAGTGTAACAGCAGCATGACAGTAGACAACCAAACGACAGAAACACACGCATAACAGACAAAGGGATTACCCATGGAAATTAAAACTAACACGACTATAAAACTTATATACATCATAGCTTAATATATGATGACCCGTATAAACATAGGAATCATCCCGTTGCACAATGAAGGACTATCAGGAGCAGAGTGAAAATGTGAGGTACCAGTTAGACTGTATGGTGCAGTGTGGCAGCATAGTTATGACCAGAATACAACATCATAGTGAGTTATTGTAGAGTGAAATGGCATGCGGCAGGAAAGATTTCCTGTACCTGGCCGTTCGAGAGAGAAGCTATGGTAGTCTACTGGAGAAAGTGCTCTGCTGTCTGTCCAGTGTGTGGTGGAGGGGGTGATCAGGATTGTCACGCCATGATGGATGGCGGTTTATTTAGTGTTCTCCTCTCCATCACTGTCTCAAAGGTCTCCGGTCTGAAACCAATTACAGAGCCAGCCCTCTTGATAAACTTGTCAAGTCTGTTGGTGTCTCTGGCCCTGATACTGCTACCCCAACAGAGAGCAGCAAAGAAGATGGCGCTGGTGATAATGGTCTGATAGAAAAGCTCCTGCATCCTGCTACACACTTTGAAGGATCTCAGCTTTCTCAGGAAGTAGAGTCTGCTCATCCCTTTCTTGTGCGCAGCATCGGTGTTGGATCTACAGTCCAACCCACTGCTGATCCTGACACCCAGATATCTGTAGTCCTGAACCACTCCCACATCCTCCCCCCTAATCTGCAGTGGCTGAGAAGGTGTCTTCCTCTTCCTGAAGTCAATCACCATCTCTCTGGTCTTGCTGACATTCAACCTAAGGTGATTCTGCTCCGTCCACTCCACAAATCTGTCTACCAGTACCCTGTACTCTCCCTCCTCTCCCCCTCTTATACACCCCACAACAGCTGAGTCCTCAGAGAATTTCTGCAGGTGGCATGACTCTGTGTTGTACTGAAAGTCAGTGGTGTATAAAGTAAAGAGAAAAGGAGAGAGCACAGTCCCCTGTGGAGCTCCCGTATCACTAGCCACCACTCCAGACAAGACACTGCCCAGCCGGACAAACTGTGGCCTGCCTGTCAGGTAGTCAGTAATCCAGGAGATCACAGAGCTGTCAACCCCCATCACCCACAGCTTCTCACCCAGCAGCAGTGGCTGGATGGTGTTAAAAGCACTGAAGAAATCAAAAAAAGTGATTCTCACAGAATCTCCTCCACCATCCAGGTGCAGATGGGCTCGTTGCAGCAGGTAGATGACAGCATCCTTAACTCCTAAATGGGGCTGATATGCAAACTGCAGAGGGTCCAGCCATGTCTTCACCTGCAGCCTCAGGTAGGCTAGGACCAGTTTCTCCAGGACCTTCATCACATGAGATGTGAGGGCAACTGGTAGATAGTCATTCAGGTCTGATGGAGATGACTTCTTGGGGACAGGAACCAGGCAGGATGTCTTCCACAGCACCAGTACTCTCTCCAGACTCAGGCTCAGGTTGTACAGGTGTTTCAGTACAGGAGCTAGCTGGTTGGCACAGGTCCTCAGGGTCCTGACAGAGATTTTTTTTTTTTGTATACTTTATTGATCCCCAGAGGGGAAATTGAGGGCATCCACCTGGATGGATGAAGCAGCCACGGTACGACGCTATCCCTTAACCATTCACACACACATTCACACCTAGGGCCACTTTAGATTCCCCAATTGATTCCGCCAGTGTTACGTAGTGTCCGTAGAATTGACCAAGTGCATTCTGGGTAGGGTAGGAACCGTTAGTTCGCTGAGATCACGTCAACGTAGGAGACATCGTCACAAAGCAGCTGTGTTTTAAACTGTAATAGTCGTTCTCACAACTGCTGTGGAGAAAAGGTAAACCACGGAATAGGCTTTTATCGCTTTCCAGCATGGAAGAAGAACAGCACAGCTCACGTTTCGGATGTAACTAAGAGGCGACGCCTGGCCTGGATTGCAGCAGTCAGAAGACCCAACATAACTTTCAAACACGCACCTGTATTGATGGTGGTGTGCTCAAAGCATTTTCATAAAGGTACGTTATGATTTATTGTGTATGTCTGTTGTTAAAACTTGCTTGTGTTGTGGTTAAGACTTGCTTGGTCATAGCTTTTATCCTACGTCAGCAGTGCTAAGCTAAACAGAGCTAAGCTAAAGAAAGACTCCGATATCCAAGTAACTAGAGAAAGTTACCACTCACACACCTGTGTAAGCGGGTTTAATTTGTTCTCCACCAAAGTATTTTCTTACCGTTTCCTTTGCTTTAACGGGCAGACCAGCTTATGAAATGCTAGACTGTGATCCTGACTGGGCACCTTCTCTAAACCTTGGGCATGCAGAGCTTCCAGCTGCCACTCCTGACAGGTTTAACCGCTTATGCAGAAGGACAAGATTATGACAAAAAGAATCAGCAGGGCATGCAAGTAACCCCCCAACACAGACCCCCAACATCACTGGCCCCGTGACTGAGATGGATAATGTAGCTCCTTCAGGTAGTCTTTTTTTACCTATGTTTTTCTTTCTAAAATGTGTCTTGGGATTCCTTTTGATTACAAAATATATTAACTACAGTTGTTTATCGTCCTGATCACCAACAGATGACACCACACCTCTGGCTGAGATGGAGGAGACGACATCTGATGAAGCAGCACAGATCTGTGAGGCTGATGATGCTCCAGAGGAAAATGTGCAAGAGCTACAGAACTGCAGCATGTGTCACCTTAGGCTTAAAGAAATTTTACTCTTGCAAGAGGAGAACAGAAAGTTAAAGGGAGAGCTCTCCAGAAAGACCCTGGATGAGAATTTCCTCAAAGATAATGACTCAAAGGTGAAATATTACACTGGGCTTCCATCTTTCATTTTAATGGCTCTGCTGATGCAATTTTTTCCCAGCCTACCAAAGACAGAAAAATTTCCCATTTTCAAATTCTCCTTTTAACTATGATGTGTTTGCGGCTTAATTTGCCTCTTGAACATATTGCACACCTTTCTGACATAAGCAGACAAACCGCATCCATCCTGTTCTGCGACACCATAAATGTGCTACATGCACACCTCAGCCCTTTGGTGTCCTGGCCAAAGAGACCTTGTTTGCAGGCTAGCATGCCACATCAGTATGTTGACATGTTTGGCAATAAGGTCACAGTTATTATTGACCGCTTTGAACTTTTTAGTTTTAGAATGTAGGCCATGACATGTTTTTGGTGTGGTTTAGCCCTTCTGACATCATGTCTTTAACTGTGTCAATAATATTGAAGCAGTTAAAGCAGCACCTCTTCAATTTTTTTCTTATTGCTCAAACATTTTGCTTTCTTTCCTCTTTTTATATATGTAAATCACACTGAGTTGCCCCTGTGTATGAAATGTGCTATATAAATACACTTGCTTGCTTTGTAACAATTTTTGGAATAAAGTACACAGTGGCTCACAAACTCCAGCTCTTTATTTCAAAGATGCAAAACTGTAACCATAACCATGACACAAGAATATAAATTGACATGCATGATCGACATGTATCATTATTTGCACAACGTTATAGCGCATAACTGTCTCATGCTACAGCACTACTCTAATGTGCACGTCGCAAAACCACGGCTGCTGTGGGGTTGGTGCTTCAGAGTCCCACACATCCTAAAAGAACCACTGAATTTCACAGTTTTGGTTCTCACAGGCAACCATGTCATCCAGCTCTTCTGGCTGCCTGCAAGTCCACCACACTTCTGCTGTGTTCTGTGCCTGTCTTTTGGGATTGTGTGTGGGACCTGGCTGTAATGCAGTTAGACGTCGTCTTTTGGGCTTCTGGGTGGGTTTATCAGCTGCAGCTTTCCTCTTGTGTTGTGGGGTCAGAGTCAGTGAAGTGACGGGCAATAAGCTCAGGTAGGAAATCTTTATTAAAAAAAAGTTCTGGGCCACTGGTAAAATTATTTGCTCCCACAGGTCAGAATCTGGTGTGACGCGTACAACAACACAACTTTTTGTGGTCCACACAACAAAGTCACAGAAATGTGAGCCTGTCACAAAGATTTGCGTTTGTACCTGCTTGTAGTACTTGTGACTGTGCTTGAGTTCTAGTCTCCCATCAGAGAGTTTCAGGTAAAAATCCTCGTCTGCACAGGACTGCAGGATGTTGTTGCGGTGCTTATATGGGGATTTCATTTCCACACAGCCTTTTTCACAACAGATGCAGGACACAAGTGCATCAGGGGTTGATTATAAAATATTATAACCACATTTTCACATGTATATTGGGTGCATAATTCAATTTATGGCATGCACTTATTTTATTTATTAAATAAATACTTGTAATCAAGACAAAAAATTAAAAAAAAAAAAACACCTTTGTGAGCACAACTGTCTTCAAGTATACCTTGTACATCTACAAGTCATGCACCCATCCATCTGTGAACTGCACTTTTTCTTGCTTCAAAGACCTAAAGTTACTAAACACTTCATGCGTGTATGGACTTATGCTTAAAGTCATATAAATGAAGGCATGGTCGAAGTTTGGCAGAATGTTTACATCCGAACTCCATGTGATATGTTGGTAGGGATCCAGTCCATTAACCCCTTCAAGCTTCGCCAAATAGCGTGCCTTTGCAGTCCCATTCAATTTGGCGGAGTACGGTCCCTTTAAATTTTCCTTCACGGTCCATTTTGTGATTTTTTTTTTCCGTTCATTCACAAGAAATGCCGAGGCGCTGTGTGTCTGCAGTCCGTTTACAATTGCTGAACCTACCCCGCCCAGAATGCATTGCGCGTTTGTCACGTGGGCTGGCGAGGTTAATTAACCTAACCTGCATGTTTTTGGCCTGTGGGAGGAAACCGGAGAAATCCCGGAGTAAGCCCACGCAGATACGGGGAGAACATGCAAACTCCACACAGATCGCTGTTGGTCAGGGGCTGGGATCGAACCACGGATCCCATGGCCAAGGGTGAGTTGCTGTGCTGGTGCAGTGCTAACCACTGCGCCACCGCACCGCCCCACCCTGCCATCAGGGCCCACCACCTTCCGCTGGCGGAGTCTCTCCAGCTGTTTCTTCACCTGGTCTGTAGTCACCACGAAGTCAGGGAGGGTCCTGGTGTCCCCCGAGGAGGAGGAGGGGGGAGATGGAGAGAGGTTCTGCACAGGAGGGTGGGTGGGGAGGGGTGTGTGGGGGTCTGGTTGTGTTGTTGGGGTGACAGTCTGTGAGCTGAACCTATTAAAAAACAGATTCAGTTCCTCAGCTCTCTCCTGGCTCCCCGACTCTCCCCTTGCACCCCAGTTATTTGTTTCATTCCCTCCCACACATCCTTAGCATTGTTTTGCCTGAGTTTGTCTTCCAACTTCCAATATGTGCAAAATATTTATTTTTTAAAGAAAATTGCTCAAAAACACAATCCGGTTTTTGCACCATTTCTCCGGGTGCTTAACGGTGAAGAGACATTTAAACATGAAGTACGATAAAGCAAGATCCGGTTATAAAACAGTTTAATTCAATCTAACCCCATTTTTGGCCTTTTACGTGAGTACTTACATGACGGCATGATGAACTGTGGCTCTGTGTTTCCTGCATAGCCGAGTTTCGTGTACCTGAAGGTGAGAAAATGAAGTGAGATAAAGATGCCACACCAGCTGAACTGGGTGATGATACATCTCTGCTTCCTCCAGGAAGTGGGATTAGCTAACTACAGCCGCTAGCTGCACATGATGAAGCAGCAATGAAAACGAGCACATTTCACATTAAACAGGGCGTCGCGGTCTTGCTGACACGCACCATTACCGCCGCACAGGACAGCAGCACAGAGCTGACGAAAATGAACCACTTAGCTTCTTTTGGGCTGAACAGGGCGTTAGCCACATTAACGGCTAACACACTGTTAGCCTCTGAGTTCACACTCACCCTGTACCGCAGTCAACAACACAAGCAGGTAACCGACCGGCCATCTCGCCCTCCTTTAATCTACCCACGGGGGAGAGTACAGCGGGAGGTTTCCAAACACTGAGCCAGACCGAGCCTCCGCAGACTGAATGAAGAACTGCTGTCAGTCACGGCCGACTCACGGAAGGTTTCCGGGTTCGGTGGACTTTCTTCTACTGCAAAGTCAGCAGGATGGGAAGGAAAGACTGACGTCTTGTGGCTGGAGACCGTAACTGCACAACAGAAAACGTTTCTCCATGACCCCGATTGGTGGGTGTCAATGTTGCCAGACGTACGATAATTATCGTATTTGGACGATAATTTTGCCCTCTGTACGATGTAGGATCAATAATTTCAAAAATCCCATGATGTGATTTGACCCCTTCATTACATGGCTAAGTTAATACTGTGACGTTGGCGAGGTTCACACAAAGAAGAGGATGTAGATAATGTGAAAATGACAAGGCAGAGTTCATCTCATGAGTCAGGTTTATTCACATCATCCAACATCATCAAAAGCAGAAAGCGGAAGAAACCCAGACATTCGTCCTTTAAATACCTCAGGAACTTCAAAGCACACAGTCATATTGTATTTAATCCCAAATAACAATACATCTTCCTTCAGATCTTAACACCTCCACCCCCAGCCTCTGGCGGCCAGGAAAATCCCCGCAGGCCGTCTCTCTGCATACCAAACAGGAGGATAACAGGAGGAGACTTTCACATCCTCCTGTTATCTCCAGAGAGGCTCAGTCCTTTGTTCAATCTAAGATGTGAAGCCTAAAGTGGTATACATATGAAGCATGAAGTGATATACATAAGTGCACATATATGTGTCCCACAAGGAACAGATGGTTGCGACAAGCAGGCTTTATTCAACAACATCCTGAGCACAGACAGGAGGGGAGGTCATCCTCCCAGACCTCTGTTTCAATCATGGTTATACAACACATGATACATCTTGCCCTAATCCTGCCTATAAAACACTGCTGGGTCATTATAACGCAGTTATAATGACACAGCAGTATAATAACTCAGTAATAACATTTAAACAAACACACAAAATAACATCCACTGTTGCAAAGAATGCTGGGAAAATCCCTGCCCCCCCCTTAATACAGTCCCGACATTACACTGCCCCCCCCCCACCGGACTGGTTTCTGTCCCCAGAAAAATTAAAGTCCAACTCAAAAGTCCAATACGAACTCGTCCAGGTGTCGGGGCAGCCTTCAATGCCGACAACCAGCACGTACAGGCCCCTTAGTGTCCATCTGAGTCTCGGTCGGAGTATCTGGTCGGGATGAAAGCTCCAGTTCGACCACCAGCGGGGCGGATGGCTGGTACGGGGCGAGACGGTCAAAGTGGAGCACCTGGTCCCTTTTTTTTAACCTCACCCTGTACACCACATCCGACAGTCTCTGCAGAACCACGCATGGTCCCGACCAGTGGCTCACCAACTTCGGTGACTGTCCTCTCTTTCTCTCAGGGCAGAAAACCCAGACTCGATCTCCTGGTGTAAAGTCCCTCCCCTGGCAGCAGGAGTCATACGCTCGCTTCTGCCCACCCCCCGTCGCTGCCAGGGCCTCCCGAGCCAGTTCATGTACTGTGTGAAGACGTTCTTTTAAACAAAACAAATAATCCAACCCGGGTTTTCCCTCCACCTCCGGCTCGGGGGGGGGGGGGGAATACCAAATCCACCGGTGTGCACAGCTCGCGTCCAAACATGAGCGCTGCAGGGGTGCACCGAGTAGATTCCTGAGCTGCCCTCCGGTATGCCCACAAAACAAAAGGCAGATGCAGGTCCCAGTCTCGCTGTCGCTGGTCCACTAGGATAGTGAGCTGGGTGGTGAGGGTCCGGTTGAATCGTTCGACTAGGCCATCGCTCTGTGGATGCAGCGGGGTGGTCTGGGTCTTCCGAATGTCCAGCCGCTTGCAGACCTCTCCGAAGACCTCCGCCTCAAAGTTCCAACCATGATCGCTGTGCAGCTCCTCTGGTGCGCCAAACCGACAGAACATTTCATCCACCAGCTTTGATGCCGTCGTAGCGGCGCTCTGGTCCGGGACCACGTACGCCTCTGGCCACTTAGTGAAATAATCCATTGCGACCAGCATGTAGTGGTTACCCCGGTCCGTGGTCGGGAAAGGGCCCAGGATGTCCACTCCTACCCGCTCCATCGGTGCTCCCACCCGGTACTGCTGCAGGGGAGCGTGGGATCGCTGAGCTGGCCCTTTCTGAGCTGTGCAGGAGTCGCAGCGGTGGACGTGGAGCTCCACATCCTGATGACAACTGGACCAGTAGAACCGGGCTCGAAGACGCTGCAGCGTCTTTGTCACCCCGAAGTGGCCCGCTCCTACCGCCCCATGAACCAGCTGGAGTACGTTGGGCTGGAGTCGACGAGGAACCAGCAGCTGCCAGACGTCCCGCTGCAGAGCTGGAGTCTGCCACTGTCGATACACCACGCCCTCGTGGAAGCGGAGATTGGCCCACTGGGAGTGCAGGGCCTTAGTCTCTGGGTCCAGCGCAGACACAACCTCCCAGGCGGGCCGCTGGCCTGCGTCCAGCCACTGCCGAACCCGAGAAATGACCGGGTCTCTATCCTGCTCGCTCTGCAGCTGCTGCGTGCCAAGGACCTCTGTGAAGTCATCGCTGGGGGAGGCTGCCTGATCACCCGAGGAGGAGCTGCGCGCCGCCGCGTTATTTCTGCTCACAGCGGTCCGGAGAGCAGCAGCCTGTGGGACGACTTGGTCTCGATCTTCAGCCCATTGGCAGTGACGACACTCCTCTGTCGCACAGGGGCGCTGAGACAGCGCGTCAGCATTGGCCTGGAGGCGGCCTGCCCGATGCACAATCTGAAAATTATAATCCTGCAGTGCCTCCAGCCATCTCGCCAACTGTCCATCCGGCTCTTTGAAGTTCAATAACCAGGTCAGGGAAGCATGATCCGTCCTGAGTTGGAACCTCCCCCCGTACACATACGGGCGGAAATGACGCAGTCCTTGAATGACAGCCAACAGCTCTCTGCGAGTCACACAGTAGTTCCTCTCGGCTCTGCTGAGAGTGCGGCTGAAAAAAGCGACTGCCTGTTCTCCCTGCTCTCCCTCCTGGGATAGCACCGCCCCGATGCCCTGGTTGCTGGAGTCTGTGTCCATGATGAATGGGCGGTTCGGGTCAGGATACTGCAGGATGGGGGCTCTGATGAGCGCCGTGCGGAGCTGGGAAAAAGCAGCAGCACAATTCTCGCTCCACTGAAACGTGCGTCCTTTCCACGTCAGCTGCTGCAGCGGGCTGGCGATGGTGGCCAAGTTTTTCACAAACCTTCTATAATAGGAGGCCAATCCGAGAAAGCTCCTCAGTTCTCCCACGTTCCGCGGCACTGGCCAGTCTCTCACCGCCGCCACTTTTTCTGGGTTGGTGGCGACTCCCGCTGCGCTGACGACGTGGCCCAGGAAAGTGGTCTCCCGCCGGAATAGGTGGCATTTTCTAGGGTGTAACCGTAGCCCAGCCTGTCAGATGGCGTCCAGTACCTCTCGGAGATTTGACAGGGCGCTGTCAAAATCAGCTGCATGCACCAGTAGGTCGTCCAGGTAAACAACGCAGCGACTCCGGGGCACGTGAGCCAGCACTCGCTCCATCAAGCGCTCAAAGGTGGCCGGAGCGTTGCAGAGTCCAAACGGCATCACTTTAAACTGGTACAGTCCCTGCCCGATGAAGAAGGCTGTTTTTTGGCGGGCATCAGTTGACAGCTCTACCTGCCAATAGCCGCTGCGTAGATCCAGTGAGCTGAACCAGCTGGAGCCAGTGATGTGGTCCAGCGCGTCATCGATGCGGGGCAGGGGGTAGGAGTCCTTCCGGGTGACGTCATTCAGGCGCCGGTAATCCACACAGAACCGCCACGACTCGTCTTTTTTCTTGACCAGCACCACTGGCGCCGCCCAGGGGCTGCTGGAGGGCTCAATGATGTCTGCCTCCAGCATCTCTCGCACTTTTTGTTCTGCTGCTGCCCGCCTTGAAAAGGGCAGCCAGCGTGGGCGGAGTCGTATCGGCTTGGTCTCACCGGTGTCGATCTTGTGCTGCACCACGCCGGTCTGGTTGCATTCCTCATCCTTCGTGGCGAAGACACCCATATAACAGTCCAACAGTTCCTGCAGCTGGCGTCTCTGTCCCGGCTCCAGCCCGCTGCAGCTCCGCTGAAATAATTCCTCGACCGCCTGCTGCGTCTCTGCTGACGCGTTGACCCCTCCCCTTGCTGTCCTTGTGTGTACTCGTGCCTTCTCTTCCCGCGCTGGTGGCGTCATCGTGTCCGGTCCTCGTGGTGGGCCGCCCGGTCCGGTCCATCCTGGCGGTCCCTCGATCGTGCGGGCCTCTGTGTTCCTTCTCTGAGTTCTGCTGTAGAGCGTGATGGTCCGGTCTCCCAGTTGGAGGGACGGTCCGGTGGTGTCGATCTTGGCGTTCCATGCTGTGAGCAGGTCTAGTCCAATAATACAGGGGTCTTGGATGTCAGCCAGCCAGAACGGGTGTCTTATGTTCTGACCGGCCACCCCCACCACGAGAACTCTCCGCCCCCCCAATCTGGCGCGCTCACTGGTAGCTGTGGTGACCCAGTGCTCGGTGGGTTCCCACCCCTGTGGGGCCGTCTCGTTCGTGCCCGGCAGCACACCGGGTCGGACCAAGGAGATTGTAGAGCCGGTGTCAATCAGGGCCCGGATCAAAGTCTTCTCCGGGCTGCACTGTAGATACATCCCTGGCGAGTGTCCAATTCAACCCATGCGCGGTGACAGCTCATCAGTTTGTCATGGGGTGGGTGCAGGGCAGTACCGTGCAATGTGTCCTGGCTCCCCGCAGCGGGAGCACCCTTACATGCGCCGTCGCGGCCGTCTTCTCTGTGGACGCGCCGCCGTGGTCTGCCGTAAGTCCTCCTCCTCCCCCTCGCTCTCAGCTGTGGCCTGGAAGGTTCTTTGTCTTGGCGTCGACGCTTCGATTGTGCGATTCATCAGCAGCTCCACCCGCTCTGCTTCTGCCACCGCAGTCTCCCAGTCGCTCGC
This sequence comes from Pholidichthys leucotaenia, assembly GCA_020510985.1. Classification (NCBI taxonomy): domain Eukaryota; kingdom Metazoa; phylum Chordata; class Actinopteri; order Cichliformes; family Pholidichthyidae; genus Pholidichthys; species Pholidichthys leucotaenia. Next base: position 36,225,345 of record CM035845.1, on the reverse strand, counting down.
GGCGGGGATCCGTAAGTGGCTCTGGAGGTGGGCCGGGCGGAGACCTTGGATGAAGTTCCGGAGGGTGAGCTTCTCTACCACCTCCGGTGCGAAATCCGGGTAGCTGCACCGTGTTAGCAGCCGTATGTCCACCGCGTAGGCTCCTAGGCTTTCCTGGCTGCTTCGACGACAGTGGGTCAGCTGTTCCTGGGTGTGCTCAGCGTCTGCTGTTCTCCCAAATCGTCTCCGGAGCGCTCCTTGTAGCGCTGGCCAGCTGCAGCACTCCTCAGGCCGGAGATCAGACAGTGTGCAGAGAGCCCTCCCTTCCAAGGCCAGCGCGACCTGTACGGCGGTTTCCTCTGGTGACCAGCCGTTCAGCACGGTGGCCAGCTCGACCTGGACCAGGTAGTCATCCAACGGGGTCTCGCCGTTGAAGTGGGGAATCTTGGTCTGCTGCCGGACGGGTGGGATGGTCGCCTCCCGGTCGATTGCCGCTCCTGATCGCCGTGGAATCGCCAGCCCGTCCTGCCCTGAAAGGGCGGGAAGCGGGGTTGATTTGCTCTGCTCCGCTCACTCTGCCTTGAAAAAGGCAGAAGGTGGGGTTCGCTGGCCCCGTCGGGTCCGCTGCTTCGTTCGTCCCGGCGAGCGGCTCCGGGGGTTGGTGTCTCGGCCTCGTCGTCCGTTGTCAGCTGAGCGATGAGTCGCTCCAGCTGCTGGATCTCCATTCTGATCCTGGCTTCCATCTGTTCCATCCCACTTCTGGCACCAGTGTGACGTTGGCGAGGTTCACACAAAGAAGAGGAACAGATGGTTGCAACGAGCAGGTTTTATTCAACAACACCCTGAGCACAGACAAGAGGGGAGGTCATTCTCCCAGACCTCTGTTTCAATCATGGTTATACAACACATGATACATCTTGCCCTAATCCTGCCTATAAAACACTGCTGGGTCATTATAACGCAGTTATAATGACCCAGCAGTATAATAACTCAGTAATAACATTTAAACAAACACACAAAATAACGTCCACTGTTGCAAAGAACACTAGGGAAATCCCTGCTCCCACCCCTTAATACAGCCCCGACGTTACAGTACATTAGCAAACACAGCCAGGATACAGATCCTGCGCAAAGTGCACTGTGCACATACATACTATACTTGTTCCTGCTGATCGTCTCACATGCGCGCCGGGCTGTGTGGAAGGAGACAGACGATTCGGTGGCGGTAGCAGAGAGGCTGCCTTGGATGGAGGCTACTGATGGGATCTACAGTACACTGAAACATACTGAGTTAAGCTAAAAAAGATCCGTGAGAAATAGTGGTACACCAAACCACTCAGCGCTGTACAGGAGCTCCAACTGTCCGCCATGAGAGTCAGCTGCACCCAACAGGCCGGGATTCGTCTGCTGCTCAGGCGGGGGATTCAGCTGGTGATCCGTGGCTTTCACTACAGTTCTGGTGACGCAGTACTGTACAGTCCATTCACAAATAAAAACTAGTACACTCGGTCGAATCATTCGTGTATCTTACAGGACTAACAATGCAGGCACGGCAGACTCAGCAAGTAAGCAACATTACCAGCAGGTTAAGAAATGAACAGAGGGGCTCAGACAGCGCTGTGAAGTTGGCATCGGGCTGATGGTGAGGGAGCAGCATCCATGCCTGTCAAACTATGCGCTGTGCCACCCTAGGGACTAGTGATCAAGGACCCTGACTCATGGATGGTCAATACCCCATGGAGTCTAGGGTGGCACAGCGCATAGTTTGGGAGCCATGGACAACTCATTTTAGCCTCATTGGTAGAAATTGTATTTGAATATATGGCTATGTTGGCACTTGTGGCACATTACATAAACACTGTGCCACCCTAGACTCATGGGGTATTGACCATCCATGGTTACAGTAATCAGTCAGTGTGTCTGTGTGTGGATGGCTGTGTCTGCCCATCTGTTACCAGCTTTTCAGCTTGCCCAGTCAAAATTAAGTGAAAGGCTTTTATCGTTGTGTGGCCATATTTTCTTGACTTTTAATTTCCCAGAATTTTGAGATAAGGCTTGGTTTTTGAATCTGTTGGTCATCTTCTTGACCACTAGTCCCTAGGGTGGCACAGCGCATAGTTTGGTAGCCATGGACCACTCATTTTGGGCATCCATTCATTCATTCATCCATCCATCCATCCATCCATCCATCCATCCATCTTCTACCGCTTTTCTGGAGGTCCGGGTTGGGGAGGCAGCAGTTCAAGCAGAGAAGCCCAGACTTCCCTCTCCCCATACACCTGCTCCAGCTTTTCAGAGAGGATACCAAGGCATTCCCAGACCAGCTGGGAGACATAGTCTCATTTTAGGCTCATTGGTAGAAATTGTATTTGAAAATATGGCTATGTTGGCAAATGTGTGACACATTTCATAAACATTGTGCCACCCTGGACTCCATGGGGTTGAGGGTTCTGGAGAACTAGTGTCTAGGATGGCACAGCACATGGTTTGACAGGCACGGATACTGCTCCCACACCATCAGCCCCATATTCGAATTTGAATATTGAACCCAATGCCAACTTCACATTGCTGAAACAACCCCCAGTTTTACTGGGTGGTTCAAACCTGTCGCTGGCATTAGCAGTAAAGCTTCTGTTGCTGCTGCAATGTGCAGATGTTTGTGCAAAAATGCCACCAGATTGTGGTTCTCAATAAAACTGTTAGACAGGTTTCTGCTTCAATTATCAGAGGCATTTTAGTAATAGTTTAGGCGGATTGATTGATGTTTATTCCTAATGTATAGAGTACTTCTCAAAATATTTATGAGGCAAGACCTTGATACATGATGATTCAACAGAAAGCATATAGAAGATAGTTAAGTATGACTGATATTCTGGACTGTTCAATCCCGGGGCTCATCCTGTACTCCACACAGGTAGGATTATTTAAAGGTAAAACTGCGTTACAGGCTGTAATATGCATGATCTGTGATAATGTGTTACTGAAGCAGATGGTCCAGAGCCACGTCAGAATGAAAACTGGGTGTTTACAATAATTTTCCTCAAAATACGATAATTTTAAGCCACTGGTACGATACTTTGTAGAAGCTGGGTTAATCATCTCAGACTAGATGCAGAGGGTAAACAGAGAAGGACAATAGGTATTGAGATGAGAGAGATTATGGTGAGGTAGCAGGAAGAAGTAGCTGGGGGGAGAAGGGTTGAATGTATTGTGATGCAAGATGTCATGCAGATGTGAGATGGGTGGATGATATAAAAGGAGAGACCCTGGTGTATTGATATATGCTTTTTCTGTGTATGACTGATGTGAGAGTGAATAAAGTTGTCTGCTGCATAAGTCTGCCTCCGTTATTTGCACACTCCACACTGGTGAACTCTTGATGAATTATGGAACATGAGGCAAGAACCCCGGAGTCGGCCAGGACGGTAAGCCCCAGCAACGCGTGCACTGTTTCGGTCAAACTACCGGACTTTTGGCTGCATGACCCGCGTGTAACCCAGCTGAGAAAATGACCCCTTTTTTTTCTCAGATGTCAATTGTCAGAATCAGAATCAGAATCAGAATCAGGTTTATTGCCATTGTTCATGTAGTACACAAACTAGGAATTTGTCTCGGTACAATGCTGCAACATTAAACATGATAAGATAAGAGAAATAAACTATACATGTAATAAAGTGTAGGATAAGATTAAGTGATACTGGTCAACAGTTAAAATATATATTAGCCAGCAGCAGATACTGTGGAGAACTATATAGTGCAGTCGGTAATGCAAGAAGAAAACAGTGATGATTGACATGAGTCTGGTTGAGCTGCTGTACATGGTGCACGAGAGTCAATAAGTCACTTAGTGTTCAGCAGTCTAATGGCAGAGGGGAAGAAGCTGTTCATGTGACGGGAGGTTTTAGTCTGGATGGACCGAAGTCTTCTACCAGAGGGGAGGGGGGCAAACAGTACGTGACCAGGGTGTGAGGGATCGGCTATGATCCGGCCAGCACGCCTCCGGGTCCTGGAGATGTACAGATCCTGGAGAGATGGGAGCTTGCAGCCGATCACCTTCTCAGCAGTGCGCACGACGCGCTGCGGCCTTAGTCTGTCCCTGGCAGTGGCTCCTGCGTACCACACGGTTATGGAGGTGGTGAGGATGGACTCGATGATGGCTGTGTAGAACTGCACTAACATCTTGGTGGGTAGCTTGAGCTTCCTCAGCTGCCGCAGGAAGAACATCCTCTGCTGGGCTTTTTTGATGAGTGAGCTGATGGTCAGCTCCCATTTGAGGTCCCTGGTGATGGTAGTGCCTAGGAAGCGGAAGGAATCAGCAGTGGTGATGGGAGAGCCTGAGAGGGTGAGGGGGGGCAGAGGAGTAGTGACTTTCCTGAAGTCTACAATCATCTCCACTGTCTTCAGAGCGTTCAGCTGCAGGTTGTTATTGCTGCACCAGGACGCCAGCTGGGCCACCTCTCTCCTGTAGGCGGACTCGTCGCCGTTGGAGATGAGCCCGATGAGGGTGGTGTCGTCCGCAAACTTGATCAACTTGACAGACTGGTGGCTGGAGGTGCAGGAGTTGGTGTAAAGGGAGAAGAGTAGGGGGGAAAGTACACAGCCCTGGGGTGATCCGGTGCTGATGCTAGTATAGTCTGAGACAGTCTTTCCCAGCCGCACATGCTGCCTCCGGTCCGTCAGGAAGTCAATGATCCACCTGCAGAGGGAGTCAGGCACTTTGAGCAGGGACAGCTTGTCCCGGAGCAGAGCGGGGCGGATGGTGTTGAATGCGGAGCTGAAGTCCACAAACAGGATCCTGGCGTAGGTTCCCGGGGAGTCCAGGTGCTGCAGGATGGAGTGGAGGGCCAGGTTGACTGCATCGTCTACAGACCTGTTGGCACGGTAGGCAAACTGCAGCGGGTCCAGGAGAGGGGTGGTGATGGACTTGAGGTGGGACAGGACCAGGCGCTCAAAGGACTTCATGACTACAGAGGTGAGCGCTACAGGTCTGTAGTCATTAAGTCCAGTGATCCGTGGCTTCTTGGGGACAGGGATGATGGTGGAGGATTTGAGGCAGGATGGCACGTGGCATAACTTAAGGGAGGTGTTAAAAATGTCTGTGAATACAGGAGCCAGCTGTTTCGCACAGAGTCTCAGGGTGGAGGGAGACACGCCGTCTGGGCCGGGGGCCTTGCGCGGGTTCAGTCTGGAGAACTGTTTGAGCACATCCTGCTCACTGATGATAAGGGGAGGGGGGGAGGGGGGGGTGCCTTAAATAAAGTAGGGAATGTGGAGGCTGTGGAGCTGGAGGGAGGGGGGGAGTTGGACACAGATGACGAGGTGTCAAAACGGGCATAGTGTTGGGACAGTCTCTGACAAAGGGCTTTGTCATCCTGACCTTTAGGAGCCTGAGGCCGATAGTTGGTGATCTGCCTCAGTCCTCTCCACACGGAAGCCGAATCATTAGCAGTGAACTGCTGCTGGAGTCTCTCTGAGTACACAGATTTAGCCCTCTTCAGCTCTCTGTTAAACCGGTATTTAACCTCCCTGTAGCAGTCCCTGTCTCCACTTTTCAGCGCTGCTTCCTTCTCCTTCCTGATCTGTCTGAGCTTAGCTGTGAACCAGGGTTTGTCATTAGAGTAACTCACCCTGGTGCGTGATGGAAGAATGTTCTCTTCACAAAAGTGGATATATGAGTTCACAGTGTCCGTGTACTCATCCAGATCATGCGTGGCTCCTTTAAGCATGCCCCAGTCAGATATTTCCATGCACGTTTCCAGCTTCTCCTCAGCATCACTGGTCCGTATCTTCGTAGTGCTCACAACAGGTTTAGTGAGCTTCAATCTCTGTCTGTATGTGGGAATGAGGTGAACCATCACGTGATCAGATAATCCCAGCGCAGCTCGAGGGACAGCGCGATATGCGTCTTTCACTGTGGTGTAACAGTGATCCAGTGTGTTTGATCCTCTGGTGGGGCATTTAATAAACTGTTTGTAGCGGGGGAGATCGTGGCTCAGATTGCACTGATTAAAGTCGCCAGCCACAATAATCAGCGAGTCTGGAAAACTCCGCTCTGTGTGTTGAATGTGATCCGCGAGCACGCGCTGAGCTTCGCGCGTGTCCGCGTCGGGAGGGGCGTACACAGCGATCATTATGAAAGAAGCAAACTCCCGCGGGGAATAGAAGGGCTTGCAATTGATAACAAGAAATTCCAAGGCAGGAGAACAGTGTTTGGAAATTACCGTTACATCAGAGCACCAGATGCAGTTGATGTAGAAGCAGACTCCGCCTCCTGTGGTCTTGCCGGAAAGCTCTGTGTCACGATCAGCACGGAAGAGCTGGAAGCCGTCGAGGCGCAGCGCGCTGTCCGGTATATTTTCCCGGAGCCAGGTCTCAGTAAAGCAGAGGACAGCTGAGGAGGCGAGGTCCTTAAAACGCATCAGCAGTCTCAGTTCATCCACCTTGTTAGAGAGAGAGTTGGTATTGGACAGAAATATGCCAGGCAGCGCCGTTCGCGAGCCTCTCCTGCGAAGTCGCACGAGAGCGCCCGCTCGTCTTCCTCTCTTCCGCCGTCTCACTTTCCGAGCCAAACAATAAACCAGATCGGCGGCAGGGGCTAGAAAAACTGGGAGGAGGTCCGTGGGGGTGAAAGTCCTGATATTTAAAAGTTCTTCACGGGTATAAGTGCAAGCAGACACACAATTGACAAACAAAAACAAACAAAGAGCGCAGCGAAGCACCATGTCGACCGCTGTGGGCGCCATTAACGAGTAAAGTAGTGTATTAATTGTATTAATACAATTGTGTGATTTTATTTTGAAAAACAATTATTTTGGGAAGAGGAAGTGTGATCCTCATTATCCAACTTTTAAATTCCCGTTTCATGATCACGTTGGGCGATTGTGGTCTTTTCATTCGTTAAGAGCGATATTATCCCCACCTTCCGAGCAGAGGCAGCAGGCGCACACTCGGTTTTCGGTCTTTTACGATCTGAGAGCGGACGAGAGAGGCTGTGGACGGTCTGGTTCACACTGATACCTCTTCTTGGTGAGTTTAATTTAGAAAGATGCTGTAAATGAACCTAAACACTGTCCAAACACTAATTTGAAACCTTTATTATCCTAAGTTGATGGGAGCACGAGCTTGAGAGGCCGTGAGGCTGTGACTTTTGCTGTGTTCACACTGATACCTCATCTTGGTGAGTGAAAACCGAGTGTGTACTAAACAATACATGCTAATGCTAATCGCGAGTGGATTTTTTCTGTTTAAAAGCAATGGAAAAGGCTATTTTTGTGTCTGTATGGTTTTCCTTAATGTGATTTCAGTTCCCAACAGTATGCTGAAGTACTTTTAGTTCTTATGCACCATTTCTGTCGAATGTAATGTGTAGTTTGATGCTAAAAGCACATTGTGTTGGTCTCCTATGTAAATTCATAGGTTATGCTAAACCCAGTAGCTCAGACAGGGTTTTACTCATTTTAAAAGGGAATATTGGAAGTAATGGGACAGTATATTCCCTGGTTATGTGATAAATTAATTGTATTTCATTTCGTGATTTACAAAGATGAGGTTAAAAAGGATTAATCATAATTTCATGGTTAAATGATGTAGAGATAAAAAGAGAAATTCATTTAATTGGTTACATGAGAAAAAAAAAAGTATTTCATGTGCTACCAGAGAGATTGTGAGAAAAGAACACATGCATGTAAGATGTAAGATGTGAAATGTGAATTGTAAGATATTACTATATTACTGGATTGTAACAATAGTAATATGAGGGAAGAATTTAAACACTAAGCTATAGTGTTATATAAGAAGAGATTGGAAAATGAATTACTCTAGCTGTAAACAATAATATCATTATTGTTGTGCAGGCTAGGTTTTTTTGGTTGCTGATTAAGAACCTTCTGGATCCTGGATTCTCTCCGAATGGAGATGGCGAGCCTGACCCGAGACCTGAACCGAGACTGAACCGAGATCTGAACCAAGATCTCAGTTGAAGAACATCCTTCCTCTCTCCAGTGCACAAAATTCGAAGTGGTAACAACTCAAGCCGCCGCTTTAAAAGAGGAAAAGAAACCTGAGTCTGGATACAAGATATCTTGACTGGTCAAACGACTAAACCAAAAGGACAAAGAAACACTGAGCTCATTAGGACATTTTTGGGGTTTTATTTCATGCCGGCCGTTGTTATTATTTTTTTTTTTTTGTTACTTATTTGTACCCGTAGGTAGACTTGGTTTGCAGTTTGGTGACAAGCCACCGGCTGCTGGTCGCTGCGTGCGCGAGCGCCCTAAACCTATGTTGTTGGTGTGCGGGAGGAAACCGGAGAAATCCCGGAGTAAACCCGCGCAACACGGGGAGAACATGCAAACTCCACACAGCTCACTGTTGCTCGGGGGCTGGGATCGAACCCACGATCTCATGATCCCCGCGGTCCCCCGGCCGAGGGTAAAACTGTGCTGCCACAGTGCTAAACCACTGCGCCACCGTGCAGCCATATTTGTATAGTTGTAAATTATTTGTATATATTGTTCTCTTTACCTCTACAAATAACAACCATTATTGCTCATTTCTTGCCTCCAGCTATTTCATTCCACACTCATTTTAATTCCCTATTGTAACCCTTACGAACCTAGCAACTGGTCTACACTTAATAATTTCCCTTACCTAATTAACATAAGGCAAGGGTTACACGCGGTCTTGGTTCCACCACACCGAGGCTCAGTTCGCCCTACGGGGAATAACGGCAGACGACACCAGATATTACTATGTGGTCGCAGTGCTGGACGCTTGCACGTCTCAGCAAGTAGTGAGCCTGCTCCAACAGCCTCCAGTCCACGACAAATACGGGACTCTCAAGGCCGCGCTGATCCGGCACTACACACTCTCGAACTGTGAGAGAGCAGAGAGGCTCCTGAGGCGCTCCGAGTTAGGAGATGGGTCGGCGGTCAAACTGATGGAGAAGATAATTGGCGTTGATGGGCACAGATGACGGGCATTTTCTGTTTGCCCACCTTTTCCTCCGGAACCAGCCAACAGAGGCGAGAGCGGTTCTTGCCAATTCACCGTTGCTGGCCACGCGTGACTACCGTGCGCTAGCCCAGGAGGCAGATCGGATCATCCTCACCACCAGAGCCCTCACAGTGAATGTGGCAGCATCGGAACCCAGCGAGACGACCAGCGGAGGCGAGGAGCCGGTGATGGTAGTGGCAGCGGGGGCCAGGAAGCACCAGAGAGACACGCTCTGCTTCTACCACCGCCGCTTTGGAGAGAACACACGCAGATGCGTGCCACCGTGCCAATTCAAGTGTTTGGGAAACACCAAGGCCGGCAGTCATTAACAGCTGCGACCGCCGGTGAAGAGAACAAGCTGCTCTACATGACAGACTCACGCTCGGGGAGACGGTTCCTCGTAGACACCAGCTTCCAAAAGAACCTCATCCTGCCATCGTACGCCGACCAGCTTAGCGGGAGCTGGCGGCCCCCAGCTGGTAGCCGTAAACGGCTCGAACATTAAGGCTTTTGGTGAGAGAACACTGACTGTATCCCTACACGGCTGTATGTACAAGTGGACTTTTGTCATAGCGGCATTGAGTTTCCCAATCCTGGGAACTGATTTTCTGTGTGCACATGGGTTGCTAGTCGATGTTGCTAACAGGCACCTGGTTAATGCAATGTCTTTTGATTCTCTCCCTTGTATAGCTCGAGGGGCCGGGCCAATAACACAAGCCAACGTCACAGCTCCAGGCGGTAAGTTCAAGAAACGGAAACCGGCGGACAGAGTTAAATGGACTCCTGAGCGGGAGCAGGCATTCTATGAGGTTAAAACAACCCTGGCAAACGCCGCACTGTTGGCGCACCCGGACCCGGCGGCCCGGATAGCGCTCACTACCAACGCCTCGGACGTGGCCATAGGGGCCGTCATGGAGCAATGTGTCACCGGTTCTTGGCAGCCGCTCGCTTTTTTCAGCAGGGCTTTGTGCAACAGTGAGCATAAATATAGCGCGTTCGATAGAGAGTTGCTGGCTCTCCACCTGGCCATACGCCACTTCCAGTTGTGGCTGGAAGGGCGCAGCTTCACCGCTTTCGTGGACCACAAGCCGCTAACCTTCGCGATGGCTAAGGTTTTGGAACCATGGTCGGGCCAGCAGCAGAGACAGCTGGCCGTGATCTCGGAGTTTACGACCGATATTCAGCATGTGTCGGGTAAACTGAATGTGGTGGCCGACTGCCTCTCGCGCGCAGTAGTGGCCCTGGTCTGCGTGGTGATAGATTATACAGCCATGGCCACAGAGCAGATTGCCGATGTGGACGTGTGCGCGCTCCAGTCCGGACCAACAGGGTTAAGGCTGGAGAGCAGAGTACTGCAAGACAGCAGTCCCCCCTAATCTGCGACGTCTCCACAGGACGCCCGCGCCCGGTGGTCCCAGTTGCTTGGCGCCGCCGAGTGTTTGAGTCAGTTCACGCTCTGGCGCACCCAGGAGTGCGCGCGTCAATCAAAATGGTGGGAGCGAAGTTTGTATGGCCAGGCCTGTGCAAACAAATGAAAGAGTGGGCAACAGCCTGCGTAGCGTGCCAACGAGCCAAAGTACACAGACACACGAAGGCTTCTTTGGAGCTGTTTCGTATACCGGCTAAGAGGTTCGGCCATGTTCACGTGGACCTTGTGTGCCCCCTCCCACCATTGCAGGGGTTCACGCACCTTCTGACAGTGGTGGACAGCACCACACGCTGGCCAGAAGCAGTCCCGCTGGTGGCAACCACGTTCGTGGACGTGGCGCGCGCTTTTTTGACGACATGGGTGGCACGTTTTGGCATCCCGTCGGACATCACGTCTGATAGGGGCCCACAGTTTGTTTCTGACCTCTGGTCCGTGATGGCCCATAGCCTGGGTGTCGCAATTCATCGCACAACCGCGTACAACCCACAGGCCAATGGGTTATGCGAGCGTTTCCATAGGTCACTGAAAGCAGCGCTCAGGGCTTCGCTGACGGATGCAAATTGGGTAGACCAGTTGCCGTGGGTTTTGTTGGGGTTGCGTTCGGCACCAAAAGAGGATTTGGAGGTCTCCCCAGCAGAGCTTGTTTTTTCTCAGCCACTGCGGCTCGCCGGGGAATTTTTGCCAGATAATCCCACGCTGGACAACTGTCCATCTCAGCGTTTGCAGCATAGCGCAGATACAGGCACGCTGCCGGGCCCGGCCCACCACTGTTTTCCACACGCTTTTGTGCCAAAAACTTTGAAGAACGTGGCGTTCGTGTTTGTCAGGCACGATGCCCACCGGCCCCCATTGCACCCACCCTACGATGGCCCGTTCAGAGTGCTGGAAACAGGGGACAAACATTTTTTGTTAGACTTGGGGGGTCGTAAGGAGAAAATATGTATAGACAGACTTAAGCCCGCCTTTGTGGTGGCGGACGAGCAAGTGATGTTGGCTCGGGCCCCTCGGGAAGACCCCCACTGAGAACTCCCCAGGTAAACGATTCATTAGAGCAGCCACACGGGCAAGTCGATGGCCCCCCCCCTCGCCATTGCCCACCCGCAGACAGACACACCCCCAGGAGTCCCCCACCGGCACAGCAGTGCCGCGGAGGCAGAAAACCCCCGTTACAGCAGATACGGGAGGAGACTGAAGCCAAAAGGACATGAGGACTGAAACTTGGTCTGAGATTCTGGGGTGGGGGTGGGTGGGTGGAGAAGCTGGGTTAATCATCTCAGACTAGATGCAGAGGGTAAACAGAGAAGGACAATAGGTATTGAGATGAGAGAGATTATGGTGAGGTAGCAGGAAGAAGTAGCTGGGGGGAGAAGGGTTGAATGTATTGTGATGCAAGATGTCATGCAGATGTGAGATGGGCGGATGATATAAAAGGAGAGACCCTGGTGTATTGATCTATGCTTTTTCTGTGTATAACTGATTTGAGAGTGAATAAAGTCGTCTGCTGCATAAGTCTGCCTCCGTTATTTGCACACTCCACAACTTCAACATTTCCCATCTGGCAACACCATCATCCCTGTCCCCAAGAAGCCACGGATCACTGGACTTAATGACTACAGACCTGTAGCGCTCACCTCTGTAGTCATGAAGTCCTTTGAGCGCCTGGTCCTGTCCCACCTCAAGTCCATCACCACCCCTCTCCTGGACCCGCTGCAGTTTGCCTACCGTGCCAACAGGTCTGTAGACGATGCAGTCAACCTGGCCCTCCACTCCATCCTGCAGCACCTGGACTCCCCGGGAACCTACGCCAGGATCCTGTTTGTGGACTTCAGCTCCGCATTCAACACCATCCGCCCCGCTCTGCTCCGGGACAAGCTGTCCCTGCTCAAAGTGCCTGACTCCCTCTGCAGGTGGATCATTGACTTCCTGACGGACCGGAGGCAGCATGTGCGGCTGGGAAAGACTGTCTCAGACTATACTAGCATCAGCACCGGATCACCCCAGGGCTGTGTACTTTCCCCCCTACTCTTCTCCCTTTACACCAACTCCTGCACCTCCAGCCACCAGTCTGTCAAGTTGATCAAGTTTGCGGACGACACCACCCTCATCGGGCTCATCTCCAACGGCGACGAGTCCGCCTACAGGAGAGAGGTGGCCCAGCTGGCGTCCTGGTGCAGCAATAACAACCTGCAGCTGAACGCTCTGAAGACAGTGGAGATGATTGTAGACTTCAGGAAAGTCACTACTCCTCTGCCCCCCCTCACCCTCTCAGGCTCTCCCATCACCACTGCTGATTCCTTCCGCTTCCTAGGCACTACCATCACCAGGGACCTCAAATGGGAGCTGACCATCAGCTCACTCATCAAAAAAGCCCAGCAGAGGATGTTCTTCCTGCGGCAGCTGAGGAAGCTCAAGCTACCCACCAAGATGTTAGTGCAGTTCTACACAGCCATCATCGAGTCCATCCTCACCACCTCCATAACCGTGTGGTACGCAGGAGCCACTGCCAGGGACAGACTAAGGCTGCAGCGCGTCGTGCGCACTGCTGAGAAGGTGATCGGCTGCAAGCTCCCATCTCTCCAGGATCTGTACATCTCCAGGACCCGGAGGCGTGCTGGCCGGATCATAGCCGATCCCTCACACCCTGGTCACGTACTGTTTGCCCCCCTCCCCTCTGGTAGAAGACTTCGGTCCATCCAGACTAAAACCTCCCGTCACATGAACAGCTTCTTCCCCTCTGCCATTAGACTGCTGAACACTAAGTGACTTATTGACTCTCGTGCACCATGTACAGCAGCTCAACCAGACTCATGTCAATCATCACTGTTTTCTTCCTGCATTACCGACTGCACTATATAGTTCTCCACAGTATCTGCTGCTGGCTAATATATATTTTAACTGTTGACCAGTATCACTTAATCTTATCCTACACTTTATTACATGTATAGTTTATTTCTCTTATCCTATCATGTTTAATGTTGCAGCATTGTACTGAGACAAATTCCTAGTTTGCGTACTACATGAACAATGGCAATAAACCTGATTCTGATTCTGATTCTGATTCTGATTCTGGGTGTCCAAGAGCCAGCCCTTCAGCATACACACATTAAAGAATAAATGATCCATTAGAAATCTTTACTCTTTCATCCATCCATCTTCTTCCACTTAATCCTTTTCGTGTCCCGGAGGGGCTGGAGCCTATCCCAGCATCTTTGGGCGAAAGGCAGGGTCTTTGCATTCTAAAATATGTTTAATATATTTTAAGTAATTTTAGTGATTCAGGGCAGTTAACTAATAATTAGTTAAAAACTAACCATGATTAATCACAACTAATTAAGCAAGAGCACTCTGAGGCAAGTGCAATATTCCCCGCCTCTGTTTCTTAGAAGATCCCAATATTGTACTGGAGGAGAGCAGTTTTCTGTCATGAACCGAGCTGGGTTGTCCTTTGGGCTTGGTTCTGACCTTCTGTGGCTCAGGTTTATCTGTGTATTTGTGTATTGTGTATTTTTTGAGTTTCTTGTAGTCTCTATGTTTACTAGGTTACTTTTCCGTACCTGTAGCCACTGTTTCTGGCTGGCAGCTGTGAGGGAGCCTCCTTTGACCTACATTCGTGTGGGTGCTCTCTGACAGCTTGCCGGTCTGACTACGCCCCTTCTCTCATGTTGGTCAGCTGGTTCCACTCCCAGTGATTACCTTTCCCGCTCCTCGCCCAGGTGCACCCAATCTCCCTCTTCCAGCAATGGTGGTATTTAAGCAGCTCATTACCAGTCCACCATTGCTGGATCAATGTATTGTCATACGTACCTGTCTCGGTTACATGTCACCGTGGCAGGACTCACCACTGTACACTATGGTGTGCCCGCAACACGTCCCTTCATGTTTGCCAGTAGGTGTACCCTGCTTGTTGTTTTTGTATGTCTGCACGATTTTGAACCTGTTCGTCTTTTCTTTAATAAATTTGTCTGTGGTGTAACCCTTGCACGTAAATCCATCCTTTCTCCTCACTCCTCCGTGCGCTGCGTAATAGCACACGGGGAGATCCATGACAGAATGATCCAGCCCGCAACAGATTTAGTAGGTTACACCCAGTTATTACTTTTTTTTAACTGTTTCCTTACCCACCTGTTTCTGGAGCACAATGCCTTCGGTGTGCCGTTCCCACACCAGTCGGAGCAGACGAGCGGTGGGGCATCCTACAGTGGAGGAGGAATGGCCGTCGGCTGACATCCCGGATTTTATGAACGAGGCCCACGAAGCCCACAGACTGAAGGTAAAGTGGAGCTGTCTGGATGCAGCAGTAGGAATTCTGGAGGCGCATCCTGGGCTCTGGAGTTACCCACAGTACGAGGGACTGTCTTCGGTCTGTGCATTAGAGCAGGCGTTTACCAACCTGAGGAGGGGGGCGTTCTTCACAAAGCCCAAGCAGAGATGCTCTCCACAGCCTGAGTCACCTCTTCTTCAGCCTCGCCATCAGCTTCAGCTGCCCGCAAACAGCGTCATCCTGCGTGGAAATGCTGGGAGAGGCCCTCATCGTCTTTGGCAGTCATCGTCCCTCCAGCTGCCGTGAGGTCCATCATGGTTCCTCCGGTAACACTCATTTCTGCATTTCCCAAGCAGGCTCTTCCACCATCCAGAGGGGGAGCCAGAATCATCGTGGTCGCGGAGGAGGATGACTGCCTGTCTCCTGTAGCTGCCGACATCAAGCACTGGGATGACAGGCAAGTGCTTTTTCATTCAATCCAATGTCATAATGATAAATCTTGTTTGTCTCCCAGAAGAGAGGCCCAGTTTCAGCAGTCTGCTGGGCTCGCTCCTCCAGCTGCAGATCTTAACCTTTTTCCTGTCCTCCCCATGTTCCTCCCACCTATCCCTGAGTGTCCATCGGTCCTGGAGCAGAGCTGTCAGATGGCGGAGGAGCTGGTGGCCCCGTAGGATTCCACTCCGGAGCCAGCACGGAGCTGTTCCCCTGCAGTGACGCCGGAGGAGCCACCAGCGTTGGAGCCGGCTCCTCCATCATCCTTTGAAGGGGCCAAAATCACCATTGACACGGAGAGAGGTGACTGTCTGCCAGCTGCAGCTGTGAACATCAAACACTAGGATGACAGGCAAGTGTTTTTTCATTCTCTTCAATTAAATTACGATGAACCTTGTCTGTCTCCCGAGGGAGAGGCCCAGTCTCAGCAGTCTGCCAGGTTCTCTCCTCCAGCTGCAGATGTTAACCTTTTTCCTGTCCTCTCCATGTTCCCCCCACCTATCCCTGAGTGTCCGTCAGTCCTGGAGCAGAGCTGTCAGACGGTGGAGTAGCTGGTGGCCCCGTAGGATTCCACTCCAGAGCCAGCACGGAGCTGTTCCCCTGCAGTGACGCTGGAGGAGCCACCAGAGTTGGAGCCGGCTCCTCTGTCATCCTTTGAAGGGACCAAAATCACCATTGACATGGAGAGAGGTGACTGTCTGCCAGCTGCAGCTGTGAACAGCAAAAACCGGGATGACAGGCAAGTGTTTTTTCATTCTGTTCAATTAAATTACGATGAACCTTGTCTGTCTCCCGAGGGAGAGGCTCAGTCTCAGCAGTCTGCTGGGTCCTCTCCTCCAACTGCAAACGGTGACTCTATTCCTGTTCTCTCCGTGTCTCCTCCCTGTTTTCCTGAGTGTCCGCCGGCCCTGGAACTAAGCTGCCGGACGATGGAGGAGCCCAGGGCCCTAGAGGATCCGGCTCCAGAGCCTGCACGGAGCCAGCCCTCAGCCTCCTCGCCGGATCCCTCTCCAGCGGGGGTTATTTCATCTGAGGACACTAGGACTGCTACCACCATCTTACCAGCTGGGGATGCTACTGCGGCGGAATGGGAGCCAGAGCTGGACCTCCTTGAGGCTGGGCCCGAGACTTCATCTCCAGGATCGACGGAGTCCTGGACGGCGGTGGAGCTTGAGCTCAGGCAAGTTATCTGTCTTGTGTTTCTCATGTCAATGTTGGAGAGATCTTGCCTGGCTCTAGGAGAGAAGAGTCAGGTGCAGTCCTCAGCTGCATCTGAACTCATCTCACCGGGCTTCACCGCTGTCAGCAACCCTAACCACATTTCTTCTTCTGCTGCTCCTGAGCTTCCTCTTAGGGCTGCTGGAGAGGATCCACCATCACCAGGGGTCTCCGTGGATCCGGTCTCGCTGCCAGACGACGTCGTGGGTCCAGCTCCCCTTCTGCCTGAGGCCGTCATGTGGGTCCCTTCGCAGGCTGAGTCTCCGTGGGTGCGGTGTTCAGGTCTGGGACCATCATGGGGGCTGCACCCCAGTATTAGCCCGACGTGGGTGCTGCGCTCCTGCATGGACCCGTCATGGCGCCACGGCCCAGTGCAGGGTCCACTGAAGGTGCAGCATTGGCCCAGCTGGGGTCCACCAAGGGTGCAGCGTTGGCCCAGTTGGGGTCCACCGAGGGTGTAGCGTTGGCCCGGCTGGGGTCCACCGCGGGTGCTGCAGAGGCCTGGCCGGGGTCCACCGCGGGTACTGCAGAGCTCCAGCCGGAGTCCACTGCGGGTACTGCAGAGCTCCAGCCGGAGTCCACCACGGGTGCTGGAGAACTCCAGCCAAAGTCCACCATGGGTGCAGCTGTGTCCCAAGCCGGGACCACCGAGGGTGCTGCCGGTCAGCCCGAGGATGCCGGGGCCTTCACTCCTCAGCCTGATGCCATTGTGGTCCCCTTCATCTCTTCACCAGGCATTATGGGGGCTCCCCTCCTGCGGCCCTGCCACCCACCAGGCCGCCTCCTGCCTTACGTCTTCAGTCCTGGTGGCTCAATAGCACTGGCCGGCCGCCGGAAGGACTGAGTCTCTGGGTCAGGTGGCCCATGTTTCCCGGCAGGCTGCCGGACTCTGTCCACCAGACCTTCTGCTGGGCCTGGGACTCTGGGCATCTTCCCGAGCCTCCACGCTTTTGTACTTGGGGGGTTAATTGTTTTTTCTGTTGTCTGCCCTGGGTGGGATTGTTTTTGTTCCCTCCTTACCTGTACCCCCTACCTCTCACCCTTGTTCGTTGGTTGCTGTTCCTGCTGGGGGTGGGGTGGGGGTGGGGGGTTCCTTTCGTTTGTGATGTTACCTTGGCTGTCTGGAATCCACCCCTAGAGATGGGGGCTCTGTCATGAACCGAGCCGGGTTGTCCTTTGGGCTTGGTTCTGACCTTCTGTGGCTCAGGTTTATCTGTGTATTTGTGTATCTTTTGAGTTTCTTGTAGTCTCTATGTTTACTAGGTTACTTTTCCATACCTGTAGCCACTATTTCTGGCCGGCAGCTGTGAGGCAGCCTTCTTTGACCTACATTTGTGTGGGCGCTCTCTTACAGCTTGCTGGTCTGACCACGCCCCCTCTCTCGTGTTGATCAGCTGGTTCCACTCCCATTGATTACCTTTCCTGCTCCTCGCCCAGGTGCACCCAATCTCTCTCTTCCAGCAATGGTGGTACTTAAGCAGCTCATTACCAGTCCACCATTGCTGGATCATTGTATTGTCATATGTGCCTGTCTCAGTTACGTTTCGCCATGGCAGCACTTGCCACTGTACACTGTGGTGTGCCAGCAACACGTCCCTCCGTGTTTGCCAGTAAGTGTACCCTGCTTGTTGTTTTTGTATGTCTGCACAATTTTGGAACTGTTCGTCTTTTCTTTAATAAATTTGTCTGTGGTGTAACCCTTGCATGTAAATCCGTCCTTTCTCCTCACTCCTCCGTGAGCTGTGTAATAGCACACGGGGGGATCCATGACAGTTTTCAACTTTTCCATATAATTATTGGGACAGAACCAAATTATGATAAGCCTATCATCTGTGAATATACAACAAAAATAGTTGTATACAACATAAAGTTATCGATCAAGATCCCTGTGTGAACCTGTGTAGCAAGTTTGGCAACCCTATCTTTACTTGTTCTACAGTAATAGAGCATAGGGAAGGCCAGTCTTGACCTTCTGACTCCAAACCCATAGTCTGAGATCAGGGTGTAAGCCTTGAGGCCATTGTGACATTGACCTCAAGGTATACAATTCCTGCAAAAGTCATCCGATCACAGTCAAATTGCAATATGCTGCATCATCAGTGCATATCAAACCTTGGTGCCATGTTTCAAATAATTTGGAATGAAATTGCAGGAGGAGTTGAGTTCACAAGATAGTTACTGCCTATTATAACTGAAGGGACATTGAACTTCATAAGTCAGGGGCTTTAATTCCTGCAAAATCATCTAATCAGAGCCTACTGCAATACGTCCATCATCAGTGTATATCAAACCCTGGTACCAAGTTTCAAAACAATCGGAAGAAAACTGTAGAAGGAATTGATATCACAAAACTGGGACAGACAGACTGCCCCATAACATAATCCCCCTTTGGTCTTTAATAATAATAATGCATCAGATTTATATAGCGCTTTTCATAGGCACTCAAAGACAATTTACAACGGATACATTATTCATTTACTCCACAGACAAAGGTAGTGGTAAGCTACTACTGTAGCCACAGCTGCCCTGGGACAGACTGACAGAAACATGGCTGCCAATCCGTGCCACTGGCCTCTCCGACCACTACCGAACATTTATACACATTCATGCCCAGTGTCATGGACACTGGAGGCAAGGTGGGTAGTGTCTTTCCAAGGGACACAACGGCAGGATGGCTGGGGAGAGCGGGATTTGAACCGCCAACCTTCTAGTTATTAGACATCCCACTCTACCTCCTGAGCCACTGCCGCCCACATTTCCCTCCTCCATTCCATTTTTGCTGAGCACCAAGTTGAACGGCCTGAACCCCGGTTGTGGGGCGGATGCTCTACCTCTAGGCCACCACTCCACTACGTTGCCCAAAGGGGACCAGAGGGGGATAAAAAAAAATTGTTACTTGATTCCCATTCCATTATTAATGTTTGTGCTTTTTTGTAAATAGTATAGTCTGGTTGCCAAATCTCACTAAAGTGTGTTTTGGAGTAAGTACAATATTTTTGCATATTTGATCAATTTGACATTTGCCGATCACAAAACTGATGAATGCCGCCTTGGCATCCTTGAGCAATTTTTCATAGGCAAAATTCAAAATCATCACTATTGAAAGTTTAATTGGCCATAACTTGATTAATAATAATGAACATATAGACTTGATTTTGGTGGCAAATCTCACATTTTCAAGGGCAGTGAATCTATTGGAAACCATAAAAAAATAGTTGCGGCTGCAGTGGTACCCCTTGGCCTCTGTTTGTTGTCGAGTGAGTTGTTGCGTAGTTTATATGGCATCTTGACCTTGCAATCCCAAAACCATACGCAGATGTCAGGGTGACAGGGTGAACCTGTGTACAAAGTTTGGTGACCCTAGATGTCATTGTAAAGACATAGTTTATAGGACACTGTGATCTTGACCTTTGTTCCCCAAGCCCATAGTTGTAGGCCAGGGTCCCAAGGTGAACCTGTGTACCAAATCTGGTGACCCTAGCTTTCTTTGTTGTTGAGATATAATGTAAGTGGCAATTTCACCTTGACTTTAGACCTTGCAATCCCCAAACCATAGTCAGAGGTCATGGTGACAGGCTGAACCTATGCACAAAGTTTAGTGACCCTAGCATTACTCGTTCTATAGTAATAGGGAATAGGGAAAGCTAACTGTGACCTTTGGACCCCAAACCCGTAGTTGTGGGTTGGGGTCCCAAGGTGAACATGTGTACCAAGCACAATGTGCTCAACACTACATGAAGCCTTCAGTGGGTAAACCATTTTAAAAAAGGCAAAGGAGGGTCGTGTGTGAAAGACCAAGGACATGCCAGTCCCCGACACTGTGGCAGACAACAATAGAAACATGGGTGGTGTAGATTAATCAGACGCTGTGATTGGCTGCTACACTATCTGCCACAAGCCCGTGAAATGATATGACTTTTTTTTTTACCATTTCCTGGACATTGCAATTGTCAGCAGTTTCATCCTACACAAAGAGCTTTTTAAAATAAGGACTGACCCAACCATGACCAAACCACTCACCCAGAAGTTCAGAGAGCAGCTCATTGCTGAAACGCTGGGCTGCACTGAGAGCTCAGCATCACCGCCTGCATGCCTGCATACTATGGAAGTGATGCCACACAGTCCAGAAGATACAGTACAGGAAGTGCCAATAATACGGCATCCCAAGGGTGAAGACAGCAGTTCACTATAGGAAGTACCGGGTCCCACTCGGCCTAGGTCCAAAGAACTGTTTTACTGAGTGGCATGATCAACATAGATAACAGGGTAAAAGACCTTCAAAAAAAACACAGTTGTAATTAAATGAAATTAAAGTTTATTGTTACAAAAGAAAAAGAAATGAGTTTTCTAGTTTGATACCTGAGAAATCTTAAATGGCACAAACAATTTATTTTAGGCCAGAATGATTTTTTTAATTTCTTGCTGAGTGTTACCTTCCTTACTATTACCTAGTAGCATATAGACTGATTCTTACACTGCTGAAATCATCTCACAAGTCTTTGGATACTGAGATAATACAAATAAAAATGTGGTTGCTGAGACATACTCCTTTCATTTTGGGCATGTTATTTTTGACATGTCTGTCCTACTTTTGTGAAATTAACTCCTCCTACACTTTCTTCCGATTGTTTTGAAACTTGGTACCAGGGTTTGATATACACTGATAATGCGCATATTACAATTTGACTCTGATTTGATGATTTTTGCAGGAATTATAGATGTTGAGGCCAAGGTCAGAGGTAAGTTTCTCCCTAAATCTTGTAAATGCAATAACTACTAAAAGAAAGGATGGTTACATCGAAGACAAATCTTGGATGGCTTACACCCTGCCCTGACTATGGGTTTGAGGTCAAAAGGTCATTAGTTTTTTTTTTTTGCTTTTCTTATTTCCGACAAGGATGAAAAGAAGATGTTTTTACCTTTAAAAGGTCAAAAGGTCGGACTTCCGGTCTGGACGCCATGGCGACTGCAGCTTAACACTGAAGCTCTCAGACCCAATCCAAGATAACACCTTGAAAATCAAACTTAACGGATTTTTGGAGGAGTGAAAATCAAAAGACAAAATCATCATGTCTAAAGGAAAACAGAAGAAACTGAAATTCTCCAGGCCAGGACACGTATCGGCCGGAGAATCTGAACTGGAAGATCTCCGTTCAGAAGACGAGGAACTGGTGGTAGCTAACAAAAAGGTTAGCCTGAAATCACTATTTGAAGAGCTACGACGATTTCGCCGAGAGGTTACGGCCAAATTTCGGGAATTCAGAGAAGAATTGAAAAGGACAAACAGCAGAGTGGACCAGGCCGAGAACAGAATCTTGGAAACAGAGGAACGAATAAAAGTGCTCGAAGATTCTGTGCTGGACCTACGCAAAAGACAAGCATCTATAGAGGCTAAGCTAGCCAACCAAGAAGGAAGACAAAGAAGAGACAACATAAGAATTCATGGTCTGATAGAAGGAGCCGAAAACGGTTTTAACTCAATGGCAGAATGCGTGGAATCCTTACTAAGAGAGAAATTGGATATTCCACAAACCACCGACTTGAAGATAGAAAAGGCACATCGTTCATTAGCCGCTAGGCCGGCGGCAGAAGCGCCCCCACGTTCGGTGTTGGTAAGATTTTCCAATTTCAAAATAAAACAAGAGGTTGTAAGACTGGCCTGGCAGAAAAAAGGATTTATGCACCAGGAGAGAAAAGTCTTCGTGGAACACGATTACGCCCCGGAGGTCCTTAAAAAGCGCAGGGAATACAATGACGCGAAAAAGGTGTTAAGAGAGAAGAAATTGCGCTTTCAGACTCCATTTCCTGCGAAGTTAAGGGTCTTCTACGGCGAAGAAACATGTCTCTATAATTCGGCGGAAGAAGCAACAGCTGACATGGCGAGGAGAGGGCTCCCGGTAACGGTATTTAAACCCGCAGCAGACCCGAGTGAGAAGATCAAAGCACAAACATGGACAACACAAAGACCTTCAAAATCCACGGACCAGCAGCGGGAAACCCAGCGCCAGAGCGTCGCGGATAAACTGTCCGTTTTCAGGTTGGAATAGCGACCTTTTTTTTTTTTTTTCTCTTGAATCAATCCGCACATCCAACCCCCCTCATACAAGGTAACAAACATTAAAGGAGATGCGTATTCAGCATGTGGTAAAACATTTCATGGAACAGTCATAATATTTGAAACAAATAAGTCTTTTTAATAATAAAAAAAAAAAACTTGTTAAAATAGAAATGTGACAATAATCCACATGTTCTCCTCATACTAACAAATACTGTTTTTGCGTGAATGTTTGATGTGATGGGGGTGGGAGGGTGCACACAATTTCACAGGGTTTAGGCATAAAAGGAAAAAAAAAATCATTACAAGTTTGGATTGGGTTCTGAAACTCACGTTAAAAGCATGGGACAACTTACAGGGGTAAGAGAGGGTCCTCAACACGTAACAGAGTTTGAGGAATTTCCCTCAGGGCCTTCGCTCCATCAAGGCTCTTCCAGGGTCTTTAAAAAGACCTCAGCTCAGGAAGTTCTTCTGACAGCTTTTTGTTTTAAAGTTTTATACACTATGTTCTTAATGTTTTTCTTGTTTTTAATGTTCTTTCAGTTTCTGAGTAGCACGAAAGATGGCCACCACACAGTTATACTAAACAAAACAACACAATGGAGAAACAGGGTGTAACCAAAATAATTTCATATAATGTAAAAGGAATCCTGAATCCAGTTAAAAGATCCAAGATTCTAGGCAAAATGAAAAAAGACAAAGCAGGAATAATATTTTTACAAGAAACCCACCTAACAGACGTGGAACACAATAAACTCAATAGACAAGGGTTTAAAATGATCTCTTCATCTTCATATAAGTCAGGGAGGAGGAGGGGAGTAGCGACATTGATATCAACCAAAATTACATTTGAAAAAAAATCAGAACACAAAGATAAAGAAGGGAGATACAGTTTGGTAACTGGGCGGCTAGAGGGAGAAGATATCACCCTGCTGAATGTGTATGCTCCCCCAGGGGCTAACTGGAAATTTTATAAAAATGTATTTGACCTAATGATAACTAAAGCTCAAGGTTTAGTGATATGTGGTGGGGACTTCAATCTTAGACTGAATCCATACTGGGATGCTTCTGGTAATTCTCCACATCAAAATAACACCCAAAACAGGAAGATTCGGATGCTACTAAAAGAAATGGGAATCTGTGACGTGTGGAGGGAACTCAACCCCAGTGTAAAAGACTATACGTTTTACTCAACTCCACATTCATCTTACTCAAGGATTGACTATTTTTTTATGTTTAATAGAAACATTGGAAGAGTAAAAACATGTAAAATAGGACTGATGGATCTCTCTGACCACAGTCCGATCTACAGGGACTTAAATATCCAAAAATACACAAATAATACATTTTCTTGGAGGTTAAATTCAAATGTCCTGAAAGGACCATTGAAAGATGAATTGGAATCAGATATTCTCAGATATTTGGAAGAAAACGATAATGGAGAAGTATCCCCTTTAATACTGTGGGATGCATGCAAAGCTGTAATAAGAGGAAAGATTATTGCAAAACTGGCAACCCAAAAGAAACTAAGACAAGAAAAACTATCCACATTAGAGTCAGAACTTAGGAACCTAGAAAAAGAACACAAAGGCAACACTCATTCTACTGACTTGCTCAAGATTAAGGAAATTAAAAACCAAATAAATGAGATCTACACAATAGAAATCCAGAAGAAACTTACATTTTTGAAACAAAAATACTATGAAGCAGGCAGTAAATCGGCAAAATTGCTAGCCTATAAATTGAGGAAACATCAAACGGAAAGAGCAATCTACAAAATCAGAGACCCAGTATCAAAGGAAATAAAATTCAGAATTCAGGATATTCTTAAAAGCTTCGAAAATTACTATAAGAAATTATACTCCCACAAAAAACATAAAAACGCATCCGAGGCATTCCTAAACACATTAAACCTTCCCCAACTTACGGAGTCACAAAATAAAACACTACTGTCAGAAATACATCCTAAAGAATTGGAAAAAGCAATTATGAAACTTAAAGCTAACAAATCCCCAGGAGCTGATGGCTATACAGCAGAGTGGTACAAAACCTTTAAACAGCAACTATCTCCTCTCCTCCTGAAAACATTTAATTATGTCCTCCACACAGGGGAAATCCCCCCCTCCTGGAGAGAAGGGGTCATTGCAGTTATACCTAAACCTGAAAAGGATAAACTAGAGTGCTCCAACTACAGACCAATCAGTGTACTAAATCAGGACTATAAGCTTTTTACCATTATCCTTGCCAAAAGGTTAGAAAATATACTGACAGACCTAATTCATTTAGACCAAACAGGTTTTATAAGACAAAGACAGACACAAGACAACATTCGACGCACTTTACACATAATTCATCATATAAAAAAATATAACTTAAATGCAGTCATATTGGGATTAGATGCTGAAAAAGCATTCGATTCGGTTGACTGGTCTTTTCTATATAGAACCTTATCCAGTTTCAATTTTCATAACAACTTCATTAGAACTATACAGGCATTATATAAAAAACCAACAGCTAAAATAAGGATTAACGGTAATTTATCATCATCTTTTGAACTGGAAAGAGGATGTCGTCAGGGCTGCCCCCTGTCTCCACTGCTCTTTGCAATCTTCATAGAACCTCTGAGCCAATGGATAAGACAAAATCAAAAAATTCAAGGTATTACACTTGGTCAGAAGGAACATAAAATAGCACTCTTTGCTGATGACATTTTAATATACCTAGGGCAGCCGGACACTTCTTTACCAGAACTAACCTCAATTTTTTCAAAGTATGGAGATTTATCGGGGTACAAATTAAACATGCATAAAACCCAAATTTTAACATTCAACTATGACCCAAATCATTATTCACTAAGCAAACTCAAAACTAACTGGGAGTCGGAATCTATGAAATATCTGGGGGTCAATATCCCGAAACAACTCAACAAAATTATATCACTAAACTATGATCCACTGGTGACAAAAATAAAATCTGACCTAACAAGATGGAATATGATACCATTCTTGGGTACTGCACAAAGAATTGAAGCAGTCAAAATGAATATACTTCCACGTCTTCTATACCTTTTCCAAACAATACCGGTAGAACCTCCCAAAAAAACATGGCAGGAACTGGACAGAAGGATCTCAAGATTCATATGGCAGGGCAAGAGACCTAGAATCAGATATAGAACCCTACAGCTAAACAAAGACAAAGGTGGGCTCGCGCTGCCAAATATCAGGGACTACTTTAAAGCCGCACAAATTAAAACTTTAGTAGAGATATGTAACCCAGTCTACACTGCACAATGGAAGGAGATCGAATGCCAAATAACAAGTGACATCCCCCTACAGGCGATAATAGGGAACAATGCCTTACCTAAGCTTTTGAATAACACTAACCCGTGGATAGAGACCCCGCTAAAAATTTGGTTTAAGATAGTCAGAGAGAATCAAACTAAAGAGCCCTATCGACTTCTGCAATGGATTGCCTATGATCAAGACTTTACTCCTAATAAAACAGACTCCAGATTTAAAAAGTGGAAGGAGAAAGGGCTGATAAAATATTACGATTTTTTTAAAGGGCAAATCTTAAGAAATTTTGAAGATTTGAAAAAACAAGGCCTAATAAATCAAGACCTTTACAGGTTCTTCCAGCTTAGACACCACATAAACAATATACTTAAAAAGGAGGTTTTGGAAAGGGCCCAGTCAGGTGTTCTGAAGGTCTTCTTAATGGCATATAAAGGGATCCCAGGGATCAGATACATTTCTAAAATATACCAAGGTCTTCAAGACTTAAAAGGAGACAACACATCATATATAAAAGAGAGATGGGAAAAAGAGGGGAATTTCACTTTACAATTGGAAATATGGGAAAAGCTAAATAAACAGCAATGGAAAAGTACCTCATCCCTGCAGTGGAGAGAATTTGGATGGAAAAACTTGGTAAGATTTTTCAGAACACCTGCACAAAACAAATTTACCCATAAGGGGTTGAACTGTTGGTGCTTGTGTGGTGAAAAGACTGCAGATCATTTTCATGTGTTTTGGTCATGCCCAGTTATCCACCAATATTGGACCAATGTACAGACAATATTGGGGAAAATATTTAAAATAACAGTTCCCTTTTCTTTTGTAACTTTGTATTTGGGTTTATTACCGGACTCACTGGAAAGACGAGGAGATAAATACTTATTCAATGTTTTAATATTGGCAAGCAAAAAAGCTCTAACTAAAAAATGGATGTTGAAGGACTGTCCTACACCTGAAGATTGGATTAACGTGATCCAAGACATTTACTCGATGGAAAAGTTGACATTCGCACTGAGACAGGACATGGATGGGTTCATGAACTTTTGGCAACCCTGGATCGCATATGCGTCTCCCATTAGATCTAATCTTTGACAAATACCATTTCAATAATGGTTCCGCTCTTTGTTCCAACGCTACTCAGATGCTCTTTTACCTTTATTTACTTACTTTTTCTTTTTGTTTGTTTTTTGCTGGTTTGTTTGTTTTTTTTGTTTTTTTGTTTTTTTTGTTTCTTTTTTTTTTTTCTCTTTAATTTCACTTTTTCTTTCACTTAAAAAAAAAAAAGGGGGGTGTTGTAAGAATTAATCTTCCAATGTTGTCAGATATCAGAAAATAAGGGAACATGTGATGAAAATGTAAACAATGCACTGCTGTAACGACCTGTATACCCTTTACAAAAACTTAAATAAAAAAAAACAAAGGTCAAAAGGTCAACATTAACTTTCCATTGGCACTATTGCTGTAGAGCAAGTAAAGCTAGGGTCACAAACTTGCTACACAGGTTCACCTTGGGATCCTGACATAGACGTAATTTTTGCTCTATATTCATGGATGACAGGCTTATCACAATTTGGTTCTGCCCCAATAATTATATGGAAAATCTGAAAACTGCTGTCCTTCAGTGGCATACTGGGATCTTCAAAGAAAACAGAGGTGGGGGGATAATGCACTTGCCTCAGAGTGCTCTTGTTCTACAGCGGAAGTGTCAGAACATTGTTGATATTTTTAAACAGTCCGTAGTGGATTTTGAGTGTTTGTCTTTCAATCTCTTTAAAAGTTAAGTGCAGCATCTCTCTTTGGGCCACTATGAAACCTCACTGCTTTACATCCCTGTGCATCACTGCTTTTAATACTAGAGGGCGCTAATGTTCTAGTTTTTAAGAGACCACAGAGTCTAAACCCATCACCTGCCCACACCTCCATCGATGCATCATGCACCCTGGAACATAACAAGAAATACAGTATATATTTTGTTAAACTATCGCATCCCAAGTTTGATGAATTCTCTTTTGTTCTGCTGCAGTTCTATACAAAATCCTCCATTTTCACTGAATGGTGATTATTGGCCCTACTTGGTGATGTAGTACTTGAGATTCGTCTTGAGACCAGTTTTGAGACCATATATTCAAGGTCTTTGTTTTCAAATCAAATCAAATCAAATCAACCAGAGTCATTTTTAGAACCAGAGTCATTTTTACTTTATCTTGTCTTCATCTCGGACAAAATGGACTTAGGATTTTAAATCAACACCAGGATTTGTTAACTTATCCACACAATTAGTATGATTGCAAAGAAATATTCCCTTTAAATGTAACAATAAAGTCATTTGCAGGTTTAACTTTTTTTGCGTGAAAAGACGACGGGAAAATAGAGGGGAGAGTTGCAACCAAACTCTGGTTTAAACATTCTCCTCTTGATAGAACTTTTGAGAACATGTGAACATTCATGTTTGTGTTAATTATACAGTCGAGGTTGTCTGAGTCACTTAAAAATGGCTATTTTGGTTTCAGCATCTTTGTACAGTATTTTCTCAGAGAGGAAGGAACTAAATGTCTCACTCTAAAATGTCTCTAAAGAGTCTTCGCTTAATTCAAAAAGCTGTAGCTAGAGTTTTAACAGGTACTAAAAAGAGAGATCATATCTGCCCAGTTCTGGCCTCCCTTCAGTGGCTTCCCAGAGAATTTAGAATTAAATTTAAAATCCTACTCCTCACTTGTAGAGCTCTAAATAATCACGCCTGTTGTTATTTAAAAAAAATCTGATAGTACCTTATCACCCTAACAGAGCACTATGCTCCCAAAATGCAGGATTGCTTGTAATACCCAGAACCTCGAAAAGTACAATGGGAGGCAGAGCCTTCAGTTACCAGCAGAGGTGGGTAATCCCACATCCAAAGACTAAAAGTCCTATTGCTTATTTGTTCCAGCTGCTGACTAACCCAGCTGGTTCTGATAAGCACAACTCTTCAGCCACGTAGAAGAGCTGTGCCTATCAGAATCAGCTGGGTGAGTCACTGGCTGGAACAAATATGCAACAGGACTTTGACTCTTTGGATGTGGGATTACCCACCTCTAGTTATCAGGCTCTTCTCCTAAGAAACCAGCTGCCAGTCTGGATTGGGGAGGCAGACTCGATCTCTCTTTTAAAGAACAGAGTTAAAACTTTCCTGTTCTGACAAAGTGCATAGTCAGGGTGGGATCAGGTGACCCTGAACCCTCCCTGGGGAACCTTTCATGATCCACTGGGCTTTCACGTTCTTCACTCCCTATGTAATATTTTTGCTTTTCATTAAAGTGGCATTTGGTAAAAAAAAAAAAAAAAAAAAAACTTTTTTTTTCTTGTTAACATGTCTAACAAGATTTTTTATGACTTACAAGGCATCAAGAGCTAAATCACTCAAATGTATAATGTCTATGTTTTTTTGTCGTTCAGCTAAGCTCCTCCCCTTAAACAAAGGCAAGTTTAGACTGAACGTTTTTGGTGATGTCACTATAACAGATCCGTAGCATTGAGCCAATCAGAACAAAGAACTGGCTGTTCAAATTTGCCAGATTGCAGACTTCTGTGTCCTGGTGGGTGGGGTGTGAGTGGGCTTAATTAAATCCTGGACTTTTTAAGGGGATTTATATCCACTGGAGTGCATCTTAACATCCGTTTGCTGTCTCCTACAGATGAGTCCCCATCATGCTGTTTGCTCTCTACATGTCTGTTCTTTCCTTCTACTTCTCTATCCTCTCACCCCCCCCAGCCAGCCGCAGCAGGTGACTGCTCCTCCCTAATCCTGGTTCTGCTGGAGGCTTCTTCCTGCTAAAAGGGCATTTTTCCTCTCCACCATCACCAAGTGCTTGTTCACAGGTGATCGCCTGATTGTTGGGGACTCTCTGCAGGCCTGGGGTATTTGACCTGTAGTTTGGTGCTATGAGGCAACTGCTGTTGTTAATATGCGCTATATAAATAAAGTTCATCTTCTTACTAAGTAACTAACTGATTAACTTCGTTCGTGTGGCCTTGACTACAGTTTCTCCTTAGTATAACAAAGATGTGTGTTGGTGCACTTAAGTGGATTGAAGAGCTAGTTTGTGTTAGGCTGACTCATCATAGTCAGAATAATTGCTGGAATTTGACAGAATCATCTGCTATACACAGTTTAACAGATTTAATCTTAATTTAATGACAACAGTTTTTTTTTTTTTAAATGAATTTGAAATGACTCCTTGTTCATCAATATGACAACTTGTCCAATGCATATGTACTGATTCTCTTGAGGGTTTTGGTTCTGTTATCTGTACCTGAAACAATTTCCACCCACACCAGAATAAATAATTTCCTCCTCTCTTTGTGGTAAACAAAAGTAGATGAGCTGAGGTCCCTCATCAGCTGAAGTATTTCCACTGCCAGAACCCTAATATGACGCCGTCATTAGAGCAAGAGGCAGAGCAGGGCCTTATTATTTTTAATAATCTCCTGTTTTTGCTGCTTCTTAACCCCAGGAGATCTGCAGTCGGCACTTCCCTTCTGTGATCGCCCCCCACCTCCATTATGTTCAGGCTTAATGACATGCTCGCTCACTGCAGGATGCTCTAGCTGCTATCAGACAAAGTTTAAGCTGTGATGACAACACAAAATTAAGTTGAGTTGTTTTTTTTTTTTTAAATCAGAAATTTACAGCACTTGTGAGTTTTCCCCCCCCAAAATTTGCACATTTCACCATGCAGCCCCCAGGATCCATCCAGTGGGAGCAGCTGCTCTATTGTGCACTGCTGCAGTGCTTGGCATGTCATTAAATGTGGCATTAATAAGTCCATCATCATTATCCACTGGGCTGTTCCTCTCTCTTCTGTCACCATGTGCAGAGTCTAGCGAGTGTTTTGTATGCTCTCCATCAATGTTTGTGCCTTTGCTGCAATAATGTGGCTTCTTCTGCTGGCACCGCCAGACAAGTGCGGCCTCTGTGAGACGGGTGTACAAAGTGAAGAGAGTTTTCCGTTTGTTCTTCCCCCATTTTCAGCTTTCCGTGCAGTGACAGTTTTCTAGCAACAGCAGATTCACAGAGTGGTGTCTCCCGTTCAGCAGTGCACGTATCAGAAGTGCAGAGAAAGTAAAAGGTGTCAGGAAAACCCCATGAAACTGTGCATGTGTACTCATCTGAGAAACCACAGAGCGCAGTGTACAAAACAGAGCAGAGTGATGACAGCAAAGAGTGAGAACTAAACTTTAAACTGAACGGAGTTTCATCCTGTAATTCAGCACTGGGACAGTACCAGTCAGTAGAGTATAGTTTGAACCCAAAACATAAGAGTCTTTGTGGATTTTTATTTAAAAAAAAAAAAATATATGAACTTTTAGTTTTTCCCACCATTTTCTTTTACATGATATTTTCTAGATTTTACAGTTTCCCAGTGTTCGACACTGGGAACACAAAAGGTCATTATTGTTGCACCATTTCAAGTGATCAACAATGCAGGACAGGAGAAACTAGAAAAGCACTCAGAGAGTGCATACCTCCGCCAAGGCTCCTTCCCTCCCTCCCTTTGTCCATCCAGCTGTCTGTACCTCCTTGCCTTCATCCCTCCGTACATTACAAGATGGGGCCTTGATGGAGGTTTCTGTTCATGGATCACCTCCAAAATCTAATGTGTTTGTGTGTAGCCCAAAAGCCACCTCTGGTGAAAACTGCACCAAACTCTGTCCAGTAGTTTTGGAGCATTCTTGCTAACACACTGTGAGAAGACAAGGCTGCGTGTCCACCAAACGCGTTTTTTTCAGCTCTGGGCGGCTATTTTCCATTCATTCTCTATGTAGTCCAGCGTTTACAGCGCTGAGCGCCCACGGCGCTGAAACGCTCTCGGCGGTGGCCGTTTTTTGTCACGGCGCTCAGAGTTGAAAAAAATTCAACTTTTCAGAGACTGCAGCTGAGCTCGTCAATGTCAGCAGCCAATCAGAACTGGCGGGACATAGGGCACCAGTACCAGTCTGTACTCAGACTCCTGCTTTCCATGTCATCATATTTCACATCCAGAGCTGCTGGAAAACATTTCCTGTCCATTGTTACTTAGAGACTGCTATTAAAAAATCTGTAGAAAGTCTGACAATCGGGAAAGCGGGAGTGATGAGCTGAGAGTGACAAGCTGTTGCAGGGATATAGGGCACAGACTTTTTTCCCCCAGAGCGCAGCATACAAACGCTGAAAAAAAAAAAAAAAGCTCAGGGCAGTCGGGCGACAAAAAACGCGTTTGGTGGAGAAGCAGCCTAAGAGCCTTGGTGGAGGTATGCATTCTCAGATCATCACAAAAATGTAATGAGTTGCTCTCTAGCCCAAGGACCACCTCTGGTGAAAATTTCATCCAAATCCATCCAGTAGTTTTTGTGTAACCCTGCTGCAGAAATACAAATAAAGACCTTGGTGGAGGTATGCACTCTCAAATCATCACCAAAATCTAATGGGTTCATTCTTAGGCAAAGGGCCACTTTTAGTGAAAATTTCATCCAAATCCGTCAAGTAGTTTTTGCATAATCCTGCTGACAGACAAACAAACCAACATAGATGAAAACATTACTCCTTGGCGGAGGTAAAATTTTTCACCTCATTGTAAACTAGAAAAGCACTCAGAGCACATACCTCTGCCGAGGCTCCTTCTGTCCCTCTTGGATCACCTCCAAAATGTAATGGGTTCGTGTTTGGCCACGAGGCAGGTCTGGTAAAAATTGCATCAAAGTCTATCCAGTAGTTTTGGAGGATTCTTGCTAGCACACTGTCAGATGATAATGGCCTTGGTGGAGGTATGCAGTCCTAGAGCATCACCAACATTTAATGGGTTCATCCTTGGTCCAAGGGCTGCCTCTGGTGAAATTTTCACCTAAATCCGTTCAGTGGATTTTGTGTAATCCTGCTAACAGACAGACAAACCACCCCAATTACACCACCTCCTTGGCGGAGGCAATAAACCAGTATTCTTTCCTCTCGTTGCAAACAGTATTTAGGTTGTATAGAACTGTACAAAAATATTAAACATTTACTCACCTGATTAGTAACCTTCTAAATGACTGTATGGTTTCGATCTTAGTTTGAAATGGTGCAATCAATGACGTTCATTAGTGTCAAATGCACAGTAAAATAATGTGTGCATTAAGCTGGCTACGCACTGTGATTTTTGTTAGTGCACAGCCAGCCATGCAGTCCAGTATGGATCTGATAGCCTTGCATAAGACAGCAAGCTTCAGTGTTTTAAGTGTATAATGACAATACCAGGAGACAATACACAACCATAATGTCATGCATGCCCCTCCCAGGGCAAAAACAAACTCAGGCAGTTGGCTGCAGTGAGGACATTTATTAACAGAAAAAAAACATAACTGTTCCAACAGTAACTGTGTAGACATACAAAAAAGGCAACAAGAATAACTTACACAGAGATGAGTCTCCAGAGTTATGAAAAACTCTGGAGAAAAGGAGGGGGAGACTGTCCAGAGGAAAAGTCCAGTCCAAACACAATTGTAGCTGCCGCACTGATAGAGAGAGCAGCAGTCAGATATATAGTGGGGGAAACAAACAAGCAACAGGTGCAAGTGACAGGTGACCTAATTACCAACTGACTGCAGCTGAAAGGACCTGAGGCACAGCAATCAGCTGGAGGGTGTGTCTGGGAAATGAGAGAGGAGCGCTGCCATGAACAGAAAAGTAAACCAATGATTATGTACAGAAAATAACCAAAAACAGACTTACAGATAAATAATACTGAAAATAAAGTGAAGATCTGAGCTCAGAGAAAACCTGAGCTCAGAAACATGACACATAATCAGTGTGTGTCATCGATCGGTTTCACTATTAGGGTTGTCAAAAAATGGATCTGATATTGGTATTGGCCCTCACACAGATATCTGTATATTATCGTGAATTTCCGTATTAAGTTTAGATTTCTAGTATTGTAGCACCTTGGGAGAGTCAGATTCTAGCATCTCAGATGAGAGACAGTGAATAAGCATGGGAGACAAAAGAGAGGAGTCTCCTGGTGAGAGAGTGGGAAGGAGTCAAGGATGTAGGGGGTTGAATGCAATGTGATGTAAATGTCCTATTGTGTGTGATGTAAGCCGTGAAACTTAAGAGGAGAGTCTCTGGTAAAAAAGTTTAGTCTGTTCTGTGCTCGTGAGATGGAGTGTGAAATAAAATCACTTTGAAATGAACCTGCTTGTGATTTCATGCACTCCACACTGGTGACCCAAGACATATCATGGAACACGAGTTAAGATCCCCGGAGCCGACCTCGACGGGAACCTCCAGCCACGCATGTGCGGTCGCAGTCAAGCTACCGGATTTCTGGCAGCACAACCCATGCTCTTGGTTCCACCTCATCGAGGCGCAGTTCACCCTCCGAGGGATAATGGCAGATGACGCCAAATTCCACTACGTGGTCACAGTGCTCGACGCCCGCACAGCTCAGCACGTAGCGAGCCTGCTCGATCAGCCACCAACCGACAACAAGTACGAGGCGCTTAAGGCTGCGCTCATCCAGCGCTACACACTCTCGGACGGTGAGAGAGCAGAGAGGCTCCTGACGCGGACCGAGTTGGGAGACGAGTCGGCCATAGACCTCATGGAGAAGATGCTGACGTTAAGGGGCACGGACGACGACCACTTTCTGTTTACCCACCTCTTCCTCCGGAATCTTCCGACGGTAGCGAGAGCGCTTCTGGCCAATTCGCCGTGGCTGGCCGCACGAGACTACCGTGCGCTGGCCCAGGAAGCAGACCGGATCATCATCGCCACCAGGGCGACCACAGTTAACACAGCAGCGGCGGAGCCCAGCGAGACGACCAGAGGAGGCGAGGAGCCACCGACGGTAGCAGCAACGGGGACCAGGGAGCGCCAGAGAGACACGCTCTGTTCCTACCACCGCCGCTTCGGAGAGAACGCACGCAGATGTACGCCACCGTGCCAATTCCAGCACTCGGGAAAACGCCAAGGCCGAGGGCCGGTAGCAGCGGCGACCCTCGGTGAAGAGAACAAGCTGCTCTACCTAACGGACGCACGCTCGGGGAGGCATTTCCTCGTGGACACCGGAGCCCAGGAGAGCTTCATCCGGCTGACCTACGCTGACCGGCTGGCAAGATCTAGCGGCCCCGAGATAGTGGCAGCAAACGGCTCGGAGATTAAGACCTTTGGTGAGAGGACTCTGCTCTTATCTCTACACGGTCGTACATATGAGTGGACTTTTGTCATAGCAATTCAATTCAATTCAATTCAACTTTATTTATATAGCGCCATTTCACAACAACAGTCATCTCATAGCACTATCAACTGTAGGGGGGACCCCCACAGTTGCAGAAAGACCCCAGCAATCAGGCGATCCCCTGTGAGCAAGCACTTGGCGACGGTGGAGAGGAAAAACTCCCTTTTAACAGGAAGAAACCTCCAGCAGAACCAGGCTCAGGGAGGGGCAGTCATCTGCTGCGACTGGCTGGGGGGTGAGGGGATAGAGAAGAAGAAAAGAACAGACATGTAGAGAGCAAACAGCACGATGGGGACTCAATCTATGGGAGAGAACAAACAAATGTTAATGACCAGCAAAAAAAAAATATTTCATAGAGAGTGAGGAAAGGAGTGAGGCCCAGTGCATTACTGGAGGTCCCCCGGCTGACTAAACCTATTAGCAGCATAACTAAGGGAGGGTTCAGAAACACATGATCCCTCCCTAATTGTAGGCTATATCAAAAAGGTAGGTTTTAGCCCTATTCTTAAAAACAGAGATCGAGTCTGACTCCCGAATCCAGATTGGCAGCTGATTCCACAGGAGAGGAGCTTGATAACTGAAGGCTCTGCCTCCCATTGTACTTTTGGAGAGTCTAGGTATTACAAGTAATCCTGCATTTTGGGAGCGTAGTGCTCTGTTAGGATGATACGGTAGTATCAGATCTTTTAAATAAAAAGGAGCCTGATTGTTTAGAGCTTTGTAAGTAAGAAGAAGGATTTTAAACTTAATTCTAAACTCTATGGGAAGCCAATGAAGGGAGGCCAGAACCGGAGAGATATGATCTCTCTTTCTAGTACCTGTTAAAACTCTTGCTGCAGCATTTTGGATCAGCTGAAGACTTTTTAAAGATGTTTTAGGACAGCCTGATAATAAAGAATTACAATAATCTAATCTCGAGCTAACAAAAGCGTGGATCAGCTTCTCAGCATCACTCTGAGACAAGATGCTCCTAATCTTGGCAATATTACACAAATGATAGAAGGCAGTCTTAGAAACAAATTTAATATGTGAATTGAAGGACAAATCCTGATCAAAAATAACTCCAAGGTTCCTCACAGAGCTATTAAGAGAAAGAGTAACTGCATCCAAACTGAAAGTTTGATTTGGAAAGGAATTTCTAAGGTTTTTTGGACCAACAAGAATGACTTCAGTCTCATCTGAATTTAATAGCAGGAAATTACAAGTCATCCAAGCTTTGATTTCCTTAAGACAGGCTTCTAACTTGGCTAATTGATTAGTATCATCTGGCTTCATTGACAGGTATAACTGTGTGTCATCTGCATAACAATGAAAATGTATACAGTGCTTTCTAATAATGTTGCCTAACGGAAGCATATATAAACTAAAAAGAGAAGGGCCTAGCACAGATCCCTGTGGAACTCCATGACTAAGCTTTGAGCTGAAAGAAAACTCATCATTTACATGAACAAACTGGAACCTATCAGATAAATAAGATCTAAACCACTGCAACGAAGTTCCATTAAGTCCAACATAGTGTTCTAATCTATCAAGTAGAATATTATGATCAATAGTATCAAAAGCTGCACTAAGATAAGGACAAGTACAGAAACTAGTCCATTATCAGATGCAATGAGGAGGTCGTTAGTGACCTTCGCTAAGGCTGTTTCAGTACTATGATGGATTCTAAACCCAGATTGAAACTCTTCAAGTAAACCATTTCCCTGCAGGTGGTCAAATAATTGCGTAGCAACAACTCTTTCTAAGATTTTTGAAATGAAAGGGAGATTAGAAATTGGTCTATAGTTAGCTAAAGCTCCTGGATCTAGCGTTGGCTTTTTGAGTAAGGGTTTAATTACAGCCGTTTTAAAAGCCTGCGGTACATGGCCTAAAGTTAATGAAGAATTGATTATATGAAGAATAAAGCTACCAATAAGTGGGAAGACTTCTTTAAATAACCTGGTAGGAATAGGGTCTAAAAGACAAGTTGAAGATTTGGATGAGGAAACTATTTTGTCTAACTCACAAAGGTCGATTGGAGTAAACTCATCAAGACAGACATCAATAGAAGGAGTTGTAGTAGTTACAGTATTTAAGTTAACTGTGGGAAGAATCTGATTGATTTTATCTCTGATGGATGAAATTTTATTATTGAAAAAGTTCATAAAGTCCTGACTAGTAAGCTCTAAGGGGATGCTAGGATTGACAGAGTCCTGACTCTTTGTCAACCTGGCTACAGTACTGGAAAGAAACCTGGGATTATTCTTGTTCTCTTCTATTAATGCAGAGTAATAACTCGTTCTAGCTTTTCTAAGAGATTTTTTATAAATTAAAAGATGATTTCTCCAAGCTAAATAGATTTCATCTAAATTAGTAGAGCGCCATTTTCTTTCTAATTGACGAGTCTTCTGTTTTAAGCTACAAGTTTCTGTGTTGAACCAAGGAGTTAAAAATCTCTGATTAGACTTTTTCTTTTTTAAGGGGGCCACCAAGTCTAGAGCCTGATGCAGAGAAGCTGAAACACTATCCACCATGTTATCAATTACAGAAGGAGCAAGCTGTCTATAGCTTATTTCCGTTGTGTTGACACATGGCATAGAGGAAACAATCTGCATAAATTTGGAAACAGCATCATCTAAGAGGCATCTACTGTGATAATATTTTTCTTTCGGAGCCAAATAGTCAGAAATAGTAAAATCAAAGGTTAACAGACAATGGTCCGACAGTACAGGGTTATGAGGAGACACTACAAGATTTTCTATTTCTATGCCATATGTCAGAACAAGGTCCAATGTATGGTGGAGGTAATGAGTAGAATTTCCTACTTTCTGAGAAAACCCAATCGAGTCTAATATTGAATTAAAAGCCACATTAAGGCAGTCACTATGTACATCCACATGTATATTAAAGTCCCCTACTATAATTATTCTATCAGATTTCAGCACTAAATCAGCTAAGAAATCAGCAAATTCGGATAAAAATTCTGAATAGGTTGATGGGGGACGATAAACTATGACAAATAAAATTGGGTTTAACCTGAAATTGCTAAAGTGCCCAACACTGAGGACCAGGCCCTCAAAGGAATTATAACATGTTTTTTGCTTTACATTAACTAGTAATTTGGAATGGTAAATTGTTGCTACTCCTCCTCCACGACCAGAACTTCTGGGATTTTGACAGTTTAAATAACCAGAGGGAGTTGATTCATTTAAACCAACATAATCCTCTTGCCCTAACCAAGTCTCTGTAAGGGAAATTAAATCAATCTGATGATCAATTAACAGATCATGGACTAACAGAGACTTGGGAGTTAGAGACCTAATATTTAATAAACCACATTTAATTTTTAAATTATGAGGAGGAACAGAGGCCAAATCATTCAGTTTAGAGGCTTTATGTTTAATTTGAGTTTTACCAATATTTTGCTTTATCACTTTGGGACGCTTATACATTATATTTTTATTTACTTTGGAGGGAGCAGACAACGATTCTCTGATGGGGAAGACAGGGGCTAAGTTGAGGGGTGGCGGATGAAGAGGAGCTGCAGAGAGGCGTGTAAGACTACGACTCTGCTTCCTGGTCCCAACTCTGAGTAGTCACGGTTTTGGAAATTTGGATAAAAAAGATGCCAGATCGTTAGATAAATGAGAAGCACCATCCAAAGTGGGATGAATGCTGTCTCGTCTCATAAGACCAGGTTTTCCCCAAAAAGAGCTCCAATTGTCAATGTAGCCCACGTCATTTTTAGGACACCACACAGACAGCCAGCGGTTCAAGGATGACGAGCGACTAAACATGTCATCACTGGTCAGATTGGGGAGGGGCCCAGAGAATACTACAGTGGCAGACATCGTTTTTGCAAACTCACACACCGATTCTAGTATATTAGCAGCACTGAATTACCATATACTGGGGGCTGATTTTCTGTGTGCACATGGTTTATTGGTTGATGTTGCTAACAGGCGCCTGGTTAATGCACTGTCCTTCGATTCTCTCCCCTGTATAGCTCGAGTGACCGGGCCAACAGCACAAGCCAACGTCACAGCTGCAGGCGATAAGTTCCACACACTGCTCACTCAGTTCCCAGCACTCACGGTCCCCACGTTTTCCGCGGCCATCGCTAAACACGGGGTGGAGCACTTTATCACCACCACCGGGCCACCCGTTTTTGCTAGACCTCGGCGCTTGGACGCAGCTAAGCTGGCCTTAGCGCGCGAGGAGTTCACCAACCTGGAAAGGTTGGGCATCATCAGGCGCTCGAACAGCCCATGGGCTTCCCCGCTACATATGGTCCCTAAGGCTGAGGGATCGTGGCGACTGTGCGGTGATTTCCGCAGGTTGAACAACGCTACGGTGCACGACCGCTACCCAATTCCCCACATACAGGATTTTTCCGTTCACCTCGCCGGAGCACGCATTTTTTCCAAAATAGACCTGGTCCGCAGTTACCACCAAGTCCCAGTGCGCGCTGAGGACATACCTAAAACAGCGGTAATAACTCCGTTCGGTCTATTCGAGTTCCTGCACATGCCATTCGGGTTAAAAGGAGCGGCACAGACGTTCCAGCGCATGATGGATGCAGTGCTGCGCGATCTCCCGTTCGTGTTCGTCTACCTGGACAATGTCCTGGTAGCCAGCGCATCCGAAGACGAACACAAAACCCACCTCACGACGGTTTTCCGGAGGTTGGAGGAGCACGGGTTAATAATCAACCCAGCGAAATGCCAGTTCGACGTAACGGAGATTGATTTTTTGGGGCACCGCGTCTCTCCAGAAGGAGCGATCCTGCTGCCCGGCAAAGTGCGCGCCGTAGCGGATTTTCCCCGGCCTCAAACGGTCAGAGCGCTACAAGAATTTTTGGGAATGGTGAACTTTTATAACCGTTTCCTCCCCCGCACGGCGCAGCTCATGCAACCATTGTACGCCGCGCTCAAAAAACAGAAACCCGCGGATAGGGTTGAATGGACCCCGGAGCGAGAGCGGGAGTTCTCGGAAGTTAAAGCAGCCTTGGCAAACGCCACACTGCTGGCACATCCAGACCCAACGGCTCGCATAGCGCTCACCACCGACGCTTCAGACGTGGCCATAGGGGCTATCGTAGAGCAGCGCGTCGCCGGGGCTTGGCAGCCGCTCGCCTTTTTCAGCAGAACTTTGCGCGACAGTGAATGTAAGTACAGCGCATTCGACAGAGAGCTGCTGGCTCTCCACCTGGCCATTCGCCACTTCCAGTTCTGGCTGGAAGGGCGCAGTTTCACCGCGTTCGTGGACCACAAGCCACTAACATTCGCGATGGCCAAGGTTTCAGAACCGTGGTTGGGCCGGCAGCAGAGACAGCTGGCCGCGATCTCAGAGTTTACTACCGATATTCAGCATGTGTCGGGTAAACTGAATGTAGTGGGGGACTGTCTCTCGCGCGCCGTGGTGGCCCCGGTCTGCATGGGGATAGATTATGCAGCCATGGCCGCGGAGCAGATTAGCGATGCAGACGTGTGCACGCTCCAGTCTGGACCAACAGTGTTAAGGCTGGAGAGCAGGGTGCTGCAAGACGGCATGCCCCCCCTAATCTGCGATGTCTCCACGGGTCGCCCGAGTCCGGTGGTCCCGGCCGCGTGGCACCGCCGCGTGTTTGAGTCGGTTCACACTCTGGCGCACCCAGGAGTGCTCGCGTCGGTCAAAATGGTGGGAGAGAAGTTTGTGTGGCCGAGCCTACGCAAACAAGTGAAAGAGTGGGCTGCAGCCTGCGTGGCGTGCCAACGAGCCAAGGTACACAGACACACGAAGGCTCCCTTGGAGCCGTTTCGTATTCCGGCTAAGAGGTTCGACCATGTTCATGTGGACCTCGTGGGCCCCCTCCCGCCATCACAGGGGTGCACGCACCTCCTGACCATAGTGGACCGCACCACGCGCTGGCCAGAAGCGGTTCCGCTGGCGGCAACCACGTCCGCAGACGTAGCGCGTGCTTTTTTAACAGCATGGGTGGCGCGTTTTGGAGTCCCGTCGGACATTACATCCGACAGGGGCTCTCAATTTGTTTCCGAACTCTGGTCTGCGATGGCCCGCAGCCTTGGTGTTACAATTCACCGCACAACTGCGTACAACCCACAGGCCAATGGGTTATGCGAGCGTTTTCATAGATCACTCAAAGCAGCGCTCAGGGCCTCATTGACGGATGCAAATTGGGTAGACAGGCTGCCGTGGGTTTTATTGGGGTTGCGTTCCACGCCGAAAGAGGATCTAGAAGCTTCCCCGGCAGAGCTCGTTTTCACGCAGCCACTACGGCTGCCCGGAGAATTTCTACCAGATAATCCCGCTCCGGGCAGCTCCTTGTCTCAGCTTTTGCAGCGTAGCGCAGACACAGGCACGCTGCCGGGCCCTGCCCACCACAGTTTTCCGCGTGTTTTTGTGCCTAAAACTTTGAAGAGCGCAGAGTTCATTTTTGTCAGACACAATGCCCACCGCCCTCCATTGCGCCCACCCTATGATGGACCGTTCAGAGTGTTGGAAACAGGGGATAAGCATTTTTTGCTAGACTTGGGGGGTAGGAGGGAAAAAATTGGCATAGACAGACGCAAACCCGCTTTCGTTGTGGCGGACGAACAAGTGCTGTTGGCTAGGGCCTCTCGGTGTGGAAGACCCCCACGGAGAGCTCCCCAGGGAAACGATTCGCCAGAGCAGCCACACGGACAGACCGAAGTGGCCCCCCTCCCAGCAACCTCCCATTGGCACAACAGCGCCGCGGAGGCGGTAAAACCCAGTTACAGCAGATACGGGAGGAGACGGAAGCCCAAACAGCATGTGGACTGATGTTCTGTTGTTCTATCACAGCATGTGAACTGTTATTCGATTGTCCTATCTAAGATGCTGGGGGGGGGGGGTATTTGTAGCACCTTGGGAGAGTCAGATTCTATCATCTCAGATGAGAGACAGTGAATAAGCATGGGAGACAAAAGAGAGGAGTCTCCTGGTGAGAGAGTGGGAAGGAGTCAAGGATGTAGGGGGTTGAATGCAGTGTGATGTAAATGTCCTATTGTGTGTGATGTAAGCCGTGAAACTTAAGAGGAGAGTCTCTGGTAAAAAAGTTTAGTCTGTTCTGTGCTCGTGAGATGGAGTGTGAAATAAAATCATTTTGAAATGAACCTGCTTGTGATTTCACGCACTCCACAGTATCACAATAACCTTATCCACTGTACACATAGTGTCATGACTCTGAGCACGGCAGCTAGCCGTGCTCAGCCTCCAGTTTAAGTACTTCTGTTTGTTTGCATCTCTGTTTATCGTGTATTTACTATGGTTATCTTAGTTTGAGTGTTTCCTGTATGTTGTCTGGGTTGCTATTTGTCTGTTCATTTATGAGTTATCTTGTATTCTTAGTTTTGCCATTATAGTCTTGTTTCTGTATTTGTGTATCGTCTTGTATTTATTGTATTATTTGCATCTCATTTGTTTATGTTCATTCCACCTTCAGTAGCATTATTTATTCACTCTGGTGCTTTTATTTTGACAGCGCCCTGTATACGTCCAGCTGTCAAACTCTGTTCGCAGGCTGCACAGCTGTCACTTGTTGTTTTGATTATTTCCTCACTCATGTTCCCACACCTGTCACTCATGGTTCATTTCCCATCTACCTATTTAAGGACTACGGCAACGTTTCCCGTTGCCGTGTCCTACTGTTTGCTTCCTCAGAGTGACTAGCTGTAACTCTGAGTGAAAGTGTTTCTTTCTGCAGAGGTGCACAGGTGCGCACCGTCCTGGTATTATTCCTTTTTTCCGTTTCCCCAGACGTGATCCCCGTTTCCTTTTGAGTGTGACTCCATCTGGTTTTTGTCTCTTTTTCCCCGGCGTGTCCGAGATCCTCAGCCTGGGTCCATCCAGGCTGTTCTCTTTTCCCATCAGACATGAGCCCCATTCTCCTCCAGCGGTCCTCTCACCACTCCTTATTTGTAAGTGTTGTTTAGTGTTTGTATTTAAGTTAATAAATGTTGCAAACTCACAGTTGGGGTTTGGTGTCTTCTGCCTACCCTAAAAATGGGCGATTTGTGACATGTAGCCTGTAGCATAGTTGGGGAAATCAAACCCTTTTTGTTTGAGGTGTTTTGCTGACATGCATTATGTTTGAGTTTGTTTTGAATTTTTATCATGCAACCAGTCTCACATGCATAAGTGCATTATTTTATGCTGTAATGCTGATGATTGGAGGTTGCACTAGTACTGAAAATTATACAGTAGCTGGTTGGCACAGGTCCTCAGAATCCTGGTGGAGATGTCATCAGGGCCCACAGCCTTCCGATGGTGGAGTCTCTCCAGCTATTTCCTAATCGGGTCTGTGGTCACAGTGATGTGGGGGTTGGTGCTGATGTCTTCAGTGGAGTGGAGGGGGGTGAGGAGTGAGAGAGGTGCTGCACGGGAGAGTGTGGGGGGAGGGTAGGGGGTCTTGCTGTGTTGTGGGGGTGACAGACGGTGAGTTGAACCTATTAAAAAACAAGTTCAACTCATCAGCTCTCTCATGGTCCCCCAATGTCTGTCTGTTTCTCCCCTTACACCCAGTGATGTGTTTCATGTTATGATGTGGCCCTCACGGGCCGCTAATGAGACGCTATAGGCAACCAGTGAGTTTGCGTATTTATTAAACAAGGACAAAAGGTACAAAATAATGAGCCACGAGGGGCAAAACACAAATAAGGACTAAGGCAAATGTTACACCCGGAGGGCGAAGAAG
This sequence comes from Pholidichthys leucotaenia, assembly GCA_020510985.1. NCBI lineage: Eukaryota > Metazoa > Chordata > Actinopteri > Cichliformes > Pholidichthyidae > Pholidichthys > Pholidichthys leucotaenia. The sequence goes on along the minus strand of CM035845.1, from coordinate 36,181,699 downwards.
GAGAGGGCCAACTGGCGGACTTTTCAGCGGTTTATTGACTTTCTACTACACCAGGCACGGCACTCTTACACGGGACATCACCCGATAACGGCCACATCACTCTTCGCCATTTTCCCTTCACACTCAAGAACATTCTCCACTCTTCTTCTCTCGCGCTCTAACACTTAACAGCGTCTCATCACTACCGAGCGCCACCTGTGGAGCAAAAGCGCTACTGCTTCTACTGACAAACAGTTTACATTAAAACAGTTCAATTTCCAGTCCTTTAGTCACATTTCCTATAAATGCTCATATTTACCATTGTAGAGGATGTGTTCAATGATGAGGCTGGGTTTATTTCTCAGGTTCAGTTTTATTATCAGAACACATTCTCTATCAACCTCCAAGCAAGAAAAAAGGCAGATCACAGTCACATCACTCTCTTATACTCCGGAACATCGAAACTCAAGTCACATGGTGTCTGAGCAAACATACAGTCACATTGTAACCCCTTTGATCCTCCACCATTGTCTCTCAGCCTTCGATGGTCTGGAAATCCCTCCAGGGCCTCTCTCTGAGACAAAGGACAAATCTCACACCTTCTCGATATCTCCTGCAGACTCAGTCCTTTTGTCCCTCAAGACGTGAAGCACACAATAAACATTCAGCAATACATTTGTGGAAAATATGTACCCAACATATGTGCCACATAACCCCCCCCCCCCCCCAAACGTCTAATATGGGACAACATAATCAGAGATGCATGGCATAAAAAAAAATATTACCACATAACAAAAATTCAATCCACCAGTTGCCTTGGTCTAAACCTCCTGCCGTATCTGCTGTAAGCCGGCCTTGCTGCTTCTGTAGTGTCTTCCTGCACCTGTGGATTAGAACTGTTAGCCAAACTCTGTGGGGGTTCTGGAGAAAGCCTTCTCGGTGGTCTACCGCGACGGGGGGCCCTCGCTAACTGCACTTGTTCATCAGCCAAAATGAAGGCAGGTTTGAGTCTGTTTATACAAATCAACTCCCTCCTGTCTCCCAAATCTAGCAAAAAATGCTTCTCTCCTGTTTCCAGCACTCTGAAAGGTCCATCATAAGGTGGCCGCAAATTTGGGCGATGAGCATCATGTCTAACAAAAACAAACTCTGCATTTTTTAAAGCCTTCGGCACAAAAACGCGTGGGAAACTGTGATGAACCGGGCCAGGAAGTGTGTTTGATCCTGTGTCGCTCTGCAACAGCTGAGCGGGGGGGCAATTTGGTGCAGGGTTGTCGGGGAGAAATTCACCAGGTAAACGGAGAGGTTGTGTAAAAACTAACTCAGCTGAGGAGGCCTGCAAATCCTCCTTAGGTGCAGAACGCAACCCCAATAAAACCCATGGAAGTTTGTCAACCCAATTTGTATCCGTAAGCGACGCTCTGAGGGCCGCTTTCAATGATCTATGAAAACGTTCGCATAAACCGTTAGCTTGGGGGTTATACGCGGTAATGCGATGAATCTTCACCCCTAGGCTACGGGCCATCGATGACCGACGGAACTCCAAAACACGCAACCCAAGCTGTTAAAAATGCGCGTGCAACTTCTTCCGCAGTGGTGGATGCCAGAGGAACCGCTTCTGGCCAACGCGTGGTGCGATCCACCATCATCAAAAGGTGTGTGCACCCCTGTGACAACGGAAGGGGGCCCACCAAGTCGACATGCACATGATCAAAGCACTTAGCCGGGATGTGAAAAGGCTCCAAAGGAGCTCTAGTGTGCTTGTGTATTTTGGCTCGCTGACACGCTACGCAGGTTGCCGCCCATTCCTTGACCTGTTTACGCAACCCCGGCCAAACAAATTTCTCCCCCACCATCTTGATCGATGCGCGCACCCCGGGGTGCGCCAGGGAATGGACTGAGTCAAAAACGCGGCGGCGCCACGTGGCCGTCCCGTGGAGACATCGCAGATTAGGGGAGGCAAACCCATTTGCAGCACTCTGTCCTCCAGCCTTATTCCTGTTGGTCCAGACTGGAGCGCGCGCACATCCGCATCGCTAACCTGCTCCGCGGCCATGGCTGCATAATCTAAACCTACGCGGACCGGGGCTGCGTGCGCTTCAACGCCGCTACCTTGGCCCGCGGCCACAGCTGCAGAGTCTGCCCCCATGGGGCCTGGCGCCGCCACAGCACGCGAGAGACAGTCTGCCACTACATTATGTTTACCTGCGACATGCTGGATATCGGTGGTGAACTCCGATATCGCGGCCAGCTGTCTTTGCTGCCGGCCCGACCAAGGTTCCGAAATCTTGGCCATCGCAAACGTTAGCGGCTTGTGGTCCACAAACGCGGTAAAACAGCGCCCTTCCAACCAGAACTGAAAATGGCGAATGGCCAAGTGTAGGGCTAAAAGCTCCATGTCAAACGCGCTGTATTTTCGCTCGCTATCGCGCAAGGTTTTGCTGAAAAACGCGAGCGGCTGCCAGGTCCCTGCTACAAACTGTTCAACGACCGCCCCCACCGCTAAATCGGAAGCGTCAGTGGTGAGCGCCATGCGGGCCGTTGGGACTGGGTGTGCTAACAAAACCGCATTTGCCAGGGCTGTTTTGACTTGGGAGAATGCGCGCTCCCGATCCGGAGACCATTCGATTTTATTTGTGGGTTTTTGCTTCTTTAGTGCAGCATACAATGGTTGCATGAGCTGCGCCACGCTTGGGAGGAAACGGTTGTAAAAATTAACCATTCCCCAAAACTCCTGTAACGCTTTAACCGTTTGAGGTCGGGGAAAATCCGTTATTGCGCGTACTTTATCGGGCAGAGGGACCGCTCCTTCTGGTGAAACGCGATGCCCCAAAAAATCAATTTGCGCCACCCCAAACTGGCACTTCGCTGGGTTAATTATTAACCCGTGCTCTGCCATCCTCCGAAAAACCTCTGTGAGGTGGCTTTCGTGCTCGTCCTCGGACGTGCTGGCTACCAAAATGTTGTCCAGGTAGACGAACACGAAAGGAAGATCGCGTAGAACCGCATCCATCATACGCTGGAACGTCTGCGTGGCGCCCTTTAATCCAAAAGGCATGCGCAAAAACTCAAAAAGCCCAAAAGGAGTTATTACAGCAGTTTTGGGTATATCTTGAGTGTGCACTGGGACCTGGTGGTAACCACGCACCAAGTCTATTTTAGAAAAAATGCGCGCCCCCGCCAAATGAACCGAAAAATCTTGGATGTGCAGGATTGGGTAGCGGTCGTGCGCTGAGGCGTTATTCAACCTGCGGAAATCACCGCAAGGGCTGCCCTTTGATCCGCCAGGGCTGCCCTTTGTCACCAATCCTGTTCATAATTTTTATGGACAGGATTTCTAGGCGCAGCCAGGGAATGGAGGGTGTCATGCTTGGTGACCACAGGATCTCATCTCTGTTGTTTGCAGATGATGTTGCCCTGTTGGCTTCATCCAGCAATGACCTACAGCTCTTGCTGGGACGGTTTGCCGCTGAGTGTGAAGCGGCTGGGATGAGAATCAGCACCTCCAAGTCCGAGTCCATGGTCCTCAGCCGGAAAAAGGTGGATTGTCCTCTCCGGGTTGGGGACAGGCTCCTGCCCCAAGTGGAGGAGTTTAAGTATCTTGGGGTCTTGTTCACGAGTGAGGGGAAAATGGAGCGAGAGATCGACAGACGGATTGGAGCAGTATCTGCAGTGATGCGGACGTTGTACCGGTCTGTTGTGGTGAAGAGGGAGCTTAGTTCTAAGGCAAAGCTGTCGATTTACCAGTCAATCTACGTTCCTACTCTCACCTATGGTCACGAGCTTTGGGTAATGACCGAAAGAACGAGATCGCGGATACAAGCGGCTGAAATGAGCTTTCTCCGTAGGATTGCTGGACTCACCCTCAGAGATAGGGTGAGGAGCTCAGTCATCCGGGAGAGGCTCAGAGTAGAACCGCTGCTCCTCCACATTGAAAGGAGTCAGTTGAGGTGGTATGGGCATCTGATTAGGATGCCTCCTGGACGCCTCCCACTTGAGGTGTTTCAGGCACGTCCCACTGGGAGGAGACCCCGGGGCAGACCCAGGACTCGGTGGAGAGACTATGTCTCCCAGCTGGTCTGGGAACGCCTTGGTATCCCCTCTGAAGAGCTGGAGCAGGAGGCTGGGGAGAGGGAAGTCTGGGCTTCTCTGCTTGAACTGCTGCCTCCGCGACCCGGACCTCCGGAAAAGCGGTAGAAGATGGATGGATGGATGGATGGACAGCCGGCCTCAGCTCTGACAGCCGGAAGCCCCGCAGAGACACTGTCAGAATAAGAGCTCAGAGGGGTCAAAAGGAATAATACCAAATGGGATGAAAATGCTGTATGACCCGATCGCGGACGATATCGGTGCTCAGACCATGACAGTACTCCCCCCTGAACGGTGCACTTCGGGCGCCGCATGACATCCAAGCCTCCTCCCCCACTCAGGGTGGAGGGATGGGGGAAAAGGCCAGGAGGGAGAGAACCAGAATAAAGAGAGGAAAAAAAACCCCATCAAGACAAGGAACCGGCGCAAAAAGGTGACGGGGTGAATACAGAAAACATAACACGGAGCAAGGGAAAAAAAAAACACAAAAATACTCCATAATGCACAGATGGGCAGCCAGTCAGGACAAAAAATACAAATAACGGAATATTAAGCCTACAGGCCACAAACAGAAATACCAGGTATATAACCCAAAATACACAGGCCTTGAAGAAATAAATGGCAACACAATCATCCTTCACACAGAGGAAGGAAGAGGAGAAGAAAAAAAAACACGCTAGATAGCGGTGAATACATACAGATCAATGAGAAACAATAACTGGCAGAGGCAGCACCAGAGCATATCTCAGACTATCGAGGAAGAAAAAAAAAACACATGCAAAAGAGCGGCGATAAACAGTTCAATACAGTCCAAAACCTCAAACAAAAACATTCCTAATCACACAGAGGAGGGAGGGGTGGGGGAAAACAGGAATGACGACAGGCAGAGCGCAGCGGAGTAAAAAAACCCCAACAAGTTCAGGTGGTCTGCCTGCGTCCAGCATCCAGATCACTGATAAGGGAAATCGGATCAGTTCGGGTGGCCTACTCTGGTCCCAGGCCCGGCAAAACAGAACCTCCAGCGGCTGGACCAGGTTGGCAAGCAAAAAGTTCAGTTTGTCGGGTGGCCGATCCAGAACGCCAAACTGGCAAAGCAGTTCTCCAGGCGGCCGACCTGCCTCATCAGACCACCAGGACCACAGGGAAGAACTCGGAGACAGCCTCCCTATGGCAAGGAGCGGCGAGGGAGAGCCGAGCCAATTACGAGGAATCCCAGCGGCCCCAGATGGAAGGGAAAAGGGAAGGGGAGAAGGGGAAGGGACCAGTCCGGCACTGATTGGCGAAGAATCTGCAGCTCCTTCTCCGAACCCCACACGGACTGGCGCTGTGCTCACGTTGGGTCCCAAGCGGGACCGTGCCGCACCCACGACGGGCCCCAACTGAGTCAGAGCAGCATCCATGACGGACCCCGACTGGGTCAGCGTAGCACCCATGTCAGACCCCGACTGGGCCGGAACACAACCCATGACGGACCCCGATTGGGTCAATGCTGCACCTGTGGTGGACCCCGACTGGGTCGGCACAGCACCAGGAACGGCCTCCAAACCCGAACCCGGAACCTCCAGCACAGTGACCGGGATCGACTCCGCACCGGTGACCCTGGGAGAAGGCTCAGGAGAAGAAAAAGAACCGGGATCAGGATCACTGGTAGTGACAGAGCCCAGTGAGACACGCTCGAATGCAGTGGACGGCTGCACCCGGCTCGTCTCCCCGAGAGACAGGCAAGAATGCTCCAGAATTGAGAGGAGAAAGACAAAATAGAGCACTTGCCTGATCTCGAGTTCTGTCACCGTCCAGGACTTCTATGATCCGGGTTCAGATGGAAGAAGGTCGTCATCTGGTTCCCACTCGGCTATGGCGGGCTCCGCAGCCGGCATGATGGAGTACACAGTCTGGAGATTCCCTGACGTAGATGTCCACGCTGAGGGCCTGCACGGCGTGATAGCAGGGGCTCCGTGACCTGCCGGGTCGGACTGTCCCTCCGTGGAGACCCAGGGACGCCTGCTTGTTGGCGCAGGCTCCAATCTGCAGCCCACCCTTTCCTCTGCCCGTGTCATGGCTGCGGGGCTGGATCTAGGCTCTCCAGGCCCGCAGGCTCCCTCCTCGTCCAACAGCGTAGTCCATGCTCAGGGGAAGGAGACACAAAGGTAGCAGGTTCATAACTAATTACTGCAGCAGGTGGAGGGAGCTCGGGAGACTGTGAACCCTGAACTCCACCCCCAGGAATCAAACAAGGCAGTTCATCCAGTGAAGGAAAAGAATGAAGAGACACTTGCCTGATCCGCTGAGGGTGGCTGGAACCCGCTGCAGTGGACTTGGTTCTCCCCTTCTCCCACTGGATGGAGAAGGAGGACCCCCGGGAAGACGAAGAGGAGCCTCTCGCACCGGATCAGGAACGGGCGCAGCCGGAGACAGACTTGTGGAATTCACAGCAGCTGGAGGGGGCAAAGAGGAGGGGAGAGGAACAGCCGAGGCAAACCGGGATCGAGGAGCAGATGGAACAGCGGGGACAGATGACCCGGAGGCGGTGGTGGCTGTCTTGCTCCTCCGACGAGACATGGAGGCTGCAGCTGGCTGGGAGACAGAGTTCGTGCGGCTACCCGGAACTGGATCCGGACGGGGTTCTCGCTGAGGCTTGCAGTCTGCATGGAGACGACGTTTACCGGCAGAGGGCGAGGTGAAGGTGAGATTTGGGAAACGTCGCTCCTGCGCAGAAACAAAGGCGAGCAGGTCAGCGTATTTGGGGTAATCATACAGTTCAGGATTCCTCTCCACCAGCCTGACCGCCGCCGTCACACGCTTCATTATCGATGTAGGATGGGAGGCAGAGTGAGCTGCAGCCACTCAGTCCCTGATGGAAATCGCTGTCAGCTGTAAATCCTCCGGGGGAATCCCAACTGATGTCTCACTCCGTCGGGGATGACCTCTGGGTGGTGCAAACTCCTGGACTGGATGAGATTGACATAACGCACGGCTCAGGAGACGCACACACACCGGCTCAGAGAAGTTCAAATAGTTTATTAGCAACAGGAGTGAATGGATGTGTGTCTGCGAGATGTAGATGTGTTGGTGGCGGCGTCTGCTTCGGGCACAGAGGCAGGAGACCGTACAGCCGGACAACCCTATGGGAAAAGCACAAGGAGAAGGGTGACGGGCACACACCAACACAGGAGATATGATAGCGAGAGAGGAGCTTACTTGGATGGGATAGATGGCTGGCACAGCAAGGGACGAGACCCGGTAGACAGCCACCTGCAGGGCCCGGTGCAGCAGCGAGGAGATGGGGACGGAGAGGAAAAGTCCGCCGCCGGGAAATCCACCTGTGCACAGGGGAGCAGATTTCAAAGGGAAAAGGTAAGGGCTTCTTACCGAAATGATGGCTGAAGAGGTAGTAGTACTCACAGCAATAATGATGAGCGAAATCTGACGGCTTCAGGCCGAAGCTCAGGGCGAGGCGGCTTATATCCCTCGCCGCTGATGACAAGCAGGTGTGTGAGCAGGTGGCGCCGCTGATGAGCGGCGCGGCGTGACAGAGAGACAGGAATGGGATCCCGAAGCGAGGAGCGAGGATGCCTCTTCTTCGGCTTCCTGCTGGAGTTTCCCTCCAGCCCACGGAGCTTCTTCTCCGGTGCACAGAGATGTCCGCCATCCTCACTAGGATGGTCAGCGTAGTGAGGATGGCGGTTAATGATTGCCTCAGTGAGTTTCAGGTACCAGCATGCATCACTGGGAGTGTTGTAGAGGCGAGCGGTGAAAAGGATACCATCAATATCGTCGAGGGCCTTCGCCAGCTCGTAGCCCAGGCTCCTAGCATAGACCGTGAGCGGCGCCATCTCCCAGCACACTGGTACACGGTAAGTGGAAAATCAAGTCCAAAACAAACTCACGGTCACCGGCGTCTCAGTCTGGCTGCAACCTACTGTTATGATGCGACCAGTGAGTTTGCGTATTTATTAAACAAGGACAAAAGGTACAAAATAATGAGCCACGAGGGGCAAAATACAAATAAGGACTAAGGCAAAGACACACTGACGATACACACAGATTAAGGAATAAACTTACAGAGAGTAGGGAGGAATTAGAGGATGACTGGAGCCGGGACATAGGGACTCCAGCCTAACGTTGGGGAGACCAGAGTTATCCATACACAAATGAGGTTGCAGCCCCGAGAGACCGAAGCTTCTCTCTTAAATAGGCGAGATGATAGCACAGCTGATGAGGGTGTCATCAGCTCCATTAATTTCAGCTGTCACAGCCGGCCTCAGCTCTAACAGCCAGAAGCCCCGCAGAGACGCTGTCAGAATAAGAGCTCAGAGGGGTCAAAAGGAATAATACCAAATGGGATGAAAATACTGCATGACCCGAGCGCGGACGATATCAGCGCTCAGACCATGTCATTTCATTCCAGTCCACACATCCCTCATGTTTTTCTAATGGAGTTTGTCCTCCAAGTTCCTCCTCTAATTGTCCTTACACATCCTCAGCATCTCTCTCAGTTCCTGCTGCACCGTCCTCAGTTCCTCCCTGTCTCCAGCCTAAAAGACCTCTTCTTCTTTTTAAGAAGTGCTTTCAGGTCACTGGTGATCCATGGTTTGTTGTTGAGGAAACAGCACACGGTCTGGGCTGGCATGGTTGTGTTTTCACAGAATCTGATGCATTCTGGGATGCTGTCCACCTCCTCACAGTTTGTATGTCAGTAGGCTGGCTTTGTACAAGAGGAGCATTCTTGGGGATTAACAGAACCAGGTTGTGATCAGATCTGCCGGGGGGGGGGAGGGGGACTGTGGCGCTGTATGCATCTCTGACATTGGTATATGGGAGATCCAGTGTTTTATTTTCTCTGGTGGGACAGTGAACAAATTGGTGGAAGTTTGGTAATGCTTTGCCCAATGAGACATGCTTAAAATCTCCTGTAATGGCCATAAATGTGTCGGGATGCTGAGCCAGTAAAGTGTTAGCAGTGGAGCTGATGATGTCACAGGCCACCACTGCGTCAGCTGACGGAGCGACATAAACAGTAATCACAATGGCGCCAATGATCTCCCTTGGCAAATAATAAGGTTGCATACTCACAGCAAGCAGTTCAATGTCCGGGCTGCAGAGATGTTCCTTCACATAAATGTGTCTGGGATTACACCACTTCTCATTCACAAAAAGTGCCATCCCGCCTCCCTTCCTTTTACCGCTCCTTATAAACTTCCTGTTCGACCAGACAGTCTTGAAGGTGGGTAACGTGACGTTATTGTCCGGGATGTGTGAGTGAAGCCACGTCTCTTTAAAACACATGATGCTGCTCTCCCAGTATTCTCTCTGCATCCTGACCAGCTCTTTGAATTCTCCGTCTTATTTCCCAGAGACCTCATGTTCCCCCTATTAACATTGGTACTGTTGGTTTCAACTTTCTCCTCCTCATTCTAACCTTTGCTCCCACTCTTCACCCACAGCATCTCCTCCTCAGCTCATCCGGGATCAGGGGTTTCGCCCCGGGTAGCAGCATGGGCCTGTTTAGCGCAATCAGCTGGTCGCATGTGTAAACAATCCTTTTGCCTCCGGAATTAAAATAGCAGGAAAACCAGTAGAAAAATAGTAAAACTCTGTCCAGCCATTACTCTCAGTCCTATTACCAAGTCTTGATAAAAAAAAGAACACACTCGAGACAGAATACACTAATAAAGACACAAAGTTTGTAAAAACATTAACAGGAGCTGCTGTTACTGGTTGTCATTCCTCCGCCGCCGGAATTTCAACCTATATTCAATTGAATATACTACAAAGACAACATATTTAATGTTCAAACTGATAAACTTTATTGTTTGTTTTTTTCAAATATCCACTCATTTTGAATTGGATGCCTGCAACGTGTTCCAAAAAAAACTGGGACAGGGTCATATTTACCACTGTGCTATGTATTACGTTTCCTTTTTTCCTGTAAATTTGCCGTTTTGCGATAAACTTGTTATCTTTCCCCCACACACAAATTTACTACAATATACTCATGCATTTTAAAATAGTTTCTATAAAATTTGCAACTTTTTCTTCAAATGTTTATGATTTTTCTTGTACATTTGCTACTATACTATACTCATTCTGGATGCTGGCAGGTTAACAGAGGGGATGATTTGGGATCATTTTACTGACAAGGGGAATTACCTTTTTTAATTTTTTTGGAAGAAAATCCTTTTTCAAATTTTTAAAAAAGATTTTTGTATTTTGAACAGATATTTATATTTCAATGGAAGCTGGCAATTTTTTTGTTATTGACCTTTGTCAAAAACCTTTAATTAATGGACAACAGATGGAAATTAGCCACTGGCTGCTGGCTACAATCTGGTAAGTTTACATTGACTGATATCAAATATTCATTAACTTGCACTGTCCTTAAAAACAGCAATAAAACAGCAATGATGACGACCATGGTATCTGAGTGAGTTGATAATTTTGTAAAAATATATGGAGTATTAAATATCTCTATGAGTGTATAAGGTATTAAAAATGAAATAGATATATCAAGCAGAGAAGCCCACACTTTCCTCTCCCCAGACACCTGCTCCAGTTCTTCAGGTAGGATACCAAAGCGCTCCCAGACCAGCTGGGAGACATAGTCTCTCCAGCAAGTCCTGGGTCTGCTCCGGGGTCTTCTCCAAGTGGGACGTGCCTGAAACACCTCAAGTGCTGCTGCCTCCTCGACCCAGACCTCCGGAAAGCAATAGAAAATGGATGGATGGATTGATAGATATATCATGTAAGTGCAATAAAATTTTGTCTGTAACATTACTTTTTCAGTATTAAGTAGTGTGTGTGTGTGGGGGGGGGGTTTGAGCACCTGCTCTGTCTGCATGTCACTGTGTATTGATCTCAATTGGAAACTGGGTTTGTTAAAGATGTTCCAGCAAAAATTGGAAGCATATAAAAGAATAAGACCTATGGAATTGAAAATGGAATATAAAAAAATAAAAAAGTGTATAAAAAAGTACTGTAGGTCCATTCTCAAAAATGTGCATTATTAACAAAGAGGTGGGGGAATTAAACTATTTGATGACAGTAAATATTCACAAAACAGATAAATAAATCATATAGCATCAAACCATAGCATCAAACCAGCCATAATGGTGGCACTTGCTACCCAAGGCTTTTAATGGAAATGGCCCCTATTTTAAACCTTGGAATGTAAAATTCAAATTTGGTTTGTTTGGTGAAGGGCCCACACAGTGCTGTACCAAAGGCCAAAAATTTGGTGCTATGCCCTGCTCCTGGTTACCAATGTCTCCCATATATAGTGGCAGTGTCTGCATAGAAACAGAATGTTGACATCATGTGACCGAGTCAATATAAACAGCTGCGCACCTTTTTTCACCTGAACGCTTAGTGGACAGACAGCAAAGCTTTTACCAGCAATCAACACTTTGGCATCTACAACAGCAGAGAGAGAATGTCTGAGGACTGACCAACTTTGGCGATCAGCAGCAGCGAATAAAGCAACAAGCTTACTGAAGACTAAAGTCTGGTAACATCTGACATGAGATCTGCAGAGAAGGACCACTGGCTGACCAGCGACAGCACTGATACCCACCTGGTAGGAAACTACTAAAAGGGGTCATTGTTGAAAAATGGTGTGTTATAGGTTTTAACTGTTTCAAATGTGTTAACTGGTCACATAATTAGCTCAAAATTTTCCAAACAGTCAACGATCTGAAAAAAGTACACTCCCACACTCCCAGAAACTCCCAAAAAAACGTTTTATGACTCTTTCAGGCAAGTTTCCTACGTCACATCTTGAAAAAGCCCACCCACTGCTGTCCTAAAAACGCATTGCTCTACTATTGCCCCGCCTAGCTGTCTGTCATGTAGATGGAAATGTGGGCTAAAGGTAGCCTATTAGCCCCTGATCTATTAGCCCTCGAGCCCTCGAGCTAACCCTGTTTCCAGGACACTAGATGTAAGCGTGGCTTATATTGTTATTTTCTTCAGCTCTTTGTCACCCTAATAGCCATCCCTGTCACCACCTGGTTCACTCCAGCCTATCTCCGAGTGGTTTTGTCATGATTCCGTGGCAGATTGCTTCTACCGGCACACCGGTCAAAGCAATAGCCCGTTACCAGGGCTACTGGTCAGTGTTATGCCAAGAACTCCCCCAGATGCAATTCTTGGCAGGCGGAGGAGTTATCAGCATAACACTGGTACAGGCGATCCATAGCGGAATCACAACAAAACCGCAGTGGGTTTTGTGAGCAGTGAGCCGCAGTGATGCGAAGCACACCGCCGAACCAGGTGATAACAGGGATGGCTATTAGGGTGACTAAGAGTTGAAGAAAATAACAAGATAGATCAGAGATAAAATCAGTCAGATTCTTTCCACCGTTAACTTAAATACAGTAACTACTACAACTCCTTCAATTGGCATCTGTTTGGATCAGTTTACGATCAGTTTTTGATCAGCAACAACCTCTCCCTTGATACAGAGATCAACAAGAGGATTGGAAAATCAGCCTTCACACTCGCTCGCCTCACCACACGAGTGTGGGAGAATCCCAAACTCTCTGTCAAGACGAAGATGGCAGTGTACAACGCCTGCGTCATCAGCACACTGATCTATGGGAGTGAGATGTGGACAACATACGCCCGTCAGGAAAAGAGACTGAACTCCTTCCACTTGCGCTGCATTCGCCACATCCTGGACATATCCTGGCAGGACAAAGTGCCCAACACAGAAGTTCTGTCCCGCGCCGGCCTTCCCTCCATGTTCACTCTACTCAGGCAGCGCAGGCTCCGCTGGCTAGGCCACGTTCACCGTATGGAGGATGGCAGAATCCCAAAAGACGTCTTCTACGGAGAACTGGCAACTGGCAGGAGAGATGTTGGCCGCCCACAGCTGCGCTTTAGAGACGTCTGCAAAAGAGACATGAAGGCCCTGGAGATCAACACAGATCGCTGGGAGGACCTTGCAATGGACCGCTCCAAATGGAGAGACATCCTGACCAGACAGCTCAAGGCGGGTGAAGAGAGACTGACTGCTGCAGCAGATGAAAAAAGGACCCGAAGGAAGAACCGCCACAGACCCAGCAGCACGGAGACCACCCACAAGTGTGACCTGTGTGACAGGGACTGCCATTCGCGCATCGGCCTGTTCAGCCACAGGCGGTGCTGTTCAAGCAGAGTAGACGTTTAGGATTCTCTTCCATGGTCATCATAGACCGACGGAGGCCGACGATGACGACTCCAATTTTAGAGTTAGACAAAATAGTTTCCTCATCCAAGCCTTCAACTTGTCTTTTAAACCTTATTCCTACCAGGTTATTTAAAGAAGTCTTCCCATTTATTGGTAGCTTTATTCTTCATATAATCAATTCTTCATTAACTTTAGGCCATGTACCGCAGGCTTTTAAAACGGCTGTAATTAAACCCTTACTCAAAAAGCCAACGCTGGATCCAGGAGTTTTAGCTAACTATAGACCAATCTCTAATCTCCCTTTCATTTCAAAAATCTTAGAAAGAGTTGTTGCCACACAATTATTTGACCACTTGCAGGGAAATGGTTTGTTTGAAGAGTTTCAATCTGGGTTTAGAATGGATCATAGTACTAAAACAGCCTTAGTGAAGGTCACTAATGACCTCCTGATCACATCTGATAATGGGCTTGTTTCTTTGCTTGTCCTTTTAGACCTTAGTGCAGCTTTTGATACTATCAATCATAATATTCTACTTGATGGATTAGAACACTATGCTGGACTTAATGGAACTTCGTTGCAGTGGTTTAGATCGTATTTATCTGATAGGTTCCAGTTTGTTCATGTCAATAATGAGTTTTCTTTCAACTCAAAGCTCAGTCATGGAGTTCCACAGGGATCTGTGCTAGGCCCTACTCTTTTTAGTTTATATATGCTTCCGTTAGGCAACATTATCAGGAAGCACTGTATACATTTTTATTGTTATGCAGATGACACACAATTATACCTGTCAATGAAGCCAGATGATAGTACTCAATTAGCCAAGTTAGAAGCCTGTCTTAAGGAAATCAAAGCTTGGATGACTTGTAATTTCCTGCTATTAAATTCAGATACGACTGAAGTAATTCTTGTTGGTCCAAAAAACCTTAGAAATACCTTACCAAATCAAACTTTTAGTTTGGATGCAGTTACTCTTTCTCTTAATAGGTCTGCCAGGAACCTTGGGGTTATTTTTGATCAAGATCTGTTTTTCAATTCACATATTAAATTTGTTTCTAAGACTGCCTTCTATCATTTGTGTAATATTATCAAGATTAGGAGCATCTTGTCTCAGAGCGATGCTGAGAAACTGATCCACGCTTTTGTTAGCTCTAGATTAGATTATTGTAACTCTTTATTATCAGGCTGTCCTAAAACATCTCTAAAAAGTCTTCAGTTGATCCAAAATGCTGCTACAAGAGTTTTAACAGGTACTAGAAAGAGAGATCATAGCTCTCCGGTTCTGGCCTCCCTTCACTGGCTTCCCATAGAGTTTAAAATTAAGTTTAAAATCCTTCTTCTCACTTTCAAAGCTCTGAACAATCAGGCCCCCCCTTTTTTTCCACAATATCTTTATTGAACCTTTTTTTTTAACAAACATGACACAAACAATCAAACACTAACACTAAAGTACTACAAAAAAAAATGCACTAAAAACACCAACAACCACCAACAAAAGCAAGTCATCAACAATGCTCCTCTGTTTAGTCTAGGCAATCCATTACATAAGTATACATATTATACATTCACCAGTTTGGAATTTACAAGGTCCACACACATCATTCACCTTCTTCTTCAAAAGTTATGTTTAAATTCTTTACATAATCAATGAAAGGTCTCCATATATTCTCAAACACAATTTCCTTTGATTTCAGTATGTATGTTATTCTTTCTAGTGGAAGGTTTGTTAACATCTGTCTTAACCACTGAGTCACATCTGGTCTATGAGTCTTTTTCCACAGTAGTGCAATACATTTTTTGGCATTAAGCAAACTGAGGTCTATGAATGTTCTTTCACTTTTATTAAAGTTATGCTTTTCTGGGTACAGACCCAACAAAAACAATTTAGGATTCAATATGATTTGTTTTGAAATTATTTTTTCAATTGTTACCCTCACCTCTTCCCAAAACATTCTAATTATTCTACATTCCCATACACAATGAAATAGGGTTCCTTTACTTTCCATGCATTTTGTGCACGTATCTGGTATGTTTTTGTTATGGTAAATGGTAAATGGTAAATGGCGTTCACTTTTATAGCGCTTTTATTCTCATCTCTTGATGACCAAAGCGCTTTACAGATCCTGCTATCCACCCACACATTCACACACTGATGGTGGCATGCTGCCTAACATGGCGCTTCCAGACCCACCAGGAGCAATTGGGGTGAAGTGTCTTGCCCAGGGACACAACGGCAGCATATCTGGGGAGAACGGGATTTGAACCGCCAACCATGTGGTTATTGGACGACCTGCTCTACCTCCTGAGCCTCCTGAGCCACTGCCGCCCCTATCTATTTAACTCCACCGGTGTAACATACATCCGCATTAACCATTTAAAATGTATCAATTTAAGACGTACGTTTATTGATTTGGTTTGAGCTTCTGTACAAGCCAATTCCCATTGTTCCTCTGAAATTTCAGTTTGCAGGTCTTCTTTCCAGTAGTTCAATCTTTTCTGTGAGTTTTCACTTGAGGATAGTGTCAATGAGTTATAAAACTCTGAAATAATACCCTTTCTTTTACTATCTTTCATCAACATTTTTTCCAAGGATGAATAAATAGGTCGAGTGAGAGCATTATTTTGATTTGATCGAATAAAGTTCCTAAGCTGAAGATATTTTAAAAAATGTGTTCTATTAAGATTAAATTTGATCCTCAGCTCTTCAAAAGACATTATGTTATCCGCACATGACAGATATAAATCTTGAATCTTTTGAATCCCTTTTAAATTCCACACTTTAAATACAGCATCCGCTCTCCCTGGTTTAAAATATTGATTACTCCATATTGGGCTAAATTGTGACAATAAGTGTGGTTCTTTTAAATAGTTTTTAGTTTCACACCATATTTTGATCATATGCTTTACAAATGGATTTTTAACTTGTTTTTGTAATTTTTTTGCCGAATCTGAGTATATGAATATGGGAAGAGGTAAAGGTAAATTGTATGATTCCATTTCAGTCCAGTGAGGGAGATCATTTGATGAAAAATAATATGTCATAGACCTCAGTTGTGCCGACCAATAATACAACATAAAGTTTGGACATTTCAGACCTCCACGATCAAATGGTAAATATAGTAAGGACAGACGTAATCTAGCCCTCCTGTTGTTCCATATAAATTCCACTAACTTTTTTTTAATTCTTGAGAATAGATCTAAAGGTGGTGGTAAAGGAATGTATTGAAATAAATAAAGTATTTTAGGTAAGATATTACTTTTAAGTATATTGATTCTCCCAATCATCGACATTGGTAGTGACATCCATCTCTGAATTAACTCATTAATGTCTGTCATTAAGGCTTCATAGTTGGCACTGGCAACTAATTCTAGCTTAGGCACAATTTGGATTCCTAAATATTTAAACTGATTTACAACATTGAATTGATTTACCTCAGGAGCTGGGTGATTTCTCTGGGTCTCATTTAGCATTAATATTGAAGATTTAGTTTTATTTATTTTATATCCTGATATTTCCCTAAAATTTGTTATTAAATTCAACAAGGTCGGAATTGATTTTTTAAGATTCGACATAAACAAAATTATGTCATCGGCATACAGGGAGATTTTATGTTCTGTTGGTCCAACTTTAATTCCATATATTTGTGAATGTAAGCGTACTGCCATCGCTAAAGGTTCAATCGCCATAGTAAACAGTAAAGCTGAAAGTGGACAGCCTTGTCGACATCCTCTATTGATTTTTATTGATTTTGAGATATTGCTATTTGTTAGGATTTCTGCTGTAGCATTATTGTATATTATCTGAACCCATTTTATGAAATTATTTCCAAGTCCAAACCTTTGTAAGACTTCAAAAAGAAAGGGCCATTCGACTCTATCAAAGGCCTTTTCGGCGTCCAATGATAGGAGAGCTGTATCCGGTGCTTCTTTATTAGAATAAATAATATTAAATAGTCTTCTTACATTATGGAAGCCTTGTCTTCCCTTTATAAAGCCATTCTGATCTCGATTAATAATATTTGGTAAAATTTCTTGTATTCGTCTTGCTAACATTTTACAGATTATCTTAAGGTCAGCATTTAATAGGCTTATTGGTCTCATATTTTCACATTTATTAGAGGGTTTACCTGGTTTTGGCAACAGTATAATTAAGGCATTATTCATGTATGATGGTAAATTACTATTTTGAAATGCTTCTAAAACCATTTCCAAAAAAGGTTTTATTAATTTATTCTTAAATTTTTTTATAAAGGTCAACTGGAAGACCATCTGGTCCTGCACTTTTTCCTGATTTCATATTATCAATGGCTAGCCCAACTTCTTCTTGACTAATTTTAGACTCCAGTATCTCCCTGTTTTCATTTGGAATACACGGTATAGATAGTCCGTCCAAAAACCCATTTAGTTTTGTTAAGTCAGATTCATTTTTGGTATCATATAATTTTTCATAGTAATCTCTAAAGGCTCTATAAATTTCTAAAGGATCTATAACTCCCTGTCCGTTACTTATAATACTGGTAATTGGTGTTTTAAATTCTAATTGTTTAATCTGCCATGCCAATAATTTTCCTGATTTTTCACCTTGTTCATAAAAACATTGTTTCAATCTTAGAAGACTCGAGGCAGCTCTATTCGCTGATTTTTTGTCATATTCAGCTCTCAAAATCAGTAATTCGTTCTCTAACTTTGGATCACTTCCTGCATACACTTTTTCTTGAAGAATTTTTAGTTTATGTTCCAATTGGACTCTCTCCTCTCGAGTCTTCTTAGATTTTGAACCTGTATAACTAATAATATGTCCCCTAATAAAAGCTTTGAAAGCCTCCCACTTTATACATGCTGATGTTTGTGTAGTATTGATATCAAAGAACTCATCTATCTGTTTTTCTATGTACTTAACAAATTCCTCATCCTGAAACCATTTATGCTGAAATTGCCATCTACCTGGTTCCTTTGTCAATTTCTTATCTACATACTGTATATTAGACAGCAGGGTGCATGATCAGAGATCACAATGTTATCATAAAAGCAGTTTTGAATCTTGGACCTTAATTCTGTGGAGATCAAAAAATAGTCAATACGTGAGAATGTCTTGTAGGTATTATAATAACAAGAGTAGGCTTTAACTTGTGGTTTCATTTCTCTCCATATATCTAGCAGTCTCAATTCTTTCATAAAATGATTAATGATCATCCTACATCCATTGTGCGTACAGTCCAGTCCTGTTGATCTATCTATACCGGGATTCAATGTACAATTAAAATCCCCTGCTATTATATGTTGCCCTGTAAGTGATGATAAGATAAGAAATAAATTAGCAAAGAACTTTTGATCATCTATATTGGGACCGTATAAGTTCACCAGATTTATATTTTTTAATAGCAAAGATCCTTGAATGATTAAATATCTTCCAAATTTGTCTCCAATTACATTTTTCACTTGAAATGGGACTGATTTATGTATGAGAGTCATAACTCCCCTGGCTCGGGATGAAAATGATGAGGTGAATACACTTCCTTGCCATCTACTCCTAATTCTTTTTACATCCTCCTCTATTAGATGAGTTTCTTGTAAAAACACAATTTTTGAACCCATGTCTTTTATTTTATTCATAACTTGTTTAAGTTTTTTTAAATTTTGTAGACCTCTGCAATTCCATGAAGTTAAATTAAGATTAACGCTTTGGTTTATGATCAATAGGGAGTTTGGGATTACCTTGCAGTGTAAACATGCTCATACAGAGAAGCAAAACCATGAGTGGTTGAACATTCATCCTACAAACTACACACAAACAAATTCCCCCTTCCCACATTTGTGGTGATCCCCCCAAAATCAGAAGAAAAATTCCGTCTCCCGATATAGCCATCGACCGCTCCACACCCACGAGGAACAGCCAAAGCCACTCCTTCATCCTCCCAATCACCCTAACTCTACTGCTTTTAATGACGTAACATTAACTCTCTTCTGTAGTTTTCCAACTTAACTCCAAAATTTTTAGCAACTTTGTACATCATAGGTTTTTTTTTAAAATATATAATACAATCTGTATTTTGTAAACTTGCTATTTGCTTCAGATCAGTCAGATGCCTGTGCAAATGCTTAAATATTCTACCTTATATTTTGTTCATGTTTAGCTCCCACCAGTCTCTTCTTGGATCTTCTTGATGAGCTCCTGCACCTCCTCTGGGGTCTTGAAGATGTGTGTTCTGCCCCCATACGTGGTCAACAGTCTTGCAGGGTGAATCACTCCATGACGGATCCCAAGGTTGCGCAGCTCTTTATGTACGGGGTCAAACTGCTTCCTCAATTGTTGGATTCCTGTGGCCAAATCTGGGTAGAACCGCACCTGCTGGTCCTGGTGTTTAATCTCTCCTTTGGCTCGCGCAGCATTGGAGATCTTCATCCTGTCTCTGTAGCTGAGGAACTTCATAATAAGCGTCCTCGGTGGTCCCTTATCTCTCGGTGGGCCAATTCGGTGTGCGCTTTCTAGGACGACTGATGATTGCAGCTCCGTGTTGTTCAGCGCTTCTGGAATCCACTTTTCCAAAAAGGAACATGGGTCCTGACCCTCGGTTCTCTCCGGTAGACCCACCAGCCTCGAGTTGTTCCGTCTCGACCGGGACTCCAAGTCCAGGACATTATCTTCCAGACATTTATTTTTTTTTTTCCAAAGTGCGCACCTTTAATTGAAGGCCGGCAACGTCCTCCTCAGCACTGGAAACACGAAGCTCCATCTGCACCATTCGTTCCACATAGTCACCCAATTCTTTTCTCATTCCTTCCAACGCTGCCATAATCCCATCAAATTTAGCGGAAAAGTCTGCTCTCATTGAACTAATGGCAGCGAGCACTGCACCTGTGCCGTTGCCCGCAGTCACCGCACCGCTGCTAGCTTCCTCCGCCATATCTGGAGCTTTATTTACTGCGTCACGGACGTGAAAGTCCGTTAATTTGGACTGTTTCGGCGGTTCACTTTTTCCTCTACCTGATTTTCCAGCCTTAGGCTTCACCGACATATCCTCGCCCAAACGCTGGGATAGGTTCTGTCCCAAATGAGAGAGTTATTTGCCGATTTTTTTTCTCTTGGAGCAGAGCAGAGTGATACGTGTCCTTCTTACGTGGCCGCCATAACCGGAAGTCATCAGGCCCCTTTTTATTTAAAAAATCTGCTATTACCCTATTATCCTAACAGAGCACTACGCTCCCAAAATACTGGATTACTTGTAATACCTAGAATTTCCAAAAGTACAATGGGGGGGCATACCCTTCAGTTATCAAGCTCCTCTCTTGTAGAACCAGCTGCCAATCTGGATTTGGGAGTCAGACTCAATCTCTGTTTTTAAGAATAGGTTTAAAACCTTCTTTTTTGATATAGTCTACAATTAGGGAGGGATCATGTGTTTCTGAAGTGGGGTGTGGACAGCAGGTCTCGATGACTTTAGAGGCAGCAGTGGTTGTGCAGTCGGGGAGGAGGGCGATTGGTCAAACCTATTAAAAAAAAATTGAATTGAATTGAATTGAATTGAATTGGATGTCCAGTTCTTGATATTGTCACTGTCGTGCCATATTTTCTCCACTTGATAATGACTGACTTCACTGTGTTCCATGGTATATTTAATGCCTTGGAAATTCTTTTCTACCCTTCTCCTTACTGATGCCTTTGAACAATGAGATCCCTCTGATGATATGGAAGCTCTCCGTGGACCATGGCTTGTGCTGTAAGATGTGACTACAAAAATGTCAAGAAAAGCTTGCTAGAACAGGTGAACTTTATTTGGGCTTAATCAGAGGCACTTTAAATGGTGGCAGGTATGTGCTGACTCCCATTTAACATGAGTTTGAATGTGATTGGTTAATTCTGAACACAGCCGCATCCCCATTTATAAGAGGGTGTGCATATTTATGCAACCAGGTTTTGTAAGTTTTTATTTTGTATTTTTCCCCTTAAAAGATTTCAGATTGTTTTTCAGTTGGGTTGTACAGGTTATAGGTCACATGAATGGTGGAAAAAGTTTTGAAATGATTTATCTTGGTGTCATTTTTTACATCACAAAACTTGGCATTTGAACAGGGTTGTGTAGACTTTTAATATCCACTGTACCTCCACCAAGGCTCTTATCTTCTCACAGTGTGTTAGCAACAATACTCCAAAACTAATGGACAGGCTTTGATGCAATTTTCACCACACGTGACTCTAGGCCTACACACAAATCCACTACATTTTGGAGGTGATCCATGAAAGACAGAAGGAGCCTTTGTGGAAGTATGCGCTTTCTGAGTGTTTTTCTAGTTTACACACTTTTTATTTATTTATATTCTATTTTCAATTCCATTGGTCTTTTTCTTTTTTATACTTTCAGTTTTTTACTGGAGCATCTTTAACAAACTCAGTTTCCAACTGAGATCAATATACAGTGACCTACACAGACAGAGCAGGTGCTGAACCCCCCACCCCCCAAAAAAGGGCACTTCTCAATACTGAAAAAGTACAGTTACACTGTTACAGACAAAATTTTATTGCACTTTTTTTTCCATTTTTAATACCTTATATGCTCATATAGATATTTAAGCAATATTATACAAAAGTGTGTACGGTATCATGAAAAGAGTAACTCTGGGTGTGATGCGGCTGTGGAGGGCACTAGAGTAGTTGTAATAGGAGAGCAAATGATTAAAGATAAAAATTAAACTTCAGAAACAGGGTTTGTCATTAAAAGTACATAACATTCATTTTAAAATTATTTATTAAAAACATGTATTTGTAGTTTGGATATGGCTTCGAAACAAAGCCACTTATCAAAGTTCATTGTCATGTTATCATTTGTTCACGTCTATTTCCTTCCTCTTTTCTTTCTTGCAGAAAACATCTATTTCTTAGCTTTATGAATCTGAGTTCCAGTCAGTTAATGATAACGTATGAGTAGGATGTCTTTGCTCATACAGAGGTATGTGAAGTTGAAGATTTACAGGAATGGTCCTTGAAAAAACTAATTTAGTGCTAATTACTGTGCTGGAGAAAATGAACTGTGCTCAAAGGGATACATCCTATTAATTAACTCAAATTAATTGATAACCTAGAGACTTGTTAGAGAAGTGCACAGTAGGTCAGCAAGACATGTTGCAAAAGTGAGCCTTTGCCATGTGTTAACTTTTTCTTCTGCCTTTACTAGATATTAAGATATGAACTGATACAGTGCTGCCTTGCTGCTATAAAACATATGATGGGCCTCTCACTGCTCAGAGAAAATATCACTGTAAGGGTGGGACATGGCTGTGCTCATGTCCTTGCTTTATGTTCTTATTTGGTCTTACTGTTATCTTCAGGGCATGAGCTCAGCCATATCCTCGCCCTTTATTATGTTTCTTTGTGTTTTCCTTGCAGCCACATATTCTTAGTTATTATTATTATTATTATTATTATTATCATGGTCCTGTCTCTCCCGGTCCTCTGTTCATGCCTCATGTTTACCCTTTTGTCTTAGTCCATCTTGTTTTTTTGTACCGACAGCCACTCCCTGCTGTTCTCTGATTGCCCGAATTGTACCCACCTGTTTCTCATCACCTTGATTTACTCCCAACCTATATATGTCTGTGCCCAGGCCTTTGTCAGATGTGGTGTCATTAATGTCTTCACGTCAGTCCTGTCTGTGAGTATTTCATGTCGGTGTATAATTCTGGTTTAGTCCAGTTTTGTTAGTCGGTCTGTTTGCCTTTTTGTTTTGTTTTGCAGCCCACATGCTGCCATCATTTGTGTTTGTTATGGTTAATAAATCATTGTTTCTGCATCGTATCTCTGCCCACATCTGAGTCCTGTACTGGCAAACCGTTGACAATCACACCATGCCTGCTTGTCAGTTGTGGGTTTTGTTTTGGTTTTTTTTTTTGCAACATTTATTTACATCACATAGCAGCAGAATACAGTAATACCCTTCACAGAAGACCAATCAAAAATGTTGATCAGATGATCCATTGCTGCCTTTTTGTTTGAAAATAACAGCATACTCTTTTGAGCTTGTCTACGTATGTCACCCCAAACCTTTTCATCTTAACAAAGAAAAGAGAAACTTCCTCAGCAATCATGATTGTTTACTTAGTGACGCAATCAAAATTATTCAACCCCTGCATGACAAATTACAGCCTTGGACAAAATTGTTGGTACCCCTCTGTTAATGAAAGAAAAACCCACAATGGTCACAGAAATAACTTGAATCTGACAAAAGTGGTAATAAATAAAAATTCTATGAAAATTAACCAATGAAAATCAGATGATGCTTTTGAATTGTGGTTCAACAGAATTATTTTAAAGAGAGTAATATTTTGTTGCACAACCTTTCAGGTTACTTTATTTGTACCCGTAGGTAGATTTGTTTTGCAGTTGGTGACATCCATATTTACAAGCCACTAATTACATTCAACATAGACACAAACACAGGCACACATCTTACAAAATAGGTAAATATAGAATATGTACAATATAATTTTATAGCTTGTTCAACTCTTTGACAGCAGCAGGGACAAAGCTGTTTTTGTAGCGCTGGGTTCTACTTTTTGGGACAGCAAACCTCCGTCTGGAGGGAAGAAGCTGAAAGTTGCAGTGCAAAGGGTGGGAGTCATCATTTAAAATCGAGTCGGCCATCCTCTGTACTTGTTTGGCGTACAGGGATGCCAGGCTCAGCTGTGACTCACCAAGCAAACGACTGGACCATCTGACTACCTGATCCAAGGATTTCCTCTGTTTCAGTTTTATCTGACCAAACCATGACATTAAAGAAAAGGATAAAACAGATTCAATAAAAGCCCGATAAAACAGTCATTATGGGTCGGTCAATTTGGAAGCGTGCAAGTTTCCTCAAACAATGCAAATTTTGCTGACCCTTTTTGCACACCCTTTCACAGTTCACCTCAAAGTTCAATCCACTATCAATAATCGTCCCAAGATATTTGTACGATTGTACACATTCGGTGGTCTGGCCTTTTAGTATGGTGACTTTGTGCCTGGGAGTTTTCCTCCTAAAGTCAATAATCATATCTTTCGTTTTTGTTGTATTCAGCTGCAGGTAGGAATCCTCACACCAGTGAACAAAGTCATCAACTACTGGGCCGTGGCCACTCTCACCATCCTGGAGGAGACCGACAATGACTGAGTCATCAGCATACTTTATAATGTGTCTGTCATGTCTACTCCGACACATGTTTGTGTACAGGATGAAGAGTAGTGGTGACAACACACACCCCTGAGGGGAGCCAGTAGAAGAGCACTTTAGGTCAGACAATGTGCCATTGACCCTTACACTCTGCGTCCTGTTGGTTAAGAAATCCAGAATCCAACCCACCAGATTATTGCTTAAATCAAATTGTTGCAGGAGCCTTTCAACTAAAATATGAGGTTGGATTGTATTAAAGGCAGAAGAAAAGTCCACAAATAAAAGCCTGGCGTGTCTCCCATTAAAATCCAGATGTTTAAAAAGCATGTCAAACAGAGTGACAGTGGCATCCTCCACTCCTCTGTGAGGCCTATAGGCAAACTGCAGAGGATCCAATGCATGTTCAGTCTGCCTTAGGACCTCACATTTGACCAGTTTTTCAAAAATTTTCATTAAAATTGAAGTCAAAGCAACTGGTCTAAAGTCATTTACCGTTTTAGGACAGCTGGATTTTGGAACGGGAACAACCACGGCATCTTTCCAGATCTTCGGCACATGTTGTGTCTGTAAGGACTTATTGAAAATGTAATGAAATATAGGACTCAGTTCATGTGCACAGGACTTTACCAAGCGCCCACATATATTATCAGGGCCCTGACTTTTGTTCACTTTTACAGCGCGGAACTCCCTTTCAACATCCTGCATCTCAATATTAAAGTGCTGATTGTCGAGGCAATCCCTGCAATCAAACGATTTCTCTAACTGTCAGTGAGACTTCTGCACCTCTCAGCAGGTATTTTGGCCCACTCCTCATGAGCAAACTGCTCCAGTTGTCTCAGGTTTGAAGGGTGCCTTCTCCAGACGGCATGTTTCAGCTCCTTCCACAGATCTTCAATAGGATTTAGATCAGGGCTCATAGAAGGCCACTTTAGAATAGTCCAATGTTTCGCTCTTAGCCATTCTTGGGTGTTTTTAGCTGTGTGTTTTGGGTCATTATCCTGTTGCAAGACCCATGACCTGCGACTGAGACCAAGCTGTCTGACACTGGGCAGCACATTTCTCTCTAGAATACCTTGATAGTCTTGAGATTTCATTGTACCCTGCACAGATTCAAGACACCCTGTGCCAGATGCAGCAAAGCAGCCCCACAACATAACAGAACCTCCTCCATGTTTCACAGTAGGAACAGTGTTCTTTTCTTGCCATGCTTCATTTTTGCGTCTGTGAACATAGAGCTGATGTGCCTTGCCAAAAAGTTCCAGTTTTGTCTCGTCTGTCCATAGGACATTTTCCCAGAAGCTTTGTGGCTTGTCAACATGCAGTTTGGCAAATTCCAGTCTGGCTTTTTTGATTTGTTTTCAACAGTGATGTCCTCCTTGGTCGTCTCCCATGAAGTCCACTTTGGCTCAAACAACGACGAATGGTGCGATCTGACACTGATGTACCTTGACCTTGAGTTCACCATGAATGTGTTTAGAGGTTGTTCTGGGCTCTTTTGTTACCATTCGTATTATCCATCTCCTCCTGCGGCCACGTCCAGGGAGGTTGGCTACAGTCCCATGGATCTTAAATTTCTGAATATGTACAACTGTAGTCACAAGAACATCAAGCTGCTTGGAGATGGTCTTATAGCTTTTACCTTTAACATGCTTGTCTATAATTTTCTTTCTAATCTCCTGAGACAACTCTCTCCTTTACTTCCTCTGGTCTGTGTTTAGTGTGGTACACACCATGTCACCAAACAGCACAGTGACTACTTGTCAGCCTTTAAATAGGCTGACTCACTGATTACAAGTTTGTAGACACCTGTGATGTTAATTAGAGGACACATCTTGGCTGAACATGTCCCTATGGTCTCATTATTTTCAATCTTTTCTAGGGGTACCATCATTTTAGGCCTGTTTCATGAATTTGTTTTTAAAGTAATTCTGTTGAACCACAATTCAAAAACATTGTCTGATTTTCATTGGTTAATTTTAATAGAATTTTTATTACCACTTTTGTCAGATTAAAGTTATTTCTGTGACCATTGTGGGTTTTTCTTTCATTAACAGAGGGGTACCGACAATTTTTAAAAATTAAATTAAATCACCCTTATTGTCATTCAACCAATCATGTACAATAGAATGAGATTGTGCTTCACCTATCTACAGTGTCAATCACACACACCCCAATTGCAGAATCAGAGGGCCGCTGCCATGCAAGGCGCTGCCACAGATTTCCCTCCTCCATTCCATTATTGCTGAGCACTAAACTGGACGGCAGGAAGTTCCACTTTTATATGGTCTTCGGCATGACCCGGCCGGGATTTGAACCCCTCTCTCCCAGGTGTGGGGCGGATGCTCTACCAACTGAGCCACCACTCCGGTCCATGTGTGTAGGTTTAGTGTGTAGGTTTCAGCTGCTTGCAATAAACAAATCAAACAAGAACAGTTTAAATAACACAACTATTATTACAAGTGGTTTCACTAAATTCAGCACAAATTACCACTTTTAATGACTACTGCAGTCTCAAAATTGTCCAACCCCTTCAAGACAAGCATTTTCAGTGCTTAGTAGTGCACCCTTTTGCTGTTATGACCTGCTGCAAACATCATACAAAGCCAGACACCAGCTTCTGGCAGCATTCTTGAGGAATCTTGGTCCTAGGCAAAGGTCTCCAGTTCACTAATATAATAATAGATTGCATTTATACAGCACTTTTCATGACACCCAAAGACAGTACAATGAGACCATTATTCATTCACAGTGGTAGTGGTAAGCTGCTTCCAGAGCAACAGCTGCCCTGGGGCAGACTGATGGGAAGGTCGCTGCCAATCCATGCCAATGGCCTCTCCGACTACCACCAAAATATTCTTGGGTTTGTGTGCTGCAGTCACCTTTTTCAAATCCCGCCAGAGATTTTCAACAGGGTTCAAGACAGATGACTGACGGCCACTCTAGTATCTTCCAGGACTACTTCTGAAACCAAACCTTGGTGGACTGAGGTGTTCTTGGGATCATTGTCCTGTTGGAAGACCCAATGATGCCCAAGCTTCAGCTTCCTCACAGACAGCATGACATTTTCTCCCAGGATTTCTTGATACTTGATTGAATCAATCTTGCCCTCCACAAACTGCAGGCTTCCAGTGCCAGAGGAAGCAAAGCAGCCCCAAAACATCACTGAGCCACTGCCATGATTCACTGTAGGCGGGTATTTCAAAAGATTCAGAGATTTTTATTTGTCAATACTTCTATACATACAGGAGAACTGAAATGCCGTTTCGCTCTTTTAGTGGTGTGTGCAATATATAAGAAAAGATATATAAGGATGAAAAACAGCAGTCTATGTAGAGTAATGCTACCCATAGTGCAAATGAAGATAAAAGAGAAAACCCAGCATTCCCGTAGTGCAAATAAAGATAAACAATAAAACCCAGCAATCCTAAACACAAAAAAGTGGAGCCATAATACGTGTTACACGTAATGCGTATTCTTTTGAGCGCATGCTTCATTATTCCTTCTCTAGTCATACCACTGATCCAGGTCTGAAAAGTTAGTTTTGATTCATTGCTCCACAGAACACAATCCCCAAACCTCTTTGGGTTATTTATATAGTTTTGAGCAAATTGGAGCCAACTTTTCTTGTGCTTTTGGATCAGTAGTGGTGTACTTCTTGGAGTTCAGGCATGGAGCCCTTCAGCATTTAGTATGCACCTTACTGTGGAAACTGAAACCTCAGTGCCTGCTGCCACCAAGTCTTGCTGTTGGTCTTTTGCAGTCAGTCCAGGGTTTTTGACTACCTACCTCCTCAGGACTCTCGTGGCAGCTGTTGATAGCATCTTCTTTCTTCCACATCCAGATAGTGTATCAGCTGTTCCTTTAACTTTAAACTTGTGAACTCTGCTTCCAATTCATTCCAACCCAAAACATTCAGTTCCTTTGCTATCTTTTTGTATCATTTTCCTTGTTTGTGCAAGGCAATGATCTCTTCTCTGAACTTTCTGGACAATTCTCTTAACTCATGTGAAAAAATTAGGACACCCTGTATACGCCTGTGTTTTTTTTTGTTTGTTTTTTTTTTTACTACCGACATTCAACAATATATATATAAAGACGAATTCCCCTTACAAAGAAGTTCATCTAGTTGAATAAATACACACTCAGACACCAGCTGCAATTAACACATTTTATTGGAAAGCTAACTCAGCAATGAACAATACAAGAAAAAGAATTTGTCATCAAAATTGTAACTAGAACATCATTACAACATTAACTGAAAATAAATGATCAAAAAAATATGCATATGTAAATAAACTATGCTCAAAAACAAGTTTGCACCAGCTTGATACATTCATAATAAACTGACCCTCAAAATTGAAACGTGGATGTATTAAAAAATCAAAGAGTCTCAAAGAATCTGGAAAAAATCATGATGATAATTTTATTCTGTTATTATGTAGACTTGAAGTTGGATTACTGTTATTTCTAACCCCCTTTGAAACACTAAAATGTCTGGCGAATAAATAATTTAAAGCCCATTTACAAGAGGTAATAATTTTTACTTCTAAAAATGTACAAATTGTTACAAGCCTGGCTGTAGGGTTATATTTTAGAATTTGTGGTATTACAGCGTCTCTTCCTTAGATGCACGTTGTCGCACACAGTCGCGTGCATTCCCTGGCATTCTAGCACACAGTCCCGCACATTCCCGCGGGTCCGCGACGATGGGATGCAATTCTCAGCAAGCGGGTAGTTCTCGGCATAGCACCTGTCAATCATTTCTGTAGTGTTCATACTCTAGCAACAAAAACAGTAGCAACTGGCTGGTAAGTGTCAGCGTTTTGCCAACCAGTATGAACTCGTCCATTAGCCTATTGTATTTATATCCTTGTAGTACTTTTACTCCATTCAATTAGCTATAATTCTCTTTGCTAGCTATACTTTAGGTTAGTAGCACAGGTGCATCTCAATAAATTAGAATATCATTGAAAAGTAAATTTATTGCAATAATTAAATTCAAAAAGTGAAATATAGGTTCATTCTACACAGTGATATATTTTGGTTGTTTATTTCTTTTAATTTTGATAACTTGAAAATCCAAAATTCAGTTTCTTAAAAAAATTTGAATATTATATAAGACCAGCAGATGACATTGTTGTGTCCATAATTATTGAAATGAAGAGTAGGGCGTAAGGCAGTTAACAATGTTTATTATACAACTCACGAACAGAACAACAGTGGACTACAGCGCTCCTTGTCCAGGCATCAATGGCGAAAGAGGACGTGCCCCTCCCAGCCGTGGCCTTTATACGCTGGCTGGCGTCACCACCAGAAAGGTGGGCCGCCAATCCCCTCTATTCCCCGGTATTTCCCAGGCCGCCATCTTACCGCTGTTTTCCATATGTAACAGACATGGCTTCCCAAATCATCACTGATTGTGGAAACTTCACATGCAAGTTGGATTCTGTGCCACCCCATTCTTCCTCTGGACTCTGGAACCTTGATTTCCATATGGCGGGACCCGGCCTCTGATTTGGGGAGCCGTGTCATCTGCTGGTGTTTATCCACTGTGTGTGAACAAGTCCAAAGTCAATGCCGTCATCTATCAGGAAATTTTAGGGCACGTCATGCTTCCCTCTGCTGTCAAGCTTTACGGAGATGCTGCTTTCATTTTCCAGCAGGATGTGGCACCTGCCCACACTGCCAAAAGTACCAATACCTGGTTTATTGACCACACTATCACTGTGCTTGATTGGCCAGCAAACTTGTCTGACCTAAACCCCATAGAAACTCTGAGATATTGTCAAGAGGAAGATGAGAGACACCAGACCCAACAACGAAGAAGAGCTGAAGGCTGCTGTCAAAGCAACCTGGGCCTCCATAAAACCTCAGCAGTGCCACAACCTAATCACCTTCATGTCATGCTGCATTGATGCAGTAATTCATGCAAAAGGAGCCCTGACCAAGCACCGAGTGTGTACACGGACATACTTTTCAGTCGGCTAACATTTCTCTTAAAAATCCACTTTTTAAAATTGATTTTATGTAATATTCAAATTTTATTGAGATACTGATTTTTGGGTTTTCATTAGCTATGAACCATAATCATCAAAATTAAAAGAAATAAACCCTTAAAATACAGTATATCACTGTGTGTGATGAATCTATATGCGTTTCACTTTTTGAATTGAATTACTGCAATAAATTAACTTTTTGGCGATTTTCTAATTTACTGAGATACACCCGTAGTAGTTTCACTTTTAAGTCTTAACAGTTAAGACTTAACTGTTTCTCAGTAAACTAACTTTATAAACTGTTTGTCCGGTTTTTCTTGCTAATCATTCTCGTTTATCCTGCACTGTTAGCTAATTTAACTGCTAGCTATACTTCAAACAAAAAAATCATTTTCAAATTTAAAATATTTAATGTTTGCCTTTTGTCAAGACTAGAGGGTCAAACCTAATCCACACTTTTAGTAAAATGTTATCTTGTTAGAACGACTTCAATTTTTTAACTAGCCTGTATATCAGAGGTTAACAATTTAATATGAAGCATAATTTTAGTCAAATTTATGGCTTAAAAATACTTCAGACAGCTGCTGTATTCTACTTTAAAGTGGTCATTGACGTCACTTTTTATTTTTCCAAATAACAGCTCACATAAGTCTTAATGAAATATTTGTGACATATTTTGGTCAAATTTTCTTTAATTATTGCAGCATACAAATTCCGATGAAGCTGGGACATTGTGTAAAACATAAATAAAAAGAGAATATAGTGATTTGCAAATCCTTATCAACATATATTCAACTGAATACACTACAAAGACAAACTAATGTTCACTTTGATCAACATAATTTTTTTTTTTTTGCAAATATTCACTGGTGAGGGTCACCATTTTGTGAACAACTGCATGGGCAAATAGCCCAACAGATCAAGAACAAAGTTTCTCAATGTTCAGTTAGGGATTTTATCATCTACAGTCCACAATATCATCAAAAGATTTAGATAATCTGGAGAAATTCCAAGCACCACTGTTAGCTCTTACACTAACGCCTTTGGCTCCCCACGTATCTACATGACAGACAGCTAGGCTGATGACTAGTGACTTTTACTTTTAATGACTTTTCCCATTTCTTGAGGTACAGGAAAATACCCGGAAGAGTTAACATAGCTTCTTGGAGAGAAAAACAAAATAAAGGCTTTTTTTTTTTTTTTTAAGAAAAATGAACATTTTGATCTGTTTTTTGATAATTACATGATGAATAGAGGCATTTTGGAAGGTTAAAACCTACAAAAGCACAATTTTTCAGTCAATGACTGAATTTTTGATGATTTTACCGAATTAATACATATTTTTAAATATTTCTTATTGTTTTGAATGTATTGTTTTTTATTTTTTCTCTCATTTCTTCTGGTTTTTACCTTTTAAACTAAAGGTAGCACATACTGTATGTCCTGGATACTGTGGTGATGCTCCAGGTTGGTCTTCCTCTCATTAGTGCCTATTGTGGACCTTTCATTGCCATTTGTGTCCACAGCACATTCACTATATATAAACAAAGTACATCACAAATATCCAAGGTAGGCATAAAAAAGCAATATACCCATGAACATTAAATAATAGGAGGACATATAAAATATCTAGGTTACTCATCTGAACAATTATAATCAAGCATGTTCTCACTGGTGCCACATATGAAAGCAAATGCATTTGACATTCAGCAGTGGCCACATGCAGAGCTGGTTATGATTTGGACTTGTGCATTAAAAAAAACCAAAAACCAAAAACGGTGGGGCGATATCATCCTAAAGCAAATCTCAGAGGATTTCATTTGTGCTTATAGCTTATTCTTATACTGCACTGTGTCACTAAGATGCAGTCATTCACTCCAAGGTAATTCCATCCATCTTCTTTTGCTTAATCCATTTCCGGTCACAGGGGGGCTGGAGCCTATCCCAGCATCTTTGGGCGAGAGGCAGGGTACACCCTGGACAGATCGCCAGTCCATCGCAGGGCCAACACAGAGAGACAGACAACCATTCACTCTCACAGTCATACCTAAGGACAATTTAGAATCCCCAGTTGATGCCAATTAACCTAACTTGCATGTTTTTGGAATGTGGGAGGAAACCCACACAGACACGGGGATAACATGCAAACTCCACACAGATCACTGTTGGTCGGGGGCTGGGATCGAACCCGAGATCCCCCGGCCAAGGGTGAGTTGCTGTGCTGCTGCAGTGCTAACCACTCCACCACCACGCTGCCCTCCAAGGTAATTCAATATCTAATTTCACTAAGAGATTGATGAATTAATATCTCCTTAATACCTCTAATAGACTCTTCATACAGCAGAACCAACTTTATGATGGAGGACGATTAAGTAAAGAAGTCAAATTGACTTTCCAAAATCACTTTTGCATCTTTCTTATTCCCTGTTGGAAAAAATCAATAGTGTATAGGAGTGGAAAATATCTTATGCATGAAAGTGATAAGAGGATAAGAATTCAAAGTCTTCTTCTTTTACATTTGATTGGCGGTTGGCAACCAGCTTACAGGTGCATTACCACCACGTACTTCACTCTATATCATCACTCTGTCTGTCTCTGGCCAGGTCTTCAAAGTCAGTCCTTTGCATTAATAAATGTGTCAGCCTCCTTAAAACCAAAGAATGCATGAGGTCCCTAAAAACTGTTTTCTGAATGACAGCAATGGCATCAACACAAAATAAAACAAATAGCACTGCTTTAGACAATTATTCAATTAAAGACAACAAAACAAAAACTTTTAAAAAAGTCATAACATCTACCAGCACCTTTTACAGGATGTAGCAACAGGAAACAACTTCAGAGCTGGTGCGTCACAAAATGCTGCACTTCACAAAAAGCATAGACATGAGAGATGCCTCAGCTGCAGAGTGTAGAGTGTGCTTCTCCAGCAACAACAGCGATAAATGATTCACAAATCTCTGTATGCCTCCAGTTCTCCGGGTTTCCACTCCCATTCGTGGTGGTTACAGCATTATGACTAACAGTTCCCCAGGACGCTGAGAGGATATGAAGTAAGTGTAGTGTCCAAATTTGCACGTATATCACAGGTCCCGGACCCAGTATGAACCTACGCCACAAGAAAAAAAAATATCATTATCAAAGTTTGAAATGTAAAAAATGAAAGTGCTTCTTTAAATGGAAACACAGCATCATGCAAGACCCAGTGGCATTTCTTTTCTCTGCTACATAACACAAACCAGACCGAGTCACTCATTCCGGCTTCATGAAATCATCTCAACAGTGCTCAGTTCTTCTGACCATTGACCTTGAGCACATCCTAGATGCAGAACCATCTGAGGATCATTGTGCATGAGTTTGCCAAACATTGGCGCAACTGCCCAGGAGGAGTAACAATTTTTGTGAAATCAATGCCCACATCTCTGACCCTTGATAATGACCTTGACTTGGAACTCATCCTGGATGCACACTAACTTGAGGATCATTGTGTGAACTGTTGAAAATTAGAGCAGTTGCCTAAGAGGAGTGTCATGAGACTGAGCGCGGTGTAACACCGAGCTCAGGCTCTTAATTTATTTCTGAAGATTTTCTGTATTCTTCCAGCTTTGTGTTTTCCTGTGTTTTGAGTTGTGATGTCTTCTAGGTGGTTAACCTTCTGTTAGTTATTTATGTTCTTAACATCATTATTATTTTGTCAGCCTCTGTAGTTAGGAATTATATTTTTTGTTTCTATATGACAATAGTGCCTTACCTTTCCTTCCAGACACCACCATCCTGTTATTTTCTCACTCTGTTCCCTAGTCGTCCCAGCTGTGAGTTGTTGTTAATTAGGTCACCTGTCCGCTCATGCTGCCTGCACCTGCCACCCATTGTTTCATACTTGTTCCCCAAACTATTTAAGGACTGTCAGACTGCTTTCTCACTGCAGCAGTCTTAACTATTTCCTTTCTCTTCACCTCCAGAAGCCTTAATCCTGCTCTGGCAAATTTACCTGAGATAATTCCAGTCTGTAAGTTTTTCCTCTGTGGTTGTTATTGGATTTTGTGTTGTGCACCTTGGAACCTTATGTTTTTCTGTAATAAATTTTACAAACTGCAGTTGGTGCATGGGTCTGTCTCTTTCTGCCCTGAGGGGCAAATTATGACAAGGAGTAACAGTTTTCATAAAATCATATACATAAGTGCTGCAATTTCCTGACTTTTGACTCTGACCTTGTCCACAACCTTGATGCAGACCCATGTGATGAACATTTGACATCAATTTGGTGAGAATTAGAGTAAATGCCTAGGTGTATAGATTTTTCTGAAATCACATAAGTGCCCAGATCTCTTGACCTTTGACCCTGATCTTGACCTTGAGCACAACTTGGATGCAGACCCCACCTGAGGATAATTTTGAGTGAGTTTGGTGACCATTGAGGCAACAGCCTGCGAGGAGTAGTGATTCCTGTAGACAGATGGACGGATGTCATGCCATCACATTAGCTCCTTTCGGCTTGTAATAAAATTGGTCAACTCTATATTTTAAACTCCCATGAAGATTAATTGGCTCACATTAGTAACAAAATCATGAAAAGCTCAAATATAGAAACACAATAGTGGCTTTAGGGAAGCCCTTGCAACAATTGTATCAATATATATATATATGGGTGATTCTTCAATTAGGGGCACTTTTGACGTTTAGAATTTGGAAAAAAAAGTTCTTTAATCTCTATTTTTTCTGTTTCAAAAGGTTTAGCAATTGGTCTGGAACACAAATCTGAGTGCAGCTTTGATATTACTTCATGATAATTTTGATATTATGATGCTTTTTTCAAATTTGCCACGGCAAAATGTCATTACCATCACAAAAACAACACTGATTTTAATACAAAATGATTTGACAAGCAAAGGTTTTACAATCATTCCAGTAAGTACAAAACATGCTCTTTAAGAATCATGTGCTAAATATTTGTAAGTACATTTAAAATACATTTTAACATCTTCTCTCTGACTTGTTAATATATTGCCTTGTCTCAACAATGAAATATTGTGTACTAATCAGAATATTTGAATTGCAATGCATATTTTTTCATAAAATGCCAAATTTAGACTTTTAAACATTACCACAATGATTGTGGTAAAACCCAAGTTAACAAAGCAACATTTTCTATCAAAAAATGTGTTGTGATGGTAATGACAACATGTTTTGGTAATGACATAAAAATTAACACTGGTGTTTTGTTTTTTTACAACAAAGACAAAGAAAATGCTACTTTTTAAAAACACCACCTTGTACACTTAACCTTCCATTAAAATTAATCACTTGGTAAACTAACACAGCATTGCTTATGTAATAATATGCTCACACTCTCTGTATGCACATTCTTTTGTTGGCTTTTCACAGCATAAGGTCTCCACCAACCTATCAGGGTTTTTGCTTTGTATCACTCTGATACGCTAACTTGTCAGCCATAAACTGCACATTGGCATGTATTTTGCATAAGCAGGTATCTCTGTCGCGTGAAGTAGGTGTCACAACCCAAAAAGGTCGGTTTTTGCAAAACTCTGTATATGACAGCTTCAACTGTGGACTTTCCATCTTGAACTTCAGATAAAGGTTGTGAAGTGTGTCATTTAGAAAACGCTTCTGTCGGGTGAGTGTCTCCCTTTTCCCTGTTGTTGCTCTGCTGTTATCGTCTCTTTCCAAGAATATCTTGATTTTCTCAGCGGCGTCCACACTGATTATGTTTCCTATGAAAGTGAAGACTAGCAGGCTGTTTGCTGTTTTTCTGCATCATCTTGGCTGAGAAACCAAGTTGGTTTTGTGCTTCTTTCATCAAGTGGTACTTCTTTAGAATCTTCAAAGCCAGAATCTTTGACACTACTTGTTTTTCTTTTGTGCCAGAATCCTTTTTTTTTTTTTTTTTTTTTTCAGTTGAGAAAGCACTACATTCTGAAACAGTAGTGTTCTTCGAAGGGCCTTTGGCTTTAGCTGCATTTGTTGCTTTAATTTAATTTTGGGGGAGTCTGAAGTTTTCAGCTTCTCAGAGAGCCTTTGATATCCCTTTTTATACTTCTCCACCTTTCTCAGAGCATGTTCAAGCTTCAGATGGGACTCGGCAAGGTCACGGTAAGCTTTTGCCCTATTTGCCCGCACAATTTTTCGTCCTCTCATATGATTTGAGGTTTTATGATGAGAACTGTGAGAAATATCAGGTGAAGCTTCAAGAATGGGCTTCACCTGATATGAAGGTGAAGCTTTGGTTAACTTTCCACTGTCGTCTCCTGCGTCTTTGTTCCTGTTTTGATAACTGTGAGATGGCTTTCAATTTTCCTGTCTCTTTTCTTTTTTTGTATCTCTCTTTTTCTCTTTCAAGATATTGCTGATATTTCTCAGGATCTTCCTTGATTTTGTCTCTGTATTTTTTTGACCGTTTAGCTGGGGCCATGTTGACATCTTCAAACAAAAATAATGTAAATTACAGTTGGTAACTGTTCAATTATGTATCATAGTAAAGTAGTAAATAGTAAATTAAGCTAATATGTTAGTTATTAGGAAATAAAAACATAAATTGTCATTACCATCACAGATCGTCATTACCATCAGTCACTTTTGTGATGGTAATGACATGCGATGGTAATGACAATTTTCACTCTTTGCAGAAAATGTTGGCTAAGTTTTAGACTTGCTAAGCTAATTGTTAGCTAGCATACAATGTACACTGAATATATCTAAAAGTGAAATTTTGTATTAATGAATTAAAATACTCAAATAGTAACTTGTTTGGTAATGACGCCTAATAAACATACTCTCAGATCAGGATGTATAAAACATCAAAT
This sequence comes from Pholidichthys leucotaenia, assembly GCA_020510985.1. Classification (NCBI taxonomy): domain Eukaryota; kingdom Metazoa; phylum Chordata; class Actinopteri; order Cichliformes; family Pholidichthyidae; genus Pholidichthys; species Pholidichthys leucotaenia. The sequence continues at coordinate 36,144,509 of CM035845.1, read as the reverse complement.
TACTTACATACGTGGTCATCAAAAACTCAGGCTTGTGCCTCATGTCTGGACATGTTCCTCTGGAACATCTAATCTGCAGGCAACAATTTAAGTAACTTTGTAAAAACCTTATTGCTTTCTAAAACGTTGAGTGTGATGGTAATGACAGATGCATGAGGGACAGCGATATTTAACTATAAATAAATAGTAAATTGAACAAATATAAAATATATGAATTTGAAAAAATATCTTAAGTTATGAGGAAATGTGAAGTAAAGGTTTAATGAATTTAGCACTTTTTATCGCTTTATTATAGAGGGGAAGTCAAAAAGTCTGGGTTGGGGACAAGCACAAAACAGTGAAATTCTTCCACATTTGAATTTTCAACACACTGATAAAGTATTAAAATGTCATCATTGAGACAGTTATTTTTTTCATAGCTACTACAACCTAAAGTAAACAAAAGCAATCATTGTTTTTTCTAAAAAAACATTTTTTTTCTAGAAAATCTACCCTGGGGACAGAAAAACTCCCTTAATTGAAGAATCACCCATATACAGTATATATATATATATATATATATATATATACTGTGTATATATATATATATATACTGTATATATAGCATGTATTTTTATAAATTGGTGTCATATGCTTGCAAAGTCTAATGCAATGGGAAACAACACAAGCAATACATGTTGAGGTTTATTCTAATAAATTAACACCATCTTCTATAGCCTTGCTTAACCACATACCTTATCTAATCAGTTGATTTGTTTGATTAGGTTTTATTTTTAGCTTTCAAAATATTTTTAGCTATGCCAGTGGAAAGTAAGTAAAGTGTTTTCTCCATTCATACATATGACAGTCTCAGCTACTTTGGTAGGCTATATAACCTACAGTCCTTCACAGAAATAAACTTGGAGAATGTGCTGAAGTTTATTATTAGCCAAGAACAAGACTCTGGGAAAGTCTTGCTTCACTTTTTCCACATTTTGTTACGTTACAGCCTTATTCCACAATGGATTAAATTCATTTTTTTTCCTCAATTCTACACATAAAACCCCATAATGACAACGTGAAAAAGCTTTTTGAGATTTTTGCAAATTTATTAAAAATAAAAAACTAAGAAATCACATGTACATAAGTATTCACAGCCTTTCCCATGAAGCGCAAAATTGAGCTCAGGTGCATCCTGTTTCCACTGATCATCCTTGAGATGTTTCTACAGTTTAAATGGAGTCCACCTGTGGTAAATTCAGTTGACTGCACATGATTTGGAAAGACACACACCTGTCTATAGAAGGTCCCACAGTTGACAGTGCATGTCAGAGCACAAACCAAGCGTGAAGTCAAAGGAATTGTCTGTAGATCTCAAGACAAAATTGTCTTGAGGCACAACTCTGGGGAAGGGTACAGAAAAAATTCTGCTGCTTTGAAGGTCCCAATGAGCACAGTGGCTTCCATCATCTGTAAATGGAAGAAGTTCGGAACCACCAGGACTCTTCCTAGAGCTGACCAGCTGTCCAAACTGAGCGATTGGGGAAGAAGGGCCTTAGTCAGGGAGGTGACCAAGAACCTGATGGTCACTCTGTCGGAGCTCCAGCATTCCCCTGTGGAGAGGGGAGAACTTTCAGAAGGACAACCATCTCTGCAGCAATCCACCAATCAGGCCTGTATGGTAGAGTGGCCAGACGGAAGCCACTCCTTAATAAAAGGCACATGGCAGCCCACCTGGAGTTTGCCAAAAGACACCTGAAGGACTCTCAGACCATGAGAAACAAAATTCTCTGGTCTGATGAGACAAAGATTGAACTCTTTGGCGTGAATGCCAGGCATCATGTTTGGAGGAAACCAAGCACCGCTCATCACCAAACCAATACCATCCCTTCAGTGAAGCATGGTGGTGGCAGCATCATGCTGCAGGGATGTTTTTCAGCGGCAGAAACTGTGAGACTAGTAAGGATAGAGGGAAAGATGAATGCAGCAATGCAGTGGTGGACCCTCAGGGCCTGCAAAGCCTTCTCTGCTGGCCTAAACACTATAAGAATTATATTTACAGCCTACATTCTTATATTTGTTCCATGAGGATGTATTAAATTATTCCCAATAGTCTATTTTCTTCATTTCGTAACTTTTCTCTTGGTTGCACTCCTTCCAGTAGTGTAATGCATGTTAGAGTTGTTTTTGTCCAATCATATTTCAGCCATCTGTGTTGCCAGGATCAAGCACATCTGCCTTGGGCCTTCAGGAATTAACAGTGTGGCTCTGTAGGTTAAATTAACCGTTAAACTTATCCTGTTGCTTTAACCAACCAGATGTCTCCTATACGTCCAGGGGTATGCATAAAGGCATCCAAGAACACTGGCATTTTTCCATCTTTTGATTGGATGGGTAGACTCCTCCACCCACAATGCAGAGGATCCTAGCTAGCAAAACGCCAGTGCAAGGACTTGCTTAAGCAGCTACAATATACTGTAGCTGTGTAAATATAATAGCTGTGTTTCCACCCACAATGGCTGAAAGGGAAGAGGAAAATGATTTGGTCGCTGATATTTAAAAAAAATCAATTTTCCAGACGGACTTTTCAAGAGAAGTTGGTCATTGTGAAGAGAGGTCGGCCAACTCTGAAGCTAGTAGGCCCGTCTCAGCAGGGGAGAGGATTTGTCTGTCACTTCCATATTAGCAACGAGCGGTATCCTTGGCTCCAGGGAGTGCTGCAAATTATCCTGGTGGGAATGCCTGTTTGCAACTGATCAAGTAGATACAGTGGGGCAAAAAAGTATTTAGTCAGCCACCAATTGTGCAAGTTCTCCCACTTAAAAGATGAGAGAGATCTCCAATTTTCATCATAGGTATACCTCAACTATGAGAGAAAAAATGAGAAAAAAAAAAATCCAGAAAATCACATTGAAGGATTTTTAATGAATTAATTGGTAACTTCCTCAGTAAAATAAGTATTTGATCACCTACAAACAAGCAAGATTTCTCGCTCTCACAGACCTGTAACTTCTTCTTTAAGAGGCTCCTCTGTCCTCCACTCGTTACCTGTATTAATGGCACCTGTTTGAACTCGTTATCAGTATAAAAGACACCTGTCCACAACCTCAAACAGTCAGACTCCAAACTCCACTATGGCCAAGACCAAAGAGCTGTCAAAGGACACCAGAAACAAAATTGTAGACCTGCACCAGGCTGGAAAGACTGAATCTGCAATAGGTAAGCAGCTTGGTGTGAAGAAATCAACTGTGGGAGCAATTATTAGAAAATGGAAGACATACAAGACCACTGATAATCTCCCTCGATCTGGGGCTCCACGCAAGATCTCACCCCGTGGGGTCAAAATGATCACGAGAACGGTGAGCAAAAATCCCAGAACCACACGGGGGGACCTAGTGAATGACCTGCAGAGAGCTGGGACCAAAGTAACAAAGGCTACATCAGAAACACACTACGCCGCCAGGGACTCAAATCCTGCAGTGCCAGACGTGTCCCCCTGCTTAAGCCAGTACATGTCCAGGCCCGTCTGAAGTTTGCTAGAGAGCATTTGGATGATCCAGAAGAGGATTGGGAGAATGTCATATGGTCAGATGAAACCAAAATAGAACTTTTTGGTAAAAACTCAACTTGTCGTGTTTGGAGGAGAAAGAACACCATACCCACTGTGAAGCACGGGGGTGAAAACATCATACATTGGGGCTGTTTTTCTGCAAAGGGACCAGGACGACTGATCCATGTAAAGGAAAGAATGAATGGGGCCATGTATCATGAGATTTTGAGTGAAAACCTCCTTCCACCAGCAAGGGCATTGAAGATGAAACGTGGCTGGGTCTTTCAGCATGACAATGATCCCAAACACACCACCTGGGCAACGAAGGAGTGGCTTCGTAAGAAGCATTTCAAGGTCCTGGAGTGGCCTAGCCAGTCTCCAGATCTCAACCCCATAGAAAATCTTTGGAGGGAGTTGAAAGTCTGTGTTGCCCAGTGACAGCCCAAAACATCACTGCTCTAGAGGAGATCTGCATGGAGGAATGGGCCAAAATACCAGCAACAGTGTGTGAAAACCTTGTGAAGACTTACAGAAAAAGTTTGCCCTCTGTCATCGCCAACAAAGGGTATATAACAAAGTATTGAGATGAACTTTTGTTATTGACCAAATACTTATTTTACCGAGGAATTTACCAATTAATTCATTAAAAATCCTTCAGTGTGATTTTCTGGATTTTTTTTTTCTCATTTTGTCTCTCATAGTTGAGGTATACCTATGATGAAAATTGGAGACCTCTCATCTTTTAAGTGGGAGAACTTGCACAATTGGTGGCTGACTAAATACTTTTTTACCCCACTGTACTTGGAGTCAGACAGGGTTTGCAAATTTGAGCTGTCTGTCACACCATGATGATTTATGCAGTGTTCGCCAAACATATAAAAATTGGTCTAAAATGCTGGGATACGTTGAAATTTTTACTTTTGGCCGTTTGCATCGCATATTCATAATGACTTGGGCATATACATAACATATTAGTAACTTATATAGAATATTTCCATAACTTGTAAGTAACTTGAACAAACTAATGCTTAGCATGTTGCCAACATTCACAACTTATGCACAACAATAGAGGGATGCATTGGAACAGAATTCTTGGCAGTTACAGGACAGTTACCGTAGTTACCGAGCACTGAGTGGCAAACGCATGTGGCAACTTTGGTTTGTATGCAGCAAAACATAAAAATTTCACAAAATATTTAGTTATAGTAGTACACAGTGCCTTTTTTACATTAGATGTTAATACCACACTGTTTACTTAACTGTAGTGATGTGTGGGTAAGAGCACACATAAGTGAAAAACTGGTTATGAGCCTTTAATTATTTATTCATCTATGTCTTGTCAAGATGGAATGATAAGATTAACTCTCCACAATGCAAGCAGGCACTCTGTGTACTGCTGTTACTTAATACTGTGTGTATTTTTTATTTTTACTGCATAAACCCTAGTGCTGCTATTCATTTTTGCCACTCAGTATTTTGTAACTGCCACGAATTCTGTTCCGTGACATCATGTGCATACTGTTATGTCTGGAAAATCAGAGTTGTTCTTATGCCATGCAGCGAACTCGGTGAACTGCATTTTATTATAGACACACACAACTATATACAGTCTGGCTGTAGCCTGCCTGATGTCACACCACACAGGGCGGGTACAGCAAGCCCTAAAGGCCAAGCACACACACGCACCACATTCTACACACAACATTCCCCTCCCTCTTACAAAAGTCCAAAACACATACACGCAATTCAGACCCACCCCAATTTTGGACCCGAATCATGCACTAAGGAAAATAGCACAGTCACACAAAACATAACTAAAATCTAGGTTGGTGGGTGGTTTGCCATGCAACCCGCACGGCACAATGGATTATTCTGCCACTTATTAACTAAAAGAAAGTCCATTTATAACTAAAATTATTGCCCATGAACCGCTGCAGCTGCCACCTTTGTAGCTCCAAACATTCCGGCCCCGTGTGGCCGAGTTCCGAGGAAAACTAATGCTCGCTCGTCGATGTCACTCGTTGACTTAGGCACCTCACCGTAATGCCCAGCACCCTCATCCAAGGTGCTTTGAGCTCTGGCACTGAGGTCCTGCCCGACCTTCGTGGCGCCCGGAACCTCCTCTCTGTCATCCAACTGTTGCTGCTCTCTCCCGGGACTCCCAGCGTCATTCTCGTCGGCGTCACCCATCGACCACTTCTCCACTGCGCCCAGCATCTCCATCCAAGGCGCTCCACTGCGCTGCCTCTGCGCCTGGCTGTCACTGCTGCTTCCTGGAGTTTTCAGCCTGCTTGCTCCTGCTCTCCCGCTGCCCGGACTCCAGTTGTGGGAAAGCCTCAGTTGCGTCCAGTCGCTGCTCTCCCTTAGTGCTGCCGTTGCTCACTGCACCGTCAACATCACCAGCGCTACGGTCACGTACCGTTCTGAGTTCCTCAGCTGGCTTGCCATCTTCAGTGACTGGGGGCTCCCCCACTCATGGCCTGGGTTGTACCTCGAAGTTTGGGGCGGCAGTGGCTCAGGAGGTAGAGCAGGTCGTCTAATAACCCGATGGTTGGCGGTTCGAATCCCGCTCTCCCCAGATTATCCTGCCGTTGTGTCCCTGGGCAAGACACTTCACTCGCATTGCCTCCAGTGCCCATAACACTGGGTATGAATGTGTATAAATGTATAAAATGTTCGGTGGTGGCCGGAAAGGCCGTTGGCGCAGATTGGCTGCCACGTTTCCGTCAGCCTGCCCCAGGGCAGCTGTGGCTGCAGAAGTAGCTTGCCACTACCACTGTCTGGAGTGAATGAATAATGTACCTATTTGTAAAGCGTCTTTGAGTATATATGATAAAGCGCTATATAAAACCGATGCATTATTATTAAGTCTAGCTGGTAGCTCGTAGCTTGGTTTTGGTGCGCACCTAGCTTTATGGCTAACTTCTCCATAGTCACTGACTGAGCTGCTAGCTTCCACGAGCTAGCTAGCTTAGCTTCTTTCGGCGCCAACGGTTCCATTACCCACAGTTTCGTGGTCCACCTATGTTCGACAAAATATTCGGCCAGCCGTCTGACAGCATCTGCATAAGATTCCGTTTCTCCCAACATGAAGAGAATTTTCCGACCTACGTTGAGATGGTGGGCCAGAAGTGCTCATCTTCGTACTTCGGGTCTACTTAGGCCCAGCGCAGCGATGTAACACTCAAGCATGGCCACCCAGTTTGGCCAAAGGATTGCTGGTTCTCCTGGATATTCCAGAAACTGTGATAATGGTGGAGGTAGCCCATACGCCCCCATAGTTTCTCCTCGTCGCCAAAATGTTATGTCTGGAAAATCAGAGTTGGTGTTGTTCTTATGCCATGCAGCAAACTCAGCGAGCTGCACTTTATTATAGACACACAGCTATATACTGTACAGTCTGGCCGTAGCCCGCCTGTAGTCACACCACACAGGGCGGGTATGGCAAGCCCTAAGGGCCAAGCACACATACACACACACCACATTCTACACACAACACATACCCTCTGTAGTCTAACTTCTGCATAGCACAGTCATGCCAAACTGCCGTTGCCTCCCGATCCATGAATCCTAGGTGTGCAGAGATCATTTCTGTTCAACCCAGATGATTCTCCCCTCCAGAGACCACAGTAGGGGGCATAACCAACCTGGCAGAGCTGTCAAATCTGTCAGGTCAGTCATGCCTAAAACAGCTGATGTGACATGTCAGGAACATCTGATAACAGTCATTACAACCTGGCTCAAAGGCACGCAAACTGATGGCGATAAAAAAAAGTTTATTTTCAATAAAGGGAAAAAAACAACATAATGCATGGAGTGTGCTTTTGCTGGGAGGCGCAGCCAACAGGAAAGTGATTTATCATGGAAAACAGCTGTGCTCTGCGCTTCAGGTGATCAGTTGATTGGATCCGCCTCCTCCGGTGTTCTGATATTTTGGCATATTTATCAGAACAACATTGGACAGCTGATGGTACAGACCAGTCAAATGGAAAAACCCTGACAGGTCCCATTATATGAACAAATACGTGTGCGTGTATGCGCTGCAGGCAAAGTTCTGTACGGTTTTTTTTTCCTGTGAATCAATGCTGCAAATATGCCATTTGCAGAGCAAATGGCACCTATCAGCCATATGCTGGATACGTCAGAAAATTTTCAGCATGCCGAAAATTAATGTTCAGAGGAGCTCAGTGAACTACACATGATTCAACGTACACCACCGTATTCTCCAAATTTTTCATACGTTTTGGCTGCCTAAATCATCTAGGTGTGACAGGGCCTTAACCATAGCAGCAGCAAGATGCCAACCAGACACTTACAAGCAACAGTACTGTTAAACCTTTGGGAAAACAAGAGTGGATCTGCAGCTCAATGAACAACTGCAGGGAAATGGAGTTCCACAATGAAAACGAAGAGATTTTTAAAACTATAATTTTATAGTCAAAGTTATCTTTAAAATGCTTTGTGTGGACAGCCCTATAGGCTATTTTTATGGTGTTTGGTATGGATGGCATTTAAATCGGGTAGATCACCACTGAAGGCCTCCACCATTGCAGCAATGTACAGAGACATCCTGGATGAAAACCTGCTCCAGAGCACTCTTGACCTCAGAGTGGGGAGACGGTTCATCTTTCAGTAGGACAACGACCCTAACCACACAGCCATGATATCAAAGGAGTGGCTTCAGGACAACTCTGTGAATGTCTTTTAGTGGCCCAGCCAGAGCCCAGACTTGAATCCAATTGAACATCTCTGGAGAGATGAATGGCTGTGCACCAATGCTTCCCATCCAACCTGATGGAGCTTGAGAGGTGCTGCAAAGAGGAATGGGCTAAATTGTCCAAAGATAGGTGTGCCAAGCTTGTGGCATCATATCCAAAAAGACTTGATGCTGTAATTGCTGCCAAAGATGCATCAACAAAGTACTGAGCAAAGGCTGTGAATACTTCTATACATGTGATTCCTTAGTTTTTTATTTTTAATACATTTGCAAAAATCTAAAAAAAAAACCCACATTGTCATTATTGGGGTGTTGTGTGTAGAATTTTGAGGAAAAAAATGAATTTATTCCATTTTTGGACTAAGGCTGTAACATAACGTGGAAAAAGTGAAGCGCTGTGAATAATTTCCAGATGTACTGTCCATCCATCCATCCATTTTTTGCTGCTTTTCCAGGGATCCAGGTCGCAGAGGCAGTAGTCCAAGCAGAGACGCCCAGACTTCCCTCTCCCCAGCCACCTCCTCCAGCACTTCAGAGGGGAGACCAAGGTGTTCACATGTCAGCTGGGAGACAGTATCTCCAGCATGTCCTGGGTCTGCCCCAGGGTTTTTCCCAGTGGAACGTGCCCGAAACACCTCAAGTTGGAGGAGTCCAGGAAGCCTCTTAATCAGATGTGCAAACCACCTCAACTGGCTCCTTTCGATGCGGAGGAGCAGTGGTTCTACTGAGCCTCTCCTGGATGGCTGAACTCCTCACCCTATCACTAAGGGTGAGTCCAGCAACCATATGGTGAAAGCTCATTTCAGCTGCTTGTATCCGCGATCTCATTCTTTTGGTCATTACCCAAAGTTCATCACCATAGGTGAGGGCAGGAACGTAGATTGAGATCGACAGCTTTGCTTTGGAGCTCAGCTCCCTCTTCACCACAACAGACGGGTACAACGTCCGCATCACTGCAGATACTGCTCCAATTCGTCTGTCAATCTCCCGCTTTTCCCATCACTCGTGAATAAGACAGAAAGATACTTGAAATTCTCCACTTGTCCCCAACCTGGAGAGGACAAGCCACCCTTTTCCAGCTGAGCCTTTTCCACGAGCCCCCATGGATCCTTGAGAGGGTGAAGAGTTGGTCTGATGTGCCATGACCAGGGCAAAAAACACATTGTTCCTCCTGAATCTGAGGTCTGACCAATGGCCGGACCCTCCTCTCCAGTACCTTGGCATAGACCTTCCCAGGGAGGCTGAGGAGTGTGATCCCCCTAAAATATGAACACACCCTCCACTCCCCCTTATTGAAGAGGGGACCCACCATGCCAAAGGTATTGTCCCCAACTTCTCCACGATGTTGCAGAGGTGTGGCAACCAAGACAGCTCCACAGCATGCAGAGCCTTCAGGTTCTTGGGGCAAATCTAATCCATTCCCAGAGCTCTGCCACTAAAGAGTTTTTTAACCAGTTCGGTGACATCAGCCCCTGTGATGGGAGAGTCATCCCCTCATCCTCAGGCTCTGCTTCTATTATGGAAGACGTGTCAGTGGGATTGAGGAGATCCTCAAAGTATTCTTTTTACCGTCTGACAATATCCCCAGTCGAAGTCAGCAGCGCCCCATTCGCACCATACACAGTGTGGGCAGGGAGCTGCTTTCCCCTTTTGAGTCACTGGACAGTTTGCCAGAATCTTTTCAAAGCTGGTTGAAAGTCTTTCTCCATGACCACACAGAACTCCTCCCACACCCAAGTTTCAGCCTCTGCAACCACTCAAGCTGCACTCCACTTGACCTGCCAGTACAACTCAGCTGCTTTAGGAGTCCCACAAGCCAACCAAACTTGATTAGACTCCTCCTTCAGCTTGATGGCTCCCCTCACCTCTGGCATCCACCACTTGGTTCGAGGATTGCCACCACGAGAAGCACCAGCATCTGTACCATTCAGATCTGATCCTGCTGGTCCAGGGATTGAACTGGCAGCTCTCCAGTCACCAGTCCACACTCCTAACAATTAGGGCACCACTGCCCCTTTTTTGTATAACGCCTCTCTAGCTTTTGTGGTTGGGAACCAGGGTATGCCAAAGATGGTGATCTGTCACAGTGACTGGAGGACAGCTTTTATTAAGTTATTAACTGTAGTGCTTTATCACAATCTTAAGAAGATTCTCCATTCTAGAAATATACCTTGTCAATGATAGTTGTGTTCCTAAGAGCATGACCTTGATAATGTGTACCACCTTTTCAAGGACTTTGTTGTTGGTGTTGCTCCACTGGATGTTAAAAGGGCAGCACTGATGGAAAAGGCGCCACTGATGGAAGCACTCAAGGAGTCTTAGGTGGGAACAAGAGATGACCCCTGTCTCTGTGCCGTACAGGACAATTATCCCAGAGTGGAATCTGCCAGCTCTATGAGGACTGCCCTTTGTCACAATCCTGTTCATAATTTTTATTGACAGGATTTCTAGTTGCAAGAAAAGAACAGAAATTGACATGTTCGGTGGTCACAGGATCTTGTCTCTGCCATTAGCAGATGATGTGGTCCTGTTGGCTTCATCCTCTGGCGGTTTACTAATGACTGTGAAGTGGATGGGATGAGAATTATCCCCCCTTCCCCCCTCCCAAGTCCAAGTCAATGATTCTCAGCCAGAAAAGGGTGGATTGCGATCTCTGGGTTGGGGATGAACTTCTTCCCCCAGTGGAGGAGCTCAAGTATCTTTGCAGTCTTATTCACAAGTGAGGGGAGAATGGAGTGAGAGGTTGACAGATGGATCGGAGCAAGTGAAGCAGATATTGTACCATTCTGCTGCGATGAAGGAGATGAGCTCTGAAGCAAAGCTGTCAATTTACCAGCTGGGTGGTAGCTGGGTGGTTTGGGCATCTGATCAGGATGCCTCCTGGACACCTCCCATGTGTGGTGTTTTCCACTGACTGAAGGCCTCAGGGCAGACCCTGGATATGCTGGACGGATGATGTCTCCAATCTGGCCTGGGAACGCCTTGGTATCCTCCTTGAATATGCTGCGGCCCCTCTAGGCATCAGTGAGTGTGAGTTTTGAGTGTGTTAATCATCCCAGACATACAGTCTGTAAAACTTACAACCAAGAGACCTTATTAAGCATCAAGATAACGTACGCTGCAATAATTGCGGCACTCGGGTGTGATTTGGACATTCTACGCAAGCATGTAATACTATCAGGGGTATCGCTGGCAGCTACCCGGGAGAGGAGGAAGCGTAAGTGGCGTGAACACAAACAAAGGAGAGGAAAGAGAGCCGGAATTCATGCTAGGCTAAAGGCTAACCCCTCCAGACCAGCAGTACCGTTGCTCTTATTTTCCAATGTCCGCTCCCTCGACAACAAGCTGGACGAGCTGCGTCTGTGGGAAACCCGTAGAGAGTGGAAGGATTGCTGTGTATTTGTGTTCACTGAGACATGGCTCCAAGACAACATCCCTGACGTGGCCATTCAGCTGGAAGGGATGACATTGCTCCGGGCAGACGGGGAGGCTGCTAGCTCTGGTAAGAGCCGAAGGGGGGCCTATGTATCTACATTAACAAGAACTGGTGTGTCAATGCCACATTAGCAACTAAACACTGCTTTCCGTTGGCGGAGTTCCTTATCGTGAATTGCCAGCCATTCTATCTGCTGAGGGAATTCACCAACGTGTTTGTAGCTGCTGTTTACATAGCTCCTAGCACTAATGCTAAAGCTAATGCTAACGAGGCACTCGGAGAGCTGCACGACGCTATCAGTGAATTTCAAACTTCACATCCGGACAGTTTTGTGGTGGTTGCAGGGGATTTTAATCACACCAGTTTAAAGACTGTGCTCCCCAAGTTCAAACAATTAGTGGACTTTAAGATCAGAGGAGAGAATATGTTGGACTTGGTGTGCACAAACTTCCCAGATGCATACAAGGCAACACCTCACCCCCACCTCGGCCATTCTGACCACCTATCCGTGATGCTGGTGCCTGCCTACAAACCTTTAATGAAGTGCAGCAGGCCAGTAGAGAAAAAAAATCAGGATTTGGCCAGAGGGTGCAGCCTCGGCACTTCAGGACTGTTTTCTGCATACAGACTAGGGGGTTTTTAAAATGGCAGCCTCCCAGGGAGACAGGACAGATGTGGAGGAGTACGCTGAAACGGTCACCAGCTACATCACGAAGTGCACAGAGGATGTCACTACAGTGAAGACCTTCACTGCACGGGGCAACTATAAACCCTGGATGACTGCAGAGGTGCGCTCGCTGCTTACAGCCAGAGATGCAGCCTTCAGACTGAAGGACAGGATTACCCTCTGCTCAGCTAGGTCTGCGCTCTCAAAAGGAATTAAGACAGCGAAACGCGCCTACGTGGAGAAAATCCAGGGACACCTCCGTGACACAGGGAACACCAAACGGATGTGGCAGGGAGTTCGGGCGCTGACAGATAATAAGTCCAGGCAGGGGGTTGATGATGATGATGCTTCGCTTCCAGACAGGCTCAACAACTTTGCTCATTTTGAAGCATCAAACCCGACAATCAGAGGGAGGGCTGGCCTATCTCCACCATCTGTTGGGCCAGCTATCACCATCAATGCAGCGGACACACGGAGGACCCTAACCAGGGTCAACCCACGTAAAGCTGCAGGTCCGGACAACATCCCAGGACGTGTGCTCAGTCTGTGCAAGTGAGTTGGCGGATGTCCTGACTGACATTTATAACATCTCCCTGAGCCAGGCCATTGTTCCCAGATGCTTTAAGACCTCTACCATAGCACCGGTGGCAAAGAAACCAGTTGTGTCCTGTCTGAATGACTATCGTCCTGTCGCACTGACACAAATTGTGATGAAGTGTTTTGAACGGCTTGTCAAACCACACATCACAGCCTGCCTCCCTGCATCACATGACCCACTCCAGTTTGTGTATCATTCAAATCGCTCCACAGAAGATGCCATAGTCACCACCCTGCAGTCTGTCATCACCCACCTGGAGCAGAAAGACACCTATGCCAGACTCCTGTACATTGATTTCAGTTCAGCATTCAACACCATTATTCCCCAGAGACTGATGGAGAAATTACTCCTTCTTGGTCTGATCCTGGACTTCCTGACCAAGAGACCTCAGTCTCTCTGTGTTGGAAACAACATCTCCAACTCCATCACGCTGAGCACTGGATCCCCTCAAGGCTGTGTACTCAGTCCACTGTTGTTTACACTTCTAACACATGACTGTGTGTCCAGACACGAGGGGAACCAGATTAAGCTTGCGGATGACACCACAGTGGTCCCTCTAAAGGGGGCTCCAACTTTAGAGGGATCACACTCCTCAGCCTCCCTGGGAAGGTCTATGCCAAGGTACTGGAGAGGAGAGTCCGGTCATTGGTCAAACCTCAGATTCAGGAGGAGCAACGTGGTTTTCGTCTGGCCGTGGCACATCGGACCAGCTCTTTACTCTCTCGAGAATCCTCAAGGGTTCGTGGGAGTTTGCCCAACCAGTTTACATGTGTTTTGTGGACTTGGAGAAGGCATTTGACCGCGTCCTTCATGGTTTTTTGTGGGGGGGTGCTTCGGGAGTATGGGGTATCGGGCTTGTTGTTACGAGCTATTCGGTCTCTGTACGACCGTTGTGAGAGTTTGGTTTGTATTGCCAACACTCGGTCGGAGTCATTCCCAGTGAGAGTTGGACTCCGCCAGGGCTGCCCTTTGTCACCGATCCTGTTCATAATTTTTATGGACAGGATTTCTAGGCGCAGCCAGGGAATGGAGGGCGTCATGCTTGGTGACCACAGGATCTCATCTCTGTTGTTTGCAGATGATGTCCTGTTGGCTTCATCCAGCAATGACCTACAGTTCTTGCTGGGATGGTTTGCCGCTGAGTCTGAAGCGGCTGGCATGAGAATCAGCACCTCCAATCAGAGTCCATGGTTCTCAGCCAGAAAAAGGTGGATTGTCCTCTCTGGGTTGGGGACAGGCTCCTGCCTCAAGTGGAGGAGTTTAAGTATCTTGGTCTTATTCACGAGTGAGGGGAGATTGGAGAGAGAGATTGACAGACGGATTGGAGCAGCATCTGCAGTGATGCGGACGTTGTACCGGTCTGTTGTGGTGAAGAGGGAGCTTAGTTCTAAGGCAAAACTGTCAATTTACCAGTCAATCTACGTTCCTACTCTCACCTATGGTCACGAGCTTTGGGTAATGACCGAAAGAACAAGATCGCGGCTGTAAGCAGCTGAAATGAGCTTTCTGCGTAGGATTGCTGGACTCCACCCTCAGAGATAGGGTGAGGAGCTCAGTCTTCCGGGAGAGGCTCAGAGTAGAACTGCTGCTCCTCCACATTGAAAGGAGTTAGTTGAGGGGGTATGGGCATCTGATTAGGATGCCTCCTGGACGCCTCCCACTTGAGGTGTTTCAGGCATGTCCTACTGGGAGGAGACCCCGGGGCAGACCCAGGACTCGGTGGAGAGACTATGTCTCCCAGCTGGTCTGGGAACACCTTGGTATCCTCTCTGAAGAGCTGGAGCAGTTGGCTGGGGAGAGGGAAGTCTGGGCTTCTCTGCTTGAACTGCTGTCTCCGTGACCCGGACCTCCGGAAAAGCGGTAGAAGATGGATGGATAGATAGATGGATAGATGGATGGACCACAGTGGTAGGACTTATTCAGAGGGATGAGGAATCTATGTACAGGGAAGAAGTTAGAGACCTGGAGGGCTGATGCAGGGAGAACAATCTGGTGCTCAATGTGGACAAAACAAAGGAGATGATTATCGACTTCCGGCCGTCACAGCCTGAACACGTCCCTCTCAGCATCACTGGCCGTTCGGTGGAGAGAGTGGAGAACTTAAGTTCCTCGGAGTGCAGATCTCGCAGGACCTGACCTGGAGCAAGAATTCCTCGGGGATCAGGAAGAGGGCCCAGCAGAGACTGCACTTCTTGAGGAGACTCAAACAGGCATCTCTCCCCATCTGCATCCTCAGGACCTTCTACAGAGGTGTGGGGGAGAGTGTTCTGATGTACTGCATTGCAACATGGTACTCCAGTTGCAGTATGTCAGACAAAAAGCCCTGCAGAGGATAGTCAAGGGAGCTGAGAGGGTAATTGGAGTTTCCCTCCCCTCTGTCCAAGAACTTTTTCAGAGCCATTGTAGGAGCAGGGCACTGAACATTAAGGACCACTCTCACCCTCTGCATAAACACTTTGAACTGCTGCCTTCTGGCAAACTATTCCGGAGCATCAGAGGCAGAACCATCAGACTGATTAACAGCTTCCTTCCACAAGCTGTTAGGATACTGAACAGTTGAGCCGGAATCTTTCATACATGCTACTGCACCTTATAGATATTGTGTATATTTATGCATATTATAGTTCTAGTTAGTTTCAAGTTGCCACTTTGACTCACTCAGCCACTGTAATTGGTATTTTATACATAGGTAGTCATCACTTTAAACTGCAACTGTAATAAGTTAATATTACTGTAATAACTAAATGTGTCTTAGGGATGTGTGAATAGCTGTGTTGGGGTGGGGGGTGAGTGAGTGTGTTAAATTATGTTCTTTTTACACATATGGATGCCTAGAGAAACGTAATTTCATTTTGCCTGCACTACAGTTGTATGTACAGCAACATGACAAAGGTTGATTTGATTTGAAGAGCTGGAGGAGGTCGCTGTGGAGAGGGAAGTCTGGGCTTATCTGCTTAGACTGCTGCCTCTGTGACCTGTATAAGTGGTAGACAATGGATGGATGGATGGATGGTATTTTTAGGTATTCCTTAATCCCTTCAGACGAGGGGTTGATTAAGCAGCTGGTTTCCTCAAGCTTTGACTATAAACATGATTGGAAGCCTACTTTCAGTTTGGCAGATTGCAAACTGCAGACATTTAGTTCTTTCCTTGGCACACCCCTTCCATTTGTTTGAATGAAAGGCTCAGTTTGCAGTGAACTATGCAATTATCAGTTTGATACTGCATGAAGCATTACTCTGGTGTGTTAGTAATATCACCAGTCTCACTGGTGCACTGGGATGTAGTCAGTAAGGAGCCAATGTCTGGACTGTGATTGCTTCCAGGTAGTTTTAAGCCTTCTTTTTGCTGGAGAATGTTTTTTGTGATAGTGGTACTAAGTAGTAGATAGCCATTATAACTGCAATTTTTGATACATATTTGCTCTGAATTGAATTGAATTTATTTATTTCGGATAGTACAGTACAGGTTAAAAGAAACTGTATAATATAACAAGGTCAAATTAGACAAAGACTCCTTCTTCTATACAATTCCACGTGAGTTATCCGAAATGGGTGATGGCTGAAGCCGCAGCTTATATTGCCCACCCATATTCCATCCAAGAATTCAAAAGAGAAAAAAGAGAAAACAAGACAAGAGCGATTACAATTTAAAACAAAGCTAAGACAAAATGTGACTGAGAGAAAAAAAAAGAAAACTAAGCTAAGCTAAGTTAAGCGGTTACTATTCAAAACAAATCTAAGACAAAATGTCAGAGGAAAGAAAAAAAAAAACAAAAAAAAAACAAAACTAAGCTACAACACAACACAGGCTGGATATGTCAATCCTTATGTGAGTTTACATGTCGTCTTGTAAATATGTTTGGAGTATTTCTTCCTCTAGTTTTTGTTTAAATTGTCCAAGCGTTGTACATGATTTTAATTCAGGTCCAAAATCGTTCCATAATCTGACTCCTTGCACTGAAATACAGTGTTGCTTGGTGGTTGTTCTCACTGTAGGCTTTTGAAATATACATGTTCCTCTGAAGTGATATCGTTTCTCCCTTGTTTGGAACAACTTTTGGATATTTGCGGGCAGTGATAAATTCTTCACTTTGAACATTATTATTGCGGTTTTAGTCAACCAGATCTTTCAACTTGAGAGTTTTTTGTTTGAGAAAGTGTTTGAGAAGTGTTTGAGAAAAAGTGTATCCATGCATCTCTGTATCCATGCTTCTGAGTCATGGTCTAATCATAGGGATCAAGACTTTGTCATTTGTGGGGGTACTTTGCAGGAGAACTTGCCTTTTTCTGGAGGGTCTGCCTGAAGTGTCAGAGCATGTTGGAGTGACTTAGTGGTAGATTTTCCAGTTTGGGGGCAGTGGCATCTCTGATCATGAAGCCTACACGTGAAAGGGGCCATTTTTTGCTAGGTTTAGCATAATTTTTGCAAGTTTATTTTTCATTATACAATTACTAATTCCCCCCTAGATTGCCATCTTATTGTGGTGAAAGGTTTTGCATGTCCTTATGATCCCAATAGTTGCGTTGCCAGCAGCAGTTTGCTCCTTCTAGGATCTCCCAAAGCAAATCGGTCCTGGGTGAACAGCCAGATCAAGAGCCATCTTAAATAAATGTGAATGTCGCATGATACCTATTGTGAGGTGGATGATTCTTCTGCTGCTGTGGATTGGTTATAAATGTATAATATATAGATATCCCCTACATATACTGTATATGTTGACAGATTGATCATTGCATTGTATATTTAGAGTTTTTGAGTATTTATTAAAGACTATTATCTTGACAGTTAAACTTATATTTCTTTATCATTTGGATAACTGTTTGCAAAACATAATTATTCATTTCAGAACAAAAATAGCCACATATGCAGTGAAAGTTGAGCTGAAAAAGGATTAGCCAATTTACGATATGGAGTTTAGTTTCAGAGTAGTACACCAATTTGATGGGTGAAAAAGCATATTATGTGTGGAAAAATTACAGCAATACCAAGTTATAAATGTATTCTAAAGAAATTTATCTTTAATTGATTTTGTACCTAAAATCAGTGCCAAAATGCATATCTGAAGGTGGTGTATATGGATTGAAAGATCTTGTCCAAATGAGTTTATGCGATGTTACTTGCTCATTTCACATATGAAAGGTGTGAATAGGCTTTAGAAGAAAATTAATTTGTTGCTTTACTGTGGAAGGTACATGGGGACCTTATTTGGACCCTGGACTATACAGTCGTGGACAAAATTGTTGGTACCCCTCTGTTAATGAAAGAAAAACCCACAATGGTCACAGAAATAACTTGAATCTGACAAAAGTGGTAATAAATAAAAATTCTATGAAAATTAACCAATGAAAATCAGACAATGCTTTTGAATTGTGGTTCAACAGAATTATTTTAAAAAACAAACTCATGAAATGGGCCTGGACAAAAATGATGGTACCCTTAACTTAATATTTTGTTGCACAACCTTTTGAGGCAATCACTGCAATCAAACGATTTCTGTAACTGTCAATGAGACTTCTGCACCTCTCAGCAGGTATTTTGGCCCACTCCTCATGATCAAACTGCTCCAGTTGTCTCAGGTTTGAAGGGTGCCTTCTCCACACGGCATGTTTCAGCTCCTTCCACAGATCTTCAATAGGATTTAGATCAGGGCTCATTGAAGGCCGCTTTAGAATAGTCCAATGTTTCGCTCTTAGCCATTCTTGGGTGTTTTTAGCTGTGTGTTTTGGGTCATTATCCTGTTGCAAGACCCATGACCTGCGACTGAGACCAAGCTGTCTGACACTGGGCAGCACATTTCTCTCTAGAATACCTTGATAGTCTTGAGATTTCATTGTACCCTGCACAGATTCAAGACACCCTGTGCCAGATGCAGCAAAGCAGCCCCACAACATAACAGAACCTCCTCAGTGTTTCACAGTAGGGACAGTATTCTTTTCTCGGTATGCTTCATTTTTGCGTCTGTGAACATAGAGCTGATGTGCCTTGCCAAAAAGTTCCAGTTTTGTCTCGTCTGTCCATAGGACATTCTCCCAGAAGCTTTGTGGCTTGTCAACATGCAGTTTGGCAAATTCCAGTCTGGCTTTTTAATGATTTGTTTTCAACAGTGGTGTCCTCCTTGGTCGTCTCCCATGAAGACCACTTTGGCTCAAACAACGATGGATAGTGCTATCTGACACTGATGTACCTTGACCTTGGAGTTCACCATGAATGTGTTTAGAGGTTGTTCTGGACTCTTTTGTTACCATTCGTATTATCCATCTCTTCCGTTTTTCATCAAGTTTCCTCCTGCGGCCATGTCCAGGGAGGTTGGCTACAGTCCCGTGGATCTTAAATTTCTGAATAATATGTGCAACTGTAGTCACGGGAACATCAAGCTGCTTGGAGATGGTCTTATAGCCTTTACCTTTAACATACTTGTCTATAATTTTCTTTCTAATTTCCTGAGACAACTCTCTCCTTTGCTTCCTCTGGTCCATGTTTAGTGTGGTACACACCATGTCACCAAACAGCACAGTGACTACTTGTCACCCTATAAATAGGCCGACTGACTGATTACAAGTTTGTAGACACCTGTGATGTTAGAGGACACATCTTGGTTGAACATGTCCCTATGGTCACATTAATTTCAATCTTTTCTAGGGGTACCATCATTTTTGTCCAGGCCTGTTTCATGAGTTTGTTTTTTAAAATAATTCTGTTGAACCACAATTCAAAAGCGTTGTCTGATTTTCATTGGTTAATTTTCATAGAATTTTTATTTATTACCACTTTTGTCAGATTCAAGTTATTTCTGTGACCATTGTGGGTTTTTCTTTCATTAACAGAGGGGTACCAACAATTCTGTCCACGTGTATAGCCATTTGATTGGTGAACACTACTTTGATGGGTTAAAAGTGTTTTATAATTGAACATTCAGTAACATCAAGTTTTGTTCCAGAGAAATGGAGAAATTTATAGTTTATTTAATGTATCATTTGCATGCTTTGGATAAAAACAATTTGAAAAACTGAAGCAACCAACATAGCTCGTAGTGGGCTATTTGTACCTAAAATCTGAAGGTGGTGTTAAAATGGACTGAAAAGTATGGCGCAAAGGTGACCCTATCTGGTTCCTGGGCTAAAACTTCTGCCCTCTAATAAGCATTGACTTTCTTCAAAACAAATCCTTGTTGATGAGTTACAAAGAATGACAATTACAATAAAAACAAACTGTACAGTGAAGATGCAGAAGGAACGTCTACATCAGTGGAAAGGGCATCAGTGCCACCAGAAAGAGAAGAAGTGGCTGATTCTTCTTCAGAGTTGGCATTGCCGCTGAGGGGATGGGGCGTTTCCTCTTGGATCCATTGCAGAGTGGGGTGTTGCAGCAGGAGATGCAGACAGAGTATAACTTGCCAGTGCAGAACTGCTGGTAGCCAGAGGAGGCAATAAGGCAGGCCCCGGAGGATGCACAGGACTTCCGATAATGTATCCCTGTGGGAAACAGGGAATGCACACACCAGAGAAACATGGATCTTTAGGTTCAAACACAGAAAAATGTAATCTGTAATTATATTGTTTATAAGAAAATATACCTTTCAAGTCTCCAAAATTTTATTGCACTCTTTGTGATACAGGACTATTGATTTATTGTCTCTTTTTATTAATTTGTTTGTACAGGTGACACTGAAAGTTCCACAATATGATTTTTTCCCCCCCCTTATTTCTTTGTAGAACTGCTGAGTCCTTCACCAAGTGATGTTTCCCTGTGTTTGCATTATCTCTGTGTGAAAACAGTATGTTAAATCAGGGGTTGACATTTTTATTATATTACACATCTTGTGTTTTACTTTGCCTGCAAATAAAGTTTCTCCTTCCCTAAACAAGGCAATATATGACTCAAATCAAATTGGGATTAATCCAATCTCTGCTAGCAGAAAGTTTGAAGAAAATATGTACAACTGCATTTTTCTTCTTTGATGCCCTTTGGTATGTGCTAATAAAGAATATGTTTCCACTCTGAACGCTGTATCTCTGCCAGTCAAGGAAAAGAGAAAAATTGTAATGTTACTATGCTTGTTTAACGCAGATTTAGTTTTTATTTAATCTATCACTGCATACACTGGCACTGCAAATTTCTAAATACTGTGTCTAACCATAGAGCCAACTGGACTCAAATTGCTTTTTATGTGTGTGTGTGAGAGGATGAAACATACAAGGGATGTTCATCAAAGATTCCCCCTGACTTACTTTGGGTTATTGCAGGAGGTTGAAGTTGCACATGTACAGTGGTGCTTGAAAGTTTGTGAATGACAGGGTTGGCCCTCTGGGGCAAGGAAGAGGAGGACCCAAAAGCGAAGCGAATCTCAAAAACCATTTTATTGCGGTAAAAATAAACAAGAACCGAAAATGCCACAGTACGAGGGCTGAAACAAAAAGCTAGGCAAGGCTAAGACACACAGGGCACTCGGGACATGACTAAGGCAGAGACAAAAACAGGCTATGAATAAACAGGACTCTGTATATACACTGGCTTGGCAGAAGCGCATACACACGCCAACATGAAGCAAGGACACCGCACAAGACAAAGAGTAGACACGGACTTAAATAGATGGGGGGCAATCAAGACAACACAGAACAGGTGGGAACAATCAGGGGCAATCAGAGGCAGTAGGGAATGGCTACAGGTACAGAAAACATGACGGGCTGAGACAAAAGGGTTAACAAGAACAGAGGATACACATGTGAAATGATGACAATGGACATGCAGGACAACAGACAAGGCAGGTATAAATAATATAAAACAAACCAGGATAATAATACTAAATATAGAGAATCACAAGAACAAACTCAAAACATGAGCATGGTTCTCAGACTATGCCCCAGACCTGACAGTGAACCTTTTAGAATTTTCTACATTTCTGTATAAATATGACCTAAAACATCATAAGATTTTCACACAGGTCCTAAAAGTAGCTAAAGAGAACCCAGTTAAATAAATGAGACAAAATATTTAACTTCTTCATTTACTTATTGAGAAACATTATCCAATATTACAAAGTCAAAGTGCCTTTGTCATACATATCTGTGAGTGGCAAAAGTTTGTGAACCTCTAGGATTAGCAGTAAACTAACTGTTTATTTGGTTTATTTGTCAGGGACCATGTACAGAAAAAAACATTAAGCACAGGGTAAAGATGCTCTGCACCAGATTATAGCGTTCTCACTAATTTTCATCTGTAGTCCCTGGGGCAGGCAGAAAGATATTAAAAGAAAAACAGCACATATAGAAAGCAATTCAGGCCGGGTATCAGAAAATGTTGACTCTGAAACAACAGGGAGTAAGTTTAAAGGTAAAAAGATAAGAGAGCCGGCACATAAAAAACAATTTAGGAGTACAATTTCATGATCCCATTTAAAGGATGCTGGCAGGCTAACTCCGTTTTTTAGTCTCCATGGTAAAGTCTCTGTAATTTGTTCTGGTCTTCAAAGCAGTGGGGAGCTTGTTCCATTCTGTTATAGCTTTGTATGAGAATGCTGATTGTCCAAAAGCAGTTTTATGTAGGGGGATGCAACAATGCCACCTAGAGGACGACCTTGTTACTCTGGTATTTTTTTCAGAAGTCAGGTACACAAAAGTCTTAAAGAGCGGGGATGCAGAACCATGGACAATTTTAAAGATCAACCGTACATTTGCATACATGATCATGGTTTCAAAGCTTAACATCTTGTGTTTGGCAAGTATACCACAAAGGTGATACTGTCGTGTCTTCCTATCCAGAGTTTTGATGGATTGTTTATACAGGGATTCCAAGGGTTTCAGAGTCGTACTATTGGCTTGTGACCAGCAAGCGATGTACTGGAGAAATGTGTCAAAATCATGGCAGTTCAGAAAGGTTTTTAGTGCTTTTAGTGTAAGTGAGTTTCTGATGCAATGAAAGTTTGCAAGGTTATATTTCAGAGTGTGGCTCATCCATTTTATGTGCTTTTTAAAGCTCAGCATGGGATCTAATATGATACCCAAATACTTAAACTCTGTTACATTTTCTATATTTGCTCCATTTGTCATGAGCCTCTGAGGAGGGGAAGCAAGAACGGATTTACTCGCGGGTTACACCACACACACATTTGTTAACAATAAAGGCAAACAGTTCAAAAATAAATACTTACAAAAAGGCAACAGTGTACACTAAAGGGACTCACACAATAACACGCAGCGGGCTGACCACAGTGTACCGTGGCCACAAAAAACAGACAGTACAAAATAATATAAATAGCTTGGGGTTAACTTAGAGTCATCCAGGACGCTCAACTGTTACGGAAGGAAGAAACTGGGCAAGTGCCTAAGTGTAGCAGCACTGCTGTCATGTCCGCTGCGTAATTTTGCAGCGAACATAGAGATTGGCAGTGAGCCCAAAGCGCAGTGTAAGTAACGTGTTTATTTACAGTGGAAAAAATGTACAAAATGTCCAAATAACAGTCACAGTGAATAAGGGTAGACAACCCGCTACAACCCTCATAGGCTAGAGGGGAATGCCTCACATGCTCCAAACAGTCAGGAGCGGAGGGAAAAGGCACAAGAATAAGGACTTACACACGTTGGAGCGGAAAAGCTCAAGGTAGCAACATAAACCATCCAGGGGAAGGAAGCCCATAATCCGGGGGGTCAGGTTGTCCCATGTTGACATTTTTAAGCTGCCACCCCGACTGGTCGCACTGCCTCGCTATTTGTACAAAAACCCTGACGATGGCAAGTGGTCCCAGCCATGTGGCAAGCAGGTGCATGGATGATTGGCAATCAGTGTGTGTGTGTACATGTGTGAGTCTGTGTGCGTGCATGAGTGTGTATGTGGTGAACCATACAGCTGGTGACTGTCTGGTGAGAGGAGGAGGCGTGGCTGTAGGACTGGAGGAGAGCAAGGCTCAATCTGCCAGCTGGAATTAATAAGCAATAATCAAAACCTACAGCCACAAGTCATGGACGGGGTGAACGACCCCGAACATGACAGTGCCCCCCCCCCCAAGGGGTGGATACCAGACACCCACCGTACCATGAAAAACGGAAAATACAACCTGCCCCCCCCCACTCAAAAGGCCAATACAACAAACCAGGGTGGGAGGAGGGGGGAAACAGGTTAGGAGGGATAAAACAAGAAAAGGTAAATACCACAATACAACACTACAAACAACACTCTTCCCAACCCCAAAACTAGGCTAACCCACCCCACCCCCAAGAGTCCCACAGTTCAGGGGGCCGACCAGAGTCCAAGACCCAGAGAGTGGCCGTAAGTTCAGGGGGCCGACCCAAGTCCCAGGGCCAGCAGGCGGCCTGCTGAACGGCATCAGGGGGCCTGCCAGAGAAAAAGGGCCACTTGACCCAGGAACCTAGTCCTTCGGCCGGCCGGCCCGCATAGTTGAGCCACCAGGCCAGGGGGGAAAGATGAGGCGGCAGCCTACCCACCGGAAGACTGAAAGATGGGTGGCCGGACTGAAGAAGGGGACCCTCTGTGGTTCCTGGATGCAGGGCCAGGCGGATCACGGCGGAGCCTGGCGAAAGAGGAGGGGACACCCCGAGGACCTCTGGAAGGGAGGAAGGGAGCTCGGTGTCCCCAAGCTGGCTGGCTGCACCCTCGATGGTCCCGACTTGGGACTGAGACTCAGCTGCACCCTCAATGGTCCCAGCTTGGGACTGGAGCTCGGCTGCACCCTCGATGGTCCCGGCTTGGGACTGGAGCTCAGATGCACCCTCAATGGTCAGCCACAGTATGGCTTCCGACTTCCTCGTAAGACAGTCCATTCATATGACGAGAACAACCATATGATTATGCACAATGGTCCAGCAGTATTTGACTGGCAAAGGCCACCTAAGTACAAACACAGCTGGCGCCACAAATTGGGCACACCTCGGCGAGGCGCAGCAAAGACAATTGCCTCGGAGGAATCAGCTAGCTGTCAAGAGAGAGGGGGCGTGGTCGGACCAGCGAATGTTAAACAATGCCCACACGAATGTGAGTCAAAGAGGCTGCCTAACAGCTGCTGGCCAGAATGGTGGCTACGGGCACAGACAAGAAAAAGAACAAAGACATAAACACCACAAAAACTCAAAAGATAACAATACATAAATCACCCAACACCTGAGCCACAGAGAACGGTCAGAACTAGCCTACAGGAACACCTCGGTTCATGAAACGTTTACAGTTATAGTCAGATAATGCGTATGATTTTGTTTGTTGGTAAAGTACATGGTAGCTGTTTTCCCTACATTCAGGTAATTTGAAGGTGAAATTAGCATCAGGTGTTTTCAGTCAATGGGATGCCTATCAGGTGTGAGTGGGCACCCTGTTTTATTTAAAGAACACAGATCCATCAAAGTGTCAGCACATGTTTGTGGAAGTGTGTCATGGCACGAACAAAGGAGATTTCTGAGGACCTCAGAAAAAGATTTGTTGATGCTCATCAGGCTGGAAAAGGTTACAAAACCATCTCTAAAGAGTTTGGCGTCCACCAATCCACAGTAAGACAGATTTTGCACAAATGGAGGAAATTTAAGACCATTGTTACCATCCCCAGGCGCGGTCGACCAGCTAAGATCATTCCAAGAGCAAGGCATGCAATAGTCGGCAAGGTCACAAAGGACCCCAGTGTAACTTCTAAACAACTGAAGGCCTCTCTTGCATTGGCTAATGTTAATGCACATGAGTCCACCATCAGAATACTGAACAACAATGGTGTGCATGGCAGGGTTGCACTGAGAAAGCCACTGCTCTCCAAAAACAACATTGGTGCTCATCTGCAGTTTGCTAAAGATCACATGGACAAGCCTGATGGCTGTTGGAAAAATGAGACTAAAATAAAACTTTTAGGTTTGAATGAAAACTGTTATGTTTGGAGAAAGAAATACACTGAATTCCAGCATAAGAACCTTATCCATCTGTGAAATATGGTGGTGGTAGTATCATGGTTTGGGCCTGTTTTGCTGCATCTGGGCCAGGACAGCTTGCCATCATTGATGGAACAATGAATTCTGAATTATATCAGCAAACCCTGTGGTAACGTATCGTCACTTCCTGTGTTGCTGGCTGTCTGTGTGGTTTGCTCTGTGGCTAGCTCTCCTCCTTCTCCTGAGGATTTTGCCTTTAATTGCATTTTAATCACTTTTTTCCATCTACCGTTAGCTCTCACTTCTGTTTATCAAGCCTCTTGCACCTGTGTGCGCACTCAGTGTCATCTAATCACCCTCTTTAGCCTTCTGTTCACCTTTCATCTGTGTTTTTGTTAGCTTTGGGTTAGCCACTAGCTATGGCTACTAGCTCTCCTTCCCCTTCTCCTCTGGTGTCTCTCTGTGTCAGATGTTTAGCTACACCTCTGCCTCTTTTAGTGATAATGGTAAATGTAATGAATGTTGTCTTTTTGAGGTACTCGAGGCGAAGTTGTCTGATTTGGAATCCCAGCTCCACTACATTGAAACAACTGTGCCAGTTAATAATGACGGACGTCCCTTAGTTGCAGCAGAGCTCCCTAGCATAGGGTGGCCTACTAGCGGTCCTCCGGTCCTCCTCAGCAGCGAGGAGACTGGGTGGGTGATGGTGAGAAGGAAGCTTAGCTGCAAAGCCCCAGTTCACCACCAACCTGTTCATGTTTCTAATCGCTTTTCCACGCTCAGAGACACACCTGCTGAGGAAAAAACTCTGATCATTGGTGACTCTGTAGTCAGAAACATGAACCTAGAGACTCCAGCGGCCATAGTCAAATGCATTCCTGGGGCCAGAGCAGGCGACATCGAGTCAAATTTGAAAATGCTGGCTAAAAATAACTGTAAATACTCCACAATTTTTATCCACGCTGGCATTAATGACGTCCGACTCCAGCAGTCGGAAGTCTCAAAACTTAATGTGGAATCGGTGTGTGACTTTGCAAAAACAATGTCTGCCTCCGTAGTGTTCTCTGGGCCCCTCTCCAATCTGACCAGTGATGACATATTTAGCCGCTTGTCATCCTTCAACCGCTGGCTGTCTGTGCGCTGTTCTGCAAACAATGTGGGATACATAGACAATTGGAGCTCATTTTGGTGAAAACCTGGTCTTATTAGACGAGACGGCGTCCATCCCGCTTTGGATGGTGCGTCTCATTTATGTAACAATCTGGCATCATTTTTATCCAAATTTCCAAAACTTTGACAACTCAGATTTGAGACCAAGAAGCAGAGTCGCAGTCTTACATGCCTCTCTGCAGCTCCTCTTCATCCGCCACCCCTCAACTTAGCCCCTGTCTTCCCCATCAGAGAATCATTGTCTGCTCCCTCCAAAGTAAATAAAAATATAATGTATAAGCATCCCAAAGTGATTAAACAAAAAGTTGGTAAAACTCAAATTAAACATGAAGCCTCTAAATTTAATGATTTGGCCTCTGTTCCTCCTCATAATTTAAAAATTAAATGCGGTTTGTTAAATATTAGGTCTCTAACTCCCAAGTCTCTGCTAGTCCATGATCTGTTAATTGATCATCAGATTGATTTAATATCCCTTACAGAGACTTGGTTAGGGCTAGAGGATTATGTTGGTTTAAATTAATCAACTCCCTCTGGTTATATAAACTGTCAAAATCCCAGAAGTTCTGGTCGTGGAGGAGGAGTAGCAACAATTTACCATTCCAAATTACTAGTTAATGTAAAGCAAAAAAACAAGTTTTAATTCCTTTGAGGGCCTGGTCCTTAGTATTGGGCATTTTAGCAATTTTATGCTAAACCCAATTTTATTTGCCATAGTTTATCGTCCTCCATCAACCTACTCAGAGTTTTTATCTGAATTTGCCAAATTCTTAGCTGATTTAGTGCTGAAATCACATGGAATAATTATAGTAGGGGACTTTAATATATATGTAGATGTAATAATAATAATAATAATAATAAGTTTATTTATAGAGCACTTTTCACAGACAGAGTCACAAAGTGCTTAATATGGTAAAAAACAAAATAAAAACTCAGGCACATAAAACAGTAAAAAAACCCAAACAAACAAAGTAGACAGTAAAAGCACATAAAAATACAATCAACACATAGTTAATTAAAAAGCCAGGCTAAAAAGGTGGGTCTTTAGTTGCTTCTTAAAAACACCAATGGAAGGTGCAGATCTAAGTTCAAAAGGTAAGGAGTTCCACAGTCTGGGAGCAACAGCAGCAAAGGCTTTATCGCCTTTGGTTCTGAGCCTAGTGCTAGGGACTACCAATAGATTCTGATGAGAAGACCTGAGAGACCTGCTGGGCTGGTGTAGAAAGAGCAGGTCACTAATATAAAAAGGCGCATCTTCATGAATGGCTTTGTAAGTAAGAACAAGAACTTTAAAATCAATTCTATAATTTACAGGAAGCCAATGCAAGGAGGCCAAAACAGGAGTGATATGACAGTGTTATGTCCGTGGGTTTCTACTTTAGATTACCACTCGGAGGAACAAACACAAAGACACACATAGCTGCAGGTCATTAGCTTGCTCGTTTACTCAGGCATACGCACACGTACACACATGCACATACACAACCAGTTCAGTTCAATGAGCACACTCTTATACTATTGGCGATACCACAGGGTACAGCGCCCACCAATGGGGTGGCATATGCAAATGCAACTCATACATCACATACATCACATCTCCTCCCCACTAAATATTGTACCCACCCCCAAGATACACAAAGCAAACAACTTTTATTATTTAAAAAAAAACACACACTAGCCTTGAGGCTGGGAGCAGACGATCCCAAACCCCTGAGTCAGTCAAGGGTTTATTCTGCCCTTTTGGTGAGACATTACTCTCTCATCTAACACATAAAAAAGGTCTCTTATTCAAAAATGTCCAATATCTGTCTCTTAAAAGTATCTTAAACAAAGTTTATGGAACATAACGCTCTGGTGGTTTAGTAATACGAGAAGGATATCTCTTACCAGTCTCTGGAGGTGATGTGGTGTTTCCCTCTGAGGTTACCTGGGGTAGTGGTGAGGGGTCACTCACAGGAACCGGAGTAGCTGGTTCTGGAACAGTCTTTTCCAGCACAGGCAGGTCTGCTGAAATGCACGACGATGCAACTCCGCCGTCGTCTGTAGAGGTATCCCATTCAACAGCCCTGGCCAGCGTCTGGTCTGCGTGTCGCCTCCAGTGCTGCGATGCGCTGATGTCGACGGTGTAGGATACAGGGCCAGTCTCATCTGAAACAACCCCTGGTATCCACTTCTTCTCTCCTCTCCCGTAATCCCAAACAAGAACTGGGTCTCCCACCTTGAACGTTCTGGCTTTAGCATGCATTCCTCGATATGCACACTGTGCCTCTTGTGCTTTCTCTACCTCTGATGTCACGCTAGGCTTCAACAGGTCCAATCGAGATCGCAACTTGCGATGCATGAAAAGCATAGACGGGGACTCCTTCGTTGTAGAGTGTGGAGTGTTACGGTACGTGAGTAGAAAGGCATCCAGTCGGTGTTGTATGGAAGTGGTTCCAGTGGAACGCTTCAGTGACTGCTTAAATGTCTGTACAAAACGTTCTGCAAGACCATTTGTTGATGGATGGAATGGTGCAGAGCGAATGTGCTTTACTCCATTGCCTTTCATAAAAGTGTCAAACTCATGTGAGGTAAACTGAGGACCATTATCGCTCACTAACACCTCAGGAAGCCCATAGCGACTAAATAACCCTCGGAGCACCTGGATGGTATTAGCCTTTGTAGTAGAACTCATAAGGTGTACCTCAGGCCATTTTGAATGGACGTCTACAACCACCATAAACATTTGGCCCTGGAACGGCCCAGCAAAGTCAACATGAATTCTCTGCCATGGGGATCTAGGCCAGGTCCATGGGTGGAGTGGTGCTGGTCCCGGTGCTTTCTGTGTGAATTGACAGGACTGGCATGTTTTTGAGACCTGTTCAATTTGAGCGTCAATCCCGGGCCACCACATGTAACTGCGGGCGACAGCTTTCATTTTGACAACACCTGGGTGTCCAGTATGCAGTTTCGACAGCAGTCGTGATCTCAATTTTGAGGGAATAACGACGCGCACACCCCACATAAGGCAACCTTGCTGGAGTGTCAACTCATCCCTCCGGCTGATGAATGGCGCCAATGTGCTGGCCACATCCTGGACCCTCGGAAAGCGACCTGTGGAGACCATCTCCAGGACTTGAGCAAGGACAGAATCACCCCTGCTCTCTCGGCAGATTTCTCGACAGTTCACAGGTAAGGCTTCTAGGTGTTTAATATGAAAACTGTCCACAGCACTGATTCTCTCTCTTGATGATGTTGGTAATGGAAGGCGTGAAAGCCCATCCGCATTTCCATGACGAGCTGCCTCTCGGTACTGTATGGTGTAATTATGGGCAGCTAACAGGAGAGCCCACCGCTGCATTCTAGCAGCAGCCATAGATGGTGTGGCTTTGCACGGACTCAGAATAGTGGTCAATGGGCGATGATCTGTAAGGAGTGTAAACTGCCTACCATATAGATAATGATGGAATTTACGAACTCCAAATATAATGCCAAGAGCTTCACGCTCAATATGGGCATAATTGCGTTCTGCCTTATTCAGAGTCCTTGATGCAAAAGCTATGGGCCTCTCTTGTCCATTCGGGAGAATGTGTGAGATGACACTACCTACACCATAAGGTGATGCGTCACACGCCAACCGAATGGGAAGTTGTGGATCATAATGGGTTAACACGCTTTGAGAGAGTAACTGCTCTTTTGCCTCTTTGAAAGATGCAGCACATTCAGATGTCCATTGCCACTGTTTTCCTTGACACAACAGAGTATTCAGTGGGCTTAGGATAGATGACAAGTTGGGGATAAATCTGCTGTAATAATTAATTAGCCCCAAGAAAGAACGTAACTGACTCACGTCTGTAGGTGCAGGAGCCTCCACAATTGCCCTGACTTTCTCTGGTGCCTTGAGTAGACCCTGGGCATCAATGATGTGACCCAGATATTCCAGTGAATCCTTGAAAAATTCACATTTTTCCTTCCGTACTCGCAAACCGAATTCTTCCAAGCGCCCTAGGACTGCATCCAGATTTTTCAGATGCTGCACACGATCCTGTCCACTGACCAATATATCATCCAGGTAACAGTGAACGTTCGGCAGACCCTGGAGGACTTGGTCCATGGCACGCTGGAATATCGCTGGTGCTGAGGTAATTCCAAATGCCAGCCTGTTATAACAAAACAGACCCTTGGATGTAGTTATTGTGAGATATCTTCTGGAATTTCCCTTCATCACCATTTGCAAATAGGCATGAGATAAGTCCAGTTTACTAAAATGCTGCCCCCCCGACAGTGATGCGAATAGATCTTCAATGCGTGGAATTGGGTATTTCTCCACACACAGGGCAGGATTAACTGTGACTTTAAAATCCCCACATATCCTAACATCTCCGTTCTTTTTCACAACGGGCACAATGGGTGTTGCCCATTCACTGAATTTGACAGGGGATATAATGCCCTGCTCACACAATCGGTCAATTTCAGCCTCCACTTCTGGCCTAAGGGCATAGGGAACGACTCTCGCTTGACAAAACCGTGGCACATGATCCGGCTTCAGCGCTATGGCTACTTCCATGCCTTTCAGAGTGCCTAATTCTTTCTTAAAGACCTCTGCATGTCTTTGTAGCACGCCCTCTAGCGTCTCCTCCCGGACCGTCTTTATTTCTCGCCAGTCAATTCGAATCCTCCGCAGCCACTCCCGACCAAAAAGTGAGGGTGAACTCCCCCAAACCACATACAGTGGTAGTCTAGCCCACTGCTTGTTCATCCTCACTGAAACGGTGATGACACCCTCTGCCGGAATCACCTCGCCCGTATATGTTTTTAACATTATATGGGTTTGGCGCAAGGGCAAGTCCTTAAAGTGTGCATCATACAGTTTCCTTGAAATCAGAGAAACGGCAGCACCGGTATCTAATTCCATGATAATCCTTTTACCTTCAATTTTTGGTTTAACACACATGTATGACAAATTACTCTGCTGAGACACCATATGCAGGTTCACTTCAGTGTCTGTAGTGCTACCATCACTAGATATTTCTTTTATATCCAATTGGTGCACCCTTTTTTTCTTTTTAGCTTTATACTCCACTGGTTTCTCCTTATTTACAGTCTCTTTGTTCCTGCACATTTTCGAGATATGTCCTCTCTTACCACATTTATGGCATTTTTGCTCCTTATAAAAACAATCGCTCTCTTTGTGGTTCATTTTTCCACAGCGCGAACATTTCGTGTGTTGTTTGTCGTGTGGTGACAGTGCATGCACTTTCAGCGCGTTGCTCAGCTGATGTGTCTCGCGAGCTACTGTCTCCATTGACACAGCTAGTTCCATTGCTTTGGAAAAAGTAAGCTTCTCCTCTGTCAGCAATTTTTTCTGGATAGCTTCAATATTCAATCCACACACGAGCCTATCCCTCAATGCATCCTGCAGGTGCGTACCAAACTCGCAGTGTTCAGAAAGCTTTTTAATGACTGCTATATATTGCGTCACAGTTTCTCCCTCTTGTTGGTTCCATTTATGAAAGCGAAATCTTTCAGCAATCACAATTGGCTTTGGGGAAAAGTGGTCTTTCAAAACTTCCGTGAGTTGAGCATATGGCTTAGCCCCTGGCTTATCTGGAGCTACGAGGCTACGTAAAAGTCCATATGTTGACGCACCAATTACACTTAAGAAAACAGCAAGCTTTTTCTCCTCTGCAATACCATTTGCCGTTACAAAATGCTCAAACCTCTCAACGTAGGTTGTCCACTGCTCCACCGACTCGTCGAATGGGTTAATGTGTCCAATAAATCCAGCCATGGCGTGCAGTTAGCTAGCGTTTAGCAATCTTGTCACCTGGCGTCCTGTCACCTGGTGTCCTGTCACCCGGCGTCCTGTCACCTGGCGCGCTGTCACCTGGCGTCCTGTCACCTGGCGTGCCGCGCCCAGCCAAACTCCCACCAGGACCA
Organism: Pholidichthys leucotaenia; assembly: GCA_020510985.1. Taxonomy (NCBI): domain Eukaryota; kingdom Metazoa; phylum Chordata; class Actinopteri; order Cichliformes; family Pholidichthyidae; genus Pholidichthys; species Pholidichthys leucotaenia. The sequence continues at coordinate 36,111,616 of CM035845.1, read as the reverse complement.
ACGTTCCTCTTCCTCCGTCACTCGCAGTCAATACCGCGGCGAGACTTGGAAACCTAAAGTTATCCTCGTCGCCAATGATGTTATGTCCGTGGGTTTCTACTTTAGATTACCACTCGGAGGAACAAACACAAAGACACACACGGCTGCAGGTCATTAGCTTGCTCGTTTACTCAGGCATATGCACACGTACACACAAGCACATACACAACCAGTTCAGTTCAATGAGCACACTCTTATACTATTGGCGATGCCACAGGGTACAGCACCCACCAATGGGGTGGCATATGCAAATGCAACTCATACATCACATACATCACAGACAGAATCTACTGGACCTAGTTAGTAATCTTGCAGCAGCATTCTGGACTAACTGTAGGTGGTGTAAAGAGGATTTGCTAAGACATGTGAAAAGAGCATCACAGTAGTCCAAATGTGAAGAAACAAAGGCATGAATAATGATTTCTAAATGACTGTAGGAAACCAATGACCTAATTTTGAATATATTCCTAAGGAGGAAAAAACAACTCCGGGTCAGAGATTTGACATGCTGATCAAAACTCATCGATTGATCGAAAATGACACCAAGATTTTTTAGGTTAGACCGTACGTTAGCGCTTAATGAACCAATGCTATTAACCAACTTAGGAATCAGATTATCAAGTGCTACAATAAGGACTTCAGTTTTATCAGCATTAAGTTGCAAAAAGTTACTAGACATCCAGTCCTTAATTGCAGACAGACAATCATGAATAATTTTTAAATTGTCAACATGGTCAGGCTTAAAAGAGAAAAGTAGCTGTAAATCGTCAGCGTAGCAGTGATAAGACACACCTTTAAATTTGCTGATGATAGAACCAAGTGGCAGCATATATAGGGCAAATAAAAGTGGACCCAGAATAGAACCCTGAGCACCCCACAGGTTAAAGGAGCAGAGTCAGATGAATAAGAGCCAACAGCCATGGAAAAACTACCAGAAAGGTAGGAGAAAAACCAATCCAGAGTTTTTCCAGAAATACCTACCCAACCTCTAAGCTTTTGTAACAAAATACAATGATCAATAGTATCAAATGCTGCAGTAAAATCTAATAACACTAAAACAGAGCATTTGCCAGAGTCTGATGACATTAAAATATCATTTGACACCCTGAGAAGAGCGGTCTCTGTCGAGTGTTTCTGACGAAAACCTGACTGAAATTTGTCGAAAATATTGTGTTCAATCAGAAAGTCATTGAGCTGCTTGGCAACAGCTTTTTCTAAAAGCTTAGAAATAAAAGGAAGCTTAGAAATTGGCCTGAAGTTTTTAAAAACAGATGGATCAAGGTTAGTTTTTTTTTAAAGTGGCTGCACAACTGCATGTTTAAAATACGAGGGTACACAACCAGATTCAAGTGAACTATTAATGATATTAACCAAAGATGTACCCACTGAGCCAATTACCTCTTTTAACATTGAGGAAGGCAAAATATCTAAAACGCAGGAGGAGGATTTCATGGAACTCACCAACACTAACAAATCCTCAAAAGAAATTGGAGTAAAATCACTTAAAAAGGACTGTCTGTTAGGACAATCAAGGATTAGGGGAAAGGAATGAGTAAAACCAGCCCTAACAGCAGTGACCTTGTCAACAAAAAAGGAAAGAAACTTGTTACAGTCATTAACTGAATAAACAGGAGGAGCAGAACTAACAGGATTAACTATACTGTCTATTGTGCTGAAGAGGATCTTTGGATTGTTACTATTGGAGGAGATGATGTTGGAAAAATAAGAAGTTCTTGCCATTTTAATCATATTGTTAAATTCAATTAACAGTTCCTTAAGGTACAATCGATGCACCTCAAATTTAGTGGACTTCCACAGTCTTTCCACCCTCCGACATTTACGTCTAAAACAACAGAGATCATCATTTAACCAGGGGGATGAATTAACAGCACGGACAGACCTGGTTTTAAAGGGAGCAACTACATCTGAGATGCTTCAACAGTGTGAGTTAAAACAGCAGACCAGGCTCTCAGTGTCGTCATCAGAGGATAAAACCACACTGCTGTCAAAGGCAGCAGAAAATTTCACAGCTGAAAACTGGTCAATGACACGAGAGCACTTTACCCGCTTGCCAGTGTAAGACTGATAACAGATGTAGATAAACAGATGAAACAGATGTAGATAGTGATTGCCTTAATTTGGCATTTAATTCAATATTAGATTTGATGGGGTTTTCTCAGAAAGTAGGAAATTCTACCCATTATCTCCACCATATGTTGGACCTTGTTCTGACATATGGCATAGAAATAGAAAATCTGGTAGTGTCTCCTCACAACCCTGCACTGTCAGACCATTGTCTGTTAACCTTTGATTTTACTATTTCTGACTATTTGGCTCCTAAGGAAAATATTACTACAGTAGATGCCTCTCAGATGATGTTGTTACCAAATTTATGCACATTGTTTCCTCTACGCCGTGTGTCAACACAACGGAAATAAGCTATAGACAGCTTGCTTCTTCTGTAATTGATAACATGGTAGATAGTTTTACAGCTTCTCTGCATCAAACTCTAGACATGGTGGCCCCTTTAAAAAAGAAAAAGTCTAATCAGAGATTTCTAACCCCTTGGTTCAACACAGAAACTCGTAGCTTAAAACAGAAGACTCGTCAATTAGAAAGAAAATGGCGCTCCACTAATTTAGATTAAATCTATTTAGCTTGGAGAAATCATCTTTTAATTTATAAAAAATCTCTTAGAAAAGCTAGAACGAGTTATTATTCTGAATTAATAGAACAGAACAAGAATAATCCTAAGTTTCTTTTCAGCACTGTAGCCAGGCCGACAAAGAGTCAGGACTCTGTCAATCCTAGCATTCCCTTAGAGCTTAGGACTTTATGAACTTTTTCAATAATAAAATTTCATCTATCAGAGATAAAATCAGTCAGATTCTTCCCACCGTTAACTTAAATACAGTAATTACTATAACTCCTTCAATTGATATCTATTTGGATCAGTTTACTCCAATTGACCTTTTTGAGTTAGACAAAATAATTTCCTCATCCAAGCCTTCAACTTGTCTTTTAGACCCTACTCCTACCAGGTTATTTAAAGAAGTCATCCCCTTTATTGGTAGCTTTATTCTTCAAATAATCAATTCTTCATTAACTTTAGGCCATGTACCGCAGGCTTTTAAAACAGCTGTAATTAAACCCTTACTCAAAAAGCCAATGCTGGATCCAGGAGTTTTAGCTAACTATAGACCAATCTCTAATCTCCCTGTCATTTCAAAAATCTTAGAAAGAGATGTTGCCACGCAATTATTTGACCACTTGCAGGGAAATGGTTTATTTGAAGAGTTTCAATCTGGGTTTAGAATCCATCCTAGTACCGAAACAGCCTTAGTGAAGGTCACTAATGACCTCCTGATCGCATCTGATAGTGGACTTGTTTCTGTACTTGTCCTTTTAGACCTTAGTGCAGCTTTTGATACTATCAATCATAATATTCTACTTGATAGATTAGAACACTATGTTGGACTTAATGGAACTTCATTGCAGTAGTTTAGATCTTATTTATCTGATAGGTTCCAGTTTCTTCATGTCAATAATGAGTTTTCTTTCAACTCAAAGCTCAGTCATGGGGTTCCACAGGAATCTGAGCTAGGCCCTACTCTTTTTAGTTTAAATATGGCTGCACGGTGGCGCAGTGGTTAGCACCGCGGCAGCACAGTTTACCCTCGGCCGGGGGATCGCAGGGATCATGAGATCATGGGTTCGATCCCTGCCCCCGGCCAACAGTGATCTGTGTGGAGTTTGCATGTTCTCCCCGTGTTTGCGTGGGTTTACTCCGGGATTTCTCCGGTTTCCTCCCACATGTCAAAAACATGCAGGTTAGGGAGTTAAGGGGCGCTTGCGCATGCAGCGACCGGCAGCTGGTGGCTTGTCACCGGACTGCAGAACAAATCTACCTACGGGTACAAAATAAGTCCAAAAAAAATAAAAAATAAAAAAAATATATGCTTCTGTTAGGCAACATTATTAGAAAGCACTGTATACATTTTCATTGTTATGCAGATGAGACACAATTATACCTGTCAATGAAGCCTGATGATAGTAATCACTTAGCCAAGTTAGAAGCCTGTCTTAAGGAAATCAAAGTTTGGATGACTTGTAATTTCCTGCTATTAAATACAGATAAGACTGAAGTCATTCTTGTTGGTCCAAAAACCCTTAGAAATACCTTTCCAAATCAAACTTTTAGTTTAGATGCAGTTACTCTTTCTCTTAATAGCTCTGTGAGGAACCTTGGAGTTATTTTTGATCAAGATCTGTTTTTCAATTCACATATTAAATTTGTTTCTAAGACTGCCTTCTATCATTTGCGTAATATTGCCAAGATTAAGAGCATCTTGTCTCAGAGTGATGCTGAGAAACTGATCCACGCTTTGGTTAGCTCTAGATTAGATTATTGTAACTATTATCAGGTTGTCCTAAAACATCTCTAAAAAGTCTTCACTTGATCCAAAATGCTGCAGCAAGAGTTTTAACAGGTACTAGAAAGAGAGATCATATCTCTCCGGTTCTGGCCTCCCTTCACTGGCTTCCCATAGAGTTTAGAATTAAGTTTAAAATCCTTCTTCTCACTTTCAAAGCTCTAAACAATCAGGCCCCTTTTTATTTAAAAAATCTGCTATTACCCTATTATCCTAACAGAGCACTACGCTCCCAAAATGCTGGATTGCATGTAATACCTAGAATCTCCAAAAGTACAATGGGGGGCAGAGCCTTCAGTTATCAAGCTCCTCTCTTGTGGAACCAGCTGCCAATCTGGATTCGGGAGTCAGACTCGAGCTCTGTTTTTAAGAATAGGGCTAAAACCTTCCTTTTTGATATAGCCTACAATTAGGGAGGGATCATGTAGCTCTGAACCCTCCCTTAGTTATGCCTCTAATAGGTTTAGACAGCCAGGGGACCTCCAATAATTGCACTGGACTTCACTCCTTTCTTCACTCTCAGTGAAATATATATATTTTTTTGCTGGTCGTTAACATCTGTTTGTTCTCTCCCATTGTCATGACCCACTCTGGGCTGTCATCTGCCTCAGCTGCACGCTCACCTGCAGCTAATCAATCACGGGCTTTATAGCCCGCTCTGCCTGAAGCCTCGGCACGAAGCTGTCTGTCTTGCTACCGGACCTTCGTCGCTTGCACGCCTGTTTCCATACAGCCCTGTGCTCCTTCTGAAAGATCTCGTCATCACAAGTAAGCTTTATTGCTACTCACCTTTTCTCCCAGGCTCTCCCCTGTGCACAGGTGGATCCCTCTGGCGGTGGAACTGACTCTCCGCGGCGGCGGAATGTTCCCCTCGCCTCACCGATCATCATCGCTCATCCCCGGGTGTGCCTCGCAGACGCTGTCTCTCTGGCTGGAGGCTATGAGCCGAAGCCTGCGCCCTCTTCAGACCACCTGCAAGTAAGCCCCAGTTAATACCTAATTCTTGGTGTGTAGCTGAGATTAACACCTGTGCTTTGGCTCTGTTTCTAGGGTTGCCAGACTGTACGGCGTTCTGTCTCACCCCCGGCTGCAGCTCGTTCACCATCAACATATTCACATAACGCATACACGCACCCACACATCCTCTGTTGGTCACAAAATAAAGATCATTGAATTGCACTCGAGCCTGTGTGTGTGTTCCCTGGGTCCAACAATATGTCAGTACGGCTCCGTCAGAGTGACCCAGCGAACAATGGGCTCGCACACCGGTTTAACATCTTAGAGGCTCGAGTTGACCAAATTACTCACCAACAGCAGGTCATCCTAAGCCAGTTAGTTCAGATCAATAGCCGGTTGGATCGCCTGGAAGGACAGCCAGCGTTCCCTCCGGCTCATAGCAGTAGGCCAGCTCCCGTTAGCTCTCCGCCTAGCCAGGCTAGCCCGGGCTCGCTAACCCGTCTCACTCCGGTTCCCACTCCCACACGTTTCAGTGGAAAGCTCGGGGAGGCTCGGGGCTTTATCCTCCAATGCGAGACGGTGTTTCAGCGATTTCCGGGGGATTTCCCCACCGATCACAGCCGAATTGTTTACGTGGCTAATCTGCTGGAGGGGCGAGCGTTAGCTTGGGCTTACGCCATTATGGCGAAGCCCAGCTACGCAAATCTAACCTACACCCAATTCTTGCATGATTTCCACGAAGTTTTTGATCATTCGGACCGTGATAGTGTGCTTACCACCCGGCTATTAAACCTTCGTCAGGGTGGCCGGTCCGTAGCCGACTACGCTGTCGACTTCCGGGTGGTAGCAGCGGAAGTTGGGTGGGAGGATGCCTCGCTTTGCAGCATCTTTGTTCGTAGCCTGAGCCCTAGCTTGTGGGATGAGCTGGCCCCCTTAGATAAACCTGAACGTCTTTCTGATCTTATTTCCTTAACTATTAGTCTCAATAACAGGCTGAGGGAGTGAGCTGCCGAGCGAAGGTCCTCCAGCTGCTCGAGCAGACAATTTCAATGCTCCTCTCGGTCCTCATCTTTGGCGTTGACGGCGCTAGAGAGCCCAGACAAACCTGAGGCAATGGTAATGGGGCGGAGCAAGCTCTCGCTGGCTGAGAGACAGCGCTGCAGGGAGCTTGGTCTGTGTATATATTGTGGGGATGACCAGCACGAGATCGAGTCCTGTCCGGTTCGGCCAAAAGAGGGGGTCCGCGAGTCACTATAGGGGGTCTCGCGGACTCATCTCGGCCTAATCCCCTATCACAATGTCTCCTGCCTATTAGGTTCTGTCATAAGCGCACCAAATTTCTCACGCACGCACTGGTGGACTCGGGGACCGAGCAGAGCTTCATCTCGGAGAAACTGGCAACCCGACTGGGCCTCCTCTGCCTTACTCTGCCGACCCCCCTAAACCTCATCACTCTGGCAAAGGCTCCCTTGGAGAAAGTGACTCACCAGACAGCCCGTCTCAGCTATCATCTCAGGAAACCACCGAGAGGACCTTCGGCTGTTGTGCTGTCCTCCTCAGCTGCTCCCGTCATCTTGGGCTACCCCGGCTTCGCCTACATAACCCAACTTTTGACTGGCGCTCCGGGAGTGTTCTCGCCTGGAGTCCTTTCTGCCTGAGTGCGTGCCTCCAGTCTGCAGCTTGTTCGCCTTCGGTTCCTCTCTCCTCCCCCGCCCCCCCCCGCCTCCTCCTGACCTGTCCAAAGTTCCACCTGAGTTCCATGACCTCGCAGCGGTGTTTAGTAAGGCCCAGGCGCTATCTCTTTCCCCCCACCGCCCATACGACTGCGCCATTAACCTACACCTGGGCGCCCCCCTGCCGTCGAGCCACCTTTACAGCTTATTGGCTCCAGAGCGGGAGGCTATGGATGTGTATATCAAGGAATTGCTCAGCTCGGGCATCATTCAGCCCTCCTCGTCGCCGGTGGGGGCGGGTTTCTTCTTCGTTGGGAAGAAGGATGGTTCCCTTCGCCCGTGTATTGATTTCCGGGCACTGAACAACATCACTATCGTTCACTATAAGGTACAGACCCGCCCTCCCATCCGTTATTATGGGGAATGTACGATCGCTACTCAGTGAAACAGATGAGCTAGCAGCTATCTCCCGCTACGAGAGCATGTACAGAGAGAGTAGCTTGATGCTATTTAAGGAAACGTGGCTAACAGAACTAGCAACAGATGCTAACATTGAACTGAAGGGTTTCCACGCAATACGGGCAGACTGAACACCAGACAGTGGGAAAGCTAGGAGCGGAGGAGTGATAATGTATGTCAATACATTGGGCTGCACGGTGGCGCAGTGGTTTAGCACTGTGGCAGCACAGTTTTACCCTCGGCCGGGGGATCGCGGGGATCATGAGATCGTGGGTTCGATCCCAGCCCCCGACCAACAGTGAGCTGTGTGGAGTTTGCATGTTCTCCCCGTGTTGCGCGGGTTTACTCCGGGATTTCTCCGGTTTCCTCCTGCACACCAAAAACATGTAGGTTTAGGGCGCTCGCGCACGCAGCGACCAGCAGCCGGTGGCTTGTCACCAGACTGCAAACCAAGTCTACCTACGGGTACAAATAAGTAACAAAAAAAAAAAAAAAAAAAAAAATAACAATTGGTGCCGACCGGGACATATCACGATTAAACAACAACACTGCATCAAAGATATGGAGTTGCTAGCTGTTAGCATGCGGCCTACATATCTCCCGAGAGAATACTCACATGTGATCTGCATTGTTATTTCTGCAAATCCGACGGCGAACGCTGGGACAGTGCGTGACGTCATCCACTCAGTAACTGGCAGGCTGCAGACAGAACACCCAGATGCTCTTCTCCTCATCTCAGACGATTTCAACCATATTTCACTGTCCCCCATTCTACCCATGTTCACCCAGTATGTCACATGCCACACTACAGACAATAAAACACTGGACTTATTCTATGCAAATACTAAGGAGGCGTACACCTCATCACCACTCCCCTCACTCGGGAGATTGGATCACAACTTGGTTCATCTCCTGCCGGTGTACAAACCCCTAGTACACAGACAACCTCCGGTCATGCGCACAGTGAAGTTATGGTCTGAGGAGGCAATGGACGCTCTAAAGGACTGTTTTGAAATCACTGCCTGGGAGCAGCTCTGCGATCCACATGTTGAGGACATCGATGGCCTCACTCACACCATCACAGACTACATCAGTTTCTGTGTGGACAACACCATACCCACCAAGACCATACGGTGTTGCTTGAACAACAAACCCTGGATCAACCCTGAGATAAAAACACTTCTGAGAGAGAAGAAGAGGATCTTCAGGTCGGGGAGCAGGGAGATGCTGAAGTCCGTACAGAGGGAGCTGAGGAGGAAGATCAGAGAAGGCAAGGGCAGCTTCAGGAAGAAGATGGAGGACAAGCTGCAACAGAGCAACGGGGTCTGGAGAAACCTTAAAACCATCTCTGGGCTCCAGAATACCTCCCCCCAGGCCATGGGGGGCAGGGAGTGGGCGAACAATCTGAACCTGTTTTTTAATAGGTTTGACCAACCGCCCTCCCCCCCGACTGCACAACAACCACTGCTGCCTCTAAAGACATCGAGTCCTGCTGCCCACACCCCACTTCACCAACACCCCCCCCACTCCCAGCACACAGCCCCCCAACATGACCCTCACTAAGACCCAGGTGGGGATGGAGCTGAGGAAGATCAATCATCAGTGCAAAGCATCAGTGCAAAGCTCCTCAAGTCCTGTGCAGACCAGCTGTGTGGGATTGTGGAGCACACCTTCAACCTGAGCCTGAAGTTGGGGAGGGTACCACAGTTGTGGAAAACATCTTGTGTGGTACCTGTACCAAAGACTTCCCACCCCAAAGACCTGAACAGCTACAGACCAGTGGCCCTGACGTCTCACATGATGAAGACCCTGGACAGACTGCTCCTTGCTCACCTCCTCCCCCTGATGGAACCAGCGATGGATCCACTCCAGTTTGCCTACCAGCATGGCATTGGGGTGGAGGATGCAGTGATCTTCCTCCTTCACTGTTCTCTGTCCCACCTGGAGAAGCCCGGGAATGCGGTGAGGATCATGTTCTTTGACTTCTCTGGTGCTTTCAACACCATCCAACCGATGATCTTGAAGGACAAGCTGCTGTGCGCAGAGGTGGACCAGCACCTGTCATCATGGATCCTGGACTACCTCACTAACCGGCCACGGTTTGTGAGAACCTGGGACTGTGTGTCCGACATGATCATCGATAGCACGGGGGCCCCCCAGGGAACGGTTTTGGCTCCCTTCCTGTTCACCTTTTATACTGCGGACTTCTCACACAACACAACACACTGCCATCTACAGAAGTTCTCTGACGACTCTGCGATCGTCGGCCTCATCTCCAACGGAGATGAAGCTGAGTACAGAGGACTTATCCAGGACTTCGTGGATTGGTGCCATCGGAACTGCCTCCAGATCAACGCAAGGAAAACTAAGGAGCTGGTGGTGGATTGCCGCAGGCAAGGACAACCCCTCACAGCACCAGTAAACATACAGAGAACAGACATTGAGATGGTGACATCCTACAAGTACCTAGGTGTTCATCTGAACAATAAACTAGACTGGTCACACAATACCGACGCACTCTACAAGAAGGGACAGCGCAGGCTGTTCCTACTGAGGAGGCTCAGGTCTTTTGGTGTACAAGGGGTGCTCTTGAAGGCATTCTATGACACGGTGGTGGCATCAGCCATTACTTTTGGAGTGGTCTGCTGGGGCAACGGCATTACAGCAGCCGATAGGAAGAGACTGAACAAACTAATCAAGAAAGCTAGCTCTTTCCTGGGGCAACGCCTTGACCCAGTGGAGGAGATAGGGGAGAGAAGGATGGTGGCTAAACTGTCATCTCTGCTGGAGTCCGAGTCCCACCCCATGCAGGACATACTGAACGCACTGAGGAGCTCATTTAGCAGTAGACTACATCATCCTAGGTGTGCGACCAAGAGGTTTCGCAGGTCCTTCCTACCTACGGCTGTCAGACTGTATAACCTAAGCAGGGCTGCTCGCAGAGACAGCAAAAAAACATGACGACTTCATAGTATTGAATGCAAAAGACGCAACAGACTTACACAAATGGTCCCCTCCAGTATACAACTAGGACAATATCAGTCGCTACGGAGGGTGACAATATGTATGGGTACATATTCATACCATGTAGGGTAACTAAATAGACGGTTATGCTGTTTATTCCATCTAGCTACAATGCTCCGCACTGTCACTGCTCTAATTTTCTTATCTTCTAAATTATTGCTCTGAGTGTTGCTATCCCTGTGCTGTTGCAATCCTGGAATTTCCCCATTGTGGGACTAATAAAGGCTTATCTTATCTTATCTTATCTTACATGTTCACATAGGACCCTTTCTTTGAAAAACTTAACTTACTTAATCCTTGCCTGGCCACTTAAGTGACCATTGTGGCCAATCGTCTGAAGGTAGGGTGATCTTGGGCTAGGGCGATGAGGTCATCCAGAGGTCTTATCATTGCAACCTGGGTTGACCTGGGATGAGCACTGGCGGAGAGGGACTGCTTGGCCGGTGTTCCGTTTTCCAACCTGGCCACATGGCCAAGGAACCACAGCCTCTCTCTTCTGATGATGGTGGAGATGGGGATAGGACAGCCAGCTCTCCTGTAGACCTCATCGTTCATGGTGTGGTGGAACCATCGGATGCCGAGGATGTTACGGAGGCAGGTTCAATGGAATGTATCCAGATAGGAGGTGGTTGTGGCGGAGAGGGTCCAGGTCTCGGACCCGTAAAGGAGGATGGGGATCATACAGGTGTGAAAGATTCACAACTTTGTGGTCGTGCGGATCTTCCCGCTCTGCCAGACTCTCTGGAAGTGGCTGAAAACACTGCCAGACAGCTGCAGGCGGCGAATAATCTCTGCGTCTGATGAGCAGGAGCTGGTGAGCTTAAATCCAAGGTAAACAAGGTTGTTGACAATCTCAACCAGCTTGTTTTTGATGGTGATAACTTGTGGTGGTGGTTGCAAGAAGTGTGACAGTGACTGGACCTTTGTTTTTGCCCAGCTGATGGTAAGGCCCAGGGGTGATGCTGCTTCAATAAGCAGCTCCAGTGCCTCAGCGATTATGTCTATATGCGTGGTGAAAAGCACTACGTCGTTTGCATAGCACAGGTCTGTGAAGCAGGAGTGGAAGGCAACTCTGAGATTGGGGCAGCGTTCCATCACGTTCTTGACCCAGTAGTCAACCGCAACATTGAAGAGGTTTGGCACAATGACGCATCCCTGCTGGACTCCAGAGGTGGTGACAAAATGATCTGACATGTCACCCTTGGCGCGTATCCTGCACGTGGTGTTGGTGTAGAGATCCTGAAGAATGTTGATGTTCTTGGATGAGACTCCAATGCCACGAAGTAGTTGCCAGAGGCCATTCCTGTCTAGGGAGTCAAAGGCAGGTTTGAGGTCAACGTAGGCCACTGTAGCGTTGACCTTGAGTTCCAATCTATAAAATCATTATTTGCAAAAAAACGTGACGACCTAATAGCATTGAATGCAAAAGACGCAATAGACAGACAATGGTCAGTATACAACTAGGACAATATCAGTCGCTACGGAGGGTGACAATATGTATGGGTACATATTCATACTATGTAGGATTACTAAGTAGACGGTTATGCTGTTATGCTGTTTATTCCATCTAGCTCCGCACTGTGTATATATATATTTATATATTTATGTGTACATATGTATATTCGCTGCTCTTGTTTTTCTTGTCTTCTTGATTGTTGCTCTGAGTGTTGCTGTCCCTGTGCTGTTGCAATCCTGGAATTTCCCCATTGTGGGACTAATAAAGGCTTATCTTATCTTATCTTATCAAGGACAGGTACACATTACCACTTGTGGACTCTGCCTTCGACTCCCTCCAGGGGGCCTCCTGGTTCACAAAGCTGGATCTCCGCAGTGCTTACCACCTCGTGCGGATCCGGGAGAGCGACGAGTGGAAGACAGGATTCCGGACCCCTGGCGGCCATTTTGAATATCTGGTCATGCCGTTTGGGCTCACCAATGCTCCGGCCGTCTTCCAGTGTTTAATTAATGATGTTCTCCGGGACTTCCTCGGGTCCTTTGTCTTCGTCTACCTGGACGACATCTTAACCTTCTCCCAGTCACGAGAGGAGCATCAGGTCCATGTCAGGCGGGTTCTTCAGCGACTCCTGGAGAATAAATTATTCGTTAAGGCAGAGAAGTGTGAGTTCTACACAGAGAAGACCTCTTTCCTAGGGTTCATCATCTCACACAATCAGGTCATTCCGGATCTTGAGAAGGTGAAGGCGGTGGTGGATCCCCCCCCCCCACTTCGAGGAAACAGCTGCAACAATTCCTGGAATTTGCCAATTTTTATCGGTGATTCGTACCTAACTACAGCTCGATCACCCTTCCCCTGACCTGTCTCACCTCCCCCAAGGTGGCATTCCGGTGGACAGAGGAGGCTGCGACGGCTTTCGCTACCCTGAAGACCGAGTTCTCATCCTCCCAGGTCCTGACGCAGGTGGATCCCGCTCTCCAGTGTCTGGTTGAGGTGGATGCCTCTGACTTGGGGGTGGGGGCTGTCTTATCACAGCACTCTCCAGTGGACGGGGTGATCCGCCCGTGCACTTTCTTCTCTCGGCGGCTGTCTCCCGCGGAGAGGAACTATGACGTCAGTGACAGAGAACTCCTGGCTGTGAAGCTCGCGCTGGAGGAATGGCGTCACTGGCTGGAAGGGGTGGCGCAACCCTTCATGGTGTGGACCAACCACAAAAACTTGGAGTACCTGAGGACGGCTAAATGCCTGAATGCCCGCCAGGCGCGGTGGTCCTTGTTCTGATGAGCAGGAGCACACCATCCTCCCTGCTTCATGCGTCGTGGATGCCCTCTCATGGGAGATCAGGGACAAGGTCCTGAAGGCGCAGAAGGCTGAGCCAGATCCAGGCAGGGGGCCTGCAGGAAGGCTGTTCGTTCCATCTCCTGTCCGGGGTGACGTGATCCACTGGACCCACTCGTCCAAGCTCGCCTGCCACCCTGGGATTACCCGCCTGGTGGAGCTGCTCCAGAGATCATTCTGGTGGCCGGGTCTCCGGAATGACGTCATGAATTATGTCCGCGCCTGTCCCCAGAGCGCCACCGGGAATACGTCATCATCGCTGCCAGCGGGTCTCCTCCACCCCTTGCTGGTTCCTGGAAGGCCATGGTCCCACATCGCCTTGGACTTCGTAATGGGGCTCCCGACGTCCAACAGTTTCGACACCGTGCTCACCATTGTGGACCATTTTTCTAAGGCCGCCCATTTCGTCCCCTTGCATGGGCTCCCAACAGCACGAGAGACGGTGGACCTGTTGGTGCAGCACGTCGTGCGGCTGCATGGGATCCCCAAGGACATTGTCTCCAATCGGGGTCCCCAGTTTGTGTCCCGTGTTTGGAGGAGTTTTTGCAACGCACTGGGGGCTATGGTGAGCTTATTCTCTGGTCATCACCCCCAGAGTAACGGGCAGTGCGAGCGAGCCAATCAGTAGCTGGAAGCCGCTCTGCACTGTGTCATCGCTTCCAGCCCGTCATCTTGGAGCAGTCATCTGCCATGGATTGAATATGCTCATAACCTGACTCTGTCCTCGGCAACCAGCATGTCACTGTTCAAGGCGTCGTTGGGCTACGATCCCCCATTGTTTCCCAAAGAAGAGGGGGAGGTGGCCGTGCCTTCCATTCATGCCCACTTCAGGTGAAGTCATCAGCTCTGGGCTGCTACACGCCAGGCCCTTTTACGCACGGCCGAGCGCAACGCCAGAACAGCGAACCTGCGCAGGAGGCCTGCTCCGCAGTATCAGGTAGGTCAGCAGGTATGGCTATCAACCCAGCACATCAACTTGAAGGCTGAAAAGAGGAAGCTGGCCCAACGTTTTATCGGGCCCTTCCCGATTGTCCGGGTGATTAATCCTGTGGCTGTGCGTCTGGCTCTTCCCCTCTCTCTCCGTGTTTGTCCCACGTTTCACATTTCCCAGGTCAAGCCCGTGGTCTCCAACCCGCTCTGCCCCCCTTCTAGGGCTCCACCCCCGCCAGTGTTGATCAACGGCGACCCGGCATGGAGATTCAACTCCATCTTGGACATCCGCCGCCGGGGTCGCGGCCTGCAGTACCTGGTGGACTGGGAGGGGTACGGCCCCGAGTGGAGGTCCTGGGTGCGTCCGTTGTTTGTGCTGGACAAACGCCTCATCAAGGACTTCCATCTGGCGCACCCAGGTAGGCCAGCACCAGGAGGCGCTGCTCGGGGCGGGGGGGGGGGAGTACTGTCATTACCCACTCTGGGCCGTCATCTGCCTCAGCTGCACTCTCACCTGCAGCTAATCAATCACGGGCTTTATATCCCGCTCTGCCTGAAGCCTCGGCACGGAGCCGTCTGTCTTGCTACCGGACCTTCGTTGCTTGCACGCCTGTTTCCATACAACCCCGTGCTCCTTCTGAAAGATCTCGTCATCACAAGTAAGCTTTATTGCTACTCACCTTTTCTCCCAGGCTCTCCCCTGTGCACAGGTGGATCCCTCTGGCGGTGGAACCGACTCTCCGCGGCGGTGGGACGTTCCCCTCGCCTCACCGATCATCACCGCTCATCCCCGGTTGTGCCTCGCAGACGCTGTCTCTCTGGCTGGAGGCTATGAGCCGAAGCCTGCGCCCTCTTCAGACCACCTGCAAGTAAGCCCCAGTTAAAACCTAATTCTTGGTGTGTGGCTGAGATTAACACCTGTGCTTTGGCTCTGTTTCTAGGGTTGCCAGACTGTACGGTGTTCTGTCTCGCCCCCGGCTGCAGCTCGTTCACCAACAACATATTCACATAACGCATACACGCACCCACACATCCTCTGTTGGTCACAAAATAAAGATCATTGAATTGCACTCGAGCCTGTGTGTGTGTTCCCTGGGTCCAACAATATGTCACCCATAGATTGAGTCCCCATCGTGCTGTTTGCTCTCTACATGTCTGTTCTTTTCATATCCCCTCACCCCCCAGCCAGTCGCAGCAGATGACTGCCCCTCCCTGAGCCTGGTTCTGCTGAGGTTTTGTCCTGTTAAAAGGGAGTTTTTCCTCTCCACCGTCGCCAAGCGCTTGCTCACAGGGGATCACCTGATTGCTGGGGTCTTTCTGCAATTGTGGGGGTCCCCCCTACAGTTGAAAGTGCTATGAGATGACTGTTGTTGTGAAATGGCGCTATATAAATAAAGTTGAATTGAATTAAAGGAAAATGTCAGGACATCTGTCCATGCACTGAATCTCATGAGAAAGTGGGTCATGCAGCAAGACGATCCTAAGCACACAAGTTGCTCTACTAAAGAATGGTTAAAGAAGAGTTAAGTTAATGTTTTGGAATGGCCAAGTCAAAGTCCTGACCTTAATCCAATTGAGCTGTTGTGGAAGGACCTGAAGTGAGCAGTTCATGTGAGGAAACCCACCAACATCCCAGAATTGAAACTGTTCTGTACCAAAGAATGGCCTGAAATTCCTCTAAGCTGATGTGCGGGACTGATCAACAGTTACCGGAAACTTTTTGTTGCAGTTATTACTACAATAGGGGGTCACACCAGTGTCAAAGAAGCGTTTACCTTTCTGTGGCAAAGAAGGAGAGGACCCAATCACCAGGCAAATCTGGTAAACCATGATTTATTAACAATAGAAAACAGAAAATAAACACTGCACGTGGGCAGGAGTTGTAAGAAATAATAATCCAGACAACGTGGCATGAGAAACGGCAATAATAAATCCAGACAGCATGGTGAATCAAACATGATGTAAACATAAGACGCAGCAAAGAACACAGACTGAAAATGCACATAAATAGAGTGGGGAGCAATCAAGACAAAACAGAACAGGTGTGCACCATCAAGGCCATCAAGCGACACAGGATAGGTGGGGTTGAACAAACACAGAGGGGATACACATCAAACATGATAAATGGGTCAAAACTGAAACACAAAGTGTGGACAAGGCCTACAGCCCTGTCTAAATCACTACAGTACCCCCTCCTTAAGGGTCGGAATCCAGATGACCCTTAAAGGGTAAAACCCTAACGGTATTACCCTTAGGGTAACACCCACAAGAGAGAAGGAGAAAAAAGAAAACCCCAAACCCCTCACAGGGTAGGTGGTTGGGGAAAAGGCCAGGCGGGCCGAAACAAACTCCCTCCTCAAGCAAAGTCCAATACAAACAGGTCAGGTGGTCTTCCAGAGTCCCAGGGCCACCGGACCGGACAGCCAAGCAGGTCTGAGGGCCTACCCAAGTCCATGGGTCCCCAAATCAGAGCACAGCACAGGTCAGGTGGTCTACCACTGTTCAAGGACCACCAGATTGATGAAAATGATGTGTTGGGTGGCCTACCAAAGTCCATGGGCCACCAGATGGGAGAAAACACACAAGCCTTTTGCTCAGAAAATGGCACATGAGCCCTTTGCTCTGAAAACAACATACAAGCCTTTTGATCTGAAAATAACACAGGAACTCTTTGCTCTGAAAATAACACACAGGCATCATACTCATGGGAAAATGACATGAAAACTTTAGACTGAGGAGCTGATAACAAAGAACCTTTAACTCAGGAGATGACAACATGAAAACTTTAAATTCAGGAGATGACACAGGAGCTTTAAGCTTTGGTGAAAATAACATGAGAGCCTCTTGCTCTAAAACTGATGACTGAGGCACACCAACCCCAGCAACCAATGATTTGTGTGTGCTGGCCTCCGGATGGGATGACTGGGGAGCGCTGACGTCTGGATGAGATGGCTGGGGATCACTGACCTCTGGATGAGATGGCTGGAGCAAGCTGACCTCTAGATGAGACAGCTGGGGATGACAGATGACTGAAGTGCGCCATCCTCATGTGGTGATGGTTTGAGCAAGCTGATTCCCGAATGAGACAGCTGGAGCGCACTGACCTCAGGCTGAGATGGCAAGGGCGCATCCAACCCAGATGCCCAGGAATCCTCCTCCGACACCACCACCTCGGACAGGGAGGAAGAGGTACAGGTTGAAGCAGGCATTACACCAATACACTCAGCAGAAGAGCTTGGCGGGGAGAGCTCAGAAGCAGATGGATGTTGCAACTGGTTCTCCTCACCAGCAGTAAGACAAGACCTCTCTAAAACAGATATTAAGAAAACAAAGAAGAGGACTTGCCTTAACTCCTGCTCTTCCACTGACAAGGACCCCGGTGCAGCCGATGTTCGAATGATGGCCTCAAGAGGAACAGTCTCTGCAGGAGCATGCACATGAGACAAAACAGTCACTGCAGGAGTCTGTACATGAGGCGAAACAGTCTCTGCTGGGGCGTGCATGTGGGGCGAAGCAGTCTCTGCTGGGGTGTGTATGTGGGGCAAAGCAGTCTCTGCAGGGGCATGCAAGTGAGGAGAAACAGTCCCTGCATAGGCGTGCACATGAGGAGAAACAGTCTCTGCAGGGGAGGGCACATGAGTAGAGAGTCTCTGCGGGGCATGCACGTGAGGAGAAACAGTCACTGCTGGAGCGTGTACGTGGAGAGGAGCAGTCACTGCTGAAGCCCTTGAGCTCACCTCCTCCGTTGTGGAACCAGCTGAGGTGGAGATGACCGCGTGGACACAAGGAGTTGGGGTGAGTGGAGGAATATATATGGAGACAGCAGTAGATATGAACGGTGAGGGCTCAGCAGCAATAAGAGGCGTCAGCTGAGTATCCTCACTGGAGACAAGACAAGACCTCTCACTATTAGATGTTAAAAAAATAAGATAATGTTACTTGCCTTGCCCCCAGCTCCTTTGCCACTGAAGCTGCCACTGCTTTTGAAGCCGCCGCTGGAGAACCAGACCAACCTCTCCGGGTGGCTACGGTGATCTTCTGGCGAGACGCTGTTGCGCAGTGGTGAGGTGCTGGAGTTGGAGCAGAGGAGAGGTGTGTGGAACTTGTGGGAGCCAGGGGACGTTTCTGCATTGGCACAAGCTCCAGTGCCCCACATGACTTCCTCACCAACCCGCGATATGTCTGGTAGAGGTTGGAAACAGTGCCCAATAGTCCCGCCAGCTCGGGGTATTTCTGCAGACCGGGGTGTGCCGCCACAATACCAGCCACGGCGTCTAGGCACTCCAGGGCCTTCTCCGATGTATGGGAAGTGCGGGCTTCTGAGATAAAATCATGGATTAACTGGGCTGCCCACTGTTCATCCACAGTGGGACCGCCGGCTCCCAACCTCCCTTTGCCCGCTGAGTCCTTTGCAGGTAGAATCCAACTGTAATCCTCGGACTTAACAGGTGATGAAGAGGAGGGTGGCAGTGATGGTAGAGGAGAAAGGGAGAGATTCTGCACCCGCGGGTGGAAGCGCACGCTTGCTCTGGCTTCTAATAGATTAGTGACTCCACCCCAGCAAGACATCTCATCCTCTCTGGAAATGCAGCTCCGAGCTGTGACCGCTAAATCCTCAATCGCCCCGACGAGCCACTGCTCCTCTCGACTCCACCTCTTCCTTCTCTTACCAGACTCGCCCGCTGGGTCCATTACTGGCTGTGTCTTACTGTCAGAGAAGCTTTTGCCTCTCTTGGGCAAAAAAAGAGAGGACTCACTCGCCTGGCAAATCTGGTAAACCATGATTTACAGTATTAATAATAGGAAACCGAAAATAAACACTGCATGTGGGCAGGAGTTGTAAGAAATAATAATCCTGACAACATGGCGTGAGAAACGGCAATAATAAATCCAGACAGCATGATGAATCAAACATGATGTTAACTTAAGACGCAGCAAAGAACACAGACTGAAAACACACATAAATAGAGAGGGGAGCAATGAAGACAAAACAGAACAGGTGCCCACCATCAAGGCCATCAAGCAGCACAGGACAGGCTGGGATGAACAAACACGGGGGGGATACACACCAAACATAAAAAATGGGTCAAAACTGAAACACAAAGTGTGGACAGGGGCTGCAGCCCTGTCTAAACCACTATAACCAGATAGTGAAATCAAAGGCTCACAAACTTTTGCCACTCACAGATATGTAATATTGGATCATTTTCCTCAACAAATAAATGCAAAAGTAAAAAAAAATCTCATTTATTTAACTGGGTTCTCTTTTTTTACTTTGAGGACTTGTGTGAAAATCTGGTGATATTTTAGATCATTTATACAGAAATTTAGGAAATTTTATAGGGTTCACAAACTTTCAAGCACCACTGTATAATAATACACCTTTGATCAAAATCTTAAGACCGGGAAAAAAAATTACAAGAATTCACATTTCATGCTGGTGGATCATAACCAGATTGGAAGTAAAGTTTCAAAATCCAAAAAGAAGTAACACTGAGTGACAGAAAATAGAGCGTAGGTAATTTATTGATAACTGCATTTAAACTCAAACAGGCTGTTCATCAGCTGATCAACAGCTTAACCCCTTAGCATTCTGGCCAATTCCCTAAAATGCTGAAAGATAGCCTATGCAAAGTAAATCAATTTTTTTCTTCACTGAGTGGCAGTACAAAATTTGAAATGTACCACTTGTGGAACACCAGAATTTTAAGAGGTTAAGACCATAACCCAAAAAACCAAAAACAGAACTAAAAGTGGCAAAAAAAAGACTCAGTAGTGAGTAGCCCCTCTGTTTTTGTTGATAACTTCAAAAGTTTGTTTAGGCATGCTTGATGCAAGTGTTTCTAGAAGGCTGGTGGGAACGTTGCTCTATGTGGTGAAGATGGCTTCACGAAGGGCATCCACGGTCTGGAACTGACATTGGTTTTTGTAAATTTCTCTTGCCATCCATCCCCAAAAGCTCTCAGTGGGATTTAGATAAGGCAAACATTTATTTATTGAATAATTAATTTAAAAATCAATAATTTATTGAAAACTGCATTTAAACTCAAATAGGCTGTTCATCAGATGATCAAACGTTTAAGACCATAGCCCCCCCAAAAACCCAAAACAGAACTAAAAGCGTCAAAAAGAACTCAGTTGTGAATAGCCCCACTGTTCTTGTTGATCACTGTTTATTTTTTGTCTCTTGCTCCTGTTTCCTCTTTTTGCATTTTGAAGCGCTATTTACAACCTGGTTAGGATCCACCAGCAAGAAATATAAATAGTTGTCATTTTTCCCCCAGTCTTAAGATTTTGATGAAGAGTGTACAAATTTCTATAGGTCACACGACAATTCAAAGCTCTGAACCCCCAGTTTCTCTTTTACAGGTGCTAAGTTGGAGTAAGGTGTGATAATGGAGAAAGCTGAATGCAGAGTGGTCATCATTGAGACTTATAAGCGACTTATAGGAAGGATGTCCCATCATTTAAAGTAGTCTAACACTGACATTGAGAGGCCGCACGCCACATTCAATGAGACGCAAGCGACTTATAGGAAGGATGTCCCATCATTTAAAGTAGTCTAACACTGACATCGACAGTTCATGTGTGGTCGGGCATCAGTGGAAACGGCACCCATTCCCTGGTGACCACACTGTAGCATCAATGTATCTTCATCAATCCAGCAAGTGAAGTCCACCATTTTGGAGGATCGCCACATAAGCATTCATCAACTAACCCAAGATGTCAAGATCAGTGTGGGGTTTGTGGAAAAACATCATCATTGACCATTTGCACATGTGGAACTTATATGCACAATAGATCCCCCGGTTGCTCACACATTTCCAGAGGCAGGAAAAAGTCACATGCTCCTAGGGTCCTTTGCACATGTGTCAAGAAAAACAGGAGGACTTCTTCAACAGACTAATCACACAGAACGAAACATGAGTCCATCACTACGATCCAGAGACTAAAGCCCAGTCGAAGGAATGGAAGCATTATGACTCACCACCTCTGAAGAAAGCACGTGTCCAGCCTTCAGTGGACAAGGTCATGCTCGCGGTCTTTTGCGACCAGCATGGCATATTGATGATGGAGTTCCTGGGAAATGGTACCACAGCATGCCACATCTTTCGGGCTGACGAAAGGTGTCCGCCTCCTGCAAGACAATTCCCCGGTTCACAACTGGCATGTCGCACAGACAGAAGCACGGTCCTGCAACTATGAAATCCTTCCTCATCTCCCTTATTTTCCTGACCTCACACTTTGATTCCAACTTGTTCATACCATAAAGTCATTTTTGAAGGGTGAACACTTCTAAGATGATGAAATGTTAATTTCTGAGGTCAAGTCGTGGCTTTTGACGCAACCTGCAGACTTCTGCAGATGAGGTCTCCATAGCTGCATAAAGCTGCAATGGGAGGTGTGTTTGACCCGTGCTAGTACATGTGTAGAGAAAGACTAATAACTGTGCCAAATTTGGTTCCTTTAAGTCCATGGGAAATTAGTCAAGGGAAATCTTTAATGCACAGCCCTCATATAATCTCACACCACAGAAATGACAGTGACTTAAAGTAAACCTGCTGAGTAGCACTTTCTTCTTCCAGTAGTTAATTTATATATAGTTACTGGCTGCAGTGGTAACTATAACATTCACCCAACTGAATGCAAAAGCATTGATAGTCAATATACTATAAGACATGCTTTAGTATACACTACCGTTCAAAAGTTTGGGGTCACCCAGACAATTATTTTGTGTTTTCCATGAAAAGTCACACTTATTTACCACCATGAGTTGTAAAATGAATAGAAAATATAGTCAAGACATTGACAAGGTTAGAAATAATGATTTGTATTTGAAATAATATTTTTTTCCTTCAAACTTTGCTTTTGTCAAAGAATCCTCCATTTGCAGCAATTACAGCATTGCAGACCTAACATGATTGCACAAGGGTTTTCTAATCATCCATTAGCCTTCTGACACAATGAGCAAACACATTGTACCATTAGAGCACTGGAGTGATAGTTGCTGGAAATGGGCCTCTATATACCTATGTAGATATTGCACCAAAAACCAGACATCTGCAGCTAGAATAGTCATTTACCACATTAGCAATGTATAGAGTGTATTTCTGATTAGTTTAAAGTTATCCTCATTGAAAAAAAGTGCTTTTCTTTCAAAAATAAGGAAATTTCTAAGTGACCTCAAACTTTTGAATGGTAGTGTATACTAATGAAAATCTCATCAAAGCAGGTCAGGAATGTTAGGTCTGATGCTGACAGCAAGAACAAAGGACCGAGCACACGCTTAAACAAGTGTTTTTTTTTTCCTGTTTTGTTTTGCTTAACGCAAAGGAAGACTCGAGAAACCAACTCTGGCCTTCAGACTAATGAAAACCTATGATAGAAGGTCAGCAACTCACAGCAGATATTCAAGTAAAGTTAATTTAAAAATGGAAACAGAGAAGCACTCTCCACCACACCTTGTACAGAGGTGTGGTGGAGAGTGTTCTGACGTACTGCATTGCAACATGGTACTCCAGCTGCAGTATGTCAGACAAAAAAGCCCTGCAGAGGATAGTTAAGGGAGCTGAGAGGGTAATTGGAGTTTCCCTCCCCTCTGTCCAAGAACTTTTTCAGAACTGTTGTAGGAGCAGGGCACTGAACATTGTCAAGGACCACTCTCACCCTCTGCATAAACACTTTGAACTTCTGCCATCTGGCAAACGGTTCCGGAGCATCAGAGGCAGAACCACCAGACTGATTAACAGCTTCTTTCCACAAGCTGTGAGGATGCTGAACAGTTGAGCCGGAATCTCTCATACATACTACTGCACCTTATGGACATTATATATATTATTTGTATATTATAGTTCTAGTTAGTTTTCAAGTATGTCTCAGGGATGTGTGAATGGCTGTGTTGGGGTGGGGGGTGAGGGTGTGTGTGAGTGTGTCTTAAATTATGTTCTTTTTACTTATATGGATGCCGATAGAAACACAATTTCATCTTGCCTGCACTACAGTTGTATGTACAGCAATATGACAATAAAGGTTGATTTGATTTGATTTGATTTGATTTTTGATTTGATATGTTTTTAACTCCTGACGATACCTGTGAAATGGCTTTTAGAAAGACATGACAACATGTCTTAGACATAGTGTTATCAAAAGTCACTGGACCGGCCGATACCCAGATAGCAAGATATCACTATACAGATGTGGGTCACTTCTGGCATTGATATCGCTTCTGACCGCCTGTGGCCCAGAAAAAAAACAAAAAAAACCCAAAACAAAACAAAAAAAACAAACAGATATGAGCCTTAAGTGTTTCACATGCAAAACACCAAACCTGACCGAGATATCCCAAAACAAATGGCCATAACTGGCCGAGATGCAGCACTTTCAGCAGAGAGTAAATCTGAAGTGGCTCACATATCTTTAAAGAAATGTGGGCAAGACGGGGCACATTTGGCATTGCTCTAACACTGCTCTGACTTCCTGATGGCCCCAATATGGCAAAGAGTTGCAGACTGTCCTATTGCCTTAATTCCATGCAGTACAGTACGTGGGCCAGATGGAATGATGGGTTTGGGCCCATTCTGGGCCACACCAATTTTGGTGTGTGGGTATTCACTTTATTGACTGATATCAGCTATTGGCAAATTAGATATTGGCAGTGGCCAATATTTTTTTTTTGTGTCCCAGTTGTGTAGCATTAGTTTTGTCCTGAAACGAACAACAGTAGACTAGAGCTGCAAATTCAGAAAACATCTGGGACAGAACTATTTTAAAGTATTTCAGTTCAGTTATTCTTTTATTATGATTCATAGTTATTTGTCATGTCAGGTCAGGTAGACTCTGTCCTACCTGCTACCGGATAACCATGAAAACCGGTACAACCTGTAACATGGGTCGAGCTGCCGGTGACTAAACCGGCAACCCCACCAACTGGTCTGGTGTGGAGGGGGAAACTGGGCATCCTTGCAGAACAAAATAAAATATCTGTTACAAGGTCTGTGGTGGACCACTCCCAGTTGGTGGCCTGTGGCATCACCGAAGGCTGGAGATTGACAGACTTATCTACTGGCCAGCCGCTGCAGTATTTTTTTTTTTTTTTTTTTTTTTTTTTTTTTTTGTTACTTATTTGTACCCGTAGGTAGACTTGATTTGCAGTCTGGTGACAAGCCACCGGCTGCTGGTCGCTGCGTGCGCGAGCGCCCTAAACCTACATGTTTTTGGTGTGCGGGAGGAAACCGGAGAAATCCCGGAGTAAACCCACGCAACACGGGGAGAACATGCAAACTCCACACAGCTCACTGTTGGTCGGGGGCTGGGATCGAACCCACGACCTCATGATCCCCGCGATCCCCCGGCCGAGGGTAAAACTGTGCTGCCACAGTGCTAAACCACTGCGCCACCGTGCAGCCCAGTATGACATTGATGCCAGTTTGTCTTGGCCTGTCCTTGCCCGCTGATCATATCAATGTTATTGTTATGATCTGCCCTTTCAGGGGCAGAACAGAGAGCACCAAATGCAGGCTGTAGGTCAGCACATTTAATGACAAAAACACAAAAACACTACACTACACATAAGGACCAGAATAACGGGAGGAAGGTACATATAGAAATGCTGAAATTGCCAGTAGGAATAACAAACAATGAGTTGAATTAAAGGCTGGTTACTCACGTTTGATAGCAGAGAGGCACAAAGCGTCAGGGAAGGAGAATGGTGCTGCAATGAACTGCATTGCTACACGGGTTGAATAGGCACTGATTAATGAGCAACTGAGTCTAGGTGTGGGTGGCGTGAGTGCGAAAATAATTAGCTAACAGGTGACAGCTGTCAAAGCCCGCAAACAGGCTTTGACCGGAGGAAGTAAACAATGACTAATGGAGAAATGAGGAAGCTAATAATACAAACTGATAAATACTGAGACTACAAAAGAAGCACTAACACAGGGAAATAAATAGGAAAACAAGATAATACATAAATATATAGATAAGACTGTAATGATAAAACCAAGAACCATCACAAATACAAGATAAACAGATACAGAAATACAAAAGATGGCATAGCACAACTAAGAAGCTGAACACAGCGCCCACCCATACTCAAGATCATGACAGTTATACCGAGAGAGTGATTCTGGTCAATGGCAAAAGCTAGTATCACTTATCCAATTTTGCTAGCAGTTCTATGGTTTAAATGGCAAAGGAAAAAGCAACTAATCCTGGCTCGGGCATTGCCCGGTCAAACAAAGTCTGCGCTGGTTCGCTCCTGCTCCAACAGCCAGCGAAAAGTAAGCTAGGACGCCAGAGGAAGACCCTAAATTTTTCTTAATGGAATGTCAGAACATTACTGGATTGACAAAGCTCACATAGACCTGAGCATCAGACAGGTCTGGTTGCAAGGGAATTAGATAGGCACAACATCGACAATGCTGCTCTTTGTGAAACACGGCTTGCTGGTTATGATAGCATGGAGGATGGTGGCTATACATTCTTCTGGAGTGGGAAGATGGAAGAGGAGTGTCAAGAAACTGGAGTTGGCTTTGCTGTGAGAAACTCAGTTGCTCTACAGCTGGAAGAGAATCCAACACCAATAAATGATAGGATAACGACCATGAAACTTCTGCTACAAAAGAATGTCTACATAACTATCATCAGTGTATATGCACCCACTATGACAAATCCACAAGAGGTGAAGGAGGATTTCTATGCTAGGCTGAAAGTGTTTTTTTGCAAAGTTCCAAACAAGGATAAATTGATTATAACTGGAGACATGAATGCAAGGGTTGGGAAAGATGCTGACAAATGGCCTGGTGTGCTTGGAAAACATGGATTAGGCAAGTGTAATTCAAATGGTGAGCTCCTCCTTGCTCTCTGCTCAGAGTTCAGCACAAAGATCAATACAAGACCACGTGGATGCATCCTCGCTCCAAGCAGTGGCACATCCTTGACTATGTTATCATCAGAATGACAAAAATGATACCCTGAACACAAGAGTGATGAGAGGTGCAGACTGTTCAACTGACCATCTTATGATCAGTTCTAAAATGGCCTTCACAATCAGGAAGAGTTTTAAGAAGAACAAAGGCAAACCTAAGAACAAGCTGAATGTAAGGAAACTGAAAGATAATGTTAAGCTTGAGCTTGAGGAACAGCTAAATAAGTCACTGGAGAGCTGGGAGAAAGTGGATGTAAGAAATCTGGATGAAGAGTGGAACAACCTGAAGTCAACAACATATGAGACTGCACTGAGAATATTAAAAATGCCGAAAAGAAAACATCAGGACTGGTTTGATGAAGATGACACACAACTGCTGACCCTTCTGGAAGAATGCGACAAGGCCAAAGTCAAACAGCTTCAACTCAACACAAGATCAAATCAAGTGAAGTTGGTTGAAGCAAGGTGAAAGTTATAGAAATACACCCGACAGCTAAAATAAGATTGGTGGGAAGAAAAGGCAGAAGATCTACAGAGACATACTGACACAAATGACATGAAAGCTTTCGACTCAGGACTGAAAGAGGTCTATGGACCCCAGAAGAGAGGTACCATAAAACTAACTGCCCTTGATGGTGAAACAGTACTGCGGGAAAAGTCAGCGATTACTGATCGATATGCGGACCACTTTGACACCTTGCTGAACATTCCTGAGGTGTTGGAAAACACAGCTTTAGAGAAAATTACTCAGCAAGGTATAGTCCCTTTGCTTGATACAGTACCATCTTTTGAGGAGTTTGTAGATATCATGCACATCATGAAGGAAGGAATAGCACCTGGTAAATGTGGAGTCCCAGCAGGGATTTGGAAGTATGGAGGACTAAAGCTTCACAGGAGTCTATACAGCATAATACTTCAAGTATGGGAGAATGAAGTGTCCCTCAGGATTGGAAGGATGCCAGCATTGTGCCCATCTTCAAGAATGGCTGTAGGATGGACTGTGCAAACTACAAGGGTAATTTCTCTGCTATCGATAGCTGGCAAGATACTGGCATGTATTATGCTCAACCGACTGAACAAACACATCTGTCCAAAAGTTTTACCTGAAAGCCAATGTGGATTCCGTAGTGGCCGAAGCATAATGGATATGATTTTCTGTCTGTGTCAAGTACAGGAGAAATGCATCGAACAGAATATGCTCCTGTATGCAGTTTTCATTGACTTCACCAAAGTGTTTGACATGGTACCTCAAGAAGGACTCTGGAAAGTATTAGGGAAACATGGATGCCCCAGAAAATTCATCAGTGTGATAAAATTGTTGCATGATGGTGTGATGGCCTCTGTGGCACAAGGACACAATACCTCGAAGGAGTTTAAAGTCACCATTAGAGTAAAGCAAGGCTGTGTGCTTGCACCTACATTATTTTCACTGTTTCTCACTGCAATACTACAGGCTGCCTTTGAAGGAGTGAACCAGGGCATCGAGAGCCAAACTCGTCATGATGCGGATTTATACAACAGAGCCCACTTCAAAGCAAAGACTCAAACAACTAAGATCCTAGTTCGTGAAATGTTTGCAGATGACAGTGTACTGGTAGCTCACAGCTGTGAAGACATGCAGATTTTAGTAGACCACTTTGCCCAGGCTGCTGCACACTCAGTCTGAAGATAAACATCAAGAAAACAGAGTGTCTCTCCCAGCCTATGAAAAATCTACCCGCATATGAACCAGAAAAGATCACCATCAACTGAGAAGGATTAGCACAGTCCAAAGACTATTTAGGAAGCACTATATCTGACAATGCTAGACTGGACCAGGAACTCATAGAATGGTTAGAGCCAGCACAGCTTTTGGAAGATTGCAGGGCCGGCTATGGAATAACAGACACCTGTCTATCAGAGTGAAATGTAAAATGTACCGGGCTGTTGTGCTTTCAACTCTATTACTTGGAGCTGAATCATGGACAATCTGCAGAACTCAGATTGATCGACTTCATGTATACATGATGAGACAACTGCGACAAATCATGAACTTTACCTTGACTGACAAAGTCAGAAGTAAAGAGATTCTGCGATGAGCTGGCTTGCCTTCCATGATGGATATCCTAATAGACAAATCTGCAATGGTTAGGACATGTTCACAGGACGGACAAGTCCAGTCTCTCCAGGCAACTATTTTACGCTCAACTTTGCAATGGAAAAAGAAACCAGGGCAGATCGAGACTGAGGTACAAAGCCACCACCAAAAGGAACATGATATGGAAAGACATAGATACAAATCAATGGCAAATTACCGCAAACAGCCGACCACTTTGGAAGAGACTCTTTAAGGCCATGCCTAAATCATATTTGTGTCTACTGATGGAATTATGATGATGATGAGTTATTTGTCTCCCTAGTAATTAAGAAGGAACGGATGAAAACAAAAATGAAAGAAACAATATCAGCTATTGGTCACTGGTCATCGGTCAACTTATTTTTAATATTGGTATCACTCAGAATTTCTCAGTTGGGAACTTTCTTTATATCAAGAAAGTTTTGTAATAGTTGGCAACATGTTTTCCAGAGAAGCAGGTAAAATGGTATTCACTTATAGCATGCTTTTTTCTCATCCCTGGATGACAGAAGTGATTCACAGATTCAACCATCTACCCATTCACACACTGATGGCAGTGATGCAAGATGCAAGGCAGCTGATCTGACCCACCAGAAGCATCTCAGGGTTCAGCATCTTGCTCAAGGACACTTCGACATGCAGACCGCAAAGAGAGCAGGAACCGAACCACGAACCCTCCGATCAGAGGTTAACCACACTCTACATCTGTTCCACAACTGCAGATGTTTTACAGATTTTTCATAATATACTGAGAAGCATTAAAAATGCAGCACTGTGCAATTTTCAGAAAGTGGTGTCAGTTGTCATTGAATAAAACACAAATGAAGATACACTTCATAATGGTTATTAGTGTACAAATTCAGATCATCTGGACATACCAATATGCAACAAAAGTTGATCCTTAATCATTTCTCTTGATTTTATCCTTCTTTAGTATCATGCTTGATGTCCATTTCCTGCCTGCCAGCAAAGCCTCAATTCTGTGTGTCACTAAGCTGTCAGTTTGACGCTGAGGAATGCGGTCCTATTCAACAAGCAGTGCCGTGCCAAGCTCAGCATGATGTGTTGGTGCAAGATCCCGACCGTATACACACTGAACCAGAAAAAAAAATGTTCTTATGGGGAGATTTATCCATTGAGATGACAGAGAATATTCTGTTGTACATGCATTAATGTTGTAAAAAAAAAAAAGTTTTAAAACACATAATCATTAGAAATACTGGATTTTTTTTGTGTTGCATGCCTAATGCCTTTCATTATGTATAAGTCATTCAAATATCTTTTTTGTCAGTTGTTAACTAGTTGTTAACCAGCTTATGCAATCAGATGTGCCCTTTGCCTCTAGATAGATAGACAGATAGATAGATAGATAGATAGATAGATAGATAGATAGATAGATAGATAGATAGATAGATAGATAGATAGATAGATAGATAGATAGATAGATAGATAGATAGATGATCAGGTGAGCATGCTCCCCATCCCTTCTGTGTTTCTCCTTCTGCTTGCCGCTTGGCTCCCAGAGTTCAATGTGCTCACCTGGGTGATTGCGCTCACCTGCTGCTGCCTCATCTGCCAGCTTTTAAAGCACCAGTCTGTGAATGCTTCCTCGCTGGACTGTTGGGTATTGCTGCCATCTCTTTGAGCCAAGTTGGTTGTATTTTGATCGTGATCTGTTCTCTTACCTTCTCTTCTTCGTCCTCTCCAGGTTGCTGCCATCTCAGTGGTGTGATTCACTCCAGGGCTGCGCATGCTCACCTGTACTTCCAACCAACATGTCTGGACACCTTCTTCTTCACCTGTTCGTCCTGCCAGATCAATCCTCTTCAGTTCATTGTCCTCTCCTCACTTGTTGGTCCCACCTGATCATCTCCCTTCAGCTCACCACCTACTGCACGCTGGGTTCCACAGCCGGGCCCTCTGCTCATCATAGTAAGCCTCTCTCCTTCTCCCTACTTTATCCTTCTCTCTCCAATGTCCCCTCATTAACAGTTTCCCCTTTTCCTCTCTCTGCAGGCTGTGTGCTCCTCTCAGCATGTTTGTTTATTTTTGCTTGCTTAACAATAAATTGTTTAAAATGTTTCACCTGTGTCTATTGTTCCTCTGGTGAATTACGCTCTGCATTTGAGTCTCTGGCACTAGTAAATCATGACAGAACGGTCCAGCCAGGATCAAGGCTCAGCGAGCACTTCACCGGGGGAACAATCGGCTCTCTCCCGTTGAGATGCCGCGGAGCGTCAAGTCGCTGTTCTTGCAGAAAAATTACAAACAATTAACCAGTAATTAGTAACCATTACCAATCACCTTTGCCATCTTTCTTGTTTGGTGTCTCCTCCTCCTCCTGCTGCTCCAGTTGCTCCATCTATCTGCTGAGCCATCTCCACCCCCTCTGCTGCCTCATACGCGGGGAAGGTGGGGGGATGTAAGGAGTTCTTGCTTCATTGCCTGCTTTAATTTCAGCAGGTGGCAGGGGAGTACCCGGAGGACTCCTCCAAAATTCATTTTTGACCCTACTGCTCAGAGACCGGGTGCTTAATTGGGCCCAGTCCATATTGAGCAGCTCAGAGGCTGCCCATTACTCTTATGATCAGTTTGTTCAGGAATTTTCTTGGGCATTCAATCATACAGAGAGGAAGGGGAAGCTTGCGAGCCAGCTGCTGGTGCTTCAGCAGGGAAATCGGTCGGTCACCGATTTCTCGGTCGAGTTCCAGGTCGTCGCAGCCGAGTCCAGATGGAATGATGTTGCTCTAAACAGCGCCTTTCTCCGCAGCCTCAATTCCAACCTCTGCGAAGACCTGGCCATCCGCGCCAACCCCTCCTCTCTGGATGAGCTAATCAAACAGGCCATAGGCCTGGACAATCGGTACCACGAGCACACTAAGGAGCAGAGGGCCACTGCCTCTCCACCCACATGGTGGCCATCCCCACCGTCCTCTCATTCTGGTAGGTCGGCCTCTTCTCCAGAGCCAATGGTCCTTGGTTGGGCCCATCTGACCCCGGAGGAGAGCCACCGTTGAATCGAAGCGGGGGCCTGCCTCTATTGCAACTCCACAGAACACATATTGACGAATTGCCCCATTCAGCCAAAAGATTTGGCCCATCAGTAGCCGTGGGGGGTCTGGCAGGTGGGACTTCAACCACACCCTCCGGTTGTTTAATTTTATTTCTCAGGGGTTAATCCATAAGCTGAAGACTCCTACAAGGGTCCTACCATCCCCTTTAAATGTCATTTCCCTATCTGCCAGTAATTTGGCCACGGTCTCTCTTCAAACCGAGCCCGTTTCCATTCTCCTGTCTGGTAACCACCACGAGACCCTTCAATTTTTTGTGCTGCCCAGTTCATCTACCCCATCATCCTGAGTTATCTGTGGCTCCGTAGACATAACCCCATAATAAATTGGGATCAAAATTCTATCTCATCATGGAGCCCTTTTTGTTTGTTGTCATGCCTCTGTTCAACTGCGTCTTCGCCCACTCTTCCCATCTTGTCCCCTCCAGCTGAGCTGCCGGACCTCAGTTGTGTGCCTGAGGTCTATCATGACCTTGACTTTGGCAAGTCTAGGGCTCTCTCTTTACCACCCCATCAGTCCTATGACTGCACTATAGACCTCCTTCCAGGCGCACGGTTGCCGTCCAGCTGGCTCTACAGTTTGTCTGAGACAGAGAAGGGGGCTATGGAAAGCTACATCAAAGACTCCCTTAACGCTGGCTTCATTCATCCATGTTCCACTCTTCTGGGTGCCGGGTTCTTTTTTGCGGGCAAAAAGGACGGTTCCTTGCGGCCCTGCGTTGACTATCATGAGCTGAACGCTATTACAGTTAAAGATAAATATCTCCTTCCACTCATCAATTCCGCCTTTGAGCTTCTCCAGAGCATGCAGGTGTTCCCTAAATTAGATTTCCAGAATGCATACCATTTGGTTCGCATACACGAAGGCGATGAATGGAAGACGGCGTTTAAAACACATTTGGGGCAATTTGAATATCTAGTAATGCCCTTCGGGCTGACCAACGCTCCCACCATCTTCCAGCGAATGATTAATGATGTTCTCCGGGATATGGTGAACCAGTTTGTCTTCATTTACCTTCATGATACTGTATACTCATTTTTTCCCGTACACTGGAGGAGGATGCAATCCATATCTGGGCAGTCTTCCAACGGCTGCTCGAGAATCAGCTTTTTGTTAAGACCGAGAAGTGTAAGTTCTCTTCTCGCTCCACTTACTTTTTGGGGTTCATTGTAGCAGAGGGGGAACTGAAGGCTGACCCAGTTAAAATCGAAGCTGTCCTAGATTGGCCAACCCCACAGTCCAGGAAACATCTTCAGCACTTCCTGAGCTTTGCAAATTTCTACCGCTGCTTCATTTGCAATTACAGCAAAGTGGCCCTGCCCTTAACTCACTTAACTTCAACTAAGGTTCCATTTAAACGGTCCGGAGTAGCGGAGCAGGCCTTCTCCAAGCTAAAAGCTCTTTTTTCTCAGGCGTCCATCCTGTCTCAGGTCAACCCTCAATTACAGTTTGTGGTTGAGGTAGATGTGTCTGATTTGGGGGTGGGCGTCGTCCTGTCTCAGCGATCTGTCTCCGAACAAAAATTACATTGGTGCGCGTATTTCTCTCAGCGGCTGTCCCCAGCTGAGAGAAATTATGACATAGGAGACCGTTAGCTGCTGGCCATTAAGCTAACACTAGAGGAGTGGAGGCACTGGCTAGAGGGGGCCATCCAACCTTTTGTCGTCTGGACAGATCAGAAAAATTTGGAGTATTTAAGATCTGCCAGAAGATTAAACTCCCGACAAGCCCGTTGAGCTCTGTTTTTTGTTAGGTTCAACTTCTCCATTACTTACCACCCTGGCTCCTGCAATACAAAACCTGATGTTCTCTCTCACCAGTTCTCCTCTGACCATTCTCCATCCTCTCTCCCTCTGGCCACTTCTCCTTCCTCTGAATCTATTCTGCCTTCTACTTGCATTGTTGGAGCCCTCTCTTGGAAATCGAGCATCTTCCAAACCCACCCCTAAGGGCGGCCCATCTTACTGACTGTATGTCCCCTCAAGCCTTCGCAGTGAAGTAATCCAATGGGGACACACCAGTTTCTTTGCCTGTCATCCTGGAATCACTAGAACTGTTGAACTCCTGCAGTGGGTATTTTAGTGGCCAACTCTTCATGCAAATGTTCGGGACTTTGTTAAGGCCTGCCAGGTCTGTGCCACCAGTAAGTCTAACTCCTCACCTCCAGCTGGCTTCCTTCATCCCTTACCTGTCTCGGCTCGTCCCTGGTCACATGTAGCTATGGACTTTGTTACAGGCCTCCGTCCATCGCAAGGTAACACCGTCATTCTGACCATTATTGATCACTTCTCCAAGGCTATCCATCTGGTGCCCTTGCCTAAGTTGCCCACAGCTGCAGAGACCGCCAATCTCCTCACCCTCCACATCATCCGTCTTCTTGGAATTCCTGTTGACATTGTTTTGGACCAGGGTCCGCAGTTTACCTCACAGGTGTGGAAGGCCTTCTGTCGCTCCATCGGCACCACTACCAGCCTTACCTCCGGTTACCACCCTCAAAGCAATGGTCAGGTTGAGCGTGCCAACCAGTCCCTGGAGGCCACCCTGAGGTGTGTGGCTTCCTGCAACCCCACCCTGGAGCTCCCATCTGTCCTGGGAGGAGTATGCACACAACACTGCCATCTCCTCCGCTACTGGCCTGACATCCTTTGAGGCCTGTGTGGGGTACACTCCCCCTTTTCTACCTATTTCGGAGAGGGAGGTAGCCATTCCATCTGTGGAGATACACGCCCGCCAATGCCGCCGTCTGTGGAGGTCCACTTGGGCTGCCCTTCTCCGCTCATCAGAGCGAAACCGTCTCTATGCCAACCACAGACGTGCACTGGCGCCCAGGTACACCGTCGGCCAGATGGTGTGGTTGCCAGCCAAACAGGTCCCATTGAAGATGGAATCAAGGAAGTTGTCACCACATTTTCTGGGTCCATACCCCATCTCTCAGATCACCAACGATGGCACAGTTCGGCTCATGTTGCCTCCGTCACTCCGTATCCACCCAACCTTCCACGTATCCCTGATCAAACCTCTCTCCTCCAGTCCTCTTTGTCCTCCCCCAAAGCCTCCTCCTCCCCCCAGGTTCCTCAACGGCCACACCACATACACTGTCCAGAGGATCTTGGACTTTCATCGTCAGGGCCGGAGACTACAATACCTGGTCCATTGGAAGGGTTATGGACCTGAGGAGAGGTCGTGGATTCCCAGATTATACTTCCACAATAAGGGTATGGTTTGGGCTTTCCACCGGGCTCATCCCAACAAGCTCGGAGGGATGCCAGGAGGCACCCCCTGGGGGGGGGCACTGTGATGATCAGGTGAGTGTGCTCCCCCTCCCTTCTGTGTTTCTCCTTCTGCCTGGCCTCGGCTCCTGCAGTTGATCACTCTCACCTGGGTGATTGCGCACACCTGCTGTTGCCTCATCTGCCAGCTTTAAAAGTGCCAGTCTGTGAATGCTTCCTCGCCGGACCGTGGGATATTGCTGCTGTCAGTTTGACGCTGAGGAATGTGGCCCTTTTCAACAACCAGTGCTGCGCCAAGCTCAGCATGATGTGTTGGTGCAAGATCCTGACTGCATACACACTGATCCAGAAAAAAAAAAAAAAACTTCTTATGGGAAGTTTTATCCATTGAGATGACAGAATATTCTATTGTAAAGGCATTAACGTTGCAAAAAAAATAAAAAATAAATAAATAAGTTTTAAAACACATAATCACTATAAACAAATACTGGATTTTTTTTGTGTGTGTGTATGTTGCATTCCTAATGCCTCTCATTGTGTATAAGTCATTCAAATATCTTTTTTTTTTGTAAGTTGTTAACTACAGTTTATGCATTTAGATGTGCCCTTTACCTCTAGATAGATAGATAGATAGATAGAGTGATGATCAGGTGAGCATGCTCCCCCTCCCTTCTGTGTTTCTCCTTCTGCTTGCCTCTCGGTTCCCGGAGTTCAATGCGCTCACCTGGGTGATTGTGCACACCTGCTGCTGCCTCATCTGCCAGCTTTAAAAGCACCAGTCTGTGAATGCTTCCTCGCTGGACTGTTGGGTATTGCTGCCATCTCTGAGCCAAGTTGGTTGCATTTTGATCATGATCTGTTCTCTAACCTTCTCTTCTTCATCCTCTCCAGGTTGCTGCCATCTCAGCAGTATGAGTCACTCCAGGGCTGTGCACGCTCACCTGTACCTCCAACCAACACGTCCGGATACTTTCTTCTTCACCTGTTCATCCTGCCGGATCAACCCCCTTCAGCTCATCATCCTCTCCCCACCTGTTGGTCCCACCTGATCCTCTCCCTTCAGCTCATCACCTAGTGCATGCTGGGTTCTACAACCGGGCCCTCTGCTCATCATAGTAAGCCTCTCTCCTTCTCCCTATTCTATCCTTCTCCCTCCAATGTCCCCTCAGTAACCGTTTCCCCTTTTTCTCTCTCTGCAGGCTATGTGCTCCTCTCAGCGTGTTTATTTATTTTTGTTTGCTTAACAAATAATAATAATAATAGTAAATCATGACAGACAGACAGACAGACAGACAGACAGACAGACAGATAGACAGATAGATAGATAGATAGATAGATAGATAGATAGATAGATAGATAGATAGATGGATAGATAGATAGATGGCTGTACTTTATTAAGCCCAAACTGGGAAATAGTGTAACAGCAGTATGGCACAGTAGATGACCCAAACCAACAGAAATACACACAGCATAATAGAAAAGGAGTTACCCAGGTAAGTAAAAAGGCTTAGATAACTTTATATACTACATAGGCTGCTACTAGGTTAAATAGATGATGATCCTTATGAATCTATGGATACTACCAACTGTACAAAGAAGGATTATAAGGCACAGGGTGAAATCTGAGGTACCAATTAGACTGTAAGGTGCAGTATGGCAGCATTGTTTTGACCAAAATTCCACATTAGAGTGTTATTGTACAGTGAAATGGCATGTGGAAGCAAAAGATTTCCTGTAACTGACCGTTCGGCAGCGGAGCTGTAGTAGTCTGCTAGAGAAAGTGCGCCGCTGTCTGTCCAGTGTGTTTTAGAGGGGGTGATCAGGATTGTCTATAATAGATAACAGTTTGTTCAGTGTCCTCCTCTCCACCACAGTCTTAAAGGTCTCCGGTCTGAGACCAATCACAGAGCCAGCCTTCTTGATAATCTTGTTAAGTCTGTTGGTGTCACTGGCTCTAATACTGCTGTCCCAACAAACAGCAGCAAAGAAGATGGTGCTGGCAAGAACGGTCTGGTAGAAAAGCTCCAGCATCTCTCTGCACACAATGAAGAATCTCACTTTCCTCAGAAAGTAGAGTCTGCTCATCCCCTTCTTGTACACAGCATCAGTGTTCGATTTCAAGTCCACTCCACTGCTGATCACGACACCCCGGTAAATGTAGTCCTCCACTACCTCCACATCCTCCCTCCTAACCTGCAATGGCTGTGTAGGCATCCTCTTCTTCCTGAAGTCAATCACCATCTCTCTGGTCCTGCTGATGGTCAGTCTCAGGTGATTCTGCTCGGCCCACTCCACAAATCTGTCGACCAGTGCCCCGTACTCCCCCTCCTCTCTCCCTCTTATACACCCAACAACTGCAAAGTCATCAGAGAATTTCTGAAGGTGGCATGACTTAGAGTTATACTGAAAGTCAGTGGTGTATGAGGTGAAGAGAAAAGGAGAAAGCACAGTCCCCTGTGGAGCTCCCGTATCACTAACCACAACATCAGACAAGACACTGCCCAGCCGGACAAACTGTGGCCTGCCTGTCAGGCAGTCAGTAATCCAGGAGATCACAGAGATGTCAACCCCCATCACCCACAGCTTCTCACCCAGAATCAGTGGCTGGGTGGTATTAAAGGCACTGAAGAAATCAAAGAACATGATTCTCACAGTGTCTCTTCCTCCATCCAGGTGCAAATTAGCTTGTTGCAGCAGGTAGATGACAGCATCTTCAACTTCTAAATGGGGCTGATATGCAAACTGCAGAGGGTCCAGCCACATCTTCATCTGCAGCCTCAGGTGGGCTAAGACAAGTCTCTCCATGACCTTCATCACATGAGATGTGAAGGCAACTGGTCAACAGTCATTCAGGTCTGATGGAGACAACTTCTTGGGGCCAGAAACCAGGCAGGACGTCTTCCACAGCACCGGCACTCTCTGCAGACTCAGGCTCAGGTTGTACAGGTGTTTCAGTACTAGAGCAAGCTGGTTGGCACAGGTCCTCAGGATCCTGGCGGAGATGCCATCAGATCCTGCAGCCTTCCGCTGGTGAAGTCTCTCCAGCTGTTTCCTCACCTGGCCTGTAGTCACAGTGATGTGGGGGTTGGTGCTGATGTCCTCAAAGAAGGGGGAGGGGGTGAGGGGGGATGCACAGGAGAGTGAGGGGAGGAGTGTGTGGGGGTCTGGCTGTGTTGTGGGGTGACAGACAGTGAGTTGAACCTATTAAAAAATGGATTCAGCTCATCAGCTCTCTCAAGGCTCCCCTATGTCTGTCTCTCCCCTTACACCCAGTGATGTGTTTCATTCCAGTCCACACATCCCTCATGTTTTTCTAATGGAGTTTGTCCTCCAAGTTCCTCCTGTAATTGTCCTTACACATCCTCAGCATCTCTCTCAGTTCCCACTGCACCCTCCTCAGTTCCTCCCTGTCTCCAGCCTAAAAGCCCTCTTCTTCTTGTTAAGAAGTGCTTTCAGGTCACTGGTGTAGTGGAT
Source organism: Pholidichthys leucotaenia (assembly GCA_020510985.1). Taxonomy (NCBI): domain Eukaryota; kingdom Metazoa; phylum Chordata; class Actinopteri; order Cichliformes; family Pholidichthyidae; genus Pholidichthys; species Pholidichthys leucotaenia. Next base: position 36,073,490 of record CM035845.1, on the reverse strand, counting down.
TTATGGGTTTTATAGGTGTTTTATTGTTGGTACAAGTATTAATGTAAATACGAATGTGAATAGGGATGAAAATTTCCTTTCCTTACACAAACATATCTTCGTAGGGTACCAGTCCAGATAATGTACAATTTTATCAACAATTCTTAATTTGTACCAATTATGAATCAGTCTCAAAAGAAACCCTTTGTAAGTTCTTGTCTGTTGATAATCAAGAAGATGGACATGAAATCAAACAATAAATCCCATATGTCTTTCAATGGTTTAATAAGAAATGTCAGAATAGGTTAACATATATGGATAACGTTAAAAAAGAGAATTCAACATGTATTATGAGCATCATAGACTATTATTGAGTTACTGAGTGTAACCTGTGAATCAAACATTTTTTGAACCAAATAAAGCAGTTTAACTTGGCGATATACTGGAACACCATAAAATAGCATTGGTTAAGAAAAGTGGATGCAGTTTTATGAAGAAAATGATGAGTTAACTATTTATAAAAATAGAAAATTGGTGTTACTCTGAAAAAGAATGTAAATTAATGAAAGGACAAAATGCATTTTGAAATTCTGATGGGGGTTTGCATGAAATTAAGTTTAAAGAAGTTATACCAGGAATATTCTGAAGAATTAAGTTTACAGACCATCAGCCAAGCAGAATCATTGCATCCCAGTAGGTAGCAAGCAGTCTACTGGATTCTGTTTCAACTGGACCAGCGCGGGTTCTGTTGGAAGACTAGCAAACAGGCTCCTTACCACAATTATGGCCTACTCCCGAGATCACAAAGGCTGGTTCTTCAGCAGGCTGGCTGCAGCCTTCTCTTATGCACTGAAGAAGGAATTGGTTTATTGTACAAAGTCCCATCAGAAATTCAATCTGAGGCAAAAACACATCACAAATCCATTTCTTCCTAAGTTGCTGATTTAAATGAGTTGGTTTAAGCTTAGAAAAAAAATCAAACAAAATCTTCTTACACGGTAATTTAAAGAAAAGGATTAAAATACAGAAAAAGTGAATTTTAAAGAAAAGAAAAAAATTCACAGAGCATGACAGGCTCTGGGCCTTACTTGTAAGATAGTAAAAATGGGAGAGCAGCGAAGTCTGCTCCTTACAGCTTGACCACTGCCACAAAACTGAACAAAAGAAAGGGTTTTTTTTGGGTGTGACAGAATGTCACTGAAGTTCATGGAACTTAAGCTGAACCAATTACATGGAGTTTTGTTCAACAGAAGTCATAAACTTGACTTAAAAAGGAGATGCAGTGAAGCTTGGAACTCTGTTGGTCAGTTAAAGTCCAGCTATGGTCTCTCAAAGAGCAGAGAAAAGAGGGGGAGAGACATTTGATATGAGAAGTGAGACCCCCCTTGACCTTTTAACTGGCCACATTTCATGGACAGGTTGCATGCCCCCAGTGGCACAATGCAGCAACTGCGCCTGTCAACTCACTCTGACATCCCTTTAACTCCCCAGCTGTACTGACGATTTGTACTGATCTGCCAGTTCATAAGCTGGCATGCACGTGTTGGAGGAATCATGGCTGACACGGAGTACGCCAAAGAAGAAGAAATCCTTCATATTCTTCTTCCTTTTTCCTCCTCTGAGCTCACAAGACCAATATGGCTGCCATGCATCATCATACATCATCACATAAACAGCTTCGTACACGAAAAATTGCTGCAGGACATAAGCGAAATTGACGTGGGATAATCATAGACTTTGTAGATGTGGTAGAGAGCGCAAATGACCGACAGAATGCAAAATAACGACCATGATGGACGAAAACGCAGCCACCACGCCAATGGGTGAGCCCCCCTTCTCCAGTGGTGAGTGACGAATTGCTTTGTTTCTTCATATTGTATTGATTTTCTGGTTTATATACTTTGAAGATACGATAACAACATACCCCTGTAGAGAAAACGTTGTCAAAAAACAGAGCCATTCTTTGTGTAAATATGTCCAAAGTCCACTTTTGACTGAGTTATGTAATTTGATATACCAGCCGAATCATTATGCAAATTAGATGCATAAATTTATTCCTATCTCAAACTTTGGATCATATTCTACATCTTTCTAATTGACAGTAAGCCATTATCTCTTGCAACCTTCAAGTTATAGCCTTGGAAATCTGAACTATTTTACTGACAAAAAATCTTTACCACTCTTGACCACTAGGGATTATGTCCCCAAACGGCGCCTGAGCCAGTTAGAGGGTTAAGACACATATGTTGCTGAACAAAGCATAAATTCCTTAAACTTTAGTGACTAAGATAGTCTACTCAATAATAAGGGAACATACAATGTCTCTACATTGTAACTGTAATTAATTTGTGATAGTAAACATGCAAACATTAATTTCTTCCTGAAAATAAAGCAACACACATGAAATCATATCAATAAAAGCATTTGAAACCACATTGTCCATCCCAAGAGTTCAACCATGTCTTCAGTAGCAGATACTGTCTTGAGAGAAAGAATACAAATTAATTTATTTGTCCATAATGGAGCGGCTGTGTTGCAGGTGTAGTGTGGCCAACTACTGATCGGAGGGTCAGGGCTTTGATTCCCGGTCTGTCTGCAGTTTGCATGTCAAAGTGTCCTTGAGCAAGACACTGAACCCCCAGTTGCTCCTGGTATCCAGGCTAGCGCCTGTGTGTGTATGGCAGCTCTGCCACCATCAGTGTGTGAATGCGTGTGTGAATGGGTGGATAGCAGGATCTGTAAAGCGCTTTGGTCATCCAGAGATGAGAAAAAGAGCTATATAAGTGAACGCCATTTACTTTTTATCATAATGCATAAATTCCACTGCACAGAGAAAAAATTAAATATTCCTGATTTGGCCACCAGATGACACTGTGAAACTGTCTGGTTGTTTACTGGAGAATCGTGACTCCCAAGTCTGGACTATATCAACCATAAACCTGTCAATTGAAACATTCCTTTGCCAAAGAGCAGAAAAGAGAGAATGAGTAAGTTCTGGGGAAAGGATTAACTTCCACTTTATGGCCGATGGATAGTGTTACAGCTCTGGTCCTTGGGTGAGAGAAGCAATTCATGACCAGACTTTTGAGTTGAAACAATTTTCTTCAGCAAAGAAAGATTTTATAAATTGGAACCAAAAGGGGTTAATGCTACACTGGTGATCAGTGGTTTGTTGTTGGGGAAACAGTGCATGGTCTGAGCTGGCATGGTTGTGTTTTCACAGAATTTGATGTATTCTGTGATGCAGTCAGTCAGGTTGTCTATGTCCTCCCCGTGACGCCCACAGAGTACATCCCAGTCCGTCATTTTGAAGCAGTCCTGTAGTGCATCAGCAGCCTCCTGTGTCCATCTTCTCACAGTCCGTGTGTCAGCAGGCTGCCTTTGCACAAGAGGAACGTACCCGGGGGTTAACAAAACCAGGCTGTGATCAGATCTGCCGAGGGGGGGTAGAGCTGTGGCACTGTATGCATCTCTGACATTGGCGTACAGGAGATGCAGCATTTTATTTTCTCTGGTGGGATAGTCAACAAACTGGTGGAAGTTTGGTAATGTTTTGCCCAGTGAGACATGGTTAAAATCTCCTGTGATGGCCATAAATGCATCAGGGTGCTGCGCCAATAGAGTGGCAGCAGTAATATCACAGTCTTTTCCCAACCAAGTGTTTATGTCGCAATTTTGATCCATTAAAATACCTTTAGAAGTTAAACGGGATCCTTACCAATGAAAACTTAAATAGGGATTATTACAATATCTAACTAACAAGCATACAAACAGTTCACTGGAGGGACTTGACAGAATGTCTTGGAATAGATAAGGAATGGAGGGTGTCCTGTTTGGTGGTCAATGCCTTTCATGTCTACAGGTCTAACTGGGGTGGTTTGGCACTGAGTGTGAGGCAGCCGGGATGAGAATCAGCACCTACAAGTTGGAGTCCATGGTCTTCAGATGGGTTAAGGTAGTTTGTCCTCTCTGGGTAGGGAAAAAGCTCCTCCCTCAGGAGTTCAAGTATCTCAGGATTTTATTAGTGAGTCAGGGGAGAATGGAGCAGGAGATTGACAAAAGGACTGGAGCAGAATCTGCAGTGATGCAGACATTGTGCTGGTCTGTTTTGGTGAAGAGAGAGCTGAGCTCCAAACCATAGCTGTCGACTGACTGCTCAATCTGAGGTCATACCCTCACCTATGGTTATTATTTTTAGTGTAGTGACCAAAAGAATGAGATCACGGATACAAGCAATTGAAATGAGCTTTCTCTACAGGGTGGTTGGACTCATCCTTAGAAATAGAATGAGGAGCTCAATTATCTGGGAGAAGGTCAGAGTAGAGTTGCAGTTCCCTCACATTGAAAGGAGCCAGCTGAAGTGGCTAAGCATCTGAACAGGATGCCTCCTGGACACCCCCCACATGAGGTATTTCACAAAGGTGGGGAGAGTGAACTTGATTTGTAGATTATAATATTTTTTACTATGACTGTGATGCATCTTTTTGATATCCTTTGATTGGTTAGCAGTAGGATCATGTATGGGCTTGTATGCATTCATCTTATGCTCTGTATAATATCTGTTTATTTTTAGATAGATTAAAAATGTTATATTATTATTGCTGAAATGTTACCATTTGTAGTGTCTGCAGACAGACTATTGCAGTGAAATGTGACCATTTTTATAGAAGCAATTTTCCTGCCCTTTGTTCCGAATAGTCTAATGTGCAACAAAGTGTAAGATGAATAAATCCAAAATAACGATACCTCCCCATAAACCTTTGCGGCATGACGTCAGCTGCCAAGCTCAATTGAACTCTCTCTCTCTTTTTTCTCCAAATTTGGTTATTTATCTTATTAATCTGTTAATCCATTGTCATCTAAATATTTCTCACTTCCACATGACCCTTGGGCATCTCTGCAGATTGATTTTGCCTTTCATGAAAAAAAGAGAAAACAAAAACAGTCTCCTCCTTCCAAGCTCTTTAGCAAACTGTCAATTTGTCACTCTGTAGGCTGAACCATTTTATTTTCTGTAAGGCAGCACAACAAAGCTAATCTAATCTTGTGTCAGTGGCAGCTGAATGAAAGTCACTCCTCTGAAAAATGAGCTGAAAGAAGTGGTTCAGTGAGATAGTGTGCGCCGGGGTTTAGGAGAGTGAAAACAACAGATCGAGAAAATAAAAGCAGTGGATGGAGAGGCTTACATGGGTTTAAAATGCAAGCCGTTTCCACGCTACAACGCTGTCTCACAGGCCAGCATTTTCTCTGTGAGACTGTGATTCTAACACGGTGAGTCGAAGCATCTATCAATGCAACTCTTTTTCTGAGGGGCTCAGCAGGAGATTGTTTTGACCTCTTCTGCTTGGTCAGTATCTAAAACATATGAGTATTCATTTTGAGGAAGAAGCTGTGATAGCTGAGGAACACGTTCTCCTTTAACACAATTTTATCTTCAAAACCTATAAACCACTATAAACTCAGCACCCTTAATGACTTCTTTGACTTTAAAATAAAAGTCCTTTAAGGCAGTGTATCTTTCATTTGATACATCAGTATGCATGTTAATCACTTGCCCGTGAAAACTGCAGGTGCTCAGTGAATTACAGTAATAATGCTGGCCATTCGCATCTGAATGGCAAAGAAATAAAAGTTGGAGGTCACCCACCCTCAGAGTGGTGTGCTCATCTCTGTGTCTGGTTTTCATACGGTCACCTTCCTATCGTCTGCAGATAAAAAGAAACTCTATAGCATTCTGCTTGGATTCTTTTGGCTGGCTTGACATGTGCATTAATCGTTGGGCCTCAGTCATTACCAACTATGTGCTGGATCCTGTCAAGAAAAATGGAAAGATATACAGACCTACACCAAGGTTGTTAGATCCTCCACATTTGTTACGGTTCAACAGAAGCTACAACCTCAAACAAACAACAAATTTCATTGTAAATGAAGAGAACCAGCAGTCCGTGCTACCAATTTTTTTTTTTTTTTTTTTTTGCCAGCCTTTATGAGTTATTTAGTAATCAGAGAAATCACATGAAACTTTGAACTTACCATCGGGCTGGACCAGCACTTCCTTCTGGCACGTGTCCTGTACGTTGACAGTGCAGTTGACGATAAACTCTGGTGTGGAGCAGTCATTGTGAATCATCTCCTCACACTGGTAACACTGGATCTGAAGGGCAGCTCCTGTCCCCAAAGGGAAACCAGGGAGAAAAAAAGTAGTAATTAATAACTTTATGCTAATAACTTAATAAAACCATCCAGAGAGCTAATCTGCTTAACTTTACTAGCCAATGAGGAAAGAAATGACTTGTCTGGAAAATATCAAGGTCAAAAACAGATACTGTTTTCAACTATGCTCCAAAAATATTATTTGTTACATATAAATTTATCTATCTATCTATCCATCCATCCATCTTCTACCTCTTATCCAGGGATCTGAGTCATGGGGGCAGTAATCCAAACAGAGTAGCCCAGACTGTTGCCTGGTTCACATAGCACCATGATCCCCATGATCCATCCATCCATCCATCCATCCACCCATCCATCCATATCAATGCCTTAATTATCCTTAAAAATGAGAAACAAGCTTTGAATTCCTGCTCAATACCCTTAAAATTAGTAAATCACAAATGCTGGATTGACTAGACTTGATCGACTGAAAGCTGAATTAGAGTAGATTTTTCTTCTATAGTAGCCCCAACAATGACCAACACAGAGGAGGTGAAAGAAGAGTTCTACAGTGATTTACGTGATTCTATCAGGTGTGTACCGACTGATGACAGGCTGATACTCGTTGGAGATTTTAATGCCAGAGTTGGTTCGGACACTGAGAAATGGAAAGTAGTGCTAGGCAGTAATGGAGTAGGCAAGTGCAATGCTAATGGAGAACTTCTACTTGCACTATGTTCAGAATACAGCCTTGTGATAACCAACACTCTATTTAAACACAAGAACACACACAAGAACACATGAATGCACCCAAGATCCAAGCACTGGCACTTATTATACTACATCATAGTCAGGCAGAGAGACAGAAGGGATGTATTGGATACAAGAGCAATGAGAGGCGCGGACTGTGGTACTGATCATGTTATGCTGAGATCTAGATTAAGGATTTGGAGATGAAAACAGCACTGCAGGATGGGTGCAAAGCCACCACGGAAGCTAAACACTAGTGCACACGAACACACACAAGTACACACACACTAGTGCACAAGAACACACACAAGAACACATGAATGCACCCAAGATCCAAGCACTGGCACTTATTATACTACATCATAGTCAGGCAGAGAGACAGAAGGGATGTATTGGATACAAGAGCAATGAGAGGCGCGGACTGTGGTACTGATCATGTTATGCTGAGATCTAGATTAAGGATTTGGAGATGAAAACAGCACTGCAGGATGGGTGCAAAGCCACCACGGAAGCTAAACACTAGTGCACTGAAAGGCCAAAAGAAGCAGGAAGAACTTACACGGGAAATGGATGAAAACTTGAAAGACTGAGACAGCAACAACTCAGAGAATGACATAGAAGAGAAATGGGCAACACTGAAGGATACGGTGTATCAGACTGCGAGTGATGTATTAGGCCACCCTGAGGGGAAACATCAAGATTGGTTTGATGAGCATGATGAACACCTGAAGAAACTACTAGAAGCGAGGAATACAGCTAGGCAGGAAAACCTACAGTGTAACACAAGGTTGAAGAAGAGGAAATACTCAAAGGCTCAGAGTGAGCTACAGAAGTACACCAGAGAGATCAAGTCCAACTGGTGGGATGAAAAGTCGGAGGAACTTCAAACTGCAGCAGACAGGAAGGACATGAAAACATTCTTCACAGTTCTGAGAGAAATATATGGCCCTAAACCAAGAGGATTGATCCAACTAAAGGCTATGGATGGTGAAACGGTTTTGCAGGAGAAAGACAAGACCCTGGACAGATTTGCAGACCACTTTGACCAAATACTAAACAACCCTGGAGATCTCACTGAAGAGGCTAAAGAAGCTCTAGTGCAGCGACCAGCTGTATCAAGTCTGGATGAACCACCAAATTTTGATGAACTAATGGCAGGTACTCAAGAAATATGGCTGTACAGAGAGGTTTGTCAGCCTGATCGAGGGACTCCATACAGGTATGCAAGCAAACGCGGCAATGAGTGGTTCAGTATCTAAAGACTTTTCAGTAAGCAACAGGGTGAAACAAGGGTGTGTGCTGGCACTACACTCTTCTCGCTATATCTGGCAGCCATGCTTGAGGTGGCCTTCAAAGACACTTCAGAAGGAGTATACATTCAAACAAGGAAAGAAGCAGACTTGTTCAATGTGGCACAGTTTAAAGCCAAGAGTAAGACATCAATAAAGGTAGTAAGAGAAATGCTCTTCGCCGACGACAGTGCTCTAGTTGCACACAGTGTGGAAGATATGCAATCTTTAGTGGAGAAATTTGCAAGAGCAGCTAGCCAATTCAGCCTCCAAATCAACATCAAGAAGACAGAGTGCCTTTATCAACCACCAAAGTTCCAATTATCAGCATCACTACCAGAAGAGATCAGCATTGGTACAGAGCCACTAGTCAAGTGCAAGACTTTCAAGTATCTAGGGAGTACTGTTTCAGAGAATGCTAGGCTGCAGGATGAACTATCTCTCAGAATGGGAAGAGCGAGCACTGTGTTTGGAAACTTGAGGGAGAGACTGTGGAACAATCGTCGGCCTCCGTCAGTCTATGATGACCATGGAAGAGAATCCTAAGCGTCTACTCTGCTGGAACAGCACCACCTGTGGCTGAACAGGCCGATGCGCACCGGTGTTCTACCTTCCAGTGTTGGGCGTTGGTAGGATTCAAGCTTGGGCAGGAAGATATGGAGGACAAGATGTTACCCATGCAGCATGTCCCCCCCTCCACGTCACTGATGAATCCAAAGGAACAGCAGGGCTGCTATAGTTTGGCACCAGCGCCGTCCAGGAGCTGCCAGAACGATGTTGAGCACAACAGAGAACTACCTTAGGGGCTCTGACTCCGGATTTTTCCTCAGGGTTGACTCCCGAAGCCTTTCCCGTGACCGGGTGTGCTGCAAGGCAGCGGAGGTTTGAAATCAGGGTTTACCTTCCCCTAGATGGGCTACCTTCCCAGGTTGACGAGCCACCATCTACCCGAAGCATCTGGTTTTAGGGTGCCAGAGATCCGCCCTCGCCCCTTCTCCTATTAGTAAAAGCAGTTCCGCCGGGCTTAGAGACTAAACCACACGGGCAGGCTAGGAGTTGGACTTAGTTGTCAGAGGCTTTTCGAGACGCACGCCGTAAGGAGCATTTTATGAGTACTGGGAGCTTAACCCCAGTGCCGCTCCTGGCTATGCCAACCTGGGAACCGTGGAACAATCGACATGTGTCTATCCGTGTGAAATGCAAAGTGTACAGAGCTACAGTACTGGCTACTCTATTGTACGGTGCTGAAACTTGGACTGTCTACAGAGTGCAGGTGAAGAAACTCTACGCATACATGATGAGACACCTTCGAGCCATAATGAACATCTCATGGAATGACAAGATAACCAACATAGAAGTGTTGAAACAAGCTGGTCTACCATCAATGGAGGACATGCTAATACAGATGAACCTGAGATAGCTCAGACATGTTGAGAGGATGGACCACCAGCGTCTCCCTCGGCAGTTACTCTACTCACAGTTATGCAAGGGCAAATGCAATCAGGGTAGACCAAGGCTCAGATTTAAAGACACCGTAAAAAGAAACTTGAAGAAGTTGGACATAGGCAGGAGTTCCTGGCAGCAGAAGGCTAAGGACAGAGCTGTGTGGAGGAATCTGATCAGACCTAAATGAAACAGTCATTGTCACCCACGACAGACTGCTATGATGATGATGATGATGATGATGAGTGATTCAATTAGAATGGACGTGCTTCTGATATGTACTATTATTGTGAAAAGCTGTCAAACTACTTGTCTGAAAACAGCAACAGACAGCAACAGTTTTTCTGACCATTAGTAAATAAAAAAGAAAAAAATGTAAAAGGTATTCAAATGTGGGAAAAGACAGAAGGGAAGATTCTGGTTGTCTGACAGCGATGTAGAGGTTAGACTTTCTCCAGCGCTACAGTTTGCTTGTTATCTGTTATTTAGGGGGCACTGGCTAGCAAATTAACATATGTGGAGCAGACTGTCTATCACTGCAACATACTGTATATATTTGTATTTTATTATGAAGGCACAACATTTAGCTCAGCAGAAGTGAGTTTTTTAAAATGTTTTTTTCACTATGCTTTAATTATTTCTAATGAGCTTCATTTGTCTTTTAAATGATGGTTTGATATATTAATCTGAAGATTGTTTAGTATTGTTCTTCTTTTATTCCAAAATAAATTTAAAAGATTATGTTATTAGACAACTAATCCATTAGTTATCAAATTAGATATTTAAAAGCCCAGAGAATGTTAATGTTAAGAGATAATGAATAAGCACTTTTTTGAGGAATCACAAAATAATTATGAAAAGTAGCTTCTTGATGTTACGAGTTATCCGGTCTCTATAAGACCACTGTGAGAATTTGGTTCGTATTGCCAACACTCAATTGGACTCATTCCCAGTGAGAGTTGGACTCCTCCATGGCTGCCCTTTGTCACCGATCCTGTTCATAATTTTTATGAACAGGATTTCTAGGCACATCCAGGGAACAGAGTATGTCATGCTTGATGACCACAGAATCTCACCTCTGCTGTTTGCAGATGACGTTGTCTTGTTGGCTTCATCCAGTAATGACTTACAGGTCTTATTGGGACGGTTTGCTGCTGAGTGTGAAGTGGCTGGGATGAGAATCAGCACCTCCAAGTCCGAGTCCATGGTCCTCAGCCGAAAAAAGGTGGATTGTCCTCTACGGGTTGGGGACGAGCTCCTGCCCCAAGTGGAGGAGTTTATATCTCGGAGTCTAATTCACGAGTGAGGGGAGAATGGAGCGAGAGATTGACAGACAGATCGGAGCAGCATCTGCATTGATGCAGACGTTATACCGGTCTGTTGTGGCGAAGAGGGGGCTGAGCTCTAACACAAAGCTGTCAATTTACCGCTCAATCTACGTTCCTACCCTCACCTATGGTCATGAGCTTTGGATAATGACCGAAAAAATGAGATTGTGGATACAAGAGCCTGAAAAGAGCTTTCTCTGGAGGACTGTTGGACTCACCCTTAGAGATCTAATCAAATCAAATCAAATCAAATCAAATCAACCTTTATTGTCATATTGCTGTACATACAACAGTAGTGCAGGCAAGATGAAATTGCATTTCTCTCAGCATCCATATAAGTAGAAGAACATGATTTAAGACACACTCACACATATCTTCACCCCCCACCCCACCACATCCATTTACGCATCCCTGAGACATACTTGAAAAACTAACTAACTATAATATACAAATAATGTACATAATGTCCGTAGTGCAGTAGTGTATACGAGAGATTCCGGATCAACTGTTCAGCATCCTAACAGCTTGAGGAATGAAGCTGTTAATCAGTCTGGTGGTTCTGCCTCTGATGCTCCGGAATCGTTTGCCAGATGGCAGAAGTTCAAAGTGTTTATGCAAAGGGTGAGAACGGTCCTTGACAATGTTCAGTGCCCTGCTCCTACAACGGTTCTGAAAAAGTTCTTGGACAGAGGGGAGGGAGACTCCAATTACCCTCTCAGCTCCCTTAACTATCCTCTGCAGGGCTTTTTTGTCTGACATACTGCAGCTGGAGTACCATGTAGAAGGAAGATGTAGAAGGAGAAATACCCATTACGGCACCTACGGGTGATACAATACGCAAAAACACTGCTATAAAAGACTCCATTTTCATGAAGAACACAGACGAGAGAGAGGTCATTGAAATTGTTAAATCGTTTAAAAGTAAAACATCTACGGACTGTGATGGTATTGACATGCTCTTAGTCAAAACTATTATTGGATGCTTAGTGAAACCACTGACATATATCTGTAACCTGTCTCTCCAAACAGGTATATTTCCCAGTGCAATGAAAATAGCTAAAGAAATTCCGATATACAAGACGGGTAACAGAGGGGAACTTTCAAACTATAGACCAATTTCACTATTGCCGCAATTTTCCAAGATACTTGAAAAAATATTCTATGAGAGAACTGACAACTTCATACTGAAGAATAATTTATTGTGTGAGCAGCAATATGGGTTCAGACACAAGAGGACAACTGCATTTGCTCTAATGGAATTTATAGAAAAAAAATCTACTGCCATTGAAAATAAAGAGTATTCAGCTGGGGTATTCCTGGATCTTAAAAAAGCATTTGATACAACGGACCGTAATTTATTATTAAAGAAACTACAAAATTGTGGTATTAGGGGGGTAGCACTGTCCTGGTTATGTAGTTACTTAACCACTTGTGCTCCGTTGTTCCGCGGGCGGGCAAGTCTCTGTGTCCTAGGACGCACTCCTGCGCCCTCGTACGCACTCGGACGCATAGCCCAGATTGTGGTGATGTAGGTGGTGTATGGCGTCCAAGTGCCACTGAAAAAAAAAAGCTGCAGACACAGCAGCGAACAGATTAGTTCATCTGATTGACCTCTCATTCGACTAATAAGAGCCTTGAATTGGGTTTCTGAAACCTTGAAGAGCCAATGAATGAAAACCTAGGAAGGAGGACCCGCCTACTGTGAATGCAGGAGCCAATTGAAGCACAGAAATTCAGGCTGGGTGAAGAGAGACTTACTGCTGCAGCAGATGAAAACAAAGGACGCTGGACGAATCTGCTACAGACCCCGCAGCATGGAGAACACCCACAAGTGGGACCTGCACTCATTCCAGCAGAATAGACGTTTAGGATTCTCTTCCGTCATCATAGACCGACGGAGGCCGACGACAAAGGTCGTAAGTCATTCACCAAAACCGCAATATTGGAATTATGTTTTGATCGGGATCCACGAGCAGACCAGCGTCGCGTTCGTCTGACAATGGGGAAGAGAAGTTCGCCAGGACTCTGCTGCTGTGAAGAGGTAAGGTGTTATAAGCTAAATTATTATTTATCCCTGAAAACTGTAATCCAAAATGACTTTTGACCGATCGGTAAATTACAACTGTACGGCGCACGCACTTCATACTTTGTGCGCTGCGATAAACGGTTCATTTGCCGTGTTCGGACCGTGAACGCCCCCCCCCCCCGCTGCAGAAGAGGAGCGGGGGGGGCCTTCACGGTCCGAACGCCCCCGGTCCGCGGGGGGAAGCCGCTCTGACTGCGCAGCGGTCGTCACATAGACATATGAGTCTATTCCTTCATGTAGCGATGGCCGTCCTCTGTAGCGAGGGGGGGGACAACCCCCCCCACACACACACACAGTAGCGAGGGGGGGGGGAAGCCGCTGTGACAGCGTTGCTGTGGAAACATGCAACAAGTGTAATCCGTCATGTAGCGAGGGCCAAACTCCATCCTTGGTAGCGGGGGGGGGACGACCCCCCCCCCCACACACACAGACACAGCCCTGAGTGTGACCTTTCATTAGAGCCTAAAATGAAGATTCTACATTGAATTATTCAAAAGTTACAGACGTTTTTCCAAACTGTGCCATTTGGCACAATTTGGCACAGTTCCAAAACGCCTGGGAACAGCCTGAGAACAAAGCTGTGTAAAATATTCATTTTTTGTGGTATTGTTACCAAATTTGGATCTCAGCTTGATAACACTTGGTTCTACATTTCTGTTGCATTTTCCAGCCGGATCGGACAGCTGTGTGTTATTTGCAAGCATTTGTATCCAAAAAAACACCGTGTCCAAATTTATTTTCTTCAAGTTCAGTATGTTTACATGACTGTAACTCAGTGGCCGGAGCACGTAGAGAGATTATGTTTTTTTTTGCCAAAAAATTCAAAATGTTTTCTTTTAAATGAGACCAACCCCATGAAGATGCTGCAAAGGGTTGAATAACAGCTTTCGATTTACTTTGGGCACATTATTTTTTGGCATTTTTAGGAAAATTGCCCGGAGTGCAAGGGGTTAAAGAATAGATATCAGTATGTATGTGTTGGTAACAAAAACTCACAGTTACTGAAGGTTACTTGTGGAGTCCCACAGGGTTCAGTTTTGGGGCCATTGTTATTCAATATGTATATAAATGATATATGTAAAGGTTCAGAAAAAATGCATTTAATATTGTTTGCTGATGACACTAATTTATTATGCAGTGGAAGCAATTTGGAACAACTTTTGGACACACTCGGAGAGGAATTAGGAAAGCTTAAACTGTGATTTGATTCAAGCAAATTAACGCTCAATTTAAGTAAGACAAAATTTATAGTTTTTAACAACCATCACAACAACTTAGTATCTAAACTCAGTGTAAATGGTGTAGAGATTGAAAGGGTATCCAAAACTAAATTTCTTGGTGTAATAATTGATAATAAACTGTGTTGGAAGTCACATATTAATTATATTAAAGGTAAAATATCCAAATCATTTGCAATACTACACAGAGTGAAATATTTGCTGAATCAACCCACACTATATACAGTACCTTGTATTATTCATTAATACTCCCGTACATAACATATTGTACTGAAGTATGGGGAAATACATATAAAACAAACATATATCCAGTCTTTATGCTTCAGAAGAGAGCTATTAGAATAATAAACAAAGCTGCTTACAGGGAACCAACAAACCCACTTTTTCTTAAATTAAAAGCTCTCAAGTTGAAAGATCTGGTTGACTTTAAAACTGCAGTAATAATGTTTAAAGTGAAGAATCTATCACTGCCCGCAAATATCCAAAAGCTGTTCCAAATAAGGGAGAAACAATATCATTACAGAGGAACATGTATATTTCAAAAACCTTCAGTGAGAACTACCACCAAGCAACACTGTGTTTCAGTGCAAGGAGTCAGATTATGGAACGATTTTGGACCTGAATTAAAATCATGTACAACGCTTGGACAATTTACACAAAAACTAAACGAAGAAATACTCCAAACATATATACAAGATGACATATAAAATCACATAAGGATTGTTATATCCAGTCTGCGTTGTGTTGTTGCTTAGTTTTTTTTTGTCACATTTTGTCTTAGCTTTGTTCTGAATTGTAATCGCTCTTGTTTTGTTTTTCTTTTGAATTCTTGGATGGAATATGGGTGGGCAATATAAGCTGCGGCTTCAGCCATCACCCATTTCGGATAACTTACGTTGAACTGTATAATCAGAGGAGTTATTGTCTAATTTGACCTTGTTGGATTTTCTTTCCCCCTTTGTTATATTATTCTGTTCCTTTTAATCTGTACTTTTAATCTATCCGAAATAAAGATTGATTGATTGATTGATTGATTGATTGATGTCAGAACACTCTCCACCACACCTCTGTAGAAGGTCCTGAGGATGCAGATGGGGAGAGAGGCCTGTTTGAGTTTTCTCAAGAAGTGCAGTCTCTGCTGGGCCTGCTTCCTGATCCCCAAGGAATTCTTGCTCCAGGTCAGGTCCTGCGAGATCTGCACTCCGAGGAACTTGATGTTCTCCACTCTCTCCACTAAATGGCCGCCGATGCTGAGGGGGACGTGTTCAAGCTGTGACCGCCGGAAGTCGATAATCATCTCCTTCGTTTTGTCCACGTTGAGCACCAGATTGTTCTCCCTGCACCAGCCCTCCAGGTCTCTCACTTCTTCCCTGTACATTGATTCCTCATCCCTCTGAATAAGTCCCACCACCGTGGTGTCGTCTGCAAACTTAATAATCTGGTTCCTCTCATGTCTGGATACACAGTCATGTGTTAGAAGTGTAAACAACAGTGGACTGAGTACACAGCCTTGATGGGATCCGGTGCTCAGCGTGACAGAGTTGGAGATGTTGTTTCCAACCCGGACAGACTGAAGTCTCTCAGTCAGGAAATCCAGGATCCAGAGACATGTGGCGGTGTTCAGACCAAGAAGGAGTAATTTCTCCATCAGTCTCTGGGGAATAATGGTGTTGAATGCTGAACTGAAATCAATGTACAGGAGTCTGGTGTAGGTGTCTTTCTGATCCAGGTGGGTGATGACAGAGTGCAGGGTGGTGACCATAGCACCCTCCGTGGAGCGGTTTCAACGATATGCAAACTGGAGCGGGTCGTGTGATGCAGGGAGGCAGGCTGTAATGTGTGGTTTGACAAGCCGTTCAAAACACTTCATCACAATTGGTGTCAGTGCAACAGGACAATAGTCATTCAGACAGGACACAACTGGTTTCTTTACCACCGGTACTATGATAGAGGTCTTGAAGAATCTGGGAACGATGGCCTGACTCAGGGAGATGTTATAGATGTCAGTCAGTACATCCGCCAACTCGCTTGCACAGTCTCGGAGCACATGTCCCGAGATGTTGTCCTGACCTGCAGCTTTACGTGGGTTGATTCTGGTTAGGGTCCTCTGTGTGTCCGCTGTGTTGATGGTAAAAGTTGGTCCGACCGATGGTGGGGATGGGCCAGCCATCCCTCTGATTGTCGAGTTTGATGCTTCAAAACGTGCAAAGAAGTCGTTGAGCCTGTCTGGAAGCGAAGCGTCGTCATCATCGACCCCCTGCCTCGACTTATAGCCCGTCAGTGTCCGAACTCCCTGCCACATCTGCTTGGTGTTCCTAGTGTCACAGAGGTGTCCCCGGATTTTCTCCGCATAGGCGCGCTTCGCCGTCTTAATTCCCTTTGAGAGCGCAGACCTGGCTGAGCGGAGGGCAATCCTGTCCTTCGCTCTGAAGGCTGCTTCTCTGGCTGTAAGCAGCGAGCGCACCTCTGCGGTCATCCAGGGCTTATGGTTTCCCCGCATAGTGATGGTCTTCACTGTAGTAACATCCTCTGTGCACTTCGCGATGTAGCTGGTGACCGTTTCAGCATACTCCTCCACATTTGTCTTGTCTTCCTGGGAGGCTGCTATTTTGAAGACCTCCCAGTCTGTGTGCAGAAAACAGTCTTTCAGTGCAGAGGTTGCACTCTCTGGCCAAATCCTGATTTGTTTCACTACTGGCCTGCTGCGCTTCAATAAGGGTTTGTAGGCAGGCACCAGCATCATGGATATGTGGTCAGAAAGACGGAGGTGGGGGCGGGGTATCGCCTTATATGCATCTGTGTTTGTGTACACTAAGTCCAACATATTCTCTCCTCTGGTCTTAAAGTCTACACATTATTTAAACTTGGGGAGCACAGTCTTTAAGTTGGTGTGGTTAAAATCCCCCGCAACCACCACAAAACTGTCCGGATGTAAAGTTTGGATTTCGCTAATAGCATCGTGCAGTTCCCCGAGTGCCTTCTTAGCATTAGCATTAGCGTTAGCGCTCGGCGCTAAGTAAACAGCCGCTACAAAGACGTTACTGAATTTCCTTGCCAGATAAAATGGCCGACAATTTACAATAAGGGACTCCACCTACGGAGAGCAGTGTTTAGATACTAATGTGGAGTTAACGCACCAGTTCTTGTTAACATAGATGCATAACCCACCCCCACGGCTCTTACCGGAGCTCGCCGTTTCTCTGTCTGCTCGGAACACTGTCATGCCTTCCAGTTGAATGGCCTCGTCAGGGATATTGTCGTGGAGCCATGTCTCCGTGAACTCAAGCACACAGCAGTCCCTCCACTCTCTCCGAGTTTCTCTCAGCAGACACAGCTCGTCCAGCTTGTTGTCGAGGGAGTGGACGTTAGAGAGAAGGAGCGACGGTACTGCTGGTCTGGAGGGGTTAGCCTTTAGCCTAGCATGGATCCCGGCCCTTTTTCCACGCTTTTGCTTGCGTTCCCTCCGTCTACGCTTCCTCCTCTCCCGGGTAGCTTCCAGTGGGGACTCCGCCAGAATTCCATGCTGGCGTAGAATGTCCAAGTCACAACTGAGCGCCGCGATTCTTGCAGCGTGCAGTACCTTGATGTTTAATAAGGTCTCACGGTTGTAAGTTTTACAGAATGTACGTCTGGGATGATCAAAACACTCAAAACTCACACTCGCTGATGCCAAGAGGGGCCGCTGCGTCCATGTGCGCCGCCGCCTTGGGATAGATAGGGTGAGGAGCTCAGTCATCTGGGAGAGGCTCAGAGTAGAACTGCTGCTCCTCCACATTGAAAGGAGCCAGTTGAGGTGGTTTGGACATCTGACCAGGATGCCTCCTAGACGCCTCCGACTTGAGGTGTTTTGGGCACGTCCCACTGAGAGGAGACTTCAGGGTAGACCCAGAACACGTTGGAGAGACTATGTCTCTCAGCTGGTCTGGGAACATCTTGGTATTCTCTCTGAAGAGCTGGAGCAGGTGGCCGGGGAGAGGGAAGTCTGAGCTTCTTTGCTTGAAGTGCTGCCTCGACCCAAACCTCTGGAAAAGCAATAGAAGATGGATGGATGGATGGATGGATGGAATAGCTTCTTCAAAATGAATCTAAACGGTAGTCTCTAATTCATTTATGAAAATATCTGGAACTAAAGCTGTGTGGTGAATGTTGAAATTAAGAGATGGATGACATTTTTCATATTAAAAAAAATAAATGTGCTGATAACTAAAAACTATACAAAAAATTATACTCAGAAATTCAGATAGCACTTTCATTTTTCAGCACAAAACAATTTGCAATATGATCATATAATTTATATCATTTCATGAATGAAAGATGTTAAATTTTATATATATATATATACACTACCGTTCAAAAGTTTGGGGTCACTTAGAAATTTCCTTATTTTTGAAAGAAAAGCACTTTTTTTCAATGAAGATAACTTTAAACTAATCAGAAATACACTCTATACATTGCTAATGTGGTAAATGACTAGTCTAGCTGCAAATGTCTGGTTTTTGGTGCAATATCTAGATAGGTGCATAGAGGCCCATTTCCGGCAACTATCTCTCCAGTGTTCTAATGGTACAATGTGTTTGCTCATTGCGTCAGAAGGCTAATGGATGATAAGAAAACCCTTGTGCAATCATGTTAGGTCTGCAATGCTGTAATTGCTGCAAATGGAGGATTCTTTGACAAAAGCAAAGTTTGAAGGAAAAAATTATTATTTCAAATACAAATCATTATTTCTAACCTTGTCAATGTCTTGACTATATTTTCTATTCATTTTACAGCTCATGGTGGTAAATAAGTGTGACTTTTCATGGAAAACACAAAATAATTGTGTGGGTGACCCCAAACTTTTGAACGGTAGTGTATATATATATATATATATATATATATATATATATATATATATACTGTATATATACTATATATATATATAACAACTCATTCTCCTTGAAGACTTCAATGCCAGAGTGGGTGCTGAACACGACTCCTGGCCCTCCTGTCTTGGACCTTTTGGCGTGGGCAGAATGAACGACAACGGACAGCGGCTGCTCGAGTTCTGCACATATCACGATCTGTGCATCACAAACTCATTCTTCAAGACCAAGCCCCAACACAAGGTTTCCTGACGACATCCGCGCTCAAAGCACTGGCACCAGCTGGACTTGATCCTGACCAGGCGCACCTCACTGAAGAACGTGCTAATCACCCGTTCGTTCCAGAGTGCAGATTGTGACACAGACCATTCATTGGTGTGTTGCAAGGTCAAGCTGCAGCTGAAGAAATTCCATCGTGCTAGACAGCCTGGAAAGGCACGGATTGACACCAGCAAGATGGCCCAACCAGAACTTGTTGAGCAGTTTGCCTCCACCTTTGAGAAGGAACTTGGTGTACCACAAGAAGGAGAATCTGCAAAGCAGAAGTGGGAAGAGCTGCAAAGCACCATCCACTGCACAGCCTTGACTACCTGTGGGAGGAAGACCTCGAAGTCACAGGACTGGTTTGATGCCAAGTTGACCGAGATGACCCCCGTCATTGAAGCCAAGCGCTCAGCACTTGCTGAGTACAAGAAGTACCCAAACGAGAAGAATCTCCAGATTCTCAGGGCTGCGAGAAGCAAAGTTCAGCAGACTGCTCGGCGCTGTGCCAACGAGAACTGGACTCAGCTCAGCCAAGACATTCAAACCGCTGCCATAACAGGGAACATCCGTGGTATGTACGATGGCATCAAGAAAGCACTTGGTCCGGCTCAAAGCAAGACGGCCCCCCTCAAATCCTCCACTGGGGAGATGATCACAGAAAAGAACAAGCAGATGGAGAGATGGGTGGAACACTACTCCGACCTCTACTCCAGACAGAACACCGTGACACCATCAGCCCTTGATGCCATCGACTGCCTCCCATCCATGGATGAACTTGACGCCGAGCCAACCATCGACGAACTCAGCAAGGCCATTGATAGCTTGGCCGCTGGCAAGGCACCCGGCAGCGACGGCATACCCGCCGACCTGATCAAGCACTGCAAGACCGCCCTACTGCTGCCATTGCATGACGTCCTCTGCCAGTGCTGGAAGGAGGGTGCCGTACCACAGAACATGAGGGATGCCAAGATCATCACCCTCTACAAAAACAAAGGGGAGAGAAGCGACTGCAACAACTACAGGGGCATCTCCCTCCTCAGCGTTGTTGGCAAAGTCTATGCACGAGTTGTTCTTGTTCATCTACAGAAGCTTGCCGAACGTGTCTACCCCGAGTCTCAGTGTGGCTTCCGCGCTGAGCGATCGACAGTAAACATGATATTCTCCATCCGCCAACTCCAGGAGAAATGCAGAGAACAGAACATGCCCCTGTACGTCGCCTTCATCGATCTCACCAAAGCGTTCAATCTGGTCAGCAGAGAGGGCTTTTTCAAGATCCTTCCAAAGATAGGATGCCCACCAAAGTTGCAAAGCCTCATCGAATCGTTTCATACCAACATGCAGGGGATAGAGCAGCACAACGGCAACGTCTCAGAGCCATTCAACATACGCAGCGGAGTGAAACAGGGCTGTGTACTTGCGCCAACCCTCTTTGGGATTTTCTTTGCTATGCTCCTGAGGCATGCCTTCAGCACAGCAACAGAGGGAATCTACCTGCACACAAGATCTGACGGCAGGCTTTTCAACCTCGCCCGCCTGAAAGCCAGAACCAAAGTACGCAAAGCTCTAATCAGAGACATGCTGTTCGCAGACGACGCTGCAGTCCCAACCCACACACAGCAGGAGCTTCAGACCTTGATGGACCGCTTCTCCCAGGCATGCAAGGATTTCGGGCTTACCATCAGCCTGAAGAAGACTAACGTCTTGGCGCAAGGCACGGAAGCACCACCAACTATCACCGTCGACGACTACAAGCTGGAGGTCGTGAATCAGTTCACGTACCTGGGGTCCACGATCAGCAACAACCTCTCCCTTGATACAGAGATCGACAAGAGGATTGGAAAATCAGCCTTCACACTCGCTCGCCTCACCACACGAGTGTGGGAGAATCCCAAACTCTCTGTCAAGACGAAGATGGCAGTGTACAACGCCTGCGTCATCAGCACACTGCTCTATGGGAGTGAGACGTGGACAACATACACCCGGCAGGAAAAGCGACTGAACTCCTTCCACTTGCGCTGCATTCGCCACATCCTGGACATATCCTGGCAGGACAAAGTGCCCAACACAGAAGTTCTGTCCTGCGCCGGCCTTCCCTCTATGTTCACTCTACTCAGGCAGCGCAGGCTCCGCTGGCTAGGCCACGTTCACCGTATGGAGGATGGCAGAATCCCCAAAGACGTCCTCTACGGAGAACTGGCGACTGGCAGGAGAGACGTTGGCCGCCCACAGCTGCGCTTTACAGACGTCTGCAAGAGAGACATGAAGGCCCCGGAGATCAACACAGAGTGCTGGGAGGACCTTGCAACGGACCGCTCCAAATGGAGAGGCACCCTGACCAGACAGCTCAAGGTGGGTGAAGAGAGACTGACTGCTGCAGCAGATGAAAAAAGGACCCGCAGGAAGAACCGCCACAGACCCAGCAGCATGGAGACCACCCACAAGTGCGACCTGTGTGACAGGGACTGCCATTCGCGCATCGGCCTGTTCAGCCACAGGCGGTGCTGTTCCACCAGAGTAGACGTTTAGGATTCTCTTCCATGGTCATATATATATATATATATATATATATATATACTGTATATATATATATATATATATATATACACACTACTCAAAAAAAGTTAGGGATATTCTGCTTTCGGGTGAAATTTCAGGATGCACCTAAAATGCACTATAACCTTTACAGGTGAACTTAATTTGACCTTCTATAACCTTTTGAATGCACATGTCCAACTGTCCAGTGTTTCAGTACTTTTTGCATAACTTGCTGTTCTCTAACAAGGTAAACGGTAAAATTCACAACAGGTGTTTGATCCATGAATCGACCAATAAATTTTCTGGTTTAATTAGAAATGGTATTCAAACAGTCCTCTTCATCATGCTGTTCACATTTTGACATCATGAGACCAAGACTACGCCTAACAATTTATCAACAGTACCTCACCATTGCGAAGCAGAGAACGTTCTCAGAGGGAAGTGGCCACTGAGCTTAGAGTGTCACAGAGTGTCATCAGCACGTTGCAACAGAGATACAGAGAGACTGGAAGAGTCACAGAAAAGCAGAGAAGTGGACGTCCTTTGGCCACATCCCACACTGATGACTGCTTCATTGTGAACAGTGCCCTGCAGAACCAGGTGATGAATGCTACTCAACTCCAGGCACATTTAAGGGAGGTGAGAGGCACCCAAGTGTCATGTCAGACCATTCAAAACCATTTATATCAGTGTGGTCTGCGTGCTAGACGACCTGCAGGGTACCTGACCACATCACCAGGTATAGGTGTCATCATCTTGCATGGGCCAGGGAACACTTATGCTGGTCAAGGGACCAATGGGCCTCAGCGCTGTTCTCTGATGAAAGGCGATTCATGTTGAGCAGAAATGATGGCCGCCAACGATGTTTGAGATGTCAAGGAGAGTGCTATGCATCAGCCACTGTTGTCACCAGATGAGCCTTTGGTAGTGGTGGTGGTGTTACAGTCTGGGCAGATGTGTCTTGTCAATATAGAACTGCCCTACACCTTGTGAATGGTACAGTGACAAGCCAATACTACTTGAATAACATCATTAATCCAGTCATTGTGCCCCTGTATGAACAACACAGGCCTAACTTCATCTTCATGGAGGACAATGCACTAGCTCATCGAGGTCACATCATTAGGGAACGGCTGCTGGAGGCTGGGGTACCTCAAATGGAGTGGTCTGTACTTTTTCCACACCTGAATCCAATAGAAAACCTAAGGGATCAGCTGAGTTGCCGTGCAGAGGCTCGTAATCCTGCACCCCACAACCTCAATGACCTGAGGGCCGCCCTTCAAGAAGAGTGGAATGCCATGCCTCTGCAGACAATAAATCGACTTGTGAACAGCATGAGATGTCGTTGTAGAGCTGTAATTGATGCTCAAAGGCACATGACAAGTTATTGAGACATTGGCATTTTTTGTTGTGGTAAACCCACCACTGTTGTTGGCTTTTGTTTCAATAAATTGTTTAAGATGAGGAACTCACCATTGCATGTTTCTACTTAAATGCCCTGCTTTCATAATATAATATTACTGTAGCGTGAACTTTTTACATTTTCCATAAATTTTACCCGAAAGCCAAATATCCCTAATTTTTTGTGAGTAGTGTATATATTTATATATACAGTGGTGTGAAAAAGTATTTGCCCCCTTCCTGATTTCTCATTTTTTCGTATGTTGTCACACTTAAATGTTTCAGATCATCAAACAAATTTAAATATTAGACAAAGATAACACAAGTAAATACAAAATGCAGTTTTTAAATGAAGGTGTTTATTATTAAGGGGGGGAAAATCCAAACCTGCATGGCTCTGTGTGAAAAAGTGATCACTGTCCTGCTGCTGTATCTAAGTGTGCTTCAGCTTGAGGTCACAAACAGATTGCTGGGCATTCGCTTCAGGATTTTTTGGTAGACAGCACAATTCATTGTTCCATTTACCACAGCAAGTCTTCCAGGTCCTGAGGCAGCAAAACAGCCCCAGACCATCACATTACCACCACCATATTTTACTGTTGGTATGATGTTCCTTTTCTGAAATGCTGTGTTACTTTTACGCCAAATGTAATGGGACACACGGCTTCCAAAAAGTTCTTTTGTCTTGTCAGTCCACAGTGTATTTTCCCAAAGGTTTTGGAGATCATCAAGATGTTTTATCGCAAAACTGAGATGAGCCTTTATGTTCTTTTTGCTCAGTAGTGGTTTTCGTCTTGGAACTATGCCATGCAGGCCATTTTTGCCCAGTCTCTTTCTCATGGTGGAGTCATGAACACTGACCTTAGCTGAAGCAAGTGAGGCCTGCAGTTCTTTGGATGTAGTTGTGGGATCTTTTGTGATCTCTTGGATGAGTTGTCGCTGCGCTCTTGGGGTAATTTTGGTCGGTTCACCACTGTTCCATGTTCTAGACATTTGTGGATAATGGCTCTCACTGTTATGTCTACTGCATTACTTCACAGCGAACAAGTAATTTAGTTCGTGCCCAAAATGCAGGGGAAGAGGACGTGTTTATTAACAGAAAGGGGTAACAAAATTACACAAAATACAAGAAAATGTTCAGTGGAAAGACAGTCTGTCACACAAGCAATGGATGTCCAAGCTCAGTTGGCAGGGGAGGAAGCCCCACTCGCTCCCAGGGCAGAACTGGGCAGCAGGAAAGAAGGGCAGTTAATAACAGAGGAAGACTTATATAGGGCTTCGGAGTTCAGTGGGCTCTGGGAAAAAAAACAATACCATAGCAGTCCAACGGGGAAAAGGGAACCCAACAGCTCCAGGACATCAACAAAGGCAGGTGACTTCAGGCTGAACTGTGTAATGCTGACTTATGCTGCGACACTGAATGCCCCCACTGTCACCCACTAAACACCAAGCAGACTAATGAATGACAAGTGGACGCAGGTGTGCAGCGGGAGACTGTGTATGAGTGCGTGTAAGGATGTGTGAGTGTGAATGAATGTGTGTGTGTGTGTGCATCCCAGGTGATGGCAATCTGCTGATAGGTGTCTGGCATAAAGAGGTGAGAGGAGGGCTTTGGCTGAGGACTGACAGAGAACCAATAATCTGCCAGCTGAAAATAATAAGAGCAATCAGAGGCTATAGCCACAGGTCATGAAACATGGCAGGAAACAACAGCCCCATACATGACAGAGCCCCCCACCCAAGGGGTGGTGACCAGACACCCATCGTACCATCAAAACAAAACAACCCCCCCCCCCCCCCCGGAACCCCTCAACTAACCAGGGTGGGAGGTGGGAGAAACAGGTCAGAAGGGAATTAACCAACAAAAAATACAACACAAGGAAGAATAACAATTCCCAACCCCAAAACGAAGACTAACCCACCCCAGCCCAACAGTCCCCAAGTTCCAGGGGCTGGCCAAAGTCCCAGGGCCCATGAACAGCCATAAGTTCAGGGGGCTGGCCAAAGTCCCAGTGCCCACGAACGGCCATGTGAACCAGGCCGGGTGGCCTATCAAGGTCCAACACCAGCTGGACCGCCAGGCAAAGTGAGTCGGGTGGCCTGCCTGGAAAACTTGGCCACCTAACCCGACGGTGCAATTCATCAGGCAGGTGGCCGTGGCTCTTCAGCCACCAGGCCAGGTGAAACAGGCCAGAAGGAGGCCCCCCCACCAGGAGACCCAGTCCCTTGGGTGGCCGGCCCGCATCATTGAGCCGCCAGGGCCAGAGGGGTGAGCGAGGAAGCAGCCTACCCACCGGGAAGCTTGGAGGTGGGTGGCCGGACCAGGGAAGGGAGACCCCTGCAGTTACTGGTGGCAGGACCCGATGGACCACGACGGTGCCCAGCAGAAGGAGGAGGAACACCCACAGGGCCTCAAGAAGAGAAGGAGAGACCCTGGTGTCCCCAGATTGTCTGGTAGCACCCTTGGCGGTCCCAGCATGGGACGTGAACTTGGTCGCATCCGCAGTGGACCTGGGCTGGGCCATGGCTGCACCCGCAGAGGCCCCGGCCTGGGACAATGTTGTACCAGTGGTGACCCCTTCCCGGCATCTCATTGCTCCCACGGTGAGCCCCGACTTGGCCTGCGTTGCACCCACAGTGGACCCCGACCGAGCCATGGTTGCACCCACGGTGGAGTCCAGCTGGACCCCTGCTGCACCTGCAGTGGGACCCGGCTGGGCCACTGCCAACCCCAACGCCACTTTTAAGAGCACCCAAGCCAGAAGGCGGTCAACCACGGACACCCTAGGCTGGAGCTGAGCACCCACAATGACCTCCTAAGCAGGGGAGGCAGGACCCACGACTTCCATGGGAGCGGCAGCAGCAACGATGACCTTCAATTCAATTCAATTCAATTCAATTCAATTCAATTCAACTTTATTTATATAGCGCCATTTCACAACAACAGTCATCTCATAGCACTATCAACTGTACGGAGAACCCCCACAGTTGCAGAAAGACCCCAGCAATCAGGCGATCCCCTGTGAGCAAGCACTTGGCGACGGTGGAGAGGAAAAACTCCCTTTTAACAGGAAGAAACCTCCAGCAGAACCAGGCTCAGGGAGGGGCAGTCATCTGCTGCGACTGGCTGGGGGGTGAGGGGATAGAGAAGAAGAAAAGAACAGACAAGTAGAGAGCAAACAGCACGATGGGGACTCAATCTATGGGAGAGAACAAACAAATGTTAATGACCAGCAAAAAAAAATATTTCATTGAGAGTGAGAAAAGGAGTGAGGCCCAGTGCATTACTGGAGGTCCCCCGGCTGACTAAACCTATTAGCAGCATAACTAAGGGAGGGTTCAGAAACACATGATCCTTCCCTAATTGTAGGCTATATCAAAAAGGTAGGTTTTAGCCCTATTCTTAAAAACAGAGATCGAGTCTGACTCCCGAATCCAGATTGGCAGCTGATTCCACAGGAGAGGAGCTTGATAACTGAAGGCTCTGCCTCCCATTGTACTTTTGGAGATTCTAGGTATTACAAGTAATCCTGCATTTTGGGAGCGTAGTGCTCTGTTAGGATAATACAGTAGTATCAGATCTTTTAAATAAAAAGGAGCCTGATTGTTTAGAGCTTTGTAAGTAAGAAGAAGGATTTTAAACTTAATTCTAAACTCTATGGGAAGCCAATGAAGGGAGGCCAGAACCGGAGAGATATGATCTCTCTTTCTAGTACCTGTTAAAACTCTTGCTGCAGCATTTTGGATCAGCTGAAGACTTTTTAAAGATGTTTTAGGACAGCCTGATAATAAAGAATTACAATAATCTAATCTCGAGCTAACAAAAGCGTGGATCAGTTTCTCAGCATCACTCTGAGACAAGATGCTCCTAATCTTGGCAATATTACGCAAATGATAGAAGGCAGTCTTAGAAACAAATTTAATATGTGAATTGAAGGACAAATCCTGATCAAAAATAACTCCAAGGTTCCTCACAGAGCTATTAAGAGAAAGAGTAACTGCATCCAAACTGAAAGTTTGATTTGGAAAGGAATTTCTAAGGTTTTTTGGACCAACAAGAATGACTTCAGTCTTATCTGAATTTAATAGCAGGAAATTACAAGTCATCCAAGCTTTGATTTCCTTAAGACAGGCTTCTAACTTGGCTAATTGATTACTATCATCTGGCTTCATTGACAGGTATAATTGTGTGTCATCAGCATAACAATGAAAATGTATACAGTGCTTTCTAATAATGTTGCCTAACGGAAGCATATATAAACTAAAAAGAGTAGGACCTTCAGCGGTGAGCCTGGATCCACAGACTCGTCCGGCACCAAAGGACTCTCTCCGGCGACCCTGGAGGAGGACTTGGACAGGAAACAAGAGGGGTCAGGGTCGCCGGCAGCGGCGGGGCCCGGCGAGGCGAGCTCAGGTGCAGCATGCGGCTGTAGCTGGCTCTCCTCACCTAAAGCTAGGCAAAAATGCTCTAATATAGAAAAGAGAAAGACAAAAGACAGCACTTGCCTTAGCTCAAGCTCCACCGCCGTCCAGGACTCCGATGATCCGGGTGATAATCCCACTGGTTCAGCCTCCTGGAGGTGCAGCTTGGGTGCTGACACTGCTGCGGTGGCCTCCACAGCAGGCATGATGGTCTGTGCAGTCTTAGTCTTCCCAGCTGTTATGACCCATGCTGGTGATTCCTCCGGCGTGGCTGCTGAGGTCTGGGTCACCATATCTACGGAGGAACGATCCTCCCGGACCTCTAGCTCCTCCTGGTCCCACTGGTTCGGTACTGGTGCTGGTGTGAATTCAGAGAGGACAGGAGAGAGCATGGAAAGGGCTCACCAGTTGCTCACTGGTGCTCAAAACTCAGGGCACTGCTCAAAACTCAGGGGACTGCTCTCCCTGAGTCTCCCAACCGAGAATCAGGCAAGACATTTCATTATTTATAGGAGTAAAATGAACATTAACTTGCCTGTCTCCCCGGGTAATGATGTTGGCTGCTGCTGTTGTTTGGGCGTCGTCATCCCTCCATCCAGGAAAGGCGGTGCTTGGCCCCTCTGTAGACTGTTTCGGAGCTGCCCCTCTTGCCACAGGAGTGGAAGCCACAGGTGAGGGAAAAAGCACCCCTCGACTGCCTGCAGATTGACCGAGGAAGGGGACCTCGCAATGGATGTGGAGGAGGGACTTGCAGACAGGACTGCTTGAATCAAGTCATATGAATGAGGATCCACTGCAGTGGTAACCGGGCTCGGTGTAGAAGCAGTTAGCTGGGCTGAATGATTGCTCCGGGAATCCGGGGCTGGATGACGTCGACGCCATTGACCTGGTGGCGGCCATCTTATAGCTGGAGGCGGAGTGGAGGAAAAGATGGTCGCAGACTGAGAAGAGCGTCTCTGCTTGGGCTTCGTGCGGAACGCCCTTCTCTTCAGGTCCAGGAAAGCCTGTTCGAGCGTGCAGACGGCGGATAGAAGTTTGGCGTATGGGGGTAATTCCAGAGGCCCCGGTGAGACCCCAGGATCCTTAACACCCCGTTAAGGCAGTCCAGTCTTTCTCCGGGGCCGTAGGCGTCGTACGCGTCCTCCAACAACTCCCAGATAAACATGGCTGCCTCCTGCTCCTCTCCTCTGGGATGTCCCGCTGCTCGTCCACTTCTGCCAGTGTGGACACGGCTCATCGAGGACATCATGCTCCGAACAGGTTAGTTGAAAAACACACAAAAAATGAGAAAACAGCATGCCTCTTCACTGCTTGGGCTCTTTGTTTTGGTCGCGGCGTACTGTTATGTCTGCTGTGTTACTTCACAGTGAACAAGTAATTTAGTTTGAGCCCAAAATGCAGGGGAAGAGGACGTGTTTATTAACAGAAAGGGGTAACACAAAATTACACAAAATACAAGAAAATGTTCAGTGGAAAGACAGTCTGTCACACAAGCAATGGATGTCCAAGCTCAGTTGGCAGGGGAGGAAGCCCCACTTGCTCCCAGGGCAGAACTGGGCAGCAGGAAAGAAGGGCAGTTAATAACAGAGGAAGATTTATATAGGGCGTCGGAGCTCAGCGAGCTCTGGGAAAAAAACCAATACTTTAGCAGTCCAACGGGAAAAGGGAACCCAACAGCTCCAGGACATCAACAAAGGCAGGTGACTTCAGGCTGAACTGTGTAATGCTGACTTACGCCACAACACTGAATGCCCCCACTGTCACCCAATAAATACCAAGCAGACTAATGAATGACAAGTGGACGCAGGTGTGCGGCGTGAGTCTGTTTATGAGTGCGTGTCAGGATGTGTGAGTGTGAATGAATGTGTGTGTGTGTGTGCATCCCAGGTGATGGCGATCCGCTGATAGGTGCCTGGCATAAAGAGGTGAGAGGAGGGCTGTGGCTGAGGACTGACAGAGAACCAATAATCTGCCAGCTGGAAATAGTAACAGCAATCAGAAGCTATAGCCACAGGTTATGAAATGGGGCAGGAAACAACAGTCTAGCACATGACACTCACTGTGGTTTGCTGGAGTCCCAAAGCTTTACAAATGGCTTTATAATGTTTTCCAGACTGATAGATCTCAATTACTTTGTTTCTCATTTGTTCCTGAATTTCTTTGGATCGCAGCATGATGTCTAGCTTTTGAGGATCTTTTGGTCTACTTCACTTCGTCAGGCAGGTCCTATTTAAATGATTTCTTGATTGAGAACAGCTGTGGCAGTAATCAGGCCTGGGTGTGACTACAGAAATTGAACTCAACTTTTCAAAGATGTGATAAAGCACCGTTAATTTATGTTTTAACGGGGGGGGGGGGGGTCACTTTTTCACACAGGGCCATGTAGGTTTGGATTTTTTTTTTTTTTTTTTGCCCTGCATGCATGCCCAAAACCGCATTTTGTGTTTACTTGTGCTATCTTTGTCTAATATTTAAATTTGTTTGATCGTCTGAAACATCTAAGTGTGACAAACATACAAAAAAGTGAGAAATCAGGAAGGGAGCAAACACTTTTTCACACCACTGCGCGCGCGCGCGTGTGTGTGTGTGTGTGTGTGTGTGCGTGCAGTCTTGTGAAAAAATTAGGATACCCTATTAAATATTCCGTTCTTTATTAAGAAATGTTCACATATCTATGTCTAACCTTGTTTTTGTTTTTATTTGCATTTTTTTAACATTTATTTTAGCCATTTTAAGTAGGAATGAATGTGAGGGTGTCCTAAAAAAGATGGGAGATGTCCTAATTTTTTCCTCACTATTTGTTTAGCATTATATTTTACAGAAAATCTGAAAAAAGTCTTTAATTCATTTTTAATTGTTTAGTTGTATTACATGAATCTCCCAGTATTTTAAACACTAACATTAAATATCCATATGTCCAAATATGTTAAAAAAAACACACACACACACACACACAGGCTTATACAGGGTATCCTAATTTTTCCACATGACTGTATATAAACTACAACACACACACACACACACACACACACACACACACACACACACACACACACACACAAAACAATGGTCAAGCCACAGTGCCCCCACACCAAAGTCTCTGAGCCAGAGGAAACACTGACCATGTAACATCACATAGCAGCCAATGTAAACAATATATAAAAGGATTATAATATGCCATTGTCTTGCATAATTAAAGGCAAATTTGTGCTTAACTTCATGTTAAAAAACTGGACATTTGATATTAATGTGAAAATGTTTAGCTATTTACGCTTGGCACTTAGTTTCTTTTTTACTGGCAACATCTACACAAATTTAGTCTATGTGCAGAAGTAAATATGAAGTTTTGATACATTTCCTTCATGCTTCATTGTTAAGATAACTATTCAATTACTTTACAAAGTTAGTTCAGCTTTGAAAAACATTTTGTCTAATCTTTTGTGTCATCCTAAATGAATTATGCCATGTAATTATATTTTAGACTTCCCATCTTAATGATGCTGTATGCAATTAGGAAACCCATTCTCTCTCTAACTTCTGCCAAGGTCAAATTTTACACCAAAGCAGCCGAGGCTGTGATGTGTATGCTCACTGCTACCATTCATTTATTGACCACTGAGTCCCACAGAGCAGTATTTCCAAACCTGGGGTCTGGGCAGAGATCACGGGAGGAGCAAAGCTTTGTTTGCTCAAAGGTTGTGAAAATTATATTTGAGCATATTAAACGAAAAAAAAAATCCTGCTGCTCCAATACTGTAAATTCTCCCAGTGTGGGATAAATAAAAGATTAACTTATATCCATCTGCATAATCAAAAGTTGGTATAAAACTGAAAACATAGACCCAAGCTGTCCCGAGTACCAATTTTGGAGCTCAATAATATTCCAGAGCTTTCATGTTTAGGTCAGGAGTAACCACAAAATCAGGCAACAGAGATTTAAGGCAACTGAGTGTAAAATATAATAATTTTATTGTAACAAACAACTGAGTTTTTTCTTATTTGTGTCACAGTGTGGTAGGTGTGGTATAAGAAACCACAGGGTTGAATGGCACCAGCGTGATGACACAGCCGTTGGGTGACGTCATCACGCCGAGCTAATATAATGGGAGAGTCGGCCAGCTTAGGCTCGCTTGGCTCTCAGATATACAGCACTCAACCTCCCGTTAGCAGACCAAGCTGTAACCTATTACTTTGTACAATAAAGTTTGTGTTCAAAAGCAACACCACTTTCCACTGGTCATTTTGGGTTTCCGGACATAACCTTTGGCGACAAGAGTTAAACCATGGAAGCGTGCTTGAGGCCACTACGATTGTTTCTGGAATATGCCAGTGAGCCACCTGTACCGTGGCCACGCTGGCTCGATGCTTTTGAGACTTATGGACCAATGGAGTCATTTGCTAATTCAGTTGAGCTGCTAGCTAGCTACTCCGCCACACCTGACAACGTGTTGGCGCGGCGTATTAGGTTCCGCCAATGGCAACAGAAGGCTGGAGAAACAACACAACAGTTCGTCACGGATCTTCACCACCTAGCTAGCATGTGCAGGTTTGGTTTGTTGGAGGAGGAAATGGTGCTGGACCAGTTGGAGGAACACACTAGCAACCCGCAGCTGTGGACGAAGATGCTAACGGTGCCAAACGACATGATGCTAGCTAACACCATTGAGCTAGCATTTCAGCTGGAGTCCACCGACAGGTGTCCCCGGAACACAACAACCCGGCGCAGATTCTAACAATGATGATAGCAACACATCGCCACGAACAGACTTGCCAGGTGAGGGGGAGAAGCGGCCAGACTACTTCTGAATCCACGCACAGCACCAGCCTACAGGAGCCACCGCTGGATGAAGAGTCCACAATCATACAAAAAAACAGTAGTCACCGGACATCTTCCGACTCCATGATCGGCATCGGACTCCAGGAACTGACACAGTGACGCAGGATGGAGTCCATGACCCACCAGGATGCAGCACAACCACTACAACCTGGCAGACGCCCCATGACAGATATAAGAACTGCACCACCGTGACCACAACGCCTTGTGCAGCCGAACAGGATGTCACTCGTAGTGATGGACTGGGTCAGCACCAGCACAGCCTCCACCACCACTGGCACCCATCAGAATCGTTACGCAGCTGGGTCCAGTGACATTCCAGCTGGCAGTTGGTTCAGTGTGGCTCCGTTGAGTTTGAGTAACAGTTCCGGATGACGAGGATTCGCGGGAGTCAGCTGGCACGGTGTGGGACCCGAACTGGGGTTATGTGAGAGACGATCCCAGTCCACGGACTCCCACATCTCCAGGGGCGCATCCACCACGGGCTCGCTACAACGCCCCTCCAACCGGACTGCCTTCTTCATGGAGGCTGAGCATGAGCTGAGACTCATGTCCTCTGAACAAAAAAATATAAATTACAAAACAAGGCGAGGACATGAGCTCAACCTACGCCCTGACATTACTCCCCTCTTAAGGGGTGGTTTCCAGACGACCCTCATACGAATACCAACCAAAAACACAAAACACCATCCCAGGGTGGGTGGTGGGGGTACAAGGCTAGGCAGGCTAAAGCAAGTCCTTTTTTCCCCCACAGAGTCCAAAACAAAACTACAGTTCGTGGGTCAAACAAAGTCCAAGGCCCCAAAACAAAAACAGGGCAGGTCGGGTGGCCTGCCAAAGTCCCAGGACCACCGGACCAGAAAGCAAGGCAGTTCAGGTGGTCTTCCAAAGTCCTGGGGCCACTGGACCAGAGAACAAGACAGGTCAGGGGGTCTACCCAAGTCAACGGGACCCCAGACCACAGTACAGAGTGGGTCGGGTGGTCTACCAGAGTCCCTAGACCACCAAACCAGAGAACAAAGCAGGTTGGGGGGCCTAACCCAGTTCATCGGCCTCCAGACCTCAAAACATAGCCAGTCGGGTGGTTTCCCAGAGTCCCTGGACCACCTGACCGGAGAGCAGAACAGGTCCAGAGATAACTGCAAGGGCGCTTTAAAATCAGGTGAAAGCGACAACATGGAAATTTTAAACTGAGGAGCTGATAACAAGGAGCCCTTAAACTCAGGAGGTGATAACATGGAAACTTTAAATTCTAGAAATGTCATAGAAGCCTTAACCTCAGAAGATAACACAGGAGCCTTAAGCTTTGGTGAGAATAACATGAGAGCCTTTTGCTCTAAAATGGATGACTGAGGTGTGCTAACCACAGTAGCAGATGACGGGTGCATGCTAACCTCAGGGACACATGATGGAGGCTCTCCAGCCACAGGATGACATGACAGAGGAGGCTCCTTGGCCTCTGGAACATACGGAGGAGGCGTCCCGGCCTCCGGAACAGGTGATGTGACCCGACCATCGACGAAGCCAGATGATAAGGGGTGAAGGTCCTCAAGACCTGACGTCTGGGAATCCATCCCCGAAACAGCCACCTCAGACAGGGAGGAAAACATAACACCTGGGTCACTACAACAGGCGGCAGTGGAGTTCGGCAGGGAAACTCCAGAAGCAGAAGGTAGCTGCAACTAGGTCCCCCCACTAAGAGCTAGACAAGACCTCTCTAAAACTGATGTTAAAAATATAAGGAAGAAAACTTGCCTGAGCTCTTGCTCCACCACTGACGAGGACCCCGGTGACTCTGCAGTTGCAGTCCAACCAACAGGCGTGGTAGCAGATGAGGCGGGGTGATGACAGGCAGAGCAGGAGCAAGATCCTGCACCTTGGGCTAAGCAGGAACAGGAGCGTGCACTCAGGCTGAGCAGGAACAGGAGCGTCCACTTCGGGCTGAGCAGGAACAGGAGCTGATGGTGGTGCTGGGGAGCGGTGTGGAGCTGGTACAGGAACTGGGGGGCACCGTGGAGCAGGCGCAGGAACTTCTGGAATGGCAGACTCCTCCATAATCAGTTGGTTCCCTTCCAGAAATGGCAAGCACTCCGAAAACACAAAAGGGGAAACAGGAGATGCAAGTGAGGATTGGTGGATGGAAGCAGCAGCAGAAATGACAGCAGAGATGGGTGGAGAGAGCTCAGTGGTGGTAGGTGACGGACACTGAGCCCCCTCACCAGGAACAGGACAGGACCTTTCATTTAAAGGTGTAAAAAATGAAAAGATACTTGCCTCTGTTCCAGCTCTGCTGCCGCTGAAGAGTCAGATGATCCCTCCCAGGATATGATGGGGTTTGCCTGACGAGGAGCCGTCGCACGGTCATGTGGTGCAGCATCAAGGGAGGAGGACACGGAGATCTGGGATGCTTCCGCGGGAGAAGAAGGGCTGGGCTGCTGTGTTCGCCGGTGGCTTCTCCTCCTTCTGCTCCTCCCTGGGCGCCCGTGACGTCCCTCCCAGCCCCCAGAACTTCCACTGCAGGGACGGGCCCAAATGCAGGAGTCCGGTGAGCTGGGGATAATGCTGCAGCATGGGGAAAGCCTCAATCACCTCAGTGGTGCCTCCGGGGCATCTGAGGGCTTTCTCTGCCATGTTGGCGGCATAGGCGTCCTCAATGAGGGCCCGGATGCGGGAAGCAGCCCAAACTTCCTCGTCGTCGAGGTCCATTTTGTAAAAACTTTCTGTCATAGTATGGTAGGTACTAGACCCAAATGCTGGACATAAGTTTGGCAGTCTTTTATTATTAGCTGGTCACCCTGACGCAGCTCAAGGGTTTAAAACAGAAAATAAACACACAGCTCGGAAGCTGTAACAACAAGGCAAAACAGATTAGACTAGGGCATGATAAGAATTAGGCAGGATACAGGATGTATGGACAAGGCAGAAATGCATAATCATGCCAACATGACTAAAAGAACCCAAACAGAACAGAAGTGGAACAGAATTTAAATAACCAAGGGGACAATCAAGACAACACCACACAGGTGGGGAGACCAATCATGACTGACAGCTGACACATGAGGAAACAGAGGTGACAGGATGGGGCGGGGCT
Source organism: Pholidichthys leucotaenia (assembly GCA_020510985.1). NCBI lineage: Eukaryota > Metazoa > Chordata > Actinopteri > Cichliformes > Pholidichthyidae > Pholidichthys > Pholidichthys leucotaenia. The sequence continues at coordinate 36,037,812 of CM035845.1, read as the reverse complement.
GCACACACAACGACAGACGGAGGAGACACAAAACATGAACAGATGATCAGGCAGGGGTGTAGCCGGGGGGGGGGGGGCTGAGAGGGCTGCAGCCCCCCCCCCAAAAAAAAAGAAGAAAAAAAGGGAGAAAAAGAAAAAAAAAAGTAAATAAAGAGCAAATTTTGAGTAGTTTGCATTGAAAATGTTAAGAAATCTGTAGTGGACAGGGACCTGTAGTTGACAGGGGGCTGAAACCAAAGCTTTGCCCCGGGCAAATGCCCCAGGCATTCAGAATGGTGGTGGTGGTTGGGGTTCAGCCCCTCGTTCACAAATTCTTGGCTACACCACTGATCAGGGGAGCCAAGACCATGACAGTCATAATGCAAATAATGGCTCAACTACCCTCCTGATCATAATAATGATAATAATCAAAACCCAAGGTGAAGCAGGAGAAAATATAAAACAAGAACAGAATCAAATCTAGAATAACAAATAAAAAATAAATACAGAGAAACCCAGAATGCAAACTAAAGGAGAGGACATGAGCTGAGACTCATGTCCTGGTAACAATAAAATATAAATTACAAAACAAGATGAGGACATGAGCTCAACCCATGCCTTGACAATTTGGACCCTGGGAGACAACCTCGGGGCGAGAAAGGAGCAGGAGTGAGAGTTGGCACAGGTATACTGATATTTGGTTTCAATGTTTTGTGAATAATTTCACACCCTTTTTGCTTTTCTTCTTAAATTTTTTTCTTTGCCCAAGGTACAGGTCTAGTAAAAAAAACAAAACAAAAAACTATCAACCAGTGAAACCACACATCCCTTTCCACCAGTGATGCTTTGATGCAGTAATTCATGCAAAAGGATCCCCGACCACGTATTCAGTGTGTACATGGACATAATTTTCAGTAGGCCAACATTTCGATTAAAAATCCACTTTTTAAAATTGATCTTATGTAATATTCAACTTTTTTGAGAAACTGAATTTTGGGTTTTCATTAGCTGTAATCCACAATCACCACAATTAAAAGAAATAAACGCATGAAATATATCACTCTGTGTAAACCAGAAGCTTACATACACTGTATAAAAAAGACACATAACCTTTTTTTCCTCACTATCTGACATTAAATCAGACTAAATGTTTCCTGTTTTAAGTCAGTTAGGATACCAAAATTATTTCTATTTGCTAAATAATTTTTATATTTGCTAAGTATTTTTTAGAGAATTTTTTTATTACTTTCTTCAAAGTCATAAGTTTTCATGCACTATATGCCTTTAAACAATTTGGGAAAGCCCAGCTGACGATGTCATGGCTTTGGAAGCTTCTGATAGGTTAACTGACAACATCTGAGTTAATTGGAGGCACACCTGTGGATGTACACAGGGCCCACATTTGTTTTTTTTGGGGGGGAAGAGGGGGTTGATAAATACAAACAAAGTTCAATTTCTCTCTTGTAGTTTTTTTTAAATAATTATTAATATTAATACATGTTTACTATAGAACTTAAATATTTCTCTCCATTAAGCCATAACTCAGCAAAGACAAATTGGAAGAAAATTGACAAACTGAAAAAAACACAACCCCCCCCCCCCCCTTCACTCTGCATTGAAAATGGTTAAAGCAACGCTATGTAAGATTTTTACCTTACAATAATGTTTCCAAAAGTTATTTTGATAGTACATCAACCTTTGATTGGGTTAATGTGACGTCCCCACAGCCTGAGTGGGCCCACAATACTTGTAACAGCTCTGCTCTGAGTAGGAACTCTGAAAAGACTACAACTATGGCAACTATTATCTCAGTCACAGCAGCCAATCACAGGGTGCTTTGCTGTTGTTGCACTGCTGAGGTGCTACTTTAAGGCCTACAGCATCAGCAGCGGCCTAAGCAGTGAACTGGTTTCTGCTGCTTTGTTGATCACCGTCTCATTGCTTACAGACATGAGAATTTCCTTTTCCGTGTTCATAAGCGAGAAAGCCTCTAAATGCTGCTGAGTCAGTGAGCTTCTCAGCCTCTTCTTCACAAACTTCAGAGGAGAAAAACTTTGCTCACATGCAACTTCTTATATATTTACATAGCTTTTATTCTAAATATTCAGCTCTTGTAAATTTAGTTTTCCATTAATTTTGGTGCATTCCTCATAAATTTTATGATTTTTTTTTTTCAAATTTGTAATGTCTTGAGTAGCTTTCATCTTTTTTCATACAATGCAAATTTAGTCATGCAAGTTTGTGACCGTTTAGGTAAAATTTGGACTTTATCATCAAGTTGCAATTTTTTTTTCTCTTGTAAATTTGTGAACCTTTTCTCATAAATTACATTTGGTATTAAAATCAGATTTTATTTATTTTTTTTGGGGGGGGGTACATATTTGAATACTGCATTTGAAACCTAAATACTAGTTTAATGAAGGAATATTCAGATAATCAGATGTTCGGTACAGCCCTAACTGTTATGATTCCGAACGCGGGTCACAGTCGTGCTCGGGTCTTTTGGTTGCTGGTGATTTTCTGTTTATGTATTTGTTCTTGTTTTTCCTCTATGATGGTTTGTGCTTTTATTTTGACAGCAACCTTATCTGACTTCCTGCTGTCAAACGTGTTCGCAGGTTGTCGCAACTGTTTTTAGTTGTCTCTGATTATGTTCTCACTCGTGCACCCACAGCTGTTCCACATTTTGGTTTGTCCCCAGCTGCCTTATTTAAGCTCACTAGCGGGGTTCGTTCCTCGCTGCGACCTCACCTTGTGCAGACAGGAATCCCCACGTCTGAGTCCTGTTTATTTCTGCTTAGTACTCAGCCTCGCCTGAATATTGTAAGTTACCTATCGTGGTTTTCATTATGTGCGTTTTCTGTAAGTCACCCTTCGTGGCCCTCTGATTGCCTTTTGTAAGTGCCCCTCGTGGCTTTTATTTGTGTTTCTTTGCCATTAAATGTGCAAACTCAGAGCAGGTGATTGGTGCCTCATTTCTCCCCTGAAAGGGTCATTTATGACACTAACAGACCTTTATTTTCATATTAATCCACAATGTAAACAATATTCTACTGCATTTCAAAACATGAGAATATCATGATTCATAAATTAATTAAAAGAATGAAGTCATAATAATCACACTTTAAAATAAATGCTTCAAATAGCTCTATTTACATGATAAATATAGGAAAATATAAAGTTTAACTCCCCCTGAGTCCATGGTGCTCAGCCAAAAAAAGGTGGATTGTCCACTGGCGATCTGTCCAGGGTGTACCCTGCCTCTCGCCCAAAGATGCTGGGATAGGCTCCAGCCCCCCCGCGACCCGAAAAGGATTAAGCAGAAGAAGATGAATGAATGAATGAATGCCCTCTCTGGGTTGGGGACGAGCTCCTGCCCCAAGTAGAGGAGTTTAAGTATTTCGGGGTCTTATTGATGAGTGAGGGGAGAATGGAGCGAGAGATTGACAGACGAATCAGAGCAGCATCTGCAGTGATGCGAATGTTGTACCGGTCTGTCGTGGTGAAGAAGGAGCTGAGCTCTAACGCAAAGCTGTCGATTTACCGGTCAATCTATGTTCCAACCCTCACCTATGGTCATGAGCTTTGAATAATGACCAAAAGAATGAGATCACAGATATAAGCGGCTGAAACATGCTTTCTCCATAGAATTGCTGGACTCACCCTCAGAGATAGGGTGAGGAGCTCAGTCATCTGGCAGAGGCTCAGTGTAGAACCGCTGCTCCTCCACATCGAAAGGAGCCAGTTGAGGTGGTTTGGGCATCTGATCAGGATGCCTTTCTGACACGCTGGAGAGACTATGGGGCAGATTTACTAAGGCAGCGCAAATTAGCGAGTGCACAATTTAGACAGAGCGCCTAAGAGAGTGGCCAATTTTTGCCAGTGATCTACTAACAACACGCAAAATTATGAACACAGACGCAGTCACTTCATTTCAGCAATGACCACCCATCCACCAAGAGCACTGGAAAATTGCGTGCAGGCACAGCTGATGAGGAAGTGGGTCATCAACACAGGCACAGCTAGTTCAGAGGAGCATAATATGTAAAGGTTTTTTTAAGCTTTTGTCTTAGCGCAAACCCCACTAAAATAGTTTGTTTTTGTTCATTATATTTCAAAATTTAGATTTTCATTTAACATGGCAGACTTTTTTGTTTAATATGTATAAGTGAAGTATCTAATTTAAAAAAAGACTACTCATGAATAAATTGATTTAACCAACGTGTTTATTTTATTAACATTAGAACTATCATGGTCTGATGGAGACTATGGGGTTTTATTATGTGAATAACTTTGTTTTAACAAAATCTACAAATCTCCCAGTTCACAACTTTTTATAAATGCCACTGAGCAATTTCAGGGACGTTTCTATGAACCTGTGTGCTCTTTTTGTTAATAATCTTATTGATGTTTTCCTCCTATACTGTGTATCCTGAACTGGGAGAGAGAAATAGAGCGAAGAGGGAACTGAATTACCATTTTATGCACAGCAAAAAGAAATACTGTAAATATAGAAATATGGATAGAGGGGGGAAAATAAGAAGAAAACTGGCAATGTGGAAGATTTTGCTTCAAGAGACAGGGGGAGCTGATAGGAGAGGAAAACTCCAGATCTGAGTCTAACCGCCACAGAAAACAAAATGATAGATCAAAAATGAATTGATTGAGACTGAATCAATAATCAATAAGCGGTTTCCAAGTTTTGAGCCATTTATTCCACTCTGATCAGAGGAGGGAAGAAGTCACAGCATGGAATGTCTCAGAGCCTGCACTCGCGTTCTCCCTAACAAATCTGGGGCTCTTTATACTCTAAGCAAACAGTCCTTGAGTTCATCAATAGGCTGGTGATAGCTGGAGACAGCTCCAGGGGATCCTCCCTGGAGACAGCTTATGTAACTGCCGTAATCTATAGATGACTCCGGACATTCTGAACAGGCTTTGTTCTTATAGATGAATGGACATCCTGACTCTGGACATCCCAAATAGGACATGTTGGTATGATAGAGCAATAAAGCCTAGGTCATTACCTACGTCATTATTTACAATCTTGTTCAGTCTAATCTCACAGTAAAAAACAGACATTCCTACAGGCTCTGAGACAATGGAAAATCACAGAGAATCAGACATTGGTTCATTATACGCACCAAATATAAATGTAACATAAAACAAGAATAATACAGAATTAAAATCATATAGAATAATATAATGAAACATGAAAATATCCTATCAAAAAACCAGAGTCATTATTGGCTGACACCATCTGTATGTCCACTTTGGGTATAAGGGCTCCTACTGTATCCTATTGTATGGATACAAATTAATGTAGTAGGCTATATACAGTATAAACAAATGAATTTTTTTTAAAAAAACTGCCGGCTGATGTCCAGTTCAGCATAACACCAATCTCTGTGACGCCGTTGAGATTCATGTAATTTGTTCTTCTGTCATGTCAAATAAAGTCACGCACAGAGAGAAGCTTCTGCCATGCGCCCTAGGTTCTCACCAGTGTCTCCTCCTGGCACCAACAATCGCTGTCATGTCAGGCGCAGATGAATTAAGACAAGCTTTTTTTGAACGTTAAATCCTGGTGCATTTAGCTGGAGATTGACAAACCTTACCGCAAAAACCGCAAACCTTAGTAAATCACGTTGCGCCGGTCATTTAAATACTCTCCTCCCTCAAATTTGTGCTTTGACATGACAACTCCCACAAATACATATGCAATGAGGCCAGGCGCAAAATTAACATAGTCCACGCCTTTCCACCGCTAATTTTGCCCTGCACCCTTCAGTAAGTCTCAACAGTAGATTTTTAACACCAATACAATGTTGCGGTGATTTACTAACATCAGTAAATCTGCCTCTCTGTCTCCCAGCTGGCCTGGGAACATCTTGGTATCCTCCCAGAAGAGCTGGAGCAGGTGGCTGAGGAGAGGGAAGTCTGGGCTTCTCTGCTTGAACTGCTGCCTCTGCAACCCGGACCTCCAGAAAAGCGGTAGGAGATGGGTGGATGGATGGATGGATAAAGTTTAACTTTTTAAACAGAATTATGAAAATATAACTGTTTCACAGTTTTCTATTTTGTAAAATGTACTAGTATAGTTTAAAACATCTGGTTTTTATGTACAGTAGAACATCTCACTTTGTCTGTTTTCTGCTGCAATAATACTTTAAAGAGATATTACTGTAAACTACTTTGCTTTAATTAACAAAGCCTGTATAATTTATGTTGTATGTTCTCTACCTGTCCTCTCTGTCCAGCTGACCTCCTTCTGGTTCTGGCTAATTGCTGGCTTTTCATCTCAGTAACCAGGGGGTTGGGTTTTTTGCTGACAGATGCTACAAAAACATTTAGTAAAGCTGTTATTTTACTGCAAACACAGGCCTGAAATTAACATTTTCTAAGTAAAATTCTGTGATTTGCTTTACTGGGCCAAATATTATTTCATTTCACTTGGCATTTTTCTTGGTAATAACTGGCCACATGATAATTAGGTCTACAGCTTCATCATCCATCCTCTGTCTTTACCTTTAGTCGCCACCTCTGTGTTTTTTGAAAATAAATCTGTTAGTTTAGCATATTTTGCAGCGTCATTATCCAAAGCCCTCTTTCTTTTTCTTTAAAATTCTGGCTTTTTCTGCTCCTTCGGGTCTTTTTTTTTCCTTTCATGTTTAAGTGCAGGTTAGTTAGTTAGTAGTTCACATAATATAAGAGTTGCAGCGCTGCTGCTGAACTGTAGGGAGTGACTGAAGGTAGGGAAGGGGGAATTCCCGCAGGGGGAGGAACATCTATTTTATCCATTTCCATGCATCCAGAGACTGTAGTGCAGTGTCTCCGCTGTAGAATGTGAAACATCATGTGTACTTTTACCACAAGTTATTGGATTACATTGATAGTCGCTTTTTTTCCCTCACCAGAACACTGGCCCTGTAGTGGTCCAGCCCCCTGGGAATCCTCCCGACTCTCCCTATGACCCACTCCAAGCCTGAACACACAGCTTCCTTGTTTGACATCATGGAAAAATCAAAAGAAATCAGCCAAGATATCAGGAAGAGAATTGTGGACCTCCACAAGTCTGGTTCATCCTTGGGTGCAATTTCCAGATGCCTGAAGGTGGTACGTTCATCTGTTCCAACAGTTATATGTAAGTATAAACACCATGGGAATGTTCAGCCATCATATCAGTCAGGAAGGAGACGGCTTCTGTGTCCCACGGGTGAATGCGTTTTGGTGCAAAATGTATGTCTCAACCCCAGAACAAAAGCAAAAGACCTTGTGAAGATGCTGGCTGAAGCTGGTAAAAGAGTGTCATTATCCACAGTGAAACAAGTCTTGTACTGACATGAGTTGAAAGGCCACTCAGTAAGAAAGAAGACATTACTCCAAAAACAAAATAAAAAAAGGGCAGATTACAGTTTGCAAATTCACATATGGACAAAGACTTTGATTTTTGAAGACGTATCCTGTGGTCTGACGAAACCAAAATTGAACTGTTGATGGTTATAATGACCATCATTAAATTTGGAGGAAAAAGGGGGAAGCTTACAAGCCTGAGAACACCATCCCAACTGTGAAGTACGGGGATAGCAGCATCATGTTTTGGGGATGTTTTGCTGCAGGAGGGACTGGTGCACTTCACAAAATAGATGGCATCATGAGGAAAGAACATGATGTGGAAATATTGATCCTAAACATACCACACAGTTAGTTACAATGTGATTTAAGGACACTAAAGTCAATGTTTTGGAGTGGCCATCACAAAGCGCTGATCTCAATTCCATAGAAAATTTGTGGGCAGAGCTGAAAATATGTGTGCGTCCAAGGAGGCCTACAAACCTGACTCACTTACACCAGTTATGTCAGGAGGAATGGGCCAAAATTCCGGCAAACTATTGTGAGAAGCTTGTGGAAGGATAACCAAAACATTTGACCCAAGACACACAGTTTAAAGGCAATGCTAGCAAATACTAAGGAAATGTACTATGTAAACTTCTGACTTTGAAGAAAAGAAAAAAATTATCTTTAAAAAATTATTTAGCAAATATACATAATTTCGGAAATCCTAACTGACCTAAAATAGGAAAAATTTAGTCTGATTTAATGTCAAGACAGTGAGAAAAAAAGTCTATGTATCAGCATATGTAAACATCTGGTTTCAACTGCGCAGAGATTATCATTATACCAGTGGCATAAAATTGTCTTCATTATGTCAATAATATCTATCTATAAATGCAAGAATCTCTCTGTTTGTGTGTGTGTGTGTGTGTGTGTGTCTGTCTGTCTGTCTGTTCCTCACATATCTCTCAAACTGTTCATCAGACTGACCTCAAATTTTAAGTGCTTTGTTGAGGTTACAAGAGTGTGCATCCCTGAGTATGGAGTTGCTCAGTGAAAATATGTAATTTTTATCAATAGAAGTTTTACCACCGCTCTGTCACCACTCTCTCTTCATGCCCTGGCTTCAGGGAGTGTGGGCAGGGTTTAGCTCTGTGTGTGTGTGTGTGTGTGTGTGTGTATGCGCTGCAGGCAGCAGCTGAGCAGAGCTCTGTACAGGATTTTCTTGTTAATAAATGCTGGAAATATGCCATTATAGGGTAGCTTCAAGTTAGAAACCTGTTCAATTATTCCCTTTATCACTGGATCATAATTTTGCCAACTCCGACTGCACAACAACTTCAACATTTCGAGAGGGGGGAGGGGGTGTCCAGGGTTGAAACCGTCAGACAAGCAGGCACACAGTAACGGCACATTTACTGGATGCTGCAAATTCCTTTTTCCCTTTAAACAGCAAACCGTGAGTCCGGACCGCTGTAATATCTAAAATGTAAAGTTAATAACTGTCCCAGGTGCCGTTTGGCAACATAACCCCTAGTGGTCAAGAGTGGTAAAGATTTTTTGTCAATAAAATAGTTCAGATTTCCAAGGCTATAACTTGAAAGTTGCAAGAGATAATGGCTTACTGTCAATTAGAAAGATGTAGAATATGATCCAAAGTTTCAGACAGGAATAAATTTACGCATCGAACTTGCATAATGTCGCGGCAGCTATATAAATTACATAACTCAGTCAAAAGTGGACTTTGGACATATTTACACAAAGAATGGTTTGGTTTTTTGGCACCGTTTTCTCTACATGGGCATTTTGTTATCTTCAAAGTATATGAACCACAAAATCAGTACAGGGTAAAGAAACAAAGAAATTCGTCACTTACTGTTGGCGAAGGGGGGCTTGCTGGCTGGCGTGGTCGCTGCATTTTCGTCCATCGTGGTCATTATTTTGCGTTCTGTCTGTCATTTACGCTCTCTACCACATCTACAAAGTCTTATGATTATCCCACGTAAATTTTGCTTGTATCCCACGGCTATTTTTCATGTACAGAGCCATTTATGTGACGGTACATGACAGTGCATGGCGGCCATAATTGCTTCCTGGGCTCAAAGAAGGAAAACAGGAAAAGGAAATAAGGATTTCTTCTTCTTGGGTGTATTACGTGTCATCCATGAGCCCTCCAGCGCGTGCCTGCCACCTTCTGAACTGGCAGATCAGTACAAATTGTCAGTACAGCTAGGGAGTTAAAGGGATGTCAGAGTGAGTTGACAGGTGCAGTTGTCGCACTGTGCCACTGAGGGCGCATGAAATCTGACAGTTAAAATACCAACATGACTGTGGAGCGGAATGGCCAGAAGACCCACAGTTTAGGAGAGGGGAGTCTGTGGTGGCTTCTCCTTCCCGTGCGGTACCGGTGCCACCGGTACTAGCCACGCTGTTTATTAGGGCCCAAGCCACTGACAACGTCAGTGGGTGAGAGCCCTATTGTAATATCTAGGATTATTTATTATTAACCTTATTTATATAGGTAAATCCCATTGAGACACGGAGTCTCATTTTCAAGAGAGCTGTTTAATCAATCCACAGCGGTCATCTGGCGTGTAGAGGAATGAAGCTGGTCTCCTTTATTTTTGTGCATAATAATTTCTGAATGATTTCAACATTTTATTTTGCTCCGCTGCATCAAGGCGAAGTTCTGTCCCCCTCAATCGTTTGGGACTCAAAGACAACGCTGTGTCTGACGTTACGTTTTCTTCTGCACATGCGGGTCACTTCATAGCGGTAGACTGTTCACACTGGAGTCTGATGGGGGTTGCATTTAAATTATAATGTGAACGCCCACACAAAAAAAATCAGATCTCGGCAAAAAATCGGAATGGAGCATTAAGACCTGCAGTGTGGACTTCGGCTCCGCATTCAACACCATCCGCCCCGCTCTGCTCCGGGACAAGCTGTCCCTGCTCAACGTGCCTGACTCCCTCTGCAGGTGGATCATCGACTTCCTGACGGACCGGAGGCAGCTAGAAAAACTGGGAGGAGGTCCGTGGGGGTCAAAGTCCTGATATTTAAAAGTTCTTCACGGGTATAAGTGCAAGCAGACACACAACTGACAAACAAAAACAAACAAAGAGCGCAGCAAAGCACCATGTCGACCGCTGTGGGCGCCATCTTGGATCGATACGAGTCACGAGAGTCACTTAGTGTTCAGCAGTCTAATGGCAGAGGGGAAGAAGCTGTTCATGTGACGGGAGGTTTTAGTCTGGATGGACCGAAGTCTTCTACCAGAGGGGAGGGGGGCAAACAGTACGTAGCCTATGAGTTGCTGACAAGTAAAGTGTGTGAACAAATGCATAACTTCCCTACAACCTTTGCTCTGTGAATGCAGGATGTATCAACCATACGCTGGATATGTCTGAAAATTTTCAGCATGCTGAAAATTTTCAGAGGAGCTCAGCAAGCTACGTCATATACCAGCATGCTTCAGGGTGCTTCAGGGTGCTTCAGCGTTCTTCAGCGTGTTCTTAGACAAAACTTAGTCATAACTGATCTGACGTACGCCAGCATATTCTCCAAATTTTTCATACGTTTTGCAAACGCTGCCTAAATCATCTAGGTGTGACAGGGCCTAAACACAGGACACAAAAACACTCAAATAACGAAATAAATCATTTTTAGTGAAATACTGACAAATGGGCAACACTGATTAAACGGTTGCAGTCAGACAGGTCCTTCTGTGTATAATAATGTTGGGTGTTTTGTAGTTAATTCAGTTGATTAGTTTTAAAAAAACATTTAATAACAAAATTGTTATGACCCGAGCGCAGATCTCGTCCACGCTCAGGCCATACATCATCTCTGCCGGCTTTGACAGCAGTGGATTACCTTCTGGCTCCCCGGGCTCTTATTGTGACAGCGCTCGGTGGGGTTTCCTGCTGTCAAGGCCGATCAGCTGTTCTGCATTACGGCTCGTTAACTGCCGGCTTTTCATGGCAGGCGCTGGCGGCAGCCTAATGCAGCAGTATCGTCTAACATTACCTGGTGCCAGACGTTGAGCGAGGGGTTCTCGCCTCAGACGTCACCTTTCTTCGTTTCTGATCAAGGCCGTAAGTAGCTGAGTTTAGCCTTACGGTCCTATGACTCTTGTATAGTGTGTTTTTGCCCACAGCGGCTCATTGTGTTGTATTCGTGTCTTGCGTTCGTGTTAATAAACATCAATGCAAAACTCACTGGCGACTTTTGGCGTCTTATGGTGGCTCGCGAGGTCCACCGTGTGACAAAAACATTGTCAAAATATAAAATGATGCACTACAGTGGGTCTCAAATACTTGTAAACGTGTCCTGTTATAGTACTGCATGAGTTTATTGAAGATACACAGAAGAAATTCAATATTACACTTAACTCCATCACTGAACAGTGATATAAACTAAAATAATTATGATGACTGAACAACTCCCATTCCCCAAAGTGAAAGATAGACTATTATCTTGAATATACAGTAAGTGACAAAAGATCACACAAATAAGTGATCTGACAAACAAATAAACAAGGGATCTGAAACAGTTGCTAATATTGGATGTCCCATTCATTTTCAATAGTTAGGTATTCTGTAATTAATATTCACACAATCAAATAAATCTTAGTGCCATTTACTCCCTTTTATATTTGTCAACGTCTAACATGTGATTGCCTACATATAGCCTACACCTTTTTGTATTCCACTTTCAAACTGTCATGAGCTCCCCGTGCGCCTCTCTAATGCGCACAGCGAGGGGAGAAAGTACGAGAGGATTTAAGTGCAGGGTTACACCAAACACACATTTATTAACACAAAACTTAACATACAGACACAGAACAGCTTGGATCCTCGTTAGCGTCCCCAAGGTAGCCCTACACACACACTGGAGGAAAACAGCGGCGGAACGGCGCACAAGCAGTTACTCACAGTGGGGGGGTGGGCAGACCAAGTCGTCACAGCGAAAACCCAAGACACACAGACAGTCCTTACTGACGTGACAGTTGACGGCGGAGAACGACCATCCAACGCGTACAATGATCCAGCGGCGTCTGTGTAGCGAAGAGCTCCTTTAATACAGACGCCGCTGGCGTGACAAATAAGGAACACCTGGGCAAGGCACGGACAGGTCATTACCGGGGACTGGAACAGCTGATGAGCCAGAAGGAGAGTGAGGGGGCGTGGCTAGGCCGGCAGCCTGTCAGCAGCGTGAGAGAAAGGGGATGACAAATGCTGACTAACGGCTGCTGGTCAGACAGTGGCTAGAGGTATGGAAAAAGTACAAGAATACATCAAAATACACATTACCAGCAAAGCCAACCCCACAAAGAGATCAAGGCCGAGCCGGGGAAAGCCAAGCCGGCTCGGCACGTGACACAAACAGAGCCTACATTTGGGCCTGTAAAGCCTGATTGGGATACCTGTTTCAGACAGGAATACTTGTGTTCTATGGGCAATGCACTAGTAGTTTATAAAGACAATTTCTGGGACAATTTATAGTCCACAAAATTAGTTATCATTACAGTCCTAACTTCATCGTGAACTTAAGTGATGACAAATTGTTTACACAGTATTTGTGTGTTTGATGCCATAGTACTCCTCAGTTCTAGCCATATGTACACTACCGTTCACAAGTTTGGGGTCACTTTGAAATTTCCTTATTTTTGAAAGAAAAGCACTTTTTTTCAATGAGGATAACTTTAAACTAATCAGAAATACACTCTATACATTGCTAATGTGGTAAATGACTATTCTAGTTGCAAATGTCTGGTTTTTGGTGCAATATCTACATAGGTGTATAGAGGCCCATTTCCAGCAACTATCACTCCAGTGTTCTAATGGTACAATGTGTTTGCTCATTGCGTCAGAAGGCTGATTAGAAAACCCTTGTGCAATCATGTTAGGTCTGCAGTGCTGTAATTGCTGCAAATGGAGGATTCTTTGACAAAAGCAAAGTTTGAAGGAAAAAATTATTATTTCAAGTACAAATCATTATTTCTAGCCTTGTCAATGTTTTGACTATATTTTCTATTCATTTTACAACTCTTGGTGGTAAATAAGTGTGACTTTTCATGGAAAACACAAAATAATTGTCTGGGTGACCCCAAACTTTTGAACGGTAGTGTATATGTTGATATTATATAATATCAATTCAAATTTTGATAAAAGGACATTTGTTGTGACATGGACGATTTATCCTGCAATGGCTGATATGGATGTTTTATCCCATCATAATTTTATGTTACAGTCATAGATATTAGGGCCATATTATATATGTTTAAATTGAACCTCATCATGAATATATGTGAATGTCTTATGATATCTATTGTGAGATGGATAAGTCCTCTGCTGCTGTGGATTGGTTATAAATGTAGAATATATAGTTATGTATGTTCTACATGTTGACAGATCACAGAATATCTATATTTGAACTTTCTGAGTCTTTATTAAAGACTATTATCTTGACAATTACATTTCTTTCATTTGGATATGTCATGTTGAAGTGAGCACACGCCCCCTCCTTCCTGTCAAGGGTTCCCCGACTCCTCAGGTAATCTATACACCTGCGTGAACAGACGCTCCTGCTGCTCCTTCTTCGCCAGCGCATAAAAGGACCATCAAGCAGAAGCTTCAGTGCTGGCTCGTTGGGTATACTGCCTACAATACAAGCAAGCGAACTAACCTTATCGTTGAGAGGATTTATGTTTTATTCCTGTCCTTTTTCTCTTTCCCAGGTTGCTGCCATTGGTGTGGTGCGTCTTCGGGGATTGTTGTGCGCTCACCTGCTCCATCATCCTCACTCCGCCTCAGCTACCTGTCTCCACCCGGTCAGATACCACCCAGCTCCTTCCCTCTCCTACTCCCTGCCAGCTCCATCCTGCTGGTTCGTCTACTCCAGCTGGGTCTCTCTCTCGAGCTCTCTGCTCAACTCACGTAAGTGACAGATTTGTCTTTCCACTTCCCATCCTCCCTACTCTTATTAATCCACTCTCGTGTCTCCCCACAGGCTGTGTCTTCCTCTGGCGAGTGACATTTTGCTTAACAGTGCTCCATATTTTGAAATTAATAAATTGTTTAAACGTTGCTTCTCTGTGTCATGAGTGTTTTCTCTGGTGTGGCACCCTGCACGTGAGCTGACTATTCTATCAATATGACAGGATAATTATTTGCAAAAACATTATTACGCATTTCAGAACACAAATAGTCACGTACAGGGGATATAAAAAAGTCACACACCCCTGTTCAAATGCCAGGTTTTTGTGATGTAAAAAAATGAGACCAAAATAGATCATTTCAAAACTTTTTCCACCATGAATGTGACCTATAACCTGTACAACCCAATTGAAAAACAAATTGAAATATTTTAAGGGGAAAAATAAAAAATAAAAAACTTACAATAGCCTGCTTGCATAAATATACACACCCTTAAACTAATACTTTGTTGCAGCACCTTTGACTTTTATTACAGCACTCAATCTTTTTAGGTAGGAGTCTATCAGCGTAGCACATCTTGATGTGGCAATATTTGCCCTCTCTTCTTTACAAAAATGCTCCAAATCTGTCAGATTGCGAGGGCATCTTCTGAACACAGCCCTCTTCAGATCACCTCACAGATGTTCGATCAGATTCAGGTCTGGATTCTGACTGGGCCATTCCAAAACCTTAATCTTCTTCTGGTGAAGCCATTCTTCTGTTGATTTGGATGTATGCTTTGGGTCATTGTCGTGCTGAAAGATGAAGTTCCCCTTCAAATTTAAGTAGGATTAATCAGAGGCACTTTTTTGGGGTGTATGGAGTGTCAGGGAAGGATAGTACCTCTGACGGGTCAACAGTCGCGCCGCCAGGTGGTCGGTCTGCTTTGATTCCCATTTGGCACTCAACTATCACCTGTGGCTCCAAGTAGCTGTTTGCATGCAACAGCAGCCACACCCTGGTAAACCGCTTCAACTGGTGGGCGAAACCAGGTGAGGGTACCTGACGGGTTTCAAACCCTCGGTGAGGTAGGGCTTGTCTACCTACGCATGCGTAGACTGGACCCGGTGGACTGCACAGAGGAAACCACCACATTGGCTCAACGGGCAGGAAAGCAGACCCAGCAAAGCATTGTGGAGGGCACAGTGAGACACGTAAGACACTGCTGGCCATCCACTGTATCCTAACCCATCTCCAGCCATCTTGACTACATCTTGCCACTGGATTCAGATAGGCTGGGACAAGAGAGTAAGGCTGACAACCCTGTGCAACTCTCCCTCACTTAAATCAAATTCATCTGCAAGTCAAGACAACACCCACCCCCCCAATTTCCTTCTCATTCCTCCCCTCTCCCTCCAAGTCCTGTGGCAATGGGCAAGTGACGAAGCAGCAGGTGTGGATACACTGGAAGCTGTAGCCACAATCCCACACAGAGGCAGCCCAAGGCATAGGGTTGCTCTCTACTGAACCGAAGCAGCAGTGGAGTTCGGCAGCCCCCTGGGTGTCTGAGCAGCCCTCTTTAGGATTTGCTCTGCTCACCTCCATGGCCTGAGGAAGGGGCAAGAAAAGGTGCCCTAAACATAGCCTGCTTTGCTACACCCTGACCAGCAAGCTGTGGCTGGTGGGGATCCCACCCTAGCAGTCGAAATTCTCAGAAGAAATCAACTAAGGTGACATCACTCACCATTGGCACTTGGAATGTGCGAACGCTCGTGGACAGACTTGAAAGACGGACCACACTTGTTGAAAGAGAACTCAGCAGGTACAACATCCACATTGCAGCTCTGAGCGAGACCAGGTTTGCAGACAAAGGTCAGCTGACAGGAGTCAAACCGGCTACACCTTTTTCTGGAGCGGCCAAGGCAGCGAAGAACGCCGTGAAACAGGAGTGGGTTTCGCGATCAGATCCAATCTGATCAGCAAGTTTACCAGCCTCTCCAAAGGAACCAATGACTGCCTCATGACCCTGTGGCTCCCCCTCCGAAGAAAATGCCATGCCACATTCATGAGTGCATATGCCCCCACCATGACGAACCCAGATGAGATCAAAGACAAGTTTTACGAGGACTTAGAGACTCTCATTGAAGGCGTACCGAAGGAGGACAAACTCATTGTTCTTGGAGACTTTAACGCCAGAGTTGGTACAGACTGCCAGGCATGGGAGGGAGTCCTTGGGAGAAATAGAGTTGGAAAGTGCAACAGCAATGGTCTTTTCCTGTTGAAAACGTGTGCCTGTCATGACCTTCTGATCACTAATACCGTCTATAGCTTGCCAAATTGCAGCAAGACCTCCTGGACGCAAGCATTGGTATCTGATTGATTACATCATTGTGAGAAGGAGAGACAAGCAGGACATTAGAGTGACGAAGGCGACGTGTGGTGCAGACTGCTGGATGGATCACAGACTCATTCTGTCAAAGCTCAACATGAACATCCAGCCCAAACGGCATCCACAAGGGAAAAAGGCAAACAAGCGACTCAATGTCAGCAAGCTGGAACAGTACTCTGTGTGACAGAACCTCAGTGAGGACCTGGACAGCAAGCTTAGTCAGCGCAACCTTGGGGCATACACACGTGGACGAAATTGTTGGTACCCCTCTGTTAATGAAAGAAAAACCCACAATGGTCACAGAAATAACTTGAATCTGACAAAAGTGGTAATATATAAAAATTCTATGAAAATTAACCAATGAAAATCAGACAATGCTTTTGAATTGTGGTTCAACAGAATTATTTTAAAAAACAAACTCATGGACTTCCGGTTATGGCGGCCACGTAAGAAGGACACGTATCACTCTGCTCTGCTCCTAGAGAAAAAAAATCGGCAAATAACTCTCTCATTTGGGACAGAACCTATCCCAGCGTTTGGGCGAGGATATGTCAGTGAAGCCTAAGGCTGGAAAATCAGGTAGAGGAAAAATTGAACCGCCGAAACAGTCCAGATTAACGGACTTTCACGTCCGTGACGCAGCAAATAAAGCTCCAGATATGGCGGAGGAAGCTAGCAGCGGTGCGGTGACTGCGAGCAACGGCACAGGTGCAGTGCTCGCTGCCATTAGTTCAATGAGAGCAGACTTTTCCGCTAAATTTGATGGGATTATGGCAGCGTTGGAAGGAATGAGAAAAGAATTGGGTGACTGTGTGGAACGAATGGCTCAGGTGGAGCTTCATGTTTCCAGTGCTGAGGATGACGTCGCCGGCCTTCAATTAAAGGTGTGCACTTTGGAAAAAAAAAAATAAATGTCTGGAAGATAATGTCCTGGACTTGGAGTCCCGGTCGAGACGGAACAACCTGAGGCTGGTGGGTCTACTGGAGGGAACCGAGGGTCGGGACCCGTGTTCCTTTTTGGAAAAGTGGATTCCAGAAGCGCTGAACAACGTGGAGCTGCAATCATCAGTTGTATTAGAAAGCGCCCACAGAATTGGACCACAGAGAGATAATAAGGCAGCACCGAGGACCCTAATTATGAAGTTCCTCAGCTACAGAGACAGGATGAAGATCTTCGATGCGACGCGAGCCAAAGGAGAAATTAAATACCAGGATCAACAGGTGCAGGTGCGGCTCTACCCAGATTTGGCCACAGGAATTCAACGGTTAAGGAAGCAGTTTCACCCCGTCCGTAAAGAACTGCGCAACCTTGGGATTTGTCATGGAGTAATTCACCCTGCAAGACTGTTGGTCACGTATGGGGGCAGAACACACATCTTCAAGGCCCCTGAGGAGGCGCAGGAATTCATCAAGAAGATCCAAGAGGAGACTGGTGGGAGCTAAGCATGAATAAAATATAAGGTAGAATATTTAAGCATTTGCACAGGCATCTGACTGATCTGAAGCATATAGCAAGTTTACAAAATATAGATTGTATTACATATTAAAAAAAAAAAACCTATGATATACAAAGTTGCTATAAAATTTTGGAGTTAAGTTGGAAAACTACAGAAGAGAGTTAATGTTACGTCATTTAAAGCAGTAGAGTTAGGGTGATTGGGAGGATGAAGAAGGAGTGGCTTTGGCTGATCCTCGTGGGTGTGGAGCGGTCGATGGCTATATCGGGAGACGGAGTTTTTTTTTTATTTTGGGGGGGATTACCACAAATGTGGGAAGGGGGAATTTGTTTGTGTGTAGTTTGTAGGATGAATGTTCAACCACTCATGTTTTTGCTTCTCTGTGTGAGTATGTTTATATTGCGAGGTAATCCCAAACTCCCTATTGATCATAGACCAAAGCGTTAATCTTAATTTAACTTCATGGAATTGCAGAGGTCTACAAAATTTAAAAAAACTTAAACAAGTTATGAATAAAATAAAAGACATAGGTTCAAAAATTGTGTTTTTACAAGAAACTCATCTAATGGAGGAAGATGTAAAAAGAATTAGGAGTAGATGGCAAGGAAGTGTATTCACCTCATCATTTTCATCCCGAGCCAGGGGAGTTATGACTCTCATACATAAATCAGTTCCATTTCAAGTAAAAAATGTAATTGGAGACAAATTTGGAAGATATCTAATTATTCAAGGATCTTTGTTATTAGAAAATATAAATCTGGTGAACTTATACGGCCCCAATATAGATGATCAAAAGTTCTTTGCTAATTTATTTCTTATCTTATCATCACTTACAGGACAACATATAATAGCAGGGGATTTTAATTGTACATTGAATCCCGATATAGATAGATCAACAGGACTGGACTGTACGCACAATGGATGCAGGATGATCATTAAGCATTTTATGAAAGAATTGAGATTGCTAGATATATGGAGAGAAATGAAACCACAAGTTAAAGCCTACTCTTGTTATTCTAATACCTACAAGGCATTCTCATGTATTGACTATTTTTTGATCTCCACAGAATTAAGGTCCAAGATTCAAAACTGCTTTTATGATAATATTGTGATCTCTGATCATGCACCCTGTTGTCTCATATATGTAGATAAGAAATTGACAAAGGAACCAGGTAGGTGGCAATTTCAGCATAAATGGCTTCAGGATGAGGAATTTGTTAAGTACATAGAAAAACAGATAGATGAGTTCTTTGATATCAATACTACACAAACATCAGCATGTACAAAGCGGGAGGCTTTCAAAGCTTTTATTAGGGGACATATTATTAGTTATACAGGTTCAAAATCTAAGAAGACTCGAGAGGAGAGAGTCCAATTGGAACATAAACTAAAAATTCTTCAAGAAAAAGTGTATGCAGGAAGTGACCCAAAGTTAGAGAACGAATTACTGATTCTGAGAGCTGAATATGACAAAAAATCAGCGAATAGAGCTGCCTCGAGTCTTCTAAGATTGAAGCAATCTTTTTATGAACAAGGTGAAAAATCAGGAAAATTATTGGCATGGCAGATTAAACAATTAGAATTTAAAACACCAATCATCAGTATTATAAGTAATGGACAGGTAGTTGTAGATCCTTTAGAAATTAATAGAGCCTTTAGAGATTACTATGAAAAATTATATGATACAAAAAATGAAACTGACTTAACAAAACTAAAAGGGTTTTTGGATGGACTATCTATACCGTGTATTCCAAATGAAAACAGGGAGATACTGGAGTCTAAAATTAGTCAAGAAGTTGGGCTAGCCATTGATAATATGAAATCAGGAAAAAGTGCAGGACCAGATGGTCTTCCAGTTGACCTTTATAAAAAATTTAAGAATTTAAGAATAAATTAATAAATCCTTTTTTGGAAATGGTTTTAGAAGCATTTCAAAATAGTAATTTACCACTATACATGAATAATGCCTTAATTATACTGTTGCCAAAACCAGGTAAACCCTCTAATAAATGTGAAAATATGAGATCAATAAGTCTATTAAATGCTGACCTTAAGATAATCTGCAAAATTTTAGCAAGACGACTACAAGAAATATTACCAAATATTATTAACTGAGATCAGAATGGCTTTATAAAGGGAAGACAAGGCTTCCATAATGTAAGAAGACTATTTAATATTATTTATTCTAATAAAGAAGCACCGGATACAGCTCTCCTATCATTGGACGCCGAAAAGGCCTTTGATAGGGTCGAATGGCCCTATCTTTTTGAAGTCTTACAAAGGTTTGGACTTGGAAATAATTTCATAAAATGGGTTCAGATAATATACAATAATGCTACAGCAGAAATCCTAACAAAGAGCAATATCTCAAAATCAATAAAGATCAATAGAGGATGTCAACAAGGCTGTCCACTTTCACCTTTATTGTTTACTATGGCAATTGAACCTTTAGCGATGGCAGTACGTTTACATCCACAAATATATGGAATTAAAGTAGGACCAACAGAACATAAAATCTCCCTGTATGCCGATGACATAATTTTGTTTATGCCGAATCTTAAAAAAATCAATCCCGACCTTGTTGAATTTAATAAAGAATTTTGGGGAAATATCAGGATATAAAATAAATAAAACTAAATCTTCAATATTAATGCTAAATGAGACCCAGAGAAATCACCCAGCTTCTGAGGTAAATCAATTCAATGTTGTAAATCAGTTTAAATATTTAGGAATTCAAATTGTGCCTAAGCTAGAATTAGTCGCCAGTGCCAACTATGAAGCCTTAATGACAGACATTAATGAGTTAATTCAGAGATGGATGTCACTACCAATGTCGATGATAGGGAGAATCAATATACTTAAAAATAATATCTTACCTAAAATACTTTATTTATTTCAATACATTCCTTTGCCACCACCTTCAGATCTATTCTCAAGAATTAAAAAAAAGTTAGTGGAATTTATATGGAACAACAGGAAGGCTAGATTACGTCTGTCCTTACTATATTTACCATTTGATCGTGGAGGTCTGAAATGTCCAAACTTTGTTATATTACTGGTCAGCTCAACTGAGGTCTATGACATATTATTTTTCATCAAATGATCTCCCTCACTGGACTGAAATGGAATCATACAATTTACCTTTACCTCTTCCCATATTCATATACTCAGACTCGGCAAAAAAATTACAGAAACAAGTTAAAAATCCATTTGTAAAGCATATGATCAAAATATGGTGTGAAACCACAAAATATTTAAAAGAACCACACTTACTGTCACAATTTAGCCCAATATGGGGTAATCAATATTTTAAACCAGGGAGAGCGGATGCTGTATTTAAAGTATGGAATTTAAAAGGGATTCAAAAGATTCAAGATTTATATCTGTCATGTTCAGATAACATAATGTCTTTTGAAGAGCTGAGGATCAAATTTAATCTTAATAGAACACATTTTTTTAAATATCTTCAGCTTAGGAACTTTATTCGATCAAATCAAAAGAATGCTCTCACTCGACCTATTTATTCATCCTTGGAAAAAATTTTGACGAAAGATAGTAAGAGAAAGGGTATTATTTCAGAGTTTTATAATTCATTGACACTATCTTCAAGTGAAAACTCATAGAAAAGATTAAATTATTGGAAAGAAGACCTGCAAATTGAAATTTCAGAGGAACAATGGGAATTGGCTTGTACAGAAGCTCAAACCAAATCAATAAATGTACGTCTTAAATTGATACATTTTAAATGGTTAATGCGGATGTATGTTACACCGGTGGAATTAAATAGCTATAACAAAAACATACCAGATACGTGCACAAAATGTATGGAAAGTAAAGGAACCTTATTTCATTGTGTATGGGAATGTAGGAAAATTAGAGTGTTTTGGGAAGAGGTGAGGGTAACAATTGAAAAAATAATTTCAAAACAAATCATATTGAATCCTAAATTGTTTTTGTTGGGTCTGTATCCAGAAAAGCATAATTTTAAAAGTGAAAGAGCATTCATAGACCTCAGTTTGCTTAACGCCAAAAAATGTATTGCACTACTGTGGAAAAAGACTCATAGACCAAACCTTCCATTAGAAAGAATAACATACATACTGAAATCAAAGGAAAATGTGTTTGAGAATATATGGAGACCTTTCATTGATTATGTAAAGAATTTAAACATAACTTTTGAAGAAGAAGGTGAATGATGTGTGTGGACCTTGTAAATTCCAAACTGGTGAATGTATAATATGTATACTTATGTAATGGATTACCTAGGCTAAACAGAGGAGCATTGTTGAAGACCTGTTCTTGTTAGTGGTTGTTGGTGGTTTTTTTTAGTATTTTTTTTTTAATTTTTATTACTTTAGTGTTAGTGTCTGATTGTTTGTGTTATGTTTGTAAAAAGGTTCAATAAAAATATTGTGGAAAAAAAAAAAAACTCATGAAACAGGCCTGGACAAAAATGATGGTACCCTTAACTTAATATTTTGTTGCACAACCTTTTGAGGCAATCACTGCAATCAAACAATTTCTGTAACTGTCAATGAGACCTCTGCACCTCTCAGCAGGTATTTTGGCCCACTCCTCTTGAGCAAACTGCTCCAGTTGTCTCATGTTTGAAGGGTGCCTTCTCCAGACGGCATGTTTCAGCTCCTTCCACAGATGTTCAATAGGGCTCATAGAAGGCCACTTTAGAATAGTCCAATGTTTCACTCTTAGCCATTCTTGGGTGTTTTTAGCTGTGTGTTTTGGGTCATTATCCTGTTGCAAGACCCATGACCTGCGACTGAGACCAAGCTGTCTGACACTGGGCAGCACATTTCGCTCTAGAATACCTTGATAGTCTTGAGATTTCATTGTACCCTGCACAGATTCAAGACACCCTGTGCCAGATGCAGCAAAGCAGCCCCACAACATAACGGGACCTCCTCCATGTTTCACAGTAGGGACAGTGTTCTTTTCTTGCCATGCTTCATTTTTGCGTCTGTGAACATAGAGCTGATGTGCCTTGCCAAAAAGTTCCAGTTTTGTCTCGTCTGTCCATAGGACATTCTCCCAGAAACTTTGTGGCTTGTCAACATGCAGTTTGGCCAATTCCAGGCTGGCTTTTTTATGATTTGTTTTCAACAGTGGTGTCCTCGTTGGTTGTCTCCCATGAAGTCCACTTTGGCTCAAACAACGACGGATGGTGCAATCTGACACTGATGTACCTTGACCTTGGAGTTCACCATGAATGTGTTTAGAGGTTGTTCTGGGCTCTTTTGTTACCATTCGTATTATCCGTCTCCTCCTGCGGCCATGTCCAGGGAGGTTGGCTACAGTCCCGTGGATCTTAAATTTCTGAATAATATCTGCAACTGTAGTCACAGGAACATCAAGCTGCTTGGAGATGGTCTTATAGCCTTTACCTTTAACATGCTTGTCTATAATTTTCTTTCTAATCTCCTGAGACGACTCTCTCCTTTGCTTCCTCTGGTCCATGTTTAGTGTGGTCACCAAACAGCACAGTGACTACTTGTCACCCTTTAAATAGGCCGACTGACTGATTACAAGTTTGTAGACACCTGTGATGTTAATTAGAGGACACATCTTGGTTGAACATGTCCCTATGGTCACATTATTTTCAATCTTTTCTTGGGGTACCATCATTTTTGTCCAGGCCTGTTTCATGAGTTTGTTTTTTAAAATAATTCTGCTGAACCACAATTCAAAAGCATTGTCTGATTTTCATTGGTTAATTTTCATAGAATTTTTATTTATTTCCACTTTTGTCAGATTCAAGTTATTTCTGTGACCATTGTGGGTTTTTCTTTCATTAACAGAGGGGTACCAACAATTTTGTCCACGGCTGTACAGAGCAGAAAAAGACTGGGCAGCTTTCAGAGACATGGTGTACGACACCTCACTCACTCATCTGGGCCAGAACATGCACAAACACCAAGACTGGTTCGACGAAAACGATGAGGACATCAAAAAAGCTTCTTGACGAGAAGCATAAAGCCCACAGAGCGTACCAGCAAGACAGCAGATCTGTCATATGCGCCTCTTTGAGGTGGGAGAGCCAGACCCACGTGCAGGATTGTGCTGGTACATTTATTTGCAAAAGAAACAAAGTCCCAAAAAACTGTGCTGACACACAAAAGTACAAACAAGGCAAAAACTTACAGCTGGCGTCCCTGGGCCGAAATCGCCCAGCGGATGCAGGAGTTGAACCAGAGGATAATAGATGACCAAACGTCAGGAGACACACTTAATAATCCAGCAACGGTATGGTGTAGGGGCAGTGCTTAAATACATACAGAGGATGCGCTGCAGGTGTGAATCATTGAGTGAGCAGGGCCTGATTGATAAACTGCTCCCAGCTGAACTGACTAAGAGCAGATAGAGGCAGTGTCTGGGAAAGGGGAGGCTCAAGTGAAAACAAACCCAAAAAATACATACAGGAAACTAACAGGATCAACCTAATCAGACAAAAAATACTAGGACAGTCAGACTCTGAGCTCAGAGAAACTTGAGCTCAGATACATGACAAGATCTGCCTCTAAGAAGGTAACCTTCAACTCCATCAAAGGAAAGGTGCAGGCAAAGCTCAGAGAGATGCAGGACTTCTGGCTCAGCAAAAAGGCAGATAAAATACAGTAGTACGCTGACAGCAACACCTCCAAATGCTTCTCTGATGCCCTCAAGACCATCTACGGGCTTCAGTCTTCTGGAACATCACCACTGCTCAGTGCTGATGGGTCCACTCTCCTCAACAACAAGAATGCAATTCTGGAAAGATGGTCAGAACATTTCAGTAGCGTCCTGAATAGACCTTCGTCCATCAATGCAGAAGCCATCACTCACATGCCCCAAGTAGAGGTGCACACATCTCTGGCAAAACCTCCAACGGAATCAGAAGTCCAAAAAGTGATCAAACTCCTTTTGAACGGCAAAGCACCAGGCTCTGACTCCATCCCAGCTGAACTCTACAAGGCAGGAGGACTAGTTCTAATACAGAAACTCACCGAGCTCTTTCAGACCATGTGGCAGCAGGAAGTTATCCCCAGGAGCTCAAGGATGCCTCCATTGTCCATCTCTACGAGAGAAAAGTCCTGCAACAACCACTGTGGGATCTCTTTCCTCACCATCACCGGCAAGATCCTCACAAAAGTCCTTCTCAACTGCCTCATTCAGCATGTGGAAGGCGGTCATCTGCAGGAGAGCCAGTGTGGCTTCAGAGAGGGTTGTGGAACTGCTGACATGATCTTCGCCGCACGCCAACTTCAGGAGAAGTGTCAAGACAGAACAGGGACCTCTACACAACATTTATAGATCTGACCAAGGCTTTTGATACCGTCAGTTGTGAGGGGCTGTAGAAGATCATGGTGAAGTTCAGCTGCCCGGACAAGTTCATCAGCATGATGCGCCAGTTCCACGATGGCATGCTTGCTCAAGTACTGGACGATGGAGACTCCTCCGAAGCTTTCCCAGTCACCAATGGGGTCAAGCAAGGCTGTGTACTCGTGCCCACACTTTTCAGGACAATGTTCACATTCATGCTGTCTGATGCCTTCTGCGACCCTTCAACCTGTGGAGGCTCCAAGCCAAAACCAAGGTGGAAGGAGACTCAATGTGCGACTTCCTGTTTGCAGACGACGGAGCACTCAACACCGCTACAGAGGCCCAGATGTAGCAGAGCATGAACTGCTTCTCCACTGCTTGCGCCAACTTTGGGCTCACAATCAGTACAAAGAAAACCGAGGTCCTGCACCAACCCACACTGCAGAAGACTTACGTGGAACCTGCCATCACTGTCAACGGGGAGACCCTCAAGGCTGTCGACAAGTTCACGTACCTCGGCAGCACACTCTCCAGGTCTGTCAACATCGCCGACGAGGTCAATTCGCGCATTGCCAAGGCAAGCTCAGCATTCGGACAGCTACGTGCAACAGTGTGAGAAAGGAGAGGCATCAGGCTGACTACAAAACTGAAGGTGCACAAGGCAGTCGTCCTGCCTACCGTATGCCTGCGAGACCTGGACAGTCTACGAGCGCCATGTCAGAAAGCTAAACCGCTTCTACCTGAACTGCCTCAGAAAGTTCCTGAAGATCACCTGGCAGGACAAAATCCCTGACACAGAGGTCCTCTCCCGAGCTGAGCTGCCTAGCATCCACACCCTGCTCAAGAGAGCCCAGATTAGGTGGGCTGGTCACCCAGCCTGACTCATGCCTACCAAAGAGATTGTTCTTCGGTGAACTAGCAGAGGGCAAGTGCTCACAAGGTAGTCAGAAGAAGCGCTACAAAGACACTCTTAAGGCCTCCCTGAAGAGCTCTGACATCAGTCCTGACACCTGGGAGACCCTAGCACTAGACCGACCAGACTGGCGTAGCCATACCAGCGAAGGTGGCGCATCCTTTGAGCTGAACAGGATTGCCAAGGCCCAGAGAGAACGTGAGCTTCACAAGTCCAGAGCCACCCCTTTATCTTCTACCTGCACAGACCACCTGTGCCCGACCTGCGGCAGAGCCTTCCGCTCCCTCATTGGACTGATCAGCCACATCTGGACACATCGCACCCAGTCCTCTTCACTGTGATGTCCTCAGTTGTCGTCGAGAATGACAGACAAACAAGAACAACAAATGGTGGCAGGAGTGTGCTGATTCCCATTAACATGAGTTTGAATGTGATTGGTTAATTCTAAACACAGCCACATCCCCAGTTATAAGAGGGTGTGCATATTTATGTATCCAGGTTATTGTAAGGTTTTTTATTTTTTATTTTTCCCCTTAAAAGATTTCAGTTTGTTTTTCATTTGTGTTGTACAGGTTATAGGTCACATTAATAGTGGAAACAGTTTTGAAATGATTTATCTTGGTCTCATTTTTTACATCACAAAAACCTGGCATTTGAACAGAGGCGTGTAGACTTTTTATATCCACTGTATAGTGACTTACTGGAGTTGAAGCAGGACTATCAATTCACTAGATGGATTTTAGCTTCAGAAAAGCACACCAATTTAACAGGTGAAAAGTGTACTGTATGTAAAAAAATTAAGCAATATCAAATTATAGTTGTATGCTCGAGAACTTTATATTTAATTTAAGGAATAATTTATTTGGGTTGGATAAAAATAGCTTGAAAAACTGAATGAACTAGCATAGTGAACTATTTGCATGTAAAATCAGTGCCAAAATTGAAGGTGGCATATACGGACTGAAAAAAATAGTGTTACCTGCTCATTTCACATCGTGGACAACCCAAGGCTTCAGAAAAAAATGAATTGGTGTTGCTTTACTGTGGGGGGGGGGGGTGCATCAGGACTCTATCTGAATCCTGGACTATAGACATTTAATTGGTGAATTTTAGTTTCAGGACACTGCTCTTTTTTGATGGGTGTATTATAATTGAAATTTTTCAGTAATATAAAGTTATAGTTCCATTCTAGAGAAATTTATCTTTAATGTATCATTTGTATGGGTTCGATTAAAATAATTTGAAAAACTGCAGCAACCAATATAGTGAACTATTTGTAAATAAAGTCTGTGCAAAAATCCCTATCTGAAATCCACAACCATTTCCATATCCCAATCCCTGAAAACAAAGCTGAGCTAAGCTGACTGCTACATTCTTTACTGTAATGATACCAACAAAAATAAGGTTGTTTCTACATGTATTCTTTTACAGAAAGGGGCAAAAAAGGAGAAAACAGAAAGCAAAAATAGTAAAGATAGGTGGAAGTTTTATTACAGCAGAGCACTGTGAAGCTTCAGCGTTGGTCGTTGTATTGCGATAACTTTGTTTAACTTCACGCTATCCCGGCAGGATTGTTTTGTTTTTTTCCTGAGTGAATTACTGATGTTTGTGCACAATATTATAGCTCAACACATTTCTCCAAATCTAAGCTGTATGTTTTATTCTTCCCGTTTGAATCAGGCAATAGAAGTTTTTATATTTCACCTCTGCGCAGCAGTATATTTGCTCAGAACATGAGTAATGGCACTCCACAGCCGTGCAAGGCTGTCTTCTTTATCTTCCACAGCACTGTGACATTACGCTGCTCACAGAAGGACAGTGACAAGGCTTCTCGACTTTACGGCGCACGTAAGGAAGTCCTTTGTTGAATCTAATCTTTGCCTTTTTTCTGCTGGTTTTATTGGATGTCTGGAGTGTCAACAAGGATGTTATGAATGCACACACTGACGTGAGGGTAAAGCCGTAAAGAAAACATATAAGCAAAGCAAAGTGGTTGCTTTAAATTCCCTTTTCACCACGGGACTTTAAAGGTGATAAAGCTCCATTTGCAGCAAAAATGGTAGCCTGAATGCAGCATGTTCATGCAGAGATGGCCCAAGAGCATTCACAGCCCTCTGAAACACAAAACAAAAAGTGTCCTGGGGGCTACCCCAGCTTGTTGTAAGCATGTGGTGAGTGACACATATATTTTTCTACTATACTCCTCCATTTCTTTAACATCTTTAACAATGATTACTTGTATTGATGATGGCTTTCCTCACCACAAGTACCACAATTACCAGAACTTACTATGCTTCACTGTTGCAGAAATTGCTGAGGGCCATCAAAACCGAGAGGCGTAGCATGCTCACCAAAGGTGTCCGCCTCCTGCAAGACAACGGCCAATTCACAACTCGCATGTTGCCCAGACTGAAACACAGTCCTGCAGCTATGAAATCCTTCCCTTACTTTCTCCACTTCACACCGTCTGATTTCCACCTTTTTCCAACCATGAAGTCATTTTTGAAGTGCAAGCACTTCCAAGACATTGAAACGCTGATTTCTGAGGTCAAGTTTTGGCTTCTGATGCAACCTGCAGACTTCTACAGATGAGGTCTCCACAGCTGCATAAAGCAGTGGAAGAAGTGTGTGACCCTTGGTGGTACCTATGTAGAGGAAGACTATCTGTGCCAAGTATTCTCTTGACCGTTCTCAGCCCACGGGAAATGAGTAAGGGGAAAACTTTAATGAGCAGCTCTCTAGATACTTATAACACATATCACTTTCCATTGTGTTTTAGACAGATGTACCTTATTGATGCCAAACTGGAAATTACCCAATTTTACCCAAAGTTATCCCTCCAAATGCCCATTTTGAGCCAAGAAAATCCTTTAAAATATCAATTTATTGGTTCCATCAGGAATCCCAGTCAAAAACACTCTGTTTTTCCTCGAAAAAACTAAGGATAAATACATAAATAGGTGATTTTTTTAAAATTAAAATCAAAATGGGCTACTGAGGCAACTAAATAATAATCAGAATCAGAATCAGAATCAGATTTATTGCCATTGTTCATGTAGTACACAAACTAGGAATTTGTCTTGGTGCCATGCTGCAACATTAAAAACATGATGAGATAAAGAGATAAACTAAAAAAACTAAAGGACTAAAAACGTGCAGTAAGTGTAGAAAAATAAGTAATAATAATAATAATAATAATAGTAATAATGAGTAATACTAGTCAAGGCAGTTTTAAAAAAATTAGCAAGTAGCAGATAATATGGGGTACCACAGTGCAGTTGATAATGCAACAGAAAAAACAGTGATGAATGACATGAGTCTGGTTGAGCTGCTGTACATAGTGCACGAGAGTCAATAAGTCACTTAATGTTCAGCAGTCTGATGGCAGAGGGGAAAAAGCTGTTCATGTGCCGGGAGGTTTTAGTCCGAATGGACCGAAGTCTTCTACCTGAGGGGAGGGGGGCAAACAGTACGTGACCAGGGTGTGAAGGATCGGCTATGATCCGGCCAGCACGCCTCCGGGTCCTGGAGATGTACAGGTCCTGGAGAGATGGGAGCTTGCAGCCGATCACCTTCTCAGCAGTGCGCACGACGCGCTGCAGCCTTAGTCTGTCCCTGGCAGTGGCTCCTGCATACCACACAGTTATGGAGGAGGTAAGGATGGACTCGATGATGGCCGTGTAGAACTGCACTAACATCTTGGTGGGTAGCTTGAGCTTCCTCAGCTGCCGCAGAAAGAACATCCTCTGCTGGGCCTTTTTGATGAGGGAGCTGATGGTTGGCTCCCATTTGAGGTCCCGGGTGATGGTGGTGCCCAAAAAGCGGAAGGAATCTGCAATGGTGATGGGAGAGCCTGTGATGGTGAGGGGGGGCAGCGGGGTTGTGACTTTCCTGAAGTCCACAATCATCTCCGCTGTCTTCAGAGCGTTCAGCTGCAGGTTGTTATGGCTGCACCAGGACACCAGCTGGGCCACCTCTTTCCTGTAGACGGACTCGTCGCCGTTGGAGATGAGCCCGATGAGGGTGGTGTCGTCCGCAAACTTAATCAGCCTAACAGACTGGTGGGAGGAGGTGCAGGAGTTGGTATAAAGGGAGAAGAGTAGGGGGGAAAGTACACAGCCCTGGGGTGATCCAATGCTGATGCTAACAGAGTCCGAGACAGACTTCCCCAGCCGCACATGCTGCCTCCGGTCCGTCAGGAAGTCGGTGATCCACCTGCAGAGGGAGTCAGGCACATCGAGCAGGGACAGTTTGTCCTGGAGCAGATCGGGGCGGATGGTGTTGAATGCGGAGCTGAAGTCCACAAACAGAATCCTGGCGTAGGTTCCCGGGGAGTCCAGGTGCTGGAGGATGGAGTGGAGGGCCAGGTTGACTGCATCGTCCACAGACCTGTTAGCACGGTAGGCAAACTGCAGCGGGTCCAGGAGGGGAGTGGTGATGGACTTGAGGTGAGACAGAACCAGGCGCTCAAAGGACTTCATGACTACAGAGGTGAGCACTACAGGTCTGTAGTCGTTAAGTCCAGTAATCCGTGGCTTCTTGGGGACAGGGATGATGGTGGAGGATTTGAGGCAGGTCGGCACGTGACATTGCTTAAGGGAGGTGTTAAAAATGTCTGTGAAGACAGGAGCCAGCTCTTTCGCACAGTGTCTCAGGGTGGAGGGAGACACACCGTCCGGCCCGGGGGCCTTGCGCGGGTTCAGTCTGGAGAACTGTCTGTACACGTCCTGCTCACTGATGACAAGGGCAGGGGGGGAGGAGGAAGAGGAGGAGGGGGGGGGCGCTTTTGATGAATTAGGGGCTGAGGAGGCAGTGGAGCTGGGTGGAGTGGGTGAGTTGGACACAGCTGACGAGGTGTCAAAACGGGCGTAATGTTGGGACAGTTTTTGACAAAGGGCTTTGTCATCCTGACCTTTAGAAGCCTGAGGCCGATAGTTGGTGATTTGCCTCAGTCCTCTCCACACAGAAGCCGAGTCATTAGCAGTGAACTGCTGCTGGAGTCTTTCAGAATACACAGATTTAGCTCTCCTCAGCTCTCTGTTAAACCGATATTTGACCTCTCTGTAGCAGTCCCTGTCTCCACTTTTCAACGCTGCTTCCTTCCCCTTCCTGATCTGTCTGAGCTTGGCCGTGAACCAGGGCTTATCATTAGAGTATCTCACTCTGGTGCGCGATGGAAGAATGTTCTCCTCACAGAAGTTGATATATGAGTTCACAGTGTCTGTGTACTAATTAAGATCATGTGTGGCTCCTTTAAACATGCCCCAGTCAGTTATTTCCATGCATGTGTTCAGATTCTCTCCAGCTTCACTGGTCAATTTCTTCGTGGTGGTCACAACAGGTTTAGTGAGTTTCAGTCTCTGTCTGTATGTGGGAATGAGGTGGACCATCACGTGATCAGACAATCCGAGTGCAGCGCGGGGAACAGCGCGATATGCGTCCTTCACTGTGGTGTAACAGTGATCCAGCGTGTTATTTCCTCTGGTTGGACATTTAATAAACTGTTTGTAGAGGGGGAGCTCGTGACTCAGATTGCTCTGGTTAAAGTCGCCAACCACAATAACCAGGGAGTCTGGAAAATTCCGCTCCGTGTGTTGGATGTGATCCGCGAGCACGCACTGAGCTTCGCGCGTGTCCGCGTCGGGAGGGACGTACACAGCGACGAGGATGAATGAGGTGAACTCCCGCGGGGAATAAAATGGTTTGCAGTTAATAAAAAGAAATTCCAGGGCGGGAGAACAGTGTTTGGAAATCACCGTTACATCAGAGCACCAGCTGTTGTTAATATAGAAGCACACTCCTCCTCCAATAGACTTACCGGAGAGCTATTGGAGGAGGAGTGTGCTTCTATATTATAATAAATATGTGCTTCTATAAATAATAAATATGCTTTTATGAATACGTAGTATATCTTATATTAAAGATAATAATGATAATAATAACATGTGAATAACAAATGTGATCATTCTGGATTGGCTCAAATTAGGTTAAAAATATTCAAATTATTTTGTTTAGTTTATATTTCAAAGTTGATTTCAAAAGTCTTTTTTACCTTATGAATTTATACATAGAAAACACTTTATAATACATACAAAAGTGCAGTTTTACTTAAGCATTATGACTAAATATGCATTTTTTTTCTCTGCTTGCACAGTTTTTGGTTCAACCACTCCTTTTCGGGGTCACCACAGCATATCATCATGTGATGATCCACATATTTGATGTGTTAAGGAGGATTTTACGCCTGATTTCCTTCCTGACACAACCCTCCCCATTTACCCAGGGCTTGGGGTCGGCACAAGGTGCACAGTGGATTGTGCTTCCCCCTGTGGCTGGATAACCAACTCTCCTTCCCCTATTCTATCACGCTGAGCACCAACCTTGAAGGCAGGAAGGACCATTTTTATGGTCTTTGGTATCACCCAGCTGGGGCGTGAACCCAAAACCTACCAGCTGTGGGGTGGATGCTCTTCCACTCGGTTACCACTCTGGTCTCTGCTTGCACAGTTAATGGGTCAGATTTTAAACAACCAAAATCATCGTAAAAATTCACTTACATTTAGCTATTTTCTTTCTTTCAAAATGTTAAATTTAGTGTTTCATCTTATGCACCTTAGGCTACAAACCATAAATATGTAATTTACTTTAAAGGAAATTCATGCTTCCTCTATCTTTACACTGTGTTCTTTCCATTTGAGGATGTTTAATAGAAGCTGAAATCTTGAAAGTGATGGAGCCTATTTTGGCCTGGACTGTCTTTCCATACATTCAATATGAGAGGCTGAGCTGATGCGAGGGAGACGGCGTTATTATGGCAGAGACGCATAACCCCTCTACAGTACATTTAGTCCTACACCAGCATCATCGTCACACCAAAGACAGTCCAATTAATAATGTCCACTTTTCTTGCTATTTAAGAGTCAATCCTACTGGTCAGCAGGAGCTTTTCTGAGTGGAGTTTGCCTGTTTCTTGCAGCGTGGGCTTCTTTTCACACTCCAAAGACATTGCTGTACCATTAACCGGTTGTTCTGAAAAGACTGTGAAGATGTGGCAATGTGCCGTGATTTGTTCAAGGCAAGACTGGAACCTGTAGCAGCTCCCATGGCTTTGACAAAAAGAGGTGGGGGGGGGGGGGAGGACAACTTCAAAGGCTGCAAAAATGCAAAAAGTTACAAATTTTCAATAGAAAAAAAGTCAGAAATTGTTGAGAAAAATTGACAATTTTACAACAAAAAGTAACTCACAAGAAAAGTTATTAATTCATAAGAAAGCACACATTTAAAATTCAAATTTGCAAGAAAAAAGCTGCAAATTTACAAGCTGAGTAGAACATGTATAAGAAAAAATATGTTTAACTTGAAAATGACGAAAGAAAAGCATCAAATTTGAAAGGAAAGGTTTTCAAATTGATGAGAATGTTTGCAAGAAAGAAGTAGACAATTTCCAAAAAAGTCACCACAAGAAATGTCAGAACTTATGTTAGGAAATTTATAGAAGACAACTGTCAATTTACATGATTATGTTTTATTATAAAAAGTAGTGAATTTATGAAAAACTGTTACTAACAGTGACAGGCCAATTTATTCTCACAACTTGACTGTTTTAATTTTAAGGCTCAGACAGGTTTTGCATCTCAGCGCAGATTCTTTTTAGCTAAAAATTGCTCAAAATGGCTCATTGTAACGAGGGTCTGTTCTGCTTAAAACCTCACAAATAACGTGGTTTTTTTTTTCTTTCCTTTTTTTTTGGGGGGGGGGGGGGGTAAGGAGAGCAGAAAAGATCTGATTTAGCTCTAAAGACACTCATGGATATTTGTGACAGTGCAGCAGTTCCACTAAAGGGTTCATTTCGGTTACCAAAAGTTCCATTTACATAACATCCATTTAAAAAAAAATGTAATCTTAGTTAACATGATTTTTTTTTTAATATGAAAGCATTAATTCGATCATTATAATTTTTTTTGTGGTGAGAGTCATCAGTATTTAGGCAGCTGTCTGGAGGAGTTTTTCCTTTTACTTAAACTTGTCCATGTGATAAAATTAGTGATAATTAAAACGGAGACAAACGGACAGATCCATAAAGCTCACACTGGCTTTAACTAACATGCTTGTTTAAATGAAACCAGCTGATCATCATCCATATGGAAACTTGCACCATCGCCCCCCCCCCCGCTGAGCGTTTCATCAACTTTAAAACCTCTTTTTTTCCAGCATCTTCACCACACGCCCCCAGTTAAAGATGCGCATCACTGGAGTGATTATTATTAAAGAAAAAAAACCTAAAACAGCCATAAATCTGAGTTCAGCCACATTCCAATCAAACCGCCTCCATCTGTCATCTGAAGGCGGAAAAAAAAAAAAAAAAAAAGACTCCACGCCGTTAGAAAACTGCTCTTAGTTTCACAGCGGAAAACCGAGGCTGGTGAGAAAACCAAAAATCCAATCCTCCACAGCTCCTGAGCCCAGCACACGTTGAGTTTAATCTCTTTAGGAGGCACAAAACAAAACGCAGTACGATCTGGAAAAAAGGCTCCCAGTTTGACACTGAAAAAAATCCGACAGTTTGCAGCCGACTGTGAGGAGCAGCGCGCGATGGAGATGTCACATCTGCGCCAAAAAGCGCAACGGCAGCGCACTGAGAACCGTCAAGCGCGCAAAACAGAATCACAGCATTTTGCTGCCTTTTTTTTTTCTTTTTCTCATCATGTCATGGTTCAGTGGTTAAGGGAAACTAAAAGTTTAATCAAATAAAGTCTCCAGTTTGGCACGCGTGAAAAAAAAAAAATTAACATGCCGTCCTGTTTTCTAATATCCAAACTTCAATTTAAAACTCTTAACGATAATTCTGGCATTCTGAATATCACGCCTTTCACTATACAGTCGTTAAATACAGACATATAAACGTGCTTTTTCTAACCAGCATCAGCGCGCTGCGCGCACGCCGCAGCCTCTCCAAAGTTGCGCCTTACCTGCTTCGAGAAGGACTCCAAATAAAGTGGCAACCACGAGAAGACGCATTCTCTCCCGATTGATGCTCCAAGGGGAAACATCAGACCAAAAATGAGGACTGGTGGGGTGGGGGTGGAGGACTAGATGAGGACCGGCTGCGGTGGAGGAAGCCTGCCAGATGCGCTCATCCCCTCGGCTGGGCTGAGGGAGCTGAGGGAGCGCGGGGGGAGAAGTGAAGAAAGTCTCTCCTCCGCGAGCAGCCAGACTGGAGGAGACGGAGCCAGAGCGCAGGGGCTGCGGGGCGCACCACGTGACCGGAGCTTTCACGCCTCTGACGAGAAGCAGGCGGACGATTAATAAACAAGTTGTTAAGTTAATGGGACATGTTGTTTTCTAATCATATTCAAGTCAGAATTTGTTTACTAGAGTATCATTTTAATGTGAATTTTGCTGAACATTAATGTAGGAGCCCCTCTGTGAATCGAAACCTTGTAGTGGTGGAGGGGTTTCTGCGGCGTGGCTGGATGGGAGTCGGCGATGGCGGGGTGAGATCCTGGCTCCGCCATTCAGAAGATCGGCCATCGCTCCGGGGGTCTGCAGTCTCCAGGGGCGTGACTGTTGAGGGGCTGCCCTGGACCCCCCCCCCCCCGCAAGTTCCAACTTTTTCACTCATATAGTTCTTGTTTTTTGTGCATGCATGTTATGTTATGGGGTTATTTATGTGTTTTGCTTTTAGTTGGGAGCACGGCTGTAATTTTTAGTTTCATTAAAGGACTTCTAGGTTATTGGGTGGCAGAATAATCCACCCCGTTTTGCAGGCTGTACGGTAGTCCACCCGCCAGCCCTATTCTAGGTTGTTTTGAGTGAATGTGATAGGCCAATTTAATAATAATGAGTGTATCAGAGGGACAGCTTGGGTTGAGCGGTTTGGAGACAAAGTAAGACAGACAAGGCTGAGATGGTTTGGACATGTGCAGAGGAGGAATAGTGGATGCATACCGGAGTGGTGGCTCAGTTGGTAGAGCGTCCGCCCCATACCCAGGAGGCAAGGGTTCAAATCCTGGCCGGGTCATGCCGAAGACCATATAAAAGCGGAACTTCCTGCCGTCCAGCTTGGTGCTCAGCAATTATGGAATGGAGGAGGGAAATCTGTGGCGGCGCCGTGCATGGCAGCGGCCCTTCTGATTCTACACATGGGGTGTGTGTGATTGACACTGTAGATAGGATAAAGCACAATTTCATTCTACTGTACATGATTGGTTGTATGGTTGAATGACAATAAAGGGTGATTATATTGGACGAAGGATGTTGAAGATGGAGCTGCCAGGCAGGAGGAAAAGAGGAAGACCACAGAGAAGATTCATAGATGTAGTGAAGGAGGACATGGAGAGGGTTGGTGTTACAGAGGAGGATGCAAGGGATAGGGTGAGATGGAGGCAGATGATTTGCTGTGGCAACCTCTAAAGGGAGTAGCCAAAAGAAGAAGAAGAAGTCACAAAGTCCTGTATGTGGCAGGGCCCCTGCTGAACCCAGGCTGGACGGTGCACGGGCTGTGCCGCCGTCGCAAGCTCCTACAGTCACTCTTCAGGAGTTGTGGGTCTTGTGTCGCTGAAGTCCCAGTCCGATCCTGTCATGTCCGCAGCCATCTCCTGATCCAGGGCCGAAGTCGGTGTCACTTTTCTGAGGCGACTGCCATGTCACCGTGACCCATCAGCAAGAGAGAAGGTGGCTGGCCCCAACTGAGCTGTGATCTCAACTCTAAATTTAATGATTTGGCCTCTGTTCTTCCTGATAATTTAAAAATTAAATGTGGTTTGTTAAATATTAGATCTCTAACTTCCAAGTCTCTGCTAGTCCATGATCTGTTAATTGATCATCAGATTGATTTAATATCCCTTACAGAGACTTGGTTAGGACAAGAGGATTATGTTGGTTTAAACGAATCAACTGCCTCTGGTTATTTAAACTGTCAAAAATCCCAGAAGTTCTGGTCATGGAGGAGGAGTAGCAACAACTTATCATTCCAATTTTCTAGTTAATGTAAAGCAAAAAACATGTTTTTATTCCTTTGAGGGTCTGGTCCTCAGTATTAGGCATGTTAGCAATTTTAGGTTAAACCCAATTTTATTTGCCATAGTTTATCGTCCTTCCTCAGCCTTCTCAGAGTCTTTATTCGAATTTGCCAAATTCTTAGTTGATTTAGTGCTCATACCAGATAGAATAATTATAGGAGGGGACTTTAATATACATGTAGATGTAGATAATGATTGCCTTAATATGGCATTTAATTCAATATTAGATTCAATGGGGTTTTCTCAGAAAGTAGGAAATTATACCCATTATCTCCACCATACGCTGGACCTTGTTCTGACATATGGCATAGAAACAGAAAATCTGGTAGTGTCTCCTCATAACCCTGTACTGTCAGCCCATTGTCTGTTAACCTTTGATTTTACTATTTCTGACTATTTCAATTCAATTCAATTCAATTCAACTTTATTTATATAGTGCCATTTCACAACAACAGTCATCTCATAGCACTATCAACTGTAGGGGGAACCCCCACAGTTGCAGAAAGACCCCAGCAATCAGGCGATCCCCTGTGAGCAAGCACTTGGCGACGGTGGAGAGGAAAAACTCCCTTTTAACAGGAAGAAACCTCCAGCAGAACCAGGCTCAGCTAGGGGCAGTCATCTGCTGTGACTGGCTGGGGGGTGAGGGGATAGAGAAGATGAAAAGAACAGACATGTAGAGAGCAAACAGCACGATGGGGACTCAATCTATGGGAGAGAACAAACAGATGTTAATGACCAGCAAAGAAAAATATTTCATTGAGAGTGAAGAAAGGAGTGAGGCCCAGTGCATTATTGGAGGTCCCCCGGCTGACTAAACCTATTAGCAGCATAACTAAGGGAGGGTTCAGAAACACATGATCCCTCCCTAATTGTAGGCTATATCAAAAAGGTAGGTTTTAGCCCTATTCTTAAAAACAGAGATCGAGTCTGACTCCCGAATCCAGATTGGCAGCTGGTTCCACAGGAGAGGAGCTTGATAACTGAAGGCTCTGCCTCCCATTGTACTTTTGGAGATTCTAGGTATTACAAGTAATCCTGCATTTTGGGAGTGTAGTGCTCTGTTAGGAGTTAGGAGTCTCTGTTATTTGGCTCCTAAACAAAAATATTACTACAGTAGATGCCTCTCAAATGATGTTGTTACCAAATTTATGCGGATTGTTTCCTCTATGCCATGTGTCAACACAACAGAAATAAGCTATAGACAGCTTGCTTCTTCTGTAATTGATAGCATGGTAGATAGTGTTACAGCTTCTCTGCATCAGACTCTAAACATGGTGGCCTCTTTAAAAAAGAAAAAGTCTAATCAGAGATTTCTAACTCCTTGGTTCAACACAGAAACTCATAGCTTAAAACAGAAGAGTCATAATCTCTCTAAGTGTTCCGGCCACTGAGTAACAGTCATCTAAACATACTGAACTTGAAGAAAATAAATTTCGCCTGGGTGTTTTTTTGGATACAAATGCTTGCAAATAACGCACAGCTTCAGATCCGGGCTGGAAAATGCAACAGAAATGTAGAACCAAGTGTTATCCAGCTGAGGTCAAAATTTTGTAACAATACCACAAAAAATGAATATATTACAAAGCTTTTTTCTTAGGTTGTTCCCAGGCGTTTTTGAACTGTGCTAAATTGTGCCAAATGGCACAATTTGGAAAAACATCTGTAACTTTTGAATGATTCAATATAGAAGCTTGATGTTGGGCTCTAATGAAAGGTGACACTCAGGGCTGTGTGTGTGTGTGTGTGGGGGGGGTTGTCCCCCCCCCCCGCTACAGAGGACGGACATCGCCCGGTGCGCCGCAGTCTACTACGCACAGTTGTAATTTACCGATCGGTCAAAAGTCATTTTTGATTACAATTTTCAGGGATAAAGAATAATTTAGCTTATAACACTTACCTGTTCACAACAGCAGCGTAGCTGGCGAACTTCTCTTCCTCATTGTCAGACAAACATGAAGCTGGTCCGCTTGTTACGGACTCGTGGTTCTGCTCACGCAACCCGGTCAAACCATAATTCCATTATTGCTGTTTTGCGCTTCCATGATTGCGGTTTTGGCGAACGATTTTTCAAAACAAATAAGAACAGTAATAAGAAAAAAAGACTGGCAAACGCCTGTGTGTCACCCAGCCTTACACAAAACAGCTTTCGAACTTCAGTGCTTCAATTGGCTGGCTGTATTCGCAGCCGTTGGTAGGCGGGTCCTTCTTGCTAGGTTTTCAGTCATTGGTTCTTCTAGGTTTCAGAAACCCAATTCAAGGCTCTTATTAGTCGAATGAGAGGTCAATCACATCTAAACCAATCAAAGCACTCCTTTGGCTTTCTGTTCACGGCTGTGTCTGTAGTGGAAGAAAGGAAATGCAGGTGGGTTTTTTTTCAGTGCTTCCTAGGACGCACAGTGTGCGTACTAGGACACCCTCGTGCGTCCTAGGACGCAGAGATGTGCCCACCCACGGTACACCGAAGTGCAACAGGTTAAATCTATTTAGCTTGGAGAAATCATCTTTTAATTTATAAAAAATCTCTTAGAAGAACTAGAACAAGTTATTATTCTGCATTAATAGAAGAAAACAAGAATAATCCCAGGTTTCTTTTCAGCACTGTAGCCAGGCTGACAAAGAGTCAGGACTCTGTCAATCCTAGCATTCCCTTAGAGCTTACTAGTCAGAACTTTATGAATTTTTAATAATAAAATTTCATCTATCAGAGATAAAATCAGTCAGATTCTTCCCACCGTTAACTTAAATACAGTAACTACTATAACTCCTTCAATTGATATGTTTCGATGAGTTTACTCCAATTGACCTTTTAGAGTTAGATCAAATAATTTCCTCATCCAAGCCTTCAACTTGTCTTTTAGACCCTATTCCTACCAGGTTATTTAAAGAAGTCTTCCCATTTATTGGTAACTCTATTCTTCAAATAATCAGTTCTTCATCAACATTAGGCCATGCACCGCAGGCTTCTAAAACTGCTGTAATTAAACCCTTACTTAAAAAGCCAACGCTGGATTCAGGAGTTTTAGCTAACTATAGACCAATCTCTAATCTCCCTTTCATTTCAAAAATCTTAGAAAGTGTTGATGCTACACAATTATTTGACCACTTGCGGGGAAATTATTTATTTGAAGAGTTTCAATCTGGGTTCAAAATCCATCATAGTACTGAAACAGCTTTGGTGAAGGTCACTAATAACCTTCTTATCACATCTGATAATGGACTTGTTTCTGTACTTGTCCTTTTAGACCTTAGTGCAGCTTTTGATACTATCGATCATAATATTCTACTAATAATATTCTAATATTCTATAATATTGTACTTGATAGATTAGAACACTATGTTGGACTTAATGGAACTTTGTCGCAGTGGTTTAGATCTTATTTATCTGATAGGTTCCAGTTTGTTCATGTCAATAATGAGTTTTCTTTCAACTCAAAGCTCAGTCATGGAGTTCCACAGGGATCTGTGCTAGGCCCTACTCTTTTTAGTTTATATATGCTTCCGTTAGGCAACATTATTAGAAAGCACTGTATACATTTTCATTGTTATGCAGATGATACACAATTATACCTGTCAATGAAGCCAGATGATAGTAATCAATTAGCCAAGTTAGAAGCCTGTCTTAAGTAAACCAAAGTTTGGAAGACTTGTAATTTCCTGCTATTAAATTCAGATAAGACTGAAGTCATTCTTGTTGGTCCAAAAAACCTTAGAAATACCTTTCCAAATCAAACTATTAGTTTGGATGCGGTTACTCTTTCTCTTAATAGCTCTGTGAGGAACCTTGGAGTTATTTTTGATCAAGATCTGTTTTTCAATTCACATATTAAATTTGTTTCTAAGACTGCCTTCTATCATTTGCGTAATATTGCCAAGATTAGGAGCATCTTGTCTCAAAGTGATGCTGAGAAACTGATCCACGCTTTTGTTAGCTCTAGATTAGATTATTGTAACTCTTTATTATCAGGTTGTCCTAAAACATCTTTAAAAAGCCTTCAGTTGATCCAAAATGCTGCAGCAAGAGTTTTAACAGGTACTAGAAAGAGAGATCATATCTCTCTGGTTCTGGCCTCCCTTCATTGGCTTCCCATACAGTTTAGAATTAAGTTTAAATCCTTCTTCTCACTTACAAAGCTCTTAACAATCAGGTCCCTTTTTATTTAAAAGATCTGATACTACCCTATTATCCTAACAGAGCACTACGCTCCCAAAATGCTGGATTACTTGTATACCTAGAATCTCCAAAAGTACAATGGGAGGCAGAGCCTTCATTTATCAAACTCCTCTCCTGTGGAACCAGCTGCCTATCTGGATTTGGGAGTCAGACCCGATCTCTGTTTTTAAGAATAGGGTTAAAACCTTCCTTTTTGATATAGCCTACAATTAGGGAGGGATCATGTGTCTCTGTACCCTCCATTAATTATGCTGCTAATAGGTTTAGACAGCCGGGGGACTTCCAATGATGCACTGGGCTTCACTCCTTTCTTCACTCTCAATGACATTTCTTTTTTTCTTTTTTTTTTTGCTGGTCATTGACATCTGTTTGTTCTCTCCCATAGATTGAGTCCCCATTGTGCTGTTTGCTCTCTATATGTCTGTTCTTTTCTTCTTCTCTATCCCCTCACCTCTCAGCCAGTCGCAGCAGATGACTGCCCCTCCCTGAGCTTGGTTCTGCTAGAGGTTTCTTCCTGTTAAAAGGGAGTTTTTCCTCTCCACCGTTGCCAAGCGCTTGCTCACAGGGGATCACCTGATTGCTGGGGTCTTTCTGCAATTGTGGGGGTCCCCCCCTACAGTTGAAAGTGCTATGACATGACTGTTGTTGTGAAATGGCGCTATATAAATAAAGTTGAATTGAATGGAATCTGCATCAGCATTATCCAAAACGACTGCAGCTTGTGAGTGCGGTAGGGGCACCAGATCTGGACCCAATCCAGTACTGCAAGGCTGGGCCATTTTGTCCCGCATTTTTTGTCAAACCTTTGCTAGATACGTTATTGTTGTTTGACCAAACTCCTCCTAGGTGAGGGCCTTTCTGTCAGGGTAGCATCTGATGAGGGGCATAATCGGTCCAGGGGAAGGCACATCTCACATCCTAGCATTAGTAGGGCCAGGGAGCTGCCCATCGTGGCATGAGGCGTCGCTCTGTAATGTAGCAGGGTGTTCTGTAGTGCAGCCGAAAATGGGAGCCCATCCACTAGGAGTGCCATGAGACCATTCTTGAGGGTCTGGTTGAATCTCTCCACCCCCCACCCCCCCTCATTTTCCTGAGGGTGGTAGAAGGCAGTTCTTATGTGCTTGATGCCTCTTTCCCCCACAAAGGCAATGAAGTCTGCTGAGGTGAATTGCGGTCCGTTGTCTGTTGTGATTGCGTCTGGCACACCCCCGCAGGCAAAGAGGGAGGTGAGGAAATCGATGACTATGTCGATGGTGACTGAGGCAACACCTCAGGCCATTTTGAGAGGAGATTGTAGGCCGCTAATAGAAAGCATTGGTGCTGGGGGGTGCTACGCAGTTCGCCACATACTGTATGTCCAATTGGACATGTTTCCACGGAGCCGATGGCCATGGCAGTGGTTGCAGGAGCGGGGGTGGTGGCATGCCACTTTTCCCGCTGGCTAAGAAGGGCATACATTCTTTCACCATGATCTCCACATCCCTGTCGATGCCTGGCCACCAGACTGAGCCCC
This sequence comes from Pholidichthys leucotaenia, assembly GCA_020510985.1. Classification (NCBI taxonomy): domain Eukaryota; kingdom Metazoa; phylum Chordata; class Actinopteri; order Cichliformes; family Pholidichthyidae; genus Pholidichthys; species Pholidichthys leucotaenia. The sequence goes on along the minus strand of CM035845.1, from coordinate 35,994,797 downwards.
TACACCGCTGTTTGGACGCCCAGGTGGTCCTCATGTACCATGGTCAGGATATGGCCTTTTAGTGCCTCTGGAATCACTGTGCAGTGCCCTTTTGCCATGCAGATGTCATTCCAGCTTGATAAATCGTCCTTGACTCTGTGGAAGGGTGCCAGTTCCCCTGGCACGTTGGCAGGCCAGCCCTCACGAATAAAGGTGTGCAGCTGGGTCAGTGTCGGGTCCTGTTCAGATGCTGCCTGGAGCTCTTGCAGGGAGACAGCGTTTTGGAGCGACCCATGAAGCATGTGGATCAGCTCTGGCTCCAGGGGGTCTCGGTCCCTGTTTGGAGTGGGGTTAGGTGTGGCCTGGGACAATACAGTAGGAGTGAGTGGCTGCAGGAGCAGATGATAGTGGCAGAGGACGACCTGACAGTAGATGAGGCTGTGAGGATGGCATCCCAAATGGAAACGGCTGCCCAGCTATCAATGCAGCTAACGCTGCCTAGCCAACAAGCTCCTCGTCCTGCCCCATGTGTGCAGGCTGTCACCACCGCCGCCAGCACTCCAACCCCACATCTCCCCACTACAGCCGACGGAAGAATGATAGGAAATGGGACATCTCGGGTGAGTGCCTGCCCTGCAATGACTGTGTTCATCCAGACACCAGACTCAATCACCCGCCTGTCCAGCCAGAGGGTTGAAATGCTACCGCTGTAAGAAGCTCAACCACTTTGCTAGATTTTGCTGCTCAGCCTTCGCAAATGCAACGGCCCCCCCGTCAGGCCCAACCACCGTTTATGCAGTTGGTGCCAAAGGCTGGCCGTTCAAATGGTACACAGTGGAGCTTGACAGCACTGAAGTGCCGCTGCTACTGAATATAGCGGCCTCGAGTTCTCCTCTGAGCTTAGCTATGGTCAGGAGACTGTTTCCCCGGAAGGTCATCACAGCTAATGCGGAGGACCTATTCGGCTATGGGCACGTCAGAATCAGCATGGTAGGGGCGGTTGCCTTTTCTGTACGCTGCGGCCCTAAAATCATCCCATCATTTGTATTTCAAGTAACACGCTGGGGTGCCGACTTGCTGGGCATTGACCTGATCAGTGAGCTGGGTTTCTCCATGCCCGACCCAAGGGGCTCTACCGTTATCACACAGTTATCACCACAGTTATTACCACAGTCTCCTCATCTTAGTAGCACCGTTGGCTGGCGCTCTTCGCCACTCTTCAACTGGGACGCCTCACCTCTTTCAACCACCAACGTCTCATTGATCCGATGGTGTCACCAAAAATTCAACTTCTCCCCCAACTTTCCCTTGCACTGTGGGACAGCGTCACGACAGAACTGCAGAAGCTTTTGGATGCCGGTATCATTGAGTGGGTCAATGCTTTCCCCTGGATCTCCAGTTTGGTGGTGGCAAAGAAGAAGTCGGGTGGCCTACGACCATGCATTGATTGATTGACTTTTGTGAAGAGAACATTCTTCCATCACGCACCAGAGTGAGTTACTCTAATGACAAACCCTGGTTCACAGCTAAGCTCAGACAGATCAGGAAGGAGAAGGAAGCAGCGCTGAAAAGTGGAGACAGGGACTGCTACAGGGAGGTTAAATACCGGTTTAACAGAGAGCTGAAGAGGGCTAAATCTCTATACTCAGAGAGACTCCAGCAGCAGTTCACTGCTAATGATTCGGCTTCCGTGTGGAGAGGACTGAGGCAAATCACCAACTATCGACCTAAGGCTCCTAAAGGTCAGGATGACAAAGCCCTTTGTCAAAGACTGTCCCAACACTATGCCCGTTTTGACACCTCGTCATCTGTGTCCAACTCCCCCCCTCCCTCCAGCTCCACAGCCTCCACATTCCCTACTTCATTTAAGGCACCCCCCCCTCCTCCCCCCCTCCCCTTATCATCAGTGAGCAGGATGTGCTCAAACAGTTCTCCAGACTGAACCCGCGCAAGGCCCCCGGCCCAGACGGCGTGTCTCCCTCCACCCTGAGACTCTGTGCGAAACAGCTGGCTCCTGTCTTCACAGACATTTTTAACACCTCCCTTAAGTTATGCCACGTGCCGTCCTGCCTCAAATCCTCCACCATCATCCCTGTCCCCAAGAAGCCACGGATCACTGGACTTAATGACTACAGACCTGTAGCGCTCACCTCTGTAGTCATGAAGTCCTTTGAGCGCCTGGTCCTGTCCCACCTCAAGTCCATCACCATCCCTCTCCTGGACCCGCTGCAGTTTGCCTACCGAGCCAACAGGTCTGTAGACGATGCAGTCAACCTGGCCCTCCACTCCATCCTGCAGCACCTGGACTCCCCGGGAACCTACGCCAGGATCCTGTTTGTGGACTTCAGCTCCGCATTCAACACCATCCGCCCCGCTCTGCTCCGGGACAAGCTGTCCCTGCTCAACGTGCCTGACTCCCTCTGCAGGTGGATCATCGACTTCCTGACGGACCGGAGGCAGCATGTGCGGCTGGGAAAGACTGTCTCAGACTATACTAGCATCAGCACCGGATCACCCCAGGGCTGTGTACTTTCCCCCCTACTCTTCTCCCTTTACACCAACTCCTGCACCTCCAGCCACCAGTCTGTCAAGTTGATCAAGTTTGCGGACGACACCACCCTCATCGGGCTCATCTCCAACGGCGACGAGTCCGCCTACAGGAGAGAGGTGGCCCAGCTGGCGTCCTGGTGCAGCAATAACAACCTGCAGCTGAACGCTCTGAAGACAGTGGAGATGATTGTAGACTTCAGGAAAGTCACTACTCCTCTGCCCCCCCTCACCCTCTCAGGCTCTCCCATCACCACTGCTGATTCCTTCCGCTTCCTAGGCACTACCATCACCAGGGACCTCAAATGGGAGCTGACCATCAGCTCACTCATCAAAAAAGCCCAGCAGAGGATGTTCTTCCTGCGGCAGCTGAGGAAGCTCAAGCTACCCACCAAGATGTTAGTGCAGTTCTACACAGCCATCATCGAGTCCATCCTCACCACCTCCATAACCGTGTGGTACGCAGGAGCCACTGCCAGGGACAGACTAAGGCTGCAGCGCGTCGTGCGCACTGCTGAGAAGGTGATCGGCTGCAAGCTCCCGTCTCTCCAGGATCTGTACATCTCCAGGACCCGGAGGCGTGCTGGCCGGATCATAGCCGATCCCTCACACCCTGGTCACGTACTGTTTGCCCCCCTCCCCTCTGGTAGAAGACTTCGGTCCATCCAGACTAAAACCTCCCGTCACATGAACAGCTTCTTCCCCTCTGCCATTAGACTGCTGAACACTAAGTGACTTATTGACTCTCGTGCACCATGTACAGCAGCTCAACCAGACTCATGTCAATCATCACTGTTTTTCTTCCTGCATTACCGACTGCACTATATAGTTCTCCACAGTATCTGCTGCTGGCTAATATATATTTTAACTGTTGACCAGTATCACTTAATCTTATCCTACACTTTATTACATGTATAGTTTATTTCTCTTATCCTATCATGTTTAATGTTGCAGCATTGTACCGAGACAAATTCCTAGTTTGTGTACTACATGAACAATGGCAATAAACCTGATTCTGATTCTGATTCTGATTCTGATCTCAGAATGGTGAACAAGGCGGTGATCCCCAACAAATATCCCCTGCCCAAGACAGAGGAACTGACGGTGGAGCTCCATGGCTCAAAAGTTTTTTCCAAACTGGACCTCGGCCAAGGCTACCCGCAGGTCCCCCTTCATCCAGACAGCCGCAACCTAACAGCCTTCATCTCCCACATGGGAGTGTTCAGGCACACCTGCATGCTTTTCAACGTCAGTTTTGCCCCGAGCTGCTTTCAAAAAATCATGGCTACCATCTTCGCCGGTCTTCCAGGGGTTGTGGTGTACTTAGATGACATTGTGGCGCACGGCACAACATCGGCTTCCCACTACGCCTGCCTTCATAAGGTTATGGAGGTGCTAGCAAAATGCGGCCTCACACTCAACGGGGAGAAGTGCATCTTTGGAGCAATGATCATTGAGTTCATGGATTTCCACCTGTCGGCCGAGGGCCTATACCCCCTACACTCAAATGTCGAGGCGGTACTGCAAGTACCCGAACCATCATGCCCCACACAGCTCTCATACGAAAGGAGTGGCTTCAGGACAACTCTGTGAATGTCTTTGAGTGGCCCAGCCAGAGCCCAGACTTGAATCCAATTGAACATCTCCGGAGAGATCTGAAAATGGCTGTGCACCAACGCTTCCCATCCAACCTGATAGAGCTTGAGAGGTGTTGCAAACAGGAATGGGCGGAACTGCTCAAAGATGGGTGTGCCAAGCTTGTGGCATCATATTCAAAAAGTCTTGAAGCTGTAATTGCTGCCAAAGGTGCATCAACAAAGTACTGAGCAAAGGCTGTGAATACTTATGTACATGTGAGTTCTTAGTTTTTTTTAATTTTTAATGAATTTGCAAAAATCTTAAAAAAAGACTTTTTTCATGTTTGTTATGTCCACAAACCTGGTGATAAATGAGGCCGACGAAGATGTAGCACTGAACTCGGCTTTATTAATAATAGTGAACACACTACGCATGAGGCACCGTAGCGGACTCATCCAGGGCAAGAGGAAGCCCTCATGGCGGATGCCCCTTAATATAGGGTGGTGTGATGATGCGACAGGAAGGCGACGTCATCACACTGCACTTCACATTAAAACCCCACACAACACCCCCCCCACCCTTTACCAAGTACAAAAACACACATACCAAATCAAACCCACCTTAATATGGAAACACAATCACACAGAGGCACACCAAACAAAAATAGCAAAATAAAAGCAGAACATAACACATCTTAAAATAACTAAAATAGGATTGGTGGGTGGACTACCATACGGCCCACACAGTGTAGTGAGTTATTCTGCCACTATTACTACTTCTCCCTTTTTCTTTTTTTATTTAAACAAACTAAAAACAGCCATGCTCCTAACTAAAACACAAAACAAGAACTATAAACGAGTATGTCAGCACAGTCATTCAAGCAGATGGTGGGTCAGGCAGGGGCCAGCCCTGCAGCAGATGCACCCTTGGAGGTGGCAGGACCCCGGGGCGAGGACCAATCTTGAGGACGCAGGAGCCTGGATCCCAAACCACCTTCACCGACTCCTGTCTAGCCTCGCCACCCAGAACGTCCTCCTGGACACGCCGCAGCTGGCTAGCGTGCCTCACTGAACCATCTGACAACTGGAAGCACACTGCTCCTAACTTCACCACTATTCTCAGGTGTGCTCAATGTTTCGCCGGCTGCCGTCTGGTCCAACTTTGCCTTTGTATTTTGTCAACCCAAACCCGAACCCAGTCCATGACCTGAAGTGGGACCTTACTCGGCCTGAAGTGCTGTTGAGCATGCGGTAACTCCATGCTCTTATGTGGTCGTGCCCTGCCCTCTTCTGTTAGCGATGCAGAGGTCACCGTCGTGGCAGCAGACCCCTCACTCATATGTGGCTGAGTACTGAAGGAGTCCAGTGCTTTTATGGTGTCGCTCGTCAGAACAGGCATCCCACCCTCATGCTCGGCCCCCTTTACTACCTCCTGCTGAGCATGGGCACTGAAACTGTCCCGTTCCGACACTGAGCTGAAACTGGGCAACTTGATGGCAGGGCTGCTCATCAGTTCTTCATCCCAAACCACAACGTCATCAATCACTGGAGCCCACGAGCCCCAGTGACCACAATCAGACCATTCGTTCCCAGCGCTGTCTCTGATGGCGAAACCCAGTCCGTAGAATAGGTCACACTCCATGATGTTATCACCGCATGCCACCACCTGGAACATGAAGTCGTGCACCACTTCAGGCTTCATGACATTGCACAGTCTGTTTCCACTGTAGCCGTACAATGGCGCTGGGTTACTCCTAATCCTGTAGTAGGGGAAAAACTTCTTCACCGTGGCCCAGTTCAGCATCGACCGTACCACTGCCGTGTCAAGCAGTAATGGTACCTCAACACCATCTAATTCCACCGTACAATATGAATACCCGTTAGTGCTGGGACTCACCGAGTGGATGGTTGTTGTGGGCGGGTGGGGTGGTTTCTTCAGTGGGGTCTCTGGCTCAGATAAACGGCACACCCTGGCGTAATGATTCAGGCACCCATACTTGCTGCATCATTTCCCTCTTTCTGGGCACACTCTTGCTCTGTAACGGTGCATCGAGGACCCACAACCCCTGTAAATGGGGTTTCCCGGGGCAGATCTTCGGTTAGTAGCACTGGCTTCGTAGTCTTGGTCCATGCTATTTTCACTCTCAGGGTCCATAACATTAGCTGAGGCGGGCGGCTCCGGCAGCTTCTGTGACTGGTGCCAGTTTAGCTCCGAAGCTAGCTTATCGGTAGCCTCCAACTGGAGAGCTAGCTCAGCAGCCCAAGCTAACGTCAAGTCATTAGGTGCCATTAGTAGCCTAACACATAGCCCAGCATTGCACGTGTACTCAGCCAATTGGTCTCGCACCATCTCGTCTTCCAGCAGCCCAAAAACGGCACTCGCTAGCTAGTTGCCTAAGGTCAGCGACGCATTGATGAATTGGCTCACCAACATGTTCTCCGTATCGTCACGCCGTCCGGGGTGGTAAAATGGTTAGCTAGCAGCTCCACAATGTCCTCGTACGAGTCAGTCGTGTCAAGCATCTCCAGAATCCTCTGGCCCTCAATACCCAGGTTGTGGACAACGAGCGCACATGCCCTCAATTTATTGAGCTTCCCGAGAACCAGTGCCATGTATGTTTGGAAGGTCTCTAACCAGCGAGGCTATTGCACCGGTGGCTCACCGGGGAGCTCTAGGAAGGGCTTGAGTGGTGTAACTCACGCTTCCATCCGTTAATCCTCAGTTGCCAAATGCTATATCCACAAACCTGGTGATAAACAAGGCTGACGGAGATGTGGCACTGAACTCGGCTTTATTAATAATGGTGAACACACTTCACATGAGGCACCATAGCGGGCAAGAGGAAGCCCTCATGGCAGATGCCCTTTAATATAGGGTGGTGTGATGACGCGACAGGAAGGCGGTGTCATCAGACCACACTTCACATTAAAACCTCATACAACAATGTTGTCATTATGAGGTATTGTGTGTAGAAAAACATTGCATCTGTATTACTCTTGGCATAAAACTGTACTGCTGCTCACTGATTGCCACCTCTCCTCTTAACCTGGCTTCAACAACTCTTTTCCATATCGTTGTAGTGTGGCTGATTAATTTTATGCTTCTGTAATTGCTACAGCTCTGCACATCACCTTTGTTCTTGAAAATTGGTACCAAATCACTTCTTCTTCACTCCTCAGGCATCCTCTCACTCTTCAAAATTGTCTTAAACAATGTGGTTAAAAACGCCACTGCCATCTCTCCTAAACATTGTCATACCTCCACAGGTATGTCATCTTTACCAACTGCCTTTCCACTCTTCATCTTCTTAACAGCTGTCCTCACTTCCACCTTGCTAATCCTATGAAGTTCTTGGTTCACTGTGTTTCCTTTATTCATCCCCCCCCCTCTCATTTTCTTCATTCATCAACTCCTCAGAGTACTCTTTCCACCTTCTCAGCACACTCTCGCCACTCATTAGTACATTACTATCGCTGTCCTTAATCAACCTAACTTATTGCACATCCTTTCCAGCTAGATCTCTCTGTCTAACCAATCGATACAAGTCCTTTTCTCCTTCCTTAGTATCCAGCTTCTCATACAACTCACTATACAGTATGTATCATGTGGGGACATGTTGGCAAACATGTCCTACTCTTCTAGTTATGTTTCTTCTCAGTTATCATTATGGTTATCATGTGGAGAAAAGGAATCAGACGAGACACGAGCTGATGACACACAACTTTATTTCCTCCAACCAGCAGAACAGACTGTCCCTAAGTGCCAAAGCAAGCAGCTTTATACATTTTCTTCCCGCCTCTGGCACTCAGGATAAACTCATTTATATACCACTTACCAAGTGTGAACACACATCTACATACACATTAGCACATTTGCACCCCTGCGTCCTCAGGTGTGAGGCTGGCACAGCGGGGGCGAAAGGCACATCTTTATTTACTACATACCCCCCAGTGCTCTGGCACCCCTGGCTAGCACCCCCAACACCCTGAAGTACTGGGTGGATTGTCATCTCCTTTGTCCCCCCTCCCCCCACCCGAACACCCAGAAGGGGTCCTAACCCTCTGGACCTTTGGGCTTGAGCAAGCGCCCGTAGCGGCTGTAACGTGGGCCAGTTGAAGCACCTTCCTGTCGTTGTGGGTAGGAGAAAGGCTTGGTCTCTGGAGGGGGAAAGGGTGGAGAGGGAAAAAAGTTTCCTGAAAACAGTCCTCTGTCAGGGGAACACTATCCTACGGACAGACTGTAGGGGGACGCCCGCACCAGGGAGCTTTAGCCAACACCACCTGCTCGTCTGCCAACACATAAGTTGGCTTCAGTCTGTCTATGCAGGCGATTTCCTTATGCCCCCCCCCAAGTCTAACACAAAATGTGTCTCCCCAGTTTCCAGCACTCTGAACGGGCTGTCATACGGTGGACGCAGTGGGGTTCTGTGGGCGTCATGCCTGACGAAAATGAATTTGGAGGTCTCTAAGTGCTTTGGAACAAAAGTGCAGGGAAAACAATGGTGTGCCAGGCCCGGAACACTGGCAGCCCCTGTACCCGAAAAAAGAGTGTGGGCGAATCGGTACCTGGAGCGGGGCTCTCTGGCAAAAATTCCCCCGGGATCCGCAATGGCTGAGAAACAACAAGTTCTGCTGGAGAAGCTGCCAAATCTTCCTTAGGTGCGAAGCGCAACCCCAATAGGACCCAAGGCAGGCAGTCGGCCCAATTTGCATCCGTTAGCCAGGCTCTGAATGCTGCTTTAACTGACCCGTGAAAATGCTTGCACAAACCGTTAGTGTGTGGGTCGTATGCAGTGGTGCATTGGATTTTGACCCCCAGGCTGTTGGCTATGGTGGGCCAAAGTTCCAAAACAAATTGCGGACCCCTGTCGGAAGTGATGTCCGACAGGGATCCGAACTGTGCCACCCAAGATGACAAAAACGAGCGGGCTACCTCAGCCGACATGGTGGAACTAAGCAGAACCACCCCTGGCCAACGCATAGTGCGGTCCATGATTGTTAAAAGGTGTATGAACCCCTGCAACAGCGGAAGGGACCCACTAAGTCCACGTGTACGTGATTGAACCTCCTGGCTGGAATTTGAAAAGGCTTGAGGGGGGCTTTGGTGTGCTTGTGCACCTTAGCCTGTTGGCACGCAACATATGCTGCGGCCCATTCTTTCACATCCTTGTGTAAGTGAGGCCAAACGAATTTAGATCCCACTAGTTTAACTGAGGCTCACACGCCAGGATGTGAAAGTGAGTGGACAGACTCGAAAACGTGGTGGCAGCAGGAGCTCGGAACCACGAGGCAGGTGCAGCTGGTGGAGATGTTGCAGAGCATGGGGGGGGGGCACCCTTCTTTTACCACCCTGCTCTCAAGTTTTAATCCGGTAGCTGCGGACTGGAGCGTGCAAATGTCTGTGTCTCCAGTTTGGCCGGTGGCCATTGCGGAAAAATCAGTGCTCATGTATACCGGAGAGACCAGCATGTATGAGAATCAGTCTGCTGCTACATTCAATTTACCAGCTACATGTTGGATGTTGGTCGTGAACTCCGAAATTGCGGCCAAGTGCCATTGTTGCTGAGCTGACCATGGTTCCAAGACTTTGGACATTGCGTAGGTCAGTGGTTTATGATCGACAAATGTTCGCGACCCTTGAGCCAGAACTGAAAATGATGCGTACTCTGTCGATAGTGCTATACTTACGCTCGTTGTCACACAAAATACGGCGGAAAAAGGTGAGGGGCTGCCGCGAACATGAGACATACTGTTTCACTAGGGCTCCTACCGCGATGTCAGATGCGTCTGTGGTGAGCATTATCTGTGGTGACGGGGCTGGGTGAGCCAGCAAAGCTGTGTTAGCAAGCGTTGCTTTGGCATCTGTGAGTGTTTGGACCCGCTCGGGGGTCCAGTCGATGATATCCGCAGGCTTCTCTTTTTTTTGGCGCGCCGTAGAGTGGCTGCAGCAGTTGGGCTGCACGGGGGAGGAAGCGGTTGTAAAAACTAACCATCCCCAAAAATTCCTGTAGCACCCTCTCGGTCTGTGAACGTGGAAAATCCGACACTGTGCGCACTTTATCCGCCAGTGGGATCACGCCATCTGGCAAGATGTGGTAGCCCAAAGAGTTGATTACTGGCAACCCGAACTGACACTTCACTGGGTTAACGATCAGCCCGTGCGCTTCCAAACATTGGAAAACTTCTTTGAGATGGGCAAGGTGCTCCTCCTCTGACGTGCTAGCCACCAAGATGTCGTCCAAGTAGACAAAAACGAATGGCAAGTCCCAGAGCACCGCGTCCATCATCCTTTCGAAAGTTTGTGCTGCACTCTTTAACCCGAACGGCATGCACAAAAACTCGAAAAGACCAAAGGGGGTTATTACTGCCATTTTGGGGACGTCCTCTGCACACACCAGTAACCGTGGACCATATCCACTTTTGAAAAAATGTGCGTCCCGGCCAGGTGCACGAAGGAGGAAAAAACAAAGGAGGAAAAAGATACAGCATCCACTAAATGCCTGTTGGCAACATCAAGAAGTAGTCCATGAGCACACAGAAAATCAGCACCTAAGATGGGGACTGAACATGCAGCTACCACAAAGTCCCATTGGTAATTAAGTCCATGTAAACATACAGCGACCGTCCTTTCTCCAAACGTCCTGATGTGGGATCTGTTTGCGGCCGTTAAAGATGGCCCACAACCTTCTGCCAGCCTGTCTGTGCTGACTGGCAAAATGAGGCTCTTCTGGAAGCCAGAGTCTACCAGAAAATGTCTCCCCAAACATGTGTCCGTGATGAAAAAAAGCTTCTCCCTGTCACCAGAGGCTGACCACTGGCTGGTCCGTCTCTGCGTCCTCTGAAAATGGCACGGCGGCAGACAACGTTGCACGTCGGTGCCAAAACGCTGATGATGAAAACGTGCCATCTTGTTCCTGCATTTCTGAGTGGCCGTCCCCGGTCCACTACCTGCAGCTCCTCAACCTCGTTGGACTCCACCGACAATCCGGGTCTCACTGCCTGGATGCCGAAACTCCTGTTAGCCAGGATGATGCGGTCTGCTTCTTCTGCCAGCGCTTGGTAGTCCTTGGTCACCAGCAGCGGTGAATTGGCCAGGTTTGCTCTCGCCAAAGCTGGTAGCTTCTTCAGAAAGAGGTGGGCGAAGAGGAAAGAGCCGTCATCTGCACCCGGCAAAAACAACATATTCTCCATTAACTCTACGGTCGATCCGTCTCCTAATTCCATGTGTGAGAGGAGCTTCTCTGCTCTCTCTCCGGTGGAGGGGACCTAACACCGCAGCAGCAGCCGTTTGAGAGCATCGTATTTGCCCTGGGCTGGGGGAGTGCGAAGCAGGCTCATTGCGCGTCGAGTGGTGCATGGGTCCAGTGAAACCACCATGTAATGATACTTTGTGTCATCCTCCGAGACTCCGCAGAGAGTGAACTGGGCTTCCACGTGAATGAATCAAGCGGCCAGATCATGGAGCCAAAAGTCCAGGAGTTTGACCACCACAGCAAGCGTAACAGGGGGAACCCCAAGCATGGTTGTCCCCACGGAGGTGCTCGATCCGGCTTCCATTTTCATGTCTCAGGGTCACCAATGTGGAGGAAAGGAATCAGACGAGACACAAGCTGATGACACACAACTTTATTTTCTCCAACCAGCACAACAGACTGTCCCTGAGTGCCAAAGCAAACTGCTTTATACATTTTCTTCCCGCCTCTGGCACTCAGGGTAAACACATTTACAAACCAGTTGCTAAGTGTGAACACACATTCGCATACACATTGACACATTTGCACCCTTGTGTCCTCAGGTGTAAGCCTGGCACAGCGAGGGCGAAAGGCACATCTTTATTTATTACATACCCCCCGGTGTTCTGGTGCCCCTGGCTAGCACTCCCAACACCCTGAAGTACTGGGTGGAGTGTCATCAACTTTGTGTCACCACAATCACATCTTTAATTCTTGGTCATGTTATCCTTTGCATTATGATTGCCATTATCCTGTCTCATCTTGTTTATTTGTTGTCACAGCTGCCCCTTGCGCTCCCAATCACCACCTTGTTTTGTTTTTGGGCCTTGGACTTTGGGTTGCCCACACAAACTGGGTTTTGTGTTGGACTGTGTGTGGGGGGAAGGTGTTTGGCTATGACCCACCTGGTCTTTTCCACCACCGCCCACCCTGAGGGGCCTTTTTGTGTTTGTCTGGGGGTCATCTGGAATCTGCCCTTAAGGGGTGTGTGTGTGTGGGGGGGGGGGTACTATCATGGGGGGACATGTTTGCAGACATGTCCCACTCTTCTAATTATGTTTCTTCTCAGTTATCATTATGGTTATCACATCTTTAATTCTTAGTCATGTTATCCTTTGCATTATGGTTGCCATTGTCCTGTCTCATCTTGTTTACTTGCTGCCACAGCTGCCCTTTGTTCTCCCAATCACTGTCTCCTCTATATACAGTGGTGTGAAAAAATGTTTGCACCCTTCCTGATTTCTCATTTTTTTGTATGCTTGTCACACAAATGTTTCAGATCATCAAACAAATTTAAATATTAGATAAAGATGGTACAAGTAAACACAAAATGCAGTTTTTAAATGAAGGTGTTTATTATTAAAGGGGAACTGAACTGAACGGCATTGAACGGCACTGGGTGATAGTACATACAATTATAAAGATAATTTATCATTGGCACCCCCTCCACAAATCCCGGAATCTTGGAGAAAATCGCGATTTTGAATTTCCCGCCCTGAAAAATCAGACGAATCCGCCAATTAACCGGAAGTGCAGCCGGAGTTCCGCGTGACGTCACGAGTGTGACCCAGTCCTCATGTTTACCATTGCGAGCACGTCGACACTGGTTGTTTTTGGTGCATTTTGTCGTGATAGCCTTTTTGTGCAAAATAGTGCTTGTGACGCCCTTGGGGGGGGGTGTGACGCTACTTCGCGGTTTTTCACTTTTCGCGGTCGGTTCTGGTCCCCATTAAACGCGATAAGTGAGGGATCACTGTAATAAGTTGGAAAAATGCTGATGGGTTTTTTTTCCTTTCTTTTTTATTGTTAATTTTCCTTATCCTGACACCCCAAACATGCCAAAGTAAAGACTCACCATTCTGTATTCAATAAGCGACTCTCCTCCCCATCACTGCTGCGGTCTGAGTCGGTGCCGGAATCCCCCGAAAATTCTGGCTCTAATCTGTACGGTTCGATGCCTCCCTCGCTCTCTTCCTGTTCACTTGACACTCCTGCATCCTCCTCTGTCTCGTCACCGATCCTGAATGCCTCTTCACTCTGAAAACTCTGGTGTTCTTGACTGCTGGAACTGTTATCATCTGCCATTGTTGTTTTGATAAGGGTCACACTCGTGACGTCACGCAGCATCGTCTGCACTACTTCCAGTTTGTTTGGCACTGCCAGCCAGAGGCAAAAGTTTATCGGCTTATAGCTTGGCCATCGCACGGCCTAAAAATTTCTTTTATGTGTTGAAAAATACAATAGGTAATAAGGAATTAATCTGCTATTCTACTTTTTCGGCAAAAAGGTAGGTTCAGTTCTACTTTAAGGGTAAAAAAAAATCCAAACCTACATGGCCCTATGTGAAGAAGTGATTGCCCCCCCCCCCGTTAAAACATAAATTAACTGTGGTTTATAACATCTTTGGAAAGCTGTGTTCAGTTTATCTAGCATAGTGGATTTAGATGAATGGGTTTATAGGTGTTTTATTGTTGGTGCAAGTATTGTAATAATGTAATGTAATAATATAATGTAAATATGAATGTGAGTAGGAATGAAGATATCCTTTCATTACACTCATAGCTCATTGGGGCACCAGTCTAGATGATGGACAATTTTATTAACAATTCTTTATTTGTACCAATGATGAATCAGTCTAAAAAAAAAAATATCTAAAATAAATTCTCTGCTTATAATCAAGAAGATGGACATAAAATCAAACAATAACTCCCATATGTCTTTCAATAGTTTAATGAGAAAAGTCAGAAAAGGTTAACACATTTGGATGATTTTAAAACAAAGAATTCAACATGTATCATGAGCATCATAGATGGTTATTGAATTACTGAGCATCACATGTGAATCAAACATTTGTGGAACCAAATAAACCCTAGTTTTAACTTGGCAATATACTGGAAATTGGAAAACCATAAAATAGCATCAAGAAAAGTGGATGCAATTTTATGAAGAAAGTGATGCGTAAACTATCTAGAAAAATGGAAAATTGGTGTTACTCTGAAAAAGAACGTAAATTAATGAAAGGACAAAATGCATTTTTGAAATTCTAATAGGAATTGCATGAAATTAAGTTTAAAGAACTTACACCAAGTATATTCTGCAGAATTAAGTTTAAATTGAACAACAGACCGTCAGCACAGAGTCAGATTGCATCCCGGTAGCAGCAGGGTCCCCACGTGCCAACCTTGATTCAGCTGGATGTCTGTGGAGTCTATTGAGAGATAGACTGGTAGACAGGTTCTACAAGGCCATGCTCCTGAGATCGCAAACGAGAGCTGGGTTTTACAGCAAGCCTGGGCGAGGTCTCTTCTTATGCACTGAAGAAGGAATTTGTTTATTATACAAGGTCCCATCAGAGAGTCAAATTGGGACAAAAACATGCCACAGATCCATTTCTTACGATGTATTGTGGCTGGAATGAGTTGGAATGAGTTGGTTTAAGCTTAGAAAAAATCAAACAAAATCTTCTTGCACAATAATTTAAAGAAAATGATTAAAATAAGGAAAAGGTGAACTTTAAAGAAAAGAAAAAGGATTTTCACAGAACATGGGAACTCTGGGCCGACTTAAAAATAGAAAAAGAAAGGGAAGAGCAGATAATGCTCCTTACAGCTTGACTAACACCCAAAAACTCGACAAAAGGAAGCTTTTCTATGGTGTGGTAGAATGTCACTGACTTTCATGAAAGCTGAGCTGGACCAATTACATTTGAGCTTCCTGTTCAACAGAAGTCATAAACTCGACCTAAAAAGGAGATGCAGTTGAACCTGGAGGCTCATTGGTCATTTCAAAGTTCAGGACTGTGTGGGTCTCCCAGAAGAGAGAGGAGGGGGAGAGACATTTAACATGCAAAGTGAGATCCTCCTGCACCCATATATGCTGATAAATAAAGCATAAATTTCTTAAACTTTGGTGACTAAGATATTTTACCTAATAATAAGGGAACATACAATGTGTCTACATTGAAACTGTAATTTGTGATAGTAAGCATGCAAAGATTAATTTCTTCCTGAAAATAAAGCAACACAGATCAAATCATATCACTAAAAGCATTTCAAACAACAATTGTCCATTCCAGAGTTCAACTATGTCACGGATGCAGTCTTGAGAGAAAGAATATGAATTAATTTATTGTTTGCAACTGCAGAGATTCCATTTCAGAGAGAGGAAAAAATTATTAAATATTCCTGCGTCATCCACCAGATGGCACTGTAAAACTCTCTGGCTGGTTAATGAGGAATCTTGACTTCCAAGTCTGGATTATATCAACCATAAATTCGTCATTTGAAACATTCCTTCCTGGAGAAGGGATGAACTTCCACTTTTTGGCCAATGGATAGTGTTACAGCTCTGGTCCTTGGGTGAGAGAAGCAGTTCATGACCAGACTTATGGGTGAAACAATTTCTTTAAAGTGAAGAGTGATTTTATAGATTGGAACCAACGGGGTTGATGCTACACTAGCCACACCCAGGCCTGATTACTCCCACACCTGTTCTCAATCAAAAAATCACGTAAATAGGACCTGCCTGACAAAGTGAAGTAGACCAAAAGATCTGCAAAAGCTAGACATCATGCTGTGATCCAAAGAAATTTAGGAACAAATGAGAAACAAAGTAACTGAGATGTATCAGTCTGGAAAAGGTTACAAAGCCGTTTCTAAAGCTTTGGGACTCCAGCAAAGCACAGTGCGAGCCATTATCCACAAATGGCAAAAACATGGAACAGTGGTGAAACTTCCCAGGAGTGGTCGGCCAACCAAAATTACCCCAATAGCATGGCAACGGCTCATCCAAGAGACCACAAAAGATCTCACAACACCACCAACAAAGTTCAGGCCTCACTTGCCTCAGTTAAGGTCAGTGTTCATGACTCCACCATAAGAAAGAGACGGTGCAAAAATGAAAAGAAAGAAAGTGCAAAAATGGCCTGCATGGCAGAGTTCCAAGACAAAAACCACTGCTGTGCAAAAAGAACATAAAGGCTCATCTCAGTTTTGCCAGAAAACATCTTGAGGATCCCCAAGACTTTTGGGAAAATACTTTGTGGACTGATGAGACAAAAGTTGAACTTTTTGGAAGATGTGTGTCCCATTACATCCGGCGTAAAAGTAACACAGCATTTCAGAAAAGGAACATCATACCAGCAGTAAAATATGGTGGTGGTAGTGTGATGGTCTGGGGCTGTTTTGCTGCTTCAGGGCCTGGAAGACTTGCTGTGGTAAATGGAACCATGAACTGTGCTGTCTACCAAAAATTGTCCGGCCATCTGTTCGTGACCTCAAGCTGAAGCGCGCTTGGGTTCTGCAGCAGGACAATGATCCAGATCACACTAGAAAGTCCACCTCTGAATGGCTTAAGAAAAACAAAATAAAGACTTTGGAGTGGCCTAGTCAAAGTCCTGACCTGAATCCTATTGAGATGCTGTGGCATTACCTTAAAAAGACGGTTCATGCTTGAAAACCCTCCAATGTGGCTGAATTGCAACAATTCTGCAAAGATGAGTGGGCCAAAATTCATCCACAGCGCTGTAAAAGACTCATTGCCAGTTATGGCAAATGCTTGAGCGCAGTTGTTGCTGCTAAGGGTGGCCCAACCAGTTATTAGGTTTAGAGGGCAATCACCTTTTCACACAGGACCATGTAGGTTTGGATTTTTTTTCCCTTAATAATTAACACCTTAATTTAAAAACTGCATTTTGTGTTTACTTGTGTTATCTTTGTCTAATATTTAAATTTGCTTGATGGTCCGAAACATTTAAGTGTGACAAACGTACAAAAAAATGAGAAATCAGGTAGGTGGCAAACACTTTTTCACACCACTGTATGCTGGTCGCGGACAATAATCCCCACGGCATCCTTTTGTTAACACCATGTATTTTGACCACACAGTTTGGAACTATTATTTGTCACTCCACACTGTCTGGACTTTTACATTCATTGCGTTTCTGTTGTTTTTGGTCTTGCATTATTTCTGCCCACGTGCAGCGTTTATTTTCTATTTTCTGTTATTAATTAACAATGTTTTTCCAGAGACACCTGGCGATTGAGTCCTCCTCTCCCTTTCTGCCCCCCTTTCCCAGTCCTCTGGTAATTCTTCCTTACCACCAGAGCCTGTATCAACTCCTTCCTGAACTCTGTGCAACCTTCTTCCTTCTGTAACTCCCCCCCCCTTAATATTTGGGTCTACCTTCACTGTTTTTCCTCTTCTTGCTTTGCAAAGTCATCCAGCAGACTACCATCCGATGCTGTCTAGCTACATTCT
This sequence comes from Pholidichthys leucotaenia, assembly GCA_020510985.1. Lineage (NCBI taxonomy): Eukaryota > Metazoa > Chordata > Actinopteri > Cichliformes > Pholidichthyidae > Pholidichthys > Pholidichthys leucotaenia. Next base: position 35,977,204 of record CM035845.1, on the reverse strand, counting down.
CCCCTGCCACCACCGTGCAGTTTCCTATCTTTCAGATTCCTCCTTCTGCATAAAATATAGTCCATCTGTGTGGTGGACTATATCTTCTTCTACTTTTGTAAGTCATTCTTACAAATGTTCTTTTTATGAAATGCTGTGTTAGTTTGTGATGGTTAGTGATGATAAACATCCTCTTTATGCTGAGTTTGTTACTCCCCTCAGGGAGACAATACCAAGCTCCTCTCGTAAGCAGAAATGCTTATGAGGGATCTTTGCAGATGCAATTAGGTTACTAAATAAGGAGATGTGAACATGTTTATGAATTATCATTTCCAGTTTTCTAATTTGCAGATTTTTTTATTTTCATTTATTTATTTTGTTGATTGTTGTAATTTTTATATTTTTAGTATGCATTGTTTGAATACATTGTGATGTGTATGTGGTGAACCGAAGAGAAATTTCCACTTGGTGGACAGTAAAGTTCTATTCTATTCTATTCTATTCTATTCTATTCTATTCTAATGCCAGATGTAATGGGACACATGCCTTCCAAAAAGTTCAGCTTCTGTCTTGTCAGTTCACAGAATATTTTCTCAAAAGTCTTGGGGATCATCAAGATGATTTTTAGAGTTTACAGAGAAGAGCCATAACTAATGTGGTAAGGCCTCTGGGCTAATTTAGTAGTAACACTATTGGTAGTTGGTTTAAATGCTCAACGAAGAGATACTTCTCTTGTGGTTATGCACTTCCTGGAAAATATGACCATTTAAATAAATCAATCACTAGGATTCACAGCTGAAAGTCTTGTTTTTTTTTAAAAAAAAGGTGACAATACACCAGACTTGGGGAAAATGAGAGGGAAACTTTTTTTTTAGCCTTTGGGCGCTTTTATGGTATGGCTTTAGAGTCACTCCAAGCCAAATCATTCAGATATTGAGAAATTTTCTGTACACACCCATGGTAATAAATGAATGAATGAATGAATGAATGAATGAATAAATATTGGAGGATGTGGGTAACCACGGACTTGAACAAGGCTTGTTTTTCACTAAATTACAAAAAAAAAAACAAGCACAGGAATATTTTTTTTGTCCCTCCTAACCCAGTAACAGCTTAGGTTCAAGCAGATTAACAATGTGAAATATTATTAAACATTTACAAAAAAAAAAAAAATCAAGCCTGTACCTATCACAATTTTTGAGCAATTACAAGAAATTTCTTGAAAAATTATCATAGTTGTGAAATTATTTTTTTTAAACTGGTATGGGTCTGAAATGATCTTAATATGACATACATCCAAGCAGTTGTCTGACCAGAATTCAGTCTTTTTGAGTAGGTGTTTATATGTATGGTATACATAAGGGGTAAGGGCCTTTCCAGTTACAAAGACCGCACACTAACCCTCTGTTCTCAGTGCCTATCAGAGACAGATAACTAGTCCCTAGTTATCTATAATTTAGAATCACCAATTAACCTAACATGCATGTAAACCCACACAGCACAGCAGGAACATGCAAACTCCACACCAAAGGGTTCACACCTCTGCCAGCATGGTGGTTTGAACCTGCAACCTTCTAGCTGTGAGGCAACAGTGCTACCCACTGTATCACCATGTAGCCCAAATATATACTCAAGCCATGATGCTGCTTCTACCATGCTTTATCACAGCTACAAAGTTCTATGATTACATGAATTGTTGTTTTATGGCAAACATTCCCATTGGAATTTTGGCCAAAAAGGTCAACCTGGGTCTCCTCAGTCCAGTACACACGGAACTGATGTAAGTTTTTACTTTTTGTACTTCGGTGCACAGTTACATCAAGTGTTAAGCCAAATTACCCTGAGTCAAGAGTCAAGTAAGAGTTTTGGACAAGTCTACATGTGTCTATAGAAAGGTAGTCTGTTCTGACACAAGATCAGTCTTAAAATACATAATCTTGTGTATTTATGGAGCACGTTTGTGTCAATTAAAGTAATACGGGGTATTGTCTGAGTATTGAAAATGTGATGTGGAATTTAATGTTATGTATATCTATTATGTTAAATCGCCATTGTTGTATTTTGTATCGGGGTGGATAATAAAATATAGCAGGAATGCTCAGACTGAACTGTGTTTATTTAGGCCACAAGTTAACAGGTTCAAGTACCATCACAGACTACTTATGTATCATTCTGCGCTGTGCGCGCTGCTGGCTATACACGTCATAAGCAGATATCACAACACCCTTCCTCTTTAGCTATAGTATTCTATAAAACTCACTGCAGTAACCTCACCAATTATGTCTATTTGACATCTTCCTGAACATTAAATGAACATTCAGACTTGGCATATCCTTTATATAATGATAGTCTGATTATTGAACTTTTTCTTTTTTTAACTACTGCAATAATGTACTATGTTTCAACGTCACCACTCTATTAGAGAATAAAGATCCAAATGAATAACACTGTTCAGATCATATATTTCAGCAATGTAACACATATGTAACAGTAACAACATTACACATAGTCTCTGTACTGTACAGGCTTTCTGATAATCTGCCCATATCTAGTTTGGACCTGGCCTGCACTTTCGGTGTCATCTCCTTTAGGCTCTCGAGTCTGTGCTTCTGCAGTGCCGGTTTTATGTGTCTGAGCTGAGTCTGGAGTCTGCAGCTCAGCAAACTGTACTCTTTTTTGGATTTGCAGGGTATGTGGAACATGCATCTCTCAAAGGTGGTTGCTAATGCGTCTTATTTTGTTCCCATTTGGTGTTTGTATGATGTAACATCTGGGTTCATCACACTTCTGATGCACGATTCCTGGTCACCATGTCCAGCACAGTCACGTGTTATCCTGCCTGAAGTGGGAGTTATTCCCTGTGGTTTGTCTTGTCATGACAGTGTTTCATGGTGATGTTCCTCTTTTGAAGGTGTAGGCGGTGCTCCTCCCTACCTGGATTGGATCAGCTTGGCAGCAGTGTGGTGATAGGTTTCCCAAGCAACAGTTCTGCAGGGGACGGGAGTGGGCTGTTGATAGGTGTTGTTCTGGCTTGAAGCAAGGCTTTGTGTATGTTACCTCTCTGTTTCAGTGTCTTCTTCACAATTGACTTGGTGTATCTCACATGCCTTTCAATGAAGCCATTACTTTTGGAGTAGTGGGGTGAACTTGTGACATGTTTTATTCCCCAGCCTTTGATGAATCTTTGAAGTGGTTCTCCTGTGTACTGTCATCCGTTATCTGTCTGAATTTCATCTGGTCTTCCAAATATGGACATATAGGTTTCCATCTTTCAGGCAACAGCTTGACTTGAGGTAGGAGTGGGCATTTCTTCCACCAGTGGAAATTTTGAGTATCTGTCCACTATCAGTAAGTACTGGCATCCTTCTATCACAAACAAATCAGAAGCTATGAGTTGCCAAGGTTTGGATGGAATGTCATGAAGGTGGAGAGGCTCTTTAGATTGCCCATCTTGCTGTTTTACACATACATTGCATGAGCGGCATATTTTTTCAATGTCCTTGTTTATATTTGTCCAGAACACACTTTCTCATGCAAGGCATCATGTTTTTTCAATGCCTAGGTGACCTGCATGAAGTTGTTCTAAGATCATGTCAATCATGCTATTTGGAATGAGCACCTGCCTGCCCTTAAATATAACTCCTGCTTCTATTGCAAGTTCATCTCTGTATGATCAAAAAACAGAGGTCTCTTGGCACTTCTTGGATCTTCTCTGGCTATCCTTGGTAAATTAGGTCTTTCAGTGTTTTTAGTTTGGAGTCATGTGCTGTCTCCCTCCAGAGAAACTCTCTTTTTTCAGGTGAGAAGTTGATAATGGCCACTGTGAGTGACTCTGGATCCTCAGTCTCAATGTCTAGCCCATCAATGTACTGTATTTGTCTAGTTCAATGTCTCCATTATTTTCTGGATTTGGCAGTCTACTAAGTGTGTCTGCAAGGATCATTTACGTTCCGGGCCGGTAGATGATCTGATAATTGTATCCTTGCATCTTTGGTAGCATACGTTGTAGACGTGGAGGTGTAACATGCAGTGCTTTTGCGCAGATGGTGACTAAGGGTTTGTGGTCAGTTTCTACAACAAATGATTTTCCATACAAATATGTGTGGTATCTCTGCACACCGTACACAATTGCAAGCATTTCGTGTTCAATGTTGCTGTACCTTGACTGACAGTCTGTGAGTGTTTTTGATCCAAAAGCAATCGGTCTGCCATCCTGCACTAAGGCTACACCGAGGCCTTTCTGTGATGCATCAACCTCAAGTGTCAGGGGTGAATTGGTGTTATAATATTTCAAGCAGGCGTCTGCTGTGTGTTGTGTTGGGTTTTAGGGACTTTTATTGTGTGACACGGGTGGTGGCTCCACCTTTCCGGCTCTGCCACCACCCAGGGTATAAGAGGGCAGTGAGAGGGAGGGGTGGTCTCTTGGCCTCCTCCCTGCCTGGTGGGTGCGCATGTCTTGTGAGAAGGCATCACTAATATATGTGTGTCCAGTTCAACACTCAGTCTCATCCTTGGCTCCTACTACTGACATAACTTTTGGTGAAGAGGGTAAAAGGTATGTACATGTGTGTCACTTCAATTTGGCAGTTTTTGGAACTTCCCGGGGAGCCGCTCATCTTTTGGGCGAGGTGGTTCGCCGCATTTCAAACATATTTGGTGGCATTGGACCTTGGGAGGCTGGAGAAGTTGAGGGCACAAGCACTGCTGGTTCATAATTTAGGAATGGAGAGACAGCGATTTTAAGCACTTTGGGTGAGTGTGATAGCTTTGAGGAAGTGGTGAAGATAATGGGGCAACATTTTTGCGCCCTGGAAAACGTCATCGTCCGCAGAATCCAGTTTTGACAGCGCCGCCAGCAGTCTGGCAAGGCGGTGCAACGGTTTGTGGGAGACCTACGCCAGCTGGCCAAAGACTGTCAGTTTGGAGCATTGGAGGAAGAGATGGTCCGTGACCAGTTGGCGGAACATACTATTTGCCCAGCTACAGGGTCGAAGCTCCTTACGTTCTCGGGTGAGCTGACGTTATTCAAGGCCATTGAGTTAGCTCAGCAGTTGGAGGCAGCAGACAAGCTATCACGGGAGCTCGGTGGGAGAATATTACATCACCAGTTTGATCCGCAGTCGACAGCGCAGGCAGTGGACCCGGAAAGTGACGACAGCGTAGGGGATGAGGGAAGCAACGCTAATGCTATGAAGCTGAGGTCCACCCCGGGAACGCCCATGTGTTTGGGTTGTAGGTCCACGAAGCACCATTACAAGGCCAAGGAGTGTCCGGCAAGAGGGAAACACTGCAGCAAGTGTGGACTCTTGCATCATTTTGCAAGAGTATGTCACAAGCTCGAGCAAGGGGATCCGAGATGTAAGGAGGATCCTCCCGCTCCCACGGTTACTCACACTGTGTCCCGAGTACCAACGGCCATTCCTACTGCATGGTGGAACTGGATGGGGTAACAGTGCCATTGCTGATCGACACAGGAGCGGTGAGCTCTGTGGTGAATTGGGCAACCGTGAGGAGTTTTTTCCCACATTATCGTATTAGAGGTGATTCGACGAAGTTCTGTGGTTATGGTGGAGGAAGATTGGCCATAGTGGGATCAGTGAGACTGACGGCTAGGTACGAGTCGGCGGAGGTGTGCAACCTGAGGTTCATCGTGACTGCCAGTGGAGAGAACATAATGGGATGTGATTGGTTTTATGGCCTGGGTTTCGCTATCACGAGCAGTGCTGGAGAAGAGTGGTCGGGTTTTGGTTTTTGGGATTGGCTGGTCCCGCGGACGGTGGACGGAGCTGTGCGGGATGAGAACTTGCCTGGCACTCTGGAGGGTGAGCAGAACCAACCCCACCCAGGGCCATCATGGGAGGGTTCTGGTCCAGTGCTCAAGTAGTCCTAGCTGAGGGAACTGGGTGGCACGGTGGGACGCCCGTGACGGCGGGTGGTGCCGAGTGGCTGGCTCCATCTGTGCCCAGATTTTGGCTGGGAGGGACAAGAGAGCAGGGAATCATAACGGCAAGGCCGGCAGTGGAAATGAAAGCGAGTGGGGCAGGACCAGCTGGCACGGTGAGACGACGTGCCAAACAGAAACACTAGAAGCCGAGTAGGGCCCCTCTGGGGGTCGTGGAGGTGGTTCGGCCCCGGGAGGAGGCCCGGTCAACAGGAGTTTGGGTCAAGTGTCGGAGAGGAGAAGACCAGGGGCAGCTGCAGGTGGTGGCTGTTTGGGAGGATGCCTACCTCCAGCTATCAGAAGGCTCGTGGAGACGCCCTAATGAGCTGCGGTGTGCCCAGGAGAAGAGGGAGGTGCTCAGACCTGAACGTGGGTCGTCCCCGATGGTGAGGAAGAGGAGGCGCACTGGCGTTGAATCAACTGACGGTAATCCGGGGGGTGGTTTTTCTCCTGGGGCAGACTGATGGTTGGGCAGTATGTTTAATACATGTGTAAGAAAGGGGGACAGCCGTTATGTTCATATTGTTCTTGTTTGTGGGGATTATTTTGTCTTAATTTAGGAACATAGCAGTTATTTTCTTTTAGTTGGACTGTTTCCTTAGTACAGACGGCAAAATAATCCGTCTTGCCGTGTGGGGGTGGGATGGTAGTCCACCTGTCCTCCCCTAGTTTTTAGTTGTTTTGAGTGACTGTGATAGGCCCCTTTTAGGTATTTCTGTTTAGTTTTCTTAGTGCGTGATTTGGGTTCCAAATTGAGGAGGGTCTCGATTGTATGTGTGTGTTTTGGACCATTTTGAAGGGGAGGGAGAATTTTGGGTTGGGTTTTAGGGACCTTTATTGTGTGACACGGGTGGTGGCTCCACCTTTCCGGTTCCACCACTACCCAGGGTATAAGATCGCAGTGAGATACATGTGTATCTCGCGTGTATCTCGCATGTATCAACGTGCATTGATACATTCTGACCTTTTATGTTGGCATGGAATCATGATGTAGCCTAGACACATGATTTCATCACCACTATATGATGTTAGTTTTGTTCGTGTCACTGGTTTCAAATATTTTTGAGCACTAGGATTGTTGCTATACGTACGTCTGTTTGAATGTGTGTAGTGGAAGCATGTTGCCAGATGCACCCGTGTCAATTTTTATGCGTAGTGTGTACTCTTCACCTTTAAGATGGAGTGGTTTCACATTCAGGATTGTGCATGCTTCTTCTCTAGTTGGCTTGGTGTTGATGTTGTGCATACATTCTTTGCTGACCATAACAGAATAAAACTGTTTTTGGTACAACTGTTCACCACTGGTTTCATTGTCATTGATGATGTCAATGTGGAAATGCCTTTGTTGTTTATTATATCTGCTTGGTGGTCGTGATTTACTTCTTTGACGCTGGCCATGGGTCTGTTGTTGCTGCCTTCTGTTATTATTGCAGCATTTTGCCCAATGTCTCTTTATGCCACATGCAGAGTAGATGTTATTAAATGCAGGACACTGACGAGGTTTGTGGCTTGTGTTACACCTTTGACACATTTTTGTCTTTGTTGACAATATGGATTTTGTCAGTGCGTGACACCCCAGGTTGATTGAGCTGTTCATTGCCAGCAGAAAGTGTTTCATATTTCCTGCCCTCCATTAAAACATTGGCCAATGAGTAACCTTTAGGTTTACTGTATAGGTCGTTTCTGAGAGCTTTATGAGGTGTACTAGCAATGATCAGTTCAATTAATTGCTCACTGAGTTCTTCTTCTGTAAACTGACACTATAATGCAAGTGTTCTTGTTCTGGTCACAAAACCATCAATACTTTCTTCTGCTCTCTGTCTATATTGCATGAGGTGCAGTCTGTGGATCCTGAAGTTAACATTAAGTTTCAGCTAGCCCTCAAAGAAATTCTATAAGTTGGCAGGTACCTTTTTTCATCCTCTGTCAGTCCACTAGCATTCAAGTGTCTTAACCCCTCATCTCCAATGCCACAGCAGATTTTTCTGGCTTGTTTAGCATCATCTTTTACGCCTTCATCTTCCAGGTAAAGCATAATTTTTTGTTTGAACAGGGAAATAGCTTCGCTCAAGTCAGGCTCTGTGTCATGATCTGGTGCACAGACAGGGGCCATGCCCAGTTGTCAGATTAGCTTTGTCTGTTTCTGTGTGTTTATTTTTCTGTTCACCTTGTTTGCTGTATTTGGTTTCCTTTTGTGTTAACTGTGAAAGTGATACTGTATGTATTTATCTCTAAACTTTGCAAGAATTCTGTCCTGGGCTAATTAATAATCCAAAGGAAAAAATCACAAAACACTTAAAGGTCATGAAAATTCATTCAGATTTAGTAATTTGATGATGCATTGTTATAATAAATTAATAGTGAAGATTAGTTAACTTTAACTGCCCTAGGTGCCATGTGGCGCCTGGCGCAATGCAAGACAACTCAAGGCCCCCCTAGTGGTCAAGAGTGGTAAAAAATTGTCAATAAAATAGTTCAGATTTCCAAGGCTATAACTTGAAAGTTACAAGAGATAATGGCTTACTGTCAATTAGAAAGATACAACCTTTCAGATAGGAATAAATTTACGCATCTAATTGGCATAATGTTGCAGCAGCTATATAAATTACATAACTCAGTCAATAAGTTGACACGTGCAGTTGCTGCACTGTGCCACTGGGGGCGCGCGACCCGTCCGTTTAATCTGGGCAGTTAAAGGGTAAATTAGATATTACACAACGTGCTTGCATACACATCTTTTAGATCCACACATACACCTACACACACAGACATGCAAGTCAAACCCACACATATACCATTCACACATAGTATTCACACATATCAGTTGCTTACACACATACACACAAACTCACACACACACATGCACACACACATACAAGCTCCACAGGAAAGTCTCTGTTCCTGTTTCCATATATGGGCATTGGGATCATGTAGGACTAAAGAGGAGACATCTGAAGACAGGAACCAACAGGATGGAAGTCATAAAGAGCTGAGATGACATCTGAAGCCATTTGGACCCTGAAAGGACCAAGTTCTAACTAGTTTGGACAATGGCCAGCATATTGTTGGAAAGTTACTGGGAAACGCCCACTAACTGGAAGCCTTTTTGTAGCTGTGCTGTTCTTTGTTCTGGGTCTTTTTCACCAGAGGGGGCTGGGAGGACCCACGGCCGTGTTCACTGACTCCCTGCGTGGTTCAATAAAAGTTAAGCTGAGAAATAATATTTCTTCTGTGATTATTGGTTGGTTAACTGAAAAGATTATGCTAACTGTCCAAAATTAATTTTTACAGCATTCACCTTAATTATTAAAATTGGTATTGTACCGTATCGGTGATACTGGCCCTGTATTTACTTGGTATCGGATCTCTACCAAATCTTGCAATATTGCACACCACTAGAGACTATGTTGAAAAATAAACCACATTTGGTCAAATTTGACCACTATGAACTTTTCAGCCCCCCTCCTCATATGTTAATGGGCATAATGTACTCCACATCTACAGATACAGTGGATATAAAAAGTCTATACACCCCTGTTCAAATGCCAGGTTTTTGTGATGTAAAAAAAACTAGTGCATAACCGTGCATGCCCGTAGAAACCAAGTGTAAGCAACTATTTCTGCATGCCCATAGAAAGCAAGTGTAAGTAAGCATTTCTGCAGGCCCGTGGAAAGTTACTGTTACTCTGGCAACAGTAACCATGGTGATGCCTGCCTTTGATCTTTGGCATGGTTACCATGGCAACAGTAACGTGGTGAAACCTGCTTTTGATCTTTGACGGCACCTCTTGTTCAGTGATGCCTGCCTTTGATCTTTGATGACCTCACATCAGTCACATCCGGGCTAAATTAGCAAAATGTATAGGCATACTGGGGAAGACAAGACACATCTTGGACTATAAATCATTGGTCTTACTGTACAATTCACTGTTTTTACCTTATCTTAACTACTGTGTAGAAGTCTGGGGAAACACCTACAAGACCAACCTACAAGCAATATGCACATTACAAAAAAGAGCTATAAGGATAATAAACAATGCAGGATATAGAGACCATACCAATTCGTTGTTCTTGAAGTCACATGTCATAAAGTTCAGAATCAGAATCAGAATCAGATTTATTGCCATTGTTCATGTAGTACACAAACTAGGAATTTGTCTCGGGGCCATGCTGCAACATTAAAAACGTGATGAGATAAAGAGATAAACTAAAAAACTAAAGGACTAAAAACGTGCAATAAGTGTAGAAAAATAAGTAATAATAATAATAATAATAATAATAATAGTAATAATGAGTAATACTAGTCAAGGCAGTTTTAAAAAAAATTAGCAAGTAGCAGATAATATGGGGTACCACAGTGCAGTTGATAATGCAACAGAAAAAACAGTGATGAATGACATGAGTCTGGTTGAGCTGCTGTACATAGTGCACGAGAGTCAATAAGTCACTTAATGTTCAGCAGTCTGATGGCAGAGGGGAAAAAGCTGTTCATGTGCCAGGAGGTTTTAGTCCGAATGGACCGAAGTCTTCTACCTGAGGGGAGGGGGGCAAACAGTACGTGACCAGGGTGTGAAGGATCGGCTATGATCCGGCCAGCACGCCTCCGGGTCCTGGAGATGTACAGGTCCTGGAGAGGTGGGAGCTTGCAGCCGATCACCTTCTCAGCAGTGCGCACGACGCGCTGCAGCCTTAGTCTGTCCCTGGCAGTGGCTCCTGCATACCACACAGTTATGGAGGAGGTGAGGATGGACTCGATGATGGCCGTGTAGAACTGCACTAACATCTTGGTGGGTAGCTTGAGCTTCCTCAGCTGCCGCAGAAAGAACATCCTCTGCTGGGCCTTTTTGATGAGGGAGCTGATGGTTGGCTCCCATTTGAGGTCCCGGGTGATGGTGGTGCCCAAGAAGCGGAAGGAATCTGCAATGGTGATGGGAGAGCCTGTGATGGTGAGGGGGGGCAGGGGGGTTGTGACTTTCCTGAAGTCCACAATCATCTCCGCTGTCTTCAGAGCGTTCAGCTGCAGGTTGTTATGGCTGCACCAGGATACCAGCTGGGCCACCTCTTTCCTGTAGACGGACTCGTCGCCGTTGGAGATGAGCCCGATGAGGGTGGTGTCGTCCGCAAACTTAATCAGCTTAACAGACTGGTGGGAGGAGGTGCAGGAGTTGGTATAAAGGGAGAAGAGTAGGGGGGAAAGTACACAGCCCTGGGGTGATCCAATGCTGATGCTAACAGAGTCCGAGACAGACTTCCCCAGCCGCACATGCTGCCTCCGGTCCGTCAGGAAGTCGGTGATCCACCTGCAGAGGGAGTCAGGCACGTTGAGCAGGGACAGCTTGTCCTGGAGCAGATCGGGGCGGATGGTGTTGAATGCGGAGCTGAAGTCCACAAACAGAATCCTGGCATAGGTTCCCGGGGAGTCCAGGTGCTGCAGGATGGAGTGGAGGGCCAGGTTGACTGCGTCGTCCACAGACCTGTTAGCACGGTAGGCAAACTGCAGCGGGTCTAGGAGGGGAGTGGTGATGGACTTGAGGTGAGACAGAACCAGGCGCTCAAAGGACTTCATGACTACAGAGGTGAGCGCTACAGGTCTGTAGTCGTTAAGTCCAGTAATCCGTGGCTTCTTGGGGACAGGGATGATGGTGGAGGATTTGAGGCAGGTCGGCACATGACATTGCTTAAGGGAGGTGTTAAAAATGTCTGTGAAGACAGGAGCCAGCTCTTTCGCACAGTGTCTCAGGGTGGAGGGAGACACACCGTCCGGCCCGGGGGCCTTGCGCGGGTTCAGTCTGGAGAACTGTCTGTGCACGTCCTGCTCACTGATGACAAGGGCAGGGGGGGAGGAGGAGGAGGAGGGGGGGACCGCTTTTGATGAATTAGGGGCTGAGGAGGCAGTGGAGCGGGTGAGTTGGACACAGCTGACGAGGTGTCAAAACGGGCGTAATGTTGGGACAGTTTTTGACAAAGGGCTTTGTCATCCTGACCTTTAGAAGCCTGAGGCCGATAGTTGGTGATTTGCCTCAGTCCTCTCCACACAGAAGCCGAGTCATTAGCAGTGAACTGCTGCTGGAGTCTTTCAGAATACACAGATTTAGCTCTCCTCAGCTCTCTGTTAAACCGATATTTGACCTCTCTGTAGCAGTCCCTGTCTCCACTTTTCAACGCTGCTTCCTTCTCCTTCCTGATCTGTCTGAGCTTGGCCGTGAACCAGGGCTTATCATTAGAGTACCTCACCCTGGTGCGCGATGGAAGAATGTTCTCCTCACAGAAGTTGATATATGAGTTCACAGTGTCTGTGTACTCATTAAGATCATGTGTGGCTCCTTTAAACATGCCCCAGTCAGTTATTTCCATGCAGGTGTTCAGTTTCTCTCCAGCTTCACTGGTCAATTTCTTCGTGGTGGTCACAACAGGTTTAATGAGTTTCAGTCTCTGTCTGTATGTGGGGATGAGGTGGACCATCACGTGATCAGATAGTCCCAGTGCAGCACGGGGAACAGCACGATATGCGTCCTTCACTGTAGTGTAGCAGTGATCCAGCGTGTTATTTCTTCTGGTTGGACATTTAATAAATTGTTTGTAGCGGGGGAGCTCGTGACTCAGATTGCTCTGGTTAAAGTCGCCTACCACAATAACCAGGGAGTCTGGAAAAATCCGCTCCGTGTGTTGGATGTGATCCGCGAGCACGCGCTGAGCTTCGCACGTGTCCGCGTCAGGAGGGACGTACACAGCGACGAGGATGAATGAGGCGAACTCCCGTGGGGAATAAAATGGCTTGCAGTTAATAAAAAGAAATTCCAGGGCGGGAGAACAGTGTTTGGAAATCACCGTTACATCAGAGCACCAGCTGTTGTTAATATAGAAGCACACTCCTCCTCCAATAGACTTACCGGAGAGCTCTGTGACGCGATCAGCACGAAACAGCTGAAATCCCTCGAGGCTGATCGCGCTATCTGGAATGTTCTCTTTAAGCCAGGTCTCAGAGAAACAGATGACAGACGAGGAAGCGAGGTCCTTAAATCGCATAAAGTTCATCGATTTAGTTAAATTTAAGACAGCACAAGTAATGTACAGGGCAATTAACAATCAACTCCCAACTAATATACAAAAAATATTTAAAAAAAGAGACAATGATCATAATTTGAGAGGAGACTTAAACTTTACAAAACCCAAGATACGAACAACCAAGAAAAGTATGTGCATATCTGTCTGTGGGGTGGATTTGTGGAACAGTCTGGAGCCGGAACTGAAACTATGTACAAACAGAAATCAATTTAAAAAGAGGTATAAGCACCAATTGTTGAAAGGTTATATGTTAGAAGGGTAGTAGTTATATGTACGATTCATTATGTTCACTCTGGGACATTATGGGACACTATGGAATGGTGGGTGGGACAGCACTGTGTGTATCTGTGTCGTTTGAGACTGGTTTTGATATATGGACTTCATTGTATGTTAGAATGGACAGGTGTTAATGTTGATCTGTAAAAAATACAGTAAATTGTTTACTTGGGGTATTAATGGTAGTAATTTGTATAAAATTCACATGGGTGTATCGATGGAAAAGAGGAGTTGGAATTAATAAGTGTTCACTTCTTCCTTCTCCCTTTCGAACATTGTATACTGTAACTTTATTGCATTTGCTATTTGCTTGTTTTTTGTTATATTTTTTTGTGTTCGAAATAAACTATCTATCTATCTATCTATCTATCTCTCTATGTGTCTCCCTGACAACAGTAACCATGGCAACATCTGTGCATCTGTGATATAGTTATGCACACCCATAGCTCCCCTATGGATGTTCAACAAAGATTTCTCCTCCTTAACTTCCACATATCCGGGGAGGCTGAAATTCGGGGATGCACACCCTCGTAACCTCAGCACACTACGTATCAAATCTGAGGCCAATCTGACGAACGGCTCGGGAGATACGTGCAGAACACACACACACACACAGACTGAGATTTCTTGCATTATAATATAATATGATGAGACCAAGAGAAATCATTTCAAAACTTTTTCCACCATTCATGTGACCTATAACCTGTACAACCAAATTGAAAAGCAAACTGAAATCTTTTAAGGGGAAAAATTAAAAATGAAAGTTTACAATAACCTGGTTGCATAAATATGCACACCCTGCTATAACTGGGGATGTGGCTGTGTTCAGAATTAACCAATCACATTCAAACTCATGTTAAATGAGAGTCAACACACACCTGCCATCATTTAAAGTGCCTCTGATTAATCCCAAGTAAAGTTCAGCTGTTCTAGTAGGCTTTTCCTGACATTTTTGTAGTCACATCTTACAGCACAAGCCATGGTCCGCTGAGAGTTTCCAAAGCATCAGAGGGATCTCATTGTTCCAAAGGTATCAGTCAGGAGAAGGGTACAAAAGAATTTCCAAGGCATTAAATATACCATAGAACACAGTGAAGTCAGTCATCATCAAGTGAAGAAAATATGGTACAACAGTGACAATACCAAGAACTGGACATTCCTCCAAAATTGATGAAGAGACGAGAGGAAAACTGGTCAGGGAGGCTTCCAAGAGGCCGACAGCAACATTGAAGGAGATGGTTCAGGTTCAGGTTCAGGTTCAGGTTACTTTATTTGTACCCGTAGGTAGATTTGTTTTGCAGTCTGGTGACATCCATATTTACAAGCCACTAATTACATTCAACATAGACACAAACACAGGCACACATGAAGCTGACTATAAACATAATAAAAATACTCAAGGCTCCATCAATCAGGGTATAAAAAGACAAAGAGATGAGGGAGAAACCAGAGGTAAGAGAGAAGGGTCATATTAAAAGTTAAAAACTAGTCAAAGAGGTTAAAAAACTCAAAGGTCTAAAACCCAATAAAATATTTAGAACCCAAGTGACATCCTACAAAAATAAGTAAATATAAAATGAAGTTAATAAATAGGTACCTAAATTATGTACAATATATTTTTACAGCTTGTTCAACTCTTTGACAGCAGCAGGGACAAAGCTGTTTTTGTAGCGCTGGGTTCTACTTTTTGGGACAGCAAACCTCCGTCTTGAGGGAAGAAGCTGAAAGTGGCAGTGCAAAGGGTGGGAGTCATCATTTAAAATGGAGGTAGCAATCCTCTGTACTTGTCTGGTGTACAGGGATGTCAGGCTCAGCTGTGGCTCACCAAGCAAACGACTGGACCATCTAACTACCTAATCCAAGGATTTCCTCTGTTTCAGTTTTATCTGACCAAACCATGACACTAAAGAAAAGGATAAAACAGATTCAATAAAAGCTCGATAAAGCATTGTCATTGTGGTTCGGTCAACTTGGAAGCGTGCAAGTTTTCTCAAGCAATGCAAATGTTGCTGACCCTTTTTGCACACCCTTTCACAGTTCACTTCAAAGTTTAAATTACTATCAATAATCGTCCCAAGATATTTGTAGGATTGTACACATTCGGTGGTCTGGCCTTTTAGTACGGTGACTTTGTGCCTGGGATTTTTCCTCCTAAAGTCAATAATCATATCTTTAGTTTTTGTTGTATTCAGCTGCAGGTAGGAATCCTCACACCAGTGAACAAAATCATCAACTACTGGGCCGTGGCCACTCTCACCATCCTGGAGGAGACTGACAATAACTGAGTCATCAGCATACTTTATAATGTGTCTGTTGTCATGTCTGCTCCGACACATGTTTGTGTACAGGATGAAGAGTAGTGGTGACAACACACACCCCTGAGGAGAGCCAGTAGAAGAGCACTTTAGGTCAGACAATGTACCATTGATCCTTACTCTCTGCGTCCTGTTGGTTAAGAAATCCAGAATCCAACCCACCAGATTATTGCTCAAATCAAATTGTTGCAGGAGCCTTTCAACTAAGATATGAGGTTGGATTGTATTAAAGGCGGAAGAAAAGTCCACAAATAAAAGCCTGGCATGTGTCCCATTAAAATCCAGATGTTTTAAAAGCATGTTAAACAGAGTGACAGTGGCATCCTCCACTCCTTTGTGTGGCCTATAGGCAAACTGCAGAGGATCCAATGCCTGTTCAGTCTGCCTTAGGACCTCACATCTGACCAGTTTTTCAAAAATTTTCATTAAAATTGAAGTCAAAGCAACTGGTCTAAAGTCGTTTACCGTTTTAGGACAGCTGGATTTTGGAACGGGAACAACCACAGCTTCTTTCCAGATCTTAGGCACATGTTGTGCCTGTAAGGACTTATTGAAAATGTAATGAAATATAGGACTCAGTTCATGTGCACAGGACTTTACCAAGCGCCCACATATATTATCAGGGCCCTGACTTTTGTTCACTTTTACAGCGCAGAACTCCCTTTTGACATCCTGCACCTCAATATTAAAGTGTTGATTGTCTTTGAGTTTCTGTTTCAAATCTTGGATTTCTGTGCTGAAATCAAAGGAGTCAAAACGACCATAAAAACAATTAAGAGCATTAGCCAGCTCTGTGTCTGAATTAAAACCATCTAAAAACACCCGATTACTGCGCTCTGTGCTCTGAAGGCCTACAATAGTTTTCATACTGGCCCAGGCTGAACCAAGTTTCTTTGTTGCCATCTTGCTTTCCAACTCTGATTTATAAATCTGTTTTGCTCTTAAAAGTTCGGCCTTCAGCTCCTTTGTGGCAACCTGTAGCTCAGAAACAGACCCCTGTTTAAAGGCAAGTGCTTTCCTCTTTAAGTAGAATTTAACTGATTTTGTAACCCATGGTTTGTTGTTGGGATATATTTTGACACGTTTACGTGGAACAATCTTATTTTTACATAAAGACATGTATGAGCATGTGACGTCAACCAGAGTCCAAGTCATCCCCGCAGGACAGTTTGAACATCTCCCAGTCTGTACAGTCAAAGCATTCCTGGAGGCTGTGCTCTGAATCTTCTGTCCACACATCAATGTCTCTCGTCTCCACCTTGCCTCTTCTGAGAGCAGTTTTATATGTGGGCAGCAAATGTACGCAGTTGTGATCTGAGGATCCTAAAGGAGGAAGGGGGAGTGATTTATAGGCCCGCTCTATGGATCCATAGCACAGGTCCAATGTCTTTTTTCGCCTGGTTGGGCAGGAGACATACTGATAAAAGTTTTTAAGTGTCTTCTTTAAAGAAACATGGTTAAAATCCCCAAGAATGAAGTTTGGCGCCTCTGGAGAAATTGATTGCAGCTGCTGGATCACATCAAAGATGGTGCTGGAGGCGGAGTCAGCGTCTGCCCTCGGATGAATGTACACAGTTGTGATGAAAAGTTGGGGGAACTCGCGAGGCAAATAAAAGGGGCATAGTGACACAGACAGCAGCTCCACATCGGGTGTACAGATGCGCTCTCTGACCGTGACAGATGTGCAGTACTGCTTATTAATATATAAACATACTCCGCCCCCCTGACGTTTCCCCGTTACCTCTTCCTGCCGATCTGAGCGCAGCGGGGCTCCAAAGCCGTCAATCCACAGGTCTGCATCTCGGTCATGCGCAGTAAGCCAAGATTCGGTGAAGGCCATGATGCAGCAGTTCTTAAAGTCCTTCTGGTAGCGTACATTCCCTTGAATTTCATCCACCTTGTTTCTCAGAGACTGTACATTCCCAAAAATTATTGAAGGAAGAGGAATGTTACCAAACTGCCATCTCCTAAGGCGCAATTTCACACCTCCATGCCTTCCGCGCTTCCTTCTGCTGTCTCTCCCGACTCTCCCGTCTCTCTTTTCGCCACTATGTTCGTCTCTCAAAATAAAGTCCGGCAGTTGCAGCTTAGGCTCAATCACAGCCGCTGCATCAACCGTGTTTAAATGCAGCAACATGTCCCTGGAATAATGTATTCTGCCCGCCATTCTGCCCGCCATGGAGCCGAACGCGTTTACTTCAGAGACAAAGAGCCAGAGGACAGATAGCAGCAGTGACCAGTTGCTTTGACTTCAATTTTAATGAAAATTTTTGAAAAACTGGTCAGACATGAGGTCCTAAGGCAGACTGAACATGCATTGGATCCTCTGCAGTTTGCCTATAGGCCTCACAGAGGAGTGGAGGATGCCACTGTCACTCTGTTTAACATGCTTTTTAAACATCTGGATTTTAATGGGACACACGCCAGGCTTTTATTTATGGACTTTTCTTCTGCCTTTAATACAATCCAACCTCATATTTTAGTTGAAAGGCTCCTGCAACAATTTGATTTAAGCAATAATCTGGTGGGTTGGATTCTGGATTTCTTAACCAACAGGACGCAGAGAGTAAGGGTCAATGGCACATTGTCTGACCTAAAGTGCTCTTCTACTGGCTCTCCTCAGGGGTGTGTGTTGTCACAACTACTCTTCATCCTGTACACAAACATGTGTCGGAGCAGACATGACAACAGACACATTATAAAGTATGCTGATGACTCAGTCATTGTCAGTCTCCTCCAGGATGGTGAGAGTGGCCACGGCCCAGTAGTTGATGACTTTGTTCACTGGTGTGAGGATTCCTACCTGCAGCTGAATACAACAAAAACGAAAGATATGATTATTGACTTTAGGAGGAAAACTCCCAGGCACAAAGTCACCATACTAAAAGGCCAGACCACCGAATGTGTACAATCGTACAAATATCTTGGGACAATTATTGATAGTGGATTGAACTTTGAGGTGAACTGTGAAAGGGTGTGCAAAAAGGGTCAGCAAAATTTGCATTGTTTGAGGAAACTTGCACGCTTCCAAATTGACCGAACCATAATGACTATGTTCTATCGGGCTTTTATTGAATCTGTTTTATCCTTTTCTTTAATGTCATGGTTTGGTCAGATAAAACTGAAACAGAGGAAATCCTTGGATCAGGTAGTCAGATGGTCCAGTCGTTTGCTTGGTGAGTCACAGCTGAGCCTGTCATCCCTGTACACCAGACAAGTACAGAGGATGGCCGACTCGATTTTAAATGATGACTCCCACCCTTTGCACTGCAACTTTCAGCTTCTTCCCTCCAGACGGAGGTTTGCTGTCCCAAAAAGTAGAACCCAGCGCTACAAAAACAGCTTTGTCCCTGCTGCTGTCAAAGAGTTGAACAAGCTATAAAAATTATATTGTACATATTTTATATTTACCTATTTTGTAAGATGTGTGCCTGTGTTTGTGTCTATGTTGAATGTAATTAGTGGCTTGTAAATATGGATGTCACCAACTGCAAAACAAATCTACCTACGGGTACAAATAAAGTAACCTGAACCTGAACCTGAACCTGAGTGCAAGAAAGGGGAGGAAATCCATGTTGTAGATACCAGGGAGCTCTTCGCCATATAGTCCACAAACACTCCAGGGCAGAAACGACACAGAGGATTTTGTAAAAACATATAAAAGTACATAAACACACACACACAGACGACGCACTATTTCACCAGCTGCCGGTCGCTGCGTGCGCATGCACGCAAAGGGCATGCGCAACATGCAACTCCAGTGTGGAGCGTGTAAATGAAGAGGCAGATTTGTTTCAGACGATTTATTACACACTCTCACATCTCAAGCATAGACAGAATGACTGCTCCAGCAGAAACTTCTCTCTTAAGTCTCATGGCATTCTTCTAGCATTTTCTCACACACAAAAGATGACCTTCGCGTCACACTGCATTTCAACCACACATCCTTAACACCTCCCTGTTATCTCACCAGAAATCCCCTGCTCTTGTTCCCACTGTCTCTTGTCTGAGATGCTACACAATCAGGCTCTCCCAAGGTGCTACAAATACCCCCCCCCCCCAGCATCTTAGATAAGACAATAGAATAACAGTCCACATGCTGTGATAGAACAACAGAACATCAGTCCACATGCTGTTTGGGCTTCCGTCTCCTCCCGTATCTGCTGTAACTGGGTTTTACCGCCTCCGCAGCGCTGTTGTGCATGTTGCATGAATTTCTGACAAGTACTGGCTGCTTAGTACATGTGACAACAGTCTCCCATCTAGGGTGGCAAGATGGAAGCCTTATCTTACGAAGAAAAACATCCAAGCCTGGCTACATTTTGCAAAAACACATTTGAAATCTTCCAATTGCATGTGGGAAAATGTGTTATGAGCCAATGAAAGCAAGGTTGAACTTTCTAGACATAATTCCAAAAGGTATATTTGGCACAAACACAACACTGCTCATCACCAAAAGAACACCATACCTACAGTGAAGCATGGTGGTGGTAGCATCATGCTTTGGGGCTGTTTTTCTTCAGCTGGAACTGGGGCCTTAGTCAAGGTGGAGGGAATTATCAGCAGTTCCAAATACTAGTCAGTGTTGACACAAAACCTTCAGGCTTCTGCTAAAAAGCTGAAGATGAAGAGGAACTTCATCTTTCAGCACGACAATGACCCAAAGCACACATCCAAATCAACAAAAGAATGGCTTCACCAGAAGAAGATTAAGGTTTTGGAATGGCCCAGCCAGAATTCTGACCTGAATCTGATCGAACATCTGTGGTGTGATCTGAAGAGGGATGTGCACAGGAGATGCCCTCGCAATCTGACAGATTTGGAGCATTTTTGCAAAGAAGAGTGGGCAAATATTGCCACATCAAGATATGTCAAGTTGATAGACTCCTATCCAAAAAGACTGAGCGCTGTAATAAAAGCCAAAGGTGCTGCAACAAAGTAGTAGTTTAAGGGTGTACATATTTATGCAAACAGGTCATTGTAAGTTTTTTATTTTTCCCCTTAAAAGATTTCAGCTTGTTTTTCAATTGGGTTGTACAGGTTATAGGTCACATTAATGGTAGAAAAAGTTTTGAAATGATTTATCTTGGTCTCATTTTTTTACATCACAAAATCCTGGCATTTGAACAGGGGTGTGTAGACTTTTTATATCCACTGTATATCCTTTTGTCACATTATTGACAAATTATAGAAAACAGTTGACCCCTTGTCTGAGTGGTAAACCAGTGGCCTAGTATAGGTTGTATTGTTGGAGGTTATTTCTTACATTTTATGTCAAAATTCTGGTGATCTGCAAATTTAATGATGTTCAGCCATGCAGCTCCAATTCATTTTAACAGCAGCGCAATAAAGTCAGCAGACTCCAGTGACCTTATTCGATTTAATCCAAGTACTCTTTTATAATAAAGACTGCGCATATAAATGACATTATGACTCTTTTTAGCCATTGGTGTGATATCTGAACTTAAATACAAATTACATTTAACTTTTACTTTGAATGAGTTTCTGTGCTTGCGAGTTCTGGTGATCAGCACAACATAGGGAGGCACACAGAGAGAGAAATCATCCAAGTGCATGTAACCTAATTGCCTTTATTTATACCCGTGTAATTACCCACGAGGGACTAATGTTATAAATGCCTTGGCAGTGCAGCAAGTGAACTGTCACCGTGGCTCTGGCCTTCAGCTCCCACAGACAGATAGTGAGTGGGAAGCAGTGATTACCCGCCGCCAAACCTTTCTCCAAAAACGTATCCAGGCACTGAAGAATGAATGAATGAGTGAATGACACATGCATGAAGAGGCGTGCTGCTTCTGCCTCCTTCATAGTAATAAAACACACACGGAGGCACACACAGCTTTCAGCTTAGGTTGAAATAGGAAATAGTTTCTGATATTTATTTAGGAAATAGTTGCATAAAATATAGCATTAAAGTCTAGTGTAACAGACAAATTGCACACAGTAATAATAATAATAATAATAATAATAATAACAATAATATTAATAATTACCAAAGTAACACTGCTGGTAACCATTTCTCTTTACAAAGGAACCAGGGAAGGTTTAAGGAAAGAGGTGAATGAAGCATGACAATCACACTACAGTCTGACAGTACAAAATGCAGGTATAAATACTGGACACCTAGAAAAATACAACAAGTCCTCTTCAGACTCTCTTCATATAATATTAACAGTTTCATAGAAAAATCAAAACACACAGTTGGCTCTGTTGATTAGCACCAGCTGGTCAAATTCCAGAGAGAAATTTGGCATACGTCCACCCTAAAGTTCAAATATGCCTTTAAAATAAAGTGATAAAATATTTTTCACCATTAGCTCTTATTGATCAAAATAATGTTTTCTTTTAACACAAGAACCCCCAAAACACATGCCAAACAGCAGACATCAAACTGGTTGAATGATTAACAATTTACATTTTTTTTTTAAATTTGCATATATCAATCAGTAATGCCCACTCTGATATTAAATTATAACATTCTTTTATTTACAAACATAATATACAGCTAAGAAAGGAACAGTGAGGTTTGGAGAGATCAGGTTATGCTATGCTACATGAGAATATTGCTGTGTCTCAACTCATACAGCACAGCTACATGCAGTACACTACGGGTACTCATATGGTCAAAAAAGGTGAGCGCGCGATGGCTAAACTCTTCTCACTCCCAGGGGTCTCTCTCTTACAGCAGACGAGAACGGAAAATGCTGAACTTTGTTGTCTAGAACACAATTAGATTTCTATTAAAGTGGCCTTTACCAAATATTTCAGTACAAAGATAAATTATCCAAAGTTCAACTGATGCTGAAACTCTGTCCGGTGAAGCTAGCATGTCCTAACTGAACTACAACTATCGTAAGCAGGACACTGAATAACAGTCGGACAGTGTTCTTGTTGAAAAGGCCCATTCAAGGGGATATGCTGATGGCGATGCTCGTGCTAGTTAGCGTCTGCAAGGCATATCCTCTAGCTAGTCAAGCCTAGCACTTGAGTTGCAGCTTTATTTGTCCATATTCAACACTGCCGTATTGTTGTTTTGAACATAAAACAAGAAAACATAGATATGTGGTTACTGAACAAGCTGCTGGCTCGTCAATCACGCGCCAATACTGGAATCGTCAATTCTACAAAAGTGCACAATTTGCCTTGTTCCATACATGGTAGCATTGCCTGTAAAAATGTCCTCATTACGCTCACAGTGGACACATAGCATACTACATGGAAGTGTACTTGATCCAAATTGAGACACAGCACATGTTTGGATAATGAAGTTCTGTAACAGGAATTTAGAAGATTACTGAGAGTTGCTGATCAACTCTTTACCTGATGACAGTTTGTTTAAATTCTTACAATCTGCATTAGTTCAGTAAGTTCCCTGAGCTACCAACAGTGACGCGCCCTCATTTGCCGTACCAATCATTTCATCAGTTCATGTACCACATAGGATTTGTTATGTCTTTTGAAGAACATTTTCTTTCTATTTTGCCATTTATTGGCTCAATAAAACACATAATAACAAAATTTACACCATTGAAAAGTACTATAAAGAAAATCCTGGCGAGACCACCGTTCCATAAATATTGCTTCAGAAAAGGAGACAAATATGAAGGTGTTTTTGGACATCTTGCGATGGGCACTGTACTTAACAGGAATCCGTAAAATTATACCTTGGGTTTAGACGGAGTTTCCTGGCAAACAAGGATGCAACTAAAGCAAAGTTGCACCTGCTTATACCACTTTACACAGGAGTGGCGACCGTTGAGCCATGAAAAAATGGCCAGATCTCTCAGTAATCTTCTAGTGATCTCCATGGTCGCTACAGTCTCCTAAAAGTTTTGCCTCGGTCTAAAACACACACGCATTTACACAGAATCTGCTACTTTGAGACTTTAGAAGATTGTTGAGAGACTGGGTCAATTTTGATGTCTCAGTGGTCATCCAATGATATCCATGCTGTGTAAAGAGGCCCTTATCACCGTTTTCACACTCCTTACACACTTTGTACAGTTTCTGCTACAGTGCAACAAACAGAAGTACTCCAGCTGGCGGTGGAGGATGAAAACTGAATGTATATTGCTGTGTAGTCCACAACACCCAGAGTCAATCTATTAAAGGTCCTGGTTTGGTGTTGTTTTGAGGTTTCATCCTCACGTCGTCAGCCCTAAGTGCTTCACGCTGAATTCTAGAGGACAGGGCGGCCCATGGTGCAGCTGGGCTGTCGTTGAGAATGTCTGTCTCTTCCAGAAGTCCTCCAGGGCCAATAACAAAACAATGAAAAAAAAAATCTATCATTGGCTGAGTCAACCTTAGTCTTTTTGGTTGCTTTTTTCTCGTCATATTTGTTGTTTTATTCTTCTAATGCAGCACTCCACCTTTCTATGATTAAGTCAATAGTTAACAACCACAGGAGTAATGATTTCATCACGATGTATTAACAAATTTCTGCACATGCTAGTTACCTAAAGTCTTCCAAGATTAGTGTAAACTGATCAATAAGTCCAATAAAAACCTATTTTTGCTCCCCTCCCCCCCCAAAAAAAATCTCTAGGTGGTATGGTTGGCAGATTTGATGAATGCATCAGTTATCTTCAACTTTGTCTTAATTACGTCGTAAGGACAAGTGCTAAATTGTGCCACAAGGTGGAGCCTCCTTTGGCTTTGTGTTGCGCATGAGTACATGTGACAACAGTACGGGCGATGCTAAGTACAGTGAGAAAAAGCCCTGTTAGACAAAGCAATACCAGAGACACATCTACGTCAGCTAGGCATAACCACCTAATGACATTCCTAGTTTGAAATTCTCTATGTTCCAAAAAGAGCTGCAAATCTTCCCGATACTCCATTTCATAGGCAAAACTCTACCCTTTAATGTCCAAGCAATTAATGCACAGAATCCCCAATCGAAGAACAAAATGGGAAAAAGAAAGAAAAAGCTGATAATGGCCGGGAGCACAACGTGTCCATGGCTTTGTCACCACAGCCCCGCCTCCTTACACGTCATTGGAGCCTTGACTGGTGCAGGAAGAGAAACTCTCGTAAAGCGAGTTGCTGAGCAAGCCCACGGGATCGGCTCCAGGTCTGCCGACAAAGCTCGGGGAGGTGGAGGAGGGCTCGTTTGTTTTGCGGCAGTTCTCCCCGCTCTTCCTGACGTCACCCTGGCAGCCCGAGCCGGGGTCCGGATGCAGGCCGCTGGAGCAGCTGTGGTTCAGCTTATTTAGGGATTCCAAGGAGAAGTCAAGAGAAGCCGGTTGATTCCCACTGATGGACATCTTCTCCATGGAAACCTCCTTCTGCAAAAAAAAAAAGGAGCTTGGATTAATGGAAAGAAAGAGATATTCATAACAAAGTTGGGCTCATAATGAATGGTTGCTCTACCCAGCCCAGATGGTTAAATCTCACATTACACCATGTGACTCATCTGATTTGCAGGGTTGTCATACAGAGCAATAAGACAGATGTCGCTTGAGAGCATGACAGCCATATATATTGAGATTTTATCACACTTAAGGACCAAATGTATATCCTGGGTGCTCTCCCACCCTCCCTGTTATACGTGCACTGCTGTGTGATGTTATATCTCTTTTATAGCCTGTGGCAGTCTACTTTATAGATTAGAATGGGAGTGCACTGCTAAAAAAAAGCCGGTGTCTGATAAAAATGCTTCATTAACAGGAGTGGTTTCATCTCAAAGGCGTTAATGATTACATATGACAGAAACTGCTGCATTTCAGATAACGCTATTATTACCACGAGGCCTTGGTTTTTCAAGGGGAGACACCTTCAGGCAGCCCATTAACGGTCACACGACCCTACACTCCAACACCAAGACAAATAATACCTTCAGAGGGAAACAAAGCAACACATAAACCTAAAAATAGCTGCTCATTGTTTGTGATGTTCCAACTCTGGGTATCTTTCTAATGCTCTTCTCAAAAAGAAATTTAACAAGCTAGTTGCTGCACCACTCGACATCAAACCCGTCCTCAGAGGCTGTAAACAAAATTCTCTCAGCCCTTTTTTTTATTTTCTTTGCACAAATCAAGCCTCGGAGCACAGGAGTTATCTGCAGACGTGGTTTTGCAGGGTAAGTACATGGCGGAGCTGCTGCAGGGGGCAAGCCGATCTCTAAGGAGGTTCCAAACCGGGACCGTTTAGCACAACGCTGCAAGGCACTGCTCCCCTCAGACCTAAACCCAGAATTGCTCCACACAGGGAGTATGAACACATGAACATGAGTGCATCAGTGAGGGAGCTGTGAAAGTAAGGAAAAACTTATTTGAAGCTGAGTATTTAAGTAAACATTCAGATGAGATTCAAAGTGCCACTTTATGCATGAGGTAAAAAATGCTGTAGATCTGAAAATAAAGGAACTAACCCTTTAAGTTGAATTTTTGTCATCCATTATTATTATTATCATACGTATTCTCCTGGTCCTCGGTTTATTTAGTAGTGTTTCTGATATTCTCTGTCCATTCTTAGTTTTTAGGTTTGCTTTAATTTTGAAGTCATTCCTGTTCTATTTCCTGTGGCCTTGTTGTTCTAGCGCTGCCCCGTTATAATTTGCAATTTATGTTTCTGTTACCTAACACTCATCAGCTATAACTCTCCGCCGAAAGGTAAACCCATGTTATGTCTTCGTTCCTGTAATTTTCCATGCGCCCGTCTGGTTTGTACTTTAAGTTTTGGCGTCTTCCAGCCTCCAAGCTGGAAAAGCAGCAGCTGCTGATGTGTGACACACATCCTTCTGCTCGGTTCTTGACAGAATTCTGCATACCCCTTTTCCGTGATACTTTTGCAAGTGTTTTATCAAGTTGGTGGTGTTAAAATTGTAAATGCTGGTACCACACAGAGGTGAGTCCCACAGAAAGGCTTCAGTGACACAGGACACTTGTTTTTGTGTATAGAAGCTGTGCATAGCGTGGCTGAGAGTAGTGACCACACTTTCATTTTAATATTATTAATGTACTGGATCGGTAAATTACTTTTATTCTTCACCAAAACGGAACCAGCCATTTTGCCTGGATCGAATCTGATACAGTGGCTCATATTGGCTCATCCCTATTAATTACTGTAACTAGAAAAGCACTCAGAGAGCACATACCTCCACCAAGGCTCCTTCAAAATACTCCTGTTGGTTTATAAAGTTCTGAATGGTTTAGGGCCAAAATACATTTCAGATCTGCTGGTTCGTTACAAACCACCCAGAGCCATCAGGTCACCAGGGTCAGGCCTACCATCCGTGCCCAGAGTTAAAACTAAACATGGTGAGGCAGCATTTTTATGCTCCTCACATATGGAACAAACTCCCAGAAAGGATCAGGGCTGCTGAAACCCTTAGCTGCTTTAAATCAAGGTTAAAAACGCTCCTATTTGCCACAGTCAGTAGAACAATTGTTCCTACAATGTACTGTAACTTTTATTCCTTGCACATTCTGTCATATTCTATTTTCGCATGTTTTTATTTCTCTTTAATTTACTTTTTAGTTTGCTTTTAAATTCATATGTATTCCTTTTGCAACTTGCTGTAATGCTTTAATGTTTTTATGTAAAGCACTTTGAATTGTCTTGTACACGAAATGTGCTATACAGATAAACTTGCCTTGCCTTCCATCCCTCATGGATCACCTCCAAAATGTAATGAGTTTGTATGTAGGCCACGAGCCAGTTCTGGTAAAAATTCCACCAAAGTCTATCCAGTAGTTTTTGAGTATTCTTGCAAACACACTGTAAGAAGAAAACAGCCTTGGTAGAGATATGTGTTCTGGGATCAGAACCAAAATGTTATGGGTTCCTCTCTAGGCCAAGAACCACCTCTGGTAAAAAAAATTCATTGAAATCCATCCAGTAGTTTTTGTGTAATCCTGTTGCACAAATACAAACAAGGTCCTTGGTGGAGGTATGCACTCTCAGATCACCAAAACTTAATGAGTTCATCCTTTTAATGGGTTTTTATGGGTTCAATATCCATCCAGTAGTTTTTGCATAATCCTGCTAACAGACAGACAAAAACAAACAGACGGACAAACCACCCTGATTACATAACCTCCTCGGTAGAGGTAAAAACTGTATTGGTTAGCCTTTAGCTTGACTGAAGTATTGCTCAGAGGATATAAGATGGATGAAAACTGATTAATATCAACCCTTTATACAGCAACTAAAATGAAACACATCTTGGAGGGAAATTACATGACAATGTAGTGCTAATTTTTTGTAATGAAAAAGAATTCTAAATATATTACTCAGGCAGCAGTGTACTCTTGTGAATTCGCTTCTAATGGCAGTACAAGTTAGCCAGTCTCTCCAGGATTTTGCGATGCTGCGATCGCGCCAATTCACACAAGATCAAGCCGTCATCGCCTCTTTTGCACGACCTTGCAACTTTGTCCAATCACCGCAACTTTCCCACAATTTTGGCCAATCTTTGTCAAGTTCTGCCAATTTCGCCAATCAAATTTGTCCCTGAGTAGCGCTCAAACACTCAGTCTAACCAATCAGATGCGTCGCTGCAGTGTGCTCACTCTGTGTTTACAGTGAGTATTAACGGAACACATTAACAAAGAACAGTGTGTGGTTTAAAAAAACCACGCACCGACGAGTTTTTGCACACCGTCCCTTCCTCCATCTTCCCTGGCCCCCCGATAGATGTCTCACCATGCCTTCGTCCTGACCGCGTGTATGAAGTGCTGGGTTTGTGTTGAAAAAAGTCCGCCTGCCTGATAACCACCCTGTCACGGGGGCGCGCGTGAGGAGACAAGCCGTAAAACCACAAACAAATGAGAAGATATAACACTATAGCCAGTATAGGACTGTGTGTCAAGACGCAGCAGATAGACAGACTGGCAGGAGTCAGGCAAGGAAAGGGAAAATATTAGTAATTTTCCCCAGAAAAACACAGACTTCGATAGATAGACAATACAGAGCAACAGAATAAATTATTTCTTTTTTCTCTCCCCTCGGTACCGAGTGGTTGGGGACCGCTGTGGTTAGGGAGTTTTCAAATGAAGGTGCTGCCAATAATTTCCAAATCTCTACTCTTTAACATGCATTCAGTGCAATTTAGCTGTTGTAATGGATATTGTTTTAAAGTCTGTATTTGTTGTTGCACAAAAGAGTTTTTCGATATAACAGAAGTTTCTGCTTAATTTACAAATCACTAATAGGAAATTTTTGACAATCCTGTGCTTTTCTTGTGGTGCTATATAGAATATCATTGCAGTAAACTATAGAAAAAAGCATCTGCTTTAAAATTTGTAATTCTTCCCAAAACCTTTAGTGAAAAAAAAAAAAAACATCTTAAAGCATCGCAACTTTTTAAAAAAGCTCCTGCGAATTCAGGCTTTTTGGGCCACAGCAATCATACAAACATCCTGCAAAATCCTGGAAGGACTGGTTAAGGTTTCCTTATCTGTCATTATCTCACACAAAAACAAAATTATGTATTCATACATTCACCCATCAGTGAATGTATGAATACATACTGTAAGTTCTAAGTTACTTTTAAAAGTAATGTTACCTAACATTGGATACTGAATCATAACCTTAAATTTTAATAAAACAATTTTTGGCAGTGCCCTTTTTTAATGTATAGTGTACAGCTTGCAATAAACCAGTGTTTCTCACTTGGGGGTTCCATGAGAGAGCATTCAGGGTTCTGCAGGAAATTGTCTAATTTCACTTCTTAATTGGTTTAAAAAAATGCCAACAATCTGTCATTGTCGTGTATTGGCGTCTGCAGTGGCTCCTCTATGTCAATGGGCAACAGTACGAGCGCAATCCTTACCCTTCTTTCGCCTCTCGACACTCCCCGTGTAGAGGCGGGGCCACCTTCACAGCCCCTGCAGTCACCTTGCATCTGCTGTGGAAATCCCAAAAAACCTACTGATATGCCTGACCCCACAGCACTACCCGGACTGGAAAATGTCACCACCTCCCTCAGAAACTGCATCCCGACGTCAGCTGCCAGCCAGCCCCAAACAAGGAGTCACGGAGGCCCGCTGCTGTTGTGCAGACAAAAGCACATCTGGCGTGATAAGAACCCCCTTTGTGGGGGGCGTGCGTCTGACGAGAGACGTCTTCAGTAAGTGTCTGTCTCTTCACTCTCCTGGTAATGGTGGGATACCAACGCCAAATGGCCATCGAGATTAAGCATCAGGCGAATTCCTGGCCCGAACAAAATCCTACAAATGTGAATTTGTCGCCTGGAGCAAATGCATGTGACCGCGTCGTCCCATTGCCTTTGTATGTAATCACGCCACGTTTCACACTGAGAATAAACAAATTACAAGACTAAATTGCCATTAGTTATGCTATAATAGGCTACAATGTGTTATTTTATAACACTTAGGACTAGTGGGGTGCTGCAGGATTTCTTTAGCTCAAACAAGGTTGAAAAACACTGCAATAAGCACACAAGATTTCTGAAACCAGCCCGTGAATAGATGTAAAGACTGAAATAAGGTCAGAATCTAGAAGTTTTATCAGCTTTCTCCTCCTAGCCACTAGTTAATTGGATTCATCTGCCAGCCCAGGTGTAAACTATTTAGTGATTTGCGGGCAGTTATGAAAGCAGTCTGAACCCCAAGGGTCGAGTATGAGGAACTATTGGAACAATAAGAGAGAGACACCTGGAGGAGTTCCACTGTCTGCTTCAGTTTAACAACGCTTCAATAAACAGAAACTGAAACAGGAAGTAGTTTCTAAATGTGGGAACCCTCATTTTTACCCACGTTAAAGCAAAACGCCTTTGCTCCGATGGTACATTCTAGAACGTTCAACCAGCCTTGGTCTGTAATGACAGAAATATTCAAAAGAAATGGCGACTGATTCACATCTGACGTGAAGAAGCAGGTGTGGAGGTTAGGTTTCAAATCAAACCCAGGTGCCAAATGCAGATTAGACTTGACGATTTTGAATTCGACACCCACACGCTGTGGCTCATAGCCTCACTATTTCGATGTATTGTCAGCCATAAAAAAAAAAAACTGTCATTATGTGACCCCAGGGAATCAAAAAAAAAAAAAAAAAGCTTGCGACGTGATGGGGATGGGTGATTAGCAACAGCACGGCTGTGTGACAGTGAGGAACAGTCATGTCCCGCATCTCCCAGCCAAAATCCATCCGTCAGAAACAAGAGGAAAGCAAAAGGGGCTGAACGGCTGTGCCTCCACTGATTGGGTTTGATTTTGGAGGAACACAATTACGAGCAGATCGAAGCTTCCCGACGCAGGTCTCTGTACCACCTGCGGGCGCAGCCAAAATGATGGCTCCACGCATAACAGGGGCTGCAGGCAGACGTCTCAGTGAGTGCTTCCCGCTTGAAAACACGAGGGGCCAAATCAGCAATTGGTTCTGCATCACATGTCAGTAATAGGATGTCTAAACTCAGATTCAGCCGACCTGCTCGCACTGAAAGCCTTTCTTATTGCAACACAGCCGAGCAACATTTTCTGCTCTTCTCCTGCTGTTATGTATTTTTCTTCCTTCACCTTGATGTTTTTGACCCAGATGGTACATTTATAACTCGGTATGATTTCTTATGAACCCAAATTCTCTCTGTGTATTCCCAAATGAGTGAGTATATTGAATAGCTTTTCCTCTTGGACATGTTCAATTTGGACTGCATTGATAAATATGATGGATTTATAGGAAAATATGTGAGCAAGCAAAATGATGATCACACGGTCACCTTTTTGGTGATGGTGTATTCAGGACAATTCCTACTGCAACACTAATTTAACAAAAATGTTCATTTGCAGACAACGATCTTGGAGGCTGAAAATTGAAGCAAACCTTCAAGTGCAAAAACTGCAGTTCTTCAAACGGTCACTTGAGGCTGACAACAAAGGTAGAGTGGATCTTCTAAAGCCGCTTTCAAACAATAACCATCAAGCTGAAATCACCAGTTCCATTAGCATAAATTAACACCTAAGCAACCTTGGATGGCTTTTTCAAACTACCAGCAGACCAGGGTCTGAACCCCTGCAGATAACAGTGCATTTGGGCAGCACGGTAATACAGTGGTTAGCAATGTTGCCTCACAGCTAGAAAGTTCCAGGTTCGAATCCCCAAGCTGGCAGGGGCGGGAACCTTTCCCTGTGGAGTTGACATGTTCTCCCTGTGCTGTGTGGGTTTACTCCAGGGGCTCCGGTTTCCTCCCACAATCCAAAGACATGCATGTTAGTTTAATTGGTCACGCTAAATTGTCCCTAGGTATCTGATAGGCCCTTAGAATAGAGAGTTACTAGTTAAAGGTTTTGAGTGGTCTGTGTAACTGGCAAAAGTGTTAACAGGTCCTTATCCTGATTTCTCCAGTGTATCAAGTTTCATGTCCTCACATCGCTGATGTCACACAAATGTGCCGGTCAGCCTAGAAGTTGGTGATGCTGTGGTCACTTACAAAATTAGCCCACAACATATTGTATATAGTGCTATGAAAAAGTATTTGCACCCTTCCTGATTTTTGCATATTTGTCACACTCAGGGGCAGATTTACTAACGTGCGGCGCCATCGCAAAACCCTGTTTTGGCGTTAAAAATCTAACTTTACTAAAGGGCGCAGGGCAAAATTAGTGATGGAAAGGCATGGATGGAGTTAATTTTGCGTCTACCCTCACTGCATATGTACAGTCATGTGAAAAAATTAGGACACCCCATTAAATATTCAGTTCTTTATTAATTAATGTTCACATGTTTACGTCTGACCTTGTTTTTGTTTTATTTGCATTTTTTTTAAACATTTATTTTAGCCATTTTAAGTGGGAATGAATGTGGGGGTGTCCTACAAAAGATGGGGGGGTGTCCTAATTTATTCCTCACTATTTGTTTAGAATTACATTTTACAGAAAATTTGAAAAAAGTCTTTAATTCATTTTTAACTGTTTATTTGCATTACATGAATCTCCCAGTATTTTTAACATTTATATTAAATATCCATATGTCCAAAGATTTAAAAAAAACCAAACACATACAGGGTGTCCTAATTTTTTCACATGACTGTATTTGTAGGAATTGTCATGTCAAAGTGCAAATTTGAGGGAGGAGAGTATTTAAATGACTGGCACAAGGTGATTTACTAAGGTTTGCGGTTGTCAGTCTCCTGCTAAATGCGCCAGGATTTAATGCCCAAAA
Organism: Pholidichthys leucotaenia; assembly: GCA_020510985.1. Lineage (NCBI taxonomy): Eukaryota > Metazoa > Chordata > Actinopteri > Cichliformes > Pholidichthyidae > Pholidichthys > Pholidichthys leucotaenia. The sequence goes on along the minus strand of CM035845.1, from coordinate 35,944,486 downwards.
AAGCATGTTTTAATTCATCTGTGCCTGACATGACAGCGATTGTCAGTGCAGAGACACCGGCGAGAACCGAGGGCGCGTGGCCGAAGAGACAGAAGCTGATCTCTGCATGTGACTTTATTTGTCATGACAGAACAGCTTATATGAACAAAAATGATCTCACAGATCAGTGTTGTGCTGAACTGGACATCAGTCAGCAGAGGATTTTTAAATTTCATTTGTTTATAAATAGCCTACAACTACTACTGTTAATTTCATTTATAACACACTTTACATTTTGGGGAAAAATCTCAAAGTGCTACACAAACAGGATTAAGAACAAGAATAAAAGCAAACATTTAGAGATAGTACATACAATGACACACCAGTGTAATGTAATAATCAGATGTGTTATTGTGTGATGTGAGTGGTGGCTCCACCTTTCCAGTTCCGCCGCCACCCTGAGAATAAAAGGCAGATGCGGAAGAGGCACGGTCTCTTTTGACCTTCGCCTCTGCCTGTATGGGAGCGCCTTGTATCACTGAAAGTCATACAATAAAGTCACGTTCTATTGTACCTCTGGCCTCGTTATTGGAGTACTGGTTATGGACATAACATTTGGCGATGAGGATAAAGAGAAGGATAGAGGAATTTCGGGCATTCAGACGTTTCTGGAGCTTCCCGGTGAGCCGCTGGTACCGTGGGAGAGGTGGTTTGCTGCACTCAAGAATTTACTGGTGGCATTGAACCTCGGTGAACTAGAGAAATTGCATGCACGAGCGATACTGGTCCATAATCTTGGCATATAGAGACAACGTATTCTCAGCACACTGAGTGAGAGCGACAGTTTTGAGGACGTGGTTGGGCTAATGGGGCGCTACTTTCACGCTCCTGAGAACGTCATCGTCCGGAGGATTCAGTTCCGACAGCGTCACCAGCGGACTGGAGAGTCGGTGCAGCAGTATGTCGCAGACCTGCGCCAGCTGGCTGGGAATTGCCAGTTTGGGACCTTAGAAGAGGAAATGGTCCGCAATCAGTTGGCAGAGCACATGCTGTGTGCAGTGGCACGGTCAATACTCCTCACACACTCTGGTGAACTGACGTTGGCCAAGGCTGTGGAGATAGCCCAACAGTTTGAAGCAGCAGATAAACTGTCACAGGACCTCGGTGAGAGAACATCGTTGGGGCAACATGACTCACAATCAGCGGTGCAGGCTGTAGACCCGGATAGCGATGATAGCGTGGAAGACAATGAAGAATACACTACTGCTATCAAAATAAGGTCCGCCCCGGGGTCGCCAAAATGTTTTGGCTGTGGGTCTACCAAGCACCGGTACAAGGCAAGAGAGTGTCCGGCAAAAGGCAAATGCTGTGGCAAGTGCGGACTCCTACATCATTTCGCCAGGGTCTGTAAAAAATTTGAGCAAGGGGAACGGCGACATGAAGTGGATTCCCCCGCCACGACTTCTATGGTTATTCACGCCGTCTCCCCAAGCACAGAAGGCCGTACGTATTTAAAGATTACGTTGGATGGCGAGGAAGTGCCGTTGTTGGTGGACACGGGCGCGGTGAGGTCCATGTTGAACTGGCCTACTGTGAGGAGTTTTTTCCCCTACCATAGTGTGAGAGGTCTGTCGACGCCATTGTGTGGGTATGGCGGTAATAGGCTGTCCATCGTGGGTTCACTGGAGCTGACGGTGAGGTACAAGTCGGCGGTGGTGTCCAGCCTGCAGTTCGTGGTGACCGCGAGTGGGCCAAATGTGACTGGCTGCAACCTTTTTTATGGACTGGGCTTCTCAATTACCAGCAGCAGCGGAGAAGAGTGGTCGGGCTGTGGTTTGTGGGACCAGCTGGTTCCACAAGTGGTGGACAATGTGGTTTGGGACGATACATGGCCTAGTATTCTGGGAGATGAACAAGACCAATACCACCCAGGGCCATCGCAGGAGGGTTCCAGTGCCAGGGCCCAAGTTACCCTAGGTGAGGGAACTGGGCGGCACGGTGGAATGCCCGTGATGGCGGATGGAGCTGTGAGAATGGCTCCCTCTACTTCTGGAGTTTGGCCTGGAGATACCGAGAAGCAAGGAGCTGCGACAGCTTCTCCAGCGTTCAAAATGAAAGAGAGCGGGGTAGGACCAGCTGACACGGTGAACAGACGTGCCACACAGGAACACTGGAGGCCGAGTCAGGCTTTGCGGAGGGTCGCCGGTATGGCGCGACCCAGTGAGGAGGCCCGGTTGAGACATCATGGACATTGGAAGCCGAGTCGAGCACCTTTGGGAGTCAGTGATGTGGTTCGACCCAGAGAGGAGGCTCGGCTGAGAGGGGTCCATGGAAAACGGAAACGACAGGAGGACCAGACAAACAAAAATAAACTATTTTACTGGGGTTTGTGCTTAAACAAAAGCTTAAAAAAAAGCTTTTTAAAAAACTTTTATTATGCTCCTCTGAACTGGCTGTGCCTGTGTTGATGACCTGCTTCCTCAGCTGTGCCTGTGCGCAATTTTGCAGTGCTCTTGGTGGATGGGTGGTCATTACTGAAATGAAGTGACTGCATCTGTGCTCATAATTTTGCATGTTGTTAGTAGATCACTGGCAAAAATTGGCCACTCCCTTAGGTGTGCTTTCTAATTTGCACACTCACAGTAAATCTGTCCCTTAAATGTTTCAGATCATCAAACAATTTTTAATACTAGCAAAGACAACAAAATGCAGTAAATACAAAATGCAGTTTCTAAATGATGATTTCATTTATTAAGGGAAAAAAAAGCTATCCAAACCTACCTGGCCCTATGTAAAAAAAAAAAAAAAAAAGGTAACTGCCCCTTTGTTTCATGAATTAACTGTGATTAACCACTTTTTTTTTTTTTTTTGAAAAGCTGAGTTCAAATTCAATAGCCACACCCAGGTCTGATTACTGCCAGACCTGTTGAATCAAGAAATCACTTAAATAGAACCTGTCTGCCAAAATGAAGTAGCCTTAAAGGTCTTATAAAGTAAGACAGCATGCTGTGATCTAAAGAAATTCAAGAACAGATGAAAAACAAAAACCCAGAGCAACATCTAAAGAACTGCAGGTCCCACTTGCCTCAGTTTGCAGACTGAGTTTTGATACTGATCCATGACTCAACAATAAGAAAGAGGCAATCTGGATCTTACTGGGTTCACCTGGACTGCTGGGGTACAACTCCAATTCCGGTGAAGTTGGGACATTGTGTAAATAAAAGCAAAATACAAAGACTTAAAAATCCTTTTCAACTTATATTCAATTGTTAACTATGGACGTTTGTTTGGACTTAAAGGTACATTTTTGTCACTGGAGCTCCAGATATGTTATTCTAAGGTACAATTCTCATACCTTTTTAGGGTACTGCTGGAGCGACAAGCATTTTTTCTTTTTTAGATCCATTTCTGTACTTTGATTTCTTTATGTGAAAAAAGGGTTTTTGAACATGCTTCAATTTTCCCAGTCATTTGGTGTCCCTGTCCCAGCTTTATTGGAGCATGTTGCAGGCACCAAATTCAAAATGAGCAAATATTTGCAAAAAAACAAACAAAAACAAAACAAAAGTTTATCAGTTTGAACATTAACTATCTTGTCTTTGTAGTGTATTCAACTAGGTTGAAAAGGTTTTTTGTAAATCTTTGTATTTTTTTATGTTTTACATACCCTAACATCCCAGTTTCACTGGAACTGGGGTTGTAGTTTGAAAGGGGCTTTGTCATGGTCTGCTCTGCTCATCACTGTCAGCTGCGCTCACACCTGGTCCTCATCAGGCGCCGCCTATATCTACCGCGCTGGCCTTTGGGCTAGTGTGGAGATGTCTCACTGCGCTCCAGGAGAGCTTCATCACCGTTCCTTGCCTTCTACCTACGCTACAGCCAGCGCTCGTCTTCTGCCTCATCCAAGAAGCCATCCAGCCTGCCACGTAAGCGCTCATTCCTACTCACCTTGTGAATCAATTCCCCTGTGCACAGGCAGCGTCCTTGGCGGCGCATTCCCAGCCTCCTCCTCCCAGGCAGCGGACCATTCATCCTTCCAACTCACCTCCACCAGCACGTCTACTCACATGCCAGAGTCACTCCACCACCTGAAGAGCACTGTCTTCCTGGCCACAGCTGTCAAGCTGAACTGGAGCTCGCTACCATCTTTTCCCACAGTAAGTTCAGTGTAACTGTTAAACTCCAGAAGTGACGCCCAGTAATTCCTTCTCCTTGTGTGTCTCCAGGGTTGCCAGGCTGTATGGTGTCTCGCTCAGTTCCCGGCAGTTCCAGACTACATTCACACCACACTCTCACAACCTGGTTGTTAATAAACTTGATTGTATCAATTCGGAGTCTGTGTGTTGTCACTGGGTCATTGAACTATGTCAATACATCTCCGCCAGAGCGACCCAGCTGACAGCGCTTTGGTGCACCGTGTCAACCATATGGAGATCCAAATTGATCAATTGGTTTATCAGCAGCTGGTCATTATGAGCCAATGAACCCATGTTACTGATCGGTTAGACCGAATATCTAACTCTCAGCCCTTTTCTCAGGCCTTACCGCCTTCCAGCAGCTCCTCAGCTCCCGCTAGTTTCCCGGCGAACCAGCTCAAGCAGGCCTTCCCCGCTCGTCTCACTCCTGTTCCGACTCCCGTCCGTTTTAGTGGCGAAGCCCGGGGGTTTATTATGCAATGTGAGGTGCTTTTCCAGCGGGTGCCAAATGACTTTCCCTCCAACCATAGTAAGATCGGTTACGTCATTAACCTGTTGGAGGGGAGGGCACTAGCTTGGGCATACACGGTAATGGCTAGGGCTAATTACTCGAGCCTCACCTTCAGTCAATTTACTGGCGAATTTCACGAGGTTTTTGATCATTCAGACAGGGATAGCGTTCTCACCACCCGCTTACTTAACCTAAGACAAGGGTCTAAGACCGCAGCTGACTATGCTATTGACTTACAGGTGGCGGCTATGGAAGTAGGTTGAGAGGACATCTCTCTTTGCAGTATTTTTATTAGAAGCCTCTGTCCTAGCCTTCGGGATGAATTAGCCCCGTTGGAGAAGCCGACTAGGTTGTCCCAATTAATCTCCCTAGCCATTAGCTTGGATAACAGACTCAGGAGCGGGCGGCAGAACGTAAGGGCTATGGGCGATCTGAGGAACCTTTTCGTCACACCCCACGGTCCTCATGTTTAGCTCTACCATCTACTGAACCCTCGGGCTCCTCGGAACCCATGACGGTGGGACACTCTAGGTTATCCTCGGCTGAGAAACAGCGGCGCCGCAAGCTGGGGTTGTGCCTCTATTGTGGGAGCGAGGAGCATGGGATCGAGTCCTGTCAGCTTCGGCCCAACTGAGCCACCACCGGAGTGGTGGCTCAGTTGGTAGAGCATCCGCCCCACACCCGGGAGGCAGGGGTTCAAATCCCGGCCGGGTCATGCCAAAGACCTTATAAAAGTGGAACTTCCTGCCGTCCAGCTTGGTGCTCAGCAATAAATGGAATGGAGGAGGGAACTCTGTGGCGGCACCTTGCATGGCAGCGGCCCTCTGATTCTGCACTTGGGGTGTGTGTGATTAACACAGTAGATAGGTAAAGCACAATCTCGTTCTGCTGTACATGATTGGTTGTACGGTTGAATGACAATAAGGGTGATTTAATTTAATTTAATTTTAATTTTAAAAAAATGGGAGGTCCATGCGTCGCAGTAGGGGGACTCAAGGATGCATCCCGGCCTAATCCCCTATCTCGGTTACTGTTACCCAATAGATTCATTCATAAGCACACTGAAATACCCACTCAGGCTTTAGTGGACTCCGGGGCTGAGTAGAGCTTTGTTTCCAGAGACCTGGCATCCCGGTTGGGCCTCCACTGCCAACCCCTTAAGTCTCCACTACAAGTGATCGCGTTGTCCAATGCTCCTATGGCTACTGTGTCCCAGAGGACTGCCCCTGTGTCAGTTATTATCTCCGGAAACCATCGTGAGGAACTGTCCTTCCTGGTTTTGCCCGTCTTGTCGTCTCCGGTCATCCTGGGCTACCCTTGGCTTCGTGTCCACAATCCCACGATTGACTGGAGTTCAGGGAGTATTAAGTCTTGGAGCTCATTTTGCCTCAGCGCATGCCTTCAGTCAGCTGCATGTTCCCCTTCTGTGACCCTAGGGGTTCCCCCTCCCGACCTGTCTAAAGTGCCCCCTGAGTATCATGACCTTGGAGCCGTGTTCAGCAAGTCCCAGGCCCTGTCCCTACCCCCCCACCGGCCGTACGGTTGTGCCATACATCTTCGTCCGGGGGCTCCACTCCCGTCCAGCTGGCTGTATAGCCTTTCCCCGCGGGCTGCCATGGACTCATACATCAAGGAGTCCCTGAGTTCGGGCATTATCCGCCCGTCCTCTTCAGCATTGGGGGAGGGTTTCTTCTTTGTGGGGAAGAAGGACGGGTCACTGATACCATGCATCGACTTCAGGGAACTGAACAATATCACTGTCAAAGACAAATACACCCTCCCATTACTCAACTCTGCCTTTGACTCTCTCCAGGGGGAGTCCTTCTTCACGAAATTGGATCTGTGCAACGCCTACCATCTGGTGCGGATCCGTGAGGGGGACGAATGGAAGACAGGTTTCCGGACCCCTAGTGGTCACTTTGAGTATCTTGTGATGCCATTTGGGCTGACCAATGAGCCTACTGTCTTCCAGAGGTTTATTAACGATGTCCTGAGAGACTTTTTGAATGTGTTTGTGTTTGTATATCTGGATGAGATTCTAATCTTCTCCCGTTCCCTAGATGAACACCGAATACACGTCAGACGTGTTCTGCAGCGGCTGTTGGAGAAGCAATTGCTTGTTAAAGCTGAGAAATGTGAGTTTCACACCTCCAAGACATCCTTCCTGGGCTTTATCATCTCACACAAGGAGATCCTCCCAGACTTGGGCAAAATCAACGCGGTGGTGGAGTGGCCAGTTCCATCCTCCAGGAAACAGCTCCAGCAGTTCCTGGGGTTCGCTAACTTCTACCGCTGGTTTATCAAGAACTACAGCTGCCTGGCTCTTCCTCTGACACGCCTCACCTCCTCTAAGGTCCCCTTCAGGTGGTTGGAGGAGGCATCCTTGGCCTTTTCAAACCTCAAGGAGCAGTTCTCCCAGTCCCTTATTCTGGCTCAGGTGGATCCGGATCTACGGTGTCTTGTGGAAGTGGGTGCCTCAGATTCAGGGGTGGGGGCTGTCCTTTCTCAGTGCTCACGGCAGATGGCAAGGTCCGTCCATGCACTTTCTTCTCCCGTCGACTGTCACCGGCTGAGCGCAATTACAGCATCGGCGATAGGGAATTGCTGGCTGTGAAACTGGCCCTGGAGGAGTGGCGCCACTGGTTGGAGGGGTCCTCGCAGCCGTTCATGGTTTGGACTAGGGATGGGCATTCGGTGAAATTTTCTTCACCGATCGCCGGGAGAATTAATGATTAATAATCGGTTAATCATTAACATTTTTAGGTAAGTAGACTACATTAGAACATCAGGTATCAGCACGGAGGGCACGGAGTGCCGCACAACTCAAATCTACCTCTCTCTCTCAAATCTCTCTCTCTCTGTTCTCGTGTTTGCTCGGCTCGGGAATCTCGCAAGCTGATTGGCCGAGACGTTTCACCCCGCAAGCTGATTGGCCGAGACGTTTTACCCAGCTCTCTCTCCCTGCCGAGCGGCCACCCAACAAACGAAGACCGCATTCATTGCTCTATCGCTCGTATTGCTTAGTCTAGCCGCGTGGAACTTTTTGCTGTTCTCTTGTGCCATTTTGTGCGAAATAGTCTTCCCGTCGAGGCACTACGCCGCCTCCTGCAGCTTCCCTCGACGTGTGTACACCGAATCTTCATGACCTTCTCAATAAAGTTTCTGAAAAAAAAAAAAAAGAATCTTCACGACCGCCATTACTCAGCGCGCAACCATTGTTGGCGGTTTCTTCGCGTAATAAGGGTGTTCCATGGACCCTGTCGATGAGGTATATTTGTATGCTGCATTGCAGTGATTGCAGTACACCTGGTCATTTTTTAAATTGAAATGGTCCCACGCAACACTTCGCCGTAACCGCCTCATGATTTGGCGATCGCCCTACGGAAGCCCGCATGTATCAACGGAGGCACGCCAGGGTACGGCGATGGTGTAATGTTGCCCCCTGGTGCCCAAATTTTGCCATTGCATTGTTTGAGGACGGCCGTGCACTAGGCCTTAATAACCTCGGATTGTTTAAAAAAAAAAAAAAAAACGGTTTGTCGACGAAAATGAACTTCCTCGGTGAAATTCTTAATGATCAATTATCGGTTAATCGGTAAATTATGCCCATCCCTAGTTTGGACGGATCACCGCAACCTAGAGTACCTCAGGACGGCTAAGCGCCTGAATGCCCGCCAGGCCCGCTGGTCCCTGTTTTTTGGCCGGTTTAAATTCACCATCACATATCGCCCTGGGTCGAAAAACACCAAGCCAGATGCCCTCTCCAGGCAATTCACCACGGATGTGCCGGAGCCCGAAGACCACCCTGTTCTCCCTGCCTCTTGTGTCTTGGGCGCCGTCTCGTGGGGAATCAAGGAGAAGGTTCTGAAGGCCCAGGAGACAGAAAGGGACCCAGGCGGGGGGCCAGCAGGGAAACTGTTTGTTCCTTCGTCCATCCGGGGTGACGTCATTCAATGGGCTCACTCCTCCAAGTTCACCTGCCACCCGGGGAGACGACGTATGGAGGAGTTGCTGCAACACTTGTTCTGGTGGCCCTCCCTCCAAACGGATGTCGGGGAGTATATCCGGGCCTGTCCCCAATGTGCCACCGGCAAGACCCCATCGTCACCACCGGCTGCATTGCTTCATCCCCTCCCGATCCCCGGCAGGCCCTGGTCCCATGTGGCGTTGGATTTTGTCACCGGCCTCCCTCCTTCCAACAACCATACCATGGTCCTCCACCTTAGTTGACAGATTCTCCAAAGCGGCCCACTTCGTCCCCATTCCGGGTCTACTCTCGGCCAAGGAGACTGCCAATCTTCTGGTTCAACATGTGGTGAGGCTTCATGGGATCCCCCTGGACATCGTTTTGGATCGGGGGGCCCAATTTATTTCCCAGGTATGGAGGTCGTTTTGCAGCGCCCTTGGGGCTACGGTGAGCCTGTTGTCGGGATATCATCCACAATCTAATGGCCAGTGCGAACAAGCCAACCAGGACCTGGAGGCGGCGCTGCACTGTGTGGCGGCTACCAACTCGACAGTATGGAGCTCCTTCCTACCTTGGATCGAGTACGCCCACAACTCGACAGTGTCCTCGGTTATAGGTATGTCCCCATTTCAAGCCTCTCTTGGGTATTCTTCTCCCTTGTTTCCAGAAGAGGAGGGTGACATCATTGTTCCATCAGTCCAGGCACATCTGAGGCGCTGTTGACGTCTGTGGAGGGCGACCCAGGCTGCACTACAGTGCACGGCGAAGCGCAACATCGCAGTGGCCAACTGCCGTAGGACCCCAGCCCTAGTGTACCAGGTAGGCCAGCAGGTATGGCTCTCTACCAAAAACATTAATCTGAAGGTTGAGCGCAAGAAGATGCAGCAGTGGTTCATTGGACCCTTCGCTGTATCCCGCATTATCAACCCTGTATCTGTTCAACTTGATCTCCCCCCCCTCCCTCCGAATATGCCCTACGTTCCATGTCTCGCAGATGAAGCCTGTGTCTTCCAGCCCCCTGTGCCGCCCCCCCCAGGGCACCACTTCCTCCGCGGATGATCGACGGCAGCCCGGCCTGGACCGTGACTGCTATCCTGGATGTCTGTCGTCAGCGCCGTGGATTGCAATACCTGGTGGACTGGGAGGGCTATGGCCCGGAGACCAGGTCCTGGGTGCATCCTAACTTCGTCCTCGATAAGGATCTCATCAGGGAGTTTCATCGGATGCATCCAGGGAGACTGGAGCAACCGCCAAGAGGCGCTCGTTGGGGGGGGAGTACTGTCATGGTCCGCTCTGCTCATCACCGTCAGCTGCGCTCACAGCTGGTCCTCATCAGGTGCCGCCTATATCTACCACTCTGGCCTTTGGGTTTGTGCGGAGATGTCTCACTGCGCTCCAGGAGAGCTTCACCACCGTTCCTTGCCTTCTACCTACGCTACAGCCAGTGCTCGTCTTCTGCCTCATCCAAGAAGCCATCCAGCCTGCCACGTAAGCACTCATTCCTACTCACCTTGTGAATCAGTTCCCCTGTGCACAGGCGGCGTCCTTGGCGGTGCATTCCCAGCCTCCTCCTCCTCCCAGGCGGCAGACCATTCATCCTTCCAACTCACCTCCACCAGCACGTCTACTCACCTGCCGGAGTCACTCCACCACCTGAAGAGCACTGTCTTCCTGGCCACAGCTGTCACGCTGAACTGGAGCTCGCTACCATCTGTTCCCACAGTAAGTTCAGTGTAACTGTTAAACTCCAGAAGTGACGCCCAGTAATTCCCTCTCCTTGTGTGTCTCCAGGGTTGCCAGGCTCTACGGTGTCTTGCTCAGTTCCCAGCAGTTCCAGATTACATTCACACCACACTCTCACAACCTGGTTGTTAATAAACTTGATTGTATCGATTCGGAGTCTGTGTGTTGTCACTGGGTCATTGAACTATGTCAGGCTTTAGACTTCCATTTTTTTTTTTTATTTTTTTTTTTTTGTTACTTATTTGTACCCGTAGGTAGACTTGGTTTGCAGTCTGGTGACAAGCCACCGGCTGCTGGTCGCTGCGTGCGCGAGCGCCCTAAACCTACATGTTTTTTTTTTTTTTTTTTTGGTATGCGGGAGGAAACCGGAGAAATCCCGGAGTAAACCCGCGCAACACGGGGAGAACATGCAAACTCCACACAGCTCACTGTTGGTCGGGGGCTGGGATCGAACCCACGATCTCATGATCCCCGCGGTCCCCCGGCCAAGGGTAAAACTGTGCTGCCACAGTGCTAAACCACTGCGCCACCGTGCAGCCCATGTCCAACTTTAGAGGAAAAAATTGGCATGTACCCGTAATATTGTGTGAGGAAATTGTGAGATATCAGTTTGTGTCAGGACGGTGATAGACTGATATTTGTAGCCAGCTTCAGGTGGTTATTTTGTGGAATTGCAGTCTTTTTGCACTTTCATGTGCATAAATCCTGAGTGAATTAAGCCCACATCTTTTATTCATGATAAACACACAGGGTGGCTCCTGAGGCAAGACTGGCATCTTAGAGTAACTTGAATTTGTTGATCCCCCCAAAATTATGTTGAGATTTGACGATTTAAATAGACAGTTGGAGTGATTTGGTTGCAATTAGTAAATAAATTAGAGCTGAAACTGGAGCTCTACAAAAGCATTTTTGCATTCAGAATAGGGCAGCTGAATCATTATGCATTATGTGTCGATAATCTAAAAGCTTTTTATTCACTTTCTAATTTTATCAGGGAGAAAATCAGAGCAATAGTGGACATAACTGAAGTGTTGAATGGCTAATAGAAACTATTCAGTGGATATGAAAGAGTATTCAACAAGCTCTATGATCAGTGAGTACCCAGAATAATGAAAGGAAGATGGCTGCAGGAAATCTCCAGTTTGGCTGGACAAGTGATTGGAAAAGTAACTTTCTCTCATCTGAATCAGAACTGCAGGACACACTATTCAAATCTGTGACATTCGCTAGTAGTAGATTCTGAATTAGATTTCAAACACGCAGGTTAGACCTTTTTTTAAATCTCAGATCATGTGTTACTTTTGCTGTTTGGTAGCATGCAAATAATTTGCTAGCAGTCCTCGGCAGAGGATTGAGGTGGTTTTTATTTCTGAGTTTCTTCCATGCGACTCAAGCACTCTGCTGTCAGTCTGACAGCAACAGCAGCATATTCCTGCTGATATTTATTTGTACATGCATACAGTTTTGGTTTTCTGTTGTAGTCCTGTTTCAAATTGCATGTCAACTGAAATGATCCCTCGCCTTGTAATTATCGCTCAGGAAAACAAGCCACTGCAACACTTGAGCAGTCAGTGTGACTGCTGATTTTCTGTACTGTACTTTTTGGACTTGGGCCACACAAACTACAGGAATCTCCCCAATACACCTCGGTGAAAGGAATATTGAACTTGACCTCCCCTCCCTCTCAATACATGGACAAAGGAAGGGAATAAAATGAGGACAATGAGTAAGAAAACGAGAGAAAAGTTATCTTGGAAACAGTATTATAAGGGGGAAAAAAAAGAGGAATTGAAGGACAAAGGAAATGTGTTTAGAGCAAGTGGGACAAAAGACAAAGGGAATTGTAAAGGGAAGATGGAAATAGAAAAAGCTGAAAAGAAGTCACGGGTAGACACGTGGGAGAACGAGAGACTCAGAGGAAGGAGAGGATAGGAGGAGAAAGGGGCGGGGGCTGCCGTTAGCAGGGCTGTCAGGTGCTGTCAGGATGATGAATGAGAGGCCAGTACGGGCTGTGAGGGCCCTGATGGGAGCCGCTGAGCTTTACATCACTCTCCTGAGTGTTTGTGAAAGGTTATTAAAGGCGTTTAAATCACCAGGCTTTGATACGGGCCCTGCTACCAGCCACCAAACTTCCCCAAAACTAAAGCCGGTGACGGTGTCCCCAGAGCCAAGCGTGCCACGGCCACAACAAAAGGAGAGTGGTCGCACAGGTGTGGACGTGCACGGTGAGGGGTGAGGAGGTGACGACACATCGATGGATTGTCTTTTTCAGAAGGATAATGTAGGGTAAATGGGTTCAGCAGCAGTCATCCATCACTACAGCTAGTTCACAGCTCAGGAGTAAGGTCACAGTCAAGATGAATATTAGCTTAGGCTCAGCAGGAAAATCACCATCTATTGTCACTGAATCACATTATTTAGATGTAAAATCCAAATAAAGAAGCCGTTTCATGTTAACTTGAAGTTATGCTCTGTGTCAACTTGCTTGTAAAGGCTGAAAGCAATTTGTCCAATTTATGGTTCCAAATCATGCTTCTGTAACTATAAAAATGTCTTTTTACTGACACCTGTGTCCAACACATGAGTGAAATGCAGCTCGTTAACTCAGTCCATAAACATCACAGCTGCGATGGTGGAACCTGACCTGCAGTCCTCAGAGATAACGCACAGAAAAATGGATTGCAGTTCCATCAGTTACCACAGGTGTTGTTAAAAACAAGACCAACGCAGAGCTTCTCTGAGAATATTTATGTTAAAGCAGCACTATGTAGGATTTTCACCATGGCGGCGCCTTGCATGGCAGTGACCCCTCTGATTCTAGATGTGATTAACATTGTAGATAAGTGAAATGTAATTTCGTTCTACTGTACATGACTGACTGTATGAACTGAATGACAATAAAGTTGGTTTCTTCTTCTTCTTCTTCTTAAAATATTGCTTCCATTTTGATGGTACGTCAATCTTTGACCGCCATGGCCTGAGCAGGCCAGACTGCCTGCAACAGCACTGTAACTGTGCTGTTCCTGGTAGGAACACTGAAAACACAACTGGGATATTTTATGATCTGATTCTAACTTGGGTAACTTAAACTGTAAACAGAGATAGGTACCTAGCCAGAAATTGTGCTTAAGTTCTTCTTCTCTCGGCTGCTCCCTTTATGGGTCAACAGATCATCTGCCTCCATCTCATCATATCCCTTGCATTTTCTTCTCTCCCGCCAACCCTCTCCATGTCCTCCTTCACTACCTCCATGAATCTTCTCTGTGGTCTTCCTCTTTTCCTCCTGCCTGGCAGCTCCATCTTCAACATCCTTTGTCCAATATCTCCACTATTCCTCTCTGCACACGTCCAAACCATCTCAGTCTTGCCTCTTTTACTTTGTCTCCAAACTGCTCATCCTGAGCTGTCCCTCTGATATACTAATTTCTAATCCTGTCCCTCCCAGTAGGGCTGGGCAAAGTTAAGTGCATTTTGCTCACTTTTTCTTAGCATCTCCAGGTGAAATAAAGAGTCAATCATCACATACTATTTGGAAGGACACCACATTTCTGTCGTAAACGGGGTTGAGACATCAAACCCGTTCCATGATCTGTGGCTGTAGTTTGCTGATTGTTGTTAATTATTCCAAGCTGGCAGGTTATTGGAGCCTCTGAGCCTGGGCTCCCTGCCAGTCTACAGCCACGCCTCCTCCTCTCCCCGCCAGGCATTCACTAGCTGTTTGCCATCACCTTTTGTGTTTCCACACATACATTCATTCTCACACAGATACATGCACTCACATGCATCAATCAGCACACACAGACGCTGGCACGTTATCATACGTACACTCACACTCAAGCTCTCTCATTAGTCCCACCGGCTGCCGTCGCACACCTGCATCCACTTGTCACTCATTGGCACTCAGGGTATTTGTGGGTGACAGTGTGAGCATTCTGTGTGGTGGCATTAGTCTACATTTGATGTCCAGGCTCCTCGTTGTTGGTTTTTTCTCTTTTTGGACTAGTGGTGGTGTTGTTTCCAGAGCCCAGTTGGGCTCCGACATGCATGTAAGTCTTCCTCCTCTCATTATTAATTACTGCCCTTCCTCTCCATTCCAGTTCTGCCTGGGAGCACGTGGGGCATCTCTCCTCCAACCAACGGAGTTTGTAGCCGGTCATCTCATCATTATTACTCATTTTGGACTGTTTACATAGACACTTTGTATGTATGTTTTTCTGTTCAATAAACACGTTCACTTCACCAGCGGTTGGGCTCGTATGCATTCATTTGTGTGCTGCGCAGTAACGCAGCGTACATGACACATTTCTATTTAAAATTTTCCACCGTACATCATAGCAGGTCTCACTACCATCTTGAAAATCTTCCCCTTTACTCTTGTTGCTGTCCTTCTGTCATGTATCACCCCTAACTCTCATCTCCTTCAATTCCACCCTGCCTGCACCCTGCCTCTTCTTCAACCCTCGTGTTCACTGTCCATTGCATTGGACAGCTGACCCCAGGTATTTAAACTCATCTGCCTTCTACCTCTACTCCTTGCTTTTTCACCATTACACCTATCTCCCTCTTGCTTCTAATGACTTTCATTCCATTCAGTAATTGTACTAAATTTACCTTATGATATTATTACCCAAGTATAGGTGAGAGTATTCATGAAATAAGTTACTTTAGTGAACATAAAGTATCCAAGAAAGTATGAGTAGTGAGCAATGACTTTGCCAGTTTGTCAGGTTTTCTCTTGAGTTTGTGACTATTTTCTCATTTATACTACATTCCCTGTGTAAATTTTCAACTTTTTTCTATCTGAGTTTGTCAGGTTTACTCATAATTTAGCATTCTACATCAGAAATTTGTGACTTTTTGCTGTTTTGAGACTACTTCCATATATTTGTCAGAGTTTTTTTTCATAAATTTGTGACTTTTTTCAAGTAAACTTGTGGGGTTTTTTGTCATAAACTTGTGATTTTTTTCTGATAAATTTCAAGCTTTTTCCTCAAAGATTCAGCTTTTTCTTAATCTTTTTTAAATACATTTGTTGCTTTTGTGATAAATTTGAGCTCTTTCAAACAATGTATTTTTTAATCATAAATTTGTGAGCTTATTATTGGAAATTTGTTACATTTTTTTCTGACTTTTCCCTGATAAATTTGCAGCTTTATTTTCTTGTACAGGTTCAACTCATTTCTTGTAAATTTGTGACTCAACCGTAACTTATTAGCTAAAAAAAAGATAAAGTTTTCAAATATGATGGGAAGAAAACCAAAAATCTTATTCACTTTAAATCAGTGAAAGCCAAAGTAGCTTAGAGTACGACCAAGTATAAGTACAGGTTTTCTTCATAAATGTAAGTTAGGCTACAATGGATCCTTCGATAAAACTACTCACAGCTCAACTAAAAGAGCTGTGGTCGCACTATAACACTGAAACCTTCCGTAGTCACTCTCGCTCTACACACAAATGTCTTTTTTTGAGTGCATGTAGCGTACAGTTTGAGTGCTGTTCTCTGAACTTTGCTTTATTAAATGGAGACTCAACCCCATACAGTAGCACTTCTTGGAAATTCACTTCTTGCTTCACATGGTGGAGTCTGCAGGCTGACCTTGGAGCCTCGGGGATTCGGCTCCGCTCTAGGTCGCTCGAGCAGCGTGTTTACTCGCTGAATCACCTTGGAGTTTCCACTCGCTACATCACCATGCGGACCCATTTGTCAGAATGAAATGCTTCGCAGCTCAGGAGGAGGCATCCTTTTACAAAAGAAAAACAAAATTTGAGCAATTGATGGTGCAAATGAAAGCTGAGTCACTTCAAACACTCAACATCTGTGCTCGTGGCCGTGCACGTATTGCAGATCTTAAATTCCGACACGGCACCAGAGGTCAGCAGTCGGCCCAGCAGATAAATTGAGATTTTTCTCCCTCGTCTCTTGCACACAACCATTTTTGTTTTTGGTTTTTTTTGATGTTCAGAGTTCTTTTTTCACAATATGGATTTTTGTGTCAGGGTTGCCGTTGGGGGGAGGGGGGGACTGTAAGAGAGGCTGTCCTGAGCAGGCTGAAGGCCACTTCACGGTCTCTCATCCTCATTTGTCATTCAGCAGCGTTAAATACTTGTAGGCAAACACCCGCTGACACAAGAGGGGGTGAGGCGATCGAAAGCAATTAGGTGTTTTTTTTCTGTGAAAATCTGCAAACGATTCCAAAACCTTGGGAGTGCCAACAATTGCAGCGGTGGAAAAGGAAAAAGAAAAAACAAATTTTAGAGTAAGGAGAAGTTCCACAGCTGAAATTGACATTGTAATTCAACAGTTTTCAGTCTTAGTGTATGAAAAGCCTCCTTGATGAAGTTGGATATGTACAGAAACGGCATTTTTGATGCCTCGATTGTACAGATGACAATAATGATGCCCGGGGAGGAGATATAGCCCCCAGTATAGAGAATATTGTCCCTCTCCTTTATTACTTTGTGATCCCCCCCCCCCCCACACACACACACACTGTAAATTTGTGACTCGAAACTCTAAGTTTGGCCATTTTTTCCCAGTTCTGTAAATTTGTGACTTTTCCCACAGTTTCTTAAATTTCTTGTTTCTTTACCCCCGTTGTAAATTTTTGATTTAAAGGGGTCAATGACTGCACTTTGTTCACATTCTAACTGTTCCGACTGGGTTAATGAAAGGTTTGTGACATATTTTGGTCAAATTTTCGTTAATTATTTAATATTTGAAGCTTAATGGTTTATCATCTCTTGCAGCCTTTCAGAGAACGGTTGGATTCAGTGCATGTCTCTTTAAATCTCTACGGTCACATTTAACTCTGCCCTCCCTCTTACATCACTACTGCTAATCTTAGCTGGCTAAATCCTAGCTACTAGCTCAGATCTAGTCTGCGCCAACTAACCTAAATTTGTGTTGAAGAATGAAAGAAACAAAGCATCACTAGTGGACAGGGGTGTGTGGTCGGTAGGATATGGCCAGTCCCTGGAGTACTAAAGGCACAGAAATATTCGTGAATGAGTGACTAAACTTCTAGCTTCAGCTGGTTGCCTTTGGTCCTGATTACCAATAACACTACAAGAAACTAGAATGCACTCAACTGAGATGGAAACCCACACATTTTGCACCATTATTGATTGAAAACCTTGACCTTTGACTTCAAATCCATAGTCAGAGGTCAAGATGTTAAGGTGAACCTGTGTACCAAGTTTGGTAACCCTAGCTTTACTTGTTCTATAGTAATAGATTCAAGATTCAAAGATTTTTATTTGTCAATACTTCTACATGTACTGGGCATTCTGGAGAATTGAAATGCCATTTCTCTTTCTGTTAGTGGTGTGCGCAATATATAAGAAAAGAAGGAATAAGGATGAAAAACAATAACAGCAGTCTATGTACAGTAATGCTACCCATAGTGCAAATAAAGATAAACGATAAAACCCAGCAATCCAATATACAGAAAAAGTAGACCCTTAATACCTGTAATTGCAAGTTCAATGTGGTAGTGTAGGTGCAGACAGTGACAAATTGGACTGCACATGATCAATATTGCAGTAACAAATAGACAGCAGCAGGTATGGCACATTTGTGCAAATGGTTACAGTGAGGTGCAGAGACATACAGCAGCAGATGTATTACTGTTGGAGTGCCAAGTCTTTCTGTGCACACAGCTGAGGTAGTTATTGTGTGGGTGAGTGTGTTTGTCCACAAACTTGATGATGTAGTTGGTGCTGTAGGCTGGTATGTAACCATGGGTCAGCAGGGTGAAGAGCAGCGGGCTGAGCACGCACCCTTGTGGGGCCCCTGTGCTCAGTGTGATGGTCTTGGAGGTGTTACTACCAACCCGCATGTTCTGTGTCCTCCCTGTGAGAATGTCCAGCACCAAGTTACAGAGAGAGGTTTTCAGTCCCAAGTGGCTGAGTTTTTGTATTAGGTGCTGGGGGATGATTGTGTTGAATGCTGAACTGAAGTCCAAGAACAGCATTCACACATAGGAGTTCTTTGAGTCCAGGTGGGTGAGGGATGGGTGGAGAGCAGCAAAGATGGCATCCTCTGTGGATCCGTTTGACCAGTATGCAAACTGAGATGGGTCGTGGGAGGGAGGCAGGGTGGACTTGACCACCCGCTCAAAGCACTTCATTATGATGGAAGTCAATGCTAGGGGCTGGTAGGACATAGGGTAGGGCATAGGGAATGCAAACATTAACCTTTGACCCCAAACCCACAGTCAAATGTCAAGGTGTCAGGGTGAACCGGTGTGCAAAGTTTGGCACTGACCGCCTGACCCATGCCGACTCATAATCGGCGTTTGTTTTTTTTTTCTTCCTCTCTCTCTTTCTTTCTTCCTTCCGGGACTGCTCCCTTTCAGGGTTGCCACAGTGTATCATCACCTTATATCGCAATGATCCGCATGTAGATCTGGCAAGGATTTTTACACCGGATGCCCTTCCTGACGCAATCCTCCCCATTTACCAATGGACCAACACAGGTAGTACACTGGTTTGTGCTCTCCCTGTGGCTGGGAAACCAACTTTCCTTCCCCCATTCTATTATGCTGAGCACCAAGCTAGAAGGCAGGAAGTACCATTTTTATATGATCTTTGGTATGACCTGGCCAGGGCTTGAACCAGTGACCTCCTGGTTTCTCCATCTTGTAAATTTGTGATCGTTTCCCATCTCATGAATTGGTCACTGTTTCCTCCCCATTGAAAATTTGCAACCCCCACCCCCCACCCTTTTAATTTGCTATTTTTTCGGTCTTATGAATTTGAAACAATATCCATCCATCCATCCATCCATCTCAGAATCAGAATCAGAATCAGAATCAGGTTTATTGCCATTGTTCATGTAGTACACAAACTAGGAATTTGTCTCGGTACAATGCTGCAACATTAAACATGATAAGATAAGAAATAAACTATACATGTAATAAAGTGTAGGATAAGATTAAGTGATACTGGTCAACAGTTAAAATATATATTAGCCAGCAGCAGATACTGTGGAGAACTATATAGTGCAGTCGGTAATGCAGGAAGAAAACAGTGATGATTGACATGAGTCTGGTTGAGCTGCTGTACATGGTGCACGAGAGTCAATAAGTCACTTAGTGTTCAGCAGTCTGATGGCAGAGGGGAAGAAGCTGTTCATGTGACGGGAGGTTTTAGTCTGGATGGACCGAAGTCTTCTACCAGAGGGGAGGGGGGCAAACAGTACGTGACCAGGGTGTGAGGGATCGGCTATGATCCGGCCAGCACGCCTCCGGGTCCTGGAGATGTACAGATCCAGGAGAGATGGGAGCTTGCAGCCGATCACCTTCTCAGCAGTGCGCACGACGCGCTGCAGCCTTAGTCTGTCCCTGGCAGTGGCTCCTGCGTACCACACGGTTATGGAGGTGGTTATCTTATACCGGTTATCTTATACCGCTTTTCCGGAGGTTTGGGTCATGGAGGCAACAGTTCAAGCAGAGAAGCCCAGACTTCCCTCTCTCCGGCCACCTGCTCCAGCTCTTCAGAGAGGACACCAAGGCGTTCCCAGACCAGATGGGAGACGTAGTCTCTCCAGCAAGTCCTGGGTCTGCCTCGGGGTCTCCTCCCAGAGGCACGTGCCCGAAACACCTCAAGTGGGAGGCATCCAGGAGGCATCCTGATCAGATGCCCATACCACCTCAACTGGCTCCTTTCAATGTGAGGGAGCAGCGGTTCTACTCTGAGCCTCTCCCGGATGGCTGAGCTCCTCACCCTATCTCTGAGGGTGAGTCCAGCGATCCTACGAAGAAAGCTCATTTCAGCCGCTTGTATCCGCAATCTCGATCTTTCGGTTATTACCCAAAGCTCGTGACCATAGGTGAGGGTAGGAACATAGATTGACTGGTAAATCGACAGCTTTGCCTTAGAGCTCAGCTCCCTCTTCACCACAACAGACCAGTACAACTTACGCAGATGCTGCGCTGATCCGTCTGTCCATTTCTCTCTCCATTCTCCCCTCACTCGTGAATAAGACACTGAAATACTTTAACTCCTCCACTTGGGGCAGGAGCCTGTCCCCAACCCAGAGAGGGCAATCCACCTTTTTCCGGCTGAGGGCCATGGACTCGGACTTGGAGGTGCTGATTCTTATCCCAGCTGCTTCACACTCAGTGGCAAACCGTCCCAGTAAGACCTGTAGGTCATTGCTGGATGAAGCCAGCAGGGCAACATCATCTGCAAACAACAGATGAGATCCTGTGGTCACCAAGCATGACACCCTCCGTTCCCTGGCTGTGCCTAGAAATCCTGTCCATAAAAATTATGAACAGGATGGGTGACAAAGGACAGCCCTAGCGGAGTCCAGCTCTCACTGGGAATGAATCCGATCAAGTGTTGGCAATATGAACCAAACTCTCACAACGGTCATACAGAGACCGAATAGCTCGTAACAACAAGCCCGATACCCCATACTCCCAAAGCACCCGTCACAAAAAACCACGAGGGACGCGGTCGAATGCCTTCTCCAAGTCCACAAAACACATGCAAACTGGTTGGGCAAACTCCCACGAACCCTCAAGGATTCTTGAGAGGGTAAAGAGCTGGTCCGATGTGCCACAGCCAGGACGAAAACCACATTGCTCCTCTTGAATCCAAGGTTCGACCAACGGCCGGACTCTCCTCTCCAGTACCTTGGCATAGACCTTCCCAGGGAGGCTGAGGAGTGTGATCCCTCTAAGGTTGAAGCACACCCTCCGGTCCCCTTTTGTAAAGAGAGGAACCGCCACCCCGGTTTGCCATGTCAAGGGCACTGTCCCGGACCTCCACGCAATGGTGCAGAGGCGTGTCAACCGTGACAGCCCTACAACATCCAGGGCCTTGAGGTACTCAGGGCGAATCTCATCCAACCCCAGGGCCTGCCCACCAAGGAGATTTTTAACCACCTCGGCAACCTCAGCCCCTGTGATAGGCGAGTCGTCCCTCTTATCCACAAGCCCCACTTCCTCTGTGGAAGGCGTATCAGTGAGATTGAGGAGATCCTCAAAGAATTCCTTCCACCACCCGACGATATCCCCAGTCGAAGTCAGCAGCACGCCATCCGCACCATACACAGTGTGGACAGGGAGCTGCTTACCCTTCCTGAGCCGCTGGACAGTTTGCCAGAATCTCTTGGAGGCCGACCGAAAGTCTTGTTCTATGGCCTCACCGAACTCCTCCCATACCCGAGTTTTTGCTTCAGCAACCACCCGAGCTGCACCCGAGCTGGCCTGCCGGTACATCTCAGCTGCTTTGGGAGTCCCACAAGCCAACCAAGCTCGATAGGACTCCTTCTTCAGCTTAATGGCCCCCCTCACCACTGGTGTCCACCACTTGGTTTGGGCATTGGCACCACGAGATGCCCCGACGACCTTGCTACCGCAGCTCTGGGCCGCTGTTTCAACAATGGAGGTGGAGAACATGGCCCATTCAGACTCCATGTCTCCAGACTCCCTCGGAATGAGGTCAAAGTTCTTCCAGAGGTGGGAGTTGAAGACCTCCCGGACAGGGGCCTCAGCCAGATGTTCCCAGCACACCCTCCTCCAAGAGGAGCACTCTCCAGCACCACAGTCAGAGACTTCAAAAAGGGTGGGTACTCTGAACCATCATTTGGTGCATAGGCACAAATCATGGTCAGGTCCCATTTCCCAACCTGAAGGCGCAGGGAAACAACCCTTTCGTCCACCGGGAAAAACTCCAATATAGAGGCAGCAAGGTGGGGGGATACAAGAATACCCACCCCTGCTCGTCGCCTCTCGCCTGGGGCAACTCCAGAGAAGGCCAAGCTCCAGCCCCTCTTGAAGAGACTGGTTCCAGAACTGGAGCTGTGTGTTGAGGTGAGGCTGACTATATCTAGCCGGTATCTCTCAACCTCATACACCAGCTCAGGCTCCTTCCCCACCAGAGAGGTGACATTCCATGTCCCCAAAGCCAATTTAGGAAGCCTGGGATCAGACCGCCAAGGTCTCTGCCTTTGACCACCACCTGATCCACATAGCACCGGACCCCCATGATCCCTCCTGCAGGTGGTGAGCCCACTGGAGGGCGGACCCATGTAACTCCTTCGGGCTGAGCCCGGCTGGGTCCCATGGGCGGAAACCCGGCCACCAGACGCTGGCCATCGAGCCCCTTCCCCAGGCCTGGTTCCAGGGTGGGGCCCCGGCAACCCCATACTGGGCGGGGTACACTGATTTTTTCGGTCTTATGATTTTGAAACAATATCCACTGTAAGTTAAACAATAATCTAAAAACAAATGCCCCGCCCCTGGTTTCATTTGTTCGCCTCTTGTTGGCCCTCAGCAGTTCTGAATTCCAACCTTGCTTGATTGTAAGAAGAGAAGAAGTGCATTTTATATCCTGGGATGTCTTAGACTGAAGAAGAGTGCTAAATTTCACATTCTGGCTTTCAGTCTTCTTCTACAGGCTGCAAAATATGAGAACACTCAGCAGTCCTCAGTTCCAGTTTTAAACACTCTTTAAAAAGGTGACTAGACCATAAAAAAGCTGTGATGGCTTCCTGGATGAGAGACTATAATGACCAATAAAAGACTTGATAAGGATCAACAGCAGGCCTGTAAAGTGACCGTTAATGAGCAAACCCAATGAGCTGTTAAGGCTTTGAAACTCACGCTGAGCCTGTCTCCAGCTCTGCCATCGAGGGGCGACTCCTTGCGTAAAACGCTGTACTGGCTACTCTTGCAGCTGTCCTTCTCCAGGTGGGAGAACATGTCATGTTGGTAGTAGTCCATGATTGAAAAGGACTTCTCCACACTGCTTCTCTTCAGAGTTTCGTCGTTTTGCTCCACTGTAGACAAAAAAGGACACAGATAGGATGTACTTTTATTGAGGAAACTGCCAAAAATAACTAAAATTTAAGCAATACACCTATAAATTCATTTAACAATTATATGAAAATAAAACCATACTATAGAGTCAATCAATGGCTTTATAACATTTTTACTTGAATTTGCATTTATTTATTCTGTATTAATTCTATTATTTATTGTTTTCCTAGGACTGACCTGAACACCAGGGCTACGAATATTTGGGAGTGATCCAGACTTAATATCTGAATATTATGTACAGCATCAATGTTTTTCACAATTATAACTTTTCCTATATGTGTAACTTTTTCATACAAGTCTGCAACTTTTTTCTTCCAATGTTTTTTCTTGTAATGACATTCATTTTAAATATGCAAATTTTGCTTGCAATTTTATTTATTTTTTCTTAAGTTTACAGGTTTTCTTAGAAATTTACAAGTTTTTTCACACATTAATTTGCAATTCTTGCCATACAATGGCACATCCTTTTTTCCTTATACTGTATATTTGCAATGTTACTCATGCAAATTTGCAACTTTATTATTAAGTTGCTGCTTTATTCTTGTGAATCTGTGCGTTTTCCCTCCTAAATTAGTCATTTATGCATTGTTTTACATCTTTCTTAGCTCCATTTCTTTTTAGATTTTCTCATCTCTTTTTATTTTGATGTGTTTTTAGCTTAGTTTATAAGTCTGGGTTTTTAGTTCCCTTTGTTTTATGTGTTCTTAGTTTCAGCTTGTATTTTATGTTTTGGGTTTTTTTTTTTAGCTCCAGTGTTTTTCTCAGTGGAGCCCCTCATGCCAGATGCTGCTTGGTCCATCTGCAGGGGTGTTGGTCTCGTGGGTCGCTCTGGCTTGGGTGGGTGGGGGCTCTATGCCATTGCCTTACAGCTGCAGTGTGGGCCCCGGTCTGTCCTGGTCAGGGTGGTATCGGTGGCACGCCCTGTGGTCATGGATTGTGTAGTCTCCTAGTGTGGGGGGCTCCACAGGATGGTGTTCCTTCACATGGTGCCTCAGTGCCGAGCTGTGTCTCTTATTTTATATGCATGTGAAGTGGGGAGTAGTGCATGTGCTTGTGTGTGTGTTGTGTGAGTGTGTGTGTGTCTATGGGAGGGTTGGGAGGGATGGGATGTATCGTGCAAATATATGTATTTAAATCTGTGTACTGCTTTTATATGGAAAACACTTTGTGCAGCATTTAATGTTTGAAAAGTGCTATACAAATAAAGTTTGATTGATAAATTTGGATGGGGGGTGTTGTGGGGTAAAGCTAAATTTGTAATTTACCTTTATTAAAAGCAGTTTGAAGGGAAAAGTAAATGTCTGAATATTGGTGTAATGAATGAATATCCAGATAACTGAATATATAAAATACTGTATATAAATAAAGCAATAACATATTCTTTTTTCATCATTCAAATGTAAAAAAGAACTGCATAAATAAATAAGTCACAGGAAATCAGGTGAAAGGAAATATTAAAAATAAATTATAGTATAACTGATAAATCAAAAAATGTAAAAAACAAAAAACCCAAAACGTTTACATGAATAATAGATGCATTTTGCCAACTTTTATTTCTATTATACTTCATTTTATTTATTTGTTTTTTTTTTCACATTTCTAGAAGTGATTTAGAGGTTTTGTTTATAAAGGAAACTTCCATCCAGACCTGAGTCCCTCCTCTTGGTTCTGTTGACCAGGGTCCTCTGTGGCGAGCTCACAGTACTTCCTGTTCCCTCAGGTTCGGTCTCGGTGTCGCTGCTGCACGAGTATGTGCACACTCGCAACGCTCTTTCCTGTTCAAAAAGCAAAGAGGCATTTATGTAAATGACACACATGAAGCACTTTCCCAAATACATGTCCTGGAGTCTGTGTTGTGTGGGGAATAAAGAAAGAAGAAGTCTGTTTTAGGTCAGAATGAGTGAGTCGTGAGAAAATAATCCATTTTAATCTGCTGAAACTTGCTGCATAATAAAAAAAAAGTGTATGAGACACAATGGAAGGTTGTTGTTACCCTATTCATACTGCATACAGCACAGCTGAAATACTGTTTTTTCCAGACTATGTGGTGCATAGTGTGAAAAGATCAAAACCTGTAGCGTTGTGGATGAGCAGTGAGCATTCTCCTGTGAGTTAGGTGGATACTTCTACCTGCTATAACAAACCATTGGTTTAAATGTGATGCACTTCTGAATAACCACTAAGGGCCCCTTTACACAGACGGAGATCATTGGGTGACCGCAGAGAGATCAAAACTTGGCTAGATAGATACAGAGACAGACAGATGTTTCTAGTACTTAATGACCTCAGTGATCTCCCTGTGATCTCCATAGGTTTGACTCAGACCAGAACAACCTGTCAATGATCACTAAAGGGAAGTGATCTCTCAAGGAGCGCTCAATGATCACAGCCATCTTCCAATGACCTCTTAGCAATTTCACCTGCGGTCTTTCAGTGAACTCTATTGGTGTTTTATTGATGTTTCATCGATCTCAACCCCTATGTAAAGCGGGTATAAGAACCCGGTGTTTGCAATTAGATTTGCATGTATGATACAACTGTATGTGTCCTTTGTATTTGTTCCTTAAAATCTGACTCGTGTCAGTTTTACATAAATTCAAAGTCAACTTTTCACATATTTTTTTCAATATCAGTGGCTTACACCAGGAACATCATAGTCCTTGGTTTTCGTCTTCCTCTCCGTGTCTTTGTCCTCAGAGGACGCACAGATGTTGCTGCGTGGCACACAAAGACTCAACCTCTTTGTTCTTATTCCATCTGAAAGTCAAAAAAGATGAAAGAGGGAACAATGAATGCGGGAACAACTACCTGCTGACCACCTTATGTTAAGCATATAGAGTTTGAAATAACACTGATTCCTTCAGCTGACAGAATAATGAATCCAGCGGTCACTTCTCACACCGCATCAGCCAAACCCCATCCAACAGGCCACGCCAGTGGTTCTCAGCTGGGGTCTCCAAGTGCCTGAGATCACAGGGCAGTATGAGGCTTTGCCCCTTGTGAGGTAACGACCATTAAATTTGTGCATTTTAAAAAAAAAGTCATAGCACAACCAATCGGATAGTAAAACATCTGTGTGTGGGGGGTGGGGTGGGGGCTGAAAAGTTCATAGTGGCCAGATTTGACCAAATGTGGCTTATTTTTCCACATAGTTTCCCCTTCGGTCCACACACTTCTTCCATTGGTGCTGCAGTGCTTGGATCCCTGCGGCTGAAAGATAAACCACATGTGGTCACATTTGACAATGAACTTTTCAACCCCCCTCGTATAAAACAAGTGAAAAGACACTGTAGCGCCACTTAAAGCTAGGACTGTCCCAAATATCAGTTTTGGTCTCTGAATATTCCAGATCGGTCCAGAGCAGATACCTGGATGTTCTGTCCGTTCCGTCTTCTCCCTCAGTGGACTGTGTTAACGTTGGTCTTTTATCACAAATTTAACTTTTCTTATAAACTTTTCATGTAAATTTTCAACTGTTTTCTCATAAATTTGCAGATTTCTTGACACATTTTTGCTTTTGTTCTTACATATTTGCAAATGTATTAATTTAAATTTGTGATCTTTTTATGACCATCATTAAGTTGTTCCATTTTTTGTGACTTTGTAAGATTTTTTTCCTTTTTTGGGGGGTGGGGGGGGGGGTTGAAGTGAGTAATGAATCACTTTGTTCTCTTAGTTTTTGTAATGAATGACTTAATTCTTTGTGCTTGTGGGTGGTGGTGAGGGGCTACGCTTTATCTTGGGAACCACTGGGATACACAGCCGTATTCATCCTAATCATTATATATTCATTATCAAACATTTCTAATGTCCACCCTGTGACTGCTCCACCCGTGACTCCTGGCAGCCAACGTAACAGCCTTCAGCTGTCGTCCCCAGGATGACGTTGCTCTCCCTTTATATCACTCTACCCACTGCTGTCAGACGCCTGTTTAATTGTCTCACATTCAGAGAATCTCTCTATCAGCCGCCTTACAATAACTCACTGCTTTTGACTCACACGCTGCCTTTTTAAAAAAAAAAATCTAGATGAGGAACTCTTTTCCAGCTCTTTCTTCTTGTCTAATAGAAAGCAAACAATGTGAGGGAATCAGTTCTCCATCAGGATGATGGGTGGAGGAGTTCAAGTACCTAGGGGTCTTATTCACGAGTGAGGGAAGAATGGAAAGCGAGACTGACAGACGGATCTGCAGTGGTGCGGATGTTGTACCGGTCTGTCATGACGAAGACTGAGCTGAACTCTAAAGCAAAGCTGTCGATGTACTGGTCAATCTACGTTCCTGCCCTCACCTATGGTCATGAGCTTGGGGTAATGACCAAAAGGATGAGATTGCACATACAAGCGGCTGAAATGAGCTTTCTCCATAGGATTGCTGGACTCACCCTTAGAGACAGGGTGAGGAGCTCAGTCGTCTGGGAGAGGCTCAGAGTAGAACTGCTGCTCCTCCACATTGAAAGGAGACAGTTGAGGTGGTTTGGGCATCTGATTAGGATGCCTCCTGACTGCCTCTCACTTGAGGTGTTTTGGGCACGTCCCACTGAGAGGAGACCCTGGAGCAAACCAAGGACACGCCAGAGGGACTTTGTCTCCAAGCTGGCCTGGGAATGCCTTGGTCTTCCTTCTGAAGACCTGGAGGAGGTGGCTGGGGAAGTCTGGGCTTCTCTACATGGGCTGCTGCCTATGCGTCCCAGATCCCTGGAAAAGCGGTAGAAAATAGATGAATGGATGGCTGGATGAGAATGACAATAAAAGGATTCTGGGACAGGGTTGCTCCTTTATTTTTTGCTGGGTCGCGTCAGATTTTTGTGACATGATGTGTTCTGCCTAGCCAAACAGCACAAAGTTCACCTGCACAGGAATCAAAACTAGCGCGACAACTCCTGCAAACACAACTGGCTGAAACACCTCGTTTGGATTTGCTGCCCTCTTTGGTGAGGCTATCATCAATTACCAGACCCGATAAGCACCTACCCCCCTCTCCTTAAAGGAGAAGAGGAGGTTCCAGATTGAGCCTCAGTGCTCGCGTCACTACTGTGCAGCTGATTTTCTTGGCTGCACAGTCACGCCACTACACATCTGTGGTCCAGAGTATCTCATGTCATTCTGGACTATTTTATCATTTTTTTGCAAGCATGAATCATCTACTCGGGCTTTTAGCATGGTGAGATTAGTTTAGTCTAGCAGCTTGTTTATTATTCCACTGTCAACTATATCCTGCGCTGTTCTGGCTTATTATGTTATATTTTGGCTGTGGCAGTCGGGTATATGGATCCACTAAAGTCAGTTAGTATGAGCGGCTACAGCAATGATTTCCGACCAACTCTGAGAATGACCTGGTGGGTACAATCTGATACAGGAGTCCGTTAGCCTTCTGCTAGCTTGGCTACAATTTAATAACCTTTTTTACACGTATTATATATGTATTGAAGAAATGCATAAACGATTTTGATTTTGGATCTTTTTTTCTTTTTTTTTTTGAAGATTACAGGTTCCAGAACTTGTTATTTTTTGAATGCAGTTTCAATAAAGGGTAGATAGTTTGTCCGGTGTAGGGACCACATTTGCTCCAGTTGCCAGATCTGCTCGGGGGCCGGGGCCTGTGCCTGCTTATGACATAATGGCGTAGTGCACTGTGACTGGTCAGTCTGAGAGTCCGTGTTTTGTTTTCTTACCAAATTTATTAAACAAAACAATTTAGGAACTCCCTTGCACATACAATTAATTTTTTTTTTCATAAAACAAGAAAATGAAAACTTGAACACAAACAAAGGAAGAAAGGAGATTAAATATTATTCGCCAATGAAACTATAGTATAAATCACAACAAAAGATATTTAGTTCATGTATCAAATAAATCCATGATGGAGTGATTTTTCTGTGTTTAGATCGATCGATCGATAGATAGATTTCAGAAACTAATACCAATCAAAATTAAATCTGCTTGGGGTCCTGCTGGCGACGTTGCAGTCAAAGCTTGTCTTTCCAAATTAAATTGTTAAAAATTCACCAGCTTTAACACAATAAAATAAGTTACTGAGATTCACTAGTATGTGCAAACATGTAAAAAGTCCTGTTAAAATTAAAACAGCAGCGCAACCCACTGTGTTGGCCATTGCCATGGAAACAAAAGAGAAACTCTGTTTATCTAGTCCATGTGGGAGTCTGTGAAAATCTTCGCCCTGAAAGGAGTTTTTAAAAAGTCATTTTAAGTACTGAAAACGGTGTTTTTTGTGTGGATAAACGGTGAAACCAACGTATAAAAAGTGATGTTTAAAAAGAAGTGCCTGTGTACTGTATGTCTGGCCATAGATAAATCGTTACACAATATTTTATTTAGATAGTGTTTTATTTGTAAATGATGAAAATGACTCAAAAGTTTTGATCCTTGTTGAAATAAAAGAAACATATTTAAAACGAAAGACGTATTTTTTAAAACTACTAATACAGACCAATCACAGCGTGCCATGTCATGAAAACAATTGTTCAGCCAATCATATTCTGCAATGTCATAAGCAGGCGCAGGCCCCGAGGAGATCTGGTACCTCCACTGGCTATCTCCTCCTACAGTTTTCAAGCTAGGACATTTTCATTTCACACAGTGTTTGTACACGTATTGAAGCTGTGCATATTGTCGCCGGCCAAATGATTTATGACATTTTCCCTAAATTTGTTGCACTTTGAGTTGGAGGCAGACATTCACTCCTTCAGGGTTGTGCCTGTCCTTACTACACGTCAGGGATGGGACAGATGCTACTGACCACTCAAACCTCATGCCCCCGTCTCCAATAATGCTTTATCTAGGTTTCCAAACTTAACATTCATCCATTACTTCTTAGTAATGGATGAATAATTAGCCTGACAACCAAAGCTACAAACTAATGTTAGCCTCAAACATTGCGTCGCTATCAAAAGGGAGATTTCAGAGAAATGACGAGGGAGGGCAAGGTGAGCCATAAAACAGCCTGTTTTGAGGACAGCTCCTTCCCCTTGTGTAAAATGGTGCTGCAGTAATAAAACTCTGAGTTTTTCTGAGCAAAGCATGTTATCGACACATCATTAATTAACACCTGTGGCAGCTGTGCCAACACATGGAAAAAGGCACATAGGGGCGCTTTAAACTTTGGGACTGCCCTAATCCAGACTTGCACCAAGAGTTGTAACTCACACTCCTGCCTCTGCAGTGCCAATGCAGCGGTAAGGTGAAATGGATGCAGCCTAATGTCCCGTAAGCATAAATCTCCAGGTGCGATCACTCATCCTTGTGTGTTATTGTAGCTTTAATCAGCCATCTGATTGCATCCTACCACCGCTGCCTGACACCGAGGCAGAAGGTGCTTTATGATGTATGGCTGCATTGACGTGCTTATCTAATTGCGTTTGTTAGCTTCCCTTGGGGCATGGGAGCGAATGGGCTTCCACGATCTCAGCTGTATTGTGGTAGTATCAGATGTCACTGTTGATGCATTAGTCTGTGAATTAGCTGAACAAACAAGGTTCTTCTTTTAATCAGAGCATAATAAACCAAACAACCTCCTCTTGTCTGTTTGAATGCAGCCCTTGAGCACTCGGGAAGAAAATGTGTTAACATAAAGTACAGTGACAGTGAATATTTCACTTATGCCCCTGAAAGGTAAATAAGCTGTCTAAGGCTCTAAAGGCTTAGCTTTGGCCACTGAGCATGCCAACACTAGCTCCTGATGAGAGACATTTCAGTTTTTCATCTTCGACCTTGACTGGTGCTCAGATGGAAAACAAAAGCATTTATTTTCGTCATGAGGTGAACAGCCAACGATGCCCTTCAAGCTGTGGGCGGCTGTGGCTCAGGAGGTAGAGCAGGTCGTCCAATAACTGGATGGTTGACAGTTCGAATCCCGCTCTCCCCAGATATCCTGCCATTGTGTCCCTGGGCAAGACACTTTACCCACCTTGCCTCCAGTGTCCATAACACTGGGTATGAATATGTATAAATGTTCGGTAGTGGGCAGAGAGGCCGTTGGTGCGAATTGGCAGCCACGTTTCCGTCAGCTTGCCCCAGAGCAGCTGTGGCTACAGTAGTAGCTCACCACTGCCATTGTCTGTCTGGAGTGAATGAATAATGTATCTATTTGTAAAGTGTCTATGATAAAGCGCTATATCTTCCAGATCAGAAAAGCCAAATGCAAGTCCTTCAAAACTGCCATCTATCTCAATCACTTGTAGCCAAAAAGAAATGTAGCTGCATAGAAATTTATGAAGTCTGCTTCGTGCACACTCGCTCTTTCTTCATAACTTTATAACTCTGATCTGTACTTTTACTTTGCATTAAATGAAACTGTAATTTATTATATACCTTACTGTTCATAAACAGCTATGCTAAATACTTGTAGTTTGGTTTCTGCTGCTTTATAAACGGACTGAAAACATAAACATAGCACTGATAAAAGCTTGTGAAACCCTCTAGCTAATGATGGAAGGAGTTGTATTCCTTCATCCTCAAAGGGGATTGCAAAGTACTCTTATCTGTTTGTCTTTGGGCCCTATAACAACAGTCTGGGCAAAAATGCAACGTCAAAAGTGCAAACATCAATTAAGGGCATGTGCTGGTCTCTAGCTCTTAATTATTCAGAGGTGTGTTTTGGGTGTAAAGTGCAACAAACCGGAATGGCTTGTCACCTCAACTTTAAAAGACAGGTGTGCGTGATCCACGGTGGATTGCTGTTATAATGGCGCATTTACATGGGAACGCAGATCGGTCTTCGGCTGAGGATTTGCTTGTGCACAAAGAGAACATGTGTGAGAAGCTTGGGGACTACAGATGAAAATTAGCCTATAAGGCTAAATCTGGCATATTTACATGAACTACCTAATGGTAGTCGTGTTAATTAAGATGCACTGTCCCAGTTTAAATAAATAAATAAAATGAATAAGATCATTTATTGGAGGCAGTAGTTACTTTCAAGGTGAATCAGGCATGGGATGAAGAAGCGCCAAATGTGTCCTTGTGTGTTGGTGTGTGGAATGAAGGACACATGCCTGCACATTTTAAAGCATGCAGCTTAAACAGCGACTGAGAATGAGCCACTGACTTAAGCAATGAGACAACTTTGCATTCAGCTGCACCCCTTTCAAAAGATATCACAAATATGAGTGCAAAGTCAATTGTTATTCATATGTTATTTGGACAACTAAAGTGCAAAGGCATGAAAATTTGTGCTTTAGATCATCGTAATAGGGCCCCTCATATCTACCTGTTTTTCTGTGTTTCCACACCTGCTTATCTCAGAGTTATTTAAAGTCCCATATTGTGGATTTTCTAGGGATTGATTGTGAGGTTACATTTTTGCTTAAGTTGTTCCTGTATTGTTCTCCACATGGAATGTTTACCCTGAATGCTACCCAGACAAGAAGGACTACAAACGGAAACCAAAGAGCAATTAACACCGCACCTACTTGAAGAGATTATTCTCGTCTTACCTGAAGATGCTAATTTAGGCAGGCGGCTCTGGGTGTCCTGGACGTCGCTGCTGCGGGTCACAGTGGGGTCGGACAAGGAGTGGCCTATAGTGTTTGGTGCATGCAGGCGGGTTTTTGGAAGGGAAGGCACTTTCACGTCAGGTTGTGAGGGGTCAGGATGGGAATCGAGCTCCGAGGAGCCAGCGGTCACCCCCTCGGGGCTGGATTCGGATTTAGGGATGTGGCGCCCACTGGTCCGGTTGACAGAATCGGGAAGAGGGAAGGTGCCGATGCCGCTGTCCAGGGTTCTCATTTGACAGCTGGAGCCTAGAGCAACAGGGAGAGGAGGAGGGTGATGTCTGGGAGAAGCAGGACACGACGACGAAGGACACAAAAGGATGGCTCGGGTTCACATGCAACGGAAGGGAGTGTGAGTGAACAAGGAGTCTGTGGCAGGTACAGTTAACACGTAGCAAATAGGAAAGAAGAGAGAATAAAGCAGTTTTATTTGATACAGTCATAAATCCAGTAAGGAGATGATGGATGCTGCATTTGTATTTATTACAGCAGTGACAGATGCACAACTCCACTGCGGGACACAGTGCAAGAGAAAGAATCAACTGCCAGCAGGTCTGAACTGAATACACAACTGAGCTTCAACCCGAAGACATGTTCCTCAGATTCATCTGAGCGCACGCTGCTCATAATCAGGGGAAGTGACAGCGAGTAGGAACAGATGGATGCTGTTTAGGAACCACGATCTGCAGAGCCTTGACTCAGGACAGGACAGATGGACAGGCCAGTCAGCACAGCACAGGTCCCTGTAACTGTGAACAAGTATGGCCAACAGTTACATCAGCTAATAATTAGTGATTTGGAACAGTTTGCTGAGTTAGACTTTGGAAAAGTGAGAAATGCTTGGGACAGTCATTCTCAAATTTTATTAAAAGTTCATGTAGCATAGAAAGATTGAAGCAATGAGGGATTTTTACCCAAAAGGATAAAAATTTAGATTTAGAACCCAATCCCACTATGAAGTTTCTGCTGAGAATATAACCAAAATCCCCTTCTTTTGAAAAGTGTGACTGCTGCATGCCATGTTTTAGGGCAGCCAGCTCCCTTGGCCTGGGATTGGTTTCTCATGTGCAAGCACATGTAAGTGTGCACTACGTCCATATGATGTATAATCAGTGTGACTGTTCTTCAAAACAATCCTTTTACAAAACAGCCAGGGTCAAAATAAACCACAAAGTCAGTAATGTTTGGGTGTTCACTGTGTTCTCCATCGTATTGTCTCTGAGACTGCATTTCTGTCAAACAAAGGACACTTCCTGATGATGTAAAGCCATGTGTGTTGGTCGTATCACAACATGATAATGTCTCAACAAGCGGTAGCAGCCCCTTCACCTGTCTGCACTAATAATATTGCGAGTACAGACAGCGGAAAACATGGTAAGGGGGACAATCACCATGTCATGAACCAAATGGCCCTTAATGAACCCTTATTCTAATATTTTCTACTACACCTAACAAATTATTTGTGGAAAAAGCGATTTTTAAAAATACTGGTGGCTGTCAGTGGTACCTCCCCCCCAGCATCTTTGTTTGTTGTTAAGCTGTAGTCTGTATGGCATTCTGACCTTGACCTTGCAACCCCAAAACCACAGTCAGAGGCCCTGGGTGGACCTGTGTACAAAGTTTGGTGGCCCTAGTCTTTCTCGTTGCATAGCAATCGGGCATAGGGGAAGCTATCTGTGACCTTTTGACCCCAAACCCATATAAGTAGGTCACGATTTCAAGGTCAACCTGTGTACCAAGTTTGGTGACCCTAGCTTTTTTTGTTGTTGAGATAGTTTAAATAGCAGTGTGAGCTTGACCTTTGACCTTGTAATCCCTAAACCATAGTCAGAGGTCAGAGTCATAGGGTGAACCTGTGTAGAAAGTTTGGTGACGCCAGCTTTACTCATTCTACAGTAATAGGGCATAGGGAATATTAACATTGACCTTTGACCTTTTTGACCTCAAACCATAGTCAGAGGGTGTAAGCTGTCCAAGACTTGTCTTTTAAAAAGGCTACTTAATTTCTTTGTGTAGTTTTTGTGTTTACAGGACTCAGGAAAAACTGACCTCTGACTGTGATCTAAAGGTCAGAGGTCACCCAAATTTGAACTCCTCTGAGATTTTTCACTGATACACTTATGGTATCAGTTTGAAAAGCCCACGTCATTTCTTTCTCTGGTTATCGCGTTTACAAGGTCGGTGTTGTCGACACCGCCGCCTCCACCCAGCTGCTCGGCGGGGTGACAACAAACAATCCGATTCAAAGAAGTTTAACTTTCTTAGTTTCTATTTTCATCTCACATTAAGTGAGGCAGTTTACACTTTATTTAAAATTTTGGTGATTGTAACTTAACTCTCTGAACTGAATTCATTTTAATTTTCTATATGCACTGGGATAATTTGCAAAGCAGGGATACACTGTGAAATTCTGTGCCTATACCAACATGATACCTAAAGCAATCACTTGGCCAGTATAAGATTGGTTTTGCTGTCATCCATTTCCCCTTTAATGCCAGGGAAACAAAGGAATATGATTCATCAAAAATTACCGAATCAGCCCTTTAACACACCATGTTTGAATGAGCACAAGTTCAGTCCTACAAACATATGAAACAACTTTTATTACGACCTTCCACAAGTCACAATCAATGCCACACAACCGAGATGCACTAGGTAAACATCAGCCAGTGCCATCGATGAGTGTGATCAATATATGTGATCAACATCATTCAACAAGGTGGATATCGGCCGACACCAGTGTGAAGATGATAAATCGGTGCATCCCTAGTGCAAAGCCACCTATACTAAAATACTGTTAAATCTGTCCACACCTAGCCACTCTTTCAACAGCTGAATGTTTGAATGAAAACACTACACTAATCGTCGTCGTCTGACTATGGTGCAGAGGACCATTAGTTCCTTCCATGCTCTTTGGTCCCTTAGCAGAGATTAAACCATAACCTTCTCCTAGGACAGCCTGTATATGCTGCAGGTTGGATCAAAGGTGGCTTGTTTCCAGGTTGTCGTGCACCCTGCTGTGTGAATGTATCCATGCTCGCTCTGCCACACATAAGCACAGTAGATGGCCAAGAGTGAGAGGTGTTAGCAATGGGATAACATACTAGATGAGACGTTTAACCTTTAGTTAGCGCAGGTCAGCTGACATCAGCGCCAGGCAATGCTCATATAAAGATCAGCGTTTGTGGAGGCTTCCTGCCATTCTGGACCTGCTTTTGGAGTGAACACATCTCCCTTGGGCATACATAGTGTTTTGGACTATGTGAGGGAGAGGAAAGGCGGCGGTGTCTCAAAAGAGGCATGACAAGAATGTTCACGATAATGAAGAACCACCAAGTGGTTCACCATGCACTGCTGCTGCTGGTGCTGCCGCTGACCTGAAACACGTGGCCTCCTTGCGGGAGAGGCCCACCTCGAGGCCGCCGAGGTCCATCATGCCTCCCTCTTCAGGAGAAGTGTCAGGTAAGTCGTGGGCCAAAAGGGATCGCAAAGCCTCCACCCTCACGAGATAAACTGTCTTTCACATATTTATTTTATATTCCTATGTAGTTACTTCTGCATGCCCTTTCCCCCGGTCATTCATTCATTCATTCCTCTAAAAATAATACAATAATGCCTATCTATAGACTCCAACAGTAAGTCCACAATTAAAATGTTAATGTGGATGGAATTAAAAAAAAAAAAAAAACTATTTAGTGTATCATCATATAAATAAAATGACGGGTGAATATAGTATACTGCTGACACAATAGTTTAATTTCGGTCTTACCACGGTTCCACCATTGCCCAAGATACGTAAAATCTTTTTTTTCTTTTGTCTAAAAGCAGTCCAGAAAAATCATAAAGCCTCTTTGAAACCTTTATCAAATGTTAAAACTGAGTTAAAATGCCAATATGCACTCTTGGGGGCAAAATTCTTTATGAAAACCTGACACACAACAAGAGCATGATCAGTAAAACCAACTGGTAAAATTTTACAGGACTTAAAAACATTACAGTTGTGCTTAAAACAATACAATCGATCCAGTCGGGCTAAAGAAATCCTATCTTCTTTGAGTTGAGACCATGTGTACTGTCAGCAGTCAGGGTGCATCCTTCTCCATACATCCACCAGGCCACGAGAATAGACCAGCTGTCTCAGAGCCCGTTGGGAACCTGGATGTGGCTATGTGTGGTTTTGATCGAAAAACTCATTTTCAGTACAATTAAAATCCCCACCCAATAATAAAAATCCTCTGAACTGCAACTGTTTAATTTATCATAAACCTTTTGTAAAAAAAAAAAAAAAAAAAAAAAAAAAAACCCTCTTCCTCTCAGTACCATTGGTTAGAGCATAAATGTTGATAAGAAGCACAATAAAATGTTCAAAACGGGCTTTGGCTAAAAGACATCTGCCTATGATAAAATGTTCAGCCTCCAGAGAAGTTGGAGCAAACTTCCTGAAGAATACAAAGCCCACCCCTCCACTGGCTGTGGTGTTGTGACTTAAAATCCGTTCTCCTTCCCACTCTTTACTCCAGTCTGCCTCTATGCTTGGATCACTATGCGCTTCCTGTAAAAACGACACATCAATGTGCTTCATTTTTGCTGTTTCAAAAACCAGTGCCCTTTTCCTTGGTTCTCTGGCACCATTTACATTTAAACTCCCCACCTTAAAAAAATCTATAATTAGAGGAGTATTAAAACCAGAGTAAAAAATAATTGAGAAGAAAAGTAAAAAAGAAAACACTATATTTTTCATCATCATTAAAAGTCAATTTGTTTTCTTACTTTATTCATCTGTTTTCTCAGTTTATAAATCTCCTGATCTGTGAGGTCTGTTTCAGCTCTGCTTTTTATAAGCTGCCTAGCAGAGTTATAAAAAAGCCTGCTTATCAGGAAAATACTTCTGTATATCCAGCCCCTTCACGTCCTAGGTCTGCTGTAAAAACAATTTGAACATTTTTGGAGGATAAATGATGTCCCCCTAACTAACAGGCAGCTGTGTACTGTTGTGTGAAAACACACTGCTGTCAGACAAACAGGCCTCACTGTCTCTGTTATCAGACAGAGCCCCACTATTCACAGCATTCTGCTGGACCATCAGCCGACCAACTTTACCACCTGCAGACACAGGTGGAGCGCTGCTTAACAGGTAACGAGTGGAGGACAGAGGAGCCTCTTAAAGAAGAAGTTACAGGTCTGTGAGAGCCAGAAATCTTGCTTGTTTGTAGGTGACCAAATACTTATTTTACTGAGGAATTTACCAATTAATTCATTAAAAATCCTTCAATGTGATTTTCTAGATTTTTTTTTTCTCATTTTGTCTCTCATAGTTGAGGTATACCTATGATGAAAATTGGAGACCTCTCTCATCTTTTAAGTGGGAGAACTTGCACAATTGGTGGCTAACTAAATACTTTTTTGCCCCACTGTACTTTGACTGTTACAACTCTCTCCATTAAAATAACAAAAAATCCTGTTAAATGTCATTTACTTTTTGACACCACATCGGCGCTGTTTGACTCCCCAAAATGGAAGCTGAACCAAGAAATCCTGGAGAATGATTACACATGGAGCAGAAAATTAAAAACACTAAATTTCTCAATGAGAAGATTTTTTTTTCTTTTTCCCTGTCACATTTTGGGGGGATTATATTTTTTTCTTTTTTTATTCCCCCTTCTCTTGGCGTTTAGCATTCCAGCACCATGGACAGCGACACTTCTTTGCATTTCTCTTTCATCCGTGCATGTATGAAGTGAGTTTTAGTCTGAAAACATCTGCTTCCACCAGCATTTCAGTCAACGTTTGCCAACAGAGCTTAACTTAGGCCGACTTAGATGAGCTCTGCATAACTTAGTCCAGCGCTCAGGAACTTTTATAAACTGAGTTCAACTTTCACCAACGTGTATTTCCAAACACTGGTAAATTTTCAGCATGCTGAAAATTGTCAAAGAACAGAACTTTCACCAACGTTTGCCAACAAACACCAACTGTCATTATGTTTAACCAACTTTTAATAATAATAATATAAATATTCCACATTTGAAACACACAGCTTAAAACTCCCTTCAGTTTTACAACTTCAACATCATCTGACAGCATCACCAACTGTTAAGGATAACAGCTTCATTTACATGCAAGATGATCCATCGGAGAGAAAAGTCACCTTTCCGCTCTCTTGTGTCAGAGCTTCACCATGTCTGCTTCTTCTGTTATAAAAATCCAACAGTTCGGTACCATTCAGCAGGCAGACATCAGTATAAACTGCTAAACTGATCAGATTCAGGTGCTTTGCTTTTTATTCTGATGGTTTGCTCTCATTTCACTCACTTCCTACGTCAGTCTGTCTACTCATTTCTCCCCGTCTCCCTCCCTTTGATGTTCCACTAAACACATTTCTGAGAAAATGATTCCCACTAAAGGGAAATCTCAGCTGCTCATTCTAAATGGTTCTAAACAGTGGTCTCTGATTAGCAACAACGAGGTGGATCACTGGTGGAAGTCAAAGGGA
Source organism: Pholidichthys leucotaenia (assembly GCA_020510985.1). NCBI lineage: Eukaryota > Metazoa > Chordata > Actinopteri > Cichliformes > Pholidichthyidae > Pholidichthys > Pholidichthys leucotaenia. Next base: position 35,905,254 of record CM035845.1, on the reverse strand, counting down.
CGGCAGGTCATTTTTCATATAAAAACCGAGATGGAAGCAAAGCATATTCCAAAGCTTGTCTGGGTCAGCCCTGAACCACTGGGCGTTGTATTTTTGTATTTTTATGTGGAACATGTATGACAGACTGATGTGTTTTGCAAGGATCTCTGTATATGCGGAAAAAAACAAGATGTGTTTTGACTGTTCAAATTTGGTTGGAACCAAATTACCTCAAGTACAAGTAAGAGTAGTCCCCCCCCCCAAAAAAAAGATAAATAAATAAATAAAAATAATTGCGTAAGAGTAAGGAAGGATCTATTCAAAAACTTAGTTAAGTAAATCATAAAGATACTGGCGACCTTCAGCAGCACCTCTCAGCCTGCTGGCAACAGTGTGTTTTTAGATGGTTTTAGTTCAGACACAGAGCTGGCTAATGCTCTTAATTGTTTTTATGGTCGTTTTGACTCCTTTGATTTTAGCACAGAAATCCAAGATTTGAAACAGAAACTCAAAGACAATCAGCACTTTAATATTGAGATGCAGGATGTTAAAAGGGTGTTCCGTGCTGTAAAAGTGAACAAAAGTCAGGGCCCTGATAATATATGTGGACGCCTGGTAAAGTCCTGTGCACATGAACTGAGTCCTATATTTCATTATATTTTCAATAAGTCCTTACAGACACAACATGTGCCTAAGATCTGGAAAGATGCCGTGGTTGTTCCCGTTCCAAAATCCAGCTGTCCTAAAACGGTAAACGACTTTAGACCAGTTGCTTTGACTTCAATTTTAATGAAAATTTTTGAAAAACTGGTCAGATGTGAGGTCCTAAGGCAGACTGAACATGCATTGGATCCTCTGCAGTTTGCCTATAGGCCTCACAGAGGAGTGGAGGATGCCACTGTCACTCTGTTTGACATGCTTTTTAAACATCTGGATTTTAATGGGACACACGCCAGGCTTTTATTTGTGGACTTTTCTTCTGCCTTTAATACAATCCAACCTCATATTTTAGTTGAAAGGCTCCTGCAACAATTTGATTTAAGCAATAATCTGGTGGGTTGGATTCTGGATTTCTTAACCAACAGGACGCAGAGAGTAAGGGTCAATGGTACATTGTCTGACCTAAAGTGCTCTTCTACTGGCTCTCCTCAGGGGTGTGTGTTGTCACCACTACTCTTCATCCTGTACACAAACATGTGTCGGAGCAGACATGACAACAGACTCATTATAAAGTATGCTGATGACTCAGTCATTGTCAGTCTCCTCCAGGATGGTGAGAGTGGCCACGGCCCAGTAGTTGATGACTTTGTTCACTGGTGTGAGGATTCCTACCTGCAGCTGAATACAACAAAAACGAAAGATATGATTATTGACTTTAGGAGGAAAACTCCCAGGCACAAAGTCACCATACTAAAAGGCCAGACCACCGAATGTGTACAATCGTACAAATATCTTGGGACAATTATTGATAGTGGATTGAACTTTGAGGTGAACTGTGAAAGGGTGTGCAAAAAGGGTCAGCAAAATTTGCATTGTTTGAGGAAACTTGCACGCTTCCAAATTGACCGAACCATAATGACTATGTTCTATCGGGCTTTTATTGAATCTGTTTTGTCCTTTTCTTTAATGTCATGGTTTGGTCAGATAAAACTGAAACAGAGGAAATGCTTGGATCAGGTAGTCAGATGGTCCAGTCGTTTGCTTGGTGAGTCACAGCTGAGCCTGACATCCCTGTACACCAGACAAGTACAGAGGATGGCTGCCTCCATTTTAAATGATGACTCCCACCCTTTGCACTGCAACTTTCAGCTTCTTCCCTCCAGACGGAGGTTTGCTGTCCCAAAAAGTAGAACCCAGCGCTACAAAAACAGCTTTGTCCCTGCTGCTGTCAAAGAGTTGAACAAGCTATAAAAATTATATTGTACATATTTTATATTTACCTATTTTGTAAGATGTGTGCCTGTGTTTGTGTCTATGTTGAATGTAATTAGTGGCTTGTAAATATGGATGTCACCAACTGCAAAACAAATCTACCTACGGGTACAAATAAAGGAACCTGAACCTGAACCTGAACCTGGCATTAAGAGCACTGGCTGGCTGAATTTTTATTCAAAGTCACCCTAAATCAAAATCATCCCAGATTCTTGGAAACAACTACGGTGTCAATATGAAAAGCCTAAGCCCTTTCATTCACAAGTTAGCACATGCACAAGGTTTTCTCAGAGTTGACCTAGGGTCAAGGTTGGCAACATTCAAAATCCTCCAGGATTTTTCAAAGACAGAACTACGGTATCATGTGAAACGTGTATTTCCATTTTGAGTTATCATGTCTACAGAGTTTTTGGGGAAAAAAATGGCCTGTGACCTTGAATTCAAGGTCACCCAAACCAAACTCATCCGAGATTTGCCCTCGACACGACTGTAGTATCAATATCAAAAACCTCCCTCATTCCCTTCTTGAGTTCTCATGTTTGCAAAAGTTATGGAAAATGTGACCTCTGACCTTGACCTCAAAGTCAAGGTCACCCAAATTTAAACGTGTCCAAGATTTTTCTTAGATACAACTATGGTATCCATTTGAAAAGCCTACATCATTTCTTTCTCTAGTTACTGCATTCACAAAGTCAAGGTGCTGATGCCACCACAGCGGGCTAATGACAGTAACCCATCAGTTTTTTAGGGGCTGAGGAGTAAAAACTTTGCTGTTATCAAATATAGCTCCAAAATTATGGCCTCCTTCCTGTAAATTCACTATTCTCACTTAAATTTGCAACTTTTTTCCCCAAACTTGTGCTTTTTCCCTGCAAATTTATAAATGTTTTCTTGTACATTTGAGACTTTATTCTTATAAACTGGTGTTTTTCTCTGATAATTTTTTTCCTTTTTATTCTTACATTTTTTTTCCCAAATTAATTTGAAGCAATATGTGGTAAAAATGTGACTTTGATATACAGTACATACAACTTGTACTCAGAAATTTCCAAAGCCAGGAAGGAACAATGAGTTAGCTGGTTTGAAGGATATAAAGTTATGAATAAAATCAAATTTAATTAAATAACTAAAGATGCATTTATTAACACAATCAGTGAAATCAAAACTAGTTGAAAAAGAATGGCCAAATGTTCTTGAGTAAAAGAAGGGATTTTTCTTTAAAAATGTGTTCGAGGCAGCACTAAAACGACTCGCCAAAGCAAGATGTGAGGATGTTAGTTGAGTTGAGTTGCCTGAGTAAATGAAAGTGGGCCCTACCCACCCCTGCTGTTGTTAATGAGAGACCGGTTTTCTTTGCCCTCTCCTCATGCAGCTGGAGAAAAAGATTCAGTTTTCCCTCATGAATGGCTCTTCTACACATAGGAGCATCATTCATCTTAACAATCAACTACCGCAAACTTTCTTAAAGGACTTTAGTCAGTTTTAGGAAGAAAAAAAATATGCTGCAAATGTTCTTGTTTATGTGTAAATGTACTACAGCCAAAACATGCTGTGAAAACGAGTCAATGAACGTGCGTCCCGACATACAGATACACCATGTTCACTAGACAGATGGCCTATTAGCAGCTTGCACATCTGTCGTGAGGCAGTCGAAGGCAGCTAACGTGTGCTGGGATACGCGGTGATCCTGATCCGAGTGAGCAGTACAGTTCTCACAAATAATAATGCACACGCGGATTTAGCCCTGTGTGCCACCCCATAGATTACGCAGCAGTGTAATTGAATGCCACAGCCTGGCAGTTCAAAATACCCTCTATAACCAAACCATAACAAGGTGCACAGTCATTCCACCCAGAGGCAGAAACAACTGGACATAAACCAGTTTCTCATGAGCTCCCTATCACTTCTGTATACAACCCGCGGGGGTTTGAGGAGGGAAAGCTCGAGCGCTGATGTCTCCTCTCTGGGAAAATGGCTTTACAGGGTGGATGAGGTGCCAGGAGGGGGGAGAAGAGGAGTCATCACTTTCTACCATAACCTCATAGAGGAAACACTTCTGCAGCAACAATCAGATTAAAAAAAAAAAAAAAAAAAGGCAACAGTGACAGAAACTGTAAAGCCACATTTCAACAATGGAGACCAATAATGTGGATCACAGTGTGTTATCACTTTGTTTGGGCTTGCTCAAACTAGAAAAGACCCAAAATGCAAGAAAAAAAAAAAAAAAACAGAACAGAAAAATCAGACCCATCAGCCATCGGTGAAGTAAATGCTGAATTACTGGTACTGACCAATTGTGCAGCTGGATGTATCAGAGTCACTTTTTACTCACATTTTAGGAGCCCAAAAAACTTGCATGAAAGAAACTCCTTTAATATGCTGTATAATAACTGAACACTGAACCGCAAAACCCAAATTCATGAGTCAAACACGGATTTTCTTCAAGCCGCTCGCATCACGATCCAGCTTGGATGTGAGCTATTTCTGTGACTGATGTGTTTACCTGGCATTAAGCTGCTGAACGCTGCTCTTCGGAGAGACGTGACATTACAGCGGCGGCGGGGAGCAATGAGCCGCCACAGCTGAAACCTTTATGAAATATTTAGCTCCAGGTTGTCTGGAAGTGCTTAGCTGGCAGAATACAAAAAAAAGCAGCCTGTTAACCAGAATATAGAAACAATTAATAGTTTTATTTTTGGTGACACAGCTCCTTTTTAATCATCAAAAGTGGTTCAAGGCACAAGTTGGGTTTTTTTTAGATTAATTAGTTCAATGCTAAATCTGAAGCCGTGTGTAGCCTATCTTTGTTTCATTCAAACTCAGTCTTAAACACATGAGAACTGGCAGGTATGAAGGAGGAATTTTCACTCTCACCAGCTTCTAGAGTTTTGATATAAACTGGTTACATTAAAAAAACAAAACAAAACAAGCTGTTACTAATTTGATAAACTAAGAAAATCAGCTTTAACTGAGCTTGTAATACAATGGCATGCAAAAATGTGGCCAAAAAATGAACAATAATAAAACAGAAATAAATAAATTTGTGACATGCAAAAGTTTGGTCACCCTAAAGACAAAACGAATTAAACACACCAATTTGGGCTTTCAGATATGGTGTGATGAGGAGCTTCAGCTGTTGATATTTCTTTGTTTCCCTGGCATGAAGGAGAGAAAGATGGCCAAGGGAAAAAAAACAAACAAAAACTACTGACAGAGTTATTTTAACTCTCAGAATTGGCTTTTTTTTTTCTTCCTTTGGTCTTTCGGCTGCTCCCATATCGCCATGATTCGCATGTTGATTTGGCCAGGATCTTTACACCGGATGCCCTTCCTGACACAACCCTGCCCATCTATCCAGGCTTGGGACCAACGCAGGGACCACACTGGCCTGTGCTCCCCCTGTGGCTGGGTAACCAACTTTCCTCCCTCCATTCTATTTTTTTGCTGAGCACCAAGCTAGAAGGCAGAAAGTACCATTTCTATGTGGTCTTTGGTATGAGCCGGCCGGCACTTGAACCCACGACCTCCCGGTTGTGGGGCGGATGCTCTACGTCTAGGCCACCACCCTAGCAACCATCAGTATTGGCATCGGTCCAAAATTTCACAATCGGCACATCAGGAGTTGGGGGGGGGGGCATTTTTAGACATCAGGGACAAGCTCAGTATGATAATACAATAATAAGATTATTATCAAAAAGTAAAAAAATATGATATAATGTTATATTCAAATCTAAACAATGTACCAAAAAATATGCAAACATTATACCTGCATTTTTTAGTTCACGGCTCTTAAATCTAAAATTGCTGATAGTCTTTTACCGATGCTTTACAGAGAGTGAAATTACATCACAATTTAAACCCCCGAACCCTTTTATTACGGTTTGACCGATTTGACCCATACTCCAAAATAGGATGGTACCGTCTCAGAGACAATGTCCGAAGATACGCATTTAATATGTGATATTGACACATTTACATTTACACTCAAGCTACATTACAGCTACAGGAAATATGTCATTACGACCTTGGCGATGAATCAGTGGGACCATTTCTGGGAACCCCTGCTGAGTGACAGCTGACGAACACGCTGTGTTCCACATCCAGTAAACAGCAATTATGCTTTCTGCAGCCAAACTCAGAATTACAATCTACAACGCCTGTTTGTAATAACAGTCATCACACCCCTGGCGCCGTTATTCCATGCATCCATTTGTTCCCTTCCGTAGCTGCTCGGGCATTGTGTAACTTCAGAGAGCTGTGCATCAATCACCTGACTCGACTGTCAGCACGCTGCTTTTGGAGCCACTGCCATTTCCCCACGGTAATGGTGAGCCTGGCAGTGAGGAGAGTCGGCTGGTGAAGGAATTGAGTTGTCAGTCACATCAGGAAATCACAACTGTAAAATGTGTTAATGCTCAGTTGCGCTGGTAGATTTGTGGGTGTCTGGAGACAGCCTTATGTAAGCTAAATGAAAAGGAGAAGCGGGTAAGGTAAACACTTGCAGATACAGTGTGAAACTCAGTGACTTAGAAAAGGAATCAGCACAGGTGAAGTAAAAGTATGCAACATAATTCAGAGTCTTGGTTATTCTAAACGGACTGACTGAAAAAATATCCCCTTAAGACTGAAAGACATTTAGAAACTTACTTAACATGTGGTCTTGACAACCGATGTCAGGGTGTCCCTCCTCGTTTTCTGCTTGAAGATTGAGCTTCTCTGTCATTATCAGGGTCTAAAATATGAACAAAAGCTGCATGTTAGATGCATCAATAAGAATATATTACAGTGGTGGAAAACATTCTCTTATTAAAAAAACAAACAAAAAAATCAGTTGTATGTCTAAACCTCTCTGCCACAACTTGTTTTAAGATGTTAGTTTTGCTAATTTTAAACTAGCTTACACTTAGCAATTACATTTAGCTTAATAAATTATAGTTACTGTTTATCAATAATTATTAGCTTGGTGTATGCAGCTAATCATTGTGACAGAAGCTACGTTACAATCCACAGTGTAGTTCATCTGTATTCGGTCAACTGCCCTTCACTGGCCCAGAAGAGACCATGGCTGGTAAATCATTGCTATCAACTGGTGGAACACCTATTAAGAATGTAAAGGAGTTTAGTGATCAGAACCCTGACACATTCCTCTCACATAGGATCTCTTCGGCTTTTCAAAACTGGTCAGAGTTAAAGCATGTACTCATGGATAGATGTATCCAAACGTCCACCAAAGTTAAGTTCCTAGAAGCCTGCGTTCGAAGCAGACTGCTTTATTCCACCCGAGCCTGTTCATTGTCAGCAAAACAACTTGGCAAGATTGAAACCACATGGCATGGCTTTCTGAGGGAGATGGTCAAAAATGGGTGTAAGCGAAAGAATGCTCCCATGCACAAACCTGAAAACAATACTGTGCAGCTGGCCACAGCCAGCGAACTGGACTGGAGCTTTATGTAATCGAATGAGGATCTTGGGAAAATCACTAGCATTCTACTCATCTCAGATTTCTGCATGTCACACCGGCTGAAGTATGTTGCTCATGTCATGAGACTGGAGAACACAGCCCTACAGAAGCAACTTCTGTTTAGAACGGACAACAAGAAGTACTATCGTGACGTGTGGAAAAAGGGCGAGGCAGTTACTGGTTTGTCTGCTAGGCAAGTACAACGTGAAATCCAAGACAAACATGGGTTCCATGCCCTTATGTTCCACATATCTGGAACATAGATGGGCACTCGAGAGAATTCAGAGCTCTTCTAAAGATCGATGATGATGATGGTGCCCTTCACAAAATTTCTCCATTTGAAACACCCTGCAACTGTCGCCTCCCTCTGTGCGTTACCACAGTAACCATGGACATGTATGGTAGATATTTTATATTTCTTAAATAAAATATTAATATACATATTTTTTATTACTATCAGTCGATCTAAACAATAACCAACATCAGTTTAGCTTGTTAACAACGTTGGCAACAATAGTTTGTTTTACTCGTATTTGAAGTGCAATGGCTTATGGGTAACCTTCTTGCCAACAGAGAGCCTAAGTCCCACCCCCTCTACTTCCACACATGGGACCTTAAACCGAAAAAAATTCTCCATTGAAATGAATAGCAAGATTGAAATATTCTTTTGATCCCGATCGAATTTTGCCACGAGTTACACATATGAGGTTTGTCAATTTAAAAGCTAATTTTCCACGTAATTAAAGTTGTCGGCTATCGCATAATAACAGAGTAATATTTAGTTTTTGTGAAAATGATGAGTGGACAACAACTCCCATCATCCCACATCACCAAACCCGATCACAGCGGTTCCTTCGCAAAGCTCACCTCCTGTTTCCTGACCGATGAAACCAGGATCCAAAGAGGAGAAAAACAACACAAATGTATTCCATTGTGAGAGCTGCAGTTTATCAAGACGACTGTTAGCTACTTCCTCCTTGGTGCGCTTTGAACACAATGACGTAATTACATGAGATTGTGTTTGTAGTTTTTTAATTTCAGAATCAGAATCAGAATCAGAATAAACTTTATTGCCAAGCATGTAAAAAACACACGAGGAACTTGACTTGACATTGGTGCGCATGCGCGCGACACAACGACACGGCAGCCATAATTTACATATTTTCACAACCTTATACTTCAACAGTTAGGCAACAACCTACACCGTTTTTTTAATGTGGAAAATTATCTTTTAAATTGACAAACATCATATGTGTAACTCGTGGCAAAATTCGATTAAAATCAAAAGATAATTTTGCTCTTGCCATTTACAGTGGGGCGAAAAAGTATTTAGTCAGCCACCAATTGTGCAAGTTCTCCCACTTAAAAGATGAGAGAGGTCTCCAATTTTCATCATAGGTATACCTCAACTATGCGAGACAAAATGAGAAAAAAAAAATCCAGAAAATCACATTGTCTGATTTTTAAAGAATTTATTTGCAAATTATGGTGGAAAATAAGTATTTGGGCACCTACAAACAAGCAAGATTTCTGGCTCTCACAGACGTGTAACTTCTTCTTTAAGAGGCTCCTCTGTCCTCCACTCGTTACCTGTATTAATGGCACCTGTTTGAACTCGTTATCAGTATAAAAGACACCTGTCCATAACCCCAAACAGTCAGACTCCAAACTCCACTATGGCCAAGACCAAAGAGCTGTCAAAGGACACCAGAAACAAAATTGTAGACCTGCACCAGGCTGGGAAGACTGAATCTGCAATAGGTAAGCAGCTTGGTGTGAAGAAATCAACTGTGGGAGCAATTATTAGAAAATGGAAGACATACAAGACCACTGATAATCTCCCTCGATCTGGGGCTCCACGCAAGATCTCACCCCGTGGGGTCAAAATTATCACGAGAACGGTGAGCAAAAATCCCAGAACCACACGGGGGAACCTAGTGAATGACCTGCAGAGAGCTGAGACCAAAGTAACAAAGGCTACCATCAGTAACACACTACGCCGCCAGGGACTCAAATCCTGCAGTGCCAGATGTGTCCCCCTGCTTAAGCCAGTACACGTCCAGGCCCATCTGAAGTTTGCTAGAGAGCATTTGGATGATCCAGAAGGGGATTGGGAGACTGCCATATGATCAGATGAAACCAAAATAGAACTTTTTGGTAAAAACTCAACTTGTCGTGTTTGAAGGAGAAAGAACACCATACCTACTGTGAAGAATGGGGGTTGAAACATCTTACTTTGGGGCTGTTTTTCTGCAAAGGGACCAGGACGACTGATCCGTGTAAAGGAAAGAATGAATGGGGCCATGTATTGTGAGATTTTGAGTGAAAACCTCCTTCCATCAGCAAGGGCATTGAAGATGAAACATGGCTGGGTCTTTCAGCATTACAATGATCCCAAACACACTGCCCGGGCAATGAAGGAGTGGCTTTGTAAGAAGCATTTCAAGGTCCTGGAGTGGCCTAGCCAGTCTCCAGATCTCAACCCCATAGAAAATCTTTGGAAGGAGTTGAAAGTCCGTGTTGCCCAGCGACAGCCCCAAAACATCACTGCTCTAGAGGAAATCTGCATGGAGGAATGGGCCAAAATACCAGCAACAGTGTGTGAAAACCTTGTGAAGACTTACAGAAAACGTTTGACCTCCGTCATTGCCAACAAAGGGTATATAACAAAGTATTGAGATGAATTTTTATTATTGACCAAATACTTATTTTCCACCATAATTTGCAAATAAATTCTTTAAAAATCAGACAATGTGATTTTCTGGATTTTTTTTTTCTCCTTTTGTCTCTCATAGTTGAGGTATACCTATGATGAAAATTGGAGACCTCTCTCATCTTTTAAGTGGGAGAACTTGCACAATTGGTGGCTGACTAAATACTTTTTTACCCCACTGTATTTCAATGGAGATTTTTTTCCGATTTAAGGTCCCATATGCGGAGGTAGAGGGGGCGGGGCTTAGGCTCTCTATTTCTGCAAGTGATGTCCGGTTGTTCACTTCTTCCCTACTCAATTCTCACTTCCCTTTAAAGTGAACACGCTTTACTCCCTTTGGTTTGGAATATCACTGGCAAAATACCCTATGCAGTCCACTTTGGAGTACACTAATGGGTGATTGGAAAGCACCTATATATCATGTTTTTAACTAACTTGACATACTTTTTTTAGCATTGTTAAGAAGTTACATTTATTACATCTGTTTTAGCTAGCTTGTTAATGTGAATAATAAGTCCAGCTAGCTAAAAACTTTAATTTTTGAAACTTTTTTCTCAACTTTATCTTGCTTTTTAAATGTTCAATTATGTTTAGCTAGTATCCTAGCTAACAAATAATAACTTTATTTTATGTTTTATCATTTATTCTACAGAACTTGTCGCTTTCTTCAAACTAAGTAAGTAGTTTATCTATATTTTCACCTAATAAATGTAATTATCAAATAAAATGTTCTGTTATTTGTCCCTAATTTTAACAAGCTTTGTCCATCCTTTGAATGTAGGTACCTATTTGAACTGATACTCAATACATACATAATCTTTGCTTTGACTCTGCTTATTTTTAATACGCTTTTTCAACACTTTCACCTCCTAACAACTTCTCTATTAAAAAAGTAATGATGCCAATTAACTGTAATCATTCTTGTTGAAATGTATTTAGATTCAGACAATCCTTAGAATGTAATTTTATTTTTCGGTTCATCTGAGCTTCTTTTACTCCCTCCAGTCACTGAATACCCTCTTGGGTACTTGTACCCTGTTTGAGAATCATGGACAGAAAAAAAAAAATATTTGGGAAGACATGATGCAAAAATGTTGAATTTTGTCCTGTCTAATGATAATCATAAATCACAAGTGCACCTTGATTATGCCAATTCTTACATTACATACAGTGGTGTGAAAAAGTGTTTTCCCCCTTCCTGATTTCTCATTTTTTTTCGTGTTTGTCACACCTAAATGTTTCAGATCATCAAACAAATTTAAATATTAGACAAAGATAACACAAGTAAATACAGAATGCAGTTTTTAAATGAAGGTGTTTATTATTAAAGGTTAAAAAAAATCCAAGCCTACATGGCCCTGTGTGGAAAAAGTGATTCCCCCCCGCCCCAATAAAACATAAATTAATTGTGGTTTATCACATCTTTGGAAAGCTGAATTCAATTTCTCTAGCTACAGCCAGGCTTGATTACTACCACACCTGTTCTAAATTGAGAAATCACTTAAATAGGACCTGCCTGACAAAGTGAAGTAGACCAAAAGATCCTCAAAAGCTAGACATCATGCTGTAATCCAAAGAAATTCAGGAACAAATGAGAAACAAAATTATTGAGATCTATCAGTCTGGAAAAGGTTATAAAGCCGTTTCTAAAGCTTTGGGACTCCAGCGAACCACAGTGAGAGTCATTATCCACAAATGGCGAAAACATGGAACAGTGATGAACCTTCCCAGGAGTGGCCAGCCGACCAAAATTACTCCAAGAGTGCAGCGACGACTATTCCAAGAGGTCACAAAAGACCCCACAACAACATCCGAAGAACTGCAGGCCTCACTTGCCTCAGTTAAGGTCAGTGTTCATGACTCCACCATAAGAAAGAGACTGGGCAAAAATGACCTGCATGGCAAAGTTCCAAGACGAAAACCTCTGCTGAGCAAAAACAACATAAAGACTCATCTCAGTTTTGCCAGAAAACATCTTGATGATCCCCAAGACTTTTGGGAAAATACTCTGTGGACTGACGAGACAAAAGTTGAACTTTTTGGAAGGTGTGTGTCCCATTACATCTGGCATAAAAGTAACACAGCATTTCAGAAAAGGAACATCATACCAACAGTAAATTATGGTGGTGGTAGTGTGATGGTCTGGGGCTGGTTTGCTGCTTCAGGACCTGGAAGATTTGCTGTGGTAAATGGAGCCATGAATTCTGCTGTCTACCAAAAAATCCTGAAGGAGAATGTCCGGCCATCTGTTCATGAACTCAAGCTAAAGGACACTTGGGTTCTGCAGCAGGACAATGATCCAAAACACATTAGCAAGTCCACCTCTGAATGGTTTAAGAAAATCAAAACGAAGACTTTGGAGTGGCCTAGTCAAAGTCCTGACCTGAATCCGATTGAGATGCTGTGGCATGACCTTAAAAAGGTGGTTCATGCTCGAAAACCCTCCAATGTGGCTGAATTACAACAATTCTGCAAAGATGAGTGGGCCAAAATTCCTCCACAGCGCTGTAAAAGACTCGCTGCCAGTTATCGCAAACGCTTGATTGCAGTTGTTGCTGCTAAGGGTGGCCCGACCAGTTATTAGGTTTAGGGGGCAATCACTTTTTCACACAGGGCCATGTAGGTTTGGATTTTTTTCCCCTCAATAATAAACACCTTCATTTAAAAACTGCATTTTGTGTTTACTTGTGTTATCTTTGTCTAATATTTAAATTTTTTGTTGATCTGAAACATTTATGTGTGACAAACATACAAAACAATGAGAAATAAGGAAGGGGGCAAACACTTTTTCACACCTCTGTATATGAATTTAATAAGTGGTCTGTGATTTGCAAAAGAAAAGTGAGAAAGTTGAACCCAATGATTCATGTATTTTATGACTTTTTTCAGATGAATAAAGATTCAGCTTTTAGAAATGTGTAAGATATTTTGTTCAGAAAAAGTAAGAGTTGTCACATTTTCTTGCCTCTCTTTAATTAGGCTATTAAAAAAAGAAAAATAAATAGTTTTGGTGGTGGTGGACAAAAGGAGCTTGTAGGTCATAAAGTGTGGTTCTTTTGTTGCTTTTCTGTGGGGAGAAGATAGACGGAAAGCTTGGAGGATGGTATTAAATGGCCCTGTTGTTAAATTGAGTGCCTGCGATAAAGGGCTCCTCCATGTTATCAAAATTCCACATCATCTGGATTAAATTTCCTACATTGTGTGGAGAGACTGTCATTCTCTCCCTCCGTTCAGTCTGCTCCTTTTACTCTCTTTTATTACTGCTGTCTCTTTTTTTTTTTTCAAGTTCTCTCAAGCAAGCGCTCAGCCCTTCCGTCATTTTTTGGCATTTTGACAGACAAGCAAAGAATAAAACCTACAAGGTCATAATTGCAGTATTTTGCTTACAGAGTGCACAGGCATGATTCAAAGAATTAAACTACTGGGAGAAGCCTAATTTAACTTTATATTACATCCACAGTCTGATGGCTTTAAAATCTTCAGCCTTGTGAAAACAACAACAAAACAAGCCTGGGTTTGATTTTTTTTTTTTTTTTTTTTTTAAGTAGGCGCTGAGTTGTAGGCTGAATCAGAACACAATGTGAATCAATATCAAGCCTTCAGGGGATGTGATTCTGAAGAGGAGGCAAGGTTGTGGATCTGTTTGTGAACATGTACTTAACGTACAAGTGTGGAAACCAGTGGGAATTTGTGTGTGTGTGTGTGTGTGTGTGTGTGTGTGTGTGTGCGCACGCGCGCGCACGCTTATTTGTCAAACAAGCCGGCAGAGTTTGACACAGACACCAGTGCGATGAAGTCGGCGGAGCGTGTTTGCTCACTTACAGCGGTATCTGGACAGATCTCCATATCCCCCTTCATTTCGCTGTGCTTCTTGGGTGTGGAGATCCCAGGCTGCGACGCAACCACAGAGTTGCCCTTCCCTGCAGTCCTGTGAAGAAAAGAGATTTGATCTGTTTTCATCATAGCACCAATTGCCTACTTTATCACCTCGCCAGGTAAAAAGCGAGACTACTGATAAATTGCAGTGACCCGTTCTTTTGCTTCACGCGAACATACTGTATGTGTGCTAAGCGTGCAGACAGAAATGTCATCGACAAAGGATAGAAATCTGACAGCAGGGATTTGAAGTGGATGATCAGTGAAGAGCAATCTATGATTGTTGCTTTATCATTTATTGTGAGTGTGCTTAACTACTGCATGTGTTTGTTTCATGAACTAAGAGTCACACAGCTGCAGTTTTTGCAGTGATAGCTCATGTTTAACTTAACAGAGCCACCGATTTTTTAAAAGTCGGTTTTCCTTGATCAAAAGACAGCACAGCGATAGGAAGTAATCAGCACCTTCAGATCAATTAAGGATAATTCACGCTTGAGTTTACGGATGACACAGATGTCCCTTTACCCACCTGCCTAGAAGCTCCTTGACGAATTGGTCCTTGCTGATAAAGGCTTTCGTGCTCTGGATCTGACTGGCGATCTGACCCATCTGATTGTTACAATGGTCCATGATGGAGCTCAGCTTGTTGTTCATCTCCGACAGACTCTGCCCCTCCTGGCTCTCTTTCTGCTGGCTGTCAGTTTTCTTCTTGTCCTTCTTCTTGTCGGTCTTCATCTGTTTGCCTCCGAGCACTGATCCGATCTTCAGCTCCTTCTTCTCTTCTTTACCCTTTGGGGACTCAGCTTTTTTGCTGCTCAGAGCAGGGAGTTTGCTCTTGCGGAGTCCGAACCAGTTCGCTAGCGAGGGGCCGGTTTTTTGCTTGGCCTCACTGGCGGCAACCTTCTCCTGCTCCTGACATTTCTGCACATTCTCTTCAATTCCCATCATGACTTTCTCCTCAATGGTGCAAGCAGTTGGGCTGTTTTTTATGTCCTCCACATCGGGGGCTTTAATTTTAGGCGACTCCAGCTGGGTTTTGACCTCAAGCTCATTGTTGGCTGTTGCCAAGCCTTCAGTTTCTCTCACTGGGTTTTCTAGGGTATAGACACAAGAGGACGGAGGCTGAAACTGTGGATGGGAGGCTACTTTCGATGGCTTATGGATGTTGTTCAAACCAATCTTGTCGCTGATGGGTAAGCTCCGTGCCATTTTCTGAGAAGGTGATGTTATTGCCTGTGACCCATCAACTTTCAAACCTGACTTTGAAGCTCTTTCAGGGAGGGCGCTGTGACTGCTCGACCCCGTCATGCCTCCATAGTGACTCAGCCTCATCCTGGGTGAGCGGACAGGACTTTCGGCTAACCCAACACTTGGCGCCTCTAAGGAGCTCTGCCTTGACAAGGAGTTCCCTCGCTCGCCCGAGTTGGTGATGATCTGAGTTCTGATTTTTCCCGGTCCATCTAGAGGGTTGACACTTGGTTTCTCAATGTAGTTGGTGCTGAAACTCTGGCTACGAGCTTTTGCTCCATTCATGCCCAGGGCTGGCTTCAGGTGAGGTTTGGTGGTGACAGATATGGATCTACCGAAAAGATGACTACTCCTTTTCCCCTTATCCCAAACATCCCCTTCCTCTGTCAGCACAGGATCTTGTATTTCCTCTCCTAGTAAACCACACTGGAATTCACCTGGCCCCTCTGTAGCAGACATGTTGGGTGGTGAATCAATAGTGTACTGCAGGCTGTCACACTGGGTGGAAGCATTTGAAGTCACAGTCTCCTTGGAGACTGAGTTGATATGATCTTTCTCTTGTTTGCCTGGTACAGAGGTACTATTTTTATGGCTTGGAGGAGATTTTAAAAATGCTTTAAATCCCATTGGGATGCGAGTCTTCAAGGCCTTTTCTGCTGCATTTGGGGACATGATAACCGAGCCGTCTGCAGGTTTACCATCCTCTAGTTCTGACTGACCTGGGGGGGTGTCCGTAAGTGATATAGGTAAACTAACAGAAGTCTTCTGGACTGACTGGTGGACATTTTCATTGGTCAATCCTTTCTTACTTGCAGATGAGTTGTGAAATGAGGTCCCTCTGAGGGCACTGTAGGGAGGAGGGACATTCTTTGAGCTTCTGGGTGCATTTTCAGGGTCTAGAGTGCATCCTGAGTTTGCTGAAGGGAGGTAGTCCTTTGCGGTCATCCGCTTTGATGTGCCTTTATTCAGGTTCTGAGTCATGCCGGGGGACTTTTGAAGGTGCTGACTGGTTTTGTCAACCAGCTTCTGAGGTGCGAGTGCAGTCCCGTAGCCAGCGTCTATGTCTGAACAGTCTTTGTCCTTGATAGGTAGAGTTGATTGCATATTTGGTAGAAGTGAGGTGTGGTAACTCGGGGGAGGGCCCCTCACAGTGGTCGGTGTGGATGGCTGAGCCACCCCTGTTTTATGTGCCTGAGGCGGCCCTTCGTAGTTTGGTCTGACCAGTAAGGAGGTGGTGCGGCCTGGGGGAGGCGGAGGAGAGGGGGACCTGAGTTTATTCTTACTGGTTTCACAGTGTTTGTCTCTGGTTGGCTGTTCACCACTGTCAGCATACTCCAGTTGTCTCCTTGAGAGGCGAGGGGAACCAGACGAGGAACCCTTGCTCCATTCAGCCCTGCTGGGGAGCTTGGAGTTCACCACCTTTGGGCTCTGTATGCAGGCTCCCGGTGTCTTGATGAATTTGGACATTTTAACTGTACTAGAAGAGGGGGATTTCTCCTGACTGGAGGGTCCTGAGTTGCCACTGTTATTTGACTCAGTGGTGGTACCCTTAGATACTCGCACCGGGGATCCTGAAGGCCTATTACGACCAGGGATCTTTGAGCCACTGGACTTGGGACAAGCAGGATCATTCATAGGAGGGATGGAATGGCCTTTACTAGCTCGGCTAGTTGGTGGTTTAATGAGCTTCCTTTGTGGAGTCAACTGCATTGACAGCCGTTCTCCACTTCCCTCCCTACTACTGCTTGCTTTGTTAGTCCTGATTTGATACTCAGAGGGCTTCTCTGGAGATTCAAGAACAGAGTAGTTTCTTGCTTTTGTAGATTTTTGCCGAGTTGGCCTCTCTTGGGGAACCAGTTCTGCATAATAGGCAGCTACTTTGCTACTGTGAATATTACTTTGAGGTCCTGCAAGTTCAATAGGCTCACCTTCAGCATCAAATACTGCCAAGACGCTCTCCTCAGACTGGGTGCACTTGACTCCTTTGGGGTCTTTTATTAGGCTGAAAGGTCTGGGCCTTCCATCAGCAGACTGGGTGCGTCCCTCATCTCTTTGTAAGCACTGCTGGGTGAGCAGCTTAGTGGCATCCCTCGACAACCTCTTGGAGTCTCTCTCTGCTTGCTCTGATGGCTGGTTGAAGGACAGTCGGATGTTGCTGGACTCTGATTTGAGGTCCTCCGGATCGTCCACATCTGAGAGGTGACTGGGAACTTCAGGGTCTGGAGGGTTGAAGTGCAGCTTGGATGGTTTTGTAAAAGCGGATTTCTGCCCTCCCTCGGGAAGAAGACTGTTAATGAAGCTCATCAGCTTCTCCGGCTGCTCTTTAGAGTCATACCCAGGAGTGTGGTTGGTTGCTATGGGACCTGAGGTATCGTCACCACCCCCTCCAGTGTCCTGTGTTCCCTCCCAGCTACACAAACTGTCCGAGATGCTGTGTGAGCGCCTCTCACAGTGAAACCAGCTCTCCTTGGTGGGGATGTTGTCTCTACGGCTGGACTGTGCCAATTCATCATCTGCATCATCAGAATCATAGGTGAACTGTTTGCCCCGTGCTGTTCTGCCAACATGGGTAGGCTTGGAAGGACCTTTGCCACTACTTTTGACACCGAGGGAGTAGATGCCCTCGTTTGAGTTCATGCAATCTGACTTGGAAACCTTAGAGGAGCACGAGGAGCTCCTGTGTTTCCTCCTCTGGAGCTTTCTCAGTCCCTCCAGTATGTGGCTTTCCTTCCGCCTTGTGGGTGCCTGCTCCTCTGGGGGGACGCAGATGTTACTGGGGGCTGATGAACCCAAACTCAACCTCTTCTCCCACGTCAGAGATGACTGGAGGAGAAGAGAAAGACAGGAGTTAGTCTCATATTATACAGCACTACTGTACCAACACATCCATCCATCCATCCATCCATCTCCTTCCGCTTAATCCTTTTTGAGTCGGGGTCGGGGGGGGGGGGGGGGAGCCTATCCCAGCATCTTTGGGCGAAAGGCAGGGTACACCCTGGACAGATCACCAGTCCATCGCAGGGCCAACACAGAGAGACAGACAGCCATTCACTCTCACAGTCATGCCTGAGGACGATTTAGAATGTTAAATTTCCATCTGTGTGAGACCTAACGCTGACGCTCAAATTCAGACTCAGTATTATTAGAATATGGTATTATATCATTAGGATGACACAATAATGATTTTAACTTACAGATATCAACGAATCATCTTCATCTTTGATCACAGAATTAAATAGAATGATGAGAGATGATGATGAGATACTTTATTTCAAACAAAAAAGCAAAAACAAATAACAAGTGCAATGAAAGTGACAGTGTACAGGAAAAGAAGGAAGAAGTTAATACTTATTTACTCCAACTTCTCTTTTCCCTCAATACAACCCATGTGAAATATATACATATTACCTCTATTAAGAACCCCAAGTAGACAGTTAACTATATTTTATACACATCAACATTGAAAATCATGGAAAATCATGACAAAAGGAAAACAAATCAATAATGGCCCATTCATGTCCAGTACAGCTACAGATGAACTCTTTGTAGCTACATCTTCAACTAAATAATGCTTACTACCAAACTTGAAGATGACATTTTTTTCTGTTACAGTGCAGAGCACATTTTAATGCTATCAGGACAACAATTCCAGAGTTGAACACCTGTAATATGGTAAATGGCGTTCACTTATATAGCGCTTTTTACTCATCTCTGGATGACCAAAGCGCTTTGCAGATCCTGCTATCCACCCATTCACTCACACACTGGTGGCGGCGGAGCCGCCATGCACCGGTGCTGGCCTGACCCACCAGGAGCAACTTGGGGTTCAGTGTCTTGCTCAAGGACACTTCGACATGCAGACTGCAGACAGAGCGGGAATTGAACCTCCTGACCCTCCGATCAGTAGTCGGCCACACTACACCTGCGCCACAGCTGGTAACAGATACCCAATGACATAATTTATCATCTTCTAAATCTTGACATTTCAGTATACTTAACTGAACAGAAATAATTGGTTTGTTGATTCACAATAGGATTTGTTCGCTATCATTCGCTATGGTTTTCTTTAGTAATGTAACGGTTAAAACTAAGAGAGTTAAAATGATGTAAAAAGAGATCATATTTTTTCCTTAATGGTCTTAGTGAAGGTAAAAGTACATAATAAATTCTATGGGAGCAACATCTATAGCAAGTACTTTTCAGTTAAAGTCGAACCGTAGCCCATCGATTTGCAACCTGCTCCAGAGTTAACGTATATTCAGATTTTTTTTTGCCCCGTAGCGAAGTACTGTGGCTTTGGCAGTAAAATACTGCCACAAACTTAAAAAAGCAAATTAGCAGATTTATGACACAAAAGTAAGGGCCCCGTTACACAACACGGAGATCGTTGACAGATTGGGCCAGTCTTTGACCTTTGGGATCATCTGGGAAATCCTTGTATGTTTTGGACTGAGTCAAAACTTTGAGGAGACTGTGGTGACTGTGGAGATCACTGAAGTTTGGCAGATCTCTCAACGATCACGAAATGCTTTCCACCCCTGTGTAAAGGGGGTATAACAAATTAATGAGAAAATGTTTGTACAATAATAAGGACTGCATATTTAAGAGGGAAAAAGTTGCACATTTATCAGAAAACCCTTTGCAAAATTCAAAGAAAATTTGTAAATTTAAGAGAAAAAGCTAATGAATTTACAGAACAAAATATCAAATTTACTGGCACTAATTGTGAAATTTGGGGCCAATACCAACACCGGTGTTGAAAATAAGTTGGCCGATGGCTAATACTGATTATTTCTTTTGTTTTTGTTTCCTTCTATTCTGTCTTCATTAGCAGTGAGACAAAGAAATATGCATTATAAGAAAATAACTGACTTGAAATACTTGGTTCAGTCCTGAGTGTTTTTTGACTTTGCAGCTGTAGTCTACTGTTGTCTGTTTCAGGGCAAAACCAATACCACACAACGGGGATACACTAGAAAAATAACGGCCAGTGCCAATGTCAGTCAATAAGGTGAATATCAGCCGATACAGATGTTAGGTCAATACATGCATGCGTCCCTAAAATTTATAGGAAATAAAGATAGAACTTGTGAACTATGTGAAAAGTAGCGATTGTGTTCACTGAATACTGTCTGTCATTGAAAGGTTTTTTTTTTTTAGCAATGACAGAAAAATCTGAAAGCCGTTCATCATTTTGACAGATTACACTGAGCATGTTAAGTTTTACTTGTAATTTCCAACTGTTCACTTTATAGCGCATATTAAATAGAGACTGAGTATTGTCTCACCAGTCTCTGTTCATCAGCTCCTTTAACAAACAAATGGATAATCTGCATGCTGTATACTGTAGGTTCATGATTAAAACTGAACATATGAACAAAACCAACAGCTACTCGGCATCTTATTGTATGAAAATTAAAATGACAGGTAATAACAGGTGATGGCAGAATTTTTTTCAACCCTCTCTGTCAAAATGACAGGTAAAGAGAAAGTGTAGCGCAACCTCTGGTGAAAAGAAAAGCCACAAATTTGTGAGAGAAGTTTGATACTGAAGAAGAAAGAACTGACCTATTACAAATATTCTCCATTATACTGATATACCACAATGTAATTTTTTAGGGGCCAAAAACTGCTGAAAATGGCTTTTTTCAGTAGTGAACATTGCTGACCATGTCCTGGCGTCTTTGCTTTAAAAAGATTATGAATGTAACGAAAGAGAAAGTGCATAAAGTAAAGCATGTTCTGACTGTCTGAGATTCAGGTATAGATGTAGAATCGGGTCTCTTCCCATCACTGCCAATGACATAGATGTAAAACCTGTGACCATCCTTAACCTCCAGACTGGTAAGAACTCACAGGGTTAAGCCCAGAACAGGGTTAAAAGGAAAATAAAACCAAAATACAAGTAAAACCTAATCAGAATTTTGTTTCCTTTGATGTCCTTATTAAACTGAAATGCTTATTTTGCTCCATCTGGAGACATAATCAGCCGACTCCTGCACAAAGGTAAAGGATTAATTAAGGTCTCAAAAGACACAAAGAACCTAAGGACCTCCTAAATGAACCCTCACAGGAGTCTTGATAAGCTGCCAGTTCTCTTTTTGGAACTAATGACAGCTTTTATAGAGTAGATGAAGGTTTACCATTTTCCCACCGGAGCGTCCATCATTCCAGGTGTACGAGCCGCTGGAGAATTCACTGCACGCGCTCGACAGTGACAACTCGCTACTGCTGCAGCTGCTGCGCGGGTATGCAGGGGCCGGTACCGTCAGACTCAGCTGGCTCACACACTTGGCCACAGGGAGACCCGGCTTTCCGCTAGACTGAAGCTGCTGCAAGACAGAAGATAAAACGATGTATCATAATGTTGGAATAACTTGTTAAGTATCTCTTTAAAATCGTGGCAGGGAGCTTATGAGGCCCATGAACGTACCTTCAACATTAAATGTTGGGATATTTTCCTATCACTATGCATTACGAGTGTTCGGCATGTAAACAGCTGGGTAGCGTTGCGTGTCTAATTGCTATCTCTCTGCGAATTTTGTGATGAAGGAAATTTAACAAAGACTTGATGGACAAATTAAAAATGACTAAATTGCTGAGGCACTGCACTTTTTAAGCTTTCCAAAAAAGCCAAAAATATCAATCAAATTTCCATGTGCAATCACCGCAGCACGGCAGATGTTTATCCAATTAGCATGTCGCCGCAGACAATTTGACGATGAAACTGGAGCTCCAAGCAGGAGCGATTAAAGAATCAGTTACATCCAAGCGACACTAATCTCATAAGTGTCACTTGTGCGTATCGCTTAACAAAACTTATTAATGGACATGTGGTACTTTTGCACATTCAGATTACAAGGTGATTCATAACTCACTCCAAGGCCATTCCTGCACTCTGCTAGCACGTGTTAGCGTTTATCAGGTGGCATTCTCTGAGGGGGAAAGGGGGGAAAGAATAGAGCATCTTCAGCCTTAATGCATAATATATAAGATGACTAATGTACCACAATGTCCTGCGGAGTCATTTTTACTGAAGACGAGTCTCAATCGATGGTTTTCTGGTAATATGACAAGGACATATTCCTCTTAGAGCCAAGTGATACCACCAGCTCTTCCTGCCGAGCGCACCAGAGGGGTCACGGCTTCAGATTTTGAGTCTGTATTTTACTATCTTGCAATGACTCATCGACAGGAGGTGGGGGGGGGGGGGTATGTTACAGACATTTACTCACGCTCAGATTAGAGGGGGACTCTGTATTCCTGGAGAGTAGGAAAGGCTTGCTCTTCTCCGGCTCCAGAAGCAAATCTGCTGCGGACAGGTCCATGATACGGGAGTGGAGTTTCTGAAGGTCAAAAGACGAGGACACACAAAGGTGAATTCTTGACTTCAGGGGTCCCAAGAAATGTAAGAATCTCAATACCAATGGCATGCTTGCACACAAGCGTTAATTTATTTGTTTGCATACTGGACAACAGTGCAGACCAGTGGAAAAAAATGTCTTAAAATGAGTGTTGCCAGACAGAGACGGCATGCACATAATCATCATCTAAATCTCTGGTAGCATCCGACTGTAAAAAGAAAATAAGAAAACCGCAGACTAGAGCCACTTTAAGGGAAATCTCAGTAATGATAAATCCCCTCAATCTAAAAATGAGAAGAAGTAAATCAGAAATAATTATTCAAAGAATTTCTCCAAATTCTCAAAGAGCCGCTCCGTGGGCTGAGGCTGGGCAATATTTTACCCATCAGATTTCCTCCACTGGAGCCACACCGAGCCCGGATTCATCCCTCCCGCTCAAAGTCGTTAATGTCATCGGCCAGAAAAGAACTAATATGAATAGGAAATAATTACATCAGGGAGTAAGGGATTGCTTTGATTTTCTTTTTCTTTTCCCGTATGCTAGTCTGCCGACTCTTCGCTGTTATTCAACTCTCCTTAATGCTTAAGAGGGAAGGATACAAAACCAAATACATTTCCACATATTAATCTCAGAAGTTAATTACACTGGATTCCCTGAGCTCAAATTAACTCCAACTGGAAATATATAGGAACGGAACACTTGATCTTAAGCTGCATTTCCTGCCAAGGGTAAAACTAACGCTCATTCAGGAAATATATGTATAGATACTTTGGTGCCCTGGTATATGATGACTTTTTTTAGATTATGTGATTAAAGTAAAATGCAATTTCTCATGCTGTGCACCCATGGAAGACAAATATCTATTGGAGAAATGGACGCGTGATACACAAGTGAAAGTCACCTTCACTGTGCTTTGAAAATCAACTACTCCAATTTCCCCTCAAAATAAAAAGCTGTAGATTCACCTTCAATTGCATTAAATTCCCTAAAACTCTTCGATGGCAGTTGATATTGACTTTTGTGAGCTGTACAAGAAAAAGTGAAGGAATACGGCATCTAATGATACCAAGCTCTATTGTTTTTGTCTCTTAAGAGCAAACAACCAAACCCTATTTCTAAACTCAAACTTTTCACAAAAAACATTGAAAAGACATGCTTCTTTTGTATTAGTTTGCCTTTCATTTTCTTTTCTTTTGTCACCAAGTATGTAGTAATGGCGCCATGGAAACGAATCAATGCCCACTTTCAATACATTTGCTACACACAGGCAAGCAAAATAAAATACAGCTAAAAACATTTTTAGCATTTGTAAAATGGCACACTCAAGATGCTGGACTGCAAAAATAAAGAAATAATTGAATAAATAAATAAAATAAAATAAATATTCAGTCATTGCTTGGACTATGGGGCGGCTGTGGTGCAGGTGTAGTGTGGCCGACTACTGATCAGAGGGTCAAGGGTTCATTTCCCACTCTGTCTACATGTCGAAGTGTCCTTGAGCAAGACACTGAACCCCCACTTGCTCCTGGCGGGTCAGGCCAGCATCGGTGCATGGCAGCTCCGCCGCCATCAGTGTGTGAATGGGTGGATAGAGGGGTCTGTAAAGTGCTTTAGTCATCTAGAGAAGAAAAATAGCGCTATATAAGTGAACGCCATTTGTGGCACTTTTCTAATCAGTTTATCCCTTTAATCATTGGTTTTATAGAATAGAATAGAATGGACTTTATTGTCATTGTACAGCTGTACAGTATAACAAAATTGTGGGTGCTCCATCAGGCTACTGCATAATAAGGTAAGAGAGAAGGATAAGATAAAACACGGCTACAGAACACACAAATAAACACATGCCTGAAACAAAAAAAGCCCAGGATTCTGGAAATACACAGGTATGGTAGTGGCTTCACGGATGGAACTATATACATAAAAGTGTGGAGTGCTGAACACACAAATGAGTAAAATGGCCCCAGAATTATGGATTCAGAATTATGGAAAATATAATATAAGTAGTGGTTTCACGGATGGGTAAATATACATGAAAGTGTGAAGTGCAAAGACAGGTGAGTTATTGTGATAAATTAAAAAGGTCCTCAGTTCTGTGCATATGAGGGTTCGGAGGGAGGGGGGTGGGGCCTCTGACTGTTTGCAGTTCGGATGGCCCAGGAGAAGAAACTGTTTGTCAGTCTGGAGGTGTGGGACCTGATCAATCTGAACCGTCGACTAGAGGGAAGCAGGTCGAACAGGTGGTGGGCGGGATGTGAGGGGTCTCCTGTGATGGCCTTGATCCTTCTGAGACAGGACGATCTGGAGATGTCCTCCAGGGAGGGCAGAGGGCCGCCAATGATTTTTTTGGGTGGTGGTGATGACCCTCTGCATAGCCTTCCTGTTCTCAGCTGTGGAGCTGGCGTACCACACTCCCAGAAGTAGGTGATCACCCTCTCCACTGAGTGGTGGTAGGCTTGCAGCAGCTTCTGGTCCAGGTTATTCTTCCTCAGGACACAGAGGAAGTGCAGCCGCTGCTGGGTTTTCTTCACTAGGGCCTTGGTGTTGACAGTCCAGGAGAGGCCAGAGGAGATGCGGGTGCCCAGGAACCTGAAGGCAGGAATGGTTTCCATGCAGTCACCATTTATGAGGAGGGGTGGGGGTGATCTTGTCTGTTCTTCTTAAAGTCCAGTAAGAGTTCTTTGGTTTTTTGGACAATCAGTTTCAGGTTGTTTGCTTGGCACCACAGCAACAGATTCCCTACCTCTGCCCTGTATGTCTTCTCATCATCGTCAGTGACGAGCCCAACCAAGGTGGTATCATCCGCGTACTTCACGATGATGGTGGTTGGGTGGCTTGGAATACAGTCAAAGGTGTACAGGGAGTACCTTAGAGGGCTTAGCACACAGCCCTGGGGGAAGCCAGTGCTGAGAGACAGTGTGGAGGAGTGGTGGTGGCTGAGCCTGACTGTTTATGGGCTGTTGGTGAGAAAGTTTTTTTTTTTTTTTTATCCAGGATCGGTGGGTGGGGGGGCTCTGGAGGAGGTGCAGTTTATTGATCAGAATGTCCGGGATGATGGTGAAATATGAGCTGTGGTCCACAAAGAGCATCCTCACGTCGCTCCTTGGGTTCTCCAGGTGGGTCAGCACTCTGTGGAGTGTGGTGGCGATGGTGTCTTCATTAGACCAGTTTTCTCTGTAGGTGAACTGGTGGGGGTCGAAGGAGAGGGGAAGACAGTCCCTGATGTGCTGGGACACCAGTCGTTCAGAACACTTCATGACTACAGACGTGAGTGCTATGGGTCTATAGTCGTTCAGGCTGTCAATTGTGGACTTTTTGGGGATGGGGATGATGGTGGAGGCCTTGAGGCAGGAGGGGATGGTGGCATGCATCAGGGAGAGGTTGAACAGCTTGGTGAGGATCTCTGTCAGCTGGTCAGCACATGCTTTGACCACCGCTTCTGGGATGCCATCAAGACCAGCAGCTCCATGGGGGTTCACTGCTCTCAGTTGCCTCCTCACCTCATGAACCTGTAGAGAGAGAGGGGAAGGGGATGAGAGAGAGGGGGTGGAGGGGGGGACGAGATGGGGGGAGGTGAGCTGAAATTTGGTAAAGAAACTGTTAATCTCCTCTGACAGAGTGAGGCTGCTGTCCAATGTTGGGGGCCCTGGCCCCTGTAGTTGGTGAGGGCCTGGATGCCTCACCACATCTGTCGAGGGTTGTTATCTGTGAGGAAGCCCTCCACCTTCCTCCTGTAGGCGTTCTTAGCATGTTTTATGCCTCTTCTCAGGTTGGCTCTGGCAGTGCTGTACAGAGATGTCTCTCTGCCTGAAGGCTGAGTTGCAAGCTCTGATCAGAGCTTGGGCCTAACTGGTCATACATAGTTTCTGGTTTGGAAAGACCCGAATGTGTTTGGTGACTGTCACATTTTCTACACAGCATTTAATGTAGAAGAGGACAGACTTGGTGTAGGAGTCCAGGTCCTGCTGTTCAAAGATGCTCCAGTCTGCACAGCTAAAGCAGTCCTGTAGCTGGAGGAAGGCATTTTCAGGCCAGGTTTTAACTGTTTGTTTGGTTGGGGGGTGGGGGGACTCTTCCTCGGGAGGGTGTAAGCAGGTATTAGAAGTAGGGAAAGATGGTCTGATTGTCCAAGGTGAGGGAGGGGGGTGGCTCTGTAGGTGTGCTTAATGTTGCTGTAAACATGGTCCAATGTTCTATCCCCTCTTGTGGAACACTTAACATGTTGGTGGAATTTGGGGAGTACAGTCTTTAAGCATGCTTTGTTAAAATCCCCTGCAATAATGTGGACTGTGTCGGGGTGATCAATTGCGGTTATCTACTGGATATAACATACTTCCTACATGTTGCAGCACACTTTGATTGGCTAAATGGCTGTCAGGTTTCAGTGGGTGAGGGCTTCCTGAACCCAGCTAAAAAGAGTTACTGTAAGTTGGTCAATCACTCAATTAGAGCGACGAGTGGGACTCCCAACACTTGAGATGGAGGCTATGCTGCTTTTCCTTCCCCCCAGCATTTTGCAAGTTTTCTTTATTTTTGTCTCCATTATTATACAATAAAACTGAACTGTCTAACAAGAGCCTGGAAGCCCTGAGGAGACTCCCAGTGAAGGACCGCGACGGCTGGTCAGCAGAGCACACAGACTGGGAGCTACATGGTAGAAGCTAACAGATAAGCTCTCGTCTCCCAATGAAAGAACCTGACAGCCAAACATTATATTCATATATGTACAGTGCATCTAGAAAGTATTCACAGCGCTTCATTTTTTTCCACATTTTGTTATGTTACAGCATTATTCCAGAATGGATTATATTCATTTTTTCCTCAAAATTCTACACACAATACCCCATAATGACAATGTGAAAAAAGGTTTTTTTGAGATTATTGCTAATTTATGAAAAATTTAAAAAACAAGAAATCACATGTACATAAGTACTCACAGCCTTTGCTCAGTACTTTGTTGATGCACCTTTGGCAGCGATTACAGCCTCAAGTCTTTTTGAATGTGATGCCACAAGCTTGGCACACCTATCTTTGGCCACTTTCACCCATTCCTCTTTGCAACACCTCTCAAGCTCCATGAGGTTGGATGGGAAGCGTCGGTGCACAGCCATTTTCAGGTCTCTCCAGAGGTGTTCAATTGGATTCAAGTCTGGGCACTGGCTGAGACACTCAAGGAGATTCACAGAGTTGTCCTGAAGCCACTCCTTTGATATCTTGGCTGTGTGCTTAGGGTTGTTGTCCTGCTGAAAGATGAACCGTCATCCCAGCCTGGGTCAAGAGCGCTCTGGAACAGGCTTTCATCCAGGATGTCGCTGTACATTGCTGCATTCATCTTTCCCTCTATCCTGACTAGTCTCCCAGTTCCTGCCACTGAAAACCATCTCCACAGCATGATGCTGCCACCACCATGCTTCACTGTAGGGATGGTATTGGCCTGGTGATGAGTGGTGCCTGGTGTCCTCCAAACATGACGCCTGGCATTCACGCGAAAGAGTTTAGTCTTTGTCTCATCAGACCAGAGAATTTTGTTTCTCATGGTCTGAGAGTCCTTCAGGTGCCTTTTGGCAAACTCCAGGCAGGCTGTCATGTGCCTTTTACTTAGGACTGGCCACTCTACCATACAGGCCTAATTGGTGGATTGCTGCAGAGATGGCTGTCCTTCTGGAAGGTTCTCCTCTTTCCACAGAGGAACGCTGCAGCTCTGACAGAGTGACCATTGGGGTCTTGGGCACCTCCCTGAGTAAGGCCCTTCTCCCCTAATCGCTCAGTCTAGATGGCTGGCCAGCTCTTGGAAGAGTCCTGGTGGTTCTGAACTTCTTCTTTTATGGATGATGGAGGCCATTGTGGTCACTGGGACGGTCAAAGCAGCGGAAGTTTTTCTGTACTCTTCCCCAGCTTTGTGCCTGGAGACAATCCTGTCTCGGAGGTCTATCGACAACTTCTTTGACTTCATGCTTGGTTTGTGCTCTGACATGCACTGTCAATTGTGGGACCTTATACAAACAGGTGTGTGCCTTTCCAAATCATGTCCAATCAACCGAATTTACCACAGATGGACTCCAATTAAGCTGTAGAAACATCTCAAGGATGATCAGTGGAAACAGGATGCACCTCAGCTCAATTTTGAGCTTCATGGCAAAGGCTGTGAATACTTATGTACATGTGATTTCTTAATTTTTTAGTTTTAATAAATGTGCAAAAATCTCAAAAAACTTTTTTCATGTTGTCATTATGGGGTATTGTGTGTAGAATTGTGAGGAAAAAATGAATTTAATCAATTTTGGAATAAGGCTGTAACATAACAAAATGTGGAAAAAGTGAAGCGTTGTGAAGACTTTCTGGATGCACTGTATATGCATGGGCCACCAGGCTTGGAAGCCCCTAGATTAAAATAAGTGTCCCCAGGCTGGTGGTGCATGATACTACACTAAACAGTATAAACTGCATTCACACATTCTCCAGAATGAAGTGAATGGCGATGCAGTTCATTTAATGATTACGAAGTGTCAATTAAAGCTGAGTTTCCAGATGTTTCACACACTACCTTTTAAGCAACACTATGTAAGATGTTCCCCTTAAAATAATGTTTCCAAAATCATTTTGGTGGTACATCAATTTTTGACCAGATGAATTCCTCTTCCGAGGGCACCTCGTTGGGGCAGTGCTTAGCACTATGGTAGCACAGCAAGAAGGTCATGGGTTCAGTCCCACCTCTGACCATCAGTGACCATTCTGTGTAGAGTTTGCATGTTCTCCGGGTATTCTGGTTTCCTCCCACAGGCCAAAAACATGCAGATCAGGTTAATGTGCATAAACTGGGGATTCTAAATTTTCCTTAGGTATGAATGTGAGAGTGAAAGGTTGTCTGTCTCTGTGTGCACCCCCCCTCCAGCAATCTGATAAGGATTAAGTGGTTGAAGATGTATGTATGGAAGGAATTCCTCTTCCATTATAGTTCAACTAGGCCTACAGCAGCACTATATAGCTTTGATTTTTCTGTTAGGAACACTGAAAAGATGACAAGTGGCCCGATTTAGAGCCTGATTCGCATTAGCCAGTCATACGGCAGGACTTTAGTCACTAACTAACAAAGCACACTATGACTGGCTATTGGAACTCAGGCTGTAAAACATGCCAGTTGTCATCTTTTCAGTGTTCCTACTAGGAACAGGAAAGTTACACAGTGTTGCTTTGAAGCAAAATGTTTGTAATTAGTTGCTAGCACAGGAGCGTACAGTTCCCACTTCCTTGGTAGTCATGACAGCAAGACAGCAATGACAGAATGCTTAATACTAGAACTTTGTCCATATAAGAGATGGGCGTGGCTGCAGTGGCATCCATTTATATGATAGTCTATTGTGAACATACAGGAGTTTTTAGAGATCAGACTAGGGCTTCGCCGATTACTTGTTTACTCTCTCATCAAAATATGGTCACTGTAACTCCAAAAAACAACAACAACAACAACAAAAGTGTAGTGGTGTCAGTAACTGAAAGTAAGATGCATCAAAACTACAGTGTTCCAATTCTAATACCAATATTGGAAATGCCATCAATACTGGTGAAGAATGCTAGAATGGGTATTGAACGGTACACCAGTCTGTGCACCAATCTTATAGCACATAACTGATTAACTCAGAAACTGCACCCAGCTCCTTCAAGTTACTTCCTTAAGCTCTGCATAACATAACATACAGGATATTGGCAAGTCTTCTTCACTGCTTTAAAACAGTACACAGGAAGTTGAAATATTTCTAGATTTAAATTTTTCAGTTGTTGTAATATAGCTTTTACAGTCTTTGATTTTAAAGTTTATAATGTTTTCTTTTAATCAGTATGGTTGCTTGTTATTTTGAAGGAATTTTTATTTATGATTTTTTTGCTTGTCCTTTTTCAGAAAAAAGAAAATTTTATGGCATTGACATGTATTTGTTCGTGTTTTATAAAGGGTTTAACCCAAGCCCCCCTGTGTCTACCTGTGTCTATTCCAAAAACTGCTTGAGTTTTAGTAATATTTCAAAATTCAATGTATTGTGAAAGCTGTAGCACTGTTATTTTCAAAACCTAAAAATCTGTGCCTGTCCCGTGTCACATCACCAAAGTCCCTCTGCTGTCCATAGAGGATGGGACTGGCTGAAGGCACAGGAGCCTCTGATCTTATCGTAGGGTGCTGGATTTCACCTCCTCAGCACCCTCATCAACCATTCAGTCAATAGTGTCACAGGGTCACAGGGAAAGGTAGTTGAAGGAAACGCTAGATGACAAGGCTCACTGAAAGCTGCTTGAAAAAAAAAAAGTTAGGCTCAAAGCTGAGATGAAAGTCAAAAAATGTTAACCGTGTTATTCCTAGCAAGACTGTAAATATTGGCCTTTTATTAACTGAAGTCAACTGGCGTAATTCTGTTACCCCAGCAGCCATATATAAGAAATAGAAAAGATGTCCCTCATTTTGCTCTTTGCTGTTGTTCTTTTGACAGTGGTCATATTTCAAAATAATGAATTTCAGGCCAGAATAACTTCCAAATAAATATGTCTGCATCGGTACCCTCTGTTAAAAACACACATCGCTTGAGGCGTCGCGAAACACACCCACGTATACCCAAGAGAGAACAGACAAGGATACACATTAATTCACAGCCCCCCCACCCCCCCACCCCACACACACACACTGAGCTGTACCCATAATGCTCACCTGCATAACCTGATCTATATGTCTGAGTCATCACAGAGGTATTTCCAAAAGCTCCAGCCACACACTACCCACCAACTACAGCGGCAAATGAGACAAATCTTCAGGCGAACTACTAAAGAAAGACAAAGTGAGATATACGGCACCCTATTAAAAACAGGCTGCTGGTATTCAAATTTCAAACTTTTTTAAACAGGAACTTTTCACAGGTTGACTAAACAATCTGCAAGGCTGCAGGAGCAGTAATGAGACCGTGGCGTTCATGCTGTGTCCTGTGCGGGCTCTGAGGTCGAGAAAAAAAAAAAAAGAAGAAGAAGAGGAAAAGCATTTTTGTCCGAGTAATGGGTGTCTCCACCGCCACTGGCCTGAGCAGCGTTTAGCGTGCGAGAACAGCACACCTGCTTGTAACAGAGCGCAGCTTATACAAAAACGCTCTATTCCTTAATCTATTAGACTTTAGACTACTGAATATGAGAACTGTTTAAGGAAAACAAATTGAGCTTGAGGCAGCAAACGTGCACAGATAGTGGGGTTGCTATCAAGCGCATTATGTTTCTTTATCAGAGGAATTCAAGATGCCTGCAGGGAACCAGGGAACATTTAATTACCGATAAGCAAAAGGTCCACAGCTAGATGGGGAACTGTACACTCATATGGGTGATTAAGTCTTCGTCTGCTTGAGGCTCGGGGAGAGAAAAGAAATGAAAATACAGCCTGATTATTTCCATATCTTCATTAGTAACTCTACTAATTACTAAAGTAAGTTAAATACAAAACTAATTTGTAATACGACCAATATAATATAATAAAAAAAGAAATGTCGCACTCAAACTAAGTTCCTTTGCAGCACCTCAGCAGCGAGACCTTAAATGAGAAATCTGCAGAAATAAGAGCACTAACATAATATTCAAGGAAAGATAAAAAAGAAAAATTGGTAGTTTATTAAACTAGTTTATCACTAAGACAAAAAAGGCTGCAGATGTCTCCTTACATTTCAAAAGCAAGCTAAATGTATAACATATAAAAACCATCTTGTTGAACTAAAAAAACAACTAGTAGTTGGTTCCTTCTGTTAAAAGTTTAAATCAAAAGCTACGCTAAACAGCTAGCTACAATGATCATGAAAAACAGCCCCAAAATAATGTAGACAAAATAATGTAGGGTGAAGGATAAAGGATCTGCATCTATGTGTTTATTAGTGAGAGATGATTCAGATGTGCTAACTGTTTGTATGAATTAGATTTTTTGCTTAAAAGCTAGGCTAACATGCACTGAGCTAAGCTAGTCAGCTGCTGGCGCTGTACAGAGTTGACTGGAGTTGCCAACCGTCCCGTTCATTGGGATAAATATGTTTGTCTCAAGCGGAATGTGCATTGTCCTGTATATTTAAGGCTGCCTTAATGAACGAGTTAGGCTGGGCTGAAGCCCAAGGGCCTACAAAGACCAGGGCCTATCATGAGCCAATGAAAAAGATCACATTGTTGTTAATTGCTCAAATTCTATGTCCATCACTTGATATTTATGTGTGGCTGTTGATTGGTCTAATTTACAAGTGTCTCATGTGGGTACCACATAACAATAGCCTATCAGAGGAATTGTTTTGACATGTGACTATGCAAGCACCAGTGAGAGCTGAGGTAAGAACTAATTAGCTTGGTCAAAATGTCCGAAAAAAGTTTGAAAGTGGCACTCATAAAAATTATTGAGAGGAAAAGAGCTTAGGGAAAACGAATTGCTCAAAAAATCCCGAAGCGTAAAGGATTTTTCTAAGCTGGAGCATCGAGTGGAGGCGGAGATGGTGCACGGGGGGAGACAGGTGGGCCATTAAAGCACTCACCTGGAGGAGAAGGGAGAAGAAAGGCCATGACTGCTTACATCAGACAGCTGTGCGTGGGACAGTGGACTCCGAACTTGGTAAAAAGTAGACTGGATCAAGCATGCATCCATAGAGTATGATATATTTGTGAGCTGGACTTATAGGACATAATGAAGATTTTTTCTTTAAAGAAGGCCAGAAGAAAACACTTCTAAAATGGTAAGACATGCTATTTGCAGTGCTTTGCAGCCACCTGCGCAGGTTTTAAATTGCTGCTGCTGCTGGTTTTATTCAATAAATAAAATGTACATATAAATACAATATATAGAATATATATCTATACAGTAAATACATTCTATAAATTAGGATAACACAATAAAGTATGAGCACTTATTTCCATGTTGCGCATTGTTTGAATCAGGAATAAGATAAGATAAGATAAGATAAGCCTTTATTAGTCCCACAACGGGGAAATTCCAGGATTGCAACAGCACAGGGATAGCAACACTCAGAGCAACAATCAGAAGGCAAGAAAAAAAAAAAACAAAAAAAAAAAAAAAACAAAAAAAAAAACAAGCAAGCAAGAGCAGCTAATATACATATGTACGTATTACTATAAAATATATATATATACACACACACACAGACACACAGTGCAGAGCATTGTAGCTGGATGGAATAAATATATGAATATATGAACACACAGTGCAGAGCATTGTAGCTAGATGGAATAAATATGTAAATATATAAACACCCACAGTACGGAGCATTGCAGCTAGGTGGAATAAATATGCAAGTATATAAACACACACAGTGCGGAGCAATGTAGCTAGATGGAATAATATGTAGATATATAAATATATAAACACACCCAGTGCTGAGCATTGTAGCTAGATGGAATAAATATGTAAATATATAAACACACACAGTGCAGAGCATTGTTGCTAGATGGAATGAAACAGCATAACCGTCTACTTAGTTATCCTACATGGTATGATTATGTGCCCATACATATTCTCACCCTCCATAGCAACCGGTAAGTTCCTAGTTGTATGCCGGAGGGGACCATTGTGTAAGTCTATTGCATCTTTTGCATTCAAAAAACTATTAGTTTGTTACGTCTTTTTGCTATCTCTGCGAGCAGCCCTGCTTAGGTTGTACAGTCTGACAGCCGTTGGTAGGAAGGACCTACGAAACCTCTCGGTTGTGCACCTGGGATGATGTAGTCTGCTGCTAAATGAGCTCCTCAGTGCATTCAGTATGTCCTGCATAGGGTGGAACTCGGACTCCAGCAGAGATGACAGTTTAGCCACCGTCCTTCTCTCTCCTATCTCCTCCATCGGATCAAGGCGCTGCCCCAGGACAGAGCTAGCTTTCTTAATCAGTTTGTTCAGTCTCTTCCTATCGGCTGCAGTAATGCCACTGCCCCAGCAGACCACTCCAAAAGTGATGGCTGATGCCACCACCGTGTCATAGAATGACTTCAGCAGCGCCCCTTGTACACCAAAAGACCTGAGTCTCCTCAGCAGGAACAGCCTGCGCTGTCCCTTCTTGTAGAGTGCATCAGTATTGTGTGACCAGTCTAGTTTATTGTTCAGATGAATACCCAGGTACTTATAGGATGTCACCATCTCGATGTCTGTTCCCTGTATATTTACTGGTACTGTGAGGGGCTGCCCATGCCTGCGGCAGTCCACCACCAGCTCCTTAGTTTTCCTCGCGTTGATCTGGAGGCAGTTCCGATGGCACCAGTCCACGAAGTCCTGGATAAGCCCTCTGTACTCAGCTTCATCTCCATTGGAGATGAGGCCAACGATCGCAGAGTCATCAGAGAACTTCTGTAGATGGCAGTGTGTTGTGTTGTGTGAGAAGTCCGCAGTATAAAGAGTGAACAGGAAGGGAGCCAGCACCGTTCCCTGGGGGGCCCCCGTGCTACTGATGATCGTGTCGGACACACAGTCCCGGGTTCTCACAAACTGAGGCCGGTTCGTGAGGTAGTCCAGGATCCATGACGACAGGTGCTGGTCCACCCCTGCGCGCAGCAGCTTGTCCTTCAGGATCATCGGTTGGATGGTGTTGAAAGCACTGGAGAAGTCAAAGAACATGATCCTCACCATATTCCCGGGCTTCTCCAGGTGGGACAGAGAACGGTGAAGGAGGAAGATCACCGCATCCTCCACCCCAATGCCATGCTGGTAGGCGAACTGGAGTGGATCCATCGCTGGTTCCACCAGGGGGCGGAGGTGAGCAAGGAGCAGTCTCTCCAGGGTCTTCATCAAGTGGGACGTCAAGGCCACCGGTCTGTAGCTGTTCAGGTCTTTGGGGTGGGAAGTTTTTGGTACAGGTACCACACAAGATGTTTTCCACAGCTGTGGTACCCTCCCCAGTTTCAGGCTCATGTTGAAGATATACGTCACAATCCCACACAGCTGGTCTGCACAGGACTTGAGGAGCTTTGCGCTGATGCCGTCCGGTCCCGGCGCCTTCCTCGCCTTGATCTTCCTCAGCTCCGTCCTCACCTGGGTCCTGGTCAGGGTCAGGATGGGGGGCTGTGTGTTGGGAGTGGGGGGGTGTTGGTGGAGTGGGGAGTGGGCAGCAGGACTTGATTTCTTTAGAGGCAGCAGTGGTTGTTGTGCAGTCAGGGGGGAGGGCGGTTGGTCAAATCTATTGAAAAACAGATTCAGGTTGTTCGCCCACTCCCTGCCCCCTGTGGCCTGGGGGGAGGTATTCTGGAGCCCAGAGATGGTTTTGAGGTTTCTCCAGACCCCGCTGATGTCGCTCTGTTGCAGCTTGTCCTCCATCTTCTTCCTGAAGCTGTCCTTGCCTTCTCTGATCTTTCTCCTCAGCTCCCTCTGTACGGACTTCAGCATCCCCCTGTTCCCTGACCTGAAGATCCTCTTCTTCTCTCTCAGAAGTGTTTTTATCTCAGGGTTGATCCAGGGTTTGTTGTTTGAGTGACGCCGTATGGTCTTGGTGGGAACGGATTTGTCCACACAGAAGCTGAGGTAGCCCGTGAAGGTGTGAATGAGGCCATCGATGTCCTCACCATGTGGATCGCAGAGCTGCTTCCAGGCGGTGGCTTCAAAACAGCCCTTTAGGGTGTCCATTGTCTCCTCAGACCATAACTCCACAGTGTGCATGGCCGGAGGTTGTCTGTGCACTAGGGGTTTGTACACCGGCCGGAGATGAACCAAGTTGTGATCCGATCTCCCGAGTGGGGGGAGTTGTGATGAGGTGTACGCCTCCTTAGTGTTTGCGTAGAATAAATCCAGTGTTTTATTGTCTCTAGTGTGGCATGTGACGTCACCGTCACCGATGTAATTTAATGCTGAAGGCAGTAGCATTTGTCTTACTGTAAGAAGGGAAATCTCAGTAAGATAAAATATCCTAAATCAAGGCTTTATATGCTTGTTTTTCTCTCACAAGGTAATTTTGACAAGACAAGAATTTCTTTTTGTTGTGTAGTTTTCTGTAAGATTTTACTTGCTTTATGAAAGTTTTTACTTGTTTTAATTAATTTAATCTTACTTTGTTGGCAGATATTTTTTTCTAATTTTAACTAATAACTTTAAATAATATGGAAGATGTGGTCAGTGGTTTCAATAAATTTTTTGTAAACGTTGGTCCTGATTTCGCAAAATCAATAGTGACACCAGAAACAAACAACAGTGGTTCTGTGAATGAAATAGAAGATAGAAATCCAAACACAATCTTTTTGGGTGCAGTTACTGAAAAGGAAATTATCGAGACTGTGAGTAAATTTAAGAACAAAAAATCAACGGACTGGAATGAAATTGACATGACAATAGTGAAAAAAAGTAATTGAAGGAATTGTTAAGCCACTCCACGTACCAAAAGCCAGTTTAGTGCAGCTCGGGTGGTTGCTGAAGCAAAAACCCGGGTATGGGAGGAGTTCGGTGAGGCCATGGAACAAGACTTTTGGTCGGCCTCAAAGAGATTCTGGCAAACTGTCCGGCGGCTCAGGAGGGGAAAGCAGCTCCCCGTCCACACTGTGTATGGTGCGGATGGGACACTGTTGACTTCGACTGGGGATATTGTCGGGCGGTGGAAAGAATACTTCGAGGATCTCCTCAATCCCACTGATACGCCTTCCACAGAGGAAGCAGGGTTTGGGGACGAGGGGGATGACTCGCCTATCACAGGGGCTGAGGTTGCCAAGGTGGATAAAAATCTCCTTGGTGGCCGGGCCCCGGGGGTGGACGAGATTCGCCCTGAGTACCTCAAGGCCCTGGATGTTGTTGGGTTGTCATGGTTGACACGCCTCTGCAACATTGCGTGGAGGTTGGGGGCAGTGCCTTTGGCATGGCAAACCGGGGTGGTGGTTCCTCTCTTCAAAAAAGGGGACCGGAGGGTGTGCTCCAACTTTAGAGGGATCACACTCCTCAGCCTCCCTGGGAAGGTCTATGCCAAGGTACTGGAGAGGAGAGTCCGGCCGTTGGTCGAACCTCGGATTCAGGAGGAGCAATGTGGTTTTCGTCCTGGCCGTGGCACATCGGACCAGCTCTTTACCCTCTCGAGAATTCTTGAGGGTTCGTGGGAGTTTGCCCAACCAGTTTACATGTGTTTTGTGGACTTGGAGAAGACATTTGACCGCATCCCTCGTGGATTTTTGTGGGGGGTGCTTCGGGAGTATGGGGTATCGGGCTTGTTGTTACGAGCTATTCGGTCTCTGTACGACCGTTGTGAGAGTTTGGTTTGTATTGCCAACACTCGGTTGGAGTCATTCCCAGTGAGAGTTGGACTCCGCCAGGGCTGCGCTTTGTCACCGATCCTGTTCATAATTTTTATGGACAGGATTTCTAGGCGCAGCCAGGGAATGGAGGGTGTCATGCTTGGTGACCACAGGATCTCATCTCTGTTGTTTGCAGATGGTGTTGTCCTGTTGGCTTCATCCAGCAATGACCTACAGCTCTTGCTGGGACGGTTTGCCGCTGAGTGTGAAGCGGCTGGGATGAGAATCAACACCTCCAAGTCCGAGTCCATGGTCCTCAGCCGGAAAAAGGTGGATTGTCCTCTCCAGGTTGGGGACAGGCTCCTGCCCCAAGTGGAGGAGTTTAAGTATCTTGGGGTCTTGTTCACGAGTGAGGGGAAAATGGAGCGAGAGATCGGCAGACGGATTGGAGCAGCATCTGCAGTGATGCGGACGTTGTACCGGTCTGTTGTGGTGAAGAGGGAGCTTAGTTCTAAGGCAAAGCTGTCGATTTACCAGTCAATCTACGTTCCTACTCTCACCTATGGTCACGAGCTTTGGGTAATGACCGAAAGAACGAGATCGCGGATACAAGCGGCTGAAATGAGCTTTCTCCGTAGGATTGCTGGACTCACCCTCAGAGATAGGGTGAGGAGCTCAGTCATCCGGGAGAGGATCAGAGTAGAACCGCTGCTCCTCCACGTTGAAAGGAGTCAGTCGAGGTGGTATGGGCATCTGATTAGGATGCCTCCTGGACGCCTCCCACTTGAGGTGTTTCAGGCACGTCCCACTGGGAGGAGACCCCGGGGCAGACCCAGGACTCAGTGGAGAGACTATGTCTCCCAGCTGGTCTGGGAACGCCTTGGTATCCCCTCTGAAGAGCTGGAGCAGGTGGCTGGGGAGAGGGAAGTCTGGGCTTCTCTGCTTGAACTGCTGCCTCCGCGACCCGGACCTCCGGAAAAGCGGTAGAAGATGGATGGATGGATGGATGGTTAAGCCACTCACCTACATCTGTAACCTGTCATTTCAAACTGGTACATTTCCAGACAAAATGAAAATAGCAAAAGTAATACCTCTATACAAAACAGGAGACAGTCATCGCTTCACAAATTACAGGCCAGTCTCTTTACTCTCACAATTCTCCAAAATACTTGAAAAAATCTTCACTAAGAGACTGGATGATTTCATTGAAAAACACAACCTCCTTACAGATAGCCAGTATGGTTTTAGAGCAGATAAATCTACATCTTTGGCACTGATCGAACTTATAGAAGAAATTACTAGTTGTATAGATAAAAAAAAAGGTTGCTGTAGGAGTATTTATAGATTTAAAGAAAGCTTTTGACACCATTGACCACAGAATACTACTAAGGAAACTGGAAAGGTATGGGATAAGAGGGGTAGGACTGAGTTGGGTGGAAAGTTATTTAAGTAACAGACAACAATTTGTACAAATTGGTGAGCACAAATCACCCTTCATGGACATCACTTGTGGTGTGCCCCAGGGGTCAGTTTTGGGACCCAAACTCTTTATTTTTTATATAAATGACATATGCCAAGTATCAAAAATTCTGAAATTTATTTTGTTTGCGGATGACACAAATATCCTTTGCACTGGTGAGAATTTGCAGCAGGTTTTAGAGGTGGTCACAACTGAAATGAAAAAGTTAACGCAGTGGTTCAACAAAAATAAATTATCTCTAAATCTAAAAAAAACAAAGATTATGTTGTTTGGAAATTATAAAATAAATCATGAAATAATGGTAACGATAGATGATACCAGAATAGAAACAGTACAGGAAAATAAGTTTCTGGGGGTGACGCTTGACAATAAAATCTGCTGGAAACCTCACATCAGTCACATCCGGGCCAAGTTAGCAAAATGTATAGGCATACTGGGGAAGACAAGACACATCTTGGACTATAAATCATTGGTCTTATTGTACAATTCACTGTTTTTACCTTAACTATTGTGTAGAAGTCTGGGGAAACACCTACAAGACCAACCTACAGTCAATATGCACATTACAAAAAAGAGCTATAAGGATAATAAACAATGCAGGATATAGAGACCATACCAATTCGTTGTTTTTAAAGTCACACGTCATAAAGTTCATCAATTTAGTTAAATTTAAGACAGCACAAGTAATGTACAGGGCAATTAATAATCAACTCTCAACTAATATACAAAAAATATTTTAAAAAAGAGACAATGATCATAATTTGAGAGGAGACTTAAACTTTACAAAACTCAAGATACGAACAACCAAGAAAAGTATGTGCATATCTGTCTGTGGAGTGGATTTGTGGAACAGTCTGGAGCCGAAACTGAAACTATGTACAAACAGAAATCAATTCAAAAAGAGGTATAAACATTATTTGCTGAAAGGATATATGTTAGAAGGGTAGTATTTATATGTACGATTCATTATGTTCACTCTGGGACATTATGGGACACTATGGAATGGTGGGTGGGACAGCACTGTGTATATCTGTGTTGTTTGAGGCTGGTTTTGATGTATGGACATCAATGTATGTTAGGATGGATGGGTGTTAATGTTGATTTGTAAAAAATACAGTAATTTGTTTACTTGGGGTCTTAAAGGTGGTAATTTGTATATAATTCACATGGGTGTATTTATGGAAAAGAGGAGATGGAATTAATAAGTGTTCACTTCTTCCTTCTCCCTTTCGAACAGTGTATACTGTTTATTGCATTTGTCATTTGTTTGTTTTTGTTATACTTTTTTTGTTCGAAATAAAGTATCTATCTATCTATCTATCTATCTATCTATCTAACTAGAATTATCTATTGCCAGAATGTTTTTTTAAGTAAAAATAGCTGAGAACAGAGCAAGAAAAACTGACTTATCAAATTGCGTAAAACAAGTTAAAACTATTGCAAAGCATGTGCAATTTTCTTACACATAAACTGCAAAGCAAGAGTAAATATCCTGTCAAATAAAAAAACAAGCATAAACAGCCATAGTTTATTTTATTTTACTTATATTTGACTTTTTGCAGTGTAGTTGTGTTTTCTAGCTCAAAGTTCCATCAAACCTGACGTTGAATAGCAATATTTTTTAAGGTAATACTATTATGACAACACTAATGTCTACAACATGGTGGCATTGAGCAATAGTTAAAACCCTCTGCCCTTATTTGGCTGTGAGAAAGTTGGCAACCCTAGATTTGACAGATGTTCATGTGCTCAGTGTGTAACCCTAGAAAATGCTTTTTTAATGACATTTGCGGATAACAAGTGAGGTGCAGTCCCAATGTCTCTGTCTCCGTGAAAAACTGCAGATCAGACTTCCCTTCAAAACTGCTGAGGCTGTGATGCTATGGGAATAAGAGGAATAGGTGGCGGCTAAATTATCAGCAATGGAAGTCACATGAACAAAGGTTGTCCAATGTTATAAACACTTTTAACTTGTACCAAAAAAGACCTCAGGAAAAACTTTCCATCAATTGCATATTAATATTTTGCTATTAATTCTTTTTCAGCTCAAAAATCAACATACGCTCTCTGTATCACAACATAATGTGGGCAGCAAAATCAAAAGATCATGCTTATTCATAGGGTCTGGTGAAGAAAAATTCAACAAATTTTAAATGAATATTACAGTTGGCATTCGGGTGACTTTGTTATCTATGACTGGAGACAAGCTTGTCTCTAATGTGTTTCAAAGGCTTTCCTGAATGAGACATTTTATTTCGGAATATTTGCTTGTACTAAACAAGTGAATAATTGAAACTGTGGTCCTGTTTTCTGTCAGACTTGGTTGTGTGAAATGACTGCACATCTTCCGTCTCCGTTTTGATTACAACTTCAAACCACAGCAACAGTCAGAAGATGTTTCATCTAATTTAATGCTTTTTTCAGTCATTCTCTCTAACATGACATATTCTTCTGATAGTTCCCTAAACACTTATTGGAGTAAGTAAACAAGTATGGCAGGTATGCTAAATTTAAATATTTCCACAAATATGCATTTTAATTTTTGAGAATTAAAAAAAAATGTTTCAAGTATAGATGAACACAACGTGCTTAACCACAAACAAAAATAATATTTCATGTCCTTAACCCTTATGCTAATGACTTTAACAAAAGCCAGGATTTAGCAAACCTGGGGTCTCATGTACAGAGACATGCATGGACTTCCTACTGAAAGATGACGTACATTTACATCAAGAAAACGTCGTAAGAAAAAAAAAAAACAATCCAGATGTATGAAACAGTGCGTACGCAGGAATCCAAGCACATTTCCTTTGCACATCCCCATCTGCTTGAAATTGAACGCGTGTGAGGAAATACCGGACTCCTCCCTTGACATGCCTCCAGTTGAATATGCAATTAGATGCAAATAGATATGCAAACAGATGTATACAAGCACTGCACATTGATTTATTGAGTTAATCAAGACATCCTACAGAATAATATCAGGGTGGCTGTCTGCCAGCTGCAGCTCAGTAGAAGTGGGGCGATGCAGCAGGACAATGACCCTAAACATTGACGTAAATCTACTACAGAGTGGCTTAAACAGCAACAAAGCAAATCCAGCTTTTGGAGTGGCCCAGTCAGAGTTCAGAACTGAATCCAACAGAGGTGCTGTGGAAAGAGCTCAAAAGAGCCCTTCACACCGGACATGTGAAGAATATGGCTGAGCTGAAGCAGCTCTGTGAGGAAGGATGGTCCAAAATTCCTCCTGAACATTGTGCAGGTCTTATCAGCAGTGACCACATCTGTCTGTTGGGGGTTATTGCAACATTCGACCAGTTATTAAATCAAAGTTCACTTATTTTTTCCATCAGCACTGTGAATGTTCAAGCATTAATGGATGTTTCCAATAAAGTCATGAAATATAATTGTGTTGTAGAAGGTTAAGCACACTGTGTTTGTCTGTACTTGGGACTTCGATGTGTATCAGATCACAATTTATGACCAATTAATGCAGAAAACCAGGCAATCCCAAAGGGTTCACATACTTTTTCTCGCCACTGTAAATACTATAACAAAACTCACAAAAACTACACAAAGAAAAAAAAAAAGAATATTTGGGCCCAACCCTACCTATTTCCAAGCTAAGTAAAGTTAAGCATCTTTGAGTCATAGTTTTAGCAAATAAAGTCAGAGCAGTAAATAGAAAGAAAGTCTTCTGTAGAAAGTTTCTGTCCTTTATGACAAAGATAAATATAGGCATTTAAACAGCTCACCCACATATGAGCGGAGAACTCATAATAGGCACCCTGAACATCCACAGAGGCGTGATTGCATTATAATTAATTCTTACATTGAATCACCCTGTTGTTGGAGGAAATATTATTAAATAATGAGGAGGTTTCGAAAGGAAAAGCCCACATGTTTTAAAAAAAGAACGACAGCTAATTTTTCCTACTGAGTCAGGATGTGTTAAAATAAATGTTTAAAAGGAAAAACATCACGTAACTTTGTTCCTTATGACCTGTCTTACACACATACAATACCAGTGATGACTCATCCATCCATCCATCCTCTACCACATTTCCGGGGTTGGGGTTGCAGAGGCGGCAGTCCAAGCAGAGATGCCCAGACCTTCCTTTCCCATCCACCTGCTTCAGCTCTTCAGAGAGGACACCAGCGTGTCCCCACGCCAGCCGGGATTCATAGTCTTTCCAGAGCGTCCTGGGTCTGGCCCGTGGTCTCTTCTCAGTGGGGCGTGTCTAAAACACCTCAGGTGGCAGGCATCCAGGAGGTATCCTGATCAGATCCCCAAACCTCCTCAACTGGCTCCTTTCAATGTGGAGGAGCAGCAGCTCCATTATGAGCCTCTCCCAGATGACTGAGCTCCTCACCCTCTCTCTAAGAGTGAGTCCAGCAGTCCTAAGGAGAAAGCTCATTTTAGCCATTTGTATACGCGATGTTATTCTTTCAGTCCTTACCCAAAGTTCATGATCATAGGTGAGGGTAGGAACGTAGACTGACTGGTAAATCGACAGCTTTGCTTTAGAGATCAGTTCCCTCTCCACCACAACAGACCGGTAAAACATCTGCATCACTGCAGATGCTGCTCCAATCCGTCTGTCAACCTCCTGCACCATTCTCCCCTCACTCGTGAATACAACCCCATGAT
The DNA here is from genome assembly GCA_020510985.1 of Pholidichthys leucotaenia. NCBI lineage: Eukaryota > Metazoa > Chordata > Actinopteri > Cichliformes > Pholidichthyidae > Pholidichthys > Pholidichthys leucotaenia. Next base: position 35,861,351 of record CM035845.1, on the reverse strand, counting down.
ACTTGAACTACTCCACTTGGGGCAGGACCCCGTCGTTGGACTTGGAGGTGCTGATTCTCACCCCGGCCGCTTCACACTCAATAGCAAACTACTCCAGTAAGGCCTGCATCTTTATCTGCAAATAGCAGAGATGAGATCCTGTGGTCACCAAGCATGACACCCTCCATTCCCTGGCTGCGCCTAGAAATCCTGTCCATAAAAATTACAAACAGGATCGGTGACAAAGGGCAGTCCTGGCAGAGTCCAACTCTCACTGGGAATGAGTTTGATTGATTGTTGGCAATACGAACCAAACTCTTACAATAGTCGTATAGGGACTGGATAGCTCATAGCAGCAAGTCCGATACCCCATACTCCCCAAGCACCCCCTCACAAGACACCACACAGGACGTGGTCTAATGCTTTCTCCAAGTCCACAAAGCACATGCAGACTGGCCGGGCTCACACAAACCCTCAAAGGTTCTCGAGAGGGTAAAGAGTTGGTCTGATGTGCCACGGCCAGGACAAAAACCACATTATTCCATGTCCCAAAAGCCAGTTTAAAAAGCTGGAGATCAGATCGTTGAGGTCTCCGCCTCCGACCACCACCTGATCCACATAGCACCGGACCCCCATGATCCCTCCTGCAGGTGGTGAGCCCACTTGAGGGCGGACCTATGTGGCTCCCTCAGGCCGAGCCCAGCCGGGCCCCATGGGCAGAAACCCCGCCACCAGATGCCTGCCATCGAAGGGGGAGGGGCCCGGCAACCCCACACTGGGCGGGGCACACCGAACCATTGACTGTGCATCCATCATGTGAGTCTATTGGATCACTCTTTGTCTGGCCCTTCACCCAGAATCTGTTTGTCTTGGGAAACCCTACCAGGGCCCCCGACATCAAAGCTCCTGGGATAACTAAGGCACGCAAACCCCCCACCACGATAAAGTGGGGATCCATGGATGGATGATGAATCATGTTGTTAAGAAACAAAACACAAGACTGAATGCCAAGGTGACTTGATATAATAATCTGTGGCCAAACTGCCCGCATGAGATCCAACAACCAAGACTGACTTTGATCTTGAACTCCATCCTGTTCCTCCTAAGTGCCTTAATTCACACTTTTAACAGGATTACTGAGCTCCCACAGGCCTATCATCCATATCTCTCTTCCAGCCTGTAATATTACAGTTTTGCTTAACAACCCTCCTACCGCTCCATTAATAGCATTGGAAGTAGCTATAAAAACATATCAAGTGCCATATTATTCCTTTTTCTTTCCTTATCTCCACTGACTTCATTTGTGTCTCTTCCTCCTATTTTGCACCCGTTTCTTTTCCTCTTCTGCCACCTTAGCATCTCAGACTCTCTGCTATCTCATCTCTCTTCACTTTCAGTCTCCTGTCCTCCCTCTCTTATCTCCCCTCACCCTTTTCATCCTCCTCTCTACTCCTCCCATCTGGGTGGACTGATGGATCCTATTTCCTCTCTCTTCTTTAGGCAGCTCAGTATTTTCATATCGACAGCCATGAGCCTACAGGAGATTTGCACAATTATGCGACTTCCTGCTTTATAAACTGATCTTATTGCCATGCGATACCCACATCAGCTATGATAGCGTAGGGGAGAGCATAGGGTCCGTCTGTTTCACAGTTATATCTTAAAGTTGCAGTAGGGGGAATAATTTTTGCTTAAATTTGAAAATAAATTATCATCCCATAGCAATATGCCATTCACAGGTTTGACAGGACAGCCACACCACAGCATCTCCTCTGGTTAGTGTTCAGCACACGCAAGTCCTGTCAGCCCGAGGCTTTGCTATTGGCTGCTCTACAGAAGCTCACGCACCTCATGTATGTGCACTTCAAATGGGGAGCGGCTCAGGAGAGGGAAGGGTGAGAGGGAGTTGTTGGAGGCCGGCACATTTTTTTTTAAGGTTTCTTAGATTTCTGCCTATTGGTGCTTTAAAGAATTGGCTGACATTCACTTTTCGTAAACTGGTGAGCAAAAAGATGAACAGGAGACAGTGCGTAAAGTTCAAGAAGAATATGGTAACAGTTACAGAAGAGAGACAAGGAGGGACTGACTATGACGTTGTGGGCCTTAAATACACATATTCATGCAGCAAATTACTTTTCCAGACCTACAAACATTTGGCAAATTCATTCAAGTTATTGTTTTTTAATTTAATTTTTTATTTTATTGGACAGATTCAATTAACTGACAGACATCAACCGGGGCGAAAAGCAGAGGAGAGACATGCAGGAAGGATTTCTCTTGCAGAGGACTGAGCAGGGGATCACTGCGGTTGAGCAAAAATGCTCCTGCATTATTCTTCTTTCAGCTGCTCCCTTCCAGGGTCTCCACAGTGGATCATCTGCCTCCATCTCACCCTATCCCTTCATCTTCCTCTGTAACACCAACCCTCTCCATGCCCTCCTTCACTACATCCATGAATCTTCTCTGAGGTCTTCCTCTTTTCCTCCTGCCTGGCAGCTCCATCTGTCCAATATCTCCATTATCCCTCCTCTGCACATGTCCAAACCATCTCAGCCTTGCCTCACTTACTTTGTCTCCAAACCGCTCAACCTGAGCCGTCCCTCTGATATACTCATTTCTAATCCTGTCCCTCCTAGTCACTCTTGGTGAGAATCTTAGCATCTTCAACTCTCTGACTCCTGTCTTTTAGGAGGAAATGCTCCTGTAGTACGCCGTGCATATTTCAGTTCTCTTTGAAGGGGGGGGGGGGGTATCCGTTTTGGAGGACACTTGCTTTTGGTGGAAAAAAATTCCCATTTTTGATTTGGTTTTTAAAAACTTGCCTACATAGTTTCCAGTTAATCTATGGGAGTCATGGGGGATTAAATGAATCTTCCCTTTGAGAGCGTAACACTAAGAAAATCAAACGTGCACACAGGCAGCCTCAGACTGTGTGCTGTGATGCACGATAGGCAAACCAAAACAACAGATTTGCGCTTTAAGGCGTACGCTTCCTTTCTCTTCACTTCAAAGGAGGGAAAGGAGCTTCTGAGAAGGGAAAGTGATTCAAGTACAAGAGGATGCTTTATTTTTAAATCAAAGTATTTACACTTTCTGTTTTTTTCCCCCTTTCCTTTCTTTCTGCAGCTTCTTTTTTGTGGTTCACACCCAAGACCAATTTAATACCAGCCAAAATTGGATTATAGCTTCAAATGCATTAACAATGAGTGATGGACTGATTTACAGAAGGAATGGGTTTGTGCTATTGAAAAAAAAACAAAACATCTGAAATCTGTACTTATACCTAATTATTATCACTTTAAAATCTAGTATTCATGGAAGGAAAGGTTTTATACACTATAAAAATAGGCTGTAAAATGTAAAACACAAAAGTTTAAGCATTAAGTCAGATACTGCAAATGAGGAAAATACACTCCAGTTTATTTTCCTTCATGTAATTAAGCCACACTTGAGTTTCACTCACTTCCTCTTGAGTCTCCTGATAGCTTGTGTGAGTAATATCCCATTTACCTAAAGAAATTAAAGGGAAGGAATACAATACTGCAGCGAGTGGAGGACGCAGAAGCCTGGGTTATCAATAACTTTGTCCTGCTGAGAAATAAAATTGATCTCAAAGGAGATGTTTAAGTTCAAAAGGAAATTTCACAATAATAAACTTATTTTGAAGATCGTAGAAGAAATCTTAATATAATGCCAGCACAATACCTCACAGTATTGTCAAACCAGAAAGCTTTTATACTAAAAAGTATAAAACTTAGTATCTTTAAACTGTTAGAGATTACATGAAACACACTGTAAATCAGAGGGCATACAGTGAGTGCATACCTCAGCCAAGGCTGTTTGTCCACCAATTACAATGTGTAAATCGACATAACTTATCTGTGTATTTGTCATGATATTACTACAAAAATGCCCCATCTGGCAATGGTTAAAAAAAGTGATCCAGAATCTGCACACTGACGTGGATCTGCCGCAAAACCCAAAGAGTTCATCCTCTGCCCAAGGGCCGCCTCTGAAGGAAACGCCATCAAAATCCATCATGTAGTTTTTATTTAATGCCGCCAACAGACAGACCGTAGTGAGCACATACCGTAACTTCTGCTGCAGAGGTACAGTAACTATCAGTTTTATTCTAACAAATGCTGCTCCCTGTACTATAATGCAGGCGTGTTCTGCACTACACATTAGATGCCCGTGGGACCACATGCCAGTCTGACATTTTTGTGCTCATGTTTTCACATTCCATAGAAAGTCCAACAAAAGCCAGTCAATATAAACGAAATACAGCTCTTACATTGTTTCCATGTTGTTTGTGTGTTACATTTACATGCCTTTTTTTTTAATGATGGCTTTCAATGCTGAATGCTTTATGCTTCAAAAACACACAATAAGTGATTTCTCAGCAACTGCAAGAGATAGAAACTTGCAATTTTTGGACAATTTCATGCCCACTGCACCTGCAAAGCCTGAATGTGGACATAAATAGCCGTCAGTTGATATTCCAGATAGGCAGGCACACACAGAGTCTGCTACGCTGTTATTATATTGTCAGTTGCTACGGAGGGTGACAATATGTATGGGTACATATTCATTCTCTGTAGGATAACTAAGTAGACGGTGGTGCTGTTTATTCCATCTTGCTACAATGCTCTGCACTATGTATATATATTTATGTGTACGTATGTATATCTACTGCTCTTATTTATATTTTCTGTATCTTCTTAATTATTGCTCTGAGTGTTGCTATCCCTGTGCTGTTGCAATCCTGGAATTTCCCCATTGTCGGACAAATAAAGGCTTATCTTATCTTATCTTATTATAGAGATAAATGTGGATATGTTGACAGCATAGCTAGCTGATTAGCTTCAACAGGTAATCATGGCGGGCCTCTACATGAAAGGATGAATGTGACACAATGTAAAATGTGCCTGTAACTAATGTCACAATTCCAGTGTTTCTGAAACTCTCTGCCGTTGCATTACAGGCACAGCACTGAATCTGTTGATAGCACCGTGCAGATAAGAGCCCATCAGCTGATGGCTCACCTGATTCTGTTCTACACAATACAGTTGTGTGAAAAAAGTTAGGACACCCCTTTAAGTATTCAGTTCTTTATTAAGAAATGTTCACATATCTATATCTAACCTTGTTTTTGTTTTTATTTGCATTTTTTAACATTTATTTTAGCCATTGTAAGTGGGAATAAATGTGGAGGTGTCCTAATTTATTCCTCACTATTTGTTTAGAATTACATTTTACAGAAAATTTGTAAAAAGGCTTTAATTCATTTTTAATTGTTTAGTTGTATTACATGAATCTACCAGTATTTTAACATTGATATTACATATCCATATGTCCAAATATGTAAAAAAAAAATTAAAAAACCACAGGCTTATACAGGGTATCCTAATTTTTTCACATGACTGTAAATGAGCAAATTTCCTATGGTTTTCTTCAGCCTATTTACAGCTGCTGCACATCTGCACCCTGCTTTGCAGCCTACCTCCACTCCGGCCCTTATCTCTCATGCTGTAGTAAGTTTAGTGCAAGCGTGCACACAAACACACTTCATCCGCTCACTGAAAAAATGATTTAATGCACAATCTATGTGCTCATCCTGTATTAATTAAATTATTTTTAATATGAAAATGTAAATATGAAAGCTATTCAGTGCTGATATGCAAAAAAATGATGGTAATTATTCACAATGTCCGTGCATTTCCAACCCTGTCTGTTAAAATGGAGACCAAGGAGCAGCAACCATATCGGTGTATTCCAATCAACCACTGATCTGTGCGGAGTTTGACAGAGCGACAAAATTAAAAGACTGGTGAAAATGCCACTGACACTCAGTCACCATGTAACATAGATCAGTAGCCAGTGGCCATGCACTGCATCAGCAGTGTCCAAGCTGACCAGCACATCGCAGTTCTACTGGTAGTTTCAATGTGCATCCAGGGTTGCAAAATGCTGCTGCAAGAGTTTTAACAGGTACTAGAAAGAGAGATCATATCTCTCCGGTTCTGGCCTCCATTTATTGGCTTCCCATAAAGTTCAGAATTAAGTTTAAAATCTTTCTTCTCACTTACAAAGCTCTAAACAATCAGGCCCCTTTTTATTTAAAAGATCTGATACTACCCTATCATCCTAACAGAGCACTACGCTCCCAAAATACTGGATTACTTGTAATACCTAGAATCTCCAAAAGTACAATGGGAGGCAGAGCCTTCAGTTATCAAGCTCCTCTCCTGTGGAACCAGCTGCCAATCTGGATTTGGGAGTCAGACTCAATCTCTGTTTTTTAAGAATAGGGTTAAAACTTTCCTTTTTAATATAGCCTTACAATTAGGGAGGAATCACGTGTCTCTGAACCCTCCATTAGTTATGCTGCTAATAGGTTTAGACAGCCGGGGGACCTCTGATAATGCACTGGGCTTCACTCCTTTAATGTTTGCTCTCTACATGTCTGTTCTTTTCATCTTCTCTATCCCCTCACCCCCTAGCCAGTCGCAGCAGATGACTGCCCCTCCCTGAGCCTGGTTCTGCTAGAGGTTTCTTCCTGTTAAAAGGGTGTTTTTCGACTTCCGGTCTGGACGCCATGGTGATAGCAACCTAACGCTGAAACTCCCAGACTCAATCCAAGGAAAACATCCTCAAAATCAGACCTAACGGATTTTTGGAAGATTAAAAATCAAAAGACAATAACACCATGCCTAACCACAAGCAGAAGAAACTGACATTCCCCAGGTCAGGACGCGCAGCGGCCGCAGAATCTGAACCGGAGGACCTCCGTTCAGAAGACGAGGACCTGGGCCTAGCTAACAAAAGGATTAGCTTGGAATCGCTATTTGACGAAATACGACGATTTCGGGCCGAATTTCTTGAATTCAGAGAGGATCTAAAAAGGGCGAACAGCAGAATGGACCAGGCCGAAAATCGAATCTTGGAAGCTGAAGAAAGAGTAAAAGTGCTTGAAGATTCTGTGCTGGATTTACACAGAAAACAGTCAAGGCTGGAGGCTAAGCTAACCGACCAAGAAGGAAGACAGAGACGAGATAACATCAGAATTCACGGTCTGAAAGAAGGAGCTGAAGATAGTTTCAACACAGTGGCGGAATGCGTGGAATCCTTATTGAGAGAGAAGTTGGATATTCCACAAACCACCGATTTGAAGATAGAAAAAGCCCATCGTACATTAGCCGCAAAGCCAGCCCTGGAAGCGCCCCCACGTTCTGTGGTGGTGAGATTCGCCAATTTCAAAATAAAACAAGAGGTTGTAAGACGGGCTTGGCAGAAAAAAGGATTTATGCATCATGAGAGAAAAGTCTTCGTGGAGCACGATTACGCCCCTGAGGTTCTTAAAAAGCGACGGGAATATAACGACGCCAAAAAGGTTCTACGGGAACAGAATCTACGCTTTCAGACGCCATTTCCGGCGAAGCTAAGGGTCTTTTACGGGGAAGAGTCATGTCTCTATAATTCAGCGGAAGAAGCAACAACTGACATGGCAAGAAGAGGACTCCCGGTAACGGTGTTTAAACCCGCAGCGGATCTGAGCGAGAAAATCAGAGCTCAAACGTGGTCCACTCAGAGACCTTCAAAATCCACGGGCCAGCAGCGGGAAATCCAGCCCCAGAGCTACAAAGATAAGCTTTCCAGTTCCAGGAAGGAATAGCGACCTTTTTGTTTATTTTTTTTTTCTTTTCAGTCACTCTGCACTTCCACCCCCCCCTCCTACAAGGTAACAAACATTAAAGGAGATGCAGAATCAGCATGTGGTAAAACCTTTCATGGAGCAGTTATAACATTAGAAACAAATGTCTTCTTAATTTAAAGGAAAAAAAAAATCTTGTTAAAATAGAAATGTGACAAGGATCCACATGTTCTCTCCACACTAACAAATACTGTATTAGAGTGAATGTTTGCTGTGATGGGGGTGGGAGGGTGCACACAATCTCATAGGGTATAGGCATTAAAAAAAAAAAAAAAAAAAAAAAATCATTACAAATTCGGATTGGGATCTGAAATTCACGTTAAAAACATGGGACAACTTACAGGGGTAAGAGAGGGCCCTCAACACGTAACAGAGTTTGAGGAATTTCCCTCAGAGCCTACACTCCATCAGGGCTCTTACAGGGTCTTTAAAGAGACCCCAGCTCAGGAAGTTTTTTTGACAGTTTTTTGTTTTAAAGTTTCGTACACTATGTTCTTAATGTTTTTTATGTTCTTAATGTTCTTTCAGTTTCTGAGTAGCAAAAAAGAGGGCCACCACACTGTTATACTAAATAAGAAAATACAATGGAGAAACAGGGTGTAACCAAAATAGCCTCATATAATGTAAAAGGGATCCTGAATCCAGTTAAAAGATCCAAGATTCTACGCAAAATGAAAAAAGACAAAGCAGAAATAATATTTTTACAAGAAACCCACCTAACAGACGTGGAACACACTAAACTCAATAGACAAGGGTTTAAAATGATCTCTTCATCTTCATATAAATCAGGGAGGAGGAGGGGAGTAGCGACATTGATATCAACCAAAATTACATTTGAAAAAAAATCAGAACACAAAGATAAAGAAGGGAGGTACAGTTTGGTAACTGGGTGGCTAGAGGGAGAAGATATCACCCTGCTGAATGTATATGCACCACCAGGGGCTAAATGGAAATTTTATAAAAATGTATTCGACCTAATGATAACTAAAGCCCAAGGTTTAGTGATATGTGGTGGAGACTTCAATCTAAGACTGAATCCATACTGGGATGCAACAGGTAATTCTTCACATCAAAATAACACCCAAAATAGGAATACTCGGATGCTACTAAAAGAAATGGGAATCTGTGACGTATGGAGGGAATTCAACCCCAATGTAAAAGATTATACTTTTTATTCAAAGCCACATTCATCTTACTCAAGGATTGATTACTTTTTTATGTTTAATAGAGACATTGGAAGAGTAAAAACATGTAAAATAGGACTGATGGATCTCTCCGACCACAGTCCGATCTATATGGACTTAAACATCCAAAAATACACAAATAATACATTTTCCTGGAGGTTGAATTCAAGTGTCCTGAAAGGACCACTGAAAGATGAATTGGAATCAGATATTCTCAGATATTTGGAAGAAAACGATAATGGAGAAGTATCCCCTTTAATACTGTGGGATGCGTGCAAAGCTGTAATAAGGGGAAAAATTACTGCAAAACTGGCAACCCAAAAGAAACTGAGACAAGAAAAACTAATCACACTAGAGTCAGAACTCAAGAACCTAGAAAAAGAACACAAAGACAACACTCATTCTAATGGCTCGCTCAGGATTAAAGAAATTAAAAATCAAATAAATGAGATCAACACAATAGAAATCCAGAAGAAACTTACATTTCTGAAACAAAAACACTATGAAGCAGGCAGTAAATCGGCAAAATTACTAGCCTATAAACTGAGGAAACAACAAACGGAAAGAGCAATCTACAAAATCAGAGACCCAGTATCAAAGGAAATAAAATTCAGAATTCAGGATATTCTTAAAAGCTTCGAGAATTACTACAAGAACTTATACTCCCACAAAAAACATAAAAACGCATCCGAGACATTCCTAAACACATTAAACCTTCCCCAACTTACGGAATCACAAAATAAAACCCTACTGTCAGAAATACAACCTAAAGAATTGGAAAAAGCAATTATGAAACTTAAAGCTAACAAATCCCCAGGAGCAGATGGCTATACAGCAGAATGGTACAAAACCTTTAAACAGCAACTATCTCCTCTCCTCCTGAAAACATTTAACTATGTCCTCCACACAGGGGAAATCCCCCCCTCCTGGAAAGAAGGGGTCATTGCAGTTATACCTAAACCTGAAAAGGATAAACTAGAATGCTCCAACTACAGACCAATCAGTGTATTAAATCAGGACTATAAGCTTTTTACCACTATCCTTGCCAAAAGGTTAGAAAACATACTGACAGACTTAATTCACTTAGACCAAACAGGTTTTATAAGGCAAAGACAGACACAAGACAACATTCGACGCACTTTACACATAATTCATCATATAAAAAAATATAACTTAAATGCAGTCATATTGGGATTAGATGCTGAAAAAGCATTCGATTCGGTTGACTGGTCTTTCCTATATAGAATCTTATCCAGTTTCAATTTTCATAACTTCATTAGAACTATACAGGCATTATATAAAAAACCAACAGCTAAAATAAGGATTAACGGTAATTTATCATCATCTTTTGAGCTGGAAAGAGGATGTCGTCAAGGCTGCCCCCTGTCTCCACTGCTCTTTGCAATCTTCAACCTCTGAGCCAATGGATAAGACAAAATCAAGAAATTCAAGGTATTACACTTGGTCAGAAGGAACATAAAACAGCACTCTTTGCTGATGACGTTTTAATATACCTAGGGCAGCCAGACACTTCTCTACCAGAACTAATCTCAGTTTTTTCAGACTATGGAGATTTATCGGGGTACAAATTAAACATGCATAAAACCCAAGTTTTAACATTCAACTATGACCCAAATCATTTTTCACTAAATGAACTCAAAACTAACTGGGAGTTGGAATCTATGAAATATCTGGGGGTCAATATCCCGAAACAACTCGACAAAATTATAACACTAAACTATGATCCACTGGTGACAAAAATAAAATCTGACCTAGCAAGATGGAATATGATACCATTCTTAGGTACTGCACAAAGAATTGAAGCAGTCAAAATGAATATACTTCCACGTCTTCTATACTTTTTCCAAACAATACCGGTAGAACCTCCCAAAAAACATGGCAGGAGCTGGACAGAAGGATCTCAAGATTCATATGGCAGGGTAAGAGACCTAGAATCAGACATAGAACCCTACAGCTAAACAAAGACAAAGGTGGGCTCGCGCTGCCAAATATCAGGGACTATTTTATAGCTGCACAAATTAAAACTTTAGTAGAGATATGTAACCCAGTCTACACTGCACAATGGAAGGAGATGGAATGCCAAATAACAAGTGACATCCCCCTACAGGCGATAATAGGGAACAGTGCCTTAACTAAACTCTTGAATAACACTAACCCGTGGATAGAGACCCCGCTAAAAATTGGGTTTAAGATAGTCAGAGAGAATCAAGCTAAAGAGCCCTATCGACTTCTGCAATGGATTGCCTATGATCAAGACTTTACCCCCAATAAAACAGACACTAGATTTAAAGAGTGGAAAGAGAAAGGGCTGATAAAATATTACGATTTTTTTAAGGGGCAAACTTTAAGAAGTTTTGAAGATTTGAAAAAACAAGGTCTAATAAATCAAGATCTTTACAGGTTCTTTCAGCTTAGACACCACATAAACAATATACTTTAAAAGGAGGATTTGGAAAGGGCCCAGTCAGGTGTTCTGAAGGTCTTCTTAATGGCATATAAAGGGATCCCAGGGATCAGATACATTTCTAAAATATACCAAGGTCTTCAAGACTTAAAAGTAGACAACACATCATATATAAAAGAGAGATGGGAAAAAGAGGGGAATTTCACTTTACAATTGGAAATATGGGAAAAGCTAAATAAACAACAATGGAAAAGTACCTCATCCCTGCAGTGGAGAGAATTTGGATGGAAAAACTTGGTAAGATTTTTCAGAACACCTGCACAAAACAAATTTACCCATAAGGGGTTGAACTGTTGGCGCTTGTGTGGTGAAAAGACTGCAAATCATTTTCATGTGTTTTGGTCATGCCCAGTTATCCACCAATATTGGACCAACGTACAGACAATATTGGGGAAAATATTCAAAATAACAGTTCCCTTTTCTTTTGTAACTTTGTATTTGGGTTTACAACCGGACTCACTGGAAAGACGAGGAGATAAATACTTATTCAATGTTTTAATATTGGCAAGTAAAAAAGCCCTAACTAAAAAATGGATGCTGAAGGACTGTCCTACACCTGAAGATTGGATTAACGTGATTCAAGACATTTACTCGATGGAAAAGTTGACGTTCGCACTGAGACAGGACATGGATGGGTTCATAAACTTTTGGCAACCCTGGATCGCATATGTGTCTCCCATTAGATCTAATCTTTGACAAATACCATTTCAATAATGGTCCCGCTCTTTGTTCCAACGCTACTCAGTTGCTCTTTTACTTTTAATTACTTAATTTTCTGTTTGTTTGTTTTTTGCTGTTCTGTTTGTTTGTTTATTCATTTGTTTTTTGTTTTTTTTTATTTAATTCTCCTTAATTTCACTTTTTCTTTCACTTTAAAAAAAAAGGGGGGTGTTGTAATAACTATCCTACCAATGTTGTCAAATAGCAAAAAATAAGGGAACATGTGATGAAAATGTAAACAATGCAATGCTGTAATGACCTGTATACCCTTTACAAAAACTTAAATAAAAAAAAGGGTGTTTTTCCTCTCCACCGTCGCCAAGCGCTTGCTCACAGGGGATCGTCTTGATTGCTGGGGTCTTTCTGCAATTGTGAGGGTTTCCCCTACATTTGAAAGTGCTATGAGATGACAGTTGTTGTGAAATGGCGATATATATAAATAAAGTTGAATTGAATTGAAATAGTAAGCGGGTCCCTGTCATGGTCTTAGAACTACTATAAGAACCACATTCACAGACATATGGAAAAACTATCGCCTGCTCTGTTTTACAACAGCGACCCCTGAAATTATCAGCATTTTGGTTGTCACCACTTTAAACTGGACAGAACAATACTGGCTGATGTCAATGAAACGAGCCCCAAAAGGAGATGACAGTCCCCATTAGACTGCAGTGATCCTGACTGAACTACCCTGGAGCTCAGAGGTGTTCTGGGAAAGTCTGCATACCTGAAGGAGCAGGTCCGACGCAGGTTTGATCCTCTGCTGGAACAAAACACTGAGCGCACGGTTCTGCTGCTCGAGATCAAAAACTCTGGTTCGCAGCTTTAGACATTCTTCCCTCAGATCCTGATTCAGACACAAGAACAAAAAAAAAAAGAGTGAATCCAGATGAAACTGTCCCATGTTTCCATACTACAGCACATCATTAACATGCAGCAGGGATGAAAGTGAGCAGTGAAAAACAAACCTTCTGAGTGAGAAGCGCCTGCACGACTTGATTGGCAACCTAGGACGGAAAAAGAGAAAAAAAAAAAAAACATCCATAAAGTAATTTCGCTCAAGTCTTAACCTTGTGTGACCCCTCCAGGCCTCTGCGGGCCGCCTTCACTTTGCTAACGCTGCACTTCCTCAGCCAATTTACACCCAAGATGTATTATTATGATCCTAAGCTTACACAGTGGCAAAATATATTGCATGCTGCATTCCCCCCCCCCACACACACACAATCAAAACACCCCTTTTACAAGGTTCAGCTCTCACTGCCTTAATGGCGTATTGACAGCGGCGGGGTTGATGTAGGAGCAGAGGTGTGCCGGGCTTAAGTGCCGCGGTGCCTGGGCCTCGGTCTCTCGGCGGCTCTCACCCGCCTGCGCTCCAGACCGCAACGCCAATAGAGGAGCGGCTCCGATTACCGCCCATTGATTGCTCATTACTACCGTGTGAAGCCGCGTCGTGCGCTCACTCTCGTTTATTGAATGAGGAGAGACGGGGGATAAATGCGGTGAAATGAGCCCTGCTCGGGGAACCACAAGTTACAGCTCTGCCTCTTGTAAAACAGCCAAGTGATCAAACAAACCAGGGTTAATGGCCTTTGACAGAGAATGTGATCATGCAGCGTTTGGATACGAGCGATAAAAGTACAAATGAGCTTGCCCACACAGTAAGAAAAAAAAAAAAAAGAAAGAAATGGAGACAGGCGGCTGGTCTGACATGAAAATAATCAGCCCTTCTGTTACAGGGAAACCTATTGGTTTTACTGCTGTTGATCTGCGCCGCAGTTAGGGACACACATGGCGTCCATCATTAAAACTGGATTATTACTGAGCCATGCCTCCACAAAAAAGTTAACCACAGAGGAAAAGTGTAGACAAATAAACACAAGAAAAGCGAGCCGAGCCATCTCAGTGAGGGCAGGGAAGCAGAAAGGAGAGGAGGACGCAGCTCCGCATCCCACCACCCCTCCCTCTGGTTTTGGGTATCACTCACCTTCAATCTTCCTCCTCGCCCACTCTCTTTATTTCCCCTTCTTCTCTTACCAGTGTTTTTTTCCCCTCTCCCTGCGGCAGAGCTGCCCAGTCTGCTGAGCTTGTTGGTTTTGGGACAAATTGGGCAACTTGTCCCTGTTGGACATGCTTCCCCGTGAACAGCGCTGCCTCCATCCCAGTGTGATTCAGCAGGCAGGCACGGCGCTAGAGCGGGGCTGGCTCATTTCCCTCATGCGGCTCCCCTAAACAGTGCTTAACAAGCTCCCACAAATAACCGCCGGCCACAGAAGCACTACTGTTATGCAAACAATCCCTTCAGCATCACCGGTTCACATCAGGTTAGAGACTCAGAGCTGCTGCCTCTCCATGACCCCAGATGACCTCATGCAGCGAGGGTTTGAGATTGTTGGCTTCTGGGTTTAAGGTTTGGAACCGTTTTGGCTGAGCCTGTTTTATTTTTGAGAGAACTTTCACTTTGTGGATTGCATTTGACTAATAGAGAGTGGCTGGGGTAAGGAAAACCAGTTGGCTGGACTTCAAGTCTGACAGTGAGAGATGATCGAGCTCAGGCTGTAAATGTAGGACTGGGGTGAGATTATTTAGAATCATTTTACAGCAGACATGGTCAGATTTAGGTATGCAGATCAATTAGTCACGGTTATGTTAATTCGTTCGTTTGAGGAGTGGAATTTTTTCCCAGTCAGTCATCAGAAGTTGTCAAGCGACGAGCAAACATAGTGCAGGAAAAACATTTTCACAAAGTCAGAAAACCAAGACAGAGGTCTCCATGAAAGCTGCTATTGTGCTCACTCTGTCAGAAGTGAAAATAAATACCACCGCCCTCAATTTTCTAAGTTGGCAAATCAAACAGACCCCGACTGCCTCCCTACTTCAGACTGACCAGTTCAGAAAACCTTTACCCAGTCAGTCAGTCGCTCCAGGTTAGGGTCGGAGTAGGCTAAAAACCAACTGTTTCAGACAGAGCTTTGCAGACAGATTTTCTTCTTCTTTCGGCTGTGGATCAGCTGTCTCCGTCTGACCCTGTAACACCAACCCTCTCCATGTCCTCCTTCACTACATCCATGAGTCTTCTCTGCAGTCTTCCTTTTTTCCTCCTGCCTGGCAGCTCCATCTTCAACATCCTTTGTCCAGTATCTCCACTATCCCTCCTCTGCACATGTCCAAACCATCTCAGCCTTGTCTCCCTTACTTTGTCTCCAAACCACTCAACCTGAGCTGTCCCTCTGATATACTTGTTTCTAATCTTGTCCCTCCTAGTCACTCTCAATGAGAATCTTAGCATCTTCAACTCTGCCACCTCCAGCTCCGCCTCCTGTCTTTTTATCAGCGCCACAATCTCCAAACCATACATCATAGCAAGTCTCACTACCGTCTTATAAATCTGCCCTTTCATTCTAGCTGCTATCCTTCTGTCACAAATCACCCCTGAGACTCGTCTCCATCCACTCCACCCTGCCTGCACTCTCTTCTTCACCTCTCTTGTACATTTTCCATTGCTTTGGATGACTGACCCCAGGTATTTAAACTCATCTACCTTCACTACCTCTACTCCTTCCATCTTCTCTGTTACACCTGCCTCCCTCTCATTGACACTTATGTATTCTATCTTGCAGAGAGCTTTTCTACTAACATGTAAAACAACAAAGAACAAAATATTTGATCTTTAATAGAGGCAGCAGTAGCTCAGGAGGTAAAGCGGGGTCATCCAGTAAATGGAGGGTTGGGGGTTTGAATCCCGCTCTCCCCAGCCATCCTGCCTTTGCGTCCCTGGGCAAGCCACTTTACCCACCTTGCCTCCAGTGTTCATGACACTGGGTATGAATGTGCATAAATGTTCGGTAGTGGTTGGAGAGGCCGTTGGTGTGGATTGGAAGCCACGTTTCCAACAGCCTGCCCCAGGGCAGCTGTAGCTACAGAGGTAGCTTACCACTATCAGTGTCTGTCTGGAGAGAATGAATATTTGACTCACTGTAAGTGCTTTGAGATGTCACTCGACATGTAAAGCGCCACATAAATCTAATCCAGGGGTGGGCAGCGAGGGCCATTCCACTGCAGGTTTTCTGTCCCACCTAGTCTCTTCAGCAGGTGTTTGCGCTGATCAGCTTCAAGGATTGCTAATCAGTGAAAACACCTGCTGAAGAGACTGGGTGGAATAGAAAACCTGCAGTGGAATGGCCCTCCATGGCACATGATTGCCCACCCCTGATCTAATCCCTTATTATTATTGTACATCCGCATGTCCTTGAGGATGTCAAAACTTTAAAACAATCTCTTTGAGAAAACAGTGTAAGTAACCTTTAAACATAATTTCAAACCTAATCAAATGGCAACAGAAACAAATAAAAGTAATGAAAATAAAAAGTCAAACACAAATGTAAAATTGCATTAAGTGCCATTTCTTGTGTCTGACTGAAGGTTGTGTGACGGTGTACCGTCCCACTAGAAGGGCAAAACTCATTAAAAGACAGTGGCATCAATGTGACAAGAAAAGTGTATAACTTTTACATCTAATTGGATAAAGAACATGAGATCCTGTTTTGTTGTTGTTGTGGAGTTTTTTTTTCTTCCAATTAATGCCTATTATGGAGACTTTACTCCCACCTCCCTCCCTCCTCATGCCGTGGCTGGAGTAAACTGCTGAGCTGTGAGACAGCCATTGTGCACTGCAGGACTTCATTAAAACTTTAATCTCTGGCTCCACGACGCATTCATTCTCTTCCTTCAAAACAAATTCAATAAACACACACAGACTTCTCAAGTAAGACATCTTGAGAATCGAACGGCCTCCTCGGAAACGGGTGGAGATGAAGTGGCGCTTACCTCATCTAGACAGCGCTCATACTGCTCCCTCTGGCTCTCGTTCTCCAAGGCCAAGGCGGAGTTCTCCTCCTGCAAAGGAACACACCCCGCTTACATTTCATGTAACGAAAACAGTCACGGACAGAAGCTGCAATCAAGTGTAGCCCTCAGCTAAGAGGAGCCTTCCCTCACAAAGGTCATATGTCAACTCAGAACCGGGAGAGCCAAGTGCAACTGAGAAAAAAAGGTCAAGGGGATGGAAGTTATGATGCTGAACTTTGGGCCGGCGGATAGCCATTTGGAGTCTGGGCCTAATAAGAATATCTCTTCTGCTTGCCAAGCAATGAGGCATCGTCCTATTGATCTCTGGGAGTTTCCAATTTGTCAGGAGCAGGCGGCGTATTAGAAGCTGTCAGCCTCCCAGCATCACTCGCCCTCTGCCCTTTAGTAGAAACTACCACTCCAATGATGCAATCACGGGAAATATAATTAGAACCCAAAACATTCCAATGATGCCTGCTGGGGTGAAACACTAATTAACGCCTCCATCATGGCTTTGAGTACAAATGTAATGAATGACCTAAGTGATCAGAGAGCAGTCGTGCCTCTTGTGTGTGGGTTTGCCACAGTGTAATCTCTATTTTTAGGCTTTTAACAAGGGAAATCCCTTGCTGTCACATGGTAATTTCACATTATAAAACCCAGGATGGAAACTTACAAGTGAAGCACATTTCTACCACGACTGCAGCAGACTGACTTTTGTTTTTCTTAGACAACAGTGAACAGACAGAACGGCATTTTAAATCAGTCAGCACAACGCCTACACAAGAGCACTGATGTGAAATGTTGTACAACACATCGGTCCGTTGCTGTGGGGAGCAACTTAGATGTTTTGTTGCCTCAGCTGTGACCGTGTTTTATTACTGCTCAATTGTGCAATAAGATACAAGCTTTTAAGTGTGAAATACCATTAACACAAGCTTCTCTTCTTATATAATTAAAGATCCCCATTATGGGTTTTTTTAGCATATTGACACAGCTTCCACAGGTTTATTCATCCATCCATCCATTCATTCATTGCTTTAAATGCTAATGAGCCCCAGCTTACCTTACCCTCCCTTTTCGTCATGTCTCTGAGAATAAAACATTATCAGAGACATGGGTGGATGGTTTTGAGTGGTCGATAGCTTACGACTGGTCCCTGGGGTAGGATAAGCACAGAACGACCCTGAATGTGTGAATGGCTAACTCTGCTAGTGGCAGCTAACCACTACTAATCAAGGAGTCACCTGGTCCACATTAAAATAAACTAATGAAATAAGCTAACTAGAAAAGCACTCGGAGAGCGCAGACCTCCGCCAAGCACCACAGTTCCCCCCATACAGTGTTTGTGTGTACGTTTTCAGATTCCTTGACCATGAAAACATATGACAAGCAATTGGATTGACAATGATAGGATTAGTGGTTCAGTAGTTATTCACGAAAATGGCAATTTGCGTAATGGCGGTTTTCTTGTGGACGGTGATCCGGATCACCACCAAAATCTAATCCTCTGTAGGATACCCCATTTCTGACAATCTGTGAAAATTTCATGAAAATCCGTCCATAACTTTTTGAGTTATCTTGCTAACAAACAAACAGACAGACAGACAAACCAACCCCGATGAAAACATAACCTCCTTGGCGGAGGTAAAAATAATGCAGATGAATCACATACGTATATGGTCAAGGGTTGGTAGACGCTCTAGCTGGGAAAACTGTGCTTAGAAAGAATAGATATAATAAACAGGAAACAGACATAGGTGTCCTCTTTGGGCGACCAAAGCTAGTCTGAAATCCCAGCTCTGGCCACTCAGACCAGCAAATGTTAGCGGCCCAATCTACTTGGCTCTTATGGCCAAATTAAGCATGGATTAATGAATGAGCTGGTCTATTATAGTGAATGCAATTTACAAAAAAATTAAAATCCCATCAAGTCCCTGGCCGCACTGATTCACGTTCCAAAGCTAGCAATGCTAACCACCCTGGTACCTGTGTCATGGCCAAAAAAAAAAAAAAAGTAAAATAGGCCAGAATGGTATAAGATGTATTATCAACTATATATTAATGAATGAGCCAAAAAAAGAAGATATTAATGAATGAAAACTAGCTAGGAGGCAGGTCTGCATCAACTCTTAAGCAAAGATATGAGAACCTCATGGAAGAGAACTGAGGCGTTTCAGACAGAGCTGTAGTAGTCCTAAGATTCTGTGTGAGAGGAGAACGCCTGTGCAGGTGGACTTTAGGATGTTTGACTTTGCAGATGATACAGTGTCACAAAAATCCTACATAACTCACAAAAATAAAGAGGAAACCCCCCAAAATAACAATAGTGACTCTTAAAAAGGAAGGACGTGGAGAAAGATTTTTTTTTTTTAAAAAAAGCACATGATTGTGGCATTTAGCGTTGGAGGTAGAATGATTTGGAAAGGTTGTTTGTCTTTTTATATTGTAAAAATATAGTTTCTATAAAGGATTGTGTAGTTGTAGTTGTGTGTAATTTTCACATTCATTATTATTATTGTGATTATTACCAGAATTACTGTCCTGCTCTAGAGTTACTTTAGTAGTGTTTCTCATATTACTCTCTGTCTGGTTCTAGTTCTGAGGATCACCCTTATTTTGAAGGACTTTCTGTTTTCCTCCCGTTTTGTCTTACTGTGATACTTCCCCTTTTTCCTGTCTGCAGTTATGATTCAGGATTTACCTTTATGTAATCTGCCCAGCTGTTTCGTATTAATTATCAGTTCAGTATTTAGTCACCACTGTTTATGTTCTCATTGCGGCAACATCCGGGAATTATCCTCTGGTTCCTCTTTACATTTTGGATTACTCTTGTCATCGTTTCATGTACGCTATTCTGCCGTTCTCGGCTCTCCTTCTTTTGTCAACCTACAGGCTGCATTTGTTTGTCTGTTATTAATAAATCATGTGGAACTGGAAGTGCTTTGCACGTGAGTCCATTAACCATGCCTGCCAGAGCAGACCTGACATTATCAGAGACACATCTTTGGAAACTGTCAAAAACGCCATCAGTCTTCCTGCTGCCTCTGAAATATAAACCAAACTGTATTTCTGCATGTAATGCTTGGTGAGGTAGAGAATCAAAGTACTGTCAAATAAGTCTGTCAGTGAAAATATATAATTATGTACAAGCAGCCATAATGGATCAATAATATGCTATATTATTTAACTTACATTGTTCTACTGCTGTAAGACTTGGCTCAAAACCTCACTATATACACTTTATTTTACAAGTAGGTAAATACATATGTAAAAGGCTTGAGCAAGCCCTCATTTCTTTGTTTTGCTTCCAAGAAACCAGAATTTCATAGTTCTCCAGGCTTTCTGAACTTCTTTTAAAGATTTTCTCTGGATACTGACTGGTGTTTTGCTCATTTTCACTCTAGTTCTATTCAATATGACCATTAAAAAAAAAATGATGAAACTGGACAAGTGCATGACATAAGATGTGTCGGGCCTAAAAAACACAGCAGATTGACAGTATCTGAAAGTCACGTCCTTAAGAAACGGGGAAAAAATCCTGCAAAAACCCCTTACACAGGATCTCAGAAATGAACTGGCCTTTGGGTCAATCCATCTACCGTCCACTGAAGCCTCATCCGAAATGGTCTCAGTGGAAGGGTAGCTGTTAAGACGGCATCCTTAAGGAAAGTAAAGTACCTGAAAACTGGATGGAAATTTTGTAACTGTGGGATCAGAGGACGGAACAAAAGGCTGCCAACATCCCAAGAACAGCTTTGAATTTCCTTCATGAAACCTGAAGAACTATTCCTGAAGACTAATAGAAATGACAAGAACCTGTGACTAAGGGAGTTCCAGCGAGGTGATACTGTGCTGATTCCCCCGCCCCCTCTGTCTGACCGTGTGTGGAGAGGAAACAAAACCACAGACCCAATACAGCCGTACGCATTTGGCCCATTTTCTACCATGAGATCATTGTGTGCTCCCCTGGAGCCGATAACCCGGCTCACAGAAGTTTCTGTCTCATCTGCTCCCATTGTTCAGCTCTGTTAGCCGCTAACCACTCCTAGCTGAATGCTAGCTGAGTTAGCTCAAGCATTCACAGTCGCTTAGAGATCAAATTATAAACCGTAAGTGTTCATTTAAATGTTCTTCTAAAACATTTTAAAATGGTAACAACTTTCCTATAGAATCAAGCCAACTAAATATCAAACCACAGCAACTGTGTGGATTTTTTTTGTTAATTTTTTTCCTGGCAAAATTGGAGCTTTTTTCCCCCTATAAACTTGTGACCAAGATTTGGATTATTTTCAAATAAATCTGCAAAATTTTTCTTGTAATTTTGGTAAATGTGACCCCCCCCCCCCCGCCCCTGTAAATTTGACTTTCACACAAAATTGTAATTTTTTTTTCCAACATAAATTTGTGTTTTGTGTTTTTCATGGAAATTTCCTACTTTTAAATTTGCAGCCTTTTTCCACATACATCTGAGACTTTTTACCCATATAAATTGTGCATCTGTTTTGTACCACTGGAGCTTGAGAGGTTTTTGTGGAGAGTATTCTGAGTAGTATTTGTCATTATGTTGACATGTTCAAATAATAAACCTACAGTTGCAGAAAGCAGGTACATTTGTCCACTCCCATGGTAATAACAGCATGAAAAACTTGAAAAATTACCAATTTAAGGTACATTATATAGAAAAAAAAATTGCTCAAATCATGATTAATCATCATTTTTGGCAGATTAATCAGGATTAAAATTCCTAGACGACTTTCACCACTACCAATTAGATTTTGCAATCAAGACACAATCACTACCCCCTCCGTGGATTGCCATGCTATCGTGGTGGAGGCGTTTGCGTGCCCTTATGATCTCAGGAACTATGTCGTCTGGGGAAACTTGTCCCTGGTAGGGTCACATTATATAGAAAAAAAAATTGCTCAAATCATGATTAATCATCATTTTTGGCAGATTAATCAGGATTAAAATTCCTAGACGACTTTCACCACTACCAATTAGATTTTGCAATCAAGACACAATCACTACCCCCTCCGTGGATTGCCATGCTATCGTGGTGGAGGCGTTTGCGTGCCCTTATGATCTCAGGAACTATGTCGTCTGGGGAAACTTGTCCCTGGTAGGGTCTCCCAAGGTGAACTGGTCCTGGTTGAAGGGCCAGACCAACAGTGGTCCAGTGGATCTCTATGAACAAAAGTTACATCAAGGATCCAGTGTACCCAAAGGAGCCTCATGGGTCCACCCTCCAGTGGGCTCACCACCTGCAGGAGGGATCATGGTGCTCTGTGAACCAGGTGGAAGTCTGGGCCACTCTGCTTGGACTGTTGCTCCCATGACCTGGATGGATGGATGGATGGAT
The DNA here is from genome assembly GCA_020510985.1 of Pholidichthys leucotaenia. NCBI lineage: Eukaryota > Metazoa > Chordata > Actinopteri > Cichliformes > Pholidichthyidae > Pholidichthys > Pholidichthys leucotaenia. The sequence goes on along the minus strand of CM035845.1, from coordinate 35,839,059 downwards.
GCAATCACTACCTCTCAATCTGCCTTTTAAAACTTTGACCAGTCCTCACTTCCAATTCAGTACTGACAGTAAACCTAGCCAAGAACTCCTTCAGACTTTTGGGGCGCTGGAGTCTAAATCTAATCAAAATCAAAAAGGGAAACTTGAAAGATTAAAATAAAAGTTTTCCAATAATAGGCATGGGCTAATTAAACTCTCCCTTTTGTTCAATGTTACTACATAAATCAACAACTGACACTACAGGTAAAACGTGTCCATTGGTAGCTAAACATTATTCTAACCAAGAATCAGTTTGAGAGGATCTGGAAGCCAGGATGTGTTGACCCAAAAACTAGCTTGCTAACAGTCCCACACTGGGTTCTATTAAACCAAAGCCAGAAGCCGAAAATACAGCAGATAAAGCAGCTTTTATAAGTGAGGAGCTCTGCAGGACAGGGTTATAATTCTCTCTACATCACTGGAGGTAACACTGATTATTGTGATACCTATTTACCAAATTATACTGCAGTAATTATAACTATTATAATTAGAAATATATCAGAGTGTTGTTAATGCCTGACAGTTTGTAGATGTTATTTGGCATTTTCCTTTAGAGCCTTGTCAAAGAATCATTTCAGGTGCTTTGTAACAAAGATGTTATTATTTCCATTATTAGTCTACAGTTACATATATCAAACAATATGTAAAATATCTATGTTTAGGAGCAGCTTAATCCCATGGGAATGTGTTTGATTTTCCAGCGTGAACTTAAAAATATCCTGCAGTCACCTCAGTGTAACGTGCATAAAAGGCTTTTTTCATTGGACATATTTCTAAACTGTGGAGTCAAGGGTAATTTTCCCATAAGACTACCAAAGGCCATTTCTCCCCTAATCTGTGTGTATACATCTAGGCCCTGGGTTACAGACTGCAGTGCGTGCCTGCAAAGTTAATGAAGAGTATCAGCTGTGTTGCAGAAACGGGGGCCTGGCAGTGCTTACTTAGTGCCAGTGGAGTTTATGCACCATGAGGGGCAGTGATGTATTGCCTCAGTTTTGTTCTTGCTGCTTCAGCCGGGGGTGCATCCATCACCAGCATGGTGGAATGGAACAAAATGGGAGATAACTTTTGATAAAGCCGTTTAAAATGTAACATCTCGGTTAATGCGCTCCATCAGATGCATCACTGGGATAGGCTGACCACACTTCCTGCCAGAATCGGGAAGATAACTTACTGCTACAGGAGTGGTGGACAATTATCTGCCACTTTGTTGTAATTAGACTTTATTTTCTATCAAGGGTCCTCTCAGGTAACAACAGCAGAAAACGACCGGACCTGGCAGCGGCCGCATCAACAGCAAGAAGCCACATGGAGTCACTGAGGATGGAATCGGTAAGCCTCCAGGCCTCATTTAATTAAGTGTGAGTGCTTTAATTTGCTGAGGATATGTAAGCCGATGTGTGTCCGGTGGCTTCGGCAGGAGGAACAATCAGCGTCCGTCCCTGTGGCTGAGCTCCTGCTTTGGTTGTTTCTTGAGGCTCGTGGCAAGAGTGCAGCTCAAATCCCCGAGCGCAGAGGAAAACAAACCGGAGCTGAAGTAGCGCTTGAGGCCCCAGCGGCGACTCTCATAGGATGACACCAAACGGAAAAAGAGACTGGGGTTTTTGATGAGCTGTCATGCTTTCAGACACAAGTGAGCAAGGACTCTGACAACTGGCCACAAAGGATAGCCAGGGGTGCCTGGGAGTGAGAATGCAAAGAAGTGCAAAAGGGGGGGGGGCACAAATGAAAAGGGACAAAGTAGGAGGAGGAGGAAAGTAGGTGTAGAGACAGGAAATGGAGGAGTTCAAAGCAGCGAAGAGAAGGAAAGTAAAACATGGTTTTGCAGTTACCTCCAGAGCCTTGAGGCGCTCCACAAGGAGCTTGGTTTTGTCTTTGTCCTCCTCTGTTTGGCTGGCATCATGCTCAGGATTCTGTGGCAGCCCGGGGTCCGGCTCTGCTTGAGTCCCTGGCAGGGAGCCGTTCTCTTCAGGGCCAACGTGCCGCTTCTGCACTTCCTCGGAGAGTTTATCCTGAGACAAAGATGATGAGATGAGGTTAGAGGGGAGCGGGACAGAAAGTTGGGGGGTGGGGGGGGGGTGGATTTTGGCAAGCGAACAGCAGAGCAGATGGGAAGAGAGTGTTCAAAATAGAGGTATGACAAATGTTTCAGGGCAGAATGGTTAAGAAGGCGTGAAAGGCAGGAATCAGTGGGAAGGAGAAAAAGGAAGAAGAAGAAAAAGGAAGGGGAGAAGATTAAATGAGCAGATGGGACAACAGGGATGCGGCTCCGACAACAGCGCTTCAGAAACATCCCCTAATCCCTAATCATGTTTCACTTGTTTTCTAAAGAGTCCCAGTGACCTTGAGGGCTCTCGTGTCTGTATTCTGGGGATCTCTGAAAATCTCTCAGTCTATTTGCCAGCCATCTATCGCTCCCCTGTCTTTTCTACTGTGTCCTGGCATCTGTGATCCTTAACTACTGGTGATAATTAGCTACTAATTAGACTGTCTGACTGGCACGGGAAGGAAAACACAACAAGCTCTTGGTCACAGTGGAGGCATTATTCATGTTCTTTGATACCTAAAGACTCATCAAGTACATATTTAAATTAGCACAACAATATGTAATGGAAAAACACATTGGCGTCCTGTTGGAATGATAGAAATGAAGCAGTTTCCCTCCTGGGTTTATCAGATTAAAAGTGAAATATCAGTTCAGCTAAGACTGGGAATCAGAGAAAATTTTAAATCCAAGTCTGTTATTTTTGTTAATTTGAGCTAACGAAAGATAAAGACTTGACCTTGATAACTGATAATAGACGAAGAAAGAAGAAACAGAAAAAAAATCAGCTTGGATTCAGTTATTGGGCTTGAAGCAAAACAAGGCGACAAGGAACCTCTTGGATTAAAAAAATAATTTGCTAACACTGCAGTTCCTAGAACGGCCACTGGCGGCTGACTTCAGAGGCAGGTTAATCGATAGCTCTACTTTATTGATCCCAAACTGTGAAATTACAGTAACCCCACTGCCACCATAGTTACTACAGTTACTGTTATGTCTGTTAACGTCCTTCTGTACATTCATTCCTGAATGACGAAGCCTCTCTGGATGAACGGTGAAACATTTCATAAGTAAAAAATCCTTGAATCCAGTTGACTTGACTGAGCTTTCATACAGTATATTTATCCCTGATGACTGAGAGTCCTTGTCAGCGTATTAACCCCATGATGAAAATCTGAAGTTGAGAGGACAAATAAAGACCTTTCAAAAAAAAAAAAGAAAAAAAGAAACCTAACTAATGTCTTCCTTTATAAGAATGGTGTGAATGTACATTTTTACACAACTAACCAAAACATTTTCTATTGTGGGGCCACGACATATTTGCTATTTTTTGGGGGGCTTTTTCTTAGGTGTCACCGCTGTAAGTGAAAGTGACTGAATTGGATCTCAGTCTTGTTTATGGTACTGTTGCATGTTAATCCTGCTAATGATAAAGCTTCCTTTAGGTTTAAATGTAAAGACGGAAAAAACTACAAAATCTTAGTATTTTATTTGCAACTACTCAGGAAGCATCTAAAGCATCATATATACAGTACATAGTTGGTCAGTTGTTAGGCCTTTTGAGCCAAAACTTCTCTGTTTTTGTCATTTTTTGAAACAATAGAGACCAGTCAATAAAATTTACCACAAATTATTACATAAATGATGAAATATTGTAATATATTAATTGTGTCTGTAGATCAAGGGGGGCATTTTTTCCACCACGTAAACTATCTTGTCTCGTCTTCCTAAACCCCTTGGATCCCATCTCCTCCCCTCATCCCTGACTATTTTTTTGGAGAGTTCTATTATTTTCCTTTTGAAATGTTGAAGGGCGGTCCTGTGATGGAGTGGCGATCTGTTCGGGTTGTACCCTGCCTCTCAACCAAAGACGCTGGGATAGGCTCCAGCCCCCCCCCCTCCCCCACAACCCGAAAAGGATTAAGCGGTAGAAGATCGATGGATGGATGGATGTTGAAGGGCCATCTTCCAGCCCACATGCACATGCCCCACATTTGACACCTCAGCACTCTTAAGGTGCACTCTTAAGGCGACTCTATAGTCAGAAACGTGAACCTAGAAAGTCCAGCGGCCATAGTCAAATGCATTCCTGGGGCCAGAGCAGGCAACATCGAGTCATCGAGAAATTTGAAAATCCTGGCTAAAAGTAACTGTAAATACTCCACAATTGTTATCCACGCCGGCATTAACAACATCCGACTCCGGCCGTCGGAAGTTACAAAACTTAGTTCTTCGGAAGTTCCTCAACAGACTAATCATGCAGGAACAACATGAAACATGAGTCCAGAGACTAAAGCCCAGTCGTAGGAAAGCACGTGTCCAACTCTCACCTGGCAAGGTCATGCTCATGGTCTTTTGAGACCTGCATGGAGTATTGATGATGGATTTCCTGGCAAAAGGGCACCGTAATTACAGAAACTCTCTATGCTTCACTGCTGCTCAAACTGTGGAAGGATATCACAACTGAGAGGCGTGACCTGCTGACCAAAGGTGCCCGCCTCCTGCGAGACAACGCCCCAGTTCACAACTCACATGTTGCCCAGACGGAAGCACGGTTCTGCGGCTATGAAATCCTTCCTCACCCCATTACTCTCCTGACCTCGCACCATCTGATTTCCACCTCTTTCCAACCATTAAATCAATTTTTAAGGGCCAACACTTCCAAGCCAATTAAACACTGATTTCTGAGGTCAAGTCATGGCTTCTAGTGCAGCCTGCAGACTTCTACAGGTGAGGTCTCCACAGCTGCATAAAGAGATGGGGGAGTGTGTGACCCTTGGTGGAACCTATGTAGAGAAAGACTAATAACTGTGATAAGTTTGGTTCCTCAGTCCGTGGGAAATGAGTCAGGGGAAATATTTAACGCTCGTATTCACTTCACAGTGGACCATTCTTGCCAGTGAAAAAAATGCCCACGTCCATATTCACATCCCACTGGACCTTTGCTACAGAAATGAACGCCGGATCAATGAGAACCTTTGCTTAAGGTAATGCCACTGAAAATCCAGTTTTATATAGGAACTTGTACTTGAATAATCAAATCAAAGCCAGCATGTAGTTTGAGTTTGACAAGAAGTTGCACTATGACGACTGTGTACAGCTCATGTTTGCTTACAAATGTTATGTGCTGGCACAGAAAGGAGTTAACGTTAACCACAATTAGCATCATATCTGTTCTTCCAGGGAAATTAAAACACCGAAACACTGCTATGGGCTGAAATATAAATTAGCTTGGAGCTAGCATGAAAAAAGTTCTTCAATCTCAGTCAACAATATTGCCTGAAGGGGTTGAAGCAGAACAAAAATTGAACTCTAACATGCAGGGAAAAAAAATCACAGGTGGATTTTCCACACTGCTGCTCCCCATTTTTATACTGCAGCAGTGAGAAACGGGCTTTAATGTCTAAATTCTTCCTGTGATTCAGGAGAAAGCAAAGCCAAAAATCACAATTCAATAAGGGCTGTGTTGCTACGGCTTCTCCTTTTTAGTCCATGTTTCTGAGAAACTTTGACACGTTTTATTTGCATTTTGTAGCCCAGTAATAAATTGTACAATTCAGAGGGTTTATAAAAGTTGAACAACTCTACCAAACTGCATCAGATTAGTTCCTATGAGAAAATGTTTAAGAACTAAGGAGGTAAAAAAAAAAAAAAGTTTCATATTCCAAATATTTCAGCTTGTAAATTGTTTTTCTGTGACTGAATAAGCTGTAAACAGTGGAATCACAGTCATTTTCTCCTTCACGGCTCACTGATGATTTCATCAGAATTGGCCTTTAAGACTTAAAGCAGCAAAACTATCTTAGATTTCACAAAAAAGCAAAAAGAAGAAAGGACAGGGGTCTGCAAGCTCTACAGGAGAAAAAGTAATTTTGAGCAATTCTGGTTAAAAAAAAAAAATCAGCATCAGAAATGACATATTTAAGCCTTACAATGAAAGTAGGATTAGGACCTGTACTTATAGACCACTCAAAGCGCTTCACTAGTACTAACCCTCTATTCTAAGGGCCTATAGGAGACAGATATCTAGGGACAATTTAGAACAACCACTTAACCTAACATGCATGTCTTTGGATTGTGGGAGGAAACCGGAGCCCCCGGAGTAAACCCACGCAGCACAGGGAGAACATGCAAACTCCACACAGAAAGGTTCCTACCCCTGCCAGCCTGGGGATTCGAACCTGGAACCTTCTAGCTGTTAGGCAACAGTGCTAAGCACTGCACCACCGTGCTGCCCGAAGTAAAGCTCCAAAGTATGAAGCAGCTTGTTCGCAGTAACAGATGTTTTGCAAATGTTCTTATATGTGAATTTTTCTCCCAGTTTTTCAACTTTATTCTTCTACATTCATGATTTTAGTCTTGTCAGGAGTCAGAGCCACCGGTTATGGTCAAAAGCAGAGGTTGCTGAACCCTTCCCTCCTGCTCCAGTTTATGTCTTGCTAATAGCATGCTGACCTTTCCACTGGTTCCCAGTGTCCCTGTAGGTTTGGAACAACTGGGCGAGACATTTAATCAAAAAATAACAGAGGAATCAGTCGAGGAGGATGCCAATTAGAAGCAATAAATAAACGATTCTAGCTTTGAGACAGCATATGGTACAAGATTAATCCTTAATAAGCATTTTTCAAGAGCTTATACAGTATATAGATCCATTCAATGTCAGTTATGTGCTACCAGAAAAACAGTTATGCTGTATAACACTTCAGGTACTTTTCTATCACCATCACAGATACAGGCAGAGAAACGGAGAAAAGCATGAATGGTAGCTTTTTTGCACACTATATCATGGTGCATATGCATTAAAGTTTCTATCCTCAGCAGATAACTGTCAAACCTGAAGATACCTGTGGTTAATGTGCTGGACAAAATTGATTTCACAGGCACAGATGGATGGCAGCGACTCATATTTTATCAATCCAAATGCTGAACACAGAGCAAACTGCCACTCTCTACTAATAGCAATTGGAAGTAATGGCGTCCAGAACACTCTTTCTTCCAGGCTGAGTATCTTGTCCAAACACATATTAGGTTTTCAATCTTGTTTGATTCCATCAGACAATTGTATTCGAGGCAATGCTTTATAGTCAAGATTTTAAGTTTGCTGCTGTTTGCCAGTGAAGTCTGCGGCTTGAGAGACTCCTCATCGGTTGGCGTTAAAGGGCTCCGTAATAATCTCTGCAAAGAGAGTGTGGAGGGGGAGAGGGAAGGGAACCTTGTCCCTCATGCTGCCCTTTCAAGTTATTGAGTTTGTCTGCTGAATACACAGAATACAGCAGCAGCAGCAGCACTTGGCTGCGTAGGAGCCAGAGCTGTTTAGCTATACGGCATCTGGGAATAGCATCACAAACCTACGAGTTTATTCTCTTTGACAGTGTCTACGGTTTATTGTGGGACAGTTTATTTAAATGTTCAAACTCCACAGTTAAATAACATTCAGAAAAGCAAATATTCATATTTATCCGATTTCTTCCAAAATGACAGAACGACTTGTACGTACAGCTCTGACACCACTGCAAAATCTCTCCTGAATTAGCATCTCTACACGCATGGCAGCCATTTAATTTGAGTATCTGCTGAATCCCGATACAAGAACACCTCACTCTCTTAAGGAGGAACTGATTAGGTGCTCATCTAAGCACGGTAAAGCCCATGAAAGCTGTGAGTTATTACACAGACACACAGTTCTGAGTTCTTCCCAAGTATTGTAGTGTGTAAGAATGATCATGAACGTGTTTTCTCTGCATTATTTTATCAAAAAGCTCATCAAAAACTACATCTACAAGCAATGTCTTTTTTGTCGTTTTGGCCGGTTTACGCTCTAAATGATGATGTTCTGACTTTGGAATTTGGGTGAGCTGTTTTCAGTAGGTTAAATAATGAGACAAAATTGTTCATTTTACCTAAACACATACATATAAATAGTAAAACCAGATAAAGTGAAAATTTTGCAGGGTCTCTTTAATTTTTACCAGAGCTCCTATTTCCATCCATCCATCTTCCACCACTTATCAGGGGATCCAGGTCGCGGGGGCATCAGTCCGCGCAGAGTAGCCCAGACTTCCTCCCAGTTCCCACAGCACCATGATCCCTCCCGCAGGTGGTGAGCCCACTGGAGGAGAACACTTAAAGAGCTTGGTGCCGTTTGAACAAAAGCCTTCTTTTAAAAATGATATTTTACTATAAACTGATAGCTAATAGAGTTCAGACACTGCACAAAGTCAATGAGGGGCTTGTTCTAAAGCAGCGGTCTACACATTACATTACATTTACACTCTGTCATGGTTTTCTGTGGCTACTTGTTAAAAATACTAGCATATTAATGACCAAAATCAATCAATAACAGCAGTCAGTAAATAAAATGTAATGAGTCCGGCAGTGCCGACTCTCCCAGCTGCTGTGAAAACCCGGCATATCATTTCTAAATGTCAGCTTGGTTACCAATAACTGGTGCTGCTCCTGAGTCTGACCTCGCACACCTACTCCACTCTCACAGTAAGCTTTATTACATCATAAAATTTAGGTGATATTTTATGCACTTTCAGGCTAAGACAAGCTAGCAGCCCCGTGTTCTCAGAGGATCACAGTGCTACAGCTAATGTGCTAACGGGGTCAGTTTGCAGCGCTGCACAGGCCTCTTTTGCAGCAGTCTGTAATTTCCCCATTGTGAGCCAAATAACGGATTGTTTTATCTTAGCGTATTAAATGTCTTTCTAATTTCATTTTGCAATAACTTTTTATCTTTCTGATATTTCGTCACAGTGCATGCCAGTAAAACCTCAAACTGACTTCCACCAGCATTATCTGTGTGAATGATTTTGACATTACCATTTTTAATAGTTGAAAACACCCCTTTACTCTGTGTTTCATTATGTGAATAACACCAGGAATCCACAAATATTAAGGATACGTCCCCCTGCCTACTACAGTCATGGGAAAAAATTTGGAGACCCTTTTAAATATTCAGTTCTTTATTAAGAAATGTTGACATATCTATACCTAACCTTGTTTTTGTTTTCATTTTTTAACATTTATTTTAGCCATTTTAAGTGGGAATGAATGTGGGGGTGTCCTATAAAAGATGGGGGGGGGGGGTTGCTAATTTATTCCTCACTATTTGTTTGGAGTTACATTTTACAGAAAATTTGAAAAAAGTCCTTAATTCATTTTAATTGTTTAGTTGTATTATGTGAATCTCGCAGTATTTTTAACATTGATATTGAATAGCCATATGTCCAAATATGTTAAAAAAAACACACACACAGGCTTATACAGGGTGTCCTAATTTTTTCACACGACTGCACCTCAAATTCCACCTCCTAGAGCTACAGCTCTGCAGTTTCTCCCAATGTAACCCTTCTGCAGTCCTGAATAAGGGATTATTTTTCATGCACGGAGAACATCACTTGCATTTTAACATGCATATTTTTCATAATACAACACTGTCTGGTCGTATTTCTATGAAGGAGCTTTAGCACCTCAGGACAATACCCAGACATTAGTCTATCATCCTGCCTACTAATCCCATGTTTCACTTCCACTCCACTCACCAGAATACTTAAGCAACGGAAGCTCTGACACTGAATCTCATAGTGCTCGTTTTTTATTCTGGTCACTTTTATTCATCCTTCCAAGGTGTTTTCCCCACATCTGCTGCTGTGTTTTACTTGCAGTGATATACACATGCAGTCATTTTTAAAGACACTGGTTTGATTGCATACTTCATGAACTGCTGGTTGCCCTTTACGTCTATTCCCTGGAGCCATCTCCTTCTCATTTCACCTGCTGGATGTTAAAGACAATAATGCGGTCGCTGCTTTATGGACACTGTGAGCTTCCAGTGCGACTTATAACAGCCAGAGCACCACAGAGGTTGAAAAGCCACTCAGACAGTCCAAAGCAATTTCAAGGCAACAAATGAATGTAGCGTGCATAGCTAGAAGCAAAAGCACTCTTTTTTCTTCTCAGCCTGTAGTTAGGGCTTCCAGATATCACGGCACCGGTGATAGACAGGCTCCAGCAGAAACGGTGTAAACATGTTCGGCACCAAAATCTGCAGCGTGACCCCAGAGGTGACCCAGTGCTTCAAAAATACATGTTATTATTTATTCTTTCAGCATCTCTGCTAAATCCCAGCAGCTATTTCTCTTATGTAACAAGATCGGAAACAATCGCTTTCACCTTGGCTTGGTCTGGCTTTGTTTTACGCTGCGGACCTCTGAGCTAAAGAAATGCGTGCACTGAGATGCAATATAGAGATGCTTCTGACAACGTGGGTACTGGCATGTCAGGAAATAAATAAAAGGGGAAAAAAAACTAATTCACTTCTGCTCAATAACCATGATTTTTATATCTATGCCCAAGACTGCAGTAACTCTAAAAGTGACCTCTAAAAATGTTCCACCAACCCTTTGACATCTCCTTATCTTTTGTTAAATTTTAACAGTTATGTCAACCATTCATTTCTGCTTTAAAGGTACCAGTCACTATAAAATGGTGTGCTTGTGGATTTTAACATTCTAAATGCATCTGTGGGTCAAATGATTATCACAGATAAATTTCTATATTCCGCCCCCCACACTTTACACAGGGTTGGAGATTGTTGAGAGATGAAAAAATGGCCAGATCTCTCAATGATCTTTCAGTGAGGGTCCAGCAATTGACAGGATCTTTTAATGACCTCTCAATGATCTTCCAGTGATCTCCATGACATCTAAGTTTTGACTCAGTCTGAAACAATCCCGCAACGATCACCAAAGGGAAGCAAACTCTCAGGGATCTCTCAAGGAGCGCTCAACAATCTCATCAAGCTCCCACTGTTCCCCCAATGATCTCTCAGCGATCTTTCAAACAACTCTATTGGTCTTTGATCGAATGCTCACCGCTCCCTCACCGATTTCTCAGCTGTGATTTCCAATTTATTAACATTACAGTCATCTATTAAATTAAATCAAATAATCTGTGAGTGCTGTTAGCAGGGGTTAAAGCCAAAAAAAACTCCTGAGCCTGAACTTTTTTCTGGGGGCAGGGTCACAGGGGTGGAGACAACTTGCACATATCCATTTTATATATATATATATATATATATATATATATATATATATATATATATATATATATATATATATATATATATATATACCCATTGATAAATTCAGACTAGATTATGGTGGACTGTTTGAAACAGCAATACCAAGGAAGGTCAGCAGGTGGCAACAGTGCTCCATTTCACTCTAATACGGTGCAAACGTCTAACATTTAGGATGCTGTTGCTATCAAGTTATATAAATTATGTACAGAATGACCTACAATGTACAACATGAAATTTATGAATAAGGGTATGTGAAACTCAGTCAAGTGAACCAATTAACCTGTGGAATAAGATTTGATTAGCAACCATTCAGTAAAGGCTATATGGAAAAGGCCATTGAATTACTATTTACCTCCGCCAGGCCGAAGGCCAGGAGGAGGTTATGTTTTTGCCGGGGTTTGTCTGTCTGTTTGTCTGTCTGTCTGTTTGTTTGTCTGTCTGTTGGTTAGCAAGATAACTCAAAAAGTTTTGGACGGATTTCGATGAAACTTTCAGGCGTTGTTGGAAATGGAACAAGGAAGAACTGATTAAATTTTGGGGATGATACGGATCACCGTCTTGATACAGGAATTTTTAAAAGCATTCTTTAACATTGTGAGATACAGCCATTTTCAACATGTGTGCAGGGGCAATAGAGGGCGCTGGTCGTCGTGTCTGACGAACACAAACTCTGCCTTCTTCAAAGTTTTAGGCACAAAAGCACGCGGAAAACTGTGGTGGGCAGGGCCCGCCAGCGTGCCTGTGTTTGCGCCACGCTGCAAAAGCTGGCACGGGCAGCTGTCCGCCGCCGGATTATTTGGCACAAATTCCCCGGCCAGCCATAGGGGCTGCGCAAAAACCAGCTCTCTGCCGGGGAAGCTTCAAATCCACTTTTTTTCCGCAGACTGCAAACCCAATAAAACCCACGCCAACCTGTCTACCCAATTTGCATCCGTCAAAACAGTGGTGGCCCGGGCCCGCCAGCGTGCCTGTGTTTGCGCTACGCTGCAAAAACTGAGACGGGCAGCTGTCCGCCGCCGGATTATTTGGCAGAAATTCCCTGCCCAGCCATAGGGGCTGCGCAAAAATGAGCTCTCTGCCGGGGAAGATTCAAAAACCTCTTTTTTTCCGCGGAGCGCAAACCCAATAAAACCCACGGAAACCTGTCTACGCAATTTGCATCCGTCACTGAAGCCCTGAGTGCTGCTTTCAGTGATCTATGAAAACGCTCGCAGCCTGGGACTTTGCACATGAAGGAGATGGACACAACACCAACACTTGAGTTTATTACCTCCGCCAAGGAGGTAATGCTTTTACTACTGAACCACTAATCCTATCATTGTGAATCCAATTGCTAGTCATATGTTTTCATGGTCAAGGAATCTGAAAACGTACACACAAACACTGTACGGGGGGGAACTGTGGCGCTTGGCGGAGGTCTGCGCTCTCCAAGTGCTTTTCTAGTTTTTCTTGTTCTTGCCTCTGAATGTGGGGGGAGTGTCTCTTCAATGCTTGCTCTCATAATGCTGTTTCAAACTGCAAATCGTCACCATAGCTGTGGTCTCCCGGCATGTTGAGCACATCGCTCTTGTGCTGGCAGGAGGGAGAACAAATGCAAATCGCTCAGTCCATTCGTCTTTGAAATGCCGATCTACTTGTGCGCCGACAGGCTATCAGCGCGTCGTTGGCATGGAGGTAAGAGTCCACGTTTACAGGTGCTGACCTAACCAAAACACGTGGTGAAGGAATCGCAGCTCAGGGGCCGCACATAGGGGGCTCCTTGGCCGCGAGAAGTGAAGCCACCGGGCCGCCATATACTCAGCGTGTCAATGAAGAATGAATGGGTTTAGTACTAAACGGTGACAGTTTTTTTTTTCCACAATATCTTTATTGAACCTTTTTTTTTTTTTTTTTTTTTTTAACAAACATGATACAAACAATCAAACACTAACACTAAAGTACTACAAAAAAAAAAAAAATGCACTAAAAACACCAACAACCACCAACAAAATCAAGTCTTCAACAATGCTCCTCTGTTTAGTCTAGACAATCCAATACATAAGTATACATATTATGTTCACCAGTTTGGAATTTACAAGGTCCACACACATCATTCACCTTCTTCTTCAAGAGTTATGTTTAAATTTTTTACATAATCAATAAAAGGTCTCCATATATTCTCAAACACAATTTCCTTTGATTTTAGTATATATGTTATTCTTTCTAATGGAAGGTTTGTTAACATCTGTCTTAACCACTGAGTCACATCTGGTCTATGAGTCTTTTTCCATAATAGTGCAATACATTTTTTGGCATTAAGCAAACTGAGGTCTATGAATGTTCTTTCACTTTTATTAAAATTATGCTTTTCTGGGTACAGACCCAACAAAAACAGTTTAGGATTCAATATGATTTGTTTTGAGATTATTTTTTCAATTGTTACCCTCACCTCTTCCCAAAACATTCTTATTAATCTACATTCCCATAAACAATGAAATAGGGTTCCTTTACTTTCCATGCATTTTGTGCATGTATCTGGTATATTTTTGTTATATCTATTTAACTCCTCCGGTGTAACATACATCCGCATTAACCATTTGAAATGTATCAATTTAAGGCGTGCATTTATTGATTTGGTTTGAGCTTCTGTACAAGCCAATTCCCATTGTTCCTCTGAAATTTCAATTTGCAGATCTTCTTTCCAGTAGTTTAATCTTTTCAGTGAATTTTCACTTGAAGATAGTGTCAATGAGTTATAAAACTCTGAAAACGGTGACAGTTTTACCTCAATAACTAACCCCACAAAATTAACAGATTTTGAACTTCTTGATATGGAGACACAACTTATAATCTTGTGCAACCGGTGAACTCGATTCCCTCCCTAATATGGCGGCCAGGCGGCTTCACTCGGCTCTCTACTCGCTAATGGGGCGTGAGCGATCTAGGTTTTCTGCAGAGATCAGTGGAGCGTGCAAGCTTAACAGGTTCCACCATACCAAACACTATATTCACCACTCTAAATATCTTAAAGAACTCCAAACTATGCAGAACTGACTGTTTATTTTGAGCATTGTTCATCCACCATTGCAGATAGCTTGGACAAAAGGTGTTTCTGCATACAGAAATAGGAAGTAAATTTCCCCGCAGACACAAAAAGGCACACGCTGGAAATGTGGCACGGTGCCTGGAAAGTTTCAGGCCTGTGTTAGCCGAGTGTCTGCCCTTGATAAAACCTGCTTGGTCTGGTGGTATGATGAAAGAAGTGATTCTTTCTAATCTGCTGGCATGAGCTTTGCAAATTAATTTTCGATTAACATTCATAAGTGAAATTGGACGATATGTGTATAATGGGTTCCTCTGTAGCCCAAGAACCACCTCTGGTGAAAATTTCATCCAAATCCATCCAGTAGTTTTTGTGTAATCCTGCTGCACAAATACAAACAAAGCCCTTGGTGGAGGTATGCACTCTCAGATCATCAAATTATAATCATCTGTTCCCCGTGCCATTACACACCTTTCCTGAAAATTTCATCAAAATCCATTCATAACTTTTTGAGTTATGTTGGTAACAGACAGACAGACAGACAGACAGACAAACAAACGCCGGTAAAAACATTACCTCCTATAATAAAGGAAGGTAATAAAGGAAGCTCATATAATCCCTCCAAATATGAACTCAGCTAGCATTATTCTGCTCCTCGAACCTGACAAAGATCCTACACTCCTCAGACTTAAAATGGAACACGCTATAATCTAATGTTATCTTTACCATGCCCAGCTAACTAGTTTTACCTTAAAATCTTGGATAATTTCTTTGTAAAATGACTAAATGTTGTTCTCTGCGTATCTGTTGAGCGTAATCAAACTCTGCAGAAAATGTATGAGGGACTGGGCTTCTATCAGTTTTAAGTAAGTCACCTCTCACTGTCATGAAACCAAATACATTCTTGTGTGATCCATGTTGAAAATCTTGTCCAGCTACATATTCTCGTTTCCTTTTCATTTGCTCGGTGCATTTGTTTACCAATGGAAGTGTTGATCATGGGGTCCTCAGCTTTTATACGAAATATCTGAATGATCATCACCATTATATTTTGGCGATGATCTGAGAGTGCATACCTCAGCCAAGGCTCTTATCGTCTCAGTGTGTTAGCAACAATACTCCAAAACTGATGGACAGACTTTGATGCAATTTTCACCACGAGTGGCTCTAGGCCTACACACAAACCCGTTACATTTTGGAGGTGATCCATGAGAAACGGAAGGAGCCTTGGGGGAGGTATGCGCTCTATGAGTGCTTTTCTAGTTTGATTCAGCATTCTGCAAACGGTAGGCGTCAGCACAGGACAGAATTCTACTTGAAACCCATCTGGTCCAGGAGCTTTGCTGCTTGGACTGTGCTGGAGAGCCCCCTGGAGTTCAGATACTAAGACAGGTGAATCTGTTCATTATCTAATCGAGTAGGTTATAATTGTCCAGAAATCCATTAATGTCTAAATCAGATGGGGTAACCTGGCATGAATACAGGTTTTCATAAATATTTCTGAAAGAATAATTTATTTCTTCAGCATCATGGATAATATTTCCAGTCATATCCTTAATAGAATAAATAGTTGTTTTTTCTTTATTCAATTGTAACTGATTAGAAAGGTATCTCCTGGATTTATTGCCCTGTTCAAACTTCTCCAGAGACGGTCTTTGTATTAAAAACTGTGTCCTTTTGTGAATCATTTCTTTGAGTTCCAGCTTTAATTTTCGCAAATTAGCATATGTTCCTGTGGCGAGGTAACACAGGCCATCTCAGGTGATTTCATTTTCCGTTCTAGCTCTAACACCAGTGTTTTTTTTTTTCTTTACTTTTCCTATATGAACAGTAACCCATGTATCTCACGGAGCCGCGAATGCTGGTGAATGTAGCGATTTGAGGTTCATCGGGGTTTGTCAAAGGTTGCCAGACAAGGTACAAATAGTTTTTAAGGGCCCAGACAGTTTCTCTTGTCACCCAAAAAAAAACTGAAAATGTTCGGATTTTTTTGCAAACAGCTGCAAACATTTGCAAAAAAGTTGTAATCGCTGTGTGCAGGACGGTTGTAACATAGTATGTCGCTACAGTTCTTTTTGGTTCACCAAGTAGTGAGCATGAATCACTAGGCGGTCTGACTGATAGTTTGTGGTTTTATTATGTGAATAACTTTGTGTGAATAAAATCTACATGCCTCCAGGTCCATGACTTTTCCTAAATATATGTCTTTTATGTTTTCTGTTGTCTGATATGTATTAAAATAAAACACAGATGATTTCAGACTGTTTATTCCTTGGACTGGCTCCTGTTGCCATGTAGATCTCGGCTGATCACGGCTATGAGCATATAAGGAATTATCTCCATATAAGGAGTGCTTCAATTTCCAGGGATGTTTTCACAGTCTGTGCTTTTTTAAGATTGTTGTTGTTGTCTTCCTCCCAATATTACATTATATATCCTGATCTGGGAGAGACAAGAGAGAAGACAGAGAGGAATCACCATTTTATTAACCAGACAGCAACAAATAGACTCCGAGCTTGAAACCTCTGGGGAAAAAAGCTCACTGTCCGCTGACACATCTGTTAGTAAGCCTATGTCCACTCCAGGTAGGAAGCGCTACTACACAGACATTATTTTGTGAATACAAATTTAGTATACATGTAAACAAATGAAATAATCCTCGTGAAAAAAAAAATATAGTCTCAACAACCTGAGACTGGCTGCTGTCCTTCAGCGCAACACCTCCTGCCTGCATCATTTACACGTAGAATAATTGTAAAGGATCTAGACTGTTATTATAATTCCAAACACGAACATAAAGTTAACAAAGCTGATAATAATATTAATCCAATAAATCTCAACAGAAATGAAAGAAGCAGTAGTTCTCCCGATGAGCGCTCACACACGTCTTCAGATGAAGGTCGGGTTCACTATATTTATATGCCAAGTTATAAAAAATACAGTGTAGCCTATATTTAACCAAAGTGTGTGTGGTCTAGCTTTGTGTTTTGCAGTGTGAAGTTCATGTAAATAACAAAAAAACAACAACAAAGTACAATGGCACGAAAAAGTGTTTGTCCCCTTCCTGATTTCTCATTTTTTTGTATGTTTGTCAAACTTAAATGTTTCAGATCATCAAACAAATTTAAATATTAGACAAAGATAACACAAGTAAACACAAAATACAGTTTTTAAATGAAGGTGTTTATTATTAAGGGTAAAAAAAAAAATCCAAACCTACATGGCCCTGTGTGAAAAAGTGATTGCCCCTCCCCTGCTAAAACATAAAATTAACCGTAGTTTATCACATCTTTGGAAAGCTGAGTTCAATTTCTCTAGCCACACCTGTTCTCAATCAAGAAATCACTTAAATAGGACCTGCCTGACAAAGTGAAGTAGACCAAAAGATCTTCAAAAGCTAGACATCAATGCTGCGATCCAAAGAAATTCAGGAACAAATAAGAAATAAAGTAATTGAGATCTATCAGTCTGGTAAAGGTTATAAAGCTGTTTCTAATGCTTTGGAACTCCAGCGAACCACAGTGAGGGCCATTATCCACAAATGGTGAAAACATGGAACAGTGGTGAACCTTCCCAGGAGTGGCTGGCTGACCAAAATTACTCCAAGAGTGCAGCGACGACGATTCCAAGAGGTCACAAAAGACCCCACAACAAAATCCAAAGAACTGCAGGCCTCAGTTGCCTCAGTTAAGGTCGGTGTTCATGACTCCACCATCAGAAAGAGACTGGGCAAAAATAGCCTGCATTGCAGAGTTCCAAAATGAAAACCTCTGCTGAGCAAAAACAACATAAAGACTCATCTCAGTTTTGCCAGAAAACATCTTGATGATCCCCAAGACTTTTGGGAAAATACTCTGTAGACTGACGAGACAAAATTTGAACTTTTTGGAAGGTGTGTGTCCCATTACATCTGGCATAAAAGTAACACAGCATTTCAGAAAAGGAACATCATACTAGCAGTAAATTATGGTGGTGGTAGTGTGATGGTCTAGGGCTGTTTTGCTGCTTCAAGACCTGGAAGATTTGCTGTGGTAAATGGAAACGTGAATTCTGCTGTCTACCAAAAAATCCTGAAGGAGAATGTCCGGCCGTCTGTTTGTGACCTCAAGTTGAAGTGCACTTGGGTTCTGCAGCAGGACAATGATCCAAAACACATTAGCAAGTCCACCTCTGAATGGCTTAAGAAAAACAAAATGAAGACTTTGGAGTGGCCTAGTCAAGGTCCTAACCTGAATCGGATTGAGATGCTGTGACATGACCTTAAAAAGGTGGTTCACACTCAAAAACCCTCCAATGTGGCTGAATTACAACAATTTTGCAAAGATGAGTGGGCCAAAATTCCGCCACAGTGCTGTAAAAGACTCATTGCCAGTTATTGCAAATGCTTGATTGCAGTCGTTGCTGCTAAGGGTGGCCCAACCAGTTATTAGGTTTAGGGGGCAATCACTTTTTCACATAGGGCCATGTCGGTTTGGATATTTTTCCCCTTAATAATAAACACCTTCATTTAAAAACTGCATTTTGTGCTTACTTGTTTTATCTTTGTCTAATATTTAAATTTGATGATCTGAAACATTTAAGTGTGACAAACATACAAAAAAAAAGAGAAATAAGGAAGGGGGCAAACACTTTTTCACGCCACTGTATATCAGTTTGAGAATTAAATATCTTTTCTTTGTAGTGTATTCAATAGAATAGAGGTTGAAAAGGATTTTACAATTATTGTATTTTATGGTTATTTACATTTTACCCAACGTTCTAACTTTACTAGAGTTAGGGTTGTAAAAACAAATACTGCTAGCTATGTTATTAGATCAAAAATATCAACTTTTATTAATTCCAGAGAGTTATTCTAAATGTTCTTCTAGCGAACTGAAAAGCTTCCTTTTGCTGTTTTAAACAATCAGCTTAATGAGCTAATCTTTTCACGCATTACCTGACAGAGCAATAAGAAACACGGAGGTGCCTGCACCCTGCTCTTGACAGCTGGTGCAGTCTCGTTCACAAAGACAACATGGCGCTGCTTACCTTGTAGGCCTTCATGATGTCCACTGTGTCCACTGCAGTCTGCTCCAGGACACCCTGATTCTGCAGCAGCGACCGCACCGTCTCTTCCATCCTGCACACACACGACACACACCGGATCACGTCATGCGTTTTTATTCCAGGATATGTGCAATATGTGTTATGTGCAATGGGTTTTAGTGGTTTTTTGTGCTGTTTTTGTTGTGTGCAAAGGACTGATGCAGATGATGTTTTATATTCATGGCATTTGAGTCAAATTTCCCTATGGGGACAACATGATATATCGTATCATAGCGTATTGTATTAAAAATTTACAAATAAGGAAACCAAGCATGCTCCAACTTGTTAAAAACCTTTCAGAGTTTTAAGGCATTTCAGCAAATACTAAACACTAATTCTTCGTACATTTTTGTACATCATGTTCAGGGCAGCGTCCTCTCATATTTACATAAAGTCTGAATTTCTGTCAGAGACTCTTCACTGTCTCGTCCAAACTAAAGTGGGAGGAAGTGCCATGACTATCGGTGCTCATATCAGCTTTACTGTCCTCTTCCTGCAACTCATCACAGCCAGTGGTGTCTTCAAAATGATCTCTTCTTCTTTTCTGGGTAACCACAATATAATGTTTGCTTTAAAAGATTATATGTCATTTCTGTGCTTTAACCATTGCAAACAACAACTTTAAAATGAATGCACAAAACTTTTTTTTTTAAATAGAAAAAGTAAGTTTTAGCATGTTTGCATCGGCGGATTAGCCAGTGAGATTATGGTTTAAATCCTAGACTATCCAGATACCTCAAAATGTTGTAAGTTTATCCCAAATGTGGCATTTCTCTTTAGACTCTCACTGGCTCTTGGCAGTGTGACACCAGGGCCGCTCCCATTACATAAACCTGACGTAAGGACATGTGGGCCCCGTCTAGCAGCACACAATACCTGCAGTAATTCATATCAAGCCTGCCTCACAACCTGTTTTTAAATAGAAGATACCAAACTAATACTAAATTTGTCAGTTGCAAAACATAACCCAGAAAAATGCCCAAATCTCACCCAACACTGCAAATTTCCCCTCAATACTAAAATAAATCTGATGGACTTGGATACATTATGACAAAGATTGTCTGATTTTTGAAGAACCAACACCCTCTTTATCATTATTCAAACTCTGTATATTGATTTTCAGACAAGAATGAAGACAATTTGCAACATAAATTCATTTATAAACAAGACCTAGAACTTTGATGGCCACAAAACTTGCCTACATAAAAACGATGTAAAAGCCATACTTTTGTCTCCGTAAATGCTGATGTAAAACTTTCCCAAGAGGAAATGTGTCTTTCCCATAAGAAATCACTTTTACCAGAAAAAAAAATCAAATCACTGAGAAGATTAAAAGGTAAAAACAAAGTTATAATAACCCAGCCTGAATGCTAAAAGTGACATTTTTAGGTTTAAGCCAATATTTAAAAGTCTTTACTTACCAAACATATAAAATCACCTCAAACAAAGAATTTTTTTGATTCATTTTGAAAGGAAGCGGCAAGTGTGCTCAGCCTACCTTGATAGCAGAGCCAATTTATCCTAACTGCACGTGCCTCTCAGACAAAAAGAGCTCATTTAGGTCAAGCGAGAGACTCGTCTTATCTGAGGATACGCGTCTCACCTGCCTGAGGACCTCGTGATTACAAACGGCTCAAATGATGTGAGGCCAGAGATGCTGGCAGCTTCAAAGTGCAAAGCAAACTCCTCTGGAAATATCTGTTATGGGGCGCAGCCACATGCCATACAAAGAAACTGCTCATTGAAATGGATCATTACATCCTTCCACTGTGCTTTTATATGCACAACACACACACACACACACACGGAAACAAAGTAACTGAAATGAGACCTGGCCTGAATCAGTGCTACAGACAAGATGGACGAGTGGCAGTGTTTGTTTTTTGGGGACTAGATTCCAACGTCTGCTCCGTTCACTTGTTCCAAATGACTAGACTGGAGTACAAAAGCTGCAGCCACAGTATTTACTGACTTACTGTTTAAGGTTTTATTAGCATGCATCAGTCCGTGGGTGCATATGTGCCCGCCGCCGGCTTGAATTAAGTGCAGTCACAGCTGCAAACGCCAACCGCGTCACCTTGACCTTCAAAGCCTCGCCTGCTCAAAACAATCTCTTTTTCTCCCGTTCCGCGCTGATAACGCCACAAACTGCATGCAAAGCAGGTGCCAAAGAGTGAAAAAAGTCTCTGCTATCTATTACCATCAGGAGCGCAGGCGGCACGGTGAACTTTGACACTACAGGTATTCACTTTCTGATCCTGTAAAAAAAAAGGCACCAAACGGGGTATGGAAGATAATCTTGGACCCAGCTGGATTCATGTAAACGGCAATGATATGAGAGAAAAGTGACGTTCAGGAGCAGTGGGAGATCAGGAGTGACAGGCAGGAATTGTTAAAAAAAAAATCACTGAAAAAAGAAGAAGGCTTTGATACTGTCAGGTGGGAATCATCTGAGTTTCATGACACCAGCGTCGTCTTCACCCTTTTATCAATCTGATATATGGCAAGGTTATTAAAAAAAAAACTAAATGCTACTTTTCCCAAGTTTTCAGTACATTGCACAGAATTCGCCTTTGAGTATCATCTAATTTTCTCTGCTTAGTTTCAAACCAGCGACTCATGTGATTGTCACTGACAGATGGCTGTGTACCATTAACTGCAACAAAGGGAAAGTGAATGAGTCATTCAGAACGCTTAGCTACGGGAAGCCCTTTATACATGTCAGGGGAATTTACATACAGCGTTATACAGTTAAAAACTATGTTGACCTTAAAGAAGGAGTTTAATATCTCAGATATTACACTTCAATGTTAATACCAGCTGGTTAATATGATGGTTGTGCCCCCAGAGATACTAAATCAGATCTGGATATTTGGAATGAATCTTTTCGTGCAAAGCCTAGTCTGACTGTGACTTGCTGGGCTGTTGACAGGACCTCGGTACATCGTCATTCAGTCAGGTCTGAGTCACAGAATAAATGTGGATCGAAACCTTTGCTTCAGATGGGATTACAGCTGTTATGTTTATAGTGACCCTCATCTTTTCCAAACCCTAATGCTAACCAAGCAGTTTCAGTGCCTAACCATTCAAGTCTTTCTTTAAGCCTAAAGGCATGAGTGAATTAAAGTGAAACTTGCTTTAACTGACACTCTGCCAAAAATTACGTTTTCTTGTTAACATGTGTGTAAGATGTTTTTTATGACTTACAAGACATATCAAGTCACTCAAATGTCTCGTCTCTGTTTTTTTGCTTTAAAGTTTCACTTAAGCCCCACCCCCTGAAAAAAGGCGAGTTCAGACGGAACGTTTTTGGTGACATAACTATGCATGGCGTTGGCACATCGGTAGTGTTGAGCCAATCAGGACTCTCTGGCCTAACTGAAGTTATCCTCTAGGCTAGTTAGCATTTTTTTTACCAGCTGTTTTGAAAACTTGACTCAAATTAAGATGGGTTTTACCATCAAACTGCTTTTAAGGACCGATGCAGCTTCAGTCATTATCCTGGGCCACCATTCATACAACTGGGCATGTTATTCAACCAGTAGGTCTTTTTATCACAGGATTTATTCTGATAATGTAGTGCTAGTCACTATTAGCCTTGTGGTATGTGGGTGGGCCTAGTAATCACAGATCCTGGAATTTGAAGGAAGGAGAAATGAAGAGGTTTTGACATGGAACTGTAAGCCAATAAAAGGTTTTGTTTGTAGAAAAAAGGGCCAAAGATACCATTTTAGACAATGTAGACTTGTTTTTATAAGGGATTTATATCCACCAGAGTGCATCTTTAAATAGAAAAAAAAGGGAACAACAGGGCACACTCATCTCCTGCATAAGAGGTTAGTGTTTCAGCCACCCACCACCCCTCCTGCCTTCTTATACGGAGTTTGTGGCTTTTGAAACCATGTGATGTTATTATTCCCAGCTTCACACTGGAGTGTATTGTAGTCCAAAAGCATTAAGGCTCCTACTGAAAAGAACAGTCTGCACATCTGTATTGTGACACAGAAGGGCCTTGACCAAGCATCAATATACTAAACGCCCAGATGAGAATGAATTGGAGATGCTGGGTAAACACTTTGGACTCCTGGGCTTTAAGAGTGATTTGGTGGGGCCCAACCTTCTGCATGTTATGGATGATTTTATCGGCTAAAAATGATGGGCCTAACTGACCCTGATCATCTGATGTTACTAGTTTTTCATCCAGAAAAGGCCTCAAAGACCACCTACCAGCTTGGTAAAGAGTGAAGGGTATTTTGGAAAATGGTGTAAGGAAAAACTTACAAACTGCATGTACAAGTATAGCTTAACTATGTAACATCCTTGTTTCAATAAACTGCATAACACATATCTGGGCACCTTGTTTGAAATAAATGTATATTTTATTTTTCTAAAGATGTGGCCAAAGTTTTGAGAATGGAACAAGTATTAATTTTTGCACAGTCTGCTGCCTCAGTTTGTATGAAGGCAATTTGCGTATACACAAGAATGTCATCAAGAGGGATCAAACAAAGTGCAATTAATCACAAAGTCCCTCTTTGCTATGACCTTAATCCCCAAAATACCCATTTCCACTGGATTTCAGCCCTGCCACAAAAGGACCAGCTGACATTATCTCAGTGATTCTTTCATTAACACACGCCAGGAAAAGGCTTGAGATCACTCCGTCACGCTGACTGAGTTAGAATAACAGACTGGATGTTTTAAAAGGAGGATGGTGCTTGAAATCATTGCTCTTCCTCTGTTAATTTTTTTTAATTATTATTTTGTATACTTTATTAATCCCAGGGGGAAGTTCAGGGCATCCATGTGGATGGAAGAAGCAGCCACGGTGCAGCGCCAATCCCTTCACCATTCCCTCACATTCAGATCTAGGGCCACTTTAGAATCTCCAAGTAACCTAACTTGCATGTTTTTGGCCTGTGGAAGGAAACCAGAGTACCATGGGTAAACCCACGCAGACACAGGGAGAACATGCAAACTTCACAAACTCCACCGATGGTCAGGGGGTGGGATCGAACCCACAACCTTCTTACCATGCTGCCACAGTGCTACCCACAGTGCCACCAAGCTAACCATGGTTACCTACAAGGAAGCACGTGCAGTCATCACTGCTATGCACTAAAAGGGTTTCACAGGCAAGGATATTGCTGCTTGTAAGATTGCACCTAAATCAACCATTTATCGGCTCATCAAGAACTTCAAGTAGAGAGGCTCAGATGTTGTGAAGAAGGCTTCAGGCCACCCAAGAAAGTCCAGCAAGCACCAGGCTCATCCCTTAAAGTTAATTTAACTGCGAGATTGGGGCGTCACCACTGCAGAGCTTGCTCAGGAATGGCAGCAGGCAGGTATGAGTGCACCTGCAAGCACAGTGAGGTGAAGACTTTTGGAGGATGGCCTGGTGTCAAGAAGGGCCACAAAGAAGCCACTTCTCTCCAGGAAAACGATCAGGGACAGACTGATATTCTGCCAGAGGTACAGGGACTGGACTGCTGAGGACGGGGGTAAAGTCATTTTCTCTGCTGAGTCTCCTTTCTGATCGTTTGGGGAAATTTGAAAAAAAGCTTGTCCAGAGAAGAAATGGTGAGCGTTACTGTCAGTGCGGTGTCATTCCAGCAGTAAAGCATCCTGAGACCATTCATGTTTGGGATTGCTTCTCAGTGAGCTTCCCAATAAATAACAAATGGTACCAAACCATCCTCCGAAAGCAACTCCTCCCAACCATCCAAGAACACTTTGGTGATGAGCAATGCCTTTTCCAGCATGATGGAACACCTTGCCATAAGGCAAACATGATAACTAAGTGGCTCAGGAAACAAAACATCAAAGGTTTGGGTCCATGGCAAGGAAACTCCCCAGACCTTAATCCCATTTAGAACTTGCGGTCAATCCTCAAGACTCGGGTGGACAAACAAAAATCCACAAATTCTGACAAACTCCAAGCACTGATTATGCAAGAATGTGCTTCCATCAGTCAGGATGTGGCCAAGACGCTGACTGACAGCATGCCAGGACCAACTGCAGAGGTCTTGAAAAAGAAGGATCAACACTGCATATTTTGACTCGTTGCAGAAACCTAATGTAATTGTCAAATAAAAGCCTTTGGCACTTATGAAATGCTTGTAATTATACTTCAGTACACCATAGAGACATCTGACAAAAAGATCCAAGAACAATGAAGCAGCAAACTGTGAAAACCAATACTGAAAACTTCTGGACATAGAAATCTGTATTTATCTCTCATACTGGTTTCTACATCATTTTTAGCTCATCCAATATATTTTTATAATAACTTAGCTCCTGTAGGGGAATGCCTGAACACTACACTGAATTCTAATAATCAAAGTTTTTTCCCCCATACTGCCAGTTTTTTATATTGTAGCTTACTCATTTATGTTAATTCCCTGCAAAAAATTTTTAAAAAAAATAACTCAACAAAGTTATCTATACAAAATTCATGTAGTATAGAGACATCTTGAACAAAATAATTACTAATTATTAGCATTAGTATTGGGATTTTAAAAAAAAACAAAAAAGCATCTAAATTAAATTTCAGTTCAAGAAAACAGTGATTTTCCATATACTTGTTTACACAATGATTTCCTGGATGTTCTCCAGTGTTCCGTGCCGGTGCTTGGATATGTGGGAGTGGGTGATAAAAAGCACATGCAGGCAGGGCATGGGAGGACGGCGCTAGGGACACCATCTGTCCAGGCTGAGCCACAAAGCCGGCTGTAATCAGGCTGCTAGCTGCTGAGTGAACAGTCAGAAAAGGCAGGCAGGCCGGACCGGTGGCAGATTGCTCCAGCTCCTGCTTTAAATGCTGACCGTAATCAGCATAACCTATAGTAGGGAAAGGGCGTTCACATGGATGGCTTCGGTGGTGGCGACACTGACACTAGGGTCAAGGACAGGCATGATCAGTGCTGCAAGTAGAAGTAGTCCTTTGGGACTGAGGAGATTTGGCAGGTGACCACCTACAGATATAGCCACAGCGTGTGCCTCTGGTGTATTAACATGTCAGAGAGTTATCCATCTTTTCAAAAGCTATACAGTGGTGTGAAAAAGTGTTTGCCCCTTCCTGATTTCTCATTTTTTGCATGTTTGTCTCATTTAAATGTTTCAGATCATTAAACAAATTTAAATATTAGACAAAGATAACACAAGTAAACACAAAATGCAGTTTTTAAATGAAGGTGTTTATTGTGAAGGAAAAGAAATCCAAACCTACATGGCCCTGTGTGAAAAAGTGATTACCCCCTAAACCTAATAACTGGTTGGGCCACCCTTAGCAGCAACAACTGCAATCAAGCGTTTGCGATAACTGGCAATGAGTCTTTTACAGTGCTGTGGAGGAATTTTGACCCACTCATCTTAGCAGAATTGTTGTAATTCAGCCACATTGGAGGGTTTTCAAGCATGAACTGCCTTTTTAAGGTCATGCCACAGCATCTCAATCAGATTCCGGTTAGGACTTTGACTAGGCCGCTCCAAAGTCTTCATTTTGTTTTTCTTAAGCCATTCAGAGGTGGACTTGCTGATGTGTTTTGGATCATTGTCCTGCTGCAGAACCCAAGTGCACTTCAGCTTGAGGTCACAAACAGATGGCCGGACATTCTCCTTCAGGATTTTTTTGGTAGACAGCAGAATTCATGGTTCCATTTACCACAGCAAATCTTCCAGGTCCTGAAGCAGCAAAACAGCCCCAGACCATCACACTACCACCACCACATTTTACTGTTGGTATGATGTTCCTTTTCTGAAATGCTGTTACTTTTACGCCAGATATAATGGGACACACACCTTCCAAAAAGTTCAGCTTTTGTCTTGTCAGTCCACAGAGTATCTTCCCAAAAGTCTTGGGGATCATCAAGATGTTTTCTGGCAAAACTGAGATGAGCCTTTATGTTCTTTTTGCTCAGCAGAGGTTTTCATCTTGGAACTCTGCAATGCTGGCCATTTTTGCCCCGTCTCTTTCTTATGGTGGAGTCACAAACACTAACCTTAACTGAGGCAAGTGAGGCCTGCAGTTCTTTGGATGTTGTTGTGGGGTCTTTTGTGACCTCTTGGATGAGTCGTTGCTGCGCTCTTGGGGCAATTTTTGTCAGCCAGCCACTCCTGGGAAGGTTCACCACTGTTCCATGTTTTCGCCATTTGTGGATAATGGCTCTCACTGTGGTTTGCTGGAGTTCCACAGTTTTAGAAATGGGTTTACAACCTTTTCCAGACCAATAGATCTCAATTACTTTGTTTCTCATTTGTTCCTGAATTACTTTAGATCCCCACATGATGTCTAGCTTTTGAAGATCTTTTGGTCTACTTCACTTTGTCAGGCAGGTCCTATTTAAGGGATTTCTTGATTGAGAACAGGTGTGACAGTAATCAGGCCTGGGCGTGGCTAGAGAAATTGAACTCATCCTTCATTTAAAAACTGAATTTTGTTTCTACTTGTGTTATCTTTGTCTAATACTTAAATTTGTTTAATGATCTGAAACATTTAAATGTGACAAACATACAAAAAATGAGAACTCAGGAAGGGGGCAAACACTTTTTCACACCACTGTATATTTTTTAAAATAATTCAGAAGGACATTTCAGCCATGTGAAAATGCACAATGTTCAGACCCTCCATCAATAATATTGTGAAATGAATACACAGAGAAGACACTTTTACATGTAAACTAAGATGATGTTTCATTAAGAAAGCCAACAGATGGGAGTCAGAATCCATCTAATGCACAAAACCAGGCACCAAATCAACCAGAGAAGCAGTGAATGTGAGATGAAATGTTTCGGTTCCAGATATGACCATTCATACACACACCTGCATGGCTTTCTCATTGGGACTGCTGAGGCCTCAGTGACCTTGACAATACTAGGTACCAGCTCCATGGCTGGAAACACTTTGATGCCTCGTTGCTTGTGTTGTGGCTGGAGGAGGCAACGGAGGGAGGGTGGTGAGAAGGAAGGCCTGGACGGGGTGCGTCTGCTTTGTGATATTCCTGCACACCTGAAAGGAACCCCTTGTGTTTCTAAACAGCTTCTGAGCCAGTCTGCTTTCCATATTACTTCCATTTCAAAGGTCAGAGAAGGCGCAGATGTGTGTGTGCGTGTGTGTGTGTGTGTGCGTGCGTGTGGCATCTGGCTGGACAGACTTTGGTCCTGACTTCGCCCCTAGATGGCTGGGACAGAAAGACTTTGAAGTTTAGTGAAGGTGCTGAGGGACTAGAGGTACTTAACTCTGAATCCATTTGCAGGAACAACTAGTCCTGTATCTGGCATAACATGAATACAGCTCCACTGATCTGCTCTGTAGTGTCTTAAATTCTCAGAAAATCTTCAACTTGTTCATAGAAACATCTCAAGCACTGATGATTACTTACAAAGTAAAGTGTTTCAAAAGGCTTAATGGACATGGCACCTGGTCTAGTGGATGTGGAGTAGCATTGTGGTACTGGAATAAAACTAGCATAAAACTAAACTGTGCTTTAATAGGTCTTTATTCACTGGTTGAGCCGAGAGGTTGGAACAAGTAAAATATATACTGGTTACTGCAGTACCACTTGAAATGACAAGGGACTGCAAAACGTCTGTGTCATCTTTTAAAATTTAATGTATTGGAGTTCAATATAATGTTTATCAGACTATCTGAGTCCATTTTTTGTTTTTATCTTGTGTTTTTTTCCACTCACTAACAGCATTTAGCAAATCCAAAGCTTGCCTTTTGAAAGCAACTCGGTAATAATTACAAACTCATGAATAGGTGTAAGCTGGTGCCATTTTTTTGGTTTTGTTTTATTGAACCAGATGTGTAAACAAACAAGAACTGTTTTAATTCTCTGAATTAATGTAATCAGATAACCCACTGGGACGATCCAGGCAAAGGACTGGGGCTGTAAGCCACTGAACGGGATATTCAATCGTATAAAAGTACAAGGAGAAAAAAAAAAAAGAAAACATTGAGTCTCGTTGGCACAAAGCAATGGCACCAGATTTACCTCCGCCAGGCCGCAGGCCAGGAGGTTATGTTTTTGCCGGGGTTTGTCTGTCTGTTGGTTAGCAAGATAACTCAAAAAGTTTTGGACGGATTTCCATGAAACTTTCAGGCGTTGTTGGAAATGGTACAAGGAAGAACTGATCAAATTTTGTGGATGATCCAGATCACCGTCTGGATCCAGGAATTTTTTAAAGGATTCTTTAACATTGTGAGATATGGCCATTTTCAACATGTGTGCAGGCACAATGGAGGGCGCTGGTCATCGTGTCTAACGAACACGAACTCCGCGTTCTTCAAAGTTTTAGGCACAAAAACACGCGGAAAACTGTGGTGGGCCGGGCCCGGCAGCGTGCCTGTGTTTGCGCTACGCTGCAAAAGCTGAGACAGGCAGCTGTCCGGC
Source organism: Pholidichthys leucotaenia (assembly GCA_020510985.1). Lineage (NCBI taxonomy): Eukaryota > Metazoa > Chordata > Actinopteri > Cichliformes > Pholidichthyidae > Pholidichthys > Pholidichthys leucotaenia. Next base: position 35,809,387 of record CM035845.1, on the reverse strand, counting down.
GCGGGATTATTTGGCAGAAATTCCCCGGGCAGCCATAGGGGCTGCGCAAAAACACGCTCTCTGCCGGGGAAGCTTCCAAATCCTCTTTTGCTGCGGAGCGCAACCCCAATAAAACCCACGGCAACCTGTCTACCCAATTTGCATCCGTCAGTGAAGCCCTGAGTGCTGCTTTCAGTGATCTATGAAAACGCTCACGTAACCCATTGGCCTGTGAGTTGTACGCGGTTGTGCGATGAATTGCAACGCCCGCAGCCTGGGAATTTGGAGATGGAGGAGATGGACACAACAGCAACACTTGAGTTTATTACCTCCGCCAAGGAGGTAATGCTTTTACTACTGAACCACTAATCCTATCATTGTGAATCCAATTGCTAGTCATATGTTTTCATGGTCAAGGAATCTGAAAACGTACACACAAACACTGTATGGGGGGGAACTGTGGCACTTGGCGGAGGTCTGTGCTCTCCGAGTGCTTTTTTAATAATGACACTGTTTTTAATAATAGATGAACAATTAGTTAAAGCGTATGCACTCCTTTTTGCTCAGTGTCATCCAGGAAGGCTGTAAACTGGTTAAAAGGTATTATTTAGTTTTACTAGTTTTTGTAAATTGTTCCATTTGTATGAGGTATAGTAGTTAAACACTTTCCAAATATTTTGAATGAAGTGTGAAACGGTTCTGTAGTTACAAAGAGATGTAATCCGGGGGTTTATAGATGAATAAAATGCAATACCGCGCTCTTCCCACTGCTAATGACTGCCAAGCAACGTTATCATCCAGAAAACAATGACCTGTTCTAAAGCTATCCTCATAATAAACACCGTATCAAAAGGTTTGAGAGTAGTGGCAGAGGAATGCAGAAAAATTAGATCCCCATAATCCAGAATAGACAAAAATGTTTCCTCAATCAGTTGCTTTCTGTAGCTCTGAGACAAATGCAAGCTTTGTTTCTATTGAAAAATGACAACTTAATTTTTAATGATTTGGTTACCTCACCAATGTTTTTTTTAAACAGAGATTGTCATCTAACCAGAAACCAATAAGATGATGCTCTTCCACTGTGTGTCCCATCAAGGGTGGTAATAGAGAACAGCATGCATTTTGTTTAATCTGTATTTCACACCAGTTTAAGATAAATTTATGTTTTTGCACAATACAAAAATCAGCATAGTGATTTTGACCTGCCTGGCCAGCAGAAGGTGCTGATGTGTATAAAATAGCATCGTCTACATACACGTGAAGAGCACTGCTGGCACAAGTTTCACCAAAGTCATTTATGTATAAAAAGCCACAACAGACTGTGTTCTACCATTCAAATAATTTGCAAACCAATTATGACATTTTTATGAAATCCAATCATTTCTAAGCCTTTCAAAAGAATCTGATTATCAACAGTGTCAAAGTCAGGGATCGTTTCTGCTACCACTATGAAATTAAAAAACAACGAGTTAAACCATCAGCTAATATGCCGAACACTGAATATGTTGAACAAGATAACTATTATAATTCAGGTAAAAGGTGCACACTTGGGAACAGCATTATGTTACTACTGGCTTCCATGTGAGACAGCTTTGGAAAACAAGAAAATGAAAATCAGGGATCCTCTGCTTGATTGTCAGCCCGTGCCCTTACGCAATGAGGCAACTGTGCTAACCAGTATGTTATATATCCCACAGAAGCAGAATCTCTTTTTGAATTTCAGGTGCTTTCACCCATTTGTTTCAGAGTTTCCCATTTTTCAATTTGAGTTGACCAAAATTACAGGTGTGAAACCTCCCCCAGGTCTAGGCTGGGTGATGTGGCCTAAAATAACTTGGATACAATTTACCTTTCCCAAAAAGGATTAAGCGGAAGAAGATGGATGGATGGATGGATGGATGGATGGATGGATGGATGGTGGAGGAGGAGGTTTCCATATTTACTATTGTTAATCACAAAAACATTCATTTTTTTGACATTGTTCAAACAAAAACATTTGAATTTTAACTTAAAATCAATATACTGTCAACCCTGCCCAGACCGTGGTCTGGAGCAAACAGACGAAAATTCTTCTGGTTAAAAAAAAAAAAAGGTGATCTCAGTCCACGTCAAACTGAACCTTTGTCCAGTTCATTCCTAGTGTGAAAGCAATTTTAAGAAATGTTTGGCCTTTTGGACCAAGCAAAGGAAGTTACAGCAGCTGAAAACATGGACAATAGGCCACGTAGCAACTAGGAGAGGAGACACAATTTTTAACTGAAATATGGTCTGGTAGTGTGATAAATAGTCAACTACAAAAAAATGCAGAACCTTACCAGATATTTTCTGAGAGGATGTGTGAGAGAGTATATGAAAGATCGGGCAGGCAATACCACCTGACCATCATCACGGCCAATGAGAAGGACAAACGGAATGACAACCTGGATAACATTCCCGCAGTGACACAGCTAGTTCATCTCTTAAGGGAGTGAAGCCTTCTCCAGTTATAACTTAAAAGTGCGGTTACCAATGCGCCCAGAGCTGCAGAAAACACCCCAGAGGGTGAGTAGCATGTTTGCCAACTGTGCCAACTACACGAAATTCATCATAACAACAAGATGTAGAGACATCATGTAAACCTAACTTTACCAAATGTACTGTATGTAATTTAACAAAAACATGGCAGGGTATAAACATGTATCACTGATGACTACCATGTTATCCCCATCTAACTGTTCATTTAGATACCGCAGGATGTCCTTCATTGATGATGTCTGCAATCATCCGTGCAGGATTGCCAGTTGCTTGTTAGAACAACTTTAAGATGTGAATGTGGATAATGCGCGTTTTCTAAAGCTGTAAATCCCTTTAGGTACAGAACAGGACAAGAGCCCTGCAAAACCCTGCATAAAGTAAACAGTGTAATTTGTCATTACTGTAAATTCAGCTATCTAAATTCTATTTACATGTACGGGAGAGCGCTCCAAATGTTTGTGATGGATGGAATATAATTCTAAAATGACAGAGCATTACTTTACATAGTCTCGCCTGGCATGATTAATCTCACAGTGGTTGCCAGCAGCCTATTCAAAGCATCATTCTGGGCAGGAGAAAGCGGGAAGAAAGGACGAAAGGCGACAGCCAATTCTGCCTCTCCTGACCCTCGTGCGGCACGAGCTGAATTTCAAGTGCGCCGTATGTCAGCAGTCCAGGAAATACAATTAAGGGTCCAATCAATTTTCAGCCTGAGGTCTGACGATGTTCGGGCTAACACACTCCTCTCTCCTTCATCCACACACACACACACAGAGCCACACATACAGGTCTTTCACGTGGTGGCGAACAAAGTGATGCATCATCAGAACACAGCGGGGCAACTGGAGGTGAAGCGCTGTGTGTCGCCTCACGCTGGCTGCTAAACAAACCTGCCGTTAACATATGAAAAACTCCCTTTCTGCTTCCTCTTTACCATTTAGCTGTCAAAAGTCAGAATGACTTCAAAGGCAGTGCCTTATTCAAAACTATTTCTGCTCATCCAAATCATATCTGCTTTATTCAGCTTTAACCTTCAATGACAAATTCCTTCACACACCTGGGAATGATCAAAGGGCTCCCTTACCTCGCTCACACTCTGACAAGGTGAGTGCCAAACTTACCCCATCTTACGTTTTTCTCCATTTTTCACACTGCCATTTTTTTGGAAAAAAGTCAGAAACACAGTGCAGACATCCCTGAGATCCATGAGCGACGGCGTCCGATTGCACACTCGGCTCCACACGCACGGCAGTAGAAAGTGACCCAGACTCTACTGCTGAAATGTGGGTCTCAGGGCTAAAATAGGCCATGCAGTCATCATATAAGCCTGAGTGGGTTTTGCTCAATCGACAGACCGCACAGTCAGTCCGGGTTACCGAGTCAGCCTGACAGCAGATCTCCTGTTCTCATTTTCTCCTCCCTGTGTCTCCGGCGTGTCATTATCTAACACTGGGCCTGTGCAAAGACAGTGATCTGGCAGGCAAAGACTTTCCCATATGTCCCATGCTAAGCCCCCTACAAAGGAGAAGAGCTCTTGCTGATCCAGTAGTCTTGGATCAGACAGGAGAATCAGGGATGGACTAGGGACAGGGACCCCCCCCCCCCCCTCCAAGGTCTGCCAGCCAGTGTCTCTGTGTGTCCGTGTAGCTGTGTGGGTCTTCAGTGGTGCTTAAGAGGCTTTGGATTTCCTAAAATCGTCACTTTCCGTGTAAGAAAATTTAACAAGGAGGCTGCATGCCAGGACACTCCGCATGACACGTGATCAGAAATATCTGCACAATTTCCAGCTTACGGTTCTTAACGATCCTTACTTCAAATGAGACCCTTTCAACAACCCAGTCTTAACATGGTTAATTTTAATCAGGGTCCACCTGCAGCGCTGAATGTTTCACAGCTCAGAAAAACCAAGAGTTGCGGGTCGGTTCTGGCTGGCCGCATTCCTTGGCAGCAGCGTAACAGCTACACTACACACTGAATAAAAACATAAAAGCATGTTTTTATGCACACTCTTTGCTGTGGTAACCTTCAAAACAAGAGCAGTAACCATGTAAAAGATTCTGAAACAAAGTGCAAATTGTCGACACAAGTATATACAGTCGAGTTTTGTGGTTTTGTCCTCCCTGAGCGGATCCAAACCCACTTGCAGTCATTGGCAGACTTGGAGAGGGGCCAAGGCAGGCGACTGCACCTCCTGTCCTGGTGGACATGATGGTGTGACCTCTGGATTAGGAAAATCTCATGATACACCTGTAGGTGTTAGTCAACTTTTAATTCCCCCCCCCCAGTTTCATTTAACATTAAGAATAGTGCATTATAGATTTTTACAAGCCGATCACTGCGCAGTGGGTGAGCGCCCTTTTCACTTCTTCACGCCTGCCAGCAGCCATCACTGTTGAGTCCCCATATGTTACTAATACAGGAGCATTTAGCAAGTGATAAAAGATATATTTTATGCTAATAAGTCATGGGTACACAGTAAACACATGGAACTGTTCGCATTTGAATGAAACATGCAATTTGAGTGGAGCGTGAACAAGAAAACTCTTTGATATAAGAGTGCATTTTGTTCCTGTATCCAAATATGATTAAGCTATCATGTCACTTGAAAACACTTTCTCCATTTTTTCTTATTAAATCTGTAAAAAAAACAAAAAAAACAAAGCTGTTGATTCAGAGAAACCCCGTGTGTGTTTGTTATACCTTCAGACAAAACAAAGAGTCGGTTTTGAGGAACTGCAAAAGTCTGCGTGAAAATAACTAAGCCCCAAATATTTCACCAGAACGAGAAAACTGGAGGAAAGATGCTTCATGTCTCTTCCCTCTGGTCACACGCTCACTTTATCAGTGCTGTCGGAGGATCCGGTTCAATGAAACCCCCTAATCAGATTTGACTGGTGTGCAACTGGAATATCCTTAAGCTGGTGAAAAAGAAAGAGAAACACAACCACCTGGTTGTGCTGCTGAATCCAGGCCATGGCAGCGGCTCTTGCGTGACTGCTTCATCAACGACCACAATCGCCTTATCTGACCTTAATGAGGACCCTGTGAAACTGTCTGGTTTCACAACAGAACTATTCCATCCTCTCTCTCAGACCCATTTCCAGCTGAATCACTTATGTACGCCCACCTGGTGATTGCCTAGCTGAATACAATGCTAAGCCACACTTATCCTCTTAGGGCTGTTTTGCAGGAAAACATGCAAGGAGACCCTTTCTTATACGTGACCTAAATTAAGGAGTGGGGCAAACTCCCGGCAACCAAATGGGGGGGGGGGGGGGCTTTGCAAAGGGTTTCTGGTCCGGTTTAGAGCCTCGAGGACAGGTCAGAGCAGTATAAGTCATGCACATCAGTCATGCATGTTACAGCGGAGTAGCATTTCAAAGGTCCTTGCCCTTTTGACCGATGCCTCTCGCCAGGACACTTTAACCTTCCCAACAAGACACACATGCAGGAGAAAGAGAGATCAAGAGGATGAGGCATCTAGTCACTAGATGTGTAGTCCCGACACACTAGATTCTAGTGTGTCCCGACAGTTATATTTCATTCTATTATTTGGCAACTAACTGCTGTGACAGGATGCTTGTTTTAATGTCAAGGATTTGGGGTAAAATTTGCTTACTATTTGCAAATATTAGAAATGTACTGAAACACAACAGTATTTCTGGGTGCATTTCAGGACTAGTGTAAATTAAAAGGGACATATGGAGTCGACCAGATTTTCCTTTATCCCCCCCAGCAGTTCCACTACATTTGGGAGGATTTAGAGCGCCGACTCATGATGGCTGTCCCACATGTTCACCTCTGGCCAAAGGAAGCAGTTAGCCACGAGGAAGCCATCAGTCCTCAAAAGCATCTCATTGGAGCCTCTCTGAGCATCTCGGTGGTGCGTTTAGGACACGTGCATTCCACATGTCAGGCAGCGCTACAGACAGAGGAAGACGTCCCAGTGGGAGACCTCGGTCTTGATGACAGGCTGGGGTCCATTTCTTACACCATCAGGAGCCTCCGCCTCACCCAGGCAGAGTTATTTAGGAAGGGGGAGACGGGGGATGTGATGAATGTGGGGGAAACTTTCTCAAGACGAGCAGTGACAAGGGCTAAAATAAGTTGACAACTAGGTGTGCTTGGGAAATTTTTCATACTTACTCCTAGAGTTGTATAGTCGAGACCTCGTCAAGACCAAGACCTTCTTCACAGAGCTCCATGGTTCTTCAAAGACCAATCACTTACTGAAGAACTGTAGACCTTATATGGTTCTTCAAAAAAGTTGAAGTTGTAAGGAGGCAGAATACTGGGCAGTTCTAAAAAGGGTTCTCTGAAGAACCTCTTGCTAAAAGGTCCTTTATGGAACTCAGACCGGTTCTTCTGTGGGATCACTTTGAAGAACCTTTTGGTTCACAATGGGCATCGTTATTTCTCTGTGTGGATTGTGTGTTCCAGGAATTCTCCCAGTCAGTCTAATATGCCCTCTGAAGTCAGATTTGTGACTTTATAAGTCAGGCAAGAGGCACCATAACCAAGTAAAGGAGGAGTTAAGGATCCAAAATAACTGTGCCCAGCACTTATTTGGTTTTTAGGCATCCATCTAGCTTTTCTCACTTTGTGAAAATGTTGAGATGCCAGAAATCCAACTTCAGGAAGCAGACCACTTCACAACTTCTAGCAACTCACTGAGAATTTGACCAAGGACATTTACTGGAGCACGCTACTAAAAACTATTTTATATTTTCTGCATTTGTGTCATGGAGCGCCCTCTCTGAGGGCAAACAGGGATGCGAAACGCAGACTGTGAGTTTGCAAATTTATTAACAGAAAAGAAACACAAAATACCGCGCACACACACACAAACAAAAAACGTGAGCAAAAGACAGGCAAATAATAACTTAGCTGCTGAAGTCCAGACTGAAGAGGTTTTACACCGCTGTGCCAGTGAAGTGGCGCCAACAGTTTAAATAGGAAACCCCCGATTACCAGCACCTGTGGGATCATGAATGGTGATCATTACTGGCAGCCATGACAGCCCGCAAACAGAATCTGACAGCCGGAAGTGACGCATGAGCTGTCACAGCACCCGCAATGATCACAACAACAAACCATAAAGGAAAGTACAGAAACTAATAATGAACTGACCAAAAACAGGAACCAAATACAGCAAACAAGGTGAATAGAAAAACAAAACCAGAAAAAGACTAAACTAAGCTGAAGACTGGGCACGGCCCCCACTCGTGCACCGGATCATGACAATTTGAATGAGAAGCCAAGAACATACATAGCTTGTGCTGTGCAAATCCATCAGTCAGTTTACTCTAAATATGATCACAGCAAACAAAAAAAATCATTCTAGGGACTGAGAGTATAAACTCAGCAGAGACGAGTTTATTGAGCTTGCAGTTGTGTTGAAATTTTGTCCTCTGATAAACTTCTATACAACCTGACTTTTTTAAAAGTTGAATATTTTCATGTCATTTGTCTGTTTATTGATTTGAGACCACAGGAGTCACTGTCTATATGCCATGAGAAAAAACCCTATTCAAGAGACTTTCCATTTTATAGACCATAGACAAAATGAGATGCCAATTTAATTATTTTACACACCAAATGATTCACAAATATGTTGGTAGATGAACTGGCAGTTGCATATGAGTGCATATTGGGCAGCACGGTGGCGCAGTGGTTATCACAGTGGCACAGTAAGAAGGTCACGGGATTGATTCCACCCCTGACCATCGTGGGTTCGATCCCACCCCCTGACCATCGGTGACCCTTCTGTGTGGAGTTTGCATGTTCTCTCCTTGTCTGCGTGGGTTTACCCCGGGTACTCCGGTTTCCTCCCAGGGCAAAAATATGCAAGTTAGATTAACTGGAGACTCTAAAGTGGCCCTAGGTGTGAATGGTGAATGGATGGTGCCATACCGTGGCTGCTTCATCCATCTAAGTGGATGCCTTGAATTTCCCCTCTGGGGATCAATAAAGTACACAAAATAAAAAAAAAATATTGTTTGTATAGTATAGTACAGATTAACTAGTTGGTCTGGTCAGCATTGAGTGCAATGCCTTCATGCTAGCATGCACTGTCAGTGCCAATAGGACCCTCTCTAAAGGCCCTGTCACACCTTGACTATTTAGGGAGCATTTGCCAAATGTATAAAAAATGGTCTAAAATGCTGGCATATGCCAAAATTTTCACTTTTGGCCATATGCATCGTGTATCCATAATGGGTTGGATGTATACATAATGTATTAATAACTTATATAGAATATTTCCATGACATAAATAACTTAAACCAGCTAATGCTTAGCATGTTGCCGATGTTCACAACTTATGCGCAGCAATAGTCTAACTTATGCATAGCTTATCCTAACTTCTGCATAGCGCAGTCATGCCAAACTGCCATTGCATCCCGATCCATGAATCCTAGGTGTGCGAGAGATCATCTCTGTTCAGCTGAGATGATTCTTCCCTCCAAAGACCACAGCCAGTGGGGGGGGGGGGGGGACCAACCTGGCAGAGCTGTCAAATCTGTCAGGTCGGTCACACCTAAAACAGCTGATGTGAGACATCATGAACGTCAGATGACAGTTGTCACAACCTGGCTCAAAGGCACGTGAACTGATGGCGATCAAAAAGTTTATTCAAAAAGTTTATTTTCAATAAAGTGAAAAAAAAAGATAATGTATGGAGTGTGCTTTTGCCGGGAGGCACAGCCAACAGCAAAGTGTGATTTATCATGGAAAACAGCTGAGCTCTGTACTTCAGGCGATCAGCTGATTAGATCCACCTCCTCCGGTGTTCTGACATTTTGGCATATCTATCAGAACAACACTGGACAGCTGATGGTACAGACTGCAGTCAAAGGTAAAAAAGATGACAAGGAGGGCTAAACAGCAATTTGGATCTTTATCCTGTATCTTGAAAGTTCTCAGACACATCCCCGACAGGTTCCGTTATATGAAAAAGTGTGTGTGTGTGTGTGTGTGTGTGTGTGTGTGTGTGTGTGTGTGTGTGTGTGTGTGTGTGTGTGCGCGTGCGTGCCCTGCAGGCAGAAACAGAGCTCTGTACGGGTTTTTCCTGTGAGCCAACACTACAAATACACCATTATAGGGTAGCTGTAAGTTTGTAACTTACTGAATGGGTTTCTCATAGGTTCATAGAGCATTACTCATATGTTACAAATAAATTTTAGGTACACTAGTCATTAATCAACGTATTTTGACTTATGAGTAACTTGTGAGTCACTTACAAGTAACGTATGTGAACGAACGCATAACTTTCCTACAGCTTATGCCTCACTTTTGTGGGATGTTTCAGCCATACGCTGCATATGTCGGAAAATTTTCAGCATTCTGAAAATTTTCAGAGGCGCTCGCCATACAACGATGTATGCCAGCGTGCTTCAGCGTTCTTCAGCGTGCTCTTAACTTACACAAAACTTACCCATAACTGATCTGACGTACAACAACATACTGTCTTCTCCAAACCTTTCATACATTTGGCAAACACTGCCTAAATCGTCTAGGTGTGACAGGGCCTTAAAAGAGAGTAGGACTGAAGGGTCGGACTTGAAAAGGTTTTGCCCTCTTCCTACTCTTTTATGACCCCCCTCAAAAAAAAGGTATTTTATCACCTTTCACTGTTATTTTATATATATTTTAATATTTGTTAAATATTCTCTTTTGGGTTTTTTTTTTTTTATAAATTTGACGTTTTTGTCCAAAATAAATAAAATAACTAAAAAATAAAGAATTGCATCATCTGAATATGAAATGTAAGCAGGATCTTGTCTAGTCTTAAAAAAAGACCGATTGCATTGAAGTCAGTGAGCTTGACTGTTGTTTAATGCAGAAAGTAGCATCAAAGTAGCCCTTTCAAGACATAGGTACTCCATCTGCCATTTTCTTTGCCTTTTAACTGGCATATGAAAAATGGTACATGAGCCCATGTATGTGTCAGCTAAGGCAGCTGCCAGACAGCCAAATCTATACTGCACCCATGACATCAGTTTGAATTACACGCTTTAGGCAACAAATCTGTGAACACTGGCTTCACAGCCCGGAGGAAAACAGGCAGGCCACTGTGGATGGATGCCCTACTTACTTGCCAGCTTGTAATCTGACCTCTTTCAACAGCCTATAAACATCATAACCAGCAGGTTTAATCCAAGGCGGAAGTGAGTGTGGTGCGCAAGCGTTTGTGATTGTCTGACACAATTACAGGAAAAGTAATAGGTCACTTTGGTGCACAAACTCGGCACAAGTCCTTAAAATGAGCATACTCTGTACTCTTCAAAGGAAAACTAAAAGATTGATGCCAAAGCTCTCTTATGTTCTGCAATTTAGTGCCGGTGATAGAGGAGAATAACCCAAATTAAGTTCAATCAGACATAATTCCCAGTTCAAATTTAGAAGTTAGAGAGTGGGCTGAAATGACCAATAAATCCTTTAAATACGAGGTGCTCCCAAAATAGTCCAGACACCTATTATCTATTTAAAAGGCCCTGTCCCCATTGGGCAGGAGTAAGGAAGTAACTTCAAAAGACTGACACCCCACCACCACCACCACCACCACCACCATCCTGTTAATGACCCCAGATGTGTCGTCTTGAACAGGGACTTGATTCATCTGGTTAAATTCTGCCAAAGCATGCAGAGATTTTTTTTTTTTTTTTTTGGAGGTGGGGGGGGGTGTTGTTCATATGCTGCAAATTAAAATGCTCAGGCCAGGCGTGGCTATATGGTTGGACGAGTAGAAGAGCAGGCATTGATCTGCAAACAGAGTACAGTCACTCAGCTCCCTCTCCAAGTGTGTCGGGCCTCGGAGGTCCAGCTGTGCAGCGGTAATGAGAGCAGCACATTCAGAAGCTTTACCTCACAGACCGTGGAGGGATCTCAACCTGAGCGTGACTGTCCAAACAACATGTCCGGGCTCAAAAAAGCGTTACCATTCCTGCCTGTTTACTTCACTGGGCCACACTCTAAATATGCATGTGTGCACCCAAGTTCCCACACACTTGAGCAAGAATTCACCGCCGAGCTATAAATCTGCAGGCACCCGTCATCATCTGGCATTGTTGTTAGTCTAGCTGCAAGTCTGCCATATCCTGTCATGAAGAGGGCTCTTCAAGACAGTAATGAGTCAAAGTCAAGTGGACTGAGTCGGCTGCAAACATGTTCTGGGTGACAATGACTCGAGCGAAGCCAGCAGGACTTCATTTTCAAAACTCCCTTTGAACAAGTGGTTTACCCTGAAAGGCTAAGAGACAACATTAAAGAAATATAGGTTTGTGCTCATCTGCCAGCAGTCAACCAAGAGTCTCTCCTTTGTCCTTCGCAGACCTGTCAAATCTCCACCAACAGGCAGAGAAATGACCACAATAAAGTTTTAGGAGGCCAAACAGCAGTAGAGGGAAACAAATCACCAGAGGAACATTGAAAAAGTTTGTTTAGATCATGGATTAAATTAAAGAAAAAGAAAAAAAATTCTGTTTCTGCTCATTACCTGGAAATTGCCTCCCTCATCTTTGTGCCAGACGCAGGGCCCCCGGGAGCCCCCATGTTCTAGTCTGCTCACCGGTCATCCTGTCTGAGTCGGGTAACATGGGAAGCAGAGGTGGACAAGGCCTCATTGCGTCCTTCCAGCTCAGACATCCAAATGGGCACAATTCATTTAAGGTCTCATTTAGTGAAGGACAACAAGATCTTAAGTGCCACGGCTCCTGGTCGTGTCCCCATCTTCCCGCTCCCCTGCTCTGCCTGGGCTCTTAAATATTCTACCCATACGTGGTGGTAGGGACGCTCAGGGTGGGCCGAGGATGCGGCGGAGTTGTGGGTTGGAGTCGCCCACTAATCTGTGGAGTCTAATGACAGCAGGCTGAGCTTGTGGTGGGGGGAGCCTTGCAGTGGGGGGGGGGGGATTGACCCAAGTCAGGAGAGCATGTGACCCACACCAGGCTAAAAGCTTGACTGATTGGGGGGAGGGGCGTGTTAATGAGTGGATGCAGGAATGTATGCATACACCTATATGTTTGCAGCGGAGTGGCCACCTTTCAAGATGTAGCCGTGGATATGGCCGCAAATTGAGCCTTTTTTGTGGGTGAAGGCAGAAAAAGTCACAAACAAAGGCTGTGAGAAGCTGAGATTCCCCCGAGTCTGTCTGGCTGCAAGAGGTGACTCTCTGATCTTTTCTGTCTGGTGTGGGCATTTTTACGCGTGCCTCTTTGTGGGCAGCACTGTAACAAGCATGCTCATTACATTTGTCTTATATTTCCACTCTTTGTGATGGTGCAGTGAGCTTAATGCTGCAAAGTCCAAGTCCCCAGGAGTTAGGGTTGCTGAAGTCAGAAGTTTTTGCAAGGGGGGAGGGGGGTAATTCATGAAAATACAGGGTTGGCTTTAAAGTTGGACCTCATTAATTTTGTCCCATATCATTACAAAACAACTGTTTCTGTGCTGCATGCTTTGACTTGTGAGATCTAAGAGTTAGCCTTGAGCTAAGGGGCAGTGGTGGCCTGGTGAGCAGAGGGTCGCTGGTTAAATTTCAGGACCGGGAGGATCAGATCTGGGTGGGACAGATGACACAGCAGTGTTTGCCCCTCCCTCCTTAACCCCACTGTGATGCCCTTGAGCAAGGCCCTTAACTCCAGCTGCTCCAGTGGAGCTGCTCAGTGGCCACAGGTCAGTCTGTGGTTGTACTGGACAGCTTCCTGGTGTGATTGTGAACAGGGTGTCCTTGAAAAAGAGAGGTTGCTTCTCAATGGAACTACCCTGTATAAATAAAGGTTAAAAAAATAAATTTTAAAAAAGCTTTCTGAAACTTAAATTCATGTTGCACATTATCAAAAAAACAACTGCAGCAAGCTGACATCGGAAAGATCTACTGTAAGTGTCCTAGCGCCCACTCTTTTCGGCATTTCCTTCTCTGCGTGTTCTGAAACGTGCTTTTCCACATCCATCTGGAATTGCTCTGCACTCTCGTAGCTCTGGATAGCTCTACAATCTAGCAAGACTTCGAGCAAAAACTAAAGTCAGTTATGTCCTGGTCAGAGAGTTTCTCTATGCGGATGATGTAGCTTCCGTTGCTCACTCAGAATCTGATCTCCAAAACATGTACAGTGCATTTCCAGCAGCCTGTTGCGGGTTTGGCCTCTATATAAGCCTACCAACAACTGTAATTCTGGCACAAAACACACACACTATCCCTGCTATCACCATCTATGGGATAAATTTATCTGTTGTAGGCCAGTTTACATACCTGGGATCCACAGTAACATCTGACAACTCCCTTGACACAGAAATAAACATTATTCTGCAATTTCCCAGTTTGGGATCAATAAAGTACATCTGTCTATCTATCTATCTATCTGAATTGGCAAAGCTGCAACATCCTTTGGCCGGCTGAAGGACAGAGTTTGGAACAATTGGCACCTGCCCATTAAGACAAAAGTGAAAGTCTACTCTGCCTGTGTTCTCAGTGCTCTTGTATGGCAGTGAAAGTTGGGCTACGTACAGGAGAGAAGAACACCAATTAAATTCATTCCACCTATACTGTCTGGGTTCAATACTCAGAGTCTTCTGGTCTGACTATATGCCCAACAGTATTGTCCTTCAATTAACAGAGTCCTCTGACCTGTACACTTTGCGACGTAATCGCAGACTAAGATGGGCTGTTCATGTTGTGAGGATGGAGCAAAAATGTCTCCTCAAAACCATTTTTTTATGGAGAACTAGTAAATGCTTCCAGAAAATTTGGTCAACCCCGACTCCGTTACAAAGATGTGCTGAAACGTGACCTACGGGACTTTGGCATAGACATTGCCACCTGGGAAACCAGAGCCATGAATCGATCTAACTGGCGTAGTCATCTTATCACAGGCAGAAACAACTCAATGAAGAGGTACCTCCGCATGTGCGAAGAAAGGAGAGATTGACGTCATCACAATCGTCGCACGCGATGGGGAGGGCCATAGAAGTGGGTTTGGGTTAGTTCATTTTCCCCCATAATATCATAAAGCAAGAAGGTCTCCCTCTTTAGGGTGGATTCACACTGCAACGTTTAGACCACATTTTACTGATGTTTTGGCAAACGTCTGGCTCTGCTGGCAAAAGTTGATAAAAGTTAATAATAGTTGGTGTTTGTTGGCAAATGCTAGCGAAAGTTGCGTTCTTTGAAAATTTTCAGTATGCAGAAAATTTGCCAACGTTTTTAGACCGACGTTTTGCAGATGTTTTTAGACCGAAACTCACTTCAGACGTGCACGGATGTAAGACAAATGCAAAGAAGTGTCGCAGTCCATGGTGCTGGAATGCCCAGAAGGGGATAAGGGGGAATAAAAAAAAGAAACTAGAAAAGCGCTCATAGAGCGCATACCTCCGCCAAGGTTCCTTCCGTTTCTCATGGATCACCTCCAAAATGTAATGGGTTTGTGTGTAGGCCTATAGCCACTTGTGGTGAAAATTGCATCAAAGTCTGTCCATCAGTTTTGGAGTATTGTTGCTAACACACTGTGAGAAGATAAGAGCCTTGGCTGAGGTATGCATTCTCAGATCATCACCAAAATACAATGGGTTCCTCTCTAGGCCAAGAACCACCTCTGGTGAAAATGTCATCCAAATGCATCCAGTAGTTTTTGTGTAATCCTGCTGCACAAATACAAACAAAGCCCTTGGTGGAGGTATGCACTCTCAGATCATCACCAAAATCTAATCATCTGTTCCCCGCGCCATTGCACACCTTTTCCTGAAAATTTCATCAAAATCTGTTCATAACTTTTTGAGTTATGTTAGTAACAGAGAGACAGACTCCGGTAAAAACATTACCTCCTTGGCAGAGGTAATGAATGAACAGAGGAAAAAGGCATGCAGAAATAATTACATAGGAATATAAAACAAAAATAAATACTGAAACGTATGCCCAAGGGAGATGTGTTCACTCCAAAAGCAGGTCCAGAATGTCAGGAAGCCTCCACAAACGCTGATCTTTACATGAGCGTCGCCTGACGCTGATGTCAGCTGACCTGTGCTGAGCATTTGTTTGCTTAAGTTAACCTAAGCTGGCAACCAGCTACACATATGCTAGCCTAAGCTGACAAAAGTTTGCCAACGCCGAAAGCAACGCAGGCAAATGCTCGCAAAAGTTCGTTAAAGTTTGTAAAAGTTCATAAACCCTGAGATAAAAACCCTGAGATAAAAACACTTCTGAGAGAGAAGAAGAGGATCTTCAGGTCGGGGAATAGGGAGATGCTGAAGTCCGTACAGAGGGAGCTGAGGAGAAAGATCAGAGTAGGCAAGGACAGCTTCAGGAAGAAGATGGAGGACAAGTTGCAACAGAGCGACATCAGCGGGGTCTGGAGAAACCTCAAAACCATCTCTGGGCTCCAGAATACCTCCCCCCAGGCCACGGGGGGCAGGGAGTGGGCGAACAACCTGAATCTGTTTTTCAATAGGTTTGACCAACCGCCCTCCCCCCTGTCTGCACAACAACCACTGCTGCCTCTAAAGAAATCAAGTCCTGCTGCCCACTCCCCACTCCACCAACACCCCCCCACTCCCAACACACAGCCCCCCATCCTGACCCTGACCAGGACCCAGGTGAGGACGGAGCTGAGGAAGATCAAGGCGAGGAAGGCGCCGGGACCGGACGGCATCAGCGCAAAGCTCCTCAAGTCCTGTGCAGACCAGCTGTGTGGGATTGTGACGTATATCTTCAACATGAGCCTGAAACTGGGGAGGGTACCACAGCTGTGGAAAACATCTTGTGTGGTACCTGTACCAAAAACTTCCCACCCCAAAGACCTGAACAGCTACAGACCGGTGGCCTTGACGTCCCACTTAATGAAGACCCTGGAGAGACTGCTCCTTGCTCACCTCCGCCCCCTGGTGGAACCTGCGATGGATCCACTCCAGTTCGCCTACCAGCATGGCATTGGGGTGGAGGATGCGGTGATCTTCCTCCTTCACCGTTCTCTGTCCCACCTGGAGAAGCCCGGGAATATGGTGAGGATCATGTTCTTTGACTTCTCCAGTGCTTTCAACACCATCCAACCGATGATCCTGAAGGACAAGCTGCTGCGCGCAGGGGTGGACCAGCACCTGTCATCATGGATCCTGGACTACCTCACGAACCGGCCTCAGTTTGTGAGAACCCGGGACTGTGTGTCCGACACGATCATCAGTAGCACGGGGGCCCCCCAGGGAACGGTGCTGGCTCCCTTCCTGTTCACTCTTTATACTGCGGACTTCTCACACAACACAACACACTGCCATCTACAGAAGTTCTCTGATGACTCTGCGATCGTTGGCATCATCTCCAATGGAGATGAAGCTGAGTACAGAGGGCTTATCCAGGACTTCGTGGACTGGTGCCATCGGAACTGCCTCCAGATCAACGCGAGGAAAACTAAGGAGCTGGTGGTGGACTGCCGCAGGCATGGGCAGCCCCTCACAGCACCAGTAAATATACAGGGAACAGACATCGAGATGGTGACATCCTATAAGTACCTGGGTGTTCATCTGAACAACAAACTAGACTGGTCACACAATACTGACGCACTCTACAAGAAGGGACAGCGCAGGCTGTTCCTGCTGAGGAGACTCAGGTCTTTTGGTGTACAAGGGGCGCTGCTGAAGACATTCTATGACACGGTGGTGGCATCAGCCATCACTTTTGGAGTGGTCTGCTGGGGCAGTGGCATTACTGCAGCCGATAGGAAGAGACTGAACAAACTGATTAAGAAAGCTAGCTCTGTCCTGGGGCAGCGCCTTGATCCGGTGGAGGAGATAGGAGAGAGAAGGACGGTGGCTAAACTGTCATCTCTGCTGGAGTCCGAGTTCCACCCTATGCAGGACATACTGAATGCACTGAGGAGCTCATTTAGCAGCAGACTACATCATCCCAGGTGCACAACCGAGAGGTTTCGTAGGTCCTTCCTACCAACGGCTGTCAGACTGTACAACCTAAGCAGGGCTGCTCGCAGAGATAGCAAAAAGACGTAACAAACTAATAGTTTTTTGAATGCAAAAGATGCAATAGACTTACACAATGGTCCCCTCCGGCATACAACTAGGAAAATACCGGTCACTATGGAGGGTGAGAATATGTATGGGCACATAATCATACCATGTAGGATAACTAAGTAGACGGTTATGCTGTTTCATCCCATCTAGCAACAATGCTCTGCACTGTGTGTGTTTATATATTTACATATTTATTCCATCTAGCTACAATGCTCCGCACTGTGTGTTTATATATCCTCATATTATTCCATCTAGCTACATTGCTCCGCACTGTGTGTTTATATACTTACATATTTATTCCACCTAGCTGCAATGCTCCGTACTGTGGGTGTTTATATATTTACATATTTATTCCATCTAGCTACAATGCTCTGCACTGTGTGTTTATATATTCATATATTTATTCCATCCAGCTACAATGCTCTGCACTGTGTGTCTGTGTGTGTGTGTGTGTGTGTATATATATATATATTTTATAGTAATATGTACATATGTATATTAGCTGCTCTTGCTTGCTTGTTTTTTTCTTGCCTTCTGATTGTTGCTCTGAGTGTTGCTATCCCTGTGCTGTTGCAATCCTGGAATTTCCCCGTTGTGGGACTAATAAAGGCTTATCTTATCTTATCTTATAAAAGTTGGTGTACGCTGGATTTAAAGAAAACTGCTCACAAACATAATTTCACTGATGTTTGGACTAATTTCTCTGATTTTTCGTAATGTCTGTAAAAGTCAGTCCAAATGCTATGGTGTGAACCCAGCTTCAGCAAGCGCAACCTAGTGATGTCTTACTATAACACAAATACTGGAACTATGTTGATTTCCTTCAGATTTTTACATAATTAGAGCACCCATGGCAGTGCTAGGCTGTCACAGTATGGACAAGGCTGGCTGCCAGGGCCTTTTACTTTCCCAGCAAAGCACAACAACTTGTGTGCTGCTGCAACAGTTGTTACAGCACCACTGCATTAGATCTCATATGATGGTAAATAGCACTTTTTAAGGCCATAATGGAATCTCGGTCCGCACTGCCACAGTCTGGGTATGGAAGCGGTACCTGAGGGGACACCCAATGAGAGCCATCCCTCTGGACGACCCCCTGCCGCGGCGACAAATTCATCCATCTCTCTAGCAGCCAGAAAGCTGTATCCACTTTTTGTTTGATGTAGTGTACAGCAGGTAAGATTGATTACTTGTCTTATCCATCAATACCCCCTTTACACAGGGGTGGAGATCATTGAGAAATCTAGCCAATTATTGATCTATCAGTGATCTTCAGTAATCTCCACAGTCACCCTGGTCTCCTTAAAGTTTTGACTCAGTCCAGAACACACAAGGATCTCCCAAACGATCCCAAAGATCAAAAAAAAATGAGCCAACCTCTCAATGATCTCAGTTCTATGTAAAGGGGCCTTAAATAAAGCAGACTGAATATGTTCTAAAATGTATTCTCTGAGGTGAAAACATGTATGCACTGAAAGAAATAACTGCTTATGTGTATTGTGCACACGTACACTCACTCCAAGCCTACCACCCCCCCAGTTTCCCCTGTGCACAGTTGCCTCTAGCCCTCACTCCAAGCTTTTATGAAAAGTTTGCAACTCTGTGCTAACCCTCAATACGGTGGTCTCAGATGATCACCAGCAGCCCTCCTCCCAGTGTAACCATTACAATAGGTAAATTAGTGCTAAAAATAACCAGACTGTTTATCACAGAGAAGCGCATTCAAGCATGACGAGCACACCACACGCTCTCTCTCTCTCTCTCTCTCGTGGATGGACACCCACCTGAGGATCACTGCATGCAGTAACATGGCATTAGGTTGTTTTGCCTAATGATCTTATTATCATGATTTACCATTATTATTTCACCTGATTTCCACATTTTGGAAGAATAATGAGGACAGATTCAGTTATATCTCACTGGAACCTATTCTGCCATTTAAAAAAATCACTAATTTGCAGAGTGTCTGATATTCCTGTTATAACACGGTTTCATTTTAGCATTGCAACTGGTATGAGCCCAATTTCTCTCCCATCTTTACAATTCAAAGCACAAGTGCAATTAATTAATGACACGCGAATCAATTGTAGCCTGGGGTCAAGCAGATTCCAGTCTATTTAAAAGATTGGATGTCCACTTACCATGATTTGCGGGTATTATCTGGAAAAGACACATTGATGAACTGAGTCTTCTATTCCCCTAATGCACAACACATAGCCATCCTAAATCAATCAGGAGATATAGACGAAGGCAGCAGAGATGAAAGTAAGTGTCGTCCGTTTGTTGATAGCTGGTTTGGGAGGTGCATCCATGAGCTGTTGCAAGTAGGGAAAAGGTCCAAGAGAAGACATGTCAGTGGCTTAGTGACAAGACATCTTTTGATTTTAACTTTCTACTGGCTTGCACTTATTGTAAGTCAACAAATAAAGTGAACACTACTGTGCTATTTGCCACCAGGGCACGGAGTCACAGATTCCTGGCTGCCATCTAAGCATGTTAATCCAGCGAACTGCCGGGTAGCAGTAACCACACCCGTGTTCAAGACTGGCTCATCACTCATTTACATTCAGATAAGCACTCAGCATTGCTTAAACAAAGATTAGGTCTTTGAGGGGGAAATCCTGTTAGTGTGTTTGTGTGGCGGCAGGGGGAGGTATCTTTGTGACTCATGGAAGAAAGCAAACTGAACTCTGCGTCCCCTCAGGAGTCACAAAGGCACTGACGACACGGCATGGGGAAATTACAGCAATCCAGCATGATGACAATGTGCGATACAACTGGAATGGCAACGGCTGAATTGCGTCGGGCAAGCAACCCCACTTTGATAAGCGTTTTTTTTAAGGACATAATGGAATCTCTGTCTGCACTGCCACAGTCTCGGTGTGGCGGCGGCACCTGAGGGGACGCCCAATGAGAGCCATCCATCTGGACGACCCCCTGCCACGGCGACAAATTCATCCGTCTCTGTGGGGACCTGTGTGGGATCCAATCAGGGATAAGCTTTATATATTTTCCTTCCTAATAGAATTGCTACACTTTCTCTTACTTGGGCTTCGCCACAGATTCATATTGCTGTTCCCTGATCTACTCATTCACTCCAGTCTTAAAGGAAGAAAGGACTCTGTAGCTACACAAATATATAAACAGTGATATGTGTATTGATAAAAACTGGCAAATCAATGATAACACTGGGCTGATGCAGCAACTATGATGAAAATCCCAAACTGGTTCATAGCTAAAGCCCAAACTACCAAGACTAACACTGAGACTGATCTTATTTGACATGTGTTTTTTTTTAACAGTAAATCAGCTTTACATGACTCACAGTTTAAAATAACCATTGCTTTTCTTACAATGCAACCTGACAGTGAAACAAGTCTTTTAGCTCCTGCCACTTTCAGGAAAGCCTCTATGTAAGGATACAACATATAGTAGAACTTTAAGAAACTAATTTTTCAGAGAGAAACTCTGACTCGCAGTCCTTCAAGGATCTTTATAGAGTGAATGGGGCTGCAGTTTGTTTAGCGACCACAAGATGTCAGTAAAGCCCATCTTTCTAAAAATTCCATACAGTACCTTTAGGCTGCGTGTCCACGGGCAAAGTAAAAACGCTCTCAAACTGTTTTCCTGAGCGCTCCGCCCGCTTGACCTGTCACTCAAAGCGTGCTGGGGATTTCACAGGTTTTGCACTGAAACGCTCCACTCATTGGACTAAACCACATCAAACGTAAGAAAATGCATGTACCTCCATGCTTTTGCTGTTAAATATTGATCATGGCGTACTTTTAGGCTGATTCTGATCGGCTGGGGAGAGAGGTGTGCAAAAAATTATTTTTTTCAGTGCTTTGTGTATCTATACGGGTGTATGGAGTTGCTACCAGTGGAAAACTGAAAAAACACAACCCTTCTACTTTGTCAGGGTCAGCCTTTCTCTCAATACCTCTCTCTAAATGAACAGCTTTGAGTTTGCTCGGGCTGTGATGTGAGGACCAAAGCTCACTGGATCGATATCACCCTCATGGTTGGGTCTTAAAGATCTATCCCACATATTCTATCTATCCTCACTACACATTTGTGTTCCCACTTGGTTCGCTAATCCACTGTCGATAATGGGGTTTTTTGCATCATTTTTCCTTATTTTATTATACAGTATTTCAATGGTAGTAGGCTGGCAAATCGGCCCACTAGCAGCTAGGCTATCCACCTTGAAGATCGCCTCGGTGGGGAAAGGGCAATTGATCAACCTGCCTAGCATTAGCAGAATTAGCCATTCACTCCTTCAGGGTTGTTCTGTGTTTTTTGTACTCCGGAGACTGGTCGTATCTAATCGACCACTGACCCCACACACCCCTGTCCCTGATAATTGTTTATTTAGCCTCTTACATTCTCAACAGTCAACCAATTCACATCAGTCAGCTCAGTCTGTCTTCATCTTCGGAGCTACTGTAGTGCCTAACCTAATACCCCGTCTCAACCAAACTTCTAGGCAGTGACAAAAGATGGAGGGACAGGTGAACTGGGGTTTATGAGTCTTTAAAGAAGCATGCAATGAATTGAGCCATTCCGAGGAAATTCAGACCCATAATAGTTTCTTTGCCCAATCACAGGACTTGTCAGGCAGAGGCTTTGCTACTGGCTGCTCTACAAAACTATAGGTGTAGACGTGCATATAGGATGGGGAGTAACTTAAGACAGTAAAGGGAGGGGAGGCTGCAGGAGGCAGAAGTTTTATTATTGTTATTATTGGAGGCGGTGTTTTTCTGGTTTCTCAGATTCCTGTCTATTGATTGAAGCGATTTGACGTGATTTGTGATTTGACGTGTGAAATGACCATATTAAACACTGCCTGTTTATACAGACATAGACATGAGAAGAAAATACATCTGAATCAGTCTTTGGAGCAGTGTGAATTAAGAGTTTTTGTTTCAGGGATCAGTTGTACTGACCATGATCGTGCCATTGTAGCATTGTCCAGAGATAGCAGGAAAAAATGGAAAAACATACAGAACACACACACACACACACACACACACACACACACACACACACACACACACACACACACACACACACACACAGAGAATAAGTGATAAATCTGTGGAATACCTCTTGAATATTTCATTCCTCCCTGTCCGTGCCTCTGCCCTCGTCTGCATTATAACACTAGGACCATTAAAATCTACAGCATTTTCTCCACAAACTTAATGAGAAGATAAACAGCCGGTGTAAAATCCTCTGGACTCTATTTTTCCTCCTTTTTTGCATAAGTAAAGCGGTGAATGCCGATTGCCTAGTTATGGCATCAACCCAGTGCCAACTTTTGATTTGCGCCCCTCTCTGTCACACTTGAGCAGCTGTGGAGTGGAGGACGAGTTCATGAAATAGAGGTGACTAAAGTTATGACAAGAGCATTGTTGGAGCACTTCACACCATACAAGCTTGCTTTTTTTTCCTGAGTGAATATAAGGCATTGGGCAATCTTTGGGTGGATGACAAGGTCAAGTAAGTGAGAGGAAAATCATTGAAGTGGTCGGGTGAAATGGTAAGAGCACAGAATATGAAGAAATAGAAGAAGCACAGGAAAGATATTGACTTAGAAGGCTATAAAGTTATAGGGCAGGTTGCACCAAATCCTTTCTTTTACTAAAACTCCAGGTTGCCGTATTGGCCCTTAAATGCTTTCATCCTTTTACTAGATATAATTTCATTTGTTATGATGGAATTATAGTGTCATACACTGTCAAGAATTCAAAAATAGTGCCCCAAGCCTTACTGTAACACCGTGTTAGTTAAGACAGGCCAAAAAGGAAGCTCAGAGGCCAGTTCCAGTAATAGAAAAATTATTATATATTAGTCATTAAAAGCATTATGTGGAACTTTTGGAAACTCCCGTTTTTGTGGCGTTGTGTGGTTGGCAAGGGAACTGCAGCCCTATTCACCTTGAGCGCTTCTAATTAAGGACTTCAGGGTTGTTGAGCACTGTCACCTCACAACAAGAAGGTTCTGGATTCAAATCCATGAGCTGGCCAGCTGGTGTCATTCTGTGCGGAGTTTGTACGCCCTCTCTGTGCCTGTGTACTTCAGCTTGACCCCATAGTCCAAAGACATGCCTTTTATGTTACAGCCTTATCCCAAAGGGAATTAAATTCATTTTTTTCCTCAACATTCTACACACAATACCCCAAAATGACAATGTGAAAAAAGTTTTTTTTTTAAATTTTTGCAAATTTATTAAAAAATTAAAAAAAACTAAGAAATCACATGTATATAAGTATTCACAGCCTTTGCCATGAAGCTCAAAATTGAGCTGAGGTGTATCCCATTTCCACTGATCATCCTTGAGATGTTTCTACAGTTTAATTGGAGTCCACCTGTGGTAAATTCAGTTGATTGGACATGATGCGGAAAGTCACACACCTGTCTATATAAGGTCCCACAGTTGACAGTGCACGTCAGAGCACAAACCGAGCATGAAGTCAAAGGAATTGTCTGTAGACCTCTGAGACAGGACTTTCTTGAGGTGCAAATCTGGGGAAGGGTACAAAAAATTATCTGCTGCTTTGAAGGTCCCAATGAGCACAGTGGCCTCCATCATCCATAAATGGAAGAAGTTCGGAACCACCAGGACTCTTCCTAGAGCTGGCCAGCTGTCTAAACTGAGCGATCGGGGTAGAAGGGCCTTAGTCAGGGAGGTGACCAAGAACTCAATGGTCACTCTGTCAGAGCTCCAGCGTTGTTCTGTGGAGAGAGGAGAACCTTCCAGAAGGACAACCATCTCTGCAGCAATCCACCAATCAGGCCTGTATGGTAGAGTGGCCAGACGGAAGCCACTCCTTAGTAAAAGGCACATGGCAGCCCACCTGGAGTTTGCCAAAAAAACACCTGAAGGAGTCTCAGACCATGAGAAACTAAATTCTCTGGTCTGATGAGACAAAGATTGAACTCTCTGGTGTGAATGCTAGGCGCCATGTTTGGAGGAAACCAGGCACCGCTCATCACCAGGACAATACCATCCCTACAGTGAAGCATGGTGTTGGCAGCATCATGCTATGGGGCTGTTTTTCAGCGGCAGGAACTGGGAGACTGGTCAGGATAGAGGGAAAGATGAATGCAGGAATGTACAGAGACATCCAGGATGAAAACCTGCTCCAGAGTACTCTTGACCTCAGACTGGGGTGACGGTTCATCATTCAGCAGGACAACAACCCTAAGCACACAGCCAAGATATCAAAGGAGTGGCTTCAGGACAACTCTGTGAATGTCCTTGAGTGGCCCAGCCAGAGCCCAGACTTGAATCCAATTGAACATCTCTGGAGAGATCTGAAAATGGCTGTACACCGACACTTCCCATCCAGCCTGATGGAGTTTGAGAGGTGCTGCAAAGAGGAATGGGCCAAACCGCCCAAAGATAGGTGTGAGGAAAAAAATGAATTCAATCCCTTTTGGAATGAGGCTGTAACATAACAAAATGTGGAAAAAGTGAAGCGCTGTGATTACTTTCTGGATGCACTGTAGGTTAACTGGCATTAACTGGAGAGTCTAAATTGCCTGTAGGTATGGGTGTAAAGGAAAAGGTTGGCTGCCTCTCTGTTTTGGCGGACTGGTCAACAGTCCATCGTGTACCCTGCCTCTCAACCGGAGAAATTGTGATGGGCTCCACCCCCACGCCCGCAACCTGAGTGGATGAAGCGTTTGAGAATAGGAGTGAATGAGTGAATGAATCTAAGGACAGAGTTCTTCTGTGAAAAACAGAAAGCCTTTTTCAGCAAATTATTGAGTTGGGCTGCACGAACGTCATACTTTTAAATTTTCCTCACAGAATTGTCAAAATCATAGACTGTACATATTATAAGCTTTCTCCATCTTGATCACCCTCTTGCTGCAATAAGAGAATAAGACTCACCTTTATCCATTATTGTATGTAACAGCCAAATTGAAAACTAAAAATACTCCTCAATTTACATGACCTCTAATTTAGGTCTCTTATTTTTTTCCCAGAGCTGTATGCATGAGGTTGGCAAAACTTGAAGTAATTTCTGAAAGATAGACAGTATGAGACCTATGAAATGACCTGACGTCAGGCTGTGATGGCTGCTCTGAGTTAAAGCACTGCGGGTCAAAAGGTGCGGTTTTACATTCCAAATTCCGGTTACTGCTTTTAAACAAAGGCAGCATTAATTGCCACTCTTCATGATGATGATGCTATGGCCTTTTAAAAGCATAACAGGGCATAAAAGTATGTGATTCTAAATAAAGGAAACCATCAATGAACAATTAAGCCCGTTTCTTCACTGATTACAATGTCTTGCAGATGGTATGCGATGGGGAAAGAGCAAAAGTCTGTAAGGTGGACTCTTAAAAACATTTTATCTGCTCTGGAAATAAGTCCTTAAGGTGGTACAGATTCATCCATCAAGACTGTGTTTGATAATCACATCCAGATAATCACAGGAGAAAGACATTTTAAAAGTGGGGCCTGGTGAGATTTAGGACCATGACATCAGTTTTCATAAAAATTCTGCTAACTGCGTCAACAGCTATGGAACTCAAAATAAGAAAGCAAGTTTCCCAGTGTGAAATTGAGAGTAAATCCAGTAATTGCACATCCTCCATCACTGACTGTACCTCCCACACAGGGTCAAAAGTGGCTGAATTCAATATTAGTTCATACAGATTGATATTTTGATCAATATCACAGATGCTAAGCAACAACCTCCCACTTGCTTGTTGGTCGTGTGTAATATGCACAAGGATGAAAGATGGGAATCCATATTAATCTTTTTTTTTTTTTCACCTTGAGAACTGCTGCTGCAGTGAAACCATCTGCACCCGTCCCAGCTCGGACTCCTCCGTCACTTCCCGGAGACGCTTCTCACTCTCCAGTCGCAGGCGTCGCTCTTCCTCTAGCTCGTGGATCAGCTTTTCTCGCTGCAAAAAAGCGGGGTGGGGGGGTGGGGGTGGCGGAAAAGTAGCAGGAGGTCAGGTAGAAGTCTTACCAGCTTCAGGCCTAAAGAGCTACAGAGATCATCCTTAAGTCATGTTGAATTTATGGCCGCTGGTGGCTCTGGGGATGTGGCTGGTCTGACCCCTGACCCTCGTCTGGGGGTAAAAAAAAAAAAAAGGGGGGGAGAAAATGAACACAGGATGTTTCTGAGTGATAATCACCAAAACATCTGCCCACCAAACATCTTTCTCCAGCCTGAAATCTGCCACAGTTCAACTCAGCAGAGAAACAACGCTGCCGTCTTTATTTATTTTATTTTTTATCACCACAGGCGTGAGGGGAAAAATAAGGGAATAAGGGCATGATGACATTTCGGCTGCCTAGACTGGCATTACTTCCAGTAGTTTGTTGTTAGTTTGAAACGTCCATAATGAATCCCCCCCTTCCCCTTCTGTCTCTGTGACACAAAGTTCACCCTAAATGTCAGCCGCCGTCACTGAGCGTCACTTGTGCCCCCACCCACCTCCCTGCACCCCCACCATTTCATTTCATTGTAGATGTATTCATAAAACACTCCCTAATAGCAATAAAACTGTGATTAACATGTTTGCCGCCGCAGCACCCGCCATCCGCGCTCTGCATGTTTTTTTTGTGTTTCATTTATTTTTGCGGTGCTGTTGCCATGTCCATGAGTAAATATGACCAAGCTGTTGATGGATTTTCAATACAATGGGCTAGAGATCATCAGAAAGAGGCCAGGGGTAGAAAAAGCCTCAACTTCCTCTGTGAAATTAACGTACATGAGGTAATCTGCTTGAATTCTTTTTCACAGGCCTTTCCAGTCCACTTCAGTATATCCAACCGGAGCTTAGTTAACCCCATCGCTACCATGGCAAGGTCTCCACAGATCATTTTGCCAGTTTTATCTGGTCTTTTTCCACCAGAGAACATGTCAAAATCAAAGCCTTTTTTTCAGTCTTTAATTGGATTCTTCTTTATTTTCAGTGTTCTCAGCCATCGTCTCCCTGAAGAGAGAACCTTTCTTGCCTCAAGCCCAACTTCAAAGACTTTTGCTCTATGATGGCACGGTCCCTCCATGACAGTCACACATTTGGCATTGCAAGCAAGGTTTTTGTAATTATTATTTTTCTGACAAAGTTGCAGAGCAGCTTTGAGCTACTGCTACAAGTAAAACTGATGATTTATTTTTTGGCTGACAGGGAAAATAAGCAGGGATCTTTTTTTTCTATATCTGGCAGCTATTGCTTTGCCTAAAGTTGCTTTTGCTGCCACTATGTTCTCACATTTAGTTCATCTACTGTTGTCAAAATCATGCCATGAAAATCAGCTAAAAATACAAGATTGGTCCAAGGACAAAGGGTCTAACGGGGGAAAATGGCAGAAGTTGCTTAGTTTGCAAAGTGAGGTTTTTTTAATGCTGAATCAGAGATGTGAACCAGAAAGGAAATTTATCAGTTAGTTCGGCCTAACAAAAGTAGACCAGAATCAGAATCAGAATCAGGTTTATTGCCATTGTTCATGTAGTACACAAACTAGGAATTTGTCTCGGTACAATGCTGCAACATTAAACATGATAGGATAAGAGAAATAAACTATACATGTAATAAAGTGTAGGATAAGATTAAGTGATACTGGTCAACAGTTAAAATATATATTAGCCAGCAGCAGATACTGTGGAGAACTATATAGTGCAGTCGGTAATGCAGGAAGAAAACAGTGATGATTGACATGAGTCTGGTTGAGCTGCTGTACATGGTGCACGAGAGTCAATAAGTCACTTAGTGTTCAGCAGTCTAATGGCAGAGGGGAAGAAGCTGTTCATGTGACGGGAGGTTTTAGTCTGGATGGACCGAAGTCTTCTACCAGAGGGGAGGGGGGCAAACAGTACGTGACCAGGGTGTGAGGGATCGGCTATGATCCGGCCAGCACGCCTCCGGGTCCTGGAGATGTACAGATCCTGGAGAGACGGGAGCTTGCAGCCGATCACCTTCTCAGCAGTGCGCACGACGCGCTGCAGCCTTAGTCTGTCCCTGGCAGTGGCTCCTGCGTACCACACGGTTATGGAGGTGGTGAGGATGGACTCGATGACGGCTGTGTAGAACTGCACTAACATCTTGGTGGGTAGCTTGAGCTTCCTCAGCTGCCGCAGGAAGAACATCCTCTGCTGGGCTTTTTTGATGAGTGAGCTGATGGTCAGCTCCCATTTGAGGTCCCTGGTGATGGTAGTGCCTAGGAAGCGGAAGGAATCAGCAGTGGTGATGGGAGAGCCTGAGAGGGTGAGGGGGGGCAGAGGAGTAGTGACTTTCCTGAAGTCTACAATCATCTCCACTGTCTTTAGAGCGTTCAGCTGCAGGTTGTTATTGCTGCACCAGGACGCCAGCTGGGCCACCTCTCTCCTGTAGGCGGACTCGTCGCCGTTGGAGATGAGCCCGATGAGGGTGGTGTCGTCCGCAAACTTGATCAACTTGACAGACTGGTGGCTGGAGGTGCAGGAGTTGGTGTAAAGGGAGAAGAGTAGGGGGGAAAGTACACAGCCCTGGGGTGATCCGGTGCTGATGCTAGTATAGTCTGAGACAGTCTTTCCCAGCCGCACATGCTGCCTCCGGTCCGTCAGGAAGTCGATGATCCACCTGCAGAGGGAGTCAGGCACGTTGAGCAGGGACAGCTTGTCCCGGAGCAGAGCGGGGCGGATGGTGTTGAATGCGGAGCTGAAGTCCAGACATTTTAATATATGATATGGTGAATAATTCTCAGCAGTTGTTTTCTTATGCATTGAAAGGAATTACATTATTTTAGTGATCCTCAAAAGTAGAGACGATCTAATTCTAAACAAATATGGAATATCAACAGTTACAGGTCATGAGATCTACTGATTAAAGATTTCCCCTGAACCACTTCTGGTAGTAAGCTAAAAAATTAATGTATAATAATGCATATCTCACTTGGTCTCATGGTAATTTGCAGCTCTGAACTCCGAAGAGTTTTTCTTTCACGGGCAATAAGGTGAAGGAGGTGAGATAATGGAGCATCGAGTCACGTGCTCCCAGACTCTTTTGGCCATGTGTCAAGAAAACCAGGGGGACTTCTTTGACACATTAATCACGCAGGACAAAACATGGGTCCATCACTATGATTCAGAGACTAAAGTCCAGTCAAAGCAATGGAAGCATTATGACTGACCACTTCTGAAGAAGGCACGTGTCCAACCCCTGGCGGTTAAAGGTCATGTTCACCGTCTGTTGGGACCAGCATGGACTTTTGATGATGGACTTCCTGGAAAAGGGTATCAGAATTTCCTGCTACAGAAATTACAGAAGATCATCAAAACTGAGAGGCATGACATGCTGACCAAAGGTGTCCACCTCCTGCAAGACAACACCCCGATTCACAGCTTACGTAGCCCAGATGGAAGCACGGTCCTGCGGCTATGAAATCCTTCTTCACCCACCTTATTCTCCTGACATCTCACCATCTGACTTCCACCTCTTTCCAACAGTGAGGTCACTGTTGAAGGGTAAACACTTTCAAGATGACGAAACACTGATTACCAAGGTCAAGTCGTGGCTTCTGCCCGCAATCTGCAGACTTCTACAGGTAAGGTCTCCGCAGCTGCATAAAGCAATGGGAGGAGTGTGTGACCCTTGGTGGTACCTATGTAGAGAAAGACAAATAACTGTGGCACGTTTTAATCCTCTCAGTCCATGGGAAATTATTAATTCATTCATCTTCTTAACCACTTAATCCTTTCCGGTCTAGAGCCTATCTCAGTGTCCTTTGGGTGAGAGGCAGGATACACCCTGGACAGATCGTCAGTCCATCACAGAGACGAGGAACCTTTCACACTCACATTCATAGCTAAGGACAATTTATTCCCAGTTGATACCTATTAACCTAATGTGCACGCCTTTGGAAGGAGACTGGAATACCTGGAGAAAACGGACAGACATGGGGAGAACATCCAAACTCCACTCAGAAAGGTCACCGCCGCCCATGGGTGGAACGGAACCCATGACCTTCTTGCTGTGAAGGCAACAGCACTAACCACTGCTCCACCGAGCCGCACGGGAAATGAGTTGGGAAAATCTTTAATGAACAGTCCTTGTAGAAACAGTTGAAGCTGAACAATGTACTGATAGACAGCTGATGTGAATACATGTAGAGAATCAATAATAATGAATACAAAATACTTTGTGAAAGTTTAATACTAATTTGATCTTTGTTTTATTATGGTTAGTAGTTAAAAATTGTAAATATGAATAAACTTGATTATTTATACATAAGTTGCAAGGAAAAATAACTACAAATATGTAAACCATGTAAATATAAGTTAATAGCTAAAGATAAGGCTAGCAGTCAAAATTGAAAAACAGTTTAAATAGACAATATAAGCTGCGGCTTCAGCCATCACCCATTTCGGATAACTCACGTGGAATTGTATAGTAGAAGGAGTCTTTGTCTAATTTGACCTTGTTGTTATATTATACAGTTTCTTTTAACCTGTAATGTACTATCCGAAATAAATAAATTCATTCATCCATTCAATTCATTCATTCATTCATTCATTCACAATACTGTCATAAATGTAATCATTTCAACTGACTTTTCTTGATTTGTAAGATACTGGCAATAACTCCAGTATAACCTTACATTAACCCTTTACTGTAGGAATACATTTGTCTTCAGTCAAAACCAACAAAAGATGCAGTTAAAGGTGTCCTTAAAAAACAGCACGTTAGATTAAATAAAACCAAATTAGTCCTAAACTATGCTTAATTAAAATGAATTTGTAATATTGCTTATTTTAAAATACTGACAGCAGTGGAAACTGTTAGCTCAAACGTGATTAATTTATGGCAAAAATAGTATGTAGGGCTGTTACGTCTAAAATACCTTAAACCCCAGTTCTTTTATACGAAGGCCAAAGAACCAGACTGAGAGATGAAGTATACTTTCACTTATTTTACTGAAAGTGAGATATGGATTACAAGCAGCGCTGGAATACAGCTCTTTAGGAAATACCCAAGAGAGTGCTACCCAAGCAGTGAGCCCTATAGTTTTTATAAAGCTTAACCACTCCCTCATGCAAGAGGGAGGGGTTTTGCCTCATTGTATCAGTAATACAGTTCCGCCTATGTGGCAGCTCAGCTGTGTGCAGAACTGTTTCTAATTGATTTCAGCAAATGAATTATAGGGTGTAAACTAAACTCTGCAGTGTAGCGTGTGAAGCAAGCAGATAAAGAAGTGTGAAAAAGACAGAGCAATCATATCATTTTACCGACAGAGCAGTGCACCCTATTCACTATAATTATGAACAAATACTACAATTATTAGCAAAAGGTACTAACTAAACAGCTCAATCTCACTCCTAAAAATATTTTAAAACTTATAATCATATTTGCCAAAGAAATGTTGGGAAGTTGAAAAACCTTGCTGAATACAGGAATGAGCAATTAACCGAAGTAAAACAGAAACCGACTGATGATCATATACAGCAGTATATGTAATCATACAAAGTAAATAATAAACTATTGAACTTGCAGCCATGATAAAGAGAATAAAAGCATCCTTAAACTGGTCTAAACAGGACTGGGTCAGATGAACAATGAAGTCAGGCCGCTATCATTTTCACTGAAATCTGTAGAAGCTGAAAGATGTCTGCATTTCCTGAAGCCTTCAGCACCACGCAGGAGTATCATCTTCCTCAGGGTGAACCTCATATCTTTGGGTCTCCCTCTCCTTGCTGAGGGCCCTTTTGCACAGCATGGAGATGGTTGAGAGATTGGTGCCAATTTTTGATCTTTGGGATCGACTGGGAGATCCTTGTGTGCTTTGGACTGAGTCAACACTTTGAGGAGACTGTGGAGATCACAGAAGATTACTGAAAGATAAAAAACTGGCCAGATCTCTCAACGGTCTCTGTGTAAAGGGGGTATAAGCGCCACCATGGCAGATTTGTTTCTTCACACACAAGCATTATAGTGACATCTTGTGGTGTACAAGAATATAGGTTAGGGGAATGGGGTATAACGACGTATACAGCTGCTGAAATGTGCCAAGCTAAACACTAAAATTGATATGTCTGACTCTGAACGCACCATACAGAGGGTGTCCAAAAACAGCTATTAAAAAAACAGATTCTGGCACACAGATAGATTTTAACAGGACGAATCGGGCAGAAAGCAAGACAGAATATTAAAGTGTCCATTAAAACCAGTTCAGCCTCCTCTCTGGAGCCATAAATTCATGACTGCTGTGTGGAGCGGCTCTTTACACAATGGGGAGGCTCCCCTTGTCAGGAGAAACGGCTGCTGTAAATCCCCTCATACGGAGGCACGAAGCCAAGAACCGGCCTTATATATCTGGATGGAAACCCAACCACTCTCTGGCTGTTCTTGTGGCAAAACGGCACCACGAAACCGCTTCATTTTCGCATGCACATTTAGTAACATCTGATCACGCTGAAGTGAAGCGAAAAGACGGTGGAGGAGGTGTTTCGGCCCCGAGCGCCGAGTAGTTCGGCTGCATTTCCCCCACAATGCAGAACAGGCACAAAAGGCCTTTCACTGGGGCCTCCAGATGCATTAATGCACGCAGCACTGTTGCAGCTTGTTGGCTTGGATTTGCACACACACACACACACACACACACACAAAAAAGGCAGCACAGTAGCTTTGGTCTCGATTTTTTTGTTGCCTGTACAGTTTAACAAACGCCCCAGGCATAAAGCACCGACCGTTATGTGTCTGCTGACGGAGCCTTGCCAGCAGCCTCAATAACAACACAGGATTTACAGTCTCTACATTGTAGTAAAAACCCTCCGTTCTCTTTGTTCAATACATAATTTCAGCAATTTAACAAGGCCCAGAGACTTTAAATCAAATAAGACTGTATCTTTATGTGGCCAGGAATCCAAGGCAATACATTTTCTTCCCCTTAGTTGAAATGTTTATAGTCTCCAAAAATGCTTTCCCGCCCGTGGCAGGGTAATTGAAAGCATATTCTTTAATAAGCCTCTGCCGCAGCGACGAAGACAACGGGCCTTTAGAAAAGCCCCGGGAAGATATCTCAAAGTCAACACTGCAATGGAACGTGCTCGGCGACTTTCTGTGAGAACATTTATGTGAGTTAATCCAGCCACTGAGGAGATAATCCTCCATCTCTGAGCTGTCAGTCACGGCCTGGGCTAGGTGCACTGCGGAGTCTGTCCGGTAGAGGGCAACACGCTCCCAGAGAAAAGCCTGGCAGCGTCGACGAAAGCAGAGCCGAGCAGACAATGCACAGCTAGAGGAAGCAATGACATAAAATAGAGGGGGAGGGAGTCATTTATAAAATGGCCCGGGCAGGATTTTTGCACGGCCCTGCTGACTGAGCCATAGATCTGAAACAAGCCCAGATTGGGGGTTTCGGGATTAAATTTGACCTCTGCCACAGTTGGGGCTGGTTTCATTTCCAGGTCTCATCCCCTTTATATGTGGCAGGATTTATCACCATCAACACACAGAGTACACAGAATAAATGAAAAATCTCTGTGCATGTGGGCTGCTGCTTCTTCTTCTTCTCCTTCTCCTTATTTCTAATCAAAGTAAATGCCTAAAATTATATTAGCTGCAGTGGAGCCCAGGATCCCAGTAATTGGACAACATTAGAAGGTAACAGTATTCATCCAGGCTGAATTAGTAGAGTCCTCGAAGGCCCCTGATGCCCTCCAAGAAGCACCGAGGACTCTAAATTAATTAGAGACCTCTGCCTCTTCTTGTTGCTGCCTTGTATAAAAAATCAAAAAGGAAAGCTGCAGCCCAGGGTTATCGGGTCAACAGCATGTGTGTGTGTGTGTGTGTGTGTGACTGTAGCATGTCCATCTGTGACTGTATATGCTGGAGACAGTTTTGGTAGAGGGGGCTCAATAATCTCTTCATTACACAGACCCCCCCCCCTCCCTCCTCTTCCATTGGAGCTCTTTGCCTAATCAGAGGGAGCCGGGAGCGGACCAGCGACTCGCTGCAAAAAGCAAACATCAGGGACACGGAGCAGGTTCCTCAGTCATTAATAAAACATGCCACTGAGCCGTCTGTGTGCATGCACCAGCGGGACTGAATTCAAATGAAAGTGTAACACGAGGAGGCCCAAATCGCAGGTCAGTGGCGACGGGCCAAAGGTGGATGAGACGATGGGATGTAAAGAAATAAAAGTTTTCATTCAGTGACAAAAAAATGACATCTCATATTTTGGTACCTTTCTTTGGTTACTATTATTATTATTATTATTATTATTATTGCTTTTACTATCTGCTCAAGCCGGTATAACAAGGTAAATACTGCCTCCATCAGAGTGGCATATACTGTACATCACATGAAATTTGATCATGTTTGGATTTTTGTTTGGATTTATTTACTATGCTTGCTATGTTCTCCTTTATGACAAAAAGACAGGAGGTGGAGCTGGGGGTGGCAGAGTTGAAGATGCTAAGATTTTCTTTGGGAGTGACTCGGAGGGACAAGATTAGAAATGAGTAAATCAGAGGGACAGCTCAGGTTGAGCGGTTTGGAGACAAAGTAAGAGAGGCAAAGGTGAGATGGTTTGGACATATGTAGAGAAGGGATAATGGAGATATTGGACAAAGGATGCTGAAGATGGAGCTGCCAGGCAGGAGGAAAAGAGGAAGACCACAGAGAAGATTCATGGACGTGGCGAAGGAGGACATGGAGAGGGTTGGTGCTACAGAGGAAGATGCATGGAGAGGGTGAGATGGAGGCAGGTGAGCCGCTGTGGAGACCCCTAAAGGGAGCAGCTGGAAGGAGAAGCAGCAGCTAAGTTCTCCTTTATACAGAATATCAATGTACTGCAGAGGCCAGACTATGTTTCATGAGTATATCTGTAGTATTATTAACATGTGAGGTAACGTCTGCCTGTCATCTGACCAGAGGTGGCTGAAGTATCCAGAAATTGTAATCAAGTAAAAGCAATGCGACCCCTGACTTTATTTCACTACTTAGTGACATCTTTCTCTTGAATTTTTCACTTTATGCACATAAATTTAGGATTTTAGGGATTTAAACTCTTTTTCCTTTTCTTTTTTCAAAAATGTGCAATCTAAGTAAATATGATTTCTAATTAATTTTAATTATTTTATATATATAATTTAACAATTTTGACTAATACAGTTTCAGCTTTTTTCCCTCAAATATCAAGTTCTGACTTGTAAATTTCTGGGTTTTTCTTGTATATTTGAAATAATAAATTTGTGGGGGGTTTTTCCTCAAAAATTTGAAATATTTTTTTG
The DNA here is from genome assembly GCA_020510985.1 of Pholidichthys leucotaenia. Lineage (NCBI taxonomy): Eukaryota > Metazoa > Chordata > Actinopteri > Cichliformes > Pholidichthyidae > Pholidichthys > Pholidichthys leucotaenia. The sequence continues at coordinate 35,773,640 of CM035845.1, read as the reverse complement.
CAAATTTAACACTTTATAACATATGAGTTTTATGATAAAATTTCTGCTTTTCACATAACTTTGCAACTTTTTTCTTGTTCTTTTGGAACTAATCTAGAAACAAAATGACCAAATTACCAAACTGAATAAGATGGAGTCATTTCTGGTATAAAAAAAAGAGTTATTACAGTACTTACAAGCAAACTTCTAACCAACTTACAAAGTCAAGCAAAGAGTACAACCAAATTTATATGATTAAAAGTGCCATTTTTTTTTTTTACAAATGTACTACTGAAGTAAGAATAAAAAGTATCCTGCAACAAAACCACTCAGTCAGTAAAGAACAATTCTGTGAAACTTGCTTGAGTACATGTGCATGAGTCAATGTAACATCAGAATAAACTAAGCAGGAATCTTTGCACCAATACCAGAAGGGCAGAAGATGAATGTGTGACATTTGGCTTGAACAATATAAGTGGCACCACCTCAGCTGCCAGCCATACAGCCGCAAAGCATTAAAAGTAAATGTGGTCATGCAACATGAAACATGAGCAGCTCTGAGGCAGCTGCAATGACCGTCCAGATGTTGATACTCAAAATAGACTGTCAACGATCTAAAATGGGTAAATTCTGAGACTGTCTTCACCTGTGTTCAGTTTTTGACTTAGTTATTGGAATTCTTAGAACTATGGGCTCCTATGTATAAAATGGGTACACCTCCATGTACCTGCACGTCTGTCATTTCTTTAAACAAATGTACAACAATTCACAGCATTAAAAACTGCTTTTGCATCCTGAAAATACTGACTGCTAATTTCCACACAAAACGCCCCTGACTACAGTTGTCTGCCGTTTGGCACAGTGATCGCCTGGATCTCTGCAAAGTGCAGCAGAGCTCATGCCAGCTAACCACCAACAGTCGACCAGGGTGGTTTCTGTGCTCATTACACTCCATGGATCGGTCATATCCTATTAACCAGTCAAACCGCACACCCCTGTGCCTCATAATGCTTAATTCTCTTTTCCATCCTCACATTCAACCAACGCTACATTAGTCCGGCACCTGGAGCTAACCAGCAAACTTTAGCCTCAAACATGGCACCGCCTTGAACACGCACAGTTGCCAGAAGCGACAAAAGTGGGAGGGTGGTGTGAACTGCTGCGCGCCATAAAACCTGCTGTTCTGAGGACGGCTCCTTCAGCAGGATGGACAATGCCACCCCATCATTTAAACCCGGAGTTGTTTTGACCAAAGCGCGCTGCAGACATTTCACTAACACCTCTGGAAACACTTTAACACTTGAACACTTTTGCAGAAGCCAGCGGGGTGGCCATGACCATCCTTGGGCTCCCCTTAGCTCCACCCCATTCCTATTTTAAAGACGCCAGTATAAACTTCAGCCTGCTTTTAGTAGTGCAAGAAAACCATGACGACGCCACTGTCGTAAATGTTGGCTGCTTTGACTTCTCAGAAATATGATGGCGTCTAAACGGGGTTTTATTCACTGAAGAATCTGTGTGCCACCCCCCTAAGGGCTCCATCAATTCAATTACCCTGAAGAGCCACTACATTAGAGAGCACCACCTTCTCCCACACAGCCACGGGCTCTATACCAAATAATACGCACACCCCAGGAATATGCTAAATCATACGAGTGGCCCATTTATCATTGCCAAGGGAGCTTCCCCCACCCCAGCCACCCACTCCAAGTCAAGGGGCAGCGTGGAGATGCGATTTGGGCCCGGCTGTCAGCGCTCGTCACACGATGAATGTGCCGAGCACTGGGGGGACCCCATCTCGGCCCGGGCCCCTGTCCACGGCTGATAAGGCCAATCTGAGGGGACAGCACCTGAGTCCCCCTCCTGCCTCCCAAACCTCCACGCTGTCACACATCGTCCAAACAGCTGTCAGAAACACTGTGAAGGTGCCTCGGCGCAGCGGCGGCTCCGTGAGGACCGAAGCCGGTTCCCCCTGACTCTTAAAACCAGGAGCCCTCGCAGTCCGTCTTTATCAGCTCAGAGCACTTGACAACACGTCTCCACTTCAACAGTGCTCTTTAAACAATCATAAATCACTGTCAGATAAAGCATCGCACCTTGATTTACTTAACAGCAACTAATTAAACCACATGCTCAAAATTAATTAGTATTGCCAATCAGCAGCAAACCCCACAGGGCTGCTTTACTTGTCCGGCTCCGGCTCAGTGTTTGTCTGGGATCTGTGCGCGCTCTGCACAGCAATCCAGAGCACCTCTCTTCAAACCTGACCCAGCTGGGGAGTGGAGCTGCTTCAACAGTTTTAATCACTTTGGCAACTCTAGCGTGTAATATCATCTCAACAGCGAACATGAACCCTGCGAGTCATTCAGAGTTTATTGATGTAAACATGTGTTGCCAGTCTTCATTGTAATAAATTGCAGTAATAATGTCGGGCTTTCTTTGCCGAATCCTTTCACTATAGATGACATGCTACTGCACACTTTACAGTATCATAAAGTATTTTTCTTGTTAATGTAAGGTAGACTTAATGTTCCTATAAATGCTGAGACTCAGGAATACACATGTCAAACAGTAAAGCCATTATTAAGTAGTTTTGTGGTGACTGCCTCAGTCTTGGTGTGCTCTACATGTGCCGCGGCTTTCCCGTGTTTCCCTGATCAAAAGCAGTGTTACAGCTCCACTAACTCACTGCAGCGTGGACGGCTGCTGGCACATTGTATGAGGGCGGTTCTCTGCAGCAGCTCAAGAAACATAAAAGAAAAAAAAAACAAAAACATGCACATGTTGGCATGCAGTTTCAAAGCAGTGACAATGTTTGTGTATACTAGTACAAATACTACAGATCGGAATTGCGATACACAATACAATATCATCCTTGCTGAGATATGTTCTAATATGCTGAGTATTGCAATATCATATATTGCAATTTCCCACCCTGATCTTTGTCTTATCTCGTTCATGGTTAGCTGTAGGGAGCCACTCCTTTGCTGGTCTGACCTAGGTTCAGGTTCAGGTTACTCGGACCTAATCCGACTGTGAGCATTTAGCACCACCTTGTTTACTTAAAAGTCAGTTCAGTTGGTTTTTATGACTCTGCTACCCAAAAATCTATGTTTGTATTTGCAATATTTATTAATGCGTTTATTAAAATATTGTGATGGTGTCTTTGAATCAATACAGTATGGCTATTCTACATGGTATTGATGTTTCCCCACTTCTAACAAGTACTACTGAATTAATTCAAATACTTTTCTATAGATGCTGTACTATATACACTGTACCATATATGCTGTGTTATGTACATTACAGGAAGAACCCTAAACATAGTAGTATAAGGGCAACCAGTCAATAATGTCTCCTAGTACTGTATACTTAGCAAACAGCAAAGTACACTCCAAACTACTGTAATGTCTTCTGTCTCAGAAGGATCGAGGCCATCACAGGAGACCCCTCACATCCCGCCCACCACCTGTTCGACCTGCTTCCCCCCTGGACGACGGTTCAGATCGATCAGGTCCCGCACCTCCAGACTGACAAACCCTTTCTTCCCCGGGGCCATCCGGACTGCAAACAGTCAGAGGCTCCACCCGCCTCCCTCTGAACGCTCACAGGCACAGAACTGAGGACCTTTTTAATTATCGCTGTAATTCACCTGTCTTTGCACGCCGCACCTTCATGTATATTGACCCATCCATGAAGCCACTGCCATAGCTGTGTGTATTTCCAGAATCCTGGGCTATTTCTGTTTCAGTCGTGTTTTTAATCGTGTGTTCCGTAACTGTTTTATCTAATCCTTCTCTCATACTTATTTGCACAGTAGCCTGGTGGAGCACCCACAGCTTCATTGTACCGTACAACTGTACAATGAGAATAAAGCCTATTCTATTCTGTTCTATTACAGTCCAAAACTCCTGCAGATGTCAGACATCATACTGAAAAATAACATCCATTTTTGTGAGAGATTAATTTTTCTCACCTAACATTTGAGCAATTCCAATAAAGCCACTTAAAACAGTGCGGTTCATGACACGACAGGAGTGCTGTTTTCCACAAAATCAGACTATATTGCCGCCAAAGGTTGTGTTCTATGATGATTAAATAATGAGTATAAAGTATGTCTAGTATGTCTGTCATCTTGAACTGGTGAGACTGGTGTCTTTGAGCTTGGTACAGTAACGCAGTCATGGGCCATTTGAACAAGGAAACTTTCCCCAGCAACTGCTGTGAGGAAGACTGGTGCATGATTGGTAATAACGTGTGAACTTTCAAAATAAGAGCAAGCTGATTGTCTAATAGTGATCTGGGCATATCGCTCACCCCAAAGGATGAAAAATAACTGCAATTTACAGATGAGCATTTAACAAAGGTACTCTCTGGAACTCTTTGAAACTGACGATTTGTCCCTAAGTGAACTGTATCAGCATTCATTACACTCCACAGCTTCACCTGTGTCCGTGGGGAATCACGGTGTCAGTCCTTCTCACTTAAAGAACAGAGTAAATGAGGTTTCCATTTACTTTTTAACCAAAAGACACCATTAAAATTGAGCTTCCTAAATGTCCATACAGCATCTTTAAGCCATCTGGGTGGCTTGCCCAAGGAAAATCTATGTATGTAGAGGAATGTCAAACCCATCTATTGTCCAAATAAGGGAAACGCTTCACAGGAGCCTGAATGAAAAAGTTAAAATCACATAGTTTGTCCAGCAGGGTGAGACAGACTCTGCTGCAAAATCCCATTAAATCTCTAAAGCGCATTTGTCTTCAGCAGAACTATAACATACTGCTTGGATAAATAACCAGAGAGTCAATGATGGAGTGGCTCATTCTGGCCCAACAGATGTGACAGCCTGGATGCAGACCCAGCTGAGGATCACACGTGTGAGGAGATCAGGGCAACAGCCTGGGGGGGGGGGGGGGGGGGGGGGAGGATGGTTTTGTAAAACAGCACAAGTTGTTGCATCTTGTGATGTTTGAGCATGAGCGTAAAGCTGTGAAAGAAATCAGGCGTCAAATCACACTCTGGGTCTGGATCACGCAGCTCATTCGAGTCACGTACACAAGCAATCCAATCAGGAATGCAGAAGCTGTAGTGGCAACAATGTCAAACGGACAGACGTATGGAGGAACGAATGAATGGGTCAAAAACATTACACCCTATGCAGCTTTATTGTGTGGGGTATAAAATGATAGCATGCACTTATACTGTATCTTGTGGTCTCTGACATTGTCCAACCTAGATGTAGACTCACCAACATTTCTTAATAAAGAACTGAATATTTAAAAGGGTGTCCTAATTTTTTCACATGACTGTAGATGGTTGCAGCTATAGAGGCGCATCAGCAGCGTGTAGAAGCAACAGGCACTGCAGCTAAACAGCTGACGTGTATATTTAAATGAAGGGCATTCGCGCCGCTGGGACGGCCAGTGTTACAAACTATGTCACATACAGTATTGAAACCTGCAGCACATGTGAAATGTCTTTCATGCACAGAAATAGCTGATTCCTATCTTGGCTTTGGGGCCTATTTAACCATACTGTGCTCCCACTTTATATTCATAAATGCAGCAGCTCGCTTCTTATCTTAACTTCATTTTCTACATGAAATGCTCTGGAGGAATCTGATTTTTAAACGACTAAGTTGCACAATTAAGCCGAGATGAAGCAGAAAAAAAACCAAAAAAAAAAAACCGCAAAAAACAATTCCCTTTTATCGCTTCCATGTACACGCCATTCAAGCGTGAACAAATCAAACACTGCAATCAACCCAAGCATCCATAGAAATAACCGTGCGTGGGTACATGTGAGACTCGGCTCACATATCACACAGCATCCACAAAAACTCAAAGAAAAATAAAGCTGCTTGCTCTCAACGCTGGAGCATTTATTTTCACATGTTTAGACAGCCGTTCCCAGCGGTCAGAATCCCACCTAACTCTTTTAAATGCCTTTTAAATGGCAAGTCCTTTACGAGGCCACATGTGGACTTTGTATTCTCCCTGACAGGAAACCCGGCATCCTGCGCCTTCATGGACCTAGACTGCACCGGGGAGCGGCATCAAAAGAGAGCTGGAGCCAGATCGTGGCCCTGCCCTGCACCACACCTCTGGGCTGGGGTGTGAAGAATTCCAGAGAAAAACCTACAGCAGCGACGGGGCTGCGAATGAGAGGCCTGACTCAAGACGGACAAGGGCAGGCTTGTTGGAGCGAGAACTGAGGCCCTCACAGGATAAACCGGCGGCAAATCGGCTGTTTTTCTCCAAGGCGTTTTAGAGACCAAGCTCTGAGGAGCAGGCCAAAAGAAGCATGTTCAACCCATGATATAAAGTTAATGAAATATTAAGCGGTCCAATGTAGACATATTACTCGAAATGCAAGCGGTCATAATTGTGGGGGGTTTTATGTTACACCCAAGTGGCAGAGTCTTGGATTGAAAAATGGAGGCATATTTAAGATAAGCCTTTATTAGTCCCACAATGGGGAAATTCCAGGATTGCAACAGCACAGGGATAGCAACACTCAGAGCAACAATCAGAAGGCAAGAAAAAACAAGAGCAGCTAGTATACATGTGTACATATTAATATAAATATATATATACAGTATATCTAGACACACAGTGCGGAGCATTGTAGCTGGATGGAATAAATATGTAAATATATAAACACACACAGTGCAGAGCATTGTTGCTAGATGGGATGAAACAGCACAACCATCTACTTAGTTATCCTACATGGTATGATTATGTACCCATACATATTCTCACCCTCCATAGCGACCGGTATTTTCCTAGTTGTATACCGGAGGGGGCCATTGTATAAGTCTATTGCATCTTTTGCATTCAAAAACTATTAGGTTGTCACGTCTTTTTGCTATCTCTGCGAGCAGCCCTGCTTAGGTTGTACAGTCTGACAGCCATAGGTAGGAAGGACCTGCGAAACCTCTTGGTTGTGCACCTAGGATGATGTAGTCTACTGCTAAATGAGCTCCTCAGTGCATTCAGTATGTCCTGCATAGGGTGGGACTCAGACTCCAGCAGAGATGACAGTTTAGCCACCGTCCTTCTCTCTCCTATCTCCTCCACTGGGTCAAGGCGCTGCCCCAGGACAGAGCTAGCTTTCTTGATCAGTTTGTTCAGTCTCTTCCTATCGGCTGCCGTAATGCCACTGCCCCAGCAGACCACTCCAAAAGTGATGGCTGATGCCACCACCGTGTCATAGAATGTCTTCAGCAGCGCCCCTTGTACACCAAAAGACCTGAGTCTCCTCAGTAGGAACAACCTGCGCTGTCCCTTCTTGTAGAGTGCGTCGGTATTGTGTGACCAGTCTAGTTTATTGTTCAGATGAACACCCAGGTACTTGTAGGATGTCACCATCTCAATGTCTGTTCCCTGTATGTTTACTGGTGCTGTGAGGGGTTGTCCTTGCCTGTGGCAGTCCACCACCAGCTCCTTTGTTTTCCTCGCATTGATCTGGAGGCAGTTCCGATGGCACCAGTCCACGAAGTCCTGGATAAGCCCTCTGTACTCAGCTTCATCACCGTTGGAGATGAGGCCAACGATCGCAGAGTCGTCAGAGAACTTCTTTAAATTTCCAGATCTGCAGTTTTTCAAATGGCCACATGTTAAACCAGCTGAAATGAACAGGGCTTCAGTCTGCAAAAATTGCTGTTCAGAATTTCCTCTTTTCCCCGATAACAATTTGTTTAGGTTGGCGATTTAGTGAACAGGATCATAGAATAATCAGAAATGTGTGTAAAAAAACAACACGGAGCTGTAATTACCAGCTAAACCATCAAAAAGAGAAAATTAAATGTTGTAAATACACACTCAATTTTGTCAGTACTGAAGTAACAAAATAATTCAACAATCTACTTTAGATTCTAAGTCCAGAATTAGTTTCTGAGTCCAGATGTCCCTTTGCCTGAGCCTAAAATCCAGCCCAAGACTGAAGTTCCTTTTTCATATACGGTACACAGAGCCCTGAAATCACATTCCAAATGTCAGTATTTACATGAGTTTTGCAGCACGTCTTTGCTGGGTGGGTAGCTCCACATTGTCCCAAAAACTATTTAAAAGGCTTCATGTGATTCTCCCAAACGCTCCACGGCAGCAGTGGCAATACCTTCACACCGCCTGTAGCTGCCGTGTTTTGCGACAGGAGAGCCAATTAAAGCGCACGTCATTAAACTTTGTTGTTAACACCGTTTCATACAGCTGCATAACTGCCAGACCTGAGGATTATAATTGTGGCAGTGCGTTCCAGAGCTTTGCCCGGTCATAAAGATGCTTTTTTACGTTCTTTCCCTGAGCAGCGCTCCGGTAATTGTGCCGCTCCAGTGCGTGGCACTGCCACGCACTCTCTGCGTCTCTGATCACGTTGCACAGAAGGCACTAATGGATGTAGAGAGGGGGAAGACCAAGGCAGGGAACAGACGCTGCTAAAGAGAGCCATCAGACACAGAGGAGGGGAATTGCCACTTCAAAAGTCTGTGCTGTTTTAATCTGTCTCCCTGGGTTAGTCCCCTTGGCTGGCAGAGATGAGGGGGTTGGAGAAGCAAGTGGGTGTCGAAGTGAGGTTATGGAGGCTCGGGGACGGGCACGGGCTGGGGCCAGTTAGCAGTTTCCACTTTGACGATTATCTCCTTGATGCAGCAGTCTCCTTTTCATTCGTGCTGAAGAACCTTGCCTGAGCTCCGAAGCCTCCCAGGAATGCCAGAGAGAGAGAGAGAGAGAGAGAGAGTGGAAGGAGACTCCAGCGGGGATAATCCCAATTTCAAATGGAGCTTAGTGATATCCCCCTCCTCTCTTTCTTCCTCCACCCCCAGCCCACCCTCCTCCCGTCTGGCACAGATAACTCGTCCTCCTCTCAGCCCCGTGCATGCGCAGACGCCAACTCACACACCCCTCTAAAGTCATAATTAGCATGTCATCCAGTCGGTGCGAGTGTGAGCGGCAGCACACCTCCGCGGAGGCTCGCGGTGTGCGGAAAGATGTATTGTACTTGGGCCGCGCCGAGGTCAGAGGCTGCTGGGTTAGTGATACGGGAGGAAGTGCTGACACGCAAAGATGTAGCCTCGAGGTGTGGATGCTCACACAGAGTTATAGCACCTGTACACAGGTAGGAGACGTGAAGGGGTGAGCTTAGTGTTGTCACAGTTAACCTCATGGTTACAGTTCAAACAAACCTTTTGCTCCTGGCATATTTTGCCAGACCAGGTATGGGTTTAAAGGGAGGCTGTGTTTGGGGTGTGAATGAGATGAGCCACACTACAGTGTAACACGATCATTAGGAAAATGATAAAAAGCTTGGTCAGCATCATCAATTACTAACTAGGGATGCACCGATGTTGAAAATCATAAGTTGACTGATAACTACGAGCTGATATTGAAGGTGTCTTTGGTTTTGGTGGTCATCTCCCTTACCCTCACAGACTCTCCCATCACCACTGCGGATTCCTTCCGCTTCCTGGGCACCACCATCACCCGGGACCTCAAGTGGGAGCCGACCATCAGCTCCCTCATCAAAAAGGCCCAGCAGAGGATGTTCTTTCTGCGGCAGCTGAGGAAGCTCAAGCTACCCACCAAGATGTTGGTGCAGTTCTACACGGCCATCATCGAGTCCATCCTCACCACCTCCATCACCGTGTGGTACGCAGGAGCCACCGCCAGGGACAGACTAAGACTGCAGCGCGTTGTGCGCGCTGCTGAGAAGGTGATCGGCTGCAAGCTCCCATCCCTCCAGGACCTGTACATCTCCAGGACCCGGAGGCGTGCAGGTCGGATCATAGCCGACCCTTCACACCCTGGACACGCACTGTTTGCCCCCCTCCCCTCAGGCAGAAGACTTTGGTCCATTCAGACTAAAACCTCCCGCTACATGAACAGCTTCTTCCCCTCTGCCATCAGACTGCTGAACACTAAGTGACTTATTAGACTCTCGTGCACTATGTACAGCAGCTCAACTGGACTCATGACAATTATCACTGTTTTCTTTTTGCACTACTGACTGCACTATGTGGAACTCCACAATATCTGCTGCTTGTTAATATATTTTAAAATTGTATAGATTAGTATTACCTTTTATTGCATGCATAGTTTTTTTTATCTTTAGTGTTACTCCATGTTTAATGTTGCAGCATTGCATCGAGACAAATTCCTAGTTTGTGTACTACATGAACAATGGCAAAAAATCTCATTCTGATTCTGATTCTTCATTGCTAGGGACACAAAGAAATATGCATTATAAAAAAAATAACTGAACTGAAGCATGGTGGTGTAGTGGTTAGCACTATTGCCTCACAGTAAGACAGTCATGGGTTGAAATCCACCAGCCAGCAGGGCCTATCTGTGTGCAGTTTGCATGTTCTCCCCATGTTTGTGTGGGGTTTCACCAACATGCAAATTAGGTTAATTGGAGACTCTAAAGGTGTGAATGGTGAAGGGATAAGCACCACACCGACGCTGCCTCATCCAGGCGGATGCCCTTGAATATCAGCAACTGCTGGTATCTTATTTGCCGTTATCACTCAATAAGGTGACTATCAGCCAATATATTTGTGCATCCCTACTGGTAACTCTCATAAATGTCTAAAAAGGCCACTTGGGGGTTAAAAGCGAGTCAGTTCCCTTAGACAGGGAACATAAATGTCTTTATCAGCTTGTGCAAAAAGGCAAGCTTATCTGGCCCCCTAATACACAGAAACACCAGTTACTTAGCAGTTATATTCCTCGTGAAGTCCCTGCTTGTCGTAAGATTCAACCAAACTGTCTTCACCCACCATCAACTGCAGTACTAAAACCAGTCTTCACCAAAATCCAGCCTCCAGATATCTAAAGACATTTTTACCAAGGCCTTTCTTGTAAATTTAATATTCTTTATTCATAATTTTTTAATTTTTTTATGTAATTTGATTTTTTTTCTTGCAAATTTACAAACGTATTCATATTCATCTGTGACTTTTTATATGCCGACTTTGTTGTGGATTTTCCTTGTAAATTTTAGGGTTTTCTCTGCAGATTTTTGGCAGTTTTTAAATTTAGTTAACCTAAAATTGGATGTAAGAAAAAAAAAACTGTTGAATATCTGAATATCAAATGTCAAAACTGAATACTAATGTGGGGAAATGAACATCCAGATAATTGAATGTTTGGGAACAGCTCAGTCACATTACCTACCAAAGCAGCTGAGGAACAACTTCGTTGGTTGGTTTTTTGCTCTTAACCAGCTCCAGTCTGAACAAATTCTAAAACAACAATTGTGGCTCATTTCTTAGAAGTTTGTGCTTTAATGCCATTTTCCAAATTAACTAATGCATGCTGCATTTGTTGTGGTGGAATTCCACTGGAGCAGCGCGGTTGGTCACGTTATTATTCTCCGTATTCCTTCTCATACAGCAGACACTATTATCCTATCAAAAAGAGAGTGGAGGTGACTTTAGGGTCATGCAGTGATGAGTAGGGTTCACATTTCCTTCATCTGCATCGACCCATCAACACCGATCCTACTTGGGAATCAATAGTGAACCTTTTTGTTTCACGTGCGTGTGTGTAACTGGTGTGACAGCCCGGAGGAGTCACTCAGAGGTCAGAAAGGAAGGCACTGTGTCTCATGTGACTTCCTTTTTATGTTGTCTAGGCTTGGTTGTAGTAAACAAGTCCAGGAAGTAAGGTTTTTCTGCACTTTGTTTCAAAGCACAAAGTCATTACCACCAAGAAGAGTCATTACACTCTCTCCCCCGTTTAAAACATGGCATACAGTTACACAAACAGGAGCTCTGGTAGGGGTAATAAATCAAACTCATAACGACGGTATGAATCTGCTCGAGTGCCCTTAAGCGACACAGTGAGCCTGTGTCTAGCTCCGGTGGGGGGGGGGCACTGCTCGGTAGTCAACCCCATCGCTGACCTCTTCAGCTGTGAAGTTGAGGCAAGAAGAAGAAATAAAAACAAGCGTTTCTGCTTTGGGGATCAATAAAGAATCTTACGCAACAGCGCGAAAGATCTTGGAGAGCATCAGCCCTTGTGTGCTGTTGCTTTAGGCCAGCAGCCATAAAGAAGAATCAGAGGCGTCGCTGGGGTGCAGTCAAACAGCTGGGCCTGTGGTTAGAGCGTCTGCTCGGAGGCTGCAATCAGCTGAGCTCGGCTTCATCACGCGCGCCTCTCCCCTCCACTTTTCACTTTCTGAACTTGCTGAGGCACACGTACTGTATGCACACGTTAGCAGGGTTATTATAGGAGCAGAAGGAGACGTGCACCTATGAGCACATACAACACATACGCTCATCTCCACCACGGGATTTTCAACAATTTTCTCTAAACAAGTAGCAATACAATGAGGACAGCAATGCAACTAACGGTGCAGTCGCAGCTCTGTGCTGTGCAACCCGACCACCTGTTGTTCTAATCAAAAGCGAGCAAAAGACATCAAATCTCAACGTGTACACTTCATCCAATGAAGTGTTAAGAGCTTTCTTTAACGTTGACTCTGGCCGGCACCAGTTTGGCACAGTTGTACAGTGTATGTGGGGGTGTGTGTGAAGTGAGCATACTGTGGCTTGCACAGATTACAGGGCAGAGCGCTTCCACTGTACTTTACCATTGTTTCTTCGCCTTTGCTTCGTGCGACTTCCCTCTGCAGGCGAGCCACAGCCAGTTTTTCCCTAAATAAAAACAGAGAGATAAAATGAGAGTGAGCCAGAGTGTCAGCACCGAGAGCTAACAAAGAGGCACTAATGCTGAAACTCTGCTTTTTGCAGAATGTCAGCAAACAATTCATTATTTAGCATTACATACTGTAAATATTGCGATAAAGAAGCAACACATTATTGACAAAATAGATCACTTGCACCTAGTATGTGCCCTAGGGGCTCAAACATGGGGCCACCACAATTTATTTTACATACTGACAATCTTCCAATCATATGTCTCCAGTTCCTGATTTTAGATCTATGCTGATGACACAGTGGTGTACCTGGCTTCCTCTAACCCTTATTAGGCTCTCTTCCCACTCTATGTAGCATTTATTGCCATGTAGAGCAATGGCTTTCATCCTTTATAGTAGGGAAAATAAGTATTGAACATGTCAACATTTTTCTCATTAAGCATATTTCTGCTGGAGCCATTGACCTAAGATTTTCACCAGATATCAGTAATAACCCAAGTAATCCATACATAATATTTAGTAGAAAAGCCTTTGTTGGTAATAACAGTTTCCAGGCACCTCCTGTACGGAGAAACTAGACACAGGCATTGCTCAGGAGGGATTTTAGCCCATTCTTCTACACAAACTGTCAAATCTTGAAGGTTCTGTGGGTGTCTTCTATGAACTCTGATCTTCAGTTCAGTCTATAGATTTTCAACTGTATTCAGATCAGGTGACTGACTGGGACATTCTAGCAGCTTTATTTTCCTTCTCTTGAGCCAGTTGAGTTTCCTTGGCTGTGTGTTTGGGATCATTGTCTTGCTGAAATGTCCACCCTCGTTTCATCTTCAGCATCTTGGCAAATGGCAACAGGTTCTTATCAAGGATGTCTCTGTACATTTGTCCATTCATCTTGCCTTTAATTATATGAAGTCTACCTGTACCATGTCCTGAAAAACACCCCAACACCATGATGGGATGTGCAGTGCCATTTCTCCTCCAAACATGCTGTGTGTTGCGGCATCCAAACAGTTCAATTTTGGTCCCATCTGACCAGGCTATATTCTCCCAGTATTTTACTGACTAGTCCAAATGTTGTGCAGCAAACTTTAACCGAGCTTCAACATGCTTTTTCTTCAGCAGTGGAGACTTGCAAGGTGAGTGGGCATAGAGCCCATGTTGGTTGAGTGCATTACTTATTGTTTTCTTTGAAACAGCAGTACCTGCTAACTCCAGGTCTTTCTGGAGCTCTCCATGAGTGGTCTTTGGCTTTTGGATGACTTTTCAGATAATTCATTTGACTCCTCTGTCAGAAATCTTGTGAGGAGCTCCTGGTCGTGGCTATTTTATGATAAAATGATGTTCTTTCTACTTCCAAATGATGGCTCCAATAGTGTTCACTGGAACATTTGGCAGTTTAGAAATGCACCTGTAACCAATGCCATCATTATGTTTTGCAACAATAAGGTTGCAAAGGTCTAGAGAGAGCTCTTTGCTTCTACCCATCGTGAGTTCTTTGTGGTGTGACAATCTGATATTCACAGACCTTTTTAAAGGCTGTCAGTCAAGACTTAACCAGCTGAAATTAATTTGCACTGATGGGGGATGGGATGGCTTCCTAAATTCTGATGGATTTCAGCTGGATTCTTGGCTTCCTATGCCTTTTTGCACTACTTTTTCTTCATGTGTTCAATACTTATTCCCTGTGTCATTCAGCTTTATTAAATATAACTTGCTTTGTGAACATAGTTGCCTTGATTTCTCTGCATGTATGAATTACTTGGGTTGTTACTGATATCTGGTGAAAATCTCAGGTCAATGGCTCCATCAGAAATATGTTTAATGAGAAAAATGTTGATGGTTCAATACTTATTTTCCCCACTGTATGCTTGGTGTGTTGTGAAAAATGGTCTGGTTCAGGAGGGTTGTCTGGTTTCCCATAATTGGTCAAAAAATGGAGCAATCAGGAGAAGTTGGGCAGTTTTCCTGATGTGGACCTTTTTTTTTTTTGAAATTCACTGGTGTACAGCACATTTTTGCTCCAAATGCAGACAAAATAAATGAACAACTACAAACTTGGAGCCATATTACATCGATCTAGTCAACAGTCTCTTGTCTAAGGCTTAGAGCAGATTTATGGGCATATCCAAGTCCATTTCGTTATCACAGCAGTGAGAAAACAGTCTTTGAGCCATGTGAAAAGTGCAAAGGGGACTGGCCTGACTATTCAGAGCTGAATTGTGGGTGTAACAGGCAATCTTCCAATTCAAAAAGCTGGTGGTGTCATAGATGCCCCTCGGGGCAGAGAGGAGAGACCCACGCGCTGAACTGCTAGTTTGTGAGATTTATTAAGGAAACAAAACACAAAGTCCAAAACAGTGCACCGACACAAAAATCCAAACTGTCAAGCACACAAACTTATCATCTTAGTCATCTCAGAGATCATAGCGACGGCCCTTTGACCCGGGAGCAAATCTCCGGCTCTGTTGTTGTGAACACACCAGAACAAGGGCTAGGTTCTGGTGGAGACGAAGGAAGAGAAACTCAAGACTCCGGCAAAGAGTTGTCACTGACAGCTGTCTGACATACTGACAGATCACTGTCACCAACAGTGATCTGTGTGGAGTTTGCATGTTCTCCCCGTGTCTGCGTGGGTTTACTCCGGGATTTCTCCGGTTTCCTCCCACATGCCAAAAACATGCACGTTAGGGAGTTAAGGGGCGCTTGCGCACGCAGCGATTGGCAGCTGGTGGTTTGTCACCAGACTGCAAAACAAATCTACCTACGGGTACAAAATAAGTAATAAATAAGTAATAAATAAAAAAAAAAGAGAAATGAACATAACAGCCCTTAAATAAGGCTAGAAACAAATGAAACAAATGATGACTGGTGTGAATCACAGGAGCAGGCTGGGGAGAAAATGACAATCAGCTGTGAGTCATGAGGCGAGGAGACGGGGCTGACAGTTTGACAGGAGCACCGCCCTCAACCTGGCAGTGCCCCTGACGACTGCAAGCCCGGGAGAGAAGGAAAGAGACGACACTGGCAAAAATAAAGTGGAAACAAATAAACCCAAACATGTAAATAACAAAACTACACTGAACGTGAACAGAAAAACAAATTATACAAAGAGACAATACCGAATATGTGAAAACAAACTAGAGATAACATAACAGGCATAGAACTCAAAATACCACATTATACAAATAAGGAAAAACAAAAGGCAAAGAGACAAAGCATGGTGAAATCCCCCTGTGCTAGACTGTGACAGGTGGCCTTCCCTTTAATAGATTGAGGTGCATTATCTAAGGTGAACTGTGACCATGATGGTGTGTTTACCTCGGAGGGAAGACCAGTTTTGCACGAGCCAAAGGGTGTGCTCGTGAGCAAAGATAAAATGTATGTGATGGTATTACTGCTTGGCATTAAAGCAGGCATTAATCACAGTCAATGCCCAGTCAGGTATTTTATGGAGAAGGAAGAGGAGGATATGCTTCAACAATTGGACTGAACAGCTGAGCTGAATTTAAATTAATTAGGTTTAACATAGTGCGCACAGATACACACCTGACTTGTTCTGCTCCATTGTGCAACACAGACATGAATGGGTTTGAAGCTTCAGGGAAATGAAGATGATCTGCTGAATAATTTCATAAACCCAAGCACTTTGATTTTTTTCTCTGTGCAGTCAAAAACTCTGTCTAGTGTTTCTTTTAATGATTTGGAATGTATTACAAGGTATATGTGTATAGCTTATATTTAACTGTCCTCAGATTAATGCATTTAACAGAAAAACAGTGACTGAGTGTTTGTGTTTTTCCTTGTTAAATGGGACAGGAAATGTGCACACGTGTGATGACCATCAAAATTGAAGGAAGAAGGCTGAGAGGAAGACCAAAGAAGAGATGGATAGATAATGTTCAGAAAGATATGGACCACTTCCAAGTGACATCAGAGGTAGCCGTGAACAGACAGCTCTGGAAGAGCAAAACGAGGGCAGCCAACCCTGTAGGTTTGCGGGACTCTGTGGCTTAGGAGGGAGAGAGAGACAGAGCAAGAGAGAGAGGATACGTGTGCATGCAAACACAAAATGAAACAAACACACACTCCCTATTCATTCATTCATTCAGCTATAAAATAAATAAATGAATGCCTAATCTATAGGCAATCCTCCTGTAAACTCGTGATTAAAATGAAGGTGTGGATGGATTAAAAAAAACTATTCAGTGTATCATCACCGGAGTGGTGGATCAGTTGGTAGAGCATTCGCCCCACACTCGGGAGGCAGGGGTTCAAATCCCGGCCGGGTCATGCCGAAGACCATATAAAAGCGTAACTTCCTGCCGTCCAGCTTGGTGCTGAGCAATAATGGAATGGAGGAGGGAAGTCTGTGGCGGCGCCTTGCATGGCAGCGGCCCTCTGATTCTACACATGGGGTGTGTGTGATTAACACTGTAGATAGGAAAAGCACAATTTCGTTCTACTGTACATGATTGGTTGAATGACAATAAAGGATGAATTAATTTTAATCATATTGTACGGGGGGGGCTGAAAAGTTCATAGGCTGACCATGATGCAGTGGTAAAATTTGACCAAATGTGGTTTATTTTTCAACATATTTTTCAACATTTCAACATTGGTGTTGCAGTGCTTGGATCTCTGCGATATAGAAGCTCTCTTCTTGATCCTCAAAGACATAACTCCTTCTTAGTTAGCCTATGAACTTTTCAGCGCCCCCCCATAATTAAAATGATGGGTAACAATACTTTGATTAGATTACAGCTGTTACAAATCTGTCCATTAAAATAAGGGAACATTTCCTCATGTGCCCCTGTTAGTAGAATCTTTTAAAACATGTGGCTAAAAAACATTAACAATGCGCTTCTGACAATAGACCTACTTTTTGCTGATCAAAAGCACACTGACATAAAACGCACCAAAACAGCAATCTGCCGAGATTGCGCCAATGCAACACCTCTTTTATCATACCCAGACACCAGCATCCAGCAAAAAAGACTTGTCTCATCCAGCTGTTTTTAAAGTGTAAAACAAATGGGGGAAAAAACTGAATACTCTGCTCTCTTGAAATTGGCTGCAAATAGTTTAAACCTGTGGAGTCGGTCTTTATGAAGCCAATAATGGTATTGTATTTGTACATCCTGCCCATGTTATAGGATGGATCTGATATAGTGATATATTTTTTTATAACAATGCATCCTTGTTAGCCATTGTTTGCTGCATTTTTTTTTGCCATTTTTGTAGCGTTTTGCTCTTTTAACCCTCTTCCATTAATGAATTCCCAATCACAATGACCTATACCTCTAAATATCTTTAACCTCTTAAGCACCAGGCCTGACGTCACTGCTCATAAAAAAAAAAATCTCATATCACATAAGACACGCTTGACACAGACTTTTCTAGTGGGTTTTCAGTACAAAACCAAACAGCTGGAATTACATGGAATGAATATCTGTAGTGATATATAAGTGAAATATAATTATTTTTATTGTTTGGTACCTGAGACATCTAAAATGGTATAAATGGATGGCAGAGTCTGCCTAAATATTTCTTCACTAATGCTTCTTTAAGATGAAAGCACCAAGGTGCTGTACCTCGGTGCCTGAGGCATGGTAGCATGGGTGGCTGTAAAAAAGTGGCATTCTGACCTTTACTGTCCCAGGATAGTTATTACAATACCTTTGTTTTGCTGCAGCACTTGCAGAAATGGTGAGTTAAATTTGTGTTTATTTTAAAAAAAAAAGTGTTATTTCGAAATTCTGGCAAATTAAAACTCGAGAAAATATGGTGAGACAGTGATGCAAGCCTTTAGTTCCACTTAATTTTGACCGGGTGAGCTGAAACAGAGAGGCGGCCAGACAGACAGATGGACAGATACATACAGCCACAAACAGACGCACTAACCGATTACTGCATGCCTTCGTTTCACCGAAGCATAAAAATCTATTTTTCATTATTTCTGCATAAATCTTTGTGTAGGTGATTTGCTAGAGGTTCTGGGCTACTGCAATGTCATTCTTAAAGTATATTTAGTGTAAGAAAGTCATTTTCTTTGAGGTGAGAATGATTTTTTTTTTCTTTTTCTGCTGTGTGCCATCTTGATTTACTCTGACCCAGTAGCATATACAGTGATTCTTACACCTCTGAAATAATCTCACAAGCGGTACCTTTACTATGATACCAAGATTATACAAATAAATACTGTGGTTGCTGAGATATTCAATTAATTTTGGGCTTGCTATTTTCGACCAGGATCTAGAAAAATAGGCCTGGTGCTTAACCTTTAAATACCTCTATTTATTTGCAATGCAGGTGAGTTTCCACACCTGCTTACCACTTGAGTTTGCATGTTCTATACTTTATGTTTCAACACTACCATTTACATTGGTGTGTACTGTATATTCCATGTGCTTTCATCATAAAACTGCTGATTTAGCAGCTGTAAGTCATTGGCAAACACTGGGAATGCTGAAAAAAAAAAAAAGGATTTGGCACTATGAGTAAAACTGAATTTCTTCAGAGTCCCCTGATCAAATCTTGTTTACCAAGTGGCTTATATTTGATATTCAGCATCAATATGATCTTGCTATATGAATGACCAACACTCCTCTCCATCATACCTCAGCAAGCAAACAAACACAAACACACACACATGAGGAGACGAGGTCACCCACTAACCACGTAAATCAGCTCGCAGTTGTGTCCAGACAAAAATAGCTCAGAGGAAACAAAAAGCTAGGCATCCTCACACCAGACCTTACAGGCACACACACACACACACACACTCACGCACGCACGCACACGGCTGAACAAAGAAACTGTGTATGTCCAATCCTTTTCCCACGTGAGGGCATTCCATACTTTAGGGGGGTGAATCTTGGCACACAAGCATGGATAATGAAAAAAAAAAGACTTCTTGTTGTGGTGCCTCTTGAGGCATCATAACAACTCAAGCAGTGCTGCAGGAAAACCCAGAGTGTGCTTGTTGAAAGCTTGCCAATCCTCAGATATTTCCTTCATATATCTGTTAAAAAACAGTAGGAGAATGAAAGTATACCCTTAGTGTAAAATATAGCATGTACTTGAGTCTGTTCAAAAGGTACTAATGCTGGGGTATAGTACTTTAAATGTAGCTTGTCAATCTATCAAGGCGTTTTCTAAATATGTTCTACTATTTAAGGAGCTGGAACCTTACTGAACCTCTTGATAGCTCCACCACTTATAAACTGTGCATCCAAGGCTTGCTATGACAGGAAGTTGCAAGGAAAAGTTCATCTCAGAATCAAATGTCCATTTTTTTCTCACTAATGTGTCTAATACTGGAAATATCAGTTGGAGTAACATGTGCATTATCTGAAATATCAATGAAATTAAAGCAATGCTATGTAAGATTTTCACTTTTAAAATGTGGTTCCAAAATCATTTTGAAGGCACATCAGTGTTTGACCAATTCACTGTCACTTCCACCGTAGGCTGAGTGGGCCTGCCTCACCTGCAGCAGGCTGTGTAACTTTCTGTTCCTGGTAGAACACTGAAAAGACTACAGCTGATACACTTTACAGCCTGAGTCCCATTAGCCAATCAAAGGCCAACACTTTAGCCACCAACTAACAAAGAACTCTGTGACTGGTTCTTGGGACTCGTGTAAAACAAGCCAGTTGTAGGTTTTTCAGTGTTCCTACCAGGAAAGTTGCATAGCGCTGTATTAATCTAACTTGCCATGTGTAATGCAAAGTGTAAATCTGAACAATTTTTTTCAACAAATCATCATGGTTAGACAGAAAAACCCACAAACATCAGATGTCCCATGGAGATTAAAAAAAAAATAGTTTACTTCAGTTTACATTCCTATTAAGGGTGTATGTACTCCCACAAGGAGCTGCAATGCTTCTTGGGGTTTGCGAATTTCTATTGCAGCACAGGTTTATCCACAACTATAGTGAGGTAGCACAGCCTTTAACGTAGCTGACCTCTGTTAAGGTGCCATTTTTATGGATCGAGGCAGCTGAGCAGGCCTTTGCTAAATTAAAGGGCCTGTTCATGGACAAATCCATCTTGGCTCAGGTCGACCCTCAGCTCCAATTTACCCTGGAGGTGGATGCTTCAGAAACAGGGGTGGGCGCTGTTTTGTCGCAGCGCTCTCCCCCGGACTTGAAGTTCCGCCCATGTGCATATTTCTCTCGGCAGCTCACCCCAGCGGAGCGGAATTACGATGTTGGAGGATTGTGAGCTGTTGGCCATTAAATTGGCATTTGAAGAATGGAGACACTGGCTGGAGGGAGCCGTTCACCCGGTTGTCGTGTGGACCGACCATAAGAACTTGGAGTATCTGCGGTCGGCCTGCCAGCTTAATCCTAGGCAGGCTCGCTGGGCCCTATTTTTCCAGCGTTTTACTTTCACTGTCACCTATAGCCCCGGCTCCCGTAACAGGAAGGCTGATGCTCTCTCCAGGCAGTTCAGTCAGGACTTGGCTGACCCCCCCCCTTCCGCTCCCAGCCCATTCTTCCGCCTTCATGCGTCCTGGGAATCCTTACCTGGGAGATTGAGAGTAGAGTCCGCCAGGCCCAGTCCTCAGAGCCTGAACCAGCGGGATGTCCCCCTAACTGCCTTTACGTCCCTGCCGCCCTCAGCAGCAAAGTTATCCAGTGGGGGCACACCGGACATTTCGCCTGCCACCCGGGGATAGTACGTACTATTGACATCATTAGGTGAGCGTTTTGGTGGCCCACGCTGCAGCGGGACGTGCAGGAGTACATGAAGGCCTGCCAGACATGTGCCCGGAACAAAACCTCCCCTACCCCTCCTGCTGGCCTTCTTCACCCCCTCCCCATCCCCAGTCGGCCTTGGTCCCACATCGCCATGGACTTTGTCACTGGTCTTCCCCCTTCTCATGGTAATACGGTGATTTTAACCATTGTGGACAGATTCTCTAAGGCCGTACATCTGGTTCCCCTTCCCAAGTTGCCATCCGCCTCCAAGACTGCAGAATTGTTATCCTACCACGTCATCAGGCTGCATGGAATTCCCATGGACATTGTGTCTGACCGGGGTCCCCAGTTCATCTCACGGGTTTGGAAATCATTCTGTCACTGTCTCGGCACCACCGTCAGCCTCACCTCCGGCTACCATCCACAGATCAATGGGCAGGCTGAGCGTGCCAACCAGTCCCTGGAGGTTGCCCTTCGTTGCTAGGCAGCCGACAACTCCGCTTCTTGGAGCTCCCATCTGACCTGGGTGGAGTATTCGCTGAATTCCACGGTCTCTTCAGACATGGGCCAATCACTATTTGAGGAGTCTGTGGACTACCCCCCCCCCGCTTTCTATGACAGAGAGAGAGGTTGCGGTGCCGTCCGGATCAGGTCCTGCTCAAGGCTGAGTCCTAGAAGCTCTCCAGGATCAAGCCTCTCTCCTCCAGCTCTCTCTGCCTTCCCCCAAAGCCACCTCCTCCTCCCCGGGTCTTTGACGGGTACGCTACTCACACCATCAAGGAGATCCTGGATGTTCATTGTTGGGGCCGGGGGTTCCAGTACTTGGTGGACTGGGAGGACTATGGCCCGGAGCATCGGTCATGGGTCCCTTGGCCTGGACTCCATGACAAAGGTATGGTCCGGGCTTACCATCGAGCCCATCCGGAGAAGCATGGGGGACCGCCAGGAGGCGTTCCTTGAGGGGGGGTGGGCACTGTCATGTGCTGGCGAGCGCTCGCTCCCTCCTTCCTTTTCACCTGTCTCCTCATTAGACACACCTGCTGTTTCCTGCTGGGCCAGCGTTTATATTGAAGTGCTCTTCAGTGATTCAGTGCTGGCTCGTTTGGGTTGCTGCCAATGAAGCGGTGTGTCTCCGGGGATTTGGTGCGCTCGCCAGTCCATTGCTCCGCCTCTACACTGCTCATCCTCTTCACCAGGTCAGACTCCACAAACCATACCCAACCGGCAGTTCTTACCTGCTGGTCTCTCTCCTTCGCTGGGTTCTGTACCGGTCATTCTTCAACTCCCACGTAAGTGGTATAATTTGATTCCCATTATTTCTCCATTCCTCTCTAATCAGTCTCGTCTATCCTCCACAGGGCTCCTGCTTTTCTGGCGAGTGACTGACTTTTTTCAAAAGTGTGCAATTTTGAAAATTCTAATAAAAGGTCAAACATTCTCTGTGTGTTCTCTTGGTGATTGCACTTTGCACTCAGGTTGCTTGTCCAGTCAATATGACACAAGAGCACAAAACTATTGTTTTTCTATGCATCCATCTTCAAAATTCAACAGTTTTCTACACTGATTAATACAATACTGTAATACCTATCATTTTGAGTCATGAATGATATTTTTATGAACAGGTTATTAGTTGAAAAAAGTAAAATTACTGTAGACTGAACTTTACAGACCACCAATCCTCCATATATTCCGAGTTATTTCTTATTGTTTACACTCTGATGAAGATTCTCAGTCATCCAGGAGGGTAAGTATATGGTATGAAATCTCAGTCAAGTCAACTGAATTCAAGTATTTTTTTTACTTCTGAACCATTTCACCATTCATCCAAATGGCATCATCAATCAAAAATGAATGTACAGAAGAATGTAAACAGGGATGTGTATATTACCAGTAACAGTCCTAATTACAGATGTAGACAAAATTGTTGGTACCCCTCTGTTAATGAAAGAAAAACACACAATGGTCACAGAAATAAATTGAATCTGACAAAAGTGGTAATAAATAAAAAATTCTATGAAAATTAACCAATGAAAATCAGACAATGCTTTTGAATTGTGGTTCAACAGAATTGTTTTAAAAAAAACAGGCCTGGACAAAAATGATGGTACCCTTAACTTAATATTTTGTTGCACAACCTTTTGAGGCAATCACTGTAATCAAACCATTTCTGTAACTGTCAGTGAGACTTCTGCACCTCTCAGCAGGTATTTTGGCCCACTCCTCATGAGCAAACTGCTCCAGTTGTCTCAGGTTTGAACGGTGCCTTCTCCAGACGGCATGTTTCAGCTCCTTCCACAGATCTTCAATAGGATTTAGATCAGGGCTCATAGAAGGCCACTTTAGAATAGTCCAGTGTTTTGCTCTTAGTCATTCTCGGGTGTTTTTAGCTGTGTGTTTTGGGTCATTATCCTGTTGCAAGACCCATGACCTGTGACTGAGACCAAGCTGTCTGACACTGGGCAGCACATTTCTCTCTAGAATACCTTGATAGTCTTGAGATTTCATTGTACCCTGCACAGATTCAAGACACCCTGTGCCAGATGCAGCAAAGCAGCCCCACAACATAACAGAACCTCCTCCATGTTTCACAGTAGGGACAGTGTTCTTTTCTTGCCATGCTTCATTTTTGCGTCTGTGAACATAGAGCTGATGTGCCTTGCCAAAAAGTTCCAGTTTTGTCTCGTCTGTCCATAGGACATTCTCCCAGAAGCTTTGTGGCTTGTTAACATGCAGTTTGGCCAATTCCAGTCTGGCTTTTTTATGATTTGTTTTCAACAGTGGTGTCCTCCTTGGTCGTCTCCCATGAAGTCCACTTTGGCTCAAACAACGACGGATGGTGCGATCTGACACTGATGTACCTTGACCTTGGAGTTCACCATGAATGTGTTTAGAGGTTGTTCTGGGCTCTTTTGTTACCATTCGTATTATCTGTCTCCTCCTGCGGCCACATCCAGGGAGGTTGGCTACAGTCCCGTGGATCTTAAATTTCTGAATAATATGTGCAACTGTAGCCACAGGAACATCAAGCTGCTTGGAGATGGTCTTACAGCCTTTACTTTTAACATGCTTGTCTATAATTTTCTTTCTAATCTCCTGAGACAACTCTTTCCTTTGCTTCCTCTGGTTCATGTTTAGTGTGGTACACACCATGTCACCAAACAGCACAGTGACTACTTGTCACCCTTTAAATAGGCCGACTGATTGATTACAAGTTTGTAGACACCTGTGATGTTAATTAGAGGACACATCTTGGTTGAACACGTCCCTATGGTCACATTATTTTCAATCTTTTCTAGGGGTACCATCATTTTTGTCCAGGCCTGTTTCATGAGTTTGTTTTTTAAAATAATTCTGTTGAACCACAATTCAAAAGCACTGTCTGATTTTCATTGGTTAATTTTCGTAGAATTTTTATTTATTACCACTTTTGTCAGATTCAAGTTATTTCTGTGACCATTGTGGGTTTTTCTTTCATTAACAGAGGGGTCCCAACAATTTTGTCCTCGTCTGTATGGTGACAAAAAATTTCTTAGGAAGTAATATACTATTCATAGAGGATAGATTGTAGCTAAGACCTCTGTTTCTGTATTTTATTATTTAAAGCTATCAGCTGCATTCATTAGGAGCCATATACTACTGTTTACATGTTTTTACAGCAATCTGTTATGGAGTCGGGCGGCGCGGTGGAGGAGTGGTTATCACTGCGGCAGCACAGCAACTCACCCTTGGCCTGGGGATCTTGAGTTCGATCCCAGTACTCGACCAACAGTGATCTGTGTGGAGTTTGCATGTTCTCCTCGTGTCTGTGTGGGTTTACTCCGGGATTTCTCCGGTTTCCTCCCACATGCCAAAAACATGCAAGTTAGGTTAATTGGCATCAAAAACTGGGGATTCTAAATTGTCCTTAGGTATGACTGTGAGAGTGAATGGTTGTCTGTCTCTCTGTGTTGGCCCTGCGATGGACTGGTGATCTGTCCAGGGTGTACCCTGCTTCTCGCCCAAAGATGCTGGGATAGGCTCCAGCCCCCCCGTGACCCGAAAAGGATTAAGCGGAAGAAAATGAATGAATGAATGAATGTTATGGAGTCCCTGTGACTAAAAGCTTACTCTTAAAGTACTACAGTAGCATTTAAGCCTACCTGTATTGTTTGCTACCTGCCTGTATTTCTTAGTAAGCTGATGTACACTAGGGAAAAAAAAAACATGTTTCCTTCAGGGAACTGATTATTGGTTTGTGGATATTTGTGATAAAGGGGTCATGATCCCTGAAAACCAACACTGGTCCTAAGTTTTTCCTAATTTATTTCATTCAAGATTCAAAGATTTTATTTGTCAGTACTACTATACGTACAGGACATACAGAAGAATTGAAATGGCGTTTCTCTCTCTGTCTTCAGTGGTGTGCAAAATGTAAAAAAGAAAAAGGAACAGCAGTCTATGTACAGTAATGCAACCCGTAGTGCAAATGGCGACAAAAGATAGACCCAGACCTCCCATAATGCAAACAGAGATAAATGATTAACAATAATAAAACAATGATAAAACCCAGCAATCCTATATACAGAAAACTAGAGATGTAATACCCGTAGTTGCAGTTCAGTGCAGTAGTGTAGGTGCAGTTAGTAACAGATAGGACTGCACATGATCAGTATTGCAATGACAGACAGACAGCAGCAGATATGGCATTTGTGCAAATGGTTGCAGTTAAAGTGCAGAGACATACAACAGCAAATGTATTACTATTGGTGTGCCAGTCTTTCTGTGCCAACAGCTGAGGTAGTTACTGTGTGGGTAATTGCATTACGGTCTGGTGGGGGGGTGGGGGGGGATGGACAGAGTTCAGGGTCCTGATGGTCTGATAAATGAAGCTGGTGAACGAAGCTTCATGGTACTTTGAGCACCCCAAGAATTCTGCTGTTTACCACCTTTGTGTTGGAGAGAAAAGAGACATTTCTACTGCCAGTGGAGACTCCATCATGGTAGTGTTTTTCAACCAGAGTTCCCAGGAACGTTCAGGTTTCTGTGGAAAGTTTTCTAAGTTCACTTCTTAAAACCATTTGCTGTTGTTATGCATGGGTGCCTAAGAACCCATGCATAACAACAGCAAATTATTTTCAATTTTTTGGACCAATTAAGTGAAATTAGAAAATTTCATATGGTAACCTGAATGTTCCAGGGAACCCTGGTTGAAAAACATTGCATTATGGGATAAACTGCTTTGAAATAAAAATTTCACAAATTTATCTAAGTGTTCCCATAGACACTTTTTTTTTCACTTGTAAGAAAATTAAGCAAAAACAATGTTGGAAAATAAAGAAAGGATAACAATACCAGCACAAAGCACAACATAATAACTCCATTAGGATGTTATCAAATGAAATCAGGCCATCTTTTGTACTTCAGCTGGAGTGGAGCAGATATTTGAAGCGCCTGTCAAAAAAAGTTGTTCTTGCCTGAAACACATCGCATGCCTGATTCGGGACCTTGGGACCTAATAAAGACGTTTATACACCAGACAGCCACAAGTCATTACAATCACCTGCACATTTTTCACACCTCTTCAAAAAAGCAGACACCCAAACCCCCTCGCCAACATCCCCAACCACCCAAAATAACTTGTGACTAACGATTCCCCGACGCCTTTGACAAGACATCATTGTTTCTGAGTGTCTTACCTGTTGGGGAAAACCCACGGTGATTAACAGACAGCTGGGGGAGTAGGGCTGATGGATGAATCGACCGTCTGCAGACCAGACGTGGAAAAGAAAACCTCATGCTCAACTACAAACTAATAACGCCATTGTTGCCGGTGTTAGAGGCAATCCTCGGTGCCGGGTTTTACTCTAATGGGAGCAGACTGAATTAGGCAAAGCTGAGCCTGGCATGCCGGTTGTGAAACACAAGATGTGGAGGTGACGAAACAGAGAGGAAGTGAAGCTAAGGCAGGAAGACACGGGGGAGTGTTTGGGTGTGTGTCTAGGACTCTCCAAAAGTTTGTGCATTCATAATTTTGTACTTGTGGGTTTGACATTCATTTCAGCTGAGTGTCACTCTGGAGAAAAATTCTGCACGTGTGTGAATGAATGGTTCACACCTGACTAATGCACTCATGTTCCAATTACACAATGTCTCTCTTCCCATTACCACATACTGTTACACCATTACAGTTCCTGCAGTAGGGGGGAAAACCTGAGGGGAAATAAAAAGGTCTCTGGAACTTCTCACCGCAGGTATTGTTTTGTTAAACGGGACCGGCCTGGCATTCCTCCAGTCTGTGTTATGGCTGAGCTTCAGCCCTGGAAGGGGTTAAGTTTCAGGCCACTTATGTACAGGCATGTTCAAGGAGGACTGGAGCATGAGCCAACTGCGCCCCGAGAAAAATCATTGCCAAATATAGAACAATTTGACATTCTGTGTTAAACATAATTATAGTAATTGGCACAAGCGGTAGTCAAAACAGTATTCTAGCACAAAATGCTCACTGGCGACTGTGCCGCTGATGTGCATTTATATGAGATCTGACCAACATTCAAACTGCTCGCTGATGCCATTCTGTATGTGTTTATGCATGTGTTTAGACTGAAATACTCTCCTCTAGATGTGTCATGTGTTTCTGATGCAGTATCCATCATGTTGCAAACTTTTACCAGCTGTGTAAACCGGCCTTGAAATAGTCCAACATTCAGGGTTATGTGAAGAAGTTTATCTCAAACAATCTCTCTGGTTTGGTATGCAAGGGCCATGTTAGCACATTAATTATGTTTTCAGTTGCCTCCACGCTGCACAATTTCTCATAAATGTCCTCCAAAAAAGGGTCACAGCACAGGCGCATGGTCCCTGAACACCTCATTTTAAGGGATAATTCGAGTTTATAACAACCTGGGCCTTGTTTTTGTAGTCCTGGACATTGTTTGAATGGTTGTAACACTAACAAAGTTTTACAGGGCAAGAAATATGAGCAGACACACAATCGGTCAACAGTTTGGACAGCAATGTAGCCACATCATCGAAACCATATTGAAACAATAAGCCTTCAAAGACCAGAAGACATGACGAGATCAGACAAAGAAACCCTGTTCCAGAAGTGTTTATTTGCTGCCTGTCAGGCTGACTGTGGTTCCTGCTCATAGACTAGAAGAGCCAACATAGCACCACCCACTGGTCTGACGTGACTTTAAAGACTGAATTTAGACAATCTTGTGCCAGGTTAGAAACACCAGCGATCCATGCAGAGGTGGCTAGAGTAGCTCCAAATTGTATTCAATTATACCCACTTTACACAGGGGTGGAGACCACTGAGAGATCACTGAGAGAGCTGGCCAACTTTTGATCTATCAATGATCTTCAGTGAGCTCCACAGTCGCCACAGTCTCCTCAAAACAGACAAGAATCTCCCAAACATCAAAAATTGGTTCAGTCTCTCAACAATCTCTGTGCTGTCTGAAAGGGCCCTTAAAAGCAGCATTTAAATTAGCTACTCAAGTTTAAGTATGCATAGCCACCAAAAAGTAATATGCAAAAGAAGAAAAAATGACTTGAGTTACTTAAGTAAAAAGTTACTTGAGTAGTGAGTTACAACAGGCCCCAATTAGACTTTCCCATAAATCTGTAAGGTTTTGTTTTTTGTTTTTACATTTTTTAACCTTTTCCTTGTAAGTGTTAAAGTATTTTTTCTACATGTAAATTAGCAACTTTCACTAAACAGAGGTGGGCAGTAGTTCAATTTACTCAAGTATACTGTATTCTCAAGTACATTTTTCACAAAATAGTACTTTTGTTAGTAGTTCTATTGCTGGATACACCATCTTGAATACATTTTGAGAAAAACCTGTACTTTTTACTCAAGTACATTTGATCATACCATCTGAGTAACTTTACATTTCACTAATTTGAGTTTATTGCAAGTTTTCTCACCTCAGATTTTAAATTGTTTTTCTGTTCCTGCACAGCAAATATATAATTCTTATTATTATTATTATTATTATTATCTCCACCAAGGGAGGGGGTAATGTTTTTGCCGGCGTTGGTTGGTTGGTTTGTCTGTCTGTCTTTCTGTCTGTTAGCAACATTACTCAAAAAGTTATTAATGGATTTTGATGAAATTTTCACTAAAGGTGCGTAATGGCACAGGGAACAGATGATTAGATTTTGGTGGTGACCCAGATCATGATCTGGATCCAGGGACTTTTCTTGAAAATTATTTTATATATTAATATTGCGCTTTCCGTGTACTTCCCCTTTAAGATGTGTCCACCGAGTTACGTGTGGAGTTACATGCATGGCCACACACCTCCGCAACCCGGAAGCAGTGCACACTTACCGCCAAACACTGCAGAAAAAGTAAAATGGCTTGGAACAAAAAGGAACGTGGTGTCACGCCGCGCCGTTCATCAGCGGCGCCACCTGTTCGCACACCTGATCCTCATCAGCGGCGAGAGATAAAAGCCGCCTCGCCCGGAGGCTCGGCCTGAAGCCGTCAGACTTCGTTCCCTCACCACCGTGAGCATTACTTTCTTCAGCATCGCAATTCTGGGTAAGAACCCTTACCTCCTTTCCAGTCTGCTCCCCTGTGCACAGGTGGATTCCCCGGCGGCGGACGTCTCCGTTCCATCGCCCATCCTTCGCTGCTGCACGGAGCTCTCCAGGTGGCTGTCTCCCGGGCTACGTTCCCCTTGCTGTGCCAGCTGTCCTGACATCTCAAGTAAGATCTTCTCTTGCCACAATTCATCCTGTGTTGGTGTATGCCCGTCACCCTCTCCCTGTGTTCTCTCCATAGGGTTGCTCGGCCGAACGGTCATCTGCCTCTGTGCCTGAAGCAGACGCCACCACCAACACATCTGCATCCCGCAGACACACACTCATACACTCCTGCTGTTAATAAACTCTTTGAACTACTCTAAGCCTGTGTGTGCGTGTCTCCTGAGCCGTGCGTTATGTCAGTACGGCTTCAGCAGAGCGGCTCGCCGGACGGCGGGCTCGCACACCGGCTTACCACTCTCGAGGCTAGAGTGGATCAAATAGCTTATCAACAGCAGGTGATCCTGAATCAATTAATAATTATCACTGGCCGATTGGACCGCCTGGACCCCCAGCAGCCGTTCCCCCCGGCTCCTCAGGGTGGCGCAGCTCCTGCTGTTCCGGTGGCCGTCCAGCCAGCTCCAGTGGCACCGGCCCGACTCACACCCATTCCGACCCCCGCCCGCTTTAGCGGAAAGCTCGGCGGAGCGCGGGGGTTTGTAATGCAGTGCGAGTCCGTGTTTGACCGTGTGCCCGGAGACTTTCCCTCAGATCACAGCCGGATCGGCTACATAGGGAACCTCCTGGAGGGGCGTGCTTTAACTTGGGCCTACGCTATTATGGCGAGACCCAGTTATGCCACCCTCACCTATGCCGAGTTCGTGAGGCGCTTCCTGGAGGTGTTTGATCACTCCCATTCCGAGGCGGTCCAGGTCAGAATCAGAATCAGAATCAGAATCAGGTTTATTGCCATTGTTCATGTAGTACACAAACTAGGAATTTGTCTCGGTACAATGCTGCAACATTAAACATGATAAGATAAGAGAAATAAACTATACATGTAATAAAGTGTAGGATAAGATTAAGTGATACTGGTCAACAGTTAAAATATATATTAGCCAGCAGCAGATACTGTGGAGAACTATATAGTGCAGTCGGTAATGCAGGAAGAAAACAGTGATGATTGACATGAGTCTGGTTGAGCTGCTGTACATGGTGCACGAGAGTCACTTAGTGTTCAGCAGTCTAATGGCAGAGGGGAAGAAGCTGTTCATGTGACGGGAGGTTTTAGTCTGGATGGACCGAAGTCTTCTACCAGAGGGGAGGGGGGCAAACAGTACGTGACCAGGGTGTGAGGGATCGGCTATGATCCGGCCAGCACGCCTCCGGGTCCTGGAGATGTACAGATCCTGGAGAGATGGGAGCTTGCAGCCGATCACCTTCTCAGCAGTGCGCACGACGCGCTGCAGCCTTAGTCTGTCCCTGGCAGTGGCTCCTGCGTACCACACGGTTATGGAGGTGGTGAGGATGGACTCGATGATGGCTGTGTAGAACTGCACTAACATCTTGGTGGGTAGCTTGAGCTTCCTCAGCTGCCGCAGGAAGAACATCCTCTGCTGGGCTTTTTTGATGAGTGAGCTGATCGGCTTCTCGCTCTCCAGCAGGGAAACCGGTCGGCCGCGGATTATGCCATCGAATACCGGGTAGCGGCGGAGGAACTGGGCTGGGAGGAGCGCTCCCTCTGCGGCCTGTTTCTCCGCAGCCTCAATAGTGATCTGAGGGATGAACTGGCTGGACGGGATATCCCCGGAACGTTAGCGGAGCTAACCTCATTGGCAATCAGCTTGGACAACAGGCTGCGCGAGCGCTCCTCAGGACGGAAGCCGTCTGCTTCTCGCCCTCGAGGAGTCCCGCTACGCCTGCCCCAAGCTCGCCCCCTGGCGACGCCGCCACCATCGTGCCCCGAGGAGTCGGAGCCGATGGTGACGGGCTGGGCAAAGCTCTCCCCGGCAGAGAGACAGCGCCGCCGTGAGTTGGGTCTCTGCATGTATTGCGGGGACAATCAACACACGGTAGAGCTTAGCCCACAAAAGCCAAACGGTGGGGTCCGCGAGTCACTGTAGGGGGCCTCGCGGACGTCAATCGGCAAAGTCCCCTCACTCAATTAAAGCTGCCCATCCGTTTTTGCCACAACCCCACTGGGCACCTCACCCACGCACTGGTGGATTCGGGCGCAGAGGGCAGCTTCATTTCACAAGGCCTGGCAACCCGATTGGGCATCCGCTGTCAGGCGCTCAAACACCCCATCTCCCTGGTCCATCTCTCCCGTGCTTCCCTTGGGAGAGTTACCCATCAAACCATTCCTGTCCCAGTCATCATCTCAGGAAACCACCGGGAGGAAATGGTTTTCTACGTCCTGCCCAACTCTGTGTCGCCCGTCATCCTGGGGTATCCCTGGCTACGCCTCCACAATCCTGTCCTGGACTGGAGGTCAGCTGGGGTGTCGGCGTGGAGTACCTTCTGCATGGGCACCTGCCTTCAGTCCGCTGCCTGCTCACCGTCCGCGGCGCCTCCTGTGGCGGATACAGCACCCCCGGACCTGTCACTGGTGCCCCCAGATTTTCACGACCTGGGTATGGTATTCAGCAAGTCGAAAGCTATGTCTCTTCCCCCGCATCGACCATATGACTGTGCCATCAATCTCCGCCAGGGGGTCCCCCTGCCATCTGGTCGGCTCTACAGCCTGTCGGCGCCGGAGAAGGAGACTATGAATACGTACCTGAAGGAATCACTGAGCGCTGGGATTATCCGCCCATCGTCATCACCCGTGGGGGCGGGGTTTTTCTTTGTAGGGAAGAAGGACGGTTCCCTCCGTCCCTGTATCGACTACCGAGCACTTAATGACATCACTGAGAGGGACCGTTACACCCTGCCCCTCATGGACACTGCCTTCCACTCCCTCCAGGGGGTGACCTGGTTTACCAAGCTGGATCTCCGCAGCGCTTACCACCTCGTCCGGATCCGGGAGGGAGATGAATGGAAAACAGCCTTCCGTACCCCGAACGGCCACTTTGAGTATCTCGTCATGCCGTTCGGGCTGACCAACGCTCCTGCCGTCTTTCAGCGCCTCATCAATGACGTCCTCCGGGATTTCATCGGCCTTTTCGTGTTCGTCTACCTGGACGACATTCTGATCTTCTCTCAGTCCAGAGACGAGCACCGGGTCCATGTGAGGCGGGTCCTTCAAAGACTGCTGGAGAATCGTCTGTACGTGAAGGCTGAGAAGTGCGAGTTTTACGCTAGGACCACATCCTTCCTGGGATTTATCATCGCCCAAGACCAGGTGCTCCCGGACCCAGAGAAGGTGAAGGCGGTGGTGGAGTGGCCTACTCCCGCATCTCGGAAGCAGGTGCAACAGTTTGTTGGCTTCGCCAATTTTTACCGCCGTTTTGTCCCGAATTTCAGCTGGATCGTCGGACCACTGACCCGCCTCACGTCCCCGAAGGTTCCGTTCCGGTGGACCGAAGAGGTCGATGCTGCCTTTAAGGCGCTGAAGGCGGAGTTCTCCTCCCCCCGGGTCCTTCGCCAGGTCGACCACGCGCTGCAGTGCATAGTGGAGGTGGACGCATCGGACATGGGAGTGGGAGCAGTGTTATCCCAGCTATCACCGGACGATGGCGCCAAGCGACCGTGCGCCTTCTTCTCCCGGCGCCTGTCCCCGGCGGAGAGGAACTATGATGTGGGGGACAGAGAGCTCCTGGCCATTAAACTCGCCCTACAGGAGTGGCGTCACTGGCTAGAGGGGGCGGACCTGCCGTTTGTGGTCCTGACGGACCATAAGAATTTGGAGTACCTACGATCTGCCAAGCGCCTGAATGCCCGCCAGGCGCGCTGGTCTCTGTTCTTCGCCAGGTTCCGGTTCTCTATCACCTTCAGGCCAGGCTCCAAGAACGGCCTGCCTGACGCCCTCTCTAGACAGTTCACCCCCGTGGGGGCTGAGGAAACGCCCCACACTATCCTGCCCAGGTCGTGTGTCGTGGGAGCTATCTCTTGGGACATTGTGGACAGGATCCGGAAGGCACAGGAGGTGGAACCTGATCCTGGCGGCGGACCGGAGGGAAGACTGTTCGTTCCGTCTGCGGTCCGAGGAGAGGTCATCCACTGGCTCCACACCTCCCGGCTCACCTGTCATCCCGGCACCTCTCAGATGATCAGCCTCCTCCAACGGTCCTTTTGGTGGCCGGGCCTGCGGAGGGATGCAGCCCGCTACGCCCGGGCTTGTCCAATTTGTGCCACCAGTAAATCGGGAAACGCCCCTCCAGCGGGTCTGCTCCAGCCTCTGCCCGTCCCTGGCAGGCCATGGTCGCACATTGCACTGGATTTCGTCACCGGGCTCCCAGTTTCCAACTCATTCGACACCATCCTGACCATCGTGGACCGTTTCTCCAAGGCGGCACACTTCGTCCCCCTGTGAGGTCTCCCTACCGCCCTGGAGACGGCGGGCTTCCTCGTCCAACACGTGGTCAGGCTGCATGGGATCCCAGTGGACGTGGTCTCGGACCGGGGTCCCCAATTTTCATCCGAGGTTTGGAAATCCTTCTGCAACGCCATCGGAGCCAAGGTGAGCCTCTCCTCCGGCCATCACCCCCAGTCTAACGGGCAGTGTGAGAGGACCAATCAGGAGCTGGAGGCTGCGCTCCGCTGTGTTGCAAGATCCAAGCCGACATCGTGGAGCAACCATCTCGCCTGGGTGGAGTACGCCCACAACACCGCCCGCTCTTCTGCAACGGGGATGTCCCCCTTCAAGGCGTCCCTGGGTTACGACCCCCTGCTGCTTCCAGCGCAGGAGAGCGAGGTAACTGTTCCGTCAGTTAGGGCGCACGTGAGGCAGTTCCGCTCCACCTGGGCCGCCGCGCGTCATGCGCTTTTATGCACAGCGGAGCGCAACAAGACCGTGGCGGATCGGCGTAGAAGACCTGCCCCGGCGTACAGAGTTGGGCAACTTGTCTACGTTTCCACCCAGGACGTCACCCTAAAAGGCGAGAGGAGGAAGCTGGCACAGCGCTTCATGGGTCCCTTCCCCATCACCCGGATCATCAACCCGGTGGCTGTGCGCGTGGCTATTCCCCCCTCCCTCCGCATCCATTCCACCTTCCACGTGTCAAAGGTGAAGCTGGCAGTCACCGACCCCCTTTGCCCTCCTCCTGCAGCGCAACCCGCGCCCCGGATGATTGGTGGCCACCCGGCCTGGTCCGTCTCCTCCATCCTGGACTCCCGGCGCCGGGGTCGTGGGTTGCAATACTTGGTGGACTGGGAGGGTTATGGGCCCGAGCATCGACAATGGGTGCCCCCGTCGTTTGTGTTGGACTCTGTGTTGGTTTAAGATGAAGTTTGGAGTGCGTGCAAACTTAACTCCAGCCATCAGACAAGGACACGAGCCACACGGTATGTAAACACAGTAAACTTCAGCACTGGACAATGTTTAGTTTTTTGTTTGTGAAATCACCATAGGCCTGTTCTATTATGCTCATTTACTACGCACCATAGTGATATGATACCGTACTGTTGTGTAATATTGCTTAATAATTATGAACCTTGTCAGTAAACTGTAATGAGAGAGGAGGAAAAAAAATGAAAACCAACCTGAAAGATTTAATAAACCATGATGCTGATTTAAGGTAGAACTGCCCAGCTTTAATGTATGGTCAATACAATTATGACAGTCTTGTTATTATAATGTAGTCATATTGTTTTTGCTGCCATTTCTGTTTGTTAGCAGGATCACACAAAAACCTCTAGATGGATTTGGATGACATTTTCACCAGAGGTGGCCCTTGGTCCAAAGATGAACTCATTAGATGCTGGAGGTGATCCGTCAGTGCATACCTCCGCCAAGGCCCTATCTCGCAATGTACAGATGGATGGCGATATGAACGGACAAAGGGATGGAGGGGAGCACAAAGGGAGGGAGGGATGGAGCCTTGGCGGAGGTATGTGCTCTCTGAGTGCCCTCTAGTTATTATTGTTCTTTCAGCTGCTCCCTTTAGGGGTCTCCACAGTGGATCATCTGCCTCCATCTCACCCTATCCCTCGCATCTTCCTCTCTAACACCAACCCTCTCCATGTCCTCCTTCACTACATTCATGAATCTTCTCTGTGGTCTTCCTCTTTTCCTCCTGCCTGGCAGCTCCAGCTTCAACATCCTTTGTCCAATATCTCCACTATCCCTCCTCTGCACATGCCCAAACCATCTCAGCCTTGCCCCTCTTTCTTTGTCTCCAAACCGCTCAACCTGAGCTGTCCCTCTGATATACTAATCCTGTCCTTACTTGTCTCTCCTAGTAACAATCATTGCATCTTCAACTCTGCCATCTCCAACTCTGCCTCCTGTCTTTTTGACATTGCAACTGTCTCCAAACCATACATCATAGCAAAAGAAATTTCCAAGGCACTCTCTTTTAAAAAAGTAAAATGCCTTTATTATCATGGCATGGTCATCATTGACTTGAAAACTCCGACTCGTTTCGGCATAACAAGCCTTCATCAGGGAGTCAAACACACCTCAATGAGTCATAAGCTCTTTTATGGTGGTTCCCCATCAATAGGAGATCTCCACCTGTAACAGATCCCCAATCAGTGAGACTCTCATACATCATTGCAGGTCTCACTACCATCTTGTAAATCTTTCCTTTGACTCTAGCTGGGATCCTTCTATCATAAATCACCCCTGACACTCATCTCCACCCACTCCACTCCGCCTGCACACTCTTCTTCACCTCTCTTGTGCATTTTCCATTGCTTTGGATGGTTGACCCCAGGTATTTAAAATCACCTACCTTAACTATCCTCCTTGCATCTTCACTGTTACATCTGCCTCCCTCTCATTCACACACATGTATTCTGTGTAGCAGACAGCTTTTCTACTAACATGTAAAACAACAAAAAATAAAATATTTGGTCTTTAATAGGGGCGGCAGTAGCAGGAGGTAGAGTGGGTCGTCCAGTAACCGGTGGGTTGGTGGTTTGAATCTCGCTCTCCCTAGCCATCCTGCCATTGTGTCCTTGGGCAAGACACTTTACCCACCTTGCCTCCAGTCTTCATGACACTGGGTACGAATGTGGATAAACGTTCGGTAGTGGTTGAAGAGGCCGTTGGCATGGATTGGCAGCCACGTTTCTGTCAGTCTGCCCCAGGGCAGCTGTGGCAACAGAGGTAGCTTACCACTATCAATGTCTGTCTGGAGTGAATGAATAGTGAATGTCTTGTTTCTGCTGACGTTCATTCCTCTTCTCTCCAGAACATACTGCTGCCTCTCCAGGTTCTCTTCCACCTGCTCCCTACTCTCACTACAGCTCACAATGTCGTCTGCAAACATCATGGTCCACTGAAACTTCTGTCTGACCTGAGCCTGTCCATCAACATAGCAAACAAGAAGGGGCCCACCCTCACCTTGAAATATCTAATATATTTGAAAATATTTTTCAAATATTTAATTTATCATTGTTTTTATTTTATCTTCCTCAGACCAACACAAGAAAATACTTTCACATTTTGCATAAAAAGCTGAAATCATGCATGAGGAAAAAATTGCAAATTTGAGAAAAAAAGTTTATGAGAAAATGTATATGATAAAAAAGTTAAAAGTTTATGAGAAAATTTAAATGATAAAACACGCTAAGTTATTAAAAAAGAGGGTGTCCAAGTCATTTAGAAAAATCACAAATTATCAAGGGAAATCCCATATATTTATGAGCGAAATCTTCACTGGAGTGTATGGAGTGTCAGGGAGAGCTAGTACCTCTGACAGGGCAACAGTTGCACCTCCGGGTGGTCAGTCCGCTTTGGTTCCCACTTGGCACTCAACTCTAATTTGTGGCTCCAAGCAGCTGTTTGCATGCAACAGCGACCACACCCCGGTAAACCACTTCGACTGGTGGGCCAAACCAGGTGAGGGCAGCCGGCGGGTTTGAAACCCTCGGTGAGGTAGGGCTTGTCTACCTATGCGTGCATAGACTATACCTGGCAGACTGCGCGGAGGAAACCACCAGAATGGCTCAACGGGCAGGAAGGCAGACCCAGCAAAGCATTGTGGAGCACAACTAGGGCACAGTGAGACATGCAGGACACTACTGGCCATCCACTGCATCCTAACCTATCTTCAGCCAACTTGACTACGTCTTGCCACTGGATCCAGATAGGCTGGGACAAGACAGTGAGGCTGACGACCCTGCGCATCTCTCCCTCACTTAAACCAAATTCACGTGCAAGTCAAGACATCACCCCCCCAAAAAAATTTCCTTCTTATCCCCCCTCCCCCTCCAAGTCCTGTGGCAATGGGCAAGTGACGAAGCAGCAGGTGTGGATATACTGGAAGCTGTAGCCACAATCCCACACACAGGTGGCCCAGGCCATAGGGTCGCTCTCTACTGGACCAAAGCAGCAGTGGAGTTTGGCAGCCCCCTGGGTGTCTAAGCAGCCCTCTTTAGGATTCGCTCTGCTCACCTCCATGGCCTGAGGAAGGGGCTAGAAAAGGTTCCCTAAACATAGCCTACTTCGCTACACCCTGGCCAACAAGCCGCAGCTGGTGGGGATCCCACCCTAGTGGTCGAAATTCTCAGAAGAAATCAACTAAGGTCACATCACTCACCATTGGCACTTGGAATGTGCGAATGCTCATGGACAGCTCCAAAGTGGACAGACCTGAGAGATGGACAGCACTTGTCGCAAGAGAACTCAGCAGGTATACAACATCTACATCGCAGCTCTGAGCGAGACCGGGTTTGCAGATGAAGGGCAGCTGACAGGAGTCAAAGCCGGCTACACCTTTTTCTGGAGCGGCCAAGGCAGCGAAGAATGCCATGAAGCAGGAGTAGGATTCGCGATCAGATCCAATCTGATCAAGCTTACCAGCCTCCCCAAAGGAACCAATGACCGCCTCATGACCCTGTGGCTCCCCCTCCAAGGAAAACGCCATGCTACATTCATCAGTGCATATGCGTCCACCTAAATGAAACAGTGATTGTCGCTCGCAACAGACTGCTATGATGATGATGATGATGATGCCCCCACCATGACAAACCTAGATGAGATCAAAGACAAGTTTTACAAGGACTTAAAGACTCTCATTGAAGGTGTACCAAACGAGGACAAACTCATTGTTCTTGGAGACTTTAACGCCAGAGTTGGTACAGACTACCATACATGGGAGAGAGTCCTTGGGAGAAATGGAGTTGGAAAGTACAACAGCAACAGTCTTCTGTTGAAGACGCGCGCCTCTCATGACCTTCTGATCACTAATACTGTCTACCGCTTGCCTTATCGCAACAAGACCTCCTGGATGCATCCACGCAGCAAGCATTGGCATCTGATCGATTACATCATTGTGAGAAGGAGAGACAAGCAGGACATTAGAGTGACAAAGGCGATATGTGGCACAGACTGTTGGACGGCTCACAGACTCATTCTCTCAAAGCTCAACATGCACATCCAGCCCAAACGGCCTCCCCAGGGGAAAAAGGCAAACAAGCAACTCAATGTCAGCAAGCTGAAACAGCAGCGACAGAACCTCAGTGAGAACCTGGACAGCAAGCTTAGTCAGTTCGACCTTGGGGCATACGGAGCAGAAGACTGGGCAGCTTTCAGAGACATGGTGTACGGCACCTCACTCACTCATCTGGGCCAGAACACGCACAAACACCAAGACTGGTTTGATGAAAATGATGAGGACATCCAAAAGCTGCTTGATGAGAAGTGTGAAGCCCACAGAGTCTACCAGCAAGACAACAGATCTGCCTCTAAGAAGGCAACCTTCAACTCCATCAAAGGAAAGGTGCAGGCGAAGCTCAGAGAGATGCAGAACTTCTGGCTCAGCAAAAAAGCAGATGAAATACAGCAGTACGCTGATAGCAACAACTCCAGACACTTCTAAGATGCCCTCAAGACCATCTATGGGCCTCAGTCTTCTGGAACATCACCACTGCTCAGTGCTGATGGGTCCACTCTCCTCGCCGACAAGAACGCAATTCTGGAAAGATGGGCAGAACATTTCAGCAGCGTCCTGAACAGACCTTCATCCATCAATGCAGAAGCCATCACTCACATGCCCCAAGTAGAGATGAACACATCTCTGGCAGAACCTCCAATGGAATCAGAAGTCCAAAAAGCAATCAAACTCCTTTCGAATGACAAAGCACCAGGCTCTGACTCCATCCCAGCTGAAATCTACAAGGCAGGAGGACCATTTCTAATACAGAAACTCACTGAGCTCTTTCAGACCATGTGGCAGCAGGAAGTTATACCTCAGGAGCTCAAGGACACCTCCATTGTCCATCTCTATGAGAGAAAACAGTCCTGCGACAACCACAGTGGGATCTCTCACCTCGCCATTGCCGGCAAGATCCTCACAAGAGTCCTTCTCAACCGCCTCATTCAGCACATGGAAGGCGGTTACCTGATGGAGAGCCAGTGTGGCTTCAGAGAGGCCCGTGGAACTGCTGACATGATCTTCGCTGCATGCCAACTTTAGGAGAAGTGTCAAGAGCAGAACAGGGACCTCTACACAACATTTGTAGATCTGACCAAGGCTTTTGATACCGTCAGACATGAGGGGCTGTGGAAGATCATGGTGAAGTTCGGCTACCCAGACAAATTCATCAGCATGGTGC
This sequence comes from Pholidichthys leucotaenia, assembly GCA_020510985.1. Classification (NCBI taxonomy): domain Eukaryota; kingdom Metazoa; phylum Chordata; class Actinopteri; order Cichliformes; family Pholidichthyidae; genus Pholidichthys; species Pholidichthys leucotaenia. The sequence continues at coordinate 35,733,114 of CM035845.1, read as the reverse complement.
GCCAGTTCCACGACGGCATGCTTGCTTGAGTACTGGATGATGGAGACTCCTCCGAAGCTTTCCCAGTCACCAATGGGGTCAAGCAGGGCTGTGTACTCGTGCCCACACTTTTCAGCATGATGTTCACAGCCATGCTGTTTGACACCTTCTGCAATGATGAAGAAAGCGCCATCAGGATCAGGTACAGGATGGAAGGCAAGCTCTTCAACCTGCCGAGGCTCCAAGCCAAAACCAAGGTGGAAGGGGACTCAGTGCGTGACTTCCTGTTCGCAGACGACTGCGCACTCAACGCCACTACAGAGGCCCAGATGCAGCAGAGCATGAACTGCTTTTCCACTGCTTGCGACAACTTTGGGCTCACAATCAGTACGAAGAAAACCGAGGTCCTGCACCAACCCGCACCGCAGAAGACTTACGTGGAACAAGTCAACGGGGAGACCCTCAAGGCTGTCAACAAGTTCACGTAGCTCAGCAGCACACTCTCCAGGTCTGTCAACATCGACGACAAGGTTGATTCGTGCATTGCCAAGGCAAGCTCAGCATTTGGACAGCTACATGCAACAGTGTGGGAAAGGAGAGACATCAGGCTGACCACAAAACTAAAGGTGTACAAGGCAGCTGTCCTGCCTTCCCTACTCTACGCCTGCGAGACCTGGACAGTCTACGAGCGCCGTGCCAGAAAGCTAAACCGCTTCCACCTCAACTGCCTCAGAAAGCTCCTGAAGATCACCTGGCAGGACAAAATCCCTGACACAGAGGTCCTCTCCCGAGCTGAGCTGCCTAGGATCCACACCCTGCTCAAGAGAGCCCAGATTAGGTGGGCTGGCCACCTTGTTTGTATGCCTGACTCACACCTCTCTCTCTTAAGGCTTCCCTGAAGAGATCTGACATCAGTCCTGACACTTGGGAGACCCTAGCGCTAGACCGACCAGACTGGCATAGCCATACCAGCAAAGGTGGTGCATCCTTTGAGCTGAACAGGATTGCCAAGGCCCAGAGAAAACGTGAGCTTTGCAAGTCCAGAGACACCCCTGTATCTTCTGCCTGCGCAGACCACCTGTGCCTGAGCTGTGGCAGAGCCTTCCGTGCCCACATCGGACTGATCAGCCACAGCCGGACACACCGCACCCAGTCCTCTTCCCTGTGATGTTCTTGGTCATCATCGAGAATGACGGACGAACAATAACACATATTTTCTTGTCACCGGAACATGGGCTCAGCCCACATTCTCGCCTTGAGTTCTGTTTTCTTGTGGTTTTTGTTTATTATAACTATTATTATCTTCATGCTCTTTACTCTGTCTCATTATTTTCTCATGTCTGGTCCTCAGCCCCAATTAAGTTATTATTGTACTGTCCTCTGTGTTTCATTATTATTTTCCCTGCCTTAGTCTAGTTTGGTTATTAGTATTATCATGTTCTTGTTTATATTGTTCTTGCCTTGTCCTTATTATTATCATTATTATTATGTCCCTATTTATGTTCTGTAGTTTTTGCCCCTGCTCTGTTTGTTGTTGGCTATTATTGTTACTATCTAGGTTTCCGTTATATTGTTCCTGCTTTGTCACTGTTATTGTGGCCCCTTTTGTCCATATCCTTGTCTTGGTCATATCTCATGTGTATCCCCTGTCTGTGCTTGTCTGTACATCCCTGCCCGTCCTGTTCTCCATATCTGTTGACACTGTTTTCCCTGTGTGTCTTTGGTTTGTCTTGATTTGAGTCCCCACCTGTTTTGTGTTGTCTTGATTGCCCCTTGTCTATTTAAGTCCGAGTCTGTCTTTGTTCTGTACGGGTTCCTTGTGTGTCATATGGCATGAACAACACGCTTCGAGTCTAGCCTTTCCTTTGCCTTGTCTAGTTTTGTGTTTTTGCTTTGCCTAGCTCTTTGCCTAGCCGTGTCTAGTTTATTATTTTCAGCCCTTGAGCTGCATCTTGGTTGCCAGCTCAATAAAAACAGTTCTACTTCCAGTCTCACATTTGGGTCCTGTTTCCAACAAACGTGACACATAGATTGGAAAGAAATCACAAATTTAAATTAGGAAAAAGTTGCAAATATTTACAGCAAAAACCATAAATTTATTTTAAAAAGTTGCACATTTTTAAGGAAAACGTTAAAATTTTGTGGTGAAAAAGCTTACATTTGTGCGGAAATTAAAAATTTACAGGGAAAAAGTTGAAAATGTAAGAGAAAAACCTCAGAAATTGTCGAGAGCAATATTGTCACCACTCAAGTAACTTTTTTAGTAGATACTTTATTACTCTTACTCAACATGAATACTCTTGTACTTTACTGATGAATATCATAAGGTAATAGCAGTTTCATTTGAGAACAATTTTTGGCTAATCTACCCACCTCTGCTTGTAAAACCTTGATGTCTCATTGATTTACCCTAAATGGGGTCACAATGTAAAATAATTAACATCATGTTATATTAATTGATAATTAATCTAGAAATTCAGACAATAAAAGTAAGTATCTAATGTGGTCACAAGTCAGTGGCCTAGTAGGCTTATATTTTTCCATAGACTTTGCACAATTGGAATTTTGCAACCTCTTGCAGGGAAAAAGGAATGCCCATTTAAAATACTTAAGCTTTTAGACCTGCAGGCTATGCCCATCTTTTTACAATTACATGACTGGTTCTTTGTAGCAAAAATGCAGCAAGAGGTAAATGTCAAGACAACTTGGTCAAGCACATACTGCAACACTTCCAAAACCAGTCTGACAATATCAAAAGGGCATCGGCTTTGTGCTATGGCAGCAAGTTAAATTTAGAAGCGTATAGTAGGTCAGTGGAGGAACTGATCAGAGATGGTTAGAATGTTTTACTTTTTTAAAAGATAATAAAAATCCAATAGGTTAGCCAAAACTTTCTTGGATAGAATACATCATCCTTTGCTTTAACTAGTGTCAGGTTGTGTATAATGCAAGATAATTACACTTAAGTTCTTGACCATCACGTAAAAACTAGCAAGCTGCAAACGGCGACAACCTCCCAAACCCAGAGAGCAAGATGGCAAACAAAGTTAATGCAGAACAACAAACTGGTCTATGGTATCTACTGTAGAAGGAAACTACTATGTACCTCAAACCATCTTCAATTGTACTGCATATGAGTTCAAACTGGGATGGCATTGGTGCTGAAATTCCACACCAAACCTTGATCTCGAGCTGTGCCATCTGCCAACCACCTAGGCAAAGTTTGTGACCCTCAGACATCACTTCTCTCCTTTTTACATGCAACCGCTGCAGCATCAAACATCCCTTTCTTTGAGATAAGACAGCCAGCATAAAACACGACACCCGCTTAGCTGCATTCACAGCAGATCAACCCTGTTTCCTCTGCACATTCTCCCCCAGCTCAGAAACGGTGTAAACCTTCCTCTATCACCCGTGTTCTTTTTCTTTTCAGAGATGACACACTGGCTGCGAGCACACATGCAAAGACACGACGTGTCAGGGCCGAGGGACGATCAATCAGGCCCAGAGCGCTCTACAAACCTGAGCTGACACGTTGGAGCCGCGTGCTTTGAACAGCATTGTGGGAGGCAGGCGTTTAGCTGTGTTTTCACCACTGTTATCTTCCATACAGGTGGTTTAATCCGTTGTACATTGTTTGCTTTTAAGCACATAATGAAAGAGAAAAAAAGTGCTGGCTATTACCTTTTGGCTTCCTCTTCTCCTCGCAGTGCTGTGCACCCCTGTTATCAGAAACACTGCACAGTGTTTTAGTCCCCCCCCCACCCCACTACAAAAGGTCTTCACTGACATAAATACGCACATGCTGATACATGAAAGATGCACAAATATAAACCATCACTCCAGTACTGTCACTGTGGCTCCCAGGGAGCTAAACATTTCAATCGTTCAACACAGAGAGGCCGGGAGGGATGTGTAAATGTTTGGATGAGAGCAGAGCTGCCATGCATTTATGTATTAGCACTGGCACTCCTGCTGGGTTAAGAGCCCTGATACGCACGTGATCCCCGTGGCCCACATAGGGCATCCTCTTCAGAGGGATTCTGGCAGCAGTTTCTGGAGCTAGATCTGGACTGGTCATTCACATTCCTACAACTGAGTTATGTAACTGTCAGTACTGATCCCCACCCTCCCAGAAATGTTCCCAAGCCTCCCCTCTATGGTGGGACAATAGGCCTACCGAGGCGTTTGATAACTTATAACATCCAGGCCAGTCTGACAGGAAAACATTTATTATTGCCAGGATGATCAGACGAGATGAATGTATGTGAAATGTCCCACCTCATCATCAGTAATCAGTAATCCCCAGAGGTGGGTAGAACAGCCAGAAATTATGCTTAAGTAAAGTTAACGTGACATTACAGTGGGGTAAAAAAGTATTTAGTCAGCCACCAATTGTGCAAGTTCTCCCACTTAAAAGATGAGAGAGGTCTCCAATTTTCATCATAGGTATACCTCAACTATGAGAGACAAAATAAGAAAAAAAAAAAAAAACAGAAAATCACATTGAAGGATTTTTAATGAATTAATTGGTAAATTCCTCGGTAAAATAAGTATTTGGTCAATAACAAAAGTTCATCTCAATACTTTGTTATATACCCTTTGTTGGCAATGACAGAGGTCAAACATTTTCTGTAAGTTTTCACAAGGTTTTCACACACTGTTGCTGGTATTTTGGACCCTTCCTCCATGCAGATCACAGTAGGTATGGTGTTCTTTCTCCTCCAAACACAATAAGTTGAGTTTTTACCAAAAAGTTCTATTTTGGTTTCATCTGACCATATGACATTCTCCCAATCCTCTTCTGGATCATCCAAATGCTCTCTAGCAAACTTCAGACGGGCCTGGACATGTACTGGCTTAAGCAGGGGGACACGTCTGGCACTGCAGGATTTGAGTCCTTGGCGGCGTAGTGTGTTTCTGATGTAGCCTTTGTTACTTTGGTCCCATCTCTCTGCAGGTCATTCACTAGGTCCCCCCGTGTGGTTCTGGGATTTTTGCTCACCGTTCTCATGATAATTTTGACCCCACGGGGTGAGCTCTTGCGTGGAGCCCCAGATCGAGGGAGATTATCAGTGGTCTTGTATGTCTTCCATTTTCTAATAATTGCTCCCACAGTTGATTTCTTCACACCAAGCTGCTTACCTATTGCAGATTCAGTCTTCCCAGCCTGGTGCAGGTCTACAATTTTGTTTCTGGTGCCCTTTGACAGCTCTTTGGTCTTGGCCATAGTGGAGTTTGGAGTCTGACTGTTTGAGGTTGTGGACAGGTGTCTTTTATACTGATAACGAGTTCAAACAGGTGCCATTAATACAGGTAACGAGTGGAGGACAGAGGAGCCTCTTAAAGAAGAAGTTACAGGTCTGTGAGAGCCAGAAATCTTGCTTGTTTGTAGGTGACCAAATACTTATTTTACTGAGGAATTTACCAATTAATTCATTAAAAATCCTTCAATGTGATTTTCTGGATTTTTTTTCTCATTTTGTCTCTCATAGTTGAGGTATACCTATGATGAAAATTGGAGACCTCTCTCATCTTTTAAGTGGGAGAACTTGCACAGTTGGTGGCTGACTAAATACTTTTTTTGCCCCACTGTATATTGGTTACTCAAATTATATAAAGTTTAAAATTCACTAAAATGACTGAAGATGCAGTTATTTCGTGGTATTACACCATAAACAAGCCCATTTCCAACCAACAAAGCTACTCACAAAAGTGTTAAAAAGTGAGCTGATTATCTGCACTTGAGTAAATATAACTAGTTACTACCCACCTCTGAGGATCACTGTGTTAGCTAATGGGATATATGATCAAAGCCTTGTTTTTTAAAGACTACTGCTGACATTCCTGATTTTAAACACCACCCTATACGGCATCAAAATCAACTCCAAGTGTAAATACTTCATCAACCCGAGCAACTGAGGGGTGGGGCTTGCACATCTGTGGCCGTTCAATTTGTCCCAATCCATTAGTGTAGGTCCAATCAATCAATCAATCACAAAAAAAAAAGGCAGCATCATGGATGGCGAGCAGCGGCCTGACCCACAGTCTTTCCCATCGCCTCGCCCACAGCTGGTTCCTGACCTCCTGTCATCCCCCTCCTCAGCGTGGAGGGCAGCGTGGAAAACAGGAGCCACATGTCAGCACCTCGCATGCCCAACCAACCCTCCAGCCAGCCAGCCAGACAACTGAGCACAATGAGCCTTACCTCACCACGGAGGACCATTAATTATTGACGAGGTGAAATGTGATGAGGTTCTGCTGTGAGCGAACAAAGAGCACACGCCTTTTGAAGCTGCCAAAAAATATCTTTACAATGCAAAAGGGGGCATTTCAATCAATTAACTTAGTTTGCTCTTGGTGCAGTCATGTTTTTTTTCTTTTAAGCTACTGTTTGTGAAAAATGATCCAAGATTTCAAACTACAAAGCCGTGGATTGGAGTTGTGTGCTTGGACATGTGTGCACCACAATGAGTAATGTAGTTAAACGGGTTGAGATGCTCAAGATTAGTGAGATTAATCCAAAATCAACAACATGCAGAGTGCTCTGAGTTGTTTATGGTTTTCTATCCAAGATAAAATCTCGCCCTCTGTACTTCAAAAGAGACCACTATGCAACTCTGTCTTTTTTTTTTTTTTTCAGGAGCAAGGATTGGCATCATTGAGGAGCTCATGACTGATGGGGCTAATCACAAAATCGTGTAAAAAATTTTCCCCTTGCATCTCATAAGTAAACACTCAGTTCTCAATCAAGTCTTTAATCATTTGTTCTTTTGGGCACACCATGTTAAGTCTTGCTACTTTCAAGTGGCAGGCACAAAATATCTGCCTCTGGGCAGATATTTTGTGTTAACATGACTGAACCCCTACCTGGTGAGAGGGTCATTCTATCCCCCACATTTTTTACTAGTAAACTAAGTTTAAACTGAATTCTTGCAGCAGCAGACATGGTTACAGTTTGGTATTGAGAGTTGCTATAAAAAGTGTACACACCCATGTTACAATGGCATTTCGAAATTTATCCCACATGTGACTTATAACATGCACAATTCATTTGAAAACAAACAGATCTGTTACGGTGGTAAAATGAAAGCCTACAGTAACCTGATTGCGTAAGTGTGCACACCCTTAATTAAGCACCAGTGAAGCATAGTGGTGGAAGGATCATGCTTTGGGGTTGCTTTTCTTCAGCTTGAACTGGGTCTTTATTCATGGTGGGGGGAATTATGAACAAATCCAAACACCAGTCAATTTTAACTCAAAGCCTTCAGGGGCTTGCTAGAAGGCTGAGCATGAAGAGGAATTTCAGCTTTCAGCATGACAACAAAAGAATGGCTTCACCAGAAGACTATTAAAGGTTTGGAATATAGCTCAGCCACAATCCAGACATAAACATCATTGAAAAGTTGTTGGGTGACCTGAAGAGGGCTGTGGGCAAGAGATGTTCTTGTAATCTGACAGATATGGGACACTTTTGCAAGGAGTGGGCAGGTATTGTCAAGATATTAAGATGTCAGTAAGGTTAAACTGAATTTTTTTTTGGCGCACCAGTCAATTCTGAGATAGAACAAAGAGCTTTAATCACCATCTTCAGCTGCTCTTGTGTGTTTGTCATGACATGAACGTTTGTAGTATGGGGACGGCTATAGGTGGGTGATGTACAGGTTTGTAATGTTTGGTGTTTTATGTCTTGCTGCAGTTTCAAGCTGTGATGATGCCAAACAAATTTCAGACAGGCTTCTGGCAATAAAGTATTATCGTATCGTATGAGGTATGCTAATAAACTTACCAAAAAAACAAAAACATAAACATCGAGTCTTGCTAAATCAAAAGTTGCTTCAACAACAAAGTATTTTAAAATTATTTTTCCCTCTGACAAATTTGTTTGTTTTTTATTGAACTGTACACACTTAAAGTGAGAGAAGTGCAATAATGACTAATTATGCCCTAATTTTTTTATATCACAAAACCCTGGCATTTTACTAGGGGTGTGGACACTTTTTGTGTTTACTGCATTCACAGAGTTCATCACTCCCCATAATTATGGCACATGCAGAAGTCATGGAGTGATGCTTCAATACCATTACATAAACCTGCAAGTGGATGTTGGGGTAGTGGATGGGAACAGCTGGCAGCACGCCAGGGAGGCCGTGGACGTGACGTGCCAAGGGGAAAGATGTGAAATTCTGGTGCTCAAAGAGGCAGCTAAATTTGTTGGGTGAGTTTGAAAACTCATGCTGACTACTAGGGCAAACTCACATAAGTATGTCACTCCACTACCTACAGCGGGGAAAATAAGTATTGAATATGTCAACATTTTTCTCATTAAACATATTTCTGATGGAGCCATTGAGGTTTTCAGCAGATATCAGTAACAACCCAAGTAATCCACACATACAAAGAAATCAAGGCAACTGTGTTCACAAAACAAGTTATATTGAATAAAGTAGAATGACACAGGGAATAAGTATTGAACACGTGAAGAAAAAGAGGTGAAAAAAGGGAAAAGTCTCCGCCCGAAGAACAGGGCAGTGCAGTGGGACACAGAAATTAACTGAGATGCCTTCTTGAATATTTTGTAATTTTGTTACAAAATTACATAGAAAGCCAAGAAACCAGCTGAAATCCATGAGTATTTAGGAAGCCATCCCATCCCCCATCAGTGCAAATTAATTTCAGCTGGTTAAGTCCTGACTGATTTAAACCTTCAAAAAGGTCTGTGAGCATCAGATTGTCACACCACAAAGAACTCATGATGGGTAGAAGCAAAGAGCTCTCTCTAGACCTTCGCAACCTTATTGTTGCAAAATATAATGATGGCATTGGTTACAGGCACATTTCTAAACTGATGAATGTTCCAGTGAGCACTGTTGGAGCCATCATTTGGAAGAGGAAAGAACATTATTTTACCACAAACCAGCCACGACCAGGAGCTCCTCACAAGATTTCTGACAGACGAGTCAAAAGAATTAGCGGAAGATTTATCCGAGAGCCAAAGACCACTCATGGAGAGTTCCAGAAAGACCTGGAGTTAGCAGGTGCTATTATAAAAAACAAACAAACAAACAATAAGTAATGCACTCAATCGACATGGGCTCTATGCCTGTTCACCTCGCAAAAAAAAAGCATGCTGAAGTCCCCCCCCCCCCCATTCAGTTCATTTAAAGTTTGCTGCACAACATTTGGGCAAGTCAGTACAATACTGGCAAAATATAGTCTGGTCAGGTGAGACCAAAAATGAACATTTTGGATGCCACAACACACAGCATGTTTTCAGGAGAAATGGCACTGCACATCAGCCCAAAAATACCATACCAACAGTGAAGTTTGGAGGTGGAAGCATCATGGTGTGGGGGTGTTTTTCAGCATATGGTAGACTTCATATAATCGAAGGAAAGATGAGTGGACAAATGTACAGAGACATCCTTGATAAGAACCTGTTGCCATCTGCCAAGATGCTGAAGATAAAACGAGGGTGAACATTTCAGCAAGACAATGATACCAAACACACAGCCAAGGAAACTCTCAACTGACTCCAGAGAAGGAAAATGAAGCTGCTAGAATGGCCCAGTCAGTCACCTGACCTGAATCCAATTAAAAATCTATGGAACGACCCAAAGATCAGCATTCATAGAAGACACCCATGGAACCTTCAAGATATGAAAATAGTTTGTGTGGAAGAATGGGCTAAAATTACTCCTGAGCACTTTATGGTGTGGAGCAGGTCAACCGCCATATCATCACAGAAGCCTTGTATACACTTGGATAAGGGTTTTGCGATATGACAATATATATCAGTGATGCAATAAAAACGTCTACCGTTTCATATAAAACTATCATTTTTAATCGGGATTTAAAAGACACATACCCCGTTTCTAGTTGTCACCACCCCACCTCTCCCCTGCAGTGCACCAGGTGTGTGCAATAGTGGGTGCCGGTGGTTAGCACAGCTGCAAGCTAATGTTCTGGTCATATAGCCGCTACTTCTGTTTGCCAGGGATGTGGGACTTTTTCCCACCATGCTGCGGCAGAGAGGATAGTCCTCTAACCTCGTTTTAATTGGTAAGTAATGTTAACATCATCTCTCTCTAATCACTCTATTAAAGCAAGAAATCTCTGTGTGTGTGTGTCTGTCTGTCTGTCACGTTTATAGGACATCATAGGATGGTCTATGATCTCAGGCATCATAGGACTTGCGATGCCGTCGTAAAGATATGATGTCTATATGACATCATATGTCTAAATGACAGCACATAGACAAATGTGTCTTTATGATGTTATGTAGACCATCACTCACGATGCCTAGACTAATGTGTGTCTTTATGATGTCATATGGCTCAAAATTGGCAAGGTGAATAAGTCACAGGGCCAGTCTTTACAGCGCGTTCGTGTTTTCTGCACAACAGATTTCTGCAGCCATGGCCAATTCTACGTTGCCGCAAGCAAAGTTGCCAGATCAAGCAGTCTTCGTATTGTTGCTCAAGATGAAGAAACTAAGCCAAAGCGTCACCTCCTCAGCAATGTCATTTTTAAAGAGGTGCTGACACAATAAAAATGTGTAACCTTGAAGAATGCCAGTCTACACTACAAATGTGTAAAATGACAAGCAAAGCGCTGATTTTCTCTGGATGCTCCAGTTTCTTGGTTTCTACGGGCATGCACGGGCCTTCCTGAACAGGGTCGAAAGCCACTTTTTGCTCAGATCTGTTTTCATGATCCTGTCCGTGAACTGGAATTACGACGCACCTATCCCTCAACCAGTGGTCTGAACGAAGAAGAAGAAGACCCACCAGATGGAGAGCAATAGAATGAGGAGAACTGCTGCACGTCAGAAAAGATGCCGTGAACATGAAACACCTCAGGTTCCAGCAGTACGCCACAGGCATGACTGTGAACAACACAGCCATCTGAGACAGGAGGAGACCCTTCAGCAACAGGCATGCAGAAATACTTGCTTATACTTGGTTTCTATGGGCATGGACAGGTGTGCACGGGTATGTACTAGTTACTATAAAACAGCAAATGCTAAATGATGATGCTAATTTGTCATTAATAGGAAACAGTGTATCAGGCTATTGTTTCTTTGGTTTAAATTACTGCTGAGTTAATTTTGTCTGAAAAAATATTACTAAAGCTGCAAAAGTGCCTGACAGCGGCCACATACACACTAAATAAATAATAAATAAATGAAAACGTGTCAGACAAACTGGCTCTTCATGTAACTTGATTTCTAATAATTTTTAGTCAAGCAGCGATAGAACAGAATAGAATAGGCTTTATTGTCATTGTACAGTTGTACAGTACATCAAAATTGTACTGTAATGAATAAATTAAAAAAAATTATAACAACACTGCAAAATCAAGAGGGGAAAAGTGCATAAAATTAATGACAGATGAATTTGTACAACTGATTTTTTCACTATGTAGTTTAAAATGTAGAAAAAGAGATGGTCCTTTTTATTGGGTATTATATATAAACTATAGAATTTACAGAAAATGTATATTGTGATATACATTTTATTTACACAAATAAGATTACTTATATTGTGATATGAAATTTTGGTCATAATGCTCAACCCTAATTTGGATTCATCAAAATTATCTTCTTGGGAAAACTAAATGAAATCAGTAGCTACTGACACTGTTTTATTTTCTCTTGTTGAGCTGTTAAAAATGCCCAGTACAAAAGCTAAACTGCATCCATCCATACATCTTCTATCGCCTATGCAGGGGCAGCTGTCCAGACAGAGAAGCTCAGACTGCAGCCCAGTCCACACAGCACCTACAGTCTGATCCCAATTATCCCTCCTGCAAGTGCTGAGCCCACTGAAGGGGCTAAATTTTTTGTTTCAGCCAAATGTGTTGAATCTTTTTCTTAACTGAGTGTTTTGTCATGTCAATACATAATCAGTGGAAGAATTGATGAATAAAAAGATTGCTCACATTAGATAGTTAAAGCACTCAGGTGCACCAGACTGGATGGAAACCTCACACCCTGCTCCCCAACTTCACGACTGAAATGTGTCTCAGGCAATATAACATTAATGTGTCATAAACACAACTTTACACAAATGAGAATGAGCAAGTGGAAGCAGTGTTTGCCACAAAACTTTCAAATGTATTACAGAGCTGGCTGCAGACAGTGTGAGTAGAAGGCGCGCTGATGATGGATGCCTTCACCAGATTTTGCTGACCAGTGCACATACAGTGTGTGCAGACAGACACTAAACCTTCTAAGAATTCTCCACAAACTTCAAGATCAGCCACGATTTAAAGACATCGGTTAGTAAGTCAACATCACCTCAAATACACTCCCTCTCCAAATTTCTGATGCAGCAAAAATCAGACACAAGGACTAGTCTGAGACTCCTCCTGAGCTCAGAGGAATGCAGTCACCGACTGTGGATTAGCCCTGCCTGACTGCCCGTCTCCCTAACTGTTTTCTCACTCCATGGGCAGGGCCTGACCTCAGTTGTTTCCGAGCTGCAGACACGTTCCTGTCCAGGCGAGATGAAACATCGCACACGAGCAGACTTGGTTTAAAAATGGCTGCAGCGAGAGCCCGCCCGCCTTGTCTGGGGGGTGGGGGCTGACTCACCGGGGCAGGTTGTGAAGAAGGAGGGAGAGGCTAGACGTGATCCCACAGGGGGGCACTCTTAAACACACGGGTGGGCACACACGTACAAACACACTAGCAAATATATGCAGGGACGTGGATACACACACACACACACAACTTTGAATCTTTTATGTCCAAATCATAAATGAGAAATGACTCTAAACCATAAGAGGACCTTAACAGACACAGATATGAAGATGTGGATGTGAGGCAAAAACAAAACAAGCTTATCAAAAGCTATTCCCAATCACTAAGGGCTCTTTTACACAGCAGAGATCGTTGAGAGACTGGGTCAGTTTTTGGTGTTTGGGATAGTTTGGGAGATCCTTATCTGTTCTGGAATGAGTCAAAACTTTGAGGAGACCATAGCAACTGTGGAGATCACTGAAGATCATTGACAGATTAAAAATTGGCCAGATCGCTCACTTATCCCCACCCCCGTGTAAAGGAGATATAACTGGCAATCCTTCAGACACTAAGTAACCTGATGTGTGCCAAAGTTCTCTCGGTGATCGCTGTCCGGCTTATGACAATTTACTCTTGAGTGATGGACCTTTCACACTGGACTGCAACTACCTCCTGATTTTAGGAGCTTTCCAGAGTTTCATGAGGTTCATTCAGCAACAGAAACAGCCTACAGTGACCTCAGGAAAACTTCGCAATCACACTTCATCTGCTGATACACCCAAACGCATCAGCAAATTTATCAAGAAAGGCAGCTGCATGCTTGTAATGATGCTCAGTTGTGTCTAAAGGCAAAAATGCTTGAATCTGTTCCAAGAAGCCACGTTTGCAGGCAGTGAGAACACCCTGCTACTGGATCCGACTACAGATTAAATGGCTGCACAAGTAAAGATGGGTGTGATTGTTTCACTGGAGAAGTTGACCGTCAGTGCCACCCCACACCGCCACCCAGTTCCGACAGATGTGTGGGCGGGCAGGGGTTTGAGAGGCTGTTTGATGATCTGATAAGTACCTCTTTTGAAGCATAGTAATGCCTGAGCTTGGGTATTTGTTGGCTGGTAATGCACGTGCGGATGTGTCTACTTTGTGGCAGGAGGAACTGCAAACAACAAATAGATCCAATTACTCTTAGACTCCGAATCTCTTCGTGTAAATAAAGAAACAACATAACACAAGAGGTTATCACTTGTTAGTCGAGGCTGTTTTTAAGGTATGGAGTTCATGTAACTGTTGTCATTATTCAGACAAAATGACACTATTTTATATAATTCAGACAATGATAGTTTTAACGTAATAATTTATCCATGGTTTCATTAGACAAAACATTTGTTGGAAAAAAAATACATGAATTTTATATTTTTTTCCACATACTTTAATGCAAAAAAATGCTCCAAAACACTTTTTTTTTTACATTTACAGAAACATGGGAACTGTGTTTTGTTGTACATTAAAGTAATACATGATCAAACAATATCACAGGAACTTGAAACAAAAAAGTGATCAGGACTCCAATTTTAAATTTAAAGCTGTGTATCTTAGCTCTTCTCTCCTCACTTCCACATTTCTTTCTCTTCCATTTCTCCTCTTCTTCCTCCTCACATCCCTGTCTCTTCCTCAGCTAGGTCCCCGTCTCCTCATTCCTCCCCATGTATAATATTTCCTCTTCTCTGCCATTTATTCTCGTCTCATCCTTGTTGCATCACTACTTCCTCTCCTCATATTGTTGGCCTTCCCCTCTCTCCTGTTTTTCCTCCTCATCCCACTTCCTCTGCCCTTGTTTCTTCCGTTCGTCTCTTTGAAACCTCACTGTTTCCTTCTCTCTCTGTCACCTCCCACTGTTGCCCCCCCTCCTTTTTCCTCATATTTTCTGATTAATTTATGGAAGGCTGGTGATAATCTGAGAGTCACTTCCTGTTTTGCCCATGTAAGACCTAAAAGTTGCTATAAGGCAATTTTACAGAAAGGTCCCATGGTATGTTTGAGTTTTAACCTTCTAGAATGCTTTCTTGGGTCACATGATTATAGTAAAAAAAAAAAAAAAAAAAAAAAGGAATCTCTCGTTATTTAGACATATTATTTTTCACACTTCGGCAGCATGGGCAGAAGCTGGTACAAGTCTTCCAGGTTTTATTTACCCACATCCTTTGAACACGTTCCTGCCTTCAATCCCAGCCCATCATTGTGGTGTTGGCTGCGAGTTTCTGAGCCCAAGGCCCCTTAGCTTCAGAGATAATACCAACACTGGCTGGACCACAAAACTGAACAGGTTGTACTGGGAATAAAATAGTAGTAATTCAAGATCTGTGGAGTTATTTATTGATTAAAAAAAAGCAGTCCACCTTAGCTGGCGAGCTTCCACTCAGACCCAATTATCCATGTGTGGCCTGTTAGCACCAGCGCTAACATTAACTTACGGCTTGGCTACAACAAAGTTTGTGTTTTGCTGTGAAGTTACTTCTTAGGGATGCTGTTGCCTCCACATCACTGCGCCATGCTTCACACATGCAACCTCTAAGTGAACCATTTAAATATTTTATGGGTGAGGCTCAAGAACATGAGGTTAATCAGTCCCTCCAGGATTTCGTGGGATGTTTTTATGGTTGTTGCGGCTCGAAAAGCCTGAATTCGTAGGAGCTTTTTTTAAAAAGTTGCGATAAAAGTTGTGATGTTTTGAGAGGTTTTATTGCGCTAAAAGTTGTGGGAAGAATTACAAATTTTAAAGCAGGAAGTTTTTTTTTTTCCAGTTTACTGCAGTGATATTCTATATAACAATACAAGAAAAGCACAGGATTGTCAAAAATTTCCTATTAAATAGTTATTTGTAAATTAATCAGAAACTTCTGCTATACAGAAAAACTCTTTTGTGCAACAGCAAATACAGACTTTAACACAATATCCATTACAACAGCTAAACTGCACTGAATGCATGTTAAAGAGTAGAGACTTGGAAATTATTGGCAGCATCTTCATCTGAAAACTCCCTACAGTCCCCAACTTCTCCACTCGGTACCGAGCGGAGAGGAAAAAATAAATATTCTGTTGCTCTGCATTGTCTATTGGAGTCTGTGTTTTTCTGAAAAAAATTACAGATAATGTTCTCTCTTTCTGTGCCTAACTCCTACCTGTCTATCTGCTCCCCGTTGTGACACGCACACCTGTCTCATCAGACAGTCATGTTTCATTTACCGGAGGGAGGGATATTGTCCGTGTCCAGAATGGAGATTCACAGCTTTAAAGCTCATTGACAAGATGTAGTAATGATTTTACCTCTAAAGATGTATAAAATGCTCTAACACTGGCTGTAGCGTTAGATTTGCTCACTTGTTTGTGCTTTCACGGCATCCCTCCTCATGCGCGCTCCCGCGACGGGGTGCTTTTAGGGCAGGCGGACGTTTTTTAACACAAACCCAGCACTTTGCACATGCAGTCAGGACGGCGACATAGTGAGACATCCACCGGCAGGCTGGGGGAGACAGAGGAAGGGACGACGTTGGAAACCTCGCGGGTGAGTGTTTTTTTTTAAATCACACACTCTGTTTTTGCTGATGTGTTCTGTTAATATTCACTGTAAACACGGAAGTGAGCACGGTGCAGCGATGCATGTGATTGGTTAGACTGTGCATTTGAGCGCCACTCAGGGACAAATTTGATTGGTGAAATTGGCGGAAGTTGACAAGGATTGGACAAAATTGCAGGAAAGTTGCGGTGATTGAACAAAGTTGCAAGGTCATTGCGTGTAGCAGTTTGTGTCCAGTTTTTTTTTTTTTGTTTGTGATAGTTTTATCAGCATGATTATGCAGCATTGCTTTATGTACCTGTGAGCTCTGCTCGACAACAACTGGTGGTGCAGCTTCAGTCATCCCTGACTGTTCAGTGTGCATTTACTTCATGACTGAGATGTAATGATGGCCTTTTAAATGTCCGATTAGCATTTGGATTAAACAATGAACGTGTCCGAATGGGACACAAAATGCCAAAATTATTAAATTTCAAGGAATATATTACAATAAGTCTTAATATTTGTAAACATGTTCCGTTAGGGTTTTTTTGGTCCTGTTTGGTCTGTTTGGTCCCCTTCGCTGTTTAGTCCAACCGGTCTGAGGAAGGGAGGGTGGCCCGAAACGTCACTGATAAATAACAAATACTTAATGAGAGCTTTTCAGTGCAGATCATCTTTGATTTTTCTGGTATGTTTTTTGGGGTCCAGCACCTGACTGGGTGGACTGTGTGATGTGCGTATCATCTTTATTATTTTTTAAATAACAACTTACCTTTGTGAAAATGCCGTGAACACACGACCATGTGTGCAGGAATATTGTCGGAGCTGATGTCTTTCCTTCTGACTACTACAGTCCATTCCATCCCACACCTCTTTGCTAGCTCTAAGACCCGATTCTCTCCATTTTTCTTCCAAGTCAGGAAGTTAAAAAAAAGTGTGCACCATTATCAGTCTTTTTCCACGCCAATCATGAGAGCAGTTGTTGCAATTGATAATGCAGCAAAACTTCCCCATTCTAACGCTGCGTGGTATTCGGATGAATATTAATGTGATTGAAAGAACCACATTGGAATTAAGTGTTTTCATTTTCATGTGTCATCCTGCATTTTGTATGACGTTTTACATGTATATTTACATTTCCTATGTTTGTATACCATATTCAGTGTCATTTTTATCCGAATAAATAAATAAATAACAGACTGAAGCAACCCTCTCAAAAACTTCAGCTTAACCACCGTTCATTGCTACTAAACGCAGACAGGGAGAACACTTTTCCCACAATTCCTTGTGTTTTTTTTCCATGGGGTGATGTCACATGCCCATTCTTAATAAAAAGATACAGAAATATTAAAATCCTCACGCTACAGCAACTCACACAAGCTCTGTGATGAAGTCACACGTTTCATCCATTGTTGTGGATTTCACACCCTGGCCGACCTACATGGGATTAATTGGGGAGCAGGGGACTGACGTTTACTACTGTACTGTAACACTAGAAGGTTCTGCTGACTCATGAAGAGCTATCAAGGCTGTTTCACTGTGCCTGTCAACACATGGTTTTCAGAGAACCCTGCAAACAGAAGCCCTTTACAGCAGCAGACAAATGGCCTGCTTCACATACAATACAGACAAAGGTACCGTAAACAGAAGCACTCCAGCCAAGGCTCTCCCATTTCTGCTGCACCCTACATGGGTGCATACTGTATATCATCATCTATATAAAACAGTGGCGGATGGGCACAAACAGAGATGGCAAAGAGGTGTTTTGTCCCAGTTGTCTTTCAGCTCTCACCTGAGCATTTCCATCACATTCCTGTTCTCACGTGCTTGGCAACCAAGGCAGTTAAAGTTACCACACTTGCTGTAATTCACTCTCAGCAAATACTGTCACCAAATGGCTGAAAGAGCTTAAACATAACAAGAGACCTGTTTGGGGAAAAAAAAAAAGAAGTTTTACAGCTTCTGAAGGTGAGCTCCTCCAGGAGCCTTTCTCCATTTCCTCTGCAGCTGCACCAACACCTTCAGCCACTGGACACGGTCCTGCGTGTTTCTCCAAACTATTATCCAACGATTTACAGCTGAGATAGTGGGGAGCTGAAGTTTGTTGACATTCCCCGCCCCCACTGCAACCTCAAATACGACACTGACCCCTTTTCCAACCTCATAAACGCCCTTCTCCATTGAAACTGTCCCCGTGACGAGGGAAAGAAATATGAAACATGGGGGAGAAAACGCTCTGGCTGCCTTTGAGCTACAAACTTGCGGGGTACATGCACGCACTATGAAAGTGTGTCAGCTGGAAATCTGTGCAAACTGAACAAGGACAACAGCATATTATCTTGTAGACTGTTGGCATGCAGCGCTATGACCTAAAAAACAAATCCATTTAGGGATTTTGTTTTTTTCTTCCCCAAAGAACTGTGCCACCACAAGACTTATCAATGAAAGCTTTTACAAAGGCAAGCCGAGAAGCTCATTGTGAAAGGAGACCGTACGTTAGGCTAGTTCTGACTGGAAAACAGGCAGTTTAGATGCAAAACACAAAAGGAAGCCCCTCTGAGTTTTTGCACCTTTTGAACTCGCACGGGGCAAGTTCATGCGTTCAGTATAACCGCAAAAATGCTTTGGCTATAATGACATCACTTAGCAGTCAGCAAGTCTGTCTGGGCAATGCATTGCTAGACACAAACAGTCAATGCATGCAATAAGCCATTGATAAGTAGCAAATAAAAACACTTTATTGGTTATAAATTGTGTCGGACCATTAAACTTTATACTTCTCCTGAGTGACATTACTGTACCTTGAGCCAAAAGGAGACAAAGGGTGTGTGTGGGGGGGAGGGGGGGCTGTTCAGGACCAAATGTGTTCTTGCTGTTTTTCTTTTCCTTCAGATGCCATATTTGTGAAAACACACCATACCATTACCGGAGAGCTCTGCAGATTGTTTTTAAGGTTTCCCACACGCTGTTTGTTGGGGATAATAAATGCAGAGCAGGCTGTGGGGAGGAATGCAATTAAAGCACCTTTAACTGAGCTGGATGGCCCACAGTCACAGAAGGAGAGCGTCTCAATAAGACCAGCGAGATTCTGAGATGTGCCTCACATGCACACATCATTAAACTGGATTACAACTCTACAGTACTGATGAACACGGCAAAGACGGTGGAAATTACATGGGAAAGTTGTCTGGAAAGAGCAAAGCCCTCCCCCTCTGGCTGTCAATGAAGGGGAAATGCTCCCATGCTGAGGCCTACTGGTCCAGCCATTGAACTGGGGAACATTCCTCAGTAATTCAGTTTGACCTGTACCCAAACTGGTAGCTGAGGGTCACCAGACAGAGCAGCAAAGAGGCAATGGGGGGTGGGGGGGTGGAGGAAGAGTTGGGGAAAGCGGATGTAGAGGGCTGAGAAGGAAAGTGATGTACATCAGCTGGTCAAGTTGAAGGAAACGGTGAACAACACATGACTTGGTGGACATTGTTGAAGTGGAGCCATCCCTGTGGAGATGGAGTGCAATTACATACCACACACACACACACACACACACACACACACGCTGAGTTTGTATTGCATCAGTGTGTTCCTCTAGGTTCTGTCAAGTAAAAGATCAACTTGACTAACTTCTCAACCTAACTGAAACCTACAGTAGCATGCTAATGCAACGTTAATGTTAGCATTAGCTTTCTATCAAATAACTACTGTATATACTGGATGTCTTAGCAAAACCTGAATATTATTTTATCTCAAACTTATAAAGTACAGTAACCCTGTAGTGTCAGTTGGGGTCTGCTATTATATAGTTCTATAACTTTCCATCTATCCATCCATCCTCTGCTGCTTATCTAGAGGTCCAGTTCAGCAGTCGAAGCAGAGCCGCCCAGACTGTTGCCTGGTTCACATAACGCCATGATCCCCATGATCCCCTCCCTGCAGGAAGAGAACCCATTGGAGGGTGGAACCCTGTGTCTCGTTCTGGGTACATTGTGTCCTTGTTGTAACATTTTGCATAGGGATCTAGTGAACCGCTCTTGGTCTGGCCCTTCACCCAGGACTAGGGCTGTGCGATATGACCAAAATTTCATATCACGATATAACTCATCTTATATCCCGATAATGATATATATCACGATATACATTTACTATAAATTCTATAGTTTATATATGATGACCAATAAAAAGGTCCATTTCGTCTTCTACATTTTAAATTACATACTGAAAAAAATCAATTGTCATTAATTTTATGCATTTTTTCCCTCTTAATTACCTCCGCCAGGCCGAAAGGCCAGGAGGAGGTAATGTTTTTGCCAGGGTTTGTCTGTGTGTTTGTCTGTGTGTTTGTCTGTTTGTCTGTCTGTCTGTCTGTCTGTTTGTCTGTTGGTTAGCAAGATAACTCAAAAACTTTTGGACGGATTTCAATGAAACTTTCAGGCGTTGTTGGAAATGGTACAAGGAAGAACTGATTAAATTTTGGGGATGATCCGCATCACCGTCTGCATACAGGAATTTTTTAAAGCATTTTTCCACACTGTGACATACGGCCATTTTCAACATGTGCGCAGGCGCAATGGAGGGCGCTGGGCGTCGTGTCTGACCAACACAAACTCCGCCTTCTTCAACGTTTTAGCCACAAAAGCATGCGGAAAACACTGGTGGCCTGGGCCCGCCAGCGTGCCTGCGCCAGCCATAGGCGCTGCGCACATTGCGCTGGTCGTCGTGTCTGACCAACACAAGCTCCGCGTTCTTCAACGTTTTAGGCACAAAAGCACGCGGAAAACACTGCTGGCCTGGGCCCGCCAGTGTGCCTGTTTTTGCGCCACGCTGCAAAACCTGACACGGTCACCTGTCCGCCGCCCGATTATTTGCCACAAATTCCCCGCCCAGCTATAGGCGCTGCGTAAAAACGACCTCTCTGCCGGGGAAGATTCTAAATTCTGTTTTGCCGCGGAGCGCAACCCCAATATAATATAAAACCCACGGCAACCTGTCTAACCAATCTGCATCCGTCAGTGGAGGAGATGGACACACCAACACTTCAGTTTATTACCTCCGCCAAGGAGGCAATGCTTTTACAACCGTAAAACGGGGCTATAAGGGACGGCGGGGTAATATGGGACACTTTTCTAAATGTAATTCTGCTTTTTTAATTTTGCTTCCGCCTAGATTTGATGAAGGATTCATGGATATTGGACAATAACAACACAACTCAGCGTCCTGCTCAAAATAAAAAAAGCAGAATTACATTTAAAACATTTCCCAGAAAAGTGTCCCTTATTAACCCGCCGTCCCTTATAGCCCCGTTTTACACTACCTGAACCACTAATCCTATCACTATCACATTGATTGTCATTCATTAATTGTCTGTTTATTGCACTGTCCATGTCAAATAAACAAATAATCATTGTGAATCCAATTGCTAGTCATATCTTTTCATGCTCAGGGAATCTGAAAACGTACACACAAACACTGTATGGGGGGAACTGTGCCGCTTGGCGGAGGTCTGCGCTCTCCGAGTGCTTTTCTAGTTTTGTAGTGTTATAAAATTGTTTTTAATGTGCATTTGAGATGACTTCAACTTTATTCTTTATCACTACTTGCCTAATTAACCCTTTAGTTGTCCCAGTCACCTGACTGGAACAGTTAAAGGGTGGTCAAGGCCCCTAGTGGTCAAGAGTGGTAAAAAAATTTTGTCAATAAAATAGTTCAGATTTCTAGGCTATAACTTGAAAGTTGCAAGAGATAATGGCTTACTGTCAATTAGAAAGATGTAGAATATGAGCCAAAGTTTCAGATAGGAATAAATTTACACATCTAATTTGCATAATGTCACAGCAGCTATATAAATTACATAACTCAGTCAAAAGTGGACTTTGGACACATTTACACACAGAATGGTTCGGTTTTTTTGACATCGTTTTGTCTACAGGGGTATGTTTTTATCTTATCTTCAAAGTATATGAACCAGAAAATCAATAAAATGTAAAAAAAAAAAAAGAAACATATACGTCTTTTACCTGTTGTGGGGGGGAGGGGCTCACTCGCTCACGTGACCGGTTCATTTTTGTCCATCGTGGTTGATGTTTTGCGTTTGCTCGGTCATTTACACTCTCTACCACATCTACAAACTCTTATGACTATCCCACGTGGATTTCATTTGTATTACGCAGCTATTTTTCCTGTTTGATGCATTTTTCCTGTGAGAATCCATGACGATCGTGGGCGCCGCCATCCTGGTGCTGTGAGCTCAGTTTTTCTCCCATCGTGGTCATTGTTTCGCGTTTGGTCGGTCATTTACACCTTCTACCACATCTACAAACTCTTATGATTATCCCACATGAATTTTGTTTGTATTGCATGGCTATTTTTCCCGTTTCATGCAGTTCCAGTCAGAATTGCCGCCGCCATGACCGATCGTGGCAGCGACCACATTGGTGTTGTCAGCTCAAAGCGGAAAAAGGAAGAAGAAAAACAAGGATTTCTTCTTCTTTGCTGTATTCCATGTCAGCCATGATTCCTCCGGTGCGTGTCTGCCACCTTCTGAACTGTCAGATCAATACAGATCAGTACAAATTCTCAGTATAGCCGGGGGACATCAATAAGGTGACAGGTGCAGTTGCTTGCTGTGCCACTGGGGGCGCGCAACCCGTCCATGCAATGTGGACAGTTAGAGGGTTAAAAATTATTATAAATCAAGTTACATTAAGAACCAGTTTGTTCCTCCGACACGTTTTAATTAATTTATTTATTTAGTGTGTATGCTGCCGCTGTCATGCACTTTTGCAGCTTCAGTAATATTTTTTTCACACAAAATTAAGAAACTCGGCAGTAATTTAAACCAAAACAATGGTCTGATACATTATAATGTTTCCTACTAGCGACAAGTTAGCATCGTCATTTAGCATTTGCTGTTTTATAATTAGAGAGAGATGGTGTTACCGTTACTTACCTCCCATTAAAACGAGGTTAGAGGACTATCCTCTCTGATGCAGCATGGTGGGGAAAAAGTCCCACATCCCTGGCACAGAAGTAGCAGCTCCACAGAAGTAGCGGCAAAACATTAGCTTGTTTGCACCTGGCGCACTGCGGGGTAGAGGCGGTGATGCGGGACAGCCGGTGACAAGTAGAAACGGGTATGTGTCTTTTAAATCCCGATATCAACGATACAGTTTTATATGAAACGGAAGACATTTTTTAATCGTGTCACCAATATATATCATCATATCGTACAGCCCTACCCAGGACCAGTTTTCCTTGGAAGACCCTACTGGCACAAGGTGCCCCCGACAACATAGTTCCTGGGATCATTAGGGGTATAGCCCTCCACCACGATAAGGAGGTGATCCAAGGAGGGGTCCATAACTATGCTAAAATATTTTTTAACAGTTAGAAAAGCTAAACATCTGTCCTCATTTATAAACTTATAAGATGAGACATGTCAGGTAACCATCCCACTCAAACATGCAGCAAATGTCCCAGTCATGTGACAGCTAAATCAAAACCTAAATGTAGGGCACTTGTAATATTGGAGCGTGCTGTTCATAAAGAAATCTGGTGGCCGTGCAAAATTAATAATGTGGAGAAAAATGTTTGCACTGTGGCATGGCAGAAACAGAAAGAATAACAGTTTTAATTCTATAAAATCAAATCCCTCCACTTGGCAATCCTCTTATCCGGTAATCCCCAGGTAGGTTTCAGAGGGCAACGGGCTCAAACTGTCCAGTGCAGCAACACATCTGCCCCAGTGGTGGGATGATATCAACGGCCGCTGCTCTGCTCCCAGTAAAGACTTTAAATGGACATCTTCTAACCAGACAGCGGACCAGACTGCCACATGGTGATCTTACAAAAAGTCTGTAAATTCAGATAAATGTCTGACAGACAGCTGCCCTGACTGGATCAGCTTCAGTGCCTTATGACCACTGATATTTCCATGAATGCTCGAGCTGGTGTGGAGGCAGTTCTGCCTTGGTGGCCAAGTCCACAACTTAAAATCATTGTTGGAATTTGGGGGTAATTTCCATTAAATGCAAAAGAGAGAAGACCTAATTTCTTGGCTACAATTTCACCAAATGTGAAGAGCAATGTGGCCAGTACTAGTGCCACTGGTGCTGACATACATAGAATAGTTGAGTTGACAGATAGCAAATGAATATGGTGAGCGGCAAATGCTTGTTTGTAGGGACCTACAGCTAACAAGTGAACTGTAGCCCATTTCTACCATTCACACATGCCACAGTATAAGCAGCTTTGGTTGGGACTCAGCCTTTGGCAGAACTGAAAGGAGATTACAGGCTGCAGTTCACATACTGACCACAGGTCTTACTAAAAACAAAAGTTTAGCATTAAAATACAACCTTTAAATGACAAAAAAAATGCAGTTTCTCAAAATGACCTATTAAGAGGGCTCTACCATGGAGCATGTTCCAATAAACTTATGTTGTTTTTCTGTCAAATGTCACGACGATATACCTCATTTCTTATTCTTTTCATCACCTCTTATTAGCAGTTATTTTCGTTCTTAATTGGACATTACAGTTCATGAACACCACTTATTAATTGTACTTGTTAAAGCTAAACTGGCATCAAATTAATACTCTACACAATTACCCAGATATGGTCACTTCTTGCTCCCAAATCCCAGCGTGGCAGTAGTCAAAATGCAGTTCCACAAACCAGTATCCAATGTCTGTATACTGGTTTTTATGGTACACAGAGATTCTTCTGTGTCCCCATGCTTCCTACAGAATGTTTTAAATCAATGGCTTTTCTAGTTTAAAAAAAATGACTTGATGTCACATGCTATTTTTTGCTCTTAGTATGGGAAGCACCAGTTCCCAGGGCAAGATAATCAAACTTCAGTCACATTTTTTTAAAAAAAGACAGAGAATGGCATTTCTCCCTGGCCCTCTGACAACCCCAGCAAGAGAGTGATGATACCCCCCCCCCCCCATACTCTCCCATGCTCTCATTTCTATGTTCTGCAGCAGTTCTGTTTTTAGATATAATAAAGTCAGCCAAATATATAAAGCCAGTGTCCAGAATCCTACACTCGGCATGTTTGGCGTGTCGGCTGCGTCCCGTCCCAACCTCTGTCGACTGTAAATATTGTTGACCATGAGGGAAGACCACCTGACCTGACTTTAAGACAGGGCCACGAGTGCTGCGCTTCGCTGGACTTCATGCCACATCAGTAGGAAGAGACCATATCCCCCATATCGCATACTCTCCCTCAATTCATTGGGCAACCAGTTCCGCACCAGTCATTTCAGAGTGGGATTACTGAGCTGAATAGAAATGTTTAATCTGCCAGAATATGAAGAAAAAAGAACAGAGGGAGGGGAAACATGCATTCCTGCACATATAAATCCTGCACAATGTTGGATTATTTTACATTGGCTTTAAGTGACAGTTGCCTGTTTCCTTCTGTTAAAAACAACCAGAAACAAAGTGGTTGCCATTAGCAACAGGACACCACAAATCGGACTCAGTGTAAATCAGAGATCATCCGTTGCACATGTGTACAGTATTTCTATATGAAACATGTCCCCTCCTCTAGGTGATTATTGAGACAACTGTAGCTCTGGAGAAAGCAAAGAAGGTTGATGGAGATTAAGCTGGGAAAACAATCATTTAACGAGGGCTGTCTCCTTCCAACATCAGTGGAGCATGGCACATGGCATAGGAATGAATGCACATCTTGGATCCACCAAGCAAACAGGGATAAATCCAAGTCACAGTGGAATCTGCTATGAAATAATGCATTATTGTCACATACGCTGATGACAGTCCGCTTCTTACCCCAGCAGAGATGCGGCATCCTGGTGCGTTTAGAGGACACACATGGTAATCCAGCAGCACACTCCGCTCCTGCTCCACAGCTGCTACCCACCGATCCCGCAGATGATAAAGTTTACATCCACAATAAAGCACTGAAGCACTCCGCACTGCTCCCCGCTTCAACCTCTACTCAACTCTCCCCTTTTGCTTCTCTCCTCTCTTTCCTACACTACGCTTCCCTTTCCTGCTCCTTGTTGCCTCCCGCCTCTCTCAAATCCGCCAGCGATGCTCTCGCTCTCCCGGCACGGCTTCCCCTCACCACCGCGCTCCTCTCCCTTCATGCTACATACATGCTCCCTCGGTGCTTTCTCTCGCTCAAACACACGCTCCGAGGCGCCGCTTTACACACACTGAGCATTTTGTGCCTCCCCTCCCGCCCACCTCCGCCTCCCGGCTTTATCTTTCCTCCGAATATTTCTCCCCTCAGCCTGTCTCCTCTTCTATCTCCTTCTCTCTCATTCTGTCTGTCTCTGAGGGTCTCTCTCTCTCTCTCACACACACACTCACACACACTGACTGCGTCCCTCCTCCTCGGGCTTACAGGACGTTTAACATGTGTTTAGGGAGAGACGGCTGCTCCGCTGCCTCTCTGAAGGTGGCTCTTTCCTCAGGGGAAGCGAGGCTGGGAGGTTTGTGGTGGGGGGTTTTGCACTGAGGAAGAGGAGGAGGAGGGGTTTTTTTTGGGGGGGGGGGGGTTAACTCAAACAAGAGGACGTGAACAGGCAAGCGGCAGCCGGCTTGTGATGTTCCACTAGCTGGATGCACTTAGTAATGTGTCAGAAGAGGACAGAAAGGGACAGCAAGAAAAAAAGATCAGGGGGACAAAAACAAAGATGATGAAAATAGGACAGATGCGAAAACCAATAAAGTTGCAGGATTTAGACTGCTTTTTCAAAGGCAACAATAAATAAATAAAGATGCATTCAAATTGTTCTGAACAAAAACTTGAGTCAGTCAGAAAGGCATTCAGTTTAAGTTAAGTTTAAGTTTGTTTATTTGAAAAGGACATTCCATATGAACATTAATACAAATGTAAGCATGCCAAATTTAGCAGTACTGCTAATTTGCATCTGTAGTCCCCCCGGCGGGTCACAAAAACCCACAAACAAACAATCATACATGAGCAGAACAACTGCAATGAAACTGTACAATGTGGATATGCTAAAGTGCAAGAGTTAAGGTGCTACAAAACAAGATATTCAAATGTCACACAAGCGAAGTACTGCGTACGCGTATACACCCACATGCACCCAAGCACCTCACAGCAACAAGAGACAGCAACAGACAAGAGGTGGGGCATATGTGTGTGATGCACGGGCGCATATGTATATATGTGTTTGCTGCAGAGCAACCACTAGTTATGGGTACCGTTTTTGTTGTTTAAAAGCCAATTTTTACAATGTGTTGTAAAAGTGTTTAGTGTGGTACAGTTTATGATTGCAAGTGGTATGTTATTCCAGATCTTGGTGTCCCTCACTGATAGCACAGATTGAGCAAATGTGGTGCGTCTGTGGGGGACCTAATGAACAAGTTCTAGAAACTGGCATTCTCTACATTTGATAAAACATGGATGACACCACTTGACACACTTAAAGGACTATCCCACAACTTATCAAAACCATTGGAGGCTTTCTCTCAGAATGCCAATGTCAGAAAATGTGTGAGGAAATATAGTTTCAGAGCCTTCCAGATCATTATTCAATCTCTTACTTTGAGACTTTAAGCTAGCTACAAAAAGACAGAGCTATTATAATAATCAAAAAAGTTCTAAATTAAATCAAAAGCACCCTTTCCAGAATTTTAGTGTCAAAGAGGCATAAACTGGAGAAGTTTCAGACATTTAAATTATCTGAAGAGCTCCATGTTGGAGGATTTAAGCTGGATGAGCCACACACACTGTGAAATGGCTCGATGAAACCTTGGAAAACACCGTGCAGCTTTCTGTGTGAGTCAGCCCAGAATTCGCCAAAACCATCAAAGACAGCTGCTCCAGAATTCCAGTGTTAGAGAGGTTTGGGGTAATGCACTTTAAGAACCTATTTGAATTATTTGAAAAGCACCAAGTTTGAGACATTAAGCCGGATAAATCAAAGGGACTTGATGGAAAACACTGCTTGATGCATACGTCAGTGGATTTGGGGGAAAACAACAACTGAATACTGCTTTTCTGAAATTCCAATGTGCAGTAATTTGATTTCAGACCCATTCAGTGTATCTGGCAACCACCTGGTAGGAGTGAATAAACTGACAAAATCATATACTTACAAAACAGAAAAGCACAGACAAAATCAGATATACTGTATACAGATGAAGAGATCAAGTAAACAAATAAGTCAAAGTCTCCCCCCAGAAAGTGATAAAGTCACATTTTATAATTATCACCACATGTAAAAATCAGACCCTGAACACCTGACAATTCAGTGTGCAAAGATGCAAAGATGACATCTATAAAGGACTGTCCAGAAAAACAGCAAAACGGTGGAATGAAGATCAGCTATTTCAATGTCAAAGAGGTGGTGGGGGGGGGAAATGACGTGAAAAACACCTTGTGTGAGGACCTGTGGGGACTAAATCAAGTTGAATTTATAAAGAAACACAGAACAAAAACATAGAAAGAGAATGTGTTGATGAAATACAGACAACCCAGAAAGAGATCAAGAGGGTGAAAGACAAAAACTAACGACCAGAAAGAAGAAGAAAAGAAAACTGCTGGGAAAGTATGAGAGAGAGAGAGGTGCTTGGGTCCTCATGGGCCGAGTGACTCCAGCCCATCTGCCGCAATCACAATCAGTCTCAGCTGAATGGCTGTGACAAACTGCAGTCTGAAGCCCAAAGCCTCAACCAGGCAGGACGCCTACAAGGGCCGAGGGAGATGAGAAGGAGGAGGGGGGCGAAGAGGCAGAGGAGAAGGGGGTTCTCCATTGTTTTCTCCCCAATAGGACCAGTGCAAGAGGAGGCGGGCGCTGGACGGGTGAAAGGGGGAATTAAAAGGGTCCCGGTGACAGGAGCGCTCAGTTAAAGAGGGCAAAGAAAGGACAGGGGTAACTTAGCGCTGGGGCCATCGCTGGAACTCTGCCCCGCGTTCACTGTCACTGATGTCCTAAATGAACAATGACACGAAGCATGTGAGAAAATTAGCTTGCAGGAGAGTGAAGGAGCAGGAGGGAACAGTGGTGGGTGACTCCACGATAAGGAGAGCTAGAGCAAAGATAAACTCATAAGGATGAGGTGTCACTGTTGGAGTTTGGGGGTAAGATTATTGCATGCTGGGAAATCACTTTAACAGCCGTCATAAAAAACTGACACGTCCTGTCTCACCAGTTATCTCTGAAAGCTGGCAGCCACCTTCCCATTTGTCATCATAAAACTCAGAAAGATCCATGATGCCTGATTATTGCAAATGCATATGACAGAAATGTCATACAGAGGGGGGGTGATTGTGTTTATCCTCAGCGCAGCTGTCTCGTGAGGGCAAATGTGAATACGCAGCGAGCGTGATTTGATTTTATGAGCAGGTGGTCGCCAATTAGACACCATTGTTCCGTACGGGTAAAAAAAAGATAAATGAAAGGCTGAGTCAGCACTAACACATACGCATGCACAGTAATCAAGAAATATTGAAAGCGGGGGTCCATTTTAATTTAATCAAGAGCGAGCTGCAAATTGCTGAGCAATAGCCTGTGTGGCGTCAGAAAAACGAGTTTGGTGTCTTTCTCCTGCAGGAAAACAGCAATTTTTGTTTGTTTAGCTTTGCTTTCCTCCATTTTAACAACATAATGACAGTCTTAAGGTGTGTGTGTGTGTGTGTGTGTGTGTGTGTGTGTGTGTGTGTGTGTGTGTGTGTGTGTGTGTGTGTGTTTGCATGGTTCTGTAAGTATACATCTGTACACCCTGGCTGAGGAAACATGGATTTACATTGCTTAAGTAATGAATGGGTTTGTGAATGAATGTGAAAACGTCTGATCACTCAGTGTACTGCTTTAGTGTCCATTTGGAAAGAGTGTAACCCTGGTTGTTTTAGTTGTGAGAACTTGTGTCTTCTGAACCCCTCACATGCAGTCAAACGTTCATCCAAACGACTTTGAATGGGACGATCCATGGCTGTTGAGATGGGTGATGAACACAAGGACAGACACAAATATCTGCTGAATTTTGAGTAGGATTCATTTTCAGGTGCACTCTTTTTATTTCAAGTTGCTTAAAAGATGCAGGAATATACAACAGGGAAAACCAGTATTTGATCCCCTACCAATCAGCAAGGATTCTGACCCACACAGACCAGTTATGGATCCATGAGGCACATAAATTAGTCCTGTCCCTTTAGGAAAGTCCTCCTAATCTCAACTCATTATGTATATAAAAGATTCATGTCAAAGAATCAGTCTCTTCAATTCAAACTTCTCCACCACCGTGGGCAAGACCAAATAGCTGTCAAAAGACAGAGACAAGATTGTAGACCATTGGAATGGGCTACAAGACCATCAGTAAGAAGCTTGGTGAGAAAGAGACCACTGTTGGTGTGACAATTCGAAAGTGGAAGACATACAAGATAACAGTCAATCGCCCTCGCTCTGGAGCTCCATGCAAGATTTCACCTGATGGGGTAAGGATGATTCTGAGAAAGGTGAGGGATCAGTCCAGAATTACACCGGAGGAGCTTGTTCATGATCTCAAGGGAGTTGCGACTACAATCACCAAGAAAACCATTTCACCATAATGGAATGAGATCCTGCAGTGCTCGCAAGGTCCCCCTGCTCAAGAAATTAACATATGTAACCTGGAAAAGAGAATGTCTTCAATAGCTAACATTTCTTTAGAACAGCTGTGACGAGATTGAACTCTGTTAACCCACTGATAACTCTATCACAGTATTAAACTTAAAGCGTACCTGTGGTGGTCGTGAAAAAAAAGATATTATATTGAGCCCCTGTCTCACGTTCTAGTTCAAGTTTAAGTTCAAGTTCAAGTTCAAAGCAATGTGATATAAATCCATTGCTGATGTGCTGGTTCAGCTATGTCAGCAAAACATGGGTGCAGCCATACTAGCGGCTACATGGCCTGCCAGGATGCTTCCTGTGATGTAGTAGTGTGGATACCGCGATCTGGATCAATATTGGCTGAGCCTGGAGTGCCCAGATGAGCAGTGGCTTTCGAGATATTCAAATTCAAATTCAAACGTTTATTTCAAACTCAGGGTTCATATTAAATGCAGAACTAAAACGAGTAGAAAATAAATAAATAAATGCTTAAATTCAGCGGGTCGGCTCGTCTGATCTGAGGTCGTAACGGCCACCAGACGGCAGATGATTCAGCTCCTCCCTCACCGCTATACAGAGCAGCAGACACTCGGCGCTCTTGTAACAACAAAAACATACAATGCGATATGGATATCGTAACATGGCGGAATGTAAAGCCTTTGGATGTCTCAATAATAAGCGAAAAAACAAAGATAAACACTTCTTTTGTGTACCCAAACCCAGCTCACCTTGTCAGAAGATCGTAGCGGAAAAGTGATTGCACAATCTCGGTACAGGGCACAGACGAATCCTTTCAGATGAAACTGCGTTGTGTGTGAGGACCACTTCGTCACTTTCACCCTCAGAAGACCTTTCTGGCTCAAACCTGTAGCCATGTTGGACGAATTCTTCCTCAAGAGTCGGACAATTCAGCCATAATAGAATAAAAACACTCACAACAGCACCCTAGTCGCTCATACAGACGGAGTATTGACTTTTCAGTGTCAACGAAATGACGTCACATCCGCATGTGTCATGGCTGCGCGCAGAGTTTTCATTGGCTGGCCATGCCTGCGGTCGTATTTGCATATTTCTCTGGTGGTATATGGCTGGCAATAACTATTTAACCAAATAACGAATACTTTGCCTAATGTTTTCAAGTTGAATGCGTTTGGACGACCACCACAGGTACCCTTTAAGATTTTGATTTTTTTTTTTTTTTTTAAATTTTTGAATCCTTTATTAGTCCCACAATGGGGAAATTACAGGGCATCCACATGAGTGGATGAGGCAGCCACTGGTGCGGCGCCCAACCCTTTCACCATTCACACACATTCACACCTGGGGCCACTTTAGAGTCTCTAATTAACCTAACTTGCATGTTTTTTGGCATGTGGGAGGAAACCGGAGAAATCCCGGAGTAAACCCACGCAGACACGGGGAGAACATGCAAACTCCACACAGATCACT
The DNA here is from genome assembly GCA_020510985.1 of Pholidichthys leucotaenia. NCBI lineage: Eukaryota > Metazoa > Chordata > Actinopteri > Cichliformes > Pholidichthyidae > Pholidichthys > Pholidichthys leucotaenia. Next base: position 35,701,013 of record CM035845.1, on the reverse strand, counting down.
GTTGGTTGGGGGCTGGGATCAAACCCAGCATCCCCCGGCCAAGGGTGAGTTGTTGTGCTAACGCAGTGCTAACCACTCCGCCACCGCGCTGCCCGGCGAGCTGTGCCCAGTGAGCTACACAGAACATATGCTAATTTACTTCACTAAATTGGAGTTCAGTTTGGTGGCCCAGCTTCTGGTATTTACTTATACGTATGTTAGCATAAATTATCTATGGAATTAAAAAAAGAGTAGGTATTGCCTCCATGAAGTGTAAATGCTTTATTGATACTTAAGATGGCGGATGAACAAAGAGCAATGAACTTGGTTGAAGGCTGTAATTTTGAGAAAGGTCTCATTAGAAAGTGCTAGCAGATCTTGGGCTTGACGGATGTCTTTGTGCCTGTAGGAGAAGACAGTAAATAAGGAAGGGGGGGAAGAAGGGAGAGTACGGCACGGGGGCAGGTGTTTTTGCCCCATAATAGGAAGGGGAGGGTTTGAGGTGTGGTCCCACTCCCGAACTTGAGAAAAAAATCATCCCCATGGATCTGAACCTGTGCAATACAGGATACAGGATAGACATAAGGGAAAGGAATTCCTGCTCTAAAACAATACGTTTGTGGATCGGTTGCAGCACATTAGCATTATATTTTTGAGTTTGGACCGGACTTCATGGAGGGGATCTCAAGACTCCTTGGATTTACACAGTTACAAGAAAAAAGTACAGTGGTGTGAAAAAGTGTTTGTCCCCTTCCTAATTTTTCATTTTTTTGTATGTTTGTCACACTTAAATGTGTCAGATCATAAAACAAATTTAAATATTAGACAAAGATAACACAAGTAAACACAAAATGCAGTTTTTAACTGAAGGTGTTTATTATTAAGGGGAAAAAAATCCAAACCTACATGGCCCTGTGTGAGAAAGTGACACCCCCCCCCCCCCCCGTTAAAACATAGATTAACTGTGGTTTATCACATCTTTGGAAAGCTGAGTTCAATTTCTCTAGCCACACCCAGGCCTGATTGCTGCCACACCTGTTCTCAATCAAGAAATCACTTAAATAGGACCTGCCTGACAAAGTCAAGAAGACCAAAAGATCCTCAAAAGCTAGACATCATGCTGCAATCCAAAGAAGTTCAAGAACAAGTGAGAAACAAAGTAATAGATCTATCAGTCTACAAAAGGTTATAAAGCCATTTCTAAAGCTTTGGGACTCCAGCGAACCACAGTGAAAGTCATTATCCACAAATGGCGAAAACATGGAACAGTGGTGAACCTTCCCAGGAGTGGCCAGCCAACCAAAATTACTCCAAGAGCGCAGAGACAACTCATCCAAGAGGTCACAAAAGACCCCACGACAACTTCCAAAGAACTGCAGGCCTCACTTGCCCCAGTTAAGGTCAGTGTTCATGACTCCACCATAAGAAAGAAACTGGGCAAAAATGACCTGCATGGCAGAGTTCCAAGACGAAAACCACTGCTGAGCAAAAAGAACATAAAGGCTCGTCTCAGTTTTGCCAGAAAACATCTTGATGATCCGCAAGACTTCTGGGAAAATACTCTGTGGACTGACGAGACAAACGTTGAACTTTTTGGAAGGTGTGTGTCCCATTACATCCAACGTAAAAGTAACAACATTTCAGAAAAGGAACATCATACCAACAGTAAAGTATGGTGGTGGTAGTGTGATGGTCTGGAGCTGTTTTGCTGCTTCAGGACCTGGAAGACTTGCTGTGGTAAATGGAGCCATGAATTCTGCTGTCTACCAAAAAATCCTGAAGGATAATGTCCGAAGGATAATGTTTGTGACCTCAAGCTAAAATGCACTTGGGTTCTGTAGCAGGACAATGATCCAAAACACACCAGCAAATGCACCTCTGAATGGCTTAAGAAAAATAAAATGAAGACTTTGGAGTGGCCTAGCCAAAGTCCTGACCTGAATTGGGTTGAGATGCTGTGGCATGAACTTAAAAAGGCGATTCATGCTTGAAAACCCTCCAATGTGGCTGAATTACAACAATTCTGCAAAGATGAGTGGGCCAAAATTCCTCCACAGTGCTGTAAAAGACTCATTGCCAGTTATTGCAAACGCTTGATTGCAGTTGTTGCTGCTAAGGGTGGCCCAACCAGTTATTAGATTTAGGGGGCAATCACTTTTTCACATAGGGCCATGTAGGTTTGGATTTTTTTTTTTACTCTTAATAATAAACACCTTCATTTAAAAACTGCATTTTGTGTTTACTTGTGTTATCTTTGTCTAATATTTAAATCTGTTTGATGATCTGAAACATTTAAGTGTGACAAACATACAAAAAAATAAGAAATCAGGAAGGGAGCAAACACTTTCACACCACTGTATGTTAACCCTTTGGAACTGCCTGGCTCTCTGCATTAATTGGTCAAATGTGGTCTGATCTACATCTGAGTCACAAGTAGAATAAACAAATGTGCTTAGCTTTACACTACACAAACAATGATCATATTTCATGTCTTAATTGGACAAATCCATTAAACATTCACAGTGCTGGTGGAAAAAGTATGTGAACCCTTGGATTTTATTGCTGGTGGAAGCAATAAACTCCAACAAATGCTTCCAGTTGCTGCTGATCAGACCTGCACAACGTTCTGGTGGATTTTGGACTTTGTGAGTTTGCTGTTCACAGGAAGCATCTGCTGATGTGAACCATGCCTCACAATAAATTAATTAATTTAAAAAAAATTCTAAATCTGATGACTGGAAATCTTACTCAGTAAGGCAGAAGACAAATCAATAATTACAAATTATACAGTCAAAAAGTGGCAAGAATATTGGGACTCAACAGGATATCACCATCATCATCTCGGCTGCACCTTGGACACAGTCCAAGGACGGATAATTTGTTCACACATAAGGAGTCGGCTGGCAGTAGGATTGATTTGTTTGTGGCGGATAGCAAAAACTGTACGCTGTCTGTAACATTATGGCATCTAGCTCTGACGGGTACGATAAAGATCAGGTGGGCTGGACACTATCCAGGCCTGGGGGCCAGAAAAGAGCAGCTAGGGGGGGCAACAAGACCTAGAAGCGGGTCAGATGAGAGTGATACGGGAGGAAGTAACAATGCAAAGAAAACACAAACTGGCCAAAATGGATGGCAGTTTGAGGATGTAGGGAATGATTGGAAGGTTGTCATTGAGTTCAATCAGGGTGGGGGGCACTATCACCCGGTTAAGCTAACAAAAGCAATTGAGAAAGAAATTGGGAGAGTAAAGTTTGCAAAGTTCTTGAATAATAACCAGCTGTTAATTCATGCCACAAGTAAACAACAGCAACAGAAAATACTGACAATGACATGTCTAAACGGAGAACAAATGAAGGCGCATGTTCCTGGTGCAACAGCTAACTTGAGGGGAGTTATATCAGGTGTCCCTTTGTGCATGTCCATTGAAGAAGTGAAAAATGAGATCCAAGGAGGAAATGAAGTATGTGAAAAGGCTACAGAGTAAAAAAAGAAGGTTCACCGAAGGACACACAGTCTGTCATGATTCAGTTTGAGGAAACACTCCCTAAATCAGTCCTAATAGGATACATGCATTTCAGTGTCAGAGAACACGTCTCAAAGCCATTCAGGTGCTACAAATGTCAAAGGATGGGTCACACTGCTCAGCAATGAAAGGGAAAACTAAGATGTGCTAGATGTGGAGGGTAGCACAAATATGGTAAATGTGACAAGGACGCCAAAGTAAAGCGTTGCAACTGCGGGGGTGAGCACAGTGCTGCATATGGAGGAAGTGTTGTGCAGAGGGAAGCTAGACAAGCCCAGGAAATCAGAATAAATAAGAAAATCTCGCATGCGGAAGCTCTAAAGACAGTTAAGGCCCTTTTCCACTAGCCTCACTTAGCCCTACACCGCACCACTCAGCCCGCGTTTGAGCACTTTCCATTAGCCCCAGCACCGGTTAGCAGGTACTTTTTTAGTACCTGATCCAGGGCAGGGTCTAACCGAGCTGAGTAGGGCTGAGTATGGGTGTGATATGACTTTAAGAGACTGGTCGCCGCTGATTGGTCAGGTCGTAACGTCACGAAAGCGACTTTTTCTGCTGAATTTACTCCACGACCGCCATTTGTAGTTGTTCAGCCAGTGAACACAGTGTGCCCCTTTAATACAGTATATTATATTAATATACTGTATAATATACTTATATAATAATATACTCCTAATATTATATATTAGGAGGTGCGCAATTTTCTTTCTATATTAGGCGACGATCGCATCCAGCGCGAGTTGGACGGATCTACTCGAAATGCAGGTGTCCGAGCAGATGGGTTCCCAAGGGCACATCCGTACTGCCAAACAGTGTCGGGAGAAGCTGAAAAAGCTGAAAAGCGATTACCGAGCAGTGAAGGACCACAATGCTCGAAGTGCAGCGGATCGGAAGGAGTGGAAGTGGTTCGCTGAGACATTGGGCTCGACACGGCCACAGTCACGGCCACAGTCACGGCCTTGGAAACTGTGGATGGTGAGTGTTGTTTTGATATTGCGCATCTTTTCGCCACTTTATCCTTTCTGTGCCAAGCTCACTGTTTTTAAGAAATAGGAAGGTTGTTAGATTGTGGGTAATGGTTGTTACTGAGGCTTGCCTATTGTTTTGCAGCCAACTGCAGATTCACGCTTGCTTTGTGTTAAGTATTAGCGCGAACAAAACGCTGAATTACGCTTATTGTATTCCGGTTAAAAACTTTAGAGTGTTGTGTACATGTTGCACTTTGGTGTTAAGTTTTAAATTGCGTGCATTTTCTTTCTAGAATCGCAGTTCATATCACAGGGGTCCACCTCAGTGGACATGATGGACACACCGGACTCTCCTGGCGCTGCGTCTGCGTGTGCGTCTGGCGGAGCGCCAGCTGAATCGACTCCCATGTCAGCTACATCACCAGCTCCATCTGGATCACGTTCAAGTGCCGGTAAGGCACAATAACCACGATTTTTTTGGAGGGGGGGGGGGGGAACAGGTCCAGCGGAAACCAGGGTCGAAAATCCATCCATCCATCCATCCATCCATCTTCTACTGCTTAATCCTTTACAGGTCGCGGGGGGGCTGGAGCCTAACAAGTTATGTACCAAATTGATTAATGCAATTTCCTGTAGCTGCATATTAATTAATTGAAAATGTCTTTTTAAATGTACAAAAAGGTTATTCTTTGGTCTTCACTTATCGGTGTTCCACAACCATTTTTAGGTGTGGTGACTGAAGTGCTGTTGTAACTCCTGTTTTATAAAAACAAATAAAGCTCATGAACTGCCATTGAAATCAACATGCTTCATTGAAATGCTTCGCGTCAGCTGACTGTATTAACCCATTCAGATTTCTGCGGCCACACTACAAGCAACTAGTTTAAACATTACCCATCCATCCATCCATATTCTTAATCTTAATCCTTTTTAGTTTTGCAGGGGGGCTGCAGCCGAAGACAGCACCCTGCGTGTTGCAAAATCTGCTCTACTGAGGGGCAGCAACATGACAGTTCAGCTTATATACAGCAATGAAGCATAATATAATAGTGACATTCCACCACAGACTTTCACCTGTGTAATTCCATAATATATGTAGTGATCCAGCTTTAATGACCATGCCTTTCTGTCTTTCCATCTACATTAGCGATGGCCAACATGCATGACGAAGAGATGCGGCTCTTGGAACGGCAACATGACCAGCGGCAAGAACACCATCAGGAGTACATGCAGCATTTGCGATAGGTGGCCGCAGATGTGCGGGCAGATGCGCGTGAAGCCCTGGAGCAGGATGCTGTGTTACGAAGGGAAGAGTTTGCAGAGATGTCATCATTCAACAGAGATTTCCTGACCCTATTTGGCAGGCTTGTGGACGCATTTAGCAGTCGGCGTGTCTAACCATGTCTCCCCACGCCCAGTCTGTTTTTTTGTTTGTAAATTTTGCTTCTGGAATAAAATTGTATTGTTTGCATCAAAAGTCTGGTTTATCTGTTATGACACCGTATGAGAAAAGCCAATAATTACATACACATTCCATTCTCTGTTCACTCCACATGCTGCTGTTCATCAGGTCAGGTGTATAGCCTTCTAATGGTAATTTAATTTTTAACAACACAACGAAACGTAATGTCTTGGTAGGTTTTTTTTATTTTAAACAAATTTGCAATGCGGAATCCATTTCTCTTGAACGGGTACATTTTTTATGTTATAAGCAGTTGTACAGGTGTGCTTGATCTTGTAGACACTGATAAAGGTAAGTACATGTAAGTTGAATGTTGCATCACCAGTCAAAATTTAATAAATTAAGAAGGAATCTCGCAAAAATTTGGCACTAATAACAGTAGACAAATCGGACAAGGATACACAACTGTGTTTTTGTTGCACACAACTGTTGTTACCAACAAGTGCAAAATTTATATTCCCTTTTCCCAAAAATTAAAAATCAATTTGTAAGTAAAAGTGGAAGACCTTTACATGGGAATATGACATGTAACAGCACATGATTTATAGTTCAATTTGCATTTCCACCTAAGCAAAAGTGGCTTGTTGAGCTGGATTTTTTGTGAAGATGGCCTGTGCAGTGTTTCTGCATGTAATTACATACCTGTCAAGTGATACGGTTTCGCCGTATTTTAATACGGGGAAAATGCAATTTTAGCAAATACGGGCATATTGCCATTTCTGTACGCCAAAGAGAAAAATATACGGGGAAAAAAATTATTGAGAGTGTGGGGAGGAACACGTCGTGTGTGACCCCCACAGCGTACGGGGCTGTCAGAGCGCTCAGCGTGAGCAATTATCACAACAGTGAGAAGTGTGGACTCATCATTAGGCTGATGGCTTCGCACGTTCTTAACAGATAAGCGTTATGAACAAGAGGACAGGTAGATGGACCATGCACAACATTTTATTTACAAAAAACATTTTTGAAATATGTATGCACATAAATGTGGGCGAAATACACAAGTACTACATCACAGCACAGCATCTTGTATATCGGCTCCCTGCTCCTCTGCTCTCTGTGCCGCTGCCACCACTGGTTCATCTACTGCATCATCCAATGTAGTGTCAAACATCTCTCCATGACTCTCACACAGATTGTGCAGAGCACAACAAGTCAGCACCATAGATTTAACCAGTTTCATGTCACAGTCATTCCTCTCTCCTTCCTCCTTCCTTCTCTCCTCGTCATCAGCCATTTTCTTTGTTGTGGAGGATTCGGTCGCGTGTTTGACGTCACGAGAGTGTGGCGCCGCCTGCTGTTCAGGAACTCCCACCCACCGCAGGTGTGCCAGCAGGTGCGCCAGCAGTAGTTGAAAAGCAACCGAGGCCGAACCGAACCGAACCGAAGTGAGTAGAGTCGGGTTTTCAATCGGGGCTGGGCTGGGCTAGTGGAAAAGGGCCTTTAGAGAGGCAGGGATAGTCAGAAACACAGCAGGCCTTCCTCAAAGAAGTTCAGTTCAAATGGAAGCCCAGCAATCAACGGGTCCCATGCAAGCACAGGATCGTGCTGCTGCAAGGAATGTTTGTGTTCACAAATGCAAAATGGATGATAACACATTGATAGTTAAGAGGACAAACTTTATAGCTTTTTATCTGCCACACCGTGAATGTTGCTGCACAGCTAAAGAAGAAAAGTGAAAGAATCAAAACCACTGTGGAATCAGCAGGAAGCTTCCTAGATGTGAAAGATATCACAGCTGACCAGATTAATGCTTTATTGAAAGTTGAAACTGGGGAGACTGCACACGCTGAAACAAGACCTTAATTATGGTACTACACATACACAAGAACTCAAGAAGTACCTTTACGAACTAGAAGTTGTTCCACAGGTAGTGTGTGTACAGGAGACATGGCTTCAACCTCACTTAGATTTTGTTATTCCAGGATACAGTTCAATCAGACAGGACAGAACTAACACTGTAAATGGAGGAGGATGTGCCACTTTCATTAAAGATTGCCTGGGGTATAGGCTGATTCCCTCCCCTGAGGATATAGAGTGGAATATTATTGAAATATGTAGGCCAAATGGACAAGGAAATATTAAGCTTATTAATTATTACAACCCATGTAGGAAGTTAACAGCAGATATTTTCAGTGTTAAGGCAGGGGAAGGGCATATGAAAGAGGTATGGTGTGGAGACTTTAATGCCCATAATAGCTTGTGGGGAAGCACACATACAGATAACAATGGAAATGTTGTGGAAGAGATGTTAGATGAAAGATTGTTAATTTGTCTAAACAGTGGTGAGGGTACCAGGGTGGATGTGCAAAGGGGCACATTATCATGTATTGACCTGACTCTGGTATCTGATTCTTTAGTGAGCACCTGTGAATGGACGGTTATGAACAGGACAACTATGGGAAGTGATCACTTCCCAGTACTTACAGTCATTAAAACTGAAGTATGTATACAAGAGGGAAGATGTTTTACAAGATGGTGTTTTGACAAGGCAGATTGGGAAAAATTTAGGCAATACTGTATTCAATTGTGGCATTTGGTAACATTAGAAGGTGGCATAGAAGAGTGTTCATGTCAGGTAACCAATCATATTATGAATGCTGCAATAGCAAGTATACCTAAGAAAACAACACAGGATAGGAAGAAGGTTGTACCCTGGTGGAATGACAAATGTAGTATTGCAATAAAAGAGTGAAACAAGGCATTCAGAGAGCTGAGGAAGAATATGACTAGTGAAAACTTAATAGAGTATAAAAAGAAAAGGGCAGTAGCTTGAAGGATTATTATAAACAGGAAAAGGTCAACATGGAGAGAATTTTGTTCCACCCTTGGTAGGAAAACAGAACTAGGTGATGTCTGGGGTATGCTTTAAAAAATGAGTGGGGAAAGGGTATCAGTTAAAATTCCAGCTTTAGTGAATGGAGACAAGATGGCTGTATTAGACAAAGAAAAGAAAGAATTCCCAGGTAGTGCATTTGCAGCAGTGCATAGAGGAGACCATCTTGGTGAGAGCCATAGACAGCAAAGGCAGCATAAACTCAAGAGAAAATGCAAACTTAAAGAATGAAGTGAAAAAGGACATGACTGTGTTAGACCTTGAGCTCACAATGTCAGAGCTTAAGAGAGCTTTGCAAGATAGTGGATACACAGCTCCGGGATATGATCAGTTAAGCTATGCTATGTTCCGGCAGTTGCCTATGCAATCAATGCAACTGGTGCTGAAACTGTTTAACAGGGTATGGAAGGAGGGGGTTATCCCAAGTGGGTGGAAAAAGGCTGTAATTTTACCATTTAATAAGCGAGGGAAAGATCCAGCTCATCCAGGCAACTACAAGCCAATAGCATTAATGTCACATTTAGGGAAATGGATGGAGAAGGTGTTAGTTTACAGACACTCATATGTACTAGAGCAAAAACAATTAATAAACGACTATCAGAATGGTTTTAGAAGAGGAAGATCCACAGTGGATGCTCTAGTTAGGGTAAGTAATGATACTGAAAAGACTCTCAAAATGAAAGAAGTAATGGTTATAATTTGTCTGGATATTGAAAAGGCTTATGACTCACTGTGGAGGGATGGACTTCTCATGAAATTGAATAAAATGGGCATTGGTGATAGGATGTATAATTGGATAATGGATTTTTTAACACGCAGGACAATTAGGGTTAAAGTAGGATCACAAGTTTCTAATGACTTTGAAATAGAAAATGGTGTTCCTCAGGGGAGTGTGATAAGCCCTGTTTTATTCAATATAATGATTAATGACATGTTTGAGGATCAAGAGGGACCCATCAAAACAGCACTATATGCAGATGATGGAGCCATATGGACGAGGGGAAGAAATGAGAAATTTGTGTTCAAAAGCATCAGGAAAGCAATGGAGAAAGAGGAAAAGTGGTCATATGACTGGAGATTTAAATTTTCAAACAGTAAAACTTGCTATATGACTTTCACAAAAAAATGCAGAACTGGTACAGAACCATTAACATTATATAATCAACCAATAGAGAAAGTGAGTGAGTTCAAATATCTAGGACTGTGGTTTGATAGTGCATACACATGGAGAGTTCATGTTGAAAATCTGGAAACAAAGTGCAAAAAAGTCAATCTCATAAAAGCTGTAGCTGGACATGACTGGGGTGCAGATAAACAGGCATTAATTTACATTTACAGAGCACTAATGCGATCGACAATAGACTACGGATGCATGATTTATGGAGCAGCGGCAAAGACGACTCTGGAAAAAATAGACAGAATGCAGAATAGAGCGCTTCGCCTGTGCATTGGAGCCATCAAAACAACACCAAACAATGCAGTTTTAATGGAAGCAGGAGAAGTGCCAATGGATTTGAGAAAAGATAAACTCACATTATCATACTGGGTCAAGCTGAAAGGAAGTGACGAAGCAAATATTTCAAAAACAACACTACAAGACTGCTGGGAATACTCTAATTTCCAGGGATATGAGTTTAGGTGGACAATTGAAAGAACAACCAGAATGTATGGGCTGCACACTATTGATATACTGTAGCTAACACCAGTCCAGTGAGTAATGTTCCCCCTTGGCTGTTTCCGGGAATAGAAGTAGACACTAGTCTGCTAATGAGGAAAAAGGATTGGCATATGAGTGAAGTTGGTGTTAAAACAAGCATTTACCTCAGGAACAATTACTATAACTTCTTACAGCTCTATACTGACAGTTCAAAGAATAAAGAGGGCTGTGATGGAGTTGGAGTATACATCCCAGAGTTTAAAGTGACCATCGCAAAAAATCTCTCCAGCAATACATCTGTGTTTACAGCAGAGATGGTGGCAATAAGTATTGCTTTGCAGTGGGTGGAGGAGGTCAGACTGGACCAGGTGGTGGTGTGCACGGACTCACTTGCAGCGTTAAAAACCATACAGACACTAACATCTACAAGGGAAGACTTGGTGATTGAGCTATATCACAGTTTATTTAGGGTACACAGAGGTGGTGGAGTAATTCAGTTTTGTTGGGTTCCTGCACATGAAGGGTTGAAAGGGAATGACTGTGCAGGCAAATTAGCAAAAAGTGTTCTTGGAAAAGAGATAACTATACCATTGTCTCTTGGAAAAGGTGAACGGAAAGCAGTAATCAAGAAAAAAGAAACTGAGCTATGGCAAAAAAGATGGGATGAAGATCATAAAGGTAGATCGTATTACAAAATACAAAAATCTATTGCAATAAAGAATTTCATAACAACCAAAAGGAGGGAAGACATCATTATGGCAAGACTCAGACTGGATCACACAGGTTTAAACTGCACTTCATTCACCATGGGGAAAAGCGAAAGTGACAAATGTAGAGAATGTTGAGTAAAAGAAAATGTCAAGCACATCTTATTACACTGTCACAAATACAGAAATGAAGGACAGATAATGAAAAATGAAGTTCGAGAGGCCGGTAGGGAATGGGATTTAACTGGGATTCTGGGAACAGATGGAGAGGCAATAAGAATCACGAGAATGGCTCTTTTCTCTTTTTTAAATAATACAGGATTAAGTCATAGAATTTAAGGGTAGGGCTCAGATGACATAATGTTACACACTCTTGTACAGTAGGTGGCAGAATGCACTTTTCAGTTGTTTGCTATCCGCCAGTAACTGAGAGAAGAAGAAGAATAATTTCTAAATCTCAGAAGACCTACAATCAAGAAACAAGAATTGTTGATTTGCATAAAACTGGAAACAATTACAAAGTAACCTCAGAGACTTTAGGCATTTACCAGTCCACAGTGAGACAAACTGTCTACAAATGGAGATGATTTAGTACTGTCATTACTCTTTCCTACAAGTGGGTGCACAGCCAGGCACAATGCAGAAGGTGGAATGAGGTAAAAACAAACCCTAGAGTAACAGCCACAGGTAGTCTTGTAGTCGAGACCTCGTCAAGACCAGAGTCTCCCAAGACCAAGACCAAGACCAAGTCGAGACCAAAGACCAAGACCTACTCCACTGACTACACTATAGAGTAGGTGTGTGTTTACATGTAAAATTCACACACATCATGCTCGAACGGGCGTGCTAGCTCTGTGTGCTGAGTGATCTGCTGAGCTCATTAAGGCGCTGCTTATTGCTCTGCCAGGGGTGTCAGTGACAGATTCCACTGTTTGGAAACACTCGGCCGCCCACACAGCCAGCCTGGCTCCACCACTGTCACACACACACACACACACACACACACACACACACACACACACACGCACACGCACACGCACACACACACTAGGTTAGCATTCCACAAGGAGGAGGAGGGGGTATATGGGGAAGGAGACAGGACGGAGCTGGGACAGTGGCCAGTGGGCCAACGGGTCGATATGTATTTGTGATGGGGTGCAGGGTGGTCTGAGGTGAAGAGATGGAGGTTGGCTGCGGTTGTGTAACTCTAACCCTCACGTGCGAGTGTCAGCACCTTCGCACCGTGGAGCAGAGTGGCCGGGCTCTGAAGGATGCTCGTGGTTGTGGGAGCGTGTGTGCAGCGGTTACAGAAATATTTAGATCATTCACTGAGGAGAAAATAGCAATTCAACAAAGTAAAAATACTCTATTACAAGTTCAAATCCTGTGCCATCGTGTTCATTGCATTTTTCTCAAGTCACTTCAAAGCATATTTCTCAAAGGGAATGTGCAGTTAAAGCTGAAATCAAGCTTTATTTCCCGGTGTAATGGTATGTTTTGAAAGGAAAAAAGGGGTTTCTAATTTTGATGCACAATAATTTTTCCCCAAAATTATCACAATAAAAGATATTATTGACATCATGAAGACCCTTTTATGCCTCAGATACAGTGATATGATGACAACAGTCTGTGTTTAACTTTTCAAAGAGCTCTGGATTTTTATTTATGAGCAATATTAAACACTGTGATAGAAATGTGGAAAAAAATATTTAAAATACCCTAATAGAATATCCTAAATAAATAAACCATAAATACAGTCGCCACAGACAACCAAGACAATGTGGCTTTTCCTTGTTCACAATACTAGTGCACTACCCATAGAAAGCAAGCGTTCCTGCCTAAAACAGATAGCCCAATTAGTCTTTGCATGCCCAAATGTAGTCTTTCTTTGAAAGTGGAACACAAAGAGGTGTACATGTAGGCAATGGAGGCAAGACATGTTCAACTGTGACAAATATAAACAGGACTGAACGGCACGAAGATTTATTTGATTGTGTGAATAATATCAAATACAGAATAGGCCTGTTTATTGAAAATGAATGGGACATCCTGACATGGTTGTTGACCCAGTGACGAGGCACAGACTCCATATTGGTACAATAAAGTTTATTAACAACAATGTGAGTGAATTGTGGTGTGAGTGTAGGCTGGAACTGCCGGAAACTGAGCGAGACACCGTTTGGCCTGGCAACCCTGGAGCCACACAGAGAGAGGTGGTTACTGAGCGTCATGACTGGAGTTAAACAGTTACCCTGTGGCTCACTGTGGGAACAGATGGTGACGTTCTCCGGTTCGGCGTTACAACCGTGGCCAGGGAGACAGTGCTCTTCAGACGGTGGTATAGTCCCAACAGGAAAGCGTAGAGGTTGGTGGTGAGGAGAAGGTGCTGGAAAGTCCGCCGCCTGGGAAGAAGAGGAAGAGACTCCGCCGCCACGGACTCTGCCTGGGCGCAGGGGACTTGTAGAAAGAGGTAAGTTGGCAATGGCGCTTACGTGGTGGGTTAGGTTGGATCTTCCCAGCGCAGGTGAGGGCTGGCTCGGCTGTGGCTTTGGTAGCTGAGACGATTCGGCAATGAAGCTCTCCTGGAGCGCAGTGACACACCTACGCCCTGCCACTCCGGGCAGCGTGGCAGATACAGTATAGGCCCAGCCTAATGAGGATCAGGCGTGCGTTCAGCTGCGGATAATGAGCAGAGCGGACCATGACACATCCAGCATCAGTGACTGTTTAGGAACCTTTGTTTATTTGTTTGTCACATCACTTATTTGTCTGAACTTTTATGACTTATATTTATAATAGAGTATCTTGCACTATGGGGAATAGGAGTTGTTCAGTCACCATTATAATTATTTTAGTTTATATTACTTTGTTCAGGAATGAAGTCAACTGTAATATTGAATGTAATCTGTGTATCATCAATTAAAACATGCAGTACTATAACAGGACACTTTTACAAATATTTCAGACCCATTCTTGTTTATTCTTTTATATTTAGCAATATTTGGTTATTAAAAAAAAGCTTTTTAAAACCCTAATCAATTGAATTAATGACAAATACCCAATAGTATTACAGCAGAAGTTCCCATTTGGCAGCAACCGGTGTGTCAGTGTTGCCCATTTATTTGAATAAAAATTATTTAATTCGTTATTTGGGTGTTTTTGTGTCCAGTTTGGTCCTGTTCATTTGTTTAACAAAACAGTGTGTATGTGACCATATATGCAATTGATCTGGCCTTTCTGCTCCACAATCATGGCGGTATTATTAACAACTTTTTAATTTTTAGATAGCCATGCAAGCACACTAGTAGGAGCGCCAGTGTGGCCTTGCACTCCTGCAAAGGACAGTGGTAGCACATGGGTGAAGCAGGAGCCAGGACTCATGTCTACAGCTGACCAGGCTGTGTGGGCTTGTCTCCCTGTTAAGAACTGCGGTCCACCCTTCCGGCTGCTGCTTCTCCCAATACGGTGTCTGTGGGATAGACTGGTGTTCTTTGCCAGACCCCGAGTCCCCACTGGCGCTCCTCCCAGTGTACTCGTGCCTCATGTTCTCCACATATGCCAAGTTATCGTTTAGACCCTACACAATTACAGCAATGTTATAGTTTTTTAAGCATTAAATCTGTCATGAATTGCCCAGGCGGAGCGGAAATGGAGACCCAAATGCTGGCTGTGAGTTTGCAAACGTTTAATCAAAACACAAAATATAACAGAGGCAAAACTTACAAGGCAGGATACAAAGACTGGATAATAAGAAGGTCAAATAGCCCATCAGGCTAAGGTGTGTGGAAATGCCAGGATTACACAGTGAAGGACGTTGCCCTAAGCAGCGGGGCAGCGTCCCTTAAATAGCACAAAGAGTAATCAAACAAAATAGATACAGGTGTGGATAACCCAGAGACAAGGACAAGGAATAATTAATCCAAAATACTGACAGCTATGACAACTGCAAAACTAGCCTTGGAGCAACAGAAGTAAATAAAGAATGCTGTTAAAATAAAAGTACAGGAGACAAGACAACCAAAATGACTACAGAACGAGATCTGGACAAATAATACAAAGGGAGAAACTAACCCACCAAGGCAAGGAGAAAATGGAATACAAAACCGAGCAAATACTAGGAATAACAATAATAATAAATACCAATACTTCACAGAGAGAACTAAAGACGAAGGCGGAGAAGGCTCAAATACAAACACAGGAACTCTCATAAACAAACAGAAACAAGTGGCAAACTCAAATAACAAACCAAACTAAAATTCAATAATAAACCTGAGATGGGGAAAGTACAGAAAATAATCACACTAACAGAGCATGAGTACAGTTCCCCAACCGTGCTCAGCATCATAACAGAATCTTCGCTATTATCTTTTTTGGTCCAATTTGTTGCTTTCTACTTCCTTGTTTTGTTCACGGAGCGCTGTGGTGACTGGTCGTGATGCCGCGTATTATCCAATCAGCAAAGAGTCAATCCGAAACCCCACCCACACTTCTAGAAGCCTGGGCATGAGGAGACAGAGTGATGGCTTAACTTTTATTGATAATAATTACATATTTTATCTGAACAACTCCATACTCAGGGATGCGCACTCTGGGAAGCTCAGCGAAACACGTATCAAATCTTAGGTCAGTCTGACGAATGACACACAGACAGACAGAGATTCCTTGCATTTACAGTATAGACAGATTGGCGTCTCAGAGACAGCACAACAAACGACACGGCAAACATTTCAACTTCATGGACCTTACCATCTAATTTGAGTTGTTATATTCCCAATAGTGCTCTCTAATACAGCCGGTAATGACGGTAAGAATGCTCGCCGGTCCACTTGTTCCGACTGTCCCCGCAGTGAGCACGAGCTCCGCCTCCTACGGGGAGTGTGCAGAGGGACAGAAGGAGCACGGAAATGTTGGGGGATAAGGTAAAGAACTGCACACACGTAAATGGTGACTTATCGCAGCCAGAAAACGTATTGTGGTCGTTTTTTGTTGTTGTATGATTAATCGTTTTAGCTGTTGTCATTACAGACCTAGGTGTTTCTTTTTTGTAAAAAGCTGGGCTTACTAGACTTCTCAATTGTGTATTTTTTAAATTAAAAATGTTTCAATTGTAAAAAGAAAAAAAACAAATTGCTGTCTGGCTAACAGTTTTGGTGACTGACAATCTATTATTCTTGACATTATTTATTTATTATTTGCCGACAAACTATATGTTCTACAGCCTTGTTGAAATGTGATAACGTCACTCTCCAAAGTAATAAATGTGATGGTCTTGAAGTTGACTGCATCAGTCTTTCCTCTCAACACCATCAATCCACCAATCAAACGTTTGCAGGCGTAAAACAAAGTTAATTGGAAGTGGATTGCCACCTCCAAGCTTCAGCATTCTTAAACTTCATAGTTAAACTCCTGAAGGGTTAAAGTTCCTGAATGTACACACTACTGAAGTGTTCAGGTAACGTACAGCTCTCCCAAAGATTAAAAAAAAAACAGCTAATATACTGTGCTACACTCAGTGAGTCTGCAAACACCTTGTCAGTCCAAGGCTCCAGGCATCAGTCACATTAACCCCCTACAGCCTGATCACAGATGAGTGACCAGAGGCTGCCTGGGAGGCCGGCAGTCAGTCCCGCCATCTAGGTGTGTGTTCCAGTCAGACATCAATCAGAGAAACCAGAGGGAAAAAGGTCCCCATCTTCCAAGCACAACCCAAAACACAATTAGTGTTTCAGTTTAAAAGTGCTGCTCAGAATGGCTAGTTATCGCTCATCAATTTGTGACTTTTTTTTAATGCAAAATTGCAAAACTTTTTTCCTCATAAAATTGCAATGTTTTTCTTGTAAAATTCCAGCTTTTTTCTTGTAAATTTGCAACTTTTTTCTCATGAATTTTGCAGCTTCTCTCATAAATTTGTATTTCTTTTATCAAAAACTTGCAACTTTATTCTTGTAAATTTGCTATTTTTTTCCCCATGAATTTTCAACTTTTCTCTCATAAAACTGCAATTTTTTTCCATAGATTTGCAACTTTTTTCCTGTAAATTTTCAACTTTTTTCTTGTAAATCTGTATTTTCATTTGGATGCTGGTTAAATTTTTATTCTATACAATTAAATTATAACGTGTAACCCTTAAAAAATTTTAAATTGGTATTATTTATCACATTTGTACACATTTATTCTTTCAAATTTGTACTAAATTTATATTTATACATTTCTATCTTATGCTAAATATGTGAATAACCTGAAGCTGTCAACATGGAAAGGCTGTTTTAGGAAGAGGGGGTAGGGTTTGGGTGGGGGTGCTTGGCTGTTTTCTGCAGCAAGACAAGTAAAGGAAATGCCGAGCTGTAGACAGACAGCCTGTTTGTTTACCCAACACATGCCTGCCTATGAGCTACGCAGCTTAAAACACCCAGACAGATGCAAATCACAAGACGGCCCCTCCAGAGACTGTCTGCACTAGTGTGTGTCTGACTACATGTGTGTCATTTAACTTCTTTGTTGAGAGTGGGTAACACAATGAAAACCATAATGCACTTCCGTCATGTTTCATTTAGCAGGGTGATGGGGGCGGAACGATGCGCGGGATGGTGGTCCAGTGAGGCATCATCAACTAGGCGAGAGTTTCCTTTTTTCTGGATGTCAGGAAATGATTCAAGCCATTAGGACTGGTATGAACCGGATTAACACTAATCTTTAATTAAACTTAAGTAAATCTTGGAAAATTAACATTCCTCGTGTGATTACAGTTAACAAATAAGGCTATTACTGAGTAATCTTGAGAGATATCTTCCTGACGCCACTGGTATTTTTAGTTGTAGTCATAGAGTCTGTCAATAGGCAGTTCTTTGACTGAAAAATATATATCCAACATACCCATTTTTCAGCCACAGGAATCCAAGCACTACAACACTAATGGAAGAAGTGTGAAGGACCGAAGGGAAAAATAAACCACATTTGGTCAAATTTGACCCCTATGAACTTTTCAGCCCCCTCCCCCCTCATAGAATGTAATAGTATACTGACTAAATGTCATTGTGCATATTCTTTTATCCACATTGCTAATAATGATAGGAGGGACATATGATGACAATTTCAGTTTTTTATTATTTTTATGCATGAATTTGGGTACCTGGAGTGACTACTAACAGAAAAAAAACCAACCCTGTCAGAAAGAAAGCCGAGGATCAGATCCACATTGCACCGGACCCCCATGGTCCCTCCTGCAGGTGGTGAGCCCACTGGAGGGCGGACCCATGTAGCTCCTTTGGGCTGAGCCCAGCCGGGTTCCATGGGCAGAAACCGGGACACCAGGCGCTTGCAATCGAGCCCCTCCCCCAGACCTGGCTCCAGGGCGGGGCCCCGGTAACCCCATACCGGGCGGAGTACACTGAATCCTTGATATTTCATTCATCATACAATACGTATGGCATATCGGGCTTGTTGCTATGAACTATCCGGTCCCTATATGGCCATTACAAGAGTTTGGTTCGTATTGCCAACACCCAGTCAAACTCGTTTCCAGTGAGAGTTGCACTCTGCCAGGGCTGCCCTTTGTCACCGATCCTGTTCATAATTTTTATGGACAGGATTTCTAGACGCAGCCAAGGAACAGAGGGTGTCATGTTCAGTGACCACATGATCTCATCTCTGCTGTTTGCGGATAATGTTGTCCTGTTGGCTTCATTGAGCAATGACCTACAGGTCTTGCTGGGACGGTTTGCTACCGAGTGTGAAGCGGCTAGGATGAGAAGCAGCACCTCCAAGTCCGAGTCCATGGTCCTCACTCGGAAAAAGATGGATTGTCTTCTCCAGGTTGGGGACAACCTCCTGCCCCAAGTGAAGGAGTTTAAGTATCTCGGGGTCTCATTCACAAGCAGCATCTGCAGTGATGCAGACATTGTACTGGTCTGTTGTGGTGAAGAGGGAGGTGAGCTCTAAAGCAAAGCTGTCGATTTACCGGTCAATCTGCTGTACGTTCCTACCCTCACCTATGGTCATGAGCTTTGGGTAATGACCGAAAGAATGAGATCGCGGATACAAGCGGCTGAAATGAGCTTTCTCCGTAGGATTGCTGGGCTCACCCTCAGAGATAGGGTGAGGAGCTCAGTCATCCGGGAGAGGCTCAGAGTAGAGCTGCTGCTCCTCCACATTGAAAGGGGCCAGTTGAGGTGGTATGGGCATCTGATCAGAATGCCTTTCGGACGCCTCCCACTTGAGGTGTTTTGGGCACATCCCACTAGGAAGGGACCCTGGGGCAGACCCAGGACATGCTGGAGAGACTACGTCTCCCAGCTGGACTGGGAACACCTTGGTATCCTCTCTGAAGAGCTGGAGCAGGTGGCTGGGGAGAGGGAAGTCTGGGCTTCTCTGCTTGAGCTGCTGCCTCTGTGACCCGGACCCCCGGAAAAGTGGTAGAAAATGGATGGATGGATGGATGGACAACCCTGTCACATTCTTTGGGCGCTGTTCTGATTTGCCTGCAACTGATTCTCCACCCATTTCTATGAAGGTGGGAGTAGATATGTTCCTGTGACCAAACAAAGCTTAGCAAACACTATGTTTCTACTCACTATAAGCACCTCCCTGAACATCTGTGTTTATAGCTAATTCATTAATTTATTAATTCAGAAATAATCTCATGGCTCACTTCCAGATGTTATTCTTACTTCTTACATTTTGGCTGGGATAGCCTTGAGGTGCGTTCAGACCAAAACGCGAAAACATGAATTTTTCGCGAGGTCCAATTACATGTAAAGTTAATGTAAAGCTGTGAACTAGTTTACTCGACACTTTTACTCTGATGATGGAACGAATCTCAAGGCCAATTAGTTACCGCTACCAACTCAGACGTGAATGTGTAAATTTGTATGTATTCACATGTTTAACCGGAGTGGTGGCCTAGTTGACAGGGCATCTGCCCCACAACCGGGAGGTTGGGGGTTCATGTCCTGGCCAGGTCATACCAAAGACCATATAAAAACGGTACTTCCCACCTTCTAGCTTGGTGCTCAGCGTAATAGAATGTGGGGAAGGAGAAGTTGTTTGTGGCAGCGCCCTGCATGGCAGCGACCCCTCTGATTCTACATGTGATTAGCATTGTAGATAGTAGAAACGTAATTTCGTTCTACTGTACATGATTGGCTGTATGGACTGAATGACAACAGAGATGGCTTCTTCTTTACATTGAGTCAGCATGTAATTAAGTGTGTGAAAAATTCACTTCACGTTTGATATGAAAGCACCATTATAATCAAAAGCAGACAGGTTAGCTGAGTTAGGCTAGCCTTGACATAACTCACCCACCCCATCCATTATCTGTGAGCCTAGCTCGATCATATACCATCAGCTGACCAGATCTCATTCTATATCATTTTATCTTATTTTAATATGGTTAATTATTACTCAGTCTGGGATGGCTCCTCCATCGGCAATGGTTAACCGCAGACAGCAGAGCCATGATTTAAGCTCCTTTCTGTGCTTATACCCCAGAGACTGGTCTTTTACCTTCTTACACTCAGTCAATTTGACATTAGTTATCTCAGGCTGTGTCCTAACTGAGCTAGCCAGCTAATGTTATTTATAACACCAGCCTAATTGTGAAGAAGCATATTCAGTCTGGGTTGAATAATGTCCTTTATTTTGACCAAAGCATTTCATAGACATTTCATTAATACCTCTGAGAACTGTGTCAGCCTTTGATAAAGGGGGATAATACAGTGCATCCAGAAAGTAGTCACAGTGCTTCACTTTTTCCACATTTTGCTATGTTACAGCCTTATTCCAAAATGGATTAAATTAGTTTTTTCCTGAAAATTCTACACACAATACACCATAATGACAACATGAAAAAAGTGGGGTGTGGGGTCACTCGCCACCTCTGGTGAAGACCTCCTTAGCCTACTCGCATGCCATCGGGACTCATCATCCAGTTCAAAAGTGTCTGGTCCTCTCAGTCTCATGACCGTCCGTGGCCCAACCCACAGCAGTTGGAGCTCGTGGGCTCGGACAGGGTGCCTGATCCAGACCTGATCCGCCATCTCAAGCCCGTGCCCCCTCACCCGATGCTTCCTGTCAAACAGTTCCTTCATTTTCCATTGGCGCTCAGTGACCCGGTGCCTCAGTGCCCCTGAGTCCTTGCCCCACTCCATCTGTGCCAGCCCCAGTTGTCTCACCAGAAGCGGAAACTCATGTCCCAACATTAGTGCAGCCGGAGAACGTCCTGTCGTGGTGTGCACCGATACTCTATAATGGAGTACGGTGTTGTTGAGGGCATCAGCGAACGTAAACCTATCCGCTAAATAGGCCCTTAGACCATTCTTAAGCGTCCTGTTTATCCTCTCAACGCCCCCACCCCCCGTTAGCCTGCGGGTGGTACATCGTAGTCTTGATGTGCTCAACCCCTCTGACTCTCAGGAACTCCTCAAAAGCCCCAGAAATGAATTGCAGGCCATTGTCAGTGGTGATAGAGCTCGGGGTCCCCCATCTGGCAAACAACAACGCCAGGAAACCCGTGATCACTTCAGTTATCACTGAGCCAGTCAGGAGCACATCCGGCCATTTAGAGAACAGGTTATACGCCACCACAAGGAACCTGCTACCGGGGAGGCTGCGTGTAGTTCTCCGCAAATGTCCAATTAGACGTGTTCCCAGGGTCCAGCAAGGAACGTAACCGGTTTTAGGGGAAGGGGTGGTGGTCCTCCAGTCTTCCTGCTCTCCAGGCATGGCACACAGTTCTTCACCATCATCTCTATGTCCTTGTCTATTCCTGGCCACCAAACTGAGACCCTGCTGCGTTGTTTGACCTTGACCACCCCCAGGTGCCCCTCATGCAGCATTTCCAAAACTCGTCCTCTCAGAGCTGCTGGGATGATGGCACACTGCCCTCTAGCCACACATACATCATTCCAGCAGCTGAACTCATCCCTAAACCGATGGAACAGGGCCAGTTCACCCAGCGCACCCGTTGGCCAGCCCTCTCTGATCACCAAGCGCAGCCTTTTCATCACCTGGTCACTCTCCGAAACCTCCCTGAATTCCTGAGGGGACACAATTTTTCGGAGTGCCCCCTGCAGAGCGTGGACCAGTTCCATCTCATCTGAGTCCACCGCCCCTAAGTATGATGCCGGAGCGTGCGTCGGGGCCCTAGACAGAAGGTCCGCCATGACATTGTCTTTGCCCGGTGTGTACCTTGTCTCAAAATTGTAAGCCCTCAGTCTCTCAGACCATCTGTGGATCCTCAGTGGCCTGTGTCCCAACCCTGAGGTCTCGAGCAGAGTCATGAGCGCTCGGTGATCTGTTCTCAGCATGAAGTAATGCCCGTAGAGGTAGATATGCCACTTCTCTCTTCCTCTACATCGCACTGTTAGCGCGCAAACCTCCGCACTCGTCGGGAAATTGCTCTTAGTTGGCCCCTCGCTAACCTTAGCCGTTACCTCCAACTGGGCCACTGACTCTTCTTCTCTTTGTACCAGGTCCAGCACTTCCTCCCACGATAGTGACTCTTTAGCTACTCTTAGCTTGGTCACTAGCCGTGTGCAACCGGTGCCGTGCACTAGCTTGTCCCTCACTACTCCGTGTGCTCCTGCTCCGAAATCGCACTTCTGTGCTAAGCTAAGGAGCTCTAGTAGAAACAAACGTGGTGACTCACCCTTCCGTTGCCGTCGCTTGAAGAATTCACATTGACTGTCCGTGATCGTAGAGGTGTCACCAAACAAGCTGTCCATGGCCTTCAGACCTTCCTCCAGCGAGCCGCCCTGGCACAGCCCGAAAAAAATTTGCTGTCCCTCAGCGCCAAGACACTGAATCATTACAGTCCTCCATCTCTCCTCGCTAACCAATCCCAGGTCTGCCGCCATCATATTTATATCGAAGCTCTGCTTCCATTGAGCCCATGAAATCGCCAGCAAGCCCAGGTGCTCTAGAAACACTGGCATCTGTCCTACATACGCTGCCATTGTTCTCCTCATCGCCAAATGTTATGTCTTAATAACGGAGAGTCAAGAAGGAGGTCTGAAAATTCTCCCTTTATTGAACCAAGTTCACAGATATATATAACCCCAGCTGTAGCCCGCCTGACATCACTCTGACCCCAGGCTACGGCAAGCCCCAAGGCCCAATTCCCTTGTGCCACACTTTGTTGATGCACCTTTAGCAGTAATTACAGCATCAAGTCTTTTTGAATATGATGCCATAAGCTTGGCACACCTATCTTCAGGCAGTTTGGCCTATTCCTCTTTGCAGCACCTCTCAAACTCCATCAGGTTGGATGGGAAGCGCCGGTGCACAGCGATTTTCAGATCTCTCCAGAGATGTTCATTTAGATTCAAGTCTGGGCTCTGGCTGGGCCACTCAAGGACATTCACAGAGTTGTCCTGAAGCCACTCCTTTTATAGCTTGGCTGTGTGCTTAGGGTCGTTGTCTTGCTGAAAGATGAACCGTCATCCCAGTCTGAGGTCAAGTGTGCTCTGGAGCAGGTTTTCATCCAGGATATCTCTGTACATTGCTGCATTCATTTTCCCTCTATCTTGACTAGTCTTCCAGTTCCTGCCACTGAAAGTCATCCCCACAGCATGATGCTGCCACCACCATGCTTCTATGAAGGGATGGTATTGGTCTAGTGATGAGCAGTGCTTGGTTTCCTCCAAATATGACGCCTGGCATTCACGCCAAAGAGTGGCTTCCGTCTGGCCATTCCATCATACAGGCCTGATTGGTGGATAGCTGCAGAGGTGGTTGAAAACCACAAAAACACATTTGGTTGTGTGTAGAATTCTGAGGACAAAAATGAATTAAATCTATTTTGGAATAAGGCTGTAACATAACAAAATGTGGAAAAAGTGAAGCGCTGTGAATACTGTCCGGATGGACTGTATGTCCCCTTTAAACCTGTCCTTCAGTCATGAAATTCTGTTTTTGATTTTCTCTGCTTGCCATGCATTGCTCATCTTCACAGCATTAGGGACAGACCTGCTGTGGTTACCACTGTGCCACCCATTGGTTAACAACAAAATTCTATGGTTTTTAGTTTGTCCAGCCATATATTTCACTTAGAATGTGATACAGTTTGAACAAAAAAAATCCTTTTATTTTGACAGAAGCAAAAAGAACAGAATTCAAACCTTATAATGACTGCCAGCTGGACAATTTATGACATAAGGACAGCCCATGGATGGAGAGAGGTCTTTGACGAGGCCCCGTCAGACTAGGGCAAAATGCACAGCAGAGGCTGGCGACTGGAGAACCGCAACCTGGAAAGGGCACCTGCATTCTGCCTTGGAAAATCAGGGCCCTCGCCCGCTCCACGCCACGGCACACCGCACCCCCACACTCCAAGGACCAACAATCCAAACATGATGCAAAAACAAAAGCCAGGGAGCCACAATCACACAGCGGATAGGGTTGTTTCCAGTTTTTATTAGAAGTCTGATGTTATAAGTTCTGTGTATTTTTGACTTAAGGATGACATTTCTTGTTTATTTCATTCTTCTCTGTGCTTACCAACTTTGCTGCGCTCCTGTGACTGAATTGTGGATGTGCACTGAGCAATGCCTGCGCTCCTGATCACTCCGTTCCAAACACAGCCACCTGACTGCTACTACCAACGTGGCCATGATGTCACCGAAGCTTGAAGAGCACGCTCATTGCCCGTGTGTGTGTGTGTGTGTGTGTGTGTGTGTGTGTGTGTGTGTGTGTGTGTGTGTGTGTGTTTGATTGTCACCGGTGCTATTACATGCACTGATGCTCAGCTAACTGCCACTGAAAGTTGCTGCAATTCACTCAGCTACTCCCACAGCAGGACAACCTGGTGACATAGATGTGGATCAAGGGGGTCTGGGTGGACAATTTTTTTCTTTAAAATTTGCAGCTTTTCTCATAAATTTGTATCTTTTTCTCATTAATTTACTACATTTATGTGGAAATGTAAAACGTTTTTTCTTGTAAATTAACATTTTGCATCTTACATTGGCAACTTTTTCTAATAAACTTGCCGCTTTTCTTTCAAATTTGCAACTTTTTTCTTGCGAATTTGACACTTTGTCCTCACAAATCTGCTGTTTTTTGCATCTTAAACTTGCTATTTTTTTCTTGTGAATTTGTAAGCTTTTTTCTAGTACATTTGTGAGTTTGTTCTTGTAAATTTACATATTTTTTCTCATAAATTTGCAACTTTTTCTGGAAAATTACTTTTGTAAATTTGCAATTTTCTTTCTAATAGATTTATGACTTTTTTCTTGTAAATTTGCAGCTTTTTTCCTATAAGTAAACGTTTGTACATTTTTTTTCTCATAAATTTGTGACTGACTACAATAACACTTAAAATGCCCCCTCAATATTTACTCAGTATTTACCTCCAGTGACCTCGGGCCCACTGGAAAAAACAAATGTGGACTGAACATTTGCGGACCCCTGGTATAGAGTGTAGAGGAAGAAGAACGTTTGAACACTGCCATTAGTGGTTATAACTTAGACATAATAGAATTAAGCCAAAAAATCAGTAATTGATCACTAGGTGGTTTAGTAATTACACCTAGCAAAAATGGTGCTTCTAGATGTCTTTTAAATGAGTATAAAATGTAATATTTCACTCAGATCCACATGGTGAGGACATCGATGGCCTCACTCACACCTTCACGGGCTACCTCAGCTTCTGTGTGGACAAATCCGTTCCCACCAAGACCATACGGCGTCACTCAAACAACAAACCCTGGATCAACCCTGAGATAAAAACACTTCTGAGAGAGAAGAAGAGGATCTTCAGGTCGGGGAACAGGGAGATGCTGAAGTCCGTACAGAGGGAGCTGAGGAGAAAGATCAGAGAAGGCAAGGACAGCTTCAGGAAGAAGATGGAGGACAAGCTGCAACAGAGCGACATCAGCGGGGTCTGGAGAAACCTCAAAACCATCTCGGGGCTCCAGAATACCTCCCCCCAGGCCACGGGGGGCAGGGAGTGGGCGAACAACCTGAATCTGTTTTTCAATAGGTTTGACCAACCGCCCTCCCCCCTGTCTGCACAACAACCACTGCTGCCTCTAAGAAATCAAGTCCTGCTACCCACTCCCCACTCCACCAACACCCCCCCCCCCACTCCCAACACACAGCCC
This sequence comes from Pholidichthys leucotaenia, assembly GCA_020510985.1. Lineage (NCBI taxonomy): Eukaryota > Metazoa > Chordata > Actinopteri > Cichliformes > Pholidichthyidae > Pholidichthys > Pholidichthys leucotaenia. The sequence continues at coordinate 35,674,777 of CM035845.1, read as the reverse complement.
CCCATCCTGACCCTGACCAAGACCCAGGTGAGGACGGAGCTGAGGAAGATCAAGGCGAGGAAGGCGTCGGGACCGGACGGCATCAGCGCAAAGCTCCTCAAGTCCTGTGCAGACCAGCTGTGTGGGATTGTGACGTATATCTTCAACATGAGACTGAAACTGGGGAGGGTACCACAGCTGTGGAAAACATCTTGTGTGGTACCTGTACCAAAAACTTCCCACCCCAAAGACCTGAACAGCTTCAGACCGGTGGCCTTGACGTCCCACTTGATGAAGACCCTGGAGAGACTGCTCCTTGCTCATCTCCGCCCCCTGGTGGAACCAGCGATGGATCCACTCCAGTTCGCCTACCAGCATGGCATTGGGGTGGAGGATGCGGTGATCTTCCTCCTTCACCGTTCTCTGTCCCACCTGGAGAAGCCCGGGAATATGGTGAGGATCATGTTCTTTGACTTCTCCAGTGCTTTCAACACCATCCAACCGATGATCCTGAAGGACAAGCTGCTGCGCGCAGGGGTGGACCAGCACCTGTCATCATGGATCCTGGACTACCTCACGAACCGGCCTCAGTTTGTGAGAACCCGGGACTGTGTTTCCGACACGATCATCAGTAGCACGGGGGCCCCCCAGGGAACGGTGCTGGCTCCCTTCCTGTTCACTCTTTATACTGCGGACTTCTCACACAACACAACACACTGCCATCTACAGAAGTTCTCTGATGACTCTGCGATCGTTGGTCTCATCTCCAGCGGAGATGAAGCTGAGTACAGAGGGCTTATCCAGGACTTTGTGGACTGGTGCCATCGGAACTGCCTCCAGATCAACGCGAGGAAAACTAAGGAGCTGGTGGTGGACTGCCGCAGGCATGGGCAGCCCCTCACAGCACCAGTAAATATACAGGGAACAGACATCGAGATGGTGACATCCTACAAGTACCTGGGTATTCATCTGAACAATAAACTAGACTGGTCACACAATACTGATGCACTCTACAAGAAGGGACAGCGCAGGCTGTTCCTGCTGAGGAGACTCAGGTCTTTTGGTGTACAAGGGGCGCTGCTGAAGTCATTCTATGACACGGTGGTGGCATCAGCCATCACTTTTGGAGTGGTCTGCTGGGGCAGTGGCATTACTGCAGCCGATAGGAAGAGACTGAACAAACTGATTAAGAAAGCTAGCTCTGTCCTGGGGCAACGCCTTGATCCGATGGAGGAGATAGGAGAGAGAAGGACGGTGGCTAAACTGTCATCTCTGCTGGAGTCCGAGTTCCACCCTATGCAGGACATACTGGATGCACTGAGGAGCTCATTTAGCAGCAGACTACATCATCCCAGGTGCACAACCGAGAGGTTTCGTAGGTCCTTCCTACCAACGGCTGTCAGACTGTACAACCTAAGCAGGGCTGCTCGCAGAGATAGCAAAAAGACGTAACAAACTAATAGTTTTTTGAATGCAAAAGATGCAATAGACTTACACAATGGTCCTCTCCGGCATACAACTAGGAACATACCGGTCGCTATGGAGGGTGAGAATATGTATGGGCACATAATCATACCATGTAGGATAACTAAATAGACGGTTATGCTGTTTCATCCCACCTAGCAACAATGCTCTGCACTGTGTGTGTTTATATATTTACATATTTATTCCATCTAGCTACAATGCTCTGCACTGGGTGTGTTTATATTTATATATCTATATATTTATTCCATCTAGCTACAATGCTCAGCACTGGGTGTGTTTATATTTATATATCTATATATTTATTCCATCTAGCTACAATGCTCCGCACTGTGTTTTTATATATCTACATATTATTCCATCTAGCTACATTGCTCCGCACTGTGTGTGTTTATATACTTGCATATTTATTCCACCTAGCTGCAATGCTCCGTACTGTGGGTGTTTATATATTTACATATTTATTCCATCTAGCTACAATGCTCTGCACTGTGTGTTCATATATTCATATATTTATTCCATCCAGCTACAATGCTCTGCACTGTGTGTCTGTGTGTGTGTGTGTGTATATATATATTTTATAGTAATATGTACATATGTATATTAGCTGCTCTTGCTTGTTTTTTTTTTTTTGTTTTTTTTTTTTTTCTTGCCTTCTGATTGTTGCTCTGAGTGTTGCTATCCCTGTGCTGTTGCAATCCTGGAATTTCCCCGTTGTGGGACTAATAAAGGCTTATCTTATCTTAGAATGTTTTGAATTTAATTCTGCACTTTGAGCAAATAGCAAAGTTCACATGTTGCCAAGTTTTGGGGTAAGAATCAAACTGCTCAGTATATGTATGCATGTGTAATGATTAAAAAAAATTATTTTGCATGCATTATTACTTTTTTTCTGCTAAATAAGGACATGCGTACACATTAAAGATAAGGGCCTGTTCACTGATGTTGCTGTATGTTTAACGTGCTTTTCATGACATCATTTACACTGCTGAATCAGACCACACTGCACACCATGTAAAATGCAAAGCTTTGTAAGCTGTTGGTTTCAGCTGCATTTTTGAACAAAAATGTACCTTTTTGGTAATAAATCAACAACTTATATGGTAAAACGTTTTTGGACATTTTTACCAATGGGTTGCCTTGAATTCCTTCACGAAAAGATGTCTTACTCTACATTTTATTTCAACAGATTTTAAGAATCATTCAAGCATTTGTTAGGTTGACAATGTTGTGACTTTCACACATTTTTCACCTGTTCCTGTTTTGATAAAGAGATGAGAGGGTGTCTTCCACAGAGCCCTGAGCTGGGGGTAAATAGAATGGATGCAAACCGCTGTGACGACCACCAGCCCAAACCACGGAGGATCTATCAACAACACCAACCACACACAGTCTATAAACAATTAAAAAGAAAAAGAAAACCACACAGGCCCTATTGCTGTTCTCATATTAACAGAGGATGTTTTCCAACATAGCAATCAGTCTAAATAACTGCACACTTTCAGGTGCACAAAAGCAGTCACAACTAAAAAGGATTAGATGATCTCAACTTAAAAAAGTAGAAAAAAGAGTAGAATATAAGAACTCGACTAACATTAATAGATTTGAACGTTGTTGAGAACTGTCATTTAAATATTCAACAGACGCTAGCAGAACAAACAAAGTCAGATAAATATGTCATACTCTACAAATTGCATTATTAAAGTGCTTTGGTGCAGTGCAAGGTATTTAAGTGTCTGAAAAACAACAGCAGTAATTAGGCATTACACAAGATCCCACTGAAAAATGTTCTTAAACATGGCTAACTGCTTCGAGGAATGCGGATAATACCCCATTTAATCCACATGCCAAGAATATGTGTAAAACAGTGCATATACATGTTGTGAAACTGCTATATCCCTAATGAAAACAGCAGAGACTTTATTGAAACACTGCAGCTGCATGGAAAGGACAAATGCATTAGGTCATGTATGGACCTTTTTCCAGTAGCTTAACCTTGAAAAGCAATCAGAAAACACCAGAAACACGAAGGCTTACGGTGAATGATATGTGGGAAGGGAGGCAGTGCCGGGGCGGGTGGTGGTGGTGGTGGTGGTGGGGGAGTTGTATACAACATATCAACGGTAAGTACTCATACCCAGCACACATGTTGAGACTGGCTAAGAAAACGACCTTGAGCGAGGATCAGTAAAAAGCTTCATTAAACCATTCGATTAACCTCTTCCTCTCATATGCTCCATAAAACTGATGCATGCATTTTAACCAGGCTTGGTCTTTCCTCATGAATCAGAGCTGGAGTCTTTGGCATTTACAGGACTGAGGCGGGCGAGAGTGGCCTGGTCACGTGGTGTCACTGAGTCTTCGCCATGCCAAACTAGCAGGCGCTGGCGTGAGTCACAGAGCAGGGTCAACTCTTTCACTAAAAGCTTCAAGGAGCCCATCATCCTTGAGATCTCATAGTCAAAAGAGCTGATTAAACAGGAACTTGCTCTTATGGTTTTTCTTTTGGTTGTGATTCACCCTTTTTTCGCAATTTTTCAGCCTGAGTACCCGTACTTTAGTACCACTACTTACCAATACCAAGAGCTGATGCCAGTAGTTGATAAAATGTTGTTTTCCCACTTTGTGTTTGTCCTGCTTTTTGCCTGCCACTGCTGTTTACCGTAAAGTATAAACTTCCACACATATCTGATGTGTCTCTCACAGTGCAATACTTCAGCAGTGCAGTCTCACAAAATGCACGTTATAAGTTGTATATTTATCCACCCTTAGAAAATGTGTAACATGCATGGAAAAGTGGCTTTATCCTGTGTATCACACGTTTTGTAAAGATGGGTAAAGTGGATAACCTTGTAAAGAGAAGGACAGCAGTACAAACAGCACCTTCTAGTGGTAATTATACCTCGGTGAAACAGAGGCATACAGTAATCAGTTAGTGTGTCGGTTTCTGGCTGTGTGGGTGTGTGTATCTGTCTGTCTCAGTCTCTCTGTCCACCTCTCTGTTTCAGCTCACCTGGTCAAACTTAAGTGGAACTAAAAGCTGATATCATTGAATCGCCATATTTTCTCAACTTATAATTTGCCAGAATTGCAAGATAAGGCTTTGTTTGCAAAATAAACACAAATTTAACTCACCTTTACCATTAATGCAGCTGCAAAAAAAAGGTATTGTATTTAACTATGCCCACCCACTAGAAGTGGCAGTCTGACTTTTTTACAGCTTTCTATGCTACCATGCCACAGGCACCGAGGCATTAGCACCTTGGTGCTTTCATTTTTTTTCAAGTCATTTAGTTTTAAAAAGGCTTGAAAAGAACCCTTACAGCAATGTGAGAGTCTCACCCTGGACACAGACAGGATAGCCGCCCACCATCCCCCACCCCCCTCTGCACTAGGAGGTCAGCAGTGCAGTAGCAGTTTCTCAAGCGGTGACAAAAGTGAATGTAGGACACACAGCTATGCACTGAAGGGAGAGACAGTGACAGTTACACGGTGTACCACAGTGGACCAGCGTGTGAATTATACACTTGGTCGTGAGATAGATAAGGCCAATTTTGCACCTGATTCTCCGCTTCCACCAATCGTAGGGAAAGTCTTGATCATCTTGGTGGGTCTACCAATGTTGTCAGAAACTTTAAAATAAAGTTCTGTACCAGAATACCTAAGAACACCACAATATCACCACCAAAAGTGGCAAGAATAGACTCAACTTATAGTGAAACTCACACAGGTGAGAGAAATCCCACTCAGGAGGAGGTTACATCATCACAAAAAGGTGGACTAGAAGATGGTGAACACAGGCTAACAGGGAGAAACCTTTCAAAATAAACAGGAAGTAGGCTACAAGATCTAGCCAAGGAAGTGCTATAAAATAAACCTGAAAGGCAGAGAACTAGACAGGCAAAAAAATAAGGCAAGAAATACTTTTAAGATACATCAGGGATAAGGGAGACTACAATTAGATGAGAATAATACAAGAATAATTTTAACAAGAAACTGGAAAACCAGGAATAAGACAATATTAAAAAGTCCAAAATGACAGTGAAATAAACTCCTAGAGTGGACATGGTCACATATTAAAGAGACTGAAAGAGCGCGTGAGTCGTATGATGTGGGCTTGTTTTTACAGATCAAGTCTGTCAGCACTGGTCTGAACTCCAGTTGTTTGTGAATGGAAACTCACTTACATTGCTGCACTTCAAACACCAAAGGAACAAACGCATCACAACTATTATTTATTTATTATCATCCTATTTGTCTCTCACATTTTCACAATCTGTGAAAATTTTAAAAATCTTTTAGTGCTGGTCAGACCTTACACAGAAAACTGGCAGTGAAAGCATATACAATGTACTCAGTGTAACTCCTCTGAGTTTTCGCGCCATGGCCCCATTCTCTTTGTACATCAATGTTTCATCAGGATGGAGTCATCATCATCATCATCATTGCAGTCTGTCAGGGTCGACAATGACTGTTTCATTTAGGTCTGATCAGATTCCTCCACGCAGCTCTGTCCTTCGCCTTCCACTGCCAGGAACTCCTGACCTTGTTAACCCGGACGACGTCCGTAAAGTGCATTGTGAACTGATGTAAAAAGGAATAAAGATGTTGACATGTGTTTCATATGTATGGTACATGGAGCAATCACTAGAGGAGACCGTGAGGTCCCCCACAGACACGCCACATTTGCTCAATCTGTGCTATTAGTGAGGGACACCAAGATCTGGAATAATGTACCACACTAAACACTTTTAAGACTCATCTTAAAAATTGACTTTTAAACCAAAACTGTGCCCATAACTAGTGGTTTCTCTGCGGCATACACACATATATATATGTGCCTGTGCATCACCCACATATGCCCCGCCTCTTTCTTGTTGCTGTTGTTTGTTGTTGCTGTGAGGTGCTCAGATGTGTGTGTGTGTGTGTGTGTGTGTGCATACACAGCACTTCACTTGTGTGACATTTGAATGTTTTATTTTGTAACACCGTAACTCTTGCAGAGATAAACAAACCTATCATCTGGTCAGTCACTGCAACAGATACTAGAATCAGTTTGTCTTGGCCTGTCCTTGCCACTGATCATACCTCCATCTGCCAAGAATGTGCTGCTAGTCCAGCAAAAGCTAGCGGTATTCAAATACAGGATGGAGTATCTGTACAAATATGAGTGAGATATAACCCAATGCTGGTATTGATACATCGACAGCTTCTGGAGTTTTAAAAAGTAAAAATGGAAGTGGAATCGGCTCCCAGCTTGTGTTTGGGAGCAATTGACCCTTCCCTAGCACTTTTCATTTCGATAAATCTATTTAGAGCTGAACCTATAATTCTGAAAGATCCTTAAGAATGCCACTGTAGGCCCAGAACACTGGGGTCCTTTCACAATCAACTGGGAACATTTACGTCACTGTTTTCACTTGCCACCTATATGCCACTAACACTTGTCTTGTCTCACTTACAGTTTAAACATCTGAGACCTCCTGAAATAAGACAGCCACAGTGAGCACCACTCCTTGCTTTCCCTCAAAATTAATACACAATTATTGTGTGCAACTTATGTATATCAATAACTTAATAACTGTTTGCTTTTGCTAACTCAACAGGTCAAGGTACCCAGAGGAGAATTCTTCAAAGTTAGTCCCCCCCCACTTCCCAAAAACTGTCGCCAAATCTTTGCCCAGATGGATGGATCATTCATTTTATCTTTAAATTGCACCTTACAATAGAAGTGGCTTGCCAACATCATATAAATAAAAAAAACTTTCATATTGCTATGTCAGCTCCGGAGACAGTTTCATTGCTTATTACAGATAAAAGAGTCATTTTTTCCATGATTACCTCCATCTTATCATCAGTCTTTCATGGTTTGCACCCTACAATGTTTAATCAAGCATTTTAATATAAAAACTACATCCTGAGGGGAAAGAGGGCAGGCTGATTAAAAAAACAAATTCCTCCAGAGCTTGAAGGTTTCATGGACTGATTTATTTCCCCACTAACTGCTCCTTTAAGATATTTTGGAACCTAGACTCCTGGGCCGTAAAGTGACCTCAAATGGACAGATTAGGCTAGGTCATTCACTTCAGAGGGTGCACAGATATACTTTGGGAGAATATTAGGTCTCTTTTAAGCTTAGCGTGATCAAATTTTTGCATTAGACTGGTCAACTTATCCAATTAAAGTTGTAAAACGCATGGCTCTCATCCAGGCGAGACGGCAGATCCTTGGGGCGTTGGAGCAGTTGTGGGAGGCTGAACCCTATCAACCTCTTCAATGACGGAGCAACCCTCGCCACATACTTCAGTTAAGGATTAGAGCCTTTCATCTTGCTCAGACCGCCGGCAGCACACAGGCATCTTTGAGGCCAGATATGGCTTGTAGTAACATCAGTGAGGTCCAGATTTGTAAAGCCGTTTCCCAGCTTTGGGCTTCTGTGGTCTTTCTTCTTCTCGGGTGCATATAATCACTCTTTTACTTCTCTCTCATTTAACATGGCAACTTCACAGGAGTTCAAGAACATTCTACAGCAGCAGTTTATTGCCTTAAGTGAGAATTGTGTTAAAACATGCAAAAAATTTGAAAGCACTGATACGAATAGACAGTCTTCTTAAAAACCACAATCCAGATCCTCAAACCCAGCACCATCGATCTGGTCAACACAAATGAGCAGAAATATTGAGCTGATAAAGGACAGAACTGTTCCATATTCAATTCTCCCCACAGGCAAACTCACTTATACAAAGCAAGTACTATTTGCTATAATCCCCCACCTAAGTGCACATCTGATCTGACCTCCGTGATCTATCTCTGCTGCTTTTGGAGCACTGTTGCTCTATGAACATGACAAATAGCTTATTGATCAGCAGATGTCGTTGTTAATGCCCCGGTGTTAAAGGCTGCAGCTGCAGTTACCCGCTCCATGCAGGCAGTCCCAAGTCTTCAGCATGTCCAGCTGAGTCTCGGACTTCCCCCCTCTTCATCACCACCCCATCGCTTAGCAGCCACCCTCCTCGTCGCTCATCATCTCCCTCCCTGTCCTCTAAGGTGTGGAAGGGGTCACAGACAAGCGACATCTGCTCCAACAGGCAGAAAGAGGCAGGTGAGACCAGCTTTGGGCCATGTGACCTGACAGTGCTCAACTTTGGCCACATTAAAAGGAAAAAAAAAACAAGGTCAAAAGATTGAGGGAAAACTTTAAAATAAAGCCAGCTCAGCACAGTGGCAAATAGTGGGAAAACTAATCTGCATTGTTTTAATCCACAGGGAAGATTACACAGTCACGGTGCCTTGATGCAGCAGCTTGTCAGAAGGAGGTCACACAAACACTCTCCACCCGTCAGGCTTTTCAGCACTGCGGAGCTTCCATATGTCCCTCCCACACGTCTGTCACTCTGCAAACTCTTTAATAAACTCTAATTTCCTCAACACAACCAACAACCTCTGACTCAAATGTTTGTTACCAGCATATCAAGGCCACCACTAATGAGACGGTGAACCTTTTTAAAAACGCATTTCATCGGGCTTAATGAGAGCTCACTGAAAACGAATGATGAATAACTGGAAACCCTGGGTTCGTGTCTGACTGTATGTCGTGTCTGATGTTGCCAAATTTGGATTTGCTCCATCTGATGTTGACAGTGTGCTGTGGAGCTTTTGTTTCCGTCTGTCAAGGACGTGGTCACATTGAATGGGGCAAGCAGGAAAGCCCGGCCAGCATCCCACTGGGGCTTTGTGCTCCATTGAGCAATGATGCTGCGACCGAGTGGGAGAGGTGGTGAGTGAGCATCTGTGTGCACAGGCAAGGAGCTTTAGGAAGTTGAGGATACAGCAGATGTTTCTGACGCAGCAAAAATAAGCTGGGAATTATTTTTAACTAGATTAATGTAATCAAATGAAATGAACCCAAGCAATCAAAGGTGTATCAACTCGACTCGCATGTAGTAAACTTTCACACCTGAGATCTATTTGCATTCTTGTTGTTCTTTTGGAGGTATAGGTTCCTAAGTAGACAAATCAGATTTCAACTGCACTGTCAAACGGCTGTGGAGGCAACAGTTAAGAATGGAATAACACACTAAGAACTGGACCAAAAGTAAACTTCAGTCTATGTAACAAATTAGCAGTATCAATCGCATTCCCAAGCCATCACATGCTGGCACTTTGTCAAGATCTGTCAGTTTTCAACTGAAATTTGAGTCCTCACCAGCAGCTGCTGTAGCCACTTTTTCGCCTCCTTCTCCTGTCTCTCCAAAATGTCCGCTGGTCCCGAGAGGAAATCCCCAGACGACAGCAGGGTCAGTGGATTCTGCTATCCCTGGTTCTGCGTCACCACCACGCCCAGAGAGGGAGAGAAGAGCCGGCTGTATCCCCGAACTGGTACCAATGAATGAGCACCCCCTGGTTCCGGCAACGAGGGATCCAGCACCATCGAAGCCCAAGCCTCCACCTGTTATCATACCTGCGGGCACGGTGCCTTCATGTTCCTCTGAAGACCCCAAATTCACCGTAACTACCAAAAGGGATGATCCCGGGCCTGCTGCAGCAGGAACCACCATGCTCCGGAAATACAGGCAAGTAAACCCTTGTTCTCCAATACAAAAAATAAATATTCTTGCCTGACTCCCGGAGAAGAAAACCAGTCCATGCAGTCCGCTGGGTTTTCTCTGCCTGCTGCAAATAACTGTCTCTCACCTCCTACCCTTGTGTCTTCTCCTTTCGCCCCTGAGTGTCCACCAACCCCGGGATCCAGCAGTCGGATGATGGAGGAGCCTGCGGGTCCGGGGAACCACATCCCAGCCTCGCATCTAAGGACAGGACAGAGGGAGAACGCTGCCTCCGACCCGAAGCCTGCGCCAACGAGAGAGTGTCCACTGGCTTCGACTACCCAGGACCCAGTGCTGACAGGGAGATCATCTCCAGAACCCACACCGGAGGAGCCGCCTTCATGGGTTACCTCGCTGGAGGAGATTAGGACCGCACCAACCACCTTGCCTGCTGCAGAAGTCCCGGCAGCAGAGTTTGAGCCGGACCTCCGATGGACCAAACCTAATACATCGTCGCCTGGATCGCCGGAGTCCTGGACGGTGGTAGAGCTTGAGTAAAGGCAAGTACACTCCTTTGTCTCTGTTCCCCTTTTGGAGAAATCTTGCCTGGCTCTAGGTGGGGAGAGTCAAGTGCAGCCATCAGCTGCACCTGAGCTTACCCCACCAAGCTCCACCGCTACCAGTGACCCTGACCCTGTGTATGTGCATCTTTTGTCTGTTTTCTCCCAGGGTTACCAATAATGATCGACCTGTGCCAGATGTCTCCATGGATTCAGGCTCGCCATCCGAGATCGCCATGGGTCCAGTTCTTCCTGCTGAGGCCGTCGTGGATGCTTTGTCCCAGCACAGGACCTCCATGGGCGCAGCATTGACCCAGTCTGGGCCCACCGAGGGTGCAGCCCCGCTCCTGCCCGGAGCCACCAAGGGTGCAGCTCCACTCCTGCCCGAAGCCACCGAGGGTGCAGCTCCGCCGCTACCCGGAGCCACAGAAGGTGCAGCTCCACTCCAGCCCGGAGCCACCGCAGGTGCTGCCACATTCCAGCCTGGAGCCACCATGGGTGCTGCCACGCTCCAGCCTGGAGCCACCGCAGGTGCTGCAACGCTCCAGCCTGGAGCCACCATGGGTGCTGCAACGCTCCAGCCCGGAGCCACTGTGGGTGTGTCAACGCTCCAGCCCGGAGCCACCGCGGGTGTGGCAATGCTCCAGCCCGAAGCCACCGCGGGTGCTACCATATCCCAATCCGGGATCACCGGAGGTGCTGCCGATCAAGCCAAGGCCAACATGGGCCCTTCCCCTCTTTTGCCGGTCACCACCGTGGTCCCCTCTTCCCTGTCGGATGTCCTCATGGTTGCCTCCGAAGTGCCAGGCGCGGTCAGGATTCCTCATCCTCGGCTCTCCTCCCATCACTGGGCCTCACCGTGGGGGAGCCGCCTCCTGGGCCGCCCCTTCTATCCAGGTGGCTAAAAAACTCTGGTCGGCCGCCTGATGGACTGAGCCGTTGGGTTGGGTGGCCCATGTTCTCCAGCAGGCCACCTGACTCATTCCACCTCGCTGTCCGCCAGGTCTGGGACTTTGGTCAGCCCCCTGAACTTTTTAGCTCCTTGGCCCGGGGGGCTTAATTTATTATTTTTGGTTGTTGTGGGCCCTGAGTGGGGTTAGTTTTATTCCCTCCTGGCCTGTTCCCCCCACCACTCACCCTTGATGGGTTATTGCTGTGCCTACGGGTGGAGGGGGGCAGGTTTTTTTCTTTTTCTTTTGGTGTTACCATGGGGTGTCTGGGCTCCACCCCTTGAGAGGGGAGCTCTGCCATGAACTGAGCACTGGAGATTACTATTAGACTCAGTTTCATGGCGTTTTTCCTGTTTATTTCTGTTGCACTTTATGCCAGTTGGGTTTAGGTGTTTTGTGTTGCTTGCCATTTTTCTGTTTGTTAGTGTCTTATATTTATTCTGTATTTATTTTTATTTAATTTGCTATCTCATCCTGTATTTCTCTGTTTCCTTTCCTGTTGACAGCTGTCAGGAGCGTGAAGCTTTTGTGGGCATGCCCTGTCAGCTGTCAGTTGGGTTTGCCTCCCTCACAGTCACAGCTGATTCCAGTTAAGTATCTTTTCTTTCCCCTGCCCATTCAGATGCCCACACCTGTGATTCATTATGTTCTGATGCCTATGTAAGGGGCTCTGTGCCATCCTACTATCAACCCTCAACCACTGTCGTTCTACAAATGTGTTATTGTACTGCATTTTCCTTGTTACCCTAGCATGCGCTCCACAAGGGGTTGTCTCCAGGTTTAAGCCGGCGACTCCCTCGCCTTAGCCTCTGCTATTTGGCTAACCTGTGTCTCAAATTCCTGCCTTTTGGTTCATTATTGTTTGTTGTTTTTTCATGCACTTTTTCTTCATTAAAATTTGCAAACTCACGGCCAGCGTTTGGTGCCTTTTTCTCTGCCCTGAAGGGAGTGTGTGACACAGTTAGCTTTTCATGAGTGTAATTTGAAGGCAAGCTTTTTCCGGTCCACTACCCAGTGTTTCAAATACAGTCAAAATCATTCAATTTCCACTGCAAATTAGGTTTATTGGCAGCTGTTTGCAATCAAATCAAACTAGAACAATTTAAATAGCTCAACACAATTAATATCATAAGTGGTTTCTCCAAATTCAACACAAAATGCCACTTTTAATTATTACTGCAGTCTCAAAATTATTCAACCCCTTCATGACAAGGATCTTTAGTGCTTAGTAGAGCAATCTTTTGCTGTTATGACCTGCTGCAAATGTGATACATAGCCAGACACCAGCTTCTGGCAGCATTCCTGAGGAATTTTAGCCCATTCCTCATGGTCAAAGACCTCCAGTTCACTAATATTCTTGGGTTTGTGTACTGCACCCGCCTTTTTCAAATCCCACCAGACATTTTCAATGAGGTTCGAGTCAGGTGACTGTAATGGCCACTCTAGTATCTTCCAGAACTTCTTCTGAAACCAAACCTTGGTGGATTTTGAGGTATACTTGGGATCATTGTCCTGTTGGAAGGTGTAATGATGCCCTAGCTTCAGCTTCCTCACACACAGCATGACATTTTCTCCGAGGATTTCCTGATATTTGATTGAATCCATCTTGCCTTCCACATGCTGCACATTTCCAGTGCCAGAGGAAGCAAAGCAGCCCTAGAGCATCACTGAACCACTGCCATGCTTCACTGTTGGCAGGGTGTTCTTTTCAGCATATGCTTCATTCTTCCTCTTCCAGATACACTGCTGATCCATAGTCCTGAAAAGTTCCAGTTCTGTTTCATCGCTCCACAGAACAGAATCCTAAAACCTCTTTGGCTTATTTAGTTAGTTTTGAGCAAATTTGAGCTGACTGTCCTTGTGCTTTTGGGTCAGTAGTGGTGTACATCTTGGAGTTCGGGTATGGACCCCTTCAGCATTTAGTGTGCGTCTTACTGTGGAAACTGAAACCTCAGTGCCTGCTGCCACCAAGTATTGCTGCAGGTCTTTTGCAGTCAGTTGAGGGTTTTTGACCACCTACCTCCTCTAGTTCAACCTTTGTTGAGCCACAGAACCCTTTTCACATTGAAAAAATCCCATGGCACCCCAGCAATCTAAAATGTTATAAAATAAAATGAAACATTGTAGCCTATTACGGCATATTTAATGACAATTTAGTCTTGTAATTTGTTTATATTCAGTGTGAAACATTGTACAATTACATACAGTCAGTGGAAATATGCAAACACATGCACTTGCACTGTGTGACATCAGTGCATGCGAGTTTGTGTCCGCACAAGCTGCATTTTGTTCAACTCACGCCAGAAGCTCGCTTGATGCAGGGTTTGAAAAGGAGACAGTCACTGACTGGAGATGTCTGTTGTTGGATGCGCCCTCTTGAGAAGGGGGTCCTTTTCACGGTGGATGTGCTCTTGGCTGCACGGTGGCGCAGTGGTTAGCACTGCGGCAGCACAGTTTACCCTTGGCCGGGGGATTGTGGGGATCGTGGGATCGTGGGTTCGATCCCAGCCCCCGACCAACAGTGATCTGTGTGGAGTTTGCATGTTCTCCCCGTGTTGCGTGGGTTTACTCCGGGATTTCTCCGGTTTCCTCCCACATGCCAAAGACATGCATGTTAGGTTAATTGGCTGTTCTAAATTGTCCCTAGATATCTGTTTCCTATAGGCCCTTAGAATAGAGGGTTAGTATTAATGAAAGCGCTTTGAGTGGTCTTTGTGACTAGAAAAGCGCTATATAAGTGCAGGTTAGTTAGTTAGTTAGTTAGTTCTTGGCACAGCACTGGCAATCAGTTGTGTTCACCACTTGTTTGGTGCTGGAGGCGGCCAATGTTGGGATGTGATTTCTGGGCACGATGGTGGCATTTTTCCATCTGGATGGTTTGTAATACTTCACTAATCCCAAAGGGAAATTCAAGGGCATCTACCCGGATGAGGCAACCAAGATGCAGCACCAATCCCTTTGCCATTCACACACGCATTCACATAACCTAACTTGCATGTTTTTGGAATGTGGGAGGAAACTGGAGCACCAGGAGTAAACCCACACAGGCATGGGAGAACATGCAAACTCCACACAGATAGGTCCTGACGGTTGGTGGATTTGAACCTATGACCTTCTTACTATGAGGCAATAGTGCTAACCACTATAACACAATGCAGCTGGTGTTGTGGACACAGGCATTCAATTCAATTCAACTTTATTTATACAGTGCATTTTCACAACAACAGTTGTCTCATAGCACTGTCAACTGTAGGACAGACCCCACAATTGTAGAATGACCCCAACAATCAGGTGATCCCCTGTGAGCAAGCACTTGGCGATGGTGGAAAGGAAAAACTCCCTTTTAACAGGAAGATATTCCAGCAGAACTAGGCTCAGGGATCTGCTCCAACTGGCTGGATGGGGAGGAGATGGGGGGAGGCATGACAGCTTTTTTGGGGGGGATGTCTGCAGCAGATGCAGGGCAGCTGTGGGGCTTGTGGCCTTGCCTCTCCAAGGGGTGAGTTTTCCTTTGAGAGGAGGAAGAGGAAGAAAAAGAGGAGGAATTGCATTTGTGCTGCCACCCACTGACATGGGTGAGCTACTGCAGGCACCAATGCACATAAATGGCAAATTGTATGGAAGTTTTTAACCAATTAAAAAGTGAAATTAGACAATTTCCCACAGGATCCTGAACATTCTCTCATGGACCTCCTGGGGTCCGGAAACCCACCCACCCCCACCCATCCATCCATCCATCCATCTTCTACTTATCCGGGGATCTGGGTTGCGGGGGCATCAGTCCAGGCAGAGTAGCCCAGACTTTCGCCTGGTTCACATAGCACCATGACCCCCATGATCCCTCCTGCAAGTGGTGAGCCCACTGGAGGGTGGACCCATGTGCCTCCTTTGGGTACACTGGGTCCTTGATGTAATATTTTTTTATGTAGATCCACTGGACCGCTCTTAGTCTGGCCCTTCACACAGGACCAGTTTGCCTTGGGAGACCATACCAGGGGCAAGTTGCCCCCAACAACATAGCTCCTGGGATCATTCGGGCATTCAAACCCCTCCACCACGATGAGGTGGAGATCCACGGAGGGGGGTCCAGGAACCCCTGCTTGAAAATCAAAGGGTAAGGGAATGCATAATTGTGCCATCCACAATCTCATTATTATGACTGACTTTTGAAGCTTTTTGTCTCACATTGAAAATTAACAGTAAAGGAGTATCATGGCGGTTCAAGCAATGACGATAAGAGCTTTAACCTTTGTCTTAGAATATGCCAAGAGAGGGTTCTTGACTAAGCATCTTGACAAGTTGAGAGTGAGAGTGTGCTGAAATGATTTATGTCCTGCTTTGGCATTCCAGCTACAGCTATAATAAAAACCAACAGCAAGAGTGTAATTGTTTTACGCTGTCCTTCACCAAAGCATATACTGCTAATGTTAGCAGAAAAGACGTTCAGAAGTCAAAGTTTTGGAGGCTGCCATATGCAAAGTCATTGGAAAAGCCTCTGGAAGGCCGATGGGTCTTTGTCCAAATCCACATAATACTGAGCTTCAAAACAGTTTTGATCAGGTTGTCCTCTGCTTGATTTTTTTTAATTTTGTAATTGTACTTGATGCTATGCTAACCAGCAGCCACAGATGATAAAGGATCAATGTAGTTGTTGTACAGTACATCAGTTACTGGTTTATGAGGACACAATATTAAAGGAAGTAGAGGAAACAATTAAAATCTTTAGTGACACCTTTGGCCAAAGCCTCACTAACTCCCTTAATTCTCTGATCTGCAATATACTGTATCTCCTTATCGAACAAAGTAGAAATGGCACCACTGCATGTTTATTGGAGTAATTCACAGGGATATGTATAAATATAGCTGTGCTTATTTAAAAAACATAGTATGATCAAAAAAGAAGCCACAATTGTCCAATCTGTGTACTTCCCCAGTGTGAAACTACCCAATAATATGGTACAATGAGAGACATGAATGCAGTAGGTCACTGGGTCATGAAGTTGGGATGGAGAGAATTAGAAGAATGTAAGGGCTTCTCTTTTTCCTCTTGACGGATTGATGGGCCCCATATTCTGAGGGGTGGAGGGAGACATCCGCAGCATCGTGAGATTCTGCCTAATAAGGGGAAGGAGGCGTTTTGATTTATTTTTTTTTTTAACCAGAGGTCTATGTTTTTAGCTGAACAAAAGCCTTTGTGAAGTCATTCATCACTGTCACCGCTCTAAATCGAACAATACCGGAAAAGAAATGAGAGCAAATCTTGGCTGGTGGTATGTTGTTTCTAAAAACTGAGCTTCAAAGGGATGGAAATTTCAAAGCACGGCTTGGTTTTAATGTACACTGGCGTGTTTACAACATTTGGAGGGTTGCATCTTGGCATTGCAAAACTGCTTGTAGAATCTGTCAATCTATCCTGATTTAAACATAAAGAGCTTACTGAACAGCACTTCCCCTCAGACAGCAGCCAGTCAACTGCATCGCATGTAAAGCCTGATCCTTTATCCATCATCCTTTCAATCAAGACACTAAATTTAAAATTGCATGTAGTTTGGAGAGAGTTTACGCCCCAAAGCCTCTCTTTGAGGAGTAAATTTTTACAATGTTCATCAATCTTACAATATCTCAAGAATGTTTAGGTGAATTTAAGGGATATGGAATTGTTCTTATATAGCACTTTTTTTTAGTCACAAAGACCACTCAAAGCGCTTAACTAGTAGGTACACTAACCCTCCATTCTAAGGGCCTATCAGAAACATGCCTAGGGACAATTTAGATGCACAGGGATAACATGCAAACTCCACACAGAAAGGTTCCACCCTTGCCTGCCTAGGGATTCAAATCTGTGCTAATCACTGCTGCACCACCTGTCGTGGGCAGCGAGAGTGCACCCTTCCCATCCTGCCGCACGTTCACAAACTTATCACTTTACCTGAGGCAGAGGACACACCTGCGCCTGCTCATCAGCCAGCGTACTTTAAGGAGCCCTCCTCCGCGCAGTCAACGCTGGCTCGTCTGGGTATACTGCCCTTAATTCAGGCAAGCAGGTCGTTTTTTGCTAGCTTTAGACACGTCGTCTAAACTGCTCTCTCGTGTTGTGTCAGGTTGCTGCCATCGTGCGGGTGTGTCTCGGGACTGCATGCGCTCTCCTGCCACCTCATCACTTCCCCGGCAATAGATCTTCACCCAGGTCAGGCACTCCAAGCTTATTCCCCCTTCCCTACTGGTTCGTCTATTCCCCGCTGAAGTCCTGCCGGTCCTCCCTCGGAGTCCCGAGTAAGTGGCAATTTAGCTCGCCCATTTCTCTTTCTCTGCTTCTCTGCTGACAGCTCTCGCTTTTCTCTCCACAGGTGGATTGAATCTTCTGGCAAGTGGCTGTTTCTCTAACATAGTGCTGTTTTCTACATTTAATAAATTATTGAACGTTCCCCCCTTGTGTGGTTTCGTCTTGTGCTCGCATCGTGCAGGTGAGCTGTCAGCTAATCATGACACCACCAGGGAAATGGTGGTGCAGTAGTTTGAACTGGATGGCAAAATCCAATTCAGACCAAAAGTGTTCAAAGGGTAATACTTATGTACGTATGTACTAGATCCAGATTTCTATGTGGAGCCATATCATATGGTATGGTCTCGAAGAAAAAGAAATTGGGATCCTCCCTTGACTCAGAGTTGTACACCCTCAGATATGAACCTCCCTTATAAAGTCTATCTAAATTTTTCTTAATCACAGTCTATGCAAAAGACTGAGAAATGACAGAAAATGTCACAACATAATAATGCATCCGATTTATATAGCGCTTTTCGTAGACACTCTACAATGGATACATTATTCATTCTGTCATGGGCAGCGGGAGTGCGCCCCTCCCCTCCGGTCTCACCTTCACAAACTCATCACTGCACCTGAGGCAGAAGACACACCTGCACCCGCTCATCAGCCAGCGTTCATAAAGAGGCTTCCTCCGCGCAGTCATCGCTGGCTCGTCTGGGTATACTGCCCGTATTCAGTAGAACAAATTAACAAGTCAAGCATTAACACGCTGTTAACTCTTATTCTCTCCTCTTCCTCAGGTTGCTGCCACCGTGTAGGTGTGTCGCCGGGACTGCGCGCGCTCTCCTGCCCCACCACACTGTCCTTCAGCAATCTCATCCACCCAGTCAGGCACCATCAGCTCACCTTTCCCCCCTTACCCTACTGGTTCGTCTATTCCCCGCTGGGTCCTGCCAGTCCTCTCTGGATTTCTCAAGTAAGTGATAATTTGGCTCGCCCATTTCCCCTTACTCCACTCCTCAGCTCACTGCTCTCATCTTCTCTCCACAGGTCCTTTCGTCTGGCGAGTGACTGTTTCTGTAGCTGTGTGCTTTGGATTTTGATATTAATAAAATTGTCAAACATGCCCCTCTGTGTGGTTCCTTCCTGTGTTTGGCATCGTGCACGTGAGCTGTCAAAACTTAATACGTCATGACACATTCACTCCACAGACATTGGTAGTGGTAAGCTACTACTGTAGCCACAGCTGCGCTGGGGCAGACTGACGGAAAGCGTGGCTGCCAATCCACACCAACCGCCTCTCCGACCACTACTGAACATTGATACACATTCATACCCAGTGTCATGGACACTGGAGGCAAGGTGGGTAAAGTGTCTTGCCCAGGGACATGATGGCAGGACGTCTGGGGAGAGCGGGATTCAAACAGCCAACCCTTCAGTTATTAGACGACCTGCTCTACCGCCTGAGCCACTGCCGCCCAATTTCCCTCCTCCGTTCCATTTTTGCTGAGCACCAAGCTGGACGGCAGGAAGTTCCATTCTTATATGGTCTTTGGCATCACCCGGCCGGGACTTGAACCCGGCGGATGCTCTACCTCTAGCCACCACTCCGGTGTAAAACATGCCCACACAAAGTAAAAAAAAAATAAAAATAAAACAATCTGCATCCACCTCAAAATGCAGTGGTGGTTTCTATGGCCTAAGCTCCACCATTGCACAAAATTTAATTGCAAATGGAACAATAATGTTTATGTATTTCTACTAACAGGGAAACAGAAAAACAAACACCATAAAAACGTGCATTTTTAAGAGGAAAAAAAATCACTTATTTTAAATGTTGACAGTCCATCTTCTACTATAAATTGGCTTTTCTTTTACCTTTCAAATTTTTTGTGGCTTAATCCAGATTTTTTTTTGGGGGGGGACTGCTGTTTCTGTAGTGGAGGTTGCCAGTCCCAGTGCTTAGGTCACCACAAGCAAAAACCATTCATGCTGTCTGAACACCCCTTTATCGTTGGCACAGCTGTACGGTGCAGTAAGAAACTCTCACATTGTTCGTGTTTGGATTAACATGGTTTAGAAGCACCTCCAAGTTCACGGCTTTAACACCATTTGGCCCCCCCACTCAACCACAGGTCACTTCTGCAGGTCATTCAAAGTGGCTATAAGGTCACTGTGAGTGTCACATGAGATGTCGTATAAAGAGAGGTTAGGATGACTTGGACTGGAGGGTCATTCCTTTACACACCACTTCCCTTATTAAGAGGCTACCCTGGCCTAGTAAATGGGATGGTCAGTGGTCATCCACAACTCCCAGCAACCCACCATCAGACCCCTATCCCCCTCTGTCCGACCCCCAGCCCCCCTCTGCTCACTCAGGGAGAAAATTACTCTGAGCTGGGGGAATACAGCTCCATTGAGATGGAGAAAGGGTTGTACAAAAGAGGGTGAAGTTTAAAAAATTGTCTCTCTTTTCTAAGGGGGGGGGGGGGTTGCATCGCTGGAAGGGCAAGAGCGACCCTGGAGGAAACAAGGTCATTAGATTGGCATCTCCATCAGCTCGTCATATCCATTGTCTGGGCAAAATCTGCTGCAAAGGACTTCCATGAGAAATGCCTCCAGTCAACCCCAAAACTGGGCCCAGAGTGCCCCCCCTCCCAACCTTTGTCTGTCACTTTTAGAGTCCTTCCAACACAAAAAAGCATTTCTCAACAACGGTGCACAAAGCTTGTCTCAAGCTCAAAACCAAACAACATTGTTCTGCTGCCTTTGGTTCGAAATGGATTGCAGGCAGCTGCAGATATCCAAAGGCAATAAAACATCTGCCCGAATATGTTGAAGAGCTCTTACCTTCGGACATTTCGCCGCTCCTCCTCGAGCTGCTTGAGAAGTTCGTCTATGCATTTGTTGGCGTCCATGTATTCCTGAAAGAAATGATAAGAAATAAGGCTTTAACCAAAATCATCAACTGGGCCTAGACTACTATCTCTAATCAATGCTATGCAAACTAAGTAAGCATCCCTACAGCTATCAAAAATGTCACAGAAACATCCAAACAGGAGTACTTTTCAGAAAGTGTGATTGATCCATGCAGTCACGCTCTCGTCTTTCTGTGTGTAACTCCAGAAGCACCTCTGGATAACTTCTAACGGTTGGCCCAGAAGCGAGGCCAGTGCTGCAGTGTCAGCTGGGAATAGCCCACACTCACAAAACTTGTGCTACTGAGTTACAGCTCTGGCGAAATGAGCTAAGACTGAGAATGGGATGGAAAAAACAGATGTGAGGGCTTCTTGGCTCCGGCCTAAAGATTTGCTTCTTAGTGGTCGGATCTCATCCAGCGGGTGTGTGTGTGGGGGGGGGTGACGGGGGGACTGGAACTATAACAAATAGGCCACTTACAGGAGGAAACATACTCCAAACATCTGCTTTTCCAGACACCAACAGTACATAACGCAGCCAGAGGTGGCTCGATGCCTGACTGATCAGAGTGGTCAAGGATTAAGGCTAATTAATGAGATATTAACCTGACAGCTCACAACACATCTCCTGGGTAAATGGCTATCTCAGTGGGGCAGATGCTCGCCATTGATTTTCAGACACTCCGAGTCATGTGCTGTGAGTGTAATTGAATAATGGGGATTCCCATGAAGAACTCCCTAAGCTACGAATCTTCGTCTATGAAGTCAACAAGGGTAGTAGTGTATCTAAGTCACTGATTCTGTGGCCTCTATTCTGACCTGAATTTACACACTGGAGCTCCCTTTTGCATTCCCTGCATCTCACCATATTTTACTTTGCCCCTGTTGTATTCTCTGCCTCTACTTAGTCTGTGGTAAAACAAACAAACAAACAAACAAACAAACAAACAAACAAATCAATGCCCCTCTGTGAAACATAAACTCACTTTTTCAAAATAGAATCAACACAAGAACAAAAAACAAACTCTATAGATGGGTTTTTTGGAACTTGTGGAGAACCCCTGTTATGATGCAGTTTGATCAAATAAAGCAGCACAACAGAAAGGTCTGGCGTGTACGGAACTGGGCTTACTGTAGTAATGCACTCAAAACTTTGTGAAACTCAATCCAGCAACAGGGAAAAAATGGCAACGCAACAAATAATCAAGTACCCACTTCCTCAACCTGAAATCAAATTGCAGTTCCTCCAATGACCACTCGAGACCAAAATTACCGGACAGAACCACTAGTATCATATTTGATCCTTTGAAATAGCTTTTGATTAAAATTCACTATAGGTACACTTTAAAAGGTCAAAGTTCAAGGCTAAAGAAAATAGATTTAATTACAATGCACTATTATCTTTGAAGACATTAAACTCCAGTTTCATATATGAATACTATTAACTATAAAACATGAAATGACATTGGTTTTACACTGATCTTGAAGAACAGTAGAGTTCAAACTGAGTTCCATTACCTTTCTGTTTCTGTTTCCTCTTTTGAATGACTTCTATTTGAAATTTATGAAGGCTTAACTTTCACATTTAAAGTATTTTTTTCATATACAGCCCACACATATAAAACTTTTACTTTGTTTTTTCTTCTGTATGGTTTAACATTGATTTTACAGACAATTCCTCAACTCAAGAACTTGTATAATGTCATTACTGATTCTGACCTCCCTCTGACCCACATTAGAGGTCTAACCAAAACTGAAGCACTTCTGTTGTCATCACATGGGTTTTTTTTAACCTGTAGCCTTGAATACAAACCTCCAGCAGGCCAGATGTCCAGAAGCTTCAGGTCTAAAAACAGCAAGCACAGCTGTTTTGTCTGCGGCTTCCAGGCAATTATTGCACTTAATCACACATGTGAGCACGCCACTCAGAGACAACTGTCCCTGCCAGCTTGCCCAAATGCCAGGAGAGCATGGCAAAAGCCCAGGCTTCCCACCGAGTTGGCATTCACGGGCACTCTGGTGACCATTAGGCAAGCAGGGCTAAGGCCAAAGCCCGACAACAGATTGATGCTTCGCAGCATGGTGGCACATTTTCCAATTTCTGCCACACTTTTCCACTTTTCATTTTTAATGACAACAAAATATAAGTGACTTGAAATCTATCCATCACTCCCATTCATTTTGACTTAATCAGCATATCAAATCTTTCATGTTTGGAAAGCAGCCAATTATGGTGTCAAACAGCAGTGCCTCAGTGCCATCTGTTAGTCTCAGAGAGCCTCCACATGCAGACAGAAGGCCACTCACACCCAAAGCGAAGAGGCCATCAGTGCTCAGCTAAGTTCCTGAACTTAAATTTTGTGTTTGGTCCAGCAGAAAGTAATCAATAGTCGAATTCATGACAAATGAGTGCTCATATTTGTGTTCTTTGAATAAATCCTATTGAGGTGAGACAGAGGGCGACAATATACACTGTAAAAAAAAGTTGTCTCAACTTTAAAAAGTTAGTGTTCAGGCTGCCTTAAAATTTTAAGTTGACTGAACTTGAGAAGATAAGTGGCAAAGACACATAAAATACATAAACTCATAAACTCAAGTTCAGTCAACTTAAAACTTTAAGGCAGCCCGGACACTAACTTTTTTAAGTATAATAGCCCTAGTTATTTTTACAGTGTAATACAAATCTATTTAATAGCAAGATATTAAGAGCACACACATCATCTATGGACATGTCCAAGTCCACTTTGCTATTACGAAAAAAAAAATGATTGTGTGCCAGTGAAAAGGAAGAAAAAGCTGTCTTATCCTGTCATCTTATTTATTCCAAGGTGTGATTTGTCTGTAATTAAGCAATATTGACATGGTTTGTTGACCCAGTGAGCAGACTCGGAGACCAGAGTAGATGCAAGTATCTTTTATTACAATAATGTGGAGTGTGTGAATGTGTGGGTGTGTGTTCTTGCTGCAGCTGGGGGTGAGCAGAACGCTGTTCGACCTGGCAACCCTAGGGACAAACAGAGGCAGGATGGTTAGTGGCTTCACAGCTGAGAATGTGCTGGTTAATCTGCAGCTTACCGTTTGTTGAGATGTAGCGATGCTCAGGTTAGCACGGCGGCTATGGCCAGGAGGACAGCACCCACAGAGCCCGTTGCAGCGTGTAGATGATGGAGGTGTAATCCGTGAGAGGGTGAGGTTCAGTCCGCCGCCAGGAGGGACAGGGTCCGCCGCCACAGAGCTCCACCTGTGCACAGGGGACTGAAATGGAGAAGGTGAGGGAAGGCTGAGGCTTACTTGCGTGGTGGAGCGTTTCCTTCCAAGCACAGGCGGGTTGTAGGTAGACAGCAGGAATGCAGTCAGGCTGAGGCTATGGTCTCTGGAATCAAAGAAGAGGGCGTGCGTGGTCTTCATGGAGTAAGACAGACGACTCCGCACGGATTCCAGGGCAGTGTGGATTATATAGCCCCAGCCGTGATGAGAAACGGGTGTGTGCGCAGCTGGAGAGGATAATCACATCCAAACAGGCCATCACAAATATCACACCCGTAGTTATTACAGTATATTCATTGATACTGTACGACCTTGAGTGTAATAGTGCTTTGATACAGTAGCTCCACAAGCACAATTTATTAAATGACAGCAATACTGGACAAAATATAATGATTTGTTTGTTTAGCCAGTTATTTTGCACAGCTGAGAAAAATAGTCCATTCTAAACGTAGCCAGTAACTGTTACTAAGCACCTAAATACATAACAGTCAACTGTTGAGTCAGTACCGCAGAAGGGCTGAGATCAATGCCAGTGGCTCATTAGCATGCTAGCCATTTGGCTTCGGCACACTTCGCTCGTTTTTCCTTGGCATTTTCTGATGAAACAAAGAGTCCATCACCACAAAGGTATTGTGGTTTGTTGATCGAAACAATAAATCAAACTCTAGCACTGCCTTTTTTTTTTCAAACATGAAATAGCTTAACGATGTTCATACAAGGGCAGACTTTGTAAACTGAATAAAGTTTTTTTTAAAAGGGTGGGATTTCCAGGTCACAGATGTATAATTCTTTTTAAACAGCCCCTCACTGTGGAAATTAAGGTATCCAACATAGTATTGCAATTTTCAAGTCTGCAGAATTGACAATAAATTACTGTTAATAATTAACGGTTACTAGAACACCTTTGAAGGGGAGTGATACATATTTAGTGAAACATTGGAGTGCAATTATCATGGAATATAGTAAATCCTGGAATTCCTGTTGTCCAATCAAATTGCTCGGTGGGAACTAACTGTTGGATAACATGCAATATATCACCTGGATTTCTCGTCACTTCAACATAGGCACAAATGATCTATGGTGGACTGCTGTTACAATGGTGCTTAACTGGGAGAGCAGATCAGTTTTCTGCCAAGGAAACAGAGGTGATTGTGCACAAAGCAAATTTTCGTAAGAACATATTGGCGCTCATTTATCAAACATGCACAACACAGAAAAGTGGTCGTATGATCATTTCAACACACAGATCGGTATTTATCAATCTGAACGTGATCGTACAGTGCACTCAAATCTCACGTAAACTCTGAGTTTAGGTATGCAAATTCATCAAGTCGCCACAGACTCCTGTGCAGCAGAGAAACCTGACTGTGTGAGAGAAATATTTGATCAAATCAAATTGTATTGAGCAGTTCAACCTTTCAGGGAATATGTTTTCCTTGTGTCATATTTACAAGAGAGTTTTGACGATTTACGTTCAAGACTAAAGAGGTTGCTTTATTAATTCTGAATGCTTTATCCATTTTTTGTGTCACTACAGCAAATATTAAAACAGATTTAGGCAGAATTTTAAAAAAAATAGTTATTTGATGGAATGTATAAAACTGAATTGAGTTTCTGAAATACTTCTTACTTGTATTTGAGCTGTAGGGTTTTTTCAGTTGTTGTTTTATTACTTGTATTTATATGCATGTACTGTAAGGAGTCTTCTGTATGAGCGGTGTGATAATAATATTCTGAAAAGTATTTCTTTGACTAAGCTTTCTGTTATGTAGTAGCTACAGTATCTCATAACAGTAATCCCTTACAAATTATCAGTTAACTAAACCCCAACCCTTTACGCACACACAGTAAGTGCCTGGCGGAGGTGATCTGCTGCATTGGGGTAAAAAAAAAAAAAAAAAAAAAAAAAACTGCTCTGTACACACCCAGCACCAGACAAGGCGTGGGGAAATTATTTTATTTTGCCTTATGTGTCTACACATTATTGAGAGATGTCAGAGAGTGTGGCTGACTGAGCCGATGCACACAACGTGCATCAGACAGCTCTTCTGAAGAGAGGACGTCTTTCTGCACTTCTAAATAGTAAGTAATAAATTCTCATGTTTGACAAGTATGCTTTAAAATGACAAAATGGACAACATTTAGTCAAACTGTCATCTAAGTCAAACAATAGGGTGCAGATACTGTATATATTATAATCCTCTGCTGGAGATCAGCTGATCAAACCAGCTGTATTGCACAGCATCAGCCTTCTCCGTAATGTGGTTCTTTTGCATTTAAAGTGACTTTTGAGGTTAACAGACTATACTACTTTGTTATTTTTTACTTCTTTTGTAATAACGTCAGTTTTTACTTAGGAAAAGTTTCTCTTTTTGCCATCTTGTTCCGCTGTGTCATAAATTCTGTGGGCGAGACGTGGGCGTGGAATTCAAATGATGCTCGGTTCCATTCATCAGATTTATCAAAGAGTGAATGATCATACAATGAGACTGACCAGATACATGCGGTTTCATAAACAGACCTTATATATATAAGTAGATCACATTTACACCCAAATGTGTGCCGATTTCTATGCACTTTTGATAAATAAGGGCCACTGTTATTAGCGGGAGCACCACTGTTCCACCTAAGCTGTTGGAGTTGAAACAGATGTGGAATGAAGTAGAGGTGCGTGTCAGTGAATGTGAGTGTGTCCTTGTTTTCTTTCACCTGCACATTTTTAAAAAATTTTAAATAGCAACATTAGACATTTTTTTTTGTTGATCAAATGTACAATGTCATTGTGCTGACATGACTAGCAACGCGCTCACTTTGCACCCATCTGCACCCCTTTTAAAATGCTCCACTACTACAAGCTCAAAACGGTACAAAGCCATTTCATGAAAATGGCAATGTGTTGCCAGAAATGACAAAAACCATTGGGACAAGGTGCAAAGTGCATTGCAAATTCACACTTTAGATTGCCAAAATAAAATACTGTTATCTTTAGTTTCTTAAAATTTATTTACAGTGGTGTGAAAAAGTGTTTGCCCCCTTCCTGAGTTCTCATTTTTTTGTATGCTTGTTACACTTAAATGTTTCAGATCATCAAACAAATTTAAATATTAGACAAAGATAACACAAGTAAACACAAAATGCAGTTTTTAAATGAAGGTGTTTATTATTAAGGGTAAAAAAAATCCAAACCTACATGGCCCTGTGTGAAAAAGTGATTGCTCCCTAAACCTAATAATTGGTTGGGCCACCCTTAGCAGCAACAACTGCAATCAAGCGTTTGCAATAACTGGCAATGAGTCTTCTACAGCGCTGTGGAGGAATTTTGGCCCACTCATCTTTGCAGAATTGTTGTAATTCAACCACAATGGAGGGTTTGCGAGCATGAACCGCCTTTTTAAGGTCATGCCACAGCATCTCAATTGGATTCAGGTCAGGGCTTTGACTAGGCCACTTCATAGTCTTCATTTTGTTTTTCTTAAGCATGTTTTGCTTAAGGCAGATCCTATTCAAGTGATTTCTTGATTGAGAACAGTTGTGGTAGTAATCAGGCCTGGGTGTGACTAGAGAAATTGAACTCAGCTTTCCAAAGATGTGATAAACCACAGTTAATTTATGTTTTAACATGGGGGGCAATCACTTTTTCACACAGGGCCATGTAGGATTGGATTCTTTTTTACCCTTAATAATAAACACCTTCATTTAAAAACTGCATTTTGTGTTTGCTTGTGTTATCTTTGTCTAATATTTAAATTTCTTTGATGATCTGAAACATTTAAGTGTGACAAACATACAAAAAAATGAGAAATCACTAAGGGGGCAAACACTTTATCACACCACTGCATTTCAAACGCGTAAACAAACAAACAAAACAATAGAATAAAAAAGAAATGAAAGCAAGGTTCTAAATACATCTTACTGGACTATGGACTACATCAGATAGTCCATCCAAGATGGCGCCCACAGCGGTCGACATGGTGCTTCGCTGCGCTCTTTGTTTGTTTTTGTTTGTCAATTGTGTGTCTGCTTGCACTTATACCCGTGAAGAACTTCTAAATATCAGGACTTTGACCCCCACGGACCTCCTCCCAGTTTTTCTAGCCCCTGCCGCCGATCTGGTTTATTGTTTGGCTCGGAAAGTGAGACGGCGGAAGAGAGGTAGACGAGCGGGCGCTCTCGTACGACTTCGCAGGAGAGGCTCGCGAACGGCGCTGCCTGGCATATTTCTGTCCAATACCAACTCTCTCTCTAACAAGGTAGATGAACTGAGACTGCTGATGCGTTTTAAGGACCTCGCCTCCTCAGCTGTCCTCTGCTTTACTGAGACCTGGCTCCGGGAAAATATACCGGACAGCGCGCTGCGCCTCGACGGCTTTCAGCTCTTCCGTGCTGATCGTGACACAGAGCTTTCCGGCAAGACCACAGGAGGCGGAGTCTGCTTCTACATCAACTGCAGCTGGTGCTCTGATGTAACGGTAATTTCCAAACACTGTTCTCCTGCCTTGGAATTTCTTGTTATCAATTGCAAGCCCTTCTATTCCCCGCGGGAGTTTGCTTCTTTTATAATGGATCGCTGTGTACGCCCCTCCCGACGCGGACACGCGCGAAGCTCAGCGCGTGCTCGCGGATCACATTCAACACACAGAGCGGAGTTTTCCAGACTCGCTGATTATTGTGGCTGGCGACTTTAATCAGTGCAATCTGAGCCACGATCTCCCCCGCTACAAACAGTTTATTAAATGCCCCACCAGAGGATTAAACACACTGGATCACTGTTACACCACAGTGAAAGACGCATATCGCGCTGTTCCTCGAGCTGCGCTGGGATTATCTGATCACGTGATGGTTCACCTCATTCCCACATACAGACAGAGATTGAAGCTCACTAAACCTGTTGTGAGCACTACGAAGATACGGACCAGTGATGCTGAGGAGAAGCTGGAAACGTGCATGGAAATATCTGACTGGGGCATGCTTAAAGGAGCCACGCATGATCTGGATGAGTACACGGACACTGTGAACTCATATATCCACTTTTGTGAAGAGAACATTCTTCCATCACGCACCAGGGTGAGTTACTCTAATGACAAACCCTGGTTCACAGCTAAGCTCAGACAGATCAGGAAGGAGAAGGAAGCAGCGCTGAAAAGTGGAGACAGGGACTGCTACAGGGAGGTTAAATACCGGTTTAACAGAGAGCTGAAGAGGGCTAAATCTCTATACTCAGAGAGACTCCAGCAGCAGTTCACTGCTAATGATTCGGCTTCCGTGTGGAGAGGACTGAGGCAAATCACCAACTATCGACCTAAGGCTCCTAAAGGTCAGGATGACAAAGCCCTTTGTCAGAGACTGTCCCAACACTATGCCCGTTTTGACACCTCGTCATCTGTGTCCAACTCCCCCCCTCCCTCCAGCTCCACAGCCTCCACATTCCCTACTTCATTTAAGGCACCCCCCCTCCTCCCCCCCTCCCCTTATCATCAGTGAGCAGGATGTGCTCAAACAGTTCTCCAGACTGAACCGGCGCAAGGCCCCCGGCCCAGACGGCGTGTCTCCCTCCACCCTGAGACTCTGTGCGAAACAGCTGGCTCCTGTATTCACAGACATTTTTAACACCTCCCTTAAGTTATGCCACGTGCCGTCCTGCCTCAAATCCTCCACCATCATCCCTGTCCCCAAGAAGCCACGGATCACTGGACTTAATGACTACAGACCTGTAGCGCTCACCTCTGTAGTCATGAAGTCCTTTGAGCGCCTGGTCCTGTCCCACCTCAAGTCCATCACCACCCCTCTCCTGGACCCGCTGCAGTTTGCCTACCGAGCCAACAGGTCTGTAGACGATGCAGTCAACCTGGCCCTCCACTCCATCCTGCAGCACCTGGACTCCCCGGGAACCTACGCCAGGATCCTGTTTGTGGACTTCAGCTCCGCATTCAACACCATCCGCCCCGCTCTGCTCCGGGACAAGCTGTCCCTGCTCAACGTGCCTGACTCCCTCTGCAGGTGGATCATCGACTTCCTGACGGACCGGAGGCAGCATGTGCGGCTGGGAAAGACTGTCTCAGACTATACTAGCATCAGCACCGGATCACCCCAGGGCTGTGTACTTTCCCCCCTACTCTTCTCCCTTTACACCAACTCCTGCACCTCCAGCCACCAGTCTGTCAAGTTGATCAAGTTTGCGGATGACACCACCCTCATCGGGCTCATCTCCAACGGCGACGAGTCCGCCTACAGGAGAGAGGTGGCCCAGCTGGCGTCCTGGTGCAGCAATAACAACCTGCAGCTGAACACTCTGAAGACAGTGGAGATGATTGTAGACTTCAGGAAAGTCACTACTCCTCTGCCCCCCCTCACCCTCTCAGGCTCTCCCATCACCACTGCTGATTCCTTCCGCTTCCTAGGCACTACCATCACCAGGGACCTCAAATGGGAGCTGACCATCAGCTCACTCATCAAAAAAGCCCAGCAGAGGATGTTCTTCCTGCGGCAGCTGAGGAAGCTCAAGCTACCCACCAAGATGTTAGTGCAGTTCTACACAGCCATCATCGAGTCCATCCTCACCACCTCCATAACCGTGTGGTACGCAGGAGCCACTGCCAGGGACAGACTAAGGCTGCAGCGCGTCGTGCGCACTGCTGAGAAGGTGATCGGCTGCAAGCTCCCATCTCTCCAGGATCTGTACATCTCCAGGACCCGGAGGCGTGCTGGCCGGATCATAGCCGATCCCTCACACCCTGGTCACGTACTGTTTGCCCCCCTCCCCTCTGGTAGAAGACTTCGGTCCATCCAGACTAAATCCTCCCGTCACATGAACAGCTTCTTCCCCTCTGCCATTAGACTGCTGAACACTAAGTGACTTATTGACTCTCGTGCACCATGTACAGCAGCTCAACCAGACTCATGTCAATCATCACTGTTTTCTTCCTGCATTACCGACTGCACTATATAGTTCTCCACAGTATCTGCTGCTGGCTAATATATATTTTAACTGTTGACCAGTATCACTTAATCTTATCCTACACTTTATTACATGTATAGTTTATTTCTCTTATCTTATCATGTTTAATGTTGCAGCATTGTACCGAGACAAATTCCTAGTTTGTGTACTACATGAACAATGGCAATAAACCTGATTCTGATTCTGATTCTGATTCTGATCAGATTAAAAAAAAAGCTGATCCAAGCAAAATAAGCATCTGCAGACACAGCGGCTATAAGGTATTACTTTTTCTCCAGCAGCTGAGAAAACTGTCAGGGGTAAAATGTCCGTCTCTGTAAGACACTTAGCAACAGGATCCCATAATGATTACGGCTCCTGTACAAAGGGGAACCTTCTTCCTGAAAGCCCCCGTGTCAGGGGAAATATTTACAGGCCACATCAAAGTGAAGCAAAGCTGTCTAAGTCCGTGTTGTCATCGGTTAGACCTGCCTAATGACAGGGCCCTGAAATAATCCTCGGCGCACATGAAGGAATGCGGAGAATGTGCCTAGCTTGTTGTCATGTGAAATGGGAGGGTGGTTAAAGTAGAGATATAAAGAGTGACTCATGTATGTAATGCTGCGTGTTATATCTTCAGCCAGGCATTATTTCTGACGGTTTTACGGCATGAGTGAAAGCTGCACCGTTCCCACGGGGGCCCAGGTACTCACATGCAGACTGGGGGGAAAAAAGGGGGGAAAAAGAAAAAACAGAATTTACTGACCTGAGGCATATTTCTCAGGACCAGTGTGATGGCAACTGCAATTCCTCACAGTGGTTAAGAGCTGTAAGCCCATAAGGAGAACGTAATCATCTCCAAAGAATAATAAATCAGAAGAAAGTTGTTTTTTTTACAAAAATCCTGATATACTTAGCTTTATGGAAAGATGTGCAATACAGTGCACTTGATGTAGCTCAGCATGTAATTTAATTTGGGATGAAAGTTTTAACAATTTTGTTTTTGTATTTTGTGTTTGTAAATGACAAGGACCAAGAAGATGGTGAGTCATTAAGACAAATATATATATATATGTAAGGGGTGTAAGGGTACTTGTATTCGTATTTTTCGGTACACCACCCATGGTATGGTTCAGACGCGTATCAAGATACGACACGGACTATATTGAGTGATGGACAGAAAGTGTAACTGTCATATCACGCCCCCTCCTCCTCTCAGTTTTCCCGTCTCTGGCCACCTGTTAGCGGACCCCGGTGAAGAATGACAGCAATTGGGCTACTTCTAAACACAACACCGGTAAGGTTATTGAGTTTTTAGTGGGTAAAGTTAGCGCTTCTTGTTTTCAATGAGCAACTGTCTCAGCTTTACAAAACTGATAAAACTGTTAGCATGTGCTAACATTACCTGTCTGACAATAATCTCTGTTGGATGATGTTTGCTGACGGCTGAGCTGTGTTAGTTCTGCTGCAACGTGTTAACTCCCAGTAAATGAGTGAATTACTGTCAGGGTTTTCGCCCCGCAGGGGCAGAGAGCTGGACTCATACGCAGAGCAAGTGTAAAACATGATTTAATAGACACAAAATGAAGCAGCTCGGGAGCTGCAACATAAAAAAGAGGTCAGACTTAACAGGCAAAACTTTGGGTCAGATCAGATCAGGCAGAACGGAACAGAAACGTGCAGATTCGGGTCAGAATGACTAATGACACAACACCCAGGTGAGGGGCTGCGTCCCTTAAATAACAGGTGAACTAATAACAGAACATTAAACAGCTGAAAGTAATTAAGAACACAACAACGCAGGAAAGGACCAGATCAGGGAGGAAAATAACCACATTAAATTCAAACCCAAGATAGAACCCGAGAAACAAAATGACAAACAGAACCAGGATAATCAACAATAGTGAATACAGAAAACCAGAAAATGAACTCAGAGAGAGGATGTGAGTTGGAGACCACATGCTGGTGACAAGAAATGAGTATCTTACTCTTTTTTGTCTTTGTTATTGTCATGGTAATAAGCCCTCATTCTGAATATTAGTGCATCTCGGTAAATTAGAATACCATGATTTGTAATTTAATTAAAAAAAGATAACTGTAATCATCACAAATAAATTAAAACAGCTTAAATGTTTCACTGTATGGGCAGTGAAGACTCTCATTCCTCTACTGTGACTTAAAGCATTTGTAAACTGTTATTTTGGACTGGAAACAGTTCTTTTAATTTTCCTTCTGAAGCCTAATTATTAAACTTTTAAACTTCTTGACTCAGCAAGGTTTCAAACAGGATGGACTAGTTTGCTATTTTCCTTTTGACTTTAACAGAGTTGAATACTATTACTCTGTTTTGAACAGTAGAGTTACAACAGCCCTGTATGGTGCAGTAGAAGCTGATATTTGAGTTTTATTTCTTTGGGTTAAAAAACTGAACTTTAATGTCTGTTATTTAATTGTGTTGCTACAAAGACTTGATTAAGCTGTTAAGTTCAATTTTCCAACTCATGTTTCATGGGTCATTATTTTATTTAGCTATGGGAACTTTTTATAATAGGCTGTTCAAACTTCTATTGCTGCACTTGTTTGCATAACCTTCATTTCCTAAAAAGAGAATTTATTTATTGTATACATTTTAATTTTGTTTATTTGAGAATATTTTTTATTAGAGAATTTACTGCTGGCAGTTTACAGTTTGTTTGTTTTTTTGTCAATAAAGCTGTTCCCACTTACAGTATACAAAAGATAAGCAGCTTTATGTCTTGATTTTGTTTCCTTACTGTACTGAAAATGAACCAAACCTTGACCTTAAAGCCAAGGTACATACCAAAGTGTAAGTGTAAAAAAAGTGTATGCCAATTTTACCAAGAAATCTCTGTGAAATCAAGAAATCTGTGTGTGTGTGTGTGTGTGTGTGTGTGTGTGTGTGTGTGTGTGTGTGTGTGTGTGTGTGTGTGTGTGTGTGTGTGTGTGTGACGTTTATAGGACATCATAGGATGGCCTATGATCTCTGCCTGAACATCATGGGACATCCTATGAACACAAGCATCATAGGACTCGCGATGCCGCCATAAAGATATGATGTCTATATGATGGCACATAGACAAATGTGTCTTTATGATGTCATATAGACCATCACTCACGATGCCTAGACTAATGTGTCTTTATGATGTCATATGGCTCAAAATTGGCAAGGTGAATAAGTCACAGGGCCAGTCTTTACAGCGCGTTCGTGTTTTCTGCACAACACATTTCTGCAGCCATGGCCAATTCTACATTGCCGCGAGCAGAGTTGCCAGATCAAGCAGTCTTCATATTGTTGCTCAAGATGAAGAAACTACGCCAAAGCGTCACTTTCTCAGCAATGTTGTTATCAAAGAGGTGCTCACACAGTAAAAATGTGTAACCTTGAAGAATGCCAGTCTACACTACAAATGTGTAAAATCCCAAGATAAGCGCTGATTTCCTCCGGGTGCTCCGGTTTCTTGGTTTCTACGGGCATGCACGGACCTTCCTGAACAGGATCGAAAGCCACTTTTTGCTCAGATCTATTTTCATGATTCTGTCCATGAACTGGAATTACGACGCACCTATCCCTCAACCAGTGGTCTGAACGAAGAAGAAGAAGACCCACCAGATGGAGAGCAATAGAATGAGGAGAACTGCTGCACGTCAGAAAAGATGCCGTGAACATGAAACATCTCAGGTTCCAGCGGTACGCTGCAGGCATGACTGTGAACAACACAGTCGTCTGAGACAGGAGCAGACCCTTCAACAATGGGCATACAGAAATACTTGCTACGGTACGGTAGTGCCGTACGGTAGTGCATATATATATATATATATATATATATACTGTATATATATATGCACTACCGTTCAAAAGTTTGGGGTCACTTAGATATTTCCTTATTTTTGAAAGAAAAGCCCTTTTTTCAATGAAGATAACTTTAAACTAATCAGAAATACACTCTATACATTGCTAATGTGGTAAATGACTATTCTAACTGCAAATGTCTGGTTTTTGGTGCAATATCTAGATAGGTGTATAGAGGCCCATTTCCAGCAACTATCACTCCAGTGTTCTAATGGTACAATGTGTTTGCTCATTGCGTCAGAAGGCTAATGAATGATTAGAAAACCCTTGTGCAATCATGTTAGGTCTGCAATGCTGTAATTGCTGCAAATGGAGGATTCTTTGATGAAAGCAAAGTTTGAAGGAAAAAATTATTATTTCAAATACAAATCATTATTTCTAACCTTGTCAATGTCTTGACTATATTTTCTATTCATTTTACAACTCATGGTGGTAAATAAGTGTGACTTTTCATGGAAAACACAAAATAATTGTCTGGGTGACCCCAAACTTTTGAACGGTAGTGTATATACTGTATATATATACACTACTGTTCAAAGTTTGAGGTCACTTAGAAATTTCCTTATTTTTGAAAGAAAAGCACTTTTTTCAATGAAGGTAACTTTAAACTAATCAGAAATACACTCTATACATTGCTATTGTGATAAATGACTATTATAGCTGCAAATGTCTGGTTTTTGGTGCAATATCTACATAGATGTATAGAGGCCCATTTCCAGCAACTAGCACTCCAGTGTTCTAATGGTACAATGTGTTTGCTCATTGCATCAGAAGGCTAATGGATGATTAGAAAATCCTTGTGCAATCATGTTAGGTCTGCAATGCTGTAATTGCTGCAAATGGAGGATTCTTTGACGAAAGCAAAGTTTGAAGGAAAAAATTATTATTTCAAATACAAATTATTATTTCTAACCTTGTCAATGTCTTGACTATATTTTCTATTAATTTTACAACTCATGGTGGTAAATAAGTGTGAC
Organism: Pholidichthys leucotaenia; assembly: GCA_020510985.1. NCBI lineage: Eukaryota > Metazoa > Chordata > Actinopteri > Cichliformes > Pholidichthyidae > Pholidichthys > Pholidichthys leucotaenia. The sequence goes on along the minus strand of CM035845.1, from coordinate 35,639,028 downwards.
TTTTCATGGAAAACACAAAATAATTGTCTGGGTGACCCCAAACTTTTGAACGGTATTGTATATATATATATATATATATATATATATATATATATATATATATATATATATACTATATATATATATATATATATATATATATATATATATATATATATATATATATATATATATATATATATATATATATATATATATATATATATATATATATACTGTATATATATACTGTATATATATATACTGTATATATATATATATATATATATATACAGTATATACAGTATATATACTGTATATATATATATATAGAGAGAGAGAGAGAGAGAGAGATAACCAACATAGAAGTGTTGAAACGAGCTGGTCTACCATCAATGGAGGACATGCTAATCAGAATCAGAATCAGAATCAGCTTTATTGGCCAAGTATGCACAACACATACAAGGAATTTGACTTTGGCTAAAAATTTGCTCTCGTTGTTCAGGTGAAGGATTTAAATAAGGATTCAATGACAACAGAGTATGTACAGTAATACAGATAAACCTGAGATGGCTCGGATATGTTGAGAGGATGGACCACCAGCGTCTCCCTCGGCAGTTACTCTACTCACAGTTATGTGAGGGCAAACGCAATCAGGGTAGACCAAGGCTCAGATTTAAAGACACTGTAAAAAGAAACTTGAAGAAGTTGGACATAGACAGGAGTTCCTGGCAGCGGAAGGCTAAGGACAGAGCTGTGTGGAGGAATCTGATCAGAGCTAAATGAAACAGTCATTGTTGCCCACGACAGACTGCTATGATGATGATGATGATGATATATATATATACGTGGACAAAATTGTTGGTACCCCTCTGTTAATGAATATATATGAATATATATATTAATGAATATATACAGTATATACACTACCGTTCAAAAGTTTGGGGTCACTTAGAAATTTCCTTATTTTTGAAAGAAAAGCACTTTTTTTCAATGAAGATAACTTTAAACTAATCAGAAATACACTCTATACATTGCTAATGTGGTAAATGACTATTCTAGCTGCAAATGTCTGGTTTTTGGTGCAATATCTACATAGGTGTATAGAGGCCCATTTCCAGCAACTAGCACTCCAGTGTTCTAATGGTACAATGTGTTTGCTCATTGCGTCAGAAGGCTAATGAATGATTAGAAAACCCTTGTGCAATCATGTTAGGTCTGCAATGCTGTAATTGCTGCAAATGGAGGATTCTTTGACGAAAGCAAAGTTTGAAGGAAAAAATTATTATTTCAAATACAAATCATTATTTCTAACCTTGTCAATGTCTTGACTATATTTTCTATTCATTTTACAACTCATGGTGGTAAATAAGTGTGACTTTTCATGGAAAACACAAAATAATTGTCTGGGTGACCCCAACCTTTTGAACGGTAGTGTATATATATATATATATATATATATAAATCATAAATCATAAATAATGATGGTATTTGAAATAATAATTTTTTCCTTCAAACTTTGCTTTCGTCAAAGAATCCTCCATTTGCAGCAATTAAAGCATTGCAGACCTAACATGATTGCACAAGGGTTTTCTAATATCCATTAGCCTTCTGATGCAATGAGCAAACACATTGTACCATTACAATTGTTGTAATTCAGCCACATTGGAGGGTTTTTGAGCATGAACCATCTTTTTAAGGTCACGCCACAGCATCTCAATCAGATTCAGATCAGGATTTTGACTAGGCCACTCTAAAGTCTTCATTTTGTTTTTCTTAAGCCATCCAGAGGTGGACTTGCTGGTGTGTTTTGAATCATTGTCCTGCTGCAGAACCCAAGTGTGTTTCATCTTGAGGTCATGAATAGATGGCCGGACATTCTCCTTCAGGATTTTTTGGTAGACAGCAGAATTCATGGTTCCATTTACCACAGCAAGTCTTCCAGGTCCTGAAGCAGCAAAACAGCTCCAGACCATCACACTACCACCACCACCATATTTTACTGTTGGTATGAGCTTCCTTTTCTGAAATGCTATGTTACTTTTATGCCGAATGTAATGGGACACACACCTTCCACAAAGTTCAACTTTTGTCTCGTCAGTCCACAGAGTATTTTCCCAAAAGTCTTGGAGATCATCAAGATGTTTTCTGGCAAAGCTGAGACGAGCCTTTATTTTCTTTTTGCTCAGCAGTGGTTTTAGTATTGGAACTCTGCCATGCAGGTCATTTTTGCCCAGTCTCTTTCTTATGGTGGAGTCACGAACACAGACCTTAACTGAGGCAAGTGAGGCCTGCAGTTCTTTGGATGTTGTTGTGGGGTCTTTTGTGACCTCTTGGATGAGTCGCCGCTGCCCTCTTGGGGTAATTTTGGTTGGCCGGCCACTCCTGGGAAGGATCACCACTGTTCCATGTTTTCGCCATTTGTGGATAATGGCTCTCACTGTGGTTCGCTGGAGTCCTAAAGCTTTAGAAATGGCTTTATAACCTTTTCCAAACTGATAGATCTCAATTACTTTGTTTCTCAACTGTTCCTGAATTTCTTTGGATCGCAGCATGATGTCTAGCTTTTGGTCTACATCACTTTGTCAGGCAGGTCCTATTGAAGTGATTTATTGATTGAGAACAGGTGTGGCAGTTATCAGGCCTGGGTGTGGCTACAGAAATTGAACTCAGCTTTCCAAAGATGTGATAAACCAGAGTTACTTTATGTTTTAACGGGGGGAGGGGGGGGTCACTTTTTCACATAAGGCCATGTAGGATTGGATTTTTTTTTTCCTTAATAATAAACACCTTCATTTAAAAACTGCATTTTGTGCTTACTTGTTTTATCTTTGTCTAATATTTAAATTTGCTTGATGATCTGAAACATTTAAGTGTGACAAACATACAAAAAAATGAGAAATCAGGAAGGGGGCAAACACTTTTTCACACCACCGTATCTATCTATCTATCTATCTATCTATCTATCTATCTATCTATCTATCTATCTATCGTGGATATGTTGGACAAAGGATGTTGAAGATGGAGCTGCCAGGCAGGAGGAAAAGAGGAAGACCACAGAGAAGATTCATGGATGTAGTGAAGGAGGACATGGAGAGGGTTGGTGTTACAGAGGAAGATGCAAGGGAGAGGGTGAGATGGAGGCAGATGATCCACTGTGGAGACCCCTAAAGGGAGCAGCTGAAAGAAGAAGAAGAAGAAATCTATTCAATTTCTAAAGATTTGAAGTATCCCTGCTAAGGAGACTTGTAGCTGCCACGCTAGTTTTTCCTTTACTTCATCAACCCTCCAAATGTCTCTACTTTCATTTTGAGTTGCCTCAGATATTGTGTATGAATGCTGCAAAGCCATATTGTGTGTGTGTGTGTGGGGGGGGGGTGACTAGATTTAAAGTCATGTCACCTCCCTGTCGGGATTAAAACATTAAAGCAGGATATTCTACTACCAGTAGTGAACCCAGAATTGATTTTTGCTGATATGACTAGAGCAGTGGCTGAGTTGCTGTTAAACAGATGAGTAATGCGTTTGCTCTTGTTCCTTCTCTATGACCACAGGTTCAATGTAATGTTTATCTGGCCATGTTTGCTCGTGTGTGAGAGCGTTTGATAAGGAGCCACTCGGTAGCTGCTGAGGGAAAGCCTCCTTGCCTTGTGCCATGGCCCGACTCCCACATCCAGGCCCCTCCAGCTGCTCAAGTGCTTTTATGAAATTTTGAAAAATAAGTGCCATCACCCCTGCTGCCTTGGCACTGAAAACCAGAAAAAAAATAAATAAATAAATCACACTTCTAGCAGCACAAACATGCAAATGGGTAGACTGTCTGACAGTCAAACTCAGCACAATCTGTTTAAGATTAATGGTCCAGATTTCTCAGTAATAAGTCATCAGATGAATTATTCATCTATGGGAGCTTTGTGAGCATGCTCTTCTCTTTCACACAGTTTTGAATATTAGGAGGAATGAAATCACATCCTAGACAAGCACCTGCTTCATATATGGACTTCTCTGGAGTTGACTAGAAAAAATAAACTTTCGGCCAGATAAAACTCTGACCTAGTTGCCACAGAGGTCAGTGAGTGCTTGCTATGATGAGTTCCCTCCACCACCTTGATGGATCTGCAGATCAGAGGATCCGCCTGGCGTGACTGATAAGACACCTTGTAGAGGTCTGCAGCCTTTGGGAGTTAGGTCCTGCCAAAGACAAGGTCACAACCTCTATCCTCCCTAACTCCACATGGAAACCCACCCCACCAACCTATCTCTGCTTTCCATGCAGACTGATGACATGCCAGCGTGGCCTCTGGGACCGCAAAACCATCTCAAGAGCCCAAACTGCAAGGTCTGATGGAAAACACGCCCCCCCACCCTTCCTCAGTAGACTTTCGCAAGTCAAAGGTTATTCCAACAGAATTAAAGATTTCTTTCTGGGTCTATTTTTATGTCACACTTGACAGTGAGTTTTCTAGGTGTGGGTAGATCCAATGGCATTGTTAGTCCTGGCCTCCCACCAAAGATACAGCTGGGTCTGCTGCCATCTAATATGTCAAAGTTTATGTGGACATCACTGACAAAGATGTGTGTATGGCAAATTTAATCAGTGGCAATGAAAACATATCCCAGAATCCTAATGCAATTCTCAATGACTGTGATTTAATCAAAGTGAACTAATCTGTATGACTAATGTGTGCATATTTCTAGAAATCAGCCTTTGCTTTTATCAGCTCTGTGGCCTCAGTTAAATTCATTAGTCTTATCAGCATGTTTCGAGGTCTTTACTCACATCCCCTAAGACCTGGTGTCATAATATCAGCTCAGCCATCGAGCTCTCATATCCTCGGACTGCGATAGCCCTACTGTTTATCAGTGGACGGGCCAGCCACTTGGGTTAATGTGAGTTATTTTTCATGTTGGAGAAAAAGACACACAGATTTGTGAGCTGTCAGCTTGATCCCTGGGAGCTGTGTGAAAGATAACTGTTTCCTGCATCCCAATGATTTGATGAATTCATTGAAAAAACTGTTGACAGAACAGGCAGATACAAGTTCACAGCCTTTGCTCTTTTCTGTCTGTAGAAGCTATCATCTGTCTCGACTCTGTTATCCCCTGGGATTAGGTCCATATTACAAAATTTTACATGTTTTATATCCAATGCCATAGTCTAGGGATGCAGGATATACATGGTAGTAGGCCTTCTGCTGTGTTATGGAAAGTGATGCTCATTCACCTGTTTGGCCTTGCCACATTGAAAATATAATCTGCCATGTGAAAAATCATTGTTACTTATCTAAATAGTTAAAGGGAAAAAAAGGTGAAAATTAGTCTGTTAACTTCTAGAACACAATTTTCAAGTTTACAACAACATGGTCTTTTCAACCTCTTGGAAAAATACTGCAGGTGTCCATGATTTTTTATACTTCCAACTAAGATTGATGGAAGGGCTACAGTCTATCTTGGCTGTCACAGAATAAGAGGTAGAGTACACCCTAGACAGGCCTTCAAGTGTTCGTTCAGAAATCAGTATTCAAGACTGACCCTATGTGGTTCACAACAGCATACAGACAAACAAACTTTGGAACCGTAAGCCAACTCATAGTTATGTTTTTGTGCAAAAAAAAAAAAGGTTACTGCTGGCAAAGAAAAAGATGGAGATCTAGTACCTTTATTTTTGTCCAGGTTCATTTGGCACTGCCCAAGTGACGGTGATGACAGTTAATCTTACTAGCAGGGACTTTATAAGAGATATAACTGATAAGCATATCAAAATGTTATATCAAATTTACACATGCAGCCATTCAACAGTTCAAGGCACACAGGTTGTAACCAGCTGTCAGTTGAACAACTTCACTTTGTTTTTGAAACTGGCAATGGACTTGTTATACAGTATTTTTCTCATCTTTCAGGACATTGAAAGCATTCTTATACTATCTACAGTGTGTTACCAGAGTGGTGTCCTAGTGGTTGAGCATCTGCCCCACAGCCACGGTTGTGGGTTCACATCCCAGCCGGGTCATACCTGTGCCCAGTTTCTGGTCTAGTTTAGTGTTTTCATGTCTGTTGTATTTTCTTCCTGTTTTTTTTTTTTTTTTGTCATTTTGCATCTGTAGTATTATTATGTACATTTTGGGTTCTGTTGTGTTTGTATCTTTATGATTTCCGGTTGTGTTTTATTTTGACAGCGCTGTGCAGCTTCCGGTTGTCAAACTGTTTGGAGCTGCACAGCTGCTATTCATTCTGTTACTCATGGATCCACACCTGTGTCTAATTATGTATTGCATATAAGGGCACGGCAAACCTCTGGGATTGTCGTGTCCTTCTTCCACGTAACCCCGTCCTCAGCAGCAGAACTGTCCGTCCTGAGTGTGTTTGGGGCCGCTGTTCAGGAGAGTAGGAGAGCTCCATCCAGGTATGTGTTTCCCTTATTTCCAGCCGTGAGCCCCCACAGCCTCTGAGAGAGCTCCGGCTGGATTCCATCCCTGGCTCGGTGTTCCCGGCTTCATGTCCTCCTGGATGTCGAGCCCCACTCTCCTCCAGCATTTGTCATTGTGTACTTGTTTGTTAGCGCCATGCACTTCATGCTTTACTTTTTGTATGTTAATGTTCTTGTCTGTTTTTATGTTAATAAATGTGCAGTGTGTGTTTGGTGTCCTTCAATAGCCCTTGAAAAGGACCGTTCAAGACAGAAGGACACAACCAGGGCAGACACCAACCACTGTGCGTTTCTGCTGTTTTGTTCTTTTTTTCTGTTCTGTTTTTTCTCCGCTGTTGGCATGACTGGCCGCACGGACTACGAGAGTTTCAGACTGGATGAGGAGGAGTGTTGGGCAGCTGAGCTGTTGGATGACATCGTCACGGACGCTCACTCCTGCCACACTCCCAAGGAGGTGCTACAATGCTGGGACAGAGCGGCTCAGCTCATGGAGGTATTTCCCCGTCTATGGAGCTGCCCGAAGCTTATAGATGTCCTTGTTTCGGTGACCAACCTGCGATACATGTCCACGGGCTGGTAGAAAGCTCATCCCTGTCTGTTCCTGAACCAATGGTACGTCCCCGGGATCAGACGTGCCTAACCTCTCACTGCCACCCAGCTGCTTCACGCCGGAGAAGGAGGAGGGACTCCCCCACTACAGCAGCTGATTCGGTCGGAGACATGTCTGCAGGGCCAGCTCCTCCATCTTTTTCAGGGGGGCCCACACCCGCTGCAGCCACTGGGAGGAATGACTCTGGGCTTACAGCAACAGCAACCATCGTGCCCCAGGAATGCAGACAAGTGTTTTTTCATTCTCCCTTACCTGAAAATGAGTTATCTTGCCTGATTCCTGGTGGTGAGGCTCAGCAACTGCAGCTCACTGAAACTTCACCGCCTGCTGCTGACACAATTACCTCACCTGCTACTCCTGTCTCTCCTCCTGTTTTCCCTGGGTACCCGCCGGTCCTGGAGTAGAGCCGCCGAGCAACGGAGGAGCCTGCCATCCTGAAGAGCCCTGTTCCAGTCCCGCAGCCATGTTTTGGACGGGAGAAGAGCGCTCCTTGTGACCTGAAACCTGTGCCAACAACGCAATTCAGCTGCACGGGACTTAGCGCCAGCAGTGAGACGACCTCCAGTTCCAGCCGCCACGCCAAAAGAGCCACCTGCATCTGTTGCCGCACCTGGAGGTCTGCGGGCTGCATCCACCACCATGCCTGCTGCAGGGGTCGCCGCAGCAGAGACGTTGGAGTCCTGGACGGTGGTGGAGCACGAGTCCAGGCAAGTACTCAGTTCTGTTTTTGCACCTACAGATCTTGAGAATTCTTGTCTGGCTCGGGGTGAGGGCAATCAGTTGCGGATGTCCTCTGCTCCTGAGATTTCCTCACTGGGCTCCACTGCTGCTGCTGATTTTTCTCCGGTGTGTTTTCCCTTTCCTTCCCCTGAGGTGGCTGTTCCGGGTAGAGATGCCCAGATGAAGAAGGCCGAGATGCCCCAGCCTGGATCGCCGGAGTCCTGGATGGTGGTGAAGCTTGACCTCAGGGAAGTTCTCTTTTTGTTTTCACGTTATCTGTCTTAGAGAAATCATGCCTGGCTTTTGGTGGGGAGGGTTGGATGCAGCTGTCCGCTGCGCCTCAGCTCTCCTCGCCGGGCTCCACTACTGCCGGTGACTCTGACCCGGTGTCTGTGTTTTGTGTGTGTGAGCCTTCTCTCAAGATCTCTATGGGTGCTACTCCCCTTCAGTCAGAGGCCTCTCTGGGTGCAGTGCCCCAGTCGGAGGCCTCCATGGGTGCTGCTCCCCCTCCGTTCGAGGTCTCCATGGGTGCTACTTCCCCTCCGTTTGAGGTCTCTGTGGGTGCTGCTACCCCTCCGTTTTAGGTCTCCATGGGGGCTGCTCCCCCTCTGTTTGAGGTCTCCGTGGGTGCTGAGTGTGTCTGGGGCCGCTGTTCAGGAGAGTAGGAAAGCTCCGTCCAGGTATGGGTTTCTCTTATTTCCAGCTGTGAGCCCCTGCAGCCTTCAAGAGAGCACCATCTGGATTCTGCCCCTGGCTCGGTGTTCCCGGCTTCATGTCCCCCCTGGACATCGAGCCCCACTCTCCTCCAGCATTTGTTATTGTGTACTTGTTTGTTAGCACCACACACTTCATGCTTTAGTTTTTGTATGTTAATGTTCTTGTCTGCTTTTATGTTAATAAATGTGCAGAAACCACAGTGTGCATTTGGTGTCCTTCAGTAACCCTTGAAAAGGGCCATTCATGACAATCAGATGATAATCCACTGTGGCGACCCTGAAAGCGAGTAGCCGAAAAAAGAAGAAGAAGCTATAGTATGTTCCCTGCTTTAGTCTACTGACAAGAAAAACCTTGGGAGAATGAAGAATCAACCAATTAATTACCTAATACATCAACCAATTAAGATAGCATGCATGTCTCTGGACAACTAAGGGACCCACACCAGGAACCTTCTGGCTATGAGGTGACAGTGCTACAGTGCTGTCCCATAGAGTCACTATTGAATATACACAAAAGGCACACACCTTGTGATGGACTGGCGATCTGTCCAGGGTCCCCTCCGTGACCCAAAAGGATTAAGCACTAGAAGATGGATGGATGGATGGATGGATGGATGGATGGATGGATGGAAAAGGCACACAAAGCCACAGAGACAGCACCCATTGGTTCATGTACTACTGATGTGAAGGCTGCAAGCCAAATATTATAGGAGCCATGGCAGAGTGCTATGAAATAAACCTACAATACACATACTGGTTACAGCAATCGTGGACATGAACGCATTCTACAGAGGCTAATATCTTCAAATTCCAAATCAACAGATATTAATCTATTTATCCTTCCCTAAAAGGTTAAAGGACTCAACTTATCAACGTAAGGCCTTAAGTATTATCAGCACCTACCTGCCACTCAAAATGTCTACACCTTTGATAACTAGTTTAAAAAAAATCCAAAATTATCCTTGTGTATATCAGAATAATTTTATTTTTAGTCCTTGCAAGTTGACAAAATAGCCTAAGATGGGGATTGTTTTCCCTCACAGTCTCCCACTTGGTGTCAATACTTTATATTTAGAGTAGTAGCATAATTATTGTCTTTTTTTCTGTTGTGTCACAATAAAGCTTTTGTCATGGTTTCCCATTTGAAGATTTTTAAAGCGGCAGCATATAGCTTTCTAGTTTTTGGCAGGAACACTGAAAAGACTACAGCTGGTATGTTTTACAACTTGATTCCCAATAGCCAGTCCCAGGGTGCTTGATGGCTAAAATCGTACGCTGTGAATGGCTAATGGGAATCAGGCTGTACAACATGCCAGTTGTAGTCTTTTCAGTGTTCCTTTCAGGAATAGGAATGTTACATGGTGCAACTGCAGGTGATGCAGGCCCACTCAGACTATGGTGGATGTGACATCAAAGGATGATGTACCATCGAAATTATTTTAAAAACATTTTTGAAAGTGTTACTTAGCCTTGCTTTAAAGTGACTAAGAGAAGCGGTAGATTTTATAGCACAGCATGAACAGCAAAAACACTGAGGACCGTACGTACAATCAAAACCTTTATCTACTGTATACTAAAGCTACAGTATGAATTATACACAGTCCAAGGAATTAATCTATCAATCAGTTGTCTATAAAAGTAAATAAAAAATCTTCCTTGAAAGCAATTAATTAACCATCACTCAGTTAATGATGCTGGATCTCAGCAGAACACTATACTACACTACATCACAGTACACTACACTAAACTACATTGTACCTGAAACCTCAGCGACTGTAAAGTAGGAGAGATCTGCACAGTGGTCTCATTGAGTCGAGGACATTCGTGTAACAAATGCTCCAGTTAGTCGGATATTCTTCATTTGCCTACCTGGCCCAAGCAGAGGAGTATCAGGGACTATGGATTACCTGAAGCACAAAAGGGAGCTTGTTCATCATCTAGAGCGACTTTCAGCAGCTTGGGTTATCTGATGTTCTTCCTCCACTGGCAACCACAGCCCGACCCAGCCCAAACATCAACACCTCGGCACCATCAGGAATTCAGATCCCAGGAGATTATCTTTCCAAACATTAAGATATGCCGAACACTCAACCCCCCCTCCTCCCCACCCCCTAATCTATAAGAGGTCCTTCTCTACTCTTGGAGTTTGACAGAGTGAGCCATTCATGCCATTTGGGAACAGTGGCAAAGCTGTTCATGGTGCAAATCTCACAGGGGTGAAAAAGAAGCCAAAGGGATGAAATACATCGAATCAGACATGATTACCCGATCACTTCCACTGAGTTAACTCAGTGGAAGCATGCACATTTACTTACCAGTTTGTGCTTGTGAATCAACAAAAGGAGCTGACTACAGCTCACATTCCGAAATAAAAGCCTATGAAATGAAACTATGCGTAGTGAATATTACTAAAAAAGGTCACCATAAAGTTTGTGAATATCCTTGGAGTTACGTATTGGCAAAAATATTGACAATTAAACAAAATGAACATGAAAGAACACAAACAGGGCTTTATATAAGATGGGCACATCACTCTGAATGGATGCTCCTTGTAGGGATACATACGATGTGTAGGAAGGGGACAAAAAATTTTCATGTGACTCTCTGGTTTGTATTCTACCTAGTCTAAGCATTACTTACCTACTGAATTCCACAAGGCTTTTGTTACATGTAGGTAAACAAAGTGGAACAAGAGGGACAGCATTGGGTAGATATACAGTTGCAATGAAAATCTTTCAACTCCCATTGCATTTTAGGTTTATGAGCAAAATTTAAAAATTTTAATATTTTCAGGTGTTTGCAATAAACAAATTACAAATTGTTGCCTTGGGGTGTCTGGGTTCCACCGCTTGGGGAAGGGGGGGGGGCTCTGTCATGAGTCTGAGCTAGTGCTCAGACTCTCTATGTATTTTTGAGTATTTTCTGTCTGTTATTATTTTCTTGTCAGCTTTATGTTATTTTGGTTGTGTGACTCGAGCCTCCTTCCTCATCTCCCAGACACACTCACCATTCTCTCACAGTCTGTTTTCCAGTTGTCAGCTGTGAGTGACTGTGTATTAGGTCACTTGCTTCTCTTCCACTTACTGCTCTCAGCCTGCCTTCCTATCAGCTGGGAGCAGTTATGCAATCAGTCCACCTGCCAGCTCAGCTCCCATACCTGCTGCTCATTATGTTCCACGTATTTAAGCACTGCCTGTCCACTCTGTATTTGCGGCACTCATGTTTGGATGTAACCTGGATAATCTACTCTGTTCCTCCTTCTACACTTGCAGGGCGATGTCAGTTCCGGAGTGCTTTTCCTTGTAAGTTTCCCTCACTACCTCCGCCAGGCCGAAAGGCCAGGAGGAGGTAATGTTTTTGCCAGGGTTTGTCTGTGTGTTTGTCTGTGTGTTTGTCTGTTTGTCTGTCTGTCTGTCTGTCTGTCTGTTGGTTAGCAAGATAACTCAAAAACTTTTGGACGGATTTCAATGAAACTTTCAGGCGTTGTTGGAAATGGTACAAGGAAGAACTGATTAAATTTTGGGATGATCCGCATCACCGTCTGCATACAGGAATTTTTTAAAGCATTTTTCCACACTGTGACATACAGCCATTTTCAACATGTGCGCAGGCGCAATGGAAGGCGCTGGGCGTCGTGTCTGACCAACACAAACTCCGCCTTCTTCAACGTTTTAGCCACAAAAGCATGCGGAAAACACTGGTGGCCTGGGCCCGCCAGCGTGCCTGTGCCAGCCATAGGCGCTGCGCACATTGCGCTGGTCGTCGTGTATGACCAACACAAACTCCGCGTTCTTCAACGTTTTAGGCACAAAAGCACGCGGAAAACACTGCTGGCCTGGGCCCGCCAGCGTGCCTGTTTTTGCGCCACGCTGCAAAACCTGACACGGCCACCTGTCCGCCGCCCGATTATTTGCCACAAATTCCCCGCCCAGCTATAGGCGCTGCGTAAAAACGACCTCTCTGCCGGGGAAGACTCTAAATTCTGTTTTGCCGCGGAGCGCAACCCCAATATAATATAAAACCCACGGCAACCTGTCTAACCAATCTGCATCCGTCAGTGGAGGAGATGGACACACCAACACTTCAGTTTATTACCTCCGCCAAGGAGGCAATGCTTTTACAACCGTAAAACGGGGCTATAAGGGACGGCGGGGTAATATGGGACACTTTTCTAAATGTAATTCTGCTTTTTTAATTTTGCTTCCACCTAGATTTGATGAAGGATTCATGGATATTTGACAATAACAACACAACTCAGCGTCCTGCTCAAAATAAAAAAAGCAGAATTACATTTAAAACATTTCCCAGAAAAGTGTCCCTTATTAACCCGCCGTCCCTTATAGCCCCGTTTTACACTACTGAACCACTAATCCTATCACTATCACATTGATTGTCATTCATTAATTGTCTGTTTATTGCACTGTCCATGTCAAATAAACAAATAATCATTGTGAATCCAATTGCTAGTCATATCTTTTCATGCTCAGGGAATCTGAAAACGTACACACAAACACTGTATGGGGGGAACTGTGCCGCTTGGCGGAGGTCTGCGCTCTCCGAGTGCTTTTCTAGTTTCTATTTTTGTTTGTCATGCAAAGTTTGGATTCTGTTTTTGTTAAATAAATGTCATACCACAGTCCAGTGCGTGGACCTGTGGACCTGTCTTTTAGCCCCAGAGGGGCCCATTCATGACAGAATCAAGAAATCCTGGCAGAAAATGCCATGCCGTCTGTGAGGAAGCTGAAGCTTGGGCATCATTGGCCTTTCCAAAAGAACAATGATCCCAAGCATACCTTACAGTCCACCAAGGCTTGGTTTTAGAAGAATTTAGAAGAATTCCTGGAAGCTATTAGAGTGGCCATCACAGTCACCTGACTTGAACCTCACTGGAAGGTTTTCAAATCCCACTCTGATGGGATTTGAAAAAGGTGGTGGCAGCACGCAAACCCAAGAATATTAGTGAACTGGAAGCCTTTGCTTATGAGGAATGGGCTGAAATTCCTCAGGATTGTTGCCAGAAGCTAGTTTCTGGCTATGCAACATGTTTGCAGCATGTACCCCCAACAAACACATCAGCAACTTCCCAACAGAATAAGGCTCTCACCTTTGCATCCTTACTAGTACGACAATTAATATTGATCAACTGGAAAAATGATGCCCCACACTCACCTCATCTGTAATATTATGTCTAATCTTGAACTGGAAAAGATTTGATACACTGTAAATGGTACCCTTCAGGACTTTCACAGCATTTGGGATGGCTTTATAAACCTTGTGTAAAATCTAGAAGGTCTGCAATTAGACTGAAAGACATTCAGCAGTCTGCTTACTCTAGCATGCTCTGGTTGACATTATCCCACCTTTGTCCGTGCATCTGACGACCCCCCCCCCATCCCCAATGTGTGTCCTGTCTTACATAGTGTTGGTTGTTTTATATGAATGGGTTGTTTTGTGTACAAGTGTTTTGTTTTTTGTCATTATTTTTTCCTGTTTCATTTTTTCCCTTTTCAGTTTTGTTCAGGGACCCGAAAAGGATTAAGTGAAAGAAGATGGATGGATGGATGGTGTTTTGGTATTCTGTGAATTCACTGTTTTGCATTCAGGCTGTGCTGTTGTCATATCAATGCATAGTATGAGTCTTGAATGTACAGCCAAGAAAATTCAATAAAAATACATTAAAAACATGTTTGCAGCAGGTCATAACAGCAAAAGGGTGCTTTACTAAGTACAAAGATGCTTGCTATGAAGAGGTTGAATCATTTTGAGACTGCAGTAGTCATTTAAAGTGGTATTTTGTGTTGAATTTGGAGAAACCACTTGCAATATTAGCTGTAATGAACTATTTAAATTGTTCTTATTTGATCTGCTTATTTCAAACAGCTGCTAGTTTGTACATTTTGTCAATAAACCTAATTTGCAGTGGGAGTTGAATAATTTGATTGCAACTCTCTCCTTCTCTCACTCCAGCTCACATTTTTTGCTTTTCTCTCCACAGAATTGCTAGTTCTTTGTCGTGCACATTATTAATAAAATACTGTTTAACCTTTTCAAAACTGTCTTCTCTCAGTGTCTGTGTTTAGATCCATTTAGCTAAACATGTTAAGTTCACACTGTTTAGGGTCTTAGTAAATCAGGCCAGAGGTGGGGATGGTATTTAGATGCTTTTTCACTTTGTGAATAAGCCCACATTGTTCCCAGCTCAAAACTGATTTGTCCTCCTATTTAAACACTGTCCTATTAGTATTACAACCTAGATCTTGCTCCCCTGTTTATTAAAGGAAATGAAAGCAAAGACAGCGATTAGTTATTGCACACTATGCCCAAAACACACATCCAAATAATTATAATAGCCTCTTTGCATGATCTGACAGGCACATAATTTGTTTTTTGCAGTGCTGCGAAGTGGACTTGGACATGTCCATAAATGAACTTTGCACCTTGTATCACTTGTGATTACCTGCTAATTAATGTCAGATTTGTAGCTAGAATTATTTAGGACTGTCAGTCAAGCTGAAGTAACTCTTTGTCATTAATACAGGTGTTCCGCATGGCTCAGTATTTGATCCACAGCCCCCCCTCCAAAAAACCCCCAAAACTGCTGGGTGGGGTTTGGGATTGACTCTGTGCTGACTTAAACAAAAGAGAAGCCAACAAGATGTGCCAAAAAGCCACAAGAAAAAGTGCATTGTGAAGATCTACTGATTAAAATTTAAAATCTACATGCATACAAACTATAATCCCATTCTCTCTACTCACACATGTCACAGTGTCAGCTGCTTTGGCGATGAAATCTGGCTCGTAGTCCTTCTCACAAATGAATGGTGTTAGAAGCATTACTATCTATCCCTCTTTGTACTTGACTTTAGCTGTTTAATCCATTTTTTTATTAATCTGCAAAAACACAAGAGGGAGGAGTACTGGAGAAATGCCGCCTTTAGAAATAAAAACAAACAGAGTGTATCCACAGTGGCCCCAGTGTTTCCAGGCAGGATGGGATTCTGGGAAACTGGGATCAAACTGGAGGGTGGGGAAGTCTGTTTTCTGCCCGTGCCCACATTTTATAAGCCTGGGGGTTGCTGGATTTTATTATCATCTAGGGGCCAATATTCAGCCAGGTGTACCTGGAGCGGGAGGGATAGTCATGATGACAGAAATGAAAAGGAAACTGGAAGCTGAGAAGCCACAGGGAAAACAGGCAGAAGAGAGACAGAGAGCGAGAGAGAGAAAGGGAGCATCAAATGGCATCAGAGAGACAAAAGTTTACAGCTGCCAAAAGACTACAAACAGAATGGTACAGCCAATATTTTGACATTGTGATTTTGATGCACAATGGTTGCAATTGTGTCAAAGCTTTAAGATCCAACAGGCACTCAAACACTAATATATTCTCTCCACAGTTTATAAGAATTCTAAAATGAAATGTTCACGGTAATCATAATTAAAAACTTTGTATAGAAGTTGGTCTCCAAGTGTGACACGTCTAGACCATAAACCTGTGCTCTCTGGGTGAATCTCTAAAATGTTGCTGCAAAACGAAGCCAAACTGGATAGAAGTCTTTAGAACAACCTCACCTCTTCCTTGATTTATAACCTCAATAAACACTTTTCTGACAGATTTATTGTTTATATATTTACTTTAAGTGAAAAAAAAAAAAAACCTTGCTGATCATTACATAAATTATGGTCCCCTCTAGGCAATAAAGCCGCTTCCATTTCAGAGCACTCCTAAATCAAGATTGACTACATCTGTTGTAGCTCAGACTCACACTGTAGTTTCCAAAAAATCAACAAAAAATTTGCATTGATCAGAAGGTACCGTACATTTGCAGCATTGAAATGACTGCCAGGTATTTTTGGATGTTTTACTTCAGTATATATTCAGAGATTTGCCAGTAGATGGACTATGATACCAGATCTTTTCAGCTAGCTTGAGGACTGTAAATGCTGTTTTTTTTTTTTAATCACTGATTTTAATGTTTCATATGTCTTCTTTGGTTTATTTTAATTCTGTGTGATAAGTGTTCCTGGTCATCACCAGTCTAAAATGGATATTTTTTCTCTCGCCGTGCTGTGGTTTCTTAAGAATTTGGTTTTTGCTGGTGATGTCACTGAGGCAGTAAGCCAGATGAGGACTCAATACTCCAGGGACAAGTTACTGCAGCTAAACACCATCAGTTTAGCCCAGGTGACAGACTTTATACCACAGATTTACTTTGAGAGATTTTTTTTTATAAAACTTTATTAGTCCCACAATGGGGAAATGAGTTTTAAATTCAGGGCAGCCAAGGTGCCACCATTCACACACATATTCACACCTAGGGCCACTTTAGAGTCTCCAATTAACCTACAGCAACTTGCATGTTTTGGCCCTGTGGGAGGAAACCGGAGTACCCAGAGTAAACCCACGCAGGCACAGAGAGAACATGCAAAATCCACAAAGAAGGGTCACTACCAGTCAGGGGGTGGGATCGAGCCCACGATGGTCAGGGGTGAAACTGATCCAGTGACCTTCTTACTGTGCTGCCAGAGTAACCACTGTGCCACCGACCTGTCCTTTTAAGGGTACAGGAAAATTAAAGTGGGACAAGAAGAGGGAGCGGGGAAAACAAGGAGACGTCAGACTATGCTGGAGGAGAAAGCGGCTCAAACGGATTCCCCTACCTTCGCTCACCATGGGAAATGTTCAGTCCCTGAGGAATAAGCTGGATTAACTTCAGGGACATGTTCACTACCAGAAGGACTTCAGAAACTGCTGTGTCATGTCCTTCAGAAACACAACTTACTGAGCGCGACCAGGACTCCAACCTGTCCATGGAAAGCTTTGGGGCTCCACACCGCTTGGTCTGATATGTGGAGGCGATGGAGAAAAGCCAAGGAGGAGGGGTGTTTTTATATATTAACCGACTATCAGAGAGTGCGTTTGTATAGAACTCCTGTCTGTATCATTATGGCCTTTTTATCTACCCCGTGAGTTTCCTCAACTTTTTATTACAATTGTGTTCATTCATCCAAAAGTGGACTCCGTTTCTGCCTCCAGCACCGTCTTTGATGTTGTGCTGGAGTCTTGTTTTATTGCATTTGTTTAATTGGTTTTCAATTGATGGAGCTTTGAGTATTTTTTTCACATGGTTTTTGGTTTGCTATGTTGTCTGATGTTACACTTGTTTTGAATATTTATGTATATACTGTATGTATGAATGGACAACTCACTGCAAAACAAATCTACCTACGGGTATCAATAAATTAACCCAGACCTGAACCTGAACCTGAATAAAGTTTGAAAAAGCAAGTGTGCAGTTTGAGCGTAATCAGAAGTTGAAATCTATAGTTAAAGACAGTGTATTCATATTCACGTTAAGGTCCACATTTTTGGGGGAGCTCCAAATATTTGCTAGTAATCAACAGCAAACCTAATTATGGATTTGTTTTTTGTGTTTTGCTCCCTTTCTCCCTCGTTCATTCTCTCTCTCACTGTGGTGCTGCGTTTGGACAACTGCTGGATGTTTTGGGGGGTTTTTTGCAGAAAAAAAAACTTAGAAAAGGGTTACAACAGAGGCTATTTCAAAACAGCTCTTAGTTGAAGTCTCAAATCAGCAGCAATGAGGTGAAGTATGAAAATATTGCTCAAAGCAAGAAGTGGGAAGATATATTTCATATTTTCAAAAATACACTTGAATATCAAAACTCAAAACTGAATACCTACACAATGAACAGCCAAATAGATGCATATTTTTCTATGCATTCATATGCACTTATTTATATACATGGCCTACTATGCAACATAAAAACAGCCAAGCACCTCAAAAGTAACTGTGTTCACATGGCGTATGTTAAAGTATGGTAGCACTAAATGACATCAGCTTCTATCAGTTATGACTACAAATAAAAAGCATGTGCAAAACTCTGTTTATAATGTCAGTGATTCAATCCAAACAACACTTGGCCCTGAAAGTAAGGGAAAGTTTGGAGAAGAGACAAAAGGAGCCCGAGAGAATGGGAGAAATCCTTTGGAAAGTGACAGACGAAGGGGCAGATCAGAGCCGAGGGCTGATGTTAAGCAGATGTGGGGTGGTTCACATGGGGAAGCTGGGCTTCTGTTTATGCAGGCTGTGACAGACAGGCACCACACCTATGTATCCCAGCCACGCTGTAACAGAAGTGACTGCAAAAGACAAGAGGCTCGATGAGGTTGCAGAGACTGTGTTGTGTTGTGGGAAATCAGGCAGAATGAATAAAAGCTCTTAAGATGATCAAATCAAAAAGTGTTATAGGAACAGGGTGTCCCTCCTCCTCTGCTGGTGCAAAGTCATGAAGGTTGCCAAGCCGAGCTGACTGAGAACATTCCCAAACCAGCAGGACTATAGCACACAATAGCAAGTGATGATAACTCCAACATAATAAGCTGTTCTTCTAATATGTGACCCGTGCTCACAATGACGAAATTTTCAAAACTGAGGTAACGTTACTGTCATGATCCTGAGCATGGTGGGTGCCGTGCCCAGTCTCCAGTTTAAGTTTATTCTGTTTCTGTCTGCTTCTGTTATTTTGTCCAGTTATTGTCATTTTGTATTTGTAGTATGTTTACATTTTCTGGTGTGTGCTTTATTTTGACAGCACTGTGCATTTTCCGGCTGTCAAACTGTTCAGAGCTGCACAGCTGTCATTCATTCTGTTATTTTCTCCACTCATGCACCCACACCTGTCACTTATTATGCAACGATATAAAAGGGCATGACAACCGTTCTCTGTTGTCGTGTCCTTCTATCACCACATGTCCTCAGATGCTGAGTCTCGCTCTGAGTGTGTTTGTGCTTCGCTGTCGAGATGAGAGGAGAGCTCCGTCCAGGTCAGTTTTTCCATTTTTATTTCCAGCCGTGAGCTTCGCTGCCTTCGGGAGTGCTCAGGCTGGATTCTGCCCTCTGCCCAGTGTTCCCAGGCTTCTGTTCCCCTGTGACATCCAGCCCTACTATCCTCCAGCGCTTTACTATTTCGCATGTGTTTATCGTTCCATGTCAGTTTATCTTTATGTAAATAAATGTGTAGAAAGCACAGTGTGTGTTTGGTGTCCTTCAGTAGTCCTTGAAAAGGGCGATTTATGACAGAAGGATACGACCAGGATGCGGATACCAGCCACTGTGCGTTTCTGTTGTTGTTTTTTTTACCCCTCTTTTTTGTTCTCCCGTATTTTTAGTCCAGTTTTTGGCATGTCTGCCCGCACGGACTACAGAAGTTTTGGACTGGATGAGGAGGAGCGTTGGGGAGTTGAGCTTTTGGAGGACATTGTGTCGGATGTCTCTTTGACCCACACTTCCGAGGAGGAGCTGCAGGTGTAGGATAGCGAGGCACAGCTGATCGAGGCATTCCCCAGCCTGTGGAGCATCCCGGATCCCAGGTCTAACAGACCTCTTCACCTCCGTCCTCCATGCTCAACATCAACTCCGCGGGTTGGGGGAAGCCCCTTCACCACCGGACCCTGTGCCGCGGAGAAGGCGACCCCGGGGATGGAAGCCTCGAGGCCGGAGCCATCATCTAACTGCAGTTTCACCTCTCCGCGCCGACCAGTGTTCCGCTGTCTGATGGATTGGGCACGCAGCCCTCATGCTTACAGACGGTCCCAGTGCGGAGGAGCTGGAGGAGCACCAACGAGTTGTTGCAGCGGAGAGGGAGCTCATCTTGGGCTACAAGCCATGGCTCCTCCCGGAGTTTCTGCCACAGCTGGAGGGAGCTTCACCAGCCAGAACGGAGTTTGAGCCAACGTTAGAACGTCCCCTGACACCGGTGCTCCACCCATCATGCCAGACAACCTTTGCAGCCCCTGAAGTGATGACATCTGGCCTCACAGCAGTCACCACCAACACCTGGGAATTAAGGCAAGTATCTCTTCATTTTTTAACATCTTATAATGAATTGTCTTGCCTTATTCCCGGTGGTAAAGATCAGCAGCAGCAGCCCAATTTGGCTGAGCTTTCACCATCAGCTGCTGTAGTTCTATCCTCACCCACTTCTCCCATGTCCCTCTCCAATTCCCCTGAGTGTCCGCCAGTCCGGGGAAGTGGGGGGGGGGGGCGCTGCTGGATAATGGAAAGGTCTGCAGTCCTGGAGAGGTCTGTTCCAGCCCCGCGGCCATATCCCAGATGGAAGGAGAGCACCTCCTGTGGCCGGAAGCCTAAGCCCACAGGACAGTGTTCCCTGGCTTCATCTACACAGGACTCAGCACCACCGATGAGACGACCCCCCGTTTCAGCCACCACGCCGGGAAGCCCACCTGCATTGGTTGCCACACCGAGAGGTCTGCGAGCTGTATCCACCACCATGCCTGCTGCATGGGTTGCCGCAGCAGAGTCGTTGGAGTCCTGGACAGCAGTGAAGCTCGAGTCCAGGCAAGTCCTCAGTTCTGTTTTAGCACCTACAGATCTTGAGAATTCTTGTCTGGCTCAGGGTGAGGAGAACTGGTTGCAGATGTCCTCTGCTCCTGAGCTCTCCTCACCGGGCTCCATTGCTGCTGGTGATCTTCCTCCGGTGTTTTTTCCCTTTCCTTTCCCTGAGGTGGCTGTGTCGGGGGTAGACACTCAGATGGAGAAGGCCAAGGGGCCCCAGCTTGGATTGCCAGAGCCCTGGACGGCGGTGGAGCTCGAACTCAGGCAAGTTCTCTTTTTTGTTTTCACTCTGTCTTGGAGAGATCTTGCCTGGCTCTTGGTGAGAGGGGAGGGAGGGCAGCCATCCGCTGTGCCTGAGCTCTCCCCGCTGGGCTCCACTGCTGCCGGTGACTCTAACTCGGTGTCTGTGTCCTGTGTGTTTGAGCCTTCTCCCAAGGTTATTGTGGGTGCTGCTCCCCCTCCACCCGAGGTCTCCATGGGCCTTGCTCCCCCTCCGTCCGAAGTCTCTGTGGGTGCTGCTCCCCCTCCATCCGAGGTCCCCATGGGTGCTGCTCCCCCTCCGTCCGAGGTCCCCGTGAGTGTTACGCTCCAGCTCGGGGCCTCCATGGATGCTATGCCTCAGTCTGAGGCCGCCATGGGCCCCCCTTCTTGGCCCTCACCTGGTGTTCATCGCTGGACTCCACCACTGTTGTGCTCAGCGGACCGGTGGCCCATGTACTCTGGAAGGCCACCTGATGGGTTACACCTTCCATGCAGATGGCTCTGGAACTCTGGGCGGCCACCGGACACGTGCTGCTATACGGTCCAGTAGTTCTGGGACTCTGGTAGGCCGCCTGAACTGCCTTAGTTTCTATCCTAGGGTCCTGGAGTCTGGGTCACCGTAGTGTTCAGGTGGGGGGGGGGGGGTCATTTTCCTTTTGATGTTTCCCTGGGGTGTCTGGGGTCACCCCTTGGGGGGGGGACTGTCATGATCCTGGGCACAGGTGGGCGCAGTGCCCAGTCTCCAGTTTATTTATTATGTTTCTGTCTGCTTCTGTTATTTTGTCCAGTTATTGTCATTTTGTATTTGTAGTATGTTTACATTTTCCGGTGTGTGCTTTATTTTGACAGCGCTGTGCAGCTTCCGGCTGTCAAACTGTTCGGAGCTGCACAGCTGTCATTCATTCTGTTATTTTCTCCACTCATGCACCCACACCTGTCACTTATTATCTAACGATGTAAAAGGGCACAACAACCCTTCTCTGTTGTCGTGTCTTCTATAACCGCACGTCCTCAGATGCTGAGTCTTGCTGTGAGTGTGTTTGTGCTTTGCTGTCGAGACGAGAGGAGAGCTCTGTCCAGGTCAGTTTTTCCCTTTTTATTTCCAGCCGTGAGCCCCGCTGCCTTCGAGAGTGCTCCAGCTGGATTCTGCCCTCTGCGCGGCGTTCCCAGGCTTCTGTTCCCCCCTGTGATGCCGAGCCCCATTCTCCTCCAGTGCTTTATTATTTTGTATGTGTGTTTATCATTCCCTGTCAGTTTGTCTTTAAGTTAATAAATGTGCAGAAACCACAGTGTGCGTTTGGTGTCCTTAAGTAGCCCTTGAAAAGGGAGATTTATGACAGTTCTTTTTATATTCTGTGTTGAAAGACCTTCAAAATTATATTTAATTTGTAGGAGTTGCGCAAAAACGGACCAACAACAGGCCACTTTTGTTTATATTTTGGCTGGTTTGACAACTCGCGTTCGATCGGTCCTGAGTTACGTCTTCCACAAAAACGTATATTTTTAGAAAGTAGGAATTCCAAGCTTTACAATGATACCAGGCACTGACAGGTATTTTCCAGGGACTTGCCGCCAGCAAAGAAAGAAAGAGTCATGATTTATGACTTCTTCTGCCTGTAGCTCGTAATTACCCGGTGCGCATTCTGACTCATTTTGCCAGCATGGGTCACATATAACATTGCAATGTTTTAGCCAGAGTTTAAGGCCTCATACTTACCTGTCCAGGACAAACTTTAAGTCCAATACCCAGCTAGCTGGGTATTGGACTTGCACCTCAGAGGTTTTACACCTCTGCTCATGGGCATGTTCTGCTGTATGAAAAGGCTTTTTAAATGATCTCTTGTCATGTTCTCTTGCTTGTTTCCATGACTGCAGCACACTATATTTTTATTCTTTTTCTTTTTCTTTTCTTGCAGTGGTTTGTCTGTCTCTTATCTTGCAATGCAATTGGTTGAAATTTGATTGGCTCTGGTATTAGGAAGTAGTCTAGGTCAACACAAAACACAGACAAACTAAGTGATTGTAACCTTTTCAAATAGAAATATATGGGCTGTAACATTGTTGGAGAAGTTATTTTTTCACCTTAAATGTGACACCTCATTGTTATTTTTATGGTTTATTACATAAATTTTGTTGCAGATAAGTAATTTTATCACAGTGATAGGGGGTGAGTTGTGACAGAAGGATTGCTATAACAGTGAAAGGGAAGACTTACAAGATGGTAGTGAGACCTGCTATGAAGTATGGATTGGAGATAGTGGCACTGACAAAAAGACAGAAGACAGAACTGGAGGTGACAGCGTTGAAGATGCTAAGACTCTCACTGGAAATGAGTAGAAGGGACAGGATTAGAAATGAGTATGTCAGAGAAACGGCTCACACTGTGCAGTTTGAAGACAAAGTAAGAGAGGCAAGACTGAGATGGTCTGGACATGTGCAGAGGAGGGACAGTGGATATAATGGACAAAGGATGCTGAAGCTGGAGTTACTAGGCAGGAGTAAAAGAGGAAGACCACAGAGAAGATTCATGGATACTGTAAAGGAGGACATGGAGAAAGTTAGTCTGACAAGGTGCAAAGACAGGGTGACAGATGATCTGCTGTGGATACTCCTACAGGGAGCTGCAGAAGAAAACAGAGTATCTTATGCAAACATCCAGTACAACAAATAAGGACTTCTGAAATTTAAGAACAGTCAAGGTTGTCTGAGAGTTTAATAACAATCCAAATAGCATAACAAATCTTCATCTTCAATCACTTAATCCTTTCAGGTTGGGGGGAAGGGGGGCGCTATCCCAGCATCTTTAGGCAAGAGGCGGGTACACCCTGGAGAGATCACCAGTCCATCGCAGTAGTGCAACAAATCAAAGACCACAAGTACAATGAACTCATGCCGTCCCATGCGCGTGTTTTTGCAGAGATATTTCTTGCCTGGGACACTTTCTCAGATCTGACAGCTCACATACATTCACTTCAGGACTCAGCTTTATCACGGCTTCTCCTCTGTTTAATCCGCAGGCTGATTTATTGACAGGGCTCGTCTGTTTGCTTGAGTCAGCCAACCCAGGTGCCAGGCAGATGTCGAAGCAAGCACAGAGGCAAAGAATTGCATTCCTGTTTGAGAAAGCATTGTCAGCCTCTGATTTTCTTCCATCTTTGGGGAGGATTGCCCCGGAGCCATGCAAGAAAACCATAAGCAGTGAAATGGTAATGTGACAAGACCCCCACCCCCCGTCATACACAGACCCACCTGTGCCACTCAGGCTTATCAGATCCACATTTCCTATCTGACCTGACAGTGACAGAGAGCAGATCCAAATACAGTGCCAGTTGATGATTTCTTTTTCTCCAAACAGGGGGAGGGAAGGTGCAGTAGAAGCGTAATAATGATGAGAAATGTGAAGAGAGATGAGATATGGTGACTTCTGACCTCTGCAGTGCAATGATTATTCCTATGGTCATGAATTATTTCTGTGGCAATGCAGATGCTTGGCTCATCTTCCCAGACAGGCCGTGGGGGTGGCAGCAGCCTCACGGGTCAGCAAAGCAGGCTTGCAGCCAAAAGGTTTGAATCCCAGAGTTGACTGG
This sequence comes from Pholidichthys leucotaenia, assembly GCA_020510985.1. NCBI lineage: Eukaryota > Metazoa > Chordata > Actinopteri > Cichliformes > Pholidichthyidae > Pholidichthys > Pholidichthys leucotaenia. The sequence continues at coordinate 35,614,351 of CM035845.1, read as the reverse complement.
AGAAGACATGCATGTGGGAGAAGTGAACAAGTGCATTTCCCTAAACAGATAAGTGTCCATGCCCGGTGTAGCGGACTAATGGAGGTAACTAGCTGCCAGCAATACAAGACTCTAAGAGCAGTGGTGTGGGTGGTGTAAATCTAGGTAAACCCCATCCCCTGAGGCAATGCAGTGAATAAGACAGTCCTTGATGAACTTGCCTTGCTGAATAATACATGTTAGAAAATTCCTTGTTTGGCAGTTGTTTACCAAAGCTTCTAAATTTGCAGCACTAAAAACAATATATTATATATTTTCAGGTATATACAAAAAGATAAATAAATGAGACAAAAATTGTACTTTTTCATTTATTTATTGAGGAAATTGATCCAGTATGTGAATGGCAAAAATATGTGAACTTTTGATTTCCGTAACTAGTGTGACCCCCTTTTGCAGCAGTAACTGCATCTAAACATTTCCAGTAACTGTTGACCAGTCCTGCCCATCAGCTTGGAGGAATTTTAGCCCATTCCTCTGTAGAGAACAGCTTAAACTCTGGGATGTTGGTGGGTTTCCTCACATGAACTGCTCGCTTCAAGTCATTCCACAACATCTCTTATCTGGACTAACAAGAGAGCACCAACACAAATTATTCAAGAAACAAATGAACAAATAGCTAGAAATCCAGGAGAACTTTTCCCCCAAAGAATAGTTAATGCCTAGAATCGTCTGCCAAACCACATCATAAACGCTCCTACTACTGTCACCTTCAAAGTAAGATTGGATCAATAGTGGAGAGAAATGGGAAAAATACAAGCCTAGCTTTCCAAATTCCCATCAATCCTTAACTTAACTCAACTGGATTAAGGTCAGGACTTTGACTTGGACATTCCAAAATATTGATTTGATTCTTCTTTAACCATTCTATGGTAGAACGACTTGTGTCCTTAGGATCGTTGCCTTGCTGCATGACCCACTCCTTCTTGAGATTCAGTTCATGGACAGATGTCCTGACATCTTCCTTTAGTATTTGCTGGTATAATTCAGAATTCATTGTTCTATCAATGATGGCAAGTCAGATGCAGCAAAACAGGCCCAAACCATGATATTACCATGATAAGGTTCTCATGATAAGGTTCTTTTGCTGGAATTCAGTGTCTTCATTTCTCCAAATATAACGCTTCTCATTCAAACCAAAAAAGTTCTATTTTGGTCTCATCCATCCACAAGACATATTTCCAGTAACCTTCAGGCTTGTCCATGTGATCTTTAGAAAACTACAGATGAGTAGCAGTATTCTTTTTGGAGAGCAGTGGCTTTCTCCTTGCAATCCTACCATGCACACCACTGTTGTCCAGTGTTGTCCTGATGGTGGACTCATGAACATTAACATTAGCCAATGTGAGAGAGGCCTTCAGTTGCTTAGAAGTTACCCTGGGGTTCTTTGTGACCTCACTGACTATTACACGCCTTGCTTTTGGAGTGATCTTAGTTGGTCAACCACTCCGTGGTCTTAAATTTCCTCCATTTGTGCACAATCTGTCTTACTGTGAATTGGTAGAGTCCAAACTCTTTAGAGATGATTTTGTAACTTTTATAATGGACAATGACCCAAAGCACACCACCAAATTAGTTACAAAGTGGGTTAAGGAGAACAAAGTCAATGTTTTGGAGTGGCCATCACAAAGCCCTGATCTCAATCCCATAGAAGAATTGTCGGCAGAGCTGAAAAGATGTGTGCAAGCAAAGGAGCCTACTAACCTGACTCGGTTACACCAGCTATCCAGCAGGTGAGCATAAGCCAAACCCCTAGGAGGAGTATCAATTCCCCGTGAAATGTGGATTGACAGATGGACAGACGACTGACAGACACCGCACCATTACATTAGCTCATTGTGGCTTTGCCAGACTGAGCTAAAAATTGATATTTTCTACTTATAATGAACCATGAGAACTTTTTAATCAATTCTCCCATCTACAGGGAGTCAAATGGTGTTATTGTAGTGTTCAGACTGGATCACCACCTCAGATTGGAAGATGAAATTTTGACGCAATCAGCTACTCAAAATAAACTTTTACGACTTACAAATGTGTCTGCAATTTGTGAAATATAACATCATCAGTATTCCCATGTAAGCACTGCTTGCAATTGTTTCCAGTGACAGTCATCAAAGCTCACAGGAAGTTTTATTCTTCTTCCTAAATTCCAGTTTTCATGACAGCTCAGTGATTCTGGTTTGAGACATTATCTCCAGGCTACTGCATCCATTTCATGGGTTAATGTGAACAAAGACCTCTCAGTGCAACAGCTCGCCGCACAGTCAAGTGATCTGACAGAAGACTGAGAGTCCAATAACTCAGCAGCATAAAAAATTTAAGCAGACCATCATCAACTTTTGAAAGCCACCCCCCACTCCCCCTCCACCTCTTTTTTTAAAATCTTGGGGCCTTTTTTTACAGTCACAGTGCATCCAGGTTTGGAAGGAATTTACTGTGAATCTCGGGCCAACCACACATCACATTAACACACTTAATGGCTCTAAATCTTTGTTATCATCTCAAGTCGAGTCTTATTTTTAGCAGCCATTTTTGTTTTATTTCCTCCAGATGGGAGCTGTGGGGGAAGAATTTGACACTGGTCCTGCTTCTCATTAAGACAACGTGACATCAGCACACTTGAACACCCTCCTGCAGCTGAAATGAAACACATTGGCTTTTTGGTGCAGAGAACGTCTGGGTTTGTGAAACATGGTGTCAAAGGTCGATCTGATAGATAAATTTAATTTCCTTGCTACTACAAACAGGAACCTGTATTAGGAATTATTTATTTGTCCTGAATAGATTTCATATCCTGACACGTTTCAGCACTTGAACCCAGCCCAGAACGTGACAGATCTACTACTGTGGGAAAATGTTGCAGAGCAAGGACCAAAGTTTCCTTTGCTTAGGCCAGCTATTTGCTCTTACAATAACAACGCTGTTCCATCATCATTATTTGTTTACTCAGCTAACCCTCTTTATCTGGGGCAACCCTCCCTTTTAGCAAATGCTCCAGCATGGTCTGAACCCTCTGGAAGCCACTTCTCAGAGCAGAACCCTTCAATGGGCTGATTGAAGTGTGGCAGCAGGTTTACAATAGCTCGCCCATCAGATGCCCTCCACCCCTAAAAGCGTTACCTCCAGCATGAGCTCTTTACCACTGAATAATACGGGACATGCTAGAGTGCTCTGCATTGTTCCCGTTGTAGGTCAGAAGTTGGTCTGATAGTAGTGGCTGTAGCATTTATGGGGGTTTGACACACAAGGCTGGTCACATATTAAACATGGTTGCTGAATGATTTTTAGCTTGATATAACCAGAGGGCTTCTAAAGAGAACTTCCCGGTTCATTATGGGGTGGCCAAAGATGACTGAAGATAAGCAAAGCTCATGAGAAGATTGAGGTCCCACAATACAATATTATCACGATACTTGAGCTACGATATCATGATCTTGTGATACGCTGAGAATTGTGATATATATTGGGATTTGCCCGTCCCGATCTTGGTCTTGTTCAACAGATCTCAGGAGTCTCTCTTTTGCTGCGCTAACCTAGCAAGACAGTGAGCATTTAGCACCATCTAATAGACTGAAAAGTCTCTTGTACTGAAATAGGTAAGTTTGTATTTTCAACATTCATTAATAATTTGAAGTATCCCAATATTAGTGTCTCTGAATCAATATATGATCATCACCACAAAGTATCACGATATTATGCCGTATCGATTTTTCCCACCTCTATTTAGCTCAAATCAAGCAATTTGACTGGACAATGGGGATTCCAGAATTTAATACATTCCCTAATAACCACGTTTGGATGCTTTATCAAATATGTATCACTCTGCTTCAGTGCTGTCTTAATTATCTATAATTACAGTAACTGTGTTATTGTATTCTGGGTTCTCACTAACAGTTAGCTTTGTCAGTTCAGCTTAAAATAAGTTACTCTGGAATTTAGATTAAAACTTCACTGTGTATAGTTGTTTTACTGAACCCTCACAACATAATGCTGCTTCTGACTCTTTACCGCATCTGAAGGTGCCAATAAAAAGACAGTAAAGAGAAAGCAGAGATACCAGTGAAGCCCTAGGCAGCTGACTAAAGCAACTGGACCAATGAACTTTGGGAAGGCATGTATATAAATAATGACAGGTGCATAACAGCAACTTTTGGTGACCATATATTGTAAAAAATAAAGTCAATAAAGCTATTATATTGTATAGTTTGTGTTTATGTTATTTAGCAACATTCAGGAGTAGGAACCCCTGTTTTCCTGTGATGATACTTGTCTTGGTGGAACAACATAACTTTAGTTAAATAAATAAATTAGAATTTGTTGTCATTCATCCATCCATCCATCCATCTTCTTCTGCTTAATCCTTTTCGGGTCACGGGGGGGGGGGGGTCTGGAGCCTATCCCAGCATCTTTGGGCGAGAGGCAGGGTCCACCCTGGACAGATCGCCAGTCCATTCATTACTGTAAAATCAAAAATTCTGTTTGTGGAACTGTGGGATGAAAGCAATATTACACTTGAGGTTGTGCGGTATCATGACTATAGAACAGCAATATCTTTATTGATAACGCATCCTCTACTGGAATATTGCTCATTTATTTTATTTTTAACAGAAGAGGAAGACATAATAAACATCGTTGTTTTGATTTGGGGATTATTTTTTAAACTTTATTTTTCCATTTTTTTTACAACAAGAATATTATAACACTGCTGTGAAATAAACCAGCGGAACAATGTACAGATCTGAGTTACACACAAGAGCAGCATTTGGGGATTATTTTGAACATAGACTGAAGTGTCTTAAACCTTAATTCTCTCAAATAGTCAGCAGACTGGTAACCTTCATTCATTTTTGTGAAGGATAGTGGGTCAGATTCCCCACCAAAGCCACTGAAATTGTCTTCTTCCATGCTTGCTAAAGAATTATTGTTTGCTATTTGTTTCTAGAAATATCATCCCATTCTTACTTTCAGTTTCACCTTTTGAGTTTAGGTTTAGGCATTAAAGCTACATGGTTAAGATTATGAAAAGCTTGTAGTTTGCTTCAAACATGTAACGTTACAGCACTAACATTGCTCAGTGTTATGTGATGCTTTTGGACCACGTCGCTAATCCCACAGCCCAGTGTGTCTATTCTGGGCATCTATGTGAAGGCAAAGGGCCCCTTTTGCTTAATACGCTGATGCCAACAGCTCTGACCAAACACCAATATACTGTGTGCCCAAAGTGGGACCAAGCTGGATATCCAAGGTGATCATTTGAACCGTCTCCTTCATGGGGGGACACCTGGCAAAGTAGAGACATCCTGAAGTGGACACTGGTCATGAGTGCAGTGTTACATGGACAAATTTCTGTGGCCAATTCTAAACTTGGTTAAAAAATGGGTTTGTTTGTGTCAAGTGTGTTATGTCCTTTGTGTAGTCAGAACAGGATCACTTTGACTGAAGCGGTGATGCAGTATTTATGAATGCTGCAATTCTCTTATTCGCAATATAGAGTCTGTAGAAACAAGTATTTTCCCAAGTTATAAATGTGATCTTTAATCTATTTTAAACAGTAAACTTTAATAGAAAAATAACCAAGACTGTAAAAAATGTTCTACTAAAGGCAGGAAATATAATGAGCATTTAAACAAGTTACTGTACAGTTACAGTAGCTGACTTTCTTTGGGAAGCAGTGGAAATAAGCTATTCTTTCATCATTCTTTATGAGGAGGAAATTGTTACTTTCTCAACTGTTGTGTCAGATATCAGTTGCTGATGACTAATCACACTCCTCATGCAGCGCCTGGAAGGGACTGACTGCGGGCTGTCTGATGAGCACTATTAGGATCTGCAGCATCCGACCATTTCAGCACTTTAGCACATAAGAGGTCCATTGACTGTGAAATGTATCCTCAGACTGATGAAATGCTTTCCGGGTTATTAACAGTCTCCTAGGTGGAGCCAGGCCATGCAAACTGTAGAGTTTGTAGAGAATAATGCACTAATTCACCTGTTTTCACAGGATCCCCATTACCGCCTGTTCAGTCTATTCAGTGTTTCAGCTGAGAATCCAATCAGGAAATTCCTTCTAAATGAAACCTATTCACAAGCAAATAAATTGGACGGCTGGGATCCTCACTGCAGAATTCAACAAAGGGTAAATACAGTGTCCTTTGTTGAGCTGTTATCACATTTAAGCCATATTTATCCCGCTGATTATAATCCCAAAGAAATGAAGGTAATGACATAATCACGTCACAGGACTCTTGTTTATGTGGCATACATTTATGCTTGGAAATCCATTGGCTTCTCCAGCTGTTGAGGCAGATGGATGTTGGGTTGTGGTTTGATAGCCTTCTGGCTCGCTCCCACAATAGCCCCTCAGTGACCACTGGGACCACCCACACAAAAGACGATCATTGACCACAGCGAGTCCACAGACAATCAGCCCTGGGGGTCAAATGGTTCGGTGCAAGAACATCCCTCATTCAGTGCTGTTCACCTGAGCCTTGCTCCGCCTCATAAAACCCCAATCACTGTTCTTATGCCTGGCCATGGGGAGAAAATCATTAAGCGCCACAAGCACATCATCATAAAGTTGACTTATGGACTCATGAAAGGTATACAGATCGAGATCAGACGATATCTTTGGAAAGTGGCTGACTCTCAATAATGTGAAAGGCTCCAGCCAGCCGGATGAGTCAGGCAGACAAATGTTAAGACATGCATATATTGATTCTTCCCATAGATCTCATAGATCTCAAGAAGGAGCCAAGAATCCAGATAAGTTCATCTCAACAATCAATGACTACTACCAAAGAAGGGAAAAGTACTGTAAAAGTTTACACTAATTGAATAAAAGCCACCATAAGACCCCAATTTATGCAAAATTGAGGGAAAACGTGAAAAACAAGAATAAATTTGATGTGGAAGAAAAGCATATAAAAAGGAGAAATGAAAAAACAAGCCATCTTCACTCTATAAAAGCAAGATATCTGTGTGTGTGTGTCTGTGTGTGTCTGTGTGTCACGCTTCATAGGACATCATAGGACGGCCTATGATCTCAGGCATCATAGGACACAAATGTGTCTTTATGATGTCACATAGACCTCAGGCATATAAATGTGTCTTTATGATGTCACATAGACCATGTGTCTTTGAACTCAGACAACTGACACACACACACACACACACACAGACATATGACATCACTCATGATGCCTAGACTAATGTGTCTTTATGAACTCATATGGCTCAAAATTGGCAAAGTGAATAAGTCGTTGGTGTCTTCCTGAACAGGGTCGAAAGCCTCTTTTTGCTCAGATTTATTTTCATGATCCTGTCCATGAACTGGGATTACAACGCACCTATCCCTCAACCAGTGGTCTCAATGAAGAAGAAGAAGAAGAAGAAGAAGAAGAAGAAGAAGAAGAAGAAGAAGAAGAAGAAGAAGAAGAAGAAGAAGAAGAAGAAGAAGAAGAAGAAGAAGAAGCCCGAGCCAGGTCTCTGTGAGGGATAGTAGATCGATCTGGTGATTGATTAATAGATCATGGACCAGAAGAGACTTAGAAGATAGAGACCTAATGTTTAATAAGCCACACTCCTCGTGTTCCATAATACGTCTAGGGTCACCAGTGTGGAAAATTGGACAAAAATGATGGTACCCTTAACTTAATATTTTGTTGCACAACCTTTTTCATGATGGACTGGCATCAGTCACAGCTGTTCAGTGGAGAGAAGGCAGACCACCTACTAATGAGGGTAATTCTGTGACTACTCGTAAGTGTTCAACATTACCCCCACTTCAAAAAAAATGAACTATCCCTTTAAAATGGCTTAAATAAATGGATGGAGAGCAATAGAATGAGGAGAACTGCTGCACGTCAGAAAAGATGCCATGAAGATGAAACACCTGAGGTTCCAGCAGTACATCGCACGCGTGACCCTGAACAACACACCAGTTTGAGACAGGAGCAGACCCTTCACCAGCATAGGGTACGACAGACAAGGGATGTGCAAACAGACAGGAAACATGTGGCAGTGCGCCATGCACATGCTGAGTCACTTGAAGCCCGAAATGCCCGCAAAGCGAGCAACGCTGCACGCCAGGCAAGGCACAGACAAGCTGAGACCAAGGAAATGCGGAATAGTCGGCTGGCCGCCAACGCTGCACGCCAGGCGACACTCAGACAACCTGAGACCAAGGAGATGCAGAATAGTCGGCTGGCCAGGGACAGTGAATTCCATGCAAGGTACAGAGAAGCTGAGACCGAGGAGATGCCGAACAGTTGGCTGGCCGCCAACACTGCACGCCAGGCGAGCCACAAAGAAGCTGAGACCAAGGAGATGCGGAATAGTTGGCTGGCCAGGGACAATGAATTCCACGCAAGGCACAGAGAAGCTGAGACCGAGGAGATGAGGAATAGTCAGCTGGCCGCCAACGCTGCACGCCACGCGAGCCACAGAGAAGTTGAGAGTGAGGAGATGCCGAAACATAACACAGAACAGTGACAGGCAGGAGAAGAAGTAACAAGTAGGGGCAAACAGCCCCAGATGGCAGGACATATTTTGTGTGATTTTTATGTTTTGCTGCATACAAAAGCCGTCACATGTGATTGCCACTTAGTGCTGTGTTGCTATACCAACTGTCCTGTAACTGGCAAGAATTCTGTTCCAATGCATCCCCTCTACGGGTATGCACGGGTTTCTACGGGCATGCACGGGTATGCACTAGTAAATATGAAAGGACAGAAGCTCATTTGCCATGCTAGTTCACTACCACTTCTAGAAGCACTGTGGGTTTTTGGATCTTGAGTTAAGTTACAGCAGTTTTTGAAAGCAAAACATTGTCCCTTTGTTTTATGAAGGATATCATTCAACAGATTTTACTTCATATTTCTAACAATGTCGTAATATTTTCAGTGAATGACAAGTTTGGAGTACAGTTAAGCTGGATTCATGCTGCACCCCCGCTGTCCACATCTGCTCGACCCCAAGGCTTTTGTGACAAGAATTACATCACCATCTCCAGTCCGCTAGGCTCTGCAAAGCCCCTCCGTGACTGACCGTGTGCAGCCCAAATTTGTGACCGCGTTGGCAGCGGAACGCGAAGGACAGAGCTGCGTGTAGGAATCTGATCAGACCTAAATGAAACAGTCATTGTCGACCCCGACAGACTGCTATGACTGCGATTGTAGAAGATTGAACCTCCCATTCACAAGGTGGCACTACCAACACAGCATACAAAGTCAAAAAAGATGAAGAAGAGGAAGAGAAAGATGAGAATAAACATATACAGTGCATCCGGAAAGTGTTCACAGTGCTTCACTTTTTGCACATTTTGTTATGTTACAGCATTATTCCAAAATGGATTAAATTAATTTTTTTTCCTCAAAATTCTACACACAATGCCCCATAATGACAATGTGAAAAAAGTTTTGTTTTTGGTTTTTTTTTTTTACATTTTTGCAAATTTATTAAAAATAAAAACTAAGATATCACATGTACATAAGTATTCACAGCTTTTGCTCAAAACTTTGTTGATGCACCTTTGGCGGTAATTACAGCCTCAAGTCTTTCTGAATATGATGCCACAAGCTTGGCACACCTATCTTTGGGCAGTTTGGCCCATTCCTCTTTGCTGCACCTCTCAAGCTTCATCAGGTTGGATGGGAAGCGTCGGTGCACAGCCTTTCTCAGATCTCTCTGTCATATGGGATGAGACGCCGTGTCATCCGGCGCTTCATGCCATATTCCCCCTCAGCCCGGCTCTTACTGTGACAGCGTCTCAGCGGGCTGCCAGCTGTCAAGTTATACGAGACGGCTGGAGCCCAATTAACCCTCATCAGCTGAGGCGCTGCTAACGAGTATTAAAGGGAGCAGCTCTGATCATTCGGGGCTGTGACTTCGCATATCGTAGGCTGGAACCCCTTCGCCTGGCGCCAGCCACCTGCTCATCGTTTCTGCATTAGATGTGAGTGTAACACCTGTATGATTATTTGTGCTTTTTGGCCCCACAAGGCCGTGTTCCTTATTCCCTTTCCCTTATCACAATAAAACATCGCAAACTCACTGGCTTGCCCTTGGCTCTCATTGTGTGGCTCGCGAGAGCCACACGTAACACTCTCCAGAGATGTACAATTGTATTCAAGTCTGGGCTCTGGCTGGGCCACTCAAGGACATTCACAGACTTGTCCTGAAGCCATTCCTTTGATATCTTGGCTGTGTGCTTAGGGTTGTTGTCCTGCTGAAAGATGAATCGTCACCCCAGTCTGAGGTCAAGAGCACTCATGGTCTGAGAGTGCTTCAGATGCCTTTTGGCAAACTCCAGGTGGGCTGCCATGTGCCTGTAGGAAGAATCCTGGTGGTTCTGAACTTCTTCCATTTATGGGTGATGGAGGCCACTGTGCTCACTGGGACCTTCAAAGCAGCAGAAATTTTTTAGTACCGTTCCCCAGATTTGTGCCTCGAGACAATCCTGTATCAGAGGTCTATAGACAATTCCTTTGACTTCATGCTTGGTTTGTGCTCTGACATGCACTGTCAACTGTGGGACCTTATATAGACAGGTGTGTGCCTTTCCAAATCATGTCCAATCAACTGAATTTACCACAGGTGGACTCCAATTAAGCTGTAGAAACATCTCAAGGATGATCAGTGGAAACAGGATGTGCCTGAGCTCAATTTTGCGCTTCATGGGAAAGGCTGTGAATACTTATGTACATGTGATTTCTTAGTTTTTTATTTTTAATAAATTTGCAAAAATCTCCAAAAAAAGTTTTTTTTTCACATTGTCATTACAGGTTATTGTGTTGAGGAAAAAATTAATTTAATCCCTTTTGGAATAAGGCTGTAACATAACAAAATGTGGAAAAAGGTAAGCGCTGTGAATACTTTCTGGATGCGCTATAAATAATAAAGAAACACATGAATCACTTTGCAGCAGCAGCAGCTTGACGGGAGGAGAGTATTGAAAGGTAATTCCTCTTCCTCAGAACAATGCCATTGTTGTTGCTACAAAAAATGTGTGTCGATCTCGTATTTCTTCACTTTTATATGAACACTGATTTGAAGTTATGTGGCACATTTAATAAGTTTAAATATTTGACAAAAATTATGCTAATTGAGAGATATAATGGTATTTAATTTATTTAAAACTATAATTATGTAATTAGATTATAAATTGAATTTGTGTTGCTGTTGCTATGTGGCTAGCTAAACATTTGTGTACAGTATGAGAGGTAGGCTTTAATAAGCTGCTGCTTCAGCCTATACCCTTTCTGTCTGTAATATGATTTATTGTTTTATGGAAAATATAGTTTGTTATGATCAGCCAGAAATATACTCGAATGAAACAAACTGGCATGTTAGTGCATTTGCACTACCCATAGGACTGGGGTGAAATTACACATGACAGTTGTGTGCATGGGTCAATGGCTTGGCCTGGTAGATGACAAAAAATCAAGTATATACACAACCACGTGCACGCTGGCCTCGTACAAAGCGGACACGCATCTCAGCGGACCAGAGTGGAAATGTAGCATGAATCCAGCTTTAGGCAAACCAAACCTGGACTAATCCCATACAGAGCCATGTTTTCTAGGTATGCAGAGGTGCATTTGCTATTTTCTTCCTCAAATAAGCAAGACCTTCCCAGACCAGATGAAGATACAGTAAATGCACCACGATGAATTTAAAAAAATGCAACTGGAGGAAAAAAAGCACTCTTTGGTAAATATAAAATATAGATTAAATAAAAAACAAAAATGACTTAATGAAAGTACCAAGGTGCTGATGCCTCGGTGCCAGAGCATTGGCGGAGGTATGCATTCACGGATCATCACCAAATTGTTATGGGTCCCTCTCGAGCCCAAAGACCACCTCTGGTAAAAATTTCATCCAAATCCATCCAGTAGTTTTGGAGTACACGCATGCGTAGTGAAAATAATCTGCAGTTCACATGCCCATACTGTCAGCGACAGCCAAGAGCCTCCAAACTGATTTGAACAGCTGCAATCCAAACAAAAGAAAAGCACGGTGGCAGACGTTTTAAATGGCGGAGGCAATGGAGGTATGTGAATACAATGACAATCAAGACAAACAGGAGCTTTTGCTGTTTAGTGGCAGAGGAAGAAAACAGACAGGCAAAAAGACAGACATTTGTTCACCCAGTATTGGTGAATTGCTCAGTACTTCCCTGTGGCGGAAGTTTCTGGGCGCATGTGCAGTTCACTGTGACCATTTGCAGGCAAGGAATGTTGGGACTTTCAATTTTTAGCGAGTTTTTAACGAATTTTACCTCATTCTTCTTCTGCAAAGCTAAACAGCAAGACCAGTGAGAAAACAATCGATATGATGAATACGTGTTTTGGTTTTTTTAGTAATCGCTGTTTTATAACAGTTCAGCTCCATGTGCTGTAAAAAAAACATGCTGTGTTGTGCTGTAAAAAAAAGTCCCACTGCCACCTCTAGTGGTCCGGCATAGTTATTACAGTATTTTTTTTCCCGGCTCCATTGATGGTACAGGTGAGTTAGATTTGTCTTTATTTCAAAAACAAAGCCTTATCTCAGAATTCTGGCAAATTAACAGTTGAGAAAATATGGCGATACAATGATACAAGCCTTTAGTTGCGCTTAATTTTGACCGGGTGAGCTGAAACAGACAGACAGACAGACAGACACAACCACAGACGCACTGAGTGATTACTGTATGCCTCCGTTTTCACCGAGGCATAAAAATGCAGAAGGGCAAGAGCAGTCCACTGAATCCCCATGAAAAAGTTAAAACAAGGATCAAGTGTATCACACCCAGGCTCAATGGTTGGCACCTGGTGGCTGTATTTCTGCCTGTGAAGCTGTGTAAATTCACCTTCCACTGGGCTCACCACCTACAGAAGGGATCATTGAGATCATGGTGCTATGTGGATCAGGTGGAAGTTCAGGCTTCTCTGCTTACACTGCTGACCCTGAGAACCAGACCCCTGGATGAGAGGTAGAAGATGGATGGATGGATGGATGGATGGATGGATCAAAAGAAAAACTAATTAACATAGAAATTTAACATAGTATAAACCTCAGAATGAACGATAACCAGTGGTTGAGCAGAACATTTCCTGGGGTACCACTCCAGCTGAATACAGGTCATGTAGTTATCTCATGACAGGGTTTCCGCTAGTAACATTTCTGTGTGGTGGGCCGCCACCCCTGAAACTATGCCGCCACACTAAGGAAATATAAATTTAAGAAAAATAAATGAAGGAATGATGCTCCGCAAGCGCGCACACAAACAACACGCATGACAGTTGTCCATACGTCGGAGTTCGGAAGCGCCCCGCCTGAGTGACCGTCAGTCGCCAGGCAGAGTGTCTCTCCAGTGTCGCTGTCTGACAGAAGCATGAGCTTATTAAAGTACTATAAACATGGGGGGGAAAAGCAGAAGAGGTATGTAAGCACTGGATGCATTTATGGTGGTTTTAACCCTCTGGTAACGGGAACAATAATTAAGAGTCGCTTAGCAAACAGGTGTGGTTAGGCTTCATATGCAGGAAAAGGCAAGAGTGACTGATGAAATGCTGAGGATTTACTTCACCAGCCACTACAATATTAAATAATTTATGTTCATTATCATGTACCTGGCAAGTTAAGATGACCGAAATTCACAAAGTCAGTGACTTTAATCCATCAGCAGTCTTCAGACAACTAAACGTGCCAACATTTGGATTTCAAAATAAGGGAGGTTTTTCCTGCTGTCTGGTTGGTGAGGAGAGTTCTAAAAAACTATAAATGTATAGAAATATAATAGAAATAACTGCATCTTTGGTAATTTAAGTTAATTTATTTCATTAAATATAATTTTATTAATTTTTTTTCTTTGAAATCAGAGTTAAATTATTGTTCTGCTCTGGCTCTAAAAAATTATGGTCAAAAGTGTAAATTATATAAGGGAAAAAAGTCAAATTTTACCAAAATCTGTTTTTATTTTTTTAATGGTAATTTTATTTTTTTTTTAAAAAAGGCAAAAATTACCTATAAAATAATCCACAAGTCTATAATAAAGTCTAAAATGTAGAGAAAAAGTCACGATTTTACAAGAGCAAATTACAGATGAGGAAAATAGTTTCAAATTTAGATAAATTTACAGAGAAAATTAGAAAACCTAAAGAAAATTGTCATAAATGGTGCTCTTTGTATCCTTAACTCAACTAGAAATTTTTGGGTGTCTACTTTTAATTATTAATTTCATAGCACTGCTTTTACATGAGTAGAATTTCTGGCTACCATACCCACCTTTGATCATATAATTTAAGTATGCATGAGTAAATTAATATTATGAATGGGGGGTTTTGCCTTCCCTTTCCTACTCTCTCAATGGAAAAAAGAAACACTAGAATAAAAATACAAAAAATACACATACTGTATCTTTGTCATTTATGTAAACCATGATAAAAAATCTTGCAAGACAAAACGTGACACGGTATTTTCTAACCTGTTTGTATACCACCATAAACAGAGAGAGAACCTGAATTAGACAGGGCTCAGAGAGGGAAAGATGAGACAGACAAGAGGAGCCAAGGAGAGGGTCCAGGAGAGGTGAGAGCAGAGGAAGGAGAGAAGGATGACACCAGTAAAAAATCCAAACACAGGACGTCTGGGTGGGACCCCAACTGGCCCAATATTCCAACATTCAAGCCTTGGTTGTACAATACTTCAAATGCTAAGCTCCATATGTAAAGTTACTGTGCAAATTTTTTTTAAAGAAATAAATAGTATAAAATTAGCATATTCTGGTTACAATAGTGTCATGTGTTTTCTGTGCCCCCCTCCCCAGAGGAAACACTGCATGAATAATGTTAGCTTTAAGCTCTTAAGTCAAATGGCTCAATAGCCAATAGTTCTGATAGGTCAGACCATTTTAAATAATCTGTCAGTGCTATTACTGTGATTCATTTTAGATTCAAAGAATGCTGTAAATATTTTCTTGCTCTTGTCAAAACCCATTTGACATGTGTTTCTGGCATAATTTTCAAAATGAATATGTAATTTTAAATACTCAGACTGACCACTTTATTTAAGTTCCCTGAAATATTTTCGTTAAATTTGGTTTATTTGTTTTTCTTTTGGCTTTCATAGCAAAAGGGCTTTAAAACCAGATTTTCACTGCCTCAAGAGATCATGTTTCATCAAATCAAAGAAATATTCTACAGACAGAGGTGGAAGTACAGCTTGCTCTAAGAATAAAATCAAAGCACTGTGGAAGGAGACTTTTTACTAAGTATAATTGGAGCCGTAGGAATGGTTAGTCTACATAAAGGGGTACTATCGACCAGCCGCTGCCTGCATTTCTCTCTAATCACTGTAATAAGCCTGTCTAGCACCTCAGGTAATGTGTCAACAGTGGCCATGATGATGAAAGCTCTGAGATAACAGAAATTAATCTGCGTTAAAATGCAGATTGCTTTAGAAATAAACCAGGCCTAATTTCCAGCCTGCAATGTGATTGAAAGAATTTATGGTCTCGATTGTGGGAAAAAGTGGTGGGGAAAAGCCTGACACAGTTTACCTTTAAGCCCTGACAGTGTTAAATTTAAATAGTAGAACTGGCATGAAGGTCACTGCCTCCTGACTCCGAGGCAGCGGCAAACCATTGCCATCAGGCAAATGTAGTAAACTGGACTGTACTCAACTCCCCCTTCCCTCTCACTGACTTTTCACAGAGCTTAGACACGGCTAGCATCAGCCACAAATGCTTCTGAGCGAATTAGCCTTGTCAGAGAAAACCAGGTTTCCTACAAACACTTTATTCTGACGTGATGCACTGCAGCAGTCAGAGGCAAGGCAGGCCCCTCAGTTTTTGTTGCATCTGCTCTGTTTTGTTTGCATATGAGCAGATTCCAGCAAAGAATACTGGAATGAAACATTTTAGGGAATGATTTACCATCTGATAATGACCGCTGGCCCTCTTCTGTAAAATATGTCAGACAGACTCAAAACCAGCGGATTGTGACAACCAACACAAAAAGCCTTCAGTTATTCAAACAGAGGATACTTAGACTGTGCCCACCAAAACTATACTGTATACTATACACTAACAATTTAGTCACATTTGTAATCCTCCTTTGTAGAACTCTATACATTAGTAATTTTATTTTAGTTAAATTGTATAATAATCAAGCTACTTTAGCTGTTATTATATAAATAAGGGTAGCAGTTCTGTCTATTAGCCAACAATAAAATTATTAGCTAATTTATAAAATATGCCTTTGATAGAAATATGATAATTTTAGTGTTAGCCATCATGATCATCGGCTAGCTAATTTGAAGCCTAAGAATATCACTTTTAAGTTGTTAGTGTTATTATTAGCTAATAAAAGTGTTTTTAACTCCCAATAAACTGTCAGTGGACAATTTCCTCTTCTCACATTAATTCAATAGTCACCCATATTCTAACAATTTTTACCGCTGGTGACAATTTTAGGTTTCATGCCAAGAAAGAGTACTACAGATGCAATGTTTGCTCTAAGAATGTTGATAAAGAAGTATAGAGAAGGTCAGAAGGAGTTGCACTGTGTCTTTGTGGAGCTAGAGAAAGCATATGATAGGGTGCCAAGAGAGGAAGTGTGGTACTGCATGAAAAAGTCAGGAGAAGCAGAGAAGTATGTGAGGGTGGTGCAGGACATGTATGAGGACAGTGAAACGGTGGTGAGGTGTGCTGTAGGAGTGACAGATGGATTCAAGGTGGGGGGTGGGATTACGTCAGGGATTGGCTCTGAGCCCCTCCTTGTTTGCAGTGGTGATGGACAGGCTGACAGATGAGGTCAGGCAGGAGTCTCCGTGGACCATGATGTTTGCAGATGACATTGTGATCTGTAGCGAGAATATGGAGCAGGTGGAAGAGAACCTGGAAAGATGGAGGTATGCTCTGGAGAGAAGAGGAATGAAAGTCAGTAGAAGCAAGACAGAATACATGAGCGTGAATGAGAGGGAGGCAGGTGTAACGATGAAGATGGAAGGAGTAGCAGTAGTGAAAGTAGATGAGTTTAAATACCTGGGGTCAACCATCCAAAGTAACAGAAAATGCACAAGAGAGGTGAAGAAGAGAGTGCAGGCAGGGTGGAGTGGGTGGAGACAAGTGTCAGAGGTGATTTGTGACAGAAAAGTAGCAACACGAGTGAAAGGGAAGATTTACAAGATGGTAGTGAGACCTGCTATGATGTATGGTTTGGAGACGGTGGTGCTGGCAAAAAGACAGGAGGCAGAGCTGGAGGTGGCAGAGTTGAAGATGCTAAGATTTTCATTGGCAGTGACTTGGAGGGACAAGATTAGAAATGAGTATATCAGAGGGACAGCTCAGGTTGAGCAGTTTGGAGACAAAGTAAGAGAGGCAAGACTGTGAGGTGATGTGCAGAGGAGGAATAGCGGATATATTGGACAAAGGATGTTGAAGATGGAGCTGCCAGGCAGGAGGAAAAGAGGAAGACTACAGAGAAGATTCATGGATGCAGTGAAGGAAGACATGGAGAGGGTTGGTGTTACCGAGGAAGATGTGGGAGACAGGATGAGATGGAGGCAGATCTGCAGTGGTGACCCCTGAAGGGAGCAGCCGAAAGAAGAAGAAGAAGACATTCTAGAAAACAATGGGAGGCAATCATCACACAGAAGCCACAGACTTCCACATGATGCTGCACACATGCGTTCCCTCAGGGATCCCACCCTGTGAAGCATAACACAGTCAGGCAGGTGATCCTTTGTTCGGGAGCAACAAAACATGGACACAAAACCACATTGACGGCCAATGTGTGCACAGTGTGAGAGCAAAGAGATCTTCAGTGCAAGGAGGAAGAAAACTGAACTGAGAAAAGGCAGAACAGATGAACGAAGGCCCAAAACAAATGAAAGCAAAAAATGAAAGACAACTGTGCTGCAGGCTTTTCCCCCAGTGTATAGGCAAAATTCAGGATTGCTATTGTATTGTCTAGCTCTGCCGCTGGGGACTGACAGGTCCTTTAATGCTGTAGAGCCGCCTGTAAGAGGCTGTCATCAAAAGAGAAGCACAGGGGACCAGCGGATAGTCGATCAGGGCCAGGCCATGGTGGGGACACCAACCAGCTGGAGCACCTGGAGTTCAGAGTGGCCATGCACACGCTCACACATGTGAGATGAATATAAATACAGCATAGAGTATTAGCTTACACATGAACAAACACTGAAAATATGAGGACAAACGAATGCTCACATGCTACAATGTAAGCATTTATGCATGCACAGTACCAGTAAGCGGGGATATAATTCAATTTTATTCATTTTCAAAGTCAGGAGATCATGTGGGTCTGGTGCTATGTAGATCAGGTGGGAGTTGCAGGCAGAGATCTCAGCGTCCAATCTCCAGCTTACTAAACTGGCTTTGCTAATTTATAAGAAAAAACTTGCAAACATAAGAGAACTGTTCTACTCTATATTTAGGAGGAAAAAAACTTGCCAATTACAAATGCTGACAGTCCAGTTTATGACTCTGTTGCTTCACCTTTTAATTTTATGGCTTCATGTGACCTTTGACCTTGACAACAACCTTAATACACAACATGAGAATCACTGTAAGTTTCTGGAGCATCAAGGCAATTGCCTAAGAGGAGTAGCAAGTCCCATGAAATATAGACAGACAGACGGATGGATGGATGGATGCCATGCCATCGCCATGAGCTAAAAACTAGCAAGGCATAGTGTTCTATCAGAAACACTAACAGGGACCACAATGTGCAAAATTGCATGAATGTAATTTAAAGATAGTGAATAGAACTTTTGAACACTCTGTATTTAGTGACACCTTGTGGTCTTTAGGTGAATTGTTACCCAGCAGCAAGGTGGTACAGGTTAGCACTGTTGCCTAACAGCTAGAAGGTTCCAAGTTCGAATCCCCAGGTTGGCAGGGATGGGAACCTTTCTGTGTCATATTTGTGTGTTCTCCCTGTGCTGTGTGGGTTTACTCCAGGTGCGCCGGTTTCCTCCCACAATCCAAAGACATGCATATTAGGTTAAGTGGTGATTCTAAATTGTCCCTAGGTACTGTATCTGTCTCCTATAGGCCCTTAGAATAGAGGGTTAGTACTAGTGAAGAGCTTTGAGCGGTCTTGAGACTAGAAAAGCGCTACATACAGTATCTCACAAAAGTGAGTACACCCCTTGAACTTCCAGTGACCAGTATGAGAGAGTGTGAGAGTGATAACACCAAATTTAACACACCTGCTCCCCATTCACACCTCCGACCTTGTAACACTGATGAGTCACATGACACCGGGGAGGGAAAATGGCTAATTGGGCACAATTTGGACATTTTCACTTAGGGGTGTACTCACTTTTGTTGCCAGCGGTTTAGACATTAATGGCTGTGTGTTGAGTTATTTTGAGGAGACAGCAAATTTACACTGTTATACAAGCTGTACACTGACTACTTTATATTGTATCAAAGTGTCACATCTTCAGTGTTGTCCCATGAAAAGATATAATAAAATATTTACAAAAATGTGAGGGGTGTACTCACTTTTGTGAGATACTGTAAGTGCAGGTCCTTACCCCATTTAGATTGTCTTTAAGAACCACTGCAGGGCAGATTCTCCACCAAAGCAGCCGAGACAGTGATGTGTGAGAATGAATGGATATGTAGACAATTAAAACCTGAGTTTCCAAAAGTTCCTTATTATAATTCAGAAATGATAAATGAGGCCATAGTCTTGTAGACTTCTACAGAACTGCAAATTCATGAACACAGGTGGTGCCATCTACAGGTCATTACATAGAATGCTTATTTTCACTTACAATTTGGATTTAATTTTTGGATGCCATGCCTACATTTAGATACAGTCTAAGGTAGTGATTTTCAACTAGCATGCTGTGGCAGATCGTTCAAGTGCCACAGGGAATTGTCTAATTTCAGTAATTGCTCCAAAAACTTACAGTTAATTTGCTGTTGTAATCCATGTCAGTGGGTGGCAGCATGAATGCAATCTTTTGTTGTTGTCTTCTTTTTCTTTGTCATGACAGAAAATTCACCCCACAGACAGGCAGGGCCACCACCACAAAATTTGCAGTCGCTCTGCACCCGTTGCCAAAGACCCAAAAAAAACCACCATACCCAAGCCCACAGCACCAATCGGAGGGACACACTAGCCAGGAAAATGTCACCACCCCCTCAAGAAACTGTATGTTGACAACAGCTCTCCCTATCACCAAACAAGCGTTGGGCACAAGCTGTCATGGAGTTCTGCTGGTGTTGTGCCAAGAAAAGTACATCTGCTGTGAAAAGCACCCCTTTGCAGGAGCATGTCTATGTGCAGTAAGTGGCACATGATCAAACAAACTTATTCTCCCAGTAATGGCGGAATATCAATGCCGAGTGGCTATCGCAACCAAGCATCAAGCAAATTTTTGGCCTGAACTGAACAAAATCCAACTTGTGTGGAAGTGAATCCGTGTGTATTCACATCTTTCAACTGATTGTATATAATTATATTGCAATTCACAGTGAGTAGAAGCAAATTACAAGACTACATTTTCATTACATATGCCATAACAGGCTACAATACAGTCATGTGAAAAAATTAGGATACCCTCTATAAGCCTGTGTATTTTTTTTAACATATTTGGATATCCATCTATCTTCTTCCGCTTAATCCGTTTCGGGTTGCGGGGGGGCTGGAGCCTATTCCAGCATCTTTGGGTGAGAGGCAGGGTACACCCTGGACAGATCGCCAGTCCATCGCAGGGCCAACACAGAGAGACAGACAACCATTCACTCCCACAGTCATACCTAAGGACAATTTAGAATCCCCAGTTTGATGCCAATTAACCTAACTTGCATGTTTTTGGCATGTGGGAGGAAACCGGAGAAATCCCAGAGTAAACCCACGCAGACATGGGGAGAACATGCAAACTCCACACAGATCACTGTTGGTCGGGGGCTGGGATCGAACCCAGGATCCCCCAGCCAAGGGTGAGTTGCTGTGCTGCCACAGTGCTAACCGCTCCGCCACCGCGCTGCCCATATTTGGACATATGGATATTTAATATCAGTGTTTCAAATACTGGGAGATTCATGTAATACAACTAAACAATTAAAAATGAATAAAAGACTTTTTTCATATTGTCTGTAAAATATCATTGTAAACAAATAGTGAGGAATAAGTTAGGATACCCCCATCTTTTTTTTAGGACACCCCCACATTAATTGCAACTTACAATGGCTAAAATAAATGTTAAAAAATGCAATTAAAAACAAAAACAAGGTTAGATATAGATATGTGAACATTTCTTAATAAAGAACTGAGTATTTAATGGGGTATCCTAATTTTTTTCACATGACTGTATGTTATTTTATAAAATTTTTGGTTGGCAGGGTACCACAGCATTTTGTTTCAATATAAAAAGGGTGCCACTGAAAAGCACTGGTCTAAGGAAGAGGTTAAGGAAAATCTTGTGTAACCGTGAAAAGGTAGTAAGTACATTCTTTAAAAATATCCAGGAGAAAATCACATTGTCTTATCTACTGACACAAGAAAAAGGGAAACGCTGATGTGTTAAGGTACAAAGCCTTCATCAGAGCATGTAAGGCACAAGATTCTTCTAAATCTATAAACAGGCGGTGCAACTGAGGGCTGGACTCAATTACCTGAGAACCAATCTCTAAAGATAACTCACATGAGAAACCAATTATAAGAAGTTAGGGACTCAGGAAAAGCAACATTTCTGGCATGTCTAGGACCTCCACAACAGCAGCTATGATTTTCAGTTCAGTCATGGCTTATGGCGGAAATAAACATTTCTAACCTGTGTATTGATGGCAACATGTTTCCCACTAGCTGGTGAATATTTGCAAAATAATCTAAAGATAGCAGAGTTACATTTGCTTTAACTTTTGCAAAAACTTTGCTTTATGTCTGAAGTGCTGGAACCAATCCCAGCAAAGTCGGGCTGAAGGGTGGCAGTTGATCAGTGTTCACAGTATCCAAAAACTGCATGGCGATTTAGGAATAACTGAAACCTAATACAATACATCTTCAGAGGACATATTGTATTTGGACTCTAAATCCGTTTTAGGGGTAAACTGTAATTAAAGTTTGTGTATTGTCTTCAATTAACAATGTCACTTGCAACTTCTAGCAAAACAATAAAAATCATCAATTCAGATTGCTCAGCTGCATGAGATTATGTCTAATCAGCTAAACATTTCAAATGACAACAACTGTCCCAGCTTCCTCTCGGAACTGTTTCTTTCTCCAGAATTAAAACTAGCACCGGTTTTTATTGCTCTCATTTTATCTCAATTAGACCGGAGTGGTGGCCTAGTTGATTGAGCGTCGTTCAAGTCCCGGCCGGGTCATACCAAAGACCATATAAAAATGGTACTTCCCGCCTTCTAGCTTGGTGCTCAGCATAATAGAATGGGGGAAGGAAAAGTTGTTTGTAGCGGCACCTTGCATGGCAGCGGCCCCTCTGATTCTAGATGTGATTAACATTGTAGATAGGAGAAGCATAACTTTGTTCTGCTGTACATGATTGGCTGTATGGACTGAATGACAATAAAGTTGGCTTCTTCTTCACCTCACAGTGCTGAGCAATACAAACTGCCCAGAAACCCTGCACATTCACCATAGCAAGAGTAACAACATGACCTCAATATTTTAGGGAAGTGTGTTTGTTTTGTGAGGTGGTGGTGGTGGTGGTTGTGGCAGCCGTGGTGGTGGTGTGAGGATAATCTATGCAAAGCTCTGGAGCTGATTTTCGGCTGTTGGAAGCCAATAAGGCGGTATCAAAATGAGGGCAGAGTTAATTAATCATCTCGGCTTCCTTTTCATGGCCCTCCCGCGACTGTCCCGGGGGCTCGTGTCAGTCTCTCCCGTGTGTGTGAGTGTGCGTGTGAGACAGACTGAGAAAGCATGGCAGGGAGGCAGGAGGGTAGTGCAGGTTGCAGCTGGGGGTTATTAGCATAAAGTAATATGAGCCAGTAGACTGCTGAGCTCCTGTATGCCCATCGTAAAGCTCTTAAGGGGGGAAAAAAACTGAAAAAAACTCACACCTAATTTATTCAGTGACCAAAGAAAAAAAACGAAGTCCACAGAGTTAAAAAAATAATATGCAGAAACTAGACTTCATTAACAGTTAATGAACTTGGACTAATTAGCACAATAAAATGTATCCCTTTTTATTATGGTAGGTTTTTAAATCACCATAACAGTCATTAGAAATTAATTAGGAAGGAAATACAAAAAACAAACAGAACGAAAATGGGTTAGTGAGGTATACTGAGCCTGAAGTTTTGATTGTCCTCATTTTACCTAGCTAGGTCTCTATGGCAACTGATTCTTGAATTTCAGGATTTTCAGATAGGAGATATTAAATGCACACTGACTGCATGTGAAAAGGCTGTCTGTCTTGTGAGTCTTAAGGTGCGTTCAGACCAAACGCGAATGGGCGGCGCAAATCCATACAAAGTGAATGGAAAGAGGCAAGTACATGCGAAATTGCGCATTAGCTTTGAGATTCTGCCGTCACCAGAGTAAAAGTATCACAATTGCAGAGTAAACTAGTTTGAAAATGAGACTCACCTGGAGACAGGAGGACCGGGAGCTCTTCAGCTGAATCGGAGTTTCGGCGTTATTTACCCAAGGTTTCCTACCACGTACGTGCTAGCAAGCTAACAACGGAAACACCCATCATCTTAGAAAGTTTTGGAGACAGGGACAATTTTTTCAGGCGAGCCCTCCAACGGATAATGTAAACCTAAAGCGTGATGCTATTTTGGGGATTTCCACAGTAGGCTGAACACTGCTGCAGAAGTTATAAAGGCAATTTCGCCTGTATGCATCTCACTCAGATGCTGAATTCATGTTTATTCGTGCATTTACATTGAGGTATAACGTAATTGCGCCGCCCGAAAAATTTGCCCGTTCGAGTTTGGTGTGAACGCACCTTTAGTGGAATAAATCATGGAAAAATATAAAGATTATTTAAAACGTTTTACAGTAAGAAATAACAGCAGTGTAAAATGAACATGGCAGAAAATCAAGACGAGAAATAAATTGTTTGGAAATTTTATTACTTGTTGCAACTGTAGGTTAAGTTGTGATTAGGGATGTTAATGATTAATTGACGATTAACTGTCGATAAGAATTTAGTCAACTAAATTAAATTAGTTGTCAATTAATTGAAGAGTTCGTTTGCAAAAACCGATAAACTGTTCACATTACCTACTTATAGAAGTTCAAATTGTTTTTTCTAAAAATCTGCTATATCCGCCGTTATAGACTACGAAGTTCATGGGTTGGGTTTTTTTTTTTTCAAAAGCCGATAAACGCCAGGACCCTGTTTTTACAAAACCAGATAACTCCACACACAGCAAATCAGCACTTGGTATTTGGGTGACATGACTCAATGGTGCAGTGAGGATCAGCCAATCACTTGTCTATCTGCTGTGGCAGCATTCTGCAGAGATCCCTATTTGGGTCTGCTCGCTTTGCATGATTTCCATGCCAGTTTTTTTGGGGGGGGCGGGGTTTTGTTTTTTTACAATTTTGTTGCATTTTATGTCAAATATGGATAATTTTGATGAAGCAGATGAATCAGTGATGCGTTCACCAGGCAAACTAGCATGGTGTTTGGTACTTGTCTGTTTTTGCAAAAGTATGTGTTATGGACTTATCTGTTTTTGCTGCAAGAAGTACTCAAAAATTGCCAAAAAATAACAATGAGTTGACGTTCAATTTTTGGCTTTATTATGTCTGCGACACTCATATTTCAAGCGACCATGTCTTAGAAGGTGAATTGGAAATACTAACACATATAAACCAACAGATGAAAAGTTATTTCTCATTATTAAAACAATTGGGCTTATCTGTTTTTGCAAATGAACTCTTCAATTGATAACTCTGGAGTCCTTTTCAATAGGAGTTTATTCTATGAAATGTAGTGTCGCCACCACCCAAGTGTGTGTTTGGGGGGGGGGGGGTGTTATGTCCATAATTGTAGCAATGAAGAGCGAGTCTCACTTCAGTTAACAGGATTTATAAAATACAATACTTATCTATGTACAGAGGCTTACGGCACTCTCCTGCTAGCCAGGTGGCTTCACGACGAAAGAGGCAGAGCCTCTTCCACCCACTCTTTTATACCTAGGGCGGCGTCACCACTGGAAGCCGGTAGTAGCCACCCCAGTCTGTCTCATGACCAACCCGGCAGCCATCTTGCTAATACCAGCCTGTTTACATACATAACATTTCGCCCCCCCTCAAAAAAATTGCCAAGCACACAAATAACCCACCCAAATTTACCACCTGACACATGCATTAATCCAAAATATGTACAAGAAATAGATAAAACACCTATCCATTCACACAACTAAGGCTGAGGGGCTGGGTAGACCACCAGCGCCCCCTACACAGCTGAGCAGATTATTCTGCCGCTTGGAACAGAGAAATGCAAACAAAATAAAATTAGGCCATGTTTCTAACTAAAAATAATCCCCTAAAACACACTAAACAATACATACAATAAAACACAAGACATATCCTACAGGTGCCCCCCCACCCCACCTCCCACCCCACCCTGGGCACACGGAGTAAAGATGTGTAAAGGTCAATTCAATTAAAACAATTCAATTAACCCAAATTCACATAAATAGCCAACCCAATTAATACCAGTCATACGTGCCAGGCGAACTCCAGAAAATACCAAAGTATATTCACACAGAGAGGCCATCGGCCAGACTAATTATATCCCAATTTAACTCAATTTACTAGGGTTGAGCACATCCAATTCCCCAAAACTGGCCATCTTAAACAATAAATCAATAAAATGTTACTAAATAGCACATAACTTTGCACAAATGAATATACTTAGCTGAGCCCCAATGGTTAAAACACATAACAGACACCAGTGAAACAATAGAAAACACCACACAAAGGCTCAAATTTTCTTAATTCCTTCTATACGATCTTCTTTCCTTCTTTTTTAAAAGTTTACCGGGGCACCAAATAGGAAAACCTAACATAAAACAGGACTGAAGAAACAAGACAAACATGCAAAATAAAACCCTCAGTCCCCGGATGGATCCCTTTCAAGATGTCTCTGTCTCTTCACATCAGGGCACCTGCTGCGTTGCCTCCCCTCCACCTCCGGCAGCCTCAGATCACTCGGATGTCTCCAGACGTGGCCAGACCTGAACCCGAACTCCTCCATCCGACCCGGCTCCACCTGGAACAGCCTCTGGTAGTCTCGCTGCTGGCGTGGACTGTGATCTTTACGTACTCAAGCCTCAACCTTGGTCTTCAAGGGAGCCCACTTCCTTTTCATCAGATCACCAGTCCTGCGACCGGCCCCCGACTCCAGCGGCTCCAACTCGTGGGCTCTCCTGGATCTTCTCTTGGCAGGTCATCGCTGGGAGCGCTTTATGATACCCACGCTCCGCGGTCTAGCTCTGTTTTCTCCCGGCTTTGGCACCTCGTCCTCATCGGGGGTCCCGCTGTGCCATCCGCCACCCTCGTCCAGGGCAGCCTGCGGGACAGCATCGGGTCCGTCCCGAGAGGACTCCACGTGGCGTGGTCTGTACTCTCCCAAATCTACGTTGACCGTTCAGTCCCAATCCCACACCTCAGCACCCTCCAAAGCAGGAACAGGTCGGCTCCACAGTCTGCCCCCAGACCACTCCTCGCTGGAAACATTTGCGATGGAGAACCCCAAGCTGTAAAAGAGGTTGCAAACCATAATGTTAACACTGGACGCAGAGATGTTGATGCGAGTGCTGGGTGCCACACTGTCCTTATATCGGGCCTCCATCTCCACATAGCCCAATATAGCCAACCTGTTCCGCCCATAACCATAATACTCCACTCATTGCCTTCTTATTTGTTGGTGGGGCAACAGTCTGTCCATGGTTTCAAGATTCAGGACTGAGATTACCGCTCCCGTGTCCACTAAGAGCGGGACCTCGACTCCATCCAACGTAGTGTTGCAGCCAATCCTTCCTGTCGTTTCTGGGGAGACAGTGTGCACAACGGTCGGTGTCTTCTGTGCAGCACCTGGATCTCTCCCACGGCTCCTGCATACGAAGTTTTCGCACACCCTGGCAAAATGGTTTAACAACCCGCATTTGCCACAACGCTTTCCTTTCGCCGGGCACACTCTGGACTTATAGCGGTGCTCAGTGGACCCACATCCATAACTTTTTGGCGTACCAGAGGCAGACCTTATCCTGACCACGGAGGCAAAATCATCCTCTCCGCACTCGCCATCACCAGGGTCCAGACGCAGTGCCTCAGCGCATGATGCATTCTTCTCCAGAGGAGCCCCTTCAGTTAGACCCCTCGCGATGGTCTCGGCTGCCTCGTACTGTTGGGCGAGCTCGACGGCCTCCGCTAACGTCATCTCTCCTGGGTGAGCCAACAACCTGGACCAGGCCGCCGTGCAACAAACGTGCTCCGCCAACTGGTCCCAAATCATTTCTCCAGGATCCCAATCTGCACTCCCTCGTCAGCTCTCGGAGGTCCGCCACAAATCTTCGTACGGGCTCTCCCAACTGCTGGCAGTGCTGTCTAAACTGGATGCATTTCACGATGACGTCCTCTGGCGCCTTAAAGTAGCGTGCCATAAGCTGTACCACATCGTCAAAACTGTCCGCTCCACCCAAGTTTTCAAGAATCCTCTGCCCTTCCATTCCTAAATTATGGACTAACACAGCTCGTGTATGAAGCTTCTCCATGTCGCCCAAACCCAGTGCCACAAGGTAGTTGGTAAAGGCAGCGAACCACCTAGGCCACGGCACGAGCGTTCACCCGGAACCTCGAGGAACATCCGAAAGCTGGCAGTGGAGCGTTCCATTACCACTTTTACCTCATCGCCATTTGTTATGTCCATAATTATAGCAATGAAGAGCAAGTCTCACTTCAGTTAACAGGGTTTATTAAATACAATACTTAACTACTGTATGTACAGAGGCTTATGGCACTCTCCTGCTGGCCAGGTGGCTTCACGACGAAAGAGGCAGAGCCTCTTCCGCCCACTCTTTTATACCTAGGGCGGCGTCACCACCGGAAACCAATAGTAGCCACCCCGATCTGTCTCATGACCAAACCAGCCACCATCTTGCTAATACCAGTCTGTTTACATACATAACAGGGTGTACGTGGTCACCCGCTGCCACCCTCCAACCAAAACAAAAGAAAGAGGGCCGAAGAAGACGCCGAGCCCCCAAAGTGCACCAGCTCTGCAGAGCGAAATCCCTCGCCCTTCCGGGGTATGGCAGAGAGCCAAAACAAGATTCACCCACCTGCTTCAAATCAGCAGGGTGGGGAAACCGATCAGAGCAAGGAAAAAGATGATGAACACAAAAACTCATCCTTGTTGCCTTCAAGTCGGCAAAAGCAGACCGGTCCCAAGTTACCACTGAGGTTAAGGTATTTCCATTTCAACGCAGAGCAGCAGAGCAGCCCCGCTTGGACTAACAGGACAGGCTGGTGGTGGCTCGACAGGAGCCGGAGACAGTCAGAGGGCCGCTGCAGACTCTACAGGAGTGAGTGGGAAAAAAATGCTCTTAAAAAGAAATTTCCCACTCTCGGCGCTGTGATATTTGTGTAAATTGCAGTTGTCTACTGCAGCTTGGAAATTAATATAATCAGTCAGAATAATGACAGACAGCCTTCTGATTCATTTCCACTCTGTGTCTGTGCTGTGACGTGGTGACAATGACACCTTCTTCATTGTGTGTTTATCCATGTTATCCTATTCAAATGTCCACCGAGGTGAGGTGGAAAATGACCCACGTCACTTGCAGGGTCATTTAGGCTGCATCAAGTAGTGCAGGTAACCCTATCAGACAACAGAGGGGGGCCTGGATCATACTGGGTTTGCCTGGATTGTCGGGGTACTCTTAAAGTGGCTAATGCTTAACATGCAACAGATGAAGCAGATCACAATTTAATTTAGCCTACTAGTGCATCTCAGTAAATTAGAACACTGTGAAAATTAAGTTTTTTTGTAATATAACTAATGGTGTTGGTATTATCACATTAATCATCCGTTAATGCTTTGCCCCCGTTAACGGCGATCAATTTTGTGATGGCGGTTAACTGCAGTTAACGGCAGTTAATGGCAGAAAGCGTGAACAGTATATTTTTGGCCTAGCTGCTCCCCGTACTGAAGCCGCTCTGCACCATACAGACACTGCGACGTCAAACAAGCTGGATTACAGCGATGGAAATCCCCCAAACCAAGCTGTGCTAGTAAAGTCACTCACTCCCACACCCAGAGATCAACCACAGACGTGGTCTTGCTGCATCAGCCCTGCAGACACTATGAAAACCTCTCTGGCGCCATCGTTCAATCTCCCGAAAGACAAAGCATATACAATGCATCAGTCCTCTCCATCCTACTCTATGGGTCAGAGACATGGCTACTGAAAAAAAAAACTCTGGCCTAGAGAGTGGATGGGTTTGATAGTCTGGCCCTCAGAACCATCGAGAACATCAGATGGCCCCAGCGCACCTCTAATGACGTGCTCCGAGCCTGCACACATCAGCCTACAGCATCCCGCCTTATTACACAGAGACGTATCCGCTGGTTTGTGCCATGTCCTCCGCCTCCCACTAGAACACCCGGCAAAAGCCATCCTCATGTTTGACCCCAGGGCCTCAGGGTGGAAAAGACACTGGGGCAAGCCACGCACCAGATGGTTCGATGTGTTGGAGAGAGACCGCCGACAGCTCGGAGTTGCTGTTGATGACGCAGAGGAGCTGGCCCAAAACTGGCAATGTTGGCATGCACTGGTTAACATGACTGGCTCTACGCATGGTGATGGGCACCCAGCCCACACCCCGCAGGAGTAGTAAGTAAGTAAGTTCTGGATACAAAGACCGTGTTGTACTGAGGAAAATTCAGACTCTCACGAAAATTGACAATTATCAATTAATCATTAATTGATCAATAAGGTGAGTCAACTAACGATTAATGAATTAATCAATAACTTGCATCCCTATTTGTGACTCTAAATTGGCCCTAGGTACAGTATCTGCCACTGATTAGCCTGTAGTGGTCTTTGAGGTTAGAAAAAGTGCTATACAAATACAGGCCCTTATCAAAAGTAAAACACCATGCTGCACTTGATACAGTGCAACACCAAATAACTAAATATGAGGAGAGGCTGTGACTTAGGCATCCCTATACCGTATGATGGCCACAGGCCAGGTCCTAGCTAGCTGAGGATCACAAAGAAAAAGCTTTCCCTCACATTTAATGCAGTTTCTGCATCAGACAGAGCACACAAAAAGTCAGCAATTGCTTGTGGCCTGAGTGGACGTAATGCTTTCATTCAATTGACAGTAAAAGCACAGTTAATGGAGAAGAGCCACTGGTGGTCCTGACGAATCTTTATTTTTGATTTAACGGCAGTTTTAGTGGAGACCTGAGCCATAATTCAAACCTTCAAACCCCAGTGCATTAGCCCCCTCCCCACAAAAGAGAAAGATGTATGAAGAAAAATGTTGAAACATGTTAGAAAAAAAGACTGGAAAAGGCTCAGAGTGCCTGTGTGTGGTGGTTAGAAAGATTGTTGGGGGGGGTCTATAAGGAGCACAGGGAGAGATCTGGTCATGAGGAGAGCAGTGAAATAGGATGGAAAAATGCAATCATGCATCGCAACCCTCTCCAGCTAGCTCCTCATCGTGTGTGTGTGTGTGTGTGTGTGTGTGTGTGTGTGTGTGTGTGTGTGTGTGTGTGTGTGTGCGTGCGCGTGTGTGTGTGTGTCCCCCCCATGAGCCATTAGTCACTATCCTGCTCCTGTTAATGTAATTAGATAAAGGATATATGGAGTCTCGGACCTCAGTGGAGACATTGGTTTGTAAAATTGTGTCCATGCGACGGCGGAGGCTAAGAACCCCCAGGTTTCCACTAAACACCGCCGACTTACGAGCTGTGAAGAGGAGTAAAAGGAGGACAGATAAAATAAGAGATGAGTTGAGCGATAAACGGGAAAGACCTCCTTAAAGCAATCCCCACTTTTTTCTTACCTCCTCCTCCAAGCTCTAAAGGAAAAACAAAGTCAAGAATCAAAGCACTGTCACATCTGAAAAACATCCTCACACAGAGGTGGTTTATTTTTAGATCTGGCTGTTGCTACACGTTCAAACACCGGATTCTCCCCCCCTCAACACAAGCGCACACAAACACACTCCATGTCGTAGTAATAAACTGTCATGTGTCACAGTCCTTAACATACGCACAGATGGCAGCAGGTCCCCTGATTCAGACCTTCTGGAGATGTGTCCAAAATGTGCAACATGCCCAGTACTCGTGACTAATTAGTGCTACATATGGAACACTGTGTACAGTCGCCATACTCCACTCAAGAAGTTTGACCTTTCCACTCAACTCTCCTTATGCTCCACCCCCCCCCGCCCCACTCCCCATTATCAGAGTTTTGATCAATCATGCGTAGAACCAAAGCAGTATCATCAGGAAGCTGTAAATCCCCGTAAACAGTAAACACACTGTCAAAAATGACATGTACATACCCCCATATACTCCTAAGCTCCCACTTCATCTTGGCCACTGATAGATTGTAACTTTCTCTACATCAACCAACTCCATTCCTTGCACCTCTAACTCTGGGCAGTTCGCTGTTGTCTGTGGCACAAGCGATGTAGGTGGTTTAGATTGGGGCGGACTGAAGGGCAGCCCGATTATCATTCAGTCAGACCTACTTCCAGCTCCAGACAGGCTGCCTCCTGCCCCAGATACCTCCTTTGACTGCCTGGAAGGATGGGGTTGGAGAGGGGGAGGACGTACGGACAGACACTCACCGCCAGCAGCTCCAGCAGGGGGACGTTTCGGATCCTCCCGACGCCGTGGTCCGCGAACTGGCTCATCCCCGTGTCCGTGCTATCCCATCCGCTTGCCTTCCTCTCCTTCCGCTTGGTTCCCCACTTCTGCCCGAGCTCCCTTGCTGAGTCTCAGCTGCTGCCTGCCACTGGGTATATGCGTGTGTTTGCATGTGTGTGTGTGTGTGTGTGTGTGTGTGTGTGTGTGTGTTGGAATGATGATGCAGCAGGCAGCCATACAGCCTTGGCAGCAAAGTGCCTCATCTGAATTCTTCTCTCCCCGCAACGAGGCCACATCGGTTCTTGTCAATATTTAACCAGCAAGTCAAGTTGGATTAAATCACCTGAGCGAGACCTTTGGTGGTTTGGTAACCAGGAGAGTGCGTACATGTTTGTTTTCACATGCTTGTGTGTGAAGCGGTGAATGCCTGGCATTCACATGTGCGTGTAAACCATAAAACATTAAGCTATGTCACCGGAGGAGTCTGATTCAGCTTGAGTCTGATTCTAGCTTCAGTCCAAAACTCACACTTGGTCAAGATGTAGCTTGTGAACAGTGGTTGATTCAGTAGGACCAACAACGCTGCTGCCAGTGGCGGAGATCTGAGCCATCGTATGGAAAAGCAAGCACAAAATAAAGTATGTGCTTCTGTGCAGTTACATGGAGAGTTAACAGTGTCACATTTTCCTTTTGAGTTTTTCACCTCTCACCATCAGATGGTTGGCATGACTCATGATCTGTGGTAGGGAAATGACCAGATCTTCATTCGGCTACTTGGTTTGTCAACTGTTTACCTGGAATTACTTAAGCTAGAGTGCACTCACCTAAACTTACAATATTTTTACTATTGGACCTTTCAGATAAATTCACTACCCATGTGTTCGGAGTTTATGCTTCATCTTCAAACCCTACCAATCTTCCATATAAAAACCTACATTGACTTCATGTAGAACTTAGGAGGTGTCCTTAAATCGATTCAATGGGCAGGTCTCTTCAGTTCATTTTAACTGTTTTGGACCCTTGACATAGGATCTGTTAACCCCCAAGGTTTAATAAGATGTCCTAGTTGCAGTGACCTTTCTGACTAATGAGTTAATATGATAGTAATTTCTATCAGAGGTTGTTAACAGTTGCATACATGCAAATTGAAACTCTGCCTTCAAGTCTTGAGTAAATTATAAGTTACTGCAGTGAATATCATGCAGATGAAATCATCCTGCTACAGGTTAAGACAAGTCACAGCTCAGCTGACGAAAGATACAAGTCCATATTTCACAAGATCCTTTAGGGACACAATAAGTTAAGTTTGTATTTACAAGATCAATAGAATTTTTTATAAAACAGTTCAAATGGAGTTAATGTTCTGGTGGTCATGTTCTGATTTCTGAGCTACACAAACGTACATAAAGCTGTTCTTCATACTCAGGTAAATAAAGAAATATCGAATACAGCCTCACAAAACTGAAAGGTAATTTTAATTCACATGTTTCAGGTGTGAGTCGAGCCTACTCATGAATCCCAAGTGAAACTTATGTCCAATCTTTAATGTCTTTTGGTAAACTCTAGGAGCGCCATATGGGTCCAGCCCATTGTTCATTATTGTTATTATTGCTGTTGTGTATGTTCGTGTGTGCAAGATGTGTGGGAGTGGGTGTGGCTGCTCCATCATGCCTGTGGTGCTAGGAGTGCTGGGAGTGCCGGGGTGCGGCACTGGCAGGTCCTGGGCTGCTCGGCCTGGCGGTCCTCGCCCTAGGTTGGCATCTAGATGCAGTGGGTGGACTCCTGAACCAGTTTGCGAGCTGTCTTCTGGGGGGAGGGGGGGACGGGCTCCCCTTTGGACCGCCTCCCTCCCAGTCTTACCCCCCCTTCCCCCAATTCTGGGTGGAACATACATCTTATTGGATACACTTAGGGTTTTGGGGAGGGGGGACGCTGCACTGTGTCGGTGAAGGGGATCCCTGTCTCTGCTGCACAGTGGGGAAGCCTTCACCTCAGTTTTAATTGCACTATAGACACGGAGGGCTTGGGGGGATGGGAGCCCTGCTGCCTATAGCAGTGGCTGGTGGTGCTCCAACCACCATCCCCCCAGTTTTAACTGCACTCTGGTAGTTCATACACCCACAAACAATCACATCACACAACTAATACACACCCATCATGATTCGAGCATGAGGAGGGGTGGGTGGCCTGCTGCCCTCCTCCTGCCGGGGGCCTGAGGGCCCGGCGGGAGGCGTGGAGCCCATCATGTTGTCAAAATTCCTGGGTGATGCCGAATGAATAGATGCAAACAAGGGAGTGAGAGAGTGACTGAACAAGAGAGTAAGCGAGAGTGAGGGAGTGAAGTAGACCAAAAGATCCTCAAAAGCTAGACATCATGCTGCAATCCAAACAAATTCAGGAACAAATGAGAAACAAAGCAATTGAGATCTATCAGTCTGGAAAAGGTTATAAAGCCGTTTCTAAAGCTTTGGGACTCCAGTAAACCACAGTGAGAGCCATTATCCACAAATGGTGAAAACATGGAACAGTGGTGAACCTTCCCAGGGGTGGCCGGCCGACCAAAATTACCCCAAGAGCGCAGCAATGACTCATCCAAGAGGTCACAAAAGACCCCACAATAACATCCAAAGAACTGCAGGCCTCACTTGCCTCAGTTAAAGTCAGTGTTCATGACTCCGCCATAAAAAAGAGACTGGGCAAAAATGGCCCGCATGGCAGAGTTCCAAGATGAAAATCACCACTGAGCAAAAAGGACACAAAGGCTCGTCTCAGTTTTGCCAGAAAACATCTTGATGATCCCCAAGACTTTTGGGAAACTACTCTGTGGACTGCCAAGACAAAAGATGAACTTTTTGGAAGGTGTGTGTCCCATTACATCTGGCATAAAAGTAACAGCATTTCAGAAAAGGAACATCATACCAACAGTAAAATATGGTGGTGGTGGTAGTGTGATGGTGTGGGGCTGTTTTGCTGCTTCAGGACCTGGAAGAATTGCTGTGTGTGTAAATGGAACCATGAATTCTGCTGTCTACCAAAAAATCCTGAAGGAGAATGTCCGCCCATCTGTTTGTGACCTCAAGCTGAAGCACACTTGGGTTCTGCAGCAGAACAATAATCCAAAACACACCAGCAAGTCCACCTCTGAATGGCTTAAGAAAAATAAAATGAAGACTTTAGAGTGGCCTAGTCAAAGTTCTGACCTGAATCCAATTGAGATGCTGTGGCATGACCTTAAAAAGGTGGTTCATGCTTGAAAACCCTCCAATGTGGCTGAATTATAACAATTCTGCAAAGATGACGGGGCCAAAATTCCTCCACAGTGCTGTAAAAGACTCATTGCCAGTTATTGCAAGCGCTTGATTGCAGTTGTTGCTGCTAAGGGTGGCCCAACCAGTTATTAGGTTTAGGGGGCAATCACTTTTTCACACAGGGCCATGTAAGTTTGGATTTTTTTTTCCCCCTTAAAAATAAACACTTTTATTTAAAAACTCCATTTTGTGTTTACATGTGTTATCTTTGTCTAATATTTAAATTTGTTTGATGATCTGAAACATTTAAGTGTGACTAACATAAAAAAATGAGAAATCAGGAAGGGGCAAACACTTTTTCACACCACTGTATATCAGAGGTTGCATTAGCTGAAAGTTGTCCTCAATTGAAACATTTTTTCAGCAGTGACAGAAAAATATGAAAGTGGTGACACTGAAGGTGATCTAATGAAAATCAACGAAAATGACAGGTAATAACAGATTATGACAACATTTGTCCAGCTCTCTGTCAAAATGATAGATAACAAGAAAGTCGAGTGCAACCTCTGAAATATATATACAGTATAGTATCAAGACTTTTGGGGTAAATCCTCTGAAAGCCTTCTCGTTTGAGGTTCACCTGTAGGGGTGAGGGTGGGGGGCTGAAAAGTTCATAGGCTGAACTTTTCAGTCTATGAACATAGTCTCCCCTTAAGCAAGCTTTTTTTTCTCTTCTTATTGACCTTTCTATACATTTTTAATCTGAAAGTGCATACCTCCACCAAGGCTCAATCTTCTAGCAATGGTTTAGCAAAACTACTGGATGGATTTTGATGAAATTTTCCTCAGAGGTGGTCATTGGGCTACAGTCAAACCCATTAGATTTTGGAGGTGATCCTCAAGTGCATACCTCCACCAAGGCCCTATCGTAATGAATGGAGGGATGGAGGCACTGAGATACGGACAGATGGATGGACAAAGGGAGGGAAGAAAGGATCCTTGGTGGAGGTATGCGCTCTGAGTGCTTTTCTAGTTTCCCCATAGAATGATGTTCATGACCTGTAGCCATCATAGTGATTTATGAGATATGAGTGGCAGGTGGTGCTCCTGCTCAAAGGGAGATTACAAACTCATCAGTCAGCAGGTGCCTGGGCAAGCCTTTCTGTGGAATTTATGATGTCTGATGCTGTAGCTTCACAGGTAGTGTGAAGCAAGCTGAAGTGACGAAAGTGTAAAAGAATCACCGCCCTACCCAGCACATTCCTGTGGGTGACTAATCGCTTGCCAAAGCAGTTCTCATCAAGTAACAAGACTTTTATTAAATAGACAATAGCACTTGGAATTTATTTTGAAGCTTAAGCTACCAGTCGTGTACATCAAAGGAGCATAAACCATTAAAGAAAGGCAGCAAAATAGGTGATTTTTTTTGACTGAATTGAGCCACCATGTCCATTTAACAAAGACTGAGATTTTAATAATGAATCCATTGGCAATTTAAGGATGCTTCATTTGTCAGTGAAAAGGCACCCATGACACTAATGCCCGTATAACGATTTTGGTCTGGAATGGCCAGGAAATTCAGTCTAGATGGGAATAACTGAATGTTTTCGCAATGCATCTTTAGCACATGAGACAGTCCATTTGTCATGGGCTCAATGAGATTAATGATGGGATAACACAAATATAATATTATAGATTAAGGGTAATTATTGTAGCTTGGAACGGCTGTAGGATGACAGAGGCAGAAATGCCAGAAATAGTCAGAAACTATTTGAAATTTACACAGCAATGAAATTCCAGAACAACTGTGTCAGTTATGAAACCACTTTAACCATCTCCAAACATTTTGAGTTTTAACTCCCAATCCTTTAAAAACAAATAATTCACCAGGTGGAATGAAGTCCCAATCCGCTGTAGACCTATTATGAATAGGACTGAACAATGTATTGATTTTAAACTGAAATTCAAATTTTTTGGTTAGGATGATACCAAAAAAAAAAAAAAAAAAAAAAATATTGTGAGCTGCCAGGCAGGAGGGAAAGAGGAAGACCACAGAGGAGATTCATGGATGTAGTGAAGGAGGACATGGAGAGGGTTGGTGTTACAGAGAAAGATGCATGGGATAGGGTGAGATGGAGGCAGATGATCCGCTGTGGCGACCCCTAAAGTGAGCAGCCGAAAGAAGAAGAAGTAGTGAAAATAGTTTTTCCCATTCACAAGAGTAAATATGGTGGCCTCATACTCCAATCCTGATCCCCACCCTTAAAAGCTACAGTAATTTTACAAAAGTTAAGTTGGCACTTTATTAATCAGATATGTGTGGATTCATCTTTACTTGGTCAAATCTTTATTATTAAAAAATGGTTTGTCAAAGTCAAATTTATTCATAGAGCACATTCAAAAACAATCAAGTTGATCAAAGTGCTGCACATCAAGATGAAGTTAAAATAGAGTAAAAACAACACAGAATACAGCCAGCTATTGAGTTTTCACTCTGCTGAATCAAATGTCATTGAGAACAGATGTGTCTTCAGCAGTGATTTAAAAGCAATTAATGACTCAGCAGTGTGTATGTGGACAGGTAAACTGATCCACAGTCTTGGAGCAGCCTCTGCAAAGGGTCGATCACCTCTCCGTTTTGGCTTTGATTTTGGTACATCTAACAACATCTGATTGATCTCAGTGATATTACAGGCGAATGGGTGGAAACAAGCTCTGACAATTAAGATGGTAAAAATCCATTTAAGGCCTTAAAAGTAAACAATAAATCTTAAAACCAATCCTAAAATGGACAGGAAGTGTCATGTATGCCCTTTGGGCAGGAATGCGAGACCCATGCACTGTACTGTCATTTAGTGCAATTTATTAAAATAAAAGGGCATACACAAAGTTCCACAAAGTGTTCCAAAACAAAAGATGCAACGAGAGAGCAATTACATACAAGAATGCCCACCAGAGTGAAGCAGAGCCCTGGTGGAGATGAGGGTAGACAATTCAAAGCTGCAACAAAGTGGAAATACAAAAACAGCCCTTAGATAGCGCCCCAAACCAATTACACGATGATTAACAGGTGTGAGTGCCCAAGCAGGTGAAAGAAAGCAATAATACATAATCAGGACCAGCTGGCTAGTGAGAGGGAGGCAAATCAGAAACTGACAGCTGGCAGGATATGCCCACACAAGGCTTCACGCCTCCTGACAGCTGTCATCAGGAAAAAGGACAATATTAGAGAAATAAAGGATACCACATACCACAGAATACTAATAAATACGTACAAAAAATAAAAATAAAACATTACACAAAGTGGCCAACAGAACATTAATACGCACATAACAGTAAATAAACAGGAAGGAAGCCATGAAACCGAGCCTGGAGAAAATCTCCATTACTTGGTTCATGACAGGAAACCAGTGAAGGGAAGATAAAACAGGAGTGATATGTTCACGCTTTTTTATACTTGTTAAAAGCCGAGCCGCTGCACTCTGAACTAGTTGCAAACGGTGCACAGAGGACTGTTCTACTGCAAAATACAGTGAATTACAGTAGTCCAATCGTGAGGTAAGAAAAGCACGAATCACTTTATGCAGATCTCTGGTGGGAGATAAGACTTCACTTTGGCAATCATTCACAGTTGATAAAAACTAGTTTTGACAACTGCACTAATCTGTTTGTTCATCTTAAAAAAATTGTCAATAATAACACCCAAATTTCTGACAGCACTGCTACAATAGGGAGCCAAAGGTCCAAGAATACCAGTAGGATTGCCAGCTTTTCCAAAACAGATAACCTTGGTTTTATTTTCATTGAGGTTGAGAAAGTTCAGCTTTAGCCAAGTCTTTATGTTGCCTAGATAGTTTAGCAGAGGCTCTAATGGATTACTGCTGTTTTGTGTGAGGGGCATATAGACTTGAATATCGCCAGCAAAGCAATGGAATGGAATATTATATTTCTTGAAGATGGACCCGAAAGGCAGCATATACAAGGAGAACAGAACTGGACCCAAAACAGACCCCTGAGGGACGCCACAAGTAAGGGGAGCTGCTGCAGAAGAGAATTTGCCTATATTAATTGAAAAGCTTACGTCTGTCAAATAAGATTTAAACCAATCAAGTGCAGTGCCTTTAATACCAATAACATGCTCAAGTTGAGATAGAAGAATCTGGTGATCCACAGTATCAAAGGCAGCAGACAGGTCTAAAAGCACTAAAAATAGCAGAACTGCCAGAAAAAGCAATTAAAAGAAGACCATTAAAAACTCTTAAAAGGGCCATCTCAGTGCTGTGGCAGGATTTAAAACCAGATTGAAACGTTTCACATATACCACATGAGCTTAAAAATGTCTGGAGTTGGGGAAAAAAAGCAACTTTCTCCAGAACTTTGGACAAAAATGATAATTTAGATTTTGGCCTATAATTAAAGAGGACGGTGGGGTCAAGATTTTCCTTTTTAATAAGTGGCTGCACTACAGCATGTTTAAAGGCAGCTGGAACACAGTCAGAAGTCAGAGAAATATTAATCAATGTAAGAATGATTGGCCCCAAAGTGTAAAAAATGTCTGTAAAAAGGCAGGAAGGAACATTGTCCAAAGGGAAATTTGAAAGCCTTATATTCTGGAGTACCTCCTTTAATTCGGATAGACTGAAAGACTCAAACTGCTCAAAGACAGCTGGGCATGGAGGAGGTACCAAAGGATCTGTATCAACCTGGCACAAAAAAGGTTTCAGACCAGAAATTCTCTCTACAAAAAATTTCAGAAAACTCTCACAGAGGGCAGGAGAATCCACAGCACAATCAGATTTACATTGAGGATTTGATATTGAATTAAAAACACTAAAAAAAACTTAAGGTTTGTGACTGTTGTTTGAAATGATATTGGAGCAGTATCTGGATTTAGCAGATTTGACAGCCTTCTGATACTTTGATAAACAGTTGGGTAAAAAACCTAAAGAGACTTGGAGTTGTCCTTTTTCCTCTTCCTCTCAGCGCGTCTGCACTCACGTCTGAGAGCGCGGGTCGTTTCATTCAGCCAGGGCTGAAACTAAGTTTTAGGGCATTTAACTTTAAAAGGAGCAACACAATCCAGTACGTTAGTGCAGGTATTATTAAAACAGTCTGTAAGCTCGTCGGCACTCAGACTTGCACAGAAGTCCAGATTACATAGCTCAGAGTTCATAAAAGCAGCGGTAAAATTTGATAAAAAGGATGGATTAAATGCACGCACATGACACGCAGAAGGTCCAGCTTTTACCCCAGTGGCAAGCATGCGAGCAAGCAAAGTTTATTTGTATCTCTGATGGACGCTGCTGGTGGCGCTGCTCTGCTGCGACCCGGGCTACCCTGTGCTGCTACTGTGTGTGTATGTCTGTAGTATTTAGTTTTTAGTGCTCAGTTTTAAGTGTCATAATGACGTTTTTGCTGAAGGGACTGCTTGTG
This sequence comes from Pholidichthys leucotaenia, assembly GCA_020510985.1. Classification (NCBI taxonomy): domain Eukaryota; kingdom Metazoa; phylum Chordata; class Actinopteri; order Cichliformes; family Pholidichthyidae; genus Pholidichthys; species Pholidichthys leucotaenia. The sequence goes on along the minus strand of CM035845.1, from coordinate 35,573,801 downwards.
ATCTGGTTGCTCGGGATAATATGCCACTGTACCCAAGTGGATCGGGACATGAGGCCGACCACGCTCCTGGGCTATACTCGAGACCAGCTCCTGCTTCTTCGTTCCAGCCACGTCTCGGCAGCCCTCCTGCCTCGGGAGCTCTTACGAAATCCGACGAGAGGACGTAGAAGCCGGTCACGGAAGAGAGGGAAACGTGGCGGAGTACGACAGAGACTGCGGAGGAGAGAGAACAGGCCGCCACTGCCATCCATGTTGCTCTGTAATGTCCGCTCGCTGAAGAGCAAAATGGAGGAACTCAGAATCAACGTCAGGTTCCTATACGAGTACCGGGAGTCATGCCTGCTCGTTTTCACGGAATCGTGGCTTCAGGAGGACGTGCCTGACTCGCTCCTATCCGTGGACGGCTTCTCCCTGGTGCGGCAGGACAGGGACGCGCTCTCCGGTAAGATCAAAGGAGGTGGTATTTGTGTGTACGTTAAGAACAAATGGTGCTCACAGTTCACTACGAGAGAGTCGCTTTGTACACCGGACATAGAACTGCTGTGCTTGAGCCTGAGACCTTTTTATCTCCCCCGCGAATTTGGAAACATTTTATTATGCACCGTTTATATCCCGCCCAGTGGGAACGCTTTCAACGCGGCGAATGCTATCGTGGACTGTGTACACAGACAACTGGAACGCACTCCTGAAGCACCTTGTTTGATTTTAGGGGATTTTAATCACTGCAAACTGGATGTGGCACTGCCTGGCTTCAGCCAATATGTGAACTGCAGTACAAGGGGGAAAAATATTCTGGACAAATGCTATGGGAACGTCAAAAATGCCAATATAGCAAGGGTTAAGCCCCCCCTGGGGTCCTCAGACCATAATGCTGTTCATCTGATTCCTGCTTACAAGTATTTGCTTAAAAGCAGCAAACCACAAACAAAGACAATCTTCATATGGGACGATGAAGGCATAGAAACTTTGAGAGGTTGTTTTTCTTGTACCGACTGGGGACTCTTCCACAACTTAGAGTTGGAGGAGGCCACAGATACCATAACTGAGTACTTAAAATTCTGTAAAGAAAATGTTTTACCTCAGAAAGTAATCACTATGTACCCCAATAATAAGTCTTATATTTCCAAGGAATTAAAACAGTGCATAGTACAGAAAAAGATTGCTTTTAAGAATGGGGACATGTTAGGTATGAAAAATATACAGAAAGAAATTAATTACAACTAAGAAGAGCTAGAGATGAGACGAGGAAGAAATTTGAATCTGAATGCCTAGGAAAAAGCTCTAGGAAACTGTGGGACTCAGTTAAAGTTATGACAAAGATGACTCCATCCAAAACCTGTATTAATGTAATGAATGAGGAAGAAAAGGCAAACGAGTTGAATAATTTCTTTTGCAGATTTGAGACTAGAGATTTTTCTCATGAACAAAAAGCTGCTCTGGACGCTATATCAGTATTAGGCTCCGAAAAAATTATAGTTGACCAGCATGTTGTGGAAAGATTTTTCTCACGTATGTGCCCCAGGAAGGCATCTGGACCAGACGGGATTTCTGGGTGCTTACTGAAGTCATGTAGTGAGGAGCTAGCAGAAGCCTGGAGTCCCATCTACCAGAAGTCTTTAGATACGTGTTCTTTCCCAGTAATTTGGAAAAGCTCTATTATAATTCCTGTACCAAAAAAAGCAAGCTGCAAAGAGAATAATGACTATCATCCTGTTGCACTGACCTCACTGGTAATGAAGTGCTTCGAGAAGATTGTCATTGACATTCTGAAAACTGATTTTGGAGGACTTTTGGATCCTCTGCAGTTTGCTTATAAAAAAATAATAGAAGTACAGAGGATGCCATTTTAACCTTAACTCATTCTGTGTTTAAACATTTGGAGGAGACACCCTCATATGCACGTCTTTTATTGGTTGATTTTAGTTCAGCTTTTAACACACTGCAGCCACACCTTTTAATTAAGAGGTTAAATGATTTTAAAGTGCATCCTGTCATTATTAAATGGTACCACTCATTTTTAACTTATCGTAAACAGCAAGTTAGTGTAAATGGAACTTTATCTAAATCCAGAACCCTCAGCACAGGAGCTCCCCAAGGCTGTGTTAGTTCACCATTTTTGTTTACTTTGTACACTGATGAGTGCAGAAGTGTCTATCCAGGCAATCAAATTATTAAATTTTCTGATGACACTGCTATTTTATCACTACTTCAAAAGACTCATGATCTGTCAAGCTATTTTATAGAAATTCAGAGGTTTGTCAAATGGTGTGATGACAGTCATCTCATTTTGAATACTGATAAAACAAAGGAGATGGTGTTTGACCCTCGGGGAGTTGGTGTCCACAGGCCTGTGGTCATCCACAACCACACTATAACACAGGCTAGTTCCTATAAATATTTGGGAGTATTTATTGACAATTCATTAACCTGGAGCACACATATTGATTACCTCTGCAGTAGACTACAACAGCGGCTGCATTTCTTGCGTAGATTAAGAATACATGGCGTTGATAAAAGGATTATGCTAATATTTTACCAGGCTGTGTTGGAGAGCTGTATTAGATACAGCATTACAGCTTGGTTTGGCAACCTCTCTGTGAAACTTAAGAACAGAGTGTTGCATTTAATTCATACAGCATGGAAAATTATTGGAGTTAAAGAGTATTTACCCATGCAGATCTTACACGACCAGGCAGCCTGTAGACAAGCTCAAAAAATAATCAGTGACATGAGCCATGTACTAAACAGTGAATATGTGCGGCTGCCCTCAGGGAGGAGATACAGAGTCCCCAAGTGCAGGTTCAATAGATACAAGAACTCATTTATCCCGACGTCAGTAAAACTTTTAAACTCAGATAAATAGGTCAGGGACACTGATAACTCCTGTTCTTAATGACTGCTGTTATATATTTATGTATTATGTACTTGTATTATTTATTGGGTTTTATTTCATTCATTATGTACTACATCCATTGTGTATGTGTGGATTGTGTGGTTGCAGCACGGGTGACAAGCCCAAGACAAATTTCCCCTTGAGGGACAATAAAGTTTATCTTATCTTATCTTATCTTATAGCACTTTTCACAGATTTACAGTATCTCACAAAAGTGAGTACGCCCCTCCCACTTTTGTAAATATTTTATAATATCTTTTCATGGGACGACACTGAAGATATGACATGTTGATACAATGTAAAGTAGTCAGGGTACAGCTTGTATAACAGTGTAAATTTACTGTCCCCTCAAAATAGCTCAACACACAGCCATTAATGTCTAAACTGCTGGCAACAAAAGTGAGTACACCCCTAAGTGAAAATGTCCAAATTGTGCCCAATTAGCCATTTTCCCTCCCTGGTGTCATGTGACTCGTTAGTGTTACAAGGTCTCAGGTGTGAATGGGGAGCAGGTGTGTTAAATTTGGTGTTATCGCTCTCACATTCTCTCATACTGGTCACTGAAAGTTCAACATGGCACCTCATGGCAAACAACTCTCTGAAGATATGAAAAAAGAATTGTTGCTCTACATAAAGATGCCCTAGGCTATAAGAAGATTGCCAACACCCTGAAACTGAGCTGCAGCACAGTGGCCAAGACCATACAGTGGTTTAACAGGACAGGTGCCATTCAGAACAGGCCTCGCCATGGTTGACCAAAGAAGTTAAGTGCAAGTGCTTGGCGTCATATCCAGAGGTCATCTTTTGAAAATAGACATATGAGTGCTGCCAGCATTGCTGCAGAGGTTGAAGGGGTGGTGGGTCAGCCTGTCAGTGCTCAGACCATACACTGCACAATGCATCAAACTGGTCTGCATGGCTGTCGTCCCAGAAGGAAGCCCCTTTTAAAGATGATGCACAAGAAAGCCTGCACACAGTTTGCTGAAGACAAGCAAACTAAGGACATGGATTACTGGAAACACGTCCTGTGGTCTGATGAGACCAAGATAAACTTATTTGGTTCAGATGGTGTCAAACATGTGTGGCGGCAACCAGGTGAAGAGTACAAAGACAAATGTGTCTTGCCTACAGTCAAGCATGGTGGTGGGAGTGTCATGGTTTGGGGCTGCATGAGTGCTGCTGGCACTGGGGAGTTAAAGTTCATTGAGGGAACCAGGAATGCCAACATGTACTGTGACATACTGAAGCAGAGCATGATCCCCTCCCTTCAGAAACAGGGCCACAGGGCAGTATTCCAACAGGATAGCCACCCCAAACACACCTCCAAGATGACCACTGCCTTGCTAAAGAAACTGAGGATTAAGGTAATGGACTGGCCAAGCATGTCTCCAGACCTAAACCCTAGTGAGGATGTGTGGGGCATCCTCAAACGGAAGGTGGAGATGCACAAGGTCTCTAACACCATGATGTCGTCATGGAGGAGTGGAAGAGGATTCCAGTGGCAACCTGTGAAGCTCTAGTGAACTCCATGCCCAAGAGACTTAAGGCACTGCTGGAAAATAATGGTGGCCACACAAAGTATTGAGACTTTGGGCACAATTTGGACATTTTCACTCGGGGTGTACTCACTTTTGTTGCCAGTGGTTTAGACATTATTGGCTGTGTGTTGAGTTATTTTGAGGGGACAGCAAATTTACACTGTTATACAAGCTGTACACTGACTGCTTTACATTGTATCAAAGTGTCAAATCTTCAGTGTTGTTCCATGAAAAGATATAATGAAATATTTACAAAAATGTGAGGGGTGTACTCACTTTTATGAGATACTGTATATCACAAAGTGCTTCACAGCATATTAAAATTTACAAATACACAGAAATTAAAATCAATAGAAATAAGATAAAATATTCAAATTAATAGGAATAAAAAGAGAAAACAGTGAAGAAATGAAAGCCATTCAATGAGAGCTAAAAGCCTGTCTAAACAAAAGTATTTTTAACTCCTTCTTAAAGGAGTCAACAGACTCAAGGCAGCACAAGGACAGAGGAAATGCGTTCCAAAGCCGTGGTGCATGGCCTGGAAAGACCGATCTCCACAGGTTTTGAATTTGGTCCAAGGGACCACCAGGAGTCTCTGGTCTGGGGATCTTAGTGATCGCGTTGTGGCAAGAGGGTTGAGATGTATGAAGGGGCTTGGCCATTAAGAGCTCTAAAAGTCAAAATTAAAATCTTCAGATGAAATCTAAAGGCAACTGGCAGCCAGTGAAGGGATGATAAAACTGGGAAAATGTGTTCCCTTTTCTTTGTCCGGGTTAAAAGCCAAGCTGCTGCATTTTGCACAGTCTGAAGGTGGGCAACAGCAGTTTTATTAAAACACATAAAAAGGGCATTACAATAATCTAAGAGAGATGAGATAAAAGTATGAATGATCATTTCCAGTTCAGGTGTCGAGACCACAGGTCTAAGTTTTGCTATGTTCCTCAGATGAAAAAACTGCGGTGTTCAGTGGTGGACACCGCAGTTTTGAATAAAACACACAGATGATCCAATATGCATGCATCGCATGTTTCTGTTATGCAAATATTCAGCCCATGTGATAGAACAAGATCCAACAAGTCCTTTTTCATGAGTCAGAGACTGAATCGGAGAAAACGAATCAATGAGATTAATAAAACCCTTAACAAGTGGTCCACTTTCGCAACAAACATGAATGTTAAAATCACTAACAATTAAAAGATGGTCATATTTTAACGTGAGGACCGTTAGCAAGTCAGCAAAGTCGTTAATAAAATCCTTGATGCACTTTGGTGGCCGATTCAAGACCACGCAGAGCAGAGGAGGAGAAAAGTTCATCTCCGTCAGTTTATAAATCCCACTCCACCTGGCGACAGAGAAAACTGTTTTTAAACACTGAAGCCAACCCAGCACCTCTACCTGTGGTCCAGGGGGTGCTAAAGAAGCAACAGTCAGGACGAAAAAGTTGGGAGAAAGGAGCTGATTCACCAACATGGACCCACGTCTCAGTTAAAAACATTAATTCAACTCATGGGAGATGAAGAAGTCGCTGAGGATGAACGTCTTCTTTGCTAGAGATCTGGTATTAAGCTGGGCCATACGGATATCCACATCCTTATTCATCTGGTCCATTTGGCCCCTCTTATGTGAGTTGTATTTGCCCTTAGGCGTGACCATCAGTACAAATAACATTATTTTTTTTAATCTAATGGGCTTTTAAAAATGTTCACATACATCAGCACACATCCATATATTCATGCACTCACTCCTGATTAGGCAGCCCATTTCAAAACAAACAAGCACAGTCTGGGGCACTTACATATCTGAGGCCATATATCAAGAGTTAGGTTTTAAAGTGGTTTCCGTATGTATTTACCCAGCAGTTGGAGTTAATGGTGAAAAATGTAAATATTTCACTGGGCTCAACAGGAAGTGATTCTGAGGTCATCATGGTCCTTCGTAGACCACCAACTATTACCAAGTGCTACTGAAAGAAAGAGTCAGAAATTGTTATTTGTACGAGAATGGCAGCACATCAAACATCCAGTTACGTCAGGGTTAACCCAATGTTAGGGTTATGTCTTGTTAGAGCGGACCTTCTGTTGCATCTAAGCTTAGAGGAATGTGTGTTTTCTTACCAGTTAGATGTAATTTATTCCATTGAGTGGAGCGTTTCAGTGCAAAATCTGTGAAATCCCCTGCACGCTTTGAGTGACAGGTCAAGCGGCTGCCAGGATACCGGGCAGAGTACTTTTTTTAATATGCGCATGAAAAGCCTCAGGAAAACAGGTTGAGAGCATTTTTACTTTCCCTGTGGACACGAAGCCTTATTAAAATGACAACAAATATGTTATTCAAATAGGAATTGTAAATATACATATAGAACGTCATACAAAACCAGGATGACACAAGAAAGTGAAAACACTTATTTCCAATGTGGTCCTTTCCAGTGTTGTGTGTAACGTGTTACAGTAATCTGATTACTGTTCGGTGTAATGCAATAATGTAACGCGTTAGTCTGATAAATGTAGTAATCCCGTTACAGTTACTAATCAGAAAAGATTGCGTTACTAGCGTTTCTTTTCAACGACTTACAAAACAGGAAAACAACTGCACTGCCAGTAAACAGCAGAAGAAGAAGCAGTAGTGGCGCCCACTTCTGTTTCCGCCACGCTCCTATAAATATCAGTGGGCACGTAAGTCCAGCCTCTTTCCGAATCCGATGCTCCTGCCTGTTGGCTATATCTTGTGTTGCCAACCCCTGCAATAAAGCTAAGTTCGACTGTGCAGCTGGCCTTGTCATTACACGGTAATTCCAGACATAACACAAACGACACCTGCAGCAGCCGAGGGGAATCATGCAGATGGAAGAGTTGAGTAAATAGGCATTTGGTGGCTGGCGATATGCTCATTACTTTGAATATGTTGAGCGAAAGGACAAGAACATGACAGAAATGTGCAAACTTTGTCCGGGCAAACTTCTAAACAAAGTTACCCTGGTAGCTTAGTTTAAAATATTCAATAAACCATGCTGTTTTCCTTAAAACTTTCATTAGAATTTGACATTCAAGGGTAGTGTTTTATTTTTATTTCAAACAGTAATTCATGTTTACACTGGATGGCAGGAACTGCCCATTTTATAAAGGTTTAATTGTTAAAATGTTGAAAAAATGAAATTTGCACTTGGCCACAATACATAAAAGGGATTTAGCTTTGTGCAATGTTTTCAAGCTTTTATTTTGTGAAATTTTCATACTTCCAGTACTGTTTTACATTTCTGTTAAGTGCCATCAGGGAGATTTTAATTTTACATTAACTAGTATGCTGGGATAGGCTCCAGCCCCCCCGCGACCTGAGAAGGATTACGCGGAAGAAGATTGATGGATGGATGGATAGTACATACCCGTCCATGCCCGTAGAAACCAAGAATAAGCCAGTATTTCTGCATGCCCGTTGCTGAAGGGTCTCCTCCTGTCTCAGACGACTGTGTTGTTCACAGTCATGGCTGCGGCGTACTGCTCGAACCTGAGGTGTTTCATCTTCACGGCATCTTTTGTGACGTGCAGTAGTCCTCCTCACTGTATTGCTCTCCATCTGGTGAGTCTTCCCCTTCTTCTTCTTCTTCATTCAGACCACTGGTTGAGGGATAGGTGCTTCGTAATTCCAGTTCATGGACAGGATCATGAAAATAGATATGAGCAAAAACTGGCTTTCGACCCTATTCAGGAAGACCCATGCATGCCCGTAGAAACCAAGAAACCAGAGCACCTGGAGAAAATCAGTGCTTTGCTTGATATTTTACACATTTGTAGTGTAGACTGGCATTCTTCAAAGTTACACATTTTTACTGTGTCAGCACCTCTTTAAAAACAACATTGCTGAGAAAGTGATGCTTTTGCTTAGTTTCTTCATCTTGAGCAAGAATACGAAGACTGCTTGATCTGCCAACTCTGCTCGTGGCAACGTAGAATTGGCCATGGCTGAAGAAATCTCTTGTGCAGAAAATACCAACGCGCTGTTAAGACTAGCCCTGTGACTTATTCACAGTCATGGCAAAGCAGAGTCTTACTGGAAACTGTTTACGTCACAAGGTGAATGGAAACATGGTGTCAGATGGTGTGAGTGTGATTCGTGGAATCAGGAGAGTGCGTCCAGCATTGACACCAATCACAGATGTTGCAACCAACAGGTGAGGCTGTATTTGTTCAATGATGTATCTTGAGCTACTGCAATGTCCGTTTTGTTGGTCAAAGTTTTGCAGTAGCATGATCAACATTCCCACCTTTAAAGTGATGCAATGAGGAGGCATTCCAGATGGGCAGAGTGTATTTAGAAACTCAGTTGGGTATGCATGATTACCCTGAGTCTACAGTGTCAACACTGTTGCAAACGTGTTCCTCTCCTGGGAAAATCTTTGTCATGTACTCATTGACTGTGCCAACTTCAGAGTTCCTCGGGCATAATATGACTCGCTCACATAACAATCTTGGATTTGAAACATTGACTTGCATGTCTTCATACACCCAACTGACAATGTCTTCCAGTTTGCCACCTGGAATCATGGGATAGACCTCACCTACGATGCCAAGAAATCTCTGTCAGTTTGTCTGTGTGTCACGATCATAGTACATCATAGGACGGCCTATGATGTCTGCCAGCCCAGTAAACTACACGATAGCCACCCATCAGCCCCCAGCAGAGGTTGCTGAGAGTGGGCTCGCTTCATGGTGGGGGCCGGAGACGGATGGGAAGCCGTGCCACATCGCCTCCTTCCCTCCTACCCAGGACAGATAGGGGAAGACCCTCAGTCGATGAAAGCAATAGGAGAGGGAGCACTCCATCTCCCCACAGCCAGGAGTGACTTCCACACCATCGTTAATGAAAGTTCATGAAAATTTGGAAAGGCATCATCCTCTTTTCTTTACGTCTGTGTTCATAGGCCGTCCTATGATGTGCTATGATCGTGACACACAGACACACAAATTGACAGAGATTTCTTGAATTTATAGATTGAAGACAGAAGAGTAAAAAAGCTTTTTCTTTGTCTTATTTGTTAGTATAGGCTATAAAAATGTGTAGTTTGGACATATACAGTTTAACTTATGTGGAAATATGGTACATTTCTCTGACGCTATCTGAAAGTAATCCAGAAGTAATCTGTAATTGATTACTTTTGGCAACGAGTAATTAAGTAAAGGGATTACATTTTTAAAAAGTAACTAGTAATTGGTAATGGATTACTTTTTTGAGTAACTACCCCCAACATTGGTCCTTTCAATCATGTTATTCCTCCAAATACCACGCAACGTAAGAATGGGGAAGTTCTGTTGCATTATCAATTACAACAACTGCTCTCATGATTGGTGTGGAAAAAGATTGATAACGGTGTACGCTTTTTTAACTTCCCAACTTGGAAGAAAAGTAGAGAGAATGGGTCTCTGAGCTAAAAAAAGAGGCGTGGGATGGAATGGATTGCAGCGGTCAGCAGGAAAGACATCAGTTCGAATAATATTGCTGCACACATGGTCATGTGTTCACGGCATTTTCACCAAGGTAATTTGTGATTTAAAACACATTTAGAAGTGCAGAAAGACGTCTCCAGAGCAGCTGTCTTGTGCGCTGTGCCTTTGGCTGCACCTCAGCCACGACTCTCTGTCATCTCTCAATAATGTGTAAAAACGCACAGGGCAAAATCAAACAGTTTCCCCACATCATCTCTGTTATTCCCAATTTCTCTTGCTAATCTGGAGCAGTTTTTTTTTTTTTAATGAAAGCTTTTCATGCTGCTGATTTTCTTTGATTTTTTTCTTGAAGTTCTGATTACTTGTTGCCTTCATTATGCATGGATTAAATATCAGCTGGTAATTGAAATCCATAATGTTTGGTATTGTTAAGCAGATTTCTCCTCTTTCATGTGACTATAAAAATGTCACTGTCCTGATTTAGGATGTTTTTATAGCAGCTAATTATACTGATAATTTGTTTCTGTGATCCACCTCCTCTGGTGTTCTGACATTTTGGCATATTTATCAGAATAACACTGGACAGCTGATGTTATAGACTGCTGTCAAAGGTCAAAATCTTTATCCTGTAGCTTGAAAGTGCTCAGACACATCCCTGTCAGTTCTCATTATGTGTACAAGTACATGTGTTTAGCTGTGTGTGTGTGTGTGTGTGTGTGTGTGTGTGTGTGTGTGTGTGTGTGTGTGTATACATACGCTGCAGGCAGCAGCAGAGCTCTATACAGGTTTTTCCTGTGAACCAACACTGCAAATATGCCATTATATGGTAGCTGTAAGTTAGAAACCTGTTCAATAAGTTACACATGGGTTCAAAGAGCGTTACTCATATGTTAGAAGTGATTTTTGGGTACGCTAGACTTTAATCTCGACGTATTTCAACTTTGTAGAAACAATGACTCCTGCTTACGTATCTTTGTGTTAAATGACGGTTTTCTGGTCATTCACCCGGAATATTTGAGGCGGCTGGGCCCATCCATTGGTGAATTAAACATGAGCCTCTAATGATTTATAGTTTTTAAATTGCTCATGGGTGTATGCGCTCACCCCACAAACCAGGCAGGCGAATACATCTGACAGTGTGACTTGAGGCAGTTGGTTGAGATCCGTGGTCCATTTCTTGTGCTCATATCAATCTATCCAGTTTATTTCTTAAATTTTTTAGAGGTAATGCTCCTTTGCTTCCTTTTTCAGCTTCTCTGAATAAGGAATTTGAATTTTCTGTTTGCTCCGTTTCATTGCACTTATGTCTGTTCCCGTTAGAAGTTGCCTAGACTACAGGTAACCAAAGAAGCCGGGCCATGATGATTGCGACAACAGCCCAGAATGCAGTGCAGTATGACGTCAATCCCCATTCTCTACAAACAAATGTTCAGATATTTCGTTCAATGTCATTCAAATATTCTGATGTTTTGTTCAATAATTGTTTTTTACAGTTTTTATTTATACTGACTGCTGTTATTAAAACAGCAACCAGGCAACCGGAGTAGTGGCCTAGTTGATAGAGCATGCGCCCCACAACTGGGAGGTCATGGGTTCAAGCCCCGGCCAGGTTATACCAAAGACCATATAAAAATGGTACTTCCCACCTTCTAGCTTGGTGCTCAGCATAATAGAATGGGGGAAGGAAAATTTGTTTGTGGCAGCGATACCTCTGATTCTAGATGTGATTAACATTGTAGAAAGGAGAAATGTAATTTCGTTCTACTGTACATGATTGGTTGTACGGTTTGAATAACAATAAAGTTGGCTTCTTTTTTTAAAAGAAAGGGTTGTTATTAAAAGAAACAGTTGTTAATAAAAGAAACTTATGAACATCTTGATTCCTTTAAGAGTTTGTCATTTGTCATTGTTGACCTTCACCCCACCCCCACCCCACCAAGGCTGTAATACTAGGGGAAACACTGTGAGTAACCCATTAATTTTAATTCAACAAAGTGTTTGTTTGTTATGTCAAACGTTTTACCTTCTCTGACACAGTCGCACAGGAGTAGACCTCAAAAAATAACAGACGATCCTTAAATAGTTTCTAATGAATGAATAGTTATTAAATACAGTAGATACCGGGGCTTTTCCTTGTGGACTGGAACTGGTAGCTATCAAAAATAGACTCCTTGTTATGCCTTGATGAAAACGAAGGCATACGGTAATTGTTCAGTGTGTCTGTGTGTGTGGTCGATTGCTTGGTTGGTTGGTTGGTTGGTTGGATCTGTCCATCTGTCTGTTTCAGCTCGCCCGGTCAAAATTAAGTGCAACTAAAAGCTTCTATCATTGTATTGTAGAGGAACAAAATAAGTTCAGGTGAGACACAGCGAGCTGGAAGGTTTCAGAATTTTATTCCTCCATCATCATGAGACACACTGTAGCGCTCTGCGCTGTGCTGTGTGTGTGTGTGCGTGTGTGTGCTGTGTGTGTGTGCGCGTGTGTGTGCGTGTATGTGTGTGTTCTCAGGCATGTCAAGTCAGCTCTTTTATACAGACAAGAGATAATGCATGGCACATTTGCATATTGATATACATATCAGTCAATACATACAGTATCAATCGCGTGATTAACTGGCGCCGGACTTCCTCTCCTTAATCCAGGGATGTATAACAATAGTCATTGTTCTGGTTGTCCCCCTAGGGGCTCTCTGTCCGTATGCAAATTGTTCTGCTTCCTGCCCTAGCTGAGTGTGATGGCTGAATGTCCATGTAGATTGTGGTGGGTAACCACAGTATGACTATATTTTCTCGACTTTTAATTTGCCAGAAATTCAAGATAAGGCTTTGTTTTCAAAATAAACACAAATTTAACTCACCATTGCCATGTAATGGAGCCAGGAAAAAAGGTATTGTAATAACTATGCTGGGCCAGTAGAGGCAGCAGTGTGCCTTTTTTACAGCACACAGCAACTTCCTGTCACAGTCGAGTTCTAGCTGAACTGTTCTAAAATAGGTGAAAAACTGAAAAAACATGTATTCAGCAACTACACCATTCATTCTTCACATCAGTTGTTTTCACACTGGTTTTGCTGTTTAGTTTTGCAGTGGAAGGACGAGGTATTTTCTTCCCGGAGTTTTCAGTTCATCACTAAAAAAACTACAAGTCCCAACATTTCTCAGCTCAAAAGCATAGTGGACCACAGTGGAGAGCTGAACACAGCAAAAAAATAATGCTTAAAAGTAAGTTTTGGACTTAAATTATGCAGCGGTTTCAATATTAAAACACTAATAACTCCTACAATTGCAATATTTAATTCTTAAAACTTATGTTACGTCACTTTTTTCCAATGTCCAATTTTTTTTTAACTGTATGGGGACTGCTTGGTTACATTAATTTAACCTGCTTGTTTTCTCTAAAGTTCAGCTGAGTTTTTTTGTCTTAATACTAATGTTAGCAATATCAAAACACCACGGTGTGACATGCTTCATTCACTCACTTTAAAATGATTCACTCTCTAAACCAAGCAATTTATTAAGCTAAGGAGAAACAGGACATCTGTATTTTTTATATACAGTATATCACATCTGGAACAATAATCACATTTTTATGCTGTTTTTCTTTCCTCTTTGTCTCTCTGAGGTCCACGGTGGTGAAGCTGAGGGTCGGCAGTCAGAGCAGCTGGGAAGAGAACAGGCTGGAAACTAAATAAGAATATTACATGTTTATTGTTTATGCCAGAAACTGCTACTGTATTTCAATAAATTAATTTTTGAACAAACTTAATTTTTTGCAAAAATATTTAAGAAACTCAGTATTCATTACACAAGTGTGAAACATTCCAAACCGTTCTGATTTAATATTCAGAATTATGCTTTTACTTTTGGAATTTTTGATGTTTGCCTGCTATTGCACGCCATTGTGTAACTATACATGCATTCAGTTAATAAAATCTTTTACTCCAGCATTTTCTTTGTGCTCCTAATTTTATTCTTGTGCTTCTGTATTTTTATGCAAAGGCAACGTAGGCATACGGTCATCACTCCATGTGTCTGTGTCTCTGTCTGTCTGTCTGTCTGTTAGCAGCTTTTCAGCTCACCCACTCAAAATCAACTGGAACTAAAGGCTTGTATGATCATTGTATTACCATCTTTTCTTGGCTTTTAATTTCCCACCATTTCCAGATAAGGCTTTGTTTTCAAAATAAACACAAATTTAACTCACCCTTACCTTCAATGCAGCTGTGAAAAAAGGTATTGTAATAACTGTGCCCGCCCAATAGAAGTAGCAGTCTGACTTTTTTACAGCTCCCCATGCTACCATGCCACAGGCACTGAGGCATCAGCACTTTGGTGCTTTCATGTTTTTTAAGTAATCCAAATCCAACGAGCCGGATTCGTTCCACAGTGGTCCAGACCAGGTGGGGAGTAGAACATTATTTAGAATAGGAACTATTTGCTGCAGAGACCAGATCACAGCCATAATGGACTGCATCTGGAGTCAGTGGAAATCCTAGGTAAAAAAGTTTCTTTGAAGAACTTCTTGCTAAAAGGTTGTTCATAGAACTCAAAATGGTTCTTGAGCAGCATGGTGGTACAGGGGTTAGCACTGTTTCCTAATAGTTAGATGGTTACAGGTTCAAATCCCTAGGCTGGCAGAGGTAGGAACCTTTCTGTGGGGAGTTTGCATGTTCTTCCTGTGCTGCATGGGTTTAGTCTGGGTGCTCTGATGTCCTCCCATAATTCAAAAGCATGCATTTTATTGGTTATTCTAAATTGTCCCAAGGTATCTGTCTCCTATAGGCCCTTACAATAGAGGGTTAGTACTAGTGCAGCGCTTTGAGACTAGAAAAAGTGTTATATAAGTACAGGTCCTTATCCCTTCTTCTGTGGCATCACTCTGAAAAACCTTTTGGTCTGAGAAGCTCAGCACAGATCTAAAATAACTGAATTGACTTGTCAAGATAGTCACTTGGGGCCATCTGAAAGCAGCTGTAGATCCCCAAATCAACTGTGCAAACAACTGGCTTGAAAGCTGGAGCCGTGCTGCACCTCTGCTGTCCGTGTTGCGTGACCGTGTGACTGTGTTGCCCGTGTGCGTTGACTGTGCATGCACAAGATTGAACATCCCATTCAGAAGGTGGCGCTACCAACACAGCATACAAAGTCAAAGTAGACGAAAAAGACGAAGAAGCAAAGGAAGACGAGAATAAGCATACATGAATCATTTTCAGCAGCAGCAGCAGCTTAAGTGGCAAAGACCATTAAAAATGATCCTGCCTTCTTTTCCTTAAAACGATGCCATTGTTGTTGCTACAAAAAATGTACGTCAATCTCGCGTTTCTTCACTTTTATATAGACGGTGAACAAACTGGCCTGTTAGTGCATTTGCGGTACCCATAGGATTGGGGTGAAAGTACAAACGACAGTTGTGCGCATGGGTCAACGGCTTGGCCTGGTAGTGGACCAGAGCAGAAATGTAGCATGAATCCAGCTTAAGTATAAATTGCATGACACAGTTGGGTCACTGCCACAATCAGAAAGGAAATGCAACTTATTACCTGCCGCTGACAGACAATCAATCAGTTTGTATGCAATGATGTAGGATTATTTTTTTCTACCCTGCTCCTCTTTTCGGGCTATTGTTGTGTGCCTGTGCAGCCCCTGTATCAGGGCATCAGGGAATAAAAGATTAAGCAAGACTGAATACAATATAAACAACAATTACATTTCTTCAGCACCACAAACTGCTCAATTTAATTTCAGTTATGAGCAGCAAGCATCCAAACAACAACAGTGTCCAAGCAAGAACAGTCTTGCTCCATCTACCTCCAATCAATCATGACAGGCAAAACGGCCCAATTCCAAATGTTCAATCCAAACAAAAATCAAAATGTTTCTCCCTGCATGCAGAGAGGACTTACAGACGTACATCTAGTTCAGTAAACCCAACAACGAGCCCGGCTGCCCCACATTTACAGCTCTGCTCTTGCATGAAAGAGCCCTCTCAGATCCCAGCTGAGGGTTTGGCTCCGTGCCTGATGAGGAGGATGTGATCACAGGGCGGCCTCTGTGCAGAAGAATAGACAAAACGTGCTCACCACCCCACATTCCCCGCACCACCTTCTGCCTCTCACACCCATATCCAGTCTGTCAGGGGGCCATAGAAGGACCCAGTCCTGCCCCAGCTGCAAGGTGAGGAGGTGGGCTTCCCATGGCTGACAGATGCAGCCCCTCCTCAGCCTCCTCTTTTCACCTCTATCTGGATACACTGGGGGTCCTAATCTGCACATCCAATCCTGTTAGATGCCCTCTGCCAGTTCTGCCCTGTTCAAACCCAAACCTGGACTGCCACTGTTGGATGAGGAGTAGGGGTGTCATCTGCGCACGATAAGCAAACATCCCTGGAGATGCAGCTTCCATGCCAGGTGGATGGGGTTAACACCCTGAGATGAATCAAACCAACTATAGCGTTTGGATCAGGTTTCAAGCTTCCCTGTTGAGGCAGGCTTCTGCTTTAACCACAAAATATTTAAGTCTTTTTTGTGAGTGTAACTGGAAGATTTCAAACACAGTTTTAGACTGTAGTTAATTTAATTAGTGTACACTGACTTCCATGCCACATTCTAAAGTGACCCAGTGAATGGCCATACCATGAAAGACTGATGATGTCTAAGCATTAGTCAGGGATTTTACAATTTCCCTGTGTGATTTCAAAAACATTTCAACATGGATGAATAAAGGATAATTAACATAAAGTACATTTAAAGGTGAATAGGACTGTAGTTTCATGAAAACAAATAAAATAATACATCAAACAATGTTTAGAAAGGTGCAGAATTAAAGTCTTTGTATTCTTCAAAAAATTATACATTGATGAAAAATATTTTAACAACTTTTATGGGGCTGAAAGAATCATGTTTATTTCTGAGGAGCTGAATGGCAAGACTCTAGTTGATGCTCCAGCGGCCGGTAACATATATATGACACTCTAGATAGGATATGGCAAACATTTTCAAGGAAATGGAGGTGCCGTATTCTGTAGGTAGTTATAATGGTTGACAGCACCTGCAGCATTGTGATAGCAGGATAAAAAGACAATATTCATTGTATTTATTGCAATCATATAAGCAAGCTATGTATATGAAGCGTGACTAGCCTAGCGGCCAGCCATGTTCCATTGTGTTTACATATCTATGGCCGGTAAAGATATCACAGCCTGTCACAGCTTAAAGCATGACTGGGTTGACGTCACGCGTCTCTACCAACCAGTTAGTGCTAGAGTAAGTACAACACCTACTGGCCAGGAGGTCAAAATCTCGTCTCTAGCACCTTTAATGTTCCTAGCTCACAAAACTAGTCAGCACTGTTTCAGGTTTTAAAAAAAAAAAAAAAAAATAGCAGAAGGGGGATTATAAAATAATAAAAATTAACAGCAAATCAGGCTAGATGCATAATTTGCATGTAAGTACTGTATATTGTAGAGAGAGAGAGTGAGAGAGAGCGAGAGAGAGAGTTTGGAGTTTTAAAAAATGCCTTTATTGCACAATTCAAAAATGTGAGAGCACCAATATCATTCCACCGAGAGAGAGAGAGAGAGAGAGAGAGAGAGAGAGAGAGAGAGAAAGAGAGAGAGAGAGAGAGAGCAGTACGAGGGGGGGACTGAAAGGCTCATAGGCTGAAAAGTTCATATTGGTCAAATTTGACCACTATGAACTTTTCAGCCCTCCCCCCCCCCATATAGCCTCTGTGTGGAAAACATTGCTTTATACAAAAATTGTAAATAGACAAATGGTAGCAACCTGCACGTCCTGATAGCAATTTTTTAATAGCAAATATTAGTGCAGGGCAAATTAATGCGGTATCGTGTGATAATTATCTGCAAATAAACGTGATAGAACAAAAACGTGGAACTGTTGAAATGCAGGTATTGTTTCCATCGAACAGTATAAGGCATGACTCAGAAAAGACATGTAAAGATGAAGTCATGACACAAGCCTCTCACTTTATTTAATTCTGGGTGTTCAAATCACTTTCCTTAACTGTTGCTGTCATAACATGTGGATATATGGACCATATCAATGCACAATCCAACTCTGGAAATGCATGTACTGACTGGACAGTTTCCAGTTGGACAATCAAAACAGAGAAGCCCAGTTAGTGACATGGACTAGATCTGGGTGTTTGCTGGAGTGTTGTTGTCTTGCTATATGGACATGTGGACCATGTTGGTGCACGGTCCCAACCTGTATGCTGGAGAGAATAGGGGAGGCCGCTGCAGGGGTTGGGGGGGCAGTGCTACCTACAATATATTCAGTAAAAACAAAAAAAAACAAAAAAAACATATTTCTCCAGTTTATAAACCGCAGTTCAGAATGAGTTTGAAACATTTTTTTTAAATTCTGTATCAAATATTACCTGAAAATACAGTGTTTCCTCTGGCTGAAAGACCTTGGCGCAGTGGCAACATATTTTTCGGGGGGGGGGGGGGTGCAGAAAAACACATGACACTGTTGTAACCGAAATATGTTAATTTTATACTATTTATTTCTTTTTTTAATTTTGCACAGTAACTTTGCATATGGAATTTACTATATGAAGTCTTGTACAACCGATGCTTGAATATTGGAATATTGGGCCAGTTGGGGTCCCACCCAAACATCCTGTGTTTGGACTTTTTAGTGGTGTCATCCTTCTCTCCTTCCTCTGCTCTCACCTTTCCTGGACCCTCTGTCTGAACACTTTCCTCTCCTTGGCTCCTCTCTTCTGTCTCATCTTTCCCTCTCTGAGCTCTGTCTAATTCAGGTTCTCTCTCTTTCTATGGTGGTATACAAACACGTAAGAAAATACCAAGTGTCACGTTTTGTCCTGCAGGATATTTTTTGTCATGGTTTACATAAATGACAAAAAATATGTATTTTTTGTATTTTTATTCTAGTGTTTCTTTTTTTTCCATTGAGAGAGTAGGGAAAGGAAAAAAAACATTCATATTAGTAATTTACTCATGCATACTTAAATTATATGATTAGAGGTGGGTATAGTAGCCAAAAATTCTACTCATGTAAAATCATTCATTCATCTTCTTCCGCTTAATCTGTTTCGGGTCGCGGGGGGGGCTGGAACCTATCCCAGCATCTTTGGGCATGAGGCAGGGTACACCCTGGACAGATCGCCAGTCCATCGTAAGGCCAACACAGAGAGACAGACAACCATTCACTCTCACAGTCATACCTAAGGACAATTTAGAATCCCCAGTTTAATTAACCTAACTTGCATGTTTTTGGCATGTGGGAGGAAACCGGAGAAATCCCGGAGTAAACCCACACAGAAACAGGGAGAACATGGAAACTCCACACAGATCACTGTTGGTCGGGGGCTGGGATCGAACCCAGGATCCCCCGGCCAAGGGTGAGTTGCTGTGCTGCCGCAGTGCTAACCACTGCGCCACCGTGCCGCCCTACATGTAAAATCAGTGCTTTGAAATTAACCTTTTGAGTGTGAGATTTTGCATGCCCCTAGTGGCAGAGCGCGGTGCTGCACCTGTCATCTCACTCTGACATGATCGGCTCCATTGAGGATTTGTACTGATTTGTACTGATCTGTCAGTTCCAGAAGGTGGCAGACATCCATTGGAGGACTCAATGGATGACGCGTAATACACCAAACAAGAAGAACTCCTCATTTCCTTTTCCTGTTTTGAGCATTTTAGCCCAGAAAGCTAATATGGCTGCCATTCGTCATCGTGCACCGTCATTTAGTCGGCTTTATACGCAGAAAATAGCCGCGGGATACAAGCAGAATTTATGTGGGATAATCATAAGACAGGGCAGCGCGGTGGCGGAGTGGTTAGCACTGCGGCAGCACAGCAACTCACCCTTGGCCGGGGGATCCTGGGTTCGATCCCAGCCCCCGACCAACAGTGATCTGTGTGGAGTTTGCATGTTCTCCCCATGTCTGCGTGGGTTTACTCCGGGATTTCTCCGGTTTCCTCCCACATGCCAAAAACATGCACGTTAGGTTAATTGGCATCAAACTGGGGATTCTAAATTGCCCTTAGGTATGACTGTGAGAGTGAATGGTTGTCTGTCTCTCTGTGTTGGCCCTGTGATGGACTGGCGATCTGTCCAGGGTGTACCCTGCCTCTCGCCCAAAGATGCTGGGATAGGCTCCAATCCCCCCGCGACCCGAAAAGGATTAAGCGGAAGAAGATGGATGGATGGATGGATAATCATAAGACTGTGTAGATGTAGTAGAGAGCATAAATGACCCACAGAACGCAAAATAATAACCATGATGGATGAAAACGCAACGACCATGGCAACAAGTGAGTCCCCTTAGCCTCCGGTAAGTGAGGAATTTCTGTGGGTTTTTTTAAATATTGTACTGATTTCTTGTTCATATACTTTTAAGATAAGATGATGAGGTACCTCTGTACAAAAAACAGTGTCAAAAGACTGAACCATCCTTTGTGTAAATAAGTCTAAAGTCCAGTTTTGACTGAGTTATGGAATTTAAAGAGGTGCCGTGACATTATGCAAATCAGATGCGTAAATTTATTCCTATTTGAAACTTTAGATCATATTTTACATCTTTCTAAT
Source organism: Pholidichthys leucotaenia (assembly GCA_020510985.1). Taxonomy (NCBI): domain Eukaryota; kingdom Metazoa; phylum Chordata; class Actinopteri; order Cichliformes; family Pholidichthyidae; genus Pholidichthys; species Pholidichthys leucotaenia. Next base: position 35,553,356 of record CM035845.1, on the reverse strand, counting down.
TGACAGTAAGCCATTATCTCTTACCACTTTCAAGTTATAGCCTTGGAAATCTGAACTATTTTATTCACAAAAAATATTTACCACTCCTGACCATAGGGGTTATGCTGCAATTCGGCAACAGACACACTCAAAGAGTAATTAAAAGTAGACAACCAAAAATTTCTAGTTAAGGGTACAAAGAGCACCCACTTAAAAACTTGAGTAATGACTTCAGTCTTGAAGGTTTGAGGTTTTTCTCCAAAATTTATAACAATTTTCTTATAGTTTTCTACTTTTCTCTGTAAATGTATCTAAATTTGAAACCATTTTCCTCAAATTTTTAATTTCCTCTTGTAAAATTGACTTTTCTTGTACATTTGAGACTTTATAATAAATTTGTGGATTATTTTAAGGCTATTTTTTCTCTATTTTTTTAAATAAAATTACTGTTTTTTTAATAAATTTGAAACAGACTGTGGTGATTTTTTTCCTTTTTCCTTTTAACAATTTACACTTCTGACCATAATTTTGCAGAGCCAGAACAGAACTATAATTTAACTCTGATTTAAAAAATATATATTAATAAAATTGTATTTAATGAAATAAATTAACTTAACTCCCACTATGGGAGGTCTGAGTCTATCTTTTGTCACCATTTGCACTACAGGTTGCATTACGGTACATAGACTGCTGCTGTTGTTGTTTCTTTTTTCCAGCCTTATTCCTTTTTCTTTTTTATATTGTGCACACCACTGAAGAGAGAGAGAAACGCCATTTCAATTCTCCTGTATGTGCTATACGTATAGTAATATTGACAAATAAAATCTTTGAATCTTGACTCTATGAATCTAAATGACCAAAGATGCAGTTATTTCTGTTATAATATTTCTATATAGTTATAGTTTTTTAGAAATTTCCTCACCACCCAGACAGCAGGAAAAACCTCCCTTATTTTGAAATCCAAATGTTGGCACGTTTAGTTTGTCTGAAGGCTGCCGACGGATTAAAGTCACTGACTTCGTGAATTTCGGTCATCTTAATTTGCCATGTACATAATAATGAACAAAAATTAGTTAATATTAACTAAGGTAAAGGTAAAAACATCTTTTTATTCTTGTCTGAAATAAGAAAAACAAAAAACTAATAATTAAAAAGACGGCAAAATGAACCAACTCCAGCTCTTAACCACACTTGTTAGCTAAGCGACTTCCATTATTGCTCCTGTTACCAGCAGGTTAAAACCATGATTAATGCCTCCACTGCTTACATACCGCTTCTGCTTTTTTTTCCGCATTTAAAGTACTTTAATAAGCTCATGCTTTTCTTGGACAGTCACGCTAGTAGCAAGACACTCTGCCTGGCGACTGGAACACTCACATGGGTGGGGCACTTCTGAACGCCGCGTGGATGACGGTCACACGCGTTGTTCATGTGCATGCTTGCGGATCGTCATTCCTTCATATTTTTTCTTAAATTTATATTTCCTCATAGAGTGGTGGGAAATTTTCAAGAATGGCAGGCCACCACCGGGAAATGTTACCAGAGGAAACCCTGAAATAATATAAACTGCCACATCTTAAGTCACTTAAGTGTTGGGGTCTTGTGCTGAATCAGTTTACCTGCTTTTGAAACCTCCATTGCACAGACAACTCCTGTTAAAGAAGCCTTGGAACACTGATGGATTCAGACTCTGATCATTCATATTTTGATCACTGTGAATGTGATCTGAATGAAGGAAATGAGTCTGGTGGGTCAAATATGGATCACAGTGTAGAAAACACGAGCAACGTTGGACGAGTCAGTAACAAAGGTGGGGGAGACGGGTGTGTTGACACAGAAATTCATTGATCCATTGTCTTAACCGCTTAATCCTTTCTGGGTCACCGCAAGGCTGGAGCCTATCCCAGCTTCTTTGGGCAAGAGGCCGAGTATACCCTAGGCAGATTACCAGCTCATCAGTGTCACAAAGTTTGTTGATGACACCATCTGGGAGTGGAAAAGTAGAACAAAATGTTTTTTGTGTGTAAAAATCTAATCTCTGTTCTTTCTTTTGATTTCATTCTTCTCCTTTGTCTTCCAACTGCTCGCTTTAGGGGTCCCGCAGCAGATCGTCTGTCTCCATCTCACCCTATCTCTTGCGTCTTCCTCTGTAACACCAACCCTCTCCATGTCCTCCTTCACTACATCCATGAATCTTCTCTGTGGTCTTCCTCTTTTCCTCCTGCCTGGCAGCTCCATCTTCAACATCCTTTGTTCAATATTTCCACTATCCCTCCTCTGTACATGTCCAAACCATCTTAGCCTTGCCTCTCTTACTTTGTCCCCAAACTGCTCAACCTGAGCTGTCCCTCTGATATATTCATTTCTAATCCTGTCCCTCACTCAAAATGAGAATTTTAGCATCTTCAACTCTGCCACCTCCAGCTCTGCCTCCTGTCCTGTCTTTTCATCAGTGCCACCATCTCCAAACCACACTGCCCCACAAAGCCAAAGTGTGGTATCTGCAAAAATGCCAAACTGAAAAAACTGCTTTTCATTTTGTTTTATTCAGCAAGCATAAGCATCAAATTATATTCAAATACCAAGTGTATGACTAAATAAGTAGTTAAAAACAATTTGATGCTTACGCTTGGGGAAAAACAAAACAAAAAGCAGTTTCTCTCACTTTGGCATTTTTGCAGATACTGCACTCTGGCTTTGTAGGGAAGCCTGCCATTCCATCATAGCAGGTCTCATTACCATTTTATAAATCTTCCCATTCCCGCTAGCTGCTATCCTTCTGTCACAAATCACCCTTGACACTCGTCTCCACCCACTTCACCCTGCCTGCACTCTTTTCTTCACCTTTCTTGTGTATTTTCCATTGCTTTGGATGGTTTAAACTCCTCTACCTTCACTACCTCTACTCATGCATCTTTACCAACACATCTGCCTCCCTCTCATTAACGCACATATATTCTGTCTTGCTTCTACTGACTTTCATTCCTCTTCTCTACATACCGCCAACTCTTCAGGTTCTCTTCCACCTGCTCCCTACTCTCGCTACAGATCACAATGTCGTCTGTGAACATTACGGTCCACGAAGAATCCTGCCTGACCTCATCTGTCAGCCTGTCCATCACCATAGCAAACAAGAAGGGGCTCAGAGCCAATCTCTGATGTAATCCCACTCCCACCTTGAATCCATCTCTCACTCCTACAGCACACCTCACCACCGTCTCACTGCCCTCATACATGTCTTGCACCACCCTCACATACATACTTCTCTGCCACTCCAGACTTTACCACACTTCCTCTCATGGCACCCTATCATATGCTTTCTCGAGAGCCACAAAAACCCAGTGCAACTCCTGTCATGGTCTGGACAGGGTTAGACCCTGTCCACGCTTTACGTTCTCTTTTTGGACTTATCATTATTATTATTGTTAGCATTATTCCTGTCTTGCTCAATATCCTTTGTTACTCTTATGCTGACAGAGCCCTTATTTTCTGGTTGATCGTTTGTTGTATATCACTATTATCATTATCAGTATTCCTACCCTCACTTCAGCTATATCCTCTTTAGTCATGGTTATCCTCTGTATTATTATCTTCATTATCCTGTCCTGTTCATCATATTGTGTTTATTTTGTGACAGTGCTCTCCGTTCATTCTGCTCCTTTGTTTATTGGTTCTGTTGTTGTTAATCATTCCCGGCTGTTTGTGAGGGACTCGGAATAAGACATTCCCCCCAAAACCATTTTTTTGATTGTATGTTTGTGTCTGCAAATTGTAGTTGGTTTCCAGTCAGGTGCATGCATGTTGTTCCACCGATTACCCACAAGGTGGCATTTTGGCTATGACTAAGCGCTGAGGACAATGAGCCTTACCACAGGGAATTGTGGGAGTTAAACGAGCGCAGCACGGAAGACATGGCAAAGTGTAATGCATGAAAAAAATCCTTCATTAAAGGAGCAAAGAACCCACAAACTGTGTACACGGTGGATTATTCAGCTGTACAACAAAACTGGTGTCGTGTCCGCTGCGTGATCTTGTAGCAAACATATAAATTGATGCGAGCCCAGCATGCAGTAATGTAGCGTGTTTATTAATAATGGGAAAAATGTACACAAAATGTCCAAATAACAGTTACTGATGAGAATGGGAGAGACAACCCGCTGCAAACCTAGTTGGCTAGAGAAAATTCCTAACACACTCCAAACAATCAGGAGCGGAGGGAGAAGGCACAAAATGAAGACTTACAGAAATGTTGGAGCGGAAAGGCTTTAAGAAACAACATGATAAGTCCAAGGGAAACAGCCAATAATCTGGTGAGTCAGGATGTCCCACGTTGACTGACTGAAGCTTCAACACTGACTGGTCACACTGCCTCCCCATAAGTACACCATACACTAATGAAGGCAAGTGGACACAGCCATGTGGCAAGCCTGTGCATGATTAATTGGATAAATGTGTGTATGCATGTGTGAGTGTGTGCGCATGAGTGCATGTGGTGATCCCAAACAGCTGGTGAATGTCTGGTGAGAGGAGGAAGGCGTGGCTGCAGGACTGGCAGAGAGCAAGGCTCAATCTGCCAGCTGGAATTAATAAATAATAATCAAAACCCTACAGCCACAGGTCATGGACAGGGTTGAAAACAACCCTGAACATGACAGAGCCCATCCCCCCCAAGGGGTGGAGACCAGACACCCACCATACCATCAAAACAGAAAAGAAAACCTGCCCCCCCCACCCACCCAAAGGCCAACACAACAAACCAGGGCAGGAAGTGGGGGTAACAGGTTAGGAGGGATCAATCAAGACAAGAAAAACGCCACAAAACAACACAATGACACTTCCCAACCCCAAACTAACTAACCCACCCCATCCCCAAGAGCCCCACAGTTCAGGGGACCAACTACTGTCCCAGGCCCACGAACGACCATAAGTTCAGGGGGCCGGCCAAAGTCCCAGGGCCAGCAGGCAGCCTGCAAAACAGCATCAGGTGGCCTGCCAGAGGAAAAGGGCCACCTGACCCAGGAACCCAGTCCTTTGGGTGGCCAGCCCGCATAGTTGAGCCACCAGGCCTGGAGGGATAGACAAGGCTGCGGCCTACCCACCGGAAGGCTGAAAGGTGGGTGGTCGGACTGAAGAAGTGGAACCCCTGCGATTCCTGGTGGCAGGACCAGGTGGACCACAGCAGAGCCTGGTGGAAGAGGAAGGGACACCCCGAGGACCTCTGGAAGGGAGGAAGGGACCTTGGTGTCCCCAAGCTGGCCGGCTGCACCCTTGGTGGTCCTGGCTTGGGACTGGGGCTTGGCTGCACCCTCGGTGGTCCCGGCTTAGGACTGGAGCTCGGCTGCACCCTCGATGGTCCTGGCTTGGGACTGCAGCTCTGCTGCACCCTTGGTGGTCCCAGCATGGGACTGGAGCTCGGCTGCACCCTTGGTGGACTCCGACCGAGTCATGGTTGCACCCACGGTGGAGCCCAGTTGGACCCCTGCTGCACCCGCGGTAGGGCCTGGCTGGGTCACTGCTACACCCTTGGTGGGCCTCGGGTTGAGGCACGGTGCCCATGGCGGACCAAGGCTGGAGCACAGCAACCACATGAGACTGATGCGGGGGTGCGGCACCCACGATGGTCCCTGGCCGGGACACAGCACCCATGGAGGCCCAGGCTGAGGCAGAAACCAAACTACGGCCTCCAGCAGATGGGGAGCTGAATCCAGGTCGACTTCACCAGGAACAGCAGCAGCCCCAGTTACCTCCAGTGATGAGCCTGGATCCTCTGACTCATCCGGTGACATGGATCTCTCTCCGACGACCCTAATGGGGGACTCGAACAGGGAAAAGGAAGGGTCAGGGTTGCCAGCAGTGGCGGAGCCCAGCGAGGCGAGCTCAGGTGCAGCGCATGGCTGCAGCTGGCCCTCCTCACCCTGAGCTAGGCAAAAATGCTCTAATAGTGTGGTGGCTGCTATGTCTTATGTGTTTAATTGTCTTCTTGTTGTTTTTAGCTCAGAACGTGTCATCGCTACTGGTTTATGATTGCCTGACTCTTCTAAATATTCGCAATTCTGTGGTCAAATTCTCGACCAATGAATTTAATGGTCAGCCTCCTCCACCTCTGCTGGCATCTATGCCATCCTATCTGAGATGTGCACCTAGCTGACTGTTTTGAAACAGCCGCCACAAAAGACGCCGCAAAAGACGAGGTCGGAGAGGCGGAGTATCATGCAGACTGAGGGCTTACCTGGCTTCTTCTTCAACTCACAACCCTCGTCAACTGTTGACTGAGCTCTCCAGGAAGCGTACTGGTTCTGACGTACGACAATCCATGGATTATCGCTACCGATGGCTGTTGCCGACTGTCCCAGAGGCTGGATACCCACTTCCCTGCCGCCGGCCCGTTTGGATTCGCAGAAGGGGCTGCGCACTGGAGAATCTTCACCCAATCAGTCGTGCTTCCCAGCAGGCTGATCAATGTTTGATTCGCATGGCTCTGATTAACACCAGATCCATCGCAAATAAAACTTTTATTCTAAATGACTTTTTTACTTCACATTCCTTGGATTTTCTTCTGATGACAGAAACATGGGTTAAACCAGGTGAGACCGCCACCTTCTCTGAGCTCCTCCCTCCCGACTGTTCTTTCTTCAGCTCCCCGCAAGCATCTGGTAGGGGTGGGGGTCTGGCTTCTGTTTTTAACGATAGTTTTAAATGTCACTTTCTCTCCACAAATGCTTATTCCTGCTTTGAGCTGCAACTATTTGTGGTGGATCTCACAAGTCCTGTGTTATTTGCTGTTGTCTATCGTCCTCCAAAATATAATAAGGACTTCATTAATGAGCTTTCTGAATTTTTGGCAGACGTTATGCCAAAATATGATAAACTTTTGATCTGTGGGGACTTTAATATTCATGTCTGTTGTCCATCTGATCAGCTGGCATCTGATTTTAAAAGACTGTTGGCGACATTTAATTTAAATATTTTAGCGGACAAACCAACACACCATCTTGGTCACACTCTGGACTTTGTTATCTCTTTTGGGCTCTCAATCTTTCTCAAAGAAATTTCTGAGTCTGTCATCTCAGATCATTTCCCCATTATTTTTGAATTGTTGACTCCTTCATCACCCAGCAAGCCTGTGGCTCCATCATGTTGGCATTGCATCATCACTTGTTCCACACCAGAGGAGTTTTCTGCTGCTTTTAGAGATTCACAGTTTTTTGCCTTGAATGGACTCGTTTCCCCTTCCCATCCGGATAATATTCTTTCCTCCTTTCATACCACCTGCTCTGGGATTTTGGACTCTATTGCCCCATTTTGGCTTAAATCGGCTAAACCGAAAACAGATCCCTGGCTAAATGACTCTACCCGTGCCATTAGATAACGGGTCAGGCAGGCTGAACGGAGATGGAAAAAGGACAAATTACATGTGTCTCTGGGAATTTTTAGGGACTGTCTTGCTGATTACCAGAGGACCGTGCAAAAGGCAAAATTTCAGTATCTCTCTGATATTATTTCCAACAGCAGTCACTGTCCTAGAATGCTATTTAACACAATTAACTTTTATAAGCCCACGCACTCTGACTGTTATAGATGATTCGTTTACAACATGTGAGACTTTTCTTCACTTTTTTGTTGATAAAGTGGACTCTGTCAGAGGAGTTATTAATAACTGTTTTAATGGGAGCTTGTCTATTGTCCCGGGTTACTCTGCTGTGTTTGAACAGTTTGAGTTGGTCTGTTTATCATCACTTGCTGATTTATAGTGAAGTCTCTGAAGCCAACAAATTGCTCACTGGATGTTGTTCCCGCTGGAATACTGAAAAGGGTTTTTAATACTGTAGGGCCTGGTCTTTTGGTTTTTAATAATCCCTGCCTTAGTTCAGGATTTGTCCCACCTGCTTTTAAACATGCTGTGGTTAGGCCCCTTCTTAAAAAACCTCACCTTGACCCTTCAGTTTTATCTAATTTTAGACCCATTTCTCATTTGCCCTTTTTATCTAAGGTTTTAGAAAAAGCTGTTTTTATACAGTTGCAATCTTTTTTAGAAGACAATTCTATTTTTGAGAAGTTTCAATCTGGGTTTAGATCTCGTCACAGCACTGAGTCTGCCCTGCTAAAGGCGCACAATGATATTATGATGTCTGTTGATGTCAAATGCCCCATGGTCTTGGTTGACATATTGTCGGCCCAGGAAACACGCACGCAGGCTCGGATAGATTTGACAGCTTTATTAACAACAAGGTGAGTGTATGGATGCGTGTGTGAGAGGTTAGTATGTGATGCGGGTGGAGGATGCAAGCCAGGACAGAGCAGCACGTCGTGCGGCCAGACAACCCTATGGGAGAGAGGAGAAAAGGGGTTAGCTAGGCAACCACACGGGAACGTGATCTAGAACTGTGCTTAGTTGCAGAGAAGCGGTGGCTGGCGTTGGCAGGTTCCAAGCCTGGGAGACAACGTCCTGCTGTGCGTCCAGGCGAAGCGGTGAGGCAGAGGAGCGGAGAGACGATGAGAGGTATGTCCGCCGCCGGGTAATCCACCTGTGCACAGGGGAGGCTGATAGGAGATGATGAGAGGATAATAATGACAGCTTACGTGTCCTTAGTGAAGATCAGCAGGCCTGATGAGAAGGAAGCTGCTGGGAGATTTCCATGTAGGGAGACAGACGGCTCCAGGCTGTAGCTCAGGGCAGGATGGAATAAATAGTGGCACACTAACGAGGAGCAGGTGTGCGCGCAGCTGAGGCGGCAGCCCGTGAGCCGCGGGTGATGACATTGGTGCTGCTAGATCTTACAGCAGCCTTTGACACTGTGGACCATACTATCCTTTTGTCATGCCTGAATTACCATGTTGGCATCATGGCACTGCACTTAAGTGGTCTGAATCCTACCTATCTAATAGAACTTTTTCTGTAATGATTGGTGACATGTCTTCTTCTAGTGCCTCTCTCTCCTGTGGGGTCCCACAGGGCTCTATCCTTGGCCCTATTCTGTTTTCATTATATATGCTGCCACTCGGGTCAATAATAGCCAGGCACTACATGTCTTTCCACTGTTATGCGGACGATTTGCAGCTTTATTTACCTTTGAACCTAGAACAAACTAACTCACAAGTGTTGTATTGGACTACATCACTGACATTAAGTTGTGGTTAAGCCAAAATTTCCTCCACTTAAATGAAGAAAAAGCAGAATGTATTGTGTGTGGGGATACTGTAACGGCTGGCTTTGGTACCCTCTCTTTAAGGCTCAGTTTAGCTGTCAGAAATTTGGGGGTGATTTTTGACAGCCATTTAAAATTTGATAAACAGATTGACAATGTAGTCAAGATGAGCTTTTATCAGTTATGTCTGTTATCCAAAGCCAAACCTTTCCTGAGCCGTCATGATCTTGAGATACCCATCCATGCTTTAATCACGTCTCGATTTGATTACTGCAATGCACTTTATGTTGGCATTTCTCAGTCTTCTCTCGGCCACCTTCAACTTGTGCAAAATGTAGCGGCCCGTCTTTTGACCAACACACCTAGGCGAGAGCACATTACTCCAATCCTTTTTTCACTTCATTGGCTTCCAGTCCATTTTAGAATTAATTTTAAACTTTTGCTTTTTGTTTTTAAAGCTCATAATGGCCTTGCTCTGGTTTATACTGTATGTCTGAGATTTTGACTGTCCGTGACCAAGGCAGGGCTTTGAGGTCATCCAATCAGCTTTTGCTGGATGTGCCTAGGTCAAGGTATAAACATTGGGGTGACCGAGCCTTTTCTGTTGTCGCCCCTAGGCTCTGGAATAATCTCCCCCCTGACCTACGGTACATGCTATCTCTGAACTGGCCCTTTTTAAATCAGAACTTAAAACATATTTGTTTAGGATGGCTTTTAATACCCAGTAGTGGTGATATCTGTCTTGGCATTTGTTTTTATTTTATTCTTATTTTTAGGTATTTATTCTTATTTCTTTGTTTATGTTATTTGTTTTTAAAGCTGTGTGTGTTTTTAATGCTGTTTAATTTTTTGTAAAGCACTTTGGTCACCTACGGGTTGTTTTAAAGGGCTATATAAATAAAGTACATTACATTAATATGGAAAGAAGGAAGACAAAAGAGAGTACTTGCCTTAGCTCAAGCTCTACCGCCGTCCAGGATTCTGGTTATCCGGGCAATGTTTCCATAGGCTCAACCTCCTGGAGGCACAGCTCGGGCCCTGACTCTGCTGTGGCGGCTTCCACAGTAGGCATGATGGTCTCTGCAGTCTCGGTGTCCCCAGCTGCCATGATCCACACTGGTGACTCCTCCGGTGTGGCGGCTGGGATCCGGTTCACCATTGCTGCGGAAGGACACCCGGACCTCTGGCTCCTCCTGGTCCCGACTGCTCGGCTCCGGTTCCGGCAGGCAAACAGAGGAAAGTGGAGAGAGGGCTGGTGAACAGTTTCTAACAGCAGCAGGTGGGAAGAGCTCAAGGGACTGCTTTCCCTGAGCCTCCCTACCGGGAATCAGGCAAGACATTTCATTATCAATGGGAGTCAAATGAAAAATAACTTGCCTGCTCTCCCGGTTCAAGATGTTGGTTGCTGCTGTTGCTTGGACGTCCTCACCCATCCGTCCGGGAAAGGCGGTGCTAGGCTCCTCTGTAGAACATATGGGAGAAGCCTCTGTCACCACAGGAATGCCAGACCCCGGTGAAGAAAGCACAGGCCCCTCTGCTGCCTGCAGATTGACCGAGGAAGAAGACCTCGCAGCAGATGTGGAGGGAGATTCTGCAGACGGGACTGCTAAGGACTGGAGATGAGCATCCACTGCGGGGGTAACAGGGCTCGGTGTCGGAACAGGAGCAGTTCGTGGAGCTGACTTGTTCTTCCGGGATTCCGGGAACGGGTGACACTGACGTTGCCAACCTGGTCGCGGCCATCTTGGAGCAAGCAATGGAGAAGAGGGAACGATGGCCGCCGGTGAAGAAGAGCATTTCTGTTTCGGCCTGGTTCAGAAAGCCCTTCACTCCAGGTCGGGGAAAGCCTGCTCGAGACCGCAGACAGCGGACAGCAGTTCGGTGAACTCCGAGTAATTCCAGAGGCCTAGATGAGCCCTCAGGATCTGTATCGCTCCATCGAGGCAGGCCAATCGCCTTCTGGACCCGAAGGAGTCATACGCGTCCTCCAGCAGTTCCCAGATGAACCAGGTTGCCTGTTGCTCCGTCGTCATAGGCCTCCGTCGGTCTATGATGACCATGGAAGAGAATCCTAAACGTCTACTCTGCTGGAACAGCACCGCCTGTTGCTGAACAGGCCGATGTGCACCGGTGTTCTACCTTCCAGCGTTGGGTGTTGGTAGGATTCAAGCCTGGGCAGGAAGATATGGAGGACAAGATGTTACCCATGCAGCATGTCCCCCCTCTCCACGTCACTGATGAATCCAAAGGAACAGCAGGGCTGCTATAGTTTGGCACCAGCGCCGTCACAGGAGCTGCCAGAACGATGTTGAGCACAACAGAGAACTGCCTTAGGGGCTCCGACTCCGGATTTTCCTCAGGGTTGACTCCCGAAGCCTTTCCCGTGACCGGGTGTGCCGCAAGGCAGCGGAGGTTTGAAATCAGGGTTTATCTTCCCCTAGATGGGCTACCTTCCCAGGTTGACGAGCCACCATCTACCCGAAGCATCTGGTTTTAAGGCGCCAGAGATCCGCCCTCGCCCCTTCTCCTATTAGTAAAAGCAGTTCCGCCGGGCTTAGAGACTAAACCACACGGGCAGGCTAGGAGTTGGACTTAGTTGTCAGAGGCTTTTCGAGACACACGCCGTAAGGAGCATTTTATGAGCACTGGGAGCTTAACCCCAATACCGCTCCTGGCTATGACAACCTTGGAACCCTGTTGCTCCACTGCACTGGGATATCCCGCTGCCCATCCACTAAAGCCAGTGTGGGAACGGCTAGATGAGGACATCACACTTCCAACAGGTAGGTAAAAAAAAAGCACAAAGAAATGAAAGTAACACGCTACTTACTGCTTGGGCTGTTTGTGGTGGCAGCTTACTGTCATGTCCGCTGCGTGATCTTGCAGCGAACATATAAATTGATGCGAGCCCAATGTGCAGTAATGTAGCATGTTTATTAATAATGGGAAAAATGTACACAAAATGTCCAAATAACAGTTACTGATGAGAATGGGAGAGACAACCCGCTGCAAACCTAGTTGGCTAGAGGAAATGCCTAACGCGCTCCAAACAATCAGGAGCGGAGGGAGAAGGCACAAAATGAAGACTTACAGAAATGTTGGAGCAGAAAGGCTTTAAGAAACAATATGATAAATCCAAGGGAAACAGCCAATAACCCGGTGAGTAAGGATGTCCCATGTTGACTGACTGAAGCTGCAACACTGACTGGTCACACTGCCTCCCCATAAGTACACCATACACCAACGAAGGCAAGTGGACACAGCCGTGTGGCAAGCCCGTGCATGATTAATTGGATGAATGTGTGTATGCATGTGTGAGTGTGTGCGTATGTGTGCATGTGGTGATTCCAAACAGCTGGTGAATGTCTGGTGAAAGGACGAAGGCGTGGCTGTAGGACTGGCAGAGAGCAAGGCTCAATCTGCCAGCTGGAATTAATAAGTAATAATCAAAACCCTACAGCCACAGGTCATGGACGGGGTTGAAAATAACCCCGAACATGACAACTGGTGTTAGAAGCGTGATAAGCTGTGCCACGAAAAGAAAAAAAAAAGTAAGTGGAAGAAGTTAGCTTGGACAAATGTAACATGGAGCTACGTCTAATGCAGGATCAGCTAAACAAGGCCTTGGTACAGTTAAAGTTGGATCAGTTCCAAGAGATGTGTTTTCATGTTAAAATCCCCACCAATATATATATTTACATATTTATTCCATCTAGCTACAATGCTCTGCACTGGGTGTGTTTATATTTATATATCTATATATTTATTCCATCTAGCTACAATGCTCCGCACTGTGTTTTTATATATCTACATATTATTCCATCTAGCTACATTGCTCCGCACTGTGTGTGTTTATATACTTGCATATTTATTCCACCTAGCTGCAATGCTCCATACTGTGGGTGTTTATATATTTACATATTTATTCCATCTAGCTACAATGCTCTGCACTGTGTGTTCATATATTCATATATTTATTCCATCCAGCTACAATGCTCTGCACTGTGTGTCTGTGTGTGTGTGTGTGTGTATATATATATTTTATAGTAATATGTACATATGTATATTAGCTGCTCTTGCTTGCTTGTTTTTTCTTGCCTTCTGATTGTTGCTCTGAGTGTTGCTATCCCTGTGCTGTTGCAATCCTGGAATTTCCCCGTTGTGGGACTAATAAAGGCTTATCTTATCTTATCTTATCTTAAAAGACAGATGAAATGGCACATGCTTATAAGATTAATAAGTGAAACAGCTGAAAAAGTTATTAAAGATGAAGAAGAGGATGTGGAACGTGAATTCTTGGCTAAGCTAATAAGTTGTGCTAGTGAAGCGAAAGGAAGAGATGAATCAGCAGATTTTGTCGGAGATGGTGCAAGTAAAGATGCCGCCACTCTGGCTAATTTACAAGAACAGTATGCCATGCTACAGTTAAACTTCCAAAAATCCACAAAAAATCTGGAGGAAAAAATGAAACGACTAACACAGAGAATGGCTAGTCAGAGGCCCAAAAGAGGGTCATCACCACCAGCAGCCGTGACATCACTGGGCCAGGCAGGAGAGGTCACTATCAGCAGGGAGTTCAGAATAAACAGCCAAATCAGGGAAAGGGGTGACAAAGACAAACTGTCATATTCTAATCCAGGGGCGTCAAATCATGTGCCATGGAGGGCCAAGACCCTGCAGGTTTTCTCTTCTACCCAGTCTCTTCAGCAGGTGTTTTCACTGATCAGCAATCAGTGGGAAGAAGTTCAGTGAAATCTGCTGTTGAAGACACTGGTTGGAGGTAAAACCTGCAGGGTCTTGGCCCTCCATGGCACATGATTGGACACCCCTGTTCTAATCTCTTTCACCAAATTGATATGGGACTGAAGAAAAACCACCGTGACGCTGAGATTATTGAGGCTGTGGTAAGAGCAATAAGTCCGGGTTTAAGCCTTCGCAGCATGTCGGAGATTAAACAAGGCCTCACCCTACCTAAACTCTGGATAATTTTGAAGGGGCATTATAAAGAGGAGAGCTCCACTGATTTGTGTCATCGACTAATAAGCATCACTCAGGAAAGTAATGAATCCCCGCAAAATTTCCAGTTTTGAGCAATAGAGCTAAAAGAGACGCTCCTCGCTGCATCTAGAGAGCCTGGCACAGATGAGCAGTACAGCCCAGAACTGATTCAGAGGAAGTTTCTGAGAGCTATTGGTACTGGACTGATAAGCGACAATGTAAAATACCAGCTCAAGAACCATCTGGAGAACCCAGCTGTCACAGATGACATGCTGATTGCAAAAACAAATGAGGCAGGCAGTCTTGAATGGGAAAGGCAACAAAAATTCAAGAAAAATAATAAAGACATTAAAGTATGAGTACTCCGGGCAGAGACACAGCCAGTTCCTGAGGCAGTAGTGGGTGCAGCTGGGGGGCCAGATCGATCATCCTCCATGTCCACTAAGGGCAAACCTGTGAAATCTCAACCAGCAGCAACTCCCAAAGAATCTGAGCTTCTGGAGGTAACCAAAGAACTAAAAAATGAACTGAAGGAAATAAAAAATGTTATCCATGAGTCTCCCTGATCTTCGACACCACAGAGAATGAGCAGAAAATGTGGATGCAGATCCTGTCAAGAGAGGCCAAGGAGAACAGTGTGACCATTACTTTAAATGTGGAGAGGGTGGTCATCTGTCCAGGGAGTGTAGAAAGCCAAGAATGGCTGTTAAAGCGTACCTGTGGTGGTCGTGAAAAAAAAGATATTATATTGAGCCCCTGTCTCACGTTCTAGTTCAAGTTTAAGTTGAAATTCACGTTCAAAGCAATTTGATATAAATCCATTGCTGATCTGCTGGTTCAGCTATGTCAGCAAAACATGGGTACAACCATACTAGCGGCTACAGGGACTTCCAGGACGCTTCCTGTGATGTAATTTCGTTGACACCGCGATCTGGATCAGTATTGGCTGAGCCGGATGTGGAGCGGCTTCGGGGATATTCAAATTCAAACGTTTATTTCAAACTCAGGATTCATATTAAATGCAGAAGTAAAACGAGTAGAAAATAAATAAATAAATGTTTAAATTCTGCGAGCCGTCTTTTCTGATCTGAGCTCGTAAATGACGATAATTATAACACTGCGATCTGAGAACCCGGATGTGCGGCGGCTTCCGGGATATTCAAATTCAAACGTTTATTTCAAACTCAGGATTCATATTAAATGCAGAACTAAAACGAGTAGAAAATAAATAAATAAATGCTTAAATTCTGCGGCTTGTCTCATCTGATCTCGGAAGATGATTCTAAAACTATCTACAGAGCAGCAGACACTGGTTGCTCTTTTAAAAACAAAAACATACAATGCAATATGGATATCGCAACATGGCGGAATGTAAAGCCTTTGGATGTCTGAATAATAAGCGAAAAAAACAAAGAAACACTTTTTTTGTGTACCCAAACCCAGCTCACCTTGTCAGAAGATCGGAGCGGAAACAGGGCACAGACGAATAATTTCAGACGAAACTGCGTTGTGTGTGAGGACCACTTCGTCACTTTAACCCTCAGAAGACCTTTCTGGCTCAAACCTGTAGCCATGTTGGACAAATTCTTCCTCAGAGTCCGACAATTCAGCCATAATAGAATAAAAACACTCACAACAGCACCCTAGTCTCTCATACAGGCGGAGCATTGACTGTTGAGTATCAACGAAGTGACGTCACATCCACATGTGTCATGGCTGCACCCACAGTTTTCATTGGCTGCCCATGGCCAAGGTCCTATTTG
Organism: Pholidichthys leucotaenia; assembly: GCA_020510985.1. Classification (NCBI taxonomy): domain Eukaryota; kingdom Metazoa; phylum Chordata; class Actinopteri; order Cichliformes; family Pholidichthyidae; genus Pholidichthys; species Pholidichthys leucotaenia. Next base: position 35,537,470 of record CM035845.1, on the reverse strand, counting down.
AATATATGTCTGGTGGTATATGGCTGGCAAAAATTATTTACCAAAATAAGAAATACTTTTTCATAATGTTTTCAAGTCAAATGCGTCTTCACGACCACCACAGGTACGCTTTAATGTAGTAACCTCCTTCCCAGTGACATCACTTAAAAATGGTGTGCAGAGTGATCATTTGGGAAATATAGACAAATGCACTCCTGGTAATATCCAACCATCACAGACAAAAACCCCTGATAAGACAAAGGACAGAGTGTTACAGGAGAATGACACAGTCACAGTCAGTCTTCTTTCCCCAAAGCAAAATGCCCAGCTGCTTAACCTGATTGGAAAGAAATATATGATTACCTGCCTCTTATATACCCTCTTATATATCCCTCTTCCATACAGAGGGAGCTGAGGAGGAAGATCAGAGAAGGTAAGGACAGCTTCAGGAAGAAGATGGAGGACAAGCTGCAACAGAGCGACATCGGTGGGGTCTGGAGAAACCTTAAAACCATCTCTGGGCTCCAGAATACCTCCTCCCAGGCCATGGGGGGCAGGGAGTGGGCGAACAATCTGAACCTGTTTTTTAATAGGTTTGACCAACCACCCTCCCCCCCGACTGCACAACAACCACTGCTGCCTCTAAAGACATCGAGTCCTGCTGTCCACACCCCACTCCACCAACACCCCCCCACTCCCAACACACAGCCCCCCAACATGACCCTCACTAAGACCCAGGTGAGGACGAAGCTGAGAAAGATCAAGGCGAGGAAGGCATCAGGACCGGACGGCATCAGCGCAAAGCTCCTCAAGTCCTGTGCAGATCAGCTGTGTGGGATTGCGGAGCTCATCTTCAACCTGAGCCTGAAGCTGGGGAGTGTACCACAGTTGTGGAAAACATCTTGTGTGGTACCTGTACCAAAGGCCTCCCGCCCCAAAGACCTGAACAGCTACAGACCAGTGGCCCTGACGTCCCACATGATGAAGACCCTGGAGAGACTGCTCCTTGCTCACCTCCGCCCCCTGGTGGGACCAGCGATGGACCCACTCCAGTTCGCCTACCAGCATGGTATTGGGGTGGAGGATGCAGTGATCTTCCTCCTTCACTGTTCTCTGTCCCACCTGGAGAAGCCCGGGAATGCGGTGAGGATCATGTTCTTTGACTTCTCCAGTGCTTTCAACACCATCCAACCGATGATCCTGAAGGACAAGCTGCTGTGCGCAGGGGTGGACCAGCACCTGTCATCATGGATCCTGGACTACCTCACTAACCGGCCACAGTTTGTGAGAACCCGGGACTGTGTGTCCGACACGATAATCGGTAGCACCGGGGCCCCCCAGGGAACGGTTTTGGCTCCCTTCCTGTTTACCCTTTATACTGCGGACTTCTCACACAACACAACACACTGCCATCTACAGAAGTTCTCTGACGACTCTGCAATCGTCGGCCTCATCTCCAATGGAGATGAAGCTGAGTACAGAGGATTTATCCAGGACTTTGTGGACTGGTGCCATAGGAACTGCCTCCAGATCAACGCGAGGAAAACTAAGGAGCTGGTGGTGGACTGCCGCAGGCAAGGACAACCCCTCACAGCACCAGTAAACATACAGGGAACAGACATCGAGATGGTGACATCCTACAAGTACCTGGGTGTTCATCTGAACAATACACTAGACTGGTCACACAATACCGACGCACTCTACAAGAAGGGACAGCGCAGGCTGTTCCTACTGAGGAGACTCAGGTCTTTTGGTGTACAAGGGGTGCTGCTGAAGACATTCTACAACACGGTGGTGGCATCAGCCATCACTTTTGGAGTGGTCTGCTGGGGCAGTGGCATTACAGCAGCCAAGAGGAAGAGACTGAACAAAACCACGCATACAGGACATGCTAAACAGCCTGCAAGGAAGCTCTTAGATTTCTGTCCTTGGCCAAGGAAAGGCATATCACCAGGGCTTCTTAGAGGAGTCAAGCCATCCTCTTACTGCATTTACAGTATTACACCCTGGGGTTTGTATGAATGGGTGAGAAACCCCTTTGGTTTGTCATCTGCTCCTGCAGAATTCCAGAGGTTGATGGAGGAATGTTTGGTGGGTCTGCAAGATGAAGTATGTTTACCCTGCTTGGATGATAACCTGGTGCACTCTCACACATTTGAGGACCACCTCAAAGACCTAAGAAGTGTTTTACAGCACTACCAAAGCCATGGGGTCAAGTTAACACAAAGGAAACGTGAAGTTTTTAAGCATCAGGTCAGCTTTTTAGGGCAGCTGGTCACAAAAGAGGGATATACAATGGATCCTGCAGATATTGCCCCAGTTCAAGCACTAAAAAACAGAAAAACCACTACTATCGAAGTGAGGAAACTACTTGGATTCATTTCCTATTATCGGAGTTATATCCCTAATTTCTCATGCATTGCAAAGCCTCTCTATGACCTGACAGGGGAGGTCAGTTGTCATCATGCCATCCAGTCACTTGGACTTCCAAACACCAGCAGGTACTGTGTCAGCTACTGGACTTTCTTTCTCAGCCCCCAGTGTTGGGCTACCCTGACTTTGAACAGCCCTTTATTCTGCAGTGTGATGCAACCCAAGAGGGCCTTGGGGCAGTACTTTACCAGAGACAAAATGACAGACTCGCGGTGATCGCCTAGGGATCCAGGACTCTAACCAAACCTGAGAAAAACTACCATCTGCACTCCAGGAAGTTAGAATTCCTGGCGTTAAAGTGGGCTATATGTGAGAGGTTCAGGGACTACCTTTACTACTCTCCACCATTTGTAGTATACACTGACAACAATCCTCTCACATAAGTGCTAACCACAGCAAAACTGAATACAACCACACACAGATGGGTAGCTGAACTGTCCAACTTTCAGTTCTCCATAAAGTATCGTCCTGGTAAAACAAACAAGGATGCAGATGGTCTCTCCTGCATGCCTCTAAATATGGAAGAGTACACGCAAACATGCACCAGTGTGGCACAGAGTGAAAAGGTGAGCACAGTGACCCAGGCTGTAATAACCCTGTCTAAAGAAAATATGCCATGGGTTTGCCCTGTGATAATTTCCACAGCACTTATAGAAGAGGAAAGTGAGGGAAGATCACCAGTGGTAAAAATTCCCAACCTGGAATTGAGAAAAGCTCAAAGAGAGGACCCTATCGTTGGGAAGATACTTGAGTGCATGAGATTAAAACAGTGGCCAAGAAGGGGAAAACAGAGGTGCAATGAAAGGGTAGCTGCCCTGGTAAGAGAAAAAACAAAATTGCAAATTGCTGAAGATGGGTTGCTGTATCGTAAAACTGCCAGCAGGCTTCAGCTAGTCCTGCCTACTCAGTTCCACAAGTTGATCTTTAAAGAACTACATGGAGAGATGGGCCACCTTGGAATAGAGAGAACTTTAAATCTGATCAGAGACCGCTTTTATTGGTCCCATATGCAAAAAGATGTTGAACATTACATCCTAAATGTGTGCATCTGTTTAAAAAGCAAACGTCCCAATAAACCCACAAGAGCTCCCGTCACCAACGTTGTAACCACCTACCCATTTAAACTGGGTTCCATCGATTTCTTACACCTGGAAAAGTGTAAGGGAGGGTATGAATATTGTTACAGTTCTCCCTGTGCGCTTTTACACAGCGCACGGAGGGGTAGAAAGATGAACTTAAGCGCAGGTTACACCACAAACACATTTATTTAAGAAAAGATAAACAGTTCCAAAAAGGTGAAGACATACAAAAAACAGCAACAAGTTGGGTACACTACTGGCTACACGGCAGAACGTGAAGTGGGCAGACCACAGTGTACAGTGGCACACAGAGTTCAAAGATGACAAAGTTCACTTACTGGCCCACACGATGGGACGTGAAGTAGGCAGACCACAGTGAACAGTGGCACAACAAAAGAGCATGACAATTCAATAATCCAGCAATGCTTGGCAGGCAAAGGGCTGCTTAAGTGCAAGCATTGCTGGCAAGGAAGATTGGGTGCACCTGGGCAAAGCACGGAAAAGGCAAAAACCGGGACTGGAATCAGCTGGCTGTCATGAGAGAGGGGGCGTGGTCGGACCGGCAAGTGTCAGACAGCACCCACACGAATGTAGGCCAAAGGAGGCTGCCTCACAGCTGCCGGCCAGAACACAGTGGCTACAGGTATGGGAGGAATAAACTAGTGAACAAAGAAACAACAAGAAACTCAAAGGATAACACAATACACAAATACACAGATAAACCTGAGCCACAGAAGGTCAGAACCGAGCTCGAAGAACAACCTGGCTCAGTTCATGACAAATATATACTTATTATAATGGACCATTTTACATGGTTTGCCCAGGCCTACCCCTGTCGCAACAAAGCTGCCAAAACTGCAGCAGAAAAACTATTTGGTGACTTCATGCTGAAGTTTGGCTTCCACACAAGACTCCACCACGACCAGAGTAAGGAGTTTGACAAACTTTTTGCAACACTAGAGAAATACAGTGCAGTCAGAGGGTCCAGGACCACATCATACCACCTCCAGGGAAATGGCCAGGTGGAAAGGTTTAATCGGACATTGATGGCTATGCTCCGGAGCCTACCAGAAGCAGCAAAGGCAGACTAGAAAGCTTCTCTTACAAAGGTGGTCCATGCTTATAACTCTACACGTAACAAAGCCACTGGTTATGCTCCCCATTTCCTCTTGTTTGGCCATGACCCCAGACTTCCAGTTGATCTCATGTTTGACCTCACAGCCAGAGATCAGAGCCAATCTCATCATGAATATGCTGAGAAATGGAGAGCCCGAATGGCAGAAGCTTACCAAATAGCCTCCCAGATGGCTTCAAAGGAAAGAATGAGGGATAAAACTTTGTATGATAAAAAAATACTCATGGTACAGAGCTGTAGCCGGGAAACAGGGTCCTGGTCCAAAATCTGAATGAAAAGGGAGGTCCAGGAAAATGAAAGGGTTAATGGAAAGATAGAGTGCCTAAATAATAATTCTGTAGGTAATCTCCCATTATGCTCTATACATATTCTATACATATTCTGGTTGCATTCTTATGGACAAATATGTTGTGTTATACTCTGATATACAGGAATTAGGCAGAGCTATAGAGCATTCTCATTCTCATTCTGCCCCCCCCCTCTCCTTTCCTTTAGTCAGGTCTAACACATTAGGTACACACCCAGAAATAAAACCCACGCACAATGTTGATCGCACATTCTAGAAACAGCGGCGTGATCAGCAGATGGCCTGTTCACTTCAGAGTTAAATTGGCCAATCAGACAATCACATACAAGCCCATCCTATTGTACGGGGGTTGGCCCAACCAACCCGAGAAGATAACTGTAAGTTGCACTCGGAAGTCGGGTTCAGTCTGACGATGTCCCCTAGGGGGCTGATTCATGCTGATCCGGCACTGCTTGCTTTACTTGTGACCTCCAAATAAATGTTATATCTTTAAACTGAAGAAATCTCCGGCTTGTTCTTGGATCTTTCAATCAAAGAATCGGGTATTTTTCTAACAAAAACTGAGATCATTTTGGGAAGAGCAAGTGTACATGATAACACAGAGGAAGTATGGTGACAGTCCAGTGTATGAACTGAAACCACAAAATGGCAAGGGCAGAAGCAGAGTTATGCACAAGAATCTTCTACTGCCATGTGATTATCTCCCTGTAGAGACACCAGATTCACCTACAGCAGTAAAGGAAAAAAGTGCAGTCGGCCATAAGAGACAGCAAAAACAAGGGAAAGGATACAGCTCTGAAGATGAAGAAGACTGGAGAGGCATCAGAGGATTACAAGCAGGTGGAGCCAGTAAAAGAGCTAAGTCACTTGAATCCAGAGGTTCCAGAATTCCACATGGACAATAGAACAACAGCTCATGAAGGTTCACATGTGGGTGAGGACAGAAGACCACAGGGAGCACAAGAAAAAGGGGACACAGCTGCCCAGGAGGAAAACAAAGTGACACTAGAGACTGAGATAGTCCTCTGAGCCCGAAGACAGTGACAAAGAGGCTATTCACCAGTCACCTACCGTATCATGCTCACGCTATGGCTGGAGCCGAGTTCCCGTCACGGGAACTCGGCTCCAGCCATAGCGTGAGCATGATACGGTCTGGCACAAAGGCCTCCTCCTGAAACTTATAAAGGCGATCCCTGCTTGGGCAACAGCAATTATAAAAACCCTGCTGACCAACCGAAGGTTCAGAGTCCACCTCAGTCAGAAGACAAGTGCATGGAGAATGCAGAAAAACGGACTCCCACAAGGCTCAGTTCTAGCTCCAACTCTGTTCAACCTCTACATAAACGACCTGCCTACTACAAAATCCCGCAAATTCACCTATGCAGACGACATCTGTTTGGCATTCCAAGCACCAGACTTTGAACCACTGGAACGGGTGCTCACGGAAGATCTTGCCAAACTGGACCAGTTCTGTAAAATCTGGCGCCTAAAACCAAGCCCAGCAAAAACCGTCTCCAGTGTATTCCATCTCCACAATGCAAAAGCTGCCAGAGAACTAAACATCCACCTGAGCGGACTCAAGCTTAAGCATGCCCCAAATCCAACTTATCTTGGAGTGACCCTTGATAGGACCTTATCCTTCAAGGAACATCTAAAGGGGACGGCTGCTAAGGTGAAGGTACGAAACAACCTGCTCTGCAAGCTCGCTGGTGCAAAATGGGGGGCGGCAGTCTCCACCCTGCGCACCTCAGCACTGGCCCTTTCATACTCTGTAGCAGAATATTGTGCCCCTGTCTGGTCCAGGTCATCTTACACACACCATGTAGACACCCAGCTCAACACAACCATGAGAACTATAACTGGAACAATCCGCTCAACACCACTCCCCTGGCTCTCTGTACTGTCAAACATAGCCCCTCCACACATCCGGCGAGCAGCATTAACTCAAAGGATGCTCCAAAAAGTTAAAGATTCTCCTCACTTACCAATCCATGCAGATATCTACACCCCACCCACTGCCCGACTTTCATCCAGACGGCCGATTTGGAAAAACCCTCCCCCAGCTGACTTTACCATCCAGACAGCTTGGCAAGAGGAATGGGAGACCAAGGAGGTCCCAAACAAACAGCTGGTGATAAACCCCAACCAACAGGTCCCGGGCACCAACCTCCCAAGGAGACAGTGGTCTACACTCAATCGCTTCAGGACTGGACATGGCCCCTGCTTGGCCAGCCTTTACAGATGGGGCAGTAGCCCTAGCCCACTGTGCGCATGTGGAGAGGAGCAAACAATGGAACACATCATAGAGGCTTGCCCGCTCCAAAGACTGGAAGGAGGATTACACACCCTCCATACAGCAAACCAGGAGGCAACTGCTTGGCTTAAGGACTTTGCATTCGCTAAATAAATAAATAAATAGTCACCTACCAGAGAGAAAAAGTATCCTTTACGAAAACCAAGAAAGATATTTACTTATAACACATTAGGTCAGCCTTAATTTACAGAGGAGTGAATAAACATCATTTGCACATTGGTAAATGCAGTTAAAGATTATGCAAGAGCTCAGCTAATGTTTAAAAAAAATGTTCAAGTTAGGTAAAATGAGTAAAGTTATAATTTCGGTTGTGTTCTAAAAAGTATTCACTACAGCCAATAGTTTTATAGTCTTAGACACTGAAGTGACCTGTTCAGCATTACCACATGCCTATTATATAGAAGGTTATCACTATATGTAAGTAATTTACTCTCAGAAAAGATGCAGATATCCATGCTGAAGGCATAAATGGCAGTAGATTGTTATGGTGCACAATAATGTCTGTTGCAAACATGTGACATTAAGAGGAGATAAATGTCATTTTGTTTACTGGTTGCAGTATAGCATCTATTAGTGCTGGGCTCCACTGAGGGTAACCGCAGACTCAAAAGATATGGTTGTAAAGCACTAATGTTTTGGGAACAACGCACGTGACTCTGACAGCATGTGGCAGCGGTATCAACTTTGATCTCTGTCATGATTGGAAGAGTCCATAACTCGCCCCATAACTCAAAAGACACAAAGGACAGTCTCATTGGAAAAAGCAAAATGGACATCCAATTATATGAGCTGGCACAGGGCCCTGAGTGGGGAGTAAGGGCAGTCAGAGCAAAAACTCAGTTTGGCTCAAACCCGAAAGCTTCCTCTTTTGTTTTTTGACTGACTATTGAAGTGCCTTTGATTGAGTAGCAAACTCTTAATCACTGAAGATAACAGCATTTACAGGATGAGCCTATGTTCAGCGTGCACATAATTTGTGACACAGCTCAGAGATTTCACTGCACATCAGAATGTCAATTGTGGACAAAAGAGATAGTTTGAATGCCAAGCAGAAAATTAGCAGGTCAGTTGGAAAACTTGGCTCATTATCACCCATGGTTATTTTGCTTTGCTCACCTGAAATAAATGTCTAAACTCCACTTGAACCTTTGCTAATGATGGTGTCTTCATTTGATAAATATGAATACACTAACTAAATAACTGAGTATAATTAATTCCTGGAAAAATATGTTTGGTCTACAGAATAGATAAACTTCACATCAAGTATTTTTACATGAAATATTGAACAGAAACTGGAGTACTCACATTATGTGAGGTTCAGTGTTTAAACACAACAGAATCAGTGTTAATTTCAGTACTGTACTCATTATCACTTGTGTTTACCTACTATTTTACACCTGAACAACGAGAGCAAGTTTTTAGCCAAAGTCAAATTCCTTGTATGTGTTGTGCATACTTGGCCAATAAAGCTGATTCTGATTCTGATTCTGATTTTATGTAACAGTTGAAGCTAGGACTACTTACAACTATCTTTAGCCTTTAGTACAGATGTTCCCCAATGGGTTCATACCTGGACCTCTTTTATTTACAATATAACAAAGCAATGTGCCATGTGAAATGGACATTTTTATGCTGATGACACTGTCAGTTATGCCCCTGCCTCTACTTTCAATTTGAACATTGTGTAGCTGATATGTAAGCCATGCTGAATTTCACCAAAACTTTTTTTTTTTGTATATTTGGCTTATTTAATTTAATTTTATTTTATTTTATTTCGGTAATCTCCAGCCATTGTATGTGTGTGTGGCAGCACTCGGCGTGCTGACATAGTCATGTCTGTGTACGTTCCCAGCCAAAGCAGTTTTTGCCATGGCTGGAGGTAAGTGACAGTAGAAACATGCTCCGCAAACGAGTTATTATTTAAATACGGTTAAGTGATTTAACCATTGTAACTTGTTCCATGTAATGGCCACTTCATTTTGTGAGAGCCCTGCTAAGTGTTGAAGTTTGATAGTTCAAGTTTGTATGAGTTTTCAGTCTAAAAGAGGGCTACTCATACATTAGCAACCTAAGCTAACCGCTAAGTAACCATTGGCTAACAACGGCTAGTTAATAACGGTCATTATGTTTCTTATTGGGAGATGAGCACAGCAGCTGCTTCCACACAGCTCATACATGTCTCTCTGACAGACTTCAGTAAAGAAACCTGTGAGATCCTGGGCTGCTTCCTGTCCTTTTGTTGAAGAACCCAGACCACAACACAGAAATAAGACACGGGTTACACTGGTGTCGTGACCCATTGGATCTCTAAGTATCAAACAATGTCAGCAAATATGCACCTTTTCCAATTGGCCCCACAGTCAACACCAGTGTAGCAACACCACTAAGCAAGGTCTGACTTTTAGAAAGTGACACCATGAAAACCAATGATCTCTCCAAACAGATCAGAGACAAAGGTAAAAGAACCAATCAGGGTTATAGGATTATAAAAACATCCCAAATTTTTAACATTCCGCTGAATACGATTGAATCCATTAATAATAAAAAGGTTGTGGTAGTACAACAAACCTACCATGAACTCAAGAACACCAAAACTCATGGATGGTCAAGGACGGAATTACTCAGAGAAGCAAACAGGAGGCCAAAGATAGCCCTGAAAGAGCTGGGTAGCTCTACTGTGGAGATTGTTAATAGGACCACATAAGTCTTACACTTCATAGAGCTGGGCTTCATGAAGGAGTGGCCAGGAAAAAGCCATTGTTTAAAGAAAAAAAAAACATGGCAGAATATTTGGAATTCCCCAAGCATACTGGAAAAAGTACTCTGAAGTGATGAGAGACGAATGTAACTTTTTGACTATAAAGGACAACACTACGTCTGGCGCAAACCCAACACTTCTCATCACGCTGAGAACACCAGCCCTACAGTGAAGCATGGTAATGGCTGCATCATAGTGTGGGGGTATTTTTCACTGGTGAGGACACAGAAACTGGTCAGAATTGAATTAACCATGAATGGCACTATACTCAGAGAGATTCTTGGGGAAAATCCACTTGAGTCTTCCAGAGATTTGAGACTATGATAGAGGTTCACCTTCCAATAGGACAATGTCTCTAAAAGTCCTGCTAAAGCAACACTCCAGTGGTTTACAGAGAAACAGTTAAATGTTAAAGAATGGTCCAGATTTCAATCCAGTTGAGAGTGTACAAGCGGAATCCATCCAACTTGAAGGAGCCAGAGCAATTTTGTCATGAGGAATTGGCAAAAGTTTGCGTACTGAAATGTGCCAAGCTCATACAGACATACTTAAGCGACTTGCAGCTGTAATTGCTGCAAAAGGTGGCTCTACAAAGCATTGAATTTGGGAGAGTGAACAGTTATACATGCAGTTTTTCTGGGTGCATACTTATGGATCTTCAAAGTTGTAGTCATGTTATGGAAATCAAATGATAAAAAGTTCCCAGAATCCCACATTATATGTAAGGCAACAAAAGAGAGAGAATGTCAATGAGGGTGAATACTTTTATAAACCTCTGCATTCAGTTAAAATTATGAGGAAAGAAGGTACCCTCTTTTGAAAAAAAGATTTTGTGGTCACATATTGAGAATACAAAATATCCAACCCTGAGTTTTGAGATATATATAATAAATACACGTTTGCTCTTGTTTTGTAAACACAGTGGTTTAAACTTTGAGCAACAATTGAAAAAAGATCACTGTCCTGATTTAGTATGTTTTTATAGCGGCTAATTATACCAGTAATTTTTTCGGTGCGCCAGCGGGAGCATTGGGTTGATTTAATCACATTACTTGATTAGTATTTCATGTCCAGTTGTGTAATAATGTATATGTACTTATCAAGCATCATATGACAAATTTTAACATAAATCCAACATTTCACCGTTGGAACTCAGAAATGCCTGTAGTTGCAGAGACACATGCTAGTGCAGAAAACTGTGTAGAAACAATGACTGCTTACCTTTGTGCAAACGACAGTTTTCTGGTCGTTCACCCGGAAGAGTTGAGGCGGCTGGACCCATGCACTGCTGAATTGAACAAGATTTATAGTTTTTAAATTGCTCATAGGTTTATGCGCTCACTCCACAAACCAGGTAGACAAACACATCTGACAGCGTAACTCCAGGTAGTTGGTCGAGATCCATCGTCCATTTCTTATGCCCATACAGATCGATCCCGTTTATTTCTTTAATTTTTTGGAGGTAGCGCTCCTTTGCTTCCTTATTCAGCATCTCTGAATAGGAATTCTATTTTTCTGTTTGCTGCGTTCCATTGAACATACAGTATGTCTGTTCATGTTAGCAGTTGCTGTAGACTACAGGTAAACAAAGAAGCCAGACCACGAAAATGGCGACAACAGCCCAGAATGCAGTGCGGCATGACATCAACGCCATTCTCTATTACTGTAAATGCGTATCAGCTGCCTCCTTGGGAAACAACATTCACTATACAGTATGTATCTGCTCTCAATTTTAAAATGCTAATTTATTTTCTGCACAGCTCACTATTGCAAAGGAGTCTCAAAACCCAGAAAATGAAAGAAGTATTTAACTTTATTACCCATAATACCAGGATCCATAAAAAAATTATATAATTACTCCAATAAAAACATAAGCTAGGTATTACCATTAATAATCTTGTAAACTGGAGGCTGGAAAAGCAGGCAAGTAGCTCCTTACAACACAGACTGGACAATTATTAAACCAGTTTTACAAGCATACAGATGCTGCTTAGTACCATCAAAAGTGTGTGGTTGAACACTGGGGAAGCCACTGTTTTCAGACTGGAGTCTAAGGGAAAAGCAAAGGTTATAACTGCTTATAAAAGAGAAGATGTTCCCATGAGACAAGAGGGGGAAAATGCCACTACTTCAGCCTAAAAACATCACCAAGACTCTCAGAGTTTGTTGGTTTCCCACAGCCTGCAGCCCCGTGGCTACCCACGCGGTGAGTCCAGGTATGTGTGGTATTTCACCTGCACACCGAGGGAGTCGTCAGAGATCTGGCCGAAGGCTGCTAGTCCCCCGCTGAGAAACTTTATTTAAGCACTCAAGATGAAGTGTGAGAATCTCTCAGAGAAAGGAGAAGAAATCTTTTTTTATGTAACTGGCTGTCGCCCAAATTGTCCGATCATGCTTTAAACCAGTTACTCAAGAATCAAGTTGACACACTAAGTGAGCGCTAAGTGAGCACTCGTCCCCTGAGCTTGGCACCCTGTAATACACATGGCGTGAGAACGAGGCCCATGCTGGGGACGGCATTGTCGGCGGATTTCTACTGTATAATTACACTCAATTAGTTTGAGCTACTCCATAATAATATCAAACCTCTCCATTTGTCTGCCTGACGATTTGAGAGCCAATCAGATTAGACGAAGTATTTCTTCCCATCCAGCGAAAAAGGCCTGCTCCCCTGCTTAGTTTTATGTCTCCTCTCTGCATTGTAACAATCAGCTGTAATGGGATGTGGGAGAGAGGTGAAGGAGGAAATGCAGTTTTGCCAAACAGACTCCATGCTGGCATGCCATCTCATTCATGTGCACTTAAATTTAGCATAAACCAAACTAATTTGTCTGTTTTGGGACAATTTTATTGCCTTACGTCTGCCAGTGGGAAAATGGCCAGCGAGACAAGTTGCAGCCTGCTGGAACAACGTGGCAACAAATCAGCACGTAAAAGGTTTTTATACGAGGAGGCGGCTTGACAAAAGCCAGGAGGATTTAGCTAAAACCCAAATACTTTGGAGATAAACAGGAAAGCACAGCCACATGCTGTTTATCCAATACAACTCACAACTATGCAGCTAGTGTTTAAACAGTAATGTGGAGCACTTGATTATTAACCCTCCCCTGTAGAGTGTTTTCAATTTGGCCTTTTGTTATCAATTATCTCTGAGCATTACTGCGCTGCTGCACACATCATAAAATGTTGGCAAGGGAAAGGGTGTGGATGAGAAAACAAGGGCACGCTCTTGCTAATTTAGGGATTGTTGTGTAAAGGAGTCTGACTTCAATCTTTGGGAAATGTGTTAAACAGAGACACAAGCACCAGCTTTTTTTAAGTGAGAAATGGGACAGGAAAGAGAAGTTAAACAAAGATGATACTAAAGAGCATTTTTGGCAATGGCATTCATTTAGTACGGTCTAGGTCAGGAAACGCATCATTTCCATTTTAACCTAACACTCATCAGGCTGTGTTTCTGGCACTTCTTCACTTCGCCATTCATTGTCCAAGTGAGCTGCTTAGCAGTTCCTTCTGGTGGCATGGCATCACCGGCACAAACGGGAAAAATTCGACACAAGTCACTAATCTAAGTTAAAGATTTGGTGAAATTTATTTAACCCAGGAAAAAACCTCCTGAGATTTTATGAGCGTATCTTGGGCCATGATAGTTAAATTTAACCTGACATTGTTTATGGTTTTACTGGACAAATCCTGCACAAGCACAGTGAGAACAAGCAAAATTCCTTCACTGTGACCATCTTTGCGCATTCACACCGAACCTCCTTGGTATAGCATTAACCACCGTCCTTCTCAGAAACAGGAATCTGACCCACAGTTGTTCTCTATGAATGCACAGAATGTAGCTGCAGTTCACTTAATGGCCATATGGTGACACTAAAACCAGAGTTGCCAAGAGTTCTCTGTGCTGCCTTTTCAACCATATACTCATGAGTTAAATGCCAAGGTTATACATCAAGTAAAAACACACAACATGTTTTTCGGGGATGGCCATACCATCGGGCTTCCTTTGTAACCAGAGAAGTTGCCCCTGCTGGCCACCGCAGAGAATGCAGGTTTAAGAACTGGCTTATCTTGTCAGACCCAGAAGCCACCTTCAATATTTACATTCAGTCTGTCATAACTGAGACTGAATGCAGGTTCAAAGGACATCTGCATTAAAAAGCCCCTCTTATGCACTTTTTTCACATGTTAATGCAGGTTCCAGAGGTGTTTAATGAAATGTTTGTAAAATGATTTGGTCGAAACAACTCAGGGTTTAATTATTGCAGTGTCATTTTACACACAGAGAAGGAGCTCCCCTTAATACAGGCTTTCTTTTTAGCACACTGCTCTAAATTCTAATAAGTCCCAGTTTACCCCATCCCCTCTCTTTCATAATTTCTCTGAGATTTATGTTTTGATGGCAGCATCATGTTTGAGGCTAATATAGTTACAGTTTAATGGTATATTTGTCAGGGACCATGTATTGTCTATGTTTATTGCACTGTCCCTGTCAAATAAACTAATCTACTACTACTACTACAGAAAAAAACAATTAAACACAGGGTAAAGATGCTCTGTACCAGATTATAGCATTCAATACAAACGATACAGTTTTATATGAAACGGTAGAGGTTTTTTATCGTGTCACCAATATACATATATCGTCATATCACGCAGCCCTATTTCAGAGTGCGGCTCATTTGTTTTATGTACTTTTTAAAGCTGAGCGTGGGATCTCATGTGATGCCCAAATACTTAAACTCTTTTACAATTTCTATATTTGCTCCATTTACAATTATACTTGGATAGTACATATGATTTTGTTTGTTAGTAAAATACATGGTAGCTGTTTTCCCTTTGTTCAGAGTGAGGCATGATTGATTAAGCCATTTTGACACTTTCTCCATTGCTACCATTAACTTGTCAGTCCCATGTCCTCGCTTTGGGTTTGCATCTTGGGATTTTCTGCATTTATTGTTGTTGTAGTCATGATTCTGTTCTTGTTTTACATTTTCTCCTGCTTCGCCTTGGGTTTTGATTATGATGATGATGATGATGATGATGATGATGATGAAGATGATGATGATGATGATGATCAGGGGTTTAGTTCAGTCATTATTAGTATTATTATTATCATCACTATGTGCCACGGTCTTGTCTCCCTCTGATCCTCCGTTAATGTCTCTGCGCGTCCTCTGTCTGTGGTTGTGTGTACAGCCCCACCCGTCCTGTCACCTCTGTTTTCATCATGTGTCAGTTATCAGTCATGACTGGTCTCCCCACCTGTGCCGTGTTGTCTTGATTGCCCCCCTGTCTATTTAAGTTCTGTTCCACCTCTGTTCATGTCAGGTTTCTGTCGTCATATGGCGTGAACAACATGCTTCATGTTCTGCTAGTCCTGTATCCTGTCTGAAGTCATGTCCTAGTCCAGTCCTTTTTGCCGTAGCTTTTGTTGCAGCTTCTGAGCTGCATTTATTATTTTCTGTTTAAGCCCTTGATCTGCATCTGGGTGACCAGCTCCAAATAAACTCTGTTAAAACTCATGTCTGGCATTTGGGTCCAATCTCTACCACTGTACTGTGACAGACTGTGTCATCTGCATACATCTGAATTTCTATATCATCTTCACATACTGATGTCAAATCATTAATATACAAAGTAAAAAGCAGTGGGCCTAAAATTTAACCTTGTGGTACTCCCATGGTGCATGCCTTTGATTGGGATACAGTATTATTGCCACACACTGGGAGCGACCAGATGGATATGATTTTAACCAGTTAAGGGTATTCATGGACAGTTTAGATCCTGATAGTTTAGAAAGAAGGACTGAGTGACTGACTGTATCAAAGGCTTTACGTAAGTCTAAAAAGATGGCTCCTACCACCCTCCCATTAACTTTTAGCTTCAGTTGTTGGAATAAATAACATATTGACAAATATTGGCTAAATGCTAGAGTTTAAAAACACAGATAAAGCATTATTGTTGACAGGGGTGTGTGGTTTGAGTGGCAGACAGCATATGGCTGATCCCAGGGTGAAATAATCACAGAAACAATGTTGAATGAGTGAATGGCTACCTCTTCTAATGGCAGCTAACTACTGCTAATTGAGGAGGTATTCAGGCCAAAGTATAATAAACTATAATAAAATAAGTTAAAATAATGTCTAGGAATAAAATATATGCTTGAGGTAGGTACATGTTCAAGCTGGGGAAACAGATGTCTAAATGTCTGCCTCAGATAAAATGTATAGAAAACAGGCAAACAGATTTTGAGTCACAGCCGAGTTGAAGGCTACAGCACTCCTCTTTGTTTCCACCTCGCAGGTTAACCTCAAAGTTAAACAGAAATCCTAGCTGTTAAAGTTATCAGCCAAATTTAACCAGTTATTACAGCAAAAATATAACAAATAAGCAAGAATGATACAAGATGTATAATAAATTGTGGATTAATGTGTGTATGTGGGGGGGGGGGGGGCATAATACTATGCAACTTTCTTGTTCCGGGTAGGAACACTGAAAGGACTAAAACTATGGTGACTATGAATTTAATCCCACCCACCAATCACATGGTGCTTAGTTGATGGTGGCTACAGTTGTGCCCTGTGATTGGCTGTTGGAACTCAGATCATAGTCACCATAGTTGTAGTAGTTTAAGTGATCCTGCCAAGAAAACTCAGGCTATGGGTGAAGTGGCATTCACCCAGTCAAAGGTTAACTTACTATCTGAATAATTTTGGAAACATCATTTTAAGGTGAAAATCTTACATAGTGTTGCTTTAACGTCCACAGGCTGAACTAGCGGAATGGCTCCCAGAAGCTGAGTCATCAGACCAAGACTGGCCTGACCCTTGACCTACCTCTTAAACAGATTGCTAACAACCTGACGGATGTTAAGAGGTTAATCAGCATCACCCAAGCCTAAATAATTGGAAGCCAATGCAAAATCCCTTAAGGTGATTACATACTACTGCACATGTGCTGTTAATCAACTTTCAGAAGGGCCTCTCATCTCAGGTGTTGCAGGAAAATTTTCCAAAATCTGCAACGTGATAGTCACACCAGGTGTGTGTGGGTGTGAGAATGGGCAGAACTCCAGTTAATTGTTTTGCATGTTCTTCTCACTACATTCATTCTTTTGATAGGTTTTGTTCATACTGTTGAACCACACCAAACACCGCTGTGATGACGGCATCAGAGAATGAAATTAAATCAATGAAGCACTAACAAGCCAAAGAACCTGTTGTTAAATGCCATGGATGGCTGTACGGATCTGGGCTTTACAATAATTAATTTGTACAAAAGTCATGCGTAAGATGTTTACTGTTACATCAGCGTTCTCAGATGATATTTCTTCCCATTTAGTACAACACTAATGGTGTATATCATCTTTCAAAACACAACAAAGTGTTACGTGCCAAAACGATTACTACTAATGTTGCTTAGTCACTGCGGTTAAAATCATATGAAACATGAGTCTAAAGTGCCCAACTGCAATTCCTTGAATGGCCTCCTGAAGCTGGGTTTGAAAATGAGTCATTCTACACTCCTAGTCAAAAACCTTGCACTGCAGCAGAAATCTCTCCATTTCACTATTGGGGGAAACTTTCTTTATACTCTAGTATAGGTTACAGTTACACATAAGGACTGCAGCTCTGAGATTGAAAGTCCTATGTGACTGCAAATAACACAGTTGTTGTGTTAACACTCATACCAGCCAATAAGAGAAGACTATAATTTGAATGAATGGCAAATAAAGTTCTATGTGAGATCAAAATATGGTCACTTCTGGCTTCAGAAAATGGAAAATGGGGTCTGTGTAATAGCAAAGGCAACTTTCCCACATACACATGAATATACTCGTGCATTAGAAACCAGGTGTGCTAAAAGCAGATCAGTTTGGCAGGTCAAAAGATTTTGATCAAAGTGGACTTAGACTTGGTGCAAACTTCACAGTGTAAGTGGGCCATCAGTCTAAGGTGAACAGTGGGTCTATGAGAGGACGGTGTTGACTAAAAATATCTTAAGATTTGTACTAAACTGAACTTTTTGCATCTTTAGGATTGTATGATAATACAAGATAACTGTTAATATCTTCACTCAAGATAAGAGCTGTTTCCCTGTCGCCCCTGTCGCCACGGTGGCGCAGTGGTTAGCACTGCGGCAGCACAGTTTACCCTTGGCCGGGGGATTGTGGGGATCGTGGGATCGTGGGTTCGATCCCAGCCCCCGACCAACAGTGATCTGTGTGGAGTTTGCATGTTCTCCCCGTGTTGCGTGGGTTTACTCCGGGATTTCTCCGGTTTCCTCCCACATGCCAAAAACATGCATGTTAGGTTAATTGGCTGTTCTAAATTGTCCCTAGATATCTGTTTCCTATAGGCCCTTAGAATAGAGGGTTAGTATTAATGAAAGCGCTTTGAGTGGTCTTTGTGACTAGAAAAGCGCTATATAAGTGCAGGTTAGTTAGTTAGTTAGTTAGTGATCTCCAGCTGTACTAGTGTGCAATACACATAGCAGTATTCTGCCAAAACGAATGGAGAACATGTGCAACACTTGACTTATTAGCCACAAGGGTGACTCCGAAAAGGGATTTTAAAGACTTACATAGAGTACATTTCAGGTACCGTACAAGAAAGTGAATTTAGAATGTGGCAAAATTCAATCTTTGGTGACAGATAACGAGTAGTTTTTCCATCCTGATATCTGCTATGTAGAGTTATTTTTCCACATTTGAAATTATTGTAAACTGCATCCAACGTCGGTTCATACTGTGTTGGTGAGGCCCCTGACAGAGCAGTGACCTACTTAAAGCTGGCTGGAAGCAGTTCACAGACCGTCCACGGCCGTTGGGCTCACCATGCATGTCCCAGCATGACGAAGAGAGTCTCATCCGCAGACGGGCATCAAATGATAAAAATAAATAGAGGCACAAAATCAACCCAGCAACACAGATGCGGTTATGTAATGCAAATGGTGCCCCAGTTATTCATGACTGCTGCAGTTATCCGCAGCAACTCTGGGCTGTCACTGAGGCACATAACGTGATCCAGATTACATAGTCCAGCCAAGACTGTTTCCTGCGAACGGGGAGGAGTCCTGTGTGAATGAAAGGCATCAATAAAGCACTGATAGAGCTGAATACAGTCCACTCCATTCACACACACACTTTCAATACATCAAACACAAACATTGCAAAGGCAGTGTTGTTTTTAATAAAGCATTCAGCTTTGAGGAGCTTTAGAACAAACAATTCTATAACTACACTCTTATACATTAAACAAATATTGGCTCAGTGCATTATCCCATGCAGAACATACTGTATGCGATGCCGTGGTGCAGATGGATATACGGTCCAAAGTTCCCCAAATTGATTTCTTTGTATAAAGCTAGGTCATGTCATCCATCCAAGCAGGAGCAGACATAAATATGTCACCTGTTCAGCTGACATATGGCAAGTCCGGGGTGCCTTTGTGAAGTGAAAGACCCTCAGGGAAATCCACAGGGCTAAATCTATTCCACCATCTTAACAGGCCAGCTTATGGTGTTTTCACACCTACAGTACATTCATTTACTTTGGTTCAAATCACTTCATATATATTCTTTGTAACTTTTTTCTACAGGTTCAGTTTCCTTTCACATAGACAAAAATTCAAAAGAACCAAAATGTGTTGCCTCAGACTAAGTAAAAGCGTCCTCTTCACTTATCGGTAAAATGTAAACACAGGAAATACATCCTGTGTTGCTGACAACAAGTTTCTGTGACATACGAGGATTTGTTGTAGTGCTGGTGACTATTTATTAGTTACATTCGTGACGTACTACAAATAAAACAGTTTGAAAATGAAGCGAGACTACAGACTGGAGTGCATTGTTGATGCACTAGAGTCGGCGCAGCATATCGAGGCAGCACTGCAGGTGGTGTGCATCAAGAGTTCTGGACCAACATGCTCATCAGCCCAAGATATATCTGAAGATGCTGTTTTAGTTTGATAGGCTTTCTCACCAGGAGGACTGCATCACAGTTTGTGGGTAGGCCTGTAACGATAACTACTAACTCAATTAATTGTACGATAAGAAAAAAACAACCTCGTTAAGTTTTCTAGCCATGATAAGTCGCCATTTTTGTGTGTGTTTCTGTACATAATCCGCCAACATTTCAGCCAGTCGTGCTGCTTCTACCCTCTGCATGCTCCCCGTGGGAGGCGGAGCTTATGCTCACACAGCGGGGACAGCTGGAAAAAGTGATGCGGGCGAGCTGGATTGTTTGCTCACAATAACGTTTTTCCTGACTGAGCCTAAAAGTCTACTTCTGTTTAACAGTGTGATCACTTTGCACAGCAACGCTCTCAATTTTTGCCCAATTGGAAAGGTCGCCTTCAAGTCTGGCTCGGTTACTCGTGTAGCACCCATGCTTATGCTACGTTTGCAAGATCGGTGTGACCGTTCTTGCCATCAATCATTTTACAACATAGCAGCTGTATAAGAGCGCGCCGCCAAAAAAACCCCAACTCAAATTAAACCATGAAATCTATGAAGTTGAAGCGTTCCCGATGTAGCAATGGCCAGCCGTGTATTTTACGACTAGGCCTTCAGTAGTGATCTACCTGAGTTAAGTGCCATTCATACCAAACACCATAAAAATAGCCTATAGGGCCGTCCACACAAAGCATTTTAAAGATAACTGAGTTATCTCTGAGTCTCTGAGACATAGTGTATGGTGAGACGTGTTGACAATAAACAAATGATGTAAAGCCACGTCATGGTCCATACGTTGGTGGCAACGTATGGACCATGTGGAGCAACGCCCCTGGTCAAAGGTCAAGGTGTCGTCACCGACATTTTGGATATCACACTTTAAGCCCCATATGTGATAAATAACACTAAATTACAATGACTCAAGATTTTTTTGGCAACATTTTTGCTTTTATTCTGTCTTGATGTGTTGTTGCGGGTTGCTCTGATCATTCTAGCACCAAGGGAATTTCATTTTATCGCGTTCCCAAGGATGTTAAAAGGAGGAAGCCATCTGCTGTCTAAAATGAGAACTATGAACTATGAACCCACTGAGCATTCAAGAATTTGCAGTCAGTATATCATATTTGGTATGTGCACCTATTTAAGCATATGTTTGATGGAAAGTTTAAATTTATCCCCTCCATAATGTGCTCCTGCATATCCACGGAGCGTGTTTTTAGGGTTTCACTAAACAACAAATGGGACTAAATGCCCAAATAATGTATTAAATAATTTAATTTTAACATTTAATGACAAGTGGGCATTGCTGTAATAATGAACAGGACACAAAACTCCTAAATAACACATTAAATCATTCCAAATGGGACACCGAGTCAATGAATGGGACACTTTTACAAATATTTGAGACCCACTGTAATGTATTCCTTTTATAATTTAGCAATATTTGGTTATTAAAAGCTTTGTGAAACAGTAATCAACCAAAATAATGACTAAACAGCTAACATTACCGCAGCAGGAGGACCGTTTGGCTCCAGCTGGGTGCCGTAAGTAAATATTAAAATAAAAATGATTTAATTCATTATTTTCTGTTCATCTTCTATGTAATCCAGCCGTTTAATGTGCTCAGCACCCTCGGAGCAAAAATGGTGTCAGCGGTGCGTGTCTTTTGTTGCCACAGCACTCATCAGCAGCACACCTCACTAATCAGCTAATCACAATCAGGCTGAAGGGATACCATGATCAAAATTTAACAGCAAAAGCTTTAAGTAATGATAATTTTCTTTCCTGTTTGATGCTGTTTTGTGCAGTTAGTGCAGAGCTTCAGCGCAAAGCTGTGAAACCCTGAAGGCAAGCTTTGATTGACAGGTCAAGCAGTTGCTAGGACACAAGGCAGACACCTTTTAAGAGGGCCTGCGAAGCGCCCAGGAAAATTGATTTAGAGCATTTTTATGCACTTATGGACAAGCAGCCTAAACAAAATTGTCAGGCAACTCCTGTAGTGTAATACCCAGAATGGCTATGAACAAAGTCACATGAATGTTGAGATCAAGTGAATGTGGTTCACAAACAGTAGCGGCGCTAAGCCCGGCTGTGCTAAAAACTTTGTGAGCGCAGGACTACTTGTGGCTAAGTTTAGTGACGACTGCACAGTTCCAGAAAGCCTGGAAAAATAAATGTGCTGTAATGTAATTCCAAAGCTGAATTTCAAAGCTCTGGCATGGAAGCGTTTCTGGTGAACGAGGAGAGCCCAGTAATGCCCCCTATATCTGAAAACAGCTGCAATGCAAACGAGAAATACAACTAACCTGAAAATGCATTTAAAACATACAGTAATCATCCCACACAGTTTTTTTTTTCCATCTGGGAACATAAACTGCAGTGAAACAGACAAAGCCCTCCAGTTCCCCAGAGTCAGTGATGAACGGCCCATGCTCACAGACAGCGTTTGTTTACGTGTTTATTTAGGTGATTTTGATTATTTATTTTTAATATATTTGGCCACATTTTAATTCCTGTGTAATTCTCTCACTCCTCACTCATCAGTGCTCCAAGTCCAAGAGGCATTTTTTAAAACTTTTTCTCCTCGGTTTTCTCCGGTAAAAGTATTTCTTGGATCTGCGCGGTTGACTTTATTGTTATTTTCTACCCAAAATGGAGGCTGGAGAACCAGGAGCTCTTCAGCTGAATCGGGATGTTGGATTTATTTATTTACCCACGGATTCCTACCACGGACGCGCTGCCAGGAAACACACACCAAAGTTTTCAACAGGGACACCTTTTTCAGGTGAGTGGGAACTTCTCCTGTCTGCATCTCACCCAGACGGTGAATTCATGTCTTTTTATGTATTTACATTGAGTTATAATGTAATCGTGCTGCGCAAAAAATTCATCCATTCTCGTTTGATGTCAAGGCACCTTTACAGTAAACCCCACTTTCTCCTCTCACTGTGTGCTGCTGTGGTTACACAAACGCAGAGGGGCACGTCCGCCCTTTGGTCCGCTGGATACTCCGTTTGCATTCACACGGCTGAAGCGCACCAGACTGCATTTGCAAGCGAACTGAGACCCCCCCCCCTTTTCAGGGGGACCAGAGTTCGCTTGTTTGGTGCTGCACCAGAGTTCCAGGCACATTCAGACAGCGCCAAATGAACCGAACTATCCACGGAATACACACTTCGGTCCTTTAGTCCAGAGCAAACGGTGGCCGTGTAAATGCGCCCTTACTGTGGATTGGAAGAAGTTATTTTAAATTTCATCTGAAGCCTAATTAAACTTTTAAACTTCTAGACCCAGCAAGGTTTCAAACAGAATGGACTGGCTTGTTATTTGCCTTTTTTACTTGAATGGAGTTGAATATTACTCTAGTTTGTTTTGAGCATGCAGCATTACAACAGCCTTCATGGAGTAGCAGAAGCTGCTGTTTCAGTTTTTGCAATTTATTTTGGGGGTTAAAAGACCGAACTTTAATATCTGTTATTTAATTGTGTTGTTACAAACACTCATGATTAAGCTGTTAAGTTCAAGTTTCCAACTCATGTTTGATGGGTCATTATTCTACTTAGCTATAGAAACTTGTTATAATAGTCTACATTATATTAAGGCAGAGACTGACAACAAAGTGACTTTCACAGGCGTGCAGGCTTAAACAGGTGAGCTAAAACATGACCTGGAGCCCTGAACGGGAGCTGTGCCAGCAGGAAGCAGAGATGGTGGACATGAGAGAAATAATCGCGATTAGTCGATTAATCAAAAAAAAATAGTCGTTAGATTAGTCAACTACGAAAATAATCATTAGTTGCAGCCCTAGCAGACTGTGTGCAGTCTCATGCACATTGAGATTTTGCCGCATATTATGACAATGCTTTTGATCAGGAAAAAGGAGGTTTGTCATCAAAAGCACATTGTTTAATGCTATTTCAGTGGCGTGTTTTGAAACCGCGCAGCTCCTGTAAGTGCACATGGGGAAACACAGCAGGTACTGGGATTTTCAGTTACAGTATTTTAATGGAGAAAGTTGTAACAGTTATAATCAAATCATCCATTACTTTAACTGTAATATGATGATACTGTCCAGGGTGTACCCTGCCTCTCGCCCAAAGATGCTGGGATAGGCTCCAGCCCACCCCCCACCCCCCGCGACCCAAAAAGGATTAAGCGGAAGAAGATGGATGGATGGATTTACCCTTAATCTCAGGCAGCTCAGTGGTGCAGTGGTTAGCACTGTGGCAGCACAGCAAGAAGGTGACAGGATAGATTGCACCCCTGACCATCGTGGGTTTGATGCCACCTCCTTACCGTCAGTGATCCTTCTGTGGTGTTTGCATGTTCTCCCCGTGTCTGTGTGGATTTACTCCGGGTACTCCGGTTTCCTCCCACAGGCCAAAAACATGCAGGCTAGGTTAACTGGAGACTCTAAAGTGGCCCTAGGTGTGAATGTGTGTGTGAAATGTGAAGGGATTGGTAGATAAAGAGAACCCAGTTAAATAAATGTGACAAAAAATGTACTTTTTTTTATTTATTTATTTATTTGGGAAAATGATCCAATATTACATATCTGTGAGGGGCAAAAGTTTGTGAACCTTTGATTTCAGTATGTGGTGTGACCCCCTTTTGCAGCAATAACTGCAACTAAATGTTTCCAGTAACTGATCAGTCCTGCACACCGACTTGGAGGAATTTTAGCCCATTCCTTCATACAGAACAGCTTCAGCTCTGGGATGTTGGTGGGTTTCCTCGCAAGAACTGCTCACTTCAGATCCTTTCACAACAACTCAGTTGGATTAAGACCAGGACTTTGACTCGGCCTTTGCAAAATATTAACTTTATTCTTCATTAACCATTCTTTGGTAGAATAACTTGTGTGCTTAGGGTCATTGTCTTGTTGCATGACCCACTTTTTCTTGAGATTCAGTTCATCGACATTTTCCTTTAGTACTTGATGGTGTAATTCAGAATTTATTGTTCCATCAATGATGGCAATCCATCTTGGCCCAGATGCAGCAAAACAGGCCCAAACCATGATTTACCACCACTATTAATATTATAACGCCATCACACACTTCACCCAGTGGTGTGACAGCAACCACCACCACCTCAACATCATCAAAGAAAAAGGGCTAATACCTCCCACTCCCAGCACCCCCTTATTATCAATAACCAAATGGTAGAAACAGCATATAGTTTCAAATACCTCGGAGTTACACTGGACAATAAAATCACCTTTGACCAACACATTACGGACATTCAAAAACGGAGTCACCATCAGTCATTTGTAAGTGCAGAGGACTCAATGTTGCTCCACAGCTCCTTCTGTTATTATACCAAGGCATCATCCAACTGATTCTACTGTACTGTTCCAGCTGTTTTTATAACATGCTTTCTGTTAAAAACTGGACAAAACTCACACGCATAACCAGCACCGCTACGAAAATTATTGGTTTGCCCGCACCCAACCTCACTGAGCTCAGTAACAAGGCCACCACACCACTGCAACCTCAATAGAACTGGACTCTACACACCCACTACATGAATATCTCATACTGCTGCCCCCAGGACACAGGCACCAGACATTATGATGTAGAAAGGCTCACTTTGGCATAAGCCTGATTCAGGCAGCCATAGCTGCTCTAAACAACAGGCCCTGCTGGGTGTGTCATGTTTTGTCATGTCATGCTTTATTCAGTTTTGTACAGTGTTGTTCACCTTTGTTGTTTAATTGTGGTTGTCTATTATACGGAGTCCTTATGTACAGGTCTGTGAAAAAGAATTTCCCCTCAGGGACAATGAAGTTTAAAGTCTTAAAGTCATGTTTCACAGATGGGATAAGGCTCTTATGCTGGAATTCAGTGTCTTCCTTTCAACAAACATAACGCTTCTCATTCAAATCAATTCTATTTTGGTCTCATCCATCCACAAGACATTTTTCCAACAGCCTTCAGGCTTGTCCGTGTAATCTTTACAAAACTGCAGATGAGCAGCAATATTCTTATTGGAGAGCAGTGCCTTTCTCCAAGCAACCCTGCCATGCACACCATTGTTGTTCAGTGTTCTCCTGATGGTGGATTCATGAACATTAAGATTAGCCAAGGCCACAAAGGCCTTCAGTTGTTTAGAAGTTACCCTGGGATCCTGTGTGACCTCACTGACTATTACATGCCTTGCTCTTGGCGTGATCTTAGTTGGTCGACCACTCCTGGGGTTAAATAGCCTCCATTTGTGCAAAATCTGTCTTACTGTGGATTGGTGGAATCCAAACTCTTTAGAAATGGTTTTGTAACCTTTTCCAGCCTGATGAGCATCAACAACCCTTTTTCTGAGGCCCTCGGAAATCTCCTTTGGTGGTGCCATGACACACTTCCACAAGCATGTGTTGACACTTTGACAGATCATTAAATAAGAGATTCTGTGGTGGACACAATACACATGGCACTCCACCCAGGACAAGGGGGTTGGTGGGGAGAAGATAGTTAGGGATGATAATGGGGAAAGCTGAGAGGAGCCAACCAAACAAAGATGTGCCTTTCGCCAACTGCCACGCCAGGCTGACACCTGAGGACACAGGGGTGCGAATGTATTGTAGCAAGACCTGCTCTGTGACGTGTGAGTCAATGTTATGTTAATGTGTGTGCAGGTCATTTGTAGTCTGAATGTTAATGTGTTTACCCTGAGTGCTGGAGGCGGGAATTAAAGTGTATAAAGGAGTTTGCTCGGGCACTCAGGTTTTAGAGTTTCTGTGTTTATGTTGGAAGTGGAATAAAGTTCGTGTGTCATTCAGCTCGCTGCCTCATCTGCTTCCATCTTCCACATTGGTGACCCTAAGACGTGCAGTGGAGAACAAGCCGAGCACCGCCCCAGAGATAACCCAGAGAGAGAACATCAGCGTGGCTTGCGCTGTCACAGTCAAGCTCCCAGACTTCTGGCTTCACAATCCAACCGCTTGGTTTCTACATGTTGAAGCCCATTTTGCACTCCGCGAGATCACAATGGGTGACACCAATTATTATCATGTGGTCACTGCACTGGATGAGCGCGCCATGCAACAAGTAACGAGCCTGCTCCAGGAACCGCCAGCCCAGGGGAAATACAACACGCTCAAGCAGATGCTGATTCAGTGGTATACCCTGTCGGACAGTAAGAGAGCAGAGAGACTCCTAACACACTCAGAGTTAGGTGACAGATCAGCTGTGGAACTGATGGAGAGCATGTTAGCATTGAGGGGGAAGAACGACGAATCCTTCCTTTTCACCCATCTCTTCCTCAGGAACCCACCTGCAACAGCAAAGGCAATCCTGGCCAACTCGCCGCTGCCGATAACCTACTACAGCGCTCTGGCGCAGGAAGCGGACCGCATCATCCTAGCGACCAGAACTCTCACCTTGCACGCAACGACACCGGCATCCAGGAGGGACTCCAGCGAGGTCAAGGAGCCGTTGGTGGTGGCTGGGACGGACGCCAAAAGACGTAGGAATGGGATGCTCTGTGTCTATCACCGCCGCTTTGGCTCAGATGCCCAACGCTGTCTGCCATCATGCCAGTTCAAGAAGTCAGGGAAACGGCACAGCCAGCAGTCAGTAGCAGCTGTGACTGCTGGCGATAGGAACAATCTGATGTTCATCATAGATACACGTTCGGGGAGACGTTTCTTAGTGGACTTCGACTCCCAGAAGAGCCTCATTCTGCCGGTCAGCTCACACAGATCGACAGGAGGCAGCAGTCCTGAGTTCATGGCCGCCAACGGATCCAACATCAGGACGTTTAGCAAACAGACGTTGACGGTGTGCTTACATGAATGCAATTACCAATGGGATTTTGTGGTGGCGGCATGTTCTGTTCCCATTTTAGGTGCAGATTTTTTATGTGCTTATGGGTTGTTAATCGATGTTGCCAACAGACATTTAGTGGATGCTGTCTCTTTTACCTCCTTGCCCTGCACAGCTCAGGGAGTTGGGCCAACAACACAGGCTAGCATTATATCTCCAGGGGTTAAGTACCAACATTTACTTTCACAGTTCCCAGCACTCACGGTTCCGTTTTCTGCTACAGTAACCAAACACGGGGTCGACCATTTCATAACCACAAAAGTCCTGCCGTTGTTCATGCAACCTCAGCGCCTGGACATGGTTACACTAGCCAGCACGCGCGAGAAGTTTACCAACTTAGAGCAGCTGGGCACCGTTAGGCAATCTAACAGCCCGTGGGCATCATCACTACACATGGTGCCTAAGGCCGATGGGTCGTGGTGACCGTGCAGCGATTTCCAATGCTTGAACAGCGCTACAGAACATGATCAGTATCCCATTCCGCACATCCAGAATATTTCCCTGCACCTGGCCAGGACGCGTGTTTTTTGGAACGTGGATCTGATCCGCGGGTACCACCAGGTCCCAGTGTGCGCGGAGGACGTTCCCAAAACAGCAGTAATAACTCCTTTTGGCCTTTATGAGTTTTTACGCATGCCGTTTGGGTTAAAGGGCACAGCGCAAACCTTCCACAGAATGATGGATGCGGTGCTCTGTGACCTGCCTTTCGTTTTTGTCTACTTAGACAACATTCTGGTGGCTAGCGCGTCTGAGGAGGAGCACCTCGCCCATATCAAACTAGTTTTCGAGAGGTTGGAAGCGCACGGGCTTATAGTGAACCCAGCGAAGTGCCAGTTCGGTGTGCCAGTGATTGATTTTTTGGGCCACCACATTTCGCCGGAGGGCATGATTCCGCTGCCTGTTAAGGTGCATGCCATGTCGGATTTTCCATGCCCGCAGACCGTGAAGGCCCTGCAGGAATTTTTGGGCATGGTCAACTTTTACAACTGTTTCCTCCCCTGGGCAGCCCAGCTGCTGCAGCCGTTGTACGCTGCGCTCAAGAAAAACAAACCCGCGGAAAACATCGACTGGACCCCCGAGCGAGTCCAGGCTTTCGCAAATGCCAAAACAGCGCTCGCTAACACCGCTTTGCTAGCCCACCTTGTCCTGTCAGCACGGATAGCACTCACCACTGACGTGTCTGGCGTTGCCATGGGGCAGTGGTTGAGCAGTACGTTTCCGGTGCATGGCAGCCACTCGCATTTTTCAGCCGCATTTTGCACAACGAATGCAAATACAGTACGTTTGACAGAGAGTTGTTGGCCCTCCACTTGGCGACGTGCCATTACCAGTTTTGGCTGGAAGGGCGCGAGTTCACCACATTCGTTGATCATAAGCTGCTAACGTACGCAGTGTCCAAAGTCTTGGAACCATGGTTGGTCCGGCAGCAACGACATTTGGCCACGATCTCGGAGTTCACAACCGACATTTAACACATAACCGGTAAGCTTAATGTCTTGGCCGACTGCCTGTCATACGCGTTAGTCTTCCCGGTCTACATGGGAATAGATTTCCCCGCCATGGCCGCAGAGCAAACCAGGGACGCAGACATTTGCGCGCTCCAGTTCACGCCTACTGGGTTAAAACTGGAGAGCAGGGTGGTGCAAGAAGGATGCCCCCCCCCCCCCCGCGCTCTGTGATGTCTCCACCGGTTGCCCACGCCCTGTGGTTCCAAGCTCTCGGCACCACCACGTTTTTGAGTCAGTCCACTCCCTTTCACATCCTGGCTTAACTGGTGGGGTCAAAATTTGTCTGGCCTCACTTACACAGAGATGTGAAAGAGTGGGCTGCAGCGTACGTCGCGTGCCAGCGAGCCAAAGTGCACACACCAAAGACCCCCTCGAGCGGTTTCAAATTCCGACCAGGAGGTTGGACCACGTTCACGTGGATTTGGTGGTCTCCTTGCCTCCATCGAAAGGGTTCACGCATCTTTTGACAATTGTGGACCGCACCACGCATCGGCCTGAAATGGCCTCGCTGGCTTCCACCACATCCGCGGAAGTGGCTCACGCTTTTTTGTCGGCTTGGGTTGCACGGTTCGGATCCCCATTGGACATCACTTCCGACAGGGTCCGCAATTTGTTTCGGAACTCTGGTCTGTGATGGCCCAGAGCATGGGGGTCAAAATCCACCGCACCACCGCATACAACCCCCAAGCTAACGGGTTATGCAAATAGGTCGCTTAAAGCAGCGCTCAGAGCCTCACTCACAGATGCAAATTGGGTTGACCGCCTGCCCTGGGTCCTATTGGGGTTGCATTCTGTGCCTAAGGAGGATCTGGCAGCCTCCCCGGCAGAACTCGTTTTTTCTCAGCCGCTACAGATCCCCGGGGACTTTTTACTGGAAAACCTTGCACCTGGGACCGACCCGCCAACACAATTATTTTACAGTACAGGGGCCGCTAACATGCCGGGTCTGGCGCACCATTGTTTTCCCACACCTTTGTCCCAAAGAGCTTACAGAGCGCTAAGTTCGTTTTTGTTAGGCACGACGCACCCAGAACCCCACTGCATCCACCGTATGACAGACCGTTCACAGTGCTGGAAACCGGGGCAAAGCATTTTGTGCTAGACTTGGGGGGCGTCAGGAAACCATCTGCATTGACAGGCTTAAGCCTGCTTATGTGTTGGCAGACGAACAGGTGGTGTTGGCTCAAGCTCCCCGGCGCAGATGCCCACGTACAGTGGCTCCACAAGCTGGTGTTCCCCCTGCAGAGAACTGTTGGCAGCAGACTAGGTCTTTCCCCTCCCCACCCTTTCCCCCTCCACAGGACTGTGCGCAGGAGACCGAGTTTGTCTCCTGCCCTCCTCAACAGCAAGATACTTCGGCCGGTCCACGTTACAGCCGTTACGGGCGCCGGCTCAACCCCAAGGTGCCAGAGGGTTAGAGCCCCTTCTGGGTGTTGGGGGGGGGGGGGCTGTGTGGTGGACACAATATACATGGCACTCCACCCAGGACAAGGGGGTTGGTGGAGGAAGAAAATAGCTAGAGATGCTAATGGGGAAAGCTGAGAGGAGCCGACCAAACAAAGATGTGCCTTTCGCCCCCTGCCGCGCCAGGCTGACACCTGAGGACGCAGGGGTGCGAATATATTGTAGCAAGACCTGCTCTGTGACGTGTGGGTCAATGTTATGTTAATGTGTGTGTATGTCTTGCAGTCTGAATGTTAATGCGCTTACCCAGAGTGCCGGAGACGGGAATTAAAGTGTATGAAGGAGTTCGCTCAGGCACTCAGGTTTTAGAGTTTCTGTGTTTATGTTGGAAGTGGAATAAAGTTCGTGTGTCGTGCAGCTCGCTGCCTTGTCTGTTTCCATCTTCCACAATTCTTTAAATAACACAGGGTGCCCACTCACCTGATTGTCATCCCATTGATTGAAAACACCTGACTCTAATTTCACCTTCAAATTACCTGCTAATACTGGAAGTTCACAAACTGTTGCCACTCACAGATATGCAATATTGGATCATTTTCCTCAATAAAAAATGAAAAAGTAATTTTTTTCTCATTTATTCAACTGGATTCATTTCATCTACTTTTGGGACCTGAGTGAAAATTTGATGATGTTTTAGGTCATATTTATGCAGTAATGTAAAAAAAAATCTAAATGTTTCACAAACTTTCAGGCACCACTGTATACAGTGCTGTGAAAAAAGTATTTGCCCCCTTTCTCATTTCTTATATTTTTGCATATTTGTCACGCCGACAGTATCTCACAAAAGTGAGTACACCCCTCACATTTTTGTAAATATTTTATTATATCTTTTCCTGGGACAACACTGAAGATATGACACTTTGATACAATGTAAAGTAGTCAGTGTACAGCTTGTATAACAGTGTAAATTTGTTGTCCCCTAAAAATAACTCAACACACAGCCATTAATTAAGTGAGTACACCCCTAGTGAAAATGTCCAAATTGTGCCCAATTAGCCATTTTCCCTCCCCGGTGTCATGTGACTCATTAGTGTTACAAGGTCTCAGGTGTGAATGGGGAGCAGGTGTGTTAAATTTGGTGTTATCGCTCTCACACTGTCTCATACTGGTCACTGGAAGTTCAACATGGCACCTCATGGCAAAGAACTCTCTGAGGATCTGAAAAAAAGAATTGTTGCACTACATAAAGATGGCCTAGGCTATAAGAAGATTGCAAACACCCTGAAATTGAGCTGCAGCATGGTGGCCAAGACCATACAGCAGTTTAACAGGACAGGTGCCACTCAGAACAGGCCTCGCCATGGTCGACCAAAGAAGTTGAGTGCACATACTCAGCGTCATATCCAGAGGTTGTCTTTTGAAAATAGACGTATGAGTGCTGCCAGCATTGCTACAGAGGTTGAAGGGGTGGGAGGTCAGCCTGTCAGTGCTCAGACCATACGCCACACACTGCATCAAATTGGTCTGCATAGCTGTCATCCCAGAAGGAAGCCCCTTTTTAAGATGATGGACAAGAAAGCCTGCAAACAGTTTGCTGAAGACAAGCAGACTAAGGACATGGATTACTGGAACCATGTCCTGTGGTATGATGAGACCAAGATAAACTTATTTGATTCAAATGGTGTCAAGTGTGTATGGCAGCAACCAGGTGAGGAGGACAAAGACAAGTGTGTCTTGCCTACAGTCAAGCATGGTGGTGGGAGTGTCACGGTGTGGGGCTGCATGAGTGCTGCCAGCACTGGGGAGCTACAATTCATTGAGGGAACCATGAATGCCAGCATATACTGTGACATACTGAAGCAGAGCATGAGCCCATCCCTTCGGAAACTGGGCCACAGAGCAGCATTCCAACATGATAACGACCCCAGACACACCTCCAAGATGACCACTGCCTTGCTAAAGAAACTGAGGGTAAAGGTGATGGACTGGCCAAGCATGTCTCCAGACCTAAACCCTAGTGAGCAACTGTGGGGCATCTTCAAACAGATGGTGGAGGAGCGCAAGGTCTCTGACACCATGATGTTGTCATGGAGGAGTGGAAGAGGATTCCAGTGGCAACCTGTGAAGCTCTAATGAACTCCATGCCCAAGAGACTTAAGGCACTGCTGGAAAATAATGGTGGCCACACAAAATATTGTCACTTTGTGTGCAATTTGGACATTTTCACTCGGGGTGTACTCACTTTTGTTGTCAGCGGTTTAGACATTAATGGCTGTGTGTTGAGTTATTTTGAGGGGACAGCAAATTTACACTGTTATACAAGCTGTACACTGACTACTTTACATTGTATCAAAGTGCCATATATTCAGTGTTGTCCCATGAAAAGATGTAATAAAATATTTACAAAAATGTGAGGGGTGTACTCACTTTTGTGAGATACTGTAAATGTTTCAGATCATCAAATAAATTTTAATGACAGACAAAGATAACCCAAGTAAATACAAAATGCAGCTTTTAGACGATGATCTCATTTATTAATATGACTTATTAAGGGAAAAAAGCTATCCAAACCTACCTGGGTCTATGTGAAAAAGTAATTGCCCCCTAAACCTAATAACTAGTTGTGCTGTGGGGAGACTTGAATAACGAAACCGAATTGTCTTTCATTCCAGTTTATTCAAGAAATCATTCCACTGTCTGCTCTCATTCTTGAGCAGCGAACAAAGAGAGTGAACACACCAAAGTTCTCTCATTTAAACATTCTGACATCAAACCATTTCCCTCGCGGGGGAAATCACACATCTCTCTCAAAATCTCTTTATTCACATTCATTAGCCTTTTATTTACATAACTCCCCCTTCTCTCTTCCCGAGCCTCAGTGGTCAGGAAGTCTTCTGTCCCCTGTCCTCCGCAGGGGGTCCAGGCTCTGTGGCTCCGCACCGCAGGGGGCTGGCTCTCCTTCATCGTGGTTAAATCACATATGCAGTGTCCAACATATACATGTCTCACAACACAGCCATATAACCCCCCCCAAACGATGAAGAACAGACTAATTCCTAAAATTAAATAGCACCTTACTCACTACTGAATAATCAACACCAACATTCAGTCTGTGCGCCGCTTGGGCTTCAGCCGTCTGCCGAATCTGCTGTGCGTTGGCCCCGCCTTGCCTGCGGTGCGTTTCTGCTTCGGGTCTGTTGACTGAGGGAGAGAGTGGTTAATTGCCCTCTGCGGGGGCCTGCCTCATCGAGGCGCCACTGCGACCGGTACAGACACGTCCTTCATGACAAAAGCAGGTTTTAGTCTGTCAATACTGACTGTCTCTTTTCTGTCTCCAAAATCTAGCACAAATTGCTTATCACCTGCCTCCAGTACTCGAAATGGCCCTTCGTAAGGTGGTTTGAGCGTTGCTTTTAGGGCTTCGCGCCTGACAAAAATGAAATCGGCATTTTTCAAAGCCTTGGGGACGAAAACTCGTGGAAAAGCGTGATGAACCGGACCCGGGAGCGTGTCTGCCCCCGTGCCGACTAACGGTCCCAGAGCCGAGAGAGGTGGGGGCTCTGGGTGCTCTGGTAAAAACTCGCCCGGCAGCCTCAGAGTTTGTGCGAATACCAGCTCCGCTGGGGAGGCGTCTAAGTCCTCTTTAGGCGCAGAACGCAACCCTAATAAAACCCATGGAAGTTTATTCACCCAATCTGCATCCGTGAGCGACGCTCTGAGTGCTGCCTTCAAAGACCTATGAAAACGCTCGCATAAACCATTGGCCTGAGGGTGGTAAGCCGTAGTGCGGTGAATTTTGGCTCCTAAGCCGTTGGCCATCGCTGACCACAGCTCAGAGATGAATTGCGGTCCTCTATCGGACGTAATGTCCGACGGAACCCCGAAACGCGCCACCCAAGCCGTTAAAAAAACGTGAGCCACCTCCGCGGCCGTGGTCGTCGCAAGTGGGACCACTTCCGGCCAACGTGTGGTGCGGTCCACCATTGTCAAAAGATACGTGAACCCCTGTGATGCCGGTAGGGGGCCCACAAGGTCGACGTGCACATGGTCGAACCTTCTGGCCGGAATGCGGAACGGTTCTAACGGGGCTCTTGTGTGCCTGTGAATTTTGGCCCGTTGACAGGAAATGCAGGTTTTTGCCCATTCCTTCAC
Source organism: Pholidichthys leucotaenia (assembly GCA_020510985.1). Classification (NCBI taxonomy): domain Eukaryota; kingdom Metazoa; phylum Chordata; class Actinopteri; order Cichliformes; family Pholidichthyidae; genus Pholidichthys; species Pholidichthys leucotaenia. The sequence continues at coordinate 35,502,621 of CM035845.1, read as the reverse complement.
ATGCTTGCGCAGGCACGGCCAAACAAACTTTTCCGCCACTAGTTTCACCGACGCGCGCACCCCCGGGTGCGCCAGTGAGTGGACCGAGTCAAAAACACGGCGGCGCCACGTGGCCGGAACCACCGGACGTGGGCGCCCCGTCGACATGTCGCAGATCAGGGGGGGCATACCGGTTTGTAAACACTTGCTCTCCAGCCTCAACCCTGTTGGTCCAGACTGGAGCGCGCGCACGTCTGCGTCCGCCCCCTGGTCCGCTGCCATGGCTGCGTAATCTATACCCACGTGCACCGGGGCTGCGCGCGCCACCGTGCCGCTCTCCTGCGGTGCGGTCACGGTGGCCCGTTCTGCCTCTGCGCATGTTGGGGTCGTGAACGCGCGTGAGAGACAATCCGCTACTACATTGAATTTGCCCGCGACGTGCCTAATGTCAGTGGTAAATTCCGAGATTGCGGCCAGCTGCCTCTGCTGCCTGCCGGACCACGGGTCTGAAATTTTGGCCATGGCGTATGTGAGCGGCTTGTGGTCCACATAAGCGGTGAAGCACCGTCCTTCCAGCCAGAACTGGAAATGACGAATAGCCAAATGCAGCGCCAACAGTTCTCTGTCAAACGCGCTGTATTTTCGTTCAGCCGCGCTTAAAGATTTGCTAAAGAAAGCCAAAGGCTGCCAAACTCCGGCTACCTGTTGCTCAATAACGGCCCCTATGGCTAAATCTGAAGCGTCTGTCGTCAGCGCGATACGTGCTGCAGGGTCTGGGTGGGCCAGGAGCGCAGCGTCAGCCAAGGCTTTTTTAACCTCTGTGAACGCGCGCTCCCGCTCCGGGGACCATTCGACCGCCTGGGTCGGTTTTTGTTTTTTGAGCGCGGCATATAACGGTTGCATGATTTGAGCTGCGTGGGGCAGGAATCGGTTATAAAAATTCACCATCCCCAAGAATTCCTGTAGTGATTTGACCGTTTGTGGACGGGGAAAATCCGCTACCGCGCGTACTTTCTCTGGTAACGGAACCGCTCCCTCCGGGGAGACGCGGTGACCCAAAAAATCGAACCGCTCGACGCCGAACTGGCACTTGGCTGGGTTAACTATTAAGCCGTGCTCTCCCAGCCTCCTAAAAACTGCTGTGAGGTGCGTTTCGTGTTCGTCCTCTGAAGTACTCGCGACCAAAATGTCGTCGAGGTACACAAACACGAAAGGGAGATCGCATAACACGGCATCCATCATCCGCTGAAATGTTTGCGCCGCCCCTTTGAGACCAAACGGCATGCGTAAAAATTCGAAAAGTCCGAACGGGGTTATTACCGCTGTTTTAGGAATGTCCTCCGGTTGGACCGGGACTTGGTGATAGCCGCGAACTAGATCAATCTTTGAAAAAATGCGCGCCCCCGCCAGGTGCACCGAAAAATCCTGAATGTGCGGGATGGGATAACGATCGTGCGCCGTAGCGTTGTTTAGCCTGCGGTAATCCCCGCACGGTCTCCAGGAGCCATCGGCTTTCGGTACCATGTGCAGCGGCGAAGCCCACGGGCTCTTCGACCTACGAACGATGCCCAGCCTCTCCAGGCTGGCGAACTCCTTGCGCGCAATGGCGAGCTTAACTGCATCCAAGCGCCGAGCTTTTGCAAACACGGGAGGACCAGAAGTGGGGATAAAGTGTTTCACCCCGTGCTTCGCGACCGTCGCTGAAAAAGTGGGCACAGTGAGCGCTGGAAATTGGGTGAGGAGTGTGTGAAACTTACCACCTGCTGTAGCGACGTGGGTCTGTACTGGTGGCGGGGACACTCGAGCTGAACAGGGGAGAGAGTAAAAAGAGAGTGCATTTACCAGCCGTCTATTAGCAAGATCAACTAACAGATTGTGTGAACACAAAAAATCCGCGCCCAACATGTTGAAACTCACTGCCGCTATCACAAAAGTCCATTCATATGTGCGGCCATGTAAGCATAAAGGCAAGGTCCTTCTCCCGTAGGTGTTGATGTTCGAGCCATTTGCCGCTGTAGCTCCGCTACCGTGGGGTCCAGCCACCCGGTCCGCGTATGTTGGGGTGATGAAGCTCACTTGTGCTCCGGTGTCGATGAGGAACTCTCGTCCGGAGCGCGCATCCGTGATGTAGAGCAGCTTGTTGCATTCTCCGAGGGTCGAAGCTGCTAGCGACCCCCGGTCTTGCCGTTTCCCGAACTCCTGAAGATGCAGGGCGGCACACACCTGCGTGCCTTCTCTGCGAACCTCCGATGGTAAAAGCAGAGATCTTCTCCTCCGCTGTGTCGTGCCCGCGCCTCTGCCGCCGGGCTATTGGCTCCCCCTCGTCGCGGCCGTGTTGCCGCCGTCGTCGGCCAGTCTGGTTCTGCCGCCTCTGGCTCCCCGCTGTCTCGGGTCACTGCTGTGGTTGCTTGCCCGCCGCAGGCGTCCAGGATCCCATCTGCCTCCTGGGCCAGCTCCCGGAACTCCTCCAGGGTGTGACACTTTTTGCCGGCCAGCGTGCTTCTCGCATGCGCCGGGAGGTTGGAGAGGAAGATGAACTGAAAAATGAAATCATCGTTGTCCAACCCTCTCAGCTGTATCATCTCCTCCATCAGGGCGCTCGGCCTGTGTCCACCTTGGTCTAGCAAAGACAGGATCCTCCTCGCCCTCACTTCAGCCGAGGGGGTGAAAAACTTGATGAGGGTGGATTTCAGCTTGCCGTACCTGTCGGTCGCGGGTGGCTGCTCCACCAAGCTTTGCACGCACCGAGCTGTGCTGTTGTCCAGCTTAGCGATGACATGGTGGAACTTAGTGTCATCCACCGTTACTCCTGCGAGCGCGAACTGCGACTCTGCTTGCAGAAACCACGACCGTGGGTTATCCTGCCAGAAATCAGGCAGCTTAACGGCCACTGCGCTCGCCAGCTCTGAGCGCTGTGAGTCCGGGACCCTGAGAATTTCTTCGTTCATTCTCAACGTCGTCAGTCACCAATGTGGGGAGACTTGAATAACGAAACCGAATTGTCTTTCATTCCAGTTTATTCAAGAAATCATTCCACTGTCTGCTCTCATTCTTGAGCAGCGAACAAAGAGCGTGAACACACCAAAGTTCTCTCATTTAAACATTCTGACATCAAACCATTTCCCTCGTGGGGGAAATCACACATCTCTCTCAAAATCTCTTTATTCACATTCATTAGCCTTTTATTTACATAACTCCCCCTTCTCTCTTCCCGAGCCTCAGTGGTCAGGAAGTCTTCTGTCCCCTGTCCTCCGCAGGGGGTCCAGGCTCTGTGGCTCCGCACCGCAGGGGGCTGGCTCTCCTTCATCGTGGTTAAATCACATATGCAGTGTCCAACATATACATGTCTCACAACACAGCCATAGTGCCACCATTGGTGCCAACAACTGGCAATGAGTCTTTTACATCGCTGTTCAGGAATTTTGACCCACTCTTCTGTGCCACCTGAGTGGCGGCCTAGTTGGTAGAGCATCCGCCCCATAACTGGGAGGTCGTGGGTTAAAATCCCGGCCTGCTCATACCAAAGACCATATAAAAATGGTACTTTCCGTCGTCTAGCTTGGTGCTCACCATACTAGAACAGGGAAAGGAAAGTTAACACACAGAGCTACCAGAGGACTGCCCCCCCCCCCAAGTGTAGCTTTGACTACTCACAGTAGCTGTGTGGCCTAGGGTCAGTGAAACAGAGATAGGCTCTGCCCCCATACATCACATAGTGTCCCACATGCTGTGGAAGGGATTAACTTACTTCTGTGCAGAATTGTTTAAATTCATTGGAGGCCTTCACGAACTGATGGCTGGACATTCTCCTTCAGGATTTTCTGGTAGAGAGCAGAATTTATGGTTTCGTCAATTAGGGCAAGTCGTCCAGGTCCCGAAGAAGCAAAGCAGCCCCAGACCATGACACTACCACCACCATGTTTGACTGTTGATACGATGTTCTTTTTATGAAATTCTGTGTTAGTTTTATGCCAAATAAAACAGGACACATGTCTTCCAGAAAGTTCAACTTTTGTCTCGTCAGTCCACAGAATATTTTCCCAAAAGTCTTGTGGATCATCTAGATGTTTTCTGGCAAATGTGAGATGAGCCTTTATGTTCTTTTTGTCCAGCAGCGGTTTTTGTCTTGGAACTCTCTTTCTTATTGTTCCATCGAGGACCAGTGTCCAAGCTGAGACAAGTGAGGACTGCAGTTCTTTAGATGTTGTTCTGGATTTTTGTTTCTCATATGATCTTGAATTTCTTTTGATCACAGTGGGATGTGTTGCTTTTTGAGATCTTTTAGCCTACTTCAGGTTGCCAGACAGGTTCTATTTAAGTGATTTCTTGATTCATCAGGTCTAGTAGTAATCAGCGTTGGGTGTAGCTACTGAAACTGAACTCAGCTTTCAAAAAAATGTGGTTAATCACAGTTAATTCATGATGTAACAAGAGGGGCAATTACTTTTTCACATAGGGCCAAGTAGGATTGGATGTTTTTTTTTTTCCTTTAATAAATGAAACCATCATTTGAAAACTGCGTTTTACATTTATTCAGGTTATCTTTGTCTGATATTAAAATTTGTTTGATGATCTGAAACATTTAAATGTGACAAATATGCAAAAATATAAGGAATCAGGAAGGGGGCAAATACTTTTTCACAGCACTGTAGCTTAGGCATTAATGTATTAATTTTTTAGAGGAATAAATGAATGAACAGGGAACATGTGTGTGTGTTCCAGTGTGGATGTGGCACACGGGGGAGGCGTGGTGGGATGCTGTCAGTCTGAAGATTTTAAACTGCAAACCTCTTCTGTGACAAAGTATTCTGTCCACTAATCTGTCGTGTGTGTCAGTCATCACATCACATCATCATATCTCATGTCCATTTGTGGGAAAACAGCTGTTACCATGACCCCGGAGAAGAACCAGCAGGTGCACACATAACATTCATCATTATCAGTTTTTACAATTTTTTACCTCATTTACTGTCATTCTTAATTAATGTCATTCTTCACTGTTATTCTTTATTAATCTTGTCAGATTAATTCAAATTTAAAATATCGTGACAGTTGTTTTTAAATTAAAACACAGCAATTTTTTATTCAGCAGAGGAGATTAATTAATGGCCCTCAGCTGTGATGAGCAGCTCCTCTTTCTCAGTTTAAAAGAGAAGCTCGGATGAATGATAATATAACTGAAGGAAATTTTACAACTCTGTTAAAATCCTGGACAAAGAGAAAAACTGGCATAATCTCTGAATTGTAGCGCACAGCTCTGATCTGTGGATAATAATGATCAAATCTCCACAGTGCAAGCAAGGCTGTGAAGAAGGTAAAAAGCTCCTTGAAAGCTTCTTGTTCTTAAATGCATTTCCACTTTGTGAATGAGCCCATATTGTTCTCAGCTCAAAACTTGTCCTTCCATTTAAGCATTGTCATAATATTACGCCTTTGATGTCACGCCCCTGATTATTAAAGGGAATGAAAGCAAAGGCAGCGATTGGTTTATTTCACATTAAGCCCCAAACACACCTCTGAATAACTAAGAGCATTAGGACAGCCTCTCTGCATGTTGCGCCCTGGCAGAAAATTCATTTTTGCACTGTTGTAATAACAAAATGGACTTGGAAATGCCCATAAACATGCCCCCCACATCTGACAACTGATTACAAACTGCGCTGCTGTAATATGGCCCTATGTGTGGAAGAACTCTAACCCAAGATTTACACTGACTCCGGATACAGTCCGTTGCAAATGCAGTGCTTTGCAGCGGCATGGATGAGAACAGAGTTTGAAATACAAGATCATGCAAGAATTAGACAAAATAAGGCCAGATCTCGAGAAAGACCTGAGAGTGACTGAGATGAACCGATCGCCATCACGTGATAACAACAAGGAAGTGTGATGTGGCGGCTCCCCTCCTAGATTTTTGGGCTCTAAATAAAATGTAAGTAACCCGTTAATTTTAATTCTATGAAGTGTTTGTATGTTAAGTCAAGTTTTTACCTTTTCTGATACAGTGGTGGAGGAGGAGACCTGAGAAAATAACGGACGATCCTTAAAGCCTTAATTATGCTGCATTTCCCTCTAGTCCGCTTTGATCCGCGTACGCTTTGGACGAGCCCGGCACGCACACGGCGCTGTTCATGCTCACTTTTTTCATCTACCCAGGCCAAGCGGTTGACGCGTGCACACAACCATCATTTGTAGTTTCACTCCTGCCCGATAGGTAGCGCCAGGGCGATGACGCGCCAGGATTTTCACCAACAAAGAGCACGAGAGCAACGCACATCAACAACAATGGCATTGTACCATCGTCGGCCGAGCACAGCATAACATTGTACACCTCTCCTATATGTAGTACTGCACAAAAAATGCAATCTGTACTTGTTTTTCCAGAAAGTATGTATGTATGATTCATGTATGTTTTTATTCTCGTTTTCCGCCTCCTCATCTTCTTCGTCTACTGATGTATGCAGTGCCAATATCGCCACCTCGTGAATGGGACGTTCAGTCTTGTGCATGCGCTTTTCAACGCGTTCAGGTCGTGGGCAGGCGGCGCGGCCACAAAATTTGGTCTGCACGCGGTCGAGCGCTGTGGAAACTAGCGGAGTGGAGACGATGAAAATTTCGTCACACGAGGTTTCCGATTCCACGTATGCGGACAACAGAGGTGTAGCATGAAGCAGGCTTATGCCATTTTTAATGAACAAATGGCTATTAAATACCATGAGATACTGCTGGATTTCCTTGCGGATTGGATCTGCTATCTGTCAAAAATAGACTTGTTGCATTTCATTAGTGAATCGAATCGGACGAGTCGAACTCGTTCTGCAGTGGTCCAGACCAGGTGGGGATTAGAAAATTGATGAGAATGGGAACTATTTGCTGCCGAGGCTGGATCGCAGCCGTAACTTACTGCATCCGGAGTCAGTGTAAATCCTGAGTTACACTAAGAAACAAGCAGTCCTCTGCAGTAAACACAAGTTCTTACATGACAGGCAGAGATAAGTGTTAACTAGTCACATTTAATCAAGTATTCATGGTTTCAAGGAACGTTTTCACAAAATTGTACTTTGAGTAGTTTAATTGGAGGATGCTTTTTACTTAGGCATATTTTTGAAGAAAAGCTTCTATTTTTACTCAAGTACATTTTGTGGTCAATTTCACAGACTTGAAAAGTGGTTAGAAATGTACTTGTTTATAGTGTAGTAACCAAAAATGGCTGCATCTTCAGTCATTTTAGTGAATTTCTTATGATTAGGGTTATATTGGGGCAAATGAAAAGTTAATGTTTCTCAGAAACAAGTTCTCAAATTCTTGACAGCAAAGTCAAATCTACAAGAAAAAGTTGAAAATTTGCAAATAAAACTTGCAAATTTGTTAAAAAGTGGCAAATTTATAAGAAAAATATCTCACTTATGAGGAAAAAAAGACAAATTCATAAGAATAAAGTCTCTAATGTACAAGGAAATAGCATCACAAATTTATGAGAAAGAGATTCAAATTTACGTGAAAAATATCCAAATTTATTTTAACAAAAGGGAAAAGAAAATAGTAGTAATTTTTCAAGAAAACACCCACAAATTTCTGGGGAAAAATTGGCAAACGTGAAGGCGTACTCACTTCTCAAGTAACTTTTTCTAGATCCTCTTACTCAGTAATTTTTTGGTGCCTTGTACTAATGTAATGCTACTTTACTTGAGTCCAATGTTTGGATCCTCTAAGGAGACGTCAACTGTGTGAGGAATCTGAGGTTTGGGTTAATGTAATTTTTTTTAAACTTACTAGTTTTTAGGCAAGAAAGGAGGACATAAAAGCTGATGCCTGTCGTGTGACGGAATGTCAGGAAGAGTCTCTTGTGTTTTCTCAGATGCCTGAAAAAATAGATGGGTCAGAGGCTCATATCCTCCCAGGAAAAGGAGTGTTTACAGAACTGAGTAGGTTTATCTGTGCCACAGCCAGCCGGGCCACAAAAGCCAGACATCGTGTTCCAGAGTGGTCGTTCACTGGAGGATTTAACTGAGTAGCACAACAAAGTATAACATGATGGCAAAAATTATGGCAAAGATTTAAATAACATGGACTTCACCATCTGAAGCAGTCTCTGCTTTTCATGGTTAGCCATGCCATGGAGTCAAATCTGCTGCCACCATATCTACGTACATACGCTGGACCTTTACCAAAAAGCTCCGGGCATCGACGTGTCCCAGTATTAAAGCAACTCAGCACCCTTCTGCTCCTGCTGCCTCAAGTGAGAATAAATCACACAGAAGGAAGGAGTGAGGATGGAAAGAAGGAAAAAGGTAAAAGAGAGGGAGAGCCAAGAGATTAACGAGAAGATGAAGGAAAGGGGAAAAAAGGATGTGTGCAGGAGGAAAGGGAGAAAATAATGTATGCTTGGGTAGTTAAGTGGACAAATGTGAGCATGCTGAATCATAAAGCCATATCACAAACATGACCCAGTTTCTGCCGCACCGTAAATCAGGTCGGCATGTGTCCAATTAAACCAATTAAAGCTGCAGTGTGTATCTGGTATGAGCACATGAGTGTGGCTAAGAAGTGGGGACGATGCTCTGGAAGTCATCGAATAATAAGTCACCATCAACGATTCATAGGAAGTTACAGATTAGCAAAACTAAACTGCAGTGAATAAATGATAAAACAGCGCGTGTCTGCTCTCCCTAAAGACGATTTAACTACTACTGTGGGTTTTAGCTCAAAGAGCAAATGATTGACAGACATGAGGGGTTATGTCCCTTGTCAATTTTAAGTTATTTTATGATGAGCATCAATGATTTAGTTTAGTGTTGCTTTCATTGACTAATTAGTGAGAACAGATATGGAGAGCCAGTCACTGTGGACATCTGGATGAGCAGCAAATAAATAGGTCCCGCCAGAGGCAAAACACACATTATGTAACGTCATGCTAGATGAGTTCATGCTCGTGGGTATGATGTACAGAGGGCCAAAACGTTACTTCACTATCCACCTTATTCCTGGGGGTGCCGCTGTACAAACGATTATGGGCAGAGCTTCCAGTTTTGGCTGACCTACTGTTAAATCAGTCAGTAAGAGTGGAGTAGCAGGGGCAATTAAAATAGTGTTTTGATAAGTTTTTCAAATTCATTTTAATGTGTAGTCCACAAGCGTGTTTTGCACTCAAGTGGCAGCTAATTTCAGTTCTTCTAGTTTTTGTATTTTTTGAATGTTTTGGCGTAGTTCTGGTACTTGCTGGTGTTCGTGGTTGTGCCGATAGACTGGATAGATGGAGGCTTCTCACCACACAGTGACAGACGACATCCAAGCACGGTGTTGTGGCGTACGTCTGCTCTAAGGCAAATTTGATTATGACCAACATATTTTAACAAAATGCAGCAGACTTTATTGCGGTGGAGACGTGCTGGTCTGAATGTGCACTGCGTCATTATAAATACAGGCAACGAGAAGTCATAAATCATGACGCTTTCTTTGTTTGGTAGGGCAAGTCCCGGGAAAACCCCATGAGTGCCTGGTATCATTGGAAAGCTTAGAAATCGTACTTTCTAAAAAATACCTGTGTTTTTGTGGAAGACATAAATCCCGGCCGATCAAACGTGAATTTTCAACTTAGCTAAAATATAAACAAATCGTCTTTTTCTGGGTCAGTTTTCGTGCACTTCCTACAAATTAAATATCATTTTGAAGGTCCTTCAATACAGAATATGGAAAAAACGTTACATCAGTTTTGAAAATGTCCTCAAAGTGACTCATTTTACCAGCACAGGTCATTTGTTTACAGCGTTAGCATCTTAGTAGCAGCGCTAACTGACAGACCTACTGTGTACGAAGCCACTTTATAAGGTCATCTTCCCATCCCTCGATAGTCGTGGGAAGTGGTCTGATTATATTACTGCTTTGAGGTGCAAGAGGCCGTGTTCCCGCATTTCTGATGCTGAAGTCATTGTTTTTGAACAAGGAAAAGTGTCTCGTTTCAGTGACAACCATATGTTCTAAACTAGTACCGGAAATTGCTACCATAATTCACGCAAGGCATCATGGGGCCTAGGGATAAGGTGGATTAATAAACACAGACATAAATATTTATATTTGAATTTTTATTATGACAACTGTGCCCCTTGTATATTGCAGGGGCAAAAGATTGATTCCGCGTAGTATCGCAATATTTGGTACTCACAATGAGGCACAGTCCCTAAATGCATGTACCAATCTTTCATGAATTATATATAGTTATGAAAATGTTGCAGACTCTTACGTATTAATCAGTCAATTGAGGTTTCAGTCCAGGAAATGATGTAAAGTAAGTGTGCATTGGCAGGTGAAGTCATAGCTTGTCTCATGAGATTTTCAGCCAGGTGTACAAGTTAGGAAGCTAAAAAGTTAACTCAACTGTCAGGACTTTTTTGGATTTCATTACAAGCAAGGAACGAAAGATCTTCACATGACACATGCAACCCATATGGAGCACCGCATGAAAAAAAAAAAAACAACATTTGGAACACGTGCTGGCACACTCCTCTCAGAACCATCAAGCAGCAGCAGCAGCAGCGTTAGCGGAACACTCCACAGGTGGCGCCAAACCCCAGAGACAGTCAAGCCAAAATAACGCCCTTTAAAAATCAAACTTCAGACCCCCCCCCCCCCCCACACACACACACACACACCAAAACCACCTCCAAACTGAGAGCAAGCCAAGGACACAGTCCACCGCACTCCTCATACCCGAAGCCTGCCCTGGAACATCTCAGCAATTACCAAACAATGCTACACATTCATTCCGTCCACAATCATCTCTGCACAATCCCAACACATTCCAAAAGTATTTTACTTTGTGCTGCATTGGGGCAAAACTGTCAGACGACCCATCTGATTACATCTCTTTACTCCTCCTGACTTGAACGCGCAGCAGCGTCTCTCCAAAAAAGTCTGAACAAACAAATTAACATGTGTATCATCTAAATATGTCCAGGCTTACTGTATCTAGATATTTGGTGATCATTTTCTCTCTGGCACATTATCTGTTTGACGCAAGGCTTTGACATATACTGTATGTAAAATCGAACTGTTAGTATGCCTTATCAGGCACAATAAAGGCTAATGGCAGCTAGCACTACATTAAACAAACACAATAAATCCTATGAAAAAATGCAGACTTACTGGTTGAATAATATTCCCACCTTTTATGCACAGTGGCACGGGACAATGACTGAAACTGCATCAGTCCTTTAAAGCAGCTTAAAGGTAAAACCCATCTTAATTTGAGTGAAGTTTTCAAAGCAGCTGTCCAAAAATGCTAACTGGCACTGGAGACTAAGATGGCTGTTTAGAGCCGCCCTCTTCTTCCGAGGTCATAGATAGTGATTAGTCCTGATTGGCTTCCTGTTTTTGTGACATCACAAAAATGATGTTATCTTTTTGAAGTTTTGGATATTATAGGCGCATGAATACCCATGGGGACTCGCGGTGTGCTTTTGGGCAGCTGTATGCAGCTCGTGTCCCAGCAGAGGACAACAGTGGCAGCCCGTGTGCGCGCCATGCTGCTTTGCTGTGGTGCACGTGTGCCTCGCAAGTCCCAAGTTATTGTTTCGACCCCCCACAGTCACAGAAACATTGCATTGTAATTTTTTTAATCATTAAATCTTCAATACTACCATTTTCTAGTCAAATTTGCCGCCTTGCAGACTTTTGTGTGTGTGGTCCTCGAGGAGAGGCAGCGCCTCAGCATCCTTGTGGGCGGGATGAAGCCTTCTGTTTGAAGGAGGAAGAAAGGGGAAAAGATTTTCACAAGCAACTGTAAGACAATGAAAGTTTTTGGTGGAAAAACGGGCATAAGATACCATTTTAGACAATGTAGCTTTGTTTTTGAGGGGATTTACGTAAATCCAGCGCAGTGCATCTTTAAGAGTGCAGTTTTCATATTTGACTTGTAAATTTTTACAACCCCCCCCCCCCACCCCATGCACGCGCACACACACACACACACACACGCTTATGCCCTCATCTTGACTAGACTTGTGGTCATCACATCTGAAGCATAATCTGAAGCAGGACTGGTCAGCAGAATGAAACAGAAACAAAATGTTCTTTAGTCCTCACTACACAAACTATCAAAGTTAAATTTCTCTTCTATGAACACAGTGGCATTACATGAGATTTAAACCTCATCAACACGCATGTGAATGCTTATCAGCTGCATATCAGTAGACTGTTATTTGCATTTTTTCATTTGTCCTTGTAATTAATTAAACTTAAGTTATTAAAAGTTATAAAACAGGAAGAATGGCAGCATGTTTGCCAGGTCAGCAGTGGACAGTTTCCATTAAACCCCTAATTCATTCTCTCATGTTAGCAGTGGGTTAGGATAGGTCAGCAGAAACCTATAAAGTCAGGTCAAGTCAATAAAGTGTGTAAACATGCTTCGCCTTCATTAAAGACTGATCGTCAGTAACAGGCAACACGCCACACCATAAACAACAAAAGCTCCCCAGAGACTCCATAAGCATATATACAGCATTGCCTAGTGGCTTTATTGTACTTCAGTTTTGGTTTATTTTCATCTGGAACCATCCTTATACTCTGTCACACTCAGCGGCAGCGGCCTCTAACACTCACCACTTCATCTACAACAAATCTGTCCTTGATGACTTCATCATTTCCCATATTCATAGCACTGTTTCAAAGCTCCTGATTTATTATTTCCTGTGCAGTGACCGTACTGTAAGCGCTGACGGTGGGGGTGGGGGTGGGTTAAGCTTCTTCACTCCCGTGCAGACACAACACAGCGGGCTGCACTTGACATTCCAAAGAGGCTCTCGTGAGCGAGCGCATTCACCTTCAGTTAACCCTGGGACAAAACAAGTTTCCCCTCCTGTGATCTGCAAGAGCGCCCCAGCGTAGAGATAAGGCCGTCAATCACTGGCACAAACACGGTCGGGGGAGGCTGTCCTCACTCCGCTGCGCCATTCACTGGTGTGTGCACCTCATGATGTTTGGATTTTAGAGTATTTGCGAGATTGCCTTATTGACTAATGCTAATATTTGAAACGTCCTCTGTCTCAGTTTGCGCACTTGTGTTTGTAAGTGGAAGGGGAAAAAGTTTTAATTTGAACCATTACAAGAACCCCCACCACTCACTCCTCCTTCCTGTTTATCTTAATTTGTAATGCTGCTTAGCTTTGCATATTTTGTCCATTTGTGGAGCATCTTGACTTCTAGCAGCTTCATAAGTCAACTTCACGGCCTTCACTGTGACATCCGGTCAGACACCAGTGAGACGTCCAACAGAAAAGACAGGCTTTTCTCCTTAGGGACATCACTAACCAATCAGAAATGAAAACAGTGGAGCTACTCACTGAGTCCTTTTTTTTTCTGACTGTTTTAGTTCTGTTTTGGGTTTTTTGGGCTATAGTCTTACATTTTTGATCAGCTGATGAACAGCCTGTTTGAGTTTAAATTCAGTTTTCAATAAATTGCCTAGTCTCTGTTTTTGTCTCTTGTTCCTGCTTTGTCTTTTTGCATTTTGAAGCTTTACTTACAACCTCGTTACGATCCACCAGAGTAAAAGTTGAATACTTATAATATTTTTCCCCCAGTCTTAAGATTTGATCGGGAGCGTACATACAGTATAAATACATGTCTAAGGGCCATCATGTTAGAATGGTGACATCTTTGGAGTTGCTGTGTGCTTCCTCATAAATTTTAAAAATGTACTTCTGATTAACTTTTTTAGTTTTTTTTAATTTTTGTTTGGTAAGGAATCATACAAGGGGGAAAGGAAAGCCCCATGGGGGAGCACAAGCCAGGGTACTCCGAGTACCGGTCCCAAGCCTGGGTAAATGGGGAGGATTGTGTCAGGAAGGGCATCTGGCATAAAATCTCTGCCAAATCAATATGCGGATCATCACAAGTGAGAGTTTCATACAGTGAGATGGAGGCAGATGATCCACTGTGGCAACCCCAAACAGGGAGAAGCCAGAAGAAGAAGAAGAAGAAGAAATACAGTTGACAGTACGACACCCACTCACAACCGCATATTTGTTTGCAACTAAACACCTCGCAGCTGTTGAAGCCCAGTATCAAACCTCACCGTCATTTAGTGCTGAGGTGGGGAGCAAAAACTGTTCATCACAAAACTAGAGGGCACTCAGAAGATATGCAGACCCATGCCCTGTCACTTTCTGAGAAACAGATAAGCAGTGTGACAATTTTTGGACCTTGTGACCTTGGAGTTTGACCTTTTGACCTCAAAAGCAATGTGGTTCCATAATGTGTCCAGGTGTACCTCTGTACCAAGTTTGGTGATTGTATCTTCAGCCTTTTCATTTTTATTGCATGGACAAGCATGCATACAGACAGACAGACGCACATAAATTCACTACCCCCGCACAGACTATCATCGACATGGGTAACGAGAAATCAGGACTGGCTGTTACTCTTCAAGAATAGCAACTTAATAAACTCCTGAATAATGTAAACATTTAATGGTTCTAAAGCATCAGACTGAATCCAGATGTAAATGTTCAGGGTAAATGCACCAAGTGTTTTTAAGTGTGTTTAAACCAACAGTGATTGGAGCTACAGTTCCTTCAGCAACCACAAGGTGTCAGTAAAACCTGAGTTCAAAAAAGTTTCATAGCACCTTGACATTTTTTTTTTGTTAAACCTGCATTCATTCAAATATGAGTGCAGGTTAAAATCTTGAAAAATAAAAGTTAGTAAATCACCAGCTATCGTCTAACTATGTGCATTTTCATTACCGATACAATTAGCATCTTAAGTTTCAGGGGGATTAGCGCTCATATGAATGGGCTCATATGAATGCACAAAGTTAGTGAGCTTAAGTAGATACTGTAAGACGCTAGACATTTTGAGACACAGTGACCATCATTCTGCTCTAAACCGTCAACATCAATTGGAGCTTGTGGGAAGTGGAGTGCAAAGAAATCACAGTAAAACAATGGCAACTTGGTGTCAAAAACAACACCTTAAATCACAAACCCTATTAACCGCAGTCATTGTAATGCATTACTAGTGGTGTGCATAGTCGTAGCCACAAAAGAGAAAACAGTTGGTCCGTGCTAACTTCTTCCTTGAAACATTCCCTTCATAACGTCTCCCACAAAGTGACCAGACTGACTGGTAGTGTTTAGAGTTGACTTACCAGTAAGCTGCTGTCTAGAGACAGTCTCTTCAAGTGCTCTCGCCTCTCCAGGTGTCTGTTCATCTTTCCTCTGCCCTGCAGCGATCCACACACCTGGGAAGCCCTGAGGCAAGGAGGGAAGCAGGGTACAGGAGAAGAATTGAAGACAGGAGAGGAACAGTCAACAACAGATACCTCATGTTCACTAGGTCACGTTGCTCTTAAAAGGGATTCTACTTTTTTTTTTTACATGAGCTCAGAGTCCAAGTTAAGAAGTGCCGACAAAGAAACGCTTCAGCCAGCCGCAAAGCTAACACACTCCCATTTGTTTCAGTTTCTATGGCAGCACCTGCACTCCCAGCGGAAGCGTGGACCTGAGAGGACGCCGGCTCTCACCGTCCAGGCAGTCGGTCCTCAAACCCAACCCCAAACCCCAAGCTTCAGCTCTTTGTTTTTCTAGGCCTCTCCAAACAGTGCTGGGAACCAGTCGAACCTGGCCTGGCTAAGACCGCAGCAGAAGATAAACACTTCACTTCACGCATACTACTCCCTCACAAAGAGCCAGGGTTTTACACCGAGTAAGCACACCACTTCCTCACTGGAGAGGATGGGGTCAAAGGTCAGCCGCTGGTTGCCTCAGGGTGCACAGACACTGTCGGTGCAAAATCAAATCCTGGGTGCACCTTATGTAACCAAGACAGAAATTTAAGTACATCTCAATTAGACTTGTTCTCAGTGATTAAAGATGGAATATAATGTGTTTTCTTAACAGCAAAATTAAGAGGGTTTTAAAATTCCTCTTATGTGTTCTGGGGTCAAACAAAAGTCTAGATAAGATAAGCCTTTAATAGTCCCACAATGGGGTAATTCCAGGATTGCAGCAGCACAGGGATAGCAGCACTCAGAGCAACAGTAAATAAGATAAGATAATAAGAACAAATGAATATACATATGTACACAGATATATACACAGTGCAGGAGCATTGCAGCTAGATGGTATAGACAGCATTACGGTCTGTTAAGTTACCCTGCAGAATATGAATATGTACCCAGACAGTATATTTCATATTTGAATCAGCCGTGTTGTCACCCCCCAATGATTGATATTGTCCTAGTTGTATAATGGAGGGACCATTTATTGTACAAGGTTGTTAAGTTTTGTACATTCAATACGACCTCTGCGAGCAGCCCTGCTTAGGTTATAAAGTCTGACAGCCGTAGGTAGGAAGGACCTGCAGAACCTCTCGGTCTCACACCTAGGATGGCACAGCCTACTGCTAAATGAGCTCCTCAGTGCCTTCAGCGTGTCCTGCATGGGCTGGGACTCAGACCATCCTCCTCTCTCCTATTCCATCTACTGGGTCGAGGCGCCGCCCCAGAACAGAGCTGGCTTTTTTGATCAGTCTGTTCAGTTTCTTCCTGCTGGCTGCCGTGATGCCGCTGCCCCAGCAGACCACTCCAAATGGGATGGCTGATGCCACCACCAAATCGCAGAAGGTCTTCAGAAGTGCCCTTTGCACTCCAAAAGACCTGAGTCTCCTCAGGAGGAACAGCCTGCGCTGCCCCTTCCTGTAGAGCGTGTTGGTGTTGTGTGACCAGTCCAGTTTATCGTTCAGGTGAACACCCAGGTACGTGTAGGATGTCACCTACAAGGATGACACCTATTTGTCAAAAGAATAAGCAAAGCCATCTTATAAATCAAGATTCAACATTTCTTTTTTTTGTCATTTGCCTTAGGACTTGCATGCATAAGGAAATGAAATTTCCTCATCAGCTCCAGCAGTGCAAGGCAGTAATAAATAAATTTTACTTATTTAACCTTTATTTATACAGGGTAGTTCCACTGACAGGCAGCCTCTCTTTTTCAAGGATGCCCTGTTCTCACTCACACAGTCACACATTCACAGCAGGAAGCTGCCCAGTACAACCACAGACTGACCTGTGGCCACGGAGCAACTCCACTGGAGCGGTTGGGGTTAAGGGCCTTGCTCAAGGGCACCACAGTGGGGTTAATAAAAACAATAATCATAAAGCAATCATACAGATACGCTCTTTTCAAGATAGTTAATTCTAGCAGCGAGATGTATAAGGTCCCATTTTGGTCCAGGTTAGGTATGCGCTTTAGAAGTGACTAACATCAGGCTGTTTAAGGAGGAGCTTTGCATTTGCAAATGTTTGTGAATATATGAAAAGGTGGCACAGTCCATTTATGATCCCAGTAGCTTGTGAGGGGGGAAAAAACTGTTCAGCATCCTGCTGGACCTGCAACTGATGTGTCTGTACCTTTCCCAGACCAGGAAGCGAGGCTGTATATCAAGATACTCCCAATGGTGCCCCTGTAAAAGGTGGTGAGGTGAACGGGGGGGGAGCTGTTGTCTTCAGAGGGGGTGGAGCCACTGCTGTGCTGTTGTGGTGTTGGAGGTCAAGTCATCAGACAGGTGAACCCTCGGAAACTTCACACTACTGACCATCTCAACTTCGGCCCTGTTGATGTGCAGCAGTGAATATTGTTACCAACCTCCTGAAGTCAGTCACCATTTCATTTGCCTTATTCACATGAGGGTGAGGTGGTGGGATATGCACCATACTGTAAGCCACTCCACCTCCAACCTATATGCAGAATTGTCGTCATGGATGAGACCCACCACTGTCATGGCATCAGCAAATTTGACATTGTGGTTACTGGTGGAGCTTGTGAGATATCTATTTTAAAGTGAAGTGTAAGATGGTGACACGCACCTCCGGTGACGTCTCCGCCCCGCCCTATATAAGGCCAGGTTGGCCATCTTACTTTCTCTTATCTTGCCTAGACCTTGGCCGGTACTCTGTAGCTGTCAACGTGACTGAGTTAATAAAGGCTGTGTTCAAAGTCACCTTGCCTCTTCTGTGAACCAAGAGTAGTTGCAGACATAACATTGGCGACGTCAAATTAAACAATGGAGGCGTGCATTGCTCCTACTCACCCGTTTCTCGAGGTGCCCAGGGACCTGCCGGTGCCCTAGCCTAGGTGGTTCGAAGCCTTCCAGAACTACGTTGCCACGCTGGGTCTCGGGGAGCTCGATAAGCTAAGAGCCCGGGCACTCCTGGT
Source organism: Pholidichthys leucotaenia (assembly GCA_020510985.1). Taxonomy (NCBI): domain Eukaryota; kingdom Metazoa; phylum Chordata; class Actinopteri; order Cichliformes; family Pholidichthyidae; genus Pholidichthys; species Pholidichthys leucotaenia. The sequence continues at coordinate 35,484,433 of CM035845.1, read as the reverse complement.
TCACAATCTAGGCATAGAGGGCAGTGAATCCTGAGAACGCTCGGTGCTTCCGACACATACGAAGAGGTAGCAGAGCTGCTAGCTAGCCACCTCCTCACCTCGGATAATGTGACGGTCCGGAGGATCCACTTTCGGCAGCGACATCAAAGGGTAGGTGAACCCGTCTGGCAGTTCGTCACCGATTTGAGGCAGCTAGCTAGTGAGTGCCGTTTTGGAGCACTGAAAGAGGAAATGATTTGTGACCAGCTGGCAGAGCATACCTGTAGCGCCACATTGCGGGCTAGGCTACTTACGGCACCAAGTGAACTCACATTAGCCAGAGCCATCAAGCTAGCTCTCCAAATGGAAGCTGCGGACAAGCTAGCTCTGGAGCAAACCGGGCGCCAGTCACAGCAGCCGCTAGAGTCTCTTGTCGCAACAAATGCCACGGACCTGGAAAGCGAAGATAGCTGGGATGATGAGGAGACAGAAGCCAACGCCACCAGCCGGGGGTCGGCCCCAGGAAAATCCCTTTGCATGGGTTGTGGGTCTGCTAAGCACAGAAATAGGGCTAAGGGCTGTCCAGCGAGAGGAGCATGTTGTAACAGATGTGGTCGCTTGAACCATTTTGCCAGGGTGTGCCGTGAAGTTAAGCAGGAAAGACCACGGGATAAATCGCTCAGCCCGCCCCCGACAACCATCCACACGGTGTCCCCCAACACGAGCAGGTACATGTTTTGCACAGTGGGGCTGGACGACGTGGAGCTGCTGCTGTTGACTGACATGGGGGCGGTGGAGTCATTGCTGAATTGGGCCACGGTGAAGAAGTTTTTTTCCCCACCACAGGATTAGAGGTAACCCAACACTGTTGTACGGTTATGGAGGGGGAAGGCTAGACACGGTCGGGACTTCGAAGTTGACTGTTCGGTACAAGTCTGCGACGGTGACCAACTTCACGTTCCATGTGACAGCACGGGGCGATAACATCATGGGCTGTGATTTATTTTACGGAATGGGTTTCGCCATTAAAGATAACGGGGGGTCTATGACTATGAGGGCGCACATTACAACAGCATTAGAAGAGGTGGGGGCAAGACCGAGAAGCACGGAGGATCAGCATGTTCGACATCAATGTCTCAAGCCGAGCCGGGCCCCGTTGAGGGTCCTGGATCGGGTTCGGAGTCGAGATGAGGAACGTCTGTGGTGAAGATGGGCCAGACGACAGCCTGAGGAGAATCGGGAGTGTCTGCGCATAGTGGAGAAACTGGGCGCAGCGCACTTCAGGCTGTCTGGCGGCTCGGTGTGGCATGCGAATCCGCTTCGGCGTGTCTTGGAAAAGACTCAGGGTGACGAGGCTGGACGTGGGATGAGGTCGATGGTGAGGAGGAGCGGCTTCAGCGTCTGGAGGATCAGCCATCACCCCGGGGACCGGCAGTTTCCAGGGGCGCATCTGCTGAGAGGGTGCCCTGGGCCCCCATGCCAGTTATGCCTTTTTACCTGAAGACTTGGGTTGCAAATAGTATATGTTGAAGTTCTGTTATTGTTGTTGTCGATGGTGCTGTTGTTTTAAAAAAAAAAGTTATACTGTATAAGGGATTATTTTGGATTTTTTTTTTTCTAGTTTAGAAGCACAGCATACAATTTTAGTTATTAATGGACTTTCATTTACTCTAGCAGGTGGCAGAATAATCCACCTTGCCGTGTGAGTAGGACAGCAGTCCACCCGTCCTCCCTATTTTAGATTTTCTTGTGTGAATGTGTTCGGCCATTTAGAGAAGTTAGTTTTCGTTCGTTAGTGCGTGATTCGGGTCCCAAATTGGGGAGGGTCTTAATTGTGTGAGTGGTTATGGACTTTTTTAAAGGGGTGGGGGTGTGAGATATCTATTTTAATGTGAAGTGTAAGATGGTGACACGCACCTCCGGTGACGTCTCTACCCCGCCCGATATAAGGCCGGATCGGCCATCTTACTTTCTCTTATTTTGCCTGGACCTTGACCGGTACTCTGTAGCTGTCAATGTGAGTGAGTTTAAAAAAAGCTGTGTTCCAAGTCACCTCACCTCTTCTGTGAAACAGGGTAATTGCAGACGTAACAGAGCTGACAGTGCAGTCGTGGGTAAGCAACCTGAAAAGCAGGAAGCTCAGAACACAAGCCTGATAGACCCGGTTGCAGGTGCCAGTATCCACCTTCAGCAGCCTCAGCTTTTCCACCAGATGATTGGAATGAGAGTATTGAATGCTGAGCTGCAGTCTGTGTAGAGGAACCTGGTGTAGGTGTTTTTCTGCTCCAAGTGAGACAGGGTAAGGTGAACCTTGATGGAAATGGCATCCTTAATGTTACATTGTTAAGTAGTTGTCGTCTTTCGTGCGGCCTTTCTAGGTTACGTTGCTACGTTTGTGACTAACTGTTCCACCATCAGTGGAAAAACTTACAGCAGATGGAAATCCTGATATAAATGACATATATTGTATAACACAAGGCATGCCAAAGTGCAAATAATGCCAAAAACTCAACACAGCATGTCTGACTAAAAATGGTGCTCTTAAACAGGGCTATCTTATTATTTGGCATTGTACTTTTAAATGTAGAGTTAAATTGCAGAAAAAAGTGAACTTGTCATGCCCGGTGAGACCACACTGCAGTTTCTCTTAATTGTCTGTGATTGCCTGCAGCTGTTCCTCATTGCATACCTGCCTCCTCATGTGCCTTTCTGTAATACTTGCCTGTCTTGCTCATTTGTGTCTGGATATCCTCTGCCTGCACCCACCTGGAAAACAAGTAAGGATCAATTATTGTAAATTCACTAACTCACAATAGGAAATCTCCATCCATCCTCCTCCCTGCTCTATATTTCCGGATCCACTCACCACCTCCATCTGCAACCATACCTATGTAGAAGAAGACTCCTCCTCACCAATTTCAAAGTCCTCCAACCTGTAAGTGAACAATCAATACTCACCTTTGTAATATATACACCACTGGTTCTCCACATCTCTCCCAGGAACTGGACCCTGTTGTCATCTCCTCACCCTAATGTAAGAATTATTCTCAAAGATCAGTTGTAAATCAATACTCACCCAAATGCTCACATTCAGCCTTTTCCTCTCCTGTATGTCTGACCTCTTCCAGAGTCACTACTTACTGTTCATATAAAAATACAAACCTTGCATCTTTGCCTCTGTGTGCTTGTTGTTGTATCTGCTACTGGGTCCTGAATACAAACATGTCAGAACTTCAGTCCATTCTCCATTTCTACAAACTCTCAAAAAAAAAAAGCAGCTGAGCCAGTGACCTGTTTGAATGTCAAGCATGAGGTACAATTCACTTATTTGCCCAGGGTGTAATTAAAAATAAGGGGTTTACATGGTTACAATGAGTATCTTCTTTCTTTCTTATAGCCAGTAGCAGGCAAGTAGGCAAGTCTTCTGGCTGTAAGCTACATAAAGGTTTACGAGAACATGGCTATTCTTCTCAGGTGATTGGCTTTGTTTTTTTCTGTGTATTCTTTACTGTCAGTCACTAACTTCAATTCTACTTTAATGCAAGCAGATGGTAACTATTTTAAAGGCATTTATGGGAACATTTGTCAGTGCAGTGTGTTAAGTGATACAGTGGTACTGTAGGGCCTTGGGGAAGTCAGATTATTTAGCATCTCAGACAGAGACAGTGAATAAGCATGGGAGAACAATGCCCAGGGAGTTCCTGGCAAGACAGCAGGAAGGAGTCAGGGACATAGGGGGTTGAATGCAGTGTAATGTAAATGTCATGCTGTGTGATAGGAAATGCCATGAAACGTGTGAAGAGAGAGTTGAGTTAACTGTGGGGAGCTTGTTGAAATGATTCAGTCTGTTCTGTGCTTGTGAGATGTGAAGTGTGTAATAAACCGTCTGTTCATGAATCTGCCTCTTATTTCACACACTCCACACTGGTGACCCTAGACGAATTATGGAACACGAGGCAAGAACCCCGGAGCCGGCCCAGTCGGGAAACCCCAGCGATGCAGCAGCCATCCCACAGACAGCCCGGACTGGAGCCCCCAGCAACGCATGTGCGGTTTAAGTCAAGCTACCAGACTTCTGGCAGCACAACCCGCGCTCTTGGTTCCACCATACCGAGGCCCAGTTCGCCCTCCGGGGAGTAACGGCAGACGACACCAAGTTCTACCATGTGGTAGCAGCGCTGGACTCCCGCACAGCCCAGCAGGTAGCGAGCCTGCTCGATCAGCCTCCAGCCCACAGCAAATATGAGGCGCTCAAGGCTGCGTTGACCCGGCGCTACACGCTCTCGTAATGTGAGAGAGCGAAGAGGCTCCTGGGGTGGACCGAGTAAGGAGATGGTTCAGCCGTCGACCTGATGGAGAAGATGTTGGCGTTAATGGGCACGGACGACGGGCACTTTCTGTTTGCCCACCTTTTCCTCTGGAACCTTCCAACGGAGGAGAGAGCGGTTCTGGCCAATTCGCCATTGCTGGCCGCGCGTGACTACCGTGCGCTAGCCCAGGAGGCAGACCGGATCATCCTCACCACCTGGGCGATCACTGTCAATGCGGCGGCGGCGGCGGAGCCCAGCGAGACGACCAGAGGAGGTGAGGAGCCACCGACGGTAGCGGCAGCAGGGGCCAAGGAGCGCCAGAGAGACACACTCTGCTTCTACCACCGCCGCTTCGGAGAGAACGCGCGCAGATGCGCGCCACCGTGCCAGTTCAAGCGCTCGGGAAACGCCAAGGCCGGCAGTCGGTAGCAGCTGCGACCGCCGGTGAAGAGAACAAGCTGCTCTACGTAACGGACTTTTTTTTTTTTTTTTTTTTTTTTTTTTTTGTTACTTATTTGTACCCGTAGGTAGACTTGGTTTGCAGTCTGGTGACAAGCCACTGGCTGCTGATCGCTGCGTGTGCGAGCGCCCTAAACCTACATGTTTTCACGGACTTGCGCTCAGGGACTTGCGCTCACGGACTTGCGCTCAGGGAGACGCTTCCTCGTTGACACCGGAGCCCAGAAGAGCGTCATTCTGCCGTTCTGCGCTGACCGGCTGGCAGGACCTAGCGGCCCCAGACTTGTGGCAGTAAACGGCTCGGAGATTAAGACATTCGGTGAGAGAACACTGGCCTTATCTCTACATGGCCGCTCGTACGAGTGGACTTTTATCATAGCAGCACTGTGTTGCCCGATCCTGGGCACTGATTTTCTGTGTGCACATGGTTTACTTGTGGATGTTACTAACAGATGCCTGGTTAATGCACTATCCTTTGAATCTCTCCCCTGTATAGCTCGAGGGACCGGGCCAACAGCACAAGCCAACGTCACAGATCCAGGCGGTAAGTTCCACGCACTGCTCACTCAGTTCCCAGCACTCACGGTCCCGACATTTTCGGCGGCCATCACTAAGCACGGGGTGGAGCACTTTATCTCCACCACCGAGCCACCCGTTTTCGCAAGACCTCGGCGCTTGGACGCAGCTAAACTGGCCATAGCGCACGAAGAGTTCGCCAACCTGGAAAGGTTGGGCATCATCAGGCGTTCGAACAGCCCATGGGCATCCCCGCTACACATGGTCCCTAAGGCTGAGGGCTCGGGGCGACCGTGCGGTGATTTCCGCAGGTTGAACAACGCCACAGCACACGACCGCTACCCAATTCCCCACATACAGGATTTTTCCGTTCACCTCGCCAGAGCACGCATTTTTTCCAAAATACATCTGGTCCGCGGTTACCACCAGGTCCCAGTGCGCGCGGAGGACGTACCCCAAACAGCGATAATAACTCCGTTCGGTTTATTTGAGTTCCTGCGCATGCCATTCGGGTTAAAAGGTGCGGCACAGACGTTCCAGTGTATGATGGATGCAGTGCTGCCCGTTCATGTTTGTCTACCTGGACAATATCCTGGTAGCCAGCGCGTCCGAAGACGAACACGAAACCCACCTCAGGACGGTTTTCCGGAGGTTGGAGGAGCATGGGTTAATAATCAACCCAGCGAAATGCCAGTTCGGCGTGACGGAGATTGATTTTTTGGGGCAGCGCGTCTCTCCGGAAGGAGCGATCCCATTGCCCGACAAAGTGCGCGCCGTAGCAGATTTTCCCCGGCCTCAGACGGTCAGGGCGCTGCAAGAATTTTTGGGGATGGTAAACTTTTATAACCGTTTCCTTCCCCGCGCGGTGTGGCTCATGCAACCATTGTACGCCGCGCTCAAGAGACAGAAACCCACGAATGGGGTCGAATGGACTCCGGAGCGAGAGCGGGCGTTCTCGGAGGTTAAAGCAGCCCTGGCAAACACCACACTGCTGGCACATCCGGACCCGGCGGCCCGGATAGCGCTCACCACCGACGTGTCAGACGTGGCCATAGGGGCTGTCGTAGAGCAGCGTGTCGCCGGGGCTTAGCAGCCGCTCGCCTTTTTCAGCAGAACTTTGCGCGACAGTGAACGTAAATACAGCGCGTTTGACAGGGAGTTGCTGGGCCTCCACCTGGCCATATGCCACTTCCAGTTCTGGCTGGAAGGGCACAGCTTCACCGCGTTCGTGGACCACAAGCCACTAACGTTCGCGATGGCCAAGGTTTCAGAACCGTGGTCGGGCCGGCAGCAGAGACAGCTGGCCGCAATCTCAGAGTTTACTACCGATATTTAGCATGTGTCGGGTAAACTGAATGTGGTGGCGGACTGCCTCTCGCACGCCGTGGTGGCCCCAGTCTACGTGGGGATAGATTACGCAGCCATGGCCGCGGAGCAGATTAGCGATGCAGACGTGCGCGCGCTCCAGTCTGGACCAACAGGGTTAAGGCTGGAGAGCAGAGTACTGCAAGATGGCATGCCCCCCAATCTGCGATGTCTCCACGGGACGCCCGCGTCCGGTAGTCCCGGTCGCGTGGCGCCGCCGTGTGTTTGAGTCGGTTCACACTCTGGCGCACCCAGGAGTGCGCACGTCGGTCAAAATGGTGGGAGAGAAGTTCGTGTGGCCGAGCCTACGCAAACAAGTGAAAGAGTGGCCTGCGGCCTGCGTGGCATGCCAACGAGCCAAGGTACACAGACACACGAAGCCTCCCTTGGAGCCATTTCGGGTACCGGCTAAGAGGTTTGACCATGTTGACGTGGACCTCGTGGGCCCCCTCCCGCCATCACAGGGGTGCACGCACCTCCTGACAATGGTGGACCGCACCACGTGCTGGCCAGAAGTAGTCCCGCTGGCGGCAACCACGTCCGCGGACGTAGCACGCGCTTTTTTAACAGCATGGGTGGCGCGTTTTGGAGTCCCGTCGGACATTACGTCCGACAGGGGCCCTCAATTTGTTTCCGACCTCTGGTCCACGATGGCCCGCAGCCTGGGTGTTGCAATTCATCGCACAACCGTGTACAACCCACAGGCCAATGGGTTATGCGAGCGTTTTCATAAATCACTGAAAGCAGCACTCAGGGCTTCACTGACGGATGCAAATTGGGTGGACAGGTTGCCGTGGGTTTTATTGGGGTTGCGCTCCGCGCCAAAAGAGGATTTGGAAGCTTCCCCGGCAGAGCTGGTTTTTGCACAGCCCCTACGGCTGCCCGGGGAATTTCTGCCAGATAATCCCGCGCCGGACAGCTCCCCGTCTCAGCTTTTGCAGCGGAGCGCAAACACAGGCACGCTGCCGGGCCCGGCCCACCACTGTTTTCCGCGTGCTTTTGTGCCTAAAACTCTGAAGAACGCGGAGTTCGTGTTCGTCAGACATGACGCCCCCCGCCCACCATTGTGCCCACTCTATGATGGACCGTTCAGAGTGTTGGAAACAGGGGATAAGCATTTTTTGCTAGACTTGGGAGGTCGGCAGGAGAAAATTGGCATAGACAGACTCAAACCCGCCTTTGTAGCAGCGGACGAGCAAGTGCTGTTGGCTAGGGCCCCTCAGCGTGGAAGACCCCCACGGAGAGCTCCCCAGAGAAGTGATCCACCAGAGCAGCCACACAGACAGAGCGAAGTTCCCCCCCCTCGCCACGGCCCACCCGCAGTCAGACACACTCCCAGCAGCCCCCCGCCAGCACAGCAGCGCCACGGAGGCGGTAAACCCCAGTTACAGCAGATATGGGAGGAAACTGAAGCCAAGAAAGCATATGGACTGATGTTCTATCTAAGATGCTGGGGGGGGGGGGGGCGGTGTAGGACCTTGGGGAAGTCAGATTATTTAGCACCTCAGACGGAGACAGTGAATAAGCATGGGAGAACAATGCCCAGGGAGTTCCTGGCAAGATAGCAAGAAGGAGTCAGGGACATAGGGGGTTGAATGCAGTGTAATGTAAATGTCATGCTGTGTGATAGGAAATGCCATGAAACGTGTGAAGAGAGAGTTGAGTTAACTGTGGAGAGCTGGTTGAAATGATTCAGTCTGTTCTGTGCTTGTGAGATGTGAAGTGTGTAGTAAACCGTGTGTCCATGAATCTGCCTCTTATTTCACACACTCCACAGTACTTGCATTTGTTTCCTTGCTGCCTGGCAATGATGACTACAACAAGAGGGAATATGCACCTCTGAGGACTGCTGTGTTAAGATTAAGGAATAACTAATGTCTTCCTTTCACTGGTACAATGGATAGAGCAGCTCCTGCTTCCTCCATTTTTTTTTTCCAGCTCAGTTCACCACAGGTAGCCTCTTCCTGTGTGTCTACATACAGTAAATTCCAGCCTAGCTACACCACTATCACAAGGAAACCAGTGCATAGAGAGAGGTCCATGCAAATTAAGTGAAAGCAAAGTTTATAGCTATTCCATCCGAATATGAATGCTCACTTTTTTAACCTCACACACTATGTCGTCATCCCATTTAGAGTAAAATATGAAATGAAATTGGTAATCTTTTGGGGTAGGGGTACTCTGAGAAGTCTCTAGAACACAGAAATCCCAGTGGATGACAAAGTAAAGGCAAACCTTGTTACATGCCTATATAGATGAACCACTGCTTTACTTATGTCTTTCTTTCATTTTCATCATTATGGACTCATATAGGCCATATGCATAACTTAAGCCATGCTGGATTTTTGGTGTTTTTAAAGGACTGCGTGATGGCATGGGTACTATAAAAGTAATATTGATTTATAAAGCATATTTTAAAAGAACAGTAATACATGCCAAAGTGCAATACAATAAAACATGTTTTGCACATGACAAACAAGACAAACACACATGCCCATCCATCCATCCATCTTCTACCGCTTCACATGCCCATCGTTATTATACAGATAATAAAGTTGATCATTTATTATGTTTTTTTTCTATGTTTTGGGGGTTTTTTTTAAGATTGCAAGGATTTTTTTTTTATTTTTTTTTGGTCCTGTCAGGCAGCTAGGCAAACAGAACAGGGATCTGTCACCCTACTGTGCCAAAACAGATTTACTTTGCCAAGAGGAGCCTATACAGTGCCTAACTTTGCACTGTATATTGTTGTAAACTCCTCCTGTAATAACTTTTAATACTTTATTTTAATTGTTTAGAGGATTTTTGTTAAAATAAGAAAAGCACACCTGCTTTCATAAATTCATCTTTCTGCTCAGGTAAGTTACATTAACTTGTCTCACAAATATGCATTAAGCTGCTCTTTATGCATCTGCTGCAGGCTCAAGCTACTGCACCCCTGTCTAAAGCTTCAGCAGCACGACTGCACTTCTCAAACGCCCCTACACATCAACATGGCATGTTCCATCCACTACCGATCTGCCAAGTCCATACTTATTGACATGGAGCTGCAGACATCAGATTGCGTGCATTTTTTGTTTCAACAAGATCCCTTTGAAACATGACATAGCCTTTTTCTGACCCACTTCTGAACGGCCCCTGGCAATCTGGTGCTGACAGGAAGTTGCCTAATCAGTGAACAGGATGTGAAAAGCACTGTCTTTAATGACACAGAAACATCAGACTCCAGCCTGTCTCGCTCAAGTCTGGCTTCGTAACGACTAATTGTGAAAGTGTTTTTCAGCAGATGAAACGGTGGCCTGTGTTTAGATTGTATTTCAGCTTGGTCCCTTTCCGTTGGAGATTAATCGGAGGAAGTAAAGCCTGCAGCCTCCCTTGGATTCAGAGATAAAGGGGTTATAGGAAATTGAGAGTAAATGATTAAAATGGATTATAGTTCAGTACTTGATTGCACAGATCCCCACAACAATCACAATTTTCCTTTGGGTATACAGTGTGAGGGATGAGTAGTGGATCGATCTGAAGTGATAAAGATGAAGCAAACACCTTAAAAGTCAACTATCAGGGGCTTTCAAATGCAGACAGTACAATGCATGAGCACGTCCACATTTTGACATTTAAGCAAACTAATTTGTGCTTTATCTTGCTGCTGTCAGTAGCCCTAAATCTCAGTTAATGTCCAGAACAGCTACGAAGAAAAACGTTAAAGGCGTGTTTTTAAGACAAACAGCTGAAAGCAGTACAGTTAAACCAGTTCCTGAAATGTTCAGCTCTACTTGATCACTGTAAGCGCTTTGAGATGTCACTTGATATGTTAAGTGCCATATAAATCTAATCCATTATTATTATTATATTATGCTCATTTATAGCCAAATCGCCGCAGTGATTGATGCTGCATTCTTGTGCCTTATTTATAAGCCTTGTCAATAAAATATAAGGGAGACCAAAGGTGGGAGGAAAAAATGAAACCAACTTGAAAGCTTCAAATAACTGTGATGCTGGTTTAAGGTCAAATTTCTCAGCCCCAGTATCAATTGTGTATTTGGCTTTTGTTTTAATCTATTGTCTGTTTCAGGGCAAAATCAATGCCACACAACTAAAACACCTCAGAAGAATATCAGCCGCTGCCGATGGCTTATTTGCTGATAGCCGATATCAGCCAATAAGGTGAATATCGGCCGGTACTGATGTTTACAGCCTGGTACAAAACCAAAAGTCCAAAAATCACAACATTCATCAGCATTCACCACTCTGTGAGATACTACCCCTAAGCAGGATTCAAGCTGCACCTCCGCTGTCCGTGTCCGCTCGACTGTGAGGCTTGTGTGACAAAATTTACGTCATCGTCTCCAGTCCGCGGATGTCCACCGAGCCCCTCCGCGAACGTCCGCGTGCAGCCCAAACTTTCTGACCGCGCAGCCTGACTGCGTTGACTGCACATGTGCAGGTGACGCTACCAACACAGCATACAAAGTCAAAGTAGGCGAAGAAGACAAAGAGGAAGACGAGAATAAACATACATGAATCGTTTTGCAACAGCAGCAGCTTGAGCGGAGAAGAGCACTGAAAAATGGTAATTCCTCCTTTTCCTTGAAACGACGCCATTGTTGTTGCTACGAAAAATGTGCGTTGCTCTCGCGTTTATAGCCAGTGAACAAACTGGCGTGTCAGCACATTTGTGCTACCCATGGGGCTGGGGCGAAACTACAAATAACAGTTGTGCGCCTGGTAGACTAAAAAAAGTGAAGTATATACAGAGCTGTGGGCGCGCTGGCCTCGTCCCAAAGTGGACCAGAGAGGAAATGCAGCATGAATCCAGCTTGAGGGTTAAAAAAAAATCTGATTTGAATCACTTCATGTTGTTAGTGTGCACCTAGCCTTAGCGACTAATGGCCACAGCAAATAGTGAAACACAGATTTAAGTACTGCCTTATCCATCCATAGATATGACTTTGCTGTAGACAAGAGTTGGAGGAAACCAAATGGCCCATCCGCAGCTGTAGCCCATGTCCGACTCCCTCTCAGTTCCCTGAGATTTACACCAAAGGCAATTACTGATATGTTTAACTGGTCTAGTGTTGACCTACGTGGAGTGACACGCGTCAACGCCTATAGTCCACACGGCCCCCAGCCAGTCGACAAGCCAGCCAGCGGGAAGGAACGGATACAATCAAAGCAGGCCAGGAGGACGCTGACATCTGGGAGTCTTTGTGCTGTAGGCCTAATTAGATGCCCGGGCGAAGGAGGGAGGCAAGGCAGGACCGGTGTGTGTGTGTGTGTGCGTGCGTGAGTGCAACAACAAATGGGGGTTTGAGGTGGAAGCGGGGTGGGCTGGGGGTGCTCTCTCTTTTTTTAACATCTGCTCCAGGAACAAGGGAGGACCCAGCTGAGGTCACAAAGCCCCAGACAGCTCTAAACTACAACAGGGATAATGTGAGGGGATAACAGCTTAATGATAACACTTAAACCTATTGAGGGATCTCTGCACTGAAAACAGACTGCAGTGCCCCGTGGATAAATGGCAATAATAAGCCCAGATAGTCCATGAATATGGATCTCCATGGCTCGGATTTGATACTGTTCCTTTTGTGGGGTGGGATGAATTAGGCAGCTGCGTGTTTATTGCAATCAACGGCGTTTTAGCTGGGACTCTTAACTGCCGAATAATCGTACAGTAAAAGAGGACCGGCTGAAGAAACACTGCTCCTCCACCCTTTGGCTTTTGACTTGTGTGTGTCACAGAGATCACACTCTTCCACAAGTGACACAATGCTGCCCTTTGTACTCAATATAGTGAGGCACTCTCCCATGCATACTCTCACTTCACACCACAAGCTAAGAAATCCCTGTCAGGCTTACTTCAAACAGGGGGGTGGCCTGAACTTTGGCACTCGTGCAAAAAAATGTTTAACTGAGCAATAAGAAAGATCCACTCTGTACATTTACTTTTGAACTGTGAATTGGATTTGTTTCGTCACGTGCTATATATTAAAATGAAGTAGGGTGAGACAAATGCCTGCGTGGTGCGTGAGTTTTCAAACTGGGCTCACATCCATCAGAAACATTTTGGAGGTCCCCAAAACAAAACCCTCATGTCTAAATAGTGACTCTGTGATCAATAACCCTATTGCCCAAAAGACAAGTGTGCCAGGAAGTGCCCAGGCCTGAAAATGGATGATGGCTAGAGGAGATTGGACATTGATTGGTGCACCCCCCCCCCACCCTTGCCCCAGGAACCAATTCATCTAGAAACCATGCCCCACGCCTGGTTTAAATGAGCAGGGGAGCCTGAAACAGGGTCACCGTAGCGGCATCCCCAATGGTACAGATCCTGTTCTTTTTATTTTTCGTCTGAATGATTCATCCAGTTTGCCACGTCCAGGGAGAATGAATGGACGGATGAATGAATGAAATCGGGGCGATTATATGTTTGAGTCTCACTTTAATGCGCTTGTTACATGGAGGGGCGAATGACTGGGAGGGGACATTTTGGTGGGGGCGGCTGCAATTACTTTCCATTCATTGAGGGGAAAACTGAAGCGTGCGATTGTCTAATGCGGGGTTTTAATGTGCGGAGAGAGAGGTCCATCTGTATTCTAGCAGCACAGATGGTGTATGCTGATCGGATGCTATGAGTCCCTCTACTGGCCGGCCCGTCTGATCCCACCTCTGCATGAGCCCTGGTACAGTTGGCACCTCAAACGGCAGCAAGGCAGAGCCAAAAAAAAGAGCGCCTCAAACAATAAGCCTTTTTTACACAGGTATGGTCGTATGCTTATACTGTCAGGAAACTGGTAATTAAGAGGAGTAATAAAGGCTGAGCTCATAGCATGCCAATGCTTTTTTTCACTATAAAATTGACTGTTGAATATTTATCTTCTGGGTGTAAAAATGTGAAGTAAAGCTGCAAGTTTAAGAAAAAAATCCTTTAAATTTCAAGGAAAAAACAAAAAATGTATAAGAAGAAAGCAGTAAAGGTATGAGAAAAGTAAGAAAATTAAGAGAAAAGGAACAAAATTATGAGGAAAAAAATCATAAATTCACAAAACTGCATGGAAAAAAGTTGCAAATTTACAAGAAAAAGCCTATTTTTAAGGGAAAAACTTATTAATGTTGAAAAGCCAGTTATAGCTTTGCTGCTTCATGTTTGCTTTAAAGGTCAAATATGCTTTGTGGGTCTGTTGTAGGTTTGTTGTAGAGCTGCAACGATTAGTCAACGTCGTCAACAACGTCGATCATAAAAATTTGCCGACGCAGGTTTTTATTGTTGATGAATCGCTAAAAGTTAATACTCATGCCGTGGAAATGTTCACTTTAACTGTTCCAGCGAAGAAGAAGAGGAGCGCATCACGGCGACACGGAAGAGCAAAAATCACGGAGAAGAAGAGGCCAAAACCTCCCAAAGTATGGGAGTATTTTACCAAAAACAAACACACGAAACAAGTTAAATGCGAACTCTATAAAGCAGAGCTGTCCTGTCACAGCAGCACTGCAGCGACGCATCCATCCCCCTCCCCCTCCTCCCTCCGCCGGCTTGGCCGCCTGTCAGCGGGCTTCTGCTGCGCTCCGCCCCGGTGATGAATAATTGAAGTCTGGCCACCTATAAACGCCGCACTGGTAAAGTTAGCAAATAAAGTTAGCACTTCTTATTTTCAATGAGCGACTGTCTCAGCTTTAGAAAACTGATTAAACTGTTAGCATGTGCTGTTTATGTTAGTTTACCTGTCGGACAATAATTTCTCTTGGCTGATGGCTGCTGACAGCTGAGCTGTTTCAGTTCTGCTGGCTAACAAGTTAAGTGCACTAAATTACAGGAGTGGCTCACTATCATCTTCCCTCTTTTTGTCATGGCAATATCAGTCCTCATTCTGAATATTAGTGCATCTCAGGAAATAAAAATACCATGATTTGTAATTTAATTTATAAAAACTGTACCCATAATCATCAAAAATAAATTAAAATGGCTTAAATATTTCACTGTATGTGGAGTGAAGGCTGACATTATTGCACTGAAAATTAAAGCATTTGCAAACTGTTATTTCGGACTGGAAGAAGTTCTTTTAATTAAAGCCTAATTATACTTTTAAACTTCCAGACCCAGAAAGGTTTTAATAAGATATTTTTCTATTTTTTACTTTTATGGATTTTAATGTTATTCTTGTTTGATTTGAGCTACAACAGCTTTCCATGCTGCAGCAGAAGCTGCTGTTTGAATTTTGCACTTTATTTTGGGGTTAAAAGACTGCATTTTAATTTCTGTTATTTAATTGTTTTGCTCCAAAGACTTTTTGTTAAGCTGTCAAGTTCAAGTTTCCAACTTGTTTCATGGGTCATTATTTTATTTAGCTATGGGAACATTTTATAATGGGCTACATTATACCATGCATCCGGAAAGTATTCACAGCGCTTCACTTTTTCCACATTTTGTTATGTTACAGCCTTATTTCAAAAGGGATTAAATTCATTTTTTTCCCTCAAACTTCTACACACAATACCCCATAATGACAATGTGAATTTTTTTTTTTTTAGATTTTTGCAAATTTATTAAAAATAAAAAACTGACTTCCGGTTATGGCTGCCACGTAGGACGGACGTGTCTCGCTCTGCTCTGCTCCTGGAAAAAAAAAAATCGGCAAATAACTCTCTCATTTGGGACAGAACGTATCCCAGCGTTTGGGCGAGGATATGTCGGCGAAGCCTAAGGCTGGAAAACCAGGAAAAGGAAAAAGCGAGCCGCCGAAACAGTCCAAATTAACGGACTTTCAGGTCTGTGACGCAGTAAACAAAACTCCATATATGGCGGAGGAGGCTGGCAACGCTGCGATATCTGCGGGGAATGGCGCAGATGCGCTGATGGCTGCCATGAGTTCAATGAGAGCGGACTTTCCCTCTAGATTTGATGGGATTATGACAGCGTTGGAAGGAATAAGAAAGGAATTGGGTGACTGTGTAGAACGAACGGCGCAGATGGAGCTCCGTCTCGCTAGTGCTGAAGATGACGTCACCCGTCTTCAATTAAAGGTGCGCACTTTGGAAAAAAAAAATAAATCTCTGGAAGATAATATTTTGGATTTGGAATCTCGGTCGAGACAGAATAATTTGAGGCTGGTGGGTCTTCCAGAGGAATCAGAAGGTCGGGACGTATGTTCCTTTCTGGAAAAGTGGATTCCGGAGGTGCTGGGCAGCGAGGAGTTGCAATCAGCAGTGGTTCTGGAAAAAGCACATCGTATTGGCCCACGGAGAGATAAGGGACCGCCGAGGACCTTAATTATGAAGTTTCTTAGCAACAGAGACAGGATGAAGATCTTCAACGCTGCACGAGCTAAAAAAGGAGAGATTAAACACCAGGACCAGCAGGTGCGGTTCTACCCAGATTTGGCCACAGGAATCCAGCAATTGAGGAAGCAGTTTGATCCCGTACGTAAGGAGCTGCGCAACCTTGGGATTCGTCATGGTGTAATCTATCCTGCGAGACTGCTGACCACGTATGAGGGCAGAACCCACATCTTCAAGACCCCAGAGGAGGCGCAGGAGTTCATCAAGAAGATCAAAGAAGAAGAAGAGACTGGTGGGAGCTAAGCATGAACAAAATATAAGGTAGAATAATTAAGCATTTGCACAGGCATCTGACTGACTTGAAGTAAATAGTAAGTTTACAAAATATAGATTGTATTATATATTAAAAAAACAAAACAAAAACAAAACAAACAAACAAAAAAAAAAACTATGATGTACAAAGTTGTTAAAAATTTTGGAGTTAAGTTGGAAAACTACAGAGGAGAGTTAATGTTACGTCATTAAAAGCAGTAGAGTTAGGGTGATTGGGAGGATGAAGAAGGAGTGGCTTAGGCTGTTCCCCGTGGGTGTGGAATGGTCGATGGCTATATCGGGAGACAGAATTTTTCTTTTGATTTTGGGGGGTTTGCCACAAGTGTGGGAAGGGGAAATTTGTTTGTGTGTAGTTTGTAGGATGAATGTTCAACCACTCATGTTTTTGCTTCTCTGTATGAGCATGTTTACACTGCAAGGTAATCCCAAACTCTCTATTGATCATGGACCAAAGTGTTAATCTTAATTTAACTTCATGGAATTGCAGAGGTCTACAAAATTTAAAAAAACTTAAACAAGTTATGAATAAAATAAAGGACATGGGTTCAAGAATTGTGTTTTTACAAGAAACTCATCTGATAGAGGAGGATGTTAAAAGAATTAGGAGTAGATGGCAGGGAAGTGTATTCACCTCTTCATTTTCATCCCGAGCCAGGGGAGTTATGACTCTCATACATAAATCAGTTCCTTTTCAAGTGAAAAATGTAATTGGAGACAAATTTGGAAGATATGTAATCATTCAAGGTTCTTTGCTATTAGAAAATATAAATCTTGTGAACTTATATGGTCCCAATATAGATGATCAGAAGTTCTTTGCTAATTTATTTCTCATCTTATCATCACTTACAGGGCAACATATAATAGCAGGGGATTTTAATTGTACATTGAATCCAGGTGTGGATAGATCAACAGGACTGGATTGTACGCACATTGGATGTAGGATGACTATTAATCATTTTATGAAAGAATTGAGATTGTTAGATATATGGAGAGAAATGAAACCACAAGTTAAAGCCTATTCTTGTTATTCCAGTACCTACAAGACATTCTCACGTATTGATTATTTTTTGATTTCCACAGAATTAAGGTCCAAGATTCAAAACTGCTTTTATGATAACATCGTGATCTCTGATCATGCACCCTGTTGTCTAATATATGTAGATAAAAAATTGACAAAGGAATCAGGTAGATGGCAATTTCAGCATAAATGGCTTCAGGATGAGGAATTTGTCAAGTATATAGAAAAACAGATAGACGAGTTCTTTGACATCAATACTACACAAACATCAGCATGTGTAAAGTGGGAGGCTTTCAAAGCTTTTATTAGGGGACATATTATTAGTTATACAGGATCAAAATCTAAGAAGACTCGAGAGGAGAGAGCTAAATTGGAACATAAAATAAAAAGTCTTCAGGAAAAAGTGTATGCAGGAAGTGACCCAAGGTTGGAGAATGAATTACTGATTTTGAGAGCTGAATACGACAAAAAATCAGCGAATAGAGCTGCCTCGAGTCTTCTAAGATTGAAACAATCTTTTTATGAACAAGGTGAAAAATCAGGAAAATTATTAGCATGGCAGATTAAACAATTGGAAATTAAAACACCAATTACCAGTATTATAAGTAAAGGACAGGTAGTTATAGATCCTTTAGAAATTAATAGAGCCTTTAGAGATTACTATGAAAAATTATATGATACCAAAAATGAACCTGATTTAACAAAACTAAATGGGTTTTTGAACGAACTATCTATACCGTGTATACCAAATGAAAACAGGGAGATATTGGAGTCTAAAATTAGTCAAGAAGAAGTTGGGCTAGCCATTGATAATATGAAATCAGGAAAAAGTGCAGGACCAGATGGTCTTCCAGTTGACCTTTATAAAAAATTTAAGAATAAATTAATAAAACCTTTTTTGGAAATGGTTTTAGAAGCATTTCAAAATAATAATTTACCATCATACATAAATAATGCCTTAATTATACTGCTGCCAAAACCAGGTAAGCCCTCTAATAAATGTGAAAATATGAGACCAATAAGCCTATTAAACGCCGACCTTAAGATAATCTGTAAAATTTTAGCAAGACGAATACAAGAAATTTTACCAAATATTATTAATCGAGATCAGAATGGCTTTATAAAGGGTAGACAAGGCTTCCATAATGTAAGAAGACTATTTAATATTATTTATTTTAATAAAGAAGCACCGGATACAGCTCTCCTATCATTGGACGCCGAAAAGGCCTTTGATAGAGTTGAATGGCCCTTTCTTTTTGAAGTCCTACAAAGGTTTGGACTTGGAAATAATTTCATAAAATGGGTTCAAATAATATACAATAATGCTACAGCAGAAATCCTAACAAATAACAATATTTCAAAACCAATAAAAATCAATAGAGGATGTCGACAAGGCTGTCCACTTTCACCTTTACTGTTTACTATGGCAATTGAACCTTTAGCGATAGCGATACGTTTACATTCACAAATATATGGAATTAAAGTTGGACCAACAGAACATAAAATCTCCCTGTATGCCGATGATATAATTTTGTTTATGTCGAATCTAAAAAAATCAATTCCAACCTTGTTGAATTTAATAAAGAATTTTGGGGAAATATCAGGATATAAAATAAATAAAACTAAATCTTCAATATTAATGCTAAATGAGACCCAGAGAAATTACCCAGCCCCTGAGGTAAATCAATTCAATGTTGTAAATCAGTTTAAATATTTAGGAATCCAAATTATGCCTAAGCTAGAATCAGTCGCCAGTGTCAACTATGAAGCCTTAATGTCAGATATCAATGAGTTAACTCAGAGATGGATGTCACTACCAATGTCGATGATCGGGAGAATCAATATACTTAAAAGTAATATTTTACCTAAAATACTTTATTTATTTCAATACATTCCCTTATCACCACCTTTAGATCTATTCTCAAGAATAAAAAAAAAGTTAGTGGAATTTATATGGAACAACAGGAGGGCTAGATTACGTCTGTCTTTATTATATTTACCATTTGATCGTGGAGGTCTAAAATGTCCAAATTTTATGTTGTATTATTGGTCGGCACAACTGAGGTCTATGACATATTATTTTTCATCAAATGATCTCCCTCACTGGACTGAAATGGAATCATACAATTTACCTTTACCTCTTCCCATATTCATATACTCAGATTCGGCAAAAAAATTACAAAAACAAGTTAAAAATCCATTTGTAAAGCATATGATCAAAATATGGTGTGAAGCTAAAAACTATTTAAAAGAACCACAGTTATTGTCACAATTTAGTCCAATATGGGGTAATCAATATTTTAAACCAGGGAGAGCGGACGCTGTATTTAAAGTATGGAATTTAAAAGGGATACAAAAGATTCAGGATTTATATTTGCCATGTGCAGACAACATAATGTCTTTTGAAGAGCTGAGGATCAAATTTAATCTCAATAGAACACATTTTTTTAAATATCTTCAACTTAGAAACTTTATTCGATCAAATCAAAATAAAGCTCTCACTCGACCTATTTATTCATCCTTGGAAAAAATGATGATGAAAGATAGTAAAAGAAAGGGTATTATTTCAGAGTTTTATAACTCATTGACACTATCTTCAAGTGAAAATTCACTGAAAAGATTAAACTACTGGAAAGAAGATCTGCAAATTGAAATTTCGGAGGAACAATGGGAATTGGCTTGTACAGAAGCTCAAACCAAATCAATAAATGCACGCCTTAAATTGATACATTTCAAATGGTTAATGCGGATGTATGTTACACCGGAGGAGTTAAATAGATATAACAAAAATATACCAGATACATGCACAAAATGCATGGAAAGTAAAGGAACCCTATTTCATTGTTTATGGGAATGTAGATTAATAAGAATGTTTTGGGAAGAGGTGAGGGTAACAATTGAAAAAATAATCTCAAAACAAATCATACTGAATCCTAAACTGTTTTTGTTGGGTCTGTACCCAGAAAAGCATAATTTTAATAAAAGTGAAAGAACATTCATAGACCTCAGTTTGCTTAATGCCAAAAAATGTATTGCACTATTATGGAAAAAGACTCATAGACCAGATGTGACTCAGTGGTTAAGACAGATGTTAACAAACCTTCCATTAGAAAGAATAACATATATACTGAAATCAAAGGAAATTGTGTTTGAGAATATATGGAGACCTTTTATTGATTATGTAAAAAATTTAAACATAACTCTTGAAGAAGAAGGTGAATGATGTGTGTGGACCTTGTAAATTCCAAACTGGTGAACATAATATGTATACTTATGTATTGGATTGTCTAGACTAAACAGAGGAGCATTGTTGAAGACTTGATTTTGTTGGTGGTTGTTGGTGTTTTTAGTGCATTTTTTTTTTTTTTGTAGTACTTTAGCGGTAGTGTTTGATTGTTTGTATCATGTTTGTTTAAAAAAAAAAAAAAAGGTTCAATAAAGATATTGTGGAAAAAAAAAATAAAATAAAAAACTAAGAAATCACATGTACATAAGTATTCACAGCCTTTGCCATGAAGCTCAAAATTGAGCTCAGGTGCCTCCTGTTTCCACTGATCATCCTTGAGATGTTTCTACAGCTTAACTGGAGTCCACCTGTGGTAAATTCAGCTGACTGGACATGATTTGGAAAGGCACACACCTGTCTATATAAGGTCCCACAGTTGACAGTGCATCTCAGAGCACAAACCAAGCATGAAGTCAAAGGAATTGTCTGTAGACCTCCGAGACAGGATTGTCTCGAGGCACAAATCTGGGGAAGGGTACATAAAAATTTCTGCTGCTTTGAAGGTCCAAATGAGCGCAGTGGTCTCCATCATCCATAAATGGAAGAAGTTTGGAACCACCAGGACTCTTCCTAGAGCTGGCCAGCTGTCTAAACTGAGCAATCGGGGGAGAAGGGCCTTAGTCAGAGAGGTGACCAAGAACCTGATGGTCACTCTGTCGGAGCTCCAGCATTCCTCTGTGGAGAGAGGAGACCCTTCCAGAAGGACAACCATCTCTGCAGCAATCCAACAATCAGAACTCTATGTTAGAGTGGCCAGATGGAAGCCACTCCATAGTAAAAGGCACATGGCAGCCTGCTTGAAGTTTGTCAAAAGGCACCTGAGGAACTTTCAGACCATGGGAAACAAAATTCTCTGGTCTGATGAAACAAAGATTGAACTCTTTGGCGTGAATGCCAGGCGTCATGTTTGGAGGAATCCAGGCACCGCTTATAACCACTGCAATGGTGGTGGCAGCATCATGCTCTGGGGATATTTTTCAGCGGCAGGAACTGGGAGACTAGTCAGGATAGAGGGAAAGATGAATGCAGCAATGTACAGAGACATCCTGGATGAAAACCTGCTCCACAGCGCTCTTGACCTCAGACTGGGGCGACAGTTCATCTTTCAGCAGGACAACGACCCTAAGCACACAGCCAAGATACCAAAGGAGTGGCTTCAGGACAACTCTGTGAATGTCCTTGAGTGGCCCAGCCAGAGCCCAGACTTGAATCCAATTGAACATCTCTGGAGAGATCTGAAAATGGCTGTACACCGACGCTTCCCATCCAACCTGATGGAGCTTGAGAGGTGCTGCAAAGAGGAATTGGTGAAACTGCCCAAAGATAGGTGTGCCAAGCTTGTGGCATCATATTCAAAAAGACTTGAGGCTGTAAATGCTGCCAAAGGTGCATCACTTTAAAATCCTTCCTTTTTAATATAGCTTATGTTTAAGGAGGGTTTTTGTGTCTCTTAACCCCATTCTTGTTCTATTGTTATCTGATCCATACTGTTGGTTGACCTCCAATAATGTACTTGGCATCTTATTGTTATGTTCTTTATGTCTGTCCTTTCCATCCTCCCTATCCCCTCATCCCCAGCCAGTCGCAGCAGACGACTGCCCCTCCCTGAGCCTGGTTCTGCTAGAGGTTGCTTCCTTCCAAATGGGAGTTTTTCCTCTCCACTGTCGCTTAGTGCTTGCTCATAGGGGATTGTCTGATTGCTGGGTCTTTCTGTGACTGTGTGTGTTTTTTTTCTGCACTATGGCGCCACGAGACGGCTTTTGTTGTGATGTGGCGCATTATAAATAAAGCTGAATTGAATTGAATCAACAAAGTACTGAGCAAAGGCTGTGAATACTTATGTACATGTGATTTGGGGCTGCACGGTGGCGCAGTGGTTTAGCACTGCGGCAGCACAGTTTACCCTCGGCCGGGGGATCGCGGGGATCATGAGATCGTGGGTTCGATCCCAGCCCCCGACCAACAGTGAGTTGTGTGGAGTTTGCATGTTCTCCCCGTGTTGCGCGGGTTTACTCCGGGATTTCTCCGGTTTCCTCCCGCACACCAAAAACATGTAGGTTTAGGGCGCTCGCGCACGCAGCGACCAGCAGCCGGTGGCTTGTCACCAGACTGCAAACCAAGTCTACCTACGGGTACAAATAAGTAACAAAAAAAAAAAAAAAAAAAAAAAAAATTTATTAGTTTTTTATTTTTAATAAATTTGCAAAAATCTCAAAAAAAAAAATTTTTCACGTTGTCATTATGGGATATTGTGTGTAGACTTTTGAGGAAAAAATTAATTTAATCCATTTTGGAATAAGGCTGCAGCATAACAAAATGTGGAAAAATATTCTGTGAATACTTTCTGGATGCACTGTATCAAATCAACGACTGACAACAAAGTGACTTTCAGAGGTGTGCAGGCTTAAACAGGTGAGGTTAAATCTGACCTGGAGCCCCAAACATGAGCCGTGCCAACAGGAAGCAGAGATGGTGGACATGACAGAAATAATCGTGATTAGTCAACTAATCGAAAAAATAGTCGTTAGACTAGTCAACTACCAAAATAATTGTTAGTTGCAGCCCTAGTTTGTTGATGTGCATAGTAAACTGATAATTAAGAGGAATAATAAAGTGTGAACATACCTGTGTTTTTACTGTGTTCTTCATCCTATCAGTTGACTTTAAAGGATTTATCATCTGGGTGTGAAAATGTGAGGCAGGTAACAGCCTCTTGCTTGCGTAATTGTAACTGTTTTTTTTTTTTCTTTCATTTTAATCACATTAATCAAGGCAAGTCATGCAATATGCTTGACTTTATCAATGCTGCATTATGTGTCCTGACATTTAAACTGGATGATTACAGAATTACAGTACAGGTTAATGAAAGAGTTTCGTAATACATCACTGTGTACAAACAAGAGAAAAAGTTTATGTGCTTAGGTCTTGAGTTTCCTGTCATTGTGATTATAAATGAACAAGGAGAACATACGGTTTGCTGAGTATACATCCTACGTCTTTCAGGCACAATGAACTGCTGTCAGAGCTGATGTAAAATTAAGTGAGGGCAAACAGGTTTAATGCTGCGATTAATCATCATTTTGTCACTTAATTTATTTGTATGGAGTTCATATTGTGTCTTACGTTTAACAGTTGTAATACTTGGATACAAGATAAATTTGTGGTAATAATAATAGCTGTCAAAAATAACCCATTTGCATCTAATGTGCTGGTATGATAATAATAACTTGTCTGCTCAAGTTTTTCCATGTTCTTACAAATAAAAAAAAAAAATCTAAAAAAACATTCACTCAGTGGGCCCTTTTTCCAATGAATGAACAGGGAGTGTGCACGTTTTACTTTTCACTGTAACTTCCAGGAGAGATAGGAGGTTTCATTTACATCTGCCTCAGCTGGTGCGGCCTCTGATCGGATCTGGACTGTATGGTCTGGACAAACTGGTAGTTCGGTGCTTACCCCCGGTGTTTACCCGAATGGAGGAGAGAAAGAGGGAGCAGGCACCGAACCTCTCAGGTGGTGGGATGGAACTGTCAGTCTGACAGCTACTGGACACTCCGTACCCTTGCCACTCCGTCCCAAGTCACTCCGTACCCAAATCACCATGTACCCTAGACGTTTTGGTGATATACTGTATATACTGTATAAATTACATAGAGTGTGTATATATATATATATATATATATATACTGTGTATATATATATATATATATATATATATATATATATAAAGTTGAAACCACAAGTTTATATACACTGTATAAAAAGACACATAACCTCTTTTTCCTCACTTCTTTCTATTCTATTTGCAAAATATTTTTAGAGAATTTTTTTAAATTACTTTCTTCGAAGTCATACGTTTCCTTAGTATTTGGTAGCATTGCCTTTAAATGTATGACTTGGGTCAAATGTTTTGGGTATCCTTCCACATGCAATTAGTTTGCTGGAATTTTGGCCCATTCCTCCTGACAGAACTGGTGTAACTGAGTCAGGTTTGTAGGCCGTCTTGCTCACACACGTCTCTTCAGCTCTGCCCACAAACTTTAATGACATTGAGATCAGGACTTTGTGATGACCACTCCAAAACACTGACTTTGTTGTCCTGAAGCCATTTTGTAACTAATTCGGCAACATGCTCGGGGTCATTGTCCATTTGGAAGACCCATTTGTGCCCAAGCCTTAACTTCCTGGCAAATGACTTGAGATGTTGCTTCAATATTTTCACATAATGTTCTCTCTTCATGATGTCACCTATTTTTTGAAGTGCAACAGGCCCTCCTGCAGTAAAACAACCCCACAACATGATGTTGCCACCCCCGTGCTTCACATTTGGGATGGTATTCCTGGGCTTGTAACCTTCCCCATTTTTCCTCCATACACCACATTGACCATGTTTACATGTACATGAATAATCCAGTTATGACTGGATTTCTGGAGTTACCTAATTATTCAAGTGGCCATGTAAACAGAATAATCCGATAAAGGCCATGTAACCGGGGTCACTAACTCAAGTGGTTTACCATCCTACCATCCAGTAATCCATTTATTCAGTGCATGTAAATGTGGCAAAACTGATTATTGCTATTATCGGTTTATTCCCAGTGATCGGTTTATTGGGACCATGTAACCGGAGTCATTGACTCCATTTACATGGTCACAATGAACCAGTTACTGGCAATAAACTGATAATGCCAATAATCAGTTTTCTCATGTTTACATGCACTAAATAAACAGATTATTGGAGGGTAAAACAGTTGGGTTAATGACCCCAGTTACATGGCCTTTATCGGATTATTCTGTTTACATGGCCACTTGAATAATCCGATAACTGCTGAAATCCAATCATAACTGGTTTATTAGTGTGCATGTAAACATGATCAATGACATTATGCCCATCCATCCATCCATCCATCTTCTACCGCTTTTCCGGAGGTCCGGGTCGCGGAAGCAGTAGTTCAAGCAGAGAAGCCCAGACTTCCCTCTCCCCAGCCACCTGTTCCAGCTCTTCAGAGGGGATACCAAGGCGTTCCCAGACCAGCTGGGAGACATAGTCTCTCCACCGAGTCCTGGGTCTGCCCTGGGGTCTCCTCCCAGTGGGACGTACCTGAAACACCTCAAGTGGGAGGCGTCCAGGAGGCATCCTAATCAGATGCCCATACCACCTCAACTGACTCCTTTCAATGTGGAGGAGCAGCGGTTCTACTCTGAGCCTCTCCCGGATGACTGAGCTCCTCACCCTATCTCTGAGGGTGAGTCCAGCAATCCTACGGAGAAAGCTCATTTCAGCCGCTTGTATCCGTGATCTCGTTCTTTCGGTCATTACCCAAAGCTCGTGACCATAGGTGAGAGTAGGAACGTAGATTGACTGGTAAATCGACAGCTTTGCCTTAGAACTAAGCTCCCTCTTCACCACAACAGACTGGTACAACGTCCGCATCACTGCAGATGCTGCTCCAATCCGTCTGTCGATCTCTCGCTCCATTTTCCCCTCACTCGTGAACAAGACCCCAAGATACTTAAACTCCTCCACTTGGGGCAGGAGCCTGTCCCCAACCCGGAGAGGACAATCCACCTTTTTCCGGCTGAGGACCATGGACTCGGACTTGGAGGTGCTGATTCTCATCCCAGCCGCTTCACACTCAGCGGAAAACCGTCCCAGCAAGAGCTGTAGGTCATTGCTGGATGAAGCCAACAGGACAACATCATCTGCAAACAACAGAGATGAGATTCTGTGGTCACCAAGCATGACACCCTCCATTCCCTGGCTGCGCCTAGAAATCCTGTCCATAAAAATTATGAACAGGATCGGTGACAAAGGGCAGCCCTGGCGGAGTCCAACTCTCACTGGGAATGACTCCGACCGAGTGTTGGCAATACGAACCAAACTCTCACAACGGTCGTACAGAGACCGAATAGCTCGTAACAACAAGCCCGATACCCCATACTCTCGAAGCACCCCCCACAAAAATCCACGAGGGACGCGGTCAAATGCCTTCTCCAAGTCCACAAAACACATGTAAACTGGTTGGGCAAACTCCCACGAACCCTCAAGAATTCTCGAGAGGGTAAAGAGCTGGTCCGATGTGCCACGGCCAGGACAAAAACCACATTGCTCCTCCTGAATCCGAGGTTCGACCAACGGCCGGACTCTCCTCTCCAGTACCTTGGCATAGACCTTCCCAGGGAGGCTGAGGAGTGTGATCCCTCTAAAGTTGGAGCACACCCTCCGGTCCCCTTTTTTGAAGAGAGGAACCACCACCCCGGTTTGCCATGCCAAAGGCACTGTCCCCAACCTCCACGCAATGTTGCAGAGGCGTGTCAACCATGACAACCCAACAACATCCAGGGCCTTGAGGTACTCAGGGCGAATCTCGTCCACCCCCGGAGCCCGGCCACCAAGGAGATTTTTAACCACCTTGGCGACCTCAGCCCCTGTGATAGGCGAGTCATCCCCCTCGTCCCCAAACCCTGCTTCCTCTGTGGAAGGCGTATCAGTGGGATTGAGGAGATCCTCGAAGTATTCCTTCCACCGCCCGACGATATCCCCAGTTGAAGTCAACAGTGTCCCATCCGCACCATACACAGTGTGGACGGGGAGCTGCTTTCCCCTCCTGAGCCGCCGAACAGTTTGCCAGAATCTCTTTGAAGCCGACCGAAAGTCTTGTTCCATGGCCTCACCGAACTCCTCCCATACCCGCGTTTTTGCTTCAGCAACCACCCGAGCTGCACTCCGCTTGGCCTGCCGGTACATCTCAGCTGCTTCGGGAGTCCCACAAGCCAACCAAGCTTGATAGGACTCCTTCTTCAGCTTAATGGCCCCCCTCACCACTGGTGTCCACCACTTGGTTCGGGGGTTGCCACCACGAGATGCACCGACCACCTTGCGGCCGCAGCTCTGGGCCGCCGCTTCAACAACAGAGGTGGAGAACATGGCCCATTCAGACTCCATGTCTCCAGACTCCCTCGGAATGTGGTTGAAGTTCTTCCGGAGGTGGGAGTTGAAGACCTCCCGGACAGGGGCCTCAGCCAGACGCTCCCAGCACACCCTCACTATACGTTTGGGTCTACCAGGTCTGAATGGCTTTCTCCCCTGCCATCGGATCCAACTCACCACCAGGTGGTGATCAGTTGACAGCTCTGCACCTCTCTTTACTCGGGTGTCCAAGACATACGGTCGCAGGTCTGATGATACGATAACAAAATCGATCATCGACCTGCGACCTAGGGTGTCCTGGTGCCAGGTGCACATATGGACACCCTTATGCTTGAACATGGTGTTCGTTATGGACAGACTGTGGTTAGCACAGAAGTCCAATAACTGAACACCACTCGGGTTCAGATCGGTCAGGCCGTTCCTCCCAATCACCCCCCTCCAGGTTTCACTGTCATTGCCCACGTGCGCATTGAAGTCCCCCAGTAGGACAATGGAGTCTCCAGGAGGAGTACCCTCCAGCACCCCAGTCACAGACTCCAAAAAGGGTGGGTACTCTGAAACATCATTTGGTGCATAGGCACAAATGACGGTCAGGACCGTGCATGTAAACATGATCAATGACATTATGCTCAAGCAGTTTAATTTTATTTTCATCAGACCATGGGACATGTCTCCAAAATTAAGGTCTTTGTCGCCATGTGTATTTGCAAACTGTAATCTGGCTTTGTTATGTCACTTTTGGAGTAATGACTTCTTCCTCACTGAGTGGCCTTTCAGCCCATGTCAGTACAGGACTCGTTTCACTGTGGGTAATGACACTCTTTTACCAGCTTCAGCCACCTTCTTCACAAGGTCTTTTGCTTTTGTTCTTGGGTCGATATGCACATTTCACACCAAAACATGTTCATCTCTGGGACATAGAACCCGTTTCCTTCCTGAGCAGTATGATGGCTGGACATTCCCACCATGTTTATACTTGTGTATAATTGTTTGGAAAGATGAACGTGGCACCTTCAGGCATCTGGAAATTGTACCCAAGAATGAACCGGGCTTGGGGAGGTCCACGGTCCTCTTCTTGATATCTTGGCTGATTTATTTTTTATTTTCCCATGATGTCACACAAGGAAGCAGTGTATTTGAGAGCTCTTTGCTGGGGGAAGGACTCTCATTCGTCCTGATGCGGAGAACACACAGACTGCACCTGACTGGTCGCCGGATCCAGCCATGTGTGGTGCTCCATGGACTGAAGCTCCCGGATAACATGGTGGATTATGAGTCTCATATCTTTTAAACAAACCAGTAAAACGTATTTCTAACAACACTGTGCGAGAAATAGTGGGTGCAGTTAATGAATCTGTTATTATTTGACATCAAAAATCGCTGGTTTAAACGTTCAGCACCACATCACTCAGCCAACACATGCCATCTGCCTGAACCTAATTTGCATAATGTTTAAAAAATGCCATCTTTATGCAAATGAGAGGTAGGGGGAAGCACGGGCTACTCAACTCACTGCAGCCGTACTTTTACCGTATTGGAGCCAAATACTTTCCGCTGCGTTTTACATACACAATGAATGGAAAGCAGAAGAATAACTCATCCAGTGGACACGAAGCATGAGGGCCAGATACATCACTGAAGACATGCTATTGTTGTCAGTTGCCTTCAGACAGCTAATTAGTAAAATAAAAGTGACAACTAAAGAATGTGAGCCACTACAGAAAAGAACATTTTCCTGCTTCCTAAATAAAGATTATTCAAAAATGGATTTTTGACATTTGATGGACTGGATCATGTCTCTGCCGCAGCAGATATTTGGACTGTGGACAATAAAAATTTTCTTTGGATCACTGCACATCAGATCATTCAGTAACAGAGGTAATTATTAGCATTACTTTCCCATGTAAGTAATTACTTTAGTCACACAGTAACTCTAATGTCATTACTTTTTAAAATGAAAGCACCACAGGTGCTGATGCCTCGGTGCTTGTGGCATGGTAGCGTGGGAATTGTGTCATGCCATCCATGCATGGGTTTGAAATGCTTGGTATTTGTTTATGCAAGTATGACTGTGGTGTCACTGTCACAATACACATGAGGTGTGTGTCATCCCAGGGCTGTACGCTGGCATTTTCGTCAAGGAGCGCATAAAAGAAAAAATATAAAAGCACAAAAGTAAAATTAGGAGCAGAAAGAAAAATGCTGGATTGACAGATTTTATTAACTTAATACATGTATACTTACACTACAGCATGCAATAGCAGGTAAAACTATCACCATAATCATCAACATTAAATCAGAATGGGTGGGAATGTTTCACTGTGTGTAATGAGTATTGACAGAGGTTCTTGAATTATCTTGCAAAAAAAAAAATACATATATATAGTGAAATGCAGATTTTCTATAAAGAGAACATGTAATATTGTGTGTCTTCCAGCCCGTTCTCTTCACAGCTGCTCTGACTGCTCACCCTCAGGTTCACCACCATGGACCTCAGCGAGAGAAACGAGAAGGAAAAAAAATAATGAAAATGTGATTATTATTATTACAGATGTGATAGAACATTTTTAAAGTCAGTGTTATCAAATAAATTCTATTACAGATGTCATGTTCCTACTCAACTTAAGAAATTGTTTGGTTTTCTGTAAAAATAGCCTCAAGTGGTTTTCACATTTCACACCTCACATCAGTTTTAATTGAGTAAATAAATCAATAAAGAAATGACGGGACTGTAAAAGTTATTTTAAAGGAAATGATTAAACAGCGTCACACCGTGGTGTTGTTGTATGACTAACATTAGTATTAAGAGTTGAAAAAATTGTCTGAACTTTAGAGAAACCAATTTAGAATTAACAAGTTATTAACATATGAATCATGTAACCACAGAGCCACCAGTAGTGAAGCACATTGGAAAAAATAATGTAACAAAACAAAACATCAAATGTTGCCATGTAAGGAAGTGTTAATGTGTTAATAATCAAATGGCTGCATAATTTAAGGGCAAAACTTACTTGTTAAACTTTTTTTTTCTCCTGCTTTTCTGTTCTGAAGTTATCTGCCAGTTTCTTTGACTTCAGAGGAAGCTCTGCTGTGATTGGTGCGTTGCATTTGAGCAATATAGGAATTGTAGTTTTTACAGATGCGCTGTAAACTACAGGAAGAACACACATTGTCCTTTACCTTCAAAAGTAAACAGCAAAACATGTCTAAAAAGAAACAATGTGTTGAATAAATGGTGTAGTTCCTGAATGTGTTTAGTTTTCAGAAACAACTATTTTAAAAGTTTAGCACGAGATTGACTGTTGACAAGAAGTGCTCAGTGGGGCTGTAATAAAGATGCACTACCACCTCTACTGGGCCGGCATCGGTATTACAATGATGTTTCAGCTGCATTGCCGGTGAAGGTGAGCTATTTTGTGTTTATTTTGAAAACAAAGTGTTATCTCGAAATTCTGGCAAATTAAAAGTTGAGAAAATATGGAGATACAATGATACAAGTCTTTAGTTCCACTTAATTTTGACCGGGCGAGCTGAAGCAGACAGGCGGACAAATACAACCAACCACATAACCACACACACACATAGACGCATTCAGCGATTACCATATGCCACTCCATTTCACGGAGGCATAATAAGCAACTAGTAACTATAATTAGTTAATTTTCAGTAACTTGCCAAACACCAGTAATAATTGATGAAGAAGCCTATTTCTCAATGACAGACCATCAACAAAAAAATATTTAAATTACCCATTCCCTAAAACATTGTGTGTTTGTGAGTTTTAACCTACTAAAATGTTTTCTTGAGTCATATGATTACTGTCAAACCAACAGTCTAAAACTTGGTGCTATTTAATTTCTGCCAATACTGAGAAGCAGACAAAAGCAAATGGAGCTAAAGCAGAAAAGCTGTAACCAGCATATCCAGCATAAAAGACAGCCATCTTTCTGCTAAATGCTCAAAGGCAAACACAATGCAAGAGAGAAGAGGGTCCTGTATATTTAATGAGTCAGGAACAAATGCAGAGTCTCATTATGCTTTTACAGTTGTAAAGCTGTGAGACATGCTGAAGGACCGTGAGGCATTTGTAAGTCATTTGGCACCCAATAACTAGACAGATATTTGACACATGGTTCTGCATTTTTAATGCAGCTTTGCCTGTATTCATACTCATCAGAAGATGCTCCAGTTCTGTCTGTTCTTTATGCAATCGCAACTTTGTGATTATATTCATTTCATTTTTATCACAGTTGCAATATCTGTATGAAGGCTAGTATCTGAAGTGCATTAATAATAGACTTTGCTTGTTCCACAAAGTGTCTCAAACATGACTGATGCTTCATACAAAGCTGAGAAAACCGAAAATTAGTGTCAACCAAGATAAAAAGAAACACTGAACAACAAGAAAAGCAGCTTCCTGTGAGACTTTTTCAGTAATTAGATTCTACCTGAATTTTTTCTAAACAGTTTTTTAGCAGGAATTCAATATGGAAAAAGAAGGGGGGGGGTGTCAATGAACACAATGTCATCATCCTGTTCATGAGGGGAGTCCCTTCAGTCCATGTGCTTATCCCACCAGATGGATAGGATGCTTTAATATACATCCTGGGAGGAAAAATAACTGCACATCCTGTCATGGGACCTTAAACTGCAACCCAGCATGCTTCAGCTGCCAGCATGCCCTTCTACTGAACCCTCTCATGATAGCACTGCAGGTAGAAAAAAATCCTGAAAAAATATAGTCTGAAGGCCCAGGGGTGATGTAGCATGCCTAGAGAGGGCAGAGGAATTTTTCCAGCCGTTATCAAAATAAACAACGGTGCCCCGTCTCAGTGTGGTATGTGAGCATCATGCGATGGCCAGCTCACTAAAACACCAAACACGTGCGTTTCATCGGCAGGCTGCTGCAAACCACCTGAGACAAAACTGTGTGTTCGTGCTTTTCTATTCATATTTTCCTGCTCACTGGATAGAAATTGATAATTATACTCAAGCAAAACACATATTGTATAATAATGCATTTGTGCATTTATACTGTATAATTTTGCTTTATGATTTAAAACATTTTATTTTTAGAAAACTATTTCAAAACTATTTCACTAATTCCCCTTTATTTAGCATGTAACTTCTCTCACAACAAATCAGCCAATTATGAATAAGCTACAGCAGGTACCAGTTGAGGATTCAGTCTGTACTCTGCATTCCTTTTTGTTTGCATTTATTTTAATGGGGTAAAACTTATCGCGTTAATCGCACAATAACGCAACACCCCTTTTGATCGCAAACAAATTTTTCCATCACGATTAGTCACAGTTTATCACAGCCTAACAAAAAAAGTGGAACTTTTGAAACGTGGGTACTGTTTCTGTCTGACAGTATATGGCACACTCAAAACAGAGACGCAGTAAAGCCCAAACTCCTCATTTTATTTAATTCTGGGTGTTCAAAGCAGTTTGCTGTAGTATCGTCATGCTATGAGGACATATGGACCGCATCAATGCACAATTCTGATCTGAACGCGGGAGAGAAGATGCCAGTGGAGAACACAGGAGAGGCTGCTACATGCGGCCCCTCATCTGCCCGGCAGCACATTTCCCCGCTCCTCCAGGAGTCGACGGCTGGAGGCTGTGGGGTCTAGGACCGGGTCATGGACGGTGCTGCTTTGGTGGTTCATATACTGTATTTAAAGATGAAAGCTGCTCCGCAAACCAAACAGTCAAGCATGTCTGCCGTGAAAACCGGATGTGAAAAGGGCTAACAGCTAAGCTAACGTCTAACACAGCTTCCATCAGTCCTGTTTGCAAATGTCTGCTCTTAGAAAACAAACTGGACTACCTACTACTGTAACTCACAGTGAAAAGGGAGGTGAGCAATGCAAATGGTTTAACTGGTAAGATAACTGGTGTAATAATGCTAAAGTGTTTGCTAGTCATGCAGAATTTCTGCAGTACTTGTGAGGCAGGGCTATACGTTAACTTTTTTGCTCATAGCACTGGTGCTACAGAAGTTCATAGTTAAGTAGCACAAGACAACAGCGTGTAGCATGATAAAAAAAAAAAAACATCTGCTACTTCTCTAAAACTGACTGCAAGGATAAGGACCTGTACTTATATAGTGCTTTTCTAGTCTGAAAGACCACTCAAACCGCTTCACTAGTACAGACCCTCTATTCTAAGGGCTTATCAGAGACAGATACTGTACCTAGAAACCATTTAGAATCACCAATTAACCTAACATGCATGTCTTTGGATTGTGAGAGAAAACCAGAACATCTGGCGTAAACCCACACAGCACAGGGAGAACATGCAGACTCCACACAGAAAGGTTCCTACCCCTGCCAGCCTGAGGATTGGAACCTGGAACCTTTTAGCTATGAGGCAACAGCGCTGGCCATTGTACCACTGTGCAAGTAGTGCAGTTTAATCATTAAAAAAAAAGTATTTCAATTTATGATATGAACTTGTCAAGATCTAGAAATTATTTTTAATTTACACACATCAGTCAGCAATCCTAACCACCAAAACAGACTCACCACACATCACAAACTAACGGGCCCATTTTGACCCGCGGGCCATATGTTTGACACCTCTGGGCTAGCCTATGTCGTCTTATGGAGTTTCCTCTTTCTCCGTCACACTTCAACTCCAGAGACCCACGCAAAATGAACCACTGTAGGCCCAGGAGAAGTCGGAAGAAATAGAATTTTTTTTTTTCGTTAATAACAGCATTTTTCCAGTCACTCTCAGAGCCTGCAGCAGGTCTGATCATTGCTCAGCTACTGTGGAGATGAGACCAGCATGTCCTGTCGGTGACGGCCCCTCACCTCACCTATTCACCTCGCATATCCTCTGCTCCGCTTTCTTTTTTCCCTGTGACAGTCCCCTCCAAAATAAGACATATCCTGCTTTGTGTGATGGTCTTGTGAACGTGGTCCCCCTCCCCTCCTGTTTCTGGTTTCCTGCTCCGGGTGATAGAGCACACCTGCATGATTACACACCTGCTGCATCTGATGAGACAGCGTATTTAAGATCCAGTGTGAGGAGAGCTCATCGCTGGATCGTCTGGGTTTGCAGCCACAATTTTATGTCAAGCTTTTGTCTTGTTATCTTGTACTCCCAAACTTATTCCTCATGTCTCCTGTTCCTCAGGTTCCTGCCACCCGCAGGTGTGTTTCCCGGAGCTGATCACACTCACCTGACCAGGAAGACCATCACCTCCACCCAGGTCCTGCCTTCCACCTGTCCCTGTCCCTGCCGGACTCCACTGCTCAAACAGTAAGTGAGCTTTCCTGCATTATTCTCCCTTCGGAGAATCTGTCCCTCATCACCTCTGTCTGCTCTCTCCTGTAGGCTACGTGCGCTCCGGGGGGCACCTGTCTTTGCAAAAATTTAAGTTGGCGTCTTTGTGTTTCATTTTCTTTAGTTTCGCACTTTATTTTCTGGATTTTTTTTTTTCAATAAAATTGTGAAACTTTTATTGGAGTCTGAGTGATCATTCTGGAAGCTCTGCGTCTGAGTCTGACCCCAGTCTGAAGCATGACACTTTGTGTGGCACAAAAGGTGACACGCAAACAAAAGTGCAGCCTGTGCACATAAACACAGTGTCTGTTCTTGTAAAAATGAAAGCTATTCAGCACCTATATGAAAAAAATGTTGTGCATTTTGCAGTCCTCCCTGTTGTAATGGAGATCAGTGTATT
Organism: Pholidichthys leucotaenia; assembly: GCA_020510985.1. NCBI lineage: Eukaryota > Metazoa > Chordata > Actinopteri > Cichliformes > Pholidichthyidae > Pholidichthys > Pholidichthys leucotaenia. The sequence continues at coordinate 35,449,262 of CM035845.1, read as the reverse complement.
CCACCATTAATCTGCACTGAGTCTGACACGGGGTGACAAAATTTAAAGACATAAAAAATGCCGGTGACTGTCAATAGCGGCCTGCTTCATCAGCGTCCAGGCTGACCGGTGCAATCAGTGACGTGAGGACTTGATATCCTGGAGGAATGCGCTGTTATCTGCAGGAGACTGTTGAGTTGTGAATTAATGTTGGTGGAACTTGCGACTACAGATTGTCAATTGTAGTTTGAAAGTGGCTAGAAAGCGGCTAGAAAGCAGTTTAAATGTTTCTAACTCTATATCTCCACTGTTGACGAGTACTGGCTCCTGGATAGGATCTGCTAGTCATGATATGAAGGTGCGCAAGGCATTCACGTGGGGTGCTCTCAATGACATGTGAGCTATACGGCGCTCAAACATGCCAAGGGAGCTAAAAGTTAAATTCTTCTGTGCAACGGTGGAATCCATACTGCTATACGGAAGGGAGTGCTGGTCATTAAGCATCTCCCTTCAGAGGCCATTAGATGGCTCCTACACTCAGATGTTGCGCACCGTCTTCAATGTAAACTGGCAAGACCACGTCTCCAATGAAGATCTCTATGGGCACCTTCCCAGAATATCAGACAAGGTGGCTTGGCGAAGACTTGGCCTTGTGCGGCACTGTCACCATCACCAAGCGCTTCCAGCAGGCCACCTGGTACTCTGGGAACCGACGCATGGCTTTCGTCTCCCAGGACGGCCATTAACATCATTCATGGAGACTCTGAAGGGAGACACTGGGGCAGCCAACACTGGCAAGCTTGCTGCCTGCATGCTAGACCATGAAAATTGCACCGCTACGTGTGCAGCTCGGCTGAGGCCGCTCTGACTGACTGACTTGAAAGTGGCTATACACACAAAGAGGTCTGTTTCTCATCGCACCGGTACTACGTCAGTTCATTCATTCTTCGCGTAGACCAATTTTCATGTCGCATGTACGACATATATGTCACACTGTACAGCCCTGTGAGGGCTTTTTTTTTAATATATTTTTTAAATATTCTGTCCATACCCATGTTAAAAAGAGTATGAAAAACTTGAAAAATGACAAATCTTTGGTACATAGGAAAAAAAGGTGTTTTTAATCGTGATTAATTGCAAATAAACACTTTTGGGGGGCAGATTAATTGCGATTACATTTTTTAATCACTTGACACCACTGATTTACAAATTATTTATGTTTTTGGAATGCTTACAAATACTGATCAAACAGAGCAATGCCACCGGAAATCACGGGAACAGTGTAGCCAATGGTTCAAGCTAAACCAGCAAACACAACGAAGATAAATGCCTTTAAAAGTTGGGCAAGTTGTGAGGAAAATATAAACATGTTTATGATATTAACTCACATGAGCATGGAGACAAACACCTATAACAAAATAACTGAGCGGAGGTTGGACAGGACCTGAATGTCAGGTTGACGACAGTAAAGAAATTACTTCTTCACTGTTGTCCAGCTGACATTCAGGTCCTGTAGTGGATGTACTGCTTAACATCCCCGCCAATTTAACGTATGCATGGAACTGAGAACAACAACTAGTACATTGTTTAAAACATACATATACATTTTCATATGTAGAGGGAATATAAATTAACCTTTAGAGGGAATATAAATTAACCTTTAGAGGGAATATAAATTAAGCTTTTCTGGTACTGGCTAATGGATAGCTAAGATACCTAACATTGTAGTTTACAACTGCTGTGTTTTCAGTGTCCTTCTAATCTGTAGTTTTTATATATAGTCTATAGGTGAAACATTATATCAAGGGATAACTACCTGACCACAATACTTCCAAGCCTAACACAACCCTTTTCACACTGAGCGTCACGACAACAGGAGTAGGTAAAGGCCATGGAATTGTACTTTTGGCTATTACTGTAGTGCTGACAATGATCTTCACTACGTCTCTAAATAATCTGCTAAGGATTACTCTTGCAGATGTGAAGAGAACAGCAGACTTTTTTATTAACAGCAACTTCAATACTTCAATAGACAAAGGATAGGAAGTTTTTTTTGTGGAAAACGATTTATTTCCCAATGAAAGTAAGTCAAAGGATGTTAGTCCAGTTATCATTTTCTAAATAACAGGGACATCCTGATCAAGATTTTTTGTCCCCAAAACCAATCTGAGTCAATTAAGATTGAGGATCAGCCAATACCAAGTCACAATCCAATGCTTACATTTTCCTACAATGCTTGCAAACTACACATCATTAAGTATATTAAGGTTATTTTAAAAGATCAGTGCCATATATTTACTTGACATTTCAATAATCTGAGAGTATTCCACAAGGCAAACATGTCAGCATCACCCTCCCTACCACACCTCTGTACAGCTGCCATATTATGGCGAGGCTGATGTAAAGCAACTGTGGTTGATGGAAAACAACAGAGATCTGAACGGAGGTGAATGGAGGTGAACCCAGTGACCCTGATACTGATCAGTCACAAAAGCCTTGATCAGATCCCCGATACAATACTTGTGATCGGATTGGGACATCCCTTCTAACTAACCAGGCTAACAGTGAGTATGGTCAGTAGGTTTGGGTATGTAGTCTGTTGGTAAGGTAAAGGATCTTTTAAAAAGTATTTGAAATTCAACATTTTTCCTTTTACTCAGATATATACAATGTCAGAAATAGTGAACAGAGTGGAAGTAATTTGGTCAAGTTGCCACCAATCAGCCAGGAACTGCTGCCTGTCAACAGTGTGCCAAGGCATTGGGACTTATCGAACTTTATTACTAGTTAAATGGGATAGACTGAAATTGATTAAAAAATATTGTTGCTCTCTATTCTTCTTCTTCCAGCTTCTCCCTATTTTGGGTCGCTACAGTGGATCATGGGTCCATATATAATATTTGATTTGGCAAGGATTTTAGGCAAAATGCTCTCCCTGATGCGACCCTCCTCATTTACCCAGGCTTGGGACCAGCACAAGGAATGCACTGGTTTGCACTCCCCGCCATGGCTGGGTAACCAACTTTCTTTTTCCCATTCTATTAAACTGAGCACCAAGCTAGAAGGTGGAAAGTACAATTTTTACTTTGGTATGACCAGGCTGGGGCATGTCCCCACAACCTCCCTGCTTTGGGGTGGATTCTGTATCACTGGGCAAACCACTCCAGTTCCACTTTCCTCTCTATGGTCCCTTCTAAGCCTACAACCATGCTAAGTGTGAACATGGTTGTGGTTATGTAGTTAACAACATTTAGGCTAACACCATTAGGCTTACTTCATAGACGAGTAAATAGCTTTCCAAAAAGGCAACTTGTATCCTTTCTCAAGTTTTGAACTTGGCATTAATGAAACCTGACTTTGCTATACAGTTATGGAGGGACATGGCAAAAATGGGAGCACAAGTAAAACTCCATGGACTGTTTCACAAATGCATGATAACACCCTTCTGGGATTGTCTGGGGGCAAGCAATATATATCTATGGGGTAAGCTACCGGATGTGGGTTCTAAGGTATGTTTTTAACCTCGTGCACTCCGGGATACCGCGGGCGGTCACGTCTCTACGTCCTAGTGCATCCTAGTGCGTCTCAGTGCGCACTGAATAAAAAAAAGCTGCATTTCCATTCTTCCAGTACAGACAGCCGCGAACAGAAAGCCAAAGGAGTGTTTTGATTGGTTTAGATTTGATTGACCTCTCATTCGACTAATAAGAGCCTTGAATTGGGTTTCTGAAACCTTGAAGAACCAATGACTGAAAACCTAGCAAGAAGGACCCACCTACCAACGACTGCGAATACAACGAGCCAATTGAAGCAGAGAAGTTCGACGATTGAAAGCGTGCGTCCCGTGCGTAAAATCTGTTTTGTGTAAGCCGCTGTGTGTAACGGTAGCGTTCGCCAGCCTTTTTTTATTACTACTGTTCTTATTTGTTTTGAAAAATCGTTCGCCAAAACCGCAATCATGGAATCATGGTTTGACCGGGTCGCGTGACCAGAACCACGAGTCGTAACAAGCGGACCAGCGTCATGTTCGTCTGACAATGAGGAACAGATGTTCGCCAACAACACTGCTGTTGTGGACAGGTAAGTGTTATAAGCTAAATTATTCTTTATCACTGAAAATAGTAATAAAAATGACTTTTGACCGATCGGTAAATTACAACGGTGCGTCATCGCCACATGACGGACCGTTGACGGACCGTTTTTTTGTGCGCCGAGCTCCTCTGTAGCGGTGGGGGGGGGGGAGTTGTTATCCTCTACATTGCAGATATTTTAGTATAATTTTTATTGCACTGTAGGTTATTTTTTCTTGTAAAAAAAGGCCACACATTTTTTACGTGGCATGCTTCTTTGTGTGTGGGGGGCTTGTTTGTTCATTCATTCATTCATGAATGAATAAACAACCCCCCCCACACACACACACAGCCCTGAGTGTCACCTTTCATTAGAGCCCAACATCAAACTTCTATGTTGAATCATTCAAAAGTTATAGACGTTTTTCCAAACTGTGCCATTTGGCACAATTTGGCACAGTTCAAAAATGCCTGGGAACAACCTGAGAAAAAAGCTGTGTAATATATTCATTTTTTTGTGGTATTGTTACAAAATTTTGACCTCAGCTTGATAACACTTGGTTCTACATTTCTGTTGCATTTTCCAGCCAGTATCTGACAGCTGTGTGTTATTTGCAAGCATTTGTATCTAAAAAAAACACCCAGGCTAACTTTATTTTCTTCAAGTTCAGTATGTTTAGATGACTGTTACTCAATGGCAGGAGCACTTAGAGAGATTATGACTGTTTTGCCAAAAAATTCAAAGTGTTTTCTTTTAAATGAGACCAACCCCATGAAGATGCTGCAAAGGGCTGAAGAACATCTTTTGATTTACTTTGGGTACATTATTTTTAGGCGTTTTTAGGGAAATTGACCAGAGTGCAAGGAGTTAAAACACATCAATGCACTGGCTATATATGTCTGGATTATTTTAAATATGTAAATTCTGATGGCAGGTTAAAATTATTCTACTGTACAGTATACTAGAATCCCTCAGTATGTAACCTGAGAGGCCAATTAACCCAGGTACCGCCAATGTACTCCCTGTGATGGTCCCAAGCCTTGATAAATGGACAGGGTTGTGTCAGGAAGGGCATCCGGCATTAAAATCCTTGCCAAATCAATATGTGAATCAGCACAATATAAAGGGAGCTGTCACGGTGGCCCTCGCGAGCCACCATAAGACGCCAGCAGTCACCGGTGAGTTTGCAAAGGTGTTTATTATTAAAGGTAAGGGAACAGGGGATAACACACACTAACAAAGGAAAGAGCCACAGTGGGCTAAAACACACTACAACGAGGATGGGAAAATGACAGGATAACTTACAATTGAAGATGATGAGAAGACGGCGTCTGAGCCGGGGGATGCCCGATGCTACAGACAGCGGGGAGTCTTCACGGAGCTTCAATAGGGAGATAAACAGAGACTGCTGCATCGGGGTGCATTTGGCGTCCGCTTTTAACGCCGGTCGCTAATGACCCCGAATGCAGCACAGCTGTTTTGGCCTTGACAGCAGGAAGCTCCACCGGGCGCTGTCACAATAAGAGCCCGGGGAGCCAGAAGGGACACACTGCTGTCAAAGCCTGAAAAAGATGATGTATGGCCCGAGCACGGATGAGATCGGCGCTCGGGTCATGACAGTACCTCCCCCTCGAGGCCGGGCTCAGAATGGCCAGTAACACCCAAGCCCACCCCCCCCACCCAGGGTGGGCGGATGGGGCGCAGGCCAGGAGGGGGCGAGTCAAAAAAGGAGAAGAAAAAAAAGCCATGACGCTGACAGGGATCAAATGAAGCAATCACAGAGTACGGTGGGGAAGAGAGAAAAAAAAAAAAACAATACTCCATAAATACAGACAATATATGGACCAAACCCTAAAGAAAAAGGAATGCAACAACAGGAGGGGGCCTAGAAAGAAAACAAGGGCATACTAACAGAGATAAGGTGCATGAAACACAAAAACACGCTAACAGCGATGAGATAACATGAAATCATAATGACATACCCGTACATCCACAAAATTACAAAGGAACAGAGGGGGAAAACACAGGGATGACAGGCACAATTACACAGTTCGGGGGGTCTCCCCACACCCAGCATCCAAACCGCCAACAGGGGTAACGGGAAGAGTTCAGGCGGCCTACCTGAATCCCAGGCCAGAAAAAACAGTGCTTCAGGTGGCCGGGCCAGGCCGCCGAATAGAGAATCCAGTGGGTCGGGTGGCCGGCCCAGAGAGCCAAATGGGCGCGGCAGTCCTTCTGGTGGCCGACCCGCATCGCTCAGCCACCAGGACCGCAGGGGAGAGAAAGGCAACGGCTTCCCTGTAGAGGGGAATAGCAAGTGCGAGCCGGGCTGAAAGTGAGGGGTCCATACGGCCCCTGGTGGAGAAGGCTTGGGGAGATGATGAGGGTGAAGAAGAGGATGGTGATGAAGATGGGGAAGAAGGTGAGCCGGTCCAGTGTTCGGTGGCAGGGGATCTACAGCTCCCTCACCGAACTTGGATTCTGCTGGTGCTGTACCCTCGTCGGACCCCGATTGGGTCACAGTCGCACCCGCTTCGGACCCCGACTGGGTTGGCGCCGCACCAGAACCAACCTCCAACCCCAAACCCGGAACCTCTGGCACAGTGGGCAAAAGCGGCTCCTCGCCGGCGACCCTGGGAGAAGGCTCGGGAGAGAGAAAAGAACCGGGATCAGGATCACCGGCATCGCCAGAACCCGGCAAGACAAGCTCAGACGCAGCGGGCGGCTGCACCCGGCTCGCCTCCCCAAGAGACAGGCAAAAATGCTCTAAAATGGAAAGTAGAAAGACAACACAGAGCACTTGCCTGATCTCGGGTTCTGACGTCGTCCAGGACTCCGAAGATCCGGGCTCAGATGGCAGGAGGTCGTCATCAGGCTCCCACTCAGCTACGTCGTGCTCTGCAGCTGGCATGATGGTGTCCGCAGCCTCTGGACCCTCCGGCACCGATGCCCACGCTGACGGCCCACACAGCGTGGTGGCAGGGGACCCTCGACCCGCTGGACCGGACCGCTTGTCCGTGGAGACCCAGGGACGCTTCCTCATCGGCGCAGGTTCCACGCTGCAGTCCGCTCTCCTCCTCCGCCCATGACGTGGCTGTGGGACCGGAACCAGGCTCTCCAGAACCGCAGGCCCCCTCCTCATCCGGCGACGTTGGCCTGGCATCGAGGACCGCTCAGCGGAGGGAGACACAGAGGATGCGGGATTAACAATTAAGGCCACGGCAGGTGGTGGGAGCTCAGAGGACTGCGAACCCCGAGCTCCACCCCCAGGAGTCTGACAAGGCAAATCACAATAATGAGAATATGGATGAATTTGGACTTGCCTGTCTCCTGGAGGCTGGATGGTGCCTGCTGCAGCGGACATTGCTCCTCCCTTTCCCTGCTGGACGGAGGGCCCCCTGGGAGGACGAGGGGAAGCCGCTCGAGAAGGTTCCGGGACGGGGCTTGCCAAAACAGGACTCCAGGCACACACAGCAGCCGGGAAAGGCATCGAGGAGGAGGGGGCGTCAGCCGAAACGGGCCGGGCACGGAGCGCTGACGGAACAGCAGGAGAAGATGGCCCGGAAGGAGAGGCTGCGGGGATTCCCCTCTGACGAGGCGCAGGAGTGACAGCTGTGTGGGAGGTTGAGCCCTTGCGGCGACCCGGAACTGAATCCGGACGGGGTTCATGCTGAGGTTGGCAGCCGGTGTGACGACGGTTTCTTGCGGGGGTCGAGGTGAAGGTGAGGTCTGGGAATCGCCGCTCCTGTGCAGAAACAGAGGCGAGCAGGTCGGCGAACTCAGGGAAGTCACACAACTCCAGGGTCCTCTCCACCAGTCTGACTGCCGCCGTCACGTGTTTAATGATTTGTATGGGGTGAACAGCGGAACGAGCTGCCGCCACTCGGTCCCGGATGGAAGCAGCTGTGAGTTGGAGCTTCTCCGGGGGATTCCCGAATGACAACACTCTCCGGCGGGGATCACCCCTGGACGGAGCAAACCCCTGGATCGGAATGGCGACAGGAATGGGATCCGGACATGAGGAGCAAGCATGCCTCCTCTTCGGCTTCCTGCCGGGGTTTCCCTCCAGCCCACGGAGTATCTCGCGCTGAGCGGCGATGTCATTTCTCCTCGCGCTGACTTCAGGGTGGTCGGCGTAGCGAGGAAGATTGTCCAGCAGAACCTCAGCATAGTCCAGGTGCCAGCGCATGTCGTTGGGGTTGTCGTCAAAGGTAGCGGCGAGGAGCATCCCATCAACATACTCCAGGGCGCTCGCTAGCTCATTACCCAGGCGCCGAACGCGGCTCCTGGGAGACAGCATTCTCCCAGAGTGAACACCCAGACAGGGAAGAACAAAAGTCCAATTATGCAAAAACTCACGGTGAACGGCGTCTCGGTGTGGCGCCTCTCTCTAGACCAGGGGTCGCCAACCTTTTTGAAACCAAGAGCTACTTCATGGGTATCGAGTCATGTGAAGGGCACCAGCTTGACACACTCCTCTAAAATAACAAATTGTGTATATATATATACATATATATATATATATATATATAAATAAATAATTATCAATAACTTAGAGTGGGTAACAGACAAGATCAATATTCAACACTTTATTTTTATTAATCTCAGCAATTGTTCAGATGATCACTTCTACATTTCATTAAAAAAATGTCCAGTTTTCACCAGTCCCTTTTAACCATAAAAAACTAAACCCTTTTAATTCATGAACTATGTTGAACCATGTTTGAAAAAGTTATGCAACATTTAAGAAAAATCAACTTTCATATTAAATAAATCTTATCACATTTTTAACTGAACAAATCTGCTGCAATTCTGCTCAAAATCTGTTACATTTAATAAACACACTTTTGTGTGTTCTACTTCACTGGAATTATATCCATACAGTTCTTGCCAAGAATCATGCTGGAGTGACCAGCATGACCAGCGCTGTCCTTTCATGAGAAAAATCTAAACAAGCACTGGGAGTGCTTATATGCACAGTGGCGCAGTGGTTAGCACCGCGGCAGCAGATTACCCTCGGCCGGGGGATTGTGGGTTTGATCCCGGCCAACAGTGATCTGTGTGGAGTTTGCATATTCTGGTTTTTCATGCAAAAACATGCAGGTTAGGGAGTTAAGGGGCGCTTGCGACCGGCAGCTGGTGGCTTGTCACCGGACTGCAGAACAAATCCACCTACGGGTACAAGATACGTCCAAAAAAAAAAAAAAAGAGTGGGTAATGAAGTGTCGCTTCGCCGTCGCCCCGTAAATGAAACACACGCAGCTTCCTTTCACGGTAGTAAAAAAGAATTCTTCCTCCCGCTCACTTTGAAAATGATAAATTTTCTGTCTTTTTTTTGCCATGTTTTTGGCCTAGGAAACTGCACTCCGCCCACTATCTTCACTGCCCGCTAGCTTACGCTCCACAAGCGCGAAGGTTTTGTCATGCGCACGATACTGACCTTTGAACTAGGTCAGAGTTCACCTTAACTTTACGTATAATAAACATATTTTCATTTTTTTTATTTTTAAGACATTGTCATTTTAAAATCTATATAAATGCAAGTGTGATTTTAAAAAATAGCGGCAGAAAAAATTACATCTTAGACGCAGCTCACTTGCGAGTTGTGCTATTTTTAGAACAGGCCTGCGGGCGACTCATGTGGTCCCTGCGGGCGACATGGTGCCCGCGGGCACCGCGTTGGTGACCCCTGCTCTAGACGTTCTGGCAGCAGTCTACTGTCACGGTGGCCCTCGCGAGCCACCATAAGACGCCAGCAGTCACCAGTGAGTTTGCAAAGGTGTTTATTATTAAAGGTAAGGGAACAGGGGATAACACACACTAACAAAGGAAAGAGCCACGGTGGGCTAAAACACACTACAACGAGGATGGGAAAACGACAGGATAACTCACAATTGAAGATGATGAGAAGACGGCGTCTGAGCCGGGGGATGCCCGATGCTACAGACAGCGGGGAGTCTTCACGGAGCTTCAATAGGGAGATAAACAGAGACTGCTGCATCGGGGTGCATTCGGTGTCCACTTTTAACGCCGGTCACTAATGACCCCGAATGCAGCACAGCTGTTTTGGCCTTGACAGCAGGAAGCTCCACCGGGCGCTGTCACAATAAGAGCCCGGGGAGCCAGAAGGGAGACACTGCTGTCAAAGCCTGAAAAAGATGATGTATGGCCCGAGCGTGGACGAGATCGGCGCTTGGGTCATGATAGGAGCAGCCGAAAGACAAAAAAAAAGTTAGTAGTTATATAGTTATATGGCTAAACAGATACTGTATGAAGTACAATAGCTGTCATTGATTCAGCTACAGGTTGCTCTCAGTTAGGCTGCACTTAGTAAATTTAGCTTAAATTTACATTTTTGCTTGATTAACAAGAAATTAACTATTTTTAAAATGGCTTATTATAATTTTGCTCTTGTGAAATTATTTTAACCAAACGGCTATTCTCAGGTATTAGTGCCTAATTGTGAGCTAATTACCTTCATTTTAATAGTTTTATCACTGTTTGTGATAAAAAAAAATAAAAAAAAAATCAGGCTCCCTTTTTATATGGCTTTCAGTTTCTTCCAAAAAATAAGAAGATATTCAAGTAAACTTGTTAGCCTAAGATTAAGTGTTCTTTTGTCTTTTATACTGTGGTCTAAATTAGCATGAACTGTCCCATAATGCTGTGCACCAAGAATTGTCCATTTCTAACATATTATGAATTGAGCAAAAACCCGTTCAGGTTCCACCAGTGTTAAAAAGACAAAGAGCAATCCTTAAAACTTACTCTGCGCCCGCCGGATCCTCTCCAGTCAACAGGTCTGTCGCTCCCAGAGTGTCAGAGGTGTTTTGGCTTGGGGGGCAGTGTGGTGATGTGGACCTTCCTTTGATGGCAGCTGAAAACATGCTGTTGTAAATTCCTCCCTGCAAGTGTTGGCGGAGGGGAAGTCACACACACACACACGCATGCATGCATGCAGACAAGCACGCACAACGTTAAAACACACTATGTATGTGCTGCCAGTGCTGGAAGTCTGCAGCAGCAACACCCAGTTAGACTTGTAAATAGAAAGGAGGGAGGGAGGAAGGTGGTGGTGCTGGGGGGGAGGTGTGGTGGGGGTGGGAGGATAAGGAGAAGTTCCACATTACATCACCAGCAGCTGCTGACAGGCCTGTGTTTATTAACAAACTGCAGGACTGGAGGGGTCACACCACCGCAGACCCTGACAGGACGACGCATCCAGAAAGAGTCGGCTGACAGACGTGCAGCTGTGCAGCACATCACAGGCATGTGGATGCATGCCTTCCCTAATGAAAAAGCAAAATATACTGTACAATGCTCGGAATCTTTTCAGGATTCATTTCTTCTGTCTTTGGTCTGAGGGCAGTACCTGTCATCTGCTTATACTGGCTGTGAAACGTGCTGACTAGACGAGAAGAGCTGTGTTCCTGACTCAGATAGCAGTAATGGTATTACTGCGAGGAGAGGGAGCTGCTGCAGCATTCCTCAAGTGTCTTGGCTTGGCAGAGTCCCTGGCCTCTTAGCTCAGCCTGTATTCTTTCCTCTCCTTTCTTCCCTTCTCATTTAAATGGAGGCACATGACTCTCAGCTTTGCTGTCAAGTGTGCTGCTTTAGGAGCCACCAGTGCTCTGCTTTTCTTTGGTTGGTCTATGGGGGCACAAAATTCCTTCCTACCAACCAACCCAATCAGTCAAATCGACTTAATCCTTCATGCAATGTTTAGGTAATCTTTTGGTGTATTTTTTTTAGAATGCACAAAAAATCAGAAGCACATTTACTTTATGTAAACTTGAATTTTGTGCTTTTAGACTGACAGAGCATCGGTCGCCCACATTTTGTCATTGCTGCATTCTTTGTGGCCGCAAATCTAATAATTTATCCCATGATTCCATTCTGTTGTCGCATTCTTCCCCAATAAGCTCATTGCACTGCAACATTGTTCGCTCACAGAGGCAGGACAAGAGCGAGTGGGCAGTCGGGCTGAGGCGAGCGAAAAGATAAATGATTTCATACAGCACAGTGACATACCAAATAAAAAATGAATAGAAAAAAAAAGCCATCATAGCTGTTTGGAAGTTCGAGGAATGAGCAGACAAAGCAAAGAATGTGATCATGTCATCCCATAATCACAAGCATTCAATTAAACCTAAATGTCAGGAGCTAATTGGATAAAAAGCAGCATTGTATTATGCTGAGTGGCCTCAAATGTTATGGAGCAGAAGAGTAATCATGTTGATGATGACTGACCATGTCATTTTCAATTAGCATTTGAAAATGGAAATCTTTGATAGGATAATTGGCAGCTTGTGATGTATTCATTGACCTTTAAAACAGAGGGTTAATTTCTCAGATCAAATAAATCATTTCCTCAGATTTAAATGTTTGAAATGACACAATTTAGTGTGTGAAGACTTACACTTGTACAGTTAATAATGCCTAGTTACTGCTTTTTATTTTCTGGTGACTGCATCTGTCTAAACCCCCCAGCACTCAAGCTTACTTTAGCATTTTTGCACATTGATCATAGTGGTAGAGGTGAAGCATACTTAATTGGCAAGTCAAGCCTGCAAATCCAGGTGAGCAGGTACATGTATTTTAACGTACTATTGTAACGAGCGAAATGACCTTAAGTGGTTATTTATGATCCCATGACACCTCATGCAGGAATAGTTTCTTTTAATGAGTCTGTATGGACTGGTTATTCTATCAGTGACAGACATTCTGCAGTCGTCAGAAGTAATTAATTTTTCTTTTTCAGTCATTTTTTAGGATGATGTCCTGCCTGTGATGGCCCGATAGGAGGGGGATTTCTTTTCCCCACTGTTCTGTTTTTGCCTGTGTACAGTCTATCCTAATCAAGCAATTCATTGTTTTCTATCAGCTGATCATCAGGTTGGCCTTCTTGATCAGTTCTTGGTCCTGGGCTTGTCCTAAGGCTCCACCATGTGCTCGTCCATGAGGTCGTCTATGAGTGATGCCTCCACCACACACCCCTCCACCTGTTGCCCCTGAAGGTTCCATAATAATTACCTCCTTTCACAGTCACAAATACAGAATGGACCTTAAAGACAGAATGGTCTGACATTTCAGATACATAGTCTTCATTGTCCAATGAAGACTCATATTCATCAGTTGAGCTATTTTCATTTTCACTTTGGGCATTAAGTATCTGCCTCAAGGTTTTTCCAGCAGAAAATCTCACTACTCTAGGTGTACTAGTCATGGTTCAAAAGAAAATATTTAAAAAAAAAAACTTGAGACAGTAAGTTAAATCTGCTGTAGGATTAAAGCCAATATTTAAAAAGGACAGACGTACAGTATCTCTCTGGGGTCATTGGTGACCCACACCTTTCATTGCCCTCGCTGCACTAACAGACCAGTTCCTGAAAAAAGCTCTGAGAAGTTTTAGGATAAACAGACCGACTGACTTGTAGCAAGAAACATTTTTCCTATTCAAATGATCACAACAGTGCATAAATGCAGCTGGAGTCACAAACAATACCCCTCACTCGCTTAAAGGTTAACAGAACAATTTCTAAACCTACTTCTCCTTCCTAAATCATGTCTTAGGTTAGGTTAATTGGTGATTCTAAATTGTCCCTAGGCATCCATCTCTGATAGGCTCTTAGAATCCAGGGTTAGTACTAGTGAAGCGCTTTGAGCGATCTTTGAGACTGGAAAAGCGCTATATAAGTACAAGTCCTAAGTACAGGTCCTTACAGGTCCTTTTGTATTCAATGTCAAGTACAACTTTTTGGGATTTGGGGATTTGAGAAAACCTGTGGTACAAATTTGACCAGTGAAATGGTATACATAATTTATATGTGTTATATAGAAACCAATTTTAGTAGAAGAATCATTGCATGTATACATTACCAATTACTGGCAGTGCCACTGGGGGGTAATGGCTAACAATTCTTGAACATACAACTTGACTCGTTGCACTTCTGAATCGATCAGTGGTGATTCTATTGAAAAAAAACTATCATTTTTCATAAAGCAGTGGCGGGAACTCCAGTATTTAACTACGGCATGTGTGGACTGGAGACTGCAGCGACATTCAGCTTATTTGGTGTACAAGGGACGCTGCTGAAGACATTCTATGACACGGTGGTGGCATCAGCCATCACTTTTGGAGTGGTCTGCTGGGGCAGTGGCATTACGGCAGCCGATAGGAAGAGACTGAACAAACTGATCAAGAAAGCTAGCTCTGTCCTGGGGCAGCACCTTGACCCAGTGGAGGAGATAGGAGAGAGGAGGACGGTGGCTAAACTGTCATCTCTGCTGGAGTCCGAGTTCCACCCTATGCAGGACATACTGAATGCACTGAGGAGATCATTTAGCAGCAGACTACATCATCCTAGGTGCACAACCGAGAGGTTTCGCAGGTCCTTCCTACCTACGGCTGTCAGACTGTACAACCTAAGCAGGGCTGCTCGCAGAGATAGCAAAAAAACGTGACAACCTAATAGTTTTGAATGCAAAAGACGCAATAGACTTATACAATGGTCCCTTCCGGTATACAACTAGGAAAATACCGGTCGCTATGGAGGGTGAGAATATGTATGGGTACATAATCATACCGTGTAGGATAACTAAGTAGACGGTTGTGCTGTTTCATCCCATCTAGCTACAATGCTCCACACTGTGTGTGTTTATATATTTACATATTTATTCCATCTAGCTACAATGCGCCGCACTGTGTGTTTATATACTCGTATATTTATTCCATCCAGCTACAACGCTCCGCACTGTGTATATATATTTATATGTACATATGTATACTTGCTGCTCTTGTTTTTGTTTTTTTTTTTCTCTTGCCTTCTGATTGTTGCTCTGAGTGTTGCTATCCCTGTGCTGTTGCAATCCTGGAATTTCCCCATTGTGGGACTAATAAAGGCTTATCTTATCTTATCTTAAACAACTGTCCTCTGTACAGGACCCTGCGTGGCTCTTGTCTCCGTGATTTTTGGATTTTTGCCACTGTCCAAAAAAATCCCGTTCAAACAAGCAATGCACTACGCAGTAGTTGTTTTCGCTCTCTGAGCTCACACTCCGCTCAGAAGGAAATAACGTGCTTTGTACCCTTTCAGTGCTCATCATCACAGCTGTATTCAGCAAGGAGTCCAAATGCTTTCACCACCAACTTGTCTGCTGGAGTCCGTCTGGAGAGAAAGTGCCGCACACGTTACTGACGCCGTCAGCACCTGGTGCTATGGAAGCTTCCAGAGTACCGGTTGCTGCCGCCGTTAGTACCAGGTGCAAACATGCTGTTGGCAATAAAAATACACTTAACATTTAACTATTTATTTATTATTCAATTGGGGCACATAAGTGAACAACGAGATTTAGCCACACACACAAAAAAAGTGAACACCACGGTTGTTGCGGTTGCTCGTTTTCCTCTGCGGTAGGCTTGTCCATAGCACGGTATTACATAAATGCGGTTATCGCGACCGGGTCCCATGGGTGGAAACATCATTTGTGCCTATGCACCAAATGATGTTTCAGAGTACCCACCCTTTTTGGAGTCTGTGACTGGGGTGCTGGAGGGTGCTCCTCCTGGAGACTCCATTGTCCTACTGGGGGACTTCAATGCGCACGTGGGCAACGACAGTGAAACCTGGAGGGGGGTGATTGGGAGGAACGGCCTGCCCGATCTGAACCCGAGTGGTGTTCAGTTATTGGACTTCTGTGCTAACCACAGTCTGTCTATAACGAACACCATGTTCAAGCATAAGGGTGTCCATATGTGCACCTGGCACCAGGACACCCTAGGCCGCAGGTCGATGATCGATTTTGTTATCGTATCATCAGACCTGCGACCGTATGTCTTGGACACCCGAGTAAAGAGAGGTGCAGAGCTGTCAACTGATCACCACCTGGTGGTGAGTTGGATCCGATGGCAGGGGAGGAAGCCATTCAGACCTGGTAGACCCAAACGTATAGTGAGGGTGTGCTGGGAGCGTCTGGCTGAGGCCCCTGTCCGGGAGGTCTTCAACTCCCACCTCCGGAAGAACTTCAACCACATTCCGAGGGAGTCTGGAGACATGGAGTCTGAATGGGCCATGTTCTCCACCTCTGTTGTTGAAGCGGCAGCCCAGAGCTGCGGCCGCAAGGTGGTCGGTGCATCTCGTGGTGGCAACCCCCGAACCAAGTGGTGGACACCAGTGGTGAGGGGGGCCATTAAGCTGAAGAAGGAGTCCTATCAAGCTTGGTTGGCTTGTGGGACTCCCGAAGCAGCTGAGGTGTACCGGCAGGCCAAGCGGAGTGCAGCTCGGGTGGTTGCTGAAGCAAAAACCCGGGTATGGGAGGAGTTCGGTGAGGCCATGGAACAAGACTTTCGGTCGGCTTCAAAGAGATTCTGGCAAACTGTTCGGCGGCTCAGGAGGGGAAAGCAGCTCCCCGTCCACACTGTGTATGGTGCGGATGGGACACTGTTGACTTCAACTGGGGATATCGTCGGGCGGTGGAAGGAATACTTCGAGGATCTCCTCAATCCCACTGATACGCCTTCCACAGAGGAAGCAGGGTTTGGGGACGAGGGGGATGACTCGCCTATCACAGGGGCTGAGGTCGCCAAGGTGGTTAAAAATCTCCTTGGTGGCCGGGCCCCGGGGGTGGACGAGATTCGCCCCGAGTACCTCAAGGCCCTGGATGTTGTTGGGTTGTCATGGTTGACACGCCTCTGCAACATTGCGTGGAGGTCGGGGGCAGTGCCTTTGGCATGGCAAACCGGGGTGGTGGTTCCTCTCTTCAAAAAAGGGGACCGGAGGGTGTGCTCCAACTTTAGAGGGATCACACTCCTCAGCCTCCCTGGGAAGGTCTATGCCAAGGTATTGGAGAGGAGAGTCCGGCCGTTGGTCGAACCTCGGATTCAGGAGGAGCAATGTGGTTTTCGTCCTGGCCGTGGCACATCGGACCAGCTCTTTACCCTCTCGAGAATTCTTGAGGGTTCGTGGGAGTTTGCCCAACCAGTTTACATGTGTTTTGTGGACTTGGAGAAGGCATTTGACCGCGTCCCTCGTGGAATTTTGTGGGGGGTGCTTCGGGAGTATGGGGTATCGGGCTTGTTGTTACGAGCTATTCGGTCTCTGTACGACCGTTGTGAGAGTTTAGTTCGCATTGCCAACACTCGGTCGGAGTCATTCCCAGTGAGAGTTGGACTCCGCCAGGGCTGCCCTTTGTCACCGGTCCTGTTCATAATTTTTATGGACAGGATTTCTAGGCGCAGCCAGGGAATGGAGGGTGTCATGCTTGGTGACCACAGGATCTCATCTCTGTTGTTTGCAGATGATGTTGTCCTGTTGGCTTCATCCAGCAATGACCTACAGCTCTTGCTGGGACGGTTTGCCGCTGAGTGTGAAGCGGCTGGGATGAGAATCAGCACCTCCAAGTCCGAGTCCATGGTCCTCAGCCGGAAAAAGGTGGATTGTCCTCTCCGGGTTGGGGACAGGCTCCTGCCCCAAGTGGAGGAGTTTAAGTATCTTGGGGTCTTGTTCACGAGTGAGGGGAAAATGGAGCGAGAGGTCGACAGACGGATTGGAGCAGCATCTGCAGTGATGCGGACGTTGTACCGGTCTGTTGTGGTGAAGAGGGAGCTTAGTTCTAAGGCAAAGCTGTCGATTTACCAGTCAATCTACGTTCCTACTCTCACCTATGGTCACGAGCTTTGGGTAATGACCGAAAGAACGAGATCGCGGATACAAGCGGCTGAAATGAGCTTTCTCCGTAGGATTGCTGGACTCACCCTCAGAGATAGGGTGAGGAGCTCAGTCATCCGGGAGAGGCTCAGAGTAGAACCGCTGCTCCTCCACATTGAAAGGAGTCAGTTGAGGTGGTATGGGCATCTGATTAGGATGCCTCCTGGACGCCTCCCACTTGAGGTGTTTCAGGCACGTCCCACTGGGAGGAGACCCCGGGGCAGACCCAGGACTCGGTGGAGAGACTATGTCTCCCAGCTAGTCTGGGAACGCCTTGGTATCCCCTCTGAAGAGCTGGAGCAGGTGGCTGGGGAGAGGGAAGTCTGGGCTTCTCTGCTTGAACTGCTGCCTCCGCGACCCGGACCTCCGGAAAAGCGGTAGAAGATGGATGGATGGATGGACGGTTATCGCGACAGCCCTAAAAGCAGTAAACTAATCTTATAGGGCTGTGAGCAGGCTACTGAATTACCTGTATCCGGTGCTCATGCCGGAGGACAGCATGCCAAACAAAACGTTTTTACGCGTCTCTACCTAATTCAGGAGCACCGCCAACTCACAGTCTGTGAAATTCTATTAAATCCATTATTTTTGAATACAGGAGAAAAACGTGGATACAGGAGAATCAAATGTGCAGGGCTTGTATATATCTATTTGCATCTAATTGCATATTCAAATGGAGGCGTGTCAAGGGAGGAGTCCGGTATTTCCTCATGTGCTTTCAATTTCAAGTAGATTGGGGTGTACAAAGGAAATGTGCTTGGATTCCTGCATACGCACTGTTTCATACATCTGGATTTTTTTTTGCTCATGGCATTTTCTTGATTTAAACATATGTCATCTTTCAGTAAGAAATCCATGCAAGTCTTTGTACATGCGGCCCCTAATCCTTTCCTTTACATCTGCTTTCTTCAAAGGTGTATTCTGCCTTCCAAAGATGACACAGTAAATTGTAGGGTTTTTTTGTTCTTACTTGTTTGTGCTTTCATGTGCCAAATTTACAGATCAGGTCAGAAGGTAAGACAGTAGTTGGCCTAGAATTTTTTCACAAGCGTCCTTCATTCTTACTGGAAAGACTATCCAACCTGGTTCTGATGATTATCGCTTCTTCTGTGTCTGTGCAATGGCGAGCCCTTCACAAGTAGCTTTTCACACCAACTGTAAACACTTCAGACTTGAGACAGGGTCAGAAGATAAAATTGCACAATGGTTATTTTAACTGTAATTTGATTCAGACACCAGTGGGAATGATGGACAGAGAACATTTCTCTTACTTGCAGCGTACATTCAAACAACTAGCTCAAGAGTGAATTTTCACGTTTTATAACATAAAAATCATCGGCTTTTCACTTACTAACATTTCAGAGTGAGTTTGCATAACTGCTGAGGTTTGCTAGTTTGCTTGACCATGTCAGTGTAAAAAGTTACACTGCTATATGTGTATATAAATGGCACATGGCTCACTAAATATCTCTACTGTCAGTCACTGGGTTTCTGTTAATAATCTATAGTTTTTCTCTTTCAGTCTGACTTTCCTGTTTTATTTTTGTACTCCATTTTTCTTGTCAATAGTATTATGTTTTACTTCCTGTTTTAGTCTCTTTCCCACCTTTGCAAGTGCTTGCAACACCCTTTCTTGTTTTACATGCACCTTGTTTTATTCTTGAGTATTAAAAGTCAAATGTGGCCTGTTTATCAACCTGGTTACCATTCAGTTTTTTTTACCTGGATTTCCTATTTGATTTTTAATCTTCAAAAATATTGCCAAGATGCGACTGAATTTAGCTCAATAAATTAAAATTATATGCTAACTTACTGTGAAAATTTAGATTTTTTTATGCATGAGCACATATAGTGATTTTGTAAAGTATGTCATACATGGTATTTGTTAGATAACCGCAACCACAACTATTTCAGCTGACAGGTTGAGTGCATTGATGCTAATTAGTCAAGCTGAGGCATTTGTGCATTACAAATGACCTACCTAATCATTTGTAACTTCAAAACTTCATACATTCGAAACTGTCAATAATATAAAAGATAATCTTCACTATAGTTTTACAATTACTAAAGAATTACATTCTATTTCTGTTCCAGGAAAGAAACATGTTTATTTCTGCTCTGAAGTTGGCTATTTTAAAATTGGTGTCAACAGTAGTGCTGCACAATTAATCGAATTTTGATCATGATCACGATTTTGACTGCCACAGTTAAATTAACGTGATTGTCGGCAATATTGACAGGAAAAATGTGGGCTCTGCTGCATATCAAATCAAGCATTTTCTTGACCAACAGCCAGCTGACCACCAGGAGGCAAACGCACATTAGGGCAACATTAAGCTGCAGAACTGACAAGTGAGCGCACCCTGTAGCGGCAGCCTTAAGTTTTCAATAGCCGACTGGTGTGATGGTGAAACACAAACCAGATGTCGGGAGCAGAAGGTGACAGTACAGCAACACGTGGGCACACTAGTGCCTCGAAAGGATCATCATCCGTTGTCTGGACGTGTTTTGGATTCAGGGCAAGTGATGCTGACTAAAAAGAAATTATATGCAAAGAGTGCCATAAAGCTGTGTCTGCGCCACAGGGCAACACAACTAACTTATTCAACTACCTGGAAAAAGACCACAAACACAAGTACGATAAATGCATGAAGGCTAAAGTGAATGTCACTTCATTAAATCACAGTCGGTGTCCAGCGCTGACCCAGGCAACCATAGTATCAACCCTGCACAGAGCTTCACCGTATCCATCCGCCTCCCAAAGACACGCTAAACTAACTGATGCAATAGCGTTTTATTTGGCCAAAGACACGTGTCCACTAAATACTGTATGAGCAACGAAGGCTTCAGAAACATGGTCAAAACACTGGGCAAGAAATACATGATCCCCACGTGATTCTCCAAAGTTTCATTACCTGTGCTGTATGAAAAATACAGATAGATATCACAACTGTTGAGTACTTTGCAACTACGACTGACCCATGGTTAAGCAGAATAACAGAACCATACCTATCCCTGACAATTCACTACAATGATGGAGATTTTTAAATGAAGAGTCGATGCTTGCAGATGTCGTTTTTCCCACAAGACCACACAGGAGAAGCTATAGCCCACGGACTGAGGGACGTGCAATCATCTTGAAGCCTGTAGGAGGAAGGACTAGTCTGCATAAAAACAGACAGTGAATCTAACGTTGTCAAGGCAGCTTCTCTAAATAAATGGACGAGGCTCCAGTACTTTGGCCACAGGCTTCATCTAGCAGTTGGTAAGTAGGATGAATTTAAAAAAATGAATTTTATGTAATCTGTGTTTTTCCTAAAGTTAATGAATAATCGTGATTAATAATCGTGATTTCAATATTGATCAAAACTGTGACCATCATTTTGGTCACAATCGTGCAGCCCTAGTCAACACCATAGACTGTACATAAAAGAAGGACATGGATAGCAGATCTAAAAAGTGAAGTCAATGTGGATGTGTCTTAGACCTGCCTTCATGCGACACCTACCAGCAAGTGGCAACACTTACAGCTCCAAAAGAGGATCCTATAAAGCCGAATACCATCCTAACAAGTAAAGTGTTCAGATATCCGAATACACCAGCCCTTCCACGAGGCATCACCAAACCCTGAGTTTGTTTTAGCCTCAGGTGTCCACTTGATAAGAATTTCAAAATGTAAAAGCACTTGAATTTTGAGGATGAAATGAACACTCATATTATTGCCCGGTCTTCTTGTATTTGGTCTGTTTTCTTACTCAACCGCAATCCTTCCTTCGAGATTTACTAGAACTGAAGACCCGAAAAGCTTAACACCAGGACGATCATAAGGAAGTCAACCCAGTTGTATGCTGCTGTACAGCTTTTTCAGTGCACCTGCACACACTGCCTCCCATCAATGGGACATTTTCAATGCAAGGCTACCATAAACCTCAGTAATGGAAATGGCAGATGATCCCAGAGGTCTAAATGTGGTGTAAGACTATCAAAAAAGCACATAGGAAGAAAAGTCAAGCAGGATCAAACCTATAACAAAGTGTCCTATGGCTGATTTACATGCAAATGGTAGCAAATATATCAAATATGATCAGGCTAGTGGCGAAGTGTGAATAGGTGGCTGGTTCAAATTTCCCTTGGTGGTGCAGGAAGTGGATGTGTGTATGGCCCACACTACACTGACAAGTTGGAATTCCACCTCAATGTTATTTGCAGCTGCAGGAGGAAGCCATCAATGTCCCTGTTTCACATTAGTGACCCCAAGGAGTGTATGTAAGCACGGACCCCAAGAGAGACAAGCGCTGCACATACAGGAAAGATCTCAGCATCCACAAATCAGAGAGGTCTGTGGCATTTGCGCTGATGTCAGCCACTCTGACTCCACCATAGATCGAGCTAAAGGAGATTTAGATGAACAGGAATGTAAAGTAGAACAGAAAAGCTTTGACTGTGTCAGCTCTTTGTCTCATCAGATGTACAGAACCCCGCATTGATACATTGCATTTGCTCCCTGGATGCTGTTTTGTAGTTTCATATAAAGGCTAGTAATATTGCAGATGTAATCAACTCACTTTTGGGGGGTATTTTTAGACCAGCAAATAAGGCCTGGCTTTCTGCCAACTCTTCATTGTAAAGACTGAATTACATTCATTGAATTATGGGCAGTAATTTCCTGATGTGCTTCACCTTCCATTCATCTCATCTCTACCAAAGAATCGATGGCTATCTGAGGGGATTGAGGGCCAACTGCATCTTTTAGCTGCCTCTTGCAATTTCTTCCACTCACTCTTAGGTACAGTAAACCCATACACAAACAGCCCTTGTGTTTGTATTCAAAGGCTCAGGAGGGCTTCTTGCCAAGTATTCCACCTCTTTCTCCAAAAAGCAAAAGACAAACTGAAACAACCAACTCCCCTCTCCTCTACCCCGGCAAACACAAAAGGAGGCAGGGGGACCGAGTCTGACCAAACGTGCAGCGATTAAGCAGAAGCGATGATGAAGACGGCTGGGCAAGGGTTGAAGGACAAGTAGGAGGATTTGAGAGGTGGAATAGGAGTGGCTGTTATTTCACGGACAAGACTTGCTGGTCTTTGCCTCTGAGCCGGCGCCAGCTGGGATGAGGAGTGGCATCCTTTTGCTTTCTCCTTTTCTGATTTTCTCCCCCATGCTTATGTTTTCAATGAGTACATTGTATGAGCTGGAGGAAGGATATGAGGTCCCATTTGGCTGTCATTGACATGTAAAAAGAGTGTGGTGGTGACAGCTGATGGGATCAATGGCCTGTAATTAGATGAGAATATAAGATAGTCTTACCATATGACTAGCCATGTACGGAGATTTAAAAGACCGATTAAATGGATGCCATGCACCGAATTGTTGAGGCTTGCTTTCCCGTGAGTAATATGACAACTTCTCTATTGGCCTATGTGTGAGGTTTTACCCTGATGTAAAGCTTGGGTGCTATAAATCTAAAGGTGTTAACATGTGGTCTCGCCTGGGGTGGCCTAGTTCGTATTTTTGAAAAGAATTAAATCCTCAGAGTGCTCAGGGGAGAAGTTTTGATGCACAACTGAGACATTCATCCACAAGAGACACAGGTGGGATAAGCCAACTGTGAATACTAACTAACTAACTAACCTGCACTTATATAGCGCTTTTCTAGTCACAAAGACCACTCAAAGCGCTTTCATTAATACTAACCCTCTATTCTAAGGGCCTATAGGAAACAGATATCTAGGGACAATTTAGAACAGCCAATTAACCTAAC
The DNA here is from genome assembly GCA_020510985.1 of Pholidichthys leucotaenia. NCBI lineage: Eukaryota > Metazoa > Chordata > Actinopteri > Cichliformes > Pholidichthyidae > Pholidichthys > Pholidichthys leucotaenia. Next base: position 35,425,745 of record CM035845.1, on the reverse strand, counting down.
ATGCATGTTTTTGGCATGTGGGAGGAAACCGGAGAAATCCCGGAGTAAACCCACACAACACGGGGAGAACATGCAAACTCCACACAGATCACTGTTGGTCGGGGGCTGGGATCGAACCCACGATCCCACGATCCCCACAATCCCCCGGCCAAGGGTAAATTGTGCTGCCGCAGTGCTAACCACCATCTTCTACAGTTTAATCACATAAAAACCATCTCTTTTTTTAAGCTTTTTTTACATGCACCTTTTTCCTTCATGATTTTGCAGTGTTAGTTTTTTTTTTAGACTTGATTCTCATAAATTTCTGTTTTTTCTTCTAAATCATATCATATGAATAAAAAGTAAACATCAATAAATATTTCCTAAGCCAGAGGAGAATAGCAAAACAAACAAAAACAAAACAAAAAAAACATGACATAAAAAAATGTCTGAAAATGAGAAAATTACCTATCGCTCCATCTACAAATATAAATCAGCTGTTAGTTTAAATCAGCGAAAATTCAGGTGTGGAGCTAGAGCCTGCAGCCTGCCATTCTGGCCTGATTTAACCTGTTTGCTTCTTAGTAAGATTGGTCATGATCTGAAAATCAAAGACATACAAGGTAATGTAATAAAATACAGCTGATGACTTTATTCATTATTGCTACTTGACTAACTAAAATGATTAGAAATCAGATAAATTGCAGTAAGAGCCAACTTGCTCCTCCGACCCGTTTTAATTTATTTATTATTTATTTTGCGTGTATGCGCCGCTATCATGCACTTTTGCAGCTTCAATACATTTTTTTAGACAAAACTAAGAAACTCAGCAGTAATTTAAAAACAAACGGGAGTATGGGCATTTTAAATCACGATACTGTGAGCTTGGGTATTTTTTTTTTCCTGTTTTTTTCTTTTTCTTTTTTTTTTCTGATGCTCAACTTGAATTGGTCTTCTTAACGGCTTAATCCTTTCCATGTTGGGGGTGGGGGGCAATCACTGAGTGAGAGGCAGGACAGATTGCCCGTCCATTGCAGGGGCAACACAGAGAGACAGACAATCATTCACTCTCTAATACCTAAGGATGCTGAAAATGCAGACAAAGGGAGAACATGCAAATGCCACACAGAAAGGTGGCCGCTTTTCTTGGGTTCAAACCCATGACCTTCTTGGTGTGAAGAAAACTTGGCGGAGGTATGCGCTCTAATCAGCGCATACCTCCACCAAAGCTGCTTCAAGGTCCTTGGTGGAGGTATGCAGTCTCAGATTAATGGTTTCATCCTTGGCCCAAGGGCTACCTCTGGTGAAAATGTCATCAAAATCCATCCAGTAGTTTTTGCGTAATTCTGCTAAAAGACAGACAAACAAACAGACATACGTACGTACAGATAGACAGACAAACCACCCTGATTACATAACCTCCTTGGCGGAGGTAATAAAGATTACTATGCCTCGGTGCAGTGGAGGCAGATGGTAATCACTCAATGTGTCTGTGTGTGGTTGTGTGTGTGTGTATATCTGTCTGTCTGTTATCAGCTTTTCAGATTGCCCGGTAAAAATTACATGAAGCTAAAGGCTTATATCATTGTATTGCCATATTTTCTCGACTTTTAATTTGCAAGAATTTTGAGATAAGGCTTTGTTTTCAAAATAAACACAAATTTAACTCACCATTTCTGTCAATGGAGCCATGAAAAAAGTTTTTTTTTTTTCCCCTTGTCCTGTTAGGCAGCTAGGTGAGCAGAACAGAGATCTGCTACCATTATTGTGCCAAAACAGATTTACTTTACCAAAAGGAGCTTTATACAGAACCTATCTATGTACTGTATATTGCTGTAAACTCCTGCTGTAATAACTTTTAATACTTTATTTAAATTATTTTACCCATGAAGGACCCGACAGGATGGGGGAATGGGGAAAGGAAATGTGTGGAGGGGAAAAGAAAAGGGAGAGGTATAGACAAAGAAGACAAACAAACCAACAACTAAAACAAACAGAAGACAGACTGCTTCTTCCACCGAAGAGGTCTCAGCACCAGTCTGGTATCTGCACCTGTTAAATGGGAGACATTTGTGCATGTACGTGCATATGAGAGCACACGTAAAATAAGTATGTGCATGTGAGTGGTTGGTCAGGAAACATATGAAGAGGGGGGCTCGTCGCAGCAACCCCCCCCCCCCCCCGGAAGCCCCGAGCAGGCAAGGTAGTGCCTCCAACCCCCACAGGGCACAAATGTCCAAGGTCAACAAGCCCCAGGAAAGCCAGGCATCCACCCCCAGAGGGACGGCCGAGGGAGGCCAGGCTGCCAGGCAACCGGTGCGGTGGGCCCACACCCCCGGGCCCGCCACCCTCCACCCCCAACGGGGCCAACACCAGCCACTGGGCCCCAAGTGCCAGGAGGCCAGCGCCCCTACCCCCCGGGCTGGAGACCGGCCTGCGCCCTTGGTGCAACCCCCCCCCCCCAGGCACCCTCACAGTGGGCACCCCCACAGCAGGCCCATGCCCCCCCAGCGCCACCGCCGCACACCCTGGGGACCCCCACGCCCAACGAAGCCCCCCTGCCCAGGGGAGCCCATGTAGCCGAGAGGCACTACTCCCTTAATCCAGCACCTCCCAACTAGCAGACACACCCATTCCCACACCTTCACACCCTCATGCTCTCATACGCACCCACATGCACTCACTCACTCTCACTCCCCCACATAGTCCCACACTAGCACTCCCGGACCCACCCATTCTCTCTCACTCCTGTACCCGCACAATCTCGCTCCCACTAACCCTCAGGGTCACCCACACTCACTCACATTCACCCATACACACACTCTCACTCACACTCCGACCTACTCACATCCATTCGTACTCTCACCCTCACACTCACCCACCCTCATTCACCCTTATTTCTTAGGGCGACTGCAATGCGGATGCAATGAGTCTGAACGCGCACCAGCGCCCGGCAGCAGCTGGGGAGACCACAGCACCCACTCAAGTAACTGATCAGCAGGCCAGCGCAGGTGCTCTGAGATGCCACCCAACACGCAAAGCGCCACACAAAACTGACCCACCATCACCATGTCCACTCATCACTCCCTCACTCTTGCTTACTCTCTTGTTCGATCCATCTCTCACTCCCTTACTCGTATCTATTCATTTGGCAGCACCCAGGGATTTTGACAACATGACGGGTCCCAGGCCCCCCGCCGGGCCCCCAGGCCCCCGGCAGAAGGAGGGAAGGAGGGCAACAGGGGTGGGGGAAAGACCCCCCCCCCTGCACAAATCATGATAGGTGTGTGTCGGTTGTATGATGTGATTGTGTACAGGTGTGTGAACTACCATAGTGCAGTTAAAATTGGGGGGATGGTGGTTGGAGCACCACTAGCCACTGTGACAGGCAGCGGGGCCCCCATCCCCCCAAGTCCTCAGTGTCTAAAATGCAATTAAAATTGAGGTGAGGGCAGCCCCACTGCGCAGCAGAGGTATCCCCTTCACTGACACAGTGCAGCACACCCCCGCCCCAAAACCCTAAGTGTATCCAAGAAGAATCGGGGGGTGGGGGGGGTAAGACTGGGAGGAAGCTGGTCCAAAAGCAAGCCCCTCCCCCCGAAGCCAGCTCTCAAACTGGTTCAGTAGGCCACCCACTGCCCCCAAATTCCAACCCAGGGGGAGGGCCGCCAGGCCGAGCAGCCCAGGACCCACCAGTGTCATACCCCTTTGCTCCAAGCACCACAAACATGATGGAGCAGCCACACCCATTCCCACTCATCTTGCACACATGAACATCCGCAACAACAATAATCACTATAGAGATCAATGGGTTGGACCCATATGGCGCCCCACACGCCAAGCAACACCCCTGAGCGCCCACCGCAAGCCCACCAACCACCCACCCAGACATACATTGACAGCAGCAGGCCGCCCCGCAGCCACGGTCACCCCGGAGCAGCCCGACGGCAGCATCGCCGCCAACCCGCGCCAACGCCCCCCCCCCCCCCCCCGACCACACACACCTGGCACCGGGGAGAGCACTATCCCACCACGCAAGGATGCGCCGGGACCGGCCCACAACACCGGCGCACACCTGACCCCGACCCAGAGGGGAACGCCCCCCCCCCCCCCAGCACCAGGGGCCCAGCCCCAGCCCCAGCCCCACCCGGGAAGCAAGGCCAGCTGCCCCGAGGTCACGCCCCCCCCGGCCCCCCCCCCGCAGCCCTCCCCAACCCCCCCCCCCCCCCCCAGGCCAGACACGCAACCACCTCAGAACAGACCCCCCGAATGCTGGTCCCAGTGGGTTACAGAAACTCCTTGTGGTCAGGGCACAACCAGCCGCCAGAGGCGCCAAGGAGATTACGGAATTATCCTTTCCAGTCTTGGCGAGAGCTTTGCAAATTATTTTAAGATCGACATTCATAAGTGAGATGGGACTATAGTTGGATGGAAGCGTAGGTTCTTTTCCAGATTTAAGGAGTAGGATAATGCTCACCAAGTTCATATTTGGAGGGATTACATTGTCTTCTTTAATTTGGTTGACCATTTTAAAGAAAGTAGGTGCCATCACAGGTCAAAATTCTTTATAGAATTCTACTGGAAAACCATCTGGTCCTGGAGCTTTGTTGTTTGGGATGTGCTTAAGTGCCTCCTGGAGTTCGAACACCAGAAGAGGTGCATCCAGGGCTGCAATCTGTTCATTATTTAATCGTGGTAAGTTAACATCGTCCAGAAATTTATTTATCTCTGAGTCAGATGGGTTGATCTGAGATGAGCAGAGGTTTTCATAAAACTTTCTGAAGGAGTTATTTATTTCTTCAGGCTCATGGGTAATATTTCCAGTTGTACCCTTAACCCCTTGCACTCTGGTCCATTTCCCTAAAAACGCCAAAAAATAACGTACCCAAAGTAAATCAAAAGCTGTTCTTCAACCCTTTGCAGCATCTTCATGGGGTTGGTCTCATTTAAAAGAAAACACTTTGAATTTTTTGGCAAAACAGTCATAATCTCTCTAAGTGGTCCTGCCACTGAGTAACAGTCATCTAAACATACTGAACTTGAAGAAAATAAATTTCGCCTGGGTGTTTTTTTGGATACAAATGCTTGCAAATAACACACAGCTTCAGATCCGGGCTGGAAAATGCAACAGAAATGTAGAACCAAGTGTTATCCAGCTGAGGTCAAAATTTTGTAACAATACCACAAAAAATGAATATATTACACAACTTTTTCCTCAGGTTGTTCCCAGGCGTTTTTGAACTGTGCCAAATTGTGTCAAATGGCACAGTTTGGAAAAACGTCTGTAACTTTTGAATGATTCAATATAGAAGCTTCATCTTGGGCTCTAATGAAAGGTGACACTCAGGGCTGTGTGTGTGTGTGTATGTGTGTGGGGGGGTTGTCCCCCCCCCCTCGCTACAGAGGACGGACATCTGTTACATGACTACAGCCCACCAGGTCGCTACATGACTATTCCGTCATGTAGCGACCGCGGCGCAGTCACCGCGGCTTCCCCCCCTCGCTACAGAAGAGTAGCGGGGGGGGGCGTTCACGGTCGGGACGCGTGCACGAACCGTGTACTGCGGCGCACGAACTTTGGACTTCGTGCGCTGCACAGTTGTAATTTACCAATCGGTCAAAAGTAATTTTTGATTACAATTTTCAGGGATAAAGAATAATTTAGCTTATAACACTTACCTCTTCACAGCAGCAGAGTCCTGGTGAACTTCTCTTCCTCATTGTCAGACAAACGCGACGCTGGTCCCTTGTTACGGACCCGTGGTTCTGGTCTCGGCGACCCGGTCAAAACATAATTCCATTATTGCGGTTTTGCGCTTCCATGATTGCGGTTTTGGCGAATGATTTACGACCTTCGTTGTCGCCCTCCGTCGGTCTATGATGACCATGGAAGAGAATCCTAAACGTCTATTCTGCTGGAATAAAAAAAAAAAAGCACCGCCTGTGACTCAACAGGCCGATGCGCGAATGGCAGTCCCTGTCACATAGGTCGCACTTGTGGATGGTCTCCGTGCTGCTGGGTCTGTGACGGTTCTTCCTGCGGGTCCTTTTTTCATCTGCTGTAGCAGTCTGTCTTCACCCAGCCTTACAAAAAACAGCTTGCGAACTTCTGTGCTTCAATTGGCTCGCTGCATTCACAGCGTTGGTAGGCGGGTCCTTCTTGCTAGGTTTTCAGTCATTGGTTCTTCAAGGTTTCAGAAACCCAATTCAAGGCTCTTATTAGTCGAATGAGAGGTCAATCAGATGAACTAATCTGTTCACGGCTGTGTCTGTAGTGGAAGAACGGAAATGCAGCTTTTTTTTTCAGTGCGCGCTTGGATGCAGCGCCCTTGTGCGTCCTAGAGCGCACGAGAGCGCTCTCGTGCGCTCTGGGATGCAGAGACGTGCCTGTCCGCGGTACACCAGAGTGCAAGAGGTTAATAAATTTGAAACAGACTGTGGAAATTTTTTATTTTTTTTTAGTTTCTCCTTATAACAGTTTACATTTTTGACCATACTTTTGCAGAGCCAGAACGGAACAATAATTTAACTCTGATTTAAAGAAAAAATATTAATAAAATTGTATTTAATGAAATAAATTAATTTAAATGACCAAAGATGCACTTATTTCTGTTTTAATATTTCTATATATATACACTACCGTTCAAAAGTTTGGGGTCACCCAGACAATTATTTTGTGTTTTCCATGAAAAGTCACACTTATTTACCACCATGAGTTGTAAAATGAATAGAAAATATAGTCAAGACATTGACAAGGTTAGAAATAATGATTTGTATTTGAAATAATAATTTTTTCCTTCAAACTTTGCTTTCGTCAAAGAATCCTCCATTTGCAGCAATTACAGCATTGCAGACCTAACATGATTGCACAAGGGTTTTCTAATCATCCATTAGCCTTCTGACGCAATGAGCAAACACATTGTACCATTAGAACACTGGAGTGATAGTTGCTAGAAATGGGCCTCTATACACCTATCTAGATATTGCACCAAAAACCAGACATTTGCAGCTAGAAGAGTCATTTACCACATTAGCAATGTATAGAGTGTATTTCTGATTAGTTTAAAGTTATCTTCATTGAAAAAAAGTGCTTTTCTTTCAAAAATCAGGAAATTTCCAAGTGACCCCAAACTTTTGAACGGTAGTGCATAAATTTTTTTTTTTAGAAATGTCTTCACCACCCAGACAGCAGGAAAAACCTCCCTTATTTTGCAATCCTAATGTTGGCACGTTTAGTTTGTCTGAAGGCTGCTGATGGGTTAAAGTCACTGACTTTGTGAATTTTGGTCATCTTAACTTGCCAGGTACATAATAATGAACATAAATTAGTTAATTAATATTAACTAAGGTAACGGTAAAAACATCTCCTTTTTATTCTTGTCTGAAATAAGAAAAACAAAAAACTAACCACACGTGTTAGCTAAGTGACTCTTCCATTATTACTCCCGTTACCAGCGGGTTAGAGCCATGATAAATGCCTTCACTGCTTACATACCCCTTCTGATTTTTTTTCGCATTTAAAGTACTTTAATAAGCTCGTGTTTCTCTTGGACAGCAACGCTCGTAGCGAGACACTCTGCTTGCTGACTGGAACACGCAGGCGGGGCGATTCTAAACTCCGCGTGGATAACGGTCACGCGTGTTGTTCGTGTGCGCACTTGCGGACCATCATTGCTTCATATATTTTTCTTAAATTTATATTTCCTCATAGAGTGGGGGAAAATTTTCAGGCGTGGCAAGCCCCACCCAGAAATGTTACCAGAGGAAACTCTGCTATTAAAATTCAAATTTATAATTTTCCTCCCAGCTGAAGGTTATAATTACATTTATAACTAGTTTGATACCTGTTATTTTAAAATGTTGGCCTGCTAAAACTGTGGTGGTTTCTGGTTTCCAACAACAGGGTGGCCTAGGATGAAGTCAAATTCCCAGCCTGAATTTTTGTCCCAGTCCACCCCTCAGTGCACTTAAGATGTGGTGGTTTATAATATTTTCTGGTAATATTTGATACAGAATAAAAAATGTTTGAAACACATTCTAAACTGCTCTTTATAAACTGGAGAAATAAGAGTTTTTGTTTTTACTGAATATGTTGAACATAATTAACGCTGGCCTGTGAAACTGTCCTTTATAAATTTAAAAGAAAAAACAATATTCTTTGATATCATGAAGAATATAGTTATCGTGAAAATTCACAGAAATATTGTGATATCATTTTTGGTCATATCGCCCACCCCTATGTTTAACGTGGATTTCCATTGAGTTTCAACTGCTTTTTAATGGTAAGTCTGATATTTATAAATTATTTTAATTTTGTGTTTTATCTTATTTTTGTTTTTGTATTTTTAACATTATTTTTATCGATCAACTTCCTTTTCCATTTTATTGTACAGCGCGTTGTGACTGTATGTCTCTGAAAAGTGTTCCATAAATAAATGTTACTTACTTGACCATCAGAGAAAAAGCTCTGTGCCGGTGTCTCTTTAGCTTAGCCATTGGTCATGCTTCTCCGAGACGTGTGTGGCCCACCATGTTCTGAGTGTTTTTTCTTTTTTTCGTGCAGCGCTTCTTGCTGGTTGTGTGTCATGTCAAGGTCTTTCCTTCCATCTTTGTTATAAAATCCAAAAAAGGCCCGACATTTGAGCTAATGTTGAGCTAACTGCTTCCTAACTTTCAAAGCTGGCTGCAAGTCTCCGAGACAAGCTATGACTTAACTTGACTGGGTGCTTGCTTTGTGCCGTCTAGTGGACTGAAAATGGCATTGATTATCTAATAACCCAAAAGTATATGTATGTGCATTTTTTTAAAATAAAAGATTGATCTGTGCGTTTATGGATCGATTCATTGTCACCAGTGAAAAGTATCGTGATTCATCACTGAATTAATATTCTTTCCCACCCCTAGTATTTTGTGCAGTATAATGCACCACACATTTTCTATGGGCGACAGGTCTAGATGGCAGGCAGTACAGTCTGGTACCCACACACTTTTACTATGAAGCCACGCTATTGTAACACGTGCAGAATGCGGTTTGGCATTGTCTTGCTGAAATAAGCTGGGACGCTCCTGAAAAGATGTTACTTGGATAGCAGCATGTGCTGCTCCTAAACTTGTAGGGATGGCAGTGGCTCAGGAGGTAGCGCAGGTTGTCTAATAACTGGATGGTTGGCAGTTCGAATCCCACTCTCCCCACATATCCTGCTGTTGTGTCCCTGGGCAAGACACTCCCCCCCCCCCAATTGCTCCTGGTGGGTCTGGACAGCGCCATGTTGGGCAGCTATGCTGCCATGTGTGTGTGAATTGGTGGATAGCAGGATCTGTAAAGTGCTTTGGTCATCTAGTGATGAGAATAAAAGTGCTATATAAGTGAATGCCATGTACCATTCAGCATTAATGGTGCCTTCACATCAAATTACCCATGCCATGAGCACTAACTCACCCCCATACTGTTAGAATAATTCATTCATTCATCTTTCGCTTAATCCTTTTCGGGTCACGGGGGGGGGGGGGGGGGGGGAGGGCTGGAGCCTATCTAAGCATCTTTGGGCGAGACACCCTGGACAGATCACCAGTCCATCGCAGGGCCAACACAGAGAGACAGACAACCATTCACTCCCACAGTCATATCTGAGGACAATTTAGAATCCCCAGTTTGATGCCAATTAACCTAACTTCCATGTTTTTGGCATGTGGGAGGAAACCGGAGAAATCCCGGAGTAAACCCACGCAGACACGGGGAGAACATGCAAACTCCACACAGATCACTGTTGGTCGGGGGCTGGGATCGAACCCAGGATCCCCCGGCCAAGGGTGAGTTGCTGTGCTGCCGCAGTGCTAACCACTCCTCCACCGCGCCGCCCGACTGTTAGAATAATTTTCAGTATAATTAATCTGAGTCAAAAATCAGGCAGAAAATTTAGATATAAGTACATTTATTTCCTCATGAGGGAGAAATAAACTCCCAACTAATATACAAAAAATATTTAAAAAAAGAGACAATGATCATAATTTGAGAGGAGACTTAAACTTCACAAAACCCAAGATACGTACAACCAAGAAAAGTATGTGCATATCTGTCTGTGGGGTGGATTTGTGGAACAGTCTGGAGCCGGAACTGAAACTATGTAAAAACAGAAATCAATTTAAAAAGAGGTATAAGCACCATTTGTTGAAAGGATATATGTTAGAAGGGTAGAATTTATATGTACGATTCATTATGTTCACTCTGGGACATTATGGGACACTATGGAATGGTGGGTGGGACAGCACTGTGTGTATCTGTGTCGTTTGAGACTGGTTTTGAAATATAGACTTCATTGTATGTTAGAATGGACAGGTGTTAATGTTGATCTGTAAAAAATACAGTAAATTGTTTACTTGGGGTATTAAAGGTAGTAATTTGTATAAAATTCACATGGGTGTATCGATGGAAAAGAGGAGTTGGAATTAATAAGTGTTCACTTCTTCCTTCTCCCTTTCGAACAGTGTATACTGTAACTTTATTGCATTTGCTATTTGCTTGTTTTTGTTATATTTTTTGTGTTCGAAATAAACTATCTATCTATCTATCTATCTATCTATCTATCTATCTATCTAAATACAGAGGCAGCCCCGAGTCTGACCATCCATACCTCTGAATCAGCCATTCATTGTTCTAGCTTTTAAAGCTGTGTTATCCATGGGAAGATGGAGGAACTGTCCTTGAGTACATCTGGCAAGACAGGGGGTAACAGTTCTTATCTTTGCTCCCAGGAAACAAGGACCACTACATTCTCGGTCACACTGGACTAGACATCCAAAAATGTATCAGTACAGCTGGTGATTAAAATTGCTAACTCAGGCACACTCACACGCAGACCGGGGCTGTTCAAGGCCATACATGAATCACAAGTCATATAATATGAAATATAATATGGAAGAATAATATAAAGGAATGTTTGAACTTAGTCTGCATGGAAAGCACATATAAACATCAGACATGAAATAGGAAAGGCATGATACATCTTAATTATAATAATACATTATTAATAACAATAATAATGTGGATAATATGGAATTTTTCTATCACATACCATCACATATGCTGGCCTTTGTGCTTTGTGCTGATTACAATCTGGATTGTCCTTTTCCTCTTTAGGCCTAAGGGCATCATGTTCATGATTTTCAAAAACAATTTGAAATGTGGACTCGTCAGACCACAGCACACTTTTCCACTTTGTGTCAGTCCATCTCAGATGAGCTTGGGCCTAGAGGAGCTGGTGGCGTTTCTGGGGGTTGTTGATATATGGCTTTTGCTTTGCATGGTATTTTTAACTTGCACTTGTAGATGTATCGATGAACTGTGTAACTGACAAGGGTTTTCCGAAGTGTTCCTTAGCCCATGTGGTAATATCCTTTACAGAATGATGTCTGTTTTTAATGCACTGCTGCCTGAGGGATCAAAGGTCATGGGCATTCAGTGTTGGTTTTCAGCCTTGCTGCTTATGTGCAGAAATTTCTCCAGATTCTCTGAATCTTTTGAAGAATATTATGGACTGTAAAGGATAAGAATGCAAGTTATCAATTAATTCATTAATTACACAAAATGTGGAAAAAGTGAAGCACTGTGAATACTTTCTGGATGCACTGTACTGATGATGCACTAGTAGACTCTTTTAACAGGAAAATAAATTGTAAGCTGCTTCATCTGTTGCATGTTGAACATTATCACAGTACCCCTGCAATCCAGGCCAATAAGATAAGATAAGATAAGGTAAGATAAGCCTTTATTAGTCCCACAATGGGGAAATTCCAGGATTGCAACAGCACAGGGATAGCAACAGGATGCAGGATGTTCTGGGCTCCCTCCGTTGTCTGTTACCTCAGTGGTAACTTGAGTCTGGTCTGCTTTCCCATCTAGCAGCAGGTTGAAGGTAGCACTTAAGTAGCCTGCTGCAGTCCATTTGTCTGCCCTGTTGATTTGAAGTTGGCGGGTGGACATTGGAACATGGTATTGGAACTTGTTTGATTCTCCGACGTAACTCAGAAGGGCTAGTTTTTTCACTCTGCACAGTGCATATGCTCAGATGATGGTGATGATGGAGCGTTATGCTTCAATGACAGCAATGATGGAGTGTAGTCTTCCTTCGGCTCTATCCTCGACACAGCCACCTCGGATGATGGACGGAAACAGGAGGCCAGTGAGGGAACACCACAGTCATAAGCAGCAGAGACTGGTGGGGAGTGAGTTTGGATCCCTCCAAATCTTTTCAAAAATAGGGGTAGAACATAAATGACAAGGTACTTGCCTTAACTCCTGGTATCCTGCTGCCGGGGTGACGACCTCAGGGTGTGCTGCAGAAGAGATGGCCAGTGGGGCTGGTACTGGTGCTAGGAGGTGCCAAGGAGCAGGTACTGGAGCTAAGAAGCAACGAGGAGCCGGCACTGGGGGCACAAAGCGACGTGGAGCCGGAACCGGAAGCCCAGGCAGGGCCGGCGAAACAGCAGATGAGGTGGCTGGAAACTCAGCAGCAGACACCGATGCCATGGAGGAGAGGAGCAGCAACAGATGAGGAAGAGGAAGAAGCGGACGGGACAGCCGATGAAAAGCTCAGAGAGCTCAGGAGCGAAGAGGGGGCTGTTGCTGAATTTCTCTGAAGCGGTGAAGGAGCAGCTGTGTCTTCCATAACCTGCTGGTTCCAACCCAGCAGGGGTACATGCTTGGGGAGAAGCCAGGTTTTATAGTCCAACATTAATTCTGTCTGTGCGAGCAAAACCTGCCGGCACTCTTCTTGCTCCTCCTCATTAACAGAAAACTGGGGCCCCGATACAGGAAACCCAATCTGACAGCCAACGGGGTCATTCATTCAGCATAGGCATGGAGGCAGCAAGCAGGGGAGTTACAGGTGATGAAGAAGCTACCCGAGCTGAAAAGTGGCTTGGAGAGGGTCTCGTAGCCGAATGAGAAGCCGTGGATGTCTGCACCCGGGGGTGTGTCCCCGTCGGTGCAGGTACAGGGGTTGAAGACCTTCTCACTGGCAGGCAGAGCAATCGAAGCATATGAGGAATGGAAGAGAGGAACCCGGTCAGTCCCGGCTTGGCCACAGGCTGGGGAAAGCATCTATCAGCTTAGCCACACCATGCAGGTACCTCAGGGCTTCCTCAGGAGTGCAGGAAGCCCGGGCGTCACCGTTAAAGTCCTCTATCAGGCCCGCAGCCCAACACTTCTCATCCAAACTGAAAACACTGAAGTCTGTGCCTGCGGAGTCAAATGGTGGCGTCATTCTGTTATGGGCAACGTCTGACCGGCAGAAAAGACAGACTAACGCAGGCAGGACTACAGCTGAACTGGGCTTATTTTCCCAAAAACATAAAATAATAACCGGCACAGGGGTTCAATATAAAGTGAGCTGTCAAAGGTTTAAAACTTAAACATTTGAAGACACATTTAGTGATGGGTCGGCAGGCTCTGGAGCTTCGAGGGTGCTCTGAGCTTGCCCAGGAAATATTTGGCAAAGTGCGTTTCGAGGCTTGTATCATAACTGAAGTGATGGCCTAGCGGTAAAGCATCTGCCCTGCAGCTAGGAGGCTGGGGTTTAAGTCCCAGCTAGGCCATTCTTGGAATTTTAGTTTTATTTGCAAGGTGAAGTGTCTGTTGTGTTTCAAAGAACTTGGATCATTATGCTGAGGCACTATTGTGCCCTGCATGACAATAAGGACAGGGACAGAGGTAAATGTACTGGGACAGACAGAAACATGTCTATCCTACACTGTACAAACTTGCACTAGCCTTCCTTTGCAGACCTACATCCTCTGTGCTCTGAGAGAGTATTCTCCAAAGCTGGAGAAATGATAAAAAAAAAAAGAAATCACCTTAGTCCAAAGACTGTTGAAAAGTTATTATTTCTTAATAAAAATGGATAAGTACCACAAGCACATTCACTATAGTCATCCGAGTTTTATTATTTCTTTTTTCCCGTATTATCATTGATATTTCTTAAAAAAAGTGCATTTATTGAAAAGTGCATTTATTGAAATGGAAAAACTACACATTAAACCAATAATGCCCTTGCAAAAATCTGCATGTTGTATACTTTTTGTCGACTACATGGCCTAGTAGAGCAAATGAAGTTTCACATGAGGTTTCGTCTACATGAACAACTTTGATGAAAAGCATCAAGCCTTCAAGAAAGCCTCATCTAGCCATCACTAAGTAGTAGCTTAGAGGTAAAGCATCTGTCCCATGCCTGAAAAGCTTGGGTTCAAGTCCCAGCTGGGCCATTCTTATAAATTATTTTTATTTGCAAGGTGAAGTGTCTGTTGTGTTTCAAGACCTTGGATACAACAATAACACATCATTATGCTGAGGCACTATTGTGCCCTGCATGACAATAAGGACAGAGGTGAATGTACTGGGAGAGACAGAAACTTGTCTACCCTACACTGTACAAACTTGCAGTAGCCTTCCTTTGCACACCTGCATCCTCTGATCTCTGGAGAGTATTCTCCAAAGCTGGAGAAATAATCTAAAAAAAAAAGAGAAAGAAATCACCTTAGTCCAAAGACTGTTGAAAAGTTATTATTTCCCTTTTACACTTCCGGATACCATAGCTGGGTGCATTTAAATGTTTTGTTTTTTTTTTAAATCTCAGCTGCGTCATGGTGAATTGTGTTAAACATGCTTACAGAAGGCAGTCATGCTCTACATCATTTGAAAGTTTAGAATTTCGTCTGTTTAGTTATTTAAACAGATTTTGGAAAAATGGTAACACTGGATTAAAATATAACTTTTAACCAGGTAACGTTAGTATGAGCTCGAAGGAGTGACTTACTGAAAGTACCTTGTTGCCTTCCCAGAATCAATGATTGTTCCACAAATGGCGGCGCGCATGGACGGAGATGGCGGCGCGCATGGATGCAGCGGCCCCTCTTGGCGTCAGCGAGTGTGAGAGTTTTGACTGTTTTGATCATCCCAGACGTACATTCTGTAAAACTTACAACCGTGAGACCTTATTATACATCAAGGTACTGCATGCTGCAAGAATAGCGGTGCTCGGTTGTGACTTGGACATTCTACGCCAGCATGGAATTCTGTCGGAGTTTCTGCTGGAGGCTACCCAGGAAAGGAGGAGGCGTAAGCGGAGCGAACGCAAGCAAAAGCGAGGAAAAAGGGCCGGGATTCTTGCTAGGCTAAAGGCTAACCCATCCAGACCAGCAGTACCGTCGCTCCTTCTCTCTAATGTCTGCTCCCTCGACAACAAGCTGGAGCTACGTCTGCTGAGAGAAACCCGGAGAGAGTGGAGGGACTGCTGTGTGCTTTCGTTCACGGAGACATGGCTCCACGACAACATCCCTGACGAGGCCATTCAACTGGAAGGTGCGACAACGTTCCGGGAGGACAGAGAAACTGCGAGATCCGGTAAGAGCCATGGGGGGGGGGACTATGTATCTATGTTAACAAGAACTGGTGCGTTAACGCCACGTTAGTATCTAAACACTGCTCTCTGTTGGCGGAGTTCCTTATTGTAAATTGTCGGCCATTTTATCTGCCGAGGGAATTCAACAACGTGTTTGTAGCTGCTGTTTACATAGCGCTGAGTGCTAATGCTAAAGCTAATGCTAAAGAGGCACTCAGAGAGCTGCACGATCCTATTAGTGAAATCCAAACTTCACACCCAGACAGTTTTGTGGTGGTTGCGGGGGATTTTAACCACACCAGTTTAAAGACTGTGCTCCCCAAGTTTAAACAATGTGTAGACTTTAAGACCAGATTAGAGAATATGTTGAACTTGGTGTACGCAAACACAGATGCTTATAAGGCAACATCTCGCCCCCACCTTGGCCTTTCTGACCACATATCCATGATGCTGGTGCCTGCCTACAAACCTTTACTGAAGTGCAGCAGGCTAGTAGTGAAACAAATCAGAATTTGGCCAGAGAGTGCAACCTCAGCACTGAAAGACTGTTTTCTGCACACAGATTGGGAGGTCTTCAAAATAGCAGCCTCCCAGGAAGACAAGACAGATGTGGAGGAGTATGCTGAAACGGTCACCAGCTACATCGCGAAGTGCACAGAGGATGTCACTATAATGAAGACCATCACTGCACGGGGCAACCATAAGCCCTGGATGACTGCAGAGGTGCACTTGCTGCTCACAGCCAGTGATGCAGCCTTCAGAGCGAAGGACAGGATTGCCCTCCGCTCAGCCAGGTCTGTGCTCTCAAAGGGAATTAAGACGGCGAAGCGCGCCTATGCGGAGAAAATCCAGGGACACCTCTGTGACACTAGGAGCACCAAGCGGATGTGGCAGGGAGTTCGGACACTGATGGACTATAAGTCTAGGCAGGGGGTCGATGATGCCGACGCTTTGCTTCCAGACAGGCTCAACAACTTCTTTGCACATTTTGAAGCATCAAACCCGATAATCAGAGGGAGGGCTGGCCCATCTCCACCATCGGTTGGGCCAGCTATCACCATCAACCCAGTGGATGCACGGAGGACCCTAACCAGGGTCAACCCACGTAAAGCTGCAGGTCCGGACAACATCCCAGGACGTGTGCTCCGAGACTGCGCAAGCGAGTTGGCGGATGTCCTGACTGACATTTATAACATCTCCCTGAGTCAGGCCATCGTTCCCAGATGCTTTAAGACCTCTACCATAGTACCGGTGGCAAAGAATCCAGTTATGTCCTGTCTGAATGACTATCGTCCTGTTGCACTGACACCAACTGTGATGAAGTGTTTTGAACGGCTTGTCAAACCACACATCACAGCCTGCCTCCCTGCATCACATGACCCGCTCCAGTTTGCATATCATTCAAACCGCTCCACGGAGGATGCTATAGTCACTACCCTGCACTCTGTCATCACCCACCTGGATCAGAAAGACACCTACGCCAGACTCTTGTACATTGATTTCAGTTCAGCATTCAACACCATTATTCCCCAGAGACTGATGAAGAAATTATTCCTTCTTGGTCTGAACACCGCCACATGTCTCTGGATCCTGGATTTCCTGACTGAGAGACCTCAGTCTGTCCGGGTTGGAAATAACATCTCCAACTCTATCACGCAGAGCACCAGATCCCCTCAAGGCTGCGTACTCCGTCCACTGTTGTTTACACTTCTAACACATGACTGTGTATCCAGACACGAGGGGAACCAGATTATTAAGTTTGCAGACGACACCACGGTGGTGGGACTTATTCAGAGGGATGAGGAATCAATGTACAGGGAAGAAGTGAGAGACCTGGAGGGCTGGTGCAGGGAGAACAATCTGGTGCTCAACGTGGACAAAATGAAGGAGATGATTATTGACTTCAGGTGGTCACAGCCTGAACACGTCCCTCTCAGCATCGGCGGCCGTTTAGTGGAGAGAGTGGAGAACATCAAGTTCTTCGGAGTGCAGATCTCGCAGGACCTGAATTCCTTGGGGATCAGGAAACGGGCCCAGCAGAGACTGCACTTCTTGAGGAAACTCAAACAGGCCTCTGTAGCATCATCGTCTCCTCAAACCAAGACAGAAGATCACTTCTCTTCATTTTATAGGAATTTCACTTTATTCATTACACAGGAATATCACTTTTCTGCCTTTTCAGGAATATCACTGGCTTTTATGTCGACTCATGCCAGGCCTCTTCCAGGCCTGACCAAAGATGCTTGCTTTCCCTGGACCCCAATGTAAACAGTTGCCTCTTGCAGAGATTGTAAGGATCAGAATTTGCTTTTAAAGGCTCAAAGGAACATAAAACTCAGGAGACCAGACCTCTCAATGTGAACACTGCATTTGATAACGTACCTTTTCACAGGAAACCAATGTTCTTAAAAGAGTCATAAACCACTTAATCTGACGGGTTTATAGCCGATGCTGTCCAGACCTTCACCCAGATACTAAAGGAAATCATCTACAGCTCAACAGTACCTCCTAGCGGATACCTACGGAATGTGTTTTCAGTATGTAGGATGACTTTTAATTTGTTCTAAACATTAAGTTTCTTTCAGCTTATCCTCTGGATCCTAAGGACACTGAAAATCATCCCTCTTTTATCACCAACCATGGTTTGCTGCATGTTTTGCTGCATTTTGATCTAAATGTGAATGCATGTATTATAATTATGTATAAGAAATGTTATATTCATGAGTGTTATTGGAGTAATGGTATAAATGCATGATCACCAAATATTAGCCAAGTCATTTAATTTAGTTAGATTTTATATTGAGCATTTAACTTCATAAGAACTGAGTGTTAATTTTCCCTCTGAAATTTCATGGGATGGTGTCTTCATTTGATTGGCTGCTCTCAAACAAAGAAGTGTTCTCACATTGGATAGCAGCCATTTCAAACTGCTTCTGAAAAAGCCGATTGGTCAGTCTTGCGACCGACATCATCAGTTTTACGACCCGGCGAGGTCACTTTAAAAGAGAGAAGTTAGATTTGAGTTTAGTTAAGAAAAAGAGTAGAAAAAAGTAAGAGTTAGATTAGCTAGAAGTAGAGACAATGAACAGGCAGGAAGATTAGAACAGCAAAACAGAGAACGGTGATAAGATTAAGAATTAGAAACACAGAAAGAAGAAAGAAAGAGATTTTGAGAAGGATTAGGAACTAAATTAAGATTAAAGAAGCAGAATAGTAATCTAGATCTCAGAAGAAGATTTTATTCCACCGTTTCAAGGCCCTGTGAAGTTTTATTTTATTCTCTGTGTGTTTGTTCAAGTCTTTCCTTATATTCTGGTCACTGAGGAGGAACCATTTTTCTTTAGAGCTCGTCCCTTTTAGAGAATCAAATTCTCAAACTTTTTCCTTCACCTCAGAAGCCATTCTTATCCTAGTAAATGTTTTTCTAATATTTTTTTTCATGACTTTTCACGCCATTAAAGTGGACCTTTAATTTGCCTAGTTTAAAGTGAACAGAGACTGAGAAGATTTTCCTTCAGTTTTTTTGGTCTATCCTGCTACAAGAGACCTCAAATTTGGATTATTTTCCAAGGACTTTTCACGCCGCCCTGAGACAAACCATCCACGGCTGCAAGTGTCTCCTTGAAGGGCCCCCCAGCTGAGTTATCACCTCCACGGCTGTGAGGACAGCAGCCGCTTCCTCCGACGTCCTAACTTCAAAACCCAGCGGTACCGACCCGCGTAAACGTGGACCTACGGCTGTTGTGTGAGTGAAACTCTTATTTCTCCTATCTGCTGGGTTAAAACGTGATGTCCTAACAATTAAATTACAATTGAATATGGGCTGTATTTCAGGGCTCAATTAGTCTCTCAGCCACAGGATAGAGCTATCAACTGAAGGAAAACTCTTAGTCATTTTTAAGTAACTGCCCTTAAATTTTTGTAGATTAATTCAGAATTCATTTTTTTAGATAATTAGCTTATGAATTTTCCCCATAAAATTGCGTTGTTTTGTTAAAACATTCCAGCCTCATTTACCGTTGAAACATAAGTCTGTTCCTCCTTGGTTATACAGAGGTGTAACGCTGGAGTTTATGTTCAGGAACCCAATATCAGTTGATGTGATATATTACGCTGTTATCGTCTGAATCTGTTTATTCATCATTTGAACGCTATGCCATGTAACCTGAATGAGTTTAATAAAAGGGTGAATGAGAGCAGTTGAAGCATTTTCCTTTCGCATATACAGGTTTCCTAATCACGGCAGGACAAAAACTCACTGAAACTTTGAGACTGATTCATTAAGTAATTTAAGGTACAAAATTAATTAAAATTAAAGTTAATATTATTGTCCGTTAGGACTGGTGCCCCTTTTACGAGTGCTTTTATTTAATTTAGCGGGTGTAGAAGTGAAGGTTTAACTCCGCCCCCTTTCACACCCACTATTAAATAAAATAAATAATTCCTGTACCTTATGACAAATATTTTATAGGCAATTCACGCTACAGTTTGTTGGTGCGCCCGCTGTGAGGCCTCTGTAATTGGGAAACGTATATGCAAAAAGAAAATTCATTGAAATCATAATTTTTTTTTTTCTCCTGCAAATATTGATCCACTATTCGGCGAGTCTGTGTGTTGTTTGGGAGACTGAGGCCTGCGTCTGCTCCTGCCTGTGTGTCTGCTGTGCTTGTTTACCTAACCTCCCGCTGAGGAGGCTGGTGGCTGATAGCTGCAAAGGGGGGTGAGTGATTCACCCACTAAAGTCAACAGTTTTTGATGCATGCAAAAAGAAGTTTAAGCAATATTATATGCTGGATTAAGAAACATAAAGGCCTAGAGTGACAGAAACGCGAAGAAAACCGTCCTGTCTCTCGCCAGTTTAACCTTCCGGCGATTATCCCGAAAGGAGTAATTAAACTGGCCAGTTCTGTAATTTAATTACCCAAGCGTGGTGACGTCAGATTAAGCTGGACGCGGTTTGATCTGGTCACTGAATAAACCGCTGGGGAAAGTAGCGCTAAACTATACCCGGAATTAAAGGGGTAACATTATTTGTGAAAGTTGGAGATTAAACTCTCATTTTGAAAAGCAAGGCGTGGCGTTGTCGCTGAGACTCGCGCCCGCATCACGTGTCACGTGAACACGCACAGTCGCGCGCGTGACCGAAAGGCGTGCACGAAAAACTGCGCATGAGCAGAGTAAGCGTGCAGACGCCATTTTGAAGGCGCAAAGAGGGAGTCACCCTAGCCGCCATTTTGAGTGAGACCGGTAGACCCGCCCAGAGCGACGTCACCAGTGTCTCCTCCCCCTGGGAGGGCAGAGACAACTGCCTCCATCGTGTGGTCAACTATAGGAGTTGCATTTCTTGCATGAATGCACACTCGGATTAAAGCAGAGCAAATCTATTAAGCTGATTTATAATCAAACAGAGCTTCCAAATTGACTTTAAATCAATCCGAATTATCCGGAACAATCTAAATTTAAACCCAATTCAAAGTTTTATCCCAAGAACCAAAAGGAAAAGGAAACTTGTGGGTTTGAAGTTTGTTCTCATTGGTGGAAGAGCTTTTGACTGCATACACACACAGTGAAAGAACATAGAAGCATAGACTTTGTATTTACTCACATATGTTAACCACATATTTTAATCTTTTTAGTTAAAAGCATATATTCACACATCTTATGCTAAAAGTCTGCAAACTTTTTAAGCTATATATATGTGTTTTGTTTTTAAATATCACTTTGTGCGATTTCTTTCACAGGAAGCCATTCAACTTAGGGATTCAAATCAATGACAATGTTCATTTAGACTCAAGTTAATGTTAATCCTGTGCATGTTGGTAAAGGATTTAGTGACTTACTAAATATTTAACCAAAATTCTCCAAAATTAGGAAACGACATCCAGCAATTAACACTTGAAAGCTTTAGCTTATTTACAGTCAGTGTTGCTTTTGATTCATATTTCCTCCCCAGGAGAAGGAAAACATTTAACCAGCTCACTATTTCTCACCAGGATTTGAAATAAGTCAAAAGGTGAAAACTTTGACTAGTCTGTAAAACATTTTATTTTATTTTTCTTCTCTTTTTAAATAATCATTAACTTTAATCCTAAGGAAGCCTTAGTGACAATACGCAAAGACAATTCATTTGTTTCCTAACTTGTAAATATTAAAACATTGAAAGGCTTTAAATGAAGATAAGCTTTAACAAATAGAACAAAGCCAGTTCTAACTTTAAAACAAAGTGAAGACTTATACTGTAACCCTAAAGCCTTAAAGCATTTAACCTTTTCTATTTTTGTTGCTTTCTTTTTCTTTTGTAAATAAAATCATTACTTTCAAGTGAGATTCAACAAAAAATTCACAACCTAGTTGAGGACTATTCCAAAACTACACTTTGATAACTGAACTGAAAGAAGTCAATCGACACAATTTTTTTTTTTTGCTTTTGTCTTGTGAAATACAAATCAAAATACAGTGTCAACAAATAAACTAACACCTATTCCACATTTCTAAAGAATTCCAAAATATTTGCTTTCCTTCTTACAAGCCTGGAAGTTGAAACAAACGCCAAAAGGAAGCTTGTAATTACCCTCACTGTAAAACGACACTCAAGGTTAACTCTTGACGCACAACTTTAGCTATAATCAACGAATTGATTTCAAGCTAAGCGTTACACAAACGGTCAAACATGTCGAATCCACTTGACGAATTAAATGACCTTCAAGTAATATTGGAAGAGTTGGCTTCCGACCTTATACCCGGTTTCTCCAAACATGTTCGGGATACTCCACCAAAAGATTTGAAGCAAATCACGAAAAAACTTTTGGATGAATGCGAAGCTAACCCACCGAAAGCAAAGGAAATCCCCGGTGTGTTAGGAAAGTTTGCACTAGCATTAGTTGCAAAGCTAAAACGAGCTGAAACCCAAGTACTCTACGCTGAAAAGGAACTGGTGAAACAACAAACAACCATCCTTTCTCTTCAGGAAGAGAACAAATCCCTTGTGAAAAAGCAGGAACAAGCTCGCATAGAGAAAGAAGACACCCAAGCTACGCTCGATCAGACGTTGCTAAATCTGGAACAAGCAGAGGAAGAAAAGCAACGACTAGAAGACAACAATACCTCACTTCAGCAAGAAAACGAGGAATTGAAAACCGCCCTGCTTCACAAAGAGAATCAACTCAAGGAAGTTGAAGGTCGATTGGACGAAACAAGCTCCGATTATGGGAAATGCAAACTGCTCCTACGAGAAGCACAACAAGGTCTTCAGGACGTCCAAGAAGAGCTGGAAGACCACCGCAAACAAAGGGATCTGAGATCAGAATCCATGAACAGGCCGGTTCCCTCGACAAAGGGGGGCATCCCCTCATGGGATGGGGACTCCCCCGGCTCACACTCACCTGACCCGTTCAGACCCGAACGGCAACGTGAAAGACGTGTGCAAATTCCATCCGATGGAGATCTCAATAAGATCGCTCGCCACGTCACGAAATTTGACCCCTCAACCAGTGGGTCACCTGATACCAGGGCTTATTTGCAAGACATCGACTACTACTTGCGTAAATACCCTGATGCTACTGTTGACGATCGCATTTATTTGATCAAGTTGACATCCAACAGGTCGGTATCAAAATTTATAGATCGGCAACCATTTGACATCAAGATGAACCACCGGAAACTCTATGAAGCCATCGAAAGAGAGTTTTCCGACGACTGCTTACAGTCAGGGCTAGCGACAGCCCTAACTGTGAAACAGGGTCGCTTAGAGCCCCCACAGGCATACTACCAGCGACTCCTGCGCGCATATTTCGGATCTCAAAACACGCCTGAGATGGAAGAAGACCACAATTTCAAGGCTCTGTTCATTCAGAATCTCCATCCCACGATTGGACACCACCTTGGAGTCATGGCTAACCCAAAGACAAACTCGATAAACCAGCTAAGAGAGTTCGCACATTATGCATTCCAGAAACAGCGACAAAGCAATCAGAAGCATACCGAGTCTACCGCGGTGTTAGCAGTCAACACCGCATCAGACACCCTGGACCTAGAGGGCGCCCCAAGGCCAGCCCCTGTTCCAGCATCTCGGTCACAAATAAAACGACGACAGTCCTCTAGTCAAGATAAGTCGAGTCATGACCCGGAAAAATTTTTGACACCAAGTTCCAAGCCAACATCACCAAAACCTGACTACCATCGGAGACTAAGCCCACCAGGTAAGTCACGAGAATACGGTACGGATACCCGGGATGACAGATATCGATTTCGACACTCGCATAACCACGGGAGGTGGTCACCTCCCTCGTACCGCCGAGAAAACTTCGACAGGGAAGCAAGACCTCCCCCTGGAAAGTTTAACTCCAAACCCTGGGAGAAGAAAGGAAAGCCCATTTCCAGCCGAGAAGACCTGGAAACTCTCCAACGCATACGTGACGAACTGAAGAGGAAAAAGGAGGTGAAAGAGGACAAGAAACCAGATGTCCTAGCCATAAATATTGTGACCACCCCAAACGATCCTTTAGGTTTGCCACAAGTCAACCCTGAGGATTCTCCTACTACAAAGGGGAAGGATACCGAAGACACAACCGAGCATCCTCCACCCGAAACTCAGGAGGAGCTCCAAAATGCAACGCCACCCAGTGCCATTTTGGTAGTCCAGCTACCTGGGAAACCTCACTTGCCCGAAACCGGCGACTGTTTAATCTGCGTTGAACCACCGGTCCAAGAATTTCTGTGTGATTTAACCGAGAGGGGGGTTGCACGAAAATTTTTTCTGTCCTTGACCTTGGAAGATGTGATGACGCACGAAGCCCTACTGGATACTGCAGCGGACATCACACTCATGTCGCGTGACCTTTTCGAACACCTACGTGTCACTGCCAACCTTGCGCACAAAGACTTGAAACTAAGACCTTGCTCCTTAGCTATTCAACCTTATGCACCCTCAAACACGACTGTGTCACACATGTCATTGATACAAATCTCCATTGGGCCCATGACCTTGATCCACCCGGTCTATGTGTCCAATCTCAACTCAATTCCATTGCTGATAGGCAAGGATCTACTTAATCGCTTTGAGCCTCTGATAGACTTCAAGAATCTAAAGCTATGGGCTCAAGTTCGACAACCTCTTCCAACCACTCTACCTGAAGCAACTGGATCACAGTGTTACACTCTTGACACCTTGGATGTTCCAGGAGTCAAACCACTCGCACTGCTGACCCAACAAAGTTTGACGGAAGGTGACCTTGGGGACCAGGCTGAAACAGACACCCCTTTTCAGATCACCACATCCGACAACCCAACCTTAAATGAACACAGTTCATTTCTTTGCACCCTGAAACCAGGGGCAGCCGATGAAGAGTACTGCCCCCAAGTGGTCAAAGGACTAGCTATCCAAAGCTCCCACGTAGAAGACGTGGTACTGGCTCTCTGGGCTGATAAATCTGCAATCAGCCAGACACTTTTCGACTCTCTACACGAGAAATACCCTGACCTTATGGTCACTAACAAGTCTTTTCATTTCCCTGCTGGGACCAAATCAAACAAAACATTGGTCGCCAGAAGTATCTGCGCCCTCCACCTTCAGTGGAACCACAGACTGCTAACGCATCCCTTCTTGGTCGTTCCCGACCTGCCACATGCAGTCTACATCGGCAGTGATCTTCTTGTGAGACTTGGAACCCAGGTTGATACCATAAACAATGTCTTATGGTCTCTCACCTCAGTTCGAGATGCTCACTCTAAACCAGATCTTGACACTCTAAAGTCAGGCCAGACCATCCCTGAGGCCTGCCAGGTACTGAACACTCAACATTGTCTCATACCTGCTAATGTCACGTGCTACTCGGTCCAACTATGCATTCAAACAGGACAGAAACTTATGCATCCACAAGCATTTTTCCAACCGGCTCCTTTGCTTGACAATCTAGGCTTAACTCTGGAGGCCATGCCCCTTCTAAGCCTAGAATACAGAACCACCACATTACCGGTTAACAATCCCACGGCAGAGACCATTGTCCTGCCCAAGGCCACGCCTCTTGGCTGGCTCATCACCACAGATTTCCACGATTTTGAACTGACTGTTCCTGTGCTAGGCGGCCTCCCTGATTCTCTTTGGGCCGACTCTCTTGAACCTACAGTCATTTACACTAAGCCTTCTAAGGCCATCGCTCTTGTGTCAATACCAACCCCTGACAAGGAGTCAGTGGGACGAATCGACTTGACTAACAATGACCAAATGCTTGTCCAAGCCATTGAACTCCTTCCATCGGAGTCCGATCAGCAAACCAATGACAATCCCAGCGATGCTCCGCTGAAACTAGTCCTCACTATCGCTGAAGAGATTGCACAGGTGGTAGCTGATGCTGATGCCCTATCCTCTGACGAAGAACGTGAAAAACTTCACCAAGTTC
Source organism: Pholidichthys leucotaenia (assembly GCA_020510985.1). Lineage (NCBI taxonomy): Eukaryota > Metazoa > Chordata > Actinopteri > Cichliformes > Pholidichthyidae > Pholidichthys > Pholidichthys leucotaenia. The sequence goes on along the minus strand of CM035845.1, from coordinate 35,399,974 downwards.
TTCTTAAGTATGAACAATCCTTCTCCAAAGACTCCTTGGACTGTGGACTGACCACAATCCACTCAGTACGCATTCCTACACCACCTGACTCCCCTCCAACCTACGTCAGGCAGTACAAGATTCCCTTGGCCTCGTATGGCCCAGTACAAGAAATAATCGATGATTTACTGGACCGTGGCATAATCAGGCCATGCAACAGTACCTACTCGGCTCCCTTATGGCCTGTCCTAAAGCCCAATGGTAAGTGGAGACTCACCATTGATTACAGGAAATTGAACACTCAAGTTCCTCTCTCTAGGTGGCCTATGACTCAACTGGAGCAAGAACTCCCTAGAGTCAAAGATGCCAAATACTTCTCAACACTGGACATTGCTTCTGGTTTTTGGACTATTCCTGTCCAAGCTGAAGACCAACACAAACTGGCCTTCACGTTCGCAAATCGCCAATACACATTCACCCGATGTCCTTTCGGTTATGCCAACTCTCCTGCAGAGTTCAACATTTTCTTGAACAAAGCATGTCCAGACGCCCGAGACAGAGGTAACCTCATCTATGTTGACGACATTCTCATTCGAAGTCCAACTCTGGACACCCACCTCACTGAAATTGACCATGTCCTTGGCCAGCTCACGCGAGCTGGAGCCAAAATTTCTCTCTCTAAATGCCAATGGTGCAAAACCAAAGTCAACTATGTCGGTCTCTTGGTAGGATCCAAAGGGGTACTACCACAAACGGCACGAATTCAAGGTGTGTTAAACATCAAAGCCCCTACCAACATCTCTGAACTCCGGAGCTTCCTAGGGGTATGCAATTACTCACGTCAGTTTATTGAGGATTATGCAGACGTGGCAAAACCCCTTACAGACCTCCTACGAAAGGACACCCCTTTCATTTGGTCTGAGGCTCAAGAACAGGCTATGCTAACGTTGAAGCAAAAGTTATGCACAGCACCATGTTTGGCCTATCCCAACTGCGACCAGCCATTCTTCTTACAAGTGGGGTTCTCTGCCAACTGCTTAAGCGCTGGATTATACCAAATCTACGACCACGACAAACGAGTCGTGGCCTATGCCAGCAAAACCCTCTCTGGTCCGGACTGAAATACTCAGACTGCGAAAAAGCCCTTCTGGCCACTGTATGGGCAGTCGAGCATTTCTCCAACTATGTGGGAGGCCAGAGAATCACAGTTGAGACTCACCACCAACCAGTGGTCTTCCTCAACAGTCAACGCATCAGAGAAGGCGTTGTAACAAATGCCAGAATAGCCTCCTGGTTGATGGCTCTACAAAGCTTTGATGTGGAGGTCCGCTACGCACAAAAGTTGAGAAGCCCTCTTGGCACAGACTTGGCTGCCTGCCAACGGTGCTCTGAGGACACTCCAGGACCATCCATTCGTGCAGAGCCACCTACAGTCACTGAAGACTCAAACCATCACTACTTTGACCAGAACATCTGTCAAGATATGGTCACCGCCTATGTCGATGGTTGTTCTTTTCACCATAAAACTCACATTTGTGCTGGTGTGGGTGTGGCATGGCTGAACAATCAGCCTTGTGAACCCCACAACTATCAACTGGGTTCCCAATCATCTCAGTATGCGGAAATCGCAGGTGTGCTCATTACACTGCAACTTGCTGTAGACCATGGCATTCGCACATTGGTCATCTGCACTGACTCCAACTATGCACGCCTCAGTTTCACTTGTCATTTAGCACTCTGGAAGGCCAAAGGTTTTGTAACTTCCAACCGCAAACTGGTTAAACATCAAGACCTTTTCAAGGCATGTGATCACCTGGTCACCTCCAACAACCTCCAAGTGTACTGGAAAAAGGTCAGAGGTCACTCGCGCACACCAGGTCAGGACAAAGAATGGAATGACCTTGTGGACTCACTTACAAAACAAGGAGTTAAACAAGGCACCCCCTGGTCCTTTGATTCTGCTCAGGTGCCGACTTCACAGTCCCACCCACCCACCCCTACAGTCTGCGCAGTCACTAGGGCCCAGACTAACAGGTCCCAAGACACGACACAAACCACAGGTCCCCTTGCGGTTGACCCTGTTTTCACTGACGCTGACCTTATCTCTCTTCAAACCCTTGACCCTGCGGTCCATAAAATGATACAATACATCTCAGATCCTGCACTTAATGCACCATCCGACTCGGATCTCGCTGACACTCCAGACTTGAAACCACTTTTTGCCGCACGATCATCCTTGCAGCTGCGAAATGGCATTCTACTTCATGTTTCCGATGAACTCCCTACGCCTGCGCTTGTTGTCCCTCGTAACCACAGGGGGGTGATGATTGTTCATGCCCATGATATCCCAACTGCAGGACACAAAGGCGTCAAAGCGATGTACAACACGCTCAAACAAGTGGCATATTGGCCATACATGCGAAAGGATGTAGCCGACTACATCAAGGGATGTCTCGTATGTTGCCAGTTTCAACCAACCAACCCGATGCATCGAGCACCCCTACAGAAAAGAGGCATTTCATTCCCATGGTCTGACCTCCAAATTGACTGGGTACGTCCCCTTCCACGGTCAGCCAGAGGAAACAAATACTTCCTCACAGTCACATGTGCTTTCACCAAATGGGTTGAGTGCCTGCCTGCTCCTAATGACACGGCAGAAACCACGGCCTACTTGTTGATGAACCACGTATTCTCTAGGTTTGGTCTGCCAAGCCGAATCAACTCTGACCGTGGCACTCATTTCACCGCCGAAGTCATGCGACAACTGTGGGAAACCTTGGGAGTTAAAGCTAACTTCCATATTAGCCACCACCCACAATCCTCCGGACAGGTTGAAAGAACCCACCGAACTGTGATCAACATACTGAAGAAGTATGTTTCACCACACCAAAAAGACTGGGATGTAAAACTCCCGCTGGTCTTAATGGCCATCCGAGCCACACCCCATGAAGCTACGGGGGTGTCACCTTTTGAAATGATGACAGGCCGGCAAATGACTTTGCCCCTGCATTTACTCTACCAACCTGGAGAAGCCAGTGTTGCTACAGCTTACACTACTCACCAGTACATGACTGACCTGACCAAACATCTCCGACAGACTTTTGCCTTTGCCCAAAAACATTTGGACCGATCAGCTGAAGGACGCAAAGCCTACTACGATCAGAAAGCCTCACATGATGAACTCCAAGTGGGAGACAAGGTTTTCTATTATGCTTTCATTCCTCAGACAGGACAGACCAACACACGAGCAGGAAAACTCGCTCGGAAGTTCCTCCCCAGGTGGACAAGTCCACACACGATCACAGATAAACTCTCTCCGGTCGTTTACCAAATCAAAATAAGCAAAGGTCGCCGGGACCCCATCTCCAAATGGGTCCATCGTAATCAAATCAAAGCTTACAAAAACCCCATGGGACTTGTCGGGGACAACACTGTTCCATTAAGTCAGTAAACAAACCTAAATCTTGTTTGCGCCCGATAGATAACTGTTAGCTGACTATCAGCTTCAGACATTCTCGGTCGCATTTCTCTTCCTCAATCAGGTAACTGCATTAAACCTTCAAAAGGAGAAAGTTAACCCAAACTAACTAACTTCCTTAAAATCTAACTAGACCCTGCAAAATTTCATTCAGTGTCATCAAGTTACTATTTCAAAAATAGTACACACAAAACCTCCAATATCACTAGCTTAAGTCAATAATCACAAAACCCTCTAAAGGTGATAGACACTAATAGCCTAGAGCTCTGTCTCTAACAAAGTTGTTCCGCCACTGAGAATAACTTTCACCTATCACTCAGGTACCTCAAGAAAAGGAAAACCAATAAGAGGCTCAAAATTATATTACTCATCTCTATGTGTCTTGCTAGGATGATGGCCTTCCTGCTGTTTGGTGTAATCCTCTGCCTAACCCTCGCATCTACCTCCACTGACCTTTTGAGCGAGGGTCCCGAGTCTGGAATCGCCCTGATCGACCAACCCGGACTTCTGATTACGGAATGTCAAATCCACACCCGAAAGATCTTTGTGTGGTTTGATCCTGCCACTGTGGTCATACGAAACCGTCCGCTAAACTCAGGGTTGCTCTCTTGGGCCGGGCAACGCTGGATCAAGCAAGCTATAGACCATGCGGAAGCCGATATCACCCACATTCTGGAGCAGCTTGAGAAGTTTACCATTACCCAGTTCAATTTAACTGCGCCCAAAGTTAGAAACCGACGAGCTATAGGTGGATTCTTAACAGCTGCCTCAGCCTTAGGATTGCTTTTTAGCTTGGGTACATCTGCCGTCAATTCGGTCAATATCAATACCCTAAAACGCCAAGTAGGGGAGCTACAAACTGAACTCCCTCGGATTCAGGCCCAACTGGAGGTCCAGAAAACAAGCTTACAAGCTGTCCGCACCACCTTACAAGGTACGGTGGTGGTTGTGAACACTCATGCTCAAGCTTTGGTCAAGCTCAACAAGTTGATGCAGTCGATGATCTCTGCACTTCAGGTTGACTTTGCCCAAACACAGCTAGTGTCCATGTTACTGTCAGATGTGATTAGGGACATCAGCTCCTCCGTCGACGCCTTGGCAATGGGCAGAATTCCACCCTACCTCGTTCCCATGTCGTTGGTTACCGACTTGCTTGCTACAGCCACTCAGAGAACCGTCATACCACTCCAAGCCCATTTAGCTTTTACCTTGGGCAACGCCATTCCCATTTACGTTGACCCTGAAAAACACCAGATGGCTTTCATTGTCAACCTACCTATGATCACCTACGACAGCATCTACCAGTTGAAAAGGGTTGTCAATGTTGGGATTTGGAAGCAGGACACTCATGACAAGATCAAAACTCCCTCAGTGGTGGCATATCACGACAACAGCCCTGGCCTTTACTTGGTCCCGAACCTACGTATGTGCACGCTCACCAGGGATGTCCACTATCTGTGCCTTAGTAAACCCTTTCTTAGAGATAATACCAGAGGTATATGTGGGATCCAAGCATCCTCTCAGAACATGACTTGCCCCACCATCCTCACCCCACGATCTCAAGTAACCACCACACAGGCCCACATCGTTGGAAACCGGTGGCTTGTTAACACCCCAGTGCAATCCGCCACTGTCACCTACGACCAACATGACACGTTTTCTCAGATTACACTCCCCTCCAACACTTTTTGGGTTCAAGTTCCCAAAGGCTCACTCTTCCATGTTGGCGATTTGGCCCTGTATCACCTCAGCACTGACCAATACAACGGCAGTGTCAATGTGTCCGATTTCTTTTCTAAGCAAGCGCTAAAACTCAGCTCTGAGATCGTGGATAAAGTCACTCTTGAAGGCTCTCAAGTCGTTGACTTAGTTTCAATGGGGAATGAGCTCCAGATCCTTGAGCCAGACCCTAAACCACTACCCCATCCCAGTTCACACTCCTGGTCTGCACCAGATAGAGTACTCATGTGCCTGGTCATTTTTGGGTACCTCCTGATGTTTACCGCAGCCGGTACTTACTTTTGGCAAATTAGAGTATTCAACGATCGACTCAGCCACTTGGCTACGAATACTAGGCGTAGTTTCAAACGCCAAGACCTAGACCCGAGTCCCAACATTGAGAACCTATTTTCTGGAAAGGAGATTCTTGGGCTAGAAGAACGACCCGTCCAAGTTGCAGAAGTGGAAACATGAGCGGATCTGCCAAATAAACCAATTAAGATAAGATAAGATAAGATAAGCCTTTATTAGTCCCACAACGGGGAAATTCCAGGATTGCAACAGCACAGGGATAGCAACACTCAGAGCAACAATCAGAAGGCAAGAAAAAAAAAACAAGCAAGCAAGAGCAGCTAATATACATATGTACATATTACTATAAAATATATATATACACACACACACACACACACACACAGACACAGTGCAGAGCATTGTAGCTGGATGGAATAAATATATGAATATATGAACACACAGTGCAGAGCATTGTAGCTAGATGGAATAAATATGTAAATATATAAACACCCACAGTACGGAGCATTGCAGCTAGGTGGAATAAATATGCAAGTATATAAACACACACAGTGCGGAGCAATGTAGCTAGATGGAATAATATGTAGATATATAAAAACACAGTGCGGAGCATTGTAGCTAGATGGAATAAATATATAGATATATAAATATAAACACACCCAGTGCTGAGCATTGTAGCTAGATGGAATAAATATATAGATATATAAATATAAACACACCCAGTGCAGAGCATTGTAGCTAGATGGAATAAATATGTAAATATATAAACACACACAGTGCAGAGCATTGTTGCTAGGTGGGATGAAACAGCATAACCGTCTATTTAGTTATCCTACATGGTATGATTATGTGCCCATACATATTCTCACCCTCCATAGTGACCGGTATGTTCCTAGTTGTATGCCGGAGAGGACCATTGTGTAAGTCTATTGCATCTTTTGCATTCAAAAAAAACTATTAGTTTGTTACGTCTTTTTGCTATCTCTGCGAGCAGCCCTGCTTAGGTTGTACAGTCTGACAGCCGTTGGTAGGAAGGACCTACGAAACCTCTCGGTTGTGCACCTGGGATGATGTAGTCTGCTGCTAAATGAGCTCCTCAGTGCATCCAGTATGTCCTGCATAGGGTGGAACTCGGACTCCAGCAGAGATGACAGTTTAGCCACCGTCCTTCTCTCTCCTATCTCCTCCATCGGATCAAGGCGTTGCCCCAGGACAGAGCTACCTTTCTTAATCAGTTTGTTCAGTCTTTTCCTATTGGCTGCAGTAATGCCACTGCCCCAGCAGACCACTCCAAAAGTGATGGCTGATGCCACCACCGTGTCATAGAATGACTTCAGCAGCGCCCCTTGTACACCAAAAGACCTGAGTCTCCTCAGCAGGAACAGCCTGCGCTGTCCCTTCTTGTAGAGTGCGTCAGTATTGTGTGACCAGTCTAGTTTATTGTTCAGATGAATACCCAGGTACTTGTAGGATGTCACCATCTCGATGTCTGTTCCCTGTATATTTACTGGTGCTGTGAGGGGCTGCCCATGCCTGCGGCAGTCCACCACCAGCTCCTTAGTTTTCCTCGCGTTGAATTCGAACCTCCTTGAATTAACTCAATGTTGCTTAACCTAAACATCTACCTCAGATAAGCAATACATTTTTGTTTTGCATTCTTTGTTTTGAGTTTTATTTTTCTTTATTTTTAGAATTTTTGAAGTTATATGCATGCTTATATACAAACCTATATTTTTATATATAGCTCTTGCACTCCATTTTGATTTTTGTACCCATTCACACTATTTTTTTTTTTTTTAAAACAACTATGATAGCTATTTCATCGTGAACCAAAATTCCTACCTCAGGTATGTAAGACTACGCACTTATTTTTGTAGCTAGAATTTTTGAGTCATTTCAAGACCTATGCCTTAGCGTACTACTCCAAGCCAATTCTATAATCTACATTTGTCCATATTCAAATTATTTTTGGAAATTCATGGAAGTCCTTCCAGTAAACCAAAGTCAAAGATCTGTACTTAGTAATAGATACTGTTTGCATGCTAGTGTGTATGGACATCACAAAAACCTTTTAACCCAGTATTTAGGTCAAGTGTTGCCAAGGAGACGAAGCTGCCATGGGTGTGTACCAACGCTGACCGATGCTCACCATTGCTACAAAGGGGGGATCTGTAGCATCATCGTCTCCTCAAACCAAGACAGATCACTTCTCTTCATTTTATAGGAATTTCACTTTATTCATTACACAGGAATATCACTTTTCTGCCTTTTCAGGAATATCACTGGCTTTTATGTCGACTCATGCCAGGCCTCTTCCAGGCCTGACCAAAGATACTTGCTTTCCCAGGACCCCAATGTAAACAGTTGCCTCTTGCAGAGATTGTAAGGATCAGAATTTGCTTTTAAAGGCTCAAAGGAACATACAACTCAGGAGACCAGACCTCTCAACGTGAACACTGCATTTGATAACGTACCTTTTCACAGGAAACCAATGTTCTTAAAAGAGTCATAAACCGTTTAATCTGACGGGTTTATAGCCGATGCTGTCCAGACCTTCACCCAGATACTAAAGGAAATCATCTACAGCTCAACAGTACCTCCTAGCGGATACCTACGGAATGTGTTTTCAGTATGTAGGATGACTTTTAATTTGTTCTAAACATTAAGTTTCTTTCAGCTTATCCTCTGGATCCTAAGGACACTGAAAATCATCCCTCTTTTATCACCAACCATGGTTTGCTGCATGTTTTGCTGCATTTTGATCTAAATGTGAATGCATGTATTATAATTATGTATAAGAAATGTTATATTCATGAGTGTCATTGGAGTAATGTTATAAATGCATGATCACCAAATATTAGCCAAGTCATTTAATTTAGTTAGATTTTATATTGAGCATTTAACTTCATAAGAACTGAGTGTTAATTTTCCCTCTGAAATTTCATGGGATGGTGTCTTCATTTGATTGGCTGCTCTCAAACAAAGAAGTGTTCTCACATTGGATAGCAGCCATTTCAAACTGCTTCTGAAAAAGCCGATTGGTCAGTCTTGCGACCGACATCATCAGTTTTACGACCCGGCGAGGTCACTTTAAAAGAGAGAAGTTAGATTTGAGTTTAGTTAAGAAAAAGAGTAGAAAAAAGTAAGAGATTAGCTAGAAGTAGAGACAATGAACAGGCAGGAAGATTAGAACAGCAAAACAGAGAACGGTGATAAGATTAAGAATTAGAAACACAGAAAGAAGAAAGAAAGAGATTTTGAGAAGGATTAGGAACTAAATTAAGATTAAAGAAGCAGAATAGTAATCTAGATCTCAGAAGAAGATTTTATTCCACCGTTTCAAGGCCCTGTGAAGTTTTATTTTATTCTCTGTGTGTTTGTCAAGTCTTTCCTTATATTCTGGTCACTGAGGAGAAACCATTTTTCTTTAGAGCTCGTCCCTTTTAGAGAATCAAATTCTCAAACTTTTTCCTTCACCTCAGAAGCCATTCTTCTCCTAGTAAATGTTTTTCTAATATTTTTTTTCATGACTTTTCACGCCATTAAAGTGGACCTTTAATTTGCCTAGTTTAAAGTGAACAGAGACTGAGAAGATTTTCCTTCAGTTTTTTTGGTCTATCCCGCTACAAGAGACCTCAAATTTGGATTATTTTCCAAGGACTTTTCACGCCGCCCTGAGACAAACCATCCACGGCTGCAAGTGTCTCCTTGAAGGGCCCCCCAGCTGAGTTATCATCTCCACGGCTGTGAGGACAGCAGCCGCTTCCTCCGACGTCCTAACTTCAAAACCCAGCGGTACCGACCTGCGGAAACGTGGACCTACGGCTGTTGTGTGAGTGAAACTCTTATTTCTCCTATCTGCTGGGTTAAAACGTGATGTCCTAACAATTAAATTACAATTGAATATGGCCCGTATTTCAGGGCTCAATTAGTCTCTCAGCCACAGGATAGAGCTATCAACTGAAGGAAAACTCTTAGTCATTTTTAAGTAACTGCCCTTAAATTTTTGTAGATTAATTCAGAATTCATATTTTTTTAGATAATTAGCTTATGAATTTTCCCCATAAAATTGCATTGTTTTGTTAAAACATTCCAGCCTCATTTACCGTTGAAACATAAGTCTGTTCCTCCTTGGTTATACAGAGGTGTAACGCTGGAGTTTATGTTCAGGAACCCAATATCAGTTGATGTGATATATTACGCTGTTATCGTCTGAATCTGTTTATTCATCATTTGAACGCTATGCCATGTAACCTGAATGAGTTTAATAAAAGGGTAATTGAGAGCAGTTGAAGCATTTTCCTTTCGCATATACAGGTTTCCTAATCACGGCAGGACAAAAACTCACTGAAACTTTGAGACTGATTCATTAAGTAATTTAAGGTACAAAATTAATTAAAATTAAAGTTAATATTATTGTCCGTTAGGACTGGTGCCCCTTTTACGAGTGCTTTTATTTAATTTAGCGGGTGTAGAAGTGACAGTTTAACTCCGCCCCCTTTCACACCCACTATTAAATAAAATAAATAATTCCTGTACCTTATGACAAATATTTTATAGGCAATTCACGCTACACCTCTCTCCCCATCTGCATCCTCAGGACCTTCTACAGAGGTGTGGTGGAGAGTGTTCTGACGTACTGCATTGCAACATGGTACTCCAGCTGCAGTATGTCAGACAAAAAAGCCCTGCAGAAGATAGTTAAGGGAGCTGAGAGGGTAATTGGAGTCTCCCTCCCCTCTGTCCAAGAACTTTTTTCAGAACCGTTGTAGGAGCAGGGCACTGAACATTGTCAAGGACCGTTCTCACCCTCTGCATAAACACTTTGAACTTCTGCCATCTGGCAAACGATTCCGGAGCATCAGAGGCAGAACCACCAGACTGATTAACAGCTTCCTTCCACAAGCTGTTAGGATGCTGAACAGTTGATCCGGAATCTCTCATACATACTACTGCACCTACGGACATAATGTATATTATTTGTATATTATAGTTCTGGTTAGTTTTCAAGTATGTCTCAGGGAAGTGTGAATGGCTGTGTTGGGGTGGGGGGTGGGGCTATGTGTGAGGGTGTCTTAAATCATGTTCTTTTTACTTATATGGATGCCGAGAGAAGCACAATTTCATCTTGCCTGCACTACAGTTGTATGTACAGCAATATGACAATAAAGGTTGATTTGATTTTGATTTGAAATACGGTCCATTTGTATTGCAAAGGGTCCAAAAGGGTCCAATATATCCATTTGAGTAAGATTTATTGTCCAGCTTGATGACGATGGGGAAAACTGACCATAAATAGACCATAAAACTGCAGAAACTCGGCCGAAAACGGTTAGCTTTGTAAGCTAGGAACACACCACTGCTAGGAGGTTGAACCGGAAAATGAATCCTCCCCATCTGGGTTAGGATGGGTCCGGCCCCGGAGAGATTGACTGCTCACTTGACCCAATAGAGCCTCCATTTTGTGATTGACAGCTGTGGAAACCCAATGAGCAATAAAGGTCCATGAAGGTCCAGCCTCATTGTTAATGGGAACAAAACGAGCCAATTATATCAGAGTAAGCAAATGATGGACGTGTGGCTTAGCCAACTAATTTCTGAATTCAGGGATACCTCGCAAGGGGCCCACTCAACTTCGTTGCCCCCGTGACAGCGCGTTTGTAACGCAAGCGCGTAAAAGCTAGCATAAACCAGTCCGTGAATCCAAGAAAGAAGTGTTGTAACATCACTCACCTTTTTGAAAAATGGCTAAAATTAACACGGAGCATTGAAGAAATTATTTACTACTTGACCCGGTCGTTCGCTGAAGAATCACAGCGCAGGGGGGCCATGGCACAGTTTGGCACAATTTGCAGACGCATGAACACGCCTGACAAAAAGGTGTGTGATATATTCATTTCTTGTCCTGTTGTTACTAAATTTTTACCTGAACTTCATAACACTTGGTTCTACATTCCTATTGTCTTTTTCAGCCAGTATATAACAGCTGTATGTTATTTTCAGGCATTTGCATCTAAAAAAGCACCCCGGCACTTTTATTTCTTCAAACTTAGTATGTTTAGATCACTGTTACTCAGTGGCTGAAGCACTTAGAGAGACTCTGACTGTTTTGCTCAAAAATTTAGGGTATTTTCTTTTGAATGAGACCAACCCCATGAAGATGGTGCAAGGGGCTGAAGAGCAACTTTCAGTTTAGTTTGGGTATGTATTTCAGGTGCTTCAAAGGGAAATGGGCTTGAAGAATAAGGGGTTAAATGGATAAGTACGACAAGCACATTCACTGTAGTCACCCAAGTTTTATTATTTCTTTTTTCCCTTATGATCATTGATATTTCTTAAAAGACAGTGCATTTATTGAAATGAAAAAAAAATACACATTAAACCAATAATGCCCTTGTAAAAATCTGCATGTTGTGTATGTTTTGTCCACTAGATGGCCTAGTAGAGAAACTAAAGTTTCACATGAGGCCTCAGCTATATGAGCCATTTTGATGAAAGGCCTCAAGTCCTCTAGAAAGCCTCATCTGGCCATCACTAGACACATTTACGGGACAGGAGTCAGAGGAAAATCCACAGTGTGATGCCACTGTGGAGGATGAAAGCAGACGAGGCACGATCTGACGACACAGAACTTTATTTCTCCTCCAACACAGAACAGGCTAACTCTGAGTGCCAAAGCAAACTGCTTTATACATTTTCTTCCCACCTCTGGTGCTCAGGGTAAACACATTAACATACCAGTTACGAAGCGTGAACACACATCAATATACACATTAACATACACGTCACAGAGCAAGGCTTAGTACAATACATTCGCGCCCCTGCGTTCTCTGGTGTGAGCCTGGCACGGCGGGGGCGAAAGGCACATCTTTATTTATTTCATACCCCCCAGCACTCTGGCACCCTTGGCTGGCCCCCCAACACCCCGAAGTACTGGGTGGAGTGTCATCTCCTTTGTGTCACCACACCACACCAAATAAACGTAGACAAGGACATATATAGGGAAACAGATGATCAGCGGAAACACGAGACAGCTGGGGATAGTAATCAGGGATTGATCATCAACACACGAGGAGAAGTGGCTAAGACTGGAAGACATGATGGACTGAGAATGACAGAAAAGGGAGTACAGGAACACACACACACACACACACACACACACACACACACGAGACTTGTACAGATGACTAGGGTGGGACACAGAATCACAACAGTTGATAATGGGGACCACATGACAGCCTGAGGACCGGCGAAGACAATAACAATCACAGAGGACCCAGGGGAGACACAAAAGGCAAAACACAGGCAAATAGTCATAATAATAACACAAAATGTGGACATGATCCTAGGACCTAGCCCAGACCATGACAGTGAAGACATGCAGATTTTAGCAGACCACTTCCCCCAGTTTGCTGCACAGTTTAGCCTGAAGATAAACATCAAGAAAACAGAGTCTCTACCACCCTATCAAGAAGCTACCTGCATGTGAACCAGAAACGATCACCATCAACTGAGAAGGATTAGTGCTGTCCAAAGACTTTAAATACACTGCTCACAAAAAGTTAGGGATATTTGGCTTTCGGGTGAAATTTCAGGATGAATCTAAAATGCACTATAACCTTTACAGGTGAACTTAATTTGAGCTTCTGGAATCTTTTGAATGCAAATGTTCAACTGTTCAATGTTTCAGTACTTTTTGCATAACTTGCTGTTCTCTAACAAGGTGCTTAATGGCAAAATTCACAACAGATGTTTGATCCATGAATTGACCAATAAATTTTCTGGTTCAATTATAATTGGTATTTGAACAGTCCTCTTCATCATGCTGTTCACATTTTGAAATCATGAGACCAAGACGACGCCTAACAATTGATCAGCAGCACCTCGCAATTGCGAGGCTTCAAACAGGATGTTCTCAGAGGGAAGTGGCTACTGAGCTTAGAGTGCCACAGAGTGTCATCAGCAGGTTGCAACAGAGATACAGAGAGACTGGAAGAGTCACAGAAAGGGATAAAAGTGGATGTCCTTTGGCCACATCCCACACTGATGACTGCTTTATTGTGAACAGTGTCCTGCAGAACCGGATGATGAAGCCACTCATATCCAGGAACATTTAAGGGAGGTGAGAGGCACCCAAGTGTCACATCAGACCATTCAAAACCATTTACATGAGCGTGGTCTGTGTGCTAGATGACATGCAAGGGTACATGACCACACCACCAGATACAGGCATCATTTTCTTGCATGGACCAGGGAGCATTTATGCTGGACAAGGGATCAGTGGACCTCAGTGCTGTTCTGTGATGAAAGTCGATTCATGTTGAACAGAAATGATGGCGGCCAATGATGTTGGAGACATCAAGGAGAGCGCTATGCATCAGCCACTGTTGTCACCAGACAAGCCTTTGGTGGTGGTGGTGATGCAGCCTGGGCAGCTGTGTCTAGTCAATACAGAACTACCCTATACCTTGTGAATGGTACTGGGACAAGCCGATACTACCTGAATAACATCATTAATCCAGTCATTGTGCCCCTGCATGAACAACACAGGCCTAATTTAATCTTCATGGACGACAGTGCTCCAGCTCATCGAGGTTGCATCGTTAGGGAACGGCTGCTGGAGGCTGGGGTACCTCAAATGGAGTGACCTGGACTTTCTCCAGACCTGAATCCCATAGAAAACCTACGGGATCAGCTGAGTCACCATGTAGAGCCTCGTAACCCTGCACCCCATAGCCTCAATGACCTGAGAGCTGCCCTTCAAGAAGAGTGGAACGCCATGCCTCAGCAGACAATAAGTCGACTTGTGAACAGCATGAGACGGATGAGCTGCTCAAGGGCACATGACAAGTTATTGAAACATTGACATTTTTTGTTGTGGTAAACCCACTACTGTTGGCTTTTGTTTCAATACATTGTATGAGATGAGGAAATCACCATTGTATACTTCTACTTAAATGTCCAACTTTCATGACTGTCACTGTAGCATGAACTTTTTACATTTTACATGAATTTCACCCAAAAGCCAAATATCCCTAACTTTTTGTGAGTAGTGTATTTAGGAAGTACCATATCTGACAATGCTAGACTGGACCAGGAACTCATTTATAGAATGGGTAGAGCCAGCATAGTTTTTGGAAGAATGCAGGGCTGGCTAAGGAAGAACAGACATGTGTCTATCAGAGTGAAATGTAAAGTGCACTGGGCTGTTGTGCTTTCAACTTGATTATATGGAGCTTAATCATGGGCAACCTACAGAACTCAGATCAATCGACTTCATTTATACATGATGAGACAACTGCAACAAATCATGAACCTCACCTTGATTGACAAGGTCAGGAATAAAGAGATTCTGAGATGAGCTGGCCTGCCTTCCATGATGGATATCCTAATAAACCAGAATCTGCAATGGTTAGGGCATGTTCACAGGATGAACAAGTCCAAACTACCCAGGCAGTTACTTTGCTCTAAACTTTGTAATGGAAAAAGAAACCAGGGCAGACCAAGACTGAAGTACAAAGACACCACCAAAAGGAGCATGACATGGAAAGACAGATACAAATCGATGGCAAATGACCGCAAACGACCGACCACTTTGGAGGAGGCTCTTTAAGGCCGTGCCAAAACCATGAACATTGTTGTTGACTGACTGTATGATGATGATGATGATGATGATGATGATGATGATGATGATGAGCTAAAACTGATTTGGTGGGGCAGTGGCCATTATTTCCTGACTACGCATACTGATGGTTGGCATACCCTGGCAGGCACTAGCATTAGCTTAGCTGACTAATGGTAGTTGGTCTTTTTTGAAATGCTTTATATAGTCTGTTCACCCCACTAGACATCCACGATCCCCACCAGATCGTCTGCCAACACTTGTATTATAGTTTTATTATTCACTTGGTGTGACCAGCAGCAAGCCATTCACTATTCAGGGTTATTTCTGTTCTTATTATACTCCAATGAGCGGTCACATACTGTCAGCTTCTCAAACTACATACCCCTCTCTCTGGTAATGATTTCTTTAGGCTTTTACACTCAGCCAATGTATTAGTTTGCTCAGGCTGTGTTTTCTACTTAGCTACGAGCTAACCAGCCAACATTTCACTTCAATTCAAAACGCTTTATTTATACTGAAGGGCAATTAAAAGGCACAAAGAGCACCATACCAAACAGAAGGGACATAAGACATCAACAACAGACAGATAAGCTGAGACTTATGTTTGCATGTAAACACACATAATGGCATTATCAGGCACAGAGCTCTGCAGTGACAAAAGCGGAAGGGTGGAGTTAGAGTGTGCTATAAATGAACTGGGGGCTCATTAGCATTGGAAGCAAAATCAACAAATACAGCCCGTTGTCTGTGTGTGTGTGTGTGGGGGGGGGGGTTGTCCTTCTGCTGGGTGTAAAATGGTACTGCAATTAAAAAAAAAAACCCTGCAGTGTTTTGACTAGTACGTCACAGACATTTCACGAACAGCTCTGGGAGCTGTGTCAACATGTGGAAAAATGGGAATGCCATGAGCACTTTATGAGTAGCACTAATCATTCTGCATGTTTTTCTGCAATTAAAATGATTGAATTGTTTCAATGTTGATCTATTACCATCTTATTATCTAGAAGATACCCGTTAAAAATACATTATGTCTTTAATCACCACATTCCTCATTTAGCTGAAATGTGACTCACTGTGTGTAATGAGTCTGATGTATGCAAAAATTTGGTCAACTCTTAAAAAATAGCTTATTTTGTAACTGAAAAGTTGTAATCACAGTCTCTGTAGGATATGGAAAAATTACAGTATCACCAGCCAGCAAACATTAATGCATAGTTGCTTTATGTTTCATAAACTGGGCTGCACGGTGGCGCAGTGGTTAGCATTGCGGCAGCACAGTTTACCGTTGGCCGGGGGATTGTGGGGATTGTGGGGATCGTGGGATCGTGGGTTCGATCCCAGCCCCCGACCAACAGTGATCTGTGTGGAGTTTGCATGTTCTCCCCGTGTTGCGTGGGTTTACTCCGGGATTTCTCCGGTTTCCTCCCACATGCCAAAAACATGCAGGTTAGGTTAATTGGCTGTTCTAAATCGTCCCTAGATATCTGTTTCCTATAGGCCCTTAGAATAGAGGGTTAGTATTAATGAAAGCGCTTTGAGTGGTCTTTGTGACTAGAAAAGCGCTATATAAGTGCAGGTTAGTTAGTTAGTAGTTAGTTAAACTGAACAAAAAAGATAAAATAGGCAATTGAAGGATGTCCAAAAGCCTGAGTACCCCACAAACTTAATGAACCAAATGCAGCGATTTTTTAAAAGAATCACTGTGGTGCAGCTACAGTTGTTTGTGGCGGCGCCTTGCATGGCAGCGACCTCTCTCATTCTACATGTGATTAATATTGTAGATAGGAGAAATGGAATTTCATTCTACTGTACATGATTGGCTCTATGGACTGAATGACAATAGAGATGGCTTCTTCTTCGAAAATATGCTTTTTGCAAAGAGGTGGCCAAATTTTTGCATTCCACTACAACTGTGTGTGCACCTCAATGCATCACAAAGGTGTCTTTTTCACAGATTTACTCAACCACACATTACTAAATCTCACACCTGATTAGGTTATACAGCTCTGCAGGTCTAACACGGTGAGTTTATCAAAGCAGCAGACTTCACTTTCAACAGCTTTTATATGCGTAGTTTCTTTTCTAAGAAAGTAGTACTTCTATAGTTCAAGTCCAGCATGCATCACTAAAACCACAAATTACTGCTGTTACACTTCACCAGCTTCAGCACAAACAAAAGATGAACAATGTGCTAATCAAAAGGATTTACAAGTGTTGAAATACTTATACTTTGACTCTGTGTGGAAACTAATGTCAATCGTCAAAGTTCCATCAAAGCAGATGCATTTCAAATATTTCTGTGATGACTGGAATTGGTTTGGTGGGTGACTTCAAGTTAGCATGGTTATTATTTAGACAGCTGAAACCAGACATTTACACATCTATCTGTATGCAACAAATCTGTGTGTGTTTGTGTGTGTTCCTTAGATACTGTATCTCTCAAACCATTTGTCAGACTGGCGTCAGATTTTATAAATGCTTTGCTGAGGTTACGAGAGTGTGCATCCCCGAGTATGGAGTTGCTCAGTCAAAATATGTAAGTTTTATCAATAAAAGTCTAGCCACTGCTCCGTTTCCTCATGTTCTGGCTTCTATACAGTGGTGTGAAAAAGTGTTTGCCCCCTTCCTGATTTCTCATTTTTTTGTATGTTTGTCACACTTAAATGTTTCAGCTCATCAAACAAATTTAAATATTAGACAAAGATAACACAAGTAAACACAAAATGCAGTTTTTAATTGAGGTGTTTATTATTAAGGGTAAAAAAAATCCAAACTTACATGGCCTTGTGTGAAAAAGTGATTGCCCCCTGTTAAAACATAAATTTACTGTGATTTATCACATCTTTGCTGAGTTCAATTTTCTAGCCATTTCTAAAGCTTTGGGACTCCAGTGAACCACAGTGAGAGCCATTATCCACAAATGGCGAAAACATAGAACAGTGGGGAACCTTCCCAGGAGTGGCTGGCTGATCAAAATTACCCCAAGAGCACAGCAATGACTCATCCAAGAGGTCACAAAAGACCCCACAACAACATCCAAAGAACTGCAGGCCTCACTTGCCTCAGTTAAGGTCAGTGTTCATGACTCCACCATAAGACAGAGACTGGGCAAAAATGGCCTGCATGCCAGAGTTCCAAGGCAAAAACCACTGCTGAGCAAAAAGAACATAAAGGCTCGTCTCAGTTTTGCCAGAAAACATCTTGATGATCCCCAAGACTATTGGGAAAATACTCTGCGGACTGACAAGACAAAAGCTGAACTTTTTGGAAGGTGTGTGTCCCATTACATCTGGCGTAAAAGTAGCACAGCATTTCAGAAAAGGAACATCATACCAACAGTAAAATATGGTGGTGGTAGTGTGATGGTCTGGGGTTGTTTTGTTGCTTCAGGACCTGGAAGACTTGCTGTGGTAAATGGAACCATGAATTCTGCTGTCTACCAAAAAATCCTGAAGAAGAATGTCCGGCCAGCTGTTCGTGACCTCAAGCTGAAGCACACTTGGGTTCTGCAGCAGGATAATGATCCAAAACACACCAGCAAATGCACCTCTGAATGGCTTAAGAAAAACCAAATGAAGGCTTTGGAGTGTCCTAGTCAAAGTCCTGACCTGAATCCAATTGAGATGCTGTGGCATGACCTTAAAAAGGTGGTTCATGCTTGAAAACCCTCCAATGTGGCTGAATTACAACAATTCTGCAAAGATGAGTGGGCCAAAATTCCTCCACAGCGCTGTAAAAGACTCATTGCCAGTTACCGCAAAAGCTTGATTGCAGTTGTTGCTGCTGAGTGTGGCCCAACCAGTTATTAGGTTTAGGGGGCAATCACTTTTTCACACAGGGCCATGTAGGTTTGGATTTTTTTTCCCTTAATAATAAACACCTTCATTTAAAAACTACATTTTGTGTTTACTTGTGTTATCTTTTTCTAATATTTAAATTTGTTTGATGATCTAAAACATTTAAGTGTGACAAACATACAAAAAAATGAGAAATCAGGAAGGGCATAAACACTTTTTCACGCCACTGTATTTACCACTAAACTTTGCCCAAATTCTGTCCTGGGTTTTAACTAATTAATAATCCAAAGGAAAAATCACAAAACACTTAACCCCTTGCACTCATGGGGTTGGTCTCATTTAAAAGAAAACACTTTGAATTTTTTGGTAAAAAAAACATGATCTCTCTAAGTGCTCCGGCCACTGAGTTACAGTCATCTAAACATAGTGAACTTGAGGAAAATAAATTTGGCCTGGGTGTTTTTTTGGATACAAATGCTTGCAAATAACACACAGCTTCAGATCCGGGCTGGAAAATGCAACAGAAATGTAGAACCAAGTGTTATCCAGCTGAGGTCCAAATTTTGTAACAATACCACAAAAAATGAATATATTACACAGCTTTTTCCTTAGGTTGTTCCCAGGCGTTTTGGAACTGTGCCAAATTGTGCCAAATGGCACAGTTTGGAAAAACGTCTGTAACTTTTGAATGATTCAATGTAGAATCTTCATTTTGGGCTCTAATGAAAGGTCACACTCAGGGCTGTCTGTGTGTGTGGGGGGAGGGGGTGTTTGTCTCCCCCCCCCCCCCGCTCGCTACAGAGGATGGACTTCGGCCATCGCTACACAACGGATTAGCCTCATGTGGTGATGTGGGACAGCAGCACAATCACCGCGACTTCCCCCTCCCCTCGCTGCAGAAGAATAGCGGGGGTGGGGGGGGCGTTCACAGTCTGTACGCGGTGAACAACCCCTTGTACAGCGGCGCACAAACTGCGCCGCGAAGCACAGTTGTAATTTACCGATCGGTCAAAAGTCAATTTGGATTACAATTTTCAGGGATAAAAAATAATTTGGCTTATAACACCTTATCTCTTCACAGCCACATTGTCCTGGCCAACTTCTCTTCCTCATTGTCAGATGAACGCGACGCTGGTCCGCTTGTGGTTCTGGTCTCGCGACCCGGTCAAAACATAATTCCATGATTGCGGTTTTGGCGAATGATTTACGACCTTCGTCGTCAGCCTCCGTCGGTCTATGATGACCATATAAGAGAGTCCTAAACACTCTGCTGGAATTAAAAAAAAATAATAAAGCACTGCCTGTGGCTGCTGAAGCAGTCTCTCTTCACCCAGCCTTTGTAGACAAAACAGCTCAGCGAACTTCTGTGCTTCAATTGGCTTGCTGCGTTGGTAGGCGGGTCCTTCTTGCCAAGTTTTCAGTCATTGGTTCTTCAAGGTTTCAGAAACCCAATTCAAGGCTCTTATTAGTCGAATGAGAGGTCAATCAGATGAACTAATCTGTTCGCGGCTGTGTCTGCAGCTTTTATTTTCAGTGCGCGCTTGGACGCCATACACCACCTACATCACAATCTCCATCAGGATCTCCATCATGCGTCCGAGAGCGCATGAGGGCGCTCTCGTGCGCCCTCATGCGCCCTAGGATGCAGAGACTTGCCCGCCCGCGGTACAACGGAGCGCAAGAGATTAAAGGTCATGAAAATTCATTCAGATTTAGCAATGTGTTGCCATCCATCTTAATGATTAAAAAGCACTGGTATTATATCGATATCGGCGATACTGGCCCTATATTTATTTGGTATTGCATTGATACCAAATCTTGCAGTATCACACACCACTAGTACTCAGCAATCCGCCAATACTGGGTGAACAAATGTCTGTCTTTTTGCCCGTCTGTTTTCTTCCTCTGCCACTAAACAGCAAAAGCTCCTGTTCGTCTTGACTGTCACTGTATTCACGTGCCTCCATTGCTACTGCCATTTAAAACGTCTGCCACCATGCTCTTCTTCTGTGTTTGGATTGCAGTTGTTCAAATCAGGTTGGTGGCTTTTGGCTGCCGCCCTCAGTATGGGCATGTGAACTGCAGATTATTTTCACTGTGCATGCGTGTACTCCAAAACTACTAAATGGATTTGGATGAAATTTTTTACCAGAGGTGGTCCTTGGGATAGAGAGGAGCCCATAACATTTTGGTGATGATCTGGGAACGCATACCTCCGCCAAGGCTCTGGCACCGAGGCATCAGCCCCTTGGTGTTTTCATTTATTTATGATTTGTGCCTTGTGTTTCTAATGTTTACCTTTTATGTCTGTGTTTTGGTTTTTTTGTGTGTGTGTTAATATATCTGTTGCAAAGAAAACTAATTTTTTTTAAAAAAAGAACACGAGCACTCTGAGACAAAAAAAAAAAAAAAATGGCTCCAGAGAAGGAAAATAAAGCTGCTAGAATGGCCCAGTCAGTGTTGGGCCATTCTAGCAGCCATTCAGGTCAGTCCTGACCTGAATCCAATTGAAGATTTATGGAATGAACTGAAGATCAGAGTTCATAGAAGACACCCACAGAACCTTCAGATTTGAAGAAGTTTGTGTGGAAGAATGGGCTAAAATCACTCCTGAGCAATGCCTGCACCTAGTTTCTCCATACAGGAGGTGTCTGGAAGCTGTTATTACCAACAAAGGCTTTTCTACTGAATATTAAATTAATTTCACCAAGTGTGTTCAATACTTATTCCCCGTGTCATTCCATTTTATTAAATATAACTTGTTTTGTGAACAAAGTTGCCTTGATTTCTTAAAATTATTTCTTAAAAAAAGAATAGGTCTTGTTTTTGTAATTTCCCAGTTTGGGATCAATAAAGTACATCTATCTATCTATCTATTTTTGAGCTTTAAAATTTACACCACACTAAACTGATCCTCCGGTACTCAGGGCGACCTCATTCTGCGTGCACAAACCCCACTTAATGCACACATACACAGACACACAAACTTGATGTAGCGTTACTGACTGGGGCTGCTCACTCAAAAGATGAAAACAGGGAAAGTTTCTGTCAGAATAAGCAGAGAAAAACACACACTCCACCACAAAGTGAATAAAACTTCTAACTCTCTATTGAGGTCAGGAACTGTGGGAACCAATTCAGAATTGCTTGTTTGTTTGTCTGTTTGCTCCTTTAAGGGTTGAGATAATTAGGAAAGTCACCTTAAGTAGAAGCACTGAATTCCTCTTTGACTATTTCAATATAAAACAGGAAATGTGACAACAGTATCAACAAGAGTACTCTGAGGTGAGTGCAATATCCACTACTTCTATTTTCTTTGAAGATCCCAATATGTCACTGAAGAAGAGCAGTTTTCAGCTTTTCCATATTATTGTTGGGGCAGAACCAAATTATGATAAGCCTATCATCCATGAATATGCAACAAAAATAGTTGCACACAAGCCACGGTTGTATGTCAGGATCCCAAGATGAACATGTGTAGCAAATTTGATGACCCTACCTTTACTCATTCCATGTTTTGATCCCCCGTGCGCTATTACGCAGTGCACAGAGGGAGGAATGACAAGCCCACGAGCAGAGATTAGTTTGTGCACTTTATTAGCAAAAAAAACCCCAACCATGTCCAGCAAACAGTCCCACAAAGAACGGGTTATAAAAATGATGAGTTTGGCCACCAGACATACAGGGACGCCACCTGGATGCTCTACAGCCCAAGGAGAGGAATGCCTAGTGCCGCAGGACTGCTGTCCGCACGGGGAGAAAGACAACAAAGGCTTACCGAGCTGGAGCGATCCGGGTCGGTCCGTGCAGTCCGATGGATGAGGGAAAAAAGGCAGGAACAGCCGCTTACACCAACAAACTGAAGCAGTCATGAAGCGCAAGACAAGACTATATAGTCAGGCTGAAAGTAATGAAGAGAATGACAACTTACATTCAAGGAGGAACACTCTACCGTAGATGAAGCACAATGAATGCTCCCGCGATCTCTCTCAGCTCTCCGGGCATTAAAGTAATCGTAACACTGACAGAAGGCTGACTTCCGGGAAGATGGCGGAGAGACATAACACTTAAACAAAGAGCTCTCCCTAGCCGGATTAAAAATCATCGGTAAATGGCCAACTCGACATAAACGAATCAATAAACTAAGGGATGAAAACACGAAGGAACCGGGCACAAGGACAAAAACAGGGTAAAATTGAAGAATTCCTCTCCAACAACGCAGGAAAAACCGCTGTACGCAAAGCCCAAAAAAACGAGATGTCCACAGCAGTGAAAATGGAGGACGCCAGACTCGACAACATGAACGCTGGCATCGCCAGTTTGGGTGAAGAGTTGAGAGAATTCAAGCGACAGCTACAACAGGATTTAGCGGCTCTTAAGGAGGAACTGAAAAAAGAAATTAAGGAGGAAATCATGGACCTCCGAAGAGAAATGGAGCGTAAATTAACGGAAAACATGGAGGAGCTGCGCTCCCAGCGGGCGTGTATGACAGAAGCGCAGACCCGAATTTCGGAACTAGAAGATTGGAAAAGCGAGGCAAACGAACAACTACAGACCCTGACGACGCAAACGCAGAGGATGCAGGAGAAAATAAACGACTTGGAGAGCAGATCCCGACGAAGCAATATGCGCATCTTTGGAATTCCGGAGGGCATTGAAGGCAACTCGATGACAAAATTCATGGATCAGTTCTTAAAAAAAGAACTGGAAATACCCGGAGAAACGGATCTGCAGATTCAACGGGCGCACAGAACACCGGCACAGAACCCGAAAACAAACTCTCCACCCAGGTCAGTTGTGGTAAACTTTGTGAAATATGACATAAAGGAAAGAATCCTGACGCAAGCATGGAAAAAAAAGATACGAATCGGCGACAAACAGGTATTTTTTGACCATGACTACCCGACAGAAATCGTGCAGCAGCGGAAGAAATATGCCAATATTAAAAAAACGCTGAAAGAGAAAAAAATTAGATTCCAAACGCCGCTAACGAAAATGAGGATTCATTGGGAGGAAGGCACAAGAACCTACAACACGGCCGAAGAGGCAGCGCGGGATATGATGGAGCGGGGCCTTGAGGTGAGCGTGCCGAAGGAGACGGCTGGAGCAGCGGCGGCCCTGAACGCACCACGACAGACGGAGTGGAGGCGAGTGAACGGCGGAAGAAGGGGGAGAGACGTAGAGCAGCGGGCCCAGGACAAGCTACAAGGCTTTCAACTGAAAGCCTAGATCATAACAAAGATTAAGAAAGGCACAGAAGAAATGAAGGCCAAGAAGACAAGGTAAAAGAGAAACAGACGGCTAGGAGAGGTTTAAGTGATATTTGTTGGACATTTCTAGACTTATGACTATTACTTTGATAGTAATTAGAAGTCTAGGGAGGGCCCTTCACTCTGTGAAGACAAACCCCCCACCCACCAACAGGGACCAGTGGGCAGAAGAAAGGCCCAAAGTACGGAGGTCGAGTTTTTTTAATGTGTTTTTATATAAATATGTGTTATTTTTGTTGTTAAAGGGGCTAGGAGCACAAGTTAAAAAAATGGAAAAACATGAATATGGGTAAAAATCTTAAGATAATGACACTAAACGTGAATGGTCTGAACTCACCTGTTAAAAGGGAAAGAATAATAAGAAAATTCAAGAAGGAAAAAGCTGAAATTATATTTATGCAAGAGACACATTTGAGCAAGGCAGAACATGTGAAACTAAAGAGATTTGGCTATAAGAACTCCTACTACAGTTCATTTAAGGGAGGAGCAAAAAGGGGGGTTATGATACTAATCTCAAACAAAATACAATTTGAAAGTGAACAGGAAATCCAGGATAAAGAAGGCAGGTATGTAATAATAAAGGGAAGAATAGATGGTATGCAGATCACATTAGTGAACATCTATGCCCCACCAGAAAGTGACAAGGGTTTTTTTCAACATCTGTTTGATCTCATAGCAACACACAGTGAAGGAGTCCTAATTTGTGGAGGAGACTTAAATGCTGTCATGGATCATGAAGTTGACACAACAAGTGTTAAGAAGACAAAAAAACATGTAACAAAGTTCATAAGAACCTCACTGGCAGAAATGGGTATGGTAGACATATGGAGGGACCTACACCCACTCGAAAAAGACTATACACATTATTCAGCAGCCCATAAAGTACACTCTAGAATAGATTACTTCCTTATGAATGAAGGTGACAGACACAGGGTGAGAAATTGTTGGATTGGAGGGGCAGAAATATCAGATCATAATCCTATATACATGGAAATATATTTAAACAATAGAAAACGACAAACAACATGGAAACTTAACATAGGACTGTTAAATGATGAGAAAATGAAAGAAAGAATAAAAATAAACATAAACGAATATATCCAAGAGAATGACAATGAAGAAGTGGACCCAACAATACTATGGGACGCACTAAAAGCCGTGTTAAGGGGTAAATTAATTGTTGAAACAGGAAAAGCAAATAAGACTAAGCTGGAAGCGTATGAACAAAGATGTGAGAGACTAAGGGAATTAGAACGTAAACATCAAAGCACAAATGATCCAAAAATATATCAAGAAATTAAAGAAGAAAAAACAAAGATAAAAGAAACACAAATGGATGAAATTGAAAGGAAAAATAGATATCTAAAGCAAAAATATTATGAAACGGGGCCAAAAGCCACAAAACTGCTGGCAAAACGGTTAAGAAAACAACAAACAATGAATAATGTATACAAGATTAAAGACCCCACCACAAATAAAACCACAGTTAACCCAGAAAACATCGAAGAAATTTTCCATAATTTCTACCAAGAACTATACTCGCAACCTGAAGAAACAAATACTAAAGATATCAAAAAATTTCTAGACACATTGGACTTGCCATCAATAGGAAATCAACAAAATGAAAAACTAACAGCAGAAATAACAACACAAGAGATCAGAGATGTGATTAAGTCACTTAAAAAGGGTAAATCACCAGGTAGTGATGGATACCCATCTGAGTTTTATAAACTGTTTATAGAAGAACTCATGCCACAACTCCTAAAGTCATTTAATTGGACGCTGAACAACAACAAAATACCTCCAACATGGAACGAAGCAATCATTTCAGTTATTTTAAAACCAGGGAAAGATAAAGAACAATGCGGAAACTATAGACCAATCTCTTTATTAAATGTAGATTATAAAATATACACAACAATTATATGTAAACGAATAAAGACATTCTTGACGGAATTGATAGAAGATGATCAAACTGGATTCATAGAGGGACGCCAAACACATGACAATATCAGGAGAACAATACATATAATTAACCAAATACATAAAGAAAAGAAAAGCGCAGTAATAATGAGTTTAGACGCAGAAAAAGCATTTGACAGGGTTAACTGGAAATTCCTATATAGTGTACTGGAGCGCTTTGGATTTAACGAAAAATCAGTACAATGCATAAGGACGCTATATCAAGAACCTGTGGCAAGAATCAAGATAAACGGTAGCTTAACAGACAAAGTAAATATACAAAGATCAACTAGGCAGGGATGCTGCTTATCGCCCACCTTGTTTGCTCTGTTCATAGAACCATTGGCTCAAGCCATAAGACAAAATAAGAAATTAAAAGGTGTAACAATAAAGGGGGCGGAACACAAGATTGGGCTATTTGCAGACGATATTATAGTTTACCTTGAACAACCAGATAAATCAATAATGGAAATGATGAACTTGATAGAAAATTTTGGAAAATTATCAGGATACAAGATAAACATAACAAAAACACAAGTACTGACATTCCACTATAACCCTCTAAACCAGATAACTGATAAGATCAAACTAAACTGGAAGCAAAAAGAAATTAAATACCTTGGAGTGAACATACCTAAAGACCTAAGCAAAATATATAAAGCAAACTATGATAGGTTGGAACAAGAAATAAAAAAAGATATTGATAGATGGTCAATCTTAAATATGGATCTGAATTCAAAAATTGAGACAGTCAAAATCAGCATACAACCTAGATTACTTTACCTCTTCCAGGCTATACCAACAGAGATTCCAGATGCCCAATTCTCAAAGTGGGACAGGATGATATCGAGATTTGTTTGGGGAGGTAAAAAACCAAGAGTGAAATATAAAACCCTCCAATTACCAAAAGAGAAAGGAGGCATGGGCCTACCGAGTCTAAAGGAATATTACTACTCAGCACAAATAAGATATATCATATGTTGGTGCGACGAGGGATATGAGGCAAAATGGAAAGAAATGGAAAAGGAAATTGAGGGACTCCCAGTACAAAGCATAATAGGGGATAAAGATGCATATAAGCAAATCAAACAAATAGACCCAATCACTAAATTTACTTTAGAACTGTGGTATAAAATAGTACAAAAATATAATATAAGGGAAGACATAAAACTATTGAAATGGGTAGCATTTGACAGTCAGTTTGAACCGGCAAAACAAGATAGGGGATACAAAAATCTGGTGAACAAGGGAATCACAGCATGGGGCAATATCGGAAAAAAAGATCTCGGGAGCTTTGTAAATATCAGGAGAAAATTTAAATTAGAAAGATCAGAATTTTTCAGATATCTGCAGATGAGAGATTACTATATGAAGAAGATTAGGCATAACCTCCAAACAGATGTGAACGAGATTATACAACTTATTTTAAGCTCATATGCAGGAAATAAAATAAGAATTATTTCAAAACTATATCAGAAACTTATGACAAACAATCATACAAGTAACTATATAAAGGAGAAATGGGAGAAAGAGCTCAATTTAAACATAACAGAAGAAAGCTGGCAGGAAATATGGAAAACACAACACACATCAACAAATTCAAGGGCATGGAGGGAATTTGGATGGAAAAACCTGATTCGCTTTTTCATTACACCACAGATTCAAGGAAAATATACAAATACCCAATCTTTATGCTGGAGGGGATGTGGGGCTCAAAATGCAGACCACTCACATATGTTTTGGAAATGCTACAAAATATCATCATTTTGGAAATCTATGCATGTGACAATACAGAGGATATTAGGATATAATATACCAATGAACTGTAACCTGATGTACTTATGTGATCTTAAAAAAGACAGTGTTATACAGGCTGAGGACAGATATCTAGTTAAAATCTTGTTGATTGCATGTAAAAAAACTATCACAAAAAAATGGCGATCAGAAGTTCTTCCTGACCAAGAACAATGGACTGACATTGTTGAGGACATACGTATGATGGAAAAACTAACATATCGACGAAGAATGCAAGAAGGAATATGGGAGAAAAAATGGCGGAAATGGACACACTACAAAGTGCAACAACGAGGCAGAAATTGAAAGAATAACCAAAGACACTGAAAAAAACAGAAGAATTAAGAGATGGAAACTAAAAACTTGATGCTCCAACATTTGTCCCCCCCCCTTTTATTTTTTTATTTTTTTTTTATTTTTTATTTTTATTTTGTTTATTTTTTTTTATTTTTCCCTACCCTAACCCCTTTGTTTTTTAAATGTAGAATGTGATCTGAATGCATTATATATGATGAAAAATGAATAAAAATCTAAGTTACAAAAAAAGTAATCGTAACACTAATGAGGAAAGAGACCGCCGGTGTGAAGATGAGTGGGCTGGACATAATTGACAACATGTGTGCTTGAGTGAGTGTAAGAGCGTGTGAATGAGAATGAATGAAGTGTGTGCGTACACACACTGAACACCCATAATGCGGATCAGCTGGCGATACTGACAGGAGGAGGAGGCGTGGCCGAGCTGTCAGGGAGCAAGGACCCCAAGGGCTCATGCGCACGCAGCGACCGGCAGCTGGTGAAATAGTGCGTGTGTGTATGTGTGTGTGTTTTATACTTTTATACGTTTTTATAAAATCATCTGTGTCGTTTCTGCCTTGGAGGGGGTGTGGAATATATGGCGAAGAGCTCCCTGGTATCTACAACATGGATTTATTCTCCTTTCTCGCACTGCTGCTTTCTGTGCTCTGGCTCTTTGTCCCTAAAGTAAACGCGTTCGGCTCCATGGCGGGCAGAATAGCAGGCAGAATACAATATTCCAGGGACGTGTTGCTGCATTTAAATACGGCTGATTCAACGGCTGTGGTTGAGCCTAAGCTGCAACTGCCGGACTTTATTTTGAGAGACGGACACAGCGGTGAAAAGAGAGACGGGAGAGACAGCAGAAGGAAGCGTGGAAGGCGTGGAGGTGTGAAATTGCGCCTTAGGAGACGTCAGTTTGGTAACATTCCTCTTCCTTCGATAATTTTTGGGAATGCACAGTCTGTGAGAAACAAGGTGGATGAAATTCAAGGGAACGTACGCTACCAGAAGGATTTTAAGAACTGCTGCGTCATGGCTTTCACTGAATCTTGGCTTACTGCGCATGATCGAGATGCAGACCTGTGGATTGACGGCTTTGGAGCCCCGCTGCGCTCGGATCGGCAGGAAGAGGTAACGGGGAAGCGTCAGGGGGGCGGAGTATGTTTATACTGTGGCCGACACACATTGTGGGCTCACGCTGCCACAGAGACAGGACTGAATGTGTATTGTGGGGTGTCACGTCTGCAAGGACTGAGGACTCGAATCTACAGGAGGTAACAAGGAAGTGTGAGATTTGTCTCTTTGTCCCACAGAAGACGCCCCGGAGGGTATTCCGGCTCATCAGGAAATGAGAGACAATGGTGAAGCTTCAAAGGGATGCTTTGTAACTGTATGTTGACTGAAGACACCATGTGACTTGAATTCTGATGCTGGAAATGTATAAAAGGGTGTTGAAGTATGATTCTTTCTCTTTCTTGCTTTGAGAATGCTAGAAGCTGCGTTCTGTCAAATAAAGCTGGTTTTATGACTGAAACTCAGCCTCGTTATTTGAGCATGCTTCTACACTGGTGACCTACGACGGAAAATGAGCAGACAGAATTCTCCCGAGCGGGGCTCGGTGGAAGCCAGCCTGATGGCCGCCTCCACGATCCGGCTGCCCGATTTCTGGCAGCACAGCCCGCGCTCATGGTTTAGCGCAATCGAGGCGCAGTTCAACCTCCGAAGAATCTTCAACGACGACACAAGATTCTACCACGTGGTAGCGAAGCTGGACAGCGACACGGTCCAGAGAGTGGAAGATCTGGTTAATCATCCACCAGACAGCGACAAGTACAGCGCATTGAAGGACGCGCTGAT
Organism: Pholidichthys leucotaenia; assembly: GCA_020510985.1. Lineage (NCBI taxonomy): Eukaryota > Metazoa > Chordata > Actinopteri > Cichliformes > Pholidichthyidae > Pholidichthys > Pholidichthys leucotaenia. The sequence goes on along the minus strand of CM035845.1, from coordinate 35,369,884 downwards.
CAGCCATTTCACCCCCTCAGTCCAACAACGAGCAGAGGGGCTCCTGGCACTGTCGGAGGCAGAAAACGATAGACCTGCGGACCTGATGGTGAAGATGCTGCAGCTCAAAGCCTCTGAGGATGGCGAATTCATTTTCGCCCACCTTTTCCTCCGAACCCTACCACCAGCAGTGAGAGTGGCCCTGGCAGAGTCACCCCGATTGGCCAAGCGAGACTACCATGGGTTGAGCAAGGAGGCGCAGAAGTTGGTCGACGCCCACAAGCGGAGCGCGGTTTCGGCCGCGGCGGCCAGTCTGGGAACGGCGTCCGGAGACAGCGCGGGTCCAGCGGCCGCGGCGCCTGACGCACCAACAACGGCGGCAACAGGAGCCAGACGACACGGAGCGGAGAACGGCTCGTGCTTCTACCACCGCCGTTTTGCAGAGAGAGCGCACAGGTGCGTCCCACCGTGTAATTTTAAGCGCCAGGGAAACGCCAAGGCCGAGGGCCGGTAGCAGCTGCGACCCTCGGCAACGAGAACAGGCTGCTTTACCTGACGGATGCAAGCTTGGGGAAACAGTTCCTCGTGGACACGGGCTCTCAGCTGAGCTTCGTCACACCCACCTACGCGGAAGGGCTGTCGCCTTCTAAAGCCCCCTGGGTGTCAGTGTCAGCAGCGAACGGCTCCACGATTAAAACGTTTGGTGAGAGGACCATGCTTCTGTCCTTACAGGGCCGTTCATTTGAGTGGACATTTATTGTAGCAGCAGTCAGTTTCAACATGTTAGGGGCTGATTTTTTGTGCTCACATGGTTTATTGGTTGACCTTGCTAATAGACATCTGATTAATGCACTGTCCTTTCATTCTATTCCCTGCACAGATCGGGTGGCCCCGCCGACTGCACATGCCAGCGTCTCAGCTGCGGGTGGTAAGTTTCACACATTGCTTGTTCAGTTTCCAGCACTCACAGTTCCCACGTTTTCAGCAACGGTGGCCAAACATGGGGTAGAACATTTCATAACAACCACAGGCCCTCCCGTTTTTGCAAAAGCTCGGCGCTTGGACCCAGCTAAACTGGCCATCGCGCGCCAGGAGTTCACTAATCTGGAAAAACTAGGCATTGTTAGACGCTCCAAGAGCGCTTGGGCTTCGCCATTACACATGGTCCCAAAGGCTGACGGCTCGTGGCGACCTTGCGGCGATTTCCGCAGGTTGAACAACGTTTCAGCTCACGACCGCTACCCGATTCCGCACATCCAGGATTTTTCTGTTCATTTGGCGGGGGCGCGCATTTTTTCTAAAATAGACTTGGTATGCGGCTATCACCAGGTTCCAGTGCGCGCGCAGGATGTCCCCAAAACAGCGGTCATAACGCCTTTCGGCCTTTTTGAGTTCTTGCGCATGCCTTTTGGCCTCAAGGGGGCCGCGCAGACTTTCCAACGCATGATGGATGCAGTTTTACGCGACCTGCCTTTCGTGTTCGTTTATTTGGACGATATTTTGGTAGCCAGCACGTCCGAAGGCGAACATGAAAAACACCTCACAGCAGTTTTCCAGAGGTTGGCAGAGCACGGGTTGATAGTTAACCCAGCAAAGTGCCAGTTTGGGGTGGCGCAGATTGATTTTTTGGGACATCGCGTTTCGGCAGAGGGAGCAGTTCCCCTTCCAAATAAAGTGCGTGCCATAACGGATTTTCCGCAACCTCAAACGGTCAAGGCGCTTCAGGAGTTTCTAGGGATGGTTAATTTTTACAACCGTTTCCTCCCAAGCGCAGCACGACTCATGCAGCCATTGTACACCGCGTTAAAAAAACAAAAGCCCGCAAATAAAGTTGAATGGTCTCCGGAGCGGGAGCGCGCTTTTGCCCAGGTCAAATCGGCCCTGGCAAACGCAGTTTTGTTAGTGCACCCAGTTCCAACGGCCCGCATGGCACTCACCACTGACGCTTCCGATGTAGCGGTGGGGGCGGTAGTTGAACAGTTTGTGGCAGGTACCTGGCAACCCCTCGCGTTTTTCAGCAGGACCTTGCGCGATAGTGAACGGAAATACAGCGCGTTTGACAGGGAGCTTTTGGCCCTACACTTGGCCATCCGTCATTTTCAGTTCTGGTTAGAGGGGCGACGTTTCACCGCTTTTGTGGATCATAAACCGCTAACGTTTGCGATGGCCAAAATTTCAGAACCCTGGTCAGGCCGGCAACAAAGGCAACTAGCCGCAATATCGGAGTTTACTACTGATATTCAGCATGTCGCGGGTAAACACAATGTTGTAGCAGACTGCCTCTCGCGTGCAGTAGCACCGCCAAGCCGCATAGGGGCAGACTCTGTAGCCATGGCCGCGGGCCCGGGCAGCGACGCGGGAGCGCGCGCAGCCCCGGTCTGTGTTGGGTTAGATTATGCAGCTATGGCTGCGGAGGAGGTTAACGACGCGGACGTGCGCGCGCTCCAGTCTGGACCAACAGGGTTAAGGCTGGAGCACAGGGTGCAACAAAACGGTATGCCCCCGCTAATCTGCGATGTCTCCACGGGACGGCCCCGCCCTGTGGTGCCAACCACGTGGCGTCACCGTGTTTTTGACTTGGTCCACTCTCTCGCGCACCCGGGGGTGCGCGCATCGATCAAATTGGTGGGGGAGAAATTTGTTTGGCCCGGGTTGCGCAAACAGGTCAAGGAATGGGCAGCAGCCTGCGTAGCGTGTCAGCGAGCTAAAATACACAGACACACTAAGGCCCCTTTAGAACCTTTCCACATCCCCGCTAAGCGTTTTGATCACGTGCATATTGACCTGGTCGGCCCGCTTCCGTTATCACACGGGCACACACATCTTTTGACGATGGTAGACCGCACCACGCGCTGGCCAGAGGCGATTCCTCTGATATCAACCACAGCGGAAGAAGTTGCGCGAGCATTTTTAGTAGCATGGGTTGCACGTTTTGGTGTACCGTCGGACATAACGTCCGACAGGGGTCCCCAATTTATTTCCGAGCTATGGTCATCGATGGCCCGCAGCTTGGGGGTGAAGATTCATTGCACCACCGCGTATAACCCCCAGGCTAATGGTTTATGCGAATGCTTTCACAGGTCATTGAAAGCAGCCCTCAGAGCATCGCTAACGGATACAAATTGGGTAGACAAACTTCCATGGGTTTTATTAGGGTTGCATTCTGCACCTAAGGAAGATTTGCACGCTTCCCCGGCTGAATTAGTTTTCGCTCAGCCGCTCCGTTTGCCCGGGGAATTTCTTCCTGATAATCCCGCACCTAATGGCCCCCCCGCTCAGCCGTGGCAGAGCGGCTCAGGAGCAAACACGCTTCCTGGCCCAGTCCACCACAGTTTCCCACACGTTTTTGTGCCCAAGGCTTTAAAAAATGCAGAGTTTGTTTTTGTTAAACATGACGCCCAGCGTCCAAGTTTGCGGCCGTTTTACGACGGACCGTTTCGAGTGCTGGAGACCGGGCAGAAGCATTTTCTGCTAGATTTAGGGGGCAGAAGGGAGCTGATTTGCATTAACAGGCTCAAATCCGTTTTTGTTCTGGCTGACGAGGAGGTGCAGCTCGCGAGGCCCCCCCGCCGGGGCAGGCTGCCGAGAAGACATTCTCCAAAGTCTTCACAGAGAGGTGCTAACAGCTTTAATCCACAGGTGCAGAGAGATGTTGCAGGTGCAGCCAAGCCAGGGTGCAGCAGATTCGGCAGAAGATTAAAACCTAGGCAGTTGGTGGATTGATTAGCGATGTATGGAGTGCTTTGTGTTTCTCTTTTTGTTATGCCATGCAGATTTTGCCTTACTAGACGTTTGGGGGGGGTAGTGTGGCCGACACACATTGTGGGCTCACGCTGCCACAGAGACAGGACTGAATGTGTATTGTGGGGTGTCACGTCTGCAAGGACTGAGGACTCGAATCTACAGGAGGTAACAAGGAAGTGTGAGATTTGTCTCTTTGTCCCACAGAAGACGCCCCGGAGGGTATTCCGGTTCATCAGGAAATGAGAGACAATGGTGAAGCTTCAAAGGGATGCTTTGTAACTGTATGTTGACTGAAGACACCATGTGACTTGAATTCTGATGCTGGAAATGTATAAAAGGGTGTTGAAGTATGATTCTTTCTCTTTCCTGCTTTGAGAATGCTAGAAGCTGCGTTCTGTCAAATAAAGCTGGTTTTATGACTGAAACTCAGCCTCGTTATTTGAGCATCCTTCTACAATACATTAATAAGCAGTACTGCACATCTGTCACGGTCAGAGAGCACATCTGTACACCCGATGTGGAGCTGCTGTCTGTGTCACTACGCCCCTTTTATTTGCCTCGCGAATTTCCCCAACTTTTCATCACGACTGTGTACATTCACCCGAGGGCAGACGCTGACTCCGCCTCCAGAACCGTCTTTGATGTGGTCCAGCGGCTGCAGTCAATTTCTCCAGAGCCGCCAAACTTCATTCTTGGGGATTTTAACCATGTTTCTTTAAAGAAGACACTTAAAAACTTTTATCAGTATGTCTCCTGCCCAACCAGGCGAAAAAAGACATTGGACCTGTGCTATGGATCCATAGAGAGGGCCTATAAATCACTCCCCCTTCCTCCTTTAGGATCCTCAGATCACAACTGTGTACATTTGCTGCCCATATATAAAACTGCTCTCAGAAGAGGCAAGGTGGAGATGAGAGACATAGATGTGTGGACAGAAGATTCAGAGCACAGCCTCCAGGAATGCTTTGACTGTACAGACTGGGAGATGTTCATAATGGCCTGCGGGGATGATTTGGACTCTCTGGCTGAGCTCACATGCTCATAAATGGCTTACTGTCAAAATAAGATTGTTCCACGTAAACATGTCAAAATATATCCCAACAACAAGCCATGGGTTACTAAATCAGTTAAATCCTGCTTACAGAGGAAAGCACTTGCCTTTAAACAGGGGTCTGTTTCTGAGCTACAGGTTGCCACTAAGGAGCTGAAGTCCGAAATTTTAAGAGCAAAGCAGAATTATAAATCAGAGTTGGAAAGCAAGATGGCAGCAAATAAACTTGGTTCGGCCTGGGCCAGTATGAAAACTATTGCAGGCCTTCAGAGGACAGAGCGCAGTAATCATGTGTTTTTAGATGGTTTCAATTCAGACACAGAGCTGGCTAATGCTCTTAATTGTTTCTATGGTTGTTTTGACTCCTTTGATTTCAGTACAGAAATCCAAGATTTGAAACAGAAACTCAAAGACAATCAGCACTTTAATATTGAGGTGCAGGATGTTAAAAGGGAGTTCTGCGCTGTAAAAGTGAACAAAAGTCAGGGCCCTGATAATATATGTGGGTGCCTGGTAAAGTCCTGTGCACATGAACTGAGTCCTATATTTCATTACATTTTCAATAAGTCCTTACAGACACAACATGTGTCTAAGATCTGGAAAGATGCCGTGGTTGTTCCCGTTCCAAAATCCAGCTGTCCTAAAACGGTAAACGACTTTAGACCAGTTGCTTTGACTTCAATTTTAATGAAAATTTTTGAAAAACTGGTCAGATGTGAGGTCCTAAGGCAGACTGAACAGGCATTGGATCCTCTGCAGTTTGCCTATAGGCCACACAAAGGAGTGGAGGATGCCACTGTCACTCTGTTTAACATGCTTTTTAAACATCTGGATTTTAATGGGACACACGCCAGGCTTTTATTTGTGGACTTTTCTTCCGCCTTTAATACAATCCAACCTCATATTTTAGTTGAAAGGCTCCTGCAACAATTTGATTTGAGCAATAATCTGGTGGGTTGGATTCTGGATTTCTTAACCAACAGGACGCAGAGAGTAAGGGTCAATGGTACATTGTCTGACCTAAAGTGCTCTTCTACTGGCTCTCCTCAGGGGTGTGTGTTGTCACCACTACTCTTCATCCTGTACACAAACATGTGCCGGAGCAGTCATGACAACAGACACATTATAAAGTATGCTGATGACTCAGTCATTGTCAGTCTCCTCCAGGATGGTGAGAGTGGCCACGGCCCAGTAGTTGATGATTTTGTTCACTGGTGTGAGGATTCCTACCTGCAGCTGAATACAACAAAAACGAAAGATATGATTTTTGACTTTAGGAGGAAAACTCCCAGGCACAAAGTCACCATACTAAAAGGCCAGACCACCGAATGTGTACAATCGTACAAATATCTTGGGACAATTATTGATAGTAATTTAAACTTTGAAGTGAACTGTGAAAGGGTGTGCAAAAAGGGTCAGCAAAATTTGCATTGTTTGAAGAAACTTGCACTCTTCCAAATTGACCGAACCATAATGACAATGTTTTATCGGGCTTTTATTGAATCTGTTTTATCCTTTTCTTTAGTGTCATGGTTTGGTCAGATAAAACTGAAACAGAGGAAATCCTTGGATCAGGTAGTTAGATGGTCCAGTCATTTGCTTGGTGAGTCACAGCTGAGCCTGACATCCCTGTACACCAGACAAGTACAGAGGATGGCTGCCTCCATTTTAAATGATGACTCCCACCCTTTGCACTGCAACTTTCAGCTTCTTCCTCCAGACGGAGGTTTGCTGTCCCAAAAAGTAAAACCCAGCGCTACAAAAACAGCTTTGTCCCTGCTGCTGTCAAAGAGTTGAACAAGCTATAAAAATATATTGTAGATATTTTATATTTACTTATTTTGTATGATGTCACTTGGGTTCTAAATACTTTATTGGGTTTTAGACCTTTGAGTTTTTTAACCTCTGACTAGTTTTTAACTTTTAACTTTAATATGACCCCTTTCTCTTACCTCTGGTTTCTCCCTCATCTCTTTGTCTTTTTATACCCTGTTTGATGGAGCCTTGAGTATTTTTATCATGTTTATAGTCAGCTTCATGTGTGCCTGTGTTTGTGTCTATGTTGAATGTAATTAGTGGCTTGTAAATATGGATGTCACCAGACTGCAAAACAAATCTACCTACGGGTACAAATAAAGTAACCTGAACCTGAACCTGAACCTGAACCCTGAAGCGCCAGATGGAAAATAAATAAGAAAGCAGGCCAAAACCCAAAGTACAGGACTGGGTTTGGAACTGCCAAACCCAGGCTCATGACAGCCCCCCCCCAGGGGTGGGTACTAGACACCCCCGTACCACCAGCTGAAACCCAAAACATCCCACTAGGGAACCCCCCCCCCCCCCCAGAGACAAACAATTACCCAGGGTGGGAGGTCGGGGAACACACGTTAGGAGGGAAACAACCGGTGAAAAATACAAAACTCATAAGCAAATATAGAATAGTGACCCTCCTAACAGCAACCCCCCCCCCCCAGGACACTAACCCCCCTCCCCAGGAGTCCAAAGTTCAGGGGGTGGACCAGAGTCTGGCGGCCTGCCCAGACCAATGGGCCACCCAACCCGAAGGCTAAGTCTTTCAGGTGGCCAACCAGCATGGTGGAGCCACCAGGACCGGAAGGGAAGGCGGAGAGGCAGCCTACCCACCGGGGAACCCCAATGGCCAAACCGAGGCATAGGAGCCCCCCTGCCCTGCAAGGCTTGGAGCAGGGGAACCGTAGCACCCACGATGGTCCCGGTCTGGGACATGACTGCATCCACGATGGTCCCGGTCTGGGATGTGACTGCATCCACGATGGTCCCGGCCTGGGACGTGGCTGCACTGGCGGTGGTCCCAGCCTGGGATGTGGCTGCACCCGCGGTGGTCCCGGCCTGGGATGTGGCTGCACCCACGGTGGTCCCAGCCTGGGATGTGGCTGCACCTGTGGTGGACTCCGGCTGGAGCTCTGCTGCACCCATGGTGGCCTCCCCAATGGGGGAGGTAGGGTTCTCCATGAACCCCGGCACTGAACCCAGATCCTCAGTGGCCTCTGGGGGGACCAGCTGCTCTCCGGCAACCCCGGCAAGGAGCTCTGAACCCAGGGGGAGAGAGAAAGAGACCGCGTCAGGGTCACTGGCAGCAGTGAGAAGGCCCCGAGGGCTACTACAAGCTGCCCCGGCCCTCCTCCCCATGAGTCAGGCAATGTGCCATTGACATTAACATAACTGACATAATGGAGCACACTTGCCTGAACTTGGGCTCCACCACCGTCCAGGACTCCGGCGATTTAGGATGTGTGGGTTTCTCCAGTCCGTCGGGTGCTGCACCCCCGTCGACCTCCACTGGGACAACTGGACCCTTGTTGTCGTCAGCGACTCCTCTCTGGCGACCCAAGGAAGGAGCTCGACGGAGAAGGAAGAAGAGAGACAGGGTCGCCAGCAGCGGCAGAGCCCGGCGAGGGAAGTTCAGATGCAGCTGGGGGCTGCACCCGACTCTCCTCCCCAGAAGCCAGGCAAGATCTCACAACAATTGATTGATGAACTACAGGGGAGATAACTTGCCTGTGCTTGAGTTCTACCACCGTCTAGGACTCCGACAATGATGTTCGGGGTCCAGTCGGCTGGAGGTCTGGTCCGGGGGATGACTCTGCTGCGGCGGCCCCCACAGCAGGCATGATGGTTTTGGCAGTCGTGGTCTCCTCCAGTGAGGCCCCAGATGCCGGTAACTCTCCCAGCGTGAAGTCTGGAGGTGGAGACCTGGGTGGCGCTAGGTCCAAAAAGACTGGAGCTGGGGGATGCTCCTTCATTGGCACCCGCCTCCAGTTGGCCACAGCGCTCTTCCTCTGGTCGTGGCGATTCGGCAGGGTGCTGTCCTCCAGCGCTGCGCATTCCCTCCCCCCCCCCAACGATCAAGCCTCAAGGCTGGTGGACACTCCGAGGCAGGGGAAGAAGACATAGAGGAAATAGAAAAGTTCATCATAGGAGCAGCAGGGGGAGAGCGCTCAGGTGACTGCCTAGCCTGAAGCTCTCTCCCGGGGGATGGACAAGGCTTGTCATTAATGACTAAGGATAATGAGAGCACACTTGCCTGGCCTCCCGGGTCTGAGTGTTGGCTGCTGCCGACGGTGTGTTGTCATCCCTCTCCATGCTCATAGTTCTTCTAGGCTCCCCAATGGTTACGGAGGAGCCAGCCCAAACGGCACGAAAGTGGGTGGGTCCAGAGTGGCACACACAATCCCTTTGGCAGCTGGGGAGGACGACCCAATGACGGGAACTGTGGCTGAAGCAGAAGGAGCGCCTGCTGGCACGACAGCTGGCACCGAGGGGGGCTTCGCCGCAGCAGCAGTCGGGCTAGACATCCAGTTCCGGGCCACCAATGAGGTGACGTGCCTCTTCCATCACTTAGACTTAGGATTACCATCACGCTGTGTGGTTGACTCCTCCGAGACCTCCGACTCCTCCGGCGTCTAATGATCCTCTCCCGGGAGAGGCGGAGAGTCAAGGGAGACAGAGGACAGAGAATGAGGAGCTGTGACTGCAGCTGTTTGGGGAGCTTCAGTGGACAATAAATTCTAGAGCTCCTCCACAGGAATCTGATTAATCACCTCAGGAGACATTGCAAGAGAACAGAGATGAACTTGCCTGAACTCCTGACTGGTGATGGTGTCCGCTGCTGCCTCAGTGTCCTGCTTCATCCTCCCGGGAGTAGGACAGGAAGTCCGGCAGGAGGAGGAGGATTCTGGCTCGGGAGGTGAGCGGCGGATTCCGGTCCTCTGGGAGCGCATCGTGGAAAGCCGCGGCTGTGCTCTGATGGTCCCTCTCGTCATCGCCTCCAAGCATCATAGTGACTCGTGGACCAGGGTGAGAAACGACGTCAACGCCGGATATTTCCAGAGACCGGGGCACGTCTGGAGCACCCTGACAGCGATGTCAAACAGTCAAAAATTAATCTCCGGGAAGTTGGTGGCTTGAACCCAGGAAACAAACACCATAGCTCGCTGGATCAGCCACTCCACAATCCTCAGGGCTCAGTCCAAAAACAGAAAAATCCATGGAGACGACTAGGAGAAAAAGCACTAAGGAGAAAAAGAAAAAAAAAACCACACTCGTAGACAGCCTCTCCGCTGGGCTTTACACTGGCCGGAGCATTCTGTTATGATGCCCCGTACGCTATTACACAGTGCACAGAGGGAGGAATGACAAGCCCACGAGCAGAGATTAGTTTGTGCACTTTATTAGCAAAAAAAACCCAACCATGTCCAGCAAACAGTCCCACAAAGAACGGGTTATGAAAATGATGAGTTTGGCCACCAGACATACAGGGACGCCACCTTGATGCTGTAGAGCCCGAGGAGAGGAATGCCTAGTGCTGCAGGACTGCTGTCGGCACGGGGAGAAAGGCAACAAAGGCTTACCGAGCTGGAGCGATCCGGGGCGGTCCGTGCAGTCCGATGGATGAGGGAAAAAAGGCAGGAACAGCCACTTACACCAACAAACTGAAACAGTCATGAAGCGCAAGACAAGACTATATAGTCAGGCTGAAAGTAATGAAGGGAATGACAACTTACATTCAAGGAGGAACACTCTGTCATAAATGAAGCACATTGAATGCTCCGGCGATCTCTCTCAGCTCTCCGGGCGTTAAAAGTAATTATAACACTAATGAGGAAAGAGACCGCCGGTGTAAAGATGAGTGGGCTGGACATAACTGACAACATGTGTGCTTGAGTGAGTGTAAGAGCGTGTGAATGAGAATGAATGAAGTGTGTGCGTGTCTGTGTGAGAACACCCATAATGCGGATCAGCTGGCGATATTGACAGGAGGAGAAGGCGTGGCCGGGCTATCAGGGAGCAAGGACCCCAAGGGCTCCCTGAAGTGCCAGATGGAAAATAAATAAGAAAGCGGACCAAAACCCAAAGTACAGGACTGGGTTTGGAACTGCCAAACCCAGGCTCATGACATTCTATAGTAATAGGGCATCAGGAATGCTAATCTTGACCTTTGACCTTTTGACCCCAAAACCACAGTCAGGTTAGGATGTAAGCCATCCAAGACAAGTCTTACATACAACTACAGTATCAATTTGAAAAGCCTATGTCATTTCTAGCAGTAGTTTTAATGAGAAATAACTGTTTATCAACACCCTCCGTGGCCCCCCTTTTCAGCGTGGATGATGTAAGAAAGGGCTTCAAAAGATGTCAAACTAGTAAAAGTCCTAGACCTGACCAAATTAGATAGATAGATAGATAGATAGATAGATAGATAGATAGATAGATAGATAGATGTACTTTATTGATCCCAAACTGGGAAATTACAGTGTAACAGCAGCATGACAGTAGACAACCAAACAACAGAAACACACACATGACAGACAAAGGGATTACCCATGGAAAGTAAAAACTAACACTATGGTGACCCACCACAACCTATGGGACAGGCAGAGCGCTCAGCTTGAGCAATTTACAGAACAATGAGATGTATGGACTAATATCAATATGTAGAGGTGCCTTGCAACCTCTTTTGTCCTACAGCTCCAGAGCAGAGAGGAATTCCGGCGCCAGTAATCCTGCTGTTGATCTGTGTGACTCTCTTGTAAATGTCCCATGCATTCCTGCTGTACTGTGATGCTAATATGCCATGCATGCATTGTCTGTGGCTTAGTATATAAGCTGACTGTATATGCCTCACTAGAGCTCTTTCTCACTTGCTTGTTGCTGACCTAGAGACGCAGGGCTCACTCCAGCGCGCTGCCACAGCGCTGAGTGAGCCTCGTGATGGAGGATGAATAAAGCACCCTTTTAACCTTCAGTTCGCCGTGTCTGCCTGCACTTATTTGATCCTTGCCTCCACAATGGTAACCCTTATTCGTATCCTCCACAACACGACTATAAAACCTATATACAGTGGGGCAAAAAAGTATTTAGTCAGCCACCAATTGTGCAAGTTCTCCCACTTAAAAGATGAGAGAGGTCTCCAATTTTCATCATAGGTATACCTCAACTATGAGAGACAAAATGAGAAAAAAAAAATCCAGAAAATCACATTGAAGGATTTTTAATGAATTAATTGGTAAATTCCTCAGTAAAATAAGTATTTGGTCACCTACAAACAAGCAAGCTTTCTGGCTCTCACAGACCTGTAACTTCTTCTTTAAGAGGCTCCTCTGTCCTCCACTCGATACCTGTATTAATGGCACCTGTTTGAACTCGTTATCAGTATAAAAGACACCTGTCCACAACCTCAAACAGACAGACTCCAAACTCCACTATGGCCAAGACCAAAGAGCTGTCAAAGGACACCAGAAACAAAATTGTAGACCTGCACCAGGCTGGGAAGACTGAATCTGCAATAGGTAAGCAGCTTGGTGTGAAGCAATCAACTGTGGGAGCAATTATTAGAAAATGGAAGACATACAAGACCACTGATAATCTCCCTCGATCTGGGGTTCCACGCAAGATCTCACCCCATGGGGTCAAAATGATTACGAGAACGGTGAGCAAAAATCCCAGAACCACATGGGGGGACCTAGTGAATGACCTGCAGAGAGCTGGGACCAAAGTAACAAAGGCTACATCAGAAACACACTACACCGCCAGGGACTCAAATCCTGCAGTGCCAGACGTGTCCCCCTGCTTAAGCCAGTACATGTCCAGGCCCGTCTGAAGTTTGCTAGAGAACATTTGGATGATCCAGAAGAGGACTGGGAGAATGTCATATGGTCAGATGAAACCAAAATAGAACTTTTTGGTAAAAACTCAACTTGTCGTGTTTGGAGGAGAAAGAACACCATACCTACTGTGAAGCATGGGGGTGGAAACATCATACTTTGGGGCTGTTTTTCTGCAAAGGGACCAGGACGATTGATCCATGTAAAGGAAAGAATGAATGGGGCCATGTATTGTGAGATTTTGAGTGAAAACCTATTTCCATCAGCAAGGGCATTGAAGATGAAACGTGGCTGGGTCTTTCAGCATGACAATCATCCTAAACACACCGCCCGGGCAACGAAGGAGTGGCTTCGTAAGAAGCATTTCAAGGTCCTGGAGTGGCCTAGCCAGTCTCCAGATCTCAACCCCATAGAAAATCTTTGGAGGGAGTTGAAAGTCTGTGTTGCCCAGCGACAACCCCAAAACATCACTGCTGTAGAGGAGATCTGCATGGAGGAATGGGCCAAAATACCAGCAACAGTGTGTCAAAACCTTGTGAAAACATACAGAAAACATTTGACCTCTGTCACTGCTAACAAAGGGTATATACCAAAGTATTGAGATGAACTTTTGTTATTGACCAAATACTTATTTTATCGAGGAATTTACCAATTAACTCATTAAAAATCCTTCAATGTAATTTTCTGGATTTTTTTTTCTCATTTTGTCTCTCATAGTTGAGGTATACCTATGATGAAAATTGGAGACCTCTCTCATCTTTTAAGTGGGAGAACTTGCACAATTGGTGGCTAACTAAATACTTTTTTACCCCACTGTATATCATAGCTTAATATATGATGACCCATATAAACACATGAATCATCCCATTGCACAAAGAAGGACTATCAGGAGCAGAGTGAAAACGTGAGGTACCAGTTAGTCTGTAAGGTGCAGTGTGGCAGCATAGCTATGACCAGAATACAACATCATAGTGAGTTATTGTACAGTGAAATTGCATGTGGCAGGAAAGATTTCCTGTACCTGGCCGTTCGACAACGAAGCTGGAGAAGTCTACTGGAGAAAGTGCTTTGCTGTCTATCTAGTGTGTGGTGGAGGGGGTGATCAGGATTGTCCATGATGAATCGCAGTTTATTTAGTGTTCTCCTCTCCACCACTGTCTCAAAGGTCTCCGGTCTGAAACCAATTACAAAGCCAGCCCTCTTGATAATTTTGTCAAGTCTGTTGGTATCTCTGGCCCTGATACTGCTACCCCAACAGACAGCAGCAAAGAAGATGGCGCTGGCGGCAACGGTCTGGTAGAAAAGCTCCAGCATCCTGCTGCACACGTTGAAGGATCTCAGCTTTCTCAGGAAGTAGAGTCTGCTCATCCCCTTCTTGTGCACAGCATCGGTGTTGGATCTCCAGTCCAACCCGCTGCTGATCCTGACACCCAGATATTTGTAGTCCTCAACCACTCCCACATCCTCCCCCCAATCTGCAGTGGTTGAGAAGGAGTCTTCCTCTTCCTGAAGTCAATCACCATCTCTCTGGTCTTGCTGACATTCAACCTCAGGTGATTCTGTTCTGTCCACTCCACAAATCTGTCTACCAGTGCCCCGTACTCCCCCTCCTCTCCTCCTCTTATACACCCCACAACAGCTGAGTCATCAGAGAATTTTTGCAGGTGGCATGACTCAGTGTTGTACTGAAAGTCAGTGTTGTATAGGGTAAAAAGAAAAGGAGAGAGCACAGTCCCCTGTGGAGCTCCCGTATCACTAGCCACCACTCCAGACAACACTGCCCAGCCGGACAAACTGTGGTCTGCCTGTCAGGTAGTCAGTAATCCAGGAGATCACAGAGCTGTCAACCCCCATCACCCGCAGCTTCTCACCCAGCAGCAGTGGCTGGATGGTGTTAAAGGCACTGGAGAAATCAAAAAAAGTGATTCTCACAGTATCTCCTCCACCATCCAGGTGCAGATGGGCTCATTGCAGCAGATAGATGACAGCACCTTCAACTCCTAAATGGGGCTGATATGCAAACTGCAGAGGGTCCAGCCACGTCTTCACCTGCGGCCTCAGGTGGGCTAAGACCAGTCTCTCCAGGACCTTCATCACATGAGATGTGAGGGCAACTGGTTGGTAGTCATTCAAATCCGATGGAGATGACTTCTTATTAGCAGTCACACAATAAAGATATGTGCTGACCAACTTGCCTTTATTACCTCCACCAGGCCGCAGGCCGCAGGAGGTTATGTTTTTGCAGCGTTTGTCTGTCTGTCTGTTGGTTAGCAAGATAACTCAAAAAGTTTTGGACGGATTTCCATGAAACTTTCAGGCGTTGTCGGAAATGGTACAAGGAAGAACTGATTAAATTTTGGGGATGATCCCGATCACCGTCTGGATACAGGAATTTTTTAAAGGATTCTTTAACATTGTGAGATACGGCCATTTTCAACATGTGTGCAGGCGCAATGGAGGGCGCTGGTCGTCGTGTCTGACGAACATGAACTCCGCGTTCTTCAAAGTTTTAGGCACAAAAGCACGCGGAAAACAGTGGTGGGCCCGGCCCGGCAGTGTGCCTGTGTTTGCGCTACGCTGCAAAAGCTGAGACGGGCAGCTGTCCGGCGCGGGATTATTTGACAGAAATTCCCCGGGCAGCCATAGGGGCTGTGCAAAAACAAGCTCTCTGCCGGGGAAGCTTCCAAATTCTCTTTTGCCGCGGAGCGCAACCCCAATATAAAACCCACGGCAACCTGTCTACCCAATTTGCATCCGTCAGTGAAGCCCTGAGTGCTGCTTTCAGTGATCTATGAAAACGCTCGCATAACCCATTGGCCTGTGGGTTGTACGCGGTTGTGCGATGAATTGCAACGCCCACAGCCTGGGACTTTGCAGATGGAGGAGATGGACACAACAGCAACACTTCAGTTTATTACCTCCGCCAAGGAGGTAATGCTTTTACTACTGAACCACTAATCCTATCATTGTGAATCCAATTGCTAGTCATATGTTTTCATGGTCAAGGAATCTGAAAACGTACACACAAACACTGTATGGGGGGGAACTGTGGCGCTTGGCGGAGGTCTGCGCTCTCCGAGTGCTTTTCTAGTTTTAATTGTATTTTTAATCTTTCTCAACAGAAAATACCGTCCCTGTGGAAGCATTCGATAAATGTGCCCATTGCCAAAGTAATCCAACCTCATTGAATGACTTTCGACCTATCGCCTCAACTTCACTGATAATAAAACAATTTGAGAAACTTGTCAAGATCGAGCTCTTAGCAAAAACTGAACATCTATTAGACCCTCTTCAATTTGCATGTAGAACCAAGAGAGGAGTGCAAGATGCCATTATTGCCTTGCTTAACCTAATCCTTAAACGTCTGGAGGAGAGTAAAAATCATGCCAAAATGCTCTTCGTTGACTTCTCATCAGCTTTTAACACAATCCAGCTGCGTGTGTTGATTGAAAAACTAATTAACAACTTTAATATAGACAGATCTTTTACAGGATGGATTTTTGACTTTCTTACGAACAGACTACAACAAGTAAAAGTAAATGGTACATTGTCTAGCCTTCGGTCATCTTCCACTGGCTCACTCCAGGGTTGCGTTTTATCAGCCTTTTTATATATTTTATATACTATGTCATGATCCAGGGTTGTCTCTGCCCTCTCTCTCTCTCCCCACCTACAGTCTTCTCCTCTAACCAGGTGCAGATGTCCCTTGTGTCACACCTGCAATTTATCTAGAGGCTGCCTATTTAACCGCTGGAGAGACAACCCAGAGTGTGGGATTGTCAGACGACTACACGCTGCCATTGCAACTGCCCACGCCTTGTTTTGCTCCTGTTTTGCCTCTCAGCAGACTCTGCTAAACCCTGGACCCAAGTAAGGAAAACAATTATATGTTGCTTACCTCTCCTTCCCTACCCGTGCACAGGTCCCCGTTGTTGGACCCCTTGTGGCGGATTTGGATTCCTTCCCTGGTGGATTCTCCTTGGAACAAAAGTAGTGATATTTACAAGTAAGTGCGGCGGATGATAAAATAAGGCAGCGAAGTGAGGTTTTAAATAGGTTTATTATCATGCCGCCATCACGGAGCTCGCCCCATGGGCGAGCCCGGAGGCTCTCCAGCAATGTGTGCAGATGAGCAGTAGCAGAGAATGAGAGGGAGAACATGGATTTCCGTGAGCTTATATACCCAGCTACAAACAATACATGAAAGGCATTCACAGCAGTAGGTATGGGCATTTGCATTTGAGAGACACACATAACAGTAAGGAGATTGCTAGCCAGGATACGCCTCTGCTCCAGAGTTGCAGGACAAAAGAGGTTACAAGGCACATCTACATATTGTTATCAGTGTATAGACACAGTAAGGACAGGAAATATGAACACAATGCATGAATGGCACATTAACATCACAGTAGTGAGCCGGAAAAAGCCAGAAGAAGCGGGGCTGCCTGTAGACATTAATACCCACATTGCTGTGCCTGTCCCAGTCTGTTGTGGGGGTTATCCCACATATCCCACAGTAAGCCCTCATTACCCATCATCTCCCCAGTCTTGTTCCCGCTTTATGAAAAATATTTGGAAACTGTTGAGCACAGTCTTTAGCCGTGACTTTTGTTGATAAATTAGCTTCAGCAAGTCTGCTCTGAGGCTGCTAAATGTAAACAAGGAAGTAATGTGAGTGTGCAGCACAGGGTACTGTCACGTGATGAACAATCACACGAGAGTTCAACCGGCTGCTTGCGTTTTGTATTTCACAGACGTAAAAGCATTATATTAAAAGATTGATCCACTGATTTTGTGGATCAATATCAGCTCAGTCAAACATGAATTGATTCAAATCGTTGACTCGATCTTTTGAACCCACCTCTAGTCGTTCATGTCAAGTATCGTGATTCATCACTGAATCGATCTTCTGTCTCATCCCTAACAGCTGGACAGACGGACTGCCCCTTGACATCATCCTCCTTTGGTTTTCGACCTGCGGGAGACAAAAATGATAAAAAATCACCTCCCTCTTTATAATGAACTGAAAAAGAATATTACAAATTGCTACTGTAACAATTTTTTACATGAATGCACATTGATGATTATCAAGCGTTTTTATTATCAGATTACATTTTTGGTTGTAGTTATACAAAAATGTAAAAAAAAAAAAATTAACAAGGCTTTACAAGCCTGTAGGTTCCACATAAATATCTGCATATTTTGTGGAGTTGGGAAACAGTTACGTTTCTGTGATACAGAAAATACTCTAGCAGGATTTTTGTTAAGTGTGAGGGTCATGGGTACAACCACAATTCCAGTGAAGTTGGGACATTGTGTAAAATGTAAATAAAAACAAAATACAATGATTTAAAAAGCCTTTTCAAGCTATATTCAAATAAATACACTACAAAGAGAAGACTTCGCCCCCACCACTCCTCCACACTGCCTCTCAGCATTGGCTCACCCCAGGGCTGAGTGCTAAGCCCTCTACTGTACTCCCTGTATACCTATGACTGTATTCCAACCCACCCAACCACTATCATCGTGAAGTACGCGGATGACAACTCCTTGGTTAGGCTCATCACTGACAATGACAAGAAGGCACACAGAGTGTCATAAAGTCTAATGTGTTTTTAGTCTGTTCTTAGGACTTGGTTATAAAGCATCCCTTTTTGGTTCATCCCAGTAGCTCCTTACCTTATATGTATTGTTTTGCCTGTTCCTCACATCCATTTATGCCATGTCATGCTGCACATTGTCAGTGGTTGTCTGCCTGTGCGTTTATGTACAAATGTAAGTCAAGCCTCTTCTTACTAAGATTTATCCATATATCTGCCAATTGTGTTAGAGGTAGACTTGTTATCAGTCTCTGCAGTGTGTTTGGATTGTTTCTGGTTTAAAGGTCTGATGACACGTTTTTTGACTTCATCTAATTTTTCAACACATAATACAATATGACGAAATAGGTGGGTCTGTGCAGTTCTAAGTCAAACAGGCTTTTTTTCACGCGAATATCCGATGTTTTCAAGAGCGCCACGTCACCAATTGCGTCAGTGGCTGGAAAACCCCCCGGCCATGTTGTAATATCATCGACAGAACACAGCGCTTGGCTGCCCATTGTACACACAGGATGGAAGCGGTAGAAAACATCAACAATGGTTCCAGCACATGCAGTCTGGAATTGGTTTGTGTTGTCCAATCTTCAGACGATTGCAGTTCCGAAGAATGGGATGATAATGAAGAATCTGGGGGCATCAGACCGTATAGGTGTGAGCCATGACAAGCGGGCATTGTGCCAAGCCAGTCACACTCACAGAGTGACGGTGGAGTGGCACACATGCCCGTCGCAGCAGCAGCGACAAACACACGGCAGGGGAACACCAGTGTTTTTCGTACAGATATTGCAACAAATTTATTTGTTCATAATTTAAACACGATTTTTCAATAAAATCATAGCAGTATATTCTCTGTGGCTCAGGCATCGGGTTTATTATGGATTATATATTGAGTTCTTGTTGTTTTTGTTTTGTACATGTGTTTTACGTGCGTTATGAGCCACTTTCAGGTGGGCACTGTCCAAGATTCGCCAGTCCGAACACACGCGCCCTCTCTCTTTGACAGTCAGCTGTTCATGGTTTATGTGCATCATCTGCCATGTTGTCAGCCAGTCAGTGTTGCCAGCGCTATCACGACGTGTTGGCCGCTCCACACAGCCATGGTTTTGTTGCGCCCCTTGAAGTGATGTGGGCCCTGGGGCGCAACCGTGGTTAACACGTCTCCTCTCCATGTTCGCTGGGCGATGTCAGCCCCGAATGCCAATTGTGGGTGTTTGTGTTTATTTTTGTAGGTCTTCACCTTTTTGGGAACTGTTGTCATCATTCTTATGTTCAATACATGTGCTGTGTTGAATTCTGCGCGAAAATCCATTCATCATGACCCTCCGTGCACTCTTATGCAGGGCAGGGAGAGGGAGGATGAAATAACGAGGATTTGCGTGCAGGGCTCACCACAGCACATTTAATACAGAAAGACAGACAGTTCCCTGAAAGGTGAAGACATACAAGAAACACAGACACACTTGCTGATGGCGTTCGGGGGCTGGCATCACCCAGCGAACAAATGAGAGGAAACATGTTTGCCACAGGTGCGCCCCAGAGCCAACATTGCTTCAAGGATGCATGAGAGCCACGGCAAACATGGAGTGACTAGCGCGTCGTGAGAGTGCTGAAAATACTGGCAGACAAACAGCACAGATGACAATACTATGGACCATCAGTGCATGACTGGCAAACGGCTGCAAAGGACATGCACTGCTGGTGATGGTGTGATGAGAAGCACCTGGGCGAGGACCAGGAAACATGATCAGCGGGAGTTTGAATCAGCTGATGATAATGATATAGGGGACGTGACCGGACCGGCAAGATGTCAGCATGGGATCACAGAAAGTAGATCAAAGCTGCGCGTAAATCCAATAATTCTTTCCCTCCTCGTGCGATCCTCCTGCATAAAAGCGCACGAGGAGCAGAGGAGGCTTATAACAGTTGGAGCTGAAGCGTGTGATGTGGTCTTTCACAGCCTGCTGTTTATCTAAGCCTGCGACACAACGTGAAGGCACAGCCGTAAAATTAAAACAAGAAACCAGAGAAACTGTGAGCTACAAAGCTGCTGTCATTCCAGTCAACAACACCGGAGTCTGTTCTGTCGCTTACGTCATGGGGCTGCCGCCCTTAATTCAGAGGGCGGCACCACAGTCCAGTCAGCGGCTGCTGTTTTTTGATGATAACTAGTTTATGCAGGCGCTGTTGTAAATATTATATTGATCATAGACAATGACTTTTGGGTTTACACAACATGCTAAAAAATGTCAAAAACGTGTCATCAGCACTTTAAGGGATAATCTATTCTATTCCATTCAGCATTTTTTTAGTACAGTGACTGAAATCTGGTGCATTAACTCACCCCAAAGTTCCTGGGTCTGCCAACCAGCCCTTCTTTGCTTTCACTTCTCATATTAATCCTATTAATCCAAATAATTCTCACTGTTTAGATCAGTCTTCAATTCATAACCCCATAGAGATTGTGTCCCTCTCCCGTTACCCAAAATATTATAACCCAAGACAAATACAACATAACTTGATAAATACACGCCTCTCTGCAGCTCCTCCTCATCCGCCACCCCTCAACTTAGCCCCCATCAGAGAATCTTTGTCTACTCCCCCCAAAGTTATTAAAAATATAATGTATAAGCATCCCAAAGTGATTAAACAAAAAGTTGGTAAAACTCAAATTAAACATCAAGTCTCTAAATTAAATGATTTGGCCTCTCTCCCTCCTCATAATTTAAAAATTAAATGTGGTTTGTTAAACATTAGGTCTCAAACTCCCAAGTCTCTGCTAGTCCATGATCTGTTAATTGATCATCAGGTTGATTTAATATCCCTTACAGAGACTTGGTTAGGGCAAGATGACTATGTTGGTTTAAATGAATCAACTCCCTCTGGTTATCTAAACTATCAAAATCCCAGAAGTTCTGGTCATGGAGGAGGAGTAGCGGCAATTTACCATTCTAAATTACTAGTTAATGTAAAGCAAAAAACATGTTTTAATTCCTTTGAGGGCCTGGTCCTCAGTACTGGGTATGTTAGCAATCTTAAGTTAAACCCAGTTTTCTTTGCCATAGTCTACCGTCCTCCCTCAGCCTACTCAGAGTTTTTATCCGATTTTGCCAAATTCTTAGCTGATTTAGTGCTGAAATCAGATAATTCAATTCAATTCAACTTTATTTATATAGCGCCATTTCACAACAACAGTCATCTCATAGCACTATCAACTGTAGGGGGGGAACCCCCACAGTTGCAGAAAGACCCCAGCAATCAGGCGATCCCCTGTGAGCAAGCACTTGGCGACGGTGGAGAGGAAAAACTCCCTTTTAACAGGAAGAAACCTCCAGCAGAACCAGGCTCAGGGAGGGGCAGTCATCTGCTGCGACTGGCTGGGGGGTGAGGGGATAGAGAAGAAGAAAAGAACAGACATGTAGAGAGCAAACAGCACGATGGGGACTCAATCTATGGGAGAGAACAAACAGATGTTAATGACCAGCAAAAAAAAAAATATTTCATAGAGAGTGAGGAAAGGAGTGAGGCCCAGTGCATTACTGGAGGTCCCCCGGCTGACTAAACCTATTAGCAGCATAACTAAGGGAGGGTTCAGAAACACATGATCCCTCCCTAATTGTAGGCTATATCAAAAAGGTAGGTTTTAGCCCTATTCTTAAAAACAGAGATCGAGTCTGACTCCCGAATCCAGATTGGCAGCTGATTCCACAGGAGAGGAGCTTGATAACTGAAGGCTCTGCCTCCCATTGTACTTTTGGAGATTCTAGGTATTACAAGTAATCCTGCATTTTGGGAGCGTAGTGCTCTGTTAGGATAATACGGTAGTATCAGATCTTTTAAATAAAAAGGAGCCTGATTGTTTAGAGCTTTGTAAGTAAGAAGAAGGATTTTAAACTTAATTCTAAACTCTATGGGAAGCCAATGAAGGGAGGCCAGAACCGGAGAGATATGATCTCTCTTTCTAGTACCTGTTAAAACTCTTGCTGCAGCATTTTGGAACAGCTGAAGACTTTTTAAAGATGTTTTAGGACAGCCTGATAATAAAGAATTACAATAATCTAATCTCGAGCTAACAAAAGCGTGGATCAGTTTCTCAGCATCACTCTGAGACAAGATGCTCCTAATCTTGGCAATATTACGCAAATGATAGAAGGCAGTCTTAGAAACAAATTTAATATGTGAATTGAAGGACAAATCCTGATCAAAAATAACTCCAAGGTTCCTCACAGAGCTATTAAGAGAAAGAGTAACCGCATCCAAACTGAAAGTTTGATTTGGAAAGGAATTTCTAAGGTTTTTTGGACCAACAAGAATGACTTCAGTCTTATCTGAATTTAACAGCAGGAAATTACAAGTCATCCAAGCTTTGATTTCCTTAAGACAGGCTTCTAACTTGGCTAATTGATTACTATCATCTGGCTTCATTGACAGGTATAATTGTGTGTCATCTGCATAACAATGAAAATGTATACAGTGCTTTCTAATAATGTTGCCTAACGGAAGCATATATAAACTAAAAAGAGTAGGGCCTAGCACAGATCCCTGTGGAACTCCATGACTAAGCTTTGAATTGAAAGAAAACTCATTATTTACATGAACAAACTGGAACCTATCAGATAAATAAGATCTAAACCATTGCAACAAAGTTCCATTAAGTCCAACATAGTGTTCTAATCTATCAAGTAGAATATTATGATCGATAGTATCAAAAGCTGCACTAAGGTCTAAAAGGACAAGTACAGAAACTAGTCCATTATCAGATGCAATGAGGAGGTCGTTAGTGACCTTCGCTAAGGCTGTTTCAGTACTGTGATGGATTCTAAACCCAGATTGAAACTCTTCAAGTAAACGATTTCCCTGCAGGTGGTCAAATAATTGCGTAGCAACAACTTTTGCTAAGATTTTTGAAATGAAAGGGAGATTAGAGATTGGTCTATAGTTAGCTAAAGCTCCTGGATCTAGCGTTGGCTTTTTGAGTAAAGGTTTAATTACAGCCGTTTTAAAAGCCTGCGGTACATGGCCTAAAGTTAATGAAGAATTGATTATATGAAGAATAAAGCTACCAATAAGTGGGAAGACTTCTTTAAATAACCTGGCAGGAATAGGGTCTAAAAGACAAGTTGAAGGTTTGGATGAGGAAACTATTTTGTCTAACTCACAAAGGTCGATTGGAGTAAACTCATCAAGACAGACATCAATAGAAGGAGTTGTAGTAGTTACAGTATTTAAGTTAACTGTGGGAAGAATCTGATTGATTTTATCTCTGATGGATGAAATTTTATTATTGAAAAAGTTCATAAAGTCCTGACTAGTAAGCTCTAAGGGAATGCTAGGATTGACAGAGTCCTGACTCTTTGTCAACCTGGCTACAGTACTGAAAAGAAACCTGGGATTATTCTTGTTCTCTTCTATTAATGCAGAGTAATAACTCGTTCTAGCTTTTCTAAGAGATTTTTTATAAATTAAAAGATGATTTCTCCAAGCTAAATAGATTTCATCTAAATTAGTAGAGCGCCATTTTCTTTCTAATTGACGAGTCTTCTGTTTTAAGGTATGAGTTTCTGTGTTGAACCAAGGAGTTAGAAATCTCTGATTAGACTTTTTCTTTTTTAAGGGGGCCACCAAGTCTAGAGTCTGATGCAGAGAAGCTGTAACACTATCTACCATGTTATCAATTACAGAAGGAGCAAGCTGTCTATAGCATATTTCTGTTGTGTTGACACATGCCATAGAGGAAACAATCTGCATAAATTTGGAAACAGCATCATCTGAGAGGCATCTACTGTAACAATATTTTTCTTTAGGAGCCAAATAGTCAGAAATAGTAAAATCAAAGGTTAACAGACAATGGTCTGACAGTACAGGGTTATGAGGAGACACTACAAGATTTTCTATTTCTATGCCATACGTCAGAACAAGGTCCAATGTATGGTGGAGGTAATGAGTAGAATTTCCTACTTTCTGAGAAAACCCAATCGAGTCCAATATTGAATTGAATGCCACATTAAGGCAGTCACTATCTACATCCACATGTATATTAAAGTCCCCTACTATAATTATTCTATCAGATTTCAGCACTAAATCAGCTAAGAAATCAGTAAATTCGGATAAAAATTCTGAGTAGGTTGATGGGGGACGATAAACTATGGCAAATAAAATTGGGTTTAACCTAAAATTGCTAAAGTGCCCAATACTGAGGACCAGGCCCTCAAAGGAATTATAACATGTTTTTTGCTTTACATTAACTAGTAATTTGGAATGGTAAATTGTTGCTACTCCTCCTCCACGACCAGAACTTCTGGGATTTTGACAGTTTAAATAACCAGAGGGAGTTGATTCATTTAAACCAACATAATCCTCTTGCCCTAACCAAGTCTCTGTAAGGGAAATTAAATCAATCTGATGATCAATTAACAAATCATGGACTAACAGAGACTTGGGAGTTAGGGACCTAATATTTAATAAACCACATTTAATTTTTAAATTATGAGGAGGAACAGAGGCCAAATCATTCAATTTAGAGGCTTTATGTTTAATTTGAGTTTTACCAATATTTTGCTTTATCACTTTGGGATGCTTATACATTATATATATTTTTTTTTTTAATTTAAGTTTTTGTAAAGGGTATACAGGTCGTTACAGCAATGCAGTGTTTACATTTTCATCACATGTTCCCTTATTTTCTGATATCTGACAACATTGGAAGATTAATTCTTACAACACCCCTTATTTTTTTTTTTTTTAAAGTGAAAGAAAAAGTGAAATTAAAGAGAAAAAAAAAAACAAAAAACAAACAAAAATAAAAAAAACAAACAAACCAGTAAAAAACAAACAAAAAGAAAAAGTAAGTAAATAAAGATAAAAGGGCATCTGAGTAGCATTGGAACAAAGAGCGGAACCATTATTGAAATGGTATTTGTCAAAGATTAGATCTAATGGAAGACACATATGCGGTCCAGGGTTGCCAAAAGTTCATGAACCCATCCATGTCCTGTCTCAGTGCGAATGTCAACTTTTCCATCGAGTAAATGTCTTGGATCACGTTAGTCCAATCTTCAGGTGTAGGACAGTCCTTCAACATCCATTTTTTAGTTAGAGCTTTTTTGCTTGCCAATATTAAAACATTGAATAAGTATTTTTCTCCTCGTCTTTCCAGTGAGTCCGGTAGTAAACCCAAATACAAAGTTACAAAAGAAAAGGGAACTGTAATTTTGAATATTTTCCCCAATATTGTCTGTACATTGGTCCAATATTGGTGGATAACTGGGCATGACCAAAACACATGAAAATGATCTGCAGTCTTTTCACCACACAAGCGCCAACAGTTCAATCCCTTATGGGTAAATTTGTTTTGTGCAGGTGTTCTGAAAAATCTTGCCAAGTTTTTCCATCCAAATTCTCTCCACTGCAGGGATGAGGTACTTTTCCATTGCTGTTTATTTAGCTTTTCCCATATTTCCAGATGTAAAGTGAAATTCCCCTCTTTTTCCCATCTCTCTTTTATATAAGATGTGTTGTCTCCTTTTAAGTCTTGAAGACCTTGGTATATTTTAGAAATGTATCTGATCCCTGGGATCCCTTTATATGCCATTAAGAAGACCTTCAGAACACCTGACTGGGCCCTTTCCAAAACCTCCTTTTTAAGTATATTGTTTATGTGGTGTCTAAGCTGGAAGAACCTGTAAAGGTCTTGATTTATTAGGCCTTGTTTTTTCAAATCTTCAAAACTTCTTAAGATTTGCCCTTTAAAAAAATCGTAATATTTTATCAGCCCCTTCTCCTTCCACTTTTTAAATCTGGTGTCCGTTTTATTAGGAGTAAAGTCCTGATCATAGGCGATCCATTGCAGAAGTCGATAGGGCTCTTTAGTTTGATTCTCTCTGACTATCTTAAACCAAATTTTTAGCGGGGTCTCTATCCACGGGTTAGTGTTATTCAAAAGCTTAGGTAAGACATTGTTCCCTATTATCGCCTGTAGGGGGATGTCACTTATTTGGCATTCGATCTCCTTCCATTGTGCAGAGTAGACTGGGTTACATATCTCTACTAAAGTTTTAATTTGTGCGGCTTTAAAGTAGTCCCTGATATTTGGCAGCGCGAGCCCACCTTTGTCTTTGTTTAGCTGTAGGGTTCTATATCTGATTCTAGGTCTCTTGCCCTGCCATATGAATCTTGAGATCCTTCTGTCCAGCTCCTGCCATGTTTTTTTGGGAGGTTCTACCGGTATTGTTTGGAAAAGGTATAGAAGACGTGGAAGTATATTCATTTTGACTGCTTCAATTCTTTGTGCAATACCCAAGAATGGTATCATATTCCATCTTGCTAGGTCAGATTTTATTTTTGTCACCAGTGGATCATAGTTTAGTGATATAATTTTGTTGAGTTGTTTCGGGATATTGACCCCCAGATATTTCATAGATTCCGACTCCCAGTTAGTTTTGAGTTTGCTTAGTGAATAATGATTTGGGTCATAGTTGAATGTTAAAACTTGGGTTTTATGCATATTTAATTTGTACCCCGATAAATCTCCATACTCTGAAAAAACTGAGGTTAGTTCTGGTAAAGAAGTGTCCGGCTGCCCTAGGTATATTAAAATGTCATCAGCAAAGAGTGCTATTTTATGTTCCTTCTGACCAAGTGTAATACCTTGAATTTTTTGGTTTTGTCTTATCCATTGGCTCAGAGGTTCTATGAAGATTGCAAAGAGCAGTGGAGACAGGGGGCAGCCCTGACGACATCCTCTTTCCAGTTCAAAAGATGATGATAAATTACCGTTAATCCTTATTTTAGCTGTTGGTTTTTTATATAATGCCTGTATAGTTCTAATGAAGTTGTTATGAAAATTGAAACTGGATAAGATTCTGTATAGAAAAGACCAGTCAACCGAATCGAATGCTTTTTCAGCATCTAATCCTAATATGACTGCATTTAAGTTATATTTTTTTATATGATGAATTATGTGTAAAGTGCGTCGAATGTTGTCTTGTGTCTGTCTTTGTCTTATAAAACCTGTTTGGTCTAAATGAATTAGGTCTGTCAGTATATTCTCTAACCTTTTGGCAAGGATAATGGTAAAAAGCTTATAGTCCTGATTTAGTACACTGATTGGTCTGTAGTTGGAGCACTCTAGTTTATCCTTTTCAGGTTTAGGTATAACTGCAATGACCCCTTCTCTCCAGGAGGGGGGGATTTCCCCTGTGTGGAGGACATAATTAAATGTTTTCAGGAGGAGAGGAGATAGTTGCTGTTTAAAGGTTTTGTACCACTCTGCTGTATAGCCATCAGCTCCTGGGGATTTGTTAGCTTTAAGTTTCATAATTGCTTTTTCCAATTCTTTAGGATGTATTTCTGACAGTAGTGTTTTATTTTGTGACTCCGTAAGTTGGGGAAGGTTTAATGTGTTTAGGAATGCCTCGGATGCGTTTTTATGTTTTTTGTGGGAGTATAAGTTCTTATAGTAATTCTCAAAGTTTTTAAGAATATCCTGAATTCTGAATTTTATTTCCTTTGATACTGGGTCTCTGATTTTGTAGATTGCTCTTTCTGTTTGATGTTTCCTCAATTTATAGGCTAGCAATTTTGCCGATTTACTGCCTGCTTCATAGTATTTTTGTTTCAGAAATGTAAGTTTCTTCTGGATTTCTATTGTGTAGATCTCATTTATTTGGTTTTTAATTTCCTTAATCTTGAGCGAGTCAGTAGAATGAGTGTTGCCTTTGTGTTCTTTTTCTAGGTTCCTAAGTTCTGACTCTAATGTGGATAGTTTTTCTTGTCTTAGTTTCTTTTGGGTTGCCAGTTTTGCAATAATCTTTCCTCTTATTACAGCTTTACATGCATCCCACAGTATTAAAGGGGATACTTCTCCATTATCGTTATCTTCCAAATATCTGAGAATATCTGACTCCAATTCATCTTTCAATGGTCCTTTCAGGACATTTGAATTTAACCTCCAAGAAAATGTATTATTTGTGTATTTTTGGATATTTAAGTCCATGTAGATCGGACTGTGGTTGGAGAGATCCATCAGTCCTATTTTACATGTTTTTACTCTACCAATGTCTCTATTAAACATAAAAAAATAGTCAATCCTTGAGTAAGATGAATGTGGAGTTGAGTAAAATGTATAGTCTTTTACACTGGGGTTGAGTTCCCTCCACACGTCACAGACTCCCAATTCTTTTAGTAGCATCCGAGTCTTCCTGTTTTGGGTGTTATTTTGATGTGGGGAATTACCAGAAGCATCCCAGTATGGATTCAGTCTAAGATTGAAGTCCCCACCACATATCACTAAACCTTGAGCTTTAGTTATCATTAGGTCGAATACATTTTTATAAAATTTCCAGTTAGCCCCTGGGGGAGCATACACATTCAGCAGGGTGATATCTTCTCCCTCTAGCCGCCCAGTTACCAAACTGTATCTCCCTTCTTTATCTTTGTGTTCTGATTTTTTTTCAAATGTAATTTTGGTTGATATCAATGTCGCTACTCCCCTCCTCCTCCCTGATTTATGTGAAGATGAAGAGATCATTTTAAACCCTTGTCTACTGAGTTTATTGTGTTCCACGTCTGTTAGGTGGGTTTCTTGTAAAAGTATTATTCCTGCTTTGTCTTTTTTCATTTTGCCTAGAATCTTGGATCTTTTAACTGGATTCAGGATTCCTTTTACATTATATGAAATTATTTTGGTTACACCCTGTTTCTCCATTGTGTTGTTTTGTTTAGTATAACTGTGTGGTGGCCCTCTTTTGTGCTACTCAGAAACTGAAAGAACATTAAAAACAAGAAAAACATTAAGAACATAGTGTAAAAAACTTTAAAACAAAAAGCTGTCAAAAGAACTTCCTGAGCTGAGGTCTTTTTAAAGACCCTGTAAGAGCCTTGATGGAGTGAAGGCTCTGAGGGAAATTCCTCAAACTCTGTTACGTGTTGAGGGCCCTCTCTTACCACTGAAAGTAGTCCCATGCTTTTAACGTGAGTTTCAGAACCCAATCCAAACTTGTAATGATTTTTTTTTTTTCCCTTTTATGCCTAAACCCTGTGAAATTGTGTGCACCCTCCCACCCCCATCACATCAAACATTCACGCAAAAACAGTATTTGTTAGTATGGGGAGAACATGTGGATTATTGTCACATTTCTATTTTAACAAGTTTTGTTTTTTTTTTTTTTTTTATTACAAAGACTTATTTGTTTCAAATAATATAATTGTTCCATGAAATGTTTTACCACATGCTGAATATGCATCTCCTTTAATGTTTGTTACCTTGTATGAGGGGCGTTGGATGTGCGGATTGATTCAAGAGGAAAAAAAAAAAAAAAAAAAAGGTCGCTATTCCAACCTGAAAACGGCTAGTTTATCCGCGACGCTCTGGTGCTGGGTTTCCCGCTGCTGGTCCGTGGATTTTGAGGGTCTTTGTGTTGTCCATGTTTGCGCTTTGATCTTCACACTCGGGTCTGCCGCGGGTTTAAATACCGTTACCGGGAGCCCTCTTTTCGCCATGTCAGCTGTTGCTTCTTCCGCCGAATTATAGAGACACGTTTCATCGCCGTAGAAGACCCTTAACTTCGCAGGAAATGGTGTCTGAAAGCGCAATTTCTTCTCTCTTAACACCTTTTTCGCGTCATTGTATTCCCTGCGCTTTTTAAGGACCTCCGGGGCGTAATCGTGTTCCACGTAGACTTTTCTCTCCTGGTGCATAAATCCTTTTTTCTGCCAGGCCAGTCTTACAACCTCTTGTTTTATTTTGAAATTGGAAAATCTTACCAACACCGAACGTGGGGGCGCTTCCGCCGCCGGCCTAGCGGCTAATGAACGATGTGCCTTTTCTATCTTCAAGTCGGTGGTTTGTGGAATATCCAATTTCTCTCTTAGTAAGGATTCCACGCATTCTGCCATTGAGTTAAAACCATTTTCGGTTCCTTCTATCAGACCATGAATTCTTATGTTGTCTCTTCTTTGTTTTCCTTCTTGGTCGGTTAGCTTAGCCTCTATAGCTGCTTGTCTTTTGCGTAGGTCCAGCACAGAATCTTCGAGCACTTTTATTCGATCCTCTGTTTCCAAGATTCGGTTCTCGGCCTGGTCCACTCTGCTGTTTGTCCTTTTCAATTCTTCTCTGAATTCCCGAAATTCGGCCGTAACATCTCGGCGAAATCGTCGTAGTTCCTCAAATAGTGATTTCAGGCTAACCCTTTTGTTAGCTATCACCAGCTCCTCGTCTTCTGAACGGGGATCTTCCAGTTCAGATTCTCCGGCCGATACGTGTCCTGGCCTGGAGAATTTCAGTTTCTTCTGTTTTCCTTTAGACATGATGATTTTGTCTTTTGATTTTCACTCCTCCAAAAGTCCGTTAAGTTTGATTTTCAAGGTGTTATCCTGGATTGAGTCTGAGAGCTTCAGTGTTAAGCTGCAGTCGCCATGGCGTCCAGACCGGAAGTCTCATACATTATATTTTTATTCACTTTGGAGGGAGCAGACAACGATTCTCTGATGGGGAAGACAGGGGCTAAGCTGAGGGGTGGCGGATGAAGAGGAGCTGCAGAGAGACGTGTAAGACTGCGACTCTGCTTCCTGGTCCCAACTCTGAGTAGTCAGGATTTTGGAAATTTGGATAAAAAAGATGCCAGATTGTTAGATAAATGAGAAGCACCATCCAAAGTGGGATGAATGCTGTCTCGTCTCATAAGACCAGGTTTTCCCCAAAAAGAGCTCCAATTGTCAATGTAGCCCACGTCATTTTTAGGACACCACACAGACAGCCAGCGGTTCAAGGATGACGAGCGGCTAAACATGTCATCACTGGTCAGATTGGGGAGGGGCCCAGAGAATACTACAGTGGCAGACATCGTTTTTGCAAAGTCACACACTGATTCTATATTAAGTTTCGTGACTTCCGACTGCCGGAGACGGATGTCATTAATGCCGGCGTGAATAACAATTGTGGAATATTTACAGTTACTTTTAGCCAGCATTTCCAAATTTGACTCGATGTCGCCTGCTCTGGCCCCAGGAATGCATTGGACTATGGCCGCTGGAGTCTCTAGGTTCACGTTTCTGACTACAGAGTCGCCAATGATCAGAGTTTTTTCCTCAGCGGGTGTGTTGCTGAGCGGGGAAAAACGATTAGAAACGTGAACAGGTTGGTGGTGTACCGGGGCTTTGCGACTAGGCTTCCTTCTCACCGTCACCCACCCAGTCTCCTCGCTGCTGAGGAGAGCCGGGGGACCGCTGACAGTGGGGCCTAAGCTAGCTAGCTCCGCTGCAGCTAATGGGCATCCGTCAAGATTAACTGGCGCAGACGGTGTTTCAATGCAGCGGAGCCGGGATTCCAAATCAGACAACCTCACCTCGAGCGCCTCAAAAAGACAACATTTATTACATTTACCGTTATCGCTAAAAGAGGCAGAGGTGTTGCTAAACATCTGACAGAGAGAGCACACCAGAGGAGGAGAGGAAGGAGAGCTAGCAGCCATAGCTAATGGCTGGAGAGCAAACCACAAAGCAAACCACACAGGCAGACAGCAAAACAGGAAGTGACGATACGTTACCACAAGGAAGTGACGATCCAGATAGAATAATTGTAGTAGGGGATTTTAATATACATGTAGATGTAGAGAGTGATTGTCTTAATAAGACATTTAATTCAATATTAGACTCAATGGGGTTTTCCCAGAAAGTAGAAAACTCTACCCATTATCTCCACCACACATTTGACTTTGTTCTGACATATGGCATAGAAATAGAAAATCTGGTAGTGTCTCCTCATAATCCTGTACTGTCAGACCATTGTCTGTTAACCTTTGATTTCACTATTCCTGACTATTTGATTCCTAAAGAAAAATATTACTACAGCAGATGTCTTTCAGATGATGTTGTTACCAAATTTATGCAGATTGTCTCCTCTATGCCATGTGTCAACACAACAGAAATAAGCGATGGAGAGCTTGCTCCTTCCATAATTGATAGCATGGTAAATAGTGGTACAGCTTCTCTGCATCAGACTCTAGACTTGGTGGCCCCTTTAAAAAAAGTGCGGTGACGCAGTGGTTAGCACTGCGCCAGCACTGCAACTCACCCTTGGCCATAGGATCCCTGGTTCGATCCCAGCCCCTGACCAACCGTGATCTGTGTGGAGTTTGCATGTTCTCCCCGTATCTGCGTGGGTTTACTCCGGGATTTCTCCGGCTTCCTCCCACAGGCCAAAAACATGCAGGTTAGGTTAATTGGAGACTCTAAAGTGGCCCTAGGTGTTAATGTGTGTGTGAATGGTTAAGGGATAGCGCCGTACCGTGGCTGCTTCATCCATTCAGGTGGATGTCCTCAATTTCCCCTCTGGGGATCAATAAAGTATACAAAATCAAAAAAAAAAAAAAAAAAGTCCAATCAGAGATTTCTAACCCCTTGGTTTAACACAGAAACTCATAGCTTAAAACAGAAGACTCCTTAATTAGAAAGAAAATGGCGCTCCACTAATTTAGATGAAATCTATTCAGCTTGGAGAAATCATCTTTTAATTTATAAAAAATCTCTTAGAAAAGCTAGAACAAGTTATTACTCTGCATTAATAGAAGAGAACAAGAATAATCCCGGGTTTCTTTTCAGCACTGTAGCCAGGCTGACAAAGAGTCAGGACTCTGTCAATCCTCTCACATCCCCCTAGACTCTAGGGCCTAGAGCTTTCTAGTCAGGACTTCATGAACTTTTTCAATCATAAAATTTCATCTATTAGAGATAAAATCAGTCAGATTCTTCCCACTTAAACTTAAATACAGTAACTACTACAACTCCTTCAATTGATATCTGTTTGGATAAGTTTATTCCAATTGACCTTTTAGAGTTAGATAAAATAATTTCCTCATCCAAGCGTTCAACTTGTCTTTTAGACCCTATTCCTACCAGGTGATTTAAAAAAGTCTTCCCATTTATTGGTAGCCGTATTCTTCAAATAATCAATTCTTCTTTCACATTAGGCCATGTACCACAGGCTTTTAAAACTGCTGTAATTAAACCCTTACTCAAAAAGCCAACGCTCAATCCAGGAGTTTTAGCTAACTATCGACCAATCTCTAATCTGCCTTTCATTTCAGAAATCTTAGAGTTAGACTTCCGGTTATGGCTGCCACGTAGGACGGACGTGTCTCGCTCTGCTCTGCTCCTGGAGAAAAAAATCGGCAAATAACTCTCTCATTTGGGACAGAACGTATCCCAGCATTTGGGCGAGGATATGTTGGCGAAGCCTAAGGCTGGAAAACCAGGAAAAGGAAAAAGCGAGCCGCCGAAACAGTCCAAATTAACGGACTTTCAGGTCTGTGACGCAGCAAACAAAACTCCATATATGGCGGAGGAGGCTGGCAACGGTGCGATGTCTGCGGGGGGAGGCGCAGATGCGCTGATGGCTGCCATGAGTTCAATGAGAGCGGACTTTTCCTCTAGATTTGATGGGATTATGACAGCGTTGGAAGGAATAAGAAAGGAATTGGGTGACTGTGTAGAACGAACGGCGCAGATGGAGCTCCGTCTCGCTAGTGCTGAAGATGACGTCACCCGTCTTCAATTAAAGGTGCGCACTTTGGAAAAAAAAATAAATCTCTGGAAGATAATATTCTGGATTTGGAATCTCGGTCGAGACAGAATAATTTGAGGCTGGTGGGTCTTCCAGAGGAATCAGAAGGTCGGGACGTATGTTCCTTTCTGGAAAAGTGGATTCCGGAGGTGCTGGGCAGCGAGGAGTTGCAATCAGCAGTGGTTCTGGAAAAAGCACATCGTATTGGCCCACGGAGAGATAAGGGACCGCCGAGGACCTTAATTATGAAGTTTCTTAGCAACAGAGACAGGATGAAGATCTTCAACGCAGCACGTGCTAAAGGAGAGATTAAACACCAGGACCAGCAGGTGCGGTTCTACCCAGATTTGGCCACAGGAATCCAGCAATTGAGGAAGCAGTTTGATCCCGTACGTAAGGAGCTGCGCAACCTTGGGATTCGTCATGGTGTAATCTATCCAGCGAGACTGCTGACCACGTATGAGGGCAGAACCCACATCTTCAAGACCCCAGAGGAGGCGCAGGAGTTCATCAAGAAGATCAAAGAAGAAGAAGAGACTGGTGGGAGCTAAGCATGAACAAAATATAAGGTAGAATAATTAAGCATTTGCACAGGCATCTGACTGACTTGAAGTAAATAGTAAGTTTACAAAATATAGATTGTATTATATATTAAAAAAAACAAAACAAAAAAAAAAAAAAAAAAAAAAAACTATGATGTACAAAGTTGCTAAAAATTTTGGAGTTAAGTTGGAAAACTACAGAGGAGAGTTAATGTTACGTCATTAAAAGCAGTAGAGTTAGGGTGATTGGGAGGATGAAGAAGGAGTGGCTTAGGCTGTTCCCCGTGGGTGTGGAACGGTCGATGGCTATATCGGGAGACAGAATTTTTCTTTTGATTTTGGGGGGTTTGCCACAAGTGTGGGAAGGGGAAATTTGTTTGTGTGTAGTTTGTAGGATGAATGTTCAACCACTCATGTTTTTGCTTCTCTGTATGAGCATGTTTACACTGCAAGGTAATCCCAAACTCTCTATTGATCATGGACCAAAGTGTTAATCTTAATTTAACTTCATGGAATTGCAGAGGTCTACAAAATTTAAAAAAACTTAAACAAGTTATGAATAAAATAAAGGACATGGGTTCAAGAATTGTGTTTTTACAAGAAACTCATCTGATAGAGGAGGATGTTAAAAGAATTAGGAGTAGATGGCAGGGAAGTGTATTCACCTCTTCATTTTCATCCCGAGCCAGGGGAGTTATGACTCTCATACATAAATCAGTTCCTTTTCAAGTGAAAAATGTAATTGGAGACAAATTTGGAAGATATGTAATCATTCAAGGTTCTTTGCTATTAGAAAATATAAATCTTGTGAACTTATATGGTCCCAATATAGATGATCAGAAGTTCTTTGCTAATTTATTTCTCATCTTATCATCACTTACAGGGCAACATATAATAGCAGGGGATTTTAATTGTACATTGAATCCAGGTGTGGATAGATCAACAGGACTGGATTGTACGCACATTGGATGTAGGATGACTATTAATCATTTTATGAAAGAATTGAGATTGTTAGATATATGGAGAGAAATGAAACCACAAGTTAAAGCCTATTCTTGTTATTCCAGTATTTCAGAGTTTTATAACTCATTGACACTATCTTCAAGTGAAAATTCACTGAAAAGATTAAACTACTGGAAAGAAGATCTGCAAATTGAAATTTCAGAGGAACAATGGGAATTGGCTTGTACAGAAGCTCAAACCAAATCAATAAATGCACGCCTTAAATTGATACATTTCAAATGGTTAATGCGGATGTATGTTACACCGGAGGAGTTAAATAGATATAACAAAAATATACCAGATACATGCACAAAATGCATGGAAAGTAAAGGAACCCTATTTCATTGTTTATGGGAATGTAGATTAATAAGAATGTTTTGGGAAGAGGTGAGGGTAACAATTGAAAAAATAATCTCAAAACAAATCATATTGAATCCTAAACTGTTTTTGTTGGGTCTGTACCCAGAAAAGCATAATTTTAATAAAAGTGAAAGAACATTCATAGACCTCAGTTTGCTTAATGCCAAAAAATGTATTGCACTATTATGGAAAAAGACTCATAGACCAGATGTGACTCAGTGGTTAAGACAGATGTTAACAAACCTTCCATTAGAAAGAATAACATATATACTGAAATCAAAGGAAATTGTGTTTGAGAATATATGGAGACCTTTTATTGATTATGTAAAAAATTTAAACATAACTCTTGAAGAAGAAGGTGAATGATGTGTGTGGACCTTGTAAATTCCAAACTGGTGAACATAATATGTATACTTATGTATTGGATTGTCTAGACTAAACAGAGGAGCATTGTTGAAGACTTGATTTTGTTGGTGGTTGTTGGTGTTTTTAGTGCATTTTTTTTTTTTGTAGTACTTTAGTGTTAGTGTTTGATTGTTTGTATCATGTTTGTTAAAAAAAAAAAAAAGGTTCAATAAAGATATTGTGGAAAAAAAAAAATCTTAGAGTCGTTGCTACGCAATTATTTGATCACTTGCAGGGAAATGGTTTATTTGAAGAGTTTCAGTCTGGGTTCAGAATCCATCATAGTACTGAAACAGCCTTAGTGAAGGTTACTAATGACCTCCTTAATGCATCTGATAATGGACTTGTTTCTGTACTTGTCCTTTTAGACCTTAGTGAAGCCTTTGATACTATCGACTATGATATTCTACTTGATAGATTAGAACACTATGTTGGACTTAATGGCACTTCACTGCAGTGGTTTTGATCTTATTTGTCTGATAGGCTTCAGTTTATTCATGTCAATAATGAGTTTTCTTCCAACTCTAAGCTCAGTCATGGAGTTCCACAGCGATCTGTGTTAGGCCCTACTCTTTCTAGTTTATATATGCTTCCGTTAGGCACCACCATTAGAAAGCACTGTATACATTTTCATTGTTATGCAGATGACACACAGTTATACTTGTCAATGAAGCCAGATAATAGTAATCAATTAGCCAAGTTGGAAGCCTGTCTTAAGGAAATCAAAGCTTGGATGACTTGTAATTTTCTACTATTAAATTCAGATAAGACTGAAGTCATTCTTGTTGGTCCAAAAAAACCTTAGAAATACCTTTCCAAATCAAACTCTTAGTTTGGATGCGGCTACTCTTACTCTGAATAGTTCTGTGAGGAACCTTGGAGTTATTTTTGATCAAGATCCGTTTTTCAATTCACATATTAAATTTGTTTCTAAGACTGCCTTCTATCATTTGCGTAATATTGCCAAGATTAGGAGCATCTTGTCTTAGAGTGATGCTGAGAAACTGATCCACGCTTTTGTTAGCTCGAGATTACATTATTGTAACTCTTTATTATCAGGTTGTCCTAAAATATCTTTAAAAAGTCTTCAGTTGATCCAAAATGCTGCTGCAAGAGTTTTAACAGGTACTAGAAGGAGAGATCATATCTCTCCGGTTTTGGCCTCCCTTCATTGGCTTCCCATAGAGTTTAGAATTAAGTTTAAAATCCTTCCTCTCACTTACAGAGCTCTTAACAATCAGGCTCCTTTTTATTTAAAAGATCTGATACTACCCTATCATCCTAACAGAGCATTACGCTCCCAAAATGCTGGATTACTTGTAATACCTAGAATTTCCAAGAGTACAATGGGAGGCAGAGCCTTCAGTTATCAAGCTTCTTTCCTGTGGAACCAGTTACCAATCTGGATTCGGGAGTCAGACTCGATCTCTGTTTTAAGAATAGGGTAAAAACCTTCCTTTTCAATATAGCCTTACAATTAGGGAGGGATCCTGAGTCTCTAAACCTTCCCTTTGCTCTGCTGCTAATAGATTTAGACTGCCGGGGGACCTCCAATAATGTACTTGGCTTCACTCCTTTAATATTTGCTCTCTACTGTATATGTCTGTTCTTTTCATCTTCTCTATCCCCTCACCCCCCAGCCAGTTGCAGCAGATGACTGCCCCTCCCTGAGCCTGGTTCTGCTAGAGGTTTCCTCCTGTTAAAAGGGAGTTTTTCCTCTCCACCGTCACCAAGCGCTTGCTCACAGGGGATTGCCTGATTGCTGGGGGTTTTCTGCAGTTGTGGGGGTTTCCCCTACATTTGAAAGTGCTATGAGATGACTATTGTTGTGAAATGGCGCTATATAAATCAAGTTGAATTGAATTGAATTATTGATGTATGGCTTTCACTTTGCCAGTTTAGAAAGCTTGGGATCAGTCCGCCAAGGTCTCCGCCTTTGACCGCCACCTAATCCACATAGCACCGGACCCCCATGATCCCTCCTGCAGGTGGTGAACCCACTGGAGGGCGGACCCATGTAACTCCTTCGGGCTGAGCCCGGCCGGGTCCCATGGGTGGAAACCCGGCCACCAGATGCTAGCCTTCGAGCCCCTCCCCCAGGCCTGGCTCCAGGGTGGGGCCCCGGTAACCCCATACCGGGCGGGGTACACTGAATCCTTGATATACAATTTATCATGAGAGTCTGTTGGATCGTTCTTAGTCTGGCCCTTCACCCAGGACCAGTTTGTCTTGGGAGACCCTATCAGAGGCAAATTGCCCCGGACAACATAGCTCCTGGTATCACTGGGGCACGCAAAGCTGGTGGCTTCCCAGCTGGTCTGGGAACGCCTTGGTATCCCCTCTGAAGAGCTGGAGCAGGTGGCTGGGGAGAGGGAAGTCTGGGCTTCTCTGCTTGAACTGCTGCCTCCGCGACCTGGACCTCCGGAAAAGCGGTAGAAGATGGATGGATGGATGGATGGATGGATGGATGGCTTTCACTTTGCATGGCAGAGTTTTAACTTGCTCTTGTAGCTGGAGCGATGAACTGTATTCAAGTGACACTCCACCAAAAATCTTTTTTTTTTTCCTTGTTAACATGTCTGTAACATGTTTTTTTATGACTTACAAGACATATCAAGATCAAAATCACTCAAATGTGGACTTCCGGTCTGGACGCCATGGCGACTGCAGCTTAACACTGAAGCTCTCAGACTCAATCCAGGATAACACCTTGAAAATCAAACTTAACGGATTTTTGGAGGAGTGAAAATCAAAAGACAAAATCATCATGTCTAAAGGAAAACAGAAGAAACTGAAATTCTCCAGGCCAGGACACGTATCGGCCGGAGAATCTGAACTGGAAGATCTCCGTTCAGAAGACGGGGAGCTGGTGATAGCTAACAAAAGGGTTAGCCTGAAATCACTATTTGAGGAACTACGACGATTTCGCCGAGATGTTACGGCCGAATTTCGGGAATTCAGAGAAGAATTGAAAAGGACAAACAGCAGAGTGGACCAGGCCGAGAACCGAATCTTGGAAACAGAGGATCGAATAAAAGTGCTCGAAGATTCTGTGCTGGACCTACGCAAAAGACAAGCAGCTATAGAGGCTAAGCTAACCGACCAAGAAGGAAGACAGAGAAGAGACAACATAAGAATTCATGGTCTGATAGAAGGAACCGAAAATGGTTTTAACTCAATGGCAGAATGCGTGGAATCCTTACTAAGAGAGAAATTGGATATTCCACAAACCACCGACTTGAAGATAGAAAAGGCACATCGTTCATTAGCCGCTAGGCCGGCGGCGGAAGCGCCCCCACGTTCGGTGTTGGTAAGATTTTCCAATTTCAAAATAAAACAAGAGGTTGTAAGACTGGCCTGGCAGAAAAAAGGATTTATGCACCAGGAGAGAAAAGTCTACGTGGAACACGATTACGCCCCGGAGGTCCTTAAAAAGCGCAGGGAATACAATGACGCGAAAAAGGTGTTAAGAGAGAAGAAATTGCGCTTTCAGACACCATTTCCTGCGAAGTTAAGGGTCTTCTACGGCGATGAAACGTGTCTCTATAATTCGGCGGAAGAAGCAACAGCTGACATGGCGAAAAGAGGGCTCCCGGTAACGGTATTTAAACCCGCGGCAGACCCGAGTGTGAAGATCAAAGCGCAAACATGGACAACACAAAGACCCTCAAAATCCACGGACCAGCAGCGGGAAACCCAGCACCAGAGCGTCGCGGATAAACTATCCGTTTTCAGGTTGGAATAGCGACCTTTTTTTTTTTTTTTTTTTTTCTCTTGAATCAATCTGCACATCCAACCCCCCTCATACAAGGTAACAAACATTAAAGGAGATGCATATTCAGCATGTGGTAAAACATTTCATGGAACAATTATATTATTTGAAACAAATAAGTCTTTGTAATAAAAAAAAAAAAAAAAACTTGTTAAAATAGAAATGTGACAATAATCCACATGTTCTCCTCATACTAACAAATACTGTTTTTGCGTGAATGTTTGATGTGATGGGGGTGGGAGGGTGCACACAATTTCACAGGGTTTAGGCATAAAAGGAAAAAAAAAAAAAAAATTATTACAAGTTTGGATTGGGTTCTGAAACTCACGTTAAAAGCATGGGACTACTTTCAGTGGTAAGAGAGGGCCCTCAACACGTAACAGAGTTTGAGGAATTTCCCTCAGAGCCTTCACTCCATCAAGGCTCTTACAGGGTCTTTAAAAAGACCTCAGCTCAGGAAGTTCTTTTGACAGCTTTTTGTTTTAAAGTTTTTTACACTATGTTCTTAATGTTTTTCTTGTTTTTAATGTTCTTTCAGTTTCTGAGTAGCACAAAAGAGGGCCACCACACAGTTATACTAAACAAAACAACACAATGGAGAAACAGGGTGTAACCAAAATAATTTCATATAATGTAAAAGGAATCCTGAATCCAGTTAAAAGATCCAAGATTCTAGGCAAAATGAAAAAAGACAAAGCAGGAATAATACTTTTACAAGAAACCCACCTAACAGACGTGGAACACAATAAACTCAGTAGACAAGGGTTTAAAATGATCTCTTCATCTTCATATAAATCAGGGAGGAGGAGGGGAGTAGCGACATTGATATCAACCAAAATTACATTTGAAAAAAAATCAGAACACAAAGATAAAGAAGGGAGATACAGTTTGGTAACTGGGCGGCTAGAGGGAGAAGATATCACCCTGCTGAATGTGTATGCTCCCCCAGGGGCTAACTGGAAATTTTATAAAAATGTATTCGACCTAATGATAACTAAAGCTCAAGGTTTAGTGATATGTGGTGGGGACTTCAATCTTAGACTGAATCCATACTGGGATGCTTCTGGTAATTCCCCACATCAAAATAACACCCAAAACAGGAAGACTCGGATGCTACTAAAAGAATTGGGAGTCTGTGACGTGTGGAGGGAACTCAACCCCAGTGTAAAAGACTATACATTTTACTCAACTCCACATTCATCTTACTCAAGGATTGACTATTTTTTTATGTTTAATAGAGACATTGGTAGAGTAAAAACATGTAAAATAGGACTGATGGATCTCTCCAACCACAGTCCGATCTACATGGACTTAAATATCCAAAAATACACAAATAATACATTTTCTTGGAGGTTAAATTCAAATGTCCTGAAAGGACCATTGAAAGATGAATTGGAGTCAGATATTCTCAGATATTTGGAAGATAACGATAATGGAGAAGTATCCCCTTTAATACTGTGGGATGCATGTAAAGCTGTAATAAGAGGAAAGATTATTGCAAAACTGGCAACCCAAAAGAAACTAAGACAAGAAAAACTATCCACATTAGAGTCAGAACTTAGGAACCTAGAAAAAGAACACAAAGGCAACACTCATTCTACTGACTCGCTCAAGATTAAGGAAATTAAAAACCAAATAAATGAGATCTACACAATAGAAATCCAGAAGAAACTTACATTTCTGAAACAAAAATACTATGAAGCAGGCAGTAAATCGGCAAAATTGCTAGCCTATAAATTGAGGAAACATCAAACAGAAAGAGCAATCTACAAAATCAGAGACCCAGTATCAAAGGAAATAAAATTCAGAATTCAGGATATTCTTAAAAACTTTGAGAATTACTATAAGAACTTATACTCCCACAAAAAACATAAAAACGCATCCGAGGCATTCCTAAACACATTAAACCTTCCCCAACTTACGGAGTCACAAAATAAAACACTACTGTCAGAAATACATCCTAAAGAATTGGAAAAAGCAATTATGAAACTTAAAGCTAACAAATCCCCAGGAGCTGATGGCTATACAGCAGAGTGGTACAAAACCTTTAAACAGCAACTATCTCCTCTCCTCCTGAAAACATTTAATTATGTCCTCCACACAGGGGAAATCCCCCCCTCCTGGAGAGAAGGGGTCATTGCAGTTATACCTAAACCTGAAAAGGATAAACTAGAGTGCTCCAACTACAGACCAATCAGTGTACTAAATCAGGACTATAAGCTTTTTACCATTATCCTTGCCAAAAGGTTAGAGAATATACTGACAGACCTAATTCATTTAGACCAAACAGGTTTTATAAGACAAAGACAGACACAAGACAACATTCGACGCACTTTACACATAATTCATCATATAAAAAAATATAACTTAAATGCAGTCATATTAGGATTAGATGCTGAAAAAGCATTCGATTCGGTTGACTGGTCTTTTCTATACAGAATCTTATCCAGTTTCAATTTTCATAACAACTTCATTAGAACTATACAGGCATTATAT
This sequence comes from Pholidichthys leucotaenia, assembly GCA_020510985.1. Lineage (NCBI taxonomy): Eukaryota > Metazoa > Chordata > Actinopteri > Cichliformes > Pholidichthyidae > Pholidichthys > Pholidichthys leucotaenia. The sequence continues at coordinate 35,327,734 of CM035845.1, read as the reverse complement.
AAAAAACCAACAGCTAAAATAAGGATTAACGGTAATTTATCATCATCTTTTGAACTGGAAAGAGGATGTCGTCAGGGCTGCCCCCTGTCTCCACTGCTCTTTGCAATCTTCATAGAACCTCTGAGCCAATGGATAAGACAAAACCAAAAAATTCAAGGTATTACACTTGGTCAGAAGGAACATAAAATAGCACTCTTTGCTGATGACATTTTAATATACCTAGGGCAGCCGGACACTTCTTTACCAGAACTAACCTCAGTTTTTTCAGAGTATGGAGATTTATCGGGGTACAAATTAAATATGCATAAAACCCAAGTTTTAACATTCAACTATGACCCAAATCATTATTCACTAAGCAAACTCAAAACTAACTGGGAGTCGGAATCTATGAAATATCTGGGGGTCAATATCCCGAAACAACTCAACAAAATTATATCACTAAACTATGATCCACTGGTGACAAAAATAAAATCTGACCTAGCAAGATGGAATATGATACCATTCTTGGGTACTGCACAAAGAATTGAAGCAGTCAAAATGAATATACTTCCACGTCTTCTATACCTTTTCCAAACAATACCGGTAGAACCTCCCAAAAAAACATGGCAGGAGCTGGACAGAAGGATCTCAAGATTCATATGGCAGGGCAAGAGACCTAGAATCAGATATAGAACCCTACAGCTAAACAAAGACAAAGGTGGGCTCGCGCTGCCAAATATCAGGGACTACTTTAAAGCCGCACAAATTAAAACTTTAGTAGAGATATGTAACCCAGTCTACTCTGCACAATGGAAGGAGATCGAATGCCAAATAACAAGTGACATCCCCCTACAGGCGATAATAGGGAACAATGTCTTACCTAAGCTTTTGAATAACACTAACCCGTGGATAGAGACCCCGCTAAAAATTTGGTTTAAGATAGTCAGAGAGAATCAAACTAAAGAGCCCTATCGACTTCTGCAATGGATCGCCTATGATCAGGACTTTACTCCTAATAAAACAGACACCAGATTTAAAAAGTGGAAGGAGAAAGGGCTGATAAAATATTACGATTTTTTTAAAGGGCAAATCTTAAGAAGTTTTGAAGATTTGAAAAAACAAGGCCTAATAAATCAAGACCTTTACAGGTTCTTCCAGCTTAGACACCACATAAACAATATACTTAAAAAGGAGGTTTTGGAAAGGGCCCAGTCAGGTGTTCTGAAGGTCTTCTTAATGGCATATAAAGGGATCCCAGGGATCAGATACATTTCTAAAATATACCAAGGTCTTCAAGACTTAAAAGGAGACAACACATCTTATATAAAAGAGAGATGGGAAAAAGAGGGGAATTTCACTTTACATCTGGAAATATGGGAAAAGCTAAATAAACAGCAATGGAAAAGTACCTCATCCCTGCAGTGGAGAGAATTTGGATGGAAAAACTTGGCAAGATTTTTCAGAACACCTGCACAAAACAAATTTACCCATAAGGGATTGAACTGTTGGCGCTTGTGTGGTGAAAAGACTGCAAATCATTTTCATGTGTTTTGGTCATGCCCAGTTATCCACCAATATTGGACCAATGTACAGACAATATTGGGGAAAATATTCAAAATTACAGTTCCCTTTTCTTTTGTAACTTTGTATTTGGGTTTACTGCCGGACTCACTGGAAACACGAGGAGAAAAATACTTATTCAATGTTTTAATATTGGCAAGCAAAAAAGCTCTAACTAAAAAATGGATGTTGAAGGACTGTCCTACACCTGAAGATTGGACTAACGTGATCCAAGACATTTACTCGATGGAAAAGTTGACATTCGCACTGAGACAGGACATGGATGGGTTCATGAACTTTTGGCAACCCTGAACCGCATATGTGTCTTCCATTAGATCTAATCTTTGACAAATACCATTTCAATAATGGTTCCGCTCTTTGTTCCAAAGCTACTCAGATGCTCTTTTATCTTTATTTACTTACTTTTTCTTTTTGTTTGTTTTTTACTGGTTTGTTTGTTTTTTTTTATTTGTTTTTTGTTTTTTTTTCTCTTTAATTTCACTTTTTCTTTCACTTTAAAAAAAAAAAAATAAGGGGTGTTGTAAGAATTAATCTTCCAATGTTGTCAGATATCAGAAAATAAGGGAACATGTGATGAAAATGTAAACACTGCATTGCTGTAACGACCTGTATACCCTTTACAAAAACTTAAATTAAAAAAAAAAAAATCACTCAAATGTCTCAGATCTCTGTTTTTTTTGCTTTAAAGTTTCACCTAAGCCCTGGCCCCTCAAAACAGGCAAGTTGAAACGGAGTATTTTTGGTGATGTAGATACTGTATGTACAGCCGCTGGCACATGAATAGTGTTAAGCCAGTCAGGACTCTCTGGCCGAACTGAAGTTAACCCCCAAATGCTAACTGGCCAGAGGCTATCTGCTTTAAAAACTTGACTCAAATTAAGATGGGTTTTACCATTAAACTGCTTTTAAGGACCAATACAGTTTCAGTCATTATCCTGGGCCACTGTGCATACAACTGCGCATGTCCGTCCACGGTAAGTCTTTTTATCACAAGATTTATGCTGTTCAATGTAGCGCCAACCATTATTAGCCTTGTGGTATGTAGGTTGGGCCTAGTCACCGATTCTGGCATTTGAAGGACGGGAGGGAAAAGATTTTGACAAAAAACTGTAACACAATGAAAGGTTTTCTTATTGGGGATTTATAACCACCAGAGTGAGTTTTTATCTGCTTTATCTACGCTACCATTATATTGGGGGCGCACCCCAATGGACCCCCCACACCCCCTAGAGTGTCAAGTTAATTTTATTTAATTTTATTTTTCTATATAGTGCCAGATCACAACAGAAGTCAGTTTAAGATGCATTCACTATAGAACAAGTCTTTACCTCGTCCTCTTTTTAAACAAACTAAATATCCTTATGTTTGCATCTTATTTACACGACAGCAGCTGACTTCTGTCTCTTCTCCTCTCTACACTCTGGTGTCATGCAGCGGGGCGGAACTCCGCTGCACGTAAAAAACACAGACACTCGCACTCGCACACTAGGGCTGCAACAATTATTCTACGTCATCGATAACATCGATCACAAAAATTTGTTGATGCAGATTTTTATTGTTGACAAATCATTTAATTTTAAAGTTTATATGCATGCCACGGAAATGTTCAGTTTAACTGATCCAGCGAAGAAGAAGAGGAATGCATCATGGCAACACAGAAGAGAGAAAATCACAGAGAAGAAGAGGCCAAAACTTTCCAAAGTATGGGAGCATTTTACCTAAAATAAACAAATGAAACAAGTTAACTACAAGCTCTATAAAGCAGAGTTGTCATCTTCACATCAACAGTACAGCAACGCATCCATCCTCCTCCCGCCGCTCTGTCTGCCGACTCAGCCGCCTGTCTGCTGTGCTCTGTCTGGGTGATGACTGAAGTTGGACCACTTTGTTGAAAGATGACGCCCACCGTTGGCGAACGTCTTTGCTCATTCCCCTCCCGAATGCCAACTTTTCTCCTTTTTTGCATAGCTGCTGTTCTTTCTACAGTACATGGGGGTCATGCTGTCAGGAGCCGAGCCGGCTTGGTTTCCCCAGCTCGGTCCTGCCCTCTCTGTGGGTCTAGGTGCCGCTGTATATGTGTATAGTATATATTTCAGTGTGCTCTCCTCTACCTTAACCACTGTCTGGCCGGCAACTGTTAGACAGCCACTTTGACCTACTTTCTGTGAGCGCATGCTTACAGCTCGCCAGTCCGGCCACGACCCCTCTCTCATTATCACCAGCTGATTCCCACTCCCACTGATTATCTTTCCCGGTCCTTGCCCAGGTGGTCCTGATCGCACCATCACCAGCAGTGCGTGTACTTAAGCAGTCTTTGTCAGTCATGCACTGCTGGTTCCTTGTATAGTCTTCTGCGCTGTCTGTCTGCTGTGATTGTCAGCGTTCTCACAACATGTTAGCCACTCTACGTTTGCCGTGGTTCTACACACCCTTATAGCGATGTCGGCTCTGGGGCACAATTGTGGTTAACATGTCTCTCCTCTTAATAGCTCAAGAAGGTTAATTTTGTCTTTTTTTAATTATTTACCTTTTTGTTCTTATTAAAGATAAAAATAGAAAGAACTTCTTTAATAAGAACAAAAAGGTAAGTACGTCCTTCCTCTTACATTCGCTGGGCGATGCCGGCCCCCCGAACGCCAGCAGTAAGTGTTCTGTGTTTTTGTAAGTCTGCACCTTTTTGGGAACTGTCTGCCTTTTTGAAATAAATGTGTTGTGGTGAACCTCGTACTTAAATCCTCATTATTTCATCCTCCCCTCTCCGTGCGCTGCATAAAAGCACACGGGAGGGTTTATGACACATGCACTGCTAACATGTGACTGACAGACACTACTGGATATCGCCAAGTTAAGCAGCCACACGGAGTTTACTGGCTTTATACCACCCGACCTGCAATGCATCGTCCGCCCCAGCGGTGACCATCAGCACCCCCTAGGAAGGCCCCGAAGCACCGAGCCCACTTGAGCATGCTGACCCCAAGAGAGCGCGTCAGAGGCGGGGCCAAAGGCGCTGAAGGCAAGGCAAGAGAGAAGGGCTACATGCTAGGCTAAAGGCTCGCTCCAGCCGGCCACTGCTACCCAGTCTCTTAATGGCAAACGTTCGTTCTTTGGAAAATAAGCTAGACGAACTAAGAGCAAGCATTGAAGACCAACGGGAGACAAGAGAGTGCTGTGCCCTAATTTTCTGTGAGACCTGGCTATCAGACAGAGTCCCAGAGAGTGCTATTCAGCTATTCAGACAAGGGGAGGGTGTGTGTGTGTGTGTGTGTATTTATAAACCACTTGTGGTGTGGAAATGTATAGACCGTCTACAAGCACTGCTCGGCCGATGTGGAGTTTTTACTGCTGAAAAGCCGTCCCTATTATCTACCAAGGGAATTTACCACTGTGTTTTTGGCTGCTGCATACATTTGTCTACAGAGCAACTACACAGTAGTGCTAAACAAACTCCATAACGTCATCAGCACAGTAGAGACTGATAGAAAAATTCCATATTATCCACATTATTATTGTTATTAATAATGTATTTTTATTCTTAAGATGTATCATGCCTTTCCTATGCCATATTTAATGTTTATATGTGTATAATGTTTATATGTGTATTCCATGTAGGATAAGTTCATATATTCCTTTATATTATTATATATGATTGATGGCGGCGCGTGCACAACACGAGGCTCAGCGTCCTACCAGATTCTGGGGACTAGCAGTGTTATTTCTGCTCATTTCGGGTATGTTCGTTCAGAACAGCTCTGCTTTTACATCTTACACCCGAGATGAGCTTTTGAATATTGGATTACAAAGCAACGATAACGACCTTTTTATCAGCAACCTACGTCTGAATCTACGTCTCATCCCGGAGCTCTGGAAAACTCCCAACGCTCGGCAGGCTTCCCGGCCGACCGGAAGTGCTCGCAGGCGGCGTAAAGATCGTAAACAAAGGAGGGGTAAGCGCGGTGGGCTAAGAGCTAAGCTAAAGCTAACACCGCACCGGCTATCGCTATCCAGTATTTTCCTTGCTAATGTACGGTCTCTGGCGAGCAAAATGAGTGAACTACGGCTTCGGATCACCAACAATAAGAGACTTATGAACTGCAATATCATGATTTTTACGGAAACATGGCTTCACAGTGGAATACCTGACAATGCTATCGAGCTAGCCAGCCTACACATGCTCCGGGCAGACAGAGCAGCAGTTGACTCCGGTAAGACAAGAGGGGGGGGAGTGTGCATTTATATTAACAAGGCTTGGTGCACAAACTCTATCACTGTTGAGAGACACTGCTCAGCTAACCTGGAGTTTCTCATGGTTAAATGTAGACCTTTCTATCTGCCACGCGAGTTCACTTGTACCATCATAACAGCCGCTTACATTTCTCCGGATGCTAATGCTAAGCTTGCTATGAAAGAACTGAATGCAGCTATTAGCAAACAACAAACTGCACACCCAGAGGCAGCATTTATTGTGGCGGGTCATTTTAACCCCTCTAACCTCAAGACAGTGCTTCCTAAATTCTACCAGCATGTCTCCTGTCACACAAGAGGGGACAAAACATTGGACCATGTTTACACCAATATTGTGGGAGCCTACACAGCAACTCCCCTCCCCCACCTAGGTCAGTCTGATCACTTATCCTTGTTCCTTACCCCCAAGTATGTACCGCTCATCAACCGGGTGAAGCCATCAGTGAGGACCATCAAAGTGTGGCCAGAGGGGGTTGACTCTGTACTCCAGGAGAAGTTTAGGAACACAGACTGGAATATGTTCACCTCTCAGGCTACCTGTGGCTCCCACATAAACATCAACTCTTACACCCACTCAGTCCTGGACCATATCAACACCACTACTGACAGTGTCACCACAGAAAGACAGATCACCACGTACCCAAATCAGAAGCCGTGGATGAACAGAGAAGTGCGGCTTCTGCTAAAAGCACGTAACAATGCCTTTAGATCTGGTGATGCACAGGCCTACAGTTCATCCAGGGCAGATCTGAAGAGGGGCATCAAGAAGGCCAAGCACAGCTACAAGCTGAAGGTGGAGGAACATTTTGGGGACTCTGACCCCCGACGTATGTGGCAGGGCATTCAAGCTATCTCTGATTATAAGCCCAGCAACTCCATACCTATAGTCATGACTGTGCCCTTTCTCAATGAGCTAAATGACTTCTATGCTTGTTTTGACAAGGACAACAACAAAAAGAACATCAATTTCCCACCCTCTGATGACCTCCACCACCTCACACTCACCCACACCGAAGTCCGTAACGCACTGAGTCATGTCAACGTACGTAAGGCTGCTGGCCCTGATGGCATTCCTGGGCGTGTGCTGAGGGTATGCGCTGAGCAGCTGGCAGGGGTCTTCACAGACATCTTCAATCTGTCCCTGGCCCAGGCCGTGGTACCAGCGTGCTTCAAAACCACTTCAATAGTACCAGTGCCGAAACATTCAACACCATCGTGCCTAAATGACTATCGTCCTGTGGCACTGACGCCCATAGTCATGAAGTGCTTTGAGCGACTGGTCTTGGCACAGCTCAAAAAAGGCCTGCCCCCTACACTGGACCCTCATCAGTTCGCCTACCGGAGCAACAGGAGTACAGAGGATGCGGTTTCTACAGCGCTGCACTATGTACTCTCACACCTGGATGACAAGAACACCTACGCAAGAATGCTGTTTGTTGACTTCAGCTCAGCATTCAACACAGTTATCCCCTCCAAGTTGCTCACTAAACTTGGGGACCTGGGAATCAGTACCTCCACCTGCAACTGGATCATGGATTTTCTGACCAACAGACCCCAGCATGTTAGGTCAGGCCCCAACCGTTCTTCCGTCATCACACTCAACACTGGTGTACCACAGGGCTGTGTGCTCAGCCCATTCCTCTACTCCCTCTACACCCATGACTGCAGGTCTATGTATGGATCCAATTCCATCATAAAGTTCGCAGATGACACCACGGTCATTGGACTCATCAGGGACAACGACAAGTCAGATTACAGGGCAGAGGTTGAGCACTTGGCTACTTGGTGCGCTGACAATAACCTGCTCCTTAACACCAGCAAAACCAAGGAGCTCATAGTGGACTACAGGAAGGAGAGGGAAGAGACACATGACCCCATCCATATCAATGGCATAGCTGTTGAACGTGTCCCCAGCTTCAAATTCCTGGGGACCCACATCTCGGAGGACCTGTCCTGGTCAATTAACACCACCAGCCTGATCAAGAAGGCCCATCAGTGCCTCTTCTTCTTGAGGACACTGAAGAAGAACCATCTGTCAACTGACATCCTGGGCAACTTCTACCGCTGCGTGATAGAGAGCACCCTGACCAACTGTATCACAGTCTGGTATGGGAGCTGCTCTGTCGCTGACCGCAAGGCGCTGCAGCGGGTGGTGAAAACTGCCCAACGCATCACAGGGACTCCACTTCCAGTTATAGAGGACGTCTACAGGAAAAGATGTCTGCGCCGGGCACGCAGCATTCTTAGGGACTCCAACCATCCATGAGCAATTATTGGCCTTCAGAGGATGTGTGCAAGCACTGACTGAGGGTCAGTACAAGCGTAAAGGATGATCTAAGCTACATTGATAATCTCTTTGACATGCCATGCTTCTCTGTGTCCAAGGAATCTGCTGAAACTCCTAGTTCGTGTAGATTAGATTTATAGGCACCCTGTCTCCAGGATGTCTGTGGCGTCTCTTCCTTTGTTCACCACCCAGGATAAGCTCTCATGTCATTCTGACCTGCTAGGATACCAGGACTGTGATAGGCATTTGGACTCTCTCTGAGATGTCTCTGCTGTCCCCCTTTCTCCTCCTTCCCATCCTTTCTGTTTACCCATAAATACCAAGCCTAGAGAATGTATGTTCAGAGATTCCGGGTATGGTGTGCTGAGGCCCTGTCTCTGTAACCTCTCCTTCAAATGGCCATTGAGGTTTTTTATTTTGTTTTATCCTTTTATGTCTGTTATGTGTTTATTTTTTATAATAAATGTACCTAAATCCAATATTCCGCATGATTTTTGACTTTGAATAATTTATGCTCAAAATTATTCTAACAAGACGAAACATCCTGATGCTGTTTTTATTGTTGCTGGCGACTTTAACCAGTGCAATTTACGGACTGTACTCCACAAATATTACCAGCATGTGGATATTCCCACCCGCAATAAAAGCACATTGATCATGTTTATTCCAACATAAGTGGCGCCTACAGAGCAGCACCCCGCCCCCACTTCAGACAGTCAGATCACATCTCATTGTTTATGCACAAACTCACCGACAAACTGTCTTCCCTTGACCTGCACCCCACTCTCTGTGACTGGCTAATTGACTTTCTAACTGGCAGGCCCCAGTCTGTCAGGATGGGTAACAGGACCTCAGCCAGCCTCATCACAAACACAGGTGTCCCACAGAGTTGTGTTCTCAGCCCCATCCTCTACAGCCTCTTCACCCATGACTGTGTTGCCTCCCACAAGGACAATATCATCCTAAAGATGACACAGCAGTGATAGGACGCATCACTGGTGATGACGAAGCATCCTGCAGGGGGGAGGTAGCCAACCTGGTGTTATGGTGTGAGGACAACAACCTCACCCTCAACACGGACAAGACAAAGGAGATGATAGTGGACATGAGGAAAGGGAGGAGGAGACCCCATCAGCCGCTGTTCATCTGGAAGCTTGAGGTGGAGAGGGTGAGCAGCTTTAAATACCTGAGCATCCACATCAGCAAGGACCTTAAGTGGACACACAACACCACAGAGCTGGTTAAGAGAGCTCAACAGCGACTGTACTTTCTGAGGAGGCTGAAGAAGTTTAGCATGTCCTCCAGGATCCTCAAGAATTTCTACAGCTGCATCATCGAGAGCATCCTGACCAACTACATCACTGCGTGGTATGGCAGCACCATTGCCCTGGAGCGCAAATGCCTGCAAAGAGTGGTGAAGACAGCAGAGAAGATCATCAGGACTCCACTACCCTCTCTGCAGAGCATCTACCACCGCAGAGTACAAAAGAGAGCTGACACCATTCTCCGGGACCCCACCCACCCCCAGCACAGACTGTTACCCTCAGGCCTGTCTACCCTCAGGCCGGAGGTACAGAAGTGTGAAATGCAGGACAATCAGACTGAAAAACTCCTTTCCCACTGCTATCAGACTCCTGAACAGATAACAACTCCCAAAACTCTGTAACACAGCTTTGCATATAGGAACTCTCACACCGGCTGCTAAATTTGCACACTGCTCACCTGTGCAGTAGATATAGTATCACCCGTCTGATGTCCATATCATCTCTGCTGCTACTTATCATGCACAGTCTACTGGTACTATCGTTACAGAAATAATTTGTAATTATACACTGCTTGTTGCACAATGCTCATTTGTACACTGTACATAAGTCTATGCCATCTCAGGTTCACATCAGGTTGCACAACGCTCATTTGCACACTGTACATAGGTTCATGCCATCTCAGGTTCACATCATCTCCGATATCAATATACCACTATCACTTTAGTCATCTAGTGAATTTTCACTTTCATTCCTCTGCCTAACTGTGTGTTGGTGTGTGTTATTAGCATCCATTAGTATTAGGATTGAGTTACTGTGTTAGGGTGTCATGACCTATTAGAATTATCGTTTCTGTACCTTTTACCTTGGCATTCGTTCGGAGAGCAAAGTAAGAATTTCATTGCTCAGGAAATGTAGCATTTCTTAACTGTGCACATGATAATAAAGCCTTTGAATTTTTCTTTTTCTGAATCTAAACACCACACTGGTAAGGTTAGCGAGCTTTAGAGAGTAAATTTAGCGATTCTTATTTTCAATGAGTGACTGTCTCAGCTTTAGAAAATTGATTAAACTGTTAGCATGTGGTGTTTATGTTAGTTTACCTGTCGCACAATAATCCCTCTTGGATGATGGCTGCTGATGGCTGAGCTGTTTCAGTTCTGCTGGCTAACATGTTAAGTGCACTAAATTAGTGACTCTCTTATCTTCCCTCTTTTTGCTGTGGCAATAGCAGCCCTCGTTCTGAATATTAGTGCATCTCAGTAAATTACAATACCATGATTTGTAATTTAATTTATAAAAGCTGTAACCACAATCATCAAAAATAAATTAAAACACTCTAAATGGACTTCCGGTTATGGCTGCCACGTAGGACGGACGTGTCTCGCTCTGCTCTGCTCCTGGAGAAAAAAAATCGGCAAATAACTCTCTCATTTGGGACAGAACGTATCCCAGCGTTTGGGCGAGGATATGTCGGCGAAGCCTAAGGCTGGAAAACCAGGAAAAGGAAAAAGCGAGCCGCCGAAACAGTCCAAATTAACGGACTTTCAGGTCTGTGACGCAGCAAACAGGGCTCCATATATGGCGGAGGAGGCTGGCAACGCTGCGATTTCTGCGGGGAATGGCGCAGATGCGCTGATGGCTGCCATGAGTTCAATGAGAGCGGACTTTTCCTCTAGATTTGATGGGATTATGACAGCGTTGGAAGGAATAAGAAAGGAATTGGGTGACTGTGTAGAACGAACGGCGCAGATGGAGCTCCGTCTCGCTAGTGCTGAAGATGACGTCACCCGTCTTCAATTAAAGGTGCGCACTTTGGAAAAAAAAAATAAATCTCTGGAAGATAATATTTTGGATTTGGAATCTCGGTCGAGACAGAATAATTTGAGGCTGGTGGGTCTTCCAGAGGAATCAGAAGGTCGGGACGTATGTTCCTTTCTGGAAAAGTGGATTCCGGAGGTGCTGGGCAGCGAGGAGTTGCAATCAGCAGTGGTTCTGGAAAAAGCACATCGCATTGGCCCACGGAGAGATAAGGGACCGCCGAGGACCTTAATTATGAAGTTTCTTAACAACAGAGACAGGATGAAGATCTTCAACGCTGCACGAGCTAAAAAAGGAGAGATTAAACACCAGGACCAGCAGGTGCGGTTCTACCCAGATTTGGCCACAGGAATCCAGCAATTGAGGAAGCAGTTTGATCCCGTACGTAAGGAGCTGCGCAACCTTGGGATTCGTCATGGTGTAATCTATCCTGCGAGACTGCTGACCACGTATGAGGGCAGAACCCACATCTTCAAGACCCCAGAGGAGGCGCAGGAGTTCATCAAGAAGATCAAAGAAGAAGAAGAGACTGGTGGGAGCTAAGCATGAACAAAATATAAGGTAGAATAATTAAGCATTTGCACAGGCATCTGACTGACTTGAAGTAAATAGTAAGTTTACAAAATATAGATTGTATTATATATTTAAAAAAAAAAAAAACAAAAACAAAACAAACAAAAAAAAAAAAAAACTATGATGTACAAAGTTGTTAAAAATTTTGGAGTTAAGTTGGAAAACTACAGAGGAGAGTTAATGTTACGTCATTAAAAGCAGTAGAGTTAGGGTGATTGGGAGGATGAAGAAGGAGTGGCTTAGGCTGTTCCCCGTGGGTGTGGAACGGTCGATGGCTATATCGGGAGACAGAATTTTTCTTTTGATTTTGGGGGGTTTGCCACAAGTGTGGGAAGGGGGAATTTGTTTGTGTGTAGTTTGTAGGATGAATGTTCAACCACTCATGTTTTTGCTTCTCTGTATGAGCATGTTTACACTGCAAGGTAATCCCAAACTCTCTATTGATCATGGACCAAAGTGTTAATCTTAATTTAACTTCATGGAATTGCAGAGGTCTACAAAATTTAAAAAAACTTAAACAAGTTATGAATAAAATAAAGGACATGGGTTCAAGAATTGTGTTTTTACAAGAAACTCATCTGATAGAGGAGGATGTTAAAAGAATTAGGAGTAGATGGCAGGGAAGTGTATTCACCTCTTCATTTTCATCCCGAGCCAGGGGAGTTATGACTCTCATACATAAATCAGTTCCTTTTCAAGTGAAAAATGTAATTGGAGACAAATTTGGAAGATATGTAATCATTCAAGGTTCTTTGCTATTAGAAAATATAAATCTTGTGAACTTATATGGTCCCAATATAGATGATCAGAAGTTCTTTGCTAATTTATTTCTCATCTTATCATCACTTACAGGGCAACATATAATAGCAGGGGATTTTAATTGTACATTGAATCCAGGTGTGGATAGATCAACAGGACTGGATTGTACGCACATTGGATGTAGGATGACTATTAATCATTTTATGAAAGAATTGAGATTGTTAGATATATGGAGAGAAATGAAACCACAAGTTAAAGCCTATTCTTGTTATTCCAGTACCTACAAGACATTCTCACGTATTGATTATTTTTTGATTTCCACAGAATTAAGGTCCAAGATTCAAAACTGCTTTTATGATAACATCGTGATCTCTGATCATGCACCCTGTTGTCTAATATATGTAGATAAAAAAATTGACAAAGGAATCAGGTAGATGGCAATTTCAGCATAAATGGCTTCAGGATGAGGAATTTGTCAAGTATATAGAAAAACAGATAGACGAGTTCTTTGACATCAATACTACACAAACATCAGCATGTGTAAAGTGGGAGGCTTTCAAAGCTTTTATTAGGGGGCATATTATTAGTTATACAGGATCAAAATCTAAGAAGACTCGAGAGGAGAGAGCTAAATTGGAACATAAAATAAAAAATCTTCAGGAAAAAGTGTATGCAGGAAGTGACCCAAGGTTGGAGAATGAATTACTGATTTTGAGAGCTGAATACGACAAAAAATCAGTGAATAGAGCTGCCTCGAGTCTTCTAAGATTGAAACAATCTTTTTATGAACAAGGTGAAAAATCAGGAAAATTATTAGCATGGCAGATTAAACAATTGGAAATTAAAACACCAATTACCAGTATTATAAGTAACGGACAGGTAGTTATAGATCCTTTAGAAATTAATAGAGCCTTTAGAGATTACTATGAAAAATTATATGATACCAAAAATGAACCTGATTTAACAAAACTAAATGGGTTTTTGAACAAACTATCTATACCGTGTATTCCAAATGAAAACAGGGAGATATTGGAGTCTAAAATTAGTCAAGAAGAAGTTGGGCTAGCCATTGATAATATGAAATCAGGAAAAAGTGCAGGACCAGATGGTCTTCCAGTTGACCTTTATAAAAAATTTAAGAATAAATTAATAAAACCTTTTTTGGAAATGGTTTTAGAAGCATTTCAAAATAATAATTTACCATCATACATAAATAATGCCTTAATTATACTGCTGCCAAAACCAGGTAAGCCCTCTAATAAATGTGAAAATATGAGACCAATAAGCCTATTAAACGCCGACCTTAAGATAATCTGTAAAATTTTAGCAAGACGAATACAAGAAATTTTACCAAATATTATTAATCGAGATCAGAATGGCTTTATAAAGGGTAGACAAGGCTTCCATAATGTAAGAAGACTATTTAATATTATCTATTTTAATAAAGAAGCACCGGATACAGCTCTCCTATCATTGGACGCCGAAAAGGCCTTTGATAGAGTTGAATGGCCCTTTCTTTTTGAAGTCCTACAAAGGTTTGGACTTGGAAATAATTTCATAAAATGGGTTCAAATAATATACAATAATGCTACAGCAGAAATCCTAACAAATAACAATATTTCAAAACCAATAAAAATCAATAGAGGATGTCGACAAGGCTGTCCACTTTCACCTTTACTGTTTACTATGGCAATTGAACCTTTAGCGATAGCGATACGTTTACATTCACAAATATATGGAATTAAAGTTGGACCAACAGAACATAAAATCTCCCTGTACGCCGATGATATAATTTTGTTTATGTCGAATCTAAAAAAATCAATTCCAACCTTGTTGAATTTAATAAAGAATTTTGGGGAAATATCAGGATATAAAATAAATAAAACTAAATCTTCAATATTAATGCTAAATGAGACCCAGAGAAATTACCCAGCTCCTGAGGCAAATCAATTCAATGTTGTAAATCAGTTTAAATATTTAGGAATCCAAATTATGCCTAAGCTAGAATTAGTCGCCAGTGTCAACTATGAAGCCTTAATGTCAGATATCAGTGAGTTAACTCAGAGATGGATGTCACTACCAATGTCGATGATCGGGAGAATCAATATACTTAAAAGTAATATTTTACCTAAAATACTTTATTTATTTCAATACATTCCCTTATCACCACCTTTAGATCTATTCTCAAGAATAAAAAAAAAGTTAGTGGAATTTATATGGAACAACAGGAGGGCTAGATTACGTCTGTCTTTATTATATTTACCATTTGATCGTGGAGGTCTGAAATGTCCAAATTTTATGTTGTATTATTGGTCGGCACAACTGAGGTCTATGACATATTATTTTTCATCAAATGATCTCCCTCACTGGACTGAAATGGAATCATACAATTTACCTTTACCTCTTCCCATATTCATATACTCAGATTCGGCAAAAAAATTACAAAAACAAGTTAAAAATCCATTTGTAAAGCATATGATCAAAATATGGTGTGAAGCTAAAAACTATTTAAAAGAACCACAGTTATTGTCACAATTTAGTCCAATATGGGGTAATCAATATTTTAAACCAGGGAGAGCGGACGCTGTATTTAAAGTATGGAATTTAAAAGGGATACAAAAGATTCAGGATTTATATTTGCCATGTGCAGACAACATAATGTCTTTTGAAGAGCTGAGGATCAAATTTAATCTCAATAGAACACATTTTTTTAAATATCTTCAACTTAGAAACTTTATTCGATCAAATCAAAATAAAGCTCTCACTCGACCTATTTATTCATCCTTGGAAAAAATGATGATGAAAGATAGTAAAAGAAAGGGTATTATTTCAGAGTTTTATAACTCATTGACACTATCTTCAAGTGAAAATTCACTGAAAAGATTAAACTACTGGAAAGAAGATCTGCAAATTGAAATTTCAGAGGAACAATGGGAATTGGCTTGTACAGAAGCTCAAACCAAATCAATAAATGCACGCCTTAAATTGATACATTTCAAATGGTTAATGCGGATGTATGTTACACCGGAGGAGTTAAATAGATATAACAAAAATATACCAGATACATGCACAAAATGCATGGAAAGTAAAGGAACCCTATTTCATTGTTTATGGGAATGTAGATTAATAAGAATGTTTTGGGAAGAGGTGAGGGTAACAATTGAAAAAATAATCTCAAAACAAATCATATTGAATCCTAAACTGGTTTTGTTGGGTCTGTACCCAGAAAAGCATAATTTCAATAAAAGTGAAAGAACATTCATAGACCTCAGTTTGCTTAATGCCAAAAAATGTATTGCACTATTATGGAAAAAGACTCATAGACCAGATGTGACTCAGTGGTTAAGACAGATGTTAACAAACCTTCCATTAGAAAGAATAACATATATACTGAAATCAAAGGAAATTGTGTTTGAGAATATATGGAGACCTTTTATTGATTATGTAAAAAATTTAAACATAACTCTTGAAGAAGAAGGTGAATGATGTGTGTGGACCTTGTAAATTCCAAACTGGTGAACATAATATGTATACTTATGTATTGGATTGTCTAGACTAAACAGAGGAGCATTGTTGAAGACTTGATTTTGTTGGTGGTTGTTGGTGTTTTTAGTGCATTTTTTTTTTTTTTTGTAGTACTTTAGTGTTAGTGTTTGATTGTTTGTATCATGTTTGTTAAAAAAAAAAAAAAAAAGGTTCAATAAAGATATTGTGGAAAAAAAAAAAACACTCTAAATATTTCACTGTATGTGCAGTGAAGGCTGACATTCCTGCACTGCAACTTAAAGGAAATTCCGCAGACTCTCGGTGCATCAGTCAGTGTTAACAGCCTTTTACAAATGTTTTATTGAATCCATAATCACTTTCAACATCACAGCCCGGTTCGGAGTACTGCCCAACATCAATCACAACCCAATGCATAAGACTGTCACATTGAGCAGCAAGATAATCGGACAGGAACAAATCACTAGTATTTACAACGGAATGACTAAAATAAAAGGAACACAAATAGCTTCAGACTCCACTCACACCCTCCACAGCCAACACACTCTTTTACCTTCAGGCCAAAGATTCAGCTCACTCACCTTCAAGACCAACAGAGCAATGTCGAGCTTTGTACCCACTTCCATTAGACTTATGAACAGCTGACTCACTCACTCACTCATTCATTCATTTTCATATTTACTATTACTATTTTTAATTCTTTCAATATGCATATAATATAATATCCTTTCAAATGCATTTTTGTGTATGTGGATGAGATGTGTGTGCACTGATGCTTTTTCCACAAATGGAGTTCCTCACGGAATAATAAAGTTATTTGATTTGAATTGAAAAGCATGTGGAAACTGTTATTTTGGACTGGAAGAAGTTCTTTTTATTTTTATCTGAAGCCTAATTGAACTTTTAAACTTCCAGACCCAGAAAGGTTTAAGATGGACTATTCTCTTTTTTACTTTTATGGATTTTAATGTTAGTCTAGTTTGTTTTGAACATGCAGTTACAACAGCTTTCCATGGTGCAACACAAGCTGCTATCTGAGTTTTTCACTTTGTTTAGGGGGTTTAAAGACTGCATTTTAATTTCTGTTATTTAATTCTGTTGCTTCAAAAACTTATTATTAAGCTGTCAAGTTCAAGTTTCCAACTTGTTTCATGGGTCGTTATTCTGTTTAGCTATGGGAACTTTTTATAATGGGCTACATTATATTAAGACAGAGACTGACAACAAAGTGATTTTCGCAGGTGTGCAGGCTTAAACAGGTGAGGTCAAACATGACATGGAGTCCCAAACATGAGCCATGCCACAAGGAAGCAGAAATGGTGGACATGACAGAAATAACAGCGATTAGTCAAATAATCAAAAAAATAATTGCTAGATCAGTCGACTACAAAATAATCATTAGTTGCAGCCTTATTGCACACACAGACACATGCCCACATACAGGTGAACACACTCACACCAACGGAGAGAGAGAGCGCATGGGAAAGCATGTTGCGTCAGCCAACTGAGAAACAGAAAAAAATATCTGCGTTTTTTAAACACACCCAGGATGACAAAGATTGCAACACTAGCTCTCCTGCTAGTAGCAGCCAAAGTAGCTCTCCTGCTCTGAGATCAAGTGTAGAAAAAATCCCAAGTGCTGCACGCCCTACCCCCAACAAGCATCAAAAGTCCGGTCATCACAGGATGACAGGTTTTGACCCAGAACATCTTGCAGCCTGCATGCGAATCTCAATCAATGGGCCAGATGTGTTAGGCTTCCCATATCAAGAGGCTCTTGAAATGTTCTACCAGAAGCCCAGAAAAATACACTGCAGTGACAAAACGGTTGTTATCAAAAGAAATTTGAACACCATGATTTCTCTAAGAGTATAACTGCTCCCAAAGGTTTTTTGTTTGAAACAGATAAAGCCACGCTCCAACTGATGTTTAGCCAGGATTTATTTTGTCACAGCAAGCACATTTTCTTAGCTGGACCTCCGACCAACCACCGTGAAAAACTACGGTGAAAGAACAAAACAAAAAATACATTTTAAAATTTATCACAACCAAAAATAATACCTCCACATTCTCACAAATACACATTACATACCGTGTGCGCCTTCTGTCCAAACATTTAGGAGTGGTTAGAGTCCATTTTCTTTAGTTTTACTCAGGGCTTTAGGAGCTTCTTCTCTCTGTGCCCGAGTCTGCAGCTTCTTAGCTTCTCTCTCTGCTAACTGAGCACGTGAGCACTGTATGCTAGTTTACGCGCTCTCTTCTACCACTGGGTTGCATGTCATTTGCCGTCCACTAGATGGCAGCAGTAACGTAACACAGGTGTAAATCAACTCTTAGATGGGTATTACAATATATAAACAAACAAACAGTAAAAGAAAAACATTCTTTACTGCGACATCTACACTGCCACCAAAATTACAAAGGTTAATTTTACACACAAAATAAAACTTGTAATTTTCCAAAAACATTAACCTTGGAACCATATCCTTGTTTCACATCTCAGAAACCTTTTACTTAAGTGGACTCATTTTGCACTAGTACCACTAGCTTCTGAACCGGACGCTCAAGAAAAGATAACTGGTTCACACGTTCACCTTTCTTCCCTAAATCTCTTTGTCCCATTTGAATCTTAACCTTTCGAACCAATCCGTCATCATCTTCTTTCGCTTTTACAACCCTTGCCAGTTTCCATTCATTTCTGGGAATATTCTCTTCTTTAACTATCGCTACATCTCCAACTTGTACATTTCTTTTGGGCAAATGCCACTGCTGTCTTAGGCTTATGTTGGTTAAGTACTCTTTGCGCCATCTGTGCCAGAATTGTTCCGATAAGAACTGTACCCTCCGCCATCTCTTTCTGGCGTACAAATCCTCTCTAACAAAATTGCCTGGAGGTGGTAGTGGCACTGACTCTTTCATTGTGAGTAAATGATTGGGCGTCAGAGGTTCTGCACTTTTTGGGTCATTTATAGTGTTGGTAGTAAGCGGACGACTGTTAATGATAGACATGGCCTCATAAAAGAAGGTTCTTAAGGAGGTGTCATCAAGTCTTCCTGCGGCTTGGGTAAGAACAGAACTCAAAACATTTCTGACAGTTCTGATTTGGCGTTCCCAAACACCGCCTCTGTGACTCGCTTCAGGAACGTTCATTTGAAAATCACATTGGTTGTTAGCTGTCATATCCGGCTCTAGGGAGCCGGGCAATCAGAGCCACGGACAAGCCAGTGAGTCGTGATATTTTATTCAGGGAAAAGGGGAAGGGATGAGGAGAGCACAGATACTCATGCAGACGTACACTCACAGGTTGCACAGCGCAGAGGTAAGCAGCTCGTACCGGACGTGGGGGTAACAAGACGTACATACTCACAGCGGGATACAAACACAGGAATGCTGCAAGAGGAGTATAAGCTGACACCAGACGAAGGGGCTTCAGCTTAGCAATGTGTTTATGTCGCAGCCCCGAGTCATCGAGGCTGCTCCTATTTATCCTCATTGGCAGCGCCCCAGCTGATGAAGACTAATTGGCCCCAGCCGTCCATAATGCTGCCAGCTGGGGGCCAGCTGAGACGCTGCTCAATGGGAAGCAGGGATGAGGGAAAACATGGGCTGAGTGCCGAGACGGCATCTCAACCCATGGTGACAGAGCCCCTCCCTCAAGGTCGGGCTCCTGAACGACCAGGAACATCCCAGCCCCCCCCCCCCCCCCCCACCTAGCGTGGGAGGAAGGGAGGCGGACCGGAGGGGAAGAAGCCAAGGGAAGGACAACACCAATGGGGCAATGTAGGGTAGCGGGAAAGAAAAACCCAAATACAATACTGACAAAACAGAATAATTAACCCAGGTACAGATGGGGAGAAGAACTGGGTCAGCACGCCGGTTACATACTACCCAGAGAGTACCAACCATGCGTGACCCAGAGCAAGGAAAAAAGAACCACCAAAAAGGTACAGGGCAAAAAATGCTGAGTACGGTTAAATAAAGGGGAACCTATACACAGCGCTAATTTAAGTACATACACACAGTCACCAAGAAAAGTGAGGGTGACTGGAACAAATAACAATTATAGAGCATGGTGTTACGAAAAACAAGGCACATGACTATAATGAACCAACAGGACAAAAAAGAAATACTGAGTGCAGGCAAAGAAAAACCCACACACACGAATATATAAATACCCAGTCACCTAAAGAAATGAAAGTGACTGGAATAAATGGATAACTGCAGAGCATGGTGTTACGGAAAACAAAACATAACTCTACAATACAAAAAACGAGGCTAAAAACATGGCACAAAAAGTAAAATGCTGAGCATGAGCGATGGAAAACAGCACTATAAAAACGAATCCACCAACAGGACAAAACATTACACCCGAGTGACCTTAATAACAAAAGAAAAAGTGACACCCGAGGTGATTGGCAGGCAGAGTCCAAAAATGGCCGAGATGGCTCCGGAGATCTCCCCGCCCATTGTCCAGCTGGCGAATCAGGGAAAGAGAAGTGTTCGGACGGCGAACTCTGGACCCAGATCCCAGGAATCCAGTCCACCGGCAGCCGAACCAGGCTGCCCAGACGGAAACAGACCAGTGGGGGGAACCAGATCACCGAACCGAAAGTTGTGTGGGTCGGGTCGTCGACCCGCATCACTCAACCACCAGGACCGTTGAGACGGGCGAAGGATCAGAGCGGATCCCGGTGGAAGAGGCTCAGGGGAGAGCCGATGACGAGGGCGGCGGGCGTCAGGCCGCAGGAAAACGGCCACCTCCTCACCGGACCTGGACAATACTGGGGCAGCACCCACGTCGGACCCCGATCGGGCCTCAGGCGAACCCACGTTGGACCCCGACTGGGTCTCGGGCGAACCCACGTTGAATACTGCACCAGAACCGACCTCCAACGTTGAACCCGGACCCTCCAGCACCACGAGGAACAGCAACTCCTTGCCGGTGACCCTGGAAGAAGGCTCAGAAGAGAAAACAGAACCGGGATCAGGATCACCGGCAGCGCCAGAACCCGGCGAGACGAGCTCAGACGCAGCGGACGGCTGCACCCGGCTCGTCTCCCCTGGAGATAGGCTGAAGTGCTCGGGGATAAAAAGAGAGAAAAGAAAGGAGAGCACTCGCCTGATCTCGGGTTCTGACGCCGTCCAGGACTGCGAAGATCCAGGATCCGTCGTCAGGAGGTCGTTGTCAGGCTCCCATCTAGCCGCGTCGGGCCCCGCAGCCAGCACGATGGTCAGCGCAGCTTGAGATCCCTCCAGCTCAGGTAACCCCGCCGACGATCCACTCGGCGTGAAGCCAGAAGAATCTTGTCCCGCCGGACCGAACCGCTCCTCCGTGGAGACCCGGGGACGCTCAGTCGTCGGCGTAGACTCCACGCAGCAGTCAGTCCCCCTCCTCCGTCCGCAATGTAGCTGCGGAACCACAGGCCCTCTCCATATCCCACCACGTTGACCCGGAGCCGGGGACCGCTCGGCGGAGAGAGACACAGAGGATGCGGGATTAGGCATACAGGTTACAGCAGGTGGGGAGAGTTCAGGGAGCTGCGAACCCTGAACTTCTCCTCCAGGGATGTGACAGAGCAAATCATTAAGCAGGTGTGAAAAAACAATGACTTGCCTGCCCCCTGGAGGTTGAGTATCGCCTGCTGTAGTGGATTCTGCTTCTTCCTCTCCCCGCCCGGCGATAACGGAGGACCCCCCGGGAATTCGTCTGAGGGTCGCTCGCGTTGTCACCAGCAGAGAGCTCACCAGGCCGGGATTCCAGGCACACACAGCGGTCAGGAAGCGCGTCGAGGAGGAGGGGGAAACAGCCGGGGTGAGCCAGCCCGAATGTCCAGGAATGACAGCGGGGGAACGAGGCTCAGGGGACGAGGCTGTAGAATCTCCACACTGACGAGGCGAAGGGATGACAGCTGCGTGGGAGGAACGGTCCTGACGATGACCCAGAACTGGATCCGGACGAGGTTCGTGCAGAGGTGACTCGGCGATGTGATGACGACTACTCCCAGGGGACGAAGCGAGGGGGAAACCCAGGATTCGCCGCTCCAGATCGGAGATCGAGACGAGGAAGGCGTCGAGCACGGGAAAGCTTCGTAGCCCTGAAGTCCTCACCATCAATCTCACTGCCGCCGCCACATGCCTTAAGGTGGTGACAGGAAACACAGTAGAGCTCGCGACAGCCACTCGACCCCGGACATAACTGCTGTCAGCTGCGGCTCCTAGAAGGGAATCCCGAGTGACGTGGCGCAGGTCGGGGGAAGTCCTCTGGTTGGCGCGAACTCCTGGACTGGAATGGCGGCAGGAACGGGACTCCGAAGCGGGGAAAGACGTCGCCCACTTCGACTCCCTGCCGGGATTTCCATCCACCCCGTGGAGCTTCTCTCGCTGTGTACCTGCAGCGTCTATCCTGGCACTGTCCTCCAGATGGTACAGAGAGTGAGGGTGACAGTCCAGGAGTTCCTCAGCACGGCCCAGATGCCAGCGTCTCGCGTTGGAGGCGTCGTGCAGGGTGAAGAATGTCCCGTCGACAGCCTCCGAGATGGACCTTAGCTCGTCGCCCTGGCGCCGGAAGTGACTCCTGGGAAACGGCATGCTAGCAGCGCTGACGCTCGGACAGAAAGGTACATTTCCACAGCGACTCACGGCCGCCGGTAGCTCTTCTGGCTGCGACATACTGTCATATCCGGCTCTAGGGAGCCGGGCAATCAGAGCCAGGGACAAGCCAGTGAGTCGTGATATTTTATTCAGGGAAAAGGGGAAGGGATGAGGAGAGCACAGATAGTCATGCAGACGTACACTCACAGGTTGCACAGCGCAGAGGTAAGCAGCTCGTACCGGACGTGGGGGTAACAAGACGTACATACTCACAGCGGGATACAAACACAGGAATGCTGCAAGAGGAGTATAAGCCGACACCAGACGAAGGGGCTTCAGCTTAGCAATGTGTTTATGTCGCAGCCCCGAGTCATCGAGGCTGCTCCTATTTATCCTCATTGGCAGCGCCCCAGCTGATGAAGACTAATTGGCCCCAGCCGTCCATAATGCTGCCAGCTGGGGGCCAGCTGAGACGCTGCTCAATGGGAAGCAGGGATGAGGGAAAACATGGGCTGAGTGCCGAGACGGCATCTCAACCCATGGTGACATTAGCAAGATAAACCCCTATCCTGTCTTTGTCAAGCTCAAGGAGACCTTTCTCAAACTCGTTCTTAGCTCCGACAAAGTTTGTACCTTGATCAGATCTAATTTGTCTCACTGCTCCTCTGATTGCTATAAAACATCTCAATCCATTTATAAACGCATCAGTGGTGAGATCTTCCAACATCTCGATGTGAATAGCTCTGGAGCTTAAACACGTAAACAAAAGACCATAACGCTTACATTCTTTTCGACCTTGTTTCGTGTAAAATGGACCAAAACAATCTAACCCTGTATGTGTGAAAGGGGGCGAGGGATCTACTCTGTCAGCCGGCAGGTCAGCCATACGCTGTTCTTCTGTTGGCCCTCGTACCTTTCTGCATACAACACAACCTTTGATGTGTCTGGCCACTACCTTACTGGCACCTACAATCCAATAACCACTGGCTCTGAGTGCATTCAGTGTTTGGCCTCGACCTTGATGTTGTGTTTTCTTGTGACAATGATCAAGAATCAGATGTGTGTCAATGCCTTCCTTAGGAAGAATGACTGGGTGTCTCAGTTCAAATGACGCTGAGGATTTTCTCAACCTGCCTCCTACTCTAAGTAAGTCATTTTCAACAAAAGGATCAAGTTGGTACAGCTTGTGACTCTTGGGCAATTTGTTTGCTCTAGTACACAACTGTTTAACCTCTTGTTCAAAAGCTTGTCTCTGTGTTGTCCGAATAAGCGCTGAAGAAGCTGCTTGTCTCTCCTCAACACTAATGGGCTTTGATCTGTCTCTTTTAGTAAGTCTCTTTATCTTTGCAACAACATTAACTGCTGTGTCCCAGTCTGAGAACCTAGAGAACCTCTCAAGAAAAACCTCACTCTCTAAGGCAGTAGTTGCTAAAACTTTAACTTCAGGGTCTCCTACTAAAAGCTCTGGGGAATGTGGTTGTGTGACAAGCTCTCGTTCCCACAGAAATCTCGGTCCTTTGAGCCAGTTTGAATCTATGAGTTCTGCCACCTTGAGACCTCTAGAAGCATGATCTGCTGGATTCTGATCAGTTTCTATGTAGAACCATTGTTTTGGATCTGTAAAGTCTCTGATTTTCTGAACTCTGTTGGCGATGAAGACATGAAAGCGCCGAGCATCGTTTTTAATGTACCCGAGCACTACTTGGGAATCAGTCCAGAAAAACTCTTCATCTATCTTCAGCTCAAGCTCTGCTCTTAGAAAGTTACTTACTACGGCAGAAACTGCTGCTGCAGTAAGCTCAAGGCGCGGTATTGTGACAACTCTAGTGGGGGCCACTCTAGCCTTTCCCATAACCAGAGCACAGTGTACTTTGTCTTCTGCAACAATCCTTATGTATGAACATTGTCCATAGCCACTGCTGCTTGCATCTGAGAAATGATGCAGCTCGATCTTTTGCAACGTGCCTGTGTTCTTAGGAATGAAGCAACTTTGTATTTGAATATTTGGTAGATTTTCAAAATCATTTAGCCATGCTTTCCATTTGGCCTCCAATGCAGGGGGAATAGGTTCATCCCATCCTATGCCACGTTTGCACATTTCCTGTAGCACTTGTTTTCCAGTTAAAATGTACGGAGAGAGAAATCCCAATGGATCATAAACGCTTGCAACCGTTGCCAGGATTCCTCGTCGTGTAGCTGACCTTTCTTTGAGAATGACATTGAAAGAGAGCATGTCTGCCTCAACATCCCATTTCACCCCCAAAACATTTTGCATTGGAATGTCAGAGTAGTTTAGGCTCACATCTTTGCCATTACTAGCACGCTCCGACTCTGGTACAACTTCCAAGACCTCCCTTTTGTTGCACACAAATTTGTGAAGCCGCAGCTTGCCTTTTGCGCAGAGCTCTTGTGCCTGAACGACCAACTGTTTTGCCCTTTGGACTGAGTCGACACTGATTAACCCGTCATCCACGTAAAAATTTTTGTAAATGAAGCTGGCTGCCAATGGATAGTCCCTTTCATGTTCATGAGCAAGATATTTCATGCCATAGTTCGCACATCCTGGCGAAGATGCTGCTCCAAAAATGTGAACACGCATGCGATACTCTTTGGGCTCTGTACTAGTGTCCCCATCCTGCCACCACAAGAACCTTAGGAAATCCCTATCTTCAGGAGTGACGTGGAAGCGGTGGAACATTTTCTCTACATCACATGTAATGGCGATCTGGTGTTCTCTAAATCTGCAGAGTACGCTTGTGAGAGCATTGGTCAAGTCTGGGCCAGTGAGGAGGTGGTCATTTAAAGAGGTGTTCTCAAATTTTGCAGAGCAGTCAAACACGACTCTTATTTTCTCTGACTTTCTCGGATGATATACCCCATGGTGAGGTATATACCATGTGTAACCATTTGCAGGTGTGCCAACTGCTTCTTCCGCATCACCATCCTCAAAGACACTGTTCATGAATCTCACATAGTCTTCTTTGTACTTTGGAATTCTTTCCATCTTTGCTATCAGATGTCTCAGCCATGTTATTGCAAGCTGTTTATTATTTGGAAGCTGTGGACGTTCTCTGAAAGGTAAAGGCATTTCCAAATGGCCTTCTTCATTAAAATGTATGGTTTTGTGCAACATCTGCAAAAACTGAATGTCCTCTTGTGATATGTTTCCTTCTGTAGGATTTGTGTCCTTAAAATCTGTTTCCAGTACTTTAATCACCGAGGAAGGTGTGATAGATGGCAACTCTTTGAGAGAAACACGATGGCACGCTCCCGCCACCTCTGCTGAACTTGTCCAAGGCTTAATAGATCCCACAATACTCCAACCTAAGTCTGTTTTAACTGCATAGGGATCATAGTCATTGCCTGGTATTACCTTTCTTGGTTTCAGAGCTCTCGCACAATCGTAACCAATCAGAAGTGCTGCAGGACAATCTAGCAACTCTGGCATCTCTCCTGTGATACTTTGGAGATCTGTCCAAGCTTTGGCAGTTTCATGAGTGGGAATACTGTCTCGTTCAAGAGGAATGTACTCACGAGTGTAAGCAGGGGGTAACTCAATGTAGTCTTGTGAATAATACCCTCTTACTTTCAGTCCATCCACTCTGTGACTCTGTACGAGTGTTCCTCTGTTTGTCATTGTTGTCAGTTTCAACTTGACTGGTTCTGTGAACACTTGAATCTTTTCACAAACATCATGGACAATAAACGTGTTGCTGCTTTGAGTGTCTAGCAGTGCGTAAACCAGGATTTCAAGTCCATTACCTTCTGTGCAAGATAGCCACACTGGTACAATCATCGAAGTCCGATCGCTACTGTCCACTGTCACATTGTTTGACACCGCAGAAGCGTTTTCCTCTGTTAGTGGCGTTTCCAGTTTGTCTACTCGTGGACGATCCTCATGAAGTGGTGTAGGATGACCTTTCCTGCAAACATTACAAGTAGCCTTTTGACGACAATTTTTTGAGAAGTGGCCAACTCTAAGGCAACTAAAACACATGTTATTTTCAGTAATGAACCTTTTCTTCTCCTCTAGAGGCATCTCAGAAAATTTATCACATTTGTAAATAAAGTGACTTTGCTTACAACAAATGCACTCGATTTGCCTTTTACTCTGAGCTGCAGGATTAGGTTTGAATCTCTTGTGACTCGGAGTTGTGTTTGCAGTCTTTGTATTTTTGGTCACTTCTGTTGTAGTAGTTAGGATACTAGCCTTTAGACGTCTTTGTTCTTTGTCTGGTTTGTCAAATGTACGTAATGCAAACAGGGATGAGACTGGGTTGCATGCTATGCGTGCTTCTTCAGCCACAAACTCAGCAAATTCAGCAAAACCTGGATATTCGTTTCCTTCATCCAGTAGTTTGGTCACATGTCTATTCCATCGAGTTGTTGCCCAGTCTGGAAGTTTGAGGAGTATTTTTTGATTTTCCTCACAATCATCTAAGACCCTGAGTCCTTGTACATGGGGCATAGCGTTTTTACATGAAATGAGGAAATCGCTAAACTCTCTCAATTTCAACGAATCCTTTGACCCAATCTTCGGCCAACTGCTTAGTTTTCCCCTGAAAGCTCTCTGAACTACAAAGGGATGGCCATAACGTTTGCTCAAAGCTTCCCAAGCCTGTGTATAGGCTTCCTCATCACTTCTGTAAAACGTCCCTTCTAATACACTAAGTGCATCTCCACTTATATACCCTTTTAAATAGAAGAGTCTATGTGCTGGATCTACACAACTTGTCTCTATGAGAGCCTTGAAGCAAGTGCTCCACTCCAGGAACTTGAGCGGGTCCCCACTAAACACAAATGGTTCAGGTGCTGGAAGTCTAGTCATAGTTAACGACTCTTTCAACGCTTGAACTAGAGAAACTTCACTATCATTTGGCAGTATCTTGTTGTCTATGCTCTGCGGGACTGACATGTTTTGAGAAGTCCTTTTACTAATCACAGGGAAAGTAACTGGAGCAGAATTTTGGAAAACTTGTGGGCGTGGGAAGCTGTATTGCTGTATAGGAAGCTGACTTGAAGTGACCTTCATTTCACTTTCTCTTATTTCAGCATTCACCTTTAATTCCTCTTCAGCATATACATTGTATTCTGCCTCTATTGCCTCCAGATCTCTTTGACTTTCCAACATTTTTAGCTTTTCCTGCTGAGCTACAATCTCTTGTCTCTGGGCTGAGATTTCCCTTTCTCTATTTATTTCAGCTCGTTTTGACGCTAAGCGCGCTGCTGCTTCTGCTCGTTTTGCAGATACAAGAGTCCCTTGTTCACTGATATTGTTATATTGGCTCTTTTCAGCTCTTGATACTGTTGATCCATATATTGACTTTGCGTCCTCTCGTTGCAATAATAGACGGAGTGATTCTTTTACAGCTTGTGCATCAAACTCCTTATCCACATCTGCATAACGCCTTTTCAAAAGTACAATGATCTCAGTGGAGACAGAACTGCAGTTGTCCATTTTTCTCCTTAGATCCTGAGATGGTGTGGTCAGTGCACGCAATGCTAAATAGCCTTGTTTTAACTCTGACTCACAATTTTCAACCTTTTGAATCATGTTGCCCAACTCAGCTTTAGCGCAGTGTACTTTCAGTTTGGACCTTACGAGTTGAACCTCTGCTTTAAAGTGCAAATATGTTGACATAAACTTTCTTTCTTTACTCATTATGTCATCCCTTTTAAGCTCTAACATTTTCTCAGTTAGGTGTCTATCTCTTTCTGAACGCCTCAATTCTGTTTCAACTTCTGATACGGGTTGGGGTTGACCTATTTTGTGTATTTCAAGATCTGCACAGATCTCCCCTAAACGTGTTTCAAGTTGTTCTCTTTGTGCATCTTCAAGATCAGTCTGTAGTGTAGCTTCTAACTGAGCCTTTTCCCTTTCTAAAGCTTCAATAACTTCCTCCAAAACACGAGTGTCTGGAATACTTGGATCCATATCGAAGTATTATTTTACAGTAAATCTGAAATATTTCACAATGAAAATAAACAATCAGTGTCACAGCACAGAATGAACTTAAAACATATTCACAACCTTTTACTTTAACTCTTCTCTTCAATGTTCGTTTTCTTGGTATTATGGTTGATATATTAAACTCTGTAGATACAGTCTGACCTGGTATCCCAGAGACACTGTAGTTTACTGAAAACTTGCGTGGTGTTGAGCTGAAGCTTTAGGCCTTCTTCCATATTCAGCTGGAAAGGCTGTAGAAGTTTGGGTGTCCAGCTTCTGCAGGATCCCAGAGGCTGACTTCCATGTGGGTCTTGTTCCCTCAGAGCATGGTCTCACCGAAGCCACCCCGCTCTCTCGTTGTTATGTCGCCGCTCTGTCGCCGACTGGCCTCCGCGTTGTTCCCTTGTTGTCAGCAGCATTAGACACGTGCTCCTTCACCGGCAGCATGCAGACCACATGGCACCAGCGGGACACGTTTTTCACTATAACTGCTCCCAAAGGTTTTTTGTTTGAAACAGATAAAGCCACGCTCCAACTGATGTTTAGCCAGGATTTATTTTGTCACAGCAAGCACATTTTCTTAGCTGGACCTCCGACCAACCACCGTGAAAAACTACGGTGAAAGAACAAAACAAAAAATACATTTTAAAATTTATCACAACCAAAAATAATACCTCCACATTCTCACAAATACACATTACATACCGTGTGCGCCTTCTGTCCAAACATTTAGGAGTGGTTAGAGTCCATTTTCTTTAGTTTTACTCAGGGCTTTAGGAGCTTCTTCTCTCTGTGCCCGAGTCTGCAGCTTCTTAGCTTCTCTCTCTGCTAACTGAGCACGTGAGCACTGTATGCTAGTTTACGCGCTCTCTTCTACCACTGGGTTGCATGTCATTTGCCGTCCACTAGATGGCAGCAGTAACGTAACACAGGTGTAAATCAACTCTTAGATGGGTATTACAATATATAAACAAACAAACAGTAAAAGAAAAACATTCTTTACTGCGACAGCTACAAAGAGTTTGTCATTGCCGACCTTCCCGCTGTTCTCTTCCACCCCCCATAAAGCTGTAAACCTAGGGGAAACACCGAACTGGTAATGGTTTTGCAAAATTGTTCCTGAGCCCATGTGGTAATATCCTTTACAGAATGATGTTGGTTTTTAATGCAGTGTCACCTGAGGGATGGAAGGTCATGGGCATTCAGTGTTGGT
This sequence comes from Pholidichthys leucotaenia, assembly GCA_020510985.1. NCBI lineage: Eukaryota > Metazoa > Chordata > Actinopteri > Cichliformes > Pholidichthyidae > Pholidichthys > Pholidichthys leucotaenia. The sequence continues at coordinate 35,297,972 of CM035845.1, read as the reverse complement.
TTTCAGCCTTGCCACTTGCATGCAGAAATTTCTCCAGATTGTCTGAATTTTTTGATGATATTATGGACTGTAGATGATGAAATCCCTAAATTCCTTGCAATTGTACCTTGAGAAATGTTTTTAAACTGTTGGACTATTTCCCGACACAGCTATTCCCAAAGTGGTGAATCTCACTGTTATGTCTGAAATAAGCGAACCGTAAATCATTTTATGTTGAACAACAAACTGCACTCTATTGAGAATACAGTCAGCATAAATACACGGGCAGCAGCCCACCTCACGTCATCCCGTCTGACGGCAGACACCGGCTACAGGAATCCCCGAAGCACAAACCCTCCCAAAGTCACATATCAACCCCCCCCCCCCAAAAAAAAATCAAAACTCCAAATTTCCCCCTTGCCAAAAAAAAAATAATCAGAACATATTCTAACTAGAAAAGCACTCGGAGAGCGCAGACCTCCGCCAAGCGCCACAGTTCCCCCCATACAGTGTTTTACATCATAAATATTAATCCTACATTTATTGTGTGTATGTTTTCAGATTCCTTGACCATGAAAACATATGAGTAGCAAGTGGATTCACATGGATAGGATTAGTGGTTCAGTAGTTATTCAGGAAAATCGCATTTCGCATAATGGCGGTTTTCCGGAGTTTTGCAGATCACCACCAAAATGTAATCATCTGTAGGATACCCCATTTCTGACAATCTGTGAAAATTTCATGAAAATCCGTCCATAACTTTTTGAGTTATCTTGCTAACAAACAAACAAACCAACGCTGATGAAAACATAACCTCCTTGGCGGAGGTAATCAGCAATTAGCTAGTTAGCCCTCCCCAATTTGGTATAATAATAAACTCACATTATCGACATTCTTATCTAACACACACTTTAACATTATCATGTATTCAAGAACAGTCAATATATCAACCCACCCTCTTTTTTTTTTTTTTTTTTTTTTTTTAAACACAAACTGGGGCTGCAAGGGCTGCACGGTGGCACAGTGGTTAGCACTGTGGCAGCACAGTTTTACCCTCGGCCGGGGGAGCGCGGGGATCATGGGTTCGATCCCAGCCCCCGACCAACAGTGATCTGTGTGGAGTTTGCATGTTCTCCCCGTGTCTGCGTGGGTTTACTCCGGGATTTCTCCGGTTTCCTCCCACACGCCAAAAACATGCAGGCTAGGGAGTTAAGGGGCGCTTGCGCACGCAGCGACCGGCAGCTGGTGGCTTGTCACCAGACTGCAAAACAAATCTACCTACGGGTACAAATAAGTAACAAAAAAAAAAAAAAAAAACCTCAGAACAAAACCCTAACTGGACACTTGGGTAGACTGCCAAGATGCCCGCATGTTGAGGTGGATTATTCTGTATTATTCCTGACCCAGTCCAACACTCCGAGCCCGTGTCCTTTCGTACTGTGTTTCCTGTCGAACCGCTTCTTCATTTGACGCTGCTGTTCGAGCACCCGCCCCCTCGGCGATGCCCTGTCTGCCAGAGAGGTCATTGTGGGAGGTCACAAATGGTCCAGAGGGAGGCGTAGTTCACACCCCAACATGAGCTTCGCTGGTGAGCACCCTGTCACGGCATGAATAGTCACCCTATAATGGAGTAGTTTGCTTTGAAGAGCATCGGAGAACTTAAAACCGTCTGCCAGGTGCGCCATTAGCCCATTTTTTAAAGTCTTATTGAATTGTTCCACCCCCCCCCTCCCATTTGCCTGTGGATGGTAGAAAGTGGTCTTTATGTGTTCCATGCCCCTCTCTCCCAAAAACACCTCAAACCCCCCTGAGATGAATTGTGGGCTGTTGTCTGTTGCAATGGCATCCGGAATACCCCAACAAGGAAACAGCGAAGTGAGGAAACTAATGACCACGTCGGTTGTGACCAAGCCAGTGGGCATCACCTCCGGCCATTTTGAGTGCAGATCATAGGCTACCAGCAGGAAACGTCCATTCGCAGGGGCCATGTGTAGTTCATCACAAATGTCCAGCTGGATGTGTTTCCAGGGGCCCGCCGGATACTGTAACAGTTGCAAAGGTGGGGGCGGGGCATCCCAGTTTTCCCGCTCTCCAGGCACGGTACACAGTCTTTCACCATAACTTCAATAGCCTTGTCGATGCCGGGCCATGAGACCGAGTCCCTGCAGTGCTGTTTCACTCTAACCACCCCCAGGTGGCCCTCATGAAGCATGGCCAAAACACGAGCCCTCAGTGACTCCGGAGCCACTGTACAATGTCCTCTCGTCACGCATACGTCGTTCCAACAGCTCAACTCATCCTTGACCCTGTGAAAAGATGCCAGTTCCCCCTTCATCTTCGTGGGTTATCCCTTCCTGGATGAATGAACGTAGTTGCAATAAGGTTGGATCCTGCTCCGACTCTGCCTGAAGTTCCTGGAGAGAGACAGCATTCCGGAGGGGGTCGTGTGACGTGTTGATCAGTTCCACCTCCAGGGGGTCGCAGTCACTAGTTTGTCCAGTGTTGGGTGTGGCACAGGACAGGAGATCCACCACTACATTCTCTCTGCCCGGGGTGAACTGAGTAGTGAAGTTGTATGCCCGTGGCCTCTTGGTCCATCTGTGAATCCACAGAGGTTTGTGTCCCGACCCGAACTTTTTCAGCAAAGTCGTCAAGGCTCTGTGGTCCATTTGCAGCATGAAGTGTTGTCCATAGAGGTAAATGTGCCATCGTTCTCATGCTCAAACACATGCGAGTGCTTCTCTTTCGCCCACCGCATACTGTTGTTCTGCCAATGTAAGGGACCTCAATGCGAACACTACCGGGCGTTCCGTTCCATTTTGAAGTTGAAACATGACTGCACCTATCTCCGAACCTGACGCGTCACACGTTACAAAAGTGGTACACCGTGGGTGAAAGTGAGCCAACACCGATGGGAAAGTGAGCTGAGATTTCAGTTTGGAGATGGTAGCTGAGCAGGCCGAAGTCCACTCTCATGGCGCATCCTGCTTCAGGAGGGTATGGAGAGGTTCTATTGTTTTCGAATAACGGGGAATGAAACACCCATAAATATTCACCATGCCCAGAAACAATGAGATTTGTGCGGGTGTTGAGGGGTCCGAAAGTTGCAGGACTGCCTCCACATTTGAGTGCAGAGGGCTCAGGCCATCAGCGGACAGATTAAAACCCACAAACTCGATGGCATCCGCTGCAAAGATGCACTTTTCTTCATTGAGCGTGACATCCTGATTTAACAGCACCTCCATTACCCTTCCCAGGCACTCGTTGTGGGCGGCTCGTCACGCACCATGCACCACAATGTCATCCAGATACACCACCACACCCTGGAGGCCCACGAGAATTGTGGCCATAATTTTTTGGAAACAGCTCGGGGCTGAGCTGAGGCCAAAAGGCATGCGGATGTATCTAAAGACATCCATGTAAGTCACAAACTCTGTCAGGTTATGGCTAGCTGAGTGGAGAGGTACCTGTAGGTAGCCCTGGCGGAGGTCCAGCTTTGAAAACACCTTGGAACCGCTGAACGTTGCAGCGAGCTCTTCCATGGTGGGCAGGGGGTATTTATTTGGAATGACTGCTTTGTTGACCATCCTGAGATCGATGCATGGCCGTATGCCACCTGATTTCTTCTTAGCCACCACGATATTGGAGATCCATGGTGAGGCATCCACTTTTTCGATGATGCCGACGTTCAAAAGTTTGTTCAGTTCAGCCATGATGTCGTCCCGCAGGGCAAGGAGTAGCCGGCAAAGGGGTTGAAGTTTGGGTGTCACCTTCGGGTCAATGAGCAGCTGGTGGTTAAAAGCAGCTATGCAACCCAGGCCTGCAAACAGCGCCAGCCAGCGGCAATGCCAGGCTGGTAAGACGGGTAGCACTGCAGAGTCTGCCGGGTTCGTAATTGTGATATCCTACCGTGTAGCAATGATCACACTTGAGTTATTTCTTTGGCTAACTCTGCCGTTTATTCTGCAACACACATAATAAGACTGAACATGGATTCTGCGCGGGGTTTTCACACTCTTGTTCTAATGTGTCCCCTTAATAGTAGTGCTGAACAATACAGGTAGTTCCCCCTAGAGGCATGTGCCAGTAATGTTTTAAATTAGACTTGCAGTCTACCACATCCCTCCCCTCTAGATTAAACTACTTTTAATTACACTAGCCAATTATGCTAGACATCCTGGAACTCCCATTTAACCCTAAACAATCACAGTTACTTTTAACTTCTTAAACACATGTGCCATACACATAATTTCTTTCTCTTTTTTTTTTTTTTTTACATGTATAACACACATAACAGTCTAACTGGGGATTTGGTTTGACTACCGCATCCCAGTGAGGTTCCAGGACGCATTCTTGTCCTGTGGCTGGGGAACTCACTACTGACTAAGTATAGTCCTTCAAGTAGTCTGGAGCTTTCCTAGCTCGCTGAGATCTTCTCACGGCGGGTGAGCCAACTGCAGGTGAAGACTCAGACTGCTCCACTGTTTCGGCTGCTGCAGTGCTGCCCGTAGAATCTGCAGAGACGGTTACCTCAGGTTTCACCTGAAGTGGTGGTTCGTTGATGCTCTCCTCAGGATGGGTGTCAGACAACACCTCTGGTGCCATCGGCAGGGGAATGGAGCTCCTACCACGAACTTGGTCGATGTGTCGCCTCACCACTTGTCCATGACCTAATGTCACCTTGAATGACACAGGGCCTGTCTTTTCTGTTATTTCTCCTGGTACCCAGGCTGGTCCTGAGCCAAAGTTGCGGGTGTAGACCACGTCTCCTTCTCTCAGTATTCTCTCTCTAGCATGCATGTCATGATGACCTTTTTGTTTCTCTTGTTTATCATGCACTTTGTTTCTGAAGTCTGGATGTATTAAGTCAAATGTTGACCTCAACTTCCTTCCACACAACAGCTCAGCTGGTGACTTGCCAGTTGTAGATTGGGGTGTTATTCGATAGCTGAACAGAGCTCTCGACATTCGGGTTTCAATAGAGTCTCCTGTCATCTTTTTCATGAGTGACTTGAATGTCTGCACGGCTCTCTCGGCTAAGCCGTTAGAAGAAGGATGGTATGGCGCAGTCGTGATGTGACGTATGCCATTCTTTTCAGAAAACTCTTGGAACTGTTCACTCGTAAAACATGTACCGTTATCTGATACTATGATTTCAGGTAGCCCATGTTGGCTGAAACTCTTTCTAAGACATTCAATGGTAACAGTAGAAGTAGAGCTACTCACAGAATATGCATCGATCCACTTTGAGTATGCGTCAACTATGATCAGGAACATTCTTCCCATCCATGGACCTGCGTAGTCAATGTGAATTCTTCTCCATGGTTTATCTGGAACTTCCCAGGGATGTAGTGGGGCTGCTGGAGGACTGTTCCTGTTCTCCTGGCATGCCGCCATGACTTCACAAGCGCCTCCACCTCTGCATCCATGTTGGGCCACCACATGTAACTCCTCGCCAACGCTTTCATGCGAGTGATGCCAGGGTGTGCTTGGTGTAGTTGTTGCAGTAAGGCATTCCTACCAGGTGGTGGAACAACCACGCGTCCTCCCCACAGGATACAACCTTCCTGGGTGCTGAGCTCATCCTGTCGTCGGGCATAGGGAATGAACTCAGGACTGTTCATTTTCGGCCATCCTCGCAAGATGTATTCTCGCACTCTTGCTAGAACAGGGTCTTTGTCTGTCCACTTCTTTATTTGTTGTGCGTTCACCAGGGGCACGCCGATATCTTCAAACAATAGCACTCTCTCCTCCTCCTCAGGCGTGCTGTCTCTTCCTCCATCCAAGGGTAGCCTACTCATCGCGTCAGCATTCGTATGGTCCCATCCGGCTTTGTAAACGATGGTGTACTCATACGCTGCTAATGTAACGGCCCATCTCTGAATTCTCTGAGATGTCATCTGGGGTATGGCTCTCATTTCACTGAACAGTGAAATTAGTGGCTTGTGGTCAGTCACTATAGCGAACTGTCTCCCGTACAGGTATTTGTGGAATTTTTTTACACCAAATACTACTGCAAGGCCCTCCTTGTCTAGCTGGGAGTAGTTTTTCTCAGCTGCACTAAGAGTTCTTGAGACGAACCCTATGGGTCTCTCTGAGCCATCCTCCATACGATGAGAGAGTACAGCACCCACACCGTAGGGTGATGCGTCACACGCCAGGATGAGTGGTTTGTTTGAATCATAGTGCACTAACACACTACAGGACTGAAGTAGCGCTTTGGACTCTTCAAACGCCTTCTGCTGCTTGACCCCCCATGACCATTTTTCTTCCTTCTTAAGTAAGGTATGTAGTGGTGCCAGCAGCGTGGAGAGCTTTGGGAGGAACCTATGGTAATAGTTCAACAAGCCCAGGTAGGCTTTTAACTCAGTAACATTTTGTGGCTCAGGTGCCTCCGCAATGGCTTCCACTTTGTCTGTTAGAGGGTGTAGACCACTGGCGTTGATCTTGTGGCCTAGGAACACCACCTCTTTTCCCATGAACTCACACTTGCTTCTTTTCAACCTCAGACCACTTTTCTCCAACCGTTGAAGCACGTCCTCCAGCGTTTTCAGATGTTCTTGTTCATTTGGTCCTGTACAAAGGATGTCATCCAAATAAATGGCAACATTCGGAATTCCACCTAGGATGCCCTCCATAGTTCTCTGGAATATAGCAGGACTGGAAGCTACTCCAAATGGTAAGCGTGTGTAGGTATATAAGCCTTTGTGTGTATTGATGGTTACATACTTTCTTGATTCTTCTTCCAAGACTACTTGTTGGTAGGCGTGACTCATGTCTAATTTCGTGAAGTGTCGGCCGCCGTTCAGCTGTGCGAAGAGGTCCTCCACTTTAGGAATTGGATACTGATCCACCCGTGATGCTCGATTGACAGTGAGTTTGTAATCTCCACATATTCTAATGGAGCCATCCGGCTTTCTCACTGGGACTATGGGCGCCGCCCATTCTGCAACCTGCACTGGCTCAATGATCTTGTCATCCAGCAGCCTCTGTAGCTCGCTTTCGACCAGTGGCTTGACTGCATAGGGTACCGGTCGGGGTTTGCAGAATCGTGGTTGGGCCTCCTTGTCCACATTAATCTTTGCAGTGACACCTTTTAGCTGTCCTAAGCCTTCTTTGAACACCTCAGCGTGTCTTTCGAGGATCTCCTCCAGCTGCAATTTGGGCTGAGATTCCACTTTATTCACCAACTGATCAATCATGGCCAGTTCTTGTAGCCAACTTCGCCCTAGTAGATTTGGTCCTTCGCTCCCAACTACTACTACAGGTAAGTCCTTTTCTTTGTTTTCGTGTTGCACCTTCACTTGTGCCATGCCTAGCACGTCTAGCTTCTCTCCTGTGTATGTTTTTAATTTTAATGAACAGGGGTTTAATTCTGCTGTCTGTTTTCTTCCACAGTTGTGTATATTGCTGTTTACTTAATATGGTTACTCCACAGCCTGTATCAACTTCAAATGTTACTTTCATTCCATTAACATTCATGGTACGCGTGATGGGCGCTACCTTGGTCAGCTCCTCTGACGTGTTGTAAATTGTGTGAAAACCCATGTCTTCTGTATCACTTTCTCCCTCCCCTCTAAGTTGATTCGCTCGCTGTTCCTTTCCTGGGCCCTTGTTTTCATACTTTTGCCCATTAACTGTCGCTTTCAGCACCTGTGCGCTGTCCACCTTCATTCTACATGCTTTCTTAATGTGCCCTCGCTTGCCACAATTATGACACAGCTCAGTGGCAATTTTGCACTCGGCGGCATTGTGCTGGCCTTTGCAGCGATAACAACTGGGGAATTTGTGCTGAGTTTTGTCAGTCAACACTTTGTGGACACCTACTTGGGTCTTAGGCACACGAACATGCGTTGCTGTGTCCTCTGTTAGCTTCCCTTGCATCTCTCTCACATCTTTAGATGCTGTTTCCATCGCTTGGCATAATTCCAAAGCCTTCGCAAAAGTGAGTTTTGTTTCAGATAAAAGTCGCCGTTGCATTCGGTCATCATTCACTCCACACACGTCTGTCTCTTAACATTTCTTCCAATGAGTCTTTGTAATCACAGTGCAGTGTTAATTTCCTCAATTCTGCCACATACTCTGCTATGGACTCAGTGTTCCTCCTTATGCGTGAATTAAATTTGAATCGTTGCACGATTTCACTCGGTTTGGGGCTGAAGTGCTTCTGAAGCTCAGCAGTAAGCTGGTCGTACGTTTTATCTTTCGGTAATGCAGGGCTTATTAAATTTCTCAACAAGCTGTAAGTAGTTGCACCAACTCCACTCAACAGTACAGCCTTCCTTTTGTCTGGCTCCTCAATGTCATTAGCTTCGAAGAAAAAGTCCAACATTTCACTATATTCTTCCCATGACTGAGTCGAGTTATCAAAAGGGGTTACCGTTCCGATTACAGCCGCCATTGCTCGTCGTGGTGGGGAAACCTCGTTTTTCCTCCTCTGAACTTGCACTCGAACTACTGGAGTCACTTGAGTTCGCCACACTTGCAATGTTCTCTGTTTCTCGCCGCTGATTTTTTTCTTTTAATCCTCGTCGCCAATTGTGTGATATCCTACCGTGTAGCAATGATCACACTTGAGTTATTTCTTTGGCTAACTCTGCCGTTTATTCTGCAACACACATAATAAGACTGAACATGGATTCTGCGCGGGGTTTTCACACTCTTGTTCTAATCTGTCCCCTTAATAGTAGTGCTGAACAATACAGGTAGTTCCCCCTAGAGGCATGTGCCAGTAATGTTTTAAATTAGACTTGCAGTCTACCACAGTAATGGAGAACCCTAACTCACCCAATAAGTCTATGCCTAATAAGTCGGCCTCCATGGCATGAAACCTGAAAGGTGAATGCTGAAATTGTCTTCGGGCCACACGACACTGAAAAACTGACAGTTCCTGCCATGCCAATCTTCACATGTCCATAGCCAAACATATCAGCCCTTGCTACAATTGTCTTTTTGGGGAAAAGTTTTCTTACCGTGGCCATGCTCAATATAGACCATGCAGCACCCGAATCCACCATGAGCGGCACATCGACCCCATCCAGCTGCACGACATACCACTTCAGTGGCCAGTTTTTGGTGCCTGCTACATATACTGTGGCTACATCCATGGATTCTGCATCGGCCTTCTTGTGGGTGGCGGGACAAACTCTAGCTAAGTGGTTAGCCTGTCTGCAGTAGTAACATTTCCTTCCTCTAGTAGGGCAGACGAATGAGCTTGTTCGGTGATTGAGGGACCCACAGCCACCACACTGTGTCCGGATTCCCGCTCCTGCCGGTGCCACGGTCCACCTCCGTGGGAAAGTCCGCCCCGAGCAGCTAGCTGTGTTGATATCGGCCTGGCGTTGGGGTGTTGTTTGGAGAGCTAGTCGTTCATTAGCTAGTAGCTGCATCACTAGCTGGGTGGCAGATTCCATTTGGCTAGCCATCTGCATCATGTGACTTAGCATGAAATTGTCCATTGCTAGCAATAGCTTCTTCTTTAGCCACTCATTGTCCGTGCTATACACTAGCTTGTCAGAAATTAGCTCATCTTCTGAAGGCCCAAAGGCGCACATGCTCGCTAAGTTGCGGAGCTCCGTAACATAGTGTTGTGTGGACTCACCTGCTTCTTGGTAGCGGTCGAAGAATCTGCATCTTTGAGTCGTAATGTTGCACTTTTCACCAAAAAAATCCATTAGACTCACACAATCATCCAGAGAGTCCGTACGGCCCAGACTGCGAAGCACCCGCTGTCCTTCCTCGCCTAGACAATGAATCAGGACGTTCTTCCGTCTCTCTTTGTCAGCATCACCCAGGTCAGCCACGTTGGCATAGCTTTTAAACAAGTCCAGCCAGCGGTGCCATGGTGTGGCTGGCACACCTGGTGACTCCAGAAACAGAGGTGGTGGTCCCACGCACGCTCCCATGGTTTTACCTCTCGTCGCCAAATGTTATGTCTCAAATAAGCGAGCCGTGAGCCATCTTATGCTGAGCAACGAACTGCACTTTACTGAGAATACAGTCAGCATAAATAAACAGGCAGCAGCCCGCCTGACATCATCCTGTCTGACGCCAGACACCGGCTACGGGAAGCCTCGAAGCACAAACCCTCCCAAAGTCACATATCACACTCACCCCATCCTTGCTTGTGAAAAACTGAGCCTTTTGGGGATGTTCCTTTTATACCTAGTCATGACACTCACCTGCATCCAAATTAACCTGTTCACCTGTGGAATACTCCAAAAAGGTGTTTTTTGGAGCATTCCTCTTTTTTGCCCTGTTCCAGGTTTTTTGGTACATGTTGCAGGCATCAAATTCAAAATGAGTGAATTTGCAACAGAGCAATAAAATTTATCAGTTCAAACATTAAAGATCTTGTATTTGTAGTGTATTCAATTGCATATAGGTTGAAAAGGATTTTTAAATCTTTGTATTTTGTTTTTATTTACATTTCAGACAACTTACCAAATTCACCAGAATTGGGGTCATGTAGTTTATGAAAAAAAAAAATGCAATTAAAAGTTTCTTAAATAAAAAATACTTCTTTTTCATTGTTCCTTCATTGTAATTTTAGCAATTAATCACAATTAATCATAGAAAATGTGCAAGTGGTTAAAATTTTTTTAAATCAATTCTCAGCCCTAAGATAGATGTAAACCCTCTCCCCTGGGTTTGCCAATGTCTGCGCTCGACAAGAAATGATGTAAAATATAAAAATGTACTACTTTAGGTCCACAATTTGGCACACTTTGAGAAGCCTGACTTTAATGACTACTGAACCTGTATAAAGCCTTAGTTGAACCTAAATGTTCTATGTAATCTAAATGAGGAAAAATAAATGCAAATGTGAGCTACAAAGTCTTCCAGGTGCCCGGAACAAGATCGGTACCCTGCATGTGCAAAAGTGCTTCACTCCATGTACACGCATGCGTAACGCCTTTACACTGCGACAAATGTATTTAATTTACAACTGAATAGATTTGGTTTTGAATAATTTTGCATTTTTATTAAGTACTTGGCCACATCTTCAGTATGCAAATGTATAATTTTTAAACAATATTCTGTCTTTGATGCTGGGTGCCGATTTTGCTTCGGGTACGGAATTGGCAGCCACACAGTCCAGTTAAACTGTGTTCACTACAATGCACACTTATATACTTTAAGGTCATTCATTAGTTAATTTGTAATTATGGATTTTTAAGGAGTGCTAGGCACATTTTACTAAGGCTGTAACTATGACTCTTTACCATTAGGTGTTTCCAGACTATTATAAAAAATGTCTGCTAAATGTGCTAACCATCAGGTGTTAGCACTCTAGTTGCTAGCTTGTGGGATAAGATAAGATAAGATAAGCCTTTATTAGTCCCACAACGGGGAAATTCCAGGATTGCAACAGCACAGGGATAGCAACACTCAGAGCAACAATCAGAAGGCAAGAAAAAAAACAAGCAAGCAAGAGCAGCTAATAAACATATGTACGTATTACTATAAAATATATATATATACACACACACACACACAGACACACAGTGCAGAGCATTGTAGCTGGATGGAATAAATATATGAATATATGAACACACAGTGCAGAGCATTGTAGCTAGGTGGAATAAATATGTAAATATATAAACACCCACAGTACGGAGCATTGCAGCTAGGTGGAATAAATATGCAAGTATATAAACACACACAGTGCGGAGCAATGTAGCTAGATGGAATAATATGTAGATATATAAATATATAAACACACCCAGTGCTGAGCATTGTAGCTAGATGGAATAAATATGCAAATATATAAACACACACAGTGCAGAGCATTGTTGCTAGATGGAATGAAACAGCATAACCGTCTACTTAGTTATCCTACATGGTATGATTATGTACCCATACATATTCTCACCCTCCATAGCGACCGGTATGTTCCTAGTTGTATGCCGGAGGGGACCATTGTGTAAGTCTATTGCATCTTTTGCATTCAAAAAACTATTAGTTTGTTACGTCTTTTTGCTATCTCTGCGAGCAGCCCTGCTTAGGTTGTACAGTCTGACAGCCGTTGGTAGGAAGGACCTACGAAACCTCTCGGTTGTGCACCTGGGATGATGTAGTCTGCTGCTAAATGAGCTCCTCAGTGCATTCAGTATGTCCTGCATAGGGTGGAACTCGGACTCCAGCAGAGATGACAGTTTAGCCACCGTCCTTCTCTCTCCTATCTCCTCCATCGGATCAAGGCGCTGCCCCAGGACAGAGCTAGCTTTCTTAATCAGTTTGTTCAGATAGACGTTCCTTCAGCAAACAGTGCAGATCATTTGCAAATATTAATGTTGATTGAATTAAAAGCGTGTTCACTCCTAATTCAATGTAGCTTCCCTACCTAAAAAAATGGAGAAAGAAAAGCTCCCCCTGTGGGGGCACAGTTTGGGGGTTTCCTCACACCCAGAGAGACAAGGGGAAGAGAGGACAATGGACTGAATGAAGAGGTATCACAGGGGGGTATCAAGCGGGACAGCAAAGACTATGCGCCCGCCTGGGGAGAGGAGCAAATGCCAGAGAGAAGAAGTGTGTTTGTGCAGAACCCACGCATATTATATTAATGTGCTGCATTTCTCTTTGTTCACACAACAATGTATGAGGGTTGGAAGCTCTGGGTCTCTATATATGGAAATAAAAGTATAAAAGAGGAATGTACAGAGACACAGGTGGCGCAGTAGCTCAGCAGAGCTCAAAAGCGTGTTTGCTGTTACAGTGGGGCAAAAAAGTATTTAGTCAGCCACCAACTGTGCAAGTTCTCCCACTTAAAAGATGAGAGAGGTCTCCAATTTTCATCATAGTATACCTCAACTATGAGAGACAAAATGAGAAAAAAAATCCAGAAAATCACATTGAAGGATTTTTAATGAATTAATTGGTAAATTCCTCGGTAAAATAAGTATTTGGTCACCTACAAACAAGCAAGATTTCTGGCTCTCACAGACCTGTAACTTCTTCTTTAAGAAGCTCCTCTGTCCTCCACTCGTTACCTGTATTAATGGCACCTGTTTGAACTCGTTATCAGTATAAAAGACACCTGTCCACAACCTCAAACAGTCAGACTCCAAACTCCACTATGGCCAAGACCAAAGAGCTGTCAAAGGACACCAGAAAAAAAATTGTAGACCTGCACCAGGCTGGGAAGACTGAATCTCCAATAGGCAAGCAGCTTGGTGTGAAGAAATCAACTGTGGGAGCAATTATTAGAAAATGGAAGACATACAAGACCACTGATAATCTCCCTCGATCTGGGGCTCCACACAAGATCTCACCCTGTAGAGTCAAAATGATCACGAGAACGGTGAGCAAAAATCCCAGAACCACACGGGGGGACCTAGTGAATGACCTGCAGAGAGCTGGGACCAAAGTAGCAAAGGCTACCATCAGTAACACACTACGCCGCCAGGGACTCAAATCCTGCAGTGCCAGACATGTCCCCCTGCTTAAGTCAGTACACGTCCAGGCCCGTCTGAAGTTTGCTAGAGAGCATTTGGATGATCCAGAAGAGGACTGGGAGAATGTCATATGGTCAGATGAAACCAAAATAGAACTTTTTGGTAAAAACTCAACTTGTCGTGTTTGGAGGAGAAAGAATACCATACCTACTGTGAAGCATGGGGGTGGAAACATCATGCTTTGGGGCTGTTTTTCTGCAAAGGGACCAGGACGACTGATCCGTGTAAAGGAAAGAATGAATGGGGCCATGTATCGTGAGATTTTGAGTGAAAACCTCCTTCCATCAGCAAGGGCATTGAAGATGAAATGTGGCTGGGTCTTTCAGCATGACAATGATCCCAAACACACCGCCCGGGCAACGAAGGAGTGGCTTCGTAAGAAGCATTTCAAGATCCTGGAGTGGCCTAGCCAGTCTCCAGATCTCAACCCCATAGAAAATCTTTGGAGGGAGTTGAAAGTCCGTGTTGCTCAGCGATAGCCCCAAAACATCACTGCTCTGGAGGAGATCTGCATGGAGGAATGGGCCAAAATACCAGCAACAGTGTGTGAAAACCTTGTGAAGACTTACAGAAAATGTTTGACCCCTGTCATTGCCAACAAAGGGTATATAACAAAGTATTGAGATGAACTTTTGTTATTGACCAAATACTTATTTTACCGAGGAATTTACCAATTAATTCATTAAAAATCTTTCATTGTGATTTTCTGGATTTTTTTTTCTCATTTTGTCTCTCATAGTTGAGGTATACCTATGATGAAAATTGGAGACCTCTGTCATCTTTTACGTGGGACAACTTGCACAATTGGTGGCTGACTAAATACTTTTTTGCCCCACTGTATGTTGGAGAAATAATAAAGCCTTGTGTCGCCCAGCTCATTGCCTTCGCCTATTCCTTTTTCTCCACATTGGTGACCTGACATGCCATGGAGCGCCTATTCCTTCCTCCCACACTGGTGAGCCCGACGTACCAAGGAGAGCGCTCGCCTAGTCCTTCCTCCACACTGGCGACCTGACGGGCCAGGGAGAGCGAGCCACACAGGGACTCACGACGCACCATGGATAGCAAGCCGGGCGCCGCCCTGGAGACTCCTGGAGGGAGAACACCAGTGCCACACGCGCTGTTTCAGTCAAGCTCCCAAACTTCTGACTGCACGACCCGGCAGCGTGGTCTTCACAGATGGATGACACAAAATACTACAACATGGTCACTGCGCTGGACGCACGCGCCACACAACAGTCGATAAGCCTGCTCCAGGAACCCCGGCCCACCCACATCCTCGCCAGCTTAGGGCTGCGCTCTGCACCTAGGAGGATTTGGTCGCCTTCCCAGCCAAACTCATGTTTTTCCAGCCGCTGCTGATCCCCGAAGAGATCTACCGGGAAACCCCAGGCCGAGGCTGATCCGCCTGCACAATTTTTACACAAATTGGGTCGACCGCCTGTCCAGAGTTCCTTTTAGGGCTGCGTTCAGCACCTAAGGAGGATTTGACGGCCGCCAAAGGATCCACCATCAGGACATTTGTTCGGGGAATTGGGCCAACTGCCTTCCCTGGGTCCTTTTAGGGTTGCGCTCCGCACCTAAGGAGGATTCGGCAGAACTTGTTTTTCTCAGCCGCTGTGGATCCCCGGAGAGTTTTTACCAGAAAATTCCGCACCCGAGGCTGATCCACCCACACAATTTTTGCACACCCCAGAGGCTTTTAACGTACCAAGTCAGCCCACCATTGCTTTCCCCACACCTTCGTCCCAAAAAGCCTGCAGAATGCCGTTTTTTTTCTGTCA
Organism: Pholidichthys leucotaenia; assembly: GCA_020510985.1. NCBI lineage: Eukaryota > Metazoa > Chordata > Actinopteri > Cichliformes > Pholidichthyidae > Pholidichthys > Pholidichthys leucotaenia. The sequence continues at coordinate 35,282,752 of CM035845.1, read as the reverse complement.
GGCACAGTGCACACCAGACCCCTCTGCGTCCACCGTACAACGGACCATTCAACATGCTGGAACCTGGAGTGAAGCATAAGGTGTTTTCCCACCCTCCTTCTTTCCCTCCACAGACTGACATGCCCTCCGACACACGTCACCAGCAGGACGGTTCTACTGGATTGGCAACCCCCCGCTACAGCCGCTATGAGCGCTGGCTTGAGCCCAAAGGACCAGGGAGTTAGAGCCCCTTCTGGGTGTTCGGGGGGTGGGGGGTGGAGGCACAGTTTGGGGGTTTCCTCACACCCAGAGAGACAAGGGGAAGAGAGGACAATGGACTGAATGAAGAGGTATCACTGGGGGGTATCAAGCTGGACAGCAAAGACTATGCACCCCCCCCCCCCGGGGGGAGAGGAGTGAATGCTGGAGAGAAGAAGTGTGTTTGTGCAGAACCCGCGCATATTATGTTAATGTGCTGCATTTCTCTTTGTTCACACAACAGTGTGTGAGGGTCGGAAGCTCTGGGTCTCTACATGGAAATAAAAGTATAAAAGAGGAATGTGCAGATGTGACAGAGATCATCCTGCGCAGTTCGCCCCACACGGGACACGAACCCGCGACCTCTCAGTCAACTAACACAGTTCGAGCATGGGAGACACAGCACGATCGCGCTGAGCTAAAGGTCCGACCGGTAGCTCAGCGCTACCATCTGGGGCTCACAGCACCACTTTGTAACTGAGGTCATCAGCGCAGTTCGCCCTACACAGGACACGAACCCGCGACCTCACAGTTAACTACACAGAGACACACACAGCACGATCGTGCTGAGCTAAAGGTCCGACCGATAGCTCAGCGCTACCGATACTGTATGAGGCTTTGGGAGGGAGGTTTACTAACGTTCTACGCCGAACAGTACTAGTTGGCATCCGTTACACTCTCCCCCTTAAACCTCACTCCCATGCCGGGTTCACGGCACCAGTGTGACAGAGATCATCCTGCGCAGTTCGCCCCATACGGGACACGAACCCGCGACCTCTCAGTCAACTAACACAGTTCGAGCATGGGAGACACAGCACGATCGCGCTGAGCTAAAGGTCCGACCGGTAGCTCAGCGCTACCATCTGGGGCTCACAGCACCACTTTGTAACTGAGGTCATCAGCGCAGTTCGCCCTACACAGGACACGAACCCGCGACCTCACAGTTAACTACACAGAGACACACACAGCACGATCGTGCTGAGCTAAAGGTCCGACCGATAGCTCAGCGCTACCGATACTGTATGAGGCTTTGGGAGGGATGTTTACTAACGTTCTACGCCGAACAGTACTAGTTGGCATCCGTTACACAGAGACCCAGCTGGCGTAGCGTGTTTGCTGTTATATGTTGGAGAAATAATAAAGCCTTGTGTCGTCCAGCTTGTTGCCTTCGCCTATTCCTTTTTCTCCACACCCCAAAAATATTAAAACAGGCTATCGTCATTGTTGGACTGGACGCTAAAAGTCTTTAGAGTTTATCACAACTGGTTTACACATTTAAGTGAAATTTGCACATTTTAAGGTGACAAATAAGAGGAAAATACAGGTATTGTCACAATACTTGAGGTTCTGCACCTAAATGCAGTAGGTTAATATACATATATCAAACTGATGAGAAATTGGACTAGAGATAGGAAAGTAGTGACAATGATAAAAGACCGAGTATTAAAGGTTTTGCTGGTCTGACCTGTGACATAGTTGAGATGGAGACAAAGATTCAGTTTCTTCTTCTTTCCTAACCCTCCCTTCTGTGATCCCACCTGTCAATCCCATAGCTGCAAACACAGGAGGGATATCGTAATCTCAGATGAATTTATTCAGAGAGGGAAAAACAGGCCTCAAAATGGCAAAGACAAAAATACAATACCTTTGAAATTGCTCATAGTGATCATCTTCAGTTTGCGCCCAACAGAACAAGAATGATGGGACGGGTGCGCCCCCACGTGTCCGAACCCAGGTACTGCGATAAAACACATTCTTCAGACTTGGGACAAAACAGCATAAAAATTGAAATAAAATAAAATTGATGCTCAAATAAGTTAACCCTCTATGGCATGGTAAACCACATATCTGGACCTCACACTGCCCTTTTCTTCTTCTTCGTGCTTGTTTTACAGCGCTTGACACCAAATTAGTGCATAACCACCACCCACAGATGAGGAATCATCTCCTATGGTTTCCAGACTTGTATTAAAAAAAAACTCATATCCTTTTGTACAAGCCACTTTCCCTCAGAAATTCAAATGAATACTTAGAACTTTTCTCCCTCAACGATTTCCCTAATACACCCTTAAGTTAAATTTTCCCCCATTTCCTCTACTTTCCTTTTTAGCACCCCCCTTTGCATATTTTTTTTACATTCTATAATAACATGCTCCACTGATTCAGTTTTGTATGTTACAAAAGTTACAATTCTCATTTTCATGTTTCCCCAAAATAAACAGTGTCTTATTTAATCCAGTGTGCCCCACTCTCAATCTAGTGAAAGTTGTCTCTTGTCTCCAATATGTACTTTGTTTCCTTACTTTCCCTACAACTGGCTCCATGAAATATAAATCTCTTCCCTTATCATCATTATTCCAGAGCTCTTGCCACATTTCTCTAATTCCCCTTTTTATTATTGATTTAATCTCACCTACCAAGGCTTGTCTGTACTGGTATACTGTATATTTTGAATGAATGGCAGTTTTTGCATATTTGTCTGCCAACACCAGACAAACCTGATTATGCCAACTTGCAAATTACATTAAGGCATGTTAACAGCTCACAAACTAGATCTTGCCTTTCACTTGTGTTACCTGAATGCAGATTTTCAAGAGCTGACAAAGAATCTGTACATATTAAGGGAAAACTGGCACCAAAAAGACGCGGCCTGTCAGTAGCTGTGGGAGGGCTGGTGGGCGGGACCACTTTCAGTCCCCCCAGTAATTTCTCTATTTCGGCCCTCGTTCAATTGCCGGGGGTCGAGAGGAGGGTTAAGGCGTTAGTGGATTCAGGGGCAGAAGGGAATTTTATTTCTTCCCAGCTCATTCGGGATATGGGTATTCCCACTCGTAAATTGCCCACTTCTCACAATATTGCCACCATATCTGGCCTTAAGATCACCGTAGTCGTGGAATGCTCGGCACCCATCGCGGCCCCTCTTTCCGGGAACCATCGGGAGAAGCTTTCATTCTATGTCTTTCTAAATTCTTCCTCTCCGATGGTCCTTGGTTACCCGTGGCTCCGGAGGCATAACCCTATAATTAATTGGGCACAAAATTCCATCTCCTCCTGGAGCCCTTATTGTTTGGCTTCTTGTTTGGGTTCGGCCGAGTGTTCGCCATCTATCTCCATCTCGTCTCCTCCGGTTGAGTCGCCAGACCTCAGCCTCGCCCCCAAAGCCTATCATGATTTAGGGGAGGTCTTCAGTAAGTCTAGAGCACTGTCGCTTCCGCCTCATCGCTCTTATGACTGCTCAATTGATCTCCTCCCAGGGGCGCAGTTGCCATCCAGCCGGCTCTATAGCATTTCTGACCCGGAGGGGGAGGCAATGGAGAGATACATTAAAGAATCTCTGAACGCTGGCCTGATTCGGCCATCTTTGGCTCCGCTCGGAGCAGGGGGGTTTTTTGTTGGAAAGAAGGACGGGTCATTGCGTCCGTGCATAGATTACCACAAACTAAATGCAATCACTGTTAAGGACAAATATCCTCTGCCTTTGATTAACTCCACGTTTGAGCTCCTTCAGTGCAGGCGAGTGTTTACGAAGTTAGATCTCTGCAATGCATATCACTTATCACTTATGCATATCACTTTTTTTTTTTTTTTTTTTTTTTTTTTTTTTTTTCTCTCGGCGCCACACGAGTCGGCTGCCTTTTGCAACAGCGGCTCGATTCCGAGTCTTTTTCCCTTCCTCTCTCTTTTGATCCGTCTTTTTTTTTCACCCCACTTATATCACGGACACACAGATCGTCCTAAATGTCTCCTGAGCCGGTGGACGGAGCCACTGTCTATAGCAGGATACGATACAGCAGAGAACAGCTGCTAGCATTCAACCGCCACCCGGTCCCATTGGAAAAACTCGACATACCGAGAGAACTGAGGCGAAAACGCCGCGGCTGCCGGGCTGGAGTAAGGCGGAGGACAAAAAATATAAGGTACAGACCCTCCCTTCCATCTGTTGTCATGGGAAATGTACGGTCGATACTGGGAAAGTTAGATGAGCTAGCGGCTATCTCCCGTTATGATAGCACATACCGGGAGTGCTCTCTCCTTTTGTTTACTGAGACGTGGCTAACTGAACTAGCAGCAGATGCTAACATTGAGCTGGAGGGTTTTCACATGATACGAGCTGACCGAACACCAGACAGTGGCAAGGCTAGGGGCGGTGGAGTGATAATGTATGTTAACAACAACTGGTGCAGACCGGGACATATCACTGTTAAACAACGACACTGCAGCAAAGACATTGAGTTGCTAGCTGTTAGCATGAGGCCTACATATCTCCCGAGAGAACACTCACACGTGATCTGCATTGTTGTTTATGCAAATCCGACGGCGAACGCTGGGACAGCACGTGACGTCATCCATTCAGTAACCAGCAGGCTGCAGACAGAACACCCAGATGCTCTTCTCCTCATCTCAGGCGATTTCAACCATGTTTCACTGTCTCCCATTCTACCCACGTTCACCCAGTATGTCACATGCCACACTAGAGACAATAAAACACTGGATTTATTCTACGCAAACACTAAGGAGGCGTACACCTCATCACAACTCCCCCCACTCGGGAGATCGGATCACAACTTGGTTCATCTCCGGCCGGTGTACAAACCCCTAGTGCACAGACAACCTCCGGCCATGCACACTGTGGAGTTATGGTCTGAGGAGACAATGGACACCCTAAAGGGCTGTTTTGAAGCCACCGCCTGGAAGCAGCTCTGCGATCCACATGGTGAGGACATCGATGGCCTCATTCACACCTTCACGGGCTACCTCAGCTTCTGTGTGGACAAATCCGTTCCCACCAAGACCATACGGCGTCACTCAAACAACAAACCCTGGATCAACCCTGAGATAAAAACACTTCTGAGAGAGAAGAAGAGGATCTTCAGGTCAGGGAACAGGGAGATGCTGAAGTCCGTACAGAGGGAGCTGAGGAGAAAGATCAGAGAAGGCAAGGACAGCTTCAGGAAGAAGATGGAGGACAAGCTGCAACAGAGCGACATCAGCGGGGTCTGGAGAAACCTCAAAACCATCTCGGGGCTCCAGAATACCTCCCCCCAGGCCACAGGGGGCAGGGAGTGGGCGAACAACCTGAATCTGTTTTTCAATAGATTTGACCAACCGCCCTCCCCCCTGACTGCACAACAACCACTGCTGCCTCTAAAGAAATCAAGTCCTGCTGCCCACTCCCCACTCCACCAACACCCCCCCACTCCCAACACACAGCCCCCCATCCTGACCCTGACCAGGACCCAGGTGAGGACGGAGCTGAGGAAGATCAAGGCGAGGAAGGCGCCGGGACCGGACGGCATCAGCGCAAAGCTCCTCAAGTCCTGTGCAGACCAGCTGTGTGGGATTGTGACGTATATCTTCAACGTGAGCCTGAAACTGGGGAGGGTACCACAGCTGTGGAAAACATCTTGTGTGGTACCTGTACCAAAAACTTCCCACCCCAAAGACCTGAACAGCTACAGACCGGTGGCCTTGACGTCCCACTTGATGAAGACCCTGGAGAGACTGCTCCTTGCTCACCTCCGCCCCCTGGTGGAACCAGCGATGGATCCACTCCAGTTCGCCTACCAGCATGGCATTGGGGTGGAGGATGCGGTGATCTTCCTCCTTCACCGTTCTCTGTCCCACCTGGAGAAGCCCGGGAATATGGTGAGGATCATGTTCTTTGACTTCTCCAGTGCTTTCAACACCATCCAACCGATGATCCTGAAGGACAAGCTGCTGCGCGCAGGGGTGGACCAGCACCTGTCATCATGGATCCTGGACTACCTCACGAACCGGCCTCAGTTTGTGAGAACCCGGGACTGTGTGTCCGACACGATCATCAGTAGCACGGGGGCCCCCCAGGGAACGGTGCTGGCTCCCTTCCTGTTCACTCTTTATACTGCGGACTTCTCACACAACACAACACACTGCCATCTACAGAAGTTCTCTGATGACTCTGCGATTGTTGGCCTCATCTCCAATGGAGATGAAGCTGAGTACAGAGGGCTTATCCAGGACTTCGTGGACTGGTGCCATCGGAACTGCCTCCAGATCAACGCGAGGAAAACTAAGGAGCTGGTGGTGGACTGCCGCAGGCATGGGCAGCCCCTCACAGTACCAGTAAATATACAGGGAACAGACATCGAGATGGTGACATCCTATAAGTACCTGGGTGTTCATCTGAACAATAAACTAGACTGGTCACACAATACTGATGCACTCTACAAGAAGGGACAGCGCAGGCTGTTCCTGCTGAGGAGACTCAGGTCTTTTGGTGTACAAGGGGCGCTGCTGAAGTCATTCTATGACACGGTGGTGGCATCAGCCATCACTTTTGGAGTGGTCTGCTGGGGCAGTGGCATTACTGCAGCCGATAGGAAGAGACTGAACAAACTGATTAAGAAAGCTAGCTCTGTCCTGGGGCAGCGCCTTGATCCGATGGAGGAGATAGGAGAGAGAAGGACGGCGGCTAAACTGTCATCTCTGCTGGAGTCCGAGTTCCACCCTATGCAGGACATACTGAATGCACTGAGGAGCTCATTTAGCAGCAGACTACATCATCCCAGGTGCACAACCGAGAGGTTTCGTAGGTCCTTCCTACCAACGGCTGTCAGACTGTACAACCTAAGCAGGGCTGCTCGCAGAGATAGCAAAAAGACGTAACAAACTAATAGTTTTTTGAATGCAAAAGATGCAATAGACTTACACAATGGTCCCCTCCGGCATACAACTAGGAACATACCGGTCGCTATGGAGGGTGAGAATATGTATGGGCACATAATCATACCATGTAGGATAACTAAGTAGACGGTTATGCTGTTTCATTCCATCTAGCAACAATGCTCTGCACTGTGTGTGTTTATATATTTGCATATTTATTCCATCTAGCTACAATGCTCAGCACTGGGTGTGTTTATATATTTATATATCTACATATTATTCCATCTAGCTACATTGCTCCGCACTGTGTGTGTTTATATACTTGCATATTTATTCCACCTAGCTGCAATGCTCCGTACTGTGGGTGTTTATATATTTACATATGTATTCCATCTAGCTACAATGCTCTGCACTGTGTGTTCATATATTCATATATTTATTCCATCCAGCTACAATGCTCTGCACTGTGTGTCTGTGTGTGTGTGTATATATATATATTTTATAGTAATACGTACATATGTTTATTAGCTGCTCTTGCTTGCTTGTTTTTTTTTCTTGCCTTCTGATTGTTGCTCTGAGTGTTGCTATCCCTGTGCTGTTGCAATCCTGGAATTTCCCCGTTGTGGGACTAATAAAGGCTTATCTTATCTTATCTTATCTTAATTCGTATCCACGAAGGAGATGAGTGGAAGACGGCCTTTAAAACTCATATGGGGCAATTTAGATATTTGGTCATGCCGTTTGGGCTCACTAATGCCCCCGCCGTCTTCCAGCGGCTCATCAGCGACATCCTTCGCAATATGATTAATCAGTTCGTTTTTGTATATCTTGATGATATATTAATCTTTTCTCGCTCGCCAGATGAACATGAAGTCCATGTGAGGGCCGTTGTACAATGGCTCTTGGAGAACCAGCTCTACATTAAAGCCGAGAAGTGTGAGTTCTCCACCAACACCACCTCCTTCTTGGGCTTCATAGTGGCTGAAGGAGAGCTGATTGCCGACCCTGCCAAGGTGGAGGCTGTGCTGAATTGGCCAACACCCCACTCTCGGAGGGAGCGCCAACGCTTCCTGGGGTTTGCAACTTTTTATCGCAGGTTCATTCAGAACTATAGTGGGGTAGCACAGCCTCTTACACAGCTGACTTCCGTTAAGGTCCCATTTTGCTGGACTGAATCAGCTGAGCAGGCCTTTTCCAAATTAAAGGGCCTGTTCTCTAAAACACCCATCTTGGTGTTCACAGGTGGTCACAGGTCGACCCTCAGCTCCAATTTATCCTTAAGGTGGATGCTTCTGATTCAGGGGTGGGCGCTGTCCTTTCACAGCGCTTGTCCCCTGATCAGAGGCTCCACCCGTGTGTGTTTTTCTCTCAGCGGCTCACACCTGCTAAGAAGAATTATGACATGGGGGATAGAAAGCTGTTAGCCATTAAGTTGGCGTTGGAGGAATGGAGACATTGGTTAGAAGGGGCTATTCACCCCATAGTTGTGTGGACCGACCACAAAAATTTAGAGTGTCTTAGGTCGGCCCACCGACTTAATGCTAGGCAGGCCCGCTGGGCCTTGTTTTTCAATAGGTTCAATCTCACTATTACCTATCGGCCTGGCTCACGGAACACCAAACCGGATGTGCTATCACGCCAGTTTGATTCCTTGCAGATAGCCCCCACCCATCCAATTGTTCCTCCTTCCCGTATCCTCGGTGCCCTTAGCTGGGATATTGAGCAGAGGGTCCGGCAGGCCCAGTCTCAGGAGCCTGAATCGGCGGGATGTCCTCTCCTGTTTGTTCCTGCCGCCCTCCACAGTTACGTCATCCATTGGGGCCACACCCAATGGATGTCGTCCACCTGTCACCCTGGAATTGCCCACACCACTAACCTAATCCAGCAGGCATTCTGGTGGCCCACACTGCAGCGGGACATGCAGGAGTATGTTAAGGCATGCCAAACCTGTGTTCGGGGCAAAGCTGACTCTCCTGCTCGATTGCTTCATCCTCTGCCTGCTTCTGGTTGCCCTTGGTCCCACATTGCCCTTGATTTCATCACTGGACTCCCCCCCTCCCATGGTAATTCCGTCATTCTCACCATCATTGATCGTTTTTCTAAGGCTGTTCACCTCATCGCCCTGCCCAAACTTCCATCCGCTTCTGAGACTGCTGACCTGCTCACTACTCTTGTTATTTGCCTACACGGCATTCCTTGTGACATTATGTCTGACCGGGGTTCCCAATTCACATCCCATGTTTGGAAGTCCTTTTGCCGCACCCTTGGGACCACTGCCAGTCTTACTTCTGGATGTCACCCTCAGAGCAACGGGCAGGCTGAGCGTGCCAACCAGTCCTTGAAGGCCACCCTCCGGTGTGTGGCAGCCGAGAATCCCTCGACCTGGAGCGCACACCTGACCTGGGTGGAGTATGCGCATAACTCGGCTGTTTCCACCACCACAGGGTTTACCCCCTTTGAAGCTTCGATGGGGTATACCCCGCCTCTGCTGCCTATGACAGAGAAGGAGGTTGCGGTGCCGTCTGTGGGGGCTCAAGCTCGCCGTTGCCGCCGTATATGGAGGTCCACCCGTGCTGCCCTCACTCGTTCGTCTGACCGCAACCGCCAGATGGCCGACCAGAAGCGGGTCGCTGCCCCTAAGTATACCTAAGTATACCTAAACTCGCAAGATGGCGGCGCGTGCACAACGCGAGGCTCAGCGTCCTATCAGATTCTGGGGACTAGCAGTGTTATTTCTGCTCATTTCGGGTATGTTCGTTCAGAACAGCTCTGTTTTTACATCTTACACCCGAGATGAGCTTTTGAATATTGGATTACAAAGCAACGTTATCAGCAACCTACGTCTGAATCTACGTCTCATCCCGGAGCTCTGGAGAACTCCCGACGCTCAGCAGGCTTCCCGGCCGACCGGAAGTGCTCGCAGGCGGCGTAAAGATCGTAAACAAAGGAGGGGTAAGCGCGGTGGGCTAAGAGCTAAGCTAAAGCTAACACCGCACCGGCTATCGCTACCCAGTATTTTCCTTGCTAATGTACGGTCTCTGGCGAGCAAAATGAGTGAACTACGGCTTCGGATCACCAACAATAAGAGACTTATGAACTGCAATATCATGATTTTTACGGAAACATGGCTTCACAGTGGAATACTCGACAATGCTATCGAGCTAGCCGGCCTACACACGCTCCAGGCAGACAGAGCAGCAGTTGACTCCGGTAAGACAAGGGGGGGGGGGATTGTGCATTTATATTAACAAGGCTTGGTGCACAAACTCTGTCACTGTTGAGAGACACTGCTCAGCTAACCTGGAGTTTCTCATGGTTAAATGTAGACCTTTCTATCTGCCACGCGAGTTCACTTGTACCATCATAACAGCCGCTTACATTTCTCCGGATGCTGATGCTAAGCTTGCTATGAAAGAACTGCATGCAGCTATTAGCAAACAACAAACTGCACACCCAGAGGCAGCATTTATTGTGGCGGGTGATTTTAACCACTCTAACCTCAAGACAGTGCTTCCTAAATTCTACCAGCATGTCTCCTGTCACACAAGAGGGGACAAAACATTGGACCATGTTTACACCAATATTGTGGGAGCCTACACAGCAACTCCCCTCCCCCACCTAGGTCAGTCTGATCACTTATCCTTGTTCCTTACCCCCAAGTATGTACCGCTCATCAACCGGGTGAAGCCATCAGTGAGGACCATCAAAGTGTGGCCAGAGGGGGTTGACTCTGTACTCCAGGAGAAGTTTAGGAACACAGACTGGAGTATGTTCACCTCTCAGGCTACCTGTGGCTCCCACATAAACATCAACTCTTACACCCACTCAGTCCTGGACCATATCAACACCACTATTGACAGTGTCACCACGGAAAGACAGATCACCACGTACCCAAATCAGAAGCCGTGGATGAACAGAGAAGTGCGGCTTCTGCTAAAAGCACGTAACAATGCCTTTAGATCTGGTGTTGCACAGGCCTACAGTTCATCCAGGGCAGATCTGAAGAGGGGCATCAAGAAGGCCAAGCACAGCTACAAGCTGAAGGTGGAGGAACATTTTGGGGACTCTGACCCCTGACGCATGTGGCAGGGCATTCAAGCTATCTCTGATTATAAGCCCAGCAACTCCATACCTATAGCCATGACTGTGCCCTTTCTCAATGAGCTAAATTACTTCTATGCTCATTTTGACAAGGACAACAACGAAAAGAACATCAATTTCCCACCCTCTGATGACCTCCACCACCTCACACTCACCCACACCGACGTCCGTAACGCACTGAGTCATGTCAACGTACGTAAGGCTGCTGGCCCTGATGGCATTCCTGGGCGTGTGCTGAGGGCATGCGCTGAGCAGCTGGCAGGGGTCTTCACAGACGTCTTCAATCTGTCCCTGGCCCAGGCCGTGGTACCAGCGTGCTTCAAGACCACTTCAATAGTACCAGTGCCGAAACATTCAACACCATCGTGCCTAAATGACTATCGCCCTGTGGCACTGACGCCCATAGTTATGAAGTGCTTTGAGCGACTGGTCTTGGCACAGCTCAAAAAAGGCCTGCCCCCTACACTGGACCCTCATCAGTTCGCCTACCGGAGCAACAGGAGTACAGAGGATGCGGTTTCTACAGCGCTGCACTATGTACTCTCACACCTGGATGACAAGAACACCTATGCAAGAATGCTGTTTGTTGACTTCAGCTCAGCATTCAACACAGTTATCCCCTCCAAGTTGCTCACTAAACTTGGGGACCTGGGAATCAGTACCTCCACCTGCAACTGGATCATGGATTTTCTGACCAACAGACCCCAGCATGTTAGAGCAGGCCCCAACCATTCTTCCGTCATCACACTCAACACTGGTGTACCACAGGGCTGTGTGCTCAGCCCATTCCTCTACTCCCTCTACACCCATGACTGCAGGCCTGTGTATGGATCCAATTCCATCATAAAGTTCGCAGATGACACCACGGTGATTGGACTCATCAGGGACAACGACGAGTCAGATTACAGGGCAGAGGTTGAGCACTTGGCTACTTGGTGCGCTGACAATAACCTGCTCCTTAACACCAGCAAAACCAAGGAGTTCATAGTGGACTACAGGAAGGAGAGGGAAGAGACACATGACCCCATCCATATCAATGGCATAGCTGTTGAACGTGTTCCCAGCTTCAAATTCCTGGGGACCCACATCTTGGAGGACCTGTCCTGGTCAGTTAACACCACCAGCCTGATCAAGAAGGCCCATCAGCGCATCTTCTTCTTGAGGACACTGAAGAAGAACCATCTGTCAACTGACATCCTGGGCAACTTCTACCACTGCGTGATAGAGAGCACCCTGACCAACTGTATCACAGTCTGGTATGGGAGCTGCTCTGTCGCTGACCGCAAGGCGCTGCAGCGGGTGGTGAAAACCACCCAACGCATCACAGGGACTCCACTTCCAGTTATAGAGGACGTCTACAGGAAAAGACGTCTGCGCCGGGCACGCAGCATTCTTAGGGACTCCAACCATCCTGCTCATGGACTGTTCCAGCTTCTCCCCTCCAGAAGACGTTTCAGAAGCCTTCGGACTAGAACCAGCAGGTTTAGGAACAGTTTCTTTCCAACAGCTGTCACGTTATTGAACTTAGTTCCCCGCTGACTCTCTTACATCATCTCTTACCATCCTCACCTGTACATAACTGCATAACTACATAACTACATCTAACTTATTGCACATTATTTGCACATAAGGTTTGCATAACTACATAACTACATCTAACTTATTGCACATTATTTGCACATAACAGTACTCTTAACTTTCTGCACTGCTGCATATATTTGCATATATTTGCTTAAATTGCACATACTGTTAATTACCGTATATACTGCACTGCTGTCCTTTGCACTTCTGATTGGATGCTAAACTGTGTTTCGTTACCTTGTATTCATACATGTGTAATGACAATAAAGTTGAATCTAATCTAATCTAATGTATCTAACAACAAGCCTGTCTCCATCAGTCCTCTCTGTCCTCCCCCAAGCTGCCTCCTCCTCCCCGAGTGCTCGATGGCCATGTTACCCATACTGTTCAACGGATCTTGGATGTTCGCCGTCGGGGCTGGGAGCTGCAGTATTTGGTCCACTGGGAGGGCTATGGCCCGGAAGAATGATCATGGATCCCCAAGTCACATTTCCACGACAAGGGGATGGTCCAGGCCTATCATCAAGCCCACCCGGAGAAGCCCTGTGGACCGCCAGGAGATGTTCCTTGTGGGGGGGGGGGGGGGGGCACTGTCATGGTCTGCTGAGCGCTCACCCCCTCCTTCCCATGTCTTTCCTCTCCTGCAATCAGCACACCTGGGAGAGTGGACACACCTGCTGCCTCTCATCAGTCAGCGCTTATTAGGACCACGTTGTCAATGCCTCAGTGCTGGCTCGTCTGGGTATCCTGCCTTGCAGTAGACACGGTGAAATTATTGTTCTATAAGTTTGGTGAAGTGTTTGTACTCACCATCTGTGTGCTCTCTTTGTTCCCAGGTTGCTGCCATCGGTGCGGGTGCGTCTTCGGGGACTGCGTGCGCTCCCCTGCCCCTCCATCCACACTCCTCAGCAGCTATTCTCTACCCAGTCAGGCAACACCAGTCACTCCTCTCTACGACCCTCTTCATCCTGCTGGTTCTTCTCTCCCCACTGGGGTCCCTGCCAGTTCTCTTGTTCTACTCACGTAAGTGGTAATTTGGCCAGCCAATTCCCTGTTCTCCATTTCTCCTCACACTGCTTTTGTTCATCTTTCCACAGGACTCCTTCCTCTGGCAAGTGACGTTTGCTGTAGCAAAGTTCAAGTTATTTCTTGAAATTAGTAAAAGCCCTCAAACGTGTACTCTGGTGTGGTTGTTTTGTTGTTCTCTGCACGTGCTCTGCACGTGAGCTGTAAGCTAAAAATCACGACAATCACATCTTTGGAAAGCTGAGTTCAATTTCTCTAGCCACACCCAGGCCTGATTACTGCCACACCTGTTCTGAATCAAGAAATCACTTAAATAGGGCCTGCCTGACAAAGTGAAGTAAACCAAAAGATCCTCAAAATGCTGTGATCCAAAGAAATTCAGGAACAAATGAGAAACAAAGTAATTGAGATCTATCAGTCTGGAAAAGGTTATAAATGTCATGATGCAGGAACCGTGCTCACGCTCCTTTGTTAGTCTTGTCATTTTCTGTAATTTCCCCACTTCTGTTTTGTATTTAATATATATGATGATATCTGAGTTTGCCTTTTGTTTCTGTTGTTCATGAGAAGTCCTGTTTTTTAGTTTAGTTATTTCCAGCCCCGTCTAATTACATATTGTGTCTATGACCACCTAGTTTTGTATCATCATTTTGCCTGTTTAGACATGAGCCTACCCTCACCTTCACCTTCATTTCTCTTTTTGTAATATTGATATTAGTATTGTATTATTGGCATCTTTTGCTTTTCATATTTATCTTGTCCTTACCCTGATGGGTTATTTTCCCCTGTTGTTATTATCTGGATAATGTTCTATTAATTATTTCATTCTGTGCTTTTACTTTGACAGTGTGCTCTGTTTATTTCCTTATCTCCTAGCTTAGTTTCGCGCTTCTACTCAGCTGTTACTGTTTGGTTTAATTATCCTCGCTCCTGTTACCCACACCTGTTATCATTTGTTCAATTCCCTTTGTCCTATTTAAAGGCCTCTGCACCGCAGTCTGGTGCTGCGTCCTACACTTTTGTCTACAGACGTGAGTCCCACGTCTCCTGGTTATCCTCTGTATCTCCTGACGTGCGTTCCACATCTTAGCCAGTCCGGCTGTTCAACTTTGTCTCCGTATCCTGACTTGTAAGTTTCATTCGTGTTTTTATTATATTTTTGTGTTTATATTAAACTCTTAGCAACTCACAGCTCAGCGTTTGGGTCTTCAGTCCACCCCTGCCAGGCGATTATGACAGAAGGACGCAGCCAGTGTTGACCCAGCTGCTGTGAGTTGCCTTTTTCTGTTTTCCCTCCCTTCTATTTTTGTTAAAGTCCGGTTTTTGCATGGATGTCAGCCCGCACAGACTTTAGGGTTTTTGGGCTGGAGGAGGCGGAGTTTTGGGCAGTGGAGTCATTGGAGGACATCGTCTCGGACGCTTGCTCTTCCCACACTCATGAGGAGGCTCTGCAATGTTGAGATAGCGCGGCACAGGTAATAGAGGCATACCCCAGCCTGTGGAGCTATCCGGAACTTGCAGTTCTCCTTACCTCTGTGTCCAGCGCTCAACACCTGCTCCCCAGGCTGGGGAAAACCTCTTCCCCATCCGTACCTGTGCCAACAAAGAAGTGTCCCCTGGTGCAGAAGTCTCCAGCCCATCGCTGTCATTCAGCTGCAGCCCCGTCTTCTCCTCCTGAACAGTGGCCCGCACCATCTGCCATCCCTCCAGCGCTGGAAGAGCCCACAGTGTGCCAAGTTGGGTATGCAGTCCTTGTGCCTCCTGACAGTCCCACTGCTGAGGAGCTGGAGGAGCACCGGCGAGTTTTGGCCGTGGAAACGGAGCAGTCGTTGGATTGGAAGCCATGGCTCTTTCAAGAGTTAGCGCTGCAGCTGGTTGGAGGTTCACCGGGTGGAGAGGAGTCTGAGCCAACGACGGAGCGTCCCCTCACTCCGGCGTTTCACCCACCTCACCAGATGACCTCCGCAGTCCCCAGAAGGGATTCGTCTAGACCCGCAGCAGAAGTAACCATCACACTCCAGGAACTAAGGCAAGTACCTTTTCATTTTATAACACCTATGAATGAATTGTCTTGCCTTATTCCCTGTGGTGGGGCTCAGCAGCAGTTATCATTTTTGGCTGAGCCCTCACCACCTGCTGCTGCAGCCATTTCTCCATCCTCACCTGCTTGTCCCGTGTCCCTCTCTGCTTTCCCTGAATGTCCACCGGTCCTGGGAGGGAGCCGCCAGACGATGGAGGGGCCTGTCAAGTCAAATTCCTTGTGTGTTTACTTGTAAATATACTTGGCAATAAAGCTGATTCTGATTCTGATTCTGTGGTTCTGGAGAGTCCTGTTCCAGCCCCGCAGCCATGGCCTGGATGGGAGGAAAGCACCCCCTGTGTCCTGAAACCTGAGGCGACAGGAGAGTGTCCCCTGGTTTCAGCATCGCAGGACTCAACATCATCGGTGAGCCACCATGTCTGGGGGTCCGCCAGTGTCAGTCGCCTCATCTGAGGTTCCGCCAGCATCAGCCGTCATGTCTGGGATTCCGCCAGTTTCACCTGCCATCATGCCTGCTGCTTGGGCCATCGCAGCAGAGTCACCGGAGTCCTAGATGACGGTGGAGCTCAAGTCAAGGTAAGTACTCTTCCCGGTCTCTAAATTATCAGTGTTAGAGAGATCTTGTCTTGCTGGTGGCGGGAAGAATCAGTTGCAGATGCCCTCTGCTCCTGAGTTCTGCTCGCCAGGTTCCACTGCTGCCAGTAACAGTTTTCCAGTGTCTATCTCTTCATCCCTGTCCGAGGTGGTCGTGTCGGGAATGGATGCCAAGATGGATGGATTCAAGACGCCCCAGCCTGATTCGTCGGAGTCCTGGACAACAGTGGAGCTTGAGTTAAGGCGAGTACTTTTTTTTTGTCTTCACAATGGCAGTATTAGAGAAATCTTGCTTTGCTGTTGGTGAAGAGAACCAGTTGCGGCTGCCAGCTGCTCCTGAGTTTGCCAGTGATACTGATCCGGTATTTGCGTCTTCTTCTCTGTCTGAGTCCTCGTCTGGTTCCGCAGATGATCATCAATCTTTGCCTGAGGTCGCCGATGGTCGTCAGCCTTCGCCCGAGATCACTGAGGGTCATCCGTCCTCGCGTGAGGTCACCGAAGGTCATCCGTTTTCGCTTGAGGTCGCCGAAGGTCACCAACCTTTGCTTGAGGTCACCGAGGGGTCTTTGCCTGAGGTCACAGGGGTCATCCATTTTTGCCTGAGGGTTTTCCGTCTTCGTCTGAGGTCGTCATTGGTCACCAGTCATCACCTGAGGTTGCCGCTGATCAGCCGTATATTTTTGGTCTGGTTTCCTCACTGATCAGCTGTTTTCTTCATCTGGTTTCCCCTCTGATCAGTCATCTCCTTCGCCTGATTTCCTCGCTGGTCAGCCATCCTCCTTGTCTGGTTTCCGCGCTGATCAGCCCTCCTCGTTGTCTGGTTTCCCACTGATCAGTCATCTTCTTCATCTGGTTTCCTTGCTGTCCCACTCAGGTTGGAGAGGCGAATATAGGAGCTGTGGCACCCAGGGGAAAGAGATGAAAGGAAGAGATCCAAAGGTAGGCGCCAGAGTGCTGGGGGGAGAAATGATGTTAAGAATGTGCCTTGACACCTGGGACTCCAGGTGTGAATGTATTCTGATGTTATGTGCTTACTCTATTGTGATGTTATGTACTCTTGTTGTCAAGGAAGAGAAGTGTAAGCTGTATTAAAGGTTCACTTTGGCACCTGGGGAACAGTCCTGTTTTGCTGTTTTAGGGATAAAGTCTGGAGTTTGCAACACTCGTGTCTCGTCTTATCATTCCTCCACACTGGTGACCTACGATGTGAAAATGGAAGATGAACCGAGCACCTCTGCGGGAATATCCACGCTAGGATTTCCCTCCAGGACCCCGGTTGCATGCACCATGGCGGTAAAGCTCCCTGACTTTTGGCTTCACAACCCAGCTGCCTCGTTCATTCACGTGGAAGTGCAGTTTGTGCTCCGCATAATCTCTGCTGACGACACAAAGTACCATTACATGGTGGCTTGGTTGGACCTGCGATCCACTCAGCACGCCATGAGCTTGCTCCAAGCCCCTCCAGCCCAAGGAAAATACGACACTCTCAAAAAACTGCTGTTACGGTGTTACACTCTCTCCGATGGAGAGAGTGCAGAGAAGCTCCTCTTCCACTCAGAGTTAGAAGACTGCTCGGCTGTGGATTTAATGGAAAGTATGGGGGCTTTGCTGGGCGCGGATGACGGATCTTTTCTCTTCGCCCATCTCTTCCTGAGAAAACTGCCGGCTTCAGCACGGACAGCTTTGGCCAACTCACCATGGCTGGCTACCAGGGACTACTGCTCACTGACGGAGGAAGCTGACCACATTATCCTGGCAAGTAGGAGCTTCAGAGTCCAGGCGGTGAGACCGGGATCTTCGACAGAGTCCGCCGAGGTTGAGGAGCCAAAGGTTGGGGCTAGGACAGCCACTCAGAGACGCCGGAATGGATCGGCGTGTGTCTACCATCAGCATTTTGGCACCAACGCTCAATGTCACCCACTGTGCTGTTTCAAGAGACTGGAGAAATGAGCCAGCCAGCGGTCAGTAGCAGCTATGACAGCTAGAAACAGGGAGAAACAGCTTTTCATCAAGGAAACGCATTCTGGGTGATGGTTTTTGGTGGACTCTGGTTCCCAGAAGAGTCTCATTTTGCCAGTCGGCGCTGATAGACTGGCAGAAGGCTGCAGCCCATCATTAACGGCTGCCAACGGATCCCCCATCAAGACTTTGGAGAAAGATTAGTTACGGTCTGTTTGCATGGACACAACTACAAGTGGGACTTTGTGGTAGCTGCCTGTTTGGTTCCTATCTTAGGTGCTGATTTTCTGTGTGCTTATGGTCTCCTTGTCGATGTTACTAACAGATGTTTAGTGGATGCCGTGTCTTTTTCCTCATTGCCTTGTATGATTTGGGGAGCTGGGCCACTAACACATGGCAATTTTTTACCCTCAGGAAACGCGTATCAATGTTTGCTTTTCAAGTTTCCTGTGCTCACGGTGCCCACCTTTTCCGTGATGGTGACCAAGCATGGGGTCAAGCATTTTATCACTACTAAAGGTCCACTGGTTTTCACGCATTTGTGCTGCCTGGACGCGGCTAAACTAGACACCGCACGGGAGGAGTTTGCTAACTTGGAACATCTGGGGATTGTTAGGCACTCCAATAGCCCTTGGGCATCCCCACTGCACATGGTGCCAAAGTCTGATGGCTCATGGCGGCCTTGCGGTGATTTCCGTCGCCTCAACAATGTCACTGAACACGACCACTACCCCATCCCGTACAGCCAAGATTTTTCGGTGCACCTGGCCGGAATGCCCATTTTTGCTAAAGTGAATCTGGTCCATGGCTACCACTAGGTCCCGGTTTGCGCTGAAGATGTCCCAAAAACGGCGGTGATAATACCTTTCAGCCTTTTCGAGTTTTTACGCATGCTGTTTGGGTTAAAGGGCGCAGCCCAGACTTTTCAGAGGATGATGGACACGGTGCTCCATGACTTGCCGTTCGTGTTCATCTACTTAAATGACATTCTGGTGGCTAGCGCATCAGAGGAGGAGCACCTCTCCCATCTGAAGCAAGTTTTCCGTCAGTTGGAAGTGCACGGGCTGATAGTTAATTCAGCGATGTGTGAGTTCGGGCTGCCGGTGATCAATTTCTTAGGCCACCGCATCTTGCTGGAGGGCACAATCCCGCTGCTGGATAAGGTACAAGCGGTGTCAGATTTCTCGTGTCCGTAGACCGTGAGGGCGCTGCAGGAATTTTTGGTGATGGTCAATTTTTACAACCGTTTCCTTTCCCGGGCAGCCCAGCTGCTGCAACTGCTGTACGGCGCGCTCAAGAAAAAGAAGCCCGCGGATAGCGTTGACTGGACCCCCCAATCAGGTCCAGGCATTTACAGGCGCCAAAATGGTGCTCGCTAATGCAACTTTTCTGGCACACCCATCCCCATCGGTGCAGATCGCGCTCACTACAGATGCATCTGATGTCGCAGTAGGAGCTGTGGTATAACAGTACGACTCCGGTTCGTGGCAACCTCTCACCTTTTTCAGCCATACTTTGCACAACAACAAGCGTAAGTATAGCACTTTTGACATGGAGCTGTTGGCCCTCCACCTGGCCACGCGTCACTTTCAGTTCTGGCTCAAGGGTCGTGAATTTACCGTGTTTGTTGACCACAAGCCCCTAACCTACGCAATGTCCAAAGTCTCGGAACCGTGGTCAACTCAGCAGCAATGGCACCTAGCTGCAATTTCGGAGTTCACTACCAACATTCAACATGTGGCCGGTAAACTCAATGTCGTGGCTGACTGCCTGTCATGCGCGTTAGTTTCCCCAGTCTACGTGGGTATTGATTTTTTTCACCATGGCCACGACCAACCAGGGGATGCGGACATTTGCACGCTCGGATCCGTGTTTACCGGACTAAAACTGGAGAGCAGGGTGGTACAAGAGGGTTGCCCCTCCTTGCTTTGCGATGTCTCCACTAGCTGTTCCCCACCCAATGGTTCCGAGCTCTTGGAGACACCACGTTTTCAAGTCCATCCACTCTCTTTCACACCCGGGCGTACAGGCTTCAGTTAAGCTGGTGGGGTCTAAATTCATCCTGCCCCGCTTACGCAAAGATGTGAAGGAGTGGGCTGTAGTGTGCGTTGCGTGTCAACGGGCTAAGGTTCAGAGGCACACCAAGGCCCCCCTCAAACCTTTTCGGATTCCAAGCAGGAGGTCCGACCACGTACACAGAGCCTCATTGACGGGCGCGAATTGGGTTGACTGCCTGCCGTGGGTCCTACTGGGGTTGCGTCTTACTCTCACCCACTGGCTTTGGGAATAGGGGGAAGGGGTGAGAAATGGAAATGTGTGAGCCTGAGCCTCAGGCGGAAGAGGCGAATATATGAGCTGTGGCACCTAGGGGGAGAGATGAAAGGAGGCGATCCAAACCTTTGCTTGAGGTCACCGAGGGGCCTTTGCCGAGGGTCATCCGTCTTTGCCTGAGGTCGTCATTGGTCACCAGTCATCACCTGAGGTCACCGCTGATCAGCCGTATATTTTTGGTCTGGTTTCCTCACTGATCAGCTGTTTTCTTCATCTGGTTTTCCCGCTGATCAGTCATCTCCTTCACCTGATTTCCTCGCTGGTCAGCCATCCTCCTTGTCTGGTTTCCGTGCTGATCAGCCGTCCTCATTGTCTGGTTTCCCACTGATCAGTCATCTTCTTCATCTGGTTTCCTCGCTGTCCCACTCAGGTTGGAGAGGCAAATATAGGAGCTGTGGCACCCAGGGGAAAGAGATGAAAAGAAGAGATGCAAAGGTAGGTGCCAGAGTGCTGGGGGGAGAAATGATGTTAAGAATGTGCTTTGACACCTGGGACTCCAGGTGTGAATGTATTCTGATGTTATGTGCTTACTCTATTGTGATGTTATGTACTCTTGTTGTCAAGGAAGAGAAGTGTAAGCTGTATTAAAGGCTCACTTTGGCACCTGGGGAACAGTCATGGTTTGCTGTTGGAGGAATAAAGTCTGGAGTCTGCAACGCTCATGTCTCGTCTTATCATTCCTCCACAACATAATGAATTTTGTGTCATGATCCCCAATGTTGTTTGCCTCATACAGATCACTGTGAATACAGTTAAAAAAGGTACTATAATGTGTCAAGAGCCGAGCTGGCATGGTTACCCCCGGCTCGATCCTGATCTCTCTGTAGGTTTAGGTGCTACTGTGTATATGCATATTATGTATTTAGTGCTGTTCCTTACCCATAGCCACTGCCTTCTGGCTGGCAGTGGTGAGGCAGCCCCTTTGGCTCACGCTGGTGTGAGCGCTGCCTGACTGTCTGCCGGTCCGACCACGCCCCCTCTCTAATCACTGTCAGCTGTTCCCACGCCCTTATGCCATCTTCCTGCGTTGCGGCCAGGTGTTCCTAATTGCGTATCCAGCAATGCTTGTACTTAAGCAGGGCTTCGCCAGTCAAGCATTGCTGGATTATTGTTTGTGTCTGGTAAAGGAATTTCGTGCCACACCGTCGCTACTCCCTTCGGTGTGTGTTAAGTCCATGGACTTACTTGGACGTCCACTCCAGTGCCGTGAGTACAAACTGTTGGTGCTTCCCCCATGCCGTTTCCCTGCCACGCTTGGAACTGTGCCCTGTTTCTACCCAGACTGTAGAGAGCCCTGGAGGGCTTCATTGCAACTCTGAGAGCAAATGTTATTTTGAACTGCATGTGAGTTTCCATCTGTTCAATAAATGTGTTGTGGTGTTACCTGCGCATAAATCCTCATCCTTTCACCCCTTGCCGTGCACAATGGAGAAGTGCACGGGAGGGTTCATGACAGAATAATCCAGCCAAAAAAGGAGGATTTAGCGGGTACACCCACACATCCTTTTTCCCTTCCTTTTTGTGTATTATTTTTTGAGACTGATCTGTGTTGGAGTTGGCCATGGATTCGGCGCCCCAAAGCTATCCTTTGAGGTTGGGATGAGAGTGCTGCCGTGCATTAATGGACATCGACGGGCTCATCGCATTGGCCAGCGTATTTTCTACTCCGGAAAACAATCTCTGGTACGTAGGTCTGGCTGAGGCAGTGGTCCAGCGGTGCCCTCAGCTCACTCAGCATGCCGAGGGAATGGAGAGGATTACCCGGTTGTCAGCGCTGCAGCGTGGGTGCGGCGAAAGGGTGAGGAAATCCCCTAAGAAGACCGAGCTCACGTCGAGGGGCAAGCGCTCCCGGGGCTCCTTTCTTCCTGCCTCCTGCCAGAGTGAGATGCCTGCTCCCGTTCTGGCTCCTCCAGCTCCAGCACCCAACTCTCGACGTCATCCTGCGAGACGGTGCCGTGAGAAGCCTTCTCCTCCATCAGCAGCCATCACCCCTACAGTTCCTGCGAGATCTGACGGAGCCGCCTTGGGAACGCCCACCTCCATTGCCATGGAGACAGCTCCTCCTCGACCCTTTGAAGAGGGCCAAATCACCACGGACACAGAGAGGGATGACAGCCTGCCAGATGCCGCTGTTGACATCAAAGACCGGGATGACAGGCAAGTGTTTTCTCATTCAATTCAGTTTGATAGAAATAAACCTTGTCTGTCTCCTGGGAGAGGGATCCAGTTACAGCAGTCCGCTGGGCTCCCTCCTCCAGCTGCAGCTTATAACTCTTTCCCTACCCCCTCTGTGTCTCCTCCATTCTCTCCTGAGCATCTGTCGATCCAGGATCAGAGTCGTCGGACAGTGGAGGAGCCGGTGGCTTTGGAGGATCCCGCTCCGGAGCTGGCACAGAGGTGTTTTCCTGTGGCCACGCCGGTGGAGTCCCCTACGTTGGAGCCGTTGCAGAGGAATGAAGGGACTGCAATCACCATCTCGCCAGCTGCAGATGCATCCGCAGTGGATTGGGAGCCTGAGCTGGACCTCCTTGAGGCCGGGCTCGAGTTTTCATCGTCAGTATCGATGGAGTCCTGGACAGTGATGGAGATCGAGCTCAGACAAGTTTTCTCTCTTGTTTTTCTGACAGTATTAGAGAGATCTTGTCTGGCTCTAGGTGAGGAGAGTCAGGCGCAGTGTGCAGCTACGTCTGAACTTCCTTCACCGGGCTCCACCACTGACGGCGACCCTAATAACCGTGTTTCTTCTCCCACTCCTGAGTTATCTTTTAGAGTCACGGGAGAGGAACTACCATCTCCAGGGGTCCTCATGGAACCGGTCTCACCGCCGGATGACGTCACGGGTCCAGCTCCCCTGATGTCGGAGGTCATTGTGTGGTCCCCCCCCCCCCCGCAGGCTGTGTCACCATGGGTACAGCGTGCTGGCTTAGGACCCTCGTGGGGGCTGCGCCCCAGGGTTAGCCCGACGCGGATGCTGCACTCCAGCACAGACCCATTATGGACGCCACACTCCAGTGCAGGGTCCACTGAGGGTGCAGCGTTGGCCCAGTTAGGGTCCACCACAGATGCTGCAGAGCTCCAATAGGAAGCCACTGCGGTTGCAGCTGTGTCCCAAGCCGGGATCACCGAGGGTGCTGCAGAACTTCAGCCAGGAGCCACCGCGGGTGTTGAGGAGCTTCAGCCGGGAGCCACCACGAGTGTTGAGGAGCTTCAGCCGGGAGCCACCGCAGGTGCAGCGAAGGCCCCATCAGGGTCCACCGCGGATGCAGCAAAGGCCTGGTTGGGGTCCACCGCGGGTGCTGCGGGTCAGCTGATGAACGCCGTGGCTTCTTCATCTTCCCTGTCTGACGCTGTGGAGGTCACTATCCTACGGTCTGGACGTCCACCAGGGAGCCTCCTAGTGGGCAAGCCACCTCCTGCTCCACCGCTCCAGTCTTAGTGGCTTAATGGTGCTGGCCGACCGCCAGAGGGACTCACTCCCCAGGTCAGGTTGCCCATGTTTTCCGGTAGGCCGCTGCACTCTGTCCACCCAACCTTCTGCTGGGCCTGGGACTCTGGGCGGCCTCCTGAGCCCCAACGCCTGTGGACTTGGGTGCTGTTCCTTACCCATAGCCACTGCCTTTTGGCCAGCAACGGTGAGGCAGCCCCTTTGGATCATGCTGGTGTGAGCGCTGCCTGACTGTCTGCCGGTCCGACCACACCCCCTCTCTAATTACTGTCAGCTGTTCCCACTCCCTTATGCCATCTTCCTGCGCTGCACCCAGGTGTTCCTAATTGTGTATCCAGCAATGCTTGTACTTAAGCAGGGCTTCGCCAGTCAAGCATTGCTGGATTATTGTTTGTGTCTGGTAAAGGAGTTTCGTGCCACACCGTCGCTGCTCCCTTCGCTGTGTGTTAAGCCCTTGGACTTACTTGGATGTCTAGGACCACTCCAGTGCCGTGAGTACAAACTGTTGGCTCTTCCCCCGTGCCGTTTTCCTGCCATGCTTGGAACTGTGCCGTTTCTACCCGGACTGTAGAGCGCCCTGGAGGGCTTCATTGTAACTCTGAGTGCAAATGTTATTTTGAACTGCATGTGAGTTTCCATCTGTTCAATAAATGTGTTGTGGTGTTACCTGCGTGTAAATCCTCATCCTTTCACCCCTCGCCGTGTGCAATGGAGAAGCGCACGGGAGGGTTCATGACAATAATGCCTCCTCTATAACTGTACTATGTTGTCAGTCCCAGAGCCTCCATCAACAGTACATTGTAAAGACACTGTGGAGTGTGTAAATGAAGAGGCATATTTATTTCAGACAATTTATTACACACTCACATCTCACAAGCAAAGAACAGACTGACTGGTCACATCAAGCATTCCTCTCTCTATATCAAGTCACACTTCACAAGGTTCAAGGCACTTCCTCATACACAGCATGACATCTACACTACACTTCATTCAACCCCCTCTCACCCACTAGGGCATTGTTCTCCCATGTGTATTCACTGTCTCTGTCTAAGATGTGAAATAACCTGAGGCCCACACCGCCCCCCCCCCCCCAGCATCTTAGATAGAACAATAGAACATCAGTCCACATGCTGTTTCGGCTTCAGTCTCCTCCCGTATCTGCTGTAACTGGGGTTTACTGCCTCCGTGGCGCTGCTGTGCTGGTGGGAGGCTGCTGGGAATGTGTCCGACTGCGGGTGAGCCGTGGGGGGGGGGGGGTTCACTCTGTCCGTGTGGCTGCTCTGATGAATCGTTCCCCTGGGGAGGTCTCCGTGGGGGTCTTACACGCCGAGGGGCCCTCGCCAACAGCACTTGCTCGTCCGCCACTACAAAGGCTGGTTTGAGTCTGTCTATGCCAATTCTCTCCTGTCTACCCCCCAAGTCTGGCACAAAATGCTTATCCCCTGTTTCCAACACTCTGAACGGTCCATCATAGGGTGGGTGCAATGGAGGGCGGTGGGCGTCGTGTCTGACGAACACGAACTCTGCGTTCTTCAAAGTTTTAGGCACGAAGGCACGCGGAAAACTGTGGTGGGCAGGGCCCGGCAGCGAGACGGGGAGCTGCCCGGCGTGGGATTGTCCGGTAGAAATTCCCCGGGCAGCCGTAGGGGCTGCGCAAAAACAAGCTCTGCCGGGGAAACTTCCAAATCCTCTTTTGGTGCGGAGCGCAACCCCAATAAAACCCACGGCAGCCTGTCTACCCAATTTGCATCCGTCAGTGAAGCCCTGAGTGCTGCTTTCAGTGATCTATGAAAACGCTTGCATAAACCATTGGCCTGTGGGTTGTACGCGGTTGTGCGATGAATTGCAGCACCCAGGCTGCGGGCCATCACGGACCAGAGGTCAGAAACAAATTGCGGGCCCCTGTTGGACGTAATGTCCGAGGGGACTCCAAAACGCGCCACCCATGTTGTTAAAAAAACGGTGCTACGTCCACGGACGTGGTTGCTGCCAGCGGGACTGCTTCTGGCCAGCACATGGTGTGGTCCACCACTGTCAGGAGGTGCGTGCACCCCTGTGATGGCGGGAGGGGGCCCACGAGGTCCACGTGAATGTGGTCGAACCTCTTAGCCGGTACCGGAAATGGCTCCAAGGGAGCCTTTGTGTGCCTGTGTACCTTGGCTCGTTGGCACGCCACGCAGGCTGCAGCCCACTCTTTTACTTGTTTGCGTAGGCTCGGCCACACGAACTTCTCTCCCACCATTTTGACAGACGCACGCACTCCTGGGTGCACCAGAGTGTGATCCGACTCAAACACGCGGCGGCGCCACGCGACCGGGACTACCGGACGCGGGCATCCCGTGGAGACATCACAGAATGGGGGGGGCTGCCATCTTGCAGCACCCTGCTCTCCAGCCTTAACCCTGTTGGTCCAGACTGGAGCATGCGCACGTCTGCATCGCTAATCTGCTCCGCGGCCATGGCTGCGTAATCTATCCCCACATAGACTGGGGCCACCACGGCGCGCGAGAGGCAGTCTGCCACCACATTCAGTTTACCCGACACATGCTGAATATCGGTAGTAAACTCTGAGATCGCGGCCAGCTGTCTCTGCTGCCGGCCCAACCACGGTTCTGAAACCTTGGCCATTGCGAACATTAGTGGCAACGCGGTGAAGTTGCGCCCTTCCAGCCAGAACTGGAAGTGGCGTATGGCCAGATGGAGAGCCAGCAACTCTCTGTCGAACGCGCTGTATTTACGTTCGCTGTCGCGCAAAGTTCTGCTAAAAAATGCGAGCGGCTGCCAAGCCCTGGCGACACGCTGCTCCACGACCACCCCTACGGCCATGTCTGAATCATCGGTGGTGAGCGCTATCTGGGCCTTCGGGTCCGGATGTGCCAGCAGTGCAGCGTTTGCCAGGGCTGCTTTAAGTTCCGAGAACGCCCGCTCTCGCTCCGGGGTCCATTCGACTCCATCCGCGGGTTTCTGTCTTTTGAGCACGGCGTACAATGGTTGCATGAGCCGCGCCGCGCGGGGAAGGAAACGGTTATAAAAATTCACCATCCCCAAAAATTCCTGCAGTGCCCTGACCGTCTGAGGCCGGGGAAAATCTGCCACGGCGCGCACTTTGTTGGGCAACAGGATCGCTCCTTCCGGAGAGACGCGGTGCCCCAAAAAATCAATCTCCGTCACGCCGAACTGGCATTTTGCCGGGTTGATTATCAACCCGTGCGCCTCCAACCTCCGGAAAACCGTTCTGAGGTGGGTTTCGTGTTCGTCTTCGGACATACTGGCTACCAGGATATCGTCCAGGTAGACGAACACGAACGGGAGGTCACGCAGCACTGCATCCATCATGCGCTGGAACGTCTGTGCTGCGCCTTTTAACCCGAATGGCATGCGCAGGAACTCGAATAAACCGAACGGAGTTATTACCACTGTTTTGGGTACGTCCTCCGCGCGCACTGGGACCTGGTGGTAACCGCGGACCAGGTCTATTTTAGAAAAAACGCGCGCTCCGGCGAGGTGAACGGAAAAATCCTGTATGTGGGGAATTGGGTAGCGGTCGTGTGCTGTGGCATTGTTCAACCTGCGGAAATCACCGCACAGTCGCCACGAGCCCTCAGCCTTAGGGACCATGTGTAGCGGGGATGCCAATGGGCTGTTTGATCGCCTGATGATGCCCAACCTTTCCAGGTTGGCGAACTCCTCGCGCGCTATGGCCAGTTTAGCTGCGTCCAAGCGCCGAGGTCTTGCAAAAACGGGCGGCCCGGTGGTGGTGATAAAGTGCTCCACCCCGTGTTTAGCGATGGCTGCCAAAAACGTCGGGACCGTGAGTGCTGCGAACTGAGTGAGCAGTGCGTTGAACTTACCACCTGGAGTTGTGACGCTGGCTTGTGCTGTTGGCCGGGTCCCTCGAGCTATACAGGGGAGAGATTCAAAGGACAGTGCATTAACCAGGCGCCTGTTAGCAACATCCACAAGTAAACCATGTGCACACAGAAAATCAGCGCCCAGGAGCGGGCAACACAGTGCTGCTATGATAAAAGTCCACTCATACGAGCAGCCATGTAGAGATAAGGTCAGTGTTCTCTCACTGAACGTCTTAATCTCCGAGCCGTTTACTGCCACCATTCCGGGGCCGCTAGGTCCTGCCAGCCGGTCAGCGTAGGACGGCAGGATGACGCTCTTCTAGGCTCCGGTGTCGACGAGGAAGCGTCTCCCCGAGCGCGAGTCCGTCACGTAGAGCAGCTTGTTCTCTTCACCGGCGGTCGCAGCTGCTACCGACTGCCGGCCTTGGCGTTTCCCGAGCACTTGAAGTGACACGGTGGCGCGCATCTGCGCGCGTTCCCTCTGAAGTGGCGGTGGTAGAAGCAGAGCGTGTCTTTCTGGCGCTCCTTGGCCCCCATTGCCGCTACCATTGGTGGCTCCTCGCCTCCCCTGGTCGTCTCGCTGGGTTCCGCTGCCGCCGCATTGACTGTGATTGCCCTGGTGGTGAGGATGATCCGGTCTGCCTCCTGGGCTAGCGCATGGTAGTCTCGCGCGGCCAGCAACGGCAAATTGGCCAGAACCGCTCTTGCTTCTGTTGGCAGGTTCCGGAGGAAAAGGTGGGCAAACAGAAAGTGCCAATCGCCCGTGCCCATCAACGCCAGCATCTTCTCCATCAGGTCTACGGCTGACCCATCTCCTAACTCGGTCCGCGCCAGGAGCCTCTCCGCTCTCTCACATTCTGAGAGCGTGTATCGCCGGGTGAGCGCAGCCTTGAGCGCCTCATATTTGCTGCTGGCTGGTGGCTGATCGAGCAGGCTTGCTACCTGCTGGGCTGTGCGGGAGTCCAGCGCTTCTACTACATGGTAGAACTTGGTGTCGTCTGCTGTTACTCCCCGGTGTCACCATGGGATGAGACGCCGTCTCGGCGCTCAGCCCATGTCTCCTCATCCCTGCCTCTCATTAGGCAGCATCTCTGTCACCATGGGAGGAGACACCATTTCGGCGCTCAGCCCATGTCTCCTCATCCCTGCCTCTCATTAGACAGCGTCTCAGCTGGCTCCCAGCTGTCAGTATTACGGGACGGCTGGGGCCAATTAATCCTCATGATAATGAGGATAAAAAGGAGCAGCCTCGATCACTCGGGGCTGCGACTTAAAGCACTACAGGCTGAAACCCTGATGTCCGGCGTCAGCCCTTACTCTTCTTGCAGTAACCTTGTGAGTGTTCCCCGCTGTGAGTATTATGCCTTGGTATCCTATTCTCCGGTGCCAGCCCTCTACTCCTGTGCCGTTCTACTCGTGAGTTTAACCCTGTATATGAGTAGCTGTGCTTTGGGTCTACAACGACCGTGTTCCTTACCCCGTGTTCCTTATCCCTTGTTCCTAACCCTTACTTTAATAAAACATCTCAACTCACTGGCTCGCCCTCGGCTCTCATTGTGTGGCTCCCTAGAGCCACATGTAACAGTAAGTCGCAGCCAGACGAGTTGCCGGCGGCTGTGAGTTTGTGGAACTGTACCTTCCTTGTCCGGGTGTTAGCGCCATTAGCATGCCGTTTCCCAGGAGTCACTCCCGACGCCAGGGCGACGAGCTGGGGTCCATCCCGGGGGCTGTCGACAGGACGCTCTTCACCCTGCACGACGCCTCCAATTCGAGACGCTGGCATCCGGGCCGTGCTGAGGATCTCCTAGACCACAGGTGTCAAACTCACTCCATGGAGGGCCAAGACCCTGCAGGTTTTACCTCCACCCAGTGTCTTCAACAGGTGAGTTCACTGAATTTCTTCCCACTGATTGCTGATCAGTGAAACACCTGCTGAACACACTGGGTGGAAGTAAAACCTGCAGGGTCTTGGCCCTCCATGGAGTGAGTTTGACACCTGTGTCCTAGACTGTCATCCTCGTTCTTTGTTCCATCTCGAGGTCAGTGCCAGGATTGACGCCATGGTCACACAGCGAGAGAAGCTCCGCGGGTTGGTTGGAAACCCTGGCAGGACGCCGAAGTGGATGACGTTGCCCCCCGCTTCGGGACCCCGTTCCTGCTGCCATTCCAGCCCGGGAGTCCGCGGGTTGGATGGAAACCCCGGCAGGACGCCGAAGTGGATGACGTTGCCCTTCGCTTCGGAACCCCGTTCCTGCTGCCATTCCAGCCCGGGAGTTCGCACCACCCAGAGGGCTTCCCCCGTTCTGCACTACGTCACTCGGGATTCCCCCCATGGAGCCGCAGCTGACAGCTGTTACGTCCGGGACCGAGCGGCTGACGCGATTCCCGCTGTGCATCCATTCACCATCTTCTGGCACGTGGCGGCGGCGGCAGTGAGATTGATGGAGAGGACTCCAGGGCAACGAAGCCTTCCCAAGCTCAAAGCCTTCCTCGCCTCGGTCTCTGCTCAGGAGCGGCGATTCCTGGGTTCCCCCCTTGCTTCGTCCCCTGGGAGAGGCTGTCGTCACATCGCCAAGTCACCTCTGCACGACCCCCTTCCGGATCCAGTTCTGGGCTGCCGCCAGGACCGTTCCCCCCACGCAGCTGTCACCTCTTCGTCTCATCAGCGTGGAGTTTTCACAGCCTCATTCCCTGAGCCTCGTTCCCCCTCTGTCACTCCTGGACATTCGGGCTGGCTCACCCCGGCTGTTTCCCCCTCCTCCTCGACGTGCTTCCTGACTGCTGTGTGTGCCTGGAATCCCGGCCTGGTGAGCTCTCTTCTGGAGACTACGCGAGCGATCCTCAGACGATTTCCCAGGGGGTCCTCCGTTATCGCCTGGCGGGGAGAGGAAGAAGCAGTGTCCACCGCAGCAGGCGTTATCCAACCTCCAGGAGACAGGCAAGTCATAGTTTATTTACATCAGTTTAATGATTTGCTCTGTCACACTCCTGGAGGAGGGGTTCAGGGTTCGCAGCTCCCTGAACTCCCCCCACCTGCTGTAACCTGCGTTCCTAATCCTGCATTCTCTGTGTCTCTCTCCGCCGAGCGGTCCCTGGCCCCGGGTCAACGTCGTGGGACCAGGAGAGCCCCTGCGGTTCTGGTTCCGCAGCTGCGTTGTGGACGGAGGAGGAGGACTGACTGCTGCGTGGAGTCTGCGCCAACAATTAAGCGTCCCCGGGTCTCCACAGAGGAGCAGTTCGGTCCAGCGGGACGAGATTCTTCTGGCTTCACGCTGTGTGGTTCATCGGCGGGGTTACCGGAGCTGGAGGAGCCTCAAGCTGCGTTGACCATCGTGCTGGCTGCGGGGCCCGACGCAGCCGAGTGGGAGCCTGACAACGACCTTCTGACGACGGATCCTGGATCTTCGCAGTCCTGGACGGCGTCGGAACCCGAGATCAGGCGAGTGCTCTCCTTTCTTTTCTCTCTCTATTTCTTTGAGCACTTTAGCCTGTCTCTAGGGGAGATGAGCCGGGTGCAGCCGCCCGCTGCATCCGAGCTCGTTTCGCCGGGTTCTGGCGCTGCCGGTGATCCTGATCCCGGTTCTGTTTTCTCTCCCGAGCCTTCTTCCAGGGTCACCGGCGAGGAGTTGCCGTTCCTCGTGATGCTGGAGGGTCCAGGTTCAACATTGGAGGTCGGTTCTGGTGCGGTGCCGACCCAGTCGGGGTCCGACGCGGGTGCTGCTTCAGCGGTGTCCGACGTGGGTTCGCCTAAGACCCAATCGGGGTTCGACGTGGGTGCTGTGCCAGCGGTCCGGTGAGGAGGTGGCTGTTTCCCAGCGGCCTGACGCTCGTTGCCCTCGTCATCAGCTCTCCCCTGTGCCTCGTCCACCGGGACCCGCTTTGACCCTTCGTCCGTCTCAACGGTCCTGGTGGTTGAGTGATGCGGGTCGACGGCCCGACCCGCAAGACTTCCGGTTCGGCGATCTGGTCCAACCCCCTGACGAACTTTGCTGCTTCTGGGTGGCCTGGCACGGCTACCGGCGGACTGTTTTCTTGGGATCTGGGTCTGGAGTTGGCCGTCCGAACTTTTCCTCTTCCCGGCCTACCGACTGGACAATGGGCGGGGCGACTACCAGAACTATTGGACCGTTTTGGACTCTGCCTGCCGTCTCCTCGGGTGTTGCTTATTAAGGTCACTCGGGGAGCTTCTTTGTCCTGTAGGGGAATATATTTTTAGTGCTGTGTATTGTTTTTTCCCCTTATTAACCGTACTCAGCATTCTATCTCATTGTTATCCTGTTTCCCTGTCACCGTTATCCCTCTAGGTGACCCCCCGTATATTTAGTGCTGTGTATTGTGTTTTTCCCCTTGTTAACCGTACTCAGCATCTTATCTCATTATTATCCTGTGAACCTGTCACCGTTATTCCCCTAGGTGACCCCCCGTTTATTTAGTGCTGTGTATTGCGTTCTCTCCTTATTAACCATACTCAGCATCTTATCTTATTGTTGTCCTGTTACTCTGTCACCGTTATTTTCCTAGGTGTCCTTCTTTGCATATGGCACCGTGTATTTTGTTATCTTTTTTACTTACCGGTGCACGTCATTCCTATTATTCTTGTCCTGGTCTTAGCCCGCTTTTGTTTCATGGAGTAATGTGTTTTGGTTTCTTTATCAACCATGCTCTGTGATCACCTCATCCTGTTCCATTTAGCGTTGTGTATTGTGTTTGTTATTTATCACTCGTACTCAGCGTTTTTGTCCTGTTACCTTTTTGGTGGTTTTTTTTTCCTTGTCCTGGGCCACACATTGTTGGTATTATCTGAGTAGTGTGCAACCAGTGTTCTGACTCAGTTTTCTCCCCATCTGTGCCCTGGGTTAATTATTCCCTGTTTTGTAAAGTATTGTATTTGGGTTTTTTCCTCTCTCTGCCCTGCTACCCTACATTGTTCCATTGGGGTTTTTTTGTCCTTCCCTTGGCATCTCCCCCTCCGGTCCTGCCCCCCTTCCCCCCACCCTAGGTGGGGGGGGGGGGGGAGCTGGGATGTTCCTGGTCGTTCGGGAGCCCGACCTTGAGGGGGGGGGCTCTGTCACCTTCCTTACCCTTCCTTACCCCGTGTTCCTTATCCCTTGTTCCTAACCCTTACTTTAATAAAACATCTCAACTCACTGGCTCGCCCTCGGCTCTCATTGTGTGGCTCCCTAGAGCCACATGTAACACCCGGAGGGCGAACTGGGCCTTGGTGTGGTGGTTGTGCTGCCAAAAATCCGATAGCTTGACTGAAACTGCACACGCGTTGCTGGGGGTTCCAGTCCTGGCTGTCTGCGGGTTGGCTTCAGCGTCTCTGGGGCTTCCCGACCGGGCCGGCTCTGGGGTTCTTGCCTCGTGTTCCATAATACATCTTGGGTCACCAGTGTGGAGTGTGTAAATGAAGAGGCATATTCATTTCAGACGATTTATTACACACTCACATCTCACAAGCAAAGAACAGACTGACTGATCACATCAAGCATTCCTCTCGCTATATCAAGTCACACTTCACAACGTTCAAGGCACTTCCTCATACACAGCATGACATCTACACTACACTTCATTCAACACCCTCTCACCCACTTGGGCATTGTTCTCCCATGTGTATTCACTGTCTCTGACTAAGGTGTGAAATAACCTGAGGCCCACAACACTACAATTATTTTGTACGCTCACCTCATTCCAAAAATCTTTGTTACATAGCAACTTTTCAGCAATTGAATCAGCCCTCATGGTTTCATTTTTATAATTAAAACGAACAGCATACTTATATTTTGCATTTGTATGTTTTTTTTATGCTCAAACACAGGCCCATATCTGGGTCTAGCTGCTTCAACCCAAGATTTAAATGTTTTATGAGCTTCTGCACAGTAATAAGCAACATATTTCCTCCAACCAGGCCGAACAGCACTTTTTTTATATTTATAGTAGGGCTTACTGCCATCATACAAAGCTTTAACTATGTCACCATAAAGCAAACAGATGTCTTTCTTATACTTCTCATCTTTACAGTTAATGTCACGACACATAATTGCATCTCTGGGAAGATTAATATTATGTAAAAATTCATCTGTTTTAACATGTTAGGCCAAAATATCCTCCTCTGAGAGGCCTGACCAATCCATTCTCCCTACTTTATCATAAGTCTTATTTAACACCACCTTAGATATATGTCCAATATTTATTAACATAGCAACCGGCAGATGATCAGAGGTTTCATCCCCATACAAAATACTCATACCTTCCAGAGCTGCATGAGCATCAGCTGTGGTGATACAATGATCCAACCATGATGTAGTATGCCAGGCCTCACTTGTGTAGGTAAAACTATCTGTAGGTAAAAGCATTTTACTGGATAAAATAAGATTATTATCTTGACAAAACTGGACCATATGACAAGCAGTCTTCCATCCATCCATCTTCTTCCGCTTAATCCTTTTTGGGTCACGGGGGGCTGTAAGCAGTCCTGTTTACTGAAAGAACAGGACTGTGATGGATTACAGTGGGATTCACTGACGGTCATTTATAGGGGAAAAAAGGGAAAACATTGCACCATTGTAAGTTGTTTTTCACCTTTAAGGTTAAAGTACAAAGACTTTTAAGGCCGTGCAAATAACATGTCAATTTTACAGCTTTTGCAGAATTCTATCAAAGCAAGAGGGAAAAAACGACAGCAAAAAACTTAGGTTAAGTTTGTGTTAAGCTCTGTTCTTTGTTCGATGTCTATTTCTATATTTTCTGCTAACAGCATCTCATTATGAGGCAATTTTTCTTTACCGCAAAGATAAAAATGTAGATTTTTGTTTTATACCAGAAACACATTCTTGTTTAGCTGATGAAAGTTTCTGGAAGAGGTGAGGCTGTGCTGCCATTTATGTTTAGTTTGATTTAGTTTTTGAGTCACATTTTTCCTTATTTAAGGTCGTTTTTTTTTTTTTTAAAGGTGAGCACTGTAAATAAGACTGCACCTCTTGGACTTGAAAAATGCTGTCTGAGTCTGCTTGACTACCAACTTCCTCGACGCTTGTGCCCGACTACAGTCTTGGCCTCTGAATGTGGTGACTGGACTACAACACTGAATCTACCTTCTATCTCTCCATCACATCAGCCAACTCTCTCCTTTTACCAGTCATAGTTTAATTAAGGATTTTACACTGGACGCCCTTCCTGGCACAATCCTCCCATTTACCCAGGCTTAGGACCGGCACTCAGAGTACACTGGCTTGTGCCCCCATGTGTCTGGGTTTTACAAATAACTGCTTCAACAATTTGTAACTGTAATCCACCACCTATAAATTTAGCACCAGCAAAAATGTTGAGAAATAATACAGCAAAAAATAGACATCAGGATGATCTTTTTTCTTTTTCAAAATAGTCAGCTTTATTATGAATGACTTTTTAAAAAACAAATCCACATACAAAATTAAATGAATACTCTTAATTTTAAGACACTCCATGTAGTGATGAGTTAAAATCTCTGACATTTTTGGCAATAATAAAACTAGAGGGTCTGCTGTGAAACATATCTAAATCTCCTGCACAGGTTTGCATTGAATTATTTTTAATACAGTGTAAGTATGCTTTTCCCATAGTAAAAGCTTTATTTCACAGCAGCCATTCTAACCTAATGGTATTAGCATTAATACAATTTAAGTCTAAATTGCTGCTGACAAAATAAAAACAGAACTTGAAAATACATGCTTTAAATGCAGATAAAATGCAATCCACAGGGCGTGACGAGATGTTGGAGACAAACATGCTCTGCCCTGGGTTGCATTATTTTTGCAGCATTGTGCGTTCCCGTTGGTGAGTCTCTCTCACCCCCTAGCAGTAGTAAAGTGGCATTGAAGGGGCACATCTGCAGATTTCACATGTGTTCCGGGTGGTTCTGCAGGCAGGTGATGAACTCCTTCACCTCTTTGCCCTCAAAGCAGATCTGGTAGACGGCTGCAAACAAAGGAAACCTACAAGACCACAAAAATAGTTTTTTTTTTTTTTATGGCACGTTCATGAGTGGCTCCGGAAATTAAATGTTTATAGAACAATTTTATTGCCAATATAGGGCAGGATAAACATCATCATGCCCCTCTTAGACAAACGCATTTCTAATCAGATCCCTAATCAGGCAATATAAATGGAAACTTAAATGAGGTGTTATAATTACAAGAAGCACAATCATTATTAAAGGGGATAGATCATGCACTTTTTCCACATGTTGACACAGTTCCCAGAGGTCTTAATGAAATGTCTGTGACATGCTTTGGGCAAAATACATCTTTACAGGCTTTATTTATTTCAGCACCATTTTCAACCCAATTTAACAGGTTTCCTCAGAATGGCACATTTTAGTGCCCCTTCTTTAAATCCTCAAGACCCTCAGTTCACCCCACCTTCCCTCTTTCATCACCACAGAGCAGTCTGGTTGAGGCTGGGGCAGGCACCCTTTAGTGGCTAATGTTAACCTATTGCAGTCAAAATAAAATAAGCCAGAATGACGTGAGATATAATATCTACTGTGGATTATTGCACCAGGTGAGAATACAAGAAGGAGAAAGAAGGAGTCCTATCGAGCTTGGTTGGCTTGTGGGACTCCTGAAGCAACTGAGGTGGACCGGCAGGCCGAGGGGAGTGCAGCTCGGGTGGTTGCGGAAGCAGAAACTCGGGCGTGGGAGGAGTTCGGTGAGGCCATGGAACAAAACTTTCGGTCGGCCTCAAAGAGATTCTGGCAAACTGTCCGGCGGCTCAGGAGGGGGAAGCAGCTCCCTGTCCACACTGTGTATGGTGCGGATGGGGTGCTGCTGACTTTGGGGATATCGTTGAGCGATGGAAGGAATACTGTGAGGATCTCGTCAATCCCACTGACACACCTTCAGTGAGAAAGCAGAGCTTGGGGACGAGGGGGATAACTCGCCCATCACAGGGACTGAGGTTGCCGAAGTGGTTAAAAAACTTTTTGTGGCCGGGCCCTGGGCGTGGACAAGGTTCTTCCCGAGTACCTCAAGGCCCTGGATGTTGTAGGGCTGTCATGGTTGACATGCCTCTGCAATGCTGCGTGGAGGTCGGGGACAGTGCCTTTGGCATGGCAAACCGGGGTGGAGGTTCCTCTTTTTAAAAAAAGGGAACCGGAGGGTGTGTTCCAACTTTAGGGCGATCACACTTCTCAGCCTCCCTGGGAAGGCCAGGGTACTGGAGAGGAGAGTCTGACCACTGGTCAAACCTCAATATAGTTTTTATGGACAGGATATCTAGGCAAAGCCAAGAACTGGAGGGTGTCATGCTCGGTGACCACAGGATTTCATCTCTGCTGTCTGCGGATGATGCTGTCCTGCTGGCTTCATCAAGTAATGGCCTACAGGTCTTACTGGGACAGTTTGCCACTGAGTGTGAAGCAGCTGGGATGAGAATCAGCACCTC
Source organism: Pholidichthys leucotaenia (assembly GCA_020510985.1). Classification (NCBI taxonomy): domain Eukaryota; kingdom Metazoa; phylum Chordata; class Actinopteri; order Cichliformes; family Pholidichthyidae; genus Pholidichthys; species Pholidichthys leucotaenia. The sequence continues at coordinate 35,245,521 of CM035845.1, read as the reverse complement.
CAAGTCCGAGTCCAAGGTCCTCAGCCAGAAAAAGGTGGATTGTCCTCTCCGGGTTGGAGACAAGCTCCTGCCCCAAGTGGAGGAGTTTAAGTATCTCGGGGTCTCATTCACGAGTAACGGGAGAATGGGGCGAGAGATTGACAGATGGATCAGAGCAGCCTCTGCAGTGATGTGGACGTTGTACCGGTCTTGCACTGGAAGTTTGGGCTTCTCTGCTTGAGCTGCTACCTCCAGAAAAACGGTAGAAAATGGATGGATAGAGAATACAAATATCTACATGGGTGATTTAAACAAAATAGCAATAAACACAGTGGTTGCCAAGCTAACTGTGTAGAAGCCATGGTAGCACTGTTGTTGTGGGTGTAGATGTTCACAGGGATCGGCCCTCATTAAAATGGGTGGAGATGAAATGGGAATGTGGCATCATTCCAGTGATCTGCGGTTCTCACATCATACCTGGTGCTAAATCAAAACCACTAGAACAGAAAGAGGTACTGAGACAACATCTGACCAAAACAAAATGAGATTTTTCTATTGGTAGCTACTCCAGATACCCAAATAGATGCAAAAAAATCACTGAAAAGTTAAATTTTCTTCATACGGCCCCTTTAACATGAAGACCAGACTGCTATTTAAAGCCATGAAAGTCATGAATATTTGTTGACAAACATGGAAACTGATTTCTATGCATTTTTAGGCCTTTTTAAATTTTTATTATGCCTCGGTGCAACAGAGGCATACAGAAGTCACTCATTGCGTCTGCGTGTGCGTGTGTGCGTGTATCTGTCTGTTACCAGCTTTTCAGCTCGCCCGGTCAAAATCAAGAGGAACAAAAGGCTTCTGTCATTATATCGCCATATTTTCTCAAGTTTTAATTTGCCAGAATTTTGAGATAAGGCTTTCTTTTCAAAATAAACACAAATTTAACTCACCATTATACCTTCAATGGAGCAGCAAAAAAAAGGTACTGTAATAACTAGGCCGGGCCAGTTGAAGTTGCACCGAGGCAGCTGCACCTTGGTGCTTTCATTTCCCTAGGCATTTGTAAATGTAAGTGGACTCACTTCTTGACCATGTCCATCTTTTGCAGGACCTTGTAGACCTCCGCTGAAGTCTGTGGACCCTGAAGCTTCTGGCCATTTAGCATTTCTGCCTCCAGCTCAGCAATAGACTAGAGGAAGAGGGATACAGGCACAGGGTTATTTATGATGTATAACGGAATAGATCAATCAAAATAATAACAAAAGCTAAAAATGGCATCCTAGATCCTGTGGACTCCTATGGAAACTGTTAGTTAACTGATTATGTGTTTAAATCATTGTGATCTACTTTTTTCAGAGGTAGTTTTAGTTAATATGTTTATTCAAAGTTTTAATACTCCACATCTATGCTTTATCATAATATGTGTCACTTTATTGCCCCAGTTTTAAAGGTCCCACACTGTGCATTTTCTGGAGATTAATCTTTTATTAAGTTTGAATATCGTCCAGGACAAACAGATGTAGGCCAGAAGTCATACTGTGTTGTTTTACAGCTCATCAGAAAAGCCATCTGTAAAGCTCTAGCAGAAACAGTTTTCAGTCTGCTCATGATTAATGAGCCCCAAAACTGATTGGGTAAAGGTTTGTTGGGTGGGCCAATCACAAGTAATGCAGAGGAAGTCAGTGTGTGTCTGTTTTAACTTTGAGAACTAAAGGCTGGGCATGTTGCTTTGTGACATCATGAAATCCAGGAAGTGCAATCTATTTGTTTATTTAGTAGTTTAACTACGGCCTTGCCCACACATAAAAGGGTATTTCATTTCATCCACGCACAACAACAAAATCTGGGGGGGAAATAAACACAAACTTTCTGGAAAACTCCTTCAAGGGTGAATGTTTTCACTAACTCTAGTGGCAACATGTACAGCACATGTAGATCATAGTTCCACTTAGGCTAAATGGTAATGGTATTGCATATATTCACATTTCTTTCCTTTCATTGGTAGCTTGCACAAAAACTCATCTCTTCCTCTCATTTGTGGTCCCCACCTTGGAGGTCCTGACGAAAGCCTCTGCCACTTTACGGTTTCGTCCCCCGTAGCAGGTGGTGATGAGGTCAGCCACACCGCAGCTCTCCAGGAATGTGGAGGAGCTGACTGTGGCAGCTTTGCAGAAAATCTTGGCGAAGGCGATCATTTCCATCAGACCCAGCCGGATCACCGCCGCTTTGGTGTTGTCCCCACAGTCAAGGCCATCGCAGAATCCGGCGCCAACAGCCACAATGTTCTACCAGTGCACACAGGGTTGGGGATAAACATTTTCCAAACCGAGAACAGTTTGTTTAGTAATGTAGTTTAACTGCTTAATTACTTAATTTAATTACCTTTAAAGCACCACACAGCTCTACTGTGTCACTTTCCTCTACGACAGTGATTCGAAAGTTTGGAGTCTGAAGCAGCTCTTTGAAGATATGGCCGTTTTTTTCATTTTTTGCTCCTGTATGGAAAGGAGTTTACAAAAATGAAGCCAGCCACTTTAAAATATGGAACTTGAATCTGCGATCATAAAACACAACATCTAACCAATGGTAGTTTCACAAAACTTCTCATCTGCCACCTCGCTGGCGATGTTTGCTCCCATCAGGACACTGACCTCGATGTCTAGTTTCTGCCGGATGATGTCTGAGATAAGAACTAGTCCTTCCGGCCCCACGTCAACACCCTGAACAGCAAAAAAAAAAAAAAATCAAGTTCGTGCCACTAAGTCCTCACTAAGACCACAAAAGTGGATCATATAACTCCAGTCTTCAGATCTTTACACTGGCTTCCTGTCTGTCAAAGAATAGATTTCAAAATACTGCTGTTGGTTTATAAAGCTCTGAATGGTTTAGGACCAAAATACATTTCAGATCTGCTAGTCCATTACAAACCACCCAGAGCCCTCAGGTCGTCAGGGTCAGGCCTACTATCTTGTGCCCAGAGTTAGATCCAAACATGGTGAGGCAGCTGTCATGATTTGCCCAGCAGGGCAGGAACAAAGACCCAAGTGCTGGACTGCTAGTTGTGCAATTTATTAAGGAGAACATAAAGTCCAAACAGTGAGCAAAAATAAACTTACATCAACTGAGGAGTGCAGGGAAACAGCGAGGACACAAACAGGAATGCACGTCGGAACAGGGTAGGGGTTCCAACGGAGTTGAGAAACAATCAGAGATAACCATGAGGCACTGACAAGTGAGTGAACAAAGAAGTGGTCTTTAATAAGGCAGGCAGTTAAACACAGCAAGTGCCATCAGGTGTGGAGCACATGAGTGGGCAGGTGGACCTAATTACTAGGCATGAACAACTGAGCAGCACAAACAGGGTGATAACAAGGTGGGAGTGTCTGGAAACTGAGGTAGAGGGCTCCTGCCACAAAGAAACAAAATATAAACGCCAGGAACTAAATGCCAGGATAATAATAATAATCACAATAAGGACATGAATGCAAAACAGAACTACTGACAGCTAGAAACACGTTCAAAACCAACATACAGTAAAATAAACACACAACACTGGGAAAATACAGGAAATAATCAGAAATAACTTAAGACTGTGCTCAGGCTCGTGACAGCAGCGTTCAGTTTTTATGCCCCTCACATATGGAACAAACTCCCAGAAAACATCAGGGCTGCTGAAACTCTCAGCTGCTTTAAATCCTGGTTTAAAACTCTCCTATTTCATGGCCTTTCAGTAGAACAATTGTTTATCTTCCACAGTGTACTGTAAATTTTATTTCTGTTGTATTCTATTTTAGCTTGTTTTTGTTTCTCTTTAATTTACATTTTAGTTTGCTTTTAAATTCTTATGTATTCTTTTTGCAACTTGCTGTAATGCTTTAATGTTTTTATGTAAAGCACTTTGAAACATCTTGTACACGAAATGTGCTATACAAATAAACTTGCATTGCTATAGCCTTTTTCCACAACAGGGTGGTGACCTTGTGGAAATGGAATGAGTCATAGTGAGGATTTTGTCTACATCACTCAACCACATCATCTTGTGATGCTGAAGTCAGGTGACAGCTTCCCCTTTTTTAAGTCTCCGGAAATTTGACATGAAGAAGAACCACGGGATCTTACTTTGATGAGCGATATCCCGATCACTCCCTCTGAAATGTGAGGCTTCATCTGATCACAGAGTTTGCTGATGAACTGGTGTGGGATCACGAAGACAAGGATCTTTGCTCCTTTAACAGCATCTGTGATGTCTGGGACGGCCACCTGCAGAGGTGACAGCAACAAAATTAGACCTCACAGACTGTAGAGGCTGATGTGTGCAACATGGTTAACATCTAAAACAAGGCCCAATATATTGTTAGTTACAGGGTTTAAACGCATGTAAGGGTATTACATGTAGTTTGTACTTAAAACTGTCACAATGAGCCCCTCTGGGGCAGAATTCAGACCAAAATGCTGAATGTGACTTTCAGCTGATTTATTAGGAACTGGTCACCCTGACACAGCTTGAGGGCTTTAAACAGAAAATAATAATTACAGCTTGGAAGCTGGAACAAAAAGCTAAGGCAAAACCGACTGGACTAGGACACGACTAGGCATGGCATGACAGGACACAAAAACAGGACTAGACTGGAACATGATACAAGGCAGAAGTGTGTTGTTTACACAGTATGATTAAAAAGAATCTGAAAAGAACAACAGTGGAACAGAACCTAAACAGTCAATGGGGCAATCAAGATAACACAGCACAGGTGGACAGTCAGGAACAATGAAACCCAATGATGACTGACAGCTGACACATGAGGAAAAACAGATGACAGGACGGGGCGGGGCTACACACACACACAATCACAGACAGGGGGAGACATGGACATGAACAGAGGATCAGGGGAGAGACAAGACCATGATAATCATAATGCAAATACTGACTGACCTCTGATCATAATGGTAATCATAATGACAATAATAACAGTAATCACTATAAATTCAAGAAATCTCTGTCTGTGTGTCTGTCACAATCATAGGACATCATAGGACGGCCTATGATGTGCCTATGATGTCTGCTTCATGGGACATTGATGCTGGCCTTGAGATACTCAGCACCCGATGCCTGCCTTCATGTCTTTATGATGTCACAAAGACCATCACTCACCAAAGAAGAGGACAATTTCAAATCCCATTTGAGACAGTCAGTGCTTCGCAAACAAAAAAACAAAACAAAAAAGGAAGTGAAAAGTGACAAATCTGACAAGAAAGAATAGTGAAGATGTAATGCTTAAACATTATACTATAATGTGGCCATGATTGCATACATCTATATCTATAAATTCAAGAAATCTGTGTCTGTCTGTCACAATCATAGGACATCATACGACAGCCTATGATGTGCCTATGCTGTCCCTATGAAGTCGGCATCACAGGACAGCCTATAGGACACACTAATGCCATCATCAAGCATCACAGGACAAAGGACACCTTCCAAGATCAAACGCAGGCATGACTCACGATCATAGGACTCACTATGACATCAGCACAGATCACAAGACTCACCATGACACCATCAAAAAACAAAGGCAGGCAGCACTGAATGAGTGCCGACGTGCTTGCTTACGCCCTTGCTTACACCTGCTTTCTATGGGCATGCAGAAACACTTGCTTAGACTTGGTTTCTATGGGCATGCACGGGTATGTACTGGTAATAATAGTCACAGGACTTAACCCAAAATACCAATAGCAAAAAAACAGGGTGATTGTTTTTTGAAATAAAATAACACAGAATTAAACTCAAAGAGTGGGAATGATCCTATGGTCATCCCCCCAGACCCTGACAAAAACTTCATTAAAGGTACTTGATACAGTGTTTAGTTTTTGTTGTCGTTTTAGTGACACTATGTACATTGTGGCCAAAATATGACTCACTGTTTCCATTTCTGATATACACGCCCTTCTGGACTTTACTTGTCACTGGAAACAAGAGTTTTTCATAATTAAGGCTGTTTCATACAACTGCAATGCAAAATTGTGATACAAGAGAGCAGAAAAGCCACATTTTTACTAAACACACAGTGGTGTGATAAAGTGTTAGCCCCTTTGTGATTTCTCTTTTTTTTGTATGTTTGTCACACTTAAATGTTTCAGATCATCAAACAAATTTAAATATAAGACAATGATAACACAAGTAAACACAAAATTGTCATGAACTGAGCCAGTGTTGTCCTTTAGGCTTGGTTCTGACCATTCTCTGTAGCTCAGGTTTGGCATATTTGTGTATTTTGTTATCTTTTGAGTTCTGTTAGTTTCTATGCCATTTGTTCTTTTTTCCGTGCCTGTAGCCACTGTTCTGGCCGGCAGCTGTTAGGCAGCCTCTTTGACCTACATTCATGTGGGCGTTGTCTGACACTTGCTGGTCCGGCCATGCCCCCTCTCTCTTGACAGCCAGCTGGTTCCACTCTGGTGATTGTTTTCCCACACCTCGCCCAGGTGCACCCAATCTGTTTGGCCAGCAATGCTTGTACTTAAGTGGCCTTTGCCAGTCAAGCATTGCTGGACCGTTGTATGTATCGTCACATGGATGTACTGTGTTATGAGGGTATAGGAAGCTACACTGTCGCTACTCCCCTCAGTAGGTTATGTGTGCTCATTGGAAATCTTGGGACTACTCGGACTGCTTCTGTTCTGTGAGTAAAGACTGTTCGTGTTTCCCAATGCAGTTTGGTGCTACGCTTTGGCACTTTGCCCACTTTCTGTCTCCAGCCAGTTGAGCGTCCTGGAGGACTCTAAGTTAATCCAAGCTATTGTGTATTTCGTTCCGTGTGTCTTGTGGCCACTGTGCACAGTGGTCTGCCCGCTGCACGTCAAATCGTGTGAGCCCTTTTGTGCACTACGTAGCCTTTTTGTATATCTTTGTTTTGGAACTGTGTGACTCTTTTGTTAATAAATGTGTTTGTGGTGCACCCTGCGCTTAAATCCATTCTTCCTCCTCACTCCTCGATGTGCTGCGTAAAAGCGCATGAGGAGGATTGTGACAAAAATGCCATTTTTAAATGAAGGTGTTTATTATTAAGGGGAAAATAAAATCCAAACCTACATGGCTCTGTGTGAAAAAGTGATTGCCCCTAAACCTAATAAGTGGTTGGGCCACCCTTAGCAGCAACAACTGCAATCAAGCATTTGCCATAACTGGCAATGAGTCTTTGACAGCGCTGTGAAGGAATTTTGGCCCACTCATCTTTGCAGAATTGTTGTAATTCAGCCACACTGAAGGGATTTCGAGCATGAACTGCCTTTTTAAGGTCATGCCACAGCATCTCAATCAGATTCAGGTTAGGACTTTGACTAGGCCACTCCAAAGTCTTCATTTTGTTTTTCTTAAGCCATTCAGAGATGAACTTTCTGGTGTGTTTTGGATCATCATCCTGCTGCAGAACCCAAGTGTGCTTCAGCTTGAGGTCACAAACAGATGGCTGGGCATTCTCCTTCAGGATTTTTTGGTAGACAGCAGAATTCATGGCTCCATTTACCACAGCAAGTCCTCCAGGTCCTGAAACAGCAAAACAGCCCTAGACCATCACACTACCACCACCATATTTTACTGTTGGTATGATGCTCCTTTTCTGAAATGCTATGTTACTTCTAAGATGGATGTAATGGGACACACAGCTTCCAAAAAGTTCAACTTTTGTCTCATCAGTCCACAGAGTATTTTCTTAAAAGTCTTGGGGATCATCAAGATGTTTTCTGGCAAAACTGAGACGGGCCTTTATCTTCTTTTTGCTCAGCAGTGGTTTTCATCTTGGAACTCTGCCATGCAGGCCATTTTTGCCCAGTCTCTTTCTTATGGTGGAGTCATGAACACTGACCTTAACTGAGGCAAGTGAGGCCTGCAGTTCTTTGAATGTTGTTGTGGGGTCTTTTGTGACCTCTTGGATGAGTCATTGCTGTGCTTCTGGGGTAATTTTGGTCGGCCGGCCACTTCTGGGAAAGGTTCACCACTGTTCCATGTTTTTGCCATTTGTGGATAGTGGGAGGAGTTTGCCAGAGAAGTTGTATGGACACGGAGTGAGACTGGACATCCTGGCAGATAAGCACATCTGTCGCAAGGTCTGTGGTGGACTTTTGCCAGTCGGTGCATCGTGACATGCACTACACAAAGAGCAGAGATAAACAAACCTATCATCTGGTCAGTCACTGCAAGAGATACTTGAGTCAGTTTGTCTTGGCCTGTCCTTGCCACTGATAATACCTCTATCTACCAAGACTGTGCCGTTAGTCCAGCAAAAGCTAGCAGTACTCAAATACTTTGCAAGCAGTTTCATGAAATGGTCAGTCAGAAAGGAACTCATACCGGCTCGGACGTCGCCTGGGTTAACAAGGTCAGGAGTTCCTGGCAGCGGTGGGCGAAGGACAGAGCTGCGTGGAGGACTGTGATCAGACCTAAATGAAACAGTCATTGTCGCCCCCGACAGACTGCGACGACGACGACGACGACGACGATGATGATGATGACTCTCACTGTAGTTTGCTGGAGTTCCAAAGCTTTACAAATGGCTTCATAACCTTTTCCAGACTGACAGATCTCACTTACTTTCTCATTTACTCCTGAATTTCTTTGGATTGCATCATAAAGTCTAGCTTTTGAGGATCTTTTGCTCTACTTCACTTTGTCAGGCAGGTCCTACTTAAGTGATTTCTTGATTGAGAACAGGCGTGGCAGTAATCAGGCCTGGATGTGGCAAGAGAAACTGAACTCAGCTTTCCAAAGATGTGATAAACCACAGTTAATTTATGCTTTAACATGGGGGGGGGGGGGTGTCACTTTTTCACACAGGGCTATGTAGGTTTGGATTTTTTTTAACCTTTAATAATAAACACTTTCATTTAAAAACTGCATTTTGTATTTACTTGTGTTATGTTTGTCTAATATTTAAACTTGTGGCAGACACTGACTTGTGGTTAGCACTGCAGCAGCACAGCAACTCACCCTTGGCCTGGGGATCCTGAGTTCAATCCCAGCCCCTGACCAACAGTGATCTATGTGGAGTTTGCATGTTCTCCCCGTGTCTGCGTGGGTTTACTCCGGGATTTCTCCGGTTTCCTCCCACATGTCAAAAACATGCAAGTTAGGTTAATTGGCATCAAAACTGGGGATTCTAAATTGTCCTTAGGTATGACTGTGAGAGTGAATGGTTGTCTGTCTCTTTGTGTTGGCCCTGTGATGGACTGTCGATCTGTCCAGGGTGTACCCTGCCTCTCGCCCAAAGATGCTGGGATAGACTCCAGCCCCCCCGCGATCCGAAAAGGATTAAGCGAAAGAAGATGAATGAATGAATGAATGAATGAATGATGATGATCTGAAACATTTAAGTGTGACAAACATACAAAAAAATGAAAAAAAAAATTCCTTCTCATCCTGTTTCAGCCAGTTCAGGCAATAATTTCGACTGACAATGGTGCATTTTGAAGCCCTTTTGGGCATGCTAGCCTCTTAAGCTCATTTCCATTTCATGAATGAGGGCCATAACAATGTTACAAAGGCCTTTAAAGGGCCTATATCATGCTATTTTAAGCCTTTCAGAGTAAACTATATGCGTGTATGTGATAGTATATTACCTTTGGTACACTGGAGAATGAATTTATGAAATATGAGTTATTTTCGCGAGCTACTTTTCCAACCCGGAAGTAAGATGCCTCGATCTCTGAGGCTCCGCCTCTCCTTCTTGTGGCTGCCGCCCATTTCATGACGATAACAAACTCCAACCATTTCTGACGAGTAGGCTCTTCTTTAGGAAGGCTGAACAAACTCCTAAATCTCTCACAGCCAAAGACACATTTACGCCACATAGAAGACATTGTCTTACATAAAAAAGCAAACAGTTGTTGTCACTGAGCAGATTAGGTGTGAGAGGAACTACTTCTTCACAGCGTCAATGCTAAAGTGAAAGAGTTTTGCCGATCACCGCTCCGTTAGCTGCGCGGAGAAAGTGGGTGTGTGTGTTAGCCTGGGGGCGGTGCTGGCAGCACAGGCACTTCCTGGAGTGGGCGGCTCACCCACGTTCATACGTATGAACGTGGGGACCCAATCATTATCAGGGACAGGGCGGAGCAGCAGCTCAGAGAGCAGGGTTGAGGAGGAATATTCAGAGATGCGTGAATGGAGCAAAATTGCTGGCTCCCTTCCTGTTCACTCTTTATACTGCGGACTTCTCACACAACACAACACACTGCCATCTACAGAAGTTCTCTGATGACTCTGCGATCGTTGGCCTCATCTCCAATGGAGATGAAGCTGAGTACAGAGGGCTTATCCAGGACTTCGTGGACTGGTGCCATCGGAACTGCCTCCAGATCAACGCGAGGAAAACTAAGGAGCTGGTGGTGGACTGCCGCAGGCATGGGCAGCCCCTCACAGCACCAGTAAATATACAGGGAACAGACATCGAGATGGTGACATCCTATAAGTACCTGGGTGTTCATCTGAACAATAAACTAGACTGGTCACACAATACTGACGCACTCTACAAGAAGGGACAGCGCAGGCTGTTCCTACTGAGGAGACTCAGGTCTTTTGGTGTACAAGGGGCGCTGCTGAAGTCATTCTATGACACGGTGGTGGCATCAGCCATCACTTTTGGAGTGGTCTGCTGGGGCAGTGGCATTACTGCAGCCGATAGGAAGAGACTGAACAAACTGATTAAGAAAGCTAGCTCTGTCCTGGGGCAGCGCCTTGATCCGATGGAGGAGATAGGAGAGAGAAGGACGGTGGCTAAACTGTCATCTCTGCTGGAGTCCGAGTTCCACCCTATGCAGGACATACTGGATGCACTGAGGAGCTCATTTAGCAGCAGACTACATCATCCCAGGTGCACAACCGAGAGGTTTTGTAGGTCCTTCCTACCAACGGCTGTCAGACTGTACAACCTAAGCAGGGCTGCTCGCAGAGATAGCAAAAAGACGTAACAAACTAATAGTTTTTTGAATGCAAAAGATGGAATAGACTTACACAATGGTCCCCTCCGGCATACAACTAGAAACATACCGGTCGCTATGGAGGGTGAGAATATGTATGGGCACATAATCATACCATGTAGGATAACTAAGTAGACGGTTATGCTGTTTCATCCCATCTAGCAACAATGCTCTGCACTGTGTGTGTTTATATATTTACATATTTATTCCATCTAGCTACATTGCTCCGCACTGTGTGTTTATATACTTGCATATTTATTCCACCTAGCTGCAATGCTCCGTACTGTGGGTGTTTATATATTTACATATTTATTCCATCTAGCTACAATGCTCTGCACTGTGTGTTCATATATTCATATATTTATTCCATCCAGCTACAATGCTCTGCACTGTGTGTCTGTGTGTGTGTGTGTGTATATATATATTTTTTATAGTAATATGTACATATGTATATTAGCTGCTCTTGCTTGCTTGTTTTTTTTCTTGCCTTCTGATTGTTGCTCTGAGTGTTGCTATCCCTGTGCTGTTGCAATCCTGGAATTTCCCCATTGTGGGACTAATAAAGGCTTATCTTATCTTATCTTAAAATACCCCTTTGGGGGTGTTTTTGGTGAGGAATTAACATTATAACATGCTTAAAAGCTCAAAAAAGTCAATTTTGCATGATATAGGCCCTTTAACTTCCCTGTGAAGCTAAGATTTGATGCATAAACTAGCTGTTGTGGCTATCCAACATACACTACTCACAAAAACTTAGGGATATTCAGCTTTCAGCTAAAATTTCAGGATGCACCTAAAATGCACTATAACCTTTACAGGTGAACTTAATTTGACCTCTAACCTTTTTGTTGTTCACCAGTAACTGACACTTCACACTGCATATCACATGACTGAAACACACTCACTGGTCTCTCTCAACTTGCTCTGTTAATGTGTGGAACTGTAACTTGTCTGCTAAGTGTGCAATTAGAGGGTTTTTTTCTATGTGATCATAATCTTGCTCACTTGAGCTCTATTTTGATTACTATGCTTTTTTCTCTCTGCCCAATGTGTCACCCCCTCCCCCTCCCCCTCTTTACCCCCACTGTATGAGGCGCCTGTCGGCTGCCGCGTCATTAGGGAGCGCTTAACATGAGCGCACCTTAATGTCAAGTAAAATTCCTTGTATGTGTAAAAGCATGCTTGGCAATAAAGTTCATTCTGATTCTGAACCTTTTGAGTGCACATGTCCAACTGTTCAGTGGTTCAGTACCTTTTGTATAACTTGCTGTTCTCTAACAAGGTGCTTAACGGCAAAATTCGCAACAGGTGTTTGATCCATGAATCGACCAATAAATTTTCTGGTTCAATTACAATTGGTTTTTAAACAGTCCTCTTCATCATGCTGTTCACATTTTGACATCATGAGACCAAGATGACACCTCACAAATGATCAACAGTAAGGCTTCAAACAGGATGTTTTCAAAGGGAACTGGCCGTTGAGCTTAGAGTATCATCAGCAGGTTGCAACAGAGATCCAGAGAGACTGGAAGAGTCACAGAAATGCATAGAAGTGGATGTCCTTTGGCCACATCCCACGCTGACGATGCTTCATTGTGAACAGTGCCATGCGGAACTGGAGGATGAATGCGACTCAACTCCTGGCACATTTAAAGGAGGTGAGAGGTACCCAAATGTCACGTCAGACCATTCAAAACCATTTACATCACCGTGGTCTGTGTGCTAGATGTCCTGCAAGGGTACCTGACCACACCACCAGGAGCAGGCGTCATCGTCTTGCATAGGCCAGGGAGCATTTACGCTGGACAAAGGACCAGTGGGCCTCAGTGCTGTCCTCTGATGAAATTCGATTCATGCTGAGCAGAAATGATGGCCGCCAATGATGTTGGGAGACGTCAAGGAGAGTGCTATGCATCAGCCACTGTTGTTACCATGTTACAATCTGGGCAGGTGTGTCTAGTCAATACAGAACTGCCCTACACCTTATGCATGGCACAGTGACAATCCAATACTACCTGAATAACATCATTAATCCAGTCATTGTGCCCCTGCATGAACAGCACAGGCTTAATTTCATCTTCGTGGCTGACAATGCTCCAGCTCATCAAGGTGGCACCATTTGGGAACAGCTGCTGGAGGCTGTGGAACCTTAAATGGAGTGGCCTGCACTTTCTCCAGACCTGAATCCCATAGAAAACCTATGGGATCAGCTGAGTCGCCATGTAGAGGCTCGTAACCCTGCACCCCACAACCTCAATGACTTGAGGGCCGTCCTTCAAGAAGAGTGGAATGCCATACCTCAGCAGACAATAAATCGACTTGTGAACAGCATGAGACGTCGTTGTCAAGTTGTAATTGAGGCTCAAGGGCTCATGACAAGTTATTGAGACACTGACAATTTTGTTGTGGTATACCCACCACTGTTGTTGGCTTTTTTTCAATAAACTGTTTGAGATGAGGAAATCACCATTGCATGCTTCTACTTAAATGTCCTACTTTCATGATATAATATCACTGTAGCATGAACTTTTTATATTTTCTATAAATTTCACCCAAAAGCCAAAATATCCCTAACTTTTTGTGAGTAGTGTATAACTAAAGGCCAAATTTCCAAAAGTTCCATGAAGTACTTTTCACACATATAAAATAATATAGTACTTATCAGTGATTTATCAAAGCTTGACTGCTGTGTTTTGATCCGTCATTTCCCTGATTGTGTAGGTGGACAAATATTAAGGAGCAACCTTGCAAAAAAAAAAAAAAAAAAAAAAAACAACCTTGCAATCTAAGATAAGATAAGATAAGATAAGATAAGCCTTTATTAGTCCCACAACGGGGAAATTCCAGGATTGCAACAGCACAGGGATAGCAACACTCAGAGCAACAATCAGAAGGCAAGAAAAAAAACAAGCAAGCAAGAGCAGCTTGCTTGCTTGCTTGTTGTACTATATTTTATAGTAATATGTACATATTACTATAAAATATATATATATACACACACACACAGACACACAGTGCAGAGCATTGTAGCTGGATGGAATAAATATATGAATATATGAACACACAGTGCAGAGCATTGTAGCTAGATGGAATAAATATGTAAATATATAAACACCCACAGTACGGAGCATTGCAGCTAGGTGGAATAAATATGCAAAATATACATATTAAATATACATATTAAAAAAAAAAACTGATGAAACTTGCATTTTCAGTTTCTGTAGAATCAAATAAAGCAGCTTTGTGAGCTGTTTGTGTCTTTGGAAGCTGTTAAGCTACATTCACATTACCAGTCTGAAGGCACTCAAATTCAATTTTTTCTCCTAATGTGACACAGACAGTTTTTAAGGCTATTTGACTGCATAGATCTGATTTAAGATCCAATCTTTCAGATGGGATCTAAGCTCCTTTTGTAAATGGTCCTAGAGTAGCAGCTGTTCTTGGCTAATATAAGGTGAGATCTGGCTTTCTTCACTTCTCAAGACGCTCATACACTATCATAAATACACTACTAAGTACTGGCTCATACAGTTCACCAATAACCACTTGGTGTGTTGTGTAATGTGTGAATGTGTGCGTGAATGGGTGGATGGCAGGATCTGTAAAGCGCTTTGGTCATCAAGCGATGAGAATAAAAGCGCTATATAAGTGAACACCATTTACCATTTAATGTAATGGTTTGTAAGGAATGCAGACTTTTTCCATTTCCCCTTCATTACACAATATTTTTTAACATGAATTGGCTTACATCTTTTGTGCCACACCAAGAAACTGTTGCTCATCCAGTTTCACAGTGAAGGTAAAGTTCAAAAGGCACAAGAGATATGGACCTGAGACATGACAGACCATGTAATCAACAGAGATAATTCTTATCAAGTATAATCTGGAGCACTTACCACATTCTTAGGCAGTTTATGACCGGGCAGATATTTGACATTTTCATGCTCCTTGTTAATAATCTCTGTGAGCTTCCGCCCATCGATCATTTCTTCATAAACCCACATGTTCACCATAGGGTCGAAGCGGTTTGAGCGTTTAACATTGTGCCCAATAATTTTGGCAATGGAAGAACCCCTGGAGGGAGGAAAGGATCAGGGATTAGGAAAATACTCTGGAATCTGCTTATACTTTTTAATGGCATTATTATAGAAGAATAGGCTTTATTGTCATTGTAAAGTTGTACAGTACGACGAAACTGTGGGTGCTCCACCAGGCTACTGCGCAATCAAGTAAGAGAGAAGGATTAGATAAAAACATTGTTACAGAACACACAATTAAACACATGACTAAATAAAAATAGCCCACAATTCCGGAAATATACACAAGTATGGTCGTGGCTTCATGGATGGAACTATGTACATAAAAGTGCGGAGTGTGGAGCACACAATTGAACACACAATTGGGTAAAATGGCCCAAGGATTATGGAAAATATACATAGCAGCAGTTTCACAGATGGGTCAATACAGATGTACTTTATTGATCCCAAACCGGGAAATTACAGATATAATGTACAAGATCAATCAAGATCAATACATTAAAGTGCAGAGTGCAAAGACAGGTGTGTTATAGTGATAATTAAAAGGTCCTCAGTTCTGTGCATGTGACTGTTCATATGGAGGGGAGCGGGGCCTCTGACTGCTTGCAGTTTGGTTGGCCCAGGGGAAGAAACCGTTTGTCAGTCTGGAGGTGTGGGACATGATTGATCTGAACTGTCGTCCAGAGGGAAGCAGGTCAAACAGGTGGTGGGCGGGATGTGAGGGGTCTCCTGTGATGGCCCCGATCCTTCTGAGACAGGAGGATCTGGAGATGTCCTCCAGGGAGGGCAGAGGGCCGCCGATGATTTTTTGGGCGGTGTTGATGACCCTCTGCACAGCCTTCCTGTTCTCGGCCATGGAACTGGCATACCACACACCCAGACTGCAGTATCCAAACCTCTCATCAGCAGAAAGAATAAAAAGGATAGACTTGCCTTTGCTGAGGAGCATGTTGTGTGGACAGAGGAGAACAGGTCCAGAGTGCACTTCAGTGATGAGAGTAAGTTCAATTTATTTGGGTCTGATGGGGAACAATATGTTTGGCATCAAACTGGGGAAAGACTGAACTCATAGTTCATGGTGGAGGAATAGCTCAACACCGCAATATGCGGTATTATTGCAAATGTTTTTAGGACCCTGTGATCTTGTAATTTAAACAGGGTTTATAACTTATGTGGTAA
This sequence comes from Pholidichthys leucotaenia, assembly GCA_020510985.1. Lineage (NCBI taxonomy): Eukaryota > Metazoa > Chordata > Actinopteri > Cichliformes > Pholidichthyidae > Pholidichthys > Pholidichthys leucotaenia. Next base: position 35,229,361 of record CM035845.1, on the reverse strand, counting down.
ACGATGGAAGATGTGAGAAACTCGCTGCAGCTCCAATCTCAACTTTATGTGCGTGTGTGACAATTGTGCGGCGCTCTGGTCTTTCTAGGCATGAACTGCTGATTCTGTTTAAAAAAAAGGGATCATTTTCATAAAGCAGTGGCGGTAACTCCAGTATTTCAACTATGGGGTGTGTGGACTGGAGACTGCAGCAACATTCAGCTTATTTAAACAGGACAGCCTCCATACAGGCTCTTGTCTCTGTGATTTGTGGATTTTTGCCGCTGTCCGAAAAATCACGTTCAAACAAGCAATGCACTATGAAGTAGTTGTTTCGCTCATGGAGCTCAATTGTCAGGATCATAAACACTCCATTCAGAAGGAAATAATACGTTTTGTGCCCTTTCAGTGCTCACTGTCACAGCTGTATTTAGCAATTCGTCCAAACGCTTCCACCACTAACTGCCTGCTGGAGTCCGTCTGGAGAGAGAGTGCCCCACATGGTGTTGCTGCTGCTGGCGGCGGCAGCACCCGGTCCTATGGAAGCTTCTACAGTACTGGGTGCAAATATGCTGTTGGCAATAACAATACACTTAACATTTTAACAATTTATTTAATAATCAATAGGGGCACATAAGTAAACAATGAGATTTAGCCACACACACACACAAAAAAGTGAACACCGCGATTGTTGCGGTTGGTCGTTATCCTCCGTGACAGGCTTGTCCATTATGTGGCATTATATAATTGCGGTTATCGCGACAGCCCTACTCAAAGTGTGTAAAGAAGTCAGTTAAATTTGGAGGAGGAAGTGTCATAGTTTAGAGGATGTTTTCTGCAGCAGGAGTTGGGCCTCTTGTACAGCTACATGGCAGGGTGAATGCAAATGTTTAAGTGAACCTCCTTCGGCAACATGCAATTCCTTCACTGCAATTGTCTCCCAATCAGCCCGCAATTTTCATGCAAGACAATGCCTCCTGTCACACTGCAAAACAGGTTAAACAGTTCCTTGAGTCTAACAATATTGAAACAATGAAATGGACAGCCCAGAGTCCAGATCTAAACCCCATAGAGAATCTCTGGAAAATCCTTGGTGACAAAATAATGGCTAAGAAACTCACTACAGTGGAAGAGACTGCAACAAGAATGGACCAAGATCAAACCAGAGCAGTGAGAGAAACTAGTGATGGTCTGTGGGTGCAGATGTGCTGAAGTCATTCAAAGCAAGGGCCTCTACACTTTCTATGAATTTTGTAATCCTATAGCCCTAAACTGGGCTGTCGCAGTACAGGAATTTCCCCTGCGGTGACGGTGGACAGCTCAACACCGCAGAATGAGGTAATATTGCAAATGTTTTTAGGACCCTGTGGTCTCGTAATTTCAACAGGGTTTATAACTTATGTGACAAATGATGGAAGCTGTGAGAGACTCGCTGCAGCTCCGCTCTCAACTTTATGTGCGTGTGTGACAATTGTGCGGAGCTCCACTCTTTCTACAGGCATGAACTGCTGATTCTGTTAAAAAAAAAAAAAAACTATCATTTTCATAAAGCAGTGGCGGTAACTACGGGGTGTGTGGACTGGAGACTGCAGCGACAGTCAGCTTATTTAAGCAGGACAGCCTCTGTACAGGACCCTGTGTGGCTCTTGTCTCCGTGATTTTTGCCGCTGTGATTTTTGCTGCTGTCCAAAAAAATCACTTTCAAACAAGCATTGGCTCTCAGAGCTCATACACAGGAGCATACACAGTCAGGATCATATACACTCCGCTCAGAAGGAAATAACACACTTTGTGCCCTTTCAGTGCTCACTGTCACAGCTGTATTTAGCAAGGAGTCCATCTGGAGAGAGAGTACCCCAAATGGTGCTACCGATGTCAGCATCTGGCGGCGGCAGCACCATTTGGGGCACTCTCTCTCCAGACGGAGAGAGTGTGGTGCTGTGGAAGCTTCCAGAGCACCGGGTGCAAACATGCTGCTGGCAATAAAAATACACTTCATTTAACAATTTATTTAATAATCAATAGGGGCACATAAGTGAACGAGATATAGCCACACACACACACACAAAAAAAGTGAACACCACGGTTGTTGCGGTTGCTCGTTTTCCTTCGCGGTAGGCATGGCCATAACACGGTATTACATAGTTGCAGTTATCGCGACAGCCCTAGCCCTAAAAAAAACATTGTTAAAGTCTTCTCTTTTGACACAGTGGTTATTGTTCTAATTTTGCTCAGTTTTTTTTTTTACAAAAAAGTGTTTATGTTGAAGTGCCTTGGTTATTTTAAAAAACATGCTAGTACAGCAGTGGTATAGCCACAGCTCATACTGTCAAATTCTGAGCAATGACGAATAACATATTTTAGAGTAAATCAAGTATTAATACATTGTTTTCTAATTTTGATCTCCACTGTATAATTAGCACACTGGTCGACGCAGCTACGACGTAGCGGCAACATGCGCCCGACGTGCACCTCTCCAGAGAAGGAGACTCCAAAGAAATAGCTCTAAAATTGTAAAATCTACAATTTAAATCCTAAAAATGGAAAGTTTTACAGGAGAACAGAAACTAAATTACATACATTTAAAAAAATTAATATTTATAAAACAAAATCTCACAAAAGTCTGTGGGTTACACTGGGAAGAAAGTGTGGCTATCCACTCGCTGCATCCCACGGCGAACGTCCAAGGTCTGTCATGTTCTGAGCCCACCCTTACTTTATTTTTCAGTATCATTTATCTGTAAAGTCTGTTTTTGGTTATTTTCTGTATTTGTGTCTTGGTTATTTTCCTGTTTCATAGCAGAGCTCTGCTTTCATCTCTCTGACACACTTACCAGCTGATTGCTGTGCTTCAGGTTTCCTCAGCTGCAATCACTTGGTAATTAGGTCACCCTGCCACTTGCACCTGCAGCTCGTTAGTTCCCCACTATTTATTTGTCTGCTGCACTCTCCTCCAGTGCGGCAGCCAACCATGATGTTTGGACTGGACTAATTTCCCTGTGTTCAGTCTTCCCCTCCTCTTCTCCAGAGTTTTCTGTAACTCTGGAGACTCATCTGTGTGTAAGTTATCCTTGTTGTTTTTGTATGTGTCCACACAGTTATTTTTTGGACTGCTATGTTTTTCTGTTAATAAATGTTTCTCACTGCAGTTAAAGCACTTGAGTTTGTCTTTTGCCCTGGAGGGGTTTTGTCTCTCCTGCCTCAGGGAGGCAGGAATTCATAACAAGGTCCCACGCCATAAAATATCCGGGTGGCTGATGCCGATACCGCACTTGAGTTAAGCTTTTTCATTTGGTTAAAACAAAACGGTATAATTTTTCCCCAAATTATATTAAAAAGCTTTGGAGTCCGGATGGAGGACTCTCGAGGTCCGGATCCGGACTGGTGTCCGCCAGTTGGTGACCCCTGGTCTAGAGAGAGCTCTTTGCTTCTACCCATCATGAGCTCTTTGTGGTGTGCCAGTTTGATATTCACAGACCGTTTTCAAGACTATCAGTCAGGACCAGCTGAAATTAATTTGCACTGACGGGGATGGAATGGCTTCCTAAATTCTGATGGATTTCAGCTGGTTTCTTGGCTTTCTATGACTTTTTCACCTCTTTTTCTTCGTGTGTTCAATACTTGTTCCCTGTGTCATTCCACTTTATTAAATATAACTTGCTTTGTGAACACAGTTGCCTTGATTTCTCTGTATGTATGGATTACTTGGGTTGTAACTGATATCTGGTGAAAATCTCAGGTCAATGGCTCCATCAAAAACATGTTTAACTAGAAAAGCACTCAGAGAGCGCAGACCTCCGCCAAGCGCCAGTTACCCCCCATACAGTGTTTGTGTGTACGTTTTCAGATTCCTTGACCATGAAAACATATGACTAGCAATTGGATTCACAATGATAGCATTAGTGGTTCCGTAGTAAAAGCATTACCTCCTTGGCGGAGGTAATAAACTGAAGTGTTGGTGTTGTGTCCATGTCCTCCATCTCCAATCTCCCAGGCTGCGGGCGTTGCAATTCATCGCACAACCGCATACAACCCACAGGCCAATGGGTTACGCGAGCGTTTTCATAGATCACTGAAAGCAGCACTCAGGGCTTCACTGACGGATGCCAATTGGGTAGACAGGTTGCCGTGCGTTTTATATTGGGGTTGCACTCCGCCGCAAAAGAGGATTTGGAAGCTTCCCCGGCAGAGAGCTTGTTTTTGCGCAGCCCCTATGGCTGCCCGTGGAATTTCTGCCAAATAATCCCGCGCTGGACAGCTGCCCGTCTCAGCTTTTGCAGCGTAGCGCAAACACAGGCACGCTGCCGGGCCCGGCCCACCACTGTTTTCCGCGTGCTTTTGTGCCTAAAACTTTGAAGAACGCGGAGTTCGTGTTCGTCAGACACGACGACCAGCGCCCTCCATTGCGCCTGCACACATGTTGAAAATGGCCGTATCTCACAATGTTAAAGAATCCTTTAAAAAATTCCTGTATCCAGACGGTGATCCGGATCATCCCCAAAATTTAATCAGTTCTTCCTTGCACCATTTCCAACAACACCTGAAAGTTTCATCGAAATCCGTCCAAAACTTTTTGAGTTATCTTGCTAACCAACAGACAGACAAACGGACAGACAAACGCTGGCAAAAACATAACCTCCTGCGGCCTGACGGAGGTAATGAGAAAAATGTTGACGTGTTCAATACTTATTTTCCTCGCTGTATAGGCTACACCTCTTTGTACTCCACTTTCAAACACAGTCTACATTTGGGCCTGTAAATCCTAATTGTTATACTTGTTTCAGACAGGAACACTTTTGTTCTACGGGCAATGCACTAATTGAGTTATGATGTAATAGTGCTGCGTGAAAAATTCGCCTGTTCATGTTTGGCGTGAAGGCACCTTTGGGGTAACTGGGGGGGGGGGGGGGGGGGAGTTAGCATTTTGAAAACCAAACCACTTAGAACTTTAGAAGGCACTGTTTCCACCACTTGCTTTGACTGAAGTCATTTTCACATACTGACATACAAAACGCGTAATAAACACAGAAAAAGCCACTTTTCTGTGTATAGTGCAGACCCAACAGTCATCATTTGCAGCCTGGGTAAACCTGCAAATGATGCGATCTTTCTCCATGGCTTATACTGTATACCGATTTATTTATTTTTTTGTATACTTTATTAATCCATCCATCCAGCCTGTCTTAAACGTGACTCTCCCCAGTCATTAAGAAATATCTAAGCGAGAGTGTGGAAACGCCCTACTCGCCAGTATGTGCACGTTTGGGAATATTTATTTTAGTATGCAAACAATAAACTTATGCAAACTAAAAGCTGATAAACTTGGCTAAAATAGTCGTTAATAAGCAGACATTCATTCCCATTATCATCGTATGATAATGAGAATTTTGTGAGAACATGGGCTCACGTTTTGGGGGAAAAAAAGACGAAACAATCGACGGAACGTTCCTTACTGTTCGTTCCGTGCTTTAGCGATGGCCTCACTGTTTCAGTTTAAAGCAAAGATATGAAGGTGTTGAACAATAGCTTATTAGCTAGTAAAAAAAAGTAGGTTAGTGTTGGACCAAACCCGCGGTGACCGCAGACAGGTACAGCAACAAACATATCTGACATTTTCTAAAAATGCACCAAAATATAAAATGGGAGTTTACCAATTTCCAGATCCAACGATGCAAACCTTCTTTCCAGGCATTTTTTTGAACGCAGAAAATCCAGCAGCAGCCTGTTGTTCCTCGACGGTCAGTGGAACTTCCTTAAACGCCCTGCCGCACCGCCACCCATTAACTCCGCCCACCAGCCGTGGCTGCGCCTTTATGTTGAAAGTGCTAGTTTTCATAAAGAAGTCCCGAACACGCGGCGGGAGAACAGCGAGAACAGTGGAACAATAACATGTCTCAGCTCAAGAAATAAATCCATCATGTTGAGCTCAGTCAGTTTGTGCGTTTGGACCACATTATGGCTGAGTTCATTTAGACCACTGGGATGCTAAGCTTTCTTTAATAGTGTGTTATACAGTATAGTCATTTACTGTATATTGTTCATATTATATGTACAGTAGTGTGAAAAAAAAAAAAAATTAGGATACCCCATTAAATATTCAGTTCTTTATTAAGAAATGTTCACATATCTATGTCTAACCTTGTTTTTGTTTTTATTTGCATTTTTTAACATTTATTTTAGCCATTTTAAGTGGGAATGAATGTGGGGGTGACTAAAAAAGATGGGGGTATCCTAATTTATTCCTCACTATTTGTTTAGAATTATATTTTACAGAAAATTTGCAAAAAGTTTTTAATTCATTTTTAATTGTTTAGTTGGATTACATGAATCTTCCAGTATTTTAAACACTGATATTAAATAGCCATATGTCCAGATATGTTAAACACACACAAATACACACACACACACAGACTTCTACAGGGTATCCTAATTTTTTCACATGACTTTATATGTTTTGAGCTCTTATTTGTGTGGCACAGGGTGGTGGCTCCGCCTTCCGGTTCCGCCAACCCCGTGGCTATAAGAAGGGCTGCAGCTAGGAAGGCAGTCTCTTGGCCGTCTCCCCTGCATAACGGTTTGGTGTGGCTAGGTTATGGTGCCCTTTAATAAACGTGTGTTCAGCTGAGCACCTGGTCTCCTCCTTTGGCAACGAGGACAAAAGCGGATAAAATTGAAGGTATGGAAGCATGTGGTGCCCCAATTCAGCCGTTTTTGGAGCTCCTGGGTGAGCCACCTGTTCCCTGGCTTAGGTGGTACAACGCCTTTTGGATGTATGTGGTGGTGCTGGACCTGGGAAGGATGGAGAAATTAAGGGCACGTGCGTTGCTTGTCCATAACCTGGGAATGGAGGGACAATGGATTTTGGGCACACTCAGCGACGCGGACAACTAAGAAGAAGTGGTTGAGCTGATGGCACACCATTTTTGTGCACTGGACAATGTCATTGTCCAGAGGATTATATTTGGGTGGCGCCACCAACAGGTAGGCGAGTCCATCCAATGGTTCGTGTCAGACTTGAGGCAGCTGGCCACCGAGTGTCGGTTCAGACCTTTGAAGGAAGAAATGGTCTGTGACCAGTTGGCAGAACATACCAGCTGTGCTGCAGTCAGGTCGAAGCTGCTCACATTTCCGGGTGAATTGACGCTGTCTAGGGCTGTCGAGTTGGCTCTCCAGCTGGAGGCAGCAGATAAGCTAACTCGGGAGCTGAGTGAGTGTCTGTCAGTGCGAGAGTTGGGATCCCCCACTCCCACATTGCATTGAGGATGATGCGGGAGGTGCCAATGCTGTGAGGATGAGGTCTTCCCCGGGAAAGCCCAGGTGTATGGGCTGCCGGTCCACAAAGCACCGCTACAAATCCAGGGATTGTGCGACAAGAGGGAAACGCTGCAGCAAGTGTGGCCATCTCCATCACTACACAAGGGTGTGCCAGTTGGCCAAGCAAGGGAGCCCGCAGAGGAGTTCAATCCCTCCCGCCCCGACAGTGATCCATACTGTGTTCCCAAGCACCAGTGGGCACACATATTGCACGGTGGAATTGGATGGAATGGAGGTGCCGATGCTGATCGACATGGGGACGGAGAGTTCCTTGCTGAACTGGGCTACAGTGAGGCAATTTTTTCCACATTACAGGATTGTGGGTGACTCGGCGCCACTTTGCGGCTATGGAGGAGGACAGTTGGCCATGGTGGGAACAATCAGACTGATGGCTCGGTACAAGTTGGCGGAGATGGTTAATGTGGAGTTTGTCATGACAGCCCGTTGTGCAAACATCATGGGCTGCAACCTCTTCTATGGCCTCGGCTTCGCCATTATGAGTGGCGCTGGGGAAGAGTGGTCGGGCTGTGGATTGTGGGACCGACCAATTCCGAGAGTATAGACGATGCTGTGTGGGATGAAAAGTTGATCGGCACCCCGGAGAGTGGACAGGCCTTGTCGCACTCAGGGTCACCGCAGGAGGGCCCCATTGCCAGAGCCCGAGTCGCCCTGGACGAGGGTACTGGGCTGCTCAGGGGAGTGCCCACACCGACGAACAATGCCAAAGGGATGGTCCCAGGTGTTCCTGGAGCTTGGCTGAAGGGGGCCACATCGGCGAGACCCGCAGCGGATTTAGAAGAGGTCGGGGCAAGACCGATTGGCACTGAGAAGACAAGTGCCAGGCAGAGACCCTGCAAGTTGAGCAGAGCTCCGCTGGGAGTCGTGGACTGGGTTCGGGCTCGAGCGGAGACAAGGTCACGGCAGGTATGGGCCAAACGGCAGGTGGAGGAGCACCAGGGCTGGCTGCAGGTGGTGGCTAGGCGGAACAATGCTTACCTCCAGCTGTCCGATGGCTCGTGGCAGCACCCGAACAAGCTACGGCGTGCCCCGGGGAAGACGAAGAGACGTGAACCGGGATGAGTGGAACATCCCGCTGTGTGGAGGAGGAGGTGCACTGGGGCTGAGACAACCAACTGTGGCCCGGGAGGCGAGCCACCTCCAGGGGGCTCATGGGGTTGTCTTCCCCGAGTCCTGTGCATATAGGTTCTGGTAGTGCATGTGTTCTAAGTGTTGGTGTTGGTAAGTATTGTCATTTATATGGTTCATATTATATGTATATGTTTTGCGCTCTTTTTTGTGTGGCATGGGATGGTGGCTCCACCTTCCGGTTCCGCCAACCCCATGGCTATAAGAAGGGCTGCAGGTAGGAAGGCGGTCTCTTGGCCGTCTCCCTTGCGTAGCGGGGTGGTGTGGCTAGGTTACGGTGCCCTTTAATAAACGTGTGTTCAGCTCAGCACCTGGTCTCCTCCTTTGGCTCCAACCTCATACATAACAGTGTGCTCTTGAGGTCAAGACAATAATCAGAAGCCATGCTCATCCTGATTAAGAGGTGATTGGTAAGCATGGGCAGATATTTCATTTCACTGCTGGGGAAGGGAGGGGCGATAAACACAACATTTTCTCAAGCGTAAAGATTGAGGGGGACAGTATAGGTCAGGCCTATTCAATTAGCAGGCCACATACGGTCCAGAACCAACCCCCAAGTGGCCCAGGCCTGGTCCATGGCCCGCCAGAGAAGCAAATGCCAACACACCCCACAGAACCACAGAAGTCCATCAATTACCACAGACCACAAATGCAACACTCCACACAGCCCAGCAACCGTCAATCCACAAAGCAGTACACCTGCCCCGAAACGTGGGCTCTATTATTATGACTGTGGCTGTGCCAGCAGCAAGACACCAAGCCCACACCAAACGCGAATAAGATAAGATAAGATAAGATAAGATAAGATAAGCCTTTATTAGTCCCACAACGGGGAAATTCCAGGATTGCAACAGCACAGGGATAGCAACACTCAGAGCAACAATCAGAAGGCAAGAAAAAAAACAAGCAAGCAAGAGCAGCTAATAAACATATGTACGTATTACTATAAAATATATATATATACACACACACACAGACACACAGTGCAGAGCATTGTAGCTGGATGGAATAAATATATGAATAGGCAGCGCACATGCACACAAAGTCAATGGGAAGAGGCAAGTACAAGAAAAATCGCGTATTCGCATCCAAGGGACAGCGCCAGCCCCGAGATTCGGTTGTCATCGGAGCAAAGGCATCAACATTGGAGAGCAAACCAGCTCGAAAATGAGATTACCAACCACCCGGAGAAAGACAGATTGGGAGCGCCCCAACTGAATCTGGATGCCACTGCCACCCACCCACGGACTCCTGCCACGGACGTGCCAACAAGGCCAGAAGGCCAGCAACGCAAACGCTCACCATCCCACGAAGCCCTGGAACAGGGACAACCCCCCCAGGTGTGCCCCCCATCAGACAATGCAAACCTAAGCATGACATTACTTTGGGGATTTCAACAGCAGGTTGAACACAGCTGCAGAAGTTATAAAGGCAACTTTGCCTGTCTGCAACTCACTCAGATGGTGCGTTTACATTGAGTTATAATGTAATCACACCACGTGAAATATTCGCCCGTTCACGTTTGGTGTGACGGCACCTTAAAACATGTCATTGTCAACTCTGAAGTGTAAAATTGATGATAAAAATCATCAGTTTAACCCTGCCTGGACTGATATGTGTGTGGAATGGAATGTGTAGTTATAAAAAGAGGTTTCTATTCAGACCCTGGGGCAGACCCAGGACTCGCAGGAGAGACTATGTCTCCCAGCTGGTCTGGGAATGCCTTGGTATCCTCTCTGAAGAGCTGGAGCAGGTGGCTGGGGAGAAGGATGTCTGGGCTTCTCTGCTTGAACTGCTGCCTCTGCAACCCGGACCTCAGGAAAAGCGGTAGAAGATGGATGGATGGATGGTTCCTACTCACACATGTGGTGATTTAAAACAAAACAAACCACAATAGTGGATGTGCAACGTCTGTTAATGTTATCAGTCTTTTCTTGGGGGAGGGGGGTTGTGCACTGAAGTGTTTGACAGTTCATTTTTTTATTTAGCTAAATAAAGGTCAGTTATGACCAGGATGTAGTATATTTTATTTCAAAAGGGGAAAAAAATGTCAATGCTACTAACAGTGCACTTTGAGTTTTTATACACTTTGAGCTATGCCTGAGTAAGATGTGACCAAAATGGTTATTTACAGAATTTTATTTTTTCATTCTATTTTATTTAATTGTTGTTCAAGAGAAACATATTAATACTAGATATATATAATAACAGAAAAATATTTCTACTACTTCAAGTTCTGCTCAACCCCAGCACTGTTATTGTGTTTTTATGCACTTTTGATGTGCATTTGTCATGTGCCAAGTGTACATTTAAAACCAAGACAGTGAATAAAAAGTGCATATTTTTCATCATGTTGATCTGTGTTGGTTTGAAATTTGTCATATTCAACAGATCGCTGTGTGGTGTTGGTGTTTGACACCTTATTGTGAAGTGCAGTGTAGTTGCGGGCACTTCCTGTTCCGCCACTGCACTGCCCTATAAATAGCAGAGGGCATCCATGGTGCGGCATGATGCCCTCTGCCTGGTGTCTGCTGTGTGTCCACTGTGTTACCAACATTCAGTAAAGTTGAGTTCGTCCAGCCATCTGGCCTCATCCTTTACAGAGGTATTTTACATACATAACATTTGGCGAATGAGGATTAATTAATGCAGGCGTGTATTACACCACTTTGCCCCTTCCTCGAGCTCCCGGGCGAGCTGCCCATTCTGTGGCCAAGATGGTTTGAAGTTTTCCAGACCTACATCACCGAGCTCGACTTGGGTAAACTCTACAAATTAAGAGCATGTGCGCTGCTTGTTCATAACCTTGGGATTGAGGGCCAGCATGTCCTGCACACACTCGGAGCTTTGGACTCTTCTGAAGATGTCATCGAGCTTAAATAAATACATATCTTCCAAGTAAATTGATCTCTTCCTTGAAAACGAATCTGGGTGAACCATCTACACACATAGACAATCTTTGAAGGGTAGACTTAAGCCTGTTTTCCACTAGCCCAGCACACCTCGGTACGGCTCGATTCACTTCAGTACGGCTCGGAATGCTTCTGTCTCCATTAGCACGGTGTTGTGCTTGTGCTGTGATGGTTTGTGTTAGGAGGTTTTTGTGGTGTAATCTAAGTATTACATGTGTGGAGCCACTAGGGGGCGACACAGACCGGATGTTGTCAGGAGTACAGCATGATGGAGATATAATATGGCGGAGTTCGTGTGTTAATGTTGTTCCAGCCAGTTAATAAAGGAGGCTCCGTGTTCACCCAAAGCAGCAGTCTTTATTTCTAAAAGAACCCAACACAACATGGTGTCAGAAGTTGGTGCGCTTTGAGGTGAGAAAAGTCAGCTTTGCAACCGGTTAGCGGCTATGCCAGACGAAGCTCAAAGGGCTGCAGCTGCGCCAATTGATCCGGTAATGGCGGCGGCTACTCCAGCGGCAACCTTCACCATTAAACCATCGGAGCCCTTCGACTTTGCGAGACCCCAAGAGTGGGAAAAGTGGATAAGACGTTTTGAGCGTTTTAGACTGGCAAGTAACCTGAATAACTCAGCTGAGGCGAACCAAGTAAATACGCTGGTTTATTGCATGGGAGATGAGGCTGACGACGTGCTAAGAGGGCTCGAGCTAACGAGTGTGCAGCGCCAGCAGTACGATGCCGTTAAAACAGGCTTTGATAGACATTTCGTTCCCAGAAAGAACGTGATTTATGAACGAGCAAAATTCAACAAGCGAGTGCAACAGCCGGCAGAACCAGTAGACTCGTTCATAACAGCACTCTACGCACTGGCAGCAAACTGTGAGTACGGTGCACTTCATGATGACCTCTTGAGAGACAGGCTTGTAGTGGGTCTGAAAGATTCGTCGCTGTCAGAAAGAATGCAGCTTGACAAAGATCTTACCCTAGCTAAAGCTATAACAATGGCAAGACAATCTGAAGAAATAAAACGACAACAAACTGACCTAAGAGGTGAAACTAGCGTTAACAGAACAGCCGTGGATGCGGTACACATCAGAAAAGCCAAGCCAAACAAGTTCATAATCAAGGAACAAAAACAGATTAAGTCCTCAAGGCCTCAGCAGACAAAACAAGACAGTAAAGCTTGTTCCAAGTGTGGCAAAGCACCAGCACATGCAGCAGTACAGTGCCCAGCTAAAAACGCGGAATGCCATAACTGTAAAAAACGTGGACACTATATTAGAGTCTGTAGGTCCAACCCAACTGTGAATGAGGTCACTGACAATGCAGACGGACTTTTTCTGGGTGAAGTGGATCTAGGGGAGGATCCGTGGCTGGCAGACATAAACGTGAGAGGAAATAAAGTGACTTTTAAGTTAGATTCCGGAGCAGACGTCACAGCGGTTTCTGACCAAACATTCGAAATCTTCAAGAAGAAAAATGAACAGTTGGAAAAGGCACAAAAACCACTCTACGGACCGGGTGGAACTGCACTAACTGTGTTAGGGTCTATGACAGAGACTATTACATACGGTGACAAGAGCGCTACTGAGAAAATCTATATTGTCAAAAATCTGCGCATGGCACTACTGAGTAGAACAGCTTCCGTGAGACTGAAACTAATTGCCAGAATTGACACTATAGACCAAGAGACAGTGAGAAAAGCGTACCCCAAGTTATGCGATGGACTTGGGCTTGTTCAAAAGCCATACACAATTAAACTGAAACCTGATGCTAAGCCCTTTTCGCTCAAGGTGCCAAGGCGTGTGCCACTGCCGCTCATGGGTAAAGTGAAAGAAGAGCTCGAGAGGATGGAAAAGTTGGGAGTCATCAGTCGCGTGGAGCAGCCAACAGATTGGTGCTGTGGCATGGTTGTAGCTCCCAAAAAGGACAAAGAAAAGGTGCGTATCTGTGTGGACATGACACCTTTAAACGAGTCAGTGTGTCGCGAAAGATACATCCTCCCGTCTGTGGACCAAACGCTAGGCATGCTCACAGGTGCTCAGTATTTTTCAAAGCTTGATGCAAATATGGGATTTTGGCAAATACCACTGTCTAAAGAGTCGGCCTTTCTCACCACATTCATTACGCCATTTGGCAGATACCACTTTAACCGTTTGCCATTTGGTATTTCCAGTGCTCCTGAACATTTCCAAAACATGATGGTGACTGAGGTTACAGCGGGTCTTGACGGAGTCGTCTGTCACATGGACGATATCCTGGTCTGGGGATCCACCAAGGAGCAGCACGACGCAAGACTTCACGCTGTCTTGAAGCGCGCGGAGAAAGCCGGCGTTACGTTGAATATGTCAAAATGTGAGTTTGGCAAAAGAGAGGTCAAATTTCTTGGGTTTATTGTTTCAGCAGAAGGAATGAGGCCAGATCCAGACAAAACCCAAGCTGTTCAGGACATGAAAGAGCCAAGCAACGTGAGTGAGCTCAGGAGCTTTCTCGGAATGGTGAACCAGCTGGGGAAGTTCATTCCGAACCTTTCTGAAAAGGACAAACCATTGAGAGACTTGCTTTCAACAAAGAACATGTGGTACTGGGGGCATGAACAACAAAATGCGTTTTGTAATCTCAAACAAGAACTGTCCTCTGCTGATGTATTGCAGCTCTACGACCCAAACAAACCACAGAAAATATCTGCAGATGCCTCTTCATACGGATTGGGGGCAGTCATGCTACAAAAGGAGAGAGACGTGTGGTCACCAGTTGCTTACGCTTCTCGATCATTGACACCTACAGAGCAGCGCTACGCACAGCTGGAAAAAGAAGCGCTGGCTCTCACGTGGGCCTGTGAAAGATTCAGTGACTTTATCCTGGGTCTGCACTTTGAACTAGAAACTGATCATAAGCCACTAGTGAGCCTACTGGGAGGACAAGCTTTGGATGCGCTTCCACCGCGTATACAGAGATTTCGTATGCGCCTAATGAGGTACTCATACACTATAAAGCACATCCCGGGCAAAAGTCTAACCACTGCCGACACGCTCTCACGCTTACCGCTCACAAACAGTGTTACTCACACAGACACAGATCTTATGGAGGACACTAACATTTATGTTGACTCTGTGCTAGAGGGACTCCCTACAAGCAGCAAATATCTTGCAGATCTCCAAGAGCAACTGCAGTCCGACAGCGTCTGTTCACAAGTCATGAAATACTGCAGAGAAGGCTGGCCGGATCGTAACCAGCTACAGGGAGCGGTGAAGCACTACTGGTCTGAGAGAGCCGTTTTGAGTGTGCATAACGAACTACTACTGAGAGGCACGAGGTTAGTTATCCCTGCTAACATGAGAAATGCAGTTTTGGATAAGATACATGAGGGCCACCAGGGGGTGGTTAAATGCAGAGAGCGCGCCCGTCAGGCTGTATGGTGGCCAGGTTTAAGCAACCAGATCAGTGAAGTTGTACTCAAATGTAGACAGTGCATACAGGAAAGAGTTAATGTGAGAGAGCCTTTAATGCCCACAGATTTACCAGAAAGGCCATGGCAGAAGTTGGGAGCTGATTTGTTCACGCTACAAGACAAAAACTATCTGTTATTAGTGGACTACTTCTCTAGGTATATAGAGATTGCCCAGCTCAGCCCAACTCGCTCTGCCAATGTCATTGTGCATTTAAAATCAATGTTTGCACGTCACGGAATACCGGAGATACTGATCACGGATAACGGCCCGCAGTTCGCAAGTCAGGAAATGGAAGACTTTGCAAAGGAGTACTGTTTTGAGCACATGACCAGTAGTCCCAGGTACCCCCAAAGTAACGGTGAGGCAGAAAGAGCTGTCCAAACAGTCAAAAATCTTATCAAG
Organism: Pholidichthys leucotaenia; assembly: GCA_020510985.1. Taxonomy (NCBI): domain Eukaryota; kingdom Metazoa; phylum Chordata; class Actinopteri; order Cichliformes; family Pholidichthyidae; genus Pholidichthys; species Pholidichthys leucotaenia. The sequence continues at coordinate 35,214,159 of CM035845.1, read as the reverse complement.
AAAGCCAGTGATCCATACGAGCACTGTTAGCCTACAGAACCACAGCGTTGGCAAATGGCTACAGCCCAGCACAGCTTCTCATGGGGCGTAGACTTCGTACCACCCTGCCAATGCTTCCAGAGGCCTTGCAGCCATGCGTGCCGAATCTGCAACAAATTCGTCACGTGGAAAAGGAGAGACGGATGAGGCAAACAGAATGTTTCAACAAAAGACACAGAACGAGAGATTTGGATAAACTGTTACCCGGAAACTCTGTTTGGATTACAGATGCAAAAGCACAGGGCACAGTGACATCTGTCCACAAAACTCCACGGTCCTATGTCATTAGTGGACCACAAGGGACAATCAGGAGGAATCGCACTCATCTTGTGCCTATGTCGATACCAGAGACTGAGATGGAACCACAACGGACCCAGTCAAATGGAAAAGACACTCCTACAGAAACTGCTTCTGAGCCCAGTGCACAGGAAACACCAGGTGTTGTTAGAACCAGGTCTGGTAGAGAAGTGATTAAACCAAAGAGACTGGATCTGTAGCGTTGCATGTTAATATTTGTGAAAACAGAGTTGAGTTCTGAAAATGCCTTCTTTAAATAGAAAATAAGAGGCCTTTGCATAATATGTTCTTACATGGCAACAGTGTTGAGAAAAAAAAAAGAAATGTTATTGTGATATCCTACCGTGTAGCAATGATCACACTTGAGTTATTTCTTTGGCTAACTCTGCCGTTTATTCTGCAACACACATAATATGACTGAACATGGATTCTGCGCGGGGTTTTTACACTCTTGTTCTAATGTGTCCCCTTAATAGTAGTGCTGAACAATACAGGTAGTTCCCCCTAGAGGCATGTGCCAGTAATGTTTTAAATTAGACTTGCAGTCTACCACATCCCTCCCCTCTAGATTAAACTACTTTTAATTACACTAGCCAATTATGCTAGACATCCTGGAACTCCCATTTAACCCTAAACAATCACAGTTACTTTTAACTTCTTAAACACATGTGCCATACACATAATTTCTTTCTCTTTTTTTTTTTTTTTTTACATGTATAACACACATAACAGTCTAACTGGGGATTTGGTTTGACTACCGCATCCCAGTGAGGTTCCAGGACGCATTCTTGTCCTGTGGCTGGGGAACTCACTACTGACTAAGTATAGTCCTTCAAGTAGTCTGGAGCTTTCCTAGCTCGCTGAGATCTTCTCACGGCGGGTGAGCCAACTGCAGGTGAAGACTCAGACTGCTCCACTGTTTCGGCTGCTGCAGTGCTGCCCGTAGAATCTGCAGAGACGGTTACCTCAGGTTTCACCTGAAGTGGTGGTTCGTTGATGCTCTCCTCAGGATGGGTGTCAGACAACACCTCTGGTGCCATCGGCAGGGGAATGGAGCTCCTACCACGAACTTGGTCGATGTGTCGCCTCACCACTTGTCCATGACCTAATGTCACCTTGAATGACACAGGGCCTGTCTTTTCTGTTATTTCTCCTGGTACCCAGGCTGGTCCTGAGCCAAAGTTGCGGGTGTAGACCACGTCTCCTTCCCTCAGTATTCTCTCTCTAGCATGCATGTCATGATAACCTTTTTGTTTCTCTTGTTTATCATGCACTTTGTTTCTGAAGTCTGGATGTATTAAGTCAAATGTTGACCTCAACTTCCTTCCACACAACAGCTCAGCTGGTGACTTGCCAGTTGTAGATTGGGGTGTTATTCGATAGCTGAACAGAGCTCTCGACATTCGGGTTTCAATAGAGTCTCCTGCCATCTTTTTCATGAGTGACTTGAACGTCTGCACGGCCCTCTCGGCTAAGCCGTTAGAAGAAGGATGGTATGGCGCAGTCGTGATGTGACGTATGCCATTCTTTTCAGAAAACTCTTGGAACTGTTCACTCATAAAACATGTACCGTTATCTGATACTATGATTTCAGGTAGCCCATGTTGGCTGAAACTCTTTCTAAGACATTCAATGGTAACAGTAGAAGTAGAGCTACTCACAGAATATGCATCGATCCACTTTGAGTATGCGTCAACTATGATCAGGAACATTCTTCCCATCCATGGACCTGCGTAGTCAATGTGAATTCTTCTCCATGGTTTATCTGGAACTTCCCAGGGATGTAGTGGGGCTGCTGGAGGACTGTTCCTGTTCTCCTGGCATGCCGCCATGACTTCACAAGCGCCTCCACCTCTGCATCCATGTTGGGCCACCACATGTAACTCCTCGCCAACGCTTTCATGCGAGTGATGCCAGGGTGTGCTTGGTGTAGTTGTTGCAGTAAGGCATTCCTACCAGGTGGTGGAACAACCACGCGTCCTCCCCACAGGATACAACCTTCCTGGGTGCTGAGCTCATCCTGTCGTCGGGCATAGGGAATGAACTCAGGACTGTTCATTTTCGGCCATCCTCGCAAGATGTATTCTCGCACTCTTGCTAGAACAGGGTCTTTGTCTGTCCACTTCTTTATTTGTTGTGCGTTCACCAGGGGCACGCCGATATCTTCAAACAATAGCACTCTCTCCTCCTCCTCAGGCGTGCTGTCTCTTCCTCCATCCAAGGGTAGCCTACTCATCGCGTCAGCATTCGTATGGTCCCGTCCGGCTTTGTAAACGATGGTGTACTCATACGCTGCTAATGTAACGGCCCATCTCTGAATTCTCTGAGATGTCATCTGGGGTATGGCTCTCATTTCACTGAACAGTGAAATTAGTGGCTTGTGGTCAGTCACTATAGCGAACTGTCTCCCGTACAGGTATTTGTGGAATTTTTTTACACCAAATACTACTGCAAGGCCCTCCTTGTCTAGCTGGGAGTAGTTTTTCTCAGCTGCACTAAGAGTTCTTGAGACGAACCCTATGGGTCTCTCTGAGCCATCCTCCATACGATGAGAGAGTACAGCACCCACACCGTAGAGTGATGCGTCACACGCCAGGATGAGTGGTTTGTTTGAATCATAGTGCACTAACACACTACAGGACTGAAGTAGCGCTTTGGACTCTTCAAACGCCTTCTGCTGCTTGACCCCCCATGACCATTTTTCTTCCTTCTTAAGTAAGGTATGTAGTGGTGCCAGCAGCGTGGAGAGCTTTGGGAGGAACCTATGGTAATAGTTCAACAAGCCCAGGTAGGCTTTTAACTCAGTAACATTTTGTGGCTCAGGCGCCTCCGCAATGGCTTCCACTTTGTCTGTTAGAGGGTGTAGACCACTGGCGTTGATCTTGTGGCCTAGGAACACCACCTCTTTTCCCATGAACTCACACTTGCTTCTTTTCAACCTCAGACCGCTTTTCTCCAACCGTTGAAGCACTTCCTCCAGCGTTTTCAGATGTTCTTGTTCATTTGGTCCTGTACAAAGGATGTCATCCAAATAAATGGCAACATTCGGAATTCCACCTAGGATGCCCTCCATAGTTCTCTGGAATATAGCAGGACTGGAAGCTACTCCAAATGGTAAGCGTGTGTAGGTATATAAGCCTTTGTGTGTATTGATGGTTACATACTTTCTTGATTCTTCTTCCAGGACTACTTGTTGGTAGGCGTGACTCATGTCTAATTTCGTGAAGTGTCGGCCGCCGTTCAGCTGTGCGAAGAGGTCCTCCACTTTAGGAATTGGATACTGATCCACCCGTGATGCTCGATTGACAGTGAGTTTGTAATCTCCACATATTCTAATGGAGCCATCCGGCTTTCTCACTGGGACTATGGGCGCCGCCCATTCTGCAACCTGCACTGGCTCAATGATCTTGTCATCCAGCAGCCTCTGTAGCTCGCTTTCGACCAGTGGCTTGACTGCATAGGGTACCGGTCGGGGTTTGCAGAATCGTGGTTGGGCCTCCTTGTCCACATTAATCTTTGCAGTGACACCTTTTAGCTGTCCTACGCCTTCTTTGAACACCTCAGCGTGTCTTTCGAGGATCTCCTCCAGCTGCAATTTGGGCTGAGATTCCACTTTATTCACCAACTGATCCATCATGGCCAGTTCTTGTAGCCAACTTCGCCCTAGTAGATTTGGTCCTTCGCTCCCAACTACTACTACAGGTAAGTCCTTTTCTTTGTTTTCGTGTTGCACCTTCACTTGTGCCATGCCTAGCACGTCTAGCTTCTCTCCTGTGTATGTTTTTAATTTTAATGAACAGGGATTTAATTCTGCTGTGTCTGTTTTCTTCCACAGTTGTGTATATTGCTGTTTACTTAATATGGTTACTCCACAGCCTGTATCAACTTCAAATGTTACTTTCATTCCATTAACATTCATGGTACGCGTGATGGGCGCTACCTTGGTCAGCTCCTCTGACGTGTTGTAAATTGTGTGAAAACCCATGTCTTCTGTATCACTTTCTCCCTCCCCTCTCAGTTGATTCGCTCGCTGTTCCTTTCCTGGGCCCTTGTTTTCATACTTTTGCCCATTAACTGTCGCTTTCAGCACCTGTGCGCTGTCCACCTTTATTCTACATGCTTTCTTAATGTGCCCTCGCTTGCCACAATTATGACACAGCTCAGTGGCAATTTTGCACTCGGCGGCATTGTGCTGGCCTTTGCAGCGATAACAACTGGGGAATTTGTGCTGAGTTTTGTCAGTCAACACTTTGTGGACACCTACTTGGGTCTTAGGCACACGAACATGCGTTGCTGTGTCCTCTGTTAGCTTCCTTTGCATTTCTCTCACATCTTTAGATGCTGTTTCCATCGCTTGGCATAATTCCAAAGCCTTTGCAAAAGTGAGTTTTGTTTCAGATAAAAGTCGCCGTTGCATTCGGTCATCATTCACTCCACACACAAGTCTGTCTCTTAACATTTCTTCCAATGAGTCTTTGTAATCACAGTGCAGTGTTAATTTCCTCAATTCTGCCACATACTCTGCTATGGACTCAGTGTTCCTCCTTATGCGTGAATTAAATTTGAATCGTTGTACGATTTCACTCGGTTTGGGGCTGAAGTGCTTCTGAAGCTCAGCAGTAAGCTGGTCGTACGTTTTATCTTTCGGTAATGCAGGGCTTATTAAATTTCTCAACAAGCTGTAAGTAGTTTCACCAACTCCACTCAACAGTACAGCCTTCCTTTTGTCTGGCTCCTCAATGTCATTAGCTTCGAAGAAAAAGTCCAACATTTCACTATATTCTTCCCATGACTGAGTCGAGTTATCAAAAGGGGTTACCGTTCCGATTACAGCCGCCATTGCTCGTCGTGGTGGGGAAACCTCGTTTTTCCTCCTCTGAACTTGCACTCGAACTACTGGAGTCACTTGAGTTCGCCACACTTGCAATGTTCTCTGTTTCTCGCCGCTGATTTTTTTCTTTTAATCCTCGTCGCCAATTGTGTGATATCCTACCGTGTAGCAATGATCACACTTGAGTTATTTCTTTGGCTAACTCTGCCGTTTATTCTGCAACACACATAATATGACTGAACATGGATTCTGCGCGGGGTTTTTACACTCTTGTTCTAATGTGTCCCCTTAATAGTAGTGCTGAACAATACAGGTAGTTCCCCCTAGAGGCATGTGCCAGTAATGTTTTAAATTAGACTTGCAGTCTACCACAGTTATAGATTTGTAAAAGGGGGTGATGTGTTAAATTTATGCTGTCATAGTTAGCTGACAAAAGGGAACGGAAATAAGAATGTATTCTGTGTTTTCAGCTAAAAGGGGTCAACTTGGCTTCACTAAGGGGGATGTGGTGTAATCTAAGTATTACATGTGTGGAGCCACTAGGGGGCGACACAGACCGGATGTTGTCAGGAGTACAGCATGATGGAGATATAATATGGCGGAGTTCGTGTGTTAATGTTGTTCCAGCCAGTTAATAAAGGAGGCTCCGTGTTCACCCAAAGCAGCAGTCTTTATTTCTAAAAGAACCCAACACAACAGTTTTAGAAGCGGGGCAGCAGCAGATTCTCAGCGAGGCGGGGCCACACTCCCGTGACGTTACGCACCGGACTGAGTCCTTATTTACACAAGACAAAAAATGGAGGATCCAAGGATTATTGCCTTGCTCACTCTGTGGTTTTATCTCACAATTAATTTTATCTCATAATTAAGCTGCAACAACACAAGTCACTTTTGTTTTGAATTAACTGCCAAATGACCTAGAAATAATGAGCTGAAACTTGTTTTTATTCGTATTAAATAATGAGACGGTGGCACACTGTCCAACACCACATCCTAGGGCATTTTGGATGTACTGAATTAAAAAAATTCATGTTTTTCACCTTCAGGTCAACGTTTGGAACAACAGTATTATTATTTTCCATTTAGATGATGCTACACTCCTTCTAAAGTATTGTAAATCTCTGAATTTGGAATGCCGATAGAACATTCAATTTACATATACTTGTACCTTTGACTTGGTGCTAATTTTTTATGATATTTCAATAAAAAGAACAGAAAGCTTACAAAAAGATTTCTTTTTTGGTCTAGTTAAAAATTACATTACCTTTACAATGGTTGACCCTCAGCATCATTTTGATCAGACTAGGCAATGGAATTTCTATGTAATTATACTGTTTTAGTGTTATAACAGACAAACCACACTTTCCAAAACAATTCCATTTTATTATATACAAAATATTAAAATAAAAAAAAACTTTGCAACACAACATGAAGGTTAATCGACATTTTATACACGCCGACCACTGAGTGCTGAGGCTCGGTAGAATGAAGCCGTGTCTGCCAGCTGTGGGTCAGGAAGGCTCGGTTGAATTAATCCGGACGGGCTGTCGCGGCGGATGCGTGGGATGATTCTACAAGGAAAATGCACACAATAAAATACAGCACGAAAGTGCAATATATACATAAAAGGCAATAGTTTTTAACAAGAATACATAAGCTTATTTCAGCGTATTGTTCACATGAATAATTACAATAAAAGCTTTAGTCCGCAGTGTGCTGCAATAAAGCAGCGATCATCCACAAATGAACAGCTTTTTTATTGCATAAATAAACTGAGCGTCTTACCGAATATATTTGCGAAAAAACGCACAATAAAAAAAAATTAAAACTCACCGTTAAAGGACTCCGATGTCGAGACCTCCCGGTATATTTTTTCATTCCGGGCGGCTCCGTCTAACTCGCGCTGGATACGTTCATCTGACAATGCAGTGAGCAGACACTGCAGCTCCTTCTATTGGTCCATGGAACACCCTTATTACGCAAAGCCATTTTTGATAGAGAATAAATGAAAATAGCACAGCAATACACTGAAAAGGAACCGCCAACAGTGGTTGCGTGCTGAGTAAAGGCGGTCGTGAAGATTCTTTTTTTTTTTTTTTTTTTCAAAAACTTTATTGAGAAGGTCGTGAAGATTTGGTAGATGAGGAGGAGGAGAGGGGCGGTTACAACCTGACCAATCAGCGCCGGTTACGACCTGACCAATCAGCGGCGACCAGTCTGTTAACGTCACAACACGGCACAGCTCAGCACTGCTGTACCCTGCCCTGCAGCGGGGCTGAGAATCGCGGCTGTTAAACCGTGTTGGAGCTTGTGGAAAAGCGTACTTAGATGGTTTTTCACAAATATTCCAACACTACTCACAGTGCCAAGTAACCTGACGCTAGCCAGAGCTGTCAAGCTCGCTCTCCAGTTGGAGGCTGCAGACAAGCTGGCTTCAGAGCTAGGCTGGTGCTGGTCACAACAGCCGCCGGAGCCTCCCGCCGCGGCGAATGTAGTGGACTCGGATAGCGAGAATAGCTTGGACGATGACACTATGGAGGCCAATGCTGCCAGCCAAAGGTCTGCCCCAGGAAAACCCCTTTGCAAGGGTTGCAGGTCCGTGATGTACCGAAATAAGGCTAAGGACTGCCCGGCTAGAGGGAAGCATTGTAGCAGATGTGGACGCTTGAACCATTATGCTAGAGTGTGCTGTGTATCTGAGCCAGAGAGACAACAGAAGAAATCACTCCGTCCACCCCTGACAACCATCCATATGATGTCTCCCAGTACCAACGGGTACACTTTCTGCGCAGTGGAACGGGATGGCATGGAGGTACCGCTGCTGCTCGACACAGGGGCGGAGGGGTTGTTGCTGAATTGGGCCACAGTGAGGAAGTTTTTCCCCCACTACAGAGTGAGAGGTAACCCAGCGCCACTTTATGGTTATGGAGGTGGCAGGTTGTGCACAGTTGGGACGCTGGAGTTAACGGTTCAGTGTAAGTCTGCGACAATGGCTGATTTCACGTTCCACATGACGGCCTGAGGTGACAACATCATGGGCTGTGACTTATTCTATGGACTAGGTTTCACCATTAAAGACAACGCTGGGGAAGAATGGTCAGGTTGTGGCCAGTGGAACCCTCCGGTTCCGGTGATCGATGATGACGTTGTGTGGGACAAAGGACTAACAGACACCACGGCGGTCAAGCAGGACCAGGCTCACTCAGGTTTGGCGCAGGAGGGTCTCAGTGCAGGTGCTCGGGAAATGGTAGAGGGGGGTACCAAGCGTGGCGGCGAGGCGCCTGCACTGGCGAGTGACACTGATGTGCTAGTCCCAGATTCCTCCGGATCTTGGCCGCAGAGGGATAGAGGATCTGCAGCTATGATGGCAACCACTACAATGGCTTCAGAAGAGGATGGGGCCAGACCGACAAGCACAGGAAAATCACGTGCTCAGCAGCACCACGTCAGGCCAAGCCGAGCCCCTCTTAGGGTTATGGACTTGGTTTGGGTTCGAGGAGAGGAACGTCCACGGCTAAGATGGGCCAGACGACAGCCAGCAAAACATCAGGAGTGTGTGTGCATAGTGGCTAAACTGGGTGCAGCATACTTCCTGCTGTCTGATGGCTTTGCCAGGCACACCAATGTCTGGGAAGAGGCTTCTGGTGACGGGGTTGAATAAGAGCAGGAGTTGGTGGTGTTGAGGAGAGGCACTTTCACTCTTTCAGAGATCAGCCATTGTCCCGGGGGCCTTCTGCTTTCAGGGGTGCGCTTGCTGAGGGGCTGCCCTGGGTCTCCCCATGCTAGCTCTGCTCCTCTTGCCCGAGGAACAGTGCTGTAAATTTTGTGTTAATAGTTCTGATGTTCTAATGTTTATGTATGCTGTAAAATGGGATTGTTTTGTGTGTTTTATTAGTTTAGGAACACGGCAATGATTTCAGTTTATTAATGGACTTTTCTTCTAGCTTATCAGGTTGCAGAATAATCCACCGCGCCATGTGAGCGGGACAGTAGTCCACCCGTCTGTCCTATTTTAGATTTTGTTGTGTGAATGTATTAGGCCATTTAGATACTGTACATCAGTTTTTGTTTTGTTAGCGTGTGATTTGTGTCCCAAATTGGGGGGGGGGGGGGACTGAGTGAGTGGTTTTGGACTTTTCTAAGGGGAGGAGGAAATGTGGTGTTGGCGTTTGACACCTTATTGTGAAGTGCGGTGTAGTGGCGAGTGTAATGTATTGTAGTGTGTTTTTATAACGAGAGCAAGTGGAATAAACAGACAGGACAGCTAGGTCTTCAGTAACGTCAACAACAACCGTTTTTACTCTTCTTTTACTCCCCTTAACCTGCATACAATGCTTAACAGCGCCCCTAGTGGCAGACCACATTACTACATTACATCTCCCTTCTTTAGACGTAGAATATCATACTATATTGTTACAGAAAAACAATAAATCCTAATATGACTCACAAGTTAAAAAGTATGGTTTTAACCTGAACAACTGCTTTTCTTTTCATTACAGGGCTAACATCCCTTAAGATACACCTGAACATTTCTTTATGTTGTTTCACATTGTATAACGTTGTGGGGGTTTAATCAGTCTGCCAAAGCGTGAAGTTTTCCTTGGCTCTTCAGTAGCTGCTTTGGAATTCTCAGTTTCCTTTACAGGAGAATGAACAGGTGCTTGCTCCGATGAGATGGTCTCTGTTGGCTCACAAGCAGAGGTCGGGAAATCCTCCTGATCAACGTTTGTGGTTTCAGGAATACTTTCTTCTCTGCACATGAATGAATGAATGAATGAATCTTTTATTTCGGATAGTACAGGTTAAAAGGAACTGAATAATATAGCAAAAGGGGGAAATAAAATCCAACAAGGTCAAATTAGACAAGAACTCCTCTGATTATACAGTTCAACAAAAGTTATCCGAAATGGGTGATGGCTGAAGCTGCAGCTTATATTGCCCACCCATATTCCATCCAACAATTCAAAAGAAAAAACAAAACAAGAGCGATTACAATTCAGAACAAAGCTAAGCTTCAGTAGATGGTGCCTGTTTCTCCTGAATTTGTCATGGCGGCCTCTGGGCCGTCATTGGCATCATTATCTCCAGCTGCGCACAGATCCACAGGTGTTAATCAGCAGCTGTTAAAAGCCAGCGTTGCTGACAGCTCAGTACGGAGTCGTCTGTCCTCCTCGTCGGAGAAGGAACCTGAACTCCGCTCTCTGGCCTCGTCAGGTTACTCTCTCGTCTCGTCTGGAACTTCTCTGGCTTCGTCAAGAACTTCTCTTACCTCATCAAGGACTTCTCTTACCTCATCAAGGACTTCTGTTCAGAATCAAGCACGTAAGAGAACTGTCTGTTACTCTACTCCTAACCTCTACCCCTGTGCACAGGTGGACCCCCCTGGCGGCGGACCTGCGGCCCCAGCTGACGGGGTTACGCCAACACGCACACATAGCGGTTCGCTACCACCACGACTACCGGTACGTCTTGCTCCTCAAATTCCTGAACTACTGCTGTATCAGTTGCAGGAGTATTGGCCACCGTTATCAGTGGAGTTACTGTCATCAGCATCTGTTGTCTCATCGTCACCACGCTCTGTGGATTCACTCACCTCGTCATCATCTGGATTGTCATCGTCCCGGCTTGTGGTGTCACAGCCGGAGTCACTGGAAGATCTGTCCTTATCACAGCCACGGGTGGAGGCCCTAGCACGTTCACGGACACCTTCACCTCCACGTTGCACGGCCGCTGGTTCTCAGCAGGACGTAACCTGTGCTCCCGCCAAGTAAGCCTCACTACCTGTAGCTTGTCACTTGCGTGGGACAAAAGTAATTGTTTGTGCTTGTATGTTCCAGGGTTGCCGGGTCTCCGTCCAGGGTGCTCAGCTCCAGTGACCAGAACTCTATCCACGCACTCACACTTGCACTACACACCCTGTCACTCTAATAAAGATTATTGTTCACTATCTGCCCGTGTCAGTGTCTGTCTCCTGGGTCCCGAAACATGTCAGAATTTACATCCCCCAGGGGTCTGAATCACAAAGGATCTTGGTATGTTAGACTTAGACTTAGACTTAGACTTAACTTTATTAATCCCTTTGGGATGACTCCCTCTGGGAAATTTAAAATTTACAGCAGCACATAAAAGGAGCATACAGATCAGAAAAGCAAAAAAGAAAAAAAATAAACACTTAATAAACACTTAACATAATATACACAGTATAAATATAAGGCTAAACATGGCTTGTACAAGTATGGTTAAGTTAAGGTTATTTCACTATGAATGCCCTACTGTCCTCTGTACTCTATGTCCCCCCCCCAAGTGAGGAGTTATAGAGTGTGATGGCATGGTGGACAAAAGAGTTCTTGAGCCTGTTGGTCCGACACTTGGGAAGGAGCAGTCTTTCACTGAATAGGCTCCTCTGGTCACTGATGACGGTGTGCAGAGGGTGGCTGACGTTGTCCATTATATCCAACAGTTTATCCAGAGTCGTCATCTCTGCCACCGTCACCAGGGTGTCCAGCTTCGCGCTGATCACAGAGCCGGCCCGCCTGATCAGTTTATCCAGTCTGGACGCATCCTTCTTGGATATACTGCCCCCCCAGCACACCACAGAGTAAAAGAGGATGCTGGCAACCACGACTGGTAAAACATCCGCAGGAGTTTGCTGCAGATGTTGAAGGACCGCAATCTCCTTAGGAAGTACATCCTACTTTGTGTCTTCCCATACAAGTGGCTAATGTATGTTGTCCAATCCAATTTATTATCCAACCACAACCCAAGATATTTGTATGAATCCACAACCTCCACCTCAGCTCCCTCTAACAGGACTGGTTGAGGTCTTGGTCTAGACCTCCCAAAATCAATAACCAGCTCCTTCGTCTTAGAGGTGTTGAGCTGTAGGTGGTTAGTGTGGCACCATGCAGCAAAGTCCCCTACTAGTCTCCGATACTCCTCCTCTCTGTCATCCCTGATACACCCAACAATGGCTGTGTCGTCGGCATACTTCTGAATATGACACAGCTCCAAGTTGTAGCAGAAGTCCGAGGTGTACAGGGTGAAGAGAAGAGGGGCCAATACTGTGCCCTGGGGGGCTCCAGTGCTGCAGACAATGGTGTCAGACGTAATATCCTTCAGCCCGACATATTGTGGTCTGCCAGTGAGGTAGTCAGAGATCCAGTCCACCAGGTGGGAGTCCACTCCCATCTTACTTAATTTATCCCGAAGCAAGGGGGGCCGAATGGTATTGAAGGCACTGGAGAAATCCAAAAAGAGGATCCTCACTGTGCCACTTCCCTTATCCAGATGGGAGTGGGCTCGATGAAGCAGGTAGAGGATGGCATCCTCCACACCGACACCTGGTTGGTACGCAAACTGCAGGCGGTCCTGGGCGTGTTGCACCTGGGGTCTGAGGAGGCTGAGGAAGAGCCGCTCTAGCGTCTTCATCAGATGTGAGGTGAGTGCCACTGGTCGGTAGTCATTCAGCTCGCTGGGCCGGTTGTGGCTCTTTACGACAATAGCCGGTTGCCATGTATTCTCAGCTCTGAATCTAACTGTCTCTCCCTCTTGTAGAGCAGGTAAGGCTCTGGCTCCACGGTCAAAGTAATGTTTCTGTCTCATCTGTCTCTCCTTCAGTTGTTTTTGCTTATTCTTGTTCAGCTGTGGCATTAACAGCTGACCTGATGTTGGCAATTTTGTTTTCAGTCTCCGATTCATCAACAATTGTGCTGGAGACAATTTGATTCCATCCAAGGGTGAATTTCTGTATTCAAGAAGAGCAATATAAGGATCTCCTTGGCTCTCTTGTGCCTTCTTTAGTAGGTTTTTTATTGTTTGAATTGCACGTTCACTTTGTCCATTTGATTGTGGGTATCCCGGGCTAGATGTGGTGTGTTTAAACTCCCACGTTTCTGCAAACTGTCTGAACTCTGCACTTGAAAACTGTGGTCCATTGTCTGACATGAGTTCGTCTGGAATTCCATGTCTGGCAACGGCAGCCGGTAGGAAGAGACTGAACAAACTGATCAAGAAAGCTAGCTCTGTCTTGGGGCAGCGCCTTGACCCAGTGGAGGAGATAGGAGAGAGAAGGACGGTGGCTAAACTGTCATCTCTGCTGGAGGCCGAGTTCCACCCTATGCAGGACATACTGAATGCACTGAGGAGCTCATTTAGCAGCAGACTACACCATCATAGGTGCACAACCGAGAGGTTTCGCAGGTCCTTCCTACCAATGGCTGTCAGACTGTACAACCTAAGCAGGGCTGCTCGCAGAGATAGCAAAAAGACGTGACAACCTAATAGTTTTTGAATGCAAAAGACGCAATAGACTTATACAATGGTCCCCTCCGGCATACAACTAGGAAAATACCGGTCGCTATGGAGGGTGAGAATATGTATGGGTACATAATCATACCATGTAGGATAACTAAGTAGACGGTTGTGCTGTTTCATCCCATCTAGCAACAATGCTCTGCACTGCGTGTGTTTATATATTTACATATTTATTCCATCTAGCTACAATGCTCTGCACTGTGTGTTTATATATCTACATATTATTCCATCTAGCTACAATGCTCTACACTGTGTGTTTATATATCTACATATTATTCCATCTAGCTACAATGCTCCGCACTGTGTGTGTTTATATATTTACATATTTATTCCATCTAGCTACAATGCTCTGCACTGTGTGTTTATATACTCATATATTTATTCCATCCAGCTACAATGCTCCGCACTGTGTGTCTAGATCAGGGGTCACCAACGCGGTGCCCGCGGGCACCATGTCGCCCGCAGGGACCACATGAGTCGCCCGCAGGCCTGTTCTAAAAATAGCACAACTCGCAAGTGAGCTGCGTCTAAGATGTAATTTTTTCTGCCGCTATTTTTTATTTTATATTTTTTAAAATCACACTTGCATTTATATAGATTTTAAAATGACAATGTCTTAAAAATAAAAAAATGAAAATATGTTTATTGTATGTAAAGTTAAGGTGAACTCTGACCTAGTTCAAAGGTCAGTATTGTGCGCATGACAAAACCTTCGCGCTTGTGGAGCGTAAGCTAGCGGGCAGTGAAGATGGTGAGCGGAGTGCAGTTTCCAAGCCCAAAAACATGGCAAAAAAAAGACAGAAAATTTATCATTTTCAAAGTGAGCGGGAGGAAGAGTTCTTTTTTACTACCGTGAAAGGAAGCTGCGTGTGTTTCATTTGCGGGGTGACGGCGAAGCGCCACTATGTGGAGCGCCACTTCACTACCCACTCTTTTTTTTTGGACTTATCTTGTACCCGTAGGTAGATTTGTTCTGCAGTCCGGTGACAAGCAACCAGCCGCTGCATGCGCAAGCGCCCCTTAACTCCCTAACCTGCATGTTTTTGCACGAAAAACGAGAACATGCACACTCCACACAGATCACTGTTGGCCGGGGGCAGGGATCGAACCCGGATCCCCCGGCTGAGGGTAAATTGTTGCCGCGGTGCTAACCACTGCGCCACCGTGCATATAAGCACTCTCAGTGCTGTTTAGCTTCTTCTCATGAAAGGACAGTGCTGGTTGCTCAAGCATGATTCTTGGCAAGAACTGTATGGATATAATTCCAGTGAAGAAGAACACACAAAAGTGTGTTTATTAAATGTAACAGATTTTGAGTAGAATTGCAGCAGATTTTTTCAAACATGGTTCAACATAGTTCATGAATTAAAAGGGTTTAGTTTTTTATGGTTAAAAGGGACTGGTGAAAACTGGACATTTTTTTATGAAATGTAGAAGTGATCATCTGAACAATTGCTGAGATTAATAAAAATAAAGTGTTGAATATTGATCTTGTCTGTTACCCACTCTAAGATATTGATAATTATTTATATATATATATATATATATATATATATATATATATATATATATATATATATATATATATATATATACAATTTGTTATTTTAGAGGAGTGTGTCAAGCTGGTGCCCTTCACATGACTCGATACCCATGAAGTAGCTCTTGGTTTCAAAAAGGTTGGTGACCCCTGGTCTAGATATATATATATATATTTATATTAATATGTACATATGTATACTAGCTGCTCTTGTTTTTTCTTGCCTTCTGATTGTTGCTCTGAGTGTTGCTATCCCTGTGCAGTTGCAATCCTGGAATTTCCCCATTGTGGGACTAATAAAGGCTTATCTTATCTTATAGATTTAAGAGCTACAATGACATGTTTGCTTGTTGTTTGTGGCAATTTGGCAATTTCAGGATATTTTGAGTAATAATCTACACACAGTAGATAATCACCTTGGTCAAAATGGAAAAGATCAACACCAACTTTTGCCCAAGCTCTGCTGGGAATGTCATGACTCTGAAGTGGTTCTTTGACATTGTTCCTCTTGTGTGTGTTCCAGATAGAACACCTTAGCACTGTTTCTTCTATTTGTTTGGACATGCTGGGCCAAAACAAAACATCTCTTGCTCTTTCTTTGCATTTAACAATGCCAAGATGTTTTTCATGGATTTTCTGAAGCATTTCCTTTCTCAGACTTTAAGGCACCACAAGTCTGGAGTTCTTGAATATTAGTCCTTCTGAGCATGTGAGTTCCTCTCTGAATGTCCAATACTTCCTTATCTCAGCTGGAACTTGACTGACTTGTGATGGCCATCCTGACTGAACTGCTTTCATTAACATTTGCAGTTCCTCATCTGCTGCTGTTGCTTTCTGGAATAACTTCAGCTTTTCCTCTGAGACAGGTCGGTGTGCTGTAAGGAGATTAACTTCAAGTTCCTCCTCCAATAGTTTTGCTGTCTGCTCTTTAAGAAAAGCTCTGCTCAGAGTATCTGCAATGTACAAGTCTTTGCCTGGTTTATATGTAACCTGCAGGTTGAAAGGCTGCAGACTCATCAGCATACATTGTAGTCTGGGTGGTGCTTTATGCAACCCTTTTTTGAACACAGCTTCCAGTGGTTTATGGTCTGACTCAACCTGTACTGGTCTTCCATACAGATACTGCTGGAATTTCTCACAGCCATACACAATAGCCAAAAGTTTCTTTTCAATTTGTGCATATCTTTTCTGTGTGTCTGTTAGCGATCTTGAACCATAAGCCACTGGCTGACCCTCTTGCAATATCACAGCTCCCAATCCTTCCGAGCTTGCATCCACAGACAATGAAACTGGTTTATTTATGTCATAAGATCTCAGCACAGGGGTTTCACTGACAAGTGACTTCAGCTGTTCAAAGCTCTTTTGTTGCTGTGACTCCCAGTGCCATGCAACTTCTCCTTCCAGGAGTTTTCTGAGTGCTGCACTTACCTCTGACAGGTTTGGTATGAACTTTGCAAGGTACTGCACCATACCGAGAAATCTTCTGAGTGCAGCCACATCTTCTGGTTGAGGCATGTTAACTATTGCTCTGACTTTTTCTTGGTCTGGCTTCAGGCCTTCTGCACTCAAAATGTGTCCAATGTATTGTATTTCTGTCATGCCAATCTTACATTTGTCCTTGTTCAGTTTCAGATTAATGCTTTTCACTCTTTCCAGTAGTTGTCTCAGCCTTTTGTCATGTTGTTCTTTATTTACACCCCATACCAGGATGTCATCCATAACATTCTCAATTCCTTCCAGGTCCTCCAGTCTCTGGGCAATGGACTTTTGGAAGACTTCTGGGGCTGATGACACACCAAAGGGATGCTTCTTAAATCGGTATCTACCAAATGGTGTGTTAAAGGTGCATAACTTGGAGCTTTCTTCATCAAGCTGTATTTGCCAGAAGCCATGGTTTGCGTCTAGCACTGAAAACACCTTTGCATTCGGCATCTCTGCAACAACTTCTTCCACTGTTAATAGGGGATAGTGCTCTCTTTTTATAGCTTTGTTAAGATCTTGAGGATCTATGCATATTCTTATTCTTTTATTTGCTTTCTTGACAAAGACCATGCTGTTGACCCAATCAGTGGGCTCTGTTTGCTTCTCAATCACACCCAGAGTCTCCATTCTTTCTAGTTCTTTTTTTATGTTGTCCTTCAGTGCTAAAGGCACCTTTCTGGGTGGGTGAATTACTGGAGTTACAGCTGGGTCGACCTGAATGTGATGTAGTCCTGGTACACACCCCAGTCCTGTGAACACATATTTGTATTCTGTCAGAATGTCCGTTTCCTCTTCTCTATTCACCTTGTGGACTCTGGTTATCAGTCCCAGTTGTTCGCATGAATCCCCTCCAAGGATCGTTGGCAAATCAGCTTTTATAACTTGAAATTCAAGCTCCTGTGCTTGAGTTTTATATTCACATTTCAGCTTTGCCATGCCCACTGGTTCCATCTTGTGGCGAGAATATGATACTAACTTTGTTCTGGATTCAAACAGTAGCATATCTCCTTTGATCCATCCATCCATCCATCTTCTACCGCTTTTCCGGAGGTCCGGGTCGCGGAGGCAGCAGTTCAAGCAGAGAAGCCCAGACTTCCCTCTCCCCAGCCACCTGCTCCAGCTCTTCAGAGGGGATACCAAGGCGTTCCCAGACTAGCTGGGAGACATAGTCTCTCCACCGAGTCCTGGGTCTGCCCCGGGGTCTCCTCCCAGTGGGACGTGCCTGAAACACCTCAAGTGGGAGGCGTCCAGGAGGCATCCTAATCAGATGCCCATACCACCTCAACTGACTCCTTTCAATGTGGAGGAGCAGCGGTTCTACTCTGAGCCTCTCCCGGATGACTGAGCTCCTCACCCTATCTCTGAGGGTGAGTCCAGCAATCCTACGGAGAAAGCTCATTTCAGCCGCTTGTATCCGCGATCTCGTTCTTTCGGTCATTACCCAAAGCTAAATCAAAGTGATCTCCTTTGATCACTTTCTTTAATTAAAAATTAAATGTATTCATCAAATCTACTGATCATCAATTTGGATTTAAACCCCATCATGGAACAGATCTGTGCATATATGCTTTAAAAGAAATTATAAATAAGTATAGAAATCAAAATTCTTCAGGTTTTTTGTGTTTTATTGATGCCTCTAAGGCGTTTGATCGTGTTAATCACAGGATATTGTTTAGGAAAATGACTGACAGGGGGGTTCCCAAGTACTTAGTA
The DNA here is from genome assembly GCA_020510985.1 of Pholidichthys leucotaenia. NCBI lineage: Eukaryota > Metazoa > Chordata > Actinopteri > Cichliformes > Pholidichthyidae > Pholidichthys > Pholidichthys leucotaenia. The sequence goes on along the minus strand of CM035845.1, from coordinate 35,195,944 downwards.
CGTATCCTGATTTACTGGTACGCACATCAGAAGATGCTGGTGAAATGGGGGAAGAGTCATTCATCCCCATTTGGTGTGAGCAGTGGTGTCAGACAGGGCAGTATATTGTTCCCTATTCTATTTAATCTTTATATGGATGATTTGTCAAAACAACTGAATGCCTCTAAAACTGGATGTTTAATAGGGAATAAGTTAGTGAATCATTTTATGTATGCTGATGATCTAGTTATTCTCAGTCCAAGTAGTGCTGGTCTTCAGGAGTTATTAAGAGTGTGTACTGCTTATAGAGAGGAAAATGACATAAAATATAATACAAACTAGAAAAGCACTCGGAGAGTGCAGACCTCCGCCAAGCGCCACAATTCCCCCCATACAGTGTTTGTGTGTACGTTTTCACATTCCTTGAGCATGTAAACATATGACTAGCAATTGGATTCACAATGGTTATTTGTTTATTTGACAGGGACAGTGCAATAAACACACAATTAATCAATGACAATCAATCTGATAGTGATAGGATTAGTGGTTCAGTAGTAAAAGCATTGCCTGCTTGGCGGAGGTAATAAACTGAAGTGTTGCTGTTGTGTCCATCTCCTCCACTGACAGATGCAAATTGGGTAGACAGGTTGCCGTGGGTTTTATATTATATTGTAACGTGCTGCTCGACATGGCGACGTCCCACCGGGAGGTTCAAACTCACGCCTCCCGCTCTGGAGTCCCGCACTCTACCTTTGTCGCCAATAGGGTCAACCCACTTGGCAAGCCAAATAGGGTGCTCATATTGAGTTCGCTACAATATTATTGTTTTGGGGGTTGCGCTCCGCGGCAAACGACAATTTAGAAGCTTCGCCGGCAGAGAGCTCGTTTTTGCGCAGCGCCTATGGCTGGCCGGTGAATTTCTGCCAAATGCGCAGCTCCTATGGCTGGCCGGGGAATTTCTGCCAAAGAATCCGTCGGCGGACAGCTGCCCATGTGAGGTTTTGCAGTTGCACGCTGGCGGGCCCAGGCCAGCAGTGTTTTCCGCGTCCTTTTGTGCCTAAAACGTTGAAGAACGCAGAGTTTGTGTTGCAGACACGACGACCAGCGCCCTCCATTGCGCCTGCGCACATGTTGAAAATGGCTGTATGTCACAGTGTTGAATGAAAAATGCTTTAAAAAATTCCTGTATCCAGACGGTGAACCGGATCACCCCCAAAATTTAATCAGTTCTTCCTTGTACCATTTCCAACAACGCCTGAAAGTTTCATGGAAATCCGTTCAAGATTTTTTGAGTTATCTTGCTAACCAACAGACAGACAGACAGACAGACAAACAGACAAACCCCAGCAAAAACATAACCTCCTCCTGGCCTTTCGGCCTGACGGAGGTAATAAAAGTTGTGTGCTGATTTGCCGCACTAAAGAAGACTTGTTAATGAAATTCCCTGTCTTTGAATTGGCAGGCAGGGAATTAATTGTCAGGGATAAAGTTAAATATCTGGGACATTTTATTAATGATAGAATGACTGATGATGATGATATTTTCAGACAACGCTGCAAAATCTACATGCAAGCAAATATTCTTGCACGCAGGTTTGGTTTTTGTTCAGATGAGGTGAAACTGGTTCTTTTTAAAACCTATTGTACACCTTTATACACTGCTCATTTATGGATAAATTATAGGAAACAAAGTATGCAGAAATTACAGGTTGCCTACAATGATGCCTTAAGAATTTTACTTAAAAAGCCTCGATGGTGCAGTGCTTCTGAGTTATTTGTCTCATCACGTGTAAATACACTGCATGCAGTAATAAGGAATCTTATGTATAAATTCATCTGTCGGCTTGAAGTATCTAGAAATGAAATCATTCAAGTCATGTCTAGCATTAAGCTCAGTTCTATTCGCTGTCAGTCACAGTTTAGAAGGCACTGGTACAGTAGTCTTTGTAAGTCTTTTTAAAGTCTGTACTGTCTTTGTACTTCTTTTAGTAGTTGTGTCTTATTGTTTTGTAACTTTTTGATTGTTTTTCTTATTAACTGTTTTCAACTGTCTTGTTTTATCTTATTTTACTTTATTTATTTTATTTTTGATGGACCATGAGTCTGGAATAAAGTTTCTGATTGATTGTTTGATTGATTTAAGATTTTGAGAGGTAGCACATTGCAACATGCACCCATATCTAATCTGAAGATGACCTTTTCACCATTCATTGTCAGAACTTCTGTCCATCTTGATTTTTCAGCTTCTTCGACATTCATCATATCAACATGAGCTGGCTTTTTATTTTCTCTACTCTTTGGGTCAAGGGTTCCAATAAACATTTCTTTTTCCTCTTGTTCTATCTCATTCACATTTTTCTCCTGTCTGTGTGAACTTTCTCTGCTTTCTTTGTGCATCCTTGTGTGGCACATGCAAGCAAAATGGTTTTTTCGTGAGCAGACTTTACATGTTTGCCCATACGCAGGACACTTGCTAGGCTCATGTTTATATCCACATTTATTGCATTCTCTTTTTGCGTGGACGTCGCTTTCTTTAGGCCTCTTAGTTAGCTTTATTTTGCTTAGCTTGTTTACTGAAACTTCTGTTTCTTCTTGTAAAGCTTTCATACGGCTTTGTGTGGCTTCATTAGCTCTGCATATATCCACAGCTTTACTCAGGGATAAGTCTGGTTCTCTAAGTAATCTTGCTTTCACCTGGTCATTGGTGACTCCACAGACAATATGATCTCTTATGAGTGAATCAGTTAACAGTCCAAACTCACAGTCTTTGACCTTGTTTTTCAGGTCTGTCACATATGCATCGATTGGTTCACTCTTGCCTTGTACTCTTGTGAAAAATATGTGCCTCAGGTAGGTTATGTTTTTTCTTGGCTCACAATATTGCCGAAATCTTTCTTTTAAGATGTCAAAATCATTCACATCATCATCAAAGTCCATGGTATTAAATACCTTAGTAGCTTCATCACCTGCCACATGAAGAAACATAGCACATTTTATTTTGTCTGATTTTTCAGCTATGCCGCTAGCAATCTGGTACAGCTCAAACTTCTGGACCCACAAACGCCAGTTTTCTGCGAGGTTCCCTTCCAGCGACAGACTGTTCAGTGGTTTTAGTTGGTCCATCTTCGTATGAGTGACACTTCTGACACCATGTAATGTATTTTAGTGTGTTTTTTTAAGGAGAGCAAGTGGAATAAACAGGCAGGACAGCTCGGTCTTCAGTAACGTCAACAACAACCGTTTTTACTCTTCTTTTACTCCCCTTAACCTGCATACAACAACACTTAACAGCGCCCCTAGTGGCAGACCACATTACTACATTACAGCGGGTACTTCCTGTTCCGCCACTGCACCACTCTATAAATAGCAGAGGGCATCCATGATGCTGCCTCTTCGACCGGTGCCGTCTTCCCGGTGTCTACTGTCTGTCAGTTGTGTTACCAACGTTAAGTAAAGCTGAGCTCATCCAGCCATCTGGCCTCATCCTTTACAGAGGTATTTTACATACATAGCACGCTGAACATGTGTGGCCCAGCTACATGTCTTGATTTCAAATTGTGGCCCAAGTGATTTTGTAATAGAATAGCTCTAGTATAGGTATTATTGTAGTCAGGGCCAGAGACCACGAGTTTTGATAGGATAGAGGGGAAAAAAAGTAAGTGCAGCTGTCTTTGCATTTTTTTTCTTGTGAATGTATATATTTTTCCACATAATTTTAATATTTTTTCCACAAATTTACAGCTAGTGTCTCATAAATTTCTGACTTATATGTTTTTTCTCAGAAATTTGAAATGTTTTTTCTCATCAATTTGAGACTTTTTTCTCTCTTTTTTCTGAGGAAAGGTGGCACCTTCACCCTCTGAGGCACTTTTAAAATGAACATCCACTTTTTACCCTTAGATCCCAAAACAGCCCCACATTATGCATCTAATAAAAATGTCATATATAATTTTATTTTCACTTTCAGTGGATAAAATTTTTTCAACAACTTCATAATAATAATAATAACAATAATAATAATAATAATGCGTCAGATTTTATTTTATTTTTTATAATAACTTTTAATCCTTTATTTAAATTGTTTTACCCATGATAGACCCCACAAGGGGGGAATGGGGAAGGGAGGGGTGGGGTGAGGAGGGGGAAAAAAGAGAGGAACAAACAGAAAAAACAAACAAACTGCCACAACTTGTCAGAATCTGGACATGGGTTTAGACCTTGTCCATGTTTTTTGTTCATTTTGGCTTCTCTGTTTTCTCTTGTCATTATTATTTTCATTATTGCCTTCTGTGTTTCCCCAGTTCCCATGTGTTGGTCTCTGTTGTTTGGTCCCTGGTCTTGTGTGTGTCCTGCATCATTCTCTAACTAACTAACTAACTAACTAACCTGCACTTATATAGCGCTTTTCTAGTCACAAAGACCACTCAAAGCGCTTTCATTAATACTAACCCTCTATTCTAAGGGCCTATAGGAAACAGATATCTAGGGACAATTTAGAACAGCCAATTAACCTAACATGCATGTTTTTGGCATGTGGGAGGAAACCGGAGAAATCCCGGAGTAAACCCACGCAACACGGGGAGAACATGCAAACTCCACACAGATCACTGTTGGTCGGGGGCTGGGATCGAACCCACGATCCCACGATCCCCACAATCCCCCGGCCAAGGGTAAACTGTGCTGCCGCAGTGCTAACCACTGCGCCACCGTGCAGCCCGAACAGTCTCTGTTGTCGTTGTGTTTCCTCAGTCCTTGGTTTTGTCCTTTGTCTGCCCCCATCTAGTCCTGGGTCTAATGTGTGTATTTATATTTGTTTACCTATTGTCCCCAGCCCTTTGTCTTTTCCCCATCTCAAGCCAGTTTCCTCATGCCATCTCTGTTGTCATTCAGTCCATACAGCCAATCATGTACCTCTTCCCCTATATAGAGTTTTTGCGTAGGCTCGTAAAATTCACGTGACTCGCGGGGGTAAACATAAACACGCCGTAGGTGCTACCATCTTGGATGGCAAGAGCAGCAGTGGCACTGTGAGAACCCAGGCGTAACTTGTACTGTTTAGCGATCAGAATGAGTGAGGAGAACACACAGTCACAGTCTGACATAATAACATCCTAACATCCTCTTCAACAACTGACATTGTGGCCTCTGACACTGTGTCTGCGATGTCTGTGTCACATTCAGTGGAGTCATTGTCAGCAGTCATAACAGCAGACAAGTGTTTTTAATCTTGCTCCCGTGCGCTCCTCTGGTGTGCCGAAATGCCTCAGTTGAACGGAGGTGGCGGGTGTGGGGTAACAGCTGGAGCAATAAGCAGAACAATGACTGCCAGTAATCTGCTCAGCGGGGATGATTTGGGGGCAAACGATGAGATGATATCTTTCAAAGACGAAGGGGAGCAGGAGGAAAAGATATCGGAAAACGTGTCAGCGGAAAGGGATCTGGATGATGTGAAGTCTTTGCTGGTGAACGAGTCGGAAAAAAACAGCAGCTCCTCGGACTAGGAGGTGAGTGAAGCGCGCTGTGTGTTTTTTGTTTTTTTTAAAGGCTCTCCACGGCGCGCCGCGTTAAAACGTACCTGATTTTATGCACAATAGTTTTCTCCCCTTTCATGTGTGCATTGTCCTTTGTAGCAAGCAGAGAGGCGCCCCCAAACCAGACCCGACTCACAAAGTTTTTGTTTTTTTTTTGTTACTTATTTGTATCTGTAGGTAGATTTGGTTTGCAGTCTGGTGACAAGCCACCGGCCACTGCGTGCGCGAGCGCCCTAAACCTACATGTTTTTGGTATGCGGGAGGAAACCGGAGAAATCCCGGAGTAAACACACGCAACACGGGGAGAACATGCAAACTCCACACAGCTCACTGTTGGTCGGGGGCTGGGATCGAGCCCACGGTCTCATGATCCCCGCGATCCCCTGGCCGAGGGTAAACTGTGCTGCCACAGTGCTAAACCACTGCGCCACCGTGCAGCCCGTTATGAGAAAGCGACAGATTACGTCAGTGAAGGTAATTATTCAAAAATCCAACTTTTTTTTTTTTTTTTTTGCATTTCACACCGGCCATTTAATTCCCCGCTTATCCCCTTATCAGGGGGAACAACAGGAGTACACCATTTTGCCGAGTTTGTAGGTACACGTGAGCTATGTGGTTTGTTTCACCCTGCTGCTGCTGTTTCTTGCCATCCAATATGGCGGCACACTCTAACGGGCCAGTGCGGCACGCCCCCTGACGTCATATGCAAAAACTCAATATGTGAGTCTTAGTTCTCTGTTCTTTGTGGTGTCATATTCGGTATTTCCCTCCGGTCTCCGTTGTCAGTGAGTCTGTTTTCCCTTGTGTGTTTATAGCTGTATCAGTTTTGTTTCGTGATCAGCCCCCGTGGTGTTAATTATTTTGACTCCTTGTGAATAAAATATTCAAATTCAAATTCAAACGTTTATTTCGAACTCAAGGTTCATAGAATATACAAAACATGTGTAAAAAATAAAAGTGTATAAAACGTGTAAAAATAAAAGTGTATAAAATTCAGCAATCACACGGCGCTCATATAACAACAATAAAATACAATAATGAACTCAGTATAAAATAGAACGCCACCACTTCCAAACGCTGGAGTGAAGTGTGAGTGACGAGTTAAAAATTGCGGATATAAAATGGTTGTTACATGCCAGCAACCTTCTCATAAAACTACAGACATTCTTTCGTAACAACTCGCCAAAAGACGGAATATTCAAGGACACAAACATTTCGCCTGCACTCGACCTACGAGGTAGAGCTAACAACCTTCTTAGGGAATTATTATATCCAATGCAGATTTTGTTCCTAACAGCAACATTGCTATTAAACCATAGAGGCGAGCAATACATTGAGGTACAGAAAGTCTTGAACAACATACATTTAACATCAGGAGAACACCTATGGAAATTTCGCAACAGTAAATTTGTTTGAGCATAGAGTTTCCTGAGTTGCCTGTTACAGTCAACATTGGTCTTATCACATTCGATCCACACACCTAGGTATTTGGCTTTTTCAACAAAGTTCAAACTATTACCACAAAGTGGCATAACAGGATCCAAAGTTTTGACACCCTTCAGATTGAATGCCATACACATAGATTTAGTACAGTTGAACAAGATGTCATTTTTTTTCACCAAATTTCTCACATACCGAGAGGAGATGTTGCATAGCTGCAGTAGACAAACTTAACAAACAAAGATCATCAGCATAGAAAATGTGATTTAACAAAGCACCATCAATGGAGCCACCAACATTAGTATTGTTCAACAGTACACTGAGATCATCAACATAGACATTAAACAACAAGGGTGACAGTATACCACCTTGTTTAACACCATTGGTCACACAAAATTTAGATGAGGTAACATTGCCCCACCTAACAACCATAGACTGCCTTCTGTACCAGTATAACAGGATGCTAACAATATAAGTAGGGATACCTCGATCGATCAATTTTCTAAGCAAACACCAGTGGTTAATCCTATCAAAAGCTTTGCTAGCATCTAAAAACGTAGCATAAACACTAGTGGATTGACTTCTGAAGCAGTCAACAAATTCATGGAGTAGATAAACAGCCTTATCAGTTGAATGAGCTGACTTGAAACCAAACTGATTGTCATTTGTCCACAGATAATCCTCAATTCTGTTCAGAATTAAACCCTCTTGTGGCTTATATTAATCATATATTCCATACCTACATATGTATAGACATGTTAGAATGTTTAGTGATTACATATGTGGAATGACCTCACGCCTCAGAACAGGACAAGAGGTCCCAACCGCCAGCGAGGATCAAAGAGCAGACGGAGTCGCAGCGGTGGAGACCGGATCGATCTCCCTGACCACCCAGGGTCAGGTAGAGGAGACGGAGGACAATGGAGGGGGGATTATGTTAATGCGGGATGTCAGCTTTGATATGCAATGTCTTTTGTTGAGTGTGGGTATAAGTATGAAGGTCTGACTGCGATCGACCTCTTATTCTGCTTCTGCACCGAGATGAGACATGTTAGGGAGGTGAAGCTGAAATTAAACTTTGGTTTATAAAATCATATCGCTTCTTCATTTCTAACTCCCTACACTGGTGACCCAGACGTGAGGATGGAACAGAGACGTTCTCCCGTGATTAACTCATCGGAGGCGACCCAGGCAAGCGCCGGCGCCCATGCAGACAGGGGAACGGATGGAAGACGTTCCCCCACGGCAGAAGCTACAGAGAGGGCTCAACCGAGCACCATCCCCAGCCCCGCCGTGAGAGCAGAAGAAAGGCGCTCTCACCCGGCGGACACATCAAGGACGGCCCACACAAGCACCGTCACCGTCAAGCTGCCAGAATTCTGGCAAGAAGACCCGAGCTCGTGGTTCCAGCAAGCTGAGGCTCAGTTTGCACTGGCGGGCATAACGGCAGACGAGACGAAATTTTATCACATCGTCGCCAAACTCGACGCTGCCACGTCAAGATGTGCGCGGAGCATAATCCAACAGCCGCCCGCCCATGACAAATACAGAGAACTTAAGGCGACCATCGTCGAGAACTTCGTCCCCTCAGCCGAGGAGAGAGCAGAGAAGATCCTGGCGATCTACGGCCACAGAGGATGCAGACCCAAGGCCCTCATGGAGGACATGCTGCAGCTTAAGGAAGAGGACAACGACAACTTCCTCTTCCAACATATTTTCCTCAGCACTCTGCCGCCACACATGAGAGGGACGCTGGTCAACATGCAGTGCAGCACCCAGCAGGACTTCCGCGTGCTGGCCCGAGAGGCGCAGTGGCTCATCAACGCCTGCAGCGAACAGATGGCCACGGCAGCATCCGCAGATCTCAGCGCGGAAGCCCAGAGCAGCGGAGAACCACAGACAACCGAGCAGAGCACACCCACCATGGCGGCAACACGACCAAGGCGCAGCAGGCGGAACGACCTCTGCTATTACCACCACCGTTTCGCCGAGAGGGCGTACAAATGCGTGCCCCTCTGCAAATTCAAAAGTTCGGGAAACGCCAAAGCCGAGAGACCGTTAACAGCGGCGGTTCTCGGCGAAAAAAAGCAAGCTTCTATATGTGACGGTCAGACACACCGGCAAGCAGTTCCTCATTGACACGGGAGCTCAACTGAGTTTTATCATGCCCTCCCAAGCAGACCGGGCCATGGGCCCCCGGGGCAATGGAGCGGTGGCAGCCAACGGCTCCATCATCGACACTTTTGGCGAAAGGAACCTGCCCCTCCGCATCCATGGCCGCAACTACAGATGGACATTTGTTGTAGCTCCGGTGAGTTTTAACTTGTTGGGCGCAGACTTTTTGTGTGCACATGGGTTATTAGTCGATCTAGCGAACAGACGCTTGGTTAATGCATTGTCCTTTGCTTCTATTCCCTGCTCAGCTCGAGTTTCTCCACCACCCGTGCAGGCCAGCGTCACTACAGCAGGAGGTAAGTTTGATCAACTCCTCACCCAATTTCCAGCACTCACAATTCCCAAATTCTCAGCTACAGTGGCAAAGCACGGGGTCGAACACTTTATTCCCACAACGGGCCCACCCGTATTTACCTAAGCTCGGCGCTTAGACGCAACCAAGCTCGCCATAGCTCGGGACGAGTTTACTACCCTTGAAAAACTAGGCATTATCAGGCGATCAAAAAGCCCCTGGGCGTCACCGCTTCACATGGTCCCGAAATCCGACGGTTCTTGGAGACCGTGTGGCGATTACCGCAGATTAAACAATACAACAGCGCATGACCGCTACCCTATTCCTCACATCCAAGATTTTTCACTACATCTGGCGGGTGCGTGCATTTTTTCAAAAATAGACCTGGTCCGCAGCTATCATCAAGTCCCCGTTAGAGCGGAAGACATTCCTAAAACAGCTGTAATAACCCCCTTCGGTCTTTTTGAATTTTTGCGGATGCCTTTTGGCCTCAAAGGCGCTGCTCAAACCTTTCAGCGGATGATGGACGCAGTATTACGCGACCTCCCTTTCGTGTTCGTCTACCTCGACGATATGCTGGCAGCCAGCTCATCTGAGGAAGAACACGAACAGCATCTCTCTATGGTTTTTCAGAGACTAGAAGAGCACGGGTTAATAATCAATCCAGCCAAATGCAAATTCGGCGTGTCACAAATTGATTTTTTGGGACACAGAGTTTCACCGAAGGGGCAGTCCCACTGCCAGACAAAGTTCACGCAGTAAAAAGTTTCCCACGGCCACAAACGGTCAAATCGCTGCAAGAATTTTTGGGAATGGTTAATTTTTACAACCGTTTCCTCCCCCGCGCAGCTCAGCTCATGCAGCCCCTATATGACACGCTCAGAAAACAAAAACCTTCCAACGTGGTCGAATGGACCCCGGAGCGCGAACGCGCCTTCACGGAAGTAAAAAGTGCCCTAGCTAATGCCACATTGTTGGTTCACCCTGATCCCTCAGCCCGCATTGCGCTAACCACAGACGCTTCAGACCTGGCCATAGGGGCGGTTGTAGAACAACACGTCGGCGGAACCTGGCAACCCTTGGCATTTTTCAGCAAATCGCTAAACCAAACTGAGTGTAAATACAGCACCTTTGACAGGGAGCTGCTAGCGCTTCATTTATCCATCTGCCACTTCCAGTTCTGGTTGGAGGGGCGGCGTTTCACGGCTTTTGTAGACCACAAACCGCTCACCTTTGCGATGGCTAAAATTTCTGAACCGTGGTCAGGCAGGCAACAAAGACAGCTAGCTGCGATTTCAGAGTTCACCACAGACATTCGACATGTGGCAGGCAAACTTAACGTGGTAGCAGACTGCCTCTCTCGCGCTGTGACATCGCCAGAGTGCGAGGAGACAGATTATACTACCTCAGCCGCAGAACTCTTCGCCAACGCGGACACATACGCAGCCCCAATCCACGTAGGGATAGATTATGCAGCCATGGCGGAGGAGCAAAGTAGTGACGCGGACGTACGCGCACTCCTGTCTGGACCAACAGGGTTAAGGCTGGAGGAAAGGGGTTTACGCGACGGTGTGCCCCCCCTAATATGCGACATCTCAACCGGCCGACCTCGCCCGGTAGTCCCAGCTGCATGGCGCCGCCGTATTTTCGACTCAATTCACTCCCTCGCACACCCAGGTGTGCGCGCTTCGGTTAAAATGGTCGCCGAAAAGTTTGTGTGGCCTGGCCTGCGCAAAAACGTAAAAGAATGGGCAAAGACTTGCATTTCTTGTCAGCGCGCCAAAATACACAAACACACAAAAGCCCCTCTAGAGCCTTTTCGAATCCCTGCTAGAAGGTTCGACCACGTTCATGTCGACCTCGTGGGACCACTACCTTCCTCCCAAGGTTTCACACATCTGTTAACAATGATAGACCGTACTACGCGCTGGCCGGAGGCGGTCCCTCTGGCATCAACCACAGCGGAGGAAGTCGCTCGCGTTTTTTTGACAAACTGGGTGGCACATTTCGGCGTCCCATCGGACATCACGTCCGATAGGGGGCCTCAATTTGTCTCGGAGCTTTAGTCAGCCATGGCCAGCAGCTTAGGAGCAACGATTCACCGCACCACCACTTATCACCCTCAGGCTAATGGGTTATGCGAGCGTTTTCACAGGTCTTTAAAGGCCGCCTTCAGAGCCTCACTAACGGATACAAATTGGGTAAATAAACTTCCTTGGGTTTTATTGGGGTTGCGTGCTGCACCTAAAGAGGATCTAGACGCCTCCCCAGCAGAATTAGTTTTTGCACAACCTCTCAGGCTCCCAGGTGAATTTTTACCAGAGAACCCAGAGCCAGGGCATCTTCCAGCCCCAAGGTTTTTAGGCAGCAATGGACCGGACTCTCTCCCCGGACCGGCACATCACTCTTTTCCACGGGTTTTTGTCCCCCAAGCTTTAAAAAACGCTGAATTCGTTTTTGTTAGGCATGAAGCTTTAAAACCAACCTTCCGCCCACCATACGATGGACCATTCAGAGTGCTGGAACCTGGTGATAAGCATTTTGTGCTTGATTTTGGGGACAGAAAAGAAACAGTCAGCATTGACAGACTTAAACCTGCCTTCTTGTTGAGAGACGAGCCTGCACGGTTGGCGAGAGCACCTCGGCGGGGTAGACCCCCCAAGAGAAAAGACTCAGCCCCCCTGCAGGGAACAAATAATCACTCTCCTTCCCAAGCTGCAGATTCCTTACAGGAAGGTCCCACCAGAACGCCCGAACGGACCCACAGCAGATTCGGAAGAAGATTAAAGCCCAGACGGCACAAGGACTGATGCAAACTACTCATAAGTTGTTCACTAATTGTGCTGTAACAGTTTAGGACTGACTTGTGATATTACTATGCTGTTATGATTACCACTGAATTCTCTACAAGAGCATAGCTGCTGGAAAGTTTCTTCTTTATCAAGAGGTGTAGCAGTTAGTCGTCGTCGGCCTCCCTTGGTCTATGATAAGATAAGATAAGATAAGATAAGCCTTTATTAGTCCCACAACGGGGAAATTCCAGGATTGCAACAGCACAGGGATAGCAACACTCAGAGCAACAATCAGAAGGCAAGAAAAAAACAAGCAAGCAAGAGCAGCTAATATACATATGTACATATTACTATAAAATATATATATACACACAGACACACAGTGCAGAGCATTGTAGCTGGATGGAATAAATATATGAATATATAAACACACAGTGCAGAGCACTGTAGCTAGATGGAATAAATATGTAAATATATAAACACCCACAGTACGGAGCATTGCAGCTAGGTGGAATAAATATGCAAGTATATCAACACACACAGTGCGGAGCAATGTAGCTAGATGGAATAAATATATAGATATATAAATATAAACACACCCAGTGCTGAGCATTGTAGCTAGATGGAATAAATATGTAAATATATAAACACACACATTGCAGAGCATTGTAGCTAGATGGAATAAATATGTAAATATATAAACACACACAGTGCGGAGCATTGTAGCTAGATGGAATGAAACAGCACAACCGTCTACTTAGTTATCCTACATGGTATGATTATGTGCCCATACATATTCTCACCCTCCATAGTGACCGGTATTTTCCTAGTTGTATGCCGGAAGGGACCATTGTGTAAGTCTACTGCATCTTTTGCATTCAAAAAACTATTAGTTTGTTACGTCTTTTTGCTATCTCTGCGAGCAGCCCTGCTTAGGTTGTACAGTCTGACAGCCGTTGGTAGGAAGGACCTACGAAACCTCTCGGTTGTGCACCTGGGATGATGTAGTCTGCTGCTAAATGAGCTCCTCAGTGCATTCAGTATGTCCTGCATAGGGTGGAACTCAGACTCCAGCAGAGATGACCATGGAAGAGAATCCTAAATGTCTACTCTGCTGGAACAGCACTGCCTGTGGCTGAACAGGCCAATGCGCGAATGGCAGTCCCTGTCACACAGGTCGCACTTGTGGGTGGTCTCCGTGCTGCTGGGTCTGTGGCGGTTCTTCCTGCGGGTCCTTTTTTCATCTGAAAAAAGCAGTTAGTATGTCATAATAATTATCTTAAACTGAATTTTCCTATTGTCCTTTTCTTAGTCGTTTGGGGGGAGGGCTGTGGTCTATATTAATCATATATCCCATAACCTACATATGTATAAGCATGTGAGAATGTTTGGTGATTACATATGTAAAGCGACTTCACACCTCAGAACAGGACAAAGGGTCTCAACCACCAGTGAAGATCAAAGAGCATCCGAGGCACTGCGGTGGAGACCAGATAGGTCGCCCTCACCTCCCAGGGCCAGGTGGAGGGGTACGGAGACAAAGGAGGGGAATTAAGTTAATGGGGGATGTCAGCTTTGTTATGCATGTCTTTTGTTGTGTGTGAGTATAAGTACGCAGAGCCGAATGTGTTCACTCTCTTACTTCTTCTGCTGCTGCACTAGATGAGACTTGTTAGAGGAGCGAAGCTGATAATAAACTTTGGTTTATAAGTCACATCGCCTCGTTATTCCAAGCTCCTCTACAGTGAATCATTTTATGTATGCTGATGATCTAGTTATTCTCAGTCCAAGTAGTGCTGGTCTTCAGGAGTTATTAAGAGTGTGTACTGCTTATGGAGAGGAAAATGACATAATATATAATACAAATAAGAGTTGTGTGCTGATTTGCCGCACTAAAGAAGACTTGTTAATGAAATTCCCTGTTTTTGAATTGGCAGGCAGGGAATTAATTGTCAGGGATAAAGTTAAATATCTGGGACATTTTATTAATGATAGAATGACTGATGATGATGATGATATTTTCAGACAACGCTGCAACATCTACATGCAAGCAAATATTCTTGCATGCAGGTTTGATTTTTGTTCAGATGAGGTGAAACTGGTTCTTTTTAAAACCTATTGTACACCTTTTCAAACGTTTATTTCAAACTCAGGGTTCATATTACAAATAGATAAATAAATAAAGTATATACAGATCAGCAGACACTCAGCGCTCTTGTAACAACAAAAAAAACATAATGGGCTCAGTATAAAATGGAACGCCACCACTTCCAAATGCTGGAATGAAGTGTGAGTGACGAGTTGACAATTGCTGATATAAGATGATTGTTACATTCCAGCAGTCTTCTCAAAAAACTGTAAACATTCTTACGTATCAGTTCTCCAAAAGACGGAATGTTCACAGACACAAACAGCTTGCTTGCACTCGACCTTCGTGGTACATCTAACAACCTTCTTAGGGAGTTATTATATGCAATGCGGATTTTGTTCCTAACAGCAACATTGCTATTAAACCATAAAGGCGAGCAGTACATTGAGGTACAGAAGGTCTTGAACAACATACATTTGACTTCAGGAGAACATCTATGGAAATTACGCAACAGTAAATTGGTTTGAGCGTACAGTTTCCTGAGATGCCTGTTACAATCAGCATTGGTCTAATCAGATTCAATCCACACACCTAGGTATTTGACTTTTTCAACAAAGTTCAAGCTATTACCACAAAGTGACATAACAGGATTCGACGTATTGACGCCCTTTGGTTTGAAAGCCATACACATAGATTTAGTACAGTTGAACAGGATGTCATTTTTTTTACCAAATTTTTCACATACAGAAAGGAGATGTTGCATCGCTGCGGTAGATAAACTTAACAGAGGTCATCAGCGTAGAAAATGTGATTTAACAGTGCACTGTTAAAGGAGCCGCCCACATTAGTATTGTTCAACAGTACACTGAGATCATCAACATAGACATTAAACAACAAGGGTGACAGTATACCACCTTGTTTAACACCGTTGGTCACATGAAATTTAAATGAGGTGACATTGCCCCATCTAACAACCATAGACTGCCTTCTGTACCAGTATAGCAGGATGCTAACAATGTAAATAGGGATACCTCGATCGATCAATTTTCTGAACAAACCCCAGTGGTTAATCCTGTCAAAAGCTTTGCTAGCATCTAGGAACATAGCATAAACACTAGTGGAGTGGCTTCTGAAGTAGTCAACAAATTCATGGAGTAGGTAAACAGCCTTGTCAGTTGAAAGCGCTGATTTGAAACCAAACTGATTGTCGTTTGTCCACAGATAATCCTCAATTCTGTTCAGGAATAAACCCTCTAACAGTTTAGATATAACATTAGCAATAGCTATAGGTCTGTAGTTGTTCATGTCAGAGAGACTGGCACACTTGTTTTTCACCAAAGGAATAATAACAGAGTCCATCAACATGTCTGGCATGTAACCATGAACAAACATACAGTTAAAACACAATGACAACAAAATACACAAGTTGAAATCGGCGTTGATGAGGCATTCACTGGTGAGACAGTCAGGGCCAGCTGATTTGCCTTTCTTAAGAACTTTGATCAGTGAATCAACTTCAACAGGAGTAACAGCAGAAATATCAGAGGCATCAAACATATCGTTATACAGACGAATATCATGCATAACAAAACCCTTCATTGAAACATTCTTGACTGAGTTGAAAATAGCTTCATAATGACATTTCCACTTTTCAGCAATATTAACGTCACCAGTCACACCATCAATTGTGTTTGATCTGACAGACCGGTGGGAGCTCATAGCCTTCATTTGTTTCCAGAATTCTACCATGTTCAGTTCACTCATGTGATTAGCTAGCTGGTCACATTTGATACTTTCTTCATTGCACCTGCATGCTCGTAGAGCATATTTGAACCTAGCCCTGCAATTTTTCATGTTTTCAAATATTGGACCAGAACGTGGTTTGCTATTACTCCTCCACCACAAAAAAGCATCCCGGGCAGCTGTGTGAGCCTCGCTAACTACATCATTCCAGCCTGTGACGTTATATTGGGTGGCCACACTGTGACTAGGAATGCATTCACTCACACAGTAATTTAGAGCATCAACAATATCACTGTAGAACCTGTCGATATCGTCCCTGTGTGCCGCACAATTACGGTCGTGACACCTGATGGCGTCCATAGGAGCACGGATGTTACAGAGTTTCCTACGAGTAAGTTTCTTATATCTGGACAGGTCTGACGCTGTGGCATCACGCCATTTGTATGTTCTACTGCTCGTTGTGGCTGAGGGTGCTTCCCGGGGGCCATTTACAGCACTAGATACCTCAATATCTATGGATAAAGGTACATGATCAGAACTCACATAGTCAAGCAGAACTTTGATATTGGATACGTTATCATGGCCTGAGGATGTAGTCACACAGTGATCAAGCCATGATGTAGAGCCGTGGGCCAAGCTAACATGAGTAAAGGTATCACCTGGTAAGATAATCCTGTCCGAGATGTGTAGGGAGTAACTCACAAAAAGACACCAGTTCATTTCCAAAACAACTTGAACGTGCTGTATTAGCGTTCAAGTCACCAATTATGAACACATATGGAGTTGGAAAGTCCTCGGTGATACGTTTAACAAGACTCAGGCAGTGCAAGTATTCATCCAAGTTTTCAACATTGTCATAGGGGAAATATACACATAATATAAGACAGTGAAAGTCACCCAGGTTGACTTCAATACCTATAACTCTTAAGCAATCGTAAGTTTTCACAACACAATGCTCATTTATGGATAAATTATAGGAAACAAAGTATGCAGAAATTACAGGTTGCTTACAATGATGCTTTAAGAATTTTACTTAAAAAGCCTCGATGGTGCAGTGCTTCCGAGTTATTTGTCTCATCACGCGTAAATACACTGCATGCAGTAATAAGGAATCTTATGTATAAATTCATCTGTCGGCTTGATGTATCTAGAAATGAAATCATTCAAGTCATGTCTAGCATTAAGCTCAGTTCTATTCGCTGTCAGTCACAGTTTAGAAGGCACTAGTACAGTAGTCTTTGTAAGTCTTTTTAAAGTCTGTACTGTCTTTGTACTTCTTTTAGTAGTTGTGTCTTATTGTTTTGTAACTTTTTGATTGTTTTTCTTATTAACTGTTTTCAACTGTCTTGTTTTATCTTATTTTATTTTATTTTATTTTATTTTTGATGGACCATGAGTCTGGAATAAAGTCTTTGATTGATTGATTGATTGATTTAAGATTTTGAGAGGTAGCACATTGCAACATGCACCCATATCTAATCTGAAGATGACCTTTTCACCATTCATTGTCAGAACTAATGTCCATCTTGATTTTTCAGCTTCTTCGACATTCATCATATCAACATGAGCTGGCTTTTTATTTTCTCTTCTCTTTGGGTCAAGGGTTCCAATAAACATTTCTTTTTCCTCTTGTTCTATCTCATTCACATTTTTCTCCTGTCTGTGTGAACTTACTCTGCTTTCTTTGTGCATCCTTGTGTGGCACATGCGAGCAAAATGGTTTTTTCGTGAGCAGACTTTACATGTTTGCCCATACGCAGGACACTTGCGAGGCTCATGTTTATATCCACATTTATTGCATTCTCTTTTTGCGTGGACGTCGCTTTCTTTAGGCCTCTTAGTTAGCTTTATTTTGCTTAGCTTGTTTACTGAAACTTCTGTTTCTTCTTGTAAAGCTTTCATACGGCTTTGTGTGGCTTCATTAGCTCTGCATATATCCACAGCTTTACTCAGGGATAAGTCTGGTTCTCTAAGTAATCTTGCTCTCACCTGGTCATTGGTGACTCCACACACAATACGATCTCTTATGAGTGAATCAGTTAACAGTCCAAACTCACAGCCTTTGACCTTGTTTTTCAGGTCTGTCACATATGCATTGATAGGTTCACTCTTGCCTTGTACTCTTGTGAAAAATATGTGCCTCAGGTAGGTTATGTTTTTTCTTGGCTCACAATATTGCCGAAATCTTTCTTTTAAGATGTCAAAATCATTCACATCATCATCATCAAAGTCCATGGTGTTGTGTTGGGTTCTTTTATAAATAAAGACTGCTGCTTTGGGTGAACACGGAGCCTCCTTTATTGACTGGCTGCAACACATTAACACACGAACTCCGCCATATTATTCTCCATCATGCTGTCCTCCTGACAACATCCGGTCTGTGTCGCCCCCTAGTGGCTCCACATATGTAATACTTAGATTACACCACATCCCCCTTACTGAAGCCAAGTTGACCCCTTTAGCTGAAAAACAAAATACATTTCCACATGAAATCATTCCTGCTCACCTTGGTCAACTAACTATGATGGGCGATCTAACTTTTTCAAACCCTTTTCTTTTTAAACACTTGTACCATGCGTGAGAACATTTTTATGCAGAAGCCTCTTAAATCACATTTTTACAACATTTCAAGAACTCAAACTCTGCATCTCAGAAATAGCAATACATAAGTTTTACAGATCCAGTCTTTGTGGTTTCTTCACTTCTCTGCCTGATCTTGTTCTCATGATGGCAGGTGTGCATTCCTGAGTCTGAGTTTCTGTGGAGGTTTCCTCAGACTGGACATCCTGTGGAGTCTCCATTTGGCTCCCTGGAGAAGGCATAGGCACTAAATGGCTGCGATTCCTCCTCAGTGTTCCTTGTGGTCCACTGATGACATAAGACCATGGAGTTTTGTGGGCAGATGTCACTGTGCCCTGTGCTTTTGCATCTGTAATCCAAACAGAGTTTCCGGGTAACAGTTTATCCAAATCTCTCGTTCTGTGTCTTTTGTTGAAACATTCTGTTTGCCTCATCCGTCTCTCCTTTTCCATGTGACGAATTTGTTGCAGATTCGGCACGCATGGCTGCAAGGCCTCTGGAAGCATTGGCAGGGTGGTACGAAGTCTACGCCCCATGAGAAGCTGTGCTGGGCTGTAGCCATTTGCCAACGCTGTGGTTCTGTAGGCTAACAGTGCTCTGTATGGATCACTGCCTTTCTTGATAAGGGTTTTGACTGTTTGGACAGCTCTTTCTGCCTCACCGTTACTTTGGGGGTACCTGGGACTACTGGTCACGTGCTGAAAACAGTACTCCTTTGCAAAGTCTTCCATTTCCTGACTTGCGAACTGCGGGCCGTTATCCGTGATCAGTATCTCCGGTATTCCGTGCCGTGCAAACAGACTTTAAATGCACAATGACATTGGCAGAGCGAGTTGGGCTGAGCTGGGCAATCTCTATATACCTAGAGAAGTAGTCCACTAATAACAGATAGTTTTTGTCTTGTAGCGTGAACAAATCAGCTCCCAACTTCTGCCATGGCCTTTCTGGTAAATCTGTGGGCATTAAAGGCTCTTTCACATTAACTCTTTCCTGTATGCACTGTCTACATTTGAGTACAACTTCACTGATCTGGTTGCTTAAACCTGGCCACCATACAGCCTGACGGGCGCGCTCTCTGCATTTAACCACCCCCTGGTGGCCCTCATGTATCTTATCCAAAACTGCATTTCTCATGTTAGCAGGGATAACTAACCTCGTGCCTCTCAGTAGTAGTTCGTTATGCACACTCAAAACGGCTCTCTCAGACCAGTAGTGCTTCACCGCTCCCTGTAGCTGGTTACGATCCGGCCAGCCTTCTGTGCAGTATTTCATGACTTGTGAACAGACGCTGTCGGACTGCAGCTGCTCTTGGAGATCTGCAAGATATTTGCTGCTTGTAGGGAGTCCCTCTAGCACAGAGTCAACATAAATGTTAGTGTCCTCCATAAGATCTGTGTCTGTGTGAGTAACACTGTTTGTGAGCGGTAAGCGTGAGAGCGTGTTGGCAGTGGTTAGACTTTTGCCAGGGATGTGCTTTATAGTGTATGAGTACCTCATTAGGCGCATACGAAATCTCTGTATACGCGGTGGAAGCGCATCCAAAGCTTGTCCTCCCAGTAGGCTCACTAGTGGCTTATGATCAGTTTCTAGTTCAAAGTGCAGACCCAGGATAAAGTCATTGAATCTTTCACAGGCCCACGTGAGAGCCAGCGCTTCTTTTTCCAGCTGGGCGTAGCACTGCTCTGTAGGTGTCAATGATCGAGAAGCGTAAGCAACTGGTGACCACACGTCTCTCTCTTTCTATAGCATGACTGCCCCCAATCCGTATGAAGAGGCATCTGCAGATATTTTCTGTGGTTTGTTTGGGTCATAGAGCTGCAATACAGGAGCAGAGGACAGTTCTTGCTTGAGATTACAAAACGCATTTTGTTGTTCATGCCCCCAGTACCACATGTTCTTTGTTGAAAGCAAGTCTCTCAATGGTTTGTCCTTTTCAGAAAGGTTCAGAATGAACTTCCCCAGCTGGTTCACCATTCCGAGAAAGCTCCTGAGCTCACTCACGTTGCTTGGCTCTTTCATGTCCTGAACAGCTTGGGTTTTGTCTGGATCTGGCCTCATTCCTTCTGCTGAAACAATAAACCCAAGAAATTTGACCTCTCTTTTGCCAAACTCACATTTTGACATATTCAACGTAACGCCGGCTTTCTCCGCGCGCTTCAAGACAGCGTGCAGTCTTGCGTCGTGCTGCTCCTTGGTGGATCCCCAGACCAGGATATCGTCCATGTGACAGACGACTCCGTCGAGACCCGCTGTAACCTCTGTTACCATCATGTTTTGGAAATGTTCAGGAGCACTGGAAATACCAAATGGCAAACGGTTGAAGTGGTATCTGCCAAATGGCGTAATGAATGTGGTGAGAAAGGCCGACTCTATAGACAGTGGTAATTGCCAAAATCCCATATTTGCATCAAGCTTTGAAAAATACTGAGCACCTGTGAGCATGCCTAGCGTTTGGTCCACAGACGGAAGGATGTATCTTTCGCGACACACTGACTCGTTTAAAGGTGTCATGTCCACACAGATACGCACCTTTTCTTTGTCCTTTTTGGGAGCTACAACCATGCCACAGCACCAATCTGTTGGCTGCTCCACGCGACTGATGACTCCCAACTTTTCCATCCTCTCGAGCTCTTCTTTCACTTTACCCATGAGCGGCAGTGGCACACGCCTTGGCACCTTGAGCGAAAAGGGCTTAGCATCAGGTTTCAGTTTAATTGTGTATGGCTTTTGAACAAGCCCAAGTCCATCGCATAACTTGGGGTACGCTTTTCTCACTGTCTCTTGGTCTATAGTGTCAATTCTGGCAATTAGTTTCAGTCTCACGGAAGCTGTTCTACTCAGTAGTGCCATGCGCAGATTTTTGACAACATAGATTTTCTCAGTAGCGCTCTTGTCACCGTATGTAATAGTCTCTGTCATAGACCCCAACACGGTTAGTGCAGTTCCACCCGGTCCGTAGAGTGGTTTTTGTGCCTTTTCCAACTGTTCATTTTTCTTCTTGAAGATTTCAAATGTTTGGTCAGAAACCACTGTGACGTCCGCTCCAGAATCTAACTTGAAAGTCACTTTATTTCCTCTCACATTTATGTCTGCCAGCCACGGATCCTCTCCTAGATCCACTTCACCCAGAAAAAGTCCGTCTGCATTGTCAGCGACCTCATTCACAGTTGAGTTGGACCTACAGACTCTACTATAGTGTCCATGTTTTTTACAGTTATGGCATTCCGCGTTTTTAGCTGGGCACTGTACTGCTGCATGTGCTGGTGCTTTGCCACACTTGGAACAAGCTTTACTGTCTTGTTTTGTCTGCTGAGGCCTTGAGGACTTAATCTGTTTTTGTTCCTTGATTATGAACTTGTTTGGCTTGGCTTTTCTGATGTGTACCGCATCCACGGCTGTTCTGTTAATGCTAGTTTCACCTCTTAGGTCAGTTTGTTGTTGTTTTATTTCTTCAGATTGTCTTGCCATTGTTATAGCTTTAGCTAGGGTAAGATCTTTGTCAAGCTGCATTCTTTCTGACAGCGACGAATCTTTTAGACCCACTACAAGCCTGTCTCTCAAGAGGTCATCATGAAGTGCACCGTACTCACAGTTTTCTGCCAGTACATAGAGTGCTGTTATGAACGAGTCTACTGGTTCTGCCGGCTGTTGCACTCGCTTGTTGAATTTTGCTCGTTCATAAATCACGTTCTTTCTGGGAACGAAATGGCTATCAAAGGCTGTTTTAACGTCATCGTACTGCTGGCGCTGCACACTCGTTAGCTCGAGCCCTCTTAGCACGTCGTCAGCCTCATCTCCCATGCAATAAACCAGCGTATTTACTTGGTTCGCCTCAGCTGAGTTATTCAGGTTACTTGCCAGTCTAAAACGCTCAAAACGTCTTATCCACTTTTCCCACTCTTGGGGTCTCGCAAAGTCGAAGGGCTCCGGTGGTTTAATGGTGAAGGTTGCCGCTGGAGTAGCCGCCGCCATTACTGGATCAATTGGCGCAGCTGCAGCTCTTTGAACTTCGTCTGGCATAGCCGCTAGCCGGTTGCAAAGCTGACTTTTCTCACCTCAAAGCGCACCAACTTCTGACACCATGCTGTGTTGGGTTCTTTTATAAATAAAGACTGCTGCTTTGGGTGAACACGGAGCCTCCTTTATTGACTGGCTGCAACACATTAACACACGAACTCCGCCATATTATTCTCCATCATGCTGTCCTCCTGACAACATCCAGTCTGTGTCGCCCCCTAGTGGCTCCACATATGTAATACTTAGATTACACCACACATGGTATTAAATACCTTAGTAGCTTCGTCACCTGCCACATGAAGAAACATAGCACATTTTATTTTGTCTGATTTTTCAGCTATGCCGCTAGCAATCAGGTACAGCTCAAACTTCTGGACCCACGAACGCCAGTTTTCTGCGAGGTTCCCTTCCAGCGACAGACTGTTCGGTGGTTTTAGTTGGTCCATCTTCATATGAGTGACACTTCTGACACCATGTAATGTATTTTAGTGTGTTTTTATAAGGAGAGCAAGTGGAATAAACAGGCAGGACAGCTAGGTCTTCAGTAACGTCAACAACAACCATTTTTACTCTTCTTTTACTCCCCTTAACCTTGTGGCCCAAGTGATTTTGTAATAGAATAGCTCTAGTATAGGTATTATTGTAGTCAGGGCCAGAGACCACAAGTTTTGATAGGATAGAGGGAAAAAAAGTAAGTGCAGCTGTCTTTGCATTTTTTTTCTTGTGAATGTATATATTTTTCCACATAATTTTAATATTTTTTCCACAAATTTACAGCTAGTGTCTCATAAATTTCTGACTTATATGTTTTTTTTCTCAGAAATTTGAAATGTTTTTTCTCATCAATTTGAGACTTTTTTCTCTCTTTTTTCTGAGGAAAGGTGGCACCTTCACCCTCTGAGGCACTTTTAAAATGAACATCCAATTTTTACCCTTATATCCCAAAACAGCCCCACATTATGCATCTAATAAAAATGTCATATATAATTTTATTTTCACTTTCAGTGGATAAAATTTTTTCAACAACTTCATAATAATAATAATAATAATAATAATAATAATAATAATAATGCATCAGATTTTATTTTATTTTTTATAATAACTTTTAATCCTTTATTTAAATTGTTTTACCCATGATAGACTCCACAAGGGGGGGAATGGTGAAGGGAGGGGTGGGGTGAGGAGGGGGGAAAAAAGAGAGGAACAAACAGAAAAAACAAACAAACTGCCACAACTTGTCAGAATCTGGACATGGGTTTAGACCTTGTCCATGTTTTTTGTTCATTTTGGCTTCTCTGTTTTCTCTTGTCATTATTATTTTCATTATTGCCTTCTGTGTTTCCCCAGTTCCCATGTGTTGGTCTCTGTTGTTTGGTCCCTGGTCTTGTGTGATGTCCTGCATCATTCTCTGTTGTCGTTGTGTTTCCTCAGTCCTTGGTTTTGTCCTTCGTCTGCCCCCGTCTAGTCCTGGGTCTAATGTGTGTATTGTGGAGGAACGAAATAAGTGCAGGGGGACACGGCGAACTGAAGTTTAAAAGGGTGTTTTATTCATCCTCCATCACGAGGGTCGCCCAGCACGGTGGCAGTGCGCTGGAGCGATCCCTGCGTCTCAAGTCAGCAACAAGCAATGCAAGTGGTCAAAAAGAGAGAGAGCAAGCGATATACAGTTGACTTATATACCCAGCTACAGACAATGCATGCACAGCAGTAAAGCATGGACATTTGCATTAGAGTCACACATATCAATAGCAGGATTACTAGCGCCGGGATTAGACAAAGAGAGGCTGCCTATTGATATCAGTCCATACATCTCACTGTTCTGCTAATTGTTCCAGCTGAGCACTCTGCTTGTCCCGTAGGCTGTGGGGGTCGCCACACCGCCCCCCCAGAGGGCTCAGCAGGGGGCTGAGGCGTCAATCGGCCGGCTTTGGAAGCGAGCTGCGGGAAAAGCTCTATGCAGGAGGAGGGGTAGGAAGGGGGTGGGGGTAGCAAGTGTCTCTGACTCCTCTCGCGGCTCGGTCCTGCGAGGATGCGAAGTGGCTGTGAAGAAAAACAGAAGCTGAAGCTGTGTGAAGGACTTGGCGGTTTGGCTTTAGATGCGGGTGCAGCCCTAAAGCCCTCGGGGACAGCAGACGGCTGAATTCCCATCGTGCACCGTAGCTGAGACCCATACAAAGTCCTGTGTGCGGGCTGCGTGTCTGCTCCAGGTGCGTGAGCAGCCCTGAAGGTTCCGAGAGTGACGATTGGCAGTGTTCTCGGGCACGCGCAGCAGCGGGGGACGATGTATAAGTCTGTAGAGCCGGCTTGTGTCTGGTGCGCGGCGCATGCTGCGGCCACGTACCTTCCAGCTGCGCTGTTCTCATAACCCCACGGTGTGCGTGCGGGGCTTCTGTGCATGGCAGGTCCGCTGTCGCGAGGCGAGTCAGGGTCAGGGAGCTTGATGGAAATCAGCGTCGTCGGCGCCGATGGTCTTCCCTGTTCAGGCTGTTGCTGTCGTTCGCTCGTGTCGGGTCACGGTGCGTTCTGGTCCAAGCGCTGCGCTCTCCGTCCAGCACTGGAGGTCGTCATCGTGGAGATAGGACCAGGTGCGCGCGCGCTCGTGTGGATACGAAGGATGTGGGCGATCCTCTGTCTCTGGGATCCACGGCACGGTGAGAGGGAGTGGACGGTCTTTGTCCCTCGGCAGGTCTCAGCGTGGAGATCTAGAATCTCAGGCGAGGGTCGCACCATGACGCTTCTGAGGCTTTCCCGGTCGTGGATGATCTCCGGGGTGTTCGCCTGGTGTTGGTTCTGCGTCGAGGTCTCCCGTGTGGCAGAAGGGAGGGCAGTCCATTCGCGTCAGGCAGCTGCGTTCGTTCGTCGTTGGAGTCACCCTCCGGGGTGTTCTTTTCTTCGGGGTCACCAGTGTGGAGGAATGAAATAAGTGTAGGGGGACACAGCGAACTGAAGTTTAAAAGGGTGTTTTATTCATCCTCCATCACGAGGGTCGCCCAGCGCGGTGGCAGTGCGCTGGAGCGATCCCTGCGTCTCAAGTCAGCAACAAGCAATGCGAGTGGTCAAAAAGAGAGAGAGCAAGCGATATGCAGTTGACTTATATACCCAGCTACAGACAATGCATGCACAGCAGTAAAGCATGGACATTTGCATTAGAGTCACACATATCAATAGCAGGATTACTGGCGCCGGGATTAGACAAAGAGAGGCTGCCTATTGATATCAGTCCATACATCTCACTGTTCTGCTAATTGCTCCAGCTGAGCGCTCTGCTTGTCCTGTAGGCTGTGGGGGTCGCCACAGTATTTGTATTTGTTTACCTATTGTCCCCAGCCCTTTGTCTTTTCCCTGTCTCAAGCCAGTTTCCTTATGTGATACCAGTTAGCCCTTGATTGTCTCCACCTGTCCTGTGTTTGTTTATTACTTCTTCCCCATCCCAAGAAGCTATCTCTGTTGTCATTCAGTCCATACAGCCAATCATGTACCTCTTCCCCTATATATGTGAGTCTTAGTTCTCTGTTCTTTGTGGTGTCATATTCGGTATTTCCCTCCGGTCTCCATTGTCAGTGAGTCTGTTTTCCCTTGTGTGTTTATAGCTGTATCAGTTTTGTTTCATGATCAGCCCCGGTGGTGTTAATTATTTTGACTCCTTGTGAATAAAATATTCAAATTCAAATTCAAACGTTTATTTCGAACTCAAGGTTCATAAAATATACAAAACGTGTAAAAAATAAAAGTGTATAAAACGTGTAAAAATAAAAGTGTATAAAATTCAGCAATCACACGGCGCTCATATAACAACAATAAAATACAATAATGAACTCAGTATAAAATAGAACGCCACCACTTCCAAATGCTGGAGTGAAGTGTGAGTGACGAGTTAAAAATTGCGGATATAAAATGGTTGTAACATGCCAGCAACCTTCTCATAAAACTATAGACATTTTTTCGTAACAACTCGCCAAAAGACAGAATATTCAAGGACACAAACATCTCGCTTGCACTCGACCTACGAGATATAGCTAACAACCTTCTTAGGGAATTATTATATGCAATGCGGATTTTGTTCCTAACAGCAACATTGCTATTAAACCATAGAGGCGAGCAATGCATTGAGGTACAGAAAGTCTTGAACAACATACATTAACATCAGGAGAACACCTATGGAAATTTCGCAACAGTAAATTTGTTTGAGCATAGAGATTCCTGAGTTGCCTATTACAGTCAACATTGGTCTTATCACATTCAATCCACACACCTAGGTATTTGGCTTTTTCAACAAAGTTCAAACTATTACCACAAAGTGGCATAACAGCATCCGAAGTTTTGACACCCTTCGGTTTGAATGCCATATACATAGATTTAGTACAGTTGAACAAGATGTCATTTTTTTCACCAAATTTCTCACATACCGAGAGGAGATGTTGCATAGCTGCAGTAGACAAACTTAACAAACAAAGATCATCAGCATAGAAAATGTGATTTAACAAAGCACCATCAATGGAGCCACCAACATTAGTATTGTTCAACAGTACACTGAGATCATCAACATAGACATTAAACATCAAGGGCGACAGTATACCACCTTGTTTAACACCATTGGTCACACAAAATTTAGATGAGGTAACATTGCCCCACCTAACAACCATAGACTGCCTTCTGTACCAGTATAACAGGATGCTAACAATATAAATAGGAATACCTTGATCGATCAATTTTCTAAACAAACACCAGTGGTTAATCCTATCAAAAGCTTTGCTAGCATCTAAAAACGTAGCATAAACACTAGTGGATTGACTTCTGAAGTAGTCAACAAATTCATGGAGTAGATAAACAGCCTTATCAGTTGAATGAGCTGACTTGAAACCAAACTGATTGTCATTTGTCCACAGATAATCCTCACTTCTGTTCAGAATTAAACCCTCTAACAATTTAGATATTGTGGGACACATGTGGGTTTCATATGCACAAACATATATCACCTTATGCTTCATATGTATATCACTGTATGCTTACTGTATGCTTCACGTCTCAGATGAACAAAGGACTGAGCCTCCTCGGAGATGACAGGAGGATGTGAAATGTGGTCTTTGGTATGCAAAGAGATGGCCGTGGGGGATTTCCTGGCTGCCAGTGACTTTGGGTGGGGGTGATAAGATCTGAAAGGGATGCATTGCTACTTGGGATTAAATGCATTGTGACTGGAGCTTTGAAGCTCCTGGGGTATAAAAGGAGATGAATGTCTGGTTTCTTTCTCTCTTTTTCTGTATTGCTGATGTTGGAGAATGTGAATAAACCTGACTCGTGAGATAAACTCTGCCTCGTCCTTTCACATTTCCACACTGGTGACCCTAAGACGATGAGTGAAAGAAATTCCCCCAAACCAGCCGGGTCAGGAGCTCCCAGCCAGGCATATGACGCTACCGTCCAGCTACCGGACTTTTGGCGAGACAACCCGTGCTCCTGGTTCCTCTTGGTCGAAGCAGAGTTCGCCCTCCGGGGGATAACGGTAGATGAGACGAAATTCTACCATGTGATTGCTAAGCTCAACAACCGCACGTCCCGGCACGTGCAGAGCCTTCTGGAACAGCCACCGGCCGACGAAGAATACGGCGGGTTGAAGGCTGCGCTCATCCAGCGCTTCACTCTCTCAGTCCAGGAGAGAGCGGAGAGGCTCCTGGCTCTGAACGACTTGGGAGATGGCACGCCTGTTGACCTGATGGAGGACATGCTGAGGTTGAGGGGCTCAGACGACGACGACCTCTTCACCCACATTTTCCTGAGAACCCTACCGTCGGACACAAGAGCGGCCCTGGCCAGTTCGCGTTGTTGGCCCAGCGGGACTTCCACGCGCTGGCCCAGGAGGCGCACTGGATTCTCAACGCCAGCAAACAGCGCGCGCCCACCGCGGCAGCGACGAAGTTCGGTGTGACGGCCAGAGACAGCGAGGGGCCAGAGACGGCGGTAGCAGACCCAATGACGACGGCGGCGGCAGGGGCCAAGGATCGCGGAGGAGACACCCTCTGTTTCTACCATCGCCGCTTCGCAGAGAAGGCACGCAAATGTATACCACCGTGCCAGTTCAAGCGCTCGGGAAAACGCCAAGACCGGGGGTCGATAGCAGCTGCGGCCCTCGGTGAAGAGAACAAGCTGCTCTACTTGAGGGATGTGCGCTCGGGGAGGCATTTCCTCGTGGACACAGGCTCCCAGTTGAGTTTCATCACACCTTCCTCCGCTGACCGGCTGGCGCCTTCCAGTGGTCCCGGGGTGTCAGCAGCGAATGGCTCGGCGATTAAGACCTTTGGTGAGAGGACTCTGCTTCTGTCCCTACACGGCCGTACATTTGAGTGGACTTTTGTCATAGCTGCAGTGAATTTCAATATGTTAGGGGCTGATTTTCTGTGCTCACATGGTTTGTTGGTTGATCTTGCTAACAGGCGTCTGGTTAATGCACTCTCTTTTTATTCTATTCCCTATACAGCTCGAGTGGCCCCGCCAACAGCACAAGCCAACGTCACAGCTGCAAGTGGTAAGTTCCACACACTGCTCACTCAGTTCCCAGCACTCACGGTCCCAACATTTTCGGCGGCCGTGGCTAAACACGGGGTGGAACATTTTATTACTACCACCGGACAGCCCGTTTTTGCAAAAGCCCAGCGCTTGGATTCAGCTAAACTGACCATAGCACGCGAGGAGTTCGCCAACCTGGAAAAGTTGGGCATCATCAGGCGTTCGAAAAGCCCATGGGCTTCACCGCTTCACATGGTCCCGAAAGCTGATGGCTCGTGGCGACCTTGCGGAGATTTCCGCAGGTTGAACAACGCTACAGCGCACGACCGCTACCCAATCCCGCATATCCAAGATTTTTCAGTTCATTTGGCGGGGGCGCGCATTTTTTCTAAGATAGACTTGGTACGCGGTTACCACCAGGTCCCAGTACGTGCTGAGGACATACCCAAAACAGCGGTAATAACTCCGTTCGGTCTATTCAAGTTTTTGCGCATGCCGTTTGGGCTTAAAGGCGCGGCGCAGAAGTTCCAACGCATGATGGACGCGGTGTTGCGCGATCTCCCCTTCATGTTCGTCTATCTGGACGATATTTTGGTAGCCAGCGCGTCCGAAGACGAACATGAAAACCACCTCACGGCAGTTTTCCGGAGGTTGGGAGAGCACGGGTTAATAATCAACCCAGCGAAGTGTCAGTTCGGGGTGATGCAGATTGATTTTTTGGGGCATCGCATCTCTCCAGAAGGAGCGGTTCCTCTGCCTGACAAAGTGTGCGCGGAAACAAATTTTCCCCAGCCACAAACGGTCAAAGCGTTACAGGAGTTTTTGGGAATGGTGAATTTTTATAACCGTTTCCTCCCCCGCGCAGCGCAGCTCATGCAACCATTATATGCCGCACTAAAAAACCAAAAACCCACAAATAAAATCGAATGGTCTCCGGAGCGAGAGCGAGCATTCTCGGAGGTCAAAACAGCCCTGGCAAACGCTGCGTTGTTAGCACATCCAGACCCAACGGCCCACATAGCGCTCACTACTGACGCGTCAGATGTGGCCATGGGGCGGTCGTGGAGCAGCATGTAGCCGGGGCTTGGCAACTGCTCGCCTTTTTCAGCAGGACCTTGCGCGATAGTGAACGAAAATACAGTGCATTCGACAGGGAGTTGTTAGCTCTCCACTTGGCCATTCGCCACTTCCAGTTCTGGCTGGAGGGACGCCGTTTCACCGCGTTCATTGATCACAAGCCGCTGACTTTCGCGATGGCCAAGGTTTCAGAACCGTGGTCAGGCCGGCAGCAGAGACAGCTGGCCGCGATCTCAGAGTTTACTACCGATATCCAGCATGTGGCGGGTAAACTTAATGTAGTGGCAGACTGCCTCTCGCGCGCCGTGGTGGCTCCAGTCCGCGTGGGGGTGGATTATGCAGCCATGGCCGCAGATCAGGTTAGTGACGCAGATGTACGCGCGCTCCAGTCTGGACCAACAGGGTTAAGGCTGGAGAACAGGGTGCTGCAAGACGGTATGCCCCCCCTAATCTGCGACGTGTCCACTGGGCGACTGCGTCCAGTGGTACCTGCCGCGTGGCGCCGCCGCGTTTTTGACTCGATTTATTCTCTGGCGCACCCGGGAGTGCGCGCGTCGGTCAAAATGGTGGTAGAGAAATTTGTATGGCCGAGCCTGCGCAAACAAGTTAGGGAGTGGGCAGCAGCCTGCATGGCTTGTCAACGAGCCAAGGTACACAGACACACGAGAGCTCCCTTGGAGCCGTTTCACATCCTGGCTAAGAGGTTCGATCATGTTCACGTGGACCTCGTAGGCCCCCTTCCGCCGTCACAGGGGTGCACACACCTTCTAACAATGGTAGACCGCACCACGCGCTGGCCGGAAGTGGTCCCACTGGCGTCAACCACAGCCGAGGAGGTGGCGCGTGCGTTTTTAACAGCATGGGTAGCGCGTTTTGGAGTCCCGTCGGACGTAACCAAAGAGGCCCTCTTTGGTCAGCAATGGCCTGCAGCCTGGGGGTAACGATCCACCGTACAACCGCGTACAATCCGCAGGCTAACGGGTTATGTGAACGTTTTCACAGGTCATTGAAAGCGGCCCTCAGAGCGTCACTTACAGATGCAAATTGGGTGGACAGGCTACCATGGGTTTTATTGGGGTTGCGTTCTGCACCTAAAGAGGATTTAGAAGCCTCCCCGGCAGAGCTAGTTTTTGTGCAGCCACTTCGGCTGCCCGGGGAGTTTCTCCCAGAAAATCCTGCGCCAGAATGTTCCCCGGCTCAGCGGTTGCAGCGTGGCATGGATATCGGGCGCGCTGCCTGGCCCCGTTCACCACAGTTTTCCGCGCGTTTTTATACCTAAGGCTTTAAAAAACGCAGAGTTTGTTTTTGTCAGACATGACGCCCATCGCCCGCCGCTACGACCACCTTATGATGGGCCATTTAGAGTGCTGGAAACAGGGGATAAGCATTTTTTGCTAGATTTGGGGGGCGGGAAGGAGAAGATTGGCATTAACAGGCTCAAACCCGCCATTGTGGTGGCGGATGACGATGTGCTGTTGGCCACGGCTCCTCGGCGCGGCAGACCCCCTAGAGAACATCCCCCAGAACACCCGCGGGGATTGACTAACAATTCTCACCCTCAGACAGCAGCCCCCCAGCAGGATGGCGCCACGGAAGTGTTGAAGCCGGCTTACAGCAGATACGGGAGGAGACCGAGGCCCAAGCAACACGTGGGCTGATGTGTAATGATTTTTATCATGACAGGCTGACTGTTATTCCGTTGTTACATCTTAGACGTTTGGGAGGGGTCATGTGGGACACATATGTGGGTTTCATATGCACAAACGTATATCACCTTATGCTTCATATGTATATCACTGTATGCTTACTGTATGCTTCACGTCTCAGATGAACAAAGGACTGAGCCTCCTCGGAGATGACAGGAGGATGTGAAATATGGTCTTTGGTATGCAAAGAGATGGCCGTGGGGGATTTCCTGGCTGCCAGTGACTTTGGGTGGGGGTGATAAGATCTGAAAGGGATGCATTGTTACTTGGGATTAAATGCATTGTGACTGGAGCTTTGAAGCTCCTGGGGTATAAAAGGAGATGAATGTCTGGTTTCTTTCTCTCTTTTTCTGTATTGCTGATGTTGGAGAATGTGAATAAACCTGACTCGTGAGATAAACTCTGCCTCGTCCTTTCACATTTCCACAATATAACATTTGCAACAGCTACAGGTCTGTAATTGTTCATATCAGACAGACTGGCACACTTGTTTTTCACCAAGGGAATAATAACAGAATTCATCAACATATCTGGCATGTAACCATGAACAAACATACAGTTAAAACACAATGACAACAGAATACACAAACTGAAATCAGCATCAATCAGCATTGATAAGGCATTCACTAGTGAGACAATCAGGGCCAGCTGATTTGCCTTTCTTGAGATCTTTGATCAATGAAACAACTTCAACAGGAGTAACAACAGAAATATCAGAGGTATCAAACATGTCATTAAACAGGTGAACATCACACATAACAGAATCCTTCATAGATGTAAATATGATTCTCTTGACAACTGTCTGCACTACTGAGTCCTCCTCCTGCTTACCGGAGGTAGTGGCTGACACAACTGAAACAGAAGAAAAAACTGTTTCTTCCTCTGAAAAGGTCTCATCAGGTGTCTGGTATCTGCACCTGTAAAAGAACATATATGTATGTGCATGTGAGTGGTTTGCCAGGAAACATACAAAGAGGGTGGCAGGTCACAGCAAACCCCCCTCCCCCCGCCCAGAAAACCTGTTGTTTTATGAAAATATTTAGACAGGTTCGTGAGGAGTCGGCACATATGGAAAGTAATTCACACTGAGATAAGATAATTCACACTGAGACACGGCTGCTAGAATAAGCTGTATCTCTTTATTCCCCACAGACCATATCTCCATACACAAAAGAGAAATCATTGCATGTCACACATTTCCTTCACACAAGGATCAATGCATTTCATGTCATTTCACAAGCTCTTACCGTTTGATACAGGTGACCGGGAGCCCACAGCCAGGAAGAGCGTGATTTTCCCTTAGCCGGACGTTCTGCGCAAAAACTCACGGCAGACTCCCCGTATTAAGGAAAAGCCCCGTTTTTAAAGGAAGGCTAGGTACAGAACAGAGTGGCCATCTCTGTTCCGAACAAGCCCCCTCCCATCATAGAATTGCGTGGGGAGCAAGAAGAGCCAATTCCTGCTCTCAGGCAATTCCTCTGCCTGGCTCCCAAAACATACTGTGAACTGAACACCTGCTCTCTGCTTCATTACACACACACACATATGAGGAATAAAGGCGCCTTTGTTTCATAAGCATGCAACAGTGATTTAAGGAGTGAGAAACTTGCTGTGCTAAGGAAAACAGTTTCTAGAAACAGGTCATATTGTCCAGGTCATGGTGTGCTTTAAGATAAATTCATCATGGGAAGAGAACTGGATTGTTAAAACATAAAAACAACTGAGAAACAAATCAGGGCACACATTAAAAACACATTGATATTACATTCCACCCTTTGACCTTATTTGTGATCAGTTGGTAAAGATAATTGCTTTCTTCCCCAACTAAGTGCTTTCTTCCCCAACTAAATGCTTTCTTCCCCAACTGAAAAACAAATCAGGGCACACATTAAAAATATTTATATCACATTTTCCACCCTTTGACCTTATTTGTTCTATCAGTTGGTGAAGAACATTGGGTAATTACTGTCTTCTTGGGGAATACTTTCATCCTCATAAGGTATGCTGACATGATTATGGTGAGATAATTCCACCCAATTGATGTCCCAAATGCATGTTACAACATGCCACAATAGTTCATTCCTCGTAGTAAATTGTCTATTGTAGTAACTCCATTCATTACTCAAGCCCACGGCATAATCATAACATATCCAGTGACCAGGAGGGTCAGCACTCACCTCTACTTTGCAAGATATGGTACCATACCCTCCATCTCGAAAAGTGACTGTGATTTTCATATTGCTAGAGAATTATATATTCTTTTACTTAGAATTTGTTTTACTCTTCTAATATAGCAGAAAGCACTGAAATTGCATATTGTTAAGACAGATAGAACAGCAACTAATATAGCTAGGGGAGGCACCAGTGTTTTGCGAGCAGTGACTGACATGCCTGAGAATATATCCCACCAGTGATGAGCAGAAACTTGCTCTATCTGATGAGCTGCATGCAATACCTTTCCTTGGGCCACCACAGTGGATATCACTGCAGCACGCACATTAGACATATGATCACCAATGAGCTTTTGTATCTCCGTGGATCCATTCAGTGCGCCTCTGAATCGATCCAGGGACACCTGCCATGGAACTTCCAGCACCCGCCATTGCAGGGCGGTCAGGTGAGCCTCACTGGAAAAGTTGGTAAGACGATATGTCCGATTATGCCATTGCCACATGTGAACACCATGCAGACACCCAGTGAAAGGTACCCTAGGCAACATTGGATGGAAATTTAAGGTGGCTACACATAGAGTATGGGGCCCTATTTGCCACATCATGTCACGAGGTTTTTCTATTCTCCATTCACATAGTGCCTCTGTCATGGTTAAGCATGGTTCAGTATATATTTCTCGACTTAGGCATGCATATCCTTGGTCAGTCAAATCACATTCTGATAAATCATATGTATTATTTTGCCCTGTATCAAACCATCCCCCTTTTAATTGAATAAACCAAAATGCCGTGGCAGTAATTACTGGTAACACATGATATTTGCACACGTCAACAGCTTTTGTGACATTTAATTGAGTCCATTGCCCGCTACACATCGTGCTATTGCAGATGGTTTTTTCAGGATGCGGAATTAACCACCATTCTTCAGTGATGTTCCACACTTGCGTGATTGGTAGTGACAATGCGAGTGAAACGTTCCAACTGCGTGCGGATATCCAAAACTTGCATGTTGCACACAGTCCAATTGAAAGCGCGAGTGATGTTCGTCATCAATTCACTCGTAGCATTCCACATGGTCAAATCCCGATTCAGACGTTTTTGAAACAGATTGGCGGCCTCCATTTGAGGCCCCACCACCGTAGGCATCCAAAACCCAGCTTGTTGAATGCCTAAAGACGTTTGATGTCCAGTATCTGCCAACATTGATCTGGTTACCTCGTTGTTAATGTTGTTGGAGATTCCCAAAACTGTGCCAAATCCTCCCAGCAACGTGTCATACCATGCTCTCTTCTTCTTGGTTAAACATTTGGGAATGGGTGGTATCCTTACCATCCAATTGACGGTGACATGGCTGGTTTGTGTGGCCACCGTTGTACAGGTCGATAGTATGGGTGCCAGGTTCGTTGGGGATATATGCTTCGGGTTTTTGTCGACCACTACAATAGGGTACACAAAGGGGATTTGTCGCCCCTTTATGACTGTTCCATTCATCAAATACACTTCCTTATCTCCTGTTATATTGATGGATGGCTTTGTACCATTTAAGGTAGTATCACATTTCAGTGAACCATTAGTCGCTTTGGCCACGCATATGGTTACATTGGCAGTTAAGTTCAGCATGCACCCCTTCTCCACCGCAGGCACATTATATTGATTTTTGACACATTTGGGGCATATGTAGATAGGACAGTGGCTGGTTAAGTTCAGTATCTTGCACTTTTGGTTTGATAAACAATAGAAACCGTCTTGACTCCGATTGGCACCGATTCGACTTTCCCTCCACTCCAACGAAACAGATTGGTCCACCTCAAACGTTTCTTGGCCTGGTGTGGCGTGGATCTGGATCCAGCAACCGGCGATGCTCATTCACAGGATCACAACGAGGGCAGGGCGGCACATATCCCAGCAGACAACATAGCCATGTCCTCGGTGCTTGTGGGGGTGTTGAAGAAGACCCATGACGTGGCGGGTGTCCAATCACCAGTCTCCCCCCGAACATTCCTGCAAAGCAAGCACATACTTAGGAGAAGAGAAAACACAGAATTAGTTCTCCCTTAGATAACATTTTGATACTGGTACATTTATCCAGGTTTCCTCTCCTGGATACAAAATGGTCACCACCTGATCCGTCCCTTGAGCTATGATCTCAGCCGGGCGGGGAGGGCCATTTTCTTGCCTCACCCATACTTTGGCCCCAGATTTATCTGTGGAACCAAAGCCTTTTTCGCCCCTTTGCGTCATCACAGCCGGCTTAGCAATCTCTTCAGGGTCAGTCATTAGACATGGTTTAATGACCAATTGGGCCACTTTATCCCCCTTATTCAGGGTTATGGGCTCTGATCCCAGTACGTAGCACACCACTCCCAATTCCCCTTGATAATCACTGTCAATCACACCTGCCAGAGTCGTCAAACCTTTTAGGGATAATCCAGACTTTGGCAATATGTGACCATACATTCCATTCGGACATTGCAACCCTAGCCCTGTTTTTACCACAGTAGGTGTTCCTGGTACTAAGGTGAGGGTTTCCATAGCTCTTAAATCTAATCCAGCCGAGCCCTTCGTCGCTCGCACTGGTAGTGTTGCTTCTGGGTTAATCTTCCACATTTTAATAATTTGTCCTTCAGAATGTTCAAGATTGACAGTGATCATTCGGTTCAGTGGTGTTGTACCAGGTGCAATGGGTCTATTGTTTAGCTGTTTCAGCGCTTGTGGTAAGCGTTTTTTCCACCCTTCCAAACTATTGTTTATCCCTCCTTTTTTCAAGGTGGCTTTCAACAACCCATTCATTCTCTCAATTAAACCCGCAGCTTGGGGATGATATGGAACGTGATAGATCCATTCCACATGATTATGTTTAGCCCAATCCTTCACCAGGTTTCCGGTGAAATGGGTCCCGTTGTCAGTTTGAATCTGTACAGGTAGCCCATAGAACCTTTCAATTAGTTCCACACAGGCCAGCGTGGCCTTCTGATTAGCCACTTTGGCTGGGTGTGCCACTACCACACCCGAAAATGTATCCACAGCCGTGCATACATATTTACATCGTTGTGACTCTGGAAGAGGACCAATAAAATCCATTTGCCAGATTTGTCCTGGACTCTTTCCTCTTTGTATATGTCCAGTGAGATGTTGTGGGACACCTCTTCTGTGATGCTGACAGGCCTCACACTGTTCAATGGCTGTCTTTACATCATCAGTTTTTAAATCAATGCCTCTATCCCTGGCCCATTGGGTGGTAGCTTGAATTCCCCAGTGTCCACTCTTTTCATGGGCCCACCGGGCCAAATCCACAGTGGATTGCCTTTCCACTGACATTGCTCTGACCACTCCATCAATATAACGGTTGTGGAGGGCTTCTGAGTCCATATTTTGGGTATGGGCATCAACATGGGTGACATGAATAGTGACCCCTTGGACCTTTTGCCAGATTTCCTCCCACAACTCTTTACCCCACACCTCTTTCTTTTGAATCCGCCATTGATTGGACTGCCATGTAGGCATCCATGTGGTTAACCCATTAACCACTGACCAGGAGTCAGAGTAGATATACGCTCCTGACACACCCGCATGTTTTATCACCATGTGCACGGCCTTCAACTCGGCCCATTGGCTGCTTTTTCCCTCACCCATTTCTTCCAAAATTTGCCCCAGATGAGGGTTGAAAGCCCCGGCTTTCCACCTTCGTTTTCCCGCTACCCACTGAGAAGAGCCATCCACAAACCACGCCCTGCTCTTTTGCTCGTCTGTGAGTTCGTCATAGCGGGGCCCTGTTAACACAGGAGATTCTTGCAGCTGTTCAACTTCAAAACAAGACTCATCTGCCTCTGGGACATCAGCAACTTGTTCATGCAAGACCGAAACTCCTTTTTGTCCAGATTTCACTCTTTCAGACACGTACCATTTCCACTTAATGATGCTACTCTCCTGGGCGGTACCTATCCGATGTGTGGTGGGGTCACTCATTACCCACGTCAGAATAGGTATCAATGGCCTCATGAGCACCTCATGCCCTGCAGTTAATGCCTCTGTTTCCACCAAGCTCCAATAACACGCCAATAATTGTTTTTCAAAGGGCGTGTAACGAATTCCTGCACTCGGCAGCTTCCTTGACCAGAAACCCAAAGGTTTCCGTTGTTTGCCTTGTTTTTGCCATAAGCTCCAATTTGCATAATCCTTCCGAGCCGACACCTGCAACTCAACCGGACCAGATTGCAGTTTTCCTAATGATAGAGCTTGCTGTATGGCCTCTTTGGCCATGTCAAAAGCCACTTGCTGTTTTTCTGTCCATTCAAACTGCTCTTTTTTCCTTGTCACTTGATATAAAGGCTGCAAAATTTGCCCCAAATGAGGAATGTGACTCCTCCAATATCCAAACAGCCCAATAAACCCGCTGCACATCCTTTTTGGTGTGTGGGGTGGCAAAAGCCATTATCTTTTCTCGGGCTTTATCTGTGATTTCTCTTTCTCCCTTATTCCAGCAGATTCCCAGAAATTTCACCCTCTGGGAGGGTCCCTGCACCTTTGCTGGATTAATCTCCCAACCGTGACTTTTCATGTGCTGGATCAGCCGATCCAGTACCTGCTGGACTTCTTTTTCAGAGGTCCCTTGTACCATGATGTCATCAATATAATGGGATATCAACACCCCAGGGGGCGTTGTTAGCCCGTCCAGATTCTCTGCCACCGTCCGGTGACAGATAGTAGGACTATGGAGATAGCCCTGTGGGAGTCTAGTAAACGTATACTGTCGTCCCTCCCAAGTAAACGCAAACTGCTCCTACCTATCTTCTGGGATTGGAATCGTAAAGAAGGCATTAGCCAGATCAATCACCCCATACCATATTCCCGGATGATGCTGCACCCGGTCAATTATGGTGGGAGAATCAGGTACTGCCGCTGTCAATGGAGGAGTGTGTTTGTTTAGTTCCCGATAATCAACCGTCATTCGCCAGGAGCCGTCAGACTTTCGGACTGGCCAAATGGGGTTGTTCCACGCGGTGGTACATGTTCTCAACACTCCAGCCTCCACATAATCTTTTATGGTAGCAGTAATCTCATCATGTCCTCCAGGGATTCGATACTGCTTCATGTTCACCACCTTATTTGCCAATGGAATGGGAAAAGGTTCCATATGTACCTTCCCCACAGTGACTGCTTTGTTCCAAATCCATTAAAAACTGGGTCAAACTGTCCTCTTTGTTTAAATTTAAAGCATTTGAGTCACTGTTGAATCCTATTGTTTTTATATTTCCTTTATGCAACCCAGCATCTCCCAAGCCTTGTGAGGCAGGCACCCCCGCCTCTTGCATTCTTCACTTGAGCTGAGCAAAAATTCACACTTCTGTTTTTTTCTAAAGGCCAACTCTGCCTCTCCCCCGCCCCTGAGGCAAAAGGAGAGAGAGAGAGAGAGAGAGAGAGAGAGAGAGAGAGAGAGAGAGAGAGAGAGAGAGAGAGAGAGAGAGAACTAGAGCACTATCCCTCACCCGCCCCCTTTGGGAGAGCGAGGAACAGAGAAAGAGAGAGAACGTTGTTCGCCCCTCCCCTTGCTGATGGGAGAGAGAGAACAGCCGCCCACACAACACCACACCCGCCGCTGAATACCACTCAGCGGAGCTTTCGGGGCAACCTCGATACCCCGTAGACACGCAGACACTACCGAAGGGGACCCGTCCCCAACCAAATCTGCCCATAAACCATCCCAGCCTGGGATGACAGCACAACCAGCTTCACTCTGTTTATCCTTTTTTTTAAACATGACTTTCTATGTACAGCTCCTCTTTAACCTCTATCAATTTTCTTCGAATCCTGTTCGTGACGCCAAAATGTTTTATGAAAATATTTAGACAGGTTCGTGAGGAGTCGGCACATATGGAAAGTAATTCACACTGAGACAAGATAATTCACACTGAGACACGGCTGCTAGAATAAGCTGTATCTCTTTATTCTCCACAGACCATATCTCCATACACAAAAGAGAAATCATTGCATGTCACACATTTCCTTCACACAAGGATCAATGCATTTCATGTCATTTCACAAGCTCTTACCGTTTGATACAGGTGACCGGGAGCCCACAGCCAGGAAGAGCGTGATTTTCCCTTAGCTGGACGTTCTGCGCAAAAACTCACGGCAGACTCCCCGTATTAAGGAAAAGCCCCGTTTTTAAAGGAAGGCTAGGTACAGAACAGAGTGGCCATCTCTGTTCCGAACAAGCCCCCTCCCATCATAGAATTGCGTGGGGAGCAAGAAGGGCCAATTCCTGCTCTCAGGCAATTCCTCTGCCTGGCTCCCAAAACATACTGTGAACTGAACACCTGCTCTCTGCTTCATTACACACACACACATATGAGGAATAAAGGCGCCTTTGTTTCATAAGCATGCAACAGTGATTTAAGGAGTGAGAAACTTGCTGTGCTAAGGAAAACAGTTTCTAGAAACAGGTCATATTGTCCAGGTCATGGTGTGCTTTCAGATAAATTCATCATGGGAAGAGAACTGGATTGTTAAAACATAAAAACAACTGAGAAACAAATCAGGGCACACATTAAAAACACATTTATATTACACCTGTGCAAGCAAGACAGCTCTACCAACCCCCACAGAGCACAAATGCCCCAAAGCCAGCAAACCCCAGGACAGCCAGGCAACCGCTCCAGGACGGATGACTGAGGGAGGTCGAGCTGCTAAGCAGCCAGTGCTGTGCACCACCACCCTCACCCCCAGACCAGCCCACCCCCCAGCGGGGCCAACGCCAGCCCCCAGGCCCCAGCCAAAGGCCTATGCCCCCCACCCCCCCGGGCCAGAAACTGGCCCGCGACCACCCCAGTGCCTCTGACCCATGCTCTGGGAGCCCCCGGGCCCCCATGCTCAGGGAAGGCACGGGGAGCCCCATGGGGGGCCAGCCTCCTCAGTCCAAGGGAGCCCACACAGCCAGGATGTACTCTCACTCACTCACTCACTCTCACTCACCCTCCCCTTCACACAATCTTATACTCGCACTCTCACACTGACTCATTCACTCTGACCCACTTGCACACTTGTTCAGTCTCGCTCCCTTTCCCACTCGCCCTCACAGTCGCTCGCACTCACACATGCCTCCTTCCACTCACACTCACTCATACATACACTCTCATTTGCACTCTGACTCACTCACATTTACTTGTGCTCCCTCTTACACACTCACACTTATTCATCCTTAACACTTGGAGTGGCTGCGGCGCAGATGCAGTGGGCATGACTGTGCATTAATGCCTGGCAGCAGCACGGACCAGAAGCCACACCCCCACCAACCCACCCCAGGGCAGCTGCGGCCATAGAAGCAGCCCACCACCCCCAGTGCCCACCTGGAGCGAACGACCAATGGACCCACTGCAAGCGCCCAGAGATGCTACCCAACATGCAAAGCACCACACAAATCTGACCCACCATCACCATCACTACTCATCATTCCCTCACTCTCACTTGCTCAATTGCTCTCACTTGCTCACTCACTCTCTTGCTCACTCCCTTGGTCGCACCTATTCACTCGCAGTGGCATCCTGGGATGATGGCAACATGACGGGCTCCTGGTTACCAGTGAGGCCCCAGGCTTCGAGCAAAAGGAGGGCAGCAGGGGTGGAGGAAGACCCCCATCCCCCATACGTGAATCATGATGGGTGAGTGTTATTTGGTTGGTGTCATTAGGTGCAAGTGTTTGAAGTACCAAAGTGCAGTTAAAATTGGGGGGATGGTGCGATAGGGCATCGCTGCCCATTGCTATTGGCAGCAGAGCTCCCATTCAAGATTCAAGACTCAAAGATTTTATTTGTCAATACTACTATATGTAAAGGACATACAGGAGAATTGAAATACCGTTTCTCTCTCTCTTCAGTGGTGTGCGCAATATAAAAAACGGAATAAGGCTGGAAAAACAACAACAGCAGTCTATGTACAGTAATGCTACCCGTAGTGCAAATAGCGACAAAGATAAAACCCAGACATCCCATAGTGCAAATAAACCATAAAACCCAGCAATCCTATATACAGAAGAAGTAAAGCAGTAATACCCGTAGCTGCGAGATTGATGCAGTAGTGTAGGTGCAGACAATGACAGATAGGACTGCATATGATCAGTATTGCAATAAAAGACAGCAGCAGGTATGGCATTTGTGCAAATGGTTGCA
Source organism: Pholidichthys leucotaenia (assembly GCA_020510985.1). Taxonomy (NCBI): domain Eukaryota; kingdom Metazoa; phylum Chordata; class Actinopteri; order Cichliformes; family Pholidichthyidae; genus Pholidichthys; species Pholidichthys leucotaenia. The sequence continues at coordinate 35,153,684 of CM035845.1, read as the reverse complement.
GTAAGGTGCAGAGACATACAGCAGCAGATGTATTACTGTTGGTGTGCCAGTCTATCTGCACCAACAGCTGAAGTAGTTATTGTGCGGGTGAGTGCGTTGTGGTCCGGGGGTAGGTGGGGGTGGAGTGGACAGAGTTCAGGGTCCTGATAGCCTGGTGAACAAAGCTGTTTAGCAGTCTTGTGGAGTGGGCCCGGAGGCTCCGGTACCTTTTCCTCAAGGGCAGGGGGCTGAACAGGGAGTGTGAAGGGTGGGAGGTGTCGCCTGCAATGTTGATGGCTCTGCGGGTGAGGCGGATGTGGTAGATATCCAAGAGGGGGGCGGAAGGGCACCGATGAGCTTGCTGGCAGCTTTCACTGTGCATTGTAGTGTCTTCCAGCAGGAGGCGGTGCAGCTTCCATACCACACCATGATGCAGCTGGTGAGGATGCTCTCAACGGTATCTCGGTAGAATGAGCACATGGTGGAGAGTGGGACTCGTGCTCTCCTCATTTTGTGGAGGAAACAGAGGTGAGTTTGAGCCTTCTTGGCCAGTGATGTGGGGTTGTTGGACTAGGAGAGGTCATCAGAGATGTGCACCCCCAGGAACTTGGTGCTGCTCACCCTCTCCCCAACTGCTCCATCAATGATCAGAGGGGAATACTGTGTGTATCTCCTCCTGAAGTCGACCACAACCTCCTTGGTTTTTCCCATGCTCAGGAAGAGATTATTATCTTTACTGTAGTGTGGCACTACAGGGGTTAATGAGCGCCAGAGTGGTGACGCAGCCATGAGGGTGATGTCATCACGCCGGTTAAAAGGAGAGGGTCGGCCATCTTAGGCCTCTCTCAGCTCTCCCTATTAGGACATTCAGTCATTGACAACCAACTGTATTGTATATTGCCAGCCTGTTTGTAATAAAGTTCTTGTTCAAACGCAGCTCAACTCTTCGTTGGTTATTTCGGTTTCCAGACATGACATTTACACCACTGGACCAGTTGGCTCACCTCATTTCTGTAGTTGGCCTCGTCTGGGGCAGCTGTGGCACAGGTGTAGTGTAGCTGATTACTGATCGTAGGGTCAGGGGTTTGATTCCCGCTCTGTCTGCAGTCTGCATGTCAAAGTGTCCTTGAGCAAGCTACTGAACCTCCAGTTGCTCCTGGCGGGTCAGGCCATCACCGGTGCATGGCAGCTCTGCCTCCATCAGTGTGTGAATGTGTGTGTTAATGGGTGGATAGCAGGATCTGTAAAGTGCTTTGGTCATCTAGAGATGAGAAAAAGCATTAAGTGAACGCCATTTACCATTTCATTGTTAGTGATGAGGTCCACCACCGTTGTATCATCTGCAAACTTGATGATGTGGTTGGTGCTGTAGACTGGTACACAGCCATGGGTCAGCAGGGTGAAGAGCAGCAGGCTGAGCATGCACCCTTGTGGGGCCCCTGTGCTCAGTGTGATGGTCTTGGAGGTGCTGCTGCCGACCCACACATTCTGTGGCCTCCCTGTGAGAAAATCCAGCACCCAGTTACAGAGAGGGGTTTTGAGTCCCAAGTGTCTGAGTTTTTATGTTACGTGCTGGGGGATGATTGTGTTGAATGCTGAACTGAAGTCCAAGAACAGCATTCGCATGTAGGAGTTCTTTGAGTCCAGGTGGGTGAGGGCTGGATGGACAGCAGCGGAGATGGCGTCTTTTGTGGATCTGTTTGACCTGTATGCCAACTGAGATGGGTCATGGGAGGGAGGGAGGATGAACTTGATGTTCTGCATGACCAGCCGCTCGAAGCACTTCATGATGATGGGGGTCAGTGCTACAGGCCCATAATCGTTGTAGCTGGGTGGGATGGGCTTCTGTGGGACTGGTGTTATGGTAGCAGTTTTGAAACACATGGGGACAACAGCTTGACTCAGGAAGATGTTGAAGAAGTTGGCCAGGACATTCTTGAGCTCCTCTGCACAGTCCTTCAGAATGAGACCTGGTGTGTTGTCTGGTCCAGCTGCCTTGCGTGGGCTGATCTTGGAGAGGGTCCTCTTCACACTGGCCAGATCCAGACTTATGGCCTGCTCATCTGGGGGAGGAGTGATCTTCTGTGCTGATGTGCTGTTTTGTGTCAACAACACTGGCTAACATTATAGCTCCAGTGGGTAAGTACCAACAGTTACTCGCACAGTTCCCAGCACTCACGGTCCCGACGTTTTCGGCTACGATAACGAAACACGGGGTCAAACATTTCATTGCTACAAGAGGGCCGCCGGTATTCGCATGACCTCAGCACCCGGACGCAACTAAACTGTCCAGTGCGCATGAGGAGTTCGCCAACTTAGAGCAATTGGGCATCGTCAGGCGCTCCAACAGCCAGTGGGCATCCCCGCTGCACATGGTGCCTAAAGCCGACGGGTCATGACGACCGTGCAGCGATTTCCGGCGCTTGAACAACGCCAAAGAACACGATGGCTATCCTATTCCACACATCCAGGATTCTTCCATGCACCTGGCCGGAGCGCGTGTTTTTTCCAAAGTGAATCTGGTCCACGGTTACCACCAGGTCCCAGTGTGCACGGAAGACGTTCCAAAAATGGCGGTAATAACTCCTTTCGGCCTTTTCGAGTTTTTATGCATGCCGCTCGGATTAAAAGTCGTGGCACAGACCTTCCAAAGGATGATGGACGCAGTGCTGCGCGACTTGTCCTTCGTTTTTGTCTACTTAGATGACATTTTGGTAGCCAGCACATCCGAGGAGGAGCACATCGCCCATCTCAAGACAGTTTTTCAGAGGTTGGAAGCGCACGGGCTGATACTCAACCCAGCGAAGTGCCAGTTTGGTGTGCCAGTGATTGATTTTTTGGGCCACCGCATTTCGCCGGAGTGCACGATCCCGTTACCGGATAAGGTGCATGTGGTGTTGGATTTTCCGCATCCACAGACCGTGAGAGCACTACAGTTTTTGGGAATGGCCAATTTTTATAACCGTTTCCTTCCCTGAGCAGCCCAGCTGATGCAGCCGTTGTATGCCGCGCTTAAAAAAAGAAGCCGGCAGAAACCATTGACTGGGCTCCCGAGCGAGACCAGGCTTTTGCAAATGCCAAAACAGCGCTGGCGGATGCCTCATTGCTAGCCCACCCAGATCCATCTGCATGGATAGCACTCACCATGGATGCGTCTGATGTTGCCATAGGGGCAGTGGTGGAGCAGTGCATCTCAGGTTCATGGCAGCCACTAGCATTTTTTAGCCGAACCTTGTGTGACAATGAACGCAAATACAACACGTTCGATAGAGAATTGCTGGCACTCCACCTGGCGATGCATCATTTCCAGTTTTGGCTGGAAGGGGCGCGAGTTCACCGCGTTCATAGACCATAAGCCACTGACGTACGCAATGGCCAAGGTCTCGGAACTGTGATGGGCCCAGCAGCAATGGCATTTGGCCACAATTTCGTAATTTACTACCTACATTCAACACATTGCCAGTAAGCTCAACATCGTGGCCGATTGCCTGTCATGCGTGTTAATTGCCCCCGTCTATATGGGAATTGATTTCCCTGCCATGGCTGCGGAACAAGCCAGAGACACGTACATTTGTGCCCTCCAGTCTGCACCAACTGGGTTAAGGCTAGAGAACAGGGTGGTGCAAGAAGGGTGCCCTCCCTTGCTCTGCGACATCTCCACCGGCCGCCCGCGCCCGGTGGTTCCTAGCTCTTGGTGCCATCATGTTTTTGAGTCGGTCCACTCCCTTTCGCATCCAGGAGTGCATGCTTCAGTAAAACTAGTGGGGGTGAAATTCATCTGGCCGCGCTTGCGCAAGGATGTGAAAGAATGGGCTGCAGCTTGCATTGCGTGCCAGCGGGCCAAAGTGCACAAGCACACCAGAGCCCCCCTCGAGCCCTTCCAAATCCCGGCCAGGAGGTTCGACCACGTCCACGTGGATTTAGTGGGACCCCTCCTGCCATCACAAGGTTTTACGCACCTTTTAACAACTGTGTACCCCACCACGCGTTGGCCTGAAGTGACTTCTGCTGGCTTCTACCACATCCGCAGAAGTGGGGCGCGCTTCTTTTTCGGCTTGGGTTGCACATTTCAGATCTCCATCGGACATCACGTCCGACAGGGGTCCACAATTCGTTTCAGAACTTTGGTCCGCGATAACCCAGAGCCTGGGGGTCAAAATTCACCGCACTACCATGTACAACCCCCAGGCTAACGGCTTATGCGAGCGTTTTCATAGGTCGCTTAAAGCAGCGCTCAGAGCTTCACTCACAGACACAAATTGGGTTGACTGCCTGTCCTGGGTTCTTTTAGGGTTGTGCTTCGCACCTAAGGAGGATTTGGCAGCCTCCCCGACAGAACTCGTTTTATCTCAGCCGCTGCGGAATCCGGAGAGTTTTTACCGGAAAACCCCATGCCCAAGGCTGATCCACCCGCACAATTTTTACACAGTACGGAGGCTGTGAGCATACTGGGCCTGGTCCACCATTGTTTACCCTGCACATTCATCCCAAAAAGCTTGCAGAATGCTGGTTTTGTTTTCGTCCGGCACGATGCAAACTGGACCTCGCTGTGCTCGCTGTATGACGGACCGTTCAGGGTGTTGGAACCTGGGGCGAAGCATTTTGTGTTAGACTTGGGGGGGTGTAGGGAGACCGTCTGCATCGACAGGGTGAAGCCCGCTTTTGTGTTGGCAGACGAGCAGGTGGTGTTGGCCCAAGCTCCCCGGCATGGACGCCCACCATTGGTGGCTCCACAGGTTGGTAATTTCTCAGCAGGGACCTGTGCTCGCGAAGATAATGTGTCCCCCCCCCCTCCCTTTTTCCCTCCACAGACTGATGTGCCCTCCTGTACACCTCGCCAGCAGGGCGGTTTGACTGGACCGGCGACATCCCACTACAGCCACTATGGGTGCCAGCTCAAGCCCAAAGGACGGGGGGTTAGTGCCCCTTCTGGGTGTTCGGGGGGGGGGGGTGCGGGCTGTGTGGGAGCATGGTGGGGGGTTTCTCCACCCAGAGAAGGCAGGGGTAAGGGGGAACAATGGGCCAAAGGAGGAGGTGTCACTGGGGGGTATCAGACAGGACTGCTGGGTCTATGCACCCCCCGGGAAGAGTGAGAGCTGCCACAGCCTCTGGGAATAGGAGGGTGTGAGAGTGGCCCTGGAGTAATGTCATGTTAATGTGCCACACATTCTTTTGTTCAAACTACAATGTGTTACGGTCGTAAGTTCCGGGTCTCGATGCATTGAAGTAAAGATATAAAAGTGGAATGCACAGAGACCCGGGATGGCTGTTTTGCTGTACTTCATGTTGGAGATGGAATAAAGTTTCTGTGTCGTTCAGCTCGTTGCCTCGCCTGCCTCCTTTCTCCACAGCAGCACATCATTTTACAGAAAAATTCTTTACAGTGTATTCTGTGAATGAATGAATGAATGAATGAATGAAAATAATAGATCAGCTACTTACATGACTTTTAGATACTGCAGGCCTTCTTTTGTTTATTTATAGACGAAATCATGAAAATATACAAAAGAATTACATTTAAATACACGAGGAACTTTTTTTTTTAATTTATTTTATTTTTATCTGCCTCCTTTCTACAGAGATGCATTTAATTTCCAATCTCTGTGCTCCTGTCATTAATCAAAACACGGAAGCCCTTGAGTCACATGACTGTTTTCCTGTAAATATTAGCAGAGCTAGCAGGTTTTTCAGTTAGTCCCTGCTCACTAGACCATGTCTTATTTGCCGATATTTACCAGCAAATAGTTACTTGTCTCTCGGTTTGTGTTGTGAACACTTTCGCCGAATGATGACCCGATAGTGTCGGTTGTAAACATAAAGCGAGGCTAGTCCGCTTTAATAAAAATCTGTGCTGACTCGGCTAGCTCCGTAGCTTAGCTTAGCTCAAAGCTAGCAGGCAAAGTTAGCGTCCGGAGGAAGGTGTTATAGCTGGTTGACTATGCAGGGGGAAACTGCGGCGATACGAATCACTGAAAGTGAAGGCAAACTAGATGTGTATCCCCAAAACAGGACCCCAAGCTCGGGGAGAGCGAGTGCCAAAAGTTGGCAGTACAGGTGGGTGTCAGTTTTTGGTGCTAACACTCAAAACCTTTAAGCTAGGCGAATATGTGTGGTTTTCTTTGACCTTTCTTGTCTTGGTGTGTGTTGTTTTGCTTTTAAGCTTGTAGTGAAATTTTCACATTAATCAAATCGGACTCTAAACATTGTGTGTGATTGACATGTGTGTTGACTTGTTTTTATGGGCGTATGATGCAGTCAGTGCGTTTTATTGTACCTCATTAACCTGTAGTTCACTTCAAATTACCAGTGACCACATGGAGAACATTGATGGCTACCTGATGAAATACACCAATCTTGTAACAGGGTGGCAGTACAGGTCAGTATCTGTCCGTCTATCAGCTTCTCACTGTCTTTAAAATACATACAGAGAGTAAAAAAATAATATAGTAGCCTCCAGCTCTAATCCCCTCCTCCACCCTTAAAAGTTAATTTTATAAAAGGTAACACTTGATCAACCTTTATTATAAAAAGGTTTGGTGAAAGCCAGGTTACTCTTTATTTCCAATAGGGAATTGTTGGTTTGGGTTTTTTTTGGGGGGGGGGGATAACTATTTGAAATAATTCCTTGTCTTCAACCACAAATGCCATTCAGAATCGAATGCAGCATGAAAAAGAAATGGGGTTTACTTTTAGGCCATACGTATTACCCAGCCCTGTTGTCAGCAAAAACCCAGGTGTTGCAGAAAATGCAAACAGTTACGCTTTTTTTTTTTTTTTGGATGAGTATACACACACGCAAAGGACATTCTGTGCTTCACTAAAAACAAATAAGACTACTTTAAAAATCAAAAAGCAATCAGAAATGAACTCACAGCCTTTCTGTGTTATTTAAGTTATGTAGGATGAGGTCTTGTGTCAAGCAATTGAAGTGTATTTTTTTTTTTTTTTTTTTTTACAATATTGTAGTTTAAGATCTAAGTGTAGAAATCACCAGTCCTTGTTGTATTTCAGGTTCTTTGTCCTAAACAATGAGGCGGGCTTGCTGGAGTACTTTGTCAACGAGCAGTCACGGTCTCAGAAGCCCCGTGGGATGCTCCCTCTTGCCGGGGCCGTCATCTCCCCCAGCGATGAAGACTCGCATACCTTCACTGTCAACGCCATTAGCGGAGAGCAGTACAAGCTCAGAGGTGGGTGACTGTTCTAAATTGCATCACATCAGTGGATCTTTTTTTTTTTTTTCCCCTCCATACCTCCTGTCATTGCTGTCCATCTTGTTTATACAATATTGATCTGGAAGTTTCTCCATTATCTGCTGCCAGCAAGGCAGAAGCATGCCTGAGTTGATGCTTAGTGAGATTACTGTACAGTTACTGTAACAAGGTTTTTCTTCTGTGTGTGCATCCATCAGCCACTGATGCCAAAGAGAGGCAGCACTGGGTGAGCAGACTGCAGATCTGCACACAGCACCATACTGAGGCCATGGGGAAGGTGAGACTGTGTGTGTGGTGATGTGCACATGTCAGTAGAATAGTACATGCAAATAAATTTATCATGCCAATACAATATTAGGCCGTACAAGCCCTTTGTATACTAGATATTCATGTCATGATCTTTTTGTTCCCAGTTTTATCAAGAAAATAAATATAAAGGAATCTTCTTCTTTCGGCTGCTCCCTTTAGGGGTCACCACAGCGGATCATCTGCCTCCATCTCACCCTGTCCCTTGCATCTTCTTCTGTAACACCAACCCTCTCCATGTCCTCCTTCACTACATCCATGAATCTTCTCTGTGGTCTTCCTCTTTTCCTCCTGTCTGGCAGCTTCATTTTAAGATAAGATAAGATAAGATAAGCCTTTATTAGTCCCACAACGGGGAAATTCCAGGATTGCAACAGCACAGGGATAGCAACACTCAGAGCAACAATCAGAAGGCAAGGAAAAAAAAAAAAAAAAACAAGCAAGCAAGAGCAGCTAATATACATATGTACGTATTACTATAAAATATATATATATATACACACACACACAGACACACAGTGCAGAGCATTGTAGCTGGATGGAATAAATATATGAATATATGAACACCCACAGTACGGAGCATTGCAGCTAGGTGGAATAAATATGCAAGTATATAAACACACACAGTGCGGAGCAATGTAGCTAGATGGAATAATATGTAGATATATAAATATATAAACACACCCAGTGCAGAGCATTGTAGCTAGATGGAATAAATATGTAAATATATAAACACCCACAGTACGGAGCATTGCAGCTAGGTGGAATAAATATGCAAGTATATAAACACACACAGTGCAGAGCATTGTTGCTAGATGGAATGAAACAGCATAACCGTCTACTTAGTTATCCTACATGGTATGATTATGTGCCCATACATATTCTCACCCTCCATAGCGACCGGTAAGTTCCTAGTTGTATGCCGGAGGGGACCATTGTGTAAGTCTATTGCATCTTTTGCATTCAAAAAACTATTAGTTTGTTACGTCTTTTTGCTATCTCTGCGAGCAGCCCTGCTTAGGTTGTACAGTCTGACAGCCGTTGGTAGGAAGGACCTACGAAACCTCTCGGTTGTGCACCTGGGATGATGTAGTCTGCTGCTAAATGAGCTCCTCAGTGCATCCAGTATGTCCTGCATAGGGTGGAACTCGGACTCCAGCAGAGATGACAGTTTAGCCACCGTCCTTCTCTCTCCTATCTCCTCCATCGGATCAAGGCGCTGCCCCAGGACAGAGCTAGCTTTCTTAATCAGTTTGTTCAGTCTCTTCCTATCGGCTGCAGTAATGCCACTGCCCCAGCAGACCACTCCAAAAGTGATGGCTGATGCCACCACCGTGTCATAGAATGACTTCAGCAGCGCCCCTTGTACACCAAAAGACCTGAGTCTCCTCAGCAGGAACAGCCTGCGCTGTCCCTTCTTGTAGAGTGCATCAGTATTGTGTGACCAGTCTAGTTTATTGTTCAGATGAATACCCAGGTACTTATAGGATGTCACCATCTCAATGTCTGTTCCCTGTATATTTACTGGTACTGTGAGGGGCTGCCCATGCCTGCGGCAGTCCACCACCAGCTCCTTAGTTTTCCTCGCGTTGATCTGGAGGCAGTTCCGATGGCACCAGTCCACGAAGTCCTGGATAAGCCCTCTGTACTCAGCTTCATCTCCATTGGAGATGAGGCCAACGATCGCAGAGTCATCAGAGAACTTCTGTAGATGGCAGTGTGTTGTGTTGTGTGAGAAGTCCGCAGTATAAAGAGTGAACAGGAAGGGAGCCAGCACCGTTCCCTGGGGGGCCCCCGTGCTACTGATGATCGTGTCGGACACACAGTCCCGGGTTCTCACAAACTGAGGCCGGTTCGTGAGGTAGTCCAGGATCCATGATGACAGGTGCTGGTCCACCCCTGCGCGCAGCAGCTTGTCCTTCAGGATCATCGGTTGGATGGTGTTGAAAGCACTGGAGAAGTCAAAGAACATGATCCTCACCATATTCCCGGGCTTCTCCAGGTGGGACAGAGAACGGTGAAGGAGGAAGATCACCGCATCCTCCACCCCAATGCCATGCTGGTAGGCGAACTGGAGTGGATCCATCGCTGGTTCCACCAGGGGGCGGAGGTGAGCAAGGAGCAGTCTCTCCAGGGTCTTCATCAAGTGGGACGTCAAGGCCACCGGTCTGTAGCTGTTCAGGTCTTTGGGGTGGGAAGTTTTTGGTACAGGTACCACACAAGATGTTTTCCACAGCTGTGGTACCCTCCCCAGTTTCAGGCTCATGTTGAAGATATACGTCACAATCCCACACAGCTGGTCTGCACAGGACTTGAGGAGCTTTGCGCTGATGCCGTCCGGTCCCGGCGCCTTCCTCGCCTTGATCTTCCTCAGCTCCGTCCTCACCTGGGTCCTGGTCAGGGTCAGGATGGGGGGCTGTGTGTTGGGAGTGGGGGGGTGTTGGTGGAGTGGGGAGTGGGCAGCAGGACTTGATTTCTTTAGAGGCAGCAGTGGTTGTTGTGCAGTCAGGGGGGAGGGCGGTTGGTCAAATCTATTGAAAAACAGATTCAGGTTGTTCGGCCACTCCCTGCCCCCTGTGGCCTGGGGGGAGGTATTCTGGAGCCCCGAGATGGTTTTGAGGTTTCTCCAGACCCCGCTGATGTCGCTCTGTTGCAGCTTGTCCTCCATCTTCTTCCTGAAGCTGTCCTTGCCTTCTCTGATCTTTCTCCTCAGCTCCCTCTGTACGGACTTCAGCATCTCCCTGTTCCCTGACCTGAAGATCCTCTTCTTCTCTCTCAGAAGTGTTTTTATCTCAGGGTTGATCCAGGGTTTGTTGTTTGAGTGACGCCGTATGGTCTTGGTGGGAACGGATTTGTCCACACAGAAGCTGAGGTAGCCCGTGAAGGTGTGAATGAGGCCATCGATGTCCTCACCATGTGGATCGCAGAGCTGCTTCCAGGCGGTGGCTTCAAAACAGCCCTTTAGGGTGTCCATTGTCTCCTCAGACCATAACTCCACAGTGTGCATGGCCGGAGGTTGTCTGTGCACTAGGGGTTTGTACACCGGCCGGAGATGAATCAAGTTGTGATCCGATCTCCCGAGTGGGGGGAGTTGTGATGAGGTGTACGCCTCCTTAGTGTTTGCGTAGAATAAATCCAGTGTTTTATTGTCTCTAGTGTGGCATGTGACATACTGGGTGAACGTGGGTAGAATGGGAGACAGTGAAACATGGTTGAAATCGCTTGAGATGAGGAGAAGAGCATCTGGGTGTTCTGTCTGCAGCCTGCTGGTTACTGAATGGATGACGTCACGTGCTGTCCCAGCGTTCGCCGTCGGATTTGCATAAACAACAATGCAGATCACGTGTGAGTGTTCTCTCGGGAGATATGTAGGCCTCATGCTAACAGCTAGCAACTCAATGTCTTTGCTGCAGTGTCGTTGTTTAACAGTGATATGTCCCGGTCTGCACCAGTTGTTGTTAACATACATTATCACTCCACCGCCCCTAGCCTTGCCACTGTCTGGTGTTTGGTCAGCTCGTATCATGTGAAAACCCTCCAGCTCAATGTTAGCATCTGCTGCTAGTTCAGTTAGCCACGTCTCAGTAAACAAAAGGAGAGAGCACTCCCGGTATGTGCTATCATAACGGGAGATAGCCGCTAGCTCATCTAACTTTCCCAGTATCGACCGTACATTTCCCATGACAACAGATGGAAGGGAGGGTCTGTACCTTATATTTTTTGTCCTCCGCCTTACTCCAGCCCGGCAGCCGCGGCGTTTTCGCCTCAGTTCTCTCGGTATGTCGAGTTTTTCCAATGGGACCGGGTGGCGGTTGAATGCTAGCAGCTGTTCTCTGCTGTATCGTATCCTGCTATAAACAGTGGCTCCGTCCACCAGCTCAGGAGACATTTAGGACGATCTGTGTGTCCGTGATATAAGTGGGGTGAAAAAAAAAAGACGGATCAAAAGAGAGAGGAAGGGAAAAAGACTCGGAATCGAGCCGCTGTTGCAAAAGGCAGCCGACTGGTGTGGCGCCGAGAGGGAAAAAAAAAAAAAAAAAAAAAAAAAAAACATCCCTTGTCCAGTATGTCCACTATCCCTCCTCTGTACATGTCCAAACCATCTCAGTCTTGCCTCTCTTATTTTGTCTCCAAACCACTCAAGCTGGGCTGTCCCTCTGATATATTCATTTCTAATCTTGTCCCTCCTAGTCACTCCCAGTGAAAATCTTAGCATCTTCAACACTGCCAGCTCCACCTCTTGTCTTTTTGACAGCGTCACCCTCTCCAAACCATACATCATAGCAGGTCTCACTGCCGTCTTGTAAATCTTCCCTTTCACTCTAGCTGCTATCCTTCTGTCAAAAATCACTCCTGATGCTCGTCTCCACCCACTCCACCCTGCCTGCACTCTCTTCTTCACCTCTCTTGTGCATTTTCCATTGCTTTGGATGGTTGACCCCAGGTATTTAAACTCATCTACTTTCACTACCTCTACTCCTTCCATCTTCACTGTTACACCTGCCTCCTTCTCATTCACACTGATGTATCCTGTCTTGCTTCTACTATCATAACTCTTCTCTCCAGAGCATACCTCTACCTCTCCAGGTTCTCTTCCACTTGCTCCCTATTCTCACTACAGAGCACAATGTCATCTGCAAACATCATGGTCCACGGAGACTCCTGCCTGACCTCATCTGTCAGCCTGTCCATCACCATGGCAAACAAGAAAGGGCTCAGAGCCGATCCCTGATGTAATCTCACCCCCACCTTGAATCCATAGGTCACTCCTACAGCGTACCTCACCACCATCTCACTGTCCTCATACATGTCCTGCACCACCCTCACATACTTCTCTGCCACTCCTGACTTCCTCATACAGTACCACACTTCTCTTGGCACCCTATCATATGCTTTCTATAGATCCACAAAGACACAGTGCAACTCCTTATGACCTTCTATACCTCTCCATCAGCACTCTTAGAGCAAACATTGCATCTGTAGTACTCTTTCTTGGCATGAAACCGTACTGCTGCTCACTGATTGTCACCTCTCCTTTTAACTTTGCTTCAACAGCTCTTTCCCCTATCTTCATAGTGTGGCTGATCAACTTTATACCTCTGTAGTTACTACAGCTCTGAGCATCACCTTGTTCTTGTTACGAAAACACTTCTCTACTCCTCAGGCATCCTCCCACTCTCCAAGATTGTGTTAAACAGTCTGGTTAAAAAGTCCACAGCCATCTCTCCTAAACATCTCCATACCTCCCCAGGTGCGCCATCTGGACCAACCACCTTTCCATTTTTCATCCACTTAAAAGCTGCCCTCACTTCTACCTTGCTAATCCTCGGGACTTCCTTGTTCACCATCTTTCCTTCATCCATCCTCCTCTCTCTCGCTCATTTTCTTTATTCATCAGCTCTTCAAGGTACTCCTTCCACCTTCTCAACACACTCTTGTCATTTGTTAGTACATTATCATTTCTGTCCTTAATCAACCTAACCTGCTGCTCATCCTTTCCAGCTTGAGCTGTGTCCAGCTAATGGATACAAGTCCTTTTCTCCTTCCTTAGTGTCCAGCCTCTCATACAACTCACTATATGCCTTTGCCTTTTTCCACCTCTCTCTTTGCTGTGCGCCTAGATCCCAAATACTCCTGTGTACTTTCTTCATCTCCCTCACTATCCCACTTTTTCTGTGCCAACCTCTTCCTTTGAATACTTTCCTGTACCTCCTCATTCCACCACCAATTCTCCTTGTTTTCTTTCCTCTGTCCACTGGATACACCACATATCTTTCTATCCGTTTCCCTCAATACTTATGCTGTACTTTCCCAGTCGTCTGGTAACTATAGTGTGCCCAATGCATATTACAATCTCAGAATTTATTCCAGCTAATCTTACGCCGATTTTCAGTTTGTATCTCCTCTCATAGCTTTGAGAAAACCTCCACAAAATATATATTAAAACGTGCGGCTCGATCTGGAGATTTGTGCTTGTATTTTTACTTCAGCGTTTTCGCTCGGTGTCCGAAATATTAATGAATGCCCCCCCCCAAAAAAAAATTTTTCCCATTAAAAATGAATGGGGTTGTCAAAGATTGCATTTTTGACCCTCTAAACGTTAACCAAAACACCATTTTATTTGCACACACCTCAGACCTGCTGAATCCAACTTACTCCAGAATTTCTCTTTCTCTTTTACCTGACATCCAACTTGTGGTGCATGCACACAGACAACACTCAACATAACACCTTTGACTTCTAGCTTCAAAGGAAATAAATATAAAGGAATAGTAAACCCTGACAAGGTAGCATATGCACATCCATGTTGTATACACTTATGCACATGGAACAGCGGAAAAAGTTTTAAAATTCTTCTGAATATTTGCAGCATGATGTTGCCTAAAGATAAGTGAAATCACGTAAACGCAGTTCATATAAAATCCCAGTGAGACAATGTGGTGCTCTGGCACTCCAAACAACAACAATATAATAATAATACTGCATACAGTAATAATCATCAGTTAGATAAAAATCCCTCCAAAAAGGAAAAAGAAAATCTGATCCTGACAGTATATCAGTTTTACTAACATTTAATTACCTCATTCTCAATACACAGACACCTTCCCTTAAGGTGAGTACTAAAAAAAAAAAGGCAATGTATTTTTCCCCTCAGCTACTGTCTGTCATGACAACATCTAGATCCTCAAAATGGGTAGGCTTATTGTTCAAATAATGGCAAATGAAAGAAAAAATATATTTCTGAAATGTACAAAATTCAGTCCACAGACAGGACATCAAAAAAAAAAACATTGGGTGGATTTGTCATCCTCCTGTCATCTCTTCTGCTCACCTGTGAAGCAGAGATGAACCTTAGTATCCATCCATCTTCTACCGCTTTTCCGGAGGTCCGGGTCGCGGAGGCAGCAGTTCAAGCAGAGAAGCCCAGACTTCCCTCTCCCCAGCCACCTGCTCCAGCTCTTCAGAGGGGATACCAAGGCGTTCCCAGACCAGTTGGGAGACATAGTCTCTCCACCGAGTCCTGGGTCTGCCCCGGGGTCTCCTCCCAGTGGGACGTGCCTGAAACACCTCAAGTGGGAGGCGTCCAGGAGGCATCCTAATCAGATGCCCGTACCACCTCAACTGACTCCTTTCAATGTGGAGGAGCAGCGGTTCTACTCTGAGCCTCTCCCGGATGACTGCGCTCCTCACCCTATCTCTGAGGGTGAGTCCAGCAATCCTACGGAGAAAGCTCATTTCAGCCGCTTGTATCCGCGATCTCGTTCTTTCGGTCATTACCCAAAGCTCGTGACCGTAGGTGAGAGTAGGAACGTAGATTGACTGGTAAATCGACAGCTTTGCCTTAGAACTAAGCTCCCTCTTCACCACAACAGACCGGTACAACGTCCGCATCACTGCAGATGCTGCTCCAATCCGTCTGTCGATCTCTCGCTCCATTCTCCCCTCACTCGTGAACAAGACCCCAAGATACTTAAACTCCTCCACTTGGGGCAGGAGCCTGTCCCCAACCTGGAGAGGACAATCCACCTTTTTCCGGCTGAGGACCATGGACTCGGACTTGGAGGTGCGGATTCTCATCCCAGCCGCTTCACACTCAGCGGCAAACCGTCCCAGCAAGAGCTGTAGGTCATTGCTGGATGAAGCCAACAGGACAACATCATCTGCAAACAACAGAGATGAGATCCTGTGGTCACCAAGCATGACACCCTCCATTCCCTGGCTGCGCCTAGAAATCCTGTCCATAAAAATTATGAACAGGATCGGTGACAAAGGGCAGCCCTGGCGGAGTCCAACTCTCACTGGGAATGACTCCGACCGAGTGTTGGCAATACGAACCAAACTCTCACAACGGTCGTACAGAGACCGAATAGCTCGTAACAACAAGCCCGATACCCCATACTCCCGAAGCACCCCCCACAAAAATCCACGAGGGACGCGGTCAAATGCCTTCTCCAAGTCCACATAACACATGTAAACTGGTTGGGCAAACTCCCACGAACCCTCGAGAATTCTCGAGAGGGTAAAGAGCTGGTCCGATGTGCCACAGCCAGGACGAAAACCACATTGCTCCTCCTGAATCCGAGGTTCAACCAACGGCCGGACTCTCCTCTCCAGTACCTTGGCATAGACCTTCCCAGGGAGGCTGAGGAGTGTGATCCCTCTAAAGTTGGAGCACACCCTCCGGTCCCCTTTTTTAAAGAGAGGAACCACCACCCCGGTTTGCCATGCCAAAGGCACTGCCCCCGACCTCCACGCAATGTTGCAGAGGCGTGTCAACCATGACAACCCAACAACATCTAGGGCCTTGAGGTACTCAGGGCGAATCTCGTCCATCCCCGGGGCCCGGCCACCAAGGAGATTTTTAACCACCTTGGCGACCTCAGCCCCTGTGATAGGCGAGTCATCCCCCTCGTCCCCAAACCCTGCTTCCACTGTGGAAGGCGTATCAGTGGGATTGAGGAGATCCTCGAAGTATTCCTTCCACCGCCCGGCGATGTCCCCAGTCGAAGTCAACAGTGTCCCATCCGCACCATACACAGTGTGGACGGGGAGCTGCTTTCCCCTCCTGAGCCACCGGACAGTTTGCCAGAATCTCTTTGAGGCCGACCGAAAGTCTTGTTCCATGGCCTCACCGAACTCCTCCCATACCCGGGTTTTTGCTTCAGCAACCACCCGAACTGCACTCCGCTTGGCCTGCCGGTACACCTCAGCTGCTTCGGGAGTCCCACAAGCCAACCAAGCTTGATAGGACTCCTTCTTCAGCTTAATGGCCCCCCTCACCACTGGTGTCCACCACTTGGTTCGGGGGTTGCCACCACGAGATGCACCGACCACCTTGCGGCCGCAGCTCTGGGCCGCCGCTTCAACAACCTTAGTATGTCAGTGATTAAATCCTGGCCTGTACCTGAGGTAGCATTGAGAAATAAAGGCAAAATCTGGTCAGATTTCTAAACCCACTGGAGACCTGTCAGCTTAGTGATGGAAGCCCACATGAAAGCATTTTTTTAAACAATTATTTTGTTTATTTATATTATATGACTCCATCCATCCATTTTCTACCGCTTTTCCGGAGGTCAGGGTCACGGAGGCAGCAGCTCAAGCAGAGAAGCCCAAACTTCCCTTTCCCCATCCACCTGCTCCAGCTCTTCAGAGAGGATACTAAGACGTTTCCAGGCCAGCTGGGCGATGTAGTCTCTCCAACGTGTCCTGGGTCTGCCCCACGGTCTCCTCCCCGTTGGACGTGCCCAAAACACCTCAAGTGGGAGGTGTCCAGGAGGCATCCTGATCAGATGCCCATACCACCTCAACTGGCTCCTTTTGTTGTGGAAGAGCAGTGGTTCTATTCTGAGCCTCTCCTGGATGACTGAGCCCCTCACCCTATCTCAAAGGGTGAGTCCAGCAATTCTACAGAGAAAGCTCATTTCAGCTGCTTGTAATTGCGATCTCATTCTTTCGGTCATTACCCAAAGCTCATGACCATAGTTGAGGGTAGGAATGTAGATTGACCAGTAAATCGACAGCTTTGCTTTAGAGCTCAGCTCCCTCTTCACCACAACAGCCCGGTACATCGTCCGCATCACTGCAGATGCTGCACCGCTCCGTCTGTCAGTGTCACGCTCCATTCTCCCCTCACTCGTGAATGAGACCCTGAGATACTTAAACTCCTCCACTTGGGCCAGGAGCTTGTCTCCAACCCAGAGAGGACAATCCACCTTTTTTCCGGCTGAGAACCCTGGACTCGGACCTGGAAGTGCGGATTCTCATCGCAGCCACTTCACACTCGGTAGCAAACCATCCCAGAAGGACCTGCAGTTTATTGCTTGATGAAGCCAACAGGACAACATAATCTGCAAACAGCAGAGATGAAATCCTGTGGTCACAGAGCATGACATCCTCCAGTTCAATTCAATTCAATTCAATTCAACTTTATTTATATAGCGCCATTTCACAACAACAGTCATCTCATAGCACTATCAACTGTAGGGAGGACCCCCACAGTTGCAGAAAGACCCCAGCAATCAGGCGATCCCCTGTGAGCAAGCACTTGGCGACGGTGGAGAGGAAAAACTCCCTTTTAACAGGAAGAAACCTCCAGCAGAACCAGGCTCAGGGAGGGGCAGTCATCTGCTGCGACTGGCTGGGGGGTGAGGGGATAGAGAAGAAGAAAAGAACAGACATGTAGAGAGCAAACAGCACGATGGGGTCTCAATCTATGGGAGAGAACAAACAAATGTTAATGACCAGCAAAAAAAAAAATATTTCATAGAGAGTGAGGAAAGGAGTGAGGCCCAGTGCATTACTGGAGGTCCCCCGGCTGACTAAACCTATTAGCAGCATAACTAAGGGAGGGTTCAGAAAACACATGATCCCTCCCTAATTGTAGGCTATATCAAAAAGGTAGGTTTTAGCCCTATTCTTAAAAACAGAGATCGAGTCTGACTCCCGAATCCAGATTGGCAGCTGATTCCACAGGAGAGGAGCTTGATAACTGAAGGCTCTGCCTCCCATTGTACTTTTGGAGATTCTAGGTATTACAAGTAAACCTGCATTTTGGGAGCGTAGTGCTCTGTTAGGATGATACGGTAGTATCAGATCTTTTAAATAAAAAGGAGCCTGATTGTTTAGAGCTTTGTAAGTAAGAAGAAGGATTTTAAACTTAATTCTAAACTCTATGGGAAGCCAATGAAGGGAGGCCAGAACCGGAGAGATATGATCTCTCTTTCTAGTACCTGTTAAAACTCTTGCTGCAGCATTTTGGATCAGCTGAAGACTTTTTAAAGATGTTTTAGGACAACCTGATAATAAAGAATTACAATAATCTAATCTCGAGCTAACAAAAGCGTGGATCAGCTTCTCAGCATCACTCTGAGACAAGATGCTCCTAATCTTGGCAATATTACGCAAATGATAGAAGGCAGTCTTAGAAACAAATTTAATATGTGAATTGAAGGACAAATCCTGATCAAAAATAACTCCAAGGTTCCTCACAGAGCTATTAAGAGAAAGAGTAACTGCATCCAAACTGAAAGTTTGATTTGGAAAGGAATTTCTAAGGTTTTTTGGACCAACAAGAATGACTTCAGTCTTATCTGAATTTAATAGCAGGAAATTACAAGTCATCCAAACTTTGATTTCCTTAAGACAGGCTTCTAACTTGGCTAATTGATTAGTATCATCTGGCTTCATTGACAGGTATAATTGTGTGTCATCTGCATAACAGTGAAAATGTATACAGTGCTTTCTAATAATGTTGCCTAACGGAAGCATATATAAACTAAAAAGGCTGTACCTGGATATCCTGGCCACAAAAATTATGAACAGGATTGGTGACAAAGGGCAGCCCTGGCAGAGTCCAACTCTCACTGGAAACGTATTTGACTGGGTGTTGGCAATACGAACCAAACTCTTGCAGCGGTCATATAGGGACCGGATAGCTCGTAACAACGAGCCCGATACCTCATACTCCCGCAGCACCCTCCACAAGAGACCATGAGGGACGCGGTCGGATGCTTTCTCCAAGTCCACAATACACATGTGGACTGGATGGGCAAACTCTCACGAATCCTCAAGGATTCTCATGAGGGTAAAGAGCTGGTCTGATGTGCCACGGCCAGGACAAAAACCACATTGCTCCTCCTGAATCCGAGGTTTGGTCAGCAGTCAGACTTTTCTCTCCAGTACCCCGTCATAGACCTTCCCAGGGAGGTTGAGAAGTGTGATCCCCCTAAAGTTGGAACACACCCTCCGGTCCCCCTTTTTGAAAAGAGGAACCACCACCCCAGTTTGCCATACCAAAGGCACTCTCCCCAACTTCCATGCAACATTGCAGAGGCATGTCAACCATGACACCCGTACAACATCCAGGGCCTTGAGGTACTTGGGGTGAATCTTGTCCACCCCCATGGCCTGGCCACCAAAGAGTTTTTTGAACCACTTCGGCGACCTCAGTCCCTGTGTTGGGTGAGTTATCCCCCTCGTCCTCAAGCCCTGCTTCCTCTGTGGAAGGTGTGTCAGTGGGATTGAGAAGATCCTCAAAATATTCCTTCCACCGCTCAACAATATCCCCAGTCGAAGTCAGCAGCACCCCATCCACACCATACACAGTGTGGATGGGGAGCTCTTTCCCCCTCCAGAGTCGCCGGACAGTTTGCCAGAATCTCTTTGAGGCCGACCGAAAATGTTGTTCCATGGCCTCACCAAACTCCTCCAACACCCGAGTTTGTGCTTCCACAACCACCTGAGCTGCGCTCCGCTTGGCCTGCCAGTACACTTCAGCTGCTTCAGGAGTCCCACAAGCCAGCCAAGCCTGATAAGACTGCTCCTTCAGCTTGATGGCCCCCCTCACCACTGGCGTCCACCACTTGGTTCAGGGGTTGCCACCACGAGATGCACCAACAACCTTGCAGCCACAGCTCTGGGCAGCTGCTTCAACAGTGGAGGTGGAGAACATGGCCCATTCAGACTCCATGTCTCCAGACTCCCTCGGAATGTGGTTGAAGTTCTTCCGGAGGTGGGAGTTGAAGACCTCTCGGACAGGGGCCTCAGCCAGACGTTCCCAGCACACCCTCACTATACGTTTAAGTCTACTGGGTCTGAGTGGCATCCTCCCCTACCATCGGCTCCAACTCACCACCAGGTGGTGATCAGTTGACAGCTCTGCACCTCTCTTTACCAGAGTGTCCAAGAAATGTGTTCGCAGGTCTGATGACACAATAACAAAATCGATCATCGACCTGCGACCTAGGGTGTCCTGGTGCCAGGTGCATATATGGACACCCTTATGCTTGAACGTGGTGTTCGTTATGGACAAACTGTGGTTGGCACAGAAGTCCAATAACTGAACACCACTTGGGTTGTGATTGGGCAGGCTGTTCCTCCCAATCACCCCCCTCCAGGTTTCACTGTCATTGCCCACGTGTGCATTGAAGTCCCCCAGTAGAACACTGGAGTCTCCAAGAGGAGCACTCTCCAGCCCCCCAGTCAGAGACTCTAAAAAGGGAGTATGACTGTTGTGGGAGTAAAGGGGAGTAACATATGACTGTTACGGAAAAATACTTGGCAAAAACAAAAAGATATTGAGAAAAAAAGACAAAAGCACATTGTCCACATAACTTCTAGCTATATCTCTCCATGCAAGTTATTTTGATTTTATTTGTCCAGATTTGAACTAGTATCTGTTTATAAACAACACATGTAGGGCAGTGCTATGGTGGAGTGGTTAGCACTGCGGCAGCACAGCAACTCACCCTTGGCCGGGGGATCCTGGGTTTGATCCCAGCCCCCAACCAACAGTAATCTGTGTGGAGTTTGTATGTTCTCCCCGTGTCTGCGTGGGTTTACTCAGGGATTTCTCCAGTTTCCTCCCACATGCCAAAAACATGAAAGTTAGGTTAGTTGGCATCAAACTGGGGATTCTGCATTGTCCTTAGGTATGACTGTGAGAGTGAAGGGTTGTCTGTCTCTCTGTGTTGGCCCTGCGATGGACTGGGGATCTGTCCAGGGTGTACCCTGCCTCTCGCCCAAAGACGCTGGGATAGGCTCCAGCCCCCCCGCGACCCGAAAAGGATTAAGCGGAAGAAGATGAATGAATGAACATGTGAACCCAACGTTCTTGGAGAAATTCCAGTTGCACAGGAACCATGAAAATGGATCCAAAGTGCATTTTTTCCCACAAATTTTGTGTGTGTGCATTCAAGGTACGCATACAGTAGATATAAAAAGTCTACACACCCCTGTTCAGATGTCAGGTTTTTGTGATATAAAAAAATGAGAACATGATAAATCATTTCAAAACTTTTTCCACTATTAATGTGACCTATAACCTGTATAACCCAATTGAAAAACAAACTGAAATCTTTTAAGGGGAAAACTAAAAAACTTGCAATAACCTGTTGGCATAAATACACTACCGTTCAAAAGTTTGGGGTCACTTAGAAATTTCCTTATTTTTGAAAGAAAAGCACTTTTTTTCAATGAAGATAACTTTAAACTAATCAGAAATACACTCTATACATTGCTAATGTGGTAAATGACTATTCTAGCTGCAAATGTCTGGTTTTTGGTGCAATATCTACATAGGTGTATAGAGGCCCATTTCCAGCAACTATCACTCCAGTGTTCTAATGGTACAATGTGTTTGCTCATTGCGTCAGAAGGCTAATGGATGATTAGAAAACCCTTGTGCAATCATGTTAGGTCTGCAATGCTGTAATTGCTGCAAATGAAGGATTCTTTGACGAAAGCAAAGTTTAAAGGAAAAAATTATTATTTCAAATACAAATCATTATTTCTAACCTTGTCAATGTCTTGACTATATTTTCTATTCATTTTACAACTCATGGTGGTAAATAAGTGTGACTTTTCATGGAAAACACAAAATAATTGTGTGGGTGACCCCAGACTTTTGAACGGTAGTGTATACACACCCTTAAACTAATAATTTGTTGTAGCACCTTTGGCTTAGACCTTCCCAGGGAGGCTGAGGAGTGTGATCCCTCTAAAGTTGGAGCACACCCTCCGGTCCCCTTTTTTTGAAGAGAGGAACCACCACCCCGGTTTGCCATGCCAAAGGCACTGCCCCCGACCTCCACGCAATGTTGCAGAGGCGTGTCAACCATGACAGCCCTACAACATCCAGGGCCTTGAGGTACTCAGGGCGACTCTCATCCACCCCCAGGGCCCAGCCACCAAGGAGATTTTTAACCACCTTGGTGGTCACCCCTGTGATAGGTGAGTCGTCCCCCTCGTCCACAAGCCCTGCTTCCTCTGTGGAAGGCGTATCAGTGGGATTGAGGAGATCCTCAAAGTATTCCTTCCACTGCCCAACGATATCCCCAGTTGAAGTCAACAGCGCCCCATCCGCACCATACACAGTGTGGACAGGGAGCTGCTTCCCCCTCCTGAGCCGCCCGCCGGACAGTTTGCCAGAATCTCTTCAAGGCCGACCGAAAGTCTTGTTCCATGGCCTCACCGAACTCCTCCCATACCCAGGTTTTTGCTTCAGCAACCACCCGAGCTGCACTCCGCTTGGACTGCCGGTACACCTCAGCTGCTTCGGGAGTCCCACAAGCCAACCAAGCCTGATAGGACTCCTTCTTCAGCTTAATGGCCCCCCTCACCACTGGTGTCCCCCACTTGGTTTGGGCATTGCCATCACGAGATGCACCGACCACCTTGCGGCCGCAGCTCTGGGCTGCCGCTTCAACAACAGAGGTGAAAAGTCCACTGTAAAGACAGGCGACTCCCCCCCCCCCCCCCCAATATTTCTTTTATCTATAAAGTAAGCCTCTCCCGAAGATCAGTTTTGGAGTTCCATCTATCTAGGAGCAGTCTCAGAGCAAATATCTGAATATTCTGTACAGCTTTTCTTCTGGACTGCATCAGTGCTTTTTATTAATTAAAACTTTTTTCATAAACATGCAATTTTATTATGTAAACATGAATGAAAAAAGTTTTGCTAGATTTTCAAATGCATTCATCTGAACTTTTTTGCTCAATTTTGTAATTTTTTTTTTTTTTTTTGGCGGCGGGGGTGGTCATCAGGTTGGTAATCTTATGAATTTTGGAGATTTGTCTCCTAAATTTACATGAGGGGCAGCATGGTGGTGCAGTGGTTACAGTGGCAGCACAGCAAGAAGGTCATGGGATCGATTCCACCCTTGACCATCATGGGTTCCATCCCACCCCCAGACCATCGGTGACCCTTCTGTGTGGAGTTTGCATGTTCTCCCGGTGTCTGCATGGGTTTACTCCGGGTACTCCAGTTTCCTCCCACAGGCCAAAGACATGCAGGTGAGGTTAATTTGCATCAATCGGGGATTCTAAATTGTCCTTAGGTATGGATGTGAGAGTGAATGGTTGTCTGTCTCTCTGTGTTGGCCCTGCGATGGACTGGCGATCTGTCCAGGGTGTACCCTGCCTCTCGCCCAAAGATGCTGGGATAGGCTCCAGCCCCCCCGCGACCCGAAAAGGATTAAGCGGTAGAAGATGGATGGATGGATTTACATGAGATCTTTTTGGTAATTGAAAATTATTAATCCAGGTAAATCAAATAGTTCAGTGCAGCCCTACTGCAGTGGAAAGGAAAAAAAAACATGTGAAGCCTTTGGAATTGCCTGGTTTTCTGCATTACTTTCTTCTGAAATGTGATCAGATTTACATCTAAGCCCCAAGTATAGACAAACACAATGTGATTAACCTAATACCACACAAACAATTATATTTCATGTTGTTAGGGGTCTCTGTACTCATTTTTGTGGAGGTTTCCACTTACATTCCATGACACAAAGTATTTACTCTGGAAATATTAAGTCCAGCACCAAAGACTTATAAGCTTTTTTTTCTCCAAGTTCTTAACTTAATTGTATGGTGAAAGTTCTCCATGACTCTTGATTACAAAAATCTTCTTAAAATCAGTGAAACTGATTTAACCCATAAAACCAACCACTGTCTCTTATTCAACAGAGTAACCCCCCACCCAAAGCCCGCAGCTATTCTATGGCATCTCAAGGCAGTGGCAGCTCTCCTATGTCCATGCGCAGGCCCAGCCAAAACCCCACCTCCTTATTCGGATGGTCGCAGGTCCATAAGGGTTCATCTGTCTATTCTAGCAAGAGGTCCCTGCTGCCAGACCACCTGACGAATGCCAGAGAGGTACTTCCAAGATTTTGTATTCTATAGGAGATGATTTAAGTGGACTGCAACAATTTTGTGTTCATCTCAAGAAAAACTCCCTTTGATCCAGCTAAGATGCAACAAGACTACTACCATGAACATCTGGCCTAAATACAGATAATAATACACTACTCACAAAAAGTTAGGGATATTCAGCTTTTGGGTGAAATTTCAGGATGCACCGAAAATGCACTATAACCTTTACAGGTGAACTTAATTTGACCTTCTCTAACCTTTTGAATGCACAAGTCCAACTATTCAGTGTTTCAGTACTTTTTGCATAACTTGCTGTTCTTTAACAAGGTGCTTAACAGCAAAATTTGCAAAAGGTGTTTGATCCATGAATCGACCAATAAATTTTATGGTTCAGTTAGAATTGGTATTTAAACAGTCCTGTTCATCATGCTGTTCACATTTTGACATCATGACACTGAGACAACACCTATCAAGAGTCACAGAAAGGCATAGAAGTGGATGTCCTTTGGCCACATCCCACGCTGATGATGCATCATTGTGAACAGTACCCTGCAGAACCGGATGATGAATGCCACTCAACTCCAGGCACATTTAAGGGAGGTGAGAGGAACCCAAGTGTCACGTCAAACCATTTGAAACTATTTACATCAGCGTGGTCTGCGTGCTAGACAACCTGCAAGGGTACCTGACCACACCACCAGGCACAGGCGTCATCGTCTTGCATGGGCCAGGGAGCATTTATGCTGGACAAGGGACCAGTAGGCCTCAGTGCTGTTCTGTGATAAAAGTTGATTCACTTTGAGCAGAAATGATGCCTGCCAACAATGTTGGAGACATCAAGGACCCCGGTTACATAGTCACGAGTAAACTGATTACTGGAGTAAACTGATAAAGGTAATAAACGGCTTATGGCGTTTACATGCACCGAGTAAACTGTTTATTGGGCAAATAAACTAGGTGTGTTAATCCATTTTCTCATAAACCGATAATGGCCTTTAACTGATAAAGGTAATCGGCTTACTCTGTTTATATGAGAGTTTGAGTAATCAGGTAACTCCAGAAAGCTGATTATAATCTGTTTACTCATGACCATGTAAGCATGGTCAAGGAGAGCATTATGCATCAGACACTGTTGTCACCAGATGAGCCTTTGGTGGTGGTGTTGCAATCTGGGCAGGTGTGTCTAGTCAATCCAGAACTGCCCGACACCTTGTGAATGGTACAGTGACAGTCCAATACTACCTGAATAGCATCATTAATCCAGTCATGGTGCCCCTGCATGAACAACACAGGCCTAAGTCATCTTCATGGATGACAATGCTCAAGCTCATCGAGGTAGCATCATTAGGGAGCGGCTGCTGGATGCTGGGGTAGCGCAAATGGAGTGGCCTGCACTTTCTCCAGACCTGAATCCCATGGAAAACCTATGGGATCAGCTGACTTGCCGTGTAGAGGCTTGTAACCCTGCATCCCACAACCTCAATGACCTGAGGGCCACTGTAGCGATGTAGCTTGAGGCCGGAGGCTTTTAATCAATTTTCCATTTTATTTCAAATCCTTGCAGGTAATAAAACGACACCGACATCAATAATCCAATGACACGATCTTCAATGATCCACAATGAAAATCTCTCAGCCATTAACAATCAACCACCACCTGTTATATACTATCAGAGATAATTAGCGTTAATTAGGACAATACCATATCCCAGGTAAAACAATAACATTTTCCTTTTTCCCCACACATACCCATTAATACCTAAAAGTCCATAATACTTCCCCCAGCTATAAACAGAATAAATATAAATAACACATAATAAATACTATAAATAATTCACTAAATATTTTAATCCCCTATTTACAATTTTAAATCTCCCCTATAACTCACCATCGCATGCTTCCTTCCTGCTGGTGTCCTTTAAAAGGCATTCAACCTCTGACAGAGTCTTTTGCCCGGACACCCTCAGGAAGCATGTTGGCAAAGGTATGTGAATTAATAATTATCAATTGTTTACCCCAAATAATTAACCCAACAATTATCTCACAAAGGCATTCAATTAGTCAAAGACAGATACAATAATGCGCACTTTACAAACCATCAAATTGACATTTACAATACCACACAAATAATACAATCACATATATAATAGACCATAACAGTGGTGACACTCCATCGTCACATTTCCTCCCTCCTTTTCCCAAGAGTACAGTACTCTACGAGTCATGTACTCTTGAGAGACTATCTGCCACAAGGTTAGTTTTCCTTGCCACATACCGAACAGTAAAATTATATGGCTGAAGGGACACATACCACCCTGTGAGACGACTGTTCATGTCCTTCATCCTGTCCAACCACTGTAGGGTCCGATGATCTGTTTCCAACACAAAATGATGCCCCAATAAATAGTATCTCAGAGACCTTATTGCCCATTTCATGGCAAGACATTCCTTTTCTACCGTAGAGTATCTCGTCTCCCGGTCCAACAACTTACGGCTCAAGAACAGTATTGGGTGTCTCTCTCCCCTCTCCTCCTGGAGAAGTACTGCTCCAATGCCAACTCCTGAAGCATCTGTCTGTAAGATAAATGGGCGAGCAAAATCTGGACTGTGTAGAACCTTCTCACCAGAAATGGCACTCTTCAGATCCTCAAAAGCTCTGTCACACTCCTCTGTCCATTTTACCCTATTAGGTGCTGAAGCCTTAGTGAGGCCAGTCAAAACTGCTGCTCTTTCAGCAAAGTGGGGAATAAACTTGCTGTACCATCCTACCATTCCCATGAATGATCGTATCTTCTTTTTTGTAGTGGGCACAGGGTAGGTCCGGATGGCATCCACTTTACCTACTCGTGGTCTAATGACCCCCTGACCAACCACATGTCCTAGGTACTCCACCTGCTGTTGTCCGAACGCACACTTCCGTGGATTAATCGTCAGTCCTGCCCTCTTAATTAACTGAAGGACCTGCCTAAGATGTACCAAATGTTCTTCCCAGGTCTGACTATAGATGACTACGTCATCCAAATAGGCAGCTGCAAAATTTGATACCTTTCTTAATACTTGGTCCATGAGCCGCTGAAAAGTTGCAGGTGCCCCCTGAAGGCCAAATGGCATAACCCTGAATTGGAAACTGCCATAAGGTGTTTTAAAGGCTGTAAGTTCTTTTGTTTCCGGTGCCAATGCCACCTGCCAATACCCCTTGCATAGGTCCAGTGTAGAAATAAACCTAGCCCTGCCCACTTTCTCTAACAGTTCATCAATCCGGGGCATGGGGTATGACTCAAACTTAGACACTGAATTGAGATATCTGAAGTCAATACAGAATCTCAAAGAGCCATCCTTTTTGGGTACCAGCACAATCGGGCTACACCACTCACTGACTGACTCCTCGATCACTCCCAGCTGCAACATCAAATCAATCTCCTGCTTCATCTTTGGAACCAATCGCTCCGGGATCCTATAAGATTTCCTACGTGGAACAGCTTCTTCTTTCAAATAAACTCTATGACGTACCAATGTGGTGAAACCAGGTCTCTCCTGAAACAATTCTGGATCTAACAGTGCCTCTAATTCTCTCTGCTGATCCACTCCATGCGGTGAAAGGGCTGTCACGGCTGAGAGTAGTTCTCCTGCTCCCAGACCTGGCCGACAGAAAAACCTCCGCCAGACGAGCAGCGTCCTCTGCAGTCTTCGGGTCCCGCTCTTGTATCCAGATTCCCAGTTCCGGGTTCACCATCCGCAGAAACTGTTCCAAAATTATTAGTTCCATAATGCCTTTTATAGTTGAGGTCTCTGGTTTAATCCATTTATTAAACTGGTCTTTTAAACGAACATACAGTTCACGAGGGGTTTCGTCCTGATAAACGTCCAGGGACCGAAACCTCCTCCTATGTGTCGAACGTTATCTCATATTTGCTTAAAATCGCTTCCTTCAGTTTTCCATAATTGTTTGTGTCAGCAATATCCATCAGTACATATGCACTCCGTGCTTTACCTGTAAGCAGAGGAGCCAACTGAATAGCTCACTCCTCTTCATGCCAGCGGCAGACCGTAGCGATCTTCTCGAACGTCGCCAGGTAGTGCTCAATGTCATCCTCGGGAGAGAGCGGGTTCAGCCTGGGCTCGTGGTGCGTTCGCGTCCTCCTCGGCTGCACCTGCAGCGGCAAATCATCCTCTGGCGGGCCGACCCGACTGGCCGTCACCCTGGGGTCTTCCCCCAAAGCACCGTCGTCACCGCTGCGTTCAGCCCGGCTTCCACACTCCTCTCTCAACTCCATAACTTTCAACTGAATCTGACGAATTTGATCATTCATGGTCTGCCACTTTTGCTCCTGAAGAGCTGCTTCCTCCAATCTCTGACGGTCTCCGACAGTCAGTGAACGTACCATGGACTTCACCAAGCTCGTCAATTCTTGCAGCTCGTTTAGTCCACTGGCTCCCTGCTCCTCAGTTGCCATACCTGCGTCACCGTCAAATTGTTCCTCTTGCCTCACTTTCCTTCTGGCCATCGCTCCTTCCGTTCCGTGGTCTTTCACCACTTCCACCAAACGTTATGACGTCCTGGGAACGGACCACCGCTGCCACCAAATGTTGCGATGTGACTTGAGGCCGGAGGCTTTTAATCAATTTTCCATTTTATTTCAAATCCTTGCAGGTAATAAAACGACACCAACATCAATAATCCAATGACACGATCTTCAATGATCCACAATGAAAATCTCTCAGCCATTAACAATCAACCACCACCTGTTATATACTATCAGAGATAATTAGCGTTACTTAGGGCAATACCATTTCCCAGGTAAAACAATAACATTTTCCTTTTTCCCCACACATACCCATTAATATCTAAAAGTCCATAATACTTCCCCCAGCTATAAACAGAATAAATATAAATAACACAGAATAAATACTGTAAATAATTCACTAAATATTTTAATCCCCTATTTACAGTTTTAAATCTCCCCTATAACTCACCATCGCATGCTTCCTTCCTGCTGGTGTCCTTTAAAATGGCATTCAACCTCTGACAGAGTCTTTTGCCCGGACACCCTCAGGAAGCATGTTGGCAAAGGTATGTGAATTAATAATTATCAATTGTTTACCCCAAATAATTAACCCAACAATTATCTCACAAAGGCATTCAATTAGTCAAAGACAGATACAATAATGTGCACTTTACAAACAATCAAGTTGACATTTACAATACCACACAAATAATACAATCACATATATAATAGACCATAACAGTGGTGATACTCCATCGTCACAGCCACCCATCAAGAAGAGTGGAATGCCATGCCTCAGCAGACAATAAGTCAACTTGTGAACAGCATGAGACGTTGTCAGGCTGTAATTGATGCTCAAGGGCACATGACAAGTTATGGAGACATTGACATTTTTTGTTGTGGTAAACCCACCACTGTTGTTGGCTTTTGTTTCAATAAATTGTTAGAGATGAAGAAATCACCATTGCATGCTTCTACTTAAATGTCCTACTTTCATGAAATAATATCACTGTAGAGTGAGCTTTTTATTCATTCATTCATTCATTCATCTTCTTCCGCTTAATCCTGATCGGGTCACGGGGGGGCTGGAGCCTATCCCAGCATCTTTGGGTGAGAGGCAGGGTACACCCTGGACAGATCCCCAGTCCATCGCAGGGCTAACACAGAGAGACAGACAACCATTCACTCTCACAGTCATACCTAAGGACAATTTAGAATCCCCAGTTTTGATGCCAACTAACCTAACTTGTATGTTTTTGGCATGTGGGAAGAAATTGGAGAAATCCCAGAGTAAACCCACGCAGACACGGGGAGAACATGCAAACTCCACACAGATCACTGTTGGTCAGGGGCTGGGATCAAAACTAGGATCCCCCGGCCAAGGGTGAGTTGCTGTGCTGCCGCAGTGCTAACCACTTCTACACCGCGCCACCCATTGAGCTTTTTACATTTTCCATAAATTTCACCCGAAAGCCGAATATCCCTAACTTTTTGTGAGTAGTGTGATTATAAAGAGCACTGTTGTATCTTTAAAAATGGCAGCTTATGGCGTAATTATGGGACAAGCACAGGATTATATGAGCTTTAAAAATTGCTGTGAGGCACCTAGCAGAGAGCGGTCTAAATGGCAGACAGTTTAAATTTGGCTGTTGGTAGAGATTTTGATTATTAAACTGATGGTTTTGAAAAGTGGTTCTGTGGCTATAAAAAGTCTACACACCCCTGTTCAAATGCCAGGTTTTTGTGATGTAAAAAAATGAGACCAAGATAAATCATTTCAAAACTTTTTCCACCATTAATGTGATCTATAACCTGTACAACCCAATTGAAAAACAAACTGAAATCTTTTAAGGGGGAAAATAAAAAAACTTGCAATAACCTGTTTGCATAAATATGCACACCCTTAAACCAATACTTTGTTGCAGCACCTTTGGCTTTTATTACAGCACTCAGTCTTTGTGGGTAGGAGTCTATCAGCATGGTACATCTTGATGTGACAATATTTGACCACTCTTCTGTGTAAAAGTGCTCCAAATCTGTGAAATTGTGAGGGCATCTCCTGTGTACAGCCCTCTTCAGATCACCCCACAGATGTTCGATCAGATTCAGGTCTGGACTCTGACTGGGCCATTCCAAAACCTTAATCTTCTGGTGAAGCCATTCTTTTGTTGATTTGGATGTGTGCTTTGGGTCATTGTTGTGCTGAAAGATGAAATTCCTCTTCATCTTCAGCTTTCTAGCAGAAGCCTGAAGGTTTTGTGCCAACACTGACTGGTATTTGGAACTGTTGATAATTCCCTCCACCTTGACTAAGGCCCCAGTTCCAGCTGAAGAAAAACAGCCCCAAAGCATAATGCCGCCACCACCATGCATCACTGTAGGTATGGTGTTCTTTTGGTGATGAGTGTTGTGTTTGTCCCAAATATTCCTTTTGGAATTATGGCCAAAAAGTTCAACCTTGTTTTCATCGGACCATAACACATTTTCCCACATGTGTTTGGGAGATTTCAAATGTGTTTTGCAAATTGTAGCCGGGCTTGGATGTTTTTCTTCGTAAGATAAGGCTTCTGTCTTGCCACCCTACCCCATAGCTCAGACATATGAAGAAGACGGGAGGTTGTTGTCACATGTACTGAACAGCCAGTACTTGCCAGAAATTCCTGCCACAGTTCTTGGTAATGCCACTGTTATGCCATATTTTCTCCACTTGACGTTGACTGTCTTCACTGTGTTCCATGATATATTTAATACCTTGGAAATTCTTTTGTACCCTTCTCCTGACTGATACCTTTGAACAGTGAGATCCCTCTGATGCTTTGGAAGCTCTCTGCGGACCATGGCTTGTGCTGTAAGATGTGACTACAAAAGTGACTGCAAAAGTGCTGCATCAATGTGAATCCAATAGCAGGTGGGGGGGGGTCTGGAGGAGGTGCAGTTTGATCAGGCTGTCTGGGATGATGGTGTTAAAAGCTGAGCTGTAGTCCACAAAGACCATCCTCACATAGCTCCTTGGGTCCTCCAGGTGGCTCAGCGCTCTGTGGAGTGGTGGCGATGGCATCTTCTGTACACCAGTTCTCCCTGTAGGTGAACTGGTGCGGGCTGAAGGGGGGGGAAAGGCAGTCCCTGATGTGCTGGGACACCAGTTGCTCAAAACACTTCATGACTACAGATGTGAGTGCTATGGGTCTGTAGTCATTCAGGCTGTCAGTTGTGAACTTTTTGGGCATAGGGGTGATGGTGGAGGCCTTCAGGCAGGAGGGGCGGTGGCGTGCATCAGGGAGAGGTTGAACAGCTTGGTGAGGATCCCTGCCAGCTGGTCCGCATATGTTTTGACCACCACTCTTGGGATGCCGTCTGGACCGGCAGCTCTGCGGAGGTTCACTGCTCTCAGTTGCCTCCGGGGGGGGGGGGGGGGGGGGGGAGACGAGTCTGGGGGGGAGGTGTGCTCAAACCGGGCAAAGAAGCTGTTAAGCTCATCTGCCAGAGTGAGGCTGCTGTCTGATGTTGGATGGCCCTGGCCCCTATAGTTGGGGAGGGCCTGGATGCCTCTCCACATCTGTCGGGGGTTGTTGTCTGTGAGGAAGCCCTCCACTTTCCTCCTATAGGCGATCTTAGCAAGTTTTATGCCTCTTCTCAGGTTGGCTCTAGTAGTGCTGTACCGAGAGCTGTCCCTCTGTCTGAAGGCTGCATTGCGGGCTCTGATCAGAGCCTGGACTTCACTGGTCATCCAGGGTTTGTGGTTTGGAAAGACCCGGATGTGTTTGGTGACTGTCACATTTTCTACACAGCATTTGATGTCGAAAAGGACAGACTTGGTGTAGGAATCCAGGTCCTGCTGTTCAAAGATACTCCTATCAGGGCAGGCAAAGCAGTCTTGTAGCTGGAGGAGAGCATTTTCAGGCCAGGTTTTAATTATTTGTTTGGTTGGGGGGGGGGACTCTTCCTGAGGGGGGTGTAGGCAGGTATTAGAAGCAGAGAGAGGTGGTGTGA
Organism: Pholidichthys leucotaenia; assembly: GCA_020510985.1. Lineage (NCBI taxonomy): Eukaryota > Metazoa > Chordata > Actinopteri > Cichliformes > Pholidichthyidae > Pholidichthys > Pholidichthys leucotaenia. Next base: position 35,121,044 of record CM035845.1, on the reverse strand, counting down.
TTGTCCAAGGTGGAAGAGGGGGGTGGCTCTGTAGGCGTGCTTAATGTTGCTATAAACATGATCTCGTGTTCTTTTCCCTCTTGTGGGACACTTAACATGTTGGTGGAATTTGGGGAGTACAGTCTTTAAATCTCCCGCAATAATGTGGACTTCATCGGGGTGATCTCTTTGCTGCCTGCTGACGATGTGCTGGAGGTAATTGAGTGCTCAGCTAACGTTAGCGTCTGGAGGCACGTAAACGGCTGTTACAATTACTGCATTTAGCTCGTGGAGAAGGTTAAAAGGCCTACACAGGAAGGACATGGCCTCTAAGTCCAATGAACAGTGGCTTTGAATTATTCTGCTGTTATTACACCAAGTCTGAAGCACATAAACACAGAGCCCTCCGCCCCTTCCCTTACCAGAATCAGCATTGCGGTCGAAACGGTGTGTAGTTTGGTCATGTAATTCCACAGCGGTGTCAGGAATGTGTGGGAGCAGCCATGACTCAGTTACAATCAGAATACAACAGTCCCGGATGTAGCGGTTGTAGGCGATCGCTGATCGCAGCTCTTCCATTTTATTGACGAGGGATCTGGCGTTGGTGAGAAAAATTGAAGGTAACGGTGGTTTGGTGCATAGTTTGTGCAGCTGGGCACGGAGGCCAGCCCTGCAGCCTCGTTTCTGCTTTCTCTACCGTCGTCTACGCCGTTTGCTGGGCATAACGAACCACGGGGTGCCCAGGGGTCTGGCGATCTCCTCAGGGATGTGGTAGTGATTACTGATTGTTATTATTATTGTTATGTCGTTATATAATGTAGTCATATTGTTTTTGCTGTTGTTTCTCTGTTAATAATAATAATATTGATAATAGATTGCATTTATATCGTGCCTTTCATTCAGATTTTCAGGAAAGGTGTATAATGGCACACTGAATACATGATTAGAGTTTGGTGATGATCTCAAAATGCATACCTCTGCCAAGGCTCTTATCATCTCACAGAGTGTTCACAACAATATTCCAAAACTGCTGGATGGATTTGGATGAAATTTTCACCAGAGGTGGCCCTTGGCCCAGAAACGAACTCATTAGATGTTGGAGGTGATCTGTGAGTGCATACCTCTGCCAAGGCCCTATCTCGCAATGTACAGATGGATGGTGATATGAGTGGACAAAGGGACGGAGGGGAGGACAAAGGGAGGGAGGGATGGAGCCTTGGCAGAGGTATGCGCTCTCTGCCCTCTAGTTAACATATAAAAAAAGTTGCTGTTTTTTCATATACTGAATAAAACATGATCATATTCCTCAATGATTTATTGTACCATTTGCATTTTTTTTTTTACTACAGACAATGCCATTTTTTGTAGTTTAGCAAATTTTGCACTTTATAGTGTATAGTACAGGGTTTCCTCTGGTAACAACATTGCTTGGTGGCGGCCCGCCGCGCCAGAAATTTTACCGCCACCCTAAGGCGGTATGAATTTATTAAGAAAAATATATGAAGCAATGACTTTTCGCAAGCACGCACACGAACAACGCACGTGGCTGTCATCCATGCAGAGTTTAGAAGCGCGCCGCTCACACGAGTTTCTCAGTCAGTCAGCAAACAGTGTCTCGCTAAGCGTAACTGTCCGACAGAAAGTTTATTAAAGTACTTTAAACGCAGAAAAAAATCATAAGAGGTATGTAAGCTTTTGCGTTTATCATGATTTTAACTCGCTGGAAATGGGAGCAATAATGGAAGAGCGCTTAGTTAAGAGATGTGGTTAGAATTCATATGCAGCCGGCTTCATATGAAGGGAAAGGCAAGGGGGACTGATGAATTGCTGAGGATATACAGTATTTCACCAGCCACTATAATAAGTTATTGTTCTGTAGGAATTGCAGGAATGAAAAAACTGGTAATTTCTCTCTTTTCTCGCACGAGCAGGCGTGCCGATTTTATTCTCCAGCGGCAGTGACAAAAAGCAAAAAACGCTAGCTGTCATTTCACTCTAAACTGAGGTCCTTCAGCGGCTGCCTAGAGAGGTGCCTGATGAGAAAGCCTGAGCACACAACTGTAACTGCCTAAACAGATCATTCTGTACATGAACACATATTGTGGTGAATTATGTCTTTAGAGTTCGCTACAGTTCCCTATTACATATGTACCTGGCAGGTTAAGATGACCGAAATTCACGAAGTCATTGACTTTAATCCGTCAGCAGCCTTCAGACAAACTAAACATGTCAACATTTGATTTCAAAATAAGGGAGGTTTTTCCTGCTGTCTGGGTGATGAGGAAATTTAAAAAAAAAAAAACAACTATAAATATAAAGAAATATTATAACAGAAATAACGGCATCCTTGGTCATTTAAGTTAATTTATTTCATTAAATACAATTTTATTAATATTTATTCTTTGTAATCAGAGTTAAATTATTGTTCTGTGCTGACTGTAAAGTTATGGTCAAAAATGTAAGTTGTTATAAGGAAAAAGTTTTTAAAAAATTACCACAGTCTGTTTCATATTTATCTAAAAAAAATACCTGTAATTTTATTTTAAAAACAGACAAAAATTAGTCATAAAAATAATCCACAAATTTATAATAAAGTTTCAAATGTACAAGAAAAGTCAGTTTTACAAGAGGAAATTACAAATTTGAGGAACATGGTTTCAACTTTAGATAGATTTACAGAGAAAAGTAGAAAACTATAATAAAATTGTTATAAATCTTTGAGAAAAACCTCAAACCTTCAAGACTGAAGTCATTACTCAAGTTTTTAAGTGGGTGCTCTTTGTACCCTTAACGCAATTAGAAATTTTTGGTTGTCTACTTGTAATTATTAATTTCAAAGCACTGCTTTTACATGAGTAGAATTTCTGGTTACTATACCCACCTGATCATATAATTTTTTTTTTGTGACTTTGATTTTTATTCATTTTTCATCATACATATTACATTCAGATCACAGTCTCTATATTTAAAAAAAGGAGCTAGAAGAAGAGAAAAAAAGGGGGGGACAAATGTTGGAGCATCAAGGTTTTAGTTTCCATCTCTTAATTCTTCTGGTTTTTCCAGTGTCTTTGGTTATTCTTTCAATTTCTGTTTCGTTGTTGCACTTTGTAGTGTGTCCATTTCCACCATTTTTTTTCATATTGTCCTTCTTGCATTCTTTGTCGATATGTTAGTTTTTCCATTAAACGTATATCCTCAACAATGTCTGTCCATTGCTCTTGGTCAGGAAGAACTTCTGATCGCCATTTTCTTGTGATTGTTTTTTTACATGCAATCAGCAAGATTTTAACTAAATATCTGTCCTCAGCCTGTATTACATTGTCTCTTTTAAGATCACATAAATACATCAAGTTACAGTTCATTGGTATATTATATCCTAATATCCTCTGTATTGTCACATGTATAGATTTCCAGAATGATGAGATTTTACAGCATTTCCAAAACATATTTGAGTGGTCTGCATTTTGAGCCCCACAGCCCCTCCAGCATATAGATTGGGTATTTGAATATTTTCTTTGGATCTGTGATGTAATGAAATAGCGAATCAGGTTTTTCCATCCAAATTCCCTCCATGTCAATCAAAAAAAAAAAAAAAAAAAAAAATCCAAGATGGCGCCGCGGATGGCAGCCACTGGCTTCTGCTCTCTGATGTTTTTGATCCACCTGCCAGTGGATCTCCAGCTTTCTGACTGACAGGTGGCAACAGGTGAAGCTAGGGAGATTTACATCCAGCTCCCGAAAAATTAGTACTGGCGCCCCCCAAGGATGTGTCCTTTCCCCACTGCTCTTCTCCCTCTACTCCAACGACTGCACCTCAGAGGACCCTTCGGTGAAGCTCCTGAAGTTTGCGGACGACACCACAGTCATCGGTTTGATCCGGGATGATGATGAGTCTGCATACAGGCGGGAGGTGGAGCAGTTGATCCTCTGGTGCAGCCAGAACCATCTTGAACTTAACCCAGCCAAAACGGTGGAGATGACTGTGGATTTCAGGCGACACCCCCCTTCATTCCCCCCACTCACCATCCTCAACAGCACAGTGTCCACTGTGGACTCCTTCAAGTTTCTGGGTACCACAATCTCCCGGAACCTGAAGTGGTCCTCCCATATAGACACTGTCCGGAAAAAGGCCCAGCAGAGGTTGTTTTTTCTGCGTCAGCTCAAGAAGTTTGATTTGCCTCAGGAGCTGCTGGTTGTCTTCTACACCGCCATCATCCAATCTGTCCTCTGCTTTTCCATCACTGTCTGGTTTGGATCTGCCACTAAACAGGACAAGACCAGACTGCAGCGGATCATTAAGTCTGCGGAGAGGATCATTGGTACCGACCTACCCTCCATTGAGAACTTATAGTGCTATGAGATGACTGTTGTTGTGAAATGGCGCTATATAAATAAAGTTGAATTGAATTGAATTATATCGGTCCATAACCAGGAAACGGGCGGGAAACATCTGTGCTGACCCATCACACCCCGGCCACAAACTGTTTGAACTTCTATCTTCTGGTTGTCGTTACACATCACTGAAGGTCAAAACCACCCGTCACAGGAACAGTTTCTTTCCTCAAGCCATCACTCTGATGAACTCCTAACATTCACCTAGTCCTACCCGTTGCTGTACTCATGACTTTTCATCCATTATTACATTGCACATAACTCTCACACTGCTTTTTACTTCATTCACATTATATCACTGAATCTGAGTTCACATTGAAATACTGTGTGACTGTATGTTTTTTCGTATATTTCTGCAAAGTGTGGTTAGTCTGAGTAAATAACTGCATATATTCCTGTATATATTTGCATCCTTTTATAGAAACGTGGACAGACTGTAATTTACTGTACATACTCTGTTGTCATTGAATCCTTATTTAAATCTTATTTAAATCCTCCACCTGAACAACGAGAGCAAGTTTTTAGTTTTTAGCCAAAGTCAAATTCCTTGTATGTGTTGTGCTTACTTGGCCAATAAAGCTGATTCTGATTCTGATGTCCTTGAACTTGTTGATGTGTGTTGTGTTTTCCATGTTTCTTGCCAGTTTTCTTCTGTTATGTTTAAATTTAGCTCTTTCTCCCATTTCTCCTTTATATAGTTACTTGAATGTTTGTTTGCCGTAAGTTTCTGATATAGCTTTGAAATAATTCTTATTTTATTTCCTGCATACGAGCTTAAAATGAATTGTATAATCTCGCTCACATCTGTGTGGAGGTTATGCCTAATCTTCCTTATATAATAATCTCTCATTTACAGATATCTGAAGAATTCAGATTTTTCTAGTTTAAATTTTCTTCTCATGTTACAAAACTCCTGAAATTTTTTTTTCCCCATATTGCCCCATGCTGTGATTCCCTTGTTCACCAGATTTTTGTATCCCCTACCTTGCTTTGCCGGTTCAAACTGACTGTCAAATGCTACCAATTTCAATAGTTTTATGTCCTCCTTTATATTATACTTTTGTACTATTTTATACCACAATTCCAAAGTAAATTTAGTGATTGGGTCTATTTGTTTGATTTGCTTATATGCATTCTTATCCCCTATTATGCTTTGTACTGGGAGTCCCTCAATTTCCTTTTCCATTTCTTTCCATTTTGCCTCGTATCCTCCGTTGCACCAACATATGATATATCTTATTTGTGCTGAGTAGTAATATTCCTTTAGACTCGGTAGGCCCATGCCTCCTTTCTCTTTTGGTATTTGGAGAGTTTTATATTTCACTCTTGGCTTTTTACCTCCCCAAACAAATCTCAATATCATCCTGTCCCACTTTAGCCTGTTTTCCACTAGCCCAGCACACCTCGGTACGGCTCGATTCACTTCAATACGGCTCGGAATGCTTCTGTCTCCATTAGCACGGTGTTGTGCTTGTGCTGTGATGGTTTGTTAGGAGGTTTTAGAAGCGGGGCAGCAGCAGATTCTCAGCGAGGCGGGGCCACACTCCCGTGACGTTACGCACCCGACTGAGTCCTTATTTACACGAGACAAAAAAGGATCCAAGGATTATTGCCTTGCTCGCTCTGTGGATTTATCTCACAATTAATTTTATCTCATAATTAAGCTGCAACAACACAAGTCACTTTTGTTTTGAATTAACTGCCAAATGACCTAGAAATAATGAGCTGAAACTTGTTTTTATTCGTATTAAATAATGAGACGGTGGCACACTGTCCAACACCAAATTATTATTTTTTACATCCTAGGGCATTTTGGATGTACTGAATTAAAAAAAATCATGTTTTTCACCTTCAGGTCAACGTTTGGAACAACAGTATTATTATTTTCCGTTTAGATGATGCTACACTCCTTCTAAAGTATTGTAATTCTCTGAATTTGGAATGCCGATAGAACATTCAATTTACATATACTTACTTTTTTTACCTACTTTGACTTGTAAGCTTGATCAGTCTCTCCTGCTGCATTTTAAAGTCCAACTGTGCAACTTCTTATAAGTTAACATAAAAAATGTACCCAAAGTTTAGAACTGGATCATGTGGGGCTAATTTTTTTTATGATATTTCAATAAAAAGAACAGAAAGCTTACAAAAACATTTTGTTTTTTGGTCTAGTTAAAAATTACATTACCTTTACAATGGTTGACCCCTGACAGGAAGATCAGCATCATTTTGATCAGATTAGGCAATGGAATTTCTATGTAATTATACTGTTTTATAATTCAGTGTTATAACAGACAAACCACACTTTCCAAAACAATTCCATTTTATTATATACAAAATATTAAAAGAAAAAAAAAACTTTGCAACACAACATGAAGGTTAATCGACATTTTATACACGCCGACCACGGAGTGTCTACACCAGCTTCCCAAACTGGGTCACGACTCGGATGAATGAAGCGTCTCTGCCAGCTGTGGGTCAGGAAGGCTCGGTTGAATAATCCGTGTGGGCTGTCGCGGCGGACGCGTGGGATGATTCTACAAGGAAAATGCACACAATAAAATACAGCACGAAAGTGCAATATATACAGAAAAGACAATAGTTTTTAACAAGAATACATAAGCTTATTTCAGCGTATTGTTCACATGAATAATTAAAATAAAAGCTTTAGTCCGCAGTGTGCTGCAATAAAGCAGCGATCCATCCACAAATGAACAGCTTTTTTATTGCATAAATAAACTGAGCGTCTTACCGAATATATTTGCGAAAAAACGCACAATAAAAAAAAATTAAAACTCACCGTTAAAGGACTCCGATGTCGAGACCTCCCGGTATATTTTTTCATTCCGGGCGGCTCCGTCTAACTCGCGCTGCATACGTTCGTCTGACAATGCAGTGAGCAGACACTGCACCTCCTTATTGGTCCATGGAACACCCTTATTACGTGAAGCCATTTTTGATAGAGAATAAATGAAAATAGCACAGCAATACACTGAAAAGAAACCGCCAACAGTGGTTGCGTGCTGAGTAAAGGCGGTCGTGAAGATTCTTTTTTTTTTTTTTTTTTTTTTTTTCAAAAACTTTATTGAGAAGGTCGTGAAGATTTGGTAGATGAGGAGGAGGAGAGGGGCGGTTACAACCTGACCAATCAGCGCCGGTTATGACCTGACCAATCAGCGGCGACCAGTCTGTTAACGTCACAACACGGCACAGCTCAGCACTGCTGTACCCTGCCCTGGAGTGGGGCTGAGAATCGTGGCTGTTAAACCGTGTTGGGGCTTGTGGAAAAGCGTACAAAGCGTGCTGAGCCGTCCCGTGTCGCGCTAAAGCGTGCTAGTGGAAAAGGCCCTTTTGAGAACTGGGCACCAGGAATCTCTGTTGGTAGAGCCTGGAAGAGGTAAAGCAGTCTAGGTTGTATGCTGATTTTGACTGTCTTAATTTTCGAATTCAGATCCATATTTAAGATTGACCATCTATCACTATCTTTTTTTTATTTCTTGTTCTAGCCTATCATAGTTTGCTTTATAGATTTTGCTTAAATCTTTAGGTATGTTTACTCCAAGGTATTTTATTTCTTTTTGTTTCCAGTTTAGTTTGATCTTATCAGTTATCTGGTTTAAAGGGTTATAGTAGAATGTCAGTATTTGTGTTTTTGTTATGTTTATCTTGTATCCTGATAATTTTCCAAAATTTTCTATGAAGTCCATCATTTCCATTATTGATTCATCTGGTTGTTCAAGGTAAACTATAATATCGTCTGCAAACAGCCCAATCTTGTGTTCCGCTCCCTTTATTGTTACACCTTTTAATTTCTTATTTTGTCGCATCACTTGAGCCAGTGGCTCTATGAACAGAGCAAACAAGGTGGGCGATAGGCAGCATCCCTGCCTAGTTGATCTTTGTATATTTACTTTGTCTGTTAAGCTACCGTTTATCTTGATTCTTGCCACAGGTTTTTGATACAGTGTCTTTATGCATTGCACTGACTTTTCGTTAAATCCAAAGCGTTCCAGCACATTATATAGGAACATCCAATTAACCCTATCAAATGCTTTTTCTGCGTCTAAACTCATTATTACTGCGCTTTTCTTTTCTTTATGTATTTGATTAATTATGTGTATTGTTCTCCTGATATTATCATGTGTTTGGCGTCCCTCTATGAAACCAGTTTGATCATCCTCTATCAATTTCGTCAAGAATGTCTTTATTCGTTTACAGATAATTGTTGTATATATTTTATAATCCACATTTAATAAAGAGATTGGCCTATAGTTTCCACATTGTTCCCTATCTTTCCCTGGCTTTAAAATAACTGAAATAATTCGTTCCATGATGGAGGTATTTTGTTGTTGTTTAATGTCCAATTAAATGACTTTAGGAGCTGTGGCGTGAATTCTTCTATAAACAGATTATAAAACTCAGAGGGGTATCCATCACTACCTGGTGATTTACCATTTTTTAGTGACTTAATCACATCTTTAATCTCCTGTGTTGTTATTTCTGCTGTTAGCTTTTCATTTTGTTGGTTTCCTATTGATGGCAAGTCCAATGTGCATAGAAATTTTTTAATATCCTTAACATTTGTCTCATCAGGTTGCGAGTATAGTTCTTGATAGAATTTATGGAATATTTCTTTGATGTTTTCTGGGGTAACTGTGGTTTTATTTGTGATGGGGTCCTTAATCTTATATACATTATTCACTGTTTGTTGTTTTCTTAACCGTTTTGCCAGCAGTTTTGTGGCCTTTGGCCCCGTTTCATAATATTTTTGTTTTAAACATCTATTTTTCCTTTCAGTTTCATCTATTTATATTTCTTTTTTCAGTTATTTTAAAGCCAGGGAAAGATGGGGAACAATGTGGAAACTATAGGCCAATCTCTTTATTAAATGTGGATTATAAAATATATACAATTATCTGTAAACGAATAAAGACATCCGTCGAAAGTTTGGGGTCACCCAGACAATTATTTTGTGTTTTCCATGAAAAGTCACACTTATTTACCACCATGAGTTGTAAAATGAATAGAAAATATAGTCAAGACATTGACAAGGTTAGAAATAATGATTTGTATTTGAAATAATAATTTTTTCCTTCAGACTTTGCTTTCGTCAAAGAATCCTCCATTTGCAGCAATTACAGCATTGCAGACCTAACATGATTGCACAAGGGTTTTCTAATCATCCATTAGCCTTCTGACACAATGAGCAAACACATTGTACCATTAGAACACTGGAGTGATAGTTGCTGGAAATGGGCCTCTATACACCTATGTAGATATTGCACCAAAAACCAGACATTTGCAGCTAGAATAGTCATTTACCACATTAGCAATGTATAGAGTGTATTTCTGATTAGTTTAAAGTTATCTTTATTGAAAAAAAGTGCTTTTCTTTGAAAAATAAGGAAATTTCTAAGTGACCCCAAACTTTTGAACGGAAGTGTATATTTCCATGTATATAGGATTATGATCTGATATTTCTGCCCCTCCAATCCGACAGTTTCTCATCCTGTGTCTGTCACCTTCATTCATAAGGAAGTAATCTATTCTAGAGTGTACTTTATGGACTGCTGAATAATGTGTATAGTCTTTTTCGAGTGGGTGCAGGTCCCTCCATATGTCTACCATACCCATTTCTGCCAGTGAGGTTCTTATGAACTTTGTTACATGTTTTTTTTGTCTTCTTAACACTTGTTGTGTCAACTTCATGATCCATGACAGCATTTAAGTCTCCTCCACAAATTAGGACTCCTTCACTGTGTGTTGCTATGAGATCAAACAGTTGTTGAAAAAAACCCTTGTCACTTTCTGGTGGGACATAGATGTTCACTAATGTGATCTGCATACCATCTATTCTTCCCTTTATTATTATATATCTGCCTTCTTTATCCTGGATTTCTTGTTCACATTCAAATTGTATTTTATTTGAAATTAATATCATAACCCCCCTTTTAGTTCCTCCCTTAAATGAACTGTAGTAGGAGTTCTTATAGCCAAATCTCTTTAGTTTCTCATGTTCTGTCTTGTTCAAATGTGTCTCTTGCATAAATATAATTTCGGCTTTTTCCTTCTTGAATTTTCTTACTATTATTTCCATTTTAACAGGTGAGTTCAGACCATTCACGTTTAATGTCATTATCTTAAGATTTTTAACCATATTCATGTTTTTCCATTTTTTTAACTTGTGCTCCTAACCCCTTTAACAACAACACTAATACATATATGTATAAAAACACATTAATGAATCTCGACCTCCGTACTTTGGGCCTTTCTTCTGCCCACTGGTCCCTGTTGGTGGGTGGAGGGAATGTCCTCACCGAGTGAGGGGCCCCCCCTAGACCTGTAGTTACTATCCAAGTAACAGTCATTAGTCTAGAAATGTCCAACAAAAATCACTTTAACCTCTCCTAGCCGTTTGTTTCTCTTTTACCTTGTCTTCTTGGCCTTCATTTCTTCTGTGCCCTTCTTAATCTTTGTTATAATCTAGGCTTTCCATTGAAAGCCTTGCAGTTTTTCCTGGGCTCGGTGCGCCACGTCCGTCCCCCGCCCTCTGCCGCTCACTTGCCTCCACTCCGGCTGTCTCGATGTGCTCCGTGCCGCCGCTGCTCCAGCCGCTTCCTTGGGTACGCTCACCACAAAGCCTCACTCCGTCATGTCCCGCGCTGCCTCTCTGGCCGTGTTGTAGGTTTTCACGCCGTCCTCCCAATGAATTCTCATCTTCGTTAGCGGCGTTTGGAGTCTAATTTTTTTCTCTTTCAGCATTTTTTTAATGTTGGCATATTTCTTTCGCTGCTGCACAATTTCTGTCGGGTAGTCATGGTTAAAGAATATCTGTTTGTTGCCAACTCGTATCTTTTTTTTTTCCACATGTGTCAGGATTCTTTCCTTTATGTCGTATTTTAAAAAGTTTACCACAACTGACCTGGGTGTAGAGTTTGGGTTCGGGTTCTGTGCCAAGGCTCTGTGCACTCGTCGGATCTGCAGGTCTGTTTCATCGGGCAGCTCAAGCTCTTTTTTTAAGAATTGATCTATGAATTTCGTCACCGAGTTGCCTTCAGTGACCTCCGGAATCCCGAAGATGCGTATATTGCTCCGCCTGGACCTGCTCTCCAGGTCGGTTATTTTTTCCTGCATCCTCTGTGTTTGTGCCATTAGGGTTTGCAGCAGCTCGCTTGCCTCGGTCTTCCAGTCTTCCAAATCTGATATTCGAGCCTGTGCTTCTGCCATACATGCCCATTGAGTGCGCAGCTCCTCCATGGTTTCTGCTAGCTTGCGGTCCATTTCTTTTCGGAGACCCATAATTTCCTCCTTCATCTCCTTTTTCAGTTCTTCCTTAAGAGCCGTTAAATCCTGTTGGAGTTGTCGCTTGAAGTCTTTTATGTCCTTACTTATATTGGCGAAGCCAGTCTTCATAACATCGAGGTTGGCGTCCTCCATTTTCTCTGTTGTAGTCACCTCGTTTTTTTGGGCCTCGTGTTCAGCGATTTCTCCAGCGTTGTTGAAGAGGGATTCTTTAGTTTTACCCTGCTTTTGTCTGTGTGCCCGGGTTCTTCGTGTTTTCATCCCTTGGTTTATTGATCTATTTATGTCGAGTTGGCCATTTACCAAAGATTTTTAATCCGACTAGAGAGAGCTCTCTGTTTAAGCATTATGCCTCTCCGCCATCTTCCCGGAAGTCCTGCTCATATAATTTAAGTATGCATAGTACATTACTATTATGAATGTTTCTTTTCCTTCCCTACTCTCTCAATGGGGAAAAAAAGAAACACTAGAATAAAAATACAAAAAATACATATATTTTTGTCATTTATGTAAACCATGACAAAAAAATCCTACAGGACAAAACATGACACTTGATATTTTGTAACCTGTTTGTATACCACCATAGACAGAGAGAGAACCTGAATTAGACAGAGCTCAGACAGGGCAAGATGAGACAGAAGAGAGGAGCCAAGGAGAGGGAAGTGTTCAGGCAGAGGAAGGAGAAAAGGATAACGCCACTAAAAAATCTAAACACAGGATGTCTGGGTGGGACCCCAACTGGCCCAATATTCAAGCCTTGGTTGTACAGTACTTCAAATGGTAAGTTCCGTAGACAACGTTACTGTGTAAAATTTTAAAAAGAAATAAATAGTATAAAATTAATATATTCCGGTATGTTTACTGCCCCCCCCCCCCGGGGAAAAATGTTGCCACCGCGCCAAGGTCTTTAAGCCAGAGGAAATACTGCACAAGTACAACTGCATGCAAAAATATGGCCATCCCTTGACAAATAGCATAGCAGGTGACACAGGTGGGCGGCACGGTGGCGGAGTGGTTAGCACTGCGGCAGCACAGCAACTCACCCTTGGTCTGGGGATCCTGGGTTCGATCCCAGCCCCCGACCAACGGTGATCTGTGTGGAGTTTGCATGTTCTCCCCGTGTCTGCATGGGTTTACTCCGGGATTTCTCCAGTTTCCTCCCACATGCCAAAAACATGCAAGTTAGGTTAATTGGCATCAAAACTGGGGATTCTAAATTGTCCTTAGGTATGACTGTGAGAGTGAATGGCTGTCTGTCTCTCTGTGTTGGCCCTGGGATGGACTGGCGATCTGTCCAGGGTGTACCCTGCCTCTCGCCCAAAGATGCTGGGATAGGCTCCAGCCCCTCCCGCGACCCGAAAAGGATTAAGTGGAAGGAGATGAAAAAAAAAAAAATTAAAATATTCTGGTATGTTTACCCCCCCCCCCCCCCCAAAAAAAAATGTTGCCACCACACCAAGATCCTTAAGCCAGAGGAAACACTGTAGTATATGCTGGTACAGTGTTTCCTCTGGTAACATTTCTGGGTGGCGGCCCGCATCGCCAGAAAAATTACCGCCACGCTAATGAGGAGATACGAATTTAAGAAAAATATATGAAACAATGACTTTCCGCAACCACGCACACGAACAACACACATAGCCGTCATCCACACAGTTTAGAAGTGCCCCGCCCACGCAAGCTTTCCAGTCAGGCAGAATGTCTTGATAACGTGACTGTCCGACAGAAACATGAGTTTATTAAAGTACTTTAAACATGGAAAAAAATCATAAGAGGTATGTAAGCACTGGCATTTATCATGGTTTTAACCCGCTGGAAATGGGAGCAATAATGGAAGAGTCGCTTAGCTAAGAGATGTGGTTAGAATTCATATGCAGCCGGCTTCATATGAAGGGAAAGGCAAGAGGGACTGATGAATTGCTGAGTATATATTTCACCAGCCACTACAATATTAATTTATGTTCCCTCTTATGTACCTGGCAAGTTAAGATGACAGAAATTCACCAAATCAATGACTTACAAACTACACACGTGGACAAAATTGTTGGTACCCCTCTGTTAATGAAATAAAAACCCACAATGGCCACAGAAATAACTTGAATCTGACAAAAGTGGTAATAAATAAAAATTCTATGAAAATTAACCAATGCAAATCAGACAATGCTTTTGAATTGTGGTTCAACAGAATTACTTTGAAAAACAAACTCATGAAACAGGCCTGGACAAAAATGATGTCACCCCTAGAAAAGATTGAAAATAATGTGACCATAGGGACATGTTCAACCAAGATGTGTCCTCTAATTAACATCACAGGTGCCTACAAACTTGTAATCAGTCAGTCGGCCTATTTATAGGGTGACAAGTAGTCACTGTGCTGTTTGTTGACATGGTGTGTACCACACTAAGCATGGACCAGAGGAAGCAAAGGAGAGAGTTGTCTCAGAAGATTAGAAAGAAAATTATAAACAAGCATGTTAAAGGTAAAGACTATAAGACCATCTCCAAGCAGCTTGATGTTCCTGTGACTACAGTTGCACATATTATTCAGAAATTTAAGATCCATGGGACTGTAGCCAACCCCCCTGGATGTGGCCGCTGGAGGAAACTTGATGAAAAATCGAAGAGACGGATAATATGAATGGTAACAAAAGAGCCCAGAACAACCTCTAAACACATTCATGGTGAACTCCAAGGTCAAGGTACATCAGTGTCAGATCGCACCATCTGTCGTTGTTTGAGCCAAAGTGGACTTCATGGGAGACGACCAAGGAGGACATCACTATTGAAAACAAATCACAAAAAAGCCAGACTGGAATTTGCCAAACTGCATGTTGACAAGCCACAAAGCTTCTGGGAGAATGTCCTATGGACAGACGAGACAAAACTGGAACTTTTTGGCAAGGCACATCAGCTCTATGTTCACAGACACAAAAATGAAGCATACCAAGAAAAGAATATTGTCCCTACTGTGAAACATGGAGGAGGTTCTGTTATGTTGTGGGGCTGCTTTGCTGCATCTGGCACAGGGTGTCTTGAATCTGTGCAGGGTACAATGAAATCTCAAGACTATCAAGGTATTCTAGAGAGAAATGTGCTGCCCAGTGTCAGACAGCTTGGTCTCAGTTGCAGGTCATGGGTCTTGCAACAGGATAATGACCCAAAACACACAGCTAAAAACACCCAAGAATGGCTAAGAGCCAAACATTGGACTATTCTAAAGTGGCCTTCTATGAGCCCTGATCTAAATCCTATTGAACATCTGTGGAAGGAGCTGAAACATGTCGTGTGGAGAAGGCACCCTTCAAACCTGAGACAACTGGAGCAGTTTGATCATGAGGAGTGGGCCAAAATACCTGCTGAGAGGTGCAGAAGTCTCATTGACAGTTACAGAAATCGTTTGATTGCAGTGATTGCCTCAAAAGGTTGTGCAACAAAATATTAAGTTAAGGGTACCATCATTTTTGTCCAGGCCTGTTTCAGGAGTTTGTTTTTTAAAATAATTCTGTTGAACCACAATTCAAAAGCATTGTCTGATTTTCATTGGTTAATTTTCATAGACTTTTCATTCATTACCACTTTTGTCAGATTCAAGTTATTTCTGTGACCATTGTGGGTTTTTCTTTCATTAAACAGGGGTACCAGCAATTTTGTCCACGTGTGTAAACGTGCCAACATTTGGATTTCAAAATAAGGGAGGTTTTTCCTGCTGTTGGGTTGGTGAGGAGATTTCTAAAAAACTATAAATAGAAATATTATAACAGAAATAACTGCATATTTGGTCATTTAAGTTAATTTATTTCTTTAAATATAATTTTAGTAATTACATTTCTTTGAATTCAGAGTTAAAGTTATTGTTCTATTCTGGCTCTACAAAATTATGGTCAAAAGTTTAAATTGTATGAGGGAAAAAAGTAAAAAATTGTCCACATTCTGTTTCAAATTTATTAGAAAAACAGTAATTTTATAATAATCTGCCTTTGTCCATCAGACAGGCCTCTTCACTGTCCAGTTTTAAAACTCCTCTTAAAACCCATTTTTATTCTCTGACTTTTGACCCAGTTTGAGACATTGATTTTATTTGTTCTTATTGTCTCTATTGTATGACTGTTGTTTTGTTTGTGCCGTTTTGTACTTCAGCTGTATTTTATTGATTTTATATTTTATTTATCGTTGATGTACAGCACTTTGTGTCAACTGTTGTTGTTTTTAAAAAGCTTTATCAATAAAGCTGGATTGGATTAAAAAAAGATAAAAATTAGCCATAAAATAATCCACATGTATAATAGTCTGAAATGTACAAGAAAAGTCATAATTTTACAAGAGAAAATTACAAATTTGAGTAAAAGGGTTGCAAATTTAGATATATTTACAGAGAAAAGTAGAAAACTATAAGGAAATTGTTATAAATTTTGGAGAAAAACCTCAAACCTTCAAGACTGAAGTCATTACTCAAGTTTTTAAGTGGGTGCTCTTTGTACCCTTAACTCAACTAGAAATTTTTGGTTGTCTACTTTTAATTATTAATTTCATAGTACTGCTTTTACATGAGTAGAATTTCTGGCTACTATACCCACCTCTGATCATATAATTTAAGTATGCATGAGTAAATTACTATTATGAATTTTTTCCCTTCTCTTTCCTACTCTTCGTCAATGGAAAAAAAGAAACATTAGGATAAAAATACAAAAAATACACATTTTGATTATTTATGTAAACCATAAAAAAAAAAAAAAACCCAACATGACACTTGGTATTTTCTAACCTGTTTGTATACCACCATAGACAGAGAGAGAACCTGAATTAGACAGGGCTCAGAGAGGGGAAGATGAGATAGAAGAGAAGAGCCAAGGAGAGGCAAGTGTTCAGGCAGAGGATCCAGGAGGGGTGAGAGCAGAAGAAGGAGAGAAGGATGACACCAGTAAAAAGACATCTGGGTGGGACCCCAACTGGCCCAATATTCCAATATTCAAGCCTTGGTTGTACAATACTTCAAATGGTAAGTTCCATTATGCAATATTGCTGTGCAAAATTTAAAAAAAAAAGTGTAAAATTAACACATTCTGGATACAATCATGTGATGTGTTTTCTGCCCCCCCCCCCCCCCGGAAAAATATGTTGCCACTGCGCCAAGATCTTAAAGCCAGAGGAAACACTGTGGTACATCTTAATAAATTACAGATGTCATGATTTTTTATGTTTGTTTATTTTAAAAACTGTTAATCATAAAATTTATCTTTTTTAGTTGCAGTGGGGCAAAAAAGTATTTAGTCAGCCACCAATTGTGCAAGTTCTCCCACTTAAAAGATGAGAGAGGTCTCCAATTTTCATCATAGGTATACCTCAACTGTGAGAGACAAAATGAGAAAAAAAAATCCAGAAAACCACACTGAAGGATTTTTAATGAATTAATTGGTAAATTCCTCAGTAAAATAAGTATTTGGTCACCTACAAACAAGCAAGATTTCTGGCTCTCACAGACCTGTAACTTCTTCTTTAAGAGGCTCCTCTGTCCTCCACTCGTTACCTGTATTAATGGCACCTGTTTGAACTCGTTATCAGTATAAAAGACACCTGTCCACAACCTCAAACAGTCAGACTCCAAACTCCACTATGGCCAAGACCAAAGAGCTGTCAAAGGACACCAGAAACAAAATTGTAGACCTGCACCAGGCTGGGAAGACTGAATCTGCAATAGGTAAGCAGCTTGGTGTGAAGAAATCAACTGTGGGAGCAATTATTAGAAAATGGAAGACATACAAGACCACTGATAATCTCCCTCGATCTGGGGCTCCACGCAAGATCTCACCCCGTGGAGTCAAAATTATCACGAGAACGGTTAGCAAAAATCCCAGAACCACACGGGGGGATCTAGTGAATGACCTGCAGAGAGCTGGGACCAAAGTAACAAAGGCTACATCAGAAACACACTACGCCGCCAGGGACTCAAATCCTGCAGTGCCAGACGTGTCCCCCTGCTTAAGCCAGTACATGTCCAGGCCCATCTGAAGTTTGCTAGAGAGCATTTGGATGATCCAGAAGAGGATTGGGAGAATGTCATATGGTCAGATGAAACCAAAATAGAACTTTTTAGTAAAAACTCAACTTGTCGTGCTTGGAGGAGAAAGAACACCATACCTACTGTGAAGCATGGGGGTGGAAACGTCATACTTTGGGGCTGTTTTTCTGCAAAGGGACTAGGACGACTGATCCGTGTAAAGGAAAGAATGAATGGGGCCATGTATCGTGAGATTTTGAGTGAAAACCTCCTTCCATCAGCAAGGGCATTGAAGGTGAAAATTGGCTGGGTCTTTCAGCATGACAGTGATCCCAAACACACCACCCAGGCAATGAAGGAGTGGCTTCATAAGAAGCATTTCAAGGTCCTGGAGTGGCCTAGCCAGTCTCCAGATCTCAACCCCATAGAAAATCTTTGGAGGGAGTTGAAAGTCCGTGTTGCCCAGCGACAGCCCCAAAACATCACTGCTCTAGAGGAGATCTGCATGGAGGAATGGGCCAAAAAACCAGCAACAGTGTGTGAAAACCTTGTGAAAACTTACAGAAAACGTTTGACCTCTGTCATTGCCAACAAAGGGTATATAACAAAGTACTGAGATGAACTTTTGTTATTGACCAAATACTTATTTTACCGAGGAATTTACCAATTAATTCATTAAAAATCCTTCAATGTGATTTTCTGGATTTTTTTTTCTTATTTTGTCTCTCATAGTTGAGGTATACCTATGACGAAAATTGGAGACCTCTCTCATCTTTTAAGTGGGAGAACTTGCACAATTGGTGGCTGACTAAATACTTTTTTACCCCACTGTATGTTAAAAAAACATTCACATTCTAATTTACTGAGATGCACTGGCAGACTGTTTTAACAGAAAAATAAATTGTGAGCTGTGTCATCTCTTGCATGTTAAACATTATCACAATACCCCGGCAATTCAGACAAACCCAGAACGATCTGGGCTCCCTCTATTGTCTGTTACCTCAGTGGTAACTTGACTCCGGTCTTCTGGCAGCGGGGATAGGTTTTTGCACTCATGTAGTCTTTTTCTTCGCTGCAGTCCGTTTGTTGATTTGAAGTAGGTGGGTGGACATTGGATTGTGCCATTGGAACTTGTTGGGATTCTCCTATCCCAGAAGAGCAAATTTTTTTTTCGCCCTGCACAGCGCATGCGCTCTGGGGACTTAGCGTCTTCTTGTGCTTTTTTGGTTGAAATGCGGCAGTGGGTGCACCCCCACCTGGATGGCAACGCCACTACATTTCATAGAATAAGCTCCCATTGAAAAGGACTGTGGAGTTATCAATTAATTGAGAACTAATTTAATTTGGTTGATAAATTCTTATTGACAGTTAATTGAAAGTCAGTTAATCATTAACATCCCTTTGCCAGAATAATGAGAGAGAGAATTTTTAATTTTTTTCTTCAATGTCAGAATTTTACATGCATCTCCTTAGTATTTGGTAGGATTGTCTTTAAACTGTATGACTTGGGTCATACATTTGGGATATCCTTCTACAAGCTTCTCAGAACAGTTTACTGGAACTTTGGTCCATTCCTCCAGACAGAACTAGTGTAACTTCAGGTTTGTAGGCCATCTTGCTCACACACGTCTTTTCAGCTCTGCCCACAATTTTTTTTTTATGGGATTGAGTTCAGGGCTTTGTGACGGCCACTCCAAAGCATTGACTTTGTTGTCCTTAAGCCACTTTGTAACTAATTTGGCAGTGTGCTTAGGGTCATTGTCCAGTTGGTATACCCATTTGTGCCCAAGCTTTAACTTCCTGGCTGATATCTTGAGATGTCACTTCAATATTTCCACATAATGTTCTTTCCTCATGATGCCATCTATTTTGTGAAGTACACCAGTCCCTCCTGCAGCAAAACACCCCCACAACATGATGCTGCCACCTCCATACTTCACAATTGAGATGGTGTTCTCAGGCTTGCAGACGTCCCCCGTTTTCATCCAAATCTAACGATGGTCATTATGGCCAAACAGTTTAATTTTAGTTTCATCACAGGACATGCCTTCAAAAATTAAGGTTTTTGTCCCTGTGTGTATTTGCAAACTGTAATCTGGCTTTTCACTGTGGATACTGACACTGTCTTACCAGCTTCAGCCAGCATCTTCACAAGGTCTTTTGCTTTTGTTCTGTTGTTGATACACACATCTTGCGCCAAAACACGTTCATCTCTGGGACACAGAACTAGTCTCCTTCCTGAGCGGTATGATGGCTGGACATTCCTATGGTGTTTATACTTGTGTATATTTGTTTGAACAGATGAACATGAAACCTTCAGCATCTGGAAATTGTACCCAAGGATGAACCAGATTTGTGGAAGTCCACAATTCTTTTCCTGATATCATGACTGATTTTTTTTCCCCATGATGTCACAGAAGGAAGCAGTGTGTTTAAGGTGTGCCTTAAAATACATCCACAGGTGTTTATTTATTAGGAGCCCCATTAGCTTCTGTCAAAGCAGTAGCTAATCTTCCTGGGGTCCTCAGAAGAAAGCAATGAAATATTAACATGAATATACATAAGAATACAATACAAGCACATCAAAACAATCACCGATTTACAAGAATAAAAATAAATGAATAAAGATGGAAAACCATATAAGTAAAGGGAGACCATACAGTATACTGTATAACAAACTCCGTAAATGAGTAAAAGTTAATAAATATTCCATATAATTCAGACACAAATAATTTGCCTAATAGGTGGTGTTTTGTCCCAAAAAAAGTTTTCAAACATTTTTTAAAAGCATGAATACAGGTTAAAACTCTGATATAATTAAGTAATTTATTTTATTCAATAAAAGCCCTGTAAAAATATAAGCATTTTAAGAAATTTGTATTCGGTTGGGGAACAAGTAAATTTCTCCTACTTGCCCAACGAGTGGGATATCTTTATGTCTGAGATTCCGTTAAATAGGGTGTGAATGCCAGAGGAGAGGTTAATGAAAAGGCTTTCTTTAAAAACAATTTGAAGCCTGAGTGGAACTTAGTCTCAATTGAGAGCCACTGTAGCCTTTTGTGCATTTCATTAATATTAGATGGTCTCTCCAGGATTTCGCAGGATTTTTTTTTTTTTTTTATTGTTGCAGTAAGTTCAGTTGCGGGGCTGTCCTTGGGGATTGCCTGAATCACGCACTGGCCCATGTCCAGACTGGAGATTCACAGCTTTAAAACTCATTGACAAGATGTAGTAGTGACTTTTACCTCTAAAGACATATAGACTGTTACAACACTAGCTGTAGTATTAGATTCACTCATTTTTTTGTGGTTTTACGGCATGTCTCCTCATGCGCACTCCCGAGACCTGGGTGCTTTCAGGCAGGCAGACGTTTTTCTACACAAACACTTAATGTATGCATGCCGTTATTACGGAGACTCGAGGAGATGTTCACCGGCAGACCTTGGGGAGACAGAGGAAGGAACAATGTGGGAAAACTCCCAGGTGAGTGTTTTGGTTTTTTTTTTTTTTTTTCCACAATATCTTTATTGAACCTTTTTTTTTTTTTAACAAACATGATACAAACAATCAAACACTAACACTAAAGTACTACAAAAAAAAAAAAAAAAAAATGCACTAAAAACACCAACAACCACCAACAAAATCAAGTCTTCAACAATGCTCCTCTGTTTAGTCTAGACAATCCAATACATAAGTATACATATTATGTTCACCAGTTTGGAATTTACAAGGTCCACACACATCATTCACCTTCTTCTTCAAGAATTATGTTTAAATTTTTTACATAATCAATAAAAGGTCTCCATATATTCTCAAACACAATTTCCTTTGATTTCAGTATATATGTTATTCTTTCTAATGGAAGGTTTGTTAACATCTGTCTTAACCACTGAGTCACATCTGGTCTATGAGTCTTTTTCCATAATAGTGCAATACATTTTTTGGCATTAAGCAAACTGAGGTCTATGAATGTTCTTTCATCCATCCATCCATCCATCTTCTACCGCTTTTCCGGAGGTCCGGGTCGCGGAGGCAGCAGTTCAAGCAGAGAAGCCCAGACTTCCCTCTCCCCAGCCACCTGCTCCAGCTCTTCAGAGGGGATACCAAGGCGTTCCCAGACTAGCTGGGAGACATAGTCTCTCCACCGAGTCCTGGGTCTGCCCCGGGGTCTCCTCCCAGTGGGACGTGCCTGAAACACCTCAAGTGGGAGGCGTCCAGGAGGCATCCTAATCAGATGCCCATACCACCTCAACTGACTCCTTTCAATGTGGAGGAGCAGCGGTTCTACTCTGAGCCTCTCCCGGATGACTGAGCTCCTCACCCTATCTCTGAGGGTGAGTCCAGCAATCCTACGGAGAAAGCTCATTTCAGCCGCTTGTATCCGCGATCTCGTTCTTTCGGTCATTACCCAAAGCTCGTGACCATAGGTGAGAGTAGGAACGTAGATTGACTGGTAAATCGACAGCTTTGCCTTAGAACTAAGCTCCCTCTTCACCACAACAGACCGGTACAACGTCCGCATCACTGCAGATGCTGCTCCAATCCGTCTGTCGATCTCTCGCTCCATTTTCCCCTCACTCGTGAACAAGACCCCAAGATACTTAAACTCCTCCACTTGGGGCAGGAGCCTGTCCCCAACCCGGAGAGGACAATCCACCTTTTTCCGGCTGAGGACCATGGACTCGGACTTGGAGGTGCTGATTCTCATCCCAGCCGCTTCACACTCAGCGGCAAACCGTCCCAGCAAGAGCTGTAGGTCATTGCTGGATGAAGCCAACAGGACAACATCATCTGCAAACAACAGAGATGAGATCCTGTGGTCACCAAGCATGACACCCTCCATTCCCTGGCTGCGCCTAGAAATCCTGTCCATAAAAATTATGAACAGGACCGGTGACAAAGGGCAGCCCTGGCGGAGTCCAACTCTCACTGGGAATGACTCCGACCGAGTGTTGGCAATGCGAACTAAACTCTCACAACGGTCGTACAGAGACCGAATAGCTCGTAACAACAAGCCCGATACCCCATACTCCCGAAGCACCCCCCACAAAAATCCACGAGGGACGCGGTCAAATGCCTTCTCCAAGTCCACAAAACACATGTAAACTGGTTGGGCAAACTCCCACGAACCCTCAAGAATTCTCGAGAGGGTAAAGAGCTGGTCCGATGTGCCACGGCCAGGACGAAAACCACATTGCTCCTCCTGAATCCGAGGTTCGACCAACGGCCGGACTCTCCTCTCCAGTACCTTGGCATAGACCTTCCCAGGGAGGCTGAGGAGTGTGATCCCTCTAAAGTTGGAGCACACCCTCCGGACCCCTTTTTTGAAGAGAGGAACCACCACCCCGGTTTGCCATGCCAAAGGCACTGCCCCCGACCTCCACGCAATGTTGCAGAGGCGTGTCAACCATGACAACCCAACAACATCCAGGGCCTTGAGGTACTCGGGGCGAATCTCGTCCACCCCCGGGGCCCGGCCACCAAGGAGATTTTTAACCACCTTGGCGACCTCAGCCCCTGTGATAGGCGAGTCATCCCCCTCGTCCCCAAACCCTGCTTCCTCTGTGGAAGGCGTATCAGTGTGATTGAGGAGATCCTCGAAGTATTCCTTCCACCGCCCGACGATATCCCCAGTTGAAGTCAACAGTGTCCCATCCGCACCATACACAGTGTGGACGGGGAGCTGCTTTCCCCTCCTGAGCCGCCGAACAGTTTGCCAGAATCTCTTTGAAGCCGATCGAAAGTCTTGTTCCATGGCCTCACCGAACTCCTCCCATACCCGGGTTTTTGCTTCAGCAACCACCCGAGCTGCACTCCGCTTGGCCTGCCGGTACACCTCAGCTGCTTCGGGAGTCCCACAAGCCAACCAAGCTTGATAGGACTCCTTCTTCAGCTTAATGGCCCCCCTCACCACTGGTGTCCACCACTTGGTTCGGGGGTTGCCACCACGAGATGCACCGACCACCTTGCGGCCGCAGCTCTGGGCTGCCGCTTCAACAACAGAGGTGGAGAACATGGCCCATTCAGACTCCATGTCTCCAGACTCCCTCGGAATGTGGTTGAAGTTCTTCCGGAGGTGGGAGTTGAAGACCTCCCGGACAGGGGCCTCAGCCAGACGCTCCCAGCACACCCTCACTATACGTTTGGGTCTACCAGGTCTGAATGGCTTCCTCCCCTGCCATCGGATCCAACTCACCACCAGGTGGTGATCAGTTGACAGCTCTGCACCTCTCTTTACTCGGGTGTCCAAGACATACGGTCGCAGGTCTGATGATACGATAACAAAATCGATCATCGACCTGCGGCCTAGGGTGTCCTGGTGCCAGGTGCACATATGGACACCCTTATGCTTGAACATGGTGTTCGTTATAGATAGACTGTGGTTAGCACAGAAGTCCAATAACTGAACACCACTCGGGTTCAGATCGGGCAGGCCGTTCCTCCCAATCACCCCCCTCCAGGTTTCACTGTCGTTGCCCACATGCGCATTGAAGTCCCCCAGTAGGACAATGGAGTCTCCAGGAGGAGCACCCTCCAGCACCCCAGTCACAGACTCCAAAAAGGGTGGGTACTCTGAAACATCATTTGGTGCATAGGCACAAATGATGGTCAGGACCCGTTTCCCAACCCGAAGGCGCAGGGAAGCAACCCTTTCGTCCACCGGGGAAAACTCCAATATAGAGGCAGCAAGGTGGGGCGATACAAGAATACCTACCCCTGCTCGTCGCCTCTCGCCCGGGGCAACTCCAGAAAAGGCCAAGCTCCAGCCCCTCTCCAGGAGACTGGTTCCGGAACCGGAGCTGTGTGTTGAGGTGAGGCCGACTATATCTAGCCGGTATCGCTCAATCTCGTACACCAGCTCAGGCTCCTTCCCCACCAGAGAGGTGACATTCCACGTACCAAAAGCCAGTTTAGAAAGCTTGGGATCAGTCCGCCAAGGTCTCCGCCTTTGACTGCCACCTAATCCACATAGCACCGAACTTCCATGATCCCTCCTGCAGGTGGTGAACCTACTGGAGGGCGGACCCATGTAACTCCTTCGGGCTGAGCCCGGCCGGGTCCCATGGGTGGAAACCCGGCCACCAGACGCTAGCCTTCGAGCCCCTCCCCCAGGCCTGGCTCCAGGGTGGGGCCCCGGTAACCCCATACCGGGCGGGGTACACTGAATCCTTGATATACAATTTATCATGAGAGTCTGTTGGATCGTTCTTCGTCTGGCCCTTCACCCAGGACCAGTTTGTCTTGGGAGACCCTATCAGAGGCAAATTGCCCCGGACAACATAGCTCCTGGGATCACTGGGGCACGCAAACCCCCCCACCACGATAAGGTGACGATCCATGAGGGGGAATGTTCTTTCACTTTTATTAAAATTATGCTTTTCTGGGTACAGACCCAACAAAAACAGTTTAGGATTCAATATGATTTGTTTTGAGATTATTTTTTCAATTGTTACCCTCACCTCTTCCCAAAACATTCTTATTAATCTACATTCCCATAAACAATGAAATAGGGTTCCTTTACTTTCCATGCATTTTGTGCATGTATCTGGTATATTTTTGTTATATCTATTTAACTCCTCCGGTGTAACATACATCCGCATTAACCATTTGAAATGTATCAATTTAAGGCGTGCATTTATTGATTTGGTTTGAGCTTCTGTACAAGCCAATTCCCATTGTTCCTCTGAAATTTCAATTTGCAGATCTTCTTTCCAGTAGTTTAATCTTTTCAGTGAATTTTCACTTGAAGATAGTGTCAATGAGTTATAAAACTCTGAAATAATACCCTTTCTTTTACTATCTTTCATCATCATTTTTTCCAAGGATGAATAAATAGGTCGAGTGAGAGCTTTATTTTGATTTGATCGAATAAAGTTTCTAAGTTGAAGATATTTAAAAAAATGTGTTCTATTGAGATTAAATTTGATCCTGAGCTCTTCAAAAGACATTATGTTGTCTGCACATGGCAAATATAAATCCTGAATCTTTTGTATCCCTTTTAAATTCCATACTTTAAATACAGCGTCCGCTCTCCCTGGTTTAAAATATTGATTACCCCATATTGGACTAAATTGTGACAATAACTGTGGTTCTTTTAAATAGTTTTTAGCTTCACACCATATTTTGATCATATGCTTTACAAATGGATTTTTAACTTGTTTTTGTAATTTTTTTGCCGAATCTGAGTATATGAATATGGGAAGAGGTAAAGGTAAATTGTATGATTCCATTTCAGTCCAGTGAGGGAGATCATTTGATGAAAAATAATATGTCATAGACCTCAGTTGTGCCGACCAATAATACAACATAAAATTTGGACATTTCAGACCTCCACGATCAAATGGTAAATATAATAAAGACAAACGTAATCTAGCCCTCCTGTTGTTCCATATAAATTCCACTAACTTTTTTTTTATTCTTGAGAATAGATCTAAAGGTGGTGATAAGGGAATGTATTGAAATAAATAAAGTATTTTAGGTAAAATATTACTTTTAAGTATATTGATTCTCCCGATCATCGACATTGGTAGTGACATCCATCTCTGAGTTAACTCATTGATATCTGACATTAAGGCTTCATAGTTGACACTGGCGACTGATTCTAGCTTAGGCATAATTTGGATTCCTAAATATTTAAACTGATTTACAACATTGAATTGATTTACCTCAGGGGCTGGGTAATTTCTCTGGGTCTCATTTAGCATTAATATTGAAGATTTAGTTTTATTTATTTTATATCCTGATATTTCCCCAAAATTCTTTATTAAATTCAACAAGGTTGGAATTGATTTTTTTAGATTCAACATAAACAAAATTATATCATCGGCGTACAGGGAGATTTTATGTTCTGTTGGTCCAACTTTAATTCCATATATTTGTGAATGTAAACGTATCGCTATCGCTAAAGGTTCAATTGCCATAGTAAACAGTAAAGGTGAAAGTGGACAGCCTTGTCGACATCCTCTATTGATTTTTATTGGTTTTGAAATATTGTTATTTGTTAGGATTTCTGCTGTAGCATTATTGTATATTATTTGAACCCATTTTATGAAATTATTTCCAAGTCCAAACCTTTGTAGGACTTCAAAAAGAAAGGGCCATTCAACTCTATCAAAGGCCTTTTCGGCGTCCAATGATAGGAGAGCTGTATCCGGTGCTTCTTTATTAAAATAAATAATATTAAATAGTCTTCTTACATTATGGAAGCCTTGTCTACCCTTTATAAAGCCATTCTGATCTCGATTAATAATATTTGGTAAAATTTCTTGTATTCGTCTTGCTAAAATTTTACAGATTATCTTAAGGTCGGCGTTTAATAGGCCTATTGGTCTCATATTTTCACATTTATTAGAGGGCTTACCTGGTTTTGGCAGTAGTATAATTAAGGCATTATTTATGTATGATGGTAAATTATTATTTTGAAATGCTTCTAAAACCATTTCCAAAAAAGGTTTTATTAATTTATTCTTAAATTTTTTATAAAGGTCAACTGGAAGACCATCTGGTCCTGCACTTTTTCCTGATTTCATATTATCAATGGCTAGCCCAACTTCTTCTTGACTAATTTTAGACTCCAATATCTCCCTGTTTTCATTTGGTATACACGGTATAGATAGTTCGTTCAAAAACCCATTTAGTTTTGTTAAATCAGGTTCATTTTTGGTATCATATAATTTTTCATAGTAATCTCTAAAGGCTCTATTAATTTCTAAAGGATCTATAACTACCTGTCCATTACTTATAATACTGGTAATTGGTGTTTTAATTTCCAATTGTTTAATCTGCCATGCTAATAATTTTCCTGATTTTTCACCTTGTTCATAAAAAGATTGTTTCAATCTTAGAAGACTCGAGGCAGCTCTATTCGCTGATTTTTTGTCGTATTCAGCTCTCAAAATCAGTAATTCATTCTCCAACCTTGGGTCACTTCCTGCATACACTTTTTCCTGAAGACTTTTTATTTTATGTTCCAATTTAGCTCTCTCCTCTCGAGTCTTCTTAGATTTTGATCCTGTATAACTAATAATATGTCCGCTAATAAAAGCTTTGAAAGCCTCCCACTTTACACATGCTGATGTTTGTGTAGTATTGATGTCAAAGAACTCGTCTATCTGTTTTTCTATATACTTGACAAATTCCTCATCCTGAAGCCATTTATGCTGAAATTGCCATCTACCTGATTCCTTTGTCAATTTTTTATCTACATATATTAGACAACAGGGTGCATGATCAGAGATGGCTGCACGGTGGCGCAGTGGTTAGCACTGCGGCAGCACAGTTTACCCTTGGCCAGGGGATTGTGGGGATCGTGGGATCGTGGGTTCGATCCCAGCCCCCGACCAACAGTGATCTGTGTGGAGTTTGCATGTTCTCCCCGTGTTGCGTGGGTTTACTCCGGGATTTCTCCGGTTTCCTCCCACATGCCAAAAACATGCATGTTAGGTTAATTGGCTGTTCTAAATTGTCCCTAGATATCTGTTTCCTATAGGCCCTTAGAATAGAGGGTTAGTATTAATGAAAGCGCTTTGAGTGGTCTTTGTGACTAGAAAAGCGCTATATAAGTGCAGGTTAGTTAGTTAGTTAGTTAGAGATCACGATGTTATCATAAAAGCAGTTTTGAATCTTGGACCTTAATTCTGTGGAAATCAAAAAATAATCAATACGTGAGAATGTCTTGTAGGTACTGGAATAACAAGAATAGGCTTTAACTTGTGGTTTCATTTCTCTCCATATATCTAACAATCTCAATTCTTTCATAAAATGATTAATAGTCATCCTACATCCAATGTGCGTACAATCCAGTCCTGTTGATCTATCCACACCTGGATTCAATGTACAATTAAAATCCCCTGCTATTATATGTTGCCCTGTAAGTGATGATAAGATGAGAAATAAATTAGCAAAGAACTTCTGATCATCTATATTGGGACCATATAAGTTCACAAGATTCATATTTTCTAATAGCAAAGAACCTTGAATGATTACATATCTTCCAAATTTGTCTCCAATTACATTTTTCACTTGAAAAGGAACTGATTTATGTATGAGAGTCATAACTCCCCTGGCTCGGGATGAAAATGAAGAGGTGAATACACTTCCCTGCCATCTACTCCTAATTCTTTTAACATCCTCCTCTATCAGATGAGTTTCTTGTAAAAACACAATTCTTGAACCCATGTCCTTTATTTTATTCATAACTTGTTTAAGTTTTTTTAAATTTTGTAGACCTCTGCAATTCCATGAAGTTAAATTAAGATTAACACTTTGGTCCATGATCAATAGAGAGTTTGGGATTACCTTGCAGTGTAAACATGCTCATACAGAGAAGCAAAAACATGAGTGGTTGAACATTCATCCTACAAACTACACACAAACAAATTTCCCCTTCCCACACTTGTGGCAAACCCCCCAAAATCAAAAGAAAAATTCTGTCTCCCGATATAGCCATCGACCGTTCCACACCCACGGGGAACAGCCTAAGCCACTCCTTCTTCATCCTCCCAATCACCCTAACTCTACTGCTTTTAATGACGTAACATTAACTCTCCTCTGTAGTTTTCCAACTTAACTCCAAAATTTTTAACAACTTTGTACATCATAGTTTTTTTTTTTTGTTTGTTTTGTTTTTGTTTTGTTTTTTTAATATATAATACAATCTATATTTTGTAAACTTACTATTTACTTCAAGTCAGTCAGATGCCTGTGCAAATGCTTAATTATTCTACCTTATATTTTGTTCATGCTTAGCTCCCACCAGTCTCTTCTTCTTCTTTGATCTTCTTGATGAACTCCTGCGCCTCCTCTGGGGTCTTGAAGATGTGGGTTCTGCCCTCATACGTGGTCAGCAGTCTCGCAGGATAGATTACACCATGACGAATCCCAAGGTTGCGCAGCTCCTTACGTACGGGATCAAACTGCTTCCTCAATTGCTGGATTCCTGTGGCCAAATCTGGGTAGAACCGCACCTGCTGGTCCTGGTGTTTAATCTCTCCTTTAGCACGTGCAGCGTTGAAGATCTTCATCCTGTCTCTGTTGCTAAGAAACTTCATAATTAAGGTCCTCGGCGGTCCCTTATCTCTCCGTGGGCCAATACGATGTGCTTTTTCCAGAACCACTGCTGATTGCAACTCCTCGCTGCCCAGCACCTCCGGAATCCACTTTTCCAGAAAGGAACATACGTCCCGACCTTCTAATTCCTCTGGAAGACCCACCAGCCTCAAATTATTCTGTCTCGACCGAGATTCCAAATCCAAAATATTATCTTCCAGAGATTTTTTTTTTTTTTTTCCAAAGTGCGCACCTTTAATTGAAGACGGGTGACGTCATCTTCAGCACTAGCGAGACGGAGCTCCATCTGCGCCGTTCGTTCTACACAGTCACCCAATTCCTTTCTTATTCCTTCCAGCGCTGTCATAATCCCATCAAATCTAGAGGAAAAGTCCGCTCTCATTGAACTCATGGCAGCCATCAGCGCATCTGCGCCATTCCCCGCATTTATCGCACCGCTGCCAGCCTCCTCCGCCATATATGGAGTTTTGTTTGCTGCGTCACAGACCTGAAAGTCCGTTAATTTGGACTGTTTCGGCGGCTCGCTTTTTCCTTTTCCTGGTTTTCCAGCCTTAGGCTTCGCCGACATATCCTCGCCCAAATGCTGGGATACGTTCTGTCCCAAATGAGAGAGTTATTTGCCGATTTTTTTTCTCCAGGAGCAGAGCAGAGCGAGACACGTCCGTCCTACGTGGCAGCCATAACCGGAAGTCTGGGTTTTTTTTTTTTAAATCAAACACTGTTTTTTACTGATGTGTTCTGTATATACTCACTGTGAACACAGAAGTGAGCGCGGTGCAGCATCACATTTGATTGGTCAGACTGATGACGTACACATTTGCACGCTACTCAGGGAGAAATTTGATTGGCGAAATTGGCGGAATTTGACAACAATTGGCCAAAATTGTAGTAAAGTTGCGGTGATTAGACAAAATTCAGATTATGCATGACCTGCTGAAGTCATGAGAATTGGTTGAATCGCAACATCGCGAAATCCTGGAGGGACTGATTAAAGTGATATGAACAGTGTAAAACTAGTCCAGCAGCCTTATTCTAAGTACAGTTTTGTTCCAAATGTTTTGAAACTCGGAACCAGGGTTTGAGATGCACTGACAACTTGCATATTGCAATTTGACTCTGATCGGATGACCTTGAGGTCGAGGTCAGAGGTCAGTTTTTCCTTAAATCTTGTAAACGCAATAACTACTGAAAGAAATGATCTAGGCTTTTCAAATTCATACTGTAGTAAGAGGCTTCTTGGATGACTTGCACCCTGGCCTGACTATGGGTTTGGGGTCAAAAGGTCAAGAGTCAATGTTGATATTCCATCTGCACCATTACTATACAACAATAAAGCTACGGTCGCCAAACTTGGTACACAAGTTCACTCACTGTGTGACCCTGTCGGCTGGCTATGGTTTTGGCATTGCAAGGCCAAAGGTCAACATCAAAATGGCTTATAAACTATATATATCTCAACAACAAAGAAAGCTAGAGTTACCAAACTTGCTACACAGGTTCATCTTGGGATCCTGACCTTTGACTATGGGTTTGTGGTCAAAAGGTCAAATGTCAATGTTAACATTCCCTTTGCACTATTACTATAGAATGAGTAAAACTATGGTCACCAAACTTGGTACCCAGGTTCACCCTGAGACCATGACCTCTAATTATGGGTTTGGAGTCAAGGTTAGCACCACCTATGCCCTCTTACTATAGAACACGTAAAGCTCTCAAGGGTCACCAAACTTTCTACACAGGTTCACCTTAGGATCCTGATCTACACTATGGGTTGTATACAGCTATATTTGTTGGATATTCATGGATGATGGGTTTATCATAATTTGGTTCTGCCCCAATAATTATATGGAAAACTTGAAACCTGCTTTTCTTCAATGACATATTGGGATCTTTAAAGGAAATGAAGATGGGGGACATTGCACTCGCCTCCGAGTACTCTTGTTATTGTATAGACTGCCAACATTCCTAAAATGCTGAGGAGTTCAGCAAGTTGATCTTGTATCTGCAAGAAAAATTTTAACTTACTGAAACATTACCTTTACAGTATATTCTGTATATATATATTTTTCTTTGCTTTCTCTCAATTCATTTGGGTTGCAGATAGAATCGTACCAACACATCCATTTTATGCAATAAAATTCTAATTATCGAGGGATTTCACTGTTATTTTGGTGCAATTTTAATGATCATTAAATTAAGAGACATTTTCATTTCTGTCTTTTTCCCATGACTGTAAAATTGCTTCTTTACAGCAATGTAATTATTATTATTTTTCCCTCAGTGTTGTCAGGGATGGTTTTTGAACTACATCTTTATATGATCACGTTGCTTGGTTCCCAGTGTCAAGTGAAGTCTAAGTTGAAGGTAGCAAATGGTAAAGTTAGAATTGGCCATTAAAATAAATGGATGATATCAAAGTATAAAAGAAAGGGCCACCGCAGTAGCCTGATGATTGCAACACAAACCACAAGAGCGTGTTTATCAGCCAGAACGATCCTTCCTGGGCTTTTCTTCTCTTCTTAACCCCATTGCGTCTCTCTCTGTCAAATAAAGGCAAAAATGCCCCCAAAATAAATCTTGAAAAAAGTATAAAAGCCATCAGCAATAGGGCTCAAGAACACAGTTGCACCTTAATTAAAAGCAAGGTTAAAAAGATGTCTTTAGTTTACTTTAAAACACATAACCATGGGATGTTTTTTTTTTTTTGTTTTTTTTTTTGCCAGATGATGAGCCAGGCCCAGGGCCAGCATAAGGACCTGATTCAGAGCATTGAAGGCCTGCCTGCCACCCACGGCCTCTCTCCTCTAGATCAGGATCTGTTGATGCTTAAGGCCACATCCATGGCCACCATGAACTGCCTCAATGAATGCCTGCACATCCTGCACCTGCAGCAGATGGCCAGACAGAGGGGCTCTCTGGGAGGTCAGTGGTAGCCTCTTTATCTAGTTGTTGGTTTTACTGTATTTTTGCAGATGTATCTTTTCTGTTTTAAAGTTTCTAAAAGTGACATGTGACTGGTGTTTGTGTTCGTCATGCATGTGTGCACCCTTTCTAGAGAAACAGTTTAGCTGGACAGTGGAATTATTTTGCATTATTGATGGGCAACTGTACATATTCTTACCACCTGTCTCGTGGGTAATCAGATCTCAGATGGTTAAACATCCATCTACAGCACAGTCAGAAGACAGGAGGCAGCTTTGTTTTAGCTTCACAGTAAAAATCATGCTGGAAACTGTGAGACGGCCCCCAAAGCTTTGATGACACACTCATCTTTCTCTTCAGGATGGTTTGAAATGGGAAAACACGTCCCACTTTTTCCACAGCAGATCTCATTACTCAATGTATATTTCATCAGGCCAAACACACTAGGGTAGCCAATCAGATTAGGTTGTCGACCGACGCACAAGGTGAATTTGAATGAGATCTGTCCACCTCCACATTAAGAGGATACCCACGCCATGCTGTGAGGATTTAGCCAATCAGAGGACAGGTACGTTTCCTGTTGGCGGGGCCAAAGTATCCTGATACCTAGCTCAGCAAAGGAGTTTGGTTTCACTCTTTTGGTCGAGGGCAGCTGTCTAAGGAATAACTTTCTATCTATTCAGCTGCCCGCTGATAGTGGGGACACACGTGGCGAATGGTGGGCTGAGTGTAGGCTACGCACGAGTGTCAGGGGACCTTGGGAGGGAGGGGGGGTAGTACCATGAGTACCTCTGAACCTGTGCACTCCCCATCCACTTCAGGACCTACCATTGAGTGGTTAGAGCCCAAGCTACCTGACATCCTGAAGAATGGCAGCAGCCCGCTGGGCCGCTTCACCACAGAGGAGGGACAACTGGAGGGGGAACGCCTGGAGATGAACAGCCCCGAGTCCTGCAGCTTCTCTGGGGTAAGAACAAAAAAGAAAGATGGTTGCTGATGAAGCACCTAATATTTATACAGGAGGATTGCACCACTGTGCTTGGTTTTGGAAAGTTAAGTAGATTTGATTATTTCGAATACTTAATTAAACATCTAACTAACATCAGCTATTAAAAGTGATGCAGTTGGCCATGTCATAAACAGTCACTTGCATTCAAATTGTCTTCACCTCCTCTCCCCGCTGTTAGGAACAAGAAGACATAGATGCAGAGGATGAGGTGGAGGACACCTTCATGGACAAGGAGGAGGATTTGGGTGCCGTGGAGGAGGAACGCAGCATCATCCTACACCTCCTGTCCCAGCTAAAGCTTGGCATGGACCTCACACGGGTAGGTCAAGTTGCCAACAGAGAATCAATCCCCCTAAACCATGAAACTCTCTTGTAGGAATTTGAGATGTTCTTTGACATACAGGGGGTTTAAAACTGTAACACAGTGTGTTTATAGTGCAGTATGCTATAAAATGTGATTGACATTCAGGCTTTATATATATTAATCGGGTATCTCACGGAGCGGTGAATGCTGATGAACGTTGAAATTTTTGAGGTTTCGTCAGTGTTCATAAAAAGGATGCAGAACAGTTTTTATGGCCACAAGTAATTTTTCTTGTCACAAAGAAATTTTGAACATATTCAAAAATTACAAGTCACCGATCGCGGTGGTAAATCCAGCCTCAGCATGTCCATTTCCTCGTCAGCTCAACTGCTAACAAAGGACAAGCTGATACAAATTAGCTTTGGCTCATTTCTGTGTTAATTTCTGCACATTTCACCCTCTTCTTCTTGGCATCTTTAGATGAAATAGAGTCTTATCACCACATACTACAGTTGGCTAATAAATCCAACTTCACCTCTTCTATTTTGTTGGAAACATACATGACATTTGGAAATATACAGCCGACATGTTGACTTTTTTCCACCAGAATATTTACAAGGTGCCTTGTGGCACATATGGGTCACTGGGGGGTGAACATTGACACTAAAACAATGCCTCACTGTGGAAATAAAGATATACAACACAGTGTTACAACTCTCACATTTTGTTAGAAGCCACCAACAATTACTATACAGGATTCTCTCGGGTGCTTGAAAGTGCTTGAATTTTAATGTTGTGTTTTCATGGTTGTGAAACTGCTTGAATTTTGCAAAAAAGTGCTTGAAATTGTAAGTGTTACAACAAAAGGTTACCTCACTGAATAGTTTGTTATTGTTCCCTTGTTGGAGAAATAAAATAAATTGGACAGCCAAAAATGAAGACTGCTCTGCCCCTGCCTCAGTCAGCCGAGTTAGTCAGTTTTCATGTGGGACCTCTGCCCTCCGGAGGCACACAAGTGCAGTACATGTGGGAAATGACTGTACTACCCTGCTAGGAGCTTGTCTGTGCAACACCATGTGCCGTGTTGGTGTAATGAGCTTTGCCTACAAAATGACCAGTGCTAACAATGGCTCAGCCACAGACCAAATCTACCAGTAACTTTCTGCATAGTCTGCTTAAAGGATGTACAGCTTTTCATAATGGGAGAGTCTGCATTCTGGAGTCAAATGAAAAGTAAGTCAGAGTTAAAATTTTTCAAAAAGGCTAATGTTAAGCATTAGTGCTAATTTATTGATGCTCATTGTTAGCTTGGTATTTCACATGCTAAGTAATTGAAACACATTCTGATAAATGCACTGTGGTAGTACTACGTGATTGTTATGCCACACTCTTATATGGAATATGCAGTAATAAATGTAGTAAATGGCCAACATTACTAGTAAGTACTAGTGATGCAAGTTATCGATTAATTCATTAATTGTTAATTGATTCACCTTATTGATTGATTTAACGATTAATTGAAAAGCGGCAATTTTCCTGAGAATCTGAATTTCCCTCAGCACAATACGATCTTTCTATCATAAATATATAAAAAGGTAATTATTACTGTTTTTGATATTGAATAAAACATGAACATCATTTTCCTCAATGATTTATTGTACCATTTGCATTGTTTTACTACAGACAATGGCATTTTTTGTAGTTTAACAAATTTTGTACTGTATAGTGTGTACTATGTGCTGGTGTAGCTCAGTAAATTACAAATGTCATGATTTTTTAATTTATTTTAAAAACTATTACCAATATCATAAAATTTATCATTTTTAATTATATTACAAAAAAGCTAACTTTCACTTTCTAATTTACTGAGATGCACTAGTAGACTGTTTTAACAGGAAAATCAATTGTGAGCTGCTTCATCTGTTGCATGTTAAACATTATCACAGTGCCCCTGGCAATCCAGACAATCCCAGAACGATCTGTGCTCCCTCTGATGTCTTGATAGGGTATGCACGCTAGTTGAACCTGCAAGCAGTGTGGGTCCTTGGTCACCTCGTCTCAGTGGACACAGATAAACATGCAATGAAGTAGGTGTCACCGTCACCACACCACAGCATAGAGTGCAAATGAATCAGAGGGCTGTCTATCATTATTCTGACAGATTATATGAATTTCGAAGTTGCAGCAGATAACTGCAACAATGACACAAATTTTGTGTTATTGTTGCAGACACAATAGCTGTTGAGCTGCTGTGATATTTAATGTCACAGCAGCTCAGAGTGAGAGTGAGCTGCTGTCTGACTGCCTCTAGCTGCTGTGAAGCCAACGCCAGCCTGTCCTGTTAGTGCAAATCCAGCTCCTCTGCTGCTGTGGATTGAAATGTTACCTCAGTAACTTGGGTCCTGTCTGCTTTCTCGTCTAGCGGGAGGGTGAAGGCAGCAGGGATGGGTTTTTGCACTCGTGTAGTTTTTTCCTTGCCCCGTCTGTTTCTCTGCCCTGCTGAATTGAAGCAAGCGGCTCTCTGACGTAACCCAGAAGAGTGAGGGTTTTTTGTTTGTTTTTTTGTTTTTTTTGCTCTGCACAGTGCATGCGCTCTGGGTGCTTGGCATCTTCTTCTGCTTTTTCTTAAGTTTCAGTTGAAAGGCCGCAGTGAGTGACCTCATGCACCCCCGCCTGAATGGTGCCGCCACTACATTTCATAGAACAAGCTTCCATTGAAAAAGACTGCCGAGTTATCAATTAATTGACAGTTAATTTAATTTAGTCAACTAAATTCTTATTGACAATTAATTAAAAGTCAATTAATCATTAACATCCCTAGTAAGCAGTACTTATGGTACTTGCAGCACCATTGGTAACTTCTCAATGCTGAAAATTTCAGCAAACATTAGGCTAGTAATACACACAGAGACTGACAGACTAAGGAAACCTGTGCTCTATTAAAAGAAGCATTACCTTATTAATTATTGAAATGTATAAATAGCCATCAAAAATTACTCAAGTAAAAGTAGGAAAGAATCAAGTAAAAAGGAACTTAAATAGTAACAACTTCATTGTCACCAGTTTAAGGTTTTTGTTTTAATTTTGCACTTTCTTGTAAATTTACAGTTTCTTCGTCATAAGTTTTTCCACATAAATAGGTAACTGTTCCATGTAATTTGCAATTTTTTTACTGATTAATCTTGCTTATTCAATGTACATGTGAGACTTTCTTCTCATACAATTGTGAAGATTTTTTTCATAAATTTGTGGCTTTTCTCATAAATTTGCAAAGTTTTCTCTTGAATTTTTAACACTTTTATCTTGTGCAATTAAAACGGAATAAAAGAATAATTTCAACACGGTCAATATAACTGGCCTTCAGTATCTTAATTAGACTTTATCTTTTATGTTTGCACCATTTTACATGGTGCATGTTGAATGGTGAATAGACAAATAATACCAATGCAATGATAGATTCAAAGATTTTTATTTGTCAATACTTCTATACGTATAGGACATAAAGGAGAATTGAAATGCCGTTTCTCTCTCTCTCTTAGTGGTGTGCGCAATATATAAGAAAAGTAAGGATGAAAAACAACAATAGCAGTCGATGTACAGTAATGCTACCTGCAGTGCAAATGAAGATAAAAGATAAAACCCAGCAATGCTATATACAGAAAAAGTTGAGCCGTAATACCCGTAATTGAAAGTTTAGTGCGGTAGTGTAGGTGCAGACAGTGATAGATTGGACTGCACATGATCAGTATTTCAATAACAGACAGCAGCAGGTATGGCATTTGTGCAAATGGTTGCAGTAAGGTGCAGAGACATACAGCAGCAGAAGTGTTACTATTGGTGTGCCAGGTCTTTCTGTGCAAACAGCTGAGGTAGTTATTGTGTGGGTGAGTGTGTTACGGTCCGGGGGGGGGGGGCGAGTTCAGGGTCCTGGTGGCCTGGTGAACAAAGCTGTTTAGCAGTCTTGTGGAGCGGACCCTGAGGCTCCAGTACTTTTTCCCTGAGGGCAGAGGGCTGAAGAGGGAGTGGGAGGGTGGGAGGTGTTGCCTGCAATATTGATGGCTCCGCAGGTGAGGCGGATGTCTGGGGGGGGGCAGAGGGGTACCGATGATCTTGCTGGCTGGTTTCACTGTGCGTTGTAGTGTCTTCCGGCAGGAGGCGGTGCAGCTTCCATACCACACCGTGATGCAGCTTGTGAGAATGCTCTCAGTGGTACCTCGGTAGAATGAGCACATGGTGGGGGGTGGGACTCGTGCTCTCCTCAGTTTGCGGAGGAAATGGAGGCAAGTTTGAGCCTTCTTGGCCAGTGATGTGGGGTTGTTGGACCAGGAGAGGTCCTCGGCGATGTGCACCCCCAGGAACTTGGTGCTGCTCACGCTCTTCACACCTGCTCCGATGATCAGAGAGGGATGCTGTGTGTGTCCTCTCCTAAAGTTGACCATAATCTCCTTGATTTTTCCCATGTTCAGGAAGAGATTATTATCTTTGCACCACTGAACCGGTTGGCTCACCTCATTTCTGTAGTTGGCCTCTTCATGGTTTGTGATGAGGCCCACCTCCGTCGTGTCGTCTGCAAACTTGATGATGTTGGTGCTGTAGGCTGGTACGCAGTCATGGGTCAGCAGGGTGAGGAGTAGCGGGATGAGCACGCACCCTTGTGGGGCCCCTGTGCCCAGTGTGATGATCTTGTGATGGCCGGCTGTGGCGCAGGTATAGTGTGGCCGATTACTGATACTACTGATTGGAGGGTCAGGGGTTCGATTCTCCCTCTGTCTGCAGTCTGCATGTCGAAGTGTCCTTGAGCAAGACACTGAACCCCCAGTTGCTCCTGGTGTATCAGGCCAGCACCTGATTATATGTCAGCTCTGCCGCCATCAGTGTGTGTAATGGGTGGATAGCAGGATCTGTAAAGTGCTTTGGTCATCTAGAGATGAGAAAAAGTGCTATATACTGTAAGTGCGCCACACTTTGTATATATATTTATATATTGATGTGTATGTATGTATATCCACTGCTCTTATTTATATCTTCCGTATCTTCTTAATTATTGCTCAGAATATTGCTATCCCTGTGCTGTTGCAATCCTGGAATTTCCCCATTGTGGGACTAATAAAGGCTAATCTTATCTTATCTTAAGTGAACGCCATTTGTCTTTACCATCTAGGTGGGTTCTTGCTGAATTAATATACAGTGGTGTGAAAAAGTGTTTGCTCCCTTCCTGATTTCTCATTTTTTTGTATGTTTGTCACACTTAAATGTTTCAGATCATCAAGCAAATTTAAATATTAGACAAAGATAACACAAGTAAACACAAAATGCAGTTTTTAACCTTTTGAGTGTGTCTGTTGCCGAATTGCGACATAACCCCTAGTGGTCAAAAGTGGTAAAAAAAAATTGTCAATAAAATAGTTCAGATTTCCAAGGCTATAACTTGAAAGTGGTAAGAGATAATAGCTTACTGTCAATTAGAAAGATGTAATATATGATCCAAAGTTTCAGTTAGGAATAAATTTACGCATATTTGCATAATGTCACGGCACCTCTTTTAAATTCCATAACTCAGTGAAAACTGGACTTTGGACGTATTTAAACAAAGAATGGTTCAGTCTTTTGACACCATTTTTTGTACAGAGGTACCTCATCATCTTATCTTCAAAGTATATGAACAAGAAATCAGTACAATATAAAAAAGCACAAAAAAAC
This sequence comes from Pholidichthys leucotaenia, assembly GCA_020510985.1. Lineage (NCBI taxonomy): Eukaryota > Metazoa > Chordata > Actinopteri > Cichliformes > Pholidichthyidae > Pholidichthys > Pholidichthys leucotaenia. The sequence goes on along the minus strand of CM035845.1, from coordinate 35,081,372 downwards.
CCCAGAAAATTCTCATTTACTTTTGACAAAGGGGGGCCTGGCTGGCTGGCTGGTGTGGTCGCTGCATTTTCACCAATCATGGTCCATAATTTGCATTCTGTTGGTCATTTAAAGTCTGTACCACATCTACAAAGTCTTATGATTATCTCACATAAATTTTGCTTGTATCCCTTGGCTATTTTCCGCGTACAAAGCCGAAAAAGTGACAGTGACCGATCGTGGCCATATTAGCTTTCTGGGCTAAGTGCTACAAACAGGGAAAGGAAATAAGTTCTTCTTCTTTGGTGTATTACGTGTCATCCACTGAGTCCTCCAACGGATGTCTGCCACCTTTTGAAACTGGCAAATCAGTACAATTCAGTACATATCGCCAATGCAGGCGATCATGTGAGTGTGACACAACAGGTGCAGTGCCGTGCCGTGCTCTGCCACTAGGGGCACGCAAAATTCTCACACTCAAAGGGTTAAATGAAGGTGTTTATTATTAAGGGGAAAGAAAATCCAAACCTACATGGCCTTGTGTGAAAAAGTGATTGCCCCCTAAACCTAAATAACTGGTTGGCCACCCTTAAGCCACCCTTAAGCCTTATTTATGCTGCATTTCTCCTCTAGTCCACTTTGGTCTGCGTGTGCTTTGGACGAGCCCAGCACGCACGCGGTGCTGTTCATGCTCACTTTTTTCATCTACCCAGGCCAAGCAGTTGACCCATGCACACAACCATTATTTGCAGTTTCACTCCCGCCCGATAGGTGGCGCCAGTGTGCTGACGTGTCAGGATTTTCACCAACGAAGAAATGCTGCTTGCTTTCTGCAGCTTGACTTCCCGGTTTTCACTCCTTTACCACGAAGATGCTGCTGCTTATTTATATATGATTCATGTATGTTTATTCTCATCTTCTGCTTCCTCGTTGTCTTCTTCGTCTAGTTTGTGTTGGTATGCTGTGCCGATATCGCCACCTCGTGAATGGGACGTCCCGTTCAGTCTTGCACATGACCTTTTCAATGCGTTTAGGTCGTGGGCAGGCGGCACGGTCACAAAGTGTGGGCTGCACGCTGTCGTCCGTGGTCAAGCACTGCAGACACTAGCGGAGTGGAGACGATGACGTAAATTTTGTCACATGAGGTTTCTGGTTACCCGTACATGGACAGCAGAGGTGCAGCATGAATCCAGCTTTAGCAGCAACAACTGCAGTCAAGCATTTGTGATAACTGGCAATGAGTCTTTTTTACAGTGCTGTGGAGGAATTTTGGCCAACTAATTTTTGCAGAATTGCTGTAATTCAGCCACATTGGAGGGTTTTCGAGCATGAACCACCGTTTTAAGGTCATGCCACAGTATCTCAATCAAATTCAGGTCAGGACTCTGACTAGGTCATTCCAAAGTCTTCATTTTGATTTTCTTAAGCCATTCAGAGGCGGACTTGCAGGTGTGTTTTGGATGATTGTCCTGTTGCAGAATCCAAGTGCACTTCAGCTTGAGGTAACGAACAGATGGCCGGACATTCTCCTTCAGGATTTTTTGGTAGACAGCAGAATTCATGGTTCCATTTACCACAGCAAGTCTTCCAGGTCCTGAAGCATCAAAACAGCCCTAGACCATCACACTACCACCACCATATTTTACTGTTGGTATGATGTTCCTTTTCTGAAATGCTGTTACTTTTACTCCGGATGGAATGGGACACACACCTTCCAAAAAGTTCCACAGAGTATTTTCCCAAAAGTCTTGGGGATCATCAAGATGTTTTCTGGCAAAACTGAGATGAGCCTTTATCTTCTTTTTGCTCAGCAGTGGTTTTCATCTTGGAACTTTCCCATGCAGGCCATTTTTGCCCAATCTCTTTCTTATGGTGGAGTCATGAACACAGACCTTAACTGAGGCAAGTGAGGCCTGCAGTTCTTTGGATGTTGTTGTGGGGTCTTTTGTGACCTCTTGGATGAGTCACCGCTGCGCTCTTAGGGTAATTTTGGCGACCGGCCACTCCTGGGAAGGTTCACCACTGTTCCATGTTTTCGCCATTTGTGGATAATGGCTCTCATTGTGGTTCACTGGAGTCCCAAAACTTTAGAAATGCCTTTATAACCTTTTCTAGACTTAAAGATCTCAAATATTTTGCTTCTCATTTGTTCCTGAATTTATTTTTTTTTTGACCCCAGCATGGTGTCTAGCTTTTGAGGATCTTTTGGTCTACTTCACTTTGTCAGGCAGGTCCTATTGAAGTGATTTCTTGATTGAGAGCAGGTGTGGCAGTAATCAGGCCTGGGGGTGGCTAGAGAAATTGAACTCAGCTTTCCCAAAGATGTGATAAACCACAGTTAATTTATCTTTTAACAGGGTGGGGCGGGGGCATGTAGGTTTGGATATTTTTTTTACCCCTAATAATAAACACCTTCATTTAAAAACTGCATTTTGTGTTTACTTGTGTTATATTTGTCTAATATTTAAATTTGTTTGATGATCTGAAACATTTAAGTGTGACAAACATACAAAAAATGAGAAATCAGGAAGGGGGCAAACACTTTTTCACACCACTGTCAATTTACATGTGTTCACCATGATAAACGTAACTCAAACTTCAGTCATTGAGCCTACCATGCAGCAGACTTGGCAAAACGCCTGCACAGTATCCAGTTACAGTCAACGCTCTGTGCAACCCCCAACACCCATCCTGGAAGAAAAAATGTAAACAAACATTAACAATGTGGCCACACCAAAGAGAAAACATGTCAGGCAGCCAGGATGTCGTGGCAAGAGAAGTGGTGGAGGAGGAAAACGTCTCTCAGGATAGCATAATGCCAAAAAAAGCCACACTGTATCCAAAATGTGGAAATGGTTTGGAAATGGTTTATCTTTCTCTGATTAAACCAAACACAGATGAAGCCAGTTTGCGTATGCCATTGAGAAGTCCGAACAAAGCCCGTCCGGTAACATGACAAATTTCTTTCCCCGCCGTCAAAAATACCATCCAAGTGAGCACGTGAGTGATCAAGCCAGCCTTCTAGCTGCAGTGTTGATCCTAAACATCAGACGATTGAGTCAGTATTTACTGCTGTAACCCCATGTAGCAAAAAATTAAAGAGGGTATCAGGATAACACAAACACCGTTATTTGCTTCATGGCAAAAGACGGGATGCTGGTGAATCTAGTTGAGGAAGAAGGGTTCAGGAAAGTTGAAAATAATTGACCCAAGGTTTCAGCTCCTCAGCAGAAAACATTTCTCTTAGACTGCACTCCTAAAGCTCTACGGTGAATGTCGGACGTAATTAGAAGTGGACTTAAAAGATGTGGAAAACTTTGCCACTATAGCATATTTGTAGTTGACTCAGACATTGGAGCCATATATAAGTTTTACAATCCACGACATTGACACGGAATGGAATTTGCTAGGGATGCACAATAGTAGATTTTTTTCCGATATGCCAATATGCTCATAGTTTAAAACTAGTTCTTATCCCCTGCCGGTCAAAGCCCAAAGGGGGATTATGTTATGGGTCAGTCCGTCCATCTGTGTGTCCCGCTTTTGTGAAATCAACTCATACAGTTTTGTTCCGATTGTTTTGAAACTTGGTACCATGGTCTGATCCACAATGATGATGCACATATTGCAATTTGGTTCTGATCAGATGATTTTTGCAGGAGTTATAGCCCCTGACCCATGACCTCTTGTTTCACCTCATTTCATAGACAATGGCTGTGTCTCAATTCAGGTTCTGCATCCTCCAAGTGCGCATTTCTAGACCAGATACGTCACTGTGCTGCATCCAAGGCTGTCCAATTCCATGGGCAACTTCACATGCAGCCGACAAATGCAGCCTTCAAAACCCCGAAAACTAAGGATCCATGAAGAGTGTTCTTGTGGCCTTAACATATCCCAGCATTTAGCGCGTGGCTCAGCCTGGCTTTTTTTTCTCAGCTCAGGCAGAAGTAGAGCAAAGTCAGAAATGGTTCAAAGTAAGTTTTTTGCTTAAATTATGCAGCGGTTTGAACATAAAACACCAATAATCCAGAAAACAGCAACATCTGATTATTTAAGCTCATGTTAGGTGACTTTATTTTTTCTGATGTGCTGTATGCTTTGCTTAATTTATTAAATCAACATGTTGAACTGTTATTTTTTTCCTGAAAAACGTTTTTTCATTAATGTCAGTTTATTACCTAATGTCAGTAATATAAAAATACAGTACAGGTACATCTCAAAAATAGAATATCATGAAAAAGTTCAATATTTTTTGTCACTCATTTCAGAAAGTGAAAGCCATATATTATATAGATTCATTACACAGAGAGTGATATATTTCAAGTGTTTATTTTAATTTTGATGATTATGGCTTACAGCCCATGAAAACCCCAAATTCAGTTTCTCAAAAAATTAGAATATTACATAAAATTAGTCTTGTTCCATGGCCTCACCGAACTCCTCCCATACCCGAGTTTTTGCTTCAGCAACCACCCGAGCTGCACTCCGCTTGGCCTGCCAGTACACTTCAGCTGCTTCGGGAGTCCCACAAGCCAGCCAAGCTCGATAACACTCCTTCTTCAGCTTAATGGCCCCCATCACCACTGCTGTCCACCACTTGGTTTGGGGGTTGCCACCATGAGATGCACTGACGACTTTGTGGCCACAGCTGTGGACTGCTGCGTCAACAGTAGAGGTGGAGAACATGGCCCAGTCAGACTCCATGTCTCCAGACTCCCTCGGAATGTGGTTAAAGTTCTTCCAGAGGTGGAAGTTGAAGACCTCCCAGACAGAGGCCTCAGCCAGACATTCCCAGCACACCCTCACTATACGTTTGGTCTACCAGTCTGAATGGCTTCCTCCCCTGCCATCGGATCCAACTTGCCACTGGGTGGTGATCAGTTGACAGCTCTGCACCTCTCTTTGCCCGAGTGTCCAAGACATACGGTCGCAGGTCTGATGACATGATAACAAAATCGATCATTGACCTGCAACCTAGGGTGTCCTGGTGCCAGGTGCACATATGAACACCCTTATGCTTGAATGTGGTGTTCGTTATGGACAAACTGTGGTTAGCACAGAAGTCCAATAACTGAACACCACTCGGGTTCAGATCGGGCAGGCTGTTCCTCCCAGTCACGCCCCTCCAGGTTTCACTGTCGTTGCCTACGTGCGCATTGAAGTCCCCCAGTAGGACAATGGAAAAACAGTAGAAGATGGATGGATGGATGGACAAAATACAAAAAAAAAAAATACAAATTATTATGAACGAAGTGTGCAACGCTGGTTACTGCACATGTTAGCCTGGTGGTGAGTATTACTTGCTTATTATGGTCTACCAGGCCTGTACAATGAAAGAGGAAAGATTTAGGGAATTGCCAGTGTGTCTCTGACTTTGAACAACTGCCTTAGCTGTTATGTTTTTCTTTTACATGTGTGCAGTATTTTTTTAAGAGTTGAGAGGTAATTGACAGTATTTTTGTATCATATTCCGAGTATTTTGGAATATGCCTTGTACAAAATGTGCATGGTCTACTTGGAATTTAAAAGTCATGAAAAGTAAAGTATTTTTCAATCAAGAAAACTTAATAGGATTCTTAATGTTTAGTACAGGGGTGTTCAGTCATGTGCTATGGAGGGCCCAGACTCTGCAGGCTTTACCTCCAACCAGTGTCCTCAACAGCAGATTTCACTGAACCTCTTCCCACTGATTGCTGATACCTGCTGAAGAGGTGGGTCGAAGAGAAAACCTGCAGGGTCTTGGTCTTTCATGGCACATGATTGGACACCCCTGGTTTAGTAGAGATGACCACCAGATGTAGAAACTGGATTTGATCCAGATGATATTGAGCCTGTTGATAGATATGCCATCCTATGCATGTACGTGAAATTTGTGTCCTTTTTTCATGTTTTCCAGATTAAAAAAGGCTACTTTAAATATTTGAATTATTGCAATGTAGCAGCCACCGAACATAATGAACTGAATAACTGTAACAAGGCACGGGCACATGTCTGTTTTTAACAGTGTTGTTTGTACTGACCGTACAGGCTGAAGTAAACATTTGTTGCTTTGTAATTATTTGTCAAGGACTCAGCACTCAGTCTTGAGGCCTGGATAGACATTCTATCTTCCCGTGTCAGTTTGTTCTAGTATTTGGATATCCTCCTCTTAGGTTTCTGATTTATCACATGGACCTACTTGCTGATCTCAGATGTAGATTTAGTAGATGTCTGGGTGACCCCCAGGGTCACATCCACTCTGTCAGTGACTCTCTTTACTGATAGTGAGGCACCAGATTTAGTTGAACAGACTAAATAAATATGAATAAAGATGAGCAAAAAACATTTCAACAGAGATGTCTTTGTAATGTATTTTATAGGCTTCTTTCGACACTGATAAGTTGGTTTGCTTTTGTATATTCCAAAAGCAGTATATAAAGTCTTTGTTACTATCTGACTTTCCTTCAGGTGGTCCTTCCTACATTCATCCTTGAGAAACGGTCTCTCCTAGAGATGTACGCTGACTTTATGTCCCATCCGGACCTCTTTGTGGCCATCACTGATGGCAACAGCCCGGAGGACCGCATGGTCCGCTTCGTAGAGTACTACCTCACCTCCTTTCATGAGGGCCGCAAGGGTGCCATTGCCAAGAAGCCCTACAACCCCATTATTGGTGAGACCTTCCACTGCTCCTGGAAGGTACCCCAGAGTCCAGATGCCTCCAAGGAGGTTTCATTGGGAAGCCTCAACCCTGCTGCTACCGCCACCACCCAGGACCACTACCAAGTGCGATTCGTAGCAGAGCAAGTGTCCCATCATCCTCCTGTGTCAGGTTTTTACGCTGAGTGCCAGGACAGGCGGATATGTGTGAACACACATGTATGGACCAAGAGCAAGTTCATGGGGATGTCCATTGGAGTATTTATGGTTGGGGAAGGTAAGGCAGCTTTGTCTGGGGGAGTGGGGGGAACACCAGCATGGACAATAATTGATGACAAGAAGTTATATTTATGAAAGAAAGAAGTCAAACCCATTAAAGCTTAAAGGTGCAATTTCTGTCATACTGGTTGATTAGATTTAATTGGTCTTGTGTAAGAGAACAAATAATATCAGAAAGCAGTTCTCTGCCATGATATGATTGGATTACAAAACCTGATTGATTTTCTTGTAGGAAAAGTGCAAATACATTTGCATTGGAGTAGATAAGATGAAGAGAAATGTTTTATGGCCCGAGTCTCAGTAGCCAATCACAGGGTGCTTTGCTGGTTAGTGGCATAAGCCATGCCCCATGATTGGCTAATGGGGCTCATGCTGTAAAACATGCTCTTTCTTACCAGTAACAGCAAAGTTACATAGTACTGTTGCCGCTGCGAACAGAGGTGGAGAATAAAGCTAGTGTTACCCAGGCTTGGGACTGGCACTAGGAGTATACTAGCTTAATAATTGAGAGAATTATGTCAGTTTTTTTTAAAAACATAAATCACAAAATTAAAATTAACTGGCTACTTACGTACTATTATAGCACACAACTGCAGGTGGAGAGCCGGTGCATCACACTTCCTTGTTGTTATTATGTGATCGCAATCGGTCATCCTCGGTCTGCTCGGTTCTATGACGGTGTAGTAGCATCAACCGGGGTTGAATTTACACATCTCTTCTCATGGAGAACTTTAGTTATTAGCAGTTAACCAGTTTATACCATACCAAAATCATCCAAAATGCACCTCTTTCTTTTAATTTACTTTTCTAGGCTGTCTATATCTGCTTGAGCATGATGAAGAGTACACCTTTACGCTGCCCTGTGCCTACGCTCGCTCCATCCTCACAGTTCCATGGGTGGAACTGGGCGGCAAAGTCACCATTAACTGCGCCAAGACAGGATACTCAGCAGCCATCACTTTCCAGACTAAACCCTTTTATGGCGGCAAATTGCACAAGTAAGTGCATGGGATGTGCTTATAATAAAGGTCTATCTGCTAGAAGTAATGATCATGTATAATAATAATAATAATACATTAAATTTATAGGCACCTTTCAAAACACTCAAGGACACCGTACAATAAAATCAAAACATAAAAACAACGATTAAAACATACTAAAAATGAAACAGTGGAGGCAGTTAAGAGAGGTAGGTTAGTCAAAGCGGTTGGGTCTTGAGTCTGGATTTGAAGAGAGAATGAGAGTCAGTATTTCTGATGTCGGGTGGTAAGGAGTTCCAGAGATGGGGAGCAGAGAAGCTGAATGCTCTGCTGCCCATGGTGGAGAGGCAGGTGTAGGGGACAGTGAGGTGAAGAGAAGAGGAGAATCTGAGGGACCGGAGGGGAGTGGCAATATGGACCAGGTTTGATAGATATGAAGGGGCAAGATTATGGATGGCCTTGAAAGTGTACAGAAGGATTTTAAAAGTGATGCAGGACTTAACTGGGAGCCAGTGGAGCTGCTGTAAAACAGGGGTGATGTGATAAATTGAGGGGGTTTTTGTGATTATATGGGCAGCAGAGTTCTGAACTAGTTGGAGCCTTTGGAGGGATTTCTGAGGACGACCAAAGACAAGAGAATTACAGTAATCAATGTGGGAAGTGACAAGGCTGTGAACAAGGATGGCTGTGGTATGTGGAATGAGTGAGGGACGGAGATGGTTAATGTTGGTTAGGTGGAAATATGCGGACCAAGTGATATTATTGATGTGGGAGTGAAATGAGAGAGTGCTGTCGAGGATGACACCCAGGCTTTTAACTTACCCGGCGATATAAAAGATCTTAAAGTGTAACAAACTTGATCCTGTTGTCTGTCATTCAGGGTGACAGCGGAGGTGAAGCACAACCCCACTAATGCGGTGGTGTGCCGGGTACAAGGCGAGTGGAACGGCATCTTAGAGTTCAGCTACCCGAACGGCGAGATGAGGGTGGTGGACGTGACCAAGCTGCCCGTGACAAAGAAGAGGGTTCGGCCGATTGAGAAGCAAGGACCAAATGAATCCAGGTCAGACTAGGTTTGGTTTATTTTGAGGAACCTAATTAACAGTGTGTGAAGAAATGGTTTCCAACACCGATATGTTAGAACATATTTGTCTCATTTCTTGCTTTTATTTAATGTTTTCAGGCGCCTTTGGCAGCATGTGACCGAAGCCTTGCGGCAGAAGGATATCGAAAAAGCCACAGAGCATAAGAGGATTCTGGAGGAGAGGCAGCGGACTGATGAGAGACACCGAGTTGAGACGGAGACTCCTTGGAGGACCAGATACTTCGACAGAGAGGTGAACAACTTTATGTGAAGTTTTACATATCTGCTGTGGTTTACAGACAACAACATAGTCAAAAGATGTTGGTGATTTAGCTCTGACAGTCACGTGTGAGAGGGTTTGGGGGCCAAGGCCACAGATTGGATTTAACTTGTGAACAGATGACTGCTTTCAAAGTCTGTCTTAATTTGATTTTATTATGAAAATTGTTATTGGAAACAATGACTTTGATACTCCTCTCAGGATGTTGACACCTGACTATGAGGGATATTTACTGTTCACCATGCTGTGTGCCATGTTTAAAAATTGAAGTTAGTTTCTCCAGTAAATTTCATCCTAATTATCCCAAAAGAAGCCACACTTAAGGTTTGTTGCTTCCCTTTGTAATGGTTGTATTTTGTTTTTGGATTAAACAAGTAACAGACCAACACATCTAACTGAAGATTTTAAATTAGGATTGTCATATGATCTTTTAGGGCTGGGCAGTATATCAAGTTTTGAGGATATATTGATATATTTTTGATTCAAGATAGAGTATGGGTGGTATTGTATATCTCAACTCTGCAGGGACAGAAAATATCTGCTCTACTGCAAGCAAACTTTAAAAATAAAAGCATATAACTTGCACCTGGTCTGAGTGAGTAAACGTTCCAAAAAAAAAAAAAAAAAAGCACCACAAAATTGATGGTGTGGTTTTCTCAGACTCTGGAGGAAAAATAAACATTACAGTATATTTGTAACAACTGTAAATTAATCTGTACCAGAGTACTGTCTATGTGTGGAAACTAGGGATGGGCATTCGGTGAAATTTTCTTCACCGATCGTCGGGAGAATTAATGATTAATAATCGGTTAATCATTAACATTTTTAGGTAGGTAACAAGGCAGATAGACTACATTAGAACATCAGGTATCAGCACGGAGCGCCGCACAACTCAAATCCACCTCTCTCTCTCTCTCTGTTCGCTGTTGTCGTGTTGGCTCGGCTCGGGAATCTCGCAAGCTGATTGGCCGAGACGTTTCACCCCGCAAGCTGATTGGCCGAGACGTTTTACCCAGCTCTTTCTCCCTGCCGAGCGGCCACCCAACAAACGAAGACCGCATTCATTGCTCTATCGCTCGTATTGCTTAGTCTAGCCGCGTGGAACTTTTTGCTGTTCTCTTGTGCCATTTTGTGCGAAATAGTCTTCCCGTCGAGCCACTACACCGCCTCCTGCAGCTTCCCTCGACATGTGTACACCGAATCTTCATGACCTTCTCAATAAAGTTTCTGAAAAAAAAAAAAGAATCTTCACGACCGCCATTACTCAGCGCGCAACCACTGTTGGCGGTTTCTTCGCGTAATAAGGGTGTTCCATGGACCCTGTCGATGAGGTATATTTGTATGCTGCATTGCAGTGATTGCAGTACACCTGGTCATTTTTTAAATTGAAATGGTCCCACGCAACACTTCGCCGTAACCGCTTCATGATTTGGCGATTGCCCTGCGGAAGCACGCATGTATCAACTGAGGCACGCCAGGGTACGGCGATGGTGTAATGTTGCCCCCTGGTGCCCAAATTTTGCCATTGCATTGTTTGAGGACGGCCGTGCACTAGGCCTTAATAACCTCGGATTGTTTAAAAAAAAAAAAAAAAAAACGGTTTGTCGACGAAAATGAACTTCCTCGGTGAAATTCTTAATGATCAATTGTCGGTTAATCGGTAAATTATGCCCATCCCTAGTGGAAACTATTTCTAGTTCTACATCTGTGGCTAATTTCCAGGTCCAGAAGAAGTGTTAAGTGTTGCCCTGTTTTTGTTTGCACTGCAGTTGCACGAAGGTGGGTTTTGTTAAGCAAGCAAGACTAAAAACTTAACTGCTCTGTGATCATCTGCATGTTGTTGTGAACAAGTAGAACTTACTTTGAAGTAAATATTTTTTCTGTTTTCATTTAGATGCAGCTTTTTTTATATAAATAGAATTAAACTCTGTCTTGTAATATTTGTTTTACTATTAAGTGTTTGTTAAAAGAAAAAAATCTGACAGGGCTGTACAATATGACAGTATATATCAGATGACGATACAAAAACGTCTATTGTTTCATACAGTACTCTATCGTTTATATTGTGATTTCATACCCCTGTTTCTTCAGTAAAGCTCCTCACCCACTACTTGTCAGCACCCTGGTTCTTCCCCACAGTGCGCGCAGCCGAACAAGTGTGTGGTGGGTGGCTAGACTCTCCAGTGGTTGCTAACTCCAAACTACCGGTTTGGTAAAATAGCTGCTACTCCTGTTTCCCAGGGATGTGGGACTGTTTTCCATCGTACTGTGTCAAAGAGGATAGTCCGCTAACCTCGTTATCCCCCGCTGGTCAAAGAGCCCGTTGGGCAAAGACCAAAGTGGGATTTTGTTATGGGTCAGTCCGTCCGTCCGTCTGTCCCGCTTTTGTGAAATCAACTCCTTCTACAGTTTTGGTCTGATTGTTTTGAACCTTGGTACTATGGTTTGATATACACTGAGAATCTGCATATTGCAATTTGGTTCTGATGGGATGATTTTTGCACGAATTGTAGCCCTATGACCTGCTGTTTCACCTCACTTCATAGACGGTAACGGTCTTGTGAAATCAACTCCTCCTACAGTTTTGGTCCAATTGTTTTGAAACTGGTACCATGGTTTGATATACACTGAGGATGTGCATATTGCAGTTTGGTTCTGATCGGATGATTTTTGCACGAATTGTAGCCCCCTGACCTATGATCTACTGTCACCTCACTTCATAGACAGTAACTGTCTTGTGAAATCAATTCCTCCTACAGTTTTGTTCCGATTGTAGCGCGGTGGCGGAGTGGTTAGCACTGTGGCAGCACAGCGACTCACCCTTGGCCGGGGGATCCTGGGTTCAATCCCAGCCCCCGACCAACAGTGATCTGTATGGAGTTTGCATGTTCTCCCTGTGTCTGCGTGGGTTTACTCCGGGATTTCTCCGGTTTCCTCCCACATGCCAAAAACATGCAAGTTAGGTTAATTGGCATCAAACTGGGGATTCTAAATTGTCCTTAGGTATGACTGTGAGAGTGAATGGTTGTCTGTCTCTCTGTGTTGGCTCTGCGATGGACTGGCGATCTGTCCAGGTTGTACCCTGCCTCTCGCCCAAAGATGCTGGGATAGGCTCCAACCCCCGCCCCCCCCGCCCCCCCCCCCCACGACCCGAAAAGGATTAAGCAGAAGAAGATGGATGGATGGATGTTTTGAAACTTGGTGCCATTGTCTGACATACACTGATGATGCTCATATTGCAATTTCACTCTCATCGGATCACCTTGAGGTCAAAGGTCAGGTCAGAATTTTCTTCTAAACACAGTAACTATCCCCAGTTTGATGCCAATTAACCTAACTTGCATGTTTTTGGCATGTGGGAGGAAACCGGAGAAATCCCAGAGTAAACCCACACAGACACGGGGAGAACATGCAAACTCCACACAGATCACTGTTGAATGAATGAATGAATGAAATAAATTAACTTAATTTACCAAAGATGCAGTTATTTCTATTATAATGTTTCTATACATTTATAGTTTTTTTTAGAACTCTCCTCACCAACCAGACAGCAGGAAAAACTTTTCCTTATTTTGAAATCCAGATGTTGGCATGTTTAGTTTGTCTGTAGGCTGTTGATGGATTAAAGTCATTGGCTTCATGAATTTTGGTTATTTTAACTTGCCAGGTACATAATAATGAACATAAATTAGTTAATATTGTAGTGGCTGGTGAAGTGAATCCTCAGCAATTCATCAGTCACTCTTGCGTTTCCCTGCATATGAAGCCTAACCACACCTGTTTGCTAAGTGACTCTTCATTATTGTTCATTACCAGTGGGTTAAAACCACGATAAATGCCTCCATTGCTTACATACCTCTTCTGTGTTTTTTCTGTGTTTAAAGTACTTTAATAAGCTCATGCTTCTCTCGGACAGCGACGCTAGAGAGACACTCTGCCTTCCGACTGAAACGGTCACGCAGGCCGGGTGCTTCCGAACTCCGACGTGCGGATGACTGTCACGTTCGTTGTTCATGTGCGCGCTTGTGGGGCATCATTCATTTATTTTTCTAAAATTTATGTTTCCTTAGTGTGGTGACATAGTTTCAAGGGTGGCAGCTCGCTATGTGGAAATGTTACTAGCGGAGACCCTGTAACAGGTCTGTGTTTTATAAATGCATTACTTTTGCACTTGACAATATTTAATGTGTTTACATGTGTGTGAAATGGCAATAGACGTCTTCATGCTGATTGAGGTGTTTAGCAACAGTTACTGGCTACATTTAGAAGGGACTTTTTTTTCTCAGCTGCGCAAAATAACTGGGTAAACAAACAAATCATTATGTTTTGTCCAGTATTGCTGTCATTTAATAAATTGTGCTTGCCAGAACTGTTGTATAAAAGCGATATTGCACTCAACGTCGTTACGGTATCAATTTACAGTATATACTAACTTTGGGTGTGATACTCTAATATTAGACTGATCACACCCACAGTTACTATATAAATTGATACTGTACTCCGTCTTGTGTAATGTTACTTAATTATAGTAATTTAAGTGATTTTTTGTTGTGTGTGTGTACACACACACACACACACACACACATTGTTATTAATAATCGTGAAATGTCTGTGTCTGGAGTTTATGTAGTACAGAGGTTTTAGTAGAATTCAAATTAGTTCACTGATTTAATACCTATGATATATAATAAACAGTGAAGAAAACAGTCAGAGAAGATGTTTATTTTTTTTAGGTAATCTTTAGTGTTACTTGCTATGTACTGCATAAAATTTTAAAATATTCTGATTACACATGTATTTTTGTGTGTTTTTAATATGTCCTTTTACACATTGTTCAAAAACAAAATGTCAAACAAAAATATAATTCTTTATGTGAAATTGTCCAAATCTCTCCACTATTCAGAAGTATTTGGATACAGAAACAGCAGTGGGAGATGATCAAGAGTAACTGCATCAGGACAAACAAGGCACAGTTTATTTGTAGAAGGCTACCTGTGATTAGGATATCTGTGCTGTCTCTAAATCAATATTCAATGACCTGGAGCACGATTTATCTCTTGCTCACAGCATCTATATTTCATAGTGCTCTCACCTTGCTCTCGAATACTTTAAATTTGCCAAGAAACTGTGCCATGAGAGTAAACTATACTTGCTGCAAGATTTGTTTCTGACCTTTGATTCATTAAACAGGCAAGGTTCTGGACTTCCTTCCCGTGGATCGCCACCTTATCGTGGTGGAGGGGTTTGGTTGGCCTAATGATCCCAGGAGCTGTGTTGTTGGGGGCCACTTGCCCATGGTAGGGCCTCCCAAGGCAAACTGGTCCTGGGTGAATGACTAGACCAAGAGCGGTCCAGTGGATCTCAATGAAAAAAGTTACATCAAGAACCCAGTGTATCCAAAGGAGGTGCATGGGTCTGCCTTCCAGTGGGCTCACCACCTGCAGGAGGGATCATGGGGATTATGGTGCTGTCTGAACCAGGCGAAAGCCTGGGCTACTCTGCCTGGACTGATGCCCCCGTAAACCTGGATCCCTGATGAGCAGTAGAGGATGGATGGATGGTTCTGGTTTTGATTTCTGTCCTTTGTCAGACACAAAAACAATTTTTCTTCTTTTTTTCACCTTATAAAATAAAATCTAATCACCAATTCAACCATACATAAATCACCTATTGTGACTGATTTCTACTGAGTTAAACAATTACACTAGTTCATTTCAGAAAATTCATTCTCGTCATTAGAACAGTGATGGGCAACAGTGGCAGTAGGGCTGCTGCACAACTGATCTTGAATCACAATCATAGTCATTCTCTGTAATTATGTAATTGCACAAAATGCTGCAGCTTAGATTTAAATAAATGCTATTTTGTTGGTTTTGTACTATTTGTACACATTGCTGTGCAAACTTATGTTTTTAGCTCGTCTGGTGAAACCAAAAGGAGCTAATGTGAGTATGTGGTGTCTGTTGTCCATCCATCTTTCTGTCCGTACACGTTTCAACTAGAGATCGACCGATATGGGTTTTTCAGGACCGATACCGATTATTAGCAGTTAAGGAGGCCGATAACTGATATTTGGAGCTGATATTTATTTGCAGTAAAAGTGTAAAAATTGGCATAAAAATGTTGAATAATACAAACACTTAACTTCGTTTAACTGCCTAAAGCATGTTTATTTAACCAAACAAATAGAAAAATAGCTCCAGAAGTTGAATAAAAACTTAAATAGCTCCCTGACATGTTTCCACAGTAAATAAAGTAACATTTAAATATAACTTATCTTTGTTTTAAGTTCAAACACAACAAAAAAGTAGAGGGAGTTAACAAGCTCAGCAGCAACTCTTGTAAAGTTAATAAATAAAAACTTATATAATAGTTCCGTGATTTTTTTTTACAGTAAAAAAGTAAAATTTCACAATAACTGAAATGACTTTGAACTTTGTTTAAAGTTGGAACAAAGAGTGCAGAGTTCCCAGGCTCAGCAGCAACTCTTGTAAAATTAAATAAAAACTTAAATAGCTCTCTGAAATTTTCCACAGTAAACAAAGTAAAATTTCAATATAACTGAAATGACTTATCATTGTTTTAACTTCAAACAAAAACAAAAAGTGCAGGGAGTTGTCAGGCTCAGCAGCATCTCTAGTAAAGTTAATTAAAAACTTGCTTCCAGAGGTTTTATAAAGTATAGCAAACAAAGTTAAACAAAATTTGCACAGAAATGTGAGTGTCAACTCAATTAGTCCCAATTGAGCAGCACGAGATTGTGGTGCAAAAAGCAAAGTTGTTCAGCGTGCTCGCCAGTAAGATGGCTTCTGTTGCGTTCATAAATTGCAGAGATTTCACTGAACATTCGCTCACTTGGGACTGATGAGGGTGGTGCACCAAGACATTTTCTTGCTTGTTTGGCAAGTTGCTTAAGGCACCCTTAATTCTAGTAATTCAGACATATGTTACACCCGGAGGGCGAAGAGGAGGCCAAGTGGTGGACTTTTCAGCGGTTTATTGACTTTCTTTTACAACACCAGGCACGGCACTTTGACACGGGACATCACTCGATAACGGCCACATCACTCTTCACCATTTTTCCTTCACACTCTAGAACATTCTCAACTCTTCTTCTCTCGCGCTCTAACACTTAACAGCGTCTCATCACTACCGAGCGCCACCTGTGGCGCAAAAGCGCTACTGCTTTTACTGACAAACAATTTAAATTAAAACAGTCCAAATTACAGTCCTTTAGTTACATTTCCTATAAATGCTCATATTTACCATCAGCATCTAAATTACAGTCTTTTAGATACATTTATTAGAAATGCTTATATTAGCCATCAGCATCTAATCAAGAATGATTTCTGGGGTTTCCTAGAGGTTGTCCAAAATTAAATTTTTCCTACACTCACCCCTCGAAAATTTAATGTTGACCCGACATTACAAACAACTTTCCCAAAACTCTTTTTTTTTTTTCTCTTTCACAGTCCACATTTGGTAACCATGTATCTCATGTAAGTAGGATATTACTAAACAGGAGTCAGAGTTCATTAAAGTCCATAAAGATGCAAACTGGTAATAGTCCATAGTACAGCATGTATCTCCTGTTCCATGCAATACATTCGCAGAAGAGGTCTTTGTGCACGATGACCATCAACCGCTCCTTCCATCATGGTGGGTATCTGCATCTTTCCTGAGAGTAAGGGTACTCAATCTAGTCATAGCCTACCAAATAAGCCTTTATGTGATGCCTGTACCTTAGTAACACACTGAAAATCCTTTTTTTTTTTTTTTTTTAAAAATCAACCATAAAAGTGACTTGGTGATGAGTTTAGTCACTACTCATTTACTTTCCAAAACATTCATGTCTGAACAATGGTTATCTAGCTTCTACACATTTTATATTTGTTTTAAACAGATGAAGTGCAAGGTTGGCCTAACTTATCATAAGTAAATATCAACGTCTGTTTTCTCATTCTTGAAGGATACGTTTTAGCAGGGATCTCGACAGGTCCCTCCTGGTCACTGGAACTGGACTCCAACAACACATCACCCTGGTCCTGGTCTGCCTCAGCTGGATCTGGGACCACCGGATTGTTGACCTCTGGTGCCAGCTGCACCTGTGTGACGTCATCTGTGTCCTGGTCCTCATCCCCCGGAGTAGTGTCACTCTGCGGGTAGAACTGCATCGGCTCTCAGTGAACGGAGATTTTGATCTTTTCCAGCTCGTAATCCGATTATGGCACTCCAGCCCTCTTCATCTTCATCGTCTGTGCTGTTTTGGCTGTCCACATTCCTTTGCCTTTTAGACTCTCTTTCTCTTGTTTTATTAGAGGCAGGCTCCACTATTTCCATGGAAAGAAAGTCACAGGGTAGCAAAAGGTTTCTGTGCATGACCCGAGTGCGCCCCTTGCCATCTTCAGGTCTGATTTCATACACTGGACTGTCTGGGTACTTCTTTTGGGTCACTACATACACCTTGTCTTCCCAGAATGATCTTAATTTTCCTGGCCCACCTTTTTCAGTCAAGTTTCGGACCAGTACTCTGGATCCAGGAGGCAACTCAGCACCGTGAACCTTTTTATCATAAAGGGCTTTACTTCTCATCCCTTCTTTGTTTGCTGTTTTAGAGGCAAGTTTGTAAGCTTCACCCATTATAGCTCTCCACTTTTCAGCATAGTCCTGCTGAGAAGCACACTGCTCTCTTGTTGTGAGGCCAAACATTAGATCAATAGGCAACTTTGGACTACGGCCAAATAGCAGAAAATATGGCGCGTACCCCGTAGCCTCACTGCGCGTGCAATTATAGGCATGAACCACTTTTGCCAGAGAAGACTTCCAATCTGCCTTGGCTGCATTGGGCAAGTTTTTGAGCATTGCCAACAGGGTGCGATTGAATCGTTCCACCTGCCCATTCCCTTGGGGATGGTAGGGCGTTGTTCGGGACCCCTGCACACCACTGTACTCCTGGAGTTTTGTAAAGAGTTTATTTTGGAACTCTCTACCCTGATCATGATGGAGACGTGTGGGGAAGCCAAATATCTTCTCAGCAGCGGTGTGGGCAGCTTTGTTGCGACAAGGATAAGCCTGGGCAAAGCGAGTGAAGTGGTCCATTAGACCCAGGATATACTCATACCCTCCTTTGCACCTCTCCAAGTGCAGGAAATCAACGGACACCAGTTCGAATGGATACGTGATGACAATGTTAGTCAGTGGTGCCCGTGTTATCTTGTTGGGACGTTTATTCTTCAAACAACTGCAAACTTTAGTGATGTAGTGCTCAACATCCCTTTGCATATGAGCCCAATAAAAGCGCTCCCTTATCAAGTTCATCACTCTCTCTACCCCTAAATGGCCCATGTTTTCGTGGAGCTCTTTAAACACGAGCTTGTGAAACTTTTGGGGTAGAAGTAGCTGGTCATGTGATGCCGTTCTCCTGTAAAGCAGTCCATCATCTTCCAGGTACAGTTTGTGTTTTTGCCTGACTAAAGCTGCAATCTTACTGTTCAGCTGTTTTCCACTTCTTGGCCATTGTTTTGACACCACATAACGCAACACCTCTCCAATCACAGAGTCTTCTTCTTGAGCTCTCTTTAGAGCAGTCTTTGATATTTCAGCTACAGAGCTGGCTTCTCGATCTGCTTCACTTATGAGAGTGGAAATAGTGACTGGGCAGAACCATGGTTCATTTTCTTGTGACTTTACCTTGACTGCCTGCGCCACACAGTGCATTACATCAGGATCAACATTTTGTGTGCATTTGTTCATGTACTGCTCTATATCTAGAGGCATACGTGAAAGGCCGTCTGCATCTCTGTTTGCTTTCCCAGGGCGGTACTTAATCACAAACTGGAAATCAGCTAGTTCTGCTACCCACCTCTGTGTGGTTGCATTTAACTTTGCGGCGGTGAGCACATACGTTAGGGGATTATTGTCCGTATAGACAGTGAATGGTGGGGAATAGTACAGGTAATCCCGAAACCTCTCACAGATGGCCCACTTCATGGCAAGAAACTCCAGCTTCCCTGAATGAAGGTGGTAGTTCTTCTCTGGATTTGACAGTGTCCTGGAGCCATACGCTATCACCACCAGTTTGCCTTGTTGTTGCTGATATAACACCGCCCCAAGCCCCTCCTGTGAAGTGTCACAGTGCAAAATGAAGGGTTCCTCAAGTTCGGGTAACCTAACACTGGGGGCTGGGAGAGAAGGTCAACAAGTTGACAGAGCACTGCATGATGCTCAGGGCGCCACCTGATTGCATGGGATGAGGGCAACTGGCCACTATCTTTCTTTTTGACATGTGTTTTCGAGTTTTTCTTTGCTTTGTCTGTGTGGTCGTTAGCAAGAAGGTCGTAAAGAGGCTTTGCTATACGGGAGAAGTTTGGAATATAGCTGCGGTAGTATGAAATAAAGCCTAGCAATTTCCTTAGCTCTCCAACAGTGGAAGGTTGATGCTGTTTTAGGGGCAATGTCCGCAGGGTCCATAGTGTAGCCCTGTTTTGTTACCATTTTACCAAGGAAACGTACCTGCTGCTTGAATAACTCACATTTCCGGAGAGTCAGCTTCACCCCATGGCTTTGATAGCGGTGCAGGACGCTTCTCAGGTCTCGCAAGTGGTCTTCAAAAGTCTATGAATGAACAAGGTTATCATCAAGGTAAGGCAGACAGATATCATCCCTCAACCCCCACAAACACTCCTCCATAGATCTTTGGAATGCTGCTGGTGCTGAGGACAAACTAAATGGAATTCTTACCCACTCGAACAAACCCCACGGAGTAATAAATGCAGTGAGGGGCCTACTCGACTCTTCCAGGAAGCCCTGGTGATATGCCTTCCCATGGTCAAGGACTGAAAACCAGGCACTCCCATTTAGACTGTTTAGCATATCTTGTATGCGGGGAATTGGGTGTCTTGTCAGGGATAGACTTCTTGTTCAGCTCTCTAAAGTCGCAGCACAAACGCAGGCCTCCATCTTTCTTTCGCACACAGACAATTGGACTGGAATACGATGACTTAGATTTGGTGATCCAGCCCCTGTTAAGCAGGTCTTCTAAATACTCCTTTATTTCTTTATGAAGTGGTCTGGGAACAGAGATATGTCTTTTTGACAGGAGTGGGATCCTGGAGTCTGATTTTCAACTGTAAAGAGGGAATTGTCCCTACATCATACTCATCACAGGAAAACGCTTTCCGTTCCTCCCGTCATAGCTGTTTCACTTGCTCTTGTTGTGTGGGAGAGAGATGATCAAGGGGAACTGGGGGGGTCCCATATGTCCATAGTCTCTTTGACAGCACAGTTCATTTCGGTCTCTTTATTCCTTCCAGTTTCACTCGTCATCGGGTCTGTTGTCGCTTGGTTTACAGCAGGGGGTCTAATGTCTGCCAGGTAAGCAGTTTTAACTCTCTGTGTTTGTCCCAAAATGGTCTTAGCGGGCAGCTGGATATCACGGGAAGTACGTTTGTTATAGGTGTTTTGAACATAGATTGCCTCCCTTTCCATAACTGCACCAACCCACTTTGCATCTACAAACCCTCTGGTAATTGGGTGTACTGACTCGGCCCAAACAAGACGTCTTGTGTGTCTGGAAGTGAGCCTGCCTTGACAAAACCTTTAACTGCTTTGGTTTGGCCAGCAGTGATGGTGACCAACTCACTGCCAACTTTTACCATTCCTTCCCCCAATCTATCCTCCTCACTTTGCATCACCTTCAAAAATACCTCTGTTTTCTTACAGTCAAATGAGAAGGCTGCGCTAACACCTTCACTGATGGCACAAGGGGGTCCAATGCCCATCTTCAAGACATGCTCAATCACGTTGAACCCAATGATAGGCTGCTCTGCCACTCCATCCTCCTTCACCACTAGCACAGGAACTAAGAGTTCCACCAGTGGGCTACTATCTGTCGGCAGCTTGAAAGTGACTTCGACCCATCCTGAGAATGGAATCGGTGTCTGGTTCACTGCCCTCCCATTCAGAATACTTGGACCCACCAACTTGGCTAAGTGTCTAACGGTGGTGTGTGGCAGGTGCTCCTGTCTCCAGGCGTCATTCATTAAGCAGACCTGTGACCCTGTGTCCCACAACGCTTCTGTCTCCTTATCATCGAGGAAGCAGGTTATGACATATTTTTTTCCAACCAAATTGAGCAACTGTAATTGGCGATTAGGGGACAGTAGATTAACACAGACTGTTTCTTCAGGAGGTGCCTCTGCTTTAGCTACCAGCCTTGCTTCCAGTCTCCGAATACTGTCAGTAACTAGCTCATACAGTTCTTGTGTGTTAGCTTGTTCTGATGTGGTTGCAACAGTATTGGCCGCCATGTCTACTTACCCTGTCCTTTTTCCAGGTCTCCTTCCTATCCGACATTCCCTTGACATGTGGCCACTGAATCCACATCTGACGCAGTGGTCGCACTGATCGCCATTGCTGGTGGATTGACAGCTCTTGCAGCCACGTGTCCTCCTGGCTCTTTGAGCATGAGGTGCTCTGGGAGACTCACGTTTGGCCTTCTTGATCTCCTCCATGTCACTCTTCAGCTGCGTGACTATGTCCAGGAGCTCAGATTCCGTGCGGGTCACTGTGCTTTGGGATTTAAGGATTTTACCTTTGTCAATGGTGGAGGGCGCTCTTGGCCATCCACTCCTCCCACGGTTGCATACTGACCCGTCAGGTTTTCCACTCGGCATTCTCGTACTTTGGGTTCTTTCGTGTGCCTCTTGAATTTTTGGTGTCGTTCCCATTCAAGACTGGCTGCTGCATTCATCTTAGAAATCAGAAGCTCGTCGGTGACGGCAGGATCCTCCAGATAGCGCTTCAGTTGGTACTTAACGTCAGCACTAATCAGTCCCGTTTCCACCGCACTCAGAAACTTCCTCTGAATAAGGTCAGAAGTATACCGCTCTTCGGTGCCAGGCTGTCTGGATGCTGCCAAAAGTCTTTCTTTTAGCTCAATGGCGCGAAACAGGAAGTTCTGAGGTGATTCGTTACTGTCTTGTGTGAGGTTTGTCAGGCGATGGTACAAGTCAGTCGAACTATCCTCTTTATAATGTCCTCGCAGAATGATGCGCAGCTGTGGCAGGGTGAGATCTGACTTGATCTCCAGCATATCGCGCAAACTCAATCCGGGACTCACTGCTCTGACAACAGCCTCGATTACCTCAGCCTCACTGTGATTTTTCTTTAGGCCCATCTCAATCTGGTGAATGAGGTTGGAATAAGACAACTTGTCTCTTTGGCCCCTCTCTCCTATCTGACCATTTATCCTAAACTCTCATTTAATGGTCACTTCTGGTAGTAGGGGCGCTGCGGGGACCGCAGGCTGTGTCAGAAAATGGCGACTCTGTGGCTGAGTGGCCACGTTATCGGTAAGCCTCGCTATTTCCTCTTGAAACTTTTTAGTTGAACCAAGGAATCTTTCATGCAGAGCGGCATATTGGTTTTGTAAACTTGCGAGTGCCTCTGCCACCCGGCTCGTGCCGGTCGCTGCCGCCACCTGCGTCGACGATTCGCCTTGCTTAGCTTCAGTAGCACATGCAGTTAGCTTTAGCAGAAACGCGCGGGCTACATCCTCCTCTTTGCTTTCAATGGTCTTTTCCACCTCCTCGTTTAACAGTCGTACCAGCGTGTACTTTTTAGACGGCTTGGCTGGGTTTATCTTTGCAAACAAACAGACCTCGTTTTGCTGTTCAGCCTGTAATGGCACCAAGGCCTCGCTTAGCTTATCTTGTAGCTGCTCCAGTTCCATCGTTTCTGCTTTTTTTTTTTTTTTTATTTGCACACTCACCGTCTTAGGCACGACTGAATCATCCTCTGCTACCAAATTTTGTTACACCCGGAGGGCGAAGAAGAGGCCAAGTGGTGGACTTTTCAGCAGTTAATTGACTTTCTTTTACAACACCAGGCACAGCACTTTGACACGGGACATCACTCGATAACGGCCACATCACTCTTCACCATTTTTCCTTCACACTCTAGAACATTCTCAGCTCTTCTTCTCTTGCGCTCTAACACTTAACAGCGTCTCATCACTACCGGGCGCCACCGCTTTTACTGACAGTTTAAATTAAAACAGTCCAAATTGCAGTCCTTTAGTTACATTTCCTATAAATGCTCATATTTACCATCAACATCTAAATTACAGTCTTTTAGATACATTTATTAGAAATGTTTATATTAGCCATCAACATCTAATCAAGAATGTTTTCTGGGGTTTCCTAGAGGTTGTCCAAAATTAAATTTTTCCTACACATATGGGGAGGTACTACGAGCTAGCAGAGCTGCCACTAATGTTTACTCCGCTCTTACATTATTCTCCTGCTCACTGTAACGTTAGTAGTAGTTGTGAGATGTAGAGCACGGGGATGTTTATTACAATTTCGAGAGAGTTTTCTGCCTTTACCTTGACATGTGTGCTTGCTCTCCGTACGTTCTCCACACGAAAAAACTTTCCGCCGTGTGTGAGGACAGCTTCCGCTTCAGATTGGCTCTGCCACTTACGCATGCTGTGGCTTGCTTAACCAATCAGATGGCGCCGTGGGTGGTGGCTGGAGACAGAAGTGACAGGAGAGAGAGAGGCGCGGCTGCATCTGAGCCAAAATAACCCAGTTTTAAATTGATTTCTTGATATCAGCCCGTCGGATTTAAAAAAAGGCCGATGCCGATATACGTCAAAATTCTAAATATTGGCCCCGATAATCGGCCCGGCCGATAATCGGTCGACCACTAGTTTCAAGGGAATCACTACTTTTGCTAGGCATTTGCCTTGATGCTCACCAAACACTCACAATGACCCTCAGGTGGGTTTACATTCAGGTTGTGGTCAAGGTCAAAGGTCAGGAGATCTGGGCACATTTGAATTTAGAAAAACCAGTACATCTTGTAGAGGCTAAGCCAGTGCTTGAAGCCTTTGAATTGCTGTGACCCAGATACTTTAATTGAAGCGCTGATTAAAGTTTGGCGTAATAAATAAATTAGTGTGTCCAAGACGTCCATTACATTTAAAAACACCAACTTTATTTCCAATTTCCATTGAAAGTCCAAAACACAACAATAAAAGTTCCTTACAATAAAAATTCCTTACAACACAAACACATCTTGCCGTCTCAGTGGCCAAAAACTGTTTTTTTCTTCCTGGCGGAACACCTGCCCGGACAATGACTGGTTCCCATTTATACAGTTGGGCTTAATTGGCTCCTACACACCGGCACCTAATTGTTACATAACAATTCAACAAAAATAAATAAAGGAGCCAATTACTATTCATTACACATCACATGATTCAATAAGTTTACACATGAGGCATTAAACAGTTTAGTTATTGGCCTTTCAGTTACGTTGGTTTTAGTTTGTGCTATAGAAAATACCCAACCCCCTTTATCTGAAAACACCTCCAACTTTTCCAAGAGGCCAGTAACCATGTGATGATCAAAAATCCATAATTAGAAGAACCTTTCCCACAGCTAAATCTTTCTGGTTCCACTTCTGTCGCCTCTGGAGCAATGGTAGATATTCTTGAGCCCATTTTTTTCAAAGCATACTGTATCAGTTATGTAATGATCTTGTCTCCTTTTACATTTCACATGCATGTGAGATGGTTCAAGTCCTGGAGCCAAAGCTGGTTTTGCTTTTAATAGAAGCAGATGATTTGGTGTAAGGAGTTCTGGATCATTTGGATCATCTGAAAGCTTTGTTATTGGGTGATCATTCAGTATGGCCTCAGTCTCACCAGTGACAGTGTGGAGTCCATCCTCACTGGGATTAGAAAAGTGGTGTAGTTGATTGTACATGGGCTCACCACAGTACTTAGATTTTATACATCTGTCCACATTAAGTGATGTTAGCAGCTGAATATCTTGCAACCACTTTTGCCACAACTTTGAAATATCTGAAGGCAAGGCATCATTCCATTGATAACTTCTCAGACAAAGTTCTTGATATAGCATCTTAGCAGACAAAGTTCCCAAACAACTGTGTACAGAGCTAGTAGTTGACAACATTCCTTGTCTGGTTGGAGCATGCAATTTTAACTCCGTCTTGAATCTTTGTTGCTGGCATTAGGGAATGATGACCAACTCTACGTCCGTCAACTCTTTCAATGTCAGCATACAACTCCTGGTTGCTGCCACTTTTGGGCTTTCCACTTTACCAGTTTGTCCATTAGAGGCCTCCAAACACCTTTTCTTATGACTGACCACCAGTAAAGTTTCTTTTAGCCTAAGAAACCAGCCTACTGATCGTATAGGTCTGGTCCAATCTAAAGAATAGATGAGATCAGTGAAGTTGAATGAATTGCTGACAACAAAATTCACCAAAATATCCCTTTTGACTTGTGGATCTTTAGAGTTGACTACAATGTCACTGTTTTCATTTGTTGGCCATTCCTCCTCAGATTTCCAGAGAAAACTAGGATCTCTGAACCAACTGTTCTTTAAGAAGTCAGGTGCAATCATTCTTTTGGAAGCGACATCGGCCAAGTTCTCATTAGAGCCAACATGCCTCCATTGAGACTGGCTTGTTACCTCTCCAATGGCAGAAACCCTATTTGCCACTGCAAGATCTTTTGGTAACAGAAAATCTGGATTATCAAAGGGCAATTTTAAAGAATACTCGTCTTGTTTTATTGTCGATGATCCTCTGATTTGCATAAATGTCATGTCCTCTCTAGACATTTCTTTCTCCTCCAAGGTCCTCATATTGAAATCATAATTACTCAACTTGATTTTGGAGACTGAAATCCAATTAACTGCAGCAGATCAAAGTCCCACATCATAACTGCTATTTTCCTTTACAGGACCATTGACAGCCATCCCAATACTATCTTTACAGCATATGGGCCATTTCCACAGCTGTTGACAACTTCCCAGGGTTCCAATAATTTGGGAGCATCGGTATCTATCAACAAGTCAACATTGGCATTGATATTAGAGATGTGAATCTTTGACAAGTAAGGCCACCCTTTCAAATCTACTGCTGTAGCAGTGCAGTCTGACGTAACTGGCATTTGCTTTTGTGTAAGGACCTCTGGTAAAGGATGGAATTCATTATTTTCAAGTTCTGAGACCTCCAGCCCAGTCAAAGAATATGAAGGCGTGATCCATAGTTTTTAAGAGAAATTTAGTTTTTGTTCCTGTAAGTTTCAGTCTGTTCAGAAGAAAATGTTGCTGAACTACCAGGATCTAAAATGCATACATTTGTACAACTTCATTTCCTTGAGTTGATTTCATTGTACTGGAACAATAGGAGAATGCATTGATCGTTTCCAGCACCCATATGACCACAAGTTTGGGAAGAAGTGGATACCTTTGTTTCTGATGACTCATTTGTTTGCTCCAAGTCAAGATTCATCTTTTGAATGTGAAGCACAGTTGAATGTTATCACATGCCGCACAGGTCAAACGTTTATTACAATCACGATTGAGGTGTTCCGCCCGGAAGGAAAAACAGTTTTTGACTTTAATGTAGAGGTTAAGCCAATGCTTGAAGCCCCTGAGATGCTGCAACCCAGATACTTTAATTGACGTGCTGATTAAAGCTTGACGTGATAAATAAATTAGTGTATCCAAGACGTCTATTACATTTAAAAACACCAACTTTATTTCTAATTTCCATTAAAAGTCCAAAACGCAGACTTCCGGTTATGGCTGCCACGTAGGACGGACGTGTCTCGCTCTGCTCTGCTCCTGGAGAAAAAAAATCGGCAAATAACTCTCTCATTTGGGACAGAACGTATCCCAGCATTTGGGCGAGGATATGTCGGCGAAGCCTAAGGCTGGAAAACCAGGAAAAGGAAAAAGCGAGCCGCCGAAACAGTCCAAATTAACGGACTTTCAGGTCTGTGACGCAGCAAACAAGGCTCCATATATGGCGGAGGAGGCTGGCGGCGGTGCAATTTCTGCGGGGAATGGCGCAGATGCGCTGATGGCTGCCATGAGTTCAATGAGAGCGGACTTTTCCTCTAGATTTGATGGGATTATGACAGCGTTGGAAGGAATAAGAAAGGAATTGGGTGACTGTGTAGAACGAACGGCGCAGATGGAGCTCCGTCTCGCTAGTGCTGAAGATGACGTCACCCGTCTTCAATTAAAGGTGCGCACTTTGGAAAAAAAAAATAAATCTCTGGAAGATAATATTTTGGATTTGGAATCTCGGTCGAGACAGAATAATTTGAGGCTGGTGGGTCTTCCAGAGGAATCAGAAGGTCGGGACGTATGTTCCTTTCTGGAAAAGTGGATTCCGGAGGTGCTGGGCAGCGAGGAGTTGCAATCAGCAGTGATTCTGGAAAAAGCACATCGTATTGGCCCACGGAGAGATAAGGGACCGCCGAGGACCTTAATTATGAAGTTTCTTAGCAACAGAGACAGGATGAAGATCTTCAACGCTGCACGTGCTAAAGGAGAGATTAAACACCAGGACCAGCAGGTGCGGTTCTACCCAGATTTGGCCACAGGAATCCAGCAATTGAGGAAGCAGTTTGATCCCGTACGTAAGGAGCTGCGCAACCTTGGGATTCGTCATGGTGTAATCTATCCTGCGAGACTGCTGACCACGTATGAGGGCAGAACCCACATCTTCAAGACCCCAGAGGAGGCGCAGGAGTTCATCAAGAAGATCAAAGAAGAAGAAGAGACTGGTGGGAGCTAAGCATGAACAAAATATAAGGTAGAATAATTAAGCATTTGCACAGGCATCTGACTGACTTGAAGTAAATAGTAAGTTTACAAAATATAGATTGTATTATATATTAAAAAAAACAAAACAAAACAAACAAAACAAAAAAAAAACTATGATGTACAAAGTTGTTAAAAATTTTGGAGTTAAGTTGGAAAACTACAGAGGAGAGTTAATGTTACGTCATTAAAAGCAGTAGAGTTAGGGTGATTGGGAGGATGAAGAAGGAGTGGCTTAGGCTGTTCCCCGTGGGTGTGGAACGGTCGATGGCTATATCGGGAGACAGAATTTTTCTTTTGATTTTGGGGGGTTTGCCACAAGTGTGGGAAGGGGAAATTTGTTTGTGTGTAGTTTGTAGGATGAATGTTCAACCACTCATGTTTTTGCTTCTCTGTATGAGCATGTTTACACTGCAAGGTAATCCCAAACTCTCTATTGATCATGGACCAAAGTGTTAACCTTAATTTAACTTCATGGAATTGCAGAGGTATACAAAATTTAAAAAAACTTAAACAAGTTATGAATAAAATAAAGGACATGGGTTCAAGAATTGTGTTTTTACAAGAAACTCATCTGATAGAGGAGGATGTTAAAAGAATTAGGAGTAGATGGCAGGGAAGTGTATTCACCTCTTCATTTTCATCCCGAGCCAGGGGAGTTATGACTCTCATACATAAATCAGTTCCTTTTCAAGTGAAAAATGTAATTGGAGACAAATTTGGAAGATATGTAATCATTCAAGGTTCTTTGCTATTAGAAAATATAAATCTTGTGAACTTATATGGTCCCAATATAGATGATCAGAAGTTCTTTGCTAATTTATTTCTCATCTTATCATCACTTACAGGGCAACATATAATAGCAGGGGATTTTAATTGTACATTGAATCCAGGTGTGGATAGATCAACAGGACTGGATTGTATGCACATTGGATGTAGGATGACTATTAATCATTTTATGAAAGAATTGAGATTGTTAGATATATGGAGAGAAATGAAACCACAAGTTAAAGCCTATTCTTGTTATTCCAGTACCTACAAGACATTCTCACGTATTGATTATTTTTTGATTTCCACAGAATTAAGGTCCAAGATTCAAAACTGCTTTTATGATAACATCGTGATCTCTGATCATGCACCCTGTTGTCTAATATATGTAGATAAAAAATTGACAAAGGAATCAGGTAGATGGCAATTTCAGCATAAATGGCTTCAGGATGAGGAATTTGTCAAGTATATAGAAAAACAGATAGACGAGTTCTTTGACATCAATACTACACAAACATCAGCATGTGTAAAGTGGGAGGCTTTCAAAGCTTTTATTAGGGGACATATTATTAGTTATACAGGATCAAAATCTAAGAAGACTCGAGAGGAGAGAGCTAAATTGGAACATAAAATAAAAAATCTTCAGGAAAAAGTGTATGCAGGAAGTGACCCAAGGTTGGAGAATGAATTACTGATTTTGAGAGCTGAATACGACAAAAAATCAGCGAATAGAGCTGCCTCGAGTCTTCTAAGATTGAAACAATCTTTTTATGAACAAGGTGAAAAATCGGGAAAATTATTAGCATGGCAGATTAAACAATTGGAAATTAAAACACCAATTACCAGTATTATAAGTAACGGACAGGTAGTTATAGATCCTTTAGAAATTAATAGAGCCTTTAGAGATTACTATGAAAAATTATATGATACCAAAAATGAACCTGATTTAACAAAACTAAATGGGTTTTTGAACGAACTATCTATACCGTGTATTCCAAATGAAAACAGGGAGATATTGGATTCTAAAATTAGTCAAGAAGAAGTTGGGCTAGCCATTGATAATATGAAATCAGGAAAAAGTGCAGGACCAGATGGTCTTCCAGTTGACCTTTATAAAAAATTTAAGAATAAATTAATAAAACCTTTTTTGGAAATGGTTTTAGAAGCATTTCAAAATAATAATTTACCATCATACATAAATAATGCCTTAATTATACTGCTGCCAAAACCAGGTAAGCCCTCTAATAAATGTGAAAATATGAGACCAATAAGCCTATTAAACGCCGACCTTAAGATAATCTGTAAAATTTTAGCAAGACGAATACAAGAAATTTTACCAAATATTATTAATCGAGATCAGAATGGCTTTATAAAGGGTAGACAAGGCTTCCATAATGTAAGAAGACTATTTAATATTATTTATTTTAATAAAGAAGCACCGGATACAGCTCTCCTATCATTGGACGCCGAAAAGGCCTTTGATAGAGTTGAATGGCCCTTTCTTTTTGAAGTCCTACAAAGGTTTGGACTTGGAAATAATTTCATAAAATGGGTTCAAATAATATACAATAATGCTACAGCAGAAATCCTAACAAATAACAATATTTCAAAACCAATAAAAATCAATAGAGGATGTCGACAAGGCTGTCCACTTTCACCTTTACTGTTTACTATGGCAATTGAACCTTTAGCGATAGCGATACGTTTACATTCACAAATATATGGAATTAAAGTTGGACCAACAGAACATAAAATCTCCCTGTACGCCGATGACATAATTTTGTTTATGTCGAATCTAAAAAAATCAATTCCAACCTTGTTGAATTTAATAAAGAATTTTGGGGAAATATCAGGATATAAAATAAATAAAACTAAATCTTCAATATTAATGCTAAATGAGACCCAGAGAAATTACCCAGCCCCTGAGGTAAATCAATTCAATGTTGTAAATCAGTTTAAATATTTAGGAATCCAAATTATGCCTAAGCTAGAATCAGTCGCCAGTGTCAACTATGAAGCCTTAATGTCAGATATCAATGAGTTAACTCAGAGATGGATGCCACTACCAATGTCGATGATCGGGAGAATCAATATACTTAAAAGTAATATTTTACCTAAAATACTTTATTTATTTCAATACATTCCCTTATCACCACCTTTAGATCTATTCTCAAGAATAAAAAAAAAGTTAGTGGAATTTATATGGAACAACAGGAGGGCTAGATTACGTTTGTCTTTATTATATTTACCATTTGATCGTGGAGGTCTGAAATGTCCAAATTTTATGTTGTATTATTGGTCGGCACAACTGAGGTCTATGACATATTATTTTTCATCAAATGATCTCCCTCACTGGACTGAAATGGAATCATACAATTTACCTTTACCTCTTCCCATATTCATATACTCAGATTCGGCAAAAAAATTACAAAAACAAGTTAAAAATCCATTTGTAAAGCATATGATCAAAATATGGTGTGAAGCTAAAAACTATTTAAAAGAACCACAGTTATTGTCACAATTTAGTCCAATATGGGGTAATCAATATTTTAAACCAGGGAGAGCGGACGCTGTATTTAAAGTATGGAATTTAAAAGGGATACAAAAGATTCAGGATTTATATTTGCCATGTGCAGACAACATAATGTCTTTTGAAGAGCTGAGGATCAAATTTAATCTCAATAGAACACATTTTTTTAAATATCTTCAACTTAGAAACTTTATTCGATCAAATCAAAATAAAGCTCTCACTCGACCTATTTATTCATCCTTGGAAAAAATGATGATGAAAGATAGTAAAAGAAAGGGTATTATTTCAGAGTTTTATAACTCACTGACACTATCTTCAAGTGAAAATTCACTGAAAAGATTAAACTACTGGAAAGAAGATCTGCAAACTGAAATTTCAGAGGAACAATGGGAATTGGCTTGTACAGAAGCTCAAACCAAATCAATAAATGCACGCCTTAAATTGATACATTTCAAATGGTTAATGCGGATGTATGTTACACTGGAGGAGTTAAATAGATATAACAAAAATATACCAGATACATGCACAAAATGCATGGAAAGTAAAGGAACCCTATTTCATTGTTTATGGGAATGTAGATTAATAAGAATGTTTTGGGAAGAGGTGAGGGTAACAATTGAAAAAATAATCTCAAAACAAATCATATTGAATCCTAAACTGTTTTTGTTGGGTCTGTACCCAGAAAAGCATAATTTTAATAAAAGTGAAAGAACATTCATAGACCTCAGTTTGCTTAATGCCAAAAAATGTATTGCACTATTATGGAAAAAGACTCATAGACCAGATGTGACTCAGTGGTTAAGACAGATGTTAACAAACCTTCCATTAGAAAGAATAACATATATACTAAAATCAAAGGAAATTGTGTTTGAGAATATATGGAGACCTTTTATTGATTATGTAAAAAATTTAAACATAACTCTTGAAGAAGAAGGTGAATGATGTGTGTGGACCTTGTAAATTCCAAACTGGTGAACATAATATGTATACTTATGTATTGGATTGTCTAGACTAAACAGAGGAGCATTGTTGAAGACTTGATTTTGTTGGTGGTTGTTGGTGTTTTTAGTGCATTTTTTTTTTTTTTTTGTAGTACTTTAGTGTTAGTGTTTGTTTGTATCATGTTTGTTAAAAAAAAAAAAAAAAGGTTCAATAAAGATATTGTGGAAAAAAAAAAAGTCCAAAACGCAACAATAAAAATTCCTTACAACACAAACACATCTTGCCATCTCAGCGGTCAAAAACTCTTTTTCCTTCCGTGCGGAACACCTGCCCGAACAATGACTGGTTCCCATTTATATAATGGGGTTTAATTGGCTCATACACATCTGCTAGTCAATTACCTCCATGCTTACCAAACTCACTCACAAGGATTCTCAGACAGGTTTGCATCCATGTTGAGCTACAAGGTCAAGGCCATTGTCAAAGATCCCTTTGATTTCATGATTTTACTTCTCCTAGGCCGTTGACCTTGACCTTAAGTACATTATAGATGGGTCTGCAATCTAGGCTGTACTTAAAGATCAATGGTCAGAAGATCTGAGCACTCTTTGGGTGATTTCGTCAGGCCAGAATGAGCTACTCCATCATTAATGGTGTGGTTAAATGTGCATAAATTTTTTATGCAACTTAATATTTGAGTTGAGAAATAAACAAAATAATCAACTTACTCTTCATTTTACTTGATTACACAAGCAAATCAACTCATTAAACCACAAAATAATCAGTCTGATTGCTGTAAACAGATTAATAATGCTGTCACACTCATGAACAAAACTGCTGGGTGCATCCAGAGACAACGTGATAGGACAGTCAGACCCCTCATGTCCTCTCTAGACATTTCTTTCTCCTTCAAGGAGAAAGAAATGTCTTTCTCCTTGGAATAGAAATGTCTATATTAGAGGTGTGAATTTTTATTGGTCTCATGATTCGATTGCAATTTATCCATTAACGATTCAAATGCAAAATGATTCACAATGCATCTTCAGCCATCTTTGTGTTGCATCTTAAATTTTTATCCCCCACTGGTCAAAGCTCAAAGGGGTCGAAGACCAAAGGGGGATTAGGTTATGGGTCAGTCCGTACGTCCATCTGGACCACTTTTGTGAAATCAACTCCTCCTACAGTTTTGGTCTGATTGCTTTGAAACTTGGTACCATGGATTCCTACCTGCAGCTGAATACGTCAAAAACTTAAGATATGATTATTGACTTTCGGAGGAAAACTCCCAGGCGCGAAGTCACTATACTAAAAGGCCAGACCACTGAATGTGTACAATCCTACAAATATCTTGGAACGATTATTGATAGTAATTTAAACTTTGAAGAGAACTGTGAAAGGGTGTGCAAAAAGGGTCAGCAACATTTGCATTGTTTAAGGAAACTTGCACACTTCCAAATTGACCGAACCATAATGACAATGTTTTATCGGGCTTTTATTGAATCTGTTTTATCCTTTTCTTTAGTGTCATGGTTTGGTCAGATAAAACTGAAACAGAGGAAATCCTTGGATCAGGTAGTTAGATGGTCCACTCGTTTGCTTGGTGAGTCACAGCTGAGCCTGACATCCCTGTACACCAGACAGGTACAGAGGATTGCTACCTCCATTTTAAATGATGACTCCCACCCTTTGCACTGCCACTTTCAGCTTCTTCCCTCAAGACGGAGGTTTGCTGTCCCAAAATATAAAATCCAGTGCTACAAAAACAGCTTTGTTCCTGCTGCTGTTAAAGAGTTGAACAAGATGTAACAATATATTGCACATAATTTAGTTACCTATTTATTAATTTTATTTTGTATTTACTTTTTTTGTAGTTTTTTTTTATTTGGGTTCTAAATCTTTTATTGGGTTTTAGGCTTTTGAGTTTTTAACCTCTTTGACTAGTCTTTAACTTTTTAATATGACCCTTCTCTCTTATTTCTTTGTTTTTTTTTCTCTCTTATCGCTTTGTCTTATGTCCTGATTGGTGGAGCCTTGAGTACTTTTATCATGTTTATAGTCAGCTACATGTGTGCCTGTGTTTGTGTTCATGTTGAATGTAGTTGTGGTTTGTAAATATGGATGCCACCTGACTGCAAAACAAATCTACCTACGGGTACAAATAAAGGAACCTGAATCTGAATGGTTTGATATACACTGAGGATGTGCATATTGCAATTTGGTTCTATGGATGGTTTTTCCGTGAATTGTAGCCCCCTGACCTATGATTTCCCGTTTCACCTTACTTCTGTCATGGTTCAGGTGCTGACTGACGGCACTCGGGCTGTGCGGTAGCTCTCCGTTCTCTCCTCTGGCACGCTTCTAGACGTTTATTATGACAGCGTCTCGGTGGGGCTTCCGGCTGTCAGTGGAGCCCTGCTGAACAGCCTGATTCCAATCAGCTGATGACCCTTCATCAGCTGATTAATCTATTCAACCCTATTTAAGGGAGCAGCTCTGTTTGCTCAGGGCTGCGACCTACATCTACCTTCCAGTCTGGCTTCCCTAACCCCGAAGCCAGTTCTTCCCAGCGTTCAGGGATCCCCGAAGGAGTGAAACGTCAGTCGGGATTCCCCCGGAGAAGCTACAACTGACAGCTGCTTGCATCCGGGACCGAGTGGCTGCTGCTCGCTCCGCCGTTCATCCCACGCAGATTATAAAGCATGTGACGGCGGCAGTCAGGCTGGTGGAGAGGAATCCGGCGTTAAGTGACTATCCAGAGTACGCCGACCTGCTTGCTTCTGTTTCCGCGCAGGAGCGGCGTTTCCCGAACCTCTCCTTCGCCTCGCCCTTTGCCGGTAACCGTCGTCACACTGCTAACAGTAAGCCTCAGCAAGAACCCCGTCCGGATCCTGTTCCGGGTCGTCGGAAAGACTCTACCTCTGAAACAGCTGCCTCTTCTACGTCTCATCAGGAGGGAATTCCCGCAGCCTCTCCCCCCGGGTCATCTCTCCCTGTTGTTCTGTTAGCTCCTGGTACCCGGATCGCCTCGGCTGTCATCCCCTCCTCCTTGACGTCTTCCTCGGCTGCTGTGACTACTACGAGTCCTGCTTCGGCGACGCCCGTCGTGAGTCCATCGCGAGCGGCTCCTCCTCGTCCTTCCAGGGGGCCCTCCATCACCATCCAGCAGGGAAAGGGAGCAACAAAGTCCACTGCAGTGGGTTCCATCGGGCTTCTACGGATCAGGCAAGTAACTTTTCATTCTGTTCCCACATTGGATGAATTGCCTTGCTTGATTCCTGGGGGCGGAGTTCGGGGTTCACAGTCCCCTGGACTCCCTCCACCTGCTGCAGTAATTAGTAATGGACCTGCTACCTTTGTGTCTCCTTCCCCGAGCGTTCCGCGGCGCCAGGCCTACGCCGCTGGACGAGGAGGAAGCCTGCGGCCCTGGATAGCCTGGTTCCAGCCCCGCAGCCACGTCATGGGCAGAGGAGGAGAGCGGACTGCAGTTTGGAACCTGCGCTGACGATGAAGCGTCCCCAGGTCTCCACGGAAGAGCGGTCCGACACAGCAGGTCGAGGATCTCCTGTCGCCACGCCATGCGGGTCGTCGACATGGTCATCAGCGGTGGAGGGTCCTCAGGCTGTGGACATCATCATGCCGGCTGCGGGGCCCGCCGTAGCCGAGTGGGAGCCAGAGGACGTCCTTCTGCCTTCGGAACCCAGATCGTCCAAGTCCTGGACGGCGACAGAACTCGAGTGCAGGCAAGTGTTCTATTTTGTCTTCCTTCTATCTATTCTAGAGCATTTTTGCCTGTCTGTCGGGGAGACGAGCCAGGTGCAGCCGTCCGCTGCGTCCGAGCTCGTCTC
Organism: Pholidichthys leucotaenia; assembly: GCA_020510985.1. NCBI lineage: Eukaryota > Metazoa > Chordata > Actinopteri > Cichliformes > Pholidichthyidae > Pholidichthys > Pholidichthys leucotaenia. The sequence continues at coordinate 35,045,393 of CM035845.1, read as the reverse complement.
ACTGGGCTCTGTCGCTACCGGTGATCCTGATCCCAGTTCTTCTTCTTCTCCTGAGCCTTCTCCCAGGGTCACCGGTACGGAGTCAATCCCGGTCGCTGTGCTGGAGGCTCCGGGTTCGGACTTGGAGGTTGTTCCTGGTGCTGCGCCGACCCAGTCGGGGTCCATCGCGGGTGCGGCATTGACCCAGTCGGGGTCCAACGTGAGTGTGGCCGAGACCCAATCGGGGTCCATCGCGGGTGCTGCTCCGGCCCAATCTGTGTCCGTCATGGGTGCCGCGCTGACCCTATCAGGGTCCAGCAGGGGCGCAGCGCCGGTTCGGTTCAAGGTCAGTGAAGGAGCTGGAGATCCTCTGACGCCTGACACTGGACTGGCCCATCAACCTTCCCCCAACTCATCTCCACCGGGGGCCGTTGGGGTTCTCAATATTCAGCCTGGCTCTCCCTCGTCTTCCCCCTCTCCAGGGAGGCCGTCTTCAGTTTCTCCCTTGCGGTCCTGGTGGCTGAGTGATGCGGGTCGGCCACCTGGAGGACTGCTCTCACCTGTTTGGCATTCTGGGTCGGCCACCCGACAAACTTTCCCGTCCGTTTGGTGATCTGGCCCGGCCGCCAGAAGTACTGAGTTTTCTGGCCTGGGACTGGGGTAGGCCACCCGAACTGTTCCATTTCCCCCTGCCAGCGATTTGGACGCTAGATGCAGGGCGGCCTCCTGAACTATTGGCTTTCATGCCGTGGTGCTTAGCCTGCCGACATCCCTGTTTTTTTTTTTTCTTTGCTTCTGTAACCTTTTGGGATGTGCTGGTGTCCTATTAATGAAACTGTGTATCTCACCGCTCCCTAGCGTGTGTTTTTTTTTCTTCTCCCCCTTCTGTTGTGATTATTCTTTCTGTAGGCTGGAAGATGTCCATTCGTTGCCTGTTTTATTGATATGGATTTAAACTGCAGGGTTTCAACGTTACCTAGTGTTTTTTTTTTTCTCTCCCTCCCTTCCTCTGTTGGGGGATGATGTGTTTTTTTTTCCTGGAACTGTGTATCTTGGTCTGTAGACCCGGGTTTTCTGGTTGTGGCCTGTAGGCTTAGTTGTCCCTTATTTGTACCTAGTATTCTGTCTATTTGTGCATTATGGAGTGTTTTTTTGTGTTTTTCCATGCTCTGTAGTGCCTCCTGATGGTATTTTCTGTCTTCACCCTTGTCGCCAGGATCTAGCCCTCCTCGGCCTTTTTCCCCCCTCCTCCCTCCCTGGGGTGGTCTTGTTGGCCTCCCAGTTGGGGGGAGCCCGATGTTACACCGCGTCTAGAATCCACGTCGGGAATGGGGGCAACTCTCATGGTTTGGGTGCTGACTCTGTCGGCACTCAGGCTGTGTGGTCACTCTCTGTTCTCTCCTCTGGCGCGCTTCTAGACGTTTATTATGACAGCGTCTCGGCGGGGCTTCCAGCTGTCGGTGGAGCCCCGCTGAACAGCCTGATTCCAATCAGCTGATGACCCTTTATCAGCTGATTAATCTATTCAACCCTGTTTAAGGGAGCAGCTCTGTTTGCTCAGGGCTGCGACCTACGTCTGGCTTCCCTAACCCTGAAGCCAGTTCTTCCCAGCGTTCAGGTTCCGCCCTCGCTGATTATATGTAAGTGCCTTGTCTTTATTTGTGTTTTGCCCCTCGAGGCTCATTATTTTATCATTCTGCCTTTATTTAATAAACGTACAAACTCCATGGCTGCCTGCAGCGTCTCATTGATGGCTCATGAGAGCCATCCATAGCAACTTCATAGACAGTAACTGTCTTGTGAAATCAACTCCTTCTACTGTTTTGTTCTGATTGTTTTGAAACTTGTTACCATGGTTTGATATACTCTGATGATGCGCGTATTGCAATTTCACTCTCATCGGATAACCTTGAGGTCATAGGTCAGGTCAGATTGTTCCCTAAATCTTCTAAACACAGTAACTACTGAAAGAAATGATGAAGGCTTTTCAAATCGATACAGGAGTTGTATCTAATACACATCTTGGACGACTTACACCCTCACCTAATTATTGGTTTGGGGTCAAGGGGTCAGAGGTTCAAAGTTAACATTGCATTTTCGCTATGTATAATGTATATATATATCATGATGCATTTACTATTACTATAAAACGAGTAAAGCTAGGGCCACCAAACCTGGTACACAGGTTCACCTTGGAATCCTGACCTCTGACTGTGGGTTTGGGGCTAAAAGGTCGAAGGTCAATGTTAACATTTCTTATGCCTTATTACTGTACAGCGTATAAAGCTAGGGCCACTAAACCTGGTACACAGGTTCATCTTGGAATCCTGACCTCTGACTATGGGTTTGGGGCCAAAAGGTCAAGGTTAACATTCCCTATGCCTTATTACTGTATGAGTAAAGCTAGGGCCACCAAACTTGGTACACAGGTTCACCTTGGGATCCTGACCTCTGACTATGGGTTTGAGGTCAAAGGTCAAGGTTTTCTCTGCATCTGCCTGCTATGATGCAGTTAACAAGCAGTTGAGAATGTAACAGCAGCTTTCAACTTCACAATGTAACTTTGCAACTTTATTGACAGGCAGAAGTTGGATAAATGGCAATTAAGTTGGCTCTTGAGGTTTTTGCAGAGGCGGTGAGATCTTGATCATTAATGTTCTGCATCAATGCAGAGGCGGGGTTTCTTCTGGTACCATTTCTGCGTGGCGTCACCCTTGAAGTTATGCCGCCATGCTAAGAGGAAATACAGATTTAAGAAAAATAAATTAAGGAATGATGCTCCACAAGCGCGGACACCAACACCACGCGTGACAGTCATCTGTGTGTCGAGAGTTCAGAAGCAGCCGCCCGCGTGACCGTCAGTTGGCAGGCAGACTGTATCTCTAGCGTCACTGTCCGAGAGAAGCATGAGCTTATTAAAGTTCTTTAAATGCGTAAAAAAAGCAGAAGAGGTATGTAAGGAGTGGAGGCATTTATCATGGTTTTAACCTGCTGGTAATGGGAGCAATAATGAAGAGTCCCTTAGCTACACACATGGACAAAATTGTTGGTACCCCTCTGTTAATGAAAGAAAAACCCACAGTGGTCACAGAAATAACCTGAATCTGACAAAAGTGGTAATAAATAAAAAGTCGATGAAAATTAACCAATGAAAATTAGACAATGCTGTTGAATTGTGGTTCAACAGCATTATTTTAAAAAACAAACTCATGAAACAGGCCTGGACAAAAATGATGGTACCCTTAACTTAATATTTTGTTGCACAACCTTTTGAGGCAATCACTGCAATCAAACGATTTCTGTGACTGTCAATGAGACTTCTGCGCCTCTCAGCTGGTATTTTGGCCCACTCCTCATGAGCAAACTGCTACCTTGATAGTCTTGAGATTTCATTGTACCCTGCACAGATTCAAGACACCCTGTGCCAGATGCAGCAAAGCAGCCCCAGAACATAACAGAACCTCCTCCATGTTTCACAGTAGGGTCAGTGTTCTTTTCTTGGTATGCTTCATTTTTGCGTCTGTGAACATAGAGCTGATGTGCCTTGCCAAAAAGTTCCAGTTTTGTCTCGTCTGTCCATAGGACATTCTCCCAGAAGCTTTGTGGCTTGTCAACATGCAGTTTGGCAAATTCCAGTCTGGCTTTTTTATGATTTGTTTTCAACAGTGGTGTCCTCCTTGGTCGTCTCCCATGAAGTCCACTTTGGCTCAAACGACGACAGATGGTGCAATCTGACACTGATTACCTTGACCTTGGAGTTCACCATGAATGTGTTTAGAGGTTGTTCTGGGCTCTTTTGTTGCCATCCGTATTATCCGTCTCTTCCATTTTTCATCAAGTTTTCTCCTGCGGCCACGTCCAGGGAGGTTCGCTACAGTCCCGTGGATCTTAAATTTCTGAATAATATGTGCAACTGTAGTCACAGGAACATCAAGCTGCTTGGAGATGGTCTTATAGCCTTTACCTTTAACATGCTTGTCTATAATTTTCTTTCTAATCTCCTGAGACAACTCTCTCCTTTGCTTCCTCTGGTCCGTGTTTAGTGTGGTACACACCATGTCACCAAACAGCACAGTGACTACCTGTCACCCTTTAAATAGGCCGACTGACTGATTACAAGTTTGTAGACACCTGCGATGTTAATTAGAGGACACATCTTGGTTGAACATGTCCCTATGGTCACATTATTTTCAATCTTTTCTAGGGGTACCATCATTTTTGTCTTGGTCTGTTTCATGAGTTTGTTTTTTTTAAGTAATTCTGTTGAACCACAATTCAAAAGCATTGTCTGATTTTCATTGGTTAATTTTCATAGAATTTTTATTTATTACCACTTTTGTCAGATTCAAGCTATTTCTGTGACCATGAACGTTCAAATGTTTCCATAAATCAGCACCCGAGCCACTTGCTGGTTTCATCCAAAGACAGGACAGCAGCAGAGCCACCAGGAGTTCTGTTAACAATAACTGTAAAATATTCCACCGCAGAACCACATTTGGACAAACAGCTTTCTCTATAAAGGGCAGTCACATCTGGAACACAATGCCAAATGAAATTAAAATAATAACGGACTTTAAAACATTCACTAAAAATGTTAAAAACTGGCTGAAAAATAAACAAGAATGTACTCATGTATGAATTATTTGTCTGCAAAGTGAGAGTGAATGAAGGGAAGGAATAAATGTGTTTGTTTATAGTGAGTGACGGAGGGAGGAAGGCCTGAAATAGGCAAATGTGAGTTATGTTATATGTGTTAAATGTGAGTCAGGCTGTTATATTTGTGTATTTATAATATTTATGTTAAAGGTGAGTCAGGCTGTTATATTTGTGTATTTATAATATTTATAATATTTATAATTGTGTATTTATAATTTTTCTGCATTGATGTATGTGGTTATTGTGTATATTTTTATCTTGATTCTTTTTTCTAAAGCCCATCCAGGGACAAGAGTTGCAAATTAGCTAATAGCTATACACTCTATGTGCAACACATCAGATTGATTGTCTTTGATTAATTGTCTATGTTTATTGCACTGTCCCTGTCAAATAAACTAATCTACTACTACTACTACCATTGTGGGGAGTTTTTTTTCAGTAACTGAGGGGTACCAACAATTTTGTCCTCGTGTGTAACAGCTGTGGTTAGGCTTCATATGCAGGGAAAGGCAAGTGTGACTGAATCGATGAGGATTTACTTCACCAGTCACAACAAAATTAACTAATTTATGTTCATTATTATGTACCTGACAAGTTAAGATGACCAAAATTCATGAAGTCAGTGACTAATCCATCAACAGCCTTCAGACAAACTAAACTTACCAACATTTGGATTTCAAAATAAGGGAGGTTTTCCTGCTGTCTGGTTGATGAGGAGAGTTCTAAAACACTGTAAATATATAGAACTATTATTACAGAAATAACGGAATCTTTGGTAATGTAATTTATTTAATTAACCCCTTGCACTCCGGTCAGTTTCCCTTAAAACGCCAAAAAATAACGTACCCAAAGTAAATCAAAAATGTTCTTCAACCCTTTGCAGCATCTTCATGGGGTTGGTCTCATTTAAAAGAAAACGCTTTGAATTTTTTGGCAAAACAGTCATAATCTCTCTAAGTGCTCCGGCCACTGAGTAACAGTCATCTAAACATACTGAACTTGAAGAAAATAAATTTCGCCTGGGTGTTTTTTTGGATACAAATGCTTGCAAATAACGCACAGCTCTCAGATACGGGCTGGAAAATGCAACAGAAATGTAGAACCAAGTGTTATCCAGCTGAGGTCCAAATTTTGTAACAATACCACAAAAAATTAATATATTACACAGCTTTCTTCACAGGTTGTTCCCAGGCGTTTTTGAACTGTGCCAAATTGTGTCAAATGGCACAGTTTGGAAAAACGTCTGTAACTTTTGAATGATTCAATATAGAAGCTTGATGTTGGGCTCTAATGAAAGGTGACACTCAGGGCTGTGTGTGTGTGTGTGTGGGGGGGGTTGTTTATTCATTCATGAATGAATGAATGAACAAACAAGCCCCCACACACAAAGAAGCATGCCACGTAAAAAATGTGTGGCTTTTTTTACAAGAAAAAATAACCTACAGTGCACTAAAAATTATAGTAGAATATCTGTAATGCAGAAGATAACAACACCCCCCCCCCCCCCGCTACAGAGGACGGACATCGCCCGGTGCGCCGCGGTCTACTACGCACAGTTGTAATTTACCGATCGGTCAAAAGTCATTTTTGATTACAACTTTCAGGGATAAAGAATAATTTAGCTTATAACACTTACCTGTCCACAACAGCAGTGTCGCTGGCGAACTTCTCTTCCTCATTGTCAGACGAACATGACGCTGGTCCGCTTGTTACGGACTCGTGGTTCTGGTCACGCGACCCGGTCAAACCATAATTTCATTATTGCGGTTTTGCGCTTCCATGATTGTGGTTTTGGCGAACGATGTTTCAAAACAAATATGAACAGTATAAGAAAAAAAGACTGGCAAACGCGTGTGTGTCACCCAGCGGCTAAAAACAAAACAGATTTTGCAAGGGAAGCACGCTTTCGAACTACTGTGCTTCAATTGGCTCGCTGTATTCGCAGCCGTTGGTAGGCGGGTCCTTCTTGCTAGGTTTTCAGTCATTGGTTCTTCAAGGTTTCAGAAACCCAATTCAAGGCTCTTATTAGTCGAATGAGAGGTCAATCACATCTAAACCAATCAAAGCACTCCTTTGGCTTTCTGTTCGCGGCTGTGTCTGTAGTGGAAGAACGGAAATGCAGCTTTTTTTTTTTTTTCAGTGCCTCCTAGGACGCACACAAGGACGCCCTCGTGCGCCCTAGGATGCAGAGACGTGTCCGCCCGCGATACATCGAAGTGCAACAGGTTAAGTAGAATTTTATAAATTTTTTTCTTTAAAATCAGAGTTAAACTTATTCAGTTCTGGCTCTGCAAAATTATGGTCGAGTGTAAATTAGGGGGAAAAAAGTCAAAATTTTACCACAGTCTGTTTCAAATTTATTTTAAAAAAATGGTAATTTCATAAAGAATAGACAAAAAAATTGCTCTAAAATAATCCACAAGTTTATAATAAATTTTCAAATATACAAGAAAAGTCATAATTTTATAAGAGAAAATTACAAATGAGGAAAATGGTTGCAAATTTAGATGAGAGAAAAATAGAAAACTATAAGGAAATTATTCTAAATTTTGGAGAAAAACCTCAAACCTTCAAGACTGAAGTCATTACTCAAGTTTTTAAGTAGGTGCTCTTTGTACCCTTAACTCAAGTAGAAATTTTTGATTGTCTACTTTTTTTTTTTCCACAATATCTTTATTGAACCTTTTTTTTTTTTTTTAACAAACATGATACAAACAATCAAACACTAACACTAAAGTACTACAAAAAAAAAAAAAAAAGATGCACTAAAAACACCAACAACCACCAGCAAAATCAAATCTTCAACAATGCTCCTCTGTTTAGTCTAGACAATCCAATACATAAGTATACATATTATGTTCACCAGTTTGGAATTTACAAGGTCCACACACATCATTCACCTTCTTCTTCAAAAGTTATGTTTAAATTTTTTACATAATCAATAAAAGGTCTCCATATATTCTCAAACACAATTTCCTTTGATTTCAGTATATATGTTATTCTTTCTAATGGAAGATTTGTTAACATCTGTCTTAACCACTGAGTCACATCTGGTCTATGAGTCTTTTTCCATAATAGTGCAATACATTTTTTGGCATTAAGCAAACTGAGGTCTATGAATGTTCTTTCACTTTTATTAAAATTATGCTTTTCTGGGTACAGACCCAACAAAAACAATTTAGGATTCAATATGATTTGTTTTGAGATTATTTTTTCAATTGTTACCCTCACCTCTTCCCAAAACATTCTTATTAATCTACATTCCCATACACAATGAAATAGAGTTCCTTTACTTTCCATGCATTTTGTGCATGTATCTGGTATATTTTTGTTATATTTATTTAACTCCTCCGGTGTAACATACATCCGCATTAACCATTTGAAATGTATCAATTTAAGGCGTACATTTATTGATTTGGTTTGAGCTTCTGTACAAGCCAATTCCCATTGTTCCTCTGAAATTTCAGTTTGCAGATCTTCTTTCCAGTAGTTTAATCTTTTCAGTGAATTTTCACTTGAAGATAGTGTCAATGAGTTATAAAACTCTGAAATAATACCCTTTCTTTTACTATCTTTCATCATCATTTTTTCCAAGGATGAATAAATAGGTCGAGTGAGAGCTTTATTTTGATTTGATCGAATAAAGTTTCTAAGTTGAAGATATTTTTAAAAATGTGTTCTATTGAGATTAAATTTGATCCTCAGCTCTTCAAAAGACATTATGTTATCTGCACATGGCAAATATAAATCCTGAATCTTTTGTATCCCTTTTAAATTCCATACTTTAAATACAGCGTCCGCTCTCCCTGGTTTAAAATATTGATTACCCCATATTGGACTAAATTGTGACAATAACTGTGGTTCTTTTAAATAGTTTTTAGCTTCACACCATATTTTGATCATATGCTTTACAAATGGATTTTTAACTTGTTTTTGTAATTTTTTTGCCGAATCTGAGTATATGAATATGGGAAGAGGTAAAGGTAAATTGTATGATTCCATTTCAGTCCAGTGAGGGAGATCATTTGATGAAAAATAATATGTCATAGACCTCAGTTGTGCCGACCAATAATACAACATAAAATTTGGACATTTCAGACCTCCACGATCAAATGGTAAATATAATAAAGACAGACGTAATCTAGCCCTCCTGTTGTTCCATATAAATTCCACTAACTTTTTTTTTTTATTCTTGAGAATAAATCTAAAGGTGGTGATAAGGGAATGTATTGAAATAAATAAAGTATTTTAGGTAAAATATTACTTTTAAGTATATTGATTCTCCCGATCATCGACATTGGTAGTGACATCCATCTCTGAGTTAACTCATTGATATCTGACATTAAGGCTTCATAGTTGACACTGGCGACTGATTCTAGCTTAGGCACAATTTGGATTCCTAAATATTTAAACTGATTTACAACATTGAATTGATTTACCTCAGGGGCTGGGTAATTTCTCTGGGTCTCCTTTAGCATTAATATTGAAGATTTAGTTTTATTTATTTTATATCCTGATATTTCCCCAAAATTCTTTATTAAATTCAACAAGGTTGGAATTGATTTTTTTAGATTCGACATAAACAAAATTATGTCATCGGCGTACAGGGAGATTTTATGTTCTGTTGGTCCAACTTTAATTCCATATATTTGTGAATGTAAACGTATCGCTAAAGGTTCAATTGCCATAGTAAACAGTAAAGGTGAAAGTGGACAGCCTTGTCGACATCCTCTATTGATTTTTATTGGTTTTGAAATATTGTTATTTGTTAGGATTTCTGCTGTAGCATTATTGTATATTATTTGAACCCATTTTATGAAATTATTTCCAAGTCCAAACCTTTGTAGGACTTCAAAAAGAAAGGGCCATTCAACTCTATCAAAGGCCTTTTCGGCGTCCAGTGATAGGAGAGCTGTATCCGGTGCTTCTTTATTAAAATAAATAATATTAAATAGTCTTCTTACATTATGGAAGCCTTGTCTTCCCTTTATAAAGCCATTCTGATCTCGATTAATAATATTTGGTAAAATTTCTTGTATTCGTCTTGCTAAAATTTTACAGATTATCTTAAGGTCGGCGTTTAATAGGCTTATTGGGCTCATATTTTCACATTTATTAGAGGGCTTACCTGGTTTTGGCAGCAGTATAATTAAGGCATTATTTATGTATGATGGTAAATTATTATTTTGAAATGCTTCTAAAACCATTTCCAAAAAAGGTTTTATTAGGTCAGGTCTTTTGGTGTACAAGGGGCGCTGCTGAAGTCATTCTATGACACGGTGGTGGCATCAGCCATCACTTTTGGAGTGGTCTGCTGGGGCAGTGGCATTACTGCAGCCGATAGGAAGAGACTGAACAAACTGATTAAGAAAGCTAGCTCTGTCCTGGGGCAGCGCCTTGATCCGATGGAGGAGATAGGAGAGAGAAGGACGGTGGCTAAACTGTCATCTCTGCTGGAGTCCGAGTTCCACCCTATGCAGGACATACTGAATGCACTGAGGAGCTCATTTAGCAGCAGACTACATCATCCCAGGTGCACAACCGAGAGGTTTCGTAGGTCCTTCCTACCAACGGCTGTCAGACTGTACAACCTAAGCAGGGCTGCTCGCAGAGATAGCAAAAAGACGTAACAAACTAATAGTTTTTTGAATGCAAAAGATGCAATAGACTTACACAATGGTCCCCTCCGGCATACAACTAGGAACTTACCGGTCGCTATGGAGGGTGAGAATATGTATGGGCACATAATCATACCATGTAGGATAACTAAGTAGACGGTTATGCTGTTTCATTCCATCTAGCAACAATGCTCTGCACTGTGTGTGTTTATATATTTACATATTTATTCCATCTAGCTACAATGCTCAGCACTGGATGTGTTTATATATTTATATATCTACATATTATTCCATCTAGCTACATTGCTCCGCACTGTGTGTGTTTATATACTTGCATATTTATTCCACCTAGCTGCAATGCTCCGTACTGTGGGTGTTTATATATTTACATATTTATTCCATCTAGCTACAATGCTCTGCACTGTGTGTTCATATATTCATATATTTATTCCATCCAGCTACAATGCTCTGCACTGTGTGTCTGTGTGTGTGTGTATATATATATATTTTATAGTAATACGTACATATGTATATTAGCTGCTCTTGCTTGCTTGTTTTTTTCTTGCCTTCTGATTGTTGCTCTGAGTGTTGCTATCCCTGTGCTGTTGCAATCCTGGAATTTCCCCGTTGTGGGACTAATAAAGGCTTATCTTATCTTATCTTATCTTATTAATTTATTCTTAAATTTTTTATAAAGGTCAACTGGAAGACCATCTGGTCCTGCACTTTTTCCTGATTTCATATTATCAATGGCTAGCCCAACTTCTTCTTGACTAATTTTAGACTCCAATATCTCCCCGTTTTCATTTGGAATACACGGTATAGATAGTTCGTTCAAAAACCCATTTAGTTTTGTTAAATCAAATTCATTTTTAGTATCATATAATTTTTCATAGTAATCTCTAAAGGCTCTGTTAATTTCTAAAGGATCTATAACTACCTGTTCGTTACTTATAATACTAGTAATTGGTGTTTTAATTTCTAATTGTTTAATCTGCCATGCCAATAATTTTCCTGATTTTTCACCTTGTTCATAAAAAGATTGTTTCAATCTTAGAAGACTCGAGGCAGCTCTATTCGCTGATTTTTTTTGTCGTATTCAGCTCTCAAAATCAGTAATTCATTCTCCAACCTTGGATCACTTCCTGCATACACTTTTTCCTGAAGACTTTTCATTTTATGTTCCAATTTAGCTCTCTCCTCTCGAGTCTTCTTAGATTTTGATCCTGTATAACTAATAATATGTCCCCTAATAAAAGCTTTGAAAGCCTCCCACTTTACACATGCTGATGTTTGTGTAGTATTGATGTCAAAGTACTCGTCTATCTGTTTTTCTATATACTTGACAAATTCCTCATCCTGAAGCCATTTATGCTGAAATTGCCATCTACCTGATTCCTTTGTCAATTTTTTATCTACATATATTAGACAACAGGGTGCATGATCAGAGATCACGATGTTATCATAAAAGCAGTTTTGAATCTTGGATCTTAATTCTGTGGAAATCAAAAAATAATCAATACGTGAGAATGTCTTGTAGGTACTGGAATAACAAGAATAGGCTTTAACTTGTGGTTTCATTTCTCTCCATATATCTAACAATCTCAATTCTTTCATAAAATGATTAATAGTCATCCTACATCCATTGTGCGTACAATCCAGTCCTGTTGATCTATCTATACCTGGATTCAATGTACAATTAAAATCCCCTGCTATTATATGTTGCCCTGTAAGTGATGATAAAATAAGAAATAAATTAGCAAAGAACTTTTGGTCATCTATATTGGGACCATATAAGTTCACAAGATTTATATTTTCTAATAGCAAAGAACCTTGAATGATTACATATCTTCCAAGTTTGTCTCCAATTACATTTTTCACTTGAAAAGGGACTGATTTATGTATGAGAGTCATAACTCCCCTGGCTCGGGATGAAAATGAAGAGGTGAATACACTTCCCTGCCATCTACTCCTAATTCTTTTTATATCCTCCTCTATTAGATGAGTTTCTTGTAAAAACACAATTTTTGAACCCATGTCTTTTATTTTATTCATAACTTGTTTAAGTTTTTTTAAATTTTGTAGACCTCTGCAATTCCATGAAGTTAAATTAAGATTAACACTTTGGTTTATGATCAATAGAGAGTTTGGGATTACCTTGCAGTGTAAACATGCTCATACAGAGAAGCAAAAACATGAGTGGTTGAACATTCATCCTACAAACTACACACAAACAAATTCCCCCTTCCCACACTTGTGGCGAACCCCCCAAAATCAAAAGAAAAATTCCGTCTCCCGATATAGCCATCGACCGTTCCACACCCACGGGGAACAGCCTAAGCCACTCCTTCTTCATCCTCCCAATCACCCTAACTCTACTGCTTTTAATGACGTAACATTAACTCTCCTCTGTAGTTTTCCAACTTAACTCCAAAATTTTTAACAACTTTGTACATCATAGTTTTTTTTTGTTTGTTTTGTTTTTGTTTTTTTTTAATATATAATACAATCTATATTTTGTAAACTTGCTATTTACTTCAAGTCAGTCAGATGCCTGTGCAAATGCTTAATTATTCTACCTTATATTTTGTTCATGCTTAGCTCCCACCGGTCTCTTCTTCTTCTTTGATCTTCTTGATGAACTCCTGCGCCTCCTCTGGGGTCTTGAAGATGTGGGTTCTGCCCTCATACGTGGTCAACAGTCTCGCAGGATAGATTACACCATGACAAATCCCAAGGTTGCGCAGCTCCTTACGTATGGGATCAAACTGCTTCCTCACTTGTTGGATTCCTGTGGCCAAATCTGGGTAGAACCGCACCTGCTGGTCCTGGTGTTTAATCTCTCCTTTAGCTCGTGCAGCGTTGAAGATCTTCATCCTGTCTCTGTTGCTAAAAAACTTCATAATTAAGGTCCTCGGCGGTCCCTTATCTCTCCGTGGGCCAATACGATGTGCTTTTTCCAGAACCACTGCTGATTGCAACTCCTCGCTGCCCAGCACCTCCGGAATCCACTTTTCCAGAAAGGAATATTCGTCCCGACCTTCTGATTCCTCTGGAAGACCCACCAGCCTCAAGTTATTCTGTCTCGACTGAGATTCCAAATCCAAAATATTATCTTCTAGACATTTATTTTTTTTTTCCAAAGTGCGCACCTTTAATTGAAGACGGGTGACGTCATCTTCAGCACTAGCGAGACGGAGCTCCATCTGCGCCGTTCGTTCTACACAGTCACCCAATTCCTTTCTTATTCCTTCCAACGCTGTCATAATCCCATCAAATCTAGAGGAAAAGTCCGCTCTCATTGAACTCATGGCAGCCATCAGCGCATCTGTGCCGCTCCCCGCAGATTTCGCACTGTTGCCAGCCTCCTCCGCCATATATGGAGTTTTGTTTGCTGCGTCACAGACCTGAAAGTCCGTTAATTTGGACTGTTTCGGCGGCTCACTTTTTCCTTTACCTGGTTTTCCAGCCTTAGGCTTCGCCGACATATCCTCGCCCAAACGCTGGGATACGTTCTGTCCCAAATGAGAGAGTTATTTGCCGATTTTTTTCTCCAGGAGCAGAGCAGAGTGAGACACGTCCGTCTTACGTGGCAGCCATAACCGGAAGGTTGTCTACTTTTAATTATTAATTTCATAGCACTGCTTTTACATGAGTAGAATTTCTGGCTGCTGTACTCACCTCTGATCAGATAATTTAAGTATGCATGAGTGAATTACTATTATGAATATTTTTTTCCCTTCCCTTTCCTACTCTTTATCAATGGAACAAAAGAAACACTAGAATAAAAATACAAAAAAATACACATATTTGTGTCATTCATGTAAACCATGACAAAAAAAAATCCTGTAGGACACTGACACTTGGTATTTTCTTACCTGTTTGTATACCGCCATAGACAGAGAGAGAACCTGAATTAGACAGTTCTCAGAGAAGGAAAGATGAGGCAGACAAGATGAGCCAGGAAGAGGAAAGTGTTCAGGCAGAGGGGTCCAGGAGAGGAGAGCAGAGGAAGAAGAGAAGGATGACACCACTAAAAAGTCCCGTGGTAAGTTCCATATGCAAAGTTGCTGTGCAGAATTAAAAAATAAATAAATAAATAGTATAAAATTAACATATTCCAGTTACAATGTCATGTCTCGTCCCTCTCGGAAAAATATGTTGCCACCACGCCAAGGTCTTTTAACCAGAGGAAACACTGAGAGGTCCACATTGCAGTGCATCTAAAAACTGAGAAATTTCCACACGTCTAATATTTATGAGGTGTTCATGATGTGTTTTGCATTGACTTAAAGGCAATAAAGTTTGCTTGGGAAGATACTGAGATGTCTGCAGCTGACAGAGCCAGTTAGAGAATTCTCATTGCCCAGTGTGTCGATGTACACAGGCAGATCTAAAGCTAAGATTATGGTTGAATGTGGGTGTGTAGAGAGTGGAATATGAGGATACACATGACATGTAATTTATAAATTAAATAAGATATGTATGTAAAGATGTATTTTTTTTTTTTTAAAGGGGATTCGGTCAGTCCATCTGTCCCACGTTTGTGAAATGAACTCCTCCTACAGTTTTGGTCTGATTGTTTTGAAACTTTGTACCATGGTTGGATATACTCTGACAATGTGCATATTGCAATTTGGTTCTGGTCGGATGATTTTTGCGGAAATTGTAGCCCCTGACCTATGAACTCTTGTCACCTCACTTCATAGACGATAACTGTCTTGTGAAATCAACTCCTCCTACAATTTTAGTCCGATTGTTTTGAAACTTGGCACCATGATTTAATAATACTGAGGATGCCCATATTGCAGTTTCACTCTCATCGGAAGACCTTGAGGTCAGAGGTCAGAGGTCAGATTTTTCCCTAAATCTTCTATACATACAGTAATAACTACAAGAAATGATGTAGACTTTTCAAATTGATACATTTGTGTATCTAATACACATCTTGGACGACTTACACCCTGACCTAACTATGGTTTTGAGTCAAAGTTAGCATTGCAGTTGCACTATAGTAAATGCTACATTTACTATTACTATAAAACGAGTAAAGCTAGGGCCACCAAACCTGGTATACAGGTTCACCTTGGGATCCTGACCTCTGACTATGGGTTTGGGGTCAAACCCATAGTCAGAGGTCGCCCATCATTCTCGGGCGAACATCGGCCCCATCTACCGAGTTGCAGCTGGCAGAGACGGCTACCTACCTGGGTGAGTTCAGCGCATAGATATAAAATGCTAGATTGGCAGCGCTAGTCAGTCCGTGCTTGCGGTGGCGTGACGCGCGTCCGCCATCTTGGTACAGGATATCTGTAGCACATCCCTGTGATCCAGTGCAGACACCTGCTTGGGTCATTCTCCTTTGTTAAACGTTTGACAGGCTTCAGTGAACATGTTTACAACACAGCGCATAGTGGTTTACTTTCAGCATAATCTGCCTAAATATTAGGTGTTTAAGAGCTTCATAATTATTAAATTATGGCATTTTGCAGTGTCTCAATCAAGAACTGTCAAATGAGCTGAAAAAGAAATTACCATACCCCCTGATTAATAATTAAGCCTACCTCTTTCATTGTGGCCATTTATGCATAAATATATGGCCGAAATTGATTAATTCATACTTTGTCCTGGGCTGTATTTGTTATATTTGCCACCCCAGGCAACCAGCTTATTGCCCCCCCCCCCCCAATTGTCAAAAATGTTTATCAAAGAAATATTTCAGCCTGTGCTATACAAATTGGCCTAGATATGTAAACTTTGAAATAAATAAAGAGAATAAAAAATTACAAATCAATTATTCAAGTTTCTTCATTTAACTAGACAGACATTATACACTCCCCCCCCCATCTACCTGGATCTGTATAGCAGTTGTTTAAAATCAATTTGAAATTCTTATTGATTTTAGGCCCACATAAATTTATACAATACACCAATGTTCACAACAAATTTATTGCATAGAATAATGCACTCAGCATGAAAGCAGCAAGCTCATATTAATCAATTGCAAAGTGAGGTGAAGTGTTAATTGAATCAAAACACAGTTTAAAGCAGTAGATGTAGGCTTTATTAATTTAACCCAGAGCCCAGCCCATCGTCATCACCATCATCATCATCTTCATCACACGTAATATCCACCCTGTCCCCTCCTATCCATCATAGCAAATATTTATAGTAATGTCAGGCAAAATGTAATACAAGACAGAAATAGTAATGTCTGTGAGATATGACTGCATTAATCATCAACAGATCTTCTTGTACCCCCTCCCTGTAATAGACAAATGCGAAATAGGTAATGTAAAATTCTATCTGTAAAGTTTCAATTTTCAAATAACATATTGTGGAAGTTGTGTTCAATGATGAGACTGAGTTCATTCCTCAGATTCGGCTTTATTGCAGAACACAATCATCCAACATTCTCAAATAGAAAGAAGAGGCAGAATCATGTCACATCACATTCTTATACCTCCGGGGGATTAAGAACTCAAGTCACATGGTGCTTCTGCAAACATTTAATCACAATGCAAGTCTCTGAAGATTCACCATTGTCTCTTATTCTCCGATGTTCCGGGGATGCCCCCAGGGCCTCCTCTCTGAGACAAGGGTCCGACTTCACACCTCCTCGACATCTCCTGTCGGCCCCCGTCGATCCAGACTCTTTGTTCCTCCAGACGTGAAGCCCTAATCCACATAAGCCATACATTTGTGGGAGATATGAACCAGACATATGTGCCACAATATCTGTAAATTACTATCTGCAAACCTTCATGATGTTGGTCTGATACAGGAGGTAGATGTTTGTACACATATATGTGTAATTATTGTGTAAAGACGGTTTGATAAACCTAAATCTTTCATTAGGCCAAGTGTATACAGGAAAAAGAAAAACTATCCTCACGCTATTTGAGTAACTACCAAACTAGTTACAAGAACCCAAAGTTCATTTTGATAATATTGACTACCAATACTGACCCAGTAACAAAGAACACAATGTAACACTGTATACTAATATCACATGAGAAATATTGCCATAACTATCGATACTGAATTACAATATATATTACACTCATGGCAGTCATGCATGTACAGAAATCAGTGACCTCCCAAATGAAAATCAGAGTTTTTACCTTTATTTTTGACAACACGCCATTAAATTATTTAAAAACAGATAATCGACACTTACCGTAAGGGTTCCAGCATAACAGTGCTTAAGTCGCAGCCCAGAGTGATCGAAGCTGCTCCTTTTTATCCTCATTAGCAGCGCCTCAGCTGATGAGGATTAATTGGGCCCCAGCCGTCCTGTAACACTGACAGCTGGGAGCCCACAGAGACGCTGCCCAATGAGAGACAGCGATGAGAAGGGACATGGTCTGAGCGCCGGAAAACCCGGCGTCTCATCCCACGGTGACACAAATGAAGACTTAATCAGTGTTGTGCGTTAAGCTGAGCTGTGGATTTGTTGTGATTCCTGTACCAATATGGCGGCTGTAAATCTCGCGCTCCAGTGACCTACTGCCAATCTCGCATTTTATATCTATGGTTCAGCGCATCTCCGTCCACTTCTACCCCTGCTCCGGCCTCTTCAGATGTCCAGGACCACAGCAATAATCACTGGCTTTGTCTCGAGGCTAAACCCAAAGCCCTGGTTGGTTCTTCTCATCATCGGTGCACGCCCTGGACCTTGGTTGGACCAGCTAGCGGTCATCGGCGATCGACCAGACAGGGCCGCGCCTCTTCTCTTCCCCTGCTCTTGGAAAATAGATTTGACATCCTTTCTCTGGAGGATTTTCCCCACCTGGACGCTGGCCGTCCGCCTGTGGCTGCCCCTCCTCCTCCTTCCTCTCCTTCAGCGGTGGCTCAAACCCGCCAACCCCGGACTAAGACTATTCTAGGTGTGCCAAATTACACACCAGCTCCAAATAGAACAGAGCGCATCACCCCGCCTTCACAACAACACCATCGACAAAATTATTCACCACGTCAGAAACCACCAACAAAGCCCCCCCAGACAAAGCTGGTAATTGGTGACTCGATTATGAGGAATGTCAGAAGCAGATACTGTGTGACTAAATTTTTTCCTGGGGCTAGAGTGTCTGACATTGACACTCTTACCCCTGACCTACTAAATAAATACCCCCACGTTAAAACTGTCATAGTACATGTTGGATGCAGCAACATCCCAGATGAAGCGTCAGAGATCTTATAGAGTGAGTTCAGGAGCCTTCTGTCCACTCTTATGAACTGTGGCAGACGTGTGTTTATCTCTGGGCCTTTGGCACCTTTCAGACGAGGTTGTAATTATTTTAGCAGAACTCTCAGTCTTAATACCTGGTTGGTGTTCTACACGTCCTACTTTTAACATTGGTTTTGTAGACAATTTTAACCTGTTTTGGAACCGCCCATCACTTATGAGGCCAGACGGCATCCATCCAAATAGTAGTAGATTAGTTTATTTGACAGGGACAGTGCAATAAACATAGACAATTAATCAAAGACAATCAATCTGATGTGTTGCACATAGAGTGTATAGCTATTAGCTAATTTGCAACTCTTGTCCCTGGATGGGCTTTAGAAAAAAGAATCAAGTAAAGATGGGAAAAAAAAAAAAAAAAAAATATATACACAATAACCACATACATCAATGCAGAAAAATTATAAATACACAATTATAAATAGACTTGGTGCTCGTGTTTTAAGGGACAATCTGTCCTATTCCATTCAGTGTTTTTTCGTACAGTGACTGAAATTTGGTGTGTTAACTCACTCTGAAGTTCCTTAGTCTGCCAACCAGCCCTTTTTTGGTTTTGTTTCCACTTCGCATATTAATCCCATTAATCCAAATAATCCTCACTGTTTGGATCAGTCTTCGATTTATAACCCTACAGAGATTGTGTCTGTCTGCCGTTACCCAAAATATTATAACCCAAGACAAATACAACACAACTTGATAAATACACGCCTTTCTGCAGCTCCTCCTCATCCATCCCCCCCAACTTTGCCCCTGTCTTCTCCCTTAGAGAACCTTTGTCTACTCCCCCCAAAGTTAATAAATAAGTTAAAAAAATGTATTGCATAAACATCCCAAAGTGATTAAACAGAATGTTGGTAAACCTCAAACCAAACCTCAAGTCTCTAAATTTAATAATTTGGCCTCTGTTCCTCCTCATAATTTAAAAATTAAATGTGGTTTGTTAAATATTAGGTCTCTTCTAGTCCATGATCTATTAATTGATCATCAGATCGATTTAATATCCCTCACAGAGACTTGGCTAGGGCAAGATGATTATGTTGGTTTGAATGAATCAACTCCCTCTGGTTATCTAAACTATCATAATCCCAGAAGTTCTGGTTGTGGAGGTGGAGTAGCAGCAATTTTCCATTCTAAATTACTAGTTAATGTAAAGCAAAAATCATGTTTTATTCCTTTGAGGGCCTGGTCCTCAATGTGGGGCATGTTGGCTATCTTGGCTTGAACCCAGTTTTCTTTGCCATAGTTTACCGCCCTCCCTCGGCCTACTCTAAGAGTTTTTATCCGAATTTGCTGAATTTTTAGCTGATTTAGTGCTGAAATCAGAATAATTATTGTAGGGGATTTTAATATACATGTTGATGTAGACAGTGACCGTCTTAATAAGGCATTCAGTTTAATTTTAGACTCAATGGGGTTTTCCCAGAAAGTAGAAAATTCTACCCATTATCTCCACCACACATTGGACCTTGTTTTGACTTATGGTATAGAAATAGAAAATCTGGTAGTGTCTCCTCATAATCCTGTACTGTCAGACCATTGTCTGTTAACCTTTGATTTCACTATTTCTAATTCTTTGACTCCTAATGAAAAATATTACTACAGATGTCTCTCAGATGATGTTGTTACCAAATTTTTGCAGATTGTCTCCTCTATACCATGGGGCAACACAATGGAAATAAAAGATGGAGAGCCTGCTCCTTCTGTAATTGATAGCATGGTAGATAGTGTTTCAGCCTCTCTGCATCAGACTCTAGATTTGGTGGCCCCTTTAAAAAAGAAAAAGTGTAACCAGAGATTTCTAACCCCTTGGTTTAACACAGAAACTCGTAGCTTAAAACAGAAGACTCATCAATTAGAAAGAAAATGGCGTTCTACTAATTTAGATGAATTCTATTTAGCGTGGAGAAATCATCTCTTAATTTATAAAAAATCTCTTAGAAAAGCTAGAACGAGTTATTACTCTGCATTAATAGAAGAGAATAAGAATAACCCCAGGTTTCTCTTCAACACTATAGCCAGGCTGAAAAAGAGTCAGGACTCGATCAATCCTTGCACCCCCCTTGAGCTTTCTAGTCAGGACTTTTTGAACTTTTTCCAGTCATAAAATTTTATCTGTTAGAGATAAAATTAGTCAGATTCTTCCCACCGTAAACTTAAGTACATCAACTCCTACAACTGCTTCATTTGATATCTGTTTAGATAAGTTTACTCCAATTGACCTTTTAGAGTTAGATAAAATAATCTCCTCATCTAAGCCTTCATCTTGTCTTTTAGACCTTATTCCTACCAGGTTATTTAAAATAGTCTTCCCAATTATTGGTAGCCGTATTCTTCATATAATTAATTCTTCTTTAACTTTGGGTTATGTATCACAGGCTTTTAAAATTGCTGTAATTAAACCCTTACTCAAAAAGCTAACGCTCGATCCAGGAGTTTTAGCTAACTATCGACCAATCTCTAATTTGCCTTTCATTTCAAAAATCTTAGAGTTGTTGCTGCGCAATTGTTTGACCACTTGCAGGGATTTGGTTTATTTGAAGAGTTTCAGTCTGGGTTCAGAGTCCATCACAGCACTGAAACAGTTAAGGTCACTAATGACCTCCTTATCGCATCCGATAATGGGACCTGTTTCTGTACTTTTCCTTTTAGATCTTAGTGCAGCCTTTGATACTATCGACCATGATATTCTACTTGATAGATTAGAACACTATGTTGGACTAAATGGAACTTTGCTGCAATGGTTTAGCTCTTATTTGTCCGATAGACCAGTTTGTTCACATCAATGATGAATTTTCTTCCAACTCTAAGCTCAGTCACGGAGTTCCACAGGGATCTGTGTTAGGCCCTACTCTTTTTAGTTTACATATGCTTCCGTTAGGCAATATCATTAGAAAGCACTGTATACATTTTCATTATTACGCAGACGACACACAGTTATACCTGTCAATGAAGCCCGATGATTGTAATCAATTAGCCAAGTTAGAAGCCTGTCTTAAGGGAATCAAAGCCTGGATGACTTGTAATTTTCTGCTATTAAACTCAGATAAGACTGAAGGCATTCTTGTTGGTCAAAAAAAGCCTTAGAAATTCCTTTCAAAATCATACTCTTAATTTGGATGCCGCTACTCTCACTCTGAATAGTTCTGTGAGGAACCTTGGAGTTATTTTTAATCAAGATCTGTACTTTAACTCACATATTTCTAAGACTGCCTTCTATCATCTGTGCAATATTGCCAAGATTAGGAGCATCTTGTCTCTGAATGATGCTGAGAAACTGATCCACGCCTTTGTCAGCTCTCGATTAGATTATTGTAACTTACTATCAGGTTGTCCTAAAATATCCTTAAAAAGTCTTCAGTTGATCCAAAATGCTGCTGCAAGAATTTTAACTGGTTCTAGAAAGAGAGATCATATCTCTCCGGTTCTGACCTCCCTTCATTGGCTTCCCACAGAGTTTAGAATTAAGTTTAAAATCCTTCTTCTCACTTTCAAAGCTCTTAATAATCAGACCCCCTTATATAGAAAGATCTGATATTACCCTATCATCCTAACAGAGCACTATGCTCCCAAAATGCTGGATTACTTGCAATACCCAGAATCTCCAAAAGTACAATGGGAGGCAGGATCTTCTGCTATCAAGCTCCTTCTCTGTGGAACCAGTTACCACTCTGGGTCCGGGAGTCAGACTCGAACTCTGTTTTTAAGAACAGGGTAAAATCCTTCCTTTTCAATATAGCCTACAATTAGGGAGGGATCTTGTGTCTCTTATCCCCCCTTTTGTTCTACTGTTAATAGATTCAGACTGCCGGTTGACCTCCAATAATGTACTTGGCTTCTCACTGTTCATGTTCATTATGTCTGTTCTCTTCATCCTCTCTATCCCCTCACCCCCAGCCAGTCACAGCAGATGACTGCCTTCCCTGAGCATGGTTCTGCTAGAGGTTTCTTCCTGTTAAATGGGAGTTTTTCCTCTCCACCGTCGCTAAGTGCTTGCTCACAGGGCATCGTCTGATTGCTGGGTCTTTCAGAAATTGTGGGGTTTTCCCTGCATTTGATAGCGCTAGGAGATGACTTTTGTTGTGATGTGGCACTGTATAAATAAAGCTGATTTGAAAATTGAATTGAAAAGTCAAGGTTAGCATTTCTTATGCTTTATTACTGTACTAAAGCTAGGACCACCAAACTTGGTACACAGGTTCACTCTGAGACTATAACCTGTGACTACAGGTTTGGGGTCAAAGGTCAAGGCTGGCACTCCCTATGATCTCTTACTATAGAAGATGTAAAGTTCTCTAGGTTCACCATACTTGCCACACGGGTTCACCTTGGAATCCTGACCTACAAGTATGGGTTGTACGCTTTGTTTTATATTTGTGGATGATAGAATGGTGGCCTAGCTGATAGAGCATCCGCCCCACAACCGGGAGGTTGGGGGATCAAGTCCCGGCCGTGTCAAACCAAAGACCATATAAAAATGGTACTTCCCGCCTTCTAGCTTGGTGACCCTCTGATTCTACATGTGATTAACATTGTAGAGAGGAGAAACGTAATTTTGTTGTACTGTACATGGCTTGGCTGTATGGACTGAATGACAACGGGGATGGCATCTTCTTCTTCTTTATCATAATTTGGTTCTGCCACAGTAATTATATTGAAAAGTTGAAAACTGCTCTCTGTCAGTAAGTATTGGGATCTTCAAAGAAAATAGAGGCAGGGGGATATTGCACTCACTTCAGGGTTCTCTTGTAGATTTTTGGCATGTATACATTTTTGGTATGGCTCCTACCCAGTGTTTTATAAATGAGTGCCCAACAAAGTGGGGAAAAATGAAATGTTATTTATTTTATTTGTGACTATATGCAGACATAGCTAGTAGAGACAGAAAGGGGTCTCAGCTTTTTGTAACTGCAAGAATTGAGGGCAGAGATCCTAAATGCTCATGCATACTGACACCACTCTCTTGTTCTCCTGCAGGGTGAAGGCTGGATTTATCACAAACCACTTTGGAAAAACTCTGCATTCAAATCCTAGTTTCTTCAGCCTCTTATCTTGGATGTTGTAGATTCAGAAGTTTGTGAAGCATGTCCATGAGGGTGTGTCTGTACACAAACAGGGACATATGATTGACCGTTACGAAATGAAAGCTTGGCCTACACTGATGGACAGATGAGGGAGAAGGACTGAGAAATGGCATGAACGAAGATGTTCGTGAATCATGACTCTTACAAAGCCTCCAAGTACAGTTTACTGTACTGCTGATTTTTAAATAATCCAGTGTCTATGGAAACATTCTTGTACAGGTAATTGTTCTCTATTTACACCGCCTTAAGTCTGATGAATGAGTTTGGGTTTGGACGATCAACCTGATTGTGGTTATTTTCTTTCTTTTTTTTTCTGTCATCAAAGTGACTTTTTAGGAGTTCCTAAATGAGAAACACAATCCTGAAAACTGGAGTTGTGCCTGATACATTAAAGGCTTTGAAATTGTCATAGGTTGGAGTCTCTGTATTTTTGCTGAGTATACTGAAACAGAAGCTATTCTTATATCCCTAGGCCTATCTGCATGCACACAATTTTTTGAGCTAGGAAATACTTTGTAACAATTTAGGATAAACCATTTCTGGACAACGTAAAGCTCTAAAAATACTAGGAATTCAATTCCCTTAATGCTTCTGAATAATTAAAGATTTAATGGCATCCACACTACAGTGTCTCACACAAGGTTAATGAGCTGCTTCTTCATCGTCAGCAGGAGACTCCATCGTCTCCTGCTTCAGTTTGTGATGGTAGTCCTTGTTCTGCTGTGTAGGCTCAGTCAGCGACTCCTGATCCAGTTCTCCTCCTGCAGAACTGGTGGTTAGAGTGGCCCTATTCAAATACTAAATAGTATTTGGTGGGTCTGTGTGTTTGCAACATATTTTCTTTGTTTCTAAAACCTACAAATTTGCATAACTACAAGTAGAAGTTCTCAAACTTAGAAGAAAAATGTTGCATAGTTCTGAAGGAAAAATTGAGAGAAAAGTTTCAGAAAAACCACTAATTTTGACAGGTTAGTTAATTCTTGAAACTGAGCTATTTTACTTCTGTCCTTTGTTTGAGATCCAGTAGGTCCGATGTTGGCCTTCCATTTCTTAAAAATTGATGCTTTTCTTCAAATAAAAGCTGTGAAAGCTGTTTTAGCTGCACTTACGATGCCATCTTGGAAGTTGGCCCATGCATAGTTTTCCAGTGCTGATACACTACTTGTTTTAAGCAAATGAGCCAGTAGAAGGAGCCGAAGGCAGCATAGCAGATTGTCTTATTATATTATTGTTAAAGCATTTAAGAGCTGACTATGCACGTGACAGCTAACATACTTGAAAAGCTGTGCCTGGTCTGATTTACCAATAACTGCAAATAATTTAAGATAAGATAAGCCTTTATTACTTCCACAATGGGGAAATTCCATTTACAGTGTAAAAACAAACTTGCATTAACTGATTTTTCTTTTTCTCAGTTTTCCTCAGACATTCTGCACCTATTCTGACTAGACATCACAGCAGCACTCTGTAGTGTAGATTTTGGCAGACAGTAATTATACAACAGCAGTATGTCTAGAGCAGCTTGGTGGCGCAGTGGTTAGTACTGTGGCAGCACAGTAAGAAGATCACAGGATCGATCCCACCCCCTGACCATCGGTGACCTTTCTGTGTGGAGTTTGCATGTTCTCCCCATGTCTGCGTGGGTTTACCCTGGGTACTCCGCTTTCCTCCCACAGGCTAAAAACATGCAAATTAGGTTAATTGGAGACTCTAAAAATGGCCCTAGGGGTGAATGTGTGTGTGAATGGTGGCGGGATTGGCACCGTACCGTGGCTGTCTCATCCATCCTGGTGGATGCCCTGAATTTACCTGTGGGGATTAATAAAGTATACAACAAAAATCAGTGTATCTCACCTAGCTGTCAAGACATTTGCTCCTCACCTGAATGTCATTTTTAAATTAAATGCTGACAATGGTACTTATATCTGCATTGAAGTGTGTATAAATGCTGAACCGGCTGATTTTTACTCCAACAAAGTGTTCATTAGTCATTCTATTTCTTTGATTCTTCCAGTCTCTGAAATTGTGTGCATTTAGATATGGAGAAAAGTTTAATGTAAAGTAACTCAGCTCAAAATTTATTTACTGAATGCTCTTAGTATGGATATATTTATTGACTAAGGTCACACTGCTAGAATGGCATATTGTAGACTAGCTGGCAAATAAGCAAGAAAAAAAAAATCTAGCGAAGCAACCAAGCCACGTGTGAATGCTCTCATTATATTTGTGGTTTTGCGGTGTACGGAATAAATCCTACATGCATGATGGCAAACTCTCCTGTGTCTGACATAAATTTCTAAGTCTGTTGTAAAAACTTTCAACCAAGTTTGCTTGTTTGTTTTTTTTTAATACACAAATATTTCTTTTGAGTGTGCTCACATCTGTGTTAATTGTGCATGTTAATCTCCAATTTTAATGATAATTTTTTTTGTTCGATCAACATCTATTTTGTCTTAATTCCATTCTACTGTAACGTGGCAAGTAAAAACTGCTCAAACTAAAAGTACCCTCACCTTCTCAGAGCATCCCGGTATCATCCACTCTGCCATTGATAAGCTACTCTCTCCAAGTCTTGGTGCCTTAAAACAGTCTCTCTCTCTCTCTCTTTCACTCCTTCTCTCTCTCTCTCTGCATGTCTTCCAGTTCATGTCAGCTGTTTATCTGACTGAGGCGATAACATAAGTGTCGTTTACGTGTGATTTCTTTCTGTTTAAAGAGTCTGCTCAGTGTCGAAAAATTGACTGGGTGCTTTTATTCCAGGTTTTGACATGCATCTATTGTTTTTTCTTTCTTTTCTTTTTCTATTGATTGTCTTGCTGACCTATGAAATGCACTGGCACTGAAAGAGTCTGATTTAGAAAAAAATAGAAATGTGTGGTAATTTAATAAATTGCTTACCAGTTGTATACCGTATCCAGAGTTGCTTTCTTATTACCGTTGCAAATGATTTACATGTTGTCTGGCTTTTTAAAGGGTATGCATAAAAAAAAAAAAAATCAAATGGCTGTAGATCCATATATGAGAAGAATCAACAGGTGCCCAAACCAAAATGACCCTGCTCTAACAGCTCATTTCTGGACCAAAAGCAAACGTGAAGGCAGACACAATGGGACTCGAACCATATAACAGACATATACTTGTATGGTCAAGTAGAGGGCACTCAGAGTGCACATCTCCACCAAGGCTCCCTCCCTCTCTCTCTCATCCCTTTGGCCATCCATCTGTTCATACCTCCATCTGTCCGACTGTCCCTTCATACCTCGGTCCACCTGAACTTTTCTGAAATAGGGCCTTGGTGGGGGTATGCACTCATGAATCGCCTCCAACTATTGTGCTCATCCATAGCCCAAGACCACCTGTGGTGAAAGTTTCATCCAAATCCGTCCAGGAATTTTTGTGTAGTCCTGCTAACACATTGCGAGAAGATGGGGCCTTGGCTGAGGTATGTACTCCTGGATCACATCCAGAATCTTTTTTTAACCTATCCTGTCCAGCAGCTTGACAAGCAGAACATATGCCTTTTCCATGAGCTATAAGACATAACCATCAAAATTAAAAGAAAGTAGAAAAGCACTCAGAGTGTGCATACTTCTGCCAAGACTCCTGTCCCTCATGCATCACCTCCAAAATGTAATAGGTTTGTGTGTAGGCCACAAGCCAGTTCTGGTGAAAATTGCATCAAAGTCTATCCAGTATTGTTTTGGAAGATTCTTGCTAATACACTGTGAGAAGATAAGAGCCTTGGCGGAGGTATGCATTCTCGGATCATCACCAAAACGTTATGGGTTCCTCTGTAGGCCAAGGACCACCTCTGGTTAAAAAAAAAAAAAAAAATTCATCCAAATCCATCCAGTAGTTTTTGTGTAATCCTGCTGCACAAATACAAACAAGGTCCTCGGTGGAGGTATGCACTCTCAGATCACCAAAATTTAATGGGTTCATCCTTGACTCAAGGGCTACCTCTGGTGAATTTTTCACCAAAATCCATCCAGTAGTTAAAATTTATCCACCGGAGCTCACAGGAAAAACAACCTCCCATCTCCCGTACAGGAGACGTTTGTTTACACTCGTTAGCCCTCGTTAATCCCGACACTTCGTTTCAGCTCTACAGAGCTTCGGTCCATTTGTCAGCATGTGAGTGTTAGTCTTATTTTTAAACTAGTTTAATTGCAGTGTTGATATGTTTACTGTACTCTGAGGCTGATTAGCGGCTCAAATTGGAATGAATATTCCTACCGAGCTGACACGTTTCTCATCCCATTATGAAAGGCAGCCCACAATATCATCATCATCATCATAGCAGTCTGTCGTGGGCAACAATGACTGTTTCATTTAGGTCTGATCAGATTCCTTTACACAGCTCTGTCCTTAGCCTTCCGCGGCCAGGACCTCCTGTCTATATCCAACTTCTTCAAGTTTCTTTTTACAGTGTCTTTAAATCTGAGCCTTGGTCTACCCCGATTGCATTTGCCCTCGCATAACTGTGAGTAGAGTAACTGCCGAGGGAGACGCTGGTGATCCATCCTTCCAACATGTCCGAGCCATCTCAGGTTCATCTGTATTAGCATGCCCTCCATTGATGGTAGACCAGCTCGTTTCAACACTTCTATGTTGGTTATCTTGTCTTTCCATGAAATGTTCATTATGGCTCGAAGGTGTCTCATCATGTACGCATGGAGTTTC
This sequence comes from Pholidichthys leucotaenia, assembly GCA_020510985.1. Classification (NCBI taxonomy): domain Eukaryota; kingdom Metazoa; phylum Chordata; class Actinopteri; order Cichliformes; family Pholidichthyidae; genus Pholidichthys; species Pholidichthys leucotaenia. The sequence continues at coordinate 35,017,128 of CM035845.1, read as the reverse complement.
TTCACCTGCACTCTGTAGACAGTCCACGTTTCAGCACTGTACAATAGAGTAGCCAGTACTGTCGCTCTATATACTTTGCATTTCACACGGATAGACACATGTCGATTGTTCCACGGTCTCTGCCTCAAGTTTCCAAACACAGCGCTCACTCTTCCCATTCTGAGAGAGGCAGCCCACAATATACTCCTTCGGTAATCTCTGCTGGCCAATGTGAATCTAAAAACTTTTATTTCTGATTGCTATCAACATCTTTCAGAAGATCGTGATGGCTACATGAGCCAGTCACGCACCATTTTGGCATTTTCGGTGTTTAAATTTAGCCAACATTGCCATAGAAATGCGTTGAAATCGTTGTTTGTTGATACCTCACTGTGCCACTAGGGTATCCCATCTTGCTTTTTCTTGGTGTCTTTAGATGGAAAAATAATGTCAATCATCACATACTATGCACGTCCGCAACTTCTGGGTTGCAGACATGCGTGGGTCTATGACGTGGCAATGCACGTAACTCAGTGGACATGTCTGAAGGGGCAGTACATGAAAAGGGCCATATTAATTTATAAAACAATTTTCAAGAAATTCCTGGATCCAGGTCATGATCCGGATCAGCACCAACAGCACCAACACACACCTTTCCTGAAAATTTAATCAAAATCCGTTAAGAACTTTTTAAGTTATGTTGCTAACAATCAGACAAACCAACCAACCAACGAAGGCTTCCAAAAGAATTACCTCCTCCCTTGGTGGAGCTAATAAACTCTTGAAATATATCACTCTGTGTGTAATGAATCTATATAATATAGGAGTTTTATTTTTTTAATTGAATTACTGAAGTAAATTATCTTTTCGATGACATTCTAATTTATTAAGATGCACCTGTATGCACCTATAGCTTAGTTTACATGGACTGCAATCATCATCATCATCATCATCATCATGGCAGTCTGTCGGGGGCGACAATGACTGTTTCATTTAGGTCTGATCAGATTCCTCCATGCAGCTCTGTCCTTCTCCCTCTGCTGCCAGGAACTCCTGACCTTGTTAACCCGGGCGACGTCCGAGCCAGTATGAGTTGCTTTCTGACTGACCATTTCACGAAACTGCTTGCAAAGTATTTGAGTACCGCTAGCTTTTGCTGGACTAGCGGCACATTCTTGGCAGATAAGAGGTATTATCAGTGGCAAGGACAGGCCAAGACAAACTGACTCCATTATAGTTGATAGGTTTGTTTATCTCTGCTCTTTGTGTAGTGCATGTCACGATGCACTGACTGACAAAAGTCCACCACAGACCTTGCAATAGATGTGCTTATCTGCCAGGATGTCCAGTCTCACCCCATGTAACTGGGAGTGGTCCACCACAGACCTGTGATAGATATTGTTTTTAGTTCTGCCAAGATGTCCAGTTTCACCCTCCACACCTCGGAAGGGCGGAGTTGTTGCCAAGTGCTGAACCATGGCAGCAGTAAGAAAAATTTGGTTGTGGCTGATAGAACTTTTCTCTTTTACATTTTAAGAGTCTAGGGTTGTTAAAACTCTCAGTGGTTAAAAGGATCATAATAATGAGTCTTTCATTCAAACAAGTATCTGAAGTTGAAGTTGGAGTCCGTTGAACCACTGAGCAAATCAAAAACCACTGGAAAACTAAAAATGGCATATAATCAAGTTAAAAATCTTCCGTAAAATAGCCAAAATTATGGTCAAAAAAGATTTACTATTAAGTCCTTAAAGCATGTAAACATATCATCAGATCTGTGTCCATGTTAATAGTTAAGTTAAAAACTAATAAAGTTGATCAGTTTGAACCAAATAAATATTCCTCATGTAGCCGCAGCTATTGTTTCAAGTATTAGTGCTCTTATCAGATGGACTTTTTTCTTGAAGCAGAAACTTTGTTGCTTATAAAGGGACCCAGCAGGCAAAATGTGCATGTGTCTGTGATGACATGCATGAAGACATGCAAGCAGCTGACAGCCAAGGACACTGGCAAGATGTGGCAGGAAGTGATGCACTAGATTAGGACATTTTCAAACTGTCACTTGTGTCACTTTATTCTTGACTTTGCATCAGACTCTGCAGGCCTGTATAAGCATCCCAAAGTGATTAAACAAAAAGTTGGTAAAACTCAAATTAAACATAAAGCCTCTAAATAAGGAGAAGTTGTTTGTGGCGGCGCCTTACATGGCAGCGACCCCTCTGATTCTACATGTGATCAGCATTGTAGATAGGAGAAACGTAATTTTGTTCTACTGTACAAGATTGGCTGTGTGGACTGAATGACAACAGAGATGGCTTCTCGCTTCTCTCTCTTCTTCTCTAAATTTAATGACTTGGCCTCTGTTCCTTCTCATAATTTAAAAATTAAATGCGGTTTTTTAAATATTAGGTCTCTAACTCCCAAGTCTCTGCTAGTCTGTGATCTGTTAATTGATCATCAGATTGATTTAATATCCCTTACAGAGACTTGGTTAGGACAAGAGTATTATGTTGATTTAAATGAATCATCTCCCTCTGGTTACTTAAACTGTCAAAATCCCAGAAGTTCTGTTCGTGGAGGAATAGCAACAATTTAGTTAGTTTAGTTAATTCCCTTCACACCATGTTGGTGTATGGGGTGGCGCCTATCTCCATTTCTCTGACCCTAGGCCACACAGCTACTGTAAGTAGTGAAAGCTACAGTGGGGGGTCAGTCCTCTGGTAGCTCTGTGCGTAACTTTACTTTCCCCGTTCCATTATGCGGAGCACCACGCTAGAAGGCAGAAAGTACCATTTTTATATGGTCTTTGGTATGACCCAGCCGGGATTTCAACCCCTGCCTCCCGGGTGTGGGGCGGATGCTCTACCAACTGAGCCACCACTCCGGTATAGCAACAATTTACCACTCCAAATTACTAGTTAATGTAAAGCAAAAATCATGTTATATTTCTTTTGAGGGCCTGGTCCTCAGTATTGGGCAAGTTAGTAATTTTAGGTTAAACCCAATTTTATTTGCCATAGTTTATTGTCCTCCCTCAGCCTACTCAGAGTTTTTCTCTGAATTTGCTGAATTCTTAGTGGATTTAGTGCTGAAATCGGATAGAATAATTATAGTAGGGGACTTTAATATACATGTAGATGTAGATAGTGATTGCCTTAATGTGGCATTTAATTCAATATTAGACTCGATGGGGTTTTCTCAGAAAGTAGGAAATTGTACCCATTATCTCCACTACACATTGGACCTTGTTCTGACAGATGGCATAGAAATAGAAAATCTGGTAGCGTTGTGGAGATGAAATAACCAGACCGAACTTTCCGGGCAGATGAACTTTATTTCACTCTCACATCTTCCAGAATCAGAACATTAAACATTTGTAGCAGGGAGTCTCTCTTTTATATCCAAAAACGCACACCTCCCTGCTACCTGAGGTCCTGCATTCACCATTCACTCTCCCAAGACAATTCCCCTTACCCCCCAGCCCTTTGATCTCCATGCTCTCTCAGTCTGAGAGGAAAACTACTGAACTCTACAGCATGGGTCCCCCACACCGCACCCCCCCCCCCCCCCAGAGTCTCACACTGGGTGTTAACTCTCCCATTCTCGCGGCTTCAGTCTGCACCCATAGCTGCTGTAACGGGGGGGGGGGGGTTCGGCTCCGCGACGCTGCTGTGCCAGTGGGGTTCCTGGGGGTGTGTCCGTCTGTGGGGGGACAATGGGGGGGAACATTCAGCATGCTCATGTGACTGCTGTGATGAATCATGTACCTGGGGAGCTCTCAGTGTGGGTCTTCCTCGCCGAGGAGCTCGAGCCAACACCAGCTGCTCATCTGCCACAACAAAGGCGGGCTTAAACCTGTCTATACAGATTCTCTCCCAGCGACCCCCCAGGTGTAACACAAAATGTTTGTCCCCGGTTTCCAGCACTCTGAACAGGCCATCGTAGGGTGGGCGCAATGGGGTCCGGTGGGCATCGTGCCTGACAAACACGAACGCCGCGTCCTTCAAGGTTTTTGGCACAAACACACAGGGAAAACAGTGGTGGGCCAGGCCAGGGAGCATCTGTGCGTCTGCGCTATGCTGCAAACACGGGGACGGATGGGTGTTCGGCACGGGGTTATCTGGTAAAAACTCCCCAGGGAGCTGCAGGGGCTGTGTAAAAACCAGCTCTGCTGGGGAAGCCGCTAAATCCTCCTTTGGTGTGGAACGCAACCCTAATAGAACCCACGGCAACCGGTCCACCCAATTTGCATCCGTAAGCGAAGCCCTGAGCTCTGCTTTCAGTGACCTATGGAAACGCTCGCATAACCCATTGGCCTGTGGGTTGTACACGGTTGTGCGATGAATTGAGACGTCCAGGCTCCAGGCCATCGTGGACCAGAGGTCGAAAACAAACTGCGGGCCCCGATCGGACGTGATGTCCGAAGGGGTGCCAAAACGTGCCATCCATGTTGTTAAAAAGGCGCGTGCCATGTCTGCAGACGCGGTGGAAGCTAGTGGGACTGCTTCTGGCCATTGCGTGGTGCGGTCCACCACTGTCAGGAGGTGCGTGAACCCCTTCGATGGCGGGAGGGGGCCGACGAGGTCCACGTGAACGTGGTCAAACCTCTTAGCCGGGATATGGAACAGCTCAAGGGGGGCTTTTGTGTGCCTGTGCACTTTGGCTCATTGGCACGCTACACAGGCTGCAACCCACTCTTTCACCTGTTTGCGCAGGCTCGGCCAGACAAACTTTGCTGCCATTATTTTGACTGACGCGCGTACACCTGGGTGTGCCAGGGAGTGAACCGACTCCAAATTGCGGCATCGCCAAGCACGTGGTACCACCGGGTGCAGGTGGCCCGTAGAGACATCACAGATTGGGGAGGCCCCCCGTCTTGCATAACTCTGCTCTCCAGCCTTAACCCTGTTGGTCTGGACTGGAGCGTGCAAATGTCGGCGTCGCCGATCTGCTCTGCGGCCATGGCCATGTAATCTATCCCCACGTAGACTGGGGCCACTAAGGCGCGCGAGAGACAGTTAGCCACCACGTTGAGTTTACCGACCACATGACGAATGTCGGTTGTAAACTCTGAGATCGCGGCCAGCTGTCTCTGCTGCCGGTCCGACCATGGTTCCGAAACCTTGGCCATCATGTACGTTAGCGGCTTGTGGTCCACGAATGCAAGGTGTGCCCTTCCAGCCAGAACTGGAAGTGGTGTATGGCCAGGTGGAGAGCCAGCAACTCCCTGTCGAATGCGCTGTATTTACGCTCATTGTCGCGCAAAGACCTGCTAAAAAAGGCGAGTGGCTGCCAAGAACCGGCGACACACTGCTCCACAACAGCCCCTATGGCCACGTCTGATGCGTCTGTAGTGAGCACAATCTGAGCCGCTGGGTCTGGGTGCGCCAGCAGTGTAGCATTTGCCAGAGCTGTTTTAACCTCGGAAAACGCTTGCTCCAGCTCAGGAGTCCAGTCAGCTCTGTCCGCTGGCTTCTGTTTCTTAAGCGCAGCGTACAACGGATGCATGAGCTGGGCTGTGCAGGGGAGGAAACGATTGTAGAAGTTCACCATCCCCAAAAACTCCTGCAGCGCCTTGACCGTCTGAGGCCGGGGAAAATTTGCCACTGCACGCACCTTGTCCGGCAAGGGTATTGCTCCCTCCAGTGAGATGTGGTGTCCCAAAAAATCGATTCCCGTCTTGCCGAACTGGCATTTCACCGGGTTGATTATTAACCCGTGCTCCTCCAACCTCCAGAAAACCGTTCTGAGGTGGGCTACGTGTTCGTCCTCGGACATGCTGGCCACCAGGATGTCATCCAGGTAGACGAACACAAATGGCAGATCGCGCAACACCGCATCCATCATGCATTGGAATGTCTGTGCCACGCCTTTTAACCCGAAAGGCATGCGTAAAAACTCAAACAGACCAAACAGGGTTATTTCTGCCGTTTTAGGTATGTCCTCCGTGCGCACTAGGACCTGGTGGTAACCATGGACCAGGTCTATCTTAGAAAAAATACGTGCCCCGGCAAGGTGAACGGAAAAATCCTGAATATTGGGGATCGGGTAGCGGTCTCGCACTGTGGCGCACTGTGGCGTTGTGTAAGCTGCAGAAATCTCCGCAAGGTCGCCACGATCCCTCGGCCTTAGGGACCATATGTAGTGGGGATGTCCATGGGCTGTTTGATCGTCTGATGATACCCAGCCTTTCCAAGTTGGCAAACTCCTCGCGCACTATGGCCAGTTTAGCTGTGTCCAGGCGCCGAGGTCATGCAAAAACGGGCGGCCCGGTGGTGGTAAAAAAGTGGTCCACCCCGTGTTTAGTGATGGCCGCCGAAAACGTTGGGACCGTGAGTGCTGGGAACTGGGTGAGCAGTGTGTGGAACTTACCACTTGGAGCTGTGACGTTGGCTAGCATTGTTGGCCCAGCTCCTCGAGCTGTACAAGGGAGAGAATCAAAAGATATTGCATTAATCAGGCATCTGTTAGTAACATCGACTAGTAGTCCGTGTGCACACAAAAAATCAGCGCCTAAGATTGGGAAACCGCATGCCGCTATGACGAATGTCCACTGGTACGTACGGCCGTGCAGGGATACAGTCAGTGTCCTCTCACCAAAAGTCTTAATGTCTGAGCCGTTTGCGGCCGTCAGCTTGGGGCCGCTAGTTCCCGCTAGCCGGTTGGCATAGGATGGCAGGATGAGGCTCTTTTGGGAGCCGGAGTCCACGAGGAATCGTCTCCCCGAGCGTGAGTCTGTCACGTGGAGCAGCTTGCTTTCTTCACCGGCGGTCGCAGCTGCTGTCGACTGCCAGTCCTGGCGTTTCCCGAATGCTTAATTGGCACAGTGGCATGCATCAGTGTGTCCTCTCCAAAACGGCGGTGGTAGGAGCAGAGCGTGTCTCTCTGGCACTTCCTGGCCCCCGCTGCCGCTACCATCGCTGGCTCCTCACTTCCGCTGGCTGTCTCACTGGGTTCCGACGCCGCTGCGTTCACTGTGAGGGCTCTGGTGGTGAGAATGATCCGATCTGCCTCCTGGGCTAGCGCACGGTAGTCACGTGTGGCCAGCAGCGGCGAGTTGGCAAGGACTGCTCTTGCCGCCGTTGGGAGGTTCCGGAGGAAAAGGTAGGCAAATAGAAAATGCCCGTTGTCCGTGCCCATCAACGCCAACATCTTCTCCATCTGTTCAACCGCCGACCTGTCTCCCAACTCGGGGCATGTCAGGAGTCTCTCCGCTCTCTGGCAGTCCGAGAGCGTGTAGCGCTGGGTCAGCGTGGCTTTGAAAGCCCCGTATTTGTCGTGGGCTGGGGGCTGTTGGAGCAGGCTCGCTACTTGCTGAGTCGTGCGAGCGTCCAGCGCTACGACCACATACACACGTGGACAAAATTGTTGGTACCCCTCTGTTAATGAAAGAAAAACCCACAATGGTCACAGAAATAACTTGAATCTGACAAAAGTGGTAATAAATAAAAATTCTATGAAAATTAACCAATGAAAATCAGACAATGCTTTTGAATTGTGGTTCAACAGAATTATTTTAAAAAACAAACTCAGTATTGTTTCAGTATTGGTCCACTGTGTTTTATCAAGTCCAAAGTCAGTGCAACCATCTACCAGAAAATTTTAGAGCACTTTATGCTTCCCTTTGCTGACAAGCTTTATGGAGATACTGGTTTCATTTTCCAGGAGGACTTGGTTCCTGTCCACACTGCCAAAAGTACCGAAACCTGGTTAAATGACCATGGTATCACTGTGCTTGATTGACCAGAAAACTAGCCTGACTTCCACTCCATAGAGAATTTATGGAGTATTGTCAAGAGGAAGATGAGAGACACCAGACCCAACAATGCAGATGAGCTGAAGGTCACTATCAAAGCAACCTGGGCCTCCATAACACCTTGGCAGTCCCACAGGCTGATCACCTCCATGTTACGCTGCATTGATGCAGTAATTCATCCAAAAGGAGCCCCGATCAAGTATTGAGTGTGTACATGGACATACTTTTCAGTCAGCCAACATTTCTATTAAAAAAATAATTTTTAAAAATTAATTTTATGAAATATTCCAATTTTTTGAGAAACTGAATTTGGGGTTTTCATGAGCTGTAAGCAACTACATCACTCTGTGTGTAATGAATCTATAGCTATAATATAGGAGTTTCATTTTCTGAACTGAATTACAGAACTGAATTAACTTTTTGATGACATTATAATTTATTGAGATGCACCTGTATTACGCAAATGATAGAAGGCAGTCTTGGAAACAAATTTAATATGTGAATTGAAAAATAGATCTTGATCAAAAAGAACTCCGAGGTTCCTCACAGAACTATTCAGAGTAAGAGTAGCAGTATCCAAATTAAGAGTTTGATTTGGAAAGGTATTTCTAAGGTTTTTTGGACCAACAAGAATGACTTCAGTCTTATCTGAATTTAATAGCAGGAAATTACAAGTCATCCAAGCTTTGATTTCCTTAAGACAGGCTTCTAACTTGGCTAATTGATGACTATCATTTGGCTTCATTGACAGGTATAATTGTGTGTCATCTGCATAACAATGAAAATGTATACAGTGCTTTCTAATAATGTTGCCTAACGGAAGCATATATAAACTAAAAAGAGTAGGGCCTACCACAGATCCCTGTGGAACTCCATGACTGAGCTTTGAGTTGAAAGAAAACTCATTATTGACATGAACAAACTGGAACCTATCAGATAAATAAGATCTAAACCTAAGTCCAACATAGTGTTCTAATCTTAGCTTCACTCCACTTCACCCATCTTAGCTTCACTCCACTGGCTGCCCGTGTATTTTAAAGTTCATTTTAAAATTATTTTATTTGTTTTTAAATCCTTGAATGGTCTTGCGCCGCTTTACCTCTCTGAGCTAATGCATCCCTACGCTCCCACCCGGTCCCTTAGGTCAGCTGAACAGCTGCTTTTGGAGGTACCAAAGGCAAGGTGCAAGCTCAGAGGGGACAGAGCCTTTTCGATCATGGCCCCCAGGTTATGGAATGATTTACCCTTGGACATCAGACAAGAACCTTCACTGTCCATTTTTAAAACACGTCTTAAAACACACTTTTACTCTCTGGCCTTTGACCCAGTATGAGACATTGATTTTATTGAATGAAATGGATTTTTGTTTGTTTTACTTTTTATTTTATTTATGAATTTATTTATTTTTTTTACTGTGGTTCTTGTGTTAGTGCTCTTTGTGTTAGTGCCCTGCTTTTATGTTCTCTTGCTATACAGCACTTTGTGTAGCGAGTGTTGCTTTTAAAGTGCTTTATAAATAAAGATGATTGATTGATTAATCTATCAAGTAGAATATTAAGATCAATAGTATCAAAAGCTGCACTAAGGTCTAAAAGAACAAGTACAGAAACAAGTCCATTATCAGATGTGATAAGGAGGTCATTAGTGACCTTCACTAAAGCTGTTTCAGTACTATGATGGATTCTAAACCCAAATTGAAACTCTTCAAATTAACCTTTTCCCTGCAAGTGATCAAATAATTGTGTAGCAATAACTCTAAGATTTTTGAAATGAAAGGGAGATTAGAGATTGGTCTATAGTTAGCTAAAACTCCTGGATCCAGCATTGGCTTTGTACGTAAGGGTTTAATTACAGCAGTTTTAAAAGCCTGGAGTACATGGCCTAATGTTAATGAAGAATTGATTATTTGAAGAATAGGGCTACCAATAAATGGGAAGACTTCTTTAAATAACCTGGTTGGAATAGGGTCTAAAAGACAAGTTGAAGGCTTGGATGAGGAAATTATTTTATCTACCTCTAAAAGGTCAATTGGAGTAAACTCATCCAAACAAATATCAATTGAAGGAGTTGTAGTAGTTACTGTATTTAAGTTAACGGTGGGAAGAATCTGACTGATTTTATCTCTGATAGATGAAATTTTATTATTGAAAAAGTTCATAAAGTCCTGACTATTAAGTTCTAAGGGAATGCTAGGTGTGACAGAGTCCTGACTCTTTGTCAGCCTGGTTACAGTGCTGAAAAAAAAAACAAACCTGGGATTATTCTTGTTCTCTCCTATTAATGCAGAATAATAACTTGTTCTAGCTTTTCTAAGAGATTTTTTTTATAAATTAAAAGTTGATTTCTCCAAGCTAAATAGATTTCATCTAAATTAGTGGAGTGCCATTTTCTTTCTAATTGACGAGTCTTCTGTTTTAAACTACAAGTTTCTGTGTTGAACCAAGGGGTTAGAAATCTCTGATTAGACTTTTTCTTTTTTAAAGGGGCCACCATGTCTAGAGTCAGATGCAGAGAAGCTATAACACTATCTACCATGCTATCAATTACAGAAGGAGCAAGCTCTCCATAGCTTATTTCCGTTGTGTTGACACATGGCATAGAGGAAACAATCTGCATATATTTGGTAACAACATCATCTGAGAGGCATCTGCTGTAGTAATATTTTTCTTTAGGAGCCAAATAGTCAGAAATAGTAAAATCAAAGGTTAACAGACAATAGTCTGACAGTACAGGGTTAAGAGGAGACACTACCAGATTTTCTATTTCTATGCCATATGTCAGAACAAGGTTCAATGTGTGGTGGAGATAATGGGTGAAATTTCCTACTTTCTGAGAAAACCCCATTGAGTCTAATATTGAATTAAATGCCATATTAAGACAATCACTATCTACATCTACATGTATATTAAAGTCCCCTACTATAATTATTCTATCTGATTTCAGCACTAAATCAGCTAAGAATTCAGCAAATTCGGATAAAAACTCTGAGTAGGTTGATGGAGGACGATAAACTATGGCAAATAAAATTGGGTTTAGCCTAAAATTGCTAAATATGCCCAATACTGAGGACCAGGCCCTCAAAGGAATTATAACATGTTTTTTGCTTTACATTAACTAGTAATTTGGAATGGTAAATTGTTCTACTCCTCCTCCATGACCAGAACTTCTGGGATTTTGGCAGTTTAAATAACCAGAGGGAGTTGATTCATTTAAACCAACATAATCCTCTTGCCCTAACTAAGTCTCTGTAAGGGATATTAAATCAATCTGATGATCAATTAACAGATCATGGACTAGCAGAGACTTTGGAGTTAGAGACCTAATATTTAGCAAATTGCATTTAATTTTTAAATTATGAGGAAGAAGAGAGGCCAAATCATTAAATTTAGAGACTTCATGTTTAATTTGAGTTTTACCAACTTTTTGTTTAATCACTTTGGGATGCTTATATATTATATTTTTATTTACTTTGGAGGGAGCAGACAATGATTCTCGGATGGGGAATACAGGGACTAAGATGAGGTCTGCCCCGGGAACGCCCATGTGTTTGAGTTGTGGGTCCACGAAGCACCGCTATAAGGCCAGGGAGTGTCCGGCGAGAGGGGAACGCTGCAGCAAGTACGGACTCTTGCATTATTTTGCCAGGGCATGCCACAAGTTTGAGCGAGAGAGTCCAAAACACAAGGAAGATTCTCCTGCTCCCACAGTCATTCACGCTGTATCCCCAAGTACCAACGGATGCTCCTACTGTATGGTGGAGCTGGATGGAGTAACAGTGCCATTGCTGATCGACACGGGAGCGGAGGGTTCCGTGTTCAATTGGGCAACCGTGAGGAATTTTTTCCTGCATTATAGGATTGGAGGTGATCCGGTGCCGCTCTGTGGTTATGGTGGAGAGAATATTATGGGATGTGATTTGTTTTGTGGCCTGGGTTTTGCCATCAAGAACAGTACTGGAGATGAGTGGTCGGGCTGCTTTTTGTGGGACTGACCGATTCCAAGAACGGTGGATGGAGCTGTGTGGGACAAGAACTTGCCTGGCACCCTGGAGAGTGAGCGGGACCAACCCCACCCAGGGCCATCGCAGGAGGGTTCCTGTGCCAGAGCCCAAGTAGCCCTAGATGAGGGAACTGGCCGGCATGATGGGACACCTGTGACAGCGGGTGGTGCCGAGTGGCTGGCTCCATTTGTTCCCAGATATCGGCTGGAAGGGACTGGAGAACATGGAGTCACAACGGTGAGGGTGCCAGCAGAAATGAAAGCGGCTGGAGCAGGACCGGCTGGCATGGTAGAACGATGTGCCAAACAGAAACACTGTAAGCCGAGTAGGGCTCCTCTGGGGGTCGCGGATGTGGTCCGGGCCCGGGAGGAGGCACGGTCGTGGAGGATTCGGGCCAAGTGGCGGATGGAAGAACACCAGGGGCGGCTGCAGGTGGTGGCACTATGGGAGGGTGCATATCTTCAGCTATCAGATGGCTCATGGAGGCATCCAAATGAGCTGTGGTGTGCCCCGGAGGAGATTGGTGGGCTTGAGCCTGAACGAGGGACGTCCCCAGTGGTGGTGAAGAGGAGATGCACCGGGGTCGGATCAGCCAGCGGTGACCCAGTGGGTGGTCCTTCCCCTGGGGCAGACTGATGGTTGGACAGTTCACAGAGGAAAGAGAAGGGGGGGCAGGGATATATATTCTTGTTGTTTACTTTGTTCTAAGTTGTTAAAAAAAAACACTCTTAAATTTATTGGTTGTTTATGTTTGGGGGATTTATTTCATGTAATGTTTAGATTAAGACACGGCGGTATTTTGTGTTGTATGGTTATTGTGGTCTAAAAGTGGCAGAATGATCCGCTTCGCCGTGAGGGATGAGAAGGTAGTCTGCCCGTCTCCCCCTGGTGTAGTTTTTTTTTTTTTTTTCAGTATGACTGTGTTAGGCCATTTTGTTTTGTTGCTGTCTTTAGGGTGTGTTTCGGGTTCCAAATTAGGGGGTGTTCGAATTGTGTGTGTGTGGCCTTACGGCTTTTGTTGGGGGGGGGAGTGTTGTGTTGTAGTTCGGGGTCTTTATTTGTGAGACACAGGTGGTAGCTCCATCTTTCCAGTTTCGCCACCACCCAGGGTATAAGAGAGCAGTGAGTGGGAGGGGCAGTCTATTGGTCACCTCTCTGCCTGGCGGGTGCGCTACTGTATTGTGGAGTGTCTCCTAATAAACCTGTGTTCAGCTCAACACCTGGCCTTGTCCTTGGCTCCATCATCATCATCATCATCATAGCAGTCTGTCGTGGGCAACAATGACTGTTTCATTTAGGTCTGATCAGATTCCTCCACACAGCTCTGTCCTTAGCCTTCTGCTGCCAGGAACTCCTGTCTATGTCCAACTTCTTCAAGTTTCTTTTTACAGTGTCTTTAAATCTGAGCCTTGGTCTACCCTGATTGCTTTTGCCCTCGCATAACTGTGAGTAGAGTAACTGCCGAGGGAGACGATGGTGGTCCATCCTCTCAACATGTCTGAGCCATCTCAGGTTCATCTGTATTAGCATGTCCTCCATTGATGGTAGACCAGCTCGTTTCAACACTTCTATGTTGGTTATCTTGTCTTTCCATGAGATGTTCATTATGGCTCAAAGGTGTCTCATCATGTACGCGTGGAGTTTCTTCACCTGCACTTTGTAGACAGTCCAAGTTTCAGCACCGTACAATAGAGTAGCCAGTACTGTTGCTCTGTACACTTTGCATTTCACACGGATTGACACATGTCGGTTGTTGCCTGCCAAGTAAGCCAGCCCTCCCGCCAACGACAACCATTCATGCGGTAAGCCCCGACAACAAAGGTTATTCATATGTATGGCATGGTTGAGTTAGACAGGGTAGCCATACCGCTCCTGCTCAACATGATGGCAGTGAGGTCAATGTTAAACTGGGTCACAGTGAAGAAGTTTTTCCCCAACCACACAATCAAGAATAACCCAACGACGCTGTACGGAAACGGTGGTCACAGACTGTGCAATGTGGCAGCAGTGGAGCTGAGGGTTTACTACAAGTCCAAAATTGTGTATGACTTCATGTTCCAGGTAGCAGCGCACGGTGACAACATTATGGGATGTGACCTTTTCTACAGACTGGGCTTCACTATCAGAGACAGCGCTGGGCTTGAATGGTGCAGATGCGGCAGCTGGAGCACATTGGACCTCGACGACAACAATGACGTGATGTGGGATGAGGTAATTCAGAACAGCACCGACACCAAAGCATCCGCCCGGTGCTCTCAGGAGGAGAGCTGCCCAGGAGGGGGGCAGCCGGACTCGCCTACATCCCTCGCTCAGCCAGAACCAAAGATGGAGGGAGGGGAGCCCGAGCATGCAGAGAACCCCGAAACACAGCATCAGCAACCGGGCACAAACACAGCTCACGATGTGGCACAGCAGAGCACTTCAGACAGGAGAGAGGAGGAACTGGACTGCTTTTGTATCCTCGCTCAACAAGCTATGGAGGTTACAACCGAGCTGACAGGTAAAGAGTCCAGTTCAATGAGCGACACCGGAGGGGCACCGGACACCTTCCGTACCCACAACGAGCTTCAGACTACAGCAATGATGACGGAGACAACGGGTGAAGGGTCTACAACAAACACGGTGGCAACGGAACCGCTGCAGCACCACGGAGGGCCCAAGCCAAACGACTACGCAGAGTCACCGGGCGCACAACAACAATGCATAAAACCAAGTAAGGAGCTGCTCCAAGTCATGGTCTGGGTTCAGGTTTGCACCGGCAAGAGACCAGGACGGCGACTGACTGGGCCACAGCCAGCGAAACAACGGGCGCTGCTGAGGATCGTGGCAAAACTGGGAACAGCGTGCTTTTTTTTTTTTTTTTTTTTTTTTTGTTACTTATTTGTACCCGTAGGTAGATTTGGTTTGCAGTCTGGTGACAAGCCACCGGCTGCCGGTCGCTGCGTGCGCGAGCGCCCTAAACCTACATGTTTTTGGTATGCGGGAGGAAACCGGAGAAATCCCGGAGTAAACCTACGCAACACGGGGAGAACATGCAAACTCCACACAGCTCACTGTTGGTCGGGGGCTGGGATCGAACCCACGATCCCCGCAATCCCCCAGCCGAGGGTAAACTGTGCTGCCGCAGTGCTAAACCACTGCGCCATCGTGCAGCCCAACCTTTCGGGTGACAGATGGTTCAGTTCGGCATGCAAACCAACTATGGCGTGTATGGGTGACTGCTCCAGATGGCGAGGCGTTGCAGGAGTCAGCTACTGCAGTGTAGGGCCCAGGCCCCAGCATCATGAAGATTGGCCCTCGCCCCGGGGGTCTGACAGCTCCAGGGAGGCGGCTGCCACGGGCCTGCCACAAAGCCCCTCAGGCAGAACTGCTTTCCCCGTGGAAGGCTGTTAGAAAAAAAAGATTGTTAGGAGCGTGGCTGAGAAGGTGGCAGAATAACCCCCCAGCTGCATTGGGTCTCGATGTGGTCTACCCACGGACCCTATCCCTTAGGTTAGGTTGTGTTCAAAAAAAAAACAACAGACTAACAAGAGTGTTCTTCAATAAAAAACAAAACAGTGTGTGTTCTTTAAAAAAAATGTTCTTTGAATAATTAAAGAAGTGTTCCTTACAATTCACATACATAGAAAATAAGAGTTGTTTGAAATATAAGAAGTAAGTAATTATATATAATACCTGAACAGTAATGTTAATTGTTTCACATATGCTATTATTGATTAAGAATGTTTATTGTGTGCTAAGCAAATCTTTAAGAAACGTATGTGTTAATAATAGTAAGTAATTGATAAGGGGAATTTGGTTTATTAAATTGGGAAGGGCTACCTGCTAAGGCTAATACTATATTTTTTCAATTTTGCAAGGGGGGGGTGTAGTGTATTAAGTTGGGCATATCTGGGAGTGGTGCGTGTTCTGCGGATGACGTCACCACGCCATATATATATTGGGCAGTCTGCCATCTCAGGTTAGTTGTATGATAGATGTGGAGTTGGTATGAGAGGTGGTTGGCAGCTGGCCCTATCACACGTGCTTGTACTTTTACCATTTGCTGTAATACAGTTCAGTTCAACGGCAGCATCCTCGTCGGTTGTCATTGCCAGGTTTATGGGCATAAAGTCATTACTCAAGTTTTTAGGTGGGTGCTTTTTGCATCCTTAACTCTAGTAGAAATTTTTGGTTGACTGATATGTGTGTGTGATGGAATGTGTAGCTATAAAAAGAGGTTCCCACTCACACATGTGGCATTTAAAAAACAAAACAAGCCACAATAATGGATGTGCAATGTTTGTTGATGTTATCAGTCTTTTCTTGGGGGGTTTGTGCGCTGAAGTGTTTGACAGTTCATTTTTATTCAGCTAAATGCACTTTGTGATGTGACAAGGTCAGTTATAATAATAATAATAATGCATTTTATTTATATCGCACTTTACATTTAAATGGAAATAAATCTCAAAGTGCCACAGAGTTATGACCAGGATGTAGTATATTTTATTTTAAAAAGAAAACAAATAATGCTACTAACAGTGCACATTGAGTTTTTTATGCATTTTGAGATATGAATGAGTAAGATGTGACCAAAATGGTTATTTACAGAATTTTTTTTTTTATTCTATTTATTTAACTGTTGTTCAAGATTGGCATTCGTAGTGGTGGGTTTTTACGGGACAGAGCTGCTAACCCTGCCCCAACGCTCCTCACGTTCTCATCGGGGCTTGGGACCGACAGTGGCGGCAATGGAGGAGGCTGCGGCTCCTCGGCCATGTGGCCAGGCTGGAAGATGGGACACCGGCCAAAGAGGCCCTCTCTACCAGCGCTCGTCTGCCCCCCCCCAGGGCTGGCATCATCCCTGAGGTCGGCCTAGACTGTCCTGGATGACCCAGGTTGCAATGATAAGACCTCTGGTTGACCCCATCGCCCAAGAGCGCCCTGCCTTCAGATGATTGGCCGCAACGGTCATTTACAGTGTACCCGGGAAGTCTTCACAGCACTTCATTTTTTCCACATTTTGTTATGTTATAGCCTTATTCCAAAAGGGATTAAATTCATTTTTTTCCTCAAAATTCTACACACAGTACCCCATAATGATAATGTGAAAAAAGTTGTTTTGAGATTTTTACAAATTTATTAAAAATTAAAAAAACTAAGAAATCACATGTACGTACATAAGTATTCACGACCTTTGCTCAATACTTTGTTGATGCACCTTTGGCAGCAATTACAGCCTCAAGTTGTTTTTTTTTTAATATGATGCCACAAGCTTGGCACACCTATCTTTGGGCAGTTTTGCCCATTCCTCTTAGCAGCACATCTCAAGCTCCATCAGGCTGGATGGGAAGCGTCGGTGCACAGCCATTTTCAGATCTCTCCAGAGATGTTTAAGTGGATTCAAGTCTGGGCTCTGGCTGGGCCACTTAAGGACATTCACAGACTTGTCCTGAAGCCACTCCTTCGATATCTTGGCTGTGTGCTTAGGGTCGTTGTCCTGCTGAAAGATGAACCATCGCCCCAGTCTGAGGTCAAGAGCATTCCGGAGGAGATTTTAATCCTGGATGTCTCTGTACATTGCTGCAGTCATCTTTCCCTCTATTCTGACTAGTCTCCCTATTCCTGCCGCTGAAAAACATCCCCACAGCATGATGCTGCCACCACCATTGGCATGGTTATGAGCAGTGCCTGGTTTCCTCCAAAAATGACGCCTGGCATTCACACCAAAGGGGTCAATCTTTGTCTCATCAGACCAGAGAATTTTGTTTCTCATGGTCTGAGTCCTTCACGTGCCTTTTGACAAACTCCAGGTGGGCTGCCATGTGCCTTTTACTAAGGAGTGGCTTCCATCTGGCCACTCTACCATATAGGCCTGATTGGTGGATTGCTGCAGAGATGGTCATCCTTCTAGAAGGTTCTCCTCTCTCCACAAAGGAACAATGGAGCTTTGACAGAGTGACCATCGGGTTCTTGGTCATCTCCCTGACTAAGGCCCTTCTCCCCGATTGCTCAGTTTAGACAGCCGGCCAGCTCTAGGAAGAGTCCCCGTGGTTCCAAACTTCTTCCATTTACAGATGATGGAGGCCACTGTGCTCATTGGGACCTTCAAAGCCGCAGAAGTTTTTCTGTACCCTTCCCCAACTTTGTGCCACGAGACAATCCTGTCTCGGAGGTCTACAGACAATTCCTCTGACTTCATGCTTGGTTTGTGCTCTGACATGCACTGTCAGCTGTTGGACCTTATATAGACAGGTGTGTGTGTTATATCGTGAAATGACATACAATGGAGAGCTTCTTGAGGGACATCCAACTGCTCTTTATTAGACCGAACACTCAACTATATAGAGTGGGCCATGCCTGCATGACGTCACCCTATGGGTGGGCATGACATCCCAGACACACATATTTCATACATAGCATTACCCCCCTCAAAAAAGTGTCAAGCATACAGGAAACCCATCCAAATTTAGTAACCCGAATCACACACTAAGAACAGGGAGAGTAATATACTGTAATAAAACAACCTATCACATTCACACCAAAATAACCAAAAAATGGACCATGTCTCTTTAAAATACATAAAATAATCCCATAAACAGCTCCAAATGAACAACACATTATCTCATATATACTGTATATATATATATATATATATATATGCAGTATACTCTATATACATACAGTGGGGCAAAAAAGTATTTAGTCAGCCACCAATTGTGCAAGTTCTCCCACTTAAAAGATGAGAGAGCTCTCCAATTTTCATCATAGGTATACCTCAACTATGAGAGACAAAATGAGGGGAAAAAAATCCAGAAAATCACATTGAAGGATTTTTAATGAATTAATTGGTAAATTCCTCAGTAAAATAAGTATTTGGTCACCTACAAACAAGCAAGATTTCTGGCTCTCACAGACCTGTAACTTCTTCTTTAAGAGGCTCCTCTGTCCTCCACTCGTTACCTGTATTAATGGCACCTGTTTGAACTCGTTATCAGTATAAAAGACACCTGTCCACAACCTCAAACAGTCAGACTCCAAACTCCACTATGGCCAAGACCAAAGAGCTGTCAAAGGACACCAGAAACAAAATTGTAGACCTGCACCAGGCTGGGAAGACTGAATCTGCAATAGGTAAGCAGCTTGGTGTGAAGAAATCAACTGTGGGAGCAATTATTAGAAAATGGAAGACATACAAGACCACTGATAATCTCCCTCGATCTGGGGCTCCACGCAAGATCTCACCCCGTGGGGTCAAAATGATCACGAGAACAGTGAGCAAAAATCCCAGAACCACATGGGGGGACCTAGTGAATGACCTGCAGAGAGCTGGGACCAAAGTAACAAAGGCTACATCAGAAACACACTACGCCGCCAGGGACTCAAATCTTGCAGTGCCAGACGTGTCCCCCTGCTTAAGCCAGTACATGTCCAGGCCCGTCTGAAGTTTGCTAGAGAGCATTTGGATGATCCAGAAGAGGACTGGGAGAATGTCATATGGTCAGATGAAACCAAAATAGAACTTTTTGGTAAAAATTCAACTTGTCGTGTTTGGAGGAGAAAGAACACCATACCTACTGTGAAGCATGGGGGTGGAAACATCATACTTTGTGGCTGTTTTTTTGCAAAGGGACCAGGACGACTGATCCGTGTAAAGGAAAGAATGAATGGGGCCATGTATTGTGACATTTTGAATGAAAACCTCCTTCCACCAGCAAGGGCATTGAAGATGAAATGTGACTGGGTCTTTCAGCATGACAATGATCCCAAACATACCACCCGGGCAACGAAGGAGTGGCTTCCTAAGAAGCATTTCAAGGTCCTGGAGTGGCCTAGCCAGTCTCCAGATCTCAACCCCATTGAAAATCTTTGGAGGGAGTTGAAAGTCTGTGTTGCCCAGCGACAGCCCCAAAACATCACTGCTCTAGAGGAGATCTGCATGGAGGAATGGGCCAAAATACCAGCAACAGTGTGTGAAAACCTTGTGAAAACTTATAGAAAACGTTTGACCTCTGTCATTGCCAACAAAGGGTATATGACAAAGTATTGAGATGAACTTTTGTTATTGACCAAATACTTATTTTACAGAGGAATTTACCAATTAATTCATTAAAAATCCTTCAATGTGACTTCCGGTCTGGACGCCATGGTGATAGCAACCTAACGGTGAAACTCCCAGACTCAATCCAAGGAAAACCTCCTCAAAATCAGACCTAACGGATTTTTGGAAGATTAAAATTCAAAAGACAATAACACCATGCCTAACCAAAAGCAGAGGAAACTGACATTCCCCAGATCAGGACGCACAGCGGCCGCGGAATCGGAACCAGAGGACCTCCGTTCAGAAGACGAGTGCCTGGGCCTAGCTAACAAAAGGATTAGCTTGAAATCGCTATTTGACGAATTACAACGATTTCAGGCCGAATTTCTTGAATTCAGAGAGGACCTAAAAAGGGCGAACAGCAGAATGGACCAGGCCGA
Source organism: Pholidichthys leucotaenia (assembly GCA_020510985.1). Lineage (NCBI taxonomy): Eukaryota > Metazoa > Chordata > Actinopteri > Cichliformes > Pholidichthyidae > Pholidichthys > Pholidichthys leucotaenia. The sequence goes on along the minus strand of CM035845.1, from coordinate 34,996,936 downwards.
AAACCGAATCTTGGAAGCTGAAGACAGAATAAAAGTGCTTGAAGATTCTGTACTGGATTTACACAGAAAACAGTCAAGGCTGGAGGCTAAGCTAGCCGACCAAGAAGGAAGACAGAGACGAGACAACATCAGAATTCACGGTCTGAAAGAAGGAGCTGAAGATGGTTTCAACACAGTGGCAGAATGCGTGGAATCCTTATTGAGAGAGAAGTTGGATATTCCACAATCCACCGATTTGAAGATAGAAAAGGCACATCGCACATTAGCCGCAAAGCCAGCCCCGGAAGCGCCCCCACGTTCAGTGTTGGTAAGATTCTCCGACTTCAAAATAAAACAAGAAGTTGTAAGACGGGCTTGGCAGAAGAAAGGATTTATGCATCAAGAAAGAAAAGTCTTCGTGGAACACGATTACGCCCCTGAAGTTCTTAAAAAGCGACGGGAATATAACGACGCCAAAAAGGTTTTACGGGAAAAGAATCTACGCTTTCAGACGCCATTTCCGGCGAAGCTAAGGGTCTTTTACGGGGAAGAGTCATGTCTCTACAATTCAGCAGAAGAAGCAACAACTGACATGGCAAGAAGAGGACTCCCGGTAACGGTGTTTAAACCCGCAGCGGATCTGAGCGTGAAAATCAGAGCTCAAACGTGGTCCACTCAGAGACCTTCAAAATCCACGGGCCAGCAGCGGGAACACCCAGCCCCAGAGCTACAAAGATAAGCTTTCCAGTTCCAGAAAGGAATAGCGACCTTTTTGTTTTTGTTTTTGTTTTTTCTTTCTCTCTTCAGTCACTCTGCACTTCCATCCCCCCTCCTACAAGGTAACAAACATTAAAGAAGATGCAGAATCAGCATGTGGTAAAACCTTTCATGGAGCAGTTTTAGCATTAGAAACAAATGTCTTCTTAATTTAAAGGGGAAAAAAAAAAATCATGTTAAAATAGAAATGTAACAATGACCCACATGTTCTCCCCACACTAACAAATACTGTATTAGAGTGAATGTTTGCTGTGATGGGGGTGGGAGGGTGCACACAAGCTCATAGGGTATAGGCATAAAAAAAATAAAAAAAATAAAAATCATTACAAATTCGGATTGGGATCTGAAATTCACGTTAAAAACATGGGACAACTTACAGGGGTAAGAGAGGGCCCTCAACACGTAACAGAGTTTGAGGAATTTCCCTCAGAGCCCACACTCCATCAGGGCTCTTACAGGGTCTTTAAAGAGACCCCAACTCAGGAAGTTTTTTTGACAGTTTTTTGTTTTAAAGTTTCGTACATTATGTACTTAATGTTTTTTATGTTCTTAATGTTCTTTCAGTTTCTGAGTAGCAAAAAAGAGGGCCACCACACTGTTACACTAAATAAGAAAATACAATGGAGAAACAGGGTGTAACCAAAATAGCCTCATATAATGTAAAAGGGATCCTGAATCCAGTTAAAAGATCCAAGATTCTACGCAAAATGAAAAAAGACAAAGCAGAAATAGTATTTTTACAAGAAACCCACCTAACAGACATGGAACACACTAAACTCAGTAGACAAGGGTTTAAAATGATCTCTTCATCTTCATATAAATCAGGGAGGAGGAGGGGAGTAGCGACATTGATATCAACCAAAATTACATTTGAAAAAAAATCAGAACACAAAGATAAAGAAGGGAGGTACAGTTTGGTAACTGGGCGGCTAGAGGGAGAAGATATCACCCTGCTGAATGTATATGCACCACCAGGGGCTAAATGGAAATTTTATAAAAATGTATTCGACCTAATGATAACTAAAGCCCAAGGTTTAGTGATATGTGGTGGAGACTTCAATCTAAGACTGAATCCATACTGGGATGCAACAGGTAATTCTTCACATCAAAATAACACCCAAAATAGGAATACTCGGATGCTACTAAAAGAAATGGGAATCTGTGACGTATGGAGGGAATTCAACCCCAATGTAAAAGATTATACTTTTTATTCAACGCCACATTCATCTTACTCAAGGATTGATTACTTTTTTATGTTTAATAGAGACATTGGAAGAGTAAAAACATGTAAAATAGGACTGATGGATCTCTCCGACCACAGTCCGATCTATATGGACTTAATCATCCAAAAATACACAAATAATACATTTTCCTGGAGGTTGAATTCAAGTGTCCTGAAAGGGCCACTGAAAGATGAATTGGAATCAGATATTCTCAGATATTTGGAAGAAAACGATAATGGAGAAGTATCCCCTTTAATACTGTGGGATGCGTGCAAAGCTGTAATAAGGGGAAAAATTATTGCAAAACTGGCAACCCAAAAGAAACTGAGACAAGAAAAACTAATCACACTAGAGTCAGAGCTCAAGAACCTAGAAAAAGAACACAAAGATAACACTCATTCTAATGGCTCGCTCAAGATCAAAGAAATTAAAAATCAAATAAATGAGATCTACACAATAGAAATCCAGAAGAAACTTACATTTCTGAAACAAAAACACTATGAAGCAGGCAGTAAATCGGCAAAATTACTAACCTATAAATTGAGGAAACAACAAACGGAAAGAGCAATCTACAAAATCAGAGACCCAGTATCAAAGGAAATAAAATTCAGAATTCAGGATATTCTTAAAAGCTTCGAGAATTACTACAAGAACTTATACTCCCACAAAAAACATAAAAATGCATCCGAGACATTCCTAAACACATTAAACCTTCCCCAACTTACGGAATCATAAAATAAAACCCTACTGTCAGAAATACAACCTAAAGAATTGGAAAAAGCAATTATGAAACTTAAAGCTAACAAATCCCCAGGAGCAGATGGCTATACAGCAGAATGGTACAAAACCTTTAAACAGCAACTATCTCCTCTCCTCCTGAAAACATTTAACTACGTCCTCCACACAGGGGAAATCCCCCCCTCCTGGAGAGAAGGGGTCATTGCAGTTATTCCTGAACCTGAAAAGGATAAACTAGAATGCTCCAACTACAGACCAATCAGTGTATTAAATCAGGACTATAAGCTTTTTACCACTATCCTTGCCAAAAGGTTAGAAAACATACTGACAGACTTAATTCACTTAGATCAAACAGGTTTTATAAGACAAAGACAGACACAAGACAACATTCGACGCACTTTACACATAATTCATCATATAAAAAAATATAACTTAAATGCAGTCATATTGGGATTAGATGCTGAAAAAGCATTCGATTCGGTTGACTGGTCTTTCCTCTATAAAATCTTATCCAGTTTCAATTTTCATAACAACTTCATTAGAACTATACAGGCATTATATAAAAAACCAACAGCTAAAATAAGGATTAACGGTAATTTATCATCATCTTTTGAGCTGGAAAGAGGATGTCGTCAAGGCTGCCCCCTGTCTCCACTGCTCTTTGCAATCTTCATAGAACCTCTGAGCCAATGGATAAGACAAAATCAAGAAATTCAAGGTATTACACTTGGTCAGAAAGAACATAAAATAGCACTCTTTGCTGATGACATTTTAATATACCTAGGGCAGCCAGACACTTCTCTACCAGAACTAATCTCAGTTTTTTCAGACTATGGAGATTTATCAGGGTACAAATTAAACATGCATAAAACCCAAGTTTTAACATTCAACTATGACCCAAATCATTTTTCACTAAATGAACTCAAAACTAACTGGGAGTAGGAATCTATGAAATATCTGGGGGTCAATATCCCGAAACAACTCGACAAAATTATAACACTAAACTATGATCCACTGGTGACAAAAATAAAATCTGACCTAGCAAGATGGAATATGATACCATTCTTAGGTACCGCACAAAGAATTGAAGCAGTCAAAATGAATATACTTCCACGTCTTCTATACCTTTTCCAAACAATACCGGTAGAACCTCCCAAAAAAACATGGCAGGAACTGGACAGAAGGATCTCAAGATTCATATGGCAGGGTAAGAGACCTAGAATCAGATATAGAACCCTACAGCTAAACAAAGACAAAGGTGGGCTCGCACTGCCAAATATCAGGGACTATTTTATAGCTGCACAAATTAAAACTTTAGTAGAGATATGTAACCCAGTCTACACTGCACAATGGAAGGAGATGGAATGCCAAATAACAAGTGACATCCCCCTACAGGCGATAATAGGGAACAATGCCTTAACTAAACTCCTGAATAACACTAACCCGTGGATAGAGACCCCGCTAAAAATTTGGTTTAAGATAGAGAGAATCAAGCTAAAGAGCCCTATCGACTTCTGCAATGGATTGCCTATGATCAAGACTTTACCCCCAATAAAACAGACACTAGATTTAAAGAGTGGAAAGAGAAAGGGCTGATAAAATATTACGATTTTTTTAAGGGACAAACTTTAAGAAGTTTTGAAGATTTGAAAAAACAAGGTCTAATAAATCAAGATCTTTACAGGTTCTTTCAGCTTAGACACCACATAAACAATATACTTAAAAAGGAGGATTTGGAAAGGGCCCAGTCAGGTGTTCTGAAGGTCTTCTTAATGGCATATAAAGGGATCCCAGGGATCAGATACATTTCTAAAATATACCAAGGTCTTCAAGACTTAAAAGGAGACAACACATCGTATATAAAAGAGAGATGGGAAAAAGAGGGGAATTTCACTTTACAATTGGAAATATGGGAAAAGCTAAATAAACAGCAATGGAAAAGTACCTCATCCCTGCAGTGGAGAGAATTTGGATGGAAAAACTTGGTAAGATTTTTCAGAACACCTGCACAAAACAAATTTACCCATAAGGGGTTGAACTGTTGGCGCTTGTGTGGTGAAAAGACTGCAAATCATTTTCATGTGTTTTGGTCATGCCCAGTTATCCACCAATATTGGTCCAACGTACAGACAATATTGGGGAAAATATTCAAAATAACAGTTCCCTTTTCTTTTGTAACTTTGTATTTGGGTTTATTACCGGACTCACTGGAAAGACGAGGAGATAAATACTTATTCAATGTTTTAATATTGGCAAGTAAAAAAGCCCTAACTAAAAAATGGATGCTGAAGGACTGTCCTACACCTGAAGATTGGATTAACGTGATTCAAGACATTTACTCGATGGAAAAGTTGACATTCGGACTGAGACAGGACATGGATGGGTTCATAAACTTTTGGCAACCCTGGATCGCATATGTGTCTTCCATTAGAACTAATCTTTGACAAATACCATTTCAATAATGGTCCCGTTCTTTGTTCCAACGCTACTCAGTTGCTCTTTTACTTTTAATTACTTAATTTTCTGTTTGTTTGTTTTTTGCTGTTCTGTTTGTTTGTTTATTCGTTTGTTTGTTTGTTTTTTATTTAATTCTCCTTAACTTCACTTTTTCTTTCACTTTAAAAAAAAAGGGGGGGTTGTTGTAATAACTATCCTACCAATGTTGTCAAATAGCAAAAAATAAGGGAACATGTGATGAAAATGTAAACAATGCAATGCTGTAATGACCTGTATACCCTTTACAAAAACTTAAATTAAAAAAAAAAAAAAATCCTTCAATGTGATTTTCTGAAATTTTTTTTTCTTATTTTGTCTCTCATAGTTGAGGTATACCTATGATGAAAATTGGAGACCTCTCTCATCTTTTAAGTGGGAGAACTTGCACAATTGGTGGCTGACTAAATACTTTTTTACCCCACTGTATATATATACACACACTGGTATTTACACAAGGAAAAACAAAATTTCAGGTAACCCCAGTGTCTCTGGGCAGCCACCATCTACTAAACTGCCTCAAAGGCCCCGGGCACCCCCACAGCATATGCCCCCCTGGCTTCTGTCCACCTCCAGGGTCAAAACCCCCCGCCCTGGCGAACATGTCCTTTTGCCACCAAAATCTTCTATACAGCCATGGAGGGCCTGGGCATCCCCACAGCATCATTAAGTTCGGCCGCTGCCGCCCCCCAGGGTCAAAACACCCCTCCCTGGACAATATGTCTCTAACCTTCAAAACTGGTTTTTCTTCTCTGGTCCGGACCCCACTGCCGACCCGCAGGGGAACCCGACCCGGTCTCCTGTGCCTGCCATGTCGTCTCAAGATCTCCTTGCTGCGTCGTGCTGTCCCGCCGACCTGGTCCAAACTCCTACCCTGACGACGGCATTTGGCGCTCTGCAGAACTGCGCCATCAGCCCCGTCTGGCTGTAGTTGCTGTCCCCTCAGGGCTCTCTGTGACACTCCCATCGGCTCTGTCTCCTGACCCGGGCACATCGTCACTGCTCTCAGCCCCCTCGCTCCACGTTTCTTGCTGCATAGCCTCTGTACTCAGCTGCTGCTCACCTCCGGGACATACACCATCACCCTCCCTGGGCCCACTCACTGACCTGGGCTCCTCACTGCTGCATCTAGTGCTCTCGGAGTTGGTGCTCTGCTGTGCTGTCACCGTGTCCTGCAGCTGCTGCTCCTCCCCAGGGCTGTCAGCCTGTCCGGCCTTGCTCGCCCGCTTTTGGCATGGGCACCTCATTCTTAAAGGTCACCCCGGGGGTCCCGGCGTGCCATCCAGCACCCTCTTCCAGGGCAGCATGAGAACCAGCATCAGGTCCATCCCGAGGTGGCGTCGCGCGGCGCCAGACGTGCTCTCCCTTTGTATGGCCTCCAGCGGCGGGGCTAACTGCTGCAGCGCCACCTCTCCGCCGGTGTTCGGTCTCACTTAACCTGGGCTCTCTCCATCTCTGCTCTGGTTCTGGCTGCTCGAGGGGTGGGGTTAATTCTGGGTCCTGCTCATCCTCCATTTCATCTTCATCATCCAAGCTGTAGTCACTCCCCGTGTCCCATTCGCTGTCTGTTTCACTCTCACTGTGATCCTCAGCCGCACCCATGTCTGCAAGGCCCGTGTAAATCGGTTCTGGGCCGCTGACCGTCTGTCCACCGATTTCGAGAGTGAAACCCAGCTCATCAAACAGGTCCCACCCCATCACATTTTCACCCCGGCATGCCACCTGGAACCTGAACGCAGGAAGGGCCTTCTCACTGTACTGCACCATCAGCATGATACTCCTGCCGTTACTGGAGTCCTCGTTGTCAGGCAGTTCCGCTGCACCCGGGTGCTGGGGTGTGAGCCTCCGAACCCAGGCCTCACTTACGATGGAGCGCGTGGTGGCGGAGGCTATCAGCATGGGCACCCTCACACCGTCCAGCTTCACCACCTGTTGCGGTCCCGACCATTCTTCAGGGTGTGCGACGTTGACACCTTGTCCGCTGTCGCCAGTGGCCTCCACACGTGGCCCTGGTTCTGCTTCGAGGCCCAGCTCCATGCCCTTAGCTCTGTTTCGGCGCCAAACTAACCTGTCAGCTAGCCTGTCCATAGGCTCTGACTGAGCCGTTAGCTCTCCCAAGCTAACTAGCTCCGTCGTGTCTAGCGCCACCAGGCTCATCGCCCGTATCTCTCTGGCACTTGTCTGCTCCACGAAGTGCGCTTCCATGTGCCCGACGGCCTCCACATAGCCCTCACTTGTGTCCAGTGAGTTGAGAATCCTTCAGCCCTCTGTGCCGAGGTTACGGGCCAGGAGGGCCCGCCACTGTCTCCCGTCAAGCCGAGGGAGACCCAGCGAGTTGACATATTCTTCAAAGTCACGTCTCCACTGCGGCCACGAAATCAACAACTCACCCGGATTCTCCAGAAATGGAAACAGTTGCTGATCAAGCCAGCACGCTCCCATTAGTCTCCTCGTCGCATACAACGGAGAGCTTCTTGAGGGACATCCAACTGCTGTTTATTAGACCAAACACTCAACTATATACAGAGTGGGCCGTGCCCGCCTGACGTCACCCTGTGGGTGGGCACGGCATCCCAGACACATATATTTCATACATAACAGTGTGCCTTTTTAAATCATGTCCAATCAACTGAATTTACCACAGGTGGACTCCAATTAAGCTGTAGAAACATCTCAAGGATGATCAGTGGAAACAGGAGCACCTGAGCTCACTTTTGAGCTTCATGGCAAAGGCTGTGAATACTTATGTACATGTGATTAATTAGTTTTTTTTATTTTTAATAAATTTGCAAAAATCTAAAAAAAAAAAATCACATTTTTATTATTGGGGTATTGTGTATAGAATTTTGAGGGAAAAGATGTGCCTTTGTCATGTGCCAAGCGCACATTTAAAACCAAGACAATGAATAAAAAGTGCATATTTTCATCATATGAAAATATGCAATCAATCAATCAATCAATCAGATTCTTTCCACAGTTAACTTAAATACAGTAACTACTACAACTCCTTCAACTGGTATCTGTTCGGATCAGTTTACTCCAATTGACCTTTTAGAGTTAGACAAAATAATTTCCTCATCCAAGCCTTCAACTTGTCTTTTAGACCCTATTCCTACCAAGTTATTTAAAGAAGTCTTCCCACTTATTGGTAGCTTTATTCTTCATATAATCAATTCTTCATTAATTTTAGGCCATGTACCGCAGGCTTTTAAAACAGCCGTAATTAAACCCTTTGTGGTCTATATTAATCATATATTCCATAACCTACATATGTTGAAGCATGTGGAAATGTTTAGTAATTACATATGTATAGGACTTCACACCTCTGAAAGGACAAAGGCTCTCAACCGCCGAGTGAAGAACAAAGACGTTCCCAGACACGGCGGAGGAGACCGGAGGAGCCACCCTCACCCCCTAAGGCGAGGAGAGGAAATACCAAGACAATGGGGGGATTAAGATAATGAGGGATGTCAGCCTTTGTTATGCATGTCTTTTGTTGTGTGCAAGTATAAAGCCAGTGAGCCGGAGAGATTCTGTCTCTTTTCCCTTCTGCCACTCTGCACCAGATGAGACTTTTTTTTTTTTTTTCTTACTTGTACCCGTAGGTAGATTTGGTTTGCAGTCTGGTGACAAGCCACCGGCTGCCGGTCGCTGCGTGCGCGAGCGCCCTAAACCTACATGTTTTTTTGGTATGCGGGAGGAAACCGGAGAAATCCCGGAGTAAACCCACGCAACACGGGGAGAACATGCAAACTCCACACAGCTCACTGTTGGTCGGGGGCTGGGATCGAACCCACGATCTCATGATCCCCGCGATCCCCCGGCCGAGGGTAAACTGTGCTGCCACAGTGCTAAACCACTGCGCCACCGTGCAGACTTGTTGGAAGAGCTGATTATTAAACTTTGTTTATAAATCAAATCGCCTCTTCATTTCCAAGCTCTTCTACACTGGTGACCCTGACGCGAGTATGGACCTGAGGCGTTCCCCCGCAATCGACTCATCCGTGGCGACCCACGCAGACGAGGGAACAGATGGACAACTGTTCCCCCCGGCAGAAGAGATTGAGAGGGCTCAACCGAGCACCAGCACCGCCGTGAGAGCCGCGGCAAGGCACTCTCACCCGGCGGGCACAGCAGTGATGGTATGCACGAATGCCGTCGCTGTCAAGCTGCCAGACTTCTGGCAAGAAGACCCCGCCTCTTGGTTTCAGCAGGCTGAAGCCCAGTTTACACTGGCGGGCATCACGGCTGACGATACCAAATTTTACCATATCGTCTCCAAACTCGACGCCGCCACTTTGAAGTGTGTGCGGAGCATGATCCGGCGACCACCGGCCCGGTACAAATATGAGACGCTCAAAGCAACCATCGTGGCGAACTACGTCCCATCAGCGGAAGAGAGAGCCGAGAAGATCCTGGCGGTCTACGGCCACAGAGGGTGCAAACCGAAGGCCCTCATGGAGGATTTGCTACAGCTCAAAGAGGAGGACAATGACAACTTCCTCTTCCAGTTTATATTCCTCAGCACGCTGCCGCCACACATGAGAAGGACACTCGCCAGCATGAAATGCAACAACCACCAAGACTTCCGCGCACTGGCCAACGAAGCTCATCGGCTCGTCAACGCCTGCAAGGAGCTGACACCCACAGCAGCATCCGCAGACCTCAAAGCTGACGCCCCGAGCCACGAGGAGCCACAACCCACCGAGCAGACCCAGCCCACGGTGACAGCGACTCGGCCCAAACGTAACAGACAGAGCGACGTCTGTTATTATCACCACCGCTTCGCCGAGAAGGCCTGCAAATGCGTTCCCCCCTGCAAATTTGCGATTTCGGGAAACGCTCAAGCCGAGAGCCGTTAACAGCAGCGGTTCTTGGCGAGAAGAATAAGCTGTTGTACGTGACGGATGGACACACAGGCAAGCAGTTCCTCATCGACACAGGAGCCCAGCTGAGTTTCGTCATGCCCTCCCACGCAGATCGAGCCACGGGCACCCGGGGCAATGGAGCCGTGGCAGCCAACGGCTCTAGCATCGACACGTTCGGCGAAAAGAGCCTGCACCTCCTCATCCACGGCCGCAGCTACAGATGGATATTTGTTGTAGCGGCGGTGAGTTTTAACTTATTAGGCGCAGATTTTTTGTGTGCACATGGGTTATTAGTGGATCTAGCAAATAGGCGCCTGGTTAATGCACTGTCCTTTGCTTCTATTCCATGCTCAGCCCAAGTTTCTCCACCACCTGTGCAGGCCAGCGTCACCACGGCAGGAGGTAAGTTTGAGCAACTCCTCACCCAATTTCCAGCACTCACAATTCCCAAATTCTCAGCCACTGTGGCTAAGCACGGGGTTGAACACTTCATTCCCACAACAGGACCACCCGTTTTTGCCAAAGCTCGCCGCTTAGACGCGGCCAAGCTCAACATAGCACGGGACGAGTTTACAACTCTTGAAAAATTGGGCATTGTTAGACGCTCAAAGAGCCCCTGGGCCTCACCACTTCACATGGTTCCGAAATCCGACGGTTCTTGGAGACCGTGCGGAGATTACCGTAGATTAAACAATGCTACAGCGCATGACCGTTACCCAATTCCTCACATTCAAGATTTTTCACTACATCTGGCGGGTGCGCGCATTTTTTCAAAAATAGACTTAGTCCGCGGTTATCACCAAGTCCCAGTCCGAGCAGAAGACATTCCTAAAACAGCGGTAATAACCCCTTTCGGCCTTTTTGAATTTCTGCAAATGCCTTTCGGCCTCAAAGGCGCTGCTCAAACTTTTCAACGAATGATGGACGCGGTCCTACGCGACCTTCCTTTTGTCTTCGTCTACCTCGACGACATGCTGGTAGCCAGCTCGTCTGAGGAAGAACACGAGCAGCACCTCACTACGGTTTTTCAGAGGCTAGAAGAGCACGGGCTAATAATCAATCCAGCCAAATGCAAATTCGGCGTGTCACAAATTGATTTTTTAGGACACAAAGTCTCTCCGAAGGGGGCAGTTCCACTTCCAGACAAAGTTCACGCGATAGAAAGTTTCCCACGGCCACAAACGGTCAAATCGCTACAGGAATTTTTAGGGATGGTTAATTTTTACAACCGCTTCCTCCCCCACGCAGCTCAGCTCATGCAGCCACTATATGACGCGCTCAAAAAAAAGAAAGCTTCCAACGCGGTCGAATGGACCCCGGAGCGCGAACGCGCTTTCGCGGAAGTAAAAAGCGCCCTAGCTAACACCACATTGTTAGTTCACCCAGATCCCTTGGCCCACATCGCGCTAACCACAGACGCTTCAGACCTAGCTATAGGGGCAGTTGTAGAACAACTTGTCAGCGGGGTCTGGCAACCTTTAGCATTCTTCAGCAAATCGCTAAACCAAACTGAGCGTAAATACAGCACTTTTGACAGAGAGCTGCTGGCGCTTCATTTATCCATCCGCCACTTCCAGTTCTGGTTAGAAGGGCGGAGTTTCACGGCTTTTGTAGACCATAAACCGCTCACCTTTGCTATGGCTAAAATTTCAGAACCATGGTCAGGCAGGCAACAAAGACAGCTAGCTGCGATTTCAGAGTTCACCACAGACATTCGACACGTGGCAGGCAAACTTAACGTAGTAGCAGACTGTCTCTCTCGCGCTGTGACACCTCCAGAGCATGAGGAGACAGATTATACTGCCTGAGCAGCAGAGCTCTTCACTAACGCAGACACATACGCAGCACCTATCCATGCAGGGATAGATTATGCAGCCATGGCGGAGGAACAAAGCAGTGACGCGGACGTGCGCGCACTCCTGTCTGGACCAACAGGGTTAAGGCTGGAGAAAAAGGGTTTACGCAACGGTGTACCCCCCCTAATATGCGATGTTTCAACCGGCCGACCTCGCCCGTTAGTACCAGCTACATGGCGCCGCCGTATTTTCGACGCAATTCACTCCCTCGCGCACCCAGGTGTGCGCGCCTCGGTTAAAATGGTCGCCGAAAAGTTTGTGTGGCCAGGCCTGCGCAAAAACATAAAAGAATGGGCAAAAACTTGCATTTCTTGTCAACGCGCCAAAATACACAGACACACAAAAGCCCCTCTGGAGCCTTTTCCAATCCCTGCTAGAAGGTTCGACCACGTTCATGTTGACCTCGTGGGGCCACTACCTTCCTCCCAAGGTTTCACACACCTGTTAACAATGATAGACCGCACCACACGCTGGCCAGAGGCAGTCCCTCTAGCGGCAACCACAGCGGAGGAAGTCGCTCGCGTTTTTTTGACAAACTGGGTGGCACATTTCGGCGTCCCATCGGACATCACGTCCGATAGGGGGCCTCAATTTGTCTCAGAGCTCTGGTCAGCCATGTCCAACAGCTTAGGGGCAACAATTCATTGCACCACCGCTTATCACCCTCAGGCTAATGGGTTATGCGAGCGTTTTCACAGGTCTTTAAAGGCTGCCCTCAGAGCCTCACTAACGGACACAAATTGGGTAAATAAACTTCCCTGGGTTTTATTGGGGTTGCGTGCTGCACCTAAAGAGGATCTAGACGCCTCTCCCGCAGAATTAGTCTTTGCACAACCTCTCAGGCTTCCAGGTGAATTTTTACCAGAGAACCCAGAGCCAGGGCACCTTCCAGACCCAAGGTTTTTAAATAAAATAATAATAATAATGCATCGGTTTTATATAGCGCTTTATCATATATACTCAAAGACGCTTTACAATTAGGTACATTATTCATTCACTCCAGACAGACAATGGTAGTGGCAAGCTACTTCTGCAGCCACAGCTGCCCTGGGGCAGGCTGACGGAAACGTGGCAGCCAATCTGCGCCAACGGCCTTTCCGGCCACCACCGAACATTTTATACATTTATACACATTCATACCCAGTGTTATGGGCACTGGAGGCAATGCGGGTGAAGTGTCTTGCCCAGGGACACAACGGCAGGATATCTGGGGAGAGCGGGATTCGAACCGCCAACCATCGGGTTATTAGACGACCTGCTCTACCTCCTGAGCCACTGCGAGCTCTCTCCCCGGTCCAGCTCATCCATCACTCCTTCCCACGGGTTTTTGTCCCTCAAGCTTTAAAAAACGCTGAGTTCGTTTTTGTTAAGCATGAAGCTTTAAAACCAACTTTCCGCCCAGCATACGATGGGCCATTCAGAGTGCTAGAACATGGTGATAAACACTTTGTGCTTGATTTTGGGGATAGAAAAGAAACAGTCAGCAGTGACAGACTTAAACCTGCCTTCCTGTTGAAAGACGAGCCTGCACAGTTGGCGAGAGCACCTCGGCGGGGTAGACCCCCCAAGAGAAAAGACTCAGCCCCCCGGCAGGGAACAGTTAACCTCTCTCCTTCCCACACTGCAGATTCCTCACAAGAAGGTCCCAGCAGGGTGCCTAAACCAACCTACAGCAGTTTTGGGAGAAGATTGAAACCCAGACAGCACAGGGACTGATACCAACCACTCCACAATTGTTCACTAATTGTGCTGCAACAGTTTAGGACTGACTTATGATTTTACTATGCTGTTATGATTACCACTGAACTCTCTTAGGAGCATGGCTGCTAGAAAGTTTCTTCCGTGGCAAGAGATGTAACACTTAGTATGTCATAGTAACTATCTTAGACTGTGAACCGTTCTATTGTCCTTTCTTAGTTGTTTGGGGGGCCTGTGGTCTATATTAATCATATATTCCATAACCTACATATGTTGAAGCATGTGGAAATGTTTAGTAATTACATATGTAAAGGACTTCACACCTCTGAAAGGACAAAGGCTCTCAACCGCCGAGTGAAGAACAAAGACGTTCCCAGACACGGTGGAGGAGACCAGAGGAGCCACCCTCACCCCTTAAGGCGAGGAGAGGAAATACCAAGACAATGGGGGGATTAAGATAATGAGGGATGTCAGCCTTTGTTATGCATGTCTTTTGTTGTGTGCAAGTATAAAGCCAGTGAGCCGGAGAGATTCTGTCTCTTTTCCCTTCTGCCACTCTGCACCAGATGAGACTTGTTGGAAGAGCTGATTATTAAACTTTGTTTATAAATCAAATCGCCTCTTCATTTCCAAGCTCTTCTACATCCTTACTCAAAAAGCCAACATTAGATCCAGGAGCTTTAGCTAACTGTAGATCAATCTCTAATCTCCCTTTCATTTCAAAAATCTTAGAAAGAGTTGTTGCTACGCAATTATTTGACCACCTGCAGGGAAATGGTTTACTTGAAGAGTTTCAATCTGGGTTTAGAATCCATCATAGTACTGAAACAGCCTTAGCGAAGGTCACTAATGACCTCCTCATCGCATCTGATAATGGACTTGTTTCTGTACGTGTTCTTTTAGACCTTAGTGCAGCTTTTGATACTATCGATCATAATATTCTACTTGATAGATTAGAACACTATGTTGGACTTAATGGAACTTCGTTGCAGTGGTTTAGATCTTATTTATCTGATAGGTTCCAGTTTGTTCATGTCAATAATGAGTTTTCTTTCAACTCAAAGCTTAGTCATGGAGTTCCACAGGGATCTGTGCTAGGCCCTGCTCTTTTTAGTTTATATATGCTTCCGTTAGGCAACATTATTAGAAAGCACTTTATACATTTTCATTGTTATGCCGATGACACACAATTATACCTGTCAATGAAGCCAGATGATAGTAATCAATTAGCCAAGTTAGAAGCCTGTCTTAAGGAAATCAAAGCTTGGATGACTTGTAATTTCCTGCTATTAAATTCTGATAAGACTGAAGTCATTCTTGTTGGTCCAAAAAACCTTAGAAATACCTTTCCAAATCAAACTTTCAGTTTGGATGCGGTTACTCTTTCTCTTAATAGCTCTGTGAGGAACCTTGGAATTATTTTTGATCAAGATCTGTCTTTCAATTCACATATTAAATTTGTTTCTAAGACTGCCTTCTATCATTTGTGTAATATTGCCAAGATTAGGAGCATCTTGTCTCAGAGTGATGCTGAGAAACTGATCCATGCTTTTGTTAGCTCAAGATTAGATTATTGTAATTCTTTATTATCAGGTTGTCCTAAAACATCTTTAAAAAGTCTTCAGCTGATCCAAAATGCTGCAGCAAGAGTTTTAACAGGTACTAGAAAGAGAGATCATATCTCTCTGGTTCTGGCCTCCCTTCATTGGCTTCCCATAGAGTTTAGAATTAAGTTTAAAATCCTTCTTCTTGGACTTCCGGTCTGGACGCCATGGTGATAGCAACCTAACGGTGAAACTCCCAGACTCAATCCAAGGAAAACCTCCTCAAAATCAGACCTAACGGATTTTTGGAAGATTAAAATTCAAAAGACAATAACACCATGCCTAACCAAAAGCAGAGGAAACTGACATTCCCCAGATCAGGACGCACAGCAGCCGCGGAATCGGAACCAGAAGACCTCCGTTCAGAAGACGAGTGCCTGGGCCTAGCTAACAAAAGGATTAGCTTGAAATCGCTCTTTGACGAATTATGACGATTTCGGGCCGAATTTCTTGAATTCAGAGAGGATCTAAAAAAGGCGAACAGCAGAATGGACCAGGCCGAAAACCGAATCTTGGAAGCTGAAGACAGAATAAAAGTGCTTGAAGATTCTGTACTGGATTTACACAGAAAACAGTCAAGGCTGGAGGCTAAGCTAGCCGACCAAGAAGGAAGACAGAGACGAGACAACATTAGAATTCACGGTCTGAAAGAAGTAGCTGAAGATGGTGTCAACACAGTGGCAGAATGCGTGGAATCCTTATTGAGAGAGAAGTTGGATATTCCACAATCCACCGATTTGAAGATAGAAAAGGCACATCGCACATTAGCCGCAAAGCCAGCCCCGGAAGCGCCCCCACGTTCAGTGTTGGTAAGATTCTCCGACTTCAAAATAAAACAAGAAGTTGTAAGACGGGCTTGGCAGAAGAAAGGATTTATGCATCAAGAAAGAAAAGTCTTCGTGGAACACGATTACGCCCCTGAAGTTCTTAAAAAGCGACGGGAATATAACGACGCCAAAAAGGTTTTACGGGAAAAGAATCTACGCTTTCAGACGCCATTTCCGGCGAAGCTAAGGGTCTTTTACGGGGAAGAGTCATGTCTCTACAATTCAGCGGAAGAAGCAACAACTGACATGGCAAGAAGAGGACTCCCGGTAACGGTGTTTAAACCCGCAGAGGATCTGAACGAGAAAATCAGAGCTCAAACGTGGTCCACTCAGAGACCTTCAAAATCCACGGGCCAGCAGCGGGAGCACCCAGCCCCAGAGCTACAAAGATAAGCTTTCCAGTTCCAGAAAGGAAAAGCGACCTTTTTGTTTTTGTTTTTTTTTTTCCCTTTCTCTGGACAGTCACTCTGCACTTCCATCCCCCCTCCTACAAGGTAACAAACATTAAAGAAGATGCAGAATCAGCATGTGGTAAAACCTTTCATGGAGCAGTTTTAGCATTAGAAACAAATGTCTTCTTAATTTAAAGGGGAAAAAAAAAAATCATGTTAAAATAGAAATGTAACAATGACCCACATGTTCTCCCCACACTAACAAATACTGTATTAGAGTGAATGTTTGCTGTGATGGGGGTGGGAGGGTGCACACAAGCTCATAGAGTATAGGCATAAAAAAAAAAAAAAAATCATTACAAATTCGGATTGGGATCTGAAATTCACGTTAAAAACATGGGACAACTTATAGGGGTAAGAGAGGGCCCTCAGCACGTAACAGAGTTTGAGGAATTTCCCTCAGAGCCCATACTCCATCAGGGCTCTTACAGGGTCTTTAAAGAGACCCCAGCTCAGGAAGTTTTTTTGACAGTTTTTTGCTTTAAAGTTTCGTTCATTATGTACTTAATGTTTTTTTATGTTCTTAATGTTCTTTCAGTTTCTGAGTAGCAAAAAAGAGGGCCACCACACTGTTATACTAAATAAGAAAACACAATGGAGAAACAGGGTGTAACCAAAATAGCCTCATATAATGTAAAAGGGATCCTGAATCCAGTTAAAAGATCCAAGATTCTACGCAAAATGAAAAAAGACAAAGCAGAAATAGTATTTTTACAAGAAACCCACCTAACAGACGTGGAACACACTAAACTCAGTAGACAAGGGTTTAAAATGATCTCTTCATCTTCATATAAATCAGGGAGGAGGAGGGGAGTAGCGACATTGATATCAACCAAAATTACATTTGAAAAAAAATCAGAACACAAAGATAAAGAAGGGAGGTACAGTTTGGTAACTGGGCGGCTAGAGGGAGAAGATATCACCCTGCTGAATGTATATGCACCACCAGGGGCTAAATGGAAATTTTATAAAAATGTATTCGACCTAATGATAACTAAAGCCCAAGGTTTAGTGATATGTGGTGGAGACTTCAGTCTAAGACTGAATCCATACTGGGATGCAACAGGTAATTCTTCACATCAAAATAACACCCAAAATAGGAATACTCGGATGCTACTAAAAGAAATGGGAATCTGTGACGTATGGAGGGAATTCAACCCCAATGTAAAAGATTATACTTTTTATTCAACGCCACATTCATCTTACTCAAGGATTGATTACTTTTTTATGTTTAATAGAGACATTGGAAGAGTAAAAACATGTAAAATAGGACTGATGGATCTCTCCGACCACAGTCCGATCTATATGGATTTAAACATCCAAAAATACACAAATAATACATTTTCCTGGAGGTTGAATTCAAGTGCCCTCAAAGGGCCACTGAAAGATGAATTGGAATCAGATATTCTCAGATATTTGGAAGAAAACGATAATGGAGAAGTATCCCCTTTAATACTGTGGGATGCGTGCAAAGCTGTAATAAGGGGAAAAATTATTGCAAAACTGGCAACCCAAAAGAAACTGAGACAAGAAAAACTAATCACACTAGAGTCAGAGCTCAAGAACCTAGAAAAAGAACACAAAGATAACACTCATTCTAATGGCTCGCTCAAGATCAAAGAAATTAAAAATCAAATAAATGAGATCTACACAATAGAAATCCAGAAGAAACTTACATTTCTGAAACAAAAACACTATGAAGCAGGCAGTAAATCGGCAAAATTACTAGCCTATAAACTGAGGAAACAACAAACGGAAAGAGCAATCTACAAAATCAGAGACCCAGTATCAAAGGAAATAAAATTCAGAATTCAGGATATTCTTAAAAGCTTCGAGAATTACTATAAGAACTTATACCCCCACAAAAAACATAAAAACGCATCCGAGACATTCCTAAACACATTAAACCTTCCCCAACTTACGGAATCACAAAATAAAACCCTACTGTCAGAAATACAACCTAAAGAATTGGAAAAAGCAATTATGAAACTTAAAGCTAACAAATCCCCAGGAGCAGATGGCTATACAGCAGAATGGTACAAAACCTTTAAACAGCAACTATCTCCTCTCCTCCTGAAAACATTTCACTACGTCCTCCACACAGGGGAAATCCCCCCCTCCTGGAGAGAAGGGGTCATTGCAGTCATACCTAAACCTGAAAAGGATAAACTAGAATGCTCCAACTACAGACCAATCAGTGTATTAAATCAGGACTATAAGCTTTTTATCACTATCCTTGCCAAAAGGTTAGAAAACATACTGACAGACTTAATTCACTTAGACCAAACAGGTTTTATAAGACAAAGACAGACACAAGACAACATTCGACGCACTTTACACATATTTCATCATATAAAAAAATATAACTTAAATGCAGTCATATTGGGATTAGATGCTGAAAAAGCATTCGATTCGGTTGACTGGTCTTTCCTCTATAAAATCTTATCCAGTTTCAATTTTCATAACAACTTCATTAGAACTATACAGGCATTATATAAAAAACCAACAGCTAAAATAAGGATTAACGGTAATTTATCATCATCTTTTGAGCTGGAAAGAGGATGTTGTCAAGGCTGCCCCCTGTCTCCACTGCTCTTTGCAATCTTCACAGAACCTCTGAGCCAATGGATAAGACAAAATCAAGAAATTCAAGGTATTACACTTGGTCAGAAAGAACATAAAATAGCACTCTTTGCTGATGACATTTTAATATACCTAGGGCAGCCAGACACTTCTCTACCAGAACTAATCTCAGTTTGTTCAGACTATTGAGATTTATCAGGGTACAAATTAAACATGCATAAAACCCAAGTTTTAACATTCAACTATGACCCAAATCATTTTTCACTAAATGAACTCAAAACTAACTGGGAGTAGGAATCTATGAAATATCTGGGGGTCAATATCCCGAAACAACTCGACAAAATTATAACACTAAACTATGATCTACTGGTGACAAAAATAAAATCTGACCTAGCAAGATGGAATATGATACCATTCTTAGGTACCGCACAAAGAATTGAAGCAGTCAAAATGAATATACTTCCACGTCTTCTATACCTTTTCCAAACAATACCGGTAGAACCTCCCAAAAAAACATGGCAGGAACTGGACAGAAGGATCTCAAGATTCATATGGCAGGGTAAGAGACCTAGAATCAGATATAGAACCCTACAGCTAAACAAAGACAAAGGTGGGCTCGCACTGCCAAATATCAGGGACTATTTTATAGCTGCACAAATTAAAACTTTAGTAGAGATATGTAACCCAGTCTACACTGCACAATGGAAGGAGATGGAATGCCAAATAACAAGTGACATCCCCCTACAGGCGATAATAGGGAACAATGCCTTAACTAAACTCCTGAATAACACTAACCCGTGGATAGAGACCCCGCTAAAAATTTGGTTTAAGATAGTCAGAGAGAATCAAGCTAAAGAGCCCTATCGACTTCTGCAATGGATTGCCTATGATCAAGACTTTACCCCCAATAAAACAGACACTAGATTTAAAGAGTGGAAAGAGAAAGGGCTGATAAAATATTACGATTTTTTTAAGGGGCAAACTTTAAGAAGTTTTGAAGATTTGAAAAAACAAGGTCTAATAAATCAAGATCTTTACAGGTTCTTTCAGCTTAGACACCACATAAACAATATACTTAAAAAGGAGGATTTGGAAAGGGCCCAGTCAGGTGTTCTGAAGGTCTTCTTAATGGCATATAAAGGGATCCCAGGGATCAGATACATTTCTAAAATATACCAAGGTCTTCAAGACTTAAAAGGAGACAACACATCGTATATAAAAGAGAGATGGGAAAAAGAGGGGAATTTCACTTTACAATTGGAAATATGGGAAAAGCTAAATAAACAGCAATGGAAAAGTACCTCATCCCTGCAGTGGAGAGAATTTGGATGGAAAAACTTGGCAAGATTTTTCAGAACACCTGCACAAAACAAATTTACCCATAAGGGGTTGAACTGTTGGCGCTTGTGTGGTGAAAAGACTGCAAATCATTTTCATGTGTTTTGGTCATGCCCAGTTATCCACCAATATTGGTCCAACGTACAGACAATATTGGGGAAAATATTCAAAATAGCAGTTCCCTTTTCTTTTGTAACTTTGTATTTGGGTTTATTACCGGACTCACTGGAAAGACGAGGAGATAAATACTTATTCAATGTTTTAATATTGGCAAGTAAAAAAGCTCTAACTAAAAAATGGATGCTGAAGGACTGTCCTACACCTGAAGATTGGATTAATGTGATTCAAGACATTTACTCGATGGAAAAGTTGACATTCGCACTGAGACAGGACATGGATGGGTTCATAATCTTTTGGCAACCCTGGATCGCATATGTGTCTTCCATTAGAACTAATCTTTGACAAATACCATTTCAATAATGGTCCCGCTCTTTGTTCCAATGCTACTCA
Source organism: Pholidichthys leucotaenia (assembly GCA_020510985.1). Taxonomy (NCBI): domain Eukaryota; kingdom Metazoa; phylum Chordata; class Actinopteri; order Cichliformes; family Pholidichthyidae; genus Pholidichthys; species Pholidichthys leucotaenia. Next base: position 34,975,990 of record CM035845.1, on the reverse strand, counting down.
GTTGCTCTTTTACTTTTAATTACTTAATTTTCTGTTTGTTTGTTTCTTGCTGTTCTGTTTGTTTGTTTATTCGTTTGTTTGTTTGTTTTTTATTTAATTCTCCTTAACTTCACTTTTTCTTTCACTTTAAAAAAAAAGGGGGGTTGTTGTAATAACTATCCTACCAATGTTGTCAAATAGCAAAAAATAAGGGAACATGTGATGAAAATGTAAACAATGCATTGCTGTAATGACCTGTATACCCTTTACAAAAACTTAAATAAAAAAAAAAAAAACTAAAATCCTTCTTCTTACTTACAAAGCTCTAAATAATCAGGCTCCTTTTTATTTAAAAGATCTGATACTACCGTATTATCCTAACAGAGCACTATGCTCCCAAAATGCAGGATTACTTGTAATACCTAGAATCTCCAAAAGTACAATGGGAGGCAGAGCCTTCAGTTATCAAGCTCCTCTCCTGTGGAACCAGCTGCCAATCTGGATTCGGGAGTCAGACTCGATCTCTGTTTTTAAGAACAGGGTTAAAACCTACCTTTTTGATATAGCCTACAATTAGGGAGGGATCATGTGTTTTTGAACCCTCCCTTAGTTATGCTGCTAATAGGTTTAGTCAGCTGGGGGACCTCCAGTAATGCACTGGGCCTCACTCCTTTCTTCACTCTCAATAAAAATTTTTTTTTTTTTTTTTTTTTTGCTGGTCATTAACATCTGTTTGTTCTTTTCCATAGATTGAGTCCCCATCGTGCTGTTTGCTCTCTACATGTCTGTTCTTTTCATCTTCTCTGTCCCCCCCCCCCCCCGCCAGTCGCAGCAGATGACTGCCCCTCCCTGAGCCTGGTTCTGCTGGAGGTTTCTTCCTGTTAAAAGGGAGTTTTTCCTCTCCACTGTCGCCAAGTGCTTGCTCTCAGGGGATCGCCTGATTGCTGGGGTCTTTCTGCAACTGTGGGGGTCCCCCCTGCAGTTGAAAGTGCTATGAGATGACTGTTCAATCAATCAATCAATCAATCAATCAATCAAAGACTTTATTCCAGACTCAAGGTCCATCAAAAAAAGTAAAAAAAGTTAAAAAAAGTAAAGACAAGACAGTTGAAACAATCAAAAAGTTACAAAAAACACTAAGACACAACTGCTAAGAGAAGTACAAAGACAGTACAGACTTTAGAAAGACTTAAAAAGACTACTGTACCAGTGCCTTCTAAACTGTGACTGACAGCGAATAGAACTGAGCTTAATGCTAGACATGACTTGAATGATTTCATTTCTAGATACATCAAGCCGACAGATGAATTTATACATAAGATTCCTTATTATTGCATGCAGTGTATTTACACGTGATGAGACAAATAACTCGGAAGCACTGCACCATCAAGGCTTTTTAAGTAAAATTCTTAAGGCATCATTGTAGGCAACCTGTAATTTCTGCATACTTTGTTTCCTATAATTTATCCATAAATGTGCAGTGTATAAAGGTGTACAATAGGTTTTAAAAAGAACCAGTTTCACCTCATCTGAACAAAAACCAAATCTGCGTGCAAGAATATTTGCTTGCATGTAGATTTTGCAGCGTTGTCTGAAAATATCATCATCATCAGTCATTCTATCATTAATAAAATGTCCCAGATATTTAATTTTATCCCTGACAATTAATTCCCTGCCTGCCAATTCAAAGACAGGGAATTTCATTAACAAGTCTTCTTTAGTGCGGCAAATCAGCACACAACTCTTATTTGTATTATATTTTATGTCATTTTCCTCTCCATAAGCAGTACACACTCTTAATAACTCCTGAAGACCAGCACTACTTGGACTGAGAATAACTAGATCATCAGCATACATAAAATGATTCACTAACTTATTCCCTATTAAACACCCAGTTTTAGAGGCATTCAGTTGCTTTGACAACTCATCCATGTAAAGGACAAAGACAAAGGACTCGAATCTGCAGAAGATAACAAGGAGGTGTGAGATTTGTCTCTTTGTCCCACAGAAGATGCCCCGGAGAGATTTCCAGTTCATCAGGAAATGAGAGACAATGGTGAAGCTTCAAAGGGATGCTTTGTGACTGTATGTTTACTGAAGACACCATGTGACTTGAAGTCTGATGCTGGAAACATATATGAGGGTGTTGAGATATGATTCTTCCTCTTTCCTGCTTTGAGAATGCTAGACGATGTGTTCTGTCAATAAAGCTGGTTTACGAATTAAACTCAGCCTCGTCTTTCGAGCACATCTTCTACACTGTTGTTGTGAAATGGCGCTATACAAATAAAGTTGAATTGAATTGAATCATATTGATCTGTGTTGGTTTGAAATTTGTAATTCAACAGATCGCTGAACATGTGCGGTCCAGTTACACGTCCTGATTTCAGATTGTGGCCCAACTGTTGTCAAGTGAGAATTTCCCACAGCGCTGCTTTGATGAGCGTCACCGCGCGTCGTGGTGAGTGGGCGGAGCTCCCTGGTATAAGGCTGCCGCGCGTGAATTCAGTTTTCTTGTGGAAGGTTCGATCGCTTCACGTGCAGCGAATTAAGAAACGTCTTCCGAAGCCATGAGGCGCAGCTCACTTTGGGGGAACTATATCCCGTGTGGTCGACAGCTCCCCAGAACACCTCCTTCAACAGGTGTGAAGACGCACCTGCGTTTCAGTAGCGTCAGTGAACCAGGGCAGAACGCAGAGGTGAGTTCGGGATTCGGTTCTCTCTTGGTCTTGTTGCCGTAGTGCCTCAATCTGTTCTCTTATCATCAGGCTGAATCCGCCAGTGGCCTAAACGGGACCTTGGATGTGACCAGTCCACGGTCAGCCTCGGGTACATGACATAAACTAGCTCTTGTTCAACCGTTGCTCTGCCTATAACGCTGAGACAAAAAAAAAAACAAAAAAAAAAACTACATCGTGTTTTCTTTAATACAGAGATTCCGTCAAATTTTGATGATCCTTGTTCCATGGTGAAGCGGATGAAGGGTTATCAGCTGACTGCAGAGGACCTGGAATTCATAAAGAATATGAAGGACGAGCAACGCATTAAAAAACTCGAGGTATTTGAGGTTTTTTCCTTTCTCTTAGTGGCGTTAATATTAGCTGAACTGCTAAAATAAGCGCCACCTGATTCCAGACCCAAAAGCAGATCTCCAAATATCAACTAGATGCAACCCAGTTATTTGGCAGAGTGGACAGGAGTCGGTCAGTCTCTTGCCTCCTTGCAAATAAGTGACACTTTGAACTATTGGATCACAATCAAAACTGATTTAAGCCTCACTTTAAAAAGTCTTTGACTCACATTGTTCAACCTGTTCAATTTAGATCGGTTATGTTCAGACTATGGGCAAAAGGTGGTCTGAATCTGATTTTCCCCCCCCCTTTCCTCATATCTTTATTTTTAAGGAGTCTGAAAAGGTCAAAATGACATACAGGTACATCTCAAAAAATTTGAATATCATGAAAAAGTTCAATATTTTTTTGTCACTCATTTCAGAAAGTGAAACAGTGTGTTCTCTACTCAGACTGAATAGCGCAGCAGGAGGAATTGCATAAGACAGGAGAAACAATATGCATTCTTCTCCGGCCTGCATAATAATGCGCAGACAGGCTGGGTGACAAAAGGAATTGTCTTGAGGGGATGTATGTGTGTTAATGCAAACAGTGACAAAGGAGATTGTCATGTTAATGCGAACACCACAGGTTGCAGGGCGTGTGGTATGGTATAAAAAGAGAGGTGCCCACGACCTGCCTTTCTAGGCTTCTGATTCTTGAGAATGTTAGAGAGATTCCTCTTAGAGATCATTCCTCTCTCTACACTGGTGACCCTATGATCAGGTGAGGTGGTTCCAGAGCAGACTTTATTAAGGCTGCCATCCCGGATCTGATCAAGCTTCCCAACACTGCCTGATAGAAAGGCCACATGTTTGAACTCGCACCAAACAACCTCAGCCTCTGAAGAAAATGGAGCCTTTGTGCCAGTTTTACCCATAGGAAATCAACATGTACAGTGGGGCAAAAAAGTATTTAGTCAGCCACCAATTGTGCAAGTTCTCCCACTTAAGATGAGAGAGGTCTCCAATTTTCATCATAGGTATACCTCAACTATGAGAGACAAAATGAGGGGGGGGGGGGGAGGAAATCCAGAAAATCACATTGAAGGATTTTTTTTTTTTTTTTTATTTAAGTTTTTGTAAAGGGTATACAGGTCGTTACAGCAATGCATTGTTTACATTTTCATCACATGTTCCCTTATTTTCTGATATCTGACAACATTGGAAGAATAATTCTTACAACACCCCTTTTTTTTTTTTTTTTTTTTTTTTTTTTTTTTTAAGTGAAAGAAAAAGTGAAATTAAAGAGGAAAAACAAACAAACAAACAAACCAGCAAAAAACAAACAAAAAGAAAAAGTAAGTAAATAAAGGTAAAAGAGCATCTGAGCAGCGTTGGAACAAAGAGCGGAACCATTATTGAAATGGTATTTGTCAAAGATTAGATCTAATGGAAGACACATATGCGATCCAGGGTTGCCAAAAGTTCATGAACCCATCCATGTCCTGTCTCAGTGCAAATGTCAACTTTTCCATCGAGTAAATGTCTTGGATCACGTTAGTCCAATCTTCAGGTGTAGGACAGTCCTTCAACATCCATTTTTTAGTTGGAGCTTTTTTGCTTGCCAATATTAAAACATTGAATAAGTATTTTTCTCCTCGTCTTTCCAGTGAATCCGGTAGTAAACCCAAATACAAAGTTACAAAAGAAAAGGGAACTGTTATTTTGAATATTTTCCCCAATATTGTCTGTACATTGGTCCAATATTGGTGGATAACTGGGCATGACCAAAACACATGAAAATGATTTGCAGTCTTTTCACCACACAAGCGCCAACAGTTCAATCCCTTATGGGTAAATTTGTTTTGTGCAGGTGTTCTGAAAAATCTTGCCAAGTTTTTCCATCCAAATTCTCTCCACTGCAGGGATGAGGTACTTTTCCATTGCTGTTTATTTAGCTTTTCCCATATTTCCAGTTGTAAAGTGAAATTCCCCTCTTTTTCCCATCTCTCTTTTATATAAGATGTGTTGTCTCCTTTTAAGTCTTGAAGACCTTGGTATATTTTAGAAATGTATCTGATCCCTGGGATCCCTTTATATGCCATTAAGAAGACCTTCAGAACACCTGACTGGGCCCTTTCCAAAACCTCCTTTTTAAGTATATTGTTTATGTGGTGTCTAAGCTGGAAGAACCTGTAAAGGTCTTGATTTATTAGGCCTTGTTTTTTCAAATCTTCAAAACTTCTTAAGATTTGCCCTTTAAAAAAATCGTAATATTTTATCAGCCCTTTCTCCTTCCACTTTTTAAATCTGGTGTCTGTTTTATTAGGAGTAAAGTCCTGATCATAGGCAATCCATTGCAGAAGTCGATAGGGCTCTTTAGTTTGATTCTCTCTGACTATCTTAAACCAAATTTTTAGCGGTGTCTCTATCCACGGGTTAGTGTTATTCAGGAGTTTAGTTAAGGCATTGTTCCCCATTATCGCCTGTAGGGGGATGTCACTTGTTATTTGGCATTCGATCTCCTTCCATTGTGCAGAGTAGACTGGGTTGCATATCTCTACTAGAGTTTTAATTTGTGCGGCTTTAAAGTAGTCCCTGATATCTGGCAGCGCGAGCCCACCTTTGACTTTGTTTAGCTGTAGGGTTCTATATCTGATTCTAGGTCTCTTGCCCTGCCATATGAATCTTGAGATCCTTCTGTCCAGCTCCTGCCATGTTTTTTTGGGAGGTTCTACCGGTATTGTTTGGAAAAGGTATAGAAGACGTGGAAGTATATTCATTTTGACTGCTTCAGTTCTTTGTGCAGTACCCAAGAATGGTATCATATTCCATCTTGCTAGGTCAGATTTTATTTTTGTCACCAGTGGATCATAGTTTAGTGATATAATTTTGTTGAGTTGTTTCGGGATATTGACCCCCAGATATTTCATAGATTCCGACTCCCAGTTAGTTTTGAGTTTGCTTAGTGAATAATGATTTGGGTCATAGTTGAATGTTAAAACTTGGGTTTTATGCATGTTTAATTTGTACCCCGATAAATCTCCATACTCTGAAAAAACTGAGGTTAGTTCTGGTAAAGAAGTGTCCGGCTGCCCTAGGTATATTAAAATGTCATCAGCACATTGAAGGATTTTTAATGAATTAATTGGTAAATTCCTCAGTAAAATAAGTATTTGTGTGGCGGTTTGGGAAACCCCCCACAAACAGACTAAGGACAGACAGCTCGCTACTCCTGGTTTTTTCCGCTACACTACTGAGACGTAATGTGCCATTCATGCCTTGTGATGTTAATCAGAATCAGAATCAGAATCAGGTTTATTGCCATTGTTCATGTAGTACACAAACTAGGAATTTGTCTCGGTACAATGCTGCAACATTAAACATGATAAGATAAGAGAAATAAACTATACATGTAATAAAGTGTAGGATAAGATTAAGTGATACTGGTCAACAGTTAAAATATATATTAGCCAGCAGCAGATAATGTGGAGAACTATATAGTGCAGTCAGTAATGCAGGAAGAAAACAGTGATGATTGACATGAGTCTGGTTGAGCTGCTGTACATGGTGCACGAGAGTCAATAAGTCACTTAGTGTTCAGCAGTCTAATGGCAGAGGGGAAGATGTTAATGTTGCCTCTCATGCATTGTGTTCATGTGTCCTGTCCTTACTGTGACCTAGAGACTCGGATCAGAATCAGGTTTATTGCCATTGTTCATGTAGTACACAAACAAGATCAATATGTAGATATATGTAGATATGCCTGTTAACCTCTTTGTTCTGCAGCTGGAGCAGAGTCTAGCAAATCTGCCTATTGTGATGTATAAGATAAGCCTTTATTAGTCCCACAACGGGGAAATTCCAGGATTGCAACAGCACAGGGATAGCAACACTCAGAGCAACAATCAGAAGGCAAGAAAAAAAACAAGCAAGAGCAGCTAATATACATATGTACATATTACTATAAAATATATATACACACAGTGCAGAGCATTATAGCTGGATGGAATAAATATATGAATATATAAACACACAGTGCAGAGCATTGTAGCTAGATGGAATAAATATGTAAATATATAAACACCCACAGTACGGAGCATTGCAGCTAGGTGGAATAAATATGTAAGTATATAAACACACACAGTGCGGAGCATTGTAGCTAGATGGAATAAATGTATAGATATATAAATAAAAACAGTGCGGAGCATTGTAGCTAGATGGAATAAATATGTAAATATATAAACACACAGTGCAGAGCATTGTTGCTAGATGGGATGAAACAGCATAACCCTCTACTTAGTTATCCTACATGGTATGATTATGTGCCCATACATATTCTCACCCTCCATAGCGACCGGTATTTTCCTAGTTGTATGCCGGAGGGGACCATTGTGTAAGTCTATTGCATCTTTTGCATTTAAAAACTATTAGTTTGTTACGTCTTTTTGCTATCTCTGCGAGCAGCCCTGCTTAGGTTGTACAGTCTGACAGCCGTTGGTAGGAAGGACCTACGAAACCTCTCGGTTGTGCACCTGGGATGATGTAGTCTGCTGCTAAATGAGCTCCTCAGTACATTCAGTACGTCCTGCATAGGGTGGAAGTCGGACTCCAGCAGAGATGACAGTTTAGCCACCGTCCTTCTCTCTCCTATCTCCTCCACCGGATCAAGGTGCTGCCCCAGGACAGAGCTAGCTTTCTTAATCAGTTTGTTCAGTCTCTTCCTATCGGCTGCAGTAATGCCACTGCCCCAGCAGACCACTCCAAAAGTGATGGCTGATGCCACCACCGTGTCATAGAATGTCTTCAGCAGCGCCCCTTGTACACCAAAAGACCTGAGTCTCCTCAGCAGGAACAGCCTGCGCTGTCCCTTCTTGTAGAGTGCGTCAGTATTGTGTGACCAGTCTAGTTTATTGTTCAGATGAACACCCAGGTACTTATAGGATGTCACCATCTCGATGTCTGTTCCCTGTATATTTACTGGTGCTGTGAGGGGCTGCCCATGCCTGCGGCAGTCCACCACCAGCTCCTTAGTTTTCCTTGCGTTGATCTGGAGGCAGTTCCGATGGCACCAGTCTACGAAGTCCTGGATAAGCCCTCTGTACTCAGCTTCATCTCCATTGGAGATGAGGCCAACGATCGCAGAGTCATCAGAGAACTTCTGTAGATGGCAGTGTGTTGTGTTGTGTGAGAAGTCCGCAGTATAAAGAGTGAACAGGAAGGGAGCCAGCACCGTTCCCTGGGGGGCCCCCGTGCTACTGATGATCGTGTCGGACACACAGTCCCGGGTTCTCAACTGAGGCCAGTTCATGAGGTAGTCCAGGATCCATGATGACAGGTGCTGGTCCACCCCTGCGCGCAGCAGCTTGTCCTTCAGGATCATCGGTTGGATGGTGTTGAAAGCACTGGAGAAGTCAAAGAACATGATCCTCACCATATTCCCGGGCTTCTCCAGGTGGGACAGAGAACGGTGAAGGAGGAAGATCACCGCATCCTCCACCCCAATGCCATGCTGGTAGGCGAACTGGAGTGGATCCATCGCTGGTTCCACCAGGGGGCGGAGGTGAGCAAGGAGCAGTCTCTCCAGGGTCTTCATCAAGTGGGACGTCAAGGCCACCGGTCTGTAGCTGTTCAGGTCTTTGGGGTGGGAAGTTTTTGGAACAGGTACCACACAAGATGTTTTCCACAGCTGTGGTACCCTCCCCAGCTTCAGGCTCAGGTTGAAGATGTACGTCACAATCCCACACAGCTGGTCTGCACAGGACTTGAGGAGCTTTGCGCTGATGCCGTCCGGTCCCGACGCCTTCCTCGCCTTGATCTTCCTCAGCTCCGTCCTCACCTGGGTCCTGGTCAGGGTCAGGATGGGGGGCTGTGTGTTGGGAGTGGGGGGGTGTTGGTGGAGTGGGGAGTGGGCAGCAGGACTTGATTTCTTTAGAGGCAGCAGTGGTTGTTGTGCAGTCAGGGGGGAGGGCGGTTGGTCAAACCTATTGAAAAACAGATTCAGGTTGTTTGCCCACTCCCTGCCCCCCGTGGCCTGGGGGGAGGTATTCTGGAGCCCAGAGATGGTTTTGAGGTTTCTCCAGACCCCGCTGATGTCGCTGTGTTGCAACTTGTCCTCCATCTTCTTCCTGAAGTTGTCCTTGCCTTCTCTGATCTTTCTCCTCAGCTCCCTCTGTACGGACTTCAACATCTCCCTGTTCCCCGACCTGAAGATCCTCTTCTTCTCTCTCAGAAGTGTTTTAATCTCAGGGTTGATCCAGGGTTTGTTGTTTGAGCAACACCGTATGGTCTTGGTGGGGACGGATTTGTCCACACAGAAGCTGAGGTAGCCCGTGAAGGTGTGAATGAGGCCATAGATGTCCTCACCATGTGGATCGCAGAGCTGCTTCCAGGCGGTGGCTTCAAAACGGCCTTTTAGAGTGTCCATTGTCTCCTCAGACCATAACTCCACTGTGCACATGGCCGGACGTTGTCTGTGCACTCAAGGTTTGCACATCGGCCGGAGATGAACCAAGTTGTGATCCGATCTCCCAAGTGGGGGGAGTTGTGATGAGGTGTACGCCTCCTTAGTGTTTGCGTAGAATAAGTCCAGTGTTTTGTCTCTAGTGTGGCATGTGACATACTGGGTAAACGTGGGTAGAATGGGAGACAGTGAAACATGGTTGAAATCGCCTGGGATGAGGAGAAGAGCATCTGGGTGTTCTGTCTGCAGCCTGCTGGTTACTGAATGGATGACGTCACGCGCTGTCCCAGCGTTCGCCGTCGGATTTGCATAAACAACAATGCAGATCACGTGTGAGTGTTCTCTCGGGAGATATGTAGGCCTCATGCTAACAGCTAGCAACTCGATGTCTTTGCTGCAGTGTCGTTGTTTAACAGTGATATGTCCCGGTCTGCACCAGTTGTTGTTAACCTACATTATCACTCCACCGCCCCTTGCTTTGCCACTGTCTGGTGTTCGGTCAGCCCCGTATCATGTGGAAACCCTCCAGCTCAATGTTAGCATCTGCTGCTAGTTCAGTTAGCCACGTCTCAGAAAACAAAAGGAGAGAGCACTCCCGATATGTGCTATCATAACGGCAGATAGCCGCTAGCTCATTTGCCTTTCCCAGTATAGAGTGTACATTTCCCATGACAACAGATGGAAGGGAGGGTCTGTACCTTATATTTTTTGTCCTCGGCCTTACTCCAGCCCGGCAGCCGCGGCGTTTTCGCCTCAGTTCTCTCGGTATGTCGAGTTTTTCCAATGGGACCGGGTGGCGGTTGAATGCTAGCAGCTCTTCCCTGCTGTATCGTATCCTGCTATAAACAGTGGCTCCGTCCACCGGCTCAGGAGACATTTGGGACGATCTGTGTGTCCATGATATAAATGGAGTGGAAAAAAAGACGGATCAAAAAGAGAGAGGAAGGGAAAAAGACTCTGAATCGAGCCGCTGTTGCAAAAGGCAGCTGACTCGTGTGGCGCCGGGAGAGAAATGTCTCACAAATGCAAATATCTCATGCCTGTTCTGCAGTCCCTTTGATCAGACCAACTGCTGTGACACTGCCTTGATGTATTGTTTGAGTTGGGTATAAATACTGCACAGGTTCTGTAACACTTCCTCTCAATCACACACTTCAACCTCTGCTGCAGGACACAGCCTTTGTGTCCCTCCTTCTCTGAGAGCCAGAGGATCCCGCTCCGGCCTGCACACACTTAGGCCGGGGCGGGGATCCTGTGATGGCGGTATGATAATAAAACCTGCTTAAAACTTCAGCATCGCTGCCTCATTTTAACATCCGCCGCAATTTGGTCAATAACAAAAGTTCATCTCAATACTTTGTTATATACCCTTTGTTGGCAATGACAGAGGTCAAACGTTTTCTGTAAGTCTTCATAAGGTTTTCACACACTGTTGCTGGTATTTTGGCCCATTCCTCCATGCAGATCTCCTCTAGAGTGGTTAGCACTGCGGCAGCACAGTTTACCCTTGGCCGGGGGATTGTGGGGATCGTGGAATCGTGGGTTCGATCCCAGCCCCCGACCAACAGTGATCTGTGTGGAGTTTGCATGTTCTCCCTGTGTTGCGTGGGTTTACTCCGGGATTTCTCCGGTTTCCTCCCACATGCCAAAAACATGCATGTTAGGTTAATTGGCTGTTCTAAATTGTCCCTAGATATTTGTTTCCTATAGGCCCTTAGAATAGAGGGTTAGTATTAATGAAAGCGCTTTGAGTGGTCTTTGTGACTAGAAAAGCGCTATATAAGTGCAGGTTAGTTAGTTAGTTAGTTAGAGCAGTGATGTTTTGGGGCTGTCACTGGGCAACACAGACTTTCAACTCCCTCCAAAGATTTTCTATACGGTTGAGATCTGGAGACTGGCTAGGCCACTCCAGGACCTTGAAATGCTTCTTACGAAGCCACTCCTTCGTTGCCCGGGTGGTGTGTTTGGGATCATTGTCATGCTGAAAGACCCAGCCACGTTTCATCTTCAGTGCCCTTGCTGATGGAAGGTTTTCACTCAAAATCTCACGATACATGGCCCCATTCATTCTTTCCTTTACACGGATCAGTCGTCCTGGTCCCTTTGCAGAAAAACAGCCCCAAAGCATGATGTTTCCACCCCCATGCTTCACAGTAGGTATGGTGCTCTTTCTCCTCCAAACACAAGTTGAGTTTTTACAATAAAGTTCTATTTTGGTTTCATCTGATCATATGACATTGTCCCAATCTTCTTCTGGATCATCCAAATGCTCTCTAGCAAACTTCTTACGGGCCTGGACATGTACTGGCTTAAGCAGGGGGACACATCTGGCACTGCAGGATTTGAGTCCCTGGCGGCGTAGTGTTACTGATGGTAGCCTTTGTTACTTTGGTCCCAGTTCTCTGCAGGTCATTCACTCGGTCCCCCCGTGTGGTTCTGGGATTTTTGCTGACCGTTCTCGTGATCATTTTGACCCCACAGGGTGAGATCTTGCGTGGAGCCCCAGATCGAGGGAGATTATCAGTGGTCTTGTATGTCTTCCATTTTCTAATAATTGCTCCCACAGTTGATTTCTTCACACCAAGCTGCTTACCTATTGCAGATTCAGTCTTCCCAGCCTGGTGCAGGTCTACAATTTTGTTTCTGGTGTCCTTTGACCGCTCTTTGGTCTTGGCCATAGTGGAATTTGGAGTCTGACTGTTTGAGGTTGTGAACAGGTGTCTTTTATACTGATAATGAGTTCAAACAGGTGCCATTAATACAGGTAATGAGTGGAACACAGAGGAGCCTCTTAAAGAAGTTGTTACAGGTCTGTGAGAGCCAGAAATCTTGCTTGTTTGTAGGTGACAAAATACTTATTTTACTGAGGAATTTACCAATTAATTCATTAAAAATCCTTCAATGTGATTTTCTGGATTTTTTTTTTTCCCCCTCATTTTGTCTCTCATAGTTGAGGTATACCTATGATGAAAATTGGAGACCTCATCTGTTAAGTGGGAGAACTTGCACAATTGGTGGCTGACTAAATACTTTTTTCCCCCACTGTATGTCCCATTTAACAAAAATAAGTCCATGTACAGGGCTTTTCCCGTTTGGCTGCGTGGGAAGAAATGATACTCCTATAACGGTGGGCCACAAACTCCCGATTTGTGGCCCTTAAGCTGTGATTTTTTGACTACGTGTTTTAGTTAGGTCAGCATCTGTAAACGTGGACTGTTTTCTACATGCCAATGATGTGCTGACAGCCTGTCAGTGTGCAAGAGGCTGCAGCAGAGCGGCACATTTTGCAGCTTCTCCAGTTTCCCCCACTTGGCAAGAAGTGGGCTGGTCTTGGGCATGAAATTCTCAGGCTGACAATTGGTCCCACTCCGGCCCTGTGTGAGTGTTTCATCCTTCAGCGTACACAAAACCTTTCATACATTCCATAGGATCATCATCTTAGCAGTCTGTCGGGGGTAACAATGACTGTTTCATTTAGATTTGATCAGATTCCTCCATGCAGCTCTGTCCTTCGCCCTCCGCTGCCAGGAACTCCTGGCCTTGTTAACCCGGGATAGAGGGTAAGATTTTGAAGCCTTGGGCTTATTTCTTTGCAACAACACAATTATGGAAATAATGCAATTTAGAGTATTATATAAAGTTCACTGTTGCTGTTTTGTGTGTGTACCATGATGACCCTGCCCCCGGGAAAAAAGTTCAGGCTCAGGAAATTTTTTTTGCTTTAACCCCTTGCACTCTGGTCAATTTCCCTAAAAACGCCTAAAAATAACGTACCCAAAGTAAAGCAAAAGCTGTTCTTTAACCCTTTGCAGCATCTTCATGGGGTTGGTCTCATTTAAAAGAAAACACTTTGAATTTTTTGGCAAAACAGTCATAATCTCTTTAAGTGCTCCGGCCACTGAGTAACAGTCATCTAAACATACTGAACTTGAAGAAAATAAATTTCGCCTGGGTGTTTTTTTTTTTGATACAAATGCTTGCAAATAACACACAGCTGTCAGATCCGGGCTGGAAAATGCAACAGAAATGAAGAACCAAGTGTTATCCAGCTGAGGTCAAAATTTTGTAACGATACCACAAAAAAATGAATGTATTACACAGCTTTCTTCACAGGTTGTTCCCAGGCGTTCTTGAACTGTGCCAAATTGTGCCAAATGGCACAGTTTGGGAAAAACGTCTAACTTTTGAATGATTCAATATAGAAGCTTGATGTTGGGCTCTAATGAAAGGTGACACTCAGGGCTGTGTGTGTGTGTATGTGTGGGGGGGGAGTTGTTTATTCATGAATGAATGAATGAACAAACAAGCCCCCACACACAAAGAAGCATGCCACGTAAAAAAATGTGTGGCTTTTTTTTTTTTTTTTTTTTTTTACAAGAAAAAATGACCTACAGTGCACTAAAAATTATACTAAAATATCTGTAATGTAGAAGATAACTCCTCCTCCCCCCCCCCCCCCGCTACAGAGGATGGACATCGCCCATCGCTACATGATGGACCACGTCGACTGTGCGCCGTGGTCTACTACGCACAGTTGTACTAAAATATCTGCAATCCGCTACAGAAGAGTAGCGGTGGGGGGAGGGGGGGGGTTCACGGTCCGGATGCAGCGCACGGACCAGTCCGTCATGTTGCGATGACGCACAGTTGTAATTTACCGATCGGTCAAAAGTCATTTTGATTACAATTTTCAGGGATAAAGAATAATTTAGCTTATAACACTTACCTGTCCACAACAGCAGTGTCGCTGGCGAACTTCTCTTCCTCATTGTCAGACGAACAAGACGCTGGTCCGCTTGTTACGGACTCGTGGTTCTGGTCACGCGACCCGGTCAAACCATAATTCCATTATTGCGGTTTTGCGCTTCCATGATTGCGGTTTTGGCGAACGATTTTTCAAAACAAATAAGAACAGTAGTAAGAAAAAAAGACTGGCGAACGCCTGTGTGTCACCCAGCGGCTTACACAAAACAGATTTTACGCACGGGATGCACACTTTCAATCGTGGAACTTCTCTGCTTCAATTGGCTCGCTGCATTCGCAGCCGTTGGTAGGCGGGTCCTTCTTGCTAGGTTTTCAGTCATTAGTTCTTCAAGGTTTCAGAAACCCAATTCAAGGCTCTTATTAGTCGAATGAGAGGTCAATCAAATCTAAACCAATCAAAGCACTCCTTTGGCTTTCTGTTTGCGGCTGTGTCTGCAGCTTTTTTTTTTTTTTTTGCATCCTAGGGCGAACCCAAACAATGTAAACAAATTCTCTTCCTGAATCCAACTCAGCATGGCCCTAAGGAAATGGTTTCCCACCCATGGGCTGAAATGCTCCTGTTTTGATGCTGTTTGTCCTCATGGTCCCCAGGCTGATCTCGACAAACTGCAGAAGTCGCTAAAGACTGAAATGATGCATTTGCAGCTGGTGTGCAGTTTCAGAGACAATGTTCAGGCTGAACTTGATGAGGTGAGTCTCACAGAAGCTCATTGTCTGACTGTGTGTGTGTGTGTGTGTGTGTGTGTGTATATACAGTATATGTATGTACCTTTTTTAATCCTTTGGTTTTTGTAATTTTCATATCTTAATAAAACTCACAGGGCCTCATGCAAGAACATGTTTGTATTAGGATGGGTAAATCCGGCATATTTTAATACAAAGGAGCTACTCCAGATTCAACAAAGGCTCCTATGTGTAAACGGGCCACATAAAAATGAATTGCACCTGTGTGCGTTCATGACTATTTAAGATTTGCATAAGTGACACCCTAAAACTACCATATAAAGCTACACTTCTGTAGTTTATGGCTTTTCACTTGCAAAAATGTCTTCCAAGTCTTGGAGGAACAAACTTTCAGCAAAACTGAAGTTCTCTTGAGATCCAAAAGTAAAAAAAAAAAAAAATTGAGTAGCATCTGCAGTGGAATCAAAGGACTGGCAAAAATGAGAGAATCTGTCAGGTTGCAGGTGCTTTGAGTGTGTGGTGTTCCTCTTAACAGAGACCGACATGAAGACACAGGTGACCGCAGCACATTTAGGTCATCTGTGCCACCTGTGCACTAAACTGAAATGGTTCCACTTTGCTGACTAGTATGACATATCTCAACAATTTGGGCTTAAAATATATGCTTATCAAAAATGACATTAAATTTCAGTGGATCCAACACTACTAATTTAGTTTAATTTTATTTTTCCCTGCTCTGCACCCTAACCAAGAGGTGAAGCCCACACCTCATTAATTCCCTTCCACAGCATGTGGGACACCATGGGGTGGCGCCTATCTCCATTTCACTGACCCTAGGCCACACAGCTACTGTAAGTACTGAAGGCTACAGTGGGGTGGGTGGGGGTGTCGGTCCTCTGGTAGCTCTGTGCGTTAACTTTACTTCCCCATTCTATTATGCTGAGTACTAAGCTAGAAGGTGGAAAGTACTTTTTTTTTTTTTTTATATATGGTCTTTGGTATGACCCGCCTGGGATTTGAACCCACAACCTCCCTGTGGGGGGGGTGGGGGCGGTGGAGCACTACCAACTACACCACCACACCTCGTGAAAGCAGTAAAAATCTGATTTCTATCCATCTGATCCTGGTTTGCATTAGGACAGTTGAGTCATTTAGTCATCATCACCATCTTGTATGAGATGCATCTCCACTTCGCTGCTCTGCAGAATAGATAGATGTACTTTGTTGATCCCAAACTGGGAAATTGCAATGTAACAGCAGCATAATGGTAGATGACCAAAACGACAAATGCAGAATTTAAAAAAAAAAAAAAAAAAAAAAAAAAAGGAATTACCAATGGAAAGTAAAGCTGCCTAGGTAACTTAAAGTGCTGTGAAAGTGTTTGCTCCCTTGATTTTTTTTTTTTTTTTGTATGTTTGTCACACTTAAATGTTTCAGATCAAACAAAATTAAATATTAATAACACAAGTAAACACAAAATGCAATTTTTAAATGAAGGTCATTATTATTAAGGCTAAGAAAAATCCAAACCTACATGGCCCTGTGTGAAAGTGATTTTTTTTTTTTTTTTTTTTTCTCCCCCCCCCCCCCCCCTGTTAAAACATAAATTAACTGTGGTTTATCACATCTTTGGAAAGCTGAGTTCAATTTCTGTAGCTACACCCAAGCCCGATTACTGCCACACCTGTTCTCAATCAAGAAATTACTTAAATAAGACCTGCCTAACACAGTGAAGTAGACCACAAGATCCTCAAAAGCTAGACATCATGCTGCAATCCAAAGAAATTCAGGAACAAATGAGAAACAAAGTAATTGAGATGTATCGGTCTGGAAAAGGTTATAAAGCCATTTCTAAAGCTTTGCGACTCCAGCAAACCACAGTGAGAGCCATTACCCAGAAATGGCAAAGACATGAAACGGTGGTGAACCTTCCCAGGAGTGCCCGGCCAACCAAAATTATCCCAAAAGTGCAGCGACAACTCATCCAAGAGATCACAAAAGACCCCACAACATCCAAAGAACTGCAGGCCTCACTTGCCTCAGTTAAGGTCAGTGTTCATGACTCCACCATAAGAGACTGGGCAAAAATGGCCTGCATGGCAGAGTTCCAAGACTAAAACCACTGCTGAACAAAAAGAACCTAAAGGCTTATCTCAGTTTTGCCAGAAAACATCTTGATGATCTTCAAGACTTTTGGGGAAATACTCTGTGGACTGATGAGACAAAAGTTGAACTTTTTGGAAGGTGTGTGTCCCATTACATTTGGCGTAAAGTAACACAGTATTTCAGAAAAGGAACATTGTACCAACTGTAAAATATGATGGTGGTAGTGTGATGGTCTGGAACTGTTTCGCTGCTTCAGGACCTGGAAGACTTGCTGTGTGTGTAAATGGAACCATGAATTCTGCTGTCTACAAAAAATCCTGAAGGAGACTGTCCGGCCATCTGTTTGTGACCTCAAGCTGAAGTGCACTTGGTTGGGTTCTGCAGCAGGACAATGATCCAAAACACACCAGCAAGTCCACCTGTGAATGGCTTAAGAAAAACAAAATGAAGACTTTGGAGTGGCCTAGTCAAAGTCTTGACCTGAATCCGATTGAGATGCTGTGGCATGACCTTAAAGGCGGTTCATGCTCGAAAACCCTCCAATGTGGCTGAATTACAACAATTCTGCAAAAGTGACGGGACCAAAATTCCTTCAGTGCTGTAAAAGACTCATTGCCAGTTATCACAAGCGCTTGATTGCAGTTGTTGCTACTAAGGGTGGCCCAACCAGTTATTAGGTTTAGGGAGTAATCACTTTTTCACACGGGGCCATGCAGGTCTGGATTTTTTTCCTTAATAATAAATACCTTCATTTAAAAACTGCATTTCATCTACTTGTTATGTTTGTCTAATGTTTAAATTTGTTTGATCTGAAACATTTAAGTGTGACAAACATGTAAAAATGAGAAATCAGGAAGGGGGCAAACACTTTTTCACACCACTGTATATACATTGCAGATGAATAGATGACCTGTATAGATGCATGAATCGTAATCTCTGTACAATGCAGGACTATAAGGCACTGGGTGCAGTGTGAGGTACAAATTAGACAACTGAGCTGCTCCAGACCATTTAGAATCTTGCATCGGATGTGATTTGGACATTAAAGGAATGATCCTGCTTTTAATTTATTTTTAATTCTAATTTGAATCAAAGGCTAAAATCTTGTCTAAGTTTATAGGGTTTACACTCATACTTGATTCGGCCATATATAGAGCCATTTAGTGAAAAATGAAGTTGGATTAATGGCAAACTATTTACACACAAGTCTACAGCTGGTCTGGACCACTGATAAATTTCAAGGTACTAACAAACTGGTGGATCCCACAACTGATTGTCACATTTACAAACAAATCTGTTACGGTTCTTGCATGAGGCCCATGATGTCCAAACATGACCTTTGGGCCCATTCCAAAAAGCTGTTTGGAATATTACTACAAGGTGTATGACTAAATAGTCATTTTTGCCTTAATCACTAGCTTTTCAATGGTCCAGTTATGACTTTAGTTTATCCATCTGACTGAATTAAAATCTGTTACTCACCAGTTTCATCTTTGTTAGTTCATGTCTTGTGAAGAGGTCACCGAGTGGACAAAGATGGTGCTTGGATTAAAATTGCCAGAGACAGATTTAACGAGCATGGATGCCAAATCTCTCCTGGCCATGGTGACGAGGGAAGATATCGTGAAGGCTGTGGAAATAAAGAGGACTGAGATTGATCAACTGGAGAAGATGATGGAAAATAAGTAATGATGCATGTGAAGTGATGTCGGTCCATGGAAGATGAAGCATGTTTCCAGTGTTTGTACTCTACTGTGGTTATAAAACGTTAACCCCTTTAAAACTACAGGTGCAAAGAACAAGCAGAAGAAATCGGCCAGCTTGAGCGACAAATTGCAACTGAACTGGTAAGAATAGAGGACCAAAATTTCCCAATATTTTTTTTTCCACAATATTTTTTTATTGAATCTTTTTTACAGACACAACACAAACAAACACTAACACTAAAGTAATTTAAAAAAAAATAATAAAATAAAAATTACACTAAACACCAACAACCACTAACAAAGACAGGTCTTCAACAATGCTCCTCTGTTTAGTCTATATTATACATTCACCAGTTTGGAATTTACAAGGTCCACACACATCATTCACCTTCTTCAAAAGTTATGTTTAAATTCTTTACATAATCAATGAAAGGTCTCCATATATTCTCAAACACAATTTCCTTTGATTTCAGTATGTATGTTATTCTTTATAGTGGAAGGTTTGTTAACATCTGTCTTAAAGGCGTCGGACAGACGAAAATTCAATATCGCTAATTCATATCTCAAATTGTTGTCTGAGACGAGCTAAGTCGAACCGCACATGTTTTGGTGTCAACGAATCTCTCATAAGGTGACAATGTGCTCTTGAAGTATGCTGTCGTGGAGAGCTGGCGGACCCAGCCAAGCGATCAGCAGCTAAGATGGCCATTGACTGTGTGACGTCAGCTCAGGCAAACACACGCACACGGTCGGCGGCCATTGCTGTGTTTTGCTTCATGCAACACCTGATGTTTACGTTTTAAAATCGGCGATTACGGATATTTCTCGGAATACTTGTGGATTACAAGTAGATTATTTATTAAGATTAGGATTTCAGGAATCGAATTAATATGGTTTGGCGTTGTTGTCTACGGGTGCGACGGTATACCAGAGGAGCATGCGGTGACTACAGCCAAGGGAGAGAGAGAGAGAAGGGGAGGGAAAAAAAAGCAGTGGAACAGTTAGACACTTACTCGGCCGCTTTCAATACACAAGGACTCGGTTTGAACACGTATCGTTCTCCCCTGTGAGGTTAAACGCTCCTCTCCGGTCCGTGGTTACCGACAAGAAGCCACTTCTTGCAGGATTAATAAGAAAGGTGGAAACAATTACTCCAAAAATCTTATTCCGTCCCCGAAGCCAATGATGCTGCCAGCAACGTGTGCCTAAAGAAGAAAAAAAAGTCGGCTTCTCAACTCGTTCGCCCAGGTAAGACTGCATAATAGGAGCTGATTTTTCCACGTTTTGGCTCAGTTTCGGGGTGGTGGTGGTAGTTTCGGGTCCGCATACGGCTCCCTGACCATGTTTGTCCACCTTTACTGCGCCACGAAGATGGGGGAACGGTCGGGTGGGCTTGTGTACTCAGGGAGAGAATTTCTTGACCACGGAAGGCATGCATTTCGTGTCTAATGTGGACACGTCCTCCTCACCCATTATTTTTTGCACGGCAAGCGGAGGTATTCCGCAAAGATGTGCAGACCTTATTGTTTTTACCCCCCCCCCCCCCCCCAGCTCTGTGTGGACGTCGGTTAAAAGAAAATAGGAAGTGCGTTTATAGGAGTGTGTGCTTGTGGAGTTGGGGGGGGGGGCACTCTTTGCTCCCAAATCCCCTCATACTCAATTACTCTGAGTGAGTTTTGCAGCCAAAGTAGTGTCGTAGAAGACGTCATTTCTGTGTAATGTTCAGCGGTGCTTCAGCTGTTTTAGCCAGCAGTCACACATTCGCTGCATCACAATATCACTGACCTTTCGCTTTCGTTTATTTATTTCTTTAGATTTTTGCAAAGGAGCCTTGGGATAAACTTAGCCTTGGGATAACACTTGTGCATCTGAATGCTCTCGTTCTGCCATTTTCTTTGTATTCCTGGGCTGACGTCACTAATGCCCGCACCTATCAAGAGATGGCGGTACTGCAGCCTCACTAAGTGAAGGCTGGGCTATGACCAAATAAGGTCATTTATGGAGGCTGGTGACCCATATTAAATCACGGGAATGGGCAGAATGGAATATTTTCATACAATCAGTTGATTGGTTCAATAAAAAAATGTCACTGTCCGAGGCCTTTAACCACTGAGTCACATTTGGTCTGAGTCTTTTTCCACAGTAGTGCAATACATTTTTTGGCGTTAAGCAAACTGAGGTCTATGAATGCTCTTTCACTCTTATTAAAGCTATGCTTTTCTGGATACAGACCCAACAAAAACAATTTAGGATTCAATATGATTTGTTTTGAAATTATTTTTTCAATTGTTACCCTCACCTCTTCCCAAAACATTCTAATTTTTCTACATTTCCATAAACAATGAAATAGGGTTCCTTTACTTTACATACATTTTGTGCACGTATCTGGTATGTTTTTGTTATATCTGTTTAACTCCACCGGTGTAACATACATCTGCATTAACCATTTAAAATGTATCAATTTAAGACGTATATTTGATTTGGTTTGAGCTTCTGTACAAGCCAATTCCCATTGTTCCTCTGAAATTTCAGTTTGCAGGTCTTCTTTCCAATAATTCAATCTTTTCTGTGAGTTTTCACTTGAGAATAGTGTCAATGAGTTATAAAACTAAAATAATACCCTTTCTCTTACTATCTTTGGTCAAATTTTTTTCCAAGGATGAATAAGTAGGTCGGATGAGAGCATTGTTTTGATTTGATCGAATAAAGTTCCTAAGCTGAAGATATATTTAAAAAAAAAAAAAGTGTTCTATTAAGATTAACTTTGATCCTCAGTTCTTCAAAAGACATTATGTTATCTGAACATGAGATATAAGTCTTGAATCTTTTGAATCCCTTTTAAATTCCATACTTTAAATACAGCATCCGCTCTCCCTGGTTTAAAATATTGATTACCCCATATTGGGCTAAATTGTGACAGTAAGTGTGGTTCTTTTAAATATTTTGTGGTTTCACACCATATTTTAATCATATGCTTTACAAATGGATTTTTAACTTGTTTCTGTAATTTTTTTGCCGAGTCTGAGTATATGAATAAGGGAAGAGGTAAAGGTAAATTGTATGATTCCATTTCAGTCCAGTGAGGGAGATCATTTGATGAAAAATATGTCATAGACCTCAGCTGTGCTGACCAGTTATACAACATAAAGTTTGGACATTTCAGACCTCCACGATCAAATGGTAAATGTAGTAAGGACAGACGTAATCTAGCCTTCCTATTGTTCCATAAAAATTCCACTAACTTTTTTTAATTCTTGAGAATAGATCTGAAGGTGGTGGTAAAGGAATGTATTGAAATAAAGTATTTTGGGTAAAATATTAAGTATATTGATTCTCCCAATCATCGACATTGGTAGTGACATCCATCTCTGAAGTAACTCATTGTCTATCATTAAGGCTTCATAGTTGGCACTGGCGACTAATTCTAGCTTAGGCACAATTTGGATTCCTAAATATTTAAACTGATTTACAACATTGAATTGATTTACCTCAGGAGCTGGGTGATTTCTCTGGGTCTCATTTAGCATTAATATTGAAGATTTAGTTTTATTTATTTTATATCCTGATATTTCCCCAAAATTCTTTATTAAATTCAGCAAGGTCGGAATTGTGTGTTGTTTTTTTTTTTTTTTAAGATTCGACATAAACAAAATTATGTCATCGGCATACAGGGAGATTTTATGTTCTGTTGGTCCAACTTTAATTCCATATATTTGTGGATGTAAACGTACTGCCATCGCTAAAGGTTCAATTGCCATAGTAAAAAGTAAAGGTGAAAGTGGGCAACCTTGTCGACATCCTCTATTGATATTTATTGATTTTGAAATATTGCTGTTTGTTAGGATTTCTGCTGTAACATTATTGTATATTATCTGAACCCATTTTGTGAAATTATTTCCAATTCCAAACCTTTGTAAAACTTCAAAAAGAGAGGGCCATTCGACCCTATCAAAGGCCTTTTCGGCATCCAATGATAGGAGAGCTGTATCCGGTGCTTCTTTATTAGAATAGATAATAGTAAATAGTCTTCTTACATTATGGAAGCCTTGTCTTCCCTTTATAAAGCCATTCTGATCTCGGTTAATAATATTTGGTAAAATTTCTTGTAGTTGTCTTGCTAAAATTTTACAGATTATCTTAAGGTCAGTATTTAATAGGCTTATTGGTCTCATATTTTCACATTTATTAGAGGGTTTACCTGGTTTTGGCAACAGTATAATTAAGGCATTATTCATGTATGGTGGTAAATTACTATTTTGAAATGCTTCTAAAACCATTTCCAAAAAATGGTTTTATTAATTTATTCTTAAATTTTTTTTATAGAGGTCAACTGGAAGACCATCTGGTCCTGCACTTTTTCCTGATTTCATATTATCAATGGCTAGCCCAACTTCTTGACTAATTTTAGACTCCAGTATCTCCCTGTTTTCATTTGGAATACACGGTATAGATAATCCGTCCAAAAACCCATTTAGTTTTAAGTCAGTTTCATTTTTTTGTATTATATAATTTTTCATAATAATCTCTAAAGGCACTATTAATTTCTAAAGGATCTACAACTGGCTGTCCGTTACTTATAATACTGGTAATTGGTGTTTTAAATTCTAATTGTTTAATCTGCCATGCCAATAATTTTCCTGATTTTTCACCTTGTTCATAAAAAGATTGCTTCAATCTTAGAAGACTCGAGGCAGCTCTATTCGTTGATTTTTATTTATTTATTTTTTTTTGTCATATTCAGCTCTCTGAATCAGTAATTCGTTCTCTAACTTTGGGTCACTTCCTGCATACACTTTTTCTTGAAGAATTTTTATTTTATGTTCCAATTGGACTCTCTCCTCTCGAGTCTTCTTAGATTTTGAACCTGTATAACTAATATGCCCCCTAATAAAAGCTTTGAAAGCCTCCCACTTTATACATGCTGTTTGTGTAGTATTGATATCAAAGAACTCATCTGTTTTTCTATGTACTTAACAAATTCCTCATCCTGAAGCCATTTATGCTGAAATTGCCACCTACCCGGTTCCTTTGTCAATTTCTTATCTACATATATTAGACAACAGGGTGCATGATCAGAGATCACAATATTATCATAGAAGCAGTTTTGAATCTTGGACCTTAATTCTGTGGAGATCAAAAAATAGTCAATACGTGAGAATGTCTTGTAGATATTGGAATAACAAGAATAGGCTTTAACTTGTGGTTTCATTTCTCTCCATATATCTAGCAATCTCAATTCTTTCATAAAATGATTAATGATCATCCTGCATCTATTGTGCGTACAGTCTAGTCCTGTTGATCTATCTATACCCGGATTCAATGTACAATTAAAATCCCCTGCTATTATATGTTGCCCTGTAAGTGAAGCTAAAATAAGGAATAAATTAGTAAAGAAATTTTGGTCATCTATATTGGGACCGTATAAGTTCACCAAATTTATATTTTCTAATAACAAAGATCCTTGAATGATTAGATATCTTCCAAATTTGTCTTCAATTACATTTTTCGCTTGAAATGGGACTGATTTATGTATGAGAGTCATAACTCCCCTGGCTCGGGATGAAAAGGATGAGATGAATACACTTCCTTGCCATCTTCTCCTAATTCTTTTTACATCCTCCTCTTAGATGAGTTTCTTGTAAAAACACAATTTTTGAACCCATGTCTTTTATTTTATTCATAACTTGTTTAAGTTTTTTTTTTTAAATTTTGTAGACCTCTGCAATTCCATGAGGTTAAATTGAGATTAACGCTTTGGTCTATGATCAATAAGGAGTTTGAGATTACCTCGCAATGTAAACATGCTCACACAGAAGCAAAAACATGAGTGGTTGAACATTCATCCTACAAACTACACACAAACAAATTCCCCCTTCCCACATTCGTGGTAATTTCCCCCCCCCCCCCCCAAATCAAAAAAAAAATTCCGTCTCCCGCTATAGCCATTGACTGCTCCACACCCGCGAGGATCAGTCAAAACCACTCTTTCTCCTCTCAATCACCCTAACTCTACTGCTTTTAATGACGTAACATTAACTCTCTTCTGTAGTTTTCCAACTTAACTCCTAAATTTTATAGCAACTTTGTACATCATAGGTTTTTTTTTTTTTTAATATATAATACAATCTATATTTTGTAAACTTGCTATATGCTTCAGATCAGTCAGATGCCTGTGCAAATGCTTAAATATTCTACCATATATTTTGTTCATGCTTAGCTCCCACCAGTCTCTTCTTGATGAACTCCTGCGCCTCCTCAGGAGTCTTGAAGATGTGGGTTCTGCCCTTATACGTGACCAGCAGTCTTGCAGGATAAATCACTCCATGACGAATCCCAAGGTTGCGCAGCTCTTTACGGGCGGGGTCGAACTGTTTCCTTAATTGTTGGATTCCTGTGGCCAAATCTGGGTAGAACCGCACCTGTTGATCCTGGTATTTAATTTCTCCTTTGGCTCGCGCCGCGTTGGACATCGTCATCCTGTCTCTGTAGCTGAGGAACTTCATAATCAGCGTCCTTGGTGATGCCTTGTTATCTCTCGGTGGGCCAATTCGGTGGGTGCTTTCTAAGACAACTGATTGCAGCTCCGCGTTGTTCAGCGCTTCTGGGATCCACTTCTCCAAAAAGGAACATGGATCCAGACCCTCCGTTCTCTCCGGGAGACCCACCAGCCTCAGGTTGTTCCGTCTCGACCGGGATTCTAAATCCAGAACATTATCTTCCAGACGTTTATTTTTTAATTCCAATGTGCGCACCTTTAATTGTAGGCCGGAGACGTCATCCTCAGCACTGGAAATTCGGAGCTCCACCTGCGACACCCGTTCCATACAGTCGCTTAACTACTTTTTCATTTCTTCTATCGCTGCAATAATCCCGTCAAGTTTAGAGGAAAAGTCTGCTCTCATTGAACTAATGGCAGCGAGCACCGCACCTGTGCCATCGCCAGTAGTCACCGCTCCTCCGCTAGCTTCCTCCGCCATATTTGGGGATTTTTCTGCTTCGTCACGGACGTGAAAGTCCGTTAACTTGGACTGTTTCGGCGATTCAGTTTTTCCTTCACCTGATTTCCCAGCCTTAGGCTTTACCGGCATGTCCTCGCCCAAACGTTGGAATAGGTTTTGTTCCAATTGAGTTATTTGCCTATATATATATATATATATATATATATATAAATTTATAAATTTTTTTTTGGAGCAGAGTAGAGTGAAGCACGTCCTTCTACGCGGCGGCCATAACCGGAAGTCCTTCCAAATGGTTTTTATTACTTGATATGAAATATGCATGTTGGCTATAGTTGTTCTGTTATGACACAAACTTTAATTTGTTGGAGATGAACGTTTATATTGGGGTAAATTTGACAAATACTGTATGCAACTTCAGGCAAAATTTATGCAATACCACTAGTGGAGGATGGTTCATTCAACTGTCTGAACATTCTTCCATAAAACATACTTTAAAAATGAAATTGCTGTTGATTAATGACCCAGTTTTCAAATTAAGTAGGGAAAATTGTATCAACTGTAAATCATTATAGCTGCACCTTTTTGGCTTGAAACAAAACTCAATCAGGTTCTGACTTTCTCTTATAGTGGTTGACAGATCAGCTTTGCAGGATGCAGCCTTGTCATGGAGTATTTCATTTTTCACTAGGATTAAGATCTGGACTGTTGGCTATACCACTGAGATTAGTCTGCTCCAGAAGGGGTGGCGGAGTGGTTAGCACTGCAGCAGCACAGCAACTCACCCTTGGCCGGGGGATCCTGGGTTTGATCCCAGCCCCCGACCAACAGTGATCTGTGTGGAGTTTGCATGTTCTCCCCGTGACTGTGAGAGTGAATGGTTGTCTCTCTCTGTGTTGGCCCTGCGATGGACTGGCGATCTGTCCAGGGTGTACCCTGGCTCTCGCCCAAAAGATGCTGGGATAGGCTCCAGCCCCCCCACCCCCGCGACCCAAAAAGGATTAAGCGGAAGAAGATGTACTATCATTAAAAGACCAACTTTTTACTGATGGACAATATAGCTGTAAATTTGCTGTAGAAGTAATGAGGGTTGCATGTCTGGTAAATTACCTATCATATAACTGGTATCTGGCATTGTGCTAAAACGCACAGAGGAAATAAAATTTCTCCACATTTTGCAGTGCATCACAACCATTTCTATGGTTGTCAGCTCTGTAGTTTAACCAGTGGTATTAACATGTGAGGGAAAGCATTATCAAATACTACATAACACACATCTTGGTCAAATACTTTTTAGATCATTAATTTAACATGGTAGCTACTTACCCTACAATGCAAAGATATTATTATAGCCTATATATCTATCCATCTTCTTCCGCTTAATCCTTTTCGGGTCGTGGGGGGGCTGGAGCCTATCCCAGCATCTTTGGGCGAGAGGCAGGGTACACCCTGGACAGATCGCCAGTCCATCGCAGGGCCAACACAGAGACAGACAACCATTCACTCTGTCATACCTAAAGACAATTTAGAATCCCCAGTTTTGATGCCAATTAACCTCCCACATGCCTATATATATATGACTAATAAAACAACTCCTTGAAAAACCCTGACCTCAATTGCAACCATAAAAATCTCTGAAGCTGAAAGGTTAATTTAGTTTTCTCCATTCCATGAAATGACTAGTGTTTTTAGTTTTCTGCTCAAATCAGTTTTATTTGCCACAGTGACAAACGTGTAAAGAACATTTAATTGGTAAAAGCAGCCTCACTAATCGTTAAAACTGATCTAAATATAACAAGTCAAGCACATCTGAATGGTTGCACTGATCAATAATCCGATCAAATGATTCTCCCACACAGACTGGTTTCTCTGCACTTATACAGAGACTTGAAAATTTGCACGATTTGAGCATATCCTACGATCACTTCCAGGTTGATAAATACCGATCTCTACTATAATTGTACAACCACTTTTCTGTCTTACGCACGTTTGATAAATGAGGACCACTGTCATCATAGTTGTAGTTTTGGTGTTCTTACCCGGCACAAGAAAGTTGCATAGTGTTGCTCTTAATCTGTAAACACTCATTAGTGGAGTTTATGATCATTAAATGCCGACCGTTTTACATGCCAAGAGAATTTTCAGCTGTCCTGCTAGCCGCTGTGTATGCCCCGCCCACCGGCACCGGCGAGAGAAGCAAAGCACTAAAAGAACTCAAGCTATAAGTGACGCACAAACGGTGCATCTAGACAGATTCCTCATCACAGCAGGAGACTTCAACCATGCAGATTTAAAGGCCTTCCTACCAAACTGACAACATGTAGACTTTTCAGCAAGAGGAGACGGTTTGCTGGACCTGGTGTACACAACTCCTAAGAAGGCATACAGACGGTCCCCCCCCCCCCCCCTTCCCCCCCGGGTCTCTCTGATCACGTCACCATCCTGTTAAGGCCGGCATACAAACCCAGAGTGAAAACAATCAGACCAACAAAAAGGCAGGTACGTGTGGCCAGAGGGGGCCTCTGAGGCTCTGAAAGACTGCTTCAGCACTACAGACTGGGACACTTTCAAGCATCCAGCCACTCACAATCAGGACACAAATCTAGAGGAGTACACTGAAGTTGTTGTGGCATACATAGCGAAATGCACTGATGTCACTCACTGCAAAACCATCACTGTTTGTGCTAACCAGAAGCCATGGATGACAGCAGAGATCCACAGGCTCCTGAGGGCTTGGCATGCATCCTTCAGGGCCAGGGACACTGCAGGAGTAACAACTAGGGCCAACCTGTCCCGGAGTATCAAGGAGGCAAAATGGCAGTACAGCAAGAAAATATCTGGACACTTCAGCAGCACCAGAGATGCACGTTCTCTCTGGCGTGGCATACTGACCCTCACCAGCTACAAACCTCCACCCCAGACCTGCATGAGTAACACCACACTGCTCAACAACCTAAACAACTTCTTTGGCCGCTTTGAAGCACAAAACAGCACATCAGCACAGAAGACCACTCCTCCATACCTGCCAACTTTTAAAACCTGAAAAGCTTGGTAGCTAGCTGGGGTCCAGGGGCCGCAGGCACGGTAGGTCCAGGAGAAAGTCCCGGTGGGACTTGGCATTAAATCAAGTTAAAATGTGGCTAACAACCTCATATTTCTTCAACAATCATGTTTCCATTTTCCTTAAATTGTCAATATAGATATGCTGATGGAAAAGATCAAGGACAAACTCTATGGTAACTCTCAAGCATTGTTGTTTTCCATGGTGCACTTCTTAGCTTTCTTCAGTTGGTCTTTTGAATGGGACACACTGTGGCACTTGTTACCCGAAGCTGTCATCATTTTCCCAGGGATGAGAATGGGGTTTGGAAAAGAGGAAACTAAGCCGGGGGACGCAGGCCCCCAAGCCGGATCCAAGGCAGAGCCTTGGTGGGGGGGTCTAGGGGGACAACGCCCCCAGAAGCTAACAAAATCTGGTGTTTTAGAATGCTCAAATGTGGTCTTATATTTAAAGTTGGAAGTAAGTACAAATGCATTTATAGTTTACCTTTTTAATCTGCTGCTGCATCACATGTGTAATGTTCAATACTGTTTTGATTCAGTGTCACGATTGAGAAATAGAAAATGTCACTTCCATATTTACATGCCTGTGCTTCTACTCTATGAACTTATGTACAAGTCAATGTATTCTTCACATCTAATTGTGCAATTTCTGCTTGGCTACCAAAGCCTGGAGCCGTTCTGGAGCCTTCCTCTTCTCTGATTTTCTGTGGGCAAGCAGTGCCTGCTTAGCTGCAGCTTCTCTCTTCTTTTTCATGGCTGCCTTGCTTGCCACAGAATTATGTTGAAGATTGAGTTCTTTGTTTCATTTCCTTCTTTCCTTTTTTCTTCCTTTTCATGCCCGTAGGCACTTGCTGGATATGACAAAGGAAATCTAACAAAATCGCCGATTGGTTGCTTCAGTAAGTATCAGCCAGTCAGTGGCCTTGTTACATTACATTACTGATCTCGCTGGGTAGCGCGTTCTGCGTGGTGGATTTTAGCAGCCGATCGAAAATATGACTCGCCGGTCATAACATGCCTCACCCCCCCCCCCCCCAAAAAAAAACTTTCTCCTCGAATTTAGACGATTGACGAGAATGACCCTAGACATGATCAAATCCACGGAATTCCGCGGAAAATTCTCATCCCTGTTTTCCTGGTCGTGAGGTTGCCCAGAACTTTAGTTGACAGACTGGACCTGAACTCAAGTTTTGTTCTTGTTCACATGGCTGAATATGCGCTCACAGTCCGCAATAATAATTCCTGGAAATGCTTTGGAGTATTCCTCACGAAAAGACTAACTTTCATTTGAGTTTCACGCTCATTTGTGATTTTTCTCCGGCAGATTCCTTGATGAAAACGTATACAATGCTGACCTAATTCCTTCGCAATTCCAAATGGAAACAATGGCTCAGACCTCTCGCACATGCGCAGTACACCTACAGGAAGCAGTGCTGATTGCCTTTGTTCTAAATTTAGATACAATTCCTAGCGATCTCGTGTTTGGAATTGCTTTCGTGTGTGGGTTTTTTTTTTTTTTAAACGATTTAAAATTTTTGACTGAATTTTTAGTGGAAAAACCATAATTTTGATTAATAAAGCCGTAACCCGGAATGGGGTCTTGAAAACCGTAACCATTACGGCAAAACCGGAGTAGTTGGCGGGTATGCTCCTCCAGACGAGTAGGCCATGAGTCTGGATCCGGCTAATGTGAAGAGGATCCTCTGCAGGATCAACTCGCACAAGGCAGCTGGCCCAGACAACATACCAGGTTGCATCCTGAAGGACTGTGCAGAGGAGCTCAAGAATGTCCTGGCCGACATCTTCAACATCTCCCTGACTCAAGCTGTTGTCCCCACATGTTTCAAAACTCACCATAATACCAGTCCCAAAGAAGCCTGTCCCATCCAGCTACAATGATTACACTGGTCAAATTTATTTATTTTTTTTTTAAAGCTGATTTAGGGACAGTTTTGATGTACTGAATGCAAAAATCGCATTGGTTTTGCTCAATAAGGTCAACTTTTTGAACTGTGGCCACTATTTTTTTTTTTTTTTTTTAACATTTTTGTTTACATGTATGGGTATTTTTTCTTTATACAATGCAAAATTCTTATTTCTTGAAGTTCTCTGAATTTTGAACAATGATGTAACATTCAATTTACATGTACTTTTATCAATGTCTACTATTCAATTTACAGTAAAGCTGTACAACTGCTTATAACTTGGCATAAAGACCTGATCGAGAGAAACGGATGTCATTTTTAGATTCAGCGGTGCAAAATTGTCTTAAATCAGTTGAAAAAAAAACAGACAACTTTCAAAAAAAAAATTATTTTTGTTGCGTTTCCGGCCCGTAGCACTGACCCCCCCCCCCAATTATAATATATAATTAAAGTCCATCCTGCCTCCCTCCCACGACCCATCCCAGTTTGCATACAGGTCAAACAGCTCCACAAAAGATGCCATCGCTGCTGCTCGCCATCCAGCCCTTACCCACCTGGACTCAAGAACTCCTACGTGCGAATGCTGTTCTTGGACTTCAGTTCAGCATTCAACAAAATCGTCCCCCAGCACCTAACACAAAAACTCAGACACTTGGGACTCAAAACCTCTCTCTGTAACTGGGTGCTGGACTTTTTCCACAGGGAGGCCACAGAACGTGTGGGTTGGCAGCAACACCTCCCAGACCATCCCACTGAGCACAGGGGCCCACAAAGGTGCGTGCTCAGCCCACTGCTCTTCACCCTGCTGACCCATGACTGTGTACCAGCCTACAACACCAGCCACATCAAGTTTGCAGATGACACACCGAGGAGGCCAACTACAGAAATGAGGTGAGCCAACTGGTCCAGTGGTGCAAAGGCGATAACCTCTTCCTGAACATGGGGGAAAAACCAAGGAGATGGTGGTCGACTTCAAGAGGGGTCACACACAGCATCCCCCTCTGATCATCGATGATGCAGCTGTGGAGAGGGTGAGCAGCACTAAGTTCCTGGGGGTGCACATCTCTGTGGACCTCTCCTGGTCAAACACCACATCACTGGCCAAGAAGGCTCACTCACCTCCATTTCCTCCACAAACTGAGAGCAAGAGCCCCCCCCCCCCCCCCCCCCCATCATGTGCTCATTCTACCAGGGCACCATTGAGAGCATCTTCACCAGCTGCATCACAGTGTGGTATGGATGCTGCACAGGACCAAAAGGGCTTGTACCCTTTTGGTCAAAGGAAAAAAGGACAAAACTCAACTATTTATTCATTTTTGAATCATTTGGATCAAAAAAAAGAAGTAATACACACTAAAGTAAATGGAACAGATTTATTTTGTTCTTACGATCACGGTAAAGGTTAAACAAAAAACTCCAATATTGTAAAACGTCTCTCTCTGTATGTATTCGAGTGGGGGGGGGGGGACACTACCTAAAAGCAAATTATACAGCAATGTACGGACCTTTTTATTTCATCCCAGCAGCCAATTTGTGGAACAAAGACAGTTTAAGTAAAAGTATTCAGATTTAATTAAAAAGCATTTTATTACATTTCAGCGACAGCCTTTTCCGACTCGTCAGTTTTTTCCAAGTCTGTATCATTGTCCATATCACAACTTCTTGTCAGAATCGCCCACAAAATCCCCCTCACAAAACTTCTCACCATCCAGACGACCCTGCCAATAGTCCTCAGCTCTTTCCAAATAAGCCATCTTCTCATCGCCAGCAAACGGCGTTTCTGAAATCTCAAATCTTGGGGGTGATGCATGGTGTTTGTCTAAGTTCGTGAAGGAAAGCCTGTGTAATTCCGACATACACCTGTATACATGTAGTTTAATTCGGTCAGTCTCTGGAGCGCTGGAATGAAGCACCTGTTCCGCAGTGTTTTTGTGATCTCTTCAAAGTTGGTCAGAAAGAAATACTGACTCTACCAGGCAGTCATGGTGGATTTGATCCAAGTGGTTGATCCGACAACCGTTACATATTTCTTCTCTGTATTTGCCAATGGTAACATCCAGAAATCTTATCAACCCAAATTTTACTATATCCAGAAACACGGGAGGTAGATGAGCTGCCGTGTATATTGGGTCATCTTCCTCAAAAACCACATCGAGACCTGTAGAGGGAGAACCATGTGGAGGGTCAGCGGTGTATTCTTCAGCAGCCATAGAACAGATCCACTCTGTTGCAGAAGAGAGGGTGGGTGAAGACAGTTGAGGAGGATCCTCGTTATCCAGGGAGCGTGTTTGTGAAAGTGGGCAGTCATCCTGCCTCAGTATTTTCAGAGACGATAATTTTTCCCAAGGGTCTTGTTCAAAACACCCTTGGAGTCACATATGGGTTTGCCTCCATTTTTGGTTTGGGGTTAGATGGGTGGTCGGCAGTCTTCTTTAAAATCGTTAGGAGGGGCGGGATTAGGTGCGGGAGGTCATGGGAGTAGCGTCATCTGGAAAAGCTAGAGGTGTTTTTTTTTGTTTTTTTTCACAATGCCCATGTCTGTCACGGTACAGATGGAAATGAAAAGGGCCTTGAGCTTTCCCCTTTCTCATCAACCATTTTGACCCACACCGTTGTAGGTAAGCATAACACTGTCTGGAACACACCGCATTTGGAACTGAAGTACTGCAAGATAGTCATCCTCGGATGGGGCGTCACCCATTGATAGCTAATGGGAAGAAGTACCACCTCCCAGACGGGGACGCCTTCGTCTCCCAAACACTACTAGCCAACACTCTTCCAGTAATGAATACCGGTAGTTGCTCTTTCCACACGCACAGGCGTCTGGGTCTCTTGGTCTTTTCTAGTAGGCTCATCTTCCTCCCCTGTCTGTTGGCGATGTACATCACTTGTTTTCAGATTGGGGTAAATAACGTTTCGCAGTACATTTCAGTCCACGGCTGAAAGTGTGGCTTTTCTGGAGAGCGGGCCAAAAGTTTCTCCTTCATCCAACTGGTAAAAACACAGTTCGCTACTTGTGTAGTTGAACACATAACCTCATCTACCTCCAGATTCTGCCATTCCTCCTGAAGACTTCCGGTTGTGGGGGTCTGGATGTGCCACAGATGCAACATTCTCTTTTTCGGCACTAATCCCAGAGCACTCTGTAGCAAGGTGGAGACAGGTGTCTCCCTGATCAGATGATCGCTCGGCCTCTTAGTCGTGGTGGGTCTTTTTCCTGAAGATTGTTTAATTTTTCCAATTTCGGGCTACTTACTTATTTGATTTTCACACGCTCCACCCTGTAGTTTCACTGGTTGACGGTAGGGGCCCGCCTGTAGACCATTATAGGGGAGGACTCTCCCTCTCCTTTCATTGGATAGAACGACCCTGCATTCGTTGTGTAGATGGGTGGGTTCTTATACCACATTTTTCTAATGTAGACTGTAAAATAGTATGATCTAATGCGTCAAATGCTTTTTTTTAAAAGTCAATAAATATTCTTTAGCTCTCTACCTGTGCTCTCTCCTTTTCTTTTTACCTTATACACCACTGACTTTCAGTACAACACTGAGTCAGGTCACCTGCAAAAATTCTGACTCAGCTGTTGTGGGGTGTATAAGAGGAGGAGAGAGTACAGGGCACTGGTAGACAGATTTGTGGAGTGGACGGAGAAGAATCACCTGAGGTTGAAGGTCAGCAAGACCAGGGAGATGGTGATTGACTTCAGGAAGAGGAAGGCTCCTTTTCAGCCACTGCAGATTAGGGGGGAGGATGTGGGAGTGGTTGAGGACTACAGATATCTGGGTGTCAGGATCAGCAGCGGGTTGGACTGGAGATCCAACGCCAATGCTGCGCACAAGAAGGGGATGAGCAGACTTCCTGAGAAAGCTGAGATCCTTCAACGTGTGCAGCAGGATGCTGGAGCTTTTCTACCAGACTGTTGTCACCAGCGCCATCTTCTTTGCTGCGGTCTGTTGGGGTAGCAGAATCAGGGCCAGAGATGCTAACAGACTTGACAAGATCATCAAGAGGGCTGGCTCTGTAATTGGTCTCAGACCGGAGACCTTTGAGACAGTGGTGGAGAGAACACTAAATAAACTGCGATCCATCCTGGACAATCCTGATCACCCCCTCCACCACACACTAGATAGACAACGAAGCTGTAGTAGTCTACTGGAGAAAGTGCTTCGTTGTCCAACGGCCAGGTACAGGAAGTCTTTCCTGCCACATGCAATTTCACTGTACAATAACTCACTGATGTTGTATTCTGGTCATAGCTATGCTGCTACACTGCATCTTACAGAGTAACTGGTACATCACTTTTCACTCTGCTCCTGATAGTCCTTCTTTGTGCAATGGGATGATTCATGTGTTTATACGGGTAATCATATATTAAGCTATGATGTATATAGGTTTTATAGTCGTGTTAGGTTTTTACTTTCCATGGGTAGTCCCTTTGTCTGTCGTGTGTGTGTGTGTGTGTGTGTGTGTTTCTGTTTTTTAGCTGTCAACTGTCACGCTACTGTTACACTGTAATTTCCTAGTTTGGGATCAATAAAGTACATCTACCTACCCATGAGTAATGCAGACTTAGAAACTCGGAAAGAAGGTAAAATACATATATATATTTTTTTTTTTTTGATAGTTTTTCTTAATTAGAATATGCCGCGGTAAATGCACTTGCAAATGATAAGGTTTTGAAATAAATTGAATAAAATAATTTACCCATTGGTAAATATTGTGTACAGTGTTTTACTGTCCGGATCCCCTGCCTTATATATACTGTATATTTTTTTATGTATTATGAAACCAAATCGAGAATCATGAATATTTGTCCTCAACTTACTTTAGTCTGATTTATTGATCAATCGCTTTTACATTTACCGACTGTAGAGTGAAAAATATTGTTTGGATCATTGGGAAAAACTGAATGGAATGTTAAATGTCTGTTATCAGGAAAAAACAAAACGTTTAAATAACACAACTGTTTGAATGACCTACCAATGCTGAAAAATGCAAGTGACCTTCTGACCCCAGAAGACGCGGTTATGATGCTGCTGAAGGAGGGGAGGGGTTGTTAGTGGTGTGAGATTTGAAAATTATTAAACGGCACACATAGAATCGGTATATTTTGTTGATAAATGCATAGACAGAAGTACTTTTTAGAACAGCCAAGATGTTGGTATTCATTTATAGTTGTTTACAGCTTATGTTGCGCCCTCTCCTCCACAGTTCGGGAGAGGTACGTGGTGCTTTTGAACAAGAAATAATGAAGAGAGTCGCGGCCTATGTCTTCACTCCATTTTACTTCATTCAAAAAGAACCTGGACACTTCTGCACAAGCGCACAACGCAGTTCCCTCTCCGGGCAAAAGCAATCAATTTGTGAATCAAGCTCTCAACAAGCCGTAAACGGTGTACCCAGCATCCAAACCCCATAATACTGTACTGATGTTTTTGAATGTAATAATCATGTGCAACAACAATGAAACATTCATCTTTTTAAACTCTCATCCCTAACTGTATATATTGTCTACAATCAGCTTTTTAACTTACTTCTTAACCTGTAATCTGCTTCTTAACCCGTGTATGATACGCTTTTAATTAACCCATTAATCCCCATTTTTAACCAGTCACATACTATTAATCCCCATTTTTTTAACCCGTCACATACTCCCCCTCAAAATAGATGTTGTCTCCAACATCAGGACATGTGAAATGTATAATAGTCACTGTCACAGTGCAGAATTCTCAAAGAGTGCATAGTCAACTAATTCAACAAAAAAAAGTTTAGACTGGAACTCTTTTCATACATTCTGTTATGCAAGTATCAGATACTCGTTGTTCGGTGTTTCTTGTGTATGCATTTTGTTACAGACTGGAACTCTTGATACATTCAATTTTGAGTCCAAATAACGCATATGTGACAGGCTGGAACTCTTTTGATACATTCAGTTTGGAGTCCAATGTAACTGCATTTGCTCTACTTCAAGTATACAAAATGACCAACCCATTAACATTCACCACAAAGCTCTTGGAAGTAGAAAGGATGTACTCTGTATACTCATGGCATGGTCGGTTCAGCATAATAAGGCAATGTCTGTATGTTATAACATGCTGGTGTACCCAATGTATCATAAGTGAATACTTTCGGTTTTCTAGCGTTACGTCTAGGTCTCTGATGTACTTCCTCACCAGGATCACTATAGGTAGGAGAAGGAGGGTGTGGTGAAAGAAGGCTTACCTCTGCAGGTAAGTCCTCTACCTGACCAATGTTGTCCTCTGGTGGCTGGTCAGCTGCTGCAGCTTCAAGCTCCGTCTCCTGCTGCATCACTTCAGGTATGTTATCCTCCTGCTGAGCTGGGTCTGCGGTCCTCTCAGGCGGTGGCGAATCGGGGCGAGCGCTCAAGTGAAGTGGCACTGGATAATACTCGTCATCGTCGTCCTCTTCTGAGTGACTCTCCGGTGTCCCCGCTGATCTGGTAGTGGCGTATTTCTTTGGACGAGGCTGCAAAGAATTCTCCAAAGGCAAATGATCACATGGCAGAAAAAGATTGCGATGTAAAGTTCTAGATCTACCCTTGCCTCTCTCAGGTTTCAGTTCATAAATGGGACCAACCTGCCTTACCACAGCATGGATTGCATCCCCCCCAGTGATTTCGCAGCTTATCAGCTCCTCCACGTGGTGAGTTGGTGTACGGGGCCGGCGGCCGTAGCGTCTACGTGCAAAGTGCGGTGGGAAATGCTGTCTGCCAGGGTAAATGGGTCGGCGCCGTTGTTGCTGCTGGTCTCCTTCGGGGGCGTTCTCTCCCCCCTCCCTGCTGCCTTTGTCACGTCCAGGTTCGCCCTCTCCATCACTCTGGTAGTTCTCTGGATAGTCTCCATGGGGAGGGCTCCTCCTCCTGGGGTAGCGCC
Source organism: Pholidichthys leucotaenia (assembly GCA_020510985.1). Classification (NCBI taxonomy): domain Eukaryota; kingdom Metazoa; phylum Chordata; class Actinopteri; order Cichliformes; family Pholidichthyidae; genus Pholidichthys; species Pholidichthys leucotaenia. The sequence continues at coordinate 34,938,396 of CM035845.1, read as the reverse complement.
TATAAGCGGCTCCTGTCAGCGGCGTACCTGCTTCCCTGGACTGCAGTACCTCCTGGGCCGGTCACATTTGCCGCCTCTGCTCCCTTTTCTCCCTCAACTACATCAAACTCCAGTTTCGCCATCTCCAACACTACGAAGGTATTTCCTCAGGTTGTTCTCTTTGATGGCTGTCTGGTGTACAAAAACGTCTTCTTTTGTATCATTCCTATTGATGAAACCATATCCATTTCTGACGTTGAACCATTTGACTGTACCCAAGAGTCTTGTTGCGATGACCTTATTCCCCGCTGGAGCTGCGGCTGCCGGGCTGGATGGGCTACTGCCTTTCGGGCTCTCTGCTTCCCTCCCTCTTGCAGCATTGTGCTCCCTATATGCTCTACAGCCTGCCTGAAAATGCTCACTACTCCCCTTACGAATACTATCACAGGTGTAGGGCTTACGGCTTTGTATGTGGGCCAGCGCTCCCCTCGACACTTTTTGGGGCAGCACAAGGCACTTTTACACACTGAACAACATTTCAAACTCTGGTTTTCACCCTGTGTAGCACAGCTATAACAACACTGGGACCTTTTTATGTCACTGGTCACACCACGTCCCAATGGAGTGACCCCTTCTAGTGAGAGAGAGAGGTACGTGGTGCTTTTGAACAAGAAATAATGAGTCACGGCCTACGTCTTCACTCCATTTTACTTCATTCAAAAAGAACCTGGACACTTCTGCGCAAGCACACAACGCAGTACCCTCTCCAGGCAAAAGCAATCAATTTGTGAATCATCGAGCTCTCAACAAACCGTAAACGGTGCACCCAGCATCCAAACCCCATAATACTGTACTGATGTTTTTGAATGTAACAAACATGTGCAACAACAATAATGAAACATTAATCTTAAACTCTCATCCCTAACTGTATATATTGTCTACAATCAGCTTTTTAACTTGCTTCTTAACCTGTAATCTGCTTCTTAACCCGTGTATGATACGCTTTTAATTCACCCATTAATCCCCATTTTTAACCAGTCACATACTATTAATCCCCATTTTTAACCTGTCACACTTATACTTGTAAAACTGATATTTTCAGAATTCTTTTTTTTTTTTTTTTCCTCTGTGCCAAAATGTGTCTGTAACCCAATTCTTCAAGCAGAAGGATCCTTAACCATTTTATAGACAACCTCAGGCCTTAGGTCGCCAGTCTGAGAAATTGTTGAGCCCAAGGCAAAGACAAAGTTGGTCATGTAACATTTATTTCTGTAGGGGGGGGGCGGCTATAAACACTATGCCCGCTCTAAAAGCTAAATTTAGCGTTTAGCTAAATTTTTGTTTTATTTTTAAAAACAAACTACTTAAAAGGAACTCCGATTATATTGGCATGTTGGCTCTATATGCTTTATTTTGATGCTAGTAACATAACTATAATATTTTTTTGAAAATAATTCCCAGTTTTATATATTTTTAAAAAACTTGATTACGATGTAAATCGCCATTTTGTTTACGTTGCAATGCCTTCTGGGTAGTGACGTAGAATGGTTGCAGCCGTTTTTTCTGTCTTATACAAGCCAAGAAGCGAAGCTACAAACTACTGCCATTTGTCAGTGAAAATGCCACACTGCGCGGCTTTTGGATGCAATTTCCAATCAAAGGGAAATAAAGAGCAGGGTAAGCCTCCATAGCTTTCCTAAAGAGGGAAAGTTGAGGAAAAAGTGGGGCGGCAGCGGCTCAGGAGGTAGAGCAGGTCATCTAATAACCCGATGGTTGGCGGTTCGAATCACGCTCTCCCCAGATATCCTGCCGTTGTGTCCCTGGGCAAGACACTTCACCCGCATTGCCTCCAGTGCCCATAACACTGGGTATGAATGTGTAAAAATGTTTAAATGCTCGGTGGTGGCCGGAGAGGCCGTTGGCGCGGATTGGCAGCCACATTTCCGTCACTCTGTCTATGATCAAGCGCTATAGCGCACGCTTGATAAAGCTGATGTGTATATATATATCACTCAAAGCGCACGCGACACTCAAAGCGCTATAGCGCACGCTTGATAAAGCTGATATAGTGCTTTTTCATAGCGTGATAAATATATATATATATATATATATATATATATATCGCTCAGCTTGAGACACTCAAAGCGCACGCTCAAGCTTGACATGTCGATCTGGCTGGCAGTCATTTGGAACGACTTTAGAACACTGCTTATGGACGTTCAACCCACAGTCTGAGAAGGCAACAGAGAAATTGCTTTATGTTGCTGAGTCCATGTTTATCAGTTCAGTGCCCATCATGCTTGTAGACAATTTTTTGTGTTTGAGCATTCTATTGTAAGTAAATCAACAATATAGAAGTTTCACCTTAAAATAATGCTTCCTCAAGTGCACGCTTGAGACACTCAAAGCGGAGAGACACTCGCGGAGCAGAGAGACGCGCGCTGTTGCTTTCTCAGTCTGCGGGTTGAACGTCCATAAGCAGTGCTCCAAAGTCGTTCCAAATGACTGCCAGCCAGATCTTCGACATGTCAAGCTTGAGCGTGCGCTTTGAGTGTCTCAAGCGCGCTTTGAGCGATGTAGTGCTTTATCATAGCGTGATTAATATATCAGTTTTATCAAGCGTGCGCTATAGCGCTTGATCATAGACACTCATAGAGTGACGGAAATGTGGCTGCCAATCCGCGCCAACGGCCTCTCCAGCCACCACCGAACATTTAAACATTTTTACACATTCATACCCAGTGTTATGGGCACTGGAGGCAATGCGGGTGAAGTGTCTTGCCCAGGGACACAACGGCAGGATATCTGGGGAGAGCGTGATGCGAACCGCCAACCATCGGGTTATTAGACGACCTGCTCTACCTTCTGAGCTGCTGCCGCCCCACTTTTTCCTCAACTTTCCCTCTTTAGGAAAGCTATGGAGGCTTACCCCGCTCTCTTTATTTCCCTTTGATTGGAAATTGCATCCAAAAGCCACGCAATGTAGCATTTTCACTGACAAATGGCAGTAGTTCGTAGCTTCGCTTCTTGGCTTGTATAAGACAGAAAAAACAGCTGCAACCATTTTACGTCACTACCCAGAATGCATTGTGACGTAAACAAAATGGCGATTTACATTGTAATAAAGTTTTTAAAAAAAAAAAAATAAATAAATAAAACGGGGAATTATTTTCAAAAAAAAAATATTATAGTTATGTTGCTAGCATCAAAATAAAGCATATAGAGCTAACATGCCAATATAATCGGAGTTCCTTTTAAGGTTCATGCAGAAGCGTGTGGTTTTTTTTTTTTTTTTTTTTTTTTCTTTTCTGTACACTTGAGGTTTTGACTGGATATGCCTGTCAGTAAAATACTGTGAGATTGTTTTGTATCAAAAATTATTTGGGTGTTTTTTTTTTTTTTTTTTTTTTTTTTTTTTTTTGTGAGAATGAAGGTTGTTTCAAAGTATGAACCAGAAACTACTCTGGAGCTTGGTGGCTGACCAAAAATTCACGTTGTCTGTGCATACAACTTAATTGAACTGCATGCTGTGATAGATATTTGTGTTAAGTTGCAAGTTTTGTTTTGTTTCACACTTGAGAATTTAATATTCCATTTAATTTGTTCATGCTACTCATAATACAGACAAAGTCAAAAAGAAATCTAAATTGCAAAGCTTAGTCCTTTGTGAAATGTTGCAGTGATGGTGTTGTCAGAGAGGCCAGCACACATCGGCGGTCAACCTCGGGCCTTAGCTGTGATGGATATTTAAGTTGCGTATTTTGCTTTGTTTCACACTTGAAAATTTAATATCATTCCATTTTATTTGTTCATGCGCTTTATAATGCAGACAAAATGAAAAGAAAAAAAAAATCATTGATTTGTACAGCAGTGTAGGTATAACAGAATATTCTGCAGAAGATATAAAAGGGTTATATATGGGGGGGGGGGGTCACCACAAATTAAACCAACCTTTTTCAACAGTTTCATCCGGATTTGGACAAGATTTTGAGGTACATTTTGACATCGGTGAGGTTTTATGGTAATTCCGGTATACAGATATTGAATAGACTTTTCAAACTAATGAAACAGGTTTGTCTGAATATAACTACCGGTTTGTATCAACACCATGCAAACATGTAGCTGACTACACAAATCTCCAAGGGAAGTTTATTTAATACGATGCTTGAGGGAATAAACAAATAAATGAAATCTTGCAGCACCAAACTTTTATCATTTCCACTGTATTCCCCCCCCGGAAGTACAGGCCAGCATCCATGACAACTAGACAATGGGGCATTCCCTTTCAAATTCCTTACCCATCTGTGTTGCCTCCCATCTGCTCGGTCCCGTCTCTGAAAGCAGGTGCTGTGGGTTCGGCATATTAGTTTCCACCTGACAGTTCGGAGGTGAGGCGCAGTCAGCTGAGCCACTCCGCTGAGGACGTTGCACATGTCATCAGCGTGGTTAAGTGGAGAAGAGGAGAGGGGTGCCAGATGAGTCATGATGGAAGGGGGGGCAGTGTTTGTATGGGGGGGGGGGGTGAAGAGGGTAGGGGGATGCAAGCTCTTTCCCCCCAAATCTGTCATCACAATCACGAGAGGTACAGCTCCTCAAATTTCTTTTTAAAGGAATGGTGCAGACATCTGCCTGAACTTCTGCAGTGTATCTGTCGGTGTTGGTTAAGCGCAAGGGAAGTCAGAGGTTTAGGCAGAGTAAAACAGTGTCTTTGTTTCGCGGTGCCGTTTGCTGGGGTGATACTCCAGAGTTGTACCGATTTTGGGGGGGGGGGGGTGAGTGAGAGAATTATCCTTGAAAAACCTGTTTCCCCCGTAATTAACATTCCATTCTCACACTAATCTCACAGGTCAAAGATCATTTTACGGTGGAGCGGAGAGTCGCCGCCGGGGCCGGAGGGGCTCCCCGCCGCCCTCCGCTGTGAACCTTCGCCCGCCGAGGGCCGCTTTCTCTCCCCTCCCCCGCGTGGGGGAGGCGGGGGGAGCGTCCCGAGGCTCTGCCCGGCCCTCCGTCCCAGTCCCTCCGCCGGGAGGGAAGGAGGAGGGCCGGCCGGCGCGGCGCCCTGGCCGCCGCCGGCCCCCCTCCGAGCCGGCTCCGTCTCGGCGGTCCCTCCCGGGGGCTGACGGGTGCCCGTCGTGGAGCCGGCTGGGAGCCGGCGGTCCGGCGCGCCCGCCGCCACATGACTGGGGAGAATAATGCGCCGGTTCCATGTCACCATATACGATAAATAGCAGCGGAATAACAGTAAAATTGAGGTGGAATAATCATAAATTTCTGGATGTGAGGGGAGAAAAATAAATGACCGCCATTTTATTTATATGATGATTCATTAAACAGTTTTTAATTCCATCCACATTCACATTTTAATTGAGGACTTGGTGTTGGAGTCTATGGCATTATTTCATTTTTTTTAGATGAATGAACAGGGGAAAAGGGTATGCAGAAGTAACTACATAGGAATATAAAACGAAAATAAATACTGAAACTTATGCCCAAAGGAGATGTGTTCACTCCAAAAGTAGAATGGCAGGAAGCCTCCACAAACACTGATCTTTATATCAGCATCACATGATGCTGATGTCAGCTGACTTGCGCTGAGTATTTCTTATTTTTCAAAACGTCTGTACAAGTCATCCAAACGCGATAGAGTGAACCCAGCTTTAACTTAGACTGACTTGGGTAGACTGTGCATAACTTAGCCCGCCGCTCAAGAACTTTTACAAACTGAGCACAGCTTTCACCTGTGTGTGTGTGTGTGTGTGTGGGGGGGGGGGGGTTCCTTCCCCAAACGTCAGTAAATTTTCAGCAGGCTGAAAATTTTCAAAGAACACAACTTTGCCAACAAACGCCAACTATCACTAACTTTTGCCAGTAGAACCAGACGTTTGCCTAAAAGTTGGTCCAAACGTTGTAGTGTGAATCCACCTTTAAAAGCTGAAGAGGTATTGTCATCATCCCGCCAGGTGGGTATGTGCCGGTGCAGTCACAAGACCTGCCATGTGATTGTGATAACTAGACTGTATCTATGAAATATCTTGGAAGAGTTTGAATTTGGGTGACTTCTGATCTTTAGGCTGAGGCCAGTTTTCCCAAGTTCTTGTGAATGTAATAACTACAGAAAGAAATGTGGCCTTTTCAAATTGATATGTCTAAAGGTGCATTCACACCAAACGTGAACAGGCGGCACAAATCCATACTTGAATGGGAAGACATGAGTGTGCGCAAATTTGCGCAGTTGTGCGTTCACATCACTGGCTGGCTGGCTAGCTAGCTAGCTGCTAGTTTTGAGATTCTGTCGTCACCGGAGTAAAGATATTACCATTGCAGAGTAAACTAGTTTGAAAATTTGACTCACTCACCTGGAGACTCAGGAGGACCGGGAGCCCTTCAGCTGAGTCGGGATGTCGTCGTTATTTACCCATGGTTTCCTATCACAGACAAGCTAGCAACGTAAACACCCCTCATCTTGTGTACTTTTGAAGGCTTGACAGCATTTTCAGGTGAACCCCCGGTTGGATAATGTAAACATAATCATGATGTTATTTTGGGAATTTCCACAGCAGGTTAAACGCAGACGGGCGAAGTTGCCTTTAAAACTTCTGCAGCTGTATCTCACTCGGAAGGGGGATTCATGTCTGCTCCTGTGTTTACACTGATTTATAATGTAATCATGCTGCGTGGAAAAATTCACCCGTTCACGTTTGGTGTGAACGCACCTTAAGACTTCAGAATTCTTGGATGGTTGAGACCCTGACCTCTGACTGTGGGTTTGGGGTCAAAAGTTCAAATGCCAGTTCTTGTGATGCCCTATTGCTGTAGAACATGGGTGTCAAACTCATTCCATGCAGGTTTTACCTCTACCCAGTGTCTTCAACAGGTGATTTCACTGAATTTCTTCCCACTGACTGCTGATCAGTGACATTTGCTGAAGACACTGGGTGGAAGTAAAACATGCAGGGTCTTGGCCCTCCATGGAATGAGTTTGACACCCCTGCTATAGAACAAGTAAAACTAGGGTCACCAGAGTTTGTACACAAATTCATTCTGTGACTATGATTTTGGGATTGTAAGGTCAAATTGCTATTAAACTTGTCTAGCTAGGGTCACAACACTTGGTACAAAGGTTCACCGTGGGACCCCAGCCTCCAACTATAGATTTGGGGACCAAAGGTCAAAATGCCCTATAAACTATATTGCAACAACAATGACACCTAGGGTTACTAAACTTTATACACATGTTCACCTTGACCTGCCTATGGTTTTGGGATCACAAGGTCAAGGTTAAAATGCCATATAAGCTAAATCTAACTGCATCTCAACAGAGGCTGAGGGGTACCACTGATATCAGCCAGTATTTTTAAAACCATATTTAATAAGACTTTTGACCTTCTCCCCCCCCCCCCCCCATTTTTAAGCTGAAAATACAGGGTCTGATGAGGCACCTGTCGGATCTGAAAAATGAACTGGCACAGGAAGAGGTGAGAACCATATTTGTCAATTGATACTAACAGTACTCAAACTAAATGAGGTGCAGAACTGTTGCATGAGTGAATCCTTGAAGACTTTTTAAAGGATGAAATCATGTCTCCAAATGCAGATTAAGGCAAAAAACAAACCACCCACCAGAAGCTCAACAAAACAAAGAAGTAACAACCCAAAAGCTGTTAAATCTCGAGAGTTGCAGGACAAAATTAAATTGACCAAGAGTCAAAATTTTGAAACGGCAGACCAGATGAAGCAGAAGTCTGGTACTGCAGCTGTCATGCATAAGCACCAGGCTTTGGTTTCTGCACCTCTTCAGAGGAAGGGTAAAGCAGCCACAGAGAGACAGAAGGGGGAAGAGAGGGAACTGAATCCCCAAGAGTCTGGAAAAGGTGTGAGGGGGAGAAGAAACCGTGGAGCTGCTCGGGTGACGGCGACTGCTGCTACTGATGCACCACCAGAACAAAACACAACTCTGAGACGATCAAAGAGGATTGCCAGCAAAAAAACACCAGCATAAAACTCATTGTCAGCTGTCTTGTGGTTGTTTATAATTTTTTTTTTTAACTTTTAAATTTTTTTTTTAACCATGTACTACATATATTAATATTTGCATAACGAATAAAGTATTGAAGATTTTAATTATTTGGGCACTCTTAAAGGGACTCTTTCAAAAAGTAGGTATGCAACTCAGTGATGCAAAAACCCTTTGCTTACTTCGATCATTCTATTTCCACATCGTAAACCCATTAAAGGACTTGCATGTATGCAAACATTTAGCCATTGATTCACAAAGGGCGTCTTTTCAATTAAAATGTTAAGGGGTGAGCATATTTTTGCACACCACTATACCAGTCTTACAGGGGCTGGTGTTTTTTTTTTTTTGTTTTGTTTTTTTTAAATCATGGTCTGGTTGCATTTATTAACATCTATATTAAGAGTCTAGTAGGAATTTTTTTGTTAGTTATTCAAAGTAATTAACAGACCCAGATCTCAATCTATAAAGTTTTGAAGGATTAGAAAGGGGAACTGCATTGACTTGCCTTGGTATTGAGGGTCCCCTGCAGAGTGTATCGTCTGCCACTAAAATGGAATTGGCTGCCTGGACAATTTCCCCTCTGAGTGCTTAGTTGAGTATTTTGAGGTTTGATTACATGCAAAAGTTGAAGCATCTTCAGGATGGAACTAGTGATGGTGAAACTGAGGCCTCATGAAATGAACAACTTGACAAATGTTCGACAGTGTTATGAAGCGTTTAGTAAAGAGTGCCATCTGCGGAGTCACGTGGGTACGTCAAGCAAGATGGCGGCACACTAGTTAAGCTCTCCTCACCCTGTCCAATATACTGTTTCATACCTGACTCTTTGCTACATTCCTCGAGCAAACCAGCTTCGGTCAGTGCCTGTATGTTTGTTTTAGCTGTCCGGCGATTGTTTGAGTCCAAATGACTTCTAAGGGAGGACACACAGGCCGCACATCTACCAGGAAAAGCCCCAGCCATGTAGAGGAAGCTGCGTTGCTCACTTTAAAAATCCAATGCACAGGATTCCGAGCCAAAGAACATGGAGACTGTGTTTGCCAAAATTACTAAAATAAGCATGACGCTTCAGGGCGTCGCAGCAGATACCTCAGCCACTAAAGCTACAACTATGGAGCTAAAGAATGCAGTGAACAACATACATGAGAGGTTGGAGGAGATGGAGGTATGGATTTCTAAACTGGAAGATACAATAGACCCACTGGTGAACGACAATGAAGCCTGCAATAAATAGATGGAAATATTACGGAACCGCCTACAGGAGTTGGAAAACTACTCAAAAACAAACGTGAGGCTTGTGGGTTTGAAGGAAACCTACAGAACAAACAGCACGATGGAAATGTGCGTGAAGAAAATCTTATGCGAAGGGCTCGGCATTGATGTGGACGGAGAATTTGAGGTGGAGAGCGCACACCAGATGGCAGCCCCCAGACCGGTGCTCATTAGATTTCTACAACGGTCAGCGAGGGAGAAACGTGGAATAAAATGGGAGAATCTGAAATTATCAGTGTTCCCAGATGTTGCTAGAGAACTGGCCCTAAAGAGGAAAACTTTCACGGCGGCAAGGAAAGCTCTGCAGCTCCATAATGTAAGATACAAGCTGACGTATCCAGCTATTTTGCACTTTACATGGGAAGGGAAGAGCTGCAGCTTTACCAATGCAAGGGATGCTGAACAATATTTCAAGGAGAATCTTACTAACTAACTAACTAACTAACCTGCACTTATATAGCGCTTTTCTAGTCACAAAGACCACTCTACTAGGCATGAATGAATCTATATACCATCATTCATATAGTGTGGACCAATGACATTCTATGATTCTATCTTGATTTAATGTGTTGTTGAATTGGTGGGGGGCTGAGGACTCAGCGCTGTGCCGCCTGAGCCAAGGCCAGAGGGGAGACTAGTGGCCGGGTGAGCAATACTCCATGGTCCAAAAATGTTTTTATCGTTTTATATTTTTGAGTTACTAAGGAACAGGAACCTTAGGCCCCTGTTGATGTCGTTTGAAGCACATTTAAGTTCTCATTATTTTTGGTTCTTACCTTGGATGTGCCACGGCCAGGACGAAAACCACATTGCTCCTCCTGAATCCAAGGTTCGACCAACGGCCGGACTCTCCTCTCCAGTACCTTGGCATAGACCTTCCCAGGGAGGCTGAGGAGTGTGATCCCTCTAGAGTTGGAGCACACCCTCTGGTCCCCTTTTTTTGAAGAGAGGAACCACCACCCCGGTTTGCCATGCCAAAGGCACTGCCACCGACCTCCACGCAATGTTGCAGAGGCGTGTCAACCATGACAACCCAACAACATCCAGGGCCTTGAGGTACTCAGGGCGAATCACGTCCACCCCCGGGGCCCGGCCACCAAGGAGATTTTTAACCACCTTGGCGACCTCAGCCCCTGTGATAGGCGAGTCATCCCCCTCGTCCCCAAACCCTGCTTCCCCTGTGGAAGGCGTATCAGTGGGATTGAGGAGATCCTTGAAGTATTCCTTCCACCGCCCGACAATATCCCCAGTCGAAGTCAACAGTGTCCCATCCGCACCATACACAGCGTGGACAGGGAGCTGCTTTCCCCTCCTGAGGCGCCGGACAGTTTGCCAGAATCTCTTCGAGGCCGACCGAAAGTCTTGTTCCATGGCCTCACCGAACTCCTCCCATACCCGGGTTTTTGCTTCAGCAACCACCCGAGCTGCACTCCGCTTGGCCTGCCGGTACACCTCAGCTGCTTCGGGGGTCCCACAAGCCAACCAAGCCTGATAGGACTCCTTCTTCACCTTAATGGCCCCCCTCACCACTGGTGTCCGCCACTTGGTTTGGGGGTTGTCACCACGAGATGCACCGACTGCCTTGCGGCCGCAGCTCTGGGCCACCACTTCAACAACAGAGGTGGAGAACATGGCCCATTCAGACTCCATGTCTCCAGACTCCCTCGGAATGTGGGTTCGTATTGCCAACACTCGGTTGGAGTCATTCCCAGTGAGAGTTGGACTCCGCCAGGGCTGCCCTTTGTCACTGATCCAGTTCATAATTTTTATGGACAGGATTTCTAGGCGCAGCCAGGGAATGGAGGGTGTCATGCTTGGTGACCACAGGATCTCATCTCTGTTGTTTGCAGATGATGTTGTCCTGCTGGCTTCATCCAGCAATGACCTACAGCTCTTGCTGGGATGGTTTGCCGCTGAGTGTGAAGCGGCTGGGATGAGAATCAGCACCTCCAAGTCCGAATCCATGGTCCTCAGCCAGAAAAAGGTGGATTGTCCTCTCTGGGTTGGGACAGGCTCCTGCCCCAAGTGGAGGAGTTTAAGTATCTTGGGGTCTTATTCACAAGTGAGGGGGAAAATGGAGCGAGAGATTGACAGATGGATTGGAGCAGCATCTGCAGTGATGCGGACGTTGTACCGGTCTGTTGTGGTGAAGAGGGAGCTTAGTTCTAAGGCAAAACTGTCGATTTACTAGTCAATCTACGTTCCTACTCTCACCTATGGTCACGAGCTTTGGGTAATGACCGAAAGAACAAGATCGCGGATACAAGCGGTTGAAATGAGCTTTCTCCGTAGGATTGCTGGACTCACCCTCAGAGATAGGGTGAGGTGCTCAGTCATCCGGGAGAGGCTTGGAGTACAACCGCTGCTCCTCCACATTGAAAGGAGTCAGTTGAGGTGGTATGGGCATCTGATTCGGATGCCTCCTGGACGCCTCCCACTTGAGGTGTTTCGGGCACATCCCACTGGGAAGAGACCCCGGGGCAGACCCAGGACTCGGCGGAGAGACTGTCTCCCAGCTGGTCTGGGAACGCCTTGGTGTCCTCTCTGGGGAGCTGGAGCAGGTGGCTGGGGAGAGGGAAGTCTGGGCTTCTTTGCTTGAACTGCTGCCTCTGCGACCCGGACCTCCGGAAAAGCGGTAGAAGATGGATGGATGGACCTCGGATGTTCAGAGGTATTAAGTTTAAAAATGTTCAGGTCTATATTAACGTGTTTTGATAAGGGTATGGTACTGAGTGAAATAACCAGGGAAATAACTGCCAGTATTATCACAAGCAAGACACAAGTTTTAAAGTGGGATATTGGCTATAGCAGGATACCAGGTAGCCAGTCTCCTATCATGAATATTCATGCTTTTAACCCAAGATATGGCTAACAACTACGTTAAATATATTAGCTGGAACATTAATGGCTGTGAGGATCCTAGAAACAGAGGGAAGGTCCTAACCTATCTCAAACACAATAAAGTAGATATAACTTTCATTCTAGAGACCCATTTTAAGGGAGATGAGGCAGCCAAATTGAAATGGGGTTGGGTGGGCCAGGTTTTTCATAGCTCCTACTCAAGCAAGAGGAATGGTGTTTGTATTCTAACAAACAAAATTGGGTTTTGTTTTGGTCAAAGAACATAAAGATAACAAAGGCAGAATGGTCAGTATTGAGGTGATTATTAATGGGGTTGTGGCCCACGTTATCGCCAAGCTCGACATGTGCAGAGCCTGGTGCGGCGCCCACCCACTGGCGACAAATATGGCGGGTTGAAGGCTGCGCTCATTCAGTGTTTCACTCCCTCAGCCCAAGAGAGAGCAGAGCGACTCCTGGCCCTGAACGACTTGGGAGAAAGCACGCCTGTCGACCTGATGGAAGACATGCTGAGGCTGAGAGGCTCAGACGACAACGATTTCCTCTTCACCCACATTTTCCTGAGAACCCTACCGTCGGAGACGAGGGCGACCCTGGCAGGTTCACATTTTGTGGCCCAGCGGGACTTCCGCACGCTGGCCCAGGAGGCATAGCGGATTCTCAACGCCAGCAGACGGCACACGGCCACCGCAGCAGCGACAGACCTTGGCGCGACGGCCGGGAATGGCAGGGGGCCAGAGGCGGCAGACCCACCGACAACAGCGGCGGTGAAGACCAAACATCGCGGAGGAGATGACCTCTGTTTTTACCATCGCTGCTTCGCAGAGAGGGCACGCAAGTGTATACCACCGTGTCAGTTCAAGAGCTCGGGAAACGCCAGAACCGGGAGTCGGTAGCAGCCGCGGCTCTCGGTGAACAGAACAAGCTGCTCTACTTGACGGATGCACGTTCTGGGAGGCAATTCCTCGTGGACACAGGCTCCCAAGCGAGTTTCATCACGCCAACCTATGCTGACCGGCTGGCAGGCCCCGGGAGTCACGGAGCATCAGCGGCGAACGGCTCGAGCATTAAGACCTTCGGTGAAAGGACTCTGCTTCTGTCCCTGCGCGGCCGTACATATGAGTGGACTTTTATTATAGCTGCGGTGAGTTTCAACATGTTAGGTGCTGATTTTCTGTGCTCACATGGGCTGTTGGTTGATCTTCCTAATAGACGCTTGGTTAATGCACTTTCTTTTTACTCTATTCCCTGTGCAGCTCGAGTGACCCCGCCCACAGCACAAGCCAACGTCGCTACGGCAGGCGGTAAAGCCCCTTTTGCACTAGCCCGACTTAGCACGTCATGGTACAGCTCAGCATGCTTGGTAAGTCTTTGCACTAGCCTCAACACGGTTTAACAGCAGCGAATCTCAGCCCCGCTCAAGGGCAGGGTCCATTCGTGCTGAGCTGTACCGTGTTTTGACGTCAAAAACTTTGGTCGCCGCTGATTGGTCAGGTCTAAACGTTACGAAAGCGACAGTCTTCATTGAAATCTGTACGACCGCCATTTGCAATCACGGACTAACTTGGTCACGGAGTAAATACGATATTAATACAGACAGCTTTGTAGGTTTTGCGGAACTCTACACTGTGGTCCAACGAAGAGGTGCGGAGTTTTCTCTGCTTGGTGGCAGTATTACACAGTGAGGAGTGACCCGATGGCTGGACAGCATACAGCTGGACTATAGACAAGCTGAAGACAATCGTGAGAGAACCATCAATGGTGAGTGATTTGTAATAATGTGCATCTGTTTGCTTATTTATCCTGTTGGTGGTAAGCTCACTTTTTTTTGAGCCATACAGTGCTGTTCTGTGCTGGGTAAGGTTTTTTTTGCTAGTTAAATGCTAACGCTAGCGCTAGCTAGTACCAACTGTTGAATTGCACTTGTTTTCTCCTAAATATTCGCTTGTGAGAGCAAAACGATGAAATATGTTAATCCTGGTTAAAGTCCTGGTTTGTATTTTGTATTGCACTTTGGTCCTGTGCATTAAATTGTGTGCTAGAATGTGTTTCCACATGCCAGGGTTAGCCTCCCTGTTGTGGATACTGGTGAAATGGACTACAGGAGCCGAAATCTCGTCGTATTAAAATTGCTTTTTCAAACCAGTGATTTATAAAGTCATTCATATAATTTTCTGAAGCGTCAGAATAGACCCACACACCTATTCTGTGGATCCTGTGGTGCTTTTCACTCATTTCAGAAAGAGAAATCCATATATTGTATAGCTTCATTACACAGACAGTTGTAGAAGAGCTGGAAATGATGAGGCGGTTTTGTATTAAAAAAGGAGAGTCTTTAATGAACAACTCTTCTATCTTGTCTCATCTGGTGCAGAGCTTGGCAGAAGGCAAAGAGAGAGAATTCTGCTCAGCTCGCTGGTTAAATACAGGCACACATCAAAGACATGCAAAACACAAGCTGAAATCCCCCGTTATCTTAATCCCCCATTAGTCCTGTTAACTCCTCCCTTCGTCTTGGGAGGTGATGGGAAAACCTCTCCTCGCCTTAGGGGGTGAAGGTGTCAAGTCTGTTGCCATGGCGTCCTGTGACGTCATTGGTCTTCACACAGCGGTGAGATTCCTTTGTCCTTTCAGAGGTGTGAAATTCCTTTGTATATGTTGTCCCAAACATTTCCACATGCTCTAACAAATGTAGGTATGGAATATATGAGTAATATATACCACAGGCCCCCCCAAACAACTAGGAAAGGACATAGAAAGATTCACAGTCTAGGGTAATTACTAAGACATACTATGTGTTACAGCTGTTGCCACAGAAGAAACTTTCAAGCAGCCATGCTCCTAAGAGAGTTCAGTGAAAACATAACAGCATAGTATAATCATAAGTCGGTCCTAAACTGTTGCAGCACAATTAGCGAAAAACTGCGGAGTGTTGGAATCAGTCCCTGTGCTGTCTGGGTTTCAGTCTTCTCCCAAAGCTGCTGTAGGTTGGTTTAGACGTCCTGCTGGGACCTTGTTGTGAAGAATCTGCAGTGTAGGAAGGAGAGAGATTATCTGTTCCCTGCCTGGGGGCTGAGGCTTTTTCCTTGGGGGGGTCTGCCTCACCGAGGTGCTCTCGCCAACTGTGCAGGTTCGTCTCTCAACAAGAAAGCAGGTTTGAGTCTGTCAATGCTGACCGTTTCATTTCTATCCCCATAATCAAGCACAAAGTGTTTGTCACCATTTTCCAGCACTCTGTATGGGCCATCGTATACTGGGCGTAACGTTGGTTTTATGGCTTCATGCTTAACAAAAACAAACTCAGCGTTTTTTAAAGATTGAGGAACAAAAACTCGCGGAAAGGAGTGATGAACTGGACCGTGGAGAGAGTCCGGTCCGTTACTGCCTAAAAACCTTGGGACTGGGAGGTGCCCTGGTTCCGGGTTCTCCGGTAAAAATTCACCTGGGAGTCTGATAGGTTGGGCAAAGACTAATTCTGCAGGGGAAGCGTCTAAATCCTCTTTAGGTGCTGCACGCAACCCCAATAAAACCCAGGGGAGTTTGTTTACCCAATTTGTGTCCATTAATGAGGCTCTGAGGGCGGCCTTTAAGGACCTGTGAAAACGCTCGCATAACCCATTAGCCTGAGGGTGATAAGCGGTGGTGCGATGAATGGTTGCCCCTAAACTGTTGGACATGGCTGACCAGAGTTCTGAGACAAATTGAGGCCCCCTATCTGACGTGATGTCTGTTGGGACGCCGAAACGTGCCACCCAATTTGTTAGAAAAACGCGAGCGACTTCCTCCGCTGTAGTTGCTGCTAGAGGGACTGCCTCTGGCCAGCGCGTGGTGCGGTCTATCATTGTTAGCAGGTGTGTGAAACCTTGGGAGGAAGGCAGTGGCCCCACGAGGTCGACATGAATGTGGTCGAACCTTCTAGCAGGGATGGGGAAAGGCTCCAGAGGGGCTTTTGTGTGTCTGTGTACTTTGGCGCGTTGACAAGGAATGCAAGTTTTTGCCCATTCTTTTACGTTTTTACGCAGGCCTGGCCACACAAACTTTCCGGCAACCATTTTGACTGAAGCACGCACACCTGGGTGCGCGAGGTAGTGAATTGCGTCGAAAATACGGCGGCGCCAAGCAGCTGGTACTAACGGGCGAGGTCGGCCGGCTGAAACATCGCATATTGGGGGGGCACGCCTTTGTCACCGTGGGCTGGGTTTGCTCCGTGGGTTGTGGCTCTCCATGGCTCGGGGTGTCAGTTTGGAGGTCCGCGGATGCCGCTGTGGGTGTCAGTTCTCTGCAGGCGTTGACGAGCCGATAAGCCTCGTTGGCCAGTGTGCGGAAGTCCTGATGGTTGTTGCACTTCATACTGGCGAGTGTCCCTCTCATGTGTGGTGGAAGCGTGCTGAGGAAAATAAATTGGAAAAGGAAATTATCATTGTCCTCCTCCTTGAGCTGCAGCAAATCCTCCATGAGGGTCTTTGGATTACCCCCTCTGTGGCCGTAGATCGCCAGGATTTTTTCAGCTCTTTACTCCGCTGACGGGACGTAATTCGCCACGATGGTCGTCTTGAGTGTCTCATACTTGTCCCGGGCCGGTGGTCGCTGGAGCAAGCTCCGCACACACCTCGAAGTGGCAGAGTCGAGTTTGGAGACGATATGGTAGAATTTAGTATCGTCTGCCGTGATGCCCGCCAGTATGAACTGGGCTTCAGCTTGATGAAACCAAGAGGCCGGGTCTTCTCGCCAGAAATCTGGCAGCTGGACAGTGACGGCGTTAGTGCACACCATCACTGTTGTGCCCGCCGGGTGAGAGTGCCTTGCCTCGGCTCTCACGGCGGTGCTGGAGCTCGGTTGAGCCCTCTCAATTCCTTCTGCCGGGGGGAACAGCTGTCCGTATGCTCCCTCGTCTGCGTCGTTGCTGGCGTATGTAAGAGTCGCCACGGATGAGTCGCTTGAAGAATGCCTCCGGTCCATACTCGCGTCAAGGTCACCAGTGTAGAAGAGCTGGAAATGATGAGGCGGTTTTGTATTAAAAAAGGAGAGTCTTTAATGAACAACTCTTCTATCTTGTCTCATCTGGTGCAGAGCTTGGCAGAAGGCAAAGAGAGAGAATTCTGCTCAGCTCGCTGGTTAAATACAGGCACACATCAAAGACATGCAAAACACAAGCTGAAATCCCCCATTATCTTAATCCCCCATTAGTCCTGTTAACTCCTCCCTTCGTCTTGGGAGGTGATGGGAAAACCTCTCCTCGCCTTAGGGGGTGAAGGTGTCAAGTCTGTTGCCATGGCGTCCTGTGACGTCATTGGTCTTCACACGGCGGTGAGATTCCTTTGTCCTTTCAGAGGTGTGAAATTCCTTTGTATATGTTGTCCCAAACATTTCCACATGCTCTAACAAATGTAGGTATGGAATATATGAGTAATATATACCACACAGTGATATATTTATTTTAATTTTGCTGATTACGGCTTACTACCCTGAAAACCCCAAATTCTATTATGCAAAAAATTGGAATCTTACATAAAATTAACTTTAAAAAAATATTTTTTAAATAGAAATGTTGGCCGCTGAGGTGTTGGTTAATATGGGCTGTAGCCATAATCATCAATATTAAAATAAACACTTTCAATATATCACTGTTCCTGTAATGAATCTATATATGGGTTTCACTTTCTGAAATGAGTGACAAAAATATTGAATTTTTTCATGGTATTCTAATTTTAGAGATGTGCCTGTATATGTATTGAACTTGCTTGAAACTAACCATCATCCATTTCTGTCTTTTGTCTAGGCAAGACGAAATCAGCCGCCCCACAACCTACCTCGCCACTGTGGAAAGTACTGAAATCCTTTGCTTTTATAGGTAAAGTGTCAAAAGCACAATTTCCACTTAATATAAAAGGGACTGAACTGAGATTTATTTGATTGTGTGAATATGGTACATCAACTGTAAAATAAACCGCTTGTTAATGTATTTATTTTTTTGTCAGATCACTTGTGTGATCCTTTGTGAGTTATGTTCATAACTGTATGTTTTTGCGAATGTGAGATGTTCAGTTGTCAATATAATTTACTTTATATGTGTAGTTTAGTCTATCATCAATAAACTCATGAATGTATTAATTCATTCTGATGAGGCCAAAGTAAAAGCAGATGATTTTAAATGTAACACAGCCCTTGTAAAATCTACTGAAGTGCAGCTACATGAAAATTGTGGTTAGAGGAGTTATTGTTTAATTTGACCTTGTTAGATTTTTTTCCCCTTTGTTATATTATTCTATTTTCTTTTAATCTTTACTTTTAATCAATCCGAAATAAAGATTCATTCATTAATTCACATTCCACCGCTGGCTTTTAGCAACAAGTGTATTTCCAAAATAAGTTTTAAACTTGCTTTAATTAACCACCACCCATTTGTCTTTTGTCTAGGCAAGAGGGAAACTGTCACCCCAACTGGACCTTGCCTCACTATTTACAGAGATGCAGGCTGTAGATCTGTCGAACCAGGACCAGGGGCCGATCCAGTTGCTTCTCAGTGAGGCAGCGTGTGACCATTCCTGTTTTTTTTTTTTGTTTTTTTTACAGTTTGAATTTTGCACATTCTGAATAATCTGGAATTTGCTGCTGATTGTAATAAACAATTTAGTGACTTATGTGTTTGCATCATGATTTTCTCTCTTTATTTTCTATTTTGTCTGTTAAGACACCGGTGGGAAAAGAGTCAACTGTACAAAGGATTAATCGGTGACCTTGAAAATAATGGCTCATTTTTAAGAAAAAGTAACCAAAACAATTATATTAACTGAAGACTATATTGTTAGAAGACTGTACAGAAGACCCTGCATACTTTAGTGACAGTACCAGTATATGGAGGAATTCTGGGTCATATTGGCAAATGCTCTTCATCATAATGGGTTTGGGCAGGGGTGTCTAATCATGTGCCATGGAGGGTCAAGACCCTGCAGGCTTTATCTCCAACCAGTGTCTTCAACAGCAGATTCCACTGAACTTCTTCCACTGACTGATCAGTGAGATCACCTGCTGAAGAGACTGGGTAGAAGAGAGAACCTGCAGGGTCTTGGCCCCGCATGACACATGATTGGAAGCCCCCGGATTAGGTTTAATGGGATTTAACATTTTAACACAAACTGCTTTATGGTTCATAATTCTGTTGACAGACTTACACCAAACCAAAATGATTTCTCAAACTGCTGGATTATTCTTAGCTTTTTCAATATTTCAGTATTTAATTTATGCCACATGGTGGTAACCTTCACATATTAAAAAAAAAAAAAGACATCTGCAAAAACTTCAGAGGTTTATTGTCAGTGCAATTCCCAGTGCAATACGACATGAATGCATGTATAGTACATTGTTGATGCAGAGAATATATATTTCTACAGTATATGTATCTAGTAAGTATTTTCCATGTAACCTTGTGACTGCATTATTTTAATTCCTTTTAATCCTAGATCAAGTTTGTTTTGGCATAAAATGCATGATAAATGTCAAATATATCTTATTATACCTAACTCAGTAAAGTTTACTTTTTGAATATATATTTTGTGGCTAATATAGTTATTAACGTGGTGATCAAGTTGTGTCAGCTGATCATTTTTTTCTGACACCACCTCACTCAGTATTGCAGAAACAGGTACGTGCATGATGTGTCAAACTGTCAACAGTCTCCATGATTTTCAA
Source organism: Pholidichthys leucotaenia (assembly GCA_020510985.1). NCBI lineage: Eukaryota > Metazoa > Chordata > Actinopteri > Cichliformes > Pholidichthyidae > Pholidichthys > Pholidichthys leucotaenia. The sequence continues at coordinate 34,918,580 of CM035845.1, read as the reverse complement.
GCAGATCAGAGCAATTTGTTGCAAATTTGTTGCACAGGAAATAAACGTTTCTACAGACATTCTTAAGCTCTATAACCACTGATCGTTTGTGAAGCTGTGCTGACAATAGTGACAGGCTGATGACATCTGTGACAGGTCAAGTTCGCCCAGAGCGAATGAAGCAGTAATTTCCCCACAACAGAGCCATCTGAAACACACACAGCATACATATTTTAGTACCTAACAGCAATAAATTGCAGACATTAAAGTGTAGTACGACGTACTTGTAGCAAACTAGCATTAGCAAAATTAGCTTACCGTCATATATGACCTAGTTTGTATCCTCACGCCTTTGGCTCTCCCAGAAGCTGCAGAACTATTTCCAGAGTGTTTCATCTCGCTGTCTGTACCCTTGTCTAGCGGTCCTTTTTGGCGTTTATGGTGAAAAAAGCCACAGACCGAGGAGTCGCCTTGTACAGCTGGATGTGTTATGTTTTGGTTGGGTCGCGTGTTCTACGTCACGGGAGTGTGGTGCCGCCTGCTGTTATAGAAATCCCACCCACCCAAGCTCAACACGGTTATAATGCGGTTGTAGTGCGGACAAAAGCGTACCGAACCATGTTGAAGTAAATCATGCTGTACCGAAGTGTGCTGGTCTAGTGCAAAAGTGGCTTAAGTTCCACACTCTCCTCACTCAGTTTCCAGCACTCACTGTTCCCACATTTTCAGCAGCTGTCGCTAAACATGGAGTGGAGCATTTTATTACTACCGTCGGTCCCCCCGTTTTTGCAAAGGCTCTGCGCTTGGATGCAGCTAAACAGACCATAGCGCGCGAGGAGTTCGCCTACCTTGAAAAGTTGGGCATCATCCGGCATTCGAATAGCCCATGGGCTTCCCCACTCCACATGGTCCCTAAAGCTGATGGCTCGTGGCGATCTTGCGGTGATTTCCGCAGGTTGAACAACGCTACAGCGTACGACCGCTACCCAATCCCCCATATCCAGGATTTTTCCATTCATCTGGCGGGGGTGCGCATTTTTTCTAAAATAGACTTGGTCTGCGGGTACCATCAAGTCCCAGTATGCGCTGAGGACATTCCCAAAACAGCGGTAATAACTCCGTTTGGCCTTTTTGAGTTTTTGCGCATGCCGTTTGGGCTTAAAGGCGCCGCGCAGACGTTCCAACGCATGATGGACGCAGTGTTGCGCAATCTCCCTTTTGTGTTCATCTACCTGGATGACATTTTGGTAGCCAGCGCGTCCGAAGAGGAACACGAAAAACACCTCACGGCAGTTTTCCGGAGGTTAGGAGAGCACGGGTTAATAATCAACCCAGCGAAGTGTCAGTTCGGGGTGACGCAGATTGATTTTTTTGGGGGGGCACCGCGTCTCTCCAGAAGGAGCAGTTCTGCTGCCGGACAAAGTGCGCACAGTAACAAATTTTCCCCAACCACAAACGGTCAAAGCATTACAGGAGTTCTTGAGAATGGTGAATTTTTATAACTGTTTCCTCCCCGCGCAGCTCATGCAACCATTGTATGCCGCGCTAAAAAAACAAAAACCCACAAATGCAATCGAATGGTCCCCGGAGCGGGAGCGCGCATTCTCGGAGGTCAAAGCAGCCCTGGCAGACGCTGCGTTGTTGGCACATCCAGACCCAACGGCCCGCATAGCGCTCACTACTGATGCGTCAGACGTGGCCATAGGGGCGGTAGTAGAGCAGCATGTTGCCGGGGCTTGGCAGCCGCTTGCCTTTTTCAGCAGGACTTTGTGCGATGCCGAGCGAAAATACAGCGCGTTCGACAGGGAGTTGTTAGCGCTCCACTTAGCCATTCGCCACTTCCAGTTCTGGCTGGAAGGTCGTCGTTTCACCGCGTTCGTCGACCACAAGCCGCTGACTTTCGCGATGGCCAAGGTTTCGGAGCCGTGGTCGAGCCGGCAGCAGAGGCAGCTGGCTGCAATTTCAGAGTTTACTACCGATATTCAACACGTAGCGGGTAAACTTAATGCAGTGGCAGACTGTCTCTCGCGTGCCGTAACTGCTCCAGTCCGTGCAGGGGCAGATTATACTGCCATGGCCGCGGAGCAAAATAGCGGCGTGGAAGTCCGCGCGGCCCCAGTCCGCGCGGGGATAGATTATGCAGCCATGGCCGCGGATCAGGTTAGCGATGCGGACGTGTGTGTGCTCCAGTCTGGACCAACAGGGTTAAGGCTGGAGAGCAGGGTGCTGCAAGATGGTATGCCCCCTCTAATCTGCAATGTCTCCACTGGGCGACCGTGTCCGGTGGTGCCGACCGCGTGGCGCCGCCGTGTTTTTGACTCGATTCACTCTCTGGTGCACCCGGGGGTGCGTGCGTCGGTCAAAATGGTAGGAGAGAAGTTTGTGTGGCCGAACCTGCGCAAGCACATTAAGGAGTGGGCAAGAGCCTGCATGGTTTGCCAGTGAGCCAAAATACACACACACTAAAGCCCCCTTAGAGTCGTTTCACATCCCGGCCAAGAGGTTCGATCATGTGCATGTCGACCTCTTAGGGCCCCTCCCGCCGTCACAGGGGTGCACACATCTTTTGACAATGGTGGACCGCACCACACGTTGGCCTGAAGTGGTCCCACTGGCATCAACCACAGCCGAGGAGGTGGCGCGCGCGTTTTTAATGGCTTGGGTAGCGCGTTTTGGAGTTCCGTCGGATATTGCGTCCGACAGAGGCCCTCAATTTGTTTCCGAACTTTGGTCAGCGATGGCCCGCAGCCTGGGGGTAACAATCCACCGCACTACCGCGTACCACCCCCAGGCTAATGGTTTATGCGAACGTTTCCATAGGTCATTGAAAGCAGCCCTCAGAGCGTCACTTACAGATGCAAATTGGGTAAACAGACTACCGTGGGTTTTATTGGGGTTGCGTTCTGCACCTAAAGAGGACTTAAAAGCCTCCCCAGCTGAGTTGGTGTTTGCGCAGCCACTCCGGCTGCCCGGGGAGTTTCTCCCGGATAATCCTGTGCCAGAGTGCCCCCCTGCTCAGCGGTTACTGAGCGACACGGGAGCGAGCACGCTTCCTGGCCCCGTTCATCACACTTTTCCGTGCATTTTTGTACCTAAGGCTTTAAAAAATGCCGAGTTTGTTTTTGTCAGACACGATGCTCAGCGCCCAACCCTGCGACCACCTTATGATGGCCCATTTAGAGTGCTGGAAACAGGTGATAAGCATTTTTTGCTAGATTTGGGGGGCAGGAGGGAAACAATTGGCATAGACGGACTCAAACCTGCTTTTGTGATGGCTGACGAAGCTGTGCAGTTGGCGAGGGCTCCTCGACGCGGCAGACCTCCCAGGGAGCATGCCCCAGAGCCCCCACAGGGATTGACTAACAGTTCTCATCCTCAGATAGCAGATTCGCAGAAGGATGGTGCCGCGGGAGTGATAAAGCCCGCTTACAGCAAGTTCAGAAGACGGTTGAAGCCCAAGCAGCACGTGGACTGATGTTTGTGATTTTATCATGATGTGCAGACTGTGTTGTATTGTTTCATCTTCGACGTTTGGGGGGGGGGTCATGTGGCACACATATTTGAGTTGCTTAGGCTGCATATGTATATTACTGTTGCCTCACGTCTTAGAATGACCAATAAGTCTGGGTCTCCTGGGGATAACAGGAGGGTGCGAAATGTGATCTTTTGAGATGGCCTTGAGAGACTTCCTGACCACCAGGGTTTTAGGTGGAGAGGAGAAGACCTGGGGGGCGATGTATTGTGTCTTGGGATTTAAAGACAATGTGACTTTGTACTTTGATGTCCCAGGTATAAAAAGGGCAGATGTGGGAGGATGGTCCTCTTTTCTGTTTGAGAGGATGTTGGAGATACGTGAATGTTAATAAACCTGAATTGAGAAATAAACTCAGCCTCATCTTTTCACGCTCTTCACAGGGTGAAAATGGTGGTGTGCAACATATATGCACCTAATAAAGAGGACCCAATTTTTTTTTTTTTAATGAAGTGAACAAAATTTTAGGGGAAATAGAAGGCCAAATCATATTGGCAAGTGATGGATGCATTTTTGGATAGGAGTATATTCAGTGGATTGACAGCTATAAAGGATAGGGCTGCATTACATATGCTGTGTGAAGATGTGGGCTTGGTGAACATTTGGCGACTGGTAAATCCTAGGGAGAGGGAGTACATCTTCTTCTCCCATTGCCAGAAATCATACTCCAGAAGAGATTTTTTTTTTTTCCTCTCATGTCAAGTAATATTGTAAAATCTGTAATTGAGTAAAATAAATGCAATGGCCCTGTCAGATCATGCAACTATAGTGTTATGTATTGACATTGATATTAACAAGGATAGAAAAGGCAGATGGAGGTTAAATACATCACTTCTACAGGATGAAACATCTAATCTGACAATGAAAGAGGAACTCAAGTATTTAAGCTCAATTCAGGACCTACGGATTTGAGAGCCACAGAATGGGAAGCATGTAAAGCATTTATCCGGGGAAAAATCATAGGACATGCATCAAAAAAGAAAAACGAAAATAGTGGTAAAATCAAGGATCTGGAATATCAAATTAGAAAATTGGAAATGGTACTATTGTGGAGAAAGGAATAACCAGACAGAGCTTTCTGAGCAGATGAACTTTATTACCTCTCTCACATCTTCCAGAATCAGAAACATTAACCTCATGTAGTAGGGACTCTTTTATATCACAACACTCACACGTCCCTGCTACCTGAGGTCTTGCATTACAATTCACTCCCCCATGACAATTCCTTTTGTCCCCCAGCCCTTTGATCTCCATGCTCTTCCGTCAGAGGAAACCACTGCATCTCCATGCCTTTCAGTCTGAGATGAAAACCACAGCATGGGTCCCCCACACCGCCCCCCCAGAGTCTCATACTGAGTGTTAACCCTCACGTCCTCTCGGCTTCAGCCTCCGCTCATAGCTGCTGTAACTGGGGGTCTTCGGCTCCGCGGCGCTGCTGTGCCGGTGGGGGGTTCCTGGGGGTGTGTCTGTCTGTGGGGAGACAATGGGGGGGGGGACATTCAATATGCTTGTGTGACTGCTCTGATGAATCGTTTACCTGGGGAGTTCTCAGCGGGGGGGTCTTCCGCGTCGAGGCGCTTGGGCCAACACCACCTGCTCATCTGCCACAACAAAGGCGGGCTTAAGCCTGTCTATACAGATTCTCTCCCGGCGACACCCCCCCCCACCCAAGTCTAACACAAAACGTTTGCCCCCGGGTTCCAGCACTCTAAACGGGCCATCGTAGGGTGGGCGCAATGGGGGCCGGTGGGCATCGTGCCTCACAAACATGAACGCCGCATCCTTCAAGGTTTTTGGCACAAAAGCGCGAGGAAAACAGTGGTGGGCCGGGCCAGGTAGTGTCCCTGCGTCTGCGCTATGCCGTGAATGTAGGGACGGATGGGTGTTCGGTGCAGGGTTATCTGGTAAAAATTCCCCAGGGAGCCGCAGTGGCTGAGAGAAAACCAGCTCTGCTGGGGAAGCCGCCAAATCCTCTTTCGGTGCGGAATGCAATCCCAAGAAAACCCACGGCAACCGGTCCACCCAATTTGCATCCGTAAGCGAAGCCCTGAGCGCTGCTTTCAGTGACCTTTGGAAACGCTCGCATAACCCATTGGCCTGTGGGTTGTACACGGTTGTGCGATGAATTGTGATGCCCAGGCCTCCAGGCCATCGTGGACCAGAGGTCGGAAACAAACTGGGGGCCCCGATTGGACGTGATGTCTGAAGGGGTGCCAAAATGTGCCACCCATGTTGTCAAAAAAGCGTGTGCCACGTCTGCGGACGCGGTGGAAACTAGCGGTACTGCTTCTGGCCATCGTGTGGTGTGGTCCACCACTGTCAGGAGGTGCGTGAACCCCTGCGATGGGGGGGAGGGGGTCCACGAGGTCCACGTGAATGTGGTCGAACCTCTTAGCTGGGATATGGAACGACTCCAAGGGGGCCTTTGTGTGCCTGTGCACTTTGGCTCGTTGGCACGTTACGCAGGCTGCAGCCCACTCTTTCACCTGCTTGCACAGGCTCAGCCAGACGAACTTCGCTCCCACCATTTTGACCGACGTGCCCACTCCTGGATGCGCCAGGGAGTGAACTGTCTCAAAAACACGGCGGCGCCAAGTGCATGGGACCACCAGGTGCGGGCGTCCTGTGGAGACGTCACAGATTGGGGGGGGGGCGCGTCTTGCAGTACTCTGCTCTCCAGCCTTAACCCTGTTGGTCCAGACTGGAATGCGCACACGTCCGTGTCGCCAATCTGCTCTGCGGCCATGGCCGTGTAATCTATCGCATTGTAGACTGGGGCCACTAATGTGCGCAAGAGGCAGTCTGCAACCACGTTGAGCTTACCAGCCACGTGCTGAATGTCGGTTGTAAACTCCGAGATTGCGCCCAGCTGTCTCTGCTGCCGGCCTGACCATGGTTCCGAAACCTTGGCCATCGCGTACGTTAGCGGCTTGTGGTCCACGAATGCAGTGAAGGCGCCCTTCCAGCCAGAACTGGAAGTGGCATATGGCCAGGTGAAGAGTCAGTAACTCTCTGTCGAATGCGCTGTATTTACGCTCACTGTCGCGCAAAGACCTGCTAAAAAAAAAAAAAAAAAAAGCGAGCGGCTGCCAAGAACCGGCGACACATTGCTCCACAATGGCCCCTATGGCCACGTCCAAGGCGTCGATAGTGAGCGCTATCCGAGCCGCAGGGTCCGGGTGCGCCAGTAGTGCGATGTTCGACAGGGCTGTTTTAACCTCAGTACGCCTGCTCCCACTCAGGAGTCCAGTCGACTCTGTCCGCCAGTTTCCGTTTCTTGAGCACGGCATACAACAGCTGCATGAGCTGGGCTGCGCAGAGGAGGAAACGGTTATAAAAGTTAACCATCTCCAAAAACTCCTGCAGCGCCCTGACCATCTGAGGCCGGGGAAAATTCGCCACTGCGCACACCTTGTCCGGCAAGGGTATCGCTCCAGTGAGATGCGGTGTCCCAAAATCGATCCCCATCACCCCGAACTGGCATTTCGCCGGGTTGATTATTAACCCATGCTCCTGTAACCTCCAGAAAATTGTCCTGAGATGGGTTACGTGTTTGTCCTCTGACGCGCTGGCCACCAGGATGTCATCCAGGTAGATGAACACAAACGGCAGATCGCATAACACCGCATCCATCATGCGTTGGAATGTCTGTGCCACGCCTTTTAACCCGAAAGGCATGCGTAAAAACTCAAACAGAACAAACGGGGTTATTACTGCCATTTTAGGTATTTCCTCCACGCGCACCGGGATCTGGTGGTAACCCCGGACCAGGTCTATCTTAGAAAAAATACGTGCCCCGGCGAGGTGAACGGAAAAATCCTGAATATGGGGGATCGGATAGCGGTCATGCACTGTGCATGACTGTGCACTGTGGCGTTGTTTAATCTGCGGAAATGTCCGCAAGGTCGCCACGATCCCTCGGCCTTAGGAACCATATGTAGTGGGGATGCCCATGGGCTGTTTGATCGTCTGATGATGCCCAGCCTTTCCAAGTTGGCAAACTCCTTGTGCGCTATGGCCAGTTTAGCTGTGTCCAGGTGCCGAGATCGTGCGAAAACGGGCGGCCCGGTGGTGGTAATAAAGTGCTCCACCCCGTGTTTAGTGAAGGCCGCCAAAAACGTCGGGACTGTGAGTGCTGGGAACTGGGTGAGCAGTGTGTGGAACTTACCACCTGGAGCTGTGACGTTGGCTAGCGTTGTTGGCCCGGTTCCTTGAGCTGTACAGGGGAGAGAATCAAAAGACATTGCATTAATCAGGCGTCTGTTAGCAACATCGACTAGTAGTCCGTGTGCACACAAAAAATCAGCGCCTAAGATTGGGAAACTGCATGCCACTATGACGAATGTCCATTGGTATGTATGGCTGTGCAGGGATACAGTCAGTATCCTCTCACCAAAAGTCCTAATGTCTGAGCCGCTAGTTCCCGCTAGCCGGACGGTGTAGGACGGCAGGATGAGGCTCTTTTGGAAGCCGGAGTCCACGAGGAACTGTCTCCCCGAGCGTGAGTCTGTCACGTAGAGCAGCTTGCTTTCTTCACCGGCAGTTGCAGCCACTACCGACTGCCGGTCCTGGCATTTCCCGAACGCTTGAATTGGCACGGTGGCATGCATCGGTGTGCGTCCTCTCCAAAACGGCGGTGGTAGGAGCACAGCGTGTCTCTCTGGCGCTTCCTTTACCCCGCTGCCGCTACCATCGCTGGCTCCTCGTTTCCGCTGGCCATCTCGCTGGGTTCTGACACTGTTGCGTTCACTGTGAGGGCTCCGGTAGTGAGGATGATCCGCTCTGCCTCCTGGGCTAGCGCACGGTAGTCACGTGTGGCCAGCAGTGGCAAGTTGGCAAGGACCGCTCTGGCCACCGTTGGGAGGTTCCGGAGGAAACTGTGGGCAAATAGAAAATGCCCGTCATCCGTGCCCATCAACGCCAACATTTTCTTCATCAGTTCGACCGCCGACCCGTCTCCTAACTTGGAGCGTGTCAGGAGCCTCTCCGCTCTCTCGCAGTCTGAGAGCATGTAGCGCCGGGTCAGCGCAGTTTTGAGAGCCCCGTATTTGTCGCGGGCTGGGGGCTGTTGGAGCAGGCTTGCTACCTACTGAGTCGTGCAAGCGTCCAGCGCTGCAACCACATAGTAATATCTGGTGTCATCTGCCTTTATTCCCCGGAGTGCGAACTGGGCCTCGGTGTGGAGGAACCAAGACTTCGGGTCGTGCAGCCAAAAGTCTGGTAGTTTGACCGAAACGGCACACGCATTGCTGGGGCTTGCCGTCCGGGTCATCTCCGGGGTGTTCGCCTCGTGTTCCATTATTCGTCAAGGGTCACCAGTGTGGAGAAAGGAATAACCAGACCCGAGCTTTCCGAGCAGATGAACTTTATTCACTCTCTCACATCTTCCAGAATCAGAAACATTAACCTCATGTAGTAGGGACTCTCTTTTATATCACAACACTCACACGTCCCTGCTACCTGAGGTCTTGCATTACAGTTCACTCCCCCATGGCAATTCCTTTTGTCCCCCAGCCCTTTGATCTCCATCCTCTTCCGTCAGAGGAAACTACTGTATCTCCATGCCTTTCAGTCTGAGATGAATACCACAGCATGGGTCCCCCACACTATCAAGACACTTTTCAGATAAATTATATCAAGATAGGGGGATCCTGGGTTCGATCCCAGCCCCCGACCAACAGTGATCTGTGTGGAGTTTGCATGTTCTCCCAGTGTCTGCGTGGGTTTACTCTGGGATTTCTCCGGTTTCCTCCCACATGCCAAAAACATGCACGTTAGGTTAATTGGCATCAAACTGGGGATTCTAAATTGTCCTTAGGTATGACTGTGAGAGTGAATGGTTGTCTGTCTCTGTGTTGGCCCTGCGATGGACTGGCGATCTGTCCAGGGTGTACCCTGCCTCTCGCCCAAAGATGCTGGGATAGGCTCCAGCCCCCCCGCGACCCGAAAAGGATTAAGCGGAAGAAGATGGATGGATATATCAAGCTATACTGTATGTAAACTTAAATTCCAGTTGCAGGAAATCTATAATAAAAAAGTTGAATATGCCTTATTTAGGCTCAGGACAACTTTCTATGAAGAGGGTGAGAAAACAGGCACGTTGCTTAGTAGGCAACTTAAACAACAGAACTCCTACAACATGATACCAATAATTAAGAAGGGGAATACCCTGGTGTCATTCAGTAAAGAAATAAATGACGTATTTAAACAATTTTTTAGGGAACTTTATAGATCACAAGGCAGCTTAAATCCAAACATCAAATGGTTTTTTTTTCTAATGTTACTCTACCAAAATATGTGGGACTTCTAGATAATCCTGTAACAGAGGTGAAGATTAAAGGGCCTATATCATGCAAAATCGACTTTTTTTGAGCTTTTAAGCATGTTATAATGTTAATTCCTCACCAAAAACACCCCCAAAGTGGTATTTTGCTCCATTCACGCATCTGAGTATTCCTCCTCAACCCTGCTCTCTGAGCTGCTGCTCCGCCCTGTCCCTGATAATGACTGGGGCCCCACTTTCATACGTATGAACGTGGGTGAGCCGCCCACTCCAGGAAGTGCCTGTGCTGCCAGCACCGCCCCCAGGCTAACGCACACACCCGCTTTCTCCGCGCAGCAAACGGAGCGGTGATCGGCAAAACCCTTTCACTTTAGCATTGACGCTGTGAAGAAGTAGTTCCTCTCGCACCTAATCTGCTCAGTGACAACAACTGTTTGCTTTTTTACGCAAGACAATGTCTTCTAAGTGGCGTAAATGTGTCTTTGGCTGTGAGAGATTTAGGAGTTTGTTCAGCCTTCCTAAAGAAGAGCCTACTCGTCAGAAATGGTCAAAATAGACCAGAATGCAGAGGCTAAAATCATAATATTAAACGTGATTAACCATACACTACAAAAGAATAATATTATAGGCTAAAATAATAACAGGAGGCTAAAGAGTTCAACATGCTCATCCATCTTTTCTAAAGTTTACTGTAGATGTTGTTTTTGTGGGCGGAACCCAGCGACACGCTGCAGCAGCCGGCTCAGGGGTTACGTCATGAAATGGGCGGCAGCCACAAGGAGAGGCGGAGCCTCAGAGATCGAGGCATCTTACTTCCGGGCTTGTGAAAATAACTCATATTTCATACGCTGCAGCAGCCGGCTCGGGTTACGTCATGAAATGGGCGGCAGCCACAAGGAGAGGCGGAGCCTCAGAGATCGAGGCATCTTACTTCCGGGCTCGTGAAAATAACTCATATTTCATAAGAAATTTATTCTCCAGTGTACCAAAGGTACTATCACATACATGCATATAGTTTACTCTGAAAGGCTTAAAATAGCATGATATAGGCCCTTTAAGATGCCAGTATCACAAATGAAAATGGGGAAATCACCTGGCATGGACGGATTCCCTGTAGAATATTATAAATATATTGAAATACTAGCACCAAAGTTATTGGAAGTCTACAAAGAGGCATTCATATTAGGAATCCTCCCACCATCATTTAATGAAGCCTTAATATCAGTAATCCCTAAAAAAAGATAAGGACACAACAGAACAATCTAATTATAGACCTATAAGCTTATTAAATGTGGACTGCAAAATTCTTACAAAGATTCTTACTCTTCGCTTAGAGAGAGCACTCTCTAATGTAATTCATTCAGACCAAGTCGGATGTATGAAAAACCGATCTTCCACAGACCATATGAGAAGATTACACCTGATCTGGCTTAATCATTCAAACCAGGACCCGATTGTGGCCATTTCACTTGATGCCAGAAAGGCTTTTGATTGGGTGGAATGGGAATTTTTACTTTATACATTAACACAGTTCGACTTTGGACCAATTTTTAGAAATTTGATTAAGATAATATACAAAAACCCAAAGGCAGCCTTAACGACTAACGGGACGATTTTATCTTTCTTCGGCCTTTCGAGAGGTACCAGACAAGGTTGTCCGTTGTCCCCCTTACTCTTCAACATTGTACTTGAGCCACTAGCTATTGCCGTCAGATCAGACGGAAATATTAAGGGAGTGGTGGGAGGGAGGAAGGAACATAAATTATTACTGTATGTGGATGATGTTCTAACATGATGATGTTTTTTTTTTTCTTGCCTTCTGATTGTTGCTCTGAGTGTTGCTATCCCTGTGCTGTTGCAATCCTGGAATTTCCCCGTTGTGGGACTAATAAAGGCTTATCTTATCTTATCTTATCTTAACACAAATTGGAGATCCTTTGAACTCTTTACCCCATTTAATGACAACTATTCAGTCTTATTCTAAACTATCAGGATATAAAATTAACTGGACGAAATCAGAGGCCATGCCTGTTTTTAGTACATGCTATCCTAGCTCAGTGTCTGGTTTTAACTTCAAATGGGTGTCAAATGGAATGTCATATTTACCTCCACCAGGCCGCAGGCCAAGAGGTTACGTTTTTGCTGGGGTTTGTCTGTCTGTCTGTCTGTTGGTTAGCAAGATAACTCAAAAAGTTTTGGACGGATTTTGATGAAACTTTCAGGCGTTGTTGGAAATGGTACAAGGAAGAACTGATTAAATTTTGGGGATGATCCGGATCACTGTCTGGATCCAGGAATTTTTTAAAGAATTCTTTAACATTGTGAGAGAGGGCCATTTTCAACATGTGTGCAGGCGCAATGGAGGGCGCTGGTCGTCGTGTCTGACGAACATGAACTCCGCGTTCTTCAAAGTTTTAGGCACAAAAGCACGCGGAAAACAGTGGTGGCCCGGGCCCGGCAGCGTGCCTGTGTTTGCGCTACGCTGCAAAAGCTGAGACGGGCAGCTGTCCGGCACGGGATTATTTGGCAGAAATTCCCCGTGCAGCCATAGGGGCTGCACAAAAACAAGCTCTCTGCCGGGGAAGCTTCCAAATCCTCTTTTGGCGCGGAGCGCAACCCCAATAAAACCCACGGCAACCTGTCTACCCAATTTGCATCCGTCAGTGAACCCCTGAGTGCTGCTTTCAGTGATCTATGAAAACGCTCGCATAACCCATTGGCCTGTGGGTTGTATGCGGTTGTGCAATGAATTGCAATGCCTGCAGCCTGGGAGTTTGGAGATGGAGGAGATGGACACAACAGCAACACTTGAGTTTATTAACTCCGCCAAGGAGGTAATGCTTTTACTGGCATTTGTCTGTTTGTCTGTCTGTCTGTCTGTTACCAACATAAGTCAAAAAGTTATGAACGGATTTTGACGAAATTTTCAGGAAAGGTGTGTAATGGCACAGGGAACAGATGATTACATTTTGGTGATGATCTCAGAGTGCATACCTCCACCAAGGGCTTTGTTTGTATTTGTGCAGCAGGATTACACAAAAACTGCTGGATGGATTTGGATGAAATTTTCACCAGAGGTGGTTCTTGGCCTAGAGAGGAACCCATTACATTTTGGGAATGATCTGGGAATGCATACCTCAGCCAAGGCTCTTCTCACAGTGTGTCAGCCACAAAACTCCAAAACTAATGGACAGACTTGGATGCAATTTTCACCACAAGTGGCGATAGGCCTACACACAAGCCCATTACATTTTGGAGGTGATCCATGAGAAACGGAAGGAGCCTTGGCGGAGGTATGCGCTCTATGAGTGCTTTTCTAGTTAGGTATAAAGTTAAGCCAGAATATTGAAGATGTCCCCAGTTTGAATCTCAAGCCTATATTACAGAAAATTAAAAGCAAGTTAGATAAGTGGGGGAAATTAAAACTCTCATTATGGGGCAAGATCAAAATTATATAACTATGATGTTGCCAATTGCTATACCATCACGGTTTTTTAAACAATATGACTCCATAATTAAGGAATTTCTATGGGAGGGAAAGAGACCAACGATCGCAATGAATGAATAAATTGTGTTGGCCAAAAGATAAAGGAGGCCTGGGGTTACCAAACCTGAGGCTATATCATATCTTATTTGGAATTACCAAATTAGCCAAACACTTTAGCAGACACAGTTTTTTGTGTCATATGTCCTTTTGCTTGCTAGATCGCAATGCAGTTCGCAATACCTGCATTTGGGTTTTCCATTCAGAGTTTACCTTCTCCTAGAGGGCTTGCCGTCCGGGGCTATAGGGCACCACCTACCCAGGGTGCATGCTGGCTGTTGGCTCACTAGGAGCTCATCCGCCCTTTAACAGGTCTTGTTTTTAGTCCTGCAGGGTGACATGCCACCCTCCTCACCAGTATGCACTGGTGGGGTTGCCGGTTTAGATGCCGACCACCCATCTATGCAGCAGGTTGTACTGGGTTACCATGTTACCAGTAGCAGATTCATTAACTCTGAAAAGCAGTAAACCTGGTAGGGCTTTACTGCAATGAAAGCAAAACAGAGTTCATTTCTACAACACTGAACTGTAGCCTGCTTTCACTGGCTGGCACAAACATCACCCAAGTCGAAGACTTCAAATACCTTGGCTCGTATATTAATGGACTCTCAAAAGGATATGAAGTCTCGTAAAGCTCTAGCATGGGCAGCGTGTAATAAGCTTAATAAGATATGGCATTCGACTCTCAACAACCAAAAGAAAATTCATGTATTCTGGATGCTGATAGGGCCAATTTTGCTCTGGCTCGGAGACGTGGACTCTTAACTGCATGTCAAGAAAAACGTCTGGACGGGACATATACGAACTTACTGAGGCATATACAAAATATCCATTGGTCCAAGCATGCCACTCTCGAGCGTATATATGGTGACATCCCACCCCTCTCTGAGGCTCACCAAACAGAGACTCAGATTTGCTGGCCATTGCCATCGGGCCACCAGGGAGATTATACACTCCCTGCTCCTTGGGAAGCCTATTGGCCTAGTCCAGTCCCGGAAACTTACATTCCCAGAGGTACTATCGAGGGACTCAGGGATAGTGAGAGAGGACTTGGCGACAGCCATGGAAAATCGCACGGTGTGGCAGCAAGTTGTTCAGTGTGCCCCGACCCTTCAGGCCGCTACATGATGATGATGATGAGCAGACACAGTAAACTGGATTGGGTTGACATTGAAGTCGAAATGTGCCCTCCATTTACTCCTATAGATAGTTTTTCTCAGTCTCAACATAGACCCCTGAACCCTATCTTATCTCATTCAAAAGAGGTCTGGATCAGAATACATAGGATGTTAAAGATCCCACACCTTAGCCAATCCTACTCATCTCTAATGCAGCAATTATTATTGGAAAAACACCATTATACTGGAAAAAGTGGCACCTTGGTGGCATACGCCAGGTGAATGACCTATACCAAGATGGTGTGCTCATGTATTATACAGATTTGCTCAAGTGACCTTTCCCTTGACCTTTCCCTGCCTTTTGGAAGCATCTCTGTATAAGTACTGTAATCCCATCATAGATTTTTTTTTTTTAATTTCCATTGAAATGTCTTCATCCATCTGCCTTCTACAGACTAATTAACGGTCTACTTAGTAACAGATGTGACAGCTTGAGAGGAATATGGCAGAAAGACCTGGAATGTACAATGAGTGAAGATCTTGTCAGATAGTGGGAAATATGTAAGGGAAGCCAGAAGTAAACTTACCAGTATAAAACAATGCATAGGTACTATTGGACACCAACCAGACTGCATAGGATGGGTCTGTTAATAATCTATGTTGGAAATGTAAGAAAGAAAAAGGAACTTGTTTACATTGTTTGGGATTGCCCAATTGTTCAGCCTTTTCGAACTAAAACTCTCAGACATATGGGTGAGTGGTTGGGCAAGACGCTCCCAATATCACCGAGAATGTGTCTACTTGGAGACAAATCCCAAGTACTTAATTTATCAAAAGAAGAATTTTCAGTGGTCATGACTGGACTAACTACAGCAGCCAGAACAATACTTTATCACTGGAGATCAGTTAAACCCCCAAGAATGGAAGAGTGGGTTAACTACATGATAAAGACTGCTTCATATGAGTCCATGTTAAATAGGCGGACTGATGGAAAACACACTAGAGGACCAATATGGGAGACTTTTGGAATTATATCTCTTTGGCTAACAACTCAATCCCTGAATGAAGGCCTGTCTTTCTCTCTTTCCCTGATTGTTCTCTCAAGTTGATTGCCTTCCCTCACTGGTATGGTTATCCTTGTTTTGTAATCAGCCATATTTTTATTTATTTACTCTTCTTGGAGACTGATGTGTTTGTTACCTGGAAGATTAGTATGTGTTGTGCCAGCCTGTATAAAGTCAATAAAAACTTAAATTACGAAGAGTGCCATCTGCTGAGTGTCAGAACTGCATCTGAGTAGAAGACCTGAAAAAGCCTCAATACTCGGAGGTTGTGCTACACTTTTTTTTATCTATCATTTTCTCAGACAGGCTTGTAAAAATTCTGTTAATCTGTTATGTCATTTTAATTGACTAATTAGATCACCCTCTGTGTAATTTGCCAAATGATGGACAGCTTTCAGAATTTTTAGTCATTGCTGGAAAAAATTCTGTCGAAGGGCAATCTTCAGTGAAGGAAACCTCAGAGATATATGTAGAGGGAGATGGGGAAATCTGTTGTGGAACATCGGGGAACTTGCTGGTGTTTCTGCAACTGGGGAGCATTATTAAATGGAGTGTTTAAAGATTTTTATTAAAAAAAAAAAAGCAGCATTTCAACATTGCATGGTTTCGGTCTGCTCCTCTTGTGGCTTACTACCGCTCTTGTGGCACTGACGTTGCTGGCATGTGGAGATACTTTTTTATCATCTTGTAAAGGTTTGAATATATGGTTTTGCATGTTGCCCAGTAACAGAGTGGGTTTTCTCCTCTGAAGAGCTAGGGCTCAGATAAATGATGTCGAACTTCCACTGTGGCATCTGCTGTTGCACTTTGAGAGTGCTGTTTCACCTAAACCAAAATAAAAACAAATGTAATTGGCCACCTCGATTCCGTGAAAAATGAGAAAGCTGCTCCCATGACAGCAGTGAGGTGGATTAAGGTTGTTGAATGTTGTAAATCGTGGCGAAATTTGGATGGACGGATTGTAGTGCCTGGAAGGTCCTAAATTCGGACCAAATTATTACCAAATTATATTTTACATATTGTGTATTTTCCTTGTACATGTACATACATTTGCATTTTTATTCCACGGGCCAAAATGGCATGGCTAGATTTTTTTTTTTTCAACTAGCTTATCATGAATTGTTCAGTGGAGGTAGTTTGTTTTTAGTTGATCTCTAATGAACTACATGAATCATTGCAAGCACATGTACATGTAATTTGAAATCATTTTGGGAGATCACTTTGCTGTAGGGAGACAACATGGAGACAGTTATTGATTTAATAGTGTCTGCCCCTTAAATACAAAAAGCATGGAAAGCTCGATGGTGATGATGAAGATAAACAGTGAGGAAATATTTAAAAATGAACATTCATATTATTTATTCGGTTGCTTTGGTGTCTGGGTAAAAAATAAAAATCAAGAAATTTTAATGCCATTACATGTAACATGTTGATATTGAAGGGGAAAGGAATGTTTTCATAAACCAAGTCAACTGGAAAGCACGAATTCAGCGATAGCTACCGGTCCCTAGATTCCTTTAGGGAGCGGCAACCAGTCTATGTTGAGTCCTTAGGACACGGAGCCAGTCTATCTATGCTAATGCCACACACAGAGTTGACTCGGGGCGGCGATTCGTATGTGGCAGACCGACCCAATTAGGTGGAAAAAGCATTTTATTTGCCCGTCACTATCTGCCTTGCTGGTTTCCGCAGCAGGGGACGCCATGTTTACTCGTTGCTTGGAGAGGAAAGCTGATCAGTGATTGGTCCAGACGGATCACGTGGCGATCATCTTCGCGTTGAAAAAATTGTAAATGTTAAATTTTTTCTCGAGTTAGATTTCGTTTTTCTGCATATTTTTCGAGGTGAACTATGTGAATTGTTCTTCAATATATTTTTTACAACATTACTGTGTGAAGATCATTTAGACCGATTTCACTGGAACGAGAATTTATTTCTGGGTATATTTCTCGCGTTCAACTGAACGACTACAGTGATTTTTAACATGTTGACAGATGTGCTGACCTGTTACATCTTATTCTGTGAGGACGCTGTTACTCCCACCCACCATATAATAATGCACCCAAACAATAAGAAATGGGTTACAAGGGACATGAAAATCTGTCTGGTCCAAAAGAAAAAAGCTTTCCTACAAGGAGACAAGCTGAGGGTGAAGGAACTGCAGAAAGATTTTGGGAGGATGGCGAAGCTGGCTAAAATAAATTATAAGAATAAGGTGGAGCAGAAATTAACATCAGGAAGTGCGAGAGAGGCGTGGCAGGGTCTAAACATCATGATGGGCAGAGCTCCAAAACCTGCCATGGTCAGCTGCCCAGACCCAACTTCCTTTGCAGAACAGCGTAACACCTTCTTCACCCGTTTTAATACCAGCAGCACACCGACCACCTGGACCTTCCCACCTTCCATTTCCCCCCCATGAACCCCTTATCACTGAGGAGCAACTTGTGACGTCCATCCTACATAGGGTCAACCAACACAAAGCCGCTGGTCCTGATAGGCTCAGAGGCAGAATCCTCAAGGAATGTTCCATTCAGCTAGGTGGAGTCCTCACCAGACTTTTTCAGCATCTCTTGGATTCTGGATGTGTCCCTGATCAGTGGAAGGAATCTACCATCATTCCAATCCCCAAAAAGACTCACCCTAAGGACC
Source organism: Pholidichthys leucotaenia (assembly GCA_020510985.1). NCBI lineage: Eukaryota > Metazoa > Chordata > Actinopteri > Cichliformes > Pholidichthyidae > Pholidichthys > Pholidichthys leucotaenia. The sequence goes on along the minus strand of CM035845.1, from coordinate 34,900,411 downwards.
TGAAAGACTACAGACCAGTGGCCCTGACCTCTGTGCTTTGTAAATGTATGGAGCGAGTGGTGTGTGACTTTTTGACCAACATGTTGTCACACAAATTGGATCCCCTCCAGTTTGCCTATAAGGCAAAACGGTGTGTAGAGGATGCATGTCTTACACTTCTAGACACTGTCACTAAACAAATGGATTCTTCACACTCACACACACGGATTTTGTTTATGGACTTTTCTTCTGCTTTTAACACTGTACACACAGGTACCTTGCTACATCACTTGACAGACCTCCAGGTTCACCCAACATTGATTTTATGGATTCACAGTTTTTTATATGACAGGCCACAACAAGTGTTTTTAAATGGTTTTACATCTAGCAAGTTGATTTTAAACACAGGTCTTCCTCAAGGTTGTGTTTTATCTCCGGTTCTGTTCTCTGTATACACAAATAACATCTCCTGTGACAGTGAAGGAATGACTCTTTTTAAATATGCAGATGACATGGCCTTGGTGGCCCATCTGACAGACAGTACTGCATTGACCCACTATCAGCAGGCAGTCAATGATCTAGTTCAGATTTTTAATCAAAACTCTCTGGAGTTAAACACCACAAAGACTAAGGAGTTGTGCTGTGGGAACAAAGAGAAACTTTCAACTACTCTTTTTACACCTCTCAGTATCCAGGGTCAGGCTATTGCACAAGTTCAAGTTTTTAAATACTTGGGAATAGAGATGGACTGTAGTCTGTCTTTTGCACACCATGTTGACTCTGTTTATAAAAAAGCACAACGCCTCCACCTGTTGAGGAAACTGAGGACTTTTAATGTCAGTAGACACATTTTAACTCTGGTTTACACTTCATTAATTGAATCCATCCTTTCGTTTAACATTTCATCCTGGTACAGCTCCCTTTTCATTAAGCACAAAACAAAGCTTTCCCGTATAGTTAATCAGGCTAGCAAAATCATTGGCTCACCACAGACACTGTTGTCTGAACTGTGTCAGCGCTCTGTGATCAGGAAAGCCACCCTGATCACAGAGGACCCATCTCACCCCCTCCATCACTCTTTTCAGTTACTGCCATCAGGCAGACGATATAAAGTTCTATTGGCCCATAAAAACATTTACAAGAAATCATTTATTCCTTCTGCAGTAACAATCCTAAACAAAATCAAATAGTTATCATAGCTATCAATATTATCAATATTAGTTATCAGTATTTGTCTATTAATCACTATTAATTTTTAATAGTTATTAATATTTTCTGCCACATGATTTTATTTGCTGTTTCCTTTTTAACCATGTTCACTTTTTTAAACTGTTTTAATCCTGTGAGTTTGAACATGTTTATGAGAGTGCTGAATGTGTAATATTGTTGTAGCCGTGTCGAAGAAGAATTTCTGTCACTGACTGGGACAGACAAAGTTCTCTATTGGTCGATCGATCGAAGAAGAATTTCTGTCACTGACTGGGACAGACAATAAAGTTATCGATCGATTGATTGATTGATCGATCGATCGATCGCAGTGCCAAAGGCATGCTTTAGGAGAGCAACAAAGAATATCCCAAAGAGTGTGGGAGCAAGGACACAGCCTTGTTTGACGCCACAGCAGATGCTGAAGGGGTCAGAGGAACTCCCACTGAACTGTACAGTCCCTTTCATGTCTGAGAGAAAAGACTCGATCATGCTCAGCAGCTTTGGTGGGCAGCCTATCTTTGGGAGAATCTTGAACAGGCCGTCTCTGCTGATGAGGTTGAACGCCTTGGTGAGATCTGTGAAGTTGACATACAGGGACATCTGCTGTTCTCTGCACTTCTCCTGGAGTTGGCGGCGGGAGAAGACCATGTCTACCGTCTACTGCCCAAAGGGCATGACAAGGTACTCAAACTGCCCCATATGTGTTTTAAAAGCAGTCTCCCATGCGTATGCGAACTTGATGGTATGCGTTACAGAGCAAGTTTGGTGAACACACACACACACGCACGCTGAAGCAGCTCAAAAGCCGAACTGATAAGCAGCAATGGATATTTATCTTTGATGGTGATCGCATTCAGCTCACGATAATCAATACATGGTTGCAGTGACCCATCTTTCTTCCCTACAAAAATGAACCTGGCGCCAAGAGGAGCAGAAAACAGACGAATAAGACCGGCACTCAGGGAGTCTTTGATGTAGCTCTCCATTGCCTCCCTCTCCAGCCCAGACAAACTGTAGAGCCGACTGGATGGCAGCCGCGTGCCCGGAAGGAGGTCAATAGCACAGTCATGGGGCTGATGAGGTGGCAAAGAGAGGGCCCTGTACTTAATAAAGACCTCTACAAGGTCATGATAGACCTCGGGCACAAGACTTGAGATCCGGCGGCTCGACTGGAGGGGAGGAGATAAGGGAGAGTGGGCGAGCACGCGGCCGAACGGAGGCACAACGAAAGACAAAAAAGGACTCCACGAAGAAATGGAGCCTTGATCCCAGTTAATGATTGGATTATGTTTGCGAAGCCACAGATACCCCAAAATCACCGGTGTAGATGAATGAGGTAGAACAAAAAACTGGATAGTCTCACGGTGGTTACCAGACAAAATTACAGAAATGGGCTTGATTTATAGGGTAACCACGGTGAGTCTACAGCTACAAAGGGCTGAGACATTTAAAGGTGTCGGGAGGTTCCTGGTGGGAATCTTAAATTTTTGAACCAGACCCTGTAGGATGAAGTTTTGCTCAGCTCCGGAATCAATGAGAGCTGAGGTTTTGCACTTGGGCCCCCAGCAACTGAATGAGGTCTGGGAGTGTGAAACTGTTAGGAGGATTTGGAGAAGAAACCTTCTGCTCCCTCATGCGTTCACGGTACCAATTATCCAGGGCTACGGCCTGCGCAATTACTTCATCCAGAGAGGAGGGATTAGCGTGCCAGTTCATCGCGGAGGTTGTCATTAAGACTCCAAAGGACAGCACTGCGTAGAACGTCATTCCGTGCAGAGTCTGCCGCGGCCACCCGGAACTCGACCGAGACATCGGTGACCGACAGACTCCCCTGCCGGAGTCCCATCAACTGGCTAGCGATATTACCCTCACTCTCCGTATGGTCGAATGCCCGGGTGAATTCCTGCACAAACCGATCGTATGGGCCCCTCTGGATTACTTAAGATGGACTGAACCCACTTAAGCACCCGGTCTCGGAGTAACAGGGTCATGAATTGGATTTTTGACAAATTGTCCTTATATTCCCCCGCCACCTGCTGAAAATAAAGCTGACAGTGGAACAGGAACCCTTTACGTCCCCCACCTCTCCTGTGTATGGGGCAGGAAAGGGGATAGAAATGGTTCGGGAGATGGGAGGAGCTGTCGGAGCAGCAGGTGTAAGGGGAGACGCCACACCAGGAAGTCGACACAGATGTTCGGTAACTGTGGCCAATTGCTGAGTGATAGTTTGGAGTTGCTCAGACAAAAACATGACTTGGCGCTCCGTGGCATCCAAACGGGAGAGTGCTGACTGCTCAACCGGTGACGCGCCCACTGAGCCTCGATCCTGGCTGGACCATTCTGTCTTGACTAAATACCCAGAGGCTTAAATGCAGAACAAGCAACACCGGATGAACACTCAGACTCAGGTGGCACAATTTATCAAACACAAAATACACAACAACGCAAACTTGACGTATACACAAAACACCAGATGAACACTCAGACTCGTGGAAATGTTTAACACAATTTATTAAACACAAAATACACAACACAAACTTAATGAATACAAAAAACAGTACAAGTAGACAAAAACGCAAAGCAACGCAAACTTGAACATAAACACCAGTGGGTGCGCTGGAGCAGCACACAGCCTGCAACAGAGGAAAAATGATTGTCAGGAATAGCAAAAACAGAATATCAAGAGGGAAGACGAGAGACTCACAACACAAGCAGAGGGCCTGGCTGTGGACTCCAGCATGAGGTGGTGAGAACTGGTGAAGAGATGACCGGTGGGAAGATGACAGGATGAAGAGGATGAATGGGTAGACCTGCGTGGAGGAGGAGATGAGTGGTTCAGGTGAGCGTGCACAGCCCTGGAGACACACCGCTGAGATGGCAGCAAACCTGAGGAGAAGATACCCAAAGTAAGACAACTGAGGAGGATTAACACCAAATAACATAAACAGTTGCTTAGAGGCAGCAATACCCAATGATCAGCATTCACAAACTGGATCTTTTATGTGCTGGTAAACCAGGAAGCAGCAGGTGTGTCCAATCATGCAGATGCACTGATGAGCTCTGGACCCAGGAAACGGATAGAAAGAAAACACACAGGAGGGGAGGGGGAGCACGCTCACCTGATCATCACAATCAACAGTGAGGATCTTGGTTTATAAGCATATATGAATCCAATAAGGACAGCAGTTTCTGGGCCTTTGTGTCCATCAAATATTGTAGTGGCAACCAAAACCCAAAAAATTGCCACTTGATGAGAGTGGGAGGCTTTTCCAACACGTGTTGCATGAAAGGTTTCTTTCAAAGGGTTCAAAGTTTTAAAAGATCCATGAGGTCAAATACCGGTTTAGCAGAGAGCTGAGGAGAGCTAAATCTGTGTATTCTGAGAGACTCCAGCAGCAGTTCACTGCTAACGACTCTGCTTCTGTGTGGAGAGGACTGAGGCAAATCACCAACTATCGGCCTCAGGCTTCTAAAGGTCAGGATGACAAAGCCCTTTGTCAAAGACTGTCCCAACATTATGCCCATTTTGACACCTCGTCAGCTGTGTCCATCTCCCCCCCTCCCCCCAGTGCCACTGCCTCCACGGTCCCCACTTCGTCAAAGGCGCCCCCCCCTCCTCCCCCCTGCCCTTGTCATCAGTGAGCAGGACGTGCACAGACAGTTCTCCAGACTGAACCCGCGCAAGGCCCCCGGTCCGGACGGCGTGTCTCCCTCCACCCTGAGACACTGTGCGGAAGAGCTGACTCCTGTCTTCACAGACATTTTTAACACCTCCCTGAAGTTATGCCACGTGCCGACCTGCCTCAAAACCTCCACCATCATCCCTGTCCCCAAGAAGCCACGGATCACTGGACTTAACGACTACAGACCTGTAGCGCTCACCTCTGTAGTCATGAAGTCCTTTGAGCGCCTGGTCCTGCCCCACCTCAAGTCCATCACCACTCCCCTCCTGGACCCGCTGCAGTTTGCCTACCGAGCCAACAGGTCTGTGGACGACGCAGTCAACCTGGCCCTCCACTCCATCCTGCAGCACCTGGACTCCCCGGGAACCTACGCCAGGATCCTGTTTGTGGACTTCAGCTCTGCATTCAACACCATCCGCCCCGCTCTGCTCCGGGACAAGCTGTCCCTGCTCAACGTGCCTGACTCCCACTGCAGGTGGATCACTGACTTCCTGACGGACCGGAGGCAGCATGTGCGGCTGGGAAAGACTGTCTCAGACTCTGTTAGCATCAGCACCGGATCACCCCAAGGCTGTGTACTTTCCCCCCTACTCTTCTCCCTTTATACCAACTCCTGCACCTCCAGCCACCAGTCTGTCAAGCTGATCAAGTTTGCGGACGACACCACCCTCATCGGGCTCATCTCCAATGGCGACGAATCCGTCTACAGGAGAGAGGTGGCCCAGCTGGCATCCTGGTGCAGCCACAACAATCTGCAGCTGAACGCTCTGAAGACAGTGGAGATGATCGTGGACTTAAGGAAAGTCACAACCCCTCTGCCCCCCCTCACCCTCACAGGCTCTCCCATCACCACTGCAGATTCCTTCCACTTCCTGGGCACCACCATCACCCGGGACCTCAAGTGGGAGCTGACCATCAGCTCCCTCATCAAAAAGGCCCAGCAGAGGATGTTCTTCCTGCGGCAACTGAGGAAGCTCAAGCTACCCACCAAGATGTTGGTGCAGTTCTACACGGCCATCATCGAGTCCATCCTCACCACCTCCATAACCGTGTGATACGCAGGAGCCACTGCCAGGGACAGACTAAGGCTGCAGCGCATCGTGCGCGCTGCTGAGAAGGTGATCGGCTGCAAGCTCCCATCCCTCCAGGATCTGTACATCTCCAGGACCCGGAGGCGTGCAGGCCGGATCACAGCCGATCCTTCACACCCTGGTCACGTACTGTTTGCCCCCCCTCCCCTCAGGTAGAAGACTTCAGTCCATTCAGACTAAAACCTCCCGTCACATGAACAGCTTCTTCCCCTCTGCCATCAGACTGCTGAACACTATGTGGCTTATTAGACTCTCGTGCACTACGTACAGCAGCTCAACCAGACTCATGTCAATCATCACTGTTTTCTTTTTGCATTACCGACTGCACTATGTGATACTCCACAATATCTGCTGCTCGCTAATATATTTAAAATTGCTTGACTAGTATTACTCATTCATATTCTACATTTTATTGCATGTATAGTTTTTTTATTTCTATCTTCTATTTTTATCATGTTTAATGTTGCAGCATTGCACCAAGACAAATTCTTAGTTTGTGTACTACATGAACAATGGCAATAAATCTGATTCTGATTCTTTATTTATTTCCATTAAAAATGGTGTCCAATCCATAAAAAACGAGCTCATAATGCCAAAAAAACTACAAAAGTGCACCATCCAATAAAAACCCACTTATCTCACACAACCACTGTTGAAAAACTGTGCAGCTTCCCTGGTCTACAATCCCATGCCCACTGATGCACCGTGAGTTGTGTATGTAGCTTCTGCAGTGAGCGATTGCCCAACTATGCCCAGGTGTGCAGGTGACATGCAGCCATTCACACCCAAGCGCACACACAGCACGGATCTAATTGGCTACAGCACACCGGCCCCCAATTGTTAATGTATAATAACATAACAATTCAACCCAAAAATCATCATCATAGCGGTCTGTCGTGGGCGACAATGCCTTCCGCCTTCCGCTGCCAGGAACTCCTGTCTATATCCAACTTCAAGTTTCTTTTTACAGTGTCTTTAAATCTGAGCCTTGGTCTACCCTGATTGCGTTTGCCCTCGCATAACTGTGAGTAGAGTAACTGCCGAGGGAGACGCTGGTGGTCCATCCTCTCAACATGTCCGAGCCATCTCAGGTTCATCTGTATTAGCATGTCCTCCATTGATGGTAGACCAGCTCGTTTCAACACTTCTACAGTGGGGCAAAAAAGTATTTAGTCAGCCACCAATTGTGCAAGTTCTCCCACTTAAAAGATGAGAGAGGTCTCCAATTTTCATCATAGGTATACCTCAACTATGAGAGACAAATGAGGAAAAAAAAATCCAGAAAATCACATTGAAGGATTTTTAATGAATTAATTTGTAAATTCCTTGGCAAAATAAGTATTTGGTCACCTACAAACAAGCAAGATTTCTGGCTCTCACAGACCTGTAACTTCTTCTTTAAGAGGCTCCTCTGTCCTCCACTCATTACCTGTATTAATGGCACCTGTTTGAACTCATTATCAGTATAAAAGACACCTGTCCACAACCTCAAACAGTCAGACTCCAAACTCCACTATGGCCAAGACCAAAGAGCTGTCAAAGGACACCAGAAACAAAACTGTAGACCTGCACCAGGCTGGGAAGACTGAATCTGCAATAGGTAAGCAGCTTGGTGTGAAGAAATCAACTGTGGGAGCAATTATTAGAAAATGGAAGACATACAAGACCACTGATAATCTCCTTCGATCTGGGGATCCACGGAAGATCTCACCCCGTGAGGTCAAAATGATCACGAGCACGGTGAGCAAAAATCCCAGAACCACACGGGGGGACCTAGTGAATGACCTGCAGAGAGCTGGGACCAAAGTAACAAAGGCTACATCAGTAACACACTACGCCGCCAAGGGCTCAAATCCTGCAGTGCCAGACGTGTCCCCCTGCTTAAGCCAGTACATGTCCAGGCCCGTCTGAAGTTTGCTAGAGAGCATTTGGATGATCCATAAGAGTATTGGGAGAATGTCATATGGTCAGATGAAACCAAAATAGAACTTTTTGGTAAAAACTCAACTTGTCGTGTTTGGAGGAGAAAGAATACTATACCTACTGTGAAGCATGGGGGTGAAAACATCATACTTTGGGGCTGTTTTTCTGCAAAGAGACCAGGATGACTGATCCGTGTAAAGGAAAGAATGAATGGGGCCATGTATCGTGAGATTTTTTTTTTTTTATTTAAGTTTTTGTAAAGGGTATACAGGTCGTTACAGCAATGCAGTGTTTACATTTTCATCACGTTCCCTTATTTTCTGATATCTGACAACATTGGAAGATTAATTCTTACAACACCCCTTATTTTTTTTTTTTTTTAAAGTGAAAGAAAAAGTGAAATTAAAGAGAAAAAAAAACAAAACAAAAAACAAAAAAAACCAAACAAACCAGTAAAAAACAAACAAAAAGAAAAAGTAAGTAAATAAAGATAAAAGAGCATCTGAGTAGCATTGGAACAAAGAGCAGAACCATTATTGAAATGGTATTTGTCAAAGATTAGATCTAATGGAAGACACATATGCGGTCCAGGGTTGCCAAAAGTTCATGAACCCATCCATGTCCTGTCTCAGTGCGAATGTCAACTTTTCCATCGAGTAAATGTCTTGGATCACGTTAGTCCAATCTTCAGGTGTAGGACAGTCCTTCAACATCCATTTTTTAGTTAGAGCTTTTTTGCTTGCCAATATTAAAACATTGAATAAGTATTTTTCTCCTCGTCTTTCCAGTGAGTCCGGTAGTAAACCCAAATACAAAGTTACAAAAGAAAAGGGAACTGTAATTTTGAATATTTTCCCCAATATTGTCTGTACATTGGTCCAATATTGGTGGATAACTGGGCATGACCAAAACACATGAAAATGATTTGCAGTCTTTTCACCACACAAGCGCCAACAGTTCAATCCCTTATGGGTAAATTTGATTTGTGCAGGTGTTCTGAAAAATCTTGCCAAGTTTTTCCATCCAAATTCTCTCCACTGCAGGGATGAGGTACTTTTCCATTGCTGTTTATTTAGCTTTTCCCATATTTCCAGATGTAAAGTGAAATTCCCCTCTTTTTCCCATCTCTCTTTTATATAAGATGTGTTGTCTCCTTTTAAGTCTTGAAGACCTTGGTATATTTTAGAAATGTATCTGATCCCTGGGATCCCTTTATATGCCATTAAGAAGACCTTCAGAACACCTGACTGGGCCCTTTCCAAAACCTCCTTTTTAAGTATATTGTTTATGTGGTGTCTAAGCTGGAAGAACCTGTAAAGGTCTTGATTTATTAGGCCTTGTTTTTTCAAATCTTCAAAACTTCTTAAGATTTGCCCTTTAAAAAAATCGTAATATTTTATCAGCCCCTTCTCCTTCCACTTTTTAAATCTGGTGTCTGTTTTATTAGGAGTAAAGTCCTGATCATAGGCGATCCATTGCAGAAGTCGATAGGGCTCTTTAGTTTGATTCTCTCTGACTATCTTAAACCAAATTTTTAGCGGGGTCTCTATCCACGGGTTAGTGTTATTCAAAAGCTTAGGTAAGACATTGTTCCCTATTATCGCCTGTAGGGGGATGTCACTTGTTATTTGGCATTCGATCTCCTTCCATTGTGCAGAGTAGACTGGGTTACATATCTCTACTAAAGTTTTAATTTGTGCGGCTTTAAAGTAGTCCCTGATATTTGGCAGCGCGAGCCCACCTTTGTCTTTGTTTAGCTGTAGGGTTCTATATCTGATTCTAGGTCTCTTGCCCTGCCATATGAATCTTGAGATCCTTCTGTCCAGCTCCTGCCATGTTTTTTTGGGAGGTTCTACCGGTATTGTTTGGAAAAGGTATAGAAGACGTGGAAGTATATTCATTTTGACTGCTTCAATTCTTTGTGCAATACCCAAGAATGGTATCATATTCCATCTTGCTAGGTCAGATTTTATTTTTGTCACCAGTGGATCATAGTTTAGTGATATAATTTTGTTGAGTTGTTTCGGGATATTGACCCCCAGATATTTCATAGATTCCGACTCCCAGTTAGTTTTGAGTTTGCTTAGTGAATAATGATTTGGGTCATAGTTGAATGTTAAAACTTGGGTTTTATGCATATTTAATTTGTACCCCGATAAATCTCCATACTCTGAAAAAACTGAGGTTAGTTCTGGTAAAGAAGTGTCCGGCTGCCCTAGGTATATTAAAATGTCATCAGCAAAGAGTGCTATTTTATGTTCCTTCTGACCAAGTGTAATACCTTGAATTTTTTGGTTTTGTCTTATCCATTGGCTCAGAGGTTCTATGAAGATTGCAAAGAGCAGTGGAGACAGGGGGCAGCCCTGACGACATCCTCTTTCCAGTTCAAAAGATGATGATAAATTACCGTTAATCCTTATTTTAGCTGTTGGTTTTTTATATAATGCCTGTATAGTTCTAATGAAGTTGTTATGAAAATTGAAACTGGATAAGATTCTGTATAGAAAAGACCAGTCAACCGAATCGAATGCTTTTTCAGCATCTAATCCTAATATGACTGCATTTAAGTTATATTTTTTTATATGATGAATTATGTGTAAAGTGCGTCGAATGTTGTCTTGTGTCTGTCTTTGTCTTATAAAACCTGTTTGGTCTAAATGAATTAGGTCTGTCAGTATATTCTCTAACCTTTTGGCAAGGATAATGGTAAAAAGCTTATAGTCCTGATTTAGTACACTGATTGGTCTGTAGTTGGAGCACTCTAGTTTATCCTTTTCAGGTTTAGGTATAACTGCAATGACCCCTTCTCTCCAGGAGGGGGGGATTTCCCCTGTGTGGAGGACATAATTAAATGTTTTCAGGAGGAGAGGAGATAGTTGCTGTTTAAAGGTTTTGTACCACTCTGCTGTATAGCCATCAGCTCCTGGGGATTTGTTAGCTTTAAGTTTCATAATTGCTTTTTCCAATTCTTTAGAATGTATTTCTGACAGTAGTGTTTTATTTTGTGACTCCGTAAGTTGGGGAAGGTTTAATGTGTTTAGGAATGCCTCGGATGCGTTTTTATGTTTTTTGTGGGAGTATAAGTTCTTATAGTAATTCTCGAAGTTTTTAAGAATATCCTGAATTCTGAATTTTATTTCCTTTGATACTGGGTCTCTGATTTTGTAGATTGCTCTTTCTGTTTGATGTTTCCTCAATTTATAGGCTAGCAATTTTGCCGATTTACTGCCTGCTTCATAGTATTTTTGTTTCAGAAATGTAAGTTTCTTCTGGATTTCTATTGTGTAGATCTCATTTATTTGGTTTTTAATTTCCTTAATCTTGAGCGAGTCAGTAGAATGAGTGTTGCCTTTGTGTTCTTTTTCTAGGTTCCTAAGTTCTGACTCTAATGTGGATAGTTTTTCTTGTCTTAGTTTCTTTTGGGTTGCCAGTTTTGCAATAATCTTTCCTCTTATTACAGCTTTACATGCATCCCACAGTATTAAAGGGGATACTTCTCCATTATCGTTATCTTCCAAATATCTGAGAATATCTGACTCCAATTCATCTTTCAATGGTCCTTTCAGGACATTTGAATTTAACCTCCAAGAAAATGTATTATTTGTGTATTTTTGGATATTTAAGTCCATGTAGATCGGACTGTGGTCGGAGAGATCCATCAGTCCTATTTTACATGTTTTTACTCTACCAATGTCTCTATTAAACATAAAAAAATAGTCAATCCTTGAGTAAGATGAATGTGGAGTTGAGTAAAATGTATAGTCTTTTACACTGGGGTTGAGTTCCCTCCACACATCACAGATTCCCATTTCTTTTAGTAGCATCCGAGTCTTCCTGTTTTGGGTGTTATTTTGATGTGGGGAATTACCAGAAGCATCCCAGTATGGATTCAGTCTAAGATTGAAGTCCCCACCACATATCACTAAACCTTGAGCTTTAGTTATCATTAGGTCGAATACATTTTTATAAAATTTCCAGTTAGCCCCTGGGGGAGCATACACATTCAGCAGGGTGATATCTTCTCCCTCTAGCCGCCCAGTTACCAAACTGTATCTCCCTTCTTTATCTTTGTGTTCTGATTTTTTTTCAAATGTAATTTTGGTTGATATCAATGTCGCTACTCCCCTCCTCCTCCCTGATTTATATGAAGATGAAGAGATCATTTTAAACCCTTGTCTACTGAGTTTATTGTGTTCCACGTCTGTTAGGTGGGTTTCTTGTAAAAGTATTATTCCTGCTTTGTCTTTTTTCATTTTGCCTAGAATCTTGGATCTTTTAACTGGATTCAGGATCCCTTTTACATTATATGAAATTATTTTGGTTACACCCTGTTTCTCCATTGTGTTGTTTTGTTTAGTATAACTGTGTGGTGGCCCTCTTTTGTGCTACTCAGAAACTGAAAGAACATTAAAAACAAGAAAAACATTAAGAACATAGTGTAAAAAACTTTAAAACAAAAAACTGTCAAAAGAACTTCCTGAGCTGAGGTCTTTTTAAAGACCCTGTAAGAGCCTTGATGGAGTGAAGGCCCTGAGGGAAATTCCTCAAACTCTGTTACGTGTTGAGGGCCCTCTCGTACCACTGAAAGTAGTCCCATGCTTTTAACGTGAGTTTCAGAACCCAATCCAAACTTGTAATGATTTTTTTTTTTTTTTCCTTTTATGCCTAAACCCTGTGAAATTGTGTGCACCCTCCCACCCCCATCACATCAAACATTCACGCAAAAACAGTATTTGTTAGTATGAGCAGAACATGTGGATTATTGTCACATTTCTATTTTAACAAGTTTTTTTTTTTTTTTTTTTATTACAAAGACTTATTTGTTTCAAATAATATGATTGTTCCATGAAATGTTTTACCACATGCTGAATATGCATCTCCTTTAATGTTTGTTACCTTGTATGAGGGGGGTTGGATGTGCGGATTGATTCAAGAGGAAGGGAAAAAAAAAAAAAAAAAAGGTCGCTATTCCAACCTGAAAACGGATAGTTTATCCGCGACGCTCTGGTGCTGGGTTTCCCGCTGCTGGTCCGTGGATTTTGAGGGTCTTTGTGTTGTCCATGTTTGCGCTTTGATCTTCTCACTCGGGTCTGCTGCGGGTTTAAACACCGTTACCGGGAGCCCTCTTCTCGCCATGTCAGCTGTTGCTTCTTCCGCCGAATTATAGAGACACGTTTCATCGCCGTAGAAGACCCTTAACTTCGCAGGAAATGGTGTCTGAAAGCGCAATTTCTTCTCTCTTAACACCTTTTTCGCGTCATTGTATTCCCTGCGCTTTTTAAGGACCTCCGGGGCGTAATCGTGTTCCACGTAGACTTTTCTCTCCTGGTGCATAAATCCTTTTTTCTGCCAGGCCAGTCTTACAACCTCTTGTTTTATTTTGAAATTGGAAAATCTTACCAACACCGAACGTGGGGGCGCTTCCGCCGCCGGCCTAGCGGCTAATGAACGATGTGCCTTTTCTATCTTCAAGTCGGTGGTTTGTGGAATATCCAATTTCTCTCTTAGTAAGGATTCCACGCATTCTGCCATTGAGTTAAAACCATTTTCGGTTCCTTCTATCAGACCATGAATTCTTATGTTGTCTCTTCTTTGTTTTCCTTCTTGGTCGGTTAGCTTAGCCTCTATAGCTGCTTGTCTTTTGCGTAGGTCCAGCACAGAATCTTCGAGCACTTTTATTCGATCCTCTGTTTCCAAGATTCGGTTCTCGGCCTGGTCCACTCTGCTGTTTGTCCTTTTCAATTCTTCTCTGAATTCCCGAAATTCGGCCGTAACATCTCGGCGAAATCGTCGTAGTTCCTCAAATAGTGATTTCAGGCTAACCCTTTTGTTAGCTATCACCAGCTCCTCGTCTTCTGAACGGGGATCTTCCAGTTCAGATTCTCCGGCCGATACGTGTCCTAGCCTGGAGAATTTCAGTTTCTTCTGTTTTCCTTTAGACATGATGATTTTGTCTTTTGATTTTCACTCCTCCAAAAATCCGTTAAGTTTGATTTTCAAGGTGTTATCCTGGATTGAGTCTGAGAGCTTCAGTGTTAAGCTGCAGTCGCCATGGCGTCCAGACCGGTATCGTGAGATTTTGAGGGAAAACCTCCTTCCATCAGCAAGGGCATTGAAGATGAAACGTGGCTGGGTCTTTCAGCATGACAATGATCCCAAACACATCGCCCGGGCAACGAAGGAGTGGCTTCGTAAGAAGCATTTCAAGGTCCTGGAGTGGCCTAGCCAGTCTCCAGATCTCAACCCCATAGAAAATCTTTGGAGGGAGTTGAAAGTCTGTGTTGCCCAGTGACGGCCCCAAAACATCACTGCTCTAGAGGAGATCTGCATGGAGGAATAGGCCAAAATACCAGCAACAGTGTGTGAAAGCCTTGTGAAGACTTACAGAAAACGTTTGACCTCTGTCATTGCCAACAAGGGGTATATAACAAAGTACTGAGATGAACTTTTGTTATTGACCAAATACTTATTTTACCAAGGACTTTACCAATTAATTCATTAAAAATCCTTCAATGTGATTTTCTGGATTTTTTTTTCCTCATTTGTCTCTCATAGTTGAGGTATACCTATGATGAAAATTGGAGACCTCTCTCCTCTTTTAAGTGGGAGAACTTGCACAATTGGTGGCTGACTAAATACTTTTTTCCCCCACTGTATGTTGGTTATCTTGTCTTTCCATGAGATGTTCATTATGGCTCGAAGGTGTCTCATCGTGTACGCGTGGAGTTTCTTCACCTGCACTCTGTAGACAGTCCAAGTTTCAGCACCGTACAATAGAGTAGCCAGTACTGTCGCTCTGTACACTTTGCATTTCACACGGATAGACACATGTCGATTGCTCCACAGTCTCTCCCTCAAGTTTCCAAACACAGCACTCGCTCTTCCCATTCTGAGAGAGAGTTCATCCTCCAGCCTAGCATTCTCTGAAACGGTACTCCCTAGATGCTTGAAAGTCTTGCACTTGACTAGTGGCTCTGTACCAATGCTGATCTCTTCTGGTAGTGATGTTGATAATTGGAACTTTGGTGGTTGATAAAGGCACTCTGTCTTCTTGATGTTGATTCTGAGGCTGAATTGGATAGCTGCTCTTGCAAATTTCTCCACTAAAGATTGCATATCTTCCACACTGTGTGCAACTAGAGCACTGTCGTCGGCAAAGAGCATTTCTCTTATTACCTTTATCGATGTCTTACTTGGCTTTAAACTGTGCTACACTGAACAAGTCTGCTTCTTTCCCTGTTTGAATGTATACTCCTTCTGAAGTGTCTTTGAAGGCCACCTCAAGCATGGCTGCCAGATATAGCAAGAAGAGTGTAGGCGCCAGCACACACCCTTGTTTCACCCCGTTGCTTACTGAAAAGTCTTTAGATACTGAACCACTCATTGCTACGTTTGCTTGCATACCTGTATGGAGTGCCTCGATCAGGCTGACAAACTTCTCTGTACAGCCATATTTCTTGAGTACCTGCCAAAGTCCTTGTCGCGAAACAGTGTCGAAGGCTTACTGAAGTCTATGAAGACTACATAAAGCGGCATGTTCTGTTCGATACGCTTTTCTTGAACCTGTTTCAAGCAGAAAATCATGTCCATTGTGCTTCTTCCACTTCTAAAGCGGCACTGGGTTTCCGGAAGTACATTCTGCAAGATGTGTTCATTGAGTCTGTTCAGTAGTACACGTGAGAGAATTTTACCAACAGTGGCTAGCAGTGATATACCTCAGTAATTTCCACAATCTTTCCTGTCACCTTTCTTGAACAAAGGCACAATACTTGCACCCTTCCAGTCTTGAGGTACTTTCTGGGCATCCCATATCTCTTGGATGAGCTTGTGCAGGCAGTTGATCAGCTGAACACCACCAAATTTCCACACTTCTTTTGGAATTCCATCCCTTCCTGGAGCTTTATCATCCTGTGTTGTCCTGATAGCTTCCATTAGTTGATCAAGATTTGGTGGTTCATCCAGACTTGATACAGCTGGTCGCTGCACTAGAGCTTCTTTAGCCTCTTCAGTGAGATCTCCACAGTTGTTTAGTAGTTGGTCAAAGTGGTCTGCAAATCTGTCCAGGATCTTGTCATTCTCCTGCAAAACCGTTTCACCATCCATAGCCTTTAGTTGGATCAATCGTCTTGGTTTAGGGCCGTAGATTTCTCTCAAACCTGTGAAGAATGTTTTCATGTCCTTCCTGTCTGCTGCAGTTTGAAGTTCCTCCGCTTTTTCATCCCACTAGTTGGACTTGATCTCTCTGGTGTACTTCTGTAGCTCACTCTGAGCCTTTGAGTATTTCTTCTTCTTTGACCTTGTGTTACACTGTAGGTTTTCCTGCCTAGCTGTATTCCTCTCTTCTAGTAGTTTCTTCAGGTGTTAATCATGCTCATCAAACCAATCCTGATGTTTCCTCTCAGGGTGGCCTAATACATCACTTGCAGTCTGATACACCGTATCCTTCAGTGTTGCCCATTTCTCTTCTATGTCATTCTCTGAGTTGTTGCTGTCCCAGTCTTTCAAGTTTTCATCCATTTCCTGTGTAAGTTCTTCCTGCTTCTTTTGGCCTTTCAGTGCACTAGTATTTAGCTTCCGTGGTGGCTTCGCATCCGTCCTGCAGTGCTGTTTTCGTCTCCAAATCCTTAATCTAGATCTCAGCATAACATGATCATTACCACAGTCCGCGCCTCTCATTGCTCTGGTGTCCAATACATCCCTTATGTCTCTCTGCCTGACTATGATGTAGTCTAACAAGTGCCAGTGCTTGGATCTTGGGTGCATCCATGTCTTCTTGTTTGTGTTCTTGTGCTTAAATAGAGTGTTGGTTATCACAAGGTTGTACTCTGAACATAGTGCAAGTAGAAGTTCTCCATTAGCATTGCATTTGCCTACTCCATGACTGCCTAGCACTCCTTTCCATTTCTCAGTGTCCGAACCAACTCTGGCATTAAAATCTCCAATGATTATCAGCTTGTCATCAGTCGGTACACGCCTGATAGTCTCACGTAAATCACTGTAGAACTCTTCCTTCACCTCCTCTGTGTTGGTCACTGTTGGGGGCATATACACTGATGAGTGTGGCATACATCTTCCGCTGTAGTGGGAGTCTCATAGTCATTATCCTGTCATTGATTGGCATCGGTTCCTCATCAAGCATTGCTGCTATCTCCTTTCTAACTGCAAAGCCCACTCCTGCTTCTCTCCTTTCTTGAGTTGATCTCCCACTCCAAAAGAAGATGTACCCATGGTCTTCCAAGCTGTCATATCCAGGCAATCTTGTTTCACTAAAGGCCCTTTTCCACTAGCCCCGCTCAGCCCCGATTTGAAAACCCGGCTCTACTCACTTCGGTTCGGTTCAGCCTCAGTTGCTTTTCAACTACTGCTGGCGCACCTACTGGCACACCTGCTGTGGGTGGGATTTGTTGAACAGCAGGCGGCGCCACACCCTCATGACGTGAAACACGCAACCAAATCCCCACAACAAACAAAATGGCTGATGAGGAGGAGAGAAGGAAGGAGGAAGGAGAGAGGAATGACTGTGACATGAAACTGGTTAAATCTATGGTGCTGACTTGTTGTGCTCTGCACAATCTGTGTGAGAGTCATGGAGAGACGTTTGACACTACATTGGATGATGCAGTAGATGAACCAGTGGTGGCAGCGGCACAGAGAGCAGAGGAGCAGGGTGGTGATATTGTAGCGAACTCAATATAAGCACCCTACTTGGCTTGACAAGTGGGTTGTGTCATATCCGGCTCTAGGGAGCCGGGCAATCAGAGCCAGGGGCAAGCCAGTGAGTCGTGATATTTTATTCAGGGAAAAGGGGAAGGGATGAGGAGAGCACAGATACTCATGCAGACGTACACTCACAGGTTGCACAGCGCAGAGGTAAGCAGCTCGTACCGGACGTGGGGGTAACAAGACGTACATACTCACAGCGGGATACAAACACAGGAATGCTGCAAGAGGAGTATAAGCTGACACCAGACGAAGGGGCTTCAGCTTAGCAATGTGTTTATGTCGCAGCCCCGAGTCATCGAGGCTGCTCCTATTTATCCTCATTGGCAGCGCCCCAGCTGATGAAGACTAATTGGCCCCAGCCGTCAATAATGCTGCCAGCTGGGGGCCAGCTGAGACGCTGCTCAATGGGAAGCAGGGATGAGGGAAAACATGGGCTGAGTGCCGAGACGGCATCTCAACCCATGGTGACAGAGCCCCTCCCTCAAGGTCGGGCTCCTGAACGACCAGGAACATCCCAGCCCCCCCCCCCCCCCCCCACACCTAGGGTGGGAGGAAGGGAGGCGGACCGGAGGGGAAGAAGCCAAGGGAAGGACAACACCAATGGGGCAATGTAGGGTAGCGGGAAAGAAAAACCCAAATACAATACTGACAAAACAGAATAATTAACCCAGGTACAGATGGGGAGAAGAACTGGGTCAGCACGCCGGTTACATACTACCCAGAGAGTACCAACCATGCGTGACCCAGAGCAAGGAAAAAAGAACCACCAAAAAGGTACAGGGCAAAAAATGCTGAGTACGGTTAAATAAAGGGGAACCTATACACAGCGCTAATTTAAGTACATACACACACAGTCACCAAGAAAAGTGAGGGTGACTGGAACAAATGACAATTATAGAGCATGGTGTTACGGAAAACAAGGCACATGACTATAATGAACCAACAGGACAAAAAAGAAATACTGAGTGCAGGCAAAGAAAAACCCCCACACACGAATATATAAATACCCAGTCACCTAAAGAAATGAAAGTGACTGGAATAAATGGATAACTGCAGAGCATGGTGTTACGGAAAACAAAACATAACTCTACAATACAAAAAACGAGGCTAAAAACATGGCACAAAAAGTAAAATGCTGAGCATGAGCGATGGAAAACACAGCACTATAAAAACGAATCCACCAACAGGACAAAACATTACACCCGAGTGACCTTAACAAAAGAAAAAGTGACACCCGAGGTGAATGGCAGGCAGAGTCCAAAAATGGCCGAGATGGCTCCGGAGATCTCCCCGCCCATTGTCCAGCTGGCGAATCAGGGGAAGAGAAGTGTTCGGACGGCGAACTCTGGACCCAGATCCCAGGAATCCAGTCCACCGGCAGCCGAACCAGGCTGCCCAGAGGGAAACACAGACCAGTGGGGGGAACCAGATCACCGAACCGAAAGTTCTGTGGGTCGGGTCGTCGACCCGCATCACTCAACCACCAGGACCATTGAGACGGGCGAAGGATCAGAGCGGATCCCGGTGGAAGAGGCTCAGGGGAGAGCCGATGACGAGGGCGGCGGGCGTCAGGCCGCAGGAAAACGGCCACCTCCTCACCGGACCTGGACAATACTGGGGCAGCACCCACGTCTGACCCCGATCGGGCCTCAGGCGAACCCACGTTGGACCCCGACTGGGTCTCGGGCGAACCCACGTTGAATACTGCACCAGAACCGACCTCCAACGTTGAACCCGGACCCTCCAGCACCACGAGGAACAGCAACTCCTTGCCGGTGACCCTGGAAGAAGGCTCAGAAGAGAAAACAGAACCGGGATCAGGATCACCGGCAGCGCCAGAACCCGGCGAGACGAGTTCAGACGCAGCGGACGGCTGCACCCGGCTCGTCTCCCCTGGAGATAGGCTGAAGTGCTCGGGAATAAAAAGAGAGAAAAGAAAGGAGAGCACTCGCCTGATCTCGGGTTCTGACGCCGTCCAGGACTGCGAAGATCCAGGATCCGTCGTCAGGAGGTTGTTGTCAGGCTCCCATCTAGCCGCGTCGGGCCCCGCAGCCAGCACGATGGTCAGCGCAGCTTGAGATCCCTCCAGCTCAGGTAACCCCGCCGACGATCCACTCGGCGTGAAGCCAGAAGAATCTCGTCCCGCCGGACCGAACCGCTCCTCCGTGGAGACCCGGGGACGCTCAGTCGTCGGCGTAGACTCCACGCAGCAGTCAGTCCCCCTCCTCCGTCCGCAATGTAGCTGCGGAACCACAGGCCCTCTCCATATCCCACCACGTTGACCCAGAGCCGGGGACCGCTCGGCGGAGAGAGACACAGAGGATGCGGGATTAGGCATACAGGTTACAGCAGGTGGGGAGAGTTCAGGGAGCTGCGAACCCTGAACTTCTCCTCCAGGGATGTGACAGAGCAAATCATTAAGCAGGTGTGAAAAAACAATGACTTGCCTGCCCCCTGGAGGTTGAGTATCGCCTGCTGTAGTGGAATCTGCTTCTTCCTCTCCCCGCCCGGCGATAACGGAGGACCCCCCGGGAATTCGTCTGAGGGTCGCTCGCGTTGTCTCCAGCAGAGAGCTCACCAGGCCGGGATTCCAGGCACACACAGCGGTCAGGAAGCGCGTCGAGGAGGAGGGGGAAACAGCCGGGGTGAGCCAGCCCGAATGTCCAGGAATGACAGCGGGGGAACGAGGCTCAGGGGACGAGGCTGTAGAATCTCCACACTGACGAGGCGAAGGGATGACAGCTGCGTGGGAGGAACGGTCCTGACGATGACCCAGAACTGGATCCGGACGAGGTTCGTGCAGAGGTGACTCGGCGATGTGATGACGACTACTCCCAGGGGACGAAGCGAGGGGGAAACCCAGGATTCGCCGCTCCAGATCGGAGATCGAGACGAGGAAGGCGTCGAGCACGGGAAAGCTTCGTAGCCCTGAAGTCCTCACCATCAATCTCACTGCCGCCGCCACATGCCTGAAGGTGGTGACAGGAAACACAGTAGAGCTCGCGACAGCCACTCGACCCCGGACATAACTGCTGTCAGCTGCGGCTCCTTGAAGGGAATCCCGAGTGACGTGGCGCAGGTCGGGGGAAGTCCTCTGGTTGGCGCGAACTCCCGGACTGGAATGGCGGCAGGAACGGGACTCCGAAGCGGGGAAAGACGTCGCCCACTTCGACTCCCTGCCGGGATTTCCATCCACCCCGTGGAGCTTCTCTCGCTGTGTACCTGCAGCGTCTATCCTGGCACTGTCCTCCAGATGGTACAGAGAGTGAGGGTGACAGTCCAGGAGTTCCTCAGCACGGCCCGGATGCCAGCGTCTCGCGTTGGAGGCGTCGTGCAGGGTGAAGAACGTCCCGTCGACAGCCTCCGAGATGGACCTCAGCTCGTCGCCCTGGCGCCGGAAGTGACTCCTGGGAAACGGCATGCTAGCAGCGCTGACACCCGGACAGAAAGGTACATTTCCACAGCGACTCACGGCCGCCGGCAACTCTTCTGGCTGCGACATACTGTCATATCCGGCTCTAGGGAGCCGGGCAATCAGAGCCAGGGGCAAGCCAGTGAGTCGTGATATTTTATTCAGGGAAAAGGGGAAGGGATGAGGAGAGCACAGATACTCATGCAGACGTACACTCACAGGTTGCACAGCGCAGAGGTAAGCAGCTCGTACCGGACGTGGGGGTAACAAGACGTACATACTCACAGCGGGATACAAACACAGGAATGCTGCAAGAGGAGTATAAGCTGACACCAGACGAAGGGGCTTCAGCTTAGCAATGTGTTTATGTCGCAGCCCCGAGTCATCGAGGCTGCTCCTATTTATCCTCATTGGCAGCGCCCCAGCTGATGAAGACTAATTGGCCCCAGCCGTCCATAATGCTGCCAGCTGGGGGCCAGCTGAGACGCTGCTCATTGGGAAGCAGGGATGAGGGAAAACATGGGCTGAGTGCCGAGACGGCATCTCAACCCATGGTGACAGGTTGACCCTATTGGTGACACAGGTAGAGTGCGGGACTCTGGAGCGGGAGGCGTGAGTTCGAACCTCCCGGTGGGACGTCGCCATGTCGAGCTGCACATTACAATATAACACGAGATGCTGTGATGCAATACTTGTCTATTTTGTCCACATTTATGTGCATACATATTTCAAAAATGTTTTTTGTAAATAAAATGTTGTGCATGGTCCATCTACCTGTCCTCTTGTTCATAACGCTTATCTGTTAAGAAGGTGCGAAGCCATCAGCCTAATGATGAGTCCACACTTCTGTTGTGGTAATTGCTCACGCTGAGCGCTCTGACAGCCCCGTACGCTGTGGGGGTCACACACGACGTGTTCCTCCCCACACTCTCAATAATTTTTTTTCCCGTATATTTTTCTCTTTGGCGTACAGAAATGGCAATACGCCCGTATTTGCTAAAACTGCATTTTCCCCGTATTAAAATACGGCGAAACCGTATCACTTGACAGGTATGTAATTACATGCAGAAACACTGCACAGGCCATCTTCACAAAAAATCCAGCTCAACAAGCCACTTTTGCTTCGGTGGAAATGCAAATTGAACTATAAATCATGTGCTGATACATGTCATTTTCCCATGTAAAGGTCTCCCACTTTTACTTACAAATTGATTTTTAATTTTTGGGAAAAGGGAATATAAATTTTGCACTTGTTGGTAACAGCAGTTGTGTGCAACAAAAACACAGTTGTGTATCCTTGTCCGATTTGTCTACTGTTATTAGTGCCAAATTTTTGCTAGATTCCTTCTTAATTTATTAAATTTTGACTGGTGATGCAACATTCAACTTACACGTACTTACCTTTATCAGTGTCTACAAGTTCAAGCACACCTGTACAACTGCTTATAACCTAAAAAATGTACCCGTTCAAGAGAAATGGATTCAGCATTGCAAATTTGTTTAAAATAAAAAAAAAACCTACCAAGACATTACGTTTCGTTGTGTTGTTAAAAATTAAATTACCATTAGAAGGCTATACACCTGACCTGATGAACAGCAGCATGTGGAGTGAACAGAGAATGGAATGTGTATGTAATTATTGGCTTTTCTCATACGGTGTCATAACAGATAAACCAGACTTTTGATGCAAACAATACAATTTTAATCCAGAAGCAAAATTTACAAACAAAAAAACAGACTGGGCGATGACATTTCTGCGAGCTCTTCCCTTCGTAACGCAGCGTCCTGCTGCAGGGCTTCACGTGCATCTGCCCGCACATCTGCGGCCACCTGTCGCAAATGCTGCATGTACTCCTGATTCTTGCCGCTGGTCATGTTGCCGTTCCAAGAGCCGCATCTCTTCATCACGCATGTTGACCATCGCTAATGTAAGGTCAGCGATGGGAGTTGTCTGTTTTCCTCTTGCCTAGATGGAAAGACAGAAAGGCATGGTCGTTAAAGCTGGATCACTACATATATTATGGAATTACACAGGTGAAAGTCTGTGGTGGAATGTCACTATTATATTATGCTTCATTGCTGTATATAAGCTGAACTGTCATGTTGCTGCCCCTCAGTAGAGCAGATTTTGCAACACGCAGGGTGCTGTCTTCGGCTGCAGCCGGATGGATGGATGGGTAATGTTTAAACTAGTTGCTTGTAGTGTGGCCGCAGAAATCTGAATGGGTTAATACAGTCAGCTGGCGCGAAGCATTTCAATGAAGCATGTTGATTTCAACGGCAGTTCATGCGCTTTATTTGTTTCTCTAAAAGAGGAGTTACAACAGCACCAATCACCACACCTAAAAATGGTTGTGGAACACCGATAAGTGAAGACCAAAGAATAACCTTTTTGCACATTTAAAAAGACATTTTCAATTAATTAATATGCAGCTACAGGAAATTGCATTAATCAATTTGGTACATAACTTGTTAGGCTCCAGCCCCCCCGCGACCTGTAAAGGATTAAGCGGTAGAAGATGGATGGATGGATGGATGGATGGATTTTCGACCCTGGTTTCCGCTGCTGGACCTGTTTCAACCAAAAAAAAAAAAATCGTGGTTATTGTGCCTTACCGGCACTTGAACGTGATCCAGATGGAGCTGGTGATGTGGAGCTGATCCAGCTGGCGCTCAGCCAGACGCACACGCAGACGCAGCGCCAGGAGAGTCCGCTGTGTCCATCATGTCCGCTGAGGTGGACCCCTGTGATATGAAATGCGATTCTAGAAAGAAAACGCACGCAATTTAAAACTTAACACCAAAGTGCAACATGTACACAACACTCTCAAGTTTTTAACCGGAATACAATAAGCGTAATTCAGCGTTTTGTTCGCGCTAATACTTAACACAAAGCAAGCGTGAATCTGCAGTTGGCTGCAAAACAATAGGAAAGCCTCAGTAACAACCATTACCCACAATCTAACAACCTTCCTATTTCTTAAAAACAGTGAGCTTGGCACAGAAAGGATCAAGTGGCGAAAAGATGCGCAATATCAAAAAAACACTCACCATCCACGGTTTCCAAGGCCGTGACCGTGATGGTGGCCGTGTCGAGCCCAATGTCTCTCAGCGAACCACTTCCACTCTTTCCAATCCGCTGAACTTCGAGTAATGTGGTCCTTCACTGCTCGGTAATCGCTTTTCAGCTTTTTCAGCTTCTCCCTACACTGTTTGGCAGTACGGATGTGCCCTTGGGAAGCCATCTGCTCGGACACCTGCATTTCAAGTAGATCCGTCCAACTCGCGCTGGATGCGATCGTCGCCTAATATAGAAAGAAAATTGCGCACCTCCTAATATATAATATCAGGAGTATATTATTATATAAGTATATTAAGATAAGATAAGATAAGATAAGCCTTTATTAGTCCCACAACGGGGAAATTCCAGGATTGCAACAGCACAGGGATAGCAACACTCAGAGCAACAATCAGAAGGCAAGAAAAAAACAAACAAAAAAAAAACAAGCAAGCAAGAGCAGCTAATATACATATGTACATATTACTATAAAATATATACATACACACACACACACACACACACACAGAATTAATAATAATCATTAATAATTAATTAATTATTATTAATTATTAATTAATCATTAATAATTAATTAATAATCATATTATACAGTATATTAATATAATATACCGTATTAAAGGGGCACACTGTGTTCACTGGCTGAACAATTACAAATGGCGGTCGTGGAGTAAATTCAGCAGAAAAAGTCACTTTCATGACGTTACGACCTGACCAATCAGCGGCGACCAGTCTCTTAAAGTCATATCACAGCCCTACTCAGCCCTACTCAGCCCGGTTAGACTCTGCCCTGGATCAGGTATGAAAAAAGTACCTGCTAACCGGTGCTGGGGCTAGTGGAAAAGCGCCTAAAGCAGGCTGAGTGGTGCGGTGTAGGGCTAAGTGAGGCTAGTGGAAAAGGGCCTTAAGTGCAGCTATGTCTACATTGTACCTGTTCATTTCCAGGGCCACAAGCGCGGTCTGTCTTTCTGGGTGCTGCGATGTTGTTCTGTCCAACAGAGTGCGTACATTCCATTCTGCTACATACAAGGCTGCTGTTTTCCACTTCTTTTGTCTTCCTGCTCCTAGCTTACTTTTCGCTGCCTGTCGGAGTGTGAACAGATCAGCGTGGACCTTGTAAGCCCGGGCGACATCTGAGCTGGTATGAGTTGCTTTCTGATTGACCATTTCATGAAACTGCTTGCAAAGTATTTGAGTAACGCTAGCTTTTGCTGGACTAGTAGCACATTCTTGGCAGATAAAGGTATTATCAGTGGCAAGGACAAGCCAAGACAAACTGATTCTAGTATCTGTTGCAGTGACTGACCAGATGATAGGTTTGCTTATCTCTGCTCTTCGTGTAGTGCATGTCACGATGCACCAACTGGCACAGTCCACCACAGACCTTGCAACAGATGTGTTTATCTGCCAGAATGTCCAGTCTCACCCTGTGTAACTGGGAGTGGTCCACCACAGACCTGTGGCAGATATTGTTTTTAGTTCTGCCAGGATGCCGTTTCACCTTCCACGCCCTCAGAAGGGCGGGGATGCCAGTTGAGTCGCCAACAGCCCGACCCATGAGACAGGCGGTACCGGTTTTCATGGTTATCCGGTAGCAAGCAAGCCAATGCCTGACCTGACCAAAAAAAGGGGGGGGGGATGTAAGTCTTAGTTAAAAACTGCCAATTTCTGACCAAAAAAAGTGGAATTTTATGGGTAAGAAGCTGCAACTTTAGCAAAAAGACAAAAAAGGTGTAAATTTCCAACTGTTTACAACCTAAAACGCTGCAAATATAAGATTTGAGTAAAATGCTGCAAATTTAAGCTTTTTTTTTTTGAACTGTAAATTCAAGAGTAAGAAAAGTTCTAAATTCATGAGGAAAAAGCTGCAAAATTATGAATAATAAAAAGCTGCAAATTTTCAAGTAAGAAGCTGCACATTTCTGAGTAAAATGGCTGTAACTCTGCAGGAAAATCCTGCAAATTTATGAGAAAAATCCTCACATTTACAAAAGAATGTTTCTAATTTACATGAAAAAGGATGTGATAAATTGGCGTGTGTGCCAGTGTGCTTTCAAGTCCATCAAAGATGTCTGTCCATGTGACCCAGTGGAACCCCATTGATGGACTACAGCTTTCCAGTCTATTCAGTTTCCTGAAGAAGACAGATCTTTGTGATTGGTCTTTCCAGAATGTTGCGTTTGGTCTGAAGCTTAACAGACTAAACTAGTCCTTATTTATCCAGAAAGGTTTCCAATATCCTTCCCAGCAACCAGGATCCTTTGGGGGGCAGTAGAGTCCACGTTGATGACAATGTCTCCAGTGACAAAGCTTCTTTTATCCTTTGACCATCGTTGGCTCTCCTGTAACAATGGTAGGTGCTCTCGTTTCCATCTCTGCCAAAACAGCTCTGCAAGAACCTGAATTTTCCTTCATCTCCGTTTGATGTTCAAGTCATTCTTCTCAAAAAGGCCAGGTGGTAGTGCAGGTTTACCCTTCAACAAAAGAATATGATTTGGAGTTGAGGGTTCGAGGTCGTTGGGATTGTCTGAGAGCTTTGTTAGGGGGTGATCATTCAATATGGCTTCTACTTCACACAGTAGAGTTTGCATTCCTTCATCATCCAGAATTTACTGACAAACAACTGAATTCAGCACCTTTCTGACCATGTCAATGATTCTTTCCCATGCTCTGCCATGATGTGATGCAGCCGGAGTACTGAAGCTCCATTTCACTCCTAAATGAAGCAAGGAGTTTTGAATTCTCTTGTGATTTAAAGCTGATAGAGCTTCTTTCAACTCACATTCTGCTCCCAGAAAGTTGGTTCCAATATCTGTTCTGATGTTTAACACCTGAACTCTTCTAGAGATGAATTTGCACAGAGCGTTGATGCAGGAACTGGTGTTTAATGAATATGCCATTTCCAAATGACTTCTGCTGGTCATGCAGGTGAAAATGACTCTGTAACATTTAATGACTGCGGCCTGCTTTCACCTCAAAAGGACCAAAATTGTCAGCAGCCACATTTGTGAATGGTGGGAGATCAGGTTGTACCCTCTCCTTTGGCAAGTCTGCCATTTTGACTTGGTGGTAGATTGCTTGTATGCCAGCCATCACTGCGACAGGTTCTTGAAAAAATCTTGTAAGCACACCAAACAAGGAATTTGTGAAGTCAGGTCCCTGAAGTTGGTGACTGTTCAAAGATACCCCTTTGAAACTTGCACCACAATCAAATGCAACTCTTAGGGTTTCCTTTCTCAGATGGTGAATACCATGATGTGGGATATACCAGACTTTCCCACCATTTCTTTCAAACTGGTGTTCTGGGACCTTTTCTGCATAGCCTTTATTTATGACAACACTAAGAAGTTGTTTATTCCTCTTTCAGGATTGAATCCCTCATTAATTTCCTCTTAAGGCACAGAGTCCTTTGCTCAGCTACGTAGCGCTTATTGGGCATGGTGACGTTGTGCTCCCTGAAAGGTAATTTCAAACTGTAATGTCCACTGATGAGTTTGACTGCACGGTGGCGCAGTGGTTAGCACTGCGGCAGCACAGTTTACCCTTGGCCGGGGGATTGTGGGGATCGTGGGATCGTGGGTTCGATCCCAGCCCCTGACCAACAGTGATCTGTGTGGAGTTTGCATGTTCTCCCCGTGTTGCGTGGGTTTACTCCGGGATTTCTCCGGTTTCCTCCCACATGCCAAAAACATGCATGTTAGGTTAATTGGCTGTTCTAAATTGTCCCTAGATATCTGTTTCCTATAGGCCCTTAGAATAGAGGGTTAGTATTAATGAAAGCGCTTTGAGTGGTCTTTGTGACTAGAAAAGCGCTATATAAGTGCAGGTTAGTTAGTTAGTAGTTTGACTGAACTTTCTATGATTTCCATAAATTTCCAATCTTCTCTGGACATTTCTGACTTCTCATCTATTGATTTCTCATTAAAGTTGTGGTTGTATTGTTTCACCAACAGTTCCTCCAAATTTGTAATAGATATGTGGGTTTACTGTAACGGTAGACAAACTGCATCCAGTCTCATTTCCTCGCAGTGATCCATTAACAACCCAGCTCAATAGAATTTTGACTGTGTAAGGTCCTTTGCCGACACTGTTGATCACTTCTCATGGCTCCATTAATTTGGGAATCTTGGTTCCAATCAACAGTTCCACATCAGCATCAATGGCGGCAATATCTACTGAACTTAAGTGTGGCCAAGCACTTGAATCTTGTTGTCTTAGAATATTGTCACAGGTGGCAGGCATCTTAGACTGTGTATAGACATCTGGCAAGCTTAAGTATGTATCACTGTTGAGTGCAGCAACCTCTAATCCTGTTGTGATGTAACTTTCAACAAATCTTTCTTGATTCATGGTTCTCAACAGAAACTTGCCTTTTTTTCCCTTTAACCTTTAGTGCTCTCATTAAACGTTCAGAGCAAAAGGTGGCTGTACTCCCAGGATCTAGAAAAGCATAGGTCCTCAATATTTTGCTATCCTTTATAGCCTTGATTTGAACAGGTACAATTAGCAAAATGCAATCCAGTTCTCTGGCCCCTATATGGCCACATGTCTTGGGAGAGGCTGCATGATTCCCATCCGTTCCCTGCTGTGTGTTTAACCTTGTTTCCTTTTCCTTTGAATGGAAATGGAGAATGATGGGATGTTTTAGATTACACAACTTGGGAAACAAGCGGCTACGACAGTCTTTGCTTGTGTGTCCAACAGGCAAACACCCAAAGCATGCACCTTTCTCTTTGAGAAAGTTAGTTAATTTTCTCTCCATGCAACATCATTTCCATTTTGGGGCACACCTCCAATCTGTGACCCTCCTCACACAAGAAACAAGCCAGCTTTCTTGGTTTATTAAGTTGGTTTCGCTCCTTTTGTCCTTTAATTGTTCCTAGATTGACATTAGTTGGTGCAGCAGAAGTAGCAAAACTGCTTTCTTTCCCTTTAGTATGAGCCTGAGAATCCTTTTTTCCACTTTTAAGTTTTGATGGAAAAGGAGATGTGTCCTGAATGTTTCCAAACAGCAGATCAGAAGCAATAGACACTTGTCTCTCAATAAAGTAGACAAGATCACCAAAACCTGGTTGACGTTGATGCCTTTCTTGTAATTCAGATGCAGTGTTTCTCCATCTCTCATTCTGTATGGGAGTTTGGAAATTATAACACGCATGTTGGATGGCATGTTCATCTCAGCCATGTATCTAATGTCTTCCATGGCATTACAA
Source organism: Pholidichthys leucotaenia (assembly GCA_020510985.1). Classification (NCBI taxonomy): domain Eukaryota; kingdom Metazoa; phylum Chordata; class Actinopteri; order Cichliformes; family Pholidichthyidae; genus Pholidichthys; species Pholidichthys leucotaenia. The sequence goes on along the minus strand of CM035845.1, from coordinate 34,871,100 downwards.
CCAGTGTTGGGAGTAACACGTTACTTAACGCCACTACTTTTGCAGTTACGTGATGTGTAACAAAATTACTGTTTAAAAATTCAGTAATGCGTTACAGTTACTGAAATTTGATCAGATGCGTTACTTGCTTTGTTAATATAGATAGATATTTTTAGCACAAATATATACAAACTGACCCTACGTAGCTGACATTTTGTCAGTCAACGTTGCAAAGAGCCTCTTCACTGCTGCAGCCAGCAGACAACAAATGGAGCTTGCTCCTGCTGGAAAAAGATGAAGCTACTTTGTTTTTGTGGAAATGGACAGATTATTTTTCCTTTGTCACGGTTAAGGACAAAAGCATATTAATGGGTTGTAAGCTAAAATATGGTTGAGACCGACTGCAGTCTTCAGAAGCGCCTGAGAACAGCAACAAGATCCAACAAAGCTAGTGCTATGCTAACACCGTGTTAGTGGATTTACACCATCTGAGCAGCCATGACTGGATTTCAAGCATAGGTATGCATCTTGACAGTTTGACCCAGCAAGGATTAAACTGATTGTTAGATACGTTGTTACAGAATGAAGATCTGATAAGTCATTTTTCATCAGACAGCTGAGACTGTGATCAACTGAAGCTAAAACACATTTACTTGCTACCTGGATAAAGATTATTCAAAAATGGATTTGATCTCCAAAAGGAATTTAAGGGACTGGATCATTTCTCTGTCACAGCAGACATTTGGACTGTGGATAATGGACATTTTCTTTGGATCACTTCACATCAGATTAAATCCACAATATTATAGGTAAGAAACATTGACAGCTTTATGCAGTGTTGCACACTCACTCTTTTGGAGCGATTCTCACTGTTTTTCCCTCTCTCTTACTCCACAAACCCTATTTCTCACACCAAAATGAGGAAATTACTGGTAATTTTGTTGATTTTTCTTCAGATTTTTCCCACAAAGCTCTCAAGGCAAGATAAAGCAGACTGAACATGTTCTAAAAGCTCTGTCTGAAACAGTATGTTTTCAGCTTGACAAGCCTGTAATGCAATCCACTAATTAAATTATCTTACTATGTGTGCAAGATGATTTAAGTATGCATGTGAAAGTTACTTTTCCAAGTAACTAGTTACTTTAATCATGCAGTAATTGGTAAGTAACTCAGTTATTTTTGAAAAGTAACTAGTAACTGTAACTAGTTACTATTTTTTAGTAACTTGCAAATGCTTGCAGAGCCTTAACAGCCTCTCATTTTATTGGTGACCAGCCAAGAGCTTTCTCCATATACAGTGGTACCTCTACTTACGAATTTAATTCGTTCCGGAAGAATTCTCGTAACGTGAAAAATTCGTAAGTAGAGGCGCGTTTTACATGTAAATGCCGTAATCCGTTCCAAGCCCCCAAAATTCGGGCATAAATTTTTTATAAATCGTAAAAACGCATCAAAACATGTAACAAATACATGTTACAATTAGATTACTGCACAATAAACATAAAATGAGAGTTTAAAATGAGAGAAAGAATAATAAAAGCGAAAGAATAATAAAAATTATGTTCATTTACCTTTTAACTGCGATCGTCGGCGTCGGCGTCACCTTTTGCCTTCTTTGGTTCATGTTCTGTCTCATCAGTGGTTTTTGCCTGACGTTTTGTGATGAAACGATCCAAGGACGTTTGCTTTTATCGGCTTGTAAGGGCTTCCTTTTGTTTTAATACCGTGCTGATCGTTGATGTTGTTTGTTTTTTTTTTCCCAAAACTTTATTAAGAACAAGGTGAAAGTACAGAGTTATAACGTAGATGGTGATAAACATGGCAGTTAACAATTTTTTTTTCTCTAAATTGTGTAGTTCAGTCAACAGTCTTACAAGAGGTAAGAAGGATAAAATAAAGTAGTAAGAATAGTAAATAATAATAAGATAAAGCGAGATCAACCAAACGCATCCATTCGTGGCCAGTGGGATACCAGGAAGATGCTAGGCGATAGCCAATGTCAGAGCAGCTACAGGTATGTTTACGTTCGGTAAAATACGGGAGCTGCGAGGAGCGCGTACTTTTTTTGCCTTTCGTATCCTGAAATTTTGTTTGTAACTAGAGGCAATATTTTCCCGTTGAGGCGTCTCGTAACCTGAAAATTTCGTATGTAGAGACGTTCGTAAGTAGAGGTACCACTGTATGCTGTGGCAATTCTGTGCTCATTTCCAAAATGTTCTGTAACGTGCTGCTCGACATGGCGACGTCCCACCGGGAGATTTGAACTCACGCCTCCCGCTCCGGAGTCCCGCACCCTACCTGTGTCGCCAATAGGGTCAACCCACTTGGCAAGCCAAGTAGAGTGCTCATATTGAGTTCGCTACACTACTCCCCTCTGGTTCTCGACATCGTCCCGATGTCAGCGCCCCATTACTGCTTTGGACAGGAGATCCCACTCCTGACACCAATGTAACGTGCTGCTCGACATGGCGACGTCCCACCGGGAGATTTGAACTCACGCCTCCCGCTCCGGAGTCCCGCACCCTACCTGTGTCGCCAATAGGGTCAACCCACTTGGCAAGCCAAGTAGAGTGCTCATATTGAGTTCGCTACACTACTCCCCTCTGGTTCTCGACATCGTCCCGATGTCAGCGCCCCATTACTGCTTTGGACAGGAGATCCCACTTCTGACACCAATGTAACGTGCTGCTCGACATGGCGACGTCCCACCGGGAGGTTCGAACTCACGCCTCCCGCTCCGGAGTCCCGCACTCTACCTGTGTCGCCAATAGGGTCAACCCACTTGGCAAGCCAAGTAGAGTGCTCATATTGAGTTCGCTACAGTTCTTTTAGCAGTGTCTTCGCCGTTTGATAACCCCCGTCAGGTGGCATATGTTGACAGCCTTTAACAAGGTCTCTGGGTTGTCCTCTGGTATGCTCCAGATAATACAAGCAATCCACACAGCTTACAGCCTTTCCTTCCACCCCATGTTCAAATGCTCTAATAAAGGTGATATACTGGATAGGATCTCCGTCAAAAGTTGGTATATCTCTTGGTGGCAAGGATAATAGACTTATTGTACTCGTAGAGCTGTGACGTCATTTTGCCTATGCATCATGGAGAGGAGACTGCCAGGGTCCATATCTGCTTGAACTGAATCATACCACATAGGTTCATTCATGAACTGTGTGGTAGGTTTATGGGTATTAAGTGTGGTACCAAGCTGTTGCTGAAATCCTTGACTCATATTTGCTTTACATGAGCCTTTAGTCCCTCTTCATTTCAAACAGTTTCCATTTGTGTTACAGCTTTGTTGCCTGTTGTAGGTAGACGACCAAACTGTTTGATTCTATCCTTAAGACAAGCCTTCCTTGTTGTTGCTGGCATGTTATGGCCTCCACCTGGCAGTTGATGAAGGTGATTGCTTGAAATTTTGGGCCTTGCTCCCAGTGACATTTCAGTTTCATTGCCTCCTGCTGGTGAATGACTGAACTGTTGGTCTGAATATTTAGGCTGTATCCCTATGAACAATGTGGCTTTGCTTCCTCCTGCTGGTGGATGACTAAACTGATTATTTGCATTCTCAAGTCAAGCATTTATTGTTTTTGACTTTACTCCCTCCAGCAGGCAGTTGATGAAAATGACCATTTGAAGTTTTAGGCCTTGCATCATGGACATTTTGGTTTCAGTGCCTCCTGTTGGTGGATGATTGAATTGTTCTTTGAAGCCTTGTGGAGCAAATTTCATAGAGGGTCTGAGTGAAGATTGCTCTGTTGCACTTTCCAGGTATGAGTTCATTGCATCAGAATGAACTTTTGAGCTTTGTACATCAGAACCTCTGGCTTTAGGTACATTTACCTTTGCTGTTTGTGCATCAATTTGACATTTTAATTCAAGAAATTCCTTTTTTTTTCTTCGTCTTATCTGCTCCTCTTGAGCTTCCAGTTCATGCTTTTCCTTCAGAGCTGCAGCCTTAGCAAGGACAGCAGCCCTTTCAGCCTCTGCTTTAAGACATGCAGAAGATATAGACCTTAAAGATCTTCTATTGAAGCAACCAACTGATAAGCATGTTTTACCACAAATATTGGAAATACTGTCATCTGCACCAATATCATCCTTCATCACAGCTTTATTTGACACAGGATTAACATTAACCACATTTATATTTGACACAGCATTATAGTCATGACCATTAAGGTCATAATCACCCCCAGGTTCATTATCACCACCACCCTGTTTTTTCTGTTTTCTTGTATCAAGCAACCATTGTTTGACCTTCTCCATAGCTCCTTTATTATTGTCCATTCTGGTTTTAAACCACTCATTTTTCTTAATCACTTCATCTTCAGGTATTAATGGTTTTAGTGACTCATGCACTTCAATTATTTCCACGCACAATTTTGATAGCATTTCATACTGAATTCACACTTCACATTTTTTGTAGCAGACATCACTTGTTCAAGTTCCTTTTAGTTTTTGTAGTTTCTTCAACCTGAAGTTTCTTTCCTTTACAACCTATCCTATCTTATCTTCAGGTTTACTTCAGGCCAGCCCATCTCTTAATTTGAGTGAATGAGTGGAATCAGCTGGAGCCAGAGTGCAGTGCTGTCCTGTTAGTGTCTGCCAAAGGAAGTGATCTATCCACTTGAAGCCAGTTTTTCAACAAAAATGTAGTGGCAACCAAAACCCCAAAAATTGCCACTAGATGGGACTGGGAGGCTTTTCTAACGCGTTTTGTATGAGAGACAGCTTTCAAAGTTTTAAAAGATCCATACTTTATTTACAGTGGTGTGAAAGTGTTTGCCCCCTTCTTGATTTCTTTCTTTCTTTTTTTTTTGTATGTTTCACACTTAAATGTTTCAGATCAAACAAATTTAAATATTAGACCAAGATAACACAAGTAAACACAAAATGCAGTTGTTAAATGAAGGTGTTTATTACCTAATAACTGGTTGGACCACGCTTAGCAGCAACAACTGCAATCAAGCATTTGTGATAACGGGTAATAAGTATTTTACAGCCCTGTGGAGAAATTTTGGCCCACTCATCTTTGCAGAATTGTTGTAATTCAGCCACATTGGAGGGTTTTTGAGCATGAACCACCTTTTTAAGGTCATGCCACAACATCTCAATCGGATTCAGGTCAGGACTTTGACGAGGCCACTCCAAAGTCTTCATTTTGATTTTCTTTCATTCAGACGTGGACTTGCAGGTGTGTTTTGGATCATTGTCCTGCTGCAGAACCCAAGTGCGCTTCAGCTTGAGGTCATAAACAGATGGCCGGACATTCTTCTTCAGGATTTTTTGGTCGACAGAATTCATGGTTCCATTTACTACAGCAAGTCTTCCAGGTCCTGAAGCAGCAAATGGCCGCAGACCATCACACTACGACCACCATATTTTACTGTTGGTATGATGTACCTTTTCTGAAATGCTGTGTTACTTTAACACCAGATGTAATGGGACACACACCTTCCAAAAAGTTCAACTTCTGTCTCGTCAGTCCACAAAGTATTTTCCCAAAAGTCGTGGGGATCATCAGGATGTTTTCTAACAAAACTGAGACGAGCCTTTGTTCTTTTTGCTCAGCAGTGGTTTTCGTCTTGGAACTCTGCCGTGCAGGCCATTTTTGCCCAGTTCTTTCTTATGGTGGAGTCATGAACACTGACCTTAACTGAGGCAAGTGAGGCCTGTAGTTCTGTGGATGTTGTTGTGGGATCTTTTGCATCCTCTTGGACAAGTCGCCGCTGCGCTCTTGGAGTAATTTTGGTGGGCCAACCACTCTTGAGAAGGTTCATCACCATTCCATATTTTCGCCTTAGGTGGGTAATGGCTCTCACTGTTGTTCGCTGGAGTCCCAAAGCTTTAGAAATGGCTTTATAACCTTTTCCAGACTGATAGATCTCAATTACTTTGTTTCTCATTTGTTCCTGAATTTCTTTGGATTGCAGCATGATGTCTAGCTTTTGAGGATCTTTTGGTCTACTTCACTTTGTCAGGCAGGTCCTATTTAAGTGATTTTTTTGATTGAGAACAGGTGTAACAGTAATCAGGCCTGGGTGTGGCGAGAGAAATTGAACTCAGCTTTCCAAAGATGTGATAAACCACAGTTAATTTATGTTTTAACGGGGGAAGGGGGGGTCACTTTTTCACACAGGGCCATGTAGGTTTGGATTTTTCTTAGCCTTAATAATAAAGACCTTCATTTAAAAACTGCATTTTGTGTTTACTTTTGTTATCTTTGTCTAATATTTAAATTTGTTTGTTGATCTGAAACATTTACACTACCGTTCAAAAGTTTGGGGTCACCCAGACAATTATTTTGTGTTTTCCATGAAAAGTCACACTTATTTACCACCATGAGTTGTAAAATGAATAGAAAATATAGTCAAGACATTGACAAGGTTAGAAATAATGATTTGTATTTGAAATAATAATTTCTTCCTTCAAACTTTGCTTTCGTCAAAGAATCCTCCATTTGCAGCAATTACAGCATTGTAGACCTAACATGATTGCACAAGGGTTTTCTAATCATCCATTAGCCTTCTGACGCAATGAACAAACACATTGTACCATTGTGATTTACTGGAAATACCATTAAATGGACCTCTATACACCTATGTAGATATTGCACCAAAAACCAGACATTTGCAGCTATAATAGTCATTTACCACATTAGCAATGTATAGAGTGTATTTCTGATTAGTTTAAAGTTATCTTCATTGAAAAAAAGTGCTTTTCTTTCAAAAATAAGGAAATTTCTAAGTGACCCCAAACTTTTGAACGGTAGTGTAAGTGTGACAAACATACAAAAAAAATGAGAAATCAGGAAGGGGGCACTGCGATGGACTAGCAATCTGTCCAGGGTGTACCCTGCCTCTCGCCCAAAGATGCTGGGATAGGCTCCAGTCTCCCCGCGACCCGAAAAGGATTAAGCGGAAGAAGATGGATGGAAGGGAGCACACATTTTCCACACCAATGTACACACACACACACACACACACACACACACACACACACACACACACACACACACACACACACACACACACACACACACACCTATACACGCACACATAGTGGATATAAAAAGTCTACACACCCCTGTTCAAATGCCAGGTTTTTGTGATGTAAGAAAACAAGAACAAGATAAATCATTTCAAAACTTTTTCCACCATAAACCCCTTGCACTCTGGTCAATTTCCCTAAAAACGCCTAAAAATAACGTACCCAAAGTAAATCAAAAGCTGTTCTTCAGCCCTTTGCAGCATCTTCATGGGGTTGGTCTCATTTAAAAGAAAACACTTTGAATTTTTTGGCAAAACAGTCATAATCTCTCTAAGTGCTCCTGCCACTGAGTAACAGTCATCTAAACATACTGAACTTGAAGAAAATAAAGTTTGCCTGGGTGTTTTTTTGGATACAAATGCTTGCAAATAACACACAGCTGTCAGATCCAGGCTGGAACATGCAAAAGAAATGTAGAACCAAGTGTTATCCAGCTGAGGTCAAAATTTTGTAACAATACCACAAAAAATGAATATATTACAAAGCTTTTTTGTCAGGTTGTTCCCAGGCGTTTTTGAACTGTGCCAAATTGTGCCAAATGGCACAGTTTGGAAAAACGTCTGTAACTTTTGAATGATTCAATATAGAAGCTTGATCTTGGGCTCTAATGAAAGGTGACACTCAGGGCTGTGTGTGTGTGTGTTGGGGGCTTGTTTGTTCATTCATGAATGAATGAACAAACAAGCCCCCCACACAAAGAAGCATGCCACGTAAAAAATGTGGCTTTTTTTTTTTTTTTACAAGAAAAAATAACCTACAGTGCACTAAAAATTATACTAAAATATCTATAATGTAGAGGATAACAACTCCCACCCCCCCCCACCCCCGCTACAGAGGACGGACATCGTCCATCGCCACATGACGGACAGCGGGGACGGTGCACCGCGGTCTACTACGCACAGTTGTACTAAAATATCTGCAATATGGGGGGGCGTTCACGGTCCGGACGCGGCGCACGGACCAGTCCGTCATGTGGCGATGACGCACAGTTGTAATTTACCGATCGGTCAAAAGTCATTTTGATTACAATTTTCAGGGATAAAGAATAATTTAGCTTATAACACTTACCTGTCCACAACAGCAGTGTCGCTGGCGAACTTCTCTTCCTCATTGTCAGACGAACATGACGCTGGTCCGCTTGTTACGACTCGTGGTTCTGGTCACGCGACCCGGTCAAACCATGATTCCATTATTGCGGTTTTGCGCTTCCATGATTGTGGTTTTGGCGAACGATTTTTTCAAAACAAATAAGAACAGTAGTAAGAAAAAAAGACTGGCGAACGCGTGTGTGTCACCCAGCGGCTTACACAAAACAAATTTTACGCACGCTTTCAATCGTCGAACTTCTCTGCTTCAATTGGCTCGCTGTATTCGCAGCCATTGGTAGGCAGGTCCTTCTTGCTAGGTTTTCAGTCATTGGTTCTTCAAGGTTTCAGAAACCCAATTCAAGACTCTTATTAGTCGAATGAGAGGTCAATCAAATCTAAACCAATCAAAGCACTCCTTTGGCTTTCTGTTCGCGGCTGTGCCTGTAGTGGAAGAACGGAAACGCAGCTTTTTTTTTTCAGTGCGCTCTGAGACGCACAGTGTGCGTCCTAATGTGCACGAGGGCATGCTAGGACGCAGAGACGTGACCGCCCACGGTATCCCGGAGTGCAAGAGGTTAATATGACCTACAGTGGGGTAAAAAAGTATTTAGTCAGCCACCAATTGTGCAATTTCTCCCTCTTAAAAGATGAGAGAGGTCTCCAATTTTCATCATAGGTATACCTCAACTATGAGAGACAAAATGAGGGGAAAAAAAGCCAGAAAATCACATTGAATGATTTTTAATGAATTAATTGGTAAATTCCTCAGTAAAATAAGTATTTGGTCACCTACAAACAAGCAAGATTTCTGGCTCTCACAGACCTGTAACTTCTTCTTTAAGATGCTCCTCTGTCCTCCACTCGTTACTTGTATTAATGGCACCTGTTTGAACTCGTTATCAGTATAAAAGACACCTGTCCACAACCTCAAACAGTCAGACTCCAAACTCCACTATGGCCAAGACCAAAGAGCTGTCAAAGGACACCAGAAACAAAATTGTAGACCTGCACTAGACTGGGAAGACTCAATCTGCAATAGGTAAGCAGCTTGGTGTGAAGAAATCAACTGTGGGAGCAATTATTAGAAAATGGAAGACATACAAGACCACTGATAATCTCCCTCGATCTGGGGCTCCACGCAAGATCTCACCCCATGGGGTCAAAATTATCACCAGAACGGTGAGCAAAAATCCCAGAACCACATGGGGGGACCTAGTGAATGACCTGCAGAGAGCTGGGACCAAAGTAACAAAGGCTACATCAGTAACACACTACGCCGCCAGGTACTCAAATCCTGCAGTGCCAGACGTGTTCCCCTGCTTAAGCCAGTACATGTCCAGGCCCATCTGAAGTTTGCTAGAGAGTATTTGGATGATCCAGAAGAGGATTGGGAGAATGTCATATGGTCAGATGAAACCAAAATAGAACTTTTTGGTAAAAACTCAACTTGTCGTGTTTGGAGGAGAAAGAACACAATACCTACTGTGAAGCATCGGGGTGGAAACATCATACCTTTGGGCTGTTTTTCTGCAAAGGGACCAGGACGACTGATCCGTGTAAAGGAAAGAATGAATGGGGCCATGTATCATGAAATTTTGAGTGAAAACCTCCTTCCACCAGCAAGGGCATTGAAGATTAAACGTGGCTGGGTCTTTCAGCACGACAATGATCCCAAACACACCGCCCGGGCAACGAAGGAGTGGCTTCGTAAGAAGCATTTCAAGGTCCTGGAGTGGCCTAGCCAGTCTCCAGATCTCAACCCCATAGAAAATCTTTGGAGGGAGTTGAAAGTCTGTGTTGCCCAGCGACAGCCCCAAAACATCACTGCTCTAGAGGAGATCTGCATGGAGGAATGGGCCAAAATACCAGCAACAGTGTGTGAAAACCTTGTGAAAACTTACAGAAAACGTTTGACCTCTGTCATTGCCAACAAAGGGTATATAACAAAGTATTGAGATGAACTTTTGTTATTGACCAAATACTTATTTTACCGAGGAATTTACCAATTAATTCATTAAAAATCCTTCAATGTGATTTTCTGGATTTTTTTTTTCTTATTTTGTCTCTCATAGTTGAGGTCTACCTATGATGAAAATTGGAGACCTCTCTCATCTTTTAAGTGGGAGAACTTGCACAATTGGTGGCTGACTAAATACTTTTTTACTCCACTGTATAACCTGTATAGCCCAACTGAAAAACAAACTGAAACTTTTTAAGGGGGAAAAAAAAACAAAAAAACTTGCAATAACCTGGTTACATAAATATGTACATCCTGTTTTAACTGGGGATGCAGCTGCGTTCAGAATTAACCAATCACATTCAGACTCATGGTAAATGGGAGTCAGCACACATTTGCCACCATTTCCAGTGCCTCTGATTAACCCCAAATAAAGTTAAGCTAGTAGGTTCTAGCAGGGTTTTCCTGACTTTTTTGTAGTCACATCTTACAGCACAAGCCATGGTTCGCAGAGAGCTTCCAAAGCATCAGATGGATCTCATTGTTAAAAGGTATCAGTCAAGAGAAGGCTACAAAAGAATTTCCAAGGCATTAAATATACCATGGAACACAGTGAAGACTGTCATTGAGTGGAGAAAATATGGCACAACAGTGACATTACCAGGAACTGGACATCTCTCCAAAACTGATGAAAAGATGAGAAGAAAACTAGTCAGGGAGGCTGCCAAGAGGCTCACAGCAACAATGAAAGATCTGCAGGAATTTCTGGCAAGCACTGGCTGTTTAGTACATGTGACAACAATCTCCCATCTTCTTCATATGTCTGGGCTATGGGGTAGGGTGGCAAGACGGAAGCCTTATCTTATGAAGAAAAACATCCAAGCCTGGCTACTGTAACCGGGTCATATTTATGGATCTTTGTTGATTTGATTTGCGTTTAAATATTTTGATTTGAACTTGACTCAACAGGAAGTGACTTCAGGGTGTGGGCGGGATATGCCAGGTAGAGGATTTTGAATATTTGGGTTTTGTTTCGGTTGGGAAAACGGTTCAGGAGACCGGATTGGAAAAGCAAGCAAGACGAGGAATAATCTTCATAAAGAAACGTTGTAAGTTCACCAATGCAGTTAAAATATATTGTTACTCTTAACGAACAAGGTGAATTATGCCGAGGAGGATGTAATAAAGGCGGCCTAGTAACAGATAAGACGTAGATTGACCTACAGATTTGCTGCCTGACTAGCATGGTATACCGTGGCTGAACACAGTGCCTATCCAAGAGGATATAGTTAAAATATCAGGCTATGGACAATGTAAGCATGAGTGTAAATGTAAAAGTGTGTTGTTTGCTACTCTGGTCACAATGTTATGATGTGTTTTTTTTGTTTTACACGGTGACGAGTACTGAAACATTTTATACTGTCAATTAAACCAGGGAGACTCGGGTGTCCTGTGAAGATCAGTCAGTGATCACGCGCTGGTGTGGCGTCGTGTGTATGTTGTAAGTGAAAAGCTTTTCTTGTTAAGTTTTGAGCATATTTGGAGTGTGAACTAAAGGTTTGTGGTGTACTAAAGCTATTATGTACCTTTCTCATTTCCAGTATCACCACTACCGTTTGTACGGACTTATTTGGGGTCATTAGTTTACTGAGCATTTTATCAGATTTTATTTTTCTTTGTTAGTAATCCACCATTTTGTTTAAGATCCGCCTCCTGTGTGTTTGAGGCAGTACAGACTGTAACACAAACGTGAGAGTTATATACAAAGAGACATTTTGTACATTTCATTTTATTTTATTTACATTTGAAAATTTTTGTACATCTTTTCATTCTGAAGCGTGCTGCTCTTTATTTTCTATATATCAGATAAAACCCATAAAATACATTTGTTGTTCAGTGTGTATTACAGTGATCCCTCACTTATCGTGGTTAATGGGTTCCAGAACCGACCGCGAAAAGTGAAAAACCGCGAAGTAGCGTCACCCCAATGACGTCATCCATAAACAATACGTACGTTCATTCTCTCACTCTCATATGATACGTGTGTGTGTGTGTACGTGTACATACATACGTAGATGTAAACAAAGTGTACATAAATATGTTTTTAGAACTCTTTTATTTTTATAACAAGATACGTAACTCAAGATGAAAATGATTTACTGCACAGGTTAATGAGAGCTTTACTGCTCCTCAGGTGACGCCTCATCGTGAGGTGCTGGAGGCGCAGGATCATCGAGGGCAGCTTCCGATAGAGCTGAAGCTGCAGGAGGCGGCGTAGTGCCTCGACGGGAAGACTATTTCGCACAAAATGGCACAAGAGAACAGCAAAAAGTTCCACGCGGCGAGACTAAGTAACACGAGCGATAAAAAGCAATGAATGCGGTCTTTCTTCCCTTCATGGGTGCTTGGCAGGAAGAGGAGGTGGGTGAGACGTCTCGGCCAATCAGCTTGCGGGGTGAAACGTCTCGGCCAATCAGCTTGCGAGATTTCCGAGCCCAGCCAACACGACAACAGCGAACAGAGAGTTGTGCTGCTCTCCGTGTTGACACGTGATGGTCTAATGTAGTCTCCCTGCCTTCTGCTAGCGCCCGCCCATTATTTCTCAATTTTGAATTTTTGATGAATATTTTTGAAAAATCCGCGATGCACTGAGGGCGCGAAAGGTGAAGCGCGAAGTAGCGAGGGATCACTGTATTTCCCGGCAACACATTTTGGTACCAGGAGTGGGGTCAATTATCTGATAGTTTAGAGTGGGTTGGTGTACAGTAAACGGTAGTGGTGATACGAAGCAGACGAGAATGGCTTGACGGTTGGAGCCTGACGGGGTGCAGACGGAGAGACCGGCCGGAGTGATCGTGGACCTTGGATCAGCGGAGAGGACTCGGGGCCAAGAGACTGCAATTCCCGGGGTTCCATCAGACTGGACAGTTCAACACAATATCCTCGACTACTTGTAAGAGAGACTTTTGAACATGGAAGAGGGCGCAGTGGGGGGCGTTGAAAACAGAGGCGTTGAGGACTCCTCTGCGAGCAGAAATGCTGAGGTATCACCTGAAAACAGAGACCTTTTAGAACAGGTTTCTGAACTGAAACGTAAACAAACTGAAGCCTTGACAGCCATCGCGGCTTTGAGTGAGGAACCACAGAGATCCTATGTTTATGTACCTAGAGAACGGCAAATCACCCCTTTCAGTGGTGATTATGATAAGGATGGTCGTTCTGTTGAGGATTTTATTGAGGAGGTTGAGCGTGTAGTGCATTCTAGATACCAATCAAACAGTGACCGGTATGACTTCATAATGTCACTTCTAAAGGGTGCAGCTCTAGAGGAGATGCGATTTCGTAGTGGGGGGAAATCACTACCCGTTGCTGACCTGTTCAAGTACCTCAGAGAAGCCTTTAGAGATAAAAGATGCACCGCTCAGCTCTTACATGACCTATACAGTCGAAAACAAAAAGAGGGTGAGGATATCCTTGGCTACTCACATGCCTTGTGTCAGATTTTGAGAACGATCTCAAAGCACGACGCAAATGCCTTAGCTAATGAGCAGAAAGTTCTTAGGGATCAGTTCATTGAAGGCCTTAGAGATCCACTCCTTAAACGAGAACTGAGGAAGTTTGCAAGACAGAAACCAGACTCCACTATGATACAGGTACGAGAAGAAGCCTATTTGTGGTCAGTGGAGGATACTAGCCATTCCAGATCTTCTAAAAGCCGAAGTAAAGGAGACAGTGGAGATAGAGAGACCCAGTGCAGTGCCATAACGGCTCAGGAACAGCAAGTGGGAACTGTTGGTGATCTTTTCAAAGTAGTAGCAGAGCAAGGGAAGCAGATCAGTGAGCTGGCTGCTGCAGTTAAGACCCTAACTATGCAGAGAACAAATTCAAGTGAACAGACCAATACCCGCCGTCGAGCTCAGTTGAAATTTACAGATGATGGAAAACCCATCTGTCTTAAATGTCAAGGGGAGGGGCATATAGCCAAGAATTGCACCCAGAAGCAAAAGGCACAGCAAAGCGGTCAGAATCAGGGAAACTAGAGGCCCCGGTCGCCGTGAGTCAAGCGATTAGGGGGAACACTTCAGACTCAGTTAAAGCACAGATTACTCAGGATCAGTTACTGGCCCGTGCAGTAGGAACATGTCCCACGGTAGAGATTAACATACGTGGTGTGGTAACCCGTTGCTTACTAGATACGGGCAGCCAGGTCAGCACCATAACTGAACAGTTTTTCCGTCAGCATTTGTGTGGGGAGGATGATGACATGGTGGCTACAGCAGGGTGGTTAAGGTTGACTGCTGCTAATGGATTAGAAATCCCATATTTAGGATATCTTGAGTTAGAGATTGAGACCATGGGACTGAAAATACCTGATTGCGGTTTCCTCGTTGTGAAAGACCCACCGAATTCAGAAACTGCAGGGATTGTCGGCATGAATATCATTAGCCGCTGCCGTCAACTGGTGCATGCTGAGTTTGATACTGTCCTTGGGGGGAAACTTGATTCAGACTGGAGAAGTGCCTTTCAGCAGGTTCAGAAATGTACAGTCACTAGGCGGAGTGTGGCTAGGCTGGTAGGTAGGGATGGAGCCCACATCCCCTCAGCATCAGTAGTTACAGTCATGGCAAAAGGGTTTCCCAAGGTACAAGAGGGTAACGGCTTGAGATTACTAGAGCTGGGGAACATGACTTTGCCAAGTGGTCTGGTTGTCCTACCCACATTGGTTGAAGCTAGCAGTAATACTGTCCCAGTGCAAGTAGTGAATCTTTCATTGGAGGATGTGTGGCTAAATGCGAGGACCCGGCTTGGGGTATTTTCCCCTGTGGAGTGCTTAAGTGACGAACCCCCAGTTAAAGTAAAGTTTAACCGTATTTCAGCAAGTATCGAACATGTCTCAGTTGAACAGCCTAGTGCCCTTGATGCCAGCACCTCGTCTGTCTTGGACAAATTAGACATTGGAGGGAGTAAAGAGCAACAGGATCAATTGAAAACTGTGCTGGCCAAGTATGTTAATGTTTTTGCTGTCGATGATGATGACTTGGGGTACACAGACAGAGTCAAACATGACATAAACCTAGTGGATGATGTACCTGTGAGCCTACCCTATCGGCGAATTCCACCCAACCAACACACAGAGGTTAAAGAGCACATATCCAAGCTGTTGAAAAAGGGGATAATCAAGGAGAGTTGTAGCTCTTACGCATCTCCTGTGGTGGTAGTGAGAAAAACTGATGGTAATATACGGCTATGTGTGGATTTCCGTAAGCTTAACCAGAAGACACGAAAAGATGCTTTTCCACTGCCGCGAATTGATGAGAGTTTCGATGCTTTGCAGGGAGCAAAGTTTTTCTCAACAATTGACTTAGCAAGTGGGTACCACCAGGTGGCAGTAAAAGAGCATGACCAACATAAAACAGCCTTCACAACCCCTTTTGGTCTCTTTGAGTACTTGCGCATGCCCATGGGTGTCTGTAATGGTCCAGCAACGTTTCAAAGATTGATGCAAACTGCGATGAATGATTTGATTTTCCAAATAATGCTGGTGTTTTTGGATGACATTTTGCTGTTTTCCAAGACATTCACGGAGCACCTAGAAAGAGTTGACATAGTCTTGAAACAACTACAAGATACCGGTCTTAAAGTCAAACTAGAGAAATGTCACTTTCTGCAGCAGAAGGTTAAGTTTTTAGGTCACCAGGTTTCAGCAGATGGAATTGAAACAGACCCAGGTAAAATAGAGGCAGTGAAGCAATGGCCAGTGCCTACCACACTGAAAGAGTTGCGCTCATTCCTAGGCTTTTGCGGTTATTATAGGCGATTTGTTGAGCACTTTTCCCAGATAGCTAGCCCGCTTCACGACCTGGTGAATCTCTGTTTGCATTCAGGGCCTCCCTCCAAGGTGAATCAATGGATGTGCAGTCTATGGACGCCGCAATGCCAAAGCTCGTTTGATATTCTGAAACAGAAACTCACTAGCGCCCCAGTACTAGGGTATGCGGATTTTACTCGTCCCTTTATTGTTGAGACAGATGCCAGTAATCAAGGGTTGGGAGCAATATTGTATCAAGAACAAGGGGGAAAGAAAAGAGTAATTTCATATGCAAGCCGTAGGCTCAGAAATGCAGAGAGGAATGACAGAAATTATAGCAGTATGAAATTAGAACTGCTAGCTCTGAAATGGGCAATATCAGAAAAATTCAGAGGCTACCTATTGGGTTCTAAATTCACGGTCCTTACTGATAACAATCCGTTGTGTCATCTCAACACTGCTAGATTAGGAGCACTAGAACAGCGATGGGTGGCTCAGTTAGCAGTGTTTGACTTTGATGTTCAGTATCGGCCTGGCCGGTCTAACCGGGCTGCTGATGCATTATCTAGGCACCCGTTTGCAGGGGAGCAGGAACCAATGTCGGACGACATGGATTATGATGGGTGTTTGGCTATCTGCAATGTGATACAGAAAGGGACAACACTTGGCACTGAGCTAACAAGTGCTGGTATTGAGAGTTGCAAGATTAGGCAAATGCGGGCGAACGAAAAGGGAGATGGTTCCGGTTCTGGAGCCCAGGGTAATACTCCTACCTTACCTGGCTACTCAAAAGAGGAATTAAGGGAATTTCAGGGGCAGGATCCAGTACTGGGAGTTTTTAGAAGGTTTTGGGACGGCAAAAGTAAACCTAACTTTCAGGAGAGGAAAGACCTTGAAAAACCAGTGCTCTCTTTATTGAAACATTGGCCATATATTCGGGAGAAGGAGGGACTGCTTTATCGGGTGATTGAGGATGTGAGGTATGGGGAACGTTTTCAACTACTAGTGCCAGGCTGTTTAAAGTCTCAGGTGTTAGAGAGTGTGCATGACTCGATGGGGCACCAAGGCATTGAGCGTACTCTGGAATTGCTACGACAAAGATGTTTTTGGGTAGGGATTCATGAGGATGCCAAACAGTGGATAAAGAAATGTGAACGCTGTGTGTTAACAAAAATGCCAAATCCCAAGATTCACCCCCCCATGAAATCATTTCTAGCTAGTAGGCCCTTAGAGGTAGTCGCAGTTGATTTTACTCTTCTAGAACCCTCTAGCGATGGTAGAGAAAATGTTCTAGTGATCACCGATGTGTTTACAAAGTTTACGCAGGCTTTCCCAACACGTGATCAAAAAGCTGACACAACAGCCAAGGTTCTGCTGCGAGAGTGGTTTCTCAAGTATGGTGTCCCTGAGCGTTTGCATTCGGACCAGGGCCGGAATTTTGAAAGCGAGGTGATCTCAGAACTCTGCAAGTTGTATGGTGTAAAAAAAAAAGTCGTACAACCCCCCATCATCCTACTGGGAATGCCCAATGTGAACGTTTTAATAGGACGTTGCATGAACTCTTGCGCACCCTCCCGCCTGAGAAAAAACGCAGATGGCCAGAGTATGTGCCAGAGTTAGTCTATGCGTACAATGTTACCCCGCATTCAACAACAGGCTACTCCCCTTACTACCTTCTGTTTGGTGTGGACCCACACCTTCCTGTTGATGCCCTTTTAGGATAGGAGTCCACTGTAGAGCCCAGTCACGACTGGCTGGCGATCCACCAAAGGCGTCTGAATGATGCTCATGCCAGGGCCAAAGAGTACTGTGAACAGAAAGCTGCTGAACGCATTTCAATGCATAACGAGAAGGTGTACTGTCCCCCTATTGAGCTAGGTCAGATTGTGTATGTCAGAAACCGGCCCCCAGGCAGAAACAAAATTCAAGATGCTTGGAAACCCATTCCCCACCGTGTGGTGCAGATTCAAGGAACTACATACACGGTAGAACCTGTAGAAGGAGGACCGACAAAAAGAGTTAACAGAGTTGACATCAGACCATGTGTGTCCCCACCCGTCTTCAGGTCACGACCCAGTAGCCAGTGTCTTAGAAAGTCCCCAGAGTCCCCGCCGGAGGACAGTTTAAATTCAGAGGACCCTACCGATGGTTTAGTTTTGGAAGAAGTGAGGGCTCTTAGTCCCATCCGTAACCCAGCTCACACTGATGGTCAGGTCAGGATCCCTAGCAGTGAGAATAGTGCAGAAGGTAGCATCGATGGTGAGTCAGAGCAGGATGATGAATTTCCTGAACCAGAATCTGAGGTAGACTCACAAGAAACACGGTCTGATACAGAAGATGAAGCCATGCCTGAACCTGTTCCCTTTCCCCGCAGGAGTCAAAGGTCAACAGCAGGCCAGCACTCAAACCCGTACCATGAGCCAAAGTCAGTTTTGGATCCCAGTTCTTCAGCTATAATCGCTTAGATTTTTGCAAACTTAGGCACGGTCTTGTTTAGAGAAGCTGTGAGGGAAATCAAAAACTCATTTGTAGTCACCGAGGCCGTTGACTTGTAAGCAGGGGAGAATGTAACCGGGTCATATTTATGGATCTTTGTTGATTTGATTTGCGTTTAAATATTTTGATTTGAACTTGACTCAACAGGAAGTGACTTCAGGGTGTGGGCGGGATATGCCAGGTAGAGGATTTTGAATATTTGGGTTTTGTTTCGGTTGGGAAAACGGTTCAGGAGACCGGATTGGAAAAGCAAGCAAGACGAGGAATAATCTTCATAAAGAAACGTTGTAAGTTCACCAATGCAGTTAAAATATATTGTTACTCTTAACGAACACGGTGAATTATGCCGAGGAGGATGTAATAAAGGCGGCCTAGTAACAGATAAGACGTAGATTGACCTACAGATTTGCTGCCTGACTAGCATGGTATACCGTGGCTGAACATAGTGCCTATCCAAGAGGATATAGTTAAAATATCAGGCTATGGACGATGTAAGCATGAGTGTAAATGTAAAAGTGTGTTGTTTGCTACTCTGGTCACAATGTTATGATGTGTTTTTTTTGTTTTACACGGTGACGAGTACTGAAACATTTTATACTGTCAATTAAACCAGGGAGACTCGGGTGTCCTGTGAAGATCAGTCAGTGATCACGCGCTGGTGTGGCGTCGTGTGTATGTTGTAAGTGAAAAGCTTTTCTTGTTAAGTTTTGAGCATATTTGGAGTGTGAACTAAAGGTTTGTGGTGTACTAAAGCTATTATGTACCTTTCTCATTTCCAGTATCACCACTACCGTTTGTACGGACTTATTTGGGGTCATTAGTTTACTGAGCATTTTATCAGATTTTATTTTTCTTTGTTAGTAATCCACCATTTTGTTTAAGATCCGCCTCCTGTGTGTTTGAGGCAGTACAGACTGTAACACAAACGTGAGAGTTATATACAAAGAGACATTTTGTACATTTCATTTTATTTTATTTACATTTGAAAATTTTTGTACATCTTTTCATTCTGAAGCGTGCTGCTCTTTATTTTCTATATATCAGATAAAACCCATAAAATACATTTGTTGTTCAGTGTGTATTATTTCCCGGCAACACTACGTTTTGTAAAAACACATTTGAAATCTCCCAAACGCATGTGGGAAAATGTGTTATGGTCCGAGGAAACCAAGGGATAACTTTTTGTCCATACAGTAATTCCAAAAGGTATATTTGGCTAACACAACATTGCTCATCATCAAAAGAACACCATACCTGTAGTGAAACATGGTGGTGGCACCATCATGCTTTGGGGCTGTTTTTCTTCAGCTGGAACCGGGGTATTAGTCAAGGTGGAGGGAATTGTGAACAGTTCCAAATACCAGTCAGTGTTGGCACAAAACCTTCAGGCTTCTGCTAGAAAGCTGAAGCTGAAGAGGAACTTTATATTTCAGCATGACAATGACTCAAAGCACACATCCAAATCAACAAAAGAATGGCTTCACCAGAAGATTAAGGTTTTGGAATGGCCCAGCCAGAGTCCAGACCTGAATCTGATCAAACATCTGTGGGGTGATCTGAAGAGGGCTGTGCACAGGAGATGCCCTTGCAATCTGACAAATTTGGAGTGTTTTTGCAAAGAAGAGTGGGCCAATATTGCCACATCAAGATGTGCCATGCTGATAGACTCCTACCCACAAAGACTGAGTGCTGTAATAAAAGCCAAAGGTGCTGCAACAAAGTATTAGTTTAAGGGTGTGCATATTTATGCAACCAGGTTATTATAAGTTTTATTTTTCCCCTGAAAAGATTTCAGTTTGTTTTTCAATTGGGTTGTACAGGTTATAGGTCACATTAATGGTGGAAAAATTTTTGAAATGATTTATCTTGGTCTCATTTTTTTACATCATAAAAACCTGGCATTTGAACAGGTGTGTGGAGACTTTATCTTCTTCTTCTTTTGGCTGCTCCCTTTAGGGGTTTCCACAGGGGATCATCTGCCTCCATCTCACCTTATCCCTTGCATTTTCCTCTGTAACACCAACACTTTCCATGTCCTCCTTTACTACATCCATGAATCTTTTCTGTGGTCTTCCTCTTTTCCTTCTGCCTCGCAGCTCCATCTTCAACCGGAGTGGTGGTTCAGTTGGTAGAGCATCCACCCCACACCCGGGAGGCAGGGGTTCAGATCCTGGCCGGGTCATGCCGAAGACCATATAAAAGTGGAACTTCCTGCCGTCCAGCTTGGTGCTCAGCAATAATGGAATGGAGGAGGGAAATCTGTGGTGGCACCTTGCATGGCAGCGGCCCCTCTGATTCTATATATGGGGTGTGTGTGGTTAACACTGTAGATAGGAGAAACACAATTTTGTTCTACTGTACATGATTGGTTGTATGGTTGAATGACAATAAAGGGTGATTTAATTAACATCCTTTGTCCAATATATCCACTATCCCTCCTCTGCACATGTCCAAACCTTCTCAGCCTTGCCTCTCTTACTTTGTCTCCAAACCGCTCAACCTGAGCTGTCCCTCTGATATACTCATTTCTAATCTTGTCCCTCCTAGTCACTCCCAGTGAAAATCTTAGCATTTTCAACTCTGCCACCTCCAGCTCCATCTCCTTTTTGTCAGCGTGACCATCTCCAAACCATACATCATAGCAGGACTCACTACCGTCTTGTAAATTTTCCATTTCACTTTTGCTGCTTCCCTTCTGTCACAAATCACCCCTGACACTCGTCTCTACCCACTCCACCCTGCCTGCACGCTCTTCTTCACCTCTCTTGTGCATTTTCCACTGCTTTGGATGGTTGACCACAGGCATTTAAACTCATCTACTTTCACTACCTCTATTCCTTCCACCTTCACCATTACACCTGCCTCCCTCTCATTCACACTCATGTATTCTGTCTTGCTTCTACTGACTTTCATTCCTCTTCTCTCCAGAGCATAATTCCACCTCTCCAGGTTCTCTTCCACCTGCTCTCTACTCTCATTACAGATCACAATGTCATCTGCAAACATCATGATCCACGGAGACTCCTGCCTGACCTCATCTGTCAGCCTGTCCATCACCATGACAAACAAGAAGAGGCTCAGAGCTGATCCCTGATGTAACCCCATCCCCACCTTGAACCCATCTGTCACTCATACAATACACCTCACCACCATCTTGCTGTCCCCATACATGTCCTGCACCACCCTCACATACTTCTCTGCCACTCCTGACTTTCTCATAGAGTACCACACCTCCTCTCTTAGCACTCTATCATATGCTTTCTCTAGAGTGACAAAGACCCAGTGCAACTCCTTCTGACCTTCTCTATACTTCTCCATCAGTACTCTTAGACCAGACAATGCATCTATAGTACTTTCTTGGCAACCGTACTGCTGCTCACTGATTGTCACCACTCCTCTTAACCTGGTTTCAACAACTCTTTCAATATCTTCATAGAGTGACTGATCAACTTTATGCCTCTCTAGTTACTACAGCTCTGAGCATCACCTTTGTTCTTGAAAAGTGGTACCAAAACACTTCTTCTCCAGTCCTCCGGCATCCTCTCACTCTCTTAAGATTGTGTTAAACAGTCTGGTTAAAAAGCCCACTGCCATCTCTCCTAAACATCTCCATACCTCCACAAGTATGTCATCTGGACCAATTGCCTTTCCATTCTTCATCCTCTTCAAAGCTGCCCTCACTTCTGTCTTGCTTATCCTCGGGACTTCCTTGTTCACCATTTTCCTTCATCCATCCTCCTCTCTCTCTCGTTTTCTTTATTCATCAATTCTTCAAAGTGCTCCTTCCACCTTCTCAACACACTCATCATTGCCATTTCTGTCCTTAATCAGCCTAACGTCAATCAGGCGTTTGAAGTTGACAGCTGCATCTGACACTCACTCGCGTCGGACTACTTTTTTCTCCGTTTTTGTTTGTTTTTATTGATTGTTTTTATCGATTTTATTTATTTATTTTTTTTATCCCTGTTTGTTGTTATCAGTTTTTATTTACTGTTCTCTCGGTATTGGCCTCGCCTAAAAGTCCGTCCGGACGCACGAGTAGCTGTTTTTGGCTAGCTGCGGGCTACCCATCTCAGCGCCTGGAATGCCATGGCTCCTTCTCCGTCATGTTCCTGCTGTTCATCGCTCCTCGAGAAGGTCTCTGAGCTGGAAATGAGGCTCTCCAATCTTTACAAGATTCGGGAGGCCGAAGACCATATCGACACCATCATTCTCGGGCGATCATCGGCCCTGGCCACCGCCTCGCAGCTGGCGGAAACTGCTACTTATTTGGGTGAGCTGAGGGCGTCTCCACCTACCTCCACACCTGCTCCAGCCTCCACAGACGTCCATGACCTCAGCAACAATCACTGGTTTCATCTCGGGGCTAAACCAAAAGCTTCGCTTGGTCCCTCTCATCCTCCATCTGTGCCCTGGACCTTGGTTCGACCAGCTAATGGCCATCGTCGATCGACCGGAACGGGCCGTGCCTCTTCTCTTCCGGTGTCCTTGGATAACAGATTTGATATCCTTTCCCTGGAGGATTTTCCCCACCTGGACACTGGCCGCCTGCCCGTGGATGCCCCTCATCTTCCCTCCCCTCCTTCAGCGGTGGCTCATGTCCGCAAACCCTGGATGAAGACCACCCAGGGTGTGTCAAATTACACACCTGCTCCAGACAGAAGAGCGCATCGCCCCGCCTTCGCAACAACAACATCATCCTCTTCAGAATTCCTCTCCACATCAGAATCCACCGACATCCTCCCCCCCCCTCAGACGACGCTGGTAATTGGTGACTCGATCGTGAGGAACGTCAGAAGCAGGTACTGTGTTACTCGATTTTTTCCCGGGGCTAGAGTCTCTGACATTGAGGCTGTTATCCGTGACCTGCTGAATGAATTCCCTCACGTTCAAACTGTCGTTGTGCATGTGGGATGCAATAACATCCCAGATGAAGCATCTGAGATTTTAAAAAGTGACTTCAGGAGCCTTCTGTCCACTCTCATTAACTGTGGCAGACGTGCGCTCATCTCTGGGCCTTTGGCACCTCTCAGGCGAGGCTGTAATCGTTTTAGTAGAACTCTCAGCCTTAATTCTTGGCTATGTTTTACTTGTCCTATTTTTAACATTGGTTTTGTTGACAATTTTAACTTATTTTGGAACCACCCATCACTTATGAGGCCTGATGGCATCCACCCAAATAGACTTGGTGCACGTGTTTTAACAGACAATCTTTTCTATTTTATTCAGTGTTTTCTGGTACAGTGACTGAAATTTGGTGTGTTTACTCACTCTGAAGTTTCTGGGTTTGCCAATCTGCCCTTTTTTGGTCCTGTTCCCACATATTGTATCGATCCCGTTAACTCGGGTGGTCTTTACCGTTTGGATCAGCCTTTGATTTATAATCCTTCAGAGACTGAGTCTGTCTCCCGTTGCCCTAAATATTGTAACCCAGGACAAATACAACACAACCTGAAAAACACACGCATTTCTGCAGCTCTTCCTCATCCACCACCCTTCAACTTTGCCCCTCTCTCCTCCCTTAGAGAACCTTTTTCTGCTCCCTTTAAAGTTAATAAAAAAGTAAAAAAAAAATAGAATGCATAAACTTCCCAGATTGATTAAACAAAATGTTGGGAAAATTCTAATCCAGCCTCAAGTCTCTAAAATTAATACAATTAATAATTTGGCCTCTCTTCCCCCCCAAAGTTTAAAAATTAAATGTGGCTTATTAAACATTAGGTCTCTATCTTCTAAGTCTCTTCTGGTCCATGATCTATTAATCGATCACCAGATCGATCTACTATCCCTCACAGAGACCTGGCTCGGGCTTGATGATTATGTTGGTCTGAATGAACCAACTCCCTCTGGGTATTTAAACTGTCATAACCCCAGAGGTTCTGGTCGTGGTGGTGGAGTGGCGGCAATTTCCATCCTAAATTGCTGGTTAATGTTAAGCAGAAATTATGTTTTAATTCCTTTGAAGGTTTGGTCCTCAGTGTGGGGCCTGTTGGCAATCTTGGCTTGATCCCAGTTCTCTTTGCCATAGTTTATCGTCCTCCCACGGCCTATTCAGAGTTTCTATCGGAATTTGCCGAATTTTTAGCTGATTTGGTGCTGAAAGCCGATAGAATAATTATTGTAGGGGACTTTAATATACATGTTGATGTTGAGAGTGACTGTCTTAATAAGGCTTTCAATTCAATTTTAGACTCAATGGGGTTTTCCTAAAAAGTAAAAAATTCTACCCACTATTTCCACCACACATTGGACCTTTCTTTTGACATATGGTATAGACATCGAAAATCTGGTTGTGTCTCCTCAAAATCCTGTACTGTCTGACCATTGTCTGTTAATTTTTGATTTCATTATCTCTGATCACTTATTTCCTAAAGAAAAATACTACTACAGCAGATGTCTTTCTGATGACGTTGTTGCTAAATTTTTGCAGATTGTCTCCTCTATGCCATGGGTCAACACAACAGAAACACCTGGAATAAGTGATGGAGAGTCTGCTCCATTCGTGATTGATAGCATGGTTGATGGTGTTACTGCCTCTCTGCATCGGACTCTAGATTTGGTAGCCCCTTTAAAAAAGAAAAAGTCTAACCAGAGATTTCTTACTCCTTGGTTTAACTCAGAAACTCGTGGCTTGAAACAGAAGGCTCGTCAATTGGAAAGAAAATGGCGTTCAACTAAATCAGATGAATTCTACTTGGCGTGGAGAAATCATCTCTTAATCTATAAAAAATCTCTTAGAAAAGCTAGATCAAGCTATTATTCTGCATTAATAGAAGCAAACAAGAATAACCCCAGGTTTCTCTTCAACACTGTAGCCAGGCTTACAAAGAGCCATGACTCGGTCAATCCTCGCATCCCCCCTGAGCTTTCTAGTCAGGACTTTCTGAACTATTTCAATCTTAAAATTTTATCTATTAGAGATGAAATTAGTCAGATTCTTCCTACCGTAAACTCTAGTACATTAACTACTGCTGCTCCCTCAATTGATATCTGCTTGGATAGATTTACTCCAATCGACCTCTTGGAGTTGGATAGGGTAGTTTTCTCTTCTAAGCCTTCATCTTGCCTTCTGGACCCTATTCCTTCCAGGTTATTTAAAACTATTTTCCCAATTATTAGTAGCCGTATTCTTCTTATCATTAATTCTTCTTTAACTCTGGGTTATGTTCCACTGGCTTTTAAAACTGCTGTAATTAAACCTTTACTTAAAAAACCGACGCTCGATCCTGGAGTTTTGGCCAATTATCGACCAATCTCCAATTTGCCTTTCATTTCAAAAATCCTGGAAAGAGTTGTTGCTGTGCAATTATCTGACCATTTGCAGGGAGTTGGTTTGTTTGAGGTGTTTCAATCTGGGTTCAGAGCTCATCACAGCACTGAAACTGCCTTAGTGAAGGTCTCTAATGACCTACTGACTGCATCTGATAATGGACTTGTCTCTGTTCTTGTTCTTTTAGATCTCAGTTTCAGCCTTTGACACTATCGATCATGCCATTCTACTTGATAGATTGAAACACTTTGTTGGACTCAGTGGAACTCCGTTGCAGTGGTTTAGATCTTATTTGTCTGATAGATTTCAGTTTGTCCATGTCAATGATGGATTTTCTTCCAGCTCTAAGCTCACTCACGGAGTTCCACAGGAATCTGTGTTGGGCCCTACTCTTTTTAGTCTATATATGCTCCCGCTGGGCAATATCATCAGAAAGCACTGTATACATTTTCATTGTTACGCTGATGACACACAACTATACTTGTCAATGAAGCCCGATGATTGTGATCAGTTGGCCAAGCTAGATGCCTGTCTTAAGGACATCAAAGCTTGGATGACTTGTAATTTTTTACTATTGAACTCTGATAAGACTGAAGTCATTGTTGTTGGCCCAAAACATCTTAGAAATTCCTTTTCAGATTATGCCCTTAATTTAGATGCTGCCACTCTCACTCTGAACAGTTGTGTGAGGAACCTTGGAGTGATTTTTGACCAGGATTTATCCTTTAATTCACATATTAAAACTGTTTCTAGGACCGCCTTATATCATCTGCGCAATATTGCTAAGATCAGGAGCATCTTGTCTCTGGGTGATGCTGAGAAACTGATTCACGCCTTTGTCAGTTCGCGATTAGATTATTGTAATTTGCTATTATCTGGTTGTCCTAGAGTATCTTTAAAAAGTCTTCAATTGATTCAAAATGCTGCTGCTAGAGTTTTAACTGGTTCTAGAAAAAGAGATCATATTTCCCCGGTTCTGTCCTCCCTCCATTGGCTTCCCATTGAATTCAGAATCAAGTTTAAAATCCTTCTTCTTACTTTCAAAGCTCTTAACAATCTGGCCCCCCAATATATAAAAGATCTGATATTACCTTACCATCCTAACAGAGCATTACACTCCCAAAATGCTGGCTTACTTGTGGTGCCCAGAATCTCCAAAAGTACGGTGGGAGGCAGAGCCTTCTGCTACCAAGCCCCTTCTCTCTGGAACCAGTTACCACTCTGGGTCCGGGAGTCAGACTCGGTCTCTGTTTTTAAGAACAGGGTAAAATCCTTCCTTTTTAATATAGCTTTCATTTAAGGAGGGTATTTGTGTCTTTTAACCCCACTCTTGTTCCATTGTTATCTGATCCATACTGCTGGTTGATCTCCAATATTGTACTTGGCATCTTACTGCTATGTTCTTTATGTCTGTCCTTTCCATCCTCCCTATCCCCTCATCCCCAGCCAGTCGCAGCAGACGACTGCCCCTCCCTGAGCCTGGTTCTGCTAGAGGTTTCTTCCTTCCAAATGGGAGTTTTTCCCTCTCCACTGTCGCCTAATGCTTGCTCATAGGGGATCGTCTGATTGCTGGGTCTTTCTGTGACTGTGTGATTTTTTTTTTTTTTATCTGCACTGTGGCGCCACGAGACGGCTTTTGTTGTGATGTAGCGCATTATAAATAAAGCTGAATTGAATTGAATTAACCTGCTACACATCTTTTCCAGCTCGATCTCTCTGTCTAGCCAGTCGATACAACTCCTTTTCTCCTTCCTTAGTGTTTAGCCTCTCATACAACTCACTATATGCCTTTTCCTGTGCCTTTGCCACCTCTTGCCTTGCCATGTGCCTAGATTCCAAATACTCCTGTCTACTTTCTTCATCTCCCTGACTATCCCACGTTTTCTTTGCTAACCTCTTCCTTTGGAGACTTCCCTGTACGTCCTCATTCCACCACCAAGTCTTCTTGTCTTCCGTCCTCTGACCACTGGATACACCACATACCTTTCTACCTGTTTCCCTCAATACTTCTGCTGTACTTTCCAAGTCATCTAGTAATTCTTCCCTACCACCCAGAGCCTTTATCAACTCCTTCCTGAACTATGTGCAACCTTCTTCCTTCTGTAACTTCCTCCACTTAATCTTTGGCTCTGCCTTCACTCTCTTCCTCTTCTTGTTTTCCAAAGTCATCCTACAGACTACCATCCAATGCTGTGTAGCTACATTCTCCCCTGCCACCACCTTACAGTCTCCTATCTCTTTCAAATTTCTCCTTCTGCATAAGATGTAGTCCACCTGTAAGCATCTTCCTCCACTCTTGTAAGTCATCCTATTTTCCTCTCTCTTCTTAAAGTATGTGTTCACCACAGCCATTTTCATCCTTTTAGCAAAATCCACAACCATCTGTCCTTCCACATTTCTCTCCTTAAGACCATGCCTACCTAGAACCTCCTCATCAACTCTGTTCCCTTCACCTACATGCCCATTAAAGTCCACTCCAATCACCACTCTCTCCCCACTGGGAACACTCTACCACTTCATCCAGTTTACTCCAGAATTCCTCTTTTTCTTCTACCTGATATCCAACTTGTGGGGCATA
The DNA here is from genome assembly GCA_020510985.1 of Pholidichthys leucotaenia. Classification (NCBI taxonomy): domain Eukaryota; kingdom Metazoa; phylum Chordata; class Actinopteri; order Cichliformes; family Pholidichthyidae; genus Pholidichthys; species Pholidichthys leucotaenia. The sequence goes on along the minus strand of CM035845.1, from coordinate 34,842,875 downwards.
TGCACTGACAACATTCAACATCACACCTTTGACTTCTAGCTTCAAACTCTTGATTCTGTCTGACTCCCTCATTGCCTCCTGAACACTCTTCACATACTCTTCCTTCAAGGTTACTCCTACTCCATTTCTCTTCCTATCTACACTATGGTAACACAGTTTAAATCCACCTCCAGTGCTCCTAGCCTTGCTTCCCTTCTATCTGGTTTCTTGAACACACAGTATATCTACCTTCTTTCCACCATATCAGCCAACTTTCTGCCTTTATCAGCCATAGTCCCTACATTTAAGTTTCCTGTTCTCACCTCCACACTTATACCTTTCCTTTTCTCTCTCTCCCTTCTAACAAGCACTCCCCCTGTCCTGCTCCTCAATCTTCAACCAACAATAGCCCAATTTCCACTGACACCCTGTCAGTTAATAGCACTGGTGGCAGTCGGTGTTAACCCAGGCCTCGACCAATCTGGTATGAAAGTCTCATTCGTCATAATCCACAAGTTTGATTCGGTAAAGGTTTTACATCAGATGCCCTTCCTGACACAACCCTCCCCATTTACCCAGGCTTGGGACTGGCACTAGGAGTACACTGGCTTGTGCACCCCCTGTGGCTGGGTGTGGAGAATTTATATCTACTGTATGCACTGTACACTACGCACAAAAAGTTAAGGATATTCAGCTTCCAGGTGAAATTTCAGGATGCACCTAAAATGCACTATAACCTTAACAGGTGAAATTAATTTGACCTTCTGTTGTGGAGAAACAAATGAGTTCAGGCGAGATGCGACGAGCTGGAAGGTTTCAGAGTTTTATTTCCTCATGAGACACACTGTAGTGCTGTGCGCTGTGTTGTGCTGTGTGTGCTGTGTGTGTGTGCATCCTGTGTAGCTGTGTGCTGTGCGTCCTGTTGAGGCATGTGTAGCAAGCTCTTTTATACATGTTACACAAAGAGAGAATGCATGGCACATTTGCATATTGCTATACATAGCAGTCAATACATATCATTCGCGTGACCAACTGGCGCCCGGACTTCCTCTCCTTAATCCAGGGATGTATAACAATAGTCCATTGTTCTGGTTGTCCCCCCAGGGGTTCTCTGTTCGTATGCAATCCCTGTTGAGCGTGAATATATCAGTCTGCATTGTGCTGGGTGCCCACACGGCTCCCCCCATAACGCTCAAAAGGGGCTGTGACCCCCCCCCCCCCCATCGTTTGGTTCCAGCTCCGGTAGAACTGTCAGAGGGCATGTCAGTCTGTGGGGGGGACGGGGGAGAAGTGGAAAGGGCAGTGTGCTCCGCTCCGAGTTCCAGCACATTGAACAGCCGTGGATCGTGGGCGCACGGGTCGGTGTGTTTAGTGCGTAATGGAACAAGACGGTGATTGGCCGGCTTTGAGTGAGATGCGGGAAAAGCGCTGTGCAGGAGGAGGGAGAAGGGGGTGGGAGTAAGCGAGTGCTGGCCTGGGATGTCAAAGGTGTCTGGACCGCGCAAAAATTGCATGTGGATCCGTGATGGTGAGGGACTTTCCCGTTAAACCTGGCGATGATCCACAGTGGCTGTGAAGGAAAGAAAGAAAAAAAAATATTAAGTTAAGTCACTGACTTCTCGTGCGGGTCCGATCCAACGAAGATCTGTGGAAGGCGATCGGCTCAATTCCCTGAGGATGCGTAGTGGCTGTGATAAACTGAAGCTGTGTCAGGGACTCAGCAGTTTGGCTTTAGGTGCGGGAAGCAGCCCTAAAGTCATCGGGGAAAGCAATCGGCTAAATTTCCCTTGTGCGCCATGGCTGAGAAACCCATACAAAGTCTTGTGTGTGGGCTACACGTGTGCTCCAGGTGCGTGAGCAGCGCTGAAGGTTCCGAGGGTGGTGATCAGCCGTTTTTCTCGGGCATGTGCAGCAGCGGAGGGCAATGTATCAGTCTGTGGAGCCGGTTTGTCCCTGGTGCGTGGCGCGCACCTGGCGCAGTGACCACATAGCTGGCAGTTGCGCTGTCCTCGTAATCCTGCGGTGTGCGTGTGGGGCTTCTGTGCGTGGGAGGTCCGCTGTCCGGAGTTTAGTCAGAGTCGTGGAGCTTGGTGGAAATCAGCGCAGTCGGCGTCAATGATTGTCCCCATTCAGGCTGCTTCCTTCGTTCGCTCGTGTCGTTCATGGTGTGTTTTGGTCCCAGCGCTGCGCTCCGGAGGGCGCTCCGGTGAGGATGAAGAGGTTGCAGGCGTTCTCTGGTCCTCTGGGATCCACAGCGCAGTGAGAGGGAGGAGATGGCCATTCTCCCTCGTCAGGTCACCAATGTGGAGGTAAAAGATCAGGCAAGGGGCGCACCATGACGTGTGCTGAGGCTTCCCGTCAGGGTCATCTCCGGGGTGTTCGCCTCGTGTTCCATTCTTCGTCAAGGGTCACCAGTGTGGAGGAACAAATACTGTAAGTTCAGGCGAGATGCGACGAGCTGGAAGGTTTCAGAGTTTTATTTCCTCCATCATCATGAGACACACTGTAGCGCTGTGTTGTGCTGTGTGTGTGTGCGTCCTGTTGAAGCATGTATAGCAAGCTCTTTTATACATGTTACACAAAGAGAGAATGCATGGCACATTTGCATATTGCTATACATATCAGTCAATACATATCAATCGCGTGACCAACTGGTGCCCAGACTTCCCCTCCTTAATCCAGGGATGTATAACAATAGTCCATTGTCCTGGTTGTCCCCCCCAGCAGTTCTCTGTCCATATGCAATCCCTGTTGAGCGTGAATAGTATCAGTCTGCATTGTGCTGGGTGCCCACACTGTAACCTTTTCAATGCACATGTCCAACTGTTCAATGTTTCAATACTTTCTGTGTGACTTGATGTTCTCCAACAAAGTGCTTGACAGCAAAATTTACAACAGGTGTTTGATTCATGAATCGACCAATAAATTTTCTGGTTCAGTTGGAATTAGTATTTAAACAGACCCCTTCATCATGCTGTTCACATTTTGACATCATGAGACGAAGACGATACCTCGTGGAGAAAGGAGGCAGGCGAGGCAACGAGCTGGACGACACAGAAACTTTATTCTTTCTCCAACATAACTTACAGCAAAAAAGCATCCCGGGTTTCTGTGCATTCCTCTTTTATATCTTTATTTCCATTTATTGAGACCCGGAACTTCCAACCACAGTACATTGTTGTTTGAACAAAGAAATGTGTGGAACATTAACATGACATAATGCCGGTGCCGCTCCCACTCCCTTCTTCTCTCAGTGGCTCTGGCAGCTCTTACTCTCCCTGGGGGGAAGGGGGGGGCACATAGACCCAACAGTCCTGTCTGATACCCCCTGGTGACACCTCCTCCTTCGGTCCATTGCTCTCCCCTTCCCCCTGCCTTCTCTGGGTGGAGAAACTCGTACACCATGCCCCCACACAGTCCCCCCCCCCCGGTCCTTTGGGCTTGAGCTGGTGTCCATAGCGACTGTAGCAGGGGGTCGCCAATCCAGTCGAAACACCCTGCTGGTGAGGTGTACCGGAGGGCACGTCAGTCCCCTGGAGCTATAACATTAGCCAGTGTTGTTGACCCAGCTCCCCGAGCTGTGCAGGGCAGTGAGGTAAGAGACAGCATCGACTAATCTCCTATTAGTAACATCCACTAACAACCCATAAACACATAAAAAAAATCTGCGCCTAAAATGGGGACGGAACATGCAGCTATCACAAAGTCCCACTGAAAGTTGCGTCTGTGTAAGCATATTGTCAGTGTCTGCTCGCCAAATGTCCTGATGGTGGATCCGTTGGCGGCGGCGAGCTTGGGACCGCTGTGTCCTGCCACCCTATCTGTGTTGACCGGCAGGATGATTCTCTTCTGGGAGCCAGAATCCACCAAAACTGTCTTCCTGAACATGCGTCTGTGACCTAAAGCAGTCTGTTCCTGTCGCCATCGGTTGCAGCTGCCACTGAATTCCGAATATGCCGTCTTCCTGGCTTCTTGAATTGGCATGGCGACAGGCAGCATTGGGCATTCAAGCTGACATGGCGATGATAAAAACAGATCGCCCCTTTCCTTTGTCCTCTGGTGTCCGTCCCAGTTACCACGAATGGCTCCTCGACCTCGCTGGAGTCCCTCATGGATGCCGGTGCCACTGTCTGCATGCTGAGAGTTTTGGTTGCCAAAATGATGCAGTCTGCTTCCTGCGCCAGGGCGCGGTAGTCCTTAGCAACCAGCCGCGGTGAGTTGGCCAGGATCGCCCTTGCTGTAGCCGGTAGGTTCCTGAGGAACAAGTGGGCGAACAGGAAAGATTCGTCGCCCTTCCCCCTCAGTGCCAACATGCTCTCCATGAGCTCCACTGCTGATCTGTCCCCTAACTCTAAACGCGTTAGAAGTCTCTCTGCCCTCTCACTGTCAGAAAGGGTATAGCGCTGGAGAAGCATCCCCTTGAGCGCTTCATATCTTCCTTGGGCTGGCAGCTCCTGGAGCAGGCTTGTCACCTGTTGCGTGGTGCATGCATCCAGCGCAGCGACCACGTAGTAATACCTGGTATCGTCCGTTGTTATCCCGCGGAGTGCAAACTGGGCTTCTATATGCAAGAACCACACGGTCGGGTTGTGAAGCCAGAAGTCTGGGAGCTCGACTGAGACCACGCATGCGGCACTGGTGCTCTCCCTCCAGGCAGTCTCCGGGGCAGTGCTTGGCTCGCTTTCCATGGCATGTCTTAGAGTCAGCAATGTGGTGAAAGGAGGCAGGCGAGGCAATGAGCTGGACGACACAGAAACTTTATTCTTTCTCCAACATAACTTACAGCAAGAAAGCATCCCTAGTCTCTGTGCATTCCTCTTTTATATCTTTATTTCCATACATCGAGACCTGGAACTTCCGACTATAATACATTGTTGTTTGAACAAAGAAATGTGTGGCACATTAACATGACATAATGCCAGCACTACTCCCCCACCCTTCTTCTCTTAGCAGCTCTGGCAGCTCTTACTCTCCCCGGAGGGCGCATATACCCATTAGTCCCGTCTGATACCCCCCGGTGACACCTCCTTCGGTCCATTGTTCTCCCCTTCCCCCTGCCCTCGCTGGGTGGAGAAACCCCCACACCATGCCCCCACAACCTAACAACTGATAAACAGTATCTTGCCATTGCGAGGCTTCAAACAGGATGTTCTCAAAGGGAAGTGGCCACTGAGCTTAAGAGTGTCACAGAGTGTCATCATCAGGTTGCAGCAGAGATACAGAGAGACTGGAAGAGTCCCAGAAAGGCATAGAAGTGGATGTCCTTTGGCTACATCTCAGGCTGATGACTGCTTAAATTGTGAACAGTGCCCTGCAGAACTGGATGATGAATGCTACTCAACTCCAGGCACATTTAAGGGAGGTGAGAGGCACCCAAGTGTCACGTCAGACCATTCAAAACCTTTTACATCAGCCTGGTCTGCATGCTAGATGACTTGCAAGAGTACCTGACTACACCACCAGGCACAGGTGTCATCGTCTTCCAGATGCATCAGCAAAGCAGCCGAGCACAATCAAAGCAGCTAATGCCTTTGAAACACCATGACTCTTCTGCCAAAAGCAGCACAACTTGGAATCCTGCTTTAAAGGGTACCTGTGGTGGTCGTGAAAAAAAAGATATTATATTGAGCCCCTGTCTCACGTTCTAGTTCAAGTTTAAGTTGAAATTCATGTTCAGAGCAATTTGATATAAATCCATTGCTGATGTGCTGGTTCAGCTATGTCAGCAAAACATGGGTGCAGCCATACTAGCGGCTACATGGCCTGCCAGGACGCTTCCTGTGACGTAATATCGTTGGCACCGCGATCTGGATCAATATTGGCTGAGCCTGGAGTGCCCAGATGAGCAGTGGCTTTCGGGATATTCAAATTCAAATTCAAACGTTTATTTCAAACTCAGGGTTCATATTAAATGCAGAACTAAAACGAGTAGAAAATAAATAAATAAATGCTTAAATTCAGCGGGTCGTCTCGTCTGATCTGAGCTCATAACGGCCGCCAGACTGCAGATGATTCTAAAACTATATACAGCGCGGCAGACACTCGGCGCGTTGCGTTGTGTGTGAGGACCAAAATTCAAACGTTTATTTCAAACTCAGGGTTCATATTAAATGCAGAACTAAAACGAGTAGAAAATAAATAAATAAATGCTTAAATTCAGCGGGTCGTCTTGTCTGATCTCAGAATCAGAATCAGAATCAGAATCAGGTTTATTGCCATTGTTCATGTAGTACACAAACTAGGAATTTGTCTCGGTACAATGCTGCAACATTAAACATGATAAGATAAGAGAAATAAACTATACATGTAATAAAGTGTAGGATAAGATTAAGTGATACTGGTCAACAGTTAAAATATATATTAGCCAGCAGCAGATACTGTGGAGAACTATATAGTGCAGTCGGTAATGCAGGAAGAAAACAGTGATGATTGACATGAGTCTGGTTGAGCTGCTGTACATGGTGCACGAGAGTCACTTAGTGTTCAGCAGTCTAATGGCAGAGGGGAAGAAGCTGTTCATGTGACGGGAGGTTTTAGTCTGGATGGACCGAAGTCTTCTACCAGAGGGGAGGGGGGCAAACAGTACATGACCAGGGTGTGAGGGATCGGCTATGATCCGGCCAGCACGCCTCCGGGTCCTGGAGATGTACAGATCCTGGAGAGATGGGAGCTTGCAGCCGATCACCTTCTCAGCAGTGCGCACGACGCGCTGCAGCCTTAGTCTGTCCCTGGCAGTGGCTCCTGCGTACCACACGGTTATGGAGGTGGTGAGGATGGACTCGATGATGGCTGTGTAGAACTGCACTAACATCTTGGTGGGTAGCTTGAGCTTCCTCAGCTGCCGCAGGAAGAACATCCTCTGCTGGGCTTTTTTGATGAGTGAGCTGATGGTCAGCTCCCATTTGAGGTCCCTGGTGATGGTAGTGCCTAGGAAGCGGAAGGAATCAGCAGTGGTGATGGGAGAGCCTGAGAGGGTGAGGGGGGGCAGAGGAGTAGTGACTTTCCTGAAGTCTACAATCATCTCCACTGTCTTCAGAGCGTTCAGCTGCAGGTTGTTATTGCTGCACCAGGACGCCAGCTGGGCCACCTCTCTCCTGTAGGCGGACTCGTCGCCGTTGGAGATGAGCCCGATGAGGGTGGTGTCGTCCGCAAACTTGATCAACTTGACAGACTGGTGGCTGGAGGTGCAGGAGTTGGTGTAAAGGGAGAAGAGTAGGGGGGAAAGTACACAGCCCTGGGGTGATCCGGTGCTGATGCTAGTATAGTCTGAGACAGTCTTTCCCAGCCGCACATGCTGCCTCCGGTCCGTCAGGAAGTCGATGATCCACCTGCAGAGGGAGTCAGGCACGTTGAGCAGGGACAGCTTGTCCCGGAGCAGAGCGGGGCGGATGGTGTTGAATGCGGAGCTGAAGTCCACAAACAGGATCCTGGCGTAGGTTCCCGGGGAGTCCAGGTGCTGCAGGATGGAGTGGAGGGCCAGGTTGACTGCATCGTCTACAGACCTGTTGGCTCGGTAGGCAAACTGCAGCGGGTCCAGGAGAGGGGTGGTGATGGACTTGAGGTGGGACAGGACCAGGCGCTCAAAGGACTTCATGACTACAGAGGTGAGCGCTACAGGTCTGTAGTCATTAAGTCCAGTGATCCGTGGCTTCTTGGGGACAGGGATGATGGTGGAGGATTTGAGGCAGGACGGCACGTGGCATAACTTAAGGGAGGTGTTAAAAATGTCTGTGAATACAGGAGCCAGCTGTTTCGCACAGAGTCTCAGGGTGGAGGGAGACACGCCGTCTGGGCCGGGGGCCTTGCGCGGGTTCAGTCTGGAGAACTGTTTGAGCACATCCTGCTCACTGATGATAAGGGGAGGGGGGGAGGTGGGGGGGGTGCCTTAAATGAAGTAGGGAATGTGGAGGCTGTGGAGCTGGAGGGAGGGGGGGAGTTGGACACAGATGACGAGGTGTCAAAACGGGCATAGTGTTGGGACAGTCTCTGACAAAGGGCTTTGTCATCCTGACCTTTAGGAGCCTGAGGCCGATAGTTGGTGATCTGCCTCAGTCCTCTCCACACGGAAGCCGAATCATTAGCAGTGAACTGCTGCTGGAGTCTCTCTGAGTACACAGATTTAGCCCTCTTCAGCTCTCTGTTAAACCGGTATTTAACCTCCCTGTAGCAGTCCCTGTCTCCACTTTTCAGCGCTGCTTCCTTCTCCTTCCTGATCTGTCTGAGCTTAGCTGTGAACCAGGGTTTGTCATTAGAGTAACTCACCCTGGTGCGTGATGGAAGAATGTTCTCTTCACAAAAGTGGATATATGAGTTCACAGTGTCCGTGTACTCATCCAGATCATGCGTGGCTCCTTTAAGCATGCCCCAGTCAGATATTTCCATGCACGTTTCCAGCTTCTCCTCAGCATCACTGGTCCGTATCTTCGTAGTGCTCACAACAGGTTTAGTGAGCTTCAATCTCTGTCTGTATGTGGGAATGAGGTGAACCATCACGTGATCAGATAATCACTGATCACACTCGGCGCTCTTGTTACAACAAAAACATACAATGCGATATGGATATCGCAACATGGCGGAATGTAAAGCCTTTGTTTTTTCGCTTATTATTGAGACATCCAAAGATAAACACTTCTTTTGTGTACCCAAACCCAGCTCACCTTGTCACCTTGTCACCTTGTTACGATCTGAGGTCGTAACGGCCGCCAGACGGCAGATGATTCTGCTCCTCCCTCGCCGCTATACAGAGCAGCAGACACTCGGCGCTCTTGTTACAACAAAAACATACAATGCGATATGGATATCGCAACATGGCGGAATGTAAAGCCTTTGTTTTTTCGCTTATTATTGAGACATCCAAAGATAAACACTTCTTTTGTGTACCCAAACCCAGCTCACCTTGTCAGAAGATCGGAGCGGAAAAGTGATTGCGCAATCTCGGAGCAGGGCACAGACGAATCCTTTCAGACGAAATTGCATTGTGTGTGAGGACCACTTCGTCACTTTAACCCTCAGAAGACCTTTCTGGCTCAAACCTGTAGCCATGTTGGACGAATTCTTCCTCAGAGTCCGACAATTCAGCCATAATAGAATAAAAACACTCACAACAGCACCCTAGTCTCTCATACAGGCAGAGCATTGACTGTTCAGTAGCAACGAAGTGACGTCACATCCGCATGTGTCATGGCTGCGCGCAGAGTTTTCATTGGCTGGCCATGCCTGTGGTCGTATTTGCATATTTCTCTGGTGGTATATGGCTGGCAATAATTATTTAACCAAATAACAAATACTTTGCCTAATGTTTTCAAGTTGAATGCGTTTAGACGACCACCACAGGTACGCTTTAAGTTTAAAGAGCTAGCACACAAGGAACATGTTGAATTTTTGAAAACCGAAGGGCTGTGTTTTGGGTGTTTAACACAAGGCCATCTCAGCAAGACTTGCAAGAAAAGAATGGTTTGTAAACAGTGTTCACAGAGACACCCTGACATTCTTCATGTGGAGAAAGAATCCAGCACATCAATGCTGACAAACAACAGCACTCAAACTGAGTAGGTTTCAGACTCTCAGACATTTGCTGCACAAAATAGTTGGCTGCACTGGTCCCAGAGAAATTGAGTGTCTGTTATCCATTGTACCAGTGAAAGTGAGATCCCGTACAGATGGAAGGTCAGTAAAGACTTATGCTTTTATGAATCCAGGCAGCACTGGCACATTCTGCATGAAGGAACTCAGAAAGAAGCTGAATATAACAGCGCAGGCTGTTCCTGCTGAGGAGACTCAGGTCTTTTGGTGTACAAGGGGCGCTGCTGAAGTCATTCTATGACACGGTGGTGGCATCAGCCATCACTTTTGGAGTGGTCTGCTGGGGCAGTGGCATTACTGCAGCCGATAGGAAGAGACTGAACAAACTGATTAAGAAAGCTAGCTCTGTCCTGGGGCAACGCCTTGATCCGATGGAGGAGATAGGAGAGAGAAGGACGGTGGCTAAACTGTCATCTCTGCTGGAGTCCGAGTTCCACCCTATGCAGGACATACTGGATGCACTGAGGAGCTCATTTAGCAGCAGACTACATCATCCCAGGTGCACAACCGAGAGGTTTCGTAGGTCCTTCCTACCAACGGCTGTCAGACTGTACAACCTAAGCAGGGCTGCTCGCAGAGATAGCAAAAAGACGTAACAAACTAATAGTTTTTTTTGAATGCAAAAGATGCAATAGACTTACACAATGGTCCTCTCCGGCATACAACTAGGAACATACCGGTCGCTATGGAGGGTGAGAATATGTATGGGCACATAATCATACCATGTAGGATAACTAAATAGACGGTTATGCTGTTTCATCCCACCTAGCAACAATGCTCTGCACTGTGTGTGTTTATATATTTACATATTTATTCCATCTAGCTACAATGCTCTGCACTGGGTGTGTTTATATTTATATATCTATATATTTATTCCATCTAGCTACAATGCTCCGCACTGTGTTTTTATATATCTACATATTATTCCATCTAGCTACATTGCTCCGCACTGTGTGTGTTTATATACTTGCATATTTATTCCACCTAGCTGCAATGCTCCATACTGTGGGTGTTTATATATTTACATATTTATTCCATCTAGCTACAATGCTCTGCACTGTGTGTTCATATATTCATATATTTATTCCATCCAGCTACAATGCTCTGCACTGTGTGTCTGTGTGTGTGTGTGTGTATATATATATATTTTATAGTAATATGTACATATGTATATTAGCTGCTCTTGCTTGCTTGTTTTTTCTTGCCTTCTGATTGTTGCTCTGAGTGTTGCTATCCCTGTGCTGTTGCAATCCTGGAATTTCCCCGTTGTGGGACTAATAAAGGCTCATCTTATCTTATCTTATCTTAATATGAAAGGAAAACCCACACAGATAATGTTGACTACTATGAGCCAAGACAAAGTTCATGGACAGAAAATGATTGACAGCTATGTGCTTTCAGACCTGGAAGTTTGTAGCCCGGAAGACACAAACTACATTAAGTTACCAAAGGTCTTTACACACAATAACATCTCTGTTCAGAAAGAAAATCTCCCCACTCAGGAACATCTCCAACAGTGGCCATACCTAAGAAACGTAATCTTGCCACACATTGATGCCGAGGTGGGCCTTCTTATTGGGGCTAACGATGCAAAGACAATGGAACCATGGCATGTAATAAACAGTCAAGATGACGGGCCTTACGCTGTGAAGACTGTTTTAGGCTGGATGGTTTGTGGACCTGTGAAGAGAGAGAATGTAAATCCCACCGATATACCGCATTACAATGTCAATCAAGTCTCAGTGGTGGAATTAGAACAGCTACTGCTTCAGCAGTACAACACTGACTTCCCAGAACATTGTTATGATGATAAATAAGAGATGTTCCAGGAAGACGAACAGTTCATGCTGTCAGTGAACAAAAGACAACAAGATATGTGGATGGACATTACTACATAGGGCTTCCACTCAGAAGTGAATATGTAAAGATGCCAAACAACCGTTGCATGGCAGAACAATGAGCTACAAGTCTGAAGCAGAAACTGAGTAAGAACACAGTGTTTCTAGAAGACTACAAAATGTTCATGATGAGCCTACTTGACAAAGACTATGCTGTTGAAGTCCCCAGAGAACAGCTTGACTGCAATGACAACAGGGTATGGTATGTCCTACACCATGGGGTGTATCACCTGAAGAAGAAGAAAATTTGTGTTGTCTTTGATTGCACGGCATTATTCAAGGGTGTTTCACTAAACAGTCAGTTATTACAGGGGCCTGATCTCACTAACTCACTTATTGGTGTCTTACAGAGGTTCAGAGAACCAGTAGCAATGATGGCAGACATTGAATCTATGTTTTACCAGGTGAGAGTTCCAGAAGAGAATTGTGACCTAATGAGATTCTTATGGTGGCCGGATGGCAGCTTAACGGCACCAATAAAAGATTACCAGATGCAAGTTCACCTTTTTGGAGCTACATCTTCTCCTAACATTGCATCTTATGCTTTACGTAGAACAGTAGAAGACAGAAAGGACACTGCAACTCCAGGAGTCGTTGCTACAGTTCTTCGCAACTTTTACGCAGACGACTATTTACAGTGTGCATCTACAGAAGACAAGGCAGTTGCTTTGGTGAAAAATCTTCAAGACTCATGCATGGAAGGAGGTTTTAACCTCACCAAATGAGTAAGCAACAACAGAACAGTTTTATCATCCATCCCTGCGGAGCACAGAGCTATTGAATTAAAGGATCTTGACCTAACTCATGATGCCCTACCCATCGAACGAGCTCTTGGCATACAGTGGTGCACCGACAATAACGCATTCAAGTATAGCACCAAGCTGCCAGAAAGGAAAATGACCAGAAAAGGCATTCTTTCCATTGTAAATTCCACCTATGATCCTCTTGGTTTTCTGGCACCAGTTGTGCTCCCTGCCAAGCTTCTTTTAAGAGACCTGTGCAAGGAAAAACAGGGATGGGATGAAGAAATCAGTACCACAAAGGCCAAACAGTGGTGTCAGTGGTGTGACGATCTCAGTCACCTCTCAAGTTAGACAACAGAAAATGGCAAATCTGCCAGAAGCTCGTCTTTTACCAGATAGACCGCCATTTACCAACGTGGGCGTTGACTTCTTTGGACCCTTTGATGTTAAACGGGACCGGGGAACTGTCAAAGGGTATGGTGTGCTATTTACCTGTCTCACCATCAGGGCAGTGCACACACAGGTCACAGACAGTCTTGACACCAGCATCAACATCAGTGCCTTGTGCCATTTCATAAGCAGAAGAGGACAAGTTGCCATCAAGCGCTCTGACAATGGCACAAATTTTGTGGGTGCAGAGAAGGAGCTGTGAGAGGCATATGAAGCCTTGAACCAATCACACATTGAAAAGGCTATGCAGAAGAAGGGAATCAAATGGATTTTCAACAGCCCATCTGCATCTCACCAGGGAGGAGTTTGGGAGCAGCAGATACGTACTGTGCGGAGGATCCTTGGTGCCCTAGTGAAAGAACAGACCATCACGGATGACAGTTTTCACACTCGTGTGAGGTTGAAAGTATAATTAATAACAGACCAATCACAAGCTTATCGGATAATCCATGTGATTTGGAGCCATTAACTCCAAATCATTTGCTGCTAATGACCCAAAAAGGATTAAGCGGAAGAAGATGAATGAATGAATGAAAACCCATCCTAATATGACACCTGGAACCTTCAACAAGAATGACCAGTATGCACAGAGATGATGGAGGCAAGTCCAATACCTTGCAAACTTGTTCTGGACCAGATGGACCCGAGAATACTTGCCCCTCCTTCAGGAACGTCAGAAGTGGTCGCAACTGCAAAGAAACTTTAAACCAGAAGACGTTGTGCTCATGGCTGACAGTTCTTCCCCAAGAAACACATGAATTATGGGATGAATAATCCAAACCATATCTGATTCCAGTGGTACAGCACAAAGGGTTAAGTTGCAGACCAAAACCAGCATCCTGGAGAGACCAGTACACAACCTCTGCTTGCTACAAGAAGCAGTGTAGACTTAACAGGACCTCGTCACCAAGAATAATAAGAAAAGGACTGATGTAGCAGTTTGAAAATAGTTCATTTAGTTTAATAGTAACTAAGTAATGCCCTTTAGTATTTGTGCTACAGTTAATTTAATTTTGCTTCCATTAGATTGCTTTTAGCATTTAGTTTTTGATAATGCTTAATCACACTGCTTAACCATTAGGGTCCGGGTATGTAAGAGCCATAACATGAGAATGAAAATAAGTTACAGTAAAAATATAAGTTCATTAATAAAAGTTAACTGGAAAAAAAAAATCAGTAAAATTTCACATTTGTTAATTCACAGCAAATTCTGACTCAAAAGTAAAGTAAAAAGATGTGTAAAAGTGCATGTTAATAGATTTAAGAAGCGCTCCTTTAATTGGCAAGTTACATAACACATGCAGCTATGCATTCAGACAGAGACCTGTGCTAGACACAGGAGCACAGTTTTTCTACCGTGTGACAGTGTAATTAAGAGCTTTTTTTTTTGTTTTATTAAAAGTTTTAAAATTCAAGATCATATCTTATCGCTTGTGTCAAGAATACTGTGCTTCAGCTCTTACGGGGGTTTTGGACAAGAAGGAAAGCCACTATATTGTTTTCTTTGAAACAGCAGTACCTGCTAACTCCAGGTCTTTCTGGAGCTCTCCACGAGTGGTCTTTGGCTCTTGGATAACTCTTCTGATAATTCTTTTGACTCCTCTGTCAGAAATCTTGTGAGGAGCTCCTGGTCGTGGCCAGTTTATGGTCTTCTTAGGCCTCCGTCGGTCAAGGTTGACCATGGGTGAAGCATCCTAGTTCTGGTTGTCTGCTCACTTGGAGCAGCATCGTCTGTGGCTAAATAGATGTCATGAACTGGGTTCTGGATTTCCTGCCAGACCCAGTCTCGTGGCTCTTTCTGTGTATTTTTATGTTTATTGTATTCTTGTGCCTTTTGTGTTATACTGCCTTTTATTTCTTTGATTATGTTTCCAAGTTGTTTTGACCTTGTCTCATTTCATTTGTGATTATTTCCTAGTCTGCATCTAGTCAGGTTTATTTCTCTTGTTTATTTTGTTGACTGACAGCTGGCAGGTGACATTTCTGGGTTTGTGCTCCTCCTGGGCGTTCCCCTGTCAAACTGTCAGCTCAGCCGCTCCTCCCTCATTTCTCCAGCTGATCCCAATTATTGTGTTTCCCTTTGCCTGCTCATGCGAGCCCACATCGCTGCTCACTCTTGTTAATCATTGTCACATGTATTTAAGCTCTGCCGTTTCACTGTGTCATTGTGGCTACATTGAATGTTCTACTTTTGATTCCTCCTCTGGACAATTCTCGTCTTACCTGGTATTTTTCATCTCCTCCTGAGCTTGGTGGCTCAGGAGTGCATTTCCCTGTAAGTTGTTTTTGCATTTTTTGTTTTTTGCACTATTTTTGGACTTGTGTTGTTTTTGTTAATAGATGTCAAATATCATTCAGCACTTGAGTTTGTTCTCTCTCTGCCCCGAAGGGGCAATCATGACAATAGACCAATGCGGGCGTGGCAGTCTCTATCACAAAGGTCACACCTGTGTGTAGTCTCTGGTCTATTGGAGCTGCTGCTTTCCTTCCTGCATGCTTGTTTTTCTGCAGCAGCGGTCATCATTTTCTCCTCCCCCGATTTCTGGTGTTGCTTCAGGGTCCCTTTCCACTTTGCATGGTCACCTGCTAGGCTCTCCCAGGTCTCTGTGTTGATGTCGGTGGCCTTCATGTCTCTCTTAACAACGTCTTTGTACCGGAGCTGCGGGTGACCAATGGATCTCCTCGCAGATGCCAGTTCTCTATACAGGATGTCCTTTGGGATGCGCCTGTCGTCCATGTGGTGGACATGGCGTAGCCAGCGCAGCCTACACTGTCTAAGGAGAGTGAACATGCTGGGAAGTCCCACACTATTCAAGACATCTGCGTTGGTTACCTTGTCCTGCCAGGATATGCCCAGGATGCGGCGGATGCTTCGCAGATGGAAGGTGTTGAGTCACTTCTCTTGTCTGGCATATGTTGTCCATGACTCACTGCTGTACAGCAGTGTGCTGATGGCACAGGCGTTATACACTGCCATCTTAGTCTTCACCGACAGCTTGGGGTTTGTCCATTCCAAAGAGTGCGGGAGCAAGAACACAGCCTTGTTTGACCCCACTGCAGATGCTGAAGGGGTCGGAGGAACTCCCGCTGAACTGCACAGTCCCCTTCATGTCTGAGTGAAAAGACTCGATCATGCTCTGCACCTTTGGTGGGCAGCCTATTTTTGGGAGAATCTTGAACAAGCCGTCTCTGCTGATGAGATTGAAGGCCTTGGTGAGATCTACGAAGGCGACGTACAGAGGCATCTGCTGTTCTCTGCACTTCTCCTGGAGTTGGCGGAGGGAGAAGACCATGTCTACCGTTTATCTCTTGGCACAAAAGCCACACTGCGACTCTGGGTAGACACGTTCTGCCAGCTTCTGCAGGCAGATCAAAATGCCCCGAGCAAAGACTTTGCCGACGATGCTGAGTAGAGAGATGCCTCTGTAGTTGTTGCAGTCACTTCTTTCGCCCTTGTTCTTATAGAGGGTGATGATCTTGGCGTCCCTCGTGTCCTGTGGTACAGCCCCTTCCTGCCAGCACTGACAGAGGACTTCATGCAATGGGAGCAGGAGGGTAGTCTTGCAGTGTTTGATCAGGTCCAGGGGAATCCCATCGTTGTCTAGAGCTTTGCCTAAGGCCAAGCTGTCGATGGCCTTCCTGAGTTCCTCTATAGTTTGCTCTACATCCAGCTCCTCTATGATTGGCATACACTTGATGGTGTCAAGAGCTGTGGGGGACACTGTGTTCTGTCTGGAGAAGAGGTCAGAGTAGTGTTCCACCCATCTCTCCATCTATTGGCCCTTGTCTGTAATTACTACCCCAGTGGAAGATTTGAGGGGAGCTGTCTTGCTCTAGACTGGTCCGAGCACCTTCTTGATGCCATCGTACATCCCTCTAATGTTGCCTGTAGCAGCAGCTGTCTGGATGTCTTCACTGAGCTCTGTCCAATATTCGTTGGCGCAATGCCTGGCAGTTTGCTGAGCCTTGCTCCTGGCGGCCCTGAGAATCTGCAGGTTCTTCTCGCTGGGTGACCGCTTATACTTGGTGAGGGTGGCGTGCTTGGCTTCGATGATGGGAGTCATCTCTGTGGACTTGGCCTCAAACCAGTCATGAGACTTGGAGGACATCTTCCCAAAGGTAGCCAAGGTGGTGTGGTGCGTGGTGTCCTGCAGTACTTCCCACTTCTCTGTGGCAGAGTCTCTGGGCTGTGAGGTTTGCATTTCTTTCTCAAAGGTCTCTGCAAACTTTGGTGAGACCTCTTGCTGACATCAATGCGGGGGTTCCCTCGTTCCTTTGAGCAGTAGATCCTCTTTGGCTGTAGCCTGATCTTGTAGCAGACCACGGAGTGATCTGTGTCACAATCCGCACTGTGGTAAGACCGTGTGTGGAGGATGTTCTTGATGGCGGCATGCCTGACCAGGATAAGATCTAACTGATGCCAGTGCTTTGAGCGTGGGTGTCTCCAAGAGTCCTTGTGCTGAAGCTTGGTCCTGAAGTAGAAGTTGGCGATGCACAATTCATGGTAACTGCAAAGCTCAAGCAGTCGTTGGCCGTTCATGTTCATTTTGCCCACACCAAACTGTCCAAGGCAAGAGGGCCACGAGTCATGATCTTCACCCACTCTGGCATTGAAGTCACCCAGGAGAACACGTTTCTCCTTGCTGGGGATACTTGCGACGATGAATGGAAGCTTCTCGTAGAGCTCATCCTTTGTATCTGGTGTGGAAGGCAGTGTCGAGGCATACACGCTAACAAGGGTGACTGGGCCTTCGATGGTGTTGAGGTGAAGAGTAAGGAGATGCTCTGTGCCGTTTCTGCCTGGCTCTACCATATTCAGCAGGTTGTTCCTCACTGCAAAGCTGACTCCATGCTCCCTTGGCTCGTCAGAGCCTTTCCCCTGCCAGTAGAATGTGTAGTCTTTCTCCTTCAGCGTGCCTGAGTCAGCAAGGCGTGTTTTCTGAAGGGTGGCAATGTCCATATGCAGCCTCCTGAGCTCGTCATTTATGACAGCGGTTTTCCTGGAGTCACTGATGTCCTGAAGGTTTTCAGAAAAACCGGTCATCACTGTCTGAACGTTCCAACACCCCAGTTTCAAAGCTGGTTTCTTTCATTGTTTTGTTTCCTGGTGCGACGACTGCAGTCTACTGTTTGAACATTTCCTAATTCCCATACACCCAATGAGAATGGCAGACTGTGGTGGGACAACACCTTACTGGCTGGGGGCTGCCCAGCTTGAGGCAGGTGGTAGTTGCCCAGTGAGATCCAAAGATCCCTCCCACCATCGGGAACAATCCCTGACGCCAAGCTCTACGCCAATCGAGCAATGACTTATAATCAGTAACTGTTGTTCCCCGTGTTGCGTCAACTCTGCAAGTGAAGCTGGAGTGACCGCTCCAGGGTGTAGGGTGTGAGTTTGTGTTGGTGAGTGTTGCTGGATGCTAGCCTTGGCAATGTGATATGGAGAACAGGCTGTTGCCCATGTAGCATGTCCCCCCTCTCCTCGTCACTGATGGATTCAAAGGAACAGCAAGGCTGTTACAGTTTGGCACCAGTGCCATCGCAGGAGCTGCCAGAACGAAGTTTAAATCAACGACGTACTGCCTTAGGGGCTCTGACTCCGGATTTTACCCAAGGGTTGACTCCTGAAGCCTTTCCCGTGACTGGGTATGCCACAAGGCAGCAAAAGTTTGAAATCAGGGTTTTCCTTCCCCTAGATGGACTACCCTCCCAGGTTGTCGAGCCCCATCTACCCGAAGCATCTGGTTTGAAGGTACCAGAGACTCGCCTTGGCCCCTTCTCCTGTCAGCAGAAGCAGTTCTGCTGGACTCAGAAGCTAAGCCACATGAGCAAGCCAGGAGTTGGACTTGGTTGTCAGAGGCTATTTGAGATGCAAGCCATAAGGAGCATTTTTTGAGTGCTGGGAACTTATCCCCAACACCACTCCTGGCTATGACAACCTTGGAACCAATGGTTTATGGTAAAATGATGTTTTTTCCACTTCCAAATGATGGCTCCAACTGTGCTCACTGGAACATTCAGCAGTTTAGAAATGTGCCTGTAACCAATGTCATCATTATGTTTTGCAACAATAAGGTTGCAAAGGGCTAGAGAGAGCTCTTTGCTTCTACCCATCATGAGTTCTTTGTGCTGCTGATATTCTGAAATTCACAGATCTTTTTAAAGGCTGTCAGGTTTTAACCAGCTGAAATTAATTTGGACTGATGGGGGATGAGATGGCTTCCTAAATTTTGATGGATTTCAGCTGGTTTCTTGGCTATCTATGACTTTTGCAACTCTTTCTTCCATTAAGTGTGATGGTTGAATGTTGTTACTTAATGAGATGACGATGTCCTTAATGAGGACATCGATGGCCTCATTCACACCTTCACGGGCTACCTCAGCTTCTGTGTGGACAAATCCGTTCCCACCAAGACCATACGGCGTCACTCAAACAACAAACCCTGGATCAACCCTGAGATAAAAACACTTCTGAGAGAGAAGAAGAGGATCTTCAGGTCAGGGAACAGGGAGATGCTGAAGTCCGTACAGAGGGAGCTGAGGAGAAAGATCAGAGAAGGCAAGGACAGCTTCAGGAAGAAGATGGAGGACAAGCTGCAACAGAGCGACATCAGCGGGGTCTGGAGAAACCTCAAAACCATCTCGGGGCTCCAGAATACCTCCCCCCAGGCCACAGGGGGCAGGGAGTGGGCGAACAACCTGAATCTGTTTTTCAATAGATTTGACCAACCGCCCTCCCCCCTGACTGCACAACAACCACTGCTGCCTCTAAAGAAATCAAGTCCTGCTGCCCACTCCCCACTCCACCAACACCCCCCCACTCCCAACACACAGCCCCCCATCCTGACCCTGACCAGGACCCAGGTGAGGACGGAGCTGAGGAAGATCAAGGCGAGGAAGGCGCTGGGACCGGACGGCATCAGCGCAAAGCTCCTCAAGTCCTGTGCAGACCAGCTGTGTGGGATTGTGACGTATATCTTCAACATGAGCCTGAAACTGGGGAGGGTACCACAGCTGTGGAAAACATCTTGTGTGGTACCTGTACCAAAAACTTCCCACCCCAAAGACCTGAACAGCTACAGACCGGTGGCCTTGACGTCCCACTTGATGAAGACCCTGGAGAGACTGCTCCTTGCTCACCTCCGCCCCCTGGTGGAACCAGCGATGGATCCACTCCAGTTCGCCTACCAGCATGGCATTGGGGTGGAGGATGCGGTGATCTTCCTCCTTCACCGTTCTCTGTCCCACCTGGAGAAGCCCGGGAATATGGTGAGGATCATGTTCTTTGACTTCTCCAGTGCTTTCAACACCATCCAACCGATGATCCTGAAGGACAAGCTGCTGCGCGCAGGGGTGGACCAGCACCTGTCATCATGGATCCTGGACTACCTCACGAACCGGCCTCAGTTTGTGAGAACCCGGGACTGTGTGTCCGACACGATCATCAGTAGCACGGGGGCCCCCCAGGGAACGGTGCTGGCTCCCTTCCTGTTCACTCTTTATACTGCGGACTTCTCACACAACACAACACACTGCCATCTACAGAAGTTCTCTGATGACTCTGCGATCGTTGGCCTCATCTCCAATGGAGATGAAGCTGAGTACAGAGGGCTTATCCAGGACTTCGTGGACTGGTGCCATCGGAACTGCCTCCAGATCAACGCGAGGAAAACTAAGGAGCTGGTGGTGGACTGCCGCAGGCATGGGCAGCCCCTCACAGTACCAGTAAATATACAGGGAACAGACATCGAGATGGTGACATCCTATAAGTACCTGGGTATTCATCTGAACAATAAACTAGACTGGTCACACAATACTGACGCACTCTACAAGAAGGGACAGCGCAGGCTGTTCCTGCTGAGGAGACTCAGGTCTTTTGGTGTACAAGGGGCGCTGCTGAAGTCATTCTATGACACGGTGGTGGCATCAGCCATCACTTTTGGAGTGGTCTGCTGGGGCAGTGGCATTACTGCAGCCGATAGGAAGAGACTGAACAAACTGATTAAGAAAGCTAGCTCTGTCCTGGGGCAGCGCCTTGATCCGATGGAGGAGATAGGAGAGAGAAGGACGGTGGCTAAACTGTCATCTCTGCTGGAGTCCGAGTTCCACCCTATGCAGGACATACTGAATGCACTGAGGAGCTCATTTAGCAGCAGACTACATCATCCCAGGTGCACAACCGAGAGGTTTCGTAGGTCCTTCCTACCAACGGCTGTCAGACTGTACAACCTAAGCAGGGCTGCTCGCAGAGATAGCAAAAAGACGTAACAAACTAATAGTTTTTTGAATGCAAAAGATGCAATAGACTTACACAATGGTCCCCTCCGGCATACAACTAGGAACATACCGGTCGCTATGGAGGGTGAGAATATGTATGGGCACATAATCATACCATGTAGGATAACTAAGTAGACGGTTATGCTGTTTCATTCCATCTAGCAACAATGCTCTGCACTGTGTGTGTTTATATATTTGCATATTTATTCCATCTAGCTACAATGCTCAGCACTGGGTGTGTTTATATATTTATATATCTACATATTATTCCATCTAGCTACATTGCTCCGCACTGTGTGTGTTTATATACTTGCATATTTATTCCACCTAGCTGCAATGCTCCGTACTGTGGGTGTTTATATATTTACATATTTATTCCATCTAGCTACAATGCTCTGCACTGTGTGTTCATATATTCATATATTTATTCCATCCAGCTACAATGCTCTGCACTGTGTGTCTGTGTGTGTGTGTATATATATATATTTTATAGTAATACGTACATATGTTTATTAGCTGCTCTTGCTTGCTTGTTTTTTTTCTTGCCTTCTGATTGTTGCTCTGAGTGTTGCTATCCCTGTGCTGTTGCAATCCTGGAATTTCCCCGTTGTGGGACTAATAAAGGCTTATCTTATCTTATCTTATCTTATCTTATCTTATCTTAAATTGTTCATAGTCGACATGAAGCCATGAACAAATCTTTTAATATTAGAAGATTTGCAGTAGGCTGGTAATTACTCATGTAACAGGAGTCAGAATCAGAGGGTGCCCTTACTCTGGCCCCTCAAAATGTCATGTATGACATTTACATTCATGAATGACATGAATGACATGTACATGAATGACATGTACATTCCTGTGATTGTTGTAAGGGGAGAAGCTTTGTGTTATGAAATTATTTCCAGTTATGCATCTTTTAAACAGGAATGTGACCATGTGACCAATTATTCTAGTCCCCTGTTTTGCATGTAACCTACTACTCAGCTTTACGGTTGCTTTTGGGAATGGCACGAGACTTCCATCCATCCATCCATCTTCTACCGCTTTTCCGGAGGTCCGGGCCACAGAGGCAGCAGTTCAAGCAGAGAAGCCCAGACTTCCCTCTCCCCAGCTACCTGCTCCAGCTCTTCAGAGAGGATACCAAGGCGTTCCCAGACCAGCTGGGAGACAGTCTCTCCACCGAGTCTTGGGTCAGCCCTGGGGTCTCCTCCCAGTGGGACGTGCCTGAAACACCTCAAGTGGGAGGCGTCCAGGAGGCATCCTAATCAGATGCCCATACCACCTCAACTGACTCCTTTCAATGTGGAGGAGCAGCGGTTCTACTCTGAGCCTCTCCCGGATGACTGAGCTCCTCACCCTATCTCTGAGGGTGAGTCCAGCAATCCTACGAAGAAAGCTCATTTTAGCCGCTTGTATCCGCGATCTTGTTCTTTCGGTCATTACCCAAAGCTCGTGACCATAGGTGAGAGTAGGAACGTAGATTGACTGGTAAATCGACAGCTTTGCCTTAGAACTAAGCTCCCTCTTCACCACAACAGACCGGTACAATGTCTGCATCACTGCAGATGCTGCTCCAATCCGTCTGTCAATCTCTCGCTCCATTCTCCCCTCACTCATGAACAAGACCCCAAGATACTTAAACTCCTCCACTTGGGGCAGGAGCCTGTCCCCAACCCAGAGAGGACAATCCACCTTTTTCTGGCTGAGAACCATGGACTCGGACTTGGAAGTGCTGATTCTCATCCCAGCCGCTTCACACTCAGTGGCAAACCGTCCCAGCAAGACCTGTAGGTCATTGCTGGATGAAGCCAACAGGACAACATCATCTGCAAACAACAGAGATGAGATCCTGTGGTCACCAAGCATGACACCCTCCATTCCCTGGCTGTGCCTAGAAATCCTGTCCATAAAAATTATGAACAGGATTGGTGACAAAGGGCAGCCCTGGCGGAGTCCAATTCTCACTGGAAATGAGTCTGACCGAGTGTTGGCAATACGAACCAAATTCTCACAACGGTCGTACAGAGACCGAATAGCTCGTAACAACAAGCCTGATACCCCATACTCCCGAAGCACCCCCCACAAAAAAACCACAAGGGACGCGGTCAAATGCCTTCTCCAAGTCCACAAAACACATGTAAACTGTTTGGGCAAACTCCCACGAACCCTCAAGAAGTCTCGAGAGGGTAAAGAGCTGGTCTGATGTGCCACGGCCAGGACGAAAACCACATTGCTCCTCCTGGCATGAGACTTGCACATGTTTAACTGGACTGTCTATGCTGTTTGACTGATCATGGTGAGCCACTTGGACCAAAAATGCCAGGGCCGTTTTTTTTGCCTCAGTCCATCCCTGCTGGCATTCCAGGGTGTACCTTGTCTCTCGCCCCCAAAGATGCTGGAATAGCCCCCCCCCCCCCAAAAAAAAAAAAAAAAAAAAATCTGATAAAGGGCTCATAAAGATGAGTGAATATACTCAAAGTGGACTGAAAATGAGGGACACGGAAGCCATTTTTCGTGAGCTGTAAAACACAATGATTTGGGAACAAATGGATCCTTTAACACCTCAGTCCAATCATGAGACAGTCTCGGAAGTCTCCCTAAGGTTGTTTGGAAAATGTCATCCTCTGAGATTAAACATAATGGAAGCTGATTGCTTTTATGAACTATTTTTAACAGTAAAGGGTGATGAAAGATTTGTTGTTCAGTTGGAAAAGGATAAGACTATCACCATAGTCATGATGACAAAACTTGGCAGTTTTCTCAAAAGCTAAAAATGAGTGGGAGAACACTGTAAACAATATGTATTTATTCAGTTATTTAGGGAATACTCTGTTATACTGAAGCTTTATATGAACTGCACAAACAGGACATTTCACACAGACATGTTACATTTAAAGGGAACATAAATGGCTCTCTGACTAAATACAGCACTTCTTATGGTATGTTTATGCATTTTAGGGAAATAATTTTGATCTTAAACTCAACAGAAATATGACAATAATGCATGCTTCTGTGAGCTACAATTTGTATCAGTGGTTCCCAGCCTTTTTTTCCTTGTGAATTTGTGAGATTTTTCCCTTAATTTAAATAAATAAATATATATGTATATCTATCTATATGTGTGTGTGTGTGTGTATATATATATATATATATATATATATATATACTGTATATCTATCTATATGTGTGTGTGTGTGTGTGTGTGTGTGTGTGTGTGTGTGTGTATGTATATATGTGTGTGTATATACAGTATATGTATGTATATATATATTAAAGTAAATTTGTCATTTACCTTTAATAAAATCAAACTGTTAAGGGGAAAAGGGAGGAGGCTGATAATGGAGACAATATAGGAACTGATACCAGTGACCAATACCGGGGGGTGGGGGGGACCAAGGCCAAAGGGAAGGAATAGTTAAAGAAGTAGCATATAAAAGTCAGGAAAACATAGGTCTGGAATTCAGTCACAGCAAACAAGATACAAACACTGGAAACGGGGCAGGGTACCAAAGTTCACAAAATGCTTCGTTTTAAGGGCTGGAGAGCAACTAAACATGTCACAGTTTTAGGTTTTTTGTTTTTCTTATTTCAAACAAGGATGAAAAGGAGATGTTTTAACTTTACCTTGACATGTTTTGACTGGCGTCTGCAGTCTTCCTCAGGAGTGTAAGCTGATCGCTGTGATGTGGTCGTATATCAGCTGTTTTTCTTATGCGTGGCCAGCCCAGCGGAACTGTCAGATCCATTGGGCTGGCCACAACCCCTGCTGTCCAATGGTCTCTGGAGAATGTAGTCCCAGGTGTGAGAAGGCATAAATGCCCCCTCATCCCGATTTATGCTTTCTTTGCCCCACTTCCTGATTAATATGGCCTCCTTGATCCAACGTTTGTGCCTGTTGCTCTCCTATCCAATGATTTTTGCGTTGTCCCAGTCCATGATATGATTATTTCTTTTGCAGTGATCTGATATAGCTGATTTTAGTGCCACTTGTTCTGCCTTTTCCTTTTGCGATCTTGAGAGTCGTCCTTGTGTTCCCTTCTCCCATTCCTTCTGGTGTTCTTTTTGTCTTGTGATGAATGATCTTCCTGTTTCGCCGATTTAAGTCTTGTTACATGATCTGCATGATATTTCATATATTACGTTGCACTTTTTGTCTTGTTCTATTTTGTCCTTGGGGTGTACTAACTGTCTTAATTTTTTCTGTGGTTTTACTGCTGTGTTTATTTTGTGTGTTTTCATGATCCTTTGGATTGGTTCTGTTATCCCTCGGATGTAAGGTATAGTTATGGTGTCCTTGTTTTTGATTTTGGCTTTTGGTCTGTCTTGTTTTCTGTTTATCTTCTTTGTTTTTGACTTGCTGTTTCTCTTTATTTATGGCCCATGTCGGATGTTGGCAGTGTGTGAGTGCATGTCTTATGTGGTTTTCCTCCTCCTGTCTTCTTGGTTTGTGATGATAGTGGCCCATTCATATAACGTCCTCACAACTGATAGTTTGTGTGCTGTGGGGTGTTCTGATGTCTATAGCAAGTACTGATCCGTGTGGGTTGGTTTCCTGTAAACTGAGATTTTTATACTGCCGTCATCATTGTGATGGATTTTCATGTCCAGAAAAGCTATGGTACCATTTTCTTCCTCTTCGTGTGTAAATTTTATGTTCCCAGTGCAGTCCATGTTGTTCATATGGTCTGTGAGTTCTTGTGCATCCTTTTTTAAAATTTTCTCCAATATGTCGTTCTCGTATCGCTTCGAGAGGGTGGGTTTGCATTGTATGGGTGCGGTGTTGATGGCTTTATTTTCCAGATCCTCCATGGAAAAGCTGCTCATGATGGCTGATAATGGGTCTCCCATTGCAAATCCTTCCGTTTGGTTGTAGATTTTTTCTTTGTATTGGAAATAGGTGGGTTTTGCAACAAATTGTAATAGTCCAAATATGTTGTTGACTGTGAGGTTTCTGCATCTTTTGAGGGTTCTGTCATTCCTGAGGCATTCTTGCAGGATGTGTAATGTGACATCAGTGGGGGTCTTTGTGAATAATGAAATGACATCATGTGAAATGTGGATCTGACAGTTCTGCTGGGCTGGCCACACCTAGGAAAAACAGCTGATATACGACATGTCACAGCGATCAGCTGACGCCTCTGAGGAAGACTGCAGATGCCAGTTGAAACATGTCAAGGTAAAGTTAAAACATCTCCTTTTCATCCTTGTCTGAAATAAGAAAAACAAAAAACCTATAATTGAAAAAGAAGACAGAATGAACCTACTCGAAATCCTAGTTTTTCTTTGTCGCTTTGGTGAATTTCTCAGAACAGAATTCAAATTCTCAACTACTAGGTCAACCTCCAAATCACCTCGTCACTTGTGCTCATCATAAAAGCATTTTCTCATAATTTTGAACAAACAGCAAATGCTTTTGTACATTATGCAGCTGCTTGTGTACAATTGTCTATTTTTTACATTATCATTTACTATTGTCATGTCAGTCAAAATACATTAAACAGGTTTTCTGTTGATTAGTCCTTCAACCCCAAACATTTACATAGACATTCAGTCACTGTTTGAGTCATTACATGCAAAAGTGTTGAACTAGTTATCACTGAACCCAGCCGACTTTAAACATTCTATTCAGGGCTTTGGTGGGTGGATTTCCCTGGTGGCGGGTAAGACAGCCAATCTTACTAGCCATATTGGCGGGTTGAGGTTTTCTCAAGCAACATCTAAATACGAGTAATGAGCCTATTGCAGTGTGGAATTACAAAACTAGAACTCACATGAGCACTATCTGCACACACACAGTGTATTCTCATTGGTCCAACTATCGCCATGGGCATGGTCTGGCTCAGCTTTCAGTGTAGTTCCCAGGACTGCTGCAGGGCAGGCTGGAGTACAGGAGAAACTGCAGATGCTGTGCTTCGCAGGTCGGTTCATTTTGTGGCCAGAAACTGCGACAACTGACAGCAGGCCAGCCAGCAGAACACACCTGTTCCTGCTCTCAGTGATCAGATCACCAGGGGGATTACACCTGATCCTCCGCTGTTCCAGCATGAGCAGTTAATAAACTGCACTCTCCCCCCACATCAGCTCCTACCTCTGTGATTAAGTATGATTATCTTTAGAGCAAGAAGCTCTCGTTTACTGTCCGGTATAACAGAAAGAAAAAAGTGACTAAACTTTGATATGTTGCTGTGAAGAGCAAATTAAGCTTCTTCTGAGGTGAACTTTTGTTTATCTGTAATTATCTATATCTATGATATGCAACTTTTTCAGGGAAGTAAGATGTCTAATCATGTATTTTTATGTCAGACATGTGGCCAATGGGCCAAAAACGGCCCATTGGCCCATAGTAAATTTTTCTGACTTTTTTATTGATTGTAAATTGATTGTAAATTTGAGACATTTTTCTCCTTAAGATGAGACTTATTTTCTTCATCAGTTTTCTTTTTCTTCTTTTTTTTCTGCTGAAAACAAGTAGTGTCGATTTACATTAAATCCATCAGCAACTACTAATGATGTTGTGCAGCCCTGAACGGGTGTCCCAATTATATGGGTCATTTTCAACCTCTATCAAGAATCAAGGGGTCGGAGTAGACAAAGGGGAAGGAGCAGGGACACAAATGAGAATTGGGACGGACCCCAAATCTACCTGTACTTCACTCTCGTATTGCAAATATTTTTCTACACTGTTTTACAGCATTTACTGATGTTAAATAAACGATTCAACAGTGTTTCTCTTGCTATTTATATGTATGCATAAGGGTCATTTACATTTAAAATGACTGTAAATTTAGTTCAAGTAAATTTTAGCATGTGATACTCAAATATGATGATAAACATAATTTTCCAACCACAAAATTGTGGCTAGTGAAAAGGCTGAGTAACTTTGGAAAAATCACTAGCCACAGTGAGCAAAACAATTTAATGTCGAGCCCTGATTTTATTACATTTTTGTGAATATGTATTAAATTCATTGTTTTTCGGTAAATCTTTACTTTCACTAATGAGGGGAAATGTGTTAAGAATTAGGTCAACTGATGACCTTTCAGTTCTCTAGAACAGCTCAGAGGTGAATCCTATGAACCTTCACTTGGAAGCATATATATATATATATATATATATAAAAAGCAGTTACCATTTCTGATACAAAAATGGAAGGACATCAAGAGAATGAGCAGGGTTAATAGACCAGAAGAAGCCGTATAAGGGTGCGAGGTGGAAGAAAAAGAGCAAGACAGGCCAAGTACAGAGGCCTGTTCCCAATGAAATTAGGGCCACAGTTGTTGTCCATGTTCTAAATCGTGGTCTTACAATGGCTGAGGTTGGTCAGAGGGAGAACCACTGTATTCTCAGTTAGCCAAACATTTTGGCAGGAGAACAGGTAGGTGACCCAAACAATGTGTGCACTGTACATACAAAATACTGTACACTTACTGTAAAACTTCAAAATGCACAATTCAGTTAAAAAAAAAAAAACAACTTTGAATCATATCCAGTCTTTCAATCTATTCCTCTCACAATATGTGGCTTTATAGTTTTGAAATTGCTCTGCAGCACAGAGGAAAATGTTGCCTTGCTCTTTTTCAGTCACTTATCAAAGGCCATGACAGTTTTCATTAGAGAATAATTACTGTTCTACTGACAACATGGCTGAACATTTTGATGGTCTTGCTCATAAACCCAACAAAAGGACTCTTCATTCTGATGGTAGTGACAGTTTCATTGACAAACATACTTGCTTTTGACACATAGGCCAAACATTTTGAGCAAATCTCATGCTTTTGCCAGTCATCTAGTTTGTTTTGCAGTTTGCACGAGAAATGCACTTAAGTGTTGTGCAAACTTCAATTCTGTTCTGAGAAATACAATAAGGCAACTGCGGAAAAACTGTAATAATCTGACAAAATGAGACGAGCAAGCAGGTTATATACGAGGACAACCAGGTGACTGGGTGAAAGGGTGACACACCTGAAGCCGCTCCTTTGGAATAATTGTTTTCAGCTGCTAATGCTGCAGCAGATGAGACACACCTGAATATGATAATTACTCTGCTGCTGACAAACGTAATGAACAAGTATCTCAATCACATTTTTTGGGTGCAACTTCTTAACACAGATTTGGTTTGCATAGCCCCCACTCTACTTTTAGCATAGGGTGGGGGCTGATCATGGTTCACACAAACAAGGTTGGTTTCGTGAGGGAAAAAAAAGGTTGGGAACGACTGATTTATAAAATGCATGAATGATTTATGTAATTACATACATTAAGACTTTTGCATTATAAGAAATGCCCGAATGATTAAGTGTGACACGGCTATAGAAAACAGAAGTAGCCAATAACTGAACAGTCACAGTGCATTGGTGTACATTATGGCACATATTATCTTCTTTATCATGTTCAGATTTGATAAAGCAGCCATATATTTGTACAATTTCATGTCCATGATTTGGGAAGCTATAAATAAAACCCACACTGGACAGATATTTTACAGCAACATGCCCACAGATACACACCTTCACTGATCCTCCCTGTTGTGCTGTGGGCAAACGTTTCATTTGACGCGTGGCAGATATGAGGTTTGTACTGGATTGAATAAAATGAAACACAGACGCTTCTGTTAAGGCATGGGATGAATGATGAGGTAACTGCTATCTAGTGCAGTGGGTCCCAACCAGGGGTCCCTGAATGTTCAGGTTTTCATTGGAAATTTTATAATTTCACTTATTAATTAGTCCAAAAAACTGCAAATAGTTTGCTGTTGTGGTGTGTAGGTTCTGTAGGCAGAGGCACCCATGCACCGCAACGGCAAATTATGTAATTTTTTGGACAAATTAAGAAGTGAAATAAATTTTAAAATTTCTCACCAAAACCTGAACATTCTAGGGACCCCTGGTTGGGAACCACTAATCTAGTGGATCACTTTGTGTTTCTCTGACTCACTGCTCTGAACGTTAAGACATAACGGACACAAACAAGCTGATATTTGCTGCCAACAGACAGGTGTCTATAAATATTAGATTCTATTTCTGCATTTAAACTGATATAACCACTTAAAACACATAAGAGAAACAGCCTTTGGTCACAGACTAAATATTACACACATCTGTAGTGTCAGAGTATATAAATGCGACATGGTGATTGCACACAGACCGCAGGAGGAAAACTCCACTTTGGGTCCTAGAATGAACAACTGCATTAAACTGAACACTCAGCAAGTCAATCCCGGCTTTATAAAGGAAACAAACATACTAAGTTTAACACATTCAAATGTGATATTGTCATATATTAAAGGAGCAATTAACTGATAAATATTGCATCTATTTGGAGTAGGGTAAACTGCTAGTGTGACTTACAACCAGAGGGTCTATGTAATTAAACCAGGGGCCTGCTCTATGAAGCAGGGTTCAGGCTTAGCGGGGTAACTTCGGGGTTAACCCTGGGTTTTCTGTACTACGAAGCTGGTTCACTTCTTTCTGGGTAGATTACCATGGCAACTTATGCTGTGAAGCTAACCTGGGAGCAGGTTAAGATCCAGATAAGAGCTCAGTGGGTGTATCAGCACTGCTCTCCAGCCAGTTAAATCCTTGGGAAAATGACATCCAGCTCCCCTGGAGTTTGAGAAGACCCCCCCCCCCCTTCCATTAACGGGAGACTGATGTTATTTATTAAGATAAGCTCCTCCACTGGGGTCAGATCCAGCTGGGGCTCCCTGTTGTTGTTGGGTTTTTTTTTCCTTTTTCTTGCTGCAACCAATATAAAATAAATTTTACTGTGCATTTCTCTGAATATCTGTATTATCTCAGCATAAACTATACACTATAATAAGCTACCTGCAACTTCAACATTCAAGATTCATTTATTTATGTTAAAATAACATTTAAAGGGGTTATTGACTGAAAAATGGTGTGTTTGTAGGTTTTACAGTAGCTGTCTCAAATGTGTCAATTGGTCACGTAATTATCCAAAAAATTTCCAAGCAGTCAACAATCTGAAAAAAAGCACACTGTCTTTATTTTGTTTTTCTGTCAAAGAAACTCCTCAAAATGGTTTTTGATGCTGCTTGGTAATTCTTCTATGTCAAGTGTTCAAGAAGCCCACCCACTGCCGTCCTTGAGAGCAGCTCACTGCTTTATTATTGACCCACCTAACTGTCATGTAGATGGAGGGGTGCTAAAGGTAGCCTATTAGCCCCTGAGCTATTAGCCCCCAAGCTAATACCAGGAAGCTCAAACCAAGCGTGGCTTATATTGTTATTTTCTTCAGATCTTAGTCACCCCAATAATCATCCCTTTTTCCACCTGGTTCACCAGTCCACATTATACCTCACGTTGCTACGGCCCATCTCCCAGTGGTTTCGCCGTGATGCCACAACAAATCACCAGCGGTGTCATGCTGGTGGTGGCAACTGCCTATGGCTCAACCCGAGGCTGCACCCCCGCACCCCCCCCCCCCCCCGAGCTCC
Organism: Pholidichthys leucotaenia; assembly: GCA_020510985.1. Taxonomy (NCBI): domain Eukaryota; kingdom Metazoa; phylum Chordata; class Actinopteri; order Cichliformes; family Pholidichthyidae; genus Pholidichthys; species Pholidichthys leucotaenia. The sequence continues at coordinate 34,811,490 of CM035845.1, read as the reverse complement.
CCACCATCTTCTGGTGCTCTGTTCTACTCTGCTCTATTCTCACAGGCAATGTTGGGGAGCCGCTTCGTGACGGCGCATCCCCCAGCTGGCCGTGGGAGAGGAGTCCTGTGGAACGAGACACTGCACTTTGAGATCCAGCAGCTTGGCTCGGCCAGCGGCCTCGGGTTGTGGCGATCGGTGGGGCGCGCGGTGCTGGCAATTTGTTGTGACATCACGGCGAGATTGTTGAGAGATGGGCTGGAATGACGCGAGACACACAGTCAACTGTGGATCAGTGAACCAGTGCTGCTCATCCAAGCTAGACGGACACTAGAAGCTACTCAGCTAATGGCTAACTGACGTAAGAGGGAGAGCGGAGTTGAACAGCTGAACATTAAACCCCCCGCTCCCTTCGGAGGAGGGAGGCGAGTTGGGTAACCGGGGGGGCGTGTGGCGCAATGGCCGGGGTGAGGCTGCGTGCGCTGTGCACAGGTCGTGGTTCCATGGCAGTGGGCGGGCACACCGGACTGCTGGCTCCCAGCCAGCTGCCCGGCAGGCACCCGTCAGCCCCCAGGTGAGACCACCAAGAGCCAGCTTGCTTTGGCAGGGGTCGGCAGTGTGTACATATACGGCTGAATCACTCTGATGGTTTGATTAGCCATTGATGTTTAGCGAGGCAGGCTTTGGTGTTTTCAGGTCAGAAGAGAGGGGAGGGCTGGTCTTGCAGCATCCGCTATTGGTGGGTGGGAGTATGGGTGGGGCTAATTAAAATATTCATAGAGCCGTGCATACTTAAGTAGGTGGAAGATGTAAAAGCTCTTTCCAAGCAATTCTAAGGCAATAAAAGTTTTTTTTTTGTGGATAAAAAGCCACAATATACTATTTTGGGCAATACACATTTATTGTTGAGGTTGTTTTATAGCCGCTGGAGCGCATCTTTAACTGTATAGCCACTTATTAATGAAAATGGAGAAAATTAACAACATTATTAAGTAGCCTATGTGACCAATATCCACTGGCGCAACAGACAATAATATCAAGGAGTTAGGTAATATTAAAACAGTCAGTCAATTGAAGCATTCACAATGTGACTTCTTTTTGCCGTGCTTCTTTCCTACTTTGACTGCTGCAGCTGTTTCTTTTTTTCCCTGTATTACACGCTGGTACTCTTCAGAGTTATTTAATCAGAAGCGTTTTTCTTCACCAGTGACGTACCCCACTCTTCCCTGGTCACTTCCCTATTGCTCATCTGCTGAGATCACCACCTCTTTTATGTGAGCACGCACACAGCCAGATAGATTAACCCAGGGTCCACTTACTGAGCTGATAACCCCGATCCAGAATGTCTGGGTTAGTCAAGCCCGGTAACTGAAAGATCCCCTGGGTATGCTGAACCTGCTTCATAGTACAGGCCTCAGGGGTCGATACCTCTTCTGTGGAAAGAGACATTTTGATTTAGCCATTGTTTTCTTTTACTCACTTCTTATGTCTTCTGTTTAATTAGTATTTCTGGGGTTATTTCTCGGTTTGTTGTCCGTTATATTATAAATCAATAGTCCAATAATATTGCTGGATTTGGCTGACTTTCAATCCCTTTACCAAGCAAATAAAGACATCTACTTAACTGATTTAGTGTTTTTGCAGCATAATTGATGCACAGAAATACAGTAAACCTTACTCTTAAAATATAAAATCTTAAACAACATCTCTTCAGTTTATGCATGTTTTTATAAATATTCCCTTTATTTATGGCTCTTAATATAATATTCATACACACTGTGCACAACTTTAAAGTTGCATAATCTTTTTTTAGTATAGACATATTTTATTTTTGAATATTTAGAATCATTTGATTGATTAAATAACAATCCCTCTCTAAAGTTTACTAACTTTATGCATGACTAAAAATATAAATAAATTAATCTCTGTTCTTGGTGTGACGTGGGGAGATGCGACATGTCCAACAAACTGTAGGTCCTATGAGCTGTAACAGGAGGACATAAAAAGGTAGATTGCTGCTATGTTATACATTCAGACCTCAACTCCATAACAGATAGAAAGAATCAGACTGAGGAGGAGTTTTGTTCACTGAGGAGAGATAAAGTCAGAACTCGACTACGATGATATGAGACCAGTTTAGTTTGGGGTTGCAACAGAAACAGTTTTAGGATTTGCGTCTGGGGTGAAAAGATGAGACAGTAGAAATCACACTCCTCCATCTTCATTCACTTCTTTTCAAACTGTGACCTTTTAGACCTTGAGGTGTCAGTACAGAACCTGGTTCAGCCTCCATGTACAAAAACACAGTCCACCCATCTTCTCTCTTACACATGAGACTCATCCAGGTCCAGGTCAACAGGGGAGAGGGGCAGGGGAGGCCGGCGTGGTGAAGTGGGGGACAGCAACGGGGCAAGAAGTGGGTTTTCTGTGCCGTCGTCCTCGCTGAGCTGCAGCAGGGTGTCGCTGCGTGGAAGGAGTGCCGTGGTGTCCTCATCCCCGGGGCTCTCCCTGATTCTGGAAGGAACCACAGGTGGAGGCGGAGGAAGAAGCGGGGTGGGTGGGAGTGGAGGTGGCAGCGGTGGGCCTGGGGCGGGTGCGGTGCCCAGCACCGGCAGTGGTGGAGGGAGAGGGGAGGAGGTACGAGACAAAGGGATAGGGGAGCAGGTTCGAGAGAGGGGTAGCGGGGAGCAGGTTCGGGATGGGGGAGTTGGGGTGGAGGGGCGGGAGAGTGAGGGGGGAGGAGACAGGCTGCTACGGAGCCCCCACTGCTCCCTCTTCTCCTTGCTGCTCTTGGCTGGAGGGACCTGAGGATGGATACATGGTCACACTTTACAGTAAAAGCCCCCTTATAAAGGATTTACAACCCCAATCCTGCTCAAGTTGGGACGCTGTGTAAAACATGAATTAAAAACAAAATACAGTAATTTAAAAACCCTTTTCATCCTATATTCAATTGAATACGCTACAAAGACAAGATATTTAATGTTCAAACTGATAAACTTTTAGTGTTTCACTCATTTCGAAAGATTCAGTCATTCACAAGCAGGGCTCAATGTTAACACCCGCCAACCTACCAACGGCGGGTAGATTTCAGCTGTAAGACAGCCACTCCCACTAGCCACTGTGGCGGGTTGTAGTTTTCTCAGACGGCATCTAAAATAATAAACCTGAAATGTGAGACTATGAAACTCCTACAACTTCCGATTTTATTAACGATAAAAACATATTCAGCCAATCAAAAAACATCCAACCATCACTGTCACCTGTTTTGACAGCAGGGCTGAAATAGACGGATGCTTAGCTACCTGCTTTCAGCAGGATCTGAGGGCACAATAGGTGGAGGAGGAGAAATGATCACAGACTGTATTTGGATGAATAAAGCCGCCCTCTGAAACAGCTCTATGCATCCAAGCTGAAATTATTATCTTATTAATTATTTGCCAGCCCGTGTAATTCCACTTTGCACTGTGCGCTCACTCGATCCTACCTGTGTGAGTCCGGATTCTGGAGCTGAGAGAAAAATCAGGTGAATAATTTTACACACTTTTTGCTTTTATTTTTACCTCTGCCCAAGGAACTGGTCTAGTTAAAAAAAAAAATCATTTAAGATTACTGAATGCAGCAGCAGCATGAACAGTCTCATCCTGCAGCAGGACAAACCTATGTGGCGAGGTGAAGCTGGTGTGGAGTGTTCCACTCAGGTTTGGCTCTGCTGTTAAAGCGATATCGTTAACTGGTGTGGACACTTAGAACAATTTTTAAAAAACGTTTTAAGATAAGATAAGATAAGCCTTTATTAGTCCCACAATGGGGAAATTCCAGGATTGCAACAGCACAGGGATAGCAGCACTCACAGCAATAATTAAGAAGATACGAAAAATATAAATAAGAGCAGTGGATATACATACGTACACATAAATATATAAATATACTGTATATACAAAGCGCGGAGCATTGTAGCAAGATGGAATAAACAGCATAACCGTCTACTTAGTTATCCTACATAGTATGAATATGTACCCATACATATTGTCACCCTCCGTAGCGACTGATATTGTCCTAGTTGTATACTGGAGGGGACCATTGTGTAATTCTGCCAAGTTTTTTTTAACAGAACAAAAGGTAGAACATGAGGTCTAGGGATGAATTTCACAATATAACAGTTACTAAACAAATACCAAAAACTCAAATTTTACCCAGTATCACAGGTTAAATAATTGCACCATTTTTCCCGCCTTGCTTCATCCAGTTCTTTTTGCAATCTCAAAGCATTTGTTCCAGGGACTGTAAAGTTTTTACAGTATTGATAAATAGATTAACTGTTGGGGGATACTTCTGAAGCCAACACCTGGTGATGTTTTTTTTGGCCGCTGCCAATAGATGTTAAGTTAAACCTTTCCACAGCATGTGGTGTATGGGGCGGCGCCTATCTCCGTTTCACTGACCCTAGGCCACACAGCTACTGTAAGCAGTGAAAGCTACAGTGGGTGGGGTGGTGGGTCAGTCTTCTGCAGCTCTGTGCATTAACTTTCCTTTCCCCATTCTATTACACTGAGCACCAAACTACAAGGTGGAAAGCACCATTTTTATATGGTCTTTGGTATGACCCAGCCGGGATTTGAACCCACGACCTCCCGGTTATGGGGCAGATGGTCTACCAACTAGGCCACCACTCCGGTTGCCAATAGAACCTTCAACAAATATATATCTGTACCACAAATACCATCAGGAATAGAACCAATGTAAACAAGAGTAAAGTCACAGTTAACACTGGTTCCTAATATTTTTGAGATGACTGAAGAAATGTCTCTCTAAAAAGGCTGAATCACGGTATAGGTCCAAAATATGCATCCATGATCAGCTGATAATTCTCCACATTCTCTCCAGCAGGCTGACAGAGCTCCAGTCAGTTTGGAATTCTGTTTGGGGGTGATAAAAAAAAAAAACCCGAATCAAGTTCTTCCACCAAAAGTCTCTCCAAATCCAAGAGCTGGTAAATGATTGGGTCCTCCAAGCAGCAATTCATACAACCTGTGACGCAGCCATATTGACTTCTGTCTCCCTGGGTTGTTTTATATAAAGAGTACCACCTTCAGTCAAAGACATGACACTATGATAGAGTCTAGTGATCAGTCTTTTAGTCTGACCAGAATTGTATGCATCAATGTATACTTGTATGATTTGTGACAACTCCTTTTCAACAGAATCTCTGATTTGTTTACAGTAATAATCTCTCATTTGCAATTACCTATAGAAGTCTTGTTTTTCAAGACCATTTTTTTCCACACAAAGTAAGAAAATCACATTCCCCCATCTTTAATAATTTTACATATAGAAGTGATTCCTACACGTGACCATTCTTGAAATCTGCAATCCTGTGACCCCGGTGTAAAGCCTGGATCATATGCTGGCCATCCGAGCAGCTTAACTTCATCTTTTAATCGGTAACTTTTAATTAGATTGTCCCAATTTTTTTGTGAAAGTTTAATCTACTGGCTTGGTGCTTTGATCATCTTCCTGTTGACGCATCCAAGTAACATTTGCAGTAGTTTATCAGACAAAGAAAGTTCAATACGCTTCCATTTAGTCTCATATGATGAGCTGCACCAACAAGCCAACAGACGTAGCTGGGCAGCCTGGCAGTAGGCCTTTAAAGAAGGTAAGGCCCCACCCCCCTCTTTCTCAAGCAGTTGAAGAGTAGAAAATTTTACCCGGGGCTTTTTATTGCTTCAACTAAATCGTGAGATATGTTTGTTCAAATCCCTAAACTGTTCATTGGGTATTTCTATTGGTAATGCCAGAAATAGGTCCAATAACTTGGGAAGAGTGTTCATCTCAACTGTTCTGATTCAACTGCCAAAGTCTAAAGGAAGCAGGTCCCACCTTGAAAAGTCAGCACTGATCTATTAATATTCTTGTAACTAGCATCAGAGTTTGTTTAAATCTTTTGTCAAATTGATTCCTAGATATTTAATTTGGGATGAATAACAATTGAAATTGTATTTTAAAACAAATTCTTGTTCAGGGGTGTAGTAAAATGTCATGATCTGAGTTTTTTGTATCTTGACAGCATAGCCTGAGTAAGTCCCTTGTGTTTCCAGGATCTCCATCAGGAGGGACAAACTAGAATCTGGGATTACCAGTGTGACCAGGACATCATCAGCATACAGACCAACCTTGTACTCCTCACCCCCACAGAAACACCCTTCAATCCTTCTTCTTGACGTATAATCTGAGCTAAAGGTTCAATGAACAGATCAAAACCGTTTGGGCTCAGAGGGCAGCCTTGCCGACACCCACGCTGTAAAATTATTGAATTTGACAAACTGCCATTTATCTAAATTCTTGCGGTGGGTGAGGCATACAGAGACCCAATACAGCCCACAAACTTTTCACAGAAACCAAACCTATTCAGGGTTAAGTAAAGAAAATCCCATCCAACTGAATCAAAACCTTTTTCAGCATCTAGGCTAAAAATAACAGACTTTAATTTCCCTTTATGAATCTGTTCTATAATGTGTAGAGTTCTTCTAATATTGTTGTGGGTTTCTCTATTCTTCATAAAGCCAGTCTGGCCCTCGTCAGTCAGGAGCAGCATCACTTTATCCATATGTCTGGCTACAATTGAGGCGTATAACTTATAATCTGTGTTTAGGACAATAATTGGCTGATATGCACTGCATTCTGATTGGTCCTTTCCTTCCTTGGGTATAACTGATAACTTGGGTATAACTGATATGAAGGCCTCCCTCCAGGAGGGGGGGATACTGCCTCCCTCTAGTATGTGATTAAAACAAGTTTGCAGTAAAGGAAGCGGCATGTTCTTTCATTGACTTGTACAATTCTGGGGGCAGCCCGTCTGTGCCAGGAGACATAAGCCCCTTTTCCACTAGCACCTACTCAGCCCGACTTGCCTCGACTCTACTCAACTCTACTCAGCTCAACACGGTGTGGATGGTTTTCCATTTCAACCGAGTCCACCTCAAGTGGGTGGGGTTGGGTTCATTACAGGCAGTTACAACTGCAGTTACTTTGTAACACTGCCTGTTACAGAGTAACGCATTACTGTAATGCCACTACTTTTGCAGTAACGTGCTGTGTAATGAAATTACTGTATAAAAATTCAGTAATGCGTTACAGTTACTGAAATTTGATAAGATGTGTTACTCGTTTTATTAATATGAATAGATATTTTTAGTGCAAATAAATACAAACTGACCCTATGTAGCTGACGCAGCCGTCAGTCTCCTCGGTGGCTCCGTTTCCTGTCCTGCCTCAGTTCACACCGCAACCCGGCGGGAAGAAATTCCGTGGCGGTGGCAACTTCTCATATCGAGCCCTGATCGCCTGTTGTCCAAGCGGTGAGTAGCCCCCAACATCAGCTTCTATCTCTGAGGTTAAACATGAGTATTTTTAGAGGAAGAAGCTTGCATTTAATGTCCGCAGTTGTGTAAATGCAAGTTTTCTTGACGCACAGAAAAAGTGACTGCGATTTGTTGCTGTAAAAAACAAATGAAGCTTCTTCTAAGGTGAACTTTCATTTATCTGTGCTTTCTGTTTTATCTCATAAATTTACATGCTGTTGTGATATGCAACTATTTCATGGAAGTAAATTCTCTAAATATGTATTTTTAATGGGCTGGTCCAGGGGTGTCAAACATATGGCTCGTGGGCCAAAAACGGTCCATCAGGGGGTCCAAAATTTTCTGTGAATTTACAGCTTTATTTCTAGTAAATTTCTGTCTTTCTACTGATTAGAATAGTTTGTGTAAATTTGAGACATTTTTTCTCTGTAAGATGAGACTTTTCTCATCAGTTTTCTTTTTTCTTCTTTTTTCTGATGAGAACAAGGGGCCCTTGATTTCAAAGGCCAAGGGGAGGGGGTAGAAATGAGAATTGGGACAGACCCCAAATCTACCTGTACTTCATTCTCACATTGCAAATATTTTTCTCAACTGTTTTACAGTATTTACTGCTGTTAATAACTATTTAAACAGTGTTTCTCTTGCTATTTTTATGTACTAGTGCATACCCGTAGAAAGCAAGAATTCCCGTCTGAAACAGCTAGCCCAATCAGGCTTTACGGGCCCAAATGTAGGCTGTGTTTTAAAGTAAAATAAAAAGGTGTAGCCTATACTGTATGTAGGCAATCACACATTAGACTTTGACAAATTTGAAAGGGACTGAACTGAGATTTATTTGATTGTGTGAATATTAATTACAGAATAACTGAAAATGAATGGGACATGCAATATTAGCAACTGTTTGAGAACCGCTTGTTTATTTGTTGGTCAGACTTATTTGTGTGATCTTTTATGACTTATATTTATAAGTGTTGTATCTTGCACTTTGGGGAATGGGAGTTTTTCAGTTATCATTATAATTGTTTTAGTTTTTATGTGTAGTTTATAGTCTATCGCCAATAAACTCATGCAGTACTATAACAGAACATGTTTACACATATTTGAGACCCACTGTAGTGCATCCTTTTATATTTTAGCAATATTATGAGTACAAAACACCCAACATTATTATACTCAGAAGAATGACCCATTTGGCTGCAGCTGCTGCATCAGCGTTGCCCATTTGTCAATAAATAAAAAATTATTTATTTTGTTATTTGGGCGGTTTTTGTCACAGTCGTTTAGTCAAAGCGTGCGCATATGTGTCCGCATATGATATGCAATTGATCTGGCCATTCCACTCTACGATCATGGTGGTATTATTATTAACTTTTAATTTTTAGATAGCCGTGCACCGGGAGGAGTGCTATGTTGAACCCACGGTGCCGCAAAGGACGGCGGTGGCACAGGTGAGGCAGCAGCCGAGACTCCGTCCCGTTAATCGGGCAGGCATAGCTTGGCTCCCTGGGAAGGACTGCGATAAGCCCGTCCGGCTGCCCCCCCCCCCCCCGTGTTCTGCACATATTGATGGCCGAAATGCAAAACCTATCTGAAAAATGCACTTTTTTGAGAAAACTAAAAAAAACCCCAACAACTTTTTTTCTTGCAGAATGCTATGCTATTTTTTGCATCGGAATAATTTTCTGTCACAATAAAGGGCAGGACTGTCTTGCAGACAGACATGTGCAGCCTTCCTTGTTCTCATCATGCAAAGTGAAATCCGCAAATCAGAAAATCCTGCAGATGGGAGGTTTTGCATTTCAGCCATCGATATAGCGAATTATCCTTTAGAGCTACACAGCAGCCAGGACTCATGGTGTGCTGTTAAAAGGGAAAAAGCAATTTGCAGCATCCAGTAAATGTGCCATTACTGTGTGCCTGCTTGTCTGTTTCAGCCCCCCCCCCCCCCGAAATTTTGAAACTGTTGTACAGTTGGAGCCGACAAGATTACGATCCAGTGATAAAGGGAATAAGTAAGGTTTTTAACTTGGAGCTACCCTATGATAGCATATTTGCAGCGTTTGTTCACAGGAAAAACCGTACAGAGCTCTGCTCAGCTGCTGCCTGCAGCGAAAACACACACAGAGCTACAGCAACTTTATGGTGTAAAGTTGAGCGACTCCATGCTCGGGGTGCACACCCTCATAACCTCAGCAAAGCACTTGTAAAATCTTTGTTTGCAAAGTGCTGTGGTGACTGACAGGTTGTGATGCTGTGTGTCATCCAATCAGCATGGTCGTGATGCCGCGTATTATCCATTGAGCACGGGGTCAATCTAAAACCCCGCCCACACTTCTTGAAGCCAGGGCATGAAGACACAGAGCGGTGGCTAAACTTTTATTGATAAAAATTACATATTTTGACTGAGTGACTCCATTCGGGGATGCACACCCTTGTAACCTCAGCAAAGCACCTTTAAAATCTTAGACCAGTCTAACGAATGGTTTGAAAGATATCTGAGGAACACACACAGACAGACAAACACACAAACAGAGATATATTGCATTTATAGATCGATGTATAAGGGTCATTGCATTTAAAAAGGTTGTACATTTAATTCAACTACATTTTAGCATGAGATAATTAAATTTGATTATATTAAACATAATTTTCCAACTACAAAATTGTGGCTAGTGAAAAGGCTGAGTGGCTAGTAACTTGTATTGATCGGGCTTGTTGTTACGAGCTGTTCAGTCTCTGTATGACTGTTGTGAGAGTTTGGTTCATATTGCCAACACTCGATCGGACTCATTCCCAGTGAGAGTTGGACTCCGCCAGGGCTGCCCTTTGTCACCGATCCTGTTCATAATTCTTATGGACAGGATTTCTAGACGCAGCCAGGGAATGAAGGGTGTCATGCTTGGTGACCACAGGATCTCATCTCTGTTGTTTGCAGATGATGTTGTCCTGCTGGCTTCATCCAGCAATGACCTACAGCTCTTGCTGGGACGGTTTGCCGCTGAGTGTGAAGTGGCTGGGATGAGAATCAGCACCTCTGAGTCTGAGTCCATGGTCCTCAGCTGGAAAAAGGTGGATTGTCCTCTCCGGGCTGGGGACAAGCTCCTGCCCCAAGTGGGGGAGTTTAAGTATCTTGGGGTCTTATTCACGAGTGAGGGGAGAATGGAGTGAGAGATTGACAGATGGATCGGAGCAGCATCAGCAGTGATACGGACGTTGTACCGGTCTGTTGTGGTGAAGAGGGAGCTGAGTTCTAAGGCAAAGCTGTCGATTTACCAGTCAATCTACGTTCCTACTCTCACCTATGGTCACGAGCTTTGGGTAATGACCGAAAGAACAAGATCACGGATACAAGCGGCTAAAATGAGCTTTCTCTGTAGGATTGCTGGACTCACCCATAGAGATAGGGTGAGGAGCTCAGTCATCCAGGAGAGGCTCAGAGTAGAACCTCTGCTCCTCCACATTGAAAGGAGCCAGTTAAGGTGGTATGGGCATCTGATTAGGATGCCTCCTGGACGCCTCCCGCTTGAGGTGTTTCAGGCACGTCCCTCTGGGAGGAGACCCCGAGGCAGACCCAGGACTCGCTGGAGAGACTATGTCTCCCAGCTGGTCTGGGAACGCCTTGGTATCCTCTCTGAAGAGCTGGAGCAGGTGGCTGGGGACAGGGAAGTCTGGGCTTCTCTGCTTGAACTGCTGCCTCCGCGACCCGGACCTCCGGAAAAGCGGTAGAAGATGGATGGATGGATGGGCTAGTAACTTTGGAAAATCGCTAGCCACAGTGGCTGCTGACGTGACAGCACTATTGCTCTGCAGTTACCATCCTCAACAAGCAGCAGGTGCTACTGTGAGCTTCTCTCCATCCCAAAGCACTCACAAGTGGTCAGTCTCACAGTAGCCTTGTGCAGCAGTTAGTTGCAGTCTGAGAGGAAACCCACGCCCATGCCACTCATGCCCAGACTGCAAATGAATTGCGCCTACACAACCCTCCCGCCAATCAATGTAAATGTTTCTTCACTGTCAGTGTCACACTAATAAATCACTGCATTTGACTAACAGCCTCAGTCACGTACTCACTTCGTCCACTCTGTGTGTGTGTCTGTGTGTCTGTGACATAAGCTAAACATCAAGCAGCTAGCTCATCATGCCGCAGTCTAAACTGTATGCTCAAAAATACAGAAAGGAAAGGGACTCAAACCCTGAATTCAAAGGCTGGTTAAAGCCATTTATTGCAGATGACAGAATAGGCTTTACTGTCATTGTACAGTTGTACAGCACAGCAAAACTGATACAGAAGTAATGGCCTATTTGCCAAATTAAAACAAACAATCCAAGAATCAACAGAAGAAAGTTAATTTGTAGTGCTTAAGAAATTTAGGATATTTTTTACTCACTTTTTGTCTCTCCCACGACATTATTCTTCTCTTCTACAGCGTCCATTACAATTACATGCAAATTACCAATTATGCAAATTAGATGATGACATCACTTAGTGACTTCTAGTGACTTTTAGGACAGCCAATAGCTACTTTCCTTACTGAGCAGTTGGCAACAGTGCAGTCAAGAGTCTGTTCACTGCTGCAGCCAGCAGCCATAAATGGAGCTTGCTCCTGCTGGGAAAAGATGAAGCTACTTTGTCTTTTTGGAAATGGATAGATTTCCTTCGCCACGGGGACAAAAAGCATATTGGTGGGCCATGTGAGACTGACTGCAATCTTCAGAAGCGCCTGACAACATCAACAAGGTAACAACACCGCTAACAACACTGGGTGGATTTCAAACAGTCATTCATTCATTCATTCATCTTCTTTCGCTTAATCCTTTTCAGGTCGCGGGGGGGGGGGGGGGGGGGGCTGGAGCCTATCCCAGCGTCATGTGAAAAAAATTAGGACACCCTGTATAAGCCTGTGTGTGGGGTTTTTTTTTTTTTGTTTTTTTTTTAACATATTTGGACATATGGATATTTAATATCAATGTTAAAATACTGGGAGACTCATGTAATCCAACTAAACAATTAAAAATGAATTAAAGACTTTTTTCAAATTTTCTGTAAAATATAATTCTAAACAAATAGGAATAAATTAGGCCACCCCCTATCTTTTTTTAGATACCCACACATTCATTCCCACATAAATGGCTAAAATAAATGTAAAGAAAATGCAAATAAAAACAAAAACAAGTTTAGACATAGATATGTGAACATTTCTTTATAAAGAATTGACTATTTAACGGGGTGTCCTAATTTTTTCACGACTGTAGGTATGCATCTGGACAGTTTGTGACCCACCAAGAATTAAACCGAATGATTGCCAGATGCGTCATTACAGAATGAAGATCTGATAACAGTCATTTCCCATCAGACAGCTGAGACTGTGATCCACTGAAGTTAAAACACATTTACTTGCTACCTGGATAAAGATTATTCAAAAATGGATTTGATCACAAAAGGAATTTAAGACACTGGATCATGTCTCTGTCACAGCAGACATTTGGACTGTGGATAATGGACATTTTCTTTGGATCACTGCACATCAGATTAAATCCATAATATTACAGGTAAGAAACATTGACAGCTTTATGCAGTGTTGCCAACTTACTCTTTTGGAGTGATTCTCACTCTTTTTCCCTCTCTCTCACTCCACAAAACCCTATTTCTCACACCAAAATGAGGAAATTACTGACAATTTTGTGTTGATTTTCTTCAGATTTTTCCCACAATAAGAGCTCTCAAGGCAGGATAAAGCAGACTGAACATGTTCTAGAAGCTCTGTCTGAAACAGTCTATTGTCAGCCTGACATTAATAAGTCTGTAATGTAATCCATTAATTAAATTATCTTGCCATGTGTGCAAGATGATTTAAGTATGCATTTAAAAGTATTGTGAAAGTTACTTTTCCAAGTAACTAGTTACTTTAATCATGCAGTAATTGGTAAGTAACTCAGTTACTTTTGAAAAGAAGTAACTAGTAACTGTAACTAGTTACTATTTTTTAGTAACTTGCCCAACACTGATTACAGGAAGGCAGCCCATTATCCTGTTAGGTTCTTTACATGCTGACGTTTTCACTGATAAATAACGTAAAAGATGCTTAAAATCACAAAACACTCTCAAATGCAATTTATTTTTCAAGCGCAGGGATCCAAGCACTGCAACACTGATGGAAGAACTGTGCGCACCGACAGGGAGACTGTTGAAAAATAACCACATTTGATCAAATTTGACCACTATATGAAATTTTCAGCTGTGGCGCTGGCGGAGCGTTCCAAAATCAAATACCAGGAGGTCTCCGAGCTGATGGCTGCTCACGGGGAAGATGGTGAGTGTTTTGTGACGGCGTTGATTTATGTGTAGCCATTTATTTCATTGATTATCACAGAAACAATAAAAACTCACAGCCAAATTTACAAATGGCAGTTTTGAATCTTGTGAAGACGTTGCTCTCATCCACTGACGTTACGCCCTGGACAATCAGTGGCCTGCAATCTGCTGACGTTACATTTTCAGCTTGACTCAGCACAGTTGGAACCTCAATGAAGTAGGTCCCAAAAAAGTACCTGATACCAGGTACTAATGGAAAACCCTACAAACTGAGTAGAGTTGAGGCGAGCAGGGCTGAGTAGTACTAGTGGAAAGGGGGCTTGATTTGAATTCAACCCTGGGATAGCCTTCTCTTTCTCCTCTGCTGTAACTGGTGAAGTGAGTTTGTCGTTGTCAATCTTACCAACTGAGGGGAGATCTAGAGAGCCCAAGAAGTCTCAGATCAACTCAGATCAACACACACCTTGTGTGTGTTGATCTGAGTTGATTGAGTGTACAGGGATCGATAGTATTTTTCAAATGCCTTTTGGATACCCTGTAATGTATGAGTGGTTTCATGTGTAACCGGATCTTTAATTTTATGAATAGTATTTTCTGCTTGTTGCTTTCTTAATCTCCAAGCTGAAAGTTTGGTTCCTTTCAGGCCTGCTCCGTAATATTGTCGCCTCGTGAATTTTGTGTTTTTCTCCACTTCTTCCCTCATTATCTTATCTATACCTTGTTTGGTTTTCCTAATTTGTGGAATAAGAGAATTGTCTATATTTATACTGTGTCTCTGTTCCAAATGTCTAAGCTTTTCTTTGAGTTGTGTCAATTCTTTATCTTTTTGCTTTTTAAGCAAAGATGTTCTGGCTATTATTTTCCCTCTAAGAACAGATTTTGCAGCATCCCATAGTATAGATGGGATTCACCTCCCCGTTATCATTGTCCTCAAGATACGTTTTTATGTCGGACACAAGGGAAGTTCTAAAGCTGGGATTGTTTAACATGCCCACATTTAGTCGCCACAATGTTTTCCGTCGTACCCCATCTAATTGTAGAGACGAGTACACCCCTGAATGGTCGGAAATGTCTCTCTGGCCTATATTACATTTTTTCAGCCTGTGCAAATCTTTACTGTACATTAGGAAATAGTTTAATCTTGAAAATACGGTGTGATGAGCTGAACAGAAAGTGAAGCCAGGACTCGACCCATGCATGAAGTGCCACACATCAGTCAGTCCCAGCTCCTCCACCATCTTGATCACCTGTGTCTCCGTTTTATTCATCTCTCTCTTCCGGTTAGTTGTGTCTAGTGTTGAGTTAAACAGAATAGTCAAGTCTCCTCCACAGATGAGCATGCCCTGAGTTTCAGTGGCAATCAAATTGAATATCTTCTTAAAGAATGGCAGATCAGGTCCGGGGGGAGCATAGATATTAAGAAAGGCTACCTCATTATCATCAATTTTTCCTTTGACCAAAACAAATCTGCCCTCCCTGTCCTTAATTTCAGATTCCAACACAAACTGAGTTGAGTTTGAAATTAGTATTGCCACTCCTCTTTTTCTGCCCCTCCCAAAAGACGAAAAGAAAGCATTGAAATCCATTTTTTAAGTTTATCATGTTCCACTGCAGAAAGATGTTTCTTGCCAGAATGCAATATTTATCTTCTCTTTTTTTCCTTTTTGATACTACTTTACTCCTTTTAATTGTATTATTTAGTCCATTTACATTCAGAGAGACTATGTTGTAGCAAAAACCCATGAATGTACACTGCCGTTCAAAAGTTTGGGGTCACCCAGACAATTATTTTGTGTTTTCCATGAAAAGTCACACTTATTTACCACCATGAGTTGTAAAATGAATAGAAAATATAGTCAAGACATTGACAAGGTTAGGAATAATGATTTGTATTTGAAATAATAATTTTTTCCTTCAAACTTTGCTTTCGTCAAAGAATCCTCCATTTGCAGCAATTACAGCATTGCAGACCTAACATGATTGCACAAGGGTTTTCTAATCATCCATTAGCCTTCTGACGCAATGAGCAAACACATTGTACCATTAGAACACTGGAGTGATAGTTGCTGGAAATGGGCCTCTATACACCTATGTAGATATTGCACCAAAAACCAGACATTTGCAGCTAGAATAGTCATTTACCACATTAGCAATGTATAGAGTGTATTTCTGATTAAAGTTATCTTCATTGAAAAAAAGTGCTTTTCTTTCAAAAATAAGGACATTTCTAAGTGACCCCAAACTTTTGAATAGTAGTGTATGTGAGTAAGATATTTGTATCATCCCAGACTTCAAACTACAGTATCTGACAAAAGTGAGTACACCCATCACATTTTTGTAAATATTTTATTATATCTTTTCCTGGGACAACACTGAAGATATGACACTTTGATACAATGTAAAGTAGTGAGTGTACAGCTTGTATAACAGTATAAATTTGCTGTCCCCTCAAAATAACTCAACACACAGCCATTAATGCCTAAACCGCTGGCAACAAAAGTGTGTACACTCCTAGGTGAAAATGTCCAAATTGTGCCCAATTAGCCATTTTCCCTCCCCGGTGTCACGTGACTCGTTAGTGTTACAAGGTCTCAGGTGTGAATGGGGAGCAGGTGTGTTAAATTTGGTGTTATCGCTCTCACACTCTCTCATACTGGTCACTAGAAGTTCAACATGGCACCTCACGGCAAAGAACTCTCTGAGGATCTGAACAAAAGAATTGTTGCTCTACATAAAGATGGCCTAGGTTATGAGAAGACTGCCAATACCCTGAAACTGAGCTGCAGCACGGTGGCCAAGACCATACAATGGTTTGACAGGACAAGTTCCACTCAGAACAGGCCTCGCCATGGTCGACCAAAGAAGTTGAGTGCACGTGCTCAGCATCATATCCAGTGGTCGTCTTCTTCTTCTTCTCTCAGTTACTGGCGGATACCAAACAACTGAAAGGTGCATATCGCCACCTACTGTACAAGAGTGTGTAACATTATGTCATTTGAGCCCGACCCCTTCCAGAGGTTGTCTTTTGAAAATAGATGTATGAGTGCTGCCAGCATTGCTGCAGAGGTTGAAGGGGTGGGGGCTCAGCCTGTCAGTGCTCAGACCATACGCCGCACACTGCATCAAATTAGTCTGCATGGCTGTTGTCCCAGAAGGAAGCCTCTTTTAAAGATGATGCACAAGAAAGCCCGCAAACAGTTTGCTGAAGACAAGCAGACTAAGGACATGGATTACTGGAACCATGTCCTGTGGTCTGATGAGACCAAGATAAACTTATTTGGTTCAGATGGTGTCAAGCGTGTATGGTGGCAACCAGGTGAGGAGTACAAAGTCAAGTGTGTCTTGCCTACAGTCAAGCACGGTGGTGGGAGTGTCATGGTTTGGGGCTGCATGAGTGCTGCCGGCACTGGGGAGCTACAGTTCATTGAGGGAACCATGAATGCCAACATGTACTGTGACATACTGAAGCAGAGCATGATCACCTCCCTTTGGAAACTGGGCCCCAGGGCAGTATTCCAACATGATAACCACCCCAAACACACCTCCAAGATGACCACTGCCTTGCTAAAGAAACAGAGGGTAAAGGTGATGGACTGGCCAAGCATGTCTCCAGACCTAAACCCTACTGAGCATCTGTGGGGCATCCTCAAACAGAAGGTGGAGGAGCGCAAGGTCTCTAACATCCACCAGCTCCGTGATGTTGTCATGGAGGAGTGGAAGAAGATTCCTGTGGCAACCTGTGAAGCTCTAGTGAACTCCATGTCCAAGAGAGTTAAGGCAGTACTGGAAAATAATGGTGGCCACACAAAATATTGTCACTTTGGGCACAATTTGGACATTTTCACTTAGGGGTGTACTCACTTTTGTTGCCAGCGGTTTAGACATTAGTGGCTGTGTGTTGAGTTATTTTGAGGGGACAGCAAATTTACACTGTTATACAAGATGTTCACTGACTACTTTACATTGTACCAAAGTGTCATATCTTCAGTGTTGTCCCATGAAAAGATATAATAAAATATTTACCAAAATGTGAGGGGTGTATTCACTTTTGTGAGATACTGTATGTACAAAGAACAGGAACAGAACTTCCAAAAACAAGGAAAACATATTATCTTTGGTAGTTAGGGGGTCAGCCAGTAAGTGGGGTCCCCTCAAAGAGAGAGAAAAAAAATTAAGAAAAAAAGAATTTGGTAGGTTGCAGTTCAGGACGCGTCAGCCTTTTATGTTATAAAGTACCAGAAGAATATGGCTGTTACCGTGAAGAATAGTCTGTTGTGGTGTTACTGCCTTATAATATAACTCCTCAAGTCTGTAATATTTACAAAAGATGGGAGAGAAAGGGAGAGAAAAGGGAACAATGTCACCCAGGCCAGATAGAAGTGGAAAAATAAGAGCTCATTCCATCCCAGGCGTGTCCTCCTGCTCCGTCCTGTGATACTCCTTCAGCCTCTCCTTAATCCGGTGCTGGAGTCTGACACCCCCCCACCCCCCCGCTGCGGGTCCCCGTCATCTCCTAGGGTAGCAGCTTGGTCAGGACTTCCTCCTTGATGGTCCAGCTCCATGTTCCGGAGACAGCCTCTCCGACAGTAAAACCTCTCCTCCACAGATCAGTCACCGCTTGGGTCACGCTGTTGTAGACTACGGTCTCCGAGTCATAGAACACTCACATTTTCGTCAGCAGGGTCTGGAAATGAATGGCAGCTGCTTTCAATGCCTTTTTTATAGGTATATACTCTTTCCTCTTACGCTGCACGTCAGATGAATAATCATGGTCGAAGTATACCCACTTATTCTGGATTCGTGTCTCCTTTTTCCAAGCCGCCCGGAGAACTTCCTCTTTCACAGCATACCTGTTGAAGCATACCACCATGGAGCGAGGGGGTACGTCTGAGGGGGGCAGCGGTGCCAGGGCACGATGTATGCGCTCTATTTGAAGGTCAGTATCGACACAGTTCTGATTTAATTAAAATTCTCCACAAACTTCACTGTGGAGGTTCCCTTGGCACCTTTCGGAATGCCATAGATCCTCATATTTTTCCGCCAGGAGCATCCTTCAAGGTCAGAGATTTTATCCTGAAGGGCCTGCTGGGTTTTGAGCAGCTGGGAGAGAGCGTCCCTTACTCCGATATTCCACTCTTTCGTGTCTGCCATCTCCTCCTCTATTTCTTCCATCTGCTTCTCAATTCCTTCAATATGATGGTTTGTTTCTTGTTTTTTCCAGTTCAGTTCCACCATAAATTCCTCCATTTGCTTTCTAATAGCTTCACGGAAAGTCAAGGTGGAATGCAGCCAAGTCTTTTTTGAGCTCAGTCTGAAGAGTTACCATTCCTTCCCGAGAGAGATACCATACCTTTCCTGCCGCATGCCATTTCACTGTACAATAACTCACTCTCATGTTGAATTCTGGTCATAACTATGCTGCCATACTGCAACTTACAGTCTAATTGGTACCTCACATCTCACTCTGCACCTGATAGTCCTGCATTGTACAGCAGGTATGATTCATGTATCTATATGGGTTACCATCTATTCATCTATGATGTATATAAGCTTTTTTAGCAGTTTTACTTTCCATGGGTTATCCCCTTGTCTGTTATGCTGTGTGTGTTTCTGTTGTTTGGTTGTCTACTGTCATGCTGCTGTTACACTGTAATTTCCCAGTTTGGGATCAATAAAATACATCTATCTATCTATCTATTCCGGCGACGACTGTTTCTTTCACTGCTTCTTGAATCAGCCGAAGATTTCCACTTTCTGTGCCGTCGCCATCTTGGGCCCCCATGGCCGTCGTCAAACTTTTCCCATGTTCTCGCTCAATGGTGTGTCGAAGACCATATCCCCCTTTCCGAGTTTTTTCCCCGTCCATTACTGGGTATCGAAAAATTGTTTTGAATTAAGAGACAACTCTTTATTATGGGGTAACTTACAGCTGATGTGGGAGTACAAGTGCCATGGTGCCATACTGTGTCTAGCGCCACCAGAAGTCATGTAGAACAATTTTTACAATTACAATTTTCCCAGTTTTTCTCTGTGAATTTACAGCTTTCTTTCTCACAAATTTCTGACCTTTTTTTACTGATTAGAATAGTTCATGTAAATTTGACACATTTTTCTCCTTAAGATGAGAGTTTTTTCCTCATCAGTTTTCTCTTCTTTCTCTTCTTTTTTGGTGAAAACAGGTAGTGTCCATTTAGGTTAAATCCATCAGCAGCTACTAATGACGTAGTGCAGCCTGAAGGGGTGTCCCAGTTCATAGGGGTCATTTTCAGCCCTCAAGGGCCATGGGGTAGGGTTAGGTGAAGGGGGAGCGGTACAAATGAGAACTGGGATAGACTCCAAATCTACCTGTACTTCACTGTCACATTGCAAATATTTTTCTCTGTTTTACAGTATTTACTGCTGTTCATAAATAATTAGACAGCGTTTTTCCTCTTATTTTTTATGTATGTATAAGGGTCATTTACATTTAAAAAGGTTGTAAATTTAGTTCAAGTAAATTTTAGCACGCAACAGTCAAATTTGATCATGTTAAACATAATTTTCCTAACACAAAATTGTGGCTAATAACCTTGGAAAATCACTCGCCACAGTGGCTGGTGAGCAAAAAAAGTTAATGTCAAGCCCTGTTCACAAGTAAGGATGGGGTGAGGTTCCCCACCTTGTGAACAGGAGCACTCTGTGGTGAGTGCTATAGCCCCCATGTTCGTTTTCTTTGAAGATCCCAGCAGTTTTCACCTTTTTCTATATAATTATTGAGGCAGAACTAAATTATGATAAGCCTATCATCTATGAATATACAATAAAAATTTTTTATACACCTGACAGTTGTAGGTCAGGATCCCAAGGTGAATCTGTGTACCAAGTTTGGTGACCCTAGCTTTACCCATTCAATAGTAATAGTGCAAATGGAATATTAACCTTGACCTTTGACCTTTTGACCCCAAACTCATACTCAACAGTCAGGGTCTCAGAGTGAACATGTATACCAAATTTGGTGACCCTAGCTTTACTCGTTCTATAGTAATAGTGCAAATGCGTTATTAATTTTGACCTTTTGACCCCAAACCCACAGTCAGGTCAGAATGTAAGCCGTCCAAAATTTGTCTTAGATGCAACTA
Organism: Pholidichthys leucotaenia; assembly: GCA_020510985.1. Taxonomy (NCBI): domain Eukaryota; kingdom Metazoa; phylum Chordata; class Actinopteri; order Cichliformes; family Pholidichthyidae; genus Pholidichthys; species Pholidichthys leucotaenia. The sequence goes on along the minus strand of CM035845.1, from coordinate 34,790,716 downwards.
TGATATGGATTTGAAAAGCCTACATCATTTCTTTCAGCAGTTATTGCGTTTACAAGATTTAGGGGAAAAACTGACCTCTGACTTTGACCTCAAGGTCTGTAATTTCTGCAAAAATCATCTGCTCAGAGTCAAATAGCAATATGCACATCATCAGAGTGTATCAAACCCTGGTACTAAGTTTCAAAACATTTGGAATAAACCTGTAGGAGAAATTGATTTCACAAGACAGTTACTGTCTATTAACTGAGATGAAATAGGACCTCATAAGTCAGGGCCTATAACTCCAGCAAAAATCATCCGACCAGAGCCAAATTGCAATATGCACATCATCAGTGTATATCAAACTTTGGTATCAAGTTTCAAAAGAATTGTAATAAAACTGTAGGAGGAGTTGATTTCACCAAAGTTGGACAGAGAGAGACAAACGGACAGACCACTCCATACCATAATCCACCTTTGGTCTTTGTCCAAAGGGGTATCTGACCACATGGGCTCAGGAACACTTCAGAAAACCACTGTCAGTTAACACAATTCGTCACTACATTTACAAGTGCAATTAAAACTCTACCATGCAAAGTATAAGCCATATATCAACAACACCCAGAAACACCACTAGTTGCTCTGGGCCCAAGCTCAACTGAAATGAACTGATGCAAAGTAGAAAAGTGTGGTATCAGCGCAAAGTTCAAAAGCCAGTATCTGTGATATATGGGGGTGACCTAGTTGATAGAGCATCCGACCCACAACTGAGAGGTTGGGGGTTCAAGTCCCGGCCGGGTCATGCCAAAGACCATATAAAAATGGTACATCCCGACTTCCGGTTATGGCTGCCACGTAGGACGGACGTGTCTCGCTCTGCTCTGCTCCTGGAGAAAAAAATCGGCAAATAACTCTCTCATTTGGGACAGAACGTATCCCAGCATTTGGGCGAGGATATGTCGGCGAAGCCTAAGGCTGGAAAACCAGGAAAAGGAAAAAGCGAGCCGCCGAAACAGTCCAAATTAACGGACTTTCAGGTCTGTGACGCAGCAAACAAGGCTCCATATATGGCGGAGGAGGCTGGCGGCGGTGCGATTTCTGCGGGGAATGGCGCAGATGCGCTGATGGCTGCCATGAGTTCAATGAGAGCGGACTTTTCCTCTAGATTTGATGGGATTATGACAGCGCTGGAAGGAATAAGAAAGGAATTGGGTGACTGTGTAGAACGAACGGCGCAGATGGAGCTCCGTCTCGCTAGTGCTGAAGATGACGTCACCCGTCTTCAATTAAAGGTGCGCACTTTGGAAAAAAAAAATAAATCTCTGGAAGATAATATTTTGGATTTGGAATCTCGGTCGAGACAGAATAATTTGAGGCTGGTGGGTCTTCCAGAGGAATCAGAAGGTCGGGACGTATGTTCCTTTCTGGAAAAGTGGATTCCGGAGGTGCTGGGCAGCGAGGAGTTGCAATCAGCAGTGGTTCTGGAAAAAGCACATCGTATTGGCCCACGGAGAGATAAGGGACCGCCGAGGACCTTAATTATGAAGTTTCTTAGCAACAGAGACAGGATGAAGATCTTCAACGCTGCACGTGCTAAAGGAGAGATTAAACACCAGGACCAGCAGGTGCGGTTCTACCCAGATTTGGCCACAGGAATCCAGCAATTGAGGAAGCAGTTTGATCCCGTACGTAAGGAGCTGCGCAACCTTGGGATTCGTCATGGTGTAATCTATCCTGCGAGACTGCTGACCACATATGAGGGCAGAACCCACATCTTCAAGACCCCAGAGGAGGCGCAGGAGTTCATCAAGAAGATCAAAGAAGAAGAAGAGACTGGTGGGAGCTAAGCATGAACAAAATATAAGGTAGAATAATTAAGCATTTGCACAGGCATCTGACTGACTTGAAGTAAATAGTAAGTTTACAAAATATAGATTGTATTATATATTAAAAAAAACAAAACAAAACAAAACAAAAAAAAAAAAAAACTATGATGTACAAAGTTGTTAAAAATTTTGGAGTTAAGTTGGAAAACTACAGAGGAGAGTTAATGTTACGTCATTAAAAGCAGTAGAGTTAGGGTGATTGGGAGGATGAAGAAGGAGTGGCTTAGGCTGTTCCCCGTGGGTGTGGAACGGTCGATGGCTATATCGGGAGACAGAATTTTTCTTTTGATTTTGGGGGGTTTGCCACAAGTGTGGGAAGGGGAAATTTGTTTGTGTGTAGTTTGTAGGATGAATGTTCAACCACTCATGTTTTTGCTTCTCTGTATGAGCATGTTTACACTGCAAGGTAATCCCAAACTCTCTATTGATCATGGACCAAAGTGTTAATCTTAATTTAACTTCATGGAATTGCAGAGGTCTACAAAATTTAAAAAAACTTAAACAAGTTATGAATAAAATAAAGGACATGGGTTCAAGAATTGTGTTTTTACAAGAAACTCATCTGATAGAGGAGGATGTTAAAAGAATTAGGAGTAGATGGCAGGGAAGTGTATTCACCTCTTCATTTTCATCCCGAGCCAGGGGAGTTATGACTCTCATACATAAATCAGTTCCTTTTCAAGTGAAAAATGTAATTGGAGACAAATTTGGAAGATATGTAATCATTCAAGGTTCTTTGCTATTAGAAAATATAAATCTTGTGAACTTATATGGTCCCAATATAGATGATCAGAAGTTCTTTGCTAATTTATTTCTCATCTTATCATCACTTACAGGGCAACATATAATAGCAGGGGATTTTAATTGTACATTGAATCCAGGTGTGGATAGATCAACAGGACTGGATTGTACGCACATTGGATGTAGGATGACTATTAATCATTTTATGAAAGAATTGAGATTGTTAGATATATGGAGAGAAATGAAACCACAAGTTAAAGCCTATTCTTGTTATTCCAGTACCTACAAGACATTCTCACGTATTGATTATTTTTTGATTTCCACAGAATTAAGGTCCAAGATTCAAAACTGCTTTTATGATAACATCGTGATCTCTGATCATGCACCCTGTTGTCTAATATATGTAGATAAAAAATTGACAAAGGAATCAGGTAGATGGCAATTTCAGCATAAATGGCTTCAGGATGAGGAATTTGTCAAGTATATAGAAAAACAGATAGACGAGTTCTTTGACATCAATACTACACAAACATCAGCATGTGTAAAGTGGGAGGCTTTCAAAGCTTTTATTAGGGGACATATTATTAGTTATACAGGATCAAAATCTAAGAAGACTCGAGAGGAGAGAGCTAAATTGGAACATAAAATAAAAAATCTTCAGGAAAAAGTGTATGCAGGAAGTGACCCAAGGTTGGAGAATGAATTACTGATTTTGAGAGCTGAATACGACAAAAAATCAGCGAATAGAGCTGCCTCGAGTCTTCTAAGATTGAAACAATCTTTTTATGAACAAGGTGAAAAATCAGGAAAATTATTAGCATGGCAGATTAAACAATTGGAAATTAAAACACCAATTACCAGTATTATAAGTAATGGACAGGTAGTTATAGATCCTTTAGAAATTAATAGAGCCTTTAGAGATTACTATGAAAAATTATATGATACCAAAAATGAACCTGATTTAACAAAACTAAATGGGTTTTTGAACGAACTATCTATACCGTGTATTCCAAATGAAAACAGGGAGATATTGGAGTCTAAAATTAGTCAAGAAGAAGTTGGGCTAGCCATTGATAATATGAAATCAGGAAAAAGTGCAGGACCAGATGGTCTTCCAGTTGACCTTTATAAAAAATTTAAGAATAAATTAATAAAACCTTTTTTGGAAATGGTTTTAGAAGCATTTCAAAATAATAATTTACCATCATACATAAATAATGCCTTAATTATACTGCTGCCAAAACCAGGTAAGCCCTCTAATAAATGTGAAAATATGAGACCAATAAGCCTATTAAACGCCGACCTTAAGATAATCTGTAAAATTTTAGCAAGACGAATACAAGAAATTTTACCAAATATTATTAATCGAGATCAGAATGGCTTTATAAAGGGTAGACAAGGCTTCCATAATGTAAGAAGACTATTTAATATTATTTATTTTAATAAAGAAGCACCGGATACAGCTCTCCTATCATTGGACGCCGAAAAGGCCTTTGATAGAGTTGAATGGCCCTTTCTTTTTGAAGTCCTACAAAGGTTTGGACTTGGAAATAATTTCATAAAATGGGTTCAAATAATATACAATAATGCTACAGCAGAAATCCTAACAAATAACAATATTTCAAAACCAATAAAAATCAATAGAGGATGTCGACAAGGCTGTCCACTTTCACCTTTACTGTTTACTATGGCAATTGAACCTTTAGCGATAGCGATACGTTTACATTCACAAATATATGGAATTAAAGTTGGACCAACAGAACATAAAATCTCCCTGTACGCCGATGATATAATTTTGTTTATGTCGAATCTAAAAAAATCAATTCCAACCTTGTTGAATTTAATAAAGAATTTTGGGGAAATATCAGGATATAAAATAAATAAAACTAAATCTTCAATATTAATGCTAAATGAGACCCAGAGAAATTACCCAGCCCCTGAGGTAAATCAATTCAATGTTGTAAATCAGTTTAAATATTTAGGAATCCAAATTATGCCTAAGCTAGAATCAGTCGCCAGTGTCAACTATGAAGCCTTAATGTCAGATATCAATGAGTTAACTCAGAGATGGATGTCACTACCAATGTCGATGATCGGGAGAATCAATATACTTAAAAGTAATATTTTACCTAAAATACTTTATTTATTTCAATACATTCCCTTATCACCACCTTTAGATCTATTCTCAAGAATAAAAAAAAAGTTAGTGGAATTTATATGGAACAACAGGAGGGCTAGATTACGTTTGTCTTTATTATATTTACCATTTGATCGTGGAGGTCTGAAATGTCCAAATTTTATGTTGTATTATTGGTCGGCACAACTGAGGTCTATGACATATTATTTTTCATCAAATGATCTCCCTCACTGGACTGAAATGGAATCATACAATTTACCTTTACCTCTTCCCATATTCATATACTCAGATTCGGCAAAAAAATTACAAAAACAAGTTAAAAATCCATTTGTAAAGCATATGATCAAAATATGGTGTGAAGCTAAAAACTATTTAAAAGAACCACAGTTATTGTCACAATTTAGTCCAATATGGGGTAATCAATATTTTAAACCAGGGAGAGCGGACGCTGTATTTAAAGTATGGAATTTAAAAGGGATACAAAAGATTCAGGATTTATATTTGCCATGTGCAGACAACATAATGTCTTTTGAAGAGCTGAGGATCAAATTTAATCTCAATAGAACACATTTTTTTAAATATCTTCAACTTAGAAACTTTATTCGATCAAATCAAAATAAAGCTCTCACTCGACCTATTTATTCATCCTTGGAAAAAATGATGATGAAAGATAGTAAAAGAAAGGGTATTATTTCAGAGTTTTATAACTCACTGACACTATCTTCAAGTGAAAATTCACTGAAAAGATTAAACTACTGGAAAGAAGATCTGCAAATTGAAATTTCGGAGGAACAATGGGAATTGGCTTGTACAGAAGCTCAAACCAAATCAATAAATGCACGCCTTAAATTGATACATTTCAAATGGTTAATGCGGATGTATGTTACACCGGAGGAGTTAAATAGATATAACAAAAATATACCAGATACATGCACAAAATGCATGGAAAGTAAAGGAACCCTATTTCATTGTTTATGGGAATGTAGATTAATAAGAATGTTTTGGGAAGAGGTGAGGGTAACAATTGAAAAAATAATCTCAAAACAAATCATATTGAATCCTAAACTGTTTTTGTTGGGTCTGTACCCAGAAAAGCATAATTTTAATAAAAGTGAAAGAACATTCATAGACCTCAGTTTGCTTAATGCCAAAAAATGTATTGCACTATTATGGAAAAAGACTCATAGACCAGATGTGACTCAGTGGTTAAGACAGATGTTAACAAACCTTCCATTAGAAAGAATAACATATATACTAAAATCAAAGGAAATTGTGTTTGAGAATATATGGAGACCTTTTATTGATTATGTAAAAAATTTAAACATAACTCTTGAAGAAGAAGGTGAATGATGTGTGTGGACCTTGTAAATTCCAAACTGGTGAACATAATATGTATACTTATGTATTGGATTGTCTAGACTAAACAGAGGAGCATTGTTGAAGACTTGATTTTGTTGGTGGTTGTTGGTGTTTTTAGTGCATTTTTTTTTTTTGTAGTACTTTAGTGTTAGTGTTTGATTGTTTGTATCATGTTTGTTAAAAAAAAAAAAAAAAAGGTTCAATAAAGATATTGTGGAAAAAAAAAAAATGGTACATCCCGCCTTCTAGCTTGGCGCTCAGTGTAATAAAATGGGGGAAGGAGAAGTTATTTGTGGCCGCGCTTTGCATAGCAGTGGCCCCTCTGATTTTACATGTGATTAACAGTGTAGATAGGAGAAACATAATTTCGTTCTACTGCACATGATTGGCTGTATGGACTGAATGACAACAGAGGTAGCTGCTGCTTCTTCTTCTTCTTCTTCTTAGTGTCCATGGCATGGTTAACTTGCACATCTGTGAAGGCAACATTAATGCTGAACAGTACATACAGGTTTTGGAGCAACGCACGCTGGCATCCAAGCAATGTCTTTTTCAGGAACGTCCCTTCTCACTTCTGAAAGACAATGCTAAGCTACAGTGTACATGTGCTACAACAGTGTGGCTTTGCAGTAAAAGAGTGCAGGTACTAGACTGGCCTGCTTGCAGTCCAGACCTGTCTCCAACTGAAACTACATGCTGCATTATGAAGCGCAAAATATGACAACAGGAGACCTCAGACTGTTGAACAACTGAAGCTATACATCAAGCAAGAATGGGAAAGAATTCCACCAATAAAGGTTCAATAATTGGTGTCAGTTCCTAAACACTTATCGAGTGTTGTTAAAAGGAAAGGTGATGTAACACAGTGGCCAGCGTGCCCCTGCACAGCTTTTTTGAACATGCTGCAGGCAACAAATTCAAAATGAGTAAATATTTGCAAAAAAACAATAAAGTTATTCAGTTTGAACATTAAAAATCTCATCTTTGTGTGTATTCATTTGGACATGCAGTGGATATAAAAAGTCTACACACCCCTGTTCAGATGCCAAGTTTTGTGATGTAAAAAAAATGAGACCAAGATAAATTATTTCAAAACTTTTTCTTCCATTAATGTGACCTATAACCTGTACAACCCAATTGAAAAACAAACTGAAATCTTTTCAGGGGAAAAATAAAAAATAAAAAACCTATAATAACCTGTTTACATAAATATGCACACCCTGTTATAACTGGGGATGTGTGCGTTCAGAATTAACCAATCACATTCAAACTCATGTTAAATGAGAGTCAGCAGACACCTGCCATCATTTAAAGTGCCTCTGATTAATCCCAAATAAAGTTCAGCTGCTCTAGCAGGCTTTTCCTGACATTTTTGTAGTCACATCTTACAGCACAAGCCATGGTCTACAGAGAGCTTCTAAAGCATCAGAGGGATCTCATTGTTCAAAGGTATCAGTCAGGAGAAGGGTACAAAAAGAATTTCCAAGGCATGAAATATACCATGGAACACAGTGAAGACAGTCGTTATCAAGTGGAGAAAATATGGCACAACAGTGACATTACCAAGAACTGGACATCCCTCCAAAATTGATGAAAAGACGACAAGAAAACTGGTCAGGGAGGCTGCCAAGAGGCCGACGGCAACACTGAAGGAACTACAGGAATTTCTGGCAAGTACTGGCTGTTTAGTATATGTGACAACAGTCTCCCATCTAGGGTGGCGAGATGGAAGCCTCATCTTACGAAGAAAAACATCCAAGCCTGGCTACATTTTGCAAAAACACATTTATTTACATTTCATAGGTCACATTAATGGTGGAAACATTTTTCAAATGATTTATCTTGGTCTCATTTTTTTACATCACAAAAACCTGGCATTTGAACAGGGGTGTGTAGACTTTTTATATCCATTGTAGGTTGAAAGGATTTGCAAATCATTGTGTTTTGTTTTTATCTACATTTTACACAACATCCCAACTTCACCAGAATTGTGGTTGTACAATAGTTTGAAGTAGGTTGTTAATGATACTATAAATGCTTTACAGATGAGGAAGAAACAATTATAAGAGCGGTATAAGACATGGTGCTAAATGCTCACTGTCTGATTAGGTCAGCACAGCAAAGGAGTGAACTGTGGGCTCTCTCTGAGAGTTGAACCAAAGATGCTGATGGGAAACAACAATATGTGATATTACTCAGGGTATCGTAAAACCGTGGTAACAGTATATTGTGGCCCACACATTATGCTAATATCCAGTTATGGGCCCTTTGGGCATAAAAAAACAACAACAACTGGATACTGGGATGAAAGAGACTGCCTTAAAAAAAAAAGACTAGTTGGCCAGATTTTTATACTGTATGAGATTATTTAACAAGTTGCTTGTGTTTTCTACACAATGGGTGAATATTTCCACTGGATTTCCTCTGAGAACCAGTGCAGCAGTTTTAAGTGATACCTACCCATCCCCAGGGCTCACCCCTTTACTGGTCCTACCTGTGTGTTTACAGGTCCGTGCAGGTCAGCAGTGATCATGGCTGAAGAAGCAGAGGGCACTTCCAGCGTTGGGGACTTTGAAGGTGCAGGGCTCATCCTTACGCCCTCGGTCAAAGGGTCCACGGAGCAAGGGGTCGAGGGGTTGTCGGCCCCCCCGGATGCCTGCTGAGCTTGAGTCTCTGTAAAGGTGACTGATCTCTTTTGGTCTCCATGCGCTGTGGGCACACATGCATGCGCACGCGGTCAAAACAGAAATGATAGCGGCAGCTATAGCAACTCGCTAACACATCAGCACCAAACCAACCAAAGATAGTGGAGGCAGGGATGGGGGGGAGAAGGGGGGGGGGAGGCGGGAGCTGGGAGGGGATGCAAGACAAACATGCAGAGCGCCCTATTGGGTGAGGTTGCAGATAAAAGGGGCGAGCCGTTGCAGGATGGTGAGGAAGGGTTAAGAGTTGTGTCTCACCTTCACAGTCCAATAAAGTTTCTTTATTTCGAAACACAAGGCATGAGACAGAACAGAGTGAGAAGAGTCAGTCTGGTGACAGCATCGGAACAAAGACAGAGGTTGTGAATGGGGGGGCGGGGGGTGTGGCTCAGTTCAAGTCAGCACACACACGTTAAACACCTATGCTCCTACAGCTGACTCGTGTGCTGGATCTGAAGTGCAGGACAAGTTTAGCCGTTACTTTTTGCAGTGAGTGATTCACGTTTACTAAAGTCTTAAAAACGCACAAATAGTGTATGTTCATCACCACTACCACACACACACACACACACACACACACACACACACAGAGGCACGAAAGCAGATGTGCTGTTACCCAGTGGTTTGTTCTTGGGCTGGATGCTCCGGCGTGTCGTAGAGAGCCTCGCTCCAGATCGACCACGCGGTTCAGTCTTTGGGATGGACAGCAGGGGCCGGCGCAGCTGCATCACATTCACAATTAAATAAAACACAACAGACACCTGTATAAAATAATGTTGTGACAAGGCAAAGTTGGAAATCATTTTAGAAACATGGCCAATTTTATTTTTATGTTCTTTGATTCATAAAAAGACGTCTCTGAGTTCTATTATTTATGACTAAGATACGTTTTTGGACACCATGATCTTTTAAAATTCTTCTTAATTTAGATTTTTTTAAATTGGTGTGTTATTTATTGACGTGTGTAGAACGTCCAGACTTTGGCACATGCCACAATTGTTCATTAGGGTTCCAAGCAGCTGTGCTGTAGGAAACCTATTGTTTTTGTTCTGATTCTTCTTCTTCTTATTATTATTATTCTCCGCTGAAAGCGCATGGGGAGCAAAAACGGTAATACGTGGATACTTGAAATTTTACAGTCTGATCAGAAACTCTCCCTACTACTCGGGGACCAAAAATCAAGGCACTACAGAGGTGGTGCTATAATACACACTAGGTCAGGGATGGGCAACTGGCGGCCCACGGGCGGCATGCAGCCCCCTACATCATCCACTGTGGCCCGCCAGTCCATTTCCAAAAATCAATTATTTATTTATATCCCGTTTGAACGTACATGTATTTGGAACTACCTTCTTAAATACAGTTATAGAGTCCGCCAGCAGAGGGAGCTGTAATCAAAACCTAGGTGTGAGTGGTTGAGTGAGAGTGAGGGAGCAAGAGATAGAGGGAGCAGTGTGCCCCCGAGTAAGTCTTAAGGTATGTATGTACTGCATGCTGAGACCGCATGAATAGGTTGTCAGCAGCAGTACATGTAGAGCAGGCTGCTTTTAAACAGCAATAAATGCTACAGCTCCTCGCTGAGGAGGATTTACAGTAACAAGTTTCAAACTGAAAAGCAAATTTATATAAGAAATGGCAAATTTATGACAGAAAAACTCAGATTTAGAATAAAACCCAGTACAGCTAAAAATATATAGCTTTTTAAATAAAATGGTGCAAATTTATCAGTAGATGCTTGCATGTCTAATACCAAAATAAAATATGGATTTGCAAAAAAGAAGGCTAATTTAAAACAGAAATGTAGCATATTCATCAGTAAAACAATTTTTTACTTTGATCATTTTCTTCAAATAGACCTACTATTTTAACTTTGCTTTTGATTAGTTTCCTATTTTAATTGTCTTAATTTATGATTTTAAACCTATTTTATGTCAGTTACTTATCTTACAGCGAATTATTGATATTTATGAATATATGTCTGTTTGACTATATTTAAGTCTTGTTTTATTCTCGTCATCTTAGCTGTCTAGTCTTTTTATCAGCAAATTATCTTCTTATTTATCAGTGGCCGTTTTATCTATTTTTTGTAACCACCAAGTCCACGCTCCGGCGTTTGCTCATGGGGAGCCGTCCCACAGGGAAGTGTGCCTGTTTTCTGGCTGCAGGGCGCTGGCCTGTCCTTGCCCTGGTCTACCCGGCTGAGGGGATTGCACACTACGGCACTACACCTACAGCGTCGACCCCGCGGGCTGGACTCGGGGGGTCTCAGAGGTGGTGTTCCCGTAGCCGTGGATTTGGCACTTTCCCTGCTGGTGATGGCTCCCTAGTGATGGTGCTTCCACACCTGGATCCTCGGTGCCCAGCCATAAGCCTTAAGTTTTACACTGACGAAAGTGTGTGTGTGTGTGTGTGTGGTGGTGGTGGTGGGGGGGTTAATTGTGTTTTATTTCAATGTGTAAAGCACTTTGTGTATGAAGTGCTATATAAGTTTTTATTTGCTTAGATGCTAATATTTTAAAAACATATTTCCTTTTCTTCTAGGCTTCTTTTGTTAATTATTGTCTGGAATTCCTCTTTGCTCATCATTTTGATGGAGAGAGTTTGAAAAATTAGGTCATGCTATAATTTTATCATTAATTTTAATTCAAATACGATAAAACACTGAGCAGCTTTTATTTTCATTTGCATTTTCAGTTTTAAATGTGAAACTTTTGACTTTGAAGAAAATACCCCCCCCCCCTTCCCCAAGGTTTACATGTACAGGTGCATCTCAATAAATTAGAATGCCATCAAAAATTTGAATTATTTCAATAATTCAATTCAAAAAGTGAAACTCATATTATATAGATTCATTATACACAGAGTGATATATTTAAAGTGTTTATTTCTTTTAATTTTGATGGTTATGGCTTGCGGCAAATGAAAACCCCAAATTCAGTTTCTCAAAAAATTTGAATATTACATAAAATTAATTTTTAAAAAAATTGATTTTTAATAGAAATGTTGGCCGACTGAAAAGTATGTCCATGTACACACTCAATACATGGTCATGAGCTGCAAGCCATAACCATCAAAATTAAAAGAAATAAACACTTTATGAATTGAATTACTGAAATAAATCAACTTTTCGAAGATATTCTAATTAAGTGAGATGCACCTGTAAATCTGGCCCTCGAGAAGTGAAGAAAAAAAAATTGTGGCCCTCATTACCATCAAAGCTGCCCATCCCTGCACTAGGTCATTCTATGATTAAAAATACTTTTAAAATCAGTTTTTGTCTATCAATGTTGTTTAATGGCTCATATCTATTGTCAAGCTATATTTTAATCAATATACGTAGTTTAAAAAGAAAGTTAATTTTATCTTTTAATTTTTATTAATTATTTTAAAAAACTCAGAAGACATCAACTGTGTTATTTAATTATTTATACATCTTTATTACCCCCCCCCCTAAAACCCCCCTAAAACCCCCCCCTAAAGATTTTCCTCACTTACCAATCCATGCAGATATCTACACCCCACCCACTGCCCGACTTTCATCCAGACGGCCGATTTGGAAAAACCCTCCCCCAGCTGACTTTACCATCCAGACAGCTTGGCAAGAGGAATGGGAGACCAAGGAGGTCCCAAACAAACAGCTGGTGATAAACCCCAACCAACAGGTCCCGGGCACCAACCTCCCAAGGAGACAGTGGTCTACACTCAATCGCTTCAGGACTGGACATGGCCCCTGCCTGGCCAGCCTTCACAGATGGGGCAGTAGCCCTAGCCCACTGTGCGCATGTGGAGAGGAGCAAACTATGGAACACATCATAGAGACTTGCCCGCTCCAAAGACTGGAAGGAGGATTACACACCCTCCATACAGCAAACCAGGAGGCAACTGCTTGGCTTAAGGACTTTGCATTCGCTAAATAAATAAATAACCCCCCCCCCCCCCGCACAAAAACACATTTTATGCATTTATTATATGGAATGCATTTTGTTCATCCAGTATTTCCAGTGTTGTTTTATACAATAAGCAACACTAATTCTAAATTAAAAAAAACACTTTCTTCTTCTTTCTTTTGGAAAATTTCAATATGTTAAATAATTCATCCATCCACTTATTATTCCACAGGATTCTAGTGTTTTGAAAGGCACTTAAGGAAAAACTGATGTCCATACCTGTCTGAGTCCCCGCTTCCTTCCTAAGGGGGGCTGGATCAGGAGGTTCTGCTGGCCCGGCTCACTCTGCACACTGGCAACCCTGATTCAGTCGGTTACATCGGCACGCACCCACACAAAACACACGGAAATATGTCACCATGAAGGGTCCCAAAGGAGACCGCATCTCCTGCTGTGGTCGCTCAGTACACACCTTTTAGATCACACTGACAAGGAAACTGCTGCTAGCCTACCCACTCAGTGACTACACAACACACACTACGCTACAAGACACCCAGGAAAAAAAAGTGCTGCCACGATTCAAACACTGAAAACACAACAGGGGATAGTAGGGGCTGGTGTGGCAACAACTGTGTTTTTTTCCCCCCCTTTGTTTATATGTGTTATATACATTCAATTTTCCTACATAACACCATCTGATATTTTCCCCAATATGAACCTTTCAACAAAAGATCAAATTGAAATGAACATCTGAACACAGCTGGACAAAGAAACCAACATATGTGTCACTGCAGCATGGTTGCCACCCCAGTTCCCCCATCTTGCCCCTACAGATTGGTATCCACAGTCGGACGCCCAATTTGATCAGCGAGAAGCCTGATAGACACATAAACGGCATGAAACACCATGGCACCGATGAGAGTGAGAGAGAAAGAGAGAGCTTTGACTTTGGTGACAGCACAGTTACTGCAAAGATCCACAGCTATTAGAGAAAGGACAGAGGCAGAGCTCCCTGGCCCCGGAGGCTGATGGGGCCCTCGTTAGCTAATTATAAGGGAGGAGCCTGGTTAGGATAGCACAGCAGATGAGCTGAAAAGATGAGGGTCAGTGTGGAGCTCAAGAGGAAGTGGGAACAGGAGTAGAGGTGGTGGGGTAGGGGACAGAGACAAGGCACATTGGACCCACACAGAAAGAGAAAGAAACAGGTAAGTGGGGGAAGGTGAAGGGCCGAGGCGATTTGATTGGATGTGGATGAGTGATCAACAGTGAGGAGGCCAACGGAAGAGGCCCTGCTGAGGCGATGCCCCTCCCAGTGGCAGACAGATGCAAGAATGCACCAACTGGACACACACACAGAGAGGGCCACTGTACCTAGAGAGGTGACCCTCCTGCAGAAGGCCCTGGGACTCATCTAGCACATTGGGTTCACTGTAAAAAGGGGGGCGAAGGGGGAGAATGGGAGTTTAGGGAGTGTATTGCGATCCATCACCACCCTGAGCCCCTTCTTTACAAGGGTGGAAAAGCCTCGGTTTCGCGCCTGTTTGCTTTTGCCACATCTAGCCAATCCCACAGACAATTTTTTCATTAGAACTTACAGACTGTCAATGCTGCCCTGAGACTGTCGAGTTAAAAAAAAAACCAACCCTGTAAATCAACAGAGATATACACAGAAAAATATGACTGTGGTTGTGGGTTGTGGGATATGACTGGTTGGTCCTTATCGGAACAAGCAAAAACTAAATGTTTTTTAAGGTAGGGCTGCCCTTGAAGTAGAGATAATCTCACTGGTTGACTCTTAGAGCTCAGCAGATGGAGCCAGTTCAAAAAATTCTTCTTCTTCTTTTAGACTTGATTGGGGGTTGGCAACCAGGTTACAGGTGCATTACCACCACCTACTCTATCTTCAGACATCACTTGTGGGTAAATCACTCTATATATAATTCAAGAAATCTCTGTCTGTGTGTCTGTAATAAGGAAGAAAGGTTGAAGCTCGATAAGAATAAAAGACTTGTTATAAAACTATTTTCATGTAACTGAACAGTTTTCTGCTGCTTTTACCTTTCAGTTTGGTCATATCAGCATTTATACCAGGGGTCACCAACTAAAACTGCAAGAGGTCTGATAAGTCAGCCCTCCTCCCCAGCCGAGGTCTGAACTAGGTGTGGGAATCTTTAGGTATTTAAACTCATCTACCTTCACTACCTCTATCCACCAGAGGATAGAGGTAGTGGATAGGACAGGATCTATCTCCATCTTCACCGTTACACCCGCCTCCCTCTCATTCACACTCATGTATTCTGTCTTGCTTCTACTGACTTTCATTCCTCTTCGCTCCAGAGCATACCTCCACCTCTCCAGGTTCTCTTCCACCTGCTCCCTACTCTCAATACAGATCATAATGTCATCTGCAAACATCATGGTCCACGGAGACTCCTGCCTGACCTCATCTTTCAGCCTGTCCATCACCATGGCAAACAAGAAGGGGCTCGGAGCTGATCCCTGATGTAATCCTACCCCAACCTGGAACCCATTTGTCACTCCTACAGCACACCTCACCACCGTCTTGCTGTCTTCATATATGTCCTGCACCACCCTCACATACTTCTCTGCCACTCCAGACTTTTTCATACAGTACCACAATTCCTCTCTTGGACCCCATCATATGCTTTCTCTCGATCCACAAAGACACAGTGCAGGTCCTTTTGACCTTCTCTATACTTCTCCATCAACACTCTTAGAGCAAACATTGCCTCTGTAGTACTCCTTCTTGGCATGAAACCGTACTGCTGCTCACTGACTGTCACCTCTCCTCTTTACCTGGCTTCAAAAACAGCTGTTGGAATAACAACAACCTATTAACACAAAACTCTTACAACTGGTCTGGACCACTCATAAATTTTGTTAGTACCTGTACTAAATTTCAAGACACTAACAGAGTGGTGAATCTCACAAGTTCAAGTTAACCCTCTGAGTGTGAGAATTTGCGTGCCTCTAGTGGCAGAGCGCAGCACTGCGCCTGCCTTCTCACTCTGACTTTGTCAAAAGTAAGTGAGAAATTTCTGGGGGTTTTTTTATATGTACTGATTTCTTGTTCATATACTTTGAAGATAAGATGATGAAGTAACTCTGTACAAAAAATGATGTCAAAAGACTGAACCATTTTTTGTGTAAATACATCCAAAGTCCAGTTTTGACTGAGTTATGGAATTTAAAGAGGTGCTGTGACATTATGCAAATTAGATGCATAAATTTATTTCTATCTGAAACTTTGGATCATATTTTACATTTTTCTAATTGACAGTAAGTATCTCTTACCACTTTCAAGTTATAGCCTTGGAAATCTGAACTATTTTATTGACAAAAAATATTTACCACTCTTGACCACTAGGGGGTATGTCGCAGTTCTGCACCATACACACTCAGAGGGTTAATTGATTGTACAACACATTTATGAACAAATCTGTTTGTGCTAATGGTTCTTGTATGAGGCTTAATGACTCTGTTACATTCTTCATTATGCTTACTGTTTATTATTATCATTACTGTTTATTATTTAGCAACATCCAAGAGTAGCCATTTGAAACGACTAGTTTACACAAACAAATCATAATCCTTTGTTAATTATTTCTGTATAATTTGAATTTGTGGAACTGTTATATAAAAGCAATATTACACTCAAGGCAGGGCTGTACAGTGCAACATACTGTATATGTGGAATGTGCGACATAAAGAATGGTCTGTGCAAAGAACGTAGCACCAGTGCGATGAGACACAGACCATTGCACTGGTGTGGTGATCCCGAGTTTGGTTCCACACCGGGCTCAGGTCTCCTGTTTATTTCCCTTTCTTCCATATGTATTTCTAATTATGTTTTCGTTATGTCTGTGCTTTTATTTTGACAGTGCCGTGACAGGACTTCCTGCAATCAAATCTGTTCATGACCTGTTCTTTATTTGTGTCTCACGTTTAGTGTATGTGTTTTGCCCCACATGGCTCATTACTGTGTCTTTCTGTAAATAAACAAGCAAACTCACTGTCGGCATTTGGTGTCTCTTTAATGCCCTGAAAAGGGTGTTTATGACAGTAGATCACAGCCAAGCAAGGTGCCAGCCACAGTGAGTTTTGTTTTTGGCTCTGTTTTTGGTATGGTATGGCGTCATTTAGAACATGGTATCTATCCTATGAGCCTGGGCTTTGAGCTCGTCCGGGCTCTAATGGAGATTGATGACCTCCTATCCATCGCTCGCCAACGCCCCCCCCCCCCCCGAAAGTGCTTTGTGGTACCTGGGCCTCGCGGAGGTGACTGTCAAACGCCATCCTTGCCTTGCTGATCACGCTGAGGGCAGCGACAGGATGGTTGAAGTTTCGGCGCTTCTCCAGAAGAACCAGGAGTTGGACAAGAAATCATCCAGGAAGCCCAAGAGGGGGCCGACAGGAAAGCACTCTCGTTCCTCGGCTCTCTATAAGGGTTCTACCTTGGTTCCAGCTCCAGTTTCTGCGCCACCGGCAGATTGTCTTCCTATGCAGCAGAGGAGGAGGGCAGTCAATGGTCCCAGTGAAGAGGTTCAGTGGGCGGCTGAACTCATCAGGGGCCGTGTGGCTGAAGCACGCTCTGCCTTCCATTCCAGCGAAATTCTTAAGAGCGTGGTGGCTACTGACAGACTGGTGGAGGCTAATCCTGAGCTTCACAATTTTCCTGAGTTCGCCGAGCTGCTGGCTTCAGTTTCAGCACAGCAGCGGCGCTTTCCTAATTTAAATTTATCCTTACCTCCAGCTAGAAGACGTCACCGCCCTGCTCATGATCCATCTCCTCCCCTGGACACGATTGTTCCAAAGGGGAGGGAATTTCCTGACCTGGTCAATCCTCCAGATTCCCGCCTGGATCCTGCTATGGGCCGCCAGAAGAACTCCCTCGTCTCCCAGCCAGCTGTTTCTCCTTCGCCGCGGCAGAGAGTGAAGACAGCGGTCTCAGCCTCCGGGTCACTTTTTTCTGCTGTTTCGCTAGTTCCCCTACCCCGGACTGCCTCGGCTGCTCCTCCCTCCTCCTCCTCGGCGCATTCTTCAGCTGCTGCGAGCCCGGTGGTCCCTTGTCCAGCTCCACCCGTCACTGATCCTGTTGGGGTGGCTCTTCCTTGTCTTCCCGAGGGGTCCTCCATCACCATTTCTGCGGGAGAGGGAAGAACTGAGCCTGCTGCAGCAGGAACCATCAAATCCCAGGAAAATAGGAAAGTGTTTTTTCATTCTTTTCCACAATATGATGAATTACCTTGTCTGATTCCTGGGGGGGGGGGGGTGTCAGGTTTTGCAGTCCACTGAGTCCCCACCACCTGCTGCAGCCACTAAAATTGTCCTCGCTACCTCTGTGTCTCCTTCTTTAGCCCCTGAGTATCCGCAAGTGCTTGGGTTAAACCGCCAGATGAGGGAGGAGCCTGCGGCCCCGGTGAGCCAGGTCCCAGCCCCGCAGCCATGCCATGGACAGAGGAGGAGGGCTGCCAGCCATTTGGAGCCTGCGCTGACAGCAAAGCGTCCCCGGGTCTCCAGTGAGCAAAAGCCAGCCCTAGTGAGCGACGGACCTCCTGCAGCCGCACCGACGGAGCCATCGGTGTTGATTACTGTGCCTGGGGGTTCCAGGACTGCCAAGACCATCATGCCGGCTGCAGTGGCCCCTGCAGCCGAGTGGGAACCTGATGTCAACCTCCTGAAGACCGAGCCTGTGTCTACTTCGTCGCCTGGATCGCCGGAGTCCTGGACGGCGGCTGAGCTTGAGATTAGGCAAGTGCTCTATTTTGTCTTTCTCTTTTCTATATTGGAGCAATCTTGCCTGTCTCTTGGGGAGGAGAGCCAGGTGCAGCCGCCCGCTGCATTCGAGCTCGCCTCGCTGGGCTCTGCCGCTGCTGGTGACCCTGACCCTTTTTGTTTCTCTACTGTGCTAGAGTCCTCTTCCAGGGTCACCGGAGACATTCCAGCTTCGTCGGATGTTCCCGAGGGTCCGGGTTCATCTCTGGAGGTCGTTCAGGTTGCTGCTCCATCCCTGCCCAAGGCCATCGTTTGGGTCCGTCCTCGGGTTGGGTCCATCGTGGGTGCAACGTTGGCCCGGTCGGGGTCTGCCGCGGGTGCTTCTGAGCTCCAGCCTGGAGCCACCATGGATGATACGTTGGCCCAGCTGGGCTCCACCGCAGGTGCTGCTGGTCCCCGGCCTGACGCCATCGTGGTTCCCCTCCTCTCTCCTCCATCAGACGCCATTGGGGTTCCTTGCCCTCGGCCCAGCTTCTTGTCAGTGAGCCTCCCGATGGGTAAGCTGCCTCCCGGGTTCCCCCTCCAGTTCTGAAGAACACTGGCCAGGTGCCTGAAAGACTGGGCTGCCGGGTCAGGTGGTCTCGATTCTCTGGTAGACCACCCGACTCATTTCATCAGACTGTCCGGCACATCTTGAATTTTGGTCGGCCCCCCTAACTCTTTTCTGGTAGTCGGGGTCGCTGGGGTGTTGGTTGGCTGCCCGGCCTTTTTCACTGGTCGGTCGGGTGGAGCCAGGATGCTGGGAGGCCACTGGAACTGTCTCTCTGTTTATTATTTATGACACATTTTCTTTATATTGTCCTTGATGTTAGATTATTGGGTTTTGTATTGTTTTGTGTCTCTCTCTCCGGGCCTGGATTCCCCTGCTGCTCCCCCCGGGGTCAGTTTTTGTAGTTGTTGCCGTTTGGGAAGAGGGGGATATTCTCTTCTCTTTTTTGATGTTACCATGGGTGTCTTGGGATCCACCCCTTGAGGGAGGGGGACTGTGGTGATCCCGAGTTCGGTACCGCACCGGGCTCAGGTCTCCTGTTTATTTCCCTTTCTTCCATACAGTGGGGCAAAAAAAGTATTTAGTCAGCCACCAATTGTGCAAGTTCTCCCACTTAAAAGATGAGAGAGGTCTCCAATTTTCATCATAGGTATACCTCAACTATGAGAGACAAAATGAGAAAAAAAAAAATCCAGAAAATCACATTGAAGGATTTTTATTGAATTAATTGGTAAATTCCTCGGTAAAATAAGTATTTGGTCAATAACAAAAGTTCATCTCAATACTTTGTTATATACCCTTTGTTGGCAATGACAGAGGTCAAACGTTTTCTGTAAGTCTTCACAAAGTTTTCACACACTGTTGCTGGTATTTTGGCCCATTCCTCCATGCAGATCTCCTCTAGAGCAGTGATGTTATGGGGCTGTCGCTGGGCAACATGGACTTTTCAACTCCCTCCAAAGATTTTCTATGGGGTTGAGATCTGGAGACTGGCTAGGCCACTCCAGGACCTTGAAATGCTTCTTACGAAGCCACTCCTTCGTTGCCCGGGCGGGGTGTTTGGGATCATTGTCATGCTGAAAGACCCAGTCACGTTTCATCTTCAATGCCCTTGCTGATGAAAGGAGGTTTTCACTCAAAATCTCACGATACATGGCCCCATTCATTCTTTCCTTTACACGGATCAGTCGTCCTGGTCCCTTTGCAGAAAAACAGCCCCAAAGCATGATGTTTCCACCCCCATGCTTCACAGTAGGTATGGTGTTCTTTCTCCTCCAAACACGACAAGTTGAGTTTTTACAATAAAGTTCTATTTTGGTTTCATCTGACCATATGACATTCTCCCAATCCTCTTCTGGATCATCCAAATGCTCTCTAGCAAACTTCAGACGGGCCTGGACATGTACTGGCTTAAGCAGGGGGACACGTCTGGCACTGCAGGATTTGAGTCCTTGGCGGCGTAGTGTGTTACTGATGGTAGCCTTTATTACTTTGGTCCCAGCTCTCTGCAGGTCATTCACTAGGTCCCCCCGTGTGGTTCTGGGATTTTTGCTCACTGTTCTCGTGATCATTTTGACCCCATGGGGTGACATCTTGCGTGGAGCTCCAGATCAAGGGAGATTATCAGTGGTCTTGTATATGTTCCATTTTCTAATAATTGCTCCCACAGTTGATGGCTGGTTGAGGGCTGCACGGTGGCGCAGTGGTTAGCACTGCGGCAGCACAGTTTACCCTTGGCCGGGGGATTGTGGGGATCGTGGGATCGTGGGTTCGATCCCAGCCCCCGACCAACAGTGATCTGTGTGGAGTTTGCATGTTCTCCCCGTGTTGCGTGGGTTTACTCCGGGATTTCTCCGGTTTCCTCCCACATGCCAAAAACATGCATGTTAGGTTAATTGGCTGTTCTAAATTGTCCCTAGATATTTGTTTCCTATAGGCCCTTAGAATAGAGGGTTAGTATTAATGAAAGCGCTTTGAGTGGTCTTTGTTACTAGAAAAGCGCTATATAAGTGCAGGTTAGTTAGTTAGTTAGTTAGTTGATTTCTTCACACCAAGCTGCTTACCTATTGCAGATTCAGTCTTCCCAGCCTGGTGCAGGTCTACAATTTTGTTTCTGGTGTCCTTTGACAGCTCTTTGGTCTTGGCCATAGTGGAGTTTGGAGTCTGACTGTTTGAGGTTGTGGACAGGTTGTTTTTTATACTGATAACGAGTTCAAACAGGTGCCATTAATACAGGTAACGAGTGGAGGACAGAGGAGCCTCTTAAAGAAGAAGTTACAGGTCTGAGAGCCAGAAATCTTGTTTGTTTGTAGGTGACCAAATACTTATCTTACCGAGGAATTTACCAATTAATTCATTAAAATTCCTTCAATGTGATTTTCTGGATTTTTTTTTTTCTCATTTTGTCTCTCATAGTTGAGGTATACCTATGATGAAAATTGGAGACCTCTCTCATCTTTTAAGTGGGAGAACTTGCACAATTGGTGGCTGACTAAATACTTTTTTGCCCCACTGTATGTATTTTTAATTATGTTTTCGTTATGTCTGTGCTTTTATTTTGACAGTGCCGTGACAGGACTTCCTGCTGTCAAATTTGTTCATGACCTGTCACAGCTGTCTGCACTTTGTCATTACGTTTACTCAACACCTGTTTGTAGTTTGAGTTCTGTTCACTATTTAAGATCGCCAGCTAGACGTAGTCGTTGCTGCGATCTCGTCTGCCTTAGACTGGAGTCCCTATGTCCAGCTCCAGTCTCGTTTCAGCGTCAGGTTTTGCCCTTGCTTCAATCATATGTACTGTAAGTGTGTATGTCCAGCGTCAGGTTTCGCCCTCGCTGCACTCTTATGTAGGTGTTTGTGTTCTTTATTTGTGTCTCATGTTTAGTGTATGTGTTTCATGTCCTCACATCGTTGACCGTGCCAGGGTCAACCCGGAAGATGGTGATGCAGGCTGCTATGGAGTCACTGGCATTTTTATACATCTCTTGATTTTGTTGCACCATGTCAAGCTCAGCACAGATCAGTGCTGGAATACACCTATATAGAGTTCAATGGTTCCTGCTCTTTGACCCCATTACAAAGGAGAGGATTGCAAGACGCACCCGACATTCTTTTTCATATAGGCACTGAACAGCTTTCATATTTAAAAGGAGAGACACCAATGTGTTTGTGCGCACTGGTTGCAATATATCCCACTTTGTGTGCTGCTAAAGATGACACACAAAGTGGGATATGTTTTATTTCGTAGGGGGCTGTCACAAAAATAAAAAAGAGCAGATGTGAGGTGAACTGGGATGCATAGATTGCTCCTCACCGACAAGGACAGACTGGTCTCTTCTACACAGCCGCTGGGGGATGGTCAGAACTGCTGCAGGCTCTAGGAGTTTTTTCCATTTCCTCTTGGTCCCACAGCGGGTTAATTTTGAGTGGTCTCTGGAGGACGAGTGTGACGGAGAAAGAGGAAGCTCCATGGGGTGACAGGTCTGTCTGCAGACAGATATTCTTGGGCTAGACTAGTCTAGGGGTGTCAAACATATGGCCCGAGGGCCAAAACTTGCCCATTTGTATGGTGTGGTGAGTGTGTTTAGGTGGTTAGCATTGATGACTGATGTGGAAATGTATGTTAATTTAAAATAACTAGTGCATACCGTGCATGCCTGTAAAAAACAAGTATAAGCAAGTATTTCTGCATGCCCGTAGAAAGCAAGTCTAAGCAAGCATTTCTGCATGCCCGTAAAAAGTTACTGTTACCATGGCAACAGTAACCATGGTGATGCCTGCTTTTGATCTTTGACGTCACCACTCATTCAGTGATGCCTGCCTTTGATCTTTGATGATGTGTCTGCCTGGCAACAGTAACCATGGTGATGCCTGCCTTTGATCTATGACATCACAGTAACCATGGTGATGCCTGCCTTTGATGTCTCCCTGGCCAATAGCCTATGAACGCCCATAGATCTCCTATAGACATTCAATAAAAATCTCCCCTCCTAAACTTCCACATATTCAGGGAGGCTGAAATTCGGGGATGCACACCCTCATAACCTCAGCACAGCATGTATCAAATCTGAGGCCAGTCCGACAAATGGTTTGGGAGATACGTGCGGAACACACAGACAGAGATTCCTTGCATTATAATATGATTTCTCAACCTTGACCAGTTGTTTTTAATCATAACATGGAATACTATATTTTAATGATTAAACTGCACTACTTGCACAGTGGTACAGGGGTTAACACTGTTGCCTAACAGCCAGAAGGTCCCAGGTTCAAATCCCAAGGCTGGCAGGGGTAGAAACCTTTCTGTGTGGAGTTTGCTTGTTCTCCCTGTGCTGTGTGGGTTTTCTCCAGGTGAGCTGGTTTCCAAATCCAAAGACATGCATGTTAGGTTAATTGGTGATTCTAAATGGTACCTGTCTCTCTCTTAGAATAGAGGGTTAGTATTAGGGAAGTGGTTTTGGAGCCTAGAAAAGTGCTATGTAAGTACAGGTCCTAATCCTTGCAGTCAATTTTAGAAATGTAACAGATGTTTTTATCACGCAAGTTTTTGTCTTGTGCTACATGAGAACCTCTGCAGTACCAGTGCTATGAGCAAAAAAGTTAATGTACAGCCCTGCAAGGTCATGCAGTATGATGGCTATTCAACAGCTTTAGCTATTCATTTCAGTTGGCTTCTTGTTATTTTCAACTCCTGCACGTTATATGTATTCAAATTCACCTGGAAAATTTATGAGTTTTAACAAACATAAAAAAAACTGCCCTTTTGTCAGACTCTAGGCCTTATTTCAGTGATCAAAGGTGTGCTTTTGTGCTGCACTTCCCATTTTGTGCCTATATTTTGTTAGTTTATGGGATAAGGGCCTGTACTTACAGTGCTGTGAAAAAGTATTTTCCCCCTTCCTGATTTCTTATACTTCTGCATATTTGTTACACCTAAACGATTCAGATCATCAAATAAATTTTAATATTAGACAAAGATAACCTGAGTAAATACAAAATGCAGCTTTTAGATGATGATTTTATTTATTAAGGGGAAAAAAAAGCTATCCAGACCTACCTGGCCCTATGTGAAAAAGTAATTGTCCCCTAACTGCCCCCTAAACCAAATAACTGGTTGTGCCACCATTAGTGTCAATAACTGGCAATGAGTCTTTTACATTGCTGTTGAGAAAATGTGACCCACTCTTCTGTGCAGAATTGTTTAAATTCAGTCACACTGGAGGGCTTCATGAACTGATGGCCGGACATTCTCTTTCAGGATTTTTGGTAGAGAGCAGAATTCATGGTTCTGTCAGTTAGGACAAGTTGTCCAGGTCCTGAAGCAGCAAAGCAGCTCCAGACCATGACACTACCACCACCATGTTTGATTGTTGATACAATGTTCTTTTTATGAAATTCTGTGTTAGTTTTATGCCAGATAACATAGGACACGTCTTCCAAAAGTTCAACTTTTGTCTTGTCAGTCCCCAGAATATTTTCCCAAAAGTCTTGAGGATCATCTGGATGTTTTTTGGCAAATGTGAGACAAGTCTTTGTGTTCTTTTTGTCCAGCAGCGGTTTTTGCCTTGGAACTCTCATATGGATGCCATTTTTGCCCTGTTTCTTTCTTATTGTTCCATCCTGGACCAGTGTTCAAACTGAGGCAAGTGAGGCGTGCAGTTCTTTAGATGTTGTTCTGGGTTTTTGTTTCTCATCTGACCTCAAATTTCTTTAGATCACAGTGGGATGTGTTGCTTTTTGAAATCTTTTAGACTACTTCAGGTTGTCAGACAGGTTCTATTTAAGTGAGTTCTTGATTCATCAGGTCTGGTAGTAATCGGGCTTGGGTGTAGCTACTGAAACTGAACTCAGCATTCAAGAAATGTGGTTAATCACAGTTAATTCATGATGTAACAAGAGGGGCAATTACTTTTTCACATAGGGCCAGGTAGGTTTGGATAGCTTTTTTCCTTGAATAAATGAAATCATCATTTGCGAAAACTACATTTTGTATTTATTCAGGTTATCACTGTCTGATATTAAAATTTGTTTGATGATCTGAAACATTGAAGTGTGACAAATATGCAAAAATATAAAATTTCAGGAAAGGGGCAAATACTTTTTCACAGCACTGTATATCGTGCTTTCTCTAGTCACAAAGACCACTCAAAGGGCTTCACTAGTCACTACACTAGCTCTCTATTCTAAGGGCCTATCAGAGACAGACACCTAAGGTCAATTTAGAATCACCAATTAACCTAATATGCATGTTTTTGGATTGTAGGAGGAAACCAGAGTAAACCCACACAGCACAGGGGGAACATGCAAACTCCATACAGAAAGGTTCCCATCCCTGCCAGCCTGGGGATTTGACCCTGGAAACAGTGCTAACCACTGTATCACCATGCTGCCCTATGTCAGTGCATAGTCTTTTTTGTCGTGCTTTGTGTCATGCCGTCTTATTACCTGTGGGCTGTGCGCCTACTGTGCGCTGCAAGGAGGAGGTCTGTTTAAGAGAGGTGCAGCAATAGTGCAATCACAGTGCACTGTTATTGTGGTGCATTTTAAGACAATGGTTTGTGATCAGAAAAAAAAAACAAAACAGATCTATCATCAGAAGCATGTTATCAACTGCTATTTCAGCAGTGTGTTTAAAACAAGTGGGTGCGCATGTACGACTGTTCCGACACCGGGACTAGAATGTGTCAGTGTCTATTATTTTGATTTTGTAAAAATCTGTCATTATCCCTTTGTGAACGAGCATGTGCTGTCGTCAGCGCAAAACAGATTTGTCCTTGTACTTAAAAGCTGTCATATTAGAATCTTGCACCTCTGTTTATTAAAGGGAATGCTAGCAAACACAGTGTTCGGTTTAGTTCACATTAACCCCCAAAACATGCTTCTGAATAATTAAGAGCAGTAGGACAACCTCTTCCTGCTTTCTGCCTGTTTGTGCTTTTGTGCTGCTGGAATAGCAAAATGACTTTGACACACCCATACAGTGGATATAAAAAGTCTACACACCCCTGTTCAAATGCCAGGTTTTTGTGATGTAAAAAAATGAGACCAAAATAAATCATTTCAAAAAATTTTCCACCATTAATGTGACCTACAACTTGTACAACCCAAATGAAAAACAAACTGAAATATTTTAATGGGAAAAACAAAAAATAAAAAACTTACAATAACCTGGTTGCATAAATATGCACACCCTTAAACTAATACTTTGTTGCAGCACCTTTGGCTTTTATTACAGCACTCAGTCTTTTTGGGTGTCTTTTGGGGTGTCTTTTTGGGAGTCTATCAGCGTGGCACATGTTGATGTGGCAATATTTGCCCACTCTTCTTTGCAAAAACGCTTCCAAGTTTTCAGAGTGCGAGGGCATCTCCCGTGCACAGCCCTCTTCAGATCACCCCACAGATGTTTGATCGGATTCAGGTCGGGACTCTGGCTGGGCCATTTCAAAACCTTAATGTTTTTCTGGTGAAGCCATTCTTTTGTTGATTAGGATGTGTGCTTTGGGTCATTGTCGTGCTGAAAGATGAAGTTCCTCTTCATCTTCAGCTTTCTAGCAGGAGCCTGAAGGTTTTGTGCCAACACTGACTGGTATTTGGAACTGTTCATAATTCCCTTCACCGACTTCCAGTAGAAGAAAAACAGCCCCAAAGCATGATGGTGCCACCACCATGCTTCACTGGAGGTATGGTGTTCTTTTGGTGATGCGCAATGTTGTGTTTGTGCCAAATATACCTTCTGGAATTACGGCCAAAAGGTTCAACTTTGGTTTTATCAGACCATAACACATTTTCCCCACATGTGTTTGGGAGATTTCAAATGTGTTTTTGCAAAATGTAGCCAGGCTTGGATGTTTTTCTTTGTAAGATAAGGCTTCCGTCTTGCCACCTTACCCCATAGCCCAGACATATGAAGAAGACGGGAGATTTTTGTCACGAGTACTAAACAGCCAGTACTTGCCAGAAATTCCTGCAGCTCCTTCAATGTTGCTGTTGGCCTCTTGGCAGCCTCCCTGACCAGTTTCCTTCTCATCTTTTCATCAATTTTGGAGGGACATCCAGTTCTTGGTAATGTCACTGTTGTGCCATATTTTCTCCACTTGATGATGACTGTCTTCACTGTGTTCCATGATATGTTTAATGCCTTGGAAATTCTTTTGTACCCTTCTCCTGACTGATACCTTTGAACAATGAGATCCCTCTGATGCTTTGGAAGCTCTCTGTGGACCATGGCTTGTGCTGTAAGTGTTATATAGTATCATATAGTTCTTTTACTGTGAAGTGCTGGATTGTGACACACCTCTGGTGACGTCACTGGGCCACCCTATATAAGGCCGGGCCGGCCATCTTACGCCTCACATCTCGCCTAAGCTTAGCTGGTGATCTGTCAGTAGCTGTCAGTGTGAGTAAGTCAATAAAGCTGTGCTCCAAGTCACCTCACCTCTTTTGTGAACCAAGGGTAATTACAGACATAACATTGGTGATGTTGGATTAAACCATGGAGGCGTGCATTGTCCCTATCCGCCCTTTCCTTGAGGTGCCCAGAGACCCACCGGTGCCATGGCCTAGGTGGTTCGAGGCCTTCCAGAACTACGTTACCACATTGGGTCTCAGGGAGCTCGACAAGTTGAGAGCCCGGGCACTACTGGTTCACAATTTAGGCATAGAGGGCCAGCAAATCCTGAGAACGCGCAATGCTGCCGACACGTATGAAGATGTAGCAGGGCTGCTAGCTAGCCATTTTGACACCCCGGATAATGTGACGGTCTGGAGGATCCGCTTTCGGCAGTGATGTCAACAGGTAGGTGAACCCGTCTGGCAATTTGTCACCGACTTGAGGCAGCTGGCTAGCGAGTGGCATTTCGGAGCGCTTGAAGAGGAAATGATTCGTGACCAGCCGGCAGAGCATACTTGTAGCGCCACATTGCGGGCTAGGCTACTTATGGCACCAAGTGAACTCACGCTAGCCAGAACCGTCAAGCTAGCTCTCCAAATGGAAGCCTCGGACAAGCTAGCTCTAGAGCAAACCGGGCGCCAGTCACAGCAGCTGCTAGAGCCTCTTGTTGTGGCAAATACCACGGACCTGGACAGCGAAGATAGCTTGGACGGCGAAGAGACAGAAGCCAATGCTACTAGCCGGGGGTCGGCCCAGGGAAAATCCCTTTGCACGGGCTGTGGGTCTGTGACACGCCGCAAAAAGGCTAAGGACTGTCCAGAGAGAGCAGCACGTTGTAACAGATGTGGTTGCTTGAACCATTTTGCCAGGGTCTGCTGTGGATTTAACCTGGAGAGTCCACGGAAGAAATCACTCCGCTGGCCCCCGACAACCATCCACACGGTATGGGCTGAAGAACTACAGGGCACCATGGCAGTCAAGCAGGACCAATTTTGCCCAGGGTCGGTACCTAGATCGACGAGCGACATCAACGGGCTGGCTCCAGATGCCTCCGGAGCCTAGCCGTGAAAGGACGGAGGGTCTGCAGCTACGACGGTGAACATTACAACGGTATTAGACAAGGTTGGGGCAGGACTGAGAAGCACGGAGGATCAACGTGCTCGACAACAACGTCTCAAGCTGAGCCGGGCCCCGTTGAGGGTCCTGGATTGGGTTCGAAGCCGAGATGAGGAACGTCCGCGGTGAAAATGGGCCAGACGACAACCTGAGAAGCATCGGGAGTGTCTGTGCATAGTGGACAAACTGGGCGCAGTGCACTTCAAGCTGTCTGATGGCTCGGTGTGGCATGCGAATTGGCTTCGGCATGCCCAGGAGAAGACTCCGGGAAATGAGGCTGAATGTGGGACGAGGCTGAGGGTGAGAAGGAGTGGCTTCAGCGTCCAGAGGGCCAGCCATCACCCCGAAGACTGGCTGTTTCCAGGGGCGCATCTGCTGAGAGGGTGGCCTGGTCCCCCATGCCAGTTATGTCTTTTTTACTTGAAGACTTGGGTTGTAAATAGTATATGTTGAAGTTCTGGTGTTGTTGTTAAAAAAAATGTTATATTGAGGGATTATTTTGGTTTTTTGTTCTAGTTTAGGAGCACGGCATACAATTTAGTTATCCATGGACTTTGACCAACTTTAGCAGGTGGCAGAATAATCCACCTTGCCGTGCGGGCAGGACAGCAGTCCACCCGTCCGCCCCATTTTAGGTTTGTGTGTGTGGTAGGCCATTTGGAAATATTAGTTTTTGTTCGTTAGTGCGTGATTCGGGTCCCAAATTGGGGAGGGTCTTAACTGAGTGAGTGGTTTTGGACTTTTTAAAGGGGGAGATGTTATACAGTATCATATAGTTCTTTTATTGTGAAGTGCTGGGTGGTGACGCTCACCTCTGGTGACATCACCGGGCCGCCCTATGTAAGGCCGGGGTCGGCCATGTTACAGCCCCTTATCTCGCCTGAGCTTAGCCGGTGATCTGTCAGTAGCTGTCAGTGTGAGTAAGTCAATAAAGCTGTGTTCCAAGTCACCTCGCCTCTCTTGTGAACCAAGGGTAATTACAGACATATGTGACTACAAAAATATCAGGAAAAGCCTACTAGAGCCTACTAGCTTTCATTTTTTTATTTTTCCCCTTAACCCTCAAGCGACCAAGCTATTTTACGGACTGAAATGACCAAGTGGGGTCATTTATGATCCCATTGTGCTCTGTACAGGGATCCTTATTATAAATGGCTGGTTGGAGGTTTATCATACCAAAACTACTCCCTGTATTTAAGACAGGTATTTTATAATGATCTAATGTAAAATGTGTTTGCTAATAATACTTTTATTGCAAGAAATGACCAAAACGCAGACTGTAAGAACAACATTACATTTATTTAGACAGTCCTTGTCAGTTCACTCTTGGAACATCATCATCATCATCATAGTTATTATCATCATAGTTACAATAATAGGTATCATCATCATCATCATCATCATCATAGTTACAACAATAATAGGTATCATCATCATCATCATCATAGTTACAACAATAATAGGTATCATCATCATCATCATAGTTACAACAATAATAGGTATCATCATCATCGTAGTAACAATAATAGGTATCATCATCATCATCATCATAGTCATCATAGTCATCATATCATCATCACGATGATGATGATACCTATTATTGTAGTTATGATGATGATCATGATACCTATTATGGCATTTTGCGTAATGGCGGTTTTCTTGTGGACGGTGATCCAGATCACCACCAAAATCTAATCATCTGTAGGATACCCCATTTCTGACAATCTGTGAAAATTTCATGAAAATCCGTCCATAACTTTTTGAGTTATCTTGCTAACAAACAGACAAACAAACAGACAAACAGACAGACACATCCAGACAAACAGACAAATGTAAATATTGCTATCCTAGGTCTGTTAGCCATGGTTCACTGCAATACAATATAAAGTACTGATTAGAAGTGGAAACCGGAGTGGTGGCTCAGTTGGTAGAGCATCCGCCCCACACCCGGGAGGCAGGGGTTCAAATCCCGGCCGGGTCATACCAAAGACCATATAAAAATGGTGCTTTCTGCCTTCTAGCGTGGTGCTCCGCATAATAGAATGGGGGAAGTAAAGTTACACACAGAGCTGCCAGAGGACTGACCCCTCGCTGTAGCTTTCACTACTTACAGTAGCTGTGTGGCCTAGGGTCAGAGAAACGGAGATAGGCGCCGCCCATATACACCTTCAGGTGTGAAGGGATTAACTAACTAACTATTAGAAGTGGAACATTTGAATAAAATTTATAAAACCAATGTTTAAAAACCAGTGCTTCTCTTCGGGGTCATAAATGACCCCACAAGAGTTTGCGATATCTACGCCACACCAATTGGTTGATCCCTGCAAAAAACTATGAAAGTGTGTAGGATTAGTAGACTGACAAATTCATGCTAGGAAAGAAAATTTGGATAAAAAATAAAGAGACGGCACATTAAATTATATGTCTGGGGTCGTAAATGACCCCACTCGGTCGCTTGAGGGTTAAAAGATTTCGGTTTGTTTTCCAATTGGGTTGTACAGGTTATAGGTCACATTAATGGGGGAAAAAGTTTTGAAATAATTTATCTTGGTTTCATTTTTTTACATCACAAAAACCTGGCATTTGAACAGGGGTGTGTAGACTTTTTATATCCACTGTAAATGTGCTCTGCGACTTAGATAACAGATTGGATCCCTGAAACGGAGCGCTATGTCTTTCTTTAAGTTGTATATTTAAACTGTGAATAAGTTGGTCTTTTTTCATCATGACAGTGAGATTTTTTGATTGTTTTGTCCAGCTGACTAGATATTGGACAATAATAAACATTGTAAGCTAGGTTACATAACTTTCCATCATGCACACTTTGGTGTTTAACTGAGTTTCCGTGAAAGCCTTTGGTATTTTATCCAGTGAGATTATTTCTCCTCTTGCACTCCTTCAGCGTTCCTCTCCTGTATTTACAGCTTCAGCGTTAACAGACTATCAAGGTTTTTGTTAAATAAAACTACTACTACTTGATACAGAGTGCCTTTATGCATAGCAATGAGTGAGATATTTTATTAGAAAAACCAATCAAGGGAAAAATCTAGAATAATATTATAACCTTCAATACAATAGACCTGTCTGTACTTAGGGCCTTAGTGTAGATTTTTGTGTATTGGAACTCTAACCTGTGGCTGGGCAGCATAGTGGTGCGAGGGCCCTCAGGTTGTGAGGATGCTGAGCCAGTGGCATGGCTGGAGAAACGTCGTTGTGACATCATCCTGGGGAGGAAGGCCTCATGCTCGCTCACCACACTAGGAAGGCTCATGGAGTCATCTGGATCAAGAAGAATTTCAGACAGTGAGTTTGCTTCAGATTTATGCAAAGGTTTGTTGAGAGCAACTAGGAAAAAGGAAATGTTTCTGACTTTCTTCATCATCCTCATCAGTCCGGCTGAGTGTGTCCTGTGATGGCTGACGTGATGGCTGACTGTCCTGCTCCCAAACGGTCCCAGTCCCCGTGTTGGAGCGAGACATGGTGGCCAGACTGAGCCGGTATGCTGATGTGGAGGTGCCCACTGTGCTGATGGATGTCTTGCCCTGGTAGGCTGTTGGATGGACAGAGTTTGAATATTATATATCAAATTTAAGGTTACTTTCTAATTGTTAAAAGATTAATGCTTAGTTCCCTGACCAGAGCCACTGTGCACAGCCTCTTTGAGGATCTTCAGCTCATTGTTGAACTCTGCAAACAGGGAGCTCTTGCACAGAGGTCGTGGGATGAAGCGTCGCTCCAGCTGGTCAGCGATGTGGTGGCGTGCTGTGATCTCCTCCTGGGATTCAGCTGGTTGGGTCAGCAACTAAAAACGGCCAAGAAAGATTAGAAGAGACACAATCTGACAGAAAGGCAACAGCACTCGTGTCACTAGTCCTTTACCTTGCACTGTATGAAGGGTCTCAGTAAGACAAAAATAGGAATTCTGGTTCGGACAATGAAGTCGATAAAGTCCCAGAATGCTAAACCGCCCACCTTCCTCAGGGCCATCTCTTTCACCTGCAGGCTCAGCCGATACCACTGGTTCCCCAGCGAACGCTCGAAGCAAACCAGTACCACCTTCAGAGCTGTGGAGGGAAAAAGATGAAAATAGAGAAAGAGTCATGCAGAAAATACTCTTCATTGCCAGTTTTCTTCAAAATGTTGAGGTTTTGGTTAAAAGAATTTTTTCAAAGTTACAGTAAATGATAAATTGGGGATGCACATAGCAATGGTGATGTCGTGCACTGCTTTAAGTCTTGATATAAAGCTCAAGCTGAGCACTTCCACTGTTACCATGTGAGGCTAGCCACACACTGGACAATTTTTCTCCAAATTTTGGGCCTGATCTGTACACCCATCCCACTCCCATGATCGGGGTGTCAAGGCAGCGGTGCGGTGGAACAGTGGTTAGCACTGTGGCAGCACAGCAACTCACCCTTGGCTATGGGATCCCGGGTTCCACCCCTGACCAATAGTGATCTGTGTGGAGTTTGCATGTTCCCCCCATGTCTGCGTGGGTTTACTCCGGGATTTCTCTGGTTTCCTCCCACAGGCCAAAAAACATGCAAGTATGGTTAACTGGACACTCTAAAGTGGCCCTAGGTGTGAATGTGTGTGTGAATGGTGAAAGGATGGCGCCATACCGTGGCTGCTTCATCCATCCAGGTGGATGCCCTGCATTTCCCCTCTGGGGATCAATAAAGTACCCAAAATTTAAAAAAAAAAAAAAAAAAGACCTGATTTGAGACTTGTCAATAACAATTATTTGTCAGAATAATTCTCAAGTGTGTGGCATCAAAACAATTACCTAAAAGCCTCCTCAAGTATAGTAATTAATAGTTTGATGTTTACATACAGTATTGTTCTATTTTTTGGTTGCTTTTTACTGCAAAACACAACACACACCAAAACAACCGGCTGACATTGAAGTTGTGTTTGATCAAGTTTCTGTAAGATCTTTCATCTCTTTACTGCAAAATCCTTCCTACAAAGGAGTGGTGTGTGGTTTTTCAGTTTGGCTGAATCATCTAGTGTCTGCCTTTGGAGAATAATAATGTTAACAATAAGCTGAAACTATCCTTAGGTCTATGGTCTCCCATGTTTTTAAAATTGGTTAAGATTTACACATCATCTAGTGTGCAGTGAGAGGTGTCCAGGAGGCATCCTAATTAGATCTGTTTATGTAATTATTTATTTTTAATTTAGCCTTTATTTATACAGGGTAGTTCCATTGAGAGGCAACCTCTTTTTTTCCAAGGACACCCTGTTCACACTCACACAGTCACACCTGGAAGCTGCCCAGTACAACCACAGACTGACCTGTGGCCACTGAGCAACTCCACTGGAGCAGTTAGGGTTTAGGGCCTTGCTCAACGGCACCACAGTGGGGTTAAGGAGGGTGGGGCAAACACTGCTATGTTATCTGTCCCCCTCAGATCTGATCCTGTCAGTCCTGGGATTGAACCAGTGACCCTGGTTCACCAGTCCACATCCCTAACCATTAGGCCACCACTGCTCAAACCACTCAACTGGCTCCTTTCAATGTCAAGGAGCAGCGACTCCACTCTGAACCTCTCCCAGGTGGGCTGAGCTCCTTTCCCTGTCTCTAAGGATGAGTCCAGCATCTATGAAGAAAGCTCATTTCAGCTGCTTGTATCTGTGATCTCATTCTTTTGGTCAATACCGAAAGTTCATGACCATAGATGAGAGTAGGAACGTAGATTGAGTAGTAAATGGACAGCTTTGCTTTAGAGCTCAACTCCCTCTTCACCATGACAGACTGGTACAATAATGCCCACATCACTGCAGATGTGGCTCCGAATCGTTTGTCAATCACCTGCTCCATTCTCTTTTTTGTAATTTGAATTTTTATTGGGTTTTCAATTTAGAAAATAAAACAGGAACAAACAAACAAACAAAAAAAAAAAGGAAGTATACCCAGTGAGAGGATAAAACATTCCATTTCCACCCTAATACTCTTAAGATGATTAGCTTAATCTACTACACCTATAAAGGTAAGAAAGGGTCCCCACTTATTATAGAAGCTGTCCATCTTGTCCAAAAGTTTATATGAAAGGCGTTCTAGTGCAGCAAGCTTGCCCAACTCCCTGAGCCATTGAGCTATGGGTGGGGCAGAGGAAGATTTCCAGTAAAAAGTGATCAACTTTCGGCCCAGCATCAAAGCAGTCTGAATCCACTCCGCATCAGAGATTGGGTCCTGAATCATTGATGGATCCCCAAGGACAAAAAGTCTCTGAGTAAATGGCACTTCTTGCTTAACAATTGTCATAATATGTCTATGGATCTGCAACCAAAAGTCTTGTATAACCGAACAACTCCAAATCATATGGATTAATGTCCCCTCCCCCTGTAGACATCTCCAGCAGCTTGAAGAGTGAATGAGATTCGCTCTCAACATTTTACGAGGTGTCCAGTAAAATCGATTCAAAATTTTAAATTGAACAAGTCTGGTTTTCAATTCCCTAGACACTTTCTTCCCATTCTTTAAAATATTTGCCCATTCAACATCAGTAAATTGTGAATTCAGATCTTTTTCCCATACGTGTTTAAGGAATGTAGAGTCTTTATTTGAGCTCTTAAGGAGCATTAAATAGAAATTTGAGGCCTTAGATCTTTTGCCACAGGAACTCAAAGCCTGGATGAGCCAATCTACATCAGGAGGAGGGGTAGTTGTAGATCCAAAGACTTGACACAGCAGATGTCGAAGTTGTAAATATTTCCAAAACTGATTCTGTGGTAGTCCATACTGTGCCCGTAGAACATCAAATGATTTGAGAGCTCCCCCTTCATATAGATCTTTTAACATCAAGATGTCCTTTTTCACCCAGATTTTCCACATAAATGGGGATTTTCCAATATGGAGACTTGGGTTAAGCCAAATAGAAGCCATAGAATGAAGATGAGAGCTAAACTCTAGTATAGAAGCAACTCTCTTCCAAACGTATTGTAAAAAGGATATAATAGGATGCAACTGAAATTCAGAAGAAAGTTTAATTGTGATTAGATGTACTAGGGGAAGAGGGCTGCTCAGATAACTCTCCAAATAAAACCAAGGGGGAGCTCTCTCAGGGGGGAGAGCCCAATGAATCAAATGTCTAAGACTAAAAGCGTAATGATATAAAACCAAATCTGGGACCCCCAAACCTCCTGAATCTATAGACTTCTGCAATCTCTTCAACTTTAATCTAGGGCGCTTACCATTCCATAAAAACTTATTGCACAACCTATCAAATTGTCGAAAATACCTAACTGGGATCCTAAGAGGAAGAGATTGCAGAAGGTAATTAAATCGGGGTGCACAAATCATCTTAATAACATTGACCTTGCCCCAGAGAGACAAAAAAAGAGGTGACCACCTTTCTATGTCTATTTTAAATTTTTCAAGCAAGGGCTCAAAATTAATCTGAATCAGATCTGATAAAGTGTGAGGAAACAGGATGCCAAGATATTTAATTCCTAATTTTGGCCAAGAGAAGCCTATATTTTGACCAAATGTAAACAGTGTTTTAGGGCAATAAGATGTTAGAGGGAGAATTTCTGATTTTATCCAGTTAACTCTATAACCAGACAAACGTGAAAATTGGTTAATAATTTTAAGGAGAGCTGGAATTGATTTTTGAGGTTGTGTAATCAGTACCAATGCATCATCAGCATACAGCATTATCTTATGGGTACTGCCATGGACCTGAATACCTGGAAAATTGCTGTCTTTGCGGATAGCAACAGCTAATGGTTCTAATGCCAAAGCAAAAAGCAGGGGACTTAAAGGGGAGCCCTGGCGCGTACCCCTATAAAGTCTAAAAGACTGTGATGTAACTCGATTTGATATCACTGAAGCTCTAGGTTCATTATATAGTAATTTAATCCAAGAAAGAAACTTTGAACCAAAACCAAAGGTCTCTAGAGTTGCAAAGAGATACTGCCACTCAACCCTGTCAAATGCTTTTTCAGCATCCAGGGAGAGGGCTGCCACTGGAGAGAGGTGTGCAAGTGAAGGATCATTTTGAACTAACCATATGATATCAATAAATCGCCTAATATTGTCTGCCGCACCCCTGGAACGAATAAAACCCACCTGATCAGGATTTATAAGAGATATCATTACTTTGTCTAATCTTAATGCCAAAATTTTGGAGAGAATTTTACAGTCACAGTTTATAAGACTAATTGGTCTATAATTTTTACATTCTAACGGATCTTTATTGCTTTTTAAAATAAGCGAAATGAAAGCCTCTGTTAAAGAAGGGGGCAGACGGCCTTGTTCAAAGGATTCCGCAAACATTTCTAAAAGTAAAGGAGAAAGCTCATCAACACAGGCCTTGTAAAATTCTGCAGTGAATCCGTCAGGGCCCGGTGCCTTTCCAGTCAGGAGGCTCTTAATAACTTTCACAATTTCCTCTTTAGTAATTGGGGCGTCAAGTAAGTCTATTTGTTCCTTCGTTAGGGAGGGCAAAGATAGGGATGATAAAAATGCATAGATCTCTTGAGATCCAGCCTCCATTTCAGAAGAATAAAGCGAGGTGTAAAATTCTCTGAAAGCACCATTAATTTCATTTAAGTCTGACACCAGAGTACCATCCTGTGTCCTAATAGCAGATATAGTACACTGAGCTTCTATCATTTTAATATATCTAGCCAGCATTTTGCCAGCTTTATCCCCCTCCTCAAATTGTTTGTGCCTAAGACGAAATAGGGAAAATTCAACTTTTTGTGTTAGAATTGAATTCAGCTCATACTTAAGCTTCAGAAGGGGTGACAAATTTACTAAATTTGTGTCTTGTTTGAATGAAGTCTCTAATATAGCTATTCTCCTCTCCAAATCAATCTGTTTAGAAATGTTAGTTTTCTTTTTAAAAGATGCATATTGAATAATATGTCCCCTAATAAATGCCTTAAAGGCCTCCCAAGCAACCCTGGCAGAGGGAGCAGAATCCCAGTTTGTCTCAAGATATAAGGAGATCTCTGCTTTCAAAGAGGACACAAAATCTGGATTAAAAAGAAAGCTTGAATTAAGCCTCCATTTAGAATTTTTTTTCAACTGACAAGGCGGGATCATATGTAAAAAAACAGGGGCATGATCTGACAGTATTATGCTACCAATGAAGCTCGAATTTACAGAAGAGAGAGAAAATTTTGACATTAAAAAATAATCAATCCTGGAAAACACATTATGAGCAGTGGAATAAAAAGTGTAATCCCTTGTGGACGGATTAAAAAGCCGCCAAACATCTACCAAACCAATTGCATTGCACATGTCTTTCAATATAGAGCCAGATTTAGATGAACGCTGTGAGGGGGTGCTCCGATCTAAAATGTTGTCCATGACCTGATTAAAATCCCCACCTACTAAAATGGGATAATTACCCATTTCGCTTAATTCGTGTTCCAATTGTGCAAAAAATGCACAATCAACTATATTTGGTGCATAAACATTAGCGAGTATCATCCTATGGCCCTGAATTTCTATAAGAATTATAAGGAGTCGTCCATCATCATCACTAACCTCTTTTAGACACTTGAACTGCAAATGTTTATGAAAAAGGATTGCTACCCCCCTGCTCTGGCTATTACCACAAGACGCAAACCCATGGCCCACCCAGTCCCGACAGAGTTTTTTAGATTCTGTTTTAGTGAGGTGGGTCTCTTGAAGCAACGCTACATCCACTTTTTTTGATTTAATAAGCGCCAAAATTTTTTTCCTCTTAATTGGGTGGTTAAGGCCCTTAACATTCCAAGTAATAAGGTTAAGAAAGCACTGACAATTAGCCAACATCATAAACGGTACATATTACCATCCAAAATATCCAGCAATTCTCCAGCAAAAACCCCCTCACTGGGCAAAAGTCAAACATAATAAAAATTAAAAATACATTAAAAAAAAGAAAAAAAAACGAAAACCACTTAATCATAAAGTAACATAATCGGTGACCTGAAACCAATGTCACCCATCGGTGCACAAAAACCGCACCAACCAAAGAAAAGAAAATAAAAAACTCTAGGACCGTGACTGTGAACAGTGCAATAAACTTAGGGAGAGCCGCAACATCGCAGCAGCCTCATGCCTACAGATAATACAGCGTGGGCAGTAAAAAAAAAATGGAACCTTAAATTAATACTTCATCAAATCCTCCGTCAAAAATATATAACAAATAAACATATAGCATATATTTATACCATTGTTCATCAATGTCTCACGGTAGTGAAAGAATCAGGTTCACTGCTTTTTTAGGGTCAGTGAACTCCTGTTTACCACTTGCCAACTTCACAACGAGAACTGCAGGGTACCTGAGAGAGAATGCAATCTTCTTCTGGTGCAGCAGGTGTTTACACTGCTTGAACGCCGCTCTCATCTCGGATACTCGTCTGGAATAATCCGAGAAAATCATGATGTGATGACCATTCCAATCCAGCTTTCCCATCCTGCGCGCTGCCTCCACAATACGCTCCCTATCCTGGAAGCGCAGAAGTCGAATCAGGATAGCCCTGGGCGGCTGCCCGTCAGGTCTGCGTCCAGCGAGGCTCCGATGCGCACGGTCAATTTCCAGCCCTCCAGGGAACTCCATTTTCAGCAGATGTGGGATAGCTTTGCGCATGAAGGTAAGGGCATCTGATTTTTCACAATTTTCTGGAAAGCCGACAAAGCGTAGATTGTTTCGGCGTGATCTATTTTCTAAATCGTCCAGCTTCAAAAGTAAATCTTCTACCTGCGTCTGGGTTGCGGGGGGATTAGCATCCAGAGCTGTATTAGCATCCTCAAGAAAAGCGATGCGAGCCTCCACATCTCCCAGCCGGGTAGCCAACTCCGCTAGCTTGGCGTCCACCGCCCTCACTGACGCCCCAATGGAGTTGAGTTTGGCGTCTTGCCTCTCCGATATCTCCTTCAACAGTGCAAAGATCCTAGATATGTCCTCCGCCATTTGGTCTTTGGCATCACCTGCACCTGCCGAAGGTGGCGGAGAGGGAGGAGGGCTCGATGTGGCATCACCAGCTTTAGCCACATTT
Source organism: Pholidichthys leucotaenia (assembly GCA_020510985.1). Lineage (NCBI taxonomy): Eukaryota > Metazoa > Chordata > Actinopteri > Cichliformes > Pholidichthyidae > Pholidichthys > Pholidichthys leucotaenia. The sequence continues at coordinate 34,751,233 of CM035845.1, read as the reverse complement.
TCCTTGCTAGCACCGGCTTTGGAGCGAGGATTAATTTTCTGTTGTTGCGTTGGCATACTAATCCTGTTCCCCACAAATCCAGTCTCAATGTAAAGTATGGTAATAATAATAGTTTCAGCTGAGGAAACAGGAGAAAAACGCCCTTGTAGAAGAAAAAAAGGCTGTCTGCACTGCGGTGCTCCTCACCTAAGCAGCCATCTTCACTGCCCGCGTCTCTTCACCTGCTCCATTCTCTCTTCACTCATGAATAAGACCCAGAGATACTTGAAATCCTCCACTCGGGGCAGGACCTTGTCCCCAACCCTGAGAGGGCAATCTGCCTTTTTCTGGCTGAGCACCACTGACTCGGAATTACCGAGGTACTGATTCTCATCCCGGCCACTTCACACTCAGTAGCAAACCATCCCAGCAAGACCTGTAGTCCATTGCTTGATGAAGCCAACAAGACCACATCATCTGCAATCAACAGAGATGAGATCCTGTGGTCACCGAACATGACACCCTCCATTCCTTGGCTGCACCCAGAAATCCTGCCCATAAATATCGGTGACAAAGGACAGCCCTGGTGGAGTCCAACTCTTATTGGGAACAAGTTTGACTGATTGTTGGCAATATGAACCAAACTCTCGCAACAGCTGTATAGAGACCGGACAACTCGTAGCAATGAGCCCGATACCCCATACTCCCGAAGCACTCCCCACAAGAAACCATGAGAGACACAGTTGAATGCTTTCTCCAAGTCCACAAAACACATGTGGATTCTTTGGGCAAACTCCCACAGACCCTCGAAGATCCTTGAGAGGGTAACGAGTTGGTCTGATGTGCCACAACCAGGACAAAAACCACATTGTTACCTCCGCCAGGCCGAAAAGGCCAGGAGGAGGTTATGTTTTTGCCAGGGTTTGTCTGTGTGTTTGTTTGTCTGTCTGTCTGTCTGTTTGTCTGTTGGTTAGCAAGATAACTCAAAAAGTCTTGGACGGATTTCCATGAAACTTTCAGGCGTTGTTGGAAATGCACGGTGGCGCAGTGGTTAGCACTGCGGCAGCACAGTTTACCTTTGGCCGGGGGATTGTGGGGATCGTGGGATCGTGGGTTCGATCCCAGCCCCCGACCAACAGTGATCTGTGTGGAGTTTGCATGTTCTCCCCGTGTTGCGTGGGTTTACTCCGGGATTTCTCCGGTTTCCTCCCACATGCCAAAAACATGCATGTTAGGTTAATTGGCTGTTCTAAATTGTCCCTAGATATCTGTTTCCTATAGGCCCTTAGAATAGAGGGTTAGTACTAATGAAAGCGCTTTGAGTGGTCTTTGTGACTAGAAAAGCGCTATATAAGTGCAGGTTAGTTAGTTAGTTAGTTAGTACAAGGAAGAACTGATTAAATTTTGGGGATGATCCGGATCACCGTCTGGATACAGGAATTTTTTAAAGCATTCTTTATTAACACTGTGACATACGGCTATTTTCAACATGTGCGCAGGCGCAATGGAGGGAGCTGGTCATCGTGTCTGACCAACATAAACTCCGCCTTCTTCAACGTTTTAGGCACAAAAGCACGCGGAAAACACCGTGCCTGTGTTTGCACGATGCTGCAAAAGCTGAGACGGGCAGCTGTCCGCCGCCGGATTATTTGGCAGAAATTCCCCGGGCAGCCATAGGCGCTGCGCAAAAACGAGCTGCTCGGCAGCGTGCTGTGTGCCTGTGTTTGCGCAACGCTGCAAAAGCTCAGACAGCCAGCTGTCCGCCGCCGGATTATTTGGCAGAAATTCCCCGGTCAGCCATAGTAGCTCTGCAAAAAGAAGCTCTCTCCCGGGGAAGTTTCCGAATCATCTTTGGCCGCGGAGCGCAACCCCAGTAATAAAGATAAAGATTACATGTACCACGAAGGTCGACTGCAAGCAAGATGTTTGTGTCTGTGAACATTCCGTCTTTTGGCGAGTTGATACGTAACGATGTTTACAGTTTGATGAGAAGGTTGCTGCCATGTAACAATCATCTTATATCAGCAATTGTCAACTCGTCACTCACACTTCAGCATTTGGAAGTGGTGGCGTTCCATTTTATACTGAGTCCAATATTGTATGTTATTGTTGTTACAAGACCGCCGACTGTCTGCTGATCTGTATATACTTTTATTTATTTATTTATTTATTTTCTACTCCTTTTAGTTCTGCATTTAATATGAACCCTGAGTTTGAAATAAACGTTTGATTTTTGAATAAAACCCACGCCAACCCGTCTACCTAATTGGCATCCGTCAGTGAAGCCCTCAGTGCTGCTTTCAGTGATCTAAAACGCTCACATAACCCATTGGCCTGTGGGTTGTACGCAGTTGTGTCAGGACTTCTTTTGTTTTTTCTTTTGAATTCTTGGATGGAACATGGGTGGGCAATATAAGCTGCAGATTCAGCCATCACATATTTCGGATAACTTATGTTGAACTGTATAATCAGAGGAGCTATTGTCTAATTTGACCTTGTTGGATTTTATTACCCCCTTTGTTATATTATTCACTTTCTTTTAACCTGTACTCTTAATCTATTCGAAATAAAGATTAATTCATTCATTCATTCAATTGCAACGCCCCCAGCCTGGGAGTTTGCAGATGCAGGACATGGACACAACACCAACACTTCAGTTTATTACCTCCGCCAAGGAGGTAATGCTTTTACTACTGAACCACTAATCCTATCATTGTGAATCCAATTGCTACTCAGATGTTTTCATGGTCAAGGAATCTGACAACGTACACACAAACACTGTATGGGGGGAACTGTGGCGCTTGGCGGAGGTCTGCGCTCTCCGAGTGCTTTTCTAGTTCCTCCTGAATCTGAGCTTTGACCAATGGCCCAACTGTCCTCTCCACTGCCTTGCCATAGATCTTCCTGGGAGGGGGGGGGCTGAGGAATGTGATCCCTCTAAAATTGGAATACACCCTCCAGTCCCCCTTCTTGAAGAGGGGAACGACCACCCCAGTTTGCCATGCCAAAGGTACTGTCCCCAACTTCCATGCAATGTTCCAGAGGCATGCCAACCAAGACAGCCCCACAACATCCACAGCCTTGAGGTCCTCGGGGTGAATCTCATCCACTCCTGGGGTCCTGCTCCTTAAGAGTCTTAACAATTTCATCAACCCCAGAGCCTGTGATGGATAAGTCAATCCCCTCGTCCTCAGAAGCTGCTTCCCTTATGGAAGACATGTCACCGGGCTTGAGGAGATCCTTGACATATGCCTTCCACCACGTCTTCAGTCAAAATTAGCAGTTCTCCACCCGCACCATACACAGTGTGGATTGGGAGCTGCTTTCCCCTTTCCCTTTCGGAGTCACTGGACAGTTCAGGGCCAACATGAAAGTCTTGCTCCATGGCCTTCCCGAACTCCTCCCACAACCGAATTTTATCCTCACCAACCGCTCAAGTTGTACTCTGCTTGGCCTGCTGGTACAAGTCAGCTGCTTCAAGGGTTACACCAACCAAGCTTGGTAGGACTCCTTCAGTTTGATGGCCCCCCTCGCCTGTTACGTCCACTATTTGGTTCGAGTGTTGCCACCACGAGAGGCACAGACAACCTTACAGCCACAGCCACTTCAACAATGGAGGTGGAGAACATGGCCCATTCAGTTTCCATGTCTCCACTTTCCCTCAGATTGCGGTAGAAGTTCTTCCAAATGTAGGAGTTGAAGACCTCTCGGACAGGGGCCTCAGCCAACAACACGTTCCCAACACACCCTCACTATATGTTTAGGGTCTACTGGGTCTGAATGGCATCCTTCCCCACCATCTGATCCAACTCATCACTAGGTGGTGATCAGCTGACAGCTCTGCACCTCTCTTCACCCAAGTGTCCCAGACATACAGTTGCAGGTCCGATGGCACAATAACAAATTTGATCAAAATCAATCTTCAACCTGCAACCTAGGGTGTCCTGGTGCCAAGTCATCATCATCATCGTCATCATAGCAGTTTGTCGGGGGCGACAATGACTGTTTCATTTAGGTCTGATCCGATTCCTCCACGCAGCTCTGTCCTTCACCTTCCGCTGCCAGGAACTCCTGACCTTGTTAACCCGGACGACGTCCGAGCTGGTATGAGTTGCTTTCTGACTGACCATTTCATGAAACTGCTTGCAAAGTATTTGAGTACTGCTAGCTTTTGCTGGATTAGCGGCAGCACATATGGATACCCTTATGCTTGAACATGGTGTTCATTATGGACAAACTGTGGTTAGTACAGAAGTCCAATAATTGAATATCTCTCGGGGTCAGATCGGGCAGGCCATTCCTCCCAATCATATCATCCAGGTTTCACTGTCATTGCCCATATGCACGTTCAAGCCCACCAGTAGGACAATGGAGTCTCCAAGAAGAGTACTTTCCAGGACACCAGTCAGAGACTCCAGAAAGGGTGGGTACTCTGGAACATTGTGTGGCGCATAGTTACAAATGATGGTCAGGACCCATTTCCCAACCTGAAGATGCAGGGAAACAACTAGGGCTGCATTTTTTTTATTTATCTTTTGTTCATATGAAAGACAAAAAATAAAATAGAAAGATGTCTTTACCTTCTTTACATGTTTCAACTGCACTGCAGCCTTCATCAGAAGAGTCAGCTGATTGCTGCCAGGTGACATTTATCAGCTGATTTTCGTAGGCGGGGCCAGCTCAGCAGATCTGTCGGATCCACCGAGCCGGCCCTGCCTCCCGCCGTCAGATGGTCTCTGGAGAATGTGGTCCCAGGTGTGGGAAAGCATAAAGGCCCCCTCATCTCGGTTCATGGTGTCTTTTCCCCGCTTTCACCTGGCAGCAATCAGCTGACTCTTCTGATGAAGGCTGCAGTGCAGTTGAAACATGTAAAGAAGGTAAAGACATCTTTCTATTTTATTTTTTGTCTTTCATATGAACAAAAGATAAATAATTAAAAGAAGACAATATGAACCTATTTGATGAACTAGGGCTGCAGTTATGAATTAATTGGATAAGCTTTTTGTGTCTTTTTTCTTTTAATTGAAGACCTTTTGACCATATCTTGCTGTTTATGTATTAAGCAAACTTGCACTGACCAATCTCTGCTGAACCTTCTTCCCTAAAGAGTGATATCAGGCCCTTCCCTCCTGGGGAGGGCCTGATATCACCAAAAACGCTCCGTCTAGACTTGCCTTTTTTCAGGGGGTGGGGCTTAAGTGAAACTTTAAAGCAAAAAAACAGAGTCATGAGACATTTGAGTGATTTCGCCCTTGATATGTCATAAAAAAAACATGTTAGAGATATGTTTTGGCGGACTGTCATTTTAAAGCCTATGGTGTCCTAAACATTAGGTTTTAAAATGCACAGAAGAGACATGTTGTACTTCAGTCATTGTTCAGGACAATAGGATGTCGCTGGGACACAAATCAGGGATCTCCAGCATACTAGGTGAAGGTCTCAACCCACTACACCAAAGGACTGCTTCAGCTTACAGTCTTACTTCTTCAGTACAAACTGTTTCACTGACCAGACACAAAGGCTGATAGACATTTCATAAAGAGGATTTGAGGCACACACTGTGAACAAAATTGCATGAAATTTGGTGTGCTTCCAAAAAATGTAGTTGTGAGTGTGAAGTTTCGTTAACTTTAGATCACTGCACCAGAAGATAAATCAAAAAATGCATAATAAAGAGAAACTGTACATTTTCACTGGCCTGTATTATCAAAATGGTTTGACATTTTTTGATAATTTTAACTATTCATTATCAATATCGGTACATGATTTTTATGTTTAATTTCAAGCTATTTGGACTAATGGCTTTGGGGAGTTCATTTTAATTTCACTTTAACATTTTTGAAAATGTGGTGCAAAAAAAATCTTATATTTAGAGCAAAAGACCAATAGAGAAACATTGTGAAGATTTCAGAGATTAGAATGATGAAAGAATTTTATATATAGGCCCAGCTGTTCTTGAAATAACTGCAAAAATCCCCAAAATGCAATACCTTGTTTTTGGGGAGTATGGAGAATTTCTGAGGGGTATTGCATAAAACCAAGATAAGGGATTAAGCCAGGATTTTCAAGTAATCCTGGCTTAATTTATTCTTGATTTGGTTGCATAAAAGTAAGATAAGATTAGAGTATGCTTTATTGTCATTGTACAGCACAACAAAATTGTGGGTGCTCCACCAGGCTACTGTGCAATAAAGTAAGAGAGAAGGATTAGATAAAAACACTGTTACAGAACACACAATTAAACACACAACTGAAATAAAAATAGCCCACGATTCTGGAAATATACACAGGTATGGTGGTGGCTTCACGGATGGAACTATGTACAGTGGTGTGAAAAAGTGTTTGCCCCCTTCCTGATTTTCTTTTTTTGTATGTATGTCACACTTAAATGTTTGAGATCATCAGACAAATTTAAATACTAGACAAAGATAACACAAGTAAACACAAAATGAAGTTTTTAATTGAAGGTGTTTATTATTAAGGGGGAAAAAAATCCAAATCTACATGGCCCTGTGTGAAAAAGTGATTGCCCCCCTGTTAAAAGATAAATTAACTGTGGTTTATCACATCTTTGGAAAGCTGAATTCAATTTTCTAGCCATTTCTAAAGCTTTGGGACTCCAGCAAACCACAGTGAGAGCCATTATCCACAAATGGCAAAAACATGGAAAAGTGGTGAACCTTCCTGACCAAAATTACCCCAAGAGCGCTACGACAACTCATCCAAGAGGTCACAAAAGACCCCACAACAACATCCAAAAAACTGCTGGCCTCACTTGCTTCAGTCACTTGCTTCAGTTAAGGTCAGTGTTCATGACTCCACCATAAGAAAGAGACTGGGAAAAAATGGCCTGCATTGCAGAGTTCCAAGACGAAAACCACTGCTGAGCAAAAAGAACATAAAGGCTTGTCTCAGTTTTGCCAGAAAACATCTTGATGATCCCCAAGACTTTTGGGAAAATACTCTGGACTGACGAGACAAAAGCTGAACTTTTTGGAAGGTGTGTGTCCCATTACATCTGGCGCCTGTTGACTTTCCGCCAGGGTACCCGGTCGGTGGCCGAGTACTCGGTGGAGTTGCGGGTTGTGGTGTCTGAGTCGGGGTGGAATGAGACTGCTCTACGCAGCGCGTTCCTCCACGGCTTGAGCGACCAACTCCGTGACGAACTGGCGGCCCATCCTGTCCCGGAGACGCTTGATGACCTGATAGATCAGGCTGTAGGGCTAGACAATCCACACCGTGAGCGCGTGAGGGAGTGCGGCCCCATCTCTCATCCACGTGCCAAGCGTGTGCCCGCCGCGGTTGCTGAGAATGGCGGCGTCAGGTCTTCGCCCGAACCGATGAAGCTCTCTCGGAATATCACCGACGTGAAGCGTGGGCGAAGGCGAAGGGCTGGCGCGTGCATGTACTGTGGTTCGCTTGACCACAGGCTGGATGAATGCCGCCAGCGGCCAAAAAGATACAGCCCATCAGTAACTGCGGGGGGGTCTGGCGGGTGGGACTTATTCTTCTCCCCCCGGTAAATTGTGTATTTCGGCCCTTGTGCAGTTGCCAGAGGTCGAGAGGAGGGCTGAGGCGCTGATTGATTCGGGGTCCGAGGGTGATTTCGTTTCAGCTGCTCTCGTGGAGCAGGTGGGCATTCCTACACGTAAACTGCCCCACAGGTAGAGAGTCACTGCCATCTCCGGCAGCGAGCTCGCGGTGGTTACCCTAAGCACAGTGCCTATTCCCATCCTTCTTTCCAGGAACCACCGGGAGGAACTAGCATTCCTGGTCCTCCCTGTATCATCTTCCCTGGTGGTTCTAGGTTACCCGTGGCTCCAGAAGCACAGCCCAACGATTAATTGGGCTCAGAATACCATCTCTACCTGGAGCCCTTTTTGTATGGCCAATTGTATGCGTTCGGCTGTTTGCTCCCCGTTGCTCTCCACTTCTCCCTCCCGGGCTGAGCCGCCGGACCTCAGCCTCGTCCCTCGGGCTTATCACGATCTGGGCGAGGTCTTTAGCAAGTCGAGAGCGTTGCCACTGCCGCCTCATCGCTCTCACGACTGTGCTATAGATCTCATCCTGGGGGCGAGGCTGTCGTCCAGCCGGCTGTACAGCATTTCTGGCCTGGAGAGGGAGGCAATGGAGCGGTACATAAAGGAATCGCTGAACACTGGCCTCATTCGGCCATCTTCAGCTTCACTCGGGGCCGGATTCTTCTTCATCGGGAAGAAGGATGGCTCACTGCGCCTGTGCATCGACTACCGGGAGCTCAATGCTATTACAATTAAAGACAAATACCCTCTGCCTTTAATCAACTCAGAGTTCGAGCTCCTTCAGCACTCATGGGTGTTCACCAAGTTAGACCTTAGAAACGCGTATCATTTGATTCGCATTCGCGAGGGCGACGAATGGAAGACGGCCTTTAAAACACACCAGGGCCAGTTCGAGTACCTAGTGATGCCATTCAGGCTCACTAACGCCCCTGCCGTCTTCCAGCGGTTAATTAATGACGTCCTCTGCGATATGCTCTATCAATTCGTGTTTGTCTACCTTGATGATATTTTGATTTTCTCCTGCTCACCAGAGGAACACGAGATCCATGTGAGAGACATTTTACAATGGCTCTTGGACAACCAGCTGTTCGTGAAGGCTGAGAAGTGTAAGTTTTCTACACCATCTACCACCTTCTTGGGCTTCATCGTGGCTGAGGGAGAGCTGATTGCCGATCCGGCCAAGGTAAAGGCAGTGTTGGATTGGCCAACACCCCACTCCCGTAGAGAGCTCCAACGCTTCCTCAGGTTCGCAAATTTCTATTGCATGTTCATCCGGAACTATAGTAGGATCGCACTGCCTTTAACCCAGCTGACCTCAGTTAAAGTCCCCTTTCGGTGGACTGAGGCAGCTGAACTGGCGTTTAAAAAGTTAAAGCGCCAGTTCACTGACAAACCTATCTTGGCCCAGGTCAACACGCAGCTCCCATTCGTCCTTGAGGTGGACACGTCTGATTCGGGGGTTGGCGCTGTGCTGTCGCAGTGCACGCCTCCCGATCAGAAGCTCCACCCGTGCGCATATTTCTCTCGGTGGCTTTCGCCAGCCGAGCGGAATTATGACATAGGGGACAGAGAGCTGCTGGCCATTAAGTTGGCACTTGCGGAGTGGAGGCACTGGCTTGAGAGTGCTGTTCACCCCATCGCCGTGTGGACCGACCACAAGAACCTTGAGTACTTGCGGTCGGCCCGCCGACTGAATGCCAGGCAGGCTTGCTGGTTGTTATTCTTCCAGCAATTTGACTTTACCAACACGTACTGGCCTGGCACCTGGAATACCAAACCGGACGCGCTCTGGTGCCAGTTTGACTTGACTCCGGGGACGTAGCCCCCCCCCCCCCCCAAACCATCATGCTACCGGCACGCATTATCGGAGCCCTTACTTGGGATATTGAGTGGAGGGTCCGCCAGGCCCAGTCCCAGAAGGCTGTGCCAGTAGGGTGCCCCCGGACCCGTCTGTATGTCCCGGCTGCCCTCCACAGCGACGTCATCCAGTGGGGCCATACTTGCCGCTTTGCCTGCCATCCTGGCATCGCCCGGACCGTAGATTTTGTCAAGCGGGCATTCTGGTGGCCAACGCTGCAGAAGGACGTTCAGGAGTACGTCAGAGCTTGGCAGACATGCGTCCGGGGGAAGACTGACTCCTCCCCACCATCGGGACTCCTCCATCCCCTCCCCATCCCCGGCCGGCCGTGGTCCCACATCAATGTGGATTTTGTTACCGGGTTGCCCTCCTCCCACGGCAAGACGGTCATTTTGACTATTGTGGATCGGTTTTCCAAGGCGGTCCATCTGGTGGCCCTCCCCAAGCTCCCGTCAGCCCTGGAGACAGCAGTCCTTCTCTCTGACCATGTGATCCGGATCCACGGCATCCCCATGGACATTGTGTCTGACCGGGGTCCACAATTCACGTCCCAGGTCTGGAGGGCCTTTTGCCGGACGTTAGGGACGACGGTGAGCCTCTCATCCGGGAACCATCCCGAAAGTAATGGGCAGGCGGAGCACGCCAACCAGTCCCTGGAGGCTGCCTTGTGGTGCGTAGCAGCCGATAATCCCTCTTCCTGGAGCACGCACCTGACCTGGGTGGAATACTCAATGAATTCTGCGGTGTCCTCCACCACGGGATTGACCCCCTTCGAGGCGTCATTGGGGTGCATGCCTCCCCTCCTTCTCTTGGCTGAGGGGGAGGTTTTGGTGCCATCCGTAGGGGCCCATGCTCAGCGCTGCCGACATGTCTGGAGAGCTACTCGGGCCACCCTGGCCCGCACCACAGAACGCACCCGGGCTGCCGTCGATCAGAGGCAGGTTCCGGCCCCCAAGTACGTTGTGGGGCAGCAAGTCTTGGCTGGCGGCTAGCCAGATTCCTCTGAAGAACAACGCCAAGAAGCTGTCCCCACGTTTCCTCGGGCCGTTCCACATTGCCCGGGTGGTCAACGATGCGTCAGTCTGGCTCAAGCTGCCCACGGCCCTGCGGGTGAACCCCACCTTCCATGTCAGCCATATTAAACCCCTCTCGACCAGTCCTCTTTGCTCCCCCCCAAGCGCCCCCCCCCACATCATCATCATGGCCACCCCGCCCACACAGTTCGGCAAATCCTGGATGTCCGCCGCAGGGGTTGGGGCCTGCAGTACCTCATCAATTGGGAGGGTTACGGGCCGGAGGAACAATCCTGGACGCCCTCGTCTCGGGTACTTGAGAAGGAGATGCTCCGGACTTTTCACCGTGCCCACCCGGACAAGCCCTCCGGTCCGCCAGGAGGAATCCCTAGAAGGGGGGGCCCTATCATGTCATGGGCAGCGGGAGCGTGCCCCTCCCCTCCGGTTTCACCTTCTTCAACTCATCACTGCACCTGAGGCAGAAGACACACCTGCGCCCGCTCATCGGGCAGCGTACTTAAGGAGGTTCCCTCTGCGCAGTCTACGCTGGCTCGTCTGGGTATACTGCCTGTGTTCGGACTTGCTTGTATATTATTGCGATTGTTAACACGCCGTTAACCATCTCTTTTACCTTCTTCCCAGGTTGCTGCCATCGTGTAGGTGTGTTTCCGGGACTGCGCGCGCTCTTCTGCCCCACCTCACTGTCCTTCAAAAAAAATCCAAGATGGCGCCCACAGCGGTCGACATGGTGCTTCGCTGCGCTCTTTGTTTGTTTTTGTTTGTCAATTGTGTGTCTGCTTGCACTTATACCCGTGAAGAACTTTTAAATATCAGGACTTTGACCCCCACGGACCTCCTCCCAGTTTTTCTAGCCCCTGCCGCCGATCTGGTTTATTGTTTGGCTCGGAAAGTGAGACGGCGGAAGAGAGGAAGACGAGCGGGCGCTCTCGTGCGACTTCGCAGGAGAGGCTCGCGAACGGCGCTGCCTGGCATATTTCTGTCCAATACCAACTCTCTCTCTAACAAGGTGGATGAACTGAGACTGCTGATGCGTTTTAAGGACCTCGCCTCCTCAGCTGTCCTCTGCTTTACTGAGACCTGGCTCCGGGAAAATATACTGGACAGCGCGCTGCGCCTCGACGGCTTCCAGCTCTTCCGTGCTGATCGTGACACAGAGCTTTCCGGCAAGACCACAGGAGGCGGAGTCTGCTTCTACATCAACTGCATCTGGTGCTCTGATGTAACGGTAATTTCCAAACACTGTTCTCCTGCCTTGGAATTTCTTGTTATCAACTGCAAGCCTTTTTATTCCCCACGGGAGTTTGCTTCTTTTATAATGATCGCTGTGTACGCCCCTCCCGACGCGGACACGCGCGAAGCTCAGCGCGTGCTCGCGGATCACATTCAACACACAGAGCGGAGTTTTCCAGACTCGCTGATTATTGTGGCTGGCGACTTTAATCAGTGCAATCTGAGCCACGATCTCCCCCGCTACAAACAGTTTATTAAATGCCCCACCAGAGGATTAAACACACTGGATCACTGTTACACCACAGTGAAAGACGCATATCGCGCTGTCCCTCGAGCTGCGCTGGGATTATCTGATCACGTGATGGTTCACCTCATTCCCACATACAGACAGAGATTGAAGCTCACTAAACCTGTTGTGAGCACTACGAAGATACGGACCAGTGATGCTGAGGAGAAGCTGGAAACGTGCATGGAAATATCTGACTGGGGCATGCTTAAAGGAGCCACGCATGATCTGGATGAGTACACGGACACTGTGAACTCATATATCCACTTTTGTGAAGAGAACATTCTTCCATCACGCACCAGGGTGAGTTACTCTAATGACAAACCCTGGTTCACAGCTAAGCTCAGACAGATCAGGAAGGAGAAGGAAGCAGCGCTGAAAAGTGGAGACAGGGACTGCTACAGGGAGGTTAAATACCGGTTTAACAGAGAGCTGAAGAGGGCTAAATCTGTGTACTCAGAGAGACTCCAGCAGCAGTTCACTGCTAATGATTCGGCTTCCGTGTGGAGAGGACTGAGGCAGATCACCAACTATCGGCCTCAGGCTCCTAAAGGTCAGGATGACAAAGCCCTTTGTCAGAGACTGTCCCAACACTATGCCCGTTTTGACACCTCGTCATCTGTGTCCAACTCCCCCCCTCCCTCCAGCTCCACAGCCTCCACATTCCCTACTTCATTTAAGGCACCCCCCCCACCTCCCCCCCTCCCCTTATCATCAGTGAGCAGGATGTGCTCAAACAGTTCTCCAGACTGAACCCGCGCAAGGCCCCCGGCCCAGACGGCGTGTCTCCCTCCACCCTGAGACTCTGTGCGAAACAGCTGGCTCCTGTATTCACAGACATTTTTAACACCTCCCTTAAGTTATGCCACGTGCCGTCCTGCCTCAAATCCTCCACCATCATCCCTGTCCCCAAGAAGCCACGGATCACTGGACTTAATGACTACAGACCTGTAGCGCTCACCTCTGTAGTCATGAAGTCCTTTGAGCGCCTGGTCCTGTCCCACCTCAAGTCCATCACCATCCCTCTCCTGGACCCGCTGCAGTTTGCCTACCGAGCCAACAGGTCTGTAGACGATGCAGTCAACCTGGCCCTCCACTCCATCCTGCAGCACCTGGACTCCCCGGGAACCTACGCCAGGATCCTGTTTGTGGACTTCAGCTCCGCATTCAACACCATCCGCCCCGCTCTGCTCCGGGACAAGCTGTCCCTGCTCAACGTGCCTGACTCCCTCTGCAGGTGGATCATCGACTTCCTGACGGACCGGAGGCAGCATGTGCGGCTGGGAAAGACTGTCTCAGACTATACTAGCATCAGCACCGGATCACCCCAGGGCTGTGTACTTTCCCCCCTACTCTTCTCCCTTTACACCAACTCCTGCACCTCCAGCCACCAGTCTGTCAAGTTGATCAAGTTTGCGGACGACACCACCCTCATCGGGCTCATCTCCAACGGCGACGAGTCCGCCTACAGGAGAGAGGTGGCCCAGCTGGCATCCTGGTGCAGCAATAACAACCTGCAGCTGAACGCTCTGAAGACAGTGGAGATGATTGTAGACTTCAGGAAAGTCACTACTCCTCTGCCCCCCCTCACCCTCTCAGGCTCTCCCATCACCACTGCTGATTCCTTCCGCTTCCTAGGCACTACCATCACCAGGGACCTCAAATGGGAGCTGACCATCAGCTCACTCATCAAAAAAGCCCAGCAGAGGATGTTCTTCCTGCGGCAGCTGAGGAAGCTCAAGCTACCCACCAAGATGTTAGTGCAGTTCTACACAGCCATCATCGAGTCCATCCTCACCACCTCCATAACCGTGTGGTACGCAGGAGCCACTGCCAGGGACAGACTAAGGCTGCAGCGCGTCGTGCGCACTGCTGAGAAGGTGATCGGCTGCAAGCTCCCATCTCTCCAGGATCTGTACATCTCCAGGACCCGGAGGCGTGCTGGCCGGATCATAGCCGATCCCTCACACCCTGGTCATGTACTGTTTGCCCCCCTCCCCTCTGGTAGAAGACTTCGGTCCATCCAGACTAAAACCTCCCGTCACATAAACAGCTTCTTCCCCTCTGCCATTAGACTGCTGAACACTAAGTGACTCTCGTGCACCATGTACAGCAGCTCAACCAGACTCATGTCAATCATCACTGTTTTCTTCCTGCATTACCGACTGCACTATATAGTTCTCCACAGTATCTGCTGCTGGCTAATATATATTTTAACTGTTGACCAGTATCACTTAATCTTATCCTACACTTTATTACATGTATAGTTTATTTCTCTTATCTTATCATGTTTAATGTTGCAGCATTGTACCGAGACAAATTCCTAGTTTGTGTACTACATGAACAATGGCAATAAACCTGATTCTGATTCTGATTCTGATTCAGCACCTTCATCTCCCCGGTCAGGCACCATCAGCTCCATTCCCCCTCCTACCCTACTGGTTCGTCTATTTTCCCGCTGGGTCCTGCTGGTCATCCCTGGATTTCCTAAGTAAGTGGCAATTTGGCTTGCCCATTTTCCCTTTGCTCTACTCCTCAGCTCACGGCTCTCGTCTTCTCTCCACAGGTCCATTTCCTCTGGCGAGTGACTGTTTCTGTAGCTGTGCGCTGTTATTTTGCCATTTAATAAAGGCTGTCAAACGTGCCCCTCAGTGTGGTTCCATCCTGTGTTTGGTATCGTGCGCGTGAGCTGTCAAGAATTTAACATGTCATGACATGTCCGGCCATCTGTTTGTGACCTCAAGCTGAAGCGCACTTGGGTTCTGCACCAAGACAATGATCCAAAACACACCAGCAAGTCCACCTCTGAATGGCTTAAGAAAAACAAAATGAAGACTTTGGAGAGGCCTAATCAAAGTTCTCACCTGAATCTGACTGAAATGCTGTGGCATGACCTTAAAAGTTCATGCTTGAAAACCCGCCAATGTGGCTGAATTACAACAATTCTGCAAAGATGAGTGGGCCAAAATTCCTCCACAGCGCTATAAAAGACTCATTGCCAGTTATCGCAAATGCTAGATTGCAGTTGTTGTTGCTAAGGGTGGCCCAACCAGTTATTAGGTTTAGGGAGCAATCACTTTTTCACACAGGGCCATGTAGGTTTGGATTTTTTCCAATTAATAATAAACACCTTCATTTAAAGACTGCATTTTGTGTTTACTTGTGTTATCTTTGTGTAATATTTAAATTTGTTTGATGATCTGAAACATTTAAGTGTGACAAACATACAAAAAATGAGAAATCAGGAAGGGGGCAAACACTTTTTCACACCACTGTACATAAGAGTGCAGAACACACAACTGAACACACAATTGAGTAAAATGGCCTAAGGATTATGGAAAATATACACAGTAGTGGTTTCACGAATGGATCAATATACAGTACATGAAAGTGCGGAGTGCAAAGACAGGTGTGTTATTCTGATAATTAAAAAGGTCCTCAGTTCTGTGCACGTGAGCGTTCGGAGGGAGGGGGGTGGGGCCTCTGACTGTTTGCAGTTCAGATGGCCCCGGGGTTTGTCAGTCTGGAGGTGTGGGACCTGATTGATCTGAACCGTCGTCCAGAGGGAAGCAGGTCAAACAGGTGGTGGGCGGGATGTGAGGGGTCTCCTGTGATGGCCTTGGTCTTTCTGAAAAAGGAGGATCTGCAGATGTCTTCCAGGTATAAATGATGCCCAGCTAAGTTACTATGAAGATTTATTCTCTGGAGTTAGCCTGGTCCAGACCAGGCTAAGAGTCATGCTAAGATTAACCCTAGTGACTTGTCTGTCAGTACAGGGGTCAATGCTATGAGAAATCAGTGCTTTCCACTGTTATTCCATGGTCTACTGCAAATATGTTGCAACATTTTAATTTTCCTGCATTGAATGATACCCAGAGATGAAGAAAAACTTTATCTTGCATTGAAATAATAAGATATATTGTCATTCATTTACGTACGCCCACTGTTATTTTAATTGTACCAATCATTTTTATAATCATCCATGTGGTAAAAATAATAATGGATTAGATTTATATGGCACTTTACAGGTCATGTGACATCTCAAAGCACTTACATCTCAAAGCACATGAGTCCATTATTCATTCACTCCACAGACACGGATAGTGGTAAGCTACTCCTGTAGCCACAGCTGCCCTTACTAGAGGCAAGGTGGGTAAAGTGTCTAAAGTGTCTTGCCCAGGGACACAACGGCAGGATGGCTGGTGACGTTCCTGTATAAGTGCATTTTATATGACATTACTGTCACAACACATTATCTTTCCAGATTACAGGTTAGTTTCACTTAAACTGGCTCTATAAAATAATGCACTGGATAATATACTTGTCATCTTGAAGCTGGAGAGGAAAAATAAGATGGATATACAGTTTTACAGACATGGTTACACTGTGTAAAGAAATATTCTATTACATCGCTTTCCAGTTTCTGGATCTCCAGGTCCAGTTTTCTCAGTATCTTGCATTTTATTTCCATTCCCAAATCCAGATCCAAAAAATGTCTCTCTTTCAGTCTTATTTTGGCTTCTGCCAGATCTGTGTCTTTAAGTGCATTTGGTAGAGACATCTTCTGATATCTCAAGCCTTCTTGAGTCCAGCAGCAGTCTCTTCATCTGCAGATATACCTTCCCCACCATATTCAACAGAACTTAACAGTTCTGACAGGACATCCTGTGATTGATTTTTATTAGAGAACTCACAGCATCATCTTCATCTGGGGGACCGAAAAGTGTAACACTGCACTGCAGGTAAGAAAAATTAACATATATGCCACGTCCTTTTTTGGACACGTGTTTGCTCTTTTTCACAGACAGATAAAACCATTACAACTTAATACTAAATCACTGAGGGAAAGTGCAACTAATCTAAACTAGTGCATACCGGTGCATGCCCGTAGAAACCAAGTATAAGCATTTCTACATGCCCATAGAAAGCAGGTGCAAGCAAGCATGTCTGCATGCCCATAGAAAGTTACTGTTACCATGGCAACAGTAACCATGGTGATGCCTGGCTTTGATCTTTGACATGGTTACATGTGAACAACTCCTTTTATGGTCACTCATACATACCCGTGCATGACTGCAGAAACCAAGTATAAGCAAGTATTTCTGCATGCTCGTAGAAAACAAGTGTAAGCAAGCATTTCTGCATGCCTGCCTTTGATCTTTGACATGGTACTCGTGCATGCCCATAGAAACCAAGTATAAGCAAGTATTTCTGCTGCATGCCTGCCTTTGATCTTTAACATGGTTACCATTGCAACATTAACCATGGTGAAACCTACCTTTTTTTTTTGTACTTATTTTGTACCCGTAGGTAGATTTGTTTTGCAGTCTGGTGACAAGCCACCAGCTGCCGGTCGCTGCGTGCGCAAGCACCCCGTATCCTTAACCTGCATGTTTTTGGCATGCGGGAGGAAACCGGAGAAATCCCAGAGTAAACCCACGCAACACGGGGAGAACATGCAAACTCCACACAGATCACTGTTGGCCGGGAGCAGGGATCGAACCCACGATCCCCGCGATCCCCCGGCCAAGGGTAAACTGTGCTGCCGCAGTGCTAACCACTGCGCCACCGTGCAGCCCTTTGATGTCACCACTCACTTTGACATGGTTACCATGGAAACAGTAACCACAGTGATGCCTGCCTTTGATCTTTGACATGGTTACCATGGCAACAATAACCATGGTGAAACCTGACTTTGATCTTTGATGTCACCACTCGTTCAGTGATGCCTGCCTTTGATCTTTGATGTCACCACTCGTTCAGTGATGCCTGCCTTTGATCTTTGACGTCACCACTCGTTCAGTGATGCCTGCCTTTGATCTTTGACGTCACCACTTGTTCAGTGATGCCTGCCTTTGATCTTTGACGTCACCACTCGTTCAGTGATGCCTGCCTTTGATCTTTGACGTCACCACTTGTTCAGTGATGCCTGCCTTTGATCTTTGACGTCACCACTTGTTCAGTGATGCCTGCCTTTGATCTTTGACGTCACCATTCGTTCAGTGATGCCTGCCTTTGATCTTTGATGATGTCATACAGTGATGCCTGCCTTTGATCTTTGACGTTACCACTCATTCAGTGATGTCTGCCTTTGAGCATTGATGATGCCATAGTGAGTCCTATGAAACCTGCCTTTGATCTTTGATGTCACCACTTGTTCAGTGATGCCTGCCTTTGAGCTTTGATGATGTCATACAGTGATGCCTGCCTTTGATCTTTGACGTCACCACTCATTCAGTGATGTCTGCCTTTGAACTTTGATGATGCCATAGCGAGTCCTATGAAACCTGCCTTTGATCTTTGACGTCACCACTCGTTCAGTGATGCCTGTTTTTGATCTTTGATGATGTCATAGCGAGTCCTATGAAACCTGCCTTTGATCTTTGATGTCACCACTTGTTCAGTGATGCCTGCCTTTGAGCTTTGATGATGTCATACAGTGATGCCTGCCTTTGATCTTTGACGTCACCACTCATTCAGTGATGTCTGCCTTTGAGCTTTGATAATGCCATAGCGAGTCCTATGAAACCTGCCTTTGATCTTTGACGTCACCACTCGTTCAGTGATGCCTGCTTTTGATCTTTGATGATGTCATAGCGAGTCCTATGAAACCTGCCTTTGATCTCTGATGTCACCACTCATTCAGTGATGCCTGCCTTTGATCTTTGACATGGTTACTATAGCAACACAAAGTCCTATGATCGTGACAGACAGACAGACAGATTTTCTTGAATTTTATATAGAGTGAAGTGAAGTGAAGCTGCTCATGTTTGTCTACTGTCTTATCTGCAGTAGGATCAGTGATTGTGATCGATCACGTGGTCTATTTAAGGTTGCCCTGAATGTGCACTTATCCCAACTATCTACACCTGGCTTGACATAGCTTCCTCTTCTCATCCTGGCTTAACAATGGTGCAACTGATTAAGCCAGGATAAGCAGGTCCAACTATGTCAAGCCACGATTTTTCACTTATCTACACATAGCAGCTTGGCAGTTAAGCAGCTCGATGGAGCAGTGGTAAGCACTGTGCCAGCACAGTAAGAAGGTCATGGGATCGATCCCACCCCTGACCATTAGTGGCCCTTCTGTGTGGTTTGCATGTTCTCCCCGTGTCTGCGTGGGTTTACCCCGGGCACTCCGGTTTCCTCCCACAGGCCAAAAACATGCAAGTTAGGTTAACTGGAGAGTCTAAAGTGGCCCTAGGTGTGAATGTGTGTGTGAATGGTGAAGGGATTGGCACCGTACTGTGGCTGCCTCATCCATCCAGGTGGATGCACTGAATTTATTTCCCTTTGGGATTAATAAAGTATACAAAATACAAATACTTTTATGCTATACCCCTCTGACCTGCATGTTTCTGCACCTTACGGTTTTTGCTGGCCATTCACTTTTAGAAGACAACAATAAGTAGAACAATCAGAACCAAAACAATAGATTTCCCACTGTTGTGTTGCTTGGAACACTAAAAAGCTTGGACAAGCTTTTGTAAAATCACTTCAATCCCCACTGGATACATATGTGCAAAAGATTTTACTCATTGATTAGATAAAATGGGCATATTTTTGCTTAAAACATTTTATATTTAAGGTCATGCTACTGGTAAGTAATGATACAACTGTGTCACTTCTTGTTCCTACCCAGGTATGCAGCCTGGCTGGTGGACTCTGCTAGGCCCTCTCTGCGTAGATCCTTCCCTGTATCCCCTGGTGTCGAGCAGTGGGCCGGCGATGCATCCAGCATGAAGTTCTTGGTGCGAGAAGTGGAGATGATCCGAGGGGGCAGGAGAATATTAAGGACGGTCTGCAGGAGCAGGTGGATCTCTGACTGCTCTAAGTGGGGGCTGTCTGCAAATACAATGACAGGCAGCATGTTAAAATAAAAACAAGGTAGCTTCACATGCACCAACATGTAAGAATTGCAATAAACCCTCACCTTTGCTTCCAGACCCTACTGTCAGGACAAAGGGAATAAGCAGATTCAGCAGCATCCCCTCTCGCCTTTCCTGATTGGTGAAAGGTGAAATCACGTGACTGAGAGGGAAATCCTCCTTTAAGGCCTGGAACAAGAAAAAGGGCAAGAGGGTTTCAGTATGTGGAGTAGATTTTTTTTAATGAGTGGATACCTGATGAGTTTAAAAAAACCTGGATCTGCAGAGCGACCAGCCGGACCACAGCTGTGCTGAAGGGCAGTGGGGGGGAGAGGTAGGGGCTGAGGTGGAGGAGAGGAAGTCCATCTGCCACGCTGGAGGGGCCAACCACACCCATCACCTGACAACATGCAAAGGCTTGAAAAACACTCACAAAACAGCACTGTTTCTACACCTGTGAGTTTCTGTACCAGGTTGACGCAGACGTTGATCAACGAGCGAAGGTGTGGAAGGAAGGAGATGATTGGCTGCCGCTGCAGAGTCAGGCAGATTCCCTCGATCAGGTTGCTGGCCGCCTCCCACTCTACCTGTCTCCTGGAGAACAAAAAGACATACAATACCACCCGCAACCGGATAAAAGCACAGTGTCATGAACTTAGAAAAAACAGACTAGAAATACACTTACATCAGTATCATAAGCATTAAATTGAATAAGAAAAACATCATAAGCGTCTCTTAATTATTGGCAATATATCCACTCATATGATTATTATATTTATGATGGCATTCTAGACCACATAAACATCAAATGTTGCAAAGCGCACAATCACAGGCAGCTAAACACTGCAGCAACAGATCCTGACATGAACGCAGACCTGAGACCAGTGTTCCCTCTGAGCTAGCTGGATCCTCTCTTTGTTAATGGAAGATTCTTTTCTTCTTTTTTTAGACTGTTTTTTTATTTCAGTAAATTGCTAACCTTTGTTTGCTTGTTTATCTCAGACAAATTGAAAATTTCAGTCCCATTCTCAAGATGAACAAAGCACAAATGTTCAAGGATCTATCAATATTCTTATGCAAATGAAGTTCAAACACGTGGAAAAGATGCACAAACGACAAAAAGGTCAGGCAAAATGAAAAATGTAAACACTTTTCAGCAAGATGCTCAGGAAATTAGAACCATGTTAAATAAATTAAGCTGCTTTGATATTTAGGAACTACTACTGCTATTACTTCTATTACAAATAATAATAATAATAATGGTCATAGTATAATGAAAGAAATCTGTGTCTGTGTGTGTGTGTGTGTGTGTGTGTGTGTGTGTGTGTTCCGCGCATATCTCCTGAACCGTTCGTCGGACTGGCCTCAGATTTGATATGTGCTGTGCTGAGATTACGAGAGTGTGCATCCTCAAATTTTAGCCTCCCCAGATATGCGGAAGTTTAGGAGGGGAACTCTTTAATGAATGTCCATAGGGGAGCTATGGGTGTTCATAGCTGATATCATAGACGCACAGATGCTGCCATGGTTACTGCTGTCAGGCAGACACATCATCATAGATCAAAGGCAGACATCACTGAACGAGAGGTGACGTTAAAGATAAAAGGCAGGTTTCACTATGGTTACTGTTGCCATGGTAACCATGTCAAAGATCAAAGGCAGGCATCACCGTGGTTACTGTTGCCATGGTAACAGTAATCTTCTACGGGCATGCAGAAATGCTTGCTTATATTTGGTTTCTACGGGCATGCACAGATATGCACTAGCTTTGTACATTCCAAAGACAGTTTTTTTTTTGTTTTTTTTTTTTAAAGGTCTGATGACGTTCCTTGAATTGGGACCTTTAAAATCTTGGCCTTGACTGCTACACTATGTTGTTCACTGAACAAATGTCGTTTCATTCTATAGGTCACAAGTCCTATCACATCCAACTTCGTAGTGTACATATGTCAACCCATATGTATACAATCATGTGAAAAAAGGAGGATACCCCATTAAATATTCAGTTCTATCTATGTCTAACCTTGTTTTTGTTTTTATTTGCATTTTTTAACATTTATTTTAGCCATTTTAAGTGGGAATGAAAGTGGGGGTGCCCTAAAAAAAGATGGGAGGTATCCTAATTTATTCCTCACTATTTGTTTAGAATTATATTTTACAGAAAATTTAAAAAAGTCTTTCATTCATTTTTAATTGTTTAGTTGTATTACATGAATCTCCCAGTATTTTAAACACTGATATTAAATATCCATATGTCCAAATATGTAAAAAAAAAAAAAAAAAAACCCACACAGGCTTATACAGGGTATCCTAATTTTTTCACATGACTGTAGATGGAGTAATATCGTCATGTGCTGATCATTTTTTTGAATTTTGTGGGAGGAAAGCAGCGCACCCAGAATAAATCCAATATCCTATTTGTCTTTTATCTTTTAGGTTTTGTTTGACAATTTTGTAGATTTTGAGGATAGTTTTTTAAAAAGGTCTGATGTTCCTTGAATTGGAAACTTTGAAATCTTGGTCTCGACTGCTACACAATGTTGGTCGCTGGACAAATGTCGTTCCATTCTATAGGTCACAAGTCCTATCACATCCAACTTCATAGTGTACACATGTCAACCCATGTGCATAGATGGAGTAATATCACCGTGTGCTGACTGTTTTGTGAAATGTGGGAGGAAAGCGGAGTACCCAGAGTAAATCCAATATGGTATTGGTGTTTTATCTTCTTTGTTTTGTTTGACAATTTTGTACATTTCAAGGATAGTTTTTTTTTTTTAAAAGGTCTGGTGATGTTCCTTGAATTGGGACCTTTAAAATCTTGGTCTTGACTGCTGCACTATGTTGTTCACTGAACAAATGTTCCATTCTATAGGTCACAAGTTCTATCACATCCAACTTCATAGTGTACATACACACGTGGACAAAATTGTTGGTACCCCTCTGTTAATGAAAGAAAAACCCACAATGGTCACAGAAATAACTTGAATCTGACAAAAGTGGTAATAAATAAAAATTCTATGAAAATTAAGCAATGAAAATTAGACAATGCTTTTGAATTGTGGTTCAACAGAATTATTTTAAAAAACAAACTCATGAAACAGGCCTGGACAAAAATGATGGTACCCTTAACTTAATATTTTGTTGCACAACCTTTTGAGGCAATCACTGCAATCAAACCATTTCTGTAACTGTCAATGAGACTTCTGCACCTCTCAGCAGGTATTTTGGCCCAGTCCTCATGAGCAAACTGCTCCAGTTGTCTCAGGTTTGAAGGGTGCCTTCTCCAGACGGCATGTTTCAGCTCCTTCCACAGCTGTTCAATAGGATTTAGATCAGGGCTCATAGAAGGCCACTTTATAATAGTCCAATGTTTCGCTCTTAGCCATTCTTGGGTGTTTTTAGCTGTGTGTTTTGGGTCATTATCCTGTTGCAAGACCCATGACCTGCGGCTGAGACCAAGCTGTCTGACACTGGGCAGCACATTTCTCTCTAGAATACCTTGAGAGTCTTGAGATTTCATTGTACCCTGCACAGATTCAAGACACCTTGTGCCAGATGCAGCAAAGCAGCCCCAGAACATAACAGAACCTCCTCCATGTTTCACAGTAGGGACAGTGTTCTTTTCTTGGTATGCTTCATTTTTGCATCTGTGAACATAGAGCTGATGTGCCTTGCCAAAAAGTTCCAGTTTTGTCTTGTCTGTCCATAGGACATTCTCCCAAAAGCTTTGTGGCTTGTCAACATGCAGTTTGGCAAATTCCAGTCTGGCTTTTTTATGATTTGTTTTCAACAGTGGTGTCCTCCTTGGACGTCTCCCATGAAGTCCACTTTGGCTCAAATGACGACAGATGGTGCAATCTGACACTGATATACCCTGACCTTGGAGTTCACCATGAATGTGTTTAGAGGTTGTTCTGGGCTCTTTTGTTACCATTTGTATTATCTGTCTCCTCCTGTGGCCATGTCCAGAGAGGTTGGCTACAGTCCCGTGGATCTTAAATTTCTGAATAATATGTGCAACTGTAGTCACAGGAACATCAAGCTGCTTGGAGGTGGTCTTATAGCCTTTACCTTTAACATGCTTGTCTATAATTTTCTTTCTAATCTCCTGAGACAACTCTCTCCTTTGCTTCCTCTGGTCCATGTTTAGTGTGGTAAACACCATGTCACCAAACAGCACAGTGACTACTTGTCACCTTTTAAATATGCTGACTGACTGATTACAAGTTTGTAGACACCTGTGATGTTAATTAGAGGACACATCTTGGTTGAACATGTCCCTATGGTCACATATTTTCAATCTTTTCTAGGGGTACCATTATTTTTGTCCAGGCCTGTTTCATGAGTTTGTTTTTTAAAGTAATTCTGTTGAACCACAATTCAAAAGCACTGTCTGATTTTCATTGGTTAATTTTCATAGAATTTTTATTTATTACCACTTTTGTCAAATTCAATTTATTTCTGTGACCATTGTGGGTTTTTCTTTCATTTAACAGAGGGGTACCAACAATTTTGTCCACAGCTGTATGTCAACCCATGTGTATAGATGGAGTAATATCATCATGTGCTGATCGTTTTTTGAAATGTGGGAGGAAAGCAGAGTATCTGGAGTAAATCCAATATCCTATTTGTCTTTTATCTTCTAAGTTTTGTTTGACAATTTTGTAGATTTCAAGGACAGTTTTTAAAAAGGTCTGATGATGTTCCTTTAATTGGGACCTTTAAACTCTTGGTCTTAACTGCTACACGGTGGCGCAGTGGTTAGCCCTGTGGCAGCACAGTTTACCCTCGGCCGGGGGATCGCGGAGATCGTGGGTTCGATCCCTGCCCCCGACCAACAGTGATCTGTGTGGAGTTTGCATGTTCTCCCCGTGTTGCGTGGGTTTACTCCGGGATTTCTCCGGTTTCCTCCCACATACCAAAAACATGCAGGTTAGGGATACGGGGCGCTTGCGACCGGCAGCTGGTGGCTTGTCACCAGACTGCAAAACAAATCTACCTACGGGTACAAAATAAGTAATAAATAAAAAAAAATAAAAAATACACGATGTTGTTTGCTGGACAAATGTCATTTCATTCTATAGGTCACAAGTCCTATCACATCAAACTTCGTAGTGTATAGATTGAGTAATAATGTGCTGATCCTTTTTTGAAATGTGGGAGGAAACCAAAGCACCCGGAGTAAATCCAATATGATATTTATGTTTTATCTTCTACGTTTTGTTTGACATTTTGTACATTTTTAAAAAGGTCTGATGATGTTCCTTGAATTGGGACCTTTAAAATCGGTATCAGGTCACTCCATACCCTTGGCACTCCGTCCCCAAATCACAACGCACCCTAGACATTCCGTACCTGCTTATTTAAATACTTAACAAATCAAAATGTTGTTGTTGTGGTTTATTTTTAATATCAAAATGTGATTCAAAACCAAAGCTGAAATTAAGGCTGAAATTAAACTCTCAAAAATGTCATGGCAATCAGTGGCATAAGAGCAGGAGCTGATTTTAATTAACCAAACCCCAGTCAATTACTAGATTGGTTTGCTGTATCAAGGCTGATCTTTACTATAGACTCTGCAGCGATTTTTTTAATAAGTACATTTTTATAAGAACATTTTCTTTTGACTCCTTGAACCATCCATCCATCCATCTTCTTCCGCTTAATCCTTTTCGGGTCACAGAGAGACAGACAACCATTCACACTCACAGTCATACCTAAGGACAATTTAGAATCCCCAGTTTGATGCCAATTAACCTAACTTGCATGTTTTTGAACTTCCTCCCAAAATAAAAAAAAAAAAAAAATCAAAACAAATGAAAGGCAAAACATCCCTCCATTTGTGTCTAGCTATCAGCTGCTACTCTTAGGCCACTGATTGCCATGACATTTTTGAGAGTTTGACAGTAGCCTTAATTTCAGCTTCGGTTTTGAAGCTTTTGATGAGCTAGTAATCACATTTTGATACTAAAAATACTAGTGCATACCTGTGCATGCCCGCAAGCATTTCTGCATGCCTGTAGAAAGTTGCTGTTACCATGACAACAGTAACCATGGTGAAACCTGCCTTTGATCTTTGACGTTACCACTCGTTCAGTGATGACTGCCTTTGATCTGTGATGACTGCCTTTGATCTTTGATGATGCCATAGCAAGTCTTATGATTATGAGTGATGCCTGCCGTTGATCTTTGAAGATGTCAAAGCGAGTCCTATGATCGTGAGTGATGCCTGCCTGTGATCTTTGATGATGTCATTATCTTTGATGATGTCATAGCAAGTCCTATGATCTTTTAGCGAGTCCTATGATCGTGAGTGATGCCTACCTTTGATCTCATAGCGAGTCCCATGATCTTTTAGCAAGTCCTATGATCGTGACATAATGACAGACAGGGTTTGATGATGTCAGCTATGACATCAGGCATCACTGAGCCTATGTGCCTATGATGTCTATATGACAGTCCTATGATCATGAGTGAAGCCTGCCTTTGATCTTTGACAATGTCATAGCGAGTCCTATGATCTCTTAGCAAGCTCCAGATGCCTTCCTGGGGCACATACATCTGGACCAGACGGGATCTCATGTAGTGAGTAGCTAGCAGAAGCCTGGAGTCCCATCTACCAGAAGTCTTTAGATACGTGTTCTGTCCCAGTAATTTGGAAAAACTCTATTATAATTCCCATACCAAAAAAAGCAAGCTGCAAAGAGAATAATGACTATCATCCTGTTGCACTGACCTCACTGGTAATGAAGTGCCTTGAGAAGATTGTCATTGACATTCTGAAAACTGATTTTGGAGGACTTTTGGATCCTCTGCAGTTTGCTTATAAAAATAATAGAAGTACAGAGGATGCCATTTTAACCTTAACTCATTCTGTGTTTAAACATTTGGAGGAGACAACCTCATATGCACGTCTTTTATTGGTTGATTTTAGTTCAGCTTTTAACACACTGCAGCCACACCTTTTAATTAAGAGGTTAAATGATTTTAAAGTGCATCCTGTCATTATTAAATGGTACCACTCATTTTTAACTTATCGTAAACAGCAAGTTAGTGTAAATGGAACTTTATCTAAATTTAGAACCCTCAGCACAGGAGCTCCCCAAGGCTGTGTTAGTTCACCATTTTTGTTCACCTTGTACACTGATGAGTGCAGAAGTGTCTATCCAGGCAATCAAATAATTAAATTTTCTGATGACACTGCTATTTTATCACTACTTCAAAAGACTCATGATCTGTCAAGCTATTTTATAGAAATTCAGAGGTTTGTCAGTTGGTGTGATGACAGTCATCTCATTTTGAATACTGATAAAACAAAGGAGATGGTGTTTGACCCTCGGGGAGTTGGTGACCACAGGCCTGTGGTCATCCACAACCACACTATAACACAGGTTAGTTTCTATAAATATTTGGGAGTATTTATTGACAATTCATTAACCTGGAGCACACATATTGATCACCTCTGTAGTAGACTACAACAGCGGCTGCATTTCTTGCGTAGATTAAGAATACATGTCGTTGATAAAAGGATTATGTTAATATTTTACCAGGCTGTGTTGGAGAGCTGTATTAGATACAGCATTACAGCTTGGTTTGGCAACCTCTCTGTGAAACTAAAGAACAGAGTGTTGCGTTTAATTCATACAGCATGGAAAATTATTGGAGTTAAAGAGTATTTACCCATGCAGATCTTACACGACCAAGCAGCCTGTAGACAAGCTCAAAAAATAATCAGTGACATGAGCCATGTACTAAACAATGAATGTGTGCGGCTGCCCTCAGGTAGGAGATACAGAGTCCCCAAGTGCAGGTTCAATAGATACAAGAACTCATTTATCCCGACGTCAGTAAAACTTTTAAACTCAGATAAATAGGTCAGGGACACTTACAGTATAACTCCTGTTCTTAATGACTGCTGTTATATATTTATGTATGTATGTACTTGTATTATTTATTGGGTTTTATTTCAGTTATGTACTACATCCATTGTGTATGTGTGGACTGTGTGGTTGCAGCTCGGGTGACAAGCCCAAGACAAATTTCCCCTTGAGGGACAATAAAGTTTATCTTATCTCATCTTATCTTATGACATAACGAGTCCTATGATCTTTGATGATGTCATAGCGAGTCCAATGATTGTGAGTGAAGACTGCCTTTGATCTTGATTTTGATCTTCTGGTGCTTATATGACATCATGTAGACATAATAGGCACATCATAGGCGATCCTATGATCTTTAAGTGAGTCCTATGGTCGTGACAGCGATTTCTTGAATTACTAGTGCATACCTGTGCATGCCCATGGATACCCATGCATGCCTGCAGAGTCCTATGATCGTGAGTGATGCCTGTGTTTGATCTTTGATGATGTCATAGTGAGTCCTATGATTGTGAGTGATGCCTGCCTTTGATCTTTGATGATGTCATAGTGAGTCCTATGATCGTGAGTGATGCCTGCCTTTGATCTTTGATGTCCTATGATTGTGAGTAACACGTCCATCCATCCATCCATCTTCTTCCGCTTAATCCTTTTCAGGTCGCAGGGGGGCTGTCTATATGACGTCATATAGACATCATAGGAACATCATAGGTGATCCTATGATCTTTTAGTGAGTCCTATGGTGGTGACAGACATACACAGACATGATGTCTATACGATGTCATATAGACACCATAGGCTGATGGCATAGTCACTATGCCATCAGCCTATGCCATCAGGCATCATAGTGAGTCCTATGATGCCTGCGTTTGATCTTTGATGTCATAGGGAGTCCTATGATCGTGAGTGATGCCTGGGTTTGATCTTTGATGTCCTATGATCGTGAGTGTGAGTGATGCCTGCCTTTGATCTTTCATGATGTCATAGCGAGTCCTATGATCGTGAGTGATGCCTGCCTTTGATCTTTGATGATGTCATAGCGAGTCCGATGATCATGAGTGATGCCTGCCTTTGATCTTTGATGTCCTATGATTGTGAACGATGCCTGCCTTTGATCACACACACACACACAGATTTTCTTGAATCACTCTGTACTATGGTGTCTATATGACATCATATAGGCATCAGAATCAGAATCAGAATCAGAAAAAGATTTATTGCCAAGTACATTAACAGATCACTGATAACATACGAGAGAATTTGACTTGACACAGTAATGAACCTGCATTTCCGTGCCGCGGCGCATCTGCAACGCGCCTATCAACAGGAGGGTACAGGTCGCATAAAGATGATACAATAGGAAGGAGCAAAAAAATCATTGATTCAAAATACTGGTTACATACTTAATCAATATTAAGAGTTCAAGGAAAAAAAAAGCTGTCAGACAGACAGACAAACAGACAAACAGAGACTTCTTGAATTATGAGAGGCCGGTAAGGAAAGGGATTTAACTGGCATTCTGGGAACAGATAGAGATGGAGAGGCACTAAGAATCACAAGAAGGGCTCTTTTCTCTTTTTTAAATAACACGGATTAAGTCGTAGAATTTAGGGGTCGGGCTCAAATGACATAATGTTACACACTCTTGTACAGTAGGTGGCAGTATGCACCTTTCAGTTGTTTGCTATCTGCCAGTAACCAAGAGAAGAAGAAGAAGAAGTGATGTCTGATGTGAGAGTTGAGGTTCGATTGGGCACAGCAATGATGATAGAAGGACTATAGCTCCTGACCAGATAGAGTGATGATATAGAGTGAAGTACATGGCGGTAATGCACCTGTAGGCTGGTTGCCAACCGCCAATCAAATCTAAAAGAAAAAGAAGGAGGACACAGTCCAAGGACGCATAATTTTTTCACACATAAGGAGTTCTCTCCTTATAAGAACTCCTTATACAAAGATAAGAGTGATGATAATCAAGTCAGTGGCAGAAATGCACCTGTAAGCTGGTTGCCAACCGCCAATCAAATTTAAAAGAAGAAGAAGAAACCACAAGATATATAGAGTGATGATTGAACGTGGCAGTAGGACGTGGTTCAGGGACGGATGATTTTTTCGCACATAAGGAGTTGTTCAGAACTCCTTATACAAAGATATAGAGTGATTGCCAATCAAATCTAAAAGAAGAAGAAGATGTTCATTAAAGCGACCCGGCCAGAAGATATATAGAGTGATATAGAATGAAGTACGTGGTGCTAATGCACCTGTAAGCTGGTTGCCAACCGCCAATCAAATCTAAAAAAGAAGAAGAATCAAGTCAGTGGTGATAATGC
This sequence comes from Pholidichthys leucotaenia, assembly GCA_020510985.1. NCBI lineage: Eukaryota > Metazoa > Chordata > Actinopteri > Cichliformes > Pholidichthyidae > Pholidichthys > Pholidichthys leucotaenia. Next base: position 34,721,227 of record CM035845.1, on the reverse strand, counting down.
ACCTGTAAGCTGGTTGCCAACCACCAATCAAATCTAAAAGAAGAAGAAGAAACAACAACATTTTGTTTTGGTAAGCATTTTATTACGCAGGTACAGAAACAGGTATGGAATGTCTAGGGTATGTTGTGATTTGGGTAAGGAGTGACATGGGACAGAGTGGCAAGGGTACAGAGTGTCCAGAAACCTTAAAATCTTGGTAGCTCATACCCAAACAGAAATAAAACCTGCATTGATGTCAACTGCACCCATCGTTCTCCTGTTCATCATCCTCTCAATATTCACGTGGCAAATCCTGACGAGGGATGGTGTACTCCCAAGTTGTTGAGTCCAGATACCACACAGCAGCTCACAGCATCATCTGACGAGCGTTAAACCACTCATGGGTCACAGCATTGTAGAACTCAACATCATAGGTGGTGGTGCTGCTATTCAAGCCCCCAACGACAAAGATGGAGTCATTGATCACCTCAATACCAAAATTACTGCGGGGCACTGATATGGACAGCACAGCATGCCAGGAATTAGTGAGGGCGTTGTAAGCTTCAGCACTCTTTAGACAAATGCTGTCATTATAGCCACCAACGGCATCAGCGTGATCCTGATATGCAAAGACTCCTATCCCAGCGCGCAGGTGGGCTATCGGGGCAATCATCATCCACTGGTTGGTCTCTGGGTTATAACATTCCACTGTATGTAGGCACTGGTGCCCGTTGAATCCACCACAAATATAAATCCTGTAATGGAGTGTTGTGCAACTAGCATCACTCCTCTGCTCATGCATGGGAGCAATAAAACTCCACTGGTTACTTTCAGGCCTGTAGCATTCTGCAGGCGAATACAGCAGTTATAGCACCCCAAGGCATAGATGCACCCATTCAGCACGGTCACGCTCACAAAGCAACGGCAACTGTACATGGGTGCCACTTCCTCCCACATACGTGTGCCAAGGTCAAATCTGCGTACACTACTGAAAAACTGCTTACCATCACAGCCTCCAACACAGTAGACAAAATCGTTAAGGAAGACAGCTCCATGATAGGCACAGGGATACTTGAGAGGGTTTGTCACATCCCTCCAGTGGTTTGCCTGGAAGTTGTAAACCTCAATGCCATTAGTTGGACTGGTATCACCCCAGCACACCGATGGCTAATAGGATGGCACTAGGAAGGTGAGGACGTCTGAATGGGCTACAGATGCCGGTTTGGAGTGCCTTACAGACCAATGACAGGTACTCAAGATTATTACGTACGAGATCCTGGGACAACACGTTCAACCTGATGTAACTTTTCGTCATGAGTCCCAGACGAACCTTAGACAGGAGACGCACTGTGTGTTCCTCTCGCTTTTCAGGCATGTGGAGCATCCACTTAATCGCTGCCTCATACACAGAGTTCTCCTGCTTCACACAGAGTTCATCTCTGCCAAAGATGTCTTCAAGTTCTTCCACAGAGAGCTGTAGAACTCTTCAGAGGAAACGGCATCCACAAAGTGGTCAGTGATATAATGACAGGCCTTGTACCACGTTTCAGGGCAAGAGATTACGTTAGTTAACTGCCAGATGCTGATGCAGTTTTTTGGAGCAAGCTCATTTTTGATGAAGTTCCAGCAGATCTGAAAAATGTCCATGACTTCAAGCTAAACTGCAGTGAGCAGAAGTTCCTGCATGCTCTCCACCGTCACAGATACAAGCCCAGTGTAGGCATATTCCAAGATGAGCTTCATTATGGGAGCAGATATTCCTGGTATGTTGAAGACCTTTTGTTCTGATGCTGTAGCTTCATCTTCTCCTCAGGCTAATTCAGGAAATCACGCTTCTTCATCTTAAAGAAACTCTCACTCAACTCTGGTCAAGAATTGCTGTGTTTCTTCATCAGGACCCCAGTGTGAACAATTTCCCTTTTGTAGAGAAACCTGATAAGGACTTGCTTTTAAAGGCTTAAGTGGACTATAAAACCTTTGGAGTCAAACCCCAACTAGACAGTTCATGCTGATAGCATCCGTTCATACCAGGAACTGATACTCTTAAAAAGTCAAAGTCCTTAACCCCTTAACGCCTGAATTTATTTCCAATTATGAAAAAAAAAAATTTCACTTGTGTTTTTGCTTTCAAGTAGATGCTAAATTAAGTTGAGAAAGTTAATTTGACTATAGCACATAAAATAGATATAATTTTAGGTATGATGCAAATTAGCGACAACAGGCATCTATGGTAAAAAAAGTTAAAAAAAAGCACCTGTTCCCATCTCAAGTATGAAGAGTCTTTTATTTATGCAACAAAGTTATTTTCAGTATTTTCAACTCTCATGACTGCCAAACTATAACCCTAACCTTAACCCTAACCCTAGCAATCAGGAAATGGATGGTGCTCCGTCTCTGACTGTTCCTACGAGAAACTAATGCTTGCAAAAGGTTCCTAGGTATGTGTTGGAAGTGCTCCAACCGGAAGTGGAGGAATACAGACGGTATTTTGGTTGCATTTGGAGCGGAAGCGGTTTGATGCAAATTCGCGACAACAGGCGTCAAGGGGTTAAGCTGACAGATATATGGTTGCCTCCTTCTTTTGGACATATAGCAGAAGCCTCTAGGCTGCCCCTGCTCACATTCCAAGACCTAAAAATTATCTACAGCTCTACAGTACCTCCTAGTGGACATCTACGGAATATGTTTCATTACTCGTGCAATCTGGAACTGTTTATTTCTGAACATTAACACTTTTTTGTAGCTCTCATCCCTCAGAATAACTCTGGACACTGAAGATAATCACCCTTTGTGATGGACAATAATGGTTTGCAATAATTCATTAATCCTTGATTTAAATGTGAGTGCATGTCTTAGGAATGTTTTTTTTTCCCATGAATATTAAACTTAGTAATAGGATAAATGCATGGTCACTGAATATTAGCCTTGAGTCACTTAATTTAGTTAGATTTTATATTGAGTATATAATGAATTCATAGGAACTGAATGAAGTTTTCTCAAACCCTGTCTGGCCTATCCCAACTGCGACCAGCCATTCTTCCTACAAGTGGGGTTCTCTGCCAACTGCTTAATTGCTGGATTATGCCAACTCTTCAACCATGACAAACGAGTCGCGGCCTATGCCAGCAAAACCCTCTCTGGTCCGGAATTGAAATACTCTGGACTGCAAAAAAGCCCTTCTGGCCACTGTATGGGCAGTCAAACATTTCTCCAACTACGTGGGTGGCCAGAGAATCACAGTTGAGACTCACCACCAATCAGTGGTCTTTCTGAACAATCAACCCATCAGGGAAGGTGTTGTGACGAGTGCCAGAATAGCCTCCTGGTTGATGGCTCTACAAAGCTTTGACGTGGAGGTCCGCTACACAGAGAAATTGAGAAGCCCTCTCGGCACGGACTTGGCTGCCTGCCAACGGTGCTCTGAGGACACTCCAGGACCATCCATTCATGCAGAGCCACCTACAGTAACTGAAGACCCAAACCATCACTACTTCGACCAGAATATCTGTCAAGATATGGTCACCGCTTATGTCAATGGTTGTTCTTTCCACCATGAAACTCACATCCGTGCTGGTGTGGGAGTGGCATGGTTAAACAATCAGCCTTGTGAACCCCACAACTTTCAACTGGGTTCCCAATCATCCCAGTATGCAGAAATCGCAGGTGTGTTCACTACACTGCTACTTGCTGTAGACCATGGCGTTCACACATTGGTCATCTGCACTGACTCTCAACTACACACGCCTCAGTTTCACGTGTCATCTGGCACTCTGGAAGGCCAAAGGTTTTGTAACGTCCAACCGCAAACCGGATAAACATCAAGACCTTTTCAAGGCATGTGATCACCTGGTCACCTCCAACAACCTCCAGGTGTACTGGAAAAAGGTCAGAGGTCACTTGCGCACACTAGGTCAGGACAAAGAATGGAATGACCTTGTGGACTCACTTGCAAAACAAGGAGCCATACAAGGCACCCCCTGGTCCTTTGATCCTGCTCTGGTGTCGACGGCAGAGTCCCACCCGCCCACCTCTACAGTTTGTGTGGTCACCAGGGCCGAGTCAAACAGGGCCCAGGACCCGACACAAACCACAGGTCCCCTAGCGGTTGACTCTGCCTTCTCTGATGCTGACCTTATCTCTCTTCAAGCCCTTGACCCTGCGATTCATAAAATGACACAATATCTCTTGGATCCTGTACTCAATGCACTATCCGATTCATATTTTGCTGACATGTCGGAATTTAAACCGCTTTATTCCCCACGATCTTCCCTGCAGCTGCACAATGGTATTCTAGTTCATGTTTCCCATGAACTCCCTGCGCCTGCGCTTGTGGTTCCTCGTAACTAGAGGGAGGTGATGATTGTTCATGGCCACAATCTCCCAACTGCAAGACACAAAGGCATCAAAGCAACATACAATGCTCTCAAACAAGTGGTATATTGGCTATACATGCGAAGGGATGTAGCGGACTACATCAAAGGATGTCTCGTATGTTTCCAGTTTCAACCAACCAACCCAACTCACTGAGCACCCCTACAGAAAATAGGCATATCATTCCCATGGTCTGACCTCCAAATCGACTGGGTAGGTCTCCTTCCACGGTCAGCCAGAGGTAACAAATACTTTCTCACAGTCACATGTGCTTTCACCAAATGGGTTGAGTGTTTGCCTGCTCCTAATGATATGGCAGAAACCACGGCCTATTTGTTGATGAACCATGTGTTCTCCAGGTTCGGTCTGCCAAGCCGAATCAACTCTGACCACGGTACTCATTTCATTGCCGAAGTCATGCAACAACTGTGGGAAACCTTGGGAGTTAAAGCTAACTTCCATATTAGCCACCACCCACAATCCTCCGGACAGGTTGAAAGAGCCCACCAAACTGTGATCAACATACTGAAGAAGTATGTTTCACCACACCAAAAAGACTGGGATGTAAAACTCCCCCTGGTCTTGATGGCCATCCGAGCCACACCCCATGAAACTACTGGGGTCTCACCTTTTGAAACGATGACAGGCCGGCAAATGACTTTGCCCCTGCATTTGCTCTACCAACCTGGAGAGGCCAGTGTTGCCACAGCTTACACTACTCACCAATACATGACCAACCTGACCAAACATATCCAACAGACTTTTGCCTTTGCCCAAAAACATTTGGACCAATCACCTGAAGGACGCAAAGCCTACTATGACCAGAAAGCCTCACATGACGAACTCCAAGTGGGAGACAAGGTTTTCTACTACTCCTTCATTCCTCAAACAGGACAGACCAACGCGCGGGCAGGAAAACTCGCTCGGAAGTTCCTCCCCAGGTGGACGGGTCCATACACGATCACAGATAAACCCTCGCCGGTCGTTTACCAAATCAAGATACGCAAAGGTTGCCAGGACCCCATCTCCAAATGGGTCCATCGTAATCAGATCAAAGCTCACAAAAACCCTACGGGACTTGTCGGGGACAACACTGTTCCATTAAGTCAATAAATAAAGCTAAAATCTTGCCTGCACCCGATAGATAACTGTTAGCTAACTATCAGCTTCAGGTATACTTGGTCACATTTCTCTCTCGCTATCAGTTAACTGCATTAAACCTCTAAAATGAAAGAGTTAACCTAAACTAAGTGACTTTCTTAAACATTAACCTCAAAAGACTCTGCAAAGTTTCATTCAGTGTCATCAACTTACTATTTCAAAATAGTACACACAAAACGTCCAGTATCATTAGCTGGAGTCAATAATAACAAAATTAACACCAAAGGTGATAAAACACTAAAAGTCTAGAGCTCAATCTCTAACAAAAGTTGTTCCACCTCTGAAAATAATTTTCACCTGCCACTCAGGTGACAAAAGAAAACCAACAAGAAGCTTGAGATTAAAATCACTCACTTATTTTTGTTTGCCAGGATGATGGCCCTCCTGTTTTTCAGTTTAGCCCCTATCTAGCAGTCACACCTACTGTTACCCAGTCAGAACTGGGCAGGGCCAAGACAAAAAGTCAACAATCCTTAGGTGGATTGTCAGTAACCGCCTCATCGTTAGGGCCTCTCGTTAGAATTAGCATGTCCACGGTTAATTCGGTCTACACCGTTACACCGAAACGCCAGGTAGTTGAACCACAAACCGTTACCAAAACTTTGCAAGATATTGTGTCGGTTCTGAATGTTTGCTCCGAAGCCTCATTCAAACTCAACAAGGTCTTGAACTTGTCGCTCTTCATGTTAAAGGTTGACTATGCTCACACACAGCTAATGTCTATGTTACTTCCAGAGGTAACAAGAAACATTAGCTCTCCAATTAACACTTTAACAATGAGCCTGCCCTCACCACATCTTGTCCCTGTTTCAGTTGTTACAAATCTATTCCTCATTGTCATTCAAAGAACGATGACATTCCATGTTTGCTCAGTTTTCCAGAACAAAGGTCCCAAACACCTTATCAATCAAACCTCTGTGGAACCATGGTTTAGTCCAGCTAAACCAATTCAATTTGAACCTCCTTGAGTTACCTCAATATTGTTTAGCCTAAACATCCATCCATCCATCCACCTTCTACCGCTTTTCCGGAGGTCCGGGTCGCGGAGGCAGAAGTTCCAAGCAGAGAAGCCCAGACTTCCCTCTCCCCAGCCACCTGCTCCAGCTCTTCAGAGAGGATACCAAGGCGTTCCCAGACCAGCTGGGAGACATAGTCTCTCCACCGAGTCCTGGGTCTGCACCGGGGTCTCCTCCCAGTGGGACGTGCCTGAAACACCTCAAGTGGGAGGCGTCCAGGAGGCATCCTAATCAGATGCCCATACCACCTCAACTGACTTCTTTCAATGTGGAGGAGCAGCGGTTCTACTCTGAGCCTCTCCCGGATGACTGAGCTCCTCACCCTATGTCTGAGGGTGAGTTCAGCAATCCTACAGAGAAAGCTCATTTTAGCCGCTTGTATCCGCAATCTTGTTCTTTCGGTCATTACCCAAAGCTCGTGACCATAGGTGAGAGTAGGAACGTAGATTGACTGGTAAATCGACAGCTTTGCCTTAGAACTAAGCTCCCTCTTCACCACAACAGACTGATACAATGTCCGCATCACTGCAGATGCTGCTCCAATCCGTCTGTCAATCTCTCGCTCCATTTTCCCCTCACTCGTGAACAAGACCCCAAGATACTTAAACTCCTCCACTTGGGGCAGGAGCCTGTCCCCAACCCAGAGAGGACAATCCACCTTTTTCCGGCTGAGGACCATGGACTCGGACTTGGAGGTGCTGATTCTCATCCCAGCCGCTTCACACTCAGCAGCAAACCGTCCCAGCAAGAGCTGTAGGTCATTGCTGGATGAAGCCAACAGGACAACATCATCTGCAAACAACAGAGATGAGATCCTGCGGTCACCAAGCATGACACCCTCCTTTCCTTGGCTGCGCCTAGAAATCCTGTCCATAAAAATTATGAACAGGATCGGTGACAAAGGGCAGCCCTGGCGGAGTCCAACTCTCACTGGGAATGAGTCCGACCAATTGTTGGCAATACGAACCAAACTCTCACAACGGTCGTACAGAGACCGAATAGCTCGTAACAACAAGCCCGACACTCCATACTCCCAAAGCATCCCCCACAAAAAACCACGAGGGACGCGGTCAAATGCCTTCTCCAAGTCCACAAAACACATGTAAACTGGTTGGGCAAACTCCCACGAACCCACATTGCTCCTCCTGAATCCGAGGTTTGACCAACGGCCGAACTCTCCTCTCCAGTACCTTGGCATAGACCTTCCCAGGGAGGCTGAGGAGTGTGATCCCTCTAAAGTTGGAGCACACCCTCCGGTCCCCTTTTTTGAAGAGCGGAATCACCACCCCAGTTTGCCATGCCAAAGGCACTGCCCCCGACCTCCACACAATGTTGCAGAGGCGTGTCAACCATGACAGCCCAACAACATCCAGGGCCTTGAGGTACTCAGGGCGAATCTCGTCCACCCCCGGGGCCCGGCCACCAAGGAGATTTTTAACCACCTTGGCGACCTCAGCCCCTGTGATAGGCGAGTCATCCCCCTCGTCCCCAAACCCTACTTCCTCTGTGGAGGGCGTATCAGTGGGATTGAGGAGATCCTCAAAGTATTCCTTCCACCGCCCGACAATATCCCCAGTCGAAGTCAACAGTGTCCCTTCCGCACCATACACAGTGTGGACAGGGAGCTGCTTTCCCCTCCTGAGCCGCCGGACAGTTTGCCAGAATCTCTTCGAGGCCGACCGAAAGTCTTGTTCCATGGCCTCACTGAACTCCTCCCATACCCGGATTTTTGCTTCAGCAACCACCCGAGCCGCACTCCGCTTGGCCTGCCGGTACACCTCAGCTGCTTCGGGAGTCCCACAAGCCAACCAAGCTTGATAGAACTCCTTCTTCAGCTTAATGGCCCCCCTCACCACTGGTGTCCACCACTTGGTTCGGGGGTTGCCACCACGAGATGCACCGACCACCTTGCGGCCGCAGCTCTGGACCGCCGCTTCAACAACAGAGGTGGAGAACATGCCCCATTCAGACTCCATGTCTCCAGACTTCCTCGGAATGTGGTTGAAGTTCTTCCGGAGGTGGGAGTTGAAGACCTCCCGGACAGGGGCCTCAGCCAGACGTTCCCAGCACACCCTCACTATACGTTTGGGTCTACCAGGTCTGAATGGCTTCCTCCCCTGCCATCGGATCCAACTCACCACCAGGTGGTGATCAGTTGACAGCTCTGCACCTTTCTTTACCCGGGTGTCCAAGACATACGGTCGCAGGTCTGATGACACGGTAACAAAATCGATCATCGACTTGCGACCTAGGGTGTCCTGGTGCCAGGTGCACATATGGACACCCTTATGCTTGAACATGGTGTTCGTTATGGACAAACTGTGGTTAGCACAGAAGTCCAATAACTGAACACCACTCGGGTTCAGATCGGGCAGGCCGTTCCTCCCAATCACCCCCCTCCAGGTTTCACTGTCGTTGCCTACGTGCGCATTGAAGTCCCCCAGTAGGACAATGGAGTCTCCAAGAGGAGCACCCTCCAGCACCCCAGTCACAGACTCCAAAAAGGGTGGGTACTCTGAAATATCATTTGGTGCATAGGCACAAATGATGGTCAGGACCCGTTTCCCAACCCGAAGGCGCAGGGAAGCAACCCTTTCGTCCACCGGGGAAAACTCCAATATAGAGGCAGCAAGGTGGGGGGATACAAGAATACCCACCCCTGCTCGTCGCCTCTCGCCCAGGGCAACTCCAGAAGAGGCCAAGCTCCAGCCTCTCTCCAGGAGACTGGTTCCGGAACCGGAGCTGTGTGTTGGGGTGAGGCCGACTATATCTAGCCGGTATCTCTCAACCTCGTACACCAGCTCAGGCTCCTTCCCCACCAAAGAGGTGACATTCCACGTACCAAAAGCCAGTTTAGAAAGCTTGGGATCAGTCCGCCAAGGTCTCCACCTTTGATCGCCACCTAATCCACATAGCACCGGACCCCCATGATCCCTCCTGCAGGTGGTGAACCCACTGGAGGGCGGAGCCATGTAACTCCTTTGGGCTGAGCCCGGCCGGGTCCCATGGGTAGAAACCCGGCCACCAGACGCTAGCCTTCGAGCCCCTCCCCCAGGCCTGGCTCCAGGGTGGGGCCCCAGTAACCCCATACCGGGCGGGGTACACTGAATCCTTGATATGGAATTTATCATGAGAGTCTGCTAGATCATTCTTAGTCTGGCCCTTCACCCAGGACCAGTTTGTCTTGGGTGACCCTATCATAGGCAAATTGCCCCAGACAACATAGCTCCTGGGATCACTGGGGCACGCAAACCCCCCCCCCCACGATTAGGTGACGATCCATGCGGGGGGTAGCCTAAACATCTACCTCAAATATAAGCAATAGTTTTTGTTTGTTTTGTATTCTTAATTTTGATCTTTACTCCTAGAATTTTTGAATTTTTATGCATGCTTATATACAAACATATATATTCCTTGCACTCTATTTTGATTTTTGTGCACATTCAAACTATTTTTGAACCATTTTATTAGCTGTTTTATTGTAAACCAAAACATTTACCTCAGGTATGTAACGCTACATATTTTTTTTATCTTTGTACTTTTGTAACCAGAATTTTTGAGTCATTTCCATACATATACTGTATCTTAGTACTTTTAGACAATTTTACAATTTACATTTGTCCATATTCAAATAATTTTTGGAAATTCCAAGTTTTTTCAGTGAACCAAATTCAAAGATCTCTACTTAGTAACAGATACCGTTTACATGCTAGTGTGTATGGACATCAAAACCTTTAGCCCAATATTTAGGTCAAGTGTTGCCAAGGAGATGCAGCTGCCATGGATGTGTACCAACGCTGACCAACGTTCACCATTGATACGGGAGGGGGGGGGGATATATAGCATCAGCTTCTCCTCAGGCTAATTCAGGAAATCACGCTTCTTCATCTTAAAGAAACTCTCACTCAATTCTGGGCAAGAATTGTTGTGTTTCTTCATCAGGACCCCAGTGTAAACAATTTCCCTTTTGTAGAGAAACCTGATAAGGCCTTGCTTTTAAAGGCTTAAGTGGACTATAAAACCTCTGGAGTCAAACCCCAACTAGACAGTTCATGCTGATAGCATCCATTCGTACCAGGAACTGATACTCTTAAAAAGTCATAAACTCCTTAAGGTAACAGATACTGTATATGGTTGCCTCCTTCTTTTGGACATAGAGCAGAAGCCTCTAGGCTGCCCCTGCTCACATTCCAAGACCTAAAAATTATCTACAGCTCAACAGTAGCTCCTAGTGGACATCTACAGAATATGTTTCATTACTTGTGCAATCTGGAACTGTTTATTTCTGACTGAACATTAACACTTTTTTATAGCTCTCATCCCTCAGAATAACTCTGGACACTGAAGATAATCGCCCTTTGTGATGGACAATAATGGTTTGCAATAATTCATTAATCCTTGATTTAAATGTGAGTGCATGTCTTAGGAATGTTTTTTTCATGAATGTTAAACTTATTAGTAATAGGATAAATGCATGGTCACTGAATATTAGCCTTGAGTCACTTAATTTAGTTAGATTTTATATTGAGAATATAATGAATTTCATAGGAACTGAATGAATGTTTTCTCAAAATCTGTCCATATTCCCACTCGCAATAACCAATCACCAGGCTGCTTCTCTGTTGGATAATGCCCCTGCATTTGATTGGCTGTTCACAGACAAAGAACTGTTCCCTCATTCGACAAAAGCCCATTCAAACTCCTCTTTATGGAAGATAATTGGTCCATCTTGCTGCCGGTTCCCTGTTTATGACCCAGCAGCATTCTTCAGTTAAATGTCAACAGAGCCGCCCCGGCAGTTCAGTTGTTTCAGTTGTTTTCAGTTTTTCAGTTGTCTTTAAGTTGTTTTTGTCTAAGTTGTTCTGTGAGTCCTGTATGTTTGAGTTTTAAGAAGTCTTTTGTGTGTGTGAATCTTTTCAAGTCCTGCGCTAGCTTTCTTAAATCATCTTTTGATAAGCTTTTGCCTGTTTTCTGGTAACTGAGCAGAAACCATCCTTTTTTCTATGAGCTCACCTTTAAAGAGAGTTAAACTCTCAAATCCTTTTTTTCTTCACCTCAGAAGCCGTTCTTATCCTATTTAAACATTTTTCTTGGACTTTTTGACTTTTCCTGCAGTTACAGTAAAGTGGACTCTTAATTTTCTTGCCTTTAAAGTGGACTAATAGAGATTTTGGACTTTTCTGTTTTCCCCCAGAGAAGAATTCAGACCCCAGAATCAGAATCAGAATCAGATTTATTGCCATTGTTCATGTAGTACACAAACTAGGAATTTGTCTCGGTGCAATGCTGCAACATTAAACATGATAAGATAAAGAAATAAAAAAAAACTATACATGCAATAAGTGTAGAATAAGAATGAGTAATACTAGTCAAAGCAGTTTTTAAATATATTAGCGAGCAGCAGATATTGTGGAGTACCACATAGTGCAGACGGTAATGCAACAGAAACAGTGATGATTGACATGAGTCTGGTTGAGCTGCTGTACTTAGTGCACGAGAGTCAATAAGTCACTTAGTGTTCAGCAGTCTGATGGCAGAGGGGAAGAAGCTGTTCATGTGCCGGGAGGTTTTAGTCTGAATGGACCGAAGTCTTCTACCTGAGGGGAGGGGGGCAAACAGTACGTGACCAGGGTGTGAAGGATCGGCTATGATCCGGCCTGCACGCCTCTGGGTCCTGGAGATGTACAGGTCCTGGAGAGATGGGAGCTTGCAGCCGATCACCTTCTCAGCAGTGCGCACGACGCGCTGCAGCCTTAGTCTGTCCCTGGCAGTGGCTCCTGCGTACCACAAGGTTATGGAGGTGGTGAGGATGGACTCGATGATGGCTGTGTAGAACTGCACTAACATCTTGGTGGGTACCTTGAGCTTCCTCAGCTGCCGCAGGAAGAACATCCTCTGCTGGGCCTTTTTGATGAGGTCGGCTCCCATTTGAGGTCCCGGGTGATGGTGGTGCCCAAGAAGCGGAAGGAATCTGCAGTGGTGATGGGAGAGCCTGTGAGGGTGAGGGGGGCAGAGGGGTTGTGACTTTCCTGAAGTCCACGATCATCTCCACTGTCTTCAGAGCGTTCAGCTGCAGGTTGTTGTGGCTGCACCAGGACGCCAGCTGGGCCACCTCTCTCCTGTAGACGGACTCGTCGCCGTTGGAGATGAGCCCGATGAGGGTGGTGTCGTCCGCAAACTTGATCAGCTTAACAGACTGGTGGCTGGAGGTGCAGGAGTTGGTATAAAGGGAGAAGAGTAGGGGGGAAAGTACACAGCCCTGGGGTGATCCGGTGCTGATGCTGACAGAGTCAGAGACAGTCTTCCCCAGCCGCACATGCTGCCTCCGGTCCGTCAGGAAGTCGGTGATCCACCTGCAGAGGGAGTCAGGCATGCCGAGCAGGGACAGCTTGTCCTGGAGCAGAGCGGGGCGGATGGTGTTGAATGCAGAGCTGAAGTCCACAAACAGGATCCTGGCGTAGGTTCCCGGGGAGTCCAGGTGCTGCAGGATGGAGTGGAGGGCCAGGTTGACTGTGTCGTCCACAGACCAACTGTTGGCTCGGTAGGCAAACTGCAGCGGGTCCAGGAGGGGAGTGGTGATGGACTTGAGGTGGGGCAGGACCAGGCGCTCAAAGGACTTCATGACTACAGAGGTGAGCGCTACAGGTCTGTAGTCGTTAAGTCCGGTGATCCGTGGCTTCTTGGGGACAGGGATGATGGTGGAGGATTTGAGGCAGGTCGGCACGTGGCATAGCTTAAGGGAGGTGTTAAAAATGTCTGTGAAGACAGGAGCCAGCTCTTTCGCACAGTGTCTCAGGGTGGAGGGAGACACGCCGTCCGGACCGGGGGCCTTGCGCGGGTTCAGTCTGGAGAACTGTCTGTGCACGTCCTGCTCGCTGATGACAAGGGCAGGGGGGGAGGAGGGGGGGACCGCTTTTGATGAAGTAGGGACCGAGGAGGCAGTGGAGCTGGGGGGAGGGGGGGAGTTGGACACAGCTGACGAGGTGTCAAAACGGGCGTAATGTTGGGACAGTCTTTGACAAAGGGCTTTGTCATCCTGACCTTTAGAAGCCTGAGGCCGATAATTGGTGATTTGCCTCAGTCCTCTCCACACAGAAGCCGAGTCGTTAGCAGTGAACTGCTGCTGGAGTCTCTCAGAATACACAGATTTAGCTCTCCTCAGCTCTCTGTTAAACCGATATTTAACCTCCCTGTAGCAGTCCCTGTCTCCACTTTTCAACGCTGCTTCCTTCTCCTTCCTGATCTGTCTGAGCTTAGCAGTGAACCAGGGCTTATCATTAGAGTACCTCACCCTGGTGCGCGATGGAAGAATGCTCTCCTCACAAAAGTGGATATATGAGTTCACAGTGTCCGTGTACTCATTCAGATCATGCGTGGCTCCTTTAAACATGCCCCAGTCAGTTATTTCCATGCACGTGTTCAGTTTCTCCCCAGCTTCACTGGTCAATTTCTTCGTAGTGGTCACAACAGGTTTAGTGAGCTTCAGTCTCTGTCTGTATGTGGGAATGAGGTGGACCATCACATGATCAGATAGTCCAAGCGCAGCGCGGGGAACAGCACGATACGCGTCCTTCACTGTAGTGTAACAGTGATCCAGTGTGTTCTCTCCTCTGGTGGGGCATTTAATAAACTGTTTGTATCGGGGGAGATCGTGGCTCAGATTGCTCTGGTTAAAGTCGCCAACCACAATAACCAGAGAGTCCGGGAAAGTCTGCTCCGTGTGTTGAATGTGATCCGCGAGCGCGCGCTGAGCCGCGTCGGGCGGGACGTACACAGCGGCGAGGATGAATGAGGCGAACTCCCGCAGGGAATAAAATGGCTTGCAGTTAATGAAAAGATATTCAAGGTCGGGAGAACAGTGTTGGGAAATCACCGTTACATCAGAGCACCAGCTGCTGTTGATGTAAAAGCAGACTCCTCCTCCTGTAGACTTACCGGAGAGCTCTGTGACACGATCAGCACGAAACAGCTGAAATCCCTCATGGGTAACCATGTGCTGAATCCACCCAAGGCCAGCATGGTGTTTATGGTATGTATTCATGTCATTTTAATACACATATACATTTATTAGTAGAGAGTTGAGTAGAGATGCTTTATTGATCCCATAGTGGGGAAATTTACTGCTATGACTCATGACAGCTCCAGTGTGCAGGTACAGTGCCAGAAACAGAAAAACACACAAAGAAATCTCAAACACTCAAAAGAATAGTGCAAATTAAAAATTGTGCAAAAGAAGTTGAAATACAAAATGGACAGCAATAGAATGCATTAATTCATTTTCATTTCGAAATAGACAGGGGGAAGTACTGAAATGTCTTTATGTCAAGCTACTGATGAGAAATGGGGGTAGGATTAAATCAGTTTTTCTTCTTCCCACTCCTTTTCAAGCATAAATTAATGATTTTGATATATTTTACTTTCATGTATTCTGATGAATGTCTGCATTATCAGATAATGCTGTATGCAGGTTATTTATGTTATTTGATTACTTGCTTGAAATAAATGAAAATGAAATTAAAATGAAATGACATTTATTTTAAGTAAGTGAGTAAACAACACAAAATGACCTGTATACAGCAGTATCTGACAATGCAAAGACATTCAACAGAATACATGTAAGTTCAATAATTCAAATCAATTAATTCATGCTCAAAAAGGAGTGGGGAAAGAAAAACTTATTTAACAAAAAAAAAATACAAATGGTGCAAAAAGAAATTTGCAATATAAATATTATTTATTCACATCTATCAGTATTTACAATACAATTATGCTCTTAATCACTAAAAGAGGTCATATTGTTCTATATTTACATACAGTTGTGTAGATTTACAATACAATACATGAAGTTGCATGTCAGCATTCCTCCTAACTCAGCCTTTTTTCTTGTTCTTTGACAGGAAGGCAAAAAGAATTGGATGAGGCCCTCGTTGACCTTATTGTGAAGGACTCACAACCCTTTTCAATTGTGGAAGATGAGGGTTTCAAGAATTTTGTCAAGAAACTTGATCCCAATTACATCCTTCCATCAAGAAACACACTGAAAACAATGTTGAAGTCCAGATACACTGAGACCAAAGAGAAAGCGATGGCTCAAATGAAGAAGGTCAAAGCGGTCAGCTTGACCTCAGATATGTGGACATCAATAAACATGGATGCTTACCTAGCAGTCACAGGCCATTTTATTGATGAAAATGGCAAACTAGACACAAGTGTCCTTGGAGTCACTCATTTTCCTGAGACACACACAGCTGAACACCTGAAGGAGGCCAAGAGCACTCTTTTGCGTTCATGGGGGATTGAGAAGAGCATTACTTCCCTAGTTACCGACAATGCTGCCAATATGATAGCCTGTGCACAACTTTTACAGGTACGTCATGTACCTTGTTTTGCACATACATTGAATTTGGTGGTGAAAAAGCCATAGAGCAAACCCCTGAACTGCATACTCTGCGTCTGCAATCTAGGCAGATAGTTGGCCTCTTTAGATCTAGTGCCACTGCTAAGCAGAAGCTTTCAGACATCCAGCAGCGAATGGGAAAACCAGTGATGAAATTAATCCAGGAAATAGAGACCAGATGGAACAGCACCTATTCAATGTCTGAACGTCTGCTGGAACAGCGTGAAGCAGTGGCAGCAGCGTTGGCCAGCTTGAATACAACCTTAACTCCCTTAAACAGTGCTGACAGTGAAACAGTAAGTGAGTGCCTTCAGCTTCTTGCTGTATTTAATGAAGCAGCTGTGGAGCTGTCCTCTGAAAAGAGAGTTTCGGCCTCAAAAATAATACCATTAGTCAGACAAATACATCGAAAGATTCTGGAACGGCGTGACAGGTTAACCAACCCAACTGCACTTCAACTGAGCAGTAACCTTCACAAAAACTTGAGAGAGCAATGTGGGGTGGAGGTTGTGAGGGTCCTAGCCGTCTCAACCGTGTTGGATCCTCGATTCAAAGTTCTGGCATTTGGATGTCCAGACAACGCAGACAAAGCAGTGAAGGCTTTGACAGCTGAGTGTTGTGCCATCGTTCGAACAGCTTCACAAGAACAAACAAGCGCTTGTGAGCCCACAACATCAGCAACACCAGGACCACAGGCCAGTCGGCACACGGGGGAGAGCCTGTGGGATGGCTTTGACAGTATGGTGGGGAAGACTTCACAAAGACAGAGTGCCACTGCTGATGCTGCTGTTGAGGTAGGCCACCCCCAGACACACACTATGATGACAGTGTTGGAATGAAGTTGCAATTTGTTTACATTCATATTTATTGTTATGTAACTGATAAATTATCTAACTCTCTAGGTTCAGCGCTATCTCTCAGCCCCATATCTGCCAAGAAGAGATGATCCGTTGGATTTTTGGAACCGGCATGCAGTTGTGTTCCCCCACCTTTTCGAGCTGGCCAAGACTTATCTTTCCATTCCGGCCACGTCAGTCCCTTGTGAGAGAATCTTCTCAAAAGCAGGAGAAATTTTAAACAAGAGAAGAAATCGTCTAAGTCCAAGCACTGTTGAGCAAATTGTTTTTCTGAATAAAAATACTTGAATGTACACAAGCACACCCTTCAAATACTGATTGATGTCTATATTGTATTCAAGCACACCCTTCAAATACTGATTGAGAAAAAATATCCTTTCATACAAATGATACTATAACCCCAAACACATAACAAAAAGTTAAGACAGAAAGACTAGTAATTACAATCAACATAACAGTCTTTTGATTAAATGTGATATTCTAACCCGTAACAGTAGAGGACAAAATTGATTTATGTAATGTGGGTCTAAACAAAGCATTTAAGTTATCAAGTTATATTGAGAAATGATGACCTATTTCAAAGGCAAAATTACAAACAAACCAAGAATCAACAGAAGACAGTTCATTTGTATTTCTATACATATTTAGTTTTTTTTAATTCACTTTTTGTCTCTCCTACACCATCCATTACAATTATATGCTGAATGTCAATTGTGTAAATGAGGCGATGACAGACAGCCAACAGCCACTGTCCTTGCTGGGGAGTTGGCAGCACTGCTCTACTGTTTGAATGTCATATTTTCAGATTGGCCACCAGATGTCGCTGTGGGGAGATGTTTCGAACGTTCCAAAAAATCGATTCTTTTTCTGAATCAATTGTTCCAAATGATTCGATCGCTTCAGTGTTCCGTTTCTGCCATTCCTACCTACACATCTTGACCGTGGTAGTTGCCTGGCCTATGTGTATTCCAAGCAGAGTTCTAAGGAATGTTGTTTCTATGATGTCACAGTGACATCACAGAAATGCTGTTCCTATGATGTCGCAGTAACATCACAGATCATGTGACCAGTGATGCAACCTTTCCTCTTATGCCTGATTTTGACCAAATTTGCAATTTCCCGATGTGGAATAGAAGGGGATGCAATGGAAAAGAATTCTTGACAGTTACCACAGCAACACAACACTGAGTGGCAATCATATGTGACAGCTTTATTTTGTATGCAGCAAAACAAAAATCATAGAAAATGTTTAGTCACAGCAGTGCACAGAGTACCTTTTTTAACTTTAGATGTTCACACCATTTACAGTATTACCTCTGGCTTAAAGACCTTGGCAAACATTTTTCCGGGGGAAGGGCAGGAATAATCATCACTCTTATATGTAATTCAAGAAATCTCTGTGTATGTCTGTCTGTGTGTCTGTCACGACCATAGGACTTGCTAAAAGATCATAGGATCACCTATGATGTTCCTATGATCTCTACATGATGTCTATGATGTCATATAGACACCACAGTATAGAGTGATTCAAGAAAATCTGTGTGTGTGTGATCAAAGGCAGGCATCACTCACGATCATACAACATCAAAGATCAAAGGCAGGCATCACACGCTCCCTCACGATCATAGGGCATAAAAGATCAAAGGCAGGCATCATTCACGATTATAGGATTCGCTATGACATCATCAAAGATCAAACGCAGGCATCATTCATGATCATAGGACTCGCTATGACATCATCAAAGATCAAATGCAGGCATCATAGGACTCGCTATGCCATCATTCAAGATCATAGGACTCACTGTGACATCATCAAAGATCAAAGGCAGTCATCACTCACGGTCATAGGACTTGCTATGACCATCAAAGATCATAGACTCGCTATGACACCATCAAAGATCAAAGGCAGGCATCACTGAGTGAATGTTGACGTGCTTGCTTACTTACACCTGCTTTCTATGGGCATGCAGAAATACTTGCTTATACTTGGTTTCTATGGGCATGCACAGGTATGCACTAGCAATAATAACAACAACAACTAGAAAAGCACTCAGACAGCGCATACCTCTGCCAAGTCTCTTTCTGTCCCTCATGAATCACCTCCAATATGTAATTGGTTTGTGTGTAGGCCTAGAGCCGCTTCTGGTGAAAACTGCATCAAAGTCTGTCCATTAGTTTAAGAATATTGTTGCTAACACACTGTGAGAATATCAGAGCCTTAGCGGAGGTATGCATTCTCAGATCATCACCAAAATATAATGGGTTCCTCTCTAGCCCAAGAACTACCTCTGGTGAAAATTTCATTCAAATCCATTTGCACAAATACAAACAAAGCCCTTGGTGAAGGTATGCACTCTCAGATCATCACCAAAATCTAATCATCTGTTCCCCATGCCATTACACAACTTTCCTGAAAATTTCACCAAAATCCGTTCTAAACTTTTTGAGTAATGTTGCTAACAGATGCCGGCAGAAACATTACCTCCTCCTCTTAAAATTTTAAAGTTAATAATAATGACTGGGACACTTTCAAGCATGCAGCCACTCACAATGGACACAGAAACCTAGAGGAATACACTGAGGTTGTTGTAGCAGACATAGCTAAATGCACTGTTGATGTCACTCACTGCAAAACTGTCACTGTTCGTGCCAACCAGAAGCCATGGATGACAGCAGAGGTCCACTAGGGCCAACCTGTCCCATGGTATCAAGAAGGCAAAACGACAGTACAGCAAGAAAATAGCCGACCACTTCAGCAACACCAGAGATGCACGTTCTCTTTGGCGTGGTATACAGACCCTCACCAACTACAAACCTCCACCTCAGACCTGTAGCGAGTGACATCACACTGCTTAACAACTTAAATAACTTCTTTGGCTGCTTTGAAGCACAAAACAGCACATCAGCACATAAGACCACTCCTCCCCCAGACGAGTAGGCCATAAGTCTGAATCTAGTGTGGAGACAACCCTCTCCAGGATCAACCCACGCAAGGCAGCTGGACCAGACAACATACCGGGTTGCGTTCTGAAGAACTGTGCGGAGGAGCTCATGAATGGCCTGGCCGACATCTTCAACATCTCCCTGAGTCAAGCTGTTGTCCCCACCCGTTTCAAAACTGCTACCATAATACCAGTCCCCAAAGAAGCCCATCCCATCCAGCTACAATGATTACTGGCCATAGCACTGACCTCCATCATAATGAAACCTCTCTCCGTAACTGGGTGCTGGACATTCTCACAGGGAGGCCATAGAACGTGCGGGTCGGCAGCAACTCCTCAAAGACCATCACACTGAGCACAGGAGCCCCACAAGGGTGCGTGCTCATCCTGCTGCTCTTCACCCTGCTGTCCCATGACAAGTTTACGAACGACACAACGGTGGTGGGCCTCATCACAAACGATGAGGCCAACTACAGAAATGGGGTGAGGCAACTGGTCCAGTGGTGTAAAGACAATAATCTCTTCCTGAACGTGGGAAACACCAAGGAGATTGTGGTTGACTTAAGGAGAGGACACACACAGCAACCCCCTCTGATCATCGATGGAGCAGCTGTGGAGAGGGTGAGCAGCACCAAGTTCCTGGGGGCACACGACTCTGAGGACCTCTCCTGGTCCAACAACACCACATCACTGGCCAAGAAGGCTCAAATCCACCTGTATTTCCTCCACAAACTGAGGAAAGCATGAGTCCACCCCCCCAACACCCCCATCAGGTGCTCATTCTACCGGGCTACCATTGAGGGCATCCTCACCAGCTGCACCACAGTGTGGTATGGAAGCTGCACTGCCTCTTGCCGGAAGACACTACAACGCACAGTGAAAGCAGCCAGCAAGATCATCGGTGCCCCTCTGCCCCCCCTCTTGGACATCTACCACACCCGCCTCACCCGCAGAGCCATCAACATTGCAGGCGACACCTGCCACCCCTTCCACCCCGTCTTCAGCCCCCTGCCCTCGGGGAGAAGGTACCGGAGCCTCTGGGCCCACTCCACAAGACTGCTAAACAGCTTTGTTCACCAGGCCATCAGGACCCTGAACTCTTTCCACCCCCCCCCCACACCCCTGGATCGTAACCCACACAATAACTATCTCAGCTGTTTGCACAGAAAGACTTGGCACACCAACAGTAATACATCTGCTGCTGTTTGTCTGCACCTCACCACAATCATTTGCACAAATGCCATACCTGCTGCTGTCTGTTTGTTATTTCAATATTGATCATGTGCAGTCCAATCTGTCACTGTCTGTACCTACACTACCGCATTGAACTTGCAATTACGGGTATTACGGTTCCACTTTTTCTGTATATAGGATTGTTGGGTTTTATCTTTTATCTTTATTTGCACTACGGGTAGCATTACTGTACATAGACTACTGTTGTTTTTTTTCACCCTCATTCCTTCTTTTCTTATACATTGCACACCATTAAGAGAGAGAACTGGCATTTCAATTCTCCTGTATGTCCTGTACGTATAGAAGTATTGACAAATAAAATCGTTGAATCTTTGAATAAGATAAGCCTTTATTAGTCCCACAACGGGGAAATTCCAGGATTACAACAGCAAAGGGTCAGCAGCACTCAGAGCAATAGTTAATAAAATAATCAGAACTGGTTAGCCAAAGCAGTAGATGAATAATGATGGTAAGTACACAGATATACTATACACAGTGCAGGAGCATTGCAGCTAGATGGAACAAACAGCATTACGGTTTACATTACCCTGCAGAATATGAATATGTACCCAGACAGTATATTTTGCATTTGAATCACTGGGTGTTGCTGCCACCCTCAGTAATGATTGTTATTGTCCTAGTTGTGTATTGGAGGGAACGATTTCTATTGTGCAAAGTTGTTACTTCTAGTACATTCAATGCGACCTCTACGAGCAGCCCCGGTTAGCTTATAAAGTCTGACAGGAAGGTAGGAAGGACCTGCAGAACCTCTCCATCATCCACCTAGGATGGCACAGCCTACCGCTAAATGAGCTCCTCAGTGCATTCAGCGTGTCCTGCATGGGGTGGGACTCGGACTCCAGCAGAAATGACAGCTTAGCCACCATCCTCCTTTCTCCTATCTTGTTCACTGGGTCAAGGAGCAAACGTCAAACAAAACTTCAGATAAGAAAAAAAAGTAACTTTAGACAGTAATTCCTAGTGGTAATATTATTTGTTAGCTAGCTAGTCACTAAAGAGTTGCAGTTATTGTTAATGTTCTTAAGCTGAGCTCCTGTTTGAAGTTCTATATATTTTTGTGTTTTAAAAATAAATATACTACATAGACTTGATCGTGATGGATGGGTTTGCATGGCCAAATGATCCTAGAAGCTATTTTGTCAGGGGTAATTTTTGCCTGGCAGGGTCTCTCAAGGTAAACTGGTCCTGGGTGAAAGGCCAGACTAAGAGTGGTCAATCTGATTCCTATGAAGAAGCTATAACAAGTATTCAGAGTACCTAGTCTGGTATACTGTATTTTACCCCACCTTAGAACTTGGCCTGGGAGAGGGGCTTGACAGCAAGCATCTAGTGGCTTGGTTTCTTTCTGCTCACAGGACCCTGCCGGGCTCAGCCCAAATGAGCCACATGGGTCCACCCTCCATTGGGTTCACCACCTGTAGAAGGGATCATGGGGGCCTGGTGCTATGTGTATTGGGACATGGAGACCTTGGAGGTTCAGACATATCAGTTGTGGGGCTCACCCTGGTGCACATCTCGGGTTCTGGAAGCAGTCTCCTGGAGACGGGCTGGATCTTGGCATATTCTGCAGTTGTCCCAGGTGAGAGGCGATGAGCAAAGTTAGGTATTCTTGTATCATGCCCCCCTCCCCACCTTGCTGCCTCTATGATGGGGTTTTCCGCAGTGGATAAAAGAGTTGTTTCCTTCCACATTTAGGTTGGAAACGGATGCTGATCATGATTTGTGCCTATGCATCAAACAATGCTTCAGAGTAACCAGCCTTTTTGGAGTCTCTGACTGGTGCGCTAGAAAGTGTTCCTTGGAGACTCCATTGTCTTATTGGGGGACTTCAAACACATGTCATTATTACTATGAAAATGAACAAAACTAATCAATAATCCATGATTATGTAATAAAAATATAATTTTTTAGTGTTACAGTCACATACAGTGGGGAAAATAAGTATTGAACATGTCAACATTTTTCTCAAACATATTTCTGATGGAGCCATTGACCTGAGATTTTCACCAGATATCAGTAACAGCCCAAGTAATCCATACATACAAAGAAATCAAAGCAACTGTGTTCACAAAACAAGTTATATTTAATAAAGTGGAGTGACACAGGGAATAAGTATTGAACACGCTTGGTGAAATTCATTTTTTAGTAGAAAAGCCTTTGTTGGTAATAACAGCTTCCAGACTCCTCCTGTATGGAGAAACTAGGTGCAGGCATTGCTCAGGAGTGATTTTAGCCCATTCTTCCACATGAACTGTCTTCAAATCTTCAAGGTTCCGTGGGTGTCTTCTTTGAACTTTGATCTTCAGTTCATTCCATAGATTTTCAATTGGATTCAGGTTAGGTGACTAACTGGGCCATTCTAGCAGCTTTATTTTCCTTCTCTGGAGCCAGTTGAGAGTTTTCTTGGCTGTGTGTTTGGGATCATTGTCTTGCTGAAATGTCCATCCTTGTTTCATCTTCAGCATCTTGGCAGACAGCAACATATTCTTATCAAGATTCAAAGGCTTTATTATCATGTGCACAGTTAAGAAATGCAACATTTCCTGAGCAATGAAATTCTTACTCTGCTCTCCGAACGAATGCCAAGGCAATACATACACATCAATACTAATAAGGTAAAACACACCTAATACTAATGGATATTAATAACACACACTAACAACACACATTAGGCAATTAGGACACCTTAAGCACACCTTGATACTAAGTACTAATACTAATGAATACTAATAACACACATTAGGCAATAAGGACAGTTAAAGCAGTTAAACTAGAGGAAACAATAAGATATGAACCTGAGATGGCATAAGCCTATGTACAGTGTGCAAATGAGCAGTGTGCAAATGAGCAATATACAAATTACAAATTAGCACCCAGTGTGAAAATTTCTCTGTAATGATAATACCCAGTAGACTGTACATGATAATTTAGCAGCAGAGATGATATGGACATGAGACGGGGTGAGACTATGTACACTGTACAAGTGAGCAATGTGCAAATTTAGCAACCAGTGTGCGAGTTCTTATTTGCAAAGCTGTGTTTGGAGAGTTTTGGGAGTTTGTTATTTGTTCAAGAGTCTGATGGCAGTGGGAAAGGAGGAGTTTTTTAGTCTAGTTGTCCTGCATTTCACACTTCTGTACCTCCAGCCTGAGGGTAGAAGTGTGAACATTCTGTGCTAGGGGTTGGTGGGGTCCTGGAGGATGGCAGCATCCTAAATTCTGATGGATTTCAGTTGGTTTCTTGGCTTTCTATGCCTTTTTGAACCTCTTTCTTCTTTTGTTCAATACTTACTTATTCCGTGTCATTTCACTTTATTAAATATAATTTGTTCTGTGAACACAGTTGCCTTAATTTCTTTGTATGTATGGATTACATGGGTTGTTACTGATATCTGGTGAAAATCTCAGGTCAGTGGTTCTATCAGAAATAACCTGGAGGACAGCCTTAATGGAGACCCATCTGAGGATCATTGTGTGTGAGTTTAGTGAACATGTGGGCAATTGCCTTGGAGGAGCAGCAGTTCTTGTGAACTGTGGATGGACGGACAGACAACAATATAGCGCTGTGGCATTACTTCATTTTGTGTTCCCTAGAACAAGCTAAAAACACCTTTCCCTGTAATGCTCAAAAAATATTTCCTGATCCATGCCCAGAGATCTGAGATCTCTTGCTTAGAAGGAACACTGCCACCAACTGACTGGTGGAACAAACTATATCAGACTCATTTTTATCATTCAACGGCTGTTAAAAAAAACATACGCTTGCACAAAAACACACCACAGCAACACTTACGGTACAGCATCCATGAAGGCAGCGCTACAAAAGACAGTGTCAAGAAGCCGTCTATTCACTGTACACAGCATGGCACCGGCACAGCATGATACACTCATAGGGAGACATATAGAAGAAAGATTCTATTCAACAGACCTGCTGCAAAGCGTCTGAGGGCGAGCGCACCTTAGCGTTGGCATCTTGTGGATCTTGTTGAACATGCGGTCCAATCTCTTGAGGATGAGTATGAGAGCAGGGCGGACAGCCTCGGATGACCAGTCAGTGATGGGCAACATCTCCATGATGTAGCGTCGCAGTCCTCGACTCTCCATGGTCAAGGTATCATAGGGTGCCAACTTCAGAAGGGCATGGGCGATCTCTGCCAGCCTGAGAGGAAAGCACCCAACAGCAGTACAACTTAGAGAACAAATTCTTCCATGGAAAATTTTATATTCATATTATTTTTATACAGTATATATATATATATATCATTAAACATGTCAAAACATGTCATTAAAGGCCCTGTCACACCTAGACAATTTAGGCAGCGTTTGCCAAATGTATGAACAGTTTGGAGAATACACTGGCGTACATCAAATCAGTTATGGTTAAGTTCTGTATAAGTTAAAAGCACGCTCAAGAATGCTGAGGCACGCTGAAGCACGCTGGTATACAGAGTTGTATGGCGAGCTCCTCTGAAAATTTTCAGCATGCTGAAAATTTTCCAACGTATCCAGCATATGGCTAAAATGTCCCACATAAGTGGGGCATAAATTGTAGGGAAGCTATGCATTTGTTCACATACGTTACTTGTAAGCGACTCACAAGTTACTCATAAGTCAAAATACAGTAAGATACGTAAATGTCTAGCATACCCAAAACTTATTTCTAACATATGAGTAACGCTCTCTGAACCTATGTGTAACTTACTGAACAGGTTTCTAACTTACAGCTACCCTATTATGGCATATTTGCAGCATTGATTCACAGGAGAAACCCATACAGAGCTCAGCTGCTGCCTGCAGCGCATATACCGTATGCACCAAAACGCACCATTTTTTGGATGGTGCTTGGGACTAGCAAAAAAATTTATATTTTATGGCAGACAAAAATGGGCGTCGTCAAATGGCTCAACAGTGCCCTCTTGAAAAGTTTAAAAGTGGATTCTGTTGATCCAGCTTCACCAATATCCACGAAAATCACGGCGCTGGTAGAACATTTTGAGGCAAACAAAATAGTCCGTCGGAGCCCACACAGTAAATCAAAAAGGAAGTCTGCCATGTTGGCTTTTTTTTTTGGTTGTTTCGCCTAAACAATCTCATGTTTGGGGTTCTCGGTGTGCACGAAAACTCACCATTTTTTTGCAGGGACCTGACGTCTTGCAAAAAATTTTATATTTTGAAGGATATAAGAATGACCCCCAAAAAATGGCTCTACAGCACCACCTAACATGTGAAGTCACTGGGGAGTGGCACTGTGAAGAAGAATGATGAAAATCGGCACAAATGTTTATTATGTCAAGACGTAAAAAACTCCATAGAAGTGATAATGTACACCCAACATGAAGTCGACCATTTTGACGAGAGGTGGCGGTGCCCATGATTTTCCTGATGTCCAACCCTCGCATTTGAACAAACTTGTCCTGGGGTTTTAGTCCAATTGACCTTATTTATGGTGAGAATCATCTATACCCATGTGCCATTAAGCAACAAGCTTGATGGTTTGGCTACAGGGGCACGTGGCCACATTTGATGTCTCACCATGACCCTTCGGATGGCTATACAGGTGCATCTCAATAAATTAGAATGTCATTGAAAAGTTGAAAGATTCATTACACAAAGAGTGATATATTTCAAGTGTTTATTACCTCCGCCAAGGAGGTTATGTTTTTTCCGGGGTTTGTCTGTTTGTCTGTCTGTCTGTTACCAACATAACTCAAAAAGTTATGATCAGATATTGATGAAATTTTCAGGAAAGGTGTGTAATGGCACGGGGAACAAATGATTAGATTTTGGTGATGATCTGAGAGTGCATACCTCCACCAAGGGCTTTGTTTGTATTTGTGCAGCAGGATTACACAAAAACTACTGGATGGATTTGGATGTAATTTTCACCAGAGGTGGTTCTTGGGCTACAGAGGAACCCATTATATTTTGGTGATGATCTGAGAATGCATACCTCAGCCAAGGCTCTTATCTTCTCACAAGTGTGTTAGCAACAATACTCCAAAACTGATGGACAGACTTTGATGCAATTTTCACCACAAGTGGCTATAGGCCTACACACAAACCCATTACATTTTGGTGGTGATCCATGAGAAACGGAAGGAGCCTTGGCGGAGGTATGCGCTCTATGAGTGCTCTTCTAGTTTCTTTTAATTTTGATGGTTATGGATTGCAGCAAATGAAAACCCCAAATTCAGTTTCTCAAAAAATTAGAATATTACATAAAATCAATTTTAAAAAATAGTTTTTTAATAGAAATGTTGGCCGACTGAAAAGTATGTCCATGTACACACTCAATACTTAGTTGGGGCTCCTTTTGCATAATAACTGCATCAATGCAGCATGGCATGAAGGTGATCAGCCTGTGTTACTGCTGAGGTGTTATGGAAGCCCAGGTTGCTTTGATAACGGCCTTCAGCTCGTCTGCATTATTGGGTCTGGTGTATTTCATCTTCCTCTTGACAATACACCATAGATTCTCTGTGGGATTTAGGCCAGGAGAGTTTGCTGGCTAATCAAGCACAGTGATACCATGGTCATTAAACCAGGTATTTGTACTTTTGGCAGTGTGTGTGTGTGTGTGTGTGGGGGGGGGGGGGGGTGCCATGTCCTGCTGGAAAATGAAATCAGCATCTCCATAAAGCTTGTCAGCAGAGGGAAGCATGAACTGCTCTAAAATTTTCTGTTAGATGGCTGCACTGACATTGAACTTGATTAAACAGTGGAAAAACACCAGCAGATGGCATGGCTCCACATATCATTGACTGCGGAAACTTCACACTGGACCTCAAGCAACTTGGATTCCGTGCCTGTTCACTCTTCCTCCAGACTCTGGGACCTTGACTTCCAAGTGACAGAACTTGGCACCTGACTTGGGGAGCCATGCCATCTGCTGGTGTTAGTCCACTGTGTTTTATCAAAGTCCAAAGTCGATGCAACTGTCTACCAGGACATTTTAGAGCATGTCTTGCTTCCCTCTGCTGACAAGGTTTATGGCGATGCTGATTTCATTTTCCAGCAGGACATGCCCCCCCCACACACACACACACTGCTGTCAAAAGTACCAAAGCCTGGTTTAATGACCATGGTATCACCATATTTTACTGGCCAGCAAACTCTCCTGACCTAAACCCCATACAGAATCTATGAAAATATTGTCAACAGGGAGATGAGAGACACCAGACCCAACAATGCAGATGAGCTGAAGGCCACTAACAAAGCAACCTGGGCCTTCATAACACCTCAGCAGTACCAAAGGCTGATCACCTTCATGCCATACCACAGTGATGCAATATTAATTCATGCAAAAGGAGCTCTGACCAAGTATTGAGTGTGTGCATGGAAATACTTTTAGTCGACCAACATTTGTATTAAAAAATAATTTTTTTAAAAATTGATCTTATGTAATGTTCGAATTTATACTGTACCTCCGCCAAGGAGGTAATGTTTTTACCGGGGTTTGTCTGTCTGTCTGTCTGTTACCAACATAACTCAAAAAGTTATGAACGGATTTTGATGAAATTTTCAGAAAAGGAGTGTAATGGCACGGGGAACAGATGATTAGATTTTGGTGATGATCTGAGAGTGCATACCTCCACCAAGGGCTTTGTTTGTAATTGTGCAGCAGGATTACACAAAAACTACTGGATGGATTTGGATGAAATTTTGACCAGAGGTGGTTCTTGGGCTAGAGAGGAACCCATTATATTTTGGTGATGATCTGAGAATGCATACCTCAGCCAAGGCTCTTATCTTCTCACAGTGTGTTAGCAACAATACTCCAAAACTGATGGACAGCCTTTGATGCAATTTTCACCGCAAGTGGCTATAGGCCTACACACAAACCCATTACATTTTGGAGGTGATCCATGACAAACGGAAGGAGCCTTGGCAGAGGTATGCGCTCTATGAGTGCTTTTCTAGTTTGAGAAACTGATTTTCGGGTTTTCATGAGCTGCAAGTCATAACCATCAAAATTAAAAGAAAAAATAAACTTAAAATATATCACTCTGTCTGTAATGAATCTATATAAAATAGGAGTTTCATTTTATGAAATCAATTACTGAAATAAATCAACTTTTTGATGACATTCCAATTTAGTGAGATGCACCTGTAGTCATGTGAAAAAATTAGGACACCCCATTAAATATTCAGTCAGTCTGTCAAGCTGATCAAGTTTGCGGACGACACCACCCTCATCGGGCTCATCTCCAACGGTGACGAGTCCGCCTACAGGAGAGAGGTGGCCCAGCTGGCGTCCTGGTGCAACAACAACAACCTGCAGCTGAACGCTCTGAAGACAGTGGAGATGATTGTGGACTTCAGGAAAGTCACAACCCCTCTGCCCCCCCTCACCCTCACAGGCTCTCCCATCACCACTGCTGATTCCTTCCGCTTCCTAGGCACCACCATCACCAGGGACCTCAAGTGGGAGCTGACCATCAGCTCCCTCATCAAAAAGGCCCAGAACAGGATGTTCTTCCTGCGGCAGCTGAGGAAGCTCAAGCTACCCACCAAGATGTTAGTGCAGTTCTACACAGCCATCATCGAGTCCATCCTCACCACCTCCATAACCGTGTGGTACGCAGGAGCCACTGCCAGGGACAGACTAAGGCTGCAGCGCGTCGTGCGCACTGCTGAGAAGGTGATCGGCTGCAAGCTCCCATCTCTCCAGGATCTGTACATCTCCAGGACCCGGAGGCGTGCTGGCCGGATCATAGCCGATCCTTCACACCCTGGTCACGTACTGTTTGCCCCTCTCCCCTCAGGTAGAAGACTTCGGTCCATTCAGACTAAAACCTCCCGTCACGGGACTTCCGGTTATGGCTGCCACGTGAGAAGGACACGTCTCACTCTGCTCTGCTCCTGGAGAAAAAAAATCGGCAAATAACTCTCTCATTTGGGACAGAACGTATCCCAGCGTTTGGGTGAGGATATGTCGGTGAAGCCTAAGGCTGGAAAACCAGGTAGAGGAAAAAGCGAGCCGCCGAAACAGTCCAAATTAACGGACTTTCAGGTCTGTGACGCAGCAGATAAAGCTCCATATATGGCAGAGGAAGCTAGCAGCGGTGCGGTATCTGCGGGAAACGGCACAGGTGCGGTGCTAGCTGCCATAAGTTCAATGAGAGCAGACTTTTCCCCTAAATTTGATGGGATTATGGCAGCGTTGGAAGGAATGAGAAAGGAATTGGGTGACTGTGTAGAACGAATGGCGCAGGTGGAGCTTCGTGTCTCTAGTGCTGAAGATGACGTCACCTGTCTTCAATTAAAGGTGCGCACTTTGGAAAAAAAAAAAAAATGTCTGGAAGATAATGTCCTGGATTTGGAGTCCCGGTCGAGACGGAACAACTTGAGGCTGGTGGGTCTACCGGAGGAATCCGAAGGTCGGGACTCATGTTCCTTTCTGGAAAAGTGGATTCCGGAGGCGCTGGGCAGCGCGGAGCTGCAATCAGCAGTGGTTCTGGAAAGCGCACACCGTATTGGCCCACGGAGAGATAAGGGACCGCCGAGGACCCTAATTATGAAGTTCCTCAGCAACAGAGACAGGATGAAGATCTTCAACGCTGCACGAGCTAAAGGAGAGATTAAACACCAGGACCAGCAGGTGCGGTTCTACCCAGAGTTGGCCACAGGAATCCAACAATTGAGGAAGCAGTTTGATCCCGTACGTAAAGAGCTGCGCAACCTTGGGATTCGTCATGGTGTAATTTATCTTGCGAGACTGTTGACCACGTATGGGGGCAGAACACACATCTTCAAGACCCCAGAGGAGGCGCAGGAGTTCATCAAGAAGATCCAAGAAGAGACTGGTGGGAGCTAAACATGAACAAAATATAAGGTAGAATATTTAAGCATTTGCACAGGCATCTGACTGACTTGAAGCAAATAGCAAGTTTACAAAATATAGATTGTATTATATATTAAAAAAAACAACAAAAAAACAAAACTATGATGTACAAAGTTGCTAAAAATTTTGGAGTTAAGTTGGAAAACTACAGAGGAGAGTTAATGTTACGTCATTAAAAGCAGTAGAGTTAGGGTGATTGGGAGGATGAAGAAGGAGTGGCTTTGGCTGTTCCTCGTGGGTGTGGAGCGGTCGATGGCTATATCGAGAGACGGAATTTTTCTTTTGATTTTGGGGGGATCGCCACAAATGTGGGAAGGGGGAATTTGTTTGTGTGTAGTTTGTAGGATGAATGTTCAACCACTCATTTTTTTGCTTCTCTGTATGAGCATGTTTACACTGCAAGGTAATCCCAAACTCCCTATTGATCATAAACCAAAGCGTTAATCTTAATTTAACTTCATGGAATTGCAGAGGTCTACAAAATTTAAAAAAAACTTAAACAAGTTATGAATAAAATAAAAGACATGGGTTCAAAAATTGTGTTTTTACAAGAAACTCATCTAATAGAGGAGGATGTAAAAAGAATTAGGAGTAGATGGCAAGGAAGTGTTTTCACCTCATCATTTTCATCCCGAGCCAGGGGAGTTATGACTCTCATACATAAATCAGTCCCATTTCAAGTGAAAAATGTAATTGGAGACAAATTTGGAAGATATGTAATCATTCAAGGATCTTTGCTATTAGAAAATATAAATTTGGTGAACTTATATGGTCCCAATATAGATGATCAAAAGTTCTTTGCTAATTTATTTCTTATCTTATCATCACTTACAGGGCAACATATAATAGCAGAGGATTTTAATTGTACATTGAATCCCGGTATAGATAGATCAACAGGACTGGACTGTACGCACAATGGATGTAGGATGACCATTAATCATTTTATGAAAGAATTGAGATTGCTAGATATATGGAGAGAAATGAAACCACAAGTTAAAGCCTACTCTTGTTATTCCAATACCTACAAGACATTCTCACGTATTGATTATTTTTTGATCTCCACAGAATTAAGGTCCAAGATTCAAAACTGCTTTTATGATAACATCGTGATCTCTGATCATGCACCCTGCTGTCTAATATATGTAGATAAGAAACTGACAAAGGAATCAGGTAGATGGCAATTTCAGCATAAATGGCTTCAGGATGAGGAATTTGTCAAGTACATAGAAAAACAGATAGATGAGTTCTTTGACATCAATACTACACAAACATCAGCATGTGTAAAGTGGGAGGTTTTCAAAGCTTTTATTAGGGGACATATTATTAGTTATACAGGTTCAAAATCTAAGAAGACTCGAGAGGAGAGAGCCCAATTGGAACATAAAATAAAAAGTCTTCAAGAAAAAGTGTATGCAGGAAGTGATCCAAGGTTGGAGAACGAATTACTGATTTTGAGAGCTGAATATGACAAAAAAATCAACAAATAGAGCTGCCTCGAGTCTTCTAAGATTGAAACAATCTTTTTATGAACAAGGTGAAAAATCAGGAAAATTATTGGCATGGCAGATTAAACAATTAGAATTTAAAACACCAATTACCAGTATTATAAGTAACGGACAGGTAGTTATAGATCCTTTAGAAATTAATAGAGCCTTTAGAGATTACTATGAAAAATTATATGATACCAAAACTGAATCTGACTTAACAAAACTAAATGGGTTTTTGAACGAACTATCTATACCGTGTATTCCAAATGAAAACAGGGAGATATTGGAGTCTAAAATTACTCAAGAAGAAGTTGGGCTAGCCATTGATAATATGAAATCAGGAAAAAGTGCAGGACCAGATGGTCTTCCAGTTGACCTTTATAAAAAAATTTAAGAATAAATTAATAAAACCTTTTTTGGAAATGGTTTTAGAAGCATTTCAAAATAGTAATTTACCATCATACAAGAATAATGCCTTAATTATACTGTTGCCAAAACCAGGTAAACCCTCTAATAAATGTGAAAATATGAGACCAATAAGCCTATTAAATGCCGACCTTAAGATAATATGTAAAATTTTAGCAAGACGAATACAAGAAATTTTACCAAATATTATTAATCTAACTAACCTGCACTTATATAGCGCTTTTCTAGTCACAAAGACCACTCAAAGCGCTTTCACTAATGCTAACCCTCTATTCTAATCGAGATCAGAATGGCTTTATAAAGGGAAGACGAGGCTTCCATAATGTAAGAAGACTATTTAATATTATTTATTCTAATAAAGAAGCACCGGATACAGCTCTCCTATCACTGGACGCCGAAAAGGCCTTTGATAGAGTCGAATGGCCCTTTCTTTTTGAAGTCTTACAAAGGTTTGGACTTGGAAATAATTTCATAAAATGGGTTCAGATAATATACAATAATGCTACAGCAGAAATCCTAACAAATAACAATATTTCAAAATCAATAAAAATCAATAGAGGATGTCGACAAGGCTGTCCACTTTCACCTTTACTGTTTACTATGGCAATTGAACCTTTAGCGATGGCGATACGTTTACATTCACAAATATATGGAATTAAAGTTGGACCAACAGAACATAAAATCTCCCTGTACGCCGATGACATAATTTTGTTTATGTTGAATCTTAAAAAATCAATTCCGACCTTGTTGAATTTAATAAAGAATTTTGGGGAAATATAAGGATATAAAATAAATAAAACTAAATCTTCAATATTAATGCTAAATGAGACCCAGAGAAATTACCCAGCCCCTGAGGTAAATCAATTCAACGTTGTAAATCAGTTTAAATATTTAGGAATCCAAATTGTGCCTAAGCTAGAATCAGTCGCCAGTGTCAACTATGAAGCCTTAATGACAGATATCAATGAGTTAATTCAGAGATGGATGTCACTACCAATGTCGATGATCGGGAGAATCAATATACTTAAAAGTAATATTTTACCTAAAATACTTTATTTATTTCAATACACTCCCTTACCACCACCTTTAGATTTATTCTCAAGAATTAAAAAAAAAGTTAGTGGAATTTATATGGAACAACAGGAGGGCTAGATTACGTCTGTCTTTATTATATTTACCATTTGATCGTGGAGGTCTGAAATGTCCAAATTTTATGTTGTATTATTGGTCGGCACAACTGAGGTCTATGACATATTATTTTTCATTAAATGATCTCCCTCACTGGACTGAAATGGAATCATACAATTTACCTTTACCTCTTCCCATATTCATATACTCAGATTCGGCAAAGAAATTACAAAAACAAGTTAAAAATGCATTTGTAAAGCATATGATCAAAATATGGTGTGAAACTAAAAACTATTTAAAAGAACCACACTTATTGTCACAATTTAGCCCAATATGGGGTAATCAATATTTTAAACCAGGGAGAGCGGATGCTGTATTTAAAGTATGGAATTTAAAAGGGATTCAAAAGATTCAAGATTTATATTTGCCATGTGCAGATAAC
This sequence comes from Pholidichthys leucotaenia, assembly GCA_020510985.1. Taxonomy (NCBI): domain Eukaryota; kingdom Metazoa; phylum Chordata; class Actinopteri; order Cichliformes; family Pholidichthyidae; genus Pholidichthys; species Pholidichthys leucotaenia. The sequence continues at coordinate 34,686,925 of CM035845.1, read as the reverse complement.
AATGTCTTTTGAAGAGCTGAGGATCAAATTTAATCTTAATAGAACACATTTTTTTAAATATCTTCAACTTAGAAACTTTATTCGATCAAATCAAAATAAAGCTCTCACTCGACCTATTTATTCATCCTTGGAAAAAATGTTGATGAAAGATAGTAAAAGAAAGGGTATTATTTCAGAGTTTTATAACTCATTGACACTATCCTCAAGTGAAAACTCACAGAAAAGATTAAACTACTGGAAAGAAGATCTGCAAACTGAAATTTCAGAGGAACAATGGGAATTGGCTTGTACAGAAGCTCAAACCAAATCAATAAATGTACGTTTTAAATTGATACATTTTAAATGGTTAATGCGGATGTATGTTACACCGGAGGAGTTAAATAGATATAACAAAAACATACCAGATACGTGCACAAAATGCATGGAAAGTAAAGGAACCCTATTTCATTGTGTATGGGAATGTACAATAATAAGAATGTTTTGGGAAGAGGTGAGGATAACAATTGAATAAATAATCTCAAAACAAATCATATTGAATCCTAAACTGTTATTGTTGGGTCTGTACCCAGAAAAGCATAACTTTAATAAAAGTGAAAGAGCATTCATAGACCTCAGTTTGCTTAATGCCAAAAAATGTATTGCACTACTGTGGAAAAAGACTCATAGACCAGATGTGACTCAGTGGTTAAGACAGATGTTAACAAACCTTCCATTAGAAAGAATAACATACATACTGAAATCAAAGGAAATTGTGTTTGAGAATATATGGAGACCTTTTATTGATTATGTAAAAAATTTAAACATAACTCTTGAAGAAGAAGGTGAATGATGTGTGTGGACCTTGTAAATTCCAAACTGGTGAACATAATATGTATACTTATGTAATGGATTGTCTAGACTAAACAGAGGAGCATTGTTGAAGACTTGATTTTGTTGGTGGTTGTGGGTGTTTTTAGTGCATTTTTTTTGTCGTACTTTAGTGTTAGTGTTTGATTGTTTGTGTCATGTTTGTTAAAAAAAAAAAAAGGTTCAATAAAGATATTGTGGAAAAAAAAAACTCCCGTCACATGAACAGCTTCTTCCCCTCTGCCATCAGACTGCTGAACACTAAGTGACTTATTGACTCTCGTGCACTATGTACAGCAGCTCAACCAGACTCATGTCAATCATCACTGTTTTCTTCTTGCATTACCGACTGCACTATGTGGCACTCCACAATATCTGCTACTCGCTAATATATTTAAAAACTGCTTTGACTAGTATTACTCATTCTTATTCTACACTTTATTGCATGTATAGTTTATTTCTTTTATTTTATCATGTTTAATGTTGCAGCATTGCACCGAGACAAATTCCTAGTTTGTGTACTACATGAACAATGGCAATAAATCTGATCCTGATTCTGATTCTGATTCAGTTCTTTATTAAGAAATGTTTGTATGTTGATGTCTAATCTTGATTTTATCTATCTCCGGAAAAGAAGGCGATTTAATTGCAAGTAAATAACAAAAATTAACCTTGTTTTACTCATTAAACAAAAGATAACAAATATGCGTATTCTAACAGGAAAAAGTTAGGACAACCTACCGCCTAATAGCTAGTGTTACCCCTTTTGGCTGAAATAACTTCAGTGAGACACTTCTTGTAGCCATCTACCAGTCTCTGATGTCGGTCTGAGGAAAGTTTGTCCCACTCCTTAACACAGAATTGTTTCAGCTGTGAGATGCTTGAGGGGTTTCTTGTATGTACAGCCCGTTTTAAGTCACCTCACAGTATCCCAATGGGATTAAGGTCTGGGCTGTGACCCGGCCATTCCAGGACTCTCCATTTCTTAGTTTTTAGCCAGTCCTTGGTGGATTTACTGGTATGTTTTGGGTCATTGTCGTGTCACAGGGTCCAGTTCCACTTCAGCTTTAATTTTTTTACAGATGATCTCACATGGTCCTCAAGCACCCTATGATACACGGTAGAATTCATGGTGGATTCTATGATGGTGAGCTGGCCAGGTCCTGCTGCAGCAAAGCATCCCCAAACCATGACACTTCCACCTCCATGCTTCACAGCTGGTATGAGGTTCTTTTCCTGGAATGCTGTATTTGGTCTACGGCAAACACATCCTCCGTTCCTTTGTCCAAATAATTCAATTTTAGACCCATCTGTCCAAAGAACATTATTCCAGAAGTCCTGGTCTTTTGTCTACATTCTCTCTGTCAAACATCAGTCTGGCCTTCATGTTTCTCTTAGAGAGCAAAGGTTTCCTTCTTGCACACCTCCCATGCAAGTTAAACTTGTGCAGTCTCTTTCCAATTGTAAAGGCATGCACTTTCACATCAACAGTAGCAAGAGCCTGCTGTAGGTCCCATGATGACATTTTAGGGTTTTTGGAGACTTCTTTTAGCATCTTGCAGACTGTTCTGGCATTGAACATGCTTGGACGGCCAAACTTGGGCATGTTGGTAGTTGTTTTGAATGTCTTCCACGTGTAGACAATTTTCTGGACAGCGGAACGGCTGATTTCAAATTGTTTTAAGATCTTTTTAAATCCCTTACCAGACTCATAAGCTGCTACAATCTTCTTTCTGAAGGCCTCAGACAGCTTTTTCAATCTCATCATGGTGTTCACTCTCACTTCAACAGTCAGGAGCGCACCAAACTAAATGTCTGCCTCACCCGTGGAGCCATCAACATTGCAGGCGACACCTCCCACCCCTTACACTCCCTCTTCAGCCCCCTGGCCTCGGGGAAAAGGTACTGGAGCCTCTGGGCCCGTTCCACAAGACTGCTAAACAGCTTTGTTTATCAGGCCATCAGGACCCTGAACTCTGTCCACTCCGCAAACCCCCCCCCCACCCCTGAACCGTAACGCACTCACCCGCACAATAACTACCTCAGCTGTTGGCACAGAAAGACTGGTACACCAACAGTAATACATTTGCTGCTGTATGTCTCTGCACTTTACTGCAACCATTTGCACATATGCCATATCTGCTGCTGTCTGTCATTGCAATATTGATCATGTGCAGTCTTATCTGTCACTGTCTGCACCTACACTGCCGCACTGAATTTGCAACTACGGGTATTACAGCTCTACTTTTCTGTATATAGGATTGCTGGTTTCATCATCATTTATCGTTTATCTTTATTCGCACTATGGGATGTCTGAGTCTATCTTTTGTTGCCATTTGCACAACGGGTAGCATTACTGTACATAGACTGTTGTTGTTTTTCCAGCCTTATTCCTTTCTTTTTTTATATTGTGCATACCACTGAAGAGAGAAATGCCATTTCAATTCTCCTGTATGTCCTGTACGTATAGTAGTACTGACAAATAAAATCTTTGAATCTTTGACTCTTGAATCTTAAATAGGACAAGCCTCCTTCAAAATACTGAGTAATGATGTTCTAATCATGTGCACCTGATGTGATACACCTATGTGTAATTTTAGCCATTTTAAGGGGGAATAAATGTGGGGGTGTCCTAATTTATTCCTTACCAGAAATTGCATGTTTATAGAATTACATTTTACAGAAAAAAATTAAAATGTCTTTTCTTCAGTTTTAATTGTTACCTCCGCCAAGGAGGTTATGTTTTCATCGGCGCTGGTTTGTCTGTCTGTCTGTCTGTCTGTCTGTCTGTCTGTCTGTCTGTTTGTTAGCAAGATAACTCAAAAAGTTATGGACGGATTTTCATGAAATTTTCACAGATTGTCAGAAATGGGGTATCCTACAGATGATTACATTTTGGTGGTGATCCGGATCACCGTCCAGAAGAAAAACGCCATTACGGAAAATGCCATTTTTGTCAATAACTACTGAACCACTAATCCTATCATTGTGAATCCAATTGCTAGTCATATTTTTTCATGGTCAAGGAATCTGAAAACGTACACACAAACACTGTATGGGGGGAACTGTGGCGCTAAACCGCCATTACGGAAAATGCCATTTTCGTCAATAACTACTGAACCACTAATCCTATCATTGTGAATCCAATTGCTAGTCATATGTTTTCATAGTCAAGGAATCTGAAAACGTACACACAAACACTGTATGGGGGGAACTGTGGCGCTTGGTGGAGGTCTGCGCTCTCCGAGTGCTTTTCTAGTTTCATTATATTACTTGAATCTCCCAGTATTGTTAAAATTGATATTAAATATCCCTATGTCCAAATATGTTAAAAAAAAAAAAAAAAAAAACCCCCACAGGCTTTCTTTCATAGGGTGTCCCAATTTTTTCACATGACTGTATGTAACTCTGGTATACATTGTCTCATTTGAACCAAATTCAATACTAGAAAAGCACTCAGAGTGCATACCTCCGCCAAGGCTCCTTCCGTCCCTCATGGATCACCTCCAAAATGTAATGGGTTTGTGCGTAGGCCTAGAGCCACTTCTGGTGAAAACTGCATCAAAGTTCGTCCATTAGTTTTGGAGTATTGTTGCTAACACTCTGTGAGAAGATAAGAGCCTTGGCTGAGGTATGCATTCTCGGCTCATCACCAAAATGTAATGGGTTCCTCTCTAGCCCAAGAACCACCACTGGTGAAAATTTCATCAAACCCATCTAGTAGTTTTTGTGTAATCCTTCTGTACAAATACAAACAAAGCCCTTGGTGGAGGTATGCACTCTCAGATCCTCACCAAAATCTTATCATCTGTTCCCCGTGCCATTACACACCCTTCCTGAAAATTTCATCAAAATCTGATCATTAATTTTTGAGTAATGTTGCTAACAGACAAACCAACACTGGCAAAAACATTACCTCCCCTCTTGGTGGAGGTAATAATGAATATCAGTCCAATTCCAAACCGTTCTATTGAACAATATTTACAGAACTCTACAGTGCCACCTATATGAGATAAAAAAAAGTTTTGCCTCAGAAAGTTTTGAGTTATCTTGTTTCATTAATACCTCAGAAATGCTTTTTCCAATTGGCACCAAGACAGGTATGATGTATAATAGTATGGCTCTGAACAATAGTGCCCTCTCCTGGAAACATGAAGTTTTGGTGATTTAGTAACTCAGAAACACACTATGATTTGCACCAAACCAGATGTGATGGACAACAGACTGCCTCTCACATATTCTATGTATTAATATTCAAAATTAGAAAGAATGCACTCTCCAGGATACATGCAAAGTTGCAATTTTCACCCCTTACATTTAAATAAGGACGTCCTAGGTTTTTAGTCTGATTGAGATCTTTTTCAGTCACTTACACAGAAATGGGCAATGGATGAACCCATTAGATAGATCTTGGAGGCTACCAGAGAGTGCACACCTCCACCAAGCCCCTATCGTCTCGTAATGTTTTAGCAGGATTACGCAAAAACTGCTGGATGGATTTTGATGAAATTTTCACCAGAGGTGGCCTGTGGGCTATGGATAAGCCCACTGAATTTTGGAGGTAATCCATGAATGTATACCTCTGTCAAAGCCCTATCTCAAAACATATGGCTGGACAGACAGAGGTAAGTGGGAAGCATGATATCTAGTGGTTAGCACTACTGCCTCACACTAAGAAGGTCGTGGGTTCAAATCCACCAGCCAGCAGGGCCTCTCTGTGTGGAGTTTGCATGTCCTCCCCATGTTTCCATGGGTTTATTCCGGGTGCTCCAGTTTCCTCCCACATTCCAAAAACATGCAAGTTAGGTCAATTGGAGACTTTTAAAGTGGCCCTGGATGTGAATGTGTGTGTGAAGGGTGAAGGGATTGGTGCTGCACCAAGGCTGCCTCATCCAGGTGGATGCCCTGAATTTCCCACTGGGATTAAATAACTAGCTAACGACCTTTGAGCTAACTTTGTACAGAGAGATGGACGGAGGGATGGAGGGACGAATGGACAAATTGAGGGAGGAACGGATGCAACCTTGGCAGAGGAATATGCTCTCTGAGTGTCCTCTACTTATAGAACGTCACCTACTGGGGAGAGGACACTAGTCAACAACAAATTTATTGTCTAAGTTTTTTTTAGCTCATTTAGGACAATTTTGATGTGCTGAATCCAAAAATCACATTGGTTTTGCTCAATCAGGTCAACTTTTTGAACTATGGCCACATGGTTTTTTTTTACGTTTTTGTTTACATGTACGGGTATTTTCACTTTATATGATGCAAAATTCAATTTTTATTTCTTGAAATTCTCTGAATTTATAACAATGATGATGTAACATTCAATTTACATGTACTTACCTTTATCAGTGTCTACTATTCAATTTACAGTACAACTGTACAACTGCTGTACAACTGCTTACAACTTGGCATAAAAACCTGACCTGATCGAGAGAAACGGATGTCGTTTTCAGATTCAGCGGTGCAAAATTGTCTTAAATCAGTTGAAAAAAACACAGCTTACAAAAAAATTATTTTGTTATGTTGTGTTATGTGACATCCTTTATTATTAATTGTTCCAATAAATTTTGCTGAACTGAACTGAAGATAATGTGAGTGAACACACTGTGTAATGTAATAGGGCTGAGGCCGTGGAAGACCTAGGATACCTAGTATGCTGAATTTTTTCAGGCTACAAGTACTGGATCAGTTTTATATCATACTGGCAGGTATCCAGTTTTAAAACATCAGATCAGTTCAAGAAGAAGATCAAGAAGATGATCAGATCAGGCATTTAAAAATCTGGATCATTCCATCGCGAATCACAAACTCGGAGAACATGCCTACAGATTATGCATTAACTTTTTTTTTTTTTATTTAAAATTTTTTTTTCAGTTAATGGATGAACAGAGACTGTGTATGTAACATTTTTTTTTACGTTCAGGAGGATTTACGTTTGTCAGCATCTCACCATTTTCCCCCAGAAGCCACTTTAACACCTGCCATGTGTCCACCTCCTCACCTCATGTGGGACTTGATGTCCAGCAGCTCCAGAGCTATGACCCGTGGCTCGCCGGCAACGTTCTGCAGGATTTTGAGCCGCGGCCCACAGTGTTTGTAAAACTCAGTGCAGATGTTCAACAGGGACTCCCGAGGTCGGCGGAACTCCTCCCGGGCGAAGCGCTCGTCCAGCTCTTCCCTTGGCATGCCCTGACCCTCCTCCAGCAGATGGAGGTTGTCCCTAGGAATGCAATGCCAAATTCTTTGTTTGAATGAAACAAGGTGAAAAACTGTATTTCATGTTCCAGTTCTGACCTGGTGTTGACCCCTCCGGACATGGCATGGTTGGCCGTGGTGCCGCCTTTGTGTCCCTGATCGCAGCGAGACATCTGAGGGGCTGTCATGGGCCTGTGAAGGAGATTAGTGAATCAGATTATGGCAACTGAAAGCAGATGTTAAACTTCTAACGTGAGTTTACTGTGTTATCACTGGTGAGTGGTAAACCTTGTGAGGGCCTCGGAGCTGTAGAGGAGCGCCTGCAGAGATGTAGCCAGAGCAGCAATAGCAGCAATCTCATCCCTGGCAGCTGAGGCAGACTCCATAGTAACCGTGTTGCTCTTCAGTTTCTGGAGGTAACAAGGGACCAATGCCTCCAACACCATCAGCATCTGGAGACTGGAGAATAAAGCTTCAAATTTTCAGTTATAAGTGAATAATTAAATGTCTATAGGAAAAATTCTTGCTTAGTTTGGAGTTGTAAAATTATAGCATGTGTAGAGCAACAGAAGCCCTATTTAACAGTTACTGTATTAAATTTAAAGTTTTACATAGGGTTCATTATTCTAAATCAAGACTGTCTGCCAATTACCCAGAAATAGAAGACAAATGTGCACGTTGTTCAAGTTCAGGTTGTCATTTAAGTCATATGTATTTTCCTGCCCGAGGTTACACAATTTTTGGTCTGGTTATTTTAATATAATGTCCTCTGTAATGGGGTTACGCTTGCAGCCATGTCTGCTGATTGCCATATTTGGGACCCCAGCTGAGTTGAACCAACTCAGTTCCACACAGAGAGAGATTGTTGCCTTTACATCCTTGCTTGCCAGACGTCGTCTCCTCCTACAATGGAAGTCTCCTAACCCTCCACCTGTATCTCAGTGGATTAAGGACACCATGTTTATTCTTAAACTGGAAAAAAAAATAAGTACACTATGAGGGGGTATACTGACAGATTCTTCCAGAAGTGGCAGTTGCTTCTGGCATTTTTTTTACTGATCTGAAAGCCCTGCCAGGTTGAGTGTTGTGAGAATCCATGAACATTCTATGTGTATGTGTTGAGCCAGGGTGGGGTGGGGTGGGGGGTTGTTCTCTGTTGATTTGTTCTTTTTTTTTAATTAATATTGTAATTCAATAAAGATATCTGGAAAAAATGGCATGCCCAAAATTAATTGCGTATATATCGGCAACTACAAGGTTTATTTGTATTCCAGTCTTGATATCATAATAAAGGTAACACTTGTGAGATTATTTCAGCGGTGTAATAATTAGTGTACGTGCTACTGGGTCATAGTAAATGAAGATGGCACACTGCAAAAAATGAAAATGTTTCATGTTTGCCTGAAAATTTTAAAACTCTAATAATCAATATCCTTGCAACCCCTCCATGGACTGCTACCTTATCGTGGTGGAGGGGTTTAAGTGCCTGAATGATCCCAGGAGCTACACTATGTTGTCCGGGGCAACTTGCCCCCGGTAGTGTTTCCCAAGGCAAACTGGTCCTGGATGAAGGGCTAGGCTAACAGCGGCCCAGTGGATCTCCTTGAAAAAGGTTACATCAAGGACTCATCCATCTTCTACCACTTATCCAGGTTATCCGGGTCGAGGAGGCATGAGTCCAAGCAGAGTAGCCCAGACTTCCACCTGGTTCACAGAGCACCACGATCCCTCCTGCAGGTGGTGAGCCCAGTGGAGGGTGGACCCATGTGCCTCCTTTGAATATACTGGGTCCTTGACGTAACATTTTTCATAGAGAGCCAAAACAAAGGTAATACAAAATTTAATGCCGTTATTTTCTGTTCTTTGGTTGCTGGCTCAGTGAATGTTGGTCACAGAGTGATAAAACTTGGTTTGTTGTAATCTGCCAAGTCTCTTGGTTTCAGTTGATGTGTTGTCTGTGGTTGTGCAGCAGCAGCTCGAATGCTGAGACAAATGTTTTGGATATGCCACATTAGTGTGACTTTGCTGTTTGAACATTTGGTTGCTTGGCAGTTGAACTGTGTCTTTTTAATGTAGAAATTCCATGACATTCTTATATGGCTACAGGGTATCATCTCCTAATATGATGTCATTTATGAGCGGTGACGTCGGGGGCTCTTGGCTTTACTTTCCCCAAGTCTGCGTACTCATGTACTGTCCTTTTATGAACTTGTGGTAGGCTAAATAAATGTTTGAATGAATTTAGTATGAAGTAACAGTACTTTGTGACAGTGAATAATGGAGCAATGATCAGCTGATATTCAGGTTTCTTCTCTCCGGTCTCCCTATCAAAGAACAGCTGCAGCCACCGCACCAGCTCCATCTAAAGCTCAGTTCTCACTCCTATACTTTTAAAAAGGTCTTGGTACCTATAGATAACCCATTTTTTTCACCAAATGAAAAAAATCATAAAAGGAAAAAAATAGTATTTCTTATCTTGTTTCAAAGCTTAGAACGATACCACCACCAAAACTCATCGTTTCATTTCAAATAAAACACTGAAAAACCAATCAAATCTAATAATTCTGTTATTAAGTCTTTCACTGTAATGTGCTTAAACAATTTCTGACCCCACTATGGTCAGGAGATGGTGATCAATTTTTTTTTTAGATGATTATCTTGTGACTTGCAGACAGCAGCCTTTTTTATATTTCCAGATGCAACTCCTGGCAGAAGCTCTGGAATCACCATTATTGGAGGATGTTCATTCAATTGTTTAGGTTTGTAAAACAAATAAATAAAGTAATCACAGACGTGTCACAATATTTTTATTCGTGCTGCCAACTTTCTGGCTTCTGGATTAATCATCTTGTGATTTCCAGACAGCATGCTACTTGAACAAGTTAATTTCTTACTTGAAAATTTTTTTTATATTCCCAGACAGATACACTGACAATGGTTACTTCTTTTCCTTTGATTTAATCACTGGTTATTTCTTAACTACACAAATCTTTAATGTTTAATTGTGATACATTTATGATTATCTTAATATAATGATGCATGTCTCTGTTCTTTGCTAAATGCTGAAATTTCTTTTGCCTATCTTACCGACAGGATCATTCTGGAAGAGTGCCACAAAATACCCCTGAAGAATTAATGAATACCTAAAAACATTTTTAATCTTCTTTTTAGAGCAGCAGTTATCCTTTCAAATGTGTTATTCATAAACAAACAAACAAGAAACAAACAAACAAAGCTGGACTTTAAAACATCTCTTGTTTCTAAGCATAATTTATTTTTCCTGAGATTGGGATTTGTAGCAACCAAAAATATATTTATCTGGTTGTTGATGATATATGCATCTTGAATGCAACATTCTCATTTTTTTAATTAACCCTTATGTGTTGTTTATGAGTTCATTACTAAGCCAAGGTCTGATGGACCCACCACAATATTTAAGTTTATACATCAATACAGACATAATTTATGCAAAAAAATCATATACTGTACAAACTTTATCCCAAGTACAAGCACTAATCACAGGATATGTGTTTAATATTTACCCTTTACCTCTGCTAGGCCATATTTATAAATCTTATGAAATGAGAATTTTCCACCTTTAATTTAAAATAGGTTTTTACTCCTTATTCATGTTTGAAAAACTGAACTATTATTTACTGTATATCCATCCATCCATCTTCTACCTCTTATCTGGGTGCTCTTGTCATGGGGGCAGCAGTCCAAGCAGAGAAGTCCAGACTGTTGCCTAATTCACACAGCGCCATGATCCCCATGAGCTCTCCTGCGGGTGGTGAGCCCACTGGAGGGCAGACCCATGTGCCTCCTTTGGGTACAGTGGATCTTTGCTCGAACATCTTCCTGGGGATCCACTGAACAGCTCTTAGTCTGACCCTTTTGACCAATTTGTCTTGGAAGGCCCTACCAGGGGCAAATTCCCCCTGACAACTCCTGGGATCATCAGGGCATGCAAACCCCACCAACCACAGTATGGTGGCAATCCACAGTGAGGTGTGACTAGTTTATTTTTTACAAAATTAAGTAACTGAATGAACATCATCTAAGAGTGGTGATTCCAGAATTGTATTTTTTTTTTTTTTTTGCCAAGAGTTGTATCTGGAAATATAAAATATGACTGCTATCTTCAAATCACAAGATAATAATTATAATCTAAAAAAAGATGACTATCTGCTGACCATAGTGGGAACAGGAATTAAGGTAGATAGATAGACAGACAGACAAGACAGACACACGTGCTTTATTGATCCTAGCAGAAAATCAGAGCAATATAGAACTGCTTTAGCTCAAGTAGGTTCATGTTGTCTTCTTTCAATTATTTACCTTTTGTTCTTATTAAAGACAAAAATAGAAAGGAGATGTTTTTACCTTCTTTACATGTTTCGACTGATCACTGCAGCCTTTGTCAGAAGAGTCAGCTGATTGCTGCGAGGTGTCATTTTATCAGCTGACTTTTGTAGGCGGGGCCAGCCCAGCAGACCTGTCAGATCCACTGAGCCGGCCCCGCTTTCCGCTGTCCGATGGTCTCTGGAGAATGTGGTCCCAGGTGTGGGAAAGCATAAAGGCCCCTTCATCCCGGTTCATGCTATCTTTTCCCCGCTTCCTGATTTCTATGGCGTCCTTGATCCAGCATTTGTGTCTGTTGCTCTCTGATCCAATCATTTTTGTGTTGTCCCAGTCCATGATGTGATTATTTCTTTTGCAGTGATCTGATATTGCTGATTTTAATATTTCCTTGTTCCGCCTTTTCTTTTTGTGATCTTGTGAGTTGTCCTTGTGTTTCCTTCTCACATTCCTTCTGGTGTTCTTTTTTCCTTGTGGTGAATGATCTTCCGGTTTCTCCAATGTAGGTTTTGTTGCATGATCTACATGATATTTCATATATTACACTGCATTTTTTGTCTTGTTCTATTTTGTCCTTGGGGTGCACCTGTCTTAATTTTTTGTGTGGTTTTACTGCGGTGTTTGTTTTGTATTTTTTCATGATCCTTTGAATTGGTTCTGTTATCCCTCAGCTGTATGGTATAGTTATGGTGTCCTTGTTTTTGATTTCGGCTTTTGTTCTGTGTCTTGTTTCCTGTTTGTTTTCTTTGTTTTTGACTTGCTGTTTACCTTTGTTTATGGCCCATACTGGATATTGGTAGCGTATGAGTGCATGTTTTATGTGGTTTCCCTCTTCCTGTCTGTCTTCTTGGTCTGTGATGATGGTGGCCCGTTCATATAATGTCCTGACACACTGTTTGTGTGCTGTGGGGTGTTCTGATGTCCATAGTAGGTATTGATCCGTGTGGGTTGGTTTCCTGTAGACTGTGATTTTTATACTGCCGTCATCGTTATGGTGGATTTTCATGTCCAGAAAGGCTATGGTGCCATTTTCTTCCTCTTCGTGTGTGAATTTTGTATTCCCAGTGCTGTCCGTGCTATTCAGATGGTCAGTGAGTTCTTGTGTGTGTCCTTTCCTTATTTTCTCCAAAATGTCATCCACATATCTCTTCCATAGGGTGGGTTTACATTGTGTGGGTGCTGTGTTGATGGTTTTGTTTTCCAGATCCTCCATGAAAAAACTGCTCATGATGGCTGATAGTGGGTCTCCCATTGCAAATCCTTCTTTTTGTCTGTAAATTTTTTCTCTGTATTGAAAATAGGTGGATTTTGCAACAGATTGTAATAGTTCAGATATATCGTCAACTGTGAAATTGGTGCGTCTTTTTAGGGTTGTCATTTCTGAGGCGTTCTTGCACTATGTGTAGTGTGACATCAACAGGGGTCTTTGTGAATAATGAAATGACATCATGTGAAATGAGGATCTCGTCTGATTCTATTTTCATATTTTTGAGTTGTTGTTCCAGCTCTTTTGAGTTTTTGCAGTGGTATTCTGATAGTCCAAGGAGGTTTGGTTTGGGGTGCCAGGGAGAGGTAGTACCTTTGGCAAGGGGGGCACGCCATGTCCTTTCCAGAGCAGCTCGCCTGCCACTGGTCCTCACCTGACACTCAACTTTCACCTGTGGCTCCTCGAAGCTGTCGCATGCAACAGTGGCCACCCCCCGGACAACAGCTTTGGCGAGCCGGCTGAGCCAGGTGAAGGTAGCTGACGGGTCTGAAACCCTCAGTGAGTTAGGCTTGGGCCGTGTCAGCCCTATTGCACGCGAAGACTGACTCCCGGCGGAATGAGCGGAAGAGATCACCTGAGATCCAATGGTTGTGAAGGCGGTGGCAGCAAGTGTCATGGAGTGCCTAGAGCTGGACATGGCACCGATAGAAGTCCTGGTCATCCACTGCAGCCTGGCAGCCTCCCGTCGCAATGGTTCCCCGTGCCACTGGATCAAGACTCCCCAGGCCGAGAGAGTGGGATTGCCCCTGTGCAACGGTCTTCTCACTATAAAGCCTTCACGCACAGGTCCCTTTTGCAACTCACACCCCTCAAGTCCTGCGGCGATGGGCGCGTGGCGAAGCAACAGGTGGAGCTGATCACTGGCAGTTGTAGTCACAAACCTGCATGCAGGCGGTCCATGGGCAAGTGGTCGTTCTTCTCCTGAATCCAAGGGCAACAGGACAGTTCGGCAGCACCTGTGGGCGACTGGGCAGCCTCTTTAGGACAGCACTGCCCACCCTCACACGAGGGAGGTGCCCCAGACAAATGCTTGCCCTCTTAGCGTCTGGTCAGCTTACCGCGGCTGACAGACTCATCCTCACAGCGGTCGAACAATACAAAAGAAGGAAAAACTCAAAGAGGTTCATTTTGGGAGCCTGGAATGTCCGAACACTTCTGGATAGAGCCGGTACATTGAGACCGGAGAGAAGAACGGCGCTCGTTGCAAAAGAGCTCCAGTGATACCGGATAGACATTGCCGCACTCAGCGAAACCCACCTTGCTGATGAAGAGTCCCTGAAAGAAGAGGGAGGTGGGTACACCTTCTTCTGGAAAGGAAAGCCGCAAGCTGAGGATAGGATACATGGTGTTGGATTTGCCATTAGAACAGCACTGCTGAAGAACATACCAGCCCTGCCAGTTGGAATCAGCAAGCGTCTCATGAAATTGCGCATTCCTCTCAGCAAGTCCAGATACCTCACAGTCATCAGTGCATACGCTCCTACGCTCACCTGCCCAGACGAAGACAAAGAGCAGTTCTATGAACACTTTGACCAGGTCATCAGGTCAACCTCACAGAGTGACAAACTTGTTGTGCTCGGCAATTTCAACGCTAGAATAGGAAAGGACCCCAGCAACTGGGAAGGCATTCTGGGCAGACACGGAGTAGGCAAGATCAACGACAACGGCCTGTTCCTCCTCAGCAAGTGTGCAGAACACAGCCTTTGCATCACTAACACCTTGTTCAGGATGGCAGACAAGTACAAGACCACCTGGATGCACCCGAGGTCAAAACACTGGCACATGATCGATTTTGTCATTGTACGCCAATGTGACATCAGGGATATCCGAGTGACCCGTGCCATGAGAGGTGCTGAATGCTGGACTGATCACAGGCTGGTCAGGGCTGTAATGACACTGCACATCGCTCCGCCTCACAGAAATCGACCCAAGACTGTCAGGGCCTCCTACAATGTCACCAGACTGAAGAATCCAATCTGTCTGACAGAGTTCCAAGAAGCACTTGACGAAAAACTCCAAAATGGTCTGACCTCCGAAAGCAGCTCCGAGAAATGGTCCTCCTTCAAAGATACCACCGCTGAGACTGCAAAGGAAGTGCTCGGAGCCAGAATTAGAACCCATGAAGACTGGTTTGACGAAAACGATGACAAGATCAGAGAAGCCCTCCATACTAAGAACAAGGCTGTTCTTAGTATGGTTCTTAGTACCGTGCAAACCACTGCGCACCATGGGCTGCACGGTGGCGCAGTGGTTTAGCACTGCGGCAGCACAGTTTTACCCTCGGCCGGGGGACCGCGGGGATCATGAGATCGTGGGTTCGATCCCAGCCCCCGACCAACAGTGAGCTGTGTGGAGTTTGCATGTTCTCCCCGTGTTGCGCGGGTTTACTCCGGGATTTCTCCGGTTTCCTCCCGCACACCAAAAACATGTAGGTTTAGGGCGCTCGCGCACGCAGCGACCAGCAGCCGGTGGCTTGTCACCAGACTGCAAACCGAGTCTACCTACGGGTACAAATAAGTAACAAAAAAAAAAAAAAAAAAAAAAAAAAAAAAGGCTTACATCGAGTGGCAGAATGAATCGTCCTCCGTCTCCAAGCGTGAAAGATTCAAAACTCTGCAGGCAAAAGTCCAGTCCGACCTTCGACTGATGCAGGACCAGTGGTGGCAGGATAAAGCGGCCGAAGTCCAGCACTACGTGGATACCCACAATTCCAAGAAATTCTTCAGTGCTCTGAAGACAGTCTTTGGCCCCTCCGCATCAGGCTGCTCCCCATTGCTGTCCTCGGACGGTTCGACCCTGATTAAAGACCAAGAGGGCCTGATCAAGCGCTGGGAAGAGCACTTCAGTAATCTGCTTAACCGACCCTCATCAGTTGACGCAGACGCACTGAACCAGAACCCCCAGCAGCTAATGCAAGACTCGCTCGCAGAACCCCCGTCCATAGATGAAATTAAGAAGGCGATCCTTCAGACGAACTCGGGCAGAGCATCGGGAAAGGATGGCATTCCTGCCAAGATCTACAAGGTGGCAGGCCTCAACACCCTCCAAGCCTTTCATGGTGTCCTGCTGAGTATCTGGGAAGAGAAGGAGATGCCTGATGACTTCTGTGATGCCCCGATTGTCTCCATCTACAAGAACAAGGGAAGCAAATCCAACTGTGGCAACTACAGGGGCATCTCCCTCCTCTCTATCGCAGGGAAGATCTTTGCCAGAGTCATACTCAACAGACTTATCACAGTATCAGAGCAGAATCTCTCAGAGGCACAATGCGGCTTCAGGCCTGGCAGAAGTACTGTTGATATGATTTTTGCCATGAGACAACTCCAAGAGAAGTGCATTGAACAAAACATGCCCCTATTCTCTGTCTTCATAGATCTGACCAAGGCTTTTGACACGGTCAATAGAGAGGCCCTCTGGACAGTCTTAGAGCGTATCGGATGCCCCCCAAAGTTTATATCGATGATCAGGCTTTTCCACGACGGTATGACTGGCCAGGTCATCTCTAGCGGGAATGTGTTGGAAGCCTTTGCAATCAGCAACGGTGTGAAGCAGGGCTGCGTCCTAGCTCCAGTCCTATTTAACGTGTTCTTCACCTGCATATTGTCCCATGCCGTCCGAGACCTGGTGAAGGGGGTCTATATTCGCTACCGTTTGGATGGCTCCCTCTTCGACCTGCGTCGTCTCACTGCCAAGACAAAGAGCCTGCAAACCCTCCTCCAAGAAGTCCTCTTTGCTGATGACTGCGCCCTTGTGGCCCACGCAGAATTCGACCTGCAGATGATGTTAGACCGCTTCTCTGAAGCTTCAAAGCTCTTCGGCCTGACTGTCAGCCTCGGCAAGACGGAGGTGCTTCACCAACCTGCACCAAACACTCATCCACCTGCACCCAACATTGTCATCGACGACACACCACTTGCCAATGTCGAACATTTCAAGTCCCTGGGAAGCACCATTTCCTGTGATGGCTCCCTGGACAAAGAAATCGCCTCTAGAATCAGCAAGGCTAGCCAGGTACTGGGCAGACTCCGCACCCGAGTGTTCAACCAACACAGCATCCGGTTATCAACGAAACTGAAAGTTTACAATGCTGTGGTACTCCCCTCCCTCCTCTACGGTTGTGAAACATGGACGCTGTATCGCAGACACATCAAAAAGCTGGAGTACTTCCACATGCGAGCTCTCCGTTCCATACTCGGAATCAGCTGGCAAGACCACATCACCAACCTGGAGGTCCTGGAGCGTGCCAACTCCACGAGCATTGAGGCCATGCTCATTAAGGCTCAACTTCGATGGGTGGGGCATGTCATCCGAATGGAGGAGTTTAGGATGCCAAGACGCCTGATGTATGGTGAGCTCCAGCTCAGCAAGAGAAACCGAGGCCGCCCAAAGCTGCGATACAAAGATACTGTGAAAGCAAACATCCAGTGGTGTCACGTCAAGCCGAAGGAACTGGAGGAGCGTGCAATGGACAGACCAGAATGGAGAGCCTCAATCCACAAAGCTGCTGCCAGCTACGAAGAAGCACAACGCCAGAAACTCACTGATGCCAGAGAAAAGCGGCACAGAGCTGCATCAGCAGTGATTCCAACAACGGACTTCCAATGCCCCCACTGTTCAAGACTCTGCACAACCAGGCTAGGACTGCAGAGCCACCTTCGCGTGCATCGATGAGCTGCAGAATGCAAACGTCATCATCAGATCCGATGGACAACCACGATGTAACTGATCCAATACTGTCTATTATTGGCTGCAGTGGGATATCCTTCTTATATATTTTTGGGGTTCCGTAGATCTGGGGGGTGATGCTGGCTGTGGGTATCGGGTGATCGTATGCGTCCTTTGTGATTTTTTTGCTTTCTAATAGGGGTTTAAGAAGGGCTTTTAGCACTTTTTTCTTTTCTTCTGTGGGGTTTGTTTTTATGATTTCATATGTGCTGTTGTCTGCCAACATGGTTTCCATCTGTTTTTCATATGTTTCTGTGTCCAATATATAGCAATATGTGTGATTAATAATTATGATCAGGTATAAAAATTATTTAATTTGTATTAACGTATCAGGACCTGAGATGAACTCTGGGTCTATACACACAGAAAAAGTTAATAAACACTCGTGGGGCACCAGCTCCTCTAGGGAGCACTATAATCCGTAATTTCACTTTATACCTATTTAATCACTCAATAAATTAATTAATAATCAGTCTCAAAATTTTAGTGAATTCAATACTGGGGGCTTTGAAACCAGACTCAGAATGAAATAAATTCCAAACAACTTCTCTAATTTTCACATATTTATTAAAGAAATGATGATTAAAGGACATTGAAATGAGTTTCATTAAACATTAAATTAAACTTGTAAATGATAGAGTAACAATGTGAACATTTGCAAAACCAGGGTGAAAATGTAAGCTGAATTTAGATCAGTTTGAAGGTAGCAGATTATGGAAAACTGAACGCCAATTTATGGGGAAAATTAAACTAATTATATGGAAAATTCTGGATTACTCTTAAGAAAATGAAAACGGAATTTTAAGGAAAAGAAGAGTTATGTTAATTGCTCTTTAATTTTGTATCTGAGCAGATATTGACTTATTCTCAAATCTCAGACATTTTATTCAGCAGATGGATAAGGAATGCAGCTCACGTGATCCAGATTGGTGAAGATTCTTCTGCGTCGTCGTCTCCTCGAAGTTTAATGTAGATAGCGCCAAAAGCCGGAATATTTGTCCAGCAAATATTTGGTTGTCACAAGATGAGATTGTCGATGTTTGATCCCAATGGCTGAAGTCCAGCCAAAGCATCTTCTTTTTCGTGGAGTGTTGATTTCTTCAGCTGAGCGTCGTGGATCAACGACTTCTCATGAGGGAATTCAAGAATAATTACAAAATCTGATCCAATAGCAAAATTAAAAGATTTTTGGACTTTGTGGAGATGAAATTAGCTTCTAGTGTGTAAGTGGTCAATAAAAATTATAAACATAAAGTCAAAATTACAATAATTACAATTGGTGAGTTTAAAGAAAGTTTAACAGGAGAAAGTTATAAAAATAAATGTCTAGAAATGGAGTTTGACTCCAAATTTAGGATTTGAGCTCAGGAAAAAAAAAAGGATTAATTCCTAGACGTTTTTAAAGAAAAACAAGAAAACACGTGAGAGAAATGTCCTTTGTTCTTCCGTGGTGAAGAGATCACAAGTCTTTGTTCTCCCGAAAATGCTCTGCTGTGAAGTGATGAGAAGCAGGAGAAGAAGCAAAAGAGGAAGAAGTGGAAGAAGTGAGGGGTTTCCCTCCTTTTATAACTCCAGTCGAGTTTTCGCGGGCTTCCGGGGGTTGGCAAAAGCTCAGCCAATAGTTTTCCTTCATGGGTGGGTTTTATGAACTTTAGTCCAATGAACAAACAGGCTTTTGTCTGTAGCAACCAATAACCTTGAGAGAGCCATTGTCAAGCAGAGATTGGCCGCGATCGGTCACATGATTTGAGAGACGTTTTGGCAAATCTTAATACACACATCTTAAAACTGAACATTTGAATGAATGAATTAACATTCATTTAAACATTTTAACATGCACATATTTAAAATCAAGGATTAATATATTTCAAACCCATTATTGATTGTCCACATTAAACATCAAGAGTCCATTTGCTTTTCCATGATATCCTGAAAAAGAGAATGTTGAAAATTGAGTCTTGTAACAAGAATTGTAGTCAAATAGTTCACTGGTTAAATCCAGCATGTCCTAGAATTGTCAGTAAAGGGCAATGTTGAGCTGTGGATATTTTGTAGTGACCATATGAGGTACTCCACAGAGGTCTGTTCCTTTGTCCACATTTTATTGGGCCCAAAAAGGTTCAGGAGGAATTCCTGAGACTGGTTTAACAAAGGAACGTTAGTTCAGCTGTGGTCCTGGGATGAAAGCAGTTCTTGACTGTCCTTTTCCTGGGTGAAACAATGTCTTTAAGCTGAAGAATAATTTTATTGATGAGCCAAAGTGAGATGATGCTACTATTACTACCATCTTTCTGCCTTTATCTGATGGGAGGATTGTGATTGTTTTATCTTCCTTGAGTGAGTTTAATGCTTTTTCTTCTTCTTTTGTAACGTTGCTTTGCGGTAACTTGGCCGTTTTGAGGATTCCTGCGACTGTGTTTCGGAGTGTTTCTTTTTCCCCTTGGTCCTGGATTTTTTTCACATGTAAGTTCTGTTGCGAGGATGCATTCTTCATGGGGTATTTTGGCTGGTGTGATGGCCACTGCTCAGCACTTTTTTCTCTGTGTCCGTGAGTGTGCATTTTGATAGGTTTTTGACCCATTTAGCGTTCATTTCCGTGTGTGTTTGTCTTCATCCGTTCTTCCTTTCTGTGAGTTTTTTTAGTTTCTTTAAATGGCAGTTTTTCGTTATGTTGAATTCCTGTTTGTGTGCGTGTTTTAATTGAGCTTCTATCTCCTCCTGCGTTTCCTGGTCGGTCGGGTAGCGTTTCTTGAAAATGTCCATTTCCTTCTTGATCTGGTTGTTGATTCTGTCCACTTTGTTTGTCGTCATTCTTATCCGTTCTTTGATCAGGTCTTTCCATGCTTTACTGATAATTTTCTCTGTGTTTTTGGTTGGGATTGGATTTTTTATGTTGAGGCTTGCTGGTGTGACATCCTCATCTCTGCAACAGAGGTTAAATTTCAGGTGGTTTCTGTAGCGTGCCTGTGTTTCTTCCAATTTCTCCAGCCGTTGGAAATCTTTGATGCAATTTTGTCCATAACTTCCACATAATACCTCAAGTAGGTTCATTTTGTCATCTTTTAATTATTTACCTTTTGTTCTTATTAAAGACAAAAATAGAAAGGAGATGTTTTTACCTTCTTTACATGTTTCGACTGTTCACTGCAGCCTTCGTCAGAAGTGTCAGCTGATTGCTGCGAGGTGTCATTTTATCAGCTGACTTTCGTAGGCGGGGCCAGCCCAGCAGACCTGTCAGATCCACCGAGCTGGCCCCTCTCTTTAAGTTTTTCTTATCATGTAGATCATGTAACAAAACCTACATTGGAGAAACCGGAAGATCATTCACCACAAGGAAAAAAGAACACCAGAAGGAATGTGAGAAGGAAACACAAGGACGACTCACAAGATCACAAAAAGAAAAGGCGGAACAAAAACATTAAAATCAGCAATATCAGATCACTGCAAAAGAAATAATCACATCATGGACTGGGACAACGCAAAAATTATTGGATCGGAGAGCAACAGACAAAAACGCTGGATCAAGGAGGCCATAGAAATCAGGAAGTGGGGAAAAAATAGCATGAACCGGGATGAGGGGGCCTTTATGCTTTCCCACACCTGGGACCACATTCTCCAGAGACCATCAGATGGTGGAAAGTGGGGCCGGCTTGGTGGATCTGACAGGCCTGCTGGGCTGGCCCCGCCTACGAATGTCAGCTGATAAAGTGACACCTCGCAGCAATCAGCTGACACTTCTGATGAAGGCTGCAGTAAACAGTCGAAACATGTAAAGAAAGTAAAAACATCTTCTTTCTGGTTTTGTCTTTAATAAGAATAAAAGGTAAATAGAACTGCTTTAGTGTTAGCGATGGCTACTTCAGCTTCACGTTAAGGATTTTTAAAAAACCATCAACCACTAGTGTATCTCAGTAACTTACTGTATAATATCAGATTTAATAACAAATATAACTACAATTATTTGAATTTTATATATAAAAAAAGACTTGAAATATTTCACTGTGTGTGTATTGAACTTAAGGATATGGCTGTATCCCCGGTTCTTCGAGTAGTATGAGTGAGATGTCTCACTATGGGATACGCCCCTCCTACGTATACCTCAGAAGCTTTTATCTCATTACACCAATTCTGATTGGCAGATGACTGTGATGCCACGCCTCGTATAATCACCTCTTATAAGAAGCCCATGCTAGACAAGCACCTCTTCTCACTTCACCCAGCAAGAAAGGTTGTCCGGTGAGACATCTCATCATACTACTCGAAGAACCATGTATACAGTCATATCCTTAAGTTCTTCTTCATAGTACTCGTTTCAATGTCTCACTTTGGGATATGGAGACTCCCGTTGAAGTAGAAATATATTGACATTACTGCTGGTGTGATGTTTTATTCTGTTTCTATGCCAGAACACTGTAGATAGGAGAAACACAACTTAGTTCTACTGTACATGATTGGTTGTATGGTTGAATGACAATAAAGGGTGATTTAATTTAAAAAAAAAATTCCAATATGTTACTACATGAGGTTTTATAGGCCCTATTTGGGGTGTAATTTTAAGAAGCTAAACTCCTGTCTGCCCAATTATGAGCAGCACTATCTGATATGCTACCATATAAAGCAATGTGTGAGCACCTTCAAACTGTATAAAGGAATCTGTTGTATGACCTTGGGAGGAGAGAAGGGCTTTGCTGTGAGATACACACATATCAGCAGCCTCTCCTCTCGCCTGCATGCAGGGGAAAATAATGGCAATTCAGACTTGCAGGTCTGGTGTTATTTTTCCAGGACCCAGGAAGAAAGGGCAAATAAATTTTTTCCACAACATCGTATTGCCAGACGAGCAATCATCAGCACTGAGCAGCAACCTGGCTGCCTAGGGGTCCTGGAGTGAGCACTGCCTGAGTCATGCTCAAAGCAGAGACATCCATCCTACAAAACCGAACAAAAGTAAGAAGCGAGGACCAGCTTGCTGCCTCACAAATGTCCCCTAAGGAAACCCCCTTAAATAGGGCCCACAAGGCCGCCAAGGCCTGAGTGGAGTGAGCTCTCAGGGACACTGGTGCCTGAAGGCCCCATGCTGAGTATGCCAGAGCGATTGCCTCCACAATCCAGTGGGTGAGCCGCTGCTTGGTGACTGGCCTACTGGTATGAGGTTTGGCCCAGGACAGAAGAGCTAGTCACTCTTTCTGAGCCCCTTTGTCCTGTCCATATAAGCACGTAAGGCAAGGACAGGGCATAATAAGCATGACTGCTGTTTTTCAGAAGAAGAGTCGGGAGAAGAACATGCCATCAAGATGATGGGCATACACAAGCCAACCACCTTAGGTACAAATGCCGGGTTGGGCAACAGTGACACTAACATCTCCCGGGGCAAAATGAGTGCACGACGGGTGTACTGTGAGAGCATGAATATCACTGGCGTGTTTAGCTGAGGCCAAGGCCAGTAATAGCACCATTTTCAATGACAGGTGCTTCATGCTGACCTCCCCCAGAGGTTCGAAGGGGGGCCTGACAGCCCATCTAGGACCACCGCTAAATCTCAAGGGGGTACCATGGTCCTGGAAACAGGGAGGAGTTGATGCGCTCCTTTCATAAAACGACAGATCAGAGGATGTTGACTAGCCGTCTTATCTCCAAAACCTGCATGACAAGCAAAAATAGCAGCTAAGTACACCTTAAAGATGGAGAAAGCTTTCTGCTTGTCGATGAGATCTTGTAATAATGAAAGGATCACACCTACTGAGCACTGAAAAGAGAACTGACCTCTGTCATGACACCACTTTTCAAACACCCTCCACTTGCAATCATAAAGAGATCTAGTCAAGGGCGTTCTAGTGCTCTGAATAGTGTTAATTATGCTCTGAGGAAGACCTGTTGCTCTCAGGGTGCCCCACTCATGGGCCAGGCCCACAATGCCAGGCACTCTGGATGTGGGTGAAATAGTGTTCTCCCCACCTGTGACAGCATGTCTCTGTGGACTGGAAGCTGCCATGGCTGCCTGTGTAGAAGCTGATAAATCTCCGCTAGCCAGTGCATCGCTGGCCATTGAGGAGCTATCAGGATTAGCCTGTGACGGTACTCCCTCACCTTGGCCAGGGTTGGGGAAATCAAGGCTGGGGGGGGGGGGGGGTATAAAGAAGGAAGGGGGGCCATGTGTGCGCAAGAGCGTCTACTCCGAGAGGCGCGCTCTGATCACGTATGGAGAAGAAGAGTGGACACTGTGCATTCTCTTCTGACGCAAACTGGTCTACCTCGGCCTGGCCGAACCTCTTCCACATCTGCTCCACTATCATGGGGTGGATCCCCCACCTCCCAAATATAGGAACGCCCCTGGAAAGGAGAGCCGCTTTGCAATTCCGGACACCCAAGATGTGTGTGGCCCTGAGAGACAGGAATTAGTCGCTGCTTCACAGGATCAGTTTGTGTGCCAACATGTGCAACCGTCTGGACCGTAGACCTTGACAGTTGATGTAAGACACCTCGGTTGTGTTGTCCATCCTCCCTAAGACATGGTGTCCGCGGAGGAAAGAGAGGAAGTGCTTCAGCATGAGAAACACCGCTAAAAGCTCCAGATAATTTATGTGCACTCGCTGCAGGGCGTCCCTCCAGAGACCCCCTGTACCAGGAATGATGGGTGCCGCCAATGCTGCAACGCTACTACGCATTCCATATTCACTGGCACCCTTCGTGTGCCATGATGCACGGGATCCAACCTGAGGAAGGCCACCCAGTGCTGGAAATCCCTCATATACAGGCGACTGAGCCAAATCACCAGGATTGCTGAGGCCATCAGACCCAGCAGTCGGAAGCACAGTCTGAAAGGGACGTGCGCGTGAGGTTGGCAACGAACGAGGCACGCTCCGATCGATTCTACTCGTTCCGCTGTCAAGCGGGCTGTCAAAGACACAAAGTCTATTGATAAACCCAGAAAGTTTATTCTCTGTGTTGGAGAGAGTGCACTTGTCTCTCCGTTTATCACAAACCTCAGATCAGTCAGGTGCTGGACGACAACAGCCGTGTGCATCATAGCCTCCTGACCTGATCGTGCCAGCATGAGCCAATCGTCTAAATACGTTGCCAGACGGATGCCCTGTTGCCTTAACAGGGCTTTTACGGTGTCGGTATAGCAAACAAACACCCGTGGGCTCAGAGAGAGACCGAACGGCAGCACCCTGTATTCGTAACAAACACCTTGAAATGCAAACCTCAGATATTTCCTGTGTGGAGGATAAATCTGAATGTGGAAATATGTGTCTGCCAAATCAATCGAGGTCATGAAATCCCCTCATCGAATTAGACGCAGCAGGGATGCATGTGTAAGTGTCCTGAATTTGTATTTTCTGAGGTGTTTGCTCAGAGCCCGCAGATCCAGGATAGAGCGAATTCCACTCCTTCCCCGTTTGGGAACCAGAAAATACCTGGAATAAAAACCTGCGTGACTCTGATAGGGAGGCACAACACATATCGCTCTTTTCTTTACTAACTAACTACTAACTAACCTGCACTTATATAGCGCTATTCTAGTCACAAAGACCACTCAAAGCGCTTTCATTAATACTAACCCTCTATTCTAAGGGCCTATAGGAAACAGATATCTAGGGACAATTTAGAACAGCCAATTAACCTAACATGCATGTTTTTTTTTTGGCATGTGGGAGGAAACCGGAGAAATCCCGGAGTAAACCCACGCAACACGGGGAGAACATGCAAACTCCACACAGATCACTGTTGGTCGGGGGCTGGGATCGAACCCACGATCCCACGATCCCCACAATCCCCCGGCCAAGGGTAAACTGTGCTGCCGCAGTGCTAACCACTGCGCCACCGTGCAGCCCAACTCTTTAACAAAAATCAACTCTTTAACAAAGAGTTGATTTCTTCTTGCAGAATCAGAGCACTCCCCCCCCCCCCCTTGCCTGGAAAGAAATTATTCCTGAGAAGCGAGGTGGAGGGACAGCAAATTGCAGCCTGTAACCCCGTATAACGGTTTTTATTATCCAGGCGGAATTTGTGAGCGCAGCCCATTTTTCTCTCATTGGTGAGCGACGTGATCGCTGCATTGTGGGCCTCCAATTGTTGCGTTTTGGGGCCGACTAGTGGTGGGGCATGGTTGTGTACCTCGATCGACACTGCACATGCACCAAGTGATCGTATTTTGACAGCTTTCCCGGCCGCACTCGTCCTCATGGGGAAATTCCCCCGAGAACGCACAGCCAGAGGGCTGTTCATTGATTTCTTGTTCACTGCCCTCGACCTTTGGTCTGGATGCAACAGAGGAAAATGTTTTGTTTTGCACAAACATTTTAGTGAACAACTGAGTGTGCTTAAGTGACTCTGTGGGGAAAATGGGGCAGACATTTCCACAACAGAGCCTTCTCCCTCCTGAGCTGGGACGTGTGGACATTGTTCTTCCGTTACATGTTGCAGCGGGAGCGTGCACACAAAACAGGAAAGCTGGTGAACGGAGAACATGCCGGTTCTCCTGCGGGAAGATGGGAGGTTGTCAGGCCACCTTCTTTGTCTTGGCCTGCTGATCGGCGGTCTGCGCGGGGGGGTCCCGACGGAGCAGTGGTCTGAGTTGGAGCCTTCCTGGGCCAGTCCCCTTTCACCTGCTGTGTAGGTGGGGCAGCTGGAACAGCTTGAGGCTTAGGCCGTTTGGGAATTTTGAATTAGGGACGGTGCCGCGAGACAGCCTGTGCGAAGGTGTGTCTTGGGGCTGGTGGAGGAGCGGACTCAGGTTTGCGGGGAAGGCAAAGCTGGAGCGCTTCATCGTACCTCTTCTTCACCTCACAACGCTGTTGCATTGAGGTGAGAGCTGCACCGAAAATGCCGTCTGGAATAATCGGCATGTCCAAAATTTCCTCCTTCTCCCTCTCAGATAGGTTTGTCAGGTTAAGCCATTTTGCTCTCTTTTGCAACACCATCATTCCCATGGATTTCCCTGTGGCTTGGACCGCACAGTGCTGTACACGGAGGCAGATGTCTGTAATCATAGAAATCTCTTCCCACACATTCAGATCCGATTTGGCCATGACATCCTTGCATAACTCAGCTTGATAAGCAGTGAGCATGGATGAAATGTTAAAGGCTTTAGCCGCCAAAGCTGCAGCTTTGTAGGCTCGCTCAGTCATGGCGGACTGAAAACGATCAGCTTTTGATGGAAGTGTGGGACTCCTGTAGGTCGCCGACAGCCGCAGGTGGCGGTGAGCTGCTACCAGCGACTCCATCAGGGGCATACGGAGCACACCATGCTTTTCCATACCCTCGAAGTCCGGGGAGGAAGCCCCTAGAATGGGGTTCTTGCTGCTGAACGGGCGGTCACTCCAAGTGGCCGACAGCTACTCTAGCAGCTCCGGGAAGAGGGGGAGTAGCTGCTTCACCTTCCTGGATGCATGGGGTAACTTCTTCCCTTCGTAACGGGACGTGGTGGTCCCCGTTATTGCTTCAGGCCAGGGGATACTCAGCCTGGCTGTTGCACGTTTACACACATCCTGCATGTCCATGCTGAAAGAGGGGGGTGTCGGTAAACCGCCCTGCTCACCTCGGGAGGCAAAAACAGCTTCAGGTTTTGCAGCCTGAGCCGGCAGGATGAAGAAGTCATCATCCTCATCGTCTTTGGATATGAGGAGCTCCTCATCCTCCTCATAATCCAACTCTAGAATGTCTTCCATTTGCGGTGCATCCGCTGTCATGCCCAAATGAGAACCCCAGCTGACTTCAGACTGCGCTTCAGCAACCGCATCGAGCCCCTCCTTCTCCATGCCACACGACAGTTCGCTGGTTGTGGACAGGTAAGGGTCCTTCCCCGACAGCCTGGCTTAGCGAGTGAGCCGTCGTCAGAGACTCTTTAGGGTGAAACGGGCGCAGTGGTCGCATGAACCTGGTGCCTCTATTGCGAGTTGGGCATGTTCCAGCCCGAAGCAAGACGAGCAGACCTGGCGTGTGTCTTTACTCAAGATCTTAATCCCGCAATTACAGAGATGAGCCTCCGAGTCACAGTCTTCTCTGGTGTGAGCGAGACTGGGATCCATCGTCATTAACTGGGGTGTTAACTTGTAGGATAACAGCTTAGCTGGTGTGCTAGCCTGTGGGCGGGAAGTTAGCTGTAGTGCTAGCTTTTGAGCGTGGTGTTAGCTGGTGTGCTAACGTGTAACACAGTGCTAGCTGGTGTGCTAAAACTGTGTGAGTGGGGAAAAAAGAGATGACTTCACCAAAGTTAGGTTGCTATTTTCCCACTCTAGCCTACGGTGAAGACTAGAGAGTCACTTGCTAAGTGAAAGCGGCTGCTAGCACCCGGCAACATAGTGAAAACCAAACTCCAGTCTATGGACAGTTAAGGTAGCTAGCCCAAGGTTGAGATATGCTCCGAAGCAAGAAGAGGTTTTTGAATAATGCCACGTCGTAGCATGGGCTTCTTATAAGAAGTGATTATGCGAGGCATGGCATCGCAATCATCTGCCAATCAGAAGTGGCGTAATAAGATAAATGCTTCTGAGGTATACGCAGAAGGGGTGTATCCCATAATGAGACATCAAAACAAGGACTATGAAGAACAAAGTTTATCTTTTTGAATTATATTGTCAAAAAAATTCTAATTTACTAAGATTAACTCGTACATGCCACTGGATGAAAACAAGACTAAAGTCTGCCCCAGTCTGAATTCACAAAGTTCAAACTTTCAAAATAAAAGCTGTACTTTAACAATAAAAGTAAGGAGACTGTCAACAGTAAATCCACCCCCTATTAAAAAATTTAATAAAAAAATATCTAAAAACTATACACACATTTTTAATCAATTACTGCTGAAATATCAAACCACAGTCTCCAGAATGCAGGAAGCATTGCAACTGATAGCAATTTTTTTTTTTTTTTTGCTTTGAACAGTTGAATAAAGACTGAATGATAGTCTGTGCTCTGTGGAAGCCTTATATGGGATTGGCAGATAAAGAAACAATCACTAGTTTAGACTGATCAGAATAATGCAGAAAAGATATTTCCTCTGTATCATACCTCCGGAAGGACTCTGGGGCATAGGCGACGACAGTGACACACAGCTTGATGGCTTCGCTGATAGAAAAGGCCAAGTCCTCATTACCATAACAGAAATCTGTGAAAATTCAGGTACATACCAGACACTCATGAACATTCATATAATGTTTGCATACTATATCTTATGCAGAAGGAGAAATCTGAAAGAGATATGTGGTTGCAGGGGAGAATGTAGCTAGGCAGCATTGGATGGTAGTCTGTAGGATGTTTTTGGAAAACAAGAAGAGGAAGAGAGTGCAGGCAGAGCCAAGGATTAAAAGTTACAGAAGGAAGAAGGTTGCACAATGTTTAGGAAGGAGTTGAGACAGGTTCTGGGTGGTAGGGAAGAATTACCAGAGGACTAGGAAAGTATGGCTGAAGGAAACAGCTAGAAAGGCATTTGGTGTATCCTCTGGAGAGAGGAAAGAAGACCAGACTTGGTGGAGGAATGAGAAGGTACAGGAAAGTATTCAAGGGAAGAAGTTTGGAAAGAAAAATTGGGATAGTCAATAAGATGAGGAAAGTAGGCAGGAGTACTTGGGAGTCTAGGTGCACGGTAAAGAGAGTGCCAACAAAGGAGAAGGCATACAGTGAGTTATATGAGAGGCTGGATACTAAGGAAGGAGAAAAGAACTTGTATCAATTGGCTAGACAGAGAGATTGAGCTGGAAAGGACGTGCAGCAAATTAGGTTGACTAAGGATAGAAATGGTAATGCACTAATGTGTGAAGAGAGTGCTGAGGAGAAAAGAGGAGTACTTTGAGGAGTTGATGAAGAAAGGGAGAGGAGGATGGATGAAGGAAAGCTGGTGAATCAGGAAGTGCAGATAATTGGCAAGGAGGATGTGAGGGTAGCTGTGAAGAGGATGAAGAATTGAAAGGCTGTTGGTCCAGATGACATACCTGTCCTGGTATGGAGAGGTTGAGGAAAGATGGCAGTGGACGTTTTAACCAGATTGTTTAACACAATCATGGAGAGTGAGAAGATGCCTGAGGAGTGGAGAAGTGTTTTGGTACCAGTTTTCAAGAACAAGGATGATGCTTAGAGCTGTAGTAACTACAGAGGCATAAAGTTGATCAGCCACACTATGAAGATATGGGAAAGAGTTGAAATCAGGTTAAGAGGAGAGGTGACAACCAGTGAGCAGCAGTACAGTTTCCAGCCAAGAAAGAGTACTACAGACGCAATGATTGCTTTGTTGATGAAGAAGTATAGAGGTCAGAAGGAGTTGATGATAGGGTGCCAAGAGAGGAAATGCGGTACTGTATGAGGAAGTCAGAAGTTGCACAAAAGTACATGAGGGTGGTGAAGGATGTGTATCAGAACAGTTAGACAATGGTGAGGTGCACTGTAAGAGTGACGGATGGATTCAAGGTGGGGGTGGGATTACATCAGGGATTGGCCCTGAGCCCCTTCTTGTTTGCCATGGTGATGGACAAGTTGACAGACGAGACCAAACAGGAGTCTTCATAGACCATGATGTTTGCAGACGACATTGTGATGTGTAGTGAGAGTAGGGAGCAGTTGGAAGAAAATCTGGAAAGGTGGATGTATGCTCTGAGAGAAGAGATATGAAAGTCAGTAGAAGCAAAACAGAATACATGCGTGTAAATGAGAGGGAGGCAAGTGTAAAGGTCAAAATGCAAGGAGTAGAGGTAGTGAAGGTAGATAAGCTTAAATACCTAGGGTCAACCATCCAATGCAATCGACAGTGTACAAGAGAGGTGAAGAAGAGAGTGCAGGCAGGGTGGAGTGGGTGGAGACGAGTATCAGGGGTGATTTGTGACATAAGGATAGCAGTTAGAGCAGGGGTCACCAACTAAAAGTGCTAGAGGTCCAATAAGTCAGTCCTCCTCCCCAGCTGAGGTCCGAACTAGGGCTGGGGATCTTTAGGCACCTCACAATACAATTATGATTCAGGGTCTCCGATTTGATTCTAAAACGATTCTCGATGCATTTTTTTCCAGGATTTTTTTTCTCTCACTGTGTGACAGCTCGGTACTTTTGAAGCCAAGTGTTTGCAAAGACCCATGAATTTACTTCAAACATCTTTTAATAAAAGAAATGGAAGCGAAATGTCACAAGTCACATGGACAAATTTACCTGAAAACATGCTTTTAAGAACTGTCACCTTTTCATGGATATTCTTTCAGAAGACCACAGCTGTCTCCAGCAGGACAATATCATTTGCTTTCACACATTTTATTAAGCAGATGTTTCAGCTGCTTTTAGTTACGTATTTTTTAAACAAAAAAATCAAATAAATTCTTTGCTCAATTTCAAATAAAACATAATAATTTCATCATAATAATACAGGGGAACACCTAAATGTGTTTTGACTCCAAATAAATGGCTCTAAAATTCTAAAATCTACAATTTAAATCCTAAAAATGGAAAGTTTTACAGGAGAACACAAACTAAATTTCATACATTTAAAAAGACTAATATTTACAAAACAAAATCTCACAAAAGTCTGCTTCTATACTATATTTTCAGTATTTAAAAACAAAACATTTCAAACTATAAGCCTAAAAAAGGGACAGAAAATATAATTAATTCCACACTACAGAATTCCTTTGGAGTTTTTTTTTATGCCAACAATGTTTTTATCTTTTTAACCTGGTCTGGGTCTGTCTGGGTAACACTGTCACAGGGAGAGAGGAGGTGGATGTGTGGAACTTTTCATGTTCAGTAACACACAGAGCAAATTATTGTTTTGACATATCAGAGGGTCGCAGAAATTACCTCCATAAACAACGTCAAGCAGCCCAATGGGGATGCTGTCCCAGGAAGGTGTGGAGGAGCGCGGGACCTTCCATCAACAAACCGCCGGGTGGACCCGTACCATCACAGGCAGCCAGAGTGGCAGTGGGCACAATTTAACAGCAGCGTTTCATTCCGCGGGTTACACCAGGAAGGTGGCGTGGCTGTCCACCTGCTGTATCCCACAGAGAACGTCCAAGGTCCCAAGCCATAAAATGTCCAGGCAGCTGCCGCTGATACAGCACTTGAGTTCTGCTTTTTCGTTCAGTTAAAACAAAACAGTATAATTTTTCCGAAAATTATATTAAAAAGCTTCAGAGTCCAGATGGAGGACTCTCGAGGTCTAGATCTGGACCGGACTCCATCAGCTGGTGACCCCTGGTGATGGTGGCAATGACAAAAAAGGAAGGAGGCGGTGCTGGAGGTGGCAGAGTTGAAGATGCTAATTGGGAGTGACTAGGAAGGACAAGATTAGAAATGAGTATATCAGAGGGACAGCTCAGATTGAGCGGTTTGGAGACAAAGTAAGAGAAGCAAGGCTGAGATGGTTTGGACATGTGCAGAGGAGGGATAGTGGAGATATGGGACAAAGGATGTTGAAGATGGAGCTGCCAGGCAGAAGGAAAAGAGAAAGACCACAGAGAAGATTCATGGATGTAGTGAAGGAGTACATGGAGAGGGTTGGTGTTACAGAGGAAGATGAAAAAGATAGGATGAGATGGAGGCAGATGATCCACTGTGGTGACCCCTCAAGGGAGCAGCCAAAAAAAAAGAAGAATTAGAAAATAAGTTGACATAAGACTAATAAGTCAAGCACAAATGTTTCTGGAGATTCCTCATAGCTCTGACCTGATCAGAGTTGACAGTGAGCAATGTAATTGTTTGAGAGACTGATCTTTTACCCAGAGAGCGTAGCGGCTTCTCAGCTTTGACCAGCTCCAGAGCATCGAGGGCATCCTGGGTTTCGCCTTCCAGAGAGACCAGCAGGTCAAATAGACACTGGGCTGATACTCCTTTGGACAGGCCAGTACTTGTGCTGGTCTGGGGTAGAAAAAAAGTAAGCTACTAAATCCAGATTCATTTATTAATGTTTATATGTTTACTTTGTGAGACTTACAGTGAACTCCAGCAGTGGAGCCACACTGGCAAACAGCTGAAGGATGAAGGGCTTTCGATGGAGGATGTAGAACTGCCGGCAGCAAAACTCGATGCCCTGCCTCAGTAAAGGGTTACTCTCATAGTCCGCATAGACCTGTGACAGCAATCCAGAAAGAAAAAAGTGTCAGGAAATTCAGGAATGTGAGTGGACAAAGAAGCAGGAACCATCAGTCTACTGCTTAATCTGCACGAGTAAACGTGTCAACTCCATCAGGCCCTCCTGTGACTCACGTTATACACAGAAGTTTACTCAACTGCACAAAAAGATGGATTTTTGTCAGTATGCAGTGGGTGTGTTATGTTTAATTTAATGACTGGCTTTGAGAATTTGCAGAGAACACAGAAAACTCCCAGGAAATTCTGTGAGCGTAAGTGGAGTTTTGGGCAGTTTTACAAGCCTTTGCACCTGACAAAGTATTAAAAATGAAAAGGCTGAGCGCTATAAAAATGCAATGCTGTAACATTTTTAAAGTGGTCAGTAAGATACTGACATGTGTTCAGGTCTCCTATTTGGACCAGAGCAAATTATTTAGCCGTAACGGTGGGTAGAGTAGCCAGAAATTCTGCTCTGGTAAAAGTAGTGTTGGCTTCATTACATTCATTACAAGTACAAGGAGGAGGATACATCAAAAAAGTTGCTTATGTAAGAATAAAAAAGTGTCTGCGTTTCTACATTTTCTATAAAATCCACTTTGTGATTTTTATTTTTTTTTTAAATTTAGAGAAAAGACAAAGTGTAAACATCCCTGAGCGATCAGCAACTCAGTCGAAATTATTCATCAGATTTTAGAGAAACTAGAGTGTTTCCTATTTTAATACCAAATCATGTTTTTAGCAAGGGTAGACCTTATTCTTCAAATATATGGGCTTTATTGATCGGGACGATTTTTTTTGACAAGACTTGATCATCATTTTTGTTTCATATCTTCACCCTCTCCTTGCAAGCTGCATGCTGACCGAGCGATCAAAACTTTCACAAGGTCTGTTGTCTGCAATATTTATTTATTTCTACAATTTAGATGCATAATTAATAGTGCGCGTTGGATCTTCTGGAGCCATTGACCTTTCAGTTGGTTCCACTAGTGACATCACCCAAATCAGTCGGCAAATACAGAAGTCAGAGCCGCCACGTGGGTGAACAGAATAAATGGAAAAAATTCAATTTATTTTCTTTCTAGATGAAATTAAGTACAAAAGTACTAAATTTATGTTCTCAGCTTTTGGTAGAGGTAATAATACGGAAGTTCATTTTCAAATATCCAGGTGTCAGACAAACTTTCAACAAGAAGTTTTATTTAAAAGAAAAACAAAACACTGGACTAAAAACTAATTATAATTCAAGGCATTTCAATGACCATCCAAACACCATCATCAGCTGTAAGACTGCAGCAGGAAGTATCTCTGGCCAATAAATAACCTACAAGTCACATGACAAAAGGACATGAAGTCACATGACTTGTGGGAAATGTAGTCCATGGTGTGTGACCAAAGAGGAGAAAGGAGAGAAAAAACCAAAACACACACACACACACACACACACACACACAAAAAAAAAAACCATGGTGCTCCTCTCTTAAACCTGGAGTTGGAGCAGGTCCATTTGTCCATAAAGTGTTGAGGAACAGTTCTTAACACAGCACTGTAAGCTGAGGACAGACGATATCTCAGTCGCCCTCCTCAGGAGGACTGAGATATAACGGGAAGTTCAGCCGTCTATACTCACCTGCAACAAAAACAACACACCTTTTGAGACCAACATGTGCACATCTTGGAGAAGAGGGGTGGTTTGAAAGAGGTGTTAAGGAAGCCATCTATGTCAAAGTGGAACGTCCCTCCCTGAACACAGGAGGGGGACTGAGACATCATCTGTCCTCAGCTTACAATGCTGTGTTAAAAACTATTCCTCGGCACATTATGAACAAATTAACCTGCTCCAACTCCAAGTTTAAGGGAGGAGCACCACGGTTTTTTCCCCTTTTTTCCACCCCTTTCTCCTCTTTGGTCACACACCATGGACTGCATTTACCACAAGTCTGCAATTTCCCAGTTTGGGATCAATAAAGTACACCCATCCATCCATCTATCCATCTATCTGACTTCGTGTCCTTTTGTCATGTGACTTCCTTGTAGGTTGTTTATTGGCCAGATATACTTCCTGCTGCGGTTTTACAGCTGATGATGGTGTTTGGATGAACATCGAAACATCTTGAATTTTAATTAGTTTTTAGTCCAGTGTTTTTTTTAAATAAAACTCACTACTGAAAGGTAATAATATGCTTATTTTAGGATTTTCAATGAGTATTCCCCTTAAGGCAGCCGTAGGAGAATTCAGTGACCATTGGTAAGTTCGTGGCCAGGTTGATGGTCTTGTCCAAGATTTCTACAAACGCCCTATGAAAACCCCTCACCGTAGGGTGGCCATACGAATGCCTTAGGAACAACATAAGAACTATGCAAGATGTTGCCGAAAATATACTGTACCTCAAGAACACTAAGTTGTTCTTGAGAACCCCGGAGATTTGTACAGCATGCGTAAGGCGGTAGTGAGCTGCTCATAAGGTGGAAGTACATCATTTGTGCAACACTTGTTCGGACAAAATGTGCCGAAAGTCCCAAGATCATCCTACCCATGACTTGAGAGTGCCATGAGTTGCAAAACAATGTACATAAGATGCCAGTAAGTATTCTGTAGGACAATCCCAAGGCACAAGAACGTCAGAACTCTAGGGCCATCGTACGACAGAAAAGCAACTAATTTCTCAAGAACGCCTGAAGCTGCTCTTGTGAACTGAATGGCAGTCATAAGAAATGATACCCCCCTCCACGAATGTCTGAACTCCAGAATTCGTAGGAACTAGTAAATTCTTATGAACCCATAGTTCGTGACAATCTTTGTGACCGTAGCTTTAAGTAACGACTTCACTCTTGCCAATTTATGAGGTTTTTGAATGTTTGACTCTTTTCTCAATTTGTTTTTTCTCCTAAATTTATGGGTTTTTTTTACTCATAAATGAAGTACTTTGTTAATTTTAAACTTTTTGGGAGAAATGTTAAAGCTTTACTAATAATCAAAATCAAACTTTTGTAACTTGTTAGTTTTTGTAATAAAACTGTTCTGTTCGTTTGTTTTGTCAATTAAATTTGATACCTTTTAGTGGTAAAGTTGCAACTTTTACTCTCCTAACTTTGCAGATGAGCTAGAATAGAACAATGATTTTAATGAAATGAAATTATTAAATTATTAATAAAAATGTCTTTATTTAGCCTAAAATATAAAGTTGCTCTGTGTTTGGTTATCCTTGTTGGTCAAAATTTAGCCCAAGATGGATGCGTTTTGAACTGTGTAGTATACAGTATGCAGACAATACAATAATGAAAACCGAGCCGCAGTTCTTCCCCAAAACAAGTATTTAATGGCTGTAACGACAAAGTCATTAATGACTTTGAATAAGAAATGAATAAGAAATTCACCTTTGATGAAAATCTAGAGGCAGGGCATGCTAAATCTACCTGCAGCATGGTTGGGAGGATCCACTGGTACCCGCTCAGGGAGAACAGATGGTTGAAGTGAACCGCTGTGTTGATAGCGGTTGCTGTGTACTGCCTGAGGAGGGAGCTGTCCTCAGGGTGCAGCAGCAGCGCACCGTTAAAGACATTGAGAAACAGCATCATCTCATCACCCCACGGGTACTCGCTAGGCATGCCAAGAAACATTTCCTCCAGCAGCTTGATCCACAGCACCTTGTGAAGGGTGTCCAAACCAAACAGCTCTTTACCTGAGAGGGGAAGGAAGTCACAGGGAAAGCGTGCAACAAGAAATAAGCTGCAATGCTGTCCATTAAACAGGCAGTGTTTTTCTCACCTTGGGGCTCATTGAACAGGGAAAACTCTGCGTCAATAGCGGTTCGTGGGAAGGAGGGCAGACGAAGAAGATCTTCCTGAAGCAGGGAGACGTGGGATTGCTTGTGCACAGCTGGCATATGCTGAGTTAGGGAGATGAGAAAGAGGACTCGACCAATTTCTTCTAATTTTCGAGAAAACACCTGCAAATAGGCAACATGTAGAAACTCAGATTATCTTTACAGCTTTGGGGGGGGGGCTGTTTTTGCCATAGAGTTACTGTAAATTCATATGGAAATAGTTTACCTGTTTCTGAATGAGCTCCTGACCTTTCTCAGGCAACATGTGGACCAGGTTGAGCTGGGGAGAAACTGACCTCCGGAAGGGGTAGATGTCTCTCACATATGTCTGGAGAACAGAGGAAATAACGATTACCATACCATGATCTGGCTGAATACGCTTCTCTGACACACACACACACACACACATGCACACACACACACATCTTTCGGCTGCTCCCTTTAGGGGTCGCCACAGCAGATCATCTGCCTCCATCTCACCCTATCCCTTGCATCTTCCTCTATAACACCAACCCACTCCATGTCTTCCTTCACTACATCCATGAATCTTCTCTGTGGTCTTCCTCTTTTCCTCCTACCTGGCAGCTCCATCTTCAACATCCTTCGTCCAGTATATCCACTATCCCTCCTCTGAACATGCTCAAACCATCTCAGTCTTGCCTCTCTTACCTCTGACAAACCCGTTTCTAATCTTGTCCCTCCTAGTCACTCCCAAAGAGAATCTTAGCATCTTCAACTCTGCCAACTCCAGCTCCACCTCCTGTCTTCTCATCAATGCCACTGTCTCCAAACCATACATCACAGCAGATCTCACTAGTCTTATAAATCTTCCTTTTCACTCAAGCTGTTACAAATCACTCCTGACACTTGTCTCCACCTGCTTTACCCTGTCTGCACTCTCTTCACCTCTCTTGAGCTCTGAACATTACTTTGTATGGCTGACTCCAGGCATTTAAACTCATCTACCTTCACTACCTCTACTCCTTGTATCTTCACTGTTGCACCTGCCTCCCTCTCATTCACACACATGAATTCTGTCTTGCTTCTAGTGTCTTTCATTCCTCTTCTCTCCAGTGTGTACCTCCACCGCTCAAGGTTCTCTTCCACCTGCTCCCTACTCTCACTACAGATCACCATGTTATCTGTGAAAAAGATAATCCATGTAGACTTTTGCCTCACCTCATCTGTCAGCCTCAAAGCCAATCCCTGATGCGATCCCACTCCCACTTTGAATACATACACTACCTTTCAAAAGTTTGGGGACACTTAGAAATTTCCTTATTTTTGAAAGAAAAGCACTGTTTTTTTAAATGAAGATTAAACTAATCAGAAATACACTCTAATATCTAATATACATTGCTAATGTGGTAAATGACTATTCTAGCTGCAAATGTCTGTTTTTTGGTGCAATATCTACATAGGTGTATAGAGGCCCATTTCCAGCAACTATCACTCCAGTGTTCTAATGGTACAATGTGTTTGCTCATTGCGTCAGTAGGCTAATGGATGATTAGAAAACCCTTGTGCAATCATGTTAGCACAGCTGAAAACAGTTTAGCTGGTTAGAGAAGCTATAAAACTGACCTTCCTTTGAGCAGGTTGAGTATCTGGAAAAAAATATTATTTTAAATACAAATCATTATTTCTAACCTTGTCAATGTCTTGACTATATTTTCTATTCATTTTACAACTCATGGTGGTAAATAAGTGCGACTTCTCATGGAAAACACAAAATAATTGTCTGGGTGACCCCAAACTTTTGAACGGTAGTGTATGTCACTCATACAGCGTACCTCGTCACTGTCTTGCTGTCCCCAGACCTGTCCTGCACCACCCTCACATGCTTCTCTGCCATTCCTGAGTTTCTTATTCAAAACCATGGTCTCTGTCTTAGCATCCCATCATGTGCTTTCTGACCTTCTCTATACTTCTTCAACAATGGTAAAGCAAACATTACATCTGTTGGAGTTTTTCTTGGCATGAAACCATACTATGGATCACTGATCATCACCTCTCTTCTTAACCTACAGTAGCTTTAACAACTCTTTCCCATATCCAGAAAAATGCAAAAATATTATAAGAAAAACAACATGAATCACTAGGTATTCCTTGATTAACAAAGATGAACCACGATGTGCAGTCTTAAACAACAACACCCAAAATATTAGTGGAAATATTATTCAAACTAGCGGCTTTAAACATAAACAGTCTGTATAGGTGTACTTTGTTATAGTGGATGAGGTTCCATCTTTTGTCCATGAGGAAGTAGTGTGCTGATCTGGCTTCAGGAATATTGAAAAATTCCAGACATTCCTGGATGGGAAAATGAGGAGACATTATAAACACCTACAGTCTCACTAAGGTTCACTTAGATTCATATTTTTGCAATTTATTTGAGCACAGTAAAACTCTCAAATTCCAAAGTCTTTACCTTCAGCAGAGCTTCAAACTGAGTGTCTTCATGGACAGGGAGCTGTGTTGGGATGTCACATTCATTCTGCCCGTGCACCACTAATGTTTTGGTTCCTGAAAAAACAAAGCACAAGGAAATGTTGGCATACATTTAATGGTAAAAGAAATGTCTTCACATATTTTTCCTGTTGAAAACAAGGATTATACAATAGTCAGTGGGAAAATAGGTAGATAAAACTACAGTAACAGAAAAGGTCTTTTCCCATAATTGTGTCTTAGTCTGAGGATCGGATTCAGAGACTCAATCATAAATGTTCAATGGAAAATTCAAAAATCACAGTTTAGCTGCATGCTTGTTTCAGTTTTGCTGCTTTTTAGGCCGACATTGCATTGTGATGTGATTAACTTATGTTAAATTGGCCACTGTTGACAAGCTTGTTCTGGCTGCCTCATCAAACACACCTGACTCTCCACATGCCACATCCCAGAGACACCCATGGAGGTCTATTTACACAGCAGAATTTCCCATCTTTCCTCTAACATCTCTGTTGTTTGAGCTCCTCATTTTGTTCTAAAATATTTTGCGCTGTCTTTCAAAAAATGCCTAGGAACAAAGGCACGGTTAACACGGTCATTTAACCTAAGCAGGATCACCTACCTGGCATGGACGCAGTGACCAGCAGTTTGACCTCACACTGCTCCTTCTTCATGGTCTGCTTCAGGTCCTTAAAGAAGAGTCCCTCTACATAGCCCACCACCTCCCACAGGAAGGTCAGCGTGGCTGAGATGGCGTCCATACCCCACTCACAGGGGGTCCGCACAAAATACATTATCAGTCCCACCTGGGAGAAGGAGATTGGTTGGAGGGATTAAATAAAAGTGAAACAGATGCAGTGTGAAAATACAGAAAGAATAATGGTTTAGCCACCAGGTAGTTAAAGAGGATGTGAGAGGTCTGGGCTGGAAGATCTCCAATGTTGAGCAGGAGCTTCCTCAGCATGTACATCAGCTCGTCCTGACAAGACAAGACAATGACAGCATGTCACGTGTCACACACATGCAGCTGTTTAAACTCTTCTCCTGAGCCCTGCGTGTGTTTGCCTACCTGTCTGTTGCTCACTGTCAGCTTCTCCAGGAAGTGACGGAGAACCAGGGCAGGATCTTCTATAAGGCAGTTCCAAAGGATTTGCTGAGCAACTGCACTCACTGGAGAAACATTGGTTCAGTTAAGTAAAAATATAACAAAAGTGCTTAAATGATTTTTTTTTTTTCCTCTTTCGCAGCTACCAGCTACGCCGTCCTCTCGAACCTCCCCGTCTTCCATGAGGTGCACTATTGGTAGAACAGCAGCACAGATGCACGCTGGGAAAACAGCTTGAGGTGGCTGTAGCAGGTGGTGAGTCGGAGTGTGTTCTGTTGTGTTTTCTTCATCTTGCAAGAAACCAAAAAGCAAATAGTATCAGGTTTTATATATAGTGGTGCCTGACAATTTGTGAACCCTTGAGAATTTTCTACATTTCTGCATAAATATGACCTAAAACATCATCAGATTTTCACACAAGTCCTAAAAGTAGATAAAAAGAACCTAGTTAAATAAATGAGACAAAAAAATTACCTTTTCATTTATTTATTGAGGAAAATTATCCAATATTACATATCTGTGAGTGGCAAAAGTTTGTGAACCTTTGCTTTCAGTATCTGGTGTGACCCCCTTTTGTAGTAATAACTGCAACAAAATGTTTCTGGTAACCGTTGATCAGTCCTGCACATCAGCTTAGAGGAATTTTAGCCCATTCCTCTGTACAGAACAGCTTTAACTCTGGGATGTTGGTGGGTTTCCTCATATGAACTGCTCGCTTCAGGTCCTTCCACAACACCTCAACTGGATTAAGGTCAGGACTTTAAATCAACCATTTTAAAACATTAACTTTATTCTTCTTTAACCATTCTTTGGTAGAACAACTTGTGTGCTTAGGATCGTAGTCTTGCTGCATGACCCACTTTCTCTTGAGATTCAGTTCATGGACAAATGTCCTGACATTTTCCTTTAGTATTTGCTGGTATAATTCAGAATTCATTGTTCCATCAATGATGGAAAGCTGTCCTGGCCCAGATGCAGAAAAACAGACCCAAACCATGATATTACCACCACCATGTTTCACAGATGGGATAAGGTTCTTATGCTGGATTTCACTGTCTTCCTTTTCTCCAAATATAACGCTTCTCATTCAAACCAAAAAGTTCTATTTTGGTCTCATTTTTCCAACAGCCTTCAGGCTTGTCCACATGCTCTTTAGCAAACTGCAGATGAATGTCAGTGTTGTTTTTGGAGAGCAGTGGCTTTCTCTGTGCAACCCTGCC
The DNA here is from genome assembly GCA_020510985.1 of Pholidichthys leucotaenia. NCBI lineage: Eukaryota > Metazoa > Chordata > Actinopteri > Cichliformes > Pholidichthyidae > Pholidichthys > Pholidichthys leucotaenia. Next base: position 34,645,885 of record CM035845.1, on the reverse strand, counting down.
ATGCACACCATTGTTGTTCAGTGTTCTCCTGATGGTGGACTCATGAACATTAACATTAGCCAAGGAGACAAAGGCCTTCAGTTGTTTAGAAGTTACCCTGGGGTCCTTTAGTGACCTCACCAATTATTACACATCTTGTTCTTGGCGTGATCTTAGTTGGTCGACCGCTCCTGGGGTTAAATAGCCTCTATTTGTGCAAAATCTGTCTTACTGTGGACTGGTGGAGTCCAAACTCTTTAGAGATGGTTTTGGAACCTTTTCCAGCCTGATGAGTATCAATAACCCTTTTTCTGAAGTTCTCAGAAATCCCCTTTGGTGGTGCCATGATACACTTCCACAAACGTGTTGACACTTTGATAGATCTTTAAATAAAAGCTTCTTTAAATAAAACAGGGTGTCCACTTACACCTGATTGTCATCCCATTGATTGAAAACACCTGACTCTAATTTCACCTTCAAATTACCTGCTAATACTAGAGGTTCACAAACTTTTGCCACTCACAGATATGTAATATTGGATCATTTTCTTCAATAAATAAAAAGTAACATATTTTTGTTTCATTTATTTAACTAGGTTCTCTTTATCTAGACTTGTGTGAAAATCTGATGTTTTAGGTCATATTTATAAAGAAATGCAGAAAATTCTAAAGGATTCACAAACTTTCAAGCACCACTTTAAGATAAAGGTTAATCCTCAGTGAAATTGCTTTTTTCCCCTCATACCTTCAGCACTGGCCAACGAGCGGACAGACCACATGGAGCCCCGACGGAAAGAATAGTTCCTGTGGGAATTACTGGAGGCACAGGATGGGCTGACAGACAGACGGCGTGATGCCAGGTTCACCACTTCTTCTGCTGACGGGATCAATGTCAAACATAAACCAATGCACAAAGAAGACAGACAACAACATGCAATCAGGGTGCAAAGCTAACAGCAGCATATATCAAACTACGTGTGCATCTCAATAAATTAGAATGTCAACAAAAAGTTGATTTATTTAGGTAATTCATTTAAAAAAATTAAATTTCTATATTATACAGAGTCATTACACAGAGAGTGATATATTTCAAGTGTTTATTTATTTTAATTTTAATGATTATGGCTTACAGCCCATGAAAACCCCAAATTCAGTTTCTCAAAAAATTTGAATATTACATAAAATTAACTTAAAAAAAATGGTTTTTAATAGAAATGTTGGCCGACTGAAAAGTATGTCCATGTACACACTCAATACTTGGTCGGTCCAATCAAACACAGCCATCACTGTGTTTGATTGGAGGATTGTCAAGAGGAAGATGAGACACCAGACCCAACACTGCAGACGAGCTGAAGGTCACTATCAAAGCAACCTGAACCTTCATAACACCTCAGCAGTAACACAGGCTGATCACCTCCTTGCCACGCCACATTCATACAGTAATTAGTCCAAAAGGAGCCCCGACCAAGTATTGAGTGTGTACATGGACATACTTTTCAGTCGGCCAACATTTCTATTAAAAACCATTTTTTAAAATTAATTTTATGTAATATTTTAATTTTTTGAGAAACTGAATTTGGGGTTTTCGTGGGCCGTAAGCCATAATCATCAAAATTAAAATAAACAAACACTTGAAATATATCACTCTGTGTAATGACTCTATACAATATAGAAGTTTAATTTTTTTGAATTGAATTACCTAAATAAATCAACATTTTGTTGACATTCTAATTTATTGAGATGCTTCTGTATGGACTGTTTGTTTATTCAGCTCATCTTCATTCCTAGGGCCTAAATTATGCTGTTTTGTCAAAGGCACTGGCATCCTTGAAATAGCACGAGGTGATGTTGTGTGTAAGTGTTTCTTACAAGTTTCTGACTAGAAGGTAATAGTAAGACAGATGTCTTATATACTGTACATCATGCAGGAAAGTAGTGGGTAACTTCTACAATGCAAAGACTCATTTCTTTTAACAAAACAACTTAGCTTGGAGCTACAAAATATGCTTCCAAGTTAAAATGAAAGTAAAACAGCCATATTAGAAGTATAAAATGAGCTGATTTTAAATTAAATATACAGTATATGGGCAGTGCTGTGGTGGAGTGGTTAGCACTGCAGCAGCACAGCAACTCACCCTTGGCCGGGGGCTCCTGGGTTCAATCCCAGCCTCCGACCAACAGTGATCTGTGTGGAGTTTGCATGTTCTCCCCGTGTCTGCGTGGGTTTACTCCGGGATTTCTCCGGTTTCCTCCCACATGCCAAAAACATGCAAGTTAGGTTAGTTGGCATCAAAACTGAGGATTCTAAATTGCCCTTAGGTATGACTGTGAGAGTGAATGGTTGTCTGTTTCTCTGTGTTGGCCCTGCGATGGACTGGCGATCTGTCCAGGGTGGACCCTGCCTCTCGCCCAAAGATGCTGGGATAGGCTCCAGCCCCCCCGCGACCCGAAAAGGATTAAGCAGAAGAAGATGGATGGATGGATGGAATCTTAAATATATAACTTTTCTCAAATAAATCAGTCCTTTTTCATGTAAATCTGAGACTTTCTCACAAATAATAATTAAAAAAATAAACTTTAAAAAACACATTTGAAAAAAAAAAAAACCTCAAATTTGACACTTTTTGCAACTCATTCATTCATTCATCTTCTTCCGTTTAATCCTTTTCGGGTCGCGGGGGTGCTGGAGCCTATCCCACCATCTTTGGGCGAGACGCAGGGTACACCCTGGACAGATCGCCAGTCCATCGCAGGGCCAACACAGAGAGACAGACAACCATTCACTCTCACAGTCATACCTAAGGACAATTTAGAATCCCCAGTTTTGATGCCAATTAACCTAACTTGCATGTTTTTGGCATGTGGGAGGAAACCGGAGAAATCCCAGAGTAAACCCACGCAGACACGGGAAACGCCACACAGATCACTGTTGGTCGGGGGCTGGGATCGAACCCAGGATCCCCCGGCCAAGGGTGAGTTGCTGTGCTGCCGCAGTGCTAACCACTCCGCCACCGCGGTACTTTTTGCAACTAATACTGCAAAATATGCAACTTGTCTTGGCAGTTTTTTGACTTGTAAATTTGTTTTTTCTAGTGCTGTCAAAGATAGCGTGATAGTAACTAATTAACGTGTCACCCTGTTTGAGGTCTCTATTTTTTTGACGTATGTGGATGTGTGTTTTTTACCCTGACTGTTTTCCATCCTTAAGGCCCTCAGCCCATGCTGCAGTTTGGGAAATCATGAAGCAATGCAGCCTGCCGCTAGCAGCAACCCAGGAAAAAAATCCTCTATGAGCCGAAATGGCCAAAAAGACCAATCTGAATGTGCAATTAAAGTGTGATAAGACAAGCTAAGATAAGCCTTTATTAGTCCCACAATGGGGAAATTCCAGGATTGCAGCAGCAAAGGGACAGCAGCACTCAGAGCAATAGTAAATAAGATAATAAGGTAAGAACTGGTTAGCCAAAGCAGTAAATAAATATACATATGTACACAGTTATATACACAGTGCAGGAACATTGCCGCTAGATGGTATCAATAGCATTACAGTTACAGTTGTTAAATTACCTTGCAGAATATAAATATGGACCCAGACAGTATATTTCACATTTGAATCAACAGTGTTGTTGCCACCCTCAATAATAATTGTAATTGTCTTAGTTGTGTATTGGAGAGGACAATCTCTATTGTGCAAAGTTGTTATGTTTAGTACATTTAATACAACCTCTATGAGCAGCCCTGGTTAGGTTATTAAGTCTGACAGCCATAGGTAGGAAGGACCTGCGGAACTTCTTCCTCGAGCCCTTAGGATGACACAGCCTACTACTAAATGAGCTCCTCAGTACGTTCAGTGTGTCTTCCATGGGGTGGAACTCGGACTCCAGCAGTGATGACAGCTTAGCCACCATCCTCCTCTCTCCTATCTCCTCCACTGGGTCGAGGCGTTCCCTCAGAACAGAGCTAGCTTTTTTGATCAGCCTGTTCAGTCGCTTCCTGTCGACTGCCGTGATGCTGCTGCCCCAGCAGACCATTCCAAATGTGATGGCTGATGCCACCACCGAATCGTAGAAGGTCTTCAGAAGTGCCCCTTGCACTCCAAAAGACCTGAGTCTCCTCAGGAGGAACAGCCTGTGCTGCGCCTTCTTATAGAGTATAAAACTTATAGTTTTTGTACAAGATGGCGCACACATTAGCAAACGTCTTTGCTTGTTCCACTCCCGAATGCCGACTTTTCTCCTTTTTTGCATTGCTGCTGTTCTTTCTACAGTGCATGACTAACATACGACCAATTAAACACTACTGGATATTGCCAAGTCAAGAAGCCACATGGAGTTTAATGGCTTTATATCACCTGACCTGCAATGCATCATCCACCCCCGCGGTGACCATCAGCACACCAAAGAAGGCCCCGAAGCACCAAGCCCGCGTGAGCATGCTGACCCCAAGAGAGCTCATCGGAGGCGGGGTCGAAGGCGCCGAAGGCGAGGCAAGAGAGGAGGGCTACATGCTAGGCTAAAGGCTCGCTCCAGCCGGCCACCGCTACCCAGTTTCTTAATTGCAAACGTTCGTTCTTTGGAAAATAAGCTAGACAAACTAAGAGCAAGGATTGAAGACCAGCAGGAGACAAGAGAGTGTTGTGCCCTAATTTTCTGTGAAACCTGGCTTTCAGACAGAGTCCCGGAGAGTGCTATTCAGCTCCAGACACACAACACACCAGGCAGACAGAACAGGAAACTGTGTGTATTTATAAACCACTCGTGGTGTGAAGATGTACACCCGTTTACAAGCACTGTTCGCCCGACAGAGTTTTTACTGCTGAAATGCCGTCCCTATTATTTACCGAGGGAATTTACCTCTGTTTTTGGCCACTGTATACATCTGTCCACAGAGCAACTACACAGCAGCGCTAAACAAACTCCACAATGTCATCAGCACAATAGAGACGAAACATCCTGATGCTGTTTTTATTGTTGCCGGTGACTTTAACCCGTGCAATTTACAGATCATACTCCCCAAATATTACCAGCATATGGACATTCCCACCCGCGAAAAAAGCACATTGGATCATGTTTATTCCAACATAAATGGCGCCTACAGAGCGGCACCACGCCCCCACTTCGGACAGTCAGATCACATCTTCCTGTTTATGTACCCAGCCCACAGACAAAAGCTGAAACAAACTCTGTTATTAAACAAATTAACCCTCAGACCGGCAAGATTTCATGGACAGATCGCACCCCTAGCGGCACAGCGCAACACTGCACCTGTCAGATGATGTTATATAACGTACCAAAAAACTCCCCAGTTGATTTAAGTTGTACTAAGAATTCCATCTCACAAGGTGGCAGACACGTATAACTTACTGCTTTTGCCTTGGAGGACTTATGGCGGACATAGAAGCATCCTTCTTTACACCAAAGAGGAAAAAATTTTTAGACACAGACATATGGATGTTACTGATCGCTGTGGACGTACTCGGTCGGGGGCGGAGGAGCATTTGCTCCCGAAGTTGCCAACTATGATTCTAAAAAGAGATTATTTAGCTTACGAAGGTAAATGTTTACATTTTCTTATAACAGAGGGTGGGCGAAGCTGCCTGGTCTTCACCTGCTGCCACTCCCCAGTGCCATGTGACGAGAGAACAATCATTGCAATGTCAAAACAATAGTTGCATGTCGTCATTTAAGATAAATTGCCACAAAATAAAAGCGAAATTGAGGTGGAATAATCATAGTTTCTGGATGTGAAGGGGAAACATAAAATTACAGACAGAAGGGAAAATACCGCCCAAGATGCCGCAAAAGGACCAAGCGAGCGAGCCGCCTTCACCAGCGGTAAGTGACAAATTTCTTTGTTTGTTTACACTGTACTGATTTTCTGGTTCATATACTTTGAAGATAAGATAACAAAATACCCAAAACAAAAAATAGTGACAAAAAGCAGAACCATTCTTTGTGTAAATACAGTGGGGAAAAAAATATTTAGTCAGCCATCAATTGTGCAAGTTCTCCCACTTAAGAGATGAGAGAGGTCTCCAATTTTCATCATAGGTATACCTCAACTATGAGAGACAAAATAAGAAAAAAAAATCCAGAAAATCACATTGAAGGATTTTTAATGAATTAATTGGTAAATTCCTCGATAAAATAAGTATTTGGTCAATAACAAAAGTTCATCTCAATACTTTGTTATATACCCTTTGTTGGCAATGACAGAGGTCAAACGTTTTCTGTAAGTCTTCACAAGGTTTTCACACACTGTTGCTGGTATTTTGGCCTATTCCTCCATGTAGATCTCCTCTAGAGCAGTGATGTTTTGGGGCTGTCGCTGGGCAACACGGACTTTCAACTCCCTCCAAAGATTTTCTATGGGGTTGAGATCTGGAGACTGGCTAGGCCACTCCAGGACCTTGAAATGCTTCTTACGAAGCCACTCCGTTGCCCGGGCAGTGTGTTTGGGATCATTGTCATGCTGAAAGACCCAGCCACATTTCATCTTCAATGCCCTTGCTGGTGGAAGCAGGTTTTCACTCAAAATCTCACAATACATGGCCCCATTCATTCTTCCCTTTACACAGATGAGTCGTCCTGGTCCCTTTGCAGAAAAACAGCCCCAAAGTATGATGTTTTCACCCCCATGCTTCACAGTAGGTATGGTGTTCTTTCTCCTCCAAACACGACAAGTTGAGTTTTTACCAAAAAGTTCTATTTTGGTTTCATCTGACCATATGACATTGCAGATGATCCAGTCCTCTTCTGGATCATCCAAATGCTCTCTAGCAAACTTCAGACGGGCCTGGACATGTACTGGCTTAAGCAGGGGGACACGTCTGGCACTGCAGGATTTGAGTCCCTGGCGGCGTAGTTTCTGATGTAGCCTTTGTTACTTTGGTCCCAGCTCTCTGCAGGTCATTCATTAGGTCCCCCCGTGTGGTTCTGGGATTTTTGCTCACCGTTCTCGTGATCATTTTGACCCCACAGGGTGAGATCTTGTGTGGAGCCCCAGATCGAGGGAGATTATCAGTGGTCTTGTATGTCTTCCATTTTCTAATAATTGCTCCCACAGTTGATTTCTTCACACCAAGCTGCTTACCTATTGCAGATTCAGTCTTCCCAGCCTGGTGCAGGTCTACAATTTTGTTTCTGGTGTCCTTTGACAGCTCTTTGGTCTTGGCCATAGTGGAGTTTGGAGTCTGACTGTTTGAGGTTGTGGACAGGTGTCTTTTATACTGATAATGAGTTCAAACAGGTGCCATTAATACAGGTAACGAGTGGAGGACAGAGGAGCCTCTTAAAGAAGAAGTTACAGGTCTGTGAGAGCCAGAAATCTTGCTTATTTGTAGGTGACCAAATACTTATTTTACCGAGGAATTTACCAATTAATTCATTAAAAATCCTTCAGTGTGATTTTCTGGATTTTTTTTTTCTCATTTTGTCTCTCATAGTTGAGGTATACCTATGATGAAAACTGGAGACCTCTCTCATCTTTAAAGTGGGAGAACTTGCACAATTGGTGGCTGACTAAATACTTTTTTGCCCCACTGTATGTCCAAAGTCCACTTTTGACTGACAGTTATGTAATTCGATGTGAGTGCCATGGCATTATGCAAATTAGATGCATAAATTTACTCCTATTTCAAACTTTGGATCATATTCTACATCTTTCTAATTGACAGTAAGGCATTATCTCTTACCACTTTCAAGTTATAGCTTTGGAAATCTGACATCTGAACTGAATATTTTCTTGAAAAAAAATCTTCACCACTAGGGGGATAAGTCGCAACTTTGCACCTGGGCCAGTTAAACAGTGAAGCGCTGGACTCCAGAGACTGAGAGCACCCTGCAAGACTGTTTTGCCTGCACAGACTGGGATGTGTTTAAAGCTGCAGCCACCCAAGAGGACTCTTCTGTAAACACACAGGACTACGCTGAATACGTGACTGGGTACATCAGCACGTGCGTTGATACCATAGTACCCACCATACAGGTCAGGAAGTTCCCCAACCAGAAGCCCTGGATCAACAGTCAGGTACGTCAGATGCTGCGTGCTTGCTCTCGTGCATTTAAATCAGGCTGTGAGGTCGAGTACAAAGCTGCAGAGTATGGACTGAGGAAGGCTATAACAACAGCCAAGAGGCAGTACAGAGAAAAGCTGGACAGCCTCTACTCCACTTCTGACCAGGGGTGCATGTGGCAAGGCCTGCAACACATCACAGACTACAAGAGGACCAACAGCAGAACCCCGAGCTCTACAGACAGCCTGCCGGACGACCTCAACATCTTTTTACACCCGCTTTGAGACCACGAGCCACAGCACAGAGAAGAGACACACACTCACGCACCCCCCCACCCACTAAGAGTCTCACCAGGCCAGGTAAACAAAGCACTGAGGAATATCAACCCCCGCAAGGCAGCAGGACCAGACAACATACCTGGGCGGGCACTCAGAGCATGCGCTGCAGAGCTGACTGACATTCTCACAGCAATCTTCAACCTCTCCCTCAACCAGAACATAGTCCCCTCCTGCTTCAAAATGACAACCATCATTCCCCTCCCCAAAAGGAGCCCGCCGACCTGTCTGAATGACTACAGACCGGTAGCACTCACTCCAATCATCATGAAGTGCTTCGAGAGAGTGGTGCTGCCCCTCATTCAGGACAGCATACCGGGCACACTGGACCCCCTGCAGTACGCCTACCGACCCAACAGCTCCACCTCAGATGCTCTCGCTGCAGCACTCCATTATTCTCTCTCCCACCTGGAAAATAAAGACTCCTACATTAGGATGCTCTTTGTCAACTACAGCTCCGCCTTCAACATGGTCATCCCCCACAAACTCACCCACAAACTGTCTTCACTTGGCCTGCACCCCACCCTCTGTGACTGACTACTGGACTTTCTAACTGGCAGACCCCAGTCCGTCAGGATGGGTAACAGGGCCTCAGCCAGCATCATCACAAACACAGGTGTCCCACAGGGTTGTGTCCTCAGCCCCATCCTCTACAGCCTCTTCGCCCATGACTGTGTTGCCTCCCACAAGGACAATATCATCCTAAAGTTTGCAGATGACACAGCAGTGATAGGACACATCACTGGTGATGACGAAGCATCCTACAGGAGGGAGGTGGCCAGCCTGGTATCATGGTGTGAGGACAACAACCTCACCTTCAACACGGACAAGACAAAGGAGAGGATAATGGACATGAGGAAAGGGAGGAGGAGACCCTATCGGTCACTGTTCATCCGGAAGTTTGAGATGGAGAGAGTGAGCAGCTTTAAATACCTGGGCATCAACATCAGCAAGGACCTTAAGTGGACACACAACACCACAGAGATGGTTAAGAGAGCTCAACAGCAACTGTACTTTCTGAGGAGGCTGAAGGAGTTTGGCATGTCTTCCAGGATCCTCAACAATTTCTACAGCTGCATCATCGAGAGCATCCTGACCAACTGCATCACTGCGTGGTATGGCAGCACCACTGCCCTGGAACGCAAACGCCTGCAGAGAGTGGTGAAGACAGCGGACAAGATCATCAGGACTCACTCCCCTCTCTGCAGAGCATCTACCACCGCAGAGTCTAAAAGAGAGCTGACGCCATCCTCCGGGACCCCACCCACCCCCGACACAGACTGTTCACACTTCTACCCTCAGGCCGGAGGTACAGAAGTGTGAAATGCAGGACAACCAGACTGAAAAACTCCTTCTTTCCCACTGCCATCAGACTCAGGAACAGATAACAACTTCCAAAACTCTGTAACACAGCTTCGCATATAGGAACTCACACACCGGCTGCTAAATTTGCACATTGCTCACCTGTACTGTACAAAAAGTATCACCTGTTTGATGTCCATATCATCTCTGCTGCTACTTATCAAATAATTTGTAATTATACACTGCTTGTTGCACAATGCTCATTTGCACACTGTACATAAGTCCAGGGTTTCCTCTGGTAACATTTCTTGGTGGCGGGCCGCCTGGCCAGAAATTTTACCTCCACGCCAAGGAGATGTAAATTTATTAAGAAAAATATATGAAGCAATGACTTTCTGCAAGCGCGCACATGAACAATGCGCGTGGCCGTCATCTGCGCGGAGTTTAGAAGCGCCCCGCCCACGCAAGTTTTCCAGACAGTCAGCAGGCAGTGTCTCACTAAGCGCGACTGTCCGACAGAAACATGAGTTTGTTAAAAGTACTTTAAACACGGAAAATAATCAGAAGAGGTATGTAAGCACTGGAGGCATTTATCATGGTTTTAACCCACTGGAAACGGGAGCAATAATGGAAGAGTCGCTTAGCTAAGAGACGTGGTTAGAATTCATATGCAGCCAGCTTCATATGAAAGGAAAGGCAAGGGGGACTGATGAATTGCTGAGTATATATTTTACCAGCCACTACAATATTAAGCTATGTTCCCTATTATGTACCTGACAAGTTAAGATGACCGAAATTCATGACGTCAATGACTGTAATCCATCAGCAGCCTTCAGACAAACTAAACGTGCCAACGTTTGTATTTCAAAATAAGGGAGGTTTGTCTTGCCGTCTTGGCAGTGAGGAGATTTCTAAAAAAAACTATAAATACATAGAAATATTATAACAGAAATAATGGCATCCTTGGTCATTTAAGTTAATTTAAATCATTAAATACAATTTTATTAATATTTTTTCTTTGTAATCAGAGTTAAATTATTCTTCTGTTCTGACTGCAAAGTTATGGACAAAAATATAAATTGTTATGAGGAAAGTAAAAAAAAAAAAACACAGTCTGTTTCAAATTTATTTAAAAAAACAGACAAAAATTAGTAATAAAACAATCCACAAATTTATGATAAAGTTTCAAATGTACAAGAAAAGTCAATTTTGCAAGAGGAAATTACAAATTTGAGGAAAATGGTTGCAAATTTAGATAAATTTACAGATAAAAAGTAGAAAACTACAAGAAAATTGTTATAAATTTTGGAGAAAAACCTCAAACCTTCAAGACTGAAGTCCTTACTCAAGTTTTAAATGGGTGCTCTTTGTACCCTTAACTAGAAATTTTTGGTTGTCTCCTTTAATTTACATGGCACATGATATTTTCTAACCTATTTGTATACCACCATAGGCAAAGAGAGAACCTGAATTAGACAGAGCTTAGAGAGGGCAAGATTAGACAGAAGAGAGGAGCCAAGGAGAGGAAAGTGTTCAGGCAGAGGGTCCAGGAGAGGTGAGAGCAGAGGAAGGAGAGAAGGATGACACCAGTAAAAAGTCCAAATACAGGACGTCTGGGTGGGACCCCAAATGGCCCAATATTCCAACATTCAAGCCTTGGTTGTACAATATTTCAAATTGTAAGTTCCATATGCACAGCAGTGGCTCAGGAGGTAGAGCGGGTCATCCAATAACTGGATGGTTGGTGGTTCGAATCCCGCTCTCCCCAGATATCCTGCCGTTGTGTCCCTGGGCAAGACACTTTACCCACCATCCCTCCAGTGTCCATAACACTGTGTATAAATGTTCGGTGGTGGCCGGAGAGGCCGTTGGCCCAGATTGGCAGCTACATTTCCGTCAGCCTGCCCCAGGGCAGCTGTGGCTACAGTAGTAGCTTGTCACTACCATTGTCTGTCTGGAGTGAATGAATAATGTATCTGTAAAAAGTGTATATGATAAAGCGCTATATAAATCTGATGCATTATTATTATTATGTGCAAAATTTTAAAAAAGAAATAAATAGTATAAAATTAACATATTCATACATACAGTATGTGTTTTCTGCGCCCCCCCCCCCCCACCGGAAAAATATGTTGCCAACGCGCCAAGGTCTTTAAGCCAAAGGAAACACTGTAAGTCTATGCCATCTCAGGTTCACATCAGGTTGCACAACGCTCATTTGCACACTGTACATAGGTTCATGCCATCTCCGGTTCACATCATCTCTGATATCAATATACCACTATCACTTTAGTCATCCAGTGAATTTTCAGTTTCATTCCTCTGCCTAACTGTGTGTTGGTGTGTGTTTTAGCATCCATTAGTATTAGGATTGAGTTACTGTGTTAGTGTGTCATGACCTATTAGAATTGTTGTTCTGTACCTTTTAACTTGGCATTCGTTTGGAGAGCAAAGTAAGAATTTCATTGCTCAGGAAATGTAGCATTTCTTAACTGTGCACATGAAAATAAAGCCTTTGAATCTTGAATCTAGAGCATGTTGGTGTTGTGTGACCAGTCCAGTTTATTGTTCAGGTGAACACCCAGGTACTTGTAAGATGTCACCATCTCAATGTCTGTTCCCTGGATGTTTACCGGTGTGGTGGGGGGTTGTCCTCACCTGCGGCAGTCCACCACCCTTTCTTTGGTTTTCCTCACATTGATCTGGAGGCAGTTCTGCAGGCGCCAGTCCACAAAGTCCTGGATAAGTCCTCTGTACTCCGTATCATCCCCATCAGAGATGAGGCTGACAATCGCAGAGTCATCAGAGAACTTCTGTAAATGGCAGTGTGGTGTATTGTGAGAAAAGTCAGGAGTGTAGAGGGCGAACAGGAAGGGAGCCAGAACTGCTCCCTGAGGAGCCACCGGACTGTGATGATGTCAGACACACAGCCTGGGTTCTCACAAACTGTGGTCAGTCTGTGATGTAGTCCAGGATCCACAATGACAGGTGCTGGTTCACCCCTGCACACAGCAGCTTGTCCCTCAGGATCACTGGTTGAATGGTGCTGAAATCAAAGAACGTGATCCTCACAGTGCTCCCAGGTTTCTCCAGGTGGGACAGGAAATGAGGTAGGAGCAAGATCACTGCATCCTCCACCCCGATGCCATGCTAGTAGGCAAACTGAAGTGGGTCCATCGCTGGTCCTACCAGGGGGGTGGAGGTGGGTGAGGAGTAGCCTCTCCAGAGTCTTCATTAGGTGTGATGTGAGGGCCACTGGTCTGTAGCTGTTCAGGTCCTTGGGGTGTGGGGTCTTCGATATCGGTACCACACAGGATGTTTTCCACAGCTGTGGTACCCTTCCCAGCTTCAGGCTCAGACTGAAGATGTGCTCCACGATCCCACACAGTTGGTCTGCAAAGGACTTGAGGAGCCTCGAGCTGATGCCGTCCGGACCTGCAGCCTTCCTCGCCTTGATCGTCTTCAGCTCAGCTCTCACCTGGGTCTTAGTGAGAGTCAGGCTGGGGCACGGCTGGGAGGGGAGGATGTTGGGTCTGTGAGGGGAAAAACAGCAGGGGATGTACGAGGGGGGATGGAGGAAGGGCAGTGGACAGTGGGACTAGATGAAGGTGGAGGCAGCAGTGGTTGGTGGGCAGGCAGAGAAGAGGGCGGTTGGTCAAACCTGTTAAAGAGCAGGTTCAGGCTGTTCACCCACTCCCTACCCTCCGTGGCCTGGGAGGAGGTATTCTGGTGCCCAAAGATGGTTTTTAGGCTTCTCCAGACACTGCTGATGTCATTCTGTTGCAGCTTGTCCTCCATCTTCTTCTTGTAGCCGTTCTTCCCCTCTCTGATCTTCCTCCTTAACTCCCTCTGTACAGACCTCAGCTCCTCCTTGTTTCCCGACCTGAAGATCCTTTTCTTCTTCTTCAGCGGTGACTTTATCTCAGGGTTGATCCAGGGTTTGTTGTTTGAGAAACATTGTATGGTCTTGGTGGGTACGGTGTTGTCCACACAGAAGTTGACGTAGTCTGTGATGGTGTGTGTGAGGCTGTCGATATCCTCACCATGTGGATCACAGAGCTGCTCCCGCTCAGTGGATTCAAAACAGTCCTTCAGAGCGTCCTCCGCCTCCTCGGGCCATATCTTCACTGTGCGGGCAACAGGAGGTAGTCTGTGTACCAGGGGTTTGTACACAGGCAGGTGAACCAGATTGTGATCGGATCTTCCAAGAGGGGATAGGGGTGATGAGGTGTAAGCCTCCTTGGTGTTTGAATAAACAAAGTCCAGTGTTTTATTTTCTCTGGTGCGGCACATGACATACTGGATGAAAGTGGGCAGAATGGAGGACAGGGAAGCATGGTTAAAATCACCAGAGATAAGCTGGAGAGCAGTGTCTGTAGTGTGCTGGTGACTATGTGGATGACGTCAATCGCTGCCTCAGTGCTCGTGGAGGGGGTTACATAAATAACAATCACGATGATGTGTGAGAATTCTTTGGGTAGGTATAACGGTTGCATGCTAATGGTTAGCAACTCAGTGTCCTTGCTACAGTATTGTTCTTTAATTGTGATGTGGCCAGGATTACACCATCTGTTGTTCACAAACATTATCAGCCCCCCACTGCTCTTCCCGCTATCTGGTGTCTCATCTGCCCGTATTAAGTGGAAACCCTCCAGACCAATGTTAACATCTGTTGTTAGCTCTGTTGACCATGTTTCAGTGAATAGTAGGATGTTAACCTCTTTGAAGACGCTCTCATATTGGGACATAGCCACTAGTTCGTCCGTCTTATTAAGCAGCGATCTCACATTTCCCATAATAATGGATGGTAGGACAGGCTTGTACCTTGTCTTCCTCACGCGTCGCTTCGCTCCAGCTCGACATCCCCATCGTTTTTGCCTGATTTCTCACATAATGATTAATCATAATGATATCACAATAAATCATAATGATTAATTACATAATAACTAATCATTATGTGATTAATTATGTTTAAACATTTTAATTGCTTGACAGAATTATTTTTTCTTATAAATGTGAGTTTTTTTCCTCTTAAATGTTCTGCTTTTCTTCTAAATTTGAGACTTTTTCCATAAAATCAAGACTTTTTCTTATAATTTTTCAGTTTTTATTAAGTTTGTCAAAGTCACAGGAATCCAGTATTTATGGGTGAATCAGCTGCAGGCTACAAACTCCAATTTATAAACAGTCTATAAATAAATCAATGAAGCACATCCTATGAGCTAAAAAATGCACACATCGCTGTTAAAATGCCAGGTCTTTGTGATGCAAAAACATGAGACCCCGATAAATCACTTCCAAACTTCTTCCACATTTACTGTGATCTCTTAACTTATACAATTCAATTGAAAAGGAAACAAACCTGTCAAGGGGAAAAACAACAAACAATATGGTGATTGTTTCCCAATTCTCAATGTTTTGATGATATTACTATATTCTATGGATTAGAGATGGGCCAATCTAATATTTTTAGTATCAGTATCGGGTTCGATCCAGGTAAAATGAGTGGATCAGCATCAGGGAGCAATAAAGAAATGAAAACAGATCCATTAAAACATGAAATAAACCAGTTAACTGCTTTTGATAATTTTCCATGTAATTAAAGTTGTCGGCTGTCGTATAATAACAGAGTAATATTTAGTTTTTGTGAAAATGCTGAGTGGACAACATCTCCCATCATCCCACAACACCAAACACGATCATGGCGGCTTTCCTCTCAAAATTCATCTCCTGTTTTCTGACTGATGAATGATGGATCCAAATGGGAGAAAAACAACACAAATGTATTATTTTGTATTTTGAGAGCTGGAGCTGATCCAGAGGACTGTAAGTTACTTCATCCTGGGCACGCTTTGAAAACGTGACGTAAGGTACGTGCCTCTGCATTTGTCATCTTTTTATTTGTGTATTTTCACAACCTTATACCTTAACAGTTTGTCATGTGCGGGGCTGAACATGCCTTAGGTGCCCCTTAGGTGCCTGATGAGAAAGCCTGAGAGCACAACTATGTATAACTGCCTAAACAGATCATTCTGTACATGAACACATATTGTGTCTTTAGAGTCTGCTACAGTTCCCTGTTATGTACCTGGCAGGTTAAGATGACCGAAATTCACGAAGTCAATGACTTTAATCTGTTAGCAGTCTTCAGACAAACTAAACATGCCAACATTTGATTTCAAAATAAGGGAGGTTTTTCCTGCTGTCTGTGTGGTGAGGAGATTTCTAAAAAAAACAAAAAACAAAAAAACCCCTTTAAATATAAAGAAAAATAACTAACTAACTAACTAACCTGCACTTATATAGCACAGAAATAATGGCATCCTTGGTCATTTAAGTTAATTTATTTCATTAAATACAATTTTATTAATATTTTTTCTTTGTAATCAGAGTTAAATTATTGTTCTGTTCTGACTGCAAAGTTATGGTCAAAAATGTAAGTTGTTAAAAGGAAAAAGGAAAAAAAAAAATACCACAGTCTGTTTCAAATTTATCTAGAAAAAACAGTCATTTTATTTTAAAAAACAGACAAAAATTTGTCATAAAATAATCCACAAATTTATAATAAAGTTTCAAATGTACAAGAAAAGTCAATTTTACAAGAGGAAATTACAAATTTGAGGAACATGGTTTCAACTTTAGATACATTTACAGAGAAAAGTAGAAAATTATAAGAAAATTGTTATAAATTTTGGAGAAAAACCTCAAACCTCCAAGACTGAAGTCATTACTCAAGTTTTTAAGTGGGTGCTCTTTGTACCCTTAACTCAAGTAGAAATTTTTGGTTGTCTACTTTTAATTATTAATTTCAAAGCACTGCTTTTACATGAGTAGAATTTCTGGTTACTATACCCATCTGATCATATAATTTAAGTATGCATGAGTACATTAAATTAAATCACCCTTATTGTCATTCAACTATACAACCAATCATGTACAGTAGAACGAAATTGTGTTTTACCTATCTACTGTGTTAATCACACACACCCCAAGTGCAGAATCAGAGGGCCGCTGCCATGCAAGGCCCCGCCACAAATTTCCCTCCTCCATTCCATTATTGCTGAGTACCAAGATGGACGGCAGGAAGTTCCACTTTTATATGGTCTTCGGCATGACCCGGCTGGGATTTGAACCCCTGCCTCCCGGGTGTGGGGTGGATGCTCTACCAACTGAGCCACCACTCCGGTACTGTTATGAATGTTTCTTTCCCTTCCCTACTTTCTTAATGGAAAAAAAGAAACACTAGAATAAAAATACAAAAAATACACATACTGTATTTTTGTCATTTATGTAAACCATGACAAAAAAAAAAAAAATCCTGAAGGACAAAACATGACACTTGATATTTTCTAACCTGTTTGTATACCACCATAGACAGAGAGAGAACCTGAATTAGACAGAGCTCAGAGAGGGCAAGATGAGAGAAGAGAGGAGCCAAGGAGAGGAAAGTATTCAGGCAGAGGAAGGAGAGAAGGATAACACCACTAAATAGTCTAAACACAGGATGTCTGGGTGGGACCCCAACTGGCCCAATATTCAAGCCTCGGTTGGACAATACTTCAAATGGTAAGTTCCATATGCAACGTTACTGTGTAAAATTTTAAAAAGAAATAAAAAGTATAAAATTAACATATTCCGGTATGTTTACTGCCCCCACACCACCCCCGGGGAAAAATATGTTGCCACCGCACCAAGGTCTTTAAGCCAGAGGAAACACTGTAATTTATTTGTTCACTGCAAAGTTATGCAGCAGACGTGACACAGTTAGATCACACAGAGAAACTGATTTCAGCACTGAAAAGAGCTGCCCCCTTCAACAAACAGAAACCAGCAAAAAACAGTTGAATACACAATAGCCCTCATTTATCAAAAATGCATAGAAATTGGCACACATTTGGGTGTAACTATGGTCATACAAAAAGGTCTACGTGGCATTTATGAAATTGTGTATATCAGGTCAATCTGTTTGACTAAACGTTGTCCATGTTGTCATTTTTAAGCATATTGTCAAACATGATCATTTATCACTTACTATTTAGAAGGACAGAAAGACTTCCCAAACAGCTGTCTGATGCGCTGTGCACATTGGCTTAGCTCAGCTACAGCTCTCTGTCATCTCTCAATAATGTGTAGAAATGCACTGGGCAAAATAAAATAATTTCCCCACATCTTCTCTGCTATTCACAATTTCTCGTGCTTACCCGGAGAAGTTTTTTGTTTTAAACCCAAATGCAGCAGATCACCTGGACCAGGCACTTCTGTGTGTAAAGCTGTGTTGTGGTTAACTGATAATTTGTACAGGATAACTATTATGAGATACTGTACTACATACTGTAACAGACAAGAGCACTCTGAAGCGAGTGCAATATCCCCGCTCTATTTTCTTTTACGATCCCAATACTTACCGACAGAGAGTAGTTTTCAACTTTTCAATACAATTACTTTGGCAGAATCAAATTATGATAATCCCATCATCCACAGATATACAACAAAGTACAGTATACAATCCATGGTTGTAGGGCAGGATCTCGAGGTGAAACCATCTAGCAAGTATGGTGACCCTAGAGAGATTTACATGTTCTATAGTAAGAGATCATAGGGAGTTCCAACCTTGACCTTAGACCTTTTGACCCCAAACCTGTAGTCAGAGGTTATGGTCTCAGAGTGAACCTGTGTACCAGGTTTGGTGGCCCTAGCTTTCTTTGTTGTTGAGATATAGTTTATAAGCCATTTTGATGTTGACCTTTGATCTTGTGATCCCAAAACCATAGTCACACTTCAGGGTCACAGAGTGAACCGGTGTACCAAATTTGGTGGCCCTAGCTTTAATCATTGTACAGTAATAAGGTATAAGAAATGCTAACCTTTGACCTTTTGACCACAAACCTATAGTTAGGTCAGGGTGTAAGCTGTCTAAGACGTGTATTAGATACAACTCCTGTATCGATTTGAAAAGCCTACATCATTTCTTTCAGTCGTTATTGTTTAGAAGATTTAGGGAAAAATCTGACCTCTGACCTCAAGGTCATCCAATGTGAGTGAAATTGCAATATGCACATCATCAGAGTATCTCAAACCATGGTACCAAGTTTCAAAACAATCGGACCAAAACTATAGGAGGAGTTGATTTCACAAAAGTGGGACAAACGGACAGGCAGACGAACTGACCCATAACATAATCCCCCTTTGGGCTTCAACCGGTGGGGGATAAAAAATTTAGTCAAAGACGAAATATTTTTTAGAATATGTTAACAGTGTTCACACAGGAGACTTACAGTCTCCTTTTTCTTTCGGCTGCTTCCTTTAGGGGTCGCCAATGCGGATCAGCTGCCTCCTTCTTACCCTATCCCTTGCATCTTCCTCTGGAACACCAACCTGTCCTCCTTCACTACATCCATGAATCTTCTCTATGGTCTTCCTCTTTTCCTCCTGCCTGGCAACTCCATATTCAACATCATTTGTCCAATATATCCACTATCCCTCCTCTTTGCATGTCCAAACCATCTCAGCCTTGCTTCTCTTACTTTGTCTCCAAACTGCTCAACTTGAGCTGTCCCTCTGATGTACTCATTTCTAATCATGTCCCTTCTAGTCAGTCCCAGTGAGAATCTTAGCACCTTCAACTCTGCCACCTCCAGTGCCGCCTCCTGTCTTTTTGTCAGCGCCACAGTCTCCAAACCATACATCATAGAAGGTCTCACTGCTGTCTTGTAAATCATCCATTTCACTCTAGCTGCAATCTTTCTGTCACAAATCACTCCTGACACTTGTTTCCACCCACTCCACCCTGCCTGCACTCTCTTCCCCTCTCTTGTACATTTTCCATTGCTTTGGATGTTTGACCCCAGGTATTTAAACTCATCTGCTTTCACTATCTCTATTCCTTCCATCTTCACCATTACACCTGCCTCCCTCTCAATCACACTCATGTATCAGAATCAGAATCAGATTTATTGCCATTGTTCATGTAGTACACAAACTAGGAATTTGTCTCGGTGCAATGCTGCAACATTAAACATGATAAAATAAAAGAAATAAACTATACATGCAATAAAGTGTAGAATAAGAGTGAGTAATACTAGTCAGCAGTTTAAATATATTAGCGAGCAGCAGATAATGTGGAGAACCATATAGTGCAGTCGGTAATGCAGGAAGAAAACAGTGATGATTGACATGAGTCTGGTTGAGCTGCTGTACATAGTGCACGAGAGTCAATGTATTCTGTCTTGCTTCTACTGACTTTCATTCCATTTCTCTCCAGAGCATACCTCCACCTCTCCAGGTTCTCTTCTACCTGCTCCTTACTCTCACTGCTGATCACAATGTCATCTGTAAACATCATGGTCGATGGAGACTCCTGCCTGACCTCATCTGTTAGCCTGCCCATCACCATGGCAAACAAGAAGGGGCTCAGAGCTGATCCCTGATGTAATACCTCCCCCACCCTGAATCCATCCGTCACTCTGACAGCACACCTCACCACTGTTTCGCTGTCCTCATACATGTCCTGCACCACCCTTACATACTTCTCTGCCACTCCTGACTTCCTCATACAGTACCATATTTCCTGTCTTGGCACCCTATCATATACTTTCTCTAGATCCACAGAGACAGTGCAACTCCTTCTGACCTTCTCTACACTTCTCCATCAGCACTCTTAGAGCAAACATTGCATCTGTGGTACTCTTCCTTGGCTGGAAACTGTACTGCTGCTCACCGATTGTCACCGCTCCTTTTAACCTGGCTTCAACAACTCTTTCCCATATCTTCATAGTGTGGCTGATCAACTTTATGCCTCTGTAGTTACTACAGCTCTGAGCATCACCTTTGTACTTGAAAACTGGTACCAAAACACTTTTTCTCCACTCTTTGGACATCCTCTCACTCGCCAAGATAGTGTTAAACAATCTGGTTAAAAAGTCCACTGCCATCTCTCCTAAACATCTCCATACCGCCACAGGTATGTCATCTGGTCCAACGACCTTTCCTCTTCGTCCTCTTCAAAGCTGCCCTCACTTCTACCTTGCTAATCTTTGGGACTTCCTTGTTCACTATCTTTCCTTCATCTATCCTCCTCTGTCTCTCATTTTCTTTATTCATCAGCTCTTCAAAGTACTCCTTCCACCTTCTCAACACATTCTCATCATTTGTTAGTACATTACCATTTCTGTCCTTAATCAACCTAACCTGCTGTACATCCTTTCCAGCTCGACCTCTCTGTCTAACCAGTCGATACAAGTCCTTTTCTCCTTCCTTAGCGTCCAGCCTCTCATACAACTCACTATATGCCTTTTGCTTTGCCTTTGCCACATCTCACTTTGTCATGTGCCTAGATTCCAAATACTCATGTCTACTTTCTTCATCTCCCACAGAAGACTTACAGTACAGATATATAAATACACCAGTAAAATGACAACTGAAAAACCCTGCAGCTCAACTGTAAAAATATTTCAGAAACTTAATTCAGTTTTATACATTCCATCAAATAACTACTTAAATCTTAGTACTTAGATCTGTTTTAATATTGGCTGCAGTCACATAAATACGGATAAAATATTTAGAATAACAGCAGCCACTTTAAGAAGGCGAGTTGAAAAGTTCATAGACTGAAAAGTTCATAGTGGTCAAATTTGACCAAATGTGGTTTAGTTTTCAACTGCAGGGATCCAAGCGCTGCAACACTGATGGAAGAAATGGGTGGACCGAAGGGAAGACTATGTTGAAAAATAAACCACATTTGGTCAAATTTGACTACTATGAACTTTTCAGCCCCGCCCTCACGTAGTCTTTAAAATGAATCGTCAAATCTCTCGTCTAAATATAACACAAGGCAAAGATATCTCCTGAAAGGGTGCACTGCTCATTATAATTTCATATGATGAAATAATTCTCCCACACAGCAGGTTTCTCTGCGGCATGGGAGTCTACAAAGACTTGAAAATGTGCACACCCCAACTCAGAGCTGATGTAAGAATTGAGCGCCCAGTATTACGTTCATATTGATAAATACTGATCTGCCCATTGAAATGATCGTACGACCACTTTTCTGTCATACACACATTAGATAAATAAGGGCCACTCAACATTCTGTGGATGGTAAGGATGTTTTTATTATATACAGACGTGGACAAAATTGTTGGTACCCCTCTGTTAATGAAAGAAAAACCCACAATGGTCACAGAAATAACTTGAATCTGACAAAGTGGTCTGGAGAGGAGAGTCCGGCCGTTGGTCGAACCTCGGATTCAGGAGGAGCAATGTGGTTTTCGTCCTGGCCGTGGCACATCGGACCAGCTCTTTACCCTCTCGAGAATTCTTGAGGGTTCGTGGGAGTTTGCCCAACCAGTTTACATGTGTTTTGTGGACTTGGAGAAGGCATTTGACCGCGTCCCTCGTGGATTTTTGTGGGGGGTGCTTCGGGAGTATGGGGTATCGGGCTTGTTGTTACGAGCTATTCGGTCTCTGTACGACCGTTGTGAGAGTTTAGTTCGCATTGCCAACACTCGGTCGGAGTCATTCCCAGTGAGAGTTGGACTCCGCCAGGGCTGCCCTTTGTCACCGGTCCTGTTCATAATTTTTATGGACAGGATTTCTAGGCGCAGCCAGGGAATGGAGGGTGTCATGCTTGGTGACCACAGGATCTCATCTCTGTTGTTTGCAGATGATGTTGTCCTGTTGGCTTCATCCAGCAATGACCTACAGCTCTTGCTGGGACGGTTTGCCGCTGAGTGTGAAGCGGCTGGGATGAGAATCAGCACCTCCAAGTCCGAGTCCATGGTCCTCAGCCGGAAAAAGGTGGATTGTCCTCTCCGGGTTGGGGACAGGCTCCTGCCCCAAGTGGAGGAGTTTAAGTATCTTGGGGTCTTGTTCACGAGTGAGGGGAAAATGGAGCGAGAGATCGACAGACGGATTGGAGCAGCATCTGCAGTGATGCGGACGTTGTACCGGTCTGTTGTGGTGAAGAGGGAGCTTAGTTCTAAGGCAAAGCTGTCGATTTACCAGTCAATCTACGTTCCTACTCTCACCTATGGTCACGAGCTTTGGGTAATGACCGAAAGAACGAGATCGCGGATACAAGCGGCTGAAATGAGCTTTCTCCGTAGGATTGCTGGACTCACCCTCAGAGATAGGGTGAGGAGCTCAGTCATCCGGGAGAGGCTCAGAGTAGAACCGCTGCTCCTCCACATTGAAAGGAGTCAGTTGAGGTGGTATGGGCATCTGATTAGGATGCCTCCTGGACGCCTCCCACTTGAGGTGTTTCAGGCACGTCCCACTGGGAGGAGACCCCGGGGCAGACCCAGGACTCGGTGGAGAGACTATGTCTCCCAGCTAGTCTGGGAACGCCTTGGTATCCCCTCTGAAGAGCTGGAGCAGGTGGCTGGGGAGAGGGAAGTCTGGGCTTCTCTGCTTGAACTGCTGCCTCCGCGACCCGGACCTCCGGAAAAGCGGTAGAAGATGGATGGATGGATGGAAAATCAGACAATGCTTTTGAATTGTGGTTCACCAGAATTATTTTAAAAAACACAAGAAATTAATTAATAAAAATTAATTAGTAAAAAAAAATAATTAGCAATCCTCATAAAAATAGATATTACATAAAAATATCAATAAATGATCAATAGTGTAGAGAAAAATACAGATGAAACCGCTTGGTAATGAAATCACAACATTCAATAGGAAAAGTTAAAATTTACATCAATAAATTTTCAGATATTTAAGAAAATATCTGCAGATTATTGTCAAAGAAATATCATTTTTATGAGAAACAAGGTAAACTGATAAGGAAGAAAACCATGCAAATTTATGAGAAAAGTTCCAAATGTCTAAGAAAGGTCCAACTTGTGATGAATTTATGTTTACTGTGGGACTTAATTTAGAATCTACTACAAAGACAATACAGATTCTTACTCAATTAAGGGAGCAATGCTTTAGGGAGCTCAACGCAAAACAATTTGATCTTCCCTGCATAAACTTAGTCTTTTGGACACAGAGAAACGACTCTGTCCCCGGTGATAGGAGCTCGCCGGAGGAACTAGCTGAGGCAGCAGTTGGACGGGAGCCGGATCAGCGCTCAAGTGCAGTGGTGGTGGGAGACGGGGACCAGTGGAGGACCATCGGGGCCGAGTCGGATGAGAGCCGAAGTCGGAGCCCAGTTGCAGCGGCGGGGCGCGGCGGAGGAACTCCTGAGGCAGACGGCGGTAGGTGGCGGGGCTCAGCGGAGGATCTACCGGGACCCCAGCTGGACAGGAGCAGGATCGGAGCTCGGCTACAGCGGTGGCGGGACTTGGTGGAGGAGCTGCCAGTACCCCGGCTGGACAGGAGCTCGGTTACGGCAGCGGTAAGCAGCGGGACTAGCAGCGGAGGGGGCTAGTTGAGGCCCAGCTGGATTCGAGGTCGGTCGGATCGGATACTGGCGACACCAGCAGAGATTGTTTTACTATCCACAGGTCAGTAAAAATGCCACCAAAGAAGGAGGAAATAGAAGAGATCAAAAAATCTCTGAACTTCTTGTCAGAAGAACTGACCAAAGTGGCTAGTCAGCAGGCCAAAATATTAGGGCTAATGGAAGAAGTTCGAGAATTAAAATTAACAATTAAGGAAAAAGACAAAAAAATTGCACACTTGGAGCGACGCGTCGAGGATCTTGAACAATATTCTCGTATGGATGATCTAATTATAAGTGGACTAGACATTAAATATCAGTCATATGCTCATGCTACAACAGGAATGAGGTGAGGATGCTCCCCTGGGCGAATCAGTCTCCCTGGAAAACCAGGTGCTTCAGTTCCTTGATAGTAGAAATATAAAGGTCGAAGCAAATGCAATTTCAGCCTGTCATGCTTTACCCAGAAAGGATAACAAAACAAAGAAATCAATTGTGATGCGTTTTGTGAACAGAAGGGTAAAGAATGACATACTGAGGCAGGCCAGAAAGCTACGGGGAACAGAAGTTTACCTAAATGAACATCTAACAAAAACTTAATGCTGAAATAGCACGGCAAGCACGGATGCTGAAAAGACAAAATAAGATACAGGCAACATGGACAAGAAATTGTAGAGTTTGGATCAAACTAAATGGAACACCTGAGGAAGCAAAGAGTATAATAATCAGAGATGTTACTGACTTAAATAAATACAGATGAACACTGATTAAGAAAATTAAGAGACTATGATAATCCATATCCACACACACGGCAAGAATAGTTCTTTTGACATACCATGTCAATGTACTTTAAAAAAATATATAAATAAATAAACAAAACAAACAAAAAAAAAAACTTATGACTGACTTGAGTAGACATCAATCATCCCCAATTGGAGGAAGTCATTTGACACACAGAGAGGAAATTCAGACTCTGAAAATATCTCATTATGCTGAACATAAACTACAAGAGATGGAGAATAACATTGATCCTGATAACCACTTCTTCAATAATATTCATAATCACTGTGAATATTACACTGAAAAGCAATTCAAAAGTCAAATGCAAGTAGATGGTAAACTATCAATAATACACTTTAACAGCAGAAATTTTAACAAAAACTGTCCACAGATTCAGGACTATTTAAAACAGCTAGACAGAAAATTTACAGCTATCGCAGTCTCTGAAACTTGGCTTAATGAAGAGCAGGCTCCCCTGATGGCAATAGAGGGATATCAGATGTTTCATATTAACAGATCTCAAAAAAGGGTGGTGGTGTTGCACTGTATAATGATGACCTGTATAGGTGTAAACTTGTAAATGGAATGTCCTTTGCACTACCAGGGATTTTAGAATGTGTTACTGTTGAGATTGACCAAGATAAAACAAAAAATCTAATTATAAGTTGTATATATGGCATATTTTTTTTATTAGGGGTCCAATGTGTGACATTGGTGGCAAAATTTAAAATTGATCAAATCTGCACATGAAATTGACTAATCACTATCCAATTGTGTCAGGTTTATGAAACTATTAACTATTTTCGTAACGGCATTCGCGTTCAGGAACAGATAGCATGCAAGTGTGCACACACGTCCACTTTTTCTGGTGTAAAGGGGACACCAAACCTAAAAATGGTTTTGTACATAAAAGCCAAGAACACTTTCATTCTTTGAAAGTTGGCATGTGTTAGGTACTCTAGTCTGACTACTTTCCCAAAAAGCATGACCTATTTAAAGCCTCTTTTCATGAAAGTGAAATTTTGAGTATCTTTATAGACTTGTTTGAGTCCCTGTTTACGTCTTGATCTCACTCAAGGTACAGCCACTCATTTCGACACATATTTCTAATTTTTTACCTTAAAACTTATACAGGTACTTGCAAAATGATCTACGGTAACAAATATAATGCGAAATAAACCATGACATTGACTTAATTTCCAGAAAACGACCTGGTGCAGGCGACGTAAATGGAGACGCTATTGTTTTGGTTTCCCTTTAATTTGCTTTACGTCTATGGCATTTCCCTCGTTTTTAGATTATACTTTATAAGCGACAACTCCAATAGGTATTTTATGAGGATAAAGAAGCACCAGAAACAAGTATATAATTCAAATGTCCAAAACTCTTGAGGATGAGAGCTCACTTTAACTACTTGTAAGGTGAGGCGTAAATGGGACACTCGGGCTTTTGTTTCCCCGTGTGCCAATGCACTTTGCAATGGCACACGTTTTACAGGAAACAACTTCAACACTTCCAGTATTTTTAACGCATCAAAACTCATCAACAGCTACATTTTCATGACATATTAAGATGTGATAACCTTCAAATTCTCCCTGTTTGTTGGATAAGACGTAAAATCACAAAAGGCGTAAATGTGGGACACGGAAGTTTGGACCTTCGATAACTTCAATATAAAGTGGCCACGGTTAATCCTCTCCACATGGGTTGAGCACATCCGGGGTAGAGAAAATAAAGGGCTTTTCCCCGGGCGGTCACCTCACCAGACGGGGCTGCGAGCGGCCGACCAAGACCGAAGACGTAAATTTTTTAAGGGACACCATATTCGATGTGTCATAAATGTTTGAGATTTTATTGAAATATTCTACATCTGAGCTTCACAAAGACTGATCTCCTTTTTACGTCTATGGTTTGGGATTTGAAAGGTGCAAAGTGAAAAGCATCAGCACTTCTTTTTTTCTTGTAACTTTACCAAATAACTTGCATGTTGCTGCGTAAATTCGGGGACACGAAAATTTACGTTGTACGAGTAAATTTGCAGGGGTCGCCGTACAAAAACCATAGATACGATCACATTGGGGAATGTTTTATTTTGAATTTGCATTACAACTCTGTTATCTCTTGCATAAATGAGTAGAAAGAGTTACTCAGAGATCACTTTAAAGTACTCTGAAATTGATGCGATTGTCATGTCACACAAAAACTGGGAAAAATGAGGGGACACGACCAATAGTTTCGATGCTAACGGCAAAATCAATGATTTTTTTTTTAAATTGCAATGCAAGTCTGAAACTCTTTTATGTTCCCTTGCATGTTATAAAAACGAAACCGACATCTGCAAATTACAGAAAAAGAGAGAGCGCTTGAAAGTCGGATACCCCTGATATAGTACACTGGACCCCAAATAAATGGAATCACCCATATAGAACGCCGGGAACTTGCATTGAGACATTCAGAGATAAATTAGTCGAGCTGTACAATAATATTACTAGTAAGAAAATGGTAGTAATTTGTGGAGATTTCA
Organism: Pholidichthys leucotaenia; assembly: GCA_020510985.1. Taxonomy (NCBI): domain Eukaryota; kingdom Metazoa; phylum Chordata; class Actinopteri; order Cichliformes; family Pholidichthyidae; genus Pholidichthys; species Pholidichthys leucotaenia. Next base: position 34,618,569 of record CM035845.1, on the reverse strand, counting down.
ATATTGATTTACTAAATCCATATCAACAAAATGTAATTACAGATATCATGAATTCTATGTACAGTATGAGACTATATCCCACAATAACACATCCCAGTAGAATCACAGTTCACACTGCTACACTTATTGACAACCTGTTTGTTAATATTATTGATAAGAAAATAGAAAGTGGATTATTGATAAATGATATAAGTGACCATTTACCAACCTTTGCACTTATCCATGGCCACACGAAGGCCAATACAGAAAAAATTTTAAAATCATTCAGATACAAATTACAAAATGCAATCAGTTCTTTTAAAGAAGACTTGCTGAAGCAGGACTGGACAAAAGTCTATGTATCAGATGTAAATGAAGCCTATGACACATTTATGAACATTGTAACCACTCTATGAAAAAAATTGTCCATTAGTAAAGAAAAAGCTTAAACATAAATTTGTCGATAAGCCATGGTTAACCAAAGGATTACAAAAGGTGTGTAAAAAGAAAATTTATTATATAAAGCTTTTCTAAAGAAAAGGACAAAAGAAGCAGAGCAGCGGTATAAAACATACAAAAATAAGTTAACATACTGTATATAATGAGATGTAGTAAAAGAGACTATTACAGTAAAGAACTGGAGAAAAACAGAGACAATATTAAAAATACATGGACAATACTTAACAATATTCTTGGAAATAAAAACAGAAATACAAGCTACCCAACCAATTTTTCAAAAAATAATACAACGACTCAGACTGTGAATGCAGTTTCACCTGCAGATGAATTTAATAACTTTTTTGTTAACATTGGTCCTAATTTGGCTCAAGAAATACCGATTACGGCACCTACGGGTGATACAATAAGCAAAAACACTGCTATAAAAGACTCCATTTTTATAAAGAACACAGACGAGAGAGAGGTCATTGAAATTGTAAAATCGTTTAAAAGTAAGACATCTACGGACTGTGATGGTATTGACATGCTCTTAGTCAAAACTATTATCGAATGCTTAGTGAAACCACTGACGTATATTTGTAACCTGTCTCTCCAAACAGGTATATTTCCCAATGCAATGAAAATAGCTAAAGTAATTCCGATATACAAGACAGGTGACAGAGGGGAACTTTCAAACTATAGACCAATTTCACTATTGCCGCAATTTTCCAAGATACTTGAAAAAATATTCTGTGAGAGAATTGACAACTTCATAATGAAGAATAATTTATTGTGTGAGCAGCAATATGGGTTCAGACACAAGAAGACAACTGCATTTGCTCTAATGGAATTTATAAAAAAAATATCAACTGCCGTTGAAAATAAAAAAAATTCAGTTGGGGTATTCCTGGATCTTAAAAAAGCATTTGATACAGTGGATCACAATTTATTATTAAAGAAACTACAAAATTGTGGTATTGGGGGGTAGCACTGTCCTGGTTAAGTAGTTACTTAAAGAATAGATATCAGTATGTATGTGTTGGTAACAAAAACTCACAGTTACTGAAGGGTACTTGTGGAGTCCCACAGGGTTCAGTTTTGGGGCCATTGTTATTCAATATGTATATAAATGATATATGTAAAGTCTCGGAAAAAATGGATTTAATATTGTTTGCCGATGACACTAATCTATTATGCAGTGGAAGCAATTTGGAACAACTTTTGGATACACTCAGAAAGGAATTAGGAAAGCTTAAACTGTGGTTTGATTCAAACAAATCAACGCTCAATTTAAGTAAGACAAAATTTATAGTTTTTAACAACCATCACAACAACTTAGTATCTAAACTCAGTGTAAATGGTGTAGAGATTGAAAGGGTATCTGAAATTAAATTTCTTGGAGTAATAATTGATAATAAACTGTGTTGGAAGTCACATATTAATTATATTAAAGGTAAAATATCTAAATCAATCGCAATAATACACAGAGCGAAATATTTGCTGAATCAACCCACATTATATACTTTGTATCATTCATTAATACTCCCATACATGACATATTGTACTGAAGTATGGGGAAATACATATAAAACAAACATATATCCAGTCTTTATGCTTCAGAAGAGAGCTATTAGAATAATAAACAAAGCTGCTTACAGGGAACCAACAAACCCACTTTTTCTTAAATTAAAAGCTCTCAAGCTGAAAGATCTGGTTGACTTTAAAACTGCAGTAATAATGTTTAAAGTGAAGAATCAATCACTGCCCGCAAATATCCAAAAGTTGTTCCAAATAAGGGAGAAACAATATCATTTCAGAGGAACACGTATATTTCAAAAACCTTCAGTGAGAACTACCACCAAGCAACACTGTGTTTCAGTGCAAGGACTCAGATTATGGAATGATTTTGGACCCGAATTAAAATCATGTACAACGCTTGGACAATTTAAACAAAAACTAAAGGAAGAAATACTCCAAACATATATACAAGATGACATGTAAAATGACATAAGGATTGTCATATCCAGTCTGTGTTGTGTTGTTGCTTAGTTTTCTTTTGTCACATTTTGTCTTAGCTTTGTTCCGAATTGTAATTGCTCTTGTTTTGTTTTTCTTTTGAATTCTTGGATGGAATATGGGTGGGCAATATAAGCTGCGGCTTCAGCCATCACCCATTTCTGATAACTTATGTTGAACTGTATAATCAGAGGAGTTATTGTTTAATTTGACCTTGTTGGATTTTTTCCCCTTTGTTATATTATTCTGTTTCTTTTCAATCTTTACTTATAATCTATTCGAAATAAAGATTCATTCATTCATTCATTCTTTTCAAAACCCTAGCATGAATCTCATTGAGCTAAATAAGAGTGAAGGTAAAAATGTTTAGACATTATTTACACACTTATTGAATATACAAAGGCTTTCCCCTACACTAATCTAAATACTGCTATGGTGACACTGAAAACCTTAACTGAAACAACACCAAGATTTAAAATAGCTGAAATGATTTACTTAGATAATGGAAAACATTTAATGGAATACACTTTGTAAATCAAATCATGTTACATTTAGGTACAGTTCCCGAATTATTAGTACCAAACATTTACTGAGGAAACCATTTAGCTTACCATCAACAATCTACAGGATTAGTATAATATACAAATAAGAAAAAAGGAAATTGTGAATGGCAAACCCTATTATTGAAGCCATTTAACTTAGGTGATGAGGAAGCGTTTCTGGGTGATTATATGCAAAGAATGACAACTGACAGCGATGTTATCCATACTACCCTTCCCAGGAGGGACCATGTGACGAAGGAGCCATGGGAGGTGCACCCATCTCTTGGGCGAACCAGGGGATCTGGTCATCACAGGAAACTGGACCAAAACTCCCTGGCAAGGACAGCACAAAGGCTATCTGGCTGACCTGAACAGCTGCGGAAAGCGAAGAACGTGGCACTTGGGTGCATCTAACGTTTTACCCCACCTGAAACCCTCAGCAAGACTGTTTAATATTGTATACTTATTTGGAAAAAACAAAAAAAACAAAAAAAACAACTGTTTAACTGTTTCTCTACGCAAGTGTCAGCTGATGACTTGGCATCCAGTAACAACCTTTGCTAATAGAGAAGCAGGCTGTTTGTTTATCATGATAAGCGAAAAAATACAACGGAAAGAAAAGTGTGGTTAGTGTTGCTACCTTATCATCCTCATCATTCTCTAGTAATACTTCATTGGTTATCAAGTTGTTCCATTGCTTATACACTGTAGAGAATTGTTATGTTTGTTCCTTAATAACACTAACAGTTAGGCAAAATATCTTTTTATTGCTAAAATGATGCAGCTACTACAGGCTGTTTGGTTTTTTTTAAGAGAGGCTATATACAGAAATAACATAGCAAACTTAATTTTGAATCACACCTGGCACAACACATCACTCCACTGATTAGAAACATGATGACACTCCTTACTCTGTGAATGCAAGGTCAATTTCATCAGGGAACTCCTCTTTTTGAAGTGGTGATGTTCCTTTCCAGCTTACAGTGCGTCTCTCCCCTGTACTGCTACCCTGCTTGACCAATGAAGTGAGCAAGTGTTATATCAAGGATCTACATTGTCAAAGGTCACTGAGTCATTAGGCGTATTCGCACCTGGCCAGGACACTGGGCAGGTTTGTGTACCCCGTTTTGGCAACTGACCATACCCTCATCATGTCGGTAGGGCAGGTGGGCAGGGTAAAGAGAGAGACGCTTTTCTATCACATGATGCCATTTATGAAGCATGAATGCAATTTCAGATGGAAAGTACAGGAGTGAGGTTTTGTGTTCACCATTTCTTTGAGTGAGAGCGGAAACAAAATACCTTAGGGATTAAAACACTTAATTGCAGACTACAATTTTTTACAAAATTATAACAAACAATAGAATGGTCCTTGATCAACTAATTACCACCCATAGGGGTGTAGGCCCTATTATAGGAGATTACTGTTTTGCTTCTATCCATTAAAATGATGCAAATGGTCATATTAATACCTCAGATACTCATGGAAGTTAGTGTTTCTCTTAATGGGGAAGTCTCATCATAAACTTGGTAATGATTTTTATAACTTCAGATTTTTCTTGTGTGAGTCCTTAATATGATGATGAGGATGGTGAAAGGGGGGTAATACTGACCTAAGGGTTTTTGAAGGTTGCAATATAATTTAAGGCTGTTTCATATTATTTTCTACGTTCTTGTCTGACACAGTCTAAGATTGATTTTGATCATGTTACACATGTTTACTCTTAATGATGTATTCTACACACGTTTTTAACTTGCAAAGACAGAAAACAACATGTAAATTCTTACACATATCCTTATAATAATTCACTTTATTTTACTACCCCTTTTGTTATTTTTCTTTGAATCCTGATGCTTTATTAAGCATCAAGGGAGGAATATGATAGAAAAATTCCATTTAATCTACATTATTATTGTTACTAATAATGTATCACTATATTTGAGAAGTATCACGCCTTTCATATGCCATGTTTAATGTTTATATGTGCATTCCATATAGGATAAGTTCATATATTCTTGGCATGTTTCTGTGAGCAATTATTAGCCTTCATACAATTCAGTACAGGATCAGTACATGCGTAAGGAATGCTCTAAGCTACTCTTATAATCTCTTTGACATGTCCTATTTTGGGTCACAGGAATGCACAGGAACTCCTCAGCCTGGATAGATCAGTGGTAGAGATTAGGTATATGGACATTCTGTTAGTTTTATGGACCTCATGTCTCCAGAGTGTCTGTGACGTTTCCCCGGATAAGCTTTGATTATCAGGACTGTCCCGTTCTGTTCCTCCCCTTATCCTCATCCTCCCTCTCCTTTCTCCTACCTATATATATCAGACCTAAAGAATGAATTCTTTGGAGATTCTAGGTGAGCCTGAATGCCATGCTTTGTAATCTCTCCCTCAAATGGCCATTGAGGTTAAACTGCATATCGATTTTTAAAAAAATATATTTTAAAAATATATATTCTATTTAAAAAAAAAACAAAAAAAAAACATGTAGGTTTAGGGCGCTCGCGCACGCAGCGACCAGCAGCCGGTGGCTTGTCACCAGACTGCAAACCAAATCTACCTACGGGTACAAATAAGTAACAGAAAAAATTTTTTATAATAAATGTACATAAATCCAACTTTCCGCCTGATTATTTGATTTTGAATAATTTAAGCTCAAATTTTTTCTAACAGCCTGGAAAGCGGACTGTAACATCACAACTGTCTTCAAATCTTGAAGGTTCCGTGGGTGTCTTCTATGAACTCTGATCATCAGTTCATTCCATAGATTTTCAGTTGGATTCAGGTCAGGTGACTGACTGGGTCATTCTAGCAGCTTTATTTTCCTTCTCTGGAGCCAGTCAAGAGTTTCCTTGGCTGTGTGTTTGGGACCACTGTCTTGCAGAAATGTCCACCCTTGTTTTATCGTCAGCATCTTGGCAGATGGCAACATGTTCTTATCAAGGATGTCTGTAAATTTGTCCATTCATCTTTCCTTCAATTATATGAAGATTGCCTGTACCATGTGCTGAAAAACACCCCCCATACCATGATGCTCCCACCTCCAAACTTCACTTTTGGTATGGTGTTTTTGGGCTGGTGTCCAGTGCCATTTCTGCTCAAAACATGCTGTGCGTTGTGGTATCCAAAAAGATCAATTTTGGTCTCATCTCACCAGAGCAGCTCCTGGCTGTGGCCAGTTTATGGTAAAATTATGTTCTTTCCTCTCCCGAATGAAGGCTCCAGCAGTGCTCACTGGAACATTCAGCAGTTTAGAAATGTGCCTGTAGCCAATGCCATCATTATGTTTTGCAACAATACGGTTGTGAAGGTCTAGAAAGAGCTGTTTGCATCATCCATTCATGAGTTCTTTGTGGTGTGACAATCTGATATTCACAGACCTTTTTAAAGGCTATCAGTCAGGACTTAACCAGCTAAAATTAATTTGCACTGATGGGGGATGGGATGGCTTCCTAAATTCTGATGGATTTCAGTTGGTTTCTTGGCTTTCTATGCCTTTTGGCACCTCTTTTTTGTCATGTGTTCAATACTTATTCCCTGTGTCATTCCACTTTATTAAATATAACTTGTTTTGTGAACACAGTTGCCTTGATTTCATTGTATGTATGGATTACTTGGATTGCTACTCATATCTGGTGAAAATCTCAGGTCAATGGCTCCTTCAGAAATATGTTTAATCAGAAAAATGTTGATGTGTTCAATACTTATTTTCCCTGCTGTATATACACTGCATAAAATATTTGGATATGCAGACAGAGCTTACCTTGGCTGAAATGAGCACCAGAGATTTGTCATGATGTTGCCTTAAACCTACAACAAAGCCAGCAAAGTACTGGTTTCCATTTAGACTTTTGCATATTTCCAGAATTTCTGCTGTGTGAAGTCATTTTGAGCTAATTAGGTAGTTGTCAATTTCACGATAGAGCAGTTCCAAGATGCCGCTAGCATCCTGAGATGATGTAAACAAACGATCCACCATGAGGTAAGAATCATGTTTCAGACCGTTCACAGATAATTTCTCAACATACCGATGCTTGTACAGTTGTCATGTGCTCCAACAAAGTCACACAGCCCAATTTTAAGAAGTTCTGCTAACTGGATCATGCCGAAATTGCATTTTAATAATGCACTGGTGTGTATGGGGTAGCCATAGCAACGTGAAATTTTTCACTCCCGATGACCCAGATCACTGCCAAAGGTCACGCGACTGCAAAACCTCAATGGAGTGTATTGGACATGCTAGGCAAGGCTAAACTTAGAAAGGTCCCACATAACTTTTTGCCCCTGCTTACCCTATACTGTATATATGCGGCTTATTAACAAAGTAGGAAGGATTTACTCATACTAACACTAACACTAGCATGTTTATGCATGAGGCCCATTGTCCTGAAATTGCTCCACAATTTATGGAAGCAGTTTTTGCACATTGCTGAACTCTGCCCACCTTTACTTCTAAAAGACACTGCCTCTTTCAGGTGCTTTTTTCATACCCAGTCATGTTGCTGGCCTGGTGCCCATAAACCTGGTTAGTTACAGCATGCTCCTCCAGGTGTTTTCAGCACCACATATTTTTCCAGGCTTTTGTTGCCCCTGTTCCAAATGTTCTGACAGAAATTGAAGATGAGCTAATTTTTTTCATGAAACCGTAAAATGCCTCACTTTCAACATTTGACATGTTTTCTATATTAAATTGTGAATAAAATAGTGGTTTATAACATTGACAAATCATTCTTTGTGTAACTGGGTTGTAGTCCCACCTTCCTCCTCCTGCTCAGGTGGGGGGCTGCATGTGGGCTCGTAGCAGGCCTCCTGAGCCACAGGGATGGCTGTGATGATGCTGGCCTCGCGGCCCAGACGCCGCTTCTCCTCCTCCTGCTGCAGGTTCTTAAGGATGTGCTCAGCTCGCTGGTGGGAGCGTGACACTGCCCGCGCAGAGAAGGATTTCTAGAAACAGTAGGGGTTGATTGAAAAAAGTACAGAGGCAGAACAGCGAGTGTAGTAATATAAAAGAATCAACATGAAGAAAATCTTTGAGGAATGTGTGCGCACAACTACTATAGACGTCCGAGGAGCAACCGGACAACACGTTAATACAGTAACTCTCCTCCAGTGCATTGATCTCATGCTCTGCCGCTGCACTGAGTAGGGTTGAAGTGTTCAGTAAGAGCCATTTCAATCATGACAAATAAATGTGTTTAGACTGGAATATGGAGAATTTACTGTATCTTGTGTACAGTAAATGCCTCGGAGCATTTGCACTAACACTCATACACATTCTCAAAAGGCATGATGTGAAAAACATACAGCGCAAAGTCATTCTCATTCAATGACCATGCATCAACAGCACAACAAACACAAAATGTCTGTATGTCCGATGCATGCTGTTATTTTCTCCTGATTTCCTTCACTTAAACACTTTGTAAATGTCCGTGATCAAGATGCAGCTGCCCACACAACCGCCCCAGCTTGGTGTCCACAGTTAAAACGTCACCAGCTTCCCTCCTGCCACTAATGATCTGAGGTAACAAGATGCATCAGCAGGACAAACATCTGGACAGAAATACCAACTTACTATGGTATGGACTGACTGAATTAATGTGGGGTACTAAAAACAAAGACAGGTTGATAGATAAATTATAGAACATGGCTCCCAGGTCGTCATCAGAATCTCAAAAAACATACTTTGACAGTCATGCAAAAAAGTAAAAGGAAGCACCAAGAAATCTGTTCTAATGCTATAAAAGGGCTATAAATGTAGATTTTATTTCCCCTGACATTATCAGATTTCTTGGTGCATATTAAACTTGCACAGCAATAACAAATGTATTTCAAAGCAGTGTCTGATTTTAGGCTAAACTCATAAAGTATAACTATAAACTTAGATTTGTTACAAAAATATATTAGTACAATTAAATCACATATAGCTTTGAACAGGGTTCTAACTTACAGACTGGTCTTCATTGATGGGATCCTGAACACTGCCTGTATTCTGGGGTATCCATGGAGGGTCAAATATGGGGACACAGGGCATGCCCAGAATTGGAGAAGGAAGAGTGAAGTTGATGCTTGGTGGCGGGATCTGAAACAAAAGGCAAATACATTACTCACCAAAAGTTAGGGCTAGTCGGCTTTTGGGTGAAATTTCAGGATGCGCCTAAAATGCAATATAACCTTTACACGTGAGCTTAATTTGACCTTCTCTAACCTTTTGAATACATATGTTCAACTGTTCAGTGTTTCAGTACTTTTTGCATAACTTGCTGTTCTCTAACAAGGTGCTTAACAACAAAATTCACAACAGCTATTTGATCCATGAATCGACCAATAAATTTTTTGGTTCAATTAGAATTGGTATTTAAGCAGTCCTCTTCATCATGCTGTTCATATTTTGACATCATGAGACCGAGACGACACCTCACAATTGATCAACAGTACCTCACCATTGTGAAACAGGATGTTCTCAGAGGGAAGTGGCCACTGAGCTTAGAGTGTCACAGAGTGTCATCAGCAGGTTGCAACAGAGATACAGAGAGACTGGAAGAGTCACAGAAAGGCATAGAGGTGGACTCCCTTTGGCCGCATCCCACGCTGATGACCACTCCATTGTGAACAGTGCCCTGTGGAACTGGATGATGAATATGACTCAACTCCAGGCACATTTAAGGGAGGTGAGAGGCACCCAAGTGTCACGTCAGACCATTCAAAACCGTTTACATCAGCGTGGTCTGCGTGCTAGACAACCTGCAAGGGTACCTGACCACACCACCAGGCACGGGTATCATTGTCTTGCATGGGCCAGGGAGCATTTACACTGGATAAGGGACCAGTGGGCCTCAGTGCTGTTCTCTGATGAAAGTTGATTCACGCTGAGCAGAAATGATGGCCGCCAACGATGTTGGAGATGTCAAAGAGAGCGCTATGCATCAGCCACTGTCATCACCAAACGAGCCTTTGGTGGTGGTGGTGTTTTAGTCTGGGCTGGTGTGTCTACTCAATACAGAACTGCCCTACACCTTGTGAATGGTACAGTGACAAGCTGATACTATCTGAATAACATCATTAATCCAGTCATTGTGCCCCTGCATGAACAACACAGGCCTAATTTCATTTTCATGGACGACAATGCTCCAGCTCATCGAGGTCGCATCATTAGGGAACAGCTGCTGGAGGCTGGGGTACCTCAAATGCAGTGGCCTGCACTTTCTCCAGACCTGAATCCCATAGAAAACCTATGGGATCAGCTGAGTCACCGTGTAGAGGCTCGTAACCCTGCACCCCCCAACCTCAATGACCTGAGGGCCGCCCTTCAAGAAGAGTGGAATGCCATGCCTCAGCAGACAATAAGTTGACTTGTGAACAGCATGAGACATCATCAAGCTTTAATTGATGCTCAAGGGCACATGACAAGTTATGGAGACATTGACATTTTTTGTTGTGGTATACCCACCACTGTTGTTGTCTTTTGTTTCAATAAATTGTTTAAGATGAAGAAATCACCAGTGCATGCTTCTACTTAAATGTCCTACTTTCATGATATAATATCACCGTAGCATGAACATTTTCCATAAATTTCACTCAAAAGCCAAATACCCCTAACATTTTTTGAGTTGTGTATGTTTATGCAGTAACATTAGCAACACTGTCCAGAAATCATCATCACTGACCGTGTTAGGTGATGCTACATTTAAAAGTAAGGTGTTACACAGTCAGATTACTGCTACTAAAATGGAAGGTAGCAATTTATAATGCAGCTTGCTAATTACTGGGCAAGTACGAGGTATGTACTGTAAAACTGAAACAACAGCGTACGTATGTGGAACAAACAGGCTAAAAACATGTTGAAGACAGTGTTTGGACCTTTTGACCCCAAATCCATAGTCAGAGGTCAGGGTCACAGTGTGAACCTGTGTACCAAAGTTTGGTGACCCTAGCTTTACTTGTTCTATATGTGTCTTTAGTTTTTGCATTTACAAGATTTAGGAAAAGTGACCTCTGACCTTGATCTGAAGGTCAGAGGTCACCCAAATTCAATCTCATCTCAGATTTCTCATAGATACAACTATGGTATCAATTTGAAATGCCTACATCATTCCTTTCTGTAGTTATGTTCACAAGGCCACTGCGTCAACACCTACAACCTAAAATTTGTGACATACAACATCAACACCTACCTTGGCCGTTGACCCCATCATTCCCCATCGGCCTTTCTCAAGGCTAAGGTGTAAAAATGGTGCAACACAGGTCAAAAACATAGCAAAAAAAAGTCTTAAAAAAGGGTTTTCTCCCTTCAGGGTGGAAAAGCTCCTGGGCCTGATGGATATGGCCCTGAGTTTTATAAAATATTTCAGGACTCATTAAAGGGCCCTCTTTTAAAGATGTACCTCCACTCGGCTGAGAATGGTTCTCTTCCCAACTCTTTGTACTTGGTAAGCATCTCATTAATTCTTAAAAAAGATAAGCACCAGACTGGTTTTATTGAGAACAGAACTTCCCAAACTAATATGAGAAAAGTACTAAACATTATTCAACATACAAATATGAATCAGAAACATGGTCTTATTATTTCACTGGATGCGAAGAAGGCTTTCAAAGGCTTTCTTGCATTTCCTAACCTTACACTGCACAACTGGGCCTGTCATGGCAGAACTATTCACGGATGGGTTCATGGCTATGTGGAAAGAAAAGAAAACCCAATAGATAAGATAAGATAAGATAAGCCTTTATTAGTCCCACAACGGGGAAATTCCAGGATTGCAACAGCACAGGGATAGCAACACTCAGAGCAACAATCAGAAGGCAAGAAAAAAAAAAAAAGCAAGAGCAGCTAATATACATATGTACATATTACTATAAATATACACTACCGTTCAAAAGTTTGGGGTCACTTAGAAATTTCCTTATTTTTGAAAGAAAAGCGCTTTTTTTCAATGAAGATAACTTTAAACTAATCAGACATACACTCGTTACATTGCTAATGTGGTAAATGACTATTCTAGCTGCAAATGTCTGGTTTTTGGTGCAATATCTACATAGGTGTGTAGAGGCCCATTTCCAGCAACTATCACTCCAGTGTTCTAATGGTACAATGTGTTTGCTCATTGCGTCAGAAGGCTAATGGATGATTAGAAAACCCTTGTACAATCATGTTAGGTCTGCAATGCTGTAATTGCTGCAAATGGAGGATTCTTTGACGAAAGCAAAGTTTGAAGGAAAAAATTATTATTTCAAATACAAATCATTATTTCTAACCTTGTCAATGTCTTGACTATAGTTTCTATTCATTTTACAACTCATGGTGGTAAATAAGTGTGACTTTTCATGGAAAACACAAAATAATTGTCTGGGTGACCCCAAACTTTTGAACGGTAGTGTATATATACAGTATATACATACATACAGACACACAGTGCAGAGCATTGTAGCTGGATGGAATAAATATATGAGTATATAAACACACAGTGCAGAGCATTGTAGCTAGATGGAATAAATATATAGATATATAAATATAAACACACCCAGTGCGGAGCACTGTAGCTAGATGGAATAAATATGTAAATATATAAACACCCACAGTGCGGAGCAATGTAGCTAGATGGAATAATATGTAGATATATAAACACACAGTGCGGAGCATTGTAGCTAGATGGAATAAATATGTAAATATATAAACACACACAGTGCAGAGCATTGTTGCTAGATGGGATGAAACAGCACAACCGTCTACTTAGTTATCCTTCATGGTATGATTATGTGCCCATACATATTCTCACCCTCCATAGCAACCGGTATTTTCCTAGTTGTATGCCGGAGGGGACCATTGTGTAAGTCTATTGCATCTTTTGCATTCAAAAAACTATTAGGTTGTTACGTCTTTTTTGCTATCTCTGCGAGCAGCCCTGCTTAGGTTGTACAGTCTGACAGCCGTTGGTAGGAAGGACCTGCGAAACCTCTCGGTTGTGCACCTGGGATGATGTAGTCTGCTGCTAAATGAGCTCCTCAGTGCATTCAGTATGTCCTGCATAGGGTGGAACTCGGACTCCAGCAGAGATGACAGTTTAGCCACCGTCCTTTTCTCTCCTATCTCCTCCACCGGGTCAAGGCGCTGCCCCAGGACAGAGCTAGCTTTCTTGATCAGTTTGTTCAGTCTCTTCCTATCGGCTGCTGTAATGCCACTGCCCCAGCAGACCACTCCAAAAGTGATGGCTGATGCCACCACCGTGTCATAGAATGTCTTCAGCAGCGCCCCTTGTACACCAAAAGACCTGAGTCTCCTCAGTAGGAACAGCCTGCGCTGTCCCTTCTTGTAGAGTGCGTCAGTATTGTGTGACCAGTCTAGTTTATTGTTCAGATGAACACCCAGGTACTTGTAGGATGTCACCATCTCAATGTCTGTTCCCTGTATATTCACTGGTGCTGTGAGGGGTTGTCCATGCCTGCAGCAGTCCACCACCAGCTCCTTGGTTTTCCTCGCGTTGATCTGGAGGCAGTTTCGATGACACCAGTCCACGAAGTCCTGGATAAGCCCTCTGTACTCAGCTTCATCTCCATTGGAGATGAGGCCAACGATCGCAGAGTCATCAGAGAACTTCTGTTGATGGCAGTGTGTTGTGTTGTGTGAGAAGTCCGCAGTATAAAGAGTGAACAGGAAGAGAGCCAACACCGTTCCCTGGGGGGCCCCCGTGCTACTAATGATCATGTCGGACACACAGTCCCGGGTTCTCACAAACTGAGGCCGGTTCGTGAGGTAGTCCAGGATCCATGATGACAGGTGCTGGTCCACCCCTGCGCGCAGCAGCTTGTCCTTCAGGATCATCGGTTGGATGGTGTTGAAAGCACTGGAGAAGTCAAAGAACATGATTCTCACCACATTCCCGGGCTTCTCCAGGTGGGACAGAGAACGGTGAATGAGGAAGATCACCGCATCCTTCACCCCAATGCCGTGCTGGTAGGCGAACTGGAGTGGATCCATCGCTGGTTCCACCAGGGGGCGGAGGTGAGCAAAGAGCAGTCTCTCCAGGGTCTTCATCAAGTGGGACGTCAAGGCCACCGGTCTGTAGCTGTTCAGGTCTTTGGGGTGGGAAGTTTTTGGTCCAGATACCACACAAGATGTTTTCCACAGCTGTGGTACCCTCCCCAGCTTCAGGCTCAGGTTGAAGATGTACGCCACAATCCCACACAGCTGGTCTGCACAGGACTTGAGGAGCTTTGCGCTGATGCCGTCCGGTCCCGAGGCCTTCCTCGCCTTGATCTTCCTCAGCTCCGTCCTCACCTGGGTCCTGGTCAGGGTCAGGATGGGGGGCTGTGTGTTGGAAGTGGGGGGGGTATTGGTGGAGTGGGGGTTGTGGGGTTGTGGGGTTGTGACCCCTTTGAACTATTGGGGGAACTTACTTGTATAAAAATGTCTACAAAAGTCAGGGACAATCCAATTCTATCAAACTCCATTAAGATCTGGCAAGACATGAATAAATTCACTGATAGAAAAAGTACCTTTTCATATCTCACCCCACTCATGAATAATAGAGATTTTCCTCCTGGCGTTAATAACGCCATATAGATATATGATAGGGGACCTGTTCGATGAGAATAATGTACTTATGTCCTTCACACAAGCTCAAAATACCTTTAATTTACCAAAAAAAAAATAAAAAATATTTTTTTGCCTTTCTCCAAGCCCAACACTTCATTACAACAAACAATAAATCTTTACAGAATACAATCTCATTAGGACCAATTGAGAGACTTCTAATAAACTTCAAATTAAATAAACGTCACATTTCATACTTTTATAAAAGCCTGCACAACTATAAAAAATACGATATGAGAAAATTAGTTAAAAGATGGGAGGAAGATCTTCAAAGTGGCTTTGATGAAGAGGCATGGAGAAAGTGTATTCAAACTATTCATTCATTATTTATTAGCAATAAATTTAAAGAAATGCAGTATAAAATATTACATAGACAACACAGGACACCTTATATATTGAATAAAATTGATTCTAATAAATCATCATTATTTCTTAAATGCAAACTGACAATGGGGACACATATACATTGTTTTTGGCCTTGCCCAAAAATCGCTAAGTTTTGAATGTATGTATCTAAAAAAATCAGTGCTATATTAAAGTATATGATACATAAAGATCCGGGCCAGTTTCTATTGGGGCTGCCGACTAAAGAAAGAAGCATGAATGCCAAACAAACTAAACTACTAAATAAACTCCTTGGTTTAGCTAGAAAATGTACTGTTTAATTGGATCCACGAGAAACTACCGACTGTAACTCAGTGGTACAAAGAAATATTTAGAGTGTTACTAATGGAAAGGCTTAGCGCCAAACTAAAAGGAAACAATAACATTTTTATGCATATTTGGCAGCCCTTAATAGAATACTTGCCCATAGACGTACGTGAAATTATTATGAAGGGGAAGGATACACAGGATGTGAATACCTTATGTTGACTTTATATCGTATAGATGGAGTTCTGTTGTGCAGATGAAATGGAGTGATGCCCTCAGAATGTGCTTATTTGAAATGTGGAAGGATGCTTAGAGTACAGATGCATTTGTAATAATTATTTGGGATTTTTTTCCTCCCCCTTTCTGTTGAATTAATTATTACTATGGCCAGCTGGTCATAATTCTGTGTTTGTATTATTTATTCTATTATCAATTATTTTAACTCAGGCTTGTGTGTTGTGTTTGTTTGTTGCTATGTGTTGTATAAGAAAGCAAAATAAAATGTGTTTGAGGAAAAAAAAAGGGTTTTGGAAAAAAACAGGATAAAACATGTTTTTACAGTAAAACACGTGATAAAAACAGGGTAAAGGCAAGTGGAAAAAAAACAGAATAAAAATGAGGAAAAAAGGAAAAAAAAACATGTTTTTAACACAATAAAAGAGGGTAAAAATAAGAATTTCCCCAAACTTAGAGGGGATTATGTCAGATGACAGTCAATGCATCACACAGCCCCAGTTCTTACCCCTTAATTTTTTTATTCAGTTTTTCCCCCGTTTTATCCCCGTCATTGCCCTTTTTTCCACTGTTTTTACAGTATTTTCCCTCTGATTTCTCTTTACTTTTACCCTGCCTTTTGTTTGTATTACCTTGTCTTTCCCCTTTTTATAATGTTTTTCCCCGATGTCTTTCCTCTGTTTATTCCTTGTTTTCCTAAGTTTTTCCCTGTTTTTATTATTGATTTTACCCTGTTTTTTAATTCCATGTTTTCACCTGTATTTTTAATACAGGTAAAAATAATACCACCGTGATTGTGGAGCAGAATGCCAAGATCAATTGCATATCATATGCGGCCACAGGCACGGTTTGACTAAACGACGACAGTCACCAAACTGGACACAAAAATGCTCAAATAACGAAATAAATCATTTTTATTTCAATATTTACTGACAAATGGGCAACAGTGATGCAACAGTTGCAGCCAAACAGGTCATTCTGCTGTGTATAATAATGAGTGTTTTGTACTTATTCCTAAAATATAAGGCTGCACTAGGATGGGTCTCAAATATTTGTAAATGTGTCCTGTTATAGTACTGCATGAGTTTATTGATGATAGACTATAAATCACACATATAAACTAAAACAATTATAATTGTGACGGAACAACTCCCATTCCCCAAAGATACACCTATGAATATAAGTCATAAAAGATCACACAAATAAGTGATCTGACAAAAAATAAACAAGGGTTCCGAAACAGTCGCTAATATTGGATGTCCCATTCATTTTCAATAATTCTGTAATTAATATTCACACAATCAAATAAATCCTAGTGCCGTTCAGTCCCTTTTATATTTGTCAAAGCCTAACGTGTGATTGCCTACATATAGGCTACACCTCTCTGTATTCCACTTTCAAACACAGCCTACATTTGGGCCTGAAAAGCCAGATTGGGCTACCTGTTTTAAGATAAGAATACTTGCTTTCTACAGGCACGCACTAGTTAGTAATAAATAGCCAAGCACAGGCCAGGTAGAACACTGTTTCGATTTTCATTTTGGCAAAAACAGAAAAGGCGTAGAAACATGCATTATGTCAGTCTCTCTATCCCAGTTGGTGGGGTGATCTACTAATACTGCATTAGCCACAGAGTAAGAAGTCTAGAGGTGTACAAGGCGATGGTATCAAATAAAACAAAAAAAAAATGCTGGATGTTGCCTTGGCTACTGCTGTTCCATTGGAATAAATGCGTCAGTGGCGCTACTATCTTGGTACAGGGCAGCCACTAACATTTAATATATGAATGTCAATCGGAGCCATGGTATACCCACAATTAAATCACAATAAATCACCAAATTTACAAGCTTTTCTTGTTTTTAATTCTTGGTATGTTAGTGTGTGAATGTGTGTGTGTGAATGGGTGGATAGCAGGATCTGTAAAGTGCTTTGGTCATCAAGAGATGAGAATAAAAGCACTATATAAGTGAATGCCATTTACCATTTTACCATTTAGTGGCCTAGTGGTAGAGCATCCGCCCCACAGTCAGGAGGTTGTAGGTTCAAGTCCAAACCGGGACATACCAACCACCATAAAAATGGTACTTTCCAAGTGCTAGCTTGGTGCTCAGCATAATAGAATGGGGAAAGGAAAGCTGGGCAGTGGTGCATGCTGATAAGCTGGATGTGATATCTACGGGTATCAAAGCCAACGGTTCTTTTGATATTTGTGGGGCCCGCCACTTTTGGAGTCACATCTTTTAAGTCCAAACTATTTCAAACAACTTCACAGAAAAATTACGGCACCTTAAAAATCTGCTGGGCACCTTCCTCCATGCGAGGCCAGACCTGGTAGCGGAAACGCCACAGTGTGTAAAACTTCAGGATGGAGTTGATGCGCTGGCAGGCCTCTTGGTGCTGGAACTCAGCCATCATCATTTCAGTCACCGCGTCGGGGACCTTTACAGCGCACAGAAGGAACATGGCAGCTGGAAGGGATGTGGAGAGAGAAGAGATGCAGAATTAATAATGAAAAAAGAGCAAATATGGGAAGGGGGGAGAAAAAGGGCAGAAAAGAGAAAAGGTAAAACATGGTTAGAAGCAAAAATATTCATGAACTTTGAAAGGCACAGCAACCTACAGGAGTGAGCCACGGTTCACTGATGCACAGCCTGATGGCTGACTCACCAGCAGCAGCTGCCATATGTTCATCCACACTAAGAAGGAGCTCCCAGGCTGCAGGCTGAATGTCACCGTACATGTCGTCGGTCAAAATGGGAGCTGCCTTGATGAGCAGCGAAAGGGGAGCCGGTGACAAACTCATCACCTGGAAGAATCAAAAATCTGATTAACAGTGTTTTAAAAAGCTGTGACACACCATGGGCCCCATTACCACAGTAAACAGTGCATTTTTGCTCCATACTTCCCACCTTACGCCACCTTATGTTTTTGTTAGTTTCAGTCAGCGCATTGTCTGTTTTTTTTACGTTTTGCGTCACACCATTTAATTACCAGAAGACAGTGTGCCGGCTTTGCGCTGGGAAGCAGAGGCTCATTTCAAAGAGGTGCGGCAGTGTGCAATCTAATGCCCATCCGTATTATGATACATTTTATGACAATGCGCTTTTGATCAGGAAAAAGAAGGTCTTTTGTCATAAGTGCATTGTTTAATACTATTTCAGTAGCATGTTTTGAAATCACACAGCTCTGGACCTCAGGAGCTCACGAGGAAACAGCATGCGGTAGGGTGTTCTGTTATTTTAATGGAGAGAGGTTTAACAGTTATAATCCAATCACTGGTCATCTTATCGATAACTAGTGCATGCCTGTAGAAAGCAAGTATTCTTGTCTGAAAACAGATATCGCAATTAGGCTTTCCAGGCCCAAATGTAGGCTGTGTTTGAAAGTGGAATACAAAGAGTTGTAGCCTATATGTAGGCAATCACACATGTTAGGACTTTGACAAATATAAAAGGGACTGAACGGCACAAAGATTTATTTGATTGTGCGAATAATAATTACAGAATTATTGAAAATAAATGGGACATCCAATATTAGCAACTGTTTAAGAACTCTTGTTTATTTGTTTGTCAGATCACTTATTTGTGTGATCTTTTATGACATATTCATAGGTGTTGTATCTTGCCCTTTGGGGAATGGGAGTTGATCAGTGATAATCATAATTGTTTTAGTTTATATGTGTAGTTTATAGTCTATCGTCAATAAACTCATGCAGTACTATAACAGGACATGTTTACAAATATTTGAAACCCATTCTAGTGCATCCTTTTATATTTTAGGAATATTATAAGTACAAAACACTGAACATTATTATACACAGCAGAATGACCTGTTTGTTTGTAACTGTTGCATCAGTGTTGCCCATTTGTCAGTAAATATTGAAATAAAAATTATTTATTTCATTATTTGGGCATTTTTGTGTCGAGTTTGGTGATGGTGTTGATCACCAGGTGCCATATTGTAGTTATGGGGTTATATTATCCGTAAAATATATATTTCTTCAACAGGTAAACAGTACTGAGTTAGGTATAATAAGATATATTTAACAATTATGATGCATTTTGAACCCGAAACAAACTTGAGCTAGGATTAAAAGCAATTAAAATAATGCAGTCACAAGGTTACATGGAAAAAGACAGATTTACTGGATATATACATGTAGATACTACATAAACATATATTCTATGTGTCAACAATGGCCAATTACAGTCTAACTCCTAAACAGCAATGAGGTTTTTTCCACATAAATATTGGAATCAATTGCAATCTCATAAATTCTATATGTTGTTGTCCAAACTGCAAACACTTTGGCCAACACTAAAACTTTTTGGATGCAATTAAACCTCAAAACATTTACAGACACATTGTAGGTGGACTGAGCCTGGGCAGTACCTTTAATAAGCGGGCGCTCCTAGCTCCTGCAGTCGGTGATCACTTTTTGGCAGCCGATCACTTTTTGGCACAACAACGGTCGTTGTTTTAGTCAAACCGTGCATGTGGCTGCATATGATATGCAATTGATCTGGGCATTTTGCTCCACAATTATGGTGGTATTATTATTAACTTTTAATTTTTAGATAGTTGTGCGAACGGCACACCGAGAGGAGCACCATCAGCGATGGTGAGTCGTGGTCCTGCAAAGGGTCTCCCGTCTACCGCTGACCGGGAGGGCTGGGCTTCCTTCCCTGCAAAGGACCGCGTTCTGCCTCCTGCTTCTCCAACACTGGTATTCTTTAGGCAGACCCCGGGTCCCCCCTGGCATTCCCCAAATTATCCCTTAGACGTACGCAATTACGGCAACATTACAGTATAATTTTTTAAGCATTACATCTTCACTATTCTCCCTTTCTTGTCAAATTTGTCACTTTTCACTTCCTTTTTTGTTTGCGAAGCACTGTGGTGACTGACTGGTCATGATGTCGCGTATAATCCAATCAGCATGGTCATGATGCCATGTATTATCCAATCAGCATGGCCGTGATGCCACATATTATCCAATCAGCACGGAGTCAATCCGAAACCCCGCCCACACTTCCTGAAGCCAGGGTATGAAGCGACAGAGCGGTGGCTAAACTTTTATTGATAAAAATTACATATTTTGACTTGAGAGACTCCATACTCAGGGATGCACACCCTTGTAACCTCAGCAAAGCGCTTATAAAGTCTGAAGTCAGTCTGAGAAACGGTTTGGGAGATATCTGAGGAACAGACAGACAGACAGACAAACACACATACACAGATTTGATACATTTATAGATAGATATGATGATCAACTTAATAGTATTTTATTCCATCCACATTCTAATTTTAATTGGGGGAGTATACTGTCAATCTGAAGATTTCAAATGACAAACCTCTTCTGTGACAAGGAATTTTGTCCACTAATCTGTTGTGTATTGACTCATCATATCACATCATCATATCTAATGTCTGTTTGTGCTCACGTGTCCCAATTAATGAGAAAACACAATCATCTGGTGTTTTCTGTTAAATAAGAACAGTTAAATACAAACTATTTGAAGACAACAGGAATTTTCACTGCACAGAGGGCAAAAATGGTATGTGGGTTTTAAGTCCTCCCAGTCTGCCGAACCAGAAAAACAGCTGTCACCATGACCCTGGAGAAGAGCCCACTGGTAGGTGTGCACAAAACCGATATTCATTATTATGGACATTGTGAGTATTATTATTCTAATAATGACAGTTTTTACATGTTTAACCTCATTCACTGTGATTCTTTTAAAAGAATGATTCAAAATGAAAATATCCCGACAGCTGTTTTAAATTAAAACAACAATTTTGCATTCAGCAGAGCAGATTAATAGAACTCAGGCCAAGATGAGCGGCTCGCTTTTTCTCGGTTTAAAGTGCCATTTCGCCAAAAATCATGTTTTCCCCCTGTTGTTAACATGTCTGTAACATGTTTGTTGTGACTTACAAGATATATCAAGAGCGAAATCAGACCCAAGTCCCAGGTCTGTGTTTTTCTGCTGTGAATGTCCAGGTAAGCAACCCCCCCCCCGCCCCCCCCCCCCCAAAAAAATGTGCTTGGACAGAGTGTTTCTAGCTACGCATTTCTAGCTACGCATTCTTTGCATTTCTAGCTAAGCATTCATGCTTAGCCTGATTGGTTAATGTTATAACCAATCAGGCTAAGCACTGGGCATGGCTAAACACCTGAGTTCACTTCCCCAGGGGAAGCGGGAGGAGCCAATGTGGCTCTGCGGACAGAGGTTCACGATCTAGATACCACTGACCACGCTGACAATCAGCGTCCCTTCCCAGGGATGGAGCAAAATTGACCGCGGCCGCCCGTAGTTTCCACCGCTGGGGCTACTGTATTCAGGAACCGGCTGCCACGCCGTATGCGAGGGGTCCTGGAGCGCCCACAGAGGAATGGGAGGCATATGGTCAGAAGGCCAAACCAGAGAGAGACGTCTGCTCTTAAAGCCTGATCGGAGGGGATGAAGGCACCAAGACCGCCACCCATCCGTTTTGTATTCGTTTGACTCGGTTCGGTTTAGGGGTTTTCGGGGGGGGGGGGGCACAAAACCCCCCAGGGACTTCATTCCATCCCCGTCAGGGAGGTCAGAGGAGGAGACATAAAACCCTCCGCTCTCTCCAGAGGAGGGAGGCAAGCTGGGTAACTGGGGGGCGTGTGACGCAATGGCCGGGTTGATGCTGGGTTGGGGCTCTGTGTGCCGCGCTGAGGTCGTGGTTCCACAGTAGCAGATGGGCACACCGGACTGCTGGCCCCAATGAGCTGCCCAGCAGGCAGCCGTCAGCCCCCAGGTGGGACAACTGAGAGCCAGCTCGCTTTGGTAGGGGTCGGCGGTGTGTACATGTACGGCTGAATCACTCCGATGTTTTGACTAGTCATTGTTGTTTAGCGAGGCAGTCTTCGGTGTTCTCAGGTCAGAGGAGAGAGAAGGGCTGGCCTTGCAGCATCCACTATTGGTTGGCGGGAGTTATGGGTGGAGCCAAATAAAATATTCATAGATCTGTGCATACTTAAGTAGGTGGAAGATGGAAAAGCTCTTTCCAAGCAATTCTAAGGCAATGAAAGTTTTTTTGTGAATAAAAAGGCACAATATAGTACTTTGGGCAATACACATTTGTTTCTGTGGTGGTTTTATAGCCACCAGAGTGTGTCTTTAAGAGAAATACGGATGTGAATAATATAACTGAAGTAAACTTTACTACTCTGTCAGAATCACTGACAAAGAGAAAGACTTGGTATAATCTCTGAATTGTAGCCGACAGCTCTCATCAATGCACAAGCAAGGCTGTCGAGTTAAAACGCTCCTTAAAAGCTCCTTGCTCTTAAATGCATTTTCAGTTTGTGAAGGAGCCCACATTGTTCATGGCACAAAATGGAATTGTCTTTGGATAATCTTTTTCTACTTTGTACTCAGTGGAAAATTTGATTTTGCGTGGCTGTGATTGCGAAATTAACTTGGAAACACCCATAAATGTGTCCCGCGCACACACTTTGCCTGAGTTTATCTAAAGGCACATCTAAAAGCAAGTCTTTTTTTGTTGTTTTGGACAGTTGTCATTTTCTGTAAATAAATGCTCTAAATGACAACATGTTGACTTGGAATTTAGGTGAGTTGTTTTCAGTAGGGTTAGAGAATAAAACAAAATTTGTTCAGTTTACTCAAACACATATAAATAGTAAAATCAGATCAAGTGATAATTTCTCAGTGGTCTCTTTGTGCTCTTAATTTTTCCCAGAGCTGTATGAGAGATAAAATTCTGCTTCTACTGAAGCTTAGGTAATTATTATTTTAGGTGCAGTATCTATTAGTATTAATATCCACCTGGTTGCGGATGTACTTCAGCATGCCTGTATCCTTTTTCCCTTCTGTGTTGGAGTCGGTGGGTCTTCTTTTCATGGACGGAGTCCTCAGACAAGATTTGTCTGAACACTAAAGAAAACAAAGAAAATAACAGAATTAAAAAGAAAACTCAAGTGTCTTTTGAACTGCTTAATTCACCCCCGTCTTTAAAAACAAGCCAACAAGCTTGGAATCCACCTCTTTGCTTTTCTTTGCACGCCTCCCGATGTTGCTGGAGGAGGTGCTGTCCTCCCTCAGGCTGTCCACTGAGTCTCCGTACAAGAGCTTGATGGCTCGGACCAGACGGGCGCAGGAGCGGCTATGGTGCTGGTAGCAGCGTGGGTGGCAGAAGTCTATGTGGGTACAGATGAAACTCTGCTGGTTGCACAGCAGGATCATGATCTGTGCCAAGAGAGGGGAGGGAGGTGAGTATGTGGGAAAGTAAACAATGTGGGCCCGCTATCAAAACACGCTGATAGGTGGCATACATGGAGCCATGACATGTTGCGGTGGTAGTTGTCTTCTGCTCCTCCTGAGCTCTGACCCTCTGGCTCGATGCTGGGTTCACTGGCACTGAAGGGACTACCTGCATCAACAAAAAAAGACATGTGGTGGATTAAAATGTACCACGTTGTCACTTTTGCACAACCCCAATCCTGATTAAAATATACCAGAGACAAATGAGACTTTAAAGGGAATTAAATTGAGAGGGGATCTTTACTAGTAAATGTTACATTTATTGTTGTAAAAAAAGAAGGACGTTGATAATCAAGGTGGTTTGGGCATCTGATCAGGATGACTCCTGGACACCTCCCACTTGAGGTGTTTCAGCCACGTCCCACCGGGAGGAGACCCTGGGGCAGACCCAGGACAAGCTGCAGAGACTATGTCTCCCAGCTGGCCTGGGAATGCCTTGGTGTCCTCTCTAAAGAGCTGTAAGAGGTGGCTGGGGAGAAGAACCCAGATCCCCGGAAAAGCAGTAGAAAATGGATGGATGGAAATCTTTCCTTGTAAATGTTACATTTATTATTTTAAAAAAGAAAAAGGATGATGATCCCTGCTTTCTCCAACACAGTTGCTGAATCTGGAGAATCCTTTCATATACAATAATAACAATGTCATTTTTCTGTTATTAAAGACAGTTTCACTGCTCCCACCAGGCCAAGGGTCTGCAACCTGCAGCTCTGGAGCCATACACAGTCAATAACACAGTATGTCGCTCCGCTTTGACACATGATAAATAAATAAATAGATAAAAAAATAACTACATGCATAACCCTCAAGGACCCTTCAAATATAAGTCACACTCATACCGCTAAGCACAAAAAAAATGTGCTTTTCATGAGGTAGTTATATAAAAATTATTACATTCTACTTTAGTTGAGCTATTTTTTCCACCTACAGCTGACCCGATTATTGGCATCAAATATAAATTTTTAAACAATATTTTAACCCTTTAAATGCCATGTTTTTGTCATGATGCCACCATGTTTTTAGATGGTAAAAACTGGTATTTTTTCTTTTGTGTTGCGTTATTACACCCTGATGCATCAGTGGTTTGCAGCAAGGGGAGTTGTGACAGGCATCATGTTTGGAGGAAACATGTTTGGAGGAAACATGTCAGGATAGAGGGAAAGATGAATGAGGCAATGTACAGAGACATCCTGGATGAAAACCTGCTCCGGAGTGCTCTTGACCTCACACTGGGGCGACGGTTCATCTTTCAGCTGGACAATGACCCGAAGCACACAGCCAAGATA
This sequence comes from Pholidichthys leucotaenia, assembly GCA_020510985.1. Classification (NCBI taxonomy): domain Eukaryota; kingdom Metazoa; phylum Chordata; class Actinopteri; order Cichliformes; family Pholidichthyidae; genus Pholidichthys; species Pholidichthys leucotaenia. The sequence goes on along the minus strand of CM035845.1, from coordinate 34,593,513 downwards.
TCAAAGGAGTGGCTTCAGGACAACTCTGAGTGTCCGTGAGTGGCCCAGCTAGAGCCCAGACTTGAATCCAATTGAACATCTCTGGAGAGATCTGAAAATGGCTGTACACCGACGCTTCCCACCCAACCTGATGGAGCTTGAGAGGTGCTGCTCAGAGGAATGGGCCAAACTGCCCAAAGACAGGTGTGCCAAGCATGTGGCATCATATTCAAAAAACTTGAGGCTGTAACTGCTGCCAAAGGTGCATCAACAAAGTATTGAGCAAAGGATGTGAATGCTTATGTACATGTGATTTCTTAGTTTTTTATTTTTAATAAATTTGCAAAAATCTCAAAAAACCCCAACTTTTTTCACAATGACATTCGGGGATACTGTGTGTCGAATTTTGAGGGAAAAAATGAATTTAATCCCTTTTGGAATAAGGCTGTAACCTAACAAAATGTTGAAAAAGTGAAGCGCTGTGAATACTTTCCAGATGCACTGTATAAACAGATGGACAGAAGCAAGAATGACAGATGTGTAGGGAGTCATGGAGAAGCACAGAAACAGAATAAGGAGGGTACACAGAAAGAAAGAGATATACACAGTGGAAGGAAAACTGGGAAAATGGAAGATACTGAGAGTTGCTCAGGCGCAGAAATAAGAGAGAACACACACACACCAACAAACACACGGGAGACAAGGAAGAGTTACGGCAAGAATGTGATATCAACAACATCAAGGACACAATGTGGAAGAGGAAAATATTCTATCACAGAAAAGGTGTATGATGAATTGCTCATGAAAAGTAGAGTGACCCATCTTTTGTTTGTTCGTCCTTCCACTGGTGGATGGCTTTGTGTTTTGCAGGAATTCTCAAATAAACAAATATGTTTGCCGCATTTTAAGGAATTTTCTTCTGCAACTTTGAAAATGGATTATAAGCCAGAAGAAAACTTTCAAACAACTGAAAAAAATTAAGACAACTGACCTGTTTGAATATGAAGAAGAAGTGTTACATTTAGTTTATGAAACAAAAAGTAACTATGTATTAATGCTGGCTGGTAATATTGTAATTGTTCCCCATATCTAACAGACAGTGGGTTTCATCTTTTCAATTACAAAACACAAGGGGTGGACACATTTTTGCATATCACCATATGCTAACGCAGCTGTTTTAAATTCATTTTAAGATTCATTTATGTTTTGTGGTTATATACAGATTTTTGGCCAACATTGTTCAACATGTGTTAGAACATAGAACAACAGCAGTTGCTGACCCCTGGCCTAGTCCAAAAACAATATGTTGCGATACCAGGTAGAGATTGTCATTTACAGAAACTCACTATGGATCCTAAATAAATGAATAAGTTCTGAGGCCTTCAGTGACATCTTACCAATGTCAGTCACCGTGTCTCTGCTTTGTGTCTGCGACAGCAGCCCCTCTTCATTCTCAGACTCCGAGTCCTGCCGTGACAGCTTGGTGCTCTTCAGGCTCCCCGCCCTCCGTATTGAGGACAGGGAGCCAACCTTCTTCACACGGAAACTGCGGGCCCCTTTGATCTGAAGCAGCCTCGAGCCACCGATGCGAATCTTTCGGACAGGTGCTGGGGAGCAGGGCAGTGGGGAGAGATTGTCTATAATCAACGATGAGCAGCGAGTAAAGCGGAGACGTAACAAACTGTGAGTCAGTCCAGATGAAGCTGGGTCTCACCCTGAGCTTCCTGTGTCTTCTTGTCATCACCGGTGGTGTCAGACTTCAAAGTATGGCTGCTGCTGTTGAGCGAGTCATGTCCATCTTCATCGTCAAGGATACCCGCAAAGCTGATCTTTCTCTCGTAGCGATGGCGGCCGAGCTCCGGGTCCAGGCGCAGACGGCAGCTGTCCAGATCCTACAGCCAATATGTAAACATCTCAGAGTTACATTTAGCCAGAACTTTCATTTCATTTTGGGCTTCTTTGATTATGAACCAATCTCACAACTCACCACAAGGGGTTCAGTGCGTGGTCGTGGCAAACAGGGAAAGGTCTCTCGCAGGAATGTGGTGATTTCCAACAATAGCTGACAAGCAGCCATCTTCAGAGCAAAGGGACAGCCACATTTGGTAGGATTGACTGTGTCTTTGGGGTCACAATATGTAGAAATACAACAACTATTTTAAAAAGATTATTTTGTTTGTTTCAAAAACTTAAAAGGCAAAGGTTTCTACAAAGATAGAAATACAGTTGAAACCAGAAGTCTACATACACTGTATAAAAACAGTATAAAACTGTATAAAAACTTTTTTCCTCACTGCCCGACATTAAATCAATCTAAAATTTTCCTGTTTTAGGTCAGTTACAATGACCAAAATTATTTCTATTTGCTAAATATTTTTTTGAGAATTTTTCATAACTTTCTTCAAAGTCAGAAGTTTACATACATTTCCTTAGTATTTAGTAGCATTGCCTTTAAACTGTATGACTTGGGCCAAATGTTTTGGGTATCCTTCCACAAGCTTCTCACAACAGTTTGCTGGAATTATGGCTCATTCCTCCTGACCAGAACTGGTGTAACTGAGTCAGGTTTGTAGGCCGCCTTGCTCACATACGTCTTTTCAGCTTTGGCCACACATTTTTATGAGATTGAGATCAGAGGGGTATTGCATAAAAGTAGAATTAAGAAAGCTAGGATAAGTAAAAAATCATGGCTTGACATAGCTGGACCTGCTTATCCTGGCTTAATCAGTTGCACCATTGTCAAGCCAGAACGAGAAGAGGAAGCTATGTCAAGCCAGGTGCAGATAGTTGGAATAAGTGCACATTCACGGCAAACTTAAATAGATCATGTGATCGATCACAGAATCACTGATCCTACCACAGATAAGACAGTAGACAAACACAAGCAGCATATTTCTAATCAGCAGAACAACAACTTCTCATGGAACCCTATGGGGAAGTGAAGCATATAATATCTAAAAAAGGAAAAATGGCTGCTACCAATAAAGAAAGAGAAATATTGTACATTCTGGGGGAATGCAACCGCAAAGGCTGATGGGAAATGTTTAATGTCTAAAAGTGAGCATGTTTTCTATAAGCAAATTACATGAAAACAAGCTAAATGGTCAGTTACTCTGCTAAAGTTTGTTGGTTGAGATGTTTTTTTTTTATTGCAGTTTTTATGTCTGCACCATCAGTGTGAGCGATGTTGTGGGAAGAACATACCCCCCCCCCCCGCCTTTGTTGCACTACTGAAAAGAGAATAAATTTAGATTAAGATGAATGGTGTTTTTGTCACTGTAGAACTTCATGTTAAGGGCTAGTCACTAGTCAGAGATTTACTCATCTTGTCTTATAATTAACAGTTGCACACTTTGACTTACAGTGGGGAAAATAAGTATCAAACATGTCAACATTTTTCTCATTAAACATGTTTCTGATGGAGCCATTGACCTGAGATTTTCACCAGATATCAGTAACAACCCAAGTAATTCATACATACAAAGAAATCAAGGCGAGTGTGTTCACTAAACAAGTTATATTTAATAAAGTGAAATGACAGGGAATAAGTATTGAACACGCTTGGTGAAATTCATTTAATATTTAGTAGAAAAGCCTCTGTTGGTAATAACAGCTTCCAGATGCCTCCTGTATGGAGAAACTAGACACAGGCATTGCTCAGGAGTGATTTTAAGTTGTGTTCACACCAAACGCGAACGGGCAGCGCGAACCCATAGAAAATCAATGGAAAGACACGAGTACGCGTGAATTTTCATCATCGCGCATTCGCATCCGCTAGCTAGCAGCGGACATAGTAAAATTATCACTGTTGCAGAGTAAACCAGTTAGAAAATGAAACTCACTCACTGGGAGACAGGAGGACCAGGAACTCTTCAGCTGGATTGGGTTTCTGGAGTTATTTATCCACGGTTTCCAGCCACGGACGTCCTAGCAAGCTAACAAGCTAGCTAGCAACGTAAACACGGGATCATCTGTGAAGTGTTGGAGGCTTGAGACATAATTTTCAGGTGAGTCCCCAGTTGGATAATGTAAACATAAGCATGACGTTATTTTGGGAATTTCCACAGCAGGGTGAACACAGCTGCAGAAGTTTTAAAGACAACTTTGCCTAGTCTGCATCTCACTATTCACGTCTGTTGGCATGCTTACATTGAGTTATAATGTAATCGTACTGCACGAAAAATTCGCCTGTTCTCATCTGGTGTGAATGCACCTTTAGCCCATTCTTCCACACAAACTGTCTTCAGAGCTTGAAGGTTCCATGGGTGTCTTCTAGAACTTTGGTCTTCAGTTCATTTCTTAGATTTTCAATTGGATTCAGGTCAGGTGACTGACTGGGCCATTCTAGCAGCTTTATTTTCCTTCTCTGGAGCCAGTTGAGAGCTTCCTTGGCTTTGTGTTTGAGATCATTGTCTTGCTGAAATGTCCACCCTGGTTTTATCTTCAACATCTTAGCAGATGGCAACACCTTCTTATCAAGGATGTCTCTGTGCATTTGTCCATTCATCTTTCCTTCAATTATATAAAGTCTGCCTGTACCATGTGCTGAAAAAACACCCCCAAACCATGATGCTCCCACCTCCAAACTTCATTGTTGGTATGGTGTTTTGGGGCTGATGTGCAGTGCCATTTCTCCTCCAAACATGCTGTGTGTTGTGGCATCCAAAAAGTTCAGTTTTGGTCTCATTTGACCAGACTATATTCTCCCAACATTTTACTGGCTTGGCCAAATGTTGTGCAGCAAACTTTAAACAACTTCAACATGCTTCTTCTTCAGCAATGGACTCTTGCAAGGTGAGCGGGCATAGCATAGTGCCCATGTCGGATGAGTGCATTATCCATCCATCCATCCATCCATCTTCTACCGCTTTTCCGGAGGTCCGGGTCGCGGAGGCAGCAGTTCAAGCAGAGAAGCCCAGGCTTCCCTCTCCCCAGCCACCTGCTCCAGCTCTTCAGAGGGGATACCAAGGCGTTCCCAGACTAGCTGGGAGACATAGTCTCTCCACCGAGTCCTGGGTCTGCCCCGGGGTCTCCTCCCAGTGGGACGTGCCTGAAACACCTCAAGTGGGAGGCGTCCAGGAGGCATCCTAATCAGATGCCCATACCACCTCAACTGACTCCTTTCAATGTGGAGGAGCAGCGGTTCTACTCTGAGCCTCTCCCGGATGACTGAGCTCCTCACCCTATCTCTGAGGGTGAGTCCAGCAATCCTACGGAGAAAGCTCATTTCAGCCGCTTGTATCCGCGATCTCGTTCTTTCGGTCATTACCCAAAGCTCGTGACCATAGGTGAGAGTAGGAACGTAGATTGACTGGTAAATCGACAGCTTTGCCTTAGAACTAAGCTCCCTCTTCACCACAACAGACCGGTACAACGTCCGCATCACTGCAGATGCTGCTCCAATCCGTCTGTCGATCTCTCGCTCCATTTTCCCCTCACTCGTGAACAAGACCCCAAGATACTTAAACTCCTCCACTTGGGGCAGGAGCCTGTCCCCAACCCGGAGAGGACAATCCACCTTTTTCCGGCTGAGGACCATGGACTCGGACTTGGAGGTGCTGATTCTCATCCCAGCCGCTTCACACTCAGCGGCAAACCGTCCCAGCAAGAGCTGTAGGTCATTGCTGGATGAAGCCAACAGGACAACATCATCTGCAAACAACAGAGATGAGATCCTGTGGTCACCAAGCATGACACCCTCCATTCCCTGGCTGCGCCTAGAAATCCTGTCCATAAAAATTATGAACAGGACCGGTGACAAAGGGCAGCCCTGGCGGAGTCCAACTCTCACTGGGAATGACTCCGACCGAGTGTTGGCAATGCGAACTAAACTCTCACAACGGTCGTACAGAGACCGAATAGCTCGTAACAACAAGCCCGATACCCCATACTCCCGAAGCACCCCCCACAAAAATCCACGAGGGACGCGGTCAAATGCCTTCTCCAAGTCCACAAAACACATGTAAACTGGTTGGGCAAACTCCCACGAACCCTCAAGAATTCTCGAGAGGGTAAAGAGCTGGTCCGATGTGCCACGGCCAGGACGAAAACCACATTGCTCCTCCTGAATCCGAGGTTCGACCAACGGCCGGACTCTCCTCTCCAGTACCTTGGCATAGACCTTCCCAGGGAGGCTGAGGAGTGTGATCCCTCTAAAGTTGGAGCACACCCTCCGGTCCCCTTTTTTGAAGAGAGGAACCAGAAACCCCCCTCATGGATCGTCACCTTATCGTGGTGGGGGGGTTTGCGTGCCCCAGTGATCCCAGGAGCTATGTTGTCCGGGGCAATTTGCCTCTGATAGGGTCTCCCAAGACAAACTGGTCCTGGGTGAAGGGCCAGACGAAGAACGATCCAACAGACTCTCATGATAAATTGTATATCAAGGATTCAGTGTACCCCGCCCGGTATGGGGTTACCGGGGCCCCACCCTGGAGCCAGGCCTGGGGGAGGGGCTCGAAGGCTAGCGTCTGGTGGCCGGGTTTCCACCCATGGGACCCGGCCGGGCTCAGCCCGAAGGAGTTACATGGGTCCGCCCTCCAGTAGGTTCACCACCTGCAGGAGGGATCATGGAAGTCCGGTGCTATGTGGATTAAGTGGCAGTCAAAGGCGGAGACCTTGGCGGACTGATGAGTGCATTACTTATTGTTTTTTTTGAAACTGCAGTACCTGCTAACTCCAGGTCTTTCTGGAGCTCTCCACGAGTGGTCTTTGGCTCTTGGATAACTCTTCTGATAATTCTTCTGACTCCTCTGTCAGAAATCTTGCAAGGAGCTCCTGGTTGTGGCCAGTTGATGGTAAAATGATGTTCTTTCCACTTCCAAATGATGGCACCAACAGTGCTCACTAGAACATTCAGCAGTTCAGAAATGCCCCTGTACCAAATGCCATCATTATGTTTTGTAACAATAAGGTTGTAGAGGTCTAGAGAGAGCTGTTTGCTTCTACGCATCATGAGTTCTTTGTGGTGTGACAATCTGACATTCACAGACCTTTATAAAGGCTATCAGTCAGCTGAAATTAATTTGCACTGATGGGGGATGGAATGACTTCCTAAATTCTGATGGATTTCAGCTGGTTTCTTGGCTTTCTATGCCCTTTTGAACCTCTGTTTTTTCATGTGTTCAATACTTATTCTCTGTTTCATTCCACTTTATTAAATATAACTTGTGAACACAGTTGCCTTTATTTCTTTACATGTATGGATTACTTGGGGTTGTTACTGATATCTGGTGAAAATCTCAGGTCAATGGTTCCATCAGAAATATGTTTAAATGAGAAAAACGTTGATGTGTTCAATACTTATTTTCTCCACTGTATACGTTTGAGTCAATGTAAATGTGACCAGTAGAAATGCATGTTACTCAGAATATTTATACATTTAGATTAGTTGGACTTTCCCCCAACGTTTTTAGTATTAACGTATTTTTTTTTAATCTGTCCTTCATAAAGAACAAACATGTCCAAAAACGGATGTGGTGTATGTGCCACTGACTTTTGCTTTTTGCTGTTGAGGATGATGCTGTGAGTTCTCTAATTAAAATCACTAGTGCATACCTGTGCATGCCCGTAGAAACCAAGTATAAGCAAGTATTTCTGCATGCCCGTAGAAAGCAAGTGTAAGCAAGCACGTCTGCACTCGTTCAGTGATGCCTGCCTTTGATCTTTGATGGTGTCATAGCAAGTCCTATGATTTTTGATGATATCATAGTGAGTCTTATGATCTTTGATGATGGTATAGCGAGTCCTATGATGCCTGCATTTGATCTTTGATGATGTTACAGCGAGTCCTATGACTGTGAGTGATGCCTGCGTTTGATCTTTGATGAGGTCATAGCGAGTCCTATGATGGTGAGTGATGCCTGCCTTTGATCTTTGATGTCCTATGATTGTGTGTGAGCATGAGTGATGCCTGCCTTTGATCTTTGATGATGTCATAGCAAGTCCTATGATCGTGAGTGATGCCTGCCTTTGACCAGACAGATTTTCTTGAATCACTCTATTCTACAGGTGTCTTTATGACATCATATAGACATCATGTAGAGATCATAGGCACATCAAAGGCGATACTATGATCTTTTAGCAAGTCCTATGGTTGTGACAGACACACAGACAGAGATTTCTTGAATTATATATAGAGTGAGAGTGATAATCATAGGTCAGGTCTGGAAGAGGAGGAAGATAAGAGTGATGGTATAGAGTGAAGTACGTGGCGGTAATGCACCTGTAGGCTGGTTGCCAACTGCCAGTCAAATCTAGAAGAAGAAGGATGTCCTGTCAGAACTGATGAATATAAGTTCTATTGAATATGGCGGGGAAGGTATATCTGCAGATGAAGATACTGCTGCTGGATTCAAGAAGGCTTGAGATTATCGTAAGATGTCTCTACCCAATGCACTTAAAGACACAGATCTGGCAAAAGCCAGAATAAGACTGAAAGAGAAATTTTTGGATCTGGATTGGAATGGAATGGAAATAAAATGCAAGATATGAGGGGGTGGGCTGAAAAGTTCATAGTGGTCAAATGTGGTTTGTTTTTCATTATACAACAGTTAGCTATGCAAATGGCATTGCCGCATCACAACCTGCTGTTACTATATAAATTGATGCCGTACCCAGTCTCGTGTAATATTGCTTAAACATAGTCTCCCCTTCGGTCCACACACTTTTTCCATCGGTGTTGCAGTAGTTTATTTTTCCACCACAGGGATCCAAGCGCTGCAACACCGATGGAAGAAGTGTGTGGACTATGTTTAAGCAATATTACACGAGACAGAGTACAGCATCAATTTATATAGCAACTGCAGGCTGTGATGCAACAATGCCCTTTGCGTAACTAACTGTTGTATAATGAAAAATAAACCACATTTGGTCAAATTTGATCCCTATGAAGTTTTCAGCCTATGAACTTTTCAGCCACCCCTCGTACTGAGAAAACTGGACCTGGAGATCCAGAAACTGGAAAGAGATGTAATCTAATATTTCTTTACACACTGTAACCATGTCTGTAAAACTATATATTCATCTTATTTTCAAGATACAGTGGGGCAAAAAAGTATTTAGTCAGCCATCAATTGTGCAAGTTCTCCCACTTAAAAGATGAGAGAGGTCTCCAATTTTCATCATAGGTATACCTCAACTATGAGAGACAAAATGAGGAAAAAAAAATCCAGAAAATCACATTGAAGGATTTTTAATGAATTAATTGGTAAATTCCTCGGTAAAATAAGTATTTGGTCACCTACAAACAAGCAAGATTTCTGGCTCTCACAGACCTGTAACTTCTTCTTTAAGAGGCTCCTCTGTCCTCCACTCGTTACCTGTATTAATGGCACCTGTTTGAAATCATTATCAGTATAAAAGACACCTGTCCACAACCTCAAACAGTCAGACTCCAAACTCCACTATGGCCAAGACCAAAGAGCTGTCAAAGGACACCAGAAACAAAATTGTAGACCTGCACCAGGCTGGGAAGACTGAATCTGCAATAGGTAAGCAGCTTGGTGTGAAGAAATCAACTGTGGGAGCAATTATTAGAAAATGGAAGACATACAAGACCACTGATAATCTCCCTCCATCTGGGGCTCCACGCAAGATCTCACCCCGTGGGGTCAAAATTATCATGAGAACGGTGAGCAAAAATCCCAAAACCACATGGGGGGGCCTAGTGAATGACCTGCAGAGAGCTGGGACCAAAGTAACAAAGGCTACATCAGAAACACACTACGCCGCCAGGGACTCAAATCCTGCAGTGCCAGACGTGTCCCCCTGCTTAAGCCAGTACATGTCCAGGCCCGTCTGAAGTTTGCTAGAGAGCATTTGGATGATCCAGAAGAGGATTGAAAGAATGTCATATGGTCAGATGAAACCAAAATAGAACTTTTTGGTAAGTACTCAACTTGTCGTGTTTGGAGGAGAAAGAACACCATACCTACTGTGAAACATGAGGGTGGAAACATCATACTTTGGGGCTGTTTTTCTGCAAAGGGACCAGGACGACTGATCCGTGTAAAGGAAAGAATGAATGGGGCCATGTATCGTGAGATTTTGAGTGAAAACCTCCTTCCACCAGCAAGGGCATTGAAGATGAAACATGGCTGGGTCTTTCAGCACGACAATGATCCCAAACACACCGCCCAGGCAACGAAGGAGTGGCTTTCTAAGAAGCATTTCAAGGTCCTGGAGTGGCCTAGCCAGTCTCCAGATCTCAACCCCATAGAAAATCTTTGGAGAGAGTTAAAAGTCTGTGTTGCCCAGCGACAACCCCAAAACATCACTGCTCTAGAGGAGATCTGCATAGAGGAAAGGGCCAAAATACCAGCAACAGTGTATGAAAACCTTGTGAAAACTTACAGAAAACGTTTGACCTCTGTCATTGCCAACAAAGGGCATATAACAAAGTATTGAGATGAACTTTTGTCATTGACCAAATACTTATTTTACTGAGGAATTTACCAATTAATTCATTAAAAATCCTTCAATGTGATTTTCTGGATTTTTTTTTCTTATTTTGTCTCTCATAGTTGAGGTATACCTATAATGAAAATTGGAGACCTCTCTCATCTTTTAAGTGGGAGAACTTGCACAATTGGTGGCTGACTAAATACTTTTTTACCCCACTGTAAGTATACTATCCAGTACACTATTTTATAGAGCCAGTTTAAGTGAAACCAACCTGTAATCTGGAAAGCTAATGTGTTGTGACAATAATGTTATATAAAATATACTTATACAGGAACGTCACCAAACATTCATAATGTCAGTGACTGTAGTAATATAAGTTGTGTATCATCACATTTCAGACAGTACGGTAATATATAAAAAACCGTCTTCATAAAAAAGTGTTAACGCTGGGCCTGACAGTAAAATCGACAACCATATGGATGATTATACAAATGATTGGTAGAATTAAAATAACAGTAGGCATATTTAAATGAATGACAATATATCTGTATTATTTTAATGTAAGATAAGTTTTTCTTCATCTTTGAGTTTCATTCAATGCAGGATAATGAGCCTGAAACTGGGGAGGGTACCACAGCTGTGGAAAACATCTTGTGTGGTACCTGTACCAAAAACTTCCCACCCCAAAGACCTGAACAGCTACAGACCGGTGGCCTTGACGTCCCACTTGATGAAGACCCTGGAGAGACTGCTCCTTGCTCACCTCCGCCCCCTGGTGGAACCAGCGATGGATCCACTCCAGTTCGCCTACCAGCATGGCATTGGGGTGGAGGATGCGGTGATCTTCCTCCTTCACCGTTCTCTGTCCCACCTGGAGAAGCCCGGGAATATGGTGAGGATCATGTTCTTTGACTTCTCCAGTGCTTTCAACACCATCCAACCGATGATCCTGAAGGACAAGCTGCTGCGCGCAGGGGTGGACCAGCACCTGTCATCATGGATCCTGGACTACCTCACAAACCGGCCTCAGTTTGTGAGAACCCGGGACTGTGTTTCCGACACGATCATCAGTAGCACGGGGGCCCCCCAGGGAACGGTGCTGGCTCCCTTCCTGTTCACTCTTTATACTGCGGACTTCTCACACAACACAACACACTGCCATCTACAGAAGTTCTCTGATGACTCTGCGATCGTTGGCCTCATCTCCCATGGAGATGAAGCTGAGTACAGAGGGCTTATCCAGGACTTCGTGGACTGGTGCCATCGGAACTGCCTCCAGATCAACGCGAGGAAAACTAAGGAGCTGGTGGTGGACTGCCGCAGGCATGGGCAGCCCCTCACAGCACCAGTAAATATACAGGGAACAGACATCGAGATGGTGACATCCTATAAGTACCTGGGTGTTCATCTGAACAATAAACTAGACTGGTCACACAATACTGACGCACTCTACAAGAAGGGACAGCGCAGGCTGTTCCTGCTGAGGAGACTCAGGTCTTTTGGTGTACAAGGGGTGCTGCTGAAGTCATTCTATGACACGGTGGTGGCATCAGCCATCACTTTTGGAGTGGTCTGCTGGGGCAGTGGCATTACAGCAGCCGATAGGAAGAGACTGAACAAACTGATTAAGAAAGCTAGCTCTGTCCTGGGGCAGCGCCTTGATCCGATGGAGGAGATAGGCGAGAGAAGGACGGTGGCTAAACTGTCATCTCTGCTGGAGTCCGAGTTCCACCCTATGCAGGACATACTGGATGCACTGAGGAGCTCATTTAGCAGCAGACTACATCATCCCAGGTGCACAACCGAGAGGTTTCGTAGGTCCTTCCTACCAACGGCTGTCAGACTGTACAACCTAAGCAGGGCTGCTCGCAGAGATAGCAAAAAGACGTAACAAACTAATAGTTTTTTGAATGCAAAAGATGCAATAGACTTACACAATGGTCCCCTCCGGCATACAACTAGGAACATACCGGTCGCTATGGAGGGTGAGAATATGTATGGGCACATAATCATACCATGTAGGATAACTAAGTAGACGGTTATGCTGTTTCATCCCATCTAGCAACAATGCTCTGCACTGTGTGTGTTTATATATTTACATATTTATTCCATCTAGCTACAATGCTCAGCACTGGGTGTGTTTATATTTATATATTTATTCCATCTAGCTACAATGCTCCGCACTGTGTTTTTATATATCTACATATTATTCCATCTAGCTACATTGCTCCGCACTGCGTGTGTTTATATACTTGCATATTTATTCCACCTAGCTGCAATGCTCCGTACTGTGGGTGTTTATATATTTACATATTTATTCCATCTAGCTACAATGCTCTGCACTGTGTGTTCATATATTCATATATTTATTCCATCCAGCTACAATGCTCTGCACTGTGTGTCTGTGTGTGTGTGTGTGTGTATATACTGTATATTTTATAGTAATATGTACATATGTATATTAGCTGCTCTTGCTTGCTTGTTTTTTTCTTGCCTTCTGATTGTTGCTCTGAGTGTTGCTATCCCTGTGCTGTTGCAATCCTGGAATTTCCCCGTTGTGGGACTAATAAAGGCTTATCTTATCTTATCTTATCTTATCTTATAATTAAAATGCTGCAACAAATTTACAGTAGACCATGGAATAACAGTGGAAAGCACTGATTTCTTATAGCATTGACCCCTGCACTGACAAACAAGTCACTAGGATTAATCTTAGCCCGACTCTTAGCCTGGTCTGGACCAGGCTAGCTCCAGAGAATGAATCTCCATAGCAATTTAGTTGGGTATCATTCATCCTACTTTTATGCAACCAAGTCAAATATAAATTAAGACAGGATTACTTGAAAATCCTGCCTTCATCCCTGATCATGGTTTTATGCAATACCCCTCAGGGCTTTATGATAGCCACTCCAAAACATTGACTTTGCTGTCCTTAAGCCACTTTGTAACTAATTTGGTGGTATGCTTTGGGTCATTGTACATTTGGAAGACCCATTTGCACTCAAGCTTTTACTTCCTGGCTGATGTCCTGAGATGTTGCTTCAATATTTCCACATAATGTTCTTTCCTCATGATGCTAGCTATTTTGACAATTGTACCAGTCCCTCTTATAGCAAACACCCCAACAACATGATGCTGCCACCCCCGTACTTCACATTTGGGATGGTGTTCTCATTCTTGCAAGCTTCCCCCTTTTTCTTCGAAATGTAATGATGGTCATTATGGTCAAACAATTCAATTTTAGCTTCATCAGAATACAGAACATGTCTCCAAAAATTAAGTCTTTGTCCCTGTGTGCATTTGCAAACTGTAATCTGGCTTTTTAATGTTGCTTTTAGAGTAATGGCTTCTTCCTCACCGAGTGGCCTTTCAGCCCATGTTGGTACAGGACTCGTTTCACTGTGGATAAAGCCACTCTTTTACCAGCTTCAGCCAGCATCTTCACAAGGTCTTTTGCTTTTGTTCTGATGTTGATACACACATGCCGTACTAAACATGTTCATCTCTGGGATACAGAACCCATCTCCTTCCTGAGTAGTATGATACTGGACATTCCCATGGTGTTTATACTTGTGTATAATTGTTTGAACAGATGAACGTGGGACCTTCAGTGTCCTCTCTGGGTTGGGGACAAACTCCTGCCCCAAGTGGAGGAGTTTAAGTATCTCAGGGTCTTATTCACAAATGAGGGGAGAATGGAGCGAGGGATTGACAGATGGATTGGAGCAGCATCTGCTGTGATGCGGACGTTGTACCGGTCTGTTGTGGTAAAGAGGGAGCTAAGCTCTAAAGCAAAGCTGTCAATTTACCAGTCAATCTACGTTCCTACCCTCACCTATGGTCAGGAGCTTTGGGTAATGACCGAAAGAATGAGATTGCGGATACAAGTGGCTGAAATGAGCTTTCTCCGTAGGATTGCTGGACTTACCCTTACAGATAGGGTGAGGAGCTCAGTCATCCGGGAGAGGCTCAGAGTAGAACCGCTGCTCCTCCACATTGAAAGGAGCCAGCTGAGGTGGTTTAGGCATCTGATCAGGATGCCTCCTGGGCACCTCAAGGTGGGAGGGGACCCCGGGGCAGATCCAGGACTTGCTGGAAAGACTATGTCTCCTAGCTGGCCTGGGAACGCCTTGGTATCCTCTCTGAAGAGCTGGAGCAGGTAGCTGGGGAGAGGGAAGTCTGGGCTTCTCTGCTTGATCTGCTGCCTCCGTGACCCGGACCTCCGGAAAAGCAGTAAAAGATGGATGGATGGATGGATGGATGGAAGGATCTTCAGGCATCTGGAAATTGTACCCAAGGATGAACCAGACTTGTGGAGGTCCACGAATCTCTTTCCGATTTGTTGGCTGATTTCTTTTGATTTTCCCATGATGTCACACAAGATAGTGTGTTTGAGGTGTGCATTAAAATACATCCACAGGTGTGACTCCAATTAACTCACATGTTATCAGTTAACTTATAAGAAGCATCCAAAGCCATGGCATCATCATTTGGGCTTTCAAAATTGTTTAAAGGCACAGTAATCTTAGTGTATGTAAACTTCTGACTTTGAAGAAAGTAATAAAAAAATTCCCTAAAAACCATTATTTCGCAAATATTAATAATTTTGGTCATCCTAACCAACGTAAAACAACGTAAAAGTTTAGTCTGATTTAATGTCAGACGCTGAGAATAAAAGGTGGTTTGTTTTTATACAGTGTATGTAAACATCTGGTTTCAAGTGTAAATGTAATTTTGTTCCAAATATAAAGTGCAATAAAATGTATTCATTCGCTGACCTTGGGGTTTGCACTTTGACCAAACAGACAAAAACAAAACAAAAAACGAGCAGAGATTTTAAAAAAAGGGAAGGGGGCGCAATATGTTTATAATAAAACAGATTACAGAAAAAAAGATGAGATTTCCCTGACTGATATGACACATCTCTGGTCAAATAGTCAAAATTTTTTCTCTCTCGCAAGCATTCAAAATAAGCATGAGAACCTAAATGGTAAATGATGTTCACTTATATAGCACTTTGTTCTCATCTTTGGATGCCCAAAGTGCTTTACAGATCCTGCTATCCACACATTCACACACACACACTGACAGCGGCGGAGCTGCCATACAAGGCGGTGGCCTGACTCACTAGGAGCAACTTGGGGTTCAGCATCTTGCTCCAGGGCAATTCAACATGCAGACTGCAGAGAGAGCAAGGACCAAACCACCGACAATCCAACCAGAGGTTGGCCACACTCTACACCTGCGACACGGTCGTCCAATAACCTAATCTGCTAGTTGCTATTTTAAGTGTCATGAGTGCATTACTAGTGGCAAACATACCCAGGCAGTAGGCCATTTGGGGGAAGGGGTGGTGGTGCTATCTGCCTTATTAGCAAAATGACCCAAAAGCAGTCTCAACAGCCAATCACAAGGGACAACTGTAGCCACCAACAACTAAGATTGTGATTGGCTGGTCACAGTCACCATAGTTGTAGTCTTTTCAGTGTTCCTA
The DNA here is from genome assembly GCA_020510985.1 of Pholidichthys leucotaenia. Classification (NCBI taxonomy): domain Eukaryota; kingdom Metazoa; phylum Chordata; class Actinopteri; order Cichliformes; family Pholidichthyidae; genus Pholidichthys; species Pholidichthys leucotaenia. The sequence goes on along the minus strand of CM035845.1, from coordinate 34,577,639 downwards.
CCCAGAACAAGAAAGTTACATAGTGCTGCTTTAAAGTTGAGACTTCAGACTTTACTCTTGAATAAGTTAGTGACTCTTGGACATCTCTTCACTAGAGGGCACCCGTCTGAGTCAAAGGTTACCCCAGAGAAGCAGGAGAGTCAAAGACTTTTGACAACAAACATGGTGACAGCGAAGGAGGTACTGACTATGTACCTATTATTTTGTATTTTTTTTTTGTATTTTGTGTACTTTATTGATACCCAGAGGGAAATTCAGAGCATCCACCTGGATGGATGAGGCAGCCACGGTACGCCAATCCCTTCACCATTCACACACACTTTCACACCTAGGGCAACTTTAGAGTTTCCAGTTAACCTAACTTGCATATTTTTGGCCTGTGGGAGGAAACCGGAGTACCCAGAGTAAACCCACACAGACGGGGGGGGGGGGGGGACATGCAAACTCCACACAGAAGGGTCACTGATGGTCAGGGGGTGGGATCGAACCCACGGTGGTCAGGGGTGGAATCAGTCCCGTGACATTCTTACTGTGCTGCCACTGTGCTAATCACTGCGCCACCGAGCTGCCCAATTAACCCAAATATTGAATAACCAAATGTTCGCTCATTACATCGATATTTGGTTTTCAATTTTGATATTCTGCTAAATTACAAGTTTACTTTTACAAAATTTACAAAAGACCTGCAAATTTATGAGAATAATATTATGAATTTGCAAGAAAAAAGTAGAAACCTGATGAAGAGTTACAAAATGTACCAAAAAAGTCACAAAGGGGCTTTTTATGAGAAAGTAAAATGCTAAATTAAAAAAAAAGTTAGGGGAAAAATACTTTAAACAATATTTGTATCAAAATTTAGTAATTTTACATGAAAAAGGCCTCAAATTTTACAAGAAAAGCTGCAAATTTAAGACAGAAACATTACAAACACACCTGAAAAAGCTCCAAATGAATAAAGAGAAACATTTCTCAAAAACATTGATGCTAATGCAGTCAACTGAGAGAGAGGGAAGACTCTACAGAATATGTGAATATTCACTTTGGATCTGTCTTGAATATATGGAGCTCCAAAACTGGTGTTTAGAATATTGCCATTATAGACAATTCCTTACCAATTCACACATCTTCCCCCCAGAAACATTAATCATTTTTATTCTTTATTGTGTTTCATTTTTCTCAAAAGAATTGTTGACTACACCACATATACACTTTCAGAAAACATGCAGAAATATGGACAGAATGAACACAGAATACAGACTGAAAGTGTATCTAACGTAAAGTATGAATGAGCCCTTAGAATGAATCCTTAACTTATAACCAGCCAGAATGACCCACATGAGGATCTGCACTAAAGCTGTGTAAAGTTCACATTTCAGGTACAGTGCATCCGGAAAGTATTCATAGTGCTTCACTTTTTCCACATTTTGTTATGTTACAGCCTTATTCCAATAGGTATTAAATTCATTTTTTTCCTCACAATTCTACACACAATACCCCATAACAACAATGTGAAAAAAGTTTGAGATTTTTGCTAATTTATTAAAAATAAAAACTAAGAAATCACATGTACATAAGTATTCACAGCCTTAGCTCAATACTTTGTTGATGCACCTTTGGCAGCAATTGCAGCCTCAAGTCTTTTTGAATATGATGCCACATGCTTGGCACACCTATCTTTGGGCAGTTTGGCCCATTCCTCTTAGCAGCACCTCTCAAGCTCCATCAGGTTGGATGGGAAGCGTCGGTGTACAGCCATTTTTGGGTGGTGCGGTGGCACAGTGGTTAGCACTGCGGCAGCACAGCAACTCACCCTTGGCCATGGGATCCCTAGTTCAATCCCAGCCCCTGACCAACAGTGATCTGTGTGGAGTTTGCATGTTCTCTCCATATCTGCGTGGGTTTACTCCGGGATTTCTCCGGTTTCCTCCCACAGACCAAAAACATGCAGGTTAGGTTAATTGGAGACTCTAAAGTGGCCCTAGGTGTGAATGCGTGTGTGAATGGTTAAGGGATAGCGCCGTACCGTGGCTGCTTCATCCATACAGGTGGATGCCCTCAATTTCCCCTCTGGGGATCAATAAAATATACAAAATCAAAAAAAAATAAATAAATAAAAAAATTCAGATCTCTCCAGAGATGTTCAGTTGGATTCAAGTCTGGGCTCTGGCTGGGCCACTCAAGGACATTCACAGAGTTGTCCTGAAGCCACTCCTTTGATCTCTTGGCTGTGTGCTTCAGGTTGTTGTCCTGCTGAAAGATGAACCGTCGCCCCAGTCTGAGGTCAAAAGTGCTCTGGAGCAGGTTTTCATCCAGGATGTCTCTGTACATTGCCTCATTTATCTTTCCCTCTATCCTGACCAGTCTCCCAGTTCCTGCCGCTGAAAAACATCCCCACAGCATGATGCTGCCACCACCATTGGTGTGGTGATGAGCGGTGCCTGGTTTCCTCCAAACATGACGCCTGGCATTCATGCCAAAGAGTTCAATCTTTGTCTCATCAGACCAGAGAATTTTGTTTCTCATGGTCTGAGAGTCCTTCAGGTGCCTTTTGACAAACTCCAGATGGGCTGCCATGTGCCTTTTACTAAGGAGTGTCTTCCGTCTGGCCACTCTACCATACAGGCCTGATTGGTGGATTGCCGCAGAGATGGTTGTCCTTCCGGAAGGTTCTCCTCTCTCCACAGAGGAACACTGGAGCTCTGACAAAGTGACCATCGGGTTCTTAGTCACCTCCCTGACTAAGGCCCTTCTCCCCCAGTTGCTCAGTTTAGAGGGCTGGCCAGCTCTAGGAAGAGTCCTGGTGGTTCTGAATTTCTTCCATTTATGGATGATGGAGGCCACTGTGCTCATTGGGACCTTCAAAGCAGCAGACATTTTTTTGTACCCTTCCCCAGATTTGTGCGTTGAGACAATCCTGTCTTGGAGGTCTACAGACAATTCCTTTGACTTCATGCTTGGTTTGTGCTCTGACATGCACTGTCAACTGTGGAACCTTATATAGACAGGTGTGCGCCTTTCCAAATCATGTCCAATCAACTGAATTTACCACAGGTGGACTCCAACTAAGCTGCAGAAACATCTCAAGGATGATCAGTGGAAACAGGATGTGCCTGAGCTCAATTTTGAGCTTCATGGCAAAGGCTGTGAATACTTATGTACATGTGATTTCTTAGTTTTTTATTTTTAATAAATTTGCAAAAATCTAAAAAAAAAAATTGTTTTCACATTGTCATTATGGGGTGTTGTGTGTAGAATTTTGAGGGACAAATGAATTTAATCCCTTTTGGAATAAGGCTGTAACATAACAAAATGTTGAAAAAGTGAAGCGCTGTGAATAACTTTCCGAATGCACTGTATGTAGCTCAGAGTTTAGTAAAATCTGAAAGTTGCTTCTTAGCAATAACTGGTGCCTATAAAGAGAAGTGGATTAGGAGTGACGTGATTCTCTCTGCTAGTTTAAGAAGTCTCACATTTGTGCTTCACATTGGTAGACACGTGGCCAATAGAAGTGTTGAATTTTGTGGGACTTAATGTGATTTCTGATTTGCCATCCAACAGCTGACAAAATAAAGCAGCCGCTTTAGGCTTTTTGGGTCACAGAGTCTCAAGGGAAAGCAGAACTCTGTGTCGTCTGCATAGCAGTGACTATAAATGTTGTGAACCTAGATAATTAACCCATGTGGAAGCATGTAAGAAGAAATAAATAAATGGCTCACTATCATCTAAATAATCCTCTTCCTCATCTTCTTTCCTCATCCTCCGTTTGGTCTCGTCATCATAAATGTAACCCAGGATGTTGGCAGGGCTCTCGCTGTCACAGTGACACAGTTCACTGAGCCTTGTGCCAATTGCCTGAGTAGAATAAACACATAAAATGCACTACAGTTAATGAAGCACGTTTGCTAAGTGTCACCATAAATAATATGGCACATGTTTAACTCACGTCTCCCCACTGGCAGAAATGCTTGGCAGCATTCCACTGGAGCTTTTGGTTTCTTTTGTTGCCCACGATAGGTGATCGGCCCCTGGACAGTCCCTTCTTGGTGATATTTACATGGTGGCCCTTCATCCATTCTGGCCAGTTGCCACGATTACAGCGATGGACAAATCTGGCACATTCCAGGAAAAGGGAGGCTCGGGCCACCACTGGGGCTTCCTAGAAGTGCGAGAATGTACAGTTGCAATCAAAATCATTCAACCCCCATTGCATTTTAGGTTTACTAGCAGAATTTTAAAATTTTCAGGTGTTTGTAATCAACAGATTACACATGAACAGTTTAAATAGTTAAATAAAACTAATATTACAAGGATTTTATCCAAATTCAACACTAAATTCTACTTTCAATGACAACTGCAGTCTCCAAATTATCCAACCCCCTGGAGAGAATTCCTTATAAGAGCACACATTTGTAAATCAGGTGTGGTCTCAAGTACACCTGATGCAACCAGTCAAGGGCTCCATTAGTTGCATCAGGTTTGCTTGAGATAGAGCACCTCAAATACCTGGACTGTTAATGGTAACATTTGATTGCATGTTAGAAATATGGCAAGTCAAGTCAAGTCATCTTCAGAGAAGAGATCATTGCCTTCCACAAACAAGGAAAAAGATACAAAAAGATAGCAAAGGCAATGAATGTTCCTAGTAATTCAGTTAGAAGCATAGATTGCATGTTTAAAGTTAAAGGAACAGTGGCTACACAACCTGGATGTGGCTGAAAAAGGAAGCTATCAACAGCTGCCACCAGAGTCCTGAGGAGGTAAGTAGTCAAAAACCCTTGGCTGACTGCAAAAGACCTGTAACAAGACTTGGTGGCAGCAGGCACTGAGGTTTCAGCTTCCATAGTAAAGGACATACTAAACGCTGAAGGGCTCCATGTCTGAACTCCAAGATGTACACTACTACTGACCCAAAAGCACAAGAAAAGTCAGCTCTAATTTGCTCAAAACTATATAGATAACCCAAAGAGGTTTGGGGATTCTGTTCTGTGGAGCGATGAAACAAAATTGGAAGTTTTTGGGCCTATGGATCAGCAGTATGTCTGGAGGAGGAAGAATGAAGCATATGCCAAAAAGAACACCATGCCTACAGTGAAGCATGGTGGTGGCTGTCATGCTTTGGGGCTGCTCTGCTTTCTCTGGCACTGGAAATCTGCAGCGTGTGGAGAGCAAGGTGGATTCAATCAAGTATCAGGATATCCTGGGAGGAAAATGTCATGCCATCTGTGAAGAAGCTGAAGGTTGGGCATCACTGGACCTTACCTCCAAGTCCACCAAGGCTTGGTTTTAGAAGAAGTCCTGGAAGATACTAGAGTGGCCATCACAGTCACCTGACTTGAACCTCATTGAAACTCACTGGTGGGATTTATAAAAAGGCAGTGGCGGCACGCAAACCCAAGAATCTTAGTGAACCAGAGGCCTTTACCCATGAGGAATGGACTAAGATTCTTCAGAACGTTGCCACAAGCTGGTGTCTGGCTATGCATCCCATTTGCAACAGTTAATAACAGCAAAAGGGTGCTCTACTAAGCACTAAAGATGCTTGTCATAAAGGGGTTCAATAATTTTGCAGCTGCAGTTGTCATTAAAAGTGGCATTTTGTGTTGAATTTGGAGAAACTACTTGTAATATTAATTGTGTTGAGCTATTGAAATTGTCCTTGATTGATTTGTTTATTGCAAACAGCTGCCAATAAACCTAATTTGCACTGGTGGTTGAATAATAATAATAATAATTTGATGGCAACTGTAAGTAAAAGTTTTAAGTCAAAAATGTGAAGGTGATGATTTCCCTGCCAAACACACTGGATGCTGTTGGATGAGACATTAGGCCATGTGTCAAAGTTCACATTATCCCCTTTACAACATCTGGTAACAAAAAAAACAAACAAACTTCTATGACAATCACATGTAATATATTATCAAAATCTTTCCACCCTCAGGAAACGTCACATGATTATCCACGCAGACAGAGTCGAGGTGTGGGTAGATCAGTTGCCTGAGTCTATATCTGTCTGTCTGCGTATCCACACTAACTCGAGGGAATGATGCTAGGGTGACCAGACTTGGCACACAGGTTGACCACGGGCGTACCACATTTGGCTATGATTTTGGGATCAAAAGCTCAAAGGTTAACATCACTGGGTCAATAAAAGGTCAAAATTAGTTTTGGCTTATAGTAACTTTATTATGACAGAACGGGATGGGGTCTGGGAAACCTCCTGAATGTCCAATGACCTTGACCTTGCATTTGACCTTGAAGATTAGTAAGGTCTGAAAACAGCTCATGGCATCCCATCAAAATTGAAGCAGTAAGTCTTCCAGAGATTGTCCCTACTATATTCCAAAAGGTATAGGGCTGTAAGGTGTGGGTCTGTATTTCTGTTGGATGCAATTCTAGTTATTCCAGTATTTCCCATAGAATAACACTACATATACAGTGGTGTGACAAAGTGTTTGCCCCTTCCTAATTTCTCTTTTCTTTTTGTATGTTTGTCATACTTAAATGTTTAAGATCATCAAACAAATTTAAATATTAGACAAAGGTAACACAAGTAAACACAAAATGCAGTTTTTAAATGAAGGTATTTATTGTGAAGGGTAAAAAAAAAAATCCAAACCTACATGGCCCTGTGTGAAAAAATGACACCCCCCCACCATTAAAACATAAATCAACTGTGGTTTATCACATCTTTGGAAAGCTGAGTTAAATTTCTCTAGCCACACGCAAGCTTGATTACTGCCATACCTGTTCTCAATCAAGAAATCACTTAAATAGGACCTGCCTGACAAAGGAAAGTAGACCAAAAGATCCTCAAAAGCTAGACATCATGCTGCGATCCAAAGAAATTCAGAAACAAATGAGAAAGAAAGTAATTGAGATCTACCAGTCTGGAAAAGGTTATAAAGCCATTTCTAAAGCTTTGGGACTCCAGCGAACCACAGTGAGAGCTATTACCCACAAATGGCAAAAACATGGAACAGTGGTGAACCTTCCCAGGAGTGGCCGACCAACCAAAATTACCGCAAGAGCACAGCAACGACTCATCCAAGAAGTCACAAAAGACCCCACAACAACATCCAAAGAACTGTAGGCCTCACTTGCCTCAGTTAAGGTCAGTGTTCATGACTCCACCATAAGAGAGACTGGGCAAAAATGGCCTGCATGGCAGAGTTCCAAGATGAAAACCACTACTTAGCAAAAGGAAGATAAAGGCTCGTCTCGGTTTTGCCAGAAAACATTTTGACGATCCCCAAGACTTTTGGGAAAATACTCTGTGGACTGACAAGACAAAAGTTGAACTTTTTGGAAGGTGTGTGTCCCATTACATCTGGTATAAAAGTAATAGCATTTCAGAAAAGGATCATACCAACAGTAAAATATGGTGATGGTAGTGTGATGGTCTGGGGCTGTTTTGCTGCTTCAGGACATGGAAGACTTGCTGTAGTAAATGGAACCAGACCTGCTGTCTACCAAAAAATCCTGGAGAATGTCTGCCCATCTGTTCGTGACCTCAAGCTGAAGCGCACTTGGGTTCTGCAGCAGAACAATGATCCAAAACACACCAGCAAGTCCACCTCTGAATGGCTTAAGAAAAACAAAATGAAGACTTTGGAGTGGCCTAGTCAAAGTCCTGACCTGAATCCAATTGAGATGCTGTGGCATGACCTTAAAGGCGGTTCATGCTCAAAAATTGTCCAATGTGGCTGAATTACAACAACTCTGCAAAGATGAGCGAGCCAAAATTCCTCCACAGCGCCGTAAAAGACTCACTGCCAGTTATCACAAACGCCTGATTGCAGTTGTTGCTGCTAAAGGTGGCCCAACCAGTTATTGAAGTTAGGGGGCAATCACTTTTTCACACAGGACCATGTAGGTTTGGATTTTTTTTCCCTTAATTAATAAACACCTTTGTTTAAAAACTGCATTTTGTGTTTACTTGTGTTATCTTTGTCTAACATTTAAATTTGTTTGATAATCTGAAACATTTAAGTGTGACAAACATACAAAAAAAATGAGAAATCAGGAAGGGGGCAAACACTTTTTCACACCACTGTATGGCAGCTGCAACATGAATGCATATATGGCATATATGGACAGACACAAATGCAGTAGTATTTTATTAAACTCAGGGCCGTATTACAATGATGCGATCCATAATCAATTGTCACTGACGCGGAACCATTTATAGGAATTTCCTAGTTCGTTTCCTTATCACAGCAGTGCATAAACAAATTTTCCGCTGAGCACAAGGTGCAAAGAGGTTGGTCTAATTATTCAGAGGTGTGTTTTGGATAATCCAACCCAAAGCACTCCTGTCCATCCCTTTAACCGGAGTGGTGGCTCAGTTGGTAGAGCATCCGCCCCACACCCGGGAGGCAGGGGTTCAAATCCTGGCCAGGTCATGCCAAAGACCATATAAAAGTGGAACTTCCTGCCGTCCAGCTTGGTGCTCAGCAAAAATGGAATGGAGGAGGGAAATTTGTGGCGGCGCCTTGCATGGCAGCGGCCCTCTGATTCTACACTTGGTGTATGTGATTAACACAGTAGATAGGTAAAGCACAATCTCGTTCTACTGTACATGATTGGTTGTACAGTTGAATGACAATAAAGGGTGATTTAATTTTAATTTTAATTTTAATTTAATGCACAGAGGCACGTTATCTAAAGTGGACTCTGATCATGGCAGCTTGTTTAAGAGGGGTTTTGCACTGGCCAAAACCCATACCAGTGAGCGAAAATGCATGCAACAGTAACTCTGCTTGGTAATAAAGAAGACATCAGTCACAGTTGATGTCTAGTCAGTTATTCTAGAGCAGACAAATGGAGAAGATATAGCTAATGCTGGGCTGAAAAATCAGCTGAATGGTTTATCATCGGATGCAACACACAGACATAGTTTGAAACTTCGGGAAGAGAGTATGATGCCTGTATAAATTTTCATCAACTTTCATAAAACGGAAGGATCATTAACGGTGGTGCAGCAGTCAATCCAGGCCTATGGGGAGATGGAGTGCTTCCTCTCCTGTTGCTTTTGCCAACTGAGAGTCTCGTGTCTCATGCAGGAGTCTGCCAAAGATTGGGACTGTGTCCTAGTTAGTCCCACGCGGGAAGGAAGAAGAAAGTCTGGTGCGTCATCCCCTCTGCTGCCGACCCCTGCCACAACGTGAGCCCACTCTTGGCAGCCTCTCCCAGGGGCTGTTGGCTAGCAGTCAGGGAACCCACAGCTCGAAAACCCCAACCGTAAGATTGTGGTGCAGGCAGCCTCGGCCTGGCTGAAAACCAGGGGGCACACGGCCGCAGGCAGATGTGGACGCATCTCCTGTCTCTCTGTGAAAAGTAAAACCCTGTTCATTCATTCGTTCATTCCCCTAAAAATAAGCACATTAAAGCCTAAAAAGTCCATGTTGTAAAACAAACTGTCTTACATCTGTGATGAAAACAAAAATGTGGATGGAATAAAAATCTTCAGACTGACATGCCCCCCCCCACACCTACACGCTCCCTGTTAATTCATTCATTCCATCCATCCATCCATCCATCCATCCATCTTCTACTGCTTTTCCGGAGGTCCGGGTTGCGGAGGCAGCAGTTCAAGCACAGAAGCCCAGACTTCCCTCTCCCCAGCCACCTGCTCCAGCTCTTCAGAGAGGATACCAAGGTGTTCCCAGACCAGCTGGGAGACATAGTCTCTCCACCGAGTCCTGGATCTGCCCCGGGGTCTCCTCTCAGTGGGACGTGCCTGAAACACCTCAAGTGGGAGGCGTCCAGGAGGCATCCTAATCAGATGCCCATACCACCTCAACTGATTCCTTTCAATGTGGAGGAGCAGCGGTTCTACTCTGAGCCTCTCCCGGATGACTGAGCTCCTCACCCTATCTCTGAGGGTGAGTCCAGCAATCCTAAGGAGAAAGCTCATTTCAGCCGCTTGTATCCGCGATCTTGTTCTTTCGGTCATAACCCAAAGCTCGTGACCATAGGTGAGAGTAGGAACGTAGATTGACTGGTAAATCGACAGCTTTGCCTTAGAACTAAGCTCCCTCTTCACCAAAACAGACCGGTACAACGTCCGCATCACTGCAGATGCTGCTCCAATCCGTCTGTCAATCTCTCGCTCCATTTTCCCCTCACTCGTGAACAAGACCCCAAGATACTTAAACTCCTCCACTTGGGGCAGGAGCCTGTCCCCAACCCAGAGAGGACAATCCACCTTTTTCCGTCTGAGGACCATGGACTCGGACTTGGAGGTGCTGATTCTCATCCCAGTCGCTTCACACTCAGCAGAAAACCGTCCCAGCAAGAGCTGTAGGTCATTGCTGGATGAAGCCAACAGGACAACATCATCTGTAAACAACAGAGATGAGATCCTGTGGTCACCAAGCATGACACCCTCCATTCCCTGGCTGCGCCTAGAAATCCTGTCCATAAAAATTATGAACAGGATCGTTGACAAAGGGCAGCCCTGGCGGAGTCCATCTCTCACTGGGAATGACTCTGACTGAGTGTTGGCAATATGAACCAAACTCTCACAACGGTCGTACAGAGACCGAATAGCTCGTAACAACAAGCCCGATACCCTATACTCCCAAAGCACCCTCCACAAAAAACCACGAGGGACGCGGTCAAATGCCTTCTCCAAGTCCACAAAACACATGTAAACTGGTTGGGCAAACTCCCACGAACCCTCAAAGAATTCTCGAGAGGGTAAAGAGCTGGTCCGATGTGCCACGGCCAGGACAAAAACCACATTGCTCCTCCTGAATCCGAGGTTCGACCAACAGCCGGACTCCCCTCTCCAGTGCCTTGGCATAGACCTTCCCAGGGAGGCTGAGGAGTGTGATCCCTCTAAAGTTGGAGCACACCCTCCGGTCCCCTATTTTGAAGAGAGGAACCACCACCCCGGTTTGCCATACCAAAGGCACTGCCCCCGACCTCCACGCAATGTTGCAGAGGTGTGTCAACCATGACAGCCCTACAACATCCAGGGCCTTGAGGTACTCAGGGCGAATCTCGTCCACCCCCGGGGCCCGGCCACCAAGGAGATTTTTAACCACCTTGGCGACCTCAGCCCCTGTGATAGGCGAGTCATCCCCCTCGTCCCCAAACCCTGCTTCCTCTGTGGAAGGCGTATCAGTGGGATTGAGGAGATCCTTGAAGTATTCCTTCCACCACCCGACGATATCCTCAGGATGAAGTCAACAGTGTCCCATCCGCACCATACATAGTGTGGACAGGGAGCTTCTTTCCCCTCCTGAGCCGCCGGACAGTTTGCCAGAATCTCTTCGAGGCCGACCGAAAGTCTTGTTCCATGGCCTCACTGAACTCCTCCCATACCTGGGTTTTTGCTTCCACAACCAACCGAGCTGCATTCCGCTTGGCCTGCCGGTACACCTCAGCTGCTTCGGGAGTCCCACAAGCCAACCAAGCTTGATAGGACTCCTTCTTCAGCTTAATGGCCCCCCTCACCACTGGTGTCCACCACTTGGTTCGGGGGTTGCCACCACGAGATGCACCGACCACCTTGCGGCCGCAGCTCTGGGCCGCCGCTTCAACAATAGAGGTGAAGAACATGGCCCATTCAGACTCCATGTCTCCAGACTCCCTCAGAATGTGATTGAAGTTCTTCCGGAGGTGGGAGTTGAAGACCTCCCGGACAGGGGCCTCAGCCAGACGTTCCCAGCACACCCTCACTATACGTTTGGGTCTACCAGGTCTGAATGGCTTCCTCCCCTGCCATCGGATCCAACTCACCACCAGGTGGTGATCAGTTGACAGCTCTGCACCTCTCTTTACCCGGGTGTCCAAGACATACGGTCGCAGGTCTGGTGACACGATTACAAAATCGATCATCGACCTGTGACCTAGGGCGTCCTGGTGCCAGGTGCACATATGGACACCCTTATGCTTGAACATGGTGTTCGTAATGGACAAACTGTGGTTAGCATAAAAGTCCAATAACTGAACACCACTCGGGTTCAGATCGGGCAGGCCGTTCCTCCCAGTCACCCCCCTCCAGGTTTCACTGTCGTTGCCCACGTGCGCACTGAAGTCCCCCAGTAGGACAATGGAGTCTCCAAGAGGAGCACCCTCCAGCACCCCAGTCACAGACTCCAAAAAGGGTGGGTACTCTGAAACATCATTTGGTGCATAGGCACAAATGATGGTCAGGACCTGTTTCCCAACCCGAAGGCGCAGGGAAGCAACCCTTTCGTCCACCGGTGAAAACTCCAATATAGAGGCAGCAAGGTGGGGGGATACAAGAATACCCACCCCTGTTCGTCGCCTCTCGCCCAGGGCAACTCCAGAAAAGGCCAAGCTCCAGCCCCTCTCCAGGAGACTGGTTCCGGAACCGGAGCTGTGTGTTGAGGTGAGGCCGACTATATCTAGCCGGTATCTCTCAACCTCGTACACCAGCTCAGGTTCCTTCCCCACCAGAGAGGTGACATTCCACGTACCAAAAGCCATTTTAGAAAGCTTGGGATCAGTCCGCCAAGGTCTCCGCCTTTGACCGCCACCTAATCCACATAGCACCAGACCCCCATGATCCCTCCTGCAGGTGGTGAGCCCACTGGAGGGCGGACCCATGTAACTCCTTCGGGCTGAGTCTGGCCGGGTCCCATGGGTGGAAACCCGGCCACCAGACGCTAGCCTTCGAGCCCCTCCCCCAGGCCTGACTCCAGGGTGGGGCCCCGGTAACCCCATACCAGGCGGGGTACACTGAATCCTTGATATAGAATTTATCATGAGAGTCTTTTGGATCGTTCTTAGTCTGGCCCTTCACCCAGGACCAGTTTGTCTTGGGTGACCCTATCAGAGGCAAATTGCCCCGGACAACATAGCTCCTGGGATCACTGGGGCACGCAAACCCCCCCACCACGATAAGGTGACGATCCATGAGGGGGTCATTCATTCCCCTAAAAAAAATTTTTCATTCATTCCCCTAAAAAAAAAAAAAAAAAAATCATACATTAATGCCTAATCTATAGACGGTAAGTCTGCAATTAAAATGAGAATGTGGATGGAATAAAAAATATTTAGTGTATTATCATATAAATCAAAGGATATTATGACTGTTACAACTCTCTGCATTAAAATAACAGAAAATCCCAGTGTATGCCGTTTTATTTTTCCCCTTACAAGATTTCAGTTTGTTTTTCAATTGGGTTGTACTGTCATGAGCTGAGCACTGGAGGTTTCCGCCATGCTCAGTCTCGTGGCTTTTCTCTATATTTGCATATTTGTTGTATTTTGTGCCTTTTTTTTTTCCACAATATCTTTATTGAACCTTTTTTTTTTTTTTTAAACAAACATGATACAAACAATCAAACACTAACACTAAAGTACTACAAAAAGAAAAAATGCACTAAAAAACACCAACAACCACCAACAAAATCAAATCTTCAACAGTGCTCCTCTGTTTAGTCTAGACAATCCAACACATAAGTATACATATTATATTCACCAGTTTGGAATTTACAAGGTCCGCACATATCATTCACCTTCTTCTTCAAGAGTTATGTTTAAATTTTTTACATAATCAATAAAAGGTCTCCATATATTCTCAAACACAATTTCCTTTGATTTCAATATATACGTTATTCTTTCTAATGGAAGGTTTGTTAACATCTGTCTTAACCACTGAGTCACATCTGGCCTATAAGTCTTTTTCCATAATAGTGCAATACATTTTTTGGCATTAAGCAAACTGAGGTCTATGAATGTTCTTTCACTTTTATTAAAATTATGCTTTTCTGGGTACAGACCCAACAAAAACAGTTTAGGATTCAATATGATTTGTTTTGAAATTATTTTTTCAATTGTTACCCTCACCTCTTCCCAAAACATTCTTATTAATCTGCATTCCCATACACAATGAAATAGAGTTCCTTTACTTTCCATACATTTTGTGCACGTATCTGGTATATTTTTGTTATATCTATTTAACTCCTCCGGTGTAACATACATCCGCATTAACCATTTGAAGTGTATCAATTTAAGGCGTACATTTATTGATTTGGTTTGAGCTTCTGTACAAGCCAATTCCCATTGTTCCTCTGGAATTTCAGTTTGCAGATCTTCTTTCCAGTAGTTTAATCTTTTCAGTGAGTTTTCACTTGAAAATAGTGTCATTGAGTTATAAAACTCTGAAATAATACCCTTTCTTTTACTATCTTTCATCAACATTTTTTCCAAGGATGAATAAATAGGTCGAGTGAGAGTATTATTTTGATTTGATCGAATAAAGTTTCTAAGTTGAAGATATTTAAAAAAATGTGTTCTATTGAGATTAAATTTGATCCTCAACTCTTCAAAAGACATTATGTTTCCTGCACATGGCAAATATAAATCCTGAATCTTTTGTATCCCTTTTAAATTCCATACTTTAAATACAGCGTCCGCTCTCCCTGGTTTAAAATATTGATTACCCCATATTGGACTAAATTGTGACAATAACTGTGGTTCTTTTAAATAGTTTTTAGCTTCACACCATATTTTGATCATATGCTTTACAAATGGATTTTTAACTTGTTTTTGTAATTTTTTTGCCGAATCTGAGTATATGAATATGGGAAGAGGTAAAGGTAAATTGTATGATTCCATTTCAGTCCAGTGAGGGAGATCATTTGATGAAAAATAATATGTCATAGACCTCAGTTGTGCCGACCAATAATACAACATAAAATTTGGACATTTCAGACCTCCACGATCAAATGGTAAATATAATAAAGACAGACGTAATCTAGCCCTCCTGTTGTTCCATATAAATTCCACTAACTTTTTTTTAATTCTTGAGAATAAATCTAAAGGTGGTGGTAAGGGAATGTATTGAAATAAATAAAGTATTTTAGGTAAAATATTACTTTTAAGTATATTAATTCTCCCGATCATCGACATTGGTAGTGACATCCATCTCTGAAGTAACTCATCAATATCTGTCATTAAGGCTTCATAATTGACACTGGCGACTGATTCTAGCTTAGGCACAATTTGGATTCCTAAATATTTGAACTGATTTACAACATTGAATTGATTTACCTCAGGGGCTGGGTAATTTCTCTGGGTCTCATTTAGCATTAATATTGAAGATTTAGTTTTATTTATTTTATATCCTGATATTTCCCCGAAATTCTTTATTAAATTCAACAAGGTCGGAATTGATTTTTTAAGATTCGACATAAACAAAATTATGTCATCGGCATACAGGGAGATTTTATGTTCTGTTGGTCCAACTTTAATTCCATATATTTGTGACTGTAGACGTATCGCCATCGCTAAAGGTTCAATTGCCATAGTAAACAGTAAAGGTGAAAGTGGACAGCCTTGTCGACATCCTCTATTGATTTTTATTGATTTTGAAATATTGTTATTTGTTAGGATTTCTGCAGTAGCATTATTATATATTATCTGAACCCATTTTATAAAATTATTTCCAAGTCCAAACCTTTGTAAGACTTCAAAAAGAAAGGGCCATTCAACTCTATCAAAGGCTTTTTCGGCATCCAGTGATAAGAGAGCTGTATCCGGTGCTTCTTTATTAGAATAAATAATATTAAATAGTCTTCTTACATTATGGAAGCCTTGTCTTCCCTTTATAAAGCCATTCTGATCTCGATTAATAATATTTGGTAAAATTTCTTGTATTCGTCTTGCTAAAATTTTACAAATTATCTTAAGGTCGGCATTTAATAGGCTTATTGGTCTCATATTTTCACATTTATTAGAGGGCTTACCTGGTTTTGGCAACAGTATAATTAAGGCATTATTCATATATGATGGTAAATTACTATTTTGAAATGCTTCTAAAACCATTTCCAAAAAAGGTTTTGTTAATTTATTCTTAAATTTTTTATAAAGGTCAACTGGAAGACCATCTGGTCCTGCACTTTTTCCTGATTTCATATTATCAATGGCTAGTCCAACTTCTTCTTGACTAATTTTAGACTCCAGTATCTCCCTATTTTCATTTGGAATACACGGTATAGATAGTTCATTCAAAAACCCATGTAGTTTTGTTAAGTCAGATTCATTTTTGGTATCATATAATTTTTCATAGTAATCTCTAAAGGCTCTATTAATTTCTGAAGGATCTATAACTACCTGTCCGTTACTTATAATACTGGTAATTGGTGTTTTAGATTCTAATTGTTTAATCTGCCATGCCAATAACTTTCCTGATTTTTCACCTTGTTCATAAAAAGATTGTTTCAATCTTAGAAGACTCGAGGCAGCTCTATTCGCTGATTTTTTGTCATATTCAGCTCTCAAAATCAGTAATTCGTTCTCCAACCTTGGATCTCTTCCTGCATATACTCTTTCTTGAAGAATTTTTATTTTATGTTCCAATTGGACTCTCTCCTCTCGAGTCTTCTTAGATTTTGAACCTGTATAACTAATAATATGTCCCCTAATAAAAGCTTTGAAAGCCTCCCACTTTACACATGCTGATGTTTGTGTAGTATTGATATCAAAGAACTCGTCTATCTGTTTTTCTATATACTTAACAAATTCCTCATCCTGAAGCCATTTATGCTGAAATTGCCATCTACCTGGTTCCTTTGTCAATTTCTTATCTACATACATTAGACAGCAGGGTGCATGATCAGAGATCACGATGTTATCATAAAAACAGTTTTGAATCTTGGACCTTAATTCTGTGGAGATCAAAAAATAATCTATACGTGAGAATGTCTTGTAGGTATTGGAATAACAAGAGTATGCTTTAACTTGTGGTTTCATTTCTCTCCATATATCTATCAATTTCAATTCTTTCATAAAATGATTAATGGTCATCCTACATCCATTGTGCGTACAGTCCAGTCCTGTTGATCTATCTATACTGGGATTCAATGTACAATTAAAATCCCCTGCTATTATATGTTGCCCTGTAAGTGATGATAAGATAAGAAATAAATTGGCAAAGAACTTTTGATCATCTATATTGGGACCATATAAGTTCACCAAATTTATGTTTTCTAATAGCAAAGATCCTTGAATGATTACATATCTTCCAAATTTGTCTCCAATTACATTTTTCACTTGAAATGGGACTGATTTATGTATGAGAGTCATAACTCCCCTGGCTCGGGATGAGAACGATGAGGTGAAAACGTTTCCTTGCCATCTACTCCTAATTCTTTTTACATCTTGCTCTATTAGATGAGTTTCTTATAAAAACACAATTTTTGAACCCATGTCTTTTATTTTATTCATAACTTGTTTAAGTTTTTTTTAAATTTTGTAGACCTCTGCAATTCCATGAAGTTAAATTAAGATTAACGCTTTGATTTATAATCAATAGGGTGCTTGGGATTACCTTGTAGTGTAAACATGCTCAAACAGAAAAGCAAAAAAATGAGTGGTTGAACATTCACCCTACAAACTACACACAAACAAATTCCCCCTTTCCACATTTGTGGCAATCCCCCCAAAAGCAAAAGAAAAATTCCGTCTCCCGATATAGCCATCGACCGTTCCACACCCACGAGGAACAGCCAAAGCCACTCCTTCTTCATCCTCCTAATCACCCTAACTCTACTGCTTTTAATAACGTAACATTAACTCTCTTCTGTAATTTTCCAATTTAACTCCAAATTTTTTTTAGCAATTTTGTACTTTTTTTTTTTTTTAATATGTAATACATTCTATATTTTGTAATCTTGTTATATGCTTCTAATCAGTTAAATGCTCAAATATTCTACCCTATATTCTGTTCATGCTTAGCTCCCACCAGTCTCTTCCTGGATCTTCTTGATGAGCTCCTGCGCCTCCTCGGGGGTCTTGAAGATGCGTGTTCTGCCCTCATATGTGACCAGAAGTCTTGCAGGGTGAATCACTCCGTGACGAATCTCAAGGTTGCGCAGTTCTTTGCGGATGGGGTCAAACTGCTTCCTTAATTGTTGGATTCCTGAGGCCAAATCTGGGTAGAACCGCACCTGCTGATCTTGGTATTTAATTTCTCCTTTGGCCCGCACCGCGTTGGAGATCGTCATCCTGTCTCTGTAGCTGAGAAACTTCATAATTAGCGTCCTTGGTGCTGCCTTGTTACCTCTCGGTGGGCCAATTCGGTGGGAGCTTTCCAAGACGACTGATGATTTTAGCTCCGCGTTGTTCAGCGCCTCCGGGATCCACCCCTCCAAAAAGGAGCATGAATCACGACCTTCGGCTCCCTCCGGTAAACCCACCAGCCTCAGGTTGTTCCTTCTGGACCGAGATTCCAAGTCCAGAACACTATTTTCCAGATCTTTATTTTTTTTTTCCAAAGTGCGCACCTTTATTTGAAGTCCGCTAATTTCATCCTCCGCACTTGAGACACGGAGCTCCGCCTGCGTCACTCGCTCCACGCAGTCACCCAACTCCTTTCTCATTGCATCCAACGCTGCCATAATCCCATCAAGTTTAGCGGAAAAGTCTGCTCTCATTGAGCTAATGGCAGCCAGCACTGCACCTGTGCCGTCATCGTCAGCAGCAGCAGTTACCGCACCACCGCTAGTTTCATCCGCCATATCCGCAGCTTTTTCTACTGCGCCACAAACTTTAAAGTCCGTTAATTTGGACTGCTTCGGCGATTCAATTTTTCCCCCTCCTGATTTCCCAGCCTTAGTCTTCACCGGCATATCCTCACCCAAACGCTGGGAAAAGTTCTGTTCCAAATGAGAGAGTTATTTGCTGAATTTTTATTTCCAAGGGCAGAGCAGAGTGATACGTGTCCTTCTAGGCGGCCGCCATAACCGGAAGTCTATTTTGTGCCTTTTGGTTTTTGTATTTCTCGTACTGTTTCTTATTTTTCTGTTTATGTTATAGTTTTGTTATTCTCTTATTTTGTATTAGATTGCATTTATTTCTCAGTCTGTTTTGTTGATATTTTATTCTTTATATCCCTTACTGTTGTGTTCTCACTCTGGGTTGACAGCTGTCAGTGGCATTTCTGGGTTTTTGCTCCGTGTGGGTGCTGCCCCTGTCAGCTGTCAGCTCTGGTCGCTCCCCTCTCATTGCTCCCAGCTGGTCCAAATTATTCATCATTGTTACCTTCTGCCCGCTCATGTGACTCACACCTGTCATTACTTGTGATTTGTTTCTGACCCTATTTAAGGCAGTTATTTTCATTTCTCCTTGCCACAGTCTTCAGTTACTCATTCTCTTCTCCACCAGAACCCTTCCCCTGTTCTGGTGAGTTAATTCCAATTCATCCGTGTGTAAGTTTGCCTTATTTGTTTGGATTTTTCTGTTGGTGCACTTTTTGGGACTTTGTGCTTTTTGTTAATAAATACCACAAACTACAGTTCAGCATCTGGATCTTTCTCTCTGCCCCGAGGGGCAATTCATGACATGTACAGGTTATAGGTCACATTAATGGTGGGAAAAGTTTTGAAATGATTTATCTTGGTCTTATTTTTTACATCACAAAAACCTGGCATTTCAACAGGGGTGTGTAGACTTTTTATATCCACTGTAGCTATAGCGTTGCATGGTCTAGCTGTAGCATTTAGATTATTCGAGGTGACTAAGGCAGGTGAGCGTCTCTGTTCACACCCTCAGCTGCTTTAACTGGGAGTCCAGCTTACAGTCCTTCTCATAAAAGGAATAAATGGGACTGCACTTCACTTTGTATTCACATGGTGCCACTAAAACCCAGGTTTTCAAATGTTCCTTACAGTAAAGTAGAGTAAACTTTACAAATTTAGCAATTTCAGAGTTGAACATACAAGGTCCAGAGCCGCAGCAAGTATGGATGCATCTGGGATGGTTCCTGGCTCGCAGCAGTTCAGGAGAAACTGGAAGCGTTTCATACCCTGTCGGATGGCACCCAAATTCACCACATTTTTGTTCTTCATGGCCTCCTGACTCGCTGCAAGACGCTCCTGAAAACCATGAGGTCCTGGAGGACATGATGATTGTGAAAGGTGTTATATACAGAAGTACAGCATTCAAAAGATAAATGAGTCTGCATGAAGCAACAACTCCATCCAGGACATTTAACAGACAGCACTGAACCAACAAATGAAGCTGAGTGAGTGAAGACACACAGCCATCGGTGAAGGTTACACTTGAGCTTTCAATTTTAATACAAAAGAAAAAAAAAAAAAAAAGAACTCAGATATTTCGAGCCATCTCATATAGTGAGTTCTTTGAAATGGCATCTAACAAATCAAACTGAAATGACAAGTGTAACCATAGCTGCTGAACAAAAGAAAGCTGTATGCGAACCATTCTGTTTTTAATCACTTCACTAACACTGAGGCACCGGAAAATACCACCAGACATCACCACAGAAGAGACGGCGAGAGCACCAACAGCGCCATGCTTGACATAGTACAGAAATAGAAAGATGGTTTTGGAAATATGAGATTTTGACAGGCACTGCCTTTCCTCTCTTTTCACTGTGAAAGTGAAAAACAGAGGAGTGGGTTTTAATGCTGAACAGAAGAGGGCGTGCATAGTAGGACAGGAGGAAATGTAGAGTTGGTGACACAAAAACAGTTGGAGAAAATCTGGACAAATTAAATTGTAATGCTTTATTTCTAATTTTTGATCAGAAGGGAAGCAATCAGATCAGATCAGAAGAAAAACTAGGGAGCTGCCAAAAATTACGAGGAATAATTTTGTGAAGAAAACCAAACCAAATGTCCAGCCATTTAACAGCTGGATTTATTCCAGTAAATGTGGACTTTTAAATGCATTACAATGTCTGCACATTTTTGTTCAGAGATTGCCTGAAAGCAAACAAAACACTGCATCAATGGCACTTGTGGTGTGATTGTGAAGCTGTGAAGCACTTCAGTTTGCCCGTATCCTGCAGCAATGTTTTATTCTGTGATTAAAAACAATGAACTCACATTGACGCTGCTGCACTAGCACAAGAACCAAAGGAAATGGAGCGATTTAAGAGAAAAAGTCTCAAATTTACCAGGAACAGCTTTAAATTTACAAGAATAATACTGCAAAAACAGAAAAAACAATGTAAACTTAAGAAGTTTCATATTTACTTGTAAATGTTCACGAAAAAAGTTGGACGCTATCAAGAAAAAAATCTGAAAACTTCTAATCAAAAAGCAAGGTCGTCAGAAAAAAAAAAGTACAGGTAACACACTTGCAAATTTACAAAAACTAATACATTTTTGAGAGAAAATTTGCTAATGCTAAGGGAAAACCTCACCTAATAGTTCCAGTTTATGGTTATTATGTAGTTTCAGGTTCATTTCACAATTCCCAACCTGGAAATTGTATTGTTGTGTTCTAAGTTCATGCTAATAGTTACCTTGGTTAGCTGCAGTTACCTTATTACTAATTACTTAAAAGGAGTTACACCATACCACACCACCTTGGCATAGACCCTGGGAAGGTCTATGCCAAGGTACTGGAGAGGAGAGTCTGGCCGTTGGTCGAACCTCGGATTCAGGAGGAGCAATGTGGTTTTCGTCCTGGCCGTGGCACATCGGACCAGCTCTTTACCCTCTCGAGAATTCTTGAGGGTTCGTGGGAGTTTGCCCAACCAGTTCACATGTGTTTTGTGGACTTGGAGAAGGCATTTGACCGCGTCCCTCGTGGATTTTTGTGGGGGGTGCTTCGGGAGTATGGGGTATCGGGCTTGTTGTTACGAGCTATTCGGTCTCTGTACGACCGTTGTGAGAGTTTAGTTCGTATTGCCAACACTCGGTCGGAGTCATTCCCAGTGAGAGTTGGACTCCGCCAGGGCTGCCCTTTGTCACCGGTCCTGTTCATAATTTTTATGGACAGGATTTCTAGGCGCAGCCAGGGAATGGAGGGTGTCATGCTTGGTGACCACAGGATCTCATCTCTGTTGTTTGCAGATGATGTTGTCCTGTTGGCTTCATCCAGCAATGACCTACAGCTCTTGCTGGGACGGTTTGCCGCTGAGTGTGAAGCGGCTGGGATGAGAATCAGCACCTCCAAGTCCGAGTCCATGGTCCTCAGCCGGAAAAAGGTGGATTGTCCTCTCCGGGTTGGGGACAGGCTCCTGCCCCAAGTGGAGGAGTTTAAGTATCTTGGGGTCTTGTTCACGAGTGAGGGGAAAATGGAGCGAGAGATCGACAGACGGATTGGAGCAGCATCTGCAGTGATGCGGACGTTGTACCGGTCTGTTGTGGTGAAGAGGGAGCTTAGTTCTAAGGCAAAGCTGTCGATTTACCAGTCAATCTACGTTCCTACTCTCACCTATGGTCACGAGCTTTGGGTAATGACCGAAAGAACGAGATCGCGGATACAAGCGGCTGAAATGAGCTTTCTCCGTAGGATTGCTGGACTCACCCTCAGAGATAGGGTGAGGAGCTCAGTCATCCGGGAGAGGCTCAGAGTAGAACCGCTGCTCCTCCACATTGAAAGGAGTCAGTTGAGGTGGTATGGGCATCTGATTAGGATGCCTCCTGGACGTCTCCCACTTGAGGTGTTTCAGGCACGTCCCACTGGGAGGAGACCCCGGGGCAGACCCAGGACTCGGTGGAGAGACTATGTCTCCCAGCTAGTCTGGGAACGCCTTGGTATCCCCTCTGAAGAGCTGGAGCAGGTGGCTGGGGAGAGGGAAGTCTGGGCTTCTCTGCTTGAACTGCTGCCTCCGCGACCCGGACCTCCGGAAAAGCGGTAGAAGATGGATGGATGGATGGATGGAGTTACACCAACACTCAGATTAAAACTTCACAGCATACAGTTGGTACTGAAGCCTCACAATGTAATGACTGTTTACGTCATCTGAAGATGCCTTTAAGAAGGCAATGAAAAGAATGAAAACAAAAGTAGAGATGCCAATCAAGGGATAGGTAACTAACTAGCATCTAAGGCTAAAGCGACCGGACTGATGGATTTTGGAAAAATATGTGTATGGGGGACACGAGCAAACTTTGTTGAAAATGTGCAAAATGACAATCAGCTATAATCATTATTATGCAGTGTTAGTTAGCAACATTCAGTTTTAGCAGTACTTAATTTGGAGTAGTAATACTAGTCTTGGCGGAACAACATGACAATAAATAAATAAATCACAACCTGCTGTCACTTGTTACCTTTAGCTTATCAACTGTTTCTGCAACTGTTGTATAAAAGTAATATTAGACTCAAGATCATGTGGTATTATGAACATACCATCACCTGTGATGTCTTCAGCACCTCCACTGTGCTCTGGGCCTACCACCAACAATGCTATACGGTAGAGCAAAAAAGCATTTAGTCAGCCACCAATTGTGCAAGTTCTCCCACTTAAAAGATGAGAGAGGTCTTCAATTTTCATCATAGGTATACCTCAACTATGAGAGACAAAATGAGAAAAAAAAATCCAGAAAATCACATTGTCTGATTTTTAAAGAATTTATTTGCAAATTATGGTGGAAAATAAGTATTTGGTCAATAACAAAAGTTCATCTCAATACTTTGTTATATACCCTTTGTTGGCAATGACAGAGGTTTTCTGTAAGTCTTCACAAGGTTTTCACACACTGTTGCTGGTATTTTGGCCCATTCCTCCATGCAGATCTCCTCTAGAGCAGTGATGTTTTGGGGCTGTCGCTGGGCAACACGGATTTTCAACTCACTCCAAAGATTTTCTATGGGGTTGAGCTCTGTAGACTGGCTAGGCCACTCCAGGACCTTGAAATGCTTCTTACGAAGCCACTCCTTCGTTGCCCGGGCGGTGTGTTTGGGATCATTGCCATGCTGAAAGACCCAGCCATGTTTCATCTTCAATGCCCTTGCTGATGGAAGGAAGTTTTCACTCAAAATCTCACAATACATGGCCCCATTCATTCTTTCCTTTACACGGATCAGTCGTCCTGGTCCCTCTGCAGAAAAACAGCCCCAAAGCATGATGTTCCCACCCCCGTGCTTCACAGTAGGTATGGTGTTCTTTGGATGCAACTCAGCATTCTTTCTCCTCCAAACATGTCAAGTTGAGTTTTTATCAGAAAGTTCTATTTTGGTTTCATCTGACCATATGACATTCTCCCAATCCTCTTCTGGATCATCCAAATGCTCTCTAGCAAACTTCAGACGGGCCTGGACATGTACTGGCTTAAGCAGGGGGACACATCTGGCACTGCAGGATTTGAGTCCCTGGCAGCGTAGTGTGTTACTGATGGTAGCCTTTGTTACTTTGGTCCCAGCTCTCTGCAGGTCATTCACTAGGTCCCCCCATGTAGTTCTGGGATTTTTGCCCACTGTTCTCGTGATCATTTTGACCCCACGGGGTGAGATCTTGCGTGGAGCCCCAGATCGAGGGAGATTATCAGTGGTCTTGTATGTCTTCCATTTTCTAATAATTGCTCCCACAGTTGATTTCTTCACACCAAGCTGCTTACCTATTGCAGGTTCAGTCTTCCCAGCATGGTGCAGGTCTACAATTTTGTTTCTGGTGTCCTTTGACAGCTCTTTGGTCTTGGCCATAGTGGAGTTTGGAGTCCGACTGTTTGAGGTTGTGGACAGGTGTCTTTTATACTGATAACGAGTTCAAACAGGTGCCATTAATACAGGTAACGAGTGGAGGCCAGAGGAGCCTCTTAAAGAAGAAGTTACAGGTCTGTGAGAGCCAGAAATCTTGCTTGTTTGTAGGTGACCAAATACTTATTTTCCACCATAATTTGCAAATAAATTCTTTAAAAATCAGACAATGTGATTTTCTGGATTTTTTTTTCCTTGTCATTTTGTCTCTCATAGTTGAGGTATACCTATGATGAAAATTGGAGACCTCTCTCATCTTTTAAGTGGGAGAACTTGCACAATTGGTGGCTGACTAAATACTTTTTTGCCCCACTGTATTGATGGATATTCATTGATACTACACTCCCTCTCATGTAATAATGCTTAATGAAACCAAAAGAAAATGAAACTCATTTCTGGCTGTTTATAAATATACAGGAACACTTTTTAGTCTTTTTTTATTTCATTTTTTGATTGGACCTTCATTTCACCAGGCAACTTATTAAGTCTTCTTATTCACAATGGCAGCCTAGCTGTGTTGAAGTGAGAGTAGAGTATAAAAGAAGAGGTTTGTTTAATCAGCCTACCTGTAAGTTTAACTACTTATTCAAAATAGTCTTGCTTCTAAGGGCCAACACTGGTTTGCTTCACGTGAACTTTGAGATGGTTGGTTTGAAGAACCTCATCCAGAAAAAGAAAATAAAATTGCTCAGACATTCTTATGGTTAAAGTCTAAAAAGAGTGTTGCAGGTGGAGCTGACATGGAGGATGGTGGACAGAAGAACTGATGAAAGACAACAGACCACAACTTCTGAGACGAGACAAAATACGACACCACACGGGACCAACAAAAAAAGAGAAACAGACAAAAGGACGATGGGTGTGGGTGGGCGAGGGGCACCCCGGGGTTGGGGAGGTCTACCATCTTTCTCTTCTGTGTGGTGAAGCTTGGATGGATTCCTCCTGCCAGACCTCCATTTACCGAGCCGCTTGAAGAAATTCTCCTCCTCGTCCCTGCCGTACTCCGGCCCTGCAGCGCCCCCTTCAGACAGCTTCACTGCACTGGTGAACTTCACCTAAACCCACAAGTAGTCACATCAGTTGAGAAATTAAACTACTTTAGATATAAGAAATTCATTTCCTTCACCACTCCAGGAAATTGTGTAAAAACGTGAGTTCTGAGGTGTGATGATGGTAGATTCTGACAGTTGTTATCAAAGACTATTAAATAAAGATTTTAAAAAGCCTCTTATTATGCACATTTTTACACACTGAAACAGCTCCTAAAGGCGTTAATGAAATGTCTGCAAATCCTTTTCAACCTATATTCAATTGAATACACTACAGATACAAGATATTTATTGTTCAAACTGACAAATTTTATTGTTTTTTTGTAAATATACATTCATTTTGAATTTAATGTCTGCAACACCTTCCAAAAAAGCTGTGACAGGGACAAGAAAAGACTGGGAAAGTTGAGAAATGCCCAAAAAACACCTTGAAACATTCCATGAGTGAACAAGCTAAATGGAAACAAGCGTGTCATAACTGGGTATAAAAGGAGCATCCCCAAAAGGCTCAGTTGTTCATAAGCAAGGATGGGGTGAGGTTCACCACTTTGTGAACAACTGCTTGGGCAATTAGTTCAACAGTTAATTACAGCCGTGGACAAAATTGTTGGTACCCCTCTGTTAATGAAAGAAAAACCCACAATGGTCACAGAAATAACTTGAATCTGACAAAAGTGGTAATAAATAAAAATTCTATGAAAATTAACCAATGAAAATCAGACAATGCTTTTGAATTGTAGTTCAACAGAATTACTTTAAAAAATAAACTCATGAAACACGCCTGGGACATGTTCAACCGAGATGTGTCCTCTAATTAACATCACAGGTGTCTACAAACTTGTAATCAGTCAGTCGGCCTATTTAAAGGGTGACAAGTAGTCACTTTGCTGTTTGGTGACATGGTGTGTACCACACTAAACATGGACCACAGGAAGCAAAGGAGAGAGTTGTCTCAGGAGATTAGAAAGAAAATTATAGACAAGCATGTTAAAGGTAAAGGCTACAAGACCATCTCCAAGCAATTTGATGTTCCTGTGACAACAGTTGCACATATTATTCAGAAATTTAAGATCCACAGGACTGTAGCCAACCTCCCTGGACGTGGCCGCAGGAGGAGACGGATAATACGAATGATAACAAAAGAGCCCAGAACAACCTCTAAACACATTCATGGTGAACGCCAAGGTCAAGGTACATCAGTGTCACATTGCACCATCCGTTGTTGTTTGAGCCAAAGTGGACTTCACGGGGGACGACCAAGGAGGACACCACTGTTGAAAACAAATCATAAAAAAGCCAGACTGGAATTTGCCAAATTGCATGCTGACAAGCCACAAAGCTTCTGGGAGAATGTCCTATGGACAGACGAGACAAAACTGGAACTTTTTGGCAAGGCACATCAGCTCTTTGTTCACAGATGCAAAAATGAAGCATACCAAGAAAAGAACACTGTCCCTACTGTGAAACATGGAGAAGGTTCTGTTATGTTCTGGGGCTGCTTTGCTGCATCTGGAACAGGGTGTCTTGAATCTGTGCAGGGTACAATGAAATCTCAAGACTCTCAAGGTATTCTAGAGAGAAATGTGCTGCCCAGTGTCAGACAGCTTGGTCTCAGTCGCAGGTCATGGGTCTTGCAACAGGATAATGACCCAAAACACACAGCTAAAACAAGCCAAGAATGGCTAAGAGCCAAACATTGGATTATTCTAAAGTGGCCTTCTATGAGCCCTGATCTAAATCCTATTGAACATCTGTGGAAGGAGCTGAAACATGCCGTCTGGAGAAGGCACCCTTCAAACCTGAGACAACTGGAGAAGTTTGCTCATGAGAAGTGGGCCAAAATACCTGCTGAGAGGTGCAGAAGTCTCACTGACAGTTACAGAAATCGTTTGATTGCAGTGATTGCCTCAAAAGGTTGTGCAACAAAATATTAAGTTAAGGGTACCACCATTTTTGTCCAGGCCTGCTTCATGAGTTTGTTTTTTAAAATAATTCTGTTGAACCACAATTCAAAAGCACCGTCTGATTTTCACTGGTTAATTTTCATAGAATTTTTATTTATTACCACTTTTGTCAGATTCAAGTTATTTCTGTGATCATTGTAGGTTTTTCTTTCATTAACAGAGGGGTACCAACAATTTTGTCCACGTGTGTAAGAACATTTCTCAATGTACAAATGCAAGGAATTTACAGATTTCATCATCTACAGTCCATAATATCATCAAAAAATTTCAGACAATCTGGAGATTGTCCAGACTGTCTGAAGACAATCTGGAAAAATTTCTGCACACAAGCAGCAAGGCCAAAAACCAATAGTGAATGCTCATGACCTTTGATTCCTCAGCTGGCACTGCATTAAAAAAACATCATTCTGTAAGAATATTACCACATGGGCTCAGGATCACTTCAGAAAACCATTGTCAATTAGCACAGTTCATCCCTACATCTACAAGTGCAATTTAAAAGTCTACCATACAAAGTGAAAGCCATATATCAACAATACTCGGAAATGCCGCTGGTTGCTCTGGGCCCAATCTCATCTAAGATAGACTGACACAAAGTGAAAAAGTGTGCTGTGGTCTGACGAGTCCATATTTCAAATTGTTTTTGGAAATCATGGATGTTGTGTGCTCCAGGCTAAAGCGCAAGTTATGCACCCACAGTGACACGACGCAGTGTCAAAGAAGCAGCAACGTGTGTTCTGATTGTGTTGCCCGATGTGCGTCAGCGACGCAAGCCGCAAGAGCTGTGATTGGTCTGCTTTCTCCTCCTTCACATTTCCTGGTTCTCGTCGCTGCTCTGCTCTGCCTGTTCACGGTGGCACAACTTCCAAGGCGAGTCGGTTACACAGCAGTCCAAATTCAAAAGAATATTGAGGAAGTAAGCATATACAGAGCATTTTGTGGCTCGTCATGGCCCCAGTAATTACACAGATTGTCAAATAACAGCAACGGCGGTGGTCGCACACACCATTTTCTCCGGCTTCTTCTCTTTGTGCGACGATCGTATTAAAAGTTGCATTTACATTTTTTAGCTCCAACTCCATCACAATCTGCCCTTGTCTGTCGCTGTGTCACACGACGAACACAAATCACTACACGCATTAGCCAAAACCCATTTTGGCAATGGACCAAAGCATTTCACCCAACACACAAGAAACAATTGCCGATCACTGTGTCTGCGATGGACGTCGGTAATGGCATCGACGTGATGCGGGTGTATAAATCCCGCTTTAAGGTGAAAAGGACCATCTAGATTGTTATCAGCGCAAAGTTCAAATGCCAGCATTCGTGATGGCATCATAGAAAAAGAGAGCAGGTACTAGACTGGCCTGCCTGCACTCCAGATCTGTCTTTCTTAGAAAATGTGTGTAGCATTATGAAGCGCAAGATACAGCAACGGAGACCCCAGACTGTTGAGTAACTGAAGTTGTACATTAAGCAGGAATGGGACAGAATTCCACCTGCCTTGTCTTTAAAAATGCACACAGCCTTTATATTGTTTTTCTCTCCAAGAAAAGTTTGACTCTTTGTAGGTTACTCCTGTATGTCAAAAATTCGGAAATGTCACTCGTCACTGGCTTTGATACCTGCCCCTGCTCTATTATTGGCCCCCCTAGCTGTCTGTCATGTAGATGGAACAGGGGCTAAAGATAGCCTATTAGCCCCTGAGCTAACACTGGTACCAAGAGCACCAGGAGTTCTGTTAACAATAACTGTAAAATATTCCACCGCAGAACCACATTTGGACAAACAGCTTTCTCTATAAAGGGCAGTCACATCTGGAACACAATGCCAAATGAAATTAAAATAATAACGGACTTTAAAACATTCACTAAAAATGTTAAAAACTGGCTGAAAAATAAACAAGAATGTACTCATGTATGAATTATTTGTCTGCAAAGTGAGAGTGAATGAAGGGAAGGAATAAATGTGTTTGTTTATAGTGAGTGACGGAGGGAGGAAGGCCTGAAATAGGCAAATGTGAGTTATGTTATATGTGTTAAATGTGAGTCAGGCTGTTATATTTGTGTATTTATAATATTTATGTTAAAGGTGAGTCAGGCTCTTATATTTGTGTATTTATAATATTTATAATATTTATAATTGTGTATTTATAATTTTTCTGCATTGATGTATGTGGTTATTGTGTATATTTTTATCTTGATTCTTTTTTCTAAAGCCCATCCAGGGACAAGAGTTGCAAATTAGCTAATAGCTATACACTCTATGTGCAACACATCAGATTGATTGTCTTTGATTAATTGTCTATGTTTATTGCACTGTCCCTGTCAAATAAACTAATCTACTACTACTACTAAGAGGCTCGCACCAATCATGGCTTCAAGAGAAATGCCATTCAATTTTCCTGTATGTCCTGTATGTATAGTAGTATTGACAAATAAAATCTTTAAAACTCTGAATCTTCTTCAGAGCCCATCACCCTCCTCCTAGCTTGGATCAGCACCACCGATTCGAGCTGCTGAGTCGGCCATGGTGACTAGGGGTGGAAATTGTGAGGCACCTCACAATTCGATTTTGATCGCAATTATTGGGTCACGATTCTATCCTATCTATTTCTGAATAATATGTGCAACTGTAGTTACAGGAACATCAAGCTGCTTGGAGATGGTCTTATAGCCTTTACCTTTAACATGCTTGGTTATAATTTTCTTTCTAATCTCCTGAGACAACTCTCTCCTTTGCCTCCTCTGGTCCATGTTTAGTGTGGTACACACCATGTCTGGCTTTTTTATGATTTGTTTTCAACAGTGGTGTCCTCCTTGGTCGTCTCCCATGAAGTCCACTTTGGCTCAAACGACGGATGGTGCGATCTGACACTAATGTACCTTGACCTTGGAGTTCACCATGAATGTGTTTAGAGGTTGTTCTGGGCTCTTTTGTTACCATTCGTATTATCCGTCTCCTCCTGCGGCCACATCCAGGGAGGTTGGCTACAGTCCCGTGGATCTTAAATTTCTGTATGTGCAACTGTAGTCACAGGAACATCAAGCTGCTTGGAGATGGTCTTATAGCCTTTACCTTTAACATGCTTGTCTATAATTTTCTTTCTAATCTCCTGAGACAACTCTCTCCTTTGCTTCCTCTGGTCCATGTTTAGTGTGGTAAATAAACACCATGTCACCAAACAGCACAGTGACTACTTGTCACCCTTTAAATAGGCCGACTGAATGATTACAAGTTTGTAGACACCTGTGATGTTAATTAGAGAACCCATCTTGGTTGAACATGTCCCTATGGTCACATTATTTTCAATCTTTTCTAGGGGTACCATCATTTTTCTCCAGGCCTGTTTCATGAGTTTGTTTTTTAAATTAACTCTGTTGAACCACAATTCAAAAGCATTGTCTGATTTTCATTGGTTAATTTTCATAGAATTTTTATTTATTACCACTTTTGTCAGATTCAAGTTATTTCTGTGACCATTGTGGGTTTTTCTTTCATTAACAGAGGGGTACCAACAATTTTGTCCACGGCTGTACATGCAGACTGTCTATTAGTGCCACGCATTTAAAAAAAAATTATAATCAATAATTAACTCAGCAGAACAAGATTTTTTTTTGTTTTTCCACTGTGTTGTAATTACACTACTCACAAAAGTTGGGATATTTGGTTTTTGGGTGAAATTTATGGAAAATGTAAAAAGTTGACGCTATAGTGATATAATATGAAAGTAGGGCATTTAAGTAGAAGTATGCAATGGTGATTTCCTCATCTCAAACAATTTATTGAAACAAAAGCCAACAACAGTGGTGGCTATCCCACAACAAAAAATGTCAATGTCTCAATAACTTGTCATGTGCCCTTGAGCATCAATTACAGCTTGACAAAGACATCTCATGCTGTTCACAAGTTGACTTATTGTCTCCTGAGGTATGGCATTCCATTCTTCTTGAAGGGCGGCCCTCAGGTCATTGAGGTTGTGGGGTGCAGGGTTACGAGCCTCTAAACAGCGACTCAGCTGATCCCACAGGTTTTGTATAGGATTCAGGTCTGGATAAAGTGCAGGCCACTCCATTTGAGGTACCCCAGCCTCCAGCAGTCGGTCCCTAATGATGTGATCTCGATGAGCTGGAGCACTGTCATCCATGAGGATGAATTTAGGCCTGTGTTATTCATGCAGGAGCACAATGGCTGGTTTAATGATGTTATTCAGGTAGTATCGGCTTGTCACTGTACCATTCACAAGGTGTAGGGAAGTTCTGTATTGGCTAGACACACCTGCCCAGACTGCAACACCGTGACAACAGTCGCTGATGCATAGCGCTCTCCTTGATGTCTCCAACATCGTTGGCAGCCATCATTTCTGCTCAACATGAATTGATTTTCATCAGAGAACAGCACTGAGGCCCACTGGTCCCTCGTCCAGCGTAAATGCTCCCTGGCCCATGCAAGACAATGACGCCTGCACTTGGTGGTGTGGTCAGGTACCCTTGCAGGTTGTCTAGCACGCATACCACGCTATTGTAATCGTTTTGAATGGTCTGACGTGACACTTGGGTGCCTCTGGCCTCCCTCCTTAAATGTGCCTGCAGTTGAGTGGCATTCATCGTCTGGTTCCGCAGGGCACTGTTCACAATGGAGCGGTCATCAGCGTGGCATGTGGGCAAAGGACGTCCACTTCTATGCTTTTCTGTGACTCTTCCAGTCTGTCTGTATCTCTGTTGCATCCTGCTGATGACACTCTGTGACACTCTAAGCTCAGTGGCCACTTCCCTCTGAGAACATCCTGTTTGAAGCCTCGCAGTGGTGAGGTACTGTTGATCAATTGTTAGGTGTCATCTTGGTCTCATGATGCCAAAATGTGAACAGCATGATGAAGAGGACTGTTTAAATACCAATTCTAATTGAACCAGAAAATTTATTGGTCGAATCTTCGATCAAACACCTGTTGTGAATTTTGCCATTAAGCACCTTGGTAGACAACAGCAAGTTATGCAAAAAGTACTGAAATATTGAATAGTTGGACATGTGCATTCAAAATGTTAGAGAAAGTCAAATTAAGTTCACCTGTAAAGGTTACAGCGCATTTTAGGGGCATCCTGAAATTTCACCCGAAAGCTGAATATCCCTAACTTTTTGTGAGTAGTATATTTGTAATTGGCTTAATTTACACCAAATGATTTTTACAGTCATATTATTTAGAAAGTTGTTTTGAATTGTTTTTGTTTTATTCCGAAATAAAGAAGAATATCGGACAACCAATCCACCAGTTGTCAAATTGAGAGTCCAGAAAACAGGTGAAGGATACAGATTTATATTATATTAATACATTTGAATAAGGAGCATTATGAGGAAACATAAAAGGATGAAAAGTAGCTTCTTCAAAATAAAACTTTCATCTCTACTTTAATAAAATATCAGAAAATAAAGCTGTCTGATCACTGTTGAAAGTAGGAGATGGATGATGTTTTTCAGATTTAAACAATTTATGAATGTACTGATAATTAAAAAACTATGCAACAAATTATGGTTTGATATTCAGAAATATATTTTTCAGCACGAAACAATTTGTAATATATTTCAATACTTTTATTTCATGAATAAAACTATATATAATGCTTGACAGTTTTTTCCACTGTTGTAGTATGAATTCATTAATGCCACATAATATTCAGAGCTATGTAAATATATAAAAAAAACTTTATAAGCAGCATAATCTTTATTTTAAAGGTCGAATTGCTGTTGTGGCCCTCAGCCACTTCTATTTTAGTCACAGACGGGCAAAATGGCTCTTTAGTTGGCAAAGGTTGCAGACCCCTGGAATAGAGGGTTAATATTAGTGAACTGCTTTGACTGGTCTTTGAGACTAGAAAAAGCACTATACAAGTATAGGTCCTTATCCCTTATAACATATCACAAACATTTCATTAAGACATGTGAGCTGTTAAAATGTGGAAAAAAGTACAATCAGTGACTTTAAGTAATGATGTGATAACTGCACAGACGAGAACAGCAAACCCAAAAGAGGTGTTAAGGCAGAGTTGTAGTCCTAGTCTCTGTGGGAAAGGAGAACCACTGTGCAGATGGACTTTGGGCTGCTTGGCTTGCAGATCATACAGTGTCACAAAAATTGTTAATAACATGCTAGAATAAAGAGGAAACCCCATAAGGTGCAATAGGGGCTCTTTAAGAGTTCTCCAAGTTGTCTCAAAAGTGAAGCCAATGCATGTTGATCTCCCTTTGCTGGTTGGCTGCAGAAGTACATTAAAGCCCCATCTCCCCCAATTACTGTGTGCTACTGTGTCTACTCTGCCAAATTTAAAACTAAAAATATTTCTTAAATAACTTTTTCTTCAAAGGATGGTGTCTGTCCTTGTAGGTACTTCTTATCAAACTGATATACAGTACAGTATGTTCAAGCGTTGATCAATTTGGTTTTAATTAGTTACAACACCCTACTAAAACAGGATGTAGTACTGATTACGTATGAACTATCACACTGACTGTAATGGGCAGCCATACGGGCAGAAATTCCACACCATGGCTCTGCTTCCCACTTGATAATACTCGGACTCTGGCTGCAAAAGTGCAAGATGGCAGTTGCCAAAAATCAAGAAAGAGCTTCATTTTTCTACAGTGAATGTGACACTGTGGTGTTCATCTTTATTCTTTGGTTGTTATATGTTTTCTAGTAAATTTTTAAGAGTCGCAGCTGTGAACTCCCTGACCTTTGAACTCTGACGTATGAAGGATAGTCGATCCACAGAGCTGATGTCCAGCAGATCCTCAACACCGTCATTAAGCCCAGAGAGAGAGGAGCGCTTCAGCCAGTTGCCTGAAAACATATGAATTCAAGAGAAATGCCAATGCTATAATAAAAAAGTGCAAAGTCATAATTGCACTTCAGACACTGAGGAAAATGCACATATGCATGCAGACACACAGGGGTTGAATGGAGCACGTTGCAACACTCATTGTACAGACAAACATGAGCTCAGAGATGGTCTCATTCAAAAAAATGAGGTAATAAGGGTAAAAAATACAACACTGAACGATCTAGTGGTATTTTCATATACACTTTAAAATAGTATATATATTTGTACTATGTTTAAAAGACAAAAGCAAGAGAAATATCTACATTTTAAGATAGCTTGCTTACAGA
This sequence comes from Pholidichthys leucotaenia, assembly GCA_020510985.1. Lineage (NCBI taxonomy): Eukaryota > Metazoa > Chordata > Actinopteri > Cichliformes > Pholidichthyidae > Pholidichthys > Pholidichthys leucotaenia. The sequence goes on along the minus strand of CM035845.1, from coordinate 34,543,026 downwards.
AAGAACCACAACAAATTCATTAAAGTATTAATTTGCAACTTGCAATTTGTATTTTGTAGTTTGTGTGAGTTATGTGTACATGTGGTGAATAAGTGAACAGCAGTCCATTATCTGCATTCATTTTTGTGTTGTTTTTTTCCCATGATATTGGCTGAAGACATATGCCTGAATGGAGAGAATGGGCTGCAGTTCTCTTACTGGCTACAAGTGCCACTAAAAACAAGAGTTTTAAGTAGCTTTTTTGCTACATGTGGGGGGGGGGGGGCTGATAAGTTCAGAGTGGTCAGAACTGACCAAATGTTTTTATTTTTCAGCATAGTCTCCCCTTCGGTCCACACACTTCTTCTATCGCTGTTGCAGTGCTTGGATCCCTGTGGTTGAAAAATAAACCACATTTGGTCAAATTTGACCACTATGAATTTTTCAGCCCCGACCCCATGTCAAAAAGTATGCATATTTTTAAAATGACTATTTGGGATATCATTTGGGTATAGTTAATGTACCGTTAATATAAAGATAAATAACAAAATAACATAACTTTCACAATTCCATTTCATTAGTGTCAGTGTTGCTAATTCCGGACCTCATTATTTATTCAACTGTATATACAGAAAACATTTAATTGCTGTAATTTAGATATAGGAATTTTTAATTAAAAATTATACCTATAAAATGGGTTCAGATAATATATAATAATGCTACTGCAGAAATCCTAACAAATAACAATATTTCAAAATCAATAAAAATCAATAGAGGATGTCGACAAGGCTGTCCACTTTCACCTTTACTGTTTACTATGGCAATTGAACCTTTAGCGATGGCGATACGTCTACAGTCACAAATATATGGAATTAAAGTTGGACCAACAGAACATAAAATCTCCCTGAATGCCGATGACATAATTTTGTTTATGTCGAATCTTAAAAAATCAATTCCGACCTTGTTGAATTTAATAAAGAATTTTGAGGAAATATCAGGATATAAAATAAATAAAACTAAATCTTCAATATTAATGCTAAATGAGACCCAGAGAAATTACCCAGCCCCTGAGGTAAATCAATTCAATGTTGTAAATCAGTTCAAATATTTAGGAATCCAAATTGTGCCTAAGCTAGAATCAATCGCCAGTGTCAATTATGAAGCCTTAATGACAGATATTGATGAGTTACTTCAGAGATGGATGTCACTACCAATGTCGATGATCGGGAGAATTAATATACTTAAAAGTAATATCTTACCTAAAATACTTTATTTATTTCAATACATTCCCTTACCACCACCTTTAGATTTATTCTCAAGAATTAAAAAAAAGTTAGTGGAATTTATATGGAACAACAGGAGGGCTAGATTACGTCTGTCTTTATTATATTTACCATTTGATCGTGGAGGTCTGAAATGTCCAAATTTTATGTTGTATTATTGGTCGGCACAACTGAGGTCTATGACATATTATTTTTCATCAAATGATCTCCCTCACTGGACTGAAATGGAATCATACAATTTGCCTTTACCTCTTCCCATATTCATATACTCAGATTCGGCAAAAAAATTACAAAAACAAGTTAAAAATCCATTTGTAAAGCATATGATCAAAATATGGTGTGAAGCTAAAAACTATTTAAAAGAACCACAGTTATTGTCACAATTTAGTCCAATATGGGGTAATCAATATTTTAAACCAGGGAGAGCGGACGCTGTATTTAAAGTATGGAATTTAAAAGGGATACAAAAGATTCAGGATTTATATTTGCCATGTGCAGAAAACATAATGTCTTTTGAAGAGCTGAGGATCAAATTTAATCTCAATAGAACACATTTTTTTAAATATCTTCAACTTAGAAACTTTATTCGATCAAATCAAAATAAAGCTCTCACTCGACCTATCTATTCATCCTTGGAAAAAATGTTGATGAAAGATAGTAAAAGAAAGGGTATTATTTCAGAGTTTTATAACTCATTGACACTATTTTCAAGTGAAAATTCACTGAAAAGATTAAACTACTGGAAAGAAGATCTGCAAACTGAAATTTCAGAGGAACAATGGGAATTGGCTTGTACAGAAGCTCAAACCAAATCAATAAATGTACGCCTTAAATTGATACATTTCAAATGGTTAATGCGGATGTATGTTACACCGGAGGAGTTAAATAGATATAATAAAAATATACCAGATACATGCACAAAATGCATGGAAAGTAAAGGAACTCTATTTCATTGTGTATGGGAATGTAGATTAATAAGAATGTTTTGGGAAGAGGTGAGGGTAACAATTGAAAAAATAATCTCAAAACAAATCATATTGAATCCTAAACTGTTTTTGTTGGGTCTGTACCCAGAAAAGCATAATTTTAATAAAAGTGAAAGAACATTCATAGACCTCAGTTTGCTTAATGCCAAAAAATGTATTGCACTATTATGGAAAAAGACTCATAGACCAGATGTGACTCAGTGGTTAAGACAGATGTTAACAAACCTTCCATTAGAAAGAATAACATATATACTGAAATCAAAGGAAATTGTGTTTGAGAATATATGGAGACCTTTTATTGATTATGTAAAAAATTTAAACATAACTCTTGAAGAAGAAGGTGAATGATGTGTGTGGACCTTGTAAATTCCAAACTGGTGAACATAATATGTATACTTATGTATTGGATTGTCTAGACTAAACAGAGGAGCATTGTTGAAGATTTGATTTTGTTGGTGGTTGTTGGTGTTTTTTAGTGCATTTTTTTTTTGTAGTACTTTAGTGTTAGTGTTTGATTGTTTGTATCATGTTTGTTAAAAAAAAAGGTTCAATAAAGATATTGTGGAAAAAAAAAATAAATTATACCTAGATTTCTTAGCTAGGTGTGTATTTAGCTTGTCAGCTTTTAGTCATAAATAAAATAGAAAATGGGTATACTTTAAATATTACAATAATAAAATAAACGTAGCCTGTAAAAGAATGACAAATTTCATTATATCCTTTTGGAAAAAAAACAACAAAACAAAGCACAGAGATAGTGGCTGCTGGTAAAATTCCAAGCTAACAGTGTATATTGCAGCCGGTAACATTTACCCAGCTGCAGTAAGAAGCACAAAACCAGCGTGCTCCTAGAGCCGGTCCCAAGCCCAGGTAAATGGGGAGCGTTGTGTCAGCAAGGACTTCCAGTGCAAAAGTCCTTGCCAACCAAATATGCAGACCTATGATCCATTGTGGCGACCCAGAATAGGGAGTGTGTGTGATGAATGAAACATTTTATTCAGTTGTATTGAATAAAGCAGCCAAGTGAGCTAATTTCATACAGTAATGTGTTTGGATTTTCCCATCCACAGTTTACAGCTAGGTTTTTTTTGCACATTTATTTATTAGTAAGCTTGCTTGACCACTAGCTTTCTTGTCTAAATAATATATTAAAAATGAATGTAAGTGTGAATAAATATCAATTTGCAAATTTTCAAAGCACTAATAGTAATAAGACTTTCTTAGAAAAAGCAGAAATGGCAATTATTGGATCTTTTCACTCTTAAATTACTTGTACTGTATGGATAAAAATGTCACTTGTGTCACTTTATCATCACGGAAATACTCATGTACTGTACGTTCATTTTGTCTTCTTTTCCAATAGTTAACCATTTCTTTCTGTCAGACAAAAAGGTAGAAGATGTTTAGTTTTAAGGAAAACAGCTGATAAACGATACGTCACAGTGATTAGCTGACGCTTCTGAAGACGACTGCAGATGCCGGTCGAAACATGCCAAGGTAAAAACAAACATCGACCTTTTTGTCTGGAAGAAACAGGAAATTAATCATCACCGAATATTAGATTTTTAAAACTACTTTTAAACATAAGATAGTATAATTTTAGACCATCAGATTAAATTTTTAAGATAAATCAGTAGTTGTTAGTAATATTACAGAAACCTGCCTTTTATTTGAAATGCTGTAATAATTTCAAAAGCTATAGTGCCAAATTTATTTATTTTTTAACTACAGATCATTTCTAGATTTTTAGAGGTTTTTAGGCTTAGCAGAAAAAAACTACTAAACTTATGTTCAATGTTTATTTTTTATGTATGTATAATTATAAAAATGAACTGATGTATCATTTTTTCAGGACTACAGAATATATTAAATAAAGGCAATTTTAGCTTGTGACAACCAATTTATAAATTTCTTACCCTAGTTTAATACAACTAGCTATTTTTATGTTGCTTGTTGTTTTATTTTTCAGCAGTACAAACTATAAAATGCACCACCTCGTCACCTGAAACTTTGAGCCCAGGTTTGGAGCCCAGAATACACTCAGGGATGAGACGACCAACACAAAACAGACATGACACAGACAGACACTATGGAGGTGGTTCCACATCAACATACGTAAGACAGAGATAGTGAGCGGTAGGCGAACGGTCCCACGGCATGCTACGGCACAAAAAGGGAACACAAAACAGACCAAAGAGATGACGTGACTTGGCCTTGTGGCACGCAGTGATAATGATGTAAGACATACAAAACACATCACGTTAGAGCGAATTTCAGTGTAATGGCATATACAGTGAGATACAGCAGGGCTGAGTCATTAACCAAAAATGAAAAAAGAAAGAAAAACATTATTCAGATGTAAGCTTGCCCATATAATCTATTTAGCCCCCCCCTCCAGTATAAGCAATAGTTGCTTTAAACTTTGCTCCTGACTGCAACCAGAGGTACAAGCTTTAAAAATAAATGCCGAGCTTTCACAATAAAAGGGAAACTATTTTCAGTAATGAACTCTCTTTTTCTCGAATGAAAAACAGAGTCAAACCAAAGACATAATTTCAACGATCTATTAATAAACTAGAGGGCACTCAGAGAGCACAGGCCTCTGCCAAGGCTCCCTCCCTCCCTCCCTTTGTCTGTCCATTTTGCCACCCAACTGCACACTGCGAGATAGGGCCTTGGCAGAGGTATGCACTCACGGATCACCTCCAACATGCAATGAGTTCATCTTTGGGCCAAGGGCAACCGCTGGTGAAAATCTCATCCAAATCCATCTAGGAGTTTTTGCGTGATCCTGCTAACAGACAGAGAAACCGCAGCAAAAACAACTAGAAAAGCACTCCGAGAGCACAGACCTCCAGCAAGCAGCTCATTTTCCCCCAAATGACATTGTTAGAAATGCAACAGTTTTCCAAATGCAACATTTCTGCATTTGATGTTGATGAAACATGCTAATTCAAGTTTCCTTCTATAAGAATTATTGAAATAACAAATAAATAGTATTAGGTAACTTAGCTACAGAAATTCTGGTGTACCAGCAAAAGTAAAATTTAAGCAAGTTGATACTGATTTTTCCTAAAACTTGCTGGATCCAGGTGGTGATCTGGGTCACCACAAAAATGCACTCCTCTGTTCCCCATGCCATTGCACATCTTTCCTGAAAATTTCATCAAAATCTGTTCATAAATTTTGGAGTAATGTTGCTAAGAGACAGGAAGACAAAGCAATGCCGGTGTCGTGGCAAAAAGTGATCAGCTGCCAAAAACTGATCACCAGGAGGTGCCATATTGTAGTTATGGGGTTATATTAGCCGCAAAATTTATATTTCAACAGGTATACAGTACTGAGTTAGGTATGATAAGATATATTTAACACTTATGGTGCATTTTGAACCGGAAACAAACTTGATGTAGGATTAAAAGCAATTAAAATAATGCAGTCACAAGTTACGTGGAAAAATACATAGATTTACTACATATATACATGTAGATGCTGTATAAATACATATTCTATGTGTCAACAATGGACAATTACAGTGTACTTTTTGGCACGACACCGGCAAAAACATTACCTCCTCCTCTTGGCGGAGGTAATAAAAATGAAACCTTGTCCAGTTCTGTGTTTCCATACCGTGTGGGTAACGTGTCTCACAAGACACCCTTAGCTTGTCTGCAGATACTCTGTCCCCGTGCCACTACACACCTTTCCTGAAAATGTCATCAAAATCCGTTCATAAACCACAGTTTGCTTGCTTTTACTTGGTGTCTTCAAATGAAATAATGTCAACCATCATATACAAGCTACGTTCCGATCCACAGTGTACTTCAGCTGTATTCCCTACTCCCTACTCCGTTCTCAGGGAATATCAGTGAAGTTAACTGCCCTTCACAAAATTTCTCCATTTGAAACACCAAGTAACCGTCGGCTCCCTCCTCTGTGTGTTACCACAGTAACCATGGACACGTACCGATGGTGGATAATTTATATTTCTTTAAAAAATATTAATACAAAGATATTTTTATTACAATCAGTTGATATAAACAATAACCAACATCAGTTTAGCTTGTTAATAACGTTAGCAACAACAGTTTGTTTTACTCGTATTTGAGGCCCAATGGGTTATGCTCCTGCACTGTGTATATATTTGTGCACATATGTATATTCATTTACTGCTTTGGCTAACAAGCTCTTATTATATTATTAACTATTGCTCTGAGTGCTGCTATCCCTTTGCTGCTGTAATCCTGGAATTTCCCCACTGTGGGACTAATAAAGGCTAATCTTACCTTATGGGTAATCTTCTTGTCAACTTCCGGTGAAGTGATGTACTGTTGTTCACTTCTTCCCTGCTCAGTTCTCAGTTCCCTTTGAACTGAAGACCGTTCGCTCCCTTCGGTTTGGAATCTCAGCTAATATGATGGAATACCCTGTGCAGTCCACTTTGGAGTACTTTGAGTGATCTTAACACACCCACTGTGTACGGGTGCGGAGGTGAACGTAACTCCATGGACACGTCTTAGAGGGGAAGCCAATATTATTATTTTCTCAAAAAAATTCTTGCATGCACATCATGATCCAGATCACCACCAAAATCTAATCATTTGTTCCCCGTGCCACTACACACCTTTCCTGAAAATTTCGTCAAAATCCGTTCAGAACTTTTTGAGTAATGTCGTTAACAGATAGACAGACAGACAAACCAACCAACCAGCACTTCCGGAAACATTGCATCCTCCCCTTGGGGGAGGTAATTAAGGTGTTTAATAGGATACTTCCCATACATACATTATCCCATATTGAATATACTATACCATACATACATACCATACATGCATGCATAAAGAAAAAGTATTTGCCCCTACCTGATTTCTTATATTTTTTGCATATCTGTCACACTTAAATGGTTCAGATCATTAAACAAATTTTAATATTAGACAAAGATAACCCACATACAAGATATGGTTTTTAAATGATGATTTCATTTATTACGGGAAAACCTACCTGCCTCTTTTTTTTCCCCCTTGTACTGTCAGGCAGCTAGGTGACCAGAACAGGAATCTGCTACCCTTATTGTGCCAAAACAGGTTTACTTTGCCAAAAGGAGCTTTATACAGTACCTATCTATGTACTGTATATTGTTGTAAACTCCTCCTGCAATAACTTTTACTACTTTATTTAAATTATTTTACCCATGAATATCATGATCCTGGGCACAGGGGGCACCGTGCCCAGTCTTCAGTTTAACCTTAATCTTTTTCTGTCTGCTTGTCTCTTTGCTTATCCTGTCTGCTATATTTGGTTCCTGTTTTATTATGGTCATTTTTTATTTGTAGTATTATTATTTACATTTTGGGGTTGCGTTGCTCTTGTATTGTCACGAACTGAGTCGGTTTTGTCCTTTTGGCTCAGTTCTGACCGTTCTCTGTGGCTCAGGTTTATCTGTGTATTGTGTTATCTTTTGAGTTCTTGTAGTTTCTTTGTCACTAGTATACTTTTTTCCATACCTGTAGCCACTGTTCTGGCCGGCAGCTGTGAAGCAGCCTCCTTTGGCCTACATTCATGTGGGCGCTGTCTAACACTTGCCGGTCTGGCCACGCCCCCTCTCTCATGACAGCCAGCTGGGTCTCCTCCAGTAATTGCCCTTCCCACACTTCACCCAGGTGTTCCCAATCTGTGTTGCCAGCAATGCTTGTACTTAAGCAGCTATTTGCCACTCAAGCATTGCTGGATTATTGTATTGTCTCACGAAGGTTTTGGGATCTACACTGTCGCTATTCCCTTCAGTGTTAGTTATCGGCCTCCCATGTCCAGATGCTCTGCCTTGGCTTCGGTACCGCATCACACTGGGAGGCGTGATTATCCGTTGTTGTTGTTTGTGCTCACTGGACTTAACTTGGACTACTCGGACTGCTCCAGCTCTGCGAGTATTAACTGCTTATGTTCCCCCATCTCAGTCAAGCTGTCACACTTGGAATTTTGCCCCAGTTTTTTCACCCAAGACTGTAGAGCGTCCTGGAGGACTTCTAAGTTAGCCCAAGCAATTAGGTTATTTTGTACTGTTGGTTTTGTTTGTCTTCTGTCTAATAAATGTGTTTGTGGTGGAACCTGCGTGTAAATCCATCTTCCTTCCTCTCCTCCGTGCACTGCATAAAGGCGCATAGGCAGGACCGTGACATGTATCATTATGGTTTCTGGTTTGAGTTTTATTTTGACAGTGCTGCACAGCTCCCGGCTGTCAAATTGGTTCGTGGGCTGCGCAGCCGACATTGATTGTGTTAATTTCTCCACTCATGCATCCACACCTTTTACACATCATGAAACAGTGTTTAAGGGGCACGGCAACCTCTCCCCATTGTCGTGTCTTTCTATACTGCTGCATCCCTCAGTTGTTCTGCCACGCTGAGTGCATTCTGGTTGCTGTCAAGGAGGACGGGTGTGCTCCGTCCAGGTCAGTATTCCCCTTTATTTCCAGCCGTGAGCCCCGTGTCTCTCTGGGTGTGCTCCGGCTGGTTCTGCCCCTTTGCCCGGCGTTTCCGGGCTTCTGTCCCCCTGTCGACATTGAGCCCTGCTCTCCTCCAGCACCTGCATTTGTGTGTTATTTGTAGTGTTGTGTTTTTGTGTGTCTTTACTTTAATAAATGTGCAAACTCACAGAGAGCGTTTGGTGTCCTGCTTAGCCCTTGAAAAGGGTGTTTTACGACAGTCAAGGACCCAACAGGATGGGGAATGGGGAAAGGAAGTGTGGGGAGGGGGAAAGAAAAGGGAGAGGAACGGAAAAAAAAGACAAACAAACCAACAACTAAAACAAACAGAAGACAAACTGCTTCTTATACCGAAGAGGTCTCAACACGATTCCGGTATCCGCACCTGTTAAAGGAAAGACATTCGTGGTTGTGCGTCCGTGTGCGTGTATATGAGAGCGTACGCAAAATAAGTGTGTGTATGTGAGTGATTTGTCAGGAAACATATGAAGAGGGCGGCCGGTCGCAGCAACTCCCCCCATCCCCCGGAAACCCTGAACAGGCAAGGCAACACCACCAACCCCCACAGGGCACAAATGTCTGAGGTCAACAAGTCTCAGTTGAGCCAGGCATCTGGCCCAGGAGGAACAGCCAGCGTGGCGGACCCACACCCTCGGGCCCGCCAACCAGCCCCCCTTTCCCCCCCAACGCCATCACCGCACACCCCAGGGGCCCCCATGGCCAAAGAAGCCCCCCCCCCATCCAGGGGAGCCCATGTAGCTGAGAGGCACCACCCCCTCAATCTAGCACCTCCCGACTAGCAGACACACAGCCATTCCCACACATTCACACCCTCATGTTCTCATACGCACCCACATGCACTCACTCTCGCTCACCCACTCCCCCACACAGTCACAACCTACCTGCCTCTATGTGAAAAAGTAATCTCAAAAAGCAACACATCATCAGTTTGTGATCTCAAGCTCAAGCTCTCTAATGACGCTGAATTAAAACAATCCTGCAAAGATGAGTGGGCCAAAATTCCTCCACAGCGCTGTAAAAGACTCACTGGCAGTTATCGCAAATGCTTGATTGCAGTTGTTGCTGCCAAGGGTGGCACAACCAGTTATTAGGTTTAGGGGCAAATACTTTTTCACAGCACTGTACATACCATACACACGGTGGGGCAAAAAAGTATTTAGTCAGCCACCAATTGTGCAAGTTCTCCCACTTAAAAGTTGAGAGAGGTCTCCATTTGTCATCATAGGTATACATCAACTATGTGAGACAAAATGAGAAAAAAAAAAATCCAGAAAATCACATTGAAGGATTTTTAATGAATTAATTGGTAAATTCCTCAGTAAAATAAGTATTTGGTCACCTACAAACAAGCAAGATTTCTGGCTCACAGACCTGTAACTTCTTCTTTAAGAGGCTCCTCTGTCCTCCACTCGTTACCTGTATTAATGGCACCTGTTTGAACTCGTTATCAGTATAAAAGACACCTGTCCACAACCTCAAACAGTCAGACTCCAAACTCCACTATGGCCAAGACCAAAGAGCTGTCAAAGGACACCAGAAACAAAATTGTAGACCTGCACCAGGCTGGGAAGACTGAATCTGCAATAGGTAAGCAGCTTGGTGTGAAGAAATCAACTGTGGGAGCAATTATTAGAAAATGGAAGACATACAAGACCACTGATAATCTCCCTCCATTTGGGGCTCAACGCAAGATCTCACCCCGTGGGGTCAAAATTATCACGAGAATGGTGAGCAAAAATCCCAGAACCACATGGGGGGACCTAGTGAATGACCTGCAGAGAGCTGGGACCAAAGTAACAAAGGCTACATCAGAAACACACTACGCCGCCAGGGACTCAAATCCTGCAGTGCCAGACATGTCCCCCTGCTTAAGCCAGTACATGTCCAGGCCCGTCTGAAGTTTGCTAGAGAGCATTTGGATGATCCAGAAGAGGATTGGGAGAATGTCATATGGTCAGATGAAACCAAAATAGAACTTTTTGGTAAAAACTCAACTTGTCGTGTTTGGAGGAGAAAGAACACCATACCTACTGTGAAGCATGGGGGTGGAAACATCATATTTTGGGGCTGTTTTTCTGCAAAGGGACCAGGACGACTGATCCGTGTAAAGGAAAGAATGAATGGGGCCATGTATCGTGAGATTTTGAGTGAAAACCTCCTTCCACCAGCAAGGGCATTGAAGATGAAACGTGGCTGGGTCTTTCAGCATGACAATGATCCCAAACACACCGCCCGGGCAACAAAGGAGTGGCTTCGTAAGAAGCATTTCAAGGTCCTGGAGTGGCCTAGCCAGTCTCCAGATCTCAACCCCATAGAAAATCTTTGGAGGGAGTTGAAAGTCTGTGTTGCCCAGCGACAGCCCCAAAACATCACTGCTCTAGAGGAGATCTGCATGGAGGAATGGGCCAAAATACCAGCAACAGTGTGTGAAAACCTTGTGAAAACTTACAGAAAACGTTTGACCTCTGTCACTGCCAACAAAGGGTATATAACAAAGTATTGAGATGAACTTTTGTTATTGACCAAATACTTATCTTACCGAGGAATTTACCAATTAATTCATTAAAAATCCTTCAATGTGATTTTCTGGATTTTTTTTTTCTTATTTTGTCTCTCATAGTTGAGGTATACCTATGATGAAAATTGGAGACCTCTCTCATCTTTTAAGTGGGAGAACTTGCACAATTGGTGGCTGACTAAATACTTTTTTACCCCACTGTACATACATAAAAATAACTGGAAAAAAACAAAACCAAAGTAAATACTTTAGTTAATCAAGACGCTGATTTAAGGTCACATCGCCCAGCCCTAAGATATGGCTAAGAAAATGTATAAGAATGATTTACCATCACTGTCAACAGACTTAAAGCTCCCTTCATTTTTCTCTTCATTATTTTTATTTAAAAAGCCTTTGATATAAAATTAGCATCAAAGTGGGTCTGTAAATTCATTGTGAAATAAATAGCAAAAAACAATAAATGGCAAATAAAAAGAAGCAAATTTTCCATTTGGTTTTAGATCTGCTTGACAACCACTATAGATAAAATGCTAGAGTGAAGCTGTATAATCCTCACCTATAGGAAGTTTCAGTTTTTTGCGAAGAGAAATGCGTCTGGATCTGGACCGAGAGCGCCTGTCAGTGGTGGTGCCCGAGTGCGCAGTGGTGCACTCTGAGGTATCCTGCTCCGACTGGCTGCTGGTATCACTGGCGGCACTTTGAGACTTGAACATCTTCCTCCAAAAGTCCTTCCTGCCCAGCAGAGCCCCCGGAATCTGCTCTTCACTGGAAACACAGAAACACAGAGAGAGCTAATAGAGGACATGAAAGCAAATTGCACAAAACTCCTAGAACTGACATTTATCTTCATTTATTTAGGCATTTACTATGCATCTTTTGGTGAGGATTTAATGTGGCCTTTACTAAAGGAAGGGAAAGAGGCAGCAGGAAGAGCTTTACTGTTTTGGAGCAGGTAAATGGCAGCTGGGCTGGAAATAATAGATGGTGCTATGTGGAGATGCTGAGGCGAGGTGCACACTCACTGTTCGGGGGTCTGGGGGGGTCTACTGGAGATGTAACTGCGACACTCATCTGCAGCACTGGACACCTGACCCTTCTCCCCGGACACAGCTGCCTCTGACCTGCGCGCACACACACCCCAACACACAGACAGAGCTCTCAGGCCACCTGATCGAGACACCGACTGAAGTCTCCATGTGCTAAAATGCCTCCCAAGAGTATCACTAAAGAGCACTGAAAAACTGAGTTACCACACATTTTCTGTATTTACTCTTCATCCACTGCAGTGATTTTACCTTTATTTTTTTTTTTTGCATTCTTACCTTTTTACATTTTGCATAATTTTTGCATTTTCAAATGGGCTCTCATCTTAGACTAGTGCCTTATAACCTAAAAAGGATATGAAAACCCACTGGGCAGGAAAAGTACACCCAGCAGTCGGGCATTCAAAATAGGAGACACACTATAAATGTGTATAAATGTGTATGCAGCCTCAGTGCTGTCTTAATTTATTAAAAACATGTTCCTGATGACTTCATGGTCTTATTTAATACACGGTGAGGTTTACTTTGTGAATGGAGTCTGTGAAAACATGCAACTCGTACAAGAACATGTCGGTATTGGTGGATTTACACTACAACATTTGGACCCATGTTTTGAAAACCAGAGAAGTGAGTCCAAATGTCGGTGAAATTACATTCGCAAACATTTTTTTAAAATCCAGTGCACACCGACTTTTACGAACATTTGCAAGTGTTTGCTAGCATTTGGCTGTGTTCGCCGGAGTTGCATTAATTTTCTGTTAGCGGAAGCAAACTTTTGCGAACTTAGGCTAGCGTATGGTCAACTTAAGCAAACGAATACTCAGCGTAGGTCAGCATTTGTGGAGGCTTCCTGGCATTGTGGACCTGCATTTTGACTGTACACATCTCCCTGTCTACCTTCTTGGGCATAAACTTTGTCAGTTTCATTGGATAATTGTAAGTTTGTTATTATTCCTGCTTGGACTGTTTTTGTTTTTTTTTTAAGAGAGGGAGAGAGATACCTATATGGGGTAAGACCTACATTTTCATTGAAGCAAGAAAAAGTTTAGAGTTTTGTCTAAAAACATCTGCTTCCGCCAGCATTTCAGTTGATGTTCTCCAATGGAGCCCAATTTAGGCTGACTTAGGCTAGCTCCGCACAACTTAGCTCAGCGCTCAGGAACTTTTACAAAATGAGCACAACTTTCACCAACTTTTATTTCCATGTATCAGTAAATTTTCAGCATGTTGAAAATTTCCAGTGAACACGATGTTCGCCATCGTTTGCCAAAGAACACCAACTATCATTAGCTTTTACCAACTTTTGCCAGCGGAGCCAGACGTTTGCCAAAACGTCAGTAAATGTCAGTCCAAACGTTGTAGTGTGAATCCGATTTATCAGTTAATTGGTCAGTAAGCAGTCTGCATAGAAATGGTGAATTCCACCAGCGTGTAAGTGAGCATGCAATCATGAGTATTGAAGACTGGCATAACTGAAACCCTAAAACTACCACATAAGGTCACATTTCCATAGTCTGACCAGAAGTTTCATTCACAAAAATGGCTTCAAAGTCTGACAAAAAAAACAAAAAATCCTTCTTGAGCAAAACTGAAGGAAAAAAAATACATATATATAATTTTGGTGGCGTCAGCAGCGGAATCACTGGACCCGCAAAAATTAAACGGTCACATTATAGGAGGTATTTCAGTGTGTGGCGTTGCTGCAGATGATGTTCCTCTTAACAGCGACTGACATAAAGACACAGCAGGTGAAGAAATGGAAATGAAAGTAAAACTGCGTTTTAAAACATATGGATTTTTTGCTGTTTTGGAACTGCATTAATTTAAACTATGGCATAAAATTCACCTAAAATCTGATTTCACAAAGGCACCGTGATCTGCTCACAAAGTGATTTATGTCCGTGTTGTGCTATAGGCCAGGAGGGCACGTATGGCACACTGGACCGCGTGCTGTGCTATGGAGCGCACAGTCAGGCGTGCCATACGTGTGCACCGTACAGAAACTGTGTCCCACTTTGCTGAACAGTATGACACATTTCAACAATTTGAGGTTAAAATGCAGTAAAAGATTGATTTTTGTTAAGTTTTCACAGTATAATGTTAGTTTATATAACAACTAACTTCATCCAATGATGAATTTTATTTAACTTGGAGAAATCAACTATTAATTTATTAAAAAATCTCATAGGAAAGCCAGAACAACACATTATTCTGCATAAACAGAAGAGAACAACATTTCTTTTCAAGGTTTTTGTCAGCACTGTAGCCAGGTTGACACAGAGTCAGGACTCTGTCAAACCTGGCATTCCTTGGGCGCTCACTAGTTAGGACTTCATGAACTTCTTCAATAATAAAATTTTATCTATCAGATAAAATCAGTCAGATCATTTCCACCATCTATCTATAAATGCAAGGAATCTCTGTGTGTGTGCGTGTTTCTCAGCTATCTCTCAAACTGTTCGTCAGACTGACCTCAGATTTTATAAGTGCTTTGCTGAGGTTACAAGGGTGTGCATCCCCAAGCATGGAGTTGTTCAGTCAGAATGTTTTTATCAATAAAAGTTTAGCCACTGCTCTGTCTCCTGCCCTGGCTTCTGGAAGCGTGGGTGGGGTTTCAGATCGACTCCGTGCTGATTGGCTAATACGTGGCATCACGACCAGTCAGTCACCACAGCGGTCAGTGAACAAAACAAGGAAGCGAAATGCAACAAATTTGACTAGAAAAAGATAATACTGAAGATTTAATGCTTAAAAAAGATATACCATAAAGTTGCTGTGATTGCGTAGGTCTAATAGATAATTCGGCATATGTGGAGAACATGAGGCACGCGAGCAGACTGGGAGGGGTGCCAGCAGGGACCCGGGGTCTGCCAAAGAACACCAGTGTACCCGAGATGCAAGGAGAAGCAGTGACCCGACCACGGTCCTTCATGGGGAGGCAAGCCCAGCCTACCTGGTCAGTATTATTTATTTATTTAGCGAATGCAAAGTCCTTAAGCCAAGCAGTTGCCTCCTGGTTTGCTGTATGGAGGGTGTGTAATCCTCCTTCCAGTCTTTGGAGCGGGCAAGCCTCTATGATGTGTTCCATAGTTTGCTCCTCTCCACATGCGCACAGTGGGCTAGGGCTACTGCCCCATCTGTGAAGGCTGGCCAAGCAGGGGCCATGTCCAGTCCTGAAGCGATTGAGTGTAGACCACTGTCTCCTTGGGAGGTTGGTGCCCGGGACCTGTTGGTTGGGGTTTATCACCAGCTGTTTGTTTGGGACCTCCTTGGTCTCCCATTCCTCTTGCCAAGCTGTCTGGATGGTAAAGTCAGCTGGGGGAGGGTTTTTCCAAATCGGCCGTCTGGATGAAAGTCGGGCAGTGGGTGGGGTGTAGATATCTGCACGGATTGGTAAGTGAGGAAAATCTTTAACTTTTTGGAGCATCCTTTGAGTTAATGCTGCTCGCCGGATGTGTGGAGGGGCTATGTTTGACAGTACAGAGAGCCAGGGGAGTGGTGTTGAGCGGATTGTTCCAGTTATAGTTCTCATGGTTGAGTTGAGCTGGGTGTCTACATGGTGCGTGTAAGATGACCTGGACCAGACAGGGGCACAATATTCATTATATTCATCATATTCACAATATTCACAATGGGGGGCAATGGATCAGCGTTCTCGTCGCGCCCTCCGCCAGTACCCGGGCTCGCCTGGGGAAGCTAATGATCCTACCAGCAGACTAAATTCGAAGAGACGACGCCTCTGTGCCAAGTCAAAGAAGAATCCTAGTCACAGTCCTAAAGCCGAAAGCAAACAGCCCCAAGAGCACTTTGTGGTAGGATCTGCCCTTCGCATACTACAACCTGGTCAGTGGTAGATGGGAGACCCGACTGCTGTTTCACCCATGCGCTACCACTGTCCTTTGCAAGACTGCGAGTATCTAAAAATTAAAAACTTAATAATAATACCACCATGATTGTGGAACAGAATGTCTGGAATGACTTAACGAACAAACAGGACACAAAAACGCCCAAATAATGAAATACATCATTTTTAGATAAATATTTACTGACAAATGTGCAACACTGATGCAATGGTCGCAGTCAAACAGGTCCTTCTGCTGTGTATAATAATGTTGGTGTTTGGTAGTTAATTCAATTGATTATAGTTTTAAAAACCTTTTAAGAAGAAAATATTGCTAAAATATAAATTGATGCACTAAAATGGGTCTCAAATATTTGTGGGTCCTGTTATAGTACTGCATGAGTTTATTGATGATACACAGAAGAAATTCACTATTTCACTTAACTCCATGACTGAACAGTGATATAAACTAAAATAATCATGATGACTGAACAACTCCCATTCCCCAAAGGGCAAGATACACAATTATGAATATACAGTGCATCCAGAAAGTCTTCACAGCGCTTCACTTTTTCCACATTTTGTTATGTCACAGCCTTATTCCAAAAGGGATTAAATTCATTTTTCCCCTCAAAATTCTACACACAATACCCCATAATGACAACGTGAAAAAAGTTTTTTTGAGATTTTTGCAAATTTATTAAAAATAAAAATCTAAGAAATCGCGTGTACATACTGTAAGTATTCACAGCCTTTGCACAGTACTTTGTTGATGCACCTTTGGCAGCAATTACAGCCTCAAGTCTTTTTGAATATGATGCCACAAGCTTGGCACACCTATTTTTGGGCAGTTTCGCCCATTCCTTTTTGTAGCACCTCTTAAGCTCCATCAGATTGGATGGGAAGTGTCAGTGTACAGCAATTTTCAGATCTCTCCAGAGATGTTCAATTGGATTCAAGCCTGGACTCTGGCTGGGCCACTCAAGGACATTCACAAAGTTGTCCTGAAGCCACTCCTTTGATATCTTGGCTGTGTGCTTCGGGTCATTGTCCTGCTGAAAGATGAATTATCACCCCAGCCTGATGTCAAGAGTGCTCTGGAGCAGGTTTTCACCCAGGATGTCTCTGTACACTGCTGCATTCATCTCTCCCTCTATCCTGACTAGTCTCCCAGTTCCTGCCGCTGAAAAACATCCCCACAGCATGATGCTGCCACCACCACTGGCATGGTTATGAGCGGTGTCTGGTTTCCTCCAAACATGACGCCTGGCATTCACACCAAAGAATTCGATCTTTGTCTCGTCAGACCAGAGAATTTTGTTTCTCATGGTCTGAGAGTCCTTCAGGTGCCTTTTAGCAAACTCCAGGTGGGCTGCCATGTGCCTTTTATTAAGGAGTGGCTTCCGTCTGGCCACTCTACCATACAAGCCTGATTGGTGGATTGCTGCAGAGATGGTCATCCTTGTGGAGTTTTATCCTCTCTTCACAGAGGAACACTGGAGCTCTGACAGAGTGACCATTGGGTTCTTGGTCACCTCCCTGAAAAAGGCCCTTCTCCCCCGATTGCTCAGTTTAGACAGCCGGCCAGCTCTAGGAAGAGTCCTGGTGATTCTGAACTTCTTCCATTTACGGATGATGGAGGCCACTGTGCTCATTGGGACCTTCAAAGCAGCAGAAACTTGTCTGTACCCTTCCCCAGGTTTGTGCGTTGAGACAATCCTGTCTCGGAGGTCTACAGACAATTCCTTTGACTTCGGACATGATTTGGAAAGGCACACACCTGTCTATATTAGGTCCCACAGTTGACAGTGCATGTCAGAGCACAAACCAGGCATGATCAACTGAATTTGCCACAGGTGGACTCCAATTAAGCTGTAGAAACATCTCAAGGATGATCAGTGGAAACAGGATGCACCTGAGTTCAATTCTGTGCTTCATGGGAAAGGCTGTGAATACTTTTGTACATGTGATTTATGAGTTATTTTTAATAAATTTGCAAAAATCTCAAAAAAAAACTTTTTTCACGTTGTCATTATGGGGTGTTGTGTGTAGAATTTTGAGGAAAAAAATGAATTTTATCCTCTTTGGAATAAGGCTGTAACATAACAAAATGTGGAAAAAGTGAAGCGCTGTGAAGACTTTCTGGATGCACTCTAAATGATAAAAGATCACACAAATAAGTGATCTGACAAACAAGGGATCCGAAACAGTTGCTAAGATTGGATGTCCCATTTGTTTTCATTAATTAGGTATTCTGTAATTAATGTTAACACAATCAAATCAATTTTAGTGTCATTCAGTCCCTTTCATATTTGTCAAAGTCTAACATGTGATTGCTTACATATAGGCTACACCTCTTTTTATTCCACTTCCAAACACGACCTACATTTGGGCCTGTAAAGCCTAATTGGGATACCTGTTTCAGACAGGAATACTTGTGTTTTACGGGCAATGCACTAGTTAATTCATTCAAATACAGTAAAAACTACAACTCCTCCACCCGACATTCACCTGGACCAGTTTACTCCAACTAACCTTTTAGCATTAGACAAAATAATTTCCTCATCCAAGCAAATCAACTTAAGATAAGATAAGCCTTTATTAGTCCCACAATGGGGAAATTCCAGGATTGCAACAGCACAGGGATAGCAACACTCAGAGCAACAATCAGAAGGCAAGAAAAAAAAAACAAGAGCAGCGAGTATACATATGTACATATAAATATAAAAAAAAAAAAAATATATATATATATATATATATATATATATATAGACACACAGTGCGGAGCATTGTAGCTAGATGGAATAAATATATAAATATATAAACACACAGTGCGGAGCATTGTAGCTAGATGGAATAAATATGTAAATATATAAACACACACAGTGTGGAGCACTGTAGCTAGATGGAATAAATATGTAGATATATAAACACACACAGTGTGGAGCATTGTAGCTAGATGGAATAAATATGTAAATATATAAACACACACAGTGCGGAGCATTGTAGCTAGATGGAATAAATATATGAATATATAAACACACACAGTGTGGAGCATTGTAGCTAGATTGAATAAATATGTAAATATATAAACACACACAGTGTGGAGCATTGTTGCTAGATGGAATAAATATATAAATACATAAACACACACAGTGCGGAGCATTGTAGCTAGATGGAATGAAACAGCAGCATAACTGTCTACTTAGTTATCCTACATGGTATGATTATGTACCCATACATATTCTCACCCTCCATAGCGACCGGTATTTTCCTAGTTGTATACCGGAGGGGACCATTGTGTAAGTCTATTGCGTCTTTTGCATTCAATACTATTAGGTTGTCACGTCTTTTTGCTATCTCTGCGAGCAGCCCTGCTTAGGTTGTACAGTCTGACAGGCGTAGGTAGGAAGGACCCGCGAAACCTCTCGGTTGCGCACCTAGGATGATGTAGTCTGCTGCTAAATGAGCTCCTCAGTGCATTCAGTATGTCCTGCGTAGGGTGGAACTCGGATTCCAGCAGAGATGACAGTTTAGCCACCATCCTTCTCTCTCCCATCTCCTCCACTGGGTCAAGGCGCTGCCCCAGGACAGAGCTAGCTTTCTTGATCAGTTTGTTCAGTCTCTTCCTATCGGCTGCCGTAATGCCACTGCCCCAGCAGACCACTCCAAAAGTGATGGCTGATGCCACCACGTGTCATAGAATGTCTTCAGCAGCGCCCCTTGTACACCAAAAGACCTGAGTCTCCTCAGTAGGAACAGCCTGCGCTGTCCCTTCTTGTAGAGTGCGTCAGTATTGTGTGACCAGTCTAGTTTATTGTTCAGATGAACACCCAGGTACTTGTAGGATGTCACCATCTCGATGTCTGTTCCCTGTATATTTAATGGTGCTGTGAGGGGTTGTCCTTGCCTGCGGCAGTCCACCACCAGCTCCTTAGTTTTCCTCGCGTTGATCTGGAGGCAGTTCCGATGGCACCAGTCCACAAAGTCCTGGATAAGCCCTCTGTACTCAGCTTCATCTCCGTTGGAGATGAGGCCAACGATCGCAGAGTCATCAGAGAACTTCTGTAGATGGCAGTATGTTGTGTTGTGTGAGAAGTCCGCAGTATAAAGAGTGAACAGGAAGGGAGCCAAAACCGTTCCCTGGGGGGCCCCCGTGCTACCGATGATCGTGTCAGACACACAGTCCCGGGTTCTCACAAACTGAGGCCGGTTTGTGAGGTAGTCCAGGATCCATGATAACAGGTGCTGGTCCACCCCTGCGCACAGCAGCTTGTCCTTCAGGATCATCGGTTGGATGGTGTTGAAAGCACTGGAGAAGTCAAAGAACATGATCCTCACCGAATTCCCGGGCTTCTCCAGGTGGAACAGAGAACAGTGAAGGAGGAAGATCACCGCATCCTCCACCCCAATGCCATGCTGGTAGGCGAACTGGAGTGGATCCATCGCTGGTCCCACCAGGGGGCGGAGGTGAGCAAGGAGCAGTCTCTCCAGGGTCTTCATCATGTGGGACGTCAAGGCCACTGGTCTGTAGCTGTTCAGATCTTTGGGGTGGGAAGTCTTTGGTACAGCTACCACACAAGATGTTTTCCACAGCTGTGGTACCCTCCCCAGCTTCAGGCTCAGATTGAAGATGTACTCCACAATCCCACACAGCTGGTCTGCACAGGACTTGAGGAGCTTTGCGCTGATGCCATCTGGTCCCGACGCCTTCCTCGCCTTGATCTTCCTCAGCTCCGTCCTCACCTGGGTCTTAGTGAGGGTCATTTTGGGGGGCTGTGTGTTGGGAGTGGGGGGGTGTTGGTGGAGTGGGGAGTGGGCAGCGGGACTTGATGTCTTCAGAGACAGCAGTGGTTGTTGTGCAGTCAGGGGGGAGGGCGGTTGGTCAAACCTATTGAAAAACAGATTCAGATCGTTCGCCCACTCCCTGCCCCCCGTGGCCTGCGGGGAGGTATTCTGGAGCCCAGAGATGGTTTTAAGGTTTCTCCAGACCCCGCCGATGTCGCTCTGTTGCAGCTTGTCCTCCATCTTCTTCCTGAAGCTGTCCTTGCCTTCTCTGATCTTTCTCCTCAGCTCCCTCTGTATGGACTTCAGCATCTCCCTGTTCCCCGACCTGAAGATCCTCTTCTTCTCTCTCAGAAGTGTTTTTATCTCAGGGTTGATCCAGGGTTTGTTGTTTGAGCAACACCGTATGGTCTTGGTGGGAACGGTGTTGTCCACACAAAAGCTGATGTAGTCCGTGATGGTGTGAGTGAGGCCATCGATGTCCTCACCATGTGGATCGCAGAGCTGCTCCCAGGCGGTGGTTTCAAAACAGACCCTTTAGAGCGTCCATTGCCTCCTCAGACCATAACTTCACTGTGCGCATGGCCGGAGGTTGTCTGTGCACTAGGGGTTTGTACACCGGCCGGAGATGAACCAAGTTGTTTTTATTTATTTATTTTATTTGTTTATTTCACAGGGACAGTGCAATAAACAGACAATTAATCAAATGACAATCAATCTAATGTGTTGCACAAAGAGTGTATAGCTATTAGCTAATTTGCAACTCTTGTCCCTGGATGGGCTTTAGAAAGAAGAAACAGGTAAAAAGAAAGAAGGATAAGGAAAAGAAAAAAATGAAAACAGAATAAACAATAACCACATACATCAATGCAAACAAGATTATAAATACATAATATAAAAACCTGGTTCACATTTGCCTATTTCAGGTCTCCCTCCCTTCGTCACTCACTATAAACAAACACATTCATTCCTTCCCTTCATTCACTCTCACCCTGCAGACAATCATTTCATACAAGGGTACATTCTTGTTTATTTTTCAGCCAGTTTTTAATCTTTGTAGTAAATGTTTTAAAGTCGGTTATTATTTTAATTTCATTTGGCATTGTGTTCCAGATATGACTGCCCTTTATAGAGAAAGCTGTTTGTCCAAATGTGGTTCTGCGGTGGGATATTTTACAGTTATTGTTAACAGAACTCCTGGTGGCTCTGCTGCTGTCCTGTCTTTGGATGAAACCAGCAAGTGGCTCTGGCGCTGATTTATGGAAACATTTGAAAATTAATTTCAGAAAACAGTGGTCAATGAAACTCTCAAAACTCAATAGATTGTATTTTTTTAAAATATAACAGTGATGCCACCTAATGGGCTTTTTATCCAAGATTTTTAGAGTTTGATTATATAATGAATCTATATGTTTTATTATGGAAGGAGCTGCTTGAGCCCAGACTGTCAAACAGTATGATATATGAGAAAAAAACCATTGAATGCATATACAGTACAGCTGCTTGGTATGGTATGTAATATCTAATTAATTTAAAGCGGTTCAGATTTTTTTTTTACTGTTTTAGAAATTTTCTTTATATGAAGATTAAATTTGAATTGAGGATCTAGTACAATGCCAAGATATTTGAATTCTGTAACTAATCTGATGTCTTGATCATGTATATTAACTTTAAAATGTTGCAGGTTACATTTTTTGATTGAAAAGCACATTGAAACTGTTTTCTGAAGGTTCAGCAATAGATGGTTCTGGAAGAGCCACTCTTGGACATCAACCATACTTGTAGACAGTACATCTGCAGCCTGTGCTGGAGTCTTGGCAGCTGTGTAAATAACTGCATCATCTGCATAAAGTTGACATGTTGCAGCTGAGCAGTGTAGTGGCAAGTCATTAATAAAAATGCTGAAAAGTAAAGGACCAAGAATGGACCCTTGTGGGATACCCATACGGTTGTTTAAAAATAAGGATTTATCCTGGTGAACTTTTACACACTGTTCTCTATTCTGGAGATAAGATGCAAACCATTCTAATGTATCTGGAGAGAAGTTAAAAGATACCATTTTGGATAAAAGCAAACTGTGGTTTACAGTATCGAAAGCCTTTTTGAGATCTAGAAAAACAGCCCCTACCACATTACCCCTGTCCAAGGACTGTTTGACATTTTCAATAAGGCAACAATTTGCTGTTTCTGTTGAGTATCCTGGTCTAAAACCAAATTGATGTGGATGAAGAAGTTGACTGTCTTGTAGATAGTCTATCAGCTGTGTAGCTACAACTTTTTCAAGAACCTTAGACAGGACTGGTAAAATAGAGATTGGGCGGTAATTGCATATATCGTCTTTACTGCCTGATTTATAAACTGGTATGACAACAGCTTTTTTCCAACCAGATGGAAGTGTACTAGACCTAATGGAGAGATTAATGAGATGAGTCAGTGGTTTGATTAATATTTTGCTGTGCGTTTTGAGAAAGGAAGTGCTCATATTGTAGATATCATTAGTTTGTGATCCGATCTCCCGAGTGGGGGGAGTTGTGATGAGGTGTACGCCTCCTTAGTGTTTGCGTAGAATAAGTCCAGTGTTTTATTGTCTCTAGTGTGGCATGTGACATACTGGGTAAACGTGGGTAGAATGGGAGACAGTGAAACATGGTTGAAATCGCCTGAGACGAGGAGAAGAGCAACTTGACTATTAGACCCTATTCCTACCAGGTTATTTAAAGAAGTCTTTCCATTTTTTAATAATTCTATTCTTCAAATAATAACTCATTAACAATAGGCCACATACCACAGGCTTTTATAATCACTGTAATTAAACTGCTTCTTAAAAAGCCAATGCTTGATGCAGAAGTTTTAGCTAACTGTAGACCAATTTCTAATTTGCCTTTTATTTCAAAAATCTTAGCGTTGTTGCTGTGCACTTGCAGGGAAACAGTTTATTTGAAGAGTTTCAATCAGTTCATCACAGCACTAAAACACCTTCATTGAAAGTCACTAACAATCTTCTTATAGCATCTGATAATGGACTTGTTTCTGCATTTGTCCTTTTAGACCTTAGCACAGCTTTAGATACTATATAATGTTTTACTTGACAGATTAGAACACTTTGTTGGACTCCTTTGGAATGGTTTATCCAGTGGGTTCCAGTTTGTTCATGCCGGTAAGGAGTTTCTTCATAGTCATAGCTCAGTCACAGAGTTCCACAGGGCTCTGTGTTAGGTCTTATTCTCTTTACTTACTGTAGCTGCCAATCTGGATTTGGGAGACAGACTGAATCTCAGTTTTTAAAAGCAGGGTTAAAACTTTCCTTTTTGGCAAAGCTTATAAGTTAGGGTTGGATAAGGTGACCCTAAACCTTCTCTTCGTTATGGTGCTATAAGTCAGGGGACCAACAGGACAGCCGGAGGACCTCCCATGATGCACCGGGCTTTCATTTCTTTCCTCACGCTCAATGTAATATTTTTGCTAATTATTAACATTTGTTTATGCGCTCTGTTGGATTGAATCCCAGTCATAAGATAAGATAAACTTTATTGTCCCTCAAGGGGAAATTTGTCTTGGGCTTGTCACCCGTGCTGCAACCACACAATCCACACATACACAATGGATGCAGTACATAATAAATGAAATAAAACCCAATAAATAATACAAGTACATACATACATAAATATATAACAGCAGTCATTAAGAACAGGAGTTATAAGTGTCCCTGACCTATTTATCTGAGTTTAAAAGTTTTACTGACGTCGGGATAAATGAGTTCTTGTATCTATTGAACCTGCACTTGGGGACTCTGTATCTCCTCCCTGAGGGCAGCCGCACATATTCATTGTTTAGTACATGGCTCATGTCACTGATTATTTTTTGAGCTTGTCTACAGGCTGTTTGGTCGTGTAAGATCTGCATGGGTAAATACTCTTTAAATCCAATAATTTTCCATGCTGTATGAATTAAACGCAACACTCTGTTCTTTAGTTTCACAGAGAGGTTGCCAAACCAAGCTGTAATGCTGTATCTAATACAGCTCTCCAACACAGCCTGGTAAAATATTAGCATAATCCTTTTATCAACGCCATGTATTCTTAATCTATGCAAGAAATGCAGCCGCTGTTGTAGTCTACTACAGAGGTAATCAATATGTGTGCTCCAGGTTAATGAATTGTCAATAAATACTCCCAAATATTTAAAGGAACTAACCTGTGTTATAGTGTGGTTGTGGATGACCACAGGCCTGTGGTCACCAACTCCCCGAGGGTCAAACACCATCTCCTTTGTTTTATCAGTATTCAAAATGAGATGACTGTCATCACACCAATTGACAAACCTCTGAATTTCTATAAAATAGCTTGACAGATCATGAGTCTTTTGAAGTAGTGATAAAATAGCAGTGTCATCAGAAAATTTAATAATTTGATTGCCTGGATAGACACTTCTGCACTCATCAGTGTACAAGGTGAACAAAAATGGTGAACTAACACAGCCTTGGGGAGCTCCTGTGCTGAGGGTTCTAAATTTAGATAAAGTTCCATTCACACTAACTTGCTGTTTACGATAAGTTAAAAATGAGTGGTACCATTTAATAATGACAGGATGCACTTTAAAATCATTTAACCTCTTAATTAAAAGGTGTGGCTGCAGTGTGTTAAAAGCTGAACTAAAATCAACCAATAAAAGACGTGCATATGAGGTTGTCTCCTCCAAATGTTTAAACACAGAGTGAATTAAGGTTAAAATGGCATCCTCTGTACTTCTATTATTTTTATAAGCAAACTGCAGAGGATCCAAAAGTCCTCCTAAATCAGTTTTCAGAATGTCAATGACAATCTTCTCGAGGCACTTCATTACCAGTGAGGTCAGTGCAACAGGACGATGGTCATTATTCTCTTTGCAGCTTGCTTTTTTTGGTACAGGAATTATAATAGAGCTTTTCCAAATTACTGGGACAGAACACGTATCTAAAGACTTCTGGTAGATGGGACTCCAGGCTTCTGCTAGCTCCTCACTACATGACTTCAGTAAGCGCCCAGAGATCCTGTCTGGTCCAGATGCCTTCCTGGGGCACATACATGAGAAAAATCTTTCCACAACATGCTGGTCAACTATAATTTTTGCAGAGCCTAAAACTGATATAGCATCCAGAGCAGCATTTTGTTCATGAGAAAAATCTCTAGTCTCAAATCTGCAAAAGAAATTATTCAACTTGTTTGCCTTTTCTTCCTCATTCATTACATTAATGCAGCTTTTGGATGGAGTCATCTTTGTCATAACTTTAACCTCTTGCACTCCGGTGTACCGCGGGCGGTCACGTCTCTGGGTCCTAGGGCGCACAAGGGCGCCCTAGGACGCACATTGTGCGTCCTAGTGCGCACTGAAAAAAAAAAATCTGCATTTCCATTCTTCCACTACAGACACAGCCGCGAACAGAAAGCCAAAGGAGTGCTTTGATTGGTTTAGATGTGATTGACCTCTCATTTGACTAATAAGAGCCTTGAATTGGGTTTCTGAAACCTTGAAGAACCAATGACTGAAAACCTAGCAAGAAGGACCCGCCTACCAATGGCTGTGAATACAGCGAGCCAATTGAAGCACAGAAGTTCGAAAGCGTGCGTCCCTTGCCTAAAATCTGTTTTGTGCAAGCCGCTGGGTGACACACACGCGTTCGCCAGTCTTTTTTTATTACTACTGTTCTTATTTGTTTTGAAAAATCGTTCGCCAAAACCGCAATCATGGAAGCGCAAAACTGCAATAATGAAATTATGGTTTGACCGGGTCGCGTGACCAGAACCACGAGTCCGTAACAAGCGGACCAGCATCATGTTCGTCTGACAATGAGGAAGAGAAGTTCGCCAGCGACACTGCTGTTGTGGACAGGTAAGTGTTATAAGCTAAATTATTCTTTATCCCTGAAAATTGTAATCAAAATGACTTTTGACCGATCGGTAAATTACAACTGCGCGTCATCGCAACATGACGGACCCGGACCGCTCCGGTCCGGTCCAGACCGCGCACGGACCGTGTCCAGTCCATGCGCCGCGTCTGGACCGTGAACGCCCCCCCCCCCCCCCGCTACTCTTCTGTAGCGGATTGCAGATATTATTGCAGATATTTTAGTACAACTGTGTGTAGTAGACCGCAGCGCACGGCCGCGGTCCGTCATGTGTCGATGGACGATGTCCGTCCTCTGTAGTGGGGGGGGGGGGAGTTGTTATCTTCTACATTACAGATATTTTAGTATAATTTTTATTGCACTGTAGGTTATTTTTTCTTGTAAAAAAAAGCCACACATTTTTTACATGGCATGCTTCTTCGTGTGTGGGGGGCTTGTTTGTTCATTCATTCATTCATGAATGAATAAACAACCCCCCCCCCCCACACACACACAGCCCTTCACCTTTCATTAGAGCCCAAGATGAAGCTTCCATATTGAATCATTCAAAAGTTACAGACGTTTTTCCAAACTGTGCTATTTGGCACAATTTGGCACAGTTCAAAAACGCCTGGGAACAACCTAAGAAAAAAGCTGTGTAATATATTCATTTTTTGTGGTATTGTTACAAAATTTTGACCTCAGCTGGATAACACTTGGTTCTACATTTCTGTTGCATTTTCCAGCCCGGATCTGACAGCTGTGTGTTATTTGCAAGCATTTGTATCCCAAAAAAAAAACACCCAGGCGAACTTTATTTTCTTCAAGTTCAGTATGTTTAGATGACTGTTACTCAGTGGCAGCAGCACTTAGAGAGATTATGACTGTTTTGCCAAAAAATTCAAAGTGTTTTCTTTTAAATGAGACCAACCCCATGAAGATGGTGCAAATGGTTGAAGAACAGCTTTTGATTTACTTTGGGTATGTTATTTTTTGGCGTTTTTAGGGAAACTGACCAGAGTGCAAGGGGTTAACTGAGTCCCACAATTTCCTAGAGCTTTTTCCTAGGCATTCAGATTCAAATTTCTTCCTCCTCCCATCTCTAGCTGTTCTTAGTTTGTAATTAATTTCTTTCTGTATATTTTTCATACTTTCATATTTTTCATACATGCTGTTCATTCTCTACATGTCTGTTCTTTTCTTCTTCTCTACACCCCCCAAGCCAGATGCAGCAGATGATTGCCCCTCCCTGAGCTTGGGTCTGCTGGAGGTTTCTTCCTGCTAAAAGGGATTTTTTTTCCTCTCCACTGTCACCAAGTGCTTGTTCACAGGGAATCACTTGATTATTGGGGTCTTTCTGCAACTGTGGGGTATTCCTATACAGTTTAAAGTGCTATGAGACGACTGCTGTTGTGAATATGCACGATATAAATAAATCTGAATTAAATTGAAGTGAAATGGAGATAGGTGCCACCCCCATATACCACATTGTATCCCATATGGCGTGGAAGGGAATTAATAGCAAAATGGACTTGGACATGTCCATAAAAGATGTTTGCAGTTTTGACTAGACTGTTGTAACTGGGCCCTTTAAATCTCAGTGAGATCTACCCTGGTTACATAAAAAGAATAAACAGCTGTTTATATTAATGTGACATTACAGAAGGTATATAATCTAAACTGTTTGTTGGCCAAGTCCAGTTTTGTAGTATCAACTTGTAATTTTGAAAGTTGCCATCTTAGTTTTTGGAAACCACATGCAACAAGTGAGTTATGTTTAATAAGCTAATTTTACCCTAAAATAGGGGTCACCAACTGGTGGACTCCAGTCCGGAATTGGACCTCGAGAGTCCTCTGTCCAGACTCCGAAGCTTTTTAATATAATTTTGGGAAAAACTATAGTTTTGTTTTAACAGAACAAAAAAGCAAAATTCAAGTGCTGTATTAGCAGCGACCACCCAGACAATTTATGGTGTGGGACCTTGGACGTTCTCCGTGGGATAGAGCAGGTGGACAGCCACGCTTCCTTCCCAGTGTAACCCGTGGAATGAAACGCTGCTGTGAAATTGTGTCCACCGCCACTCTGGCTGCCTGCGATGGTACGGGTCCACCCGGCGGTTTGTTGACGGAAGGTCCCGCGCTCCTCCACACCTTCCTGGGACAGCATCCCCGTTGGGCTGCGTGACGTTGTTTATGGAGGTAATTTCCGCGACCCTCTGATATCATGTCAAAACAATAATTTGCTCTGTGTGTTACTGAACATGAAAGGTCCACACATCCACCTCCTCTCTCCCTGTGACAGTGTTACCCAGACCAGGTTAAAAAGATAAAAACATTGTTGACATAAAAAAACCTCCAAAGGAATTCTGTAGTGTGGAATTAATTATATTTTCTGTCCCTTTTTTAGGCTTACAGGTTGAAACATTTTTTTTAAATACTGAAAATATAGTATAGAAGCAGACTTTTGTGAGATTTTGTTTTGTAAATATTAATATCTGTCTGTAATTTAGTTTGTGTTCTCCTGTAAAACTTTCCATTTTTAGGATTTTAAATTGTAGATTTTAGAATTTTAGAGCTATTTATTTGGCGTCAAAACACATTTAGGTGTTCCCCTGTATTATTATGATGAAATTATTACATTTTATTTGAAATTGAGCAAAGAATTTATTTGATGTTTTTTTTAAAAAAATACAGAACTAAAAGCAGCTAAAACATCTGCTTAATAAAATAATACATAAAAGCAAATGATATTGTCCTGCTTGGGACAGCTGTGGTCTTCTGAAAGAACGTCCATGAAAAGATGACAGTTCTTAAAAGCACGTTTTCAGATAAATTTGTCCATGTGACTTGTCACATTTCTCTTCCATTTCTTTTATTAAAATAGGTTTGGAGTAAATTCATTGGTCATTGTAAACACTTGGCTTTAAAAGTACTGAGCTGTCACACAGAGAGAAGAAAAAAATCCAGGAAAAAAATGCATCGAGAATCATTTTAGAATCAAATCGGAGACCCTGAATCATGACTGTATTGTGAGGTGTCTTAAGACCCCCAGCCCTAATTCGGACCTCAGCTGGGGAGGAAGACTGACTTATCGGACCTCTTGCACTTCTAGGGCGCATTCAGACGGCCACTGTTCGGTCTGGACCAAAGGACCAAACGGTGGCTTCCACGTATAGTTCGGTTCATTTGGTGCAGTCTGAACATGCATTGGAACTCTGGTGCACACCAAACAAGCGAAGTCTGGTCCACCTGAAAATGGGGGTCCCAGTTCACTTGCAAACAAAGTCTGGTGTGCTCCGCTTGCCATGTGAATCCAAATGGACTATCCAGCAGACCAAAGGCCAGAAGTGCCTCTCACCGTTTGTGTAACCATAGCAACATGTAGTCTGGGAAGAGGAAGTGGCGTTTACCATACTACATTTTGAGTAGAAAATAACAATAAAGACAACCACGCGGATCCGAGAAATCCTTTTATCAGAGAAAGTCGAGGAGAAAAGTTAAAAAATGTCTCATTTGTGGCAAACAACCTGGCTGAAGGGAACAGATTTCTGTTTTCAGTCCTGGCCAACTGATGAGCCTGATGTTTTCTTCTTCACCGAGATATGTTCTTCCTGGTCAGAGGTGGTTTTGGCTACAGCGCCCCAAACGAGCAGTTGTAACTGCGTGACACTGGCCACGCAGTTTGGTCCACTGCAGTGTGAATGCAAACCAAACCAAACGAAGGTGTGAAAATTCTCAGCGTTCCCCACCCAGTCGAACCGAGACACCCGGACTATCCTGGTCTGAATGCAGCCTTAGTTGGTGACCCCTGCCCTAAAATGTGACTGCAGTTATCCTCTCTGTATCATCTCTAATGGGATCACAATACAGTGCATCCAGAAAGTATTCACAGCGCTTCACTTTTTCCACATTTTGTTATGTTACAGCCTTATTCCAAAATGGATTAAATTCATTTTTTCCTCAAAATAAAATTCCTCAAAAATAATGACAACGTGAAAAAAGTTTGAAATTTTTTGCAAATTTATTAAAAATAAAAAACTAAGAAATCACATGTACATAAGTATTCAAAGCCTTTGCCATGAAGCTCAAAATTGAGCTCAGGTGCATCCTGTTTCCACTGACCATCCTTGAGATGTTTCTACAGCTTAATTGGAGTCCACCCGTGGTAAATTCAGTTGACTGGACATGATTTGGAAAGGCACACACCTGTCTATATAAGGTCCCACAGTTGACAGTGCATGTCAGAGCACAAACCAAGCATGAAATCAAAGGAATTGTCTGTAGACCTCCGAGACAGGATTGTCTCAACGCACAAATCTGGGGAAGGGTACAGACAAGTTTCTGCTGCTTTGAAGGTCCCAATGAGCACAGTGGCCTCCATCATCCGTAAATGGAAGAAGTTCAGAATCACCAGGACTCTTCCTAGAGCTGGCCGGCTGTCTAAACTGAGCAATCGGGGGAGAAGGGTCTTAGTCAGGGAGGTGACCAAGAACTCAATGGTCACTCTGTCAGAGCTCCAGCGTTCCTCTGTGGAGAAAAGATAAAACTCCACTAGGACAACCATCTCTGCAGCAATCCACCAATCAGGCCTGTATGGTAGAGTGGCCAGACGGAAGCCACTCCTTAGTAAAAGGCACATGGCAGCCCACCTGGAGTTTGTCAAAAGGTACCTGAAGGACTCTCAGTACATGAGAAACAAAATTTTCTGGTCTGATGAGACAAAGATTGAACTCTTTGGTGTGAATACCAGGTGTCATGTTTGAAGGAAACCAGGCATCGCTCATCACCACACCAATACCATCCCTACAGTGAAGCATGGTGGTGGCAGCATCATGCTGTGGGGATGTTTTTCAGTGGCAGGAACTGGGAGACTAGTTAGGATCGAGGGAAAGATGAATGCAGCAATGTACAGAGTCATCTTTGATGAAAACCTGCTCCAGAGTGCTCTTGACCTCACACTGGGGGGACGGTTCATCTTTCAGCAGGACAGCAACCGTAAGCACACAGCCAAGATATCAAAGGAGTGGCTTCAGGACAACTCTGTGAATGTCCTTGAGTGGCCCAGCCAGAGCCCAGACTTGAATCCAATTAAACATCTCTGAAGAGATTTGAAAATGGCTGTGCACCGACACTTCCCATCCAACCAGACGGCGTTTGAGAGGTGCTGCAAAGAGGAATGGGCGAAACTGCCTAAAGATAGGTGTGCCAAGCTTGTGGCATCATATTCAAAAAGATTTGAGGCTGTAATTACTGCCAAAGGTGCATCAACAAAGTACTGAGCAAAGGTTGTGAATACTTATGTACATGTGATCTGTTAGTTTTTTGTTTTTAATAAATTTGCAAAAATCTCAAAAAAAAAAAACTTTTTTCACATTGCCATTATGGGGTATTGTGTGTAGAATTTTGAGGAAACAAATGAATTTAATCCATTTTGAAATAAGGCTGTAACACAACAAAATGTGTAAAAAGTGAAGCGCTGTGAATACTTTCCGGAAGCACTGTATATAAAATAAAATTCTTCTACCATTAGCTACATGGTCCTGTTAGTGGTTCAAAAATATGCAGTTTTTAATAACTTCTGCACCATCTTCACTGTTTATATCTTTTTTTATGTTAGATACTGTTTTTATTTACCGTCTACACTTCTGGATTTGGAGAATTTGAGGGTCTAGGTGTAGAGCTGTAGCCCCCCCCCCCCAAATCATGTGACCCTGTAGCATCAAAATTAGTGATAAAAACATTCATACTTTGCTTTTAAAAAGAACAAGCTTTCCATTTATTCCCAGAAAAAAACCTTGCTCATTTTCAATATTCTTCATCCAATCATTTTTGTGGTGAAGACAGTAACAGAGAAAGCTGAGAAAGAAGGAGCTGAGAAAAAGAATGTTTTTCTGGGGTTCCATTGAGTCCCTTTAACGTTTAACCTCTTAGCATTCCATCCAATTTCCAGCCAATGTAAAACGTCCCACAACCGGGACACCGGACTGTTAAGAGGTTCTATACATGTTATTTCTCTTTCAACTGTGGTGGTCACATGATGTGGTGGTGCTTCCTGGCAGAGAAGCTCAGCATACTCCAGCAACAATATTTTAGGAATTCAGTCATTCAAACAGGAAAAACAGATGCAGACAGGACAGAAAAAAACAACATAAAGGAAATAAAAATCCAAGCAGTGATGAAAAGCACAGCTTTGATTTTTCCTTAAGGAAGAAATCCTGAATTAAAGTCAAAATGTTGCAACTTAAAAGGGGAACAGTTCACAGCGTGTTTTGTCTCGTCTCAAAGACATTTTCTGCTGTTAAGACAGACCATTTTCCAGCCACTGACTAGTCTGTACCTCCTGGGTCCTGGTTGTTTGGTCTCCTCCTTCTCGTCGGGTTTCTTCATGGCGGTGACCTTCTCAGCGCTGTCCAGGAGAGCGCTCAGTGCCACCCTGCGGAAGACGTTTCCATGGGCCTCCTTGATAAACTGCACCAGCTGGCGGATGTCGCAGTACAGACCCTGGGAGGGAAGAGGGTGGCAAACAAAATCAAGAGTGAGGGATGTGTGAGTGTGAACAAGAAAAAAGATAAAAACTGACACCTCAGACGGGGAATTAGGTGGGTATGTCTTTGTACTTTGCGTCAAACTGTGTATTTCTGCACTTTCTTGAGTATTTGTGTGTGTGTGTGTGTGCACGAGCAGGCCTAAGTTTGTCAAGGCACCAGCTCCAGCTTGTGTGTGGGTGGCCTCTGATTCTGTGCCATAATGAATGCTGCTTTGAAAAGTGTGTCATCCTCCGCCAACGTACGCCAGTCATGCCAGCCCAAAGGCGTTCTGGGCACCACAGAGAGGCGCGGTACTTCAGTGCTCTCAGCAGAGTAATACGAGGTGACTCTGCCTGTGAGGGTGTATCCACCATTTGAAAAGTAAATTTAACAGAAACGTCTGAAGAAAGGATTTTTAGAATAATGTACAAACACCTAAATGAAAAATAATTCTTACATTTTCCCAAAAAATTACTTTCTCAATAAAATGTATTTTACTTAACGTTACTTTCAAGTATTAAAAATAGTAATCCCACACTTGGCCTTTGACAGTGTGACTGTTTCATTCACAAAATATAATACTAGAGGGCACTCAGAGAGTGCATACCTCCGCCAAGGCTGTTCACCCAAACTGCGCTCTGCCACTACATATCGGCCTCAGGCAAAAGTCTTGGCGGAGGTAAAAATACATCCAGTAGTTTTTGTGTAATCCTAATGCACAAATACAAACGAGGCCCTTGGTGGAGGTACCCACTCTCAGATCACCACCAAAATCTAATCATCTGTTCCCCGTGCCATTACACACCCTTCCTGAAAATCTCATCAAAATCCGTTCATAACTTTGAGTAATGTTGCTAACAGACAAGTGAATGCTGACAAAAACATAACCTCCTTGACGGAGATAATAACTGGAATTTAAAGGTAATATATTGTGCAAAATGATGCTTTTGCTAGGTTTAACCCTTTACCCACTGTGAATTTCCTGAAACACCTGAAAATTTAAAATCAATTCAAAATCTTTTTACCAAAAGATTACAGTGCTCATGACACGATTTTGACATTTTTTAGCATGCTGTATAAACCCAAAAGTCATTGTCGATGATCAATGTAATAGTTACAACCGCACCTGCATAACATAGTTATCATCAAAAAACAGCAGCCGCTGACTGGACTGTGGCGCGCCGCCCACCGAATGAAGACGGAGGCTGAAATGACGTCAGCGAGAGAACGGACGCTGGTGTTGTTGACAGGAATGCCAGCAGCTTTGTAGCAGACAGTTTCTCTAGTTTCTTTTTTTAGTTTTACGGCTATGCCTTCGCATTGTGTCGCAGGCTTAGATAAACAGCAGGCCGTGAAAGATCACATCACACACTTCAGCTCCAACTGTCATAAGCCTCCTTGTGCGCTTGTGTGCTTTTACGCAGCACACAGAGGAGGGGAAGGATTAATGGATTTACGTGCAGGATTCACCATAGCACATGTATTGAACATAAGAATGATGACAACAGTTCCCAAAAAGGTGAAGACTTACAAAAATAAGCAAAAACAGTTACAGTTGGCGTTCGGGGCCGACATCACCCAGCGAACATGGAGAGGAGACGTGTTAAGCACGGTTGCGCCCCAGGGCCGACATCGCTTCAAGGGGCACAACAGAACCACGGCTGTGTGGAGTGGCTAACATGTCGTGATAGTGTTGGCAATATTGGCTGGCTGACAACACGGCAGATGATGCACACAAAACATGAACAGCTGACTGTCAAAGAGAGAGGGCGCGTGGTCGGAGCGGCGAATCTTGGACAGCGCCCACCTGAAAGTGGGTCAAAACGGATATCCAACAACCACTGGCCAGAGCGGCGGCTACAGGCATGGAAAAGAAAAGGAACACAGACATAAAAACAACCAGAACTCCAAAGATAATACATAATAAACCTGATGCCTGAGCCACAGAGAACGGTCAGAACCGAGCCTACAGGATAATACGGGCTTAGCTCATGACACCAACTGACTATACTGTAGTCATTGCCACTAATTTGGACTTTTTCCTGTTATAATAATTAATTTAATATTTTTGACAGTTACAGTACATGTGTGCTATACCAGTTATGAGTATTGTTTTTCTTGTGACCAAACTCTAGAAAAAATGAGGACTATCAGTTGCTTCTATTTTCTTATTCTTGTTGAAAATCACATGCCAGTTGATACAAGACAAAAGCAGTTAATAAACAAAATTGCATTTTTTATGAGACATAAATAATAGGGAATACATTATTTTTCTGGATATTGCCATCAGTAACACAGAATAATTTTAATTTCTAAAGGGGTTTTACAGATAATTGAACTTTAAAATGATAAGTTATGGCCACGAGTATGCTCTGATTTACTAAAAAAAAATATTTATACTATATTTGCAAAATTAAAAAAAACCCAACAACTCTCTTGTTCAAATACCCAGGATTGATACAGGATTGCAGCAACGTCCAAATGATGGCAACAGTTATGAGATTTTCAAGTATCACACTATAAACATTTAGTAATTTTATTTTCTTGGAATAATTGACAACAGTTGTGGTCAGATAAACATTTATTGAATGAAAAACAATACCATGAAAACATAAAGGTAGTTAGTCAGCATAAGTAAAACCAATATATTGTCCCTCTTGTAGTGGAAAGGTCTCTGATCTTGTGAATGACACAGGCAGGTATTGGCATGTGGACTTTCTCACCAAGGTAGTGGTAACACCATCTGATGAACTGTCTGTAAGCTGTATATCACTTCCAATTGTTCCCATAATCCACATTCACATAATGTTTATAGCTGAAGTAGGCCACGTCCAACACATCTTCATTCAGACACACCACGGCGAAGTTGTGATGACCAGTGATACACTTAATCGCACCGTCCGGAATTTTCTGCTTCACCTTGTCCTGCTGCTGACAGCAAATGCTCTCCTCCTCTGTTGTCATGCTCACACACAGACCACACTGGCACCTGCAAAAATAAAAAATAGTATCTTTTGATTTGTTTATTTTGAAGGGGGGCATTGACAGTATCAGGTAGATGTTTCAATTTTATTATAAATACACTGCTATGATTTTATTGAAAAATTGGGTTTAAATAAATTATATTTATGAACAAATAATTTGTTGCAATATCTGTAACAAAAACATACCACTCAGTGTTCCCCTGCCGAGTGTTTATCGCTGCTGCTGAGCCGGCCATGTGTGCCTCACCACCGTCACTCTCTGAGTCTGACTCGCTAGGCGCGATGTCTGCTTGGTACGGTTCAAAGCTATAAGGTCTGATGCCCCCAGATTCTTCATTGTCATCCTATTCTTCGGAACTATAATCGTCTGATGATTGGACAACACAAACCAATTCCAGACTACATGTGCTGGAACTATCGTTGATGTTTTCAACCGCTTCCATCCTGCGTGTACAATGGCCAGCCAAGCGCTGTGTTCTCCCGCTGACATCACAACATGGCCGGGGGGGGGGGGGGGGGGTTCCAGCCACTGACACAATTGGTGACGTGGTGCTCTTGGAAACGTCGGATATTCGCGTGAAAACAAGCCTGTTTGACTTAGAACTGCAAGACCCACCTATTTTGTCATATTGAAATTATGTGTTGCAAAATTAGATGCAGTCAAAATCGTGTCATCAGCACTTTAAAGGCCCACTGATATTAATTAGTAGGTTAAAATCTGCATCAAAACAGTATACTGTATGAAAGCTCAGTCAAGTCAATTAGGTTCAAGTATGTTTTTGGAGCCGTTTGCTTACATCCTTCTGTACATTCATTCCTGACTGATGAAGCCATTTGGATAAATGGTGAAGCGTTTCAGAAGTAAAAAATACTTGAATCCAGTTGACTGAGCTTTCATACAGTATACAGTATTTACCCACCTTGATGACTGAGAACCAAAGTGTTTCAAAACAGAGACTAACAGACCTGTAAATCCTACAGGATTCGGTCTTTAAAACTGCATATACAGTGTGTCCTTGAGGATGTCAATACTTAAAATTGATCCCTTGTAAATGTACAACATGGAACCTTTAAAAAAAATCTGAGCACAAGATGGAAAATCACTTGGCAGATATTTACTACATGCCACAACAGTTGACATCTCTCAGCTTCCTTTTATTTAACTTTTAGATACACACCAGCCACTTTAATAGGCTATCTGCTAAACTACTTGTTAATGGAAATA
Source organism: Pholidichthys leucotaenia (assembly GCA_020510985.1). Taxonomy (NCBI): domain Eukaryota; kingdom Metazoa; phylum Chordata; class Actinopteri; order Cichliformes; family Pholidichthyidae; genus Pholidichthys; species Pholidichthys leucotaenia. The sequence continues at coordinate 34,505,493 of CM035845.1, read as the reverse complement.
TCTAATTAACCAATCACATGACACCAACTCAGTGCATTTAGACATGTAGACAAGACATGGCCAAGAAGTTCTGCTTAAGTTCAAATCGAGCATCAGAATGGAAAAGAAAAGTGATTTAACTGACTTTGAATGTGGGATTGGTGTCAGACAGGCTGGTTTCAGTGGTTCAGAAACTGCTGATCTACTGGGATTTTCACACACAACTATCTCTTGGATTTACATAGAATGGTCTGAAAAAGAGAAACCATCTAGTGAGAAGCAGTTCTCTGGGCCCAAATGCCTTGTTGATACTAGAGATCAGAGGAGAATAGCCAGGTTGGCTCAAGTGGACGAAAGAGCAACAGTAACACAAATAACTACTCATTGCAACCGAGGTGTACAGAAGAGTATCCCTGAAAGAACACACTGACCCTTGAAGCAGATGGGCTACAGCAGCAGAACACTTTAACTGGTGCCACTCCTGTCAGCCAAGAACAGGAAACAGAGGCTACAATTCACACAGGGTGCATTTCGCAAAAGGATCACTAGCAACTAAGGTAACAACTTCCATGGTATGAACTATGCAGCTGCGACTCAAATGTTCCTCAAAACCACTGATCAAAGTGCAACGGTGCTATTTACATAGTCCGATGGATCACTGAGCAACACAGGTGTGTTATAAAACTGTAGTTCCAGCGAGCATTCTCAAACACTGTAGTAAAGTTATATCATTACTACGACAGCTCAGGAGCTGTAGTAGAAGCATAGTAGCTGAAGAAAACAAATACTGACAGAAGATACAGCAGACAGTAATGATATAATTAGTGGTGAGCATTATGTGGGTGATGCTACAATCTGAGGGCAATTTAGGCTTCAACAATCAAAAAACCAATTACTCTTTATTTTATACATTTCTATCATGTACTTTTTTTTTTTCCACAATATCTTTATTGAACCTTTTTTTTTTTTTTAACAAACATGATACAAACAATCAAACACTAACACTAAAGTACTACAAAAAAAAAAAAAAATGCACTAAAAACACCAACAACCACCAACAAAATCAAGTCTTCAACAATGCTCCTCTGTTTAGTCTAGACAATCCAATACATAAGTATACTTATTATGTTCACCAGTTTGGAATTTACAAGGTCCACACACATCATTCACCTTCTTCTTCAAGAGTTATGTTTAAATTTTTTACATAATCAATAAAAGGTCTCCATATATTCTCAAACACAATTTCCTTTGATTTCAGTATATATGTTATTCTTTCTAATGGAAGGTTTGTTAACATCTGTCTTAACCACTGAGTCACATCTGGTCTATGAGTCTTTTTCCATAATAGTGCAATACATTTTTTGGCATTAAGCAAACTGAGGTCTATGAATGTTCTTTCACTTTTATTAAAATTATGCTTTTCTGGGTACAGACCCAACAAAAACAGTTTAGGATTCAATATGATTTGTTTTGAGATTATTTTTTCAATTGTTACCCTCACCTCTTCCCAAAACATTCTTATTAATCTACATTCCCATAAACAATGAAATAGGGTTCCTTTACTTTCCATGCATTTTGTGCATGTATCTGGTATATTTTTGTTATATCTATTTAACTCCTCCGGTGTAACATACATCCGCATTAACCATTTGAAATGTATCAATTTAAGGCGTACATTTATTGATTTGGTTTGAGCTTCTGTACAAGCCAATTCCCATTGTTCCTCTGAAATTTCAATTTGCAGATCTTCTTTCCAGTAGTTTAATCTTTTCAGTGAATTTTCACTTGAAGATAGTGTCAATGAGTTATAAAACTCTGAAATAATACCCTTTCTTTTACTATCTTTCATCATCATTTTTTCCAAGGATGAATAAATAGGTCGAGTGAGAGCTTTATTTTGATTTGATCGAATAAAGTTTCTAAGTTGAAGATATTTAAAAAACTATCATGTACTTTTAAAAAAAAATAATAAACCATCAAATAATTAGATTTGCCCAGCTCATCAAAGATACACTTTTTATAAGGTTAGTGGTTGCATGATACATTTTGAGCAGCCCGGTTACCAAAAGATATTGTTCAAAATATTTGACTATTATACTAAATAGTCTTAATATTTAATACTCATTACACATAAGACTTTACAAAGTAATTTTGCAACTTCTGGAGCCTACCTACCCACCTAGCATGTTTTTTGTTTTTTTTTGTCATTTCAGTATTTATATTAAATCTTTGCTCAAATATACTGTGCATGTAACTATTAGAAAGACAACAGATTAAACTCTTGTGAGCTGTGTTACATATGGGAATTGTACTTTGGGGCTTGCCGTAGCTGAGCCGGGGTTGGGAGAGTGAGTGACGTCAGGCGGGCTGCGGCTGGGATATATATTGTGCTGTGCAGTTCAATAAAGGGTGTTTGGTGTTCAACAGTAGAAGCTCTCCGTCCTCCATCATTCCTACATAATATTTGGCGAAGAGGAAAATGGGCGCGTGTGTCAGGGAGCCACCTCCATTTCTTCAAGACCAGGGTACACCAGCCATACTGTGGGCCTGCTGGAAGTCCATGTTCCAGGTGTATGTGATGGCAGCCGGACTCGGTGACATAAGCGAGGAGAGACGAAGAAGTCTGTTGGTGCATTATCTTGGCGCCAAAGGACAACGTGTGTTCTTCGGGTTGTGTAGCAGCGGTTCGCCGAAAGACGGGCTAACTCTAATGGACAGAACTTTTGGCGACAGCTCTAACATCACCGAAAGGAGGTATGGATTTTTTGACCGTCAACAGCGAGTGGGTGAGTCCACACTGTCGTTTGCCTTGGAGCTACGTAGCCTAGCGAGAGAGTGTGCTTTCAGGCCCATCGAAGAGGAGCTAGTGAGAGATAAACTGGCCCACACCACTAGCAACGAGTGGCTAAAATCCATGCTAAGGCTAACCCAGGAAACCCTGTCCATAGACAGTGTTGGACTTGGTTAAACAGAGAGAATCTCCGGCCCTGCAGAAGCTAGTAGCGTCAGCTAGCGAGGAGTCGAATGCTCGTGGTTTCCCACCAGAAAGGACAGTTAGCATGCTAACCAGACCTCGAAAACGAGCTAAGAAGACGAAAAGGCGGATAAGGGCACACACTTTAGCCCCTGGCCTAGAGATAGCGGAGCCCAGCAGTACCGAAGCGGTGTGTGTAGCATGCATAGGGAAAGAACCGCTAAAGTGGTATGTGCTCCAGCTCAACGGGGTTGACGTTCCCCTGATGGTGGATTCGGGGGTGGGTAAATCTATCTTGTGTTTGGCCATGCTGAGGAGACTGTTCCCTGCGAAGACTATTAGCACGGGAGCAGTGAAGATGTTCGGCTACAGACACGCAGAAATTGAGATGGTGGGTACAGCAGAATTTTCAGTGACTTGTGGGTCAAAGACGGTGTCCAGATTCACCTTCCAGGTGGCGCACCAGGGGACGGACCTGTTGGGAATCGACCTGCTGGGGGTGCTGGGTTTCTCCATAAGGGACCTGGAGGGCTCGACCGTGTTGACGGTGTACCCAGACTGGCACCTCCGATGGCCAGCGCTGTTTAAGGGCCTGGGCTGTATAGACGCTTTTCACCATCGGCCCCTCATCGACAAGAGCATGACACCGAGGATCCAGCCACTGCGATGACCTTCCCCTGATGTTGCGGGATGAGGTCTCAGCGGAGCCGTCCAAACTACTGGAGTCCGGCATCATTGAGAAGGTGGATGCCTCGCCGTGGATCTCCAACCTGGTAATAGCCAAGAAAAAAAAGGGGGGGCATCTGACCGTGCATAGATCTCCGGATGGTGAACAAGGCAGTCGTTCCGGACAGGTACCCACTCCCAACCATGGAGGAGCTCATGGCGGTGTTCAGTGGGTCTCAGGTCTTCACAAAGCTGGACCTCCGCCAGGGCTACCTGCAGGTACCACTCCACCCAGATAGCAGGAACCTGACAGCATTTGTGACCCACATGGGGGTCTTCAGGTATACCCGGATGCCATTCAGCCTGAGCTCTGCACCCAGTTGTTTTCAAAAGGTGATGTTGACGATGTTTGCCGGTCTCAGGGGCATGGTGGCCTACTTTGACGACATCGTGGTGCATGGCGCGTTGCAGGAAGAACATGACGAGAGGCTCGAGAGGGTCTTGACGAAACTCCAAGATCATGGGGTTACCCTGAATGGGGAGAAGTGTATCTTCACAGCAGATGCCATAGAGTTTGTGGGATTTTGGCTCACAGGAAGAGGGCTTCAACCACAACATTCAAATGTGGAAGCAGTCCTGTGCATCCCGGATCCCTCCAAGCCTGCTCAGATCTCGTCATTTCTGGGCATGGTCAACTTTTATGGATGGTTCATCCCTCGCTATTCAGAGACAACTGAACCCCTCCAAGCTCTGTTGAAGTAGGATACGCTGTGGGTTTGGACCCTAGCCTGTTCAGCGGCGGTCTCCAAATTGAAGCGGCAACTCACCTCCCCACCGGTGTTGGCCCATTTTGACCCCAATTGTGAGACCATTGTGACCTGTCAGGTTCAGTGCTGGGTGCGGTCATGTTGCAGGTGCAGGATGGCACGGAGCGCCCGGGGGCATTCGCGTCACGGTCTTTCTCGGCAGCGGAGCAAAAATATGCTGTGGGTGAGATGGAGGTGCTGGCCTGTGTCTAGGCGTGTGAGAGGTGGCACATTTACCTCTATGGGCGCCGCTTCACCCTACAAATGGACCACCAGGCACTCACGACTTTGCTGGAAACGTCGGGGTCGGGGCACAGACTGCTGAGGATCCACTGGTGGTCTGAAAGACTGAGAGCTTATAATTTCACCCCCAAGTTCACCCCGGGCAGAGAGGACATCGTGGCTGACCTCTTGTCTCACGCCACGGTCAATTCCTCTCAACCAGACACCGGCGACGGTGACACAGCTGAGGCGGACCTAGTTCACACACTCCAGAGAGCCCTCCATAGGATAGTTTCTCCTCAGGAACTCAGGGAGGAGTCGGCGCGGGACCCGGTGATGGCGGAACTGCACTCGGTGATCAGAGAGGGCTGGCCAGAGAGGGTACAGGGCGGGTTGGCACCTTATCATTGATTCAAAGATGAACTAAGCTGCTGGAACGAGGTGTGCGTGGCCAGAGCGCAATGCGCTCTGATCCCATCGGCCCTGAGGGCACGAGTCCTGGCGATGTTGCATGAGGGCCATCTAGGGGTGGTCATGGTAAAACAACGCAGTAGGGACCTTGTCTGGTGGCCAGGCATTGATAAGGACATTAAGACTATGGTGAAGCACTGCGTACTGTGCCTGGAGAGTGGCAAGACTGGCGGACCATCTCCCCCACCATTGCGACCAGTGCCGTTCCTGAGAGGGCCTTGGAAACACGTGGAGTTGGATATCTGTGGCAAACTCCATGCAGCACCTTCAAACAGCCGGTTCCTCCTCGTGGTGTACGATGTGTTTTCAAAGTGGCCAGAGGTGCTTCCAACCAATTCTGTCATGACGGAAGTGGTCACTGGGTTCTTGACGTCCCCATTTGCTAGGTGGGGAACCCTGACCACAATTACCATGGACAACGGACCACAGTTCGTCTCCAAAGCTTTTGAGGAGTTCCTGAGCGATAGTGGAGTTGAACACATCAAGACGGCGTACTATCATCCGCAGGCAAATGGGAGGTGTTGAGCGCTTTAATAAGATATTGAAAAATGGACTGAGAGCTCACCAGGCGGATAGTTTTGCATTTGCAGATGCCCTACATAACACAATGCTTCACCACAGGGCGTCTGTTCATGCCACGACGGGCAGTTCCCCGGCAGCTCTCATGCTAGGGCGTGAATTGCCTTTGCCAGTGGGGCGGCTGAGACCTTCAGTGACGAGTTCTCGGGAAGACATGGAGGCAGTGCGGGGCTGGATCACAAGACAACAGCGCAGGATGAAGTAGAGGTTCGACCGGAAACACATGGGCAAGGGACCATGGACTGAAGGAGGTGGACCAGGTGTGGATCAAGCATCCTGTCCGCACTCATAAGCTCCAACCCGTCCACAGTGAATCACTAGGAAAAGGGGCCTGGACATGTTTGAACTGGATGATGGGTCTTGGTGGCACACCAGTAGACTGAGGAGGTCACCACCGGGGCAAAGGACTGAGCCTGCAGTGGGACGCTTTAGTGTGAGCTGTGACTAGGGGGCCCTGCCTGATGAGGGCCCACAAAGTAGGCCGACGGTGCCAGGTGCAGTCTCCTCCTGGGGAACACCCGGCTAGAATTCGTCGGAAGCCTAGGTACCTGGAGGACTATGTTACCTGAACTGCGGTGTTTGATGCCAGTTGGATCTAGCGGCAGAATAATCCACTCCAACTTGGCCGGGTGTACCGATAGTCGACTCAGACACCCAAGGGGTTCATCTGTTCATAGTTTTCATGTACATATGTTTAAAAAAAAACAAACAATGGTAACATTTGTACACTGTGTTCTTTGTTTGGTGGATTATTGAACTGGGGCCTGGAACTTTGTGGGGGGGGATGTTACATATGGGAATTATACTTTGGGGCTTGCAGTAGCTGAGCCGGGGTTGCGAGGGTGAGTGATGTCAGGCGGGCTACGGCTGGGATATATATTGTGCTGTGCAGTTCAGTAAAGGGTGTTCAGTGTTCAACAGTAGAAGCTCTCCATCCGCCATCATTCTTACATAACAAGCTGATACAACCGGTTATGATTATCATCCATCCATCCATCCATCTTCTACCACTTTATCCTTTTCGGGTCACGGTGAGGCTGGAGCCTATCCCAGTGTCTTTTGGGCGAGAGGCAGGATACACCCTGGACAGATCAATAGTCCATCCATCCATCTTCTTCCGTTTAATCCTTTTCAGGTCACAGTGGTGGTGGTGGGGGGGCTGGAGCCTATCCCAGCATCTTTGGGCAAGAGGCAGGGTACACCCTGGACAGATCACCAGTCCATCGCAGGGCCAACACAGAGAGACAGACAACCATTCACTCTCACATCCATAACTAAGGACAATTTAGAATCCCCAGTTTGATGCCAGTTGACCTAACTTGCATGTTTTTGGCATGTGGGAAGAAACTGGAGAAATCCCGGAGTAAACCCACTCCCACTCTAATCGTATCATTAAGCATAGAACACAACCAGAAGGGTTCAACTGCTTTATTGCACTTAATTGAGTGTGTACAAATTAAGCCGGTTCTTCCAGGTAACCAGAGATGAAACAAGAAAAAGCATTTTTGAGCACAAGGCACCCATGCCGGCTTGAGTGAGAAAAACCCAAAAGATGCCACAAGAATCTGCTGCGACCCCCAGAACAGATGAGGGGACGACTGATGAGGCCAGGTTAAGCCTATAGAAGCGGGTGAATGTTGAGAGAAAAGCCCAGCCAGTGGCTGCGCATACATCCTCCAGAGGTGCACCCCTAAACAGTGCCCATTCCCCTTGTTGAGTGAGCCACCAGCCTTGCCAGCAACTCCACTCCAACCTGTACATATACAAGGGCAATCAGGTCTATTATCCAATGGGACAGGTGCTGCTTAGAGATAGGCCTGCCCAGTGTGGACTCCCCATAGGACACAAAAAGCTTGTCTGAAGAGCGGATAGATCTTGAATGGTCAGCATAAACCTTAAGGGCCCTTACAGGACACAAATTATGGAGCCTCTCATCCTCTGAAGAACTGTGCAGAGGAGGATAAAAGACTTCAAGCACAAGAGGGCAGGAAACAAAACCACTAGTCAGCACCTTGGGCTGAAAAGCTGAGTTGGGCAGCAGTTGGGCCATCCGACCACCATCAAACCTAAAACATGCTGTGTCCACAAAGAGTGCATTCAGTTCACTGACCCTCTTTGCTGAGACAATTGCCAAGAGAAAGGCAGTTTTCCAAGAGACCAAACAAAGGTCAGCAATGGGCAGTAGCTCAAAAGGGGGCAAGCACAGAGCCCTGACAACTCTCTGGAGATCTCAGGTGGGCACAAATGATGCTAAGATGGATAGCTCCATCTCACCCTTCTTAAAAATGCTTAGCCAAGGGATGTGTCCCAGGAGACAAGCCAACACCTTTTCCATGGACAGTTGACACTGCTGCCAGGTAGCCCCTGATAGTTGGCTCCGCCCAATCTCGGGCGAAAAGGTATTGAAGGAAGGACAAGATGACAGAGATGTGACATACTAAGGGGTTCTCACCCTTGGTCAGACACCAGTTCGAAAACACTCTCCACTTCACACTGTACTGCAGCTGTATACTGTAGATGGGGCCTGTGAAGCCTGCACGATGTCTATAACCTCCCTCTCTAAACCAAGTTCACACAATTGCTCCCTATCAAGGGCCATACATGAAGCTTCAAGATGCTGGGAATTTGGATGCCAAATCCTGCCCTGTGCCTGAGAGCGCATGTCCCGACTGACTTGGAGGGGCCATGGATGGGCTTCCAGCATCTTGTGGATCTCTGCCTTCCAGCACCTTGTGGATCTCTGCCATCCATGAGCTTTGTGGCCAATTCGGGCCTATCAAGATTACTTGAACAGACAGCAATCTCACGCTCATCAGGAAGCTGGCAGAAGAAGCAGTGGTGGGAATGCAAACAGTTTCATTGGAGGCCAGGTAATGCTTAGAGCATCTGTACCTAGTGGGGCTGGTGGGCCGTGCATCGGGGCCCAAGAGTAGAATCAGAATCAGAATCAGAAAAAGATTTATTGCCAAGTACATTAACAGATCACTGATAACATACGAGAGAATTTGACTTGACACAGTAAATGAACCTGCATTTCCGTGCCGCGGCGCATCTGAAACGCGCCTGTTAGCAGGAGGGAACAGGTAGCATAAGAAATAATACAATAGGAAGGAGCAAAAAAAATCATTGATTCAGAATACTGGTTGCATGATCAATCAATATTATGATTACAAGGAAAAAAAAAAGCCCTCAATGCACATCAGCGGACCAAGATTTCACAGGACACAAAGAGAGCAGTGTGTGGATCTTTATTTATCAGTTCGTGGATCAATATGAGTGCACTGTTGAAGCAAGTGTTGTATCAGAAGAACAACAAGGACACTTTGGCAGGAGATGTTTTGTCTGGCTACTCGCAATCGTCCTTGCGATTATCTGAGCAGCTGCTGTCCAAGGCCTTGTGCTCAATGTTTTGAAAAAACAGACTGCAGACAGCCAGGAGGAATTTTTATAGGGAAATTGAGCCAAATAGAACTGATCACAGAGAAGGAGCTTTATTTTCTTCTGTAGATTCAGTACTTAATCCTTCATTGCGGGGCGTTGAGTCCGTCGTGGATAGACCTAAGCGTAACCATGATGTAATCCACCTTCCGAGACAGTTCTCCATTTGTCGCTATCAGGGTCTTCTCCAATTTTTCAATTTGATGGATGCACCTCGCCTGGCCAGCATTTTGATAGGTTGTATCCATCTTCAGCAATTTGCGGTACACCAGGACAATCCCAGTTCCAATCAGAACGATCCCGATCACCATTATTACGAAGACATACAAATCTTCAATATCTTCGATAGAGAGATTAGTTAGGCACAAGATCCTCCAATTACTTGTGTCCCGTAAATAGCCCGCTGGAGCCGTCCCTGCGGGGCAGACAGCTTCCCCCGGAGCACTTTTCCTTGTTGAAAAAATAGTGTCAATTGTGTTCAAAGCCCAGCTTATTAATTCCATAATTTCTTTCGAGTATTCTTAAGAGTAGAGTGAGCGTTTGCCGCTGTTGCAAATAGGCCTGCTTCTGCCTGGCCAACCAAGCCAGATCTGCTTGACTACAGTATTTCTGGGTGCAGTTGCCAGGGTGGGGACCCCCTCTTGACAGCAGATATGCTGCTATATTCTGGGGCCCCAGCAGGTAAAAGGCCCTCAAGGACATGCCTTTGGTTTGAGCCCACAAGAGCAGATGGTGTGCCCTTGCATGGGGTAAAGGAGACTTCATTCCACCCTGCCGGTTGATATACGACAACACGGCTGTGCCGTCTGTCCGTACCAAAATTTATCTGCCTTGAATGACTGGAAGAATATGTTCCTGAGCCAAATGCACTACCTTCATCTCGAGAGGGTTTATATGCCAAAACTGCTGTGCCGGATCCCAGTGTCCCTGAACAAACCTGCCCTTCCAGACTGTGCCCAGCCTGCTAGGGGGGCATCGACTGTAGCTGTCACCCTGCAGGGCCCTTGGCCCAGGGGAACACCATCTCGGACTGCCGATGAGTGCTGCCACCACCTGAGGCCCATGAGGCTCCTTTTGCAAAGAACAAGCCTCCTCCTTTTGTCTGTGGGCAGAAAACTTTCCGAACTGCAAACCACCATTGAAGGGGATGAGTATGTAAAAGGCCCAGTGGCACCACCTTGGCAGCCGTAGCAAAGAGACCCAAAATCCTCTGGCACTGATACTGTCCTTTGTGAGATGCAACCCCTGATCCATTCCCTGATAATATGCATTCTCTTCGAGGTTAGGGATGCCATCACAGCAACTGAATCCAGTGTGAGCCCCAAGTACTCAACAATCCTGCTTGGAACTAGGCAGCTTCTTCCTGCATTTAAAAGCAACCTGAGTGCAACCAAGTGAGCTAAGATGGTCTTCATGTGGCTCCTCGCCACAGACTTTGATGGGGCACAACCCAGCCAATCATCCAGGTAATTAAAAACTCCGATGCCCTTCTACCGTAGTGGGATGAGTGCAGCATCCATGCATTTTGTGACTGTCCAAGGTGACAGGGACAGACCAAAAATAAGGACGTTGTACTCGAAGGCCTTGCCCTGAAAGGAAAATCTGAGGAACTTTCTGTGGGCTGGATTTAAGGGAATATGAAAATAGGCATGAGATACCTGTTCAACCGCCTTAGATCTAGAATCAGGTGGAAACCCCGGGTTTGCTTGGGGACACGAAAGTAGATGGAATAAAAGCCCTGCCCCACTTCTCCTGGAGACAGAGGCTGTTTTGCGTTCTTCCCCAGTGGAGCAGAAACTTCACTGCCCAAAACAGCAGAAAGAGACTTCTCTTTTACTTTTGTCACCAAAGCCCCTTGAAATTGGGGGGATGAGATCTGAATTGTAGGCGGTATCTGAATTCCAGTGTATTGATCACCCACGGACACAAGGTGCACTGATGCCAACTCATGAGGTAAATGGTGAACGGCGTTCACTTATAAAGCGCATTTTACTCATCTCTGGATGACCAAAGCGCTTTACAGATCCTGCTACCCACCCATTCACACACTGGTGGCGGTGGGAGGGAGGGAAGTGCGCTACAGAGAAGGTTGATGTCAGAGGAAGCGCACTGTCAGGGACGCTGGGGAGCTTGGCAGGACCATGAACCTATGCGCTCATGAGAGCGTGGACGTGAGTGCTGTTTAACCTGCACCTGCTGCTGAGGAGCTCGTTGCCTTGGATGACTCAACCTCCGAGAGGAACTTGGCTCTGTGAAACAAAGCCATTGTGGATCCTCATGCCCCTCAAGGGGTCTCCGGACACTTGACCTGGATGGTCCTGGCCGATGAAAGGACTGTGTGTGCAGTCTCACCTTATGCACCTCGTCCAACAGAACCTCTGCTGCAGGCCCAAAGGCCTCACCAGGCACCACTGCAGCCTCGAAAACAGCAGCCTTGTCTGTATCTGCCTATCCAGACTGACTCAACTAACAATGCCGCCAGGCCATAGCCAGCTGGGCCAAGGAATTCCCAAGTGCTCTAGCCTGAGAGCTAGCCCTTGAATTACAGTGTCCTTAACCCTTATCAACTCTGGTAGAAGGTCAGCTTCGCTTTGATTCTAGGTCTTTTATCAGACATTCTAAATACACCAAAAGCAGTGTATTAGATTTGCCAGCCTAGAGACCATAGTCTCAGACTGGTAGGCCCTAGCCACTAAACCATCAGTGGCACGACACTTCTTGTTAGGGTGGCGGACAGATTTGCTACCTGTGAGGGAAGCCCCAGCAAGCAATGCAAAGGTAGGGCCCACTCTCAATGCACCCTCTAAGCCCTGCTCCTCAGCACCACTCAAAATACTGAGTGTGGGGTGAGAAGCAACAGCCTCCTTTGGATGAGCCAAAGGCTTCTGCAGATGTTTTACAAAGTCAGGATAACTGGCAAGGGAACCTGCCTCTGGGTTGCAGGACCTCTGTCCAGAGCTGAAGCCTTAGGTGGAGAAGATGGGGGGAGGAAGCCCTGCAGCTGATGCTGCTCCAGAGAGCAGTGTCCTGACAGATATATTGCTGGGCTCATGATGGTCCTTCTCAATCTGAGAGTCACTGTTGACCTCGTCATTACTCCCAAAGACATTCACTCGCCCAATGGAACCACAGCCAAGCTGCTGGCCTTACCCAAAACATCAGAGGCCATGAAAGATACTGCATCAGGGTGCGGTCTAGAGGCACATAAGGGAGCCTGGTGTGGCATACACAAAAGGCGATGTTGATTTGCAGCCATGTGCTCCATGGTCTTACGCATTTCCTCCAATTGCCTCCACATGAGATCCACCCGTGGATCGCATAACTGCTTTTCTTCAATCCCCTTCCAGGTCATCAACACCGCCCAAAAAGTTATCGGCAGCTTTCTGCCCTCCCTGGAAGACATCTCCAGAGCCTCCTGTCTCAAAAGGACCAAAGTCATCACAGAAGACCTCTCACATCCCGCCCACCACCTGTTCGACCTGCTTCCCTCTGGACAGTGGTTCAGATCTATCAGGTCCCACACCTCCAGACTGACAAACGGTTTCTTCCTCTAGGCCATCCGAACTGCAAATAGTCAGAGCCCCCACCCCCCACCCCCCGAACGCTCATGCACACAGAGCTGAGGACCTTTTAATCATCACTATAACTCACCTGTCTTTGCTCTCCTCACTTTCATGTATATTGACCCGTCCGTGAAACCACTACTGTACATATTTTCCATAATCCTTGGGCTATTTTACTCTATTAGTGTTCTGCACTGGCAGCACGGTGGCACAGTGGTTAGCACAGTGACAGCACAGCAAGAAGGTCATGGGATCGATTCCACCCTTGACCATCATGGGTTCGATCCCAGCCCCAGACCGTCGGTGACCCTTCTGTGTGAAGTTTGCATGTTCTCCCTGTGTCTGCGTGGGTTTACTCCGGGTGCTCCGGTTTCCTCCCACATGCCAAAGACATGCAGGTGAGGTTAATTGGCAGCAACTGGGGATTCTAAATTGTCCTTAGGTGTGGATGTGAGAGTGAATGGTTGTCTGTCTCTCTGTGTTGGCCCTGCGATGGACTGGCGATCCATCCAGGGTGTACCTTGCCTCTCGCCCAAAGATGCTGGGATAGGCTCCAGCCCCCCCCGCGACCCGAAAGGATTAAGCGGTAGAAGATGGATGGATGGTGTTCTGCACTCCACACTCTTACGTACATAGTTCCACCCATGAAGCCACTACCGTACCTGTGTATATACCAATGGGCTATTTGTTATTTTTACTTTTATTTTTACTTCAGCCAGATGGTTAACTGTGTGTCTTGTAACCCTTTCATTTTCAAATTCTTCTCACTTACATTATTGCACAGTCGCCTGGTGGAGCACCCACAATTTCGTTGTGCTGTACAACTGTACAATAACAATAAAGGCTATTCTATTCTGTTCTCCTGTTGGGTCTTCCCAGTTCCAGCTGTAATACTTAACCTGGAGGGATGGAGCTCTGAGCTGGCAGCATACCAGTTTCTGGGCTACTTGCACCTTCTTCACTCCCCAAAGAAACCATTACTCCTTCAGGAAGATGGTAGGAGAGAAAAAACTAGTCATCATTATTATTTTTATAATAACAAACAGGCAAAAGGCTGTTCCGGGAGGCACAAAGAGCACTAGTCAGAAGACAACAAAGATCAATCAAGTCTTTAGTTTTCACCTGTATGCAGCACCACTCCCCCACCAGAGGTGGCGAGAGTGTGCTAAGCGCAGGAGCACCCAGTACCTACATAAAGAAGACGACTGCCAGTCGACAAATACAGAACTAATGGCAAATTGTACCGTGCTGTTAAGCTGTTAAACAGTTTCTGCCTGAAGAAGAAGGCAAAAACATATTACGTACCACTAAGCAGATAAGGATAGTGCATACCACGTGCTGTCACACAGCTGCTGCATGCCTTCTCTCACTCAGCAGAAAACACAACAAACTTGTGACACAGCAATGGAGTACCAAAGGTAAGGCAGCCCAACACAGCACAGAAAATGTAATGTCAAACAGACTGGTATAAGCCCTTACCGACCAGGAGGACAGAAAGAGGAAGAGTGGGTGGATGCAGGGGATACTATATGTGTGCATCCACAGGTGTGATTAATTTGATATAATGCTCCTGATTTAAGGATCACAGTCACATGGTTACAGGTTCACTGAAATGAAATAAAACAAATGTCTCAGCAGACACCCTTCTCTTCATCCCACAGGGTGAACCACCCCAAATCCTAATTTTTATGGTCACTGATAAAATAACTTGTTTCTCTGCCATTTTAAAAAAAAAATATCCCATGGCTCAATGGGCCAGGGCCAATAAACAATTCTAGTTGCCAAGTTTATTGCCCATCCAAAGTGGACCAATGGATGTTATGAAAGCATACACGCTTACTAAATAAAAGGGTCATTTTGAAATGCCTTTTAAAGAATTAAAGCATTTCAAGTTCACTGCAACAGCCTTAAACAATGGAGATGAAGGCTGAGTCATCATAGGTCACAGATGCAGCTTCTCTGTCTGACAGAAACAGGTCAACAGAAATAAATCCATTAATTTTATTGACATGATGCCACTAATGCTAGTTACTACGGAAGTTAAAAAATAACCCAAAGCACCTGTCTGCTAAACAAGCTTAAACATTAAGAAAATCAGTTTTTACAACATCTTCAGCATGCTTTTGGTAAATGGCGTTCACTTATATACCACTTTTTCTCATCTCTAGATGACCAAAGCACTTTACGGATCTTGCTATCAACCCATTCACACACTGATGGCGGCAGTGATGTTAAATAAAGGACAAGTTAAAAGGAAAAAATGCACATGCAGACAAACTGCTACTTAAATTTGCCAGATTCTTGCAATAATTAACAGAGGCTGGATGTGTGGAGGGGCTATGTTTGACAGTACAGAGAGCCAGGGGAGTGGTGTTGAGCGGATTGTTCCAGTTATAGTTCTCATGGTTGTGTTGAGCTGGGTGTCTACATGGTGTGTGTAAGATGACCTGGACCAGACAGGGGCACAATATTCTGCTACAGAGTATGAAAGGGCCAGTGCTGAGGTGCGCAGGGTGGAGACTGCCGCCCCCCATTTTGCACCAGCGAGCTTGCAGAGCAGGTTGTTTCGTACCTTCACCTTAGCAGCCGTCCCCTTTAGATGTTCCTTGAAGGATAAGGTCCTATCAAGGGTCACTCCAAGATAAGTTGGATTTGGGGCATGCTTAAGCTTGAGTCCGCTCAGGTGGATGTTTAGTTCTCTGGCAGCTTTTGCATTGTGGAGATGGAATACACTGGAGACGGTTTTTGCTGGGCTTGGTTTTAGGCGCCAGATTTTGCAGAACTGGTCCAGTTTGGCAAGATCTTCCGTGAGCACCCGTTCCAGTGGTTCAAAGTCTGGTGCTTGGAATGCCAAACAGATGTCGTCTGCATAGGTGAATTTGCGGGATTTTGTAGTAGGCAGGTCGTTTATGTAGAGGTTGAACAGAGTTGGAGCTAGAACTGAGCCTTGTGGGAGTCCGTTTTTCTGCATTCTCCATGCACTTGTCTTCTGACTGAGGTGGACTCTGAACCTTCGGTTGGTCAGCAGGGTTTTTATAATTGCTGTTGCCCAAGCAGGGATCGCCTTTATAAGTTTCAGGAGGAGGCCTTTGTGCCAGACCGTATCATAGGCGGCTGTAAGGTCGAGAAACACAGCCCCTGTCTTCAGTCTGCTCTCGAAGCCATTTTCGATGAAGGTGGTTAGGGCCAGTACTTGTTCTCCTGTACTGCGGTCCTTGCGGAAACCTGCTTGATCCACACTTAGAATATCCTCTACCTCTGGGGAAATGCGTTGCAGAATTAGGCGCTCCATGATTTTGTAAGGAACGCTGAGTAGGGAGATTGGGCGGTAGCTTGCTGGTAATTTGTGGTCTTTGCCAGGTTTTGGGATGGCAATGACCTTTGCTGTCCGCCATTTCTTTGGGATCGAGTTTGTTTGTGTGATCCTTGTGTAGAATTGTGTCAACCAGGTTAGGGCTCGGGGGCCAAGATTTTTCATGAATTCTGGGAAGATGTTATCGTATCCTGCTGCCTTTCCACATTTCAGGCTCTGTAGGACTTTCTCCAGTTCAGCAGCCTCGAAGGGTTCAGGGTTCGTTTCCTCTACAGGCATTTTTTGGTGTTTTTTTAGCTCAGTTGTAACTGCTCTTTTGGTGTCTTTGTCTTGGGGTGCTTTGGCGATAGTCAGTAGGTGGGATGCAACTTGGTTGGGTGTGACGGATGCTCGGCTTTGGCTAGGGGGCTTCTGTGCAGCTCCTAGGCGACGGATGAGGCTCCAACATTTCCTGCTAGAGTGGGTAAAGCTCCGGTCAGCAACTGTCTCCTCCCATTTCTTTCGCCGAGCTGTATTTAGCGATTCAATGAGATGGTCTGCTATCCCTGGGTCCCCTGATGTTTGATAGGATTGTAGGAGGGCAGCACTTTCTCCGTCCAAACATGGGACATAGAGGGGTCGGTAGCCTCGTGGGATTGCAGTATGGGCAGCCTTGAAGATTGCGCTGCAGAAGCGGTTGTATGCTTCATCTACAGTGATGGTGTGGAGTGGGATGGTAACAACGCTCCGGTCCAGAGTTTCACTGAATTTCTTCCAGTTGGCTTTGCGGAAGTTCCAGCGCATCTTCCTTGGGCTGTATATGACTGGAAGTTGTAGGCCAATGTGTACAAGCAGGGGCCGGTGTTGGCTGTGTGGAAAATCATCAAGAATGAGGATCTGTGTAGGATATGGCTCCCCATTCAAAGAGCTGACCCAACACAGGTCAGGAGAATAGTCCTTCTTCCACCTAGCAGAGTGGAAGGTTCCTCTTTGTTTGGGGTCGTATATCAAAGCGAGGTCATTTCTGGATGCCCAGTCTGAAAGTGCCTTCCCATCACTGTCCACTGCTGGGTACCCCCAGTCAGGGTGATGGCTGTTAAAGTCCCCCACATAGATGGCAGGGTGGGGTAGGGTGGGTAAGACCTGCAGATCCCAGTTGGCATTAGGGGGCTTGTACACATTGACAATATGGAAGCCACCAATGATTATGGTGTCTGAGAAATGTGTTGTTATCAGGTGATTTGCTTCAACTATGTCAGAACGCACATAGGTGGCACGTCCATGTTTAGCATGTAGAACATAGCACAGGAGGTCAAAGCCTTTGATGGTGAAGCGGCCAGCTTCCTCTGTGCCAATATGAGTCTCTTGGAGGCAGATTACATCAATCGAATGTTGGAAGGCGAGGACTTCGATAAGGCTTCGCTTGGCTGCAGATAGGCCTTCAACGTTTAGTTGTAATATGCGAAGGGCCGATCCTACCACAAAGTGCTCTTGGGGCTGTTTGCTTTCGGCTTTAGGACTGTGACTAGGATTCTTCTTTGACTTGGCACAGAGGCGTCGTCTCTTCGAATTTAGTCTGCTGGTAGGATCATTAGCTTCCCCAGGCGAGCCCGGGTACTGGCGGAGGGCGCGACGAGAACGCTAATCCATTGCCCCCCTATGAAGCAATGACTTTCCACAAGTGCGCACACGAACAATGCATGTGGCTGTCATCTGCGCAGAGTTTAGAAGCGCCCTGCTCACGCGAGTTTTCCAATCAGTCAGCATCTCACTAAGCACGACTGTCCGACAGAGACATGAGTATGTTAAAGTACTTTAAACACGGAAAAAAATCAGAAGAGGTATGTAAGCACTGGCGTTTATCATGGTTTTAACCCGCTGGAAACAGGAGCAATAAGGGAAGAGTCGCTTAGCTAAGAGATGTGGTTAGAATTCATATGCAGCCGGCTTCATATGAAGGGAAAGGCAAGGGGGACTGATGAACTGCTGAAGATTTATTTCACCAGCCACTACAATATTAAGTTACAGCATGTTCTGTAGGAATTGCAGGAATGAAGAGACTGGCAATTTCTCTCTTTTCTCGCACGAGCAGGCGTGCAGTTTTTATTCTCCAGCGGCAGTGACAAAAAGCAACAGCTAAAAACGCTAGCTCTATTTTCACTCTAAACTGAGGTCCTTCAGCAGCTGCCTAGAGAGGTGCCTGATGAGAAAGCCTGAGCGCACAACTATAACTGCCTAAACAGATCATTCTGTACATGAACACATATTGTGGTGAATTATGTCTTTAGAGTCCACTACAGTTCCCTATTATGTACCTGGCAGGTTAAGATGACCGAAATTCACAAAGTCAATGACTTTAACCTGTCAGCAGCCTTCAGACAAACTAAACATGCCAATATTTGATTTCAAAATAAGGGAGGTTTTTCCTGCTGTCTGGGTGGTGAGGAGATTTCTAAAAAAAAAAAAAAAAAAAAAAAGTATAAAGAAATATTATAACAAAAATAATGGCATCCTTGGCCATTTAAGTTAATTTATTTCATTAAATACAATTTTATTAATATTTTTTCTTTGTAATCAGAGTTAAATTATTGTTCTGTTCTGACTGCAAAATTATGGTCAAAAATGTAAATTGTTATAAGGAAAAAGTAAAAAAAATTACCAGTGTTTCAAATTTATCTAAAAAAACAGTAATTTTATTTAAAAAAACAGACAAAAATTAGTCATAAAATAATTCACAAATTTATAATAAAGTTTCAAATGTACAAGAAAAGTCAATTTTACAAGAGGAAATTACAAATTTGAGGAAAATGGTTTCAACTTTAGATAGATTTACAGAGAAAGGTAGAAAACTATAAGAAAATTATTATAAATTTTGGAGAAAAACCTCAAACCTTCAAGACTGAAGTCATTACTCAAATTTTTAAGTGGGTGCTCTTTGTAGCCTTAACTCAAGTAGAAATTTTTGGGTGTCTACTTTTAATTATTAATTTCAAAGCACTGCTTTTACATGAGTAGAATTTCTGGTTACTATACCCACCTGATCATATAATTTAAGTATGCATGAGTACATTACTATTATGAATGTTTCTTTCCCTTCCCTACTCTCTCAATGGAAAAAAAAGAAACACTAGAATAAAAATACACATATTTTTGCCATTTATGTAAACCATGACAAAAAAATCCTACAGGACAAAACATGACACGATATTTTCTAACCTGTTTGTATACCACCATAGGCAGAAAGAGAACCTGAATTAGACAGAGCTCAAACAGGGCAAGATGAGACAGAAGAGAGGAGCCAAGGAGAGAAAAGTCTTCAGGCAGAGGAAGGAGAGAAGGATAACACCACTAAAAAGTCTAAACACAGGATGTGTGGGTGGGACCCCAACTGGCCCAGTATTCAAGCCTCGGTTGTACAGTACTTCAAATGGTAAGTTCCATATGCAACATTACTGTGTAAAATTTTAAAAAGAAATAAATAGTATAAAATTAACATATTCCGGTATGTTTACTGCCCCCCCCCCCCCGGGAAAAATGTGTTGTCACCGCACCAAGGTCTTTAAGCCAGAGGAAACACTGCCCTCTGATTCTATGTGGTTAACATTGTAGATAGGAGAAATGTAATTTCATTCTACTGTACATTATTAGCCGTATGGACTGAATGACAATAAAGTTGGCTTCTTCTAAAACATGAAACAGTAATAAGTGGCTAAAAGGCTATTTGCAGAAATTAAGTTTCAATGAATATTATGCTCAGGACTGTAACTGTGGTCATGAGTTTCAGTGATAAGATGCCCTAATGCCCCCTCCCCCCAAAAAAACTACTCCCTGACGTAGTTCTTCAGTGTATGGTTATGCAATTCAGCCTCACTGAATCTTGATGAAGCTACTCAAAGGAGCACAAGTTAGACCATGTATAATTTTATTGAAACAATACAAAGATTTTTTATATATAACCCCAATTCCAGTGAAGTTAGGACTTTGTGTAAAATCCTTTTCAACCTATATTCAACTGAATACACTACAAAGACAAGATATTTAATGTTCAAACTGATTAACTTTGTTTTGTTGCAAATATTCACTCATTTAGAAGATTTCAGAGAAATCTAGATTAGAAGATTTTCATTTAGATTTGATGCCTGCAACACATTCCAAAAAAGCTGGGACAGGGGCATGTTTACCACTGTGTTACACCACCTTTCCTTTAACAACAGTTAATAAGTGTTTAGGAACTGAGGACACTAATTGTTGAAGCTTTGTAGGTGGAATTCTTTCCATTCTTGCTTGATGTATCACTTCAGTTGCTCAACAGTCCAGGGTTTCTGTCGTGTTTTACGGTTCATAATATGCCACATATTTTCAATGGGAGACAGGTCTGGACTGCAGACAGGTCAGTCTAGTACCCACACTCTTCTACTATGAAGCCACACTGTTGTAACGTGCAGAATGTGGCTTGGCATTGTCTTGCTGAAATAAGCAGGGACATCCCTGAAAAACACTTTTGCTTGGATAGCAGCATATGTTGCTCCAAAACTTTTATGTACCATTCAGCATTAATGGTACCTTCACAGATGTGCAAGTTATCTATGTCATGGGCACTAACACACCCCCATAGCATCACAGATGCAGATTTTTGAACTTTGCGCTGATAATAATGTGGATAGTCCTTTTCCTCTTTAGTCCAGAGAACATAACATCCATGATCTCTAAAGGACTCGTCAGACCACAGCACACTTTTCCACTTTGTGTCAGTCAATTTTAGATGAGCTCAGGCCCAGAGCAACCAGCGGCATTTCTGAGTGTTGTTAATAAATGGCTTTTGCTTTGCATGGTAGAGTTCTATCTTGCACTTGTCGATGGAGCAACCAACTGTGTTCACTGACAATGGTTTTCCGAAGTGTTTCTGAGCCCATGTGGCAATATCCTTTACAGCAGGGGTCTCCAACCTGGGGCTCTTGAAACATTCAGGTTTCTGTGGGAAATATTCTAATTTCACTTCTTAATTGGTCCAAAGATTTGCAAATAATTTGCTATGGTTGTGCATGGGTGCAAGGGTGCCTACAGAACCCACACCCAACAATGACAAATTATTTGCAAATCTTTGGACCAATTAAGAAGTGACATTAGAAAAATGTCAAAAATACAAAATGCAGATAACTATACTGCACACAGTTGATCCACTTACACCACACAAATCTGGCTGCAAAAACCTCAAGGTGATAACTACTTGTAAGGAAGGAGATATCATGGTTCCCCTCACTAAATCAAAGCTTCTGAAGCAAAGATTTCAGCCGCACTGTGTTTGTATATACGGAAGTGATCACAAAAATCTATGTTGTCAAATTCATTCAGCTGGTTACTTCTGTCTCTGGGCAATCTTCTCTCTGTCTTGGTGGTGTAGGTCTTTCAGTGCCATGGATATAATATTTTCACCATGCACTATGAGACAAACAGCCTTTAATCTAAAGTTAAACCTGCCTCTGGCCATCTTTAATTTTAATCTGCATTTGGATCTGGATTATCCCTAGTCTTCCTTCAAGAAATCATTATTTAACTCAAGACTAGGACAAGCCTGAGAATATTTTAATCCATGTGTGAGAAAGCCATTTCCTGGTTTAAAATGTGATTTAGTCTAGAACTAGGACTTAATTCCTGTATGGGAAACCGGGGCACAATGTTTGAGTGAATGGGACCTTTAATACAACTTCTGCTGCATTTTGTCGTGATCAAGTTTTATGTTCATTTATGGGTTTGTTTTCATTGTATTGTTATTATGAGTTTGTTTATGATTTAGTCCCTTGTTTATTGTTATCATATCTTCCTGTCACCTGGTGTCTGTGTCTTATGTTTGTCCTTTTGTATTTTATTATATTTTTGTATGGTGCCCTGCATGTTCTGTTTGTCTGTCTCCCTGTCTGTGAGTGCGTCACTGTGCTGCCCCTCCCATCCTGTGAGTCCACCTGTTGCTCTGATTACCTTCCCAGCAATTCTGTGTTTCCCCAATTATGTCATGAGTCTGAGCTCAATTATTCCTTCTGAGCTCAGACTTGATTTATTTCTGTATTTTGCTTATCTGTTATCATTATGTTGTCAGTTTTCTGTGTTTATCTTGGGTTTTTGTTCCTTTTGAGCCCTCCTCTCTCAGACACTCCCACTGACTGTACACAGCCTGCCTTCCTGCCACCTCAGCTGTGGACAGTTGGGTAATTAGCTCACCTGCCTGCTCAGCCCACACCTGTAATTCATTTGTCTGGCCAAGTGGACTCTCCACTCACTGTTCCACTGTTGCAGCATTTCATTGTCTAACCTGGACTAGTTTGGACTACTCCTTCCTCCAGGGCGATCTCAGTTCTGGAGTGCCATCCCTGTAAGTTGCTTTGTTTGTGTTTGAGCACTGTTTTGGATTTTTTTGTTCCCTTTTGTTAATAAATGTCACACTACGGTTCAGCACTTGAATCTCTCTCTCTCTGCCCCGAGGAGCGTTCACAACAGAATGCTGCAGCCATAATTAGATTCAGCTGCTGTAGTGTGCATTGTTCCTTTTCACCTTTTTTCCTCTCACTCACCTGTCTGGCGGAGCTGCAATGTTTCCTGCAGGTGAAACAGACCGGAGGAGGAGGAAATGGAGTCGGGATGAGCTAGAGTATGTCTCCATGATCGAGGACATGGTGAACGAGGCTCGGAGCTGCTCATCCCGCAAGGATGAGAGGCTGTGCTGGGGTGGAGTCGCCAGCTTGATGGAGGTCAAACCCAGCGTGCGCTTCCATCCTCGGGTTATAAGTCTCTCCCTTCCTCCACTCCCACCGATGCCGTCTGCCTCCTTCTCGCCTGCCATGTCAGCTCCACGGCAGCAATGTCATCTCGCTCCGGGCCACCAGAGGAAACCTCCAGCCTCGTCAACAGACATTCCCCCTACGCCGAGCCAGACTAATCCTGCGGCATTTCCTCTTTCTTGTTTCTCTTCACCGGCTGTTTCACCAGCCTTCTCCTCCTCCTCTGCTGCTGCTCCTCCCATCTCGCTGACATATCCTCCTGCTGCTGAGAGGTCTTCCAGGGTTTCCCAGAGGTATACCCACCTCTGTGTTGTCAGAGGCAGCTCCTCCACAATTCACAGAGGGGCCCAGGGCAGCTGTAGCAGATAACATGGCACACCGGGATGAAAGACAAGCTTCATTTCATTCTTTGTTAATTTATGATGATATGTTTTGCCTGCTTCCCGGTAGGGAGGCTCAGGAAATGCAGTCCCCTGAGCTCTCCCCACCTGCTGCAGCAAATAATTTCTCACCTGTTCTCTCCGTGTCTCCCCCCTGTTATTTCTGAGTGTCTGTCAGCCCCGGAACTGGGCCGCCAGACGATGGAGGAGCCTGTGGCCCTGGAAGACCCTACTCCAGTGCCAGCGCGGAGCCGTACCCCAGCTGCAATGCCAGGTGAGCCACCAGCATGGTCGACTTCATCTGGGGAGACGTGGACTGCAACTACCATCATGCCTGCTGCGGAGGCCGCCGCAGCAGAGTGGGAAGTGGAGCTGGACATCCTAGAGACCGGGCCTGAGATGTCGTCGTCTGGATCAACGGAGTTCTGGACGGTGGTGGACCTCGAGCTAAGGCCAGTGTTTGCTTTTGTTTTCCTCTTTTCTGTCTTAGAGAGATCTTGCCTGGGTCTTGGCAAGGAGAGTCGGGTGCAGCCATCAGCTGCACCTCAGCTCACCTCGCCAGGCTCCACTGGTGCCAGTGACCCTGTATCTCTCCCCGTTTGTTTTGGGCCTTCTCTCAGGGTTGCCCGGGAAGATCCGACTTTGACAGATGTCTCCATGGGTCCAGGCTCGCCACCGGAGGAAGTCATGGGTCCGGCTTCCCCTGCTGAGGTTATCGCAGGTGCTCCGTCCCAGCCCAGGACCTCCGTGGGTGCAGCTTCTCTTCTGCCCGAGGCCGTCATGTGGGTCCCTCCTCAGATTGAGTCTCCATGGGTTCTGTGTCCCGGCCAGGGACCCTCATGGATGCTGCACCCCAGTATTAGCCCACGTGGGCGCTACCCCCCAGCCTGGGGTCCACAGAGGGTGCTGCAGTGCTCCAGCCCGGAGCCACAGAGGGTGCAACCATTCCTCCACCACCTGACACCGTCATGGTCTCCCCCCTCCGGGCCTGCTTCCCATCATTGGGCCTCCCCAGGGGGGAGCCATCTCCTGGGTCACCCCTCTGGTCGTGGTGGTTGAAAAACTCAGGCCGGCTGCCTGAGAGACTGAGCCGCTGGGTTGGGTGGCCTATGTTCTTCGGCAGGCCACCCGACTCATACCACCTGGCCATTTAGCTGGTCTGGGACTTCAGGTGGCCACCTGAAGAGTTGGGTTCTTTAGGCCTAGGGGGGCCCAGGGGCCCAGTGTAGCATGGGTGTGGGTCCTGAGTGGGCTCAAGACTTTAGTTCCCTCCTAAACCCGTTTCCCCCACCTCCCTCCTGGGGTAGTTTTTTGCTGTACTCTCTCTTTTGGGGGGAGGGGGGGTCCTTTTTTGGTGTTGCCTGGGGGTGTCTGGTGTCCACCCCTTGGGAGGGGGGGCTCTGTCATGAGTCTGAGCTCAATTATTCCTTCTGAGCTCAGACTCGATTTATTTCTGTATTTTGCTTATCTGTTATCATTATGTTGTCAGTTTTCTGTGGTTATATTGGGTTTTTGTTCCTTTTGAGCCCTCCTCTCTCAGACACTCCCACTGACTGTTCACAGCCTGCCTTCCTGCCACCTCAGCTGTGGACAGTTGGGTAATTAGCTCACCTGCCTGCTCAGTTCACGCCTGTGATTCATTTGTCTGGCCAAGTATTTAAGGACTTTCCACTTACTGTCTAACTTGGACTAGTTTGGACTACTCCTTCCTCCAGGGCGATCTCAGTTCTGGAGTGCCATCCCTGTAAGTTGCTTTGTTTGTATTTTTGTGTTTGAGCACTGTTTTGGATTTTTTTGTTCCCTTTTGTTAATAAATGTCACACTACAGTTCAGCACTTGAATCTGTCTCTCTCTGCCCCGAGGGGTGTTTATGACAAATTATGAGTTCCCTATTTATGCCTGTCTCCATTCAGTGTTCTTGGTGACGGCATCGCGTCTGTCTTGTGTATCATTCCCATGTCCAGGTCTATGCCATGTGAGTTTTTGCCATGCCATGTTATGTTATGCCACGTTTGCCAAGTTTTAGTTTTGTGTAGTTTAGTTGTGTTAATAAACCACTGTTTGCACCTTGCCTGCCTGCCCTTCTGAGTCCTCTTTTGCATCTTGGGCAGATCGTGACAGTATGCCCTCACCAAAACTGGACTCAGCAGGCAGGAGAAGGCTGGTGGCCAGAGGGGCTGATGTGGATGAACTATGGGCAGTGGAGATGATTGAGGGATTCACCTCAGATGCCTACTTTTCCCCCACGCTGTAAGAGGCTCTGTGCAGCTTCAATGCTGCGGCTGGGATTATGGAGGCATTCCCAAGTCTGTGGCACTACCCCGACCTGACGGAGCTGCTACAGTACGTCACAACCCTCCAGCAGATGTATTGAGCAATAGTAGGAGACTAACTGGCAGCACCGCAGACGAGGAAGCATTCCCAGGTTCCGACGTCTTCTCCACCTCACCATATTCCAGCTGTGCCAGCCTCATCCCTGTCTCCCAAGCAGCAGCCTGCGACTCCACGAGCTCCTTGGGAGATGTTCGCCACCGAGTGGGAACAATATCAGGTGTCTCGCTTGGCGGTCCCGGCTAGAAGAAAAGCTCCGGGAGACGTCCTCGCTCTTGGCGCCCCACCCCAGCTCCGGTTTGCCTCTCCCCAGTTCCGCCTGTCACCAAGGCTGCAGGGGCGGCTCCTCCGTGTTCCTCAGGGGGGGCCCACAACCGCTGAAGCCACAGAGAGGGAGGACACTGGGCCTGCTGCAGCAGACACCATCATGCCCCGGGAATTCAGGAAATGGTTTTTCATTCTCGATTACCAGAACATGAATTATCTTGCCTGGTTCCTGGTGG
Organism: Pholidichthys leucotaenia; assembly: GCA_020510985.1. Lineage (NCBI taxonomy): Eukaryota > Metazoa > Chordata > Actinopteri > Cichliformes > Pholidichthyidae > Pholidichthys > Pholidichthys leucotaenia. The sequence goes on along the minus strand of CM035845.1, from coordinate 34,479,516 downwards.
TGAGGCTCAGCTTTTGCAGTCCACTGAGTCCTCACCCCCTGCTGCAGATAATTTTTCCTCACTTGTTCCCTCCGTGTCTCCTCCTATCTCCCCTGAGTGTCCGCTGGTCCCAGCCCCACAGCCATGGTCCAGACGGGGGGAGAGCACTGCCAACAACCCGAAGCCTGCACAGATGATCGAGGGTCCCCTGGCTTCAGCTACGCATGATCCAGTGACAGTGGTGAGCCGACCTCCAGCTGCCACGCTGGACGAGTCACCTGCGTGGGCTGCTTCACCCAGGGGTTCTGGGACTGCAACTTCCATCATGCCTGCTGCGAGGGCCACTGCAGCAGAGCCGGAGTTGGACATCCAGAGGGCTGGGGTCGAGACGCCTCGGCCTGGATCGACGGGAGTCCTAGACGGCGGTGGAGCTTGAGCTCAGGCAAGTGCTCTTTTTTGTTTTCACTCCGTTTTGGAGAGATCTTGTCTGGCTCTTGGTGGGGAGGGACAGGTGCAGCCGTCAGCTGCACCTGAGCTCACCTCGCCGGGCTCCACTGCTGCCAGTGACCCTGACCCCGTGTCTATGTTCCCCCCTGACAGAGCTTTTTGCTAGGGTCACTGTGGAATGTCCAACTTTGCCAGAGGCCTCCGCGGGTGCTGCACCTCAGTCCGAGGCCTCCGCGAGTGCTGCGCCTCCATCCAAGGACCCGCTGATTGACTGCCTACTTAGCCCAGTTCTGTCATGGGTCAGTCATCTCTTTGTGGGTGCTATGCCCCAGTCCGGAGCTGCCGCCCGGTGCCACCACCCAGGAGGTCAGGGGGCCTTCAACTGCCACACCGGAGGTCGTGGGACCTTCACCATCCCCGCTGGAGGTCGTGGGACCTCCACCCGCCACACTGGAATTCCAGGAAGTTGGGAGATCGCCACCCGCCAATCCACCCTGCTCCCCGGTTTGGTGGCCTAGGGACAGTGGTAAGCCACCAGATCGGCCCTGGATTTCGGTCCAGGGATCGTTGGACTGGGGAAGGCCTCCTGACTTGCCGGGTGGGTCGGTCCAGTGGTCCACGGACTTGGGTAGACCACCCAACCTGTTTTGGTTTGTTTAATTTGGTGTCTTGGACTTTGTGTTTCCCCGGACTGTTGTTTTTGGACTCTGTGTGGGGAGGAGGACTTTGTTTCGGCCCGCCTGGCCTTGGACCCCCACCGCCCCCCCGGGGGGCTGCTTCTTTTATTTGTGTTTTTGGTTTTGGCGGTACTTTGGGGTGTGGTAAGGACTGTGCCCATGCTTTATGTTCATTTATGGGTTTGTTTTCATTGTATTGTTATGAGTTTGTTTATGATTTAATCCCTTGTTTATTGTTATCGTACCTTCCTCTGTCACCTGGTGTCTGTGTCTTATGTTTGTCCTTTTGTATTTTATTATATTTTTGTATGGTGCCCTGTATGTTCTGTTTACTTGTCTCCCTGTCTGTGAGTGTGTCATTGTGCTGCCCCTCCCATCCTGTGAGTCCACCTGTTGCCCTGATTACCTTCCCAGCTGTTCTGTGTTTTCCCCAATTATGAGTTCCCCATTCATGCCTGTCTCCATTCAGTGTTCTTGGTAAGGGCATCATGCCTCTCTTGTGTGTCGTTCCCATGTCCAGGTCTATGCCACGTTATGTTATGCGACATTTGCTAAGTTTTAGTTTTGTGTAGTTTAGCTGTGTTAATAAACCACTGTTTACACCTTGCCTGCCTGCCCTTCTGAGTCCTCTTTTGCACCGATTGTGACACATTCTGTGTACAGGTAGATCCCAATAAATTAGAATACCATTGAATAGTTAATTAATTTCAGTAATTCAAGTAAAAAAGTGAAACTTTTTATTATATAGATTTATTAGCGTTATACAGTATATGTCAAGCATTTCTTTTAATTTTGATGATTATGGTCTAAAGCTAATGAAAGCCCAAAATTCAGTTTCTCAAAAAATTAGAATATTACATAAGATCAATTTAAAAAAAAAAAGATTTTTAATAGAAATGTTGGCTTACTGAAATGTCCATTTACACACTCAATACGTAGTCGGAGCTTTTTTCATGAATTTACTGCATCAATGAGGCGTAGCATGGAGGTGATCAGCCTGTGGTACTGCTGAGGAGTTATGGAGGCCCAGGTTGCTTTGATAGTGGCCTTCAGCTCGTCTGCATTGTTAGGTCTGGTTAGTGATGGCCAGATGAGGCTTTCTGGAGGACTTGATGCCTTTCATCAAAATGGCTCACGTAGACGAGGCATCATGTGAAACTTAATTTTCTCTACTAGTCCATCTAGTGGGCGCAACGTGTACAACATGCAGATTTTTACAGGGGTGCTATTGGTTTGTGTATTTTTTCATTTCAATAAATACACGTCTTTTAAGAAATATCAATGATCATAAGGGAAAAAAAGAAATAAAACTGAGGTGACTACAATGAATGTGCTTATGCTACTTATCCATTTTTATTAAGAAATAACTTTTCAACGGTCTTATCCAACAGTCTTGCCCAGTACATTCATCTCTGTCCTTATTGTCATGCAGGGCACAATAGTGCCTCAGCATAATGTGTTATTGTTGTATCCAAGCTTTTTGAAACACAACAGATGCTTCACCTTGCAAATAAAAATAAATTATAAGAATAACCTCACTGGGACTTGAACCCCAGCTCTCCAGATGCTAGACAGATACTTTACTTCTAGGCTGCCATTAGGGACAGCCAGATAAGGCTTTCTTGAAGACTTGAGCCTTTCCATCAAAATGGTTCATATCGACAAAGCCTCATGTGAAACTTCATTTGCTCTACTAGGCCATGTAGTCGACAAAAAGTATACAGCATGCAGATTTTTACAAGGGCATTATTGGTTTAGTGTGTATTTTTTCAGTTTCAATAAATGTGCTATCTTTTAAGAACGATCAATGATCAGAAGGGAATAAAGAAATAAAACTTGGGTGACTACAGTGAATGCGCCTGTGTTACTTATAGATAGATAGATACTTTATTTCAAACAAAAAAGTATAACAAAAACAAAACAAATGACAAATGCAATAAAGTAACAGTATACACTGTTCGAAAGGGAGAAGGAAGAAGTGAACACTTATTAATTCCATCTCCTCTTTTCCATAAATACACCCATGTGAATTATATACAAATTACCACCTTTAAGACCCCAAGTAAACAATTTACTGTATTTTTTACAAATCAACATTAACACCCATCCATCCTAACATACATTGATGTCCATACATCAAAACCAGCCTCAAACAACACAGAGCTGTCCCACCCACCATTCCATAGTGTCCCATAATGTCCCAGAGTGAACATAATGAGTCTTACATATAAATACTACCCTTCTAACATATATCCTTTCAGCAAATAATGTTTATACCTCTTTTTGAATTGATTTCTGTTTGTACATAGTTTCAGTTCCGGCTCCAGACTGTTCCACAAATCCACCCCACAGACAGATATGCACATACTTTTCTTGGTTGTTCGTATCTTGGGTTTTGTAAAGTTTAAGTCTCCTCTCAAATTATGATCATTGTCTCTTTTTTTAAATATTTTTTGTATATTAGTTGGGAGTTGATTATTAATTGCCCTGTACATTACTTGTGCTGTCTTAAATTTAACTAAATCGATGAACTTTATGACATGTGACTTTAAAAACAACGAATTGGTATGGTCTCTATATCCTACATTGTTTATAGATAGATTAGTTTATTTGACAGGGACAGTGCAATAAACATAGACAATTAATCAATGACAATCAATCTGATGTGTTGCACATAGAGTGTATAGCTATTAGCTAATTTGCAACTCTTGTCCCTGGATGGGCTTTAGAAAAGAGAATCAAGTAAAGAAAAGAAAAGAAAAAAAATACACAATAACCACATACATCAATGCAAAAAGATTATAAATACACAATTATAAATATTACAAATACACAAATATAACAACCTGACTCACATTTGCCTATTTCAGGCCTCCCTCCCTTCGTCACTCACTATTAACAAACACATTCATTCCTTCCCTTCATTCACTCTCACCTTGTAGACAATCAATTCATACATGAGTACATTCTTGTTTATTTTTCAGCCAGTTTTTAACCTTTTTAGTGAATGTTTTAAAGTCCGTTATTATTTTAATTACATTTGGCATTGTGTTCCAGATGTGACTGTCCTTTATAGAGAAAGCTGTTTGTCCAAATGTGGTTCTGCGGTGGAATATTTTACAGTTATTGTTAACAGAACTCCTGGTGGCTCTGCTGCTGTCCTGTCTTTGGACGAAACCAGCAAGTGGCTCGGGTGCTGATTTATGGAAACATTTGAACGTTAATTTCAGAAAACAGAGGTCAATGAAACTCTCAAAACTCAATAGGTTGTATTTTTTTAAAACATTACAGTGATGCCACCTAATGGGCTTTTTGTCCAAGATTTTTAGGGTTTGATTATATAATGAACCTACATGTATATGTCTTATTGTGGAAGGGGCTGCTTGAGCCCAGACTGTCAAACAGTATGATATATGAGAAAAAACCATAGAATGCATATACAGTACAGCTGCTTCGTAAGGTATGTAATATCTAATTAATTTAAAGCAGTTCAGATTTTTTTTTACTGTTTTTGAAATTTTCTTTATATGAAGATTAAATTTGAGTTGAGGATCTAGTACAATGCCAAGGTATTTCAATTCTGTAGCTAAACTGATGTCATGATCATGTATATTAACTTTAAAACGTTGCAGGTTACATTTTTTGATTGAAAAGCACATTGAGACTGTTTTCTGAAGGTTCAGCAATAGATGGTTCTGGAGGAGCCACTCTTGGACATCAACCATACTTGTAGACAGTACATCTGCAGCCTGTGCTGGAGTCTTAGCGTGTAAATAACTGCATCATCTGCATAAAGTTGGCATGTTGCAGCTGAGCAGTGTAACGGCAAGTCATTAATAAAAATGCTGAAAAGTAAAGGACCAAGAATGGACCTTTGTGGGATACCCATGCGGTTGTTTAAAAATGAGGATTTATCCTGGTGAACTTTTACACACTGTTCTCTATTCTGGAGATAAGATGCAAACCATTCTAATGTATCTGGGGAGAAGTTAAAAGATACTATTTTGGATAAAAGCAAACTGTGGTTTACAGTATCGAAAGCCTTTTTGAGATCTAGAAAAACAGCTCCTACCACATTACCCCTGTCCAAGGACTGTTTGACGTTTTCAATAAGGCAACAATTTGCTGATTCTGTTGAGTATCCTGGTCTAAAACCAAATTGATGTGGATGAAGAAGTTGACTGTCTTGTAAGTAGTCTATCAGCTGTGTAGCTACAACTTTTTCAAGAACCTTAGACAGGACTGGTAAGATAGAGATTGGGCGGTAATTGCATATATCGTCTTTACTGCCTGATTTATGAACTGGTATGACGACAGCTTTTTTCCAGCCAGATGGAAATGTACTAGACCTAATGGAGAGATTAATGAGATGAGTCAGTGGTTTGATTAATATTTTGCTGTGCATTTTGAGAAAGGAGGTGCTCATATTGTAGATATCATTAGTTTTTGAGTTTGACAGTGTTTTAACAATACCAGCAATTAACTCCTCATTTACCTCATCGATGTGAAAAGAATCTGTTGGAAGTATGGAATTTGTGTTGTTGAGTACATTTGGCAGCACAAAAATTTTTGTTAAGTCTTCCACAGAGCCCACAAAGTATGAATTAAATTCATTTGCCAAAGTAGCCTTGTCACTGACGGTCTTGCCATTGATTCTAAGTTCCTTTACCCCCTTCTGATCGTTTTTTTTATTAGTTAAGTTATTTAAATGCCTCCATAGGGAACTGTTGTTACCCTTTGCATGATCTATCAGTTTATTGTAATAAGATACTTTTGATTTTCGCAGCTCTTGTACCACTTTATTTCTTAAACTTTTGTACACAAGGTGATCATTTTGTAGTTTAGAGGTTAATGATGTTTTCAATGCATAGTCTCGCCTCTTCATAAGTTTTCTTATTTCATTATTTAACCATGGTAGGCTAATCTTCTGTTGTCTACTTTTAATTTGCTTTGTAAATTTTTCTATAGACTTTGTGATTGTTGCAGTTATAAAATTACAACAATCATCTACTTCATATATTGACATGAGCTGCTTCCAATTTTGATTCTCTAAGTAATGTTCAAACTCCTCATTTTTTTGATTTGGGAATAATAAAATTTGATTTGTCAATATCGACTCCCCCAAAATACTGTAGTCGCTTTTTAGTAAGTTTTCTGACAGCAAGAACCATGTTATGATCTGAGAGACCAGTTACAAGATTATAGGTTCTGGTTATTCGTTCTGGTTTATTAGTAAATACCATGTCAATAAGTGTTCTGGATTGTTTGGTTATCCTGGTGGGTCCTTTGATCATTTGTTGGTAATTAAATTTAGTCATGAGGCTTTTCAGTTTCTGTTTGTCCTTTTTATCAGACCAGTTAATATTAAAGTCACCATGAATTATTGTTTCTCTGTTCTTCTCAAGTTGTTTAACCAGATCACTTAATTCATTATAAAAGGAGGACATTATGACGGTGGGTTGTACACTACTGCAATGTTGAAATTCATTACCGGAGAGAGACATACATTAACAGCTAAACATTCGAGTGAAGTATTCAAATCAACCAGTTGACATTTATATTTCTCTTTGATGTAAATTAAAACACCTCCTCCCCTCCCTACCTGCCTGTCTTTTCTAAAACACTGATAGCTCGCAATATCGATCATATTAGTGTCTATGTTCCTGTGTAGCCAGCTTTCTGAGAGACAAAGGTAGTCCAGATTTGAGTCCAACAGCAACACCGAAATCTCATCTCTTTTGGGGATTATGCTCCGTATGTTTAAATGTCCGCCGAGGATCCCCTTTGGTTTAGCCTTTGTGTCCCAAAGAACTCGTGCATGATTAACAGTTTGGAAAAATAAATGTTGTTTTTGCTTTTGTACAGCTCGGTTTTGTGCTAACCCAGTGGTCTGCTGTTTAATAGTGGCAGGTCCAGGGTTAAGGTGAATATCTCCTGCCAGAAGTAGCAGTACTAACAGTACTTTAACTGTATACCCTCTGCCATATTGTGATTTTTGCTTAACAGCCATGTTTGCCTTATTTTGGAAGCTTTTTCTCAGGGCTTTTAAAGACCACATAGAGTACAGGGTGAGATGTCCATGCCCAAATCCATATAAATAAAACTTTTTAACTTCACCTTTAGTTGAGTTTGCCGGAAAATCCTTCTTGTTGCAGGTCCAGACACACAAAGATAAAACGAAGAGGAAGTAGATAAGCAGAGAAGGCTTAGAAGTGGTGCCCATCAGCCCACTTTTTAATCCGGTGGCAGCCATCTTCAGTCTTTCTTGGAAAGAAAAAGAAAAAGAAAAATCTGTGGATAGTAAAATAAATTCTGCTTATGTCGCCAGTATCCGATCCGATCGTCCTCGAATCCAGCTGGGCCTCAGCTAGCCAACTAGCCCCTTCCGCTGCTGGTCCCGCTGCTCATGGCTGCCGTAACCGAGCTCCTGTCCCGCTCCTCCAACCGAGTCTCGTCGCACACCGCCGCTGCCACCGAGCTCCGCTGGGGTCACGGTAAGTCCTCCGCTGAGCACCGCCGCCTACCGCCGTCTGCCTGGGTGAAATCTCTGCTGAGCCCCGTCAACAAATAGCCGCCTGCCTGGTAGTATCTCCGCTGGGCCTCGCAACTGGGCTCCGATTCAGGCTGGTGTTAGGTGGAATGACTGGCGCCAGCATTAAGCTAACTAGCGTTAGCTTAGCAATCGCTTCGGGTAGGGCGCATCAGTGAATCACAAAGAAACGTTGGAAACGCTGGTCAGTTTACTCACAGTGGCCGGAGAAAGGCGATCAAAGGGGTAATCCAACGGAGGTAGAAATTCAGCCCGTGCGTGTCCGTCACGAGCGCCGATCGCTGTAGGTTAGTTATTTAGAGACTGGCGCCAGCATTAAGCTAACTAGCGTTAGCTTAGCAATCGCTTCGGGTAGGGCGCATCAGTGAACCACAAAGAAACGCTGGAAACGCTGGTCAGTTTACACACAGTGGCCGGAGAAAGGCGATTAAAGGGGCAATCCAACGGAGGTGGAAATTCAGCCCGTGCGTGTCCGTCACGAGCGCCGATCGCTGTAGGTTAGTTATTTTTAATGGCAAAATCAGTGACTTTGTCTCAGCACTGAAAAAGTGTGACCATCCCGGTCGCCATCTTGGATCATCCAAGAAGTCTTCAAGGGAGTCGAGAAGTCCAGAGAGAAGGCGTCAAGGAGCATTTAAGGGAGAAGTCTTCCAGGAGCGACCAAGTGTAGAGAACTGGAGGTTTTGTGGAAGTGCATTATCAAGGGGTAGGAGGAAACGTGGGCAGGAGCGGAGAAAGGACGGAGGAAGCACAGGTGTGGGGATTTACAGCGGCAGCACAGGACCGAAGATGCCGGGAGAGTGACCAGCTGACGGGGATGTCGTTGTGTTGGATGAAAGGCGAAAACACAGCTAAGTAAAGGAACGTGCTCACTGTCTGTGTGTGTGGTGAATGTATATTAGCCCCGGTGCGTTCACGGGAGGCTAAGTTGTGCTGCGCTGTGTGCTGCAGGTTTCCCCCGGACCTATTATCCTTATAGCTCTTTTTTGTTATGTGCATATTGACTGTAGGTTGGTCTTGTAGGTGTTTCCCCAGACTTCTACACAATAGTTAAGATAAGGTAAAAACAGTGAATTGTACAATAACACCAATAATTTATAGTCCAAGATGTGTCTTGTCTTCCCCAGTATGCCTATACATTTTGCTAACTTGGCCTGGATGTGATTGATGTGAGGTTTCCAGCAGATTTTATTGTCTAGCATCACCCCCAGAAACTTATTTTCCTGTACTGTTTCTATTCTGGTATCATCTATCGTTACCATTATTTCATGATTTATTTTATAATTTCCAAACAACATAATCTTTGGTTTTTTTAGATTTAGAGATAATTTATTTTTGTTGAACCACTGCGTTAACTTTTTCATTTCAGTTGTGACCACCTCTAAAACCTGCTGCAAATTCTCACCAGTGCAAAGGATATTTGTGTCATCCACAAACAAAATAAATTTCAGAATTTTTGATACTTGGCATATGTCATTTATAAACAAAATAAAGAGTTTGGGTCCCAAAACTGACCCCTGGGGCACACCACAAGTGATGTCCATGAAGGGTGATTTGTGCTCACCAATTTGTACAAATTGTTGTCTGTTACTTAAATAACTTTCCACCCAACTCAGTCCTACCCCTCTTATCCCATACCTTTCCAGTTTCCTTAGTAGTATTCTGTGGTCAATGGTGTCAAAAGCTTTCTTTAAATCTACAAATACTCCTACAGCAACCTTTTTTTTTTTTATCTATACAACTAGTAATTTCTTCTATAAGTTCGATCAGTGCCAAAGATGTAGATTTATCTGCTCTAAAACCATACTGGCTATCTGTAAGGAGGTTGTGTTTTTCAATGAAATCATCCAGTCTCTTAGTGAAGATTTTTTCAAGTATTTTGGAGAATTGTGAGAGTAAAGAGACTGGCCTGTAATTTGTGAAACGATGACTGTCTCCTGTTTTGTATAGAGGCATTACTTTTGCTATTTTCATTTTGTCTGGAAATGTACCAGTTTGAAATGACAGGTTACAGATGTGGGTGAGTGGCTTAACAATTCCTTCAATTACTTTTTTCACTATTGTCATGTCAATTTCATTCCAGTCCGTTGATTTTTTGTTCTTAAATTTACTCACAGTCTCGATAATTTCCTTTTCAGTAACTGCACCCAAAAAGATTGTATTTGGATTTCTATCTTCTATTTCATTTACAGAACCACTGTTGTTTGTTTCTGGTGTCACTATTGATTTTGCTAATTCAGGACCAACGTTTACAAAAAATTTATTGAAACCACTGACCACATCTTCCATATTATTTATCAAATTGCCATTTTCAATAAAATATTCTGGATAATTAGCATTCTTAGGTCGATTACTAATAATCCCATTGAGTACTTGCCATATCTTAAGTTATTTTTGTTATCCTCTAATATTCTGTTGTAATATTCTTTCTTACAGGTCCTCATTATATTAGTAAGCTTATTTTTATATTTATATTTGATCTCAGCTTCCACCATTCTGCATTTAATGAATTGTTTATATAATGTATTCTTCTTTTTACATGCATTTATTAACCCCTTGGTGACCAAAGGAATATTTTTTTTTGTTGTCTGTCATTGTATTGTTTTATAGGACAGTTTTTATTGTACAATGAAATACTTGTAAAAAATTATCCTATGCTTTATTTATGTCATTTTCATCATAAACTATCTTCCAATCTTGTATTAATAATTCCTTTGTCAGTAAATACATTGATTCTTCGGTTCTTATTCTTTTATATTTAATATTTTTGGTATACTTTTTCTTCCTATAATCACATTGATAGACAACAAAAATCGGCAGGTGGTCACTGATATCATTCAATAAAAGTCCACTCCTGATATTATTTTCCATAATGTTTGTGAATATGTTATCTATTAGTGTGGCACTGTGTGACGTGATTCTGCTAGGTCCGGTAATTGTTGGATGTAAGCCCATACTGTACATTGTGTTGATAAATTCTTCTGTCAAACTATGTTGTTTTGAGTTCATCAGATCTATATTGAAATCTCCACAGATGAACATAACTTTATGAGTTACTTGGTGTGCTTGTACTACGTATCCATTTTTATTAAGAAATAATAAATTTTCAACAGTCTTATACTGTCTTTCCCAGTATATTCAACTCTGGCCTTATTCTCATGCAGGGTGCAATGGCAATAGTGCCCCAGCATAATGATGGTAATAATGATCCAAGCTCTTTGAAACACAACAGACACTTCACCTTGCAAATAAAAATAAAATTACAAGAACAACCCAGCTGGGACTCAAACCCAGGCCTCTCACTTGTAGAGCACATGCTTTACCGCTAAGCCATCACCTCAGTTACAATAAATATCCACTATTTGTGGAAAATACATCAATGGGAGAAATACACTCAAAATGTTCCCAAACGGGAGAAGTCCAGGGTTTTGGTGCTGCCTCCATCTGAAAATTGGCTGTGACAAATCCCTTACACAGTCAAACATCGACAACACAAAATGTGAGGGATGGGGATTTCCATTGTGTATCACTGCTCACTTTATTTCATGTTGTGTGCAAAATCATGAATTGTTTTCTGACGTCATCACATATGTCAGCAATACACGCCTTGAAACGCGCTTCGCCAAATATTTCCTGGATAAACTCGGAGCACCCTCGAAGCTCCGGAGCCTGCCATCCCATCACTCGGTCTGGTGTCTCTCATCTTCTTGACAATACCTCATAGATTCTGTATGTATGCATTCAGCCTGTGGTACTGTTGAGGCGTTATGAAGGCCCAGGCTGCTTTGATAGCAGCCTTCAGCTCGTCTGCATTGTTGGGTCTGGTGTCTCATCTTCCTCTTGACAATACTCCACAGATTCTGTATGGGGTTTAGGATAGGTGAGTTTGCTGAACAATCAAGCACAGTGATACCATGGTCATTAAACCAGGTTTTGGTACTTTTGGCAGTGTGGGCAGGTTCCCAGTCCTGCTGGAAAATGAAATCAGCATCTCCATAAAGCTTGTCAGTAGAGGGAAGCATGAAGTGTTATGGAATTTACTGGTAGACGCCGTTGCTGACCTTGGACTTAATGCAAAACAGTTGACCATCACCAGCAGATGACATGGGTCCTCAAAGCATCAGTGACTGGAAACTTCACACTGGACTTCAAGCAACTTGGATTCTCTGCCTTTCCACTCTTCCTCCAGACTCTGGGACTGTGATATCCTGATGACAGGACCTGGTACCTGATTTGATGAAACATTTCTTCTGCTGGCGTTGGTCCACTGTGTTTTATCAAGTCTGAAATCAGTGCAGCAATCTACCAGGAAATTTTAGAGCACTTCATGCTTCCCTCTGCTGACAAGCTTTACAGAGAAGCTGATTTCATTTTCCAGCAGGACTTCACACCTACCCACACTGCTAAAAGTATAAATACCTGGTTTAATGACCATGGTATCACTGTGCTTGACTGGCCAGCAATCTCTCCTGACCTAAACCCCATAGAGAATCTGTGGAGTATTGTCAAGAGGAAGATGAGACACCAGACCCAACAATGCAGACGAGCTGAAGGCTGCTATCAAAGCAACCTGGGCCTTCATAACACCTCAACAGTACCACAGGCTGAATGCATCCATGCCACACCACTGTGATGCAGTAATTCATGCAAAAGGAGCCCTGACTACGTATTGAGTGTGTACATGGACATACTTTTCAGTAAGCAAAGACTTCTATTAAAAATCCATTTTTTTAAACTGACATGCAATATAATTTTTTGAGAAACTGAATTTGAGGTTTTCATGAGCTGTAAGCCATAATCATCAAACTTAAAAGAAAAACGCTTGAAATACATCACTCTGTGTATATTTAACTTATACAGTAATGATTTCCACTTTTTGAATTACTGAATTAAATGAACTTTTCCATGATATTCTAATTTACTGAGATGCCCCAGTACATTTCAGAACTGTGATCACAGCCTTTTTTTTTTTTTTTAACTTTATTCAACTGTTAGGCATAGCCAGCTGAATACTATGTTTGCTCAGTCAAACGGTGCTATGGGTGGGCTAATGAGCCACAGCAAACAGGAGATGCAGAGAGGTAATTGCCTTGAAGCCTGGAAGAGTCGTTATCAAATTATTATCTGACATTGGTGAAAAATGATAACATGATAATTGGAAAAAAAATGCTAGATACTGGAGTCAATTTTCAGCCTATCCCTGGCTTACAACAGCCTAAAGGAGGCATATGAACAGAGGGTGATGATGACACGCCTCTTACCAGGTTCTCAGAACTGTGCAGCTCGTGTGTGGTTGAGGCACAGCGCGTGATGAGGGACTTGAACATGCAGCCCACCACCACCGCCTCCATATTCTGGGCCACGGACTTGTTGTCCCCTGTGGTGAAGTTGTTCCCAAAGCCCGCCTTGTCTGGAAGAAGGCAGCAGAGAGCGTGGATGACACAGGGGAGGAGACCATTCCTGACCACCTTGAGTATTAAACAGTGCACCCATACAACAGGGAGAGAAGGGAAAAGGGGCAAAGGAAATTGGTTTATAAAGCAATGTGGGGGAGCAAAACTGAGTAGGGAGTAATACATGCAAGTGACTAAGGCCTGCTTTAATAACAAACAATGGAGCCTTATTCCCTTGGTCCAGTTAGATGAAACTTACTGTGTATGCAAAAAAAAAAAAAAAAAAAAAAAGAAAAATATGAGCCAGATTCCACTGTAAATTTTCAGAGTTGCAGGCGAGTTTGTCACTTTCCGGACAGAGTGAGGGGTGCAGCAATGGAAGCAGTGCCTAGGGAAGGGTCTGACCAGGTCAATGTGTTCATCTTATTGCTGTTATTGATTATTATTGATCATGTGTATCTACCGATGTTTCTTTTTTTCGCCCTCCTGGACCTCTCACCTGCACTGCCGTACTCTGCAAGAGAAAAGAGGCGGGGCACAAGTTGATTGACATCAGGCCAGCACACACATGAAAGGACACGGCACCCCACCTCTTCAGAGAGGTGAACGCAGTACGCACACGCGCTCACGCACTCAAATGACACACAAACACACACCAGAAACCAAAACGAGGTGCCCTGTTCACTTTCAGAAATAAAACACTCATCAGTTCAGTAACTTGCCAATTGAACAGTATTTAATGGGACATTTTAGATGTAGATGCATGTACACAATACTCTCAGTGCAAAACTGAATTGGTATGTACAATGTGTCTCAAAGCTCAGCAATAAGTCACTGATTGAGCAGGAATGTAATGGGCAAAGCTTTGGATTGGCAAGTGTACAGAATGGATGAGTGAGTAAGGAAGGATTCAGCTCAGTGATGTGGATGGAGGAAAAAGAAAGAAGATGGAGGCAGGAGGACGACAAAAAAGGGACACGGACGAGCAGAGACAAGTGGAAGGAGAAAGGGAAAAACGGATATATACAGAGATAGTGCTGGAATGCAGTCAGAACGCAGGGTGAGACAGCTGTAGTCCAATTCAGCTTTGTCAAACCACTCTAGAATGTCAGTCTAAACACTATACGCTCTGATTTAAGGCAACATCCAGATTAAACTTTTGAGTCTAATATGTTGCTTTAAAAACAAAAACATAAAAAAAATGCTTAAGTGTAATAATGTGCCCAGTAATGTTAAAACCATTAGCCAGTCTATCATTGAAAATACAGTAACTACATCCTGACTTTTTATAAGTCAATTAATCTCTGTCAAATTCAAATCTGATTTTTAACCTGGAAGACAGAGGGGCATTGGCTTGAAATAATCTGACACAGTGCTGTGAAAAAGTATGTGCCCCTTCCTGATTTCTTACATTTGTGCATATTTGTCACAATTACATGTTTCAGATCATCAAACAAATTTTAATATTAGACAAATATATACAAAATGCAGTTTTTAAATGACAATTTCATTTATTAAGGAAAAAAAGCTATCCAAAGCTACCTGGCCCCATGTGAAAAAGTAATTGCCCTTCTTGGTACATCATGAATTAACTGTGATAAACACATTTTTTTTTTCGAAAGCTGAGTCCAATTTCACTAGCCACATCCAGGCTTGATTACTGCCAGACCTGTTGAATTAAGAAATCATTTAAACAGAACCTGTCTGACAAGGTGAAGTAGGTTAAAAGGTCTCAAAAAACAACACATCATGCTGCGATTTAAAGAAATTCAAGAACAGATGAGAAACAAAACCCCAGAAGAACATCTAAAGAACTGCAGGCCTCACTTGCCTCAGTTTGGACACTGGTCCAGGATTCAACAATAAGAAAGAGACTGAGCAAAAATGGCGTTCATGGGAGAGTTCAAATGTGAAAACCACTGCTGACCACAAAGAACACAAAGGCTCATCTCACATTTGCCAAATGATCCCCAAGACTTTTGGGAAAAATGTTCTGTGGAATGACGAGACAAAAGTTGAACTTTCTGGAAGGTGTTTGTCTCGTTATACCCCCTTTACACAAGGGTGGAGATCATTGAGAGATCTGGCCAGTGATCTCCACAGTTTCCTCAAACTTTTTACTCAGGCACACAAGGATCTGCCAAATGATCCCAAAGGTCAAAAATTGGCCCAAAATTGGCCCAATCGTAATTACTTTTTCCACATAGGACCAAGTAGATTTGGATAGCTTTTTTTCCCCTTAATAAATGAAATCATCAACTGCATTTTGTATTTATTTCGGTTATCTTTGTCTAATATTAACATTTGTTTGATGATTTATTATATAAGTTAAATAAGTTTGATTATTTATTATATAAGTTATTGGATGGTGGCGGTGCGCATGGACGCAGCGGCCCCTCTTGGCATCAGCGAGTGTGAAAGTTTTGAGTGTTTTCCCAGACGTACATTCTGTAAAACTTACAACCGTGAGACCTTATTAAACATCAAGGTACTGCACGCCACAAGAATCGCAGCGCTCAGTTGTGATTTGGACATTCTACGCCAGTATGGAATTCTGGCGGAGTCCCCGCTGGAAGCTACCCGAGAGAGGAGGAAGCACAGACGGTGTGAACGCAAGCAAAAGCGTGGAAAAAGGGCTGGGATCCATGCTAGGCTAAAGGCTAACCCCTCCAGACCAGCAGTACCATCGCTCCTTCTCTCCAATGTCTGCTCCCTCGACAACAAGCTGGACGAGCTGCGTCTGCTGAGAGAAACCTGGAGAGAGTGGAGGGACTGCTGTGTGTTTGCGTTCACGGAGACATGGCTCCACGACAACATCCCTGACGAGGCCATTCAACTAGAAGGTACAGCAGTGTTCCGAGCTGATAGAGAAACGGCGAGCTCCAGTAAGAGCCGGGGGGGGGGGGGGCTATGCATCTATGTTAACAAGAACTGGTGCGTTAACGCCACATTAGTATCTAGGCACTGCTGTCCGTTGGCGGAGTTCCTTATCGTAAATTGTCGGCCATATTATCTGCCGAGGGAATTCAGCAACGTGTTTGTAGCGGCTGTTTACTTAGCACCGAGCACTAACGCTAACGCTAATGCTAAGAAGGCACTCGGGGAACTGCACGATGCTATTAGTGAAATCCAAACTTCACATCCGGACAGTTTTGTGGTGGTTGCGGGGGATTTTAACCACACCTGCTTAAAGACTGTGCTCCCCAAGTTTAAACAATGTGTAGACTTTAAGACCAGAGGAGAGAATATGTTGGATTTAGTGTACACAAACACAGATGCATATAAGGCTATACCCCGCCCCCACCTTGGCCTTTCTGACCACATATCCGTGATGCTGTTGCCTGCCTACAAACCTTTATTGAAGCGCAGCAGGCCAGCAGTGAAACAAATCAGGATTTGGCCAGAGAGTGCAAACTCTGCACTGAAAGACTGTTTTCTGCACACAGACTGGGAGGTCTTCAAAATAGCAGCCTTCCAGGAAGACAAGACAGATGTGGAGGAGTATGCTGAAACGGTCACCAGCTACATTGCAAAGTGCACAGAGGATGTCACTACAGTGAAGACCATCACTATGCGGGGAAACCACAAGCCCTGGATGACTGCAGAGGTGCGCTCGCTGCTTTCAGCCAGAGATGCAGCCTTCAGAGCGAAGGACAGGATCACCCTCCGCTCAGCTAGGTCTGCGCTCTCAAAGGGAATTAAGGCGGAGAAGCGCGCCTATGCGGAGAAAATCCAGGGACACCTCTGTGACACTAGGAACGCCAAGCAGATGTGGCAGGGAGTTCGGACACTGACGGGCTATAAGTCTAGGCAGGGGGTCGATGATGATGATGCTTCGCTTCCAGACAGGCTCAACGACTTCTTTGCACGTTTTGAAGCATCAAACCCGACAATCAGAGGGAGGGCTGGCCCATCCCCACCATCGGTCGGACCAGCTTTTACCATCAACACAGTGGACACACGGAGGACCCTAACCAGAGTCAACCCACGTAAAGCTGCAGGTCCGGACAACATCCCGGGACGTGTGCTCCGAGACTGCGTGAGCAAGTTGGCAGATGTCCTGATTGATATTTGTAACATCCCCCTGAGTCAGGCCATCATTCCCAGATGCTTCAAGACCTCTATCATTGTACCGGTGGCAAAGAAACCAGTTGTGTCCTGTTTGAATGACTATCGTCCTGTTGCACTGACACCAATTGTGATGAAGTGTTTTGAACGGCTTGTCAAACCACACATTACAGCCTGCCTCCCTGCATCACACAACCCGTTCCAGTTTGCATATCATTCAAACCGCTCCACGGAGGATGCTATAGTCACCACCCTGCACTCTGTCATCACCAACCTGGATCAGAAAGACACCTACGCCAGACTCCTGTACATTGATTCCAGTTCAGCATTCAACACCATTATTCCCCAGAGACTGATGGAGAAATTACTCCTTCTTGGTCTGAACACCGCCACATGTCTCTGGATCCTGGATTTCCTGACTGAGAGACCTCAGTCTGTCCAGGTTGGAAACAACATCTCCAACTCTTGTCACGCTGAGCACCGGATCCCCTCAAGGCTGTGTACTCAGTCCACTGTTGTTTACACTTCTAACACATGACTGTGTATCTAGACACGAGGGGAACCAGATTATTAAGTTTGCAGACGACACCACGGTGGTGGGACTTATTCAGAGGGATGAGGAATCAATGTACAGGGAAGAAGTGAGAAACCTGGAGGGCTGGTGCAGGGAGAACAATTTGGTGCTCAACGTGGACAAAACGAAGGAGATGATTATCGACTTCCGGCGGTCACAGCCTGAACACGTCCCCCTCAGCATCGGCGGCCGTTTAGTGGAGAGAGTGGAGAACATCAAGTTCCTCGGAGTGCAGATCTCGCAGGACCTGACCTGGAGCAAGAATTCCTTGGGGATCAGGAAGCGGGCTCAGCAGAGGCTGCGCTTCTTGAGGAAACTCAAACAGGCCTCTCTCCCCATCTGCATCCTCAGGACCTTCTACAGAGGTGTGGTGGAGAGTGTTCTGACGTACTGCATTGCTACATGGTACTCCAGCTGCAGTATGTCAGACAAAAAAGCCCTGCAGAGGATAGTCAAGGGAGCTGAGAGGGTAATTGGAGTCTCCCTCCCCTCTGTCCAAGAACTTTTTCAGAACCGTTGTAGGAGCAGGGCACTGAACATTGTCAAGGACCGTTCTCACCCTCTGCATAAACACTTTGAACTTCTGCCATCTGGCAAACGATTCCGGAGCATCAGAGGCAGAACCACCAGACTGATCAACAGCTTCCTTCCACAAGCTGTTAGGATGCTGAACAGTTGACCCGGAATCTCTCATATTCACTACTGCACCTATGGACATTATGTGCATTATTTGTATATTATAGTTACTTAGTTTTTTCAAGTATGTTTCAGGGATGTGTGAACGGATGGGGGGGTGAAGATATGTGTGAGTGTGTCTTAAATCATGTTCTTCTACTTATATGGATGCCGAGAGAAACGCAATTTCATCTTGCCTGCACTACAGTTGTATGTACAGCAATATGACAATAAAGGTTGATTTGATTTGATTTGATTTTTGATTTGATGATCTGAAACAATTAAGTGTGACAGTTATGCAAAAAAAAATATAAGAAATCAGGAAGGGGTCAAATACTTTTTCACAGCACTGTATATGTCACATTCCCCACCTTCATACCAGTGAATATATAATGCCTGACTAATCCACCAGCCAGTGTTGAACATAGGCCCCGTTTACACCTTGCATAGGAATGCATTGTTTTGTGGTAAGACAGCAATCTGACAGAGCCAGTCCACGTACAGTACATATACACTTGGTACTGACATGCATCTCCAAAGATAGGACTGCTGTCCAGTCATGTTTGTTTCAGTAGTCCACCGAGTCAATGTAATTGACTGTTGGTAATTTAAAAAAATGCCACTGCACAGAGCCAACACAGAAGAGGAGCAGAATTAAGCTGTCGTCTCCGCTCAGTTAACTTTCTTTCATTATTCATTGCTGCTTAAGGTACGATCACTGCTTTTCGGGGTATGTTTTTATATACATTTTCTATACATTTGAATAAGTCAAAAAAGAAAGGTCTGAGTGGCTGCGTGGAGAATAATGCATTGAACTGATTTATGGGTAAAAGTATCTAAATCCTTCTGTCTGACTGACAGGACCCCAAATAATCACAATTTTTAAGGTACAATAACTATTCTCAGGGGCTGCTAACGACTACTTTTTATTAGCAAGTCTGCATATCTTAAAACAAATATGTTACCAGAATTCGATACTGAAATGCAGTTTAACTGTAAATACACAATGTTTAAAGGTAAAAAAAGGTGGGGTTGGTTCTGAGCATCTGAGTCTAGGCCAGTCATAAAACAGCAAAACAGCTACATATCCTCAATATGTTGTAAAAGTGAAAAGTGAAGGTCTGCACTGCTGGAGCCAGAGGAGTAAAAGTGAATTTACAACCTAAAAACACCTTTTATATATGTTCTAAAACTATATGGCAGGGGTCACCAACTGGCGGATCCGGACCTCGAGAGTCCTCCGTCTGGACTTCGAAGCTTTTTAATATAATTTTGGGAAAAACTATAGTTTTGTTTTAACAGAACAAAAACGCAAAATTCAAGTGCTGTATTAGCGGCGGCCACCCGGACAATTTATGGTGTGGGACCTTGGACGTTCTCCGTGGGATACAGAGGGTGGACAGCCACGCTTCCTTCCCGGTGTAACCCGCGGAATGAAACGCTGCTGTGAAATTGTGTCCACTGCCACTCTGGCTGCCTGCGATGGTACGGGTCCACCCGGCGGTTTGATGACGGAAGGTCCCGCGCTCCTCCACACCTTCCTGGGACAGCATCCCCATTGGGCTGCGTGACGTTGTTTATGGAGGTAATTTCTGCGACCCTCTGATATCATGTCAAAACAATAATTTGCTCTGTGTGTTACTGAACATGAAAAGTTCCACACATCCACCTCCTCTCTCCCTGTGACAGTGTTACCCAGACAGACCCAGACCAGGTTAAAAAGATAAAAACATTGTTGACATAAAAAAACCTCCAAAGGAATTCTGTAGTGTGGAAT
The DNA here is from genome assembly GCA_020510985.1 of Pholidichthys leucotaenia. Lineage (NCBI taxonomy): Eukaryota > Metazoa > Chordata > Actinopteri > Cichliformes > Pholidichthyidae > Pholidichthys > Pholidichthys leucotaenia. The sequence continues at coordinate 34,459,376 of CM035845.1, read as the reverse complement.
TAATTATATTTTCTGTCCCTTTTTTAGGCTTACAGGTTGAAACTTTTTAATACTGAAAATATAGTATAGAGGCGGACTTTTGTGAGATTAAGTTTTGTAAATATTAAATCTTTTTAAATGTAATTTAGTTTGTGTTCTCCTGTAAAACTTTCCATTTTTAGGATTTAAGTTGTAGATTTTAGAATTTTAGAGCTATTTACTTGGCGTCAAAACACATTTAATGTTCCCCTGTATTATTATGATGAAAATGTTACATTTTATTTGAAATTGAGCAAAGAATTTATTTGATTTTTTTTTGTTTAAAAATACAGAACTAAAAGCAGCTAAAACATCTGCTTAATAAAATGTGTGAAAGCAAATGATATTGTCCTGCTGGGGACAGCTGAAAGAATAGCCATGAAAAGTGACAGTTCTTAAAAGCACGTTTTCAGATAAATTTGTCCATGTGACTTGTCACATTTCCCTTCCATTTCTTTTATTAAAAGATGTTTGGAGTAAATTCATGGTTTACTGCAAACACGGCTTTAAAAGCACCAAGCTGTCACACAGTGAGAGGAAAAAAAATCCTGAAAAAAAAAAAAAATTCATCGAGGATCATTTTCGAATCAAATCAGAGACCCTGAATCCTAACTGTATCGTGAGGTGCCTAAAGATCCCCAGACCTAATTCAGACCTCAGCTGGGGAGCAGGACTGACTTATTGGACCTCTTGCACTTTTACTTGGTGACCCCTGCTATATGGGGTGTGGGCCTCTGGTTACAGTTGTTCTATTTATTTCTGAGAAGGAAATGCATTTACATCTGTTAAATGTGGTAAAGTCAAGTCAAAGGTTATTTATATAGCACATTTAAAAACAACCTCAGATGACCAAAATGCAGAAAAAACTATTAAAAAAAACCCCAAAACCATACAGTTAACCATTGAACAAGCTAAAATAATAAAATACAACCATATAAAATATAGAATTAATACGATAATTAAAAACGGTGCTAAAAATCTGAATAAAAAAACAAATAAAGTAATCTAAGCATGCATCCCTGATCGCACTTGACAATGGTCTGGAAGACTGAATATAAATCTGTCCCAATTGCATTTGAAGAGAGTTTACACCTGTACTTGGCCATGTCTGACAGAAATGCACACACCCCACTAATGCCAGGTGTAAATGAGGCCATAGGGACCAGAAGTAGCAGATTCCTACTGCCTAAAACCCGGAAGTGTGTGTGTGTGCGTGTGTGTGTCTGGATCCCACTCACACACACAAACACGCTGTACACAGTACTTACTGTCAGTGATGGGCTCCATGCAGAAGCCCAGCAGTGCATGCAGGAAGTCCACAATGTTATTCAGCGAATCTTTGTTGACGTACTCGCGCATAGTCTGGCGAAACTGCAGCTTGTCCAACTTATACAGGTTGGTCAGGCAGTTCTGGGCCTAGACAGGAAAACAAAGATTTGTGTGTGTATATATATATATATATTTATATATATTTGGAGCAAAAAGTCTGAAAAACTTGGTGATTCAAAGTGTATTCACAAAATGAATGTTTTAGGAAACTGGCCTGCTTTTTAAAAATAGAACAGAGTGGATTTCCTTGCAGGGTGTGATATTTTTATCATGATATTTTTACTGATTCCCGTGGCGCAGCAGTTGAGTGCTAATTTCTCCATTTCTGTCAGGACCACAGCAGTTAAAAGAAAACTTATTTCCACTGGATAATGGGGACTGACACAGAGATCAGCTGTTCTGCAGAAATGTGACAGAAGTTTCTACACGACCTCAATGTTTTATGTGACGTATTACAAGCAGCGCAGACGGCACCGTGTTTACTGTATTCACTGTGAGCATCATGTTCTACGATTTCTCCAGTGCTTTCAGTGCCTGGACTGATGCAGGACTTTGTGCGGCGGTGGTGGACTCCTGCAGGTGTACAAACTCGCCCACAGCACCAGTAAACATCCAGGGAAGGGACACTGAGATGGTGACAGCTTACATGTTCCCGAATGTTCACCTGAACAATAAACTGAACTTCTCACACACTTTAAAGAAGGAGCAGAGCAGGCTGTTCCTTCTGAAGAGACTCGGGTCTTTTGGAGTGCAGGGAGTACTGCTGTGAATACTACTTTACTTACTTTTTAAAGTGTAGAAAACATGTTTTAACTTCTTGCACTATGTATACACTGTTTTTGCTGTCGTTTGTGCTACTCTCACTTCACTGTTGCAATATTGTAAATTTCCCCATTGTAGGACTAATAAAGTCTTATCTTATCTTCATTTAACATTTTGAATGCTGTAGGACTGTCCTGAATACCAGAGTGTGGGCTCACAATATCAATGAGCAATCCAGAGCAAACCTCTGTAGTCTTTTTTTTTTATCCTTCAGTGGATTGCATCAGCATCAATGTTGTTCAGAAATGTGACTTTTCTTTTAAATGCAAAAGGGTTTCATGCACATTTTTTTTTCCACAATATCTTTATTGAACCTTTTTTTTTTCTTAACAAACATGATACAAACAATCAAACACCAACACTAAAGTACTACAAAAAAAAAAATGCACTAAAAACACCAACAACCACCAACAAAATCAAGTCTTCAACAATGCTCCTCTGTTTAGTCTAGACAATCCAATACATAAGTATACATATTATGTTCACCAGTTTGGAATTTACAAGGTCCACACACATCATTCACCCTCTTCTTCAAGAGTTATGTTTAAATTTTTTACATAATCAATAAAAGGTCTCCATATATTCTCAAACACAATTTCCTTTGATTTCAGTATATATGTTATTCTTTCTAATGGAAGGTTTGTTAACATCTTTCTTAACCACTGAGTCACATCTGGTCTATGAGTCTTTTTCCATAATAGTGCAATACATTTTTTGGCATTAAGCAAACTGAGGTCTATGAATGTTCTTTCACTTTTATTAAAATTATGCTTTTCTGGGTACAGACCCAACAAAAACAGTTTAGGATTCAATATGATTTGTTTTGAGATTATTTTTTCAATTGTTACCCTCACCTCTTCCCAAAACATTCTTATTAATCTACATTCCCATACACAATGAAATAGGGTTCCTTTACTTTCCATGCATTTTGTGCATGTATCTGGTATATTTTTGTTATATCTATTTAACTCCTCCGGTGTAACATACATCCGCATTAACCATTTGAAATGTATCAATTTAAGGCGTGCATTTATTGATTTGGTTTGAGCTTCTGTACAAGCCAATTCCCATTGTTCCTCTGAAATTTCAATTTGCAGATCTTCTTTCCAGTAGTTTAATCTTTTCAGTGAATTTTCACTTGAAGATAGTGTCAATGAGTTATAAAACTCTGAAATAATACCCTTTCTTTTACTATCTTTCATCATCATTTTTTCCAAGGATGAATAAATAGGTCGAGTGAGAGCTTTATTTTGATTTGATCGAATAAAGTTTCTAAGTTGAAGATATTTAAAAAAATGTGTTCTATTGAGATTAAATTTGATCCTCAGCTCTTCAAAAGACATTATGTTGTCTGCACATGGCAAATATAAATCCTGAATCTTTTGTATCCCTTTTAAATTCCATACTTTAAATACAGCGTCCGCTCTCCCTGGTTTAAAATATTGATTACCCCATATTGGACTAAATTGTGACAATAACTGTGGTTCTTTTAAATAGTTTTTAGCTTCACACCATATTTTGATCATATGCTTTACAAATGGATTTTTAACTTGTTTTTGTAATTTTTTTGCCGAATCTGAGTATATGAATATGGGAAGAGGTAAAGGTAAATTGTATGATTCCATTTCAGTCCAGTGAGGGAGATCATTTGATGAAAAATAATATGTCATAGACCTCAGTTGTGCCGACCAATAATACAACATAAAATTTGGACATTTCAGACCTCCACGATCAAATGGTAAATATAATAAAGACAAACGTAATCTAGCCCTCCTGTTGTTCCATATAAATTCCACTAACTTTTTTTTTATTCTTGAGAATAGATCTAAAGGTGGTGATAAGGGAATGTATTGAAATAAATAAAGTATTTTAGGTAAAATATTACTTTTAAGTATATTGATTCTCCCGATCATCGACATTGGTAGTGACATCCATCTCTGAGTTAACTCATTGATATCTGACATTAAGGCTTCATAGTTGACACTGGCGACTGATTCTAGCTTAGGCATAATTTGGATTCCTAAATATTTAAACTGATTTACAACATTGAATTGAATTACCTCAGGGGCTGGGTAATTTCTCTGGGTCTCATTTAGCATTAATATTGAAGATTTAGTTTTATTTATTTTATATCCTGATATTTCCCCAAAATTCTTTATTAAATTCAACAAGGTTGGAATTGATTTTTTTAGATTCGACATAAACAAAATTATATCATCGGCGTACAGGGAGATTTTATGTTCTGTTGGTCCAACTTTAATTCCATATATTTGTGAATGTAAACGTATCGCTATCGCTAAAGGTTCAATTGCCATAGTAAACAGTAAAGGTGAAAGTGGACAGCCTTGTCGACATCCTCTATTGATTTTTATTGGTTTTGAAATATTGTTATTTGTTAGGATTTCTGCTGTAGCATTATTGTATATTATTTGAACCCATTTTATGAAATTATTTCCAAGTCCAAACCTTTGTAGGACTTCAAAAAGAAAGGGCCATTCAACTCTATCAAAGGCCTTTTCGGCGTCCAATGATAGGAGAGCTGTATCCGGTGCTTCTTTATTAAAATAAATAATATTAAATAGTCTTCTTACATTATGGAAGCCTTGTCTACCCTTTATAAAGCCATTCTGATCTCGATTAATAATATTTGGTAAAATTTCTTGTATTCGTCTTGCTAAAATTTTACAGATTATCTTAAGGTCGGCGTTTAATAGGCTTATTGGTCTCATATTTTCACATTTATTAGAGGGCTTACCTGGTTTTGGCAGCAGTATAATTAAGGCATTATTTATGTATGATGGTAAATTATTATTTTGAAATGCTTCTAAAACCATTTCCAAAAAAGGTTTTATTAATTTATTCTTAAATTTTTTATAAAGGTCAACTGGAAGACCATCTGGTCCTGCACTTTTTCCTGATTTCATATTATCAATGGCTAGCCCAACTTCTTCTTGACTAATTTTAGACTCCAATATCTCCCTGTTTTCATTTGGAATACACGGTATAGATAGTTCGTTCAAAAACCCATTTAGTTTTGTTAAATCAGGTTCATTTTTGGTATCATATAATTTTTCATAGTAATCTCTAAAGGCTCTATTAATTTCTAAAGGATCTATAACTACCTGTCCGTTACTTATAATACTGGTAATTGGTGTTTTAATTTCCAATTGTTTAATCTGCCATGCTAATAATTTTCCTGATTTTTCACCTTGTTCATAAAAAGATTGTTTCAATCTTAGAAGACTCGAGGCAGCTCTATTCGCTGATTTTTTGTCGTATTCAGCTCTCAAAATCAGTAATTCATTCTCCAACCTTGGGTCACTTCCTGCATACACTTTTTCCTGAAGATTTTTTATTTTATGTTCCAATTTAGCTCTCTCCTCTCGAGTCTTCTTAGATTTTGATCCTGTATAACTAATAATATGTCCCCTAATAAAAGCTTTGAAAGCCTCCCACTTTACACATGCTGATGTTTGTGTAGTATTGATGTCAAAGAACTCGTCTATCTGTTTTTCTATATACTTGACAAATTCCTCATCCTGAAGCCATTTATGCTGAAATTGCCATCTACCTGATTCCTTTGTCAATTTTTTATCTACATATATTAGACAACAGGGTGCATGATCAGAGATCACGATGTTATCATAAAAGCAGTTTTGAATCTTGGACCTTAATTCTGTGGAAATCAAAAAATAATCAATACGTGAGAATGTCTTGTAGGTACTGGAATAACAAGAATAGGCTTTAACTTGTGGTTTCATTTCTCTCCATATATCTAACAATCTCAATTCTTTCATAAAATGATTAATAGTCATCCTACATCCAATGTGCGTACAATCCAGTCCTGTTGATCTATCTATACCGGGATTCAATGTACAATTAAAATCCCCTGCTATTATATGTTGCCCTGTAAGTGATGATAAGATGAGAAATAAATTAGCAAAGAACTTCTGATCATCTATATTGGGACCATATAAGTTCACAAGATTTATATTTTCTAATAGCAAAGAACCTTGAATGATTACATATCTTCCAAATTTGTCTCCAATTACATTTTTCACTTGAAAAGGAACTGATTTATGTATGAGAGTCATAACTCCCCTGGCTCGGGATGAAAATGAAGAGGTGAATACACTTCCCTGCCATCTACTCCTAATTCTTTTAACATCCTCCTCTATCAGATGAGTTTCTTGTAAAAACACAATTCTTGAACCCATGTCCTTTATTTTATTCATAACTTGTTTAAGTTTTTTTTAAATTTTGTAGACCTCTGCAATTCCATGAAGTTAAATTAAGATTAACACTTTGGTCCATGATCAATAGAGAGTTTGGGATTACCTTGCAGTGTAAACATGCTCATACAGAGAAGCAAAAACATGAGTGGTTGAACATTCATCCTACAAACTACACACAAACAAATTTCCCCTTCCCACACTTGTGGCAAACCCCCCAAAATCAAAAGAAAAATTCTGTCTCCCGATATAGCCATCGACCGTTCCACACCCACGGGGAACAGCCTAAGCCACTCCTTCTTCATCCTCCCAATCACCCTAACTCTACTGCTTTTAATGACGTAACATTAACTCTCCTCTGTAGTTTTCCAACTTAACTCCAAAATTTTTAACAACTTTATACATCATAGTTTTTTTTTTGTTTGTTTTGTTTTTGTTTTGTTTTTTTAATATATAATACAATCTATATTTTGTAAACTTACTATTTACTTCAAGTCAGTCAGATGCCTGTGCAAATGCTTAATTATTCTACCTTATATTTTGTTCATGCTTAGCTCCCACCAGTCTCTTCTTCTTCTTTGATCTTCTTGATGAACTCCTGCGCCTCCTCTGGGGTCTTGAAGATGTGGGTTCTGCCCTCATACGTGGTCAGCAGTCTCGCAGGATAGATTACACCATGACGAATCCCAAGGTTGCGCAGCTCCTTACGTACGGGATCAAACTGCTTCCTCAATTGCTGGATTCCTGTGGCCAAATCTGGGTAGAACCGCACCTGCTGGTCCTGGTGTTTAATCTCTCCTTTAGCACGTGCAGCGTTGAAGATCTTCATCCTGTCTCTGTTGCTAAGAAACTTCATAATTAAGGTCCTCGGCGGTCCCTTATCTCTCCGTGGGCCAATACGATGTGCTTTTTCCAGAACCACTGCTGATTGCAACTCCTCGCTGCCCAGCACCTCCGGAATCCACTTTTCCAGAAAGGAACATACGTCCCGACCTTCTGATTCCTCTGGAAGACCCACCAGCCTCAAATTATTCTGTCTCGACCGAGATTCCAAATCCAAAATATTATCTTCCAGAGATTTATTTTTTTTTTCCAAAGTGCGCACCTTTAATTGAAGACGGGTGACGTCATCTTCAGCACTAGCGAGACGGAGCTCCATCTGCGCCGTTCGTTCTACACAGTCACCCAATTCCTTTCTTATTCCTTCCAACGCTGTCATAATCCCATCAAATCTAGAGGAAAAGTCCGCTCTCATTGAACTCATGGCAGCCATCAGCGCATCTGCGCCATTCCCCGCAGATATCGCACCGTTGCCAGCCTCCTCCGCCATATATGGAGTTTTGTTTGCTGCGTCACAGACCTGAAAGTCCGTTAATTTGGACTGTTTCGGCGGCTCGCTTTTTCCTTTTCCTGGTTTTCCAGCCTTAGGCTTCGCCGACATATCCTCGCCCAAATGCTGGGATACGTTCTGTCCCAAATGAGAGAGTTATTTGCCGATTTTTTTTCTCCAGGAGCAGAGCAGAGCGAGACACGTCCGTCCTACGTGGCAGCCATAACCGGAAGTGGGTTTCATGCACATTTACTTTTTTCATAAATTTTCTAAAATACAGTGGGGAAAAAAAGTATTTAGTCAGCCACCAACTGTGCAAGTTCTCCCACTTAAAAGATGAGAGAGGTCCCCAATTTTCATCATAGGTATACCTCAACTATGAGAGACAAAATGAGAAAAAAAAAATCCAGAAAATCACATTGAAGGATTTTTAATGAATTAATTGGTAAATTCCTCGGTAAAATAAGTATTTGGTCACCTACAAACAAGCAAGATTTCTGGCTCTCACAGACCTGTAACTTCTTCTTTAAGAGGCTCCTCTGTCCTCCACTCGTTACCTGTATTAATGGCACCTGTTTGAACTCGTTATCAGTATAAAAGACACCTGTCCACAACCTCAAACAGTCAGACTCCAAACTTCACTGTGGCCAAGACCAAAGAGCTGTCAAAGGACACCGGAAACAAAATTGTAGACCTGCACCAGGCTGGGAAGACTGAATAGGTAAGCAGCTTGGTGTGAAGAAATCAACTGTGGGAGCAATTATTAGAAAATGGAAGACATACAAGACCACTGATAATCTCCCTTGATCTGGGGCTCCACGCAAGATCTCACCCCGTGGGGTCAAAATGATCACAAGAACGGTGAGCAAAAATCCCAGAACCACACAGGGGGACCTAGTGAATGACCTGCAGAGAGCTGGGACCAAAGTAACAAAGGCTACCATCAGTAACACACTACGCCGCCAGGGACTCAAATCTTGCAGTGCCAGACGTGTCCCCCTGCTTAAGCCAGTACATGTCCAGGCCCGTCTGAAGTTTGCTACAGAGCATATGGATGATCCAGAAGAGGATTGGGAGAATGTCATATGGTCAGATGAAACCAAAATAGAACTTTATTGTAAAAACTCAACTTGTCGTGTTTGGAGGAGAAAGAACACCATACCTACTGTGAAGCATGGGGGTGGAAACATCATGTTTTGGGGCTGTTTTTTCTGCATAGGGACCTGGACGACTGATCCGTGTAAAGGAAAGAATGAATGGGGCCATGTATCGTAAGATTTTGAGTGAAAACCTCCTTCCATCAGCAAGGGCATTGAAGATGAAACGTGGCTGGGTCTTTCAGCATGACAATGATCCCAAACACAACGCCCGGGCAACAAAGGAGTGGCTTCGTAAGAAGCATTTCAAGGTCCTGGAGTGGCCTAGCCAGTGTCCAGATCTCAACCCCATAGAAAATCTTTGGAGGGAGTTGAAAGTCTGTGTTGCCCAGTGACAGCCCCAAAACATCACTGCTCTAGAGGAAATCTGCATGGAGGAATGGGCCAAAATACCAGCAACAGTGTGTGAAAACCTTGTGAAGACTTACAGAAAACGTTTGACCTCTGTCATTGCCAACAAAGGGTATATAACAAAGTATTGAGATGAACTTTTGTTATTGACCAAATACTTATTTTACCGAGGAATTTACCAATTAATTCATTAAAAATCCTTCAATGTGATTTTCTGGATTTTTTTTTTCTCATTTTGTCTCTCATAGTTGAGGTATACCTATGATGAAAATTGGAGACCTCTCTCATCTTTTAAGTGGGAGAACTTACACAATTGGTGGCTGACTAAATACTTTTTTACCCCACTGTATTTTGCGCTGAGGACAATGTGGGCTCATTCACAAAGTGAAAAATAAATTTTAATTAAGACTGTATTCAGACTCTGTATCTTCACCATTATCGAGTCCTTTTTTTTTTTTAACCTGTTAAGAAGGTCTGACCAGAAAGCCAGCTTCTCCCTGCTGACTAATCCTGGATTTACACTGACTCCAGATGCAGTCTGTTGCAGATGCAGTGCAGACGGAGCCTTGTGGCAGTCTCCACCTACCCTGTTTGTGTTTTGATCCGGCACAGATAAGAACAAGTTTCACAAAATAATGCAGTAGGTCGAGTGATCGCATGATCGCAAGATCACGTGATGACAACAAGCCGTCAAGGCAAATGATTAGCTTAGCTTAGCAAGACAGACGTTGTGTTATCTGGATTTGTTTGTGCTTTAATATTGGGTGAGTAGCCCGTCAGCCTGTCAGGATTTTGTAAATTTGTATTTCTAAAATGAATTTCTCCTCGCCCATCCTCGCTGCTTTTTGATACCGTGACAATGATTGATCTACCGGTAGTTGCTAAGTGAAGGAGCACAGCTTCCGTGAGAATACAAGACACCGTGGCATTTCCTTGCGAATTGGATCTGGCATCCATCAAAAAGTCTCCTTGCATTTCATTAGCGATCCGAATCCGACGAGCCGGATTTGTTCCGCAGTGGTCCGGACCAGGTGGAGATTAGAACATTAATTAGAATGGGAACCATTTGCTGTGGAGACCGGCTCACAGCCGTAATAGAGCAGATCTAGAGTCAGTGTAAATCCAGGGTAAGGTTGTGACCAAGAAGTGCAGCGAGCATGGGCTGGAATTTCTGCGGGCAAAAATTCCCTTTTTCCATCCACCTGACGAACTCTGAATTTGGACCCATCCAAGCCCCAAGTCAGTGTTTCCAGCTGCTGTGACCAAAGTAGGCTCAATCTGATCTCTGTGCTGTGCAAAAAGTCTGATGTCCAGGTGTAATTTCACGATTCCAGAATATTTCTTTTGGAAGATGCATAAATCCAGCATTTTCAGACTCCCATCTGAACTACAAAATTACTTAAGTTTTTTTCACTGATCTCCATTTTCTTTTAGGACAACACCTGAATTTTCTCATCATTTAACCAGTTTTCAATAATCATTTTCCTTACAAACTGCATCCATTTTTCATAGCAATTCTGTTTTGAATTTGAATCTTCCTCAGCTTTGCTGTCATGTGGAGTTCCACAGGATTCAATTTCAGGGCCCTTGCTTTCTCCCTGTACTTATTCCACTGGGTTCAATCCTTAGAAAGCATGATATCTTCTTCCACTGTTATGCTGATGACAGTCAAAGTTATGTACTATTAAAGCAGAAGGAGGCCTTCTCAATTAAACCACTTCTTGCATGTCTTGATGACATTAAAGCTGGGATGGCTTTAAACTTTTTAAATTTTAATGAAAAGAAGACCGAAGTGATGGTTTTTGGACCCAGTGGCTCCTGTGAGTCTCCCCCTGTTGACTTGGGCCCCTTGGCATAGTTTAAGACAACTGTTACTAATCTGGGTTTTAAAATGGATAGTGATCTTAGGTTAAACTGTCAAATTGGTGCAGTAGTCAAGTCCAGCTTTTTTCATTTGAGGCAGCTGGCAAAGGTTGAACCCATTCTTTTAAGGCAGCACTTTGAAACAGTAATCCATGCCTTCATCACATCTCGGCTGGATTACTGTAACACACTTTATTTTGGAGTTAGCCAGTCTTCCCTCTCACGTCTCCAGTTGGTTCAAAATGCTGCTGCAAGTCTTTTAACTGTAACACGTAAAAGGGACCACATTACACCCATTTTAGCGTCCCTCCACTGGCTGCCTGTACATTTTAGGATTCATTTTAAAATCCTTTTATTTGTTTTTAAATCATTAAATGGCATTGCCTTACCTCTCTGAGCTCCTTCTCTTTACACCCCTGCTCGGTCTCTCAGGTCAGCTGATCAGCTGCTCCTGGAGACACCGAAATCAAAGCGGAAGCTCAGAAGGGACAGAGCTTTTTCTGTTGCTGCCCCTAAACTGTGGAACAATCTGTCTTTGTCCATCAGATAGGCCCCTTCACTGTCCGGTTTTAAAACTCATCTTAAAACCCATTTTTATTTTTTGGCTTATGACCCAGTTTGAGACATTGGTTTTACTTGTTCTGTTGCTTTTATTCAATGATTACTATTTATTTGTGCTGCATTGTATTTTTTTTTTTTTCCACAATATCTTTATTGAACCTTTTTTTTTTTTTTTTAACAAACATGATACAAACAATCAAACACTAACACTAAAGTACTACAAAAAAAAAAAAAAATGCACTAAAAACACCAACAACCACCAACAAAATCAAGTCTTCAACAATGCTCCTCTGTTTAGTCTAGACAATCCAATACATAAGTATACATATTATGTTCACCAGTTTGGAATTTACAAGGTCCACACACATCATTCACCTTCTTCTTCAAGAGTTATGTTTAAATTTTTTACATAATCAATAAAAGGTCTCCATATATTCTCAAACACAATTTCCTTTGATTTCAGTATATATGTTATTCTTTCTAATGGAAGGTTTGTTAACATCTGTCTTAACCACTGAGTCACATCTGGTCTATGAGTCTTTTTCCATAATAGTGCAATACATTTTTTGGCATTAAGCAAACTGAGGTCTATGAATGTTCTTTCACTTTTATTGAAATTATGCTTTTCTGGGTACAGACCCAACAAAACCAGTTTAGGATTCAATATGATTTGTTTTGAGATTATTTTTTCAATTGTTACCCTCACCTCTTCCCAAAACATTCTTATTAATCTACATTCCCATAAACAATGAAATAGGGTTCCTTTACTTTCCATGCATTTTGTGCATGTATCTGGTATATTTTTGTTATATCTATTTAACTCCTCCGGTGTAACATACATCCGCATTAACCATTTGAAATGTATCAATTTAAGGCGTGCATTTATTGATTTGGTTTGAGCTTCTGTACAAGCCAATTCCCATTGTTCCTCTGAAATTTCAATTTGCAGATCTTCTTTCCAGTAGTTTAATCTTTTCAGTGAATTTTCACTTGAAGATAGTGTCAATGAGTTATAAAACTCTGAAATAATACCCTTTCTTTTACTATCTTTCATCATCATTTTTTCCAAGGATGAATAAATAGGTCGAGTGAGAGCTTTATTTTGATTTGATCGAATAAAGTTTCTAAGTTGAAGATATTTAAAAAAATGTGTTCTATTGAGATTAAATTTGATCCTCAGCTCTTCAAAAGACATTATGTTGTCTGCACATGGCAAATATAAATCCTGAATCTTTTGTATCCCTTTTAAATTCCATACTTTAAATACAGCGTCCGCTCTCCCTGGTTTAAAATATTGATTACCCCATATTGGACTAAATTGTGACAATAACTGTGGTTCTTTTAAATAGTTTTTAGCTTCACACCATATTTTGATCATATTTTTTTTTTTTTTTTTTTTTTTTTTTTTTTTTTTTTTTGTTACTTATTTGTACCCGTAGGTAGACTTGGTTTGCAGTCTGGTGACAAGCCACCGGCTGCTGGTCGCTGCGTGCGCGAGCGCCCTAAACCTACATGTTTTTGGTATGCGGGAGGAAACCGGAGAAATCCCGGAGTAAACCCGCGCAACACGGGGAGAACATGCAAACTCCACACAGCTCACTGTTGGTCGGGGGCTGGGATCGAACCCACGATCTCATGATCCCCGCGATCCCCCGGCCGAGGGTAAAACTGTGCTGCCACAGTGCTAAACCACTGCGCCACCGTGCAGCCATATATATGCTTATATATATATCATATGCTTTACAAATGGATTTTTAACTTGTTTTTGTAATTTTTTTGCCGAATCTGAGTATATGAATATGGGAAGAGGTAAAGGTAAATTGTATGATTCCATTTCAGTCCAGTGAGGGAGATCATTTGATGAAAAATAATATGTCATAGACCTCAGTTGTGCCGACCAATAATACAACATAAAATTTGGACATTTCAGACCTCCACGATCAAATGGTAAATATAATAAAGACAGACGTAATCTAGCCCTCCTGTTGTTCCATATAAATTCCACTAACTTTTTTTTTATTCTTGAGAATAGATCTAAAGGTGGTGATAAGGGAATGTATTGAAATAAATAAAGTATTTTAGGTAAAATATTACTTTTAAGTATATTGATTCTCCCGATCATCGACATTGGTAGTGACATCCATCTCTGAGTTAACTCACTGATATCTGACATTAAGGCTTCATAGTTGACACTGGCGACTGATTCTAGCTTAGGCATAATTTGGATTCCTAAATATTTAAACTGATTTACAACATTGAATTGATTTACCTCAGGGGCTGGGTAATTTCTCTGGGTCTCATTTAGCATTAATATTGAAGATTTAGTTTTATTTATTTTATATCCTGATATTTCCCCAAAATTCTTTATTAAATTCAACAAGGTTGGAATTGATTTTTTTAGATTCGACATAAACAAAATTATATCATCGGCGTACAGGGAGATTTTATGTTCTGTTGGTCCAACTTTAATTCCATATATTTGTGAATGTAAACGTATCGCTATCGCTAAAGGTTCAATTGCCATAGTAAACAGTAAAGGTGAGAGTGGACAGCCTTGTCGACATCCTCTATTGATTTTTATTGGTTTTGAAATATTGTTATTTGTTAGGATTTCTGCTGTAGCATTATTGTATATTATTTGAACCCATTTTATGAAATTATTTCCAAGTCCAAACCTTTGTAGGACTTCAAAAAGAAAGGGCCATTCAACTCTATCAAAGGCCTTTTCGGCGTCCAATGATAGGAGAGCTGTATCCGGTGCTTCTTTATTAAAATAAATAATATTAAATAGTCTTCTTACATTATGGAAGCCTTGTCTACCCTTTATAAAGCCATTCTGATCTCGATTAATAATATTTGGTAAAATTTCTTGTATTCGTCTTGCTAAAATTTTACAGATTATCTTAAGGTCGGCGTTTAATAGGCTTATTGGTCTCATATTTTCACATTTATTAGAGGGCTTACCTGGTTTTGGCAGCAGTATAATTAAGGCATTATTTATGTATGATGGTAAATTATTATTTTGAAATGCTTCTAAAACCATTTCCAAAAAAGGTTTTATTAATTTATTCTTAAATTTTTTATAAAGGTCAACTGGAAGACCATCTGGTCCTGCACTTTTTCCTGATTTCATATTATCAATGGCTAGCCCAACTTCTTCTTGACTAATTTTAGACTCCAATATCTCCCTGTTTTCATTTGGAATACACGGTATAGATAGTTCGTTCAAAAACCCATTTAGTTTTGTTAAATCAGGTTCATTTTTGGTATCATATAATTTTTCATAGTAATCTCTAAAGGCTCTATTAATTTCTAAAGGATCTATAACTACCTGTCCGTTACTTATAATACTGGTAATTGGTGTTTTAATTTCCAATTGTTTAATCTGCCATGCTAATAATTTTCCTGATTTTTCACCTTGTTCATAAAAAGATTGTTTCAATCTTAGAAGACTCGAGGCAGCTCTATTCGCTGATTTTTTGTCGTATTCAGCTCTCAAAATCAGTAATTCATTCTCCAACCTTGGGTCACTTCCTGCATACACTTTTTCCTGAAGATTTTTTATTTTATGTTCCAATTTAGCTCTCTCCTCTCGAGTCTTCTTAGATTTTGATCCTGTATAACTAATAATATGCCCCCTAATAAAAGCTTTGAAAGCCTCCCACTTTACACATGCTGATGTTTGTGTAGTATTGATGTCAAAGAACTCGTCTATCTGTTTTTCTATATACTTGACAAATTCCTCATCCTGAAGCCATTTATGCTGAAATTGCCATCTACCTGATTCCTTTGTCAATTTTTTATCTACATATATTAGACAACAGGGTGCATGATCAGAGATCACGATGTTATCATAAAAGCAGTTTTGAATCTTGGACCTTAATTCTGTGGAAATCAAAAAATAATCAATACGTGAGAATGTCTTGTAGGTACTGGAATAACAAGAATAGGCTTTAACTTGTGGTTTCATTTCTCTCCATATATCTAACAATCTCAATTCTTTCATAAAATGATTAATAGTCATCCTACATCCAATGTGCGTACAATCCAGTCCTGTTGATCTATCCACACCTGGATTCAATGTACAATTAAAATCCCCTGCTATTATATGTTGCCCTGTAAGTGATGATAAGATGAGAAATAAATTAGCAAAGAACTTCTGATCATCTATATTGGGACCATATAAGTTCACAAGATTTATATTTTCTAATAGCAAAGAACCTTGAATGATTACATATCTTCCAAATTTGTCTCCAATTACATTTTTCACTTGAAAAGGAACTGATTTATGTATGAGAGTCATAACTCCCCTGGCTCGGGATGAAAATGAAGAGGTGAATACACTTCCCTGCCATCTACTCCTAATTCTTTTAACATCCTCCTCTATCAGATGAGTTTCTTGTAAAAACACAATTCTTGAACCCATGTCCTTTATTTTATTCATAACTTGTTTAAGTTTTTTTAAATTTTGTAGACCTCTGCAATTCCATGAAGTTAAATTAAGATTAACACTTTGGTCCATGATCAATAGAGAGTTTGGGATTACCTTGCAGTGTAAACATGCTCATACAGAGAAGCAAAAACATGAGTGGTTGAACATTCATCCTACAAACTACACACAAACAAATTTCCCCTTCCCACACTTGTGGCAAACCCCCCAAAATCAAAAGAAAAATTCTGTCTCCCGATATAGCCATCGACCGTTCCACACCCACGGGGAACAGCCTAAGCCACTCCTTCTTCATCCTCCCAATCACCCTAACTCTACTGCTTTTAATGACGTAACATTAACTCTCCTCTGTAGTTTTCCAACTTAACTCCAAAATTTTTAACAACTTTGTACATCATAGTTTTTTTTTTTTGTTTGTTTTGTTTTTGTTTTTGTTTTTTTTAATATATAATACAATCTATATTTTGTAAACTTACTATTTACTTCAAGTCAGTCAGATGCCTGTGCAAATGCTTAATTATTCTACCTTATATTTTGTTCATGCTTAGCTCCCACCAGTCTCTTCTTCTTCTTTGATCTTCTTGATGAACTCCTGCGCCTCCTCTGGGGTCTTGAAGATGTGGGTTCTGCCCTCATACGTGGTCAGCAGTCTCGCAGGATAGATTACACCATGACGAATCCCAAGGTTGCGCAGCTCCTTACGTACGGGATCAAACTGCTTCCTCAATTGCTGGATTCCTGTGGCCAAATCTGGGTAGAACCGCACCTGCTGGTCCTGGTGTTTAATCTCTCCTTTTTTAGCTCGTGCAGCGTTGAAGATCTTCATCCTGTCTCTGTTGTTAAGAAACTTCATAATTAAGGTCCTCGGCGGTCCCTTATCTCTCCGTGGGCCAATGCGATGTGCTTTTTCCAGAACCACTGCTGATTGCAACTCCTCGCTGCCCAGCACCTCCGGAATCCACTTTTCCAGAAAGGAACATACGTCCCGACCTTCTGATTCCTCTGGAAGACCCACCAGCCTCAAATTATTCTGTCTCGACCGAGATTCCAAATCCAAAATATTATCTTCCAGAGATTTATTTTTTTTTTCCAAAGTGCGCACCTTTAATTGAAGACGGGTGACGTCATCTTCAGCACTAGCGAGACGGAGCTCCATCTGCGCCGTTCGTTCTACACAGTCACCCAATTCCTTTCTTATTCCTTCCAACGCTGTCATAATCCCATCAAATCTAGAGGAAAAGTCCGCTCTCATTGAACTCATGGCAGCCATCAGCGCATCTGCGCCATTCCCCGCAGAAATCGCAGCGCCGCCAGCCTCCTCCGCCATATATGGAGCCCTGTTTGCTGCGTCACAGACCTGAAAGTCTGTTAATTTGGACTGTTTCGGCGGCTCGCTTTTTCCTTTTCCTGGTTTTCCAGCCTTAGGCTTCGCCGACATATCCTCGCCCAAACGCTGGGATACGTTCTGTCCCAAATGAGAGAGTTATTTGCCGATTTTTTTTCTCCAGGAGCAGAGCAGAGCGAGACACGTCCGTCCTACGTGGCAGCCATAACCGGAAGTCCCTGCATTGTATTTTTTAGTTGTATTTTATGATTTGTATGTCTTATGTTTTTATGTACAGCACTTTGTGTCAGCTGTGGTTGCTTTTAAAGTGCTTTATAAATAAAGTTGGATTGGACTGGATTGTTTTGCTTCATTTTATAGTTTCATAGATTTTCCATATGTCATCATTTCAAAGGGCTGTTTTTTCTTGGTTCCACCCAAGTCCATAACTCTAGGTTCTCAGTTATATAAATTGATGGTGCATATCTACTGATTTGTCAAACTGCCTTAAAGTCACATAAATGTATGTCATGTATGCTGATAATCCTATTAAAGTGGTAAGTTTAGTTACAGTTAAATAGTCGTGTCCTGTGTTACAGTTTATTCACACACACACACACACACACACACACACACACACACACACTCAACAGCATGAATGAATTACAATATGAATTATCTACAGCATGAGTAGCAGTATACAATAGGCTTTTTTTCCACATTGATTTGGAGTGTGAAGGGGTCATTCCAAATAAGCTATTTAAAGCTTGTTCATGTTTTCAAGAGAAAAGCCTTGAACTCACGATGAGATTGATTTATTCATGATATCAATATTGAAAGATTATATGTGCTGGTTATAAAGAGGAGTATTTAATCCCATTGCCATATCCATATTCTAAGTACCATATCCCACTACACAATCTATGGACACAGCTTGAAACACTAGAAGCAATGGATTGGAAAAAACATAATCTGTATTGCCTTTAAATAGATAATGATTACATGTAGAATTTGGAAACTGTAAATTTGTGCAAACTAAATGTGAACTTATACAGTGGGGAAAATAAGTATTGAACACAACATTTCTTTCAAACATATTTCTGATGGAGCCATTGACCTGAGATTTTCACCAGATATCAGTAACAACCCAAGTAATCCATACATACAAAGAAATCATGGCAACTGTGTTCACAAAACAAGCTATCTATAAATACACAGAATCTCTGTCTGTGTTCCATGCATATCTCTTGAACCTTTCATCAGACAGACCTAAGATTTTGTACGCGTTTTGCTGAGGTTATGAGGGTGTGTATCCCTGAGTATGGAGTTGTTCAGTCAAAATATGTCATTTTTATCAATAAAAGTTTAGTCATCGCTCTCTCCTCATGCTATGGCTTCTAGAGGTGTGGGCAGGATTTTGCATAGACTCCGTACTGGTTGGATAATACGTGACATCATGGCATCAGTAACCACAGCGCACTGTGAGCAAAACAAGGAAGTGAAAAACCACAAATTTGACTTGAAAAAGATAATACTGAAGATTTCATGCTTAAAAAAATGATACCATAAAGTTGCCGTGATTGCGTAGGTCTAAAGGATAATTCGACATATGTAGAGAACATGAGACGTGTGAGCAGACTGGGCGGAGTGTCAGTGGGAACCAGGTTTGACAAAGAACACAGGACATGCCAGGAGAAGCAGTGGCTCAACTGGGCAGGCCACGGTCATTTGCAGGGAGGCACACCCAGCCTGCTCAGTCAGTGGTAGATGGGAGTCCCTGGTTCTGCTTCACCCGTGTGGTACCACTGTACTTTGCAGGACCGCATGAGGCCCCCCTCCCACATGAGTATCTAAAAATTAAAAACTTAATAATAATACCGCCATGATTGTGGAGCGGAATGGCCAGAATGACTTAACAGCCAAACGCAGGACACAAAAACACCCAAATAGTGAAATAAATCATTTTTGGTTGAATATTTACTGACAAATGAGCAACACTGGTGCAACGGTTGCAGTCAAACAGGTCCTTCTGTTGTGTATAATAATGTTGGGTGTTTTATAGTTAATTCGGTTGATTACAGTTTTAGAAAACCTTTTACTAACAAAATATTGCTAAAATATAAAATGATACACTATAATGGGTCTCAAATATTTGTAAACGTGTCCTGTTAGCGTACTGTATGAGTTTTTTCACGATACACAGAAGAAATTCAACATTACACTTACTGTAACTCCATCACTGAATAGTGATATAAACTAAAATAATTATAATGATGGCTGAACAACTCTCATTCCCCAAAGTACAAGATACACTATTATGAATATAAATGATCAAAGATCACACAAATAAGTGATTTGACAAACAAATCAACAAGGGAACTCAAACAGTCGCTCATATTGGATGTCCCATTCATTTTCAAAATTTAGGTATTCTGTAATTAATATTCACACAATCAAATAAATCTTAGTGCCATCTACTCCCTTTTATATTTGTCAAAGTCTAACATATGATTGCCTACATATGTGAGTGATTTTAGCCCATTCTCCCACACAGACTGTCATCAAATCTTGAAGGTTCTGTGGGTGTCCTCTATGAACTCTGATCTTCAGTTCATTCCATAGATTTTCAATTGGATTCAGTTCAGGTGACTGACTGGGCCATTCTAGCAGCTTTATTTTCCTTCTCTGGAGCCAGCTGAGAGTTTCCTTGGCTGTGTGTTTGGGATCATTGTCTTGCTGAAAACTCCACCCTTGTTTCATCTTCAGCATCTGGCAGATGGCAACAGGTTCTTATCAAAGATGCCTCAGTACATTTGTCCATTCATCTCTCCTTCTATTATATGAGATCTGCCTGTACCATGTGCTGAAAAACACCCCAACACCATGATGGGATGTGCAGTGCTATTTCTTCTCCAAACATGCCATGTGTTGTGGCATCCAAAAAGTTCAATTTTGGTCTCAGGCCAGACTATATGCTCCCAGTATTTTACTGGCTTGCCCAAATGTTGTGCAGCAAACATTAAACAAGCTTCAATATGCTTTTTCTTCAGCAATGGAGTCTTACGAGGTGAGCGGGCATAGAGCCCATGTCGGTTGAGTGCATTACTTATCGTTTTCTTTGAAACGGCAGTACCTGATAACTCCAGGTCTTTCTGGAGCTCTCCACGAGTGGTCTTTGGCTCTTGGATAACTCTTCTGATAATTCTTTTGACTCCACTTTCAAAAATCTTGCAAGGACCTCCTGGTCGTGGCCGGTTTGTGGTGAAATGATGTTCCTTCTACTTCCGAATGATGGCTCCAACAGTGCTCACTGGAACATTCAGCAGTTTAGAAATGTGCCTGTAACCAATGCCATCATTATGTTTTGCAACAATAAGGTTGCAAAGGTCTAGAAAGAGCTTTTTGCTTCTACCCATCATGAGTTCTTTGTGGTGTGACAATCTGATATTCACAGACCTTTTTAAAGGCTATCAGTCAGGACTTAACCATTCATTCATTCATTCATTCATCTTCTTCCGCTTAATCCTTTTTGGGTTGCGGGGGGGCTGGAGCCTATCCCAGCATCTTTGGGCGAGAGGCAGGGTACACCCTGGACAGATCTCCAGGCCATCGCAGGGCCAACACAGAGAGACAGACAACCATTCACTCTCACAGTCATACCTAAGGACAATTTAGAATCCCCAGTTTTGATGCCAATTAACCTAACTTGCATGTTTTTGGCATGTGGGTGGAAACCAGAGAAATCCCGGAGTAAACCCACGCAGACAAGGGGAGAACATGCAAACTCCACACAGATCACTGCTGGTCGGGGGCTGGGATCGAACCCAGGATCCCCCAGCCAAGGGTGAGTTGCTGTGCTGCAAAAGTGCTAACCACTCCGCCACCGCGCCGCCCCAGGACTTAACCAGTTGAAATTAATTTGCACTGATAATGGGATGGCTTCCTAAATTCTGATGGATTTCAGCTGGTTTTTTGGCTTTCTTTTTGCACCTTTTTCTTCATGTGTTCAATACTTATTCCCTGTGTCATTCCACTTTATTAAATAAGACTTGTTTTGTGAATGCAGTTGCCTTGATTTCTTTGTATGTATGGATTACTTTGGTTGTTATTGATATCTGGTGAAAATCTCAGGTCAATGGCTCCTTCAGAAATATGTTTTAGAGAAAAATTTTGACGTGTTTAATACTTATTTTCCCCACTGTATATGACGTCTGTTTTTCTTGGTTTTTATTCCTGTTTGTTGGTGTTACAGCTGTAATTTCTTTTTCACCTCCAAAGTGTTTATTCCATTGTACCATTTCTGTTTGTGTCCCATGTATTGTCATCAGTCTTTTTGCTTGAAAGGCTTCATACACACATACAGTTGTTACAGCCACAAATTAGGCCATATCACAGTGAGCAAAGAGTCTGACCTGCATCCTAAGCCGATCTCCTGACAGTCCACGGTGCCCCTCACCACAGCCATAAGCACACCCCAGACTCTTAACTATCTTTATCAGCATTGTCAAAGCCAGGCGGTGGGTGCTGAGGCCTGTGCCCTCCTCCTGCTCATTGTGAAGCAGAAATGAACACAGACACAGTTAGGTATTTGGACATCCTGTACATTTACAATTTCACCTTCAAAAGACTGTTCACACACACCTTTTTGTCATCATCTTTGCTATTCTTCACATCATCTTTGCTTCCCTGCCCACTCCCTCCACCACTTCCCCCACTTCCTCCTCCTCCTCCACTACTACCTCCATCCCCTCCTCCGCCGGCTCCTGCCCCAGCAACGGGCCTGCCTCCCTGTGCAACACCTCCGAGGCCTTGAGCAGTTGGGTCTTTGGCTCGCGCCTCCTGGTTCTCCTTGTTATCGGGCTTAGACAGCTTCTTGCCCATGCCGGGCACTACGCCCAGCTGCAGCAGGCAGTCGATGATGTTGAGGGCCACATCGCAGATCCTGGAACTGATGTCGTGGCTGAGGACCGCATAAAGAGCCCGTAGCACTGCCTGAACACAAGAAGAAGGGAAAATTATTTACTCAGATGAAACTACAGTGAGGATGTTGCACCACTTTGCGCATAAGATACAACCTAAGATTTAAATTCCTTCTAACACCTAAGCTGACATCTTCAGTCCGTTTATTTAAAAAAAAAAAATGGCCACAAGACTAGGGGGCTATTTTATGTTCCTTTTACAAATGAAAACAGGTACATATGCTCTAGATGTTATAATGACATGTTTTCAAGCAGCACTATGTAACTTTCCTGGTATGTTTTACAAGCAACTTTCATTGTTGACTAAAGTTATGCCCTATGATTGGCTAATGGGCTCAGGCTATAGTGGAAGTAGCATTCACCTCATCAAATGTTTAAATCCCATCATGATGACTTTGGAAACATCATTTTAAGGTAAAAATTTTACAAATCTTAACTCCACTGAAGTTGGTACATTACATAAAATGTAAATAAAACCAAAATACAATGATTTGGAAACCCTTTTCAACTTATATTCAGTTGAACACACTACAAAGACAAGATATTTAATGTTCAAACTTTATTGTTTTGGGTTTTTCTCATGCACATATTGCCTTATTTTGAATTTGACGCCTGCAACACATTCCAAAAAAAAGCTAGGATGGGGGTATGTTTACCACTGTGTCACCTTTCCTTTCAAGAACACTCAATAAGTATCTAGGAACTGAGGACACTAATTGTTGAAGCTTTGCAGGTGGAATTCTTCTCCATTTAGGCCCTGGGCCAGATAGGGTCACTGTGCAGCACCCCCCACCACCACCACCACCCATCAACAAAACTGCATTTCTCTGAAGCATATGGATATATTGAACATGAATATAAATGTTAAAAAAAATTCTGGGTTGCAATGCCTATGTTGTTCATTTCAATATGGGTACCCAGTTTTTCACATGATGTTCACATAGATACTTGCGTGTTACATCTTCATTTCCACGATAATAAAACACTGTATGTGCTCTATGCACGTATGTACAGTGGATGTAGAAGTTTACACACCCCTGTTCAAATGGTTTTTGTGATGTAAAAAAATGAGACCAAGAGAAATTATTTCAAAACTTTTTCCACCATTAATGTGACCTATAACCTGTACAACCCTACTGAAAAACAAACTCAAATCTTTTAAGGGGAAACAAATAAAAAACTTTAAATAACCTGATTGCATAAATATGCACACCCTCTTATAACTGGAGATGTGGTTGCGTTCAGAATTAACCAATCACATTCAAACTCATGTTAAATGGGAGTCAGCAGACACCTGCCACCATTTAAAGTGCCTCTGATTAATCCCAAATAAAGTTCAGCTGTTCTAGTGGGCGTTTCCTGACATTTTTGTAATCACATCTTACAGCACAAGCCATGGTCCGCAGAGAGCTTCCAAAGCATCAGAGGGATCTCATTGTTCAAAGGAATCAGTTAGGAGAAGGGTACAAAAGAGATTCCAAGGCATTAAATATACCATGGAACACAGTGAAGACAGTCATAAGTGGAGAAAATATGGCACAACAGTGACATTACCACGAACTGGACGTTCCTCCAAAATTGATGAAAAGACAAGAAAACTGGTCAGGGAGGCTGCCAAGAGGCCGACCACAACACTGAAGGAGCTGCAGGAATTTCTGGCAAGTACTGGCTGTTTAGTACATGTTTAGTACATGTGACAACAATCTCCCGTCTAGGGTGGCAAAACAGAAGCCTTATCTTATGAAGAAAAACATCCAAGCCCAGCTACATTTTGGAAAAACACATTTGAAATCTTCCAGACATGTGGGAAAATGTGTTATGGGCCGATGAAACCAAGGTTGAATTTTTTGGCCATAATTCCAAAAGGTATATTTGGTGCAAAACACAACACTACTCATCACCAAAAGAACACCATACCTACAGTGAAGCATGGTGGTAGCAGCATCATGTTTTGGGGCTGTTTTTCTTCAGCTGGAACTGGGGCCTTAGTCAAGGTGGAGGGAATTATGATCAGTTCCAAATACCAGTCAGAGTTGGGACAAAACTTTCAGGCGTCTGCTAGAAAGCTAAAGATGAAGAGGAACTTCATCTTTCAGCACGACAATGAGCCAAAGCACACATCCAAATCAACAAAAGAATGGCTTCACCAGAATAAGATTAAGGTTTTGGAATGGCCCAGCCAGAGTCCAGACCTGAATCCAATCGAACATCTGTGGGGTGATCTGAAGAGGGCTGTGCACAGGAGATGCCCTTGCAATCTGACAGATTTAGAGCATTTTTGCAAAGAAGAGTGGGCAAATATCGCCACATCAAGATGTGCCACGCAGATAGACTTCTACCCAAAAAGACTGAGTGCTGTAATAAAAGCCAAAGGTGCTGCAACAAAGTATTAGTTTAAGGGTGTGCATATTCACGCAAACAGGTTATTGTAAGTTTTTTATTTTTTATTTTTCCCCTTAAAAGATTTCAGTTTATCTTTCAATTGGGTTGTACAGGTTATAGGTCACATTAATGGTAGAAAAAGTTTGAAATGATTTATCTTGGTCTCATTTTTTTACATCACAAAACTCTGGTATTTGAACAGGGGTGTGTAGACTTTTTATATCCACTGTAAATATATAGAAATATTATAACAGACATACATTACTCACAAAAAGTTAAGGATATTCGGCTTTTGGGTGAAATATCAGGATGCACCCAAAATGCACTATTGAAGCGGCATGAAAAAATAAGCAGCAGTGCTGTGGTTTTAAGCAGGTTTTATTAATCATGTCGCTTTCACGGGATCCCCTCTCCGGTGCATAGTGGAGCAGCCCGGAGCGGGATCCCTAAGCTCTCAGAGAAGGAGAGGCGGACACAGTGTGTCCACCTGTTGCAGGATCAGAGTGAGAGAGTAAGAGAGAGATTGCGTTACAGAGTTGCACCTTAAATACTTGATCATAACAATACATCAAAAAGACATACCCCACAGTCTAGAATGATCAAAGGGACAACAGAACAGGCAGGAGGTATTTGCATTTGTAAGCCATACATCACAATGGGCAGATTAGCTAGACCTCGCTCTAAGTGCAAGACAAAGAGGCTAACAAGCACATCTACATATTGATCTGAGTCTCTAGGTCACAGTAAGGACAGGACGCATGAGTACAAAGGATGAAAGGCATCGATTAACATCACATAGGTGAGACAGAAGAAACTCCTCTACCTGTAGACATTAATACACCAAAGCACATCTAAGATGCTCAGAAAAAGCACAGTAAGGACAAGCCATATGCACTCTATACAGAATGGCGCATTACATCACAACACATGCATGTTTGCATCACAAATACATGAATGGCACATTGCTTCTCAGTAATGCAGCAGAAAAACAGAGAAAAGAGGGCTGAGTGTCCTTAGTCTGTTGTGGGGTTAAAACGAACCGCCACACGCTCCCCCCCAGAGGACGCGGCAGGGGGCCGCGACCTCGATAATCCATCTGTGTGAGCGAGCTGTGGGAGAAGCTCGCTGCAGGCGGAGGGGGAGGGAGGGGAGGGGTGGTAAGTGCCGGCAGGAGCTGTGAAATCGTCCTGAGCCGCGCAAAAATTGCTTGCTGCTCCGTGACGTCGAGGGGTTGTCCCGTTGCACGTGCGGAGATCACAAGAAGAAAAACTAGTCTCTGACTCCTCTCGTGGCCATGAAGAAAAGCAGGGGCGGCTGTAAGAAAAAAAGTAAACAAAACATAGGGACTGTTGGCTTTGGGTGCTGAAGCAACCCCAAAGCTCCCAGGAACAGCTGACGGCTGAAATCCCGTTGTGCCGTGGCTAAGACCATTAAAAAATCCAGTGGCGAGCTGCGTGCTTGCTTCAGGTGAACGAGCAACCCTGAAGGTTCTGTGGGCAGCGGCGGAGGACGATGGCGGTCTGTGGCGTGGCTGAGACTGTTAACAAATCCTTCCAGTATGCTGCATGCGTGCCTCAGGTGAGCGAGCAGCCCTGAAAGGCAGCGGCGAAGGAGGAAGGCAGTCTGTGGAGCCATTACTTGTCCCGTGCGTGATGCGCCGTCCTTGTAACTCCCCGATGCGTGCGCGGGGGTTCGTGCTTGGGAGGGGCCGCTGGAGTGGCGAGTCAGGGTGCAGAAACTTGGTGGAGAACGGCGCAGACGGCGCCGGTAAAATCCAGGTTGAGCTGTGGCTGTAGATTGGCCATGATGCGTTGGAGCGGTGAGAGGAAATAGACGATCTTTAGTCCCTCAGGCCCGTACAGATGCGTTGGAGCGGCGGGAGGGAATAGACGATCTTATGTTCCTCAGGCTCATGCAGCTGCATTGGTGCGGTGTGAGGAAGTAGACGATCTCCGTCCCTCGGGCTCATGGAGACGCGTTGGAGCGGTGCGAGGCAATAGACGATCTTTGTGCCCCGGGCTTGTGCAGCTGCGTTGGAGCGGTGAGAGGGAGGAGACGATCGTTGTCGCTCGTGCGGCCATGGTGCGTTCAGTTCCACGCGCTGCGCTCCCCGTCGGCCCTGGAGGTTGCCGTCGTGGAGAGAGGACGAGGTGCGTGCGCTCTCTGTGAGAGCGGCCGGTCCAGCGTGGTCATCCAAAACAGAAGGCTGCGTCTTCAAGGGGTCGCCAATGCAGCTGTGCGGCTGTCCAGCTCGGAAGGTTGCATTCGCACAAAACGTGTGCGTGTTCGAGGGGTCACCAGTGAAGCGGCATGAAAAAATAAGCAGCAGTGCTGTGGTTTTAAGCAGGTTTTATTAATCATGTCGCCTTCACGGGATCCCCTCTCCGGTGCATAGTGGAGCAGCCCGGAGCGGGATCCCTAAGCTCTCAGAGAAGGAGAGGCGGACACAGTGTGTCCACCTGTTGCAGGATCAGAGTGAGAGTGAAAGAGAGAGATTGCGTTACAGAGTTGCACCTTAAATACTTGATCATAACAATACATCAAAAAGACATACCCCACAGTCTAGAATGATCAAAGGGACAACAGAACAGGCAGGAGGTATTTGCATTTGTAAGCCATACATCACAATGGGCAGATTAGCTAGACCTCGCTCTAAGTGCAAGACAAAGAGGCTAACAAGCACATCTACATATTGATCTGAGTCTCTAGGTCACAGTAAGGACAGGACGCATGAGTACAAAGGATGAAAGGCATCGATTAACATCACATAGGTGAGACAGAAGAAACTCCTCTACCTGTAGACATTAATACACCAAAGCACATCTAAGATGCTCAGAAAAAGCACAGTAAGGACAAGCCATATGCACACTATACAGAATGGCGCATTACATCACAACACATGCATGTTTGCATCACAAATACATGAATGGCACATTGCTTCTCAGTAATGCAGCAGAAAAACAGAGAAAAGAGGGCTGAGTGTCCTTAGTCTGTTGTGGGGTTAAAACGAACCGTCACACTATAACCTTTACAGGTGAACTTAATTTAACCTTCTCTAACCTTCTGAATGCATATGTCCAACTGTTCAATGTTTCAGTAATTTCTGCATAATTTGCTGTTCTCTAACAAGGTGTTTAACGGCAAAATTCACAACAGGTGTTTGATCCATGAGTCGACCAATAAATTTTCTAGTTAAAGTAGAACTGGTATTTAAACAGTCCTCTTCATCATGCTGGTCATATTTTGACATCATGAGACCAAGACAACACCTAACAACTGATCAACAGTACCTTGCCATTGCGAGGCTTCAAACAGGACAGGATATTTTGATGTGTTCTTAGCTCAGTTTCTAAGTATGGGTCTGTAGTTCCCTTTTTTCAATGTGTTCTTAGTTTTATCTTGTATTTTATGTGTTTTAGCTCCAGTGTTTCCTCAGTGGGGCCCCGCATGCCGGATGCTGCCTGGCCAGTCTGCAGGGGTGCTGGTCTCATGTGTTGCTCTAGCTTGGGTGGGTGGGGGCTTAATGCCATTGCCTACAGCTGTGGTGCGAGCCCCGGTCTGTCCTGGTTGGGGCGGCCTTTGTGGCGCCCTCTGTGGTTATGGGCTGTGTGGTCTCCTGGCATGGGGAGCTCCACAGGATGGTTGCTCCTTCACGTGGTGCCTTGGTGCCGGGCAATGTCTGTTATTCTATATGTGTGTAAGAGAAGTAGGGGGTGATGTATGTGCCTGTGTGTGTGTGCCTGTGGGTATGTTTATGGGAGGGTTGGAAGGGGTGGGAATGTATCGTGTAAAATATGTAACTAAATGTGTCTACTGTTTTTTCTATGTAAAGCACTTTGCGCAGCATCTAATGTTTAAAAGTGTTAATACAAATAAAGTTTGATTGATTGATTGATTGATTGATTGATTGATTGATTGATTGATTGATTGATTGAGGATGTTCTCAGAGGAAAGTGGCCACTGAGCTTAGAGTGTCATAGCATGTTATCAGGAGGTTGCAACAGAGATACAGAGAGACTGGAAGAGTCACAGAAAGCCATAGAAGTGGATGTCCTTTGGCCACATACCACGCTGATGACTGCTGCATTGTGAACAGTGGGCAGTTTGGGCAGCTCGGTGGCGCAGTGGTTAGCACTGTGGCAGCACAGTAAGAAGGTTGTGAGTCCGATCCCACCCCCTGACCATTAGTGACCTTTCTGTATGGAGTTTGTATGTTCTCCCTGTGTCTTCATGGGTTTACCTCGGGTACTCCAGTTTCCTCCCACAGGCTAAAAACATGCAAGTTAGGTTAACTGGAGACTCTAAAGTGGCCCTAGGTGTGAATCTGTGGGTGAATAGTAAAGGGATTGGTGCTGCACTGTGACTGTCTCATCCATTCATGTGAATGCCCTGAATTTCGATCTGGGATTAATAAAGTGTACAAAATAAAAAAAAAAAAAATTGTGCTCTGCGGAACCGGATGATGAATGCTGCTCAACTCCAGGCACATTTAAGGGAGGTTAGAGGCACCCAAGTGTCACGTCAAACCATTCAAAATCGTTTACATTAGCTTGGTCTGTGTGCTAGACAACCTGCAAGAATACCTGGCCACACCACCAAGAACAGGCATCATCGTCTAGCATGGACCAGGGAGCATTTACATTGGACAAGGGACCAGTGGGCCTCAGTGCTGTTCTCTGATTAAAGTTGATTCACACTGAGCAGAAATGATGGCCACCAACGATGTTGGAGACGTCAAGGAGAGCGCTGTGCATCAGTCACTGTTGTCACCATGTTACAGCCTGGGCAGGTGTGTCTAGTCAATACAGAACTGCCCTACACCTTGTGAATGGCACAGTGACAAGCAAATACTACCTGAATAACATCATTAATCCAGTCATTGTGCCCCTGCATGAACAACACAGGCCTAATTTCATCTTCATGGACGTCATGGACAACAATGCTCCAGCTCATCGAGGTTGCATCATTAGGGAACAACTGCTGGAGGCTGGGGTACCTCAAATGGAGTGGCCTGCATTTTCTCCAGACCTGAATCCCATAGAAAACCTATGGGATCAGCTGAGTCACCATGTAGAGGCTCATAACCCTGCACCCCACAACCTCAATGACCTGAGGGCCGCCCTTCAAGAAAAGTGGAATGCCATGCCTCAGCAGACAATAAGTCGACGTGTGAACAGCATGAGATGTCGTTGTCAAGCTGTAATTGATGCTCAAGGGCACAAGACAAGTTATTGAGGCAATGACATTTTTTGTTGTGGTATACCCACCACTGTTGTTGGCTTTTGTTTCAATAAATTGTTTGAGATGAGGAAATCACCATTGCATGCTTCTACTTAAATGCCCTACTTTCATGATATAATATCACTATAGTGTGAACTTTTTACATTTTCCATAAATTTCACTCGAAAGCCAAATACCCTAACTTTTTGTGTGTACTGTATCTTTGGTCATTTAAGTTAATTTATTTCATTAAACATAATTTTATTAATAATTATATTTCTTTGAAATTAGGGTTAAATTATTGTTCTGTTCTGGCTCTCAAAAACTATGGTCAAAAGTTTAACTTGTATGAGGAACAAAAGTCAAAACTTTACCACAATCCGTTTCAAATTTCTAAAAAAAAAACACAACAATTTTATTTTAAAAAATAGACAAAAAGTTAGCCATAAAATAATCCACAAATTTAGATAAATTTACAGAAAAAAGTAGAATAATATAAGAAAACTGTTATAAATTTTGAAGAAAAACCTCAAACCTTCAAGACAGAAGTCATTACTCAAGTAGTTACATGGGTGCTCTTTGTACCCTTACTCAACTCAACTAGAAATTTTTGGTTGTCTACTTTTAATTATTAATTTCATAGCACTGCATTTACATGAGTAGAATTTCTGGATACTATACCCACCTCCGATCATATAATTTAACTCTGCATGAGTGAGTTAATTACTGTTATGAATGTTTTTACCTTCTCTTTCCTACTCTCTCAATGGAAAAAAAAAGAAACACTAGAATAAAAATAAAAAAAATATACATATTTGTGTCATTTATGTAAATCGTGACAAAAAAATCCTGCAGGACAAAACGTGACACTTGGTATTTTCTAACCTGTGTCTATACCACCATATATAGAAAGAGAACCTGAATAAGATGGGGCTCAGAGAGGGAATGATGAGACAGAAAAGAGGAGCCAAGGACAGTAAAGTGTTCAAGTAGAGGGTGCAAAAGAAGAAGGAGAAAAGGATAACACCAGTAACAAGAGCACTCTGAGGCGAGTGCAATATCCCTGCCTCTGTTTTCTTTGAAGCTCCCAATACTTTCTGATGGAGAGCAGTTTTCAACTTTTCAATATAATTACTGTGGCAGAACTAAATTATGATAAGCCCATCATCCACAAATATACAACAAAGTATACAACCCATTGTTGGAGGTCAGGATCCCAAGGTGAACCTGTGTAGCAAGTATGGTGACCCTAGAGAGCTTTACACATTCTATAGTAAGAGATCATAGGGAGTGTCAACCCTGACCTTTGACCTTTTGACCCAAACCTGTAGTCAGAGGCTATGGTCTCAGAGTGAACCCGTGTACCAGGTTTCATAAGTGTCGAGATATAGTTTATAAGCCATGTTGATGTTGGCCTTTGACCTTGCAATCCCAAAACCATAGTCACACTTCAGGGTCACAGGGTGTACCTGTGTACCAAGTTTGGTGGCCTGAGCTTTACTCGTACAGTAATAAGGCATAAGGAATGTTAACCTTGACCTTTTGACCCTAAACCCATAGTCAGAGGTCAGGATCCCAAGGTGAACCTGTGTAGCTAGTTTGGTAACCCTAGCTTTCTTTGTTGTTGAAATATAGTTTATAAGTCATTTTGATGTTGACCTTTGGCCTTGCAATCCCCAAACCACAGTCACACTTCAGGGTCACAGTGTGAATCTGTGTACCAAGTTTGGCGACCCTAACTTTACTTGCTGTACAGCTCAGCGGTGCAGTGGTTAGCACTGTGGCAGCACAGTAAGAAGGTCACAGGATCGACTCCACCCCAGATCATCAGTGACCATTCTGTGTGAAGTTTGCATGTTCTCCCCGTGTCTGCGTGGGTTTACCCCGGGTACGCCCATGGGAGGAACCAGAGGCCAAAAGCATGCAAGATAGGTTAATTGGAGACTCTAAAATGGCCCTAGGTGTGAATGTGTGTGTGAATGGTGAAGTGACTGGCGCCGCACTTTGGCTGCCTCATCCATCCAGGTGCATGCCCTGTAATTTCCCTCTGGGATTAATAAAGTATACAAAAAAAAAAATAAAGCATAGGGAATGTTAACCTTGACTTTTGACCCCAAACCCATAGTCAGAGGTCAGGGTCCCAAGGTGAGCCTGTGTACCAGGTTTGGTGGCCCTAGCTTTACTTGTTGTACAGTAAAGCTAGGGCATAAGAAGTAAGGCATAAGAAATGCTAACCTTGACCTTTTACCTTTTGACCCCAAACCCACAGTCGGAGGTCAGGATCCCAAGGTGAACCTGTGTACCAGATTTGGTGGCCCTAGCTTTACTTGTTTTATAGTAATAGTAAATGTAGCATTTACCATAGTGCAACTGCAATGTTAACTTTGAACCTTTGACTCTTTGACCCCAAATCCATAGTTAGGTGAGGGTGTAAGTCGTCCAAGATGTGTATTAGATACAACTATTCTATCAATTTGAAAAGCCTACATCATTTCTTTCAGTAGTTATTGTGTTTAGAAGATTTGGAGAAATATCTGACCTGACCTTTGGCCTCAAGGTCATCCAATGAGAGTGAAATTGCAATATGTCATCATCAGAGTATGTCAAACCATGATACCAAGTTTCAAAACAATCAGAAGAAATCTGCAGGAGGAGTTGACTTCATAAGACAGTTACTGTCTATGAAGTGAGGTGAAACAGGAGGTCATAGGTCAGGGGCTATAATTCCCGCAAAAATCATCTGATCAGAACCAAACTGCAATATGCACATCCTCAGTGGATATCAAACCATGGTACCAAGTTTCAAAACAATTGGACCAAAACTGTAGGAGGAGTTGATTTCAGAAAAGTGGGACAGATGGACAGACAGATGGACGGACAGACGGACTGACCCATAACATAATCCCCCTTCGGTCAAAGCCCAAAGGGGTCGAAGAGCCCTTTGGGCTTCGACTAGCAGAGGATAAAAGTCCAAGCACAGGATGCGTGGGTGGGACCCCAACTGGCCTAATTTTCCAAGATTCAAGTCTTTTTTGTACAGTACTTAAAATGGTAAGTTCCATATGCAAAATTACTGTGCAAATTTTTTTTTTAAAAAAAAAAGAAGAAATAAATAGCATAAAATTTTCATATTGTGGTTACAAGAAATTTATTTATTAAGATAAGCCCCTTGAGATGAAACATCTTGTTTTCAAGGGGGTCCAGGGGGCCAGCGACACCAACAGACCTGATAAGATCATCAAGAGGGCTGGCTCTATAATTGGTATCAGACCGGAGACCTTTGAGACAGTGGCGGAGAGGAGAACACTAAATATACTGCAATCCATCATGGACAATCCTGATCACCCCCTCCACCACACACTGGACAGACAGCGGAGCACTTTCTCCAGTAGACTACTACAGCTTTGCTGTTGAATGGCCAGGTACAGGAAATCTTTCCTGCTGCATGCCATTTCACTCTACAATAACTGACTATGATGTTGTATTCTAGTCATAACTATGCTGCCATACTGCACCTTACAGTCTAACTGGTACCTCACATTTCACTCCGCTCCTGATAGTCCTGCATTGTGCAGCAGGTATGATTCATGTGTTTATACGGGTCACCATCTATTCAGCTACGATGCATATAGGCTTTTATAGTAGTGTTAATTTTACTTTCCACGGGTAATCTCTTTGTCTGTCATGCGTGTGTTTGTGTCATTTGGTTGCCTACTGTCATGCTGCTGTTACACTGCAATTTCCCAGTTTGGGATCAATAAAGTTGGGATCAATAAAGTACATCTATCTATCTTCTGTATCTATCTATCTATCTATTGTATCTATTTATCTATCTATTGTATCTATCTATCTAAACAAACAATACTAAAGGCGCACATGACACAATTGTGTCATGTGTTTTCTGACACCCCCCCCCCCCCCTGGAAAAATATGTTGTCACCGCATCAAGAGGAAACGTTGCACCCCAAGGCTACGAAGAGCCTTTAACTCTATATTTGCATGTATGTATCCTAGGCCTACTACAAACTGAAATAACATGTACTTCTAGTTTAGGACCTTTGACTTGGACCTTCACCCTGAGCACAATCTGGATGCAGGCCCACCTGAGGATCAATGTGGGAATTTGGTGATCATTAAGACAACTGCCATAAAATGTTGACAGATGGATAAACAACTGACCCAGGGTCACAGCATTAGCTCATCTCACCTTCAAATGAGCTAAGTACAACATTTCACCTTTGACTTCTAACTCAAACTGTATTTAGAGAAGCTGCAGTTGTAATCCTTGAGGTGACTCACTGTGAGGTCCAACATGCCATTTTTTAGCACAAAGTTGTTTGTGCCCTCGATATTCTCCCCCTCTTCTAGACAGGAGTAGTTGATGCAGGAGTCAGTGAAGCTGCGTGGCAGGTTGGCGCAGGCCAGCGGCTCCACAGGGATCTCAGGCACTGCCACAGGGTTGCAAAGTTTTTTCATGTGCTCAGTGAAGAAGTCAGCATAGCCCACGTTGAAGGAGGCCACAGTGGTGTTGAACGCTGCCATGGTGATGGTGGAGATCTGCGATCGAACTTCAGAAAAGAAGAAGTAATGTTTTCATGACAGCAGTAAGTGATATAAGTCATTTATCTGGTGTGGTTTATATAACATGATAATTAAACAATATCACACTTGAGGTCATGCTGTTGTATTTGAATATCAGTACTCCTGTGGTGTGTCTATGCAGCTGAGTGCCAAAGATATTGTGTGCTGTTACAGTAAAACAGCACAGCGTCATGTGTGGTATTGCTTTGATACAACACTTCTAAAAATGCCATTTAATAGCTGATCGTAATAACCAACAACAGATTAAGATTTGCTTATTTAATCACTTTTGAAAATTGTTCCACAACTGTACTGGGACTTGACTGATACAGTGGAACACAAACATGAAGTGTTTTCCCACAGTTACACTTTCCTGCTCT
This sequence comes from Pholidichthys leucotaenia, assembly GCA_020510985.1. Taxonomy (NCBI): domain Eukaryota; kingdom Metazoa; phylum Chordata; class Actinopteri; order Cichliformes; family Pholidichthyidae; genus Pholidichthys; species Pholidichthys leucotaenia. Next base: position 34,424,397 of record CM035845.1, on the reverse strand, counting down.
CAGTCAACTCTCGTCAGTAACTTTACTGGTAAGAGATGTACAGTAATTCACTTAAAGCAACACTCCACCAAAAATGGAGGGGTTTTTTTTCTTGTTAACTTGTCTGCAACATGTTTTTAATGACTTACAAGACATATCAAGAGTGAAATCACTGAAATGTGTCATGTCTGTTTTTTGCTGAAAAATTTCAGTTAAGCTCCTCCCCTGGGAAAAAGGCCTGTTTAGACAGAGCATTTTTAACAGGTCCATAGTGTTGAGTTAATCAGGAGGTAAGAACTGCCTCTGGCCTGACTGAAATTAGCATCCAGGGCCCGTTAGCATTTTTGGACAGCTGCTTTGAAAACTTGACCCAATTAAATATGAGTTTTACCATTAAACTGATTTGAAGGGCCAATGCACTATTAGTTATTATCCTGTTCCACCATACATACAACTGGGTATGTCCTTCAACTAGTAAGGCTTTTCATCACAGGTTTTATTCTGTTTAATGTAGTGCTAGCCACCATTAGCCTTGTGGGGTGTGGGTGGGCCTATTCACAGATCCTGGCATTTGAAGGAGAAGGAAAAGTGAGAAGATTTTGACACAAAACTATAAGCCAATGAGAGGGGTTTTTGTCGAAAAAAGGGCATAATTCATCATTTCCAGCGCCATACGAGTAGGCTGCCTTTTTGCAACAGCGGATCAATTTCATCCTATCTATTTACTATCTCGCTTCTCTTGCTAATCTTTCTGATCCAGCGACACCTTAGACATCGGACGGACACACGGATCGCCCACATGTCTCCTGAGCCGGCAGACGAAGCCATTGTTTTTAGCAGAATAAGTTACAGCAGAGACCAGCTGCTAGCACTTAACTGGACCAAGATGCTAGCGCAAGACTTCGACATACCGGGTGAAATAAGACAGAAACGACGTGGATGCCGTGCTGGAGCAAGACGGCGGCCGAGAAATATAAGGTACAGACCCATCCTTCCATCTGTTATTATGGGGAACGTTCAATCGCTACTCAATAAGACCGACGAGCTAACGGCCATCTCTCGCTATGAGAGCGTCTTCAGAGAGAGTAGCCTGATGTTGTTTACTGAGACGTGGCTAACAGAACTAGCAACAGATGCTAACATCGAACTGGAGGGCTTCCACGCAATACGGGCAGACCGGACACCAGACAGTGGGAAGGAGGAGGAGTGATAATGTATGTCAATAAGAGCTGGTGCAGACCGGGACATACCACGGTTAAACAACATCACTGCAGCAAAGACATTGAGTTGCTAGCTGTTAGCATGCGGCCTACCTATCTCCCGAGGGAATACTCACACGTGATCTGCATTGTTATTTATGCAAATCCGACGGCAAACGCGGGGACAGCGTGTGACATCATTCACTCAGTAACTGGCAGGCTGCTGACAGAACACCCAGATGCTCTTCTCCTCATCTCCAGTGATTTCAACCATATTTCACTGTCCTCCATCTTGCCTACGTTCACCAAGTATGTCACATGCCACACTAGAGACAATAAAACACTGGACTTATTCTATGCTAACACTAAGGAGGCGTACACCTCATCACCACTCCCCCCACTCGGGAGATCGGATCACAACTTGGTTCATCTCCTGCCGGTGTACAAACCCCTAGTACACAGACAATCTCAGGTCATGTGCACGGTGAAGATATGGTCGGAGGAGGCAATGGACGCTCTAAAGGACTGTCTTGAAACCACTGCCTGGGAGCAGCTCTGCGATCCACATGGTGAGGACATTGATGGCCTCACTCACACCATCACAGACTACATCAACTTCTGTGTGGACAACACCGTACCCACCAAGACAATACGGTGTTGCTTGAACAACAAACCCTGGATCAACCCTGAGATAAAAACACTTCTGAGAGAGAAGAAGAGGATCTTCAGGTCGGGGAACAGGGAGATGCTGAAGTCCGTACAGAGGGAGCCGAGGAGGAAGATCAGAGAAGGCAAGGGCAGCTTCAGGAAGAAGATGGATGACAAGCTGCAACAGAGCAACATCAGCAGGGTCTGGAGAAACCTCAAAACCATCTCTGGGCTCCAGAATACCTCCTCCCAGGCCACGGGGGGCAGGGAGTGGGCGAACAATCTGAACCTGTTTTTCAATAGGTTTGACCAACCACCCTCCCCCCCGACTGCACACCAACCACTGCTGCCTCTAAAGTCATCGAGACCTGCTGTCCACACCCCACTCCACCAACACCCCCCCCCCCCACTCCCAGCACACAGCCCCCCAACCTGACCCTCACTAAGACCCAGGTGAGGACGGAGCTGAAGAAGATCAAGGCGAGGAAGGCCTCGGGACCCGACGGCATCAGCGCAAAGCTCCTCAAGTCCTGCGCAGACCAGCTGTGTGGGATTGTGGAGTACATCTTCAACCTGAGCCTGAAGCTGGGGAGGGTACCACAGTTGTGGAAAACATCTTGTGTGGTACCTGTACCAAAGGTTTCCCACCCCAAAGACTTGAACAGCTACAGACCAGTGGCCCTGACGTCTCACATGATGAAGACCCTGGAGAGACTGCTCCTTGCTCACCTCCGCCCCCTGGTGGGGCCAGCGATGGATCCACTCCAGTTCGCCTACCAGCATGGCATTGGGGTGGGGGATGCAGTGATCTTCCTCCTTCACCGTTCCCTGTCCCACCTGGAGAAGCCCGGGAATGCGGTGAGGATCATGTTCTTTGATTTTTCCAGTGCTTTCAACACCATCCAACCGATGATCCTGAAGGACAAGCTGCTGTGTGCAGGGGTGGACCAGCACCTGTCATCATGGATCCTGGACTACCTCACTAACCGGCCACAGTTTGTGAGAACCCGGGATTGTGTGTCGGCCCCTCAGAGAACGGTTTTGCCTCCCTTCCTGTTCACCCTTTATACTGCGGACTTCTCACACAACACAACACAACACAACACAACACACTGCCATCTACAGAAGTTCTCTGACGACTCTGCGATCGTCGGCCTCATCTCCAATGGAGATGAAGCTGAGTACAGAGGACTTATCCAGGACTTCGTGGACTGGTGCCATTGGAACTGCCTCCAGATCAACGCCAGGAAAACTAAGGAGCTGGTGGTGGACTGCCGCAGGCAAGGACAACCCCTCACAGCACCAGTGAACATACAGGGAACAGACATTGAGATGGTGACATCCTACAAGTACCTGGGTGTTCATCTGAACAATAAACTAGACTGGTCACACAATACCGACGCACTCTACAAGAAGGGACAGGGCAGGCTGTTCCTACTGAGGAGGCTCAGGTCTTTTGGTGTACAAGGGGTGCTCTTGAAGACATTCTACAACATGGTGGTGGCATCAGCCATCACTTTTGGAGTGGTCTGCTGGGGCAACGGCATTACAGCAGCCGACAGGATGAGACTGAACAAACTAATCAAGAAAGCTAGCTCTGTCCTGGGGCAGCGCCTTGACCCAGTGGAGGAGATAGGAGAGAGAAGGATGGTGGCTAAACTGTCATCTCTGCTGGAGTCCGTGTCCCACCCTATGCAGGACATACTGAACGCACTGAGGAGCTCATTTAGCAGTAGACTACATCATCCTAGATGCGCGACCGAGAGGTTTTGCAGGTCCTTCCTACCTACAGCTGTCAGACTGTATAACCTAAGCAGGGCTGCTCGCAGAGATAGCAAAAAAACGTGACAACCAAATAGTATTGAATGCAAAAGACGCAACAGACTTACACAAATGGTCCCCTCCAGTATACAACTAGGACAATATCAGTCGCTATGGAGGGTGACAATATGTATGGGTACATATTCATACCATGTAGGGTATCTAAATAGACGGTTATGCTGTTTAGTCCATCTAGCTACAATGCTCCGCACTGTGTATATACAGTATATGATTATATATTTATGTGTACATATGTATATTCACCGCTCTTATTTTCTGATCTTCTAAATCATTGCTCTGAGTGTTGCTATCCCTGTGCTGTTGCAATCCTGGAATTTCCCCATTGTGGGACTAATAAAGGCTTATCTTATCTTATCTTATAAGATATCATTGTAGACAATGTAGATTTTTTTTTTATAGGGGATTTATATCCACCAGAGTGTGTCTTTAAAGCATTTTAAAGCCCATGCTCTGTTTGCCTTAAGCTACGGTCACAAAGAGTTTTCTGTCATATGATGGCTGTAGAGATCTTACTTTCTTTGTAAGGATGCCTACGGCATACTTCCTGCCATCTTACGAATTTTTTTGTGCAACTCACGGCACTCTCAAGTCATTGGTAGGAAGATCTTACAGCTTTCGGCCCATTTTGTTGGCAAAAATGTTGCACAAATAGCATACTTCCGCATTATGAGCACCTCATTACCGCCTTAGACACGCTATACAAATCAGCATTTTCTACAACTGCTCTAAGGTGTTCTGAAGAACAACTTAAAGTGTTCTTGAGGCATACTTACGGCTAACATCTTGAGTAGTTCTTACGTTGTTCCTAAGCCATTTGTACAGCCGCCCTATGATGAGGGGTTTTCGTGGGTCATTCATAGGAATCTTGGACAAGACCATCGACCTGACCACGAACTTACCAACGGTCTACAAACACTGGATTCTCCTACGGCTGCCTAAAGAAGGCCGTATGAAATGCTCCAAAAATCATCAGTACGGGGTATTCACAGCTGTTCGTAATGGTATTTGTGACCATAGCTTTACTGTGTTAGCCACTCCTCCACACTGTCTCTCAGCACTGGCTCCCCCCAAGGCTGTGTGCTAAGCCCTCTACTGTACTCCCTGTACACCTTTGACTGTATTCCAACCCACCCAACCACCGTCATTGTGAAATACACAGACAACACCACCTTGGTTGGGCTCATCACTGACGACAATGAGAAGGCATACAGGGCGGAGGTAGAGAATCTGCTGCTGTGATGCCAAGCAAACAACCTGAAACTGAATGCCCAAAAAATCCCAAGAACTCATACTGGACTTCAGCAAGAACAGACAGGACCGTGTGAAAAACATCCCCGCCTTCAGGGACCTGGGTACCCACATCTCCTCTGACCTCTCCTGGACTGTCAACACCAAGGCCCTGGTGAAGAAAGCCCAGCAGCGCCTGCACTCCCTCCATGTCCTGAGGAAGCACAACCTGGACCAAAAGCTGCTGCTCAGTGGAGAGCGTGCTCACCTACTGTCTGGGTGTGTGGTAGGCCGGCTCCACAGCTGAGAACAGGAAGGCTGTGCAGAAGGTCATCAACACCATCCAAAAAATTATCAGCAGCCCTTTGCCCTCCCTGGAAGACATCTCCAGATCCTCCTGTCTCAGAAGGATCAAGAGCATCACAGGAGACCCCCTCCCATCCTACCCACCACCAGTTTGACCTGCTTCCCGCTGGACGGCAGTTCAGATCTATCAGGTCCCACACCTCCAGACTGAAAAACAGTTTCTTCCGCTGGGCCATCTGAACTGCTAACAGTCAGAGGTCCCACCCTCCTCCCACCACTCGCTCATGTGCACAGAACTGAGGACCTTTGAATTATCACAATAACTCACCTGTCTTTGCACTCTGCACTTTCATGTATACCGACCCATCCGTGAAATCACTACTGGGCAGATTTTCCATAATCCTTGGGCCATTTTACTCAATCGTGGGTTCTGCACTCCGCACTTTTATGTACATAGTTTCATCTGTGAAGCCACTACCATACCTGTGTAAATATCTATGGGCTATTTTTATTTCAGCTGTATGTTGAATCGTGTGTTCTGTAACTGTGTTTAATTCAAATTCTTCTCTCTTACTTTATTGCACAGTAGCCCAGTGGAGCACCCACAATTTCGTTGTACTGTACAACTGTACAATGACAATAAAGCCTATTCTATTCCATCCATCCATCCATTTTCTTCCGCTTTTCCAGAGGTCTGGGTCGCAGAAGCAGCAGCTCAAGCAGAGAAGCCCAGACTTCCCTCTCCCTGGCCACCTGCTCCAGCTCTTCAAAGAGGATACCAAGATGTTCCCAGACCAGCTGGGAGACGTAGTCTCTCCAGTGTGTTCTGGTCTGCCCCGGGGTCTCCTCCTAGTGGGACATGCCCGAAACACCTCAAGTGGAAGGCGTCCAGGAAGCATCCTGATCAGATGCCCAAACCACCTCAACTGGCTCCTTTCAATATGGAGGAGCAGCAGTTCTACTCTGAGCCTCTCCCGGATAACTGAGCTCCTCACCCTATCTCTGAGGGTGAGTCCAGCAATCCTACGGAGAAAGCTCATTTCAGCCGCTTGTACCTGCGATCTTATTCTTTCGGTCATTACCCAAAGCTCATGACCATAGGTGAGGGTAGGAACATAGACTGACCGATAAATCAACAGCTTTGCTTTAGAGATCATCTCCCTCTTCACCACAACAGAATGGTACAATGTCCATATCACTGCAGAGGCTGCTCCGATCCATCTGTCAATCTCTCGCTCCATTCTCCCCTCACTTGTGAATGACACCCCGAGATACTTAAACTCCTCCACTTGGGGCAGGAGCTTGCCCCAACCCGGAGAGGACAATCCACCTTTTTCCAGCTGAGAACCATAGACTCGGACTTGGAGGTGCTGATTCTCATCCCAGTCGCTTCACACTCTGAAGCAAACCATCCCAGCAAGGCCTGTAGGTCATTGGTCGATGAAGCCAACAGGACAACATCATCTGCAAACGGCAGAGATGAGATCTTGTTGTCACCAAGCACAGGTAGGTACTCTGAACCATCATTTGGTGCATAGGCACAAATGAGATGATGATGGTCCGTGTGGCGGTTTGGTGTAAACCCCCACAAACAGACTGGTCAAACACAGCGCTCGGCTAGAGCAAATAACAGAACAGTGAAATGTGTATTAATGTCTACAGGCAGCCCTGCTTCGTCTGGCTCACTTCTGTGATGTTAATGTTGCCTTTCATGCATTGTGTTCATGCATCCTGTCCTTACTGTGACCTAGGGACTGAGATCAATATGTCTCTCAAATGCAAATGTCTCATGCCTGTTCTGTTATCTCTTTGATCATACCAACTGCTGTGAATGCTTTGATGTATTGTTGTAGCTGAGTATATAAGCTGTCTGAATTTCATGTTCATCCTCTCAATTCTCACTTCTACAACGGCTGCTGCTGGACACAGACTTTGTGTCCCCTCTTCACTGAGAGCCTGAGGAATTCGGCTTCAGCCTGCTGACGCTATGGGCTGGAGCCGAGTTCCCGTGACGGCGGTATGATTAATAAAACCTGCTTAAAACCTCAGCATCGCTGCCTTATTTTATCATCCGCCGCAGTCCGGACCCATTTCCCAACTCGAAGCCGCAGGGAAACTACCCTTTTGTCCACTGGGGAGAGCTCCAATGTCGAGGCAGCAAGGCGGGGGGAACCAAGACTACCCACCCCTGCCCATCACTTCTTGCCCGGGGCAACTCCAGAGTAGGCCAAGCTCCAGCCCCTCTCCAGGAAACTGGTTCCAGAACCGGAGCTGTGTGTTGAGATGAGCCCAACTACATATATCTAGCTGGTATCGCTCAACCTTGTACACCAGCTCCAGCTCCTTCCCCACCAGAGAGGTGACGTTCCACTTCCCAAAAGCCAGTTTCAAAAGCCAGGGATCAGACCGCAAAGGTCTCTGCCTTTGCCTGCCACCTGATCCGCATAGCACTGGACCCCCATGGTCCCTCCTGCAGGTGGTGAGCCCACTGGAGGGCGAACCCATGTAACTCCTTCAAGCTGAGCCCGGCCAGGTCCCATGGGCAGAAACACGGCCACCAGGCGCTAGGAGCTTCTTGCTCTAAAAATAATCATATTTAACCACAGAGGTAGGAGCTGATGTGGGGGGAGAGTACAGTTTATTAACTACTCACGCTGGAACAACGAACAATCAGATGGAATTCCCCTGGAGATCTGATCACTGAGAGCAGAGACAGGTGTGTTCTGCTGGCCACAAAAATGGTTTCTGGCCCCAAAATAAACCGACCTGTGGAGCACAGCATCCACAGTTTCTCCTATACTCCAGCCTGCCCTGGAGCAGTCCTGTGTACCATGCTGGAAGTTGAGCCAGACCACGCCCACGGCAATAGTTGGACCAAAAAGAATACACTGTGTGTTTGCAGCTAGTGCTCATGTGAGTTGTAGTTTTTGTAGTCTCACACTGTGATCGGCATAGTACTCGTATTTAGATGTTGCTTGAGAAAACAACCCGCCAAAGTGGCTAGTGAGAGTGGCTGCCTTACCCACCACCGGTGAAATCCACCCGCGTGGGTGTTAATGTCGAGCACTGTTTATATGCTATCGAGAGGACAGTTACAAGCAGTGTTGGGAGTAATAGACAGAAATACAGATTATTTTTCCTTTGTCACAGTTAAGGACAAAAGCACATTGGTGGGTTGCAAACTAAGTGCCGGTTGAGTCTTACTGCAATCTTCAGAAGCACCTGCAAACAGCAACAAAGCTCTGACAAAGCTAGTGCTAAGTAATGGCTAGCTATGCTAACAACTAACACCGTGTTAGTGGATCTCACTGATCTGGATAAAAATACATTGGATATTGCACATCCCATTAGTGAGCCGAGTGAAGCCACCTGGCCGCCATATAAGAACACCCAAAACACTCAGTGAGTCAATGGACAATGAATGGGTTTAGTAGTAAATGATGCCACTTAAAAATTAACAGATTTTGAACTTCTTGGTATGGAGACAAAGCTTATAATCTTGCGCAACCAGTGAACTATAGAAATCGAGTTGACATTATGTTTATGGAAAGGCTGGATAATTGGAAAAGTCAGCCACGGCAAGTAGTTCTCTGAGTAATGCATGCAGTTAGTGTGTTTAGGCATGTTGTCATAACAATAGCCCTAATGATAGTCCAATATGAGTAAATTAAAATATCATGCAGTGCTTTAATCTTGCTATTAAGTACCTAGGCCTAATCTAATTTGCAAAATATGATGACCAGCATGTTGAAAAATTAATTTTATCAGGTTGCTGGTTATCATACAGTGTAAATATCTTGGGGGTAGATTTACTAATGTGCTGGACCATTGCAAAACCCTGTTTTGGCATTAAAAAACTACTGTCGAGATTTACTAAAGGGTGCAGGGCAAAGTTAGCAATGGAAAAGCATGGATTATGCTAGTTTTGCGCCTGGCCTCATTGCATATGTATTTGTTGGAGTTATGTCAAAGCACAAATTTGAGGGAGGAGAGTATTTAAATGACTGGTGCAAGGTGATTTACTAAGGTTTGCAGTTGTCAATCTCCTGCTAAATGCACCAGGATTTAACGCCCAAAAAAGCATGTCTTAATTCATCTGCTCCTGACATGACAGCGATCGGTGCCAAAGACACCGATGAGAACTGAGGGCACGTGGCTGAAGAGACAGAAGCTTCTCTCTGCACATGACTTTATTTGGTATGACAGAACAGATGAACAGAAACGATCTCACAGAGATCAGTGTTGTGCTGTACTGGACATCAGCCGGCAGAGGATTTTTTTTTTTTTAAATTTCATTTATTTATATATAGCCTCATAATAATAATTATTTCATTCATACCACACTTTACATTTCAGGGCAAAATCTCAAAAAGCCACACAAATAGGAATAGGAACAAGAATAAAAGCAAACATTCAGCGATAGTACATACGATGACACACCAGGACATTAAAAAGCTTTCCTAAACAATGAATTTGTATCCATAAAATAGGATAGCCCTTCCTACCTGGAGTGAACAAAAAGAGCACAAATCCATAAACATCCTGCAAAATTGCAACATCATAGTAACTCAATGACAGTCTGCTGTAGCTGTCTGAGGAATAAGTGAAATCATGTGTGTTTAATTTTATTATGTTCCAGACTTCAGAAAACATAAAACGCACATATTTATGAAAAGTCATGGACCAGGAGACCTGCAGATTTTGTTAAAGCAAAGTCATTCACATAATAAAACCCCAGAGTCTCCATCAGACCATTTTGACGGTTCTTGTGCTAATAAAATAAACACATTGGTCAAATGATCATTTTAAGCATGAGTAGTTCCCTTTTAAATTATATACAAATAATTTATACATATTAAGAAAAGGAGTCTTCCATGTGAAATGAAAATCAAAACTTTGAAATATGACGAACAAAAATAAACTATTTTACTGCGGTTTGCGCTTAAACAAAAGCTTAAAAACAGCTTAAACAAAAAAAACCCCTTCCGATATTCTGCTCCTCTGAACTGGTTGTGTCTGTGTTGATGACCCGCTCCCTCAGGTGTGCCTGTGCACAATTTTGCACAATTTTGTGCTCTTGGTGGATGGGTGGTCATTATTAAAATGAAGTGACTGCATCTGTCTTCATAATTTTGCATGTTGTTAGCAGATCACTGGCAAAACTTGGCCACTCCCTTAGGCACTCTGTCTAATTTGTGCACTTGCCAATTTGCACTGCCTTAGTAAATCTGCCCCATAATTTATTCAGCATGTTGGTTGTCATACAGTGTAAATATCCGTGAACTCTTAAATTTATTTGTAATGCTGGTCATCATACAGTGTAGATATTTGAACTCGTAATTTACTTGTGATGCTGGTCATCAGTGCATAATGGTCATGATGGTGGTACATGTATGTTGACTGAATTATTTATAATATACTTATCAGGAATAGTGATCACCAAGGACACCTAAGGAGGACTTCTGATTCCTGATCATCTGACAGTGTTTATATCTGTGCTAAATTATTCCTGATACTGGTCATCAACTACTGATTACCAATCAACACTGGATCAATTCTACATGCCCATTTTTATTGATTACCAATCACCTTTAACTGCACCATTGCCTGGTCCCAAGTCCAGGGTGTGGAAGCAGGAGGAAAGGCATCATGTTTTCAATCAGAATTGATGAAGATAATTATACAAGAATTAGCATTAGGCTTTAACTTTTATTCCATTTGGGCCTATTCATCAGTGTGACAAATTATTTCAATATATGGTTAGTCTATACTAGTTAAATAGGCTATGTACAGCAAGGCCTAGATCTACATCATCACAGACAATATGTGAGGCCTTTTTTCTCTCAAATTTTTACTTCAATTTAAATAAATCCTTTGTGAAAAGGTTGTGATCCCATATTTTGCAAATTAGATTAGGCCTAGGTCTATTTTAATTTACTCATATAGGACTATCATTAGGATTATTATGACGACATGCCTAAACACACTTACTGCATGCATTACTCACAGAACTACTTGCCTTGGCTTGACTTTTCCAATTATCCAGCCGTCCCACAGCCGCTAAACATAATGTCAACTCTATTACTATAGTTCACCAGTTGCGCAAGATTATAAGTTGTGTCTCCATACCAAGAAGTTCAAAATCTGTTAATTTTTGGGAAGTTATTGAGGTAAAAGTGGCATTGTTTACTACTAAACAAATTGATTCTCCATTGCCTCACTGAGTGTTTTGGGTATATTAAAATGGTGACCACAGAGTTTCTGGTGGCTTCACTTCTGTCGGTCAGTGCACTATTCAGTGTTTTTTATACAGATCAGTGGTGGATCTAAGCTATCTGAATAGCCACGGCTGGATGTAAAGTGGAAATACTCGTCTCAACACCCACGGCTGGATTTCAAGCACAGGTCTGCATCTGGAAAGTTTGTGACCCAGCAAGAAATAAACCAACTGATTGCCAGATACATCATTACACACTGTAGACGTGTTATCAACAGTCACTTTCCATCAGACAGCTGGATTGTGATCCACTGAAGTTAAACACATTTACTTGCTACCTGGACAAAGATTATTCAAAAATGGATTTTGATCTCCCAAAGGAATTTGAGGGACTGGATCATGTCTCTGTCCTAGCAGACATTTCAACTGTGGATAATGGACATTTTCTTTGGATCACTGCATACTGGATTAAATCCATATCATACAGGTAAGATAAACATGGACAGCTTTATGCAGTGTTGCCAACTCTCACGCTTTTGGAACGAGTCTCACTCTTTTTCCCCCCCCTCATATTCCACAAACCCTATTAATCACTCCAAAATAAGGAAATTACTGGCAATATCATGTTGATTTTCTTCAGATTTTTCCCACAATAAGAGCTCTCAAGGCAGGATAAAGCAGACTGAACATGTTCTAAAAGCTCTGTCTGAAACAGTCTGTTTTCAGCCTGACCTTAATAAGCCAAAAATGTAATCCATTAATTAAATTATCTTGCTATGTGTGCAAGATGATTTAAGTATGCATTTAAAAGTAACATGAAAGTTACTTTTCCAAGTAACTAAATACTTTAATCATGCAGCAATGGGTAAAGTAACTCAATTACTTCTGAAAAGAAGTAACTAGTAACTGTAATTGGCTACCATTTTTTAGTAACTTGCCCAACACTGGTTATAAGTCTTAGTTTACCAAAAAAAGTACTCTACATACATATACCGACTGTGTTTCTTAATTCTTCCCTTCAGATGGTATCAAAATCAATTCTGCTCTACATCTAATCTCTGTGTATATTTTAATTCATGTGGTGCAGTATGGAGCTCTGTTTTGTTTGTAAATTAGCATTGTCACTGCAATATTGCCATTATATAATCTTGTCCCATTTCTGCTCTGCTCAGCAATCCTCAGTGGAGCCAGCAGCATCTGTCCTCCCTTTATTGTCACTGATGGACGGTAATGTGATCAGCCATTTGTTTGTTTATTCACTTGCTGTGGTTCCTCAAAGAAAAATCATGTTTGGTATTAGCCTACACACTCTCATCCTCAAGAAGAAGGTTCTTGAAATCATGTAAAGACGTGGACAAAATTGTTGGTACCCCTCTGTTAATGAAAGAAAAACCCACAATGGTCACAGAAATAACTTGAATCTGACAAAAGTGGTAATAAATAAAAATTCTATGAAAATTAACCAATGAAAATCAGACAATGCTTTTGAATTGTGGTTCAACAGAATTATTTTAAAAAACAAACTCATGAAATAGGCCTGGACAAAAATGATGGTACCCCTAGAAAAGATTGAAAATAATGTGACCATAGGGACATGTTCAACCAAGATGTGTCCTCTAATTAACATCACAGGTGTCTACAAACTTGCAATCAGTCAGTCGGCCTATTTAAAGGGTGACAAGTAGTCACTGTGCTGTTTGGTGACATAGTGTGTACCACACTAAACATGGACCAGAGGAAGCAAAGGAGAGAGTTGTCTCAGGAGATTAGAAAGAAAATTATAGACAAGCATGTTAAAGGTAAAGGCTATAAGACCATCTCCAAGCAGCTTGATGTTCCTGTGACTACAGTTGCACATATTATTCAGAAATTTAAGATCCATGGGACTGTAGCCAACCTCCCTGGACGTGGCCGCAGGAGGAAACTTGATGAATAATGGAAGAGATGGATAATACGAATGGTAACAAAAGAGCCCAGAACAACCTCTAAACACATTCATGGTGAGCTCCAAGGTCAAGGTACATCAGTGTCAGATCGCACCATCCGTCATTGTTTGAGCCAAAGTGGACTTCATGGGAGACGACCAAGGAGGACACCACTGTTGAAAACAAATCATAAAAAAGCCAGACTGGAATTTGCCAAACTGCATGTTGACAAGCCACAAAGCTTCTGGGAGAATGTCCTATGGACAGACGAGACAAAACTGCAACTTTTTGGCAAGGCACATCAGCTCTATGTTCACAGACGCAAAAATGAAGCATACCAAGAAAAGAACACTGTCCCTACTGTGAAACATGGAGGAGGTTCTGTTATGTTGTGGGGCTGCTTTGCTGCTTCTGGCACAGGGTGTCTTGAATCTGTACAGGGTACAATGAAATCTCAAGACTATCAAGGTATTCTAGAGAGAAATGTGCTGCCCGGTGTCAGACAGCTTGGTCTCAGTCGCAGGTCATGGGTCTTGCAACAGGATAATGACCCAAAACACACAGCTAAAAACACCCGAGAATGGCTAAGAGCGAAACATTGGACTATTCTAAAGTGGCCTTCTATGAACCCTGATCTAAATCCTACTGAACATCTGTGGAAGGAGCTGAAACATGCCGTCTGGAGAAGGCACCCTTCAAACCTGAGACAACTGGAGCAGTTTGCTCATGAGGAGTGGACCAAAATACCTGCTGAGAGGTGCAGAAGTCTCATTGACAGTTATAGAAATTGTTTGATTGCAGTGATTGCCTCAAAAGGTTGTGCAACAAAATATTAAGTTAAGGGTACCATCATTTTTGTCCAGGCCTGTTTCATGAGTTTGTTTATTAAAGTAATTCTGTTGAACCACAAAGCATAACAGTCTTTTAGACAGTTATGCTTCCTTCTCTTTACCCTCTTTGACCGTGTTGTCACTATGGCTGTTCGAGTGGTCAGGCACGTCTCGGAGCAGGGAGTGGTGGGAGTGGGAGTGTTTGGCGCTCAGGCTGTCTGCATCTGCAGCTGTGTCTGTGCTCCCCCTTCGTGTGAATCTGCCTGGAAAAAAGATGAAACAAAACAATTATGTTTCAGGACAAAAACACACATACACAGATCCAGACACGTGCACATCAGCAATTAAGCTCAACCAACTTCAAAGATGATGCATTATGTGACTTTGCCTCTTTGTTCTGCCAGTATGTCAAAAAATGAAAAAAACAACACTAAAAGGCAAAAAGCTTTGTGTGTTAAAATGAAGCAGGGACAACAATGAAGAATATTTCTAATATTAAAGGACTAATGTCTCAGGGTGATTTAGAAAAGCTGGTTCATGCATTTATCTTTTGTAGACTTGATTACTTGAGAAGGTCCGAAGGAGTTGCACTGTGTCTTTGTTGATCTAGAGCAGGGGTTCCCAAACTTTAAAGCCCGTGACCCGAAATAACGGTGACAGAGACTGGCGACCCCCACCATCCCCGGAGGTGACTGATACATAAGAAAACATACACAGGGTTTAATGTATCTGTGGATTCATCTAACTGCAAAGCATATTTCCCTTTCTTCACTCTGTCAGTCAGCTGACACTTCGTCCTGGGCCATGTCCATGATGCACCGGGATATAGTCCCATCAGACAGCGGCACTGCTTCAGGCTCCCAAGCCTGTTTATCCCCACACATTGTCCGACTCATAGCGATAGCAGGTTTTATTAGGGTTTCTCTGATTGTATGTGGCATTTTTGCCTGTGCAATTAAATATGCCACCTTTGAGCTTTGGTAGTAGTTGTTTGATTAGTTATGACTTTCTTTTGGCCTTGCAATTCTCTCTCCTTTTAGTGGAAAAAATCTGCTGGTTTGGTAGCAAGAGATGGGTACTTAGTTTTGAAGTTTCTGAGCATTTTTACAGGCTTTAAACTGTCATGTGCAAGCACCTCGGTGCACACTACACATTGGAGATGTTGTACTTCACTGATAACAATGCATGAATCCATACTGAATATATTCCTGTCGATACTTGCGACACTTGGAGGAAGGGTGGTGCAAGAGATTATGGATCCCCCCCCCCATCTCCACTGGCGTCTCTACGTTGTCTTTGGTCGGTATAAACCATAGTTTCATTTTTAAAAATACTATCCTAGGCTTAAAACGTAGTGTGTTGATTTCAGCTGTTCAGACGAAATCTACTGGTGCACACTGACCTGTGTGTGAACTGTGACGTTTGCTGTGGCACAGATAAAGTGACATGTCACCTGCGTAGTCCCCTCAAGAGGATTCTGAAAATCATCTTGTGATCCCCCGGGGGGTCAGGACCCCCACTTTGGGAACCTCTGATCTAGAGAAAGCATTACAATAGGGTGTCAAGAGAGGAGGTGTGGTACTGTATGAGGAAATCAGGAGTGGCGTGGAGATCAGGAGAAGCTGAAACTTCGAAACTGAAACTGCCGAAACTGTGTATTCATCCCCAGTTGGCAGCTGATGAGGAGGGTGTCTAGCAAACTGCAAGTTGTATGATCATCTATTTGCGCCAAAATATCTATCCATATTAATAAAACGACTAACACGAGTAACGCATCTGATCAAATTTCAGTAACTGTAACGCATTACTGAATTTTTAAACAGTAATTTTGTTACACAGCACGTTACTGTAAAAGTAGTGGCATTTTTAATGCGTTACTCCCAACAGTATATTAGAGGGAAAGCCCAGGTTGAGTGGTTTAGAGACAAAGAGAGGCAAGGTTGAGATGGTTTCGACACGTACAGAGGAGGGATAGTGGGTATATTGAACAAAGGATGTTGAAGATGGAGCTGCTAGGCAGGAAGAAAAGAGGAAGCCCACATAG
Organism: Pholidichthys leucotaenia; assembly: GCA_020510985.1. Taxonomy (NCBI): domain Eukaryota; kingdom Metazoa; phylum Chordata; class Actinopteri; order Cichliformes; family Pholidichthyidae; genus Pholidichthys; species Pholidichthys leucotaenia. Next base: position 34,408,180 of record CM035845.1, on the reverse strand, counting down.
AAGATTCAGGGATGTACAGTTGTTAAGGAGGGCATGGAGAGGGTTGGTGTGAGAGATAAAGATACAAGGGATAGCGTGAGATGGCGGCAGATGAGCTGCTGTGGCGACCCCTAAAGGGAGAAAGACTTGATTACTATAACAGTGTATTCACTGATCTGGCTAAAAGATCAATCAAACAGCTGCAGCTGATTCAGAATGCTGCTGCCCGAATCCTCAGAAAAGTGGATCATATCCCTCCAGTTGTAAGATCTTTTCACTGGCTCCCTGCCCGTCAAACAGTTGATTTTAAAATACTGCTCTTGGTCTACAAAGCTTTAAATGGTTTAGGGCCTACATATATGAAGATATTTCAGATCTTCTGGTTCCCTGTGAACCTTCTAGGCATCTCATTCACCCGGAACAGGTTTCTTTTCTGTCGGAATAATTGAAACCAAACATGTCCGAAAAGTTAAAACCAAACATGGAGACGCTTACGCACCATATATAGTATCTCACAAAAGTGAATACACCCCTTACATTTTTGTAAATATTTTATTATATCTTTTCATGGGACAACACTGAAGATATGACACTTTGACACAATGTAAAGCAGTCAGTGTACAGTTTGGATAACAATGTAAATTTGCTGTCCCCTCAAAATAACTCAACACACATCCATTAATGTCTAAACTGCTGACAACAAAAGTGAGTACACCCCTAAGTGAAAATGCCCAAATTGTGCCCAAAGTGTCAATATTTTATGTGGCCACCATTATTTTCCAGCATTGCCTTAACTCTCTTGGACATGGAGTTCACTAGAGCTTCACAGGTTGCCACTAGAATCCTCTTCCACTTCTCCATGATGACATCACGGAGCTGGTGGATGTTAGAGACCTTGTGCTCCTCCACCTTCCGTTTGAGGATGCCCCACAGATGCTCAATAGGGTTTAGGTCTGGAGACATGCTTGGCCAGTCCATCACCTTTACCCTTAGTTTCTTTAGCAAGGCAGTGGTCATCTTGGAGGTGTGTTTGGGGTGGTTATCATGTTGGAATACTGCACTATGGCCCAGTTTCCGAAGGGAGGGGATCATGCTCTGCTTCAGTATGTCACAGTACATGTTGGCATTCATGGATCCCTCAATGAACTGTAGCTCCCCAGTTCCGGCAGCACTCATGCAGCCCCAAACCATGACATTCCCACCACCATGCTTGACTGTAGGCAAGACACACTTGTCTTTGTACTTCTCACCTGGTTTCCACCACACACACTTGACACTAGCTGAACCAAATAAGTTTATCTTGGTCTCATCAAACCACAGGACATGGTTCCAGTAATCCATGTCTTTACTCTGCTTGTCTTCAGCAAACTGTGGGCTTTCTTGTGCATCATCTTTAAAAGGAGCTTCCTTCTGGGACGACAGCCATGCAGACCAATTTGATGCAGTGTGCGGGGTATGGTCTGAGCACTGACAGGCTGACTCCCCCACCCCTTCAACCTCTGCAGCAATGCTGGCAGCACTCATACGTCTATTTTCAAAAGACAACCTCTGGATATGACACTGAGCACGTGCACTCAACTTCTTTGGTTGACCATGGCGAGGCCTGTTCTGAGTGGAACCTGTCCTGTTAAACTGCTGTATGGTCTCAGCCACCGTGCTGCAGCTCAGTTTCAGGGTGCTGGCAATCTTCTTATAGTCTAGGCCACAGGTGTCAAACTCATTCCATGGAGGGCCAAGACCCTGCAGGTTTTACCTCCACCCAGTGGCTTCAACAGGTGTTTTCTCTGAATTTCTTCCCACTGATTGCTGATCAGTGAAAACACCTGCTGAAGAGACTGGGTGGAAGTAAAACCTGCAGGGTCTTGGCCCTCCATGGAATGAGTTTGACACCCCTGGTCTAGGCTATCTTTATGTAGATCAACAATTCTTTTTTTCAGATCCTCAGAGGTGCCATGTTGAACTTCCAGTGACCAGTATGAGACAGTGTGAGAGTGATAACACCAAATTTAACACACCTGCTCCCCATTCACACCTGAGATCTTGTAACACTAACGAGTCACATGACACTGGGGAGGGAAAATGGCTAACTGGGCACACTTTGGACATTTTCACTTAGGGATGTACTCACTTTTGTTGCCAGCAGTTTAGACATTAATGGCTGTGTGTTGAGTTATTTTGAGGAGACAGCAAGTTTACACTGTTATACAAGCTGTACACTGACTGCTTTATATTGTATCAAAGTGTCATATCTTCAGTGTTGTCCCATGAAAAAGACATAATAAAATATTTACAAAAATGTGAGGGGTGAACTCACTTTTTTGAGATGCGGTCGATGGAAGTGGTGCTAAAGGTAGCCTATTAGCCCCTGAGCTATTAGCCCCAAGGCTAATACTGGTAACAGGAAGCTCGAATTGAGCGCGGCTTATATTGTTATTTTCTTCAGATCTTAGTCACCCTAATAACCATCCCTATTACCACCTGGTTCACCGCTCTGCAGCCCACAATGTGCCTCACATTGCCCCAGCCCATCTCCCAGTGGTTTCGCTGAGGTTCCGCGGCAGGTCACCAGCGCCAGCATGCCAGTCACGGGGAGCTAAGAGCCAGGAGCTCCAGGCAGCATCCCCGGGTTGCCAACTGCCTGTGCCGGCACCTGGGACATGGCGCAGGCATGTGATTAACATTGCAGATAGGAGAAACGTAATTTCACTCTACTGTACATGATTGGCTGTATGGACTGAATGGCAACAGAGATGGCTTCTCCTTAAAGTGACAGGTTTTTGGACTTCCGGTTATGGCAGCCCCTTAGGAAGACATGTTTCACTCTGCTCTGCTCCTAAAAATAAAAAGAAGGCTAAAACTCTCTCAAATGGAACAAAAACCTATCCCAGCGTTTAGGCGCGGATATGGTAAAGACGAAGGCTGGGAAATTAGGCGGAGGAAAAAGCGATTCTTCGAAACAATCCAAGCTAACAGACTTCCACGCTCGTGACGAAGCAGGTAAACCTCCAGAGACTATGGCGGAGGAAGCTTGCGGCGGAGCGGCGTCTGCTGAAGAAGGCACGAATGCGGTGCTGGCTGCTATCAGCTCCATGAGAGCAGATTTTTCATCTAAATTTGATGGGATTATAGCAGTGATAGAAGGAATGAGAAAAGAAATAAGCGACTGTATGGAACGAGTTTCGCAGGCGGAGCTCCGAATCTCCAACGCTGAAGATGACGTCACCAGCCTACAATTAAAGGTCCAAACATTGGAATTAAACAATAAACGTCTGGAAGATAACATCCTGGACTTAGAGTCCAGGTCGCGACGGAATAATTTAAGGCTGGTGGGCCTCCCGGAAGGTACGGAGGGACGGGACACATGTTCCTTTTTGTAAAAGTGGATTCCAGAGGCGCTGAACAATGCGGGTCTGCAGTCATCGGTCGTCTTGGGAGAGCGCTCACCGAATCGGCCCACCGAGAGATAATAAGACACCACCGAGGACGCTGATTATGAAGTTCCTCAGCTACAGAGACAAGATGACGATCATCAATGCAGCGCGTGCAAAAGGAGAAATCAAATACCAGGATCATCAGGTGCGGTTTTACCCAGATTTGGCCACAGGAATTCAACAATTAAGGAAACAGTTTGACCCCGCCCGTAAAGAGCTGCGCAACCTCGGGATCCATCACAGAGTGATTCATCCGGCAAGACTGCTGGTCACATATAAAGGGAGAACCCATATCTTCAAGACCCCTCAGGAGGCACAGGAGCTTATCAAGCAGATCCAAGGAGAGACTGGCGGGAGCTAAGCATGAAGCAAGAACAAGATATAAAGGTAGAATATTTAAGCATGTGTACAAGTATCTAACTGATTTGAAACATATAGTATGTCTACAAAATATAGACTGTATTATATATATTAAAAAAAAAGTTATGATGTACAAAGTTGCTATAAAATTTTGGAGTTAATTTGGAAAAACTACAGAAGAGAGTTATTGTCATGTCATTAAAAGTAGCAGAGTAAGGGTGATTGAGAGGAGAAAGAGTGAGTGGTTTGACTGATCCTTGCGGGTGTGGGGCAGCCAATGGCTATAGTGGGAGACGGAATTTTTTTTTTTTGATTTTGGGGGGATTACCACGAATGTGGGGAGGGGGAATTTGTTTTTGTGTAGTTTGTGGGATGAATGTTCAACCATCCATGTTTTTGCTTCTCTGTATGAGCATGCTTATTTTGCAAAGTAATCTCAAACTCTTTATTGAATGAATGAATGAATGAATGAATTTATTTTATTTCGGATAGTACATTACAGGTTAAAAGAAACTGTATAATATAACAACAAGGTCAAATTAGACAAAGACTCCTTCTACTATACTATATTGATCATAGACCAAAGCGTTAATCTTAATTTAACTTCATGGAATTGCAGAGGTCTACAAAATCTAAAAAAACTTAAACAAGTTATGAATAAAATAATAGACATAGGTTCAAAAATTGTGTTTTTACAAGAAACTCATCTAATAGAGGAGGATGTAAAAAGAATAAGGAAAAGATGGCAGGGAAGTGTGTTCACCTCATCATTTTCATCCCGAGCCAGGGGAGTTATGACTCTCATACATAAATTAGTCCCATTTCAAGTGAAAAATGTAATTGGAGACAAATTGGGAAGATATCTAATCATCCAAGGATCTTTGTTATTAGAAAATATAAATCTGGTGAACTTATACGGTCCCAATATAGATGATCAAAACTTCTTCGTCAATTTATTTCTTATTTTAGCATCACTCACAGGGCAACATATAATAGCAGGGGATTTTAATTGTACATTGAATCCCAGTATAGACAGATCAACAGGACTGGACTGTACGCACAATGGATGCAGGATGACCATTAATCATTTTATGAAAGAATTGAGATTGCTAAATATATGGAGAGAAATGAAACCACAAGTCAAAGCCTATTCTTGTTATTCTAATACCTACAAGACATTTTCACATATTGACTATTTTTTGATCTCCACAGAATTAAGGTCCAAGATTCAAAACTGTTTCTATGATAACATCGTGATCTCTGATCATGCACCCTGCTGTCTAATATATGTAGATAAGAAAATGACAAAGGTTCCAGGTAGGTGGCAATTTCAGCATAAATGGCTTCAGGATGAGGAATTTGTTAAGTACATAGAAAAACAGATAGATGAGTTCTTTGATATCAATACCACACAAACATCAGCATGTATAAAGTGGGAAGCTTTCAAAGCTTTTATTAGGGGGCATATTATTAGTTATACAGGATCAAAATCTAAGAAGACTCGAGAGGAGAGAGTCCAATTGGAACATAAAATAAAAATTCTTCAAGAAAAAGTGTATGCAGGAAGTAATCCAAAATTAGAGAACGAATTGCTGATTCTGAGAGCTGAATATGACAAAAAAATCAGCGAATAGAGCTGCCTCGAGTCTTCTAAGATTGAAGCAAACCTTTTATGAACAAGGTGAAAAATCAGGAAAATTATTGGCATGGCAGATTAAACAATTAGAATTTAAAACACCAATTACCAGTATTATAAGTAACGGACAGGCAGTTGTAGATCCTTTAGCAATTAATAGTGTCTTTAGAGATTATTATGAAAAACTATATGATACAAAAAATGAAACTGACTTAACAAAACTAAATGGGTTTGTGAGGATGGGATGTCACCACTGTATGTCTGGTTATATTGTGTGATTATGTGTATCTGTATTGTTGTAAATGTCTGTATTATTGTTTGTTAAGATGTACACAGTATTTGGGATTTGTCTTGGTTAATTTGAATGCCCTGGGACAGGGGTGTCAAACTCATTCCATGGAGGGCCAAGACCCTGCAGGTTTTACCTCCACCCAGTGTCTTCAGCAGGTGTTTTCACTGATCAGCAATCAGTGGGAAGAAATTCAGTGAAATCACCTGTTGAAGACACTGGGTGGAGGTAAAACCTGCAGGGTCTTGGCCCTCCATGGAATGAGTTTGACACCTGTGCCCTGGGAGATCATTAGTATGATTAAGAATCTGGTAAATTAATGGTTAAAGGATTTATTGCACATGCCTTTGCCAACATGCTTCCTGTGCGTGTCCAGGCAAAAGACTCCGTTAGGAGTTGAGGGCCTTATATAGGACACCAGCAGGGAGCAAATATGTTTGGTAAGTCAGGGGTTAAGGTTATTTATTGAACTATTTATATTACTATTTATTGTGTGTTATTTATATATTTATATTGTGTATGTTTGGGGAAACTATTTATGTATTTTTACATGTTAGTGGGTATGTGTTTAGAATAAGGAATGATGAGTGTTTTACCTGGGATTATGGTAGGGGCTAATCACCTCTAATTATCTCTCCATTATATAACAGGTGTGAGATATCAAGTAAAATGATTATTGATGAAAACGGTTATCGAGGAATTTGCTATTGCTTGATATGCTTCTTGTTTTGAGGAAGTACATTTGTTGAAAGACTGTGTCAGAAGATTTTCCTGGACTGGAGATATTACTTGTGAGTTAAAAATAAATTGTCTAATTGAAAATTGGAATTGAAAACGGCCTCGCCCCGCTGTCATTTTTCACAGGGTTTTTGGATGGATTATCTATACCGTGTATTCCAAATGAAAATAGGGAGATACTGGAGTCAAAAATTAGTCAAGAAGAAGTTGGGCTAGCCATTGATAATATGAAATCAGGAGAAAGTGCAGGACCAGATGGTCTTCCAGTTGACCTCTATAAAAAATTTAAGAACAAATTAATAAAACCATTTTTACCTCCGCCAGGCCGAAAAGGCCAGGAGGAGGTTATGTTTTTGCCGGGGTTTGTCTGTGTGTTTGTTTGTTTGTCTGTTGGTTAGCAAGATAACTCAAAAACTTTTGGACGGATTTCAATGAAACTTTCAGGCGTTGTTGGAAATGGTACAAGGAAGAACTGATTAAATTTTGGGGATGATCCGCATCACCGTCTGCATACAGGAATTTTTTAAAGCATTTTTCCACACTGTGACATACGGCCATTTTCAACATGTGCGCAGGCGCAATGGAGGGCGCTGGGCGTCGTGTCTGACCAACACAAACTCCGCCTTCTTCAACGTTTTAGCCACAAAAGCATGCGGAAAACACTGGTGGCCTGGGCCCCCCAGCGTGCCTGTGGCAGCCATAGGCGCTGCGCACATTGCGCTGGTCGTCGTGTCTGACCAACACAAACTCTGCGTTCTTCAACGTTTTAGGCACAAAAGCACGCGGAAAACACTGCTGGCCTGGGCCCGCCAGCGTCCCTGTTTTTGCGCCACGCTGCAAAACCCGACACGGCCACCTGTCCGCCGCCCGATTATTTGCCACAAATTCCCCGCCCAGCTATAGGCGCTGCGTAAAAACGACCTCTCTGCCGGGGAAGACTCTAAATTCTGTTTTGCCGCGGAGCGCAACCCCAATATAATATAAAACCCACGGCAACCTGTCTAACCAATCTGCATCCGTCAGTGGAGGAGATGGACACACCAACACTTCAGTTTATTACCTCCGCCAAGGAGGCAATGCTTTTACCACCGTAAAACGGGGCTATAAGGGACGGCGGGGTAATATGGGACACTTTTCTAAATGTAATTCTGCTTTTTTAATTTTGCTTCCGCCTAGATTTGATGAAGGATTCATGGATATTTGACAATAACAACACAACTCAGCGTCCTGCTCAAAATAAAAAAGCAGAATTACATTTAAAACATTTCCCAGAAAAGTGTCCCTTATTAACCCGCCGTCCCTTATAGCCCCGTTTTACACTACTGAAGCACTAATCCTATCACTATCACATTGATTGTCATTCATTAATTGTCTGTTTATTGCACTGTCCATGTCAAATAAACAAATAATCATTGTGATTCCAATTGCTAGTCATATCTTTTCATGCTCAGGGAATCTGGAAACGTACACACAAACACTGTATGGGGGGAACTGTGCCGCTTGGCGGAGGTCTGCGCTCTGAGTGCTTTTCTAGTTGGAAATGGTTTTAGAAGCATTTCAAAATAGTAATTTACCACCATACATGAATAATGCCTTAATTATACTGTTGCCAAAACCAGGTAAACCCTCTAATAAATGTGAAAACATGAGACCAATAAGCCTATTAAATGCTGACCTTAAGATAATCTGTAAAATTTTAGCAAGACGACTACAAGAAATATTACCAAATTTTATTAACCGAGATCAGAATGGCTTTATAATGGGAAGACAAAGCTTCCATAATGTAAGAAGACTATTTAATATTATTTACTCTAATAAAGAAGCACCGGATACAGCTCTCCTATCATTGGACGCTGAAAAGGCCTTTGATAGGGTCGAATGGCCCTTTCGTTTTGAAGTCCTACAAAGGTTTGGACTTGGAAATAATTTCATAAAATGGGTTCAGATAATATACAGTAATGCTACAGCAGAAATCCTAACAAATAGAAATATCTCAAAATCAATAAAAATCAATAGAGGATGTCAACAAGGCTGTCCACTTTCACCTTTACTGTTTACTATGGCAATTGAACCTTTAGCGATGGCAGTACGTTTACATCCACAAATATATGGAATTAAAGTAGGACCAACAGAACATAAAATTTCCCTGTATGCTGATGACATAATTTTGTTTATATCGAATCTTAAAAAATCAATTCCGACCTTGTTAAATTTAATAAAGAACTTTAGGGGAAATATCAGGATATAAAATAAATAAAACTAAATCTTCAATATTAATGCTAAATGAGACCCAGAGAAATCACCCAGCTCCTGAGGTAAATCAATTCAATGTTGTAAATCAGTTTAAATATTTAGGAATTCAAATTGTGCCTAAGCTAGAATCAGTCGCCAGTGTCAACTATGAAGCCTTAATGACAGATATTAATGAGTTGCTTCAGAGATGGATGTCACTACCAATGTCGATGATTGGGAGAATTAATATACTTAAAAGTAATATCTTACCCAAAATACTTTATTTATTTCAATATATTCCTTTACCACCACCTTCAGATCTATTCTCAAGAATTAAAAAAAGTTAGTGGAATTTATATGGAACAATAGGAAGGCTAGATTACGTCTGTCCTTACTACATTTACCATTTGATCGTGGAGGTCTGAAATGTCCAAACTTTATGTTGTATTACTGGTCAGCACAACTGAGGTCTATGACATATTATTTTTCATCAAATGATCTCCCTCACTGGACTGAAATGGAATCATACAATTTACCTTTACCTCTTCCCTTATTCATATACTCAGACTCGGCTAAAAAATTACAGAAACAAGTTAAAAATCCTATTGTAAAGCATATGAAAAAAAAAAAAAAAAAAAAATATGATCAAAATATGGTGTGAAATCAAAAAATATTTAAAAGAACCACACTTATTGTCACAATTTAGCCCAATATGGGGTAATCAATATTTTACACCAGGAAGAGCGGATGCTGTATTTAAAGTATGGAATTTAAAAGGGATTCAAAAGATTCAAGACTTATATTTGTCACGTTCAGATAATATAATGTCTTTTGAAGAACTGAGGATCAAATTTAATCTTAATAGAACACATTTTTTAAAATATCTTCAGCTTAGGAATTTTATTCGATCAAATCAAAATAATGCTCTCACCCGACCTACTTATTCTTCCTTGGAAAAAATTTTGACGAAAGATAGTAAGAGAAAGGGTATTATTTCAGAGTTTTATAACTCATTGACACTATCCTCAAGTGAAAACTCACAGAAAAGAATGAATTATTGGAAAGAAGACCTGCAAACTGAAATTTCAGAGGAACAATGGGAATTGGCTTGCACAGAAGCTCAAACCAAATCAATAAATGTACGTCTTAAATTGATACATTTTAAATGGTTAATGCGGATGTATGTTACACCGGTGGAGTTAAATAGATATAACAAAAACATACCAGATACATGCACAAAATGTATGGAAAGTAAAGGAACCCTATTTCATTGTTTATGGGAATGTAGAAAAATTGGAATGTTTTGGGAAGAGGTGAGGGTAACAATAGAAAAAATAATTTCAAAACAATTCACACTGAACCCTAAATTGTTTTTGTTGGGTCTGTATCCAGAAAAACATAACTTTAATAAGAGTGAAAGAGCATTCATAGACCTCAGTTTGCTTAATGCCAAAAAATGTATTGCACTACTGTGGAAAAAGACTCATAGACCAGATGTGACTCAGTGGTTAAGACAGATGTTAACAAACCTTCCACTAGAAAGAATAACATACATACTGAAATCAAAGGAAAATGTGTTTGAGAATATATGGAGACCTTTCATTGATTATGTAAAGAAATTAAACATAACTTCTGAAGAAGAAGGTGAACGATGTGTGTGGACCTTGTAAATTCCAAATTGGTGAATGTATAATATGTATACTTATGTATTCGTTATGACTCGCCGCTCATCAGCGGCGCCAGCCGCGCGCACACCTGCTCCTCGTCAGCGGCGAGGTATTTAATCCACTCTGCCCTGGGCTTCGGCCTGAAGCCGTCTCTCTACTTCGGCCCCTTTGCTACTACGGATCTCAAACCGACTAGCGAAGATATCCTGAGTAAGCTCCCCTTACCTCTCTCCTCTAGCTTTCCCCTGTGCACAGGTGGACATTCCCGGCGGCGGATTTCATCACCTCGCCGTTGGCTCTACGCTGCTGCCACAGGTACCGCAGGTCGCTGTCTCCCGGGCTCCGCCCTTGTCGACGCCAGCCACCTGTCACAACCAAGTAAGCCAGCTACCATCATTATTCCCTGTATTGGTGTGGTGCCCGTTACCCTTCTCCCTCTGCTCTCTCCCACAGGGTTGTCCGGCTGTACGGCCTCCTGCCCCCGTGCCTGACGCAGATGCCACCACCAATACATTCTTATTCCACAGACACGCAGCCATACACTCCCCTGTTGCTAATAAAGCTGTTAAATCTATCCTGAGCCTGCGTGTGTGTCTCCTGGGCCGTGCATTATGTCAGTACGGCTTCAGCAGAGCGGCTCGGCAGACAGCGGGCTCGCACGCCGTCTTTCCACCCTCGAGGCTCGGGTGGATTTAATAGTTCATCAGCAACAAGTGATATTAAATCAATTAATGATCATTACTAACCGATTAGACCGCTTGGACCCCCAGCAGCCGTTCCCCTCGGCTCGTCCGGGTGGCGCAGCTCCTGCGGCTCCGGTGGCAGTCCAGCCCACTCCGGGTGCGCCAACACGGCTCACACCAATCCCCACTCCTGCTCGCTTTAGCAGTAAGCTGGGTGGAGCTCGGGGTTTTATTATGCAGTGTGAGTCCGTGTTTCTTCGCGTTCCCGGAGATTTTCCCTCAGACCATAGCAGAATTGGCTATATAGGTAATCTCCTTGAGGATCGTGCGCTTACCTGGGCTTACGCCATTATGGTGAAGCCCAGCTACGCCACCCTCACCTATGGCCAGTTCGTGCGACAATTTCTGGAAGTGTTCGATCATTCGCGTTTGGACAGTGTCCAGGTCGACCGCCTTCTCGGACTCCAACAGGGGAGCCGATCGGCGGCCGACTACACGATCGACTTCCGGGTTACCGCGGAGGAAGTTGGCTGGGAAGAGCAAACGCTCTGCGGCATCTTCCTCCGCAGCCTAAATTCTGGTCTGAGGGATGAGCTGGCTGGACGGGATACCCCGGAGACGCTGGCGGAGCTGATTTCTCTCACCATCAGTTTGGATAACAGGCTGCGCGAGCGCGCCTCCGAGCAGAAGCAGTCTTCTCGCTCGCGGGGTGCCTCTGCACGTCTGCCCCAAGCTCGCCACCTGGCGTTGCCGCCGCCGGAGGTCTCCGAGGAGTCGGAACCAATGGTGACGGGCCGGACAAAGCTCCCCCTGGCGGAGAAACAGCGCCGTTGTGACCTGGGCCTCTGCATGTATTGCGGAGGTAGCCAGCACACGGTGGAGAATTGTCCGGAGAAGCCAAACGAGGTGGTCCGTGAGTCACTGTAGGGGGCCTCGCGGACGCTAATCGGTTAAGTCCCCTCACACATTTGACGCTGCCCATCCGCTTCTGTCACAACCTCACTGGGCATCTCACACATGCACTGGTGGATTCAGGCGCGGAGGGTAGCTTTATTTCACAAAGCCTGGCAACCCGACTGTGCATCCACTGTCACCCCCTCGATACTCCTCTCGCCCTGGTTAATCTCTCCCGAGTTTCCCTGGGAAAGGTAACTCACCAAACATCCCCTGTCCCGGTGATCATCTCTGGAAACCATCGGGAGGATATCTCCTTTTACGTCCTGCCCACCTCAGTAACACCTGTCATCCTCGGTTATCCCTGGCTCCGCCTCCACAACCCCGCCTTGGACTGGAAGACTGGGAAGGTTTCACCGTGGAGCACTTTCTGCATGGGTACCTGCCTCCAATCCGCGGCCTGCGCCCCGTCCTCGCCTCCCACAGCTCAGGACACCGCACCCCCGGATCTCACCCTAGTGCCCTCAGAGTTCCACGACCTGGGTGCCGTTTTCAGTAAGTCCAAGGCGATGTCTCTACCTCCTCACCGGCCCTACGACTGCGCCATTAACATCCGCCAGGGGGCGCCCTTACCCTCAGGACGCCTCTACAGTCTGTCAGCGCCGGAGAAGGAGGCAATGAACAGCTACCTGAAGGAGTCGCTCAGTGCTGGGATCATCCGACCGTCCTCCTCTCCAGTAGGTGCAGGGTTCTTCTTCGTTGGGAAGAAGGACGGATCCCTTCGTCCTTGTATCGACTATCGGGCTCTCAACGATATCACGGAGAAGGACCGGTACACCCTGCCCCTTATGGACACTGCCTTCCACTCCCTTCAGGGGGCGACCTGGTTTACTAAGCTGGATCTCCGCAGCGCTTATCACCTCGTCCGGATCCGGGAGGGAGATGAGTGGAAAACCGCCTTCCGAACCCCAAACGGGCATTTTGAATATCTCGTGATGCCGTTTGGGTTGACCAACGCTCCAGCCGTCTTTCAGTGCCTCATCAATGACGTCCTCTGGGACTTCATCGGCCTGTTCGTATTCGTCTACCTGGATGACATTCTCATCTTCTCCAGGTCCAGGGATGAACACCGGGTCCACGTGAGGCGGGTCCTGCAGAGACTGCTGGAGAACCGTCTGTACGTCAAGGCGGAAAAATGTGAATTCTACGCCAAAACAACTTCCTTCCTGGGGTTCGTCATCTCCCATGACCAGGTGCTTCCGGACCCAGCGAAGATCAAAGCAGTGGTGGATTGGCCCACACCAACTTCTCGAAAGCAAGTTCAGCAATTCATCGGGTTCGCCAATTTCTACCGCCGCTTTGTCCCGAACTTTGGAGCCATTGTCGGGCCCCTGACCCGCCTCACCTCTCCTAAGACCCCGTTCCGGTGGACTGAAGAGGCCGCTTCGGCCTTCCAGGCGCTGAAGACGGAGTTCTCCTCCTCCCGGGTCCTCAGCCAGGTCGATCCCGCGCTGCAGTGCATTGTGGAGGTGGACGCTTCGGACACGGGGGTGGGGGCGGTGTTGTCCCAGCGGTCCCCAGCCAATGGAGTCAAGCGACCCTGCGCTTTCTTCTCTCGGCGCCTGTCCCCGGCGGAACGAAATTACGACGTGGGGGACAGAGAGCTTCTTGCCATCATGCTTGCCCTGCAGGAATGGCGTCACTGGCTGAAGGGGGCAGCCTTGCCTTTTGTGGTCCTTACTGACCACAAGAACCTGGAGTACCTGAGATCTGCCAAGCGTCTGAACGCCCGCCAGGCGCGTTGGTCCCTGTTCTTTGCAAGGTTTAAGTTCAGCATCACATATAGGCCTGGCTCCAAGAACGGCCTGCCCGACGCCCTCTCCAGGCAATTTGCCCCGGAGGCCGCAGAAGACGTTGCTCACACCATCTTGCCCAGGTCGTGCGTCGTGGGGGCTGTTACATGGGACATAGAAGACAAGATCCGGAGGGCGCAGGAGTCGGAACCGGACCCTGGCGGCGGACCGGAGGGGAGGCTCTTTGTGCCATCTGCTGTCCGGGGGGACGTGATACACTGGCTCCATACCTCCAAGCTCACCTGCCATCCTGGAGCTTCGCGGATGATTGACCTTCTCCAGCGATCCTTTTGGTGGCCAGGCCTGCGGAAGGATGCCGCCCGTTATGCCCGGGCCTGCCCCGTCTGTGCTGCCAATAAGTCAGGTAACGCTCCCCCTGCGGGTCTGCTCCAGCCCCTGCCCGTCCCTGGCAGGCCCTGGTCGCACATCGCTCTGGACTTCGTCACCGGGCTCCCTGTCTCCAACAACTTTGACACAGTTCTGACCATTGTAGACCGTTTTTCCAAGGCCGCCCACTTCGTGCCCCTACGTGGACTTCCCTCAGCCTTGGAGACAGCGGACCTCCTCATCCAGCACGTGGTCAGACTGCATGGAATCCCGGTCGACGTGGTCTCCGACCGCGGCCCCCAGTTTTCTTCGGACGTCTGGAGGTCATTTTGCAACGCCCTGGGAGCTAAGGTAAGCCTCTCCTCCGGCCATCACCCCCAGTCTAACGGGCAGTGTGAGCGGACTAACCAGGAGCTGGAGGCTACGCTCCGCTGCGTTACGTCATCCAAAGCCACGTCCTGGAGTTCTCACCTCGCCTGGGTGGAGTACGCCCACAACACCTCTCGCTGTACGGCCATCGGGATGTCGCCCTTTAAAGCATCCTTGGGCTATGATCCACCCCTGTTCCCCGCGCAGGAGGGTGAGTTGGCTGTTCCTTCTGTCCAGGCACATCTGAGGTGGTGCCGTTCCCTTTGGTCCACGGCGCGCAATGCGCTTTTACGCACGGCGGAGCGCAATAAGTCTACGGCGGACCGACATAGGAGACCTGCACCTGCCTACCAGGTGGGACAGCAAGTTTGGGTATCCACACAGGACGTAAACCTAAAGGGTGAGAGGAGAAAGCTGGCCCAACGGTTCATCGGCCCTTATCCCATAACCAGAATCATCAACCCGGTGGCTGTGCGTGTGGCTATTCCCTCCTCCCTCCGCATCCATCCCACCTTCCACGTCTCCAAAATTAAACCGGTGGTCTCTGACCCCCTCTGCCCTCCACCTGCGGCGCACCCCGCTCCCCGGATGATTGGTGGCCATCCGGCCTGGACCGTCGCTGACATCTTGGACGCCCGACGCCGGGGTCGCGGATTGCAGTACCTGGTGGATTGGGAGGGCTATGGACCCGAGTGGAGACAGTGGGTGCCTTCCTCGCTGGTGTTGGACCGGTCACTCATTTCTGAGTTTCATCGAGCGCACCCGGAAAAACCATCGCCAGGAGGCGCTGCTAGAGGGGGGAGTACTGTTATGACTTGCTGCTCATCAGCGGCGCCAGCCGCGCGCACACCTGCTCCTCGTCAGCGGCGAGGTATTTAATCCACTCTGCCCTGGGCTTCGGCCTGAAGCCGTCTCTCTACTTCGGCCCCTTTGCTACTACGGATCTCAAACTGACTAGCGAAGATATCCTGGGTAAGCTCCCCTTACCTCTCTCCTCTAGCTTTCCCCTGTGCACAGGTGGACATTCCCGGCGGCGGATTTCATCACCTCGCCGTTGGCTCTACGCTGCTGCCACAGGTACCGCAGGTCGCTGTCTCCCGGGCTCCGCCCTTGTCGACGCCAGCCACCTGTCACAACCAAGTAAGCCAGCTACCATCATTATTTCCTGTATTGGTGTGGTGCCCGTTACCCTTCTCCCTCTGCTCTCTCCCACAGGGTTGTCCGGCTGTACGGCCTCCTGCCCCCGTGCCTGACGCAGACGCCACCACCAATACATTCTTATTCCACAGACACGCAGCCATACACTTCCCTGTTGCTAATAAAGCTGTTAAATCTATCCTGAGCCTGCGTGTGTGTCTCCTGGGCCGTGCATTATGTCAGTAATGGATTACCTAGGCTAAACAGAGGAGCATTGTGGATGACTTGCTTTTGTTAATGGTTGTTGGTGTTTTTAGTACATTTTTTTTCCTTTTCCTTTATTTTTAACTTACTTTAGTGTTTGATTGTGTCATGTTTGTTAAAAAAGGTTCAATAAAAAATATTGTGGAAAAAAAAAGTGACAGGTTTTAAATGAGAGCGTTTCAAGAAAGCCAAGAAAAATAGAAAAGCAAATTTGCTTCAATAATTAAAAAAGAAGAAAGAAAATGTGAACAAAATATGTCAAACACTTCATTAAGACATAAGTGAGCTGTTAAAATGTGGAAAAAGTGCAGTCAATGAGCCCTTTAAGACTTTCCTGTTACGTCTGCAATTGATGACTTACTATAATTAATAACCCTCACTGCTGTTCTTTTCTTTTTAATTAAATTTTGCATCTTAATGAATTTTGTTTTTTATGTAAAGCACTTTGAATCACTTTATTGTTGAATTCATCTGTACCTTTACCTGTATTGAGAACTAAAGCCAAAGAAACTGGTAAATAGTGATTGTAAGATATGAGGGATCAGAGGAAAAGGGAAAATATGGTCCAATTACAATGTATAACTATAGTTATAATACAAATAATCTATGGCAGCTTGTTATTATATAGCTGAAATATTTACTTTCTGACTTCTATTCACACTCCGGACTGAATAATATTTTGTTCAAGCATAAGGGTGTCCATGTGTGCACTTGGCACCAGGACACCCAAAGTTGCAGGTCAATGATCGATGATGTTATCATGTCATCAGATCTGTGACCATATTTTGTGGACATTTGGATAAAGAGAGGTGTACAGCTGTCAACTGATCACCACCTGGTGGTGAGTTGGATCAGATTACAAGGGAGGATGCCATTCAGACCAAGCAGACTGAACGTATATCAAGGCTGTGCTGGGAACATCTGGCTGAGGCCCCTGTCCAAGACGTCTTCAAATCCTACCTCTGGAATTATTTTGATCACATCCCAAAGGAGACTGAAGACATGGGATCTGAATGTGCCATGTTCTCCACCTCCATCGTTGAAGCAGCTGCTCAGAGCTGTGACTGTAAGGTCTTCGGAGCTTCTCATGGTAGCAATACCTGAACTAAATGGTGGACACCAGAGGTGAGGGAGGCCATCAAGCTGAAAGAGTCCTACCAAGCAGCTGAGTTGTACCAGCAGGCCAAGGGGAGTGCAGCTGCTGAGGTTAAATATCAGGTGTGGGAGGAGTTTGGCGAGTTCATGGAACAAGATTTTCAGTTAAAGAGATTCTGATAAACTGTCCGGCAACTCAGAAGTGGAAAGCAGCTCCCTGTCCACACTGTGTATAGATGCAGATGGGGCACTGCTGACTACGACTGGGAATATCGTTAAGTGGTGGAAGGAGAATTTCAAGGATCTCCTCAATCCCACTGACAAGTCTTCCATAGAGGAAGCAGAGCCTAGGGACAAGGGGGTTGACTTGCCCATCACTGGGGTCAAAGTTGCTGGTTAAGTGTTTAAAAACTCATCTGTGGTAGAGCCCCAGAGATGGATGCTGTAGATGTTGTAGGGTTGTCATGGTTGACACACCTCTGCAACATTGCATGGAAGTTGGGGACAGTGTCTTTGGCATGGCAAACTACTGTGGTGTTTCTTCTCTTTAAGAAGGGGGGCCAGAGAGTGTATTCCAACTTTAGAGGGATCATACTCCTCAGCCTCCCCGGGAAGGTCTATGCCAAGGTACTAGAGAGGAAAGTCCAGCTGTTGGTCGAACCTTGAATTCAGGAGGAGCAATGTGGTTTTCGTAGGTTGTGGCACATTGGGCCAACTCTACCCTCTCGAGATGGTTTGTGAAAGTTTGCCCAACCAATCTACATGTGCTTTGTGTACTTGGAGAAGGCATTTGTCTGCATCCCTTGTGGTTTCTTGTGGGAGGGTGCGTTGGGAGTATGGTGTATTGGACTTGTTGCTCCAAGCTACCTGGTCTTGGTATGACAATTGCGAGAGATTGGTTTGTATTTCCAACACTCAAACTCATTCCCAGTGATAGCTGGACTTCACCAGGGCTGCCCTTTGTCACCGAACCTGTTCATAAGTTTTATGGACAGGATGTCTACAAACAGCCAAGGAACGGAGAGTATCATGTTCGGTGGTCACAAGATCTCATCTCTGCTGTTTGCATATGATGTGGTCCTGTTGGTTTCATCGAGCAATTCAATTCAATTCAACTTTATTTATATAGCACCATTTCACAACAACAGTCATCTCATAGCACTTTCAACTGTAGAGGAAACCCCCACAATTGCAGAAAGACCCCAGCAATCAGGCGATCCTGTGAGCAAGCACTTGGCGACGGTGGAGAGAAAAAAAACTCCCTTTTAACAGGAAGAAACCTCCAGCAGGACCAGGCTCAGGGAGGGGCAGTCATCTGCTGCGACTGGCTGGGGGGTGAGGGGATAGAGAAGAAGAAGAAGAAAAGAACAGACATGTAGAGAGCAAACAGCATGATGGGGACTCAATCTAAGGGCGAGGACAAACAGATGTAAATGACCAGCAAAAATATTTCATTGAGAGTGAAGAAAGGAGTGAAGCCCAGTGCATTGTTGGAGGTCCCCTGGCTGTCTAAACCTATTAGCAGCATAACTAAGGGAGGGTTCAGGGGCACATGATCCCTCCCTAATTATAGGCTATATCAAAAAGGAAGGTTTTAATGACCTACAGGTCTTACTGAAGTGGTTTGCTACCAAGTGTGAGGCGGCCAGGATAAGAATCAGTACCTCCAATTCCGAGCCAATGGTCCTCAATTGGAAACTGATCGATTGTCTTCTCTGGGTTAGAGTCAAGCTAGATTGAGCGATGGATTGGGGTAATGTGGATGTTGTACTGGTCTGTTGTGAGGAACTTACCACTCAATTTACATTTCTACCTTCACCTATGGTCATGAGTTTTGGGTACTGACCGAAAGAATGAGATCACAGATACAAGTGGCTGAAATAAACTTTCTCTTTAGGGTGGCTGGATTTAACCTTAGAGACAGAGTGAGGAGCTCAGTTATCCAAGAGGGGCTCAGAGTAGAGCATTACTTCTCCACACTGAAATAAGCCAGTTGAGATGGTTTGGGCAACTGATCAGGACACCTCCCAGATGAGGTGTTTTGGACATGTCCCACTGGGAAGAGACACCGGGGCAGACTCAAGACATGCTGAAGAGACTATGTCTCCCCACTGGCCTGGAAGCGCCTTGGCATCCTCTGTCAAGAACTGGAGGAGGTGGCTGGTGAGAGGGAAGTCTGGGTGTCTCTGCTTAAGACACCTGCCTCCATGACCCGGATCCCTGGATAAGCATTTGAAGATGCATGGATTGATGGATGGATAGATTATTATTATTATTATTGTTATTATATTTGTTCACATTTTCTACAGATACAATGATAGTGTCTGTACCAAGGTATTTTTTCATCAGCATAATAATAACAACATTGTGGAAAAAAATTAGATTTCCTGACAGCCCTATGCCAAGCATACTGTAGATTACATTTATTCGGTTTCCAGCCAGCTAATTTTATGTGAATTCTGTATATGTGCAAAAATAAAACTTGCATAGAATCACATAATATTTGCATTAACCACCAATTTGCATTTAAAAATGTACATATTTGGCAAGGTTGATTTAATTGCTTATTTGCTTCAAACAAACTAAACAACAAAAATAAAGTAAACAAAAATAATGCAGATGGAATCATTTCATTTAAACATGCACATGGTGGTCAGAGCAGCTCCTCATTCATGTTCCAAGTGTTTATGGGATTATTTATCCTGATTCAGTTGTGGACATTTAATCAAGTGGGATTTTTTCATTTTCAATGATCTTTGATCAGTTTTTCAGATAAATGCATTTTCTTAAAAAAAAAAAAAGTTGAATGGAAACCCCTTTAAAAACTAAATACTGGGGAAAGATGACTAGTTGCATAAAAATAATTTGTTGACTTTAACTAATTTTAGTATCCAGATTCAACGATGGCATAAAACTCTAATATTTAAGGTCAAACAGCATATTAAGAAGTAGACTGAATATTTTTTAGACTGTCTTTAAAGCAGCAGCTAAGCTTAGGTGGAAATATAAGAATATAACAAAAAAGGGGCCAGTGGGTTCATGGAAATGAGACTTCAAAAAGTCACTTGATAGGAATAATAATGATGATAATAATGACTGCCTTGAGCAAATTTTAACCACACTTCTCAGTGAGAGCCATTATAGAAAACCAATGCTAATGAACTGACCTAATTCAGAATCTGACAGCCAGACCCAGACAGAATCCTCTGAGTCACCAAAGCTTAGTGAAGTGGAAGTAAGACTGCCAACTGGTGGCACAGAAACTGCTTTCTCATGGCTTACCCATGATGGTGGCCTGCCAGCCTCCACGGTCCAGAGCCCGCCGTTCATCACCCAGGCCCGAGAAGCTTCCAAAGGAAAAGGTGCTTCGGGTGGGGGAGACGTCAAGGTGGTCCTCATGCATCAGGAAGGGGACTCCCATACGACGCTGACGCTTCTTCCCCGTGTGGTGGAAGGGGATGGAACCCTTTCTCTCACGGTCCTCACGGCGGTTCTTGAACTGAATTAAGACATACAGTATTTAAGCAATATTACACAACATTATTACACAGGATAACCCATCTCGTTTTTATACTCCTCCTCCTTTCTCCTTTCCGTCTGCCCCGCAATTTCACCCCCGCCCCCCCACCCCCGCCGCCTCTTCGCTTCTCCCCCCGAACACATAACAGCAACATTGAGCAACCTCTGCTGAAACTAAAAGTTAGTTCCATAAATTGTCAGACCTACAATATTAATGTGTGCATGTGTATGTGTGTGGGAGAGAGATGATTAAACTATCAACATTATGTGTGCTACCTACTGTTTAAATTTTGATTGCATATGTATACAACTGCTTCAGTTTTTACAAAACAAATTTATTCAACATCATTTGTAGTTTACATAACTGTTTCTGTATCAGGATATATCTCAAGTATCGAGATAGTGAATATAATAAGGAACTACTGTCAGTTACTGTAATTAAAGACTGTTAGAACACTGCTGAAGCTGAAGCATCTGCGTGCTGTTAATGGGGAATATAGTAGTTCCTGCCTTCATGCCTACTGTCCAACTAAATAGCTCAGGTGAAACCAACTGTTGCATAATACGTACTGTATGTGTTATTCTTTAGCTTCTACAGTAAAGTAACCAGACCTCTTTTTTCAGTCTGATAACAAGATCATTTAAATGTGAGCAATGTTAATCTCTAACCTTCTTAAAGATGTTCATGCCCAGGTCAGAGGAAAGGTCAGGGACAGCCTGTCGGCGAAGGTTAGTCAGAGACACTTTAGCAAAGGTCTCGGTGCTCAAAGACTTTCCCTCCTCACTGCATTTTAAACTCATATCCTGCAAAACACAGCAGACAAGGCCACAGACAATGAGTCAGTCAGATGCTAAATGTAAGCAAAAGGCCGCACGTCAGATAACTGGATCCAAACATGGATACAGGTTAAAAATACTACTAACAAAAAAACACCTAAATGCTCTCCTCTCTTCTTCTCTTCTCTCGTCTCATATTTTTTTCTGTCCTTTACCTTCTGTCTTGTTAACTCCTCTCATTGCATCCCTCATCTCCCCGTCGTCTTCTCCTCTTCATCTCCTCTCTCCTTGCCATCTCCACATCTTCTCCCCTTGACTCCCAATTCTTTCTTCCTTTGCTCTCTCCTTGATTCTTCTCCATCTCTTCTCCTCATCTACTTGGCTCCAACCACATCATCACCTTACATTTCCGCTATGATATCATCGCTCTTTTTTCTTCCATTTCTTCCTTTCTTCTTTTGCTCTGACTGTCTTGTTGACTTGCCTCATTCCCTTCATCATCTGGTTTCTTATCTCCTTCCTCTCCTCATTTCCTTGACTCAACCCCTGTTCTCATACAGTATTCCCTTGTCCCCTGTCTCCTACCGTCTTTTTGTGTCCTCATCTTACTATTCATCTTCTTGTCAAGTTTTTCCTCTTTCCTCTCCCCTGGCATTTCTCTTACCCCCTCTATGCAATTCTTAAAAGTTGCTTAGTTTTTCTTTCATTGTTTTGGGGGGCTGAGGCATTGCCTTTGGATGGCAAACCAGAAGCAAACAGCACATAAATCCATAGAGACCCCTATAAAGAATCCTTGTTCTTTCATCTTTTTACCTGTGTCTTGTGGGTGTTGACCAGTGAGGGTGTTGCAGCCACCATGGAACTGCTGCGTGGGCGCGGTAGGGGAGCAACCAGGGGTTCTGGGGGGCGTTCGGGCCTTTCCTCCAGGATCTGCCTAAGGCGCTGCAGGTAGTACATCAGGGCCCAGTGCACACCCTCCTCTGTCCAGTGGGGCTGGAGCAGACAGCGCAGCACCGCCACGTCAAAGTAAGTAGCATAGCGAGCCCGCTGGGCCAGGGACACCGGGAGGCCAGCAGGGGCAGATGTCCTGGGAAAAGAGGGAAAAGGGTTTACTGCTTCAGCCACCACAGACAGGTTGGTGGGACTTTGACATCCAGAGTCTGATTCATAGAGTCAAGAATGCAGATATCATATACACAGAGTAGGTAAGTGCATTTTACACAAAAACAAAACTTTGCTCCCAGGTGGGGTGGCAAAGAGATCACCCAGTCCAGGGATCCATCTTTGTTTTGTGTTTTTTTTTTTGTTGTTTTGTTTTTTTTAGTAATCAAGGTTTAAGGCCTGGTGTTGCCATCTGAGAGAAGAAAACTGGCCATTAAGCAGAGTATTAAACCACTGACCACGTCACATCATACAAATCAAAATCTTAAAAATTAGCAACTAACAAAAGTTTATAATTGATCAACCAAAAATGCATTTACAGATAACGTGAATGAGTCTATGTTTGGAGCAGCAGGAAACACAGATGCTGGAAGAGAGTTCCACAGGCGACTTGTCCTAGGGATGTAGGAAGATAGATGGAGATTGGTGCTGGACTTTGGAACAGTTACAGTATATGGTGACAGCTTGTAGTGGATCTTGTTACCTGCATGCTAGAAGCTCCAGAAGGCAAGATACTCGTCAGCTCAACTGATGGTTGAAAGGAAGAAATAGCGGTAGAATGTGCACAAAGATGCCACCTTTCTCCTGTGCTCAAATGGGTAAATTCCTGACTTGTAAGGATCATCAATTTGGAGTAGACGGAGGGGCTTTTTTTGCAGCCCGTCTAAGAGACTTAGTGGAAATTTTAACTTAAATGGATATGAATCAGTAAGGCAATGAGCAATTTCACTGAGATTTGGAGACAATAATCAAGTGACAGGAGGGTAATTAAAACCCAAGTATAAAGGTTAAGGTCACAAAGGTCAAATACATAGCTCAGGAACACATAATCAGACACGGCTTTAGAACAAGGAACCTATAGAGGTTCGAGTGGAACTTTGCTTTGTTTTGCAAACATGCGGACATACAAGGGCTGCTCATTAAAGATTTCCCCTGACCCACTTCTGATTATTGTAGGAGGAGGCTGAAAATGCACATGTATAATAACACATATCTCTATAGGTCATGTGGTAATTTACAGTTCTGAACTCCTAAGAGTTTCTGTTTTACAACTACTAAGGTAGAGTGACGTGTGATAGGAGAGCCGGTTCAATAAAAAGTGGTCATCAGGTACTTGAGAGGCCACACAGCTCAGGAGACGTTCAATAAGATGAAAAAGACTTATGGGGAGGATCACCCATCATATGACAGTCAAGCACCGGCATCGAGAGTTCAGGAGTGGTCAGACATCAGTGGAAACGGCACCCATTCCCAAGCAACCACAGTGCGTCATTAAAAGGTCAAAGGTCAAAACTGACATTCCATTTCCACCATTACAATAGAATGAGTAAAGCTAAGGCCACCAAACTTGGTACACAGGTTCACCCCGTGACCCTGAACTATGACTATGGTTTTAGGATTGCAAGGTCAAAGGTCGATGTCAAAATGCCATATAAACTCTATCTCAACAACAAAGAAAGATATGGTCACCAAATTTGCTACACAGGTTCACCTTGGGATCCTGACTTACAACTATGGGTTGTATTCAACTATTTTTGTTGTATATTGATAGATGGCAGGCTTATCATAATATGCTTCTGCCCCAGTAATTATATAGAAAAGTTGAAAACTGCTTTCCTTCAATGACATATTGGGATTTTCAAAGAAAACAGAGGTGGGGACACTGCAGTGGCCTCAGAGTGCTCTTGTTATTAATTAAATCTCAGAATTCTCTGCATTGAGAGGGCACCAGGAACGGCTCCCGCTCAGCTGCTGGTCTCCTGAGAGAATAGCGACAACTGCACATATACTGAGTATGTGTGGGGGGAAGAGACTTGTACCCGTGTCCTGTCAATAACTCCCAGGGGGCCCTCATCCACATCTATTCTCGTCTGTGCTCTTGAGTGCACGGAGGCCTGAGACAAGACACTGGACCAGGACTGCAGGTCATGGGTGCAAGCATACTCCACTGCCCTCCTCCACTGGTCCCACCACAAAATGCCAAACTCGCCCTTGTTCTTTGGCTTATATCTTGCCATTCTTTCTTAATTTTTGAATTTATTGTCTTTCTTGTCTTCATATCTAATATAGTGTTTCCTCTTGTAAAGGTTTGTTATTGTAACTCATTGAAGTGGTTACTACCCTGTTCTTCTAACAACTTTATCAATTCTCAGAACTTTCCATTGCAGAAACACAATGCGAGACATTAAATTCTTATTTAAATAAGTCTGCTTCTCCCTGTCTGCATGTGCTGTCAATCGCACAATCTTCCTTAGTGCAAAATGCACGTGAAGGAAACACAAGACTAGTTGCGCAATTTAGTACTTAGTATTTGGAATATTAGTAAATTAAACAGCTCTTGAAATGGGGGAAGTATCCACTCTGGATCATGACCTGACTGTAAAATAAAGATAGATGAAGCGACAGCTCTCCAAATATGAAGCCAAGAAATCTCAATGGCCCAATGGTAGCTGGCTGCAGTGAGACAATAAGCCCTGCCTGCCCCATCACTGCATGAGACACTCTGCCAAACGATGGTTTCTGCCCCCATAGGCAGTTTTTATCATGCCGATTTATGTTCAAGTTTGGTTTCAATTAGTTATCGTTTATTTTACAGTTTATGATCATGATTCAGATTGGACAATGTGGACAGGAAAACAGAGATGCAGAAGTGCAAGGCAGTAGAATAGTAGTAATTTTAAAAAACAACAGCTTTACTGGAAGAGGTTCACATGTCCTTCAGGAGAGAACCTTTAAGTGGGAAACTGGCCAGTAACTTACTGTAGGCATTAGTGTGGTTCATCAGCAGAGTTACAGAACTCCTATATGTCCAACTAGCTCAGCATTTATAAAAATGTAAAGGAAAAGAAGCAGAAATGGTTGAATACCCAAAGTTAAAAGGTAGCACACACAAAGCTTTAAGACGACTGTTCCCATCTTCACCGGTTTATTATGGCCATGTCAACAAAACATGCTAACACCTAATGGCCTTCATAGCCTTCAGGGCAGCACAGTGGTACAGTGGTTAGCACTGCTGCCTAGCAGCTGGAAGGTTCCAGGTTCGAATCCCCAGGCTGGCAGGCGTAGGAACCGTTCTGTGCGTAGTTTGCATGTTGTCCCTGTTCTGTGTGGGTTTACTCCAGGTGCTCTGGTTTCCTCCCACAATCCAAAGACATGCATGTTAGGCTAATTGGTGATTCTAAACTTCCCCTACATATCTGTCTCTGATAGGCCCTTAGAATAGAGGGTTAGTACTAGTGAAGCACTTTGAGTGGTCTGTGAGACTAGAAAAAAGTGCTATATAAAGAGCAGAGCCTGAAACAAACTGCATGGTGTTTCATTTACAGTGGTGTTGGGGGGGACACTAGACACAGCGGGTGGACATTCTTCTCACACCCAGAAACAGGAAGAGGGGCAGAACAATGGACTGTTATGTATACATCCCAGGACGACAGAGAGGACATCCGGGCGCCAGCTGATGTCATGCTAATGATATGTATTGACTGATATGTATGAGATGACAGTCACTACACTAATGTGCCATGCATTCGGTCTGTCTGTATAACTGTATAAAAGAGCTTGTTATACATGCCTCAGAATGCAGAAACTCTCCTACTAGACACTCGGCCCCAGTAGGCAATGCTGGGGTCCACAGGCTGTATTTATGTTAGAGGGTCAATAAAGAACCTGTGTCGACCTACGCTCGTGCCTCGCCTCCCCATCCTTCCCTTATACCCTCTACATTGGTGACCTGACGTGAAATGGACTATCTCTCCCTATCACCATGCTGTGGATTCCTTTTCCTCCACATTGGTGACCTGACGGAGATAAACTGTCTCTCCCTTACACCGTACACCACATGGTGACCTGATGTGGGATGACCGTCTGCTCCCTTTCACCGCACTGTGGATTCCAGAGACCGGGGATCGCCAAAATCCTTCGCATCCACACTGGAGTGCACGCGCCTTATCCTCCCTCCACGATGGCGACCTCCAGGGCCGGACGGAGAGTGCGGCGCTGGGACTGAGATGCACGAGGATCAGCAACATGAGCAACGCACAGAAACAGCCTGAACGGGGAAGATCATCGGCGCCGTCTGCGTTGATTTCCATCAAGCTCCCCGACCCTGACTCACCTCCCGACAGCGAACTTTCTGCACACAGAAGCCCCGTGCACATACCGCAGGATTATGAGGACAGCGCAACTTCCAGCTATGTGGTCACTGCGCCAGGCGCGCGCCACACACCAGGGACAAACCGGCTCCACAGACTTATACATCGTCCTCCGCCGCTGCACATGCCCGAGAAACACGGCCGATCGCCATCCTTGGAACCTTTAGGGCTGCTCACGCACCTGAAGCAGACATGCAGCCCACGCACGGGACTTTGTATGGGTTTCTCAGCCACGGCGCACAAGGGGAATTTAGCCGATTGCTTTCCCCGATGACTTTAGGGCTGCTACCGCACCTAAAGCCAAACCGCCAAGTCCCTCACACATCTTCAGTTTTTTTCACAGCCACTACGCATCCTCGGGGAATTTGGCCGTTCGCCTTCCCCACATCCTCGCAAGACTGAGCCGCAAGAGCAGTCAGAGACTTAATTTTTTTCACAGCCGCTGTGGATCACCACCAGGTTTACCGGGAAAGTCCCTCACCATGGCGGATCCACACGCAATTTTTGCGCGGCCCAGACACTTTTGACGTCCCGGGCCGACACTCACTTATTCCCATCCACATCGTTCTTCTGGCACCTCACTCCCTAAAGCCGGCCGATCGCCGGTTTGTTCCATTACGCATGATGTGCACTGGCCCCGTGCTCCCATGATCCACGGCCGTTCAACGTGCTGAAACTCGGAGCGGAGCACACCATCTTTTCCACCCTCCCCCTCCCCCCACCAGACTTACATGCCCTCCGTCACTCCTCACTAGCAGACAGTTCGACCGGAGCAGCAACCCCCCGCTGCTGCCTCCATTGGCGTCGACTTGAGCCCAATGACGGTGTGGTCACAGCCCTTTCTGGGTGTTCGGGGGGGGGGGGGGCTGTGTGGGAGACACTAGACACAGCAGGTGGACATTCTTCTCACACCAATGGACTGTTATGTATACGTCCCCGGATGACGGAGAGAATATCCGAGCGCCAGCTGATGTCATGCTAATGATATGTATTGACTGATATGTATGAGATGACAATCACTACACTGATGTGCCATGCATTCTCTCTGTCTGTATAACTGTATAAAAGAGCTTGTTATACAGGCCTCAGAACACAAAAACTCTCCTACCAGACACTCGGCCCCAGCGGGCAACGCTGGGGTCCACCGGTTGTATTTATGTTAGAGGGTCAATAAAGAACCTGTGTCAACTTACGCTCGTGCCTCTCCTCCACATCCTTCCCTTACACCCTCTACAGTGTGAAAAAATGTTTGCCCCCTTCCTGATTTCTCATTTTTTTGTATGTTTGTCACACTTAAATGTTTCAGATCATCAAACACATTTAAATATTAGACAGAGATAACACAAGTAAACACAAAATGCAGTTTTTAAATGAAGGTGTTTATTATTAAGGGGAAAAAAAAATCCAAACCTACATGGCCCTGTGTGAAAAAGTGATTCCCCCCCCCCCCATTAAAACATAAATTAACTGTGGTTTATTACATTTTTGGAAAGCTCAGTTCAATTTCTCTATCCACACCCAGGCCTGATTACTGCCACACCTGTTCTCAATCAAGAAATCACTTAAATAGGACCTACCTGACAAATTGAAGTAGACCAAAAGATCCTCAAAAGCTAGACATTATGCTGTGATCCCAAGAAATTCAGGAATAAATGAGAAACAAAACTAACTGAGATCTATCAGTCTGGAAAAGGTTATAAAGCTATTTCTAAAGCTTTGGGACTCCAGCGAACCACAGTGAGAGCCATTATCCACAAATGGCAAAAACATGGAACAATGGTGAACCTTCCCAGCCCCAAGAGCACAGCAGCGACTCATCCAGGAGGTCACAAAAGACCCCACAACAACATCCAAAGAACTGCAGGCCTCACCTGCCTCAGTTAAGGTCAGTGTTCATGACGCCAACATAAGAAAGAACTGGGCAAAAATGGCCTGCATGGCAGAGTTCCAAGACGAAAACCACTGCTGAGCAAAAAGAACATAAAGGCTAGTCTCAGTTTTGCCAGAAAACATCTTGATGATCCCCAAGACTTTTGGGAAGATATTCTGTGGACTGACGAGACAAAAGTTGAACTTTTTGGAAGGTGTGTGTCCCATTGTATCCGAAGTAAAAGTAACACAGCATTTCAGAAAAGGAACATCATACCAACAGTAAAATATGGTGGTGGTAGTGTGATGGTCTGGGGCTGTTTTGCTGCTTCAGGACCTGGAAGACTTGCTGTGGTAAATGGAACCATGAATTCTGCTGTCTACCAAAAAATCCTGAAGAAGAATGTCCGCCCATCTGTTTGTGACCTCAAGCTGAAGCGCACTTGGGTTCTGCAGCAGGACAATGATCCAGAACACACCAACAAGTCCACCTCTGAATGGCTTAAGAAAAACAAATGATGACTTTGGCGTGGCCTAGTCAAAGTCCTGACCTGAATGCCATTGCTCGAAAACCCTCCAGTGTGGCTGAATTATAACAATTCTGCAAAGATGAGTGGGCCAAAATTCCTCCACAGCACTGTAAAAGACTCATTGCCAGTTATCGCAATCGCTTGATTGCAGTTGTTGCTGTTAAGGGTGGCCCAACCAGTTATTAGGTTTAGGGGGCAATCACTTTTTCGCATAGGGCCATGTAAGTTTGGATTTTTTTCCCTTTAATAATAAACACCTTCATTAAAAAACTCCATTTTGTGTTTACTTGTGTTATCTTTGTCTAATATTTAAATTTGTTTGGTGATCTGAAACATTTAAGTGTGACAAACATACAAAAAATGAGAAATCAGGAAGGGGGCAAACACTTTTTCACACCATGTATACCCTAATCAACAGGTGATTGGCTAGAATTGTCACATGACATTTCACTTCCAAAAGCCACATACCTCCCGCCCCCCCAAAAAACAGGAAAAATTTAATATAAATCAACAAAAATTACAATTATAAAATAAAAAAAATTAAATATCTAAGCAACAAATAAAGTAAAAATATAAAAAGAAAAAGGAAGAAAAACAGAAACATAAAAAAATAAAAAGGAATGGAAAGTCACAGAGATGGAAATAATTGGCAAGGACAAAATAGAATATAACACCTGATGAAATGTAGGGACAAGGCAGTTAAGATGTACTAATGAAAAGGTCAGTGACTAACAGTGTTACAGAATTGGTGTCACCAAAGACGCCATAATACAACAAAAATCAAAGCATTTCACAGTTTCTTAATATCTTCCTGTGGTGTCACATCTTCAGTCCCACCATGCTGCTTCATTAATAATACATCAATTGAAGATAGTAAACAAGGGCAGAGCCCCCCTTCAGCATCATTGGGAGAGGAGCAAGGAGAGTGAGAGGGAGTCTCAGCCTACGTGAGTCCATTATAAATAAGCTGGAATGAAGGTCAGCAGTTGGTGAGCTGCAGAGGAGTGCCGCAAACTGTGGTAAAACATATTGATACAGAGAGAGAGAGCGAGAGAGAGCGAGAGAGAGCGAGAGAGAGAGAGAGACAGACAGACAGACAGACAGACATTTAATATTGCCTGCTCTAATAAATGGAGCAGGAAGCGATGGTCGATATCTACATGAATCACTTTGAGAGCGGACAGCAGAGGGAGGCTGTATCATGTTTCACTGTCTGGCCAACACACACATACAAACACACACGCACACACACACACAAATAGAGTCACTCACTCTGCCTACTGCTGTTGTGTTAGGTTGCCACGGAGACTAAATGACGACAGCCACCCTGGGCCGTCCGAGAAACGGCGGCCCCGGCCTATGACTCCATGCAGTAAGAGGGATGCAGCAGCCAGCGGTTTCCATGGAAACTGCCTCAGCATCAGCCGTGCTCCTGAGAGATACAGGATGACTAAGCGGCATTAATCGCAGGCCCCAGCACCGGAAACAATTTTATCCTGATGGTACAGCACAGAAGTGTGTAAGGAGGTGGGTGAGTAAAAAAAAAAAAAAAAATCACAAACATCCCACAGAGAATGAGGAGGAATAAAAGATATGGATTCCAGGACTATTTTTGGTTAGATAAATGAGCTGACAATTGCTGGTGCGGCAAACCACATGAATGCGTCAAATAAATCCCCCTCAAACGTCAGAACTATCTCTCTTTGTCTCGTTGCACATCTCATTTACATTCTGCTCACATTCTTCTCCAATCCTGCAGTCATCTCATCCACCAATCCACATACAGCAGCTTAAAAATCCCACAAAGAAGGCAATTAATCTGTCTGTTGAGTGTGCTTTGGGAAAACATTAGGGGTAAATCTTTCCTCCCCGTCAGCCTTACCACATGAAGACTGAAGACCCTTTTGATGCTATGGTGCATGAGGATATAACCGGCTCAGAGGGAAGGGGGATTCAGGCTTATTTTGATTTTCAGTTAGCTGCTGGCTGTCAGAGGAATCGTGGGAAGTGTTGGAGTGACATGTCTGCTCATCAGAATGAGTTCAGAGATGAGCAATAGATGGTTCATGAAGCTCACTACACTTACTCCCGCATTGTTCTTCCCTTAGCGTGTTGGCTGGGTGATTCAGGATGATGACAGAAATACTGTGATGAACTTGAAAAACAACACCCACACAGGATGTACAGAACGCAAATGCATCAAAGTGTTTATATGAAACCCTCTGATACAGATGCAGTTTGATGCAGAAATATACAGTATATATATATGGTTCCAAGGGTTGTTAAAGCCAGGAGGTTGGCAGTGAGGGTTGAGCCCCCCCACCGTCTATAAAATGCTCCCAGCTGGCATGCGTCTCAAATAGCCTCTGACAACCCAAGTCCAACTCCTGGCCAGCTCATGTGGCTTAGTTCTTAAGCCCGGCGGAACTGCTTTTACTGACAGGAGAAGGGACGAAGGCGGGTAACTGGCACCTTAAAACCAGTAGCTCCGGGTAGGTGGGGCTCGACAGCCTAGGAAGGCAGCTTACCTAGGGGAAGGAAAACCCTGATCTCAAACCTCCTCTGCCTTGCGGCACACCCGTTCACGGGTAAGGCTTCAGGGGTCAACCCTGAGGGAAAATCCGGAGTGGAGCAACGAATCACGTCATCACTGACCTTCTGGCAGTTCCTGCGGCCAAACTGGCGCCAGACGTACTGCTTCACATTCCTCTGGACTACACTGGCAGCATCTGCTATGTCTAGACCAGGGGTGGGCAATCATGTGCCGCGGAGGGCCATTCCACTGCAGGTTTTCTGTTCCACCCTGTCTCTTCAGCAGGTGGCTTCACTGATTAGCAATCCTTGGAGCTGATGAGAGCAAACACCTGCTGAAGAGACTGGGTGGAACAGAAAAGCTGCAGTGGAATGGCCCTCACTGCCCACCCCTGGTCTAGACTGTCGTCAAGAGTGTGGGAGAACACCAAGCTGGCGGTGTACTGCGCCTGCATGCTCACCACCCTGCTCTACGGCAGTGAAACCTGGACAACGTACACCCGACAGGAACGCCACCTCAACAGTTTCTATCTGCGCTGCCTGCAAAACATCTTAGGCATCTCTTGGAGGGACAGAGTGTCCAGCAAGGATGTCCTTGAGCATGCGAACACCCCGAGCATGTTTGCAATGTTGTCAAAGAGACAACTGCGCTGGCTCGGCCACGTTCGGCGTATGGAGGACGGTCGCCTGCCAAAGGACATCCTCTACGCTGAGCTCATGTTAGGCTCCAGACCAGTTGGTCGCCCAATGCTGCGTTACAAGGATGTGCGCAAGAGGGACATGAAGTTAGCTGAGAGCAACCCTGACTCATGGGAAGCAGCTGCAAATGATCGCAGCAATTGGCGCCACGTAGGGCGGATAGGCGTAAAGAGAGCTGAGGCCCTGCAGGAACAGCAGTGGCTCAAGAGAAAGAAGTGACAGAGAGCAAGGGCAGCTACAAGACCCTCGCTGCCAACACCCTACACTTGCAGCTACTGTGACAAAGACTGCCACTCCAGAATTGGACTCTATAGTCACAGTCGACACTGCGTCACTGCAAACTGACATCTCCCGGCACAGCCCACTGTCTCACAAGACAAGGAGACAACGATCACGACTGATATACACACGTGGACAAAATTGTTGGTACCCCTCTGTTAATGAAAGAAAAACCCACAATGGTCACAGAAATAACTTGAATCTGACAAAAGTGGTAATAAATAAAAATTCTATGAAAGTTAACCAATGAAAATCAGACAATGCTTTTGAATTGTGGTTCAACAGAATTACTTTAAAAAACAAACTCATGAAACAGGCCTGGACAAAAATGGTGGTACCCTTAACTTAATATTTTGTTGCACAACCTTTTGAGGCAATCACTGCAATCAAACAATTTCTGTAACTGTCAATGAGACTTCTGCACCTCTCAGCAGGTATTTTGGCCCACTCCTCATGAGCAAACTGCTCCAGTTGTCTCAGGTTTGAAGGGTGCCTTCTCCAGACGGCATGTTTCAACTCCTTCCACAGATGTTCAATAGGATTTAGATCAGGGCTCATAGAAGGCCACTTTAGAATAGTCCAATGTTTCGTTCTTAGCTATTCTTGGGTGTTTTTAGCTGTGTGTTTTGGGTCATTATCCTGTTGCAAGACCCATGACCTGTGACTGAGACCAAGCTGTCTGACACTGGGCAGCACATTTCTCTCTAGAATACCTTGATGGTCTTGAGATCCCAGAAGCTTTGTGGCTTGTCAACATGCAGTTTGGCAAATTCCAGTCTGGCTTTTTTATGATTTGTTTTCAACAGTGATGTCCTCCTTGTTCGTCTCCCATGAAGTCCACTTTGGCTCAAACAACAACGGATGGTGCGATGTGACACTGATGTACCTTGACCTTGGAGTTCACCATGAATGTGTTTAGAGGTTGTTCTGGGCTCTTTTGTTACCATTCGTATTATCCGTCTCCTCCTGCGGCCACGTCCAGGGAGGTTGGCTACAGTCCTGTGGATCTTAAATTTCTGAATGATATGTGCAACTGTAGTCACAGGAACATCAAGCTGCTTGGAGATGGTCTTCTAGCCTTTACCTTTAACATGCTTGCCTATAATTTTCTTTCTAATCTCCTGAGACAACTCTCTCCTTTGCTTCCTCTGGTCCATGTTTAGTGTGGTACACACCATGTCACCAAACACCACAGTGACTACTTGTCACCCTTTAAATAGGCCGACTGACTGATTACAAGTTTGTAGACACCTGTGATGTTAATTAGAGGACACATCTTGGTTGAACATCTATGGTCGCATTATTTTCAATCTTTTCTAGGGGTACCATCATTTTTGTCCAGGCCTGTTTCATGAGTTTGTTTTTTAAAATAATTCTGTTGAACCACAATTCAAAAACATTGTCTGATTTTCATTGGTTAATTTTCATAGAATTTTTATTTATTACCACTTTTGTCAGATTCAAGTTATTTCTGTGACCATTGTGGGTTTTTCTTTCATTAACAGAGGGGTACCAACAATTTTGTCCACGGCTGCATATACACACATACATATATACACACACACACACACACACACACACACACACACACACACACACACACACACACATATCATCATCATCATCATCATAGCAGTCTGTCGGGGGCGGCAATGACTGTTTCATTTAGGTCTGATCAGATTCCTCCACGCAGCTCTGTAATTCGCCTTCCGCTGCCAGGAACTTCTGACCTTGTTAACCCGGGCGATGTCCAAGCCAGAATGAGTTGCTCTCTGACTGACCATTTCATGAAACTGCTTGTAAAGTATTTGAGTACCGCTACACACATACATACATGCATACATAGTTACGTTTCATGGGCTCACACAATGATGAGAGAGGATTTGGACCATAGTAGGCATTATTTCATCACTGTCGTATTACACAGAACAGAGGGGAGGTCATCCACACACACTCACTTCACTCAGGGTGACACAGATACATAATCTCTTACACACAGGGAAAACAACACTATCACAACCAGACTGATAACACAATTATAACGGTAAAACAATAACACTCAGAACACAAGAATTATACCAGTCTATGAATCCTCTGTGGCGCAAAGCATGCTGGGAGAGTTCCCCACCCCTTATCACAGCCCCGACGTTACACTGTCTCCCCCTGGACTGGTTTCTGTCCCCAGAACAATAAGTCTAACTCAAAAGTCCAATACAAACCTGTCCAGATGTCGGGGCGCCTTTTGATCTCAATCACATTTTGCCATGAGTTACACATATGATGTTTGTCAATTTAAAAGATAATTTTCCTCGTAAATAACAGTAAGTTGAAGTCTAACTGTTAAGGTATAAGGTTATGAAAATACTGTATGTAAATTAAAAAACTACAAACACAAATGGACGGAGCTTACGTCATCTTTTCAAAGCGCGCCACGGTGAAGTAACTGGATCAGCTGCAGCTCTCACAATACAAAACAATAACTTTGTGTTGTTTTTCTCCTCTTTGGATCCTTTTTTCATTGTCAGGAAACAGGAGGTGAGGTTTCAGTAATGTAAAAGATGTGGGATGATGGAGTTATTGTCCACTAATCATTGAAACAAAAACTATATATTACTCTGTTATTATACAACAGCCGACAACTTTACTTACTTGGAAAATTATCTTTTCAATTGGCAAACATCATATCTGTAACTCGTGGCAAAATTCAATCGGGATCAAAAGATAATTTTACTTTTGCCATTCATTTCAATGGAGAATTTTTCTGATTTAAGGTCTCATACGCAGAAGTGGAGGGGGTGTGACTTAGGCTCTCTATTACACAGAACGGAGGGGAGGTCATCCACACCCACACTCGTTTCACTCCGGATGACACAGAGACATGTTCTGTCACATGCAGGGAAAATACTATGACGACCAGACTTATAACACAATTATAACAGTACAACAATAACGCTCAGAACATGAGAATTATATCAGTCTATGGCTGTGCTTGGAATGTTCACTCACTCACTCCCTCACTCCCTCCCTACTCACTGTATAGTGAATTTAGATATAGTGGTGTAGTATGTGACTTTGGGGGGGGGGGGTTAGACACTGGGGCTTGCCATAGCCGACGTCAGACGTCGGCATGGATGACGTCAGGTGGCGCTGCTGTCCTGTATATATTGTTGAGTGTGTGAAACAATAAAGTGTTTGTTGTTCGCTGCATGACGGCTCACGTCTCGCTATTTCTAGACATAACATTTGGCGACGAGAAGTAAGCCATGGGAGCATGCGTGGGACCACCACGTCCGTTTCTGGAATCCCCAGGTGAGCCACTCACACCGTGGTGCTGCTGGTTCGACTTGTTTATCGCCTATGTCGACGCGGCTGGCCTGGGTGATGCCAGCGACAAAAGGCATAGGTTGCCCTTCCTCGCCTAGACCGATTCCCAGTCTAGGCGAGGAAGGGCAACGTGTGCTCTGCGCTCTGGGCCAGATGGAACCGTTCGGCGACTGTGTGAGCCTCATGGACAATTTCTACAGCAAAAAGCGCAACGTGACGGCACCAAGATGCAGATTCTTTGACCACTACCAAAGGGCGAGTGAGTCAACCCAACATTATGCTACGGAGCTCCGATGCTTAGTGAACACGTGTGCCTTCAGGCGTTTGGAGGACGAGCTAGTCCGTGACAAGCTAGTGTATGGCATGAACAACGAGTGGCTAAAAGAAAAGCTACTGCTAACCACGGACAATTTCAAGCTAAGCCAGGTAATATAGATGGCAAGCCAAGTGGAAGCAGCCACCCAGCTAGCAGAATAGCTAACAGCTAATAGTTGACTAGCCTCCTTGACGACACCACAAGAGCAGGCCGATAGCAGCACTGCTAACAGCTTTGGACAGATACAGCCACGGAAACGATACATGGAGCAAATAGAAGTGGGAGAACAGGCACTGTGCACCGGCTGCGCATCGTCTAAACACCAAAAAAGCTCGCTCACCTGCCCCGCTAAATGAAGGAAATGCTACCGCTGCAAACGTGCTAACCACCTAGCCAGAGTTTGCTGCTCAGCCCCCAAACAGACCGATGCCCACACACCGGACCTAGCCATGGTATGTGTAGCAGATGCCAAGAATGGGCCGCTCAAGTGGCACGTTGTCCAGCTGGACAGAGTCGACGTGTCACTCCTGGTGGACTCGGGTGCTGCACGGTCCCTACCGAGCGTGGCTATGGTAAGAAAACTTTTTCCCAGAAAGAACATTATCACGAAGGCGGAGAACATGTTTGGTTATGGCAGGGGTGGCCTGGGAGGAGGTATTGTGGTGCCCATAGATGGTTTTGAGGCTTCTCCAGACACCGCTGATGTCACTCTGTTGCAGCTTGTCCTCCATCTTCTTCCTGTAGCTGTCCTTCTCCTCTCTGATCTTCCTCCTTAGCTCCCTCTGTACAGGCTTCCAGACTTCAGCACCTCCTTGTTTCTCGACCTGAAGCTCTGTGACATGCACGATCTACGATACTGAAGCAGATGGTTCTGAGCCCCGTCAGAATGAAAACTGGGTGTGTATGATAATTTTCCACAAAATACGATAATTTTAAGGCATTGGTACAATACCTCAACATTTTCCAACTGGCAACACTGGCTCCAGTACAGCACTGAGTGATTCGGTGTACCACTATTTCTAATCAATCTTTTTAGCTTGACTCAGTGTGTTTCTGTAAACTGTGGATCCCATTAGCAGCCTCCACCCGAGGTTGCCTCTCTACTAGCAGGTGGGAGAAGTTTTCCCTTCTCTGCTGCTGCAACGCAAGTCTTCCATCTTCTTTTCAACACAGCCCGTGCACGTGAGATGATGCATTAAAAACAAGCGTAGTATGAATGTGCAAGATTCGTATCCTGATCATGTTTGTTAATGTATTAACTTAGCCATGTAACTAAGAGGTCAAATTATTGTATATTATGGGATTTTTGAAATTATTGATCGTACATCATACAGAAGGCAAAACTATTGTACAAATATGATAAGTATCGTACATCTGGCAACACTGGTGGAAGAAGACAGAAGATTGAGTGGCGGTAGCAGAGAGGGGGCCTCGGATGGAGGCTACAATGGATTCCACAGGCCACAGAAACATACTGAGTCAAGCTAAAAAGATCATTGAGAAATAGTGGTACACGAAATCACTCAGTGCTGTACAGGACCTCCAACTGTCTATCATGATGAGAGTCGGCTGAACAGAGCGGGTGGGGCTCATTTGCTGCTCAGGTGGGGGATTCAGCTGGTGATCCCTGGCTTTCACTACAGTTCTGAATCTGGTGAGTGCTTCAGTACAGTCCATTCACAAATAAAAAATCAGTACACTTGACCGAATCATTTGCATACGTTACAGCACTAATGCAGGCACGGCAGACTCAACAAGTAAGCAACATTACCAGCAGATTACGAAATGAATGGGGGGAAACAGGCCCCAGTTTTACTGGGTGGTTCAAACCTGTCGCTGGCATTAGCACTAAAGCTTTCTGTTGCTGCTGCAATGTGCAAATGTTTGTGCAAAAATGTCACTGGATTGTGGTTCTCAATAAAACTGTGAAACAGGTTTCTGCTTCAATTATCAGAGGTATCTTAGTAGAAGTTTAGGCGGATCGATTGATGTTTATTCCTAATGTATAAACAGAGTACTTCTCAAAATATTTATGAGGCAAGACCTTGATACATGATGATTCAACAGAAGACAGTTAAGCATGACTGATATTCTGGGCGGTTCAGTGCAGGCCAGAGGCTCATCCTGTACTCCCCACAGGTAGAGGTGCTGGGCTGGAAGAGGCGCTTGTTTTCCAACAGATCTGTTAGATTATTTAAAGGTAAAACTGCATTATAGGCTGTAATAAGCATGATCTGTGATAATGTGTTACTGAAGCAGATGGTCCAGAGCCACGTCAGAATGAAAACTGGGTGCGTACGATAATTTTCCTCAAAATACAATAATTTTAACCCTTGGCGAATGCTGTGCGCCGTAAATGCCATTTTCAGACTTCCCTC
Source organism: Pholidichthys leucotaenia (assembly GCA_020510985.1). Taxonomy (NCBI): domain Eukaryota; kingdom Metazoa; phylum Chordata; class Actinopteri; order Cichliformes; family Pholidichthyidae; genus Pholidichthys; species Pholidichthys leucotaenia. The sequence continues at coordinate 34,369,691 of CM035845.1, read as the reverse complement.
ATTCAGAGTACCGTAACGTTTTGAGCTTTCATTCTAGCACACTCATTTCAAAGGATTCTGAAAGCTGAGTCGTTGCACTTTCCATTGATATAGGATACATTACAGTAATCCTGGAAGTGACGTCGTACAGAGTGTTTGAATTCCCTGGGATTCCTCATATCACGAGATGTGCTTCAGGAGGACGGACGCAACATCAACACGTGAGTTTACTGTGTATTTTTGCTGTGATTTCAGCATTTTTACCGTGTAAATAATAGTTTAGCATAGTAAATAGTATTTCTAGTAGTGATTGTGAGAGTTTGAGTGTTTTTATTGTTATTTGCTTCAAGAACAGAGGAGAAAGGAGCAAAATCAACAGCCTGAGTTTACTGTGTATTTTTGCTGTGGTTTTGGCATTTTTACGTGTAAATAATAGTTTAGCATAGTAAATGGTAGTTTTAGTTTGTGAGTATTTTTATTATATTTTTATTCTTATTTGCTGTTTTTTTCGAACCACTTGTCTCCTATTGTTACATTTCCTTATTCCTTTGTTTGCTGATTTTTACACTGTAGCATGTGGTTTTCATAGATTTTATTGATTTTTTTTTTACTAATTTCTAAGCAGGTAATAGATACAGTGACATCTAAGAAAATGTTCAGAAGATCAAGTAGAAAGTGCAAAGCTCCTTGCAGACTCATGGAAGAAGAGGATTCTCACGAGGAGGCAGGAGTACTGTCCCAGCCAGAGTAAGTTTTATTCCCAGGTTTATTACAATTTTTTTTTTCAGTTTCTAGTGTATTTTTCTATTAGCTTTATCTCAAATTGCTTTATCATTGTATGTTACTTTTCCTGTGTTTCTTTTTGATAAATCTTATATAAAATCTCCCAGCACCAGCAGTGGGACAGGGTGGGGAAGGAGCCCGATCCAACGCAGTCGGGGTGGTCGTCATGCTCCTGACGATCTTCTCCGTAGAAGGTCACCTTTTCCCAAGTTTGTTACAATAATTTCTTTTCAATTTCTAGTGCATTTTTCTCTTATTAGCTTTGTCTCAAATTGTTTTATCATTGTATATTACTTTTCCTGTGTTATATTTATTACTAGGCAACAATAGGCAACTATTTCTATACTGCTGAACATTTTTTGTAGAAACACACCTTTTGGCTAAATCTTATATTTTACTCTATGCAAAAGGAACACCCCCTGGATGTGTAGGGAGTACAATGTGGGGCTGTGTATTCAGGTAAACAGGAACTGCTTTTTGACCTTTCACAGCACCTAAAAACACCTGGACATGATAACAAAAAAATGCCTGTAAACTGGACACAGAGCCATCTAGACAAACAAATTTTGGACATGTATAATAGGTTTAGTTTCATTGTTGATACCCTAAATATTTTGTTCATGTACATTTCAAATGTTTATAAAGAGTAAACTGATGAAAATTCAAATCAGTTTTTTTTTTGTTATCCACCTTACTCCTAGCACCCATCAGAATCAGAATCAGAATCAGAATCAGGTTTATTGCCATTGTTCATGTAGTACACAAACTAGGAATTTGTCTCGGTACAATGCTGCAACATTAAACATGATAAGATAAGAGAAATAAACTATACATGTAATAAAGTGTAGGATAAGATTAAGTGATACTGGTCAACAGTTAAAATATATATTAGCCAGCAGCAGATACTGTGGAGAACTATATAGTGCAGTCGGTAATGCAGGAAGAAAAGAGTGATGATTGACATGAGTCTGGTTGAGCTGCTGTACATGGTGCACGAGAGTCACTTAGTGTTCAGCAGTCTAATGGCAGAGGGGAAGAAGCTGTTCATGTGACGGGAGGTTTTAGTCTGGATGGACCGAAGTCTTCTACCAGAGGGGAGGGGGGCAAACAGTACGTGACCAGGGTGTGAGGGATCGGCTATGATCCGGCCAGCACGCCTCCGGGTCCTGGAGATGTACAGATCCTGGAGAGATGGGAGCTTGCAGCCGATCACCTTCTCAGCAGTGCGCACGACGCGCTGCAGCCTTAGTCTGTCCCTGGCAGTGGCTCCTGCGTACCACACGGTTATGGAGGTGGTGAGGATGGACTCGATGATGGCTGTGTAGAACTGCACTAACATCTTGGTGGGTAGCTTGAGCTTCCTCAGCTGCCGCAGGAAGAACATCCTCTGCTGGGCTTTTTTGATGAGTGAGCTGATGGTCAGCTCCCATTTGAGGTCCCTGGTGATGGTAGTGCCTAGGAAGCGGAAGGAATCAGCAGTGGTGATGGGAGAGCCTGAGAGGGTGAGGGGGGGCAGAGGAGTAGTGACTTTCCTGAAGTCTACAATCATCTCCACTGTCTTCAGAGCGTTCAGCTGCAGGTTGTTATTGCTGCACCAGGACGCCAGCTGGGCCACCTCTCTCCTGTAGGCGGACTCGTCGCCGTTGGAGATGAGCCCGATGAGGGTGGTGTCGTCCGCAAACTTGATCAACTTGACAGACTGGTGGCTGGAGGTGCAGGAGTTGGTGTAAAGGGAGAAGAGTAGGGGGGAAAGTACACAGCCCTGGGGTGATCCGGTGCTGATGCTAGTATAGTCTGAGACAGTCTTTCCCAGCCGCACATGCTGCCTCCGGTCCGTCAGGAAGTCGATGATCCACCTGCAGAGGGAGTCAGGCACGTTGAGCAGGGACAGCTCGTCCCAGAGCAGAGCGGGGCGGATGGTGTTGAATGCGGAGCTGAAGTCCACAAACAGGATCCTGGCGTAGGTTCCCGGGGAGTCCAGGTGCTGCAGGATGGAGTGGAGGGCCAGGTTGACTGCATCGTCTACAGACCTGTTGGCTCGGTAGGCAAACTGCAGCGGGTCCAGGAGAGGGGTGGTGATGGACTTGAGGTGGGACAGGACCAGGCGCTCAAAGGACTTCATGACTACAGAGGTGAGCACTACAGGTCTGTAGTCATTAAGTCCAGTGATCCGTGGCTTCTTGGGGACAGGGATGATGGTGGAGGATTCCAGTACTAGTTTAGAACATGTGGTTGTCACTGAAACGGGACACTTTTCCTTGTTAAAAAACAATGACTTCAGCATCAAAAATGCGGGAACGTGGCCTTTTGCACCTCAAAAACAGTAATATAATCATACCACATCCTACAACTATGGAGGGATGGGAAGATGACCTTATAAAGTGGCCTGGCAGACAGAAGCTCTGTTTATTAGCACTGCTGCTAAGAAGCTAATGCTGTAAACAAATAAAAGCTCTGCGATATATCAATGTCTCCACCGCAATAAAGTCGGATGCATTTTGTTAAAATATGTTGGACATTATCAGATTTACCTCAGAGCAGACATAGAATTTAGTCACAGCCACAAAGAAACACAACACCGTGCTTGGGTGTTTAAATGTCAGGGTAAATCAGACAGCTGTAGCTGTTTGTTTCACCCCAAAATTAAAATGCTCATGCTGCTGTCATGACCTGAATGCTTGTTATTTAACTTAACACGTACAGACCTTTTCTGACAATTGTTCAAAATTTTATTGCTCTATATTTTGTGATAATTTCAAAATTAATGCATGCTGAAGCTGCTAGTCCATATTGTTCCAAGGCAGTGCAACAAATGCAACCCCCCCCCCCCCAAAAAAAACAAAACTATTTGATATCTTTCTTAAATTGTTAAGCCTTAGGAAGCAAACTGTTACAATTTTTTATTTATTATTTTACTTCATGCAGCCTTCATTCTGGTGACATAACACATAAACGTCAGATCTGTGACATTCATACAAGTGAAAACATACCTGCTGTGCTCTTGTGTCTGTCCTGTGTCTGTACCGCCGATCACACCAACAGTCCTTTTTCATTTTCAGTGCATGATCTATGCTTTGCCGGTGAGAAGCCTCCATTTATACAGTCTATGGCACAACCACGAACACCAGCAACAAGTACCAGAACTACGCCAAAACATTCAAAAAATACAAAAACTACAAATGCTGAAATTAGCTGCCATTTGAGTGCAAAACACATATGTGGACTATACATTAAAATGAATTTGAAAAACTTTTAAAAAGGCTATTTTAAATGCCCCTGCTACTCCACTCTTGTGGAGGTGTTTAGAGGTTGTTCTGGGCTCTTTTGTTACCATTCGTATTATCCGTCTCTTCCATTTTTCATCAAGTTTCCTCCTACAGCCACGTCCAGGGAGGTTGGCTACAGTCCCGTGGATCTTAAATTTCTGAATAATATGTGCAACTGTAGTCACAGGAACATCAAGCTGCTTGGAGATGGTCTTATAGCCTTTACCTTTAACATGCTTGTCTATAATTGTCACGACCTGAACGCTATCCTTCTCCGCGTTCAGGTTGTCCAGTGTCGCTCCTGCTCCGTGGTAGTCCGTGCCGGGTCTTACAAGACCCGTACTTTGACAGCGCACAGCTGATCCCCAGCTGTCTAGTTCAGCTGCTCTGGGACAGCTGTCTCCCATTGTTAATTACCTTTCCCACTTAAGCCAGCAGCCGAGAGTTACTCGTCGCTGCGACCTCACTACGGAAGGACGTGCCCCGTGTTTCCATGACTGGAGTTCCCATGTCCAGCTTCAGTTCCCCGTTACCTCGGCGCTACACCCTAAGTAAGTGCTGCGGCTCGGCGTGTGTTTCCCCTCGCCGCCTCTCTAGCCTTTCTTTCTGGGTTGTACATTGTCCTTAGTTCTGTGCGTATTTTAGCCCCACGTGGCTCTTTTCCTTTCTATTTGTACTTTGTGTGTTAATATCAATAAATTACGCAAACTCACTGGTCGCCCTCGCATCTCCTTTCTGGCTCGTGAGAGCCAGGCATGACAATAATTTTCTTTCTAATCTCCTGAGACAACTCTCGCCTTTGCTCCATGTTTAGTGTTGTACACACCATGTCACCAAACAGCACAGTGACTACTTGTCACCCTTTAAATAGGCCGACTGACTGATTACAAGTTTGTAGACACCTGTGATGTTAATTAGAAGACACATTGTGGTTGAACATGTCCCTATGGTCGCATTATTTTCAATCTTTTCTAGGGGTACCATCATTTTTGTCCAGGCCTGTTTCATGAGTTTGTTTTTTAAAATAATTCTGTTGAACCACAATTCAAAAGCATTGTCTGATTTTCATTGGTTAATTTTCATAGAATTTTTATTTATTACCACTTTTGTCAGATTCAAGTTATTTCTGTGACCATTGTGGGTTTTTCTTTCATTAACAAAGGGGTACCTTACAAGAAACTCATCTGATAGAGGAGGATGTTAAAAGAATTAGGAGTAGATGGCAGGGAAGTGTATTCACCTCTTCATTTTCATCCCGAGCCAGGGGAGTTATGACTCTCATACATAAATCAGTTCCTTTTCAAGTGAAAAATGTAATTGGAGACAAATTTGGAAGATATGTAATCATTCAAGGTTCTTTGCTATTAGAAAATATAAATCTTGTGAACTTATATGGTCCCAATATAGATGATCAGAAGTTCTTTGCTAATTTATTTCTCATCTTATCATCACTTACAGGGCAACATATAATAGCAGGGGATTTTAATTGTACATTGAATCCAGGTGTGGATAGATCAACAGGACTGGATTGTACGCACATTGGATGTAGGATGACTATTAATCATTTTATGAAAGAATTGAAATTGTTAGATATATGGAGAGAAATGAAACCACAAGTTAAAGCCTATTCTTGTTATTCCAGTACCTACAAGACATTCTCACGTATTGATTATTTTTTGATTTCCACAGAATTAAGGTCCAAGATTCAAAACTGCTTTTATGATAACATCGTGATCTCTGATCATGCACCCTGTTGTCTAATATATGTAGATAAAAAATTGACAAAGGAATCAGGTAGATGGCAATTTCAGCATAAATGGCTTCAGGATGAGGAATTTGTCAAGTATATAGAAAAACAGATAGACGAGTTCTTTGACATCAATACTACACAAACATCAGCATGTGTAAAGTGGGAGGCTTTCAAAGCTTTTATTAGGGGGCATATTATTAGTTATACAGGATCAAAATCTAAGAAGACTCGAGAGGAGAGAGCTAAATTGGAACATAAAATAAAAAATCTTCAGGAAAAAGTGTATGCAGGAAGTGACCCAAGGTTGGAGAATGAATTACTGATTTTGAGAGCTGAATACGACAAAAAATCAGCGAATAGAGCTGCCTCGAGTCTTCTAAGATTGAAACAATCTTTTTATGAACAAGGTGAAAAATCAGGAAAATTATTAGCATGGCAGATTAAACAATTGGAAATTAAAACACCAATTACCAGTATTATAAGTAACGGACAGGTAGTTATAGATCCTTTAGAAATTAATAGAGCCTTTAGAGATTACTATGAAAAATTATATGATACCAAAAATGAACCTGATTTAACAAAACTAAATGGGTTTTTGAACGAACTATCTATACCGTGTATTCCAAATGAAAACAGGGAGATATTGGAGTCTAAAATTAGTCAAGAAGAAGTTGGGCTAGCCATTGATAATATGAAATCAGGAAAAAGTGCAGGACCAGATGGTCTTCCAGTTGACCTTTATAAAAAATTTAAGAATAAATTAATAAAACCTTTTTTGGAAATGGTTTTAGAAGCATTTCAAAATAATAATTTATCATCATACATAAATAATGCCTTAATTATACTGCTGCCAAAACCAGGTAAGCCCTCTAATAAATGTGAAAATATGAGACCAATAAGCCTATTAAACGCCGACCTTAAGATAATCTGTAAAATTTTAGCAAGACGAATACAAGAAATTTTACCAAATATTATTAATCGAGATCAGAATGGCTTTATAAAGGGTAGACAAGGCTTCCATAATGTAAGAAGACTATTTAATATTATCTATTTTAATAAAGAAGCACCGGATACAGCTCTCCTATCATTGGACGCCGAAAAGGCCTTTGATAGAGTTGAATGGCCCTTTCTTTTTGAAGTCCTACAAAGGTTTGGACTTGGAAATAATTTCATAAAATGGGTTCAAATAATATACAATAATGCTACAGCAGAAATCCTAACAAATAACAATATTTCAAAACCAATAAAAATCAATAGAGGATGTCGACAAGGCTGTCCACTCTCACCTTTACTGTTTACTATGGCAATTGAACCTTTAGCGATAGCGATACGTTTACATTCACAAATATATGGAATTAAAGTTGGACCAACAGAACATAAAATCTCCCTGTACGCCGATGATATAATTTTGTTTATGTCGAATCTAAAAAAATCAATTCCAACCTTGTTGAATTTAATAAAGAATTTTGGGGAAATATCAGGATATAAAATAAATAAAACTAAATCTTCAATATTAATGCTAAATGAGACCCAGAGAAATTACCCAGCCCCTGAGGTAAATCAATTCAATGTTGTAAATCAGTTTAAATATTTAGGAATCCAAATTATGCCTAAGCTAGAATCAGTCGCCAGTGTCAACTATGAAGCCTTAATGTCAGATATCAGTGAGTTAACTCAGAGATGGATGTCACTACCAATGTCGATGATCGGGAGAATCAATATACTTAAAAGTAATATTTTACCTAAAATACTTTATTTATTTCAATACATTCCCTTATCACCACCTTTAGATCTATTCTCAAGAATAAAAAAAAAGTTAGTGGAATTTATATGGAACAACAGGAGGGCTAGATTACGTCTGTCTTTATTATATTTACCATTTGATCGTGGAGGTCTGAAATGTCCAAATTTTATGTTGTATTATTGGTCGGCACAACTGAGGTCTATGACATATTATTTTTCATCAAATGATCTCCCTCACTGGACTGAAATGGAATCATACAATTTACCTTTACCTCTTCCCATATTCATATACTCAGATTCGGCAAAAAAATTACAAAAACAAGTTAAAAATCCATTTGTAAAGCATATGATCAAAATATGGTGTGAAGCTAAAAACTATTTAAAAGAACCACAGTTATTGTCACAATTTAGTCCAATATGGGGTAATCAATATTTTAAACCAGGGAGAGCGGACGCTGTATTTAAAGTATGGAATTTAAAAGGGATACAAAAGATTCAGGATTTATATTTGCCATGTGCAGACAACATAATGTCTTTTGAAGAGCTGAGGATCAAATTTAATCTCAATAGAACACATTTTTTTAAATATCTTCAACTTAGAAACTTTATTCGATCAAATCAAAATAAAGCTCTCACTCGACCTATTTATTCATCCTTGGAAAAAATGATGATGAAAGATAGTAAAAGAAAGGGTATTATTTCAGAGTTTTATAACTCATTGACACTATCTTCAAGTGAAAATTCACTGAAAAGATTAAACTACTGGAAAGAAGATCTGCAAATTGAAATTTCAGAGGAACAATGGGAATTGGCTTGTACAGAAGCTCAAACCAAATCAATAAATGCACGCCTTAAATTGATACATTTCAAATGGTTAATGCGGATGTATGTTACACCGGAGGAGTTAAATAGATATAACAAAAATATACCAGATACATGCACAAAATGCATGGAAAGTAAAGGAACCCTATTTCATTGTTTATGGGAATGTAGATTAATAAGAATGTTTTGGGAAGAGGTGAGGGTAACAATTGAAAAAATAATCTCAAAACAAATCATATTGAATCCTAAACTGGTTTTGTTGGGTCTGTACCCAGAAAAGCATAATTTCAATAAAAGTGAAAGAACATTCATAGACCTCAGTTTGCTTAATGCCAAAAAATGTATTGCACTATTATGGAAAAAGACTCATAGACCAGATGTGACTCAGTGGTTAAGACAGATGTTAACAAACCTTCCATTAGAAAGAATAACATATATACTGAAATCAAAGGAAATTGTGTTTGAGAATATATGGAGACCTTTTATTGATTATGTAAAAAATTTAAACATAACTCTTGAAGAAGAAGGTGAATGATGTGTGTGGACCTTGTAAATTCCAAACTGGTGAACATAATATGTATACTTATGTATTGGATTGTCTAGACTAAACAGAGGAGCATTGTTGAAGACTTGATTTTGTTGGTGGTTGTTGGTGTTTTTAGTGCATTTTTTTTTTGTAGTACTTTAGTGTTAGTGTTTGTTTGTATCATGTTTGTTAAAAAAAAAAAAAAAGGTTCAATAAAGATATTGTGGAAAAAAAAAACAAAACAAAGGGGTACCAACAATTTTGTCCACGTCTGTATATACCATTATTAGGAGCTCACAGTCATTTGTGCATGTTGCTATACAAGTCTGGGTGTCATGGTTTGAGCGCTGATTTTGTCCGCACTTGGGCTGTCCGGTATTTTCCCCGTTCTGCTGTCATATGGCCTTCCAGGGCTTTTATTGTGACAGCATCACGGCAGGACTTCCGGCTGTCAGAGCCAAGCTGCGCCGTGACAGCTGGATCACATTCCTTTGATTACACTCTCATTTCCTGATTAATCTAAGTGCCTTATTTAAGGAAGCAGCTGAGGTAACTCCGGGCTGCGACCTTGCATAACGTTGGTTCCCCACAACGTTCGGCTGGAGTCCCTAACCCCGGCTCCAGCTTCCCTTTTGACTCATCGTGCTCTGTAAGTGTTATTCCTCCTCAGAGTCTCCTGTCTTGTATCTTAACCTATTGTCTTGAGCCGTAGCGTATGTCTGTGTTTTTGCCCCACGTGGCTGATTATTTTGTCGTTTGTAGTTTTGTTAATAAGCAAACTCATCGGCTGCCTATAGCGTCTCATTAATGGCCCGCGAGGGCCATCCATGACAGTGGGGTTGTCATGGTTACAGTCAGTTGACAGCCTAATCAGCTGTAGCCAGTGGCAGCAGACAGCAAGCAATTAGCTGATTGTGTTGGAGTATTGAAAAAGAAATGTAAGATGGTTGAAGAGGAATGCTTATGATAGTTTATGAGAGACTGGAATTATGTCCATCCATCCATCCATCTTCTACCGCTTTTCCGGAGGTCCGGGTTGCAGAGGCAGCAGTTCAAGCAGAGATGCCCAAACTTCCCTCTCCCCAGCCACCTGCTCCAGCTCTTCAGAGAGGATACCAAGGCATTCCCAAGACCAGCTGGGAGACACAGTCTCTCCACTGAGTCCTGGGTCTGCCCCGGGGGTCTCCTCCCAGTGGGATGTGCCCGAAACACCTCAAGTGGGAGGTGTCCAGGAGGCATCCTAATCAGATGCCCATACCACCTCAACTGGCTCATTTCAATGTGGAGAAGCAGCGGTTCTACTCTGAGCCTCTCCCGGATGACTGAGCTCCTCACCCTATCTCTGAGGGTGAGTCCAGCAATCCTACAGAGAAAGCTCATTTCAGCCGCTTGTATCCGTAATCTTGTTCTTTCGGTCATTACCCAAAGCTCGTGACCATAGGTGAGAGTAGGAACGTAGATTGACTGTTAAATCGACAGCTTTGCCTTAGAACTCAGCTCCCTCTTCACCACAACAGACCGGTACAATGTCCGCATCACTGCAGATGCTGCTCCGATCCGTCTGTCAATCTCTTGCTCCATTCTCCCCCCACTCGTGAATAAGACCCCAAGATACTTAAACTCCTCCACTTGGGGCAGGAGCCTGTCCCCAACCCGGAGAGGACAATCCACCTTTTTCCGGCTGAGGACCATGGACTCGGACTTGGAGGTGCTGATTCTCATCCCAGCCACTTCACACTCAGCGGCAAACCGTCCCAGCAAGAACTGTAGGTCATTGCTGGACGAAGCCAACAGGACAACATCATCTGCAAACAACAGAGATGTTGACTCCCTGGCGGAGTCCAACTCTCACAGGGAATGAGTCCGACCGAGTGTTGGCAATACGAACCAAACTCTCACAACGGTCGTACAGAGACCGAATAGCTCATAACAACAAGCCCGATACCCTATACTCCCGAAGCACCCCCCACAAAAAACCATGAGGGACGCAATTGAATGCCTTCTCCGAGTCCACAAAACACATGTAAACTGGTTGGGCAAACTCCCACCAACCCTCGAGAATTCTCGAGAGGGTAAAGAGCTGGTCTGATGTGCCACGGCCAGGACGAAAACCACATTGCTCCTCCTGAATCCGAGGTTCGACCAACGGCCAGACTCCCCTCTCCAGTACCTTGGCATAGACCTTCCCAGGGATGCTGAGGAGTGTGATCCCTCTAAAGTTGAACCCTCCAGTCCCCTTTTTTGAAGAGAGGAACCACCACCCCGGTTTGCCATGCCAAAGGCACTGCCCCCGACCTCCACGCAATGTTGCAGAGGCGTGTCAACCATGACAGCCCTACAACATCCAGGGCCTTGAGGTACTCAGGGCGAATCTCGTCCACCCCCGGGGCCCGGCCACCAAGGAGATTTTTAACCACCTTGGCAACCTCAGCCCCTGTGATAGGTGAGTCATCCCCCTCGTCCGCAAGCCCTGCTTCCTCTGTGGAAGGCATATCAGTGGGATTAAGGAGATCCTCAAAGTATTCCTTCCACTGCCCGATGATATCCCCAGTCGAAGTCAACAGCGCCCCATCCGCACCACGCATAGTGTGGACAGGGAGCTGCTTCCCCCTCCTGAGCCGCCGGACAGTTTGCCAGAATCTCTTCGAGGCCGACCGACAGTCTTGTTCCATGGCCTCACAGAACTCCTCCCATACCCGGGTTTTTGCTTCAGCAACCACCCGAGCTGCACTCCACTTGGCCTGCCGGTACACCTCAGCTGCTTCGGGAGTCCCACAAGCCAACCAAGCCTGACAGGACTCCTTCTTTAGCTTAATGCCCCCCCCCCCCTCACCACTGGTGTCCACCACTTGGTTAGGGGGTTGCCTCCACGAGATGCACCGACCACCTTGCGGCCGCAGCTCTGGGCCGCCGCTTCAACAATTGAGGTTGAGAACATGGCCCATTCAGACTCCATATCTCCAGACTCTCTCGGAATGTGGTTGAAGTTCTTCCGGAGGTGGGAGTTGAAGACCTCCCAGACAGGGGCCTCAGCCAGATGTTCCCAGCACACCCTCACTATACAGTGGGGCAAAAAAGTATTTAGTCAGCCACCAACTGTGCAAGTTCTCCCACTTAAAAGATGAGAGAGGTCTCCAATTTTCATCATAGGTATACCTCAACTATGAGAGACAAAATGAGAAAAAAAAAATCCAGAAAATCACATTGTCTGATTTTTAAAGAATTTATTTGCAAATTATGGTGGAAAATAAGTATTTGGTCACCTACAAACATGCAAGATTTCTGGCTCTCACAGACCTGTAACTTCTTCTTTAAGAGGCTCCTCTGTCCTCCACTTGTTACCTGTATTAATGGCACCTGTTTGAACTCATTATCAGTATAAAAGACACCTGTCCACAACCTCAAACAGTCAGACTCCAAACTCCACTATGGCCAAGACCAAAGAGCTGTCAAAGGACACCAGAAACAAAATTGTAGACCTGCACCAGGCTGGGAAGACTGAATCTGCAATAGGTAAGCAGCGTGTTGTGAAAAAATCAACTGCGGGAGCAATTATTAGAAAATGGAAGACATACAAGACCACTGATAATGTCCCTCGATCTGGGGCTCCACGCAAGATCTCACCCCGGGGGGTCAAAATGATCACGAGAACGGTGAGCAAAAATCCCAGAACCACACAGGGGGACCTAGTGAATGACCTGCAGAGAGCTGGGACCAAAGTAACAAAGGCTACCATCAGTAACACACTGCGGCGCCAGGGACTCAAATCCTGCAGTGCCAGACGTGTCCCCCTGCTTAAGCCAGTACAGGTCCAGGCCCATCTGAAGATTGCTAGAGAGCATTTGAATGATCCAGAAGAGGATTGGGAGAATGTCATATGGTCAGATGAAACCAAAATAGAACTTTTTGGTAAAAACTCAACTTGTCATGTTTGGAGGAGAAAGAACACCATACCTACTATGAAGCATGGGGGTGGAAACATCGTGCTTTGGGGCTGTTTTTCTGCAAAGGGACCAGGACAACTGACCCATGTAAAGGAAAGAATGAATGGGGCCATGTATCGTGAGATTTTGAGTGAAAACCTCCTTCCATCAGCAAGGGCATTGAAGATGAAATGTGGCTGGGTCTTCCAGCATGACAATGATCCCAAACATACCGCCCAGGCAACGAAGGAGTGGCTTCGTAAGAAGCATTTCAAGGTCCTGGAGTGGCCTAGCCAGTCTCCAGATCTCAACCCCAGAGAAAATCTTTGGAGGGAGTTGAAAGTCCGTGTTGCCCAGCGACAGCCCCAAAACATCACTGCTCTAGAGGAGATCTGCATGGAGGAATGGGCCAAAATACCAGCAACAGTGTGTGAAAACTTTGTGAAGACTTACAGAAAACATTTGACCTCTGTCATTGCCAACAAAGGGTATAAAACAAAGTATTGAGATGAACTTTTGTTATTGACCAAATACTTATTTTTCACCATAATTTGCAAATAAATTCTTTAAAAATCAGACAATGTAATTTTCTGGATTTTTTTTTTTCTCATTTTGTCTCTCATAGTTGAGGTATACACTACCGTTCAAAAGTTTGGGGTCACTTAGAAATTTCCTTATTTTTGAAAGAAAAGCACTTTTTTCAATGAAGATAACTTTAAACTAATCAGAAATACACTCTATACATTGCTAATGTGGTAAATGACTATTCTAGCTGCAAATGTCTGGTTTTTGGTGCAATATCTACATAGGTGTATAGAGGCCCATTTCCAGCAACCATCACTCCAGTGTTCTAATGGTACAATGTATTTGCTCATTGCGTCAGAAGGCTAATGGATGATTAGAAAACCCTTGTGCAATCATGTTAGGTCTGCAATGCTGTAATTGCTGCAAATGGAGGATTGTTTGACAAAAGCAAAGTTTGAAGGAAAAAAATATTATTTCAAATACAAATCATTATTTCTAACCTTGTCAATGTCTTGACTAAATTTTCTATTCATTTTACAACTCATGGTGGTAAATAAGTGTGACTTTTCATGGAAAACACAAAATAATTGTCTGGGTGACCCCAAACTTTTGAACGGTAGTGTACCTATGATGAAAATTGGAGACCTCTCTCATCTTTTAAGTGGGAGAATTTGCACAATTGGTGGCTGACTAAATACTTTTTTACCCCACTGTACGTCTGGGTCTACCAGGTCTGAATGGCATCTTCCCCTGCCATCGGATCCAACTCACCACCAGGTGGTGATCAGTTGACAGCTCTGCACCTCTCTTTACCCGAGCGTCCAAGCCATACGGTCGCAGGTCTGATGACACGATAACAAAATCGATCATCGACCTTTGACCTAGGGTGTCCTGGTGCCAGGTGCACATATGGACACCCTTATGCTTGAATATGGTGTTCATTATGGACAAACTATGGTTAGCACAGAAGTCCAATAACTGAACATCACTCGGGTTCAGATCGGGCAGGCCGTTCCTCCCAATCACCCCCTCCAGGTTTCATTGTCGTTGCCCACATGCACATTGAAGTCCCCCAGTAGGACAATGGAGTCTCCACGAGGAGCACCCTCCAGCACCCTGTCAGAGACTCCAAAAAGGGTGGGTACTCTGAAACGCCATTTGGTGCATAGGCACAAATGACGGTCAGGACCCATTTCCCAACCCGAAGGCGCAGGGAAGCAACCCTTTCGTCCACCAGGGAAAACTCCAATATAGAAGCAGCAAGGTGGGGGGGATACAAGAATACCCACCCCTGCTCATTGCCTCTTGCCTGGGGCAACTCCAGAAAAGGCCAAGCTCCAGCCCCTCTCCACGAGACTGGTTCCGGAACCGGAGCTGTGTGTTGAGGTGAGGCCGACTACATCTAGCCGGTATCTCTCAACCTCGTACACCAGCTCAGGCTCCTTCCCCACCAGAGAGGTGACATTCCACGTACCAAAAGCCAGTTTAGAAAGCTTGGGATCAGTCCGCCAAGGTCTCCGCCTTTGACCGCCACCTAATCCACATAGCACCGGACCCCTATGATCCCTCCTGCAGGTGGTGAGTCCACTGGAGGGCGGACCCATGTAACTCCTTCGGGCTGAGCCCGACCGGGTCCCATGGGTGGAAACCTGGCCACCAGACGCTAGCCATTGAGCCCCTCCCCCAGGCCTGGCTCCAGGGTGGGGCCCTGGTAACATCATACCGGGCGGGGTACACTGAATCCTTGATCTAGAATTTATCATGAGAGTCTGTTGGATCGTTTTTAGTCTGGCCCTTCACCCAGGACCAGTTTGTCTTGGGTGACCCTATCAGAGGCAAATTGCCCCAGACAACATAGCTCCTAGGATCACTGGGGCACGCAAACCCCCCCACCACGATAAGGTGACGATCCATGAGGAGTGGAATTATGTTAAACCCCTAAATATTTTACTTGATCTTTTTTAGAAGTATTTTGACCTTTGTTTTAACCCTTTTTTCAGAGGGTGTGGGTGTTTATTCTTCATTCATTGTCATTTTGAGGCAGTAACCCAAAAAGGACAAAAAGACTGTGAGGTTATTTATTTCTATTTGATTTAATAATCTGTCTGAAATTACATCAAATACAGAGAGGCTTTTGTGGTGGATAAAATCAGGAGATGTGTCCAGAAAAACCTCCTGAAAACTGTCATGCCTCCTCTAGTCCTCAGGTCATGTTTCCGTTTATTTCTCCCATATTTCCCTACATGTAGACACTTCCCCCCATCTTGTTTGTATCATGTTTTATTTTGACACTGATCGCTCTTGTTTTTCAGAGTCCCTGCTTCCTGCTGTTTTGTCTCTCTCCACACTGACCACCTGCACTGTGCTGATCTGCTTCACCTGCATCTAGTTACTCCTCCCACTGAGAGTCCACTGCATTCACACTGCAGCGGACCAAACTGCCTGGACAATGTCATGCAGTTACAACAACTGCTCGTTTGAGGTGCTGTAGCCGAAACCACCACTGATCAGGAAGAAAAAATGCAGGCGAAGAAGAAAAATCCGGCTCATTGATTGGCCAGGACCGAAAATGGAAATCTGTCCTTTTCTGTCGGGTTGTCTGTCCACCACAAACGAGACATTTTTTTAACTTTTCTTCTCAGCTTTCTCCAGTAAAAGGATTTCTCGGATTTGTGCGGTTGTCTTTATTGTTATTTTCTACTTAAAATGCACTACGGTAAATACCACTTTCACTTTTCAGACTATGTGTTGCTGGTTACACAAATGCCGAGGGGCACTTCTGCCCTTTGGTTCGCTGGATAGTCCGTTTGCATTCATACTGCAAGCAAAGCGGTAACCGAGACCCCCATTTTCAGGCGGACCAGAAATCGCTTGTTTGATGCACATCAGAGTTCGAATGCGTATTCGGACAGCAGCAAACAAACTGAACTATCTGGGGATAGTCCTTTGATCCAGACCAAACATTGGCCGTGTGAATGCGCTCTTCGTCCCTGATTTTCCTTCACTCCTTGCCAGTTCATCTTTGTTCTTTGTAGCAAGCGCACCAGCCATTATTTCTCCCTAGAGGAAAGCTTTGTTATTTATCCCTAGAGTAAAGCTTTTCTTAGTTTTTGCCATCCTGCATTTTTACCTCGTTTGGCTTTACCAGTGCTGTCCTAATCTGCCAATAAGAGAGCCAAACTTATTCTGCTGTTTGAGTTGTGCATTTGAGTCCAGCTGCCAGACTTGTGATAAAAACACTTATTTTAATGATCAATAATTATGAAGACATTAAGGTGTGCATCAGTGGCTCAGGAGGTAGAGCGGGCTGTCTAATAATCGGAGGGTTGGTGGTTCGAAACCTGCTCTCCCCAGACATCCTGCCATTGTGTCCGTGGCCAAGACATTTTACCCACCTTGCCTCCAGTGTCCATGACACTGGGCATGAATGTGTATAAATGTTTGGTAGTGGTTGGAGAGGCCATTGGCACGGATTGGCAGCCATGTTTCTGTCAGTCTTCCCCAGGGCAGCTGTGGCTACAGAAGTAGCTTATCACTACCATTGTCTGTCAAGTTAATGAATAATGTATCCATTGTAAAGCATCTTTGAGTGTCTATGAAACGCACTATATAAATCTGATGTATTATTAAGGTACAGTGGAGGTCACAATGTATTAATACTTGATTTATTCTAAAATACAGTATGCTGTTCTTCAGTGTTTAGAATTTGACAGAATATCAACTGTGGCTATACCACTGCTGTACTAGCATGTTTTTTGTTAAATAACCAAAGCACTTCAACACAAACATTTATTTTGTTAAAAAAAAACAGCAAAAAGAGACCAGTGACCACTGTGTCAGAAGAGAAGACTTAAACAATGTTTTTTTTTTGGGGGGGGGGCTCTAGGATTAAAAAATCATAGGAAGTGTAGAGGCCCTTGCTTTGAATGACTTCAGCACATCTGCGTCCACAGGACATCACTAGTTTCTCACACTGCTCTGGTTTGGGGGACAGAATTATGCTAAGACTCTCAACGGAGAATCGGTTCAACATTGCAGCTGGAATTACTCGCCAGCTCACTGCTGAACAGGGCAAGGATCTGTCTCGGCACACAGTGTCTCTCTGTTTAAGACAATTTGGACTCAAAGTTCACTCTGCAGTGACCAAACTCTTATCAGCAGAAAGAATAAAAAGGCTAGAATCCTTTTCTTTAGTGTCATGGTTTGGTCAGATAAAACTGAAACAGAGGAAATCCTTGGACCAGATAGTTAGATGGTTTGCTTGGTGAGTCACAGCTGAGCCTGACATCCCTGTACACCAGACAGGTGCAGAGGATTGCTACCTCCATTCTAAATGATGACTCCCACCCTTTGCACTGCCACTTTCAGCTTCTTCCCTCCAAATGGAGGTTTGCTGTCCCAAAATGTAAAGCCCAGCGCTACAAAAACAGCTTTGTTCCTGCTGCTGTCAGAGTTGAACAAGATGTAGCAATATATTGCACATAATTTAGTTATCTATTTATTAATTTTTATTTTATATTTATTTATTTTTGTAGGTTTTTTATTTGGGTTCTAAATCTCTTATTGGGTTTTAGACTTTTATTGAGTTTTTAATCTCTTTGACTTAGTTTTGAACTTTTTAATATGACGCTTCTCTCTTATCTCTTTGTTTTATGTCCTGATTGGTGGAGCCTTGAGTACTTTTATCGTGTTTATAGTCAGCTTCATGTGTGCCTGTGTTTGTGTTCATGTTGAATGTAATTGTGGTTTGTAGATATGTGTCTAAAAGGATGTCACCTGACTGCAAAACAAATCTACCTACGGGTACAAATAAAGTAACCGGAACCTGAACCCTAGACTTGCCTTTGCTGAGCAGCATGTTGTGTGGACAGAGGAGAACTGGTCCAGAGTGCACTTCAGTGATGAGAATAACTTCAATTTATTTGGGTCTGATGGGAAACAGTATGTCTGCAGCAGGAGTTGTGCCTCTTGTACAGCTACATGGCAGGATAAATGCAAATGTTTATGTGGACCTCCTTCAGCAACATGCAATTCTTTCACTGCAATTGTCTCCCAATGAGCCTGCAATTTTCATCCAAGACAATGCCCCCGTCACACTGCAAAACAAGTTAAACAGCTCCTTGAATCTAACAATACTGAACCAATGAAATGGCCAGCCTAGAGTCCAGCTCTAAACCCCATAGAGAATCTCTGGAAAACCCTTGGCGACAAAGTAATGGCTAAGAAACCCACTACAGCTACTGAACTGTGGAAGAGACTGAAGAAGAATGGACCAAGATCAAACCAGAGCAGTGTGAGAAACTAGTGATGTCCTGTGGGTGCAGATGTGCTGAAGTCATTCAAAGCAAGGACCTACACACTTCCTATTAAATTTTTGAATCATTTAGCCCTAAAACACACACACACACACACACACACACACACACACACACACACACACACACACACACACAGAGTTTAAATCTTCTCTTCTGACACAGTGGTCACTGTTCTCTAATTTTGCTCACTTTTTTTTTTTTACAAAATAAATGTTTGTGTTGAAGTGCAACGGTTATTTAAAAAAACATGCTAGTACAGCAGTGGTATAGCCACAGTTGATATTCTGTAAAATTCTGAACAATGAAGAATGACAATGTTTCAGAATAAGTCAAGTATTAATACATTGTTCTCTAATTTTGACCTCCACTGTAAGGTCGCAGACGTTGTTCTAACGCTGCAATGTTTCAGAGTCTCTCAGAAACTGCTCATGTGACCCAAAGTTTTCCTCACATGGGTCATGCATGCACAGAACAGGGTGAAAAGTTAAAATTGCGTGTTTACATGGGAAATGTTTTCCTTTCAACTAATACCACATCTTTCATTTAAAATTATTTGTGATTGAGCCTAATCTATTACGACTGAAATGTTTAGATGAAGCATTTTTATTCTGAATGAACTGTTATTCCATTTAAAAACTGAATATTAGGGCCCATGTAAACATAGACGGTGAAACGCTGCGTCCCTGACATTGTCCAGTCACAGTTAACCCCTAAAAAACTGAAGGGCTTAGTAATCACCTGATGTCATTTCATCAGTTGTTTCACATATATTTTTGTGGCATACAGAATCAAGATAATAAAGACTGTGTGGCTAAGGCTCAACATTGTGAGTTGCCAACACAAATGAGTCAAACCTGACCCGTCTGTGCCAAACAGACTGAGCCTGGCAGGAAAGACTCGACGAGGGCAGACCGAATCAAGCCAGGCCGTGCCGTGCCAGGCTTAGGGTCCCTGCCAGCATCAGACATGCAGCACATTACTTCAGCGTAATTACCCTGGTTATGTGGGCAAATGTCACATGGGTCCACTGATGCTCAAGCAAGACAAGGGCTTTGGGGGGGGGGGGGCGAGTCCTCCTTGAAGCGACACATTAAACAGGGGAAGGAGGAGCTATTCATACACAGCCTTGCTCCTCAGAAGCTAGTGGAACAAGCGGAGCTGAGTACTGTATTCGACAGACGCTGCTGGGGGGGTTAAATGTTTAACCATCAACAAGATAACGGCACCGGCTCTGAGTCAGCAAGGGTCACTTATACATTACTGCTGCCCCACTTCAGCCTACAAGTGGGTTTCTGGCAACAACATGGGGAAATGATTCGTCTATGAATCTTGAAAAGCACTGATTAAGGTTTTGTTTAGGACTTCAGATATGATGCAGTCCTTTCACACTGAATGGAGAATTTATTGCTTAAGCCAGGGGGTCTGTAACCTGTGGACTCAGTGACTTTGACCAAGGCATGGGAGGGGGAAAAAAGCCTCACAGATTTACAAATAAAAAAAGAGGAAATTTTGCGGGGGGAAAAAAAAAACAGAAAAATTTGAGGAAAAAGGCACAAATTCATCAGAATAAAGTCACAAATTTCTGAGTAAAAAAGTTGGAAAAATTTCTTTAGAAGACAAACTAGAGACAAAAAAATAAACTAAAAAAAAAAGCACTCAGAGAACACATACCTCTCCCAAGCACCCCCCCCCCCCCCAGTCCATCTGTCTGTACCTCCCTACCTTCAACCCTCCATATATTGCAAGATAGGGCCTTGGTGGAGGTTTGTGCTCATGGATCACCTCCAAAATGTAATGGGTTTGTGTGTAGGCCAAGAGCCACCTCTGGTGAAAATTGCATCAAAGTCTGTCCAGTAGTTTTGGAGTATTGTTGCTAACACACTGTGAGAAGATAAGAGCCTTGGCAGAGGTATGCATTCTCAGATCATTACCAAAATGCAATGGGTTCCTCTGTAGACTAAGGACCACCTCTGGTGAAAATTTCATCCAATCCATCCAGTAGTTTTTGTGTAATTCTGCTGCACAAATAAAAACAAGGGCCTTGGTGGAGGTATGCACTCTCAGATCATCACCAAAATCTAATGGATTCATCCTTAAGTCAAGGGCCACCTTTGGTGAAAATGTCATCCAAATCTGTCCAGCAGTTTTTGCGTAATCCTGCTAACAAACAAACCAACCAACCAACAAACCAATACGGAAGAAAACATTACCTCCTTGGCGGAGGTAATAAATCAAGAGGATGGGGGAGGGACAATTTTTCAAGAACAAACTCCTTAGTAATTAGCAAAATTGTAATGTAATAGATTTGTGTAGACCTAGAGCCACTTCTGGTGAAAACTGCATCAAAATCCACCCATTAGTTTTGGAGTATTGTTGCTAACACACTGTGAGAAGATAAGAGCCTTGGCGGAGGTATGCATTCTCAGATCATTACCAAAATGCAAAGGGTTCCTCTGCAGACTAAGGACCACCTCTGGTGAAAATTTCATCCAATCCATCCAGTAGTTTTTGTTTAATTCTGCTGCACAAATAAAAACAAGGGCCTTGGTGGAGGTATGCACTCTCAGATCATCACCAAAATCTCATCATCTGTTCCTCGTGCCATTACACACCTTTCCTGAAAATTGTATCAAAATCCATTCATAACTTTTTGAGTTCTGTTGCTAACAGACAGACAGACCAACAAGCCAACGCCACTAAAAACAATACCTCCTCCCTTGGCGGAGGTAATGATGTCATAAATTTAATGTTGGCCAATGTTGACAGGAAGGAGCATTCTTAAAACTGGATTGCTTTATCTTTATTTTAAGGCTAAAAATGTTTTGCAGCCCCATGCAGATTATTTGTAGAAAAAAAAAAAAAACCCTGGGTAAGTTGCTAGGACATAGACCTCTACCTCCTGTTGCTCAACATCAAGCCTGAATGAAGATTAGCATGACCTCCAAATCCATCATCAGTGACGCACACACAACTGTTGACTTTAGGTAAAATTAAATAACAATGCTCACTTTTTCTTTGAAGGGCCTTTGACTGGCGGGGGCTGCTGGGAAGGACCACCTTTGTCAACCGAGTTACCACGGCGACAGCTTTGCTCTCCAGCTGATGCGGAGGAGGAATCTGATTGCGTGGCTTCGCAGACCACCTGGAAGCCCTGGGAGTGGGAGGGAAAGATGGACAGAGAGTAGATGGGGAGATTAGCAGCAAGAACAGACAGGCGGATATGCTGATAATTAAAGGCTCGGAGGCTGAGTGTGGTTTCTGTCGTGACCCAGGCTAACCATCCCTCCTGAATGGCTGGTGCTAATGAATACCAGCCCCATGGGAACATCGAAATGGGGAGGGGAAGAAGCCTCAGCCGCCTGCTAGAACGCATTCAATCAACATGCAGAGAAAAATCAAGACACGGCAAGATCTGAGCTAGAAAAAAACCCCAAACCAAACCAATAAAACTGTCTCACCGTGGGGCCCGGGTTGGCTGATCCACAGGGGCTGCACTGGTTGTTAATGGGGGAGTTCCTCTTTGCTGTTGAGACAGGTGTTAACAAATTACATGTGGAATGAAGAAATAAGAAAAGACCATCTTTTAACACAGGAATTCCCAACCATAGGTAAAGGTAGCCCAGAAGGTGCCAGTGCAGAAATCAGGAGATATGTGGAGATGTTGGCTCAGATTTTATGATGAATTTTTAAAAAAGACGCACACCAAATTCAAAGCAAACCTGATCTGTTTGTAGCACCAATTCACAACAACAGTTGCCTCATTCTGAGCATGTTAAACTATTAGATAACAGTTAAAGTGACACTCCAGCAAAAATCAATTTTTTTCTGTTGTTAACATGCCTGTAAAATGTTTTTTGTGACTTACAAGGCATATCTAGAGCAAAATCTCACCGCAGTCCCAAGTCTGTGTTTTTCTGCTGTGAATTTCCAGTTAGGGAACCGCTTGCCCCCTTTCCAAATGGGTGAGTTTGGTCAGACCGTTTCTAGCTACATAAGCATGCCTGCTTAGCCTGACTGGTTATAATATTAATCAATCAGACGGATACACTTGGCTATCTTGGGGGAAGAGGCAGGAGCCGAAGAACAGCAGGACTGAGGCAAACAGAGAGCGGAGAGAGACAGAAAGGAGGGAGGGGAGGGGGGGGGGGACCTGGCTTGAATGTGGCCCGCCGGTGGACGGGGTGCCACACTGCTCGCTGGGAGCCCCCAGCCAGCTGCTCTTGGCGAGAGCTGGCGTTAGTCGCCGGTGGACAGGGCGCCGTGCTGCTCGCTGGGAGCTTCTTGGCGAGTGGGCAACCAGAGACCGGCGGGAAGCCCTCCAGCCTCCAAGCAGGGCTGGGCAGCAGCTTTCTTTTTTTTTTTTAAATTGTATTTATTGAATTTTTTTATTTTGCACACATACACACAACCCCCCACCAACAATCAAAACATGAAAAACAGCTCAGCACAACATTGATCTACACAAAATTAGAGATTGAATTTTTTTTTTTTTTTTAAAAAAAGGGGGTTTATACTTCACAGCTAGAAACTCATACATGTACACACATAAACCAGCACTTCTACACTTGTACAGAAGAGCGTAGCCATCATGGCACCACAAACAAGGTCCAGGAAAAAATAAGTCATATTTAATCCAAGTTAACGCCCCCAAGAGTCAAAGCCACCGTAAGGTTAGAGAATTTGAGATATGGGGTCCATTTTTTCATAAAATATCTCTTTGTTGAGTGAAGTAAACATGTTAAATGTTCCAAAGGGAAACACTCCATGATGATTTTATGCCAGTTTGTTTTAGTTGGTGGTTTGTCACATATCCATGACAAAAAAATATTCCTTCTTGCCGCGTATGCAAGGATATTGTACAGTCTTGCAGAACTTCCAAAAAGTAAGTCCTGGTTTGGGTGTCCCAGTAGCAGAGAGCGAGGATCCATGTCTACATTCACAACAAATATTTGATTCATGTCTTGTACAACGTCTAGCCAGTATGCTTGGATTTTAGGACAAGACCAAACACAATGAGTATAGGTACCAACTGAAATTTTACATTTCAGACACATGGGTGAAAGCTGGGGATTCATGTTGGATCTTTTACTGGGAGAGATTTGTAAGCGATGTAAAATTTTGCATTGCAATAATCTTGCACGATTGCATATTGAAATCTTCTTGGCACACTCCCAGATTGCATCCCATGAATCCTCACAAATATTTACACCAAGTTCAACTTTGCCATTTCTGTTTAAGATCCTGCATAATTGACACACATATCATATCTGACTGACTTAAGGCACTATAATTTTTGATTTGATTTTTGATTTTGTATACTTTATTGATCCCCAGAGGGGAAATTGAGGGCATCCACCTGGACGGATGAAGCAGCCACAGTACGGCGCTATCCCTTAACCATTCACGCACACATTCACACCTAGGGCCACTTTAGAGTCTCCAATTAACCTAACTTGCATGTTTTTGGCATGTGGGAGGAAACCGGAGAAATCCCAGAGTAAACCCACGCAGACACGGGGAGAACATGCAAACTCCCCACAGATCACTGTTGGTCAGGGGCTGGGATCGAACCAGGGATCCCATGGCCAAGGGTGAGTTGCTGTGCTGCCGCAGTGCTAACCACTGCACCACCGCACTGCACAGCGAGTTATAAATTTTTTGGTTGGGCCTAAAAGAAGTAACCGCTCAACTGCAGACACTGTGGCATTTACATTGAGTGTGGTCTTTCTAAGTTATGAAATCTCGGATCTGAAGGTATCTAAAAAAATTCTGTTTAGAAAGACCAAATTTCTCCTGAAGCTGTTCAAATGATAACAACGCATCATCAAAAAGGTCATAAATTTTCTTTAACCCTTTAACTGTCCATATATTATAAACACTGTCCATCATACCAGGAACACAGTCCGGATTGCCTTGAATAGGAATTAATAAAGTAGTTAAATCTGATCTTCCTTCAAGCTTTCGTGTCATAAACCAGGCCTTTAGAGTGTTACAAATTATGGGGTTATTATCACAGAGATTTCTAACTGACTTTAAATTCTTACAAGACAAAAGGCCCAACAGTGAAGAGGAGGCCTGTGACTTTTCAAGGCCCAACCAAACAGAAGTAGGATCATCTTTAACCCATTCTGCTATAAACCTTAATTGAGATGCTATATGATACCATTTAATGTTAGGAACATCCAAACCTCTCATTGAATTTGGAAGTTGTAATTTTACCATTTTTAATCTTGGCTTCCTTTTATTCCAGATAAAATCACTCAACCAACCATTGAGTAACTTCAAAACCTTATTAGTTATAAATATTGGAACCATCTGTAGGGGTTACAATAACCTAGGCAGGATATTCATTTTGATGATAGACACTCTGCCGAGTAATGATAGGGGCAGCAGCTTTCTGCTCCACCGAGAATGATCCTTCCTCAAGTTGGATCATCTTCTCAGAGCCCTAGCTCAAAGTCCTCTTGTTTCAGCTATTGGTGGGTGGGAGTATGGGTGGAGCTAATTAGAATATTCATATATGCATGCATACTTAAGTAGGTGGAAGATGTCAAAAGCTCTCTCCAAGCAGTTCTAAGGCAATGACATTTTTTTGTGTATAAAAAGCCACAATATACTATTTTGGGCAATACACATTTGTCTTTGATGGTGTCTTTGGTGGTTTTAGAGCTGCCAGAGTGTGTCTTTCACTAACAGTGAGAGATAAGCAGCAGAAAATATATGATTCAGTATATAAGTAAAACTCAAAGTAAAATAAAAAATGAAGTATGAAATAGCAATAATCCTTAGGCCTTACCACTTTAAAATAAGACAAGTCTAATAAAAGCTTTATAAACAGTTTATAATTAGGTTGTAATCACTTTGTAAATCATTACACATTAGATTAAAAACACTACTAACCTGTTTCTTGCCAACAGTGAACCTACATTTATCTGTTGTCTTGCATCATATATAAGTTTATTTACTTTACTCTGTTTTCTCATATAGATTTCTAGTATCAGATATTTGTCATTAAGTCAGTTAAGCACTCTGAGCATTTACAGCCAAAAGGTCTCTTGGTCTTAACAAACAGTGACTCAGCATTGATGTATGAAATATATCTTTATTTATCTATTGTTGCTTATTCAGAATTTATAAAGCATTTATAACCTATTCAACAATCTACTTATGAACTATTTATAAATCTTTCATTAGGGTAGTCCTATTGTACAGCAGTATATGATTAGCTAATAGTATGGGTTAATTAATGGAACTTTGAGTTAAACATGATGAATAAACAGTAGAAAAACAATAATATGCTAAACTCATCAGTAAAAAAGATACATTTGTGCACTACCCATAAGGCTTGTGAGGGATAAGGACCTGTACTTAAATCTCACAGACCACCGAAAGACCCGAATTAGCAACTACATTAACTGCCTACTCTATGGGCCAATTTAGAATCACCAATTAACCTAACACACTTCTTTAGATTGTGGGAGAAGACCAGAAAACCTGAAGTAAATCCTCACAGCACAAAGAGAGCAAACAAACTCCACACAGAAACCCCACCAGTTTGGGGATTCACACCAGGAAACTTCTAGAGGTGACGCAACAGTGCTATCTACTTTAACGTGTGTGTCATTCAGCGTGATCTACTGTATAAGTCAGATTTAAAAGTGCAGCCAGTTCACATTTTATCAGTCTTCACCCTCTTCCATGGCACACAGCAGAACCTGCAAATGTCATTTGTGTAATTAAAGTTTGATGTTTAAAAAAAAGAAATGTTATAGTATTCCAAGATGGCCACCTACATGAAGAAGCAGCCTAATCCTGTATATAAAAACACTTATATTAAGGTACAGAAAATGCATCAGTTTTTACTAAAAGTTGAACTAGACAGTATTTTCATGAAAACAAAGATAACAAAAAAAACAGAATTTGAGAAAGGTGCAGAATTAAAGTCTCTATATTCTTCAAAAAATAATATATTGATGAAAAATACTTTAAAAAAATTTTTACAAGTGCAAAATAATTTTAGTATTTACATCTGAGCAGCTGGATGATGAGACTATGGTATCTGGTAACATAGATATACAAAGACATGGCTAACATTTTCATGGCAAACAGAGGTGCCATATTCTGTAGGTAATTATAATGATTGATAGCACCTGCAGCACTGTGATAACAGGATACACAAACAATTGTCCATTGCATTTATTGTAATCATATAAGTTCTGTATATGGAAAGTGACTAGCCTTGCCCTATCTAGTGTTTATTATATCTATGGCCAGCACAGATGCTACAGCTGGTCACAGCCAATAGCTTAACTGAGTTGATGTCACGTATCTCTACCAAGCAGTTGGGGCAAGAATAAGTGTGACACCTACTGGCCAGGAGGTTAGAATGTTGTCTCTATCACCTTTGAGACTGCAACAGTGAAAACAAAGTTAAGATTTTATAGTGCATTAGTTTTTTGGTTTTTTTAGATTCCAGATTACCCAGAAATGTTTCATATTGTATCTTTAAGAGTTAAAGGTGCATGCTTCTTAACAATATTAGTAAAACCCTCATAAAAGAAATCCCAGGCCCTATCAACAGCAGAAATTAGATTAATTTTGCCCCACTCATAATTAAACAGATCGTGAAAGAAACCTTTTTCTGAAAAGTGTTTCATGGTATGTTTAACTATGATGCAAAGTTTACTTTTTGGAATTATTGCAGATTAAAAGTGACAAAACCATCATATAGATAAATAACAATAACAAAATAAAAGTGTAAAAATAATTTCACAAAACAGATTGTCAACAAATCTACATTAACAGTCAGGTTAGTCAGTAAATATGTGGATCGCTGTTAAGAATAAGAATGCTTGATGTCAGTTTCAAAAGCCTTGTCACCCTGGGGGAGGCAACATCTGCATTCTGTTGAAATGTAGAAACCATCTCCATCTGCTGCTACGACAGGACACCACACCCCGCTGCCACGGATATTCATTTTAGGATCTTTCTAAACTAAGCACTGCAGCAAAATATTCAGCCTTGGCAGAGAGATGGTCTTGTTTCACAAACAGCAATGTAAAGCCATTCAAATCTAATTCACTGTACAAGGACTTCACTGGAAGGTGTTGTGTTGTGATGAAAGAGTTTTGAGCTCATTTGACAGGCGTTTATAGAGCTTTACCTGTCACTATGTTTCTGACGGGTTTGATGAGCGCTGTAAAAGCAGGGATGTCAGGCTGGCGATGTTCCCACATTGGCTGCCATATTACCAGACCACTGGCCAATCGGAAGGTCAGATCTGACTCCTAAAAAAACAAAAAAAAAAAATCTTAGTTACAGAGGAAACAACTGTTTTCCACATTGTAGTAATCTACTAAAAGTAAGGGTAATGTTAACAGTCAATCATTATGGCTTGTATAGTGTTAGTAAACAGTGCAATCCTTAGAGTATGATGAGGTGACCCCTCTTGTCTGTTAGCACATAAGGATCAATTGGCATAGGGCAGGCCTATTCAATTGGCAGCCCGGGGGCCACAGGTGGCCCAGAACCAACCTCCAAGTGGCCAAGGCCCAGTCTGTGGTCCAGCCAGAGATGCAAAAGCCAACACATTTCATGGAACTGCAGAAATCCATTAATTACTACAGACCGTAAATGCTACAGTCTACGTAGCCTAGTAACCGTCAACCCACAATGCACATTTGTTATGAAGAGTGGGCTCTATGACTGTTGCTAACGGTGCTAGTGGCAAGATACCAAGCCTAAAATATGTCATTGTCAACTATAAAGTGTAAAACTGATGTTGAAAATCATCAGTTTTGCCCTGCCTGGACCGACAAGTATTGGTTCATTTTACCAACAGCTTCAAACGCCAAACCACTGTGTTTAATCTGCCACGAGTGTATTGGGGTACTAAAAGAGTACAATGTCTGGAGGCACCACACTGAGAAACACCTACAAAAAGAGAAAAAAGAGGTTTCTACTTAAATATGTGGTGATTTAAAACAAAACAAACCACAATAGTGGATGTGCAGTTTATTAATGTTATCAATCTTTTCTTGGGGGGGTGCACTGAAGTGTCTGACAGTTCTTTTTTTATTCAGCTAAATGCACTTTGTGATGTGTCAAGGTCAGCTATGACCAGGATGTGTAGTATATTTTCTTTCAAAAGGGAAAGAATTGTTAATGCTACTAACAGTGCACATTGAGCTTTTATGCACTTTGAGATATGTCTAAGATGTGACCAAAATGGTTATTTACAGAATTCTATTTTTTTCCATTCATTTCATTCATTTATTTAATTGTTGTTCAAGAAGAAAAATATTTCTACTACTTCAAGTTCTGCTCAACCCCAGCTCTCTTATGCACTTTTGATGTGCCTTTGTCATGTGCCAAGCGCACATTTAAAACCAAGACAATGAATAAAAAGTGCATATTTTTCATTTTATTGATCTATGTTGGTTTGAAATATGTCATATTCAACAGATCGTTGAACATGTGTGGCCTAGTTACATGTCTTGATTTCAAATTGTGGCCCAACTGATTTTGTAATTGAAGAACCCTGGCATAGGGTGACCATGAATGCGAAAGGGAGGGTTTGACATAAACAACATTTAATCTTTCATCAAAAAGCTATGACAGGCTGCTAAAAACCTTACTCACAATTCAACTAGGTGGTACAAAATAACAGGAGTTTTATGTCCACTCTCTTGGTGCTCTGTTACAAAAATCAATTCAAAGTATGTGCAAATTTGTATCAGCAGTTATGTACCTTTATCCGATGAATAAGCGGTGCAAACAGGAACACAAACAGCTCCACTGTGGCCATGCTCTTGTGGAACAGCTTGGTACGTGTATGCTCGTCCTCCTCCAGCAGAAAGCTGCTGTGCTGGGGTCCAAATCCACCCAGGCCCGAGCTGGAGCAGGACCCTGGTGCCCCCGGAGATGAGCCCTGGTTGCCCACTGCCTGGAGGAAGGCGCTGCTGCTGCTGCCCCCAGACCAACCGTGGCCCAGGCTGGGTTCATGGTTGCACTCCTGGGCAGCATCCAGCAGCATCCAGTGGAGCGTGTGGAGCAGCTTGGTCTCAGCAACACCGAGTTTGTCCTGGTGACCTGTGGGAGGTTAGAGGTTTTGGGGTTAGGACTGAGTAGTGCTTAGTGAGAAAATGTGTGGGTATCCTGAAGATCTATTAGTGTTTGCATCAGTGGGTTTACAAACTAATTTACTGCAGCTAAACTCTGAGGCACACAAAGTACACGATTGGCCATCTGGCAGGTTTCATGGCATCGGTGAACCTCATCTGCTTGGTGTGTCAAACATCGCTGGCACAAAACAAGCCTCATTGGCAGCTGAGTTATTAGCTTAACACATCACTGTGGTTTGCTGACGAATGTGGTGAATGAGCAATTCAGAAGAGAGATGGACAAGATGCAGGTGCAGAACATACATGATTGTCATTCATCGTGGTCATCCCGGTGTCCAAGTGCAATATTTTTGCAACTTTTTTAAACTTCAGTAAACTCAACAAAAGGGGATGTAGTGGGTCATCCCTCATAAGGTTTTGTCAGGTACATCGACTTGGTATGTCTCCAGCATAAAAGGTACCATATGGAACCTTTGCACCTTTGCAAACTGTGTTTTTAGTGACATCTCATAATCACTAAGTGAACTCACCCCATTTACTATATTAATTTCTAAGAAGGTTTGCAGATTGGATTCCCTGCCAAAGCAGCTGAGTCTGTGAGGTATAATTGGAGTAAATAGAGCTGCAATTCTCTTAGCGACCACAAGACGCCACTAAAACATGACTTTCGAAAGGCTCCATACAGTGTGTTGAATCACAGTGATTGTGGTGGATGTACTGGGTGTCTGCAGGTTTGAAGAAGTTAAATTAAGGACCTTTTTAAAGACTGCATGATCATGTTCAAGACTGTACATTCATGAAATAGCAACAACTTTGTGAGAACATTACAAACAGTTTTTTCTTAATATTTTTAAGGGATCTGAAAATACTTTTTACATTTTTGGGATGATCAATCTAGATAAGAGAAAATTTACAGGGTGCCACTAATTAATTAGGTTATCTAATTAAACTGCAACAGGACATGAAAATACAGCAGAGAAAATAAGTATTGAACACGTCAACATTTTTCTCATTAAACATATTTCCGATGGAGCCTATGACCTGACATTTTCACAAGATATCAGTAACAACCCAAGTAATCCATACATACAAAGAAATCAAGGCAACTATTTTCACAAAACAAGTCATATTTAATAAAGTGAAATTTAATAAAGTGGAATGACACAAAGAATAAGTATTGAGAAACCAGCTGGTTTCTTGGCTTTCTATGCCTTTTTGCACCTCTTTTTCTTCATGTGTTCAATACTTATTGCCTGTGTCATTCCACTGTGTTAAATATAACTTGTTTTGTGAACACAGTTGCCTTAACCGTTTGAGTGTGACTGTCGCCAAACTGTAACATACCCCCTAGTGGTCAACAATGGTAAAAAAAAATTTTCAAAAAACTAATCAGATCAGATGTCAGAACTTTCCAAGGCTATAACTTTAAAGTGGTAAGAGATAATGGCTTACTGTCAATTAGAAAGACAGAGAATATAATCCAAAGTTTCAGATAGGAGTGAATTTGCGCATCTAATTTGCATACAAACAAACAAAGACATTCGTCTCTTACCTCTGGCAAAGCAGCGTCCCTTAGCGGCATTCTAGTGGTTTATTTTGTCCTCTCCCGGTCATTTTAGCTTTCTGTCCTACATCCATAAACTGTTATTGATTAGTCGACCGTCATTTCGCTTTTAATCCACGGCAATTTATCTTATATTGATGACATACAACCGGCGATTGTCCTCCAGTCACATGGCGTTCCGAGTACCGGCAGGTGACTTCAACGAGCCTCACGCTCCCTGTTATAAGAACATGTAAACATCTACCTTCATAAGCTAAATAATCTCTTTTTAGAATCATAGTTGGCAAATTCGGGACCAAATCCTCCGAATTTCCTCGTCCATGGGCGATCGCGAATGTCCACAATGACAGTCCGTGTCCATCTTGTGCTGTGATCTCCAAGACGACAAAAAAGAATGAGGATTTCTTCTTCTCTGGTGTATTCCGTGTCATCCATGAGTCCTCCAACACGTGCCTGCCACCTTGTGAACTGGCATGATCAGTACAAATCCTCAGTAAAGGTGAACAGTGTTTAGGAAAGTAAAATCAGTTGACAGGCGCAGCACTGCGCTCTGCCACTAGGGGCACACGGAATCCCACACTTAAAAGTTTCTTTGCATGTATGGATTACTTGGGTTGTTACCAGTGTTGGGTAATGTCAGGCTGAAAACAGACTGTTTCAGACAGAGCTTTTAGAACATGTTCAGTCTGCTTTACCCTGCCTTGAGAGCTCTTAATGTGGGAAAAATCTGAAGAAAATCAAAATGATGTTGCCAGTAATTTCCTCATTTTGGAGTGAGAGTTGGCAACACTGCATAAAGCTGTCCATGTTTATCTTACCTTTATGATATGGATTTAATATGATGTGCTGTGATCCAAAGAAAATGTCCATTATCCACAATCCAAATGTCTGCTGTGACAGAGCAGCTTCCAATCCAGTCCCTCAAATTCCTTTTGGAGATCAAAATCCATTTTTGAATAATCTTTACCCAAGTAGCAAGTAAATGTGTTTTAACTTCAGTGGCTCATAGTCTCAGCTGTCTGATGGAAAGTCACTATTATCACATCTTCAGTCTGTAACGACATATCTGGCAATGAGGTTTAATTCTTGCTGGGTGACAAGATGCATACCTGTGCTTGAAATCCAACCGTGGCTGCTGAGGCAAGAATATTTCCACTTTACATCCAGCCGTGGCTGTTCAGATAGTGTAAATCCAGTAACACGGTGTTGTTAGCATAGCTAGCCATTACTTAACACTAGCTTTGTCGGGGCTTTGGTGTTGTTTTCAAGCACTTCTGAAGATTGCAGTAGGTCTCAACTGGCACTTAGCTTCCAACCCACCAATATGCTTTAGCCCTTAACTGCAACAAAGGAAAAATAATCTGTCTATTTCCACAAAAACAAAGTAGCTTCATCTTTTCCTCTGCTCAGTAGTGAAGACTTGGCTCTCTGCAACAGGTCACGTCGACTGACAGCTCATCTCAGCTATGGTAGGGTCAGTTTGTATATTCATTTATTTGCAGTAAAAATATTTAGCCATATTAATAAAATGAGTAGCGAGTAACACATCTGATCAAATTTCAGTAACTAACACATTACTGGATTTTTAAACAGTAATTTCATTACACAGCACATTATTGCAAAAGTAGTGGCGTTACAGTAACTTGTTTGTTAGGGTCTAGGCATGGTCTGGGGACCATGCTCCCGTTCTGAGTTTGCTTTTGTGATTTTGTGCATAGTATCATTATTGTTTATCACACCTTCAACCTAAATCTAATCCTTTGTTTTATTATTGTTATCCTGTCCTGCTCGTTACCTCTGTATTGATCCTTATTTTGACAGTGCCCTTATTTCCTGTTCTTCATCTGTTAGGTTTTGTTTCCTAATTGTCCACAGCTGTTGGTAATTTGCGTGATGGGTCCTGCTTTATTTAAGGACTGCCGCCCACTACCTGGCATGGCGACCTCGAATCATATAGGTGTCCAACACACGCGTTTGAAAATCTGTACACAAGAATGTATGTGTATTCAGTCTTATGATAGCACGTGTTCTATATGAAGGTGTTCATTGATGACTGTGGTTGTTTGGACTCTGTAGGAGGGGTAAGAATTTGTTTCGGCCCACCTGGCCTAAGCCGCCCCCCGCCCCCTCACGGGACGGTGATTCTTTAATTTTTTTTTCTATTATCTTGGGATGTGTGGAATTCACCCCTTGGGGGGGGGGGTATCTATGTTAGGGTCTAGGCATAGTCTGGGGACCATGCTCACGTTTTCAGTTTGCTTTTGTGATTTGTGCCTAGCATCATTATTGTTTATCACACCTTCAACCTTAATCTAATCCTTTGTTTTATTATTTGTATCCTGTCCTGCTCGTTACCTCTGTCTTCTTCTTCTTTTGGCTGCTCCCTTTAAGAGTCACCACAGAGGATTATCTGTCTCCATCTCACCCTATCCCTTGCATCTTCCTCTGTAACATCAACCCTCTCCATGTCCTCCTTCACTACATCCATGAATCTTCTCTGTGGTCTTCCTCTTTTCCTCCTGCCTGGCACCTCCATCTTCAACATCCTTTGTCCAATATAGCCACTATCCCTCCTCTGCACATGCCCAAACCATCTCAGCCTTGCCTCTCTTACTTTGTCTCCAATCAATGTGAGCTGTCCCTCTGATATACTCATTTCTAATCTTGTACCTCCTAGTCACTCCCAATGAAAATCTTAGCATCTTCAACACTGCCACCTCGAACTCCACCTCCTGTCTTTTTGTCAGTGCCACCATCTCCAAACCATGCATCATAGCAGGTCTCACAACCGTCTTGTAACTCTTCTCTTTCACTCTTGCTACTACCTTTCTGTCACAAATCACGCCTGACACTCGTCTCCACCCACTCCACCCTGCCTGCACTCTCTTCTTCACCTCTCTTGTGCATTTTCCATTGCTTTGGATGGTTGACCCCAGGTATTTAAACTCATCTTTCACTACCGCTACTCCTTCCATCTTCCCCATTGTACCTACCTCCCTCTCATTCACACTCATGTATTCTGTCTTGTTTCTACTGACTTTCATTCCCCTTCTCTCCAGAGCATACCTCCACCTCTCCAGGTTCTCTTCCACCTCCTCCGTACTCTCACTCCAGATCACAATGTCGTCTGCAAACATCATGGTCCATGAAGACTCCTGCCTGACCTCATCTGTCAGCCTGTCCATCACCATGGCAAACAAGAAGGGGCTCAGAGCCAATCCCTGATGTAATCCCACCCCCACTTTGAATCCATCCGTTACTCCTACAGTGCACTTCACCACCATCGTGCTGTCCTCATACATGTCCTGCACCACCCTGACATACTTCTTTGCTACTCCTGACTCCTGACATGTAGTACCACACTTCCTCTCTTGGCACCCTATCATATGCTTTCTCTAGATCCACTAAGACACAGTGCAACTCCTTCTGACCTTCTCTATACTTCTCCATCAGCACTCTTAGAGCAAACATTGTATCTGTAGAACTCTTTCTTGGCATGAAACTATACTGCTGCTCACTGATTGTCACCTCTCCTTTTAACCTGGCTTTAACAACTCTTTCCCATATCTTCATAGTATGGCTGATCAACTTTATGCCTCTGTAGTCACTACAGCTCTGAGCATCACCTTTGTTCTTGAAAATTGGTACCAAAACATTTCTTCTCCACTCCTCAGGCATCCTCTCACTCTCCAAGTTTCTGTTTCACAATCTGGTTAAAAAGTCTACTGCCATCTCTCCTAAACATCTCATACCTCCACAGGTATGTCATCTGGATCAGCCACCTTTCCATCCTTCATCCTCTTCAAAGCTGCCCTCACTTCCACCTTACTAATCCTTGGCACTTCCTTGTTCACTATCTTTCCTTCATCCATCCTCCTCTCTCTCATTTTCTTTATTCGTCAGCTCTTCAAAGTACTCCTTCCACCTTCTCAAGACACTCTCGTCACTTGTTAGTACATTGCCATTTCTGTCCTTAATCAGTCTAACCTGCTATAAATCCTTTTCAGCTCGATCTCTCTGTCTAGCCAATTGATACAAGTCCTTTTCTCCTTCCTTAGTGTCCAGCCTCTCATACAACTCACTATATGCCCTGTCTTTTGCCATTGCCACCTCTCTCTTTGCCATGCACCTAGATTACAAATACTCCTGTCTACTTTCTTCATCTCCCTCACTATCTCACTTTTTCTTTGCTAACTTCTTCCTTTGGAGACTTTCCTGTACCTCCTCATTCCACCACCAAGTCTCCTTGTCTTCCTTCCTCTGTGTACTGGATACACCACATACCTTTCTAGCCGTTTCCCTGAATACTTTTGCTGTAGTTTCCCAGTCATCTGGTAATTCTTCCCTACCACCCAGAGCCTGTATCAACTCATTCCTGAACTTTGTGTGACCGTCTTCCTTCTGTAACTTCCCCCAATTATTCTTTGGCTCTGCCTTCACTGTTTTCCTCTTCTTGCTTTGCAAAGTCATCCTACAGACTAACATCCAATGCTGTCTAGCTCCATTCTCCCCTGCCACCACCCTGCAGTCTCTTTCAGATTTCTCCTTCTGCATAAGATGTAGTCCACCTGTGTGCAATTCAATTCAACTTTATTTATGTAGCGCACTTTCACAACAACAGTCATCTCACAGCACTTTCAACTGTAGGGAAAACCCCCACAATTGCAGAAAGATCCCAACATTCAGGTGATCTCCTGTGAGCAAGTACTTGGCGATGGTGGAGAGAAAAAACTCCCTTTTAGCAGGAAGAAACCTCCAGCAGAACCAGGCTCAGGGAGGGGCAGTCATCTGCTGCAACTGGCTGGGGGGTGAGGGGATAGAGAAAAAGAAGAAAAGAAAAGAAAAGAAAAGAAAAGAAGTGCACCTTCCTCCACTCTTGTAAGTCACCCTATGTTCCTCTCTCTTCTTGAAGTATGTGTTCACCACAGCCATTTCCATCATTTTAGCAAAATCCACAACCATCTGTCCTTCCACATTTCTCTCCTTAAGACCATACCTACCCAGGACCTCCTCATCACCTCTGTTCCCTTCACCTACATGTCCATTAAAGTCTGCTCCAATCACCACTCTCTCCGCCCTGGGAACACTGTCTACCACTTCATCCAACTTACTCCAGAAGTCCCCCTTCTCTTCTACCTCACATCCAACTTGTAGGGCATATGCACTGACAATATTCAATATCACCCCTTTGATTTCTAGCTTCAAACTTATGATTCTGTCTGACTCCCTCTTTACCTCCTGAACATTCTTCACATACTCTTGCTTCAAGATTATTCCTACTCCATTTCTCTTCCTATCTACACCACGGTACAACAGTTTAAACCCACCTCCAATGCTCCTAGCCTTGCTTCCCTTCTATCTGGTTAATTGAACACACAGTATATCTACCTTTCTTCTCTCCATCATATCAGCCAACTTTCTGCCTTTACCAGTCATAGTCCCTACATTTAACGTCCCTACTCTCACCTCCACACTTCTACCTTTCCTTTTCACTCTCCCTTCTAACACGCCTTCCCACTCTCCTCCTCCTCCATCTTCAACCAACAGTAGCCCAATTTCCACTGGCACCCTGTCGGTTAACAGCACCGGTAGCGGTCTTTGTTAATCCGGGCCTGGACCGATCCGGTATGAAAGTCTCATTCGTTATGGTCCACATGTTTGATTTGGCAAAGGTTTCACGTCAGATGCCCTTCCTGACACAACCCTCCCCATTTATCAGGGCTTGAGACTGGCGCTAGGAGTACACTAGCTTGTGCACCCCCTGTGGCTGGGTTGCTCGTTACCTCTGTATTGATCCTTATTTTGACATTGCCCTTATTTCCTGTTCTTCATGTGTTGGGTTTTGTTTCGTAATTGTCCACAGCTGTTGGTGAATTGTGTGATGGGTCCTGCTTTATTTAAGGATCACCGCCCACTACCTGGCATGGTGACCTTGAATTATACTGGCATCTAACATACGCTTCTGCCTTGCCTGATTATTTCTAATCTGTTTTGTGTTTTCCA
Organism: Pholidichthys leucotaenia; assembly: GCA_020510985.1. Taxonomy (NCBI): domain Eukaryota; kingdom Metazoa; phylum Chordata; class Actinopteri; order Cichliformes; family Pholidichthyidae; genus Pholidichthys; species Pholidichthys leucotaenia. Next base: position 34,332,366 of record CM035845.1, on the reverse strand, counting down.
AGCCTGTGGTTTACCTGCCGAGCCTTGTCGGTGTTTTTTGTTTCAGCCCCCACGCTGTTTTATTTTCTGTTTGTGAATAAATAATGGTTTATCAGATTCTCCTTACAAATGGGTTCTTCTCTTCTTTGCCCCGGAGGGGCAATCCTGACAGCGTTACTTTGTAACCCGTTACTCCCAACACCGGTTGTTACTGACATCTGGTGAAAATCTCAGGTCAGTGGTTCCATCAGAAATATGTTTAATGTGAAAAATGTTGATGTGTTCAATACTTATTTTCCCCGCTGTATACAGTCGATCTGGTCATTCCTTTCCATAGTCACGGTGATGTTAATGTTTAAAGTTTTGGATATTATTGGTGTACCAATGAAAAGATGCCATATTCTTCTTTTTCTTGCATATTTGTAATCTTAATTAATACTCTAGGAAATCATGTAGGCAGATGATAAAATGTGTGATGTTCATAAATAATCACTAATAAAACTTTTTAAAAAGAAAACTGTGATGTCAGACAGGGTTTTTTCCTGCATAATGGAACATGTGACACCTTTTCAAAGAGGTTTTAGAGACCCCTATAGAAACCTCTAAGCCAGGGGTCATCAACTGGTGGACTCTGGTCTGGATCCGGACCCCGAGAGTCCTCCATCTGGACCCCGAAGCCTTTTGATACCATTTGGGGAAAAGGGAGACTGTTTAATTTTGGTGGGGAATAAAGCGCAAAAAGCGGAAGTGAACTGCTGCATTGGCAACCGCCTGACAGATTATGGCACAAGCCCTTGGGCACTCTCCTCCTCAGACTCCCCTCTTCGCTGTCCAACGAATGCCACTATCTGCAGAGACTCTGCAGAGGTTGCAAAAATCAGGTTTGCTGCGGGCAACCCCCCCCCCCCCCCCCACACACACACACAAGGCCGACTTTCCGTGTTGGAAGAACTCTTTTACAGTGTAAAAGTTCCAGGGGTTACTGAACATGAAACGTTCCACCTCCCCTCTCCCGGTAACCATGGAGTTACAGCTCCATCCATGCTGTAGCACAGTTTACTGTTGAGATTGAAAAAGATATTGAGGAATTCTGTCCTGTGGAATTATATTTTGTGTCCTAGAAATACAAGAAATACTTCGCTTGTCTTTAGTTTTGTCTTAATTTGAAACAGTTTTTTCTGCACTGAAAATATTGTATAGAGGTGGACTTTTTGTGAAATTTAGGTTTTTTTAGATATTAATCTTTTTAAATGCAATACAGTTTAGTTTGTGTTCTCCTGTAAAACATTTTTAGGATTTATTTGTAGATTTTAGAATTTTAGACCTATTTATTTGGAGTCAACAACCACATTTAGTGTCCTGTATTATAAAATTTTATATTACATTTTGTTTGAAATTGAACAAAGAATTTTAATACCTTTTTGTTTAAAATTAATATAGAGCTAAAACCAGCTAAAATGTAAGCTTAACAAAATAATGTGTGAAAGCAAGTTAAATGATATTGGTCTGACTGGAGAAAGCTTTGGTCTTCTGAAAGAATTCAGTGAAAGGATGACAGTTCTTAAAAGCACATTTTGAGATAAATTTGTCCATGTCTTTTTTTTTTTTTTTTAATTCAGCCTTTATTTATACAGGGCAGTTCCATTGAGAGACAACCTCTCTTTTTCAAGGTCACCCTTTTCACACTCACACCAGGAAGCTGCCCAGTACAACCACAGACTGACCTGTGACCAATGAGCAACTCCACTGGAGCAGATGGGGTTAAGAGCCTTGCTCAAGGGGCACCACATGGGATTAAGGAGGGTGGGGCAAACACTGCTATATTATCTGTCCCACCCACATCTAATTCTGCCAGTCCAGGGATCGAACCCGCGACCCTCCGCTCACCAGTCCACATCCCTAACCATTAGGCGACCACTGCCCACCATGTGTCAGATTTCTCTTCCATTTGTTTTAATAAGCGATGTTAGAAGTAAATTCATGGGTCACTGCAAATACTTTTCTTTAAAAGGGCCAAGTTGTCACACAGTGGGAGGGAAAAACCTTGAATAGAAAAAAAATGCATCAAGATGCACTGAGAATGGTTTTATAATCATATTGGAGTTCTGAATCATCAGGTGCCTAAAGATTCCCACACCTAGTTCAGACCTCAGCTGGGGAGGAGGACCGACTTATCGGACCTCATGCAGTTTTAGTTGGTGACCCATGCACTAAGCTATTGCTGACAGTGCTTTACTATACTTGACTTATTGTAGCTTTGGTCACTGGCATATGATTTACTCAAGCATAATCAACATTTTTATTTTAAAAAATCCAAATGTAACAAGAAGTCAGTTGTGTTTAGGTGCATAGCCAATGTATATAAAAGATTGATGCAGGTATCTGCTGGCTGTGGCTTTGATATGCGTTATTAGCACAGACCAGTAGTTAGCAAGTATGCTACTTACCCTCAAAGGTATTTTCTGCAGCTCTGGACACATTGATAACTGCACTTTAAGTGCAAACTGGTTCAGACTCCATCATATTAGTCGGTGAACTAGTTTCGTGAGGCTAGAATATTATCCAAGTCTTCATTAAAAGTACATTTTTCCTTCTCATCAGCTATGATCATTTTCAGGTGGCACTGCTCATCCATTTTTTCCCCAAAAACTGTGTTGCTTCCTCTCTGAAAATATCTGGTTAGTTTCTGCATTTTTCAGATTTTTTTCAAGCGGCTATTTATGTCACTAACACCCATATTTCCTCTCGCCAAGTGCTACCATAGCTCATCTTCTCTCTTATTGGATGCCTTAACTTGCTGTGTTTGGTTCTAATGTCCGAACCTTTTTGAAAATTGCTTTCACACTAGTGTGAGGGGGCCATTAAGCTGAAGAAGGAGTCCTATCAAGCTTGATTGGCTTGTGGGACTCCCGAAGCAGCTGAGGTGTACCAGCAGGCCAAGCGGAGTGCAGCTCGGGTGGTTGCTGAAGCAAAAACTCGGGTGTGGGAGGAGTTCGGTGAGGCCATGGAACAAGACTTTCGGTCGGCCTCAAAGAGATTCTGGCAAACTGTCCGGCGGCTCAGGAGGGGGAAGCAGCTCCCTGTCCACACTATGTATGGTGGGGATGGGGCGCTGCTGACTTCGACTGGGGGTATTGTCAGGCAGTGGAAGGAATACTTCGAGGACCTCCTCAATCCCACTGACACACCTTCCACAGAGGAAGCAGGGCTTATGGATGAGGGGGATGACTTGCCCATCACAGGGGCTGAGGTTCCCAAGGTGATTAAGAAGCTCCTTGGTGGCCGGGCCACGGGGGTGGACGAGATTCGTCCTGAGTACCTCAAGGCCCTGGATGTTGTAGGGCTGTCATGGCTGACACGCCTCTGCAACATTGTGTGGAGGTCAGGTACAGTGCCTTTGGCATGGCAAACCGGGGTGGTGGTTCCTCTCTTCAAGAAAGGGGACCGGAGGGTGTGCTCCAACTTTAGAGGGATCACACTCCTCAGCCTCCCTGGGAAGGTCTATGCCAAGGTACTGGAGAGGAGGGTCCGGCCGTTGGTCGAACCTCAGATTCAGGGGGATCAATGTGGTTTTTGGCTTGGTCGTGGCACATCGGGCCAGCTCTTTATCCTCTCGAGAATCCTCGAGGGTTCGTGGGTTTGCCCAACCAGTTTACATGTGTTTTGTGGACTTGGAGAAGGCATTCAATTGTGTCCCTCGTGGTTTTTTTGTGGGGGGTGCTTCGGGAGTGTGGGGTATCGGGCTTGTTGTTACGAGCTATTCGGTCTCTGTATGACCGTTGTGAGAGTTTGGTTCATATTGCGAACACTTGGTCAAACTCATTCCCAGTGAGAGTTGGACTCTGTTAGGGCTGTCCTTTGTCATGGATCCTGTTCATAATTTTTATGGACAGGATTTCTAGGCACAGCCAGGGAGCAGAGGGTGTCATGCTTGGTGAGCACAGGATCTCATCTCTGTTGTTTGCAGATGATGTTGTCCTGTTGGCTTCATCCAGCAATGACCTACAGGTCTTACTGGGAGGGTTTGCCGCTGAGTGTGAAGTGGCTGGGATGAGAATCAGTACCTCCAAGTCCAAGTCCATCTTGCTTAGCTGGAAAAAGGTGGATTGTCCTCACCTGGTTGGGGACAAGCTCCTGCCCCAAGTGGAGGAGTTTAAGTATCTCGGGGTCTTATTCACGAGTGAGGAGAAAGTAGAGCGAAAGATTGACAGACAGATCAGAGCAGCATCTGCAGTGATGCGGACATTGTACTGGTCCGTTGTGGTGAAGAGGGAGCTAAGCTCTAAGGCAAAGCTGTCGATTTAATGGTCAATCTACGTTCCTACCCTCACCTATGGTCATGAGCTTTGGGTAATAACCGAAAGAATAAGATTGCGGATACAAGCAGCTGAAATGAGCTTTCTTCGTAAGATTGCTGGACTCACCCTTAGAGACAGGGTGAGGAGCTCAGTCATCTGGGAGAGGCTCAGAGTAGAACCGCTGCTCCTCCACATTGAAAGGAGCCAGTTGAGGTGGTATGGGTATCTGATCAGGATGCCTCCTGAACAGTTCCCACTTGAGGTGTTTTGGGCATGTCCCACTGGGAGGAGACCCCGGGGCAGACCCAGGGCTCGGTGGAGAGACTATGTCTCCCAGTCGGTCTGGGAGCGAACTGGTATCCTCTTTGAAGAGCTGGAGCAGGTGGCTGGGGAGAGGGAAGTCTGGGCTTCTCTGCTTGAACTGCTGCCTCTGCGACCCGGACCGCCGGAAAAGCGGTAGAAGATGGATGGATGGATGAATGGATGGATCACTTTCACACTCTAAACAAACCAGACTAAGGTTCAGTTGGATCCTGACTGAGACCACCTCATTTTGCAGGACCAAATTTTAGTTCTTTGGTCTGGACCTTGGTTCAGGAAGGGTTCACACCTAAAAGTTTGGTCCAAATCAAACTGAAAAGTCTGAGAGTCCGGACCAAAAATTAGATGTGAAAGCCTCCTTAGAAAGAACACCTGGCTAGCAAAGGATGGAAAAGTTACACCAGCGATTTGTCACTCTGAAGGTATGATAATAGGTTTAATTTGAGATGATGTAAAAATAGTGACTGAGATCATAAACTCATCAGGAATGTGTCTTGATATTTGAAAGCCAGCACATCATTTTCCATAAACCAGTTTTGCAACCACAAGTGGTGCCATCTGCTGGCCATTATATAGAATGCAGGTTAAGGGCACATTTGCAGTGGTTTGATTTCTCAGTACTATTCAATTCAGTTCAATTCAACTTTATTTATATAGCGCCATTTCACAACTAGAAAAATACCTGATCTTGTCTGAACATCTGTTGTCATCAGATCAAGTTCAGTTATGATTTATCAGTGTTTAATAAAATTGTCATCAGAATAATTCAATAATAACTAACAGTTTGGGTTGTTTTTTTTTAAATTTGTTGCAGGCCAACACCGAAATAAACTCATTAACCTTTAAATAAAACTAACATAGTTTTGTTTATTTCAATTTCATTTATTAAAAAAAAAACCCAGACTGTATTCAGATAAAGTAAAACTGAGTCAATTACTCTCAAGCCATCCTGCCAGATGAGGCAGGAAAGCCTTTCATCAGTCATAGTCCTGGTGTCAATGCATGACCAAGGAACTGTTCTTTGCAGAAAATAAAGTCAGCACATGTAACTTAATCCTCTCCTGTGCATCAGCAGGTGCTGAATTAGACTTAGATACAGAATATCACCCCAGGAGTGTGTTGCACTACGAAATCAGACTGTTCTCAAAAACTGAACCAACATCCATTTTGCGCCCTGCTGAATGAGGATAACCTGAATACGGCTGTCAAGTCGACGCCTAAAGCGAAGGTAATGCGTCCTGTGTGTCCTCACCCAGCTTGTTCCTGTTGGACAGCAGGATGGAGGTGCAGTGGAGTACATGAGGCAACGCTGCCTGGACGAGTTCCCAGCGGGAGATGCTCTGGATGGCCTCTGACAGGGCCGGCGACAGACCGTGCAGCTTGTTCTCCACCAGCACCCGCTCAAAGGACTGGGGAGACAGCCAGAGAGGAGGAGAAGAGAGACATCAGGCGGGAACAAAAGCCTCTTTCTTTGACTATCTAAATGTCCCACATGGCCCCCAGGGAGATGCCTTGGGGAGAGAGAGAGAGACAGACAGAGCAGTGGTTCTGTCTAGATCCAAAGGGGGATCTGGAAGAGCCTCATTATAGATATGAGTTTCCAAACGTCTAGCACAGCAGCAAATCTCATTTGCTAAATGCAAAATCAAGAGCTCACTTGATTCCAGGTGCATTAAGGTAAAAACAGATTAGTGGGGAAATGGAGCGATTATTCCCCCCATCACGCACATGGCATTATGAAACGACTCACCACACAAGAAGCCTCGTACTGTTTCCCCAACTTTGGACGCAGAAATGCACTGGAGAAAAAAAAAACAAACACAGAATGATGCGTGTCAGATTAAAGATTAACAGCATTACAGAGGCTAAGAAAAACCAAGAAGATTCATGCGGATTTTTGCAGGTGAAGTGACATCTTCCAGTCTGCATCCTTTTGCATCTGACACGCACCTTTGCCAGAGCAAACAGCCCATCACCCCCCCCCTCCAAAGCCCTCACTGACACCCTTCCACATCCACCGCTGCATCTATTTTGACGCCCCCCCCCCCCCCCCCCCCACTGCCAAACACCTGTTATCGGCTCCACCACCAACCTGGTCTGCCTCCATAGGAAGGTCTGTATCGGGAACGGTATCCCCTTGCCGCACTCCGGCTCGTTGTCGTCCAGGCTCTTCCTCTTCACCATCTTGACCGGACCCGTCCGCCAGCTGCCAGCCTCGCCTGCGTGCGATCACCGGATCACCGGCGGCGGCCGTGGCTGGCTTTGCCCAGGTGACCAACGAGCTTCAGTCACGCCACATGATTGGGCTCGGTCCTGCGTAAAATGGCTGCAAGTGTCGATCGGCGGCAATAGAGAAGGAGTGTGTGTGGGGGGGGGGGGGGGGGGGGGGAGAGAGAGAGAGAGAGAGAGAGAGAGAGAGAGAGAGAGAGAGAGAGCTCCGAAATCAGCGCCTCCCTCGCCGGACAGCTACGGCCGATCGAAGAGCCAATTTATTTGCTGCCGAGCTTAAAGACGCAGTGTGCAGCTGCAGCAAAAGCCTCTCTGGACCGCGCGTCCGTACCGGAAACATCAAGCGCCGCATGCAGCCGTGGGCCGTTTTTTTTTTTTTTTTTTTTTGCAGCGATGGAGCAGTGATGCCCGTTTGTATCAACAGGTCGCTCAGTAGGCTGAGAAGAAACGCTTCCATCCCGAAAAGGAAGCATACATTTCTTGGCTTCTTTGTCCATAACCAGTAGGAAAATGGCAAATAAAAACCCAACTCCGCGAGTTAAAATGGCATTTATAAGAGAAAAGTCAATTCAGGTTCAGGTTCCTTTATTTGTACCCGTAGGTAGATTTGTTTTGCAGTCTGGTGACATCCACATTTACAAGCCACAATTACATTCAACATAGACACAAACACAGGCACACATGAAGCTGACTATAAACATGATAAAAAATACTCAAGGCTCCATCAATCAGGGTATAAAAAGACAAAGAGATGAGAGAAAAACCAGAGGTAAGAGAGAAGGGTCATATTAAAAAGTTAAAGACTAGTCAAAGAGGTTAAAAACTCAAAGGTCTAAAACCCAATAAAATATTTAGAACCCAAGTAACATCCTACAAAAATAAGTAAATATAAAATGGAGTTAATAAATAGGTACCTAAATTATGTGCAATATATTGTTACAGCTTGTTCAACTCTTTGACAGCAGCAGGAACAAAGCTGTTCTTGCAGCGCTGGGTTTTATTTTTTGGGACAGCAAACCTCCGTCTTGAGGGAAGAAGCTGAAAGTTGCAGTGCAAAGGGTGGGAGTCATCATTTAAAATGGAGGTAGCAATCCTCTGTACTTGTCTGGTGTACAGGGATGTCAGGCTCAGCTGTGACTCACCAAGAAAACGACTGGACCATCTAACTACCTGATCCAAGGATTTCCTCTGTTTCAGTTTTATCTGACCAAACCATGACACTAAAGAAAAGGATAAAACAGATTCAATAAAAGCCCGATAAAACATTGTCATTATGGTTCGGTCAATTTGGAAGCGTGCAAGTTTTCTCAAGCAATGCAAATGTTGCTGACCCTTTTTGCACACCCTTTCACAGTTCTCTTCAAAGTTTAAATTACTATCAATAATCGTCCCAAGATAGTTGTAGGATTGTACACATTCGGCGGTCTGGCCTTTTAGTACGGTGGCTTTGTGCCTGGGAGTTTTCCTCCTAAAGTCAATAATCATGTCTTTAGTTTTTGTCATATTCAGCTGCAGGTAGGAATCCTCACACCAGTGAACAAAATCATCAACTACTGGGCCGTGGCCACTCCCACCATCCTGGAGGAGACTGACAATAACTGAGTCATCAGCATACTTTATAATGTGCCTGTTGTCATGTCTGCTCCGACACATGTTTGTGTACAGGATGAAGAGTAGTGGTGACAACACACACCCCTGAGGAGAGCCAGTAGAAGAGCACTTTAGGTCAGACAGTGTACCATTGACCCTTACTCTCTGTGTCCTGTTGGTTAAGAAATCCAGAATCCAACCCACCAGATTATTGCTCAAATCAAATTGTTGCAGGAGCCTTTCAACTAAGATATGAGGTTGGATTGTATTAAAGGCGGAGGAAAAGTCCACAAATAAAAGCCTGGTGTGTGTCCCATTAAAATCCAGATGTTTAAAAAGCATGTTAAACAGAGTGACAGTGGCGTCCTCCACTCCTCTGTGAGGCCTATAGGCAAACTGCAGAGGATCCAATGCATGTTCAGTCTGCTTTAGGACCTCACATCTGACCAGTTTTTCAAAATTGTAAGATGGTTACTTCATAAAAAGCTGCAAATTTATTTTTAAAAAGGGGGTATGATTCAAGTAATTAAATTGCAAATTAACAAGAAAGGCTGCATATTAAAGAAGTAAAACTTGTATATTACTATTGTTTACATTGGCATACATTTTTTTCTCAGACTGACTACTGCATGATATACGGCATGGAGACCATTTTATGGCACTGATATTATGATAATGTGACGTGAGGGTTCACACAAAAAAAGGAGAGATGGTGTGGCGAACAGGTTTTATTTATACACACGAATAATAACACTAAATTTCTTCTACTGACTGCTGATCAGTGAGAACACCTGCTGAAGAGACTGGGTAGGAGAGAGAACCTGCAGGGTCTTGGCCCTCCATGGCACATGATTGCACACCCCTGGGTTAGGGTTTAATGAGATTTATCATTTTAACACAAACTGCTTTATGGTTCATAATTCTGTTGACAGACTTACACCAAACCAAAAGTGATTTCTGAAACTGCTGGATTGTTCTTAGACGGCTTTTCCAATCTTTCAGTATTTAATTTATGTCACTTCGTGGTAACCTTCACATATAAAAAAAAGAGACATCTGCAAAAACTTCAAAGGTTTATTGTCAGTGCAATTCCCAGCGCAATGCTACATGAATGCATTTATAGTACATTGTTGATGCAGAGAATATATATTTCTACAGTACATGTATCTAGTAAATCAAGTATTTTCCATGTAACCTTGTGACTGCATTATTTTAAATGCTTTTAATCCTAGATCAAGTTTGTTTTGGCCTAAAATGCATCATTTAATTGTCAAATACAGTATATCTTATTATACCTAACTCAGTAATGTTTACCTTTTGAATATATATTTTGTGGCTAATATACTGTAACTACACCCTGGCGATCAAGTTGTGTCAGCTGATCACTTTTTGCCACGACACCACCACAGACTCAGTGCTGCTGGAGCAGCTGCGTCCCACGATATCTCAACAGTCTCTCCATGATTTTCACACAGATCAGAGCAATTTGTTGTACAGGAAGCTAAACATTTCTACAGACATGCTTAGGCTCTATAACCACTGATCGTTTGTGAAGCTGGGGTGACATCAGTGAGAGGCTGTGTTGAACGCCAGACCGACCGTTTGAAGCAGTAATTTTCCCACAACAGAACCATCTGAAACACACACACACAGCATACATATTTTAGTACCTAATAGCGATAACTTGCAGACATTACAATGTAGTACAGCAGATTTAAAGTAAACTAGCATTAGCAATCATTAGCTTACCGTCATATATGATCTACTTCATATCCTCACGTCTTCGGGTCTATGGCTTCCCAGACGCTCCAGTACTTTTCCAGAGTGTTTCGTCTCGCTGCCTGTACCCTTGTGTGGCGGTCCTTTTTGGCCTTTACGGTGACAAAAAGCCACAGACCGAGGAGTCGCCTTGTACAGCCGCAATGTTATGTTTTGCTTGGGTCGTGTGTTTTACGTCACGGGAGTGTGGCGCCGCCTTGCTGTAAAAAAATCCCACCCACCCCAGGTGTACTCAGCTGTACCCAGCTGCAATGGAAACACAACCGAGCCGAACCGAGTAGAGCTGAGTAGTGCAGAGTAAGGCCGACTGGGTACTAGTGGAAAAGGGCCAATTTGAATTGTCAGTGGCGCAAGCATGCCAGGAGAATCCCCACCCCCTTAACACAGCCCCAACGTTACACTGTCCCCCCTGGACTGGTTTCTGTCCCCAGAATAATAAAGTCCAGCTCAAAAGTCCAACACGAATCTGTCCAGGTGTCGGGGCAGCTGCCGTTGGGGATCCAAGATGGCGCCCACAGCGGTCGACATGGTGCTTCGCTGCGCTCTTTGTTTGTTTTGGTTTGTCAATTGTGTGTCTGCTTGCACTTATACCCGTGAAGAACTTTTAAATATCAGGACTTTTCACCCCCACGGACCTCCTCCCAGTTTTTCTAGCCCCTGCCGCCGATCTGGTTTATTGTTTGGCTCGGAAAGTGAGACGGCGGAAGAGAGGAAGACGAGCGGGCGCTCTCGTGCGACTTCGCAGGAGAGGCTCGCGAACGGCGCTGCCTGGCATATTTCTGTCCAATACCAACTCTCTCTCTAACAAGGTGGATGAACTGAGACTGCTGATGCGTTTTAAGGACCTCGCCTCCTCAGCTGTCCTCTGCTTTACTGAGACCTGGCTCCGGGAAAATATACCGGACAGCGCGCTGCGCCTCGACGGCTTTCAGCTCTTCCGTGCTGATCGTGACACAGAGCTTTCCGGCAAGACCACAGGAGGCGGAGTCTGCTTCTACATCAACTGCATCTGGTGCTCTGATGTAACGGTAATTTCCAAACACTGTTCTCCTGCCTTGGAATTTCTTGTTATCAATTGCAAGCCCTTCTATTCCCCGCGGGAGTTTGCTTCTTTTATAATGGATCGCTGTGTACGCCCCTCCCGACGCGGACACGCGCGAAGCTCAGCGCGTGCTCGCGGATCACATTCAACACACAGAGCGGAGTTTTCCAGACTCGCTGATTATTGTGGCTGGCGACTTTAATCAGTGCAATCTGAGCCACGATCTCCCCCGCTACAAACAGTTTATTAAATGCCCCACCAGAGGATTAAACACACTGGATCACTGTTACACCACAGTGAAAGACGCATATCGCGCTGTCCCTCGAGCTGCGCTGGGATTATCTGATCACGTGATGGTTCACCTCATTCCCACATACAGACAGAGATTGAAGCTCACTAAACCTGTTGTGAGCACTACGAAGATACGGACCAGTGATGCTGAGGAGAAGCTGGAAACGTGCATGGAAATATCTGACTGGGGCATGTTTAAACGAGCCACGCATGATCTGGATGAGTACACGGACACTGTGAACTCATATATCCACTTTTGTGAAGAGAACATTCTTCCATCACGCACCAGGGTGAGTTACTCTAATGACAAACCCTGGTTCACAGCTAAGCTCAGACAGATCAGGAAGGAGAAGGAAGCAGCGCTGAAAAGTGGAGACAGGGACTGCTACAGGGAGGTTAAATACCGGTTTAACAGAGAGCTGAAGAGGGCTAAATCTGTGTACTCAGAGAGACTCCAGCAGCAGTTCACTGCTAATGATTCGGCTTCCGTGTGGAGAGGACTGAGGCAGATCACCAACTATCGGCCTCAGGCTCCTAAAGGTCAGGATGACAAAGCCCTTTGTCAGAGACTGTCCCAACACTATGCCCGTTTTGACACCTCGTCATCTGTGTCCAACTCCCCCCCTCCCTCCAGCTCCACAGCCTCCACATTCCCTACTTCATTTAAGGCACCCCCCCCCCCCCCCCCCCCTCCCCTTATCATCAGTGAGCAGGATGTGCTCAAACAGTTCTCCAGACTGAACCCGCGCAAGGCCCCCGGCCCAGACGGCGTGTCTCCCTCCACCCTGAGACTCTGTGCGAAACAGCTGGCTCCTGTATTCACAGACATTTTTAACACCTCCCTTAAGTTATGCCACGTGCCATCCTGCCTCAAATCCTCCACCATCATCCCTGTCCCCAAGAAGCCACGGATCACTGGACTTAATTACTACAGACCTGTAGCGCTCACCTCTGTAGTCATGAAGTCCTTTGAGCGCCTGGTCCTGTCCCACCTCAAGTCCATCACCACCCCTCTCCTGGACCCGCTGCAGTTTGCCTACCGAGCCAACAGGTCTGTAGACGATGCAGTCAACCTGGCCCTCCACTCCATCCTGCAGCACCTGGACTCCCCGTGAACCTACGCCAGGATCCTGTTTGTGGACTTCAGCTCCGCATTCAACACCATCCGCCCCGCTCTGCTCCGGGACAAGCTGTCCCTGCTCAACGTGCCTGACTCCCTCTGCAGGTGGATCATCGACTTCCTGACGGACCGGAGGCAGCATGTGCGGCTGGGAAAGACTGTCTCAGACTATACTAGCATCAGCACCGGATCACCCCAGGGCTGTGTACTTTCCCCCCTACTCTTCTCCCTTTACACCAACTCCTGCACCTCCAGCCACCAGTCTGTCAAGTTGATCAAGTTTGCGGACGACACCACCCTCATCGGGCTCATCTCCAACGGCGACGAGTCCGCCTACAGGAGAGAGGTGGCCCAGCTGGCGTCCTGGTGCAGCAATAACAACCTGCAGCTGAACGCTCTGAAGACAGTGGAGATGATTGTAGACTTCAGGAAAGTCACTACTCCTCTGCCCCCCCTCACCCTCTCAGGCTCTCCCATCACCACTGCTGATTCCTTCCGCTTCCTAGGCACTACCATCACCAGGGACCTCAAATGGGAGCTGACCATCAGCTCACTCATCAAAAAAGCCCAGCAGAGGATGTTCTTCCTGCGGCAGCTGAGGAAGCTCAAGCTACCCACCAAGATGTTAGTGCAGTTCTACACAGCCATCATCGAGTCCATCCTCACCACCTCCATAACCGTGTGGTACGCAGGAGCCACTGCCAGGGACAGACTAAGGCTGCAGCGCGTCGTGCGCCCTGCTGAGAAGGTGATCGGCTGCAAGCTCCCATCTCTCCAGGATCTGTACATCTCCAGGACCCGGAGGCGTGCTGGCCGGATCATAGCCGATCCCTCACACCCTGGTCACGTACTGTTTGCCCCCCTCCCCTCTGGTAGAAGACTTCGGTCCATCCAGACTAAAACCTCCCGTCACATGAACAGCTTCTTCCCCTCTGCCATTAGACTGCTGAACACTAAGTGACTCTCGTGCACCATGTACAGCAGCTCAACCAGACTCATGTCAATCATCACTGTTTTCTTCCTGCATTACCGACTGCACTATATAGTTCTCCACAGTATCTGCTGCTGGCTAATATATATTTTAACTGTTGACCAGTATCACTTAATCTTATCCTACACTTTATTACATGTATAGTTTATTTCTCTTATCTTATCATGTTTAATGTTGCAGCATTGTACCGAGACAAATTCCTAGTTTGTGTACTACATGAACAATGGCAATAAACCTGATTCTGATTCTGATTCTGATTCGTTGTCAGCGACCAGTACATACAGGCCTGTTAGTGTCCATCTGTGCCTCGGCCGGAGTATATGGTCAGGATGAAGGCCCCAGCTAGACCACCCGCGAGGTGGATGGCTAGTACGGGGCGAGACAGTCATGGTGGAGTACCACGACCCAGTCTCTTTTCTGCAGCCTCACCCTGTACACTACATCCGACAGTCGCTGTAGGACTTCGCACGGTCCCAACCAATGGCTCGCCAGTTTTGGTGACAGTCCCCTTTTTCGCTCCGGGCAGAAAACCCAGACTCGATCTCCTGGTGCAAAGTCTCTCCCCTGGCAGCGGGAGTCATATGCCCGCTTTTGCCGGCTCCCCGCCACTGCCAGGGCCTCCTGAGCCAGTCCATGCACCATGTGGAGACGTTCTTTCAAACAAAACAAATAATCCAACCCCGGTTTGCCCTCCACCTCCAGTTCCGGTGGGGGGGGGGGGGGGCAAACATCAAATCCACCGGTGTGCGCAGCTTGCATCCAAACATCAGCGCTGCAGGAGTGCACCGGGTGGATTCCTGTGCTGCTGTCCGGTACGCCCACAGAACAAAGGGCAGATGCAGGTCCCAGTCTCGCTGTCGCTGGTCCACTAGGACAGCGAGCTGGGTGGTAAGGGTCCGTTGAACCATTCGACCAGGCCGCCGCTCTGTGGATGCAGCGGGGTGGTCCGGGTCTTCTGGGTGCCCAGCCGCCTGCAGACCTCCCCGAAGACCTCTGCCTCAAAGTTCCGTCCCTGATCGCTGTGCAGCTCCTCCGGTGCGCCAAACTGACAAAACATCTCATCCACCAGTTTTGATGCTGTGGTGGCGGCACTCTGATCAGGGCCTCTGGCCATTTGGTGAAGTAATCCATTGCAGCCAGCACATAGCGGTTCCCCCAGTCCGTGGTCAGGAAAGGGCCCAGAATGTCCACTCCTACCCGCTCCATTGGTGCTCCCACCCGGTACTGCTGCAAGGGGGTGTGTGATTGCTGAGTCGGCCCTTTCTGAGCCATGCAGGTATCACAGCGATGGACATGGAGCTCTACATCCTGGCGACATCCGGGCCAGTAGCACCGGGACCGAAGACGCTGCAGAGTCTTCGTCACCCCGAAGTGGCCAGCCCCCACCACCCTGTGGACCAGCTGGAGTACGTTGGGCCGGAGCCAGTGGAGAACCAACAGCTGTCAGACGTGACAGTGCCCAGCTGGAGTCTGCCACTGCCGATACACAACACCCTCGTGACAGCGGAGATTGGCCCACTGGGAGTGCAGGGCCTTGGTCTCTGTGTCCAGTGCAGTCACAGCCTCCCAGGCGGGCCACCCGCGTCCGGCCACTGCTGAACCCGCAAAATGACCGGCTCTCTGTCCTGCTCGCTCTGCAGCTGCTGCGCACCGAGGGCCTCTGTGACATCATCACTGGGGAGAGCTGACTGATTATCCGAGGAGGAGCTGTGCGCCGCTGTGTTATTCCTGATCACAGCGGTCCGGAGAGCAGCAGCCCGTGGGACGGCTTGGTCTCGATCCTCTGCCTGCTGGCAGTGCCGACAGTCCTCCGCAGCACAGGGATGCCGAGACAGCGCATCAGCGTTGGCATGGAGGCGGCCTGCCCGATGCAAAATCAGAAAATTATAATCCTGCAGTGCCTCCAGCCATCTCACCAACTGTCCATCCAGCTTTTTAAAGTTCAGCAGCCAGGTCAGGGAAACATGATCCGTCCCGAGCTGGAACCTCCCCCCGTACACATATGGGCGAAAATGGCGAAACCCCTGGATGAGAGCCAACAGCTCTCTGCGAGTAATGCAATAATTCCTTTCAGCTCTGCTGAGAGTGCGGCTGAAAAAAACAACTGCCTGCTCTCCGTGTTCTCCCTCCTGGGATAACATTGCCCCGATGCCCCGGTTGCTGGTGTCTGTGTCCACGATGAAAGGGCGGTTTGGGTCTGGATACTGCAGGATGGGGGCTCTGACGAGCGCTGAGCAAAGCCGGGAAAAAGCAGCAGCACAGCTCTCCACTGAAACGCACGGCCCTTCTGTGTCAGCTGATGCAGCGGGCTGGCGATGGTGGCGAAGTCTTTCACAAATCTCCTATAATAGGAGGCCAGTCCGAGAAAACTCCGTAGCTCTCCCACATCTCGCGGCACTGGCCAGTTTTTCACCGCTGCCACTTTCTCTGGATCGGTGACGACTCCCTCTGCGCTGACGACGTGGCCCAGGAAGGTGGTCTCCCACCAGAATAAGTGGCATTTCCACGGGTGTAGCTGCAGTCTGGCCTGTCGGATGGTGTCCAATACCTCCCGGAGGTTGGACAGGGTGCCATCAAAGTCAGCTGCGTGAACCAGCAAGTCATCCAGGTAAACAATGCAGCGGCTCCGGGGCACGTGAGCCAACACTCGCTCCATCAGATGTTCAAAGGTGGCCGGGGCGTTGCAGAGTCCAAACGGCATCACCTTGAACTGATACAGTCCCTGCCCGATGGAGAAGGCTGTTTTCTGGCGGGCCTCAGGTGACAGCTATACCTGCCAATAGCCGCTGCGTAGATCCAGTGAGCTGAACCAGCTGGAGCCGGTGATATAATCCAGTGCATCATCGATGCGGGGCAGGGGGTAGGAATCCTTGCGGGTGATGTCATTCAGGTGCCGGTAATCCACACAGAACCGCCACGAACCGTCCTTCTTCCTAACCAGCCTCACCGGCGCTGCCCAGGGGCTGCTGGAGGGCTCAATAACATCTGCCTCTAGCATTTCCCGTCTTTTTTTTTCTTCCGCCGCCCGCCTTGAAAAAGGCGGACGGCGGGGGCGGAGCCGGATAGGCCTGGTCTCACCGGTGTCGATCCCATGCTGCACCAAGCTGGTTCGGGTGCGCTCCTCATCCTTGGCAGCGAAGGCGTCAATGTAGCAGTCCAACAGCTCCCGCAGCTGGCGTCTCTGTCCCGATTCCAGTCCGCTGCAGCTCTGCTGGAACAATTCCTGGACCGCCTGCTGTGTTTCTGCTGACACATTGACCCGCTTTGCTGTGGTCCCCCCCCCCCCGCTGTCTTTATCGGTGATTGCTCTCCCTCTGCTTGTGCTGGTGGCGCCGTTGTGTTCAGTTCTTGCGGTGACCCGCCCCGTTTGGTCCATCCTGGCGGCCCCTCGATCACACAGGCCCCCGGGTTCCTCCTCTGGGCCCCGCTGCAGAGCATGATGGTCCAAGCCCCCAGCAGGAGGGACGATCTGGTGGTGCCAGTTTTTGTGCCCCATGCTGTGAGAAGATCGAGTCCAATAATGCAGCGGTCTTGAATGTCAGCCAGCCAGAACGGGTGGTTAGTGTTCTGTCCGGCCACCCCCACCACAAGAACTCACAGCCCTCCCAATCTGGCGCTCTCACTGGTGGCTGTGGTGATGCAGCACCCGGTGGGTTCCCACCCCTGTGGTTCTGCCTCGTCCGTACCTGGCAGCACCCCAGGTCGGACCAGGGAGATGGTAGAACTCGTGTCAATCAGGGCCCGGATCGGCGTGTTGTCCAGGTTGCACTGTAGGTACATCCCTGGCGAATTTCCAATTTGGCCCACACGTGGTGACAGTTCATCAGGGAAAATGTCTGTGGGAGGCGGCATGTCCCCGTCCATGCCACCTCGCTCTAGTTTAACTTTGGCGAGGGGCTGGTTTGTTGCGGGGGTGGGTGCCGGGCAGTACCGCGCGATGTGTCCTGGCTCCCCGCAGCAGAAACACCCTTCCTCACGCTGCCGTGGCCGTCTTCTCTTTGGCTGCGCCGCTGTGGTCTGGCACAGTTCCTCCTCCTCCTCCTCCTCCTCCTTCTCGCTCTCAGCCGTGGCCTGGAAGGCTCTCTGCCTCGGTGCCGACGCATCAGCTGCACAATCCATTAGCGGTTCCACCCGCTCCGCTTCTGCCACAGCCGTCTCCCAGCTGCTCACAGCGTGAATCAGGATGTGGCTGTGGAGCTGGGCCGGGCGGAGCCCCGGATGAAGTTCTGGAGGGCAAGCTTCTCCACTACCCCCGGCTCAAAATCCGGGTAGCCACATCGTGTCAGCAGCCGTATATCCGCTGTGTAGGCTCCCAGGCTCTCTCGGCTGCCTTGCTGGCGGTTGGCCAGCTGTTCCTGGGCGTGCTCAGCGTTGGCCGCTTCCCCAAACCGCCTCCGGAGCACTCCTTGTAGCGCTCCTTGTAGCGCTCCTTGTAGCGCTGGCCAGCTGCGACGTTCCTTGGGCCGGAGATCGGACAGTGTGTGGAGAGCCCTTCCCTCCAGGGCCAATGCGACCTGCACGGCGGTCTCTTCGGGTGGCCAGCCGTTTAACACAGCAGCCAGCTCGACCTGGGCCAGATAGTTGTCCAGCAGGGTTTTGCCGTTAAAGTGGGGAAGTTTGGCCCGCTGGTGGATTGGTGGGACCGTCGCCTCTTGGTCGATCGCCGCCCCTGGTCGCAGTGGAATCGCTGAAAAGGGCGGGAAATGGGCTGATCTGCTCTGCTTAGCCCGCCCTGCCTTGAGAAAGGCAGAAGGCAGGGTATGCTGGTCCCGTCGGGTCCGCTGCTCCATTCATCCCGACAAGCAACTCCGGGGGTCGGTGTACCAGCTCTGTCGTCCATTCCCAGCTGAGCGATGAACCGCTCCAGCTGCTGAATCTCTGCTCTGATTCTGGCTTCCATCAGCTCCATATCCCACTTCTGACACCAGTGTGACGTTGTGAGGGAGAGATGACTGTGACGAAACAGGCTTTATTTATACACACGAATAATAACACTCTTTGAATCCTCCGCGGTGCAAGCATGTCAGGAGAATCCCCGCCCCCTTAATACAGCCCAACGTTACAATAATAATAATAATAATAATAATAATAATAATAATGATAATAATACCACTGACATCCTTTCAAAAAGTCTCCCCAGCCGTAATTTAGACGTTGTATTTTGGGCTAAATCAGGTCCATCGGTCCAATCCTTAATTTGAGAAATTGGGTCTTGTTTTGTCCGTCTTATAAGGACAAAAACAGGCATTGAAAATAACATTGTGTTTAGCCCGTCTAATACAGCTCATGTCCCCCCCCCACACACACACCCTCAAAACATAGACATTGAAACTTGGGCTGTTTAGTCCATCTACAGACCATATTTAAACAGAAAACAGCTGTAGAAAACTGGGCTGTGCCTGACCATATTAACCAAAGAAAAAAATAGTCCCTTAACTGGACTGTTTAGTCCACAGCATTTGGCCCAAATTTATCCTCGAAATAGTTTTTAGCATTTAATGATGGTGGTGGGGGTCTGCTTTCAAAGGTCAAATACACTTTTCTAACCACTGGGGCTCTTTGTTAAAAGTGCTTTATAAAAATGCATATTTTTAATAACTTTTTAAAGTTTGACATTTTGTAGTATTCCAAGGTTGGTGCAAACTCTCTCTCCTCCCCCCCAAGGGTGCTTTCACACCTAAATTCATTTACTTTGGTCCTAATCAGTTGATAAGTTTGTTACTTTGTGTCATGGGGAGCACCTCTTCGTGGCACACAAACACAGAAATTGGACCCATGAGCAGACTTCCTTTTCCTTGGCATAATTTATCTAACAAAACTAAATTCCAAACATGAACGTGAACAAGACGTGACATAAACTTGGCTAAACATGATGGGAAACACAGTAGATCACCGTGCTGAGGGCAGTGCTCGGCGTCTCTAAATAGTGCAACAAATTACCAACATCTGTGAACAATCAGTAATCAACAACTCGATGCAGCTGTGTGCACTGAATAACAAGGCGTTCAACATAAAAACCCAGCCGAAAATCAAGACAGAAGTAAACATAACATTACAATGAGAATCTAAATCAAACATAACTGTGACCTTGAAAATAAAACCCAAACCAAACCAAAAACAGGATAACATTAATAAAGTATAAGCATAAACTTAAAGCGAGACATGGCCTGATTCAAATCCAGATAAAAAGCAAACATAGATAAACCAAACCTAACCAATTAAACTGAGGAGAGGAAAATACAAAAAATAACAGAAATTAACTTAAAGCCTGAGCGTGGTCCCCTGACCCTGCTCAGAACCTTGACAGAGCCCCAACTTTAAGGAGCGGATTCCAGACACCCCAAAACAATACCAACAAAAAAACAAAAAACACACCCCACAGAATCCAAAACAGAAACAAAACAGCTAGTTGGGCCAATCAGAGTCCCTGGCCCCAGACCAAAGAGCTTGGCGAGTTCGGAGGCTGAACAGAGTCCCTGGGCCACCAGGCCATTGAGTGTGATACGTCAGGTGGCCTCCCAGCATCCCAGAGCCACCAAACCCAAGAACATGATGCATTGGGTGGTCTCCCAGAGTCCCGGAGCCCACAAACCATAAAGCATATAGAATATGCATAAAGCATATAGAACATAGCCACAGTCTGCCCGTTTCTCTTTCAAGAAAACACAGAGATGCTAAGGGATGCTTTTATTTCTAGTTTAGATTATCATTACAGAATTCAGCAGCCTGTGTGCTGATGAAGACCAGAAAGAGAAAGCATATTACACCAGTCTTAGAATCGCTGCATTGGCTCCCTGTGAGTTATAGAATTGATTTTAAAGTTCTTTTATTAGTTTATAAAACTTAATGGTCTTGGTCCTTCTTAGTTATTTGATCTGCTTTTAACACACCGTCCCTCACAGACCCTGAAGTCCTTTGGTACTGGCCTTTTAATGATACCACACGTTAGGAAAAAAAACATGGTGAGGCATCGTTCGAGTTTTTCGGCCCACGTCTGGAGAACGGCCTGCCAGAGGGCCTCAGGGCTGCAGAAAGCACTGATATTTTTAAAAGGAGGCTCAAGACCCACCTTTTTAGTTTCGCTTTTAACTAATTTTATCATTCATGTTTATATACTTATTTGGCTATTTTATTTATATATACTTTTAGATTATTTCAAATCAGTTTTGCATTACAGTATACATGGGTACATTTATTATTCCTTTAACCATTTTATTTCTCTTTTTATTTACTTTTATTCATGATCTTACTCAACTTCTTTTTGTATTTTATTGTGTTGTGGAAGATGTGTTCAATGACGAGACATGAGTGTATTCCTCAGGTTCGGCTTTATTGCAGAACACAATCATCCAACATTCTCAAAAAGCAAGAAGAGGCAGAATCATGATACATCACATTCTTATACCTCCGGGGGATTAAGAACTCAAGTCACATGGTGCTTCTGCAAACATTCAATCACAATGCAAGTCTCTGAAGATTCACCATTGTCTCTTATTCTCTGGTGTTCCGGGAAACCCCCCAGGGCCTCCTTTCTGAGACAAGGGTCTGACTTCACACCTCCTCGACATCTCCTGTCGGCCCCCGTCGATCCAAACTTTTTGTTCCTCCAGACGTGAAGCCCCAATCCACATAAGCCATACGTTTGTGGGAGATATGAACCAGACATATGTGCCCCACTCTTGTGGGAAATATGAACCAAACATATGTGCCACATGACCCCCCCCCCCCCCAAACGTCTGCATGGGACAAACATACTCGTAAATGCATAACAGGAAAAACATTACCATATAACCAACAATCAATCCCCCAATCTCTTAAGTCTTAGCTTCCTGCCGAATCTGCTGTAGGCCGGCTTTGCTGCGTCTGCAGCGTCTCCTCGCACCTGGGGATTAGATTTGTTAGCACATCTCTGTGGGAGCTCTGGGGCATGCCTTCTCGGTGGCCTGCCCCGGCGGGGGGCTTTCGCCAACTGCACGCGCTCATCAGCCAGGACAAAAGCGGGCTTGAGTCTGTTTATGCAAATTAGCTCCCTTCTGCCCCCCAAATCTAGCAAGAAATGCTTCTCATTTTTTTCCAGCACCCTGAACGGTCCATCATAAGGCGGACACAGCCCTGGGCGTTGTGCATCATGTCTAACAAAAACAAACTCTGCGTTTTTCAAAGCCTCTGGCACAAAAACGCGTGGAACACTGTGATGCACTGGGCCAGGCAGCGTGTTTGATCCTGTGCCGCTCTGCAACAGCTGAATGGGAGGGGAATTTGGCGCAGGATTTTCCGGAAGAAATTCCCCCGGCAAACGGAGAGGTTGTGCGAACACTAACTCCGCTGGGGAGGCCTGCAAATCCTCCTTAGGTGCAGAACGCAACCCCAATAAAACCCATGGCAGTTTGTCTACCCAATTTGTATCCGTGAGCGATGCTCTGAGGGCTGCTTTCAATGACCTATGAAAGCGTTCACATAAACCGTTGGCCTGCGGGTTATACGCGGTAGTGCGGTGTACCTTCACCCCTAAGCTGCGGGCCATAGACGACCACAGTTCGGAAACAAATTGAGGGCCTCTGTCTGACGTTATATCTGACGGAACTCCAAAACGCGCGACCCAAGCTGTTAAAAACGCGCGCGCAACCTCTTCCGCCGTTGTTGACGCCAGAGGTACCGCTTCCGGCCAACGTGTGGTGCGGTCCACCATCGTCAAAAGGTGTGTGTGCCCTTGCGACGAGGGAAGCGGGCCCACCAGATCAACATACACGTGATCAAACCGCTTAGCCGGGATGTGAAAAGGCTCCAAAGGGGCCCTCGTGTGCTTGTGTATCTTAGCCCTCTGGCACGCTACACAAGCTGCTGCCCATTCCTTGACCTGTTTGCGCAACCCCGGCCAGACAAATTTCTCCCCCACCATCTTGACCGATGCGCGCACCCCTGGGTGCACCAGCGAATGGACCGAGTCAAAAACGCGGCGGCGCCACGCGGCTGGAACCACGGGACGAGGCCGATCCGTGGAGACATCGCATATTAAGGGGGGCATACCTATTTGCTGCACCCTGTGCTCCAGCCTTAACCCTGAGGTGGGTTTCGTGTTGGTCCTCGGACGTGCTGGCTACCAATATGTCATCTAAATAGACGAACACGAAAGGCAGGTCGCGTAAAACAGCATCCATCATGCGTTGGAAAGTTTGCGCGGCGCCCTTTAACCCAAACGGCATGCGCAAAAACTCAAAAAGGCCAAACGGAGTTATTACCGCGGTTTTGGGAATATCCTGCGCGCGCACGGGGACTTGATGGTAGCCGTGCACCAAGTCTATTTTAGAAAAAATGCGCGCCCCGCCAAATGAACTGAGAAATCCTGGATGTGTGGAATCGGGTAGCTGAGACGTTGTTCAACCTGCGGAAATCGCCACAAGGTCGCCACGAGCCATCAGCCTTTGGGACCACGTGCAACGGGGAAGCCCAGGGGCTGTTCGAGCGTCTAATTATGCCCAGTTTTTCCAGGTTGGCAAATTCCTCGCGCGCTATTGCCAGTTTAGCTGAGTCCAAGCGCCGGGCTTTTGCAAAAACGGGCGGCCCAGTGGTGGTGATAAAATGCTCCACCCCGTGTTTGGCCACTGTTGCCGAAAACTTTGGGACTGTGAGTGCTGGAAAGTGAGTGAGCAGAGCATGAAACGTACCACCCGCAGCTGTGACGTTGGCGTGTGCAGTCGGCGGAGCCACCCGAGCTGTGCAGGGAATAGAATGAAAAGAAAGTGCATTAACCAGACGTCTATTAGCAAGATCAACCAATAAACCATGTGAGCACAAAAAATCAGCCCCTAACATGTTAAAACTGACTGCTGCTACAATAAAGGTCCACTCGAATGAACGGCCCTGTAAGGACAGACGCATGGTCCTCTCACCGAAGGTCTTAATCGCTGAGCCATTCGCTGCTGATACTGACACCCAGGGAGCTTTAGACGGCATCAGCCGTTCCGTGTAGGTAGGCGTGATGAAATTCAGCTGGGAGCCCGTGTCCACAAGGAATTGTTTCCCCGAGTGTGCATCTGTCAGGTAAAGCAGCTTATTTTCTTCTCCGAGGGACGCAGCTGCTACCGGCCCCCGGTCTTGGCGTTTCCCTGACGCTTGAAGCGGCATGGTGGGAGACATCTGTGTGCCCTCTCCGCAAAACGGCGGTGGTAGAAACACAGGCTGTCTTCAGCTCCGCGTCGCCTGACGCCTGTCGCCGCCGTCGTCGGTTCGTCTGGCGCCGCCACCACTGGCTCCAAACCATCTCCGGGCGCCGTCCTCTGCTCAGCTGCCGCGTCGACGAGTCGCTGCGCCTCCTTGCCGAGCCCCTGGTAGTCCCGCTTGGCCAATCGGGGTGAGTCTGCCAGGGTCACTCTCACTGCTGGCGGCAGAGTCCGGAGGAAAATGTGGGCGAAAATAAATTCGCCATCCTCGGAGTCTTTCAGTCTCAGCATCTTCAGCATCAGGTCTGCCGGTCTGTCGTTCTCTGACTCCATCAACTCTAGGAGCCCCTCTGCTCGCTGTTGCACCGAGGGGGTGAAATGGCTGATCAGCGCCTCCTTCAATGCGCCGTACTTGTCGGTGTCCGGTGGGTGGTTAACCAGGTCTTCCACCCTCTGGACCGTGTGACTGTCCAGCATCGCCACCACATGGTAGAACCTCGTTTCATCCTTTGAGATTCTCCGGAGGTTGAACTGCCCCTCGACCGCGCTAAACCAGGAGCGCGGGCTGTGCTGCCAGAAATCGGGCAGCCGGAGCGTGGAGGCAGCCATCAGGCCGGCCTCTGATGAGCTCTGCTCGGGAGAGTTCTCTCTGCTCATCCTTTGTCATGGGTCACCAGTGTGGAAGATGTGTTCAATGATGAGACATGAGTGTATTCCTCAGGTTTGGCTTTATTGCAGAACACAATCATCCAACATTCTCAAAAGCAAGAAGCGGCAGAATCATGATACATCACACTCTTATACCTCCGGGGGATTAAGAACTCAAGTCACATGGTGCTTCTGCAAACATTCAATCACAATGCAAGTCTCTGAAGATTCACCATTGTCTCTTATTCTCTGGTGTTCCGGGAAACCGTCCAGGGCCTCCTCTCTGAGACAAGGGCCCAACTTCACACCTCCTCGCCATCTCCTGTCGGCCCCCGTCGATCCAATCTCCTGTTCCTCCAGACGTGAAGCCTCAATCCACATAAGCCATACATTTGTGGGAGATATGAACCAGACATATGTGCCACACTCTTGTGGGAAATATGAACCAAACATATGTGCCACACTATATAAATAAACTTGCTTGCTATACAGTGATGATAATAAGCCATCCATATCTCAGTGTTTGATCACTGCCTAATTTGTGGAATGCTGTTTCGAGATTAAACAAAAGGGGAACGGAAAACTAGAAATGGGATTTTAAGCTCATTAATTAAATTCCAAATTAATCAGTGATACTGTATTGTCCTGCTTTTGAACTCATTTCAACACATCATGCATATGGGTAAAATTTAGAGTGCTGTATTTTCCTCAGTGAGATATTTTAAAAAGTTTAGGCAGATGAAATGCATTTATTCTTTCATTCATCTACTTGATGTTTATTTCTTATGGATTCGTTTAGATACTCTTGTGCAGTTGTGGTATTTTGCCAGAGGATAGAAGATCTGAAAATGATCTGCAGGGAAAATAATCAATTTCTTTTAACATGGATACTTAAGAATAACCTTCAGAGTGACTTAGTAATCAAAAGTGGTAAAAATTGCCATTTAATTGAATTTTGTATCTATCAAAATCATTCATTCATTCATCTTCTTCCACTTAATCCTTTTCGAGTCACAGGGGGGCTGGAGCCTATCCCACCATCTTTGGGCGAGAGGCAGGGTACACCCTGGACAGATCGCCAGTCCATCGTAGGGCCAACACAGAGAGACAGACAACCATTCACTCTCACAGTCATGCCTAAGGACAATTTAGAATCCCCAGTTTGATGCCAATTAACCTAACTTGCATGTTTTTGGCATGTGGGAGGAAACCGGAGAAATCCCGGAGTAAACCCACGCAGACACGGGGAGAACATGCAAACTCTACACAGATCACTGTTGGTCGGGGGCTGAGATTGAACCCAGGATCCCCCGGCCAAGGGTGAGTCGCTGTGCTGCCGCAGTGCTAACCACTCCGCCACCGCGCTGCCTAATCATGACATTTTAAAAATACAGAACAGTTAAAGGTTAACTTGAATTTTGTGGGGATGACAAGAAATATTTAAAGGCATTTATATTTAAGGACCAGTGGTATAGAGATTTTGTTTGTAGTTGATAAATGTTCAGAGTTGCTAACATTTTGATGAGTAGGTTATGTCTACAAACCTGGTGATGAATAAGACGAAGAAAGTGGTAGTGTCAAACACAGCTTTATTGATGGTATTGAATGGCAGTACACGGCAAGCACCTAGAGTAGTCATCCGGCACAAGAGGAAGTGCCAATGGTGACCCACCTCACTATATAGGGCAGTGCGGTGACGCGACAGGAAGTCGACGTCACCACACTGCACTTCACATTAAATGTTCCAGCACATTCCTCCCCCCTTTACAAAGTCCAAAAAACCATACACACAATCAAACCCACCCCAATTTGGAACCCGAATTACACTCTAAAATAACGAAAACTAAGGTACTAAAATGGCCTAACACACTCACACAAAACAACCTAAAACAGGACCAGTGAGTAGACTACCATGCGACCCGCACGGCACGGTGGATTATTCTGCCACCGAATAAACTAAAATGTCCTTTATTAAAACTAAAACATCTGCTGTGCTTCTAAACTAAACATTTCAAACACATAATAACAATAGAACTATAAACAACATTGCTACAGCACAGTCACTTGGGTGGGAAAGGTGAAACTGGCATGGGGGGGCCTAGGGCAGCCCCTCAACAGACACATACCTGGAGGCAGCAGGCCCCCGGAGCGATGGCTGGATCTTCTGGATGATGGACCACAGATCCCACACGGCCATCACGACTCCTGTACAGCCTCGCCACCTGGAGCATCCTCCTGGACACACTGAAGCTGATTGGCACGCCTGGATGAGCAGTCAGACAACCGGAAGTACGTTGCACCCAACTTCACCACTATCCGCAGATGTGCTTGGTGTTTCGCTGACTACCGTTTGGCCCATTTTCTCCATGGTTGTTCATCACCCCGAATCCAAACCAAGTCCATAACCCTAAGTGGGGCCCTACTCGGCCTGGTGTGCTGCTCCTGAGCATGCGGTAACTCCATGCTCGTCGGTCTGGCCTCGTCCTCTTCTAAAAACATTGTAGCGGTCACGTCATAGCTGCCACCATCATAGCTGCCACCGTCGTAGCTGCCACTGTCATAGCTGCAGACCCCCCATCCCCCTGCAGCCAAGCTCCGGAGGCATCTGGGGCTAGCATGGTGTCACTCGCCGATGCAGGTGCCCTGCCGCCATGCTCGGTACCCCCCTCTACCGTGTCCTGAGTGCTGGCACTGAGACTTTCCTGCACCGAACCTGAGGGAGGCTGGTCTTGCTTGAATGCTAGAGTGTCCGGTAGCTCTTCGTCCTATACCAGGTCCTCTTCGACAGCCATAACCCAACCACTCATTCACAGCACTGTCTTTAATGGCGAAACCCAGTCAGTAGAACAGGTCACAGCCCGTGATGTTATCGCTGCACGCCGCCACTTGGAAAGTGAAGTCAACCATCTTCACAGACTTGTAACGAACTGTTAACTCCAAAGTCTCAACCATGCAGAGCCTGCTACCTCCATAGCCATACAATGGCACCGGGTAACCTATAATCCTGTAGTGGGGGAAGAACTTCTTCACCGTGGTCCAGTTCAACATTGACTACACTGCCGTCGTGTCGAGCAACAGTGGCACCTTTACGCTGTCCAACTCCACTGAGCAATACGTGTACTAGTTTGTGCTGGGGCTCACCGTATGGATGGTTGTTGGGGGAAGGCGGAGTGATTTCTTCCATGGGCTCTCCGGCTCAGATAAGTGGCACACTCTGGCATAATGGTTCAAGCGTTCACATCTGCCACAATGCTTTCCTCTTGCCGGGCATTCCTTTGCCTTATGTTTGTGCGTTGCGGACCCACAACCCTTACATAGGGGTCTTCCCGGGGCAGACCTTTGGCTGGCAGCATTGGTTTCCATAGCATCGTCATCCAAGCTGTCCTCGCTATCCGAGTCTGCAACATTTGCTGTGGCAGGCGACTCCGGCGGCCTCTGTGACTGGCGCCAGTTTAGCTCCATAGTTAGCTTGTCTGTGGCCTCCAACTGGAGAGCTAACTCGGCAGCTCCGGATAATGTTAAGTCATTTGGCAGCATTAATAGCCTAGCTCGCAATGCAGCGTTGCACATGTGCTCTGCTAGTTGGTCACGCACCATTTCATCTTCCAGCTGTCCAAAGCGGCACTCACTAGCTAGCTGCCTTAAGTCAGTGACAAATTGGTGGATGGGCTCACTTACACATTGTACATTTCCAACTGTTCAATGTTTCAGTACTTTCTGCATAACTTGCTGTTCTCTAACAAGGTGCTTAACGGCAAAATTCACAACAGGTGTTTGATCCATGAATTGACCAATAAATTTTCTGGTTCAATCAGAATTGGTATTTAAACAGTCCTCATCCTTCTGTTCACATTTTGACATCATGAGACCAAGACAACACCTAACAATTAATCAACAGCAGTGTTGGGAGTAACACATTACTGTAATGCCACTACTTTTGCAGTAACGTGCTGTGTAACAAAATTACTGTTTAAAAATTCAGTAATGCATCACAGTTACTGAAATTTGATCAGATGCGTTACTTGCATTACTCGTTTTATTAATATGGATACTGACCCTATGTAACTCACGCAGCTGTTATATCTGAATAATGGAGAACAGAGAGCTTTCTCCGCTGAACACTGAACTCCCTTTATTGAACTTCACATTCCAAAATATATCCCAGCCATAGTCCCCCTGACG
This sequence comes from Pholidichthys leucotaenia, assembly GCA_020510985.1. Classification (NCBI taxonomy): domain Eukaryota; kingdom Metazoa; phylum Chordata; class Actinopteri; order Cichliformes; family Pholidichthyidae; genus Pholidichthys; species Pholidichthys leucotaenia. The sequence continues at coordinate 34,303,736 of CM035845.1, read as the reverse complement.
TCACTTACCCCTCCCCAATCCCGGCTGAGCTACGGCAAGCCCTGAAGTACAGTTCCCATATGTAGCCCCCCCCCCCCCCGCCGCACAAAGTTCCAGACCACACCCTGTTTCAATAAACCAATCAACGTGCAACTTAACACATAAGCATCACAAAGAATTTTTTTTGAACATATGTACATGTATAACTATAAACAGGTGAATTCTACGGGTGTTTGGGTAGACTGCCAGAACCCCCTGCCTAGTTGGAGCGGATTATTCTGCCGCTAGTCCCAGCTGGCGTCAAACATAACAGTCTTGTAACAAAGTCCTCCAGGAACCCAGGCTTCGGACGAATTCTAGTCGGCCGTCCCCTAGGAGAGGACCCTGCACCTGGCACCGTCGGCCTAGCCTGTGGGCCCTCATTAGTCAAGGCCCCCCAGTCCTAGCTCTCACTGAAATGTCCAGCTACAGCATCAGCCCTCTGCTCCGGTGGCAACCTCCTCAGTCTGCTGGCGTGCCACCGAGACCCGTCCTCAAGCTTGAACATGTCTGGGCCCCGTCGTTTCGCGATCTGCTGTGGCCCTGTCCACAGTGGTAGCAGCTTGTGGTGGTGGACAAGGTGTTTAATCCACACCCGGTCCATTTCCCGCAGTCCGTGGTCCCTCGCCCTGTGCTTCCTGTTGAATCTCTGTTTCATTTTGCGTTGCCGTCTGGTGACCCGGTTCCACACTGTTTCCTTGTCATCCTGGGAACCTGTCGTTTGAGGTCTCAGCCGGTTGACTATCCCACTTTTTCCTTTGCTACCCTCTTCCTTTGAATTCTCTCCAGTACCTCCTCATTTCACCACCAAGTCTCCTTGTCTTCCTTCCTCTGTCCAGAAGATACACTACATACCTTTCATACCTCAGTACTTTTGCTGTACTTTCCCAGTCATCTGGTAATTTTTCCCTATCACCTAGAGCCTCTATAAACTCCTTGAACTCTGTGCAACCTTCTTCCTTCTGTAACTTCCCCAACTTAATCTTTGGCTATGCCTTCACTGTCTTCATGTTCTTGCTTTCCAAAGTCATCCTACAGACTACCATCTGATGCTGTCTACCTACACTCTCCCCTGCCATCACCTTGCAGTCTCTTATCTCCTTCAGATTTCTCTTTCTGCATAAGAGGTAGTCCACCCATGTGCACCTTCCTCCACTCTTGTAAGTCACCCTATGTTCCTCTCTCTTCTTGAAGTATGTGTTCACCACAGCCATTTCCATCCTTTTAACATAATCCACAACCATCTGTAGTTCTACATTTCTCTCCTTACACTTCTCTCCTACCCAAGACCTCCTCTTCACTTCTGTTCCCTTCACCTACATGTCCTTTAAAGTCTGCTGAAACTACCTCTCTCTCCCCCTTGGGAACACTCTCTATCACTTCATTCAACTTACTCCAGAATTCCTTTTTCTCTTCTACTTCTTATAATGGCAAATTATTATTTTCAGTACATATAAATACATGTATATATCTTTGCTGCTTTATTGGTTATTGTTTTCTACTATAAAAGATGCCACAGACCATTAATCATTTTATGAAAGAATTGAAATTGATAGATATATGGAGAGAAATGAAACAACAAGTTAAAGCCTACTCTTGTTATTCCAATACCTACAAGACATTCTCACGTATAGATTATTTTTTGATCTCCACAGAATTAAGGTCCAAGATTCAAAACTGTTTTTATGATAACATCGTGATCTCTGATCATGCACCCTGCTGTCTAATATATGTAGATAAGAAATTGACAAAGGAACCAGGTAGATGGCAATTTCAGCATAAATGGCTTCAGGATGAGGAATTTGTTAAATACATAGAAAAACAGATAGATGAGTTCTTTGATATCAATACTACACAAACATCAGCATGTGTAAAGTGGGAGGCTTTCAAAGCTTTTATTAGGGGACATATTATTAGTTATACAGGTTCAAAATCTAAGAAGACTCGAGAGGAGAGAGTCCAATTGGAACATAAAATAAAAATTCTTCAAGAAAGAGTATATGCAGGAAGAGATCCAAGGTTGGAGAACGAATTACTGATTTTGAGAGCTGAATATGACAAAAAATCAGCGAATAGAGCTGCCTCGAGTCTTCTAAGATTGAAACAATCTTTTTATGAACAAGGTGAAAAATCAGGAAAGTTATTGGCATGGCAGATTAAACAATTAGAATCTAAAACACCAATTACCAGTATTATAAGTAACGGACAGGTAGTTATAGATCCTTTAGAAATTAATAGAGCCTTTAGAGATTACTATGAAAAATTATATGATACCAAAAATGAATCTGACTTAACAAAACTACATGGGTTTTTGAACGAACTATTTATACCGTGTATTCCAAATGAAAATAGGGAGATACTGGAGTCTAAAATTAGTCAAGAAGAAGTTGGACTAGCCATTGATAATATGAAATCAGGAAAAAGTGCAGGACCAGATGGTCTTCCAGTTGACCTTTATAAAAAATTTAAGAATAAATTAACAAAACCTTTTTTGGAAATGGTTTTAGAAGCATTTCAAAATAGTAATTTACCATCATATATGAATAATGCCTTAATTATACTGTTGCCAAAACCAGGTAAGCCCTCTAATAAATGTGAAAATATGAGACCAATAAGCCTATTAAATGCCGACCTTAAGATAATCTGTAAAATTTTAGCAAGACGAATACAAGAAATTTTACCAAATATTATTAATTGAGATCAGAATGGCTTTATAAAGGGTAGACAAGGCTTCCATAATGTAAGAAGACTATTTAATATTATTTATTCTAATAAAGAAGCACCGGATACAGCTCTCTTATCACTGGATGCCGAAAAAGCCTTTGATAGAGTTGAATGGCCCTTTCTTTTTGAAGTCTTACAAAGGTTTGGACTTGGAAATAATTTCATAAAATGGGTTCAGATAATATATAATAATGCTACTGCAGAAATCCTAACAAATAACAATATTTCAAAATCAATAAAAATCAATAGAGGATGTCGACAAGGCTGTCCACTTTCACCTTTACTGTTTACTATGGCAATTGAACCTTTAGCGATGGCGATACGTCTACAGTCACAAATATATGGAATTAAAGTTGGACCAACAGAACATAAAATCTCCCTGTATGCTGATGACATAATTTTGTTTATGTCGAATCTTAAAAAATCAATTCCGACCTTGTTGAATTTAATAAAGAATTTTGGGGAAATATCAGGATATAAAATAAATAAAACTAAATCTTCAATATTAATGCTAAATGAGACCCAGAGAAATTACCCAGCCCCTGAGGTAAATCAATTCAATGTTGTAAATCAGTTTAAATATTTAGGAATCCAAATTGTGCCTAAGCTAGAATCAGTCGCCAGTGTCAATTATGAAGCCTTAATGTCAGATATCAATGAGTTAACTCAGAGATGGATGTCACTACCAATGTCGATGATCGGGAGAATTAATATACTTAAAAGTAATATCTTACCTAAAATACTTTATTTATTTCAATACATTCCCTTACCACCACCTTTAGATTTATTCTCAAGAATTAAAAAAAAGTTAGTGGAATTTATATGGAACAACAGGAGGGCTAGATTACGTCTGTCTTTATTATATTTACCATTTGATCGTGGAGGTCTGAAATGTCCAAATTTTATGTTGTACTATTGGTCGGCACAACTGAGGTCTATGACATATTATTTTTCATCAAATGATCTCCCTCACTGGACTGAAATGGAATCATACAATTTACCTTTACCTCTTCCCATATTCATATATTCAGATTCGGCAAAAAAATTACAAAAACAAGTTAAAAATCCATTTGTAAAGCATATGATCAAAATATGGTGTGAAGCTAAAAACTATTTAAAAGAACCACAGTTATTGTCACAATTTAGCCCAATATGGGGTAATCAATATTTTAAACCAGGGAGAGCAGACGCTGTATTTAAAGTATGGAATTTAAAAGGGATACAAAAGATTCAGGATTTATATTTGCCATGTGCAGAAAACATAATGTCTTTTGAAGAGCTGAGGATCAAATTTAATCTTAATAGAACACATTTTTTTAAATATCTTCAACTTAGAAACTTTATTCGATCAAATCAAAATAAAGCTCTCACTCGACCTATTTATTCATCCTTGGAAAAAATGTTGATGAAAGATAGTAAAAGAAAGGGTATTATTTCAGAGTTTTATAACTCATTGACACTATTTTCAAGTGAAAATTCACTGAAAAGATTAAACTACTGGAAAGAAGATCTGCAAACTGAAATTTCAGAGGAACAATGGGAATTGGCTTGTACAGAAGCTCAAACCAAATCAATAAATGCACGCCTTAAATTGATACATTTCAAATGGTTAATGCGGATGTATGTTACACCGGAGGAGTTAAATAGATATAACAAAAATATACCAGATACATGCACAAAGTGCATGGAAAGTAAAGGAACTCTATTTCATTGTGTATGGGAATGTAGATTAATAAGAATGTTTTGGGAAGAGATGAGGGTAACAATTGAAAAAATAATCTCAAAACAAATCATATTGAATCCTAAACTGTTTTTGTTGGGTCTGTACCCAGAAAAGCATAATTTTAATAAAAGTGAAAGAACATTCATAGACCTCAGTTTGCTTAATGCCAAAAAATGTATTGCACTATTATGGAAAAAGACTCATAGACCAGATGTGACTCAGTGGTTAAGACAGATGTTAACAAACCTTCCATTAGAAAGAATAACATATATACTGAAATCAAAGGAAATTGTGTTTGAGAATATATGGAGACCTTTTATTGATTATGTAAAAAATTTAAACATAACTCTTGAAGAAGAAGGTGAATGATGTGTGTGGACCTTGTAAATTCCAAACTGGTGAACATAATATGTATACTTATGTAATGGATTGTCTAGACTAAACAGAGGAGCATTGTTGAAGACTTGATTTTGTTGGTGGTTGTTGGTGTTTTTAGTGCATTTTTTTTTTTTGTAGTACTTTAGTGTTAGTGTTTGATTGTTTGTATCATGTTTGTTAAAAAAAAAAAAAGGTTCAATAAAGATATTGTGGAAAAAAAATAACAAAAGATGCCACAGAGTTTTCTTGGGCCAAAAATATCTACCTACCCTTGTAAAAACAAAAAGATGTTTTTTCTTATTGAAAACAATACACTTACAGTTTTTCATATTTCCAAACTTCTGCACAATAACTTGTACCATTAAAATAAAAACAAACAAACAAACAAACAAACAAACAAACAAAACAATCTTTAAGTGGAAATTTAAAAAAAACAAACAATAGGCTAATGTGGTTGTGATGCTCACCCTGTCATAATGGTATTTGGTGCAGAAGAGCTCGGAATAACGAGGCGATGTGATTTATAAACCAAAGTTTATTATCAGCTCCTCTAACAAGTCTCATCTAGGTGCAGCAGCAGAAGAAGTGAGAGAACGAACACCTTCGGCTCTATGAACTTATACTCGCACATAACAAAAGACATGCATATCAAAAGCTGACATCCCTCATTATCTTAATCCCCTCTTTTGTCTCCGTACCCCTCCACCTGGCCCTGGGAGGTCAGGGCGACCTATCTGGTCTCCACCGCAGCGTCTCGGATGCTCTTTGATCTTCACTGGTGGTTGAGACCTTTGTCCTGTTCTGAGGTGTGAAGTCGCTTTACATATGCAATCACCAAACATTCTCACATGCTTATACATATGTAGGTTATGGGATATATGATTAATATAGACCACAGCCCCCCCCCCAAACGACTAAGAAAAGGACAATAGAAAAATTCACAGTTTAAGATAATTATTATGACATACTAACTGCTACACCTCTTGACACAGAAGAAACTTTCCAGCAGCCATGCTCCTAAGAGAGTTCAGTGGTAATCATAACAGCATAGTAATATCACAAGTCAGTCCTAAACTGTCACAGCACAATTAGTGAACAACTGTTGAGTAGTTTGCATCAGTCCCTGTGCTGTCTGGGTTTTAATCTTCTCCCGAATCTGCTGTGGGTCCGCTTGGGTGTCCTGGTGGGACCTTCCTGTAAGGAATCTGCAGCTTGGGGAGGAGAGTGATTATTTGTTCCCTGCAGGGGGGCTGAGTCTTTTCTCTTGGGGGGTCTACCCCGCCGAGGTGCTCTCGCCAACCGTGCAGGTTCGTCTCTCAACAAGAAGGCAGGTTTAAGTCTGTCAATGCTGACTGTTTCTTTTCTATCCCCAAAATCGAGCACAAAATGTTTATCACCAGGTTCCAGCACTCTGAATGGTCCATCGTATGGTGGGCGGAAGGTTGGTTTTAAAGCTTCATGCTTAACAAAAACGAATTCAGCGTTTTTTAAAGCTTGGGGGACAAAAACCCGTGGAAAAGAGTGATGTGCCGGTCCGGGGAGAGAGTCCAGTCCATTGCTGCCTAAAAACCTCGGGGCTGGAAGATGCCCTGGCTCTGGGTTCTCTGGTAAAAATTCACCTGGGAGCCTGAGAGGTTGTGCAAAAACTAATTCTGCTGGGGAGGCGTCTAGGTCCTCTTTAGGCGCAGCACGCAACCCCAATAAAACCCAGGGAAGTTTATTTACCCAATTTGTATCCGTTAGTGAGGCTCTGAGGGCGGCCTTTAAAGATCTGTGAAAACGCTCGCATAACCCATTAGCCTGAGGGTGATAAGCGGTGGTGCAGTGAATTGTCGCCCCTAAGCTGCTGGCCATGGCTGACCAAAGCTCCGAAACAAATTGAGGCCCCCTATCGGACGTGATGTCCGATGGGACGCCGAAACGTGCCACCCAGTTTGTCAAAAAAACGCGAGCGACTTCCTCCGCTGTGGTTGACGCCAGAGGGACTGCCTCCGGCCAGCGCGTGGTGTGGTCTATCATTGTTAACAGATGCGTGAAACCTTGGGAGGAAGGTAGTGGCCCCACGAGGTCGACATGAACGTGGTCGAACCTTCTAGCAGGGATTCGAAAAGGCTCTAGAGGGGCTTTTGTGTGTTTGTGTACTTTGGCGCGCTGACAAGAAATGCAAGTCTTTGCCCATTCTTTTATGTTTTTGCGCAGGCCAGGCCACACAAATTTTTCGGCGACCATTTTAACCGAAGCGCGCACACCTGGGTGCGCAAGGGAGTGAATCGAGTCGAAAATACGGCGGCGCCATGCAGCTGGGACTAACGGGCGAGGTCGGCCGGTTGAGATGTCGCATATTAGGGGGGGCACACCGTCGCGTAAACCCCTTTCCTCCAGCCTTAACCCTGTTGGTCCAGACAGGAGTGCGTGCACGTCCGCGTCACTACTTTGCTCCTCCGCCATGGCTGCATAATCTATCCCTGCGTGGATTGGGGCTGCGTATGTGTCCGCGTTGGCGAAGAGTTCTGCGGCTGAGGTAGTATAATCTGTCTCTTCGTGCTCTGGCGATGTCACAGCGCGAGAGAGGCAGTCTGCTACCACGTTAAGTTTGCCTGCCACATGTCGAATGTCTGTGGTGAACTTTGAAATCACAGCTAGCTGTCTTTGTTGCCTGCCTGACCACGGTTCAGAAATTTTAGCCATCACAAAGGTGAGCGGTTTGTGGTCTACAAAAGCCGTGAAACGCCGCCCTTCCACCCAGAACTGGAAGTGGCGGATGGATAAATGAAGCGCTAGCAGCTCCCTGTCAAAAGTGCTGTATTTACGCTCAGTTTGGTTTAGCGATTTGCTGAAAAATGCCAAAGGTTGCCAGATCCCGCTGACGTGTTGTTCTACAACCGCCCCTATGGCAAGGTCTGAAGCGTCTGTGGTTAGTGCAATGCGGGCCGAGGGATCAGGGTGAACCAACAATGTGGCATTAGCTAGGGCACTTTTTACTTCCGCGAAGGCGCGTTCGCGCTCCGGGGTCCATTCGACCGCGTTGGAAGGTTTTTGTTTTCTGAGCGCGTCGTATAGGGGTTGCATGAGCTGAGCTGCGCAGGGGAGGAAACGGTTGTAAAAATTAACCATTCCCAAAAATTCTTGCAGCGATTTGACCGTTTGTGGCCGTGGGAAACTTTTTACTGCGTGAACTTTGTCTGGCAGTGGGACTGCCCCCTTCGGAGAAACTCTGTGTCCTAAAAAATCAATTTGTGACACGCCGAATTTGCATTTGGCTGGATTGATTATTAACCCGTGCTCTTCTAGTCTCTGAAAAACCATAGTGAGATGCTGTTCGTGTTCTTCCTCAGACGAGCTGGCTACCAGCATATCGTCGAGGTAGACGAACACGAAGGGGAGGTTGCGTAATACCACGTCCATCATCCACTGAAAGGTTTGAGCGGCGCCTTTGAGGCCGAAAGGCATCCGCAAAAATTCAAAAAGACCGAAGGGGGTTATTACAGCTGTTTTAGGAATGTCCTCTGCTCGAACTGGGACTTGATGATAGCCACGGATCAGGTCTATTTTTGAAAAAATGCGCGCACCCGCCAGATGTAGTGAAAAATCTTGAATGTGAGGAATTGGGTAGCGGTCATGCGCTGTCGCATTGTTTAATCTGCGGTAATCGCCGCACGGTCTCCAAGAACCGTCGGGTTTCGGGACCATGTGAAGTGGTGACGCCCAGGGGCTTTTCGAGCGCCTAATAATGCCTAATTTTTCAAGGGTGGTAAACTCGTCCTGAGCTATGGCGAGCTTGGTCGCGTCTAAGCGCCGAGCTTTGGCGAATACGGGTGGGCCCGTTGTGGGAATAAAGTGTTCGACCCCGTGTTTAGCTACTGTGGCTGAGAATTTGGGAATTGTGAGTGCTGGAAATTGGGTGAGGAGTTGATCAAACTTACCTCCTGCTGTGGTGACGCTGGCCTGCACGGGTGGTGGAGAAACTCGAGCTGAGCAGGGAATAGAAGCAAAGGACAGTGCATTAACCAAGCGTCTGTTCGCTAGATCAACTAATAACCCATGTGCACACAAAAAGTCTGCGCCCAACAAGTTAAAACTCACCGCCGCTACAACAAATGTCCATCTGTAGTTGCGGCCGTGGATGCAGAGGGGCAGGCTCTTTTTGCCAAAAGTGTCGATGATGGAGCCGTTGGCTGCCACCGCTCCATTGCCCCGGGGGCCCATGGCCCGGTCTGCTTGGGAGGGCATGACAAAACTTAGTTGAGCTCCCGTGTCGATAAGGAACTGCTTGCCGTTGTGTCCGTCTGTCACATATAAAAGCTTGCTTTTTTCGCCGAGAACCGCCGCTGTTAACGGTTCTCGGCCTTGGCATTTCCCGAACGTGAATTTGCAGGGGGGAATGCATTTGTAAGCCTTCTCGGCGAAGCGGTGGTGGTAATAACAAACGTCGCTCCGTCTGTTACATCTTGGCCGTGCCGCTGTCACCGCGGGCTGATTCTGCTCGGTGGTTTGTGGCTCCCTGTGGCTCCGGACATCAGCGTTGAGGTCTGCGGATGCTGCTGTGGGTGTCTGTTCCCTGCAGGCGTTGACGAGCCGTTGAGCTTCGTGAGCCAGCGTGCGGAAGTCCTGCTGGGTGCTGCATCGCATGTTGGCAAGCGTCTCTCTCATGTGTGGCGGCAGCGTACTGAGGAATATGAATTGGAAAAGGAAGTTGTCATTGTCCTGTTCTTTAAGTTGCAGCAAGTCCTCCATGAGGGCCTTGGGTCTGCATCCTCTGTGGCCGTAGACCGCCAGGATCTTCTCGGCTCTCTCCTCGGCTGAGGGGACGAAATTTGCCACGATGGTCACTTTCAATTCTTTACATTTGTCCTGGGCCAGCGGCCGCTGGATTATGCTCCACGCACATCTCGAAGTGGCGGCGTCGTGTTTGGCGACGATGTGATAGAACTTTGTATCGTCAGCCGTGATGCCCGCAAGTGCAAACTGGGCTTCAGCTTGCTGAAACCACAAGGCAGGGTCTTCCTGCCAGAAGTCCGGCAGCTTGACGGTGACGGCGTTTGTGTGGACCGTCACTGATGTGTCCGCAGGGTGAGAGTGCCTTCCTTCAGCTCTCTCAGCGGCGCTGGTGCTCGGTTGAGCCCTCTCTATCACTTCTGCCGTGGGGGAACGTCGTCCATCTGTTCCCCTGTCTGCATGGGCGCCGGCGTCTGCCTGGGTCGCCACAGATGAGTCGATCGCGGGGGAACGCCTCTGGTCCATCCTCGCGTCAGGGTCACCAGTGTAGAAGAGCTCGGAATAACAAGACGATGTGATTTATAAACCAAAGTTTATTATCAGCTCCTCTAACAAGTCTCATCTAGGTGCAGCAGCAGAAGAAGTGAGAGAACGAACACCTTCGGCTCTACGAACTTATACTCGCACATAACAAAAGACATGCATATCAAAAGCTGACATCCCTCATTATCTTAATCCCCTCTTTTGTCTTCGTACCTCTCCACCTGGCCCTGGGAGGTCAGGGCGACCTATCTGGTCTCCACCGCAGCGTCTCGGATGCTCTTTGATCTTCACTGGTGGTTGAGACCTTTGTCCTGTTCTGAGGTGTGAAGTCGCTTTACATATGCAATCACCAAACATTCTCACATGCTTATACATATGTAGGTTATGGGATATATGATTAATATAGACCACATTTGGCTGTATTCAAATTTTGGGCAAATTAAAGGTGAAAAAAAAATTAAAAATTATTTTCTTGGCCTTATTTTTTTAACATTACAAGAACTTGGCATTTTACCAGGGGTGTATAGGTCACATTTATGTGGAAACATCAAATTTAATGGATGCATAAACCAGCATTTTTGCATAAGCACTTCCCTTTTCCCCATCAGTGTCAATGCAGATGCTTGTTTAATGAACACTAATAATCACATAAAACATTCCCATTCATATCATGCTATAAAGAAAACATACACCCCCCTCAACTAAACAGTAACTTAAGAGAATTTATTGAAATTAATTCTGTTCTTTAATTCACATATTTAAACTTGTTTCTAAGACTGCCTTCTATCATTTGTTTAATATTGCCAAGACTAGGAGCATCTTGTGTCAGGGTGATGCTGAGGAACTAATCCACGCTTTTGTTAGTTCTGGATTAGATTATTGTAACTCTTCATTATCAGTCTGTCCTAAAACATCTCTAAAAAGTCTTCAGTTGATCCAAAATGCTGCAGCAAGAGTTTTAACAGGTAAAAAGAGAGATCACACCTCTCTGGTTCTGGCCTCCCTTCACTGGCTTCAGATAGAATTTAGAATTACATATCTCACGAAAGTGAGTACACCCCTCACATTTTTGTGAGGGATTATATCTTTTCATGGAACAACACTGAAGATATGACACTTTGATACAATGTAGTCAGTGTACAGCTTGAATAACAGTGTAAATTTGCTGTCCCCTCAAAATAACTCAACACACAGCCATTAATGTCTAAACCACTGGCAACAAAAGTGAGTACACCTGAGACCTTGTAACACTAATGAGTCAAATGACATCGGGGAGGGAAAATGACTAATTGGGCACAATTTGGACATTTTCACTTAGGGGTGTACTCACTTTTGTGAGATACCGTAAGTTCAAAATCCTTCTCCTCACTTACAAAGCTCTAAATAATCAGGCCCATTGTTATTTAAAAGATCTGGTCCCTTATCATCCTAACAGAGCACTACACTCCCAAAATGCAGGATTACTTTTAATACCTAGAATCTCTAAAAGTACAAAGGGAGGCAGAGCTTTCAGTTATCAGGCTCCTCTCCTTTGGAAGCAGCTACCAATCTGGATTCAGGAGACAGACTTGATCTGTTTTTAAGAATAACTATAGGCTATACTATAGGCTAACTATAGGCTTTGACAAAGCTTATAGTTAGGGTGGGATCAGGTGACCCTGAACCCTGTCTTAGTTATGCTGCTAATAGGTTTTAGACAGCCGTGGGCCCTCCAACGATGCACTGGGCTTCACTCCTTTCTTCACTCTCAATGAAATATTTTTGCTGGTCATTAACATCTGTTTGCTCTCTCCCTTAGATTGAGTCCCCGTCATACTGTTGCTCTCTACGTCTGTTCTTTTCTTCTTCTCTATCCCCTCACCCCCCAGCCAGTCGCAGCAGATGACTGCCCCTCCCTGAGCCTGGTTCTGCTGGAGGCTTCTTCCTGCTAAAAGGGAATTTTCCTCTTCACTGTCATCAAGTGCTTGCTCACAGGGGATCACTTGATTGCTGGGGTCTTTCTGCAATTGTGGAATTTTCCCCTACACGTTCTCTGTCCCACCTGGAGAAGCCCGGGAATATGGTGAGGATCATGTTCTTTGACTTCTCCAGTGCTTTCAACACCATCCAACCGATGATCCTGAAGGACAAGCTGCTGCGCGCAGGGGTGGACCAGCACCTGTCATCATGGATCCTGGACTACCTCACGAACCGGCCTCAGTTTGTGAGAACCCGGGACTGTGTGTCCGACACGATCATCAGTAGCACGGGGGCCCCCCAGGGAACGGTGCTGGCTCCCTTCCTGTTCACTCTTTATACTGCGGACTTCTCACACAACACAACACACTGCCATCTACAGAAGTTCTCTGATGACTCTGCGATCGTTGGCCTCATCTCCAATGGAGATGAAGCTGAGTACAGAGGGCTTATCCAGGACTTCGTGGACTGGTGCCATCGGAACTGCCTCCAGATCAACGCGAGGAAAACTAAGGAGCTGGTGGTGGACTGCCGCAGGCATGGGCAGCCCCTCACAGTACCAGTAAATATACAGGGAACAGACATCGAGATGGTGACATCCTATAAGTACCTGGGTATTCATCTGAACAATAAACTAGACTGGTCACACAATACTGATGCACTCTACAAGAAGGGACAGCGCAGGCTGTTCCTGCTGAGGAGACTCAGGTCTTTTGGTGTACAAGGGGCGCTGCTGAAGTCATTCTATGACACGGTGGTGGCATCAGCCATCACTTTTGGAGTGGTCTGCTGGGGCAGTGGCATTACTGCAGCCGATAGGAAGAGACTGAACAAACTGATTAAGAAAGCTAGCTCTGTCCTGGGGCAGCGCCTTGATCCGATGGAGGAGATAGGAGAGAGAAGGACGGCGGCTAAACTGTCATCTCTGCTGGAGTCCGAGTTCCACCCTATGCAGGACATACTGAATGCACTGAGGAGCTCATTTAGCAGCAGACTACATCATCCCAGGTGCACAACCGAGAGGTTTCGTAGGTCCTTCCTACCAACGGCTGTCAGACTGTACAACCTAAGCAGGGCTGCTCGCAGAGATAGCAAAAAGACGTAACAAACTAATAGTTTTTTGAATGCAAAAGATGCAATAGACTTACACAATGGTCCCCTCCGGCATACAACTAGGAACATACCGGTCGCTATGGAGGGTGAGAATATGTATGGGCACATAATCATACCATGTAGGATAACTAAGTAGACGGTTATGCTGTTTCATTCCATCTAGCAACAATGCTCTGCACTGTGTGTGTTTATATATTTGCATATTTATTCCATCTAGCTACAATGCTCAGCACTGGGTGTGTTTATATATTTATATATCTACATATTATTCCATCTAGCTACATTGCTCCGCACTGTGTGTGTTTATATACTTGCATATTTATTCCACCTAGCTGCAATGCTCCGTACTGTGGGTGTTTATATATTTACATATTTATTCCATCTAGCTACAATGCTCTGCACTGTGTGTTCATATATTCATATATTTATTCCATCCAGCTACAATGCTCTGCACTGTGTGTCTGTGTGTGTGTGTATATATATATATTTTATAGTAATACGTACATATGTTTATTAGCTGCTCTTGCTTGCTTGTTTTTTTTCTTGCCTTCTGATTGTTGCTCTGAGTGTTGCTATCCCTGTGCTGTTGCAATCCTGGAATTTCCCCGTTGTGGGACTAATAAAGGCTTATCTTATCTTATCTTATCTTACACTGCTATGAGATGACTTGTTGTGAAATGGTGCTATATAAAGATGAATTGAACTGAATTGAAAAAACAAACAAACAAACCCTGGAATGTATCAGCTTTAGTTTTCTTTATTGTTTGTTTCCATCGACCTGTAGGAGCATTTGTCATCAATATGTCTCAAACATCAGAAAGTGTGCACACATCTACATTTTTCCCATTTTTTTTTAAAATTTTAAATACACTTACACAGGCAAAGAGGGGTTTGGACAGAAGCAAAGGAGGCAGGGATGTAGGAAACACAGAAAAACACCAAACGGGATGGTAACATCTGGAGGGGAGCAGGAGTTTCACAATGATGAGCAGAGAATATTCTACAATGGTTCAGTTTTTTTAATCTTTCTTTTTTTAAATGAAACAGCTGAAAGTTGTGGGTTATTACTCCCAGTCTTCATCACTCAAACAGCCACACTGGCCGTTCTTCCACATGGAATGTTTTCATATAAAGCTTCACACTTAAAAAACAAACTTGTACCCGTTCACTTACATTATACAACCCGATCTTTGCAAAAGGACGAGGGTCAAGGGACTCTGAAGCACACGCACTAGAATGCACCTCAGCCATTTGCACTCACACTGAAAAGTTTACTTCCAATAGATTTAATTTATCTTTTAATTGCCATGCCAGCATAATAACATTGTTGTGAGCCAAATAAAACTCAGCACTAATGTAAAAAAAAAAAGACAAATAAAATGGGGCAGCCTATTGTTTTGCAAAAAAAAAAAAGCTATTGGAAAGCTAGACTTTTAGCACTTGACTGGACATAACTGCTATGGTTATCCACATTAAAATGCTATCCACAGCAGCCGCGTAGGAAACTTCCACTACAAAGACATTTAGGAAAAAAAAAACAGAAACAAGAGAACACAATTCATCCAACAGTAAGATTAAAAACCAACAAATGAATACAGAGATGTTCATGTCACATTCCTGCAGACATGCTCATGAGCCATTCTTTGAAGTCCCTCACGCTAAGCACTCCTAGCTAGTAGCTATAACTTGAATTAAGTACCATAGAAATTCTGAGTGGACATTATGCATGAGTTCATCTTGAAGTGGAGAATGGTGATGCTTTTCACATAAAAAAAACACAACTAAATTGCTTTACAATCCAAAAAAGAACCACCTTCGTGCACAAATGCTCAAACTTCATAGGCTTACCTAAAACGAAACAGCAAAGTCCATATTTAAGTGTAATGAAAAAAAAAAGAGTGACACGGAGCATCTTTTTAATGATCTGTAAAGGATTCAGTTTTTAAAATCCCACTGAAAGGGCCGGAGGGATTGTTGAAGTTGAAGGTTGACCAACTGCGTCTGCAGATTCAAGTGTGTGACTGTGGAGGGCGGGGCCGTGTTGCAGTGAGGGGGCGACACCGGAACAAGGAAGGGGGGGGTCGCCGTGTGGTTTATTTTCTACAGCAGATGTGGCAGACTCATAAGCCCTGCTTGGCCAGGGCAGCAGTGACATCCTGCGCCAGCGTGGAGAGCTGAGGCGACTCCATGAGGTTGATGCTGCCGGCCGAGGAGAGCCGAGGAGACGTGCCACCAGTCTCAATCCCCGGTGAGTGGGTGATGACAATTTCAGCGCCGTGGTCCACTCGGGCTTTGGCTGTTTCCCGGAAAGTCAGCTTGTGGCTCTCGATCTGTTGAGCAGGGAGAAGGACAGACATGGTTTGAGTCAAGGTCGTTTTTGGCTTTTTTTTTTTTAGTTTAACAGAGAGGCTGACATTTAACATTGGAGATGTGTTGGGGTTTTTTTTGTTTTTTTTTTTACCATGATATTCCCGCCTCCAGGCATGTGGCCTGTATTGTCCAGGGAGCCGACCTTGGCTTGGGCCTTATCCTTGAAGTCTACTTTCACATTCTCAATGCGCACATTGCCTCCCCCTGGGAAGAAGAGAGTGAGGAGGAGAAGAAAAAGCATTAAACCCACAAGGAATGACTCACCTGCAGGGCAGCTGTTCTCCTGGGCAACGCTCAGGGCAAAGAAAGTCACAGACAGTGCTCTGAAAATTCCAGTTTACATCTGCTTTATACTCTATTACCTGTACTGTCTACTGTAAAACTGGATAAAATGTATTCTAAAATGGAAAATATCAAATTTATGATGGTCTAACTGAGGTTGGTTGTATTATTATACAAGAGTGATCTTGATATACAGTCCATGTAACCCATTTTAACAACCTTGATGATGAGATAATAATGTGTCTGAACTGGATAATAAGCATGAGTATTCATATTTTATAGAGGTATTCTATCAGAGAGACTGTATGCTTTTAGGTCCTGCCCTCATCTGTTCACAGGGGAATCTATTCAAAGCGATCCGCTGACTTTGAAAAATGAGGCGGGACGCACTTTATCACACAGATAAAAAACTGAACTTTCCACCAGGAAAAATAAACTGAACTAAAAGGCACAAAATAGTAATGAATGATGCTATCAGCAGAGAGTAGAGAGAAAACAGTGAGAGCTGACTTGGCATGCTGACATGTGCAGGACCACTTTGGCACCACCAGGCTGATAACTCAAATTTCAGTTTTAGGCATTTGTAGCTATTTCAACAGTATACAGCAGGCACGGTGCCAGGACTTTTTCCCCTCCAGTGTTAAGTTGTAGCTTGAAAAACAAGTGGGGGAGGCCAAAAATTTTAAATGATTAGAAAACAGCCTATAGCAACTTTGACTTGGGGAGACTTAGTAGGGGCTTTAGAGAGCCTAAGTCAGGCCTCCTCTACTTCATATGGGACCTTAACTTGGAAAAAATCTCCCTTTAAACAAATAGCAAAAGCAAAATTATTTTTTGATCCCAGTTGAGTATTGCCATGAGTTACACATATGATGATTGTGAATTTAAAAGGTAATTTTCCCCGTAATTAAAGTTGTTGGTTGTCGTATAATAAAAGAGTAATATTTAGTTTTTGTGAAAACGCTGAGCGGACCACATCCACTATTGCCTCGGCCTATACACGTCACCAAACACAACTACAGTGGTTCCCTCTCAAAGTTCACCTCCTGTTTTTTGACCAATGAAAGAAGGATCCAAAGAGGAGTAAAACAACATAAATGTGTTGTATTTTGAGAGCTGGAGTTGATCCAGAGAACTGTTAGTTACTTCCCCCTGGGCACACTTTGAAACAATGACATACTGTAAGTTACATGAGTCTGTGTTTGTAGTCTTTTCATTTATGTATTTTCACAACCTTATTATACCTTAACAGTTAGACAACAACCTACACCATTATTTATGTGGAAAATTATCTTTTAAATTGACAAACATCATATGTGTAACTCGTGTCAAAATTCAATCGGGATCAAAAGATAATTTTCTCTTGCCATTCATTTCAATGGAGATTTTTTTTCTGATTTAAGGTCCCATATGCGGAAGTAGAAGGGGTGTGGCTAATAAAGCTGGATTCATGCTGCACCTCTACTGTCCGCATAAGTGCAACCGGAAGTCTTGTGTGACAAAATTTACGTCATTGTCTCCAATCCACTAGTGACCGCAGAGCTTGTCTGCGGACGACCGCGTGCAGCCCAAATTTTATGACTACATGGCCTGTCCACAACCTGACTGTGTTGACAGTGGATGTGCAAGACTGAATGTCCCATTCACGAGGCGGCGCTATCGACACAGCATACAAAGTCAAAGTAGACGAAGAAGATGAAGAGGTACTGAATTCCCCATTCGTGGCCTGGTTCTCGTTCAGTGGCCGCACGCTATACCATCCATCCATCCATCCATCTTCTTCCACTTAATCCTTTTCGGGTCGTGGGGGGGGGGGGCACTGGAATCTATCCCATTCACTTTCACATTCATACCTAAGGACAATTTAGAATCTCCAGTTTGATGCCAATTAACCTAACTTGCATGTTTTTGACATGTGGGAGGAAACCGGAGAAATCCCGGAGTAAACCCACGCAGACACAGGGAGAACATGCAAACTCCACACAGATCACTGTTGGTCGGGGGCTGGGATCAAACCCGGGATCCCTCGGCCAAGGGTGAGTTGCTGGGCTGCCGCAGTGCTAACCACTCTGCCACTGCGCTGCCCACACGCTATACCTTCTCCTTTTTTTTTTTTTGTAATTCTGCCACCTGATATAGTAACAGCAGCTCCTTTTGCTCTTGGTGAAGGTTAAACAACACCATTGCTGTTGATGTGTGTTGCTCTCACGTTTCTTCACTGTAGCTGGTGAAAAACCTGGCATGTCAGCGCATTGGCACTACCTATAGGGCAGGGGTGAAACTACAAATGATGGTTGTGCGCATGCGTTAACCGCTTGGCCTGGGTAGATGAAAAAAGTGAGCATGTACAATGTCAAATCAAATCAAATCAAATCAAACTTTATTGTCATATTGCTGTACATACAACTGTAGTGCAGGCAAGATGAAATTGCGTTTCTCTCGGTATCCATATAAGAAGCAGCATGATTAAGACACACTCCCACATAGCTCCCACCCCCCCATCCATTCACACATCCCTGAGACATACTTGGGGAAAAAGAATAACTAACTATAATATACAAAATGTCCATAGGTGCAGTAGTGTGTATGTGAGATTCCGGGTCAGCTGTTCAGCATCCTGACAGCTTGTGGGAGGAAGCTGTTGATCAGTCTGGTGGTTCTGCCTCTGATGCTCCGGAATCGTTTACCAGATGGAAGAAGTTCAAAGTGTTTATGCAGAGGGTGAGAACGGTCCTTGACAATGTTCAGTGCCCTGCTCCTACAACGGTTCTGAAAAAGTTCTTGGACAGAGGGGAGGGAGACTCCAATTACCCTCTCCGCCCCCTTGACTATCCTCTGCAGGGCTTTTTTGTCTGACATACTGCAGCTGGAGTACCATGTAGCAATGCAGTACGTCAGAACACTCTCCACCACACCTCTGTAGAAGGTCCTGAGGATGCAGATGGGGAGAGAGGCCTGTTTGAGTTTCCTCAAGAAGTGTAGTCTCTGCTGAGCTCGCTTCCTGATCTCCAAGGAATTCTTGCTCCAGGTCAGGTCCTGCGAGATCTGCACTCCGAGGAACTTGATGTTCTCTACTCTCTCCACTAAACGGCCGCCGATGCTGAGGGGGACGTGCTCAGGCTGTGACCGCCGGAAGTCGATAATCATCTCCTTTGTTTTGTCCACGTTGAGCACCAGATTGTTCTCCCTGCACCAGCCCTCCAGGTCTCTCACTTCTTCCCTGTACATTGATTCCTCATCCCTCTGAATAAGTCCCACCACCGTGGTGTCATCTGCAAACTTAATAATCTGGTTCCCCTCGTGTTTGGATACACAGTCATGTGTTAGAAGTGTAAACAACAGTGGACTGAGTACACAGCCTTGAGGGGTTCCGGTACTCAGCGTGACAGAGTTGGAGATGTTGTTTCCAACCCGGACAGACTGAGGTCTCTCAGTCAGGAAATCCAGGATCCAGAGACATGTGGCGGTGTTCAGACCGAGAAGGAGTAATTTCTCTATCAGTCTCTGGGGAATAATGGTGTTGAATGCTGAACTGAAATCAATGTACAGGAGTCTGGCGTAGGTGTCTTTCTGGTCCAGGTGGGTGATGACAGAGTGTAGGGTGGTGACTATAGCATCCTCCGTGGAGCGGTTTGAACGATATGCAAACTGGAGCGGGTCGTGTGATGCAGGGAGGCAGGCTGTGATGTGTGGTTTGACAAGCCGTTCAAAACACTTCATCACAATTGGTGTAAGTGCAACGGGACGATAGTCATTCAAACATGACACCACTGGTTTCTTTGCCACCGGTACAATGATAGAGGTCTTGAAGCATCTGGGAACGATGGCCTGACTCAGGGAGATGTTATAAATGTCAGTCAGGACATCCGCCAACTCGCTCGCGCAGTCTCGGAGCACACGTCCCGGAATGTTGTCTGGACCTGCAGCTTTGCGTGGGTTGATTCTGGATAGGGTCCTCCGTGTGTCCGCTGTGTTAATGGTAAAAGCTGGTCCGACCGATGGTGGGAGTGGGCCGGCCCTCCCTCTGATTGTCGAGTTTGATGCTTCAAAACGTGCAAAGAAGTCGTTAAGCCTGTCTGGAAGCGAAGCGTCGTCATCATCGACCCCCTGCCTAGACTTAAAGCCCGTCAGTGTCCGAACTCCCTGCCACATCTGCTTGGTGTTCCTAGTGTCACAGAGGTGTCCCTGGATTTTCTCCGCATAGGCGCGCTTTGCCACCTTAATTCCCTTTGAAAGAGCAGACCTGGCTGAGCGGAGGGCAATCCTGTCCTTCGCTCTGAACGCTGCATCTCTGGCTTTAAGCAGCGAGCGCACCTCTGCAGTCATCCAGGGCTTATGATTACCCCGCATAGTGATGGTCTTCACTGTAGTGACATCCTCTGTGCACTTCGCGATGTAGCTGGTGACCGAATCAGCATACTCCTCCACATCTGTCCTGTCTTCCTGGGAGGCTGCTATTTTGAAGATCCTCCAGTCTGTGTGATAAAAACAGTCTTGCAGTGCAGAGGTTGCACTCTCTGGCAAGATCCTGATTTGTTTCACTGCTGGCCTGCTGCGCTTCAATAAAGGTTTGTAGGCAGGCACCAGCATCACGGATATGTGATCAGAACGGCCGAGATGGGGGCGGGGTGTCGCTTTATATGCATCTGTGTTTGTGTACACTAAGTCCAATATATTCTCTCCTCTGGTCTTAAAGTCTACACATTGTTTAAACTTGGGGAGTACAGTCTTTAAGCTGGTGTGGTTAAAATCCCCCGCAACCACCACAAAACTGTCCGGGTGTGACGTTTGGATTTTACTGATTGCATTGTGCAGTTCCCCGAGTGCCTTCTTAGCATTAGCTTTAGCGTTAGCGCTCGGCGCTATGTAAACACCAACTACAAACACGTTGCTGAATTCCCTCGGCAGATAAAAAGGCCGACAATTAACAATAAGGAACTCCGCCAACGGAGAGCAGTGTTTAGACACTAACGTGGCATTAACGCACCAGTTCTTGTTAACATAGATGCATAGCCCACCCCCCCCGGCTCTTACCGGAGCTCGCCGTTTCCCTGTCGGCACGGAACATCGCCATATCTTCCAGCTGAATGGCCTCGTCAGGAATGTTGTCGTGGAGCCATGTCTCGGTGAAAACAAACACACAGCAGTCCCTCCATTCTCTCCAGGTTTCTTTCAGCAAACGCAGCTCGTCTACCTTGTTTTCGAGGGCGCGGACGTTTGATAGAAGAAGCGACGGTACCGCTGGTCTGGAGGGGTTAGCCTTTAGCCTAGCATGGATCCCGGCCCTTTTTCCTCGCTTTTGCTTGCGCTCGCTCCGCTTCCGCTTCCTCCTCTCCCGGGTAGCTTCCAGCAGGGACTCCGCCAAAATTCCATGCTGGCGTAGAATGTCCAAATCACAACCGATCGCCGCGATTCTCGCAGCGTGCAGTACCTTGATGTTTAATAAGGTCTCACGGTTGTAAGTTTTACAGAATGTACGTCTGGGATGATTAAAACTCTCACACTCGCTGATACCAAGAGGGGCCGCTGCGTCTAGGTGCGCCATCTTTTTTTTTTTTTTTTTTTTTGTCACGTGCGCGCCATGTCACGTGCGCGCCAGGCTCGTCCAAAGTGGATGCGGACCAAAGTGGGCCACAGGGGACCACAGGGGAAATGCAGCATGAATCCAGCTTTTGTCAAGGTGTGGACTGGGCTCTAGGTCCGCACCCAGAGTTATGACCTTGTTCTTTGTTTCCAGGGCATTGGCCCCAGTCCATGTCCTCCCTTTGATTTTGTATTTTGGGTTTTTCTGTATTTATTATTATTCCTTATTATCTCTGCTTTTGTATTCCATAGGCTTATCCCTGCCTGGTCCTTAGTTGTTTATTATTAGTATTATATCATGGCTTCTGTGTTTTGTATCCTTGCTTGTCTTTTTATTATTCAGTCTTGTTTTATTAGTATTATTATTATCATAGTCATGTTTATGTTTGCCCTGTTATTCCGGTCATTATCTGTTGTCTTGGTTTGGCTTTATTTTGACAGTGTCTTCAGTTCCATTCTTGCATAGCCTGATTTTGCCTTGTTAAGTTTAGTGCCCACACCTGCTTGTAATTATATTCCACCTGTCTGTTATTTAAGGCAGTGGTCCCCAACCTTTTTTGCGCCACGGACCGGTTTAAAGTCAGACAATATTTTCAGGGACCGGCCTTTAAGGTGTGGTGGATAAATACAACAAAAGAGCATGATACCATCCATCCATCCATCTTCTACCGCTTTTCCGGAGGTCCGGGTCGCAGAGGCAGCAGTTCAAGCAGAGAAGCCCAGACTTCCCTCTCCCCAGCCACCTGCTCCAGATCTTCAGAGAGGATACCAAGGCATTCCCAGACCAGCTGGGAGACATAGTCTCTCCACCGAGTCCTGGGTCTGCCCCAGGGTCTCCTCCCAGTGGGACGTGCCTGAAACACCTCAAGTGGGAGGCGTCCAGGAAGCATCCTAATCAGATGCCCATACCACCTCAACTGACTCCTTTCAATGTGGAGGAGCAGCGGTTCTACTCTGAGCCTCTCCCGGATGACTGAGCTCCTCACCCTATCTCTGAGGGTGAGTCCAGCAATCCTACGGAGAAAACTCATTTCTGAGCATGATACGACTGCCATAAAAATGGTGGTATTTCCTAAATATAATAATAAACGTGAACATCCTCTTAACATCGCAACAACAACAACAACATGAGTAACATCCTCTCTGCCCACAACACTCTCTGGTCGCTATGGTAACATTTAAACATGCCTTCAAAATAAGATACGTCACAAACACAAATATAAAGTGCATAAAAAATACAACTCACTGCAATGCTGAGTTAGTGGGAGCCCTGAGCCTGTTTCTCTGCAACGATACGGTCCCATCTAGGGGTAATGGGAGACAATGACACCCGAAGTGTGTTGCTTATGTCCAGTCTACTTCGTAGTTTTGTTTTGGTTGCTGTCACCGCAGAAAACCCTGTTTCACACAGATAGGATATCGGAAATGGCAACAGCGTTTTCAGTGCTGTTGTGGCGATCTCAGGGTATTCAGCCATGACTTTAATCCAGAACACCGGCAGAGCTGTTGTCTCGAACATACTTTTAAGGCCGCCGTCATTTGCGATCTCCAGCAGTTGATCTTCTTGCACAGACATGTTGGATTCACCTGGTTTGTTGAGAAATGGGTTGCGGATCCATTCTTTGGCAGTTCGTGGATCTTCTGTGGTTGGAAAGTAGCGCTCGAACTCTTTTAAAAGTAAAGACGTGATCATGATCGTGGTGATCGTGCACCAGCTGGGAGAATGAAGGCTCGGGCACAGTCTCTTCCAAAATCCCTGCTAATGTTTGAAACATGTCAAATATACCTCGATTCGCGCGCCGTCCCCACAAATCCAATTTGGCTTTAAATGCAGCTACTTTATCTGCCAACTTGAAGACAGTTGTCATTTTCCCCTGAAGTGACAGATTGAGTTCATTGAGCAGGCTGAATATGTCGCACAAGTAAGCTAGTTTTGCGACCCAGTCCTCGTCACTGAAATGTGCTGCCAGCGGTGACTTTTTTTCTGAGAGAAATCTCTGCAGCAGCTCTCGTAATTCAAACACTCTGGCCAGCGATCTCCCTCGGGATAACCATCTTACTTCTGTGTATAAGAGAAGGCGTCTGTGCTCTACCTCCATCTCCTCACAAAGCTGCTCGAAGAGGCGCGAGTTAAGGGCGTGTGCTTTGATGTGGTTAATAACTTTAATTACATCATTCAATACGCTGTTAAGTTCCGGTGGCATTTTTTGGGTAGCCAGCATTTCCCTGTGAATGACACAATGCGTAGACAGGGGCAATCTCCTTAATCCGAGCAGTTAAACCAGACAGCCTTCCGGTCATGGCAGCTCTGTGCATATGCTGACACAAAAGGACCATTTCAGTTTTCCTTATATATAATCATTCAGCAACTTGAATAGTTCTGCGGCTGTGGTTTTGGTTGGCAATGATAGTGCACATAACATATCCTCATGCACAGCCTCCTGATAAACATATCGTACATAAACAAGTAGTATTGCCTTGTTGTCAATATCTGTAGACTCGTCAACCTGGAGTGCATACCACAGTGATATATTAATCCTCTCCAACAATTGTGTCTCAGTGTCCTCTGCTATTTCCTCGATGCGCCGAGTGACGGTGCTAGCCGAAAGAGGCACCTGTGCTACCTTTTTAACTGCAGCCTCTCCTAGAAGTTCACGGCAAATGTCTTTAGTGGCGGGCAGGATCAATTGTTCACCAATAGTGAATAGCTTTTTAGCCTTAGTAATACGATTAGCTACCAAGTACGATGCTCTCAGTGCACTCACATTTGTTAATGTGGTGGCCCTCATTAATTGCTTCTGTCCTTCTTGTTCACGCTTTTTTCTTTCAAAATACTCCAAAGGCTTGTCTTTTAATGCAGGGTGCTTGGTCTCCAAGTGGCGAAGCAGTTTTAAAGGCTTCATTGCCTCATTAGAGAGCCAGTCGCCGCATATTATGCAGAGTGGGCTTGGTGCGTAGGAATCTTCTGTCGAGATAAATCCATATTTTAAGTAGGACTCCTGGAATTGTCTGTTAAATGCAGCTTTCTTTTTCTTGGAAGTCGTAGGCTCTTCTTCTGTCTCCTCACTGGGCCTTTTCCCCTTCGCAAAGAAACTTTCCAAAGATGTTGTTTTTTACTCATTTTAACGACTATTTTCGAAATGACGATATGGCCTGGAGCCGGTCTCCTAGTATCACAATATGTGGGTGGGAAGTGCCGACAATTTGATTCTTTTTTTATTCAATAGTAGAAAATACACACAGTACACACAAATTACAAATATGCTAATAATACAAGTAAATACCTCCTAATTTGGTTATTTGGTTAAAAACATATTAAAAAATGCACATATTTATTTATTTATTTTCCATCAGGCACGTCAGGGAGCCCTTTGGGTCCCTCGCTCCCTGACAGCTCAGGCACTCGGCAGGTCGGGTGTTTCACACACATCCACACTTCATTCATTCCCATTAACACGTTTTGGGGTTTTGTTCAGTAAGACGCACGAAACCACTCCTGCACGTGGGTTTTTGATTCACTAATTCCCGGCCTTGAATGTTAGCGGTAACGTATCACGTCACTGAGACAAGCGTCTTGACGTGTGTCAAGAGTGAGCCATAGACGGATGTAACGGAGAGAATCCGGTAATTTTTCAAAATGCGGCCCGGTACCAAATGACCCACGGACCGGTACCGGTCTGCGGCCGGGTGGCTGGGGACCTCTGATTTAAGGGATGCCACCCCTCACTGGGGCACGACGTCCTCGTCAGTTGTTTCTCGTTTATCCACGCTTCTGCCTGCCTGCCTGCCTAGTTAAGTTATTTTCATGGTCTCACAAGCCTTCTTGTGTGCTTTTACACAGCGCATGGAGGAGGGGAAGGAAGAATGGATTTACGCACAGGTTACACCACACACACATTTACTGAACAAAAGGAAAACACAAACAGTTCAAAACAACATAAATGCTCGGGGAACAGGGAGTCCTCCAGGACGCTCAACAGCAAAGGGTAGAGAAACTGAGCAAGGGAACCGAGGCACGGCAGCTGACCTGGCACGGCTGGGGGAAAAAAGCAAACAGTTTGGAACTCACAGAACCAGAGCAGTCAGAGAAGTCCGAGGATCCTGGGAGCACTACACACACCGAGGGGAGCTGCGACGGTGCGGGACACACGCTCCTTCATAGGCATAAATGTCCATACGGCGATTAACGTCCGTATGACTTGCACACATGTGACTAAGTACACACAAGATGATGCACAATGGTCCAGCAATGCTTGACTGGCAAAGGCCACCTAAGTACAAGCACTGCTGGCTCCACAAATTGGGTGCACCTGGGTGAGGCGCGGGAATGACAATTACCCGAGAGGAATCAGCTGTCTGTCAAGAGAGAGGGGGCGTGGTCGGACCGGTGAGTGTTAGACAACGCCCACACGAATGTAGGTCAAGGAGGCTGCCTAACAGGCCTGTTTGCCTGTCTTGCCTGCTTGAGTTTTGATTATTATTTACACCCTCGAGCTGGCCAGGGTTTGGGCAGCTCTTTAATAAAACTCTGTGAACTTGGGAGTCTCGTGTTTGGGTCCAGCTTCCAACACCCCTCCGTGACAGCTTTCGGCTCTCTATACAGCTGTGTGACAGGGCTATAGCACCCCCTAGCCCCAGTGCAGCCCCATGTATGGTAAGCAGTTTGTGTTATCATGGAATTAAAAGCAGCACTATGTATGTTTCTTGTTCCTGGTAAGAACACTGAAAAAAAAAATACAAGAGGACTATTACAGGGTGCTTTGTCAGACTCAGGCCATAAAATGTGCCAGTTCTATTTTCAGTGTTGATATCAGGAACAAAAAAGTTACATCGTGCTGTTACAGGTGATGCAGGCTGCTCTATGGTGAAGATGACAACCACCCAGACAAAAGGTTGATGTACCATCAAAACCATTTTGGAAACATTATATTAAGGTAAAGATTTTATATGCATTGCTTTACTTAAACTATTTTTGAATTAGCAATATGTTTGCCATCTACAGTTTGCATGTTCTCCCCATGTCTGTGTGGGTTTCCTCCAGGATTTCTCCAGTTTCCTCCCACAGGCCAAAAACATGCAAGTTAGGTTAATTGGCATCAAACTGGGGATTCTAAATTGTCCTTAGGTATGGATGTGAGAGTGAATGGTTGTCTGTCTCTCTGTGTTGGCCCTGCGTTGGACTGGCGATCTGTCCAGGGTGTACCCTGCCTCTCGCCCAAAAGATGCTGGGATAGGCTCCAGCCCCCCCGTGACCCGAAAAGGATTAAAGCGGAAGAAGATGGATGGATGGATGGATCTACAGTAGCCTTTTAGTGCAGCGTTTCAGCATCTGTTTTTAGTTTTTCTTTTGATAATTTCTGGGTTGTGAAGTCTGTTTCTTTTACAAACATTGCCCAACTGTGGAAATGAAGGTAAAGAACACAGTGTTATAATTCTTGCCACCAAGAGTTACTCCATCCATCCATCCATCCATCCATCCATCTTCTACCGCTTTTCCGGAGGTCCGGGTCGCGGAGGCAGCAGCCCAAGCAGAGAAGCCCAGACCTCCCTCTCCCCAGCCACCTGCTCCAGCTCTTCAGAGGGGACACCAAGGCGTTCCCAGACTAGCTGGGAGACATAGTCTCTCCACCGAGTCCTGGGTCTGCCCCGGGGTCTCCTCCCAGTGGGACGTGCCTGAAACACCTCAAGTGGGAGACGTCCAGGAGGCATCCTAATCAGATGCCCATACCACCTCAACTGACTCCTTTCAATGTGGAGGAGCAGCGGTTCCACTCTGAGCCTCTCCCGGATGACTGAGCTCCTCACCCTATCTCTGAGGGTGAGTCCAGCAATCCTACGGAGAAAGCTCATTTCAGCCGCTTGTATCCGCGATCTCGTTCTTTCGGTCATTACCCAAAGCTCGTGACCATAGGTGAGAGTAGGAACGTAGATTGACTGGTAAATCGACAGCTTTGCCTTAGAACTAAGCTCCCTCTTCACCACAACAGACCGGTACAATGTCCGCATCACTGCAGATGCTGCTCCAATCCGTCTGTCGATCTCTCGCTCCATTTTCCCCTCACTCGTGAACAAGACCCCAAGATACTTAAACTCCTCCACTTGGGGCAGGAGCCTGTCCCCAACCCGGAGAGGACAATCCACCTTTTTCCGGCTGAGGACCATGGACTCGGACTTGGAGGTGCTGATTCTCATCCCAGCCGCTTCACACTCAGCGGCAAACCGTCCCAGCAAGAGCTGTAGGTCATTGCTGGATGAAGCCAACAGGACAACATCATCTGCAAACAACAGAGATGAGATCCTGTGGTTACCAAGCATGACACCCTCCATTCCCTGGCTGCGCCTAGAAATCCTGTCCATAAAAATTATGAACAGGACCGGTGACAAAGGGCAGCCCTGGCGGAGTCCAACTCTCACTGGGAATGACTCCGACCGAGTGTTGGCAATACGAACTAAACTCTCACAACGGTCGTACAGAGACCGAATAGCTCGTAACAACAAGCCCGATACCCCATACTCCCGAAGCACCCCCCACAAAAATCCACGAGGGACGCGGTCAAATGCCTTCTCCAAGTCCACAAAACACATGTAAACTGGTTGGGCAAACTCCCACGAACCCTCAAGAATTCTCGAGAGGGTAAAGAGCTGGTCCGATGTGCCACGGCCAGGACGAAAACCACATTGCTCCTCCTGAATCCGAGGTTCGACCAACGGCCGGACTCTCCTCTCCAGTACCTTGGCATAGACCTTCCCAGGGAGGCTGAGGAGTGTGATCCCTCTAAAGTTGGAGCACACCCTCCGGTCCCCTTTTTTGAAGAGAGGAACCACCACCCCGGTTTGCCATGCCAAAGGCACTGCCCCCGACCTCCACGCAATGTTGCAGAGGCGTGTCAACCATGACAACCCAACAACATCCAGGGCCTTGAGGTATTCGGGGCGAATCTCGTCCACCCCCGGGGCCCGGCCACCAAGGAGATTTTTAACCACCTTGGCGACCTCAGCCCCTGTGATAGGCGAGTCATCCCCCTTGTCCCCAAACCCTGCTTCCTCTGTGGAAGGCGTATCAGTGGGATTGAGGAGATCCTCGAAATATTCCTTCCACCGCCCGACGATATCCCCAGTTGAAGTCAACAGTGTCCCATCCGCACCATACACAGTGTGGACGGGGAGCTGCTTTCCCCTCCTGAGCCGCCGAACAGTTTGCCAGAATCTCTTTGAAGCCGACCGAAAGTCTTGTTCCATGGCCTCACCGAACTCCTCCCATACCCGGGTTTTTGCTTCAGCAACCACCCGAGCTGCACTCCGCTTGGCCTGCCGGTACACCTCAGCTGCTTCGGGAGCAGCTGAGGTGTACCAAGAGTTACTGTAAAAAACAATTATTAGAACACTGTAGAAGAGAACCGACACATAGCTGGTGAAATGTCTGAATGTGATTATCAAGGAAATACAGTAACTCTGGAAATCCATATTGTCCAATCGAATTGCTCAGTTCAAACTAACTCTTGTATAAATTACATTTAAAGCTAAAAATAGATTTAAAAAATGCTGAAACCCTGTTGATTTCTTTTACAGTATATCTTCCCAAAAGAAGTTGCAAGTTAACATCAACTAGACTCAGTATTCATTAAATAATAACAATAATAATCTATCTATAAATGCACCAAATCTGTGTGTGTGTGTCTGTCTGTTCCATGCATATCTCTTGAACCGTTCGTCAGACTGGCCTCAGATTTTATAAGTGCTTTGCTGAGGTTACGAGGGTGTGCATCCCTGAGTATGGAGTCACTCAGTCAAAATATGCAATTTTTATCAGTAAAAGTTTAGCCACCGCTGTCTCTTCATGCACCTTCAGTGTGTGTGGGGTGTCGGATTGACTCCATGCTGACTGGATAATACAGCATCACAACCAGTCAATCACCACAGCATTTCGCAAACAAAAAAAGGAAGTGAAAAGCGACAAATCTGACAAGAAAGAGAACACTGAAGATGTAATGCTTAAAAAAATTATACTGTAAAGTTGCCGTGATTGCGTACGTCTAAAGGATAATTCGGAGAATACCAGTGGGGACCCGGGGTCTGCCTTCTCCAACACCGGTGCTGGAGAAGGCACGGGTGGAATACGGTCCTTCGCATTGAAGCAAGCCCAGCCTGCCCAGTCAGAGGTAGACGGGAGTCCCTTTGCAGGACCACGACTCGCCGTCGCTGATGGCGCCCCTCTCGATGTGCTCGCACAGCTATCTAAAAATTAAAAGTTAATAATTGTGGAGCAGAATGCCCCGATCAACTGCACATCCTATGCGGCCACATGCACAGTTTGACTAAACGATGACCGTCATCAAACGACACAAAAAATGCTTAAATAACGAGATGAATAATTTTTATTTAAATATTTACTGACAAATGGGCAACACTGATGCAACAGTTGCAGTCAAACAGGTCATTCTGCTGTGTATAATAATCAGTGTTTTGTACTTATAAACGTTTCTGCTATGAGCGCACAGCTGTTCTTCCTTATCAATATGTTCATATGCATTCAGCCTCTAATCAGCTCCACTATTCTGAACTAAGTACACAACAATTATCTACCTCAAGGCACAGATAAGCATCCTTTGAGAGGATTCAGTGTTACGCAAGCATGATGAACGTATGTAATCAGCAGAATTGTCCATTAAAATTTTACATAAGCACAATGCACTAATAGATTCATTTTCAGTTATTCTGTAATTAATATTCACACAATCAAATAAATCTCAGTTAAGTCCCTTTTATATTTGTCCAAGTCTAACACATGTGATTCCCTACATATAGGCTACACCTCTGTATTCCACTTTCAAACACGGCCTAAATTTGGGCCTGTAAAGCCTGATTTGCCGACCTGTTTCAGACAGGAATACTTGTGTTCTACGGGCATGCACTAGTAATAATGAAAGAACCTTAGTGAGCAGGCTCACATAGCCCACACATCCCCATACAAGAGTTTGTACTGAACAATGTAATGCAGGCCTTCATCTGATGTTCATATAAACCCGGCATGAAGTATAATAATAGATTAGATTTATATGGCGCTATACATGTCGGGTGACATCTCAAAGCGCTTACAGTGAGTCCATTATTCATTCACTCCAGACAGACATTAATAGTGGTAAGTTACTACTGTAGCCACAGCTGCCCTGGGGCAAACTGATGGAAACGTGGCTGCCAATCCGCACCAACAGCCTCTCTGACCATTTATGCACATTCATACCCAGTGTCAAGGACACTGGAGGCAAGGTGGGTAAAGTGTCTTGTCTGGAGACACAACGGCAGGATGGCTGGGGAGAGCGGGATTTGAACCGCCAGCCCTCTGGTTATTGGACGACCTGCTCTACCTGCTGAGCCACTGCTGCCCACTATAGTAAAAAAAGCTCATATTCATTTATGACTGCTTGACGAAGGTTTGTATTCTGAAACACATTTGAGTTTTTTTAGGTCAAACGTGATCATGCCAAAGGGTTTTTAATTATTTTTAAAACAGCACGTCTTGGAAAGTTTTTTCATATTCAAGAAAAAAGCTCATATTCAATTACTTGTAGTTGTTGGTTAACGTTGCAGGTTAACCCCTCGTCAGATGAACGGCAAAAGTTTCTGAGTAAATTTGAAATGAATCTGGTGAGAAATGTCGAAGTTATTGTGGCAACAGCAGAATATATGTCAAATGGATGAACAGACAGACAGACAGGTAATAATAACAAAACAGAACATCTAGTGTGCTCCGAAAATTAGAATATTACAATCTGTAGCTGAATTTCAAAAACTCCATCCATAATTACCAAAACAGTGGAAAAAAAAACCCTTTTAAACTAAATTAAAAAAGCATGCTGCATTAGCAGTTCCTCAGTACTGTACCTGGTCTATGGTGGATGTTGGACATGGAGCCACATTTGGCGGTGACATGGCTCAAGTCGATCTTCTTGGTCTGGATTTGGACCTGTGGGCAACAGCACCGGGTGGCAGTCAGCCGACAACATGTTCACTAGAAGAAAATATGCTTCGAAAACACCACAGGGATGAAAGCTACAAATAAAAGACGTGAAATGGGGAGAAACGTGGCTGGTGTGATATATGTTTAGAGATGGAACAGGGAAACGCCTCATGAGATGGGACGACATGACTGTGCAGATAATGGCGGTGAAAGTCAAGCAGTGCCGGTGGAGCCACACAGACGCTGGCGTCTGGTCCCCGGAGGGAGGCTATCACGAAGGCAAACAGCGACAGCACAGACGTTAAACAAACACTTCAAGGCATTACAGGGAGCAGGTGCTGCAATTAAACTTTACTGTCCGTGGGTGACATGGATTAGTGTGGAAGAGAAACTGACAGCACAGCGTACTGCAGAAGGACGTCCATGTTATGTTTGCCTGTTGTGCATGAGGGAAATAAGGAAATGGTGCGTGGTGCTTCTGAGGCACAAATCACAGGCGATACACATGAAAACAGTACATTCACCATGCTCTGGGGTCTGCAACCTGGGGCTCCTGGGGCAGAAGGTTCCTATTTGCCCACAAACAATGGCCCCCTGTGGCTGTGACTGAAACACCTAAAAAGAAATCTTGCAAATTTAAAACAAAAAGTCATGAATTTAAAAGTTGCCATTTGATGAAAAAAACTCAGAAGAGAAAAAAAGCCTCATATTTATGAGCAAAAAGTTAAAAAAAGTTACAAG
Source organism: Pholidichthys leucotaenia (assembly GCA_020510985.1). Lineage (NCBI taxonomy): Eukaryota > Metazoa > Chordata > Actinopteri > Cichliformes > Pholidichthyidae > Pholidichthys > Pholidichthys leucotaenia. The sequence continues at coordinate 34,271,631 of CM035845.1, read as the reverse complement.
AAAAACCTCAAAAAGTCACAAGTAGAAATTTTGGGAGAAAAAAGTCACAAATTTTTAAGTGAAAAGTCACATGTTTGAGGGATTTTTTTAATGTTGTGAAAAGCTTACAATTAAAAAAAAATACTTTAAGAAAACGGTATAAATTTATATGTTAAAGGTTTTAAACTTACAAGAAAAAAGCTGCAAAGAGGAACAGACTAAATCTTACAGGCCAGTTCACAGTCATATCGCAGCTGTTTTGACATTCATTATTAAGGCCCAGACATTTTTTGCAGCTTTATGCTTTTTTTGTCCCTTTCTACAGTACAGGTTGTGACCCCTGCACATGCCTGAATGTAGAGGACTATCAGAACCAAAGTCACTCACATTTCCTCCACCTGCTGTGTGGTGGATTTTGTCCAGGGAGCCACATTTAGACTGAATGTGGCTAAAGTCCAGCTTAACACTTGGAATCATGACCTGGGGATGACAAGTTGATTTTATTTTTAACAAACACACTGAGGATTCACAAACAGGAATGGAGAAGGAGGTCTACAATATCCCTTCCTCCCTTTTTTCTTTCAAAATAATCCTGCAAGTTTCCTAATACATCCATGACCTATCAATCCTGGCAGCACTGTCCTTTTGGTCAGCAGTGGTTTTGGCCTTGGAACTCTCCCGTGGATGCCATTTTTGCCCAGTCTCTTTCTTATTGTTGAATCGTGGACCAGTGTCCAAACTGAGGCAAGCGGGGCCTGCAGTTCTTTAGATTTTATTCTGGGTTTTTGTTTCTCATCTGTTCTCAAATTTCTTTAGATCGTGGTATGATGTGTTGCTTTTTGAGATCTTTTAGTCTACTTTGCTTTGTCAGACAGGTTCTATTTAAGTGATTTCTTGATTCAACAAGTCTGGAAGTAATCAGGCCTGGCTGTGGCTAGTGAAACTGAACTCAGCTTACCAAAAAATATGGTTCATCGCAGTTAATTCATGATGTAACAAGGGGGGGCAATTACTTTTTGCACAAAGGACCAGATACGATTAAAGATTGTGCACCCTTATTTAAAACTATGAGTTACTTATTTAATGTTATTGGTTTTCCCTGACCCTCCCCCCCCCTTTCCTTTTTAAAGAGCACGGAGGTGCTTACACCACAGTAGTAAATTTTGGCCAAACTATGACATGGAATATTGCTCCTTCCATGCATCCAACTGGTAAATCTCTCATCTGGACAATGTCATTTAAGTTACTTTGCATGCCCTGCACTCTGCAAACCCCCTCACAAGTCACCACAGCTCCAGATTTCATACTGTGTCTTCTTTAACCACTTGCGCTCCGTTGTTCCGCGGGCAGGCAAGTCTCTGCGTCCTATGACGCACGAGGGCGCGTGAGAGCGCGCTCGTGCGCCCTCGTGCGCATGACGCATGGTGGTGGTGATGGTGATGTAGTAGCGTCCAAGCGCCACTCAAAAAAAAACTGCAGAGACAGCCGCGAACAGATTAGTTCATCTGATTGACCTCTCATTCGACTAATAAGAGCCTTGAATTGGGTTTCTGAAACCTTGAAGAACCAATGAATGAAAATCTAGGAAGGAGGACCTGCCTACTGTGAACGCAGGAGCCAATTGAAGCACAGAAATTCTGGCTGGGTGAAGCGATATTTACTGCTGCCACAGATGAAAACAAAGGACGCTGGACAAATCTCCTACAGACCCAGGCTCACCCAGCAGCATGGAGAACACCCACAAGTGGGACCTGCACTCATTCCAGCAGAATAGACGGAGGCCGACGACAAAAGTCGTATATCATTCGCCAAAACGGCAATATGTAATGGAATTATGTTGATCGGGATCCACGAGCGGAGCAGCGTCGCGTTTGTCTGACGCATGGGAAGAGCTGTTCGCCACGACTCTGCTGCTTTGAAGAGGTAAGGTGTTATAAGCTAAATTATTATTTATCCCTGAAAACTGTAATCCAAAAATGACTTTTGACCGATCGGTAAATTATAACTGTACTGCGCACGAAGTGCGTGCGCCGCGATAAACGGCCAAATGGCACAGTTTGGAAAAACGTCTGTAACTTTTGAATAATTCAATGTAGAATCTTCATTTTAGGCTCTAATGAAAGGTCACACTCAGGGCTGTGTATGTGTGTGTGTGTGTGGGCGGGGGGTCGTCGTCCCCCCCCGCTACCAAGGACCAAATTCGGCCCTCTACATGACGGATTACACTCTTTTTTTTTTCTTTTTTTTTTCCTTGCATGTTTTCACAGCGGCTCCCCCCCCCGCTACTGTGTGTGTGTGTGTGGGGGGGGGAACCATGAACGGACCGTGAACGCCCCCCCCCCGCTGTAGAAGAGGAGCGAGGGGGGGGGCACGGTCCAAACGCTCCCCCGTCCGCGGGGGGGAAGCATATCAATCTATTCCATCATGTAGCGATGGCCCTCTTCTGTAGCGAGGGGGGGGCGTTCACGGTCCGTTCACGGTTCCCCCCCCCCCACACACACACACAGTAGCGAGGGGGGGGGAGCCGCTGTGAAAACATGCAAGGAAAAAAAAAAAAAAAGTGTAATCCGTCATGTAGAGGGCCGAATTTGGTCCTTGGTAGCGGGGGGGGGGGGAACGACCCCCCGCCCACACACACACACACAGACACAGCCCTGAGTGTGACCTTTCATTAGAGCCTAAAATGAAGATTCTACATTGAATTATTCAAAAGTTACAGACGTTTTTCCAAACTGCGCCATTTGGCACAATTTGGCACAGTTCCATAATGCCTGGGAACAGCCTGAGAACAAAGCTGTGTAAAATATTCATTTTTTGTGGTATTGTTACCAAATTTGGATCTCAGCTGGATAACACTTGGTTCTACATTTCTGTTGCATTTTCTAGCCGGATCGGACAGCTGTGTGTTATTTACAAGCATTTGTATCCAAAAAAACACTGTGTCCAATTTTTTTTTCTTCAAGTTCAGTATGTTTAGATGACTGTAACTCAGTGGCCAGAGCACGTAGAGAGATTATGTTTTTTTTTGCCAAAAAATTCAAAGTGTTTTCTTTTAAATGAGACCAACCCCATAAAGATGCTGCAAAGGGTTGAATAACAGCTTTCGACTTACTTTGGGCACGGTTTTTTTTTTTGGCATTTTTAGGAGAATTGCCCGGAGTGCAAGTGGTTAATCAAAGTAAAATCAGACTGTAAATAAAGATGGATGAAACAACAACAACAAAACAAGCCGACAAAGAGACAGATGAACAGACACATGGACACTCTGAAGTAACATGAGAACGCTACAGCAGCCCAAGCTGAAAAGAGAAAGAGAAAGACAAGTAAAGAGAAAGAACAGGGAGAGGCGTACATACATTGCCTCCTTTGGACGTGTGCTTCAGATTGTCCTTGGAGCCGCACTTTGAATGAACATGACTGAAGTCCAGCTTCTCGTTTAAAATTTGAACCTAAAATAAAATTGAATAATAAAAAAGGAAAATACTATATGTGCCTCATGGAGAAACATGTGCAACAAGTGATCAATGTGTATTCACAAGCATTTACATTTAGCATGAATTTAACTAAAACTCAGTGCTAAAGTTCAAAGCTCTGAGAAAAGTGGGTATCTTAGTAAGGCTGTACTAACTTTTGCACCCTTCACTAAGCCTAATTTGTTTTTACCCTGTTCTTGTTCCAACTGTCAGAACCACAGCCTACATGAACAGAAAAAGATGGGCAAACTGGTTTGTGGATTCACATTAGGAAGGCTTGAGTTCAGAATCTAGATTTTTTTATAAAAAAATATGCTGAGCTGAGGTTAAAAGTACTGTATGAAAGTTTTGGAAACAGAATTTAATCGCACCTTGTGGCCACAAAGTGAACTGCTGCAATAGCGACTCCATCCATTTATGTTACAGTTTCAGGTACTTTAGTGGGTAATTTGACCCACAAACCTTAGTTGACTTAATGGGACTGAATCTCACCACTAAGCATCACTAAAACCTGGGTTTCCAAAGGTTTCATACAGTGCTTTAAAAAGAAACCACACCTCACTTTGGTAATGACTTGTTCATCACTACATAGCCATAACCTGAACAATACTCTGCTTTATTTTGTTTACGCTAACTGGCAACACAACATACAATACGAACATCATGGTGTAATAAATAAGACTTGAAAGTGAGCCTATAAAGTCATCAGGAAAGTGTTTATTAAGACCACAAATCAAGTAAACAGAAGGGTCAGCTTCCCGTAGTCCTCTTAATAGTTTGTCTGCAGAGAAGTTACCCCTGCCGTTGAAGGCACTTTAGGATCTGCCCTGCATTCCGGTCTGGGGGTCCATGGACTGAGGTAGGCCCCCTGACCCACCTTTTTTTCCCACGCCCAGTGGGCATGTGAACTCTTAGAGGCCACTTGATGGACAATTTTGTGAGATTCCTATGCTTGTGTTCCCACCATGCCTTTTCCCCCTCCTCCTGCCCGTCTTGGTGCTTCTTTGTTTTCTTTTTTAAGGGGTGTCTGGATACCACCCCTTAAAGGGGGGATTATGTCATGATCGGGGCACGGCCAGGGACCGTGCCCACATTTTATGTTCATTTTGGTTTCCTTGTTTTTCCCCTTTATTATTATTAGTATTATTTGTCTTACTATTATTATGATTATTAGTTTTAAATGTCCTTTGTGCTCCCAGCTGTTATCTGTAGTCTTTTATGTTCCCCTGGTTTTTCTGTAGTCATCCTGTTTTCCCTAGTCTCTTGTGATCTTGGTTGATCCCGTATTTATTTGCATTGTGCGTCTTCTGTGCTTCCCCTGGTCCACTGTGCTCATTCCCTGTTTGTCTTTTTTGTAGACTCGTGTGTATCCCCTATCTCTGTTCACCTCTTGTCTCCAGTTCCTCATGTTCCCACATCCTAGCCACTTTTCCCTCATGTGTGTTACCGTTTAGCCCTTGATTGTCCTCACAGCTGTCCTGTGTTTATAATCATGAGTCTCCCTATATGTTTGTCTGTGATTATGCTCTGTGTTGGGTCATTGTCATTTCCTATGTAGTTGTCCCTCTGTGATTAGCCTGTGTTTTCCTGCACTCAAATTATTCTGTGAGTTTATGTTAGTCTGTAATTCTGAGTTATGGTGCATCCGGAAAGTATTCACAGCGCTTCAATTTTTCCACATTTTGTTATGTTACAGTCTTATTCCAAAAGGGATTAAATTATTTTTTTCCCTCAAAATTCTACACACAATACCCCATAATGGCAATGTGAAAAAAAAGTTTTTTTGAGATTTTTGCAAATTTATTAAAAATAAAAAACTAAGAAATCACATGTACATAAGTATTCACAGCCTTTGCCATGAAGCTCAAAATTGAGCTCAGGTGCATCCTGTTTCCACTGATCATCCTTGCAATGTTTCTACAGCTTAATGGGAGTCCACCTGTGGTAAATTCAGTTGATTGGACATGATTTGGAAAGGCACACACCTGTCTATATAAGGTCCCACAGTTGACAGTGCACGTCAGAACACAAACCAAGCATGAAGTCAAAAGGAATTGTCTGTAGACCCCAGAGACAGGATTGTCTCAAGGCACAACTCTGGGGAAGGGTACAGAAAAAAATTTCTGCTGCTTTGAAGGTCCCAGTGTGAGCACAGTGGCCTCCATCATCTGTAAATGGAAGAAGTGCAGAACCACCAGGGCTCTTACTAGAGCTGGCTGACTGTCTAAATTGAGCGATCTGGGGAGAAGGGCCTTAGTCAGGGAGGTGACCAAGAACCTGATGGTCACTCTGTCAGAGCTCCAGCATTCCTCTGTGGAGAGAAGAGAACCTTCTAGAAGGACAACCATCTCTGCAGCAATCCACCAATCAGGCCTGTGTAGTAGAGTGGCCAGACAGAAGCTACTCATTAGTAAAAGGCACATGGCAGCCCATCTGGAGTTTGCCAAAAGGCACCTGAAGGACTGTCAGACCATGAGAAACTAAATTCTCTGGTCTGATGAGACAAAGATTGAACTCTTTGGCATGAATGCCAGGCGTCATGTTTGAAGGAAACCAGGCACTGCTTATCACCAGGACAATACCATCCCTACAGTGAAGCATGGTGGTGGAAGCATCATGCAGTGGGGATGTTTTTCAGTGGCAGGAACTGGGAGACTAGTCAGGAAACAGGGAAAGATGAATGCAGCAATGTACAGAGACATCCTGGATGAAAACCTGCTCCAGAGCACTCTTGACCTCAGACTGGGGTGACGGTTCATCTTTCAGCAGGACAACAACCCTAAGCACCCAGCCAAGATATCAAAGGAGTGGCTTCAGGACAACTCTGTGAATGTCCTTGAGTGGCCCAGCTAGAGCTCAGACTTGAACATCTAATTGAACATCTCTGGAGAGATCTGAAAATGGCTGCACCGACACTTCCCATCCAACCTGATGGAGCGTGAGAGGTGCTGCAAAGAGGAACTTGAGGCTGTAATTGCTGCCAAAGGTGCATCAACAAAGTACTGAGCAAAGGCTGTGAGTACTAATGTACATGTGATTTCTTAGTTTTTTATTTTTAATAAATTTGCAAAAATCTAAAAAAACAACTTTTTTTCACATTGTAATTATAAGATATGATAAGGGGTATTGTGTGTAGAATTCTGAGGAAAAATGAATTTAATTCATTTTATAACAAGGCTGTAACATAACAAAATGTGGAAAAAGTGAAGCGCTGTGAATACTTTCTGGATGCACCGTATTTTTTCCAGCCCCTGTGTTGTTTGTTCCTTTGAGTTTTTGTAATAAATTAACATCTTTGCACAGAAGTCCTGCCTGCAACTGGGTCCCTCTATCTACCATCATCTGCCTGGAAGGCAGCTTTATGACAAGGATTGACTTTACCTTTGACTTCTAGAGGTTAGGTCCATCTTAACTACAGTCGATGAGTACAATTAGAATAAAAAAACTAATGATGCAACACAGTTATGATCCCTTATTCCCACTATATGACAAATCTAGTGTTTTCATTAGTTCTGTAGTCAGGACAGCACCAAGACCAGAGTCAAAACCAACACAACTGTGTATGTATGTCTTGGTCTCAACTCAGTCTTGACCCCTTAAAGTACTGGTCCTGTCTTGGTTGTTGCACACTCTGGTCTCGGTCTGGTCTTTGGTGTGGTCTTGACTATAATGCCAGTATTCACACAGCAGGATTTGACCCTGTGGGCAAGTCCAAGAGCAAAAACAATGGTCCGAGGTTCTCTTGTAGAGACAAAATTCAAGGTGTAGCTATATAAATATTTCTCAGAGCTCTTCTGGAGGCAGAAATAATCCCATTGGCCAAGTCAAACCTGTCTGGAAAGAGTCAGACACATCACAGATTCACCATGAGTAATTTTAGACCGAAAGTTTTAATTATTATTATGAAACCTGAATCTTTAAACTAAAACAAATGTGGAAGCATTTTTAAAAGAATGGGTTATCGATACAACTAATAGTCATAAAGTAGGTTAAACATAACCACTGAGATGCTTCTGCCCGTGCACCATTTGTGTTGTTTGCACAATAAAAATCATAGAGAACTGGCCTAGGTCACTGATCAAAGAAACAAACTGAACATACACAGCAAACATATTTTTTTTCTTAATTTTATTGGTAGCATCCCAGAGTCTTTTTTCCATTTTGCTGTTCCTACACCACCTGATTCCATGTACAGCTTTTTAGTAGCTGTGAGGTCAAGCAATGATGTATAAAGTAAGCCCAAAGGCAGAGTCAATTTATCCCTACTAGTGGGCAAGTAAAACCAATTACATGTCCCTAAATGTGCCAGCCAGAAGAAACTATACTAATGAACCCCAAAAAATTTAAATAGTGAATTTTAAAAAAAATTCAATTAAAAAAAGAGTTAAACGTGTATATTCTATAATCATGACAAGATTTTCTAGCTTTTTTTTGTTTGTTTTAAATTTTGATGGTTATGACTTAGCTCTCTGAATTAGGACATTTGCACACCAGTGCTTTTTTTTTTTTTTTACTTTGGTTTGAATAAGCTGATGAGCTGATGGACAAAAATGTGTCACTTCACATCACTTGAGAACATCCTCTTTGCTTACTGATCAGATGTTTTTTGTGGCCAGAACAAGAAAAATAATACGGGAACATTAGGATGCTTTCCTTACCAGAGGTTGGTGTGCACCTGAGTGAGATTACTGTTCCCATCAGATGAAATAACATGCACTGAAGGAAAAAAGGAACTAGAGTTTGATTGGACTAGAATAAAGCCTGTAGGTGTGAAAGCACCCTTAAATTATGATCCATCCATCCGTCCATCTTTAATGTCTTGTCTAGGGGTCTAAGTTGAGGGGGCAGTAGTCTAAGCAGAGAAGCCCCAGAATTCCATGTCCCCAGCCACCTCCTCCAGCTCTTCAGGGAGGACACTATGGCAGTCCCAGCTCAGCCGGGAGGCATATATAGTCTCTCCAGTATGACCTGGGTCTGCCAGTACACATGGCTGAAATAATTCATATACAGTTGCAATCAAAATCATTCAACCCCTACTGCATTTTAGGGTTATTAGCAAAAATTTAAATTTTCAGGTGTTTGTAATAAACAAATTACACATGAACAGTTTAGATAGTGAAATAAAACTAATATTACAAGGATTTTAACCAAATTCAACACTAAATCCTATTTTCAATGACCACTGCAGTCTCAAAAATTTTTCAGCCACCTGAATAGAATTCCTCATAAGAGCACATATTTGCAAATCAGGTGTAGTCTCAAGCACACCTGATGTAACCAGTCCACAGCTTCATTAGTTGTATCAGGTTTGCTTGAGACAAAGGTGCACGAGGTGGTCAACGGAAGCGGTACAAGGATGCCCTCAAGGCCACTCGTGTCATGCGAGATCGACCTGACAACATGGGAGACGCAGACTTAGAACCAATCTCAATGGAATAAGATCTGCCACAAAGGTGTCAACCATTTTGAACATGAAAGAACAGCCCAGCTGAATGCTCGACGCAATGCCAGATATGATGCTGCACAGAATCAATATCCACCACCATCATTACCTTCACCAGCACTACCACCACCCGCCCAACACATCTGTTCCATCTGCTTCAAGTCATGTGGATCATGCATCGGTCTGGTCAGCCACCTCAGACACAAACATCCATCACAATTACCAGGCGAAGGAAGATTTGTCAACATCAACGACTTAATCCATCGCGCTTGAGACAGAACATCTCAAATACCTGGACTGTTGATGGTGACGTTTGGTTGCATGTTAGAAATATGGCTAAGTCGAGAGAATTGTCCAAAACGTTCAGAGAAGAGATCATTGTTTTGCACAAACAAGGAAAAGGATACAGAAATATAGCAAAGGCACTGAATGTTCCTAGAGATACAGCTGGAAGCGTAGTCCACAAGTTTAAAGTTAAAGGAACAGTGGCTACACTACCTTATGTCAGGTCAGGCATTGGTTTGCTTGCTACCGGATAACCATGAAACCGGTACTACCTGTCGCATGGGTCAGGCCGTCAGCGACTCAACTGGCAACCCCACCCTTCCGAGGGCATGGAGGGTGAAACTGGGCATCCTGGTAGAACTAAAAACAATATCTGTCACAGGTCTGTGGTGGACCACTCCCAGTTACACAGGGTGAGACTGGACATCCTGGCAGATAAGCAAATCTGTCGCAAGGTCTGTGGTGGACTTTTGCCAGTTGGTGCATCGTGACATGCACAACACAAAGAGCAGAGATAAACAAACCTATCATCTGGTCAATTACTGCAACAGATACTGAAGTCAGTTTGTCTTGGCCTGTCCTTGCCACTGATAATACCTCTATCTGCCAAGAATGTGCCGCTAGTCCAGCAAAAGCTAGCGGTATTCAAATACTTTGCAAGCAGTTTCATGAAATGGTCAGTCAGAAAGCAACTCATATAGGCTCGGACGTTGCCCGGGTTAACAAGGTCGGGAGTTCTTCGCAGCGGAAGATGAAGGACAGAGCTGCGTGGAGGAATCTGATCAGACCTAAATGAAACAGTCATTGTTGCCCCCAACAGACTGCTATGATGGATGATGCACTGAGGTTTCAGTTTCCACAGTAAGGTGCTCCATGCCCAAACTTCAAGACATACACCACTGCTGACCCAAAAGCACGAGAAATGTCAGCTTCAATTTGCTCAAAACTATATAAATAAGCCAAAAGAGATTTTGGGATTCTGTTCTTCCGAGTGATAAAACAAAACTGGAACTTTTAGGGCCTATGGATCAGCAATCTGTCTGGAGGAGGAAGACTGAAGCACACGCTGAAAAGAACGCCCTGCCTACAGTGAAACATGGCGGTGGCTCAATGAGCTCTGGGGCTGCTTTGCTTCCTCTGGCACTACAAACCTGCAGCGTGTGGAGGGCAAGATGGATTCAATCAAGTATCAGGAAATCCTGGGAGAAAATATCATGCCATCTGTGAGGAAGCTGAAGCTTGGGCATCACTGGACCTTCCAACAGAGCAATGATCCCAAGCATACCTCCAAGTTCACCAAGGCTTGGTTTTAGAAGAAATCCTGGAAAATACTAGAGTGGCCATCACAGTCACCTGACCTGAACCCCACTGAAAGTCTCTGGTGGGATTTGAAAAAGGTGGTTGCAGCACACAAACCCAAGATTATTAGTGAACTGGAGGAGCTTTGCTTATGAGGAATGGACTAATATTACTCAGAACGCTGCCAGAAGCTGGTGTCTGGCTATGCATCATGTTTGCAGCAAGTCATAACAGCAAAATGGTGCTCTACTAAGACCTAAATATGCTTGTCATGAAGGGGTTGGATAATTTTAGACTGCAGTAGTCATTAAAAGTGGCATTTTGTGTAGAATTTGGAGAAACCACTTGTAATACTAGTTGTATTGACCTATTTAAATTGTCCTTGTTTGATTTGTTTATTGCAAACAGCTGCTAGTTTGTACATTTTGCCAATAAACCTAATCTGCACTGGTGGTTGAATGATTTTGACTGCAACTGTAGGAGGTGTCCAGGAGGCATCCTTACTAGATGTCCAACTATGTCCAACAGCCAGTTTAGGAGACACAACCACCAACATCTCTGCCTTCAAAAGTCGCATGATTCACATAGCACAGAACGAGGCCCTCATGATTCCTTCTGCAGTGGGTCAGGCCACTGGAGGGTAGACCCATGTGGTCAGGGTTGAGCCTGGCAAGGTGCCATGGGCAGAAACCAGGCACCTGCCATCTGAGCCCCTCCCCCAGGCTTGGCTCCAGGGTGGTGTGGACAGGGCACTCATGGTCTTTGTTTTTACAGTTTGCACAGGAGTCTACTTATCTTGCACTTCACCAGTTTGCCTTGGGAAACCCTACCAGCCCTACCAACAGCTATGTAACTGCTGGGATCACTGGGACACACAAACCCCTCCACCATGACAGTGGTGAGCCACAAGGGGAAATTATGAATCATGATATTCAGAATTTTGAGATGCACCAGTATAGCCAATAAGGTATTTATAATTTTATAATGGAAATCCAACGTTAGAAGATATTTCACTTCATTTGGATTTCACTTTTTGCAGTGTATATAAAGTGTTATGAAAAAAGTCACTTTCACGTCCAAAATTCATCTATTTTTCACTTGTTTGATATTTTAGGTTTTATATGGCATGACACTGAGCTAAAGTATTTCATGCAGGCCTCCACACAGAGGAGCTGCTCCTCTAAGTCATACATCACCCAGCTTCATTAAAAATTTCTGCCCTTGTCACTTTTCTCCCTAAAGAGGAAACGGGAGCTGGCAGAATTACAGTGAATCCTATCTTCCTCGTGCTCCTCCTCCATATATCACCGGGGTTAATGAAAAGTCTCATTAAGATTGTGCGTCGCCTCCCAATTAAAGATTCACATCTTATTAGCTTGGTGTCTGCCACAGTTAAAAATGAGAGGCAGAAGGTTATTTTACTTTGTCAACAGAACTTTGACCACCTTTCAGTTCATATTTTCATTACACAATTATCTTTGGTCCATGAAACGCAGAGCAGCTGATTTTCAGCACACTGATGAAAAACAGTTTTTTGCATAAGCCTAAAGGATGAGGAGGAAAATGTGAAGTGAGGTGATATAAATCCATCCTGTGCCCTTCTCAGAAGGTAGTACCTCTGCCTGCTTGAAATAATTAATACCCAGAGCTTGAGGGAAAATCCTGCACAATGACGAAAGCAGCTCCACTGGGACAAACAATTCCACTGGCCGAGCTCTCCTGGGAGGAAAGACTGTCTGGATATTGTTAGGAGGATGGTTATATTTAGAAAACACTTGGTGCAGCTGGAGCTCCTTCCACGAGGAGGAAATTTTGGTTGGGGGGATAAGGTAAGAAGAAAATAGATGGAGGGATAGCGGAGCGGGAGGAGCAGCTGGGGGTGGGGGGGGTCAGTGATGGTTCACCGTGTTGACAGGAGACAGCGAGAGGGCAGAGGATAGTCAGAGGAAGCAGAGACACACAGAGACAGCGAGGTTTAGAGGCTGCACAGTGAGTGGACTTGGACACACGATGATATGAGCTGAGACATTTGAGGAGATTACATTTATATAACTCAGAGGGTGATGAGGAAGGAAACTAAGAAAAAAGCCAAAAGAAAATCACTGTCTTCCTCTCAGGCTGCATGCATTATAATAAGAAAAAAATGTGCAGTAACAAGAGCTGTGAATACTAATTTAACTCCTGACATTACCCATTAGAAATTTGTCATTTAAAAACATGGGAAAATAAACAGCCAGATCTTGTATTTGTTGATAATGTAACAGCAACTGGTCTGGTTTCTTGTGTAAAACAAGAGGACCAGTTTATTTGTTCGGCTGTTTGTTGATTTGGCTCGTTCAAAGGGAACATGATAAATCTGTACTTTGCTGCACCCATGTGGCAAAAAAGGGGTATGAAGAAATTCTAAAATATGTCAGGCCAAATATTTATGTGTCAGTCTATGTAAACTGCAGCTGTTTGCACATTATTGGGTATACTTTTCAGATGTGTGTTTCTGTTTGCTGTAAGGTAAAATGATTGAATTCACTTAAAGGGACATTTCACCCTAAAATCCTATAGAGCGCTCCAGTCCTGCCTATCTACTTCTGCATCATGGGACCTAACTTTGGCAAAGGCATGTAATGAATCCATGGAAAAAGCAAGCAAAGGGCACAGAAACTAACACAAGCAAAGCTAAATTGCTGTCAGCCTTTAACTGCTACCCACATCGGCTCGACCGACAAAGCCCGAGTTGGATTTATTGTCTTGATTAGCCAACCATAATACCTTTGTGGAGATGGACTCTGTTTCATTTGAAAATGCCAACACAAAGTGAGCAAAGGGCACGGAAACTAACACCAGCAAAGCTATATTGCTGTCAGCCTTTAACTGCTATCCGCATCGGCTCGAATGACAAAATGGACAAGCTGAAGTTGTATTTACCATTTCGATCAGAGACTTATAATCCCTATGTGGTGATAACATCATCATGGCTGCACAAAAGGCTCCCTCAATACAGCTACCAAGCTAATGATAGCCAATGGTGCGAGTCACATGACACACCAAACTTACTCAACAGGTGAACGGTAAACACTGACTTCTGCACTGGACAATATTTAATTTGGTCACGTGTGTGAAGTGACAATAGGCCTAATCTTTTCTATATTATGCTTATTAAGGTGCTTAGCAACAGTTAATTTGGTACATCCACAAGGGACTATTTTTCTCAGTAGAGCAAAATAAGTGGTTAAACAAAAAACATAATATTTTGTCCCGTATTGCTGTCACTTAATAAACTGTGCTGGTGGAACTGTTTTATAAAAGCAGTATTACACTTGAGGCCGTGTGGTATCATGAAGATAACACTGCAGTGACGTCTCTGGCCCTCTACTACGACAGAAGCCCCATGGTGATATACTGATATATCCCGTCTAGCTTTGTGTGGAACTGTTTACTTGTCTGACACTACTTACTTCACCAAACACCATCATGGTGGTTATCCTGTCAAACCTCACCTCCTTTTTTCTGATGGAGAAAAGAGGCATCTGAAGGGGAGAAACCCACTCCACATGTGGCCACGTCAACAGCTGCAGCTTCTCCGAAGTGCTGGTATTTTGTGCCTTTGGACTTTCTTCAGAAACCATGATGTAACTTATGCCACCTTGTCTTTGTAGTCTTTCTATTTATGGATTTTCACAATCCTAAACTTCAGCAGTTACACCACAACCTACAACTTTGTTTATGTGGAAAATTGATTTAAAGTTGAAAATTCCTCTCTTGCCATTGACTCCCACACATATTTTTTTCAAAGCTAGGTCCCATGATGTGGAAGTAGAGGGGCGAGAGTTAGGCTCTCTATTTAACATGAATATTTTTAAACTATATACAATGTAGATTACTGCAAACATAAAACAAGCAAGTTAATCAGCTGATGCTTTGAGTTCAAGTGTAATGTTTGGTGGTCAGTGAGCATAAAGTCTTGGCTCTAACATTAAAGGACAGTGGGAAAAATGTTCTGCTACCTGTCCGCCCTTCGGCTGATGTTTAAGGTTGGAAGTGGACCCAATCTTGGACTTTACATTCTTCAGGTCGGGCAGAGGCTGATTGAGAACCTTCAGTTGGCGCTGGGCGGAGGACGGGGACTTGGGTGGGGTGCGGATCACCGCCACCTTCTTCTCCTGGAGGACGCTGAAGGACTTGGGCGTGTGGCTGCCTGGGGTACGCGAGCCAGGGGTGCGGCAGGAGTAGCTAGGTGGGGTGCCGGGTGTGACAGCGGAGGAGCCCGGCGTGGAGGCCCCGCTGCGGACCGATCGGGAACGTGCCGAGTCTGTACCTTAGGAGATAAAGAAAATATTGTAGGATCATAACAATGAACAGAAGAAGGAAGGATGAAAGGATAGAAATGCTCACTGGAAACAGAAAGGGGAAAAGCAGAAAAAAATTAGAGCAGCAGAGTGTCAGAAAGTTTTCATCTGCTTCTGATGATGATGATGACGATGATGATGGGGAAACATAACACACACGAAACAGTTCGTGCTTCTCAGTCGGCATCAAATCTGCTCAGTTTTCACCTAAACAAACAACCCAGTTCAAACAAGTCTGTTTGACGAGGAACATGAAGGCACACACGAGCAGCTGAACTCATTTAACTGCCGGCAGCTTTGTTGCTTGGATACAAGGGTGCGACCAATAAGATTTCAGCTGCCAAGGAGCTGAAGGTATACAAGAAACACGCCTGTTGTTCAACCAACAGCAATTCTGGGGGGAAAAATTGAGCAAAAACTCCAGGTTTACAGACTATAACATTTAGAAGAGCAGATCAAACGTGCCGCCAAAGTGTCTGGGGGCCACTTTCAAATGTCTGCGTTTCAACATTTAATGAAACAGCTGTATTGGCATAAAGACGGCCAAGTGTATGTAACACATGTGAGCCAAAAGATCAGGCCTCAGGCTGCTCTCAGTGCTTCCCTGCAGACAGCTTTAACATGCTGGCAGGAACCTTTTCAGAGCCCAGAACTATTGATTACAAGTTTGGTTTCCATCAAAGCAAATAAGAAATACCAGTTTTTACATCCAGCATTACACAAAGCCAGATAGTTTTTTTTTTAAGTAACAGCAGAGGGACGCACAAATGTGCATGGAGGGTACCAGACAGGGACTGTAAGGAGTGGCCGAGTGATGGAGGAAGTACACAGGAGGTAAAAACTTTCTTCACCAAGTGGAGTATTTATTGACAGTGTCCATTTAAAAATGCTGCAGCATCAGACAAGGTTTCAGGCTTTAAAATCCCAAAGAAAACAAAACATAATGGGAAGTGTCTCATCACGCAGAAACAATCTCCTGGAGTAGCCCATGGCTGCTGGATCACTAAGAACTGCTCTGGCTTGACCATTCTCTGACAGTCTGACCAACTGACCCACAGGGCTTCTTTCCTCGGCTTATGTAACTTTGGTCCTTCTCTCTAGACTACACCAAGCATAAAAAATTATCAGTTACCTTAACCAAATAATATTTTAACACAAAAGCAACCTAAATTAGTTAAAATTACTATTTCTGAACTCATTATAAAATACAAAGTAAATGTAATTTATTTATCATATTTAAAACACTTCTTTGTGAAAAAAAAGATTTAAATATATTTTGCATTGTTACAAACTAAAGAAGTGTTACACAAATATCTTGAAGTAATTAGCTCAGCAACCAAAACTCAAAGCCCTAACTGGCCGGCTTGCTGTACAAAGAAAATGACGGGTCTTCGGTGTGCCGTTGGCCAGCCTAGAAGACATTTCACAGGGCAGGGTTACCCCATGACAAGGACACTGTCCCGGGCCAAAGAGATGAGCTTCCCCAGTGTTTCAGACTGCCAGAGGCTGCTGATGGTCTCAGCTAGATCAGGAGCAGATCTGTTTGAAACATAACCAGGGAACCTATCCCGGGTGACTCTATTCAAAGTACAGTTGAAGCCCTGGTCATGGAGGGTTTTCCCCGGGACGTTTGGGTAGTCTGAAAAGGGCTTATGGCACCTTCTCTGCCAACAGCCCTGTCAAACAAGTAGTTCTAGAACTATTTTGTAAGAAAATGCTAAATGTCCCAACTCTTACTGTGAGATAAGAGTGGATAGAAATAAGCCCCATTTTTGACAAGTGGAGCTGAGCACTTGTCCTAGCTGCTTGATAACATTATTATTATTTTGAGTTGTGAATCATGTTTTTTTTTGGTGTTTTGTATACTTGATTGATCCCCAGAGGGAAATTCAGGGAATCCACTTGGATGGATGAGGCAGCCACAGTACGGCACTAATCTCCTCCCCACTCACACCTAGGGCCACTTTAGAATCTCTAATTAACTTGCATGTTTTTGGCCTGTGGGAGGAAACCGGAGTACCCGGGGTAAACCCACGCAGACGCGGGGAGAACATGCAAACTCCACACAGAAGGGTCACCGATGGTCAGGGGGTGGGATTGAACCCACGATGGTCGGGGTGGAATCGATCCTGTGACCTTCTTACTGTGCTGCCACTGTGCTAACCACTGCTCTACCGAGCTGTGTTCTCAAAGTTGAACCACTTTGGATCACAACAGTCCAACCTTTGTGTCTAACTGAAGATATGAACAAGGCATGAACAGACATAACAAGAACATCGGAGCTCTGAGATATCGGTGACTATTACAGCATTACATGTTACAGCATCAGCTTCCCATGTGGGGAGGAAGTGTTGTAAAAACTGAGTGAAAGGAGCTGCAGATCCCTGTGTAGATAAGAGCCAAGGTTCCAAAAGTTCCATACCATAAATCACCATCATTTAATCATAATTACAATATTTCTGATTTACTTCATGCTAAACTAGACAAATACAAACGTCCTTCTCATTGTCAAACACCAGACTTTTCAAAGTGACCCCAGACTTGAGCATAGAACTGTAAATGAAAGAATGTGCTGTGAATGGATGATGCGCTCTAGAAAACGTGAAGTTCTTATAATGAAGTTACTGTTAAAACCAAAATGAAAAACTCTGAACTTCTAAACATGTCAATGAGGATGGTGATGCATCTAAAAGAAGCTACCGGGTGCTCTACCTGCCATACTAGGGGCTCTTCCAGACCTGTTGTCCGCTGTTCGGATCGCTTTGTGAAAAAGGGGCCCAAGGGAAAAGGAGCAGTGTGAACAAGGAGACGAGAGGCAGGGGAAATGGGGCAGGAAGTGGAGGGTGGTGGGAGAACACATAGATTAACTTGGTGTGATTAAGGATAGTTATTATGCCTCGGTGCAAAGCTCGTTGGTAAAAACTGCAAGTCCCACATTCCTCAAATCGCAATGCACCAATCAGAGCAGATCTGCTTCAGCAAGGAACAAGCATGGTGGACATCCAATTGAAGGAGGAAAAACTAAGTTTTGTGCTGAAATTACACTACCGTTCAAAAGTTTGGGGTCACTCACATTTTGTGTTTTCCATGAAAAGTCACGCTTATTTACCACCATGAGTTGTAAAATGAATAGAAAATATAGTCAAGACATTGACAAGGTTAGAAATAATGATTTGTATTTGAAATAATAATTTTTTCCTTCAAACTTTGCTTTCGTCAAAGAATCCTCCATTTGCAGCAATTACAGCATTGCAGACCTAACATGATTGCACAAGGGTTTTCTAATCATCCATTAGCCTTCTGGCACAATGAGCAAACACACTATACCATTAGAACACTGGAGTGATAGTTGCTGGAAATGGGCCTCTATACACCTATGTAGATATTGCACCAAAAACCAGACATTTGCAGCTAGAATAGTCATTTACCACATTAGCAATGTATAGAGTGTATTTCTGATTAGTTTAAAGTTATCTTCATTGAAAAAAGTGCTTTTCTTTCAAAAATAAGGAAATTTCTAAGTGACCCCAAACTTTTGAACGGCAGTGTATGTAGCGGTTTAAATTTTAAAACACTAATGACGCCTATAAATGTCATAATCGGCCCTTTCAGGGCAGAAATCAAGACGCCACTTGCCAGCTGTCAGTTTGCAAGAACTGAAATGAACCACAAAGGGCAACTTACAGATTACAGACACAACGGAAAACCCACAAAGGGAAACTTACAGAAAAAGGCAATCCATGAAAATCACGAAGGGTAACTTACTATTAGTCAGGCGAGGCCGAGTACTGAGCAGAAAACAAAACAGGAATCAGACGGGGGGATTCCTGTCAGCACAAGGTGAGATCGCAGTGAGGAATGAACCCCGCAAGTGAGCTTAAATAATAATAAGAGGGAAACCCAAATGTGAATCAGGTGTGGATGCATGAGTGAGAAAGTAATTAAAGACAACTAAACAGCTGTGACAGGCCGCGAACAGATTTGACAGGAGTAAGTAACATATTGGCGCTGTCAAAATAAAAGCACAAACCATAATGGAAGAAAATCAAGAACAAATACATATATAGAAAATGAGTAGCAACCAAGAGACCGGAGCACAGCACTGACCCGCGCTCGGCGTCATGACAGTGCCCCTCCCTAAAGTGGTGGATCCAAGACACCCAACTGTAACATCAAAAAGGGATAAAGTACACCCCCCCTCCCCCAACAGGAGTAACCTCCAAAACAGACCCCGGGAGGGTGGTGGGGGGATCCAGGCCTGGAGGGAGAGACACAAAAAACAAACAAAACAAAACAAAAAACACATGACCCACAACACTGACCAAATAAGATGCTAAGGAAACCAACCAATACAGGGTAAACAAGGGAACAGTTCAGGTGGCCTACCAGAGTCCGGGCTCTACCCGACCATCAGGTGGAAAAGGTCGGGTGGCCTACCAAGTCTCCTGAGGCACCAAAATGGGGGAGAGAGTTCATCGGATGGTCTTCTAGAATTCTGAAGCCACCCAAGCAACCCAGAAAGTTCGTCAGGCGGTCTCCCCACATCTCTGGGCAAACAGGTCGCAGAGCACCGCCCCCCCCCCCCCGGAGGCGGCAGTTGGAATCCGTGCTTACCGCAGACCCCAGAAGCCAGGAGATGGGTACCCAACAAAGGGAATGGAGGAGAAGGAACGACGATGGAACTAGATGTAGAGTGGGGACTCGCAGTGACCTTGGGCATAGCCGCAGCACCCTTGGTGTCCCCGGACTTGGCAGTAGTGGCATCCTTGGTGGCCCCGGACTGAGGCATAGCAGCACCTTCGGTGGCCCCGGACTGAAGTGTAGCAGCACCTTCGGTGGCCCCGGACTGAAGCGCAGCAGCACCTTCGGTGGCCCAGGACTGAGGCATAGCAGCACCCTCGGTGGCCCAAGACTGAGGCATAGCAGCACCCTCGGTGTCCCCGGACTGAAGCATAGCAGCACCCTTGGTGGCCCTGGACTGAGGCGTAGCAGCACCCTCAGTGGCCCCAGACTGAGGCGTAGCAGCACCCTTGGTGGCCCTGGACTGAGGTGTAGCAGCACCCTCAGTGGACTGAACTGGGACGCAGCAGCAGCCGTGAAGACCTCAGCCGAAGAGGCAGCACCCACGGAGACCTTGGGCAATGAGGCTGGACCTACAGAGACCCCTGGTGATGTTAGATGACCCTCGGTGACCCTGAGGAGAGGCTCTGACAAGAAGGACAAGGAAACAGAATCAGGGTCACTAGCGGCAGTGGAGCCTGGCGAGGTGAGCTCAGGTGCAGCCAATCGCTGCACTTGGCCCTCCCCACCAAGAGCCAGGCAAGATCTTTCCAAAACAGAAAAAGTGAAAGCAAAGAAGAGCACTTTCCTGAGCTCAAGCTCCACCGCCGTCCAGGACTCCGTTGATCCAGGCAGGGATGTCTCATGCCAGGTCCTCTTGAGGTCCAACTTTGCCTCTGCTGCTACGGCCTCGACAGCAGGCATGGCGGTTTGTGCAGTCCTCGAACCTCCAGGCAAAGCGACCGACGCAGGTGGCCCATCCAGCGTGGCAGCTGGAGGTCGTTTCACTGCTGGCACGGCATTCCACATAGCTAAAACCAGGGAATGCTCAGTCATCGGCACAAGCTTCAACTCGCAGGCAGCGCTCTTCCTCCATCCAGGCTGTTCCTGCGGGGCTGGGGCCAGGTCCTCCAGGACCACAGGCTCCTCCATCGTCCAGATGCTCGATCCTGGGACCAGTGGACAATCAGGAGGCATAGGAGGAGACACGGAGAGAGCAGGTGACGTCTTTATGGCTGCAGCAGGCGGTGAGGACTCAGTGAACTGCAATTACTGAGCTTCACCCCCAGGAATCAGGCAAGGTAATTCATATGATGGGGATAAAGAATGAAAAGGCACTTGCCTGTTTTCCCGGGGCACGGTGGTTTCCGCTGCAGCAGGCCCAGTCTCATCCCTCTCTGTGGCTGTGGTCGTAGTGGACCCCCCCCCCCCCCGGAGAACATGGAGAAGCCGCCGAGGAAAACCTAGAGGTGGAAGCTGCTGTAGTTCCTTTTTGACGCAGTGATGAGGAAACTGCTGGCTGAGAGGCGGAGGAGTTCCTCTGGCAGCCTGTAGCTGGATAATGGCGGGAGGTTTGCGGCAACAGCACCCGGTGGCTCTACTCCATCCGATGCGGTACAGCCGTGTCTCAGGGGGGAGTGGAGGTCTGCGTCGGCAGTGTCTTGGAGCAGATGGAGCAGGAGCTGCAGCCGTAGTTGGAGCCTGGTGAGGAGCCGATTGGACCGAGGCCCGGGAGCACCTCCCCATTGGTACAGAACTAGGCTTCCTGGTGGAATTCTTTGCCAACTCACGGCATCATGACAATAAAGTTCGTATCTCATGGATTGGTGAATGCTGTTAATCAAATCGCTATGTTCGACAGGATTCACCGCTCTGCCAGACACGAGGAAAAAAAACAGCTACATTTGATTGTTAAGCCTTAATTTGCTTTAAAATAACTTTTACAATAACATTTAAAGCGCTGTAGAGATCTTGGTTAGTTTACACTATTTGTTTATTGATTCATACTTACTAAGGTAACGCTGATA
Source organism: Pholidichthys leucotaenia (assembly GCA_020510985.1). Taxonomy (NCBI): domain Eukaryota; kingdom Metazoa; phylum Chordata; class Actinopteri; order Cichliformes; family Pholidichthyidae; genus Pholidichthys; species Pholidichthys leucotaenia. The sequence continues at coordinate 34,250,222 of CM035845.1, read as the reverse complement.
TGAAATAAAACCCACTTGAGGTTACTTTTTACACAAACCCAAGCAATTTATTAAGCTGAGGAGGAACATGACATCTGTAACTATTTATTTATTACGCTGACTTTGAAATAGTTCTGACACATCTGTGATGATAATCAGATCTTTATGATGTGCTTTCTTTCCTCTCGTTTGTCTCCCTGTGGTCCACGGTGGTGAGCAGTCAGAGCAGCTGTCAACATAACAGCTGCAGCCTAAAGAAGAATATTGCATGTTTACTGGTAATAGGAAAAAAACAATCTGCTGATGCATTTGTATAAATTAGTTTTTAGAAAAAGTTAATGTTTTTTGCAAAATAATTCAAGAAAATTTCTCAACATTCACACAGTTCCAACTGTTTTGATTTAATATGGATGATCATGGTTCTAGTTTTTGAAATGTTAATTTTTTTTAACATTGTATTGATTGCTGTGGTGTAAATATACATGTATTGAATTAATAAAATCTGTTACTACAGCATTTTTTATTGTGCTCCTAACTTTATTCTTGTGTTCCTATTTTTTTTTTCATTTACTAGCATACATGTGAATGAATAATGGACTCATTGTAAGTGATGTCACTTGACATGTAAAGCACCATATAAATTTAATCCATTATTATTATTATTATGTGATCCTTGACAAAAATGAAAGCACACAGCCCTGGGATCAACAGAAGCGTCGACCAATGAGCTGCACCTCATGTGTGTTGTAACGGTGATGTCAGCCTCATACGTGTGTAAACAAAGTATTTCAAAACCTCGCACGTATGGACTGACTCGGTGCTTAGCTATCCCATGCTACCATGCCACAAGCACAGAGGAATCAGCACCTATGGTGCCAACAAGAGAGGCCGACAAGCTGAAGGCTCGGGGTTACAGTGTAGGTGTAGTCTTACAGGTTGGCCTGGAGGGGGTGCTGTTGTCTTCCTGTTCAGCAGCAGGAATGTGGCGTGTCAGTGACTTGGCTGGCCTGGGAAGGGATGACCTCTTCTCGGGGCTGCGGTACGCTCTCTCCTGCATTAACACACACACACACACACACCACTGAGTCGATACATGCAGGGTCAATAATATGCACAGTAATCAGAGCTACCTGTCAATCCCAGTTCGCCTTTTAGTTTACCTTCTCTACCCATTTGTTAGGCAGAGGAGATGGGTGAGAGCAAGCAGAGGAAGGGCGGGCCTCACAGAGCTCAGCCTCTATGAGGGGACTCCGCTTAAGGCTACAGGCAGAGCCGGGCCGCAGGGGCTGATGATTGAGCCCCTGATGCTGCATGGCCATCTTTAACAGAACGGCCCTCGTGGGGCTCTGGGCCGAGCCGTGACAGGAGGGAGGAACACATGCAGGAAAGATGGAAACATGCAGAATGGAAGAGAAGCAACAGACAAACAGATAACTGAAGGAGTGAAAATGAAATACAGATTAAACAGACTGTGTACACGTGTATACAGAGTGTGTCAGTACTGTATTGTATTTGGAGTATTTTTTTCTGTAATTTTTACATTTGCTTTTCAAAACAAAATATCAAAAATTTTACGTTACAGAATACGAGAGCAAGGTTGTTGCTATATAAACTAAAACTATCAACAAACATGTGATTCTGATAACTTTGTTTTATGAATAAAAGATTCAGTGGTCACAATTTAGTTTATGGATGTAAGGGACATATGGTAAAATTTGTCACTTTTTCAGCATTTGTCCATCAGTTTGGATACCTGAAGTGGCAACCAAGAGAAAAACAATGAAAAAACACAATCCTGCCTTTCCTCTAGTACGTCTCATTGAAGGAGAGCAGTTTTCATTTGTCTCCAGTGGCGACATAAGAAATGAAGTGCACTGGAATGGTGCCATCACTGGAGCTTATCTCCACACGGCCAGCATTGTTGACAGTGGTCAACACTGTTGCCTAACAGCTAGAAGGTTCCAGGTTCCAATCCCCAGGCTGGCAGGGGTAGGAACCTTTCTTTGAGGAGTTTGCATGTTCTCCCTGTCCTGCGTGAGTTTACTCCGAGAGCTCCAGTTTCCTCTCACAATCTAAAGACACATGCTAGGTTAATTGGTCATTCTAAATTGTCCCTGGGTATCTGTCTCCTATAGGCCCTTAGAATATAGAGGGTTAGTACTAGTGAAGGGCTTTGAGACTAGAAAAAGTGCTATTTACAGTCATGTGAAAAAATTTGGACACCCCATTAAATATTCAGTTCTTTATTAAGAAATATTCACGTATCCATGTCTAACCTTGTTTTTGTTTTATTTGCATTTTTAACATTTATTTTAGCCATTTTAAGTGAGAATGAATGTGGGGGTGTCCTAAAAAAGATGGGGGTGTCCTAATTTATTCCTCACTATTTGTTTAGAATAACATTTTACAGAAAGTTTGAAAAAAGTCTTTAATTCCTTTTTAAATTGTTTAGTTGTATTACATGAATCTCCTAGTATTTTTTAACAGTGATATTAAATTACATTACTGCAGCCGATAGGAAGAGACTGAACAAACTGATTAAGAAAGCTAGCTCTGTCCTGGGGCAGCGCCTTGATCCGATGGAGGAGATAGGAGAGAGAAGGACGGTGGCTAAACTGTCATCTCTGCTGGAGTCCGAGTTCCACCCTATGCAGGACATACTGAATGCACTGAGGAGCTCATTTAGCAGCAGACTACATCATCCCAGGTGCACAACCGAGAGGTTTCGTAGGTCCTTCCTACCAACGGCTGTCAGACTGTACAACCTAAGCAGGGCTGCTCGCAGAGATAGCAAAAAGACGTAACAAACTAATAGTTTTTTGAATGCAAAAGATGCAATAGACTTACACAATGGTCCCCTCCGGCATACAACTAGGAACATACCGGTCGCTATGGAGGGTGAGAATATGTATGGGCACATAATCATACCATGTAGGATAACTAAGTAGACGGTTATGCTGTTTCATTCCATCTAGCAACAATGCTCTGCACTGTGTGTGTTTATATATTTACATATTTATTCCATCTAGCTACAATGCTCAGCACTGGGTGTGTTTATATATTTATATATCTACATATTATTCCATCTAGCTACATTGCTCCGCACTGTGTGTGTTTATATACTTGCATATTTATTCCACCTAGCTGCAATGCTCCGTACTGTGGGTGTTTATATATTTACATATTTATTCCATCTAGCTACAATGCTCTGCACTGTGTGTTCATATATTCATATATTTATTCCATCCAGCTACAATGCTCTGCACTGTGTGTCTGTGTGTGTGTGTATATATATATATTTTATAGTAATATGTACATATGTATATTAGCTGCTCTTGCTTGCTTGTTTTTTTCTTGCCTTCTGATTGTTGCTCTGAGTGTTGCTATCCCTGTGCTGTTGCAATCCTGGAATTTCCCCGTTGTGGGACTAATAAAGGCTTATCTTAAATATCCATATGTCCAAATATGTTTAAAAAAACAGGCTTATACAGGGTGTCCTAACTTTTTCACATGACAGTAAGTACAGGTCCTTAGCCTTACACATGTTAATGACGTCTCCTGCTGAGCGTCAGAACCCACAGACCTGCAGTGCTGCTAGTGTTAGCGCTGCGACCGGTGTTATTATGACTGTCATAAATTCTACTCACTCCACTAGACATCCATGCTCCCAGCTGGTTCATTGATTCACAGTTGATAATATATCTCGTGTCACTGTGGCTTTTTTGGTCATTATATCTTAGTAATCTCAGAGATTTCTAGCCAAGCTTAGCTAATGCTTCTGGGTCCTCTTGAGCTACCAGTTCAGGCTGGCTCCAATAGCCAAAGCTAACCAGCTAACATTAGCATGGCATCAACCATGGATCTCAGCAGCAACAAAACAGGGAGTGGGGGAATTTTAGCATTTAAAGAAACATGCACTGAAATGGGTCGTTCTGAATAAGGGTGTAGAAGATGGTGGGGAAATATATGAACTATGAGGAACTGTGTCAACATGGGAAAAAGTGTATAATACAATATGTTTCTTTTAAGATATACATACAGGGGAGCAAAGTACCCAACTATGGAAGAGAATAAGAGGGGAAAAAAATGAGGTTTCAAATGAAATGTGTTTATCTGTTAGGGGAATCTCTTTGCCCGGTGTACTACAGCATATATTTGACTATGTTTTCTTTGTATAAACTCTGCACTTCTGACATCTATACTCACAGATTTTCTCTGTTGAGACTGACACAAGAGCAGAGGCAGGCATGCAAGACAAAATGATTATGCACAGAGACAGAAAAAGGCAAGACAAAGCAGGCATGCAAAGAAAGAAATGTCATGCAAACAGATACCACAGTGACACTATTTACAAAATTGTTTTATAAAATACGGAGACAAATTTGCTGCAACAGTATGAAATAACAATATACCAAAACACAATATGATACAAAAATGTAACCTAAAGTGAAACTGCTGGTTTTTTTCTTGATTAGCACCCAAATAAATGTACAATTAGACAACTTGTATTGATGCACAGGTTTCTAGTCCACACAAATGCCATAGACTGGTTGGCAAAGTAGGAGAAAAAAACCCTATAGGCTATAGAACCAGCACTGTCCTTAGAAACATTCATGAATTGGGACAAACCTGGGCTGGCACAGTACCGAGAGAACCTTAAAGTCAAACATGAACAACTGCCTGATCCATCCAGAATCAAATCAAAAGGCTAGCATGAGTTAACGGAATTTATACACGACAAATATGCGGAATTCACGATTATTTTTGGCAATTCTACCTCTACTTTTTTTTTTCCTGTCTCATACCACAGAAGAAACCATCCAGCAAATAAATTAGCAAAGGTAAACAAGTGAAGACTACTTAGTTTGCTGGAGCTGGTATGAGCTAAGGACTATTTATGCCAGCCTTCGTGACACTCGCCAGAGGTTGGAAGGTTGTTCGAAGGATATGAAGAAGTTTGGGAAGAAGATACAGAATTAACTCCGAGGAGTTTGGAACAATATACAATGGTTTGCAAAAGTATTCACACCCCTCAGCATTTTTCCTATTTTTTATGATGCAGCCAGTGCTACAATTGTTTAAATTATTTTTTTTCCCCATTAATCTACACTCTGTACCCCACAATAACAAAATGAAAACAGAATTTCATTTTTTTTAATAAATCTATTAAAAAGAAAAACACTGAAATATCACATGTGCGTTAAGTAATCAGACGCTTTGCAAAAACACTTGAAGCTTAGCTCAGTTGTCTCTCATTTCTCTTGAGTTTTTTTCTGAGATGTTTTTAGACATTGTCTGGAGTCCATCTGTGGAAAACTAAAAAAAAAACACAACACATGAAAGTTTGCAAAACTTGGAGTTTGCAAAAAAAGCACCTGAAGGACTGAAAGAACCCTGTCTGAGCTCTGTAGACAGTCCCTTTGACCTCATAGCTTGGTTTTTGCGCTGATATGCATGGTCAGCTGTGAGGTGTGTGACAGGTGTCGATAGCTGTGTGTCTTTCAAATGATGAATTTAGTTTACCACCGACAGATTCCAAACAATGTGTAGAAACATCTCAGTAATGACCAAGAGAAATGAGAAAAATTGAGATAAATTTCAAGTATTTTTATTACACGTGATATTTAGAAGTGGGGGAAATAATAGTTTTTTTAGGTGCACTCAGTCGCTGTATGTGAAAGATTCTGAATCGATGCACAAATGTCCAAGAATCGATTTTTAAATGTCCAGAGACTGAAAAGAGGTAACCAGGTTATGTAGTTTCTGTGGTGGGTGATATGCAGAGTAAAAGAAACATTCCAGCTGTCATTTCTCTCTTACATTTGTTTTATTTACAAAAAAATATTGCAAGTAAATTCATTTTTGGTCATTACAAATACTTTGCTTTGAAAGTACTAAATAGTCACACAGTGAGAAAAAAAGAAATCCTCAATAGGAAAAAAAGACGCATAAAGAATAGTTTTCATAACCGCACTGCAGCCCTCTGAATCATAACTGAATCGTGAGGTGGCTAAAGATTCCCATGCCTAGTGATATTTTAGTTTGTTCTTAATAAATTTACAAAAAAAAAATCCTAAAATTCTGTTTTCAATTTGTTATTATGGGGTACAGAGTGTAGATTAATCAGAAAAAAAAAATTAAATGAATCTAAATGATTGTAGCATCAGGCTGCAACAAAACAAAAATGTAAAAATGCTGAGGGGGATGAACACTTTCACAAGCCACGTTACATATTTTAAAATCTGGCTGTTTTTTGTGTCTGGGTTTTTTTGGCTGCCTGTGTAATGAACCCTTCAGTACAGCTTCTCTCGGTTATGCCCATTGTAGCATAAGTGGACATCACTTGGCTAAAGGCTGAGCAACCTGCTGATGTGCTGAAAAGATTTTTTGTTGGTGTTGTACAGTGTCAGTGAGAGCTAAAGTGGGAATTAGAATAACTCAGCAGCACACAAAGTCATCACACACCTCACAAGATAAAAGCACAGAATATCTGTATTGCGTTTCAGTCACACTGGTTTTGGGCGATGTCATATTTCTGAGGAAATGGAACCCTTCCCGGCACTGCTGCGATAATTGGCCTAAATGTCTATAATTTTCTCAGTGTTCACGTTTTATGAAACAATGCAGACTGGTCAGTCTTCTACCAGCCTTTCATATATAGTTTGCATGCCTGATATGTGACTTCGCTCTCAAATGTGTCTATCTGTTGGCCCTTTTCCACTAGCACCTGCTCAGCCCGACTCTACTCAGTTTGTAGGATTTTCCATTAGTACCTAGTACCTGGTACTAGGTACTTTTTCGCACCTACTCTGCTGGGGTTCCAAGCGAGCTGAGTCGAGCTGAAAATGTGATGTCAGCAGATTGCAGACCACTGTTTGGCCAGGGTGTAACATCACTGGATGAAAGCGACTTCTTCACAAGAGTCATAACTGCCATTTGTAAATTCGGCCGTGAGTTTTTATTATTTCTGTGATAATCAACGAGATAAATGGCTACACACAAATCAACACTGTGGTCCAACGACGAGGTGCGGACTCTTCTGTGCTTGGTGGCTGATGAGAGAATCCAGAGGGAGCTACGGGGCTGAAAAGTTCATAGTGGTCAAATTTGACCAAATGTGGCTTATTTTTCCAACACAGTACCCCCTTAGGTCCACACACTTCTTCCATCAGTGTTGCAGCGCTTGGATCACTGCAGTTAAAAATTAAACCATATTTGGTCAAATTTGACCACTATGAACTTTTCAGCCCTGTCGACACAGTGACCCAAAATGAAAAGATATACCAGGAAGTCTCTGAGCTGATGGCTGCTCATGGGGAAGATGGTGAGTGTTTTGTGATTTTAAGCATCTTTTACGTTATTTATCCCACTGGTGGCAAGCTCACTTTGAACAAACAAGGATATTGCCATTGTCTCCCGTATGCAGACAATGAGCTAGCTAGCTAGTTAGCTAGCTAGCCATCAACACTAACGCTGAGCTTTGCTTGTATTTTGTGCTTGCTGTAATAAGTATTTGCTTCTGACAGCAAAACGTCAGCATGTCAACAATAAAATGGGCCACCTGCCTGTAATGAACCCACCCGCCTTGAGGTGGTAGTTAGCTGTAATGGAAAATGACCTAAACCGTGTCAGGGTGAGTAGAGTCGCGGAGAGTCGAGCTGAGTAGGTGCTAGTGGAAAAGTGGCTTAAAGTAGTTAAAGCTTTACTAGATTTAAGCAGAACATTTATAGTGTCAATATTTTATTAAGAACCTAATTAGCTAGCTAGTTAGCTGTCAGAAAGCACATTTGCTACTGTACTGTATATGTTAACTAATGTTTTCAATTAGTTAAATGTACATTACTGGGATTCAGGTAAGTATTTGAAATGCATTTTCTAATAAGCATCCTGTCACTAGCTAGTAACTATGATCTATTTTCACTTTTAAAATTTTTAAAGAGATATAGTGTATTTATTAATGGACATAACAAACATTAATGGTGCATTATGCATTAATGGTGCAAATGTGAAGTGAAAATACAGCTGCCACAGTTGTAAGCACTACCAGTTGGGAAAATTTCACCGTCTCTTCCAGAAACTGCATCTTGATGACATTTGTTTTCAGTGATAACTGAAGCTAACTGCTGCCCAGTTTGATGAGATTAGCAATTGTTAGCAAATTGGTGACAGGATATCATGGGTGGAAACAAAGTATACAAAACTGTCTCAGTTGCATAACGCAGGTCCATTAGTCTCCAGCGAGTGGCAGTCTCATTTTCAAACAGTTTATTCTCCCATTATTAATACTCACTCCCCATGATGGCAGAATCTCAACGATGGTTGTTTATTGCGACCAAGAATCATGAACAGAAATTACGTCAGGCATACACAGATTTGTAAGCATTTGCATTTCCCAGAACAAATTTGTCTGTATTTATGACCAGAGTGGTGACCTAGAGGTAGAGCATCCGCCCCACAACTGGGAGGTTGGGGTTCAAATCCCAGCCGGGTCATGCCAAAGACCATATAAAAATGGAACTTCCTGCCATCCAGCTTGGTGCTCAGCAAAAATGGAATGGAGGAGGGAAATGTGGGCGGCAGTGGCTCAGGAGGTAGAGCGGGTCATCCAATAACCAGAGGGTTGGCAGTTTGAATCCCGCTCTCCCCAGCCATCCTGCCGTTGTGTCCCTGGGCAAGACACTTTACCCACCTTGCCTCCAGTGTCCATGACACTGGGTATGACTGTGTCTAAGTGGTCGGAGAAGCCGTTGGCGCGGATTGGCAGCCACATTTCTGTCAGTCTGCCCCAGGACAGCTGTTGCTACAGTAGTAGCTTACCACTACCATTGTCTGTCTGTGGAGTGAATGAATAATGGACTCACTGTAAAACACTCTGGGTATCTTGAAAGATGCTATATAAATGCAATCCATTATTACCACGCAAAAATTCACTTCACATTTGGTCTGAACACACAACAACACTCCAAGAACATGTTTCTAATCCAGTAAAACACATACACTGTAAATAAATGCAAAGAATCTATGCTAACAGTGTGAGGGTGCATGCACATGGTTACATGATACATTAATACTTACAGTGGTGCGCTCTCTGGACTGGTGGGCCACACTGAGAGGCTGGTGGTGATCACCTACAAAACAAACAATCATGCTGTTGTGATCAGTGTGAATCATCGAGGGGACACGTTTGCGACAGACACCTACACACCCATTAACTGACAACACAGTCAGTGAGCACCTGAAACCATTATCAGGAGCTGTCTTTACAGCATTATAGTCTAACATATGAGACGTCATTTCAGTCACACTCACTTCACATTCAGAGAGACTTTCACACACCTGACCAAAAAAAACCCCAAAAAACACTTCAACATGCATTTCTGGTAAGGCTGCACAAGAAGCAAGAAGCTCAAGAATAAAACCACAATCGCTGTTTTCATGAAATAAGTACCACTCACAATGACTGCAGTTTCAATGAGAAGAAAATAAAATATGACTATGAAGCCAAGCAGGAGTAAACACTCCATTTTTGACTAATGAGGAAAAAAAGAGCTGAGTTTGTAAAATAAAATAAAAAAAGACATTTTAAAAATGCATCAGCAGCACATGATGTTTGCCAGCAACATTGCACCTGCTTGAGTCCCCGATGAGCCATCAATAGAGAGAGAGAGAGAGAGAGCGCAAAGCCATCCTAATATTTACTGCCTAATATTTTACGGTTTTAACTACTAATCAAACTCTATTCAACAATTCAAAATGGGTCACACAGCTCCAATATGAAGTTTAAAATTTTGTCATACTCTCTCTATGTATGGCACTGATTCCTGGTGAAGGGTGTTCACCTGTGGCCTTGCGTCTAGCAGAGCCGTGAAGCAGAGCAGGCCTAGGATGTCTGGCCGTCACTTTGCCTACGCTCTTTCGAGATGGCGAACGACTTTGGAGGGCTGAGACCTTATTCACATCAGCCCTCCTCATGCCTACTAGCAGAGAGGAGGAAAGACAGGATTATACCAACATGCAACGCTTGCTTAAATGTAACTAAACACACATGTTTGTGTTTTTTTTTATCAGTCTTGAGGATTAATTAAGTGGTGTATGGATCAAGAGTAATAAAGCAAATGTACATCACAAAACTATTGTACATAACTCACTGGACATCATTTCCTGTACTAAATGTTCAGCAAATGATGACTTAAATTACCCATTTTGTCCTTTATTTGTCCAAATTCAGACCAAATTGGACTTCTGTTTATGGCCACATATACTGTAGCTATAATACCACTGTGAATATAGTTACATATCACCCAGCAAAAATTTGTCCAAAAGTTGCTTAAAAGACAATTTTGCCAAATGTCTTCTTAACTTCAGACTTCTTTCTCAATTACTTTTAAGACCACTAACAGGGTTTTAAAATAAATTAATTTTTGGTGGATAACATATTAAAAGTTGATCTTTAATACATAATTAAAACCTTTTTTCTTCTTCATTTCCTCTCTTGGTTGATGGTGGCTCACAACTCTGCGGGAGAGTTTGCAATCTGTGGTAGCCGGATGGCCCCTTGCTTTGCCAGGGCCCCGTTTAGTACGTCTGTCAACTGCAACAAGCGTGCTGGTAGAACTCTGGTTCTGCGGAAGGGCTTCAATTTGCTCAGTCATGATACTTTTGTCATCATCTGTATGGAAAAGGACCAAAAGAGGACTAATTCCGCACATTCCATACTAGCCAAGGAGTAACTCAGAGCAAAAGTCATGTGTAAGAATTTTTTTTAACAAAAAGCTCTCTGATGCTAGTTAGCTTTATATACTGTATAATTAGGAACTGAATTAATTAATTAACAAATGATTTATCTGAAAACTTTACAAGTTCTGGGTACCTTGCGAATCCATCCAGCCACTGTCTGTATCTTGGGTGGACACATCCATGGCGGTTTCATCATTCGGTGCTTGACTTGGGATATCTGCTTCAACATCTTGACCAAAACAAATGTCTTTTGGCTCCCCTTCCTTTATTCCCTGGTCCTCTTTTTCTAATATTTTCTTCTCTTTCTCTTCACCTTTTGAAGAACCAACTTCCTCCCCATCCTTCTCCTTTAACTGGCCTTGCTTTGTCTCTTTATCCTCGTCTTCTTCTGTCTTTTCCACTCCCAGAGTTTCTCCTCTGCCTCCTTTCTCTGTTCGTGGTGACAGACCATGGTCAGAGCACGGGGACAGGTTTGAACTGTCTGTTGCTGGTTCATCACTATTTTGAGCACTATGACTCCATTCTTCTGTCCCAGACTTCGGATCATCTTCAAATATCTGGTCACCCACCGTCAACCTCACTGGCTCTTTCATTTGCACTTCCTTCACTGCTGCTTCAGTTAGAGCCTCTTGAGCTTGGCCTGGCTCTAAAGTTTCCTCTATTATTTCTTGAGGCTCTTCAGCAATCTCAATATCATCCTCGTCCTCTGCCTCATCATCTATTTGTGCTTGAGGTATAATGATGACTGGAGAGGATATATGTGGCTTTGGTGAATTTTTACCTGGCATTTCTTCCCGTAACTGGATTTGGGTATCCATCTCATCTATGTGCTTTTCAGTGCTACTGTGCTCAATCTGAATCTTCCGGTCATCATCTTTGCTCTCTTTTATAGGACAGAAGTCTTTGTTTGCCATTTGTAGTTGATCAGCTTCTTGATTCTGTGGCTTCATATTTTCTTTGTCAAATTCAGGCTGTTTGTTATCAACAATTTGTGTTTCAGACTTGTTTTCTGCTTTCTCTTCTGATAAGGAATCTTTAATTTCCTTCTCACCTGCAACTTGGACTTCTGATTGGGTATCTGAAGACTTGGGGGTTTGGGGAGTTGTAGGAGCCTTACTTTCAGTATCTGTAGGAGAGAAAGTAAAGGAATTGTCTGGTGGAATGGGAGAGGCCTCTCTTGATGGATCTCTTTCAATGTCTACTTCAGGTATTGGTTGGATTTTTATGTCCCCAGGGAGGCCAGTCTCCAGTCGAAATTCGCTTAGTCTGTCTTTTGTAGTAGTCATTGGAATTCTTAGGCGATCTGGCTTTATTCCACTTGTTACTGCTTTTTCAAGTATCAAAGAAGATTTTTTGGGGGATTCTTTCTTTTCTAATACTGCTTTAGGAGACACTTCAGGGGCAACTGGTTTACAATCCAGTTGTTGGGCTTCTTTTTGAACAGTTTCAACTTTTCCAAGATCCTCCTCTACTTCACTCTCCAGAGAAGGGAAACGCTGGTGCGGAGAGTCCCCAGGACTAGGCACATCAGCAGGAGAAGGCATAGGTCCTGAATACTCACTGAACACACAGTATCCTACTTCCTCAAGATGGCTTTCCTTAGCCAAGACTCTTGGGGTTTGATCAGCCAAGGTGAGCTTGGCCAAAGAACTTCCCACCAGAGCTGATACATTGGCAGGCACTGACTTTCGCCTCATGTGGTCAACTTCTCTCCTCTCAAGAGATAAGCGAGGCAGGGTTCCTGCCAGGTCCAGCATCTCAGAGAGACTTCCTGATTGTTCAAAACTAGTACTCTGCTTATCAGAAGCTAGAAGATCTTCTGCCATGGTGGGAATTTCTTTGGGTGGGTCAGTGGTAGTTGGAGTAATGGAAACAGCAGGAGGAAAAGTAGGTGCATTGCTGTCTACAGATGGGGTTGAAGGGTACATCTCCGATCCATCAACACTTCCACTGATTGGACACAAGCTTTCTGAGATAGTTCTAGTCTCATCCACCTTCACTGACTGTCTTTCTGAAGACCCAATTGTAATATTCAGGGAATTACCTTTGTGATCCAATGACATTTTACTAGCAGATATCCTGACTTTATTCTTCTGTTGCTTCTCCATCTTTTGTGCGGTGTTTTCATTTTCTTCACTTAAATTTGTCTCTGCTGCTGTGCCAAGTTCATAGTAGCTGTGGGATTCTGGTGTCTTCTCTTTTTCTCTACTTGAGAAGGTCTCATAGTAAACTTTTGATTCTGATTCATGTTCTTCCATAGAATCTGATGCGGCTTTCAACTCTGAGCCATGTTTTGGACTCTGTTCAATATCTGGGATGCTTGCTGGGATACTGCATAAGGTAACATCACTGGCATGTTCTTGGTCCTCCTTGATAATATTTTCGACTACTCCTGTGTTGTCACATTCATTCATTGGAGCTCTGGATTCACTTGGTAAGATAATTTCCACTGTGTCTTCAGCCTTAATATTTAATAAGTCCTCTTTCAGTTTGTCTGCTTTTTTTGCTTTAGATTCCAAAGGCATTTGGCTCTTAGTTCCCTCCTCTTCATTAGCTCTTTCAATTGATGTGGAAAAGAGATCTTTATAACCCTTCACTTGAGCTTCACTGGAGGCAGGTTCTTCTCTTTCAGGTATTCCTTTTTCAGTAAAAAGCTGTTTCTCAGGTGGTAAAGGGTCTTCTTTCAAAGCAGACTCACAAGATGTCTTACTGATTCCCTCTTCTGCCTGGGCTGTGAGTTTTAAAGATACTGTACTGTTCATGATACCTAAAGCTTTGCTTGCTGCATCCACAAAAGCTAGCCAATACAGTCAAGCTGAAGCCTTCTGCACATACAGTAGCTCTTCATCAAGCAAAACACACAGCACAGTGTATTCTGTATCAGGCCACAACAGCACAGGGGGAGGCAGCACCTAAGGTAGCGTGCAGAACTGGAATGAAGAATGGGTTGCATGATGTTAGATGACAGGTCATAATGGTACACCAATATACTGAATTCCTATTGCAAATATTAAAAAATTGTCAAGAAAGCTACTTAATGCATTAATGTTAATGGTTTCATTAATGTTTCTATTAAATGTGTGGGCTACACACATGTACCACAAATGTGGATGAATTTTTATTCTGATTAAATAAAATCATTAGGGGTATAAATTCTACTAAACCAATTTTATGATAGTGTGATGACACATGTCCAATGGTGTGAATTTTAATGTTTAAAGTATATTCTTAGCAACAATAGGAAAACACAGTAATCCTTTGCACTGGGGTGAAATGGAAAAAAACAAAAACAAAAAAAACCCCACTGAAACTTAAAGCAAATAACAAACATGGTGCTCAATACACTACAGTTAGGACACATTAGTGAAGCACCCATACAGCAGGGCGTTCTCAGAAACCTCACATACATCTTTTTCAGCAAAATCCACATAAAAATGTACAGACAGCTAATTTCAGCAACACTTAGATCTACAATGTCATACAGTTAAATCACTGATATTTGCATTTGCAATGTAGCTGGCAATACAAAAGTGCAGAAATGATTGATTGGGTGTTCTACAGTTACACCAGTGAAAAGCAAATGGTTATGTTTAGCATGAAAAGCACAAAATCATAATGCTATCACATCATTTCACACATAGTGTTCATTAGAAGCAGAAGCTTTAGGATTTCAGAGCAAAAAGCTACAGGAGAGTTGCCAGCAAAGCCTGACTTGCATTTCAACTAGCAAATCAAGAATGAAGAGATTTTGTACCTATTACAGAGCAGGAGGAGATCATGCAAAAAAGCAGACTCAAAGAGAAAGGTGAACATTGGTTCCACTCATCCAGTACACACAGAATCCACACACATATAAACCCCCACAAAACCAAACACACCTTTGTGTGATGGGCTGTGTTCACCTTGATGACTTCCACCATTGACTGCCTCAGGTGTCTGGGCTTGGGGACAGCCCAAAGCCTGGGGCTCTATTAAATAATCTGTTTGTTCTAACAGAAAGTCTCCTGGCTGCTCATATGCCACTTCCTCCTGGTAACTGTTGGGCTCCTCCGCATCCAGAGGCTGAATGACAGCCTCTACTTTATTATCTTTAGGCAGGGAAGGGAGACACATAGATGAGATATGGACGACAACAGAACTATGGGTTACACTTTCAGCTCTGATGAAAATGCATGAGATGCAATCAGGACATTTTCTACAACTGTTTTTGCAAATAAATATATATATATCACAATATTATTTAAAAAAAAGCATTATGTTCATATTGTCCATATATTAGAGGTAAACGTTTATAAGGACCTTGACAGTCATAACTGAATAAAACATGTATGCAATCAATAAAAGATGGACAGACTACAGCTTTAAAAATGATAGTTGATGTGTAGATCAATGCAACTTAAAATTAAGAATTCTAATTTGCTTATTTTGGAGATACAGTTTCAGAGTAAAATAAGGCACAATTTTGATTGATGTTATTTTTTATGTGAGTAGTAGAGGTGGGCGATATACAGAATGTATTCGATGTATGGATATAAATGTTCAAGTGACAGTTATACAACAGTTAGTTCTGACCTAGCAACTTGATTGGACAACAGGGATTCCAGGAGTTACAATATTCCCCGATAATCACACGCCAAAGTTTCACTGGATATGTATCACTCTGGTTCAAAGATGTTCTAGTAACTGTTAATTACTAACTGCTATTTATTATCAACTCTGTCAACTCCATCAGTGGCTTTTTCTAGATATGTGAGAATTGTAATATTGTGTTGGATACCTTAATTTCCACAGTGAGGCACTGTTTGAAAAGAAATCAGACCTCTATGACCTGGGAGTCCTGCCCTTGTAAACATCCGCAAGACATTTCACATCTGTTAAAAAAATAGACAAGCTAGAGTTGGATTTATTGTCTCGATTAGCAAACCACAATACCGTTGTGGTGATCGACTCTTTATTTCAGCTAAAAATGACAAGAAAAAGCAAGTGAAGTGTGCCGAAGCCAAACTGCTAGCATGCTAACTAGTCAAAGATGCAATGTCACAGTCTTACAATCCCTCCTCAACAGGTGACCGATATGTATTACAAACACTGACTTGTGCACTGGACAATATTTGCTTACATGTACACTACCGTTCAAAAGTTTGGGGTCACTTAGAAATTTCCTTATTTTTGAAAGAAAAGCACTTTTTTCAATGAAGATAACTTTAAACTAATCAGAAATACACTCTATACATTGCTAATGTGGTAAATGACTATTCTAGCTGCAAATGTCTGGTTTTTGGTGCAATATCTACATAGGTGTATAGAGGCCCATTTCCAGCAACTATCACTCCAGTGTTCTAATGGTACAATGTGTTTGCTCATTGCGTCAGAAGGCTAATGGATGATTAGAAAACCCTTGTGCAATCATGTTAGGTCTGCAATGCTGTAATTGCTGCAAATGGAGGATTCTTTGATGAAAGCAAAGTTTGAAGGAAAAAATGATTATTTCAAATACAAATCATTATTTCTAACCTTGTCAATGTCTTGACTATATTTTCTATTCATTTTACAACTCATGGTGGTAAATAAGCGTGACTTTTCATGGAAAACACAAAATAATTGTCTGGGTGACCCCAAACTTTTGAAAGGTAGTGTATGTGAAATGACAATAGTCGTATTCATTTCTATATTATGCTTACTGAAGTGCTCAGCAACAGTTAACTGGGTACATTTAGAAGGGACTATTTTTCTTGGTGTAGCAAAATAACTGGTTAAACAGATTATAATATTTTGTCCTGTATTGCTGTCATGTAATAAACTGTGTTTGTGGAACTGTTGTATAAAAGCAACATTAAACTTGAGGTCTTGTAGTATCATGAATAGATCACTGCGGTGATGTCTTCGGCCCTCCACTTTGTGTCGGGCCTATGACGAATCATCGCAGTTACTGTAGTCACTGATACCACACTCCTTTAAGCAATATTACATGACTCCCTGGCCTTCGACCCAGTGTGAGACATTGATTTTATTGAATGAAATGAATTTTTATTTATCTGTTTATTTACTTCTTTTACCACTTCTTTTATTGATTCTATTGGCTGTGGTTTCTACTTGTGCTGAATTTTATATTGTTTTGTTGGTTTTATATTGTTGTTGTGTTAGTGTTCAGCTCCTTGCTTTTATGTTTTCATGTACTTTCTTGTTGTACAGCACTTTGTGTAGCGAGTGTTGCTTTTTAAAGTGCTTTATAAATAAAGTTGATTGACTGATTGGAGCATAAAATACCTATATTGTGACTATCAAATATAAATTGTCATGCCAATGGATATGTTTACATGCACACCAGTAAAGTGGCTATGATTGAATTTTTGAAGTTATCTGATTATTAAAAGGGGTACCTATTTATTAACTCCATTTTATATTTATATTTACTTATTTTTGTAGGATGTCACTTGGGTTCTAAATATTTTATTGGGTTTTAGACCTTTGAGTTTTTAACCTCTTTGACTAGTTTTTAACTTTTAATATGACCCTTCTCTCTTACCTCTGGTTTTTCTCCCATCTCTTTGTCTTTTTATACCCTGATTGATGGAGCCTTGAGTATTTTTATCATGTTTATAGTCAGCTTCATATGTGCCTGTGTTTGCGTCTATGTTGAATGTAATTTGTGGCTTGTATATATGGATGTCACCAGACTGCAAAACAAATCTACCTACGGGTACAAATAAAGTAACCTGAACCTGAACCTTATTAAAGTAGTCATGTAAACAGAGCAATCAGATAAAGGCTATTATTGGGTAAAGAGAAGTTACATAAACACTCCAAGTTTATTGTCCAATAACATTTTTATTCAGTGCATGCAAACAAATCAGATCTAGTCATTACCATTATCTGTTTATTTCCAGTTATTGGATTATTGTGACCATGCAACTGGGCTCATTGTAAGCCTACAGCATATAATTCATCTCGGAGTTCCACTTCTCTCTCCTTCTCCTCTGCCTCTCACAGACAGTGCTGTTGCTGCAAACTCCCCAACCTATGTATGTAAGAGGAAAACTGACTTCACTGCTGTTCTCAGAAAACTCCATTCACACGTTCAAGCTTTCAAGTATTTAATATTATAAATGCTTTATGACAATGACTTGTGAGGCAGCAGTTGGACTGTCCAAAGTATCCACCACCCCACCTCCCCACACTGCCGCCAAGGAATAAAGCCTCACTCACTCCCATTCCAGCCAAGAGGCATCTTCAAGCTCCATCAACTGGTGCAAATGTCGAGAGCAGAGAAAAATGGCTTGACTGCCAGAATCAAAGCATGGCCGTCTCTAAGCAGGCGAAATGGGAGAGCCAGATGAAGATCAACATTACAGACTACAATGGCACTGTACGGTGCTGTAAAGAAGTATTTGTCCCTATATCTGTCACACTTACAGTTTCAGATCATCAACCAAATTTCAATATTAGACAAAGATAACCTGAGTAAATACAAAATACAGTTTTTAAATGAAATTTAAATTAAGGGAAAAAAGCCATCCAAACCTATCTGGCCCTATGTGAAACAGACCTTGAATTTCTTTAGATCACCACTTGTGTTGCTTTTTGATATCTTTTGGCCTACCTCACTTTGTCAGACAGGTTCTGTTTAAGTGATTTCTTGATTCAACAGGTCTGGCAGTAATCAGGCCTGACTAGTGAAACTGAACCTAGCTTTCCAAAAAATATGGCTAATCACAGCTAATTCATGATGTAACAAGGGGGGCAATAACTTTTTCATGTAGGAGCAGGTAGGTTTAGATAGCCTTTCTTCCCTTAAAAAAAATGCATTTTGTATTTACTCATGTTATCTTTGTTGAATATTACAAACCCCAATTCCAATAAAGTTGGGACGTTGTGTAAAACATAAACAACAAGAGCACTCTGAAGCGAGTGCAATATCCCCCGCCTCAATTTTCTTTGATGATCCCAATAGTTTGTGACAGAGAGCAGTTTTCAATTTTTCAATACAATTACTTTGGCAGAATCAAATTATGATAAGCCAATCATCCACGAATATACAAGAAAGTATACAACCCATAGTTGTAGGGCAGGATCCTGAGGTGAATCTGTGTAGCAAGTATGGTGACCCTAGAGAGATTTGCATGTTCTATAGTAAGAGATCATAGGGAGCGCCAACCTTGACCTCTGACCTTTTGACCCCAAACATGCAGTCAGAGGTTATGGTCTCAGAGTGAACCTGTGTACCAGGTTTGGTGACCCTAGCTTTCTTTGTTATTGAGATATAGTTTATAAGCCATGTTGATGTTGACCCTTGACCTTGCAATCCCAAAACCACAGTCATGCTTCAGGGTCACAGGGTGAACCTGTTTGCCAAGTTTGGTGACCCTAACTTTTCTCGTTCTACAGTAATACGACATAGGGAATATTGACCTTGACCTTTGACCTTTTGACCCCAAACCTATAGTTAAGGTGAACCTGTGTACCAAGTTTCGTGGCCCTAGCTTTATGCATTGTACAGTAATAAGGCATAAGGAATCGTAACCTTGACCTTTGACCTTTTGGCCCCAAACCCATAGTTAGAGGTCAAGATTCCAAGGTGAACCTGTATACCAAGCTTGGTGGCCCTAGCGTTACTCGTTTTATAGTAATAGTAAATGTAGCATTTACCATTTACCATAGTGCAACTGCAATGTTAACTTTGAACTTTGACCGTTGACACTTTGACCCCAAACCCATAGTTAGGAGAGGGTGTAAGTCATCCAAGATGTGTATTAGATACAACTCCTGTATCGATTTGAAAAGCCTACATCATTTCTTTCAGTCATTATTGTGTTTAGAAGATTTAGGGAAAAATCTGACCTCTGACCTTTGACCTCAAGGTAATCCAATGAGAGTGAAATTGCAATAGGCAGGGGATAAAAACAGAATACAATGATTTGCTAATCCTTTTCAACCTGTATTCAATTGAATACACTACAAAGACAAGATATTTAATGTTCAAATTGATAAACTTCGCTTTTTGCAAATACTCACTCATTTTGAATTTGATGCCTGCAACACATTCCATAAAAGCTGAGTCAGGGGCAAGAAAAGACTAGGAAAGTTGAGGAATGCTCAAAAAACATTCACACAGGTGAACAGGTTAATTGGAAACAAGTGAGTGTCATGACTGAGTATAAAAGGATCATCCCTGAAAGACGATGATTTAGAGTGAAGTACGTGGTGGTAATGCACCTGTAAGCTTGTTGCCAACCGCCAATCAAATCTAAAAGAAGAAGAAGAAGACTCAGTCATTCACAAGCAAGGATGGGGTGAGGTTCACCACTATGTGAACAACTGTGTGGGTAAATAGTCCAACAGATTAAAAACAATGCTTCTCAGTGTACAATGGCTAAGAATTTAGGGATTTCATAGTCTACAGTCCATAATATCATCAAAAGATTTAGAGAATTTGGAGGAGTTTCTGCATGCAAGTGGCAAGGCTGAAAACCAACATTGAATGCCCGTGACCTTTGATCCCTCAGGTGGCACTGCATTAAAAACCGACATTATTCTGTCTAGGATATTCCCATGTGGGCTCAGGAACACTTCAGAAAACCACTGTCAGTTAACACAGTTCGTCACTTCATCTACAAGTGCAAACTCTACCATCCAAAGCGAAAGCTATATCAACAATACCCAGAAATGACGTTGGTTGCTCTGGCCCCAAGCTCATATGAGATGGTGTGTGACAAAGTGGAAAAGTGTGCTGTGGTCTGACGATTTCACATTTCAAATTGATATTTGGAACTCATGGATGTCTTGTTCTCTGAGCTAAATGGCCATCCAGATTGTTATCAGCATTAAGTTCAAAAGCTAGCATCTGTTATGGTATGGGGGTGTGTTAGTGCCCATGGCATGAGTAACTTGCACATCTGTGAAGGCACCATTAATGCTGAATAGTACATATAGGTTTTGGAGCAACATATGCTGCTATCCAAGCAACGTCTTTTTCACGACGTCCCTGTTTTTTTCAACAAGACAATGCCAAGGCAGTGCGGTGGCGGAGTGGTTAGCATTGCGGCAGCACAGCAACTCACCCTTGGCCGGGGGATCCTAGGTTCGATCCCAGCCCGCAACCAACAGTGATCTGTGTGGAGTTTGCATGTTCTCCCCGTGTCTGCGTGGATTTACTCTGGGATTTCTCCAGTTTCCTCACACATGCCAAAAACATGCACATTAGGTTAATTGGCATCAAACTGGAGATTCTAAATTGTCCTTAGGTATGACTGTGAGAGTGAATGCTTGTCTGTCTCTCTGTGTTGGCCCTGCGATGGACTGGCGATCTGTCCAGGGTGTACCCTGCGTCTCTCCCAAAGATGCTGGAATAGGCTCCAGCACTCCCATGACCCGAAAAGGATTAAGTGGAAGAAGATGGATAGATGGATAATGCCAAGTCACATTCTGCATGTGTTACAAAAGTGTGGCTCTGTAGTAAAAGAGTGTGGCTACCAGACTGGCCTGCCTGCAGTCCAGACCTGTCTCTCATTAAAAACGTGTGGTGCATAATGAAGCGCAAAATACAACAATGGAGACCCCGGACTGTTGAGCAACTGAAGTCATACATCAGGCAAGAATGGAAAAGAATTCCACCTACAAAGCTTCAACAATTAGTGTCCTCAGTTTCTAAATGCTTATTGAGTGCTGTTAAAAGGGAAAGGTGATGTAACACAATGGTAAACATGCCCCCGTCACAGCTTTTTCAAAACGTGTTGCAGGCATCAAATTCAAAATGAGTGAAAATCTGCAAAAAAAACAATCAAGAAATTAGGAAGGGGGCAAATACTTTTTTGACAGCACTGTATATAGTGTATCACAATGTAGAAAAATTAATTTGTGATAAACTTACTGAGACATATCGCCCAGCCCTAGCAAGTAGCATCTTTGTTACAATAGTGAAGGTTAAAAGGTTTGTCTCAAGACTTCAAAATGGTAAGCAAAGACTCCATTAGCTCTGTCCATCTTTTATATTCAAGATATGATCATATTAAAAAATGTTTACTTTAATTGTGTAGTCACCTATCCTGAACCAGGCAGAGAGACTAGAAGACTACACTTTGGTGATTGCATGCTGCATGCTAAAAAAAAAAAAAAAAAAAAGCAAAGTGAATGTTCGATGTAAGTAAAGAGCTGAAAGTCAAACTATAAGAGAAGCCTATGGAGAAAATCAATACACAAAATGAACTAAAGAGTAAGACAGGAGATGCTGAGAGGTAGAGCTCCGCTGGCAGGTAACATGCTCTTGCCTGGGGGTGGGGGGGGTGGGGGGGGGGGTTGTGCTAACAGGCCCAAATAAAGTAGCATAGTGTTGCGGGTTATAAAACGAATATTGGGGTGTGAACTAGTAAGAACAGTGTGGCACATGCTGCAGCCTCTGAAAGGTAACATGGTGACCAGCGGGCACGAGCAGAGACAGAGGAGCATCATATTAAACATAGAGGGACCAGGAGAAAGAGGAGCAGTGGCTGCTGTGTCTCGAAAACCTCGAGACAGTGTGTTCGGTGTCTTTTAGAGACATTTTTGCCACTCTCACAACCATTCACACTGCCACCCCGGATGGTCTGGGCTGGGTTTTAAGTTTGTGCAGGTGTACCTTGTGCCACGGGCCCAATCTGCTCAGCGGATGGAGAGGGGGGAGGGGAGGGAGGCAAATTGGCTGAGTCATCCACTGCGAAGGGAGAGAGAAAGAGAGGGAGAGAAAGACAGACACACTGGGAAGACAAGACATGGATGGCACGAAGGAAATGAAAAGCTACCTGCTCAGCAGATGTTATCTATGTGTGTGGTCTCCCGTTTCTTTTAGAACAAGGCAGGATTTGTGTGTTTGATGAGTTGCATTTGCGCAGCTCAAAATCACATTCCTCTCTGGCAGCAATGTCCACTCATGGGGTCATGAAGGGTTTTTCCTCAAACCACTGTCTCCAACGGGTAATTTCACTGAATTACTTCCCACTGATTGCTGATCAGTGAAAACACCTGCTGAAGAGACTGGGTGGAAGAGAAAAACTGCAGGGTCTTGGCCCTCCATGGCACATGATTGGACACCCCTCTCTGAGATTCTCCTTGGGCTTTATGATAACTCGACTTCAAAATGAAAAAAAAAAAAAAAACAACAACCACAGGGAACCATAGAAAGAAATTGTCAGCAGCTTTAGTATCTCTTCACTTCATCACTTTATGTAAGATGAAGAAAATGACATTCCTCCAAAATTTTTTCCTCGTTCTGACATAATAAATATGGTACTTTATTACAATGTTCTTGTGGTGCATCAGCTAAAATATGGCTTGGAGCATTGAGGGTTTAATATTGGTTATTATTGTTTCTTTCTTTTTAGACAGTGAAGAGTAAAATAACTAAGAAGGTAAGGTCATCTTTATGATCCCGAGTGCAGCCAGCAACAACAACACACAAATACAATAGTAAAACAACAGAAGTTATACAACAGTTCCGACCGAGTAATTTGATTGGACAATAGGGATTCCAGGAGTTACTATAATCCGTGATAATTGCACTCCAATTTCACTGGATATGTATCACTCCGCTTCAAAGGTGTTCTAGTAACTCTGACAATTGCAGTACTCTTTTGGATACCTTAATGTCAGGAGCCGAGCCGGCTTGGTTTCCCCGGCTTGGCCCTGCCCTCTCTGTGGGTCTAGGTACTGCAGCATATGTGTATATTATATACTTCAGTCTGCCTTCTGTATCCATAGCTACTGTCTGACCGGCAGCTGTTAGACAGCCACTGTGACCTACTTTCTGTGAGCGCTGCTGACAGTCTGTCGGTCCGGCCACGTCCCCTCTCTCTCTCATTAACATCAGCTGTTCCCAGCCCCATTAATCATCTTTCCCGGTCCTAGCCCAGGTGCTCCTAATCACATCATCACCAGCAGTGCGTGTACTTAAGCGCCTTTTGCCAGTCACGCACTGCTGGGTCTTTGATTGACTGACAGACTGTATGTTGTATCAGTGAACTGTCTGCTCCATACGACGTGTATCCACTCCGCACAGCCCGTGGTTTTCTTGCGTCCTCATAGCGATTCCGGCTGTGGGACGCCAGCGTGGATACACGTCTCACCTCATGCATTCGTGGGGCGATGCCGGCCCCCCAAACGTCCACTGTAAGTGTATCTTTTGTTAGTCTTTGTGTTAATAAATGTGTGTTGGTGGGTCCCTGCGCGTAAATCCTCATTATTCCACCCCTCGCTGTGCACTGTGGAAAAGCGCACGGGAGGGTTCATGACACCTTAATTTCCACAGTGAAGCGCTGTTTGACAAGAAGAAATTATACATCTGTGACCCTGAAGCCCCACCCTTTTGCAAAGGTCTACTTCCGTCCCGGTCATTTTAAGATCATTAAACAATTTCACATCTGTTTAAAAAATAGGCAGTGCTAGAGTTTATTGTCTTGATTAACAAACCACAATACCTTTGTGGTGGTGGACGCTTTGTTTCATCTGAAAATATAAAGAAAAGCGAGCAAAATGTGCTAAACCCACTGCGGGGCGGCAATGGCTCAGGAGGTAGAGCGGGTCGTCCAATAACCGGATGGTTGGCAGTTCGAATCCCGCTCTCCCCAGACATCCTGTCGTTGTGTCCCTGGGCAAGACACTTTACCCACCTTGCCTCCAGTGTCCATGACACTGGGTATGAATGTGTATAAATGTTTGGTGGTGGCCGGAGAGGCCGTTGGTGTGGATTGGCAGCCATGTTTCCATCAGCCTGCCCCAGGGCAGCTGTGGCTACAGCAGTAGCTTGCCACTACCTCTGTCTGGAGTGAATGAATAATGTATCTATTTATAAAGTGCTATATAAATCTGATGCATTATTATTAAATCACTAGCATGCTAACTACTAGCTTCTGGCGACTGATATTAGATACATTTTGAGCTGGGATTTTCTGAAGTACCGACTCAACAGGTATGTTTTATAAACATTTATTATGTTTGCACTTGACAATATTTAATTTGTTCGCATGTGTGTGAAATGACAATAGACGTCTTCATGCTGATTGAGATGTTTAACAACAGTTCATTAGCTAGATTTAGGGACTTTTTTTCTCAGCTGCGCAAAATAACTGGTTAAACAAACAAATCATAATATTTTGTCCAGTATTGCAGTCATTTAATAAATTTTGCTTTCCGGAACTGTTGTACAAAAGCAATATTACACTCGAGTTCGTTATGCTATCATGAATATACGAACTCCAGCAGGGTGTGATCGGCTTACCAAACTCATTATCATGTAATATTGCTTAATTATAATAAAAAGTAATAAGTTAGAGGCACTTATTCAAAAAGCCAATAACAGCAGGGACAAAAGAATATTGAAAAGGTTTCTAAAACGTTTCTAAAAGGCAGTAATGTTTAAGTTTTAAGTTGTGTAAGCAGGACTTTGGGAGGTTTCTAATTCTGTGATTGCTCTGTATGATGTATAGTGATGCTTGAAAGTTTGTGATTCCTTTAGAATTTTCTACATTTCTGCATAAATATGACCTAAAACATCATCAGATTTTCACACAAGTCCTAAAAGTAAATAAAGAGAACCCAGTTAAATAAATTAGACTTTTTTTTTTACTTTGTCATTTATTTACTGAGGAAAATGATAAAATATTACATATCTGTGAGTGTCAAAAGTTTGTGAACCTCTAGGATTAGCAGGTAATTTCAAGGTGAAACTAGAATCAGGTGTTTTCAGCCAGCGGGATGCCAATCAGGTGTGAGTGGGCACCCAGTTTTATTTAAAGAACACAGATCTATCAAAGTGTCAACACCTCTGTGGAAGTATATCATAGTACAAACAAAGGAGATTTCTGAGAACTTCAGAAAAAGGGTTGCTGATGCTCATCAGGCTGGAAAAGGTTACAAAACCATCTCCAAAGAGTTTGGACTCCACCAGTCCACAGTAAAACAAATGGAGGAAATTTAAGACCATTGTTACCATCCCCAGGAGTGGTCGACCAACTAAGATCACCCCAAGAGTAAGACGTGTAATAGTCGGCAAGGTCACAAAGGACCCCAGGGTAACTTCTAAGCAACTGAAGGCCTCTCTCATATTGTCTAATGTTAATGTTCATAAGCCCACCATCAGGACAACACTGAACAACAGTGGTGTGCATGGCAGGATTGAAAGGAGAAAGCCACTGTTCTCCAAAAAGAACATTGCTGCTTATCTACAGTTTGCAAAAGGTCACATGGACAAGCCTGAAAACTATTGGAAGCATGTCTTGTGGACAGATGAGACCAAAATAGAACTTTTTGATTTGAATGAGAAGTGTTATGTTTAGAGAAAGGAAGACACTGAAATTCAGCATAAGAGCCGTATCCCATCTGTGAAACATGGTGGTGGTAATATCATGGTTTGGGCTTGTTTCGCTGCATCTGGGCCAGGATGACTTGGAACAATGAATTCTGAATTATACTAGCAAATACTAAAGGAAATGTCAGGACATCTGTCCATGACCTGAATCTCAAGAGAAAGTGAGTCATGCAGCAAGTCAACAATCCTAAGCACACAAATTGTCATATTTATGCAGAAATGTAGAAAATTCTAAAGGGTTAGTAAACTTTCAAGCACCACTGTAATAGTCAACCCTATAACATCCATTTGTAATCGTTTTAATAAACTGTTACAACTGTAAACTGATGTGGCAGTAAGCTGCATCACTTAAGTTTAGCAAACAATTTCATTTGTCCATTCTTATATTTATTAGTAAAATACAATTAGCTTACAATTTAAATGTTAACAACAATGCAACAACTTTTACAAACAGCTCTGGAAAAAATTAAGAGCCCCAAAAGAGCACTGCAATGTTATCACTTTTTCTAGTATCTGTAACTATTTAAATATGTGTTTGAGTAAAATGGACAATTTTGTTTTATTCTCGAAACTACTGAAAACAAAGCACCCAAATTCCAAGTCAAAATATCATCATTTAGAGCAATTATTTACAGAAAATGACAACTGGCGAAGTACAACAACAAAGATGTTGCTTTTTGATGTGCTTTTAGATCAAATAATGCAAAAAAAAAAACAAGTTTATGCTCATTCCTAAACATGACAATACTTAAGTTTTAACTGAGGAAGAACTCAGAAATCTGTACTTATGGAAGAACTCTTACTTTTATTCACAGCTTTCATGCGTCTTTCCATGCTTAGATGATAATCTAAGACTTTGACTGAAGTGTCCTTGTGTTGGAATTCAACAGATACTCAAACTCAAATATACATGTAGAGATGCTAATTCATCAAAGATTTTGCAGTGGTCTCCCATTTTTTCCCCAGAGCTGTATATTTTCTATTGTTTATCTGCTACTGTTAATTACTTGTCAACTTTTTGGCACATATATGTTCTGGACCATTGCATTGGTAATAAGATTTCTTTCTTTCTAATAAGATTAGTTATGCTAATATTTAGCATCATTCAGCGTTTGTGAATCACTAGCCAACCCATCAAAGTCTCATCACTCTATCTGCATTTAATGTCCTGCTGCTTTTATTAGCACAGCTAAAGCAGACTGTTCACATTTTGCACTCACTCACGAGTCAAATAGTTTGATCTATTTAAGTGCCTTCAAGGGACTGACCGCCCTTGACTGGCACGATGGAGCCAATCACGGCTGCCGCTCCATCTGGCTGCGTGTGCCGGCTGTCCAATCAATGTCACTGACTCAGCGTTGCATGCACGTGCTTTATGCACATACTTGCAGCCACACAATGTGCCTACCTGTCGTTCCAGGATGTGCAGCTGCCCCACCATGGTATCCGTTCTCCCTGTAGGCAGAGCTGTAGGCGGAGTAGCCATTCTCACCATTTTCCTGGCCATTGGAGGCCCAGTGCTCATCGGGCTGCCGTCTGTCTGCCATACCTGCCGGGGACACGACCTGTTATGTCAGGTGATGGAGGAGGAAGAGAAGAGAAGCAAGGGAGAGTTAATATTTACAACAAATACTGTAAAAGGGAGTCCTGAGAGGATCCCCTGAGTGGGTACACTCAAAAATCAGCCACCAGGGGGAGTGAAGAGCCACACACATCCTCTACCGGCCTTTGT
This sequence comes from Pholidichthys leucotaenia, assembly GCA_020510985.1. NCBI lineage: Eukaryota > Metazoa > Chordata > Actinopteri > Cichliformes > Pholidichthyidae > Pholidichthys > Pholidichthys leucotaenia. Next base: position 34,222,440 of record CM035845.1, on the reverse strand, counting down.
CTCAGCATCCATGTGCTCAAGGCTAAGGAGGAGAGACTCTATATTCACATCTCAGCAATCATGATTCCTTGTTTCCCTTTTCCTCTTCTTCAGTGTAAACATGGCAAAACCACCTTCTAAATATATCTGATCAATATAAGAATCTTAAAAATGCATACGGACCATAAGCTTGTTGAACACACCCTTCACATCACCTCATCACCAGTAAGGAGGTTGTTACCATAGCAACCAGAACAGGTCTTATGGGGGTCCACAGATGGATTTGACAGGCTTGTCCCATTCAGACAAACAGGTATTCTAAACCTAGCTGCACATTGTTTTTCTTTTCCACCAGTTACAATACCAAAAAAATGGTTGTCCCATTCATCTATGCTATAATCAAGCACACAGCCTCATAAAAACAGTATTTTCCCGTTCAGAGGAAACACAATGTGTCTTTCAAACAAGATTAGCAGGGGGCCCTCCCCTGCCAGACAACCAAGCAAAACAAGATCATTATATCAAGCAGCTGCATCTAATTCCATCATAAATTACTGAGAAGGCGCCTTTCTGCTTCCTTCAGCTTCAGCTTTTTAACATCTTCAACATGAACTCGACATAAAGGTGGGTCAGACTTCTTCCTTCACTCACAGAAGGAAAGAAAATTTCTTGAATCACTGTAATAAAATAGTCCTTAATGCCAACTTTATGACCCATTTTAACTCCTCTGTCCTTTATTCTCCTCAATTCATCCCAGCTCCTTTCCTTCCTTGCAGCGCTGCAGTATAACAGACTCCAGATGATCGGGACTAATATCTGCTGTACTGTGAGGACGTGAGGATCAAAGAAAAGACAGCGAGAGAGAAGAGACGAAGAGGGAGGAGTAAGAGCAACAAGACCTACTGACACTCAAAGATACTGGGCCAAAATGTCTGAGACTAGAAAGCTCAGCCCGGAGCTCAGTCTGAAGCACGGCGAGTCCCAGCTGTTGCTAAGGAAGAAAACTGGTGTGCTGACGGCCACGCTGCACTCATGGTGGATCAGAACTACACTGACCTGCTTTTAGCTGTTGTTTTTGGCAACATCAAGCCATGCTTGGCATTCACACTTTGTCTGTACAAAGGGTGCCATAACCCTTGGCTGCTTATGTAAAGACTCAGTGTTATTACTGTCAAACACAAGACACCTTTGAGTTGCTAATTTCAGGGTTCTGAGTCTGAACACCTTTTTTTTTTTTCAGATAATTTGCCAGGTAACTGTGTCACAGTTGACCCACCAGAGTCCAAATACCATGTTTTACTACTGAAAACTAAAAAGGTTTGGAGGAAAATTAGAGTACAAATACCAAATTGACTATTACAAATTTATCTTTTAATCTTACGTATTCCTGACAACTAGCTTTTAAAAAGAGAGAGGGTGGTATGTCCTCTCCTGATGTAGGTAGAGTCTCCCTGGTTACAGAGTTGACGAAACAACAAACTGTACTCCGTTCTCTGGTTTGTCTCCATCACTGCAGAACACCATGTTTTCAACCACAGAAATGTATCTGTCACTTATCTGGAATCACAGGGGGATGAAACATGATTGGCCCTGGTTCTAGGAAGTATTCTTGAAAATAGGGGTGGCGATGATGCATTGATCCCTAAATGGCACACATCAATACTGTTATTGTGAATATGCACTGTTTAAATAAAGCTGAATTTAATTATTTGATGTATTCATACAATTGTTCGTGCACGATACATAAAATGCCTATATAATGCCTATCGAATAAAATTTGTTACATTAATTCTACTCAGAGATTCTCTTCTCTTTTTCTCTCCGTCTCTCCCTGATCAGCACTGCTGCTCACTCCCCTGCCCAACCAGCAAACAATCTCCAGGATATGTGCACATTTTAAACTGCAGAGCTCCTGACTTTATTTCATCAGGAGCAGAGAAAAAAAGCCGGACCATCAGAATCAAAGTAGGTCTGTCTCTAAGTACATGAAAGAGGGGAGCCAGATGACGAACATTATGGACTACCTCAGCATGTTTGCAATGCAGTCTGCACTCTGCAGACATGTAAATCATTCTCAATTCACAAGCAAACTTTCAAAATAATCTGGTCTTGTAAACAATCAAAATAAGAGTGAGATGCTTTCCAAATGAGAACTGATTAAATGCAGACACATAAAAAAATAACCAACAAATTATGCTTCTTGGTATTAGACCGCCAAGTACTATATGTGGTAAACTGAAATATTTCTATCAATGTGGATAATCTTAATTACTTGATAATGTGAGTTTTGTTAAGTAAGGAAAACAAGGCATGCACCTTCATCAGTTCTATATTGTTGTGAAGAACTTCCTCTGATGTGGGCTTTCATTTTAATTTTTGTTTTATTTATTTTTACTTGTTTATCTATTCATTACGCAGCTATTTCGTAAGTGAAATATAAACTCCAATTTCAATGAAGTTGGGACGTGTTAAAGTCAAAATGAGTGAATATTTGCAAAAAACAAAGCTTATCAGTTTGAACATTAAATTGCATCTTTATAGTGTATTCAGTTGAATAAAGGCTGAAAAGGATTTTCAAATCATTGTATTCCATTTTGATTTACGTTTTACGCATTGTCCCAACTTCACTGAAATTGGGGTTTGTATATACAGATGTGGACAAATTCGTTTATAACCTTCCATTACAGAGAGAAAATCCCACAATGGCCACTGAAATAACTTGAAACTGACAAAAGTAACAATGAATAAACATTTTCTGAAAATTAACTCGTGAAATTCGTTAGCCATTCAGCCTATTTAAAGGGAGAAAACATGCTACTATGTAGCTTGGTATGATGGTGTGTACCACACTGAACATGCACTACAGAAAGCTAAGGAGAGCGCTGTCTGAGGAGCTCAAGAAAGAAGATTATAGACAACCATGTTAAAGGTAAAGGCTATAGGACCATCTCTAAGCAGGTTCATGTTCCAGTGACCACAGTTGTCAATATTATTAAAAAGCATGAGACTCATGGGACTGTAGCCAACATCCCAGGATGTGGACGCAAGAGAAAATGCAACCCCAGCTGGATCCAGAAAAATAGTGGGTATCGCAAGGCTGTGTGATGTGACCAAAATTTCATATCACAATATAAGAAATCTTGTTTGATGATAACGATGTATATCACAATATACATTTTCTGTAAATTTTGTAGTTTATACAGTATATAATAACCAATAAAAAAGCACCATCTGTTTTTTTACATCTTAAATTACATAGTGAAAAAAATCAAATTGTGCAACTGATCTGTCATTAATTTTATGCACCCTGTTCCCCCCTCTTAATTTTGTAGTGTTGTTATAAAATTGTTTTTTCATGTGCATTTGAGATGACTTCAACTATTCATTATCACTGCTTGACTAATTAAAAAGGATTAGAAATCAACCTGCATTAAAAGCCAGTTTGTTCCTCCAAAACGATTTAATTAATTATTTAGTGTGTGTGCAGCCACTGTCACGCACTTTTGCAGCTTTAGTAATACTTTTTCAGACAAAATTAAAAAACTCAGCAGTAATTTAAACCAAAGAAACGATGGTCTGATACACTATGTTTCCTATTAGTGCAGGGGTGTCCAACCATGTGCCATTGAGAGCCAAGACCCTGCAGGTTTTACCTCCAACCAGTGTCTTCAACAGCAGATTTCAGTGAACTTCTTCCCACTGATTGCTGATAAGTGAAAACACCTGCTGAAGAGACTGGGTAGAAGAGAAAACCTGCAGGGTCTTGGCTCTCCATGGCACATGGTTGGACACCCCTGTATTAGTGGGAAGTTAGCATCATCATTTAGCATTTGCTGTTTTATAATTAGAGAGAGATGGTGTTAATGTGACTCACCTCCAATTAAAATGAGGTTAGAGGACTATCATCTCTGACGCAGCACGATGGGAAAAAGTTCCACATCCCGGGCAAACAGAAGTAGCGGTTATATGACCAAAACATTAGCTTGCAGTTAGCTGTTAACCACCGGAACCTACTACTGCACACACCTGGCACACTGCGGGGCAAGGCGGGCGGTGACAAGTAGAAACAGGGTATGTGTCCTTTAACCCCTTGCACTCCGGTCAATTTCCCTAAAAACGCCAAAAAATAATGTGCCCAAAGTAAATCAAAAGCTGTTCTTCAACCCTTTGCAGCATCTTCATGGGGTTGGTCTCATTTAAAAGAAAACACTTTGAATTTTTTGGCAAAAAAAACATGATCTCTCTAAGTGCTCCGGCCACTGAGTTACAGTCATCTAAACATAGTGAACTTGAAGAAAATAAATTTGGCCTGGGTGTTTTTTTGGATACAAATGCTTGCAAATAACACACAGCTTCAGATCCGGGCTGGAAAATGCAACAGAAATGTAGAACCAAGTGTTATCCAGCTGAGGTCCAAATTTTGTAACAATACCACAAAAAATGAATATATTACACAGCTTTTTCCTCAGGCTATTCCCAGGCGTTTTGGAACTGTGCCAAATTGTGTCAAATGGCACAGTTTGGAAAAACGTCTGTAACTTTTGAATGATTCAATATAGAAGCTTCATTTTGGGCTCTAATGAAAGGTCACACTCAGGGCTGTCTGTGTGTGTGTGTGTGGGGGGGGGTTTGTCCCCCCCCCCCGCTCGCTACAGAGGATGGACTTCGGCCATCGCTACACAACGGATTAGCCTCATGTGGTGATGTGGGACAGCAGCGCAATCACCGCGGCTCCCCCCCCCCTCGCTGCAGAAGAATAGCGGTGGGGGGGGGCGTTCACAGTCTGTACGCGGCGAACAACCCCTTGTACAGCGGCGCACAAACTGCGCCGCGAAGCACAGTTGTAATTTACCGATTGGTCAAAAGTCATTTTGGATTACAATTTTCAGGGATAAAAAAATAATTTGGCTTATAACACCTTACCTCTTCACAGCCACATTGTCCTGGCCAACTTCTTTCCTCATTGTCAGACGAACCGACGCCGGTCGACCCGGTCAAAACATAATTCCATTATTGCAGTTTTGTGCTTCCATGATTGCGGTTTTTGGCGAACGATTTTTCAAAACAAATAACAGTAGTAATTAAAAAAAGACTGGCGAAGGCGTGTGTGTCACTCAGCCTTCGTCTTCAGCCTCCGTCGGTCTATGATGACCATGGAATAAATCATAATGTCTCATAACGTCTAATCCTTTTTTGATCCGCTCCAGCAGTCAGTCTTCACCCAGCCTTAAGAAAAACAGCTTGCGAACTTCTCTGCTTCAATTGGCTCACTGCATTCACAGCAGGCAGGTCCTTCTGGCTAAGTTTTCAGTCATTGGTTCTTCAAGGTTTCAGAGACCCAATTCAAGGCTCTTATTAGTCGAATGAGAGGTCAATCAGATGAACTAATCTGTTCGCGGCTGTGTCTGCAGCTTTTATTTTCAGTGCGCGCTTGGACGCCACTACATCACCATCACCACCTACATCACCACCTACATCACCATCTACACCATGCGTCCTAGAGCGCACGAGAGCGCCCTCGTGCGCAAGAGGTTAAATATCAATATAAATGATACAGATTTATATGAAACAGTGGACATTTTTTATCGCGTCACCGATATATATTGTTATATGGCACAGCCCTAGGGTATTGTAGAAAAAGCACCTCGGAAACCACCCAAAATCATTCAAGGAACTATAATATCACTTTGTGATCCCACCATGGGTTGCATTTTGAACAATAATGGACTCCACAGAAGACGACCAGGAGGGCTCCACTGTTGAAAAGAAAACATTAAAACGTCAAAAACCTGGCATTTGAAGAGGGGTGTGTAGACTTTTTATATCCACTGTAAATCGTATTGAACATCTGTGGAAGGAGCTGAAACATGCAGTCTGGAGAAGGCACCCTTCAGACCTGGGACGGCTGGAGTAGTTCCTGAGGAGTGGGCCAAAATACCTGTCGACAGTCTCACTGAGAGTTACAGATATTGCTAGATTGCAGTGATCGCATCAAAAGGTTGTGCCTATTAAGTAAATGGTATACTCATTTTTGTCCAGGCCAGTTTCATTAGTTTATTTTTTAAAATGATTCTATTGAACCACAATTCAAAAGCAATGTATGATTTTCATGAATTAATTTTTAGAAAATGTTTATTTATTATTGCTTTTGTCAGTTTCAAGTTATTTCAATCACCATTGTGGGATTTTCTTCCTTTTACAGAAGGGTACCAACAAGTTAATCCACGTCTGTGTGTGTTGCAAACTCTATGGTATCAATTAATCTACAGCTGGTTACAGAAATGTGTGAATGCTTAATATGCAAATGAAATTAAATTCTGAACATCATTTCTCAGATTAGTAATCAACTTAACTTGTTCAACTGTTCTGCAAACACATGATACTGAACGTGTGCCAATATTTTCCTTTTTTCTGATAGAATGAGTGCATCTGCTCACTCTCCAGACCTTTCTCTTCAGGCACACCCCACTATCCTTGTGCAGCTAATGTGATCTGACATTGGCTCCTCTTGACAATTCCTTCCAGTTATTTAAAAGTCTTTTTGTGTTATAGAGAAAAGTAGACGGTATAATGGGGATAATTCCAAACGTACCCTCAAAAAATCTCAGTATTTGACAAGGCATAGTTTTAACAGACAGAAAGCCTTCGGGTTTGTTTTCTTCTTCAAATTATCTTACATCAGTTTAACATATTCCAATACAACACCAGTACAGGGTGCAGGATAAGTCAGCAAAATAATGTCTGGCCTTAATGTGTGTGTGTGTGTGTGTGTGTGTGTGTGTGTGTGTGTGTGTGTGTGTGTGTGTGTGTGTTTTAATCTAGAAGTCCAACAGTAAGCCCACTACTGCAAAACGTTTGGACCTTCAATGTCCTTATTTGTAAAGGGTTTAGTCAACAGCATGAAGAGTCAAAGAAGAGCCGTCAAATCTCATCACATCCCAGGATTGATGCCACAAATCAAACACGCTGATGTGATCTCCTACAACGAAGAGGAGAAGGTGTGGCAGAGGGCTTGAGGCTCGTCTGATTTGACAGGGTCTGTTCTTCCTTTCTTTTTGTCCCAGACCCCCTTCAAACCCTGCTATACCTCCCAGCCCCACTATTTCTTTTTTCACCGACTTCACCCCAGCCCAACCCTAATCCGACCTCACTTCCCTTGCCAGTCTGCGCCTTACCCCCCACCCCAACCCCACCCCAATCTGGGTCACCCATCGCAGCTCCGTGAAGCGCCGCTCACATCGGAATGTCACCATCCATTAAAGAGGGGAGGATGGAACCTCTGGCAGCCGGTCTCAGTAGGCACAACCTGGCCTTAATCCTCTGTGGGAGAGGCCGAGTGCATGTCTGAGTGACAATGTGTGTGTGTGTGTGTGTGTGTATGTGTGTTGGAGAACCTTTGTCTCAGAGTGATGACTATTTTTAGGTATGGTCTTCTACGCTCAACTCATTAGTGGGATAACTGCACATTAAATCTTCGAACACTTGTCAGAAAGTCTCTATTCCTCTCACTCTCCTGGAATTTCCCCATTGTGGGACTAATAAAGGCTTATCTTACTAAAAGTCCTTAATGCGACTGTGTGTTTACCTGCTACAAGTACTTCATCAACATGATCCAAATTAGGCTACTGTTCTGACAGCAATCGATCCTCTCAGATTTGCCTGGAAAAAAAAATTCCCTAGACATTCATCTCAATGGAAAAAGTGCTGAATTTTAGCTCTCTGCTGTAATTAGTTTGTTGCCATAATGACTTAAGGAATATGTAATTAAAGTGTCGCTCAAGTTTAACAGAATTTAAGGGGCTTGAAATTGCTTGAAAATTTCACTGTGCAGTCTCCAGCACCATTTTGAAGGCCTGGAGAAATCCCAATTTGAATTCAGATTGGGATATTAAAAACACAAAATGAAAAACACACTAAAAAGAAAAAATAAATCAGTCTAAGTGCAAAATTTTCCAATAATCCCAAGGAGCTTTTAAAGAGTTTTAAAGTCACATTATCTCCTTGATAAACCGTAACAACACCGTTTTGGAATTTTTTTTTTTTTTTTGTGAGGGAGTGATATTTTCATGTTAAGATATAAGAATTTATAGAAGAGGCCAATGACTTTTGTAAGTTTTTTATGAATATGATATTGCGTGCTATCTATTGCCCTTTAAAATATTAATTTAAAAAAGCACTGTTTTAGAAACCAGAACAATATTTATAAAAACACTAGTATTTCCTCTTGCCTTCATGCTTATTTATCCATATAATTATCCACAAAGTCCTCAACTTAATTTCTGCAGGGTTTGTTTCTCGGGTTTTGCTCTCAGTTATTTGAAATATAAACTTCTTTTTCTGTGACATGCTGACAACGTAGAAATGTAACAGCAAACAACATCAGAGGAAAATGATGTTGTGAAATACTTCAAGATTTGTGCATATGTCAAATTAAGTACCCTGATAAAACTTCAGTGTTGCTGCAATTTAGTATTATTTATATTTTATTTTACATTTACTTTTTAAATGCTTCATTAAGCATATGAGGAGCTTAGCCGGTACGAAATAAAGACGGCTACTTTTTATTCTCTCAGAAATACTGTCGTATTCTGGGTGAATGCAGCCACAAGGGCTCATGGGAAATGGGAAATGTTAGAAAATAAGCATGTTCTCCTTAATTAGACTGTCAGCTTAATGTGTGTTAGTGCTATGCATATGCCAAAGCTGTTTCTGTTGAGATATGTGGCCCATGATCTGGGTTCATTTCCACACAGAGAAAGAACAAAGCAGATCATAATGTGTCACTTCAAATCAGGCAACAACATCCTCTCTGCTTATTAGTCAAACATTTGCTGAAAGATCAAGAAAAGTAAATACATGAGGTTGCTTTCCTTGCCAGTTACAGTTGCAATCAAAATCATTCAACCCCCACTGCACATTAGGTTTACTGGCAAAATGTACAAACTAACAGCTGTTTGCAATAAACAAATCAAACAAGAACAATTTAAACAGCTTAACACAGCTAATATTACAAGTGGTCTCTCCAAATTCTGCACAAAATGCCACTTTGAATGCAGTCTAAAATTATCCAACCCCTTCATGACAAGCATCTTTAGCACTTAGAACAACACCCTTTCACTGTTATGACCTGCTTCAAACGTGATGCATAGCCAGATACCAGCTTCCGGCAGCATTCCCGGGGAATCTTAGCCCATTTCTCATGGCCAAAGGTTTTCAGTTCACTAGTATTGAATGAATGAATGTGAATTTATTCGGTAATGAACATATATACAATAAAAACAACAAAAATATGTAGAACACATAAAAGAACAACCAAATGGGTGTAGGCTGAAGCTAGTGCTTATATAGTGCCTACCCTGTTACAATTTTAAAATCAATAACATAAAAATTTAAGTCATACCCAAAATCAACAAAGAAAATCAAATAGAACAAATAGACGAAAAAACCAAACAAGAACCTTTAAGTTATTACAAGTTTATCTCCCAGCATTTACAGTGAGATACTGAGAGATTTTCTCATCTTTGTACAATTTTTTGAATTGCTTCAGAGTAGAACATGTTTTTTTAATATTTTCAGAGCAACAGTTCCACAGTTTTCCAGTGACAAAGGTTCTAACCTTTGGTTATTAAAAACAGAGTTACCTCTTAGCTCATATTTGCTTTCCCTTTCTTTTTAACAGTCTCTGAATATTAACAGGTAATTGGTTATTATTTGCTTTGTACATGATTTGAATGAGATTATAATCTACTAGATCTCTAAATTTAAGAGTATGTAATTGAACAAATATTGGATTTGTTGGTTCACAGTAAGGTTTCTTTGATACAATGGGTACAGCTTTTTTCTGTAGTAAAAAGATTAAGTTTGTGCTTGCTATTTATGTGCTTCCCCAGATCTCCACACAGTATGTCATATAAGGAACTGTCATGTTCGGGGTCGTTCAACCCCGTCCATGACTTGTGGCTGTAGGTTTTGATTACTTCTTCTTAACAATCACCAGTGATAGCTGGCAATGAGTCTTTTACAGTGCTGTGGAGGAATTTTGGCCCACTCATCTTTGCAGAATTGTTGTAATTCAGCCACATTGGAGGGTTTTCCAGCATGAACCGCCTTTTAAGGTCATGCCACAGCATCTCAATCTGATTCAGGTCAGAACTTTGACTAGGCCACTCCAAAGTCTTCATTTTGTTCTTCTTAAGCCATTCAGAGGTGGACTTGCTGGTGTATTTTGGATCATTGTCCTGCTGCAGAACCCAAGTGCGCTTTAGCCTGAGGTCACCAACAGATGGCCAGACATTCTCCTTCAGGATTTTTTGGTAGACAGCAGAATTCATGGTTCCAGTTCCCACAGCAAGTCTTCCAGGTCCCAAAACTGCAAAACTGCCCCAGACCATCACACTACCACCACCATATTTTACTGTTGGTATGATGTTCCTTTTCAGAAATGCTGTGTTACGTTTACGCCAAATGTAATGGGACACGCACCTTCCAAACAGTTCAACTTTTGTCTCGTCAGTCCATAGAGTATTCTCCCAAAAGTCTTGGGGATCATAGAGATGTTTTCTGGCAAAACTGAGACAAGACTTTATGTTCTTTTTGCTCAGCAGTGGTTTTCATCTTGGAACTCTGCCATGCAGGCCATTTTTGCTCAGTCTCTTTCTTATGGTGGAGTCATGAACACTGACCTTAACTGAGGCAAGTGAGGCCTGCAGTTCTTTGGATGTTGTTGTGGGGTCTTTTGTGACCTCTTACATGTGTTGTCGCTGCGCTCTTGGGGTAATTTTGGTTGGCTGGCCACTCCTAGGAAGGTTCACCACTGTTCCATGTTTTTGCCATTTGTGGATAATGGCTCTCATTGTGGTTTGCTGGCATCCCAAAGCTTTAGAAATGGCTTTATAATCTCTTCCAGACTGACAGATCTCAGTTTGTTTCTTATTTGTTCCTGAATTTCTTTGGATTGCAGCATGATGTCTAGCTTTTGAAGATCTTTTGGTCTATTTCACTTTGTCAGGCAGGTCCTATTTAAGTGATTTCTTGATTGAGAACCGGTGTGGTAGTAATCAGGCCTGGGTGTGGCTAGAGAAATTGAACTCAGCTTTCCAAAGATGTGATAAACCACAGTTAATTTATGGGGGGGGGGGTTTTGGGGGGGGGGGGCTTTTTTTTTTTTTTTACACAGGGCCATGTAGATTTGGATTTTTTTTACCCTTAGTAATAAACATCTTCATTTAAAAACTGCATTTTGTGTTTAGTTGTGTTTTCTTTGTCTAATCAGGGAACACTTTTTCACACCACTGTACATATGCAAAATTATTGTTTAGGCCCTATGTAATTATAGCAGCGTTATATTATATATTTTTTTTAAGAATTAAATCTCCAGTGGCTAAACTTTTAATGATATTACATATTTTGTCTTCATAGTTGTGGATGCACGTCCTCATAACCTCAGCAAAACACACACACGCACACACACAGTTCCATGCATTTACAGACAATAATAAGTAGCTAATAAAGATATTTTTAATTGTGTTTTTAAATAGAATGTGTACAGCATAAATGGGTTAAGGCAGGGACACTTTTTACATTGAAAAAGTCCCCACTAACCAAAACTTTTAGAAAATAAAACATTGTAGCCTATTAGAGAATATGTAATGACAATTTAGTCTTGTGATTAGTTTATATTCAGCATGAAACTTGGGCCTGTTTAGATGAATGCAAAGCTGATATCCTGGCAGGAACTGAAGAAAGGCAGACGGGTGTTTCGTTTTGAGATGACGTTTAAGCTTGCATGCGATCATGACCATAATGGCCTTGATGGCGCTGGATAAGTAAATCCAAATGAAAGATAATTTCGCTGTACTGCATTGTTTTCACTGTCTGAGCTTTCTTCTGATCACTGTTTGACCCTTCACCTGGGTTACAAATTTTTCCGGGGCCCGGTTCAGAGTCTGATTATTTCTTCTTCAAATATTTATCCATTGCTGTTTTTCATCTAGTCACCAAAGCCTCTAGCACATCTCAACAAGGTCATTAACATTCAATTCAATTCAACTTTATTTATATAGCGCCATTTCACAACAACAGTCATCTCATAGCACCATCAACTGTAAGGGGAACCCCCACAGTTGCAGAAAGACCCCAGCAATCAGGCGATCCCCTGTGAGCAAGCACTTGGCGACGGTGGAGAGGAAAAACTCCCTTTTAACAGGAAGAAACCTCCAGCAGAACCAGGCTCAGGGAGGGGCAGCCATCTGCTGCGACTGGCTGGGGGGTGAGGGGATAGAGAAGAAGAAAAGAACAGACATGTAGAGAGCAAACAGCACGATGACATCCATAAAAGACAAGAAGAAAAAGATGGTAGTCATGATTACTGCATTAATACTGCCACTTGCTGACATGGAAGAGCCACTACAGGCACCCATGCACAAAAACGGCAAATTATTTGCAATTTTTTGGGCCAATTAAGAAGTGAAATTAGGCAATTTCCCGAGGACCCCTGAATATTCTCTCAAGGACACCCCAGGGTCCTAGGACCCTTGGTTGAACAACACTGGTTAAAGGAATCAAAATGAGAGTCTCTGGGTGTGATCACAGTCTACAGTTTCTATCAATATGTAACAATCAAAAGCTCTGCACAATCTCTCTTTTAAAGGACACTTGTGACTGCATTTTAGTTACAGTTGTAAAAGACGTTGTGCTATTATATAGTGTGTCTTTAAGATGTTTTGTCTTTAAACACAGAGCTTACAATGCTTCATGGGAATTACTGGATTCCTTTCCCATGGACTATCCTTTGGATGCAATAAAGAAACAGTGCCGTTACATCAAGCATGCCAGTTAGCTCTTTGGATAGACACATCGGTTCCTTCTGGCACTGACCACAGGATGATTTCTCTGATTGCTATGACGTCAAGCCACCACACTATGTCATATGCAATAAGCTGTCAGCAATAGGACAATAGCAATATCTTCCCCCTGAACTATACTGCATTCATATTTGAGTCAACTCAAACAAACACACAAAAAAAACCCCACATAGTGATAATTACATTTATGCAACTGAATTTTTCATCCCTAGAAAGCAATTATAGCTGTTAAAAGAAAACAATGTAATCTACATGAGTGGATTTCTCAGTGAATATTCTAGACTCCTTGATGATAATTTAAATGTACATTTCAAGCAGACTCACTTATTGCCTTCCTTCTCTTCCCTTCACTAGTTAGATACTACATGATTCCTGACATGCATTGGCCCCAGCCTGCTGTGATGTCATTGTTCCCTTGGTGACATAAGATCCAAAGTGGGAGGGGTCGGTGGTGTTCAGTTCAGTGACGACTTTGACCTTGTAATGGATCCAGAAATAGGTCACCAGATCCTGCAGGCCTGGCCTCAGGGGTTCTTCCTAACTGTATTGACATAAATGGGAGCTGAGCCATTTAAACTCATCAATACACTGATGGCTGGTTGCTGGTTAGGCTGTTTATTTCAGTTCAATTCAACTTTATTTATATAGTGCCATTTCACAACAACAGTCATGTCATAGCACTTTCAACTGTAGGGGAAACCCCCACAGTTGCAGAAAGACCCCAGCAATCAGGCGATCCCCTGTGAGTAGCACTTGGCGATGGTGGAGAGGAAAAACTCCCTTTTAACAGGAAGAAACCTCCAGCAGAACCAGGCTCAGGAAGGGGCAGTCATCTTTTTTGACTACTTGATTGATAAGTGTCAGCTGTGAGACTGACAGCTGTGCAGGCTTCGTCGCGTCAGAGTACTTTTTTCTCCACTTTTGTTTGTTTTTATTGATTTCGTTTTTAATTTTGTTTTTAATTTGTTATCTCTGTTTGTTGATATTAGTCTTTGCTGTTAGCTCGGTATTGGCTTCGATCGTTCGGACACAAGGGTAGGTCCGATCCCCGGCTGGGCTGTTTTTTACCAGGCTAGGCTACCTACTAGCCTGTTTTTAGCCTTTTAGCTGTTTTTAGCTAACTTTCAGCTAACTTGTTTTTAGCTATTTTAGCTGTTTTTGGCTAGCTGGCTGGCTATCCATCTTAGTGCCTGGAATGCCATGGCTCCTTCTCCGACATGTACCCGCTGTTTATCTCTCCTCAGTAAGGTCTCTGAGTTGGAAATGCGGCTCTCTAACCTTTATAAAATTCGGGAGGCTTTAGACCACCTCGACACCATCATTCTCGGGCGAACATCGGCTCCGGCTACTGACTCGCAGCTGGCAGACACGGCCACTTACTTGGGTGAGCTCATTGCATCTCCATCCACCTCTACCCCTGCTCCAGCCTCTGCAGATGTCCATGACCACAGCAATAATCACTGCCTTCGTCTCGGGGCTAAACCCAAAGTCTCGGTTGGCTCCTCTCATCCTCAATGCGCACCCTGGACCTTGGTTCGACCAGCTAGCAACCATCGTCGATTGACCAGACCGGGCCGCGCCTCTTCTCTTCCCGTGTCCTTGGAAAATAGATTTGATATTCTTTCTTTGGAGGATTTTCCCCACCTGGACGCTGGCCATCCGCCCGTGGACGCCCCTCGTCCTCCCTCCTCTCCTTCAGCGGCAGCTCAGGTCTGCAAACCCCGGACAAAGACCACTCTGGGTGTGTCAAATTACACACCAGCTCCAGATAGAAGCGATCGCATCACCCCGCCTTCACAACAACAACATCACCCTCTTCAAAATTACTCTCCACGTCAGAATCCACCGACAAAACTCCCCCAGACAACGCTGGTAATTGGTGACTCGATCATGAGGAATGTCAGAAGCAGGTACTGTATTACTCGATTTTTTTCCTGGGGCTAGAGTCTCTGATATTGAGGCTCTTATCCCTGACCTGCTAAATGAATTGCCCCACGTTCAAACTGTTGTTGTACATGTTGGATGCAATAACATTGCAGATGAAGCATCGGAGATTTTAAAGAGTGACTTCAGGAGCCTTCTGTCTACTCTTATGAACTGTGGCAGATGTGCACTCCTCACTGGGCCTTTGGCACCTCTCAGACGAGGCTGCAATTATTTTAGCAGAACTCTAAGTCTTAATACTTGGCTGTGTTTTACTTGTCCTATTTTTAACATTGGTTTTGTAGACAATTTTAACTTGTTTTGGAACCACCCATCACTTATGAGGCCTGATGGCATCCACCCAAATAGACTTGGTGCACGTGTTTTAACAGACAATCTGTTCTATTCCATTCGGTGTTTTTTGGTACAGTGACTGAAACTTGGTTTGTTTACTCACTCTGAAGCTTCTGGGTTTGCTGAAGTGCCCTTTTTTGGTTCTGTTTCCACTTCTTGTATTAATCCCATTAATTCAAATAATCTTCACCATTTGGATCAGCCTTCAATTTATAATCCTACAGAGGTTGTGTCTGTCTCCCGTTGCCCTAAATATTGTAACCCAGGACAAATACAACACAACTTGAAAAACACACGCACTTCTGCAGCTCCTCCTCATCCACCACCCTTCCAACGTTGCCCCTGTCTTCTCCCTTAGAAAACCTTTCTCTGCTCCCCCCAAACTTAATAAAAAAGTTAATAAAAACAGAATGCATAAACATCCCAAATTGATTAAACAAAATGTTAGTAAAATTCAAATCCAACCGCAAGTCCCTAAATTTAATAAATTGTCCTCTGTTCCTCCCCAAAATTTAAAAATTAAATGTGGTTTATTAAATATTAGGTCTCTAACTCCTAAGTCTCTTCTTGTTCATGATCTGTTAATCGATCATTAGATCGATTTGTTATCCCTCACAGAGACTTGGCTTGGGCAAGATGACTATATTGGTTTGAATGAATCAACTCCCTCTGGGTATTTAAACTGTCATAACCCCAGAGGCTCTGGTCATGAAGGTGGAGTGGTGGCAATTTTCCATTCTAAATTACTAGTTAGTGTTAAGCAAAATTAAATTTATGTTTTAATTCCTTTGAAGGTTTGGTCCTCAGTGTGGGACTTGTTGGCAATCTTGGCTTGAGATGGCTGACACTGGAATGAGGAGTGGTTGGATGGGCTCCACTTTTAGCCTCTATATTTTCTTGCTTATCTACTTCTTACTGTCATCGTGTGTCTGGACTTGCAACAAGAAGGGTTTTCCGGTCAGTTCAACTAAAGGTGAATCTACAAAGCTTTATTTATATGGATATGGACATGGTTATTTCACCCTGTACTCTATCTGGTCCTCAAAAGGCCTGAGAAAAAGCATCAAAAATAAGGCAAACATGGCTGCTAAGCAAATAACACAATATGGCAGAGGCTATACAGTTAAAGTACTGTTAGTACTGCTACTTCTGGCAGGGGATATTCACCTTAACCCTGGACCTGCCACTATCAAACAGCAGGCCACTGGGTTAGCACAAACATCTGAGCCAGCGGATTGGTTGTTGCTGTCAACGGCCCGGCTAACACCTGAACCAGCTGATCACCCGCTGCTGTCAACAGCCCGGCTAACACCTGAACCGGCTGATCGGCTGCAGCTGTCAACGGCCTCGCTAACATCTGAACCGGCTGATCAGTTGCTGCTGTCAACGGCCCCGCTAACACCTGAACTGGCTGATCGGCTGCAGCTGTCAACGGCTCCGCTAACATCTGAACTGGCTGATCGGTTGCTGTTGTCAACGGCCCCGCTAACATCTAAACCGGCTGATCGCCCGCTGCTGTCAACGGCCCCGCTAACATCTGAACCGGCTGATCGGTTGCTGCTGTCAACGGCCCCGCTAACACCTGAACTGGTGGAGCAGCATAATGCTGGTCTTCGCCTCAGTACAGCAGGACATAGCGAGTCGGGTGAGTCGAATTGCACTGGACAGACTCACATATCTGATCCTGCTGTAAACAGCTGTGCCACGTCCAAACTTTTGAAAGCAGGAGCAGTCAAACAAAATGCAAATGAGGTGAGACCCGAAAACCGAGCCGTACAAAAGCAAAAACAACATCTATTCTTCCAAACTGTTAATCATGCACGAGTTCTTAGGGATACAAAGGCTAAACCAAAGGGGATCCTTGGCGGACATTTAAACATACGGAGCATAATCCCCAAAAGAGATGAGATTTCGGCGTTGTTGTTGGACTCAAATCTGGACTATCTTTGTCTTTCAGAAAGCTGGCTACACAGGAACATAGACACTAATATAATCGATATTGTGGGTTATCAGTGTTTTAGAAAAGACAGGCAGGTAGGGAGGGGAGGAGGTGTTTTAATTTACATCAAGGAGAAATTTAAATGTCAACTGGTTGATTTGAATACTTCACTTGAATGTTTAGCTGTTAATGTATGTCTCTCACCGGTAATGAATTTCAACATTGCAGTATTGTACAACCCACCGTCATACAATTCTTCTTTCTATAATGAATTAAGTGATCTGGTTAAACAACTTGAGAGGTGCAGAGAAACAATATTTTATGGTGACTTAAATATTAACTGGTCTGATAAAAGAACAAACAGAAACTGAAAAGTCTCATGACTAAATTTAATTACCAACAAATGATTAAAGGACCCACCAGGATAACCAAACAATCTAGTACACTTATTGACATGGCATTTGCTAATAAACCAGAACGAATAACCAGAACCTATAATCTTGTAACTGGTCTCTCAGATCATAACATGGTTCTTGCTGTCAGAAAACTTACTAAAAAGCGACTACAGTATTTTGCGGGAGTTGATATTGACAAAGTAAATTTTATTATTCCCAAATCAAAAACTGCGGAGTTTGAACATCACTTAGAGAATCAAAATTGGGAGCAGCTCATGTCAATATATGAAGTAGATGATTGTTGTAATTTTATAACTGCAACAATCACAAAGTCTATAGATAAATTTACAAAGCAAATTAAAAGTAGACAACAGAAGATTAACCTACCATGGTTAAATAATGAAATAAGAAAACTTATGAAGAGGCGAGACTCTGCATTGAAAACATCATTAACCTCTAAACTACAAAATGATCACCTCGTTTACAAAAGTTTAAGAAATAAAGTGGTACAAGAGCTGCGTAAATCAAAAGCATCTTATTACAATAAATTGATAGAACATGCAAAGGGTAACAACAGTTCCCTATGGAGGCATTTAAATAACTTAACCAACAAAAAAAATGATCAGAAGTGGGTAAAGGAACTTAGAATTAATGGCAAAACCATCAGTGATAATGCTACATTGGCAAATAAATTTAATTCATATTTTGTGGAGTCGGTGGAAGAATTAACAAAAAACTTTGTGCTGCCAAATGTGCTCAACAATACTAAACCAATACTCTCAACAGTTTCTTTTCACATTAATGAGGTAAACGAAGATTTAATTGCTGGCATTGTTAAAACACTGTCAAACTCAAAAACTAATGATATCTACAATATGAGCACTTCCTTTCTCAAAACGCACAGCAAAATATTAATCAAACCACTGACTCATCTCATTAATCTCTCCATTAGGTCCTGTACATTTCCATCTGGCAGGAAAAAAGCTGTCGTCATACCAGTTTTTAAATCGGGTAGTAAAGATGATATATGTATCCGACCTACTTATTCATCCTTGGAAAAAATCTTGACGAAAGATAGTAAGAGAAAGGGTATTATTTCAGAGTTTTATAACTCATTGACATTATCCTCAAGTGAAAACTCACAGAAAAGACTGAATTATTGGAAAGAAGACCTGCAAACTGAAATTTCAGAGGAACAATGGGAATTGGCTTGTGCAGAAGCTCAAACCAAATCAATAAATGTACGTCTTAAATTGATACATTTTAAATGGTTAATGCGGATGTATGTTACACCGGTGGAGTTAAATAGATATAACAAAAACATACCAGATACGTGCACAAAATGTATGGAAAGTAAAGGAACCCTATTTCATTGTGTATGGGAATGTAGAAAAATTAGAATGTTTTTGGAAGAGGTGAGGGTAACAATTGAAAAAATAATTTCAAAACAAATCATATTGAATCCTAAATTGTTTTTGTTGGGTCTTTACCCAGAAAAGCATAACTTTAACAAGAGTGAGAGAGCATTCATAGACCTCAGTTTGCTTAACGCCAAAAAATGTATTGCACTATTGTGGAAAAAGACTCATAGACCAGATGTGACTCAGTGGTTAAGACAGATGTTAACAAACCTTCCACTAAAAAGAATAACATACATACTGAAATCAAAAGAAATTGTGTTTGAGAATATATGGAGACCTTTCATTGATTATGTAAAGAATTTAAACATAACTTTTGAAGAAGAAGGTGAATGATGTGTGTGGACCTTGTAAATTCCAAATTGGTGAATGTATAGTATGTATACTTACGTAATGGATTGCCTAGACTAAATAGAGGAGCATTGTTGAAGACTTGCCTTTGTTAGTGGTTGTTGGTGGTTTTAGTTTTTAAAAAAAATTATTTTAGTGTTAGTGTTTGATTGTTTGTGTTTTGTTTGTAAAAAGGTTCAATAAAAATATTGTGGAAAAAAAAAGATGATATATGTAATTACCGCCCAATCTCTATTTTACCAGTCCTGTCTAAGGTTCTTGAAAAAGTTGTAGCTACACAGCTGATAGACTATCGACAAGACGGTCAACTTCTTCATCCACACCAATTTGGTTTTAGACCAGGATACTCAACAGAAACAGCAAACTGCTGCCTTATTGAAAATGTCAAACAGTCCTTGGACAGGGGTAATGTGGTGGGAGCTGTTTTTCTGGATCTCAAAAAGGCTTTTGACACTGTAAACCACAGCTTGCTTTTATCCAAAATGGTATCTTTTAACTTTTCTCCCAATACAATAAAATGGTTTGCATCTTATCTTCAGAACAGAGAACAGTGTGTAAAAGTTCACCAGGATAAATCCTTCCTTTTAAATAATTGTATGGGTATCCCACAGGGGTCCATTCTTGGTCCTTTACTTTTCATGATGTCCAAGAGTGGCTCATTCAGAACCATCTACTGCTGAACCTTCAGAAAACAGTTTCAATGTGCTTTTCAATCAAAAAATGTAACTTGCAACATTTTAAAGTTAATATACATGATCAAGATATCAGTTCAGTTACAGAATTCAAATACCTAGGCATTGTACTAGATCCTCAACTCAAATTTAATCTTCACATAAAGAAGATTTCTAAAACAGTAAAAAAAAATTTGAATTGCTTTAAATTAATTAGACATTGCATACCACACCAAGCAGCCGTACTGTATATGCATTCTATGGTTTTTTTCACATATATCATACTGTCTGACAGTTTGGGCTCAAGCAACTCTTTCTACAATAAAACATATAGGTTCATTATATAATCAAACTCTAAAAATTCTGGATAAAAAGCCCATTAGGTGGCATCATTGTTATATTCTAAAAAAATATAATCTACTGAGTTTTTCAGAGTTTCATTGACCTTTGTTTTCTGAAATTAATTTTCAAATGTTTCCAGAAATCAGTGCCAGAGCCACTAGTTGGATTCATCCAAAGACAGGACAGCAGCAGAGCCACCAGGAGTTCTGTTAACAATAACTGTAAAATATCCCACCGCAGAACCACATTTGGACAAACAGCTTTTTCTATAAAGGGCAGTCATATCTGGAACACAATGCCAAATGAAATCAAAATAATAACGGATTTTAAAACATTTACTACAAAGGTTAAAAACTGGCTGAAAAGTAAACAAGAATGTACCCATGTATGAAATGATTGTCTGCAGGGTGTGAGTGAAGAAGGGAAGGCAAATGTGTAACAGGCATTTTACTGTAACAGGCAAATGTGAATCAGGTTTTTATATTGTGTATTTATAATTTTGGTTGCATTGATGTATGTGGATAATGTTTATACTGTTTTCATTTTGTTTTTTCTTCATCTTATTCTCTTTTTATCTGTTTCTTTTCTCTAAAGCCCATCCAGGGACAAGAGTTGCAAACTAGCTTAATGCTATACACTCTCTGTGCAACACATCAGATTTTCTTTTTTGTCTATGTTTATTGCGCTGTCCCTGACAAATAAACAAATAAAAATAAAAATAAACCCAATTCTCTTTGCCATAGTTTATCGTCCTCCCTCGATCTATTCAGAGTTTCTATCCGAATTTGCCAAATTTTTAGCTGATTTAGTGCTGAAATCTGATAGAATAATTATTATAGGGGACTTTGATATACAGTGGGGTAAAAAAGTATTTAGTCAGCCAACAATTGTGCAAGTTCTACCACTTAAAAGATGAGAGAGGTCTCCAATTTTCATCATAGGTATACCTCAACTATGAGAGACAAAATGAGAAAAAAAAAACAGAAAATCACATTGTCTGGTTTTTAAAGAATTTATTTGCAAATTATGGTGGAAAATAAGTATTTGGTCACCTACAAACAAGCAAGATTTCTGGCTCTCACAGACGTGTAACTTCTTCAAGAGGCTCGTCTGTCCTCCACTCGTTACCTGTATTAATGGCACCTGTTTGAACTCGTTATCAGTATAAAAGACACCTGTCCACAACCTCAAACAGTCAGACTCCAAACTCCACTATGGCCAAGACCAGAGAGCTGTCAAAGGACACCAGAAACAAAATTGTAGACCTGCACCAGGCTGGGAAGACTGAATCTGCAATAGATAAGCAGCTTGGTGTCTTTATAATGCAATGGTTTTGTGAGACATGTGACCTGTTAACTGTAAGAGTCCTGGTATTTAAGGACGAGAGTTCCCTTTGTCGTTCTCTTTTATTCTGCTTCGTGATGTTGGAAGATGTGAATAAAACTGACTCGAGAGATAAACTCTGCCTCATCATTTTCACATTTCCACACTGAAGAAATCAACTGTGGGATCAATTATTAGAAAATGGAAGACATACAAGACCACTGATAATCTCCCTTGATCTGGGGCTCCACGCAAGATCTTACACCGTGGGGTCAAAATGATCACGAGAACGGTGAGCAAAAATCCCAGAACCACACAGGGAGACCTAGTGAATGACCTGCAGAGAACTGGGACCAAAGTAACAAAGGCTACTATCAGTAACACACTATGCCGCCAGGGACTCAAATCCTGCAGTGCCAGACGTGTCCCCCTGCTTAAGCCAGTACATGTCCAGGCCCGTCTGAAGTTTGCTAGAGAGCATTTTGATGATCCAGAAGAGGATTGGGAGAATGTCATATGGTCAGATGAAACCAAAACAGAACTTTTTGGTAAAAACTCAACTTGTCGTGTTTGGAGGAGAAAGAACACCATACCTACTGTGAAGGATGGGGGTGGAATCATCATGCTTTGGGGCTGTTTTTCTGCAAAGGGACCAGGACGACTGATCCGTGTAAAGGAAAGAATGAATGGGGCAATGTATCGTGAGATTTTGGGTGAAAACCTCCTTCCATCAGCAAGGGCATTGAAGATGAAACGTGGCTGGGTCTTTCAGCATGACAATGATCCCAAACACACCACCCGGGCGACGAAGGAGTGGCTTCGTAAGAAGCATTTCAAGGTCCTGGAGTGGCCTAGCCAGTCTCCAGAACTCAACACCATAGAAAATCTTTGGAGGGAGTTGAAAGCCCGTGTTGCCCAGCGACAGCTCCAAAACATCACTGCTCTAGAGGAGATCTGCATGGAGGAATGGGCCAAAATACCAGCAACAGTGTGTGAAAACTTTGTGAAGACTTACAGAAAACGTTTGACCTCTGTCATTGCCAACAAAGGGTATATAACCAAGTATTGAGATGAACTTTTGTTATTGACCAAATACTTATTGTCCACCATAATTTGCAAATAAATTCTTTAAAAATCAGACAATGTGATTTTCTGGATTTTTTTTTTCTCATTTTGTCTCTCATAGTTGAGATATACCTATGATGAAAATTGGAGACCTCTCTCATCTTTTAAGTGGGAGAACTTGCACAATTGGTGGCTGACTAAATACTTTTTTACCCCACTGTATATGTTGATGTAGAGAGTGACTGTCTTAATAAGGCATTCGATTCAATTTTAGACTCAATGGGGTTTTCCCAGAAAGTAAAAAATTCTACCCATTATTTCCACCATACATTGGACCTTGTTTTGACTTATGGTATAGATATAGAAAATCTGGTAGTGTCTCCTCATAATCCTGTACTGTCTGACCATTGTCTGTTAATTTTTGATTTCACTATCTCTGATTATTTGTTTCCTAAAGAAAAATACTACTACAGCAGATGTCTTTCTGATGACGCTGTTACCAAATTTTTGCAGACTGTCTCCTCTATACCATGGGTCAACACAACAGAAACAACAGAAATAAAAGATGGAGAGTCTGCTCCATTGGTAATTGATAGCATGGTTGATAGTGTTACAGCGTCTCTGCATCGGACTCTAGATTTGGTAGCCCCTTTAAAAAAGAAAAAGTCTAACCAGAGATTTCTAACCCCTTGGTTTAACTCAGAAACTCGTGGCTTAAAACAGAAAACTCGTCAATTGGAAAGTAAATGGCGTTCAACTAATTCAGATGAATTCTACTTAGCGTGGAGAAATCATTTCTTAATCGATAAAAAATCTCTTAGAAAAGCTAGATCAAGTTATTATTCTGCATTAATAGAAGTGAACAAGAATAACCCCAGGTTTCTCTTCAACACTACAGCCAGGCTTACTAAGAGCCAGGACTCGGTCAATCCTCGCATCCCCGCTGAGCTTTCTAGTCAGGACTTTCAGAACTTTTTCAATCTTAAAATTTTATCTATTAGAGATGAAATCAGTCAGATTCTTCCTACCGTAAACTCAAGTACATTAACTGCTATAACTCCCTCAATTGATATCTGCTTAGATAAGTTTACTCCAATCGACCTCTTAGAGTTGGATAAAATAATTTCGTCATCTAAGCCTTCATCTTGTCTTTTGGACTCTATTCCTTCCAGGTTATTTAAAATTATCTTCCCAATTATTGGTAGCTGTATTCTTCTTAGAATTAATTCTTCTTTAACTCTGGGTTATGTACCACTGGCTTTTAAAACTGCTGTAATTAAACCCTTACTCTAAAAACCGACGCTCGATCCAGGAGTTTTGGCCAATTATCGACCAATCTCTAATTTGCCTTTCATTTCTAAAATCTTGGAAAGAGTTGTTGCTGCGCAATTCCTGATCACATCTGATAATGGACTTGTCTTTGTTCTTGTTCTTTTAGATCTCAGTGCAGCCTTTGACACTATCGATCATGCCATTCTACTTGATAGATTAGAACACTATGTTGGACTAAATGGAACTCCGTTGCAGTGGTTTAGATCTTATTTGTCCGATAGATTTCAGTTTGTTCACATCAGTGATGAATTTTCTTCCAACTCTAAGCTCAGTCACAGAGTTCCACAGGGATCTGTGTTAGGTCCTACTCTTTTTAGTTTATATATGCTTCCGTTAGGCAATATCATCAGAAAGCACTGTATACATTTTCACTGTTACGCAGACGACACACAACTATACCTGTCAATGAAGCCCGATGACTGTAATCAATTAGCCAAGTTAGATGCTTGTCTTAAGGACATCAAAGCTTGGATGACTTGTAATTTTCTACTATTAAACTCAGATAAGACTGAAGTCATTCTTGTTGGCCCAAAACATCTTAGAAATTCCTTCTCAAATCATGCCCTTAATTTAGATGCCGCCACTCTCATTCTGAATAGTTCTGTGAGGAACCTTGGAGTTATTTTTGATCAAGCATATTTGCATATTAAATTTGTTTCTAAGACTGCCTTCTATCATCTGTGCAATATTGCCAAGATTAGGAGCATCTTGTCTCTGAATGATGCTGAGAAACTGATTCACGCCTTTGTCAGCTCTCGATTAGATTACTGTAATTCGTTATTATCTGGTTGTCCTAAAATATCCTTAAAAAATCTTCAGTTGATTCAAAATGCTGCTGCTAGAGTTTTAACTGGTTCCAGAAAAAGAGATCATATCTCCCCGGTTCTGTCCTCCCTTCATTGGCTTCCCATAGAATTTAGAATCAAGTTTAAAATCCTTTTTCTTACTTTCAAAGCTCTTAATAATCAGGCCCCCCTATATACTGTATAAAAGATCTGATATTACCTTACCATCCTAATAGAGCATTATGCTCCCAAAATGCTGGATTACTTGTGGTGCCCAGAATCTCCAAAAGTACATTGGGAGGCAGAGCCTTCTGCTACCAAGCTTCTTCTCTCTGGAACCAGTTACCACTCTGGGTCCGGGAGTCAGACTCGGCCTCTGTTTTTAAGAACAGGGTAAAATCCTTCCTTTTTAATATAGCTTACATTTAAGGAGGTATTTTGTGTCTCTTAACCCCACTTTTGTTCTGTTGTTATTTGATCCATACTGCTGGTTGACCTCCAATAATGTACTTGGCATCTCACTGTTATGTTCTTTATGTCTGTCCTCTCCATCTTCTCTATCCCCTCACCCCCAGCCAGTTGCAGCAGATGACTGCCCCTCCCTGAGCCTGGTTCTGCTTGAGGTTTCTTCCTGCTAAATGGGAGTTTTTCCTCTCCACTGTCGCTAAGTGCTTGCTCACAGGGGATCATCTGATTGCTGGGTTTTTCTGAGATTGTGGGGTTTTCTTCTGCATCGTGGCGCCACGAGATGGCTTCTGTTGTGATGTGGCGCTGTATAAATAAAGCTGAATTGAATTGAATCTGCTGCAACTGGCTGGGGGATGGGGGGATATAGAAGAAGAAGAAAAGAACAGACATGTAGAGAGCAAACAGCACGACGGGGACTCAATCTATGGGAGAGAACAAACAGATGTTAATGACCAGCAAAAATATTTCATTGAGAATGAAGAAAGGAGTGAAGCCCTGTGCATTGTTGGAGGTCCCCCGGTTGTCTAAACCTATTAGCAGCATAACTAAGGGAGGTTTCAGGGGCACATGATCCCACCCTAACTATAGGCTATATCAAAAAGGAAGGTTATAACCCTATTCTTAACAGAGATCGAGTCTGACTCTCGAATCTAGATTGGCAGCTGGTTCCACAGGAGAGGAGCTTGACAACTGAAGGCTCTGCCTCCCATTGTACTTTTGGAGACCCATTATGCTTATTTTACTACCAGAAAGATTTACCAAATAAGAAAAGGCCACTGATACAAAACTTTTTATGTTTAGAAACTGTAGGAACTCACTAACGGCGGAATTACAAAGTCAGAAGAAAAAAAAAATACAGAAAGAAGTACCACAGCAAAGAGAAGAGCCTATTTTTTCTCAAAAGCATCATATACAAAGCACAAAATTAACAGCATGGTAAATCAAATATAAACAGAATATAGTAAAAATATATAGGAATAAATAAATAAATATAACCAATGATTCTCCCAAATCACTCTTAATCAAAGACTCCCAGCTAGAAGTTTATCAGCAAACTTAGGAGCCAACTGTGGGAATTCTTAGAAGCTCCATGAATACAGCCCAAAACAGTCATGCTACAAATAATGCCAGTATTTATAAGGATCAGAAGAAATGACATAAGACAATGAGAAAAACTCTTTTTTTGTAGCAGGCAGTAGACATATTTATTTCTGCTAATAAATGTGAGCATTTTTTCACTGTTCACAGACTGTTTGAATCAGCCTCAAATAACCATACAGGGTACTTTTTTTCTTACAGTGGCAAAGGAAAATACCTGGAGTAGAACTTATTTGACATGCTGTTGCTACATTTTTATGCTTTTGAAACTTTCAAAATGTTCAGAGTAACAGTCAACGATAAACACACACACACACACACACACACACACACACACACACACACACACACACACACACACACACACACACACACACAGAGTATCTCACAAAAGTGAGTACACCCCTCACATTTTTGTAAATATTTTATTATACCTTTTCATGGGACAACACTGAAGATTTGACAATTTGATACAATGGATACAATGTAAAGTAGTCAGTGTACAGCTTGTATAACAGTGTAAATTTGCTGTCCCCTCAAAATAACTCAACACATAGCCATTAATGTCTAAACTGCTGGCGACAAAAGTGAGTACACCCCTAGAGAAAATGTCCACATTGTGCCCAATTAGCTATATTCCCTCCCCGGTGTCATATGACTCGTTAGTGTTACAAGGTCTCAGGTGTGAATGGGGAGCAGGTGTGTTAAATTTGGTGTTATCGCTCTCACACTCTCTCATACTGGTCACTGGAAGTTCAACATGGCACCTCATGGCAAAGAACTTTCTGAGGATGTGAAAAAAAGAATTGTTGCTCTATATAAAGATGGCCTAGGCTATAAGAAGATTGCCAACACCCTGAAACTGAGCTGCAGCATGGTGGTCAAGACCATACAGCAGTTTAACAGGACAGGTTCCACTCAGAACAGGCCTTGCATTGGTCGACCAAAGAAGCTGAGTGCACATGCTCAGCGTCATATCCAGAGGTTGTCTTTTGAAAATAGACGTATGAGCGCTGCCAGCATTGTTGCAGAGGTTGAAGAGGTGGGGGGGTCAGCCTGTCAGTGCTCAGACCATACGCCGCACACTGCATCAAATTGGTCTGCATGGCTGTCGTCCCAGAAGGAAGCCCCTTTTAAAGATGATGCACAAGAAAGTCCGCAAACAGTTTGCTGAAGACAAGAAGACTAAGGACATGGATTACTGGAACCATGTCCTGCGGTCTGATGAGACCAAGATAAACTTATATGATTCAGATGGTGTCAGGCGTGTGTGGCGGCAACCAGGTGAGGAGTACAAAGACAAGTGTGTCTTGCCTTCAGTCAAGCACGGTGGTGGGAGTATCATGGTTTGGGGCTGCATGAGTGCTGCTGGCACTGGGGAGCTACAGTTCATTGAGGGAACCATGAACGCCAACATGTACTGTGACATACTGAAGC
The DNA here is from genome assembly GCA_020510985.1 of Pholidichthys leucotaenia. Lineage (NCBI taxonomy): Eukaryota > Metazoa > Chordata > Actinopteri > Cichliformes > Pholidichthyidae > Pholidichthys > Pholidichthys leucotaenia. The sequence goes on along the minus strand of CM035845.1, from coordinate 34,194,697 downwards.
AGAGCATGATTGGAAACTGGGCCACCGGGCAGTATTCCAACATGATAACCACCCCTAAACACACCTCCAAGACAACCACTGCCTTGCTAAAGAAACTGAGGGTAAAGGTGATGGACTGGCCAAGCATGTCTCCAGACCTAAACCCTATTGAGCATCTGTGGGGCATCCTCAAATGGAAGGTGGAGGAGCACAAGGTCTCTAACATCCACCAGCTCCGTGATGTCGTCATGGAGAAGTGGAAGAGGATTCCAGTGGCAACCTGTGAAGCTCTAATGAACTCCATGCCCAAGAAAGTTAAGGCACTGCTGGAAAATAATGGTGGCCACACAAAATATTGACAGTTTGGGCACAATTTGGACAGTTTCACTAGGGCTGTACTCACTTTTGTTGCCAGTGGTTTAGACATTAATGGCTGTGTGTTGAGTTATTTTGAGGGGACAGCAAATTTACATCATTATACAAGCTGTACACTGACTACTTTACATTGTATCAAAGTGTATCTTCAGTGTTGTCTCATGAAAAGATATAATAAAATACTTACAAAAATGTGAGGGATGTACTCACTTTTGTGAGATACTGTATATATACAAACAACGGGGAAAATAAGTATTGAACACGTCAACATTTTTCTCATTAAACATATTTCTGATGGAGCCACTGACCCGAGATTTTCACCAAGTAATTCATACATACAAAGAAATCAAGGCAACTGTGTTCACAAAACAATTTATATTTTTTCCCCCTTGACCTGTCAAGCAGCTTGGGAAGCAGAACAGAAATCTGCTTCTCTTATTGTGCCAAACAGATTTACTTTGCCAAAAGGAGCTTTATACAGCACATATCTCTGTACTGTATATTATTTATAGACGCTTGTAATAACGTTTAATACTTTATTTAAATTGTTTTACCCATGATAGACCCGACAGGGGGTAATGGGGAAGGGAGGGGTGGGGGAAAAAGAGAGAAGAACAAACAGAAAAAACAAACAAACTGACAACTGAAACAAACAGAAGACAAACTGTTTCGTCTTCTGAAAAGATCTCATCACGAGTCTGGTATCTGCCCCTGTAAAAGAGCACGTGTGTGTGTGTGGGGGTGTGTGCCTGCATGCGCGTGTATGAGAGTGCGCTCAAAGTGAGTGTGTGTGCGTGAGTAGTTTGCCCAGAAACATACAAAGAGGGTGGCAGGTCACAGCAACACCCACCCCCTCCTGGAAACGCCGAGCAAGCAAGACAACGCCACCAATCCCTACAGAGCACAAATGCCCCGAAGCCAGCAAGCCCCAGGACAGCCATGCAACCACCCCAGGGAAGACAGATGAGGGAGGCTGGCACAGTGCGCCCCTGCCTCCAGCCCCCCGCCCCCCCCCGCCCCCCCAGCAGGGCCAATGTCAGCCCCCGGGTCTCAGGTGCCAGACGGCCAACGCTCCCCTCGGAAACCGGCTCGCACCCCCACACACACACACAGTGGGCCCACGCCCACCCCAGCACCCCCGACCCACACTCTGGGAGCCCCCAGGCCCCCACGCTCAGGGAAGGCGGCAGAAAGGTGCGGAGAACCCCACAGGGGGCCAGCCCCCCAATCCAAGGGAGCCCACGTGGCCAGGAGGTACCAGGAGGTGCCATCCCCTCAGTCCAGCACCCTCCACTAGCACATACACTCTCACACCCTCATGCTCTCACATACACGCATACACTCGCTCACTCACTCTCACTCAGCAAATGACTTCTCTGATTTGTTTGAGCCACACTTACTGATGGAAATTAAAGATCCCGATACCTTCACTCAGACATTAGACAGCCATTGTATGGCTAGTTTAGACAAAGTGGCACCAGTGAAATCTGTCCTTGCTTCTCCTAAAAAGCCTTATCCCTGGATAAATGACTCTAGTTGATCCTTCAGGAGAAATTGTCATAAGGTAGAACGCTTATGGAAATCCACCCAATTGGAGGTTCACAGACTCCATTTAAGGGAGCTTAGAGCCTCTTTAAATGACATGTTGAAGGATGCCAGGAATCAGTATTTTTCAAAAAATAATTTGCACAAATAGGAAAAATCCTAGAGTCTTATTTGACACAATTAACACTCTTGTCTCACTTGCTGCCCCTCTAATTCCTGTGTTCTGTAAAGTAGACAGTAACAAACTTCTTTGTTGATAAGATCAGAGATATCAGGGAAGACATTTTGCCATCTTCTTCTCTTAACTGTGCCAGTGTTATGCCCTCACCTTGTACTTGGTCCACTTTTAATCCAGTAACCTTTCAGGACATCACGGCTCTGCTGCAGAAGATGAAACCTTCCTCTTCCCCTGCCGATGTTCTCCCTACTAAGCTGTTTATAGCTGTTTTTGAGTCAATTGGTCCTTCAGTTGTTGAACTGATAAATATTTCACTTTCAGCTGGTGTGGTTCCCAGCTCCTTCAAACATGCTGTGGTTGAACCAGCTCTTAAGAAGCCGAGTTTGGATCCATCCCAGCCAAATAATTATAGGCCAATCTCTAAACTCCCTTTCATATCAAAAATTCTGGAAAAGGTAGTGGCTGAGCAGCTTGTGTCATTTTTGGCAAATTGTAATATCATGGATAAATTTCAGTCGGGCTTTTGGAAAAATCATTCTACTGAAACAGCTTTAGTCAGAGTCTCCAGTGACATTATGATGGCGGCTGACACTGGTAAATACACAGTTCTGGTTTTATTGGATCTTTCTTCTGCCTGTGATACTGCTGATCACTGTATAATGATCAACAGAGTCAAAGAGCTAGGACTGTCTGTTTCTGTTTTAAAATGGTTCTCATTGTACCTCACCAGAAGAACCTTTAATGTGTCCGTGAATCAGATCTTTTCTGAAATAGCACAGTATTCATGTAGGGTACCAAAAGGCTCAGTTTTAGGACCCATTTTATTTCTAATATACATTTTGCCACTGGGACGGATAATTAGCCAGTTCAAAGATATTTCTTATCATCTTTACGCTGACGATATTCAGTTGTATTGTTCTTTTAAAGAGTCTGAGTTTCACATGCTGTCATCTTTAACTAACTGCTTGTCTAACATCAAACAGTGGTTAAGTGCGAACTTTTTACAGCTTCACTCAGACAAGACAGAGACATTAATTATCACTCCTGAAAACAAGATTCCACTTATTAAGCACCACATGGGTACCCTTGGTTCCTCTGTCCAGGCAAGTCTTCAGAATCTTGGTGTTAGTTTTGACTCGGCTATGTCTCTTGAGCACCACGTTAATCAACTGATTAGAAATTGTTTCTTCCATCTGAAGAATATTTCTAAGTTGAGAACCTTGGTGTCAAAGGTGAAACTTGAGATGATTATACATGCTTTTATTTCTTCTCGCTTAGGCTATTGTAATAGTCTTTTTACCTGTCTGAGCCAAAAGGATCTTCAACGCCTCCAGGTTGTTCAAAATTCAGCTGCTAGACTTTTAACTCACACTAAGAAAAGGACTCACATTACACTGATTTTAGCAGCACTTCACTGGCTCCCAGTTGGTTTTAGGATTCAGTTTAAAATTCTAGTTCTTGTTTTCAGAGCTATTCATCACCAGGTCCCGAAATACATCACCGAGCTGCTTAAAGTGTACAACCCCTCACGGTCTTTGAGATCCTCGGATCAACTTTTACTGGCTGTCCCTCAAACCCATTTTAAAACTCGAGGTGATGAAGCCTTTCAGGCAGTGGCACCAAAATTGTGGAATGCTCTACCACTGCCTTTGCGCTCAGTAGACTCTGTTGATGCTTTTAAAAAGCAGCTGAAGACACTTCTGTTTAAACAGGCTTTTTAGTTTGATTATGGATTATGGTTTTTATGTTTTTAATGTCTTTATACTTGTTTTTAATGCTTTTATTGTTGTATTTGTGATTGTGTGTTTTATTTTATTGTGAAGCACTTTGTGATTCTTTCTGTGACAAGTGCTATATACAGTAAATAAATTTTACTTACTTACTTACTTACTTACTCACCCTCTCCTTCACACAATCTGACACTTGCACTTCCACACTCAGACTCAATCACTCTTACCAACTCCCATACTTGCTCAGTCTCGCACCCATTGCCACTCGCCCTCACAGTCGCTCGCACTCACACATGCTTCCTTCCACTCACACTCACTCATATATACACTCTCATTCGTGCTTTGACTCACTCACATTTACTCGTGCTCCCTCTTACACACTCATAGTTATTCACCCTTAACACTTGGAGCAGCCACAGCGCAGATGCACTGGGCACGAATGTTCACCAATCCCTGGCAGCGGCCGGGTAGGCTGCCGGCGCGGACCAGTAGCCACACCCCGCCAACCCGCCCCAGAGCAGGTGGGGCCACAGAAGCAGCCCACAGCCACCAATGCCCGTCCAGAGCGAACCACCAATGGACCCACCGCAAACACCCAGAGATGTGACCCAACATGCAAAGCGCCACACAAATCCGACCTACCACCACCATCACTACTCATCACTCTCACTTACTCACTTGCTCACTCACACTCTCACTTGCTCACTCCCTTGCTCGCACCTATTCACTCACGGTAGTGCCTTGGGATGACGATGGCTCACCAGCCAGGCCCCAGACCTCCGGCAAAAGGAGGGCAGCAGGGGTGTAGGAAGACCCCCATCCACCCACACCCCATGCGCGAATCATGATGGGTGAGTGTTATTTGTGTGGTGTCATCATTAAGTGCAGGTGTGTGAACTAGCAAAGTGCAGTTAAAATTGGCGGGATAGTGTGATAGGGCATCGCTACCCACTGGTATGGGCAGCAGAACTCCCATCCCCCCAAGTCCTCAGTGTCTACAGTGCAATTAAAACTTTGGTGAGGGCAGCCCCCACGGCACAGTAGTAGACAGAGGGATCCTCTTCACCAACACCGTATGGCACACCCCCACCCCAAAACCCTAAGTGTAGCCTATAAGATGTATGATCCACCCAAGATTGGGAGGGGAGGGGGTAAGATTAGGAGGGAGGACGGTACCAGAGAGAGCTCGTCTTCCCCTAGAAGCCAGCTACTAAACTGGTTCTGGAAGCCACCCACCACCCCCAGATCCCATCCCAGGGCGAGGGGCGGCAGGCTGTGCAACCCAGGACCCGATAATGTCGTACCCTAGCGCTCTCCAGTACCACAGCCATAATGGGGCAGCCACACTCACACTCACTCTCATGCATCTTGTACATATCCAAACAAGTTATATTTAATAAAGTGGAATAAACACAAGGAATAAGTATTGAACACATGAAGAAAAAAGAGGTGCAAAAAGGCATAGAAAGCCAAAAAAACAGCTGAAATCCATCCCATCCCCCATCAGTGCAAATTAATTTCAACTGATTAAGTCCTGACTGATAGCCTTTAAAAAAGTCTGTGAATATCAGATTGTCACACCACAAAGAACTCATGAAGGGTAAAAGCAAAGAGCTCTCTTTTGACCTTCACAACCTTATTGTTGCAAAATATAGTGATGGCATTGGTTACAGGCGAATTTCTAAACTGCTGAATGTTCCAGTGAGCACTGTTGGAGCCATCATTCGGAAGTGGAAAGAACATCATTTTACCATAAACTGGCCGTGACCAGGAGCTCCTCGCAAGATTTCTGACAGAGGAGTCAAAAGAATTATCAGAAGAGCTATCCAAGATGCCACAACACAGCATGTTTGGAGGAGAAATGGCACTGCACATCAGCCCAAATACACCATACCAACAGTGAAGTTTGGAGGTGGGAGCATCATGGTGTGGGGGTGTTTTCCAGCGCATGATACAGGCAGACTTTATATAGTTGAAGGAAAGATGAATGGACAAATGCACAGAGACATCCTTGATAAGAATCTGTTGCCATCTGCCAAGATGTTGAAGATGAAATGAGGGTGGACATTTCAGCAAGACAATGATCCCAAACACACAGCCAAGGAAACTCTCAACTGGTTCCAGAGAAGGAAAATAAAACTGCTAGAATGGCCCAGTCAAGTCACCTGATCTGAATCCAATTGAATATCTATGGGACGAACTGAAGATCAGAGTTCATAGAAGACACCCACAGAACCTTCAAGATTTGAAGACAGTTTTTGTGGAAGAATGGGTTAAAATCACTCCTGAGCAATGCCTGCACCTAGTTTCTCCATACAGGAGGCGTCTGGAAGCTGTTATTACCAACAAAGGTTTTTCTACTAAATATTAAATGAATTTCACGAAGCATGTTCAATACTTATTCCCTGTGTTATTCTACTTTATTAAATATAACTTGTTTTGTAAATACAGTTGCCTTGATTTCTTTGTATGTATGGATTACTTGGGTTGTTACTGATATCTGGTGAAAATCTCAGGTCTCAGGTCAATGGCTAAATCAGAAAAATATTGACGTGTTCAGTACTTACTGTCCCTGCTCTGTGTGTGTGTGTGTGTGTGTGTGTGTGTGTGTGTGTGTGTGTGTGTGTGTGTGTGTGTGTGTGTAAAGTACTGAAACATTGAACAGTTGGACATGTGCATTTAAAAGGTTAGAGAAGGTCAAATTAAGTTCACCTGTAAAAGTTATCGTGCATTTTAGGTGCATCCTGAAATTTCACCCAAAAGCTGAATATTCCCAACTTTTTGTGAGTAAAGTGTGTGTGTGTGTATTGTGATAAAACCCTAAATGTATCCCTATGCATCTTAAAAGTTATATCGCCCAGCCCTAATCTGTATATTGTGTAATAAATTCTCTCAAACTGACTGACATCTGGACACGCTCACAAAAATGTGCCAATTACAGGCTGGACACACACATTATTAAAATATCCTCAATATAAACAAAACCACACAAACGTAAATGTCTCTACAACAGCATTTACTATCAAATCTACATTTAGCTACTCTCTTTCATTTCCTGTCTTGGAACTTAAACAGTCTGGGGCTGAAACATTAGGTCACAGCTTCAACTTACAGCTTTTTGGCAAAAGAAGAAAAAAATACTTTACATCAACCCAAATAAAGGACCAAGCAAGCCTGCCACTCCTTATATTATACTGTATATCCATGAACATGCGGGCTAATCATCTGGCTGAGTACAGCCACTTGGATCACCCCTGGGGCCCTATGAGTCATGGGAAAAGTGAGTGTGAAATGTCATGGGGCATGCAAGTGGAAGTGGTGCATTTGGCAGGATGCCAGACTTCTGTATTTTTGCTTTTGTTAGTTGTTTCAGTATGAGAGGAAAATACACCAATCTATGAGAAGTAATGGAGCAGAAAGATCCATCACCAATGCTTTTTGCAGGTTTCTATAAAAACTCAAACTGAAGGTAACTTACATATAGTAAAATAAAACAAACAATGCTGGTACAGCGGACAGTCATCAGATAAATAATTGTGTTAAAATTATTGTAGAGGGCAAAGTGCCACTTCATTCAAGGCTTCACTGTAGAATGAATTAATGTTTCACACGAAATGCATACGCTACCTTCAGAAATCATTGAAGAGAACATATCTATTCATGTATAAGGTGATTGTGTCATGGGCAACCTCTGACCGGCAGAGATGACCAACTCTAATGCAGGCAGGACTTCAGTTTAACGGGGTTTATTTTCCCAAAAACAAATAATGACCAGCAGGGGGGCTGAACTAGTGATGGGATGGCAGGCTCCAGAGCTTCAAGGGTGCTCTGAGCTTATCCAGGAAATATTTGGCAAAGCGTATTTCGGGGCCTGTATTGGTGACATGTGTGTTGATGTCGTACCATGTGACTGGGTCAAGAAGCCATTCATGATTTTGCACGCAACATGAAATAAAGTGAGCAGCGATACACAATGGAAATCCCCGTCCCTCACGTTTTGTGTTGTCGATGTTTGACTGTGTAAGGCAGGGGTGTCAAACTCATTCCATGGAGGGCCAAGACCCTACATGTTTTACTTCCACCCAGTGTCTTCAGCAGGTGTTTTCACTGATCAGCAATCAGTTGGAAGAAATTTGGTGAATCACCTGTTGAAGAGACTGGGTGGAGGTAAAACCTGCAGGGTCTTGGCCCTCCATGGAATGAGTTTGACACCCCTGGTGTAAGGGATTTGTCACAGTCAATTTTCAGATGAAGGCAGCACCAAAACCCTGGACTTCTCCTGTTTGGGAACATTTTGAGTACATTTCTCCCATTGATGTATTTTCCACAAATAGTAGCTATTTATTGTAACTGAGGTGATGGCTTAGTGGTAAAGCATGTGTTCTACAAGTGGGAGGCCTGGGTTCAAATCCCAGCTGTATCATTCTTGTATTTTTTATTTGCAAGGTGAAGTGCCATTGTGCCCTGCATGAGAATAAGGCCAGAGTTGAATATACAGGGAAAGACAGTATAAGACTGTTAAAAAATTATTATTTCTTAATAAAAACGGATAAGTAGTACAAGCACACCAAGTAACACAGGCATATTCACTGTAGTCACCCCAGTTTTATTATTTCTTTCTTCCCTTATTATCATTGATATTTCTTAAAAGACAGCACATTTATTGAAATTGAAAAAATACACACTAAACCAATAATGCCCTTGTAAAACTTTGCATGCTGTATACCTTTTGTCGACTACATGGCCTAGTAGAGCAAATGAAGTTTCACATGAGGCTTCGTCGATATGAACCATTTTGATGGAAAGGCTTGTCTTCAAGAAAGCCTTATCTGGCTGTCATTAAGAGGTAGCCTTGAAGTAAAATGTCTGTCTTGCATTTGGCGAGCTGGGGATCAAGTCCCAGTGGGGTTATTCTTATAATTTATTTGCAAGGTGAAGGGTCTGTTATGTTTCAAAAAGCTTGGATACAACAATAACACATTATGCCGAGGCACTATTGTGCCCTGCATGACAATAAGGACAGAGATGAATGTACTGGGAAAGACAGTATAAGACTGTTGAAAAGTTATTATTTCTTAATAAAAATAGATAAGTAGCACAAGCACATTCACTGTAGTTACCTCAGTTTTATTATTTCTTTTTTTCCTTATGATCATTTATATTTCTTAAAAGACAGTGCATTTATTAAAATGAAAAAATACACAAACCAATAACACCCTTGTAAAAATCTTGTATATGTTTTGTCCACTAGATGGCATAGTAGAGAAAATGAAGTTTCACATGAGGCCTTGTCGATATGAGCCATTTTGATGAAAGGCCTCTAGTCCTCCAGAAAGCCTCATCTGGCCATCACAAGGCTAAACATAAAGAGAGCCGTGAAAGGCCGAAAACTCACAGATATTTGCAGACACAATCACGGGACAGAAATCAGAGGGAAATCCATGGAATGATGCCACAACAAAATGAACACAGAGCAGGATATATACAGGGAGACAGGTGATCAGGGAAACACGGGACAGCTGGGGATAGTAATCAGGGATTAAACAGCAACACATGAGGAGAAATGACTATGACTACGGAAGACAAGAGAAACTGAGAATGATAGAAAAAGGAGTACAGGGAACACACACACACAAGACTTGCACAGACGACCAAAGGGGGACACAGAACAACAACAGGTGGTAATGGGGACCACATGACAGACTGAGGACTGGGGAAGATAACGATCATAGAGGACCCACAGGAGACAGAGAAGGCAAAACATAGGCAAATCATAATAATAAAACACAAAATGTGAGCATGATCCTAAGACTCTGCTCAAACCATGACAGTTTGTTATTACTGAGACACCTTCAAGCATGTGTATGACATTGCTAGCTATGCCAAATGACACTCAGAGTTCCAGAAGCTCTCCTGTAATCAACACTGGAAATTAACTTTTTTTTTTTTCTGCACCCACAGTGGTTGGTGGATTCTACATTTTACCAGCCACCTATATTTTTTTTTGCTTTTTTCAACCAGCCACCATTTTTTAATGAATTTTGAATAGTTATCCATTTTTATTATGTCAGCCCTGTACATACTGTTTCTTCTTCTTTTGGCTGCTCCCCTTAGGGGTCTCCACAGCGGATCATCTGCCTCCATCTCACCCTACCCCTTGCATCTTCCTCTGTAACACCAACCCTCTCCATGTCCTCCTTCACTACATCCATGAATCTTCTCTGTGGTCTTCCTCTTTTCCTCCTGCCTGGCAGTTCCATCTTCAACATCCTTTGTCCAATATATCCACTATCCCTCCTCTGCCCATGTCCAAACCATCTCAGCCTTGCCTCTCTTACTTTGTCTCCAAACAGCTCAACGTGAGCAATCCCTCTGATATACTCATTTCTTATCATGTCCCTCCTACTCACTCCCACTTTAGCATCTTCAACTCTGCCATCTCTAGCTCCACCTCCTGTCTTTTTGTCAGCGCCACTGTCTCAGAACCATACATCACGGCAGGTCTCACGATCGTCTTGAAATCTTCCCTTTCACTCTTGCTGCTATCTTTCTGTCACAAATCACCCATGACACTAACAGTGTTTCCGCTGGTAACATTTCTGGGTGGCGGCCCGCCACGCCAGAAAAATTTCCGCTGCGCTTATGAAGAGATATAAATTTAAGAAAAATATATGAAGCATTGACTTTCCACAAGTGCGCACACGAACAACACGCGTGGCCGTCATCCACGCGGGGTTTAGAAGCACCCCGCCCACGCGAGCTTTCCAGTCAGTCACCAGGCAGAGTGTCTCGCTAGCATGACTGTCTGAGAGAAACATGAGTTTATTAAAGTACTTTAAAAGCGGAAAAAAATCAGAAGAGGTGGATATACGTAAGCACTGGAGGCATTTATCATGGTTTTAACCTGCTGGAAACGGGAGCAATAATTGAAGAGTTGCTTAGCTAAGAGATGTGGTTAGAATTCATATGCAGCCGGCTTCATATGAAGGGAAAGGTAAGGGGGACTGATGAATTGCTGAGAATATATTTCATCAGCCACTACAATATTAAGTTATGTTCCCTATTGTGTATCTGGCAAGTTAAGATGACTGAAATTCACAAAGTCAGGGACTTTAATCCGTCAGCAGCCTTCAGACAAACTAAACGTGCCAACATTTGGACTTCAAAATAAGGGAGATTTTTCCTGCTGGCTGGGTGGTGAGATTTCTTGTTGCTTGCTCACAGGGGATCGCCTGATTGCTAGGGTCTTTCTGCAACTGTGGGGGTTCCCCCCTACAGTTGATAGTGCTATGAGATGACTGTTGTTGTGAAATGGCGCTATATAAATAAAGTTGAATTGAATTGAATTGAATTTCTAAAAAAAACAAAAAAAACAAACTATAAATATAAAGAAATATTATAACAGAAATAACAACATCCTTGGTCATTTAAGTTAATTTATTTAATTACATACAATTTTATTAATATTTTTTCTTTGTAATCAGAGTTAAATTATTGTTCTGTTCTGACTGCAAAATTATGGTCAAAAATGTAAATTGTTATAATGAAAAAGTAAAAAAAAATTACCACAGTCTGTTTCAAATTTATTTAAAAAACAGTAATTTTATTTAAAAAAAAACAGACAAAAATTAGTCATAAAATAATCCACAAATTTATAATAAAGTTTCAAATGTACAAGAAAAGTCAATTTTACAAGAGGAAATTACAAATTTGAGGAAAATGGTTGCAAATTTAGATTTACAGAGAAAAGTAGAAAACTAAGAAAATTGTTATAAATTTTTGAGAAAAACCTCAAACCTTCAAGACTGAAGTCATTACTCAAATTTTTAAGTGGGTGCTCTTTGTACTCTTAACTCAACTAGAAATTTTTGGTTGTCTACTTTTAATTATTAATTTCAAAGCACTGCTGTTACATTAGAATTTCTGGTTACTATACCCACCTGATCATATAATTTAAGTATGCATGAGTACATTACTATTATGAATGTTTCTTTCCCTTCCCTACTCTCTCAATGGAAAAAAAAGAAACACTAGAATAAAAATACAAAAAATACACATATTTTTGTCATTTATGTAAACCATGACAAAAAAAAATCCTGCAGGACAAAACGTGACACTTGATATTTTCTAACCTGTTTGTATACCACCATAGACAGAAAGAGAACCTGAATTAGACAGAGCTCAGAGAGGGCAAGATGAGACAGAAGAGAGGAGCCAAGGACAGAAAAGTGTTCAGGCACAGGGTCCAGGAGAGGTGAGAGCAGAGGAAGAAGAGAAGGATGACACCAATAAAAAGTCTAAACACAGGATGTCTGGGTAGGACCCCAACTGGCCCAATATTCCAACATTCAAGCCTCGGTTGTACAATACTTCAAATGATAAGTTCCATGTGCAACATTACTGTGTAAAATTTAAAAAAAGAAATAAACAGTATAAAATTAACATATTCCGGTATGTTTACTGCCCCCCCACTCCCCCCGGAAAAATATGTTGCCACCGTGCCAAGGTCTTTAAGCCAGAGGAAACACTGCACTAATCTTCACCCACTCCACCCTGCCTGCACTCTCTTCTTCACCTCTCCTGTGCATTTTCCATTGCTTTAGATGGTTGACCCCAGGTATTTAAACTCATCAACCTTCACTACTTCTAGTTCTTGCATCTTCACTGTTACACCTGCCGTCTTCTCATTCACTCATGTATTCTGTCTTGCTTCTACTGACTTTCATTCCTCTCCTCTCCAGAGCATACCTCCACCTCTCAAGGTTCTCTTCCACCTGCTCCCTACTCTCACTACAGATCACAATGTTGTCTGCAAACATCATAGTCCTGTACACACTCTTTAGATGTATAAAAAAAAACTTAGCACATGGTGCACTGTAAATGTACTAATCAGAAACGATCTGTTAATGTCAAACAAGCTCAGAGCTTTAACAAGCGACCCAGTCCTTCTCACCATTGGTCCCTCTCCTTTAATCTTTGAAAAATCAGTCTTAACTTTTGATTCATGACCTTGAATTGTATCCTCTTGCTGAAACCCTCTGTCATCACCTAATCTCGTTACTCTTTTTTTTTTAAAGTTCACCTGCTAAAAAACTGCTTTATCCTCTACTCCATGTGATTTCTTCTTCTTTCAGATTCAATGTTGCGTGCCAGCACCAATGTACATGACTGTCACCTGTAATTCTGGAGTGCAACAACACTGTTAACGTAGGCAGCCTATGGTCTAGGGAAGCCTGACGATTGATTGACTAACTAACTAACCTACACTTATATAGTGCTTTTCTAGTCACAAAGACCACTCAAAACGCTTTCACTAGTACTAACCCTCTATTCTAAGGGCCTATAGGAAACAGATATCTAGGGACAATTTAGAACAACCAATTAACCTAACATGCATGTCTTTGGACTGAATGAACTTTTCCTAAGTGAAGACCCCACCCTTTGTTATCCCATCATGGTGGCTGGTAGGTAAATCCGATTCAATAGCCATTTAGCAAATTCACCTGCATTTGGCTGGTCATGGGTCCTAATTTCCACTTCTGCCTATAATAATAATCAAAGCTTTGGCATTGTAGAGGAAGCAAAAAGTCAAAACCACACTCTAGTTTTCACATTTTTTCTGATAATTTCTGATAACTTGATTAGAGAAATTATGAAATGTGAGCTGTTTCCATCAACTAAGCTATGGGAATTTATGAGTGGAACATCTTGTTAAATCACCTTTAAAAAAAGGTGGTATTGTGCATTTGAATTTCTCATACAAAACATTTTAAATCTCACCCAAACTGAATTTAAGATGATTCAATGCTTTTTAACGCAAAACTGACTGCTAGTTTAATGTCTCCAATAAATGAATTTAATTATTTATTTATTAGAACACTCTGCTGCTATTTTAGCATTTAAGCCATATTAATAACTTCACGTGTGCTCTATGGAATCTTTTATTCACTGCATTATCTATTCAACTAATGCAACTGTCACATTTCCCAAGGACTTGTATCTAAGACATTCAACAGATCTGTGTGGTGCTTATTTACAGAGAATTACGGTATTCTCTTGCTCCCCTTTGCTCCCTGATGGTGTACAAGCCACAATCACACAGATGCAGGATAATAAACAGCAATCATGCTGAGGTATAAATAAATACTGTATATTATACTATTTTCAAACTTGTCAGCTTCTTGTTAACTGTTTCGGGTCTCATGTTTCCAGCTGCGTTCATAATGCTCCCTTACCTGAGCTGAAGACCTGTCGTCGCTGATCAGTGATCCTCAGAAGGACAAGGCTGAAGCGTCGGTAAAGAACTATGAGAAATAAGAGGGAGGGGAAGACGAGAGAACATGTGTCAGCACCAGAATACAGATGAACATTTATTGTCCATATATACAGTACAGGAGATGCAATGTCACAGTGTCACACAGAAGCCAATTCAACATCTTAAAACATAAACCTGTGAATCCCATCAGACCAGTCAAGAAATGATTCAGGCCTTCATTTTACAAGACAGTTTTCATCTGCATAAACATAACAGCTTAGCTCTGTCACCTGGAGTCTGCAGGCAGCATTAATCCAAACGTCAGCATGGCTTTCTCTCTTCCTTTTAAGCCCCTAGTGATGGGCTGGGCATGAGAACAAAGCCTGAGACCATCTAATCTATTCACAGTGTGTACATAAGCCTATAAACATCTTTCATTTGGTAGACTGCAGCTTATCTGTTACGCTCCTCACAACAGCACAATACATTTTTTTTCCCCCACATATGGGATATCTTATATTGAAATGAACTTTTTTGTTCAAATTATTCAAATGCACCACAGAAACGCATGACAATCTGTGTGTATCACTTAGCAGCTCAGCTGAGGAGCACAAAGGCTCAAGCACCATTTGTGAAATGTACTTATAAGCACTGCAGTTCCTCAAATGACCACGGGCTGATTATAAATGTGAATGCAACTCTCAAGAATTGAATATTAAAATCAGTCATCCGGGAGAGGCTCAGAGTAGAGCCGCTGCTCCTCCACATTGAAAGGAGCCAGATGAGGTGGTATGGGCATCTGATCAGGATGCCTCCTCGACGCCTCCCACTTGAGGTGTTTCGGGCACGTCCCACTGGGAGGAGACCCCGGGGCAGACCCAGGACACGGTGGACAGACTATGTCTCCCAGCTGATCTGGGAACGCCTTGGTATCCTCTCTGAAGAGCTGGAGCAGGTAGCTGGGGAGAGGGAAGTCTGGGCTTCTCTGCTTGAACTGCTGCCTCCGTGACGCGGACCTCTGGAAAAGCAGTAGAAGATGGATGGATGGAATCTTTGATAAACAAATTTTTCAAAAATTCTTTTAGTGTTTTTCCCACTACCAAGTGGGTTGGACGAGTCATTACGGCAGACATCGATGTATCTGCCATAGTCTTATAGTTTTTGAAGCAGAGTTTTTACGCCAGACCCCCTTTCCTGACGCAACCCTGCCCATTTTACCCAGGCTTGGGACTGGCACAGGGAGCACACTGGCTTGTGCACCCACTGTGGCTGGGTAACCAACATTTTCCTCCTCCGTTCCATTATTGCTGAGCACCAAGCTGGACGGCAGGTAGTTCCACTTTTATATGGTCTTTGGCATGATCCGGCCGGGACTTGAACCCTGGCCTCCCGGTCGTGGGGCAGATGCTCTACCTCTAGGCCACCACTATCATAAAAAATATTCTTACAACCTGGTACTTAAAAAAATCACACTCCCAAGCAATTTTACTTCTTCTATTTGACTGTTACTTGTGATATTGTAATTAACATCGAGTTATTAAAGCGTTTGCTCTTTGCTGTCTGTCTACAACTCATGTTATCACTGCTGCTACTTGGCAATTGCCCGGATGCCCATCAAACTCATGCACACGGATCCTCAGGTGGGTCTGCATCCATGCTGAGCTGAAGGTCAAAGGTCACAAGCTATGAGTATGTGTCATTTCAACTAGGCTATATACAGTATATGCATACAGTGCCGTGAAAAAGTATTTGGTTCTTTCCTGGTTTCTTATATTTTTGCACATTTGTCACACTTAAATATTTTCACATCATCAAACAAACTTTAATAGTAGACAAAGATAACCCCAGCATATACAAAATGCAGTTTTTAACTGATGAGTTCATTTACTGAGGGAAAAAAAACCGATCCAAACCTAGCCCATCCCATCTGTTTCCAACAAAATAGACAACCTAAAACTGTATTTATTATCTCAGTTAGACAACCATAATACCCATGTGGTAACAGACTCTTTATTCCATCTAAAGATGCCAAGAAGAAGCTAGCCAAGTGTGTGGAAATAGGCTGAAGCTAACTCACTGTCAGCCTCTAACCGCTATCCACGCCAGCTCGTCTGCTGACCGTGGACGAGATGACAACAAAATGGACAGGTTCAGGTTGGTGTTACCATCTTGATCAGAGACTCATGATAACTATGTGGTGATAACGTAACTGAGGCTTCATCCAGGACTCCCTCAGTTCTGCTAATAAGTTAACTAGCAGCCAGCAGCGAGAGTCACCTCACGCACAAAACCAGCACAAGACGACTGCTGCCCTCATTTATTAAAACCTAGCAAGTCCATTTTTCATCAGATTTGAGGCTGACCCATTTTTACACTTTCTAGGTTCTACCCTGGTAGAAACCCCAATAAAAACACAGAAAATTCATCAGGTTGATTAGATTTTGGTCTGATAAAATCTAGGATGTCAAGAAATTACCCCCTGACCATCAGTGACCCTTCTGTGTGGCGTCTGCATGTTCTCCCCGTGTCTGCATGGGTTTACTCCAGGTACTCCGGTTTCCACCCACAGTCCAAAAACATGCAGGTTAGGTTAAGTGGAGACTCTGTAGTGGCCCTAGGTGTGAATGTGTGTGTGTGAATGGTGAAGGGACTGGCGCCGCACCACGGCTGCCTCATCCATCCAGGTAGATGCCCTGTAATGTCCCCATTGTGGGACTAATAAAGGATTTGAAATAAATAAATACATTAGAGGCATCTCATCTGCTAATCCGAGTAGAAGTACTAATCTGAAAAGTAGGAAAAACACACGTTCTACATTTTAACAAAAATAAAACGAGGGCAAACTGGGTAAGTATACAAACAATTACTTCTGCATTCCACAATATCTAATTTAACTATACATATATATGGAATGACAATAAGCCTATTCTCTTCTACATTATGCCTATTGTGATGCTAAGGAATGGTTAGGGTACATCTGGAAGGGATCTTTTTTTTGCTTATTTAGCCTTGCCAGGCAGCAGGACCACCATCTCTGTTTTTGTTCAAGTTTTTTCCACTGTCTTCTTCTTGGGATCTTCAGATACAGGGCTCTATTACAGCGGTCCAGTCTACAGTCTACTGTATGAAGTGCAGAGCACATTTATGGGTGTGTCGAAATCCATTTCACTAAAACAAATTTAGTGCTGGGTGCAAAGTGTGAAAACACTATCTTCATGCTCTTAATTATTCAGAGTTGTGCTTGGGGCATACATACTAATACTAAAATGACAGTGTTTAAATGGGAGGACAAATCCGTTTTGTGCTGAGGACAATGCAGGCTGGATGGCAAAGTGAAAATGCATTTAAGCTCAAGGAGCTTAAAGGGAGCTTTTTAACCTCCTCCACAGCCCTGCTCACAATGGGGAGACTTGATCATAATTATGCCCGGATGAGAGCTGTACAATTCAGAGACTATTCCAGTCTTTGTCAACTCAGAAAGCCTGAGTCGTACATCTCACCTGAGGTTTCACACATAAGGAGTTGTTCAGAACTCCTTATAAGAACTCCTTATACAAAGATATAGAGTGATGATAATCAAGTTAGTGGCAGCAATGCACCTGTAAGCTGGTTGCCAACCGCCAATCAAATCTAAAAGAAGATGAAGAAGAGAAGAGGTCTGTTAATGCTTCCTCCTCTGCTGAATGCAAAACTGTTGTGTTTTAACTCAAAACAACTATGGGGATACTTTCACTTTGAATCATTTTGTTAATAAAGAATGACAGTGAATGAGGGTAAATTAAAAAAAAAATTCTCCTAAATAATGATGAATGTAGGTTTTGAACACACCTGCCGGCTCTCCTCCGGGGCCGTGGTGACAGTTCTTTTTTCATTATAGGGCCAACTGGTCCAGCTGCATGACAGCACGGCAGTCCGGTTGTCAAATGTAAAAACAGTGGCCCACATTTTTGACATAACGTTCGGCTCAGGAGACGCACACACACAGGCTCAGAGTAGTTCAAACTGTTTATTAACAACAGGGATGTTTGGGTGCGTGTCTGCGGAATGTTAATGTGTTGGTGGTGGCGTCTGCTTCGGACCCAGAGGCAGGAGACCGTTCAGCCGGCAACCCTATGGGAGAAATCAGACACAGGGTGATGAGCACACACCAACACAGGAGGAGAATAGGCGAGGGAGAGAAGCTTACTTGTTAGGACAGATGACTGGCGCTTCAAGGATGGAAGCCCGGGAGACAGCCACCTGCAGGGCTCGGTGCAGCAGCGAGGAGAGACGAGGGACGGGATTGTCCGCCGCCGAGGAATCCACCTGTGCACAGGGGAGCAGACTGGAGAGATGAGGTAAGTGATTTTCTTACCGGTGACGAGGATGCTGAAGAGAATGTGGTAGAAGCCCATGGAAGGGAAATGAAGTCTACGGCTTCAGACCGAAGCTCAGGGCGAGGCGGCTTATATCCCTCGCCGCTGATGACTGACAGGTGTGTGAGCAGGTGGCGCCGTTGATGAGCGGCGCGGCGTGACAGTACTCCCCCCTCTAGCAGCGCCTCCTGGCGATGGCTTATCCGGGTGCGCTCGGTGGAAGTCCGCGATGAGCGATGGGTCCAACACAAACGACGGGGGCACCCACTGTCGATGCTCGGGCCCATAGCCCTCCCAGTCCACCAAGTATTGCAACCCACGACCCCGGCGCCGGGAGTCCAGGATGGAGGAGACGGACCAGGCCGGATGGCCACCAACCATCCGGGGTGCGGGTTGCGCTGCAGGAGGAGGGCAAAGGGGGTCGGTAATTGCCAGCTTCACCTTCGACACGTGGAAAGTGGGATGGATGCGGAGGGAGGGGGGAATAGCCACGCGCACAGCCACCGGGTTGATGATCCGGGTGATGGGAAAGGGACCCATGAAGCGCTGTGCTAGCTTTCTCCTCTCGCCTTTTAGGGTGACGTCCTGGGTGGAAACGTAGACAAGTTGCCCAACTCTGTACGCCGGGGCAGGTCTTCTACGCCGGTCCGCCACGGTCCTGTTGCGCTCCGCTGTGCGTAAAAGCGCATGACGCGCGGCGGCCCAGGTGGAGCGGAACTGCCTCACGTGCGCCCTAACTGACGGGACAGTTACCTCGCTCTCCTGCGCTGGAAGCAGCGGGGGGTCGTAACCCAGGGACGCCTTGAAGGGGGACATCCCCGTTGCAGAAGAGCGGGCGGTGTTGTGGGCGTACTCCACCCAGGCGAGATGGTTGCTCCATGACGTCGGCTTGGATCTTGCAACACAGCGGAGCGCAGCCTCCAGCTCCTGATTGGTCCTCTCACACTGCCCGTTAGACTGGGGGTGATGGCCGGAGGAGAGGCTCACCTTGGCTCCGATGGCGTTGCAAAAGGACCTCCAAACCTCGGATGAAAATTGGGGACCCCGGTCCGAGACCACGTCCACCGGAATCCCATGCAGCCTGACCACGTGTTGGATGAGGAGGCCCGCCGTCTCCAGGGCGGTAGGGAGACCTCGCAGGGGGACGAAGTGTGCCGCCTTGGAGAAACGGTCCACGATGGTCAGGATGGTGTTAAAGGAGCTGGAAACGGGGAGTCCGGTGACGAAATCCAGTGCGATATGCGACCAGGGCCTGCCGGGGACGGGCAGAGGCTGGAGCAGACCCGCTGGAGGGGCATTTCCTGACTTGCTGGTGGCACAGACTGGGCAAGCCCGGGCGTAGCGGGCTGCATCCCTCCGCAGGCCTGGCCACCAAAAAGACCGTTGGAGGAGGCTGATCATCCGGGAGGTGCCGGGATGACAGGTGAGCCGGGAGGTGTGGAGCCAGTGGATGACCTCTCCTCGGACCGCAGATGGGACGAACAGTCTTCCCTCCGGTCCGCCGCCAGGATCAGGTTCCACCTCCTGTGCCTTCCGGATCTTTGCCTCGATATCCCACGAGATGGCTCCCACGACGCACGACCTGGGCAGGATGGAGTGGGGCGTCTCCTCCGATTCCACGGGAGTGAACTGCCTAGAGAGGGCGTCAGGCAGGCCGTTCTTAGAGCCAGGCCTGAAGGTGATAGAAAATTGGAACCTGGCGAAGAACAGAGACCAGCGCGCCTGGCGGGCGTTCAGGCGCTTGGCAGATCGTAAATACTCCAAGTTCTTGTGGTCCGTAAGGACCACAAACGGCAGGTTCGCCCCCTCTAGCCAGTGGCGCCACTCCTGCAGGGCGAGCTTGATGGCCAAGAGCTCTCTGTCCCCCACATCGTAGTTTCTCTCCGCCGGGGACAAGCGCCGGGAGAAGAAGGCGCACGGTCGTTTGGCGCCATCGTCCGGTGACCGCTGGGACAGCACTGCTCCCACTCCCGTGTCCGAAGCGTCTACCTCGACGATGCACTGCAGCACGGGGTCGACCTGGCGAAGGACCCGGGAGGAGGAGAATTCCGCCTTCAGCGCCTCAAAGGCGGCAGCGACCTCTTCGGTCCACCGGAACGGGACCTTCGGGGACGTGAGGCGGGTCAGTGGTCCAACGATGGTACTGAAGTTGGGGACAAAGCGGCGGTAGAAATTGACGAAGCCAACAAATTGCTGCACCTGCTTCCGGGATGCAGGTGTAGGCCATTCCACCACCGCCTTTACCTTCTCTGGGTCAGGGAGCACCTTATCATGGGCGATGATGAACCCCAGGAAGGACGTACTCCTGGCGTAAAATTCACACTTTTCTGCCTTTACGTACAGACGATTCTCCAGCAGCCTTTGGAGGACCCGCCTCACGTGGACCTGGTGCTCATCCCTGGACTTGGAGAAGATGAGAATATCGTCCAGGTAGACGAACACGAAAAGGCCAATGAAGTCCCGGAGGACGTCATTAATGAGGCGCTGGAAGACTGCAGGAGCGTTGGTCAACCCGAACGGCATCACCAGGTATTCAAAGTGGCCGTTCGGGGTACGGAAGGCCGTTTTCCACTCATCTCCCTCCCGGATCCGGACGAGGTGGTAAGCGCTGCGTAGGTCCAGCTTGGTGAACCAGGTCGCCCCCTGGAGGGAGTGGAAAGCAGTGTCCATGAGAGGCAGGGTGTAACGGTCCTTCTCCGTGATATTATTGAGGGCCCGGTAGTCGATACAAGGGCGGAGGGACCCATCCTTTTTTCCCACGAAGAAGAACCCTGCCCCCACGGGTGACGATGATGGGCGGATTATCCCGGCGTTTAATGACTCCTTCAGATATGTGTTCATCGTCTCCTTCTCCGGCGCTGACAGGCTGTAGAGCCGACCAGAAGGTAACGGCGCCCCCTGGCGGAGGTTGATGGCACAGTCGTAGGGCCGATGAGGGGGAAGAGACATAGCTTTCGCTTTACTGAACACCATACCCAGGTCGTGAAACTCCGGAGGCACCAGGGACAGGTCCGGGGGTGCAGCGTCCGTCGCGGGGGGAGGAGCAGACGGCGAGCAGGCAGCGGACTGGAGGCAGGTGCCCAGGCAAAATGTACTCCATGCCGATACCCCAGCTGATCTCCAATCCAGGACCGGATTGTGAAGGCGGAGCCAGGGATACCCCAGGATGACGGGCGACACAGAGTTGGGAAGGACGTAAAAGGTCATCTCCTCCCGGTGGTTTCCCGAGATGATGACCGGTAGGGGAACAGTTTGATGTGTCACTCTCCCAAGGGTGGCACGGGAGAGGTGGACCAGGGAGATGGGAGTGTTGAGTGCCTGGCAGCGGATGCCCAATCGGGTTGCCAGGCTTTGTGAAATGAAGCTGCCTTCTGCGCCCGAATCCACCAGTGCGTGGGTGAGGTGCCCAGTGGGGTTATGGCAGAAACGGATGGGCAGCTTCAATTGGGTGAGTGATCCTAACCGATTGACGTCCGCGAGGCTTCCAACAGTGACTCGCGGACCCCACCGACTGGCTTTCCGTGGACAACGCTCCACGGTGTGCTGGTCGCCTCCACAATACATGCAGAGACCCAACTCACGGCAGCGTTGTTTCTCCACAGGGGAAAGTTTAGTCCAGCCCGTCACCATCGGCTCCGACTCCTCGGGGCACGATGCTGGCGGCGCCGCCAGGGGGCGAGCTTGGAACAGGTGCGGCGAGGCTCCACGAGGGCGAGAAGAAGAAGACTTCCGCCCCGAGGAGCGCTCGCGCAGCCTGTTATCCAAACTTACCGCTAAGGACGTCAGCTCCGCTAGCGTCCCAGGGATATCCCGACCAGCCAGTTCATCCCTCAGATCACTATTGAGGCTGCGGAGGAACAGGCCACAGAGGGAGCGTTCCTCCCAGCCCAATTCCTCCGCCGCTACCCGGAAGTCGACCGAGTGGTCCGCTGCCGACCGGCTTCCCTGCTGGAGAGCGAGAAGCCGATCGACCTGGACCGTTTCGGTTTGAGAATGGTCAAAGACCTCCAGAAAGCGCCTCACGAATTGATCATAGGTGAGGGTGGCATAACTGGGCCTCGCCATTACGGCGTAGGTCCAAGTTAACGCACGCCCCTCCAGAAGATTCCCTATGTAACCAATTCGGCTGTGATTCGAGGGAAAATCTCCGGGCACACGGTGGAACACGGACTCACACTGCATAATGAACCCCCGCGCTCCGCCGAGCTTACCGCTAAAGCGGGCGGGGGTCGGAATCGGTGTGAGCCGAACCAGTGCCACTGGAGCCGGCTGGACGGCCGCTGGAACAGCAGGAGCCGCGCCACCCTGGCGAGTCGGGAGGAACGGCTGTTGGGGGTCCAAGCGGTTCAATCGGTTAGTTAATTCTAATAATTGATTAAGAACCACCTGTTGCTGATAAACAATCTGATCCACCTGAGCCTCGAGGATGGTAAACCGGTGTGCGAGCCCGCCGTCTGCCGAGCCGCTCTGCTGAAGCCGTACTGACATAACGTTCGGCTCAGGAGACGCACACACACAGGCTCAGAGTAGTTCAAACTGTTTATTAACAACAGGGATGTTTGGGTGCGTGTCTGCGGAATGTTAATGTGTTGGTGGTGGCGTCTGCTTCGGACCCAGAGGCAGGAGACCGTTCAGCCGGCAACCCTATGGGAGAAATCAGACACAGGGTGATGAGCACACACCAACACAGGAGGAGAATAGGCGAGGGAGAGAAGCTTACTTGTTAGGACAGATGACTGGCGCTTCAAGGATGGAAGCCCGGGAGACAGCCACCTGCAGGGCTCGGTGCAGCAGCGAGGAGAGACGAGGGACGGGATTGTCCGCCACCGAGGAATCCACCTGTGCACAGGGGAGCAGACTGGAGAGATGAGGTAAGTGATTTTCTTACCGGTGACGAGGATGCTGAAGAGAATGTGGTAGAAGCCCATGGAAGGGAAATGAAGTCTACGGCTTCAGACCGAAGCTCAGGGCGAGGCGGCTTATATCCCTCGCCGCTGATGACTGACAGGTGTGTGAGCAGGTGGCGCCGTTGATGAGCGGCGCGGCGTGACAATTTTGTCCACTTAAGGAGAGGATAAATAAATAATAGAGTGGCTAATGTGTGAACTTGTCTGCAAGTTTAAAATTCATTCATCTTCTTAAGGGTCCTATGTGGGGAGCTGGAGCCTGTCCCAGCATCTTTGGGGGTGAGGCAGGGCACACCCTGGACAGATCGCCAAAGAATGAATGAAAGATCAGGTAATGGGTCATGACAGATTTTTAATAAATCACTCTGTCAAAACAGGGGACACAGAAATTCCACCCCTGGTGTAGTAACAGGTAAACAGTACATGCACATTCATGCTGTCTAAACCAGCTGCTGAAACAATGGTTGTTAATGCACTGTTGATTTTAGACCTGCTCTCCAATAATCAAAGGCACACTGACAGAGAATGCACTGTAATACTAATGAGCTGTAACCTTGCACCAAGCCTCACTCACTTTAAATCACTCCCATCCTACAAGTGCAAGGCCCACGCACAGTCATCCCCTAATTAGGTGGCGAGGGCGCACGGCAGAAAAACGGACAATGTGCTGACAGAAACCAACAAAAGCGCCAGCACAAGGCATAAAGGGAGGTGGTGCAAAAGCACGTTTTAGACTGCTGAAATAGGGCCCAAAGAGTCAAAAGCATGCATTCCCTATTAGGCTTTAATAGAAACCGTAGACTGTAAGGCTTTAATAATAAACTGCAGGGCAACTCATTTAAAAGTGTTGAAAAGCTAAGCAGGCTTACTCTTATGGACCAGGAAGAGCACAAGTGGTCATAACCAAGTTGTGAGGACTGCCTCTTGTCAAACAGGTCCCACAATGGAAGAGACGCTACACTGCACAGCATTATGTTTAGATTATAATTCTCACATTATAAAACAGAGAAAGTTACTGAAATTGTGATCATAAGAACACCTGTGTGTGGAGTAATATGGATGCTTTTATGGTGATTGTAGATTTAATCATTCCTGGAATGTCTGTTTTCCAATCATATTACTTGGTCAGAATTAACTCTTTAACAGACTACAGTTTAAGTTAATGTACAGTAGGTGACAGCATAAGAGACCAAAAAGGATAAACGATAGTCACCAGTGAAAACTCCTTAGCAGTGGCAGGGATAATAATTATCCCCAAAAAACCCTCCAAGTGATTATTTTCCATAAATAAGTGATTACGAGTGTGCTTGTCTGCTGCGTGCCAGCTAGACAGACTGAACTGGTGAGCTGCTTCTAAGATTGGTTAAATTCTTGGTTTGGACCGTTGGGGCTGAGCCAGGGGATGAGTTAAGTCTTAAGCCAGCCACGAAGAAAGACAGATTTTATTTTGCTTTGGGACTGTATGGAGGTGGAACACTCAGCATCCTGTTAACATAAAAACGGTGTAAAAGCACCTCAGGGGGGCTTCTGGCACCAAAACAGGAATTTGGAAGAAAAGAAAGAAAAGAGAGAGAGAGAAAAACGATGGCGTGAGGAGATATTAAAAAGAGCGAAGCAGAAACAGGACGGCGCTGATTAATAAGGGATGAGAAAAAGAGGAGGAAAGTGACAGCAAAACAGTTCAGAGGACAGAAGTAAAATATGTCCACTTGCCTGTTAAAGATTTGTGCAGGTTTATATTAATATCATACTATTAAGCAATGCTACACATTATAAAGCTTTTGTGTTGAATAACTGTAAAATTATTTAACTGTGAAAAATTACCCTAACAAAGGAGGACTGTGGTGAAACAACGCTGAGCTGCATTTTCACCTGAACGGCAGGTGGGTCGGTAACCTCTACCATAATGAGAGCCATTTGCTATGTTTTTCTTTTTGGCTGTTTTTTCCCTTTAAATCTGCAACTTTATCTTTAAAAACTTTGGACTTTGTTTTTGCACATTTACATTTTCTCAAACATTTCTTTCACTACGTTTTTCTTTTACTACATTTTTTTTGTAAATTAACAATTATTTTTACAAAATGTGAGATTTCATGTTAAATTAGCTAATTTTCTCGTAAACTTTCAATGTATCTTCCAATCTTTTTCTCTTAAATGTGTGACTTTATTCGGGGACATTCACATTTTTATTATAAATTTGCAACTTTTTTGAAAATTACTGACAATCATTTCAAATATTCATTCTTTTTTCATAAAATAGCAGCATTTTAAGTGTAATTTTCTGATTTGTTTTCTTTTTTGTGTTCATGGTCAAAAGCACAGCAGGTTGCAGACCCCTGCTCATAAACGCTCATCAGTGCTTATACAGGACTGGACAGTGCAGCAAACCAGAACAGATGTATGGCATAGCTGCAGGCTAAGCGCTGCTGATGCACGGAAATGGAAAGAGCATTAGATTATTTTGTTTAATTAGTTAAGTGGATTGACAAAAAAAAAAAAAAAAACTGACATTCGTTTTATCTTTGTTTTCCTCCCAATTTACAAACTCCCATTTCAAGACAGACCAAAATCATGCAGGCCTCCCCTGATGGCTTATTTTCCATTTTCCATACTTTCTGTTTCACGGGAGTCATTAAACAATGTGCACCATTTCAGTACAGGTGTTAAATTAATTAAACACCTGTGTTTAGATACCTTTTTGCTACAATAGCCTGTTGTTGTTACTCTATGTATGGACAAATATCATTCTACAAAGTCGTCTTTAAAGGTCCTATGTTGTGTATTTCCTATTGATTAATTTAACATTTTGGCTTCCTGGAGGACATACACTACCAGTCAAAAGTTTGGACACGCCTACACATTTATTTTCAATGGGTAGATCTGTCCAAGCTTTTCACGCTTACTGTACATGCAGATGCATATTTTAAAGACAAAAACAAACATGTCTCTGTTTTACAGCTCTTTAAAAATATACTGGCGGCTGCCAGTGGTACCCCTCAGCCTGTTTGTTGTTGAGATATCTCATCACGTTGTAATTACTTCATCTTTGTCAGAAGGTTGTCAAATATGGACTGTGCAATTGACAGAGTTTAGGTTGTGTTGCTGTAAAACAGTTTATATGATATTTTGACCTTGACCTTTCAATCCCAAACCCATAGTCAGTGGTCAGGGTCTCAGCGTGAACCTGTGTACCAAGTCTGGTGACCCGAGCTTTACTTATTGTATAGTAACAGGGCATAGGGGAAGTTACAGTAAACATGACCTTTGGCCTTTTGACCCCAAACCAATAATGAGAGGTCAGGGCAGGGCTGTGCGATATGACCAAAATTTCATATCATGATATAAGTAATCTTATTTGACAATAATATATAGAAATATATCATGATATACTGTATATCAAAAATATATATCACAATATGCATTTTCTTTAAGTTCTATAGTTTATATATAATAACCAATAAAAAGGACCAACTCTTTCCTACATTTTAAATAACAGTGAAAACTAGAGTGCACTCAGAGAGTATATACCTCCACCAAGGCTGTTGTTCTCCCAAACACCGCTCTGCCACTGCATACTGTATCAGTGTCAAGCAAAAATCTTGACGTAAAAATGCATCCAGTAGTTTTTGTGTAATCCTGCTAAAACATTGCTAGGACATTGAACCTCGGTGGAGGTATGTATCCATGGATCACCTCCAAAATGTAATGGGTTTGTGTGTAGCCAAGGAACCACCTGTGGTGAAAATGTCATCAAACTCTGTCCAGTAGTTTTGGAGTAATGTTGCTAATACATTGTGGGAAGATAGCACCTTAGTAGAGGTATGTGCTCTTGGATCATCACCAAAATGTAATGGTTTCCTGTCTAGCCCAAGAACCACCTCTGGTGAAAATTTCATCCAAATCCATCCAGCAGCATTTGTGTAATCCTGTTTCACAAATCAAAACAAGGCACTTGATGGAGGTATGCACTCTCAGATCACTAAAATGTAATCATCTGTCCCCGTGCCATTACACATGTTTCCTGAAAATTTCATCAAAATCCGTTAATAACTTTTTGAGTAATGTTGCTAACAGACACACAGACAGAGAGACAAAGCAACTGTCATAATCTGGGCATGGTTTGAGACCATGCCCACACTTTATGTTCATTTTGGTTTATTTGTTTTTCCCTCATTATTACCTCCGCCAAGGAGGTTATGTTTTCATCGGCGTTGGTTTGTCTGTCTGTTTGTTTGTTTGTTTGTTAGCAAGATAACTCAAAAAGTTATGGATGGATTTTCATCAAATTTTCAGAGATTGTCACAAATGGGGTATCCTACAGATGATTACATTTTGGTGGTAAGCCATTACGGAAAATGTGATTTTCCTGAATAACTACTGAACCACTAATCCTATCATTGTCAATCCAATTGCTAGTCATATGTTTTCATGGACAAAGAATCTGAAAACGTACACACAAACACTGTATGGGGGGAACTGTGGCGCTTGGCGGAGGTCTGCGCTCTCCAAGTGCTTTTCAAGTTATTATTGTCATTATTATTATTGCCTTCTGTGTTCCCCCTTGGTCCTCCGTGATTGTCCTTTATGTTCTCTGATTCTTAGTCTGTTCTGTCATCCCCTGTTTTTCCCTGTTGTCTTCTGTGTCTTCCCTCGTCTTCTGTTGATGTTTTGTGTGTATCCCCTGTACTTGTCTATCTATTGTTCCCAGCCCCTCGTGTTCGCCATACCGGTAGAACAGTTTCCCTCATGCTTGTTACTGTTTAGCCCTGACTGTCTCCCAACGGTCTTGCATTCATGTAATTGTTAGTTCCCCTATTTATGTAAGTCTGTGTTTGTGCTCTGTGGGGTGTTATTGTCAATTATTCCCTGTCGGTCTCCTTGTGTCTCAAGCCTTCCCCGTGAGTGTATTTTGCCTCATTTTCTCCTGAGTTGTTTTCAGCCCCCGTGCTGTTGTTTTGTTTCTCTGAATCTTTCTGTTAATTCAGAGTGTCCAGCCTTTTACAGTGGGGCAAAAAAGTATTTAGTCAGCCACCAATTGTGCAAGTTCTCCCACTTAAAAGATGAGAGAGGTCTCCAATTTTCATCATAGGTATACCTCAACTATGAGAGACAAAATGAGAAAAAAAATCCAGAAAATCACACTGAAGGATTTTTAATGAATTAATTGGTAAATTCCTCAGTAAAATAAGTATTTGGTCACCTACAAACAAGCAAGATTTCTGGCTCTCACAGACCTGTAACTTCTTCTTTAAGAGGCTCCTCTGTCCTCCACTCGTTACCTGTATTAATGGCACCTGTTTGAACTCGTTATCAGTATAAAAGACACCTGTCCACAACCTCAAACAGTCAGACTCCAAACTCCACTATGGCCAAGACTAAAGAGCTGTCAAAGGACACCTGAAACAAAACTGTAGACCTGCACCAGGCTGGGAAGACTGCATCTGCAATAGATAAGCAGCTTGGTGTGAAGAAATCAACTGTGGGAGCAATTATTAGAGAATGGAAGACATACAAGACCACTGATAATCTCCCTCGATCTGGGGCTCCACGCAAGATCTCACCCCGTGGGGTCAAAATTATCACGAGAACAGTGAGCAAAAATCCCAGAACCACACAGGGGGACCTAGTGAATGACCTGCAGAGAGCTGGGACCAAAGTAACAAAGGCTACATCAGTAACACACTACACCACCAGGGACTCAAATCCTGCAGTGCCAGACGTGTCCCCCTGCTTAAGCCAGTACATGTCCAGGCCCGTCTGAAGTTTGCTAGAGAGCATTTGGATGATCCAGAAGAGGATTGGGAGAATGTCATATGGTCAGATGAAACCAAAATAGAACTTTTTGGTAAAAACTCAACTTGTCGTGTTTGGAGGAGAAAGAACACCATACCTACTGTGAAGTATGGGAGTGGAAACATCATACTTTGGGGCTGTTTTTTCTGCAAAGGGACCAGGACGACTGATCCGTGTAAAGGAAAGAATGAATGGAGCCATGTATCATGAGATTTTGAGTGAAAACCTCCTTCCATCAGCAAGGGCATTGAAGATGAAACGTGGCTGGGTCTTTCAGCATGACAACGATCCCAAACACACCGCCCGGGCAACGAAGGAGTGGCTTCGTAAGAAGCATTTCAAGGTCCTGGAGTGGCCTAGCCAGTCTCCAGATCTCAACCCCATAGAAAATCTTTGGAGGGAGTTGAAAGTCTGTGTTGCCCAGCGACAGCCCCAAAACATCACTGCTCTAGAGGAGATCTGCATGGAGGAATGGGCCAAAATACCAGCAACAGTGTGTGAAAACCTTGTGAAAACTTACAGAAAACATTTGACCTCTGTCACTGCCAGCAAAGGGTATATAACAAAGTACTGAGATGAACTTTTGTTATTGACCAAATACTTATTTTACCGAGGAATTTACCAATTAATTAATTAAAAATTCTTCAATGTGATTTTCTGGATTTTTTTTTTCCTTATTTTGTCTCTCATAGTTGAGGTATATCTATGATTAAAATTGGAGACCTCTCTCATCTTTTAAATGGGAGAACTTGTACAATTGGTGGCTGACTAAATACTTTTTTACCCCACTGTATGTGCAGATTCATTTTTCAATCACTCATGAGGACGAGTGTGACATCATACTCGAGCAAAATTTGTGGCCTTTGTATAATAATGGAAAGTTAAACGGAGACCGGTTAAGTGTAATTGGATAGACTTACTCCTGAAAATATTTCTTTACTCCCACTGATCTCCACAGCCTGTTTTAACACAAAGTATTTCTGTCTTCTCTTATCTACAAACTCATTAACTGCATCTTTTCCAGGATGTTATGCTGATAATTTTACATCCCACATAATCTTATCAGCCATCCATAGTCACCAGTTCACATCTGGTTGGTCAGTTTTAAAGAATACACATGGCTGCACCTCTGGACAAAACAAGCCACTGCTTCCATGCAAAGGTGGAACAACTATAACTCGGGCACTTTTCTGAGTTCCGATATCCAGTTTGACCTGCATGCTCCTGCCAAGAGGATGGGAGCCAAATGGGTCACAGAGGAGAAGAGATGGAGGAAGACGGGGGGAAGGAGGTCAGCTGCTGACCTAATCCACAGATCTGTCCTCCGCACTGGAGATGAGGCGCACAGGAAATGAATCCTAATCTGAGAGAATCAGAATCAGAATCAGAATCAGGTTTATTGCCATTGTTCATGTAGTACACAAACTAGGAATTTGTCTCGGTACAATGCTGCAACATTAAACATGATAAGATAAGAGAAATAAACTATACATGTAATAAAGTGTAGGATAAGATTAAGTGATACTGGTCAACAGTTAAAATATAAATATTTAAATATTAAAATAATATTAATTAATATTTAAAATATATTAGCCAGCAGCAGATACTGTGGAGAACTATATAGTGCAGTCGGTAATGCAGGAAGAAAACAGTGATGATTGACATGAGTCTGGTTGAGCTGCTGTACATGGTGCACGAGAGTCACTTAGTGTTCAGCAGTCTAATGGCAGAGGGGAAGAAGCTGTTCATGTGACGGGAGGTTTTAGTCTGGATGGACCGAAGTCTTCTACCAGAGGGGAGGGGGGCAAACAGTACATGACCAGGGTGTGAGGGATCGGCTATGATCCGGCCAGCACGCCTCCGGGTCCTGGAGATGTACAGATCCTGGAGAGATGGGAGCTTGCAGCCGATCACCTTCTCAGCAGTGCGCACGACGCGCTGCAGCCTTAGTCTGTCCCTGGCAGTGGCTCCTGCGTACCACACGGTTATGGAGGTGGTGAGGATGGACTCGATGATGGCTGTGTAGAACTGCACTAACATCTTGGTGGGTAGCTTGAGCTTCCTCAGCTGCCGCAGGAAGAACATCCTCTGCTGGGCTTTTTTGATGAGTGAGCTGATGGTCAGCTCCCATTTGAGGTCCCTGGTGATGGTAGTGCCTAGGAAGCGGAAGGAATCAGCAGTGGTGATGGGAGAGCCTGAGAGGGTGAGGGGGGGCAGAGGAGTAGTGACTTTCCTGAAGTCTACAATCATCTCCACTGTCTTCAGAGCGTTCAGCTGCAGGTTGTTATTGCTGCACCAGGACGCCAGCTGGGCCACCTCTCTCCTGTAGGCGGACTCGTCGCCGTTGGAGATGAGCCCGATGAGGGTGGTGTCGTCCGCAAACTTGATCAACTTGACAGACTGGTGGCTGGAGGTGCAGGAGTTGGTGTAAAGGGAGAAGAGTAGGGGGGAAAGTACACAGCCCTGGGGTGATCCGGTGCTGATGCTAGTATAGTCTGAGACAGTCTTTCCCAGCCGCACATGCTGCCTCCGGTCCGTCAGGAAGTCGATGATCCACCTGCAGAGGGAGTCAGGCACGTTGAGCAGGGACAGCTTGTCCCGGAGCAGAGCGGGGCGGATGGTGTTGAATGCGGAGCTGAAGTCCACAAACAGGATCCTGGCGTAGGTTCCCGGGGAGTCCAGGTGCTGCAGGATGGAGTGGAGGGCCAGGTTGACTGCATCGTCTACAGACCTGTTGGCTCGGTAGGCAAACTGCAGCGGGTCCAGGAGAGGGGTGGTGATGGACTTGAGGTGGGACAGGACCAGGCGCTCAAAGGACTTCATGACTACAGAGGTGAGCGCTACAGGTCTGTAGTCATTAAGTCCAGTGATCCGTGGCTTCTTGGGGACAGGGATGATGGTGGAGGATTTGAGGCAGGACGGCACGTGGCATAACTTAAGGGAGGTGTTAAAAATGTCTGTGAATACAGGAGCCAGCTGTTTCGCACAGAGTCTCAGGGTGGAGGGAGACACGCCGTCTGGGCCGGGGGCCTTGCGCGGGTTCAGTCTGGAGAACTGTTTGAGCACATCCTGCTCACTGATGATAAGGGGAGGGGGGGAGGTGGGGGGGGTGCCTTAAATGAAGTAGGGAATGTGGAGGCTGTGGAGCTGGAGGGAGGGGGAGAGTTGGACACAGATGACGAGGTGTCAAAACGGGCATAGTGTTGGGACAGTCTCTGACAAAGGGCTTTGTCATCCTGACCTTTAGGAGCCTGAGGCCGATAGTTGGTGATCTGCCTCAGTCCTCTCCACACGGAAGCCGAATCATTAGCAGTGAACTGCTGCTGGAGTCTCTCTGAGTACACAGATTTGGCCCTCTTCAGCTCTCTGTTAAACCGGTATTTAACCTCCCTGTAGCAGTCCCTGTCTCCACTTTTCAGCGCTGCTTCCTTCTCCTTCCTGATCTGTCTGAGCTTAGCTGTGAACCAGGGTTTGTCATTAGAGTAACTCACCCTGGTGCGTGATGGAAGAATGTTCTCTTCACAAAAGTGGATATATGAGTTCACAGTGTCCGTGTACTCATCCAGATCATGCGTGGCTCCTTTAAGCATGCCCCAGTCAGATATTTCCATGCACGTTTCCAGCTTCTCCTCAGCATCACTGGTCCGAGAGCCATATGAAATTGCCTGATAAATCTCGCTGAACTTTCCTGAAATGAGCCGGCAGACGAGATAACAGGAAAATAACAGAAACGTATTTTTAGAATTATCTGAATGCTACTCTGTCTATAACTACCCGCTTGGTAAGTTGCATTATCCAGAATTTAATTTCAGATAGCGTGCAAAAGTCAGCCAGACATTTCTTCATTACCTCAGGAGGAGCCCAATGTAATACAATTTTTATGAGCATAAGACCATGTACTGTGCTGTGCAAAAGTTTTAGGTACACTTCATTTCTTTATATTTTCTAGGAAAATGGGAAATAGGTGCAACATTTTACTGAAATATACAAACTAATGGAAATACAGTATACAAGGCAAAATCAGAGTTTGTACAATTCTAAGAAGCGTTAATGTCAACTTTGTTCCAACCATCTTCTCTGTGAAAAAGTATTTGCCCCCTTACCCGATTTCTAATATTTTTGCATATTTGTCACACTTAGCTATACCCCCTTTACACAGGGGTGGAGATCACTGAGAAAATCATTGAGAGATCTCAATTGAGATTGAGTGATCTCCCCAGTCGCAACAGTATCCTCAAAGTTTTGACTCAGTCCAAAACACACAAGGATCTCCCAAATGATCCCAAACATCAAAAGTTGGCCCAATATCTCAACAATCTCTGGCGACCCGCTCTACCTCCTGAGCCACTGCTGCCCATATTTACCTCCTCCGTTCCATTTTTGCTGAGCACCAAGCTGAACAGCAAGAAGTTCCACTTTTACATGGTTTTTGGCATGACCCAGCCGGTTCTTGAACCCCAACCTCCTGGTTGTCGGGCGGATGCTCTACCTCTAGGCCACCACTCCGGTTTATTAAGGGGTAAAGTTATCCAAACCTACCTGGTCCTATGTGTAAACATAAATGGAAACAAGACAATGTTCAGCTACAAGGACAAGATGTCAAAGGTGTGGAAGGACTGGACCCACTCGCTGGATGCAAGTTTCAAAAATGATTTTATTAAGAGCTGGCCACACTGGCACAACTCGAGGGCTTAACAGAGAATAACACTGCTGCTCGGAAGTGCAACAAAAAAGGCAAAAACTGACAGACGGATCAGGACATGACTGGAAACAGAATACAGGATGAGATAGGACGAGGCTAAGACAGAACTGAAGCATGTAATCACAACAGCATGACAAAAAAGAACCTGAACCAAACAGAAGTGAAACCAGACCTTAAATACACTGAACACAATCAGGACAATACGAGACAGGTGGAGAAATTAATGATTACTGACAGCTGACACAGAGAGTGTTATAGACATCATGTAGACATGGAAATCTCACTGTTTGAAGAAGAAGAAGAAGAAGAAGATTATTCAGAACTCCTTACAAGAACTCCTTATAGAGTAATGACCAGATAGAGAGTTACAGACATCATGTAGAGATGGAAATCTCACTGTTTGAAGAAGAAGAAGATTGTTCAGAACTCCTTAGAAGAGCTCCTTATACAAAGATATAGAGTGAAGAAGATGAAGAAGAGGTTGCCAACTGAGAAGAATTCTGACTGTTGATACATAGAGTGATGTTTACTGAGTGAAGCACGTGGCAGTAAGGACTACAGCTCCTGACCAGATAGAGTGATGATATAAAGTGAAGTACGTGGCAGTAATGCACCTGTAAGCTGGTTGCCAACCGCCAATCAAATCTAAAAGAAGAAGAAGAAGAAAGCTGACATAAGGCAACTGACAGTGACAGGAGGGGTGGATCCACACACACATACACACAAAGGGAGACAGACACAAGCACGGAATCGGAGAGACATGACTATAATTCAGTTCAGTTCGATTCAATTCAACTTCATTTATATAGCGCCATTTCACAACAACAGTCATCTCATAGCACTTTCAACTGTAAGGGAAACACCCACAATTGCAGAAAAACCCCAGCAATCAGGCGATCCTCTGTAAGCAAGCCCTTGGCGATGGTGGAGAGGAAAAACTCCCTTTTAACAGGAAGAAACCTCCAGCAGAACCAGGCTCAGGGAGGGGCAGTCATCTGCTGCGACTGGCTGGGGGGGTGAGGGGACCGAGAAGATGAAAAGAACAGACATGTAGAGAGCAAACAGCACGATGGGGACTCAATTTATGGGAGAGAACAAACAGATGTTAATGACCAGCAAAAATATTTCATTGCGAGTGAAGAAAGGAGTGAAGCCCAATGCATTATTGGAGGTTCCCCGGCTGTCTAAACCTATTAGCAGCATAACTAAGGGAGGGTTCAGAGACACGTGATCCCTCCCTAATTGTAGGCTATATCAAAAAGGAAGGTTTTAGCCCTATTCTTAAAAACAGAGATCGAGTCTGACTCTCGAATCCAGATTGGCAGCTGGTTCCACAGAAGAGGAGCTTGATAACTGAAGGCTCTGCCTCCCATTGTACTTTTAGAGATTCAAGGTATTACAAGTAATCCAGCATTTTGGGAGCGCAGTGCTCTGTTAGGATAATAGGGTAGTATCAGATCTTATAAATAAAAAGGGGCCTGATTGTTTAGAACTTTGTAAGCGAGAAGAAGGATTTTAAACTTAATTCTAAACTCTATGGGAAGCCAGTGAAGGAAGGCCAGAACTGGAGAGAGATGATCTCTCTTTCTAGTACCTGCTAAAACTCTTGCTGCAGCATTTTGGATAGGCTGAAGACTTGGAGAGTGTAAATGACCGACCAAACGCAAAACAATGACCACGATGGGCGAAAACTGAGCTCACAACACCGAGATGGCCGCGTCCATCATAGTCATGGAGCCTCAGAGAAATTGCATCATATTGGAAAAATAGCTGCGTAATACAAACGAAATTCACGTGGGATAATCATGAGTTTGTAGATGTGGTAGAGAGTGTAAATGACTGACCAAACGCAAAACAACAACCACGATGGGCGAAAACGGACCGGTCACGTGAGGAAGCGAGCCACCCCACCACAGGTAAGAGATGAATATGGGTTTTCTTTTTTACATTTTATTGATTTTCTGGTTCATATACTTTGAAGATTAGATAAAAAACATACCCCTGTAGACAAAATGATGTAAAAAAAACAAACCCCGAACCATTCTTTGTGTAAATGTGTCCAAAGTCCACTTTTGACTGAGTTATGTAATTTATATAGCTGCCACAACATTATGCAAATTAGATGTGTAAATTTATTCCTATCTGAAACTTTGGATCATATTCTACATCTTTCTAATTGACAGTAATCTCTTGCAGCTTTCAAGTTACAGCCTTGAAAATCTGAACAATTTTATTGACAAAATATTTTTACCACTCTTGACCACTAGGGGCCTTGACCACTCATTAACCATCACAGTCGCCATACGGCGAATGGGACAGCTATTGATTATTTGAAGAATAGAGCTACCAATAAATGGGAAGACTTCTTTAAATAACCTGGTAGGAATAAGGTCTAAAAGACAAATTGAAGGCTTGGATGAGGAAATTATTTTATCTAACTCTAAAAGGTCAATTGGAGTAAACTCATCCAAACAGATATCAATTGAAGGAGTTGTAGTACTTACTGTATTTAAGTTAACGGTGGGAAGAATCTGACTGATTTTATCTCTGATGGATGAAATTTTATTATTGAAAAAGTTCATAAAGTCCTCTCTCTGGTTTCGCTCTCCCTCTGGTTTCCATCAGCTATTCCCATCCCCAGTAATTATCTTTTTCGCGCCTCGCCCAGGTGTGCCTAATTTGTGTGGCCAGCGGTGTTTGTATTTAAGCAGCTCTTTGCTAGACAAACACCGCTGGACCATTGTACGTGTTAGATGGTTATTCTCCACCATCTGACTGTCACGTCATGAAGGATCTTTTGTGTTTGTGCTCGCTGTCAACCTTGGACGACTCGGACTGTTCCTGCACGGTGAGTAAGAGCTTTTCCGCGTTTCTGTTTGCAGTTGTGCTGCTACGCTTCTGTGTAGCGTTTCCCTTTGCAGCACAACTGGTACGCTCAGGCACTGCTGCCCGGCTCTTCTCCCATGTCAGTCGAGTGTCCTTGAGAACTCTAAGTGTACCCGAGCATTTTTGTCCTGTTAGTTTTTGTGGCCATGGTGCACAATGGTCTGCCCGCTGCACGCTATTAGTGTCAGCCATTATGTGCACAACTGTTTCATTTCTGTAAGTCTTTACTTTTTGAACTGTGTGATGTCAATAAATGTGTGTTTGGTGTAACCCTGCGCGTAAATCCTCATTCCTCATTCATATACATTCATTCATATACACATACATCATAGCAGGTCTCACTACTGCAGGAGTTAAAGCAAAAAAAAAAAAAAAAAAAAGAAGAAAGAAATCCTAAACCTGAACTTTTTTTCTGGGGGCAGGGTCACAGGAGTGGAGACAAAGACACACACGCGCGCGCACACACATATCCATATTATATATATATACTGTATATATGAAGGAGAATGTCCGGCCATTTGTTCGTGACCTCAAGCTGAAGCATAACTTGGGTTCAGCAGCAGGACAATGATTCAAAACACACCAGCAAGTCCACCTCTGAATGGCTTAAGAAAAACAAAATGAAGACTTTGGAGTGGCCTAGTCAAAGTCCTGACCTAAATTCGACTGAAATGCTGTGGCATGACCTTACAAAGGCAGTTCATGCTCGAAAACCCTCCAATGTGGCTGAATTACAACAATTCTGCAAAGAAGAGTGGGCCAAAATTCCTCCACAGTGCTGTAAAAGACTCATTGCCAGTGATCGCAAACACTTGGTTGCAGTTGTTGCTGCTAAGGGTGGCCCAAGCAGTTATTAGGTTTAGGGGGCAATCACTTTTTCACACAGGGCCATGTAGGTTTAGATTTTTTTACCACCTTAATAATAAACACCTTCTTTTAAAAACTGCATTTTGCGTTTACTTGTGTTATCTTTCAGGTTCAGGTTACTTTATTTGTACCCGTAGGTAGATTTGTTCCTGATATTTATATTTGTTTGATGATCTGAAACATTTAAGTGTGACAAACATACAAAAAAAATGAGAAATCAGGAAGGGGGCAAACACTTTTTCACACCATTGTAGCTTTTGAGTCAATTGCCCAATTACTTTTGAGTCCCCAAAATGAGGAGTTTTTATATAAAAATATTTGTAATTCCTAAACTGTAACTCCAATTTGGATATGAATACCCTCAAATTAAAGATGATATTCTAGACTTTAAGGCCACATTGATTATACAACTGTATCTGGAATATTATGGTAGTCAGCTAAAATAACAAAACTTCTGTCATTGTCCAATTATATATGAACCTAACTGTACCTATTCAGGGCTTATACAAAATGATTGCAATTTCTTCTGATAAAAAACACAAAACAAGCAATTCAGTGTTCAGTACAAGAAGAGATGGACCGTAATATTTTCTGATGTCCACATTCAGCAGGTTTAAAAGTCAAAAGAGCAGCATCACTGCACATTTTAAGTCCATTTTCAATTATTTGGTTTATGTTCTCTTCAGCACATTGCTTAGAGCAAAATCCATGTTTTGGTCCATTCTGACATAATCAGGCCTGCATTTTGAATCTGATTACTTAATATGGCTGCAGCAGGTTATATTATGTCAGGCAGCTTTGATTTGCCACCAAGACTACACCTACCTCCTTCTGCGGATGCGTACATGCTTAAAAAAAGATTCAAGACGGTGTTGCATAGCAATCCCTCTAAACCTTAAATCACGCACGTGTCAATAAAGGTAGTGAAATAAAAAAAGGATGTGGGAAAAAAGGAAACTGGTACCAAGAAAAAAAAGCAGATTTATGATATTAAAGTTATTCAGAGGTGGGTGGCAAAATTTACTCAAGTCAACTAACTTTTTTCACAAAATTATTATGTATACTTACAAGAGTAGTTTTACTGCAGGGTGCTTTTTAGTCATGCTTGAATAAAAAATTACTTCAACTCAAGTAGATTTGGACATACTCTTTGCGTTACTTGTTTTGACTGATTTGAAAACTGGTTAGAACTGTGCATGCTTATAATGTAATAACTTATTCTCACCAGAAATAACATCTTTGGTCCGTTCAGTAAATTTCTAATTTTACTTCACTGAGATCATTGTTGATATTGTTCTATTCTTGCTCACTTGCAAAGAGAAAAAAGTTGAAAATATAAGAAAAAAACACATCACCTTTATGAGAGAATGTTTACTTAAAAGGAAATCCCAGTGTTATCAGAAAACAGTGAGAAATTCAAGAGAAAAAAAATTAAAAAAAATGTCTGAAAGGCATGAAAAAAAAACTTCACAAATTTATAACAATAAAGTCTCAAATGTACAACAACGAATTAAAAAATTCATGACAAAAAAGACATTTACATGGTAAAAATTAAAATTTTTGTGGAAAAAAATGTAATTTATGGGGGGGGAAATGTAAATAAATGAGAAAAAGGCTGTGAATGTAAGAGAAAAAAATTGTACATTGATGATAAAACAGTTCTAAAGTTAAGAGAAAAACTTCAGAATTTAGTGACTGTTTAGTATTCACTACTCCATCCATCCATCGTCTATTGCTTTTCCAGAGGTCCGGGTCACGGAGGCAGCAGCTAGATAGATAGATAGATAGATAGATAGATAGTTTATTTCGAACACAAAAAATATAACAAAAAACAAGCAAATAGCAAATGCAATAAAGTTACAGTATACACTGTTCGAAAGGGAGAAGGAAGAAGTGAACACTTATTAATTCCAACTCCTCTTTTCCATCGATACACCCATGTGAATTTTATACAAATTACTACCATTAATACCCCAAGTAAACAATTTACTGTATTTTTTACAGATCAACATTAACACCTGTCCATTCTAACATACAATGAAGTCCATATATCAAAACCAGTCTCAAACGACACAGATACACACAGTGCTGTCCCACCCACCATTCCATAGTGTCCCATAATGTCCCAGAGTGAACATAATGAATCGTACATATAAATTCTACCCTTCTAACATATAACCTTTCAACAAATGGTGCTTATACCTCTTTTTAAATTGATTTTGAGTTAAATTGATTTTAAAAAATCAATTAAATTAAATTAAATTGATTAAATTGATTTTGATTTTGCCCACTGGGTGGGCAATATAAGCTGCGGCTTCAGCCATCACCCATTTCGGATAACTCACGTGGAATTGTATAGTAGAAGGAGTCTTTGTCTAATTTGACCTTGTTGTTATATTATACAGTTTCTTTTAACCTGTAATGTACTATCCGAAATAAAATAAATTCATTCATTCATTTCTGTTTGTACATAGTTTCAGTTCCGGCTCCAGACTGTTCCACAAATCCACCCCACAGACAGATATGCACATACTTTTCTTGGTTGTACGTATCTTGGGTTTTGTGAAGTTTAAGTCTCCTCTCAAATTATGATCATTGTCTCTTTTTTTAAATATTTTTTGTATATTAGTTGGGAGTTGATTGTTAATTGCCCTGTACATTACTTGTGCTGTCTTAAATTTAACTAAATCGATGAACTTTATGACATGTGACTTCAAGAACAACGAATTGGTATGGTCTCTATATCCTGCATTGTTTATTATCCTTATAGCTCTTTTTTGTAATGTGCATATTGCTTGTAGGTTGGTCTTGTAGGTGTTTCCCCAGACTTCTACAAGCAGAGAAGAGAGCAGAGACTTCTACAGCTCAAGCAGAGAAGCCCAGACTTCCCTCTCCCGAGCCACCTGCTCCAGCTCTTCAGAGAGGATACCAAGACATTCCCAGACCAGCTGGGAAACGTAGTTTCTCCAGCAAAAAAGCTGGGAAACATAGTTTCTCCAGCAAGTCCTGAGTCTGCCCCAGGGCCTCCTCCCAGCAGGACGTGCCCAAAACACCTCAAGTGGGAGGCGTCCAGGAGGGCATCCTGATCAGATGCCCATACCACCTCAACTGGCTCCTTTCAATGTGGAGGAGCAGCGGTTCTACTCTGAGCCTCTCCCGGATGACTGAGCTCCTCACCCCATCTCTAATGGTGAGTCCAGCAATCCTATGGAGAAAGCTCATTTCAGCTGCTTGTATCCGCGATCTCATTCTTTCGGTCATTACCCAAAGCTCAAAGCTCATGACCATAGGTGATGGTAGGAACGTAGATTGACTGGTAAATTGACAGCTTTGCCTTAGAGCTCAGCTCCATCTTCACCACGACAGACCAGTACAATGTCCACAACACTGCAGATGCTGCTCCGATCAGTCTGTCAATCTCTCGCTCCATTCTCCCCTCACTCATGAATAAGACCCCGAGATACTTAACCCTTTGAGTGTGAGATTTCACGTGC
This sequence comes from Pholidichthys leucotaenia, assembly GCA_020510985.1. NCBI lineage: Eukaryota > Metazoa > Chordata > Actinopteri > Cichliformes > Pholidichthyidae > Pholidichthys > Pholidichthys leucotaenia. Next base: position 34,153,631 of record CM035845.1, on the reverse strand, counting down.
CCCTAGTGGCAGAGCACGGCGCTGCGCCTGTCAACTACTTCTGACATCCCTGTACTCCCCAGCTATACTGACGACTTGTACTGATTGTGGCAGTTCAAAAGGTGGCAGACACGCGTTGGAGGAATCATGGCTGACATGTAATATACCAAAGAAGAAGAACTCCTTATTTCCTTTTCCTGTATTCCCTTATTTTTCTTTCCCATCATTGCGCACCGTCACTTAGACGGCTTCGTACATGGAAAATAGCCGTGGGATACAAGCGAAATTTATGTGGGATAATCATAAGACTTTGTAGATGTAGTAGAGAGCGTAAATGACCGACAGAATGCAAAATAACAACCACGATGGACGAAAACCCACCAACCATGGCAGCGAGCGAGTCCCCTTAGCCGCCGGTGACAAATTTCTTTGGTTTTTGTTTTACACTGTACTGATTTCTTGTTCATATACTTTGAAGATAAGATGATAACGTACCTCTGTACAAAAAACGGTGTCAAAAGACTGAACCATTCTTTGTGTAAATATGTCCAATGTCCGCTTTTGATTGAGTTATATAATTCAATATAGCTGCCGAGGCATTATGCAAACTAGATGCGTAAAATCACTCCTATCTGAAACTTTGGATCATACTTTACAGCTTTCAAATTGACAGTAAGCTATTATCTCTTACCACTTTCAAGTTATAGCCTTGGAAATCTGAACTATTTTATTGACAAAAAATATTTACCAATCTTGACCACTAGTGGTTATGTCGCAATTCGGTGACAGTCACACTCAAAGGTTTAAACTCTTCCACTTGGGGCAGGAGCTTGTCTCCAAACCGGAGAGGACAATCCACCTTTTTCCGGCTGAGGACCATGGACTCGGACTTGGAGGTGCTGATTCTCATCTCAACCGCTTCACACTCAGCAACAAATCGTCCCAGTAAGAACTGTAGGTCACTGCTGGATGAAGCCAACAGACAACATCATCTGCAAACAGCAGAGATGAGATTCTGTGGTCACCAAGCATGACGCCCTCCATTCCTTGGCTGCACCTAGAAATCCTGTCCATAAAATTTAAGAACAGGATCGGTGACAAAGTGCAGCCCTGGCTGAGTCCAACTCTGACTGGAAATGAATCTGACCGAGTGTAGGCAATGCGAACCAAACTCTCACAATGGTCGTATACAGACCGGATAGCTTGTAACAACGAGTCCGATACCCCATACTCCCAAAGCACCCCCCCCCCAAAAAAAAACAAAAAAAACCCAAAACAAAACATGAGGGACGCGGTCAAATGCTTTCTCCAAGTCCACAAAACACATGTAAACTGGCTGGGCAAACTCCCACAAACCCTCGAGGATTCATTACCCAAATAGTTCAATTCAAGTAATTTTTTGGTCACTACTCTTAATTGAGTAAATAACATTCTAAAGTAGCATTTCTACTTGAGTATAATTTCTGGCCACCGTACCCACCTCTGGTGTTATTATTCCTGACAGTGTGGACTGTGCTTGTTGTGTGTTTGGCTTCAGCCCGGTGGTCCAGCAGGCATATTTCACAGACCCTCTCCTCTGAGGTCCCTGCTTCCCCACTTTGAACTCGTCCATCCATCCTCATTTCCTCATCTGTAATTCACACAGACAGGCTCCTTCTCACAAAGCCAGTGCACGCACTCTCCATGAGGCCAGCACATGCCCCCACCAACAACACACCCACACACACAAACTCATGTTTAAAGCATCAAAGCCACCACAAAAGTTCAAGCTGAGGGTATAAACCTCTATGTCCAAGAGATCTTGGATAACCACAAACTGCCTCCTGCTTTGCTATTCTGCACTACGTGTGTTGACAGGCATTCACATGCAGTATGGCACTAAGCAGTTATGGCATCTCATCATCTTTTCATCACCGACCTTCCTCATTGTGACTGGCTGAGTAATTGCTTCTCAGACCAATTTCACCTTTTCTGATCCCGACTCTCCATGTAGTCCTGAAAGAGTTAAGCCTGCCAGGGGCTCTGTATAATATGTGGTCTTACAGGTGTTTATATAAACCTCTACACACTGAACACAAGACTGACATGCCAAACTCATCTAAAGAAAACAATAGCAGTGAAATGTGGGGTCTAAGTCTTACTCTAACATGATTATAGCATAAGTTTGAAGATTAGGAGAAAATTTCCTTTTTTTCAGGTTATGTGGGCTATAACTAGGCCATCACTCCTAGTTGGTAGAGCATCCGCCCCACACCCGGGAGGTCGGGGTTCGAATCCCGGCTGGGTCATGCCAAAGACCATATGAAAGTGGAACTTCCTGCTATCCAGCTTGGTGCTCAGCAATAATGGAACGGAGGAGGGAAATCTGTGTGGCGGCGCCTTGCATGGCAGCGACCCCACTGATTCTAGATGTGATTAACATTGTAAGTAGGAGAAACGTAATTTCGCTCTACTGTACATGATTGGCTGTATGGATTGAATGACAATAAAGTTGGCTTTACCTTTTATTAACAGAAGAATTCAACTTTTCCCCCCCACACAAGCCCACTAGATTGGTTGATAAAGAGAAATGCAAACTATACGGGACCCAATGGAAAAAAGTGATCTCTGCAGAAAACAACAACATGCTATCAACTATGCAGGCTAAGGACAAGCTAACAGGATTTACACATGACAAATATGTGGAATGTGGAATTTATAACTGTTTATATACAGTGCGCATCTATTTATTTATGGGCAGCATGGTGGTGCGGTGGTTAGCACTGTTGCCTTACAGCTAGAAGGTTCCAGGTTCAAATCCCCAGGTTGGCAGGGGTAGGAACCTTTCTGTGTGGAGTTTGCATGTTCTCACTGTGCTGCATGGGTTTACTCCGGGGGCTCTGGTTTCCTCCCACAATCCAAAGACATGCATGTTAAGTTAATTGGTTGTTCTAAATTGTCCCTTTGTCTCCTATAGGCCCTTAGAATAGAGGGTTAGTACTAGTGAAGCTCTTTGAGACTAGAAAAGTGCTATATAAGTACAGGTCCTTATCTGCTTGTTTTATCTGTTGTCCATATAACTGGCAGGTACTAAATGCTAATTTTGTAAGTAAGCATTTGTTGTTACTACAGCTTCTCCCGGTAAAATTCATTATAACAGAAGTGTTTGGAAATTATTTGGTGAAAGGCTGAGTAATCTGTTGTTGTGTTGAAAGGATTTATACAGGAGTTGTTCAGTGTCTGTGAGAGCTAAAAGGATGAAGCTAATTCATTACTGTCATTACAATCGTCTGCTTTTCTTTTCAGTCACTCTGGTTTTGGTCAGAGGAATCATTTTAACTATGAAATCAAACTTTTCTTGTGCTGGTATTAGAAATGGACACAAATCTTTGCTAAAACATGATGTACACCCCCAGGATCAACAGGTTGTCACATGTTGTCTGTCTGTGCGATATTAGAATAATTAGCCTAACTAGTCTAGAATTTCCACTCGAGCCACACAGAACTCCTAAATCATTTTATATGGAGACTGTCCTGAAATGACACCTCTAGTGGCCATGTGAAGAACTGACTGTCACATATACGTAGATACCGCTGGGCTGGGTCAGCCATGTACTGTACATCAAGTAGCCAGCCTAGTATAACTTTATTTTTTACACATACATTGTGGAGACAACAACACAATTATTTTACCATTCAACGGTCACCTCACTTTTATCTTAGTTTACTGTTGTGTTGCTCCTCTTGTAGCTTCCTCCCGCACAGCATTGTTTGGGCACATTAGCCAATTCATCATTTAATCTTTGTTAAATCTTTCTGGAAAAACTGTAATGGAAAGTGCTATTTTGGCTGCTTTTAGCCTGCATACGGATGCTAAATATCTACCTACAAGCCACCTTACAATTAACCTCCACTTTATGTCTGATCTAATAAATCCAATATCTGTTATCACTGAGGTGAGGCCTGCGTAGGTTGGTAAGCACAAGGATTTGCTTATCCAAATAGTATTTAGTCATCTACAGTGGTGTGAAAAAGTGTTTGCCCCCTTCCTGATGTAGGTTTGGATTTTTTCACCCTTAATAATAATCACTTTCATTTAAAAACTGCATTTTGTGTTTACTTGTGTTATCTTTGTCTAATATATAAATTTGTTTGATGATCTGAAGCATTTAAGCGTGACAAACATACAAAAAAAATGAGAAATCAGGATGGGGGCAAACACTTTTTCATGCCACTAGATCTATAAATGCAAGGAATCTCTGTCTGTGTGTCTGTGTGTGTGTTCCTCACATATCTTTCAAACCGTCAGACTGACCTCAGATTTTATAAGTGCTTTGCTGAGGTTACAGGGGTGTACATCCCCAAGCATGGAGTTGTTCAGACAAAACATGTAATTTTTATCAATAAAAGTTTAGCCACCATTCTGTCTCCTCATGCTCTGGCTTCTAGAAGTGTGGGCAGGGTTTCAGATTGACTCTGTACTGAATGGATAATACGGAGCATCACGACTAGTCACCAGAGTGGTCCGTGAACAAAACAAGGAAGTGAAAAGTGACACATTTGACCAGAAAAAGGTAATACTAAAGATTCAGTTCTTAAAAAAAATATAATATAATGTTGCCGCGATTTCATAGGTCTAAATGATAATTCGGCATATTGTATTCAGCGAATACACTGGAAGGAGTGCCAGCGGAGACGGGGGGTCTGACAAATAACAGCGAGAAGCAGTAGCCGGACTGACTGATCGCAGTCCTTAGTAGGGAACCAAGCCCAGCCTGCCCGGTTAGTGGTAGACGGGAGTCCCAGTTGCTGCTTCACCTGTGTGCCACCACTGTCCTTTGCAGGACTGCGAGTCCCTGATTTCACTCCTCCCCATGTGCTCGCACGACTATCTAAAAATGAAAAATAATACCGCCATGATTGTGGCGCAGAATGTCCAGATCAGCTGCTTATCATATGTAGCCACATACAGTCATATGAAAAAATTAGGACACCCTGTATAAGCCTGTGAGGGTTGTTTTTTTTTTAACATATTTGGACATATGGATATTTAATATCAGTATTTAAAATATTCGGAGATTCATGTAATACAACTAAACAATTAAAAATAGATTAAAGACTTTTTTCAAGTTTTCTGTAAAGTATAATTCTAAACAAATAGTGAGGAATAAATTAGGACACCCCCCATCTTTTTTAGGACACCCCCACATTCATTCCCACTTAAAATGGCTAAAATACATGTTAAAAAATGCAAATAAAAACAAAAACAAGGCTAGACATAGATATGTGAACATTTATTAATAAAGAACTGAATATTTAATGGGGTGTCCTAACTTTTTCACATGACCACATGCACGCTTTGACTAAACGACAACCGTGACCAAACAGGACACAAAAACGCCCAAATCACAAAATAAATCATTTTTATTTAAATATTTACAGGCAAATGTGCAACACTGATGCAGCAGTTGCAGCCAAATGGGTCATTCTGCTGTGTATAATAATGCTGGGTGTTTTGTATATACTGTATAATATTGCTAAAATATAAAAGGATGCATTACAATGGGTCTCAAATATTTGTAAACGTGTCCTGTTATAGTACTGCATGAGTTTACTGATGATAGACTATAAACTACACATACAGACGAGGACAAAATTGTTGGTACCCCTCTGTTAATGAAAGAAAAACCCTTTTCACCATAGCTTATATGAGCCACTGAAATTCATTTTAAATCTTTTCACTATTTAACCTTTATTAAACAGGGAGACTCCAGATTTAAAATACAGCCAGGGACAAAATTGTTGGTACCCCTCTGTTAATGAAAGAAAAACCCACAATGGTCACAGAAATAACTTGAATCGGACAAAAGTGGTAATAAATAAAAATTCTATGAAAATTAACCAATGAAAATCAGACAATGGTTTTGAATTGTGGTTCAACAGAATTACTTTAAAAACAAACTCATGAAATAGGCCTGGACAAAAATGATGGTACCCCGAGAAAAGATTGAAAATAATGTGACCAGAGGGACATGTTCAACCAAGATGTGTCCTCTAATTAACATCACAGGTGTCTACAAACTTGTAATCAGTCAGTCGGCCTATTTAAAGGGTGACAAGTAGTCACTGTGCTGTTTGTTGACATGGTGTGTCCCACACTAAACATGGACCAGAGGAAGCAAAGGAGAGAGTTGTCTCAGGAGATTAGAAAGAAAATTATAGACAAGCATGTTAAAGGTAATGGCTATAAGACCATCTCCAAGCAGTTTGATGTTCCTGTGACTACAGTTGCACATATTATTCAGAAATTTAAGATCCACGGGACTGTAGCCAACCTTCCTGGACGTGGCCGCAGGAGGAGACGGATAATACGATGGTGACAAAAGAGCCCAGAACAACCTGTAAACACATTCATGGTGAACTTCAAGGTCAAGGTACATCAGTGTCAGATCGCACCATCCATCGTTGTTTGAGCCAAAGTGGACTTCATGGGAGACGACCAAGGAGGACACCACTGTTGAAAACAAATCATAAAAAAGCCAGACTGGAATTTGCCAAACTGCATGTTGACAAGCCACAAAGCTTCTGGGAGAATGTCCTATGGACAGACGAGACAAAACTGGAACTTTTTGGCAAGGCACATCAGCTCTATGTTCACAGACGCAAAAATGAAGCATACCAAGAAAAGAACACCGTCCCTACTGTGAAACATGGAGGAGGTTCTGTTATGTTCTGGGGCTGCTTTGCTGCATCTGGCACAGGGTGTCTTGAAACTGTGCAGGGTACAATGAAATCTCAAGACTATTAAGGTATTCTAGAGAGAAATGTGCTGCCCAGTGTCAGACAGCTTGGTCTCAGTCGCAGGTCATGGGTCTTGCAACAAGATAATGAAAGAATGACCCAAAACACACAGCTATAAACACCCAAGAATGGCTAAGAGCCAAACATTGGACTATTCTAAAGTGGCCTTCTATGAGCCCTGATCTATCTGTGGAAGGAGCTGAAACATGCCGTCTGGAGAAGGCACCCTTCAAACCTGAGACAACTGGAGCAGTTTGCTCATGAGGAGTGGGCCAAAATACCTGCTGAGAGGTGCAGAAGTCTCATTGACAGTTACAGAAATGGTTTGATTGCGGTGATTGCCTCAAAAGGTTGTAGCATCATCTCACTTTGGCTCAGCAATAATTATTCTTCTGCTTAAAGACATTTTGTTTCACCCAGGAGTAAGACAGTCAAGAACTGATTTTCTCCCCCAGGCCACAGCTGAAATCCCATTCCTTTGCTAAAACCAGTCTAAAAGAATTCAACCTATTTCCTACTGCACCCCTTTTTTGCCCCCATAAACATGGAACAGACATGGAGCCCCTCATTGCCACACCGATCCACAGCTCAATAAAATTTCCTTAAACTGTGGGATATGCTGGATTTAACCAGTGAACTTTAAAGTACATTATTACAAACTCAATTCTAAAACTTCTCTTCTTTTCAGGACTATGAAAAGCAAATGGACTCTGATGTTTTAATGTGGAAAATCAATAATATGTGTGAAATGCATTAATCTGTGATTTTATATATATGCATGTTAAAAATGTTTAAATGAATGTTTATTCCTGCATGTTGATTTAGAAGCACTGCTTATAAGGTTACACTAATGACTAAGGTTAGCTTAGTTATACATAAGTGTGTAAAAGCATATTCCAGTGTATTAAAATTGTGTATATCCATAGTGACCGATATCAAATTGCACCCAGCCTTCACTGAGCCCCAGCTTCTCCATCCTATTGGTCCCTCGCAGACAAAGCCTGTCATTGGACTAAAGTTCATCAAGCCCGCCCACGAAGAAGGCTCATTGGCTGAGATTCCGGTCAACCAGGAAGCCCGCAAAAGCTCAACAGAACTTATAAAAGGAGGAAAACCCCCTGCTTCTTCCTCTCTTGGGACTCACTTTCGACTGCTCTTTCGTCTCTTTTAACGTCGCTTTTTGGACGCTCTTCTTTGTCTATTGTCTACACACAGCAAGAAAGAACTTTGGGAAGAACAAAGGACTGTCCGAACAAAGACTTCTCCCACGTGTTGCTTTTCCGAGCACAGAGCAGATAACTCGTAATTTGTTTATGTAACTTCGTATTTTAATGTTTTTTTCTTTTTCTCTTAAATGCCTAGGAATTCCTATTTCTTTGAGCTCAATTCTTAATCGGAGTTAAACTCCAATTTTTATTTATCTCTTTTCTTTGTTAAACTTTCTGTAAAACCACCGTTTGTTTTAATTTTAATGCAAGTTTTAATCTTGACTTTATTTTTATAATATTTTTCTTGACCAATCACACACCAGAAGCTATTATTTTATCTAAAGTCCGAAAGTCTTTTTCTAATTTGAGATCTGATTAGATCTAATTATTCTCGAAGACCTCTGGAGCCGCTTGTCTACGAAGGAGAAAACGCACAGCTCTCTTCATCACATGCTGAAGAAACGTCGGCACCATCTGGCTCCGATCCAAGTTACAACTGTGGGTCATACAGCCAAAATCCAGCCACTTCGACCGCTTGACTTTAAAGGTCGAACTGTGGACCCTGAAATATCTGCGGGCAGATATTTCCCCTAACATCCATGAAATCTTGGGCTGAGGAAACGCCGAACGAGGAATCACGTGAGCTGCAAACTTTAATTCATCTGCTGAATTAAACGTCTGAGGTTCGGTAATAATTTGTATATCTAATCAGATGCAAATTAAGAAACCCTTAACATAACTCTTCTTTTCGTTAAAATTCCGTTTTTATTTTCTTAAGATTAATCCAGGACTTTTCATATAATTAGTAAACTTTCTCCATAAATTTGCGCTGTTTCCATAATCTGTTAACTCAAACTGATAGAAATTCATTTCTCAGTTTAACCCTGGTTCTGAAAATATTGACATTGTTAATCTATCATTTACAAGATTGATTTTATGATTAATGAAATTACTGCAATGTCTGTTAATCATTTTGTTTAATAATATGAAAATGAGAGAAGTTGTTGAGAATTTATTTCATTCTGAGTCTGTTTCAAGCCTAGGTATCGAATTCACGAAAAAATTTTTGAGACTGATTATTAACTAATTTATTGAGTGATTTAACAGGTATAAAGTGAAATTAAAGATTAAATTGCTTCTTAGAGATAGAAGCTGGTGCCCCACGAGTGTTATTAACTTTTCTGGTGTATATGAAGTGAGATTCGATCTCAGATCCCAATACATCAATATAAATTAAATAATTTATACCTGATCATATTTATTAATTTCATATTTTTCTACAAGGTTGTGCAACAAAATATTACGTTAAGGGTACCATCATTTTTGTCCAGGCCTGTTTCATGAGTTTGTTTTTTAAAATAATTCTGTTGAACCACAATTCAAAAGCATTGTCTGATTTTCATTGCTTAATTTTCATAGAATTTTTATTTATTACCACTTTTGTCAGATTCAAGTTATTTCTGTGACCATTGTGGGTTTTTCTTTCATTAACAGAGGGGTACCAACAATTCTGTCCACGTCTGTATAAAACAATTATAATGATGACTGAACAACTCCCATTCCCCAAAACTGCAAGATACAACACTTATGAATATAAGTCATAAAAGATCACACAAATAAGTGATCTGACAAACAAATAAACAAGGGTTCTTAAACAGTCACTAATATTGCATCATGTCCCATTCATTTTCAATAACTTTGTAATTAATATTCACACAATCAAATAAATCTCATTGGCACTCAGTCCCTTTTATAATTGTCAAAGTCTAATGTGTGATTGCCTACATCAAAGTCAAAGTGCCTTTATTGTCATTCCATTGCTAATAAACAATGCAACGAAATTGAGATACTGCTCCCTAAAAACAAACCATCACACTCACAGTTCACTCATGCATTTAACATTCTCATAATTACAACAATAAATAATGCTTGAAACAATATTACCTAAAAGTTGAATACAATATGTACATAGCAATAATGAAAACATACTGAGCGATAAATATATAAAACCAGCTTATACACACAGGGTTATTGCCACAAAATAACCTAAAATCCATCCATCCATTGATCCATCCATCCATCTTCTACCGCTTTTCCGGAGGTCCGGGTTGCAAAGGCAGCAGTTCAAGCAGAGATGCCCAGACTTCCCTCTCCCCAGCCACCTGGTTCAGCTCTTCAGAGAGGATACCAAGGTGTTCCCAGACCAGCTGGGAGACATAGTCTCTCCACCGAGTCCTGGGTCTGCCCCGGGGTCTCCTCCCAGTGGGACGTGCCTGAAACACCTCAAGTGGGAGGCGTCCAGGAGGCATCCTAATCAGATGCCCATACCACCTCAACTGACTCCTTTCAATGTGGAGGAGCAGCGGTTCTACTCTGAGCCTCTCCCAGATGACTGAGCTCCTCACCCTATCTCTGAGGGTGAGTCCAGCAATCCTATGGAGAAAGCTCATTTCAGCCGCTTGTATCCGCGATCTTGTTCTTTCGGTCATTACCCAAAGCTCGTGACCATAGGTGAGAGTAGGAACGTAGATTGACTGGTAAATCGACAGCTTTGCCTTAGAACTAAGCTCCCTCTTCACCACAACAGACCGGTACAACGTCCGCATCACTGCAGATGCTGCTCCAATCCGCCTGTCAATCTCTCGCTCTAGTTTCCCCTCACTCGTGAACAAGACCCCAAGATACTTAAACTCCTCCACTTGGGGCAGGAGCCTGTCCCCAACCCAGAGAGGACAATCCACCTTTTTCCGGCTGAGGACCATGGACTCGGACTTGGAGGTGCTGATTCTCATCCCAGCCGCTTCACACTCAGCGGCAAACCGTCCCAGCAAGAGCTGTAGGTCATTGCTGGATGAAGCCAACAGGACAACATCATCTGCAAACAACAGAGATGAGATCCTGTGGTCACCAAGCATGACACCCTCCATTCCCTGGCTGCGCCTAGAAATCCTGTCCATAAAAATTATGAACAGGATCGGTGACAAAGGGCAGCCCTGGCGGAGTCCAACTCTCACTGGGAATGACTCCGACCGAGTGTTGGCAATATGAACCAAACTCTCACAACAGTCGTACAGAGACCGAATAGCTCGTAACAACAAGTCAGATACCCCATACTCCCGAAGCACCCCCCACAAAAAACCACGAGGGACGCGGTCAAATGCCTTCTCCAAGTCCACAAAACACATGTAAACTGGTTGGGCAAACTCCCACGAACCCTCAAGAATTCTCGAGAGGGTAAAGAGCTGGTCCGATGTGCCACAGCCAGGACGAAAACCACATTGCTCCTCCTGAATCCGAGGTTTTTTTTTTTTTTTTTTTTTTTTTTTTTGTTACTTATTTGTACCCGTAGGTAGACTTGGTTTGCAGTCTGGTGACAAGCCACCGGTTGCTGGTCGCTGCGTGCGCGAGCGCCCTAAACCTACATGTTTTTGGTAAGCGGGAGGAAACCGGAGAAATCCCGGAGTAAACCCGCACAACACGGGGAGAACATGCAAACTCCACACAGCTCACTGTTGGTCGGGGGCTGGGATCGAACCCACGATCTCATGATCCCCGCGATCCCCCGGCCGAGGGTAAAACTGTGCTGCCACAGTGCTAAACCACTGCGCCACCGTGCAGCCCGTTCGACCAACGGCCGGATTCTCCTCTCCAGTACCTTGGCATAGACCTTCCCAATAACATAAAATAATATCAGCAGTCTGTACGTGTTACATAAATCCGTTCAAAATACATACTGCTGCTGGGAAAAAAACTATGATTAAACCTGGTAGTCCGGGTTTTATGGATATATGACATATAGGATACACCTCTGTATTCCACTTTTAAACACAGCCTACATTTGGGCCTGTAAAGTCTGATTGACCTACCTGTTTCAGACAAGAATACTTGCTTTCTACGGGTATGCACTAGTGCAACCAAATACATTTTAACTCTGGGATCCTCACCTCTGCCAGTTTTAAGGCTTCTAATATCAAACAAATATGGTTCTCTTAATTCAAGCGTCTGCATCCACTGTTACTATAAAGTAGCCATTAGGTAATGTGACCTGTAAATATCCATGAAAAAATCTGAAATTACACTACAAATTTACATAATGTTACCAACAGATGCATCATTGCACCCTCTGTACAGGAATGAGCCCAATAATGGTCCTAAACTGAGGAACCGCTTTCAAAAAGACAGGAAAATTACAGTGGAATTGGCAATCTAAATGTTATGGTCTAGACATGGTTTTAGACCATGCCCATGCTTTTTGTTCATTTTGGGTTCTCTGTGTTTTCCCTTGTCATTATTATTTTCATTATTGCCCTCTTTCATTATTGCCTTTTGAAGGCCAAAACCACCCGTCACAGGAACAGTTTCTTTCCTCAAGCCATCACTCTGATGAACTCCTAACATTCACCTAGTCCTACCTGTTGCTGTACTCATGACTTTTCATCCATTCTTACATTGCACATAACTCTCACACTGCATTTTACTCCATTCACATTATATTACTGAATCTGAGTTCACATTGAAATACTGTATGACTGTATATTTTTTCATATATTTTTGCAAAGTGTGGATAGTCTGAGTAAATAACCGCACATATTCCTGTATATATTTGCATCTTTTTATAGAACCGTGGACAGACTGTAATTTACTGTACATACTCTGTTGTCATTGAAATCTTATTTAAATCTTACACCTGAACAACGAGAGCAAGTTTTAGCCAAAGTCAAATTCCTTGTATGTGTTGTGCATACTTGGCCAATAAAGCTGATTCTGATTCTGATTCTGTGTTTCCCCTAGGTCTTCTGTGTTTGTCACTGTGCTCCTCAGTCCTCAGTCTGTCGTGTTGTCCCTGTTGTTGTTGTTCTGTGTCCCCCTAATCTGTGCAAGTCTCGTGTGTGTCCCATGTACTTATTTACTTATTGTTGTAAGTCCCTCGTGTGTTCTGTATCCGTAGCCACTTCTCCTCACATGTGTTGCTGTTCAGCCCCTGATTGTCTCACACCTGTCTTGCATCCATGTAGTTATTAGTTACCCTAGATATAGCTGTCTGACTTTGTGTTCTGGTGTGGCATCCTTGTCAGTTATCCCCTCTGGTTTCCCTGTATCCTGTATTTCATAATAAGTTATTTGCCTTCACGGTTCCTTTAGTGTTGCAGCCCCCGGGTTGCCTTTATTTTGTTAATAAATCTTGATGTGACCGGAGGTTTTGCCTGTGCTTGAGTCCATTAATCTCAGCCTGCCAGAGGCATTTATGACACTAAAGTCTTTTATAATTCCATTAAGTCTGACCCTACTGAAAAGTAATATCCTGTTTATGAATGGAAGCAATTCAAAATGTGGTACTGATTATTATGAGGGCTGTTCATTAAAAATTTCCCATGACCCTCTTCTAGTTATTATAGGAGGTTGAAATTGTACATGTATAAGGCTGTGAGTCCACCAAACGTGTTTTTTTCTGCTCTGGGCGGCTATTTTCCATTCAGTCTCTATGTAGTACAGCGTTTACTGCGCTGAGCACCCTGGGCGCTGAAATACTCTCAGCGGTGGCCATTTTTTGTCGCGGCGCTCAGGGCGCTCAGAGCTGAAAAAAGTTCAACTTTTCAGACTGCAGCTGGGCTTGTCAATGTCAGACCTTAAGCAGCCAATCTGAACTGCTGCATGGGCGGGACACAGGACGCCGGTACTAGTCTGTACTCAGACTCCTGCTTTCCGTGTCATCATAATTTACATCCAGAGCTGCTAGAATACGTTTCCTGTCCATTGTTATTTAAAGACTGCTATTAAAAAATCAGTAGAAAGTCTGACCATAGGAAAAGCAGAAGTACTGAGCTGAGAGTGACAAGATGTTGCTGGGATACAGGGCACAGACTTTTTTCTTCCCAGAGCGCAGCACACAAACGCTGGAAAAAAAAGCTCAGGGCGGTCGGGTGACAAAAAACGCGTTTGGTGGACACGCAGCCTAATAATACACATCTCTATAGGTCATGCGGTAATTTGCAGCTCTGAACTCCTAAGAGTTTCTCTTTTACAGGTGGCAAGGTGTAGTAAGGTGAGATAATAGAGCCAGTTGAATGCAGAGCAGTCATCAGATGCCTGTACTTCAGAGGCCACACACCACGGGAGACATTTGATGAGATGAAAGAGACTTATGGGGAGGATGCCCCATTGTACGATGTAATCAAGTACTGGCATCGACAGTTCAAGTGTGCTCGAATATCAGTGGAAGTGGCACTTGAACAAAACTTTTTTTATACTTTAAGTGACCAGAAGAAATCAAGAACGTGATCATGTTGCAGCTGTCATAACAAATATGTCATGGGCGGCGGGAATGCGCCCCCTCCTTCCCGTTCATCTCTTCCCAGCTCATCATCACACCTGAGGGAGAGGACACACCTGTGCCCTCTCATCAGCCAGCATACTTAAGGAAGCATCCTTCAGTGATTCAACGCTAGCTCGTCTGGGTATACTGCCACTTAAGACAGCAAGTCATGTTACACTGGTGAAAGAAATTATTAACCTGTGTGCTTTATTCCCCGTGCAGGTTGCTGCCATTGTGCAGGTGTGTCACTGAAGGCTGTGCGTGCTCTCCTGCCACTTCATCCTCCACGATGGTAACCTCCACCAGGTCAGGCTCCACCAGCTATCTCCTACCCTGCTGGTTCGTCTATTCCCCGCTGGAGTTCTGCCAGTGCTCCCTCAGAGCCCACGTAAGTGGAAATTTGGCTAGCCCATTTTCCCTTACTCCATTCCTCTGCTCATGGCTCTCATTCTCTCTCCACAGGCTCTTTCCTTTGGCGAGTGACTGTTCTGTAGCAGTGCAGATTTTGCTATTTAATAAAAGTACTCAAATGTGTGTACAGTTTGATTGTCTCTTTGTTGCTGCATCTTGCACGTGGGCTGAATTATCTTATCAGTCATAACAAAATATTTGTGAAGCTTTGTACAATGTAAATAAAATGAGATGCAATTTTATTCACCCTGCACCTGGCACTTAGTAACGATTGAGAACAGTAATAAAAGTGGCCGAGAAAACATTGTTACAAGGGCTGCTTAATAAAGATTTCCACTGACCCACTTTTGCTAATTGTAGGAGGCCGAAATTGTACATGCATAATACATATCTATATAGGTCACATTATAATTTGAAGCTCTGAACTCCTAAAAATTTATCTTTTATAGATGGTAAAGTGTGAGCCAGTTGAATGCAGAACGATCATTTGGTTCCTGTATTTGAGAAGCAGGTAGATGTTCAATGCGATGAAAGAGACGTCTGGGGACAATTCCCCATAATATGATATAGTCAAGCACTGATATTGACAATTCAAGTGTGGTCGGACATCAGTGGAAATGGCACTCATTCCTGGGAGACCACAGTGCACCATTGAAGAAGACACCATCCAGCAGGTGGAGATCACCATTTTGGAAGAGCGCCACATAACTGTTCACCAACTAGCCCAAGATGTCAAGATCAGTGTGGGGTCTGTGGGGAAAAAAAAATCATCCACGACCATTTATACATACAATATTGCCTGCATGATGGATTCCTCAGTTACTCAACCTTTCCAGAAGCAGGGACGAGTCACATGGCTGTGTGCCAAGAAAATCAGGAGGACTTCTTTGACAGACTAATCACACGCAGGACAAAATATGGGTCCATCACTATGATCTAGAGACTAAAACCCAGTCGAAGCAATTGAAATATTATGACTCACTACCTCAGAAGAAGACATGCGTCCAACCCTCACTGGGCAAGGTCATGCTCATGGCCTTTTGGGGCCAAAATGAAGAACTGAATGGATGTCCATGCAAAGGGTACCACAATTATTCCTCCGTGGATCACCACCTTATCGTGGTAGAGGGGTTTCAGTGCCTGAGTAATCCCAGAAGCTATGTTGTCGGGGGCAAGTTGCTCCTGATAGGGTCTCCCATGGCAAACTGGTCCTGGGTGAACGACCAAACTAAAGGTACGTTCAGACCAAACGCAAACGGGCGGTGTGAATCCATACAAAGTGAATGGAAAGAAGCGAGTACACGCGAAATTGCGCATTTGCGAGTTCACATCCAAGGCTAGCTAGCTAGCTAGCTTTAAGATTCTGCCATCATCGGAGTAAAAGTATCACCATTGCAGAGTAAACTAGTTTGAAAATGAGACTCACTCACCTGGAGACAGGATGACCGGGAGCTCTTCAGCTGAATCGGGATTTCGGAGTTATTTACCCACGGAAAAATGATTAAAAAAAAATGAAATACTAGACTTAGATAAATCATTAAATTTAATGAAAAGTTAACTTACTTTTTCTTCAATGTTGTCTCACTGTCTTTAGTCCAACATATTTAACAGTTCTATAAGAGTTTATTACACTATTTACACTGTCACCAAAGTCACTTCTAATGTGAAACTTTCTTCCTTTTGGCAGCAAGCTGTGTCAGTCTCTGAACTTTGAACTTCATCTCCTTTTCTGGTTTCTTCAGAAACTGTCCGAGTGTTTCTGCTACCTCGTCGAATTCTGAGCCAATTTTCACCTTTACCGTCACTTTTCTCTCAAGCCAATTCCATTGGAACTTATTTTTGACACTTTTGTCTATTTCTAGCACTGATGACTCCCGATCCTTCGATAAAAATCTCATAATTCCGCTGAAAACAATACCGAAAGCTCAGAATTCCAACACGAACCAGGAATGTGATTTGGGGTTGGAGAAATTATCTGAACATTATGCAGGGGGTCTGGGGGACACGGTCCCCCAGCGGGGTCCGGGGCAGAACCCCAGTGAGGGGGGCAAGGGGGGCTCGCCCCCCGAAGCTCCTGGGTTTTTATGATTTTTAAGTACCAGAACTGTGCTTAAATGACATAAAACAAACAGCTGAATGCCACTTATTACTGTATAATAATAAGTGACTGGCGCCTAGCGGCTGCCCCAGCCTTGAATGCGCTCTGCAGAGCGTGCCCAAATGCCAAGTCACGTTTCGTTACCTTGTATTCATACATGTGTAATGACAATAAAGTTGAATCTCATCTCATAATATTGACTTATGTTCCAAGAAGATAGCATTCCTAAAATATTCCAACAAGCATTATCCATCACGTGCTTTAACACTTGATCAAATCAAAATCAGTTAATTTTATCTGTTCCATAATAGAAATAAAATTCCAACATACCATTACTTTTTATAATTTCAGCATTCATTTCAGATCACCAGTTTCAATCTCCATTGAGTCTTGAGCAGTTCATTTTGCACAATCACTGATGTAGCCAAGTCTTAGAAATATTCAAAAGTTATGAGTCATTGTCCACTGTGCACTGTCAATTTCAAACTGTTTGGAATCATAAAAGTAATGTAACTAAATTGTTTTGCTATTTTTTCCTCCTCAACATCAATGTCAGGGCGTTGCAGGACTTTTTGGGGATGGTTAACTTTTATTACCGTTTCCTCCCCCGCGCAGCCCAGCTCATACAGCTGTTGTACGCCGCACTCAAGAAACGGAAACCGGTGGACAGAGTCGACTGGACTCCTGAGCGGGAGCAGGCGTTCTGCGGTTAAAACAGCTCTGGCAAACGCTGCACTACTGGCAGCTCGGACATGGGCATAGCGGCCGTCGTGGAGCAATGCGCTGCTGGTTCTTGGCAGCCGCTCACCTTTTTAGCAGGTCTTTGCACGACAGTAAGCGTAAATACAGCGCGTTCGACAGAGAGTTAATGGCTCTCCACCTGGCCATACGCCACTTCCAGTTCTGGCTGAAAGGGCGCACTTTCACTGCGTTCGTGGACCACAAGCCGCTAACGTACTTAACGTACTTTATCTTCCTGGAAGATAAAATAAAGCGGAATTCGGCGAATTAGAGGAAAATCACATCCCTGAGAACGCCGCCATGAATTTTTGACAAAGCATACAACGAGATATTTGATTGGTCCAATAGTTTGCAACTATCCAATCGCAGGGCTGTTTACAATACAGCAGTAGTTTGAACACAACACATCCGGGTTATCATGGGAGACTTCCAGGGAAGCGCCGAGCGCTTATGTAATCGTGTTGATTTTCGCTAAAATCGGTAACAATAAGGTACCTTACCCCCCCTAAAATTTTCTCAACGGATTTAGACGATTCACAGAAATGATCAATTTGAAAATAAATCGGCGGAAATCCGCGGATCGGCGGAAAATTGCCATCCCTGAAAGAGCGGTCCAGTAGATCCCACGAAAAAAGTTACATCAAGGACCCAGTGTACCCAAAGGAGGCACATGGGTCCGCCCTTCAGTGGGCTCACCACCTGTAGGAGGGATCATGGGGATCACGGTGCAATGTGAACTGGGTAGAGATTTGGCCTGCTCTGCCTTGTTGGATGCCTCTGCAACCTGGATCCCCGGATAAGTGGTAGAAGATGAATGGATGGATGGATGGATGGGTACCACAATTACCAGTACTTACTACACTTCACTGCTGCATAAATTACAAAACACCATCAAAACTGAGGCATGACATGCTGACCAAAGGTGTCGGCCTCCTGCAAGATAACACCCCAGTTCACAAATGGCATGTTGCCCAGTCGGAAACACGGTCCTGTGGCTAAGAAATCCACCCCCCCCCCCCCACTGAGCTCACACCATCTGACTTCCAATTCTTTCAGCTATGAAGTCATTTTTGAAGGGAAAGCACTTTCAAGAGGATGACATGCTGATTTCTGAGGTCAAATTGTGGCTTCTGATGCAACCTGCAGACTTCTACAGGTGAGGTCTCCACAGCTGCATAAAGCGATGGGAAAAGTGTGTGACCCTTGGTGATGCCTATGTAGACGAAGACTAATAACGGTGCCAAGTTTGGTTAATCTTAAATTGTGGCTTTTCATATCTATAAACTGTTGTGCTTGTATGTATTTCAGTGAGTATGGGGTGTGTTTTGCTTTTAATATATTTCCTTTGTATGGTTTATTTTGTGTGTTGCCCAACTGACAAACATCTTATATGTCAGGAGAGAGACCTGACTGGCACCGCTGAAATAAAATCTTGTTTAAGGCAACCACCCCAAACAAACAAAACTACATCTACATATATGACACAAGAACAGACAACAGTACAAATTCCTTACTGCAAGTATAACACTGCACAAGATCATAAACACTTGTTGCATACAGTATGTGTATTAAAGTCTGTCCATGATGTAACTTACAATTAGCACTTTTTCTTATGTACACCAGGCAGGACCAGCTGCTGGTCTTTGCACCCCAAAGTGACAGCTGCATTATGGTGAAGACAGGTGCTAGAACTGGTTTCTATACATATGTAGGGTTATAAGTGGCTGCAGAGCATTAGGGACACATTCATCAATCAACATGTTAGCACAGAGCGGCAGAAAATGGTGCCCCGGGGCGATGATTTTATTACAGGGAGAAACTCTCACCCAGGAATGTAAGGAGGGTAAAAAATGTTTGTGTTTTTTTTAACGCTGCAGATGTTAAGTGAATGTTTTTGGTTAACCCTCTCCGAATATTTTTTTTTTTTTTGTAATTTTATTGCATGTACAGAGACATCATGTAATAGGAATGTGAACAGTTAAGTCAGGCAGACATCAACACCTTACAGAGAAAAATATCATGTTATTAAATCTTTTCTTTTCATCCACTTTTAGAGACAAACAATAGCAGCAGCTACCACATTTTTGAGAAGCATTTTAGTTCATACATCTTTTTTAAATCTACAATGAAGGTCAGTCAGTCTGTCGATCACCAGTCTTACAGTAATGGTTAATCTAGCAATACTCTGGACCTGTCAAGGTCATATGGACAGTGATCATTTGCTGGCATTATGCATGTCTCCTTATACAGGTGCATCTCAATAAATTAGAATATCATCAAAAGTTGATTTACTTCAGTAATTCAATTTAAAAAATGAAACTCATTATGTAGATTCATTACACACAGAGTAATATATTTCAAGTGTGTATTTCTTTTAATTTTGATGATTATGGCTTATAGCTCATGAAAGCCCAAAATTTATTTTCTCAAAAAATTTGAATATTACATAAAATTAATTTTAAAAAATGGATTTTAATAGAAATGTTGGCCGACTGAAAAGTATGTCCATGTACACACTCAATACTTGGCTGGGGCTCCTTTTGCATGAATTACTACATCAATGCAGTGCAGCAAGGAGATGATCAGCCTGTGTTACTGCTGAGGTGTTATGGAGGCCCAGGTTGCTTTGATAGTGACCTTCAGCTTGTCTGCATTATTGGGTCTGGTGTCTCTCATCTTCCTCTTGACAATACTCCATAGATTCTTTATGGGGTTTAGGTCAAGAGAGTTTGCTGGCCAATAAAGCACAGTGATACCATGGTCATTAAACCAGGCTTTGGTACTTTTAGCAGTGTGGGCAGGTGCCAAGTCCTGCTGGAAAATTAACTCAGCATCTCCATAAAGCTTGTCAGCAGAGAGAAGCATGAAGTGATGACTCATGCAAAAGCAACCTTGACCAAGGATTGAGTTTAGTTTATAGTTTAATCTTTATTTGAAAGGGATATTACATACTAATGAACATTAAAACAAATACAGCGTATAAGTATGCCAGATTTAGCAATACTGCTAATTTGCATCTGTAGTCCCCTGGTGGGTCACAAAAACACACAAACAATCATACACAAAAAGAACATCTGCAATATAACTGACCTTAGTGGATATGCTAAAGTGCAAGAGTTAAGGTGCTACAAAACAAGACATTCACACATGCACCCAAGCACCTCACAGCAACAACAAACAACAGTGACAAACAAGAGGCAGGGAATATGTGTGTGACCCACGGGCACATATTGTCATGATCCTGGGGCATGGATGGGTGCCGTGCCCAGTCTCTAGTTTAATTTCAGTCTTTTTCTGTCTGTTTCTGTTATTTTGTCCAGTTATTGTCATTGTGCACTTGTAGTAATGTTTACATGTTGGGGTTGTGTTGTTGCTGTTTTATTATGGTTTCCGGTTATGCTTTATTTTGACAGCACTGTGCAGCTTCCGGCTGTCAAACTGGTCGGAGCTGCTCACCTGTTATTCATTCTGTTATTTTCTCCACTCATGTATTCACACCTGTCACTGATTATGTACTGCATATAAGGGCGCAGCAAACCTCTGTGGTTTGTCGTGTCCTTCTCCCATGTGTTTACTGAGTGTGTTTGGGTCCAGCTGTAGAGGAGAGTAGGAGAGCTCCGTCCAGGTATGTTTGCCCCTTATTTCCAGCTGTGAGCCCCACCAGGCATTCCCTGGCTTCCGTCCTTCTGGACGTCGAGCCCCACTCTCCTCCAGCATTTGCCTTTTGTATTTGCACTTCATGAATTAGTTTTTGTATATTAACATTTGTGTCTGTTTTTATGTTAATGAATGTGCAAACTCACAGAGAGTGTTTGGTGTCCTACTTTCGCCTGTTTCACGGGTGATTCATCACACACACACACACACACACACACACATATATATATATATATACACACACACGCACATGCTGCAGAGCAACCACTAGTTATGGGTACAGTTTTGGTTGTTTAAAAGCCAATTTTTACAGTGCGTCTTAAAAGTGTTTAGTGTGGTACGTTCTCTGATTGCAGGTGGTATGTTATTCCAAATCTTGGTGCCCCTCACTGATAGCACAGATTGAGCAAATGTGGTGCATCTGTGGGGGACCTCACAGTCTCCTCTATTGATTGCTCTGGTGGCTGTACCAGTGACAGTTCTCAGTTTAACATATTCTCCCGGGAGGGGGGGGGGTTGCATAGCCATTTAATATTTTATAAACTGAACATTGTACATGGACATACGTTTCAGTCAGCCAACATTTCTACTAAAAATCCGTTTTTTTAAAAATTAATTTTATGTAATATTCTAATTTTTGAAAAATTGAATTTGGAGTTTTCATTAGCTATAAGCCATAACCATCAAAATTAAAAGAAATACACAAATACAGTATATCACTCTGTGTGTAATGAATCTACATAATATATGAGTTTCATTTTTTAAACTGAATAATTGAAATAAATCAACTTTTCAATGACATTCTAATTTATTGAGATGCACCTGTATATTTTGAAACATAAGACAGATTGGGGAAGCAACTCAGAACTGTTGTTGGAGAATGGAGAGAAGAGCCCTGATGCTGCATCTCTGTTACTGAAATTCTAATTTATTATTAAAAATCTATTTTTCTTTCAGACTACCATCAAGAGGTCCATATAGCCGCTTATCTATAAGCCATGAATATTTAGCAGTTCATTATGCCTCAGTGAAACAAAGAGGCATACAGTAATCAGTTAATGCGTCTGCGTGTGTGGTTGTATCTGTCTGTCTGTTACCAGCTTTTCAACTCACCCAGTCAAAATTAAGTGCAACTAAAGGCTTGTATCATTGCATGACCATATTTTCTCTAATTTGCCAAAATTTCAAAATAACACTTTGTTTTCGAAATAAACACAAATTTAACACACCATTTCTGTCAATGCCACAGTGAAAAAAAAAGGTATTGTTGTGATGGCTCGCTCTGTGTCATTGTCTCCCACAGCTGCGCGCACACCGGTTCTCCATCACACCCGGGCTACTTAACTCGCTCTGCCTTCAGACCGGCACGGAGCTGTCTGTCTCCCTGGCTGAAGAAGCTCTACTCTCGACTTCATAGCCTATCATCCTGCCTTCGTCGTTCCTGCCTAAGCCCTACTTGTCTCAGCCTCATCCTCTGGAAAGATGATCCTCTGTCAAACATGTAAATTGTAATAAGTATCCCAGGCCAGTAGAGGTTGGAGTGCCACTTTTTGACAGCCACTCATGCTACCATGCCACAGGCACCGAGGCACAACACCTTGGTGCTTTCATTACATAAGGTTAACAACAGGAGTTTTTCTCAGTAACTGGTATTCAACAAATATTTAGGCACATTTTGCCACAAAGCTTAGATAACATAACAATAATATCCTAACAGCTACAGCAAAGAAATTGTTATGTAAGGGAACCCATAAATGGTGCTGCCTTACATAACTTTTACAAAACCTGTATGGTTTATACAGGTTTACTTCTAAATTAAAGTTGAAGAAAGCAGAAATTAAACAAAAGTTGCTGTCTCCACTCAGTTCCCAACCAAAGCACCAGAGCCCTCATTTATTTATGTACACACAAAATAAGGCCCAATGGAAAACTCTGCACACCAGAACAGAAACTTTGACACATGCACAAACATTTTGGAGACTGAGGAAACTGGAAGCCCCCTTGCTGAACTAAACTGAAGCCAAACCTTAAAAATCAAAAGTGAGGAGTAACTCTACATGATACAGTGGAGATCAAAAGTCTACATACCCCGATTCAAATGCCAGGTTTTTTGTGATGTAAAAAATGAAACCAAGATAAATCATTTCAAAACTTTTTCCACCATTAATGTGACCTATAACCTGTACAGCCCAATAGAAAAACAAACTGAAATCTTTTAAGGGGGAAAAAAAAAAATCTGTTTGCATAAATAAGCATACCCTCAAACTAATACTTTGTTGCAGCACCTTTGGCTTTTATTACAGCACTCAGTCTTTTTGGGTAGAAGTCTATCAGCGTGGCACATCTTGATGTGGCAATATTTGCCCACTCTTCTTTGTAAAAATGTTCCAAATCTGTCACCAAAACCTTAATCTTCTTCTGGTGAAGCCATTCGTTTGTTGATTTGGATGTGTTCTTTGGGTCAATGCTGTGCTAAAAGATGAAGTTCCTCTTCATCTTGAGCTTTCTAGCAGAAGCCTGAAAGTTTTGTGCCAACACTGACTGGTATTTGGAACTGTTCGTTATTCCCTCCACCTTGACTAAGGCACCACCTCCAACTGAAGAAAAACAGCCCCAAAGCATGATGCTGCAACCACCATGCTTCACTGTAGGTATGGCATTCTTTTGGTGATGAGCAGTGTTGTGTTTGTGCCAAATATACCTTTTGGAATTATGGCCAAAAAGTTCAACCTTGGTTGCATCGGACCATAACACATTTTCCCACATGCTTGGGAGATTTCAAATATGTTTTTTGCAAAATGCAGCTGGGCTTGGATGTTTTTCTTCATAAGATAAGGCTTCCGTCTTGTCACCTTAGACGGAAGATTGTTGTCACATATATTAAACAGGCAGTACTTGCCAGAAATTCCTGCGGCTCCTTCAAAGATGCTGTTGGCCTCTTCGCAGCCTCTCTGACTAGATTTCTTCCCATCTTTTCATCAATTTTGGAGAGATGTCCAGTTCTTGATAATGTCACTGTTATGCCATATTTTCTCCACTTGATGATGACTGTCTTCACTGTGTCCCATGGTATATTTAATGTCTTGGAAATTCTTTTGTACCCTTCTCCTGACTGATACCTTTGAACAATGAGATCTCTCTGATACTTTGGAAGCTCTCTGTGGACCATGGCTTGTGCCGTAAGATGTGACTACAAAAATGTCAGGAAAAGCCTACTAGAACAGCTGAACTTTATTTGGGGTTAATCAGAAGCACTTTAAATGGTGGCAGGTGTGTGCTGACTCTCATTTAACATGAGTTTGAGTGTGACTGATTAATTCTGAACACAGCCACATCCCCAGTTATAACAGGGTGTTCATATTTATGCAAACAGGTCATTGTAAATTTGTTATTCCCCCCCCCCCTTAAAAGATTTCAGTTTGTTTTTCAATTGGGTTGTACAGGTTATAGGCCACATTAATGGTGGAAAAAGTTTTGAAATGATTTATCTTGGTCTAATTTTTTTTTACATCAGAAAAACCTGGCATTTGAACAGGAGTGTGTAGACTTTTGATATCCACTGTACTTAAAATCACACATTTAAGTTTCACAAGTTATCAACTGATGGACTTCAATATATTCTGCCCTAGTCTGAGCTATTTCTGCTTGTTGTAAGCTGTTACAAATATATTTGTAACAATTAACTCTTAAAATGCCAACCAACTGAAAGAGTGAATAAAATCTGCTCAGTAATCCATTACCACTGTCTGACCTTCAGACCTCATAACCATCTCCAGGTCAGACAGCAGGAGAGGGCTGGGCTGCTGCTAGAGGACACACAACTGTTGTGGAGCATTATACAGTTTAAATTCAGGATGACTGAAGGGTGTAGCAGGTAGCAGGATTCAGGATTGGCACATTTTCTACAATTAAGTGTGATAATATGAGTCCCGTTTTAACTCATGATAACTGAGGAAACTAATGAATTTTATAATATACATGTTGTGGAAATCTGTTAACACTGGAGTACATTAAAGTACAGCAGGACAGCCAATGATTTTTTTATATATCTTCTAATACTGCTATAAATCTGCTAATACAATAAGAGTTTTCATTCAGTTTGTGTGCAAAATCTCTGTGGTGAATGTAATAACACCCAACACACTAAAGACACCACTGTGTCTGCAACACACATGGCTTTCTCCTCTCATCTCTCACACATCCAGTATATCCAGTTGCCTGCTATGTGTAAATTTTCACTCGTAACTCCTCTGAAACAAGTTACCACATATCATCAAATTAACTGATCCTATAATACATGTCAAGTTCATAAAATTAAACCGAACCGTCAAAGATTGGTTCAGACACCTCGAAGTTACGCACAACCTTCATGGCTCATACATGCATTTTACATAGATGTAGGATTACTCAAACCTGAAGTGACACGTACCCATAGTTTGTGACCTTTTTTTTTTTTTTGGACTTATTTTGTACCCGTAGGTAGATTTGTTCTGCAGTCCGGTGACAAGCCACCAGCTGCCGGTCGCTGCGTGCGCAAGCGCCCCTTAACTCCCTAACCTGCATGTTTTTGCCATGTGGGAGGAAACCGGAGAAATCCCGGAGTAAACCCACGCAAACACGGGGAGAACATGCAAACTCCACACAGATCACTGTTAGCCGGGGGCAGGGATCGAACCCACGATCCCCGCGATCCCCCGGCCGAGGGTAAACTGTGCTGCCGCGGTGCTAACCACTGCGCCACCGTGCAGCCCTTTGCCCTACATCTTGACATTCTGGATACCCATCCACGTGAGGATCATTGCCACACTGATGAGGCTGCATGGGTAGGGCGGTCAGTGACATCTGTGGCCAGCTGGCTATGTCCATACTCTAACTTCACAGGCAATCAGGCTACGGCCACCAAACTTGGTACACAGGTTTACGTTGAGACTAGTACCTACAGCTATACTTTTGGGGTTAAAAGGTCAAGGTCAGAATGCCACATAAACTATATCGCAACAAAGACAGCTATGGCCACCAAACTTGGTACGCAGGTTAACCTTGGGATCCTGACCTAGAACTATGGGTTTGGGGTCAAAAGGTCAAGGTTTTAAATCTACAGGACTGCAAAAGTTTTGGGCTGCATTTTGGTTGAGTGCATTCTAGTTGTGTGTGAGTTTGGTGAGCATCAAAACACTTGTCAAGAGAGGTGGTGATTTTTATGAAATTATGAAATTATATAAGCTCTCCTTAGACCAATACTCATCTAACTACCACTGACCACACTGACAGCGTCCCTTCCCGGGGACGGCACCAAACCAACCACAACTGCCCGTAGCTTTCCACCGCTGGGGCTACCGTATTCCAGAACCCCGTAGCACACATGGGGCGTGGTCAGCTCGGAGACCGGAGTCCACCGGCTGCCATGCCGCATGTGCGGGGTTCCGGAGGACTAGAGGCACACGGTCGGAAGGCTGGATGAAAGAGAGACATCTGCTCTCAGGGGATGAAGGCGCCAAGACTGCCACTCATCTGTTTTGCATCCATGTGACTCGGCTCGGTGAAGGGGGACACAAAACCCCCAGGTGCTCCCCGCCAGGGAGGATGGAGGAGAAGACATTAAACACCCCGCTCCCTCCAGAGGAGGGAGGCGAGTTGGCCATTGTTTAGCAAAGCAGTCTTCAGCGTTCTCAGATAAGAGGGGAGGGCTGGCCTTGCAGCATACACTACTGGTGGGCGGAGGTATGGGTGAAGTTAATTAGAATATTCATAGATCAGAGCATACGTAAGTAGGTTGAAGATGGAAAAGCTCTTTCCAAGCAATTCTAAGGCAATGAACGTTTTTTTGTGGGTAAAAAGCCACAATATACTATTTTGGGCAATACACATTTGTTTTTGAGGTGGTTTTAGAGCCGCAGGAGTGCGTCTTTAAAATGATTTTATAAAAATGACAACAAAATAATATTTTTGATGCTGCATTAAATTTGATAATTTAGATTACCAAAAAATTTTAAACTCTGGACCTTTAAGTGAAAACCAAGCTATGCAGGCCAACGTTTGAATCCTTACACCATATATACGGGGAAAATAAACAAAGGAAGAACTAGTCCACTTTGAAGTAAATAAACTATAACAAACAGCGGCAGGCTATCACAAAAAGATAAATTATTTAAAAATAAGGCAGTTTGTAGGTTTTCAGCTAAGTTCATTTCAGGGTGATGTCATTCTTTTCTGTTTTTCTTTCTTTTTTTAAATCTTCAGCCAGGTACATCAACCACCTTGCATGAACATAAAACAGAACCAACTGCACTTTCCTCGTCTCAGAGGTGTTTACTTAGTGAGTTTACATGACTTGTCATGTCCACCATGAAGTGAAACTTTTCCAGCCAGTCTGTGTGTCAGTTCAGGACACAGACTCTGAAATCGCTCATTTTTGCTCATCTCCAGCTTTGTACTTTTCGCCAAAGGCTGCGTGCTTATCCTGGAAATGTTTTTCAAAGTTAGATTTTTGTTGCTGTTGTTGTTGTTATTTGCCATTTTTTCACCACATAAAAGCATGCAGGAAAGCCAGCATCGTTGCCAGTGAACGCCAATGAATGTGTCCACAGAGAATTAAACTCTCTTTTCCTTGGTGATTTTGCTTTTTCTGGATTCGTCCATGTTACCGAGGGCGGGGAGGATAAGCAGCCAGATGCTGGAGACAGTGCCTGTCTGTGCATATAAGCTGCTATTAAGTTTGGTTGGATGTGATGCTTATTTTAGTTGACAACACAAAAGATTTAAAATATACTGTATATATTTTACACTTACAAAACCATGCATTTCTGTTGGAAAATGTATCCAGTACACAATAATTCAAAAACAATGGTGTCATTTTAATTATTTTATTTTTCAATGCCATTTTGAGTTGTAGTTGCAGGGAGCCACAGTATGAGGGCTGAAGAGCCGCAGGTGACCAGTAGCAGGTGCCTCATTATTCTCACCTGCAGCAATCAACCACTCCCTTTATAAGGAGGATTCAGTCTGCATTTCCTCACGGAGATGTTAGATGTACTACCTTGCAAGAAGCACTCCTCCTTTGGGTGCAGCCAGAATAACTCTTCGTTCCCCTCCTACGTTGGATAATGTATGCGCAACCCGTTCTCAATATTCGTTGCAAACTCTACCTTGTCTGTCTCCAGGATCCTGTGCACTGGCAGACTGGATTCCCCCAGGCAGAATAAGGGCCTACCTCTACTCATCTTGGCCTTACTGTAAGTCAGCAAACTCCTTCAGTTAATTGTTGTCACAAGCTGTGTGCGCTCCTCTCCACTTCCGTCAGCTGTGTCCAGCCTGGATTGTTTCAACAGGGAGACCAGCCTTCTACACACTCACCCGGAGTTAATCAGCAACTTACGTGGAAAAGAGTTGAAGCTGCCACCTCCCTGTGCACCAGTAAGATCAGAGAAGCAAATTAATTCACAAACTCCCCAGTTATTGTTGTCACACTTACCATCTCTCTCCTCTTCTGTTGGCAGGGCTGCCAGGTTCTCGCTGCACTGAGCTGTTCATTACATGTATTTTTGAATCACTTTGTAAATAAACAGTCTTAAACTGCTTCCTGCCTCAGGTCGCGTTTCTGCAACTGGATTTATTATCTCAAAATATGTCAAACACTTGGAACATGCGGGCCAGCACACGTCTTGGAGCAGCGTTAGCAATGGCTAAGCTAAAAACACACTGGCATGGAGCTTGCTTTTTCTCCAAGCGACGCTGACCCGCAAACTCCAGAAACATGCCACCATCAACCTCAGAGCGAGCCAGGCAAACAACACCATCCACTGCCCTCACTGTATGCAGAGATGTGTCTACGTGGAAAATGAAGCCCCGAGAATGTGGGCAGCAGAAAGGACCACAGCAGCTGGAGGACTGAGAGCCTGCAGCCACCAAAACAAAAGCGGTTGTGATGAGAAGAGTTAAAACTTATATGAAACACACATGGACAGTTGTACTTTAGGGACAAAATTTGATGTTGACATGGGAGGGGGATGTATGGTCTTGCAATAGATCTTAATAGTGATGGGATCATGATAGTATTGACTCGTGACCCAAGTATCACGATCTGAATCGGATCGTGAGGTCCCTTGCAAATCCCATCCCTAGCTCATACTGCATATATTCTAATAATCTAAATGTTAAAGTGTCTGTGACACGATGTAGGAACTGTGGATCAATATTCAGTATGAATTTATATTCAATCGTCCACATAGTTGGTTCTGTTGACTTTGAACACTAAATAAGCGGAGAATATTTCTAACTGAATTCAAAGTTAGCACTGTGTTGCACTAACACGATATCCTGAGACGCGCCTCGTTTCCGGACGTCATGAGGAGAGTTTCCTCTCAGCTGATCCATGTGCTATCAGTGTAAACAAACTGTTTAGCTTCACCTTTGCACAAAGGGCCATGTAGGTTTAATTTTTTTTCCCTTAACAATAAACACCTTCATTTAAAAAGTGCATTTTGTATTTACTTGTGTTATCTTTGTCTAATATTTAAATTTGTTTGATGATCTGAAACATTTAAGTGTGACAAACATACAACAAAATGAGAAATCAGGAAGGGGGCAAACACTTTCACACCACTGTGTGTGTGTGTGTGTGTGTGTGTGTGTGTGTGTGTGTGTGTGTAGCCATGTGAAAAAATTAGGACACCCCAATAAATATTCAGTTCTTTATTAAGAAATGTTCATGTATCCATGTCTAACCTTGTTTTTGTTTTTATTTGCATTTTTTTTTTACATTTATTTTAGCCATTTTAAATGGGAATGAATGTGGGGGTGTCCTAAAAAAGATGGGGGGGGGGGGTCCTCACTATTTGTTTAGAAATACATTTTACAGAAAATTTGAGAAAAGTCTTTAATTCATTTTTAATTGTTTAGTTGTATTACATGAATCTCCCAGTATTTTTAACATTGATATTAAATATCCATATGTTCAAATATGTTAAAAAAAACCCACACAGGCTTATACAGGGTGTCCTAATTTTTTCACATGACTATATATATATACGCTACCTGCGCACACACCGTGGTCTAATCAACTGCGGAGGGGTCACCTGGGCAAGGGTGTCTGATGCTGAACAACCCGAAACACCCAATGAACCCAGGTTACATCCCTGATGATGTGTTCAGGTGCATCAGAAGATGTATTTAAGAACTATAGGTTATAAGAGAGTTGTTCTATAATTTTAACATCAACCTTAAACACTTGCAGAAGTACCATGGAAAGGAGAACACTAAATTTATTCAGGCTACAAGCTGCATATCAGTTTTGTGTTGGTAACCACACACACACACACACACACACACACACACACACACACACGCATGCGCGCGCGCACACACACACACATTTTCAGCTGCTCCCTATTCGAGGTCACCACAGCGGCTCTTGGGTCCACATAGTTAATTGGGCAATGATTTTTTTTTACTCCAGATGCCCTTCCTGAAGGGAAACTACTCAAAAAACTAACTGCCTTCCAACCCAAAAAAAAGAAGTCTTCTGAGGAAGACTGCAGTGGATAATCGAAACATGTAAAGGTAAAAACATCTCCTTTCTATCCTTGTCTTTAATAAGAAAACAAAAGGCTAATAATTTAAAAAAAAGAAAAAAATGAACATACTCGAGCTAGTTCTTGACACTGTGTGATTCTAGAATCTGGACAGAGAATACACCGATGAAGAGGTTAGTAAATTTATTACAGGAAAACCCAAAATGATAATAGACATTTGTATAGCTTGTAAAATGGGAAGATAACAAATAATAAAAATAGCTAAAAATAGCATAAAGTGGTAATTTTGCATATATGAAGGAACAGCAATATTTACATATTTACAGGTCTTGCATATGTTGGTAAAATGGCATGATTGGCCTGTCTTTCTCACACTTCATCTGCTTGCTTCACACGCTACACTGCAGAGTTTAGTTTACACCCTATAATTCATTTGCTGAAATCAGTTAGAATCAGTTCTGCACACAGCCGAGCTGACACATATGCGGAAGTATACTGATACAATTGAGGTAAAACCCCTCCCTCTTGCATGAGGGAGTGGTTAAGCTTTATAAAAACTATAGGGCTCACTTTTTGGGTAGCACTCTCTTGGGGAATTGCCTAAAGAGTTGTGTTCCAGTGTTGCTTGTACCCATATCTCACTTTCAGTAAAAAAAGTGAAAGTATACTACATCTCTCAGTCTGGTTATTTAGCCTTCGTATAAAAGAACTGGGGGTTATTATATATGGAATAAGAGTGAAGTGTGATCGTGTATTTGAATAGGGAATTGGTGAAGTGAGAAGAGTGGCAAAAATTAAGTAGAACACAAAGTTAAGGAAAAAGGAATTTGAAAAAAAAAATGTTATGAAAAGAATACAGATTAGCTTTACCTTATGTTCAAAAAGGGACGGTCGCTACAGAAAAAGATTATGGTTCCCAAGAAGCTTGGAACAGGTCAAAATGGTCGAGAGAGAGAGAGAAACACCATTTCAATTCTCCTGTATGTCCTGTACGTATTGTAGTATTGACAAATAAAAATCCTTGAATCTCTTGAAAATCCCCAACGAGCATGCAAACATTTTTTTCTCATCATCCTTTGATGCGGTGTGACTTCTACAAATTCAATGCATTGTGTTTCCTTCCAACACTTCCAAACAAGCCTAACAAAGGTGCTACCTTCTTCATTTTAGCTGCATCTCTGCCTTGTCTGGGCACTTTCCATTATACATCCGCATCCTCAGTAAAAGTCTGCGTAACAGCTTCACCAAATTTGCTGCAGTCCACCCCAAAACAGCATGGCTGGTTTATTCATCTTTCTCTGTGGCTCACCTCAATCTCAATCCTCTGACACGTGGCTTCATATTCATCAAGTATCACTTGTCAACATGCACTTAGGGGCATTTTGTCAAATGTTGCATGATGGAAACAATCATTTTGTCGTTTGCTAGCTCAAAGTTCCAATGTCACACATTCATGTCTGACAGGTCGCTATAAAAACATTTTTATACCAGATATATACTCTTGGTCCATAAATCATTTTCATGGGCTTGCCATGACACTATTTAAACAATAACAATTAGCAATTCATCTATGATTCATAGGTCTTTTTGTGCTTCTGACAGTAGAAGAAAGGAAACAATACCCTTCTTTTCTCACACTTGGCATTGATGGAACACTTGCATTCATCTCCATTACATTTCAAATGCCTTGCTGACTAACAGTGGTTAAGACCAGGGGTGATGTTGACTCCAAAACAATGTTCCTCTCTCTCTCTCCCACAACTTGCACTTCAACACTTAGTTAACCATCAGCTGCAGTCGCACTATGAAGTCATGAAGCTGACAGGAATAGAAGAAGGTGGGGGGGGGGGGGGGGGAACAGAAAAACAAACAAAACCCAAAGGAGGTGCTGTGTGATGGGGGACAAGATTCTGCTGGTGACCCTAAAATGAGGATAGAAAGAGGGCATATGAGATTGGCTTCCAGACAAGCATGAGAGCTGCACAAAAACTACCGCTTTAGGCAGAGACAGTGAGAGGAAGAAACAAGGAAGCAGAGGAAGGGCATGTCATTGTCAATGTGACTTTTAGCACAAATATACTTAAACTTTAGATTATTGGCTGAGAACAATTAAACAAGGAAAAGGAAACTGCAGTTCCTTAAACCAGTGTATGAGGCTGGCTCCAATGTTAAAATGCTTCACATCAACAGAAAAAACTTGACTTCCTAGTCCGCATTTCAATTCTGCCTACATAGTCGTTAAAGGGGTTGAAGGTATTCATTATGTGGACCATGCCACATAGTAAATAAGCTGATCACAAATTATCAGGTTTCACCATAGCTTATATGAGCCACTGAAATTCATTTTAAATCTTTTCACTATTTAACCTTTATTAAACAGGGAGACTCCAGATTTAAAATACAGCCAGGGACAAAATTGTTGGTACCCCTCTGTTAATGAAAGAAAAACCCACAATGGTCACAGAAATAACTTGAATCGGACAAAAGTGGTAATAAATAAAAATTCTATGAAAATTAACCAATGAAAATCAGACAATGCTTTTGAATTGTGGTTCAACAGAATTACTTTAAAAAACAAACTCATGAAACAGGCCTGGACAAAAATGATGGTACCCTTAGAAAAGATTGAAAATAATGTGACCAGAGGGACATGTTCAACCAAGATGTGTCCTCTAATTAACATCACAGGTGTCTCCAAACTTGTAATCAGTCAGTCGGCCTATTTAAAAGGTGACAAGTAGTCACTGTGCTGTTTGGTGACATGGAGTGTACCACACTAAACATGGACCAGAGGAAGCAAAGGAGAGAGTTGTCTCAGGAGATTAGAAAGAAAATTACAAACAAGCATGTTAAAGGTAAAGGCTATAAGACCATCTCCAAGCAGCTTGATGTTCCTGTGACTACAGTTGCACATATTATTCAGAAATTTAAGATCCACGGGACTGTAGCCAACCTCCCTGGACGTGGCCGCAGGAGGAGACGGATAATACGAATGGTAACAAAACAGCCCAGAACAACCTCTAAACACATTCATGGTGAACTCCAAGGCCAAGGTACATCAGTGTCAGATCGCACCATCCATAGTTGTTTGAGCCAAAGTGGACTTCATGGGAGACGACCAAGGAGGACACCACTGTTGAAAACAAATCATAAAAAAGCCAGACTGGAATTTGCCAAACTGCATGTTGACAAGCCACAAAGCTTCTGGGACAATGTCCTATGGACAGACGAGCCAAAGCTGGAACTTTTTGCCAAGGCACATCAGCTCTATGTTCACAGACGCAAAAATGAAGCACACCAAGAAAAGAACACTGTCCCTACTGTGAAACATGGAAGAGGTTCTGTTATGTTCTGGGGCTGCTTTGCTGCATCTGGCACAGGGTGTCTTGAGTCTGTGCAGGGTACAATGAAATCTCAAGACTATCAAGGTACCGTATTTTTGGGACTATAAGGTGCACCGGATTATAAGGTGCAATATCAATGAATGGTCTATTTGATGGTCTATTTTCATACATAAGGCGCACCGGATTATAAGGCGCATTAAAGCGAGGTAGTCGGAGCTGGGAAAAAAAATTTTTTTTGCGTGCATGGAAAGAAAATCCTATCTATAGTCATTATAGACACATATAGCGCGATTGTCTGCGAGTGTGAATGACCTGTTCCATGAGCAGGCGGAATGTTTTTAGTCCGTTGCTGTTTACATCGCCATATTGGCCAGAATACTTGCTCGGTACTCGCTCGGTACTCGATACGGCTCGCTCTCCGGCGGCGGCCCTGATAAGTAAACATATGCCGGGACGCTTGAATTCTTTCGTCCCAAAAATATTATTTTTGAATATTTAATTACAGCTAAACGGGAGCAGTTTCGATGCCGAAATTTCACATACAAATCCTAATATACGTGTTTTATACACCATCGGCTTTTGGGTATCGACTACCTCGCGAGGTAGTCTGATCTGGGAATTTTTTAATTTTTTTTTTTGCGTGCATGGAAAGAAAATCCTATCTATAGTCATTATAGACACATATAGCGCGATTGTCTGCGAGTGTGAATGACCTGTTCCACGAGCAAATGTACGTTTTTGGTCCGTGGCTGTTTACATCGCTCGGTACTCAATATGGCTCGCTCTCCGGCGGCAGCCCCGAGAAGTAAACAATGCAAACAAATGCCGGGACGCTTGAATTCTTTCATCCCGAAAATATCATTTTTGAATATTAATTACAGCTAAACAGGAGCAGTTTCGAGCCACGATCCATTGGCAGATAGTGGCGTAACTCGCTAGCAATTTAACTTTGAACGACCTGTTGACACCAATATAGCGGTTGGAGTTCTTTGGTTAATCCACCCGGAATGATGGCAAGCTCCGAATTAGTTTGCTTCACTTGGGTTTTGACAGTATCGGTGAGATGGGCGCACATGGTGTGGCAGATCAATAGGGATGGAGATTCGTGGAAAAAGCCATCCGGCCATTATGTTGAAGCACATATTACTCCGCGAGGCTCCTGACTACCGTAATGCTCCGACAATCCATCAAGCGGTTCGGCTTCGTAGCTTACCAAAGTCGCACTAAAACACTTTTGACAGATTTTTGAGCGCCGTGTACCACATAAAATCGGTTCGAGGTCGGTAAGCACAACCAGAATTAATACATAAGGCGCACTGGATTATAAAGCGCACTGTCGATTTTTGAGAAAATTAAAGGATTTTAAGTGCGTCTTACAGTCCAAAAAATATGGTATTCTAGAGAGAAATGTGCTGGCAGGTCATGGGTCTTGCAACAGGATAATGACCCAAAACACACAGCTAAAAACACCCAAGAATGGCTAAGAGCCAAACATTGGACTATTCTAAAGTGGCCTTCTATGAGCCCTGATCTAAATCCTATTGAACATCTGTAGAAGGAGCTGAAACATGCCGTCTGGAGAAGGCACCCTTCAAACCTGAGACAACTGGAGCAGTTTGCTCATGAGGAGTGGGCCAAAATACCTGCTGAGAGGTGCAGAAGTCTCATTGACAGTTACAGAAATTGTTTGATTGCAGTGATTGCCTCAAAAGGTTGTGCAACAAAATATTAAGTTAAGGGTACCATCATTTTTGTCCAGGCCTGTTTCATGAGTTTGTTTTTTAAAATAATTCTGTTGAACCACAATTCAAAAGCATTGTCTGATTTTCATTGGTTAATTTTCATAGAATTTTTATTCATTACCACTTTTGTCAGATTCAAGTTATTTCTGTGACCATTGTGGGCTTTTCTTTCATTAACAGAGGGGTACCAACAATTTTGTCCACGTGTGTATTTTCCACCACAGAACTGGGGAAAACGTTGTACTGCCAGCCCATTCAAAATGTTGGTGCTTTGATTTTGAAGAACTAAAGTCCGTTGAAGCACCTTGCTAACTAAAGACACTAGCTTAAAGCAACACTATATAAGATCTTCACCTTGACATGTGTCCAAAATCCTTTTGATTGTATTGTATTTTGATCAACCTCTGACCAGGTGAATTTCTCTTCCACCAAAGCTGAGTGGGCCTGCATTGGCTGCATTGGCCTTTTTCATGTTCCTGGTAGGAACATGAAAAAGGCACATTTTATCGTCTGAGTCCCAGTAGCCAATCACAGGGTGCTTTGTTAGTTGGTGAATAAAACTGTGCCCTTTGATTGGCAAATGGGACTCAGGCCATAAAACATGCCAGTTGTCACTTCTGTGTTCCTAGTAGGAACATTAAAAGTTACGTTCAGAATATGGTGGAAGTGGAATGCACACAAAGGCTGATCTACAGTGGTGTGAAAAAGTTTTTTTCCCCCCACTTCCTGAGTTCTCATTTTTTTGTATGTTTGTCACACTTAAATGTTTCAGATCATCAAATAAATTTAAATATTAGACAAAGATAACACAAGTAAACACAAAACACAGTTTTTAAATGAAGGTGTTTATTATTAAGGGAAAAAAAATCCAAACCTACATAGCCCTGTGTGGAAAAGTGAATTGCTGTAAATCAGCCACACTGGAGGGTTTTCCAGCATAAACTGCCTTTTTAAGGTCATGCCACAGCATCTCAGTCAGATTTAGGTCAGGACTTTGACTACGCCACTCCAAAGTCTTCATTTTGTTTTTCTTAAGCCATTCAGAGGTGGACTTGCTGGTGTGTTTTGTCCTGCTGCAGAACCTAAGTATGCTTCAGCTTGAGGTCATGAACAGATGGCTGGACATTCTCCTTCAGGATTTTATGGTAGACAGCAGAATTCATGGTTCTATTTACTACAGCAAGTCTTCCAGATCTTGAAGCAGCAAAACAGCCCCAGACCATCACACTACCACCACCATATTTTACTGTTGGTATGATGTTCCTTTTCTGAAATGCTGTGTTACTTTTACGCTGGATGTAATGGGACACACACCTTCCAAAAAGTTCAACTTTTGTCTCATCAGTCCACAGAGTATTTTCCCCAAATCCTGGAGATCATCAGCCTTGATGTTCTTTTTGCTCAGCAGTGGTTTTCGTCTTGGAACTCTACCATGCAGACCATTTTTGCCCAGTCTCTTTCTTATGGTGGTGTCATGAACACTGACCTTAACTGAGGCAAGTGAGGCCTGCAGTTCTTTGGATGTTGTTGTGGAGTCTTTTGTGACCTCTTGGATGAGTCGTCGCTGTGCTCTTGGGGTAATTTTGGTTGGCTGGCCACTCCTGGGAAGGTTCACCTCTGTTTTATGTTTTTGCCATTTGTGGATAATGGCTCTCACTGTGGTTCGCTGGAGTCCCAAAGCTTTAGAAATGGCTTTATAACCTTTTCCAGACTGAAAGATCTCAATTACTTTGTTTCTCATTTTTTCTTGAATTTCTTTGGATTGCAGCATGATGTCTAGCTTTTGAGGATCTTTTGGTTTACTTCACTTTGTCAGGCAGGTCCTATTTAAGTGATTTCTTGATTGAGAACAGGTGTGGCAGTAATTAGGCTTGGGTGTGGCTTGAGAAATTGAACTCAGCTTTCCAAAAATGTGATAAACCACAGTTAATTTATGTTTTAATGCGGGGGGGGGATCATTTTTTTCACACAGGGCCACGTAGGTTTGGATTTTTTTCGCTTAATTATAAACACCTTCATTTAAAAAACTGCATTTTGTGTTTACTTGTGTTATCTTTGTATAATATTTAAATTTGTTTGATGATCTGAAACATTTAAGTGTGACAAACATGCAAAAAAATGAGAGATCGGGAGGGGGCAAACACTTTTTCACACCACTGTATCATCAAAATGATTTGGGGAAATTAATTTTAAAGGTATTGCTTAATCGGGCTACCGCCCACCCAGTTCACACAGCACCATGATTCTCAAGATCCCTCCTGCTGGTGAGCCTACTAGAGGGCTGACCCATGTGCCTCACTCAAGCTGAGCCCTGCCAGATCCTATGGGTGGAAATCTGATCACCAAGTGCCTGCCGTTGAGCAACTCCTCCCGGCCAGGCTTCGGGTCAGGACCCCAGTGACTGCATACTGGGCAGGGTAACAGGAGTGAGAGGTAAGGATAATTTTTATGGGTATTCGCTGGACTGCTCTTTGTCTGGCCCTTCACTCAGGACCAGTTTGCCTTGGGAGACCCTAAAAAGGGCAAGTTACCCCGACAACATAGCTCCTGGGATCATTAGGGCGCACAGACCCCTTCACCATGAAAAGGTGGCGATCCAAGGAGGATGGATGGATGGATGGATGGATGCCCTTTTTCTACAAACAAAACCTTTCACTGTCTTAAAGTTTGGTGTCAAAATCTTTTCACGTTTCCTCCTCCTTCACATGCCAGGTTCTGTGAATACTCCCAGCCACATCCCACAAGGCTAATAGTGGTTAGTGCTACATTAAACAGAATAAATTCTGTGATAAAAAGACTTTCCGGTTGAAGGACATACCCAGTTGTATGCACTGCGGCCCAGGATAATGACCGAAACAGCACTGGTCCTTAAAATCAGTTTAATGATAAAACCCATCTTAAAATGGGTCAAGATTTCAAGCAACTGTCCAAAAATGCTTTCTGGCCTGGAGGCTAACTTCAGAGAATCCTGATTAGCTCAACACTACGGACGTGTCAACGCCATGTATAGTTATGTATGTTACCAAAAATGTGCCATCTAGAATTGCTTTTTTTCATGGGGTGGGGCTTAAGTGAAGCTTTAAAGCAAAAAAAAAAAAAAAAGACATGAGACATTTGAGTGATTTCACTCTTGATATGTCTTGTAAGTAACACTTTGTTGGACTGAGTGGAACTCCGTTGCAGTGGTTTAGATCTTATTTGTCCCATAGATTTCAGTTTGTCCATATCAATGATGAATTTTCTTCCAACTCTAAGCTCAGTCACGGAGTTCCACAGGGGTCTGTGTTGGGCCCTACTCTTTTTAGTCTATATATGCTCCCGTTAGGTAATATCATCAGAAAGCACTGTATACATTTTCACTGTTACGCAGACGACACACAACTGTACCTGTCAATGAAGCCCGATGATTGTAATCAATTAGCCAAGTTAGATGCCTGTCTTAAGGACATCAAAGCTTGGATGACTTGTAATTTTTTACTATTAAACTTTGATAAGACTGAAGCCATTCTTGTTGGCCCAAAACATCTTAGAAATTCCTTCTCAAATTATGCCTTTAATTTAGATGCTGCCACGCTCATTCTGTACAGTTCTGTGAGGAACCTTGGAGTTATTTTTGATCAAGATTTGTCCTTTAATTCACATATTAAAACTGTTTCTAAGACTGCCTTCTATCATCTAAGCAATATTGCCAAGATCAGGAGCATCTTGTCTCTGAATGACGCTGAGAAACTGATTCACACCTTTGTCAGCTCTCGATTAGATTATTGTAATTCGTTATTATCTGGTTGTCCTAAAGTATCCTTAAAAAATCTTCAGTTGATTCAAAATGCTGCTGCTAGAGTTTTAACTGATTCTAGAAAAAGAGATCATATCTCCCCGGTTCTGTCCTCCCTTCATTGGCTTCCCATAGAATTTAGAATCAAGTTTAAAATCCTTCTTCTTACTTTCAAAGCTCTTAACAGTCAGGCCCCCCAATACATAAAAGATCTGATATTACCTTACCATCCTAATAGAGCATTACGCTCCCAAAATGCTGGCTTACTTGTGGTGCCCAGAATCTCCAAAAGTGCAGTGGGAGGCAGAGCCTTCTGCTACCAAGCCCCTTCTCTCTGGAATCAGTTACCACTCTGGGTCTGGGAGTCAGACTCGGTCTCTGTTTTTAAGAACAGGGTAAAATCCTTCCTTTTTAATATAGCTTACGCTTAAGGAGGGATTTTGTGTCTCTTAATCCCACTTTTGTTCTGTTATCTGTTCCATACTGCTGGTTGACCCCCAATAATGTACTTGGCATCTTACTGTTATGTTTTTTATGTCTGTCCTCTCCATCCTCCCTATCCCCTCACCCCCAGCCAGTCACAGCAGATGACTGCCCCTCCCTGAGCCTGGTTCTGCTAGAGGTTTCTTCCTGCCAAATGGGAGTTTTGCCTCTCCACTGTCGCCTAGTGCTTGCTCATAGGGGATCGTCTGATTGCTGGGTTTTTCTGAGACTGTGTGGTTTTTTTCTGCACTGTGGCGCCACGAGATGGCTTCCGTTGTAATGTGGCGCAGTATAAATAAAGCTGAATTGAATTGAATTGAATAAGTCATAAACATGTTACAGACAAGTTAACATGGAAAAAAAAGCTTGTTTTTCAGTAAAGTGTCACTTTAACACTTGGTGAGCTCCAACAAATGAGCACAAGCTTATAGTAATGTCGCTACAACTGTGCAAAAAAATACGAGCATCTGAC
The DNA here is from genome assembly GCA_020510985.1 of Pholidichthys leucotaenia. NCBI lineage: Eukaryota > Metazoa > Chordata > Actinopteri > Cichliformes > Pholidichthyidae > Pholidichthys > Pholidichthys leucotaenia. The sequence goes on along the minus strand of CM035845.1, from coordinate 34,113,098 downwards.
TGGAGGACGTGTGTGCTTGTGGGCAGCCTATTTCATCTAGCATCCAACATGGTGGCTCACCTATTGACTAACCAGATTTAAAATACAAAAAAACACCTAAAGTCATGTGTGTGTTTCTGTTACACTGTAATTTCCCAGTTTGGGATCAATAAAGTACATCTATCTATCTATCTATCCATCTATAGGCAGGAAAAGGGCGGCGTGTTTGCTGTATTTGTGTTTACTTTCGATTGACAGTTGCTGGTTTTGATGTTTACTTTCCCTCTATCCAAATCCCCACATTTTATTTGCATGAAGTGGCCTAGACTCTACTTTTAAACAAATGAGACGCTGACAGCTCAACTCCCCATCTGTGCAAATGTGACACACATTACAAACCCATGTGCTATAACTTTTTATTGCTTTTTAAAAGTTTTTTCTCACCTTTTTCTCTCAAAAAAAGTGACTTCTCTTACAAATCTGTGACTTCTAACTGTAAATGCACTACTTTTTTTATACAGTAAATATGCATTTTTTCCCTCAAATACATAACATTTTGTTTTCATGCATTTTAAATTTCTTCACTTAATTTTGAGGGTTTTTTCTTGTGTATTTTTAAGTGTATCCATGTAAATCTGTGGCTTTTTATATAATCAAGAACCTAATTTTCACTGTAAATTTGTGAAATTTTTCTGCAAAAAAAAATGGCATTTTTAATTTACCTTTATTAAACCTGGACAATAAGAAAAAAGCTGAACTTCTCAATATCAAATGTGAAACCTGATCATTGAATACTTGGGTGCAGCCCTACTGTGATGGAGTAGAACCGTTGCCCTAGGCTTTGGCAAACCTCAGGGGCAGGCGAAAGTACAATTTTAGTGTCAAAAACAGTTTACTGCTCTCAGTGAATGGAGTGCTAATGGGCCCATTTCACCACTCTCCCAAACAATCCCAGCTCGAATAACTGAGGGTGGCATACGGGAAAGAGCAAAAGAAAGAAACCAGGGGCCTGACTGATCAAAGCAGGAGCATATAGAAGAAGGGATAAACATAGTGGGAGCAATAAAAGAGCGAGAAAAGAAAATAATGGAGTGGGCACAAAAAGGGCAAAGAGAGGGAGGTGCAGTCTGGCATCATAATCTCTCCATCACCACCTGCTCCCAAACTCAACCAAGCCCGCAGCAAACTTGTGAGAGCCAGTTCAGCCGAGACGCCGACAGGCGGAGTAATGTGTTCCGTGGTCCCGCTCAGCTTGACGTCACTCCCACGGAGAAACCACCGACAATCTGTTGGCTATGAGTCGCTAACCGCCAACGGCCACATGCCATCACAGACCGCATAAGCCAACTGACATGACTTCCAAACAGAATAATGACATTAAAAGAGTGAACATGACTGAAGAACAAAATTCTTGGTTAACAAACACGCAGAGCAGCACGCTCTGAGTAAACCCCGCCGGCTGAATAATCAGAGGCGTCTAGACGGAGAACATCACAAAGACTAAAGGTCACCGTGCGACGGAAACGGCAGCCGCTGGCTTATCACAACATCAGCAAATATCCCCTTTAAACAAAAACAGATGCATAGATCACAGCCAGAACAGAAGAAAGAAGTCACTTTGTCAAACTTTTGGCCAATTTTCCTTCATCTCAACGGAAAGTGAATTGAACTGAACTGAAACGCATAACATATCACACCCTTACCTGGCCGTTATCCCAGCTTTTTGTCTTCAAGGAAGGCTCACGGGAGGAGGGGGCAAAGCACCGGCTTCTGCAGAAACAGGACAAGAAAGACAGGAGAGGGAGAAGGATGAGAAACGGGAGCGAACAGGAGTCATAGGAACAGCAGAGATGCTTTTGTTTTGTCTGCACCGCTGCAGCTTATGCGCTCCCTTTTACACCGAGTTGACCGGCACGCTGCCTCACGCCTCCGTCACCAGCAAAAACACACACACACACACACACACACACACACACACACACACACACACACGGAGGCAGGGCTGCAGCCGAGCCGGCGTCTGAGCTGCACCGAGGATGGGTGGGGATGGGGGTGGGGATGGCAGGGACGCGTGTGTGTATGTATATTTCCCTGTCAGCGTGTGTATGTCAGCCACATTAATTCATGTTTGAAAGGAATTCAAAGCTCATACCCCCCCCCCCCCCCGGGGAATTGAGTCCAAACATAAAAGACTATCTTCATCCAGGAAATTTCCAGAAGTGCGTTTAATTCGCCTCTCTGTTTATCTCATGGGCTCACATAATGAATGCATGAAACCTTTAAAAGACCGCTGTGTGACCGTCTACTGTATGTGTGTGTGTGTGTGTGTTAGTAGAGGAGGGGTGCCCTGCTGCTGAATAATCGCTCTGTCCTGGTGCTCATTTGCAGGCATGGCCAAGTGCAGCAGCAGTACAGAAACAAAGACGGGGGGGGGGGGTGCAGAGGGGTGTAAAGGATCGGAGAGAGTGACTGCAGAGGCAAAATGAGCAGAACACAAGAAGGATCACCCAGTGCTGACTGCTGAAAACCTAATTCTCTCCTCATTACTCAAACCTCAAGTCATATGAAATGGGATATAATAGAGTGCAGAGCCAGACAGTGGTCCCAGTCTAGCTGTCATCCACCTGCAACAGTAGAAAAGGAGTGGCTGCAGAGAGGTCACTCACTAATTGTTCTTACAGCAAAAAAAAAAGAAGCCTACACATGACAACTGTGCTTAGGGACAAACACGAGGAAGATTTAAAGTGACACACCCCTGAAAAGTTTTCTGTTCTTGTTACCATGTCTGTAACCTGTTTCTTATGACTTAAAGCAGGGGTGTCAAACTTACGGCCTGCCAGAGAGTCCAAACCGGCCCGCGGGATGAATTTGCAAAGTGTGAAAATTAAATAATAGCACTTTTTCAATAAAGTAACTGCTGTTCCCAATTTGCCCATTTGGGGTGGCACAAGAGTAGCAGACACAAAAGCGATCCCTGATTTCCACTGACCACTCTAGTCCTTTCTCTACAGATCACTAAAATATGCAAAAAGTCTTTTTCATGGATTCCGGATCCATCACACACTGAAATGTCACGGTATTTACTGTATTTAATAACTGTTCTTATCATATGTATTGACTGATATGTATATCAATATGCTAATGTGCCATGCATTCTCTCTGTCTGTATAACATGTATAAAAGAGCTTGCTATACATGCCTCAGTAGCGAAACACGATACAGCACACACAGCACAGCACTGTAGCGCACGGCGCTACAAGTGCGTCTCATTTTGGTGGAGGAAATAAAACTATGCAACCTTCCAGCTCGTACCTCGCTTGATTATTCCTCCACAATATGACATTTCATCCTGTAGCAACTTTTGTTTTGCCTTATAAAAGTGTGCTGAAATTAACAAAATCCGTGTATAATGATGTAAAAGTCAATAAAGCTTTTCTTTCCCATGAATTCTAGTGTTTGTGCATTATTTACCTCCTATTATTATATATTGTAAGTAGAATCCATAAAATGCTTCATCTGCAAAAAATTCATAAAGACTCCCAATTTGGATTCAAACATTTTATCTGCCAAAAAATGACTTGATTTGGCTCAAGGTTGAATTGTGAAGATTATAATAAAACATGTTCTGTCCAACTTGTGAACAGTCTCAAAGGGCTTATAAATATGTTATCTCACCTGCCAAAAATTATGGGTCTTAATCTGGATTGAAACTCCAGAAATCCAATCATAACCGGTTTAATTGACCATGTTTACATGTACACAAATAAACCGGTTATGATTGGATTTCTGGAGTAATCTGATTATTCAAGTGGCCATGTAAACAGAATAATCCGATAAAGGCCATGCAACCGGGGTCATTAACTCAAGTGGTTTACCCTCCAATAATCTGTTTATTCAGTGCATGTGAACACGAGAAAACTGATTATTGGCATTATCAGTTTATTCCCAGTAATAGGTTAATTGTGACCATGTAACCGGAGTCATTGTTCAAAATACAAACAAGTTCCAGGACTAAACAGTAGATGGCAGCAACACTATATCTGGTTCCTTAAATGGTATTTGTTTTTATCCTGATTAAGATATTGTTGGTCAGCAGCTTCAGTTCAAAACAGAGCAGAAAAGAAAAAAAAAATTCAGGTTGTTCATACTTTGATGAAGATTCATCATTCAGGTTGTTCATGTTTTGTAAAAGATCAATGGTTCAATAAATGTAAACACTTCATAATGTACTTGTAGGTCTTTGTACTAAAACAAACAATGAAATTTGGAGTTGCAACTAGGTTGTTTTGCTATTATTTTACTGGTCGGCCCGCTTGACATTAAATCCGGCAGTAAAATGAGTTTGACACCCCTGACTTAAAGACATATCAAGAATTAAATCACTCTTTTGTGCCATGCCTGTGTTTTTATTGCTGTGAAGTTAAGTCTAGCTACCCCCCTCCGCCCTCCAAAAAGGCAAGTTTAGACAGACTGTTTTTGTGATATCACAATAACAGGGAACCAATCAAGACTAAGCACTGGTTATGGCCTCAGAGGAAGAGGGCGGAACTAAAGAGTTAGTATAGCCTACAGTGCCAGTTAGCACTTTTGGACAGCTGCTTTGAAAACTTGACATAAATAAGATGGGTTTTACCATCAAACTGCTTTTAAGAACTGATGCAATTTCAACCATTATCCTGGGCCACAGTGCAAACAAGTGGGCATGCTCTTCAACTGGTAAATCTGTATTTTATCACGGGATTTATTCTGTTTGTGTAATGTAGCGCTAGCCACCATTAGCCTTTAATGTGTCCGATGCAGTAGCCTACTAACAGTATGATTCTGCGTACGGTAAATGTCAAAGCCTTCTGTCAAATAGTTAATGCTCTAGAGAGAAAATGATCCACAAATAATCCAGATAAGCCTGGATATAGTCAGATGCTACATGTGTTGATTTATTTGTTCAGACTTTTTTGGAGAGATGCCGCTGCATGTTAAAGACAGGAGGAGAAAAGCGATGTGACCAGTCATGGTTGTCTAACAATTTTGCCCTGGTGCAGCGCAGCAAAGTAAAATACTTTGAGTGTGGCTGAGATCACGCAGAGATGATTGTGCACGGAATGAATGTGTAGTGTTGTTTGGTAACTGCTGCGAGGAGCTCTGGCTTCGGCAGCTCCGGCTGCCTCTCCGCTGTGTTCCGTGCTGCCCCGGTGCATGTTTGGTTACCTGTGATATACAATCAATCTGGTCATTCCTCTGAACAGTCATGGTGGTATTAACTTTTACAGTTTTGGATATTATAAGCGCACAAGCACCAGTGGGGACTTGCAGTCTGCTTTTGGGCAGCTGTACGTAGCTTGTGTCCCAGCAGAGGACAGCAGTGGCAGCTGGTGTGTGTGCTCCGTGCAGCTTTGCAAGTGCCGAGTGGTTGTTTGGCCCCTACACAGTCACGGCAGCATTGTAATGTAATTTTTTAAACATTAAACCTTCAATATTATAGTTTTCCAGTCAAATTTGCCAGCTTGCAGACTTCTGTGTGCTGTGGTCCTGGAGGAGATGCGGCACGTCAGCATCCTTGTGTGCGGGATGTGAGTGGGCCTCATTAGAATATTCATAGATCCTGGCATTTAAAGCGGGAGGATACGGGAAAATATTCTGTAAGACAATGAAGGGTTTTTGTAGAAAAAAGGCCATAAATTACCATGTTAGACAATGTCGTTTTGTTTTGAAGGGGATTTATATCCACCGCAGTGCATCTTTAACTGCAATAAATTAACAGGGCCAGCAGATCCCTACAGCAGTGTTTTTCAACCAGGGTGCCCTGGTATGTTAAGGTTTTTGTGGGAAATTATCCGATTTCACTTGTTAATTGGTCCAAAAACTTCAAATAATTTGTCATTGTTGTGCATGGGTGCGTATAGAGCTCATGCACAACAACGGCAAATTATTTGCAACTTCTAATCACCCGTCATTTTAATTATAATGTGATAATACACTAAATATTGTTTTTATTCCATCCACATTTTCATTTTAATCACAGTCTTAGCAAGTACATTTAGCATTAATATATTTGTTTTTTAGGAGAATGAATGAGTAAACAGGGAGTGAGTGTGTGTGCGTTTCACTTTTAACCACAGACTGTATATTCAGGGGCAAAGACACTCTCCACTGAACCTCGGCTCTGACAGGCTGCATGGCCAGTGTGTGGACCAGTGCACGGAGGAGGCGTGATGGGATGCCATCAGTCTGAAGAATTTAAACTACAAACCTCTCTTCTGTGACAAAGTATTCTGTCCACATACTAATCTCTATTATGTGTGTCATCATATCAGATCAGATATCTCATGTTCGTTTGTGCGTGTGTCCTGTCTCAGTTAATGAATAACACATACTCAGTTGTTGTTTTTCTATTAAATGTATTAATCTGAGGACAATTAAATACAAACTATCCACCTATACCCTGTAATATAGACTATTCCAAATCATTTGACGAAACAACTGAGTTTTTCACTGCACACAGAAAATAAAACGGTGCATCGGTTTATGAAAATATCCAGCAGATTGTCCTCTTTTCCTGAAGTTTCAAACCCATTAATGTCTGTGTGTTGCATCCATGCACACTGTGTTAAACCACTGTGCTCAATTGTTCAACCCAGTTGTTCATCTCCTCTTTAAAATAACTGAGCATCAACTGTGATTAATGCATGGCTTAATGAAATGCAGCATTACTATCACGTGCACTTTTGCTCACACACATGCCCTTTGGCCAGCACAAAACCCATCTTAAACAAGCCATCATGATCAGAGTTCACCCTTGATTATGCACCTCTGTGCATTAAAGGGATGAGCAGGAGCGCTCTGGATTGGATTATCCAAAACACACCTCTGAGTAGACCAGGCTCTTTTCACTTTTTGTCTGGCGCAGAGACCGTTTTCATGCCGGTGTGATAACAAAATGGACTTGGACACACCCATAAATGTGCTTTACGCCTCAGACAATAGACTGTAGACTAGACTGCTGAAATAGGGCCCTCAACTTTTTTCCTCACCAAATGCAGCACACCAAAACTGGAAATATTTGTAGCTAACATCAAAAGTCAAAACTGATCCTAATTCAGCTTTGTATGTAAATCTAAATGGTAAACTGTATATGTTGAGATATTATCAAACTATTAAGATAATGAAATAAAAACTTCTGAAACATATGAAAAGATGTTGGAAGCAGTGTGATTAAAACCTGTTTTATCTTCCCCCAAGAAAGTTAAAAGAATTAGTATTTTTCACAAACATAAAAATTCTGCAGTTGTTTGTTTATGTGCAATCTGGAGTTGTCATCGAAGAAACAAATACATTAAGCCATTATACCAATATGTATAACAAATCTACCTACGGGTACAAATAAAGTAACCTGAACCTATGACCACAATGATGTCAAGAGACACTCCCTGATATGACTGCCAAGCCTCAGAGATGAGTGTGGTCAATGTTAGACTGAATCGTAAAGGAAGCAGTCATTAGGCTTCCAAAACCACTTCAAAAATTATTGGAAGAGACTGCTTCCATAGCCTCTCCTCATCCCATATATAGAAAAAAATATGCATCATTCACTGGAGTGGTGGCCTAAAAGTAGAGCATCCACCCCACAACCGGGAGGTCGGCGTTCAAGTACCGACCAGGTCATGCCACAGACAATATAAAAGTGGAACTTCCTGCCGTCCAGCTTGGTGCTCAGCAAAAATAGAACAGAGGAGGGAAATGTGGGCAGCAGTGGCTCAAGAGGTAGAGCGAGTCGTCTAATAACCGGAGGGTTGGTGGTTCGAATCCCTCTCTCCCCAGACATCCTGCCATTGAGTCCCTGGGCAAAACACTTTACCCACCTTGCCTCCAGTGTCCATGACACTGGGAATAAATGTGTATAAATGTTCAGTAGTGGTCAGAGAGGCCGTTGGCACGGATTGGCAGCCACGTTTCTGTCAGTCTGCCCCAGCTGCCCTGGCAGAGAGCTTCCAAAGCATCAGAGGGATCTCATTGTTCAAAGGTATCAGCCAGGAGAAGGGTACAAAAGAATTTCCAAGGCATTTAAATATACCATGGAACACAGTGAAGACAGTCATCATCAAGTGGAGAAAATATGGCACAACAGTGACATTATCAAGAACTGGACGTAACTCCAAAATTGATGAAGACGAGAAGAAAACTGGTTAGGGAGGCTGCCAAGAGGCCGACAGCAACACTGAAGTTGGTGAAAGAGTTTCTGGCAAGTACTGGCTGTTTAGTACATGTGACAACAATCTCCCGTCTTCTTCATATTTCTGGGCTATGGGGTAGGGTGGCAAGATGAAAGCCTTATCTTATGAAGAAAAACATCCAAGCCTGGCTACATTTTGCAAAAACACATTTGAAATCTCCCAAACTCATGTGGGAAAATATGTCATGGTCCAGTGAAACCAAGGTTGAACTTTTTGGCCATAATTCCAAAAGTTATATTTGGCACAAACACACTGCTCATCACCAAAAGAACACCATACCTACAGTGAAGCATGGTGGTGACAGCATCACACTTTGGGGCTGTTTTTCTTCAGCTGGAACTGGGGCCTTAGTCAAGGTGGAGTGAATTACGATCAGTTCCAAATACCAGTCAGTGTTGACACAAAACCTTCAGGCTTCTGCTAGAAAGCTGAAGATGAAGAGGAGCTTCAGCACAACAATGACCCAAAGAACACATCCAAATCAACAAAAGAATGGCTTCACCAGAAGAAGATTAAGCTTTTGGAATGGTCTAGCCAGAGTCCAGACCTGAATCCGATTGAACACCTGTGGGGTGATCTGAAGAGGGCTGTGCACAGGAGGTGCCTTCAAATTCTGACAGATTTGGAGCGTTTTTGCAAAGAAGAGTGGGCAAATATTGCCACATCAAGATGTGCCACACTGACAGACTCCTACCCAAAAAGACTGAGTGCTGTAATAAAAGCCAAAGGTGCTGCAACAAAGTATTAGTTTAAGGGTGTGCATATTTATGCAACCAGGTTATTGTAAGTTTTTTATTTTTCCCCTTAAAAGATTTCAGTTTGTTTTTCAATTGGGTTGTACAGTTTATAGGTCACATTAATGGTGGAAAAAGTTTTAAAATGATTTATCTTGGGCTAATTTTTTACATCACAAAACCTGGCATTTGAACAGGGGTGTGTAGACTTTTTATATCCACTGTAAGTCTGATGCATTATTATTATTATTATTAATTATCATTAATTTATTTATATAGTATTGGCATTACATTGGCCACCTTGCTCTTTCAATAATTAATAATGAAAAAAGATATCTGATGGACACTTCCTGACAGAAGCATTGGCATGAGGCTATAATCAACATGTCATTGCTGAAGACAAGCTGAATGAAAGCAAATAAGACACTTAAAATGAGACCAGAAAATTATTCTTAGTTCATATCCAATTACTGTATCTAAACTCTGAGTCTTTGGAAAGAGGACGTGAGGTAAGAGATACAGTGAAAACTCAAACTGCTGGGTGGTATTTTGAGTGTGGCAGAGGGAATCATAACTCACACAACCCTGTCAACGCCTGCCACCTATAAAGAGGTCGTGCCAGCACTGATTAGAGACTGAGGTTTGGGTCAGAGCTGCTACCATAGGTTGTAACAACTAATCCTTCAGCAAGCAGATGCTAGCTGCGCTAACGCTAATCTGCTGCGACTGGACTGTCAACAGACGCAACAGCAGACTGAAGACTCTGCTGCCAGTTTACACATCACTTTGTGTTGGAGCAAGACATTGGAGAGTTAATCTTTAGCCACAACCTTATGTGCAGAGTGTTACAGTGTCCATTTGATTCTTTAATCCATGCATGATCAAAATAAGTCCCCAGGACCACACCTGCCTTTAGTGTTCTAAAGAGCAACAAGCAAAAAAGCCTCTCCAAAAATCAACCACGGATTCCACTATGCTGAGAACTCTCAGGGAAAATCTTCCAGTGCACAGTTTCATTAGTGACCTGCAGAGTGGTGGAGAGGGTCTCAGACATATTTTAAAGTGACACTCTGCCAAAAAATGTTTTTCTCTTGTTAACATGTCTGTAACATGTTTTTATGACTTACAAGATATATCAAAAGCAAAATCATTCAAATGTGTCATGTCTGTTTTTTTATGTGAAATTTCAGTTAAGCTCCTGCCCTTGGAAAAAGGCGAGTTTAGATGGAGTGTTTTTTGGTGATGTCACTATAACAGGTCCGTAGTGTTGAGCCTATCAGGATGTAAGAACTCTCTCTGGCCAGACTGAAGTTAGCCTCCAGGGCCAGTTAGCAGTTTTGGACAGCTGCGTTGAAAACTTGGCCCAAATTAAGCTGGGTTTTACCATTAAACTGTTTTTAAGGATTGATGCAGTTTCAGTCATCATCCTGGGCCACCTGCATACAATTAGTCCTTCAACCGGTAAGTCTTTTTATCACGGGATTTATTCTGTTTAAGGTAGCGCTAGCCACCATTAGCCTTTTGGGATGTGGGTGGGTCTATTCACAGATCCTGGCATTTGAAGGAGGAGGAAAAGATTTTGACATGAAACTGTAAGTCAATTAAAGGTTCTGTTGTAGAAAAAAGGACATAAGATACCATTTTAGACAACATACATTTGTGTTTATAGTGGATTTTTATCTACTGGAGTGCATCTTTAAACTCTCACTAATTAGCACCTGAGGCAACTCACAACGGGAGTGGCGAAGCCCTATTGTAATCGCTCAGATTATAACTTATTTTTTTTTGCTTTTATATTTTTACTGTACCCACTGAGTGCTTTGATTCAGCAATTCTGTGCCGTGATTATGTGGCGCCGTTACTTGCTTAAAGATCAGGATGAGAAATTCCAATGTAGGATATTGCAGTACTCAACATTATCTAAATCATGGCCCAAGTTTTGGGATAATATCGTGTCATGGGGCCTTTGGTAATTCCCACCCCTATTAGCATGATTTTTACCTCTGCCAAGGAGGTAAAGTTGTCGGGGCGGTTTCTTTGTTTGTCTGTTAGGTTCAGGTTCAGGTTCAGGTTACTTTATTTGTACCCGTAGGTAGATTTGTTTTGCAGTCTGGTGACATCCATATTTACAAGCCACTAATTACATTCAACATAGACACAAACACTGGCACACATGAAGCTGACTATAAACATGATAAAAATACTCAAGGCTCCGTCAATCAGGGTATAAAAAGACAAAGAGATGAGGGAGAAACCAGAGGTAAGAGAGAAGGGTCATATTAACCTAAATTATGTACAATATATTTTTACAGCTTGTTCAACTCTTTGACAGCAGCAGGGACAAAGCTGTTTTTGTAGCGCTGGGTTCTACTTTTTGGGACAGCAAACCTCCGTCTTGAGGGAAGAAGCTGAAAGTGGCAGTGCAAAGGGTGGGAGTCATCATTTAAAATAGAGGTAGCCATCCTCTGTATTTGTCTGGTGTACAGGGATGTCAGGCTCAGCTGTGAGTCACCAAGCAAACGACTGGACCATCTAACTACCTGATCCAAGGATTTCCTCTGTTTCAGTTTTATCTGACCAAACCATGACACTAAAGAAAAGGATAAAACAGATTCAATAAAAGCCTGATAAAACATTGTCATTATGGTTCGGTCAATTTGGAAGCGTGCAAGTTTCCTCAAACAATGCAAATGTTGCTGACCCTTTTTGCACACCCTTTCACAGTTCACTTCAAAGTTTAAATTACTATCAATAATTGTCCCAAGATATTTGTACGATTGTACACATTCGGTGGTCTGGCCTTTTAGTATGGTGACTTTGTGCCTGGGAGTTTTCCTCCTAAAGTCAATAATCATATCTTTAGTTTTTGTTGTTAGCAGGATTACCTTAAAAATTACTGGAGGGATTTTGATGAAATTTTCACCAGAGGTGGTTCTCGGACCATCAGATTTTGAAGGTGATCCGCGAGTGTTTACCCCACCAAGGCCCTATATCGTAATATTATAGAAAATGAGAAAGTGATCCATAATCTGCATCCTGACCCAGATCACCTCCAAAATTTTGAGAATTCATGAGGAAGAAAATCTTAAATATTTGAGAAAAGCTGGAAATTTGAGAAAATAAATGGCAAATTTGAAGAAATGGCAATTTTTAAGTCACAAACTTCTGATACATTTTTCAGACATTGATGCTACTGCTGTCCATAAAGGAAGAACATAACAGAGAATATTCATAGCCCCAAAACTGGCCCTGGTATTTCTGTTTTATGGCCCTCTGGGGCGTTAATCAAATTGGTGCATCACGTGGTGTTAACATAAAGTCTCAAGTCTGACCCAAAACGTAAAGGTAGGTCAATCCCATTGCTGTAGCTGTAGAACGGGATGATCTGTGAAGCCGGCTGCTGATTTCACCCCCACCAGTGAGATCAGGAGACAACCATGATCTGGATTAGCCAAACGGATCACCACAGCCTCTGTGTAACAAGCCTGGACCCCTACATGCAGATTTAGGCTGGAGATTTAATTGTTGTTTTAAAAATAATAACAACGATAATCTAAATATGTAGCCGCTCTGTCAGATGAGTTGACACAGAGATACTGCAACCTGTAAAACCCAGAAATATAACAAAGCACTCCAGTGATAAAGCCATGAGCAATTTCTATGCTTTCAGTCCCCTAAAATTGCAGAATACCATTTACGAATGAACAATCAATCTGTAATTAAAGCTTAAAACAGACCTTAATATAACGAGGAAGTTTTAAATCTGGTTTGAAGATCCTTCATCCTTAAAAACACCTGGTGTTTCTGTCGCTGACTACACATTAAATAAACGGGATTAGGCTTTGAGGAAGGCTGCGCTCTACAGCAAACCACCACTGTGCGAACAAATTAACTATCATCTGCTGCTCCTGGATAACAACCAGCTGCTGACTAACACTGGAGATCATTTTTATCTGAACAAAACCAAAAAGTTGTCAACTCACCCCTGGAAGGCATGACTCAGCCTTTTTTCCCCCCTCCTTCATAAATGCAGCATTAGCACAGTCTTTTATTTCACTGAGCGGGCACATTTACTGCAGATGTTGTGAAGACACTTCTGCGCCATCACACCATCGGTACACCTGTGACTGCAGCTTCATTTTCCATCATAAATCTTTAACTGCCCCGTTTTGCAAGGCAGAGGAGAACTGTTGATGTGAGTGCAGATATTGATTAAAGGTCAGAGCAAAGGTTAAAAAAAATGCGTGCAAAATGTGTGCAAAGAATACAGAAAACAAATTCATGGACAAAAAATATTTCATTCACAACATCAAAAAGGTCTTACATTTACTAATCATTTAATTTGGAAATTTATAATGGCCACTATTCTTTGGCATTTGCTGGTTTACAAGATACAGTATCTCACAAAAGTGAGTACACCTGTCACATTTTTGAAAATATTTTATTATATCTTTTCATAGGACAATACTGAAGATACAACACTTCGATACAATGTAAAGTAGTCAGTGTACAGCTTGTATAACAGTGTAAATTTGCTGTCCCCTCAAAATAACAACACACAGCCATTAATGTCTAAACTGCTGGCAACAAAAGTGAGTACACCCTTAATGAAAATGTCCAAATTAAGCCCAGTTAACTATTTTCCCTTCCCGGTGTCATGTGACTCGTTAGTGTTACAAGGTCTTAGGTGTGAATGGAGAGCAGGTGTCTTAAATTTGGTGTTAATGCTCTCACACTCTCTCATACTGGTCACTGGAAGTTCAACATGGCACCTCATGGCAAATTTATCTCTGAGGATCTGAAAAAAAGAATTGTTACTCTACATAAAGATGCCCTAGGCTATAAGAAGATTGCCAACACCTTGAAACTGAGCTGCAGCACGGTGGCCAAGACCATACAGTGGTTTAACAGGACAGGTTCCACTCAGAACAGCCCTCACCATGGTCGATCAAAGAAGTTGAGTGCACATGTTCAACGTCATATCCAGACGTTGTCTTTTGAAAATAGACTTATGAGTGCTGCCAGCATTGCTGCAGATGTTGAAGGGGTGGGAGGTCAGCCTGTCAGTGCTCAGACCATACACCACACACTGCTTCAAATTGGTCTGCAAGGCTGTCGTTCCAGAAGGAAGCCCCTTTTAAAGATGATGCACAAGAAAGCCCGCAAACAGTTTGCTGAAGACAAGCAGACAAAGGACATGGATTACTGGAACCATGTCCTGTGGCCTGATGAGACCAAGATAAACTTAATTGATTCAGATGGTGTCAAGCATGTGTGGCGGCAACCAGGTGAGGAGTACAAAGACAAGTGTGTCTTGCCTACAATCAAGCATGGTGGGGGAAGTGCCATGGTTTGGGGCTGCATGAGTGCTGCCGGCACTGGGGAACTACAGTTCACTGAGGGAACCATGAATGCCAACATGTACTGTGACATACTGAAGCAGAGCATGATCGGAAACTGGGCCGCAGGGCAGTATTCCAACATGATAACCACCCCAAACACACCTCCAAGACAACCACTGCCTTGCTAAAGAAACTGAGGGTAAAGGTGATGGACTGGCCAAGCATGTCTCCAGACCTAAACCCTATTGAGCATCTGTGGGGCATCCTCAAACGGAAGGTGGAGGAGCACAAGGTCTCTAACACCATGATGTCGTCATGGAGGAGTAGAAGAGGATTCCAGTGGCAACCTGTGAAGCTCTAGTGAACTCCATGTCCAAGAGAGTTAAGGCAGTGCTGGAAAATAATGGTGGCCACACAAAATATTGACACTTGTGCACTCACTTTTGTTGCCAGCGGTTTAGACATTAATGGCTGTGCGTTGAGTTATTTTGAGGGGACAGCAAATTTACACTGTTATACAAGCTCTACACTGACTACTTTACATTGTATCAAAGTGCCATGTCTTCAGTGTTGTCCCATGAAAAGATATAATAAAATATTTACAAAAATGTGAGGGGGTGTACTCACTTTTGTGAGATACTGTAAATACAATATTTTAAAGAGGCAGTATAACGTTTTTCTCAAATCCTAAACTTATGGTTTCTGTTCTAATCACATTTATGTTACCTTCTTCTTGTGACCTGCCAATGAAAGCAGATATCCATCCATCCATCCATCTTCTACCGCTTAATCCTTTCGGGTCGCGGGGGGGCTGGAGCCTATCCCAGCATCTTTGGGCGAGAGGCAGGGTACACCCTGGACAGATCGCCAGTCCATCACAGGGCTGAAAGCAGATATCTTACACAAAAAGACCTGAAAAACTGCCCACTTGGTCTATGCAATCACACCACCAAATGGATGGAAATTCCTATATTGCCTACAATCCAAATGCAAAAGATCATAGAGACAACAAACACAATACAACTGTTTTATCGAGCTGGGTCAATAGCATTTATGCAGCAACAACAAAGTAATTATGTACAAAACTGTTAGGCTGCCCTTTTGACCATCAGAGATCAAAAACTGTGCAGAAATTGACCATGTTTCCATGTACACAAATAAACTGGATATGATTGGATTTCTGAAGTTATCTGATTATTCAAGTAGCCATGTAAACATAATAATTTATTCAGCACATGTAAACACAACAAAACTGATTATTGCCATTATTGGTTTATTCCCAGTAATCGGCTTATTGTGACCATGTATCCACAATCAATGTCAATACCAAAGTGTTGAAAAGTATCTAAACAAATGGTACTGCTCTTGGTATTTACTGGAATATTTGATCACTAATAGTGACAACCCAGGCTGTGTCCACCAATTATAACCCAGCCACTGGGCAAAGCACAAAACTAGTGTACTCCTTGTAGGCTATGCATCGGGCATATGTTGAATCACACCTGCAGTTACTAAATTCATTGATACCGTATTCCCTCTCATGCAATATTGCTTTATACAACAGTTCCGCAAGCACAATTTATTAAAGGACAGCAATACTGGACAAAATATTATGATTTGTTTGTTTAACCAGTTATTTTGCTCCGCCAAGGAAAAATAGTCCGTTCTAAATGTACCCAGTAACTGCTGCTAAGCACCTCAATCAGCATAACACATAAAATAATATGCCTATTATTATTTCACACACATGTAAACAAATTAAATATTGTCAAGCGCAAAAGTCAGTGATTATAATACATACTGATCACCTGTTGAGTTGGGTTTCACTCATTTTTTCTTGCCATTTTCAGATGAAATAAAGAATCCATCACCACAAAGGTATTGTGGTTTGTTAATTGAGACAATAAAACTGAATAATAATAATAATAATAATAATAATAATAATAATAATAATAATAATAGTGGTGTTGGACAAATAAAATTTGTAATTGTGATTAATCTTTTGGAACGTTGAGTTGATTGCGATTAACAACATTAATCGCGTATTCTTCCATTCAGATACAGCGTACCTTAAGTTGGTAATTTTTCAAGTTTCTCATACTGTTATAAACATGGGAGTGGACAAATATGCTCGCTTTCTTCACTTGTGGGTTTATTGAAGTTAACCTATCCAAAATGACAAAACTATCCAGAATATTCTCCAGAAAATCCTCAAAAGTACTACCACGTGCAAAAAACACCAGAATGCCAGGGCTCAGTAACATCACTGCAACATAGCCACACTCCCATAGCAAACATCCACCAGCTGAACACAAATCAATGGACCTCGTGGGTCACAACAGACATAATTTCCCTTTTAATAGAAAAATTGTAAACATAAACAACTATCTCGCCCATGACATCACCAACCACGCAGCAAGAACAGGGCATGGGAGTGAGTGGACATTACAAACACAGCTTGAGAATTTTACACTGCTACTCATCTACCGACAGTTGGACCCAAAGCTATGAAGACGGAAACTAGTGGAGTGTCTGTCCTCAGCTGCTGGCAGCTGCTACATCCATAGCACGTAACTGTTTACTGCTAGCCGGCTAGCTGGCTTCCAAAGAACAACCAACATCCAGGCGAAGTTTTGGAGGAGGCTGTGGCAATTATCCAGGTGAGAGCTCCGACGGATAATGTTGTACACTTAAACATAACAGTGTTTTGGGGATTTCCGTGGCAGTAATCCAGCTTGTTTGACTTCGCAATGTCTGCATGGCGTGCACAGTGTCTGTCACTACCCAGGAGATAAGGCCAAAAAAAGATCAATGATTTTTAAAAGTGCTGTTTCAGTGCTATGGAGGGGCTGGAAACCAGACTGGAATTGTTCATACAGATCGTTATCTGTGAGATGAGAGAGTGGATTTGGGTTGCAACTATTTTTTCAAGAATTTTGGAGAGGAAAGGTAAGTTGGAAATGGAATGGAAGTTTTTGAAATTATTTGGATGGGCACCAAGTTTTTTTCAAAATTGGGGTAATGACAGCAGTTTTGAAGGAGGTAGGAACAATTCCAGTAGAAAGAGAGGACTGGATGATAGCAGTGATGAGGGGGAGAAGAGAGGAGAGGCAGGTTTTAACCAGAACTGTAGGAAAGGGATCTAGCTGACAGGTAGATGGTGTCACCATGGGTTGAGATGCCGTCTCGGCACTCAGCCCATGTTTTCCCTCATCCCTGCTTCCCATTGAGCAGCGTCTCAGCTGGCCCCCAGCTGGCAGCATTATGGACAGCTGGGGCCAATTAGTCTTCATCAGCTGGGGCGCTGCCAATGAGGATAAATAGGAGCAGCCTCGATGACTTGGGGCTGCGACATAAACACATTGCTAAGCTGAAGCCCCTTCGTCTGGTGTCAGCTTATACTCCTCTTGCAGCATTCCTGTGTTTGTATCCCGCTGTGAGTATGTACGTCTTGTTACCCCCACGTCCGGTACGAGCTGCTTACCTCTGCGCTGTGCAACCTGTGAGTGTACGTCTGCATGAGTATCTGTGCTCTCCTCATCCCTTCCCCTTTACCCTGAATAAAATATCACGACTCACTGGCTTGCCCCTGGCTCTGATTGCCCGGCTCCCTAGAGCCGGATATGACAGTATGTCGCAGCCAGAAGAGTTGCCGGCGGCCGTGGGTCGCTGTGGAAACGTACCTTTCTGTCGGGGTGTCAGCGCTGCTAGCATGCCGTTTCCCAGGAGTCACTTCCGGCGCCAGGGCGACGAGCTGAGGTCCATCTCGGAGGCTGTCGACGGGACGCTCTTCACCCTGCACGACGCCTCCAACGCGAGACGCTGGCATCCGGGCCGTGCTGAGGAACTCCTGGACTGTCACCCTCACTCTCTGTACCATCTGGAGGACAGTGCCAGGATAGACGCTGCAGGTACACAGCGAGAGAAGCTCCACGGGGTGGATGGAAATCCCGGCAGGGAGTCGAAGTGGGCGACGTCTTTCCCCGCTTCGGAGTCCCGTTCCTGCCGCCATTCCAGTCCGGGAGTTCGCGCCAACCAGAGGACTTCCCCCGACCTGCGCCACGTCACTCGGGATTCCCTTCAAGGAGCCGCAGCTGACAGCAGTTATGTCCGGGGTCGAGTGGCTGTCGCGAGCTCTACTGTGTTTCCTGTCACCACCTTCAGGCATGTGGCGGCGGCAGGGAGATTGATGGTGAGGACTTCAGGGCTACGAAGATTTCCCGTGCTCGACGCCTTCCTCGTCTCGATCTCCGATCTGGAGCGGCGAATCCTGGGTTTCCCCCTCGCTTCGTCCCCTGGGAGTAGTCGTCATCACATCGCCGAGTCACCTCTGCACGAACCTCGTCCGGATCCAGTTCTGGGTCATCGTCAGGACCGTTCCTCCCACGCAGCTGTCATCCCTTCGCCTCGTCAGTGTGGAGATTCTACAGCCTCGTCCCCTGAGCCTCGTTCCCCCGCTGTCATTCCTGGACATTCGGGCTGGCTCACCCCGGCTGTTTCCCCCTCCTCCTCGACGCGCTTCCTGACCGCTGTGTGTGCCTGGAATCCCGGCCTGGTGAGCTCTCTGCTGGAGACAACGCGAGCGACCCTCAGACGAATTCCCGGGGGGTCCTCCGTTATCGCCGGGCGGGGAGAGGAAGAAGCAGATTCCACTACAGCAGGCGATACTCAACCTCCAGGGGGCAGGCAAGTCATTGTTTTTTCACACCTGCTTAATGATTTGCTCTGTCACATCCCTGGAGGAGAAGTTCAGGGTTCGCAGCTCCCTGAACTCTCCCCACCTGCCGTAACCTGTATGCCTAATCCCGCATCCTCTGTGTCTCTCTCCGCTGAGCGGTCCCCGGCTCCGGGTCAACGTGGTGGGATATGGAGAGGGCCTGTGGTTCCGCAGCTACATTGCGGACGGAGGAGGGGGACTGACTGCTGCGTGGAGTCTACGCCGACGACTGAGCGTCCCCGGGTCTCCACGGAGGAGCGGTTCGGTCCGGCGGGACGAGATTCTTCTGGCTTCACGCCGAGTGGATCGTCGGCGGGGTTACCTGAGCTGGAGGGATCTCAAGCTGCGCTGACCATCGTGCTGGCTGCGGGGCCCGACGCGGCTAGATGGGAGCCTGACAACGACCTCCCGACGACGGATCCTGGATCTTCGCAGTCCTGGACGGCGTCAGAACCCGAGATCAGGCGAGTGCTCTCCTTTCTTTTCTCTCTTTTTATCCTCGAGCACTTCAGCCTATCTCCAGGGGAGACGAGCCGGGTGCAGCCGTCCGCTGCGTCTGAGCTCGTCTCGCCGGGTTCTGGCGCTGCCGGTGATCCTGATCCCGGTTCTGTTTTCTCTTCTGAGCCTTCTTCCAGGGTCACCGGCAAGGAGTTGCTGTTCCTCGTGGTGCTGGAGGGTCCGGGTTCAACGTTGGAGGTCGGTTCTGGTGCAGTATTCAACGTGGGTTCGCCCGAGACCCAGTCGGGGTCCAACGTGGGTTCGCCTGAGGCCCGATCGGGGTCCGACGTGGGTGCTGCCCCAGTACTGTCCAGGTCCGGTGAGGAGGTGGCCGTTTTCCTGCGGCCTGACGCCCGCCGCCCTCGTCATCGGCTCTCCCCTGAGCCTCTTCCACCGGGATCCGCTCTGATCCTCCGCCCGTCTCAACGGTCCTGGTGGTTGAGTGATGCGGGTCGACGACCCAACCCACAGAACTTTCGGTTCGGTGATCTGGTTCCCCCCACTGGTCTGTTTCCCTCTGGGCAGCCTGGTTCGGCTGCCGGTGGACTGGATTCCTGGGATCTGGGTCCAGAGTTCGCCGTCCGAACACTTCTCTTCCCCTGATTCGCCAGCTGGACAATGGGCGGGGAGATCTCCGGAGCCATCTCGGCTATTTTTGGACTCTGCCTGCCATGCACCTCGGGTGTCACTTACTTTTATCGTTATTAAGGTCACTTGGGTGTAGTATTTTTGTCCTGTTGGTGGATTCGTATTTATAGTGCTATGTGTTTTCCATCGCTCATGCTCAACATTTTACTTTTTGTACTATGTTTTTAGTCCCGTTTTTGCATTGTAGAGTTATGTTTTGTTTTCCGTAACACCATGCTCTGCAGTTATCCATTTATTCCAGTCACTTTCATTTCTTTAGGTGACTGGGTATTTATATATTCGTGTGTGTGGGTTTTTCTTTGCCTGCACTCAGTATTTCTCTTATGTCCTGTTGGTTCATTATAGAGTCATGTGCCTTGTTTTCCGTAACACCATGCTCTGTAATTGTCTATTTGTTCCAGTCACCCTCACTTTTCTTGGTGACTGTGTGTATGTACTTAAATTAGCGCTGTGTATAGGTTCCCTTTTATTTAACCGTACTCAGCATTTTTGCCCTGTACCTTTTTGGTGGTTCTTTTTTCCTTGCTCTGGGTCACGCATGGTTGGTACTCTCTGGGTAGTATGTAACCGGCGTGCTGACCCAGTTCTTCTCCCCATCTGTACCTGGGTTAATTATTCTGTTTTGTCAGTATTGTATTTGGGTTTTTCTTTCCCGCTACCCTACATTGCCCCATTGGTGTTGTCCTTCCCTTGGCTTCTTCCCCTCCGGTCCGCCTCCCTTCCTCCCACCCTAGGTGGTGGTGGTGGTGGGGGGGGGGCTGGGATGTTCCTGGTCGTTCAGGAGCCCGACCTTGAGGGAGGGGCTCTGTCACCATGGGTTGAGATGCCGTCTCGGCACTCAGCCCATGTTTTCCCTCATCCCTGCTTCCCATTGAGCAGCGTCTCAGCTGGCCCCCAGCTGGCAGCATTATGGACAGCTGGGGCCAATTAGTCTTCATCAGCTGGGGCGCTGCCAATGAGGATAAATAGGAGCAGCCTCGATGACTCGGGGCTGCGACATAAACACATTGCTAAGCTGAAGCCCCTTCGTCTGGTGTCAGCTTATACTCCTCTTGCAGCATTCCTGTGTTTGTATCCCGCTGTGAGTATGTACGTCTTGTTACCCCCACGTCCGGTACGAGCTGCTTACCTCTGCGCTGTGCAACCTGTGAGTGTACGTCTGCATGAGTATCTGTGCTCTCCTCATCTCTTCCCCTTTACCCTGAATAAAATATCACGACTCACTGGCTTGCCCCTGGCTCTGATTGCCCGGCTCCCTAGAGCCGGATATGACAGATGGTTTAGATTTATGGATGATATCTGAGATATCAGAAGTGGAAGGGAGCTGGAAGGAGGTGAGTGGGTGAGAAACCAAACGATATCAGAGGAGTAGCTGAGGGTGGAATTTGGACCTAGATGCTGATGGATCTTGCAGATTTTTTCATTAAAAAATGACATCAGCGAGTTACAAAAGTCAGTTGAGTATACATGAGGGGGTAGAGAGTCCGGGGGTCTGAAAATGGTATTGACCAGCGAGAATAATGGCTTGGAATTTCCTTCATTTGAATAGATGATAGTGGAGTAGTAGTTGGATCTGACTTGTGCAATGGAGTCCTTGTAATGATGAATATGGTTAAAAACATTTCTTTATGCACAGCAAGTCCAGTTTTCCTATGGAGATGTTCCAGTTGATGATATTTGGCTTTCAGATGACGGCGTTCAGATGTAAACCAGGGTGCAGAAACAAGATCGATAGATAGATGTACTTTATTGATCCCAAATGGAGAAATTACAGTATAACAGCAACATGACAGAAGACAACCAAAATGACAGAAACACACACACACAGCATAATAGAAAAAGGAATTACCCAGGAAAAGTAAAACTGCATAGATAACTTTATATCCATCGCAGATGAATAGATGAGGACCTGTACAGATACATGAAATGTACTCACTATACAATGTAGGACTATCGGGCGCAGGGTGAAATGTGAGGTACCAATTAGACTGCAACGTGCAGTGTATGGCAGTACTGTTATGACCAGAATTCAACAGAGAGAGAGAGTGAAATGGCATGTGACAAGAAAGATTTCCTGTATCTGATTGTTTGGCAGCGAAGCTGTAGCAGTCTGCTGGAGAAAGTGCTCCGCTGTCTGTCCAGTGTGTGGTGGAGGGGGTGATTAGGATTGTCCATGATGGATAGCAGTTTGTTCAGTGTCCTCCTCTCCACCACATTCTCAAAAGTCTCCAGCTTGAGACCAATCACAGAGTCAGCCTTCTTGATAATCTTGTCAAGTCTGTTAGTGTCCCTGCCTTTGATACTGCTACTCCAACAGACAGCAGCAAAGAAGATGGCGCTGGCAACAACAGCCTAGTAGAAAAGCTCCAGCAACTTGTTGCACACGTTGAAGGAGCTCAGCTTCCTCAGAAAGAAGAGCCTGCTCATCCCCTTTCTAGCACACAGCATTGGTTTAGATATCCAGTCCAGTCCTTTGCTGATAATGACACCCAGGTATATGTAGTCCTCAACTACCTCCACATCTTCCTCCCAATCCACAATGGCTGTGAAGGCGTCCTCTTCTTTCTGAAGTCAATCATCATCTCTCTGGTCTTGCTGACATTCAGCCTCAGGTGATTCTGCTCAGTCCACTCCACAAATCTGTCTACCAGTGCCGTGTACTCCCCTTCCTCTCCCCCTCTTATACACCCAACAACAGCCAAGCCGTCAGAGAATTTCTGCAGGTGGCATGACTCGGTGTTGTACTGAAAGTCGGTGGTATATAAGGTGAAGAGAAAAGGAGAACACACAGTCCCCTGTAGAGCTCCCGTATCACTAACCACCACATCAGACAAGACACTACCCAGCCAGACAAACTGAGGCCTGCCTGTCAGGTAGTCAGTAATTCAGGAGATCACAGAGCTGTTGACCCCCATCCCCCAAAGCTTCTCACCCAGCAGCAGTGGCTGGATGGTGTTAAACGCACTGGAGAAAGAATGCAATTCTCACAGTGTCTCCTCCACCATCCAGGTGCAAATCAGCTCGTTGCAGCAGGTAGATGACAGCATCTTCCAACTACCAAATGGGGTTGATATGCAAACTGCAGAGGGTCCAGGCACATCTTCACCTGCGGCCTCAGGTGGGCTAAGACCAGTCTCTCCAGGACCTTCATCACATGAAGTGTGAGGGCAGCAGGTTGATAGTCGTTCAGGTCCGATGGAGACGACCTTGTTTTTAAGGGAGCAAAACTGTTAAAAATATTTTTAAGACTGTTGTTGTAATGGAAAACAAAATTGTCCAGGGTGAATAAGTTATTTAGATTTATGATCCAGAAGAAAAATTATCAGGGTTGATTTCCTTGCTATTACAGAGTGAGATAATTCGAGGGGGCTTAACAGTGGAGAAGGCGAGACTGAGATTGAATAAGAGAAAAAAATGATCAGTAAATGGCAGTTCATCAGCTGTATAGTTGGAGGGAATGAGGCCAGAGCAGCAAATTAAATCCAGAATATGGCCTTTTGAATGAGTAGGGGTGTCAGTAAATTGCAGAAAACCACAGCTGTCAAGGCAAGATGTAAAGTCTTTGGTGAGTGGATTAGTATTGTCCATATGTATAATGAAATCACCCAACAGAATTATATTTGGGGAGAGAGAGGATATGTGGGTGAGAAAGGCAGCAAAGTCATTTATAAAGTTACTGTTGGATTTAGGGGGTGGTAGACAGATGCAATGATGGTTGAGGGCCAGAAAGTTGACATACAGTGGATTCAAAGAAACTGAAGGTAGGCGCAGGCACCAGCAGGATTTTTCACTTCTCACGATAAAACACCGCAAGACCTCCTCCCAAGCTGGAGCCATGTGGTTGGCAGATGTCAACAAACCCACAAGGAGTGGATTTGTTGATTTGTGAGAAATTGTTGGGTTGTTGCCATGTTTCGGTCAAACAGAGAAAGTCAAGCTTGAGATCAGTGATGATATCCTGCATGAGATGTCCTTTGCCGGTGAGTGAGCGGATATTTAACAACCTGAAGTTGACAAAGGTGTTAGTGCATTTGACAGGAGCGTTAGCCAACGTAGCTAGGCTAGCTAGCATAGTGTAGTCAACAGCCTGGTTGATGTTGCGTGGAGAACGTCAGGAGGTGGACCATGTGGATTTTATTGAGTTGGAGTTGTCGTAGTTGAAGGACCGGCGAGATCCCGGTCCACAATTAAGTTTTTTTCAAAAAGGTGGGACTTCCGGGTCACAGAGGTATGATTCCTTTTCAAACAGTGCCTCAATGTGGAACTTAAGGTATCCAACACGGTATTGCAATTAGTGTGCAATTAGCATGCAATTAGCAATTAACTGAAAGTTGACAGTGTCAGGGAGTGGGCTGGGTCCCATGCCCTCATCCTATTGCATAATTTGTATTTCCTTGTCTTCAGGGCAAGGGTCCCAGCTTTCGCCCTCACTTTAAGTTTTATTTTGGAATTTTCTGTATTTCACTCTGATTATTATAAATATCCTGGGTTGCCATTATTATTATTCTGTTTTGTATATTTATTTCTCCGTGGATCGTCCTCTTAGTTTGTTATCAGTATTATTATCATCATCATTATCATTATTGCCATGGTCTTGTCTCTCCTGATCCTCAGTGTGTGATTGTGCAGCTCTGCCCATCCTGTTTCTGTGTCTCTGACAATGCTCTGTTGTCTCCGTTTACCGCTGATTGTGCCCACCTGTTCTGTATTGTGTTTGATTACTCCTGTGTCTATTTATGTCAAGCCCCAATCTGTGTTCCTCATGGGTGTCATAGTCATATCTGTGTGAACAACACACAGCTGTCTCCTGCCTGTAATTAAGCCTAGTGTTGTGAGTTTAGTTTTTGTTACAGCTTCCGAGCTGTGTGCCATTATTTTGTGTTTTTTTCCAAGCTGCACCTGTTTGGCCAGCTCTCAATGAATCAAACTCTGAACTTAAGTATTGCATTTGTATAAAAGTGAAATATTATTTTTATTGTTTGGTGCCTGAGAAATCTAAAATGTGTCATCTGCCTAAACATTTCTTCACTGATGCCTCTCTAAAAAAAAAAAAATCTACTTTTCATTATTTCTGCATGAATTTTTAGTGCAGGTGATGGTTGCATATTCTGTTTTGATTTGCTAGAGGTTCTGGGCTAATACAGCATCGTTCTAAAAGGATATTTACTGTAAGAATGTCAATTTCTTTTAGGCGAGAATGAAAATTTTGTTTATTTACATTTTGTTTGCAATGATATATTTGTTTAGTTTTCATCTATTTGTTGATCCTTAAAAAATGGTCGCTAACAACCATCTTGTCTCTAACATTACATCTTTGACATGCAGTCTCCACTCACAGACCTGAGGTTCCGAGCCCTGCGGAGGGAGAGATATGTACAGAATGTGTTTTAAAAGGCATTTAATCAGTTTATATTATTATTATTAATTTACTGTTCCCCAATACCAATCCAATCATTTTGCTTGGATCAAACACAATACCAATACTAAATACTGGATCGGCC
Source organism: Pholidichthys leucotaenia (assembly GCA_020510985.1). Taxonomy (NCBI): domain Eukaryota; kingdom Metazoa; phylum Chordata; class Actinopteri; order Cichliformes; family Pholidichthyidae; genus Pholidichthys; species Pholidichthys leucotaenia. Next base: position 34,087,451 of record CM035845.1, on the reverse strand, counting down.
CATCTCTAGTAGATATGAGGCAAAATCCTACTAATCTATAGCTATCACAACTATGCAGTATACAAGAGCTTCACTGCTGTAGTGGTGAATTTATGTCTACTGTGCCTCCTTGGATAATGTAGCTGTCACTTTCACTAAATGGTAGCATTTCAACTAATAGATAAAGGGAAAATGAGTCAGAAAATAACATGGGTGTTAGGGCTGCAATCGTTTATTGCAAAAGAAGAACCTGCCTTCACTACAGTAGACTGAAATCAGTGGGCAGTAGCAACAGTTGTTGGCAACTCAGTTAGCTGGAGTTTAGCCTGTACTGAAAATCAGAGAGAACTAATTTTCTATTGCTCATTATGAAGAGAAATTCAGTTCTCTCTAATCTTTCTTTGTTATGCTTTACTAATCCCAGAGGGAAATTCAAGCACATCCATCCTGATGGGGCATCCCCAATGTAGCACCAATCCCTTCACCATTTGCACACACATCACTTTAGAGTCTCCAATTAACCTAACTTGCGTGTTTTTAGGAATGTTGGAGGAAACCGGAGCATCCCCACACAAATATGGGGAGAACATGCAAACTCCACACATATACATAGGCTCTGCTGGCTGGTGGATTTGAACCCATGACCTTCTTACTGTGAGGCAATAGTGATAACCACTACACCACCATGCTTCAATTGGACAGTATGAAAATGACCTTATTGCTTTTGAGCATTCCCATATTGTGCAATTTTTTTAACCTGATTTAAAAAAACAACCATGCATCACAAGTACACTTAAAAATAATTAAGGACTCAGCCGTACCTGCCACCTTTTGAATGGGAAGAAACGGGAAGTTGAATCCTTGCGCATGGTTAAGCTGGATTTATGCTTTGTCAGCTCAAGCACGAAGCTTTTGTGACGTAAATTTCATCATCCTCTCCAGTCTGTTAGGTTCCGTTGGGTTTCTATGTAGCTGAGCGCATGCAGTCCAAATTTTGTGACCACGCTGTGTGCACCGACTACGCATGCAAGATCCGATCAAAAGGTGGCACCACCGACAGAGCATACAAAGATGAAGAGGAAGAAGAAAAATGAAAAAGAAATGTGAACGAGACCAGAGAAAGAAAAACAATTAGCAGCAGGAGTAAAACTGCAGATGATGGTTATGCACATGCATCAAACACTTGGTTGAACAGGAAATGTAAACAGCCGCATGAACACCAGCCTTATCCAAAGCATAGGCACATCATAGACATGCAGAACATAAAGCCAGCTTTAGTTGGTGTACACAGGCAATGTGGTCATAACATTTTCACTGCACATGCACAGCTGCGGCGGGACATGCGGACCCTACCGGACTGGAGAGGATGACGAAATTTGTATCACACTGGTTTCATGGAGGAGTACAGTGCATCCGGAAAGTATTCACAGCGCTTCCCTTTTTCCACATTTTGTTATGTTACAGCCTTATTCCAAAATGGATTAAATTGGTTTTTTTCTCCCTCAAAATTCTACACACAACACCCCATAATGACGTGAAAAAAGTTTCTTTTTGAGATTTTTGCAACTTTACTAAAAATAAAAAAATAAGAAATCACATGCACATGTACTGTACATAAGAGGGCAGCACGGTGGCGGAGTGGTTAGCACTGCGGCAGCACAGCAACTCACCCTTGGCTGGGGGATCCTGGGTTCGATCCCAGCCCCCGACCAACAGTGATCTGTGTGGAGTTTGCATGTTCTCCCCATGTCTGCGTGGGTATACTCTGGGATTTCTCCAGTTTCCTCCCACATGCCAAAAACATGCAAGTTAGGTTAATTGGCATCAAACTGGGGATTCTAAATTGTCCTTAGGTATGACTGTGAGAGTGAATGGTTGTCACATAGGCTCCAGCCCCACCCCACACACACACACCCACGACCCCAAAAGGATTAAGTGGAAGAAGATGGATGGATGGATGTACATAAGTATTCACAGCCTTTGCTCAAAACTTTGTTGATCCACCTTTGGCAGCAATTACAGTCTCAAGCTTTTTGAATATGATGCCACAAGCTTGGCACAACTATCTTTGGGCAGTTTCGCCCATTCCTCTTTGCAGCACCTCTCCAGCTTCATCAGGTTGGATGAGAAGCGTCGGTGCACAGCCATTTTCAGATCTCTCCAGAGATGTTCAATTGGATTCAAGTCTGGGCTCTGGCTGGACCACTCAAGGACATTCACAGAGTTGTCCTGAAGCCACTCCTTTGATATCTTGGCTGTGTGCTTACGGTCGTTGTCCTGGTGAAAGATGAACCGTCACCCCAGTGTGAGGTCAAGAGCGCTCTGGAGCAGGTTTTCATCCAGGATTTCTCTGTACATTGCTGCATTCACCTTTCCCTCTATCCTGACTAGTCTCCCAATTCAGAAAAACATCCCCACAGCATGATGCTGCCACCACCATGTTTCACTGTAGGGATGATATTGGCTTGGTGATGAGTGGTGCCTGGTTTTCTCCAAACATTATGCCTGGCATTCACGCCAAAGAGTTTAATCTTTGTCTCATCAGACCAGAAAGTTTTGTTTCTCATGGTCTGAGAGTCCTTCAGGTGCCTTTTGGCAAACTCCAAGCAGACTGCCATGTGCCTTTTACTAAGGAGTGGCTTCCGTCTGGACACTCTACCATACAGGCCTGATTGGTGGATTGCTGCAGAGATCGTTGTCCTTCTGAAAGGTTCTCTCTCCACAGAGGAATGCTGGAGCTCTGACAGAGTGACCATTGGGTTCTTGGTCACCTCCCTGACTAAGGCTATGTTCACACTGCAGGTGTTAATGCTCAATTCCGATTTTTTGCACACATGTGACCCATATCTGATTTTTAAATGACAGTCTGAACAGCCCCCTCATGGATCGTCACCTTATCGTGGTCGGGGGTTTGCGTGCCCTAGTGATCCCAGGAGCTATATTGTCTGTGGCAATTTGCCTCTGGCAGGGTCACCCAAGACAAACTGGTCCTGGGTGAAGGGCCAGACTAAGAACGATGCAACAGACTCTCATGATAAATACTAGAACAAGGATTCAGTGTACCCTGCCCGGTATGGGGTTACTGGGGCCCCACCCTGGAGCCAGGCCTGGGGGAGGGGCTCGATGGCTAGCGTCTGGCGGCCGGGTTTCCACCCATGGGACCCGGCCGGGCTCAGCCCGAAGGAGTTACATGGGTCCGCCCTCCAGTGGGCTCACCACCTGCAGGAGGGATCATGGGGGTCCGGTGCTATGTGGAGCAGTGGTGGTCAAAGGCGGAGACCTTGGTGGTCTGGTCCCAAGCTCCCTAAACTGGCTTTTGGGACATGGAATGTCACCTCTCTGGTGGGGAAGGAGCCTGAGCTGGTGCATAAGGTTGAGAGATACCGGCTAGATATAGTCGGCCTCACCTCAACACACAGCTCTGGTTCAGGAACCAGTCTCCTGGAGAGGGACTGGAGCCTGCTCTGGAGTTGCCCTGGGCGAGAGGCGCCGAGCAGGGGTAGGTATTCTTATATCTCCCCCCACCTTGCTGCCTCTATATTGGAGTTTTCCCCAGTGGACGAAAGGGTTGTTTCCCTGCGCCTTCGGGTTGGGAAACGGGTCCTGACTCCGGAACTGGAGCTGTGTGTTGTTGCTTTAGAAACAATGCAGTGCAAATGTAATGCTTGTTGCTTCAGCTCATGAGGCTTTTAAAAATTAAAAGAAACAAATTCCTGGAGTCGTGTTGTGATTTGGATTGACTCCAAAACTTAATCGTCTCTAAGTTTGGGTAATGCCCATGCCTGGTAAAATTTTCATGCAAATCAGTCCATTAATTTTTGAGTAAATCTCCACACAGGCAGACAAAGAATCCACCAACAAGCCAACCAGGCCAATCACATGACCTCTTCAGTGGAGGTGATGATGATAAATTCAGCATCTCCTGTGGATCGTCCTGTCATTAGTTAAGGCTCTATTCTAGGAGACAAAGCACCCACTTGTACTGGTGTAATGACTGAGGACTAAGCATCAAAAAGACCACAGGAGCACTCTCCAGCACGAGGCAGGCATCCAGTCCAAAAAACAACTGCTCCATTTGGCATGAATTGGTAGATGATACAGCAGCATCTGCTTGTTGTGTCGTTTACGCTAAACAAACAGTAAGCTAGATTTAAGGCCATGGAAATCTAATTACCCAAATCCCCACTGATGTGACTCTAAGGTTAGTGGACACTCATCTCTGCCAGACACTGTCAGACTTACCATTCATATAATTCTGTGACATTAAAATTCTTCCTTTGATATGAAATATGTTCAGTTTGCTGAACTAATTTTTATTGTTGTTTTGAGTCTTACTTTATTTGGAATTTGTCTATTAAATTAAATCTGTCTCCTGTGAAGATCAATAACCCTGTCATGGTGCTGACGTCCGTAGACCAAGAGCTGCTTCAGGACACTGAGAAGCCAGAGTTCAAAAGTGAGTCCTTTCAGAGTTGGCAGAAATCAAGGGCCAAGGGGTAGGGGCTGAAAATTACCCCATGAATTGGTACACCCCTTCAGGGCTGCATTAGTAGTTGCTGGTGGTTTTAACCTAAGACACTACCTGTTTTCACCAGAAAAAAAGACGAGAAAGAAAAAGAAAACTGATGAAAAAAAAGTCTCATCTTAAGAAGAAAAATGTCTCAAATTTACATGAACAATTCTAATCAGTAAAAAGTCAGAGAACTAGAAAGAAAGCTGTAATTTCACAAAGGTTAACTTCCATGAAATAGCTGCATATCACAACAGCATGTAAATGAAGAAGACAAAATAAAACAGAAATCATAGAAAAATGAAAGTTCACCTCCTTTGCTCTTTTACAGCAACATATCATAGTGCAGTCACTTTTTCTCTCTGTCGTAAGAAAACTTAAATTTCCACAACTGTGCACATTAAATGGGAGCATCTTGCTCTAAAAATAATCCTGTTTAACCACAGAGGTAGGAGTTTATTTTGGGGGGGGGATTAGCTGCTCACCACTAGGACAACAGGGAGGTCTGGGGCAGTTGTCCTGGTGATTTGATCGCTGAGAGCCCTGAACGTGAGCCATGACAACAGGAAGTAGAGATGGTGGACATGACAGAAATAATCGCAATTAGTTGACTAATCGAAAAAATAGTCAGATTAGTCGACTACAAAAATAATCATTAGTTGCAGCCCTAATCACAACTGCAGCAAATAGTATGCACCCAAAGCTTAAAAATTAAAAGGAAAAATCTTTGTGGCCATTAGTTTCTTCAGAATTAGGACAAGCTCTGTACTTTCATGATCAGACAGTGCATTCGATTGACAGGATTAAGGGCCAGAGGCCCTCTAAAGTGTGTTCTTACCAGCTCTTGAATAGAAGTCTTCATGGTTTAATCTACTTGAATGTAATACTGGTGTAAGATTGTAAATGGACCTCCATAGAATATGGACAGCCCCGCCCACAGCCTGAGTGGGCCTGCACTGCTGAAACAGCTCTGTTCTTAAAGGTCTGATGACACGATTTTGACTCATCTAATTTTGCAACACATAATTTCAATATGACAAAATAGGTTGGTCTGTGCAGCTCTAAGTCAAACAGGCTTTTTTTCACGCAAATATCCAATGTTTTCATGAGCACCACATCACAAATTGCGTCAGTGGCTGGAAAACCCCCCGGCCATGTTGTGACGTCAGCGACAGAACACAGCGCTTGGCTGCCCATTGTACACGCAGGATGGAAGCGGTAGAAAACATCGACGATGGTTCCAGCACATGTAGTCTGGAATTGGTTTGTGTTGTCCAATCTCCAGACAATTATAGTTCAGAAGAATGTGGTGATAATGAAGAATCTGGGGCATCACACCTTATAGGTTTGAGCCGTGCCAAGCGGGCATTGTGCCTAGTGAGTCAGACTCAGAGAGTGACGGTGGTGAGGCACACATGCCCGCCGCAGCAGCAGCGACAAACACACGGCTGGGGAACACCGAGTGTTATGCTTTTGTTACAGATATTGCAACAAATTATTTGTTCATAAATATAATTTATTTAAACTGGATTTTTCAATAAAATCATAGTGTGGAGGAATAAGATCAGGCGAGATGGGACGAGCTGGAAGGTTGCAGAGTTTTATTTCCTCCAACATCATGAGACGCACTTTGTAGCCATGTGCGCTACTGTGCTATTGAGACATGTCACACAAGCTCTTTTATACAGTGATACAGGAAGAGAGAATGCATGGCACATTAGCATATCAGTCAATACACATGATTAGCATGACATTGGTTGGCTTGAGGACACATGCATACAGTCCCGTCTGACTGCCTCCTGTGGCTCTTTGTCCATCTGTGAATTGTCCTCTGTATGCAAATTGTCTTCCGTTTCCTCCAGCCCTGCTGAGTGTGAATTAGAGTCAATCTGAAGTGTGATGGGTCACCACAATAGCAGTGTATTCTCTGTGACTCAGGCATCGGGTTTATTATGCATTACTGTATGTTTTGAGTTCTTGTTGTTTTTATGGTTTGTATATGTGGTATATGTGCCGTTTTGACCCACTTTCAGGTGGGCACTATCCAAGATTCGCCGGTCTGACCACGCGCCCTCTCTCTTTGACAGTCAGCCGTTCATTTCATGTTTTGTGTGCATCATCTGCCGTGTTGTCAGCCAGCCAATATTGCCAACACTATCACGATGTGTTAGCCACTCCACACAGCTGTGGTTCTGCTGTGCCCCTTGAAGCAATGTTGGCCCTGGGGCGCAACCGTGGTTAACATGTCTCCTCTCCATGCGTTCACTGGGCGATGTCAGCCCCGAACGCCAACTGTAAGTGTTTGTTTATTTTTGTAAGTCTTCACCTTTTTAGGAACTGTTGTCATCAGTCTTATGTTCAATACATGTGCTGTGGTGAATCCTGCATGTAAATCCCCCTCCTCGTGTGCTCCTTGTCATGACCCTCCGTGCGCTCTTACGCAGGGCACAGAGAGGGAGGATGAAATAATGAGGATATACGTACAGGGTTCACCACAGCACATTTAATACAGAAAGACAGACAATTCCCAAAAAAGTGAAGATGTACAAAAAACACAAACACACTTACTGATGGCGTTCGGGGGCCGGCATCACCCAGCGAATGAATGAGAGAAGACGTGTTAGCCACAGGTGCACCCCAGAGCCGACATCACTTCAAGGACGCATGAGAACCACGGTGAACATGGAGTGACTAACATGTCGTGAGAGTGCTGAAAATACTGGCAGACTAATAGCACATATGACAATACTATGGACCAGCAGTGCGTGACTGGCAAACGGCCGCTAAGTACACACACTGCTGGTGATGGTGTGATGAGAAGCCCCTGGGCGAGGACCGAGAAAGATCATCAGCGGGAGGGGAATCAGCTGGTGATAATGAGAGAGAGGACGTGGCCGGACCAGTGAGCTGTCAGCACGCGATCACAGAAAGTAGGTCAAAGCTGCGTGTAAATCCATTCATCTTTCCCCTCCTCATGTGCTCCTCCTGCATAAAAGCGCATGAGGAGCACACGAGGAGGCTAATGACAGTTGGAGCTGAAGCGTGTGATGTGGTCTTTCACAGCCTGCTGTTTATCTAAGCCTGCAACACAATGCGAAGGCATAACCGTAAAATTAAAACAAGAAACCAGAGAAACTGTGAGCTACAAAGCTTCTGTCATTCCAGTTAACAACACCGGAGTCTGTTCTGTCGCTTACATCATGGTGGTGCCGCCCTTCATTCGGTGGGTGGCACCACAGTCCACTCAGCGGCTGTGGTTTTTTGATGATAACTAGTTTATGCAGGCGCGGTTGTAAATATTATATTGATCATCGACAGTGACTTTTGGGTTTACACAACATGTTAAAAAATGTCAAAATCGTGTCATCAGACCTTTAAGGTGCCTTCACACCAAATGCGAACGGGCGAATTTTTCGTGCAGCACGATTACATTATAACTTAATGTAAACACATGAACAGACATGAATTCACTGTCTGAGTGAGATGCAGACAGGCAAAGTTGCCTTTATAACTTCTGCAGCAGTGTTCAACCTGCTGTGGAAATCCCCAAAATAGCATCATGCTTTAAGTTTACATTATCTGACGGGGAACTCACATGAAAAGGTTGTCCCTCTTTACAAGATGATGGATGTTTCCGTTGCTAGCTTGCTAGTCTTGTTAGCACTTCCATGGCAGGAATCCGTGGGTCAATAAGTCCGACATCCCAATTCAGCTGAAGAGCTCCCAGTCCTTCTGTCTCCAGGTGAGTGGCAGTCTCATTTTCAAACTAGTTTAGTTTCCAGTGTTGATCCTTTTACTCCAGTGACGGCAGAATTTCAAAGCTAGCGCTATCCTTTGGACATGAACGTGCAAATGCGCGATTTCGTGTGTTCCCACGTCTTCCCATTGACTTTGTATGGATTTGCACCGCCCGTTCGCGTTTTGTGTGAAGGCACCTTTAGTTGGAACACTATGGCGACTATGATCTCAGTCCCACCAACCGATCACGGGGTATACCTTTATCCATCAACAACAAAGCAGTCACAGTTGTAGTTTTTAGAGTGTTCCTACCCAGAACCAGGAAAGTTACATAGTGCTGCTTTAACTGATTATAAATGGAGAAAAAGCAACCAATATCGACTCTTCAGTGCTAAATATAGACAGTAAATACAGAGGAAGAAACAGGATTACCATACAGACAGTAAAGTAGAAATCTGATTTACCAATTGTTAGATGACAAATACTGTACAGTTTAGTTTTGATTCAACCAGAAGAGAACCCCTGAGATTGAGAATTTCTTTTACAGAGCGGCTTCAGTCTGGAGAGGCATTAATCAGATATGCTGTTGTCATGTTGAGAGAACCCAGGGCACTCAGAGAAAACCCCGCCTCCCTCGGTTCAAACCCATTACTCTCTTGGTGTGAGGCAACGGTGCTAAAAATCATGAAAGCACAACTTAAGAAAAAGTCTTGTGAAACTAGATGTTTTTTTTTTGAAGAGGCAGCTTTCCTTATTTGCAGCTGCCAGTAGTAAACAACAAGAAGCCCGTTAGCCCGGAGAGAATGTCAGACCATCTCCAACAGTCTTGCCATTTATTAACATAAAAGAAAAAGGCAACTTGTAAGTCGCGTGTGGGAATGTCCAGTGCCCATCTTGTGCAACAGCTGGCTGACCTGTTGACTGATGGATTTTTCTTCTACCACGCAGCAGGATGGCCTCTGGTGGGTCCACACATACACATGCATGCGTACACACGATTACACACAGGCTCCGACACTGACACTCTAAAGAGGGCTACTTTGGTGCTGTCAGTCCCCTCTGATATAAGCAGAACACAGGAAATTCCTTAAATGTTAAATATGTCTCTGAGAGGCCATTTAAAAACAGAGATGAGATTTGGGAAGGCAAAAAAATGAAAGAGAGAGGAAGTGAAGGGACGGTGTGTTTTACAGCAAGGGAAGTGAGGTTGGTGCGGGGGACCGATGCGGAGACTGTGAGGGCATTCAGAGGGTGAAAATGCAGTAAACTGTTTTTACAGACTTAAATAAATTTGTGCTTGTCTGAGGGTGTCAGCCTGCCTCACAATAACAAGCGTATGCCGTATATATTAACCGTCTACCAGGCTTGCATGAACACTCCAGTCTGCATGTGCCAGGCTTTGCACTAACCACAGGGTGTAGCCATGGGCTTTGAAGTCTTCCCTACACCCTGGACTGAACTCAAACACAGGCTACTGTATAAGACATCCCCGTATTACTGCATGGAAAATTCACAACATGGCTTTTATTCACAGAGGGAACACTGCCCTCTTTATTTGTCTAGTAAAAAATTAAGGGGAAGAAAAAAAAATGAAAAGCAGGACACTGAGCAGAAGAAAATATTACAGTAGTTGAAACTAGTACTGTACTTTTAAATATATCAAGAACTTTCTTGTTTTGACTAAAACTAAATGATTTATGTGGAAGAATGTCTGCAGCAAGTTGTCATTTTTAAGATGACTGAATTTCCAGTTATGTTTATATAGCCTACTAGGGATGGGCATTCGGTGAAATTTTCTTCACCGATCGTCGGGAGAATTAATGATTAATAATCGGTTAATCATTAACATTTTTAGGTACGTAACAAGGCAGGTAGACTACATTAGAACATCAGGAATCAGCACGGAGAGCCCTCTCTCTGTTCTCGTGTTGGCTCGGCTCGGGAATCTCGCAAGCTGATTGGCCGAGACGTTTCACCCCGCAAGCTGATTGGCCGAGACGTTTTACCCAGCTTCTGTCCCTGCCGAGCGGCCACCCAACAAACGAAGACCGCATTCATTGCTCTATCGCTCGTGTTACTTAGTCTAGCCGCGCAGAACTTTTTGCTGTTCTCTTGTGCCATTTTGTGCGAAATAGTCTTCCCGTCGAGCCACTACGCCGCCTCCTGCAGCTTCCCTCGACGTGTGTACACCGAATCTTCATGACCTTCTCAATAAAGTTTCTGAAAAAAAAAAAGAATCTTCACGACCGCCATTACTCAGCGCGCAACCACTGTTGGCGGTTTCTTTGCGTAATAAGGGTGTTCCATGGACCCTGTCGATGAGGTATATTTGTATGCTGCATTGCAATGATTGCAGTACACCTGGTCATTTTTTAAATTGAAATGGTCCCACGCAACACTTCGCCGTAACCGCTTCATGATTTGGCGATTGCCCTACGGAAGCCCGCATGTATCAACTGAGGCACGCCAGGGTACGGCGATGGTGTAATGTTGCCCCCTGGTGCCCAAATTTTGCCATTGCATTGTTTGAGGACCGCCGTGCACTAGGCCTAATAACCTCGGATTGTTTAAAAAAAACAAAACGGTTTGTCGACGAAAATGAACTTCCTCGGTGAAATTCTTAATGATCAATTATCGGTTAATCGGTAAATTATGCCCATCCCTATAGCCTACATTACAATCTTTTATTAAAATCAGGAAGTGCCTTCAGTGTTATTACTGGCAAACTGAATTATTCTTTCATTAATTTTCTTAACTCCTTAATCCTTCTAAGCAGAGCTGTAGTCGACACCAGACCAAGACCAGAGTGTAGAAAGACCAAAGGCTTTATTATGACAGACAGCAGCAGGCTTCTGCACCGCGCTTCCCGCCTTGCACCAGTGCTTTTGTTAGTTCCTGTCTGTGCATTGTCTGGTTTTCACACTTTGCATCACAACATCTAATTACCAGTAGACAGTGCGCCGGCTTTGCGCTGCGAGGAGGGACCTCATTTCAAAGAGGTGTGGCAGCACGCAATCTCATGCGCCTCGGTATTTTGGTGCATTTTATGACAATGCACATTTGATCAGGAAAAAAAGAGGTCTGTCATCAGAAGCACATTGTTAATCCTATATCAGCAACATGTTTTGAATTCACACAGCCCTAACTGACTGGAGTGCATGAGGAAGCACAGCACGTGCTGGGATTTTCTGTTACTTTAATAGACAGAATTGGAACAATTATAACCTAATCACCTGTCATTTTAACTATAATATGATGATACACTTAATAGTTTTTTATTCCATCCACATCAGTGTTGCCAGATGTACAATAATTATCATATTTGTACGATAGTTTTGCCCTCTGTACGATGTATGATCAACAATTTCAAAAATCTTATAAAGTACAATAATTTGACCCTTCATTACATGGCTAAGTTAACACATTAGCAAACACAATCAGGACACGGATCCTGCGCATACATACTAAGCTTGTTTTTATGCATCATCTCACATGCGCGGGCTGTGCAAAAAAGAAGACAGAAGACTCGTGTCGTGGTAGCAGAGAGGCAGCCTCAGATGGAGATTAGTGATGGGATCCACAGTTCACTGAAACGTACTGAGTCAAGCTAAAAAGATCCGTTAGAAATAGTTGCACACCGAATCACTCAGTGCTGTACTGGAGCTCCAACTGTCTACCATTCACTAAACTGAGAGTCGGCTGAACTGAGCGGGTGGGGCTCGTTTGCTGCTCAGGCAGGTGATTCAGCTGGTGATCCCTGGTTTCCAGTACAGTTCCGGTGAGTGATTCAGTACACTACGCTCACCCACAAAAACTAGTACACTCAGGGCTGGATTAAGGGGGTTGTGGGCCCCTGGGCTAGAGCAATTTTTGAGGCACTCTCACAAAATATTTATGGCCGTATGGTATGCAACATGACCATGTTTACATGCACGTAATAAATAGTTTATAATCAGATTTCTGGATCTGATTATTAAAGTAGCCATGTAAAAACAATAATCATATAAAAGGTAATTACTGTGCTATGATAAATTACATTAATACATAGTTTATTGTCCAATAATCTGTTTATTCAGTGCATGTAAATAGGTCAAATCCGATTATTATCATTACCTGATTATTCCTAGTTATTGGATTATTGTGACCATGTACCCAGGGTCACTGATGGATCAGCTGTACCTTCAAGGTCCAAAATGACTAAATAAAGTGAATGACCACAAAGTTTTAGGTTTAGAATGAATAGCAGAAAAAAAAAAATATAGTGCCATCAGGACTAACAACGAAAAATATCTTGTATCAACCTACAACTTTAATTAGGTGCTGCTGCACTGACCACAAGCACAAATGAACCATGAAACCATTACAGAAAGAGAACAGAGTCTGCACTGTACTGCAATAGTAAATGTCATTTAATTTCCTCAGGCAATCAGACAAATGTGAAAAAAGGCAACATTAGCCTCAATGAAGCAACATGACATCACAAAGCAACATCAATTACCCAAAATGTTACACTGTAAAATTCACAACAACTGTACTGTCTGTTTTATAAAAGCAAAAAGGAATGTCAATACTGGATAGACTAGAAACTAACAAAACAGCACAGGGGCCCTTAGTGGGGGGAAAAAGAAAAAAAATTGCATATATGCGGCAGGCAAAGCAATACAGCCAGTGGAAGGAGAATATAGAAGCCACTGACTTGAAACATACTCACCATTTGCAAGATAGTGATTGAAACAGCACTTGGAGAAAAAAACATTTGTACTGTTTGTAGCAATGTTCAGATTCTCTGATATCAGCGTCCTTATTCTAGCAGCTCTCCAGGCCTTTTTTGGCCCAGTATTCCCAGCATGTATGAATCTTTAACACTTCCAACGGATGTTTTACAACTTCAATGACCCGGAGCTTCTGTGGCCAGAAAACCCTCTGTGACTGACGGATTTCCAGACAGTGGCTCTGCCGGTCCGTCCCATGTTAGCATTTGTAATGCTAACAGTTTGACAGACATCTTGTTGTGACTAAAGTGGATGACTATCCAGCTGTATTGCTACTAAAAAAAAAAAAAAAAAAAAAACTGTCAATTTTGGAGTCTTTTTAAAACCTCCTTCTCACATTCGTCTTTTTCTTTCTTCTTTCTCTTTTGGGCACCACTATCGTACTTCCTAACGCCCACCATTACTATTCATTCATTCGTCCATAGATTCACTACTGGCCCATGTCCAACATTAATCAGGTCAAATGTCAGCTCTAAACCAATTAACTAAAGCAGGCGGGACAGACGTATACCTCAACAAATAAAAAGTTGATATTCCAAAGCAAACCCTCCAATAAACATTGGACATGGCAGAATTAGCAAGACAAAAAAAAAATGGATTCTTTCAGAGCCCCATACAAGCTGGGGCCCTGAGCTACTGCCCTTGTAAGTCCTTGCTATAATCTGGGGCAGAGTACACTCGATTGAATAGTTTGTGTACATTACAGCACTAATGCAGGCACGGCAGACTCAACAAGGAAGCAACATCACCAGTAGGTTGAGAAACAAATGGAGGGAAACAGAGCCCAGTTTTACTGGGTGGATCAAATCTATTGTTGGCATTAGCATTAAAGCTTTCTGTTGCTGCTGCAATGTGCAAATTTCTGCAAAAATGTCATTGAATTGTAGTTCTCAATAAAACTGTGAAACAGGTTTCTGCTCCAATTATCAGAGGCATTTTAGCAGTAGTTTAGGTGGACTGATAGATGTTTATTCCTAATGTATAAACAGAGAACTTTGCAAAATATTTGAGGCAAGACCTTGATACATGATGATTCAAGAGAAGCCATACGGAAGATAGTTAAGTATTCTGGGCTGTTCAGTGCAGGTCAGGGGCTCATCCTGTACTCCCCACAGGTTGAGGTGCTTTCTTCCAACAGATTCGTGAGATTAGTTAAAGGTAAAACTGCATTATAGGCTGTAATATGCACAATCTGTGATAATATGTTACTGAAGCAGATGGTCCTGAGGCACGTCAGAATAAAAACTGGGTGCGTACGATAATTTTCCTCAAAATACGATAATTTTAAGTTGCTGGTACGATACTTCAACATTTACCATCTGGAAACACTGATCCACATTTTCATTTTAATAGCGGAGTTATGAGCATAGAATAGGCATTAATTCATCGCTTAGGGGAATGAATGAATGAACAGGTAGTTTGTGCGTTTCATGTTTTCAGCACAGACTGTACGTTTAGAAGCGGAGGTAACTCAGGTGGTGTACCCTCTGTGACCTGGTGTGGACACAGACTGTGGTTCAGTGGCTGCACTGGACAGGTGTCTGATCGTGTCCGCTCCTCCCCGAGATGAACGGAAGCAGCGGTATAACTGTCACTCTGAAGATTTTAAACTACAAGCCTCTCTGCTGTGACATTCTGTCCACATATGTCATCTATATCATTTCAGTTCTCCTTCGACCTTCTCCGTTCAGACGTGTGCGTGTCCTGTCTCATTAAACACACACACACACACACACACACACACACACACACACACACACACACACACACACACACAGCAAGTGAGAGCAGTTGCTTTTCTGTTAAATGTAACAACCTGAGGACGGTTAAATACAAACTATCCACATAATATATAGCCTATCCCAAATAATTTAGATAAATGGTTGACAGTTTTTCATTACACACAGACTGCATAAAACTGATTGCACACAGAAAAAAATATGCATGAGTGCAATGAGGCATGTATCCATGCGTACTACATTAAAACTCCATTAATTTAAATTCAGCCCTACTGTTAAGCCCATTTGTCCAATCAATATCAACCTC
The DNA here is from genome assembly GCA_020510985.1 of Pholidichthys leucotaenia. Classification (NCBI taxonomy): domain Eukaryota; kingdom Metazoa; phylum Chordata; class Actinopteri; order Cichliformes; family Pholidichthyidae; genus Pholidichthys; species Pholidichthys leucotaenia. Next base: position 34,072,406 of record CM035845.1, on the reverse strand, counting down.
TTCCTTCCAAAATAAGTGACTGGGCATCTACTTTAATTAATACCTGGCTTAATGCCAAACAGAGTTACTGTCCAGCACATTTTACACAGAAACCCTTTGGCCATCTCAAAACTCTTCTTAAACAAGGCATCATGATCAGAGTTCACCTTTGATTATGTGCCTCTGTGCATTAAAGGGATGGGCAGGAGCACTTTGGATTGGATTACCTAAAACACACCTCTGAATAATCAGACCAGCCTCTTTGCACTTTATGTCCAGGGCCAAAGTAATTTGTGTGCTGATGTAATAGCAAAATGAACTTGGACACGCATATAAATGTGTCCCATGCCTTAGACAATTGGCTGTGGACTATACCACTGTAATATAGCCCCAAGACTTTAAGGGGGAAAGACCAAGTCAGGACCAAGACCACTGTGTATGTAGGTCCTGGTCTTGACTTGGTCTAGACTTGGCCTTGACCTCTTATGTTGGTCCTGGTTTTGTCTGGTCTTGTCTTGGTCTTGGAAGACTCTGGTCTTGATGAGGTCTTGACTACAACCATAGCCATTTAGAGTTTCCTTGAGTTAAGCAGCTGTTATTTCATATTTGTATCAATCGATGTAAAGTCAACTGTCACTACATTTTAAGGGCGCATTCAAACGGCCACTGTTTGGTCCGGACCAAAGGACCAAACAGTGGCTTCCGTGGATAATTTGGTTCATTTGGTGCAGTCTGAACACGCATTGGAACTCTGGTGCGCACCAAACAAGCGAAGTCTGGTCCCCCTGAAAATGGGGGTCTTGGTTCTCTTGCAAATTAAGTCTGGTGCACTCCACTTGCAGTGCAAGTCCAAACGGAGTATCCAGTGGACCAAAGGGTGGAAGTCTGCCTCGGCGTTTGTGTAACCATAGCAACATGCAGTCTGAGAAGAGGAAGTGGCATTTACTATAGTACATTTTGGGTAGAAAATAGCAATAAAGACAACCATGCAAATCTGAGAAATCCTTTTATTGGAGAAAGTTGAGGAGAAAAGTTAAAAAATGTCTCATTTGTGGTGGACAAACAACCCGGCTGAAGGAAACAGATTTCCATTTTCGGTCCTGGCCAATCGATGAGCCTGATTTTTCTTCTTTGCCGAGATTTCTTCTTTTGGTCAGTGGTGGTTTCGGCTACAGTGCCCCGAACGAGCAGTTGTTGTAACTGTGTGACGTTGTCCAGGCAGTTTGGTCCGCTGCAATGTGAATGCAAACCAAACCAAATGAAGGTGTGAAAATTCTCGTTATTCCCTGCCCAATCAAACCAAGACTCCCAGACTATCCTGGTCTGAATGCAGCCTAAATGAAACATTGATTTTTTGGAAAGTGATTATCTCATATCAACAAATGCAGTCTGCCCAAAGTAAATGTGGCTTTAGATAAACAACGATCAAGCAAAGAAAATAACTGCTATACTTATCTGCTACAGAAGGCAGCTGCCAAATTTTCCTTGTTTGCTATAAACTCAGCAAGAATTAGTGAGCTAGGCAAAAGTTTGCATATTTGTACTTTTGGGGCGCTGTAACATTAGCCACGGTTACATGGGCAAAATTTCTTCAATCTGATTACAATTCAGATCAGAATTTTACTGTTTACATGGATCCTGAAAAAGCTGATCTGATTAGGACGTGCATTTCCATGTGTCACACGTTTGAACGTAATAAATCATTTTGACATGTGCATGTCAACATTTTGATATTCCAAAAATAGTAGAAGAAGAAGCAACTTCCGGTGTTAGCAAGCCCCGCTTTGTGTCGAAATTGACCTGTACTGTGTTATTCAGACTGTACTTTTGCTTCTGCTGGTCTCCGTAATGAAGCTACAAGTACATACTTCTGCATATGACGAACAGAGGGAGACAGCAGGACGATACAGACCAGTTTTGTTTTACTCCCGCTATGTTTTCCGCTAGCTGCTGCTAAGGCGGAAATACAGTACGTCATGTCGACGTGCGGCTGGTGTACAGACACGCGCAGTAAACATATTTTCTGCCCTACGTTTGGAATAAGTGTTTTCATGCGCACCATTCCGATTAACAATCGGCATAACCCACCCCTCTCAATCGGAATGAAATTTTGATCCGAACCAGCGTGATCGGGTTAGAATATTCAGATTGCCATGTTTACATGAAGCATTTTTATTTCGATCAGGCTTTTAATCTGGTTACTTGTGTCACACCATCAAAGCCAAGCATGACTGGATCATTGTTCTTCAGGCTAGTGTTAGCTAACAGGCCTACATTAGACATACCTGCTAGACCTATCTAATGTACAATAATACTTTTGTCTAATTCATCATACCAATAGCTGATCAAGCCAGCACAGTTAGATGCTGTTATTAACTTTTATAAGATAAGCTAAGCTAATGATTAGGCTAATTTGCAAAGCTTGTCCTCATCAGGTGATACTAAGGACTATAAGCATCAAGCTAAAGTGATACTGCATGCTAATGCTACAGCTAACTGACAAACTGTATGCTTAGCAAATCTTACCTGAGAGCAAACAGTAGTTTGTGAGGCTTCAAAGTTACTTCAGGGTGATGTGTGAAACTAATTTTGCAAACAGAATTAACTCATGATGCATCAGCACAAAGTGAAGGTGTTTTACTAAGGACTGCTTTCTGTGATACCAGCTGTGAATCAATCACTTTTGAGAGCACAGTGGTTCACTGCTATGACATCTTCATCACATGCAAGTTATCTGGAATCTTGATGTACTGTATATCATGTCTGTATTCTTATATTTTACAAATATATAGCACCGTGTAAATTTTTGTTCACACTAGAGCAATAATAAACAGCCTTTAATCCCTTTCTGTTATTCATTTTCTTGTGTGTGTAATTTCCCTGCCACAGAGCCTGAAAAATTTGTCCCGAAGCACTAATTCTTTGAATTAAGTAATCCTGTTGTAACTATCTGACTCTGTGATCCTCGTGTGTACCTGCGGGGTTGTCTGAATGCAGCAAAGAACTCAAATAACCTAACAAGTAGATGAAAGACTCCAAAAGAGATGTTATAAAAAAGAAACATCAAACTACATGGAAATGAATGACTCAAAAAAAAAAGGTGTCAAGGAGGGAAACATTTTCTTTATCGCTTCACCTTGTTGATTTGACTCAGATCACTTGAAGCAATGTAATGTTTCTGTGGATCAGAAAAGGGTAAGTAATGAGCAAGGAAAGGCAATGTGTAGCAGAGATAAGCCTGATCCTGAGCTTTTTGCTGTTGGTGGGAGATCTAAACCTCGGCAGCATCACACCATCTGTTCTAAATTAGCACCTAGACAGGGAACACTGAGATCTGGGCTCCAGTGGTCAGGCACTAGAAGAGCTCAAGCAGTGAAGGACAGCAGTAGAAACTCAAAAAGGAAGTTCTTCGGGTAAATGCAAATAAGTAACAGCTAAGGTCATGGACTTTTTTGACAAGTTCAAGTGGCACAGTTCTGGTATATGAGTAAGAATGGACAAATAAGGGCACTGCTTTCAAGACATATTCTACATAAAAAAAAATCCCTTCAGCTATCATTAATTACGAGGGATCATAATCGATGTAGCCACAGTAATTTAAATTTTAACAAGAAAAGAGACTCCAAAACTATATTTCGGTCCAGATGTGACATGCTTTCCGCACCTCACATACTTACTCCAGAGCAGAAGTATTAAAGATAGACAATAACACTTGCTGAGTTGCCACAGCCTTCATGCTTGGAGCAGAAAGGACACACGTGTCACTGAGACTGAGTGAAGAGTGGAAGTTTCTGGAATTCATCAGGCAGCGTTTCCCCAGAGAAAAGGAAAAAGACAGTGTCACAACACACCACGTGACTGCACAGATACTAAGCAATGTTCAAGCAGGAAAAAATATCGGTGACGGTGATTTACAGTGCACATTCATACTGTATATAGTAAATGAGCACCGTTGGCAACACACACAAAAATACATTGGAGAAAACCCACATCCTGTGCTAGCAGGTCAGTGACCTGACATGCAAATCTACGGCCAAGTATGCCAACACCAATAAACGACAAACACGAGCAAACATCTCCGAGTTGGACTCAACAGCTGTCAAGTCTTATGGGGCGAATCTGTCTTTCAGGCTTTGCGTGGGAAACCGCCCTGTCAGTGAAGCATCCAAGCCGGCACCTCCTCCCCCTCCTGTCCCCCAAACAAGAATGAGTCATGGTAGGCGGCTCGGGAATAGACACAAAGTTGATTTTTTGGCTGCAACAAATGGAGAAAAACTTGCAAGCACCACCCTCATTATAAATGAATAACAATATGTTATATTTTGACATCTATTTTTATTGAGCACAAATCCTTGGCTGCTGCCATGGGGCCATAAGAGTGGTTTCTGCTTGCAAACCACCCAGCTCAATTCCAGTGTAACAGATGCAGCTGAACGAAGTTACAAAGTTAGCCACAAATCTAAAGGTTGTGAATATAGGCAGGTTCTAAACCCAAAAAGCTTCCCAAGTATGTACGTAGTAGCTGAATTATGCAGTAAAGACAAAAAAAATCACTACAACTAACTAACCTGCACTTATATAGCGCTTTTCTAGTCACAAAGACCACTCAAAGCGCTTTCACTAATACTAACCCTCTATTCTAAGGGCCTATAGGAAACAGATATCTAGGGACAATTTAGAACAGCCAATTAACCTAACATGCATGTCTTTGGATTGTGGGAGGAAACCGGAGCCCCCGGAGTAAACCCACGCAGCAAAGGGAGAACATGCAAACTCCACACAGAAAGGTTCCTACCCCTGCCAACCTGGGGATTCGAACCAGGAACCTTCTAGCTGTAAGGCAACAGTGCTAACCACTGCACCACCATGCTGCCCACAAATGAAGAATCATATGGCATTTTGCTAAACGTGCACATTACAACCCTCAAGCTGAACATAGCATACTGTATTTAAAAACTAAATTTGATGAACAAGGAGTGAGAAAGCAAAGGAACCTGCATGCCAGTTATAAACACTTTGCCTTACCATCCAATGGAACAATAACAGAGTCCACAAAGTACAAGATTATCATCAGTTTATTTGATCCTTTTTAACAAATGACATCATAAACTCATCTAAAAAAGTCATACTGTATAGCACGTCATCTGACTGCTGACTCGAAAACATCTCCTTTTTCAAACAGTTTGTGGTAGGAGCTCCAAAAACAGATGAAGTCTCACTGCAAAGACTTCTGACTGACTGACTTAAACTAAACTGTAAATATGTCCAAAAGACTGTGGCCAAGCATGTCTAGATTGACAAGGATTTTTTTTAATTGAAAAGCAGCAGAAGGAGATGTTTGCTGTTTATTTTTAATTCTCTACTGCATTCATTCCTCTGATTTTTATTCTCCGTAAACAGATTCTGCACATAAATACAGGAGCATTTCAATAAATTAGAATGTCACCGAAAAGTTGATTTATTTCAGTAATTCAATTTAAAAAATGAAACTCCTACATTAAATAGATTCATTACACACCTTGCATCTGCATTGTTGGGTCTGGTGTCTCATCTTCCTCTTGATAATACTTCAAAGATTCTCTATGGAGTTTAGGTCAGGTGAGTTTGTTGGCCAATAAAGCACAGTGACACCATGGTCAAACCAGGTTTTAGTACTTTTGGCAGTGTGGGCAGGTGGCAAGTCCTGCTGAAAAATGAAATCAGCATCTCCATAAAGCTTGTCAGCAGAGGGAAGTATGAAGTGCTCTAAAATTTCCTGGTAGATGACTGCGCTGACTTTGGACTTGGTAAAACATGGTGGACCAACACCAGCAGATGGCATGGTTCCCTAAATCATCACTGACTGTGAAAACTTCACACTGGACCTCAAGCAACTTGGAATATGTCCCTCTCCACTCTTCCTCCAGACTCTGGGACCATGACTTCCAAATGAAATGACATAAAATTTACCTTCATCTGAAAAGAGGTCATCTGCTGATGTTGGTCCACTGTGTGGACAGGACTTGGCACCTGCCCACACTGACAAATGTACCAAAATCTGGTTTAATGACCATAGTATCACTGTGCTTTATTGGTCAGAAAACTCTCCTGACCTAAACCCTACAGAGAATCTATGGAGTATTGTCAAGAGGAAGATGAGAGACACCAGACCCAACAATACAGATGAGCTGAAGGTCACTATCAAAGCAACCTGGGCTTCCATAACACCTCAGCAGTACCACAGGCTGATCACCATCATGCTATGCTGCATTGATGCAGTAACTTACGCAAAAGGAACCCCAACCACGATCAGCTAATGTGGGACACTACAGAGTACCAGATGATGTTTTTCTAAAGAAGACTGCAGGAGACAGTCAAAGCATATCAAGGTATGAAACATCTTTATGCTCTGTCTGAATCATTTTATCACTCAGAAGACAAAATGAACTTGCTTGATATTATTAAAATATTGTTGGTACCAGTTGACCATCTACACCTACAAAATTGTGCTGGAAATACAGCACATCACTTAATAAAACAAATGATCGTTGAGAGCAGTGGTGCTGACAGCCTGAATGAGCGCTAATGTAGCGGAAACAGGATATCTATTCAATCAACTCAAAGAGATGGCCTTTTAAACTACATTTTCATAGCAAACATGGACAGTCAAATGTGCAATCCCGACACAGAGAGGTTTCCTCTGCTGACAGGAAGCCTCTCAGCAAGCCTTTCACCTTGAGGTACAAAGTGCATGCTATTAGAATAAGTGATACAGCAATATTGCGGTTAGAGGAGGCAAAGAAGAGGAAGGCAATAGCATGTTCAGACTGTTGAGGCCTGAAGAGTAGGGAGATGAAGAGGGCCAGGTGGGGAAAAGATCTGTTGACTGGGAGTCATTTATTAGGCTCCATTAACAAAACAAGGTACAATTCAAAGTCCAATTCAGAAGTCATTAAGAAGAACAGAGCAACATCCTAGATATACTGCCCTGTCCTGGGGCTTGGTGTGAAGGAATAACAGTTTCCTCCATCTGAGGGACTCAAGGCTGAAGTCATTCTTCATTAACTTTTGCATGCTTGGAGACCATTCCAGCTCTGAACATGTCTCTCTGATCACTTCTGTCGACTGTGTAAAGTTTAATTAGTCACTGTGTCAAATGGCAAAGCATGATAATTGAATTAGATCATAGTCAGTAAGGTTTTTTCCTATGAATATCCTGGATGCTTTACACCAGTGATTTTCAACTGGTGGGTTGCGACCCACTTTTGGGTTGTGGACCAGTTTTGAACGGGTCGCAGACAGCAGATCAAAAAATAAACAATATTCTTAAGTTTAGTTACATCTGAAGTCAGATTTGTCTTATTTTGAAAAAACCTTTATTTTGACAGGCATGCATCAGAGAGGCGTAATCTCAAGCGCCATAGCCATGGTATCCATCATTTGATTGACGTTTACTTCAAGTTTGTGTTGATATTCAGAGGCGGGATGGCGAAGCACAAATATGACCCAGAGTATCTGAAATATGGATTTTCAGACATTGAGGATAAAAAGGTACAGAAGCCACAATGTGTAATATGTAGTGAAATGCTTGCGCATGACAGCATGAAACCATCCAAACTTAAGCGCCATTTAGAGCGTTGGAGATTCGAATCCCGCTCTCCCCAGCCATCCTGCCATTACGTCCCTGGGCAAGACACTTTACTCACCTTGCCTCCAGTGTCCATGACACTGGGTATGAATGTGCATAAATGTTCGGAAGTGGTCGGAGAGCACGTTGGCACAGATTGGCAGGCATGTTTCCGTCAGTCTGCTCCAGGGCAGCTGTGGCTACAGTAGTAGCTTATCGCTACCATTTTCTGTCTGTGGAGTGAATGAATAATGGATTTTCATTGTAAAACACTTTAGGTTTCTTGAAAGGTGCTATATAAATGCAAACCGTTATTATTATTATTATTATTATTATTATTTGTCAGGGAGGTGACCAAGAACCCAATGATCACTCTGTCAGAGCTCCAGCGTTCCTCTGTGGAAAGTAGACAACCTTCCAGCAGGACAATCATCTCTGCAGCAATCCACCAATCAGGCCTGTATGGTACAACAGCCAAATGGAAGCCACTCCTTAGTAAAAGGCACATGGCAGCCCACCGGGAGTTTGTCAAAAGGCACCTGAAGGACTCTCAGACCATGAGAAACTAAATTTTCTGGTCTGATGAGAAAAAGATTGAACTCTTTGGCATGAATGCCAGGCATCATGTTTGGAGGAAACTAGGCACTGCTCAGCACCAGGCCAATACCATCCCTACAGTGAAGCATGGTGATGGCATCATCATGCTGTGGGGATGTCTTTCAGCAGCAGGAACTAGGAGACTAGTCAGGATAGAGGGAAAGATGAATGCAGCAATGTACAGAGAAATCCTGGATGAAAACCTGCTCCAGAGTGCTCTTGATGTCAGACTGGGGCGACAGTTCATCTTTCAGCAGGACAACGACCCTAAGCACACAACCAAGATATCAAAGGAGTGGCTTCAGGACAACTCTGTAAATGTCCTTGAGTGGTCCAGCCAGAGCCCAGACTTGAATCCAATTGAACATCTCTGGAGAGATCTGAAAATGGCTGTGCACCGATGCTTCCCATCCAACCCTGATGGAGCTTGAGAGGTGCTGCAAAGAGGAATGGGGGAAACTGCCCAAAGATAGGTGTGCCAAGCTTGTGGCACCATATTCAAAAAGCCTTGAGATTGTAATTGCTGCCAAAGGTGCATCAACAAAGTACTGAACAAAGGCTGTGAATACTTATGTAAATGTGACTTCTTAGTTTTTATTTTTAATAAATATGCGAAAATCTAAAAAAAAAAAAACTTTTTTCATGTTGTCATTATGGGGTATTGTGTGTAGAATTTTGAGGAAAAAAAATGAATTTATTCCATTATGGAACAAGGCTGTAACATAAAGTGTGGAAAAAATGAAGTGCTGTGAATACTTTCCGGATGCACTGTATAAGGAACTGTATTAAAGATGTACTTTTAATATTAATTGTGTTGCTAGACCTTTTTATTTTAGAGTTGAAAAGGCGAACACACTGTGTCCCCGTCTCTGACTCTCAGAACTCATCTAAATAAATGCTGCTGCCTTAACAATCCAGAGTCTCCATGTGTTAGGTCACCGACAACAATATTTCCTTAAAGTCACACTCCCCCAAAAATCGAGTTGTTTTTTCTTGTTAACACGTTTGTAACATGCTTTTTTTTAATAACTTCCAAGACGTATTAATAGCGAAATCACTCAAATGTCTCATGTCTCTGCTTTTGTTGCTTTAAAGTTTCACTTAAGCCCCGCCCCTAAAAAAAAGGCAAGTTTAGATGAAGCATTTTTTGTGGCGTAGCTATGCATGGTGCTGTCACGTCGGCAGTGTTGAGCCAATCAGGACTCTCAGGCCTAAATGAAGTTAGCCTCCAGGCCAGTTAGCATTTTTTAGCATTTTTTAACCCGGTGCTTTGAAAACTTGACCCATATTAAGATGGGTTTTACCATTAAACTGCTTTTAAGGACTGATGCAGTTTCAGTCATTATCCTGGGCCACCGTGGATACAGCTGGGCATGTCCTTCAGTAAGTAAGTGATTTTATCACAGGATTTATTCTGATAATGTAGTGCTGGCCACTGTTAGCCTTGTGGGATGTGGGTGGGCCTCGTAATCACAGCTCTTGTTGTTTGAAGGAGAAGGAAAAGTGAAAAGATTTTGACACAAAACTGTAAGACAATGAAAGTTTTTTTTAATAGAAAAAGGGCATAAGATACCATTTTAGACCTCTTTAACACTACTTATTTTAAGTGGTTGGCTCTACATAAGCAATTTCGAAGGGTTAAACCACATTTCAAATAATACAATGAAGAGAACAATAACAAACTCAAAAGGCTAATCTTCTGAATCAAAATGGGCCAAATGTGAAGCACACCTCATCACATCAGGTGTAAGTGATGAGACAGAGTGGCAGATCTGATACATATGGACGGACTCACCCCAGTTCAGTTGAGTTCATCTTTCAGAAAGGCCCACCGAACGCTGGTGTCAACATCATCATCAGCATTCATCATACTGTGATCCCCGGCGCTGCAGCAGAATGATATCGCCCAAAATCCAACCAACGGAGTTTCACTTTTGGCTTTCCACGTACACGAGTAAACCCACACCCCCAGATGCAGGACTTGACACACAAAGCAGATCCACATGCAGGCAGAGGGAGGCAGGGCAGGCCCAACTGTGTGTGCTTTCATTACTCAGATGTGGACGTAGATTAAAGCGTATCAAATCTCCAAATCTGTGCCTTTTGTGGTTCACAACATAAACGGGTTGACATGTCCGTTGACATGACATGCCACCCAGCGCAGGAAATAGCTGGGCTTGAGAACATAGGAGCTGCCTCTGAAAAAAATGCAGTCCTGCCGTTTGAAAGCAGGGGGCTGTGCTGAATTAGTGGTGAGAAAGTGGAGCGATAAAGGCTGGTGGGAGCGGAGCTGTGCGTCACTGATCTGAAAGGGTTTACGTTCCTGTTTGTATTAGCTCTGTGTTCAGGTTTCATCTGATTTGTGCTGGGAAAGGCATGCAAGAGGATGGGGGCACTGTGAGCACTTTAGCTGTTATCAGTGCAACAGTGTTTTCAACATGAGTTAGTCAGTTTTTTTGAATGTTACACAGGGTAACAAAAATATTTTTTTTGTAAGTTGTCTGTGTTTTTTCAACTGATTTAAGACAATTTTGCACCGCTGACATGACATCCGTTTCTCTCGATCAGGTGCTAAGTAAAAACCTGTACTTATTTAGTACTTACTTAGTACTGAGCGTGTACTTACCTTTATATAAAGGTAAGTACATGTAAATTGAATGTTACGTCATCATTGTTCAAAATTCAGAGAATTTCAAGACAAAAAAGAATTTTGCATCATATAGAGCGAAAATACCCGTACATGTAAACAAAAACGAACAACATGTGGCCAAAATTCAAAAAGTTGACCTGATTGAGCAAAACCAAAGTGATTTTTGGATTCAGCACATCAAAATTGTCCTAAATCACCTAAAAAAAACTTAGACAACAAATTTGGTGTTGACCAGTGTTACTACTGGTGCCTCAAGAGCTTTCATTGAACTTTCATTGAACACTGCATTCAGGAAGAAGGAATATTTTTGACTTCATATACAGTGCATCCGGAAAGTATTCACAGCGCTTCATTTTTTCCACATTTTATGTTACAGCCTTACTCCAGAAGGGATTAAATTCATTTTTTCCTCAAAATTCTACACACAATACCCCATGACAATGTGAAAAAAGTTTGTTGGTTTTTTTGAGATTTTTGCAAATGTATTAAACATAAAAAACTAAGAAATCACATGTAGAGAAGTATTCACAGCTTTTGTTCAGTACTTTGTTGATGCACCTTTGGCAGCAATTACAGCCTCAAGTCTTTTTGAATATGGTGCCACAAGCTTGGCACTCCTATCTTTGAGCAGTTTGGCCCATTCCTCTTTGCAGCACCTCTCAAGCTCCATCAGGTTGGATGGGAAGCATCGGTGCACAGCCATTTTCGGATCTCTCCAGAGGTGTTCAGTTGGATTCAGTCTGAGGTCAAGAGTGCTCTGGAGCAGGTTTTCATCCAGGATGTCTTTGTACATTGCTACATTCATCTTTCCCTCTATCCTGACTAGTCTCCCAGTTCCTGCCACTGAAAAACATCCCTCCAGCATGATGCTGCCACCACCATGTTTCACTGTAGGGATGGTATTGGCCTGGTGATGAGTGGTACCTGGTTTCCTCCAAACATGACGCCTGGCATTCACGCCAAAGAGTTCAATCTTTGTCTCATCAGACCAGAGAATTTTGTTTCTCATGTTCTGAGAGTCCTTCAGGTGACTTTTGGCAAACTCCAGGTGGGCTGCCATGTGCCTTTTACTAAGGACTGGCCACTCTACCATACAGGCCTGATTGGTGGATTGCTGCAGAGATTGTTGTCCTTCTGGAAGGTTCTCCTCTCTCCACAGAGAACGGTGGGGCTCTGACAGAGTGACCATCGGGTTCTTGGTCACCTCCTTGACTAAGGCCCATCTCCCCTAATCACTCAGTTTAGACTGCTGGCCAGCTCTAGGAAGAGTCCTGGTGGTTCCGAACTTCTTCCATTTATGGATGATGGAGGTCACTGTGCTCACTGGGACCTTAAAAGCAGCAGAAATTTTTCTGTACCCTTCCCCTGATTTGTGCCTCAAGACAATCCTGACTCGGAAGTCTACAGACAATTCCTTTGACTTCATGCTTGGTTTGTGCTCTGACATGCACTGTCAACTGTGGGACCTTATATAGACAGGTATGTGCCTTTCTAAATCATGTCCAATCAACTGAATTTACCACAGGTGGACTCCAATTAAGCTGGAGAAACATCTCAGGGATGATCAGTGGAAACACAGGGTTTCCTCTGGTAACAGTTCTCGGTGGCGGCCCGCCTCGCCAGAAATTTTACTGTCACGCCAAGGAGATATGAATTTATTAAGAAAAATATATGAAGGAATGACTTTCCGCAAGCACGCACACGAACAACGCACGTGGCCGTCATCCGTGCGGAGTTTAGAAGCGCCCCACCCACGTGAGTTTTCCAGTCAGTCAGTAGGCAGTGTCTCGTTAAGCGCAACTGTCCAACAGAAGCATGAGTTTGTTAAAGTACTTTAAACGCGGTAACACATCAGAAGAGGTATGTAAGCACTGGAGGCGTTGATCATGGTTTTAACCTGCTAGAAATGGGAGCAATAATGGAAGAGTTGCTTAGCTAAGAGATATGGTTAGAATTCATATGCAGCTGGCTTCATATGAAGGGAAAGGCAAGGGGGAATGATGAATTGCTGAGGACACATTTCACCAGCCACTACAATATTAAGTTATGTTCTGTAGGAATTGCAGGAATGAAGAGAGTGGCAATTTCTCTCTTTTCTTGCACGAGCAGGTGTGCCATTTTTATTCTCCAGTGGCAGTGACAAAAGCAACAGCTAAAAATGTTAGCTCTCTTTTCGCTCTAAACTGAGGTCATTCAGCGGCTGCCTAGAGAGGTGCTTGATGAGAAAGCCTGAGAGCACAACTATAACTGCCTAAACAGATCATTCTGTACATGAACACATATTGTGGTGAATTATGTCTTTAGAGTCTGCTACAGTTCCCTATTATGTACCTGGCAGGTTAAGATGACCGAAATTCATGAAGTCAACGACTTTAATCCGTCAGCAGCCTTCAGACAAACTAAACGTGCAAACATTTGATTTCAAAATAAGGGTGGGTTTTCCTGTTGTCTGGGTGGTGAGGAGATTTCTAAAAAAAAAAACAACAAAAAACTATAAATACAAAGAAATATTATAACAGAAATAACGACATCCTTGGTTATTTAACTTAATTTATTTCATTAAATACAATTTTATTAATATTTTTTCTTTGCAATCAGAGTTAAATTATTGTTCTGTTCTGACTGCAAAATTATGGTCAAAAATGTAAATTGTTATCAGGAAAAAGTAAAAAATTTTTTTTACCACAGTCTGTTGTGTGGTGGAGGAGTGGTTAGCATTGCAGCAGCACAGTAACTCACCCTTGGCTGGGGGATCCTGGGTTCGATCCCAGCCCCCGACCAACAGTGATCTGTGTGGAGTTTGCATGTTCTCCCCGTGTCTGCGTGGGTTTACTCCGGGATTTCTTCGGTTTCCTCCCACATGCCCAAAAACATGCAGGTTAGGTTAATTAGCATCAACTGGGGATTCTAAATTGTCCTTAGGTATGACTGTGAGAGTGAATGGTTGTCTGTCTCTCTGTGTTGGCCCTGCGATGGACTGGCAATCTGTCCAGGGTGTACCCTGCCTCTTGCCCAAAGATGCTGGGACAGGCTCCAGTCCCCCCGTGACGCGAAAAGGATTAAGCAGAAGAAGATGGATGGATGTTTCAAATTTATCTAAAAAAACCCCAGTAATTTTATTTTAAAAAAACAAACAAAAATTTGTCATAAAATAATCCACAAATTTATAATAAAGTTTCAAATGTACAAGAAAAGTCAATTTTACAAGAGGAAATTACAAATTTGAGGAACATGGTTTCAACTTTAGATTTACAGAGAAAAGTAGAAAACTATAGAAAATTGTTTTAAATTTTTGAGAAAAACCTCAAACCTTCAAGACTGAAGTCATTACCCAAGTTTTTAAGTGGGTGCTCTTTGTACCCTTAACTATAAATTTTTGGTTGTCTACTTTTAATTATTAATTTCAAAGCACTGCTTTTACATGAGTAGAATTTCTGGTTACTATACCCACCTGATCATATAATTTAAATACGCATAGTACATTACTAATATGAATGTTTCGTTCCCTTCCCTACTCTCTCAATGAAAAAAAAGAAACACTAGAATAAAAATACAAAATATACACATATTTTTGTCATTTATGTAAACCATGACAAAAAAATCCTGCAGGACAAAACATGACACTTGATATTTTCTAACCTGTTTGTACGTATACCACCATAGACACAGAGAGAACCTGAAGGCAAGATGAGACAGAAGAGGGGAGCCAAGGAGAGGAAAGTCTTCAGGCAGAGGAAGGAGAGAAGGATAACACCACTAAAAGTATTCAAGCCTCGGTTGTACAATACTTCAAATGGTAAGTTCCATATGCAACATTACTGTGTAAAATTTTAGAAAGAAAGAAATAGTATAAAATTAACATATTCCGGTATGTTTACTGCCCCCCCGCCCCGGGGAAAAATATGTTGCCACCGTGCCAAGGTTTTTAAGCCAGAGGAAACACTGGAAACAGGATGCACCTGAGGTCAATTTTGAGCTCCATGGTAAAGGAGCGCCTCACTTTTTCCAAAATGTGGAAAAAGTGAGGCGCTATGAATACTTTCTGGATGCACTGTAATCTTATTAGTGTAATTAGAAATTATTTCTTCTTTATAATAACATAATACTGATGGAATCTAGAAGGTTTCTCAGGGATTTCAGTTCAAATACCAAATGTTTAACACTGACCTTACAGTTGAAACCAGAAGTTTACATACACTGTATAAAAAGACGGTATTCTGTTAGGATAATAGGGTATGATCAGTTCTTGCGCCCACCAGGAACAGCAAAGTTAGATGGTGCTGCTGCAGGCAATGCAGCCCACTCAGGCTATTGTGGAAGTTATATTTATCTGGGCAAAGGCTGATGCACCATCATGTTAAATGGTAAATGGAGTTCACATATTTAGCACTTGTTCTCATCTCTGGATGACCAAAGTGCTTTACAGATTCGGCTATCTACCCATTCACACACTGATGGCGGCAGAGCTGCCATGCAAGGTGCTGGCCTGACCCACCGGGGCAACTGGGGGTTCAGTGTATTGCTCAAGGAAGAGTGTGTGTCTCATTGGTAAGCAGCAGTGTGTCTGCTAAGAAGAGCTGGACACTGCTTAGTTATGCCACACAGTGTATGCTATCATGGGTTTATATGTCAAATACGACCACTGAGCTGCACTGACAACAGACAACAAACTTCATGTTGAAACTGAAAATATTGTTACAATAAACCAGGACGTATTCATAAGAGAGCTGCCATGCAAACGCAGGCTACTGCCCAGAAGAGGAACTTTCCAAAATAAACTCTTATGTCATTCTCAAGCTGCAAATCCAAACATGATCCCACACACGCACCAGTTGATGTCCATCCACTCTAAAACAGCCCAAAACAGAGAAGTGTTCCCACACAAATAAGTGGGAGCCAAACTGCAAAGACCCTGACGTTATGAGTAAATCACATCTGCTTCATTTGATCAACTACAAGACCGGCAGTTTTAAGCAGCCCACAACACAGTGATTAACTCATCATGCTGGAAGGCTTTTTGACCAAACAATGTGAGGGGTCATGCAGAAGAAAAGAGGTCTATTATGCGAGAAGCCACTGGTGGTGCACAGACAGGGTAAATCTATTGATTTCTGTTCTGGAATCCCCTCTATAGATGACCCCTGTGTGGAATCGGGGTGCAGTGTGCCTCAGTAAGCATCCGAGGATCCCAATCAGCTTAGGGGTTTCTCTCCCAAGTGGCTGTCATGGACAGGAAGGCATCATCATGGTTGAAAGCAGATGGCTGTGGATTAGCATTTGAATGTGTTAGGTTAATTGGCATCAAAACTGGGGATTCTAAATTGTCCTTAGGTATGACTGTGAGAGTGAATGGCTGTCTGTCTCTTTGTGTTGGCCCTGCGATGGACTGGCGATCTGTCCAGGGTGTACCCAGCCTCTCGCCCAAAGATGCTGGGATGGGCTCCAGCCTCCCCGCGACCCAAAAAGGATTAAGCGGAAGAAGATGGATGAATGAATGTGGGCATGCTGATCGGGAGGGGGGGTCCCCCAGCTTCTCCTGCCTCCCTACAAGGGATAAGTGAGCCGAGGAAAGGAAGGCTCTGGAAGGATGACACCAATAATGGACAACCCGTGGCTCACAGACAAAAAGAACAGGGAAAACCTGGTGACTTAATACAGCAGCAATTATGTAAGAGAAGCAACTAATTACACACCGATAATAATCCTACAGTCTTTCAATAGAAATTGCTGTGCTGGTCACATGTCATGGCAAATCTAAAAACGATACAAAAGCAAGCCTTACATGCCAGTCAGGCCTGAAGCTACAGTAGACATGACAGCAACAAAGATAACATCGGGACACATACCAAGCAAAACCGCCTTCAAGTTCCAGTCTGTGATGTTTGGATTTCTGACGGGGAAGACATGCTGGTATCAACAATGAGCTGCTCTGCTGCAGTGAAGGCCCCACTTTCCAAAACCTACCATCTACACTGGCTTTCTAGCAGTCAGCTGATTAATTTACACACAAGGATAAGCAAATTGCAAGTATATCCACAACATTATGTCATGTAATCTATACAGACTTTGAGCACAGCAGGGGTTTTCCCCAGTGTTCTCTAGTTAAAGTTGGCTCCCAAATGTCTGACTGAAAAATGTCATGGTGTTTAGATACAAAAGTAAAGCACAGAACACAGATTAAGGTTGTGTGTCCACCAAACGCATTTTTTTCCACTATGGGTGACCATTTTTTATTCATTCTCTGCGTAGTCCAGCGTATTCATAGTTTTCAATCACATGACTTCCAGCGGGGTCGAATAAGATCGCCGGCCATGCTGGAGGGGATAATCACAGGAGCAAAAAAGTGAAAACTTTATTATGAAACTCTTGATAATGACAACAGACAGCGATATGATGACAAATTAGTTTTAGCTGAGAAGCAGGCCCCCTATCTCATTCTAAAGAAAAACTGGTAAAAAAAGACATGGAGAAGTGGGCTAGCATCACCTATCCAGACATCGTCAATTTATTACTGTACAGTACCAGTGTTTACATTCTGGAACAACTAAGATCCTACAAAGGTCTAGAAGCTTACAACCAGTTTGTAAGTGGCTGGGCCTGAGACATAGCAGTGTGTGAAATCAACAACCTTTGTGTGCCTAAAGCCAAGGTAAACAATTTTTATGAAAATGCAGACAAAAAAATCAGATTGTTCACTTGCAAATATTTAGTAATACTTTACACAAAATACTTAAAGGCTATAAAACTGGCACCTAAGCACCTGTTGTGGTTTCTTTAAATGTTAAACATGTAAAAATTGGGAAAAACGTCAAACTAAAATTAGAATCCATCATGCTCCTGTAGGCCAGTCAACACCATTTTAAAAACCAGAGCAATATTTAAAGTGGTGTGAAAAAGTGTTTGCCCCTTTCCTGATTTCTCATTTTTTTGTATGTTTGTCACATGTTTGTCATGCTTCAGATCATCAAACAAATTTAAATATTACACAAAGATGACACAAGTAAACACAAAATGCAGTTTTAAATGAAGGTGTTTATTATTAAGGGAAACAAAAATCCAAACCTACATGGCTCTGTGTGAAAAAGTGATTGCCCCCTAAACCTAATAACTGGTTGGACCACCCTTAGCAGCAACAACTGCAATCAAATGTTTGCAATAACTGGCAATGAGTCTTTTACAGCGCTGTGGAGGAATTTTGGCCCACTCATCTTCATCTACCAAAAAATCCTAAAGGAGAATGTCCGCTCATCTCTTTGTGACCTCAAGCTGAAGCACACTTGGGTTCTGCAGCAGGACAATCCAAAACACACCACTGTCCACCTCTGAATGGCTTAAGAAAAACAAAATGAAGACTTTGGAGTGGCTTAGTCAAACTCCTGACCTGAATCCAATTGAGATGCTGTGGCATGACCTTAAAAAGGTGGTTCATGCTGGAAAACCCTCCAATGTGGCTGAATTACAACAATTGTGCAAAGATGAGTGGGCCAAAATTTCTCCACAGTGCTGTAAAAGACTCATTGCGAGTTATCGCAAACGTTTGATTGCAGTTGTTGCTGCTAAGGGTGGCCCAACCAGTTATTAGGTTTAGGGGGCAATCACTTTTTCACACAGAGCCATGTAGGTTTGGATTTTTTTCCCTTAATAATAAACACCTTAATTTAAAAACTGCATTTTGTGTTTACTTGTGTTATCTTTGTCTAATATTTAAATTTGTTTGATGATCTGAAACATTTAAGTGTGACAAACATACAAAAATATGAAAAATCAGGAAGGAGGCAAACACTTTTTCACACCATTGTATATGCTGGAGTCCGAGTCCCACCCTATGCAGGACATGCTGAACGCACTGAGGAGCTCATTTAGCAGTAGGCTACACCATCCTAGGTGCGTGACCGAGAGGTTTCGCAGGTCCTTCCTACCTACAGCTGTCAGACTGTATAACCTAAGCAGGGCTGCGCGCAGAGATAGCAAAAAAACATGACAACCTAATAGTATTGAATGCAAAGGACGCAACAGACTTGCACAAAATGGTCCCCTCCAGTATACAACTAGGACAATATCAGTCGCTATGGAGGGTGACAATATGTATGGGTACATACGGTATTCATACTATGTTGGGTAACTAAATAGATGTTATGCTGTTTATTCCATCTAGCTACAATGCTCTTCACTGTGTATATATATTTATGTGTACATACAGTATGTATATTCACTGCTCTTATTCTCTTATCTTCTAAATTATTGCTCTGAGTGCTGCTATCCCTGTGCTGTTGCAATCCTGGAATTTCTCCATTGTGGGACTATTAAAGGCTTGGCTTATCTTATCTTATAAACAGTAAAGTATTTTCTTATCATGCATGTTTATCCATATATCAGCCCATAAATTATTCACAGAACCATCAACTTAATTTCTCCAGTTTTTTTTTTTCTGTTTTTACTAATTTTTTTGATATGTGATCTAATTTGAATTAGCATTAGTTAAAGGCTAGGTTCAGCACTCACCTGTCCAGGTGCTTTCAGAAGAAGTCAGACATCCTTATCCTCATTGTTAACAATAAGCAGTTGATTTGTAGACTCCCAGGTATTGTAACAATCCTCAAAACCAAAGGCTATTTAGCCTTTGGAACAGAACAGAGAGCGGGTGGCTCTGTGAAAATGTCCACAGAGCATCACAGACTCTTCAACAGTATTACTAGTCAATTATTTCTACAAACCTATTACAAAATGGTCAGAGCACACCCGCAAGTTGGTATACAAGGAAGGCGCCAAGTCAGCTCTACTAATACCAATGTTAGGAAAGTTACTAAAAAATAGTAACTAATTACAGTTACTAGTTATTTCTTTTCAAAAGTAATTGAGTTACTTTATCAATTACTGCATGATTAAAGTAACTAGTTACTTGGAAAAGCAACATTCACATAACCTTTCAATGCATACTTAAATCATCTTGCACACATAACAAGATAATTTAATTAATGGATTGCAATACAGGTTTATTAATGTCAGGCTGAAAACAGACTGTTTCAGACAGAGCTTCTAGAACATGTTCAGTCTGCTTTATCCTGCCTTGAGAGCTCTTATTGTGGGAAAAATCTGAAGACAATCAACATGATATTACCAGTAATTTCCTCATTTTGGTGAGTTGGCAACACTGCATAAAGCTGTCTATGTTTATCTTACCTTTATGATATGGATTTAATCCGATGTGCAGTGATTCAAAGAAAATGCCCATTATCCACAGTCCAAATGTCTACTGTGACAGAGACATGATCCAGTCCCTCAAATTCCTTTTGGAGATCAAAATTCATTTTCGAATAATCTTTATCCAGGTAGCAAGTAAATGTGTTTTAACTTCAGTGGATCACAGTCTCAGCTGTCTGATAGAAAGTGACTGTTATCACGTCTTCAGTCTGTTACAACGTATTTGGCAATCAGTTGGTTTAATTCTTGCTGGGTCACAAACTGTCCAGATGCATAACTGTGATTGAAATCCAGCCCTGGCTGTTGAGACGAGTATTTCCACTTTACATCCAGCTATGGCTGTTCAGATAGCATAAATCCACTAACACGGTGTTATTAGCATAGCTAGCCGTTACTTAGCACCAGCTTTGGCGGAGCTTTGTTGCTGTTTTCAAGCACTTCTGAAGAACACAGTAGGTCTCAACCAGCACTTAGCTTCCAACCCACCAATATGCTTTTGTCCTTAACAGCGACAAAGGAAAAATAATCGGTCTATTTCCACAAAAACAAAGTAGCTTCATCTTTTCCTTCACTCAGACTGACGGCTCATCTCAACTACAGTAGGGGCAGCTTGCATATTTATTTATTTGCGCTAAAAATATATATACATATTAATAAAATGAGTAACAAGTAATGCAACTGATCAAATTTCAGTAACTGTAACACATTACTGAATTTTTAAACAGTAATTTTGTTACACAGCACATTACTATAAAAGTAGTGGCGTTACAGTAACACATTACTCCCAACACTGACTAATACTAATACGAGAAAGCCAATTCGCCTCCATTTCTCTGATAGCTCCCGAGTTGACTCACCTTGGTTAATAATAACAGCAGGTATTCGAAAAGCAACACTTTCTGTCATGTGCTTCCCACTGGCCAGCTGAGGGTTTAAAGGGAGTTACTCATGTGCAGGCAGGGATGCCGAAATGATAATTTATTAACAAAAAACTCCAGGGACAAAATAAAGCAGCACATGGGCTGAGAGCTAAATTAAACTAAACTGAGCAGGACAATATTAAACTAAACTTGGCAAAACACAAAGCAAAGACTTGGTAGAAACAAAGACAGGGATAACTTACAGAGAACAGAGAACATGGAACATGGCAGGGACATAGCAGGGTGCAACGACGAATGACCTTTCAAAGAACACAGAACCAAGACTCACATAACTAGGGGAGGGAACACTTAGCCAGACACAACACAGCTCAGGACAATCAGGACTGAGCAATGCGCACATGAGAAAAAGTGGCTATGGGCATGGAAACATGAGGAACTGGAGACAATAGGTAAACAGGCACATACATAACCATGAACTTAAGACAGGAGATGAGAAAACATGACTAAAGACAACAAGGACAATAATACTAAACAGTAAAAATAAACAGGGATCAAACAATATAACCAAATGCAAAAAGACAACCATAAGACATAGACAACAGAGGATGACATGACATGACAGACAATGATCAGGGAACACAAGGGGCACTTAACAATGATAATGATAATTATAATAATACTGTGAAAAAGCAGACTAAAATGAACATAAAGCGTGGGAACGGTCCCTAGCTATGCCCCAATCATGACATCTTCTCCTTCCTACCAGTGTTTGTACAACCAATTATTTCACACTAGTGCACTATGCTTACATAATTTTTGGCTTTAATGAAACAGAATTACCCCCTGGAGCTTCCCTCCCAACATGGCCACCCATATAGCAACTGGCAGCCGTCTGACATCATATCAAAACTACAAATAAAGCACTGAGTGCCCTCGGTGCTAAAATGCTTCAATAGTGACTGCTTTTTTGTTGCAGCGCTCAGGGTGCTGAAAGCTGAAGAAAGTATAATTTTTTAGAGTACTGCTGCACTCATCAATGTCAAACCTAAACAAGCCAATCAGAATTACTGACGGGCGGAACACAGAATGCCAGTACAGGAAGATGAGAATAGTTTTACTTCTAATGATGGTGGAGGAGAGCCTGATCCTCACTGTATCAGACAATCCGGTACTCTTTGATTTGACACTGAAAAGGATACCATGATCAAAATTTAAAAGCAAATGTGTGGAGGTATGTGTCCACATCTGTCGGCATGCCAGGTGAGTGTTTGTGCCTTTGCCACTGTCATATTCCTTACAAGATTGTTGTGGTAGATAAAGCTGGATTCATGCTGCACCTCTGCTGTCCGCGTATGTGTAACCGGAAACCTTGTGTGACAAAATTTACATCATCGTCTCCAGTCCGCTAGTGTCCGCAGTGCTTGACCACAGACGACCGCGTGCAGTCCAAATTTTGTGACTGCACCGCCTACCACGACCTGAACACGCTGACAGCGCATGCGCAAGACTGAACATCCCATTCACAAGGTGGAGATATCGACACAGCATACAAAGACAAAGTAGATGAAGAAGACAACGAGGAAGCAGAAGACAAGAATAAAAACATACATGAATCATACACACATACTTTCATACAGCGGCAGCTCTTCTTCCTCTCGGTGATGGTTAAACGACGCCATAGTTGTTGATGTGGGTTGCTCTCGGGTTTCTTCGTTGGTGAAAATCCTGGCACATCAGCGCACTGGCGCTACCTATAGGGCGGGAGTGAAACTGCAAATATGGGTGTGCGCATGTGTCAACCACTTGGCCTGGGTAAATGAAAAAAGTGAGCATGTACAGCACTGTGTGCGTGCCGGGCTCGTCCAAAGCGCACGCAGACCAAAGCAGACTAGAGGGGAAATGCACTATGAATAAGGCTTAAGGCAGTTAACCATTACTATGTGAATTTGTACAGCTGATGACTGCAAAAAAATGGAAATACCTCCAATGTGAAATGTGGACCGACGGACAGATGGGTGGATGGACAGGTGGACACAGTGCCACTGCATTAAAACCTTTAGCTAGATCTTAAAAAAAAAAAAAATTGTCTTTAATGTTTAGTTTAAAACAGTTGGTTTACAGCCTACTGTTATGGTGTGGCCTTGGCGGACCACTAATGAGACACTATAGGCCAGCCAATGAGTTTGCACATTTATTAAATAAGGACATAAACGACAAAATAATGAGCCTCGTGGGGCAAAACACAAATAAAGGCTAGACATAACACTTACATACAATCAGCAAGGATGGAACCGAACGCTGGAAAGAACTGGCCTCGGGTGTAGGGAAACCAGACTGACAAAGGCGAAGGTCGCAGCCCCGAGTAAACAGAGCTGCTCCCTTAAATAGGGCCGACAGATTAATCAGCTGATGAAATGTCATCAGCTGCCCTCTCTTCTGCCACACGGGAGACCTCGACGCAGAGCCAACACCAGGCGAACTCTCCGGAGATCATCCACGACCGGGAAGGCTGCAGAAAGCGTCATGGTCTGCGACCCTCGCCTGAGATCGGGACATCCACGCTGGGACCGGCCGAGGGACAAAGAGCGTCTACTCCCTCTCACCGCTCCTCCGCATCTACACGAGCACGCACGCACCTCGTCCTCTCTCCACGACGGTGACCTGCAGGGGCAACGGAGAACGCAGCGCGTGGACCAGAACGCACCATGACCCGGCACGAGCGAACGACAGCAACAGCCCGAACAGGGATGACCATCGGCGCCGACGACGCTGATCTCCAGCAAGCTCCCTGACCCTGACTCACCTCGACAGCGGACCTGCCATGCACCGAACCCCCGCACACACACCGGGGGGTTACGAGGACAGCGCACCACGCACGGGACAATAACGACTCCACAGACCACCATCGTCCTCCGCCGCTGCACATTGGAACCTTCAGGGCTGTTCACACACCTGAAGCACACACGCAGCCCGCTCACAGGATTTTGTATGGGTCTCAGCCACGGCGCACAATGGGAATCCAGCCGTCAGCTGTCCTTGAGGGCTTTAGGGCTGCGCGCACACCTAAAGCCAGCACGCCAAGTCCCTTTGCAGCTCTTGTTTTTTTTCTTCATGGCTGCCACGAATCCTTGCTAGACTTAACCGCGAGGGGAGTCAGAGACAAATGTTTCTTCTCACAGCCGCTGTGGACCTCCGCCACGTTCAACGGGACAGCCCATCAACATCGTGGGTCCATATGCAATTTTTGCGCGGCCCGGACAACTTTGCCGTCCCGGGCCGGCACTCGCTACCCCCGCCCTCCTCCCTTCCCCTCCTCCGGCACAGAACTTTTCCCGCAGCTCGCTCCCTAAGCCGGACGATCGACGCCTCAGCCCCCAGCTGAGCCCTCTGGGAGGGGGGGTGACCCCCACAGCCTACGGACAAGCAGAGCGCTCAGCTGGAGCAATTAGCATAACAGTGAGATGTATGGACTGATATCAAATGGCAGCCTCTCCTTCCTGCCAGTAATCCTGCTATTGATATGTGTGACTCTCATGTAAATGTCCCATGCATTCCTGCTGTACTGTGATGCTAATGTGCCATGCATGCATTGTCTAGCTGGGTATATAAGTGAACCGAATATCGCTTGCTCTCTCTTATTACTGCTGTTTTGATCACACGCATTGCCTGCTTGCTGAGGGCTCGCTCCAGCGCGCTTTACACAGCGCTGGAGTGAGTCCTGTGATGGTGGATGAATAAAACACCCTTTTAAACTTCAGTTCGCCGTGTCCTGCCTGCACTTATTCCTTGCCTCCATCTGGGTTCCCTTATTCCATCCGCCACAATATCACATTTGATCATATTTGAAACTGCATTCTTAAATGCAATTACAGTATAGAGTCAGCCAGCAGAGGAAGCACTAATCAAAACCTAGGTGATGCTCTGGGCAAGTGCTTGAGCAAGAGAGCGAGTGAGGGAGCAGGGTGCACTGGAATCCATGTTGATCAGAGCAGGAGTAAAGCAAGCATTAACAGGCTGTAAACAGCAGTAAATGTACGTACATGGTAGACTGCTTTTAAACAATAAATGCTACAGTTCTTCAGTAGTGATGGCCAGCTGAAGCCTCAATGAAGCTCTGAGGCTTCTAAAGCTTACAGGCTTCATTCTAAGAACAGTGACATCTGGTGGCCATCATGCATATTCTTACATACTGTTAGTATTTTATTGCTGTTTTACATAATTTTCCCTTTTTTTCACCTGCTGTTATTATGATGGGTTGTACATTAATTTATAAATGCCACATTTCCCAGCTTCAGTTTTTCTTTTTTACTTCACCTTTCCATACTGTTGGTGTCCAACACTCAGAACACAATATTATGAAATTACTGATCCAACAACAAAAAAAAGGATTTCATGGGGTTCCATGGACCATTCTGCAGGGTAACTGATTAAAATGGGAATGAATGAAGAGTGAGTACAAATTAGCCACTTATCATTTGGAAACTTGCTGCATCAATGAATATTTTAGACATTTGCTGAGATGTTAACCTTGCTATTGCTCTTTCTGTGTCATCACGCTTAATGCATGGCAGATGCATTGTGTCACTGGTGTATGCCTTTATGTATGTGGACAAAACTTGCTTGCTATTGCTATTGTAGTCCCACCACCCTTAAACACTGCATGCCATATTCAATGGGCATCAATGCTAGTCAATCAATAAAAAGGGCACCCGGATTATGAAGAACAATACACTATAAAACTATGATATATTATTAAGTATTACATGAATGTTACATGAGAGGGAGTACGGTATCAATGAATATAGTAACTGCAGGTGTGATACGTCTAATGCCTGATGTGTAACTTTCTCTTCATTCAAACAAAACCAAACTTATGTTGTTCTCTAGAAGTAAGAATAGGTCTCATAATCTTCCCACATTGGTCATTCCTGATGGATCAGAAAATGACGTTATAAACTCTTTTAAATACTTGGGTATTTTAATTGATGATTCTTTGATGTTTGGATCTCATGCAAAAATGTACAACAATCCAAAATTTGCATGCCAAGCTACTACATTGTTAGCCGAAATATTGGCTGAAGTAGCCAAAACTAAACGAAAACTGAAATGCCAAAATTTTGCTCTGGACTAGCTTGAAATGATGCGGGAACAAAAAAATATCAAAAGCTGATTTTCCACACTGCATTTTCGCATGGCAGCAGTATGAAACAGTAGAATTTTCTTGCATTATGCTTTGTTGCGTTTGGGTGGGAGTTTACCGACGTTAGGCTTCATCTAGAAGTAAAACAGTACTTCGGTATCAGCCCTGAATAGGGGAATGGAGAGCCAATCAGGACAGACTAGCATGGTATGCTATTTTTGTGGAAAAACCAGTCCAAGTCTCTCTAAGTAAAAACCACAATAGAGGGTGATGGTGGTAACAGATGAATATAGGTTACTGCTTCTTGTTTATGTTAGCAAACACATTTTCAATACAAAAGTGACAGATTTGCTCAGACTAACAAAAACAAGAACTTTCTTCAGCTATGAATAGACCTTAGTTACAATTTTTCTGTTCTCCTGGAACATAGCACATAAATCCCTATAGCTGGGTGAGCTCCTGTTCTTCAGTTTATCACCAGCATCTCTCGGCAGTCCCAGTAGGTCACTGGCAGCCCGAAATACAAATCTCTCCTTGAGAAAAACCCTGTCAGAAAGCCCATTGTGGTGGAAAACAACACTCTCCTTCCCTAGAGGCCATTCATAAACATCTGTTACTGCACCCCCCTCACCAAAATAAAGAGGGAATGGCTCTTTTCTAATGAGATTTATGCTCTTTGATTTAATGAGCTGACCTGAGGCAGTAAAGCATCTACCGTCTTCAACAGGCAGGGCCTTTGGAAAGAATCACTGAGGCCTGTATCATGGAGTGGTGGTTGGGATTAAATATGAGAGGAAATCTAATAATTTTTTTTATGCTCAGTTTGAGATAAATTAGCAGTGACAATGATATGACAAAAATAATCACAGGACACCCAGGGTGAGGGACAGTCACTGGTTTTGTTTCAGTCAACGGATTTGCAGGTCACAGTGATAAGGAAAGATGGTAAGGAGACAGCTGTATTTAAAGGACAAGGAAAGATGAGAAAGGAAAGAACAGAATGAATGAATGCCATTTTCTGGGCTCCTGTCTGTATCCTCTTACTACACAGCAAGGCAGAGCCAAACAGAGGTCCTACACTTTCCTAATCAAAAGGGTCATTCCACTGAGGGGCTGGTTTCCATAGCAGGGGTTGCCTTGGTGAGGGGGGCCCTTGATGGTCCTAGTGGAGCACTTCAAATCAACACAGAGTGGGCCAGATTCCTATGAAACAGAGATCCACAGCAGTGTAGCACCAGGCCCTAAAACTATTCTTCCTAATCATCAAAACAGCATAAACTCAATAAATGAGGATCTTAAAAAGGTGGAAAAATTGCCCATAAATATTATATACAGTTGAAACCAGATATTTACATACACTGTATAAAAAGACACATAAGCTTTTTCCCCCCTCACTGTCTGACATTAAATCAGACTAAACTTTTCCTGTTTTAGGTCAGTTAGGATTACCAACATTATTTCTATTTGCTAAATAATTTTTATATTTGATAACATTTTTTCAGAGAATCTCAAACACTAAGATTTCTCTGCTTTAAATAGTTTGAGGATGCCCAGATGATGACGTCATGGTTTTGGAAGCTTCTGATAGGCTAATTGACAAGATTTGTGTTAATTGCAGGCACACTTGTGGATGTATTTTAAGGCACACTTCAAATACACTGCTTCCTTATGTGACATCATGGGAAAATCAAAAGAAATCAGCCAAGCTATCAGGAAGAGAATTGTGGACCTCCACAAGTCTGGTTCATACTTGGGTACCGGTCCAGCAGCAGCTCCAAATTACTAAAAACCAGCAGCTGCAGTCTGCAAACCAGGGACCAAGGCTCAACTGTGTACATTTGGACTACTGCAGATAACACAAAAGGAACTTTTACTGTATGCGTGTGTTTTGATCTCATTTAAAACGCCACCAAAGGTTTATGAGGAAGAAATGGAAGAGCTCAAATGCTTGCTAAATGAGGAAAATGTCTAAACAGCAAACTAAAATCCTTGGATTAATGGAGGAAGTGTGTGAACTTAAAAAACTGGTCTTGGAAAAAGAAAAGAAAATTAGCCTTTTGGAAAGGTATGTCAAGGAACTTGAACAATACACCAGAATGGATGATGTTGTTGTGAGTGGACTCAATACCAGGTACCGCTCATATGCATGGGCTACAGCTACAAGTAGTCCAGATACTGATGACAACACACCGGAGGAAATGCAATCCTTGGAACAACAGGTGCTCCAATTCTTCCAGTCTAGAGACATCGTTATCAATAGTAATGCCATCTCAGCCTGTCAAGCACTTCCAACAAAAGACATTAAAGCAAAGTCAACCATAACAATCCGGTTTGTAAACTGAAAAGCCAAACTTGACCTACTTCAACAAACCAAAAAGCTCAGAGGAAAAAATATATATGTTAATCAACATTTAAACAAAAAAGAACTCTGACATTGCAAGACAGGCCAGGATTCTCAGAAAACAGAACAAAACACAAGCAACTTGGACAAGAAACTGTAAAGTATGGATTAAATGGGACACTGGAGGAGGCCAAAGTCATTATTAAAGAGCTTGCTGATTTGGACAGTTTTAAATAAGACTATGGATGCAAGTCACCAAATATTGTGGGGTATACAAAATGGTAAACTTGATTATCTTGAACATGTATGATTAAGGCTGTGTGATATGACCAAAATTTCATATCACAATATAAGTAATCTTATATCACAATATACAGTACAGTATATGCTTCTGCTAGGCAATATTATTAGAAAGCACTGCATACATTTTCATTGTTATGCAAATGACACACAATTATACCTGTCATTGAAGCCAGATGACAGTAATCAATTAGCCAAATTAGAGGCTTGTCTTAAGGAAATCAAAGCTTGGATTACTTGTAATTTCTTTTTTTTTTTTCCACAATATCTTTATTGAACCTTTTTTTTTTTTTTAAACAAACATGACACAAACAATCAAACACTAACACTAAAGTACTACAAAAAAAAAAATGCACCAAAAACACCAACAACCACCAACAAAATCAAGTCTTCAACAATGCTCCTCTGTTTAGTCTAGACAATCCATTACATAAGTATACATATTATGTTCACCAGTTTGGAATTTACAAGGTCCACACACATCATTCACCTTCTTCTTCAAGAGTTATGTTTAAATTTTTTACATGATCAATAAAAGGTCTCCATATATTCTCAAACACAATTTCCTTTGATTTCAGTATATATGTTATTCTTTCTAATGGAAGGTTTGTTAACATCTGTCTTAACCACTGAGTCACATCTGGTCTATGAGTCTTTTTCCACAGTAGTGCAATACATTTTTTGGCATTAAGCAAACTGAGGTCTATGAATGTTCTTTCACTTTTATTAAAATTATGCTTTTCTGGGTACAGACCCAACAAAAACAGTTTAGGATTCTAAATGATTTGTTTTGAGATTATTTTTTCAATTGTTACCCTCACCTCTTCCCAAAACATTCTTATTATTCTACATTCCCATACACAATGAAATAGGGTTCCTTTACTTTCCATGCATTTTGTGCATGTATCTGGTATATTTTTATTATATCTATTTAACTCCTCCGGTGTAACATACATCCGCATTAACCATTTGAAATGTATCAATTTAAGGCGTACATTTATTGATTTGGTTTGAGCTTCTGTACAAGCCAATTCCCATTGTTCCTCTGAAATTTCAATTTGCAGATCTTCTTTCCAGTAGTTTAATCTTTTCTGTGAATTTTCACTTGAGGATAGTGTCAATGAGTTATAAAACTCTGAAATAATACCCTTTCTTTTACTATCTTTCATCAACATTTTTTCCAAGGATGAATAAATAGGTCGAGTGAGAGCTTTATTTTGATTTGATCGAATAAAGTTTCTAAGTTGAAGATATTTAAAAAAATGTGTTCTATTAAGATTAAATTTGACCCTCAGCTCTTCAAAAGACATTATGTTATCTGCACATGGCAAATATAAATCTTGACTCTTTTGAATCCCTTTTAAATTCCATACTTTAAATACAGCGTCCGCTCTTCCTGGTTTAAAATACTGATTACCCCATATTGGGCTAAATGGTGACAATAACTGTGGTTCTTTTAAATAATTTTTAGCTTCACACCATATTTTGATCATATGCTTTACAAATGGATTTTTAACTTGTTTTTGTAATTTTTTTGCCGAATCTGAGTATATGAATATGGGAAGAGGTAAAGGTAAATTGTATGATTCCATTTCAGTCCAGTGAGGGAGATCATTTAATGAAAAATAATATGTCATAGACCTCAGTTGTGCCGACCAATAATACAACATAAAATTTGGACATTTGACTTGTAATTTCTTGCTATTAAATTCAAATAAGACTGAAGTCGTTCTAGTTGGTCCAAAAGACCTTAGAAATACCTTTTCAAATCAATAATGAGAACAGCCTGGACCGTACACAGGCTGAGGCGTGGGACACACGCCGGGTTGACAATGATGAAGGATGCCGAGCCGACCTGCGGGTCAGCGTCCCTTAAATAGGACAAAGAGAAGTTAAACAAGTGATAACAGGTGTGGGTAACAGGAGCGAGAATAGTTAGTCCAAAATAATAACACCTGGGACAAACCACGAACTGAACTTGAACAGGAAGTAAACAAAGAGCCCAGGGGGAAAAATGGCAAAAGATAACTACAAATAAGAAATGTTTACAAAAGGAGAAACAGACCAGATAATGCAAAAAGGGGAAAATGACCCATCAAGGCAAGGACAAGACAAAATGTAAAAACCACGAGATGCTAACAGTACAGAGA
Organism: Pholidichthys leucotaenia; assembly: GCA_020510985.1. NCBI lineage: Eukaryota > Metazoa > Chordata > Actinopteri > Cichliformes > Pholidichthyidae > Pholidichthys > Pholidichthys leucotaenia. Next base: position 34,041,561 of record CM035845.1, on the reverse strand, counting down.
ACACAATAATATCCATATTCCATAGGAAAACTAACGAAGGCGAGAGTAGGCTCATGTCCAATACAAGAAGATATAATTTGTCACACAAAACAGGATGGCCTAGGTACATAATACAAATAGACAAGACTATAATAACTAAACTTAAGAAAACAGGAACTCTCAAAACAGACAGAAACAAATGGCGACTTCAAATAACAAAATACAGCCAAACCCATAATCACATACAATCCTTAGACTAAAGTGGGGAATGAACAGAAAATAATCAGATTAACTGAGAGTGTGAGCACGATCTTCCAACTGTGCACCACATCATGACAATATTAAACTTGTTTCTAAGACTGCCTTCTATCATTTGTGTAATATTGCCAAGATTAGGAGCATCTTGTCTCAGAGTGATGCTAAGAAACTAATCCACGCTTTTGTTAGCTCCAGATTAGATTACTGTAACTCTTTATTATCAGGTTGTCCTAAAACATCTTTAAAAAGTCTTCAGCTGATCCAAAACGCTGCAGCTAGAGTCTGAACAGATAAGAGAGATCACATCTCTCCGGTTCTGGTCTCCCTTCATTGGCTTCCCATAGAATTTAGAATTAAGTTTAAAATCCATCTTCTCACTTACAAAGCTCTAAATAATCAGGCCCCTTGTTATTTAAAAGATCTGATACTACCCTATCATCCTAACAGAGCACTATTCTCCCAAAACGCAGGATTACTTGTAATATCTGGAATCTCCAAAAGTACAATGGGAGGCAGAGCCTTCGGTTATCAAGGTCCTCTCCTGTGGAACCAGCTGCCAATCCGGATTCGGGAGTCAGACTCGATCTCTGTTTCTAAGAATAGGGTTAAAACCCTTCCTTTTTGATATAGCCTATAACTAGGGTGGGATTATGTACCCCTGAACCCTCCCTTAGTTATGCTGCTAATAGGTTTAGACAGCCGGGGGACCTCCAACAATGCACAGGGCTTCACTCCTTTCGTCATTCTCAATGAAATATTTTTGCTGGTCATTAACATCTGTTTGTTCTCTCCCATAGATTGAGTCCCTGTCGTGCTGTTTGCTCCCTTACATGCCTGTTCTTTTCTTCTTCTTCTCTATCCCCCCACCCCCCAGCCAGTTGCAACAGATGACTGCCCCTCCCTGAGCCTGATTTTGCTGGAGGTTTCTTCCTGCTAAAAGGGCGTTTTTCCTCTCCACCATTGCCAAGTGCTTGCTCACAGGGGATCACCTGATTGCTGGGGTCTTTCTGCAATTGTGAGAGTTTCCCCTGCAGTTGAAAGTGCTATGAGATGACTGTTGTTATGAAATGGTGCTATATAAATAAAGTTGAATTGAATTATTATATTATTTTACTTGATATGAATGGTTATTTATGAGATTGATTCAATTTTCCTTATGTGTTGATTTTCTTTGTCATGTAATAGGAGTAGGTGTTTTTATAAGCCTCTGCTTCAACCTACACCTTTTCAGTTTATCATGTTTTCCTCTTCTTTTCCTCATCTTGTTTTGTATTTCAGTGAACCACACTGAATAAATAAACTAAACTAAACTCTGGTACCTAAATAGGTAAGTTTGTTTTTGCAACAAATAAAATAAATTTTTAATAAAGTATTGCAATACTGCTGTCTCTAAATCCATACAGTATCGCCACCACAAAGTATCACAATACTACAATATACAGATTTTATTTTTCCTGCCCACCCTTAGACTGGACACTAGGCATTCAAGGAGCTCCTAAATTTCCTGATCCCACACTTAGGCATTTTGCCAGATATGCCTCATTCTGCTTCAGCGCTCTTCTAAGAATCATGGATTACAGTAACTGTTTGAGGCTTCTTATAATTGGAGGAACAAGCTAGAGATAATGTAGTTTACCTTCTTTTCCATACATAGTGAGGAGCTATTAGACAGGAGACGAGCTTCACTAACAAGGTGTGTTGGACCATTTTCTTTTCTTTCTGGTTCCAGTAAAGACTGAGCCCACATAGCTGTGTTTTGGGACTTTTAAAGTACAGCTCTTACTGAAGCTTCACAGTGTAATGAATGCTTCTAACTCTTTATCCGGAGATGGTGAGAAGATGCCAACAATATAAAGATAAAATAAAACTGGATTTGCTGCTGGCTAGGATAAAGACCGTAGACTCCACACAGAACAGGAGTTCAACGGATGGCTGGACAGATGGACCAACAGATGACATCATACCATAACACATCCCATCTTTAGAGACAGGTATACTGTATATATGGTATAATGTTCGGAAGTGGTTGGAGAGGCCGTTGGCGCGGATTAGCAGCCACGATTCTGTCAGTCTGCCCCAGAGCAGCTGTGGCTACAGTAGTAGCTTACCACTACCACTGTCTGTGGAGTGACTGAATAATCTATCCATTGTAAAGCGTCTTTGAGTGTCTATGAAAAGTGCTATATATATTAGGGATGCAAGTTATCAGTTAATTCATTAACCTTTTAACTGTCCACATTTCATGGACGGGTCACGTGCCCCCAGTGGCACAGCACAGCAACTGCGCCTGTCAACTCACTTTGACGTCCCCCGGCTATACTGACAATTTGTACTGATCTGTACTGATCTGACAGTTCAAGAGGTGGCAGGGACATGTCGGAGGAATCATCCCTGACACGGAATACAGCAAAGAAGAAGAAATCTTCATTATTCTTCTTCCTTTTTCCGCTTTGAGTTCACAACACCAATGTGGCCGCCGCCATGACCAATCACGGCGGCGGCGATACTGACAGAAACTGCATGATGCGGGAAAAATAGCCACGTAATACAAACGACATTCACGTGGGATAATCATAAGAGTTTGTAGATGTAGTAGAGAGCGTAAATGACCGACCAAACACAAAACAACAACCACGATGGGCGAAAAACTGAGCTCACAACACCAAGATGGCGGCACCCACATCGTCATGGATCCTCACAGAAAAATGCATCAAACAGGAAAAACAGCCGCGTGATACAAACAAAATTCACGTGGGACAATTATAAGAGTTTGTAGTTGTGGTAGAGAGCGTAAATGACCAACCAAACGCAAAAGAACGACCACAATGGGAAAAAATGGACTGATCACGCGAGCGAGCAAGCCCCTCCCCCCGCCGCCGCCACAGGTAAGTGAGGAATTTATGGTGGGGTTTTTTTTGACATTTTATTGATTTTCTGGTTCATATACTTTGAAGATTCGATAAAAAACATACCCCTGTAGACAAAACAGTGTCAAAAAACTAACTATTCTTTGTGTAAATGTGTCCAAAGTCCACTTTTGACTGAGTTATGTAATTTATATAGCTGCTGTGACATTATGCAAATTAGATGCATAAATTTATTCCTATCTGAAACTTTGGATCATATTCTACATCTTTCTAATTGACAGTAAGCCATTATCTCTTGCAACTTTCAAGTTATAGCCTTGGAAATCTGAACTATTTTATTGACAAAAATTTTTTTTACCACTCTTGACTACTAGGGGCCTTGACTACCCTTTAATCAGAAATATGAACTATTTTATTGACAATTTTTTTTTACCACTCTTGACCACTAGGGGCCTTGACCACCCTTTAACCGGAAATCTGAACTATTTTATTGACAAAATTTTTTACCACTCTTGACCACTAGGGGCCTTGACCACCCTTTAACCGGAAATCTGAACTATTTTACTGACAAAATTTTTTTACCACTCTTGACCACTAGGGGCCTTGACCACCCTTTAACCATCGGCGACTGGGACTAAATTTAGTCAACTAAATTCTTATTGGTAATTTCTTATAATTATCAACCATAATAAGTTTTTTATTTCTTAAAAATAAAAAACTAATAAATCACATGTACATAAGTATTCACAGCCTTTGCCATGGAGCTCAAAATTGAGCTCAGGTGCATCCTGTTTCCACTGATCCTCCTTGAGATGTTTCTAAAGCTTAATTGGAGTCCACCTGTGGTAAATTCAGTTGATTGGGCATGATTTGGATGGTGGCATTTTTCCCGAGAATCTGAATTGCCCTTGGTACAATACCGTCTATCTTTACCATATAAAAAGTTGCTGTTTTTTAATATACTGAATAAAACATGAACATCATATTCCTCAATGTTTTATTGTACCATTTGCATTTTTTTTTTACTAAAGAATGAAATTTTTTGTAGTTTAACACATTTTACATTGCATAGTGTGTACTATGTGCTGATACACCTCAGTAAATTACAAATGTCATGATTTTTTACTTATTTTAAAACTACTAATATAAAATTTATCTTTTTTAGTTATATTTTTTTTAAAAAAAACTTTCACGTTCTAATTTACTGAGATGCACTGGTAGACTGTCTTAACAGGAAAATAAATTGTGAGCTGCTTCATCTGTTGCATGTTAAACATGATCACAGTACCCTGGCAATCCAGGCAAACCCAGTACAATCCGGGCTCTCTCTGTTGTCTGTTACCTCAGTGGCAGCTTGAGTCCAGTCTGCTTTTCCGTCTAGTGGCAGGTTGAAGGGAAGCAGAAGGGATATGTTTTTGCGCTCATGTAGCCTGCTGCTGTCTGTTTCTCCGACCTGTTAATTTGATGGGTGGACATTGGAACGTACCACTGGAACTTGTTGTGGCTTTCCGACGTAACCCGGAAGGGCTTAATGTCTTCTTCTGCTTTTTCGGTTGAAATGCAGCAGTGGGTGACCGCGTGCGCCCCCGCCGGAACAGTGAAGCCACTACATTTCATAGAATATGCTCCCATTGAAAAGGACTGCTGAGTTATCAATTAATTGACAACTGATTTAATTTAGTCGTCTGAAGTCTTATTGATAATTAATCAAAAGTCAAGTAATCATTCACATCCCTAATATAAATCTGATGCATTATTACTATTATTATTATTATTATTATTATTATTATAAAAACCTTCCCACGGGGACTTTCTGCAAGCATTCTTGCTAATTTATCTTTGCTCAGGAAAAGCCACTGAACAGTGAGCTCACCTTCTTAAATGTATGAAAGCCATTAAACTTGATACAAAAAATAAAGAATATGCACCTCTTCTATATAAGTGGTGCTGTAAGTTCAAGCTATAGGCCCATTTCCTACACATAGACTATACTGGGTTGGCAACCCAGGTATATCAATGCTACCACATATATATTTTATATATATTTTTTAAAAAAACTATAAAAGAAATGAATATAATCACAATTTACACTACCGTTCAAAAGTTTGGGGTCACCCAGACAATTATTTTGTGTTTTCCATGAAAAGTCACACTTATTTACCACCACGAGTTGTAAAATGAATAGAAAATATTGTCAAGACATTGACAAGGCTAGAAATAACGATTTGTATTTGAAATAATAATTTTTTCCAGATACTCAACCTGCTCAAAGGAAGGTCAGTTTTATAGCTTCTCTAACCAGCTAAACTGTTTTCAGCTGTGCTAACATGATTGCACAAGGGTTTTCTAATCATCCATTAGCCTTCTGAAGCATTGAGCAAACACATTGCACCATTAGAACACTGGAATGATAGTTGCTGGAAATGGGCCTCTATACACCTATGTAGATATTGCACCAAAAACCAGACATTTGCAGTTAGAATAGTAATTTACCACATTAGCAATGTACATTAGATATTAGAGTGTATTTCTGATTAGTTTAAAGTTATCTTCATTGGAAAAAAACAGTGCTTTTCTTTCAAAAATAAGGAAATTTCTAAGTGACCCCAAACTTTTGAACGGTAGTGTATGTGAAAACATTTAAGAATTTTACAGAAAAAAATGCCCAAATGGTATATGGTAAACTCTGCATATTTAGGAGACAGTCTCTTAAAAAATACAACAAAAAGATCAATCTACAGTGCATCCGGAAAGTCTTCACAGTGCTTCACTTTTTCCACATTTTGTTATGTTACAGCCTTATTCCAAAATGGATTAAATTCATTTTTTTCCTCAAAATTCTACACACAATACCCCATAATGACAACATGAAAAAAGGTTTTTATGAGATTTTTGCAAATTTATTAAAAATAAAAAACTAAGAAATCACATGTACATAAGTATTCACAGCCTTTGCCATGAAGCTCAAAATTGCGCTCAGGTGCATCCTGTTTCCACTGATCATCCTTGAGATGTTTCTACAGCTTAATTAGAGTCCACCTGTGGTAAATTCAGTTGATTGGGCATGATTTGGAAAGGCACACACCTGTCTATGTAAGGTCTCACTGTTGACTGTTGTTGAGCCCAGACTTGAATCCAATTGAACATCTCTGGAGAGATTTGAAAATGGCTGTGCACCGACACTTCCCAACCAACCTGATGGAGCTTCAGAGGTGTTGCTAAGAGGAATGGGCCAAACTGCCCAAAGATACAGCAGCTGTGCCAAGCTTGTGGCATCATATTCAAAAAGACTTGAGGCTGTAATTGCTGCCAAAGGTGCATCAACAAAGTATTGAGCAAAGGCTGTGAACACTCATGTACGTGTGATTTATTAGGTTTTTTTTTAATTTTTAATAAATTTGCAAAAATCTAAAAAAAAAAAAAAAACTTTTTTCACATTGTCATTATGGGGTATTGTGTGTAGAATTTTGAGGAAAAAAAATGAATTTAATTCATTTTGGAATAAGGCTGTAATATAACAAAATGTGGAAAAAGTGAAGCACTGTGAATACTTTCCAGATGCATTGTATACGAAACAAGAGCACTGAGGCAAGTGCAATATCCCCCACCTCCATTTTCTTTGGAGATCCCAATATTTACTGACTGAGAGCAGTTTTCAGCTTTTCAATGTAATTACTGTGGCAGAACCAAATTATGATAATTTTTTATCTTTTGTTCATATGAACAAAAGATAAATAATTAAAAGAAGACAAAATGAACCTATTTGACAAATTATGACAAGCCCATCATCTACAAATATACAACAAAGTATACAACCCATAGTTGTAGGGCAGGATCCCAAGATGAGCCTGTGTAGCAAGTACGGTGACCCTAGAGCGCTTTACACATTCTATAAAAGAGCGGCAGTGTGAACCTTGACCTCTGACCTTTAGACCCCAAACCTGTAGTCAGAGGTTATTGTCTCAGAGTGAACTTGTGTAGCAGGTTTGGTGGCCCTACCTTTCTTTGTTGTTGAGCTATAGTTTATAAGCCATTTTGATGTTGACCTTTGACCTTGCAGTTCAAAAAGCACAGTCACACTTCAGGGTCACAGGGTGAACCTGTGTACCAAGTTGGTGACCCTAATTTTATTTGTTGTACAGTAATAAGGCATAAGGAATGTTAACCTTGACTTTTTGACCCCAAACCCATAGTCAAACATCAGGATCCCAAGGTGAACCTGTGTATCAGGTTTGGTGACCCTAGCTTTATTCGTTTTATAGAACAGTAATAGTAAATGTAGCATTTACTATAGTGCAACTGCAATGTTCACTTTGACATTTGACCATCGATCCCTTGACCCCAAACCCATAGTTAGGTCAGGGTGTAAATTGTCCAAGATGTGCATTAGATACAACTGCTGTATCAATTTGAAAAGCCTACATCATTTCTTTCAATAGTTATTGTGTTTAGAAGATTTAAGGAAAATCTGGCCTCTGAATTTTGACCTCAAGGTCATCCAATGAGAGTGAAATTACAATATGCGTATCATCAGTGTACATCAAACCATGGTTCCAGGTTTCAAAACAATCAAAATCAAACTGTAGGAGGAGTTGATTTTACAAGAAAGTTACTGTCTATGAAGTGAGGTGAAATCAGAGGTCATAGTTCAAGGGCTACAACTTCTGCAAAAATCATCCAATCAGAACCAAATTAAAATATGCGCATCATCAGTGTATATAAAACCATGGGACCAAGTTTCAAAACAATCAGAATAAAACTGTAGGAGGAGTTGATTTCACAAAAGTGGGACAGACAGATGGACAGATGGACTGACCCATAACATAATCCCCATTCGGCCTTCAACCAAAGAGCTCTTCAACCCCTTTGGGCGTTGTCTGGTGGGGGATAAAAAATGTTTATGAAAAAGTCTCACATTTATGAAAAGTTGCTAATTTATAAGAAAGCTGAAACGTTAAAAAAAATTGCAAATCTGACAGAAACTACAAATTTAAGAGGGAAAAAAACAACTTTGTAAGAAAAGTTGTAATCTTACAGGGAAACGTTACACATTTATAAGAAAATGGACTATTTTTTTAAAATCACCTGTTAATGTTATCAGGCCAGTTTATAACTTAGCTTTTTACCTTCCTTTTAAAGCTCAAATATGCATTGCAATCCCAGACAGACTTCCTTTTTGGAGGGGGGGGGTGTCTTAAAATGGTTCTTTACATAGTAGAAGTTTCCGATACTTGGAGTAAGAAAAAGATAATGACAAAACTTCATATTAGGGTAACTGGAATCAGAAAGTCCTCTTTCATTCGACTGTAATAAACAGTAAAAGCAGCTCTAAAAGGCCAAGCAGGAAATATGGTGTATCAGTGGATTACATTATAAACTACATATTTCTTCATTTTCTGCCAGACATGCGTCTGAGAGGATGCTTTTAGTTATGCTTTTAAGTTCGTCTTCAAGCACATTCAGTGGTGGTCTCAGTAAAATTGTCTCCTGGTAGCCAGCCAGTATGTCCCTTATGCACACTCAGCTGCTGTGTTTCTGCAGTCCAGCTGAAAACAGACTCTCTGGGAATGTGATGTACCGTCTACACATTCATGTCTTCCATCTGTTCCTGTGTCTCACATGGGCTTCACAAAGATCCTGTGTGTGAAGTTCCTATGAATCGGGGGGGTTCCAGTCATCCTAAACGCGATGCTGACAGGCAGATTCACTGAAGTGGTCCACATGTATGCTAAAATATGCACAGACGGACGCAGTAAAGAGATGTTCTGGTTAAGTTAAGAAGCTTGAAATCCCTAAAGGAAATTTACCCTGAATCCCTGGAGACCTATTTCCACAGCATTACCATCCAGTCTTTCCACTCTTAATAGGGTGAATTGAAGAATGCGCACAAAGGCATGAAGAAACCCGATTCTGAGAGTCTGTCTGTACTAACGAAACACTGACCCCAACAATGAGCCTCATTCAGCCCTCCAGTACACTTCACTCAATGCATTGGCCTACAACCACTGCCAGTCCGCTGTTTGCAAAAAGATGAGGAGAAAAACAATCACGCTGTTTAGTCTGCACATCTGGAAATCATAAACTGTGTAGCTTAGCTGCTATGCTAGGCTAACAAGAGGCCACTGACCCATTCAGACGCTAAGGCTCATTAGCGATTCCTTCCCACTGTAGCACTGGGTCAGAGTCCCAAAGATCAGACCAGACTTGCATCAAGTGTTCAAACATTTATGGTTTCAGTGGAATTTGGGAGAAGACATGCACGTTCATACGTTTTTATAACCCCATGCTTCAAACTAAACCGAAATGAAAAGAATCACAGTGAAAGCAGCTTTTAAAGATTTATAGCCTTTCTGTACATCTTAATACTCAAATTGTTTTCTACGTTTATTTTTAGTCCTTAACTTAAAAAAAGGATTTTACTAACTTTCAACCATACAGCCAATAAAACCTATCCAAGTTTTATTGCTTCACTCATACGTGGATACGGCTGTCTGTAGTCGCAGCCATAATATGACCCAGACTACATCAACACTCCAGTTGTTTGCACTCTGTTGTGCCATTTAGGAGTGTGAAATTACAGTGAATTCAGTGCTATGCTCGCAATAAGACTGAAACACACAAACGTCCTGTAATGCAGTAAAAAAAACTGTTGTCAACAGGATTTGCTGAATATGAGGCTGAAGTTTGAGTTGATTTATGAGAATAAGTGTATTTCTTGTACTTCTGAAGGAAAAAAAATCGTCCAATTTACTCTTTTCTACAGCGCCTTCTGTCTTATTTCACTATGGATTATCTAACATGGTTATAAAACATCAGAAGCAACAACATTAGAGATTACTATAGATGCCAATAATTGATGAAATTTGCTATTAACTGTAAGAATGCTCTGTGTGAGTGTCCCCTCTGTTGAGGGGCACTGTCCGTGAGGAATGAAATATGACACTGGCTGTCAGGATTAGTTTGGGAAACTGTCCACAAGTCAGCCATGGATGGAGCTCTGGTACAAGGGCAAACAGGAGCATGAATGATTAGAGAGAATATCCTGTGCCAACCAAGTAAAGGAATGGTTTTTAGGCCCAAATAGACTTTAAGAATATATACATGTGATTTATTGTGCAATTAGTAGGTGTGGGAAAAAAGATCGATTCATGGGATCGCAATACTTGGCACTGGCGACAATGCACTGATCCACAAACGCATGGCTCGAACTTTAATTTAAAAAAAAATGTGCACACATATACTTTTGGGTTATCAGTTAATCAACGGGATTTTCAGTCCACTAGATGGTGCTAAGCAAACACCCAGTCAAGTGAAGTTATAGCTTGTCTTGGTGATTTGCAGCCAGCTTTGAAAGTTAGGAAGCAGTTAGCTCAGATGGAAGGAAAGACCTTGACATGACACACAACCCTTAAGAAGTGCTGCACAAAAAAAGAAAAAACACTCTGAATACGGCAGGCCACACACATCTCAGAGCAGCATTAACAATGGCTAAGCTAAACAGACACCGGCATGGAGCTTTTTCTCTGATCAAGTCAGTAAAGTTTATTTATGAAGCGCTTTTCAGAGACATATAGTCACAAAGCACTGCACAATAAAATGGAATAAAAGGAAGTTCATAGATACAAATAATTTTAAAAATACGAAAACAAGTTAAAGCACAAGATTAAAATAATTTAAAAATATCAGACTTACCATTAAAAAGCAGCTGAAACTCAACGGAAATCATCATTAAACAAAAAAGTTTTCAGCTGCTTTTTAAAAGAGTCCACAGAGTCAGATAAACATATCTGGAGTGAGAGTCTATTCTAAACAGCACCGTCCACCACCCTCCGTGTGTGCAGAGACGTTATCTCAGCAGAAAATGAAGCCCCGAGAACACTTTATTATATAAGATAAGATAAGATAAGGCTTTATTAGTCCCACAATGGGGAAATTACAGGATTGCAGCAGCAAAAGGATAGCAGCACTCAGAGCAATAGTTAATAAGATAAGAATTGATTAGCCAAAGTAGTAAATAAATAAATATACATATGTACAGTGGGAAAAATAAGTATTGAACACGAAAACATTTTTTCTCATTAAACATACTTTCATACATACTTTCACAAAACACAAAAAACAAGTTATATTTAATAAAATGGAATGACACAGGGAATAAGTATTGAATACATGAAAAAAGAGGGGCAAAAAGGCATAGAAAGCCAAGAAACCAACTGAACTCTATCAGAATTTAGGAAGCCATCCCATCGCCCACTAGTACAAATTAATTTCAACTGGTTAAATCCTGAGTGATAACCTTCAAAAAGGTCTGTGAATACCAGATTGTCACACCACAAAGAACTCATGATGGGTAAGAGCTCTCGCTAGACCTTCACAGCCTTATTGTTGCAAAACATAATGATGGCATTGGTTACAGGTGCATTCTTAAACAGCTGAATGTTCCAGAGAGCACTGTTGGAGCCATCATCAACATCATTTTACCATAAACCAGCCATGACCAGGAGCTCCTCGCAAGACCTCTGACAGAGGAGTAAAACCAAATTATTAGGAGAGTTATCCAAGAGCCAAAGACCACTCGTGGAGCGCTCCAGAAAGACCTGGAGTTAGCAAGCACTGCTGTTTCAAAAAAACAATAAGTAATGCATTCAACTGACATGGGCCCTATGCCCACTCACCTCGCAAGACTCCATTGCTGAAGAAAAAGCATGTTGAAGCTCATTTAAAGTTTGCTGCACAACATTTGGGCAAGCCAGTAAAATCATCATCATAATTATAGCAGTCTGTCATGGACAACAATGACTGTTTCATTTAGGTCTGATCAGATTCCTCCACACAGCTCTGTCCTTAGCCTTCCGCTGCCAGGAACTTCTGTCTATATCCAGCTTCTTCAAGTTTCTTTTTACAGTGTCTTTAAATCTGAGCCTTGGTCTACCCTGATTGCGTTTGCCCTCGCATAAATGTGAGCAGAGTAACTGCCGAGGGAGACGCTGGTGGTCTATCCTCTCAATGTGTCCGAGCCATCTCAGGTTCGTCTGTATTAGCATGTCCTCCATTGATGGTAGACCAGCTCGTTTCAACACTTCTTTGTTGGTTATCTTGTCTTTCCACGAGATGTTCATTATGGCTCAACGGTGTCTCATCATGTACGCATGGAGTTTCTTTACCTGCACTCTGTAGACAGTCCAAGTTTCAACACAGTACAGTAGAGTAGCCAGTACTGTCACTCTGTATACTTTGCATTTCACATGGATAGACACATGTCGATTGTTCCACAATCCCTCCCTCAAGTTTCCAAACACAGTGTTCATTCTTCCCATTCTGAGAGAGAGTTCATCCTCCAGCCTAGCATTCTCTGAAACAGTACTCCCTAGATACTTGAAAGTCTTGCACTTGACTAGTGGCTCTGTACCAATGCTGATCTCTTCTGGTAGTGATGTTGACAACTGGAACTCTGGTGGTTGATAAAGGCACTCTGTCTTCTTGATGTTGATTTTGAGGCTGAATTGGCTAGCTGCTCTTGCAAATTTCTCCACTAAAGATTGCATATCTTCCGCACTGTGTGCAACTAGAGCACTGTCGTCGGCAAAGAGCATTTCTCTTACTACCTTTATCAATGTCTTACTCTTGGATTTAAACTGTACCACATTGAACAAGTCTGCTTCTTTCCTTGTTTGAATGTATACTCCTTCTAAAGTGTCTTTGAAGGCCACCTCAAGCATGGCTGCCAGATATAGTGAGATGAGTGTAGGCGCCAGCACACACCCTTGTTTCACCCCGTTGCTTACTGAAAAGTCTTTAGATACTGAACCACTCATTGCCACGTTTGCTTGCATACCTGTATGGAGTGCCTTGATCAGGCTGACAAATTTCTCTGTACAGCCATATTTCTTGAGTACCTGCCAAAGTCCTTGTCGCGAAACAGTATCGAAGGCTTTATTAAAGTCTATGAAGACTACATAAAAGTTTCACATTCTGTTCGATACACTTTTCTTGAACCTGTTTCAAGCAGAAAATCATGTCCATTGTGCTTCTTCCAATTCTAAAGCCGCACTGGGTTTCCGGTAGTACATTCTGTGCGATGTGTTCATTGAGTGTGTTCAGTAGTACATGTGAGAGAATCTTACCAACAGTGGCTAGCAGTGATATACCTCGGTAATTTCCACAATCTTTCCTGTCACCTTTCTTGAACAAAGGCACAATACTTGCACCCTTCCAGTCTTGAGGTACTTTCTGGGCATCCCATATCTCTTGGATGAGCTTGTGCAGGCAGTTGGTCAGCTGAACACCACCAAATTTCCACACTTTTGCTGGAATTCCATCCCTTCCTGGAGCTTTACCATCCTGTGTTGTCCTGATAGCTGCCATTAGTTCATCAAGATTTGGTGGTTCATCCAGACTTGATAGAGCTGGCCGCTGCACTAGAGTTTCTTTAGCCTCTTCAGTGAGATCTCCAGGGTTGTTTAGTAGTTGGGCAAAGTGGGCTGCAAATCTGTCCAGGATCTTGTCTTTCTCCTGCAAAACCATTCCACCATCCATAGCCTTTAGCTGGATCAATCCTCTTGGTTTAGGGCCGCAGATTTCTCTCAAACCTGTGAAGAATGTTTTCATGTCCTTCCTGTCTGCTGCAGTTTGAAGTTCCTCTGCTTTTTCATCCCACCAGTTGGACTTCATCTCTCTGGTGTACTGCTGTAGCTCACTCTGAGCCTTTGAGTATTTCTTCTTCTTTGACCTTGTGTTGCACTGTAGATTTTCCTGCCAAGCTGTATTCCTTGCTTCTAGTAGTTTCTTCAGATGTTCATCATGCTCATCAAACCAAACTTGATGTTTCCTCTCAGGGTGGCTAAAACATCACTCGCAGTCTGATACAACGTATCCTTCAGTGTTGCCCATTTCGCTTTTATGTCATTCTCTGAGTTGCTGCTGTCCCAGTCTTTCAAGTTTTCATCAATTTCCAGTTTAAGTTCTTCCTGCTCCGTTTTGCCTTTCAGTGCACTAGTGTTTAGCTTTCATGGTGGCTTTGCACCCATCCTGCAGTGCTGTTTTCGTCTGCAAATCCTTAATCTAGAGCTTAACATAACATGATCAGTGCCACAGTCCACATCTCTCATTGCTCTGGTGTCCAATACATCCCTTATGTCTCTCTGCCTTACTACGATATAGTCTAACAAGTGCCAGTGCGTGGATCTTGGGTGTATCCATGTCTTCTTGTGTGTGTCCTTGTGCTTAAATAGAGTGTTGGTTATCACAAGGTTGTACTCTGAACATAGTGCAAGTAGAAGTTCTCCATTAGCATTGCACTTGCCTACTCCATGACTGCCTAGCACTCCTTTCCATTTCTCAGTGTCCGAACCAATTCTGGCATTAAAATCTCCAACAAGTATCAGCCTGTCATCAGTCGGTACACGCCTGATAGTCTCACATAAATCACTGTAGAACTCTTCCTTTGCCTCCTCTATGTTGGTCATTGTTGGGGCATATACACTGATGAGTGTGGCACACATCTTCCGCTGTAGTGGGAGTCTCATAGTCATTACCCTGTCGTTGATTGGCACCGGTTCCTCATCAAGCATTGCTGCTATCTCCTTTCTAACTGCAAAACCCACTCCTGCTTCTCTCCTTTCTTGAGTTGATCTCCCACTCCAAAAGAAGATGCACCCATGGTCTTCCAAGCTGTCATATCCAGGAAATCTTGTTTCACTAAGTGCAGCTATGCCTACATTGTACCTGTTCATTTCCAGGGCCACAAGCACGGTCTGTCTTTTTGGGCGCTGTGATGTTGTTCTGCCCAACAGAGTGCGTACATTCCATTCTGCTACACACAAGGCTGCTGTTTTCCTCTTCTTTTGTCTTCCTGCTCCTAGCTTACTTTTCGCTGCCTGTCGGAGTGTGAACAGATCAGCGTGGACCTTGTTAGCCTGGGGCGACATCTGAACCGGTATGAGTTGCTTTCTGACTGACCATTTCATAAAACTGCTTGCAAAATATTTGAGTACCGCTAGCTTTTGCTGGACTAGCAGCACATTCTTGGCAGATAAAGGTATTATCAGTGGCAAAGACAAGCCAAGAAAAACTGACTCCAGTATCTGCTGCAGTGACTGACCAGATGATAGGTTTGTTTATCTCTGCTCTTTGTGTAGTGCATGTCATGATGCACTGACTGGCACAGTCCACCACAGACCTTGCGACAGATGTGTTTATCTGCCAGGATGTCCAGTCTCACCCCGTGTAACTGGGAGTGGTCCACCACAGACCTGTGGCAGATATTGTTTTAAGTTCTGCCAAGATGCCCTGTTTCACCCTCCACGCCCTTGGAAGGGTGGGGATGCCAGTTGAGTCGCCGACGGCGAAAAAAGTGATGTAAGTCTCAGTTAAAAGCTGCCAATTTCTGACCAAAAAAGTGGAATTTTATGGGTAAAAAAGCTGCAACTTTAGCAAAAACACAAAAAAGGTGTAAATTACCAACTGTTTACAACCTAAAATGCTGCAAATTTACAAACAGAAACACTGCAAATATAAGATTTGAGTAAAATGCTGCAAATTTAGGTGTTTTTTTTTAAACTGAAAATTCAAGAGTAAAAAAGTTCTAAATTCATGAGGAAAAAGCTGCAAAATGATGACTAATAAAAAGATGCAAATTTTCAAGTAAGAAGCTGCACATTTCTGAGTAAAATGGCTG
Organism: Pholidichthys leucotaenia; assembly: GCA_020510985.1. NCBI lineage: Eukaryota > Metazoa > Chordata > Actinopteri > Cichliformes > Pholidichthyidae > Pholidichthys > Pholidichthys leucotaenia. The sequence goes on along the minus strand of CM035845.1, from coordinate 34,025,781 downwards.
TAACTCTGCGGGAAAATCCTGCAAATTTATGAGAAAAATCCTCACATTTACAACAGAATGTTTCTATTTTACATGAAAAAGGATGTGATAAATTGGCGTGTCTTGACCATTTTTAAATGACTGCCATGAGGAGGAACTAAACGGTGGTGTTTGGTGGTGTTAAATCCTGCAGATCTGCACTAATCAGCAGGGAAAAGGAGAAGAGGAATAGGTGATCCACAGCAGCAGAAATAATCCAGTTAACCCAGGAGGAGTAAACATATGACACCCCATGACACCCAACAGATTCACCCCCCCCCCCCCAATGACATCGGTGGGAACAGCTGGGACAAACATCATACCTCTGTCGATTTACATGTTCCCTTCAGAGGACAAACAGAGCTGCTGCTGAGATGGAAACCAAAGGGTTAAAGGGTGACGTGGCTTTAACAGTAGCACTGATACCCCCACCCCCCCCCCCAACTGACCTGCTGGACAGGAACTAACAACTCCTCAGACCTGTTAACACAATTTTAACAACAAAAGGACATGCAAAAGAACCAAGATTTCCTTTGATTTAACAGGATAACAGCGTGAATTTTCTGGTCTGTGAATGAACAGAGCAGCCATGAGTGTTTCACGGAGTCACTTATTGAATTATAATGGTTAATCTAAGTCACAATTTCAGGAAACAAACTTCAGGGGACACTTAAACCCATGACACATTGTTCAAAATGTTGCTGATTTATTTTTTTTTTCCGTTTCTCTTCCAGTCCTTATGGCCACTTTCTGATTGCTTTCAGTTTTTAAAACATCATTTTAAGAATAATGTAAACTGACTTAAAGTACATTTCTAACTACACTATATCATACAATATGCCGTTTAACATGCAATTTCATTTGATCACATTTAGATCTTAATTCAAACAAGCAGAGTATTTGCAACCAAACTAATTAAGACTTGAACTAAAAACAATCTATCTGAATACAACTGGGAGCATTTAAGAATAAAAATTTTTGGATTCCTGAATGGATTTCTGCCTGCAAGATCACTTGCACTTAAACGTTCCAATTACCATTCATGGGACGGACCAGATTCCATACAAAAATGTTAAAATTTTGCTTTGGGTTCGTCTTTAAGAGGTTGCTGTTCCAGTTAAAAGTCGCAAGTGCTGAAGAACCCACCTTTGTACAAAATGGCCAAGTCAGTATACCACTAAAGGCTCAAAGTTGCGAAAATAATCCAAAGGTTAAATCGGCTGTTGGTGTCATTTAAACCCTGCATGGCTTCAACAACGTGGAACCGGCATTTCACGGATGGCAGCGAATTATTGCAAATAAGCAACTTTAAAACACACATAACACTAAAGTTAGGAGTATTGCAAGAAGGAAAATAGTTTAATATAAAACACAGCTGTCTTACCTTGAAAAGTCCTTTACAAATGAAGATATTCAAACTGAAGAACGGAGGAAAAATGCAGAAACTGTCCAAAATATCCAGTAGATAACTAGACAAGCCAGTAAAATACTGGGAGAATATAGTCTGGTCAGATCAGACCAAAATTGAACTTTTTGGATTCCACAACACACAGCATGTTTGGAGGAGAAATTGCACTGCACATCCCATCATGGTGTGGGGGTGTTTTTCAGCACATGGTACAGGCAGACTTCATATAATTGAAGGAAAGATGAATGGACAAATGTACAGAGACATCCTTGATAAGAACCTGTTGCCATCTGCCAAGATGCTGGAGAATAAACAAGGGTGGACATTTCAGCAAGACGGTGATCCCAAACACACAGCCAAGGAAACTCTCAACTGGCTCCGGAGAAGGAAAATAAAGCTGCTAGAATGGCCCAGTCAGTCACCTGACCTGAATCCAATTGAAAAACTATGGAACAAACTGAGGATCGGAGTTCATAGAAGACACCCCCAGAACCTTCAAGATTTGACAGTTTGTGTGGAAGAATGGGCTAAAATCCCTCCTGAGCAATGCGTGCACCTAGTTTCTCTATACAGGAGGTGTCTGGAAGCAGATATTACCAACAAAGGCTTTTCTACTAAATATTAAATGAATTTCACCAAGCATGCTCATGCTCAATGCTTATTCCCTGTGTCATTCCATTTTATTAAATATAAATTGCTTTGTGGGCAGCGCGATGGCGGAGTGGTTAGCACTGCGGCAGCACAGCAACTCACCCTTGGCCGGGGGATCCTGGGTTTGATCCCAGCCCCTGACCAACAGTGATCTGTGTGGAGTTTGCATGTTCTCCCCGTGTCTGCGTGGGTTTACTCCGGGATTTCTCTGGTTTCCTCTCACATGCCAAAAACATGCAAGTTAGGTTAACTGGCATCAAACTGGGGATTCTAAATTGTCCTTAGGTATGACTGTGAGAGTGAATGATTGTCTGTCTCTCTGTGTTGGCCCTGCGATGGACTGGCGATCTGTACCTTGCCTTTCGCCCAAAGATGCTGGGATAGGCTCCAGCCCCCCCGTGACCCAAAAAGGATTAAGCGGAAGAAGATGGATGGATGCTTTGTGAACACAGTTGCCTTGATTTCTTTGTATGCATGGATTACTTGGGTTGTCAGTAATAACTGGTGAAAATCTCAGGTCAAAGGCTCCATCAGAAATATGTTTAATGAGAAAAAAGTTGATGTTGTGGGGAGACTTGAATAACGAAACCGAATTGTCTTTCATTCCAGTTTATTCAAGAAATCATTCCACTGTCTGCTCTCATTCTTGAGTAGCGAACAAAGAGAGTGAACACACCAAAGTTCTCTCATTTAAACATTCTGACATCCCACCATTTCCCTCGCGGGGGAAATCACACATCTCTCTCAAAATCTCTTTATTCACATTCATTAGCCTTTTATTTACATAACTCCCCCTTCTCTCCTCTCGAGCCTCAGTGGTCAGGAAGTCTTCTGTCCCCTGTCCTCCGCAGGGGGTCCAGGCTCTGTGGCTCCGCACCGCAGGGGGCTGGCTCTCCTTCATCGTGGTTAAATCACATATGCAGTGTCCAACATATACATGTCTCACAACACAGCCATATAACCCCCCCCCAAACGATGAAGAACAGACTAATTCCTAAAATTAAATAGCACCTTACTCACTACTGAATAATCAACACCAACATTCAGTCTGTGCGCCGCTTGGGCTTCAGCCGTCTGCCGAATCTGCTGTGCGTTGGCCCCGCCTTGCCTGCGGTGCGTTTCTGCTTCGGCTCTGTTGACTGAGGGGGAGAGTGATTAATTGCCCCCTGCGGGGGCCTGCCTTGTCGAGGCGCCACCGCGACCGGTACAGACACGTCCTTCATGACAAAAGCAGGTTTTAGTCTGTCAATACTGACTGTCTCTTTTCTGTCTCCAAAATCTAGCACAAATTGCTTATCACCTGCCTCCAGCACTCGAAATGGCCCTTCGTAAGGCGGTTTGAGCGTTGCTTTTAGGGCTTCGCGCCTGACAAAAACGAAATCGGCATTTTTCAAAGCCTTGGGGACAAAAACTCGTGGAAAAGCGTGATGAACCGGACCCGGGAGCGTGTCTGCCCCCGTGCCGACTAACGGTCCCAGAGCCGAGAGAGGTGGGGGCTCTGGGTGCTCTGGTAAAAACTCGCCCGGCAGCCTCAGAGTTTGTGCGAATACCAGCTCCGCTGGGGAGGCGTCTAAGTCCTCTTTAGGCGCAGAACGCAACCCTAATAAAACCCATGGAAGTTTATTCACCCAATCTGCATCCGTGAGCGACGCTCTGAGTGCTGCCTTCAAAGACCTATGAAAACGCTCGCATAAACCATTGGCCTGAGGGTGGTAAGCCGTAGTGCGGTGAATTTTGGCTCCTAAGCCGTTGGCCATCGCTGACCACAGCTCAGAGATGAATTGCGGTCCTCTATCGGACGTAATGTCCGACGGAACCCCGAAACGCGCCACCCAAGCCGTTAAAAAAACGCGAGCCACCTCCGCGGCCGTGGTCGTCGCAAGTGGGACCACTTCCGGCCAACGTGTGGTGCGGTCCACCATTGTCAAAAGATACGTGAACCCCTGTGATGCCGGTAGGGGGCCCACAAGGTCGACGTGCACATGGTCGAACCTTCTGGCCGGAATGCGGAACGGTTCTAACGGGGCTCTTGTGTGCCTGTGAATTTTGGCCCGTTGACAGGAAATGCAGGTTTTTGCCCATTCCTTCACATGCTTGCGCAGGCACGGCCAAACAAACTTTTCCGCCACTAGTTTCACCGACGCGCGCACCCCCGGGTGCGCCAGTGAGTGGACCGAGTCAAAAACACGGCGGCGCCACGTGGCCGGAACCACCGGACGCGGGCGCCCCGTCGACATGTCGCAGATCAGGGGGGGCATACCGGTTTGTAAACACTTGCTCTCCAGCCTCAACCCTGTTGGTCCAGACTGGAGCGCGCGCACGTCTGCGTCCGCCCCCTGGTCCGCTGCCATGGCTGCGTAATCTATACCCACGTGCACCGGGGCTGCGCGCGCCACCGTGCCGCTCTCCTGCGGCGCGGTCACGGTGGCCCGTTCTGCCTCTGCGCGTGTTGGGGTCGTGAACGCGCGTGAGAGACAATCCGCTACTACATTGAATTTGCCCGCGACGTGCCTAATGTCAGTGGTAAATTCCGAGATTGCGGCCAGCTGCCTCTGCTGCCTGCCGGACCACGGGTCTGAAATTTTGGCCATGGCGTATGTGAGCGGCTTGTGGTCCACATAAGCGGTGAAGCACCGTCCTTCCAGCCAGAACTGGAAATGACGAATAGCCAAATGCAGCGCCAACAGTTCTCTGTCAAACGCGCTGTATTTTCGTTCAGCCGCGCTTAAAGATTTGCTAAAGAAAGCCAAAGGCTGCCAAACTCCGGCTACCTGTTGCTCAATAACGGCCCCTATGGCTAAATCTGAAGTGTCTGTCGTCAGCGCGATACGTGCTGCAGGGTCTGGGTGGGCCAGGAGCGCAGCGTCAGCCAAGGCTTTTTTAACCTCTGTGAACGCGCGCTCCCGCTCCGGGGACCATTCGACCGCCTGGGTCGGTTTTTGTTTTTTGAGCGCGGCATATAACGGTTGCATGATTTGAGCTGCGTGGGGCAGGAATCGGTTATAAAAATTCACCATCCCCAAGAATTCCTGTAGTGATTTGACCGTTTGTGGACGGGGAAAATCCGCTACCGCGCGTACTTTCTCTGGTAACGGAACCGCTCCCTCCGGGGAGACGCGGTGACCCAAAAAATCGATCCGCTCGACGCCGAACTGGCACTTGGCTGGGTTAACTATTAAGCCGTGCTCTCCCAGCCTCCTAAAAACTGCTGTGAGGTGCGTTTCGTGTTCGTCCTCTGAAGTACTCGCGACCAAAATGTCGTCGAGGTACACAAACACGAAAGGGAGATCGCGTAACACGGCATCCATCATCCGCTGAAATGTTTGCGCCGCCCCTTTGAGACCAAACGGCATGCGTAAAAATTCGAAAAGTCCGAACGGGGTTATTACCGCTGTTTTAGGAATGTCCTCCGGTTGGACCGGGACTTGGTGATAGCCGCGAACTAGATCAATCTTTGAAAAAATGCGCGCCCCCGCCAGGTGCACCGAAAAATCCTGAATGTGCGGGATGGGATAACGATCGTGCGCCGTAGCGTTGTTTAGCCTGCGGTAATCCCCGCACGGTCTCCAGGAGCCATCGGCTTTCGGTACCATGTGCAGCAGCGAAGCCCACGGGCTCTTCGACCTACGAACGATGCCCAGCCTCTCCAGGCTGGCGAACTCCTCGCGCGCAATGGCGAGCTTAACTGCATCCAAGCGCCGAGCTTTTGCAAACACGGGAGGACCAGAAGTGGGGATAAAGTGTTTCACCCCGTGCTTCGCGACCGTCGCTGAAAAAGTGGGCACAGTGAGCGCTGGAAATTGGGTGAGGAGTGTGTGAAACTTACCACCTGCTGTAGCGACGTGGGTCTGTACTGGTGGCGGGGACACTCGAGCTGAACAGGGGAGAGAGTAAAAAGAGAGTGCATTTACCAGCCGTCTATTAGCAAGATCAACTAACAGATTGTGTGAACACAAAAAATCCGCGCCCAACATGTTGAAACTCACCGCCGCTATCACAAAAGTCCATTCATATGTGCGGCCATGTAAGCATAAAGGCAAGGTCCTTCTCCCGTAGGTGTTGATGTTCGAGCCATTTGCCGCTGTAGCTCCGCTACCGTGGGGTCCAGCCACCCGGTCCGCGTATGTTGGGGTGATGAAGCTCACTTGTGCTCCGGTGTCGATGAGGAACTCTCGTCCGGAGCGCGCATCCGTGATGTAGAGCAGCTTGTTGCGTTCTCCGAGGGTCGAAGCTGCTAGCGACCCCCGGTCTTGCCGTTTCCTGAACTCCTGAAGATGCAGGGCGGCACACACCTGCGTGCCTTCTCTGCGAACCTCCGATGGTAAAAGCAGAGATCTTCTCCTCCGCTGTGTCGTGCCCGCGCCTCTGCCGCCGGGCTATTGGCTCCCCCTCGTCGCGGCCGTGTTGCCGCCGTCGTCGGCCAGTCTGGTTCTGCCGCCTCTGGCTCCCCGCTGTCTCGGGTCGCTGCTGTGGTTGCTTGCCCGCCGCAGGCGTCCAGGATCCCATCTGCCTCCTGGGCCAGCTCCCGGAACTCCTCCAGGGTGTGACACTTTTTGCCGGCCAGCGTGCTTCTCGCATGCGCCGGGAGGTTGGAGAGGAAGATGAACTGAAAAATGAAATCATCGTTGTCCAACCCTCTCAGCTGTATCATCTCCTCCATCAGGGCGCTCGGCCTGTGTCCACCTTGGTCTAGCAAAGACAGGATCCTCCTCGCCCTCACTTCAGCCGAGGGGGTGAAAAACTTGATGAGGGTGGATTTCAGCTTGCCGTACCTGTCGGTCGCGGGTGGCTGCTCCACCAAGCTTTGCACGCACCGAGCTGTGCTGTTGTCCAGTTTAGCGATGACATGGTGGAACTTAGTGTCATCCACCGTTACTCCTGCGAGCGCGAACTGCGACTCTGCTTGCAGAAACCACGACCGTGGGTTATCCTGCCAGAAATCAGGCAGCTTAACGGCCACTGCGCTCGCCAGCTCTGAGCGCTGTGAGTCCGGGACCCTGAGAATTTCTTCGTTCATTCTCAACGTCGTCAGTCACCAATGTGGGGAGACTTGAATAACGAAACCGAATTGTCTTTCATTCCAGTTTATTCAAGAAATCATTCCACTGTCTGCTCTCATTCTTGAGTAGCGAACAAAGAGAGTGAACACACCAAAGTTCTCTCATTTAAACATTCTGACATCCCACCATTTCCCTCGCGGGGGAAATCACACATCTCTCTCAAAATCTCTTTATTCACATTCATTAGCCTTTTATTTACATAACTCCCCCTTCTCTCCTCTCGAGCCTCAGTGGTCAGGAAGTCTTCTGTCCCCTGTCCTCCGCAGGGGGTCCAGGCTCTGTGGCTCCGCACCGCAGGGGGCTGGCTCTCCTTCATCGTGGTTAAATCACATATGCAGTGTCCAACATATACATGTCTCACAACACAGCCATAGATGTGTTCAATACTTATTTTCCTTGCTGTACGCAGTTAAATACACAGTGCAGGAGCACTGCAGTTAGATGGTATCAACAGCATTACAGTTAGTTACATTACTATCATATACTAAATACAGACCCAGACAGCATATTTCCCATTTGAATGAACAGTGTTGTTGCCACCCTCAATAATAATTGTAATTGTATAAGTTGTGTATTGGAGGGGACAAGCTCTACTGTGCAAAGTTGTGATCTTTAATATGGCCACTATGAGCAGCACAGGTGAAATGAAATATGAAGAGATGTCAGCAGTTTTACTTTGGGACATGATTTGAGGTACAATAAGGTGAAAAAAATTTGAATACTGTATATGGAATCGTGATAATTATCGCAACCTTGTAATTATTGTTCAATCGTGATGGGATCAAATCATGACCTAAGTATTGGGATCCGAATCAAATTGGGAGGTCCCTAGCGATTCCCATCCCTAGCAATTAGCATCTGAAACCAGCACATTCTCATACCAGTTTCCTATAGACTAACAAAGGATGTCCCCTGCACCAACAGCTACAATCCCGGACCACAGAAAACAGTTCTCTTTTTATTGTTGGCAGGTTTCATATTTGGAGAATGCAGACTTTGTTCGATGGGTCACAGGGCTGTCAGCCATTAGTTAATAGGATAACTTCCATTCGTTTCTCTTTGTATTTACTCACTGATGAAATCCATTTGCAATTTCACTCACCGGCAAGTTTCAGGTGTTATCTAGACCATTAATTAACGAGTTTCTCATTCCAACTGAACAGATGTGACAACCAAGATGAAAACCCATGTGAGCAGAGGTGGATAGAATACAGTATCTATAAATTATACTCAAATAAAAGCATTACCATATGATAAAAACGTGCAGTCACCAAAAAAAAATAAAAAAAATAAGGGCACTCTGAAGCGACAGCAATCTCTTCCAACCGCATTTTCTTTGAAGATCTCAATATATCACTGAAGGAGAGCAGTATTCAACTTTTCCATGCACATCATCAGTGTATATCAAACCCTAGCACCAAGTTTCAAAACATTTGGAATCAGACCGTCAATGACTGAGTAGCTCATTCCAGCCTGACAAAATCATCCCAGGAGTGCTCAGATCTCCTGATTGTTAACCTTCACCTTAAGCACAATCTAGAAACAGACCCATCTAGGTGGTGTTTAAGGTCAAGGGCAATGGCCTCAGAGGAGTAATGTTTTTTCATGAAATCATAAATGCCCAGATCGCCTGACCTTTGACAATGACCTTAATCTCAACCTGGGTGCAGACTAACCTGAGGGTCATTGTGAGTGAGTTTGGCAAATATCAAGGCAATTTCCTGGGAGAAGTGATTTTTCTCAAATTCTATAAGGCAATCATATGTGTCAGATCTGCTGACCTTTGACTTTGAGCACAACATGGATGCAGACCCACCTGCAATATGTGCATAACCAACACATATCAAACCCTGTTAACAAGATTGAAAACATTTGGAACACAACTGCAGGAGGAGTTGATTTCACAAAAAGAGGTGGGACATCAGATGGGCATCACAATAACATAATCCCCCTTTAGTCTTGGACCTGTGGGGGATTAAAAAACAAAAAAACAAAAACAAACCTTGAGTCAGAAGGTACCAACCAAAAAAGTTGTTTGACTGGTAACAACTTTACCTTAGCCAATTTGAAAGGTTTTTCTCTTAAATTGCAACTGTTATCTCATAAATTTTGTATTTTTTCCTTTGTCTTTTTCTCTGAAATCTAAGACTTTTCTCATAACTGCACATTTATGACACTTGTTGTCAAATTTGCATTTTTTTCCTCAAAATTTTGTGATTTTTCTAATAAATCTGTTATTTTTATCATAACAACAACAATAATAATAATGGATTGGATTTATATGGCACTTTACATGTCACACGATACCTCAAACTGCTTACAGTGAATCCATTATTCATTCACTCCAGACAGACACTGATGGTAATACCCCCTTTACACAGGGGTGGAGATCATTGAGAGATCGTTGAGAGATCTGGCCAATTTTTGATCTATCCATGATCTTAAGTGATCTCCACAGTTGCCACAGTCTCGTCAAACTTTTGAATCGGTCCAAAACGCACAAGGATTTCCCACACAATTGCCAAGATCAAAAACTGGCCCAATCTCTGAGCGATCTCCGTGCTGTGTATAGGGGCTCTAAGCTATCTCTGTAGCCACAGCTGCCCTGGGGCAGACTGATGAAAATGTGGCTGCCAATCCACACCAACAGCCTCTCCAACCACCACCAAATATTGATTCACATGCATACACCAGTGTCACTGTGTAAGAATGGTTGAACTGTAGGGCTGAAACGATTAGTCGACGCTGATGATAACATACTGCAGATAATAAAAATTTGTTGATGCAGATTTTTATTGTCGACAAATGGCTTAATTTTAAAGCTTATATGCATGCTGCGGAAATGTTCAGTTGTAACTGCAATGCACAGCTGGAATTGCTGCAGGCAGTTGCACCTCTGTTGTCTGGCATGCATGAACAATTTCCAGCAAAGAAGAGGAGCACAGCATGGCAAAACGAAAAGACAAGTTGAAGTGGAGCTAAAAAAAAAAAAAAGGACAACCCAAGCTTTCTAAAGTATGGGAACATTTCACAGAAAAAGAAACAAAACAAGTAAATGCAGACTTTGCAAGGCAGACCTTTCCTATCATGGCAGCACTGCAGTGATGCATGAGCATCTGAAACGACGGCACCCGGGAGCCGCGACATTAACAGCTGCTTGGCAAGTTTTAGCAAGTAAAGAAAGTTAGCGCCACTTATTTTCAACGGCCAACTGTTTCAAGCTTTAGAAAAATGACAATACTGTTAGAATGTGCTGTTGATGTTAGCTCAGCTGTTTGACAATAAGCTCTCTGGTTGCTGAGGGCTGAGCTGTCATGGCTAACATGCTGAATGCAGTAAATGACTGAATTACAGGAGTCGCCATCTCTTTTTCATCTTTGTTAATATTAGCCCTCATTCTGAATATTAGTGCATCTTGGTTAATTAGAATATCCCAATTTGTAATTTAATAAATAAAAACCTACAACTATAATCATCAAAATTAAATCAAATGGCTTGAAATGTCACTCTTAAGTGCAGTGAAAACTGAATATGAAGGTTTACCTTTCTGAATTATATTGTTAAAAAAATACACTTCTAGAAAACTTCCACCTAATGTTAGTTTGTGGGGTGGAGCAGATCAGTAGTTCAGTTGTAAGATATTTAATCAATTGCTTAATTGACATTAGGCATTATGCTGTCTGTGATAAACTGATATATAACCTTAAACTTGTGATTATTAATAAAGCTTTCTTGTTTTTTGTATTTTAGTCATAATCAAAGGTGTGTGGATGAGTTTGTCCTAAAGAGAGGTGCATGCACTCCTCAAACTGCAGAAGTTTTGACAGAGCGCATCCTCAACATGGTTGTCACTGACAGGAGTCCACTATCCACGCCTGAAGATGAGGGTTTTAAGAAGATGATCAGCACATTCCATCCAGGTTACACCTCACAATTTGTGTCAACTGTTTAGCTTAAAATAAATTTCAGTAAGCTGTTGAGCTTCAGTTTCAAATGTGTGTTTCATGGGTAATTTTATTTAGCTCTGGAAACTGCTTATAAACTGTTAGATTAAAGCAGGGACTGACAACAAGGTGATTTTCACAGGTGTGCAGGCTAAAACAGCAGGTGAGGTAAAATATGTATTAGAGCCCCAACAGGACGCAAAGATGGTGGACATGACAAAAATAACTAGAAAAGCACTCGGAGAGTGCAGACCTCCGCCAAGCGCCACAGTTCCCCCCATACAGTGTTTGTGTGTACGTTTTCAGATTCCTTGAGCATGAAAAGATATGACTAGCAATTAGATTCACAATGATAGGATTAGTGGTTCAGTATTTATTCACGAAAATGACATTTTCCGTAATGGCGGCCACAGTTCCCCCCATACAGTGTTTGTGTGTACGTTTTCAGATTCCTTGACCAGGAAAACATATGACTAGCAATTGGATTGACAATGATAGGATTAGTGGTTCAGTGGTTATTCACGAAAATGGCATTTTCCGTAATGGCGGCCACAGTTCCCCCCCATACAGTGTTTGTGTGTACGTTTTCAGATTCCTTGACCATGAAAACATATGACTAGCAATTGGATTGACAATGATAGGATTAGTGGTTGAGTAGTTATTGACGAAAATGGCATTTTCCGTAATGGCGGTTTTCTTCTGGACGGTGAGCCGGATCATTCCCAAAATTTAATCAGTTCTTTCTTGTACCATTTCCAACAATGCCTGAAAGTTTCATCAAAATCCATCCAAAACTTTTTGAGTTATCTTGCTAACCAACAGACAGACAAACAGACAAACAAACAGACAAACAGACAAACCCCGGCAAAAACATTACCTCCTGGCGGAGGTAATCACGAGTAGTTGACTAATGGAAAAAATAGACATTAGATTAGTCGACTACCAAAATAATGATTAGTTGCAGCCCTACTGAACTGTCAAACCTCCAGTTAGTGGACAACCCACTACCTCCTGAACCACTGCTACCCAAAATAATTTTGCATATTATGTGATTAATTTGGGGGTTTTTTCCATGTAAATTTGAAACATGTCTTGTAAATCGCAACTTTACACACCAGGTTTTTTTCCTAAATGGATTTGCCCAAGGAAGCTGCATTATAGAAACTAGAAAAGCACTCGGACAGCGCAGACCTCCACCAAGCGCCACAGTTCCCCCCATACAGTGTTTGTGTGTACGTTTTCAGATTCCTTGAGCATGAAAAGATATGACTAGCAATTAGATTCACAATGATAGGATTAGTGGTTCAGTAGTTATTCACAAAAATGACATTTTCCGTAATGGCGGCCACAGTTCCCCCCATACAGTGTTTGTGTGTACGTTTTCAGATTCCTTGACCATGAAAACATATGACTAGCAATTGGATTGACAATGATAGGATTAGTGGTTCAGTGGTTATTCACGAAAATAGCATTTTCCGTAATGGCGGCCACAGTTCCCCCCCATACAGTGTTTGTGTGTACGTTTTCAGATTCCTTGACCACGAAAACATATGACTAGCAATTGGATTGACAATGATAGGATTAGTGGTTGAGTAGTTACTGACAAAAATGGCATTTTCCGTAATGGCGGTTTTCTTCTGGAAGGTGAGCCGGATCATTCCCAAAATTTAACCAGTTCTTCCTTGTACCATTTCCAACAACGCCTGAAAGTTTCATTGAAATCCGTCCAAAACTTTTTGAGTTATCTTGCTAACCAACAGACAGACAAACAGACAAACAAACAAACAGACAAACTCCGGCAAAAACATTGACCATGAAATGAAAACATATGACTAGCAATTGGATTGACAATGATAGGATTAGTGGTTGAGTAGTTATTGACGAAAATGGCATTTTCCGTAATGGCGGTTTTCTTCTGGACGGTGAGCCGGATCATTCCCAAAATTTAATCAGTTCTTTCTTGTACCATTTCCAACAATGCCTGAAAGTTTCATCAAAATCCATCCAAAACTTTTTGAGTTATCTTGCTAACCAACAGACAGACAAACAGACAAACAAACAGACAAACAGACAAACCCCGGCAAAAACATTACCTCCTGGCGGAGGTAATCACGAGTAGTTGACTAATGGAAAAAATAGACATTAGATTAGTCGACTACCAAAATAATGATTAGTTGCAGCCCTACTGAACTGTCAAACCTCCAGTTAGTGGACAACCCACTACCTCCTGAACCACTGCTACCCAAAATAATTTTGCATATTATGTGATTAATTTGGGGGTTTTTTCCATGTAAATTTGAAACATGTCTTGTAAATCGCAACTTTACACACCAGGTTTTTTTCCTAAATGGATTTGCCCAAGGAAGCTGCATTATAGAAACTAGAAAAGCACTCGGACAGCGCAGACCTCCACCAAGCGCCACAGTTCCCCCCATACAGTGTTTGTGTGTACGTTTTCAGATTCCTTGAGCATGAAAAGATATGACTAGCAATTAGATTCACAATGATAGGATTAGTGGTTCAGTAGTTATTCACAAAAATGACATTTTCCGTAATGGCGGCCACAGTTCCCCCCATACAGTGTTTGTGTGTACGTTTTCAGATTCCTTGACCACGAAAACATATGACTAGCAATTGGATTGACAATGATAGGATTAGTGGTTGAGTAGTTACTGACAAAAATGGCATTTTCCGTAATGGCGGTTTTCTTCTGGAAGGTGAGCCGGATCATTCCCAAAATTTAACCAGTTCTTCCTTGTACCATTTCCAACAACGCCTGAAAGTTTCATTGAAATCCGTCCAAAACTTTTTGAGTTATCTTGCTAACCAACAGACAGACAAACAGACAAACAAACAAACAGACAAACTCCGGCAAAAACATTGACCATGAAATGAAAACATATGACTAGCAATTGGATTGACAATGATAGGATTAGTGGTTGAGTAGTTATTGACGAAAATGGCATTTTCCGTAATGGCGGTTTTCTTCTGGACGGTGAGCCGGATCATTCCCAAAATTTAATTAATCAGTTCTTCCTTGTACCATTTCCAACAACGCCTGAAAGTTTCATCGAAATCCGTCCAAAACTTTTTGAGTTACCTTGCTAACCAACAGACAGACAAACAGACAGACAAACCCCGGCAAAAACATTACCTCCTGGCGGAGGTAACTAGAAAAGCACTCGGAGAGCGCAGACCTCCGCCAAGCGCCACAATTCCCCCCATACAGTGCTTGTGTGTACGTTTTCAGATTCCTTGAGCATGTAAACATATGACTAGCAATTGGATTCACAATGATTATTTGTTTATTTGACAGGGACAGTGCAATAAACACACAATTAATCAATGACAATCAATCTGATAGTGATAGGATTAGTGGTTCAGTAGTAAAAGCATTGCCTCCTTGGCGGAGGTAATAAACTGAAGTGTTGCTGTTGTGTCCATCTCCTCCACTGACGGATGCAAATTGGGTAGACAGGTTGCCGTGGGTTTTATATTATATTATTTTGGGGTTGCGATCCGCGGCAAACGAGAATTTAGAAGCTTCGCCGGCAGAGAGCTCGTTATTGCGCAGCGCGTATGGCTGGCCTGGGAATTTCTGCCAAATGCGCAGCTCCTATGGCTGGCCGGGGAATTTCTGCCAAATGCGCAGCGCCTATGGCTGGCCGGGGAATTTCTGCCAAATGCGCAGCGCCTATGGCTGGCCGGTGAATTTCTGCCAAATGCGCAGCTCCTATGGCTGGCCGGTGAATTTCTGCCAAATGCGCAGCGCCTATGGCTGGCCGGTGAATTTCTGCCAAATGCGCAGCTCCTATGGCTGGCCGGTGAATTTCTGCCAAATGCACAGCTCCTATGGCTGGCCGGTGAATTTCTGCCAAATGCGCAGCGCCTATGGCTGGCCGGTGAATTTCTGCCAAATGCGCAGCTCCTATGGCTGGCCGGGGAATTTCTGCCAAATGCGCAGCTCCTATGGCTGGCCGGGGAATTTCTGCCAAAGAATCCGTCGGCGGACAGCTGCCCGTGTGAGGTTTTGCAGTTGCGCGCAAACACAGGCACGCTGGCGGGCCCAGGCCAGCAGTGTTTTCCGCGTGCTTTTGTGCCTAAAACGTTGAAGAACGCAGAGTTTGTGTTGCAGACACGACGACCAGCGCCCTCCATTGCGCCTGCGCACATGTTGAAAATGGCCCTATGTCACAGTGTTGAAAAATGCTTTGAGAAAATTCCTGTATCCAGATGGTGAACCGGATCACCCCCAAAATTTAATCAGTTCTTCCTTGTACCATTTCCAACAACGCCTGAAAGTTTCATGCAAATCCGTCCAAGACTTTTTGAGTTATCTTGCTAACCAACAGACAAACAGACAGACAGACAGACAGACAAACAGACAGACAGACAAACAGACAAACACACAAACCCTGGCAAAAACATAACCTCCTCCTGGCCTTTTCGGCCTGGCGGAGGTAATAATTGTAACGTAGCCACATGTACCCTCTAGTACAATTCAAGACAAATGATATAAAAAGCCATTAATCAAATATTTATATAGTAGGAACAGATTAATTTTTTTTTCTTTCAATAAGAAGAAAAACTTGACACAATTAGTTTGAATCTGAATTCAAAAGTAACTCAAGGAGTAAAAGCAAATATCTTCAAATAAAAGCAGGTTTTTCTTCATAAATTGACTTAATGCTATGTATCCTGTAATAAAACTACTCACAAAAGTAGACTTTTGTGAAAGTTAATTGTGTACATACACTAGAGTAACTGTAACTAGTTACTACCCACCTCTGTTTCTGAGGATCCATGTGTGTCAATTTGGTGACCATCCAGGCAATTGCCTAGGAGGAGTAGTGATTCTAGCAAATTGCAGACAGGCAGATGGTTGGACACAGACTGATGGATGAACAGACAGGGACACTGGATGTGGCATAAGCTCATTTCACCTGAGCATTTGAACCATGGAGTGTAGATAAAGGATGGATGGGGTGTGACACAATGCAGAAAAGCCTTAAGCACGTTTTATCAACTGGCAAGCTTGTGGCAACTATACAGACTTTAAAGAAAGTAGTGTTAAGGTACTTTTACACCAAATGCGAACGGGTGAATTTTTCGCGCGGCACGATTACATTATAACTCAATGTAAACACACGAATAGACATGAATTCACCGTCTAAGTGAGATGCAGACAGAGGAAGTTGCCTTTATAACTTCTGCAGCTGTGTGTTCAACCTACTGTGGAAATCCCCAAAATAACGTCATGCTTTAGGTTTACATTATTCGACGGGCGGCTCACCTGAAAAAGTTGTCCCTGTCTCCAAAACTTTACAAAATGATGGGTGTTTCTGTTGTTAGCTTGCTAGTTTTGTTAGCACGTCCATGGCAGGAGTTCGTGGGTAAATAACTCTGACATCCCAATTCACCTGAAGAGTTCCCGGTCCTCTTGTCTCCATGTGAGTGGCAGTCTCATTTTCAAACTAGTCCACTCTTCACTGTTGATACTTTTACTCTGGTGACGGCAGAATCTCAAAGCTAGCATTACTCCCTGGATGTGAACGCGTAAATGCACAATTTCGTGTGTGCTCACCTCTTTCCTTTGACTTTGTAGGGATTCGCGCCACCCGTTTGCGTTTGGTCTGAAGGCACCTTTAATCAACAGGTCAACTGTCATGACCCACATGACATAAACTGTTGAGTTTATGGTCTCAATCACTAGGCTTACATCTAATTGAATATAACATAATTTCATTTTTATATTAAGATAAGCCTTTATTAGTCCCACAATGGGAAAATTCCAGGATTACAGCAGCACAGGGATAGCAGCACTCAGAGCAATAATTAAAAAGATAATAAGAGCAAATGAATAAACATATGTACACAGACACTGTATATACACAGTGCAGGAGCACTGCAGCTATATGGTACAGACAGCATTACGGTCTGTTAAGTTACCCCGCAGAACATGAATATGTACCCAGACAGTATATTGCGTATTTGAATCAGCCATGTTGTCACCCTCAGTAATGATTGACATTATCCTAGCTATATAATGGAGGGGACCATTCATTGTGAAAGGTTGTTAATGTTTGTACATTCAATACAACCTTTACGAGCAGCCCTGGTAAGTTTATAAAGTCTGACAGCCATAGATAGGAAGAACCTGCAGAACCTCTCCATCATGCACCTAGGATGGTACAGCCTACCACTAAATGAGCTTCTCAGTGCGTTCAGTGTGTCCTGCATGGGGTGGGACTCGGACTCCAGCAGAGGTGACAGCTTAGCCACCATCCTCATCTCTCCTATTCCCACTATTGGGTCGAGACGCCACCCCAGAACAGAGCTAGCTTTTTTTTTTTTGAGACTTTTTATTTAGCATTTTCATTTTTCACATAAAAAAACAACAACAAAAAAACAAAACAAAAAAGAAAATCACAAACAAGCAGACATACACTACCGTTCAAAAGTTTGGGGTCACTTAGAAATTTCCTTATTTTTCAAAGAAAAGCACTTTTTTTCAATGAAGATAACTTTAAACTAATCAGAAATACACTCTATACATTGCTAATGTGGTAAATGACTATTCTAGCTGTAAATGTCTGGTTTTTGGTGCAATATCTACATAGGTGTATAGAGGCCCATTTCCAGCAACCATCACTCCAGTGTTCTAATGGTACAATGTATTTGCTCATTGCGTCAGAAGGCTAATGGATGATTAGAAAACCCTTGTGCAATCATGTTAGGTCTGCAATGCTGTAATTGCTGCAAATGGAGGATTCTTTGACGAAAGCAAAGTTTGAAGGAAAAAATTATTATTTCAAATACAAATCATTATTTCTAACCTTGTCAATGTCTTGACTATATTTTCTATTCATTTTACAACTCATGGTGGTAAATAAGTGTGACTTTTCATGGAAAACACAAAATAATTGTCTGGGTGACCCCAAACTTTTGAATGGTAGTGGATATGAAATAAAATTTACAATTTTCTTTTGTGTGTTTCAGATACTAGATCCATTTTTTTCCATAGGCAAGTCTAAATGGAAAGTCAATCGTTTCATTGTGTAGATTTCTTTAACAATGTCTATCCACCCTAAAAATATTGGTGGTTCCGCACAAGACCATTTTAACTAACCATCTTCAGACACTGTTACCTCTGCCAAGGCGATTATGTTTTTACCGGGGTTTGTCTGTTTGCCTGTCTATCTGTTTGTCTGTCTGTCTGTTACCAACATAACTCAAAAAGTTATGAACGGATTTGGACGAAATTTTCAGGACAAGCCCGAAATGGGACAAGGAAGAAATTATTAGATTTTGGTGATGATCTGAGAGTGCATACCTCCACCAAGGGCTTTGTTTGTATTTGTTCAGCAGGATTACACAAGAACTACTGGATGGATTTGATGAAATTTTCACCAGAGGTGGTTCTTGGCCTACAGAGGAACCCATTATAGTTTGGTGATGATCTGAGAATGCATACCTCAGCCTAGCCTCTTATCTTCTCACAGTGTGTTAGTAACAATACTCCAAAACTGATGGACAGACTTTGTTGCCATTTTCACCACAAGTGGCTATAGGCCTACACACAAACCTATTACATTTTGGAGGTGATCCATGAGAAACGTAAGGAGCCTTGGTGGAGATATGTGCTCTATGAGTGCTTTTCTAGTTATATTATTCACTTTTTCCCATCCACCTTTAGTGTACAATATTTTTATTTTCTGCTTTTTTATAACATATACAAAAAAAAAAGAAAACTTACGTATATACAGAAAACCCCTCCCTCCCAATTCCTCAAGGCTTAAAAAAAAAAAAAAGGAGACAGGGTCACCCTGCTGTGTTTTAGCTTATCCCAGACCGACACACACTGTAATGACCTTATGATTTTCCAACCAAACATTCGTTGATTATTATTATTATTATTATTTTATTACATAATTTTCAACAAAAAGAAGACCTCTCAGTATAATCTATAAAAGGACTCCATGTCAAGGCAAAGTTCCTACAGGTTCTGCAAACATTATATCTAAGTTTTTCTAATGGTAGAAAGTAAAGCACCTCCTTTAGCCAATGCGAGAAAGATGGGGGGTTATTTGACTTCCACTGGAAAAGAATAAGCCTGCAGGCAAGTAAAGAAGCAAATGCCAGCGTGTTACCTTGATAAGTTGTGAGTTTGCAATCTGGGGGTATTATGCCAAAAATAGCTATGTGGGAACTGGGAATTATTTCTTGTTTGCAGATATATGAAAATACCTCAAATATAGATCCCCAAAAATTTGTGAGAGCGGGGCACAGCCAAAACATGTGTCCTAACGAGGCTGGGGCATGACTACATCTTGGGCAGCTAGGGTCAATAGTGGGAAAGATCTTAGCAAGCTTATCCTTTGAATAGTGGAGACGGTGAAGCACCTTAAATTGAATAAGCCTGTGACGGACACACAACAAAGAAGCATGTATGCGTGTCAGACTTTCACGCCACTGCCCTTCAGAGAATTTTATCCCTAAATCTTTTTCCCATTCTGCTTTTGTTTTATCCCATGATATCGCCACTAAATTTTGTATAATCCCATAAATCGTAGAAATACGTTTCTTGGCCCAAGGATCCAAATCTAGGATTTCATCTAGTGGATTAGTCGGTATCAACAAAGGAAAAGAGGGAAACACTTTTTTTTTTTTTTACAAAACTACGAATTTGGAGATATCTAAAAAAGTGGGATCTAGGTATGTCGTAATCTTTTGTAAGCATATTAAAAGAAGAAAAAGTGTTTCCCAGGAATAAATCCATTAAAAAACTAATCCCTGTCTACGCCAGAGGCGAAAAGCATCATCAAGCACAGAGGGTGTAAAAAACTGATTATTTGCTATTGGGCAGAGCGTGCTAGCCTGAACTAACTTAAAGTGCCTTCTGAACTGGAGCCATATTTTTAGGGAGGATCTAACCACAGGATTCAACACCTGTATGCGACGAGTATATGGCAATGGTGAGAATAAGATGGGTAACGGGTTGGACAGAAGCTCCATCTCAACCCAACTCAGGCCCTCCTTATTCTTATACAGTATGTATCAATCCAATGTAAAAATTTTACCATGTCTGCTGCCCAATAATAAAAAATAAAGTTAGGTAGGCCCAAACCTCCTGCCTCCTTTGGTACCTCCAAGTATTTCCTTTTCATCCTAGGATTTGAACTGTTCCAAATGAATGATGAAATCAACCGGTCTAGTTGTTGGAAAGCTGTTTTAGATATAAATATGGCGATCATTTGGAATACTGTATATATAAAAATCTTGCAGAATTGTCATTTTTACTATATTTATCCGGCCTGCTAATGAAACGGGTAAGTTCAACCATTTTTTAATGTCTTCAGCTGTCTGTTCAATTAATTTTCTAAAATTATGATTATATAATCCACCTATTGAACGAGTAATCTTAATGCCTAGATACGTGAATATATTCTTTTCTAATTTAAACGGAAATCCAGAGTAATCACCATCTACATCGTTAATAGGGAATAACAAACTCTTAGAGTAATTAATTTCATAGCCTGAGAGATAACCAAAATTATCTAAGATACATAATAATTTTGGTATGGTTCCTTCTGGGTTAGATACGTACACTAGTAGATCGTCTGCATACAGCGATACCTTGTGAAGTTTAATGTCCCGTGAAATGCCTCTCACCCTGTCTTCTTTTCTAATCGCTATGGCCAGCGGTTCAATCGCTAGGTTAAATAGGTACTGTAAGGAGAGAGGCTGCAGCATTATTTTTCCTCCAGGGGTCAAAAAGAGCATACGAGTCCATAAACGACTGAATGACCCTACCTGCCCTTGAAATCTTTCTGTTGGGTCTTGGATTGGACCTATCTAAAAAAGGGTGTAATACACAGTTAAAGTCTCCCCCCAGTATCATTAGATAATCATTAAGATCAGGGATGGTTGTTATAAAATTACTGAAGAAAGAGGGATCATCCCAGTTTGGCCCATAAATATTCGCTAAAACCACTCTTGTACCAAATATATTGCCCGTGACCACTACATACCTTCCACGAGGGTCAGAGATGGTTGATGAAGAGATAAATGGAACACCCTTCTTGATCAGAATGGCTGTGCCCCGTGCTCTGCTCTCATATCTTGAACTAAAAATCTGTCCAATCCAGGCTTTTTTTTAGTCTCGCATGTTCGGTTGATAGGAGGTGCATTTCCTGTAGAAACATGATGTCAGAACCAAGAAATTTTACATGTCCCAGAACCCTATTATGTTTCACAGGATTATGAATTCCTTTCACATTCCAACTCAGGAAACGAAGAGAGCTTAGAGTACGAGTGTCAGACGTTGAACCTTTATCAGAACACAAAAAAAGAAAAGCAAGTGATCCTGTCTACAAACAAGAAAAAAATAAAAAATAAAGCCTTGAGACCCCATGCCGATCCAACAAATCCTTCAGGATCGCATTTCCCTTTGCTGGTATGACACAGTCAATGCACATAGAAAAAAAAAAAAAACTCTCCTAGCGGGCCTTGGCTAGGGTACATAGTCCTCAGATAGGAATAATAGGAAAACAGGAGAAAAAAAATGTTACACTTAGAATATGGGACATTTTAAATTTCAACCCTTGGATTAACATTTTCAGCCTGGCTCTCTGATGGTGGGTAAAGTTCAATTAAATTATCTGCGATTATGTCAAAAAAAGGGGGGGGGGAACAACTCAGTCCAGAAGCACTTTGGGGTTAATCCATTCTTTGTCCATTCTTTGTCTTCATTTAGTTCAATTTTTTTCTTTTCTTTTCCACCCTTCCTTTCTCTACTTCCCCCTCCCTCCCCTCCTCTGCGCTCTAAGTAGAAACAGCAGATCACTAGTCCAGCCACCTAGGTAATCTTATTCATTTTAGCCACACACTCTTATGCTTACACCCATCAAAAAAAAAAAATAAATAAATAAATAAAATTATACATATATACAATATATACACACACATACATACATATATATATATATATATATATATATATATACTGTATATATACAACAAAAAAGAAACAAAAAAAGGAGAAAAAAAAAGGGACAAATTTACAGTGAGAGAATGGCACTGGTAAGCAGTATCATGTGAGGACGTGTTTCTACTGGGCCCCTAGCTAGGGTGAACTTTTAATGAATATTTCAACATTTTTGACCAATTTTAGATAAACTGGGCTGAATATACACCAGACTAAAATGCTTAGGCACCGGAATTTCAACCTTATATCTTCCTAATGACTTTTCTGAAGGTGCCATGAGCAGGAATAAATCCGGTAAACAGCAGGCTGCTAAAGCCTCCGGCTTAATTAAGGCCTCTGAGGAGGAACCAGCTGATCTGTCCGAGGTGATGGCCGCTATTGTGAACAGTAAAAGAAGGATATTGGCGCATATAGATTTAAAGATGAAAGATTTGGATGCAAAAATGGATTCTATCGCACAGGATGTGGCAAGGCAAGAGACCCGTTTAGGAGACCTGGAGGATGGCCTAAATACGTATTCGGATAAGACGGTTGGCATCGAAGGAGACGTTGGACAGCTAAAATCAGAAGTTGCCGCACTGAGCCTGAAGTTGGAAGACCTGGAGAGGCAACAATTTTGGTGTAATATACGAATCACTGGTATATAGGAAGGGCTGGAGAAAAGTGAAGGCCAGAGGCCCACGGTGACCGTTGCTAGGACCCTACAGGAGCTACTGAAACTTGACTTCACACCGACATTGGATCGGGCCCATCGCAGCCTACGCCCTTCACCTAAGGAGAGAGAACCCCCTAGGGTGATTGTGGCAAAATTCCATTATCTTCAGGAGAGAGGAGGTCCTCCGTAAAGCATCACGTTTGGCTCCGCTTAACCTCCAAGGTAGGAGAGTGAGCATTTTCCCGGACTATACGGCTGCCGTGGCGAAGAAGAGAGCGGCCTTCTCTGAAGCCAAGCGGCTCCTTCAGGGCTGCCAGGGAGTCAAGTACGGGCTCCTCTTCCCGGCGGTTCTCCGCATTACTCTACCATCCGGGTTGGATAAATGCTTCAAGGACCCATCTGCAGCAATGGATTATATCAGGGAAAACCTGCAGCCATAAAACATGACACCACGGAAATATTAAAGAAGAACGCAAAGTGTCGGTAGTGGTTAACGGATTCCGGCTGTTAATGGGCGCAGATGGCTAAAGGACAGTGACTGGTACGGTTCTCCAGATGGAACGGTGACTAACTAACAATCGATCTCACCTAGTAGTCTTTCCTATCTTTTATAACGTGCCCCTCTATTGGTAATCTTGTTTAAAATTCCTTGCACCCAAGAAATTGTCATATTTTTCTCAGTTTAAATTACTTAATTTTGTGTATATTTTATTTTTTCTAAAAAAAATTGTTCTGTTTATATTTTCCCCTTATTTTCTCCTCATTTTTTATTTTTTTTACACGGTTTTAAAAATATGATTTTTTTTAATTTGAATTTTTGAAATTTGAAATTTTAATTTTTTTTAAAGTTTCTTATAAGTACAGGTTTTCCTACAAGTTGATTAATTCTCTCACAGAGCTAGCTTTTTTGATCAGTCTGTTCAGCTTCTTCCTGTTGGCTGCCGCTGCCCCAGCAGACAACTCCAAATGTGATGGCTGATGCCGCCACCGAATCGCAGAAGGTCTTCACAAGTGCCTCTTGCACTCCAAAAGACCTACACAAGTGAACAAAATTGTTGGTACCCCTCTGTTAATGAAAGAAAAACCCACAATGGTCACAGAAATAACTTGAATCTGACAGAAGTGGTAATAAATAAAAATTCTATGAAAATTAGTCAATGAAAATCAGACAATGCTTTTGAATTGCGGTTCAACAGAATTATTTTAAAAAAACAAACTCATGAAACAGGCCTGGACAAAAATGATGGTACCCTTAACTTAATATTTTGTTGCACAACCTTTTTTTTTTTTTTGTTACTTATTTGTACCCGTAGGTAGATTTGGTTTGCAGTCTGGTGACAAGCCACCGGCTGCCGGTCGCTGAGTGCGCGAGCGCCCTAAACCTACATGTTTTTGGTATGCAGGAGGAAACCGGAGAAATCCCGGAGTAAACCCACACAACACGGGGAGAACATGCAAACTCCACACAGCTCACTGTTGGTCAGGGGCTGGGATCGAACCCACGATCTCATGATCCCCGCGATCCCCCAGCCGAGGGTAAACTGTGCTGCCACAGTGCTAAACCACTGCGCCACCGTGCAGCCCAGTGAGGCAATCACTGCAATCAAATGATTTCTGTAACTGTCAATGAGACTTCTGCACCTCTCAGCGGGTATTTTGGCCCACTCCTCATGAGCAAACTGCTCCAGTTGTCTCAGGTTTGAAGAGTGCCTTCTCCAGACGGCATGTTTCAGCTCCCTCCACAGATGTTCAATAGGATTTAGATCAGGGCTCATAGAAGGCCACTTAAGAATAGTCCAATGTTTGGCTCTTAGCCATTCTTGGGTGTTTTTAGCTGTGTGTTTTGGGTCATTATCCTGTTGCAAGACCCATGACCTGCGACTGAGACCAAGCTGTCTGACAATGGGCAGCACATTTCTCTCTAGAATACCTTGATAGTCTTGAGATTTCATTGTACCCTGTACAGATTCAAGACACCCTGTGCCAGATGCAGCAAAGCAGCCCCACAACATAACAGAACCTCCTCCATGTTTCACAGTAGGGACGGTGTTCTTTTCTTGGTATGCTTCATTTTTGCGTCTGTGAACATAGAGCTGATGTGCCTTGCCAAAAAGTTCCAGTTTTGGCTCGTCTGTCCATAGGACATTCTCCCAGAAGCTTTGTGGCTTGTCAACATGCAGTTCGGCAAATTCCAGTCTGGCTTTTTATGATTTGTTTTCAACAGTGGTGTCCTCCTCGGTCATCTCCCATGAAGTCCACTTTGGCTCAAATAACGACGGATGGTGCGATCTGACACTGATGTACCTTGACCTTGGAGTTCACCATGAATGTGTTTAGAGGTTGTTCTGGGCTCTTTTTTTTACCATTCGTATTATCCGTCTCCTCCTGCGGCCACGTCCAGGGAGGTTGGCTACAGTCCCGTGGATCTTAAATTTCTGAATAATATGTGCAACTGTAGTCACAGGAACATCAAGCTGCTTGGAGATGGTCTTATAGCCTTTACCTTTAACATGCTTGTTTATAACTTTCTTTGTAATCTCCTGAGACAACTCTCTCCTTTGCATCCTCTGGTCCATGTTTAGTGTGGTACACACCATGTCACCAAACAGCACAGTGACTACTTGTCAACCTTTAAATAGGCCGACTGATTACAAGTTTGTAGACACCTGTGATGTTAATTAGAGGACACGTCTTGGTTGAACATGTCCCTATGGTCTCATTATTTTCAATCTTTTCTAGGGGTACCATCATTTTTGTCCAGGCCTGTTTCATGAGTTTGATTTTTAAAGTAATTCTGTTGAACCACACTTCAAAAGCACTGTCTGATTTTCATTGGTTAATTTTCATAGAATTTTTATTTATTACCACTTTTATCAGATTCAAGTTATTTCTGTGACCATTGTGGGTTTTTCTTTCATTAACAGAGGGGTACCAACAATTTTCTCCACGGCTGTAAGTCTCCTCAGGAGGAACAGCCTGCGCTGCCCCTTCTTGTAGAGCACGTTGATGTTGTGTGACCAGTCCAGTTTATTGTTCAGGTGAACACCCAGATACTTGTGGGATGTCACCATCTCAATGTCTGTTCCCTGAATGTTTACTGGTGCTGTGAGGGGTTATCCTCGCCTGCGGCAGTCCACCACCAGTTCCTTAGTTTTCCTCACATTGTTCTGGAGGCAGTTCTGTTGGCACTAGTCCTCAAAGTCCTGGATAAGTCCTCTGTACTCCTCCTCCTCTCCATCAGAAATGAGGCAGACGATCGCAGAGTCGTCTAGAACTTCTATAGGTGGCAGTGTGGTGTGTTGTGTGAAAAGTCCACAGTATAGAGGGTGAACAGGAAGGGAGCCAGAACTGTTCCCTAGGGGGCCCCCGTGCTGCAGACGGTGGTGTCAGACACACAGTCCTGGGTTCTCAAACTGTGGTCAGTCTGTGAGGTAGTCCAGGATCCACGATGACAAGTGCTGGTCCACCCCTGTGCACAGTAGCTTGTCTGTCAGGATCACTGGTTGGATGTGTTGAAGGCACTGGAGAAATCAAAGAACATGATCCTCACAGTGCTCCCAGGCTTCTTCAGGTGGGACAGGGAATGCTGTAGGAGGAAGATCACTGCATCCTCCAACCGGATGCCATGCTGGTAGGCGAACTGGAGTGGATCCATCGCTTGTCCCACCAGGGGGCGGAGGTGGGCAAGGAGCAGCCTCTCCGGGGTCTTCATCAGGTGTGACGTGAGGGCCACTGGTCTGTAGCTGTTCAGGTCCATGGGGTGAGGGGGTCTTTGGTACGGGTACCACACAGGATGTTTTCCACAGCTGTGGTGCCCTCCTCAGCTTCAAGCTCAGGGTGAAGATGTGCTCCACAATCCCACACAGCTGGTCTGTGTAGGACTTGAGGAGCTTCGAGCTGATGCCGTCGGGACCCGAGGCCTTCCTTGCCTTGATCTTCCCCAGCTCAGCTCTCACCTGAGTCTTACTGAGGGTCAGGTTGGGGCAGGGGGCTGTGTGCTAGGAGTGGGGGATGTTAGGGGGAGGCCGTGGACAGTGGGACTAGATGAAGGTGGAGGCAGTAGTGGTTGGTGACCAGGCGGAGAAGAGGGCAGTTGGTCAAACCTATTAAAAAACAGATTCAGGTTGTTCACCCACTCCCTGCCCCCTGTGACCTGGGAGGAGGTATTCTGGTGCCCAGAGATGGTTTTGAGGCTTCTCCAGAACCCGCTGATGTCAGTCTGTTGCAGCTTGTCCTCCATCTTCTTCCTGAAGCTGGCCTTCCCCTCTCTGATCTTCCTCCTTAGCTCCCTCTGTACGGACTTCAGCTCCTCCTTGTTTCTCGACCTGAAGATCCTTTTCTTCTCCTTCAGTAGTGATTTTATCTCAGGGTTGATCCAGGGTTTGTTGTTTGAGAAACACCGTATAGTCTTGGTGGGTATGGTGCTGTCCACACAGAAGTTGATGTAGTCTGTGATGGTGTGTGTGAGGCCGTTGATGTCCTCACCATGTGGATCACAAAGCTGCTCCCATACAGTGGATTCATAACAGTCCTTCAGAGCGTCCATTGCCTCCTCAGACCATATCTTCACTGTGCGGGTAACAGGAGGTTGTCTGTGTACCAGGGGTTTGTACACAGGCAGAAGGTGAACCAAGTTGTGATCTGATATCCCGAGGGGGAGGAGTGGCGATGAGGTGTAAGCCTCCTTAGTGTTTGCATAAAATAAGTCCAATTGTTTTATTGTCTCTGGTGTGGCACATGACATACTGGGTGAATGTGGGCAGAATGGAGGACAGTGAAATATGGTTAACGTCATCTGAGATGAGGAGGAGAGCATTTGGGTGCTGTGTTTGCAGCCTGCTAGTGACTGAGTGGATGACATCACGCACTGCCTCAGCGCTCGCAAAGGGGGCTACATAGATAACAATGCTGACGACTTGTGACTATTCCCTTGGGAGGTAAGCGGGTCGCATGCTAACAGCTAGCAACTCAATGTCCTTGCTGCAATGTTGTTCGTTAATCGTGATGTGCCCAGGATTACACTATCTGTTGTTCACATACATTATTAGCCCCCCGCCTCTGCTCTTCCCAATGTTTGATGTCCGATCTGCCCATATTGCATGGAAACCCGCCAGATCGATGTTAGCATCTGTTGCTAGTTCTGTTAGCCACGTCTCAGTAAACGACATAATGCTAATCTCTCTGAAGACGCTCTCATACCGGGACATAGCCGCCAGTTCATCAGTCTTGTTAAGCAGCGATTTCACATTTCCCATAATAATGGATGGAAGAACGGGTCTGTACCTTGCTTTCCTCGCGTGTCGCTTTACTCAAGCTCGACATCCCCGTCGTTTTCACCTGATTTCTCTTGATATGTCGAGTTTTTGCATTAGCACCATGGGGCAGTCTAATGCTAACAGCTGACTTCTACTGTAAACAATCGCTCCTCCACTCAGCGGGTCGGGAGACATTTGTGATATTAGCCAAAAGATGACTAATATCAGCACCAATGCGCCGATCTGTGTGTCCTTGGCGTCCATGGTGGATACGGGGTCGCAAGATCATAAAGTTGTGGCAAGAAAAAAAGACAGATAGTACATAAAAACAAGAAAGAAACTCAGAATTGAGCCGCTGCTGTAAAAGGCAGCCGACTCGTGTGGCGCCAGAAATAGCTGGCACCACACAGTTGTCTCAATTATAGCCCAAAGGGAAAAGGGGATTCCCTAAGAAGTCTACCTTGTAACTGACAAGTCTTATATTACCTGGACTCTGCATCAGGAGCTCCCAAACCAACAGGGGATGGCAATGATTTTATGGAGTAAAGAACTATAAATTTGTCTCATATTTCCATTAGGACTGCAACGATTTGGACGTTGTCGACAACGTAAAATTTGTCGATGCAAAATTTTATTGTTGTCGAGTCATTTAATTTTAAACTTTAAATGTTCAGTTGTAACTGCAATGCACTCGCAGAACTGCTGCGGGCAGTAGCGCTTCTGTTGTCCTGCATGCCTGAACAATTTCCAGCACGGAAAGATAAACATTAAGAAGAGGAGCTCAAAAAAAAGTGAGACACAAACTTTCAAAAGTATGAGAACATTTTACTGAAAATAAATGAAACAAGTACTAAAATGCAGACTCTGTAAAGCAGACTTATGATGGCAGCACTACAGTGATGCATGAGCATGTGAAACGGAGGCACCCCGGAACCGTGACATTTACTGCTGCTTCTGCTTGTTAAGTTTTAGCGAGTGAAGAAAGCTAGCGCCACTTATTTCCAATAGCCAACTGTTTCAAGCTTTAGAAAAATGACTATACCGTTAGTACTGCTGTTTATGTTAGCTCACCTGTTTGACACTGAGTTCTCTTGGAGGATGGTTGCTGAGGGTTGAGCTGTTTAAGTCATGGCTAACGTGTTGAATGCAGTAGATGACTACATTGCAGGAATTGCTCTCTCTTTTTCATCTTCGTTAATATTAGCCCTCATTCTGAATATTAGTGTATCTGAGTTAATTAGAATATCATACCTTATATATAAGGTTATATACCTTTTTTATGTTATGTTTAGACAGAGACTGCAGTGTTTCCTCTGGCTTAAAGACCTTGGCATGGTGGCAACATATTCTTCCGGGGGGGGGGGGGGACACATGACACTATTGTAACTGGAATATGTTAATTTTATACTATTTATTTCTTTTTTTTTATTATTTTACACAGTAACTTTGCATATTCTGGCGATCTGTCCAGGGTGGACCCTGCCTCTCGCCCAAAGATGCTGGGATAGGCTCCAGCCCCCCCCCCCCCCCAACAACCTGAAAAGGATTAAGCGGTAGAAGCTGGATGGATGGATGGATGGATGGATGGAACTTTGCATATTCTCCAAAATTTATAACAATTTTTCTTGGATTTCTACGTCTCTCTGTAAATTTATCTAAATTTGAAACCATTTTCCTCAAATTTGTAATTTCCTTTTGTAAAACTGACTTCTCTTGTACATTTGAGACTATTATAAATGTGTGGATTATTTTGTAGCTAATTTTGTCTATTTTTTTTATAACATTACTGTTTTTTAATAAATTTGAAACAGATTGTGGTAAAGTTTTGACTTTTTTTCCTTATACAAGTTACACTTTTGACCATAATTTTGCAGAGCCAGAACAGAACAAAAATTTAACTCTGATTTCAAAGAAAAAAAATTAATAAAATTATATATAATGAAATAAATTAACTTAAATGACTAAGATGCAGTTATTTTGGTTAAATTTCTATGTATTTATAGTTTTTTAGAACTCTCACCACCCAGACAGCAGGAAAACCTCCTTTCTTTTGAAATCCAAATGTTGGCACGTTTAGTTTGTCTGAAGGCTGCTGACAGATTAAAGTCACTGACTTCGTGAATTTTGGTCACCTTAACTTGCCAGGTACATAATAATGAACATAAATTAGTTAATATTGTAGTGGCTGGTGAAGTCAATCCTCAGCAATTCATCAGTCACTCTTGCCTTTCCCTACATATGAAGCCTAACCACACCCGTTAGCTAAGTGACTCTTCATTATCGTTCCCGTTATCAGTGGGTTAAAACCACCATAAATGCCTCCACTGCTTACATACCTCTTCTGCTTTTGTTTTTCCATATTTAAAGTACTTTAATAAGCTCACACTTCTCTTGGACAGTGATACTCAAAATAGACTCTGCCTGGCAAATGAAGGTCACGCGGGTGGTGTGCTTCCAAACTCCACTCGGATGACGGTCACACGCATTGTTCATGTGCGTGCTTGCAGCGCATCATTCCTTCATATTTTTTCTTAAATTTATATTTCCTTGGCATGGCAGCATAATTTCAAGGGTGGCGTACCTGCCACGCAGAAATGTTAGCAGAGAAAACCCTGGACTGGGTCTGCAGACTTAAGCAGAGGCTGCTATTTTTTGTTTTTGCACTTTACCTTTTTTGTTCAAGACTGCTCTTATAATTTGTATCAAGTGTTTGGCTAAAAATACATTTTAGTAAGCTGTTGAACTTCAGTTTCAAATCTGTGTTTCACAGGTCATTTTATTTAGCTCTGGAATGGATGTTACATTAAAGCAGGGACTGACAACCCGGTGATTTTCACAGGTGTGCAGGCTTAAACAGGTGAGGTAAAACGTGCACTAGAACCCCAAAAAAGAGCTGTGCCAACAGGAAGCAGAGATGGTGGACATGACCAAAATAATTGCAATTAGTCGACTAATCAAAAAAATAGTCGTTAGATTAGTCGACTACCAAAATAATCGTTAGTTGCAGCCCTAATTTCCATAATCCATGACATCACACACTAACGCCAAAGGACACTTCAAACCTCTATTTCTGACACCACTGGCTTTTAGTAAACTGTTTCTGACCCAAAGTGAGTGAGAACAGATTGCTCAGGCTTAACTAAAACCCAGTGGTTGGAAACCCAGCTGTTTCAACTACATATAGACTACAGATTGTACACCATGGACAAATGTTAGGTTTTTGTTCTGCTGAACCACTCTGCTAAAATCAATCTGTCCTCAGCTGAGTCAGCGCAGTGATGTACTTTCTATTTTTATGGAAACCCCCACTGTGTGCAACAGACTAAAAATGGCCCTGAAAAAGAATGTCTACTTCAGGGATCTGTGGCTCCTTTGGACATAATCCTGTGGCCTTGATCAGGAAAAAAGCAATAAATTGATATGAAAAAAAAAAAAATCAAATTTACAAGACAAGGTGAAATTAAAGAGAACAGAAAATTCATAAGGGGCAAAAAGTCTTATGACAATGTTGCAAATTTTTGAAGAAAAATTATGAAGTCTCAAACGCCAAAATGTCAGAAGGCTGCAAAGTTGCAAGAAAACAAAAAGAAATTTTAAAGAAACTAATTTGCAAAGAAAAAATTGCAAATTTGTGACAGAATATTCATATATTTAAGAGGGAAAAATATGTATTTTATCCACTGAAAAAAGAACATTTATAAAATAATAAATGTATGAAAAAAAACTCAAATGCATGAGGAAAAAAACTTTAAATTTATCAGAAAGATGTCACAGATTTAAGAGAAAACTGACAAAATGAGAGAGAGCTGCCAAGTTAACAGAAAAATATGTAAAATTAAGGGGGGAAATCTGCAAAAACAAAACATAAACTTGGAAGGTAAATGGCAAATTTGTGAGAAAAATATCATATTTAAGAGGAAAAGGCTTCTCTATGACTGACGGTTGATACACTGGTTCAGACATATACTAGGCTGCTTTTACCTTACTTCTAAGACTCAGATATTCTTTGCAACACCTTGCACATTTTTGGTCCAAAATTAGTCTAAGTGGCTCTAGCCTATGCAGAGACTGTGTCAGCCAGGACTCATTCAGTTTTCTAAAGTGGTTTTAGCTCCCATTCTTTGAGTTTCGTGCTACCAGTGTGTTGAGAAAGTGTGCTCTGTATGCAGGTCAGTGGGCCGTTTATGTCCTCTGACGTATGCAAATCAGTTTAGAGCGATCTCACAGTCAAGACTTAATCACGCTCCGAAGCACACTTTGTCACCATGGGGTGAGACGCCGGCTCGGCGCTCAGCCCATGCTCCTTTTATCCCTGCCTCTCATTGGGCAGTGCCTCAGCTGGTTCCCAGCTGTCAGTGTCACGGGACAGCTGGGGCCAATTAATCCTCATCAGCTGGGGCGCTGTTAATGAGTATAAAGAGGAGCAGCTTCGATCATTCGGGGCTGCGACATAAGCACTGCTAGGCTGAAGCCCCTTCGTCTGGTGTCAGCCTCAACTCCCCTTGCAGCATTCCGATGTTTGTATCCCGCTGTGAGTATGCACGTCTTGTTACCCCCATGTCCGGTACGAGCTACCTACCCCTGCGCTGTGCAGCCTGAGAATGTACGTCTGTATGAGTGTCTGTGCTCTCCTCATCCCTTATCCCTTACCCAGAATAAAACATCTCGACTCACTGGCTTGTCCCTGGCTCTGATTGCCTGGCTCCCTAGAGCCGGATATGACAGTATGTCGCAGCCAGAAGAGTTGCCGGCGGCCGTGAGTCGCTGTGGAAATGTACCTTTCTGTCCGGGTGTCAGCGCTGCTAGCATGCCGTTTCCCAGGAGTCACTTCCGGCGCCAGGGCGACGAGCTGAGGTCCATCTCGGAGGCTGTCGACGGGACGTTCTTCACCCTGCACGACGCCTCCAACGCGAGACGCTGGCATCCGGGCCGTGCTGAGGAACTCCTGGACTGTCACCCTCACTCTCTGTACCATCTGGAGGACAGTGCCAGGATAGACGCTGCAGGTACACAGCGAGAGAAGCTCCACGGGGTGGATGGAAATCCCGGCAGGGAGTCGAAGTGGGCGACGTCTTTCCCCGCTTCGGAGTCCCGTTCCTGCCGCTATTCCAGTCCGGGAGTTCGCGCCAACCAGAGGACTTCCCCCGACCTGCGCCACGTCACTCGGGATTCCCTTCAAGGAGCCGCAGCTGACAGCAGTTATGTCCGGGGTCGAGTGGCTGTCGCGAGCTCTACTGTGTTCCCTGTCACCACCTTCAGGCATGTGGCGGCGGCAGTGAGATTGATGGTGAGGACTTTAGGGCTACGAAGCTTTCCCGTGCTCGACGCCTTCCTCGTCTCGATCTCCGATCTGGAGCGGCGAATCCTGGGTTTCCCCCTCGCTTCGTCCCCTGGGAGTAGTCGTCATCACATCGCCGAGTCACCTCTGCACGAACCTCGTCCGGATCCAGTTCTGGGTCATCGTCAGGACCGTTCCTCCCACGCAGCTGTCATCCCTTCGCCTCGTCAGTGTGGAGATTCTACAGCCTCGTCCCCTGAGCCTCGTTCCCCCGCTGTCATTCCTGGACATTCGGGCTGGCTCACCCCGGCTGTTTCCCCCTCCTCCTCGACGCGCTTCCTGACCGCTGTGTGTGCCTGGAATCCCGGCCTGGTGAGCTCTCTGCTGGAGACAACGCGAGCGATCCTCAGACGAATTCCCGGGGGGTCCTCCGTTATCGCCGGGCGGGGAGAGGAAGAAGCAGATTCCACTACAGCAGGCGATACTCAACCTCCAGGGGGCAGGCAAGTCATTGTTTTTTCACACCTGCTTAATGATTTGCTCTGTCACATCCCTGGAGGAGAAGTTCAGGGTTCGCAGCTCCCTGAACTCTCCCCACCTGCTGTAACCTGTATGCCTAATCCCGCATCCTCTGTGTCTCTCTCCGCCGAGCGGTCCCCGGCTCCGGGTCAACGTGGTGGGATATGGAGAGGGCCTGTGGTTCCGCAGCTACATTGCGGACGGAGGAGGGGGACTGACTGCTGCGTGGAGTCTACGCTGACGACTGAGCGTCCCAGGGTCTCCACGGAGGAGCGGTTCGGTCCAGCGGGACGAGATTCTTCTGGCTTCACGCCGAGTGGGTCGTCGGCGGGGTTACCTGAGCTGGAGGGATCTCAAGCTGCGCTGACCATCGTGCTGGCTGCGGGGCCCGACGCGGCTAGATGGGAGCCTGACAACGACCTCCTGACGACGGATCCTGGATCTTCGCAGTCCTGGACGGCGTCAGAACCCGAGATCAGGCGAGTGCTCTCCTTTCTTTTCTCTCTTTTTATCCCCGAGCACTTCAGCCTATCTCCAGGGGAGACGAGCAGGGTGCAGCCGCCCGCTGCGTCTGAGCTCGTCTCGCCGGGTTCTGGCGCTGCCGGTGATCCTGATCCCGGTTCTGTTTTCTCTTCTGAGCCTTCTTCCAGGGTCACCGGCGAGGAGTTGCTGTTCCTCGTGGTGCTGGAGGGTCCGGGTTCAACGTTGGAGGTCGGTTCTGGTGCAGTGTCCAACGTGGGTTCGCCCGAGACCCAATCGGGGTCCAACGTGGGTTCGCCTGAGGCCCGATCGGGGTCCGACGTGGGTGCTGCCCCAGTGTTGTCCAGGTCCGGTGAGGAGGTGGCCGTTTCCCTGAGGCCCGCCGCCCTCGTCATCGGCTCTCCCCTGAGCCTCTTCCACCGGGATCCGCTCTGACCCTTCGTCCGTCTCAACGGTCCTGGTGGTTGAGTGATGCGGGTCGACGACCCGACCCGCAAAACTTTCGGTTCGGCGATCTGGTTTCCCCCCACTGGTCTGTGTTTGCCTTTGGGCGGCCTGGTTCGGCAGCCGTTGGACTGGATTCCTGGGATCTGGGCCCAGAGTTCGCCGTCCGAACATTTCTCTTCCCCGGGTTGCCAACTGGACAATGGGCGGGGAGATTACCAGAACAATTCCGGCCGTTTTGGACTCTGCCTGCCGTCTCCTCGGGTGTCCTTTACTTCTTTTATTATTATTGAAGTCACTCGGGTGTAGTTTCTTTGTCCATTAGGGGAATATATGTTTTTGTGCTGTGTTTTTTTTTAACCATACTCAGCATTTTTATCGTATTGTTGTCCTGTTACCCTGTCACCTTTTTTTTCCTCTTGGTGACTCACCTTATGTATCGCGCTGTGTACTGCATTTTCTTATCTTTACTCAGCGTTTTCATTCATCCTTACCTTAGCCTTGGCCTCGTCGGTGCATCATGGAGTATGCGTGTGGTTTCCTGTTCAACCATACTCTGTGATCACCCCATTCTGTCTTATTATCCTCGTGGGGGGCCTTCCCTGGCCCCGACTTTAACATTGACTGTGTTTGTTATTGTTTGAAGTAATGTGTTTCATCCCCACTTAACCGTACTTCATTATTACCCATTTGTCCTTGTCACCTCTGTTTCTTTAGGTGATCTTTTATATATTCAGTGCTGTGTGTTTTGTTTTCTTTAGTATCCATGCACAGCGTTTTTCATCATTTTTTGTCCTGACCTTTGCCTTGTTGGTGCATTATGGAGTAG
Organism: Pholidichthys leucotaenia; assembly: GCA_020510985.1. Taxonomy (NCBI): domain Eukaryota; kingdom Metazoa; phylum Chordata; class Actinopteri; order Cichliformes; family Pholidichthyidae; genus Pholidichthys; species Pholidichthys leucotaenia. Next base: position 33,990,253 of record CM035845.1, on the reverse strand, counting down.
TGTGTTTTGTTCCCCTTAACTATACTGTGATTGCTTTATTCATTCCTGCCACCTTTTTGGTGGGTTTTTGGTTTTCTTTTTTTTTTGCCCCGATCTATACGTTATTTGTATGCTGTCTGTAGTCATGTTTGGTATTTTCCCTACCTGTGTCCTAACTCAGTTTTCTCCCTAACTGTGCTCTGGGTTAATCCTTTTCCCTGTGTTGTAGGGTATTGTATTTGGGTTTTTTTTTTCTCTGCCCTGCTGCCCTACATTGGTCTTTTTTTTTTTTTTTTTTTTTTTTGTCCTTCCCTTTGCATCTTCCCCTCCGGTCCTGCCTCCCTTCCGCCCACCCTAGGTGGGGGGGGGGGGGGGGGGCTGGGATGTTCCTGGTCGTTCGGGAGCCCGACCATGAGGGGGAGGCTCTGTCACCATGGGGTGAGACGCCGGCTCGGCGCTCAGCCCATGCTCCTTTTATCCCTGCCTCTCATTGGGCAGTGCCTCAGCTGGTTCCCAGCTGTCAGTGTCACGGGACAGCTGGGGCCAATTAATCCTCATCAGCTGGGGCGCTGTTAATGAGTATAAAGAGGAGCAGCTTCGATCATTCGGGGCTGCGACATAAGCACTGCTAGGCTGAAGCCCCTTCCTCTGGTGTCAGCCTTAACTCCCCTTGCAGCATTCCGGTGTTTGTATCCCGCTGTGAGTATGCACGTCTTGTTACCCCCATGTCCGGTACGAGCTACCTACCCCTGCGCTGTGCAGCCTGAGAATGTACGTCTGTATGAGTGTCTGTGCTCTCCTCATCCCTTATCCCTTACCCAGAATAAAACATCTCGACTCACTGGCTTGTCCCTGGCTCTGATTGCCTGGCTCCCTAGAGCCGGATATGACACACTTCTGCCATCTCCCATTAGGCACCTGTAGATTAAACAGCCCCAGACAGGTGGAGCAGCGGGGGACGGAGGCCCATCCTGAGCCCTGAAACACCTGTGACTGCGGCGCTACGGTGCACCATCTTCACCTCCTTGACAGACGCTAAACCTAAGCACACAGAAAAGCACGCAAGTCAGGTGCACAACATGACTTGAACACTTTAAAAAAAAAAAAAAATAGTCAGTCGAGGCACAGTTGACCAAACAGCCCCTCCAAAACCGAGCGAGCAAACAGTCAATTCCAGGAAACGATCTTTACTTGAAACATTGTTCCAAGCGCCAGCCAGCACAGCATGGCTTAATCTCAGTGGGAAGCAAGGTGGTTCTGTGGCTTCAGGACTTGTGATGACTGGTCTAACCGGAATTGACATTGGGGAAATGCTTAATATTCCCGCGTGGTGCAGGGAGAAGGATTGGGTTTCCTGGATGTTGGAAAAAGTAGGATGTGGCTGAATGTATGGCTCACACACACTCATAACTCACAACAAACACAAGACTTTAGGTCTAAAAAAAAAAAGTTCTCAGCTTACACAAGAGAACGCAGACATGAACCCAGCCTGGTGTATCCTGATTAAGGTCATTTCAGTCAGTGATTAGACTCAGCCAATCTGCTCTGACAGTGGCTTGTCCTCACAGGGGAAAGAGACATGCAGCACAGTCGCAGACTCCAGTGTGACAACGTCCAAATTCAGCCATTTCATTGTCATGCTTACATATCCATTGGAATTTATAGTTAATTTATATACTTTCATATTAGTTAAACTTATTTTTGTAACTATTATATGGAATTGGTTAAACAGGACACATTATGCACTTTTTCCACATGTTGACACAGTTCCCAGCGGTGTTAATAAATTGACCAAAGCATGTCACTTACAAACACCTCGGGGTTTAAATATTGCAGCACAATTTCCACCCAGTTGAAGGAGCTCTCCCACAATAGCCCATGTGTGTGCATTTTTCTTTGAATCAGGCCCTCAAGGATTTCGCAGGCTGTTTTTATGATTGTTGCAGCCCAAAAAGCCTGAATTGGTGGCAGCTTTTCTAAAAAGCTTTGATAAAAGTTGTAGTGTTTTTCGAGGGTTTTTTTTTTTTTTACGGAAAGTTGTGAGAGGAAGTACAAATTTTAAAGCACTTGCTTTCTTAAATAGTTTACTGTGATGCTATTCTATATAACACCACGACACAATCACGGGATTGTCAAAATAACCCATTAAACAGTGATTTTTTTGTAAATGAAGCAGATATTTCTGCTATACAGAAACTCTTTTGTGCAACAGCAAATACAGAATTTTGCACAACTGTGAGAAGTACTCAGTAAATTAAAAATGACCAACATTGTATTCTTGCTGACAACTTGAATAAAAAAGACGAATAAAAGCATTAACCACTACAATAGCTAAATTTTACTGAATGCATGTTAAAGCAGTCAAGTGTTTCCTCTGGCTTAAAGACTTTGGCGTGGTGGCAATGTACTTTTTTTTGGGGGGGGGGGTATGTAAAATGTGTAAAAATGAGAAAACACATGACACTCAAAGGGGAAAAAAACATTCATAACAAAGTAGTAATTTACTCACGCATACTTTATATGCGTGAGTAAATTATTATCAGTGTATTATATCACCAGAGGTGGGTATTGTAGCCAGAAATTGTAGCTACTCATGTAAAAGCAGTGTTATCTTATGAAATTAATAATTAAGAGTAGACATCCAAAAAATTACTCAAGCTGAGTAAGAGTACAAATGCACCCACTTAAAAAAAAACTTGAGTACGACATTAGTCTTGAAGGTCTGAGGTTTTTCTCCTACATTTATAACTATTTTCTTGTAGTTTTCTACTTTTTTCTCTGTAAATTTGTTTTTACCTAAATTTGCAATTATTTTTCATCATTAAATTTGTATTTTCCGCTTGTAAAATTATGACTCTTCTTGCACATTTGAGACTTTATCATTAATTTGTGGATTATTTTATGGCTAATTTTTAAAATCTATTTTTATAATGAAATTACTGTTTTACTTACTCGTTTTTAATTACTGGTAAAATTTTGACTTTTTTCCCTCATATAATTGAAACTTTTGATCATAAGTAATTTTGCAGATTTCAAAGAAATGATAAATGATACCATTACAGTACATTTAATGAAATAAAATTAACTAAAATGACCAAAGATGCAGTTATTTCTGTTATAATATTTCTATATATAGCGGGGAAAATAAGTATTGAACACATCAACATTTTTCTCATTAAACATATTTCTGATGGAGCCATTGACCTGAGATTTTCACCAGATATCAGTAACAACCCAAGTAATCATAAATACAAAGAAATCAAGGCAACTGTGTTCACAAAACAAGTTATAGTTAATAAAGTGGAATAACACAGGGAATAAGTATTGAACGCGCTTGGTGAAATTCATTTAATATTTAATAGAAAAGTCTTTGTTTGTAATAACAGCTTCCAGATGCCTCCTGTATGGTGAAACTTGGTGCAGGCATTGCTCAGGAGTGATTTTAGCCCATTCTTACACACAAACTGTCTTCAAATCTTGAAGGTTCTGTGGGTGTCTTCTGTGAACGTTGATCTTCAGTTTGTTCCATAGATTTTCAATTGGATTCAGGTCAGGTGACTGACTGGGCCATTCTAGCAGCTTTATTTTCCTTCTCTGGAGCCAGTTGAGTTTCCTTGGCTGTGTGTTTGGGATCATTGTCTTGCTGAAATGTCCACCCTTGTTTCACCTTCAGCATCTTGGCAGATGGCAACAGGTTCTTATCAAGGATGTCTCTGTACATCTGTCCATTCATCTTTCCTTCAATTATATGAAGTCTGCCTGTACCATGTGCTGAAAAACACCCCCACACCATGATGCTCCCACCTCCAAACTTCACTGTTGGTATGGTGTTTTGGGGCTGATGTGCAGTTCCATTTCTCCTCCCAACATGCTGTGTGTTGTGGTATCCAAAAAGTTCAATTTTGGTCTCATCTGACCAGACTATACTCTCCCAATATTTTACTGGCTTGCCCAAATGTACAGCAAGCTTTAAATAAGCTTCAACATGCATTTTCTTCAGCAATGGAGTCTTGCGAGGTGAGTGGGCATAAAGTCCATGTCGGCTGAGTGCATTACTTACGGTTTTCTTTGAAACCACAGCATCCACTAACTCTAGGTCTTTCTGGAGCTCTCCGTGAGTGGTGTTTGGCTCTTGGATAACTCTTCTGATAATTCTTTTGACTCCTCTGTCAGAAAACTTATGAGGAGCTCCTGGTCGTGGCCTGTTTATGGTAAAATGATATTCTTCCCACTTCCGAATGATGGCTCCAACAGTGCTCACTGGAACATTCATCAGTTTAGAAATGCACCTGTAACCAATGCCATCATTATGTTTTGCAACATTAAGGTTGCAAAGGTCTAGATAGAGCTCTTTGCTTCTACCCATCATGAGTTCTTTGTGGTGTGACAATCAGCCCTAGGCTGAATGTGAGAATGTAAGTCAAAATCAAGCTGGGAGGGGGGTGCATGGTGTGATGTATCCAGTAAGCACAGAAACAACTCTGAATGAGTAAATGGCTAACACTGATAACAGCAGTTGGTCAAGGAGCTGTCCTGGCCAGAGTATGATGCAGCATTGTAAAACCAGACCATCATTGATGAAGTAGCTAATTCCAGCCGTATGAAATCACCCCGAAAGTGCTCAAATCTCCTGACCTTGACCTTGAACCCCCTGACCCTAGATGCCCACTCAACTGAGAATCATTGTGTGTGTTTGATGAATATGGGGGAACTGCCAAGGAAGAGGAACAATTTTCCTGAAATCACATAAGTTCCCAGATCTCCAATAGTACGACTCTGAAACCCTTGGAATCCCTGTATAAACAATCCATCAAAATTCTGGATAAGAAGACACTATGGGGGACCCATGCTGTGGTATTCATCTCAGACTTAAAGGCATGGAGATGCAGTAGTTTCCTCTGACGGAAGAGCATGGAGATCAAAGGACTGGGGGACAAAAAGAATTGTCACAGGGGAGTGAATTGTAATGCAAGACCTCAGGTAGCAGGGACGTGTGAGTGTTGTGATATAAAAGATAGTCCCTACTACATGAGGTTAATGTTTCTGATTCTGGAAGATATGAGAGAGTGAATAAAGTTCATCTGCTCGGAAAGCTCAGTCTGGTTATTCCTTTCTCCACAACACAACAGTATCACCATTGTGGTATACTTGCCAAACACAAGATGTTAAGCTTTGAAAATATGATCATGTATGCAAATATATGGTTGGTCTTTAAAATTATCCATGGTTCTGCACCCCTGCCCCTTAAGACTTTCGTGTACCTAACTTCTGAACAAAATACCACAATAACAAGGAATTCCTCTAGGTGGTGTTGTTGCATCTCCTTACATAAAACTGCTTTTGGACAATCAACCTTCTCATACAAAGCTATAACGGAATGGAACAAGCTCCCCACTGCTATGAAGACCAGAACAAATGACAGAGACTGTTCCACAGAGACTAAAAAATGGATTTTAATCAAGCCTACCAGCATTGACTCTCCCCCTTAAATGGGATTTGAAATTGCACTCTTACATTGTTTTTATCTGTGCCGTCTCTCTTATCCTTTTAACTTTCAAACTTACTCCCTGCTTGTTTCAGGGTCAACAGTTTCTGATACCCGACCTGAATTGTTTTCTATATGTGCTAATTTTCTTTTAATATCTTTCTGCCTGCCCCAGGGACTACAGATGGAAGTTAGTGAGAACGCTATAATCTAGTACAGAACATCTTTACCTTGTGTTTATTTCTGTACATTGTCCCTGACAAATAAACCAATAAACTAAACTAAAATAAACTAAACTGTTCACTTTGACCTTGAACTCAACATCAGTGGAGACCATACAGTATCATTCTGTGTGAGTTTGGAGACCATCGGGACAATTGCCTAGGAGGAGGAGCATTTTTTTAAAAGTATGTAAGCACCTACTGTAGTTCTCCAGACCTTTGGCCCTGACTTTGACCTAGAGTGCAAACTGGATGCAGACTCAACTAAGGATCACTGTGGGTGAGTTTAGGGAGCATTGGGGCAATTGCCTAGGAGAAGTAGCAATTCTTATGAAATGTGGATGGACAGACATGCAGGCAGAAGAACAGAGAGTGTCATATTAGCTCCTTTTGAGTTCACCAGAATAAGTTAATAAAGTAAAATAGTGTCTAAGATAAACGGTGAAGTGTTGGTAGATGAATTGGCCAGGAACACAGATGTCTAGTGGGGGAGGGGGGCAGAATATTTGGAAATTAACCCTAAAAGCCGACCATGATCCAAGCTAAGTTAATGCCAGCAGAATGACACAAGATAAATTATCTACTGTGGATTAATGAACTAGATGGAAACATGGCTGTTTAGAATGATTACACGAATTTAAAGAAAATGGCCAAAAAAAAAAATCACAGTCAACAGCCACAGCAGCCCTGACGAATGTGATTTCAGACGCTCATAACTGGAAATTAAGCTGGGAGGGCAGTACCACTGCAGTAAACTATGGTTCTCATGTCACAAGTTCACAACCAGAGCCAAATCAGACCACTCATTCAGTGAGAGTTAATAAACCCAAGATGGACCTGGACCCGATCAAAGTGACACGACTGTTGCTGTGTTCGAAATGTTCACTCGTTCCCCATATAGTGTACTTTAAAGTGAAGCAGCCATTTTGTAATGCTGTTCGAAATCTTAACTGAAATTTTCATTCACTATATAGTGCACTGGAAATATCCCATAAAGCATTTTGAAAAGTAGTCTACAGCCGATGGTCATTACATCAGCCAATGTATCCCAGAACGCAAGGTGTAGCCAACGGAACAGTGAGAGGAGAGCTTCACAACACAATATAAACTGCCTTGACTAGTACTCCTACTCACCAATTTGCACCGACACTCTGTGCCAATAACACTGTGGGTAAGCACTGTTGAAGTATCCATCTTATCCCTAGGCCCCATGATGCCTTGCGTGAATTATGGGAGCAACTTCCAGTACTAGTTTAGAACATATGGTTGTCACTGAAACGGGACAGTTTTCCTTGTTCAAAAACAATGACTTCAGCATCAGAAATGCGGGAACACGGCCTCTTGCACCTCAAAACAGTAATATAATTATACCACTTCCCATGACTATCGAGGGATGGGAAGATGACCTTATAAAGTGGCCTCGTAGACAGTAGCTCCATTAGTTAGTACCGCTGCTAAAATGCTAACGCTGTAAACAAATGACCCGTGCTGTAATGTTATTTCCATATTCTGTATTGAAAGACCTTCAAAATGATATTTAATTTGTAGGTAGTATGCAAAAACTGACCCAGAAAAACACGATTTGTTTATATTTCAGCTAGGTTGAAAACTCGCATTCGATCGGTTGGGAGTTACATCTTCCGCAAAAACATAGGTATTTTTAGAAAGTACAATTTCTAAGCTTTCCAATGATACCAGGCACTCATGGGGTTTTGCCGGGACTTGCCCTACCAAACAAAGAAAGTGTCATGATTTATGACTTCTCATTGCCTGTATTCATAATGACGCAGTGTGCATTCAGACCAGCACGTCTCCACCGCAATAAAGTCGGCTGCATTTTGTTAAAATATGTTGGACATAATCAAATTTACCTTAGAGCAGACGTACGCCACAACACAGTGCTTGGATGTCGTCTGTCACTGTGTGGTGAGAAGCCTCCATTTATCCAGTCTACTGGCACAACCACAAACACCAGCAAGTACCAGAACTACGCCAAAACATTCAAAAAATACAAAAACTAGAAGAGGTGAAATTAGCTGCCACTTGTGTGCAAAACATGTATGTGGACTATACATTAAAATGAATTTGAATTTTAAATGTCCCTGCTACTCCACTCTTACTGACTGATTTAACACTAGATCAGCCGAAACCGGAAGCTCCGCCCATAATCGTTCCTACAGCGGCACCCCCAGGAATAAGGTGGAAAACATCAGGTGGAAACATCTTCTACAGCAGAAAGTAATTACTGCACAATCAAGAGAATATGCCACGTTCCCATAATGGTACCACTGACTGGTGACTGAGGTGACAATGTAAACAGAAGCGGGCAAGCCAGTCTGGTTACTTGGTTTGCCTAAGAGGGCTCTGAACAGACAAATGCTGCCTAGCCTTTTTGCCGCAAATGCCTGGCCCCTTGGAAACAATATTGACGAACTAAAACTGGATATATAACCCGACCAACCATAAAGGGCCATCCACATCAAGTAGTATAAAGACAACTATAAAATTACAGTTTTAAAAATCGTTCTAATCCACTTGTTAGAACAATTTTTAAAATAATAATTTTATAGTTATCTTCATAGTGCTTGGTGTGGACAGCCCTTAAGAGACAGCTCCTAAGGGCCGTCTATGATCTTAGTTACATTACCAAGATCATGAACGCTGTGGTTGAGCAAGCATACTACTAACTACACCAAAGGTAAGAGCTGTATAAGCAAAATTTGCATACAGCGGGGAAAATAAGTATTGGACACGTCAACATTTTTCTCATTAAACATATTTCTGATCGAGGCACTGCTGACTTGAGATTTTCACCAGATATCAGTAACAACCCAAGTAATCCTTGCATACAAAGAAATCAAGGCAACTGTGTTCACAAAAGAAGTTATATTTAATAAAGTGGAATGACACACGGAATAAGTATTGTACACATGAAGAAAAAAATGTGCAAAAAGGCATAGAAAGCAAAGAAACCAGCTGAAATCCATCAGAATTTAGGATGCCATCCCATCCCCCATCAGTGCAAATTAATTTCAGCTGGTTAAGTCCTGACTGATAGCCTTTAAAAGGTCTGTGAATATCAGACTGTCACACCCCAAAGAACTCATGATGGGTAGAAACAGAGAGCTCTCTCTAGACCTTTGCAACCTTATTGTTGCAAAACATAATGATGGCATTGGTTACAGCCGCACTTCTAAACTGCTGAACGTTCCAGTGAACACTGTTAGAGCCATCATTCGGAAGTGGAAAGAACATCATTTTACCATAAGCCGGCCACGACCAGGAGCTTCTCGCAAGATTTCTGACAGAGGAGTCAAAAGAATTATCAGAAGAGTTATCCAAGAGCCAAACACCACTCACGGAGCGCTCCAGAAAGACCTGGAATTAGCAGGTATTACTGTTTCAAAGAAAGCAATAAGTAATGCGCTCAGCCGACATGGGCTCTATGCCCGCTCACTTCACAAGACTCCATTGCTGAAGAAAAAGCATGTTGAAGCTCATTTAAAGTTTGCTACACACATTTGGGCAAGCCAGTAAAATACTGGGAGAATACAGTCTGGTCAAATGAGACCAAAATTGAACTTTTTGGGTGCCACGACACACAGCATGTTTGAAGGAGAAATGGAACTGCACATCAGCCTAAAAACACCATACCGACAGTGAAGTTTGGAGATGGGATTATCATGGTGTGGGGGTGTTTTTCAACATGTTTTTCATATAATTGAAGGACAGATGAGTGGACAAATGTACAGAGACATCTTTGACAAGAACCTGTTGCCATCTGCCAAGATACTGAAGATGAAACGAGGGTGGACATTTCAGCAAGACAATGATCCCAAACACACAGCGAAGGAAACTCTCAACTGGCTCCACAGAAGGAAAATAAAGCTGTTAGAATGGCCCAGTCAAGTCACCTGATCTGAATCCAATTGAGAATCTATGGAACAAACTGAAAGTCAGAGTTCATAGAAGACACCCACGGAACCTTCAAGATTTAAAGACAGTTTGTGTGGAAAAATAGGTTAAAATCACTCCTGAGCAATGCTTGTGTTTAGTTTCTTCATACAGGAGGCGTCTGGAAGCCAACAAAGGCTTTTCTACTAAATATTAAAAGAATTTCACCAAGCGTGTTCAATACTTATTCCCTGTGTCATTCCACTTTATTAAATGTAAATTTTTTGTGAACACAGTTGCCTTCATTTCTTTGTATGCATGGATTACTTTGGTTATTACTGATATCTGGTGAAAATCTCAGGTCAGTGGCTCCATGCCGGTGGACGGAGCCACTGTTTATAGCAGGATACGATATAACAGGGAAGAGCTGCTAGCATTTAACCGCCACCCGGTCCCACTGGAAAAACTCGACATACCGAGAGAACTGAGGCGAAAACGCCGCGGCTGCCGGGCTGGAGTAAGGCGGAGGACAAAAAATATAAGGTACAGACCCTCCCTTCCATCTGTTGTCATGGGAAATGTACGGTCGATACTGGGAAAGTTAGATGAGCTAGCGGCTATCTCCCGTTATGATAGCACTTACCAGGAGTGATCTCTCCTTTTGTTTACTGAGACGTGGCTAACTGAACTAGCAGCAGATTCTAACATTGAGCTGGAGGGTTTTCACACGATACGAGCTGACCGAACACCAGAGAGTGGCAAAACTAGGGGCGGTGGAGTGATCATGTATGTTAACAACAACTGGTGCAGACCGGGACATATCACTGTTAAACAACGACACTGCAGCAAAGACATTGAGTTGCTAGCTGTTAGCATGAGGCCTACATATCTCCCGAGAGAACACTCACACGTGATCTGCATTGTTGTTTATGCAAATCCGACGGCGAACGCTGGGACAGCGCGTGACGTCATCCATTCAGTAACCAGCAGGCTGCAGACAGAACACCCAGATGCTCTTCTCCTCATCTCAGGCGATTTCAACCACGTTTCACTGTCTCCCATTCTGCCCACTTTCACCCAGTATGTCACATGCCACACTAGAGACAATAAAACACTGGATTTGTTCTACGCAAACACTAAGGAGGCGTACACCTCATCACAACTCCCCCCACTTGGGAGATCGGATCACAACTTGGTTCATCTCCGACCGGTGTACAAACCCCTAGTGCACAGACAACCTCCGGCCATGCACACTGTGGAGTTATGGTCTGAGGAGACAATGGACACTCTAAAGGACTGTTTTGAAGCCACTGCCTGGAAGCAGCTCTGCGATCCACATGGTGAGGACATCGATGGCCTCATTCACACCTTCACGGGCTACCTCAGCTTCTGTGTGGACAAATCCGTCCCCACCAAGACCATACGGCGTCACTCAAACAACAAACCCTGGATCAACCCTGAGATAAAAACACTTCTGAGAGAGAAGAAGAGGATCTTCAGGTCGGGGAACAGGGAGATGCTGAAGTCCGTACAGAGGGAGCTGAGGAGAAAGATCAGAGAAGGCAAGGACAGCTTCAGGAAGAAGATGGAGGACAAGCTGCAACAGAGCGACATCAGCGGGGTCTGGAGAAACCTCAAAACCATCTCGGGGCTCCAGAATACCTCCCCCCAGGCCACGGGGGGCAGGGAGTGGGCGAACAACCTGAATCTGTTTTTCAATAGATTTGACCAACCGCCCTCCCCCCTGTCTGCACAACAACCACTGCTGCCTCTAAGAAATCAAGTCCTGCTACCCACTCCCCACTCCACCGACACCCCCCCCACTCCCAACACACAGCCCCCCATCCTGACCCTGACCAAGACCCAGGTGAGGACGGAGCTGAGGAAGATCAAGGCGAGGAAGGCGTCGGGACCGGACGGCATCAGCGCAAAGCTCCTCAAGTCCTGTGCAGACCAGCTGTGTGGGATTGTGACGTATATCTTCAACATGAGCCTGAAACTGGGGAGGGTACCACAGCTGTGGAAAACGTCTTGTGTGGTACCTGTACCAAAAACTTCCCACCCCAAAGACCTGAACAGCTTCAGACCGGTGGCCTTGACGTCCCACTTGATGAAGACCCTGGAGAGACTGCTCCTTGCTCATCTCCGCCCCCTGGTGGAACCAGCGATGGATCCACTCCAGTTCGCCTACCAGCATGGCATTGGGGTGGAGGATGCGGTGATCTTCCTCCTTCACCGTTCTCTGTCCCACCTGGAGAAGCCCGGGAATATGGTGAGGATCATGTTCTTTGACTTCTCCAGTGCTTTCAACACCATCCAACCGATGATCCTGAAGGACAAGCTGCTGCGCGCAGGGGTGGACCAGCACCTGTCATCATGGATCCTGGACTACCTCACGAACCGGCCTCAGTTTGTGAGAACCCGGGACTGTGTTTCCGACACGATCATCAGTAGCACGGGGGCCCCCCAGGGAACGGTGCTGGCTCCCTTCTTGTTCACTCTTTATACTGCGGACTTCTCACACAACACAACACATTGCCATCTACAGAAGTTCTCTGATGACTCTGCGATCGTTGGTCTCATCTCCAGCGGAGATGAAGCTGAGTACAGAGGGCTTATCCAGGACTTTGTGGACTGGTGCCATCGGAACTGCCTCCAGATCAACGCGAGGAAAACTAAGGAGCTGGTGGTGGACTGCCGCAGGCATGGGCAGCCCCTCACAGCACCAGTAAATATACAGGGAACAGACATCGAGATGGTGACATCCTACAAGTACCTGGGTATTCATCTGAACAATAAACTAGACTGGTCACACAATACTGACGCACTCTACAAGAAGGGACAGCGCAGGCTGTTCCTGCTGAGGAGACTCAGGTCTTTTGGTGTACAAGGGGCGCTGCTGAAGTCATTCTATGACACAGTGGTGGCATCAGCCATCACTTTTGGAGTGGTCTGCTGGGGCAGTGGCATTACTGCAGCCGATAGTAAGAGACTGAACAAACTGATTAAGAAAGCTAGCTCTGTCCTGGGGCAACGCCTTGATCCGATGGAGGAGATAGGAGAGAGAAGGACAGTGGCTAAACTGTCATCTCTGCTGGAGTCCGAGTTCCACCCTATGCAGGACATACTGGATGCACTGAGGAGCTCATTTAGCAGCAGACTACATCATCCCAGGTGCACAACCGAGAGGTTTCGTAGGTCCTTCCTACCAACGGCTGTCAGACTGTACAACCTAAGCAGGGCTGCTCGCAGAGATAGCAAAAAGACGTAACAAACTAATAGTTTTTTTTTTTTTTTGTTTGTTTTTTTTTTGAATGCAAAAGATGCAATAGACTTACACAATGGTCCTCTCCGGCATACAACTAGGAACATACCGGTCGCTATGGAGGGTGAGAATGTGTATGGGCACATAATCATACCATGTGGGATAACTAAATGGACGGTTGTGCTGTTTCATCCCACCTGGCAACAATGCTCTGCACTGTGTGTGTTTATATATTTACATATTTATTCCATCTAGCTACAGTGCTCTGCACTGGGTGTGTTTATATTTATATATCTATATATTTATTCCATCTAGCTACATTGCTCCACACTGTGTGTGTTTATATACTTGCATATTTATTCCACCTAGCTGCAATGCTCCATACTGTGGGTGTTTATATATTTACATATTTATTCCATCTAGCTACAATGCTCTGCACTGTGTGTTCATATATTCATATATTTATTCCATCCAGCTACAATGCTCTGCACTGTGTGTCTGTGTGTGTGTGTGTGTATATATATATTTTATAGTGATATGTACATATGTATATTAGCTGCTCTTGCTTGCTTGTTTTTTCTTGCCTTCTGATTGTTGCTCTGAGTGTTGCTATCCCTGTGCTGTTGCAATCCTGGAATTTCCCCGTTGTGGGACTAATAAAGGCTTATCTTATCTTATCTTATCTTATCCATCAGAAATATGTTTAATGAGAAAAATGTTGACATGTTCAATACTTCATTTCCCTGCTGTCTACGTGAATAAGGGTTTGTTTTCAAACTCTGTGGCCACTGATTAGGTACTGCTCACCAGACCTGGAGCTTTTGGCACTCTGCCTGCCACAGGCATTTTCTGTTGCCATGGTAACAGCAGTCTAAATGCTAATGCTAATTTAGTATTTGGCTATGTATGAGCAGCCACTGACAAGTAGCAGACCCGGTTTTGACCAACATATTATGTGCCCAGCACTAGGAGATCACCTTGGACTGTATATATTCTAAAGGGATACAGAGCCTCCCTCTCCTCGCACATTTATCTGAAAATATGTAACATGTATTTATTTTCATATTAAAGGGGTCCAGTGACTGAAAAATGGTGTGTTTGTAGGTTTCACCTGTTTGAAATGAGTCTTCTGGTCACGTAAGTATCAAAAAATTTTCAAAACAGTTAATTGTCTTAAACAGCCTTTATTTCGTTTTTCTCTTCCAGAAATGCCATACGTGACTCTTCCGGATAAATTGTATACATCACGATTATAAAAAAACAACCCACCACCATCCTAAAGACCCACCCACTGCTCTATTATTAACCCCCTAGCTGTCCATCATGTAGATGGGGGGGGGGGGGGGGGGTGCTAGAGGTAGCCTATTAGCCCCTGAGCTAACACTGGTGCCAGGAGGCTCGCTGTAAGCATAGCTTATATTGTGATCTTCTTCAAATCTTAGTCACCATAGTAGCCATCCCTGTTACCACCTGGTTAGCTTGTGCATCTCACATTACTCTGGCCAATCTCCCAGTGGTTTTGTCATTATTCTGCAGCGGCTCGCCAGCACCGGCACACCGGTCGCTGCAACCAAAATGGCCCAGGACCAGAGGCTGCTGGCTGGAGGCTGCTGGCTCTCACAGCCAGCTCCCCCATCGTCCTCTGGGGCGCTGGTGTAGGGTAACCGCTTTGTGAGGGGATGCCCTTTGAGATCCTGTGGCTTGATGGCTCGGCAAGCTTCACTTCGGCCTCTGGCCAGCAGCCTCAAGTCCCGAGCCGAGTCAGTTGTGGCGACAGAGGCCCCGCCCAGTGTGTAGTGCTGGCAATTTGCTGTGGAGTCACAGCAAGGTTGCTTGGGGGTGGGCCAAGGTGGTGCTCGCTGTGCCGTCGACTGTGGATCAGTGAACCAGCGCTGCTCATCCGAACCAGAAAGATGCTAAAAGCTAGTTAGCTAATGGCTAACTGACGTAAGAGGGAGGGCGGAGCTGAATAGGTGAAGGATGCTTCTTAAAGTGACGGGCTTTAAATTGGTGTTTGAAGAAAGCCAGGGAAAATACAAAACAAATGTGCTTCAATAATTTAAAAAAAGTCACAAACATTTCATTCAGACATACTGTATGTGAGCTGTTAAAATGTGGAAAAAAGTGCAGTCAATGACCCCTTTAAGTTGAGGTACTTGTCTTTATTTTGGTTGGGGAATGTGTCTTTATATACCAGTTAATCATCACTGTAAGACAAATTATATGTAAATAGGTGAGAAAAATATCAATATTAGCAAAAACTAATTTTAAACTATTGGCAAACATTTTTTACTATGGTGCATCCCTAATACAGACTGAAGACAGCTTCAGGTGAGAGGTTAAAAAAAACACATGGAGAAGCTACAGTTCCTGCTCTTTCCTCAACATGGACCAGCTTCAGGGTATCTGCATATTTTCAGAGCATTATTTATGGCTTTTACAACCTGTGGCCTTTACTAGAAATGACATTACAGTCCATCAGAGATCAGGCTCCCAGGTGCCACAGCAGACGTTTCTATTAACTCCACACACAGAGAACTAAATAAGTCCAGGCAGTAAGTAAATTTAGCCTGTGATAAAATCACCGGCGCGGATCACATTAACAGCCCTTCCCTTCCAGCGTGCAGGTGGAGGCCTTGCAGCAGTGGGCGTCTGAGCTGTTTCAGCACCACACAGGCGTGGACAGAACAAAAGGATGCAGCAGCGCATGCACACGCGCACACACACACACACGGAGGAAGGTGCAGCCGGTAAACGTTCACAGCCGCGAAACGAAGCCAAATTCAACACGTTTTCCTCCACTAATGACATGATTTGACTCAAACTAGTCGCTTCAGTAGCGCAGCGTCAAGATATTTGAGAGAAATGTGACAAACTCATCCAAACGTCTCCTGCATAGCAGCACACTGCACCACCACGCGCAGCAGCTGAGCGCCCTAAATAACACTTCAATAACACACATCAGACTTTCATCCCCCTTCAAACTTTCACACCAGCCGGTGTTGCATTAAATTCCCCTCAAACTCCACATCCACGCCCCCCAGCGAGTTCACAAAGCCCCGTCTGCCCCTACGAAACGAAGTGCTTCGGTTCTTACCTACAGGTCCGGGGCTTGTGAGCGGCTCTGACACCCTCGGATGTGCGCTGACTGCTGCGGTGACAAATGAGCGCAGCGCCCCGGGGCCCTGCGATCCCTCCCTGCTGCAAAGGAAGCTACCGTAAATACCGCGCTACACGCGCAAGGGGAGTGTGCGGCCGGCACTGTGAAAGATGTGCGGTGTGGTTGCCGTGCACGTTTCCACTAAACCGCTTTGAAAAACGCACATCGGTCGCGGGCAAAGTGAAATGTGAGGCGGCTGCTGCGGGGCTTCGACACCATCGCCAGAACTGGCTGATCTGTAGGAAAAGGGAGACAAAGCTCGCTGTCTGCAGTGGATGAGAGCGCCGAAGTACCGGGGTGTGGCTGTTGCTAAGGAGAGATGGAGAAGAGGGGGTGGAGGGGTGAGGAGAGAGGGGATGGGGTACAGGGAAGAGCAGATGACGGGAGAGAAAACGGAATTGTAGGGGAAATGGACCGGTGAGAAATAGCCCCACTTCTGTGCCCGTAACGTGAGACATGGTGAGCACATAAAGGCAATCATGTGGCTTTTTTTTTTTGGGGGGGGGGGGTGTCCAAAGACAAGGGTTAAATCATCAATTATTTACAATTTAAGCTATAAAACTCATGAGCACGAGATGCCACAAACTGATAGCTGTGTTAAGTTTTATTAATCTATTATAATGTGCAAAATACAAATCATTCTTTCAAACTCACAATCAACAGTCTGTAGCCCCCCACCCCCCACCCACTACACGTGCTTGTAATGAATCAAATCCAAGCCTGAACACCCATCACGCTGGGTTTTTTTTAATTTGCTGCCACCTATTGGTGGAGATGACACAACGCAGAGGAGATGATAAATCATTCATTCATCTTCAGTTGCTTAATCCTTTTGGGGTCACGGGAGTGCTGGAGCCTATCCCAGCATCTTTGGCCAAGAGGCAGGGTACACCCTGGACAGATTGCCAGTCCATCACAGAGCGACAGACAACCATTCACTCTCACATTCATACCTAAATACAATTTATCCCCTGTTGATACCAGTTAACCCAACCACGTTTTTGGCCTGTGGGAGGAAACCTGAGTACCCAGTGAAAACCCACACAGACATGGGGAGAACATGCAAACTGCACACAGAAAGTTCATCGATGGTCAGGAGGTGGGATCGGACCCATGACCATCTTGCTGTACTGCCACAGTTCAGGTTCAGGTTACTTTATTTGTACCCGTAGGTAGATTTGTTTTGCAGTCTGGTGACATCCATATATACAAGCCACAAATTACATTCAACATAGACACAAACACAGGCACATATGAAGCTGACTATAAACATGATAAAAATACTCAAGGCTCCATCAATCAGGGTATAAAAAGACAAAGAGATGGGAGAAAAAACAGAGGTAAGAGAGAAGGGTCATATTAAAAGTTAAAAACTAGTCAAAGAGGTGAAAAACTCAAAGGTCTAAAACCCAATTTAGAACCCAAGTGACATCCTACAAAAATAAGTAAATATAAAATGGAGTTAATAAATAGGTACCTAAATTACGTGCAATATATTTTTACAGCTTGTTCAACTCTTTGACAGCAGCAGGGACAAAGCTGTTTTTGTAGCGCTGGGTTTTACTTTTTGGGACAGCAAACCTCCGTCTTGAGGGAAGAAGCTGAAAGTGGCAGTGCAAAGGGTGGGAGTCATCACCCTTGGAACAGTGCTAACACTGTTCCACCAAGCTGCCAATGATAAATCAATCTGGATTTTTACTAATTCAAAAAAATGGCAAAAAAATAGCTTTAAGTAAGAAGGAACGCTGAAATAAGTTTAGGCATACAATAAGATAGAACATCTATTAACCATGGATGGATGGATGGATGGATGGATGGACAGTGTGATATCCTACCGTGTAGCAATGATCACACTTGAGTTATTTCTTTGGCTAACTCTGCCGTTTTTCTGCAACACCCATAATATGACTGAACATGGATTCTGCGCGGGGTTTTTACACTCTTGTTCTAATGTGTCCCCTTAATAGTAGTGCTGAACAATACAGGTAGTTCCCCCTAGAGGCATGTGCCAGTAATGTTTTAAATTAGACTTGCAGTCTACCACATCCCTCCCCTCTAGATTAAACTACTTTTAATTACACTAGCCAATTATGCTAGACATCCTGGAACTCCCATTTAACCCTAAACAATCACAGTTACTTTTAACTTCTTAAACACATGTGCCATACATATAATTTCTTTCTCTTTTCTTTTCTTTTTTTTTTTTTTTTTCTCACATGTATAACACACATAACAGTCTAACTGGGGAATTGGTTTGACTACCGCATCCCAGTGAGGTTCCAGGACGCATTCTTGTCCTGTGGCTGGGGAACTCACTACTGACTAAGTATAGTCCTTCAAGTAGTCTGGAGCTTTCCTAGCTCGCTGAGATCTTCTCACGGCGGGTGAGCCAACTGCAGGTGAAGACTCAGACTGCTCCACTGTTTCGGCTGCTGCAGTGCTGCCCGTAGAATCTGCAGAGACGGTTACCTCAGGTTTCACCTGAAGTGGTGGTTCGTTGATGCTCTCCTCAGGATGGGTGTCAGACAACACCTCTGGTGCCATCGGCAGGGGAATGGAGCTCCTACCACGAACTTGGTCGATGTGTCGCCTCACCACTTGTCCATGACCTAATGTCACCTTGAATGACACAGGGCCTGTCTTTTCTGTTATTTCTCCTGGTACCCAGGCTGGTCCTGAGCCAAAGTTGCGGGTGTAGACCACGTCTCCTTCCCTCAGTATTCTCTCTCTAGCATGCATGTCATGATAACCTTTTTGTTTCTCTTGTTTATCATGCACTTTGTTTCTGAAGTCTGGATGTATTAAGTCAAATGTTGACCTCAACTTCCTTCCACACAACAGCTCAGCTGGTGACTTGCCAGTTGTAGATTGGGGTGTTATTCGATAGCTGAACAGAGCTCTCGACATTCGGGTTTCAATAGAGTCTCCTGTCATCTTTTTCATGAGTGACTTGAATGTCTGCACGGCCCTCTCGGCTAAGCCGTTAGAAGAAGGATGGTATGGCGCAGTCGTGATGTGACGTATGCCATTCTTTTCAGAAAACTCTTGGAACTGTTCACTCGTAAAACATGTACCGTTATCTGATACTATGATTTCAGGTAGCCCATGTTGGCTGAAACTCTTTCTAAGACATTCAATGGTAACAGTAGAAGTAGAGCTACTCACAGAATATGCATCGATCCACTTTGAGTATGCGTCAACTATGATCAGGAACATTCTTCCCATCCATGGACCTGCGTAGTCAATGTGAATTCTTCTCCATGGTTTATCTGGAACTTCCCAGGGATGTAGTGGGGCTGCTGGAGGACTGTTCCTGTTCTCCTGGCATGCCGCACATGACTTCACAAGCGCCTCCACCTCTGCATCCATGTTGGGCCACCACATGTAACTCCTCGCCAACGCTTTCATGCGAGTGATGCCAGGGTGTGCTTGGTGTAGTTGTTGCAGTAAGGCATTCCTACCAGGTGGTGGAACAACCACGCGTCCTCCCCACAGGATACAACCTTCCTGGGTGCTGAGCTCATCCTGTCGTCGGGCATAGGGAATGAACTCAGGACTGTTCATCTTCGGCCATCCTCGCAAGATGTATTCTCGCACTCTTGCTAGAATAGGGTCTTTGTCTGTCCACTTCTTTATTTGTTGTGCGTTCACCAGGGGCACGCCGATATCTTCAAACAATAGCACTCTCTCCTCCTCCTCAGGCGTGCTGTCTCTTCCTCCATCCAAGGGTAGCCTACTCATCGCGTCAGCATTCGTATGGTCCCGTCCGGCTTTGTAAACGATGGTGTACTCATACGCTGCTAATGTAACGGCCCATCTCTGAATTCTCTGAGATGTCATCTGGGGTATGGCTCTCATTTCACTGAACAGTGAAATTAGTGGCTTGTGGTCAGTCACTATAGCGAACTGTCTCCCGTACAGGTATTTGTGGAATTTTTTTTACACCAAATACTACTGCAAGGCCCTCCTTGTCTAGCTGGGAGTAGTTTTTCTCAGCTGCACTAAGAGTTCTTGAGACGAACCCTATGGGTCTCTCTGAGCCATCCTCCATACGATGAGAGAGTACAGCACCCACACCGTAGGGTGATGCGTCACACGCCAGGATGAGTGGTTTGTTTGAATCATAGTGCACTAACACACTACAGGACTGAAGTAGCGCTTTGGACTCTTCAAACGCCTTCTGCTGCTTGACCCCCCATGACCATTTTTCTTCCTTCTTAAGTAAGGTATGTAGTGGTGCCAGCAGCGTGGAGAGCTTTGGGAGGAACCTATGGTAATAGTTCAACAAGCCCAGGTAGGCTTTTAACTCAGTAACATTTTGTGGCTCAGGCGCCTCCGCAATGGCTTCCACTTTGTCTGTTAGAGGGTGTAGACCACTGGTGTTGATCTTGTGGCCTAGGAACACCACCTCTTTTCCCATGAACTCACACTTGCTTCTTTTCAACCTCAGACCGCTTTTCTCCAACCGTTGAAGCACTTCCTCCAGCGTTTTCAGATGTTCTTGTTCATTTGGTCCTGTACAAAGGATGTCATCCAAATAAATGGCAACATTCGGAATTCCACCTAGGATGCCCTCCATAGTTCTCTGGAATATAGCAGGACTGGAAGCTACTCCAAATGGTAAGCGTGTGTAGGTATATAAGCCTTTGTGTGTATTGATGGTTACATACTTTCTTGATTCTTCTTCCAGGACTACTTGTTGGTAGGCGTGACTCATGTCTAATTTCGTGAAGTGTCGGCCGCCATTCAGCTGTGCGAAGAGGTCCTCCACTTTAGGAATTGGATACTGATCCACCCGTGATGCTCGATTGACAGTGAGTTTGTAATCTCCACATATTCTAATGGAGCCATCCGGCTTTCTCACTGGGACTATGGGCGCCGCCCATTCTGCAACCTGCACTGGCTCAATGATCTTGTCATCCAGCAGCCTCTGTAGCTCGCTTTCGACCAGTGGCTTGACTGCATAGGGTACCGGTCGGGGTTTGCAGAATCGTGGTTGGGCCTCCTTGTCCACATTAATCTTTGCAGTGACACCTTTTAGCTGTCCTACGCCTTCTTTGAACACCTCAGCGTGTCTTTCGAGGATCTCCTCCAGCTGCAATTTGGGCTGAGATTCCACTTTATTCACCAACTGATCAATCATGGCCAGTTCTTGTAGCCAACTTCGCCCTAGTAGATTTGGTCCTTCGCTCCCAACTACTACTACAGGTAAGTCCTTTTCTTTGTTTTCGTGTTGCACCTTCACTTGTGCCATGCCTAGCATGTCTAGCTTCTCTCCTGTGTATGTTTTTAATTTTAATGAACAGGGATTTAATTCTGCTGTGTCTGTTTTCTTCCACAGTTGTGTATATTGCTGTTTACTTAATATGGTTACTCCACAGCCTGTATCAACTTCAAATGTTACTTTCATTCCATTAACATTCATGGTACGCGTGATGGGCGCTACCTTGGTCAGCTCCTCTGACGTGTTGTAAATTGTGTGAAAACCCATGTCTTCTGTATCACTTTCTCCCTCCCCTCTCAGTTGATTCGCTTGCTGTTCCTTTCCTGGGCCCTTGTTTTCATACTTTTGCCCATTAACTGTCGCTTTCAGCACCTGTGCGCTGTCCACCTTTATTCTACATGCTTTCTTAATGTGCCCTCGCTTGCCACAATTATGACACAGCTCAGTGGCAAATTTGCACTCGGCGGCATTGTGCTGGCCTTTGCAGCGATAACAACTGGGGAATTTGTGCTGAGTTTTGTCAGTCAACACTTTGTGGACACCTACTTGGGTCTTAGGCACACGAACATGCGTTGCTGTGTCCTCTGTTAGCTTCCCTTGCATTTCTCTCACATCTTTAGATGCTGTTTCCATCGCTTGGCATAATTCCAAAGCCTTCGCAAAAGTGAGTTTTGTTTCAGATAAAAGTCGCCGTTGCATTCGGTCATCATTCACTCCACACACAAGTCTGTCTCTTAACATTTCTTCCAATGAGTCTTTGTAATCACAGTGCAGTGCTAATTTCCTCAATTCTGCCACATACTCTGCTATGGACTCAGTGTTCCTCCTTATGCGTGAATTAAATTTGAATCGTTGCACGATTTCACTCGGTTTGGGGCTGAAGTGCTTCTGAAGCTCAGCAGTAAGCTGGTCGTACGTTTTATCTTTCGGTAATGCAGGGCTTATTAAATTTCTCAACAAACTGTAAGTAGTTGCACCAACTCCACTCAACAGTACAGCCTTCCTTTTGTCTGGCTCCTCAATGTCATTAGCTTGGAAGAAAAAGTCCAACATTTCACTATATTCTTCCCATGACTGAGTCGAGTTATCAAAAGGGGTTACCGTTCCGATTACAGCCGCCATTGCTCGTTGTGGTGGGGAAACCTCGTTTTTCCTCCTCTGAACTTGCACTCGAACTACTGGAGTCACTTGAGTTCGCCACACTTGCAATGTTCTCTGTTTCTCGCCGCTGATTTTTTTCTTTTAATCCTCGTCGCCAATTGTGTGATATCCTACCGTGTAGCAATGATCACACTTGAGTTATTTCTTTGGCTAACTCAGCCGTTTTTCTGCAACACCCATAACATGACTGAACATGGATTCTGCGCGGGGTTTTCACACTCTTGTTCTAATGTGTCCCCTTAATAGTAGTGCTGAACAATACAGGTAGTTCCCCCTAGAGGCATGTGCCAGTAATGTTTTAAATTAGACTTGCAGTCTACCACAGATAGATAGATAGATAGTTTATTTCAAACACAAAAATATAACAAATACAAGCATATGGCAAATGCAATAAAGTAACATTATACACTGTTCGAAAGGGAGAAGGAAGAAGTGAACACTTATTAATTCCATCTCCTCTTTTCCATAGATACACCCATGTGAATTTTATACAAATTACCACCTTTAAGACCCCAAGTAAACAATTTACTGTATTTTTTACAAATCAACATTAACACCTGTCCATTCTAACATACAATGATGTCCATACAACAAAACCAGCCTCAAACAACACAGATATACACAGTGCTGTCCTACCCACCATTCCATAGTGTCCCATAATATCCCAGAGTGAACATAATGAATCGTACATATAACTACTACCCTTCTAACATATACCCTTTCAGCAAATGGTGCTTATACCTCTTTTTGAATTGATTTCTGTTTGTACATAGTTTCAGTTCCGGCTCTAGACTGTTCCACAAATCCACCCCACAGACAGATATGCACATACTTTTCTTGGTAGTACGTATCTTGGGTTTTGTAAAGTTTAAGTCTCCCCTCAAATTATGATCATTGTCTCTTTTTTTAAATATTCTTTGTATATTAAGATAAGATAAGATAAGATAAGATAAGCCTTTATTAGTCCCACAACGGGGAAATTCCAGGATTGCAACAGCACAGGGATAGCAACACTCAGAGCAACAATCAGAAGGCAAGAAAAAAAAAAAAAACAAGCAAGCAAGAGCAGCTAATATACATATGTACATATTACTATAAAATATATATATACACACACACACACACAGACACACAGTGCAGAGCATTGTAGCTGGATGGAATAAATATATGAATATATGAACACACAGTGCAGAGCATTGTAGCTAGATGGAATAAATATGTAAATATATAAACACCCACAGTACGGAGCATTGCAGCTAGGTGGAATAAATATGCAAGTATATAAACACACACAGTGCGGAGCAATGTAGCTAGATGGAATAAATATATAGATATATAAATATAAACACACCCAGTGCTGAGCATTGTAGCTAGATGGAATAAATATATAGATATATAAATATAAACACACCCAGTGCTGAGCATTGTAGCTAGATGGAATAAATATATAGATATATAAATATAAACACACCCAGTGCAGAGCATTGTAGCTAGATGGAATAAATATGTAAAAATATAAACACACACAGTGCAGAGCATTGTTGCTAGGTGGGATGAAACAGCATAACCGTCTATTTAGTTATCTAGTAGTTGGTAGTTGATTATTAATTGCCCTGTACATTACTTGTGCTGTCTTAAATTTAACTAAATCGATGAACTTTATGACATGTGACTTTAAGAACAACGAATTGGTATGGTCTCTATATCCTGCATTGTTTATTATCCTTATAGCTCTTTTTTGTAATGTGCATATTGACTGTAGGTTGGTCTTGTAGGTGTTTCCCCAGACTTCTACACAGTAGTTAAGATAAGGTAAAAACAGTGAATTGTACAATAAGACCAATGATTTATAGTCCAAGAAGTGTCTTGTCTTCCCCAGTATGCCTATACATTTTGCTAATTTGGCCCGGATGTGACTGATGTGAGGTTTCCAGCAGATTTTATTGTCTAGCGTCACCCCCAGAAACTTATTTTCCTGTACTGTTTCTATTCTGGTATCATCTATCGTTACCATTATTTCATGATTTATTTTATAATTTCCAAACAACATAATCTTTGTTTTTTTTAGATTTAGAGATAATTTATTTTTGTTGAACCACTGCGTTAATTTTTCCATTTCAGTTGTGACCACCTCTAAAACCTGCTGCAAATTCTCACCAGTGCAAAGGATATTTGTGTCATCCGCAAACAAAATAAATTTCAGAATTTTTGATACTTGGCATATGTCATTTATATATAAAATAAAGAGTTTGGGTCCCAAAACTGACCCCTGGGGCACACCACAAGTGATGTCCATGAAGGGTGATTTGTGCTCACCAATTTGTACAAATTGTTGTCTGTTACTTAAATAACTTTCCACCCAACTCAGTCCAACCCCTCTTATCCCATACCTTTCCAGTTTCCTTAGTAGTATTATGTGGTCAATGGTGTCAAAAGCTTTCTTTAAATCTATAAATACTCCTACAGCAACATTTTTTTTTATCTATACAACTAGTAATTTCTTCTATAAGTTCGATCAGTGCCAAAGATGTAGATTTATCTGCTCTAAAACCATACTGGCTGTCTGTAAGGAGGTTGTGTTTTTCAGTGAAATCATCCAGTCTCTTAGTGAAGATTTTTTTCAAGTATTTTGGAGAATTGTGAGAGTAAAGAGACTGGCCTGTAATTTGTGAAGCGATGACTGTCTCCTGTTATGTATAGAGGTATTACTTTTGCTATTTTCATTTTGTCTGGAAATGTACCAGTTTGAAATGACAGGTTACAGATGTGGGTGAGTGGCTTAACAATTCCCTCAATTACTTTTTTCACTATTGTCATGTCAATTTCATTCCAGTCCGTTGATTTTTTGTTCTTAAATTTACTCACAGTCTCGATAATTTCCTTTTCAGTAACTGCACCCAAAAAGATTGTGTTTGGATTTCTATCTTCTATTTCATTCACAGAACCACTGTAGTTTGTTTCTTGTGTCACTATTGATTTTGCTAATTCAGGACCAACGTTTACAAAAAATTTATTGAAACCACTGACCACATCTTCCATATTATTTATCAAATTGCCATTTTCGATAAAATATTCTGGATAATTTGCATTCTTAGGACGTACTTACTAATAATCCCATTGAGTACTTGCCATATTCCTTTTATGTTATTTTTGTTATCCTCTAGTATTCTGTTGTAATATTCTTTCTTACAGGTCCTCATTATAGTAGTAAGCTTATTTTTGTATCTTTTATATTTGATCTCAGCTTTCACCATTCTGCATTTAATGAATTGTTTATATAATGTATTCTTCTTTTTACATGCATTTATTAACCCCTTGGTGACCCAAGGAATATTTTTTTTTTGTTGTCTGTCACTGTATTGTTTTATAGGACAGTATTTATTGTACAATGATTGAAATATTTGTAAAAATTTATCATATGCTCTATTTATGTCATTTTCATCATAAACTATCTTTAAATTTAAATTTAAGTGGAAGGTAGTTTACTTATGAAACTGTTTGGGCCCCTTGACACAGCATGGAAATCGTTCAGATATTGCGCCAGTTTTTGATCTCTGGGATCATTTAGGACGTCCTTGTCTGTTTTGGACTGAGTCAAAATTTTGAGGAGACCGTGGTGACTGTGGAGATCATTGAAGATCATTGATAGGTCAAAAATTGGCCAGATCACTCTACAATCTCTCAATGATCTCCACTCCTGTGTAAAGAGAGTATTAAAAAACAATAGATAGAAGCTCAGCTATAGTAGATGATGGGGAGTCTGTGGATGATTCTTGTAGTGACAGTAGGCAGCAGGTGGAAAAGAACCTGAAGAGGTGGAGGTGTGCACTGGAGACAAGAGGAATGAAAATCAGTAGAAGCAAGACAGAATACATGAGTGTGAATGAGAGGGAGGCAGAGAAGGTAGGTCAATGACTTTAAATACTGAGGGTCAACCATCCAAAGCAGGGATGGGCAACTTTGGCGGTAGTGAGGGCCACACACTTTTTTCCTCACATCCTGAGGGCCTGATTTACATGTAAACCTACAGTAGTGGGAAGTGGGGGGGGGGGGGTATTATTTCCTGCAAAGTTTAAGGATTCAAAGATTTTATTGTCAATACTACTATACGTGCAGGACATACAGGAGAATTGAAGTGGCGTTTCTCTTTCTCTACATTGGTGTGCATTTTATAAAAAGAAAGGAATTAGGCTAAATTTAAAAAAAAAAAAAGAAAAACAAGAACAAACAGCGATAGCGGCAGTCTATGTACAGTCTATATACAATGATGCAACCCGTGGTGCCAATGGCAGCCAGAAGGACTCTGACCTCCATAGAGGTAAACGATTAGTTTATGTAAATGATTAGTGGAAATAAACCCAGCAATCCTATATTCAGACAACTAGAGATGAATATCCATATTGCATTTCAATGCAGTAGTGTAGGTGTAGATAGTGACTGATATGATTGCACATGATCAGTACTGCAGTGATATACAGACAGCAGCAGATATAGCATTTGTGGAAATGGTTGCGGTTAAAGTGCAGAGACATATAGCAGCAAATGTACAACAGAACAACAGTATTATTGTTGGTGTGCCAGTCTTTCTGTGCCAACATCTGAGGTAGTTATTGTGCAGGTGTTACCGTCTGGGAGGCAGGGAGGAGTGAACAGAGTTCAGGGTCCTGATGGCCTAATGAACGAAGCTGTTCAGCAGTCTTGTGGCGCAGGCCCAGAGGCTACAGTACCTTTTCCCCGAGGGCAGGCGGCTGAAGAGGGAGTGTAGGGGATGGGAGGTGTCGCCTGTGATGTTGGTGGCTCTGCGGGTGGGGTAGATTTCCAAGAGGGGGGGCAGAAGGGCACCGATGATCTTGCTGGCTGCATCCACTATGCGTTCTAGTGTCATCTGGCAGGCGGCAGTGCAGCTTCCATACCACACCATGATGCAGTTGGTGAGGATGCTCTCAATGGTGCCCCGGTAGAAAGCCTGCATGATGGGGGGTGGGACTCGTGCTCTCCTCAGTCTGCGGAGGAAATGGAGGTGAGTTTGGGACTTCTTGGCCAGTGATGTGGCGTTGTTGGTCCAGGTGAGGTCCTCCAAGGTTTGCACTCCCAGGAACTTGGTGCTACTCACTCTCCTCACAGCTGCACCATTGATGATCAGAGGGGGGCATACCTGCCAACTTTTCAAACCTGAAAGCCTAGTAGCTAGCTGGGGTCCAGGGGCCGATGCTAATGTTAATAATGCTAATGTTAATAATAATAATGCTAATATTTGCCAAACAAATATTAGCATTAAATCAAGTTAAATGTAGCTAACAACCTCATATTTCTTCAACTTTCAAACCTGAAAAGCCTAGTAGCTAGCCGGGGTCCAGGGGCTGCAGGCCCCGGTAGGTCCAGGACAAAGTCCTGGTGGGGGGTTCAAGGGGGTGAAGCCCCGCGACGCCAAACAAATATTAGCATTAAATCAAGTTAGAATGTAGCTAACAACCTCCTATTTCTTCAACTTTCAAATCTGAAAAGCCTAGTAGCTAGCCGGGGTCCAGGGGCCGCAGTGTCAAACAAATATTAGCATTTGACATAGAAGTCACATATTAATTATATTAAAGGTAAAATATCTAAATCAATTGCAATACTACACAGAGCGAAATATTTGCTGAATCAACCCACATTATATACTTTGTATCATTCATTAATACTCCCATACATGACATATTGTACTGAAGTATGGGGAAATACATATAAAACAAACATATATCCAGTCTTTATGCTTCAGAAGAGAGCTATTAGAATAATAAACAAAGCTGCTTACAGGGAACCAACAAATCCACTTTTTCTTAAATTAAAAGCTCTCAAGTTGAAAGATCTGGTTGACTTTAAAACTGCAGTAATAATGTTTAAAGCTAAGAATCTACCACTGCCCGCAAATATCCAAAAGTTGTTCCAAATAAGGGAGAAACAATATCATTTCAGAGGAACATGTATATTTCAAAAACCTTCAGTGAGAACTACCACCAAGCAACACTGTGTTTCAGTGCAAGGAGTCAGATTATGGAACAATTTTGGACCTGAATTAAAATCATGTACAACGCTTGGACAATTTAAACAAAAACTAAAGGAAGAAATACTCCAAACATATACACAACATGACATGTAAAATCACATAAGGATTGTCATATCCAGTCTGTGTTGTGTTGTTACTTACTTTTTTTTGTCACATTTTGTCTTAGCTTTGTTCTGAATTGTAATTGCTCTTGTTTTGTTTTTCTTTTGAATTCTTGGATGGAACATGGGTGGGCAATATAAGCTGTGGCTTCAGCCATCACCCATTTCAGATAACTTATGTTGAACTATATAATCAGAGGAGTTCTTGTTTAATTTGACCTTGTTGGATTTTTTTGCCTTTGTTATATTATTCTGTTTCTTTTTAATCTTTACTTTTAATCTATCCGAAATAAAGATTCATTCATTCATTAAATTTGCATTCAAAAGACTATCTTAACACCGCATAGAACTTCGAATAGGCCAGATGTGATGTATTTTGAATACTAGAAAAGCACTTGGAGAGTGCAGACCTCCGCCAAGCGCCACAGTTCCCCCCATACAGTGTTTAACATCATAAATAAAATAATGAAAATGGCCCTATCTCGCAATGTTAAATAAAAAAAAAAAAAAAAAGAATCCTTTAAAAAATTCCTGGATCCAGACGGTGATCCGGATCACCACCAAAATCTAATCATCTGTAGGATACCCCATTTCTGACAATCTGTGAAAATTTCATGAAAATCCGTCCATAACTTTTGGAGTTATCTTGGTAACAAAGAAACAGACAAACAGACAAACCAACGCTGATGATCACATAACCTCCTTGGCGGAGGTAACTAGAAGAATAGAAATATCAGCAGGGTATACTAGCACTGTATGACACGTGCGTAATGACGGCAAAATCGCTCTGATATTTTATGTGTTTACATGATACACCAAGCATGACAAGGCTTGCAATTACACAGCACATGTTCTTCAGAATCTTAGGCATTATATAAAATGTATTCTCTCTTTAGATGTCGAATCCATGGTCCATTTGCCAGGGTTGAAGTGCAGTCGTGCGAACGTCTGCAGCAGTTTACATCGTGTTTACATCTCGCCATGTACGCACGCCTCTCCGGGATTTCGCGCGAGAATAGAAACCTCAATACCCTCAATAGCGATAGCGTTAGCTTAGCAAACGCTTCAGGTAAAGCGTAGCAGCGAACCACGAAAAGAAACGCTACTCAGTTTACTCACAGAGCACAGTGAAAGGCGAATAAAGGGGTATTTCTACTTCAAAAGCTGGTTCAACCAAGGTGGAAATTCAGCCTGTGCGTGTGCGTCACAAATGTTGATCCGATATTCACTGTTGGTTAGTGATTTTAGTGGCAAAATCAGCAACTTTGTCTCAGCACTGAAAAAGTGTGACTATCCCGGCCGCCATCACGTGTTGCTCTGTTCTAAATTTAGATACGATTCCTAGCGATCTCGTGTTTGAAATTGCTTTCGTGTTTTTTTTACGATTTAAAATTGACTGAATTTTTAGTGAAAAACCGTAATTTTGATTAATAAAGCCGCAACCCGGAATGGGGTCTTGAAAACCGGAACCATTACGGCAAAACCGGAGTAGTTGGCAGGTATGGGGGGGTGCTGTGTGTGACCTCTCCTGAAGTCGACCTCAATTTCCTTGTTTTTTCCCACATTCAGGAAGAGATTGTTGTCTTTACACCACTGGACCAGTTGGCTCACCTCGTTTCTGTAGTTGGCTTTGTCGTTGTTGGTGATGAGGCCCACTACCGTCATGTCATCTACAAACTTGATGATGTGGTTGGTGTTGTAGGCTGGCACACAGTCATGGGTCAGCAGGATGAAGAGCAGCGGGCTGACCACACACCCTTGTGGGGCCCCTGTGCCCAGTGTGATGTCTGGGAGGTGTTGCTGCCAACCTGCACGTTCTGTGGCCTCCCTGTAAGAAAAGTCCAGCACCCAGTTACAGAGAGAGGTTTTGAGTCCTAAGTGTCTGAGTTTTTGAATCAGGTGCTGGGGAATGATTGTGTTGAATGCTGAGCTGAAGTCCAAGAACAGCATGCGCACGTACAAGTTTTTTGAATCCAGGTGGGTGAGGGCTGGATGGATAGCAGCAGCGATGGCACCTTCTGTTGATCTGTTCGACCTGTATACAAACTGGAATGGGTCATGAGAGAGAGGTAGGGTGGACTTGATGTGCTGCATGACTAGCTGCTCAAAGCACTTCATTATAGTGGGGGTCAGTGCTACCGGCCGGTAATCATTGTAGCTGGATGGGACAGACTTCTTTGGGACTGATATTATGGCGGCAGTCTTGAAGCATGTGGGGACAACAGCTTGACAAAAGGAGATGTTGAAGATGTCGGCCAGGACATTCTTAAGCTCCTCTGTGCAGTCCTTCAGGACGCGACCCGGTATGTTGTCTGGCCCAGCTTCCTTACGTGGGTTGGTCCTGCAGAGGGTCCTCTTCACACTAGCCGGATCCAGATTTAAGGCCAGCTCGTCCGGAGGAGGAGTGGTCTTCTGTGCTAGTCTGCTGTTTTGTGCTTCAAATAGGCCAAAGAAGTCGTTTAGGTTGTTGAGCAGTGTGATGTCACTCGCACAGGTCTGAGATGGAGGTTTGAAGTTGGTGAGGGTCTGTATGCCACACCAGAGAGAACATGCATCTCTGGTGTTGCTGAAGTGTCCGGATATTTTCTTGCTGTACTGTCATTTTGCCTCCTTGATGCCACGGGGCAGGTTGGCCCTAGCTGGTGTTAGTCCTGCAGTGTCGCCAGCCCTAAAGGCTGTGTCCCGAGCCCTCAGGAGTCTGTGGACCTCTGCTGTCACCCATGGCTTCTGGTTGCCACGAACAGTGATGGTCTTGCAGTGAGTATCATCATCAATACATTTGACTATGTATGCCACAACAACCTCAGCGTACTCTTCTAGATTTGTGTGACCATTATGAGTGGCTGCACGCTTGAAAATGTCCCAGTCTGTGGTGCTGAAGCAGTCTTTCAGAGCATCAGAGGCCCCCTTTGGCCACACACATACCTGCTTCTTTGTAGGTCTAATGGCTTTCACTCTGGGTTTGTATGCCGGTCTTAACAGGATGGTGATGTGATCAGAGAGGCCCAGAGGTGGAGGGTTTGTATGCATTCTTATGGGTTGTGTACACCAGATCCAGCAGGTTGTCTCCCCTCGTTGCAAAGTTTACATGCTGATATAGACTTGGCAAGAGGGCCTTTAAATTTGCGTGGCTGAAGTCTCCTGCTGTGATGAAAAATCCATCTGGATGTGCTGTTTGTGTCTCACTTATAGCTTGATAGAGTCCTTTTAGAGCTTCTCTCCTCTCACTGGCACCGGTGGGTGGGACATACACTACCGTTCAAAAGTTTGGGGTCACTTAGAAATTTCCTTATTTTTGAAAGAAAAGCACTGTTTTTTTCAATGAAGATAACTTTAAACTAATCAGAAATACACTCTAATATCTAATATACATTGCTAATGTGGTAAATGACTATTCTAGCTACAAATGTCTGGTTTTTGGTGCAATATCTACATAGGTGTATAGAGGCTCATTTTCAGCAACTATCACTCCAGTGTTCTAATGGTACAGTGTGTTTGCTCATTGCATCAGAAGGCTAATGGATGATTAGAAAACCCATGTGCAATCATGTTAGCACAGCTGAAAACAGTTTAGATGGTTAGAGAAGCTATAAAACTGACCTTCCTTTGAGCAGGTTGAGTATCTGAAAAAAATTATTTCAAATACAAACTAGAAAAGCACTCGGGGGACTTCCGGTTATGGCGGCCGCCTAGAAGGACACGTATCACTCTGCTCTGCCCCTGGAAATAAAAATTCGGCAAATAACTCTCTCATTTGGAACAGAACTTTTCCCAGCGTTTGGGTGAGGATATGCCGGTGAAGACTAAGGCTGGGAAATCAGGAGGGGGAAAAATTGAATCGCCGAAGCAGTCCAAATTAACGGACTTTAAAGTTTGTGGCGCAGTAGAAAAAGCTGCGGATATGGCGGATGAAACTAGCGGTGGTGCGGTAACTGCTGCTGCTGACGATGGCGGCACAGGTGCAGTGCTGGCTGCCATTAGCTCAATGAGAGCAGACTTTTCCGCTAAACTTGATGGGATTATGGCAGCGTTGGATGCAATGAGAAAGGAGTTGGGTGACTGCGTGGAGCGAGTGATGCAGGCGGAGCTTCGTGTTTCAAGTGCGGAGGATGAAATTAGCGGACTTCAAATAAAGGTGCGCACTTTGGAAAAAAAAAAAAACAAAGATCTGGAAAATAGCGTTCTGGACTTGGAATCTCGGTCCAGAAGGAACAACCTGAGGCTGGTGGGTTTACCGGAGGGAGCCGAAGGTCGTGATTCATGCTCCTTTTTGGAGGGGTGGATCCCGGAGGCGCTGAACAACGCGGAGCTAAAATCATCAGTCGTCTTGGAAAGCTCCCACCGAATTGGCCCACCGAGAGGTAACAAGGCAGCACCGAGGACGCTAATTATGAAGTTTCTCAGCTACAGAGACAGGATGACAATCTCCAACGTGGTGCGGGCCAAAGGAGAAATTAAATACCAAGATCAGCAGGTGCGGTTCTACCCAGATCTGGCCACAGGAATCCAACAATTAAGGAAGCAGTTTGACCCCATCCGCAAAGAACTGCGCAACCTTGAGATTCGTCATGGAGTGATTCACCCTGCAAGACTTCTGGTCACATATGAGGGCAGAACACGCATCTTCAAGACCCCCGAGGAGGCGCAGGAGCTCATCAAGAAGATCCAGGAAGAGACTGGTGGGAGCTAAGCATGAACAGAATATAGGGTAGAATATTTGAGCATTTAACTGATTAGAAGCATATAACAAGATTACAAAATATAGAATGTATTACATATTAAAAAAAAAAAAAGTACAAAATTGCTAAAAAAATTTTGGAGTTAAATTGGAAAATTACGGAAGAGAGTTAATGTTACGTTATTAAAAGCAGTAGAGTTAGGGTGATTGGGAGGATGAAGAAGGAGTGGCTTTGGCTGATCCTCGTGGGTGTGGAACGGTCGATGGCTATATCGGGAGACGGAATTTTTCTTTTGCTTTTGGGGGGATTGCCACAAATGTGGGAAGGGGGAATTTGTTTGTGTGTAGTTTGTAGGGTGAATGTTCAACCACTCATTTTTTTGCTTTTCTGTTTGAGCATGTTTACACTGCAAGGTAATCCCAAACTCCCTATTGATTATAAATCAAAGCGTTAATCTTAATTTAACTTCATGGAATTGCAGAGGTCTACAAAATTTAAAAAAACTTAAACAAGTTATGAATAAAATAAAAGACATGGGTTCAAAAATTGTGTTTTTACAAGAAACTCATCTAATAGAGCAAGATGTAAAAAGAATTAGGAGTAGATGGCAAGGAAATGTTTTCACCTCATCATTTTCATCCCGAGCCAGGGGAGTTATGACTCTCATACATAAATCAGTTCCATTTCAAGTGAAAAATGTAATAGGAGACAAATTTGGAAGATATGTAATCATTCAAGGATCTTTGCTATTAGAAAACATAAATTTGGTGAACTTATATGGTCCCAATATAGATGATCAAAAGTTCTTTGCCAATTTATTTCTTATCTTATCATCACTTACAGGGCAACATATAATAGCAGGGGATTTTAATTGTACATTGAATCCCAGTATAGATAGATCAACAGGACTGGACTGTACGCACAATGGATGTAGGATGACCATTAATCATTTTATGAAAGAATTGAAATTGATAGATATATGGAGAGAAATGAAACCACAAGTTAAAGCATACTCTTGTTATTCCAATACCTACAAGACATTCTCACGTATAGATTATTTTTTGATCTCCACAGAATTAAGGTCCAAGATTCAAAACTGTTTTTATGATAACATCGTGATCTCTGATCATGCACCCTGCTGTCTAATGTATGTAGATAAGAAATTGACAAAGGAACCAGGTAGATGGCAATTTCAGCATAAATGGCTTCAGGATGAGGAATTTGTTAAGTATATAGAAAAACAGATAGATGAGTTCTTTGATATCAATACTACACAAACATCAGCATGTGTAAAGTGGGAGGCTTTCAAAGCTTTTATTAGGGGACATATTATTAGTTATACAGGTTCAAAATCTAAGAAGACTCGAGAGGAGAGAGTCCAATTGGAAAATAAAATAAAAATTCTTCAAGAAAGAGTATATGCAGGAAGAGATCCAAGGTTGGAGAATGAATTACTGATTTTGAGAGCTGAATATGACAAAAAATCAGCGAATAGAGCTGCCTCGAGTCTTCTAAGATTGAAACAATCTTTTTATGAACAAGGTGAAAAATCAGGAAAGTTATTGGCATGGCAGATTAAACAATTAGAATCTAAAACACCAATTACCAGTATTATAAGTAACGGACAGGTAGTTATAGATCCTTCAGAAATTAATAGAGCCTTTAGAGATTACTATGAAAAATTATATGATACCAAAAATGAATCTGACTTAACAAAACTACATGGGTTTTTGAATGAACTATTTATACCGTGTATTCCAAATGAAAATAGGGAGATACTGGAGTCTAAAATTAGTCAAGAAGAAGTTGGACTAGCCATTGATAATATGAAATCAGGAAAAAGTGCAGGACCAGATGGTCTTCCAGTTGACCTTTATAAAAAATTTAAGAATAAATTAACAAAACCTTTTTTGGAAATGGTTTTAGAAGCATTTCAAAATAGTAATGTACCATCATATATGAATAATGCCTTAATTATACTGTTGCCAAAACCAGGTAAGCCCTCTAATAAATGTGAAAATATGAGACCAATAAGCCTATTAAATGCCGACCTTAAGATAATTTGTAAAATTTTAGCAAGACGAATACAAGAAATTTTACCAAATATTATTAATCGAGATCAGAATGGCTTTATAAAGGGAAGACAAGGCTTCCATAATGTAAGAAGACTATTTAATATTATTTATTCTAATAAAGAAGCACCGGATACAGCTCTCTTATCATTGGACGCCGAAAAAGCCTTTGATAGAGTTGAATGGCCCTTTCTTTTTGAAGTCTTACAAAGGTTTGGACTTGGAAATAATTTCATAAAATGGGTTCAGATAATATATAATAATGCTACTGCAGAAATTCTAACAAATAACAATATTTCAAAATCAATAAAAATCAATAGAGGATGTCGACAAGGCTGTCCACTTTCACCTTTACTGTTTACTATGGCAATTGAACCTTTAGCGATGGCGATACGTCTACAGTCACAAATATATGGAATTAAAGTTGGACCAACAGAACATAAAATCTCCCTGTATGCCGATGACATAATTTTGTTTATGTCGAATCTTAAAAAATCAATTCCGACCTTGTTGAATTTAATAAAGAATTTCGGGGAAATATCAGGATATAAAATAAATAAAACTAAATCTTCAATATTAATGCTAAATGAGACCCAGAGAAATTACCCAGCCCCTGAGGTAAATCAATTCAATGTTGTAAATCAGTTCAAATATTTAGGAATCCAAATTGTGCCTAAGCTAGAATCAGTCGCCAGTGTCAATTATGAAGCCTTAATGACAGATATTGATGAGTTACTTCAGAGATGGATGTCACTACCAATGTCGATGATCGGGAGAATTAATATACTTAAAAGTAATATCTTTCCTAAAATACTTTATTTATTTCAATACATTCCCTTACCACCACCTTTAGATTTATTCTCAAGAATTAAAAAAAAGTTAGTGGAATTTATATGGAACAACAGGAGGGCTAGATTACGTCTGTCTTTATTATATTTACCATTTGATCGTGGAGGTCTGAAATGTCCAAATTTTATGTTGTATTATTGGTCGGCACAACTGAGGTCTATGACATATTATTTTTCATCAAATGATCTCCCTCACTGGACTGAAATGGAATCATACAATTTACCTTTACCTCTTCCCATATTCATATACTCAGATTCGGCAAAAAAATTACAAAAACAAGTTAAAAATCCATTTGTAAAGCATGTGATCAAAATATGGTGTGAAGCTAAAAACTATTTAAAAGAACCACAGTTATTGTCACAATTTAGTCCAATATGGGGTAATCAATATTTTAAACCAGGGAGAGCAGACGCTGTATTTAAAGTATGGAATTTAAAAGGGATACAAAAGATTCAGGATTTATATTTGCCATGTGCAGAAAACATAATGTCTTTTGAAGAGCTGAGGATCAAATTTAATCTCAATAGAACACATTTTTTTAAATATCTTCAACTTAGAAACTTTATTCGATCAAATCAAAATAAAGCTCTCACTCGACCTATCTATTCATCCTTGGAAAAAATGTTGATGAAAGATAGTAAAAGAAAGGGTATTATTTCAGAGTTTTATAACTCATTGACACTATTTTCAAGTGAAAATTCACTGAAAAGATTAAACTACTGGAAAGAAGATCTGCAAACTGAAATTTCAGAGGAACAATGGGAATTGGCTTGTACAGAAGCTCAAACCAAATCAATAAATGTACGCCTTAAATTGATACATTTCAAATGGTTAATGCGGATGTATGTTACACCGGAGGAGTTAAATAGATATAACAAAAATATACCAGATACGTGCACAAAATGTATGTAAAGTAAAGGAACTCTATTTCATTGTGTATGGGAATGTAGATTAATAAGAATGTTTTGGGAAGAGGTGAGGGTAACAATTGAAAAAATAATCTCAAAACAAATCATATTGAATCCTAAACTGTTTTTGTTGGGTCTGTACCCAGAAAAGCATAATTTTAATAAAAGTGAAAGAACATTCATAGACCTCAGTTTGCTTAATGCCAAAAAATGTATTGCACTATTATGGAAAAAGACTCATAGACCAGATGTGACTCAGTGGTTAAGACAGATGTTAACAAACCTTCCATTAGAAAGAATAACATATATACTGAAATCAAAGGAAATTGTGTTTGAAAATATATGGAGACCTTTTATTGATTATGTAAAAAATTTAAACATAACTCTTGAAGAAGAAGGTGAATGATATGTGTGGACCTTGTAAATTCCAAACTGGTGAACACAATATGTATACTTATGTGTTGGATTGTCTAGACTAAACAGAGGAGCATTGTTGAAGATTTGATTTTGTTGGTGGTTGTTGGTGTTTTTTAGTGCATTTTTTTTTTTTTAGTACTTTAGTGTTAGTGTTTGACTGTTTGTATCATGTTTGTTTAAAAAAAAAAAAGGTTCAATAAAGATATTGTGGAAAAAAAAAAAAGAAAAGCACTTGGAGAGCGCAGACCTCCGCCAAGCGCCACAGTTCCCCCCCATACAGTGTTTGTGTGTACGTTTTCAGATTCCTTGACCATGAAAACATATGACTAGCAATTGGATTCACAATGATAGGATTAGTGGTTCAGTAGTAAAAGCATTACCTCCTTGGCGGAGGTAATAAACTGAAGTGTTGGTGTTGTGTCCATCTCCTTCATGTGCAAAGTCCCAGGCTGCGAGCGTTATCACTGAAAGCAGCACTCAGGGCTTCACTGACGGATGCAAATTGCGTAGACAGGTTCCCGTGGGTTTTATTGGATTTGCGCTCCGCGGAAAAAAAGAGGATTTGGAATCTTCCCCGGCAGAGAGCTGGTTTTTGCGCAGCCCCTATGGCTGGCCGGGGAATTTCTGCCAAATAATCCCGCACCGGACAGCTCCCCGTCTCAGTTTTTGCAGCGTAGTGCAAACACAGGCACTCTGGCGGGCCCGGGCCACCACTGTTTTGACAGATGCAAATTGGGCAGACAGGTTGGCGTGGGTTTTATTGGGTTTGCGCTCCGTGGAAAAAAAGAGGATTTGGAAGCTTCCCCGGCAGAAAGCTGGTTTTTGCGCAGCCCCTATGGCTGGCCGGGGAATTTGTGCCAAATAATCCGGCGGCGGACAGCTGCCCGTCTCAGCTTTTGCAGCGTCGCGCAAACACAGGCACGCTGGTGGGCCCTGCCCACCACTTTTTTCCGCGTGCTTTTGTGCCTAAAACTTTGAAGAAGGCGGAGTTTGTGTTCGTCAGACACAACGACCAGCGCCCTCTATTGCCCCTGCACACATGTTGAAAATGGCCGTATCTCACAATGTTAAAGAATCATTTAAAAAATTCCTGTATCCAGACGGTGATCCGGATCATCCCCAAAATTTAATCAGTTCTTCCTTGTACCATTTCCAACAACGTCTGAAAGTTTCATTGAAATCCGTCCAAAACCTTTTGAGTTATCTTGCTAACCAACAGACAAACAAACAGACAAACAGACAAACG
The DNA here is from genome assembly GCA_020510985.1 of Pholidichthys leucotaenia. Taxonomy (NCBI): domain Eukaryota; kingdom Metazoa; phylum Chordata; class Actinopteri; order Cichliformes; family Pholidichthyidae; genus Pholidichthys; species Pholidichthys leucotaenia. The sequence continues at coordinate 33,951,546 of CM035845.1, read as the reverse complement.
CTGGCAAAAACATAACCTCCTCCTGGCCTTCGGCCTGGCGGAGGTAATCATTATTTCTAACCTTGTCAATGTCTTGACTATATTTTCTATTAATTTTACAACTCATGGTGGTAAATAAGTGTGACTTTTCATGGAAAACACAAAATAATTGTCTGGGTGACCCCAAACTTTTGAACGGTAGTGTACATGGCGGCAAGTACAACTGATGAAATTTCTCTAGGCGTGTAAAAGGGTCTGCACTTGATGATCATAAACTCTACCAAAGGACAGCAATGTCTGTGAACAACAACAGAGTCATGGCACCAGGCACTGCTGATGTACACACACACACACGCCTCCACCCCGGGTTTTCGCTCATACCGTTAGCACTCTGTCGCTGCAATAGCATGTTAGCCCCGCTAGGTGAATAGCAGAGTTCAGTATATTGTCATTTAACCACATTTCCGTAAAGATAAAAACACAGCAGTTCTGTGCATCACATTGTGTGGACAAAGTTAAAAGCTTCACAATTAAAACTGAAAATGCAATTGAAAATAAAAGCTACTCAGTGTTTTATTATATTAGAATTAAAATTACTGATAAAATTATATCTGCCCTACAATGGACTGGCGATCTGTCCAGCATGTACCCTGAGGTTCCTACTCACACATGTGGTGATTTAAAGCAAAGAAACCACAATAGTGGATGTGCAATATTTGTTAATGTTATCAGTCTTTTCTTGGGGAGTCTGTGCAATGAAGTGAAACAGCTGTTAACTTCTACTGAAGGAGCATTTCAGCAAGATGGTACGTGGGCCTCTGAGCTCCCAAACAAGTTAGAATCAGCATTGCGCTAGCAGATGTTCACTGAGATACAGCCAAATTTGTCCTTTTTATCAAGCCCTCTGAGTCTACTACTTACCCTTATCCCACTGTGTTGGATACTCATCCACATCCTCCAACCTTACTGCAAAAGAAGTGAGTAAATACCAGTGCAATACAAAAACTTTGTGCTTCGGTGCTAACTGGGCCAGCTAACTCTTGTTGCTGCTAATGGGGGCTATCCTCTGAGTACACCTCGCATGGACTTTGATGTTTTTCAGCTCAAACACCTTCCATCAGGTAGCCATTTTAACACTCACTATTTTTTGAACAATGTGTGCCGTATGACCCGTTGCAATGTCTGATAAAAAAAGAAACATCCAAGCAGTGGTCTAAGAGAAATCCCACAGAAGTGGGCCCCAGCGGAGCCCCAGTGTCCCTCACTCACCCCCGCAAACTGATGCACCGGCGGGTGAGGACAGCACCATTGACAAGGGTGCCCCACTCACTGTGGAAATGTTTACCAGTGCACTTGATGGGTTAAAACAGGGCATTTGGGATAAACTTGATTCAAAAATTGACACATTTACCAAAACCCTCCATGCTGAAATGACCTTAATGAAAGAAGAGTTAAAATCTTCTGTAAACACCCTACAATTGATAATGGACTCTCATAGCTCAACCATGAAGGATCTGGAGATGTCTGCTACCACTTGCAGTGATGACATTGTATCAACCATGTCCAGTGAAGTGAACATACTGAAGGGTAAAATTAAAGCACTTCAAGCTAAGTGCGAGTGTTATGTCCACAAACCTGGCATAAAAGAGACAGATGAGGATGCTGTACTGGAACTAGGCTTTATTAAGGAACTGATCACAATACACTGTATGCTTTTACTTGCAGAGTTGTCCGGGCAAGAGAGCCTCTGATGGCGGACACTCCCTTATATATGTCGGTGTAATGACGCAGCTGGAAGGTGACATCATCATGCCGCATATCACACTAAAACCACATCACAACCCCCCCCCCCCCCCACAAAAACACAAAACATCCAATTAAAACCCTCCCCAATTTGGTACATAGAGGACCCCCAACAAACACACAAAACAATAAACACTCTAAACAAGACCTAAAATTAGGGCCTGTAGGTGGACTACCACATGACCCAGCACAGCTAAGTGGGCTATTCTGCCACTTTGTGTTGGTCCACCCGTGCTCCTAACTAAACAGTCCTCCTTTTCTTTTTAACAGTCTCCCATGGTAAGGGTGGGTCTACCGGGGGGGAACAGTTCTGCCTGAGGAGCTTTGAAGTGGGCCTGTGGTAGTCTCCTCCCTGGAGCTGACAGACCCCTGGGGCCAATCTTCATGACACCGGGACCCAGGTCCCACACTGCGGTAGCTGACTCCCATGGAGCCTCACCATCTGGAGGTGCCACATACTGTAGTTTGTTTGTGTGCTGAACCGAATTGTTTGTCAGCCAAAAGTATGCTGTTCTAGACCTCACCACAATCCTTAGCAGCGCCCACCGTCTTGTTGGCTGTGACCTGGTCAGTCACCGTCCTGGTCTCCCGCCAGCACGAACCTGAACCCAATCCATGACGGGGAGTGGAGCCTTACTTGTTTTTATGCGTTGTTGCTGTGCTCCTGGTGGCCCTGCATTCTCCTTTGGTCTGGTGCCTTCGTTACACTGTGGCGGTTCAGCAATCACCGTTGTCACAGCAGACCTTTCACCCTTTGCCTCCGTCATCGGTTGAGGTTCGTCATGGGTACGGAAGGTGTCCAGTGCCTCTCCAGTGTCGCTCGTTGAAGTGGACTCTTCACCTGTCGTGTACCATCATCTCACTTTGGCTCATCAATAAGAATTATTCTTCTGCTTAAAGACATTGTTTCACCCAGGAAAAGGACAGTTAAGAACTGCTCTTTCATCCCCCAGGTGACAATTGAACTCACATTCCTTTGCTAAAACCAGTTTCAGAAATTCACCCTAATGCACTTCTTTTTGAAGTTATGACCCAATAAACTTGGAGAGATAGAACAGAACCCTGGAGTATCCTATGGCCTACAAAGATCCACAGCTCAACATTGCCCTATACTGGCAACTCTGGGAAATGCTGGAGTTAATCAGTGAAGCTTTTCATCACATCTGTGTTAACTCAATTCTAAACCTTCTCTTTTTCAGGACACTATGAAAAGCAAATGGACTCTGATGTTCTAATGTGGACAATCAATGGGTTTGAAATATATTAATCCATGATTTTAGATATGTGCATGTTAAAATGTTTAAATGAATGTTTATTCCTGCATGTTGATTTATAAGCACTGATTATGTTACCTGAATCATTAAGGTTAGCTTAGTTTTATATACAAGGGTATAGAGCAGGGGTGGGCAGCAAGGGCCATCCCACTGCAGGTTTTCTGTTCCACCCAGTCTCTTCAGCAGGCATATGCTCTGATCAGCTTCAAGGATTGCTAATCAGTGAAAACACCTGCTGAAGAGACTGGGTGGAACAGAAAACCTGCAGTGGATTGGACCTCCATGGCACATGATTGCCCACCCCTGGTATAGAGGGATGTTCCAGTATTAAGATATGTGTATAAGATTTGCCAAGAAAGTTTCTCAAATCATGCGACCTATCGTAGCCAATCCCTACTTGACAACAGCTCTCTCTAGGTTCAGACAAAAGACTGTTTGCTTGTTGGACTAAAGTTCATAAAACCCACCCACGAAGGAAGCCTATTGGCTGGGGGCTCCTGTCAATCACGGAGGCCCACGAAAATTCTCCACAGATAAAAGGGAGCTGCGTCATCACTTCATTCTCGTTACGCTCTTCTTTTGTCTTCAATGCCTCCACTTTGTCTACACAGCAGAGAACTTTTGGGGAGAACAAAGACTGCCGAACAAAGAAGCCTTCTCCCACGTGTCTTTCTGGTTTTTCTTTAAACGCCTAGGAATTAATTAATTCTTTCTTTCTTGAGCTCAATTCTAATTAAGAGTTTAAAACTCTAATCCTAGACATCTCGATTTCTATAATTTTTCACCTGTTAAACATTCTGTAAACCCACCATTTTAATTTTTTTTTTCCACAATATCTTTATTGAACCCTTTTTTTTTTTTTAACAAACATGATACAAACAATCAAACACTAAAGTACTACTACAAAAAAAAAAAAAAAATGCACTAAAAACACCAACAACCACCAACAAAATCAAATCTTCAACAATGCTCCTCTGTTTAGTCTAGACAATCCAATACATAAGTATACATATTATGTTCACCAGTTTGGAATTTACAAGGTCCACACACATCATTCACCTTCTTCTTCAAGAGTTATGTTTAAATTTTTTACATAATCAATAAAAGGTCTCCATATATTCTCAAACACAATTTCCTTTGATTTCAGTATATATGTTATTCTTTCTAATGGAAGGTTTGTTAACATCTGTCTTAACCACTGAGTCACATCTGGTCTATGAGTCTTTTTCCATAATAGTGCAATACATTTTTTGGCATTAAGCAAACTGAGGTCTATGAATGTTCTTTCACTTTTATTAAAATTATGCTTTTCTGGGTACAGACCCAACAAAAACAGTTTAGGATTCAATATGATTTGTTTTGAGATTATTTTTTCAATTGTTACCCTCACCTCTTCCCAAAACATTCTTATTAATCTACATTCCCATAAACAATGAAATAGGGTTCCTTTACTTTCCATGCATTTTGTGCATGTATCTGGTATATTTTTGTTATATCTATTTAACTCCTCCGGTGTAACATACATCCGCATTAACCATTTGAAATGTATCAATTTAAGGCGTGCATTTATTGATTTGGTTTGAGCTTCTGTACAAGCCAATTCCCATTGTTCCTCTGAAATTTCAATTTGCAGATCTTCTTTCCAGTAGTTTAATCTTTTCAGTGAATTTTCACTTGAAGATAGTGTCAATGAGTTATAAAACTCTGAAATAATACCCTTTCTTTTACTATCTTTCATCATCATTTTTTCCAAGGATGAATAAATAGGTCGAGTGAGAGCTTTATTTTGATTTGATCGAATAAAGTTTCTAAGTTGAAGATATTTAAAAAAATGTGTTCTATTGAGATTAAATTTGATCCTCAGCTCTTCAAAAGACATTATGTTGTCTGCACATGGCAAATATAAATCCTGAATCTTTTGTATCCCTTTTAAATTCCATACTTTAAATACAGCGTCCGCTCTCCTACCATTTTAATTTTAATTTAAGTTTTAATCATGACTTTATTTTTATAATTTTTTATTGACCATTCCCACACCAGAAGTTCTTTTATCTAAAGTCCGAAACTCTTTTGATTTGCTATTGGATTGGATATTTTTAATTATTCTCGAATTCCTCTAGGAAGCCGCTTGCCAACGAAGAAGAAAGGAGACATCACCCGCCATCGCGCGCAGCTGAAGAAACAATCATCGCCATCTTGATCACCCTAAGCTCCAACTGTGAGTCATACAGTCAAAATCCAGCCTTGTTGACCACTTGACTATTAAGGTCGAACTGTGGACCCTGAAATATCTGCGGGCAGATATTTCCCCTTTACATCCACGAAATCTTGAGTTGAGGACGCCACCGAGAGGAAACCAACCATCAGGCCCGGAGTCACGTGAGCTGCAATTTTATTCATCTGCTGAATTAAATGTCTGAGGTTCGATAATAATTTGATATCTAATCAGATGCAAATTAAGTAATCATTAACCTAACCTTTTTCATTAAAATCCCATTTTCATTTTCTTAAAGAGTAATCCAGAACTTTCCATATAATTAATTTCATTTTCCTCATAAATTTGCATTATGTTTTCCATAATCCGTTAACTTCAAACTGATCTAAATTCATTTCACATTTTAACCCTGGTTCTGCAAACGTTCAGTGTTAATCTATCATTTACAAGTTTAATTTTATGGTTAATGAAATCATTGCAATGTCTTTTAATTATCATTTCATTTAATAAATATGTGAAAATGAGAGAAGTTGATGAGAATTTATTTCATTCTGAGTCTGGTTTAAAGTCCTCGGACGGTGACATTTTTTTATTGAACCAATAAACTGATTGTATGAAAATATTCCATTCTGGCCATTCCCGTGATTTAATATGTGTCACCAGCCTCCATAAATGACTTTATTTGGTAATAGCCCATCTTTCACTTAGTGATGCTGCAGTACCGCCATCTGTCGATAGGGGCGGGCAGCAGTGACGTCAGCACAGGAAGAAGTGAGGGTGATATTGCCTGCCTGTGCTGTGAGCCTCATCAGAGAAACATTCCCATCGGATCACTACAAGGGATTTTGCCTACCAAGATTAGATTTGTGAAAAATTATATTTAAATAAAGTTTTGTAAAATCATATATTGAGTTTATTAATGTTCATGTCAATTTTATAATTCTAATATTTCAGCATTCATCAAAGTCGCATGTCATATACATTTGAATAATTTTTCTACCATTTTATGGTATAAAATTCGGGTTCCATTTTTAAAAGCACATTTCTCTTAAAATCTTAGGCTTATATTTGTTTGTCTTAGCAAAATATGTTGCTTCCCTAACAATTGAAAGCTGAACTTTCATTGCTAATTGGAAATTTCTTCTACTTTTACATGTTTGATTTTGAAAATCTAGATACATGTTGCTCAACAGCATCAGCTTTGATGGGACGCTGAAATTTGGCACTCAATGTGGCGGGAACTCTGGCTTGTACATAGTGCCACTCCTCCCATAAGTGGGTTGGATCAACCAAGGTTTTGTTGAACAGAGTATTCATCAGATCATCCACATATTATGAAAAAAAATATATTCAATAAAAATTAGACATCCATTTGACTACAGTATGAAATACAAATTTGACCCAAATTAACATAATTTGATAAAAGCTATGAAATGTGAAAGTTGAATGAAGACCAACCCTCCACCCACTGTAAATATCATATACAAGCCTAGAAAATGATACTAATATTTCTTATACTCCCCGAAAGTTGGATTAACTTTCTTTGCTTGCAGTTTATATCCGCCTTTTTTGAATTTTGGGTACCTGATGATGAAGACCGGCTCACCATCACGATTCTGTGCCTGCTTGCGGCCTGCATTTTCATTAAAGTGCATTGCAGCTAAACAAAGTCTGTAATTAGAATATTATCACAATGATTTATTTTTGGACATATAAGTGATCTATCAGCAGAAACTCTATGTAACTGGCACTGTTATTATAATTGCATTTCATATTTTTGGTCACATATTGCATCTCCTCACCTTGTCAACATTCCAAGGAATGAGAAGTGTACACTCTTTGGTGCAAAATGAATAATCAGACTATGGAAAGCCTCCACATTTGAAGTTTGCTGCCCTGGACTCAGCTTTCGCACATCCCTGAGGACCCGTGTTTTGTTGATCATATCAACAACTTTTTCACAGCCCTTTGTGCCTGAAATAAATAAATTGTAGGTGTGAGATATGTCACCAAAAATGATGAAAATCAATAGGATAATAATTTTTATATACAGTGGGGAAAAAAAGTATTTAGTCAGCCACCAATTGTGCAAGTTCTCCCACTTAGAAGATGAGAGAGGTCTCCAATTTTCATCATAGGTATACCTCAACTATGAGAGACAAAATGAGAAAAAAAAATCCAGAAAATCACATTGAAGGATTTTTAATGAATTAATTGGTAAATTCCTCAGTAAAATAAGTATTTGATCACCTACAAACAAGCAAGATTTCTGGCTCTCACAGACCTGTAACTTCTTCTTTAAGAGGCTCCTCTGTCCTCCACTCGTTACCTGTATTAATGGCACCTGTTTGAACTCATTATCAGTATAAAAGACACCTGTCCACAACCTCAAACAGTCAGACTCCAAACTCCACTATGGCCAAGACCAAAGAGCTGTCAAAGGACACCTGAAACAAAATTGTAGACCTGCACCAGGCTGGGAAGACTGAATCGGCAATAGGTAAGCAGCTTGGTGTGAAGAAATCAACTGTGGGAGCAATTATTAGAAAATGGAAGACATACAAGACCACTGATAATCTCCCTCGATCTGGGGCTCCATGCAAGATCTCACCCCGTGGGGTCAAAATGATCACGAGAACGATGAGCAAAAATCCCAGAACCACATGGGGGGACCTAGTGAATGACCTGCAGAGAGCTGGGACCAAATTAACAAAGGCTACATCAGAAACACACTACGCCGCCAAGGACTCAAATCCTGCAGTGCCAGACGTGTCCCCCTGCTTAAGCCAGTACATGTCCAGGCCCATCTGAAGTTTGCTAGAGAGCATTTGGATGATCCAGAAGAGGATTGGGAGAATATCATATGGTCAGATGAAACCAAAACAGAACTTTTTGGTAAAAACTCAACTTGTCGTGTTTGGAGGAGAAAGAACACTATACCTACTGTGAAGCATGAGTGTGGAAACATCATACTTTGGGGCTGTTTTTCTGCAAAGGGACCAGGACGACTGATCCGTGTAAAGGAAAGAATGAATTGGGCCATGTATCGTGAGATTTTGAGTGAAAACCTCCTTCCACCAGCAAGGGCATTGAAGATGAAACATGGCTGGGTCTTTCAGCATGACAATGACCCCAAACACACCGCCCGGGCAACGAAGGAGTGGCTTCGTAAGAAGCATTTCAAGGTCCTGGAGTGGCCTAGCCAGTCTCCAGATCTCAACCCCACAGAAAATGTTTGGAGCGAGTTGAAAGTCTGTGTTGCCCAGCGACAGCCCCAAAACATCACTGCTCTAGAGGAGATCTGCATGGAGGAATGGGCCAAAATACCAGCAACAGTGTGTGAAAACCTTGTGAAAACTTACAGAAAACGTTTGACCTCTGTCATTGCCAACAAAGGGTATTTAACAAAGTATTGAGATGAACTTTTGTTATTGACCAAATACTTATTTTACCGAGGGATTTACCAATTAATTCATTAAAAATCCTTCAATGTGATTTTCTGGATTTTTTTTTTCTTATTTTGTCTCTCATAGTTGAGGTATACCTATGATGAAAATTGGAGACCTCTCTCATCTTTTAAGTGGGAGAACTTGCACAATTGGTGGCTGACTAAATACTTTTTTACCCCACTGTATATACAATACATGCACTGTTTCATTGTGTGAAACTGTTTTTTGTGTTAGGTTGCAGTCTCTCAGGAGCTGGGGGATCGTATGTAGTGCTCGCATCTTTGTACTTGGGTTGATGCGCAGGCAGCAGAGCAGCGTGCCGTTCAGCCGGAAAAAAGCAGAGGACAAGGGTAACGGGCACCACACCGAGACAGGGATAATCAGTGATAATGTTGCTTACTTGCAGGGACAGGCGGCTGGCGTCGGCAGGTGATGAGCCCAGGAGACAGCGTCCTGCAGGTGGGCTAAATAGCCCGCTGCTGACGAGGCGCAGGTGTGCGCGCAGCTGAAGCTGCTGATGAGCGGCGAGTCGTGACACAAATTGCATCTTATTCTCGAAATCGCTGTCAACGAAATGTCTACTGCACATGTTGGGTGATTTACCGACATCATTCCAATTTTTTCGCGTTTTCTGAACGAATTTCACCCATGCCGTTCTGATTTTCCCAGGGACGGGAAATTCATAAACACTCACTGCATGCTCCTCTGGTATACCGTCGCACCCGTAGACAACACAACGCCAAACCATAATTAATTCGATTACTGAAATCCTAATCTTAATAAATAATCTATTTGTAATCCACAAGTACTCCGAGAAATATCCGTAATCGCCGATTTTAAAACGTAAACAACAAGCAATGTCCGCCGAGCGTGTACGTGTCTCTTCCTGAAATTACGTCACACAGTCAGTGGCCATCTTAGCTGCTGATCACTTGGCTGAGTCAGACAGCTCTCAAGGACAGCATACTTCAAGAGCGCATTGTCACCTTATGCGACATTTGTTGACACCAAAACATGTGCGGTTCAAATTAGTTCGTCTCACACAAAAATTTAAGATATGATTTAGCGATATTGAATTTTCGTCCGGCCGACGCCTTTAAGTCCCCAGTATCAAATTCACTAAAATTTTGAGACTGATTATTAATTAATTTATTGAGTGATTAAATAGCTATAAAGTGAAATTAAAGATTAAATTGCTTCTTAGAGATAGAAGCTGGTTGCCCCCACAAGTGTTTTATTAACTGTTTATGTGTGTGTAGACCCAGAGATCATCTCAGGTCCCAATACATTAATACAAATTAAAGAATTTTTATACCTGATCATAATTATTAACCTCATATTGTTACAGTCGTAACCTCCGTAGCTTGTTGAGCGAGGGTACTAAAGCAGTTCAGCTCTTCTTCTCTGCCATCTGAAGCGCTCTGCTGTGCCGTGTCATGCGTTGTGTTTGTGCCCAGTTGCTGCCGCTGTGCTTTGGGGCTCTCAGCATTGTTACGACTCCCTCTCGCCTGTCTCCCGCTTCAGCTGCGCGCATACTTGTGCCTCATCAGTCTCGGGCTATATAGCCCGCTCCGCCCTAAGCCTCGGCCTGGAGCCGTCTGCTATTCAATGCTCTCCACACTCCTACTCTCCTATTCCACGGCCCTTTTGGACAGCTCCTCGTTGTCACGTAAGCTCATCATTCTCTCACCTTGTTTCCAGTCTCTCCCCTGTGCACAGGTGGATCCCCTGGCGGCGGATTTCCTCCCACATCCTCGCCATCACTCTCCTCACTGCGCCGAGTACGCTCAAAGGATGCTGTCTTCCAGGCAGGAGACCTACGGCTCAAACCGACGCCAGCCACTGCATCATCTGCAAGTAAGCATAGAACTGTGCGTTATTCCGCTGGGTGTACACTGGCAGCTAATCTCTGTTCTGCTCTGCCCTTAGGGTTGCCTGGCTGTATGGTGCTCTGCTTTGCCCTCGACGCATCCTGTTCACCCTCAGCACATTCCATCCCACAAACACGCACCCATACACCTGCTCTCTTGACAATAAAATTATTGAATCTCACTCGAGTCTGTGTGCGTGTTCCCTGGGCCAGACCTTATGTCAGTATGGCTCCAGCAGAGCGGCCCAGCGAACAGCGGGCTCGAACACCGACTTACCACCCTCGAGGCTTCAGTGGATCAAATCACTCACCAGCAGCAGGTAATCCTGAATCAATTGACCCAAATTAACCGCCGGTTGGACCGTCTGGATCCCCAACAGGCGTTCCCTCCGGTCCAGCACAACGGGCTAGCTCCCGCAGGCCCCCCAGCTGGCCAGGCTAGCCCGGGGCCGCCCACTCGCCTCACTCCCATCCCCACGCCCACGCGCTTCAGCGGAAAGCTTGGAGAGGCTCGGGGGTTCATTCTTCAGTGTGGGTCGGTGTTCCAGCGCGTCCCTAGGGACTTCCCGACTGATCACAGCCGAATCGGGTACGTGGCTAACCTCCTGGAAGGGCGAGTGTTAGCTTGGGCCTACGCCATAATGGCGAGGCCCAGCTACGCAAACCTGACCTATTTTTTTTTTTTTTTACTTATTTGTACCCATAGATAGATTTGGTTAGCAGTCTGGTGACAAGCCACCGGCTGCCGGTCGCTGCGTGCGCGAGCGCCCTAAACCTACATGTTTTTGGTATGCGGGAGGAAACCGGAGAAATCCTGGAGTAAACCCACGCAACACGGGGAGAACATGCAAACTCCACACAGCTCACTGTTGGTTGGGGGCTGGGATCGAACCCACGATCTCATGATCCCCGCGATCCCCCGGCCGAGGGTAAACTGTGCTGCCACAGTGCTAAACCACTGCGCCACCGTGCAGCCCTATGCCCAGTTTGTGCACAATTTCCTGGAAGTGTTCGATCATTCGGACCGTGACAGTGTGCTAACCACCCGGCTGCTAAACCTTCGGCAGGGTAGTCGGTCGGCAGCCAATTACGCTGTTGGCTTCCGGGTGGTAGCGGCGGAAGTTGGGTGGGAGGATACTGCCCTCTGCAGCATTTTCACCCGTAGCCTGAGCCCTAGCCTCCGGGATGAACTGGCCTGCTGGGATCAGCCGGAACGGCTTTCTGATTTAATTTCTCTTGCAATCAGTTTAGATAACAGGTTGAGAGAGCGGGCCGCCGAGCGGAAGTCGTTCAGTTGCTCGAGCGGAGTGTCTTCCCGCACCTCTCAACCTCGCCCCCTGGCGTTACCCGCGCCGGAGTCCGTCGACAAACCAGAGGCTATGCTGATTGGGCGGTCCAAGCTTTCGCTGGTAGAGAAACAGCGTCACAGGGAGCTGGGCCTCTGCGTGTATTGCGGAGACAATCAGCACCCCGTGGAGTCTTGCCCGGTTAAGCCAAAAGGGGGAGTCCGCGAGTCGCTGTATGGGGCCTCGCGGACTCATCTCGGCTGAACTCCCTATCAAAATGCCTCTTGCCTATCAGGTTCTGTCACAATCGCACTGAACACCTCACTCATGCACTGGTGGACTTGGGGGCGGAACAGAGCTTTATTTCTAAGAGCCTGGCAACCCACCTGGGCATCCCCTGCCAAGCTCTTCCGGCCCCTCTCAATCTTGTCACCCTCTCTAAAATACCCATGGAGAGGGTTACGCACCGGACAGCCCCAGTCTCCGTCATCATCTCCGGGAATCACCGGGAGGACCTCTGCCTGTTCGTTCTGCCCACTTCAGCTACCCCCATCATTCTGGGTTACCCCTGGCTGCGCCTCCACAACCCAGCATTTGACTGGTGAACCGGAAATGTCCTCTCCTGGAGCCCCTTTTGTTTGAGCGCCTGCCTCCAGTCCGCTGCCTGTGCCCCTTCGTTTCCTCTCTCCTCCTCCGACTCCTCCCCCCCGGACCTGTCCAAGGTACCTCCGGAGTTCCATGATCTCGGGGTAGTTTTCAGCAAATCCAAAGCGCTGTCCCCCCCCACCGCCCGTATGACTGCGCCATCAACGTCCGCCCGGGGGCTCCCTTACCATCGAGCCGCCTGTACAGCTTATCGGCACCGGAGCGGGAGGCCATGGATACTTATATTAAGGAGTGGCTCACCGCTGGCATCATTCGACCCTCCTCATCCTCAGTTGGAGCTGGGTTTTTCTTCGTCGGGAAGAAGGATGGGTCCCTCCAGCCATGCATCGACTTCCGAGCGCTAAATGACATCACTATAAAAGATAAGTACACGCTGCCGCTGATGGATTCCGCCTTCGACTCCCTCCAGGGGGCTTCCTGGTTTATGAAGCTGGACCTCCGCAGCGTGTACCACCTCGTTCGGATCCGGGAGGGCGATGAGTGGAAGACGGGGTTCTGGACCCCCAGCAGCCATTTTGAATACCTTGTTATGCCGTTTGGGTTCACCAACGCTCCGGCCGTCTTCCAGCGGCTGATTAACGTCTTCCAGCGGCTGATTAACGACGATTAACGACGACGTCGATTGGCCCCCTCCCTCATCCAGGAAACAACTCCAACAGTTCCTGGGGTTTGCCAACTTCTACCGCCGCTTCGTTCCCAAGTTCAGCTCCATCGCTTCTCCCCTGACCTGCCTCACCTCCCCCAAGGTGCCGTTCCGGTGGACAGAGGAGGCTGCGTCCACCTTCGCAGCCCTGAAGATGGAGTTCTCCTCCTCCCGGGTCCTGACTCAGGTGGACCCCGCGCTACAGTGCCTCGTCGAGGTGGACGCCTCCGACACGGGGATGGGGGCAGTGCTGTCTCAGCGCTCTCCGGTGGATGGTGTGGTTCGCCCCTGCGCCTTCTTCTCCCGACGCCTGACTTCTCCGGAGAGGAACTACGACGTTGGTGACAGAGAGCTCCTGGCAGTGAAGCTCGCTCTGCAGGAGTGGCGTCACTGGCTGGAGGGTGTGGCACAACCTTTTGTGGTCTGGACAGTTCATAAGAACCTGGAGTACCTGAGGTCGGCTAAGCGCCTGAATGCCCGCCAGGCGTGTTGGTCCCTGTTCTTTGGCCGCTTCAGGTTCACTATCACCTATCGCCCCAGCTCTAAGAACGCCAAGCCGAATGCGCTGTCCAGGCAGTTTGCCCCGGAGGTCCCCGAAGAACAGGAACACACCGTCCTGCCGGCCTCGTGCATCGTGGGCGCCGTCTCGTGGTCCATCATGGACAAGGTCCGTAGGGTGCAGGAGGCCAAACCGGATCCTGGCGGCGGTCCAGCGGGGAGGTTGTTTGTGCCATCATCCGTCCGGGGTGACATCATCCATTGGGCTCATACTTCTTAGTTCGCCTGTCACCCTGGTGTCTCCCGGCTGGTGGAGCTAATCCAGAGGTCCTTTTGGTGGCCGGGCCTCCGGAACGACGTCACCAACTACGTCCGCGCCTGCCCCCAGTGTGCTACGGGGAAGACATCGACCTCTCCTCCAGCGGGGCTCCTCCATCCCCTGCCGGTCCCCCGAAGGCCTTGGTCCCATGTAGCCTTGGACTTCGTCACCGGTCTCCCAAAGTCTAACACCTTCGACACTATCCTGACCATCGTGGACCGGTTTTCGAAGGCCGCCCACTTTGTGCCTCTCCACAGCCTCCCCACGGCGCGGGAGACGGCAGACTTGTTGGTCCAGCACGTCGTGAGGTTACATGGGATTCCGGTGGACATAGTCTCCGACCGGGGGCCCCAATTCGTGTCCAGAGTCTGGAGGTGCTTCTGCAACGCCTTTGGGGCTACGGTGAGCCTGTTGTTCGGTCATCACCCCCAATCTAACGGGCAGTGCAAGCGAACTAACCAAGAGCTGGAGGCTGCGCTGTGCTGCGTCACCGCCTCCAGCCCGTCCTCCTGGAGTGCCCATCTGCCTTGGATAGAATATGCCCACAATTGGGCTGCACGGTGGTGCAGTGGTTAGCACTGCGGCAGCACAGTTTACCCTTGGCCGGGGGATCGTGGGGATCGTGGGATCGTGCGTTCGATCCCAGCCCCCGACCAACAGTGATCTGTGTGGAGTTTGCATGTTCTCCCCGTGTATGCGTGGGTTTACCCCGGGATTTCTCCGGTTTCCTCCCACATGCCAAAAACATGTAGGTTAATTGGAGACTCTAAAGTGGCACTAGGTGTGAATGTGTGTGTGAATGGTTAAGGGATAGCGCCGTATCGTGGCTGCTTCATCCATCCAGGTGGTGGATGACCCTCAATTTCCCCTCTGGGGATCAATAAAGTATACTAAATCTAAAAAAATCTAAAAAAAATTCGACACTGTCATCGGCCATCGGGATGTCTCCCTTCCGGGCGTCTCTAGGCTACGACCTGTTTCCTGAAGAGGAGGGGGAGGTGGCAATACCATCTATCCAGGCTCATCTGAGGCGCTGCCGACGCCTTTGGACCATGACCCGCCAGGCCCTTTTACGCACAGCGGAGCGCAACTCCAGGACAGCCAATCATCGTAGGAGAGCTGCTCCCCACTATCAGGTGGGCCAAAAGGTATGGTTGTCCACGCAGCACATCAACCTGAAGGCCGAGAAGAGGAAGCTGGCCCATCGCTTCATTGGACCCTATCCCATCACCAAGGTAATTAATCCTGTGGCTGTGCGTCTGGCTCTCCCCCCCTCCCTCCACGTCTGTCCGACGTTGCACGTTTCCCAAATCAAACCCCTGGTGACTAACCCACTTTGTCACCCTCCTAGGGCTCCACCCCTGCCCGTGATGATTAACGGCGACCCGGCGTGGGGGGTCAACTCCATCCTAGACGCTCGCCGCCGAGGTCGCGGCCTGCAATATCTGGTGGACTGGGAGGGGTATGGCCCTGAGTGGAGATCCTGGGTGCCCCCGTCGTTTGTCCTGGACAAACGCCTCATCACGGAGTTTCACCAGGCGTAACCATATATGCCAGCGCCGGGAGGCACTGCTCGGGCGGGGGGGGGGGGGGGGAGTACTGTTACGACTCGCTCTCGCCTGTCTCCCGCTTCAGCTGCGCGCACACCTGTGCCTCATCAGTCTCGGGCTATATAGCCCGCTCCACCCTGAGCCTCGGCCTGGAGCCGTCTGCTATTCAACGCTCTCCACACTCCTACTCTCCTATTCCAGCGCTCTTTTGGACAGCTCCTCGTTGTCACGTAAGCTCATCATTCTCTCACCTTGTTTCCAGTCTCTCCCCTGTGCACAGGTGGATCCCCTGGAGGCGGATTTCCTCCCACATCCTCGCCATCACTCTCCTCACTGCGCCGAGTGCGCTCAAAGAACGCTGTCTTCCAGGCAGGAGACCTACGGCTCAAACCGACGCCAGCCACTGCACCATCTGCAAGTAAGCATAGAACTGTGCGTTATTCCGCTGGGTGCGCACTGGCAGCTAATCTCTGTTCTGCTCTGCCCTGAGGATTGCCTGGCTGTACGGCGCTCTGCTTTGCCCTTGACGCATCCTGTTCACCCTCAGCACATTCCATCCCGCAAACACGCACCCATACACCTGCTGTCTTGACAATAAAATTATTGAATCTCACTCGAGTCTGTGTGCGTGTTCCCTGGGCAAGACCTTATGTCAAGCATGCTAGTGCTTGCACTCTTCTACTGTGTTCACCATGCTAGCTAACACCGTCTGTCTGCGTAACCTCTGTGATTGGCGCCCATTTAGCTCTGCAGCTAACTTCTCCATTGCTTCTAGCTGGGATGTTAGCTCCACTGTGCTAGCTAGCGTTGTGTCCTTTGGTGCTATTAGCATCCCAACCCACAGCTTTGTGTTACGTGTGTGTTCGGCAAAGTAGCTAGCAAGAAGTTTGACAGCATTCAATATGACTCCATCGGTCCTAACGTGTGGAAAATTCTCTGACCCTCTACGCCGAGTTTGCGAACAAGAAGTGCTCGTTTCCTTACTTTGTTGAGTTTACCCAGGCCCAACGCTGCAATGTAGGTCTCGAATGCATCCAGCCAACGTGGCCACAGGACTGCTGGTTCCCCTGGGTACTGCAGAAAAGGCCATAGTGTTGTTATGCACGCATCCATGGTTTAATCCTCCGTCAACAAATGTTATGTCCACAAACCTGGCATAAAAAAGATGGACGAGGATGCTGCAATGAAACTAGGCTTTGAGGAACTGGTCACAATACACTATATGTGGTTACTTACAAAGTCATCTGGACAAGAGAGCCTCTAATGGCTGACGCTCCCTTATATATGTCGGTGTGATGACGCAACTGGAAGGTGACGTCATCACGTTCCATATCACACTAAAACCCCATCACAACAGCGAGGAGCTAGAAAGCACATCCAAACGGAACAATGTTCGCCTTCACATGATGGGGTTTTGACCATCCATGGATGAGGGTTCTTTAACACTAGTCCCTAGAGTGGCACAGCACATAGTATGGCAGCCATGGACCACTCATTTTAGGCTCATTGTGATTTACTGTATTAGATGATAAGGGTATGTTTATGCAATTATGCCACATTACATAATCCCCGTGTCACCCTAGACTCCATGGGGTTTTGACCATCCATGGGTGAAAGCTGTTCAACACTAGTACCTAGGGTGGCACAGCACATAGTTTGGTAGCCATGGACCACTCATTTTGGGCTCATTGTGATTTACTGTATTAGATGATAAGGGTATGTTTATGCAATTACTGTATGCCACATTACACAATCACTGTGCCACCCTAGACTCCATGGGGTTTTGACCATCCATGGGTGAGGGTTCTTGAACACTAGGGTGCGCATGGTTTAGTAGCCACTGACCACTCATTTTAGGCTCATTGGTAGAAACTGTGTTAGAAAATAAGGGTATGTTTGCATATATGTGCCACATTACATAATCACTGTGCCACCCTAGACTCCATAGGGTTTTGACTATCCATGGCTGAGGGTTCTGGTGCACTGCTGCCTCAGGTGGCACAGCCATGGATGCTGCTCCCACACCATCAGCCCCATATTCCAATGTGAGTATGGAACCTGATGCCAACTTCACAGTGGTATCATGTCGCAGTCTAAACCGTATGCTCAAAAACACAGAGAGGAGTGGGAATGAAACCCTGAATTCAAAGGCTGGTTGAAGCCGTTTAGTGGAAATGATACAGAAGTGATGGCCTATTTAAATGCCAAATTAAAAACAAACAAACCAAGAATCAACAGAAGAAAGTTAATTTGTAGTTCTAATATACAGTATTTAGGGCGTTTTTTATTTACTTTTTATCTCTCCAACAACATTATTCTTCTCTCCTACAGTGTCTATTACAATTACATGCAAACGCAAATTATGCAAATTGAGCGATGACGTCACTTAGCGACTTCTAGGGCAGGCAATAGCTACTTTCCTTACTGAGGAGTTGGCAACACCGTAACATCCATCCATCCATCTTCTTCCGCTTAATCCTTTTCCGGTTGTGGGCATCTTTGCAAAAGAAAGTTTGTGTGTGTGTGTGTGTATATATATATATATATATATATATATATATATATATATATATACACTGTATATATATATATATAAGAAATTTATGTAGGTTCGAATATTTTTTGGAGAAACTGGTCCTGATTTAGGTATTAGAGGGAGGGTTGATAGCTTTTAAGCTAGGACGGCATTTGGCTATGAACTTGTTAACGGGCGCCCTGAAAGTATATTTTTGCATTTTAAGCAGTGACAGCTAAGCGCCATGAAGACGTTTTGCCTCCTGCATTTTTTCTTTTTGAATCCAGATTGCAGTAAGAGTGAGCCATGTATGTTTATAGCAATCATAATGTGTTGGTTGGCTATTTAGCTTGAATCTCATGGCTAGCAACTTTCAAAGAAATGTATTGGAATGCAGGTATTAATAGCATCCCTGACATGTAAATGAATCAGCTACGACCAGAATTAGATGAGTACAGTAATCCTGTATTTGTGGTCGTAAAAAACAATCAACCCTGATATTCTACATCAGAACTTCATAAAAAGTAGTTTAAGGTGATAAATGCTCAGTTCCTCATGTTAATACAGGTTTTGTCTAAGTTTTCAAAAATGATTATAAATTTTGTGCACAAGCATTTACAAATTGGTGAAATGTGTCAATAACTGGACATGAGAAAACTGAGGATCAACCACTTGAAAAAAAATAAGGCATTGTACTATTTTGTATTTTACAGAAGATGGAAATGGCAAAAAAAAAGGGATGCCCAAAGAAGACACTTTGTAATGAAAGCATGAAGGTGCTGATGCCTCTGTGCCAGAGCCTTGGTGGAGGTATGCGTTCTCGGATCATCACCAAAATGTTATGGGTTCCTCTCAAGCCCAAGGACCACCTCTGGTAAAAATTTTATCCAAATCCATCCAGTAGTTTTGGAGTACAGTGCATCTGGAAAGTATTCACAGCGCTTCACTTTTTTCTACATTTTGTTATGTTAAAGCCTTATTCCAAAATGGATTAAATTAATTTTTTTCCTCGAAATTCTACATGCAATACCCTATAATGACGACGTGAAAAAGTTTTTTTTTTGAGATTTTTGCAAATTTATTAAAAATAAAAAACTAAGAAATCACATGTACTGTACATAAGTATTCACAGCCTTTGTCATGAAGCTCAAAATTGAGCTCAGGTGCATCCTGTTTCCACTGGTCATCCTTGAGATGTTTCTACAGTTTAATTGGAGTCCACCTGTGGTAAATTCAGTTGGTTGGACATGATTTGGAAAGGCACACACCTGTCTATATAAAGGTCCCAGAGTTGACAGTGCATGTCAGAGCACAAACCGAGCATGAAGTCAAAGGAATTGTCTGTAGATCTCTTGAGACAGGAGTGTCTCGAGGCACAAATCTGGGGAAGGGTACAGATCTGATGCTTTGAAGGTCCCAGTGAGCACAGTGGCCTCCGTCATCCACAAATGGAAGAAGTTCGGAACAACCAGGACTTTTCCTAGAGCTAGCTGGCTGTCTAAACTGAGCGATCGGGGAAGAAGGGCCTTAGTCAGGGAGGTAACCAAGAACCCGATGGTCACTCTGTCAGAGCTCCAGCGTTCCTCTGTGGAGAGAGGAGAATCTTCCAGAAGGACAACCATCTCTGCAGCAATCCACCAATCAGGCCTGTATGGTAGAGTGGCCAGACGGAAGCCACTCCTCAGTAAAAGGCACATGGAAGCCCGCCTGGAGTTTGTCGAAAAAGGAACCTGAAGGACTCTCATACCACGAGAAACAAAATTCTCTGATCTGATGAGACAAAGACTGAACTCTTTGGCGTGAATACCAGGCGTCATGTTTGGAGGAAACCAGGCACCACTTACCACCAAGCCAATACCATCCCTATAGTGAAACATGGTGATAGCAGCATCATGCTGTGGGGATGTTTTTTTTAGTGGCAGGAACTGGGTGACTAAAAGAGGGAAAGATGAATTCAGCAATGTACAGAGACATCCTGGATGAAAACCTGCTCCAGAGTGCTCTTGACCTCAGACTGGGGCGACAGTTCATCTTTCAGCAGGACAACGACTCTAAGCACACAGCCAAGATATCAAAGGGGTGGCTTCAGGACAACTCTGTGAATGTCTTTGAGTGGCCCAGCCAGAGCCCAGACTTGAATCTAACTAAACATCTCCAGAGAGCTTTGAAAATTGCTGTGCACCGACGCTTCCCATCCAACCTGATGGAGCATGAGAGGTGCTGCAAAGACGAATGGGCAAAACTGCCCAAAGATAGGTGTGCCAAGCTTTTGGTATCATATTCAAAAAGACTTGAGGCTGTAATTGCTGCCAAAGGTGCATCAATAAAGTATTGAGCCAAGGCTGTGAATACTTATGTCAAGTGATTGCAAATTTATTCAAAACAAAACAAACAAACAAAAAAAAAAGAAGAAAAGATCTCATTTTCACATTGTCATTATGGGGTATTGTGTGTAGAATTTTGAGGAAAAAAATGAATTTAATCCATTTTGGAATGAGGCTGTAACATAACAAAATGTGGAAAAAGTGAAGGGCTGTGAATACTTTCTGGATGCACTGTATTCTTGCCAACACACTGAGAAGATAAGAGCCTTGGTGGAGGCATGTGTTCTGGGATCGTAACCAAAATGTTATGGGTTCCTCTCTAGCCCATGCACCACCTCTGGTAAAAATTTCATCCAAATCCATCCAGTAGTTTGGGAGTACATGCAAATGCAGTGAAAATAATCTGCAATTCACATGCCCGTACTGTCGGTGGCAGCCAAGAGCCACCAAACTGATTTGAATAGCTGCAATCCAAACACAAAAGAAGAGCACGGTGGCAGACTTTTTAAATGGCGGAAGTGATGGTGGTATGTCAACTGTTAATGTCAACTTTATTTATATAGCACATTTAAAAATAACAACAAGGTTGGCCAAAGTGCTTTACACATGATAAAATAATAAAACCTATGATAAAATACATATGTAACAAAAAAAAGGTACGTGAATGCAATGACAATCAAGGTGAACAGGAGCTTTTGCTGTTTAGTGGCAGAGGAAGAAAACAGATGGGCAAAAAGACGGATATTTGTTCACCCAGTATTGGCGGATTGCTCAGTACTTCCCTCTAGCGGGAGTTTCCGGGTGCATGCGCAGTTCACTGCGACTATTTGTGGATGAGGAATGTTGGGACTTGTACTGCCACCTCTAGTGGCCCGGCATAGTTATTATAGTGCCATTCCGTTGACGGTAAAGGTGAGTTATTTTTGTTTATTTTGAAAATAAAGCCTTATCTCGAAATTCTGCCAAATTAATATTTGAGAAAATATGGCCATACAATAATACAAGCCTTTAGTTACACTTAATTTTGACTGGGCGGGCTGAAAAGCTGGTAACAGACAGACAGACAAATACAACTAGCCACACACACACACACACACACACACACACACACACACACACACACACACACACACACAGAGACACATTGACTGGTTACCGTATGCCTCCCTTTTCACCGAGGCATAATGAATCACTCCCCAGCTCACCCAAAGACAACAAAGAGGGTAGTGACTCTTTTTCTACCACACAGTTTTAAGTGTATAGTCAGCTTCAGGCACACATTCTTTTAGGTTGTAGCACCCTGGGGGAGTCAGATTATTTAGCATCTCAGACAAGAGACAGTGGATACGCATGGGAGAACAATGCTCAGGAGGTTCCTGGCGTGATAGCAGGAAGGAGTCAAGGACGTAGGGGGTTGAATGCAGTGTAATGCAAATGTCATGTTGTGTGTGGAGAAATGCCATGAAACTTGTGAGGAGGATTTGGGTAAGAGTGCCTGCTTGAAATGTGTCATTCTGTTCTGTGCTTGAAAGATGTGAAGTGTGTAATAAACCGTCTGTCGTGAATATGTCTCTTATTTTACACACTCCACACTGGTGACCCTGACGTGATATGAACACGGCTGCGCTCATCCAGCGCTACACGCTTTCGGAATGTGAGAGAGCGGAGAGGCTCCTGGGGCGGACCGAGTTAGGAGATGGTTCGGCTGTCGACCTGATGGAGAAGATGCTGGCGTTAATGGGCACGGACGACGGGCACTTTCTGTTTGCCCACCTTTTCCTCCGGAACCTTCCAACAGTGGCAAGAGCGGTTCTGGCCAATTCACCGTTGCTGGCTGCGCGGGACTACCGTGCCCTAGCCCAGGAGGCAGACCGAATCATCCTCACCACCAGGGCGATCACAGTCAATGCGGCAGCGGCGGAGCCCAGCGAGACGACCAGAGGAGGCGAGGAGCCACCGACGGTAGCAGCAGGGGGGTCAAGGAGTGCCAGAGAGACACGCTCTGCTTCTACCACCGCCGCTTCAGAGAGAACGCACGCAGATGTGCGCCAACGTGCCAATTCAAGCGCTCGGGAAAACGCCGAGGCCGACAGTCGATAGCAGCTGCGACCCTCGGTGAAGAGAACAAGCTGCTCTACATGACGGACGCGCGCTCGGGGAGGCGTTTCCTCGTGGACACCGGAGCCCAGAAGAGCTTCATCCTGCTGACCTACGCCGACCGGCTGGCAGGACCTAGTGGCCCCGTGATGTTGGCAGCAAACGGCTCGGAAATTAAGACCTTTGGTGAGAGGACACTGATCTTATCTCTACACGGCCGTACATACGAGTGGACTTTTGTCATAGCAGCACTGAATTACCATATCCTGGGGGCTGATTTTCTGTGTGCACATGGTTTACTGGTTGATGTTGCTAACAGGTGCCTGGTTAATGCACTGTCCTTTGATTCTCTCCCCTGTATAGCTCAAGTGACCCGGCCAACAGCACAAGCCAACGTCACAGCTCCAGGCGGTAAGTTCCACACACTGCTCACTCAGTTCCAAGCACTCACGGTCCCGACGTTTTCGGCGGCCATCGCTAAACACGGGGTAGAGCACTTTATCACCACCACCGGGCTGCCCGTTTTTGCAAGACCTTGGCGCTTGGACGCAGCTAAACTGGCCATAGCGCGCAAGGAGTTCGCCAACCTGGAAAGGTTGGGCATCATCAGGTGTTCGAACAGCCCATGGGCATCCCCGCTACACATGGTCCCTAAGGCTGAGGGATCGTTGCGACCGTGTGGTGATTTCCGCAGGTTGAACAACGCCACAGCGCACAACCGCTACCCAATTCCCCACATACAGGATTTTTCCGTTCACCTCGCCGGAGCACGCATTTTTTCCAAAATAGACCTGGTCCGCGGTTACCACCAAGTCCCAGTGCGCGCGGAGGACGTACCCAAAACAGCGGTAATAACTCCGTTCGGTTTATTCGAGTTCCTGCGCATGCCATTCGGGTTAAAAGGAGCGGCACAGACATTCCAGCGCATGATGGATGCAGTGCTGCGCAATCTCCCGTTCGTGTTCGTCTACCTGGACGATATCCTGGTAGCCAGTGCGTCCAAAGACGAACACGAAACCCACCTCACGACGGTTTTACGGAGGTTGGAGGAGCACAGATTGATAATCAACCCGGCGAAATGCCAGTTCGGGTGACGGAGATTGATTTTTTGGGGCACCGCGTCTCTC
Source organism: Pholidichthys leucotaenia (assembly GCA_020510985.1). Taxonomy (NCBI): domain Eukaryota; kingdom Metazoa; phylum Chordata; class Actinopteri; order Cichliformes; family Pholidichthyidae; genus Pholidichthys; species Pholidichthys leucotaenia. The sequence continues at coordinate 33,927,931 of CM035845.1, read as the reverse complement.
CGGAAGGAGCGATCCCGCTGCCCAACAAAGTGCGCGCCGTGGCGGATTTTTCCCAGCCTCAGATGGTCAGGGCGCTGCAGGAATTTTTGCGGATGGTGAACTTTTATAACCGTTTCCTTCCCCGCGCGGTGTGGCTCATGCAACCATTGTACGCCGCGCTCAAGAGACAGAAACCCGTGGATAGGGTCGAATGGACCCCGGAGCGAGAGCGGGCGTTCTCGGAGGTTAAAGCAGCCCTGGCAAATGCCGCACTGCTGGCGCATCCGGACCCGGCGGCCCGGACAGTGCTCACCACCGATGCTTCAGACGTGGCCATAGGGGCTGTCGTAGAGCAGCGCATCGCCGGGGCTTGGCAGCCGCTCGCTTTTTTCAGCAGAACTTTGCGCGACAGCGAACGTAAATACAGCGCGTTTGACAGGGAGTTACTGGCTCTCCACCTGGCCATAGCCACTTCCAGTTCTGGCTGGAAGGGCGCAGCTTCACCGCGTTTGTGGACCACAAGCCGCTAACATTCGCGATGGCCAAGGTTTCAGAACCGTGGTTGGGCCGGCAGCAGAGACAGCTGGCCGCAATCTCAGAGTTTACTACCGATATTCAGCATGTGTCAGGTAAACTGAATGTGGTAGCGGACTACCTCTCGCGCGCCGTGGTGGCCCCGGTCTGCGTGGGGATAGATTACGTAGCCATGGCTGAGGAGCAGATTAGCGATGCAGACGTGCGCGCGCTCCAGTCTGGACCAACAGGGTTAAGGCTGGAGAGCAGGGTGCTGCAAGATGCCCCCCCCCCCAATCTGCGATGTCTCCATGGGATGCCCGCGTCCGGTGGTCCCGGTCGTGTGGCGCCGCCGCGTGTTTGAGTCGGTTCACACTCTGGCGCACCCAGGAGTGCGCGCGTCGGTCAAAATGGTGGGAGAGAAGTTTATGTGGCCGAGCCTACGCAAACAAGTAAAAGAGTGGGCTGCAGCCTGCGTGGCGTGCCAACGAGCCAAGGTACACAGACACACAAAGGCTCCCTTGGAGCCGTTTCGGGTACCGGCTAAGAGGTTCGATCATATTCACGTGGACCTCGTGGGCCCCCTCCCGGCATCACAAAGGTGCACGCACCTCCTGACAGTGGTGGACCGCACCACGCGCTGGCCAGAAGCAGTCCCGCTGGCGGCAACCACGTCCACTGATGTAGCACGCGCTTTTTTAACAGCATGGGTGGCGCGTTTTCCGAACTCTGGTCCGCGATGGCCCGCAGCCTGGGTGTTTCAATTCACCGCACAACCACGTACAACCCACAGGCCAATGGTTTATGCGAGCATTTTCATAGATCACTGAAAGCAGCACTCAGGGCTTCACTGACGGATGCAAATTGGGTAGACAGGCTGCCGTGCGTTTTATTGGGGTTGCGCTCCGCGCCAAAAGAGGATCTAGAAGCTTCCCCGGCAGAGCTGGTTTTTGCGCAGCCCCTACGGCTGCCCGGGGAATTTCTACCAGATAATCCCGCGCCGGGCAGCTGCCCGTCTCAGCTTTTGCAGCGGAACACAAACACAGGCACGCTGCCGGGCCCTGCCCACCACTATTTTCCGCGTGTTTTCGTGCCTAAAACTTTGAAGAGCGCGGAGTTCGTGTTCGTCAGACACGACGCCCACCGCCCTCCATTGCGCCCACCCTATGATGGACCATTCAGAGTGTTGGAAACAGGGGATAAGCATTTTTTGGTAGATTTGGGGGGTAGGCGGGAGAAAATTGGCATAGACAGACTCAAACCCGCTTTCGTTGTGGCGGACGAGCAAGTGCTGTTGGCTAGGGCCCCTCGGCGTGGAAGACCCCCACGGAGAGCTCCCCAGGGAAACGATTCACCAGAGCAGCCACACGGACAGACCGAAGTGCCCCCCCCTCGCCATGGCCCACCCACAGTCAGACACACTCCCAGCAGCCCCCCACCGGCGCAGCAGTGCCACGGAGGCAGTAAACCCCAGTTACAGCAGATATGGGAGGAGACGGAAGCCCAAACGGCGTGTGGACTGATGTTCTATTGTTCTATCTAAGATGCTGGGGGGGGGCAGTGTAGCACCTTGGGGGAGTCAGATTATTTAGCATCTCAGACAAGAGACAGTGGATAAGCATGGGAGAACAATGCTCAGGAGGTTTCTGGCGAGATAGCAGGAAGGAGTCAAGGATGTAGGGGGTTGAATGCAGTGTAATGCAAATGTCATGTTGTGTGTGGAGAAATGCCATGAAACCTGTGAGGAGGACTTGGGTAAAAGAAGAGTGCCTGCTGAAATGTGTCATTCTGTTCTGTGCTTGAAAGATGTGAAGTGTGTAATAAACCGTCTGTCGTGAATATGTCTCTTATTTTACACACTCCACAAGGTGATGTTAAAGGTGCTGGAGACAAGATTCTGCCCACCTGGCCAGTAGGGGTCGCACTCACTGTTGACTGACTATAATCTTGTACCGGTTGCCAGGTAGAGAGATAACCAGCACTTCTTGGCGGTTAACATCAATATTCAAATTCAAAATTCAAATTCAAATGTTTATTTCAAACTCAGGGTTCATATCAAGAGCAAAACCAAAACGAGTAGAAAAAAGATAAACAAATAAATAAAAGTATATACAGATCAGCAGACACTCGGCGCTCTTGTAACAACAATAACATACAGTAATGGGCTCAGTATAAAATGGAACGCCACCACTTCCAAATGCTGGAATGAAGTGTGAGTGACGAGTTGACAATTGCCGATACAGTGGGGCAAAAAAGTATTTAGTCAGCCACAAATTGTGCAAGTTCTCCCACTTTAAAGATGAGAGAGGTCTCCAATTTTCATCATAGGTATACCTCAACTATGAGAGACAAAATGAGAAAAAAAACCCCCAGAAAATCACATTGAAGGATTTTTAATGAATTAATTGGTAAATTCCTCGATAAAATAAGTATTTGGTCACCTACAAACAAGCAAGATTTCTGGCTCTCACAGACCTGTAACTTCTTCTTTAAGAGGCTCCTCTGTCTTCCATTCGTTACCTGTATTAATGGCACCTGTTTGAACTCGTTATCAGTATAAAAGACACCTGTCCACAACCTCAAACAGTCAGACTCCAAACTCCACTATGGCCAAGACCAAAGAGCTGTCAAAGGACACCTGAAACAAAATTGTAGACCTGCACCAGGCTGGGAAGACTGAATCTGCAATAGGTAAACAGCTTGGTGTGAAGAAATCAACTGTGGGAGCAATTATTAGAAAATGGAAGACATACAAGACCACTGATAATCTCCCTCGATCTGGGGTTCCACGCAAGATCTCACCCCATGAGGTCAAAATGATCACGAGAACGGTGAGCAAAAATCCCAGAACCACACGGGGGGACCTAGTGAATGACCTGCAGAGAGCTGGGACCAAAGTAACAAAGGCTACAATCAGTAACACACTACGCCGCCAGGGACTCAAATCCTGCAGTGCCAGACGTGTCCCCCTGCTTAAGCCAGTACATGTCCAGGCCCGTCTGAAGTTTGCTAGAGAGCATTTGGATGATCCAGAAGGGGACTGGGAGAATGCCATATGGTCAGATGAAACCAAAATAGAACTTTTTGGTAAAAACTCAACTTGTCGTGTTTGGAGGAGAAAGAACACCATACCAACTGTGAAGCATGGGGGTGAAAACATTACACTTTGGGGCTGCTTTTTTGCAAAGGGACCAGGACGACTGATCTGAGTAAAGGAAAGAATGAATGGGGCCATGTATCGTGAGATTTTGAGTGAAAACCTCCTTCCATCAGCAAGGGCATTGAAGATGAAACGTGGCTGGGTCTTTCAGCATGACAATGATCCCAAACACACCGCCCGGGCAACGAAGGAGTGGCTTCGTAAGAAGCATTTCAAGGTCCTGGAGTGGCCTAGCCAGTCTCCAGATCTCAATCCCATAGAAAATCTTTGGAGGGAGTTGAAAGTTCGTGTTGCCCAGTGACAGCCCCAAAACATCACTGCTCTAGAGGAGATCTGCATGGAGGAATGGGCCAAAATACCAGCAACAGTGTGTGAAAACCTTGTGAAGACTTACAGAAAACGTTTGACCTCTGTCATTGCCAACAAAGGGTATATAACAAAGTATTGAGATGAACTTTTGTTATTGACCAAATACTTATTTTACCGAGGAATTTACCAATTAATTCATTAAAAATCCTTCAATGTGATTTTCTGGATTTTTTTTTTCTCATTTTGTCTCTCATAGTTGAGGTATACCTATGATGAAAATTGGAGACCTCTCTCATCTTTTAAGTGGGAGAACTTGCACAATTGGTGGCTGACTAAATACTTTTTTGCCCCACTGTATAAGATGATTGTTACATGCCAGCAACCTTCTCATAAAACTGTAAACATTCTTCCGTATCAATTCGCCAAAAGACAGAATGTTCACAGACACAAACATCTTGCTTGCACTCGACCTTCGTGGTACATCTAACAATCTTCTTAGGGAGTTATTATATGCAATGCGGATTTTGTTCCTAACAGCAACATTGCTATTAAACCATAAAGGCGAGCAGTACATTGAGGTACAGAAGGTCTTGAACAACATACATTTGACATCAGGAGAACATCTATGGAAATTTCGCAACAGTAAATTTGTTTGAGCATACAGTTTCCTGAGATGCCTGTTACAATCAACATTGGTCTTATCAGATTCAATCCACACACCTAGGTATTTGACTTTTTCAACCAAGTTCAAGCTATTACCACAAAGTGGCATAACAGGATTCGACGTATTGACACCCTTTGGTTTGAAAGCCATACACATAGATTTAGTACAGTTGAACAAGATGTCATTTTTTTCACCAAATTTTTCACATACCGAAAGGAGATGTTGCATCGCTGCAGTAGACAAACTTAACAAACAGAGGTCATCAGCATAGAAAATGTGATTTAACAGTGCACCGTTAAAGGAGCCACACAGTACACTGAGATCATCAACATAGACATTGAACAACAAGGGTGACAGTATACCACCTCACCTTGTTTAACACCGTTGGTCACATGAAATTTGGATGAGGTGACATTGCCCCATCTAACAACCATAGACTGCCTTCTGTACCAGTATAACAGGATGCTAACAATGTTAAATAGGAATACCTCGATCGATCAATTTTCTGAACAAACACCAGCAATATACTGCAGACTGCTAAAATCTTAGACCTTTGGTGATTATGAGCCAGACAGTGTGTCAAGCAAGGACGCTTGTGGTATAGAATCGTGAATTTAACATAATCATCGCCAATGCGCATCTCTGGTAAACATTTTTAAAATAACTATGTCATATAGTGTCATTGACAGTAATGCTAATGTAGCACAGCAGTGATTGAGCCGGACAGCTCTCTAGTTTTGATGACATAATTATGACAACACTTCAGATCAGATTATAAGGACTTTGACTGCTGTTAGTTGTTGAGCGGTTTCTGTAATATGCTGAATCACAATTTTATGGTCTGTTTAAGTTCATTCGTTTTAGCTACGCATACTTAAAAAAATATAGCTGTTGCTTTTAAGCTCCTGCAGTCATTTATGTCAGTTCCAGTTCATTTTAGGTTGTAAATGTGTTATATTTTTATTGTTTTAAAATATATAAATAAATGTTTTGAAATGTTGGATGCCTGAATTCATTTGTGCCCCTTCAGTTACCTGTAGAAGATTAAATCCATTGTCGATTCAGTGTAACAGATTCTCAAAGTAATGGTTTACCTCACCTCTACACAAAACTGAAGTATTTTCAACCTTTGTATAATGTAGTGATAAACAAAAACCTAAAATATTAGATATATACAGTGGGGAAAATAAGTATTGAACATGTCAACATTTTTCACATTCAACACATTTCTTATGGAGCCACTGACCTGAGATTTTCACCAGATATCAGTAACAACCCAAGTAATCCAAACAGACAAAGAAATCAAGTCAAATGTGTTCACAAAACAAATTATATTTAATAAAGTGGGATGGCATAGAAAGCCAAGAAACCAACTGAAATCCATCAGAATTTAAGAAGCCATCCCATCCCCCATCAATGCAAATTAATTTCAGCTGGTTAAGTCCTGACTGATAGCCTTTAAAAAGGTCTGTGAAAATCAGATTGTCACACCACAAAGAATTCATGATGGGTAGAAGCAAAGAGCTCTCTCTAGACCTTCACAACCTTATTGTTGCAAAACATAATGATGGTAGTGGTTACTGGCACATTTCTAAACTGCTGAATGTTCCAGTGAGCACTGTTGGAGCCATCATTCAGAAGTGGCAAGACTATCATTTTACCAGAAACCGGTCACAACCAGGAGCTCCTCGCAAGATTTCTGACAGAGGAGTCAAAAGAATTATCAGAAGCATTATCCAAGAGCCAAAGACCACTCGTGGAGAGTTCCAGAAAGTCCTGGAGTTCCAGGTACTGCTGTTTCTAAGAAAACGATAAGTAATGTACTCAACCGACATGGGCTCTATGCCCACTCACCTCACAAGACTCCATTGCTGAAGAAAAAGCATGTTGAAGCTCGTTTAAAGTTTGCTGCACAACATTTGGGCAAGCAAGTAAAATACTGGGAGGATGTAGTCTGGTCAGATGAGACCAAAATTGAACTTTTTGGATGCCACAACATACAGCATGTTTGGAGAAGAAATGGCACTGCACATCCCATCATGGTGTAGGGGTGTTTTTAGCACATGGTACAGGCAGACTTCATATAATTGAAGGAAAGATGAAAGGACAAATGTACAGAGACATCATTGATAAGAACCTGTTGCCATCTGCCAAGATACTGAAGATGAAACGAGGGTGGACATTTCAACAAGACGATCCCAAACACACAGCCAAGGAAACTCAACTGGTTCCACAGAAGGAAAACAAAGCTGCTAGAATGGCCCAGTCAGTCACCTGACCTGAATCCAATTGAAAATCTATGGAACAAACTGAGGATCAGAGTTCACAGAAGACGCCCACAGAGCCTTCAATATTTGATGACAGTTTGTGTGGAAGAATTGGCTAAAATCACTCCTGAGCAATGCCTGCGCCTAGTTTCTACATACAGGAGGCATCTAGAAGCTGCTATTACCAACAAAAGCTTTTCTATTAAATATTAAATGAATTTCACTAAGCGTGTTCAATGCTTATTCCCTGTGTCATTCCACTTTAAATATAACTTGTTTTGTGAACACAGTTGCCGTGATTTCTTTGTATGGATAACTTGGGTTGTTTTATTTTTATTTTATTTGTTTATTTGACAGGGACAGTGCAATAAACATAGACAATTAATCAAATGACAATCAATCTAATGTGCTGCACAAAGATTGTATAGCTATTAGCTAATTTGCAACTCTTGTCCCTGGATGGGCTTTAGAAAGAAAAAACACTGATACTGATATCTGGTGAAAATCTCAGGTCATTGGCTCCATCAGAAATATGTTTAATGAGAAAAATGCTGATGTGATCAATACTTATTTTCCCATTGTAATCTTATTTTCCCCATTGTTATCAATTGTCCTTAGTGAAGTTGGTAATAATTTGTGGAGTAGTAGTCTTTTTTCAAATAATATTGTGTAAAAACAGTACTACAGCTCCAAAAATTAGCACATCACCATATGGATCTACTGTATATCAAGTAGCTCAGACATATTCATCCAAATTTCAAACGCACAAAAAATCTTAAAACTGCTAAATTTATATGGGATTACTGTACATTATGAAAGTTCTACTTTTTCGATTTGAGTTATTTCTAAAAATAAATTCACCCCAATATTCAACTTTTGGAGGTGCATGAATAGAATGTAAAAGAAAATCAACCTCAAATCAAGTGAGTCAACATATAACAAACAGGAATTTATTTTGGGGAAAATATTTATTTGAAAAAAAAACAAAAAAACAGTCCAGATGCAGGGTCCATGGGGCAGATCTGGGAGAGTAATAGAGAAATTAATTAAATCAGGGTTAGGACACACTCTGGAAAGCTTTTGTTGTCTTTTTTGCTATGGTTGGGTACAGAATGTTGATGTAAAAAAGGACAATCTCTTAGAAAGTGTCATCACAGACTAACAGCATTAAAACATGACAGTATGTGAACTATTAGTCAGTTTTAGGACTACAGCAGTGCTGCAAAGAGTTTGCTTGGTCTACATAATGTGAATAACAATATACCGTAGGTTAAGGAATGACCTGGTACAGAAATGGAATTGCTTTTTATGTGTGTGTTGTGGGAGGAGGGAGGAGACTAGGGGTGGGAATTGCGAGGGACTTCACAATTTGATTTGGATAGCAATACTTGCATCACGATTTGATCCTATCACGATTCAATGATTATCACGATCATCGAGTATCATGATCCCATATATTTCATTTTTTTTTTTTTTAACATTATTCAACCTCAAATCATGTCCCATAGTAAAACTTAACATCTCTTTTCTTATAATGAAGTATTCGGTCCACACGGGCAGCAACCGGATAATTTCATAGAAAATTATTTTTAAATTAAATGGAAAATAGTGTTCACTTAAATAGCGCTTTTTTACACAGACATTTGATTTAAACTTTGAAAGTGCATTTCTCAGTTTTTTGTCTTGGTGTTGCTGCTCCCTCCGCCATCTTCTTGTACACCTGGACTGAGGTTAAAGCCTTATTTATGCTGCATTTCCCCTTTAGTCCGCTTTGCTCTGTGTGCGTGCCGGGCTCGTCCAAAGCATACACGGACCAAAGCGGACTAGAGGGGAAATGCAGCATGAATAAGGCTTTAACCTGTCTTATTCATGGTGCATTTCCCCTCTAGTCCGCTTTGGTCCGTGTGCGCTTTGGACGAGCCCGGCACGCACGCAGTATTGTTCATGCTCACTTTTTTTCATCTACACAGGCCAAGCAGTTGATGCATGTGCACAACCATCATTTGTAGTTTCACTCCTGCCCAATAGGAAGCGCCAACGCGCTGATGCGCCAGGATTTTCACCAACGAAGAAACGCTGCTTGCTTTCTGTTGCTTGACTTCCCAGTTTTCATTCCTTTTCCATGAAGACGCTGCTGCTGAAGTATTTATGTATTATTCATGTATGTTTATTCTTGTCCTCCACTTCCTTGTTGTCGTCTTCGTCTACTTTGTCTTGGTATGCTGTGCCGATATTGCCACCTCGTGAATGAGATACTCAGTCTTACGCATGCGCTTTTCAACGCGTTCAGGTCGTAGGCAGGCAGCGCGGTCACAAAATTTGGGCTGCACGCAGTCATCCACGGTCGAGCACTGTGGACACTAGTGGAGTGGAGACGATGACGTAAGTTTCGTCACACAAAGTTTCCGGTTACACGTACGTAGACAGCAGAAGTGCAGCATGAATCCAGCTTCAATCTTGCGAGACACCTTTGCTGCAATGACTTTGCGTCATCTAGTGGACTGAAAACTTCATTCGGCGTTTGGAATTTATAGCATAGACACCGTGTCCCTCCACACTATGCAGTGTGTCTCTTATCACTGTAGGCCCCGTTCCGCCAGTATCCCCTCCCAAAGCAAACACTGGTAGGCACACTTGTGTTCGTTTGCAAGACACATTTATGTTGTAATGAGGGCCTTAGTGAAAGGGTAAACACAGTTATTCCTCTTTGATTCAGAAATGGCACTAGCAGCCTACACGTCACTTCACAGCTGCCGCTCAGCCTAAATTAAAGACACGGTCAATTACCTTTGTTAAACGTCAGTGGGGATGATCCAAGAATTAATCTATAGAGCTCATATTGAAACAGACTTTACAAGGTTTTTGTAATTCAGGATCAAATGAAAATATCATGAACAGGGAAATAATGATTTTAATAAAATTTGTGAATTAAATAATTGATATTTTAATACTGTTTAGATACTTTCAGCTGTTTCTCTCTCTACCTTTGCATCTCTCTCACTGTCTCAGAAAGTTAAGGCAGCCTAAGGGAGATGAAAATGCCTGACACATCTCTCCTGTTTTTATTTTACAGAGGTATTATTAAAAGCAAAGCTGTGTGGTTGGCCCCGGGAATGTGATAACAATACCATAATTTGGTTTAGTAACCTAAGATGCTACTGCCCAATGGGAAAAAAATACCATTTCTACATTAACTGAAGGCTTTTCTGTAATACTTGCTTTGTCACAATGACAATTCCTAAAATAAACAAAAAAAACAAACAAAAAAAAATTGTATTTTGTGGAGGTAAAGCAGGCCTAATGGAAAAGCTATTGAGTTTAATAATTTAACCTGTTTGATCAAAGCAAGTCTTTTAACAGCATTCAACTAGATGAGTCTAGCTCATAAATACCATATTTCTACTTGGTATGTGACTTTTGGCATTGTACCAATTATACTGCATTTACCCATATACTTGCCTTCAATTAAGAAAGATGATTTATCCACAAATGAATCAAAAAATTCATTCATGATTTTCTTAAATATACAGTGGTGTGAAAAAGTGTTAGCCCCCTTCCTGATTTTTTTGTATGTTTGTCACAGTTAAATGTTTCAGATCATCAAACAAATTTAAATATTAGACAAAAATAACACAAGTAAACACAAAATGCAGTTTTTAAATAAAGGTTTTTATGATTAAGGGGAAAAAAATCCAAACCTACATGGCCCTGTGTGAAAAAGTGATTGCCCCCTAAACGTAACTGTTATGTTTGCCCCTCTCAGGGCATAAATGAGGCACCAAATGCCAGCAGTGAGTTTGCTTATTTATTTGTGAAAAGTGACAAAAGAATGTGCCAGGAGGGGCAAAACACAAGCAACTATACATACGACCCCGAAGGGTAAATAACAGAAGAGAGATAAAAAGTCAAATCCAACACTTACATGAAAATAGCGAGGGCGAAACCCAATGCTGAAGAGGACTGGCTTCGGGGTTGCGGAAACCAGTCTAGATAGGGCGAGGTCACAGCAAGGAATAAACCCCGCTGGTGATCTTAAATAGAACACAAAACACAAACTACAAACAGGTGTGGAGCCAAAAGTAATTACTGAATACAAACAGCTGTGACAGGCCGCGAGCAGGTTTGACAGCAGGAAGTCCTGCTGCGGTGCTGTCAAAATAAAAGCACAAATAAGACAGAAAATAAAGACAGAAAATAGGGAAAATAATAAGTGACTCGAGCATGGGACAGACCTGCACTCAGGATCATCACACTAATAACTGGTTGGGCGACCCTTAGCAGCAACAACTGCAATCAGGCATGTGCGATAACTGGCAGTGAGCCTTTTACAGCTCTGTGGAGGAATTTTGGCCCACTCATCTTTGCAGAATTGTTGTAATTCAGCCACATTGGAGGGTTTTCGAGCATGAACCGTCTTTTTAAGATCATGCCATAGCATCTCAATCTGATTCAGGTCAGGACTTTGACTAGGCCACTCCAAAGTCTTCATTTTGTTTTTCTTAAGCCATTCAGAGGTGGACTTGCTGGTGTGTTTTGGATCATTGTCCTGCTGCAGAACCCAAGTGTGCTTCAGCTTTGAGGTCACAAACAGATGGCCAGACATTCTCCATCAGGATTTTTTGGTAGACAACAGAATTCATGGTTCTGTTTACCACAGCATGTCTTCCAGGCCCTGAAGAAGCAAAACAGCACCAGACATCACACTACCACCACTATATTTTACTGTTGGTATGGTGCTCCTTTTCTGAAATGCTGTGTTACTTTATGCCGGAGGTAATGGGACACACACCTTCCAAAAAGTTCAACTTTTGTCTCGTCAGTCCACAAAGTATTTTCCCAAAAGTCTTGGGGATCATCAAGATGTTTTCTGGCAAAACTGAGATGAGCCTTTATGTTCCTTTTGCTCAGCAGTGGTTTTCGTCTTGGAACTCTGCCATTGTGCCACTGCAGGCCATTTTTGCCCAGTGTCTTTCTTATGGTGGAGTCATGAACACTGACCTTAACTGAGGCAAGTGAGGCTCGCAGTTCTTTGGATGCTGTTGTGAGGTCTTTTGTGACCTCTTGGAGGAGTCGTTGCTGTGCTCTTGGGGTAATTTTGGTTGGCTGGCCATTCCTGGCAAAGTTCACCACTGTTGATGTTTTTGCCATTTTCTGTCACTGTCGTTCGCTGGAGTTCCAAAGCTTTAGAAATGGCTTTATAACGGAAGTTACTTATGGTTTATGTTTTTATTGTGATGTTCAAATGTGTGCATGGTTCTGGTTCAAACTGCTCAGGGAAGCACATGAAAACATGGTTTAAGTGTTATGATAAAAAATAGCCTTAAGATTATATTGCTAAATGTAAATGGTCTAAATACACCTGTAAAGAGAGTAAAAGTCTCTTAAGTGAGTCTCTTGAAGAGACTCACTTATCCCAAAAAGAGCATGAAAAATTTAAAAGATTAGGATTTAGAAACTCATTTTACACCTCATGCAAACAGGGGAATAAAAGAGGAGTCTTGATATTAATCTCAAATACAACTAAGTTTGAATTTGGAAAAGAAATCAGGGATAAAGAGGGACGATATATACTGGTGAAAGGCAATTATTTATCTTTTGTTCATATGAAAGACAAAAAATAAAATAGAAAGATGTCTTTACCTTCTTTACATGTTTCAACTGCACTGCAGCCTTCATCAGAAGAGTCAGCTGATTGCTGCCAGGTGACATTTATCAGTTGATTTTCGTAGGCGGGGCCAGCTCAGCAGATCTGTCGGATCCTCCGAGCCGGCCCCTCCTCCCGCCGTCAGATGGTCTCTGGAGAATGTGGTCCCAGGTGTGGGAAAGCATAAAGGCCCCCTCATCTCGGTTCATGGTGTCTTTTCCCCGCTTTCTGATCTCTATGACCTCCTTGATCCAGCGTTTGTGTCTGTTGCTCTCCGATCCAATAATTTTTGTGTTGTCCCAGTCCATGATGCGATTATTTCTTTTGCAGTGATCTGATATTGCTGATTTTAATGTTTCTTGTTCTGCCTTTTCTTTTTGTGATCTTGTGAGTCGTCCTTGTGTTTCCTTCCCACATTCCTTCTGGTGTTCTTTGTTTCTTGTGGTGAATAATCTTCCAGTTTCTCCAATGTAGGTTTTGTTGCATGATCTGCATGATATTTCATATATTACATTGCATTTATTGTCTTGTTCTATTCTGTCCTTGGGGTGTACTAACAACTGTCTTAATTTTTTGTGTGGTTTGACTGCTGTGTTTATTTTGTATTTTTTCATGATCCTTTGAATTGGTTCCATGATCCCTCGTATGTATGGTATAGTTATGGTGTCCTTGCTTTTGATTTCAGCTTTTGTTCTATGTCTTGTATCCTGTTTATTTTCTTTGTTTTTGACTTGCTGTTTCCCTTTGTTTATAGCCCATACTGGATATTGGCAGTGTATAAGTGCATGTTTTATGTGGTTTTCCTCCTCCTGTCTGTCTTCTTGTTCCGTGATGATGGTGGCTCGTTCATATAATGTCCTGACGACTGATAGCTTGTGTGCTATGGGGTGTTCCGATGTCCATAGTAGGTATTGATCTGTGTGGGTTGGTTTCCTGTAGACTGTGATTTTTATGCTGCCGTCCTCGTTGTGGTGGATTTTCATGTCCAGAAAGGCTATGGTGCCATTTCCTCCACTTCGAGTGTGAATTTTATGTTCCCAGTACTGTCCGTACTGTTCAGATGGTCAGTGAGTTCTTGTGTATGTCCTTTCCTTATTTTTTCCAGAATGTCGTCTACGTATCTCTTCCAAAGGGTGGGTTTGCATATTGTGGGTGCTGTGTTGATGGCTTTATTTTCCAGATCCTCCACAAAAAAGCTGCTCATGATGGCTGATAGTGGGTCTCCCATTGCAAATCCTTCTTTTTGTCTGTATATTTTTCCTCTGAATTGAAAACAAGTGGATTTTGCAACAAACTGTAGTAATTTGGATATGTCATGAACTGTGAGGTTGGTGCGTCTTTTTAGGGTACTGTCATTGTTGAGGCGTTCTTGCACTATATGTAGTGTGACGTCAACAGGAGTCTTTGTGAATAAAGAGATGACGTCATGTGAAATGAGGATCTCGTCTGATTCTATTTTTATGTCTTTGAGTTCTTGTGCCAGTTCTTTTGAATTTTTACAGTGAAAGTCTGATAGTCCAAGGAGGGGTTTGATGATTTCAGCTAGGGCTTTTGATAAGTTGTACGTGACTGATCTGATACTGTCTATTATTGGCCGCAGTGGGATATCCTTTTTATGTATTTTCGGGGTTCCATAGATCCGGGGGGTGATGCTGGCTGTGGGGATCAGGTGATCATATGCATCCTTTGTGATTTTATTGCTTTCTAATAGAGGTTTGAGAAGGGCTTTTAGCATTTTTTTCTTTTCTTCTGTCGGGTTTGTTTTTATGATTTCATATGTGCTGCTGTCTGCCAACATGGTTTCCATCTGTTTTTCGTATGTTTCCGTGTCCAAAATTACTGTTGTTCTACCTTTATCTCCTGGGAGGATTGTGATCGTTTTATCTGTCTTGAGTGAGTTTAATGCTTTTTCTTCTTTTCTTGTAACGTTGCTTTGTGGTAATTTGGCCATTTTTAGGATTCCTGCGACTGCGTTCCGGAGTGCTGCCTTTTCTCCTTGGTCCTGCATTTTTTCGCATGCCAGTTCTGTTGCGAGGATGTATTCTTCATGGGGTATTTTAGTTGGTGTGATGGCGAAGTTCAGTCCTCTGCTCAGCACTGTTTTTTCCGTGTCCGTGAGTGTGCGTTGTGGTAGGTTTTTGACCCACTTATCGTTCTTTTCCGTGTGTGTTTGTCTTCGTCCGTTCTTCCTTTCTGTGAGTTTTTTTAGTTTTTTCAATTGGCGGTTTTTCGTTGTAATAAATTCTTGTTCGTGTGCGTGTTTCAATTGTGCTTTTATCTGCTCCTGCGTTTTCTGGTCGGTCGGGTAGCGTTGCTTGAACATGTCTGTTTCCTCCTTGATTTGGTTGTTGATTTTGTCCACTTTATTTGCCGTTATTCTTATACATTCTTTGATAAGGTCTTTTCGTGCTTTGTTGATAATTTTTTCTGCGTTTTTGGTCGGGATTGGATTTCTTATATTGAGGCTTATTGGTGTAACATCCTCATCTCTGCAACGGGGGTTAAATCGCAGGTGGTTTCTGAAGCGTGCCCGTGTTTTCTCCATTTTCTCCAGCCGGCGGAAGTCTTTGATGCAATCTTGTCCATAACTTCCACGTAATACGTCAAATAGGTTCATTTTGTCTTCTTTTAATTATTTATCTTTTGTTCCTATGAAAGACAAAAAATAAAATAGAAAGATGTCTTTACCTTCTTTACATGTTTCAACTGCACTGCAGCCTTCATCAGAAGAGTCAGCTGACTGCTGCAAGGTGACATTTATCAGCTGATTTTCGTAGCCGGGTCCAGCTCAGCAGATCTGTCGGATCCACCGTCAGATGTCGGACCATCTGACGGCCGGAGGCGGGGCCGGCTCGGTGGATCCGACAGATCTGCTGAGCTGGCCCCACCTACGAAAATCAGCTGATAAATGTCACCTGGCAGCAATCAGCTGACTCTTCTGATGAAGGCTGCAGTGCAGTTGAAACATGTAAAGAAGGTAAAGACATCTTTCTATTTTATTTTTTGTCTTTCATATGAACAAAAGATAAATAATTAAAAGAAGACAAAATGAACCTATTTGACGTATTGGTGAAAGACAAGCTGGAAAATGAACCTGTCACTCTGGTAAATGTCTATGCTCCTCCTGAAAGTTATAAACATTTTTTCAAAACTCTCTTTGATTACACTGCAACAGAAACAGAGGGAATTCTAATTTGTGGAGGTGATTTTAACATAATTATGAATCACAGCCTGGACACAACAAGTTTAAAGAGAAACAAAAAACATCTGACAAAATTTTTAAAACTGCAACTAGAAGAGATGGGTATGACTGACATTTGGAGGAGTCTCAATCCATATGAAAAAGATTATACTCATTACTCGGCCACCCATAAGGTCCACTCGAGGATGGATCACTTCTTTGTAAATATAGGTGATAGGTATAGGGTAGATGAATGTAAAATAGCAGGAGCTGATACCTCAGACCACAGTGCTGTATATTTAAAGATTCAGTTAAACGCCCGAAAGAGACAAACGTGTTGGAGACTCAATGTGGGAATACTGAACAACAAAGAACTGGTAGAGGATATAAAAAAGGAAATCAAACAATATATTGAAGAAAACAATAATGAGGAAGTGGATCCAACCAAACTATGGGATGCTTTGAAGGTGGTTATTTGAGGAAAACTAATAGCAAAAATGGCATTATTGAAAAGAGTAAGACTGGAAACCTATAAGAAATACTCAGAGAAGTTAAGGGAATATGAGAAGAAATATCAAGACACAAATGATCAGGAGGTATTTCAACAAATCAAGGATACCAAAAAGAAAATAGATGATATACTACTGAATGAAATTGAGAAAAGAAACTTATTAAGACAGAGTTATTATGAAACAGGCTCGAGATCTACAAAATTATTAGCAAACGTATAAGAAAACAACAGGCGATAAATACACAAAATTAAAGACCCACTTACTAAGGAGATAATTGATGATCCAGAAGAAATAGAAAGAACATTCTATCAGTACTATAAAAAACTATATACGCAGCCACCTGGTGCAGAGGAGGATGAGATCTTTTTTAAATGATTTGGATTTACCAGCAATTGGCACCTCACAAAATGATAGATTAACCCCTTGCACTCTGGTCAATTTCCCTAAAAACGCCAAAAAATAACGTACCCAAAGTAAATCAAAAGCTGTTCTTCAACCCTTTGCAGCATCTTCATGGGGTTGGTCTCATTTAAAAGAAAACACTTTGAATTTTTTGGCAAAACAGTCATAATCTCTCTAAGTGCTCCGGCCACTGAGTAACAGTCATCTAAATATACTGAACTTGAAGAAAATAAATTTCGCCTGGGTGTTTATTTGGATACAAATGCTTGCAAATAACACACAGCTTCAGATACTTGCTGGAAAATGCAACAGAAATGTAGAACCAAGTGTTATCCAGCTGAGGTCAAAATTTTGTAACAATACCACAAAAAATGAATATATTACACAGCTTTTTTCTTAGGTTGTTCCCAGGCGTTTTTGAACTGTGCCAAATGGCACAGTTTGGAAAAATGTCTAACTTTTGAATGATTCAATATAGAAGCTTCATCTTGGGCTCTAATGAAAGGTGAAGGGTTGTGTGTGTGTGTGTGTGGGGGGGGGGTTGTTTATTCATTCATGAATGAAAGAATGAACAAACAAGCCCCCACACACAAAGAAGCATGCCACGTAAAAAATGTGTGGCTTTTTTTTTTTTACAAGAAAAAATAACCTACAGTGCACTAAAAATTATACTAAAATATTTGTAATGTAGAAGATAACAACTCCCACCCCCCCGCTACAGAGGACGGACATCGCCCATCGCTACATGACGGAAAGCGGTGACGGTGCGCCGCGGTCTACTACGTACAGTTGGACTAAAATATCTGCAATATATCTGCAATCCGCTACAGAAGAGTAGCCGGGGGGGGGGGGGCGTTCGCACAGTTGTAATTTACCAATCGGTCAAAAGTCATTTGGATTACAATTTTCAGGGCTAAAGAATAATTTAGCTTATAACACTTACCTGTCCACAACAGCAAAGTCGCTAGCAAACTTCTCTTCCTCACTGTCAGACGAACATGACGCTGGTCCGCTCATGTTACGGACTCATGGTTCTGGTCACGCGACCCAGTCAAACCATAATTCCATTATTGCGGTTTTGCGCTTGCACGATTGCGGTTTTGGCGAACGATTTTTCAAAACAAATAAGAACAGTAGTAACAAAAAAGACTGGCGAACGCCTGTGTGTCACCCAGCCTTACACAAAACAGCTTTCGAACTTCTGTGCTTCAATTGGCTGGCTGTATTCACAGCCGTTGGTAGGCGGGTCCTTCTTGCTAGGTTTTCAGTCATTGGTTCTTCAAGGTTTCAGAAACCCAATTCAAGGCTCTTATTAGTCGAATGAGAGGTCAATCACATCTAAACCAATCAAAGCACTCCTTTGGCTTTCTGTTCGCGGCTGTGTCTGTAGTGGAAGAACGGAAATGCAGCTTTTTTTTTTTTCAGTGCGCTCTAGGACGCAGCGCCCTCGTGCGCTCTAGGACGCAGAGACGTGGCCACCCGCGGTACACCGGAGTGCAAGAGGTTAACAGCCAAAATTACAGAAAAAGAGGTAGAAGAAGCAATAAAATTCATTAAAAAATAATAAATCTCCAGGGAGTGACGGATATCCAGCAGAATGGTACAAACTGTTTAAAGAAGAACTAATTCCACTGCTCCAGACATCCTTTAATCTGACACTCTCAAAAAATAAAATCTCACCAACATGGTCAGAAGCAATAATAACAGTCATTCCCAAAATGGATAAAGATAAGAATCAGTGCCCCAACTATAGACCAATCTCAATGTTAAACATAGATTATAAGCTATATACAAAAATAATAGCCAAAAGATTAAAAACATTTCTGGCAAACCTAATAGATGAAGATCAAACAGGGTTTATAAAGGGACGTAAAACCCAGGACAATATTAGGAGAAGCTTACATATCATAGAACAGACACGAAAGAAAAAAAACAAAGTACAGTTTTGATGGGTATAGATGCCGAAAAGGCATTAGATTGTGTGAATTGGAGATATTTATATTTGGTACTAGAGCGTTAGGATTTAATGAAAAATCAATACAGGTGGTTAAAACACTTTACAAAGAGCCTACAGCCAGAATAAAACTAAATGGAAGCCTGACTAGTAAACTACATCTGCAAAGACAAGGATGCTGCCTATCACCGGCTCTCTCTGCTATTTACATTGAACCATTGGCCCAAGCTGTTCGACAAAATGAGAAACTTAAAGGTGTCACAATCAAAGGAATAGAACATAAAATTGGTCTTTTTGCTGACGATGTAATGGTCTTCCTCGAACAACCAAACACAACACTTCCTATAGTGATGAAGCTCCTTGAAACATATGGCCATTTATCAGGATATAAAATAAATATTTCTAAAACTCAGATATTTACAATTAATTATACACCCTCAATGACAATTCAGAAATCTTATAAACTTAACTGGAGTATGAGGCGAATTAAATACTTGGGAGTAACGTTAACAAAAAGACCTCTCTGAACTATTCAGTATAAATTATGAAAAAGTATATCAAGATATACAGAAAGATATAGAAAGATGGGCAACCCTACCATCATCACGGAGCTGAGGAAGATCAAAGCGAGGAAGGCGCCGGGACCGGACGGCATCAGCGCAAAGCTCCTCAAGTCCTGTGCAGACCAGCTGTGTGGGATTGTGACGTATATCTTCAACATGAGCCTGAAACTGGGGAGGGTACCACAGCTGTGGAAAACATCTTGTGTGGTACCTGTACTAAAAACTTCCCACCCCAAAGACCTGAACAGCTACAGACCGGTGGCCTTGACGTCCCACTTGATGAAGACCCTGGAGAGACTGCTCCTTGCTCACCTCCGCCCCCTGGTGGAACCAGCGATGGATCCACTCCAGTTCGCCTACCAGCATGGCATTGGGGTGGAGGATGCGGTGATCTTCCTCCTTCACCGTTCTCTGTCCCACCTGGAGAAGCCCGGGAATATGGTGAGGATCATGTTCTTTGACTTCTCCAGTGCTTTCAACACCATCCAACCGATGATCCTGAAGGACAAGCTGCTGCGCGCAGGGGTGGACCAGCACCTGTCATCATGGATCCTGGACTACCTCACGAACCGGCCTCAGTTTGTGAGAACCCGGGACTGTGTGTCCGACACGATCATCAGTAGCACGGGGGCCCCCCAGGGAACGGTGCTGGCTCCCTTCCTGTTCACTCTTTATACTGCGGACTTCTCACACAACACAACACACTGCCATCTACAGAAGTTCTCTGATGACTCTGCGATCGTTGGCCTCATCTCCAATGGAGATGAAGCTGAGTACAGAGGGCTTATCCAGGACTTCGTGGACTGGTGCCATCGGAACTGCCTCCAGATCAACGCAAGGAAAACTAAGGAGCTGGTGGTGGACTGCCGCAGGCATGGGCAGCCCCTCACAGCACCAGTAAATATACAGGGAACAGACATCGAGATGGTGACATCCTATAAGTACCTGGGTGTTCATCTGAACAATAAACTAGACTGGTCACACAATACTGACGCACTCTACAAGAAGGGACAGCGCAGGCTGTTCCTGCTGAGGAGACTCAGGTCTTTTGGTGTACAAGGGGCGCTGCTGAAGTCATTCTATGACACGGTGGTGGCATCAGCCATCACTTTTGGAGTGGTCTGCTGGGGCAGTGGCATTACTGCAGCCGATAGGAAGAGACTGAACAAACTGATTAAGAAAGCTAGCTCTGTCCTGGGGCAGCGCCTTGATCCGATGGAGGAGATAGGAGAGAGAAGGACGGTGGCTAAACTGTCATCTCTGCTGGAGTCCGAGTTCCACCCTATGCAGGACATACTGGATGCACTGAGGAGCTCATTTAGCAGCAGACTACATCATCCCAGGTGCACAACCGAGAGGTTTCGTAGGTCCTTCCTACCAACGGCTGTCAGACTGTACAACCTAAGCAGGGCTGCTCGCAGAGATAGCAATAAGACGTAACAAACTAATAGTTTCTTGAATGCAAAAGATGCAATAGACTTACACAATGGTCCCCTCCGGCATACAACTAGGAACATACCGGTCGCTATGGAGGGTGAGAATATGTATGGGCACATAATCATACCATGTAGGATAACTAAGTAGACGGTTATGCTGTTTCATTCCATCTAGCAACAATGCTCTGCACTGTGTGTGTTTATATATTTACATATTTATTCCATCTAGCTACAATGCTCAGCACTGGGTGTGTTTATATTTATATATCTATATATTTATTCCATCTAGCTACAATGCTCCGCACTGTGTTTTTATATATCTACATATTATTCCATCTAGCTACATTGCTCCGCACTGTGTGTGTTTATATACTTGCATATTTATTCCACCTAGCTGCAATGCTCCGTACTGTGGGTGTTTATATATTTACATATTTATTCCATCTAGCTACAATGCTCTGCACTGTGTGTTCATATATTCATATATTTATTCCATCCAGCTACAATGCTCTGCACTGTGTGTCTGTGTGTGTGTGTGTATATATATATTTTATAGTAATATGTACATATGTATATTAGCTGCTCTTGCTTGCTTGTTTTTTTTCTTGCCTTCTGATTGTTGCTCTGAGTGTTGCTATCCCTGTGCTGTTGCAATCCTGGAATTTCCCCGTTGTGGGACTAATAAAGGCTTATCTTATCTTATCTTATCTTATCATCATCATCATCATAGCAGTCTGTCATGGGCACTGGACCTTAATTCAAAAATCGAAATAGTTAAAATGAATATACTGACTTCCGGTGGCACCATGATGCCGATAGCTATGTGAATTTGAAGCTCTATTTTGAACTACCTTTTAACCCCCCTTAATCCAGGAGATTTATTTAAAAAAAAAAAAAGGTTCTACTTGTACATAATGCCGGGGGGAGAAGAAAAGGGTCTTGGCAAGACCCCAAGAAGCAAAAGGAAGGAGGCTGATACAGAAGAAGAAGGCTGTGGTAACGAGGCTATGCTAGCTGAGACGGTTACGCTAGCTTCCATCCACGTGACTATTAATGAAGCCATGGCCAAAGCAATGACTGCATTTGAAAGCAAAATTACTAAACAGCTGACAGATTTTCAGAACACCTTTCAAGAAGATAATAAAAAAACCAGCTCACTGAAATGTGAATGTCTAACAAAAAATGGAAGAAAGTGCGAGGCAAGTGGAAGCCATGATACAGAGGCTGGGAGAAGCAGAGCAACGCATTGGAGAGGTGGAAACTTGTGGAGAGGAGGTGAAAGACGCCTTAATTGAGATGCACAAAACTCAGCTTAAAATGAAAGCAAAGTTCACCGAGCTAGAGGGACGCTCCCGCCATAACAATATCCGGATTTATGGTATTAAAGGAGTCGAAGGGACCTCAATGACTTGCTTCGTGGAGAACTTAATACAAGATGAACTGGAGGAGACCACTGGATTAACCGATATGAGTATTGAACGTGCACATAGAGCGCTTGGCCCTAAACCTTCTGAGCCTGCTCCCCCGAGATCGACAGTTGTGAAATTCAGCAAGTACACAGTTAAAGAAAAAATTATTAATGCTGTCTGGAAGAAAACTATCACTGTGGAGGGGAAACGGATTTTCTTTGATCATGACTATGCCACAGGAGTGATTGGAAAAAAGGAGAGAATACCTGACAATCAAGAAAATGCTGAAAGAAAAGGGGATCAGATTCCATACGCCAATGACAAAGATGCGCTTTTTCCTCAACTCAGGGACTGTCACATATGATAACGCGGACCAGGCGACGGAGGATTTGAGGGCAAAGGGCTTCCCCTTACCAACAAAGCCTAAAGGCGGTCCCAGCGAAGTATTGCGGCTGAGCTCATGCTGGGAAAAGGTGAAGGACAATCGGCACAGAATCAGCGGGGAATATCAACAAAGGATTTGGGAAAAACTCCATGGGTTCCACAGACCTACAGGGATGGACACTGAAGAGTACTAACCCATTTCACCACACTATTAAAATATCCCCAGGTCCCTGATTCGGTCGATATAACAGCTGAAATCAGGTTAGTAACGACAGATTGAATTTCCTGAAGACATTTGAGCACCTCTCTATGTATACATGTGCATTATACATGTGCATGTATGTAAATGTGTGTGTGTGTGTGTGTACGTATGTGTATGTATATGCGCATATGTGTGTACGTATGTATATGTGTGTATATATGGATGTATGTACATGTGTGTATATGTAATTGCATGGATGAGTAGGGGTGTGTGTGTGTGTGTGTGTACATATATATGCATATTTCTCTCCTTCCATTCCAAACGTGAACATGGCTTTCTATTTTTGCTAGCTTATAATAGCCTCCTTGCTTTTACTTAGCTTTATACAACCCAAGAACAAGGTAGCCAATTATTTGAGTTGAAATGTTATCCACCCACACACTGATCCTGGGGGGGGGGGGGGGCGCCATCTACTGGCCGGAATTTCCCCCTACGCAAGAGGCTTACCACTCAGTGTTTAAAAGTTGTTTTCAGTGTTTTAGTTTATTCAAGTTTATTGTTCATAGTTTTTGTTACTTGTTTATGGGGATTACAAATATTCATCTTATTGTAAACAGTTTTATAAGTGAATAATAAGGAATTTAA
Source organism: Pholidichthys leucotaenia (assembly GCA_020510985.1). NCBI lineage: Eukaryota > Metazoa > Chordata > Actinopteri > Cichliformes > Pholidichthyidae > Pholidichthys > Pholidichthys leucotaenia. Next base: position 33,904,707 of record CM035845.1, on the reverse strand, counting down.
GGTTATCACCCTTAATGTTAATGGCCTGACTAGCCCAATAAAGAGGAGTACGATGATAACTAAAGCAAAAAAGGAAAAGGCCCAAATTATATTCTGGCAAGAAACTCATTTAACAAACCAAGAGCATGAAAAGTTAAAGAAAATGGGGTTTAGACATACTTATTATTCATCTTTTAAAACAGGACGTAAAACAGGCGTGGCTATTTTGATACCAAACTCTGTGCACTTTGAGCCTCTATCTGAAACTAAAGATAAGGACGGCAGGTACATTTTGGTGAAAGGCAAACTGGACAACAAAGAGGTGATCCTGCTGAATGTGTATGCTCTTCCGGGTAGCCATAAGGCATTCTATAAAAAAAAATATTTGAATTAATTGTGTCCCAAACTGATGGAATTATGATATGTGCAGGCGATTTTAACATAATCTTGAACCCAAAGCTTGATACAACTAACCAAAAAAGGAAAACTACTAACATTGAAAAATGGTTCAAAAGAAGAATTAAAGATTTAGGCCTGATAGACGTTTGGAGAGATTTTCATAACCAGGACAGACAATATACATTTTACTCAAATAGACATAATACCTATTCAAGGATAGATTACTTATTTGTATATAACTCTGAAAGACATCGGCTGAAGGAATGTGAAATACACCAGAGAGGTCTTTCGGACCACTCCACTATCCACTTAAAACTACATCTAGATAGCAGGCATAAGATGACTATGTGGAGACTGAATATTAATATACTAAATATTCCTGGATTTAGAGAAAAAAATAAAGAATGAGCTAATAGCATACTTAAAGGACAATGATAATGGTGTGGTTTATATTAATCATGTATCCCATAACCTACATATGTATAAGCATGTGAGAATGTTTGGTGATTACATATGTACAACGACTTCACACCTCAGAACAGGACAAGAGGTCTCAACCGCCAGCGAAGATCAAAGAGCATCCGAGGCGCTGCGGTGGAGACCAGATCGATCGCCCTGACCACCCAGGGTCAGGTGGAGGAGTACGAAGACAAAGGAGGGGGGATTAAGCTAATGCGGGATGTCAGCTTTGATATGCATGTCTTTTGTTATGTGTAGGTATAAGTATGTAGAGCTGAATGTGTTCGCTCTCTTATTCTACTTCTGCTTCTGCACTGAGATGAGACTTGTTAGAGGAGCGAAGCTGATAATAAACTTTGGTTTATAAGTCACATCGCCTCGTTATTCCAAGCTCTTCTACACTGGTGACCCCGACGCGAGGATGGACCAGAGGCGTTCTCCCGCGATTGACTCATCAGAGGCGACCCAGGCAGACGTCGGCGCCCATGCAGACAGGGGAACAGATGGACGACGTTCCCCCACGGCAGAAGCGACAGAGAGGGCTCAACCGAGCACCAGCTCCGCCACGAGAGCCGAAGGAAGGCACTCTCACCCTGCGGACACATCAGGGACGGCCCACACAAGCGCCGTCACCATCAAGCTGCCGGACTTCTGGCAGGAAGACCCGAGCTCGTGGTTTCAGCAAGCTGAGGCTCAGTTTGCACTGGTGGGCATAACGGCTGACGACACAAAATTTTATCACATCGTCGCCAAACTCGACGCTGCCACTTCGAGGTGTGCGCGGAGCATAATCCAGCGGCCGCCGGCCCAGGACAAATATAGAGAACTGAAGGCGACCATCGTGGAGAATTTCGTCCCCTCTGCCGAGGAGAGAGCAGAGAGGATCCTGGCGATCTACGGCCACAGAGGATGCAGACCCAAGGCCCTCATGGAGGACATGCTGCAGCTCAAGGAAGAGGACAATGACAACTTCCTCTTCCAATATATCTTCCTCAGTACTCTGCCGCCACACATGAGAGGGACGCTTGTCAACATGCGATGCAGCACCCAGCAAGACTTCCGCGCGCTGGCTCGCGAAGCGCAGCGACTCGTCAACGCCTGCAGTGAGCAGACGGCCACAGCAGCATCCGCAGATCTCAGCGCTGATGTCCAGAGCAACGGGGAGCCACAAACCACTGAGCAGAGCCCGCCCACCATGGCGGCGACATGGCCAAGATGCAACAGACGGAGCGACGTCTGTTATTACCACCACCGTTTCGCCGAGAAGGCTTACAAATGCGTTCCCCCCTGCAAGTTCAAGAGTTCGGGAAACACCAAAGCCGAGAACCGTTAACGGCTGCGGTTCTCGGTGAAAAAAACAAGCTTCTCTATGTAACTGACGGACACACCGGCAAACAGTTCCTAATTGACACTGGAGCTCAACTGAGTTTTATCATGCCCTCCCACGCAGACCGGGCCATGGGCCCCCGGGGCAATGGAGTGATGGCAGCCAACGGCTCCATCATCGACACTTATGGTGAAAGGAACCTGCCCCTCTGCATTCATGGCTGCAACTACAGATGGACATTTATTGTAGCGGCGGTGAGTTTTAACTTGTTGGGCGCGGATTTTTTGTGTGCACATGGGCTATTAGTCGATCTAGCAAATAGACGCTTGGTTAATGCATTGTCATTTGCTTCTATTCCCTGCTCAGTTCGAGTTTCTCCACCACCCGTGCAGGCCAACGTCACTACAGCAGGAGGTAAGTTTGATCAACTCCTCACCCAATTTCCAGCACTCACAATTCCCAAATTCTCAGCTACAGTGGCTAAGCACGGGGTTGAACACTTTATTCCCACAACGGGCCCACCCGTATTCGCCAAAGCTCGGCGCTTAGACGCAACCAAGCTCGCCATAGCTCGGGACGAGTTTACCACCCTTGAAAAACTAGGCATTATCAGACGCTCAAAAAGCCCCTGGGCATCGCCACTACACATGGTCCCGAAATCCGACGGTTCTTGGAGACCGTGCGGCGATTACCGCAGATTAAACAATGCGACAGCGCATGACCGCTACCCAATTCCTCACATCCAAGATTTTTCACTACATCTGGCGGGTGCGTGCATTTTTTCTAAAATAGACCTGGTCCGTGGCTATCACCAAGTCCCCGTTCGAGCGGAAGACATTCCTAAAACAGCTGTAATAACCCCCTTTGGTCTTTTCGAATTTTTGCGGATGCCTTTTGGCCTCAAAGGCGCTGCTCAAACCTTTCAGCGGATGATGGACGCGGTATTACGCAATCTCCCTTTCGTGTTCGTCTACCTCGACGATATGCTGGTAGCCAGCTCGTCGGAGGAAGAACACGAACATCTCACTATGGTTTTTCAGAGACTAGAAGAGCACGGGTTAATAATCAATCCAGCCAAATGCAAATTCGGCGTGTCACAAATTGATTTTTTGGGACACAGAGTTTCACCGAAGGGGGCAGTCCCACTGCCAGACAAAGTTCGCGCAGTAAAAATTTTTCCAAGGCCACAAACGGTCAAATCGCTGCAAGAATTTTTAGGAATGGTTAATTTTTACAACCGTTTCCTCCCCCGTGCAGCTCAACTCATGCAGCCCCTATATGACGCGCTCAGAAAACAAAAGCCTTCCAACGCGGTCGAATGGACCCCGGAGCGCGAACGCGCCTTCGCGGAAGTAAAAAGTGCCCTAGCTAACGCCACATTGTTGGTTCACCCTGATCCCTCGGCCCGCATTGCGCTAACCACAGACGCTTCAGACCTGGCCATAGGGGCGGTTGTAGAACAACACGTTGGCGGAACCTGGCAACCTTTGGCATTTTTCAGCAAATCGTTAAACCAAACTGAGCGTAAATACAGCACTTTTGACAGGGAGCTGCTAGCGCTTCATTTATCCATCCGCCACTTCCAGTTCTGGTTAGAGGGGCGGTGTTTCACGGCTTTTGTAGACCACAAACCGCTCACCTTTGCGATGGCTAAAATTTCAGAACCATGGTCAGGCAGGCAACAAAGACAGCTAGCTGCAATTTCAGAGTTTACCACAGACATTCGACATGTGGCAGGCAAACTTAACGTGGCAGCAGACTGCCTCTCTCGCGCTGTGACATCGCCAGAGCGCGAGGAGACAGATTATACTACCTCAGCCGCAGAACTCTTTGCCAACGCGGACACATACGCGGCCCCAATCCATGTAGGGATAGATTACGCAGCCATGGCGGAGGAGCAAAGTAGTGACGCAGACGTGCGCGCACTCCTGTCTGGACCAACAGGGTTAAGGCTGGAGGAAAGGGGTTTACGCGACGGTGTACCCCCCCTAATATGCGACATCTCAACCGGCCGACCTCACCCGGTAGTCCCAGCTGCATGGCGCTGCCGTATTTTCGATTCAATTCACTCCCTTGCGCACCTGGGTGTGCGCGCCTCAGTTAAAATGGTCACCGAAAAGTTTGTGTGGCCCGGCCTGCGCAAAAACGTAAAAGAATGGGCAAAAACTTGCATGTCTTGTCAGCGCGCCAAAATACACAAACACACAAAAGCCCATCTAGAGCCTTTTCGAATCCCAGCTAGAAGGTTCGACCACGTTCATGTCGACCTCGTGGGACCACTACCTTCCTCTCAAGGTTTCACACACCTGTTAACAATGATAGACCGTACTACGCGCTGGCCTGAAGCGGTCCCTCTGGCGTCAACCACAGCGGAGGAAGTCGCTCGCGTTTTTTTGACAAACTGGGTGGCACGTTTCGGCGTCCCATCGGACATCACGTCCGATAGAGGGCCTCAATTTGTCTCGGAGCTTTGGTCAGCCATGGCCAGCAGCTTAGGGGCAACAATTCACCGCACCACCGCTTATCACCCTCAGGCTAATGGGTTATGCGAGCGCTTTCACAGATCTTTAAAGGCCGCCCTCAGAGCCTCACGAACGGATACAAATTGGGTGAATAAACTTCCCTGGGTTTTATTGGGGTTGCGTGCTGCACCTAAAGAGGATCTAGACGCCTCCCCAGCAGAATTAGTTTTTGCACAACCTCTCAGACTCCCAGGTGAATTTTTACCAGAGAACCCAGAGCCGGGGCATCTTCCAGCCCTGAGGCTTTTAGGCAGCAACGGACCTGACACTCTCCCCGGACCGGCACATCACTCTTTTCCACGGGTTTTTGTCCCCCAAGCTTTAAAAAAACGCCAAATTAGTTTTTGTTAGGCATGAAGCTTTAAAACCAACCCTCCGTCCACCATACGATGGACCATTCAGAGTGCTGGAACCTGGTGATAAGCATTTTGTGCTTGATTTAGGGGACAGAAAAGAAACAGTCAGCATTGACAGACTTAAACCTGCCTTCTTGTTGAGAGACGAACCTGCACGGTTGGCGAGAGCACCTCGGCGGGGTAGACCCCCCAAGAGAAAAGACTCAGCCCCCCTGCAGGGAACAAATAATCATTCTCCTCCCCAAGCTGCAGATTCCTTACAGGAAGGTCCCACCAGGACGCCCAAGCGGACCCACAGCAGATTCGGGAGAAGATTAAAACCCAGACGGCACAGGGACTGATGCAAACTACTCAAAAGTTGTTCACTAATTGTGCTGTGACAGTTTAAGACTGACTTGTGATATTACTACGCTGTTATGATTACCACTGAATTCTCTACAGGAGCATAGCTGCTGGAAAGTTTCTTCCTTGTCAAGAGGTTTAGCAGTTAGTATGTCATAGTAATTATCTTAAACTGTGAATTTTTTTATTATTGTCCTTTTCTTAGTCGTTTGGGGGGGCTGTGGTTTATATTAATCATATATCCCATAACCTACATATGTATAAGCATGTGAGAATGTTTGGTGATTACATATGTACAACGACTTCACACCTCAGAACAGGACAAGAGGTCTCAACCGCCAGCGAAGATCAAAGAGCATCCGAGGCGCTGCGGTGGAGACCAGATCGATCGCCCTGACCACCCAGGGTCAGGTGGAGGAGTACGAAGACAAAGGAGGGGGGATTAAGCTAATGCGGGATGTCAGCTTTGATATGCATGTCTTTTGTTATGTGTAGGTATAAGTATGTAGAGCTGAATGTGTTCGCTCTCTTATTCTACTTCTGCTTCTGCACTGAGATGAGACTTGTTAGAGGAGCGAAGCTGATAATAAACTTTGGTTTATAAGTCACATTGCCTCGTTATTCCAAGCTCTTCTACAATGGGAATACAAACTCAGTGATCGTGTGGGATGCAGCCAAGGCTGTCATGAGAGGAAAAATTCAAAAAATCAGAAACTTCGTTCTTAAAAAAGTAAAAACCCCAAAACGCCAAGAATTACAAAAACAACTTTCAGCCCTTGAACGACAACATATAATAAGTAAAAATCCACATATACTTCAGCAAATGCGACCACTTAAACAAGAAACCGATAAGATTTATTGTGATGAGGTGGAGAAAAATCTCAGGTCTACAAAACAGACATACTACAAGGGAGGTCCTAAAGCCTCCAAAGTATTAGCTTGGAGACTGAAACAACAACAATTAAAAAATACGGTATATAAAATTAAAGATCCTGTCTCTAAAGAGATTACATCTGAATTAAATGGAATACAACAAGCATTTGAAAAATTTTATCAAGCTTTGTATACACAATCTGCACCGGTTGATGCTTGTACAGCTGAAGAGTTCTTAAGCCAGTTGAACCTATCCTGTCTTGGGAAACAACATAATGACAAATTAATAAAAGAGATTTCAGTTGATAAAATTAATAGAGCTATTTCCTCTTTGAAATCCTCTAAATCCCCAGGGACAGATGGATTTCCAGGAGAATGCTATAAAGCATTTAAGGATTTGTTGTCACCAATACTGCAAAAAAGCTTTAACTATACACTGCAGAATGGGGTTCTCCCCCATCTTGGAGGGAGGCATTCATCTCAGTAATTACAAAAGAGGGCAAAGACATTAGAGAATGTGGGGCATACAGACAAATTAATGTATTAAACCAGGATTATAAAATATTTGCCACTATTTTAGCAAAAAGAACGGAAGAAATTTTGCCTATTTTGATTGATGAGGACCAGTCGGGGTTTATTCAAGGTAGACAGACTCAAGACAACATAAGGAGGACCCTCCACATCATTGAGCGTATAAATAAGGAAAAAATGCAGGCCATTTTATTGAGTTTGGATGCAGAAAAAGCATTTGACTCGGTGGGTTGGGGGTTTCTTTATAAAGTCATGGAGAAATTTGGTTTCCACCAAAAGTTTTCCCAGAGCATTAGAACATTATATACATCCCTGACAGCTAGAGTTAAGGTGAATGGGAGTTTGTCCGGGACCATAGATTTGCAACGTGGTTGTTGCCAGGGCTGCCCACTCAGCCCAGGGCTATTTAATTTATTTATTGAACCACTTGTAGTAGTAGTAGTAGATTAGTTTATTTGACAGGGACAGTGCAATAAACATAGACAATTAATCAAAAACAATCAATCTGATGTGTTGCACATAGAGTGTATAGCTATTAGCTAATTTGCAACTCTTGTCCCTGGATGGGCTTTAGAAAAAAGAATCAAGATAAAAATATACACAATAACCACATACATCAATGCAGAAAAATTATAAATACACAATTATAAATATTATAAATACACAAATATAACAGCCTGACTCACCTTTAACATAAATATTATAAATACACAAATATAACAGCCTGACTCACATTTAACACATATAACATAACTCACATTTGCCTATTTCAGGCCTTCCTCCCTCCGTCACTCACTATAAACAAACACATTTATTCCTTCCCTTCATTCACTCTCACTTTGCAGACAAATAATTCATACATGAGTACATTCTTGTTTATTTTTCAGCCAGTTTTTAACATTTTTAGTGAATGTTTTAAAGTCCGTTATTATTTTAATTTCATTTGGCATTGTGTTCCAGATGTGACTGCCCTTTATAGAGAAAGCTGTTTGTCCAAATGTGGTTCTGCGGTGGAATATTTTACAGTTATTGTTAACAGAACTCCTGGTGGCTCTGCTGCTGTCCTGTCTTTGGACGAAACCAGCAAGTGGCTCGGGTGCTGATTTATGGAAACATTTGAACGTTAATTTCAGAAGACAGAGGTCAATGAAGCTCTCAAAACTCAATAGGTTGTATTTTTTTAAAACATTACAGTGATGCCACCTAATGGGCTTTTTGTCCAAGATTTTTAGGGTTTGATTATATAATGAACCTATATGTCTTATTGTGGAAGGGGCTGCTTGAGCCCAGACTGTCAAACAGTATGATATATGAGAAAAAACCATAGAATGCATATACAGTGCAGCTGCTTCGTAAGGTATGTAATATCTAATTAATTTAAAGCAGTTCAGATTTTTTTTTACTGTTTTTGAAATTTTCTTTATATGAAGATTAAATTTGAGTTGAGGATCTAGTACAATGCCAAGGTATTTGAATTCTGTAGCTAAACTGATGTCATGATCATGTATATTAACTTTAAAATGTTGCAGGTTGTGGGGAGACTTGAATAACGAAACCGAATTGTCTTTCATTTCAGTTTATTCAAGAAATCATTCCACTGTCTGCTCTTATTCTTGAGCAGCGAACAAAGAGAGTGAACACACCAAAGTTCTCTCATTTAAACCTTCTCACATCAAACCATTTCCCTCGCGGGGGAAATCACACATCTATATCAAAGTCTCTTTATTCACATTCATTAGCCTTTTATTTACATAACTCCCCCTTCTCTCTTCCCGAGCCTCAGTGGTCAGGAAGTCTTCTGTCCCCTGTCCTCCGCAGGGGGTCCAGGCTCTGTGGCTCCGCACCGCAGGGGGCTGGCTCTCCTTCATCGTGGTTAAATCACATATGCAGTGTCCAACATATACATGTCTCACAACACAGCCATATAACCCCCCCCCAAACGATGAAGAACAGACTAATTCCCAAAATTTAATAGCACCTTACTCACTACTGAATAATCAACACCAACATTCAGTCTGTGCGCCGCTTGGGCTTCAGCCGTCTGCCGAATCTGCTGTGCGTTGGCCCCGCCTTGCCTGCGGTGCTGTTCTGCTCCGGGTCTGTTGACTGAGGAAGAGAGTGGTTAATTGCCCTCTGCGGGGGCCTGCCTCGTCGAGGCGCCACCGCGACCGGTACAGACACGTCCTTCATGACAAAAGCAGGTTTTAGTCTGTCAATACTGACTGTCTCTTTTCTGTCCCCAAAATCTAGCACAAATTGCTTATCACCTGCCTCCAGCACTCGAAATGGCCCTTCGTAAGGTGGTTTGAGCGTTGCTTTAAGGGCTTCGCGCCTGACAAAAACGAAATCGGCATTTTTCAAAGCCTTGGGGACGAAAACTCGTGGAAAAGCGTGATGAACCGGACCCGGGAGCGTGTCTGACCCCGTGCCAACTAACGGTCCCAGAGCAGAGAGAGGTGGGGGCTCTGGGTGCTCTGGTAAAAACTCGCCCGGCAGCCTCAGAGTTTGTGCGAATACCAGCTCCGCTGGGGAGGCGTCTAAGTCCTCTTTAGGCGCAGAACGCAACCCTAATAAAACCCAAGGGAGTTTATTTACCCAATCTGCATCCGTGAGCGACGCTCTGAGTGCTGCCTTCAAAGACCTATGAAAACGCTCGCATAAACCATTAGCCTGAGGGTGGTAAGCCGTAGTGCGGTGAATTTTGGCTCCTAAGCCGTTGGCCATCGCTGACCACAGCTCAGAGATGAATTGCGGTCCTCTATCGGACGTAATGTCCGACGGAACCCCGAAGCGCGCCACCCAAGCCGTTAAAAAAACGCGAGCCACCTCCGCGGCCGTGGTCGTCGCAAGTGGGACCACTTCCGGCCAACGTGTGGTGCGGTCCACCATTGTCAAAAGATACGTGAACCCCTGTGATGCCGGTAGGGGGCCCACAAGGTCGACGTGCACATGGTCGAACCTTCTGGCCGGAATGCGGAACGGTTCTAACGGGGCTCTTGTGTGCCTGTGAATTTTGGCCCGTTGACAGGAAATGCAGGTTTTTGCCCATTCCTTCACGTGCTTGCGCAGGCACGGCCAAACAAACTTTTCCGCCACTAGTTTCACCGACGCGCGCACCCCCGGGTGCGCCAGTGAGTGGACCGAGTCAAAAACACGGCGGCGCCACGTGGCCGGAACCACCGGACGCGGGCGCCCCGTCGACATGTCGCAGATCAGGGGGGGCATACCGGTTTGTAAACACTTGCTCTCCAGCCTCAACCCTGTTGGTCCAGACTGGAGCGCGCGCACGTCTGCGTCCGCCCCCTGGTCCGCTGCCATGGCTGCGTAATCTATACCCACGTGCACCGGGGCTGCGCGCGCCACCGTGCCGCTCTCCTGCGGCGCGGTCACGGTGGCCCGTTCTGCCTCTGCGCGTGTCGGGGTCGTGAACGCGCGTGAGAGACAATCCGCTACTACATTGAATTTGCCCGCGACGTGCCTAATGTCAGTGGTAAATTCCGAGATTGCGGCCAGCTGCCTCTGCTGCCTGCCGGACCACGGATCTGAAATTTTGGCCATGGCGTATGTGAGCGGCTTGTGGTCCACATAAGCGGTGAAGCACCGTCCTTCCAGCCAGAACTGGAAATGACGAATAGCCAAATGCAGCGCCAACAGTTCTCTGTCAAACGCGCTGTATTTTCGCTCAGCCGCGCTTAAAGATTTGCTAAAGAAAGCCAAAGGCTGCCAAACTCCGGCTACCTGTTGCTCAATAACGGCCCCTATGGCTAAATCTGAAGCGTCTGTCGTCAGCGCGATACGTGCTGCAGGGTCTGGGTGGGCCAGGAGCGCAGCGTCAGCCAAGGCTTTTTTAACCTCTGTGAACGCGCGCTCCCGCTCCGGGGACCATTCGACCGCCTGGGTCGGCTTTTGTTTTTTGAGCGCGGCATATAACGGTTGCATGATTTGAGCTGCGTGGGGCAGGAACCGGTTATAAAAATTCACCATCCCCAAGAATTCCTGTAGTGATTTGACCGTTTGTGGACGGGGAAAATCCGCTACCGCGCGTACTTTCTCTGGTAACGGAACCGCTCCCTCCGGGGAGACGCGGTGACCCAAAAAATCAATCCGCTCAACGCCGAACTGGCACTTGGCTGGGTTAACTATTAAGCCGTGCTCTCCCAGCCTCCTAAAAACTGCTGTGAGGTGCATTTCGTGTTCGTCCTCTGAAGTACTCGCGACCAAAATGTCGTCGAGGTACACAAACACGAAAGGGAGATCGCGTAACACGGCATCCATCATCCGCTGAAATGTTTGCGCCGCCCCTTTGAGACCAAACGGCATGCGTAAAAATTCGAAAAGTCCGAACGGGGTTATTACCGCTGTTTTAGGAATGTCCTCCGGTTGGACCGGGACTTGGTGATAGCCGCGAACTAGATCAATCTTTGAAAAAATGCGCGCCCCCGCCAGGTGCACCGAAAAATCCTGAATGTGCGGGATGGGATAACGATCGTGTGCCGTAGCGTTGTTTAGCCTGCGGTAATCTCCGCACGGTCTCCAGGAGCCATCGGCTTTCGGTACCATGTGCAGCGGCGAAGCCCACGGGCTCTTCGACCTACGAACGATGCCCAGCCTCTCCAGGCTGGCGAACTCCTCGCGCGCAATGGCGAGCTTAACTGCATCCAAGCGCCGAGCTTTTGCAAACACGGGAGGACCAGAAGTGGGGATGAAGTGTTTCACCCCGTGCTTCGCGACCGTCGCTGAAAAAGTGGGCACAGTGAGCGCTGGAAATTGGGTGAGGAGTGTGTGAAACTTACCACCTGCTGTAGCGACGTGGGTCTGTACTGGTGGCGGGGACACTCGAGCTGAACAGGGGAGAGAGTAAAAAGAGAGTGCATTTACCAGCCGTCTATTAGCAAGATCAACTAACAGATTGTGTGAACACAAAAAATCCGCGCCCAACATGTTGAAACTCACCGCCGCTACTACAAAAGTCCATTCATATGTGCGGCCATGTAAGCATAAAGGCAAGGTCCTTCTCCCGTAGGTGTTGATGTTCGAGCCATTTGCCGCTGTAGCTCCGTCACCGTGGGGTCCAGCTACCCGGTCCGCGTATGTTGGGGTGATGAAGCTCACTTGTGCTCCGGTGTCAATGAGGAACACTCGTCCGGAGCGCGCATCCGTGATGTAGAGCAGCTTGTTGCGTTCTCCGAGGGTCGAAGCTGCTAGCGACCCCCGGTCTTGCCGTTTCCCGAACTCCTGAAGATGCAGGGCGGCACACACCTGCGTGCCTTCTCTGCGAACCTCCGATGGTAAAAGCAGAGATCTTCTCCTCCGCTGTGTCGTGCCCGCGCCTCTGTCGCCGGGCTATTGGCTCCCCCTCGTCGCGGCCGTGTTGCCGCCATCGTCGGCCAGTCTGGTTCTGCCGCCTCTGGCTCCCCGCTGTCTCGGGTCGCTGCTGTGGTTGCTTGCCCGCCGCAGGCGTCCAGGATCCCGTCTGCCTCCTGGGCCAGCTCCCGGAACTCCTCCAGGGTGTGACACTTTTTGCCGGCCAGCGTGCTTCTCGCATGCGCCGGGAGGTTGGAGAGGAAGATGAACTGAAAAATGAAATCATCGTTGTCCAACCCTCTCAGCTGTATCATCTCCTCCATCAGGGCGCTCGGCCTGTGTCCACCTTGGTCTAGCAAAGACAGGATCCTCCTCGCCCTCACTTCAGCCGAGGGGGTGAAAAACTTGATGAGGGTGGATTTCAGCTTGCTGTACCTGTCGGTCGCGGGTGGCTGCTCCACCAAGCTTTGCACGCACCGAGCTGTGCTGTTGTCCAGTTTAGCGATGACATGGTGGAACTTAGTGTCATCCACCGTTACTCCTGCGAGCGCGAACTGCGACTCTGCTTGCAGAAACCACGACCGTGGGTTATCCTGCCAGAAATCAGGCAGCTTAACGGCCACTGCGCTCGCCAGCTCTGAGCGCTGTGAGTCCGGGACCCTGAGAATTTCTTCGTTCATTCTCAACGTCGTCAGTCACCAATGTGGGGAGACTTGAATAACGAAACCGAATTGTCTTTCATTTCAGTTTATTCAAGAAATCATTCCACTGTCTGCTCTTATTCTTGAGCAGCGAACAAAGAGAGTGAACACACCAAAGTTCTCTCATTTAAACCTTCTCACATCAAACCATTTCCCTCGCGGGGGAAATCACACATCTATATCAAAGTCTCTTTATTCACATTCATTAGCCTTTTATTTACATAACTCCCCCTTCTCTCTTCCCGAGCCTCAGTGGTCAGGAAGTCTTCTGTCCCCTGTCCTCCGCAGGGGGTCCAGGCTCTGTGGCTCTGCACCGCAGGGGGCTGGCTCTCCTTCATCGTGGTTAAATCACATATGCAGTGTCCAACATATACATGTCTCACAACACAGCCATACAGGTTACATTTTTTGATTGAAAAGCACATTGAGACTGTTTTCTGAAGGTTCAGCAATAGATGGTTCTTGAGGAGCCACTCTTGGACATCAACCATACTTGTAGACAGTACATCTGCAGCCTGTGCTGGAGTCTTGGCAGCTGTGTAAATAACTGCATCATCTGCATAAAGTTGGCATGTTGCAGCTGAGCAGTGTAACGGCAAGTCATTAATAAAAATGCTGAAAAGTAAAGGACCAAGAATGGACCCTTGTGGGATACCCATGCGGTTGTTTAAAAATGAGGATTTATCCTGGTGAACTTTTACACACTGCTCTCTATTCTGGAGATAAGATGCAAACCATTCTAATGTATTTGGGGAGAAGTTAAAAGATACCATTTTGGATAAAAGCAAACTGTGGTTTACAGTATCGAAAGCCTTTTTGAGATCTAGAAAAACAGCTCCTACCACATTACCCCTGTCCAAGGACTGTTTGACGTTTTCAATAAGGCAACAATTTGCTGTTTCTGTTGAGTATCCTGGTCTAAAACCAAATTGATGTGGATGAAGAAGTTGACTGTCTTGTAAGTAGTCTATCAGCTGTGTAGCTACAACTTTTTCAAGAACCTTAGATAGGACTGGTAAGATAGAGATTGGGCGGTAATTGCATATATCGTCTTTACTGCCTGATTTATGAACTGGTATGACGACAGCTTTTTTCCAGCCAGATGGAAATGTACTAGACCTAATGGAGAGATTAATGAGATGAGTCAGTGGTTTGATTAATATTTTGCTGTGCATTTTGAGAAAGGAGGTGCTCATATTGTAGATATCACTAGTTTTTGAGTTTGACAGTGTTTTAACAATACCAGCAATTAACTTCTCATTTACCTCATCGATGTGAAAAGTATCTGTTGGAAGTATGGAATTTGTGTTGTTGAGCACATTTGGCAGCACAAAAATTTTTGTTAAGTCTTCCACAGAGCCCACAAAGTGTGAATTAAATTCATTTGCCAAAGTAGCCTTGTCACTGACGGTCTTGCCATTGATTCTAAGTTCCTTTACCCCCTTCTGATCGTTTTTTTTATTAGTTAAGTTATTTAAATGCCTCCATAGGGAACTGTTGTTACCCTTTGCATGATCTATCAGTTTATTGTAATAAGATATTTTTGATTTTCGCAGCTCATGTACCACTTTATTTCTTAAACTTTTGTACACAAGGTGATCATTTTGTAGTTTGGAGGTTAGTGATGTTTTCAGTGCATAGTCTCGCCTCTTCATAAGTTTTCTTATTTCATTATTTAACCATGGTAGGCTAATCTTCTGTTGTCTACTTTTAATTTGCTTTGAAAATTTTTCTATAGACTTTGTGATTGTTGCAGTTATAAAATTACAACAATCATCTACTTCACATGTTGCCATGAGCTGCTCCCAATTTTGATTCTCTAAGTAATGTTCAAACTCCTCATTTTTTGATTTGGGGATAATAAAATTTGATTTGTCAATATCGACTCCCCCAAAATACTGTAGTCGCTTTTTAGTAAGTTTCCTGACAGCAAGAACCATGTTATGATCTGAGAGACCAGTTACAAGATTATAGGTTCTGGTTATTCGTTCTGGTTTATTAGTAAATACCATGTCAATAAGTGTTCTGGATTGTTTGGTTATCCTGGTGGGTCCTTTGATGATTTGCTGGTAATTAAATTTAGTCATGAGGCTTTTCAGTTTTTGTTTGTCTTTTTTACCAGACCAGTTGATATTAAAGTCACCATGAATTATTGTTTCTCTGTTCTTCTCAAGTTGTTTAACCAGATCACTTAATTCATTATAAAAGGAAGAGTTGTGTGACGGTGGGTTGTACACTACTGCAATGTTGAAATTCATTACCGGAGAGAGACATACATTAACAGCTAAACATTCAAGTGAAGTATTCAAATCAACCAGTTGACATTTATATTTCTCTTTGATGTAAATTAAAACACCTCCTCCCCTCCCTACCTGCCTGTCTTTTCTAAAACACTGGTAGCCCACAATATCGATCATATTAGTGTCTATGTTACTGTGTAGCCAGCTTTCTGAGAGACAAAGGTAGTCCAGATTTGAGTCCAACAGCAACACCGAAATCTCATCTCTTTTGGGGATTATGCTCCGTATGTTTAAATGACCGCCGAGGATCCCCTTTGGTTTAGCCTTGGTGTCCCAAAGAACTCGTGCATGATTAACAGTTTGGAAAAATAAATGTTGTTTTTGCTTTTGTACAGCTCGGTTTTGTGCTAACCCAGTGGTCTGCTGTTTAATAGTGGCAGGTCCAGGGTTAAGGTGAATATCTCCTGCCAGAAGTAGCAGAACTAACAGAACTTTAACTGTGTATCCTCTGCCATATTGTGATTTTTGCTTAACAGCCATGTTTGCCTTAATTTGGAAGTTTTTGCTCAGGGCTTTTAAAGACCACATAGAGTGTAGGGTGAGATGTCCAAGCCCAAATCCATACAGATAAAACTTTTTAACTTCACCTTTGGTTGAGTTTGTCAGAAAATCCTTCTTGTTGCAGGTCCAGACACACAAAGACAAAACGAAGAGGAAGTAGAGAAGTAGAGAAGGCTTATTAGTGGTGCCCATCAGCCCACTTTTTAATCCGGTGGCAGCCATCTTCAGTCCTTCTTGGAAAGAAGGAAAAGGAAAATCTGTGGATAGTAAAATAAATTCTGCTTATATCGCCAGAATCTGATCCGATCGTCCTCGAATCCAGCTGGGCCTCAGCTAGCCAACTAGCCCCTTCCGTTGCTGGTCTCGTTGCTCATAGTCGCCGTAACTGGTCTCCCGTCCCGCTCCTCCAACCGAGTCTCGTCACACACCGCCGCTGCCACCGAGCTCCGCTGAGGTCACGGTAAATCCTCCGCTAGGCACCGCCACCTACCGTCGTCTGCCTGGGTGAAATCTCTGCTGAGCCCCGTCAACAAATAGCCGCTTGCCTGGTAGTATCTCCGCTGGGCCTCGCAGCTGGGCTTCGATCCAGGCTGGTGTAAGGTGGAATGACTGGCCATTACGTTTGAGTGGACGTGGGGGATGCATTGTTCTTGACAGAAGTATCTGCACTCAGTCTAGATGTAGAATTTTCCTCAGATCCACATGGAAGTGACACAGAAGTCCTGTCACCTCAGTGGTAACTTGAGTCTGGTCTGCTTTTCCGTCTTGCAGCGCGGGGCAGCTGCAGCAAGGATGGGTTTTTGCGCTCGTGTTGTCTTTTTCTTTGCTTCGGTCTGTTTTCGCTATGCTAATTTGAAGCAGGTGGACCTTCAAGCTCACGTGCTATTAGAACTTATTGTGGCTCTCCAACATTACCCGGAAGGGCAAGTTTTTTCATTTACGTGCCCAGGTCAAGTCGCAGTCTGACACTGAAGAATCACTGACTGGAAATGATGAGAAAGTGAAATTTTATACAGGACTGCAGTCTTTTCAACTGCTGCAAGAACTATTTCTCCATATTGAAAGACATATGTGATGTGAAAGGAGTATCAAAATTTCTGCAGTTTCTGTTGACCTTGATGAGGCTGCGCTTGAACCTGACTTTCCAAGACCTCGCCTACAGATTTGGAATTCATGCGTCAACTGCTTCCAGGATTTTTCAGAATATCATTTCCATTTGTAGTGCTTTTCTTTTTCCCAGTTTAGTTTTCTGGCCCGAAAGAGAATTGTTACGTTCAACATTGCCAGCTTGTTTTAGAAAACATTATTCAAAATGTGTTTCAACAATTGATTGTTTTGAAGTGTTCATCGAACATCCCTCCGATTTGAAGACCAGAGCCCAGACGTACTCCTCCTACAAGAGCCACAACACAGCCAAGTACCTTATTTCCATAACACCTCAAGGTACTGTCAACTTCATATCCCGTGGATGGGGTGGCCGTGTTAGTGACAAGCACATAACTGAAAACTGTGGCTACCTGAACAACCTTAATCCTGGAGACCTCGTCCTTGCTGATAGAGGGTTCAACATACAGGAGTCCCTTGCATACTATGGTGCACGCATTGAAATACCAGCTTTCACCAAAGGAAAGAAGCAGTTGTATTCCAAAGAAATCGAGTCCACACGAAATTTGGCTAGTGTTCGTATTCATGTAGAACGGGTGATTGGGATTGTGAAGAACCGCTATACTATCTTGCAGGACACTTTACCTATCACAATGCTGGAACTTGATGAAACCACTAACTTAACTTGTCTCGACAAAGTAGTAAGAGTTTGTTGTGCATTGATAAATGTAAATGAATCTGTTGTGCCTTTCAATTAAACTGATTTGGCGTTTAATTTTTTGGTCAAAACAGAAAGTGTGAAGAGAATACGACACCATCTTGCTTCATGATCACCCAGGGTTTCAGTGGGGGGTCCGACAGCTTCTGGGAGTGATGTACGTGTCGATCCCACAAACTCCTCTCCAGGTCCCTGTAACGGCTCCACACCGCGATGGCGCTAAACCGTCTCCACCCGCCTGAACTTTTCCCGGCGGAACTGCGGCGTCCTCCAGTGACTTCTGTCGTCAGTGTAACCTGCGTAGAAATGATTAGCTACAACGGACAAGCACGTGCATGCTCCCACCATTGCTCAAGTAATTAGACAATGTCAAAGTTTGGATGGAATTATAAGGAGTACTGAGCACAAAATAGGTCTTTATGCAGACAATGTTTTAATTAGCCTTAAAGACCCAAAATCTGGTATTCCTAGATTGATGAACCTGCTGCAGATGTATGGATCCCCGTCAGGCTATACTCAACATTGAAAAAACACAAGCCTTGGTGTTTTAATTTCACCCCATCTTTAGATCTTACAAATAAGTTTACATTTAACTGGGACTTGGCTTCTTTTAGATATTTGGGTGTGAATCTGACAAAGGATATCTCTCATTTGCACTCACAAAACTATATGCAGATTAATATACAGATAAAAGAGGACCTTAACAGATGGACTCTTCTCCCACTAGACCTTTGTAATAGAATTATGGTGATAAAAACTAATGTCTTGTCCAGATTGCTCTACTTGTTTCAGTCTCTGCCTGTATATCTTCCGGATGGCCAATTTAGAGAATGGGACGAGGTTATATCCAGATTCATTTGGAATGGCAAAGCTCCTAGAATGAAGTATAAAACCTTACAACTACCAAATCAAAAAAAGGGGGGTGGGGTTACCAAGCTTCAAAGATTACTTAGCATCACAGATAAAACCACTGACACTCTGGTGCAATCAGAAATATGTGGCAAAATGGAAAGCCATGGAGTTGTCTTCATCAGACAGACCTCTACAGAGCCTATTGGGAAGCCCTTGGGTAACTAAACAATGTAAAATTCAGAGCCAATGGGCTAGGTTTTCCATAGATACGTGGTCTAGCCTGGTGAAACAACTCAATCTTTGACATAATGCACGGCTCAGGAGACACACACGCAGGCTCAGGGTAGATCTAATAGCTTTATTAACAACAAGTGTGTATGAGTGTGTGTCTGCGGGATGTGAATGTGTTGGTGGTGGCGTCTGCGTCGGGCATGGAGGCAGGAGGCCGTACAGCCAGACAACCCTATGGGAGAAGCAGAGGGAGAAGGGTAACGGGCACCACACCAACACAGGAGATATAAAAATGATGACTGGCTTACTTGGGAATGGCACGTGGCTGGCACAGCAAGGGTGAAGTCCGGAAGACAGCAACCTGGAGCGCCCGGTGCAGCAGCAAGGGAATGGTGGCAGAGAGAAGTGGTCCGCCGCCGGGAAATCCACCTGTGCACAGGGGAGCAGACTAGGAGAAAAACGAGGTAAGAGATTCTTACTTGAATGTTTTGCTGAATGGTGGAGATTCCTTACAGCAAGAGTAGCGAGTGAAGACTGACGGCTTCAGGCCGAAACCCAGGGCGAGGCGGCTTAAATCCCTCGCCGCTGATGAGGTGCAGGTGTGCGTGCAGCTGGCGCCGCAGATGGGCGGCTGGCGTGACAATCTTCAAAAAGAAATATGTATTTTAAATTGGCCAATCCATGATCCAAATTTTAAGCCGGCTGAAAGTGATAAAAGGTTTATACAATGGGGGAGACAAGGAGTTACTGCTATGTGCCTGCTGGTTGATAACTATCAGCTAATGGACTTTAAAACTATGTCAGGAAAATATGGCCTAACCCACCAAGATTTTTACAGGTATTTCCAACTAAGACATTATTTTGACAATAATGTGAAAGGATTAATAACAGATATATCAAATATCACACAAATGTTCGTTCAAGCATATAACTCCAAAATGTATAATAAAATAATTGGAGAGTTATACAGACACATGATTGAAATCAGAGGCCATACAACAAATTATGTAACGGTAAAATGGGAAAAAGGATTGGGAATTGTAATTACCCCAGAGGATTGGGAAAATATAATTCATACACAAACCACAACTACAGCTTCAAATATATGCAGAGATTATTCATGGAAAAATTTCTCAGATTCTTTATAACTCCAAAACAAAAATCTAAACATACTAGCGCACAGCCTACGTGTTGGAGAGGGTGTGACCACGGTGTGGCAGACCACTCACACATATTCTGGAGTTGCCCTATTCTTAAACCCTTCTGGGAGGGAATACACAGCATCATTAGGGAGGTTCTTGGTTATAACAATGAATTTACATGTTTATCCTTTTATCTGGGGAAGATAGATGCAAACCCTTCAAAAAGTGATAGTTATCTCTTAAAAATACTCATGGTAGCAAGCAAAAAGGCCATAACAAAGAGATGACTTTGTAAGGAACCCCCCCTCTATTGAGCAATGGCTAGCCCCAATAAAAGACATCCAGTGTATAGAGTAATTGACCCTCAAGCTGAGACTGAAAAAAGAAAAAATGTGAGACACTCTGGGAAAAATGGAATATATACTTAATGTTAAGGGGATGACCTTACCATTATGGTATCATTGTTTCCTCCCTTTTGTAATTCCTTACCCCTCTATGCATATGTTACTTTAAACTTGACAAGTTGTATCCCTGTTGTTATTGTTCTTGCTGCTCCTGTATGTAACTCAGATCTGTACACAATCTTGTCATCCTGATTTGCAGCAATGTTATGTTGTATTTACTGAAAAAATGGAAAAATAAAGTTTTTAAAAAAAATGATTATACTACCCAGATTTCTCTAACTGTTCCAATCGTTACCAGTAGAGAAATTTGCCTGGAAAAATTTACTGCGTTACTTTATCACACCAAAGATGAAAAATAAACAACTCAACCAACCTCAGAAAAGTTGGAGAGAATGTGGAGAATACGATGTGGATCACACGCGTGCTTTTTGGAAGTGTAAGAGAATAACTGTGTTTTGGGAAATGATAAGTGAAATGTTACAGAGGATAATAGGATACAAGATCCCTATGACCTGTAAGATACTTTATCTTTGTGATCTAACAGAGGCAAACATCTTGGGGAGTGATACATATCTTGTCAAAGTATTGTTAGTAGCAAGTAAAAAAGCCATAACAAGGAACTGGTTGAAGAAAGAACCACCTACAAAGGAGCAATATTGGGCTATTATAGAATACATTTACATAATGGAAAAACTAACACACAAACTACAAATACAAGAAGCAGAATTCAACAAAAAGTAGGAAAAATAGACAATCTACAAATCCCGAAATGGCGATAAATAATTGAACTTCAAGAAAATAATATGGACAATGGGGGGGAACAGGTGCTAATGTCGGACTCGAGCAGTGGATGTTATTGATATGTTTTTTGATATTGCTCTTATAGGTTTTGTTCGTCATATACAGTATATACATATATACTTGGATGGTTTAAGCTGAAAAACTAAGAAAAATCTAAGTGACAAAAAAAAAAGAAATGGCTTTATAACCTTTTCCAGACTGATAGCTCTCAGTTGCTTTGTCTTTCATTTGTTCCTGAATTTCTTTGGATTGCAGCATGATGTCTAGCTTTTGAGGATCTTTTGGTCTACTTCACTTTGTCAGGCAGGTCCTATTTAAGTGATTTCTTGATTGAGAACAGGTGTGGCAGTAATCAGGTCTGGGTGTGGCTAGAGAAATTGAACTCAGCTTTCCAAAGATGTGATAAGCCACCTTTAATTTATGTTTTAACAGGGAGGGGCAATCACTTTTTTTTTTTTTTTTTTTAACAAAGGGCCATGTAGATTTTTTTTTTTTTTTACCATTAATAATAGACACCGTCATTTAAAAACTGCATTTTGTGTTTACTTGTCTTTATCTTTGTCCAATATTTAAATTTGTTTGATGAGCTCAAACATTTAAGTGTGACAAACATACAAAAAATGAGAAATCAGAAGGGGGCAAACACTTTATCACACCACTGTATATTAAAAACTACTAATTTTACAAACCCGATTCTCTATATGTCATGATTGTGACAATCAGCTCACGTGCGCAATGCAGCAACAAAAGAGCAATCAAACAACAAAAACGTTTGAGAACTTTATTAATATCAAAAACCACACAGCTACAGAAATGGTCACTCGCCAGAGGAAACGGCCTGTGGAGAGAAGATGAGAGCCGTGAGTAGGAGGAACAGAGTAAGGGGAAAATAGGCTGGCCAAATTACCACTTACGTGAGCTCCGAAGGCGAATTGGCAGGGCCCCAGCGGGGAATAGATGAACCAGCAGGGTGAGGGGAAAGGAGCTGGTGGTGCCTGACCGGGTGGAGGTTGGATGCTGTGGATGAGTGGTGACGTGGCAGGAGAGCAGGCGCAGTCCTGGTGACACACCCGCATGATGGCAGCAACCTTAATGGGAGAAAAAGCACACAGGTTAATAATTTCTTCACCAGTATGAATCATACACTTAAATTAATAAATTAATAAATTAATAATTAATTAATAAATAAATTAATTAAATTAAATCACCCTTTATTGTCATTCAACTGTACAACCAATCATGTACAGTAGAACGAGATTGTGTTTTACCTATCTACAGTGTTAATCACACATACCCCAAGTGTAGAATCAGAGGGCCGCTGCCATGCAAGGCGCCACCACAGATTTCCCTCCTCCATTCCATTACTGCTGAGCACCAAGCTGGACGGCAGGAAGTTCCACTTTTATATGGTCTTCGGCATGACCCGGCCGGGATTTGAACCCCTGCCTCCCGGGTGTGGGGCGGATGCTCTACCTACTGAGCCACCACTCCGGTCAAAGACTTGCTGTCTTTGTAGGCAGTATACCCAGACAAGCCAGCGTTGAGTCACTGAAGAGTGCTTCCTTATAAACGCTGGCTGATGAGAAGGTGCAGGTGTATTCTCTCACTCAGGTGCGGTGATGACTTGAGGAGAGATAAACGGGAAGGGGGGGCACGCCCTTGCTGCTCATGACACTATATAAAGATACCCTACCAGAGTGGTGGCCTAATGGTACAGCATCCACCCCACAACTGGGACGTCATGGGTTCAAGCTCCGGCTGGGTTATACCAAAGGCCATATAAAAATGGTACTTCCCACCTTCTAG
Source organism: Pholidichthys leucotaenia (assembly GCA_020510985.1). Taxonomy (NCBI): domain Eukaryota; kingdom Metazoa; phylum Chordata; class Actinopteri; order Cichliformes; family Pholidichthyidae; genus Pholidichthys; species Pholidichthys leucotaenia. The sequence goes on along the minus strand of CM035845.1, from coordinate 33,882,055 downwards.
CTTGATGCTCAGCATAATAGAATAGGGAAAGGAAAAATTGTTTGTGGTGGTGCCTTGCATGGCAGCAGCCCCGCTCATTCTGGATGTGATCAACATTGTAGATCGGAAAAACATAATTTCGTTCTACTGTGCATGATGGCTGTATGGACTGAATGACAATAAAGTTGGCTTTTTCTATTAAAGAAAATGTTTGGAGAAACATGTTGCCATTTTGAGATGCTGTTAGCTTTATTCCGTGGTCATGTTTTTTAACTTGCTCTATTGTTGTATCAGGAATCCTGGTTGGAATGTTTTAGATGGAAATCTAAATTTTGTCATTTTTTTCTTTGCCTCCCAGGTGGCTGGTTCCAAAATGAACAGGCAGTTTAAGTTGTGTGCAGCCTCTTTCACTTCCAGAAAACAGTTATTCAGACACTACAGACTGTAGCACAGCCACTTTTCCAAAGTTAAGCTGGGTTCACACAATAGTGTTTGGACTAATTTATCTGCTTTTTCAAAACGTCTGAAAACGTCGGTCCAAACGTTGGTGAAATTACATTCGTGACCGTTTTTTTTTTTTTTTTAATCCAGCGCACACCAACTTTTACAAACTTTTGCTAGCATTTGCCAGTGTTGCATTCAGTGTTGGCAAACTTTTGCCAGCTTAGGCTAGCATACAGCTGTGGACAAAATTGTTGGTACCCCTCTGTTAATGAAAGAAAAACCCACAATGGTCACAGAAATAACTTGAATCTGACAAAAGTGGTAATAAATAAAAATTCTATGAAAATTAACCAATGAAAATCAGACAATGCTTTTGAATTGTGGTTCAACAGAATTATTTTAAAAAACAAACTCATGACTTCCGGTCTGGACGCCATGGCGACTGCAGCTTAACACTGAAGCTCTCAGACCCAATCCAGGATAACACCTTGAAAATCAAACTTAACGGATTTTTGGAGGAGTGAAAATCAAAAGACAAAATCATCATGTCTAAAGGAAAATAGAAGAAACTGAAATTCTCCAGGCCAGGACACGTATCGGCCGGAGAATCTGAACTGGAAGATCTCCGTTCAGAAGACGAGGAACTGGTGATAGCTAACAAAAGGGTTAGCCTGAAATCACTATTTGAGGAGCTACGACGATTTCGCCGAGATGTTACGGCCGAATTTCGGGAATTCAGAGAAGAATTGAAAAGGACAAACAGCAGAGTGGACCAGGCCGAGAACCGAATCTTGGAAACAGAGGATCGAATAAAAGTGCTCGAAGATTCTGTGCTAGACCTACGCAAAAGACAAGCAGCTATAGAGGCTAAGCTAACCGACCAAGAAGGAAAACAAAGAAGAGACAACATAAGAATTCATGGTCTGATAGAAGGAACCGAAAATGGTTTTAACTCAATGGCAGAATGCGTGGAATCCTTACTAAGAGAGAAATTGGATATTCCACAAACCACCGACTTGAAGATAGAAAAGGCACATCGTTCATTAGCCGCTAGGCCGGCGGCGGAAGCGCCCCCACGTTCGGTGTTGGTAAGATTTTCCAATTTCAAAATAAAACAAGAGGTTGTAAGACTGGCCTGGCAGAAAAAAGGATTTATGCACCAGGAGAGAAAAGTCTACGTGGAACACGATTACGCCCCGGAGGTCCTTAAAAAGCGCAGGGAATACAATGACGCGAAAAAGGTGTTAAGAGAGAAGAAATTGCGCTTTCAGACACCATTTCCTGCGAAGTTAAGGGTCTTCTACGGCGATGAAACGTGTCTCTATAATTCGGCGGAAGAAGCAACAGCTGACATGGCGAAAAGAGGGCTCCCGGTAACGGTATTTAAACCCGCAGCAGACCCGAGTGAGAAGATCAAAGCGCAAACATGGACAACACAAAGACCCTCAAAATCCACGGACCAGCAGCGGGAAACCCAGCACCAGAGCGTCGCGGATAAACTATCCGTTTTCAGGTTGGAATAGCGACCTTTTTTTTTTTTTTTTTTTTTTCTTTTCTCTTGAATCAATCCGCACATCCAACCCCCCTCATACAAGGTAACAAACATTAAAGGAGATGCATATTCAGCATGTGGTAAAACATTTCATGGAACAATCATATTATTTGAAACAAATAAGTCTTTGTAATAAAAAAAAAAAAAAAAAAACTTGTTAAAATAGAAATGTGACAATAATCCACATGTTCTCCTCATACTAACAAATACTGTTTTTGCGTGAATGTTTGATGTGATGGGGGTGGGAGGGTGCACACAATTTCACAGGGTTTAGGCATAAAAGAAAAAAAAAAAATCATTACAAGTTTGGATTGGGTTCTGAAACTCACGTTAAAAGCATGGGACTACTTTCAGTGGTAAGAGAGGGCCCTCAACACGTAACAGAGTTTGAGGAATTTCCCTCAGAGCCTTCACTCCATCAAGGCTCTTACAGGGTCTTTAAAAAGACCTCAGCTCAGGAAGTTCTTATGACAGCTTTTTGTTTTAAAGTTTTTTACACTATGTTCTTAATGTTTTTCTTGTTTTTAATGTTCTTTCAGTTTCTGAGTAGCACAAAAGAGGGCCACCACACAGTTATACTAAACAAAACAACACAATGGAGAAACAGGGTGTAACCAAAATAATTTCATATAATGTAAAAGGAATCCTGAATCCAGTTAAAAGATCCAAGATTCTAGGCAAAATGAAAAAAGACAAAGCAGGAATAATACTTTTACAAGAAACCCACCTAACAGACGTGGAACACAATAAACTCAGTAGACAAGGGTTTAAAATGATCTCTTCATCTTCATATAAATCAGGGAGGAGGAGGGGAGTAGCGACATTGATATCAACCAAAATTACATTTGAAAAAAAATCAGAACACAAAGATAAAGAAGGGAGATACAGTTTGGTAACTGGGCGGCTAGAGGGAGAAGATATCACCCTGCTGAATGTGTATGCTCCCCCAGGGGCTAACTGGAAATTTTATAAAAATGTATTCGACCTAATGATAACTAAAGCTCAAGGTTTAGTGATATGTGGTGGGGACTTCAATCTTAGACTGAATCCATACTGGGATGCTTCTGGTAATTCCCCACATCAAAATAACACCCAAAACAGGAAGACTCGGATGCTACTAAAAGAATTGGGAATCTGTGACGTGTGGAGGGAACTCAACCCCAGTGTAAAAGACTATACATTTTACTCAACTCCACATTCATCTTACTCAAGGATTGACTATTTTTTTATGTTTAATAGAGACATTGGAAGAGTAAAAACATGTAAAATAGGACTGATGGATCTCTCCGACCACAGTCCGATCTACATGGACTTAAATATCCAAAAATACACAAATACATTTTCTTGGAGGTTAAATTCAAATGTCCTGAAAGGACCATTGAAAGATGAATTGGAATCAGATATTCTCAGATATTTGGAAGATAACGATAATGGAGAAGTATCCCCTTTAATACTGTGGGATGCATGTAAAGCTGTAATAAGAGGAAAGATTATTGCAAAACTGGCAACCCAAAAGAAACTAAGACAAGAAAAACTATCCACATTAGAGTCAGAACTTAGGAACCTAGAAAAAGAACACAAAGGCAACACTCATTCTACTGACTCGCTCAAGATTAAGGAAATTAAAAACCAAATAAATGAGATCTACACAATAGAAATCCAGAAGAAACTTACATTTCTGAAACAAAAATACTATGAAGCAGGCAGTAAATCGGCAAAATTGCTAGCCTATAAATTGAGGAAACATCAAACAGAAAGAGCAATCTACAAAATCAGAGACCCAGTATGAAAGGAAATAAAATTCAGAATTCAGGATATTCTTAAAAACTTCGAGAATTACTATAAGAACTTATACTCCCACAAAAAAACATAAAAACGCATCCGAGGCATTCCTAAACACATTAAACCTTCCCCAACTTACGGAGTCACAAAATAAAACACTACTGTCAGAAATACATCCTAAAGAATTGGAAAAAGCAATTATGAAACTTAAAGCTAACAAATCCCCAGGAGCTGATGGCTATACAGCAGAGTGGTACAAAACCTTTAAACAGCAACTATCTCCTCTCCTCCTGAAAACATTTAATTATGTCCTCCACACAGGGGAAATCCCCCCCTCCTGGAGAGAAGGGGTCATTGCAGTTATACCTAAACCTGAAAAGGATAAACTAGAGTGCTCCAACTACAGACCAATCAGTGTACTAAATCAGGACTATAAGCTTTTTACCATTATCCTTGCCAAAAGGTTAGAAAATATACTGACAGACCTAATTCATTTAGACCAAACAGGTTTTATAAGACAAAGACAGACACAAGACAACATTCGACGCACTTTACACATAATTCATCATATAAAAAAATATAACTTAAATGCAGTCATATTGGGATTAGATGCTGAAAAAGCATTCGATTCGGTTGACTGGTCTTTTCTATATAGAATCTTATCCAGTTTCAATTTTCATAACAACTTCATTAGAACTATACAGGCATTATATAAAAAACCAACAGCTAAAATAAGGATTAACGGTAATTTATCATCATCTTTTGAACTGGAAAGAGGATGTCGTCAGGGCTGCCCCCTGTCTCCACTGCTCTTTGCAATCTTCATAGAACCTCTGAGCCAATGGATAAGACAAAACCAAAAAATTCAAGGTATTACACTTGGTCAGAAGGAACATAAAATAGCACTCTTTGCTGATGACATTTTAATATACCTAGGGCAGCCGGACACTTCTTTACCAGAACTAACCTCAGTTTTTTCGGAGTATGGAGATTTATCGGGGTACAAATTAAATATGCATAAAACCCAAGTTTTAACATTCAACTATGACCTAAATCATTATTCACTAAGCAAACTCAAAACTAACTGGGAGTCGGAATCTATGAAATATCTGGGGGTCAATATCCCGAAACAACTCAACAAAATTATATCACTAAACTATGATCCACTGGTGACAAAAATAAAATCTGACCTAGCAAGATGGAATATGATACCATTCTTGGGTACTGCACAAAGAATTGAAGCAGTCAAAATGAATATACTTCCACGTCTTCTATACCTTTTCCAAACAATACCGGTAGAACCTCCCAAAAAAACATGGCAGGAGCTGGACAGAAGGATCTCAAGATTCATATGGCAGGGCAAGAGACCTAGAATCAGATATAGAACCCTACAGCTAAACAAAGACAAAGGTGGGCTCGCGCTGCCAAATATCAGGGACTACTTTAAAGCCGCACAAATTAAAACTTTAGTAGAGATATGTAACCCAGTCTACACTGCACAATGGAAGGAGATCGAATGCCAAATAACAAGTGACATCCCCCTACAGGCGATAATAGGGAACAATGTCTTACCTAAGCTTTTGAATAACACTAACCCGTGGATAGAGACCCCGCTAAAAATTTGGTTTAAGATAGTCAGAGAGAATCAAACTAAAGAGCCCTATCGACTTCTGCAATGGATCGCCTATGATCAGGACTTTACTCCTAATAAAACAGACACCAGATTTAAAAAGTGGAAGGAGAAAGGGCTGATAAAATATTACGATTTTTTTAAAGGGCAAATCTTAAGAAGTTTTGAAGATTTGAAAAAACAAGGCCTAATAAATCAAGACCTTTACAGGTTCTTCCAGCTTAGACACCACATAAACAATATACTTAAAAAGGAGGTTTTGGAAAGGGCCCAGTCAGGTGTTCTGAAGGTCTTCTTAATGGCATATAAAGGGATCCCAGGGATCAGATACATTTCTAAAATATACCAAGGTCTTCAAGACTTAAAAGGAGACAACACATCTTATATAAAAGAGAGATGGGAAAAAGAGGGGAATTTCACTTTACAACTGGAAATATGGGAAAAGCTAAATAAACAGCAATGGAAAAGTACCTCATCCCTGCAGTGGAGAGAATTTGGATGGAAAAACTTGGCAAGATTTTTCAGAACACCTGCACAAAACAAATTTACCCATAAGGGATTGAACTGTTGGCGCTTATGTGGTGAAAAGACTGCAAATCATTTTCATGTGTTTTGGTCATGCCCAGTTATCCACCAATATTGGACCAAGGTACAGACAATATTGGGGAAAATATTCAAAATAACAGTTCCCTTTTCTTTTGTAACTTTGTATTTGGGTTTACTACCGGACTCACTGGAAAGACGAGGAGAAAAATACTTATTCAATGTTTTAATATTGGCAAGCAAAAAAGCTCTAACTAAAAAATGGATGTTGAAGGACTGTCCTACACCTGAAGATTGGACTAACGTGATCCAAGACATTTACTCGATGGAAAAGTTGACATTCGCACTGAGACAGGACATGGATGTGTTCATGAACTTTTGGCAACCCTGGACCGCATATGTGTCTTCCATTAGATCTAATCTTTGACAAATACCATTTCAATAATGGTTCCGCTCTTTGTTCCAACGCTACTCAGATGCTCTTTTATCTTTATTTACTTACTTTTTCTTTTTGTTTGTTTTTTACTGGTTTGTTTGGGTTTTTTTGTTATTTGTTTTTTGTTTTTTTTTTCTCTTTAATTTCACTTTTTCTTTCACTTTAAAAAAAAAAAAAAAAAAGGGGTGTTGTAAGAATTAATCTTCCAATGTTGTCAGATATCAGAAAATAAGGGAACATGTGATGAAAATGTAAACACTGCATTGCTGTAACGACCTGTATACCCTTTACAAAAACTTAAATAAAAAAAAAAACAAAAACAAACTCATGAAACAGGCCTGGACAAAAATGATTGTACCCTTAATATTTTGTTGCACAACCTTTTGAGGCAATCACTGCAATCAAACGATTTCTGTAACTGTCAATGAGACTTCTGCACCTCTCAGCAGGTATTTTGGCCCACTCCTCATGAGCAAACTGCTCCAGTTGTCTCAGGTTTGAAGGGTGCCTTCTCCAGACGGCATGTTTCAGCTCCTTCCACAGATGTTCAATAGGATTTAGATCAGGGCTCATAGAAGGCCACTTTAGAATAGTCCAATGTTTCGCTGTTAGCCATTCTTGGGTGTTTTTAGCTGTGTTTTGGGTCATTATCCTGTTGCAAGACCCATGACCTGCGACTGAGACCAAGCTGTCTGACACTGGGCAGCACATTTCTCTCTAGAATACCTTGATAGTCTTGAGATTTCATTGTACCCTGCACAGATTCAAGACACCCTGTGCCAGATGCAGCAAAGCAGCCCCACAACATAACAGAACCTCCTCCATGTTTCACAGTAGGGACAGTGTTCTTTTCTTGGTATGCTTCATTTTTGCGTCTGTGAACATAGAGCTGACGTGCCTTGCCAAAAAGTTCCAGTTTTGGCTCGTCTGTCCATAGGACATTCTCTCAGAAGCTTTGTGGCTTGTCAACATGCAGTTTGGCAAATTCCAGTCTGGCTTTTTTATGATTTGTTTTCAACAGTGGTGTCCTCCTTGGTCGTCTCCCATCAAGTCCACTTTGGCTCAAACAAAGACGGATGGTGCGATCTAACACTGATGTACCTTGACTTTGGAGTTCACCATGAATGTGTTTACAGGTTGTTCTGGGCTCTTTTGTTACCATTCGTATTATCCGTCTCCTCCTGCGGCCACGTCCAGGGAGGTTGGCTACAGTCTCGTGGATCTTAAATTTCTGAATAATATGTGCAACTGTAGTCACAGGAACATCAAGTTGCTTGGAGATGGTCTTATAGCCTTTACCTTTAACATGCTTGTCTATAATTTTCTTTCTAATCTGCTGAGACAACTCTCCTTTGCTTCCTCTGGTCCATGTTTAGTGTGGTAAACACCATGTCACCAAACAGCCCTGCTAAAAAAGGCAAGCGGCTGCCAAGAACCGGTGACGCATTGCTCCACGACGGCCCCTATGGCCACGTCTGAGGCGTCGGTAGTGAGCGCTATCCGAGCCGCCGGGTCGGGGTGCGCCAGTAGTGCGGCGTTTGCCAGGGCTGTTTTAACCTCAGAGAACACCTGCTCCCGCTCAGGAGTCCAGTTGATTCTGTCCACCGGTTTCCGTTTTTTGAGCGCGGCGTACAACGGCTGCATGAGCTGAGCTGCACAGGGGAGAAAACGGTTATAAAAGTTAACCATCCCCAAAAACTCGTGCAGTGCCCTGACCGTCTGAGGCCGGGGTAAATTTGCCACTGCGCACACCTTGTCCAACAAGGGTATCGCCCCCTCCGGTGAGATGCGGTGTCCCAAAAAACTGATCCCTGTCACGCCGAACTGGCATTTCGCCGGGTTGATTATTAACCCGTGCTCCTCTAACCTCCGGAAAACCGTTCTGAGGTGGGTTACGTGTTCGTCTTCGGACGCGCTGGCCACCAGGATGTCATCCAGGTAGACAAACACAAACGGCAGATCGCGCAACACCGCATCCATCATGCGTTGGAATGTCTGTGCCACGCCTTTTAACCCGAAAGGCATGCATAAAAACTCAAACAGACCAAACAGGGTTATTACTGCAATTTTAGGTATGTCCTCCACGCACACCGTGACCTGGTAGTAACCATGAACCAGGTCTATCTTAGAAAAAATACGTGCCCCGGCGAGGTGAACGGAAAAACCCTGAATATGGGGGATCGGGTAGCGGTCGTGCGTTGTGGTGCTGTTTAATCTGCGGAAATCTCCGCAAGGTCGCCACGATTCCTTGGCCTTAGGGACCATATGTAGTGGGGATTCCCATGGGCTGTTTGATCGTCTGATGATGCCCAGCCTTTCCAAGTTGGCAAACTCCTCGCGTGCTATGGCCAGTTTAGCTGTGTCCAAGTGCTCCACCCTGTGTTTAGTTCTGACCACCAAAAACGTCGGGACCGTGAGTGCTGGGAACTGGGTGAGCAGTGCGTGGAACTTACCACCTGGAGCTGTGACGCTGGCTAGCGTTGTTGGCCCGGCTTCTCGAGCTGTACAGGGGAAAGAATCAAAAGACATTGCATTAATCAGGCGTCTGTTAGCAACATCGACTAGTAGTCTGTGTGCACACAAAAAATCAGCGCCTAAGATTGGGAAACTGCATGCCGCTATGACGAATGTCCACTGGTACGTACGACCATGCAGGGATACAGTCAGTGTCCTTTCACCAAAAATCTTAATGTCTGAGCCGTTTGTGGCCGTCAGCTCGGGGCCGCTAGCTCCTGCTAGCTGGTCAGCGTAGGACGGCAGGATGAGGCTCTTTTGGGAGCCGGAGTCCACGAGGAACCGTCTCTCCGAGCGTGAGTCTGTCACGTAGAGCAGCTTGCTTTCTTCATCGGCGGTCACAGCTGCTACCGACTGCCGGTCCTGGCGTTTCCCGAACGCTTGAATTGGCATGGTGGTACGCATCGGCGTGCGTCCTCTCCAAAACGGCGGTGGTAGGAGCAGAGCGTGTCTCTCTGGCGCTTCCTGGCCCCTGCTGCCACTACCATTGCTGGCTCCTCGCTTCCACTGGCCATCTCGCTGGGTTCCGACGCCGCTGCGTTCACTGTGAGGGCTCTGGTGGTGAGGATGATCCGACCTACCTCCTGGGCTAGCGCACAGTAGTCACGTGCGGCCAGCAACAGCGAGTTGGCAAGGACCGCTCTGGCCAGTGTTAGGAGGTTCCGGAGGAAAAGGTGGGCAAATAGAAAATGCCAGTCGTCTGTGCCCATCAACGCCAACATCTTCTCCATCAGTTCGACCGCCGACCTGTCTCCTAACTCGGAGCACGTCAGGAGCCTCTCCGCTCTCTCGCAGTCCGAGAGTGTGTAGCGCCGGGTCAGTGCGGCTTTGAGAGCCCCGTATTTGTCGCGGGCTGGGGGCTGTTGGAGCAGGCTTGCTACTTGCTGAGTCATGTGAGCGTCCAGCGCTGCAACCACGTACAGTGGGGCAAAAAAGTATTTAGTCAGCCACCAACTGTGCAAGTTCTCCCATTTAAAAGATGAGAGAGGTCTCCAATTTTCATCATAGGTATACCAACTATAAGAGACAAAATGAGAAAAAAAAATCCAGAAAATCACACTGAAGGATTTTTAATGAATTAATTGGTAAATTCCTCGGTAAAATAAGTATTTGGTCACCTACAAACAAGCAAGATTTCTGGCTCTCACAGACCTGTAACTTCTTCTTTAAGAGGCTCCTCTGTCCTCCACTCGTTACCTGTATTAATGGCACCTGTTTGAACTCTTTATCAGTATAAAAGACACCTGTCCTCAACCTCAAACAGTCAGACTCCAAACTCCACTATGGCCAAGACCAAAGAGCTGTCAAAGGACACCAGAAACAAAATTGTAGACCTGCACCAGGCTGGGAAGACTGAATCTGCAATAGGTAAGCAGCTTGGTGTGAAGAAATCAACTGTGGGAACAATTATTAGAAAATGGAAGACATACAAGACCACTGATAATCTCCCTCGATCTGGGGCTCCACGCAAGATCTCACCCCGTGGGGTCAAAATGATCACGAGAACGGTGAGCAAAAATCCCAGAACCACACGGGGGGACCTAGTGAATGACCTGCAGAGAGCTGGGACCAAAGTAACAAAGGCTACCATCAGTAACACACTACGCCGCCAGGGACTCAAATCCTGCAGTGCCAGACGTGTCCCCCTGCTTAAGCCAGTACATGTCCAGGCCCGTCTGAAGTTTGCTAGAGAGCAGTTGGATGATCCAGAAGAGGATTGGGAGAATGTCATATGGTCAGATGAAACCAAAATAGAACTTTATTGTAAAAACTCAACTTGTCATGTTTGGAGGAGAAAGAACACCATACCTACTGTGAAGCATGGGGGTGGAAACATCATGCTTTGGGGCTGTTTTTCTGCAAAGGGACCAGGACGACTGATCCGTGTAAAGGAAAGAATGAATGGGACCATGTATCGTGAGATTTTGGGTGAAAACCTCCTTCCTTCAGCAAGGGCATTGAAGATGAAACGTGGCTGGGTCTTTCAGCATGACAATGATCCCAAACACACCGCCTGGGCAACGAAGGAGTGGCTTCATAAGAAGCATTTCAAGGTCCTGGAGTGGCCTAGCCAGTCTCCAGATCTCAACCCCATAGAAAATCTTTGGAGGGAGTTGAAAGTCCGTGTTGCCCAGCGACAGCCCCAAAACATCACTAGAGGAGATCTGCATGGAGGAATGGGCCAAAATACCAGCAACAGTGTGTGAAAACCTTGTGAAGACTTGCAGAAAACGTTTGACCTCTGTCATTGCCAACGAAGGGTATATAATAAAGTGTTGAGATGAACTTTTGTTATTGACCAAATACTTATTTTAACGAGGAATTTACCAATTAATTCATTAAAAATCCTTCAATGTGATTTTCTGGATTTTTTTTTTTTTTTCCTCATTTTGTCTCTCATAGTTGAGGTATACCTATGATGAAAATTGGAGACCTCTCTCATCTTTTAAGTGGGAGAACTTGCACAATTGGTGGCTGACTAAATACTTTTTTGCCCCACTGTAGTAATATCTGGTGTCATCTGCCATTATTCCCCTGAGCGCAAACTGGGCCTCGGTGTGGAGGAGCGAAGACTTCGGGTTGTGCAGCCAAAAGTCTGGTAGTTTGACCGAAACGGCGCACGCATTGCTGGGGCTTCCCGTCCAGGTCATCTCCGGGGTGTTTGCCTCGTGTTCCATTATTCGTCAAGGGTCACCAGTGTAGAGAGAGGAATGACCAGGCCAAGCATTCAGAGCAGATGAACTTTATTCCCTCTCTCACATCTCTCAGAATCAGAAAACATTAACATTCTGTAGCAGGGGCTCTCTTTTATATTGCCACACTCACACACCCCTGCTGCCTGAGGTCCTGCATCAAAATTCATTCTCGCATCACAATCCCTTTTGTCCTCCAGCCCCTTAATCTCCATGCTCTTCCATCAGAGGAGATTACTGCATCTCCCTTCCTTCCAGTCTGAGATGAATACCACAGTATGGGTCCCCCATAAAAGTAATTTTTTGGCAGATAAAATGCTTGAATCCAAATTGGGAGCCTTAATGAATTTTTGTCAGATGAAGCATACATTTTATGGATTCTACTTACAATATGTAATTATAGGAGGTAAATAATGCACAAACACTAGTATTCATGGGAAAGAAAAGCTTTATTGACTTTTATATCGTTACACACAGGTTTAGTTAATTTCAGTACACTGTTCTTAACAAAATAAGGCAAAACATTAAAAGCTGCTGCAGAATAAAATGTCACATCTGATTGTTCTAACTCAAAACTCATGGGTCTAAAATTATGACTAATCCTTCACGGCATTAAAGAGTCACAGACATACCTTCGCTAACTGCATGAACAAAAATTACATCCGCTTTGCTCAAAAGCAGCCGTCAGCCTCAGAATCAGAAGAAAAACGGCTTTAGCCGAGCGAGACGCGGTCCCACAGCGAGCCGATCAGTTTCTGGTGGCCCATCACTTTTTGGCACAACACTGTCAGCTTCTCTTGTTTTGAACATATTAAAAAAATTTTGTGATGAGAAAAAGTGGTTCCGACCATAAAAACATCCGGTAAACGACAGTGAACTGACACCCCCACACCCGTGAGCTGTGAGACACATGGGTGAATGTATTTTTAAAGAACATTTATTAAATACAGTAAATACCGTGACATTTCAGTGTGTGCTGGATCCGGCATCCATAAAAAAAGACTTGTTTCATATTTTTAGCGATCTGTTATGGGCGAGAAGGAATAATTGTCATGAGGCTGAGTGTGGTGTTTTTACTGTGCTCATGCTCTCACTTTACTTATGGTCATTCAGAGTATTCCCTCAGCTTTGTGTGATTGTTTCTTGTGTATTATTTTACTGTGTGTTGGTTTTGGTTATTATGGTTCTGTTTGACATGAGCTCCCCACCTCTTCCTCCAGACATTCCTATTTTGGTAATCATCTTGTATTTGTAGCTCAGTCTATTTCCTGTTCAGTAATTAGGTCAACCTGCCCGCTCACATGTTCCACACGTGCTGTCATTTGCCTTAATTGATTGCATGCCCTATTTAATGACTGCCTATTTACCCACTCCTTGGAGCCTCACCAGTGTTCCCGTCAGAACCCCTTCCTGTTCTGATGTGTATTCATCTCGCCTACTACCTGCTCACCTCAGTTTTAAGTTTATTTTTGTGCACAGTTTGGATTTTGTGTTTGCTTAATAAATACCACAGACTGCAATGCAGTACCTGGGTTTGTTCTCTCTGCCCGGAAGGGGCGATTCATGACAATAATAGCAGATGCAGGTGGGAAAGGTTTGTCTTGGAGTCTTTCTGGAAGAAATCCTGTCTTCCCGACCTGCATAACAGACTCCCTCAGTGGAAATTGGGGATCACTTTTGTGTTTGCTACTCTTGTGTGACCCCAAATGGACAAATTGGGAATAGCAGTTACTTTATTGAAAAAGTGCTTCTCGTGTATTATATTATTTAATTTTCACACTTTGCAAATTCATCCTACAAGAAATGATTTGTCAACAATAACAAAAACCATTTATTAAAAAATGGTGTTAAAAAAAACTGAAGCAAAACTGGGTTGGGCAGATGCTCTGTTCTAAATATGAGACCAGATCTGGAGGCACAGCCATATTGATTAGAAAAGGAATTCCTTTTGTTACAACCTCTGTAATAGCTGACGATAATGGTAGATTCATAATTGTAGCTGGCAAACTTTTTGGCTCACAAATCGTTTTGGCTAATGTTTATGGTCCGAATTAGGACAATCCACAGTTTTTCTCCCGTTTCATAGCCAAGCTCCCTGACCTCCATTCACATCATCTAATTCTAGGAGGGGACTTCAATTGCGTGTTACACCCAGGACTAGACAAATCCATACCCAAACAAGACAGTATAATATCCCACAAAAATCTGAACATACCATCATCATCGGCGGTCACTCGTAGTTGAGTATGACTGTCCTCCCTCTTGGTCCTTGTGGGTCTTCAGGTGGGCATAGAGGCCAATTCTGGACCCGATTATTCTGCTGCAATGTGGGCAGGGGAATGTAATGGTGGTGGGTTTGGGTTGGTCCTGTTTGTTGGTTGCTCTCTCCTTCCTGAGTCTGCGTTTGTCTTGTACAGCATGATGGAGGTCAGCGTTGTACTGTGCGGCACCCTCACGGAAAATGTTTCTCCAGGTCGCCCTGTCAGTTGCCATATTTTCCCAAGCTTTTAGGTCTATGTGGCACTTCTTTAGGTTTGTTTTTATGTTGTCCTTAAATCTCTTCTTCTGGCCTCCTGGAGCCCGCTTCCCTTCAGCTAGCTGGGAGTACAGGACTTGTTTTGGGAGGCGAGAGTCAGGCATTCGGATAACATGGCCAGTCCATCTGAGCTGGTTTTGGGCAATGGTGACAGTGATGGTGGGAAGGTTAGCCTCCTCCAAGACGCTGGTGTTGGTGCGTCTATCCTCCCAACTAATCCTGAGGATTTTTCGGAGGCATCTCTGATGTTGTGCCTCAAGTGCCTTTAAGTGCCTGCTGTATGTAGTCCAGGCTTCTGATCCATACAGGAGAGTGGGAAGCACCACCGCTTTATAGACCAGGATTTTGGTATTCGCTTGGAGATCGCGGTTCTCAAAGACTCTCCTCCTAAGCCTTGAGAAAGCCCCACTGGCACTGCTGAGGCGGTGGTGTATTTCATCATCGATGACGGCTTTTGATGAGAGGAGGCTGCCAAAATATAGGAAGTGGTCCACATTTTCCAGTCGGATGTTATCAATGGAGATGTTTGGGGGTATGGCAGGTGTACTGCAGTTTGGTGATGGCTGGTGGAGTATTTGTGCCTTTTTTATATTGACGGCCAAACCGAGCTGTTTGTATGCTTTGGCAAAGGCAGACAAGATGCTCTGAAAGTCCTCTTCTGAGAGGGCTACGAGAGCGTTGTCGTCTGCATACTGCAGCTCCATGATGGATATGGTGGTGGTTTGACCTTTAGCTCTAAATCGGTTGATGTTGAGAAGTTGACCATCGATTCTGTACATGATTTTGACTCCCGGGGGCAGATGTTGGTTCGTGAGATGGAGAATAGCAGCAATATAGATGGAGAATAGTGTTGGAGCAATGACACATCCCTGTTTGACTCCCGTGTCAACCCTGAAGGGTTCTGTTTCATCTCCACTGCCACTGAGTACCGTAGCAGACATATTGTCATGCAGCAGTCTCAGTACCCGGATGTATTTTTCTGGGCAGCCAATCTTTGCCAGAACCGGCCAAAGGGCCTGACGGTTTACTGAGTCGAAGATCTATGACCTTATAAGTAAGGTCTATGAAGGCCATGTATAATGGTAGATTTTGTTCCCGGCATTTTACTTACAGTTGGCGAGCAATGAAAATCATGTCTGTGGTGCCTCTGTTTGGGCGAAAACCACTCTGGGACTCAGGAAGAATGCTCTCTGACAGGGGGGTGAGTCTATTGGCCAAGACCCGGGCAAAGGCTTTCCCTATGTGTACAGGAGAGAAATGCCACGGTAATTCCCACAAACTGCCCTGTCTCCCTTTTTAAAGATGGAGACAATCAAGGCATCTCTGAGCTGTGCAGGGATTTCCTCTACTTCCCATATTTTTAGGAGCAGAGCATGGATGTGCTTTAGAAGATCAGGACCGCCTTTCTTCAGCACTTCTGCTGGGATGCCGTCAGGTCCAGCAGCCTTGTTGTTTCTCACCTTCCTGATGGTGTCCTGTACCTCATCCAAGCTAGGTGGTTTTCCCATGCTTTCCTCTATGGGCTGTTGAGGGAGTTGATCAAGGGCCTCCATCTCAGGAGTGGTGTCCTTGTTTAAGAGGTCCTTATAATGCTCTTTCCACCTGTCTGCAATTGCCTCCTTGTCCTTCAGAAGCAAGAGCCCATCTTTGGAGCTAAGGGGGGTTAGGCAGCGGTGGATGGGGCCATATACCGCTCTTGTGGCATCAAAGAATCCTCTCGTGTCTCCAGTGTCAGCAAGCTGCTGGATCTCCAGGGCCTTCTTTGTCCACCACTGGTTCTTCAATTTCCTAACAAGTGTTTGTACGGCTGCCTTCACTTTGGCATGGGCTGCTCTTTTAACCTTGCAGTGAATGTTGTTTTGCCAGGTGATAAAAGTTTGCTGCTTAATGTTGATGAGCTGTTGGATCTCACTGTCATTCTCGTCAAACCAGTCTTGATGTCTCCGCTTTTTATGACCGAGGATGCTTTTGCAGGAGTCCACGATGGCAGTGGAAAGTGTGCTCCAGTGTTTTTCAGTATCCTCTGGGTACTGTTTGGGCAAAGCTGCCCTAAGAGTATCCTGCAGCTGTTGTTGATAGATAATGTCGTCCAACAGCACGATGTTAAGCTTTGGCCAGCTCTGTCCTTTCTGCAACCTTTTTTCCACATTAAGCGGATAGACATGATGGAGCGAATGAGGCGGTGGTCAGTCCAGCAGTCATCTGCACTGGTCATTGCTCTGGTGTTAAGGACATCGCGGCGGTCTTTGGAGCGGACTATGATGTAGTCAATGAGATGCCATAATTTGGAGCGGGGATGCATCCATGATGCTTTGAACTTGGTTTTCTGACGAAAAAGTGTGTTGGTGATGACCAGATTGTGCTCTGAGCACTTGGTTAGCAGTAGTATGCCATTGGAGTTTGTGTTTCCAACCCCTTCTCTCTCCAGCATGCCGCTCCATAGATGATGGTTTCGTCCCACTCTAGCATTAAAGTCTCCAAGCAGGATTAACTTATCCTCCTTTGGGACTTCAGATAGTATTCTGTCCAGGTCAGCATAGAAGGCCTCCTTTACTTCATCCTGTGCATCAAGCGTTGGAGCATAGGCACTAATAACGGTGGCCATTTGACTGCAGGCAAGCATCAGACGAATGGTCATTAGGCACTCGTTGATGCCCACAGGGAGTTCATGGAGGTGGTTGATGAGGCAGTTCTTAATAGCAAATCCCACACCATGGATTCGTGGCTCATTTGCAGGCTTTCCCTTCCAAAAGAAAGTATACCCGCCTTTTTCCTCCTTCAGCTGCCCTTCATCAGCCAGTCGGGTCTCGGAGAGTGCTGCGATGTCGATCCTGAACTTCCTTAGCTCTCTGGAGATGATGGCAGTTCGCCTTTCAGGTCGATCACAGGCTTGATTGTCCATAAGGGTTCGCACATTCCAGGCTCCAATATGTAGTTTTGCATGTTTCTGACCGCGTGGTGGTGATCCCTCTGGATGTGGTATTCCAGACAGGATTTTGTGAGGCAGGCTATGTTTGGGGTACCTTTTCTAACCCCATCCCCTACTGGGGTGAGCAGAGTGGATCCTGAATAGGGCTGCTCAGTCATGAGTGCAGCTGCCTAGAAGCTCTTTCTGCCTCAGTCCAAGAGCTTAACGACTGTATCAAGCACCCATCGCCTGTGAGCCAGGTCGTGGCTAAGAACTCCCAAACTTCACTGTCCTGTCCCCGTTACCACTTCTTGATCGCCACAGGACTTTATCTTGTCCAAGATGTAAAGTGGATGGGCTCCCTTCAGGAGGACGCCTGCGCGTGACGTCTTTTATCGTGGGGAGACTGATGCACCTGCAGCCACCACACGGTCCTTGGCAGAGAGGGGCCTGAATCCGGTGCCATGGAATCCAAAACAACTGGAGACCACTCTCTGCTGCAGCCTTCATCCACCTTCAGTGCCGTTGTGACTCATGGTGTCATCCTCCGCCACTCCCGCCATTGAGGTCTTTCTTTCTTTGGATCGCTCTTGGTCTGGGACCTCCCCCTCGACCTTACAGCCATGGGTGACCCTACCAGGAGCCAAAAGGCCCCCGACGGCATCGCTCTCGGGACTAATAAAGGCTTATCTTATCTTATCATTGGAACACACAAGGTTCTCCACCGTGACAAGGTGGCGATCCATGGAGAACATACCAGGGCACCCTTGAAAAACATGGCCATTAGCCATGAGGCTGGACCTTCATGGACCTTTATCGCTCATTGGGCTTCTACAGCTTCCAATCACAAAATGGAGGCTCTATTGTGTCAAATGAGCTGTCAATCACTTGCAAAGCCCCACCCCTGCCTTGGGGTTTCACTTTCCGGTTCAACCTCCCTGAAGTGTTGTATTTTTAGCATAAAAAGCAAACCTTTTTTGGCCGATTTTGAAACAAATGCTCCTATTTTATGGGCAGTTTTTCCCGTCGTCATCAAGATGGACACTACTGTAAATCTTATTCAAATGGATCTGTTAGACCTTTTTGCAATACAAATGGACCATATTTGTTGAACTATCTGTCATGAGCCTCCTCGTGCGCTTTTACGCATTGCATAGAGGAGGGGAAGGAGGAATGGATTTACACGCAGGTTACACCACAACCACATTTAACACAAAAGGCAAACAGTTCCAAAAATAAGACATACAAAAAGGCAACGGGGTGCACTAAAGGGCTCACACGATGGCGTGCAGCGGGCAGACCACAGTGCACAGTGGTCACAAAATAGACAGTACAAAATGACGTAAATAGCTTGGGTTAACTCAGAGTCCTCCAGGACGCTCTACTGATTCGGAAGAAAGTAACTGGGCAAAGTGCCAAAGCGTAGCAGCATCGCTGCAAGGGGAAATGCTGACAGTTTGTACTCACAGAACAGGAGCAATCCGAGTAGTCCAAGTATATCCCGCGAGCACACACAACCAGAAACCACAGTGAAGGGAGTAGCGACAGTGCAGCTTCCGACTCCCTCATAAGACAGTACATCCAAAGGGCGATACACATACAGTACAATGGTCCAGCAATGCTTGTCTGGCAAAGGCTGCTTCAGTACAAGCATTGCTGGAACAATAGATTGGTTGCACCTGGGCGGGGCGCAGGAAAGACAATTACCGGAGTGGAATCAGCTGGCTGTCAAGAGAGAGGGGGCATGGTCGGACCAGCAAGCGTTAAGACAATACCCACAAGAATGTAGGTCAAGGAGGCTGCCTAAGAGTTGCCGGCCAGAGCGGCAGCTACAGGCATGGAAAAGAAAAGAACAAAAGACATAGAAACTACAAGAACTCAAAAGATAACAAAATACACAAATATACCGAACCTGAGCCACAGAGAACAGTCAGAGCCGAGCCTAAAGGACAACACCGGCTCGGCTCATGACATTATAATTCATTCAGGGACGGCAAGGAAATGCTTTTCGGCGAGTCACTTGTTTGATTTCATGCTAACGTTAGCTGGTTAAAAGTTCTATTTAAATCCAGTGTTATTTTTTCTGAAATCTGTTTTAATAACCAAATAGACAAAATTCTAAGCTTTCAAACGACGTAAGGCATGGCTGGCTACTGTAAGCATGTTTAACACAATTCACTGTCTGTCGCAGCTGAGACATTTAAACAAACATTTAAAATACCACGGAGGGGATTTGGAACGTTAAGACGCTAGACTTAGTAAGGTGGTCGTCCATACCAATCTCTCTTGCAGGCAGGTTAACCTGATTAAGATGTCAGTGCTCCCCCGTTTTTTATATTTGTTTCAGATGATTCCTTATTTTTTGTCATAATCTATGTTCAGAGATCTTGACTACCACATTTCTACACTTATCTGGAATAAAACCAATCCCAATACGAAAAGGTCCCTTCTAGAGGTGCCTAGGCAAACGGGTGGATTAGGCCTGCCTAATTTTTTGTATTATTACTGGGCAGCAAATATTGCAAAACTACCATACTGGATTGCAGCACTTGAAAAGTGTGTCTATCTGGGCTCACATGGAAACCCTTTCTAAATCTACAGCCTGTCCAATATCTACTCTATGCGCTCCCCTCACGGGTGGAACTATAAACCATATCAATAATCCTGTGGTTCAGGGCTCTCTCCGTATCGGTCGTCAGTTCAACAAACACTTTGGTGTCAACAATACATGTGTTCATATGCCGCTGATGCACAATCACCTCTTTCGTCTTTCCCAGACTGACACTGTGTTCCAGTTGCAACACGGTAATGGCTTAGACTTTTTCAACGATTTATTCATAGATGGCACCTTCTTGGAAACTCTTCAGCAGAAGAAAACTTTACCAAAGACACTTATTTAGATGGTGTAGCCACTCGTGTGACTTACTTAATGTTTTGCATAATGCCTCACATATTAGATAAGAACAAAGTACAGAGTTTCCTTGAAGATAACAGGAAACTGTGAAAGTGTAACCTTTGGTATGCAGAGACTGCTGGGGGGGATCCTTTGTGTGCCGAGAGACGGCTTGGAGGCCAAAGACTGAGAGGGGGATACTATGGGATTTAAGAGGAAAGGCATTGTTACTTGTGATTATAATGCAATGTGACTTGTGAGCTGTGAGCGTCCTGGGTATATAAGGGACGAGTTTTTTCTGTGATGTTCTCTTTTCTACTTTGCTCATGTTGGAGCGTGTAATAAACTGCCTTGAGATAAAACCTGCCTCATCAATTACACACTCCACACTGGTGACCCAAGACGTAGCATGCAGCAAGAGGTGATTTCCCCGGGGCCAGACTCATCGGGAGCCCCCAGCCAAACGTATGCCATTACAGTCCAGCTAGCGGACTTTTGGCAGAACAACCCGCGCTCCTGGTTCCACTTGGTGGAGGCACAGTTCACCCTCCAGGGGATATCGGCAGATGACACAAAATTCTACCATGTGGTCGCAAAGCTTGATAACCACACGGCCCAGCATGTGGAGAGCCTTCTGGAGCAGCCGCCAGCCAGCGACAAATACGGCGCGTTGAAGGCTGCACTCATCCAGCACTACACCCTCTCGATCGAGGAGAGAGCAGAGAGACTCCTGGCGCTGACCGAGTTGGGAGATGGCACACCCATTGACCTGATGGAGAAGATGCTGAGGTTGAAAGGCTTGGATGACGACCACTTCATCTTTACCCACATTTTCCTCAGGACCCTACCATCAGCGACGAGGGCGACCCTGGCCGGTTCGCCATTGTTGGCCCAGCGGGACTTCCGCGCGCTGGCCCGGGAGGCGCATCGGATTCTCAACGCCAGCAGGCAGCGCACAGCCACGGCGGCAGCGACGGAGCTCGGTGCGACGGCCGGAGATGGCAGGGAGCCGGGGTCAGCGGTAGCAGAACCACCAACGACAGCGGCGGCGGGGGCCAAGGAACACGGAGGAGACACCCTTTGTTTCTACCACCACCGCTTTGCAGAGAAGACACGCAAATGTATACCACCGTGCCAGTTCAAGCGCTCGGGAAACGCCAAGACCGGGGGTCGGTAGCAGCTGCGACCCTCGGGGAGGAGAACAAGCTGCTCTACTTGACGGACGCACACTCGGGGAGACATTTCCTCGTGGACACAGGCGCCCAGTTGAGTTTCATCACGCCTTCCTCCACTGACCGGCTGGCAGGTTCCAGCGGTCCCGAGATGGCAGCAGCGAACGGCTCGAGGATTAAGACCTATGGTGAGAGGACTCTGCTTCTGTCGCTCCATAGCCGTACTTTTGAGTGGACTTTCGCCATAGCAGCACTGAATTTCAATATTTTAGGGGTTGATTTTTTGTGCTCACATGGTTTGTTAGATGATGTCGCTAACAGGCGCCTGGTTAATGCACTTTCTTTTGACTCTATCCCCTGTACAGCTAGAGCAGCCCGGCCAACAGCACAAGCCAACGTCACAGCTGCAAGCGGTAAGTTCCACACACTGCTCACTCAGTTCCCAGCACTCACGGTCCCCACATTTTCGGCAACCGTCGCTAAGCACGGGGTGGAACATTTTATTACCACAACCGGACCGCCTGTTCTTGCAAAAGCTTGGCGCTTGGACGCAGCTAAACTGGTCATGGCGTGCGAGGAGTTCGCCAGCCTGGAGAGGTTAGGCATCGTCAGGCGTTCGAACAGCCCATGGGCTTCCCCACTACACATGGTCCCGAAAGCTGACGGCTCATGGTGACCTTGCGGGGATTTCCGCAGGTTGAACAACGCCACAGCGCATGACCGCTACCCAATCCCGCATATCCAGGATTTTTCCGTTCATTTGGCAGGGGCACGCGTTTTTTCTAAAATAGACTTGGTCCGCGGTTACCACCAAGTCCCAGTGCGCGCTGAGGACATACCCAAAACAGCGGTGATAACTCCATTTGGCCTATTCGAGTTTTTGCGCATGCCATTCGGGCTTAAAGGGGCTGCACAGACGTTCCAACGCATGATGGATGCAGTGCTGCGCGATCTCCCTTTCGTGTTCATCTACTTGGACGATATTTTGGTAGCCAGCGCGTCCGAAGACGAACACGAAAACCACCTTGCGGCAGTTTTCCGGAGGTTGGGAGAGCACGGGTTAATAATCAACCCAGCGAAATGTCAGTTCGGGGTGACGCAGATCGATTTTTTAGGACACCGAGTTTCCCCCGAAGGAGCGGTTCCACTACCTGACAAAGTGCGTGCAGTGGCAGATTTCCCCCGGCCGCAGACGGTCAGGGCGTTACAGGAGTTTTTGGGAATGGTGAATTTTTATAACCGTTTCCTCCCCGGTGCAGTGCAACTCATGCAACCGCTGTATGCCGCACTCAAAAAACAGAAACCCGCGAATAAGATCGAGTGGTCCCCGGAGCGAGCGTTCTCGGAAGTCAAAACAGCCCTGGCAAACACTGCGTTGTTGGCACATCTGGACCCAACGGCCCGCGTAACGTTCACCACTGACGCGTCTGACGTGGCCATAAGGGCGGTCGTGGAGCAGCAAGTAGCCGGAGCTTGGCAACCGCTCGCCTTTTTCAGCAGGACCTTGCGCGATAGTGAGCGTAAATACAGCGCGTTTGACAGGGAGTTGCTGGCTCTTCATTTGGCCATTCACCACTTCCAGTTCTGGCTAGAAGGGCGCTGTTTCACCGCGTTCGTTGACCACAAGCCGCTAACATTCGTGATGGCCAAAGTTTCAGAGCCGTGGTCGGGCCGGCAACAGAGGCAGTTAGCCGCGATCTCAGAGTTTACTACCGATATTCAGCACGTGTCGGGTAAACTGAACGTAGTGGCAGACTGCCTCTCGCGCGCCGTGGCTGCCCCCGTCTGCGTGGGGATAGATTACACAGCCATGGCCGCGGAGCAAGGTAGTGACGTGGATGTGCGCGCGCTCCAGTCTGGACCAACAGGGTTAAGGCTGGAGAGCAGGGTGCTGCAAGATGGTATGCCCCCCTTAATCTGCAATGTCTCCACGGTCGTCCCGTGGTACCGGCAGCGTGGCGCTGCCGCGTTTTCGACTTGATTCATTCTTTGGCGCACCCGGGGGTGCGCACGTCGGCCAAAATGGTAGCGGAAAAATTCATGTGGCCTGGCCTTCGCAAATAAGTTAAAGAGTGGGCGGCAACCTGCATGGCGTGCCAACGGGCAAAGGTACACAGACACACGAAAGCTCCATTGGAGCCATTTCTCATTCCAGCCAAGAGGTTCGACCACGTTCACGTGGACCTCGTGGGCCCGCTCTCGCCATCACAGGGGTACACGCACCTTCTGACAATGGTGGACCGCACTATGCGCTGGCCGGAGGCGGTCCCTTGGGCGTCAACCACAGCCGAGGAGGTGGCGCGTGCGTTTGTAACGGCATGGGTGGCGCGTTTTGGAGTCCCGTCGGATATTACATCCGACAGAGGCCCTCAATTTGTTTCCGAACTTTGGTCAACAATGGCCCGCAGCCTAGGTGTCACAATTCACCGTACAACCGCGTACAATCCGCAGGCTAATGGGTTATGCGAACGTTTTCACAGGTCATTCAAAGTAGCTCTTAGAGCGTCACTGACGGATGCAAATTGGGTGGACAAGCTTCCGTGGGTTTTATTAGGGTTGCGTTCTGCGCCTAAAGAAGACTTAGAGGCTTCCCCAGCCGAACTCGTTTTTGCGCAGCCACTTCGGCTGCCCGGGGAGTTTCTCCCGGATAATCCTGCGCCAGGCAGCTCCCCGTCCCAGCTGTTGCAGCGTAGCATCGACACAGCTACGCTGTCGGGCCCTGCCCACCACAGCTTTCCGCGCATTTTTGTGCCTAAAACTTTGAAGAACGCAGAGTTTGTTTTTGTCAGACATGATGCACATCGACCCCCACTGCGGCCGCCTTATGATGGACCGCTCAGAGTGTTGGAAACAGGGGACAAGCATTTTTTGCTAGATTTGCGGGGTAGGAGGGAAAAGGTTGGCATAAACAGACTCAAACCCGCTTTTGTGGTGGCGGACGAGCAAGTGCTGTTGGCGAGGAAGACCCCCACGAGGAGTTTCCCAGAGTAATATTCCCCCAGAACACCCGCAGGGACTGACAAAAGGTTTTCACCCCCAGACAGCAGCTCCCCAGCATGACAGCGTCGCGGAGGAGGTGACTCCTGGTTACAGCAGATACAGGAGAAGACTGAAGCCCAAGCAGCATGTGGACTGATGTTTAATGATTCTATCATGGCATGCAGACTGTTATTCTCTTGTTCAATCTAAATGTTTGGGGGGGGGGGGTGTAGCCACTCGTGTGACTTACTTAATGCTTTGCATAATGCCTCACATATTAGATAAGAACAAAGTACAGAGTTTCCTTGGAGATAACAGGAAACTGTGAAAGTGTAACCTTTGGTATGCAGAGACTGCTTGGGGGGGATCCTTTGTGTGCCGAGAGACGGCTTGGAGGCCAAAGACTGTGAGGGGGAAGCTATGGGATTTAAGAGGAAAGGCATTGTTACTTGTGATTATAATGCAATGTGACTTGTGAGCTGAGAGAGTCCTGGGTATATAAGGGACGAGTTTTTTCTGTGATGTTCTCTTTTCTACTTTGCTCATGTTGGATCGTGTAATAAACTACCTTGAGATAAAACCTGCCTCATCAATTACACACTCCACAATACCTCCAAATTTGTAGCTTTGCATTTCCTAACCTACCAGCGAAGAATGTTTCAGATACCATATTAGGCTGGGAACCAGAGATGAAGGGTATTGTTTCAGGGATTTATAGGACCATTCAAAACTGCACCCTGCCTTCCCTTGATAAAACTAAAACAGCCTGGGAAGAAGACCTGCAGATCTCACTTGCAGAAAATATATAGTCTGTAGCCTTACAGCATATTCACACTACATCCTTACGTATATCTAAGGCACTGCCTCATTCAATTCAAAGTTTTACACCGCTTACACCACATTAGACAGAAACTGTTTAACTTTTACCCCAATATTGATCCAGTCTGTATCAGATGCCACCTGAGCTCAGCCACTACTGGACATATGTTTTGGCAGTGTTCATCTTTATCTTTGTTTTGGGGTATATTTTTGATGTTTTCTCACATATCTGTTATACAAAAATCAGTCTCAATCCAGCTATTGCTATTTTTGGAGTTCCTGATGAAAATATTGCTGTTACAACACCCCAAGCTAACTTCATGGCATTTGCTTCACTTCAAACACGGAGACTTATCCTTCACTGCTGGAAGTCAAAACCACCTCCATCTTTTACTCACTGGGTTAAGGAGGTGCTCTCTTTGATTCCATTAGAAAAACTTCGATATAATAGGAACAAATCTCGTCAGAAGTTTAATGGCACCTGGACCTGATTCATAGAGTTTATTTCTACACCCTCATTTCCTTAATATTGAATATGTTCCAAATGTACACACTGCTTGTATCTCTCTGTTTACCAGTACTGGCGTTGGGAGATGATTGATCAACTGAAATCTGCTGTAACAGTTGCACCATTTATATATTTTTATTGTTGAGCCTACCTCTTTATATAACATACCAAATCTCCCCATATGCATTTTCTACTATGTTGAGTGGTTGAAAATGAAGTAAACTTGTGTCATAAACTCCCTTGTTAGGGCAGAAAGAAGGCTCCAAACGCTGGCCATGAGTTTGGAAATTTTAATAGTGAATAATGCACAAAAGGACAAACAAGACTAAACCAAAAACTGGCAAAAAAAGAGACGCAGGTGAAGCCAAAAATAGCGAAAGCTAAGGTGAGGGAAGTTGCCAGCTAAACCTGGAAATGCTAGCAGTGGAGCGCATGCTAGGAAAATTACAGAAGACAATACAAAGACACTTACATGTGTCTGCGAAAGTCGATAGTAGGGTGCTGTGCCTGGCAATGGTGCACAGCCCCTTAAATAAGGCTACAAACGAACTAAAATAAGTAGTAACAGGTGTGGGCGATCTGAGCGGGCAGGGGAAAATAAAGATACAACTCGGACCAGCTGGGAATAACGAGGCAGGAGGAAGCAATTGGAGTTGACATCTGACAGGGTCACGCCCACACAGAGCGAAACCCCAGAAAGCCACTGACAGCTGTTAACCCCAAGAGAGAGAGAACACAACAGAATACAATTATAATAAGACGGCAGGGAATAAAGACCAGTAACCTCAAAAAATGTAATAAACAAACCGCAATGAACATAAACGGGAAAATAAATCATACCGAGAAACAATATAGGTTTAACCGACAACTCAAAAATGACAACACAGTACAAATATGAAAAAAAAGGCAAACAACCTGAGCCCAGTGGAATCCCCCAGCGCTCAGAACGTGACAACTTGCCCTACTTCTCCTGAAGATGCTTAATAGTTTATGCGTATGTAATTGTGTAACACCTACTGTGTGTAACACTACTTTAGGAGAAATCTTGTACCCTTTTGGTAGTATGGTGTTATGGCAGTGTAGTTACCTTAAACTTTACTACCTGGACAGAAGGAACAATTGGGCCAGATCAGACAGATTCCAGGTTCGTAGGACCCCGGAGGGTGCAACAATAGATGACTCGCACACAAAGTGTATGGAACTTGCAAATATATATATTTTTTAAAAGTTGTGTACACTTAAACAAAAGTAGAGCGCTTATGACAATAAAGGAAAACAAATAAAAATAAAGTAACCCCAAAATATATTTACAGTATATACAGTCCTTCAATATCTGTTCCAGGTGACCGGTTGAGTCACCTTTACCAGGCGGTTGGTTAGGTTCGGGCAATCAGCTCGCCATCCAGATCTGGAGAATCCACGTTTTTCTTGCTTCAGGAACAAAAAAACCTGACCTAGAAAACAGGTCAGAACAAAAACTCAAGCTATGATCTATAGCTGGTTTCAAAATACTTCTAAGGGTTGTACAACAAATAAACCAAATCTCTTAAATTTCTAAATGTGCATAAAATAAACACATCTACTATCCAACTTTATCATATGGTACCAAAAACAAATAAATGAAGTGCCTTAGAGGGCATTTGACAATAACAGTGACATTTGTGCAGTGTGCTGCACCAAGTTAGCCCACAAGGGAGAAAAAGAAAATGTGCTAGCACAACAATTTAACACAAATTTACACTCCAAACACCTGTAAACCACAGATTCAACATTCACTCTTAAGTAACATTCAATGGCAAGTGAAATGGGACCGTTGCTAACCATTACAGCTTTGAAAAACGCCCTTTTCTGATGGAAAACCTAGCCGGAATTAGCATCGGCGGTTAGCATTTCAAGCTAGCGGTTAGCATCCCACATACACAATGAATGGCACTCACCATGCTAAGTGACACGTGCGTCATGAGAATTCCCGCACTCAACGTGAGTTCACAGCCTTTGGATTCAAATCTTAAAATTTAACAAATGAGGTATTAGAATTTGATAATACAGCAATGTCTCATTTCGGGTGTTAGTTCAGGCTTACCAGTCTCAAAGTTTTATTCAGGCAAAGGCTGCTATTAGCACGTTAGCGTCTCCATCTCAGCAAGTGATTGTCTCTCTCTCGGTCGGTGTCTTCCGCTATGTCTGACGTGGCTGAGCAAAATGCAGGTTACACCAAGACCGAGAGAGAGAGAGCGCCTGACCCCATTGGCTGATGCTGCCACCCAACGGCACAGCCATTGGTTGCTCAAAACACTAAATAAAACACTAGGAAACCCATCAGAGTCCCTAGAAATGTTTTTAACTAGTTATGGATATATTTTTTGAACTTATATCCATTTATACACCCATCTTCAAAATATTTATTCCCATTGTGAAATGAGTATTTTTTTAAAGCGGTATTGATATTTATAATTTTATTCACGTTTTTTAACACTGGGTTACACTATCCCCACTTAGAATCATGCAAGTCCCTTTGCATGGGATTAGCTAGATAGTGATGACGAGAGAACCCGTGTTCATGGGAATAATCTTAGGATCTGGCTCTGTTAAGGCTGTGGTAAAAGCCAGGTTTAGCCCTTGAAACAGGGACTGGGCAACAGTTATGAGAGGATTTCCCAACTGACTATACTGTAGTCTTTCTGGCTGCGAGGTTGTCCTCTCGGAGCGTCTCACAGTCTTTGGGATTTCTTTTTCAGATTCTTCTTCTTCCACAGGTTCATCACAGGTACTTTTATCAGGTAAGTTGGTTTCACTTTCAGTTCCATTCTCATTGTTTGATTGTTCCACATTTGTTTCAGTTTCCTCCAGGTTTCCATCATTCGGTAAGCTGTCACATCCAGGTGAATTGTCATTTCCAGGTAAGCTGTCACATCCAGGTGAATTGTCATTTTCTATTTGGTTGTCATTCTCAAGTAAGTGAGTTTCAGCAGGAATATCTTCTTTAACCACTTGCACTCCGGGCAATTTTCCTAAAAATTCCAAAAAATAACGTGCCCAAAGTAAATCGAAAGCTGTTCTTCAACCCTTTGCAGCATCTTCATGGGGTTGGTCTCATTTAAAAGAAAACACTTTGAATTTTTTGGCAAATAAAACATAATCTCTCTACATGCTCCGGCCACTGAGTTACAGTCATCTAAACATACTGAACTTGAAGAAAAAAAAATTTGGACACAGTGTTTTTTTGGATACAAATGCTTGTAAATAACACACAGCTGTCCGATCCGGCTGGAAAATGCAACAGAAATGTAGAACCAAGTGTTATCCAGCTGAGATCCAAATTTGGTAACAATACCACAAAAAATGAATATTTTACACAGCTTTGTTCTCAGGCTGTTCCCAGGCGTTTTGGAACTGTGCCAAATTGTGCCAAATGGCACAGTTTGGAAAAACGTCTGTAACTTTTGAATAATTCAATGTAGAAGCTTCATTTTAGGCTCAAAGGAAAGGTCACACTCAGGGCTGTGTCTGTGTGTGTGTGTGTGTGGGGTCGTCCCCCCCCCGCTATCAAGGACAGAGTTCGGCCCTCGCTACATGACAGATTACACTCGTTGCATGTTTCCACAGCAACGCTGTCACAGCGGCTTCCCCCCCCCGCTCGCTAGGGAGGATGGACTTTAGCCATCGCTACACAACGGATTAGCCTTATGTGGTGATGTAGGACAGCAGTGCAGTCACCGCGGCTCCCCCCCCCTCGCTGCAGAAGAATAGCGGGGGTGGGGGGGCGTTCACAGCCTGTACACTGCGAGCAACCCCTTGTACCGTGGCGCACGAACTTCAGACTTCGTGAACCGCACAGCTGTAATTTACTGATCGGTCAAAAGTCATTTTGGATTACAATTTTCAGGGATAGAGAATAATTTAGCTTATAACACCTTACCTCTTCACAGCGGAGTCTGGGCGAACTTGTCTCCTCATTGTCAGACGAACGCGACGCTGGTCCGCTCTGGTTCTGGTCTCGCGACTCGATCAAAACATAATTCCATTATTGCGGTTTTGTGCTTCCATGATTGCGGTTTTTGGCGAACGATTTTTCAAAACAAATAACAGTAGTAATTAAAAAAAGACTGGCGAAGGCGTGTGTGTCACTCAGCCTTCGTCGTCAGCCTCCGTTGGTCTATAATGACCATGGAAGAAATCATAACGTCTACTCTGCTGGAACCAATACAAAATAAGCACCGCCTGGGGCCGAACATGCCGATCCACGAATGGCACTCCCTGTCACACAGGTTGCATTTGTGGATGGTCTCCATGCTGCTGGGTCTGTGGAGCTCTTCCTGTGTCCTTTTTTGATCCGCTCCAGCAGTCAGTCTTCACCCAGCCTTAAAAAAAAACAGCTCACGAACTTCTCTGCTTCAATTGGCTCACTGCATTCAAAGCGTTGGGAGGCGGGTCCTCCTTCCTAGGTTTTCATTCATTGGTTCGTCAAGGTTTCAGAAACCCAATTCAAGGCTCTTATTAGTCGAATGAAAGGTCAATCAGATGAACTAATCTGTTCGCGGCTGTGTTTGCAGATTTTTTTTTCAGTGGCGCTTGGAGGGCACACCACCTACACCATCACCATCAATATCCTTATCATGCGTCATGCGCACGAGGGCGCACAAGCGCGCTCTCGTGCGCCTTAGGACACAGAGACTTGCCCGCCCGCGGAACAACGGAGTGCAAGTGGTTAAAGAATGTCTTTGGATGGGGAATTTCATAGATTTGAGTGAGCTTTATGGGCATTTGGATTGGTTCTTCTCTGTACCAACAGACATCCTCATTTTCCGGTTCTGATTTCTCACATTCCTCACTTTGCTCAGGTGATTGTCTTGTCTTAGGTTTGCGGACACGTTTTGTTTGGACAGGTTCTTCTTCAACAGGGGCAAGAAAACCACAGGGAAGAAAGAGGTCGCGGTGAACGGTGCGAACAGGACCATCTTTTGTCTCAGGTTTTATAGTGTAAACAGGCAAGTCACCTGCTTGGTTCACCACAATGTGGATTTCAGCTTCTCACCTGTCTGCTAGTTTGTGCTTTCCTCTGCGGTGGACTGCACGTACCAAAACTCTGTTGCCCGGTTCTAGTTTTGAGGGTTTCACTCGCATATCATATCTTGTTTTGTTTCTTTCAGCCATCTTGTTAGCATTTTCTGTTGCTAGTTTGTAGCTTTCTTGTAGAGTTGTCTTCAGTTTTTCAGTGTACTGGGAATGTGACTTGAAACTTCTGTTGTGAAACGGGAGCCCAAATGCAAGATCGACTGGCAATCTCGGCTGACGACCGAACATTAACTCATACGGGGCAAATCCAGTAGTGTCATTTTTTGTGCAATTGTACGCATGTACAAGTGGTTTTACATAGTTGTGCCAATGAGATTTGTTCTTTTCCTCCAGAGTACCCAGCATGCTCAATAAAGTTCTATTGAAACGTTCTACCGGGTTACCTCTGGGGTGATAGGGTGTCGTCCGGATTTTGCGAATGCCCATGATTTTGCAAAGTTCTTTTATAATATGGGACTCAAAATCGGGACCCTGATCACTATGTAACCGTTCGGGTATCCCGTAGTGGACTATAAAGTTGTCCCAAAGTGCCTTTACAACGGTCTGAGCTTTCTGATTGCTGGTAGGGATGGGTATAGCGTATTTCGTGAAATGATCAGTTAACACGAGCACATCCTTTGTGTTAATTTGATCGGGCTCAATGGACAGGAAGTCCATACAGACAAGTTCGAGCGGTCGGGTGGACTTGATATTGACAAGCGGAGCAGCTCGTTCTGGAGCGGTTTTACGTCTTATGCAGCGATTACACATCTTGATCTTCTTTTGAATATCTGCCGCCATGCAAGGCCAACAGAACCTTGTTCTGGCGAGATCCAAAGTACGCTCTATGCCTAAATGGCCCATGTCACAGTGGAGGCTTTGAAAGACTGAATCGCGGAGTTGTTCAGGTAAGACGAGCTGGTAAGTAACATTTCCTCCGTCTTGGCGAGTGCGGTAGAGGATATTATCGCACATTTCAAGTCGACTGAGCTCTCGGAGTAACAAGTTGATGTCAGGAAGTTCAGTTCGTACAGTTAGTGGAACTTTTAGTCCAGTTTCAATTTGTGCAATCACTTCTCTTAAACAGGGGTCAGTTCTTTGTTCGTTTTTGATCTGTTCAGGAGTCATGTGGGGTACAACTGGAAGACCACCACAGTCATCTTCATCGGCATAGCCATCTGGAATAGCGGCTACACAGAGGGCTAACGAGTGAACCAAAGGGAAGGTGTTGTCTGGAGAACGACAGACAAGGTGTTTTTCACATATAGCAGACACTACCTCGGAATTCAAACTGCTTTCAGGAAGAGACAAGTGAGTTTGAGTGAACTGCTGTATGCGGTCAAGCTCCTTTTGGGACACTGCGTCATTAAGTAACTCGCCATGTGGCCATCTAGAGAGGCCGTCTGCATCTGAGTTAAGCTTGCCTGCTCTGTATTGGAGCTTAAAGTTAAACGTTGACAGAGCAGCTAGCCACCTATAACTCATGGCATCCATCTTAGCAGTAGTTAAAATATACATCAGGGGGTTACTAT
This sequence comes from Pholidichthys leucotaenia, assembly GCA_020510985.1. Lineage (NCBI taxonomy): Eukaryota > Metazoa > Chordata > Actinopteri > Cichliformes > Pholidichthyidae > Pholidichthys > Pholidichthys leucotaenia. Next base: position 33,850,080 of record CM035845.1, on the reverse strand, counting down.
CTGTCGCGACAGTAAAATGATTGCCATATAAATAGTCTGCGAACTTCTCCGTTACTGCCCACTTTAGAGCTAAAAATTCTAATTTATGGGCGGGGTAACGGGACTCGCTTCTAGACAACCTCCGGCTTGCATAAGCTATGACCCTAGTCTGGCCCTCCTGCTCTTGATAGAGGGCGGCGCCAATCCCTGTAGTGCTGGTGTCAGTATGGAGTGTATATGGCAACTGAGGGTCAGCGAAACCCAGGACAGGCGCAGTACTGAGCTTTTCAATGATGGTTTTGAATGCAAGATCACAGGAAGAAGTCCATCTCTCGACAAACTGTGTCTTTGGGTTGTGGTACTGGGCAGGCTTAGCTTTGGGCTTTGTGCTTTTGCGCAAAGGAGGGTAGTAGCCTGATGTTAAATCAGTGAGGGGCTTAACGATACTGGAATAGTTCTTAATGAACCGCCTATAGTACCCTGAAAAGCCAAAGAACGAGCAGAGCTGTTTGAGATCACGGGGCACAGGCCAGGTACTTAGGGCTTTCACTTTTTCGGGGTCGGTCTCAACTCCTTTACTGGACACAATGTGACCGAGGTATCTGACAGAAGTTTGAAAAAAATCTGCATTTCTCAGGGGAGAGTTTAAGCCCGTACTCTTTTAGGCGATTAAGAACTTTCATTAAGCAAGCTTCATGTTCTTCAGGCATCTTGGAGAATACAATGATGTCATCGAGGAACACAATCACCTCATACAGATTCATGTCGCCCATACATTTCTCCATGAGGCGCTGGAACGTGCTGGGGACGTTTGTAATGCCTTGGGGCATTCTATTGAATTCCCAAAAGCCCATGGGACATACGAACACCGTCTTTGGTTTGTCCAGCTCCTCTACCTCAATTTGGTAGTACCCTGACTTTAAATCGAGGACGGAGAACCACTGCGAGCTGGTCAAGGTGGAAAACGTTTCCTCCAAGTTGGGGAGGGCGTAAGCATCTTTTACAGTCTGCATGTTAAGCTTCCTGTAATCAATACAAAGGCGGACATCGCCATTTTTCTTCCGCACCACTACAATAGGCGAAGAAAATGGGGAAGTGGACTCTCTTATCACGCCTGCTTGTTGGAGTTCTTTGAGATGCTTACGGACCGCTTCCAGGTCATTTGGATGTATGGGACGTGCTCTGTGTTTGAATGGTGTTTTACCTGATAATTTGATTGTGTGTTTCACTTGATCCGTTTTGCCATAGTCAAGATCGTTTTGTGCAGATACTTCGGGCATTTGACTGAGTTTCTCTGTTAGGCGCTCTTTCCATTCAGTGCTAATGGGGGAAGAGTCAAAGTTGAACTTCAGAGTGGACTTTTGTTGAGTTTTGGACTTTGTAACTTTCACGGAGTGTTCTTGCGATAGGACTCGTTGATATGCACAAATTTCTCCAATGACACACTTCTGAGGGATTGTCACGTCCTGTTCCGATTCATTGGTAAGTATAACTGGAACAAGGTAAGGTGCTCTTTCAGGTAAGTCTATGAGACATGGTTTTACTAGGATACCACCAGGTAAGGCTGACATTAACGGGTGTTCTAACAAGACAGATTTTTCACTGTTGCCGGCTGACACAGCTACAGCGCCATCTAGAACAACTGTTTGGCCTGCAGGAACTAACTGTGGCTCTTTGTTGTGCATGGTCACTAAACCAAGGCTAGTGTCTTTGGACTGTCTGTGCCGTAGCTCAAGGACTTTTAACACTGCCTTATAACCAAGTGACATGGTTGGCTGCAGTTCAGAACATGCATCAGAATACAGCTCGTAAAGTACATCTAATGTGTTTGTCCCTATTAACACTAAGGACTGATCAGCTGCACGTACATCGGGAACCACTAAGGCAAGCATTGGCACTTCGGCTTCAATACCGAGAAAGTCTTTTGGGAAAGTGACATGCATTTCAATGTAGCCTAAGTAAGGTACACTCTGACCGTTAGCTCCCTCCACTTCTAACAGCTCAAAAAGTGGCTTAATCTCATGGTTGGATAAGTACTGTCTGTAATAGGACTCAGGGACAGTAGTCACCTGGGAGCCTGTATCTAACAAACAGCTCACAGTACAGCCATTCACTTTCACTTGTGCTGTACTTTTTGTACCAATTAGACCATTAGGAAAGTTAAAGGGGTCTGTTTTGTAGTGTGACTTCAGTTTAGCACATGTCTTGAATGGAGCTTTTGGTTTGGGACGGGTCATCTCTGAACTAGCCTCTGTTTGTCCTGCAACAGAGGCAGACTTCAGTTTAAAGAAGATTGGGGGTTCTGACTGTCCCAAATCTGTCTTTTTACTCTTAATTCTTTGCATTTTGCAGCTACAAGTGCAGGGTTTGGCTCTGACTCACAAGTGGCTACAATATGCCCATCTTCGCCACAGTGGAAGCAATACCATGGTTTGGGCCTAGTATTGGGACGGCTGGACGAGGGTAAGTTTTCAGGTTTGGCATGACTCATCATGACAGACTTGCTAAGGAGGGTGGGCAGCAAGACCAGGAAGACAGGCAGGTCTCTTACAGTGAGAAGAAAACCATTATTAAGGCCCTGTCTCACAAGAAGTGGCAGCAGCAACACCCAAACTTCTGCAAGGATGACAACTATTACAGTCTGAGCAGGGCTGACCAAGTTGTTCTGTTCAGACTCCGAACTGGACATAACAGAATGCATGCTCACATGCACCAGAAACTTAAAGTTGGACAATCGGACAGATGTCCATGTGGTACTGCCCAAATGACCAGCGAACACCTCCTCCAAGACTGCCCAGACCATGCTGCACTGAGACGAGCTACGTGGCCTGACCCCACATTGCTGAACCAAAAGCTGCACGGGGACCTCGGGGACCTCCGCAGGATGGCAGCATTCGTCAGGGCAGCTGGTGTGACCATCTAGTGATCGACGAAGAAGGTTTGGCATGGTCAGTTTTTTTTATTTTCAGACTTCTTAGTTGGGTCTTTCTTTGGTGGTGCTTGTTTCTTTTGTTTAACGACAGCAGCTAATTGGCTTTTTAGATCAGCGACTTGCCTTTTCAGTTCTTTCAGACTGTCAGACTCTACTTCACTATTTGTACTTGTTTCGGTGACTGTTCGTAGGAGGCTGCTTTTGGTTTTGTGGCGCCCAAGTGTCTTTTCATGCGTGTGTTTTTAACTTCTTGTCTGTTTTCAGCAGTGCAAAGGTGAAGCAATAACTCTGCATACGCAGGCAGATGTTTATCTTTTAGTTCCAGCTGTAGCTCTTTTAGCAGATTATCATTCCAACAGCCTCTGTTAAACTGCTTGAGAAGCTGTTTGTCCACTTCCTGTGACTCTAGACCACCTCTACGCACTACGAGATTGAGCACCACCTGCAAACGATGCAGATATGCAGATGGTTTTTCTCCATAATCTTGGAAAGTGTTCATGAATCGCACAAGCAGTTCCTCACCATCTTCAACAGTCCCAAAAGCTGAGTCCAAAAGCCTGATAGTCAGCAGAGGTGGCTTCAGGCCCAAGAGGGCGAATAACATCAGACGCAGGAGCAAGAAGACTTTCATGGATCTTGCGAGATTTTTCCAAGTCAGACAAAGAAGTATCTTCCATCATCAAGTCAACATGTGAACGCCATGTTTCATAATCAGCTTCAGTATACGGTCTTGGTGTTTTGCCAGAGAAAGCTCTGATTCTCAAGGAGGAATGGGCGTTTGACGGCTTCTCTGCATTTTTAACGACATGCTCGACTATGATTTACTGAACCTCGGTGGGTTAAAATCAGCTGGACTCAACATTTGAGGTGTCAAGTTTGGTCTAAGAGGGCTTTGGGAGAGGGCTTGAGTGGTTTTAGTGGTGCGAGGCACTTCAACTTGGAGTGGAGGAGAGACTCCATTTGTGTGGGTTCTACAGTAGGGGAAGCAGGATCAATGTCAGCAGAGACCGTTTCAGCTGTCTCAGCAGCTTCAATAGACTTCCCTATTGTGGACATAACCTCCCGCAACACCTCTTCAAAACCTTTTCCACTTAACTTAGCTAAACCCCTCAGGTTGCTAAGATAAGCCTCAGTAACAATGCCCCCTACAGTTTTAGTGTACACATCAGTTAAGGCTTGAATGCAGTACTTAACATCAGGATTGTCAGTGGATGGAAAAAAATACGGCAACGCAGGTACTAATGTTTCAACAGCTAACCCCGACTCAAACTCTACAATGTGACTTTTGTCAAATTCAGACGAGTTATCATCAGTGCTAAGTACCTTACGAATAGTGCCATGTTGCTCTAGGAACTTAAAAACGTCTTTTTCTTGGGCAACAACACCACTGACAATGACTGCATTTGGAACTTTGACACCATATTTTTCGACAAATTCCATGTTGACAGCATATGAACTGTTTGGTCAGGGGTCAAAACAGAGTCCACTACTGTTGCGCAACGTTCCAGGCTCCTGGCTGGTCGCCAGATTTTTGTAATTGTGTAACACCTACTGTGTGTAACACTACTTTAGGTGAAATCTTGTACCCTTTTGGTAGTATGGTGTTATGGCAGTGTAGTTACCTTAAACTTTACTACCTGGACAGAAGGAACAATTGGGCCAGATCAGACAGATTCCAGGTTCGTAGGACCCCGGAGGGTGCAACAATAGATGACTCGCACACAAAGTGTATGGAACTTGCAAATATATATATTTTTTAAAAGTTGTGTACACTTAAACAAAAGTAGAGCGCTTATGACAATAAAGGAAAACAAATAAAAATAAAGTAACCCCAAAATATATTTACAGTATATACAGTCCTTCAATATCTGTTCCAGGTGACCGGTTGAGTCACCTTTACCAGGCGGTTGGTTAGGTTCGGGCAATCAGCTCGCCATCCAGATCTGGAGAATCCACGTTTTTCTTGCTTCAGGAACAAAAAAACCTGACCTAGAAAATAGGTCAGAACAAAAACTCAAGCTATGATCTATAGCTGGTTTCAAAATACTTCTAATTAGTCTTAGGTTGTACAACAAATAAACCAAATCTCTTAAATTTCTAAATGTGCATAAAATAAACACATCTACTATCCAACTCTATCATATGGTACCAAAAACAAATAAATGAAGTGCCTTGGAGGGCATTTGACAATAACAGTGACATTTGTGCAGTGTGCTGCACCAAGTTAGCCCACAAGGGAGATAAAGAAAATGTGCTAGCACAACAATTTAACACAAATTTACACTCCAAACACCTGTAAACCACAGATTCAACATTCATTCTTAAGTAACATTCAATGGCAAGTGAAATGGGACCGTTGCTAACCATTACAACTTTGAAAAATGCCCTTTTCTGATGGAAAACCTAGCCGGAATTAGCATTGGCGGTTAGCATTTTAAGCTAGCGGTTAGCATCCCACATACACAATGAATGGCACTCACCATGCTAAGTGACACGTGCGTCATGGGAATTCCCACGCTCAACGTGAGTTCACAGCCTTTGGATTCAAATCTTAAACTTTAACAAACAAGGTATTAGAATTTGATAATACTGCAATGTCTCATTTCGGGTGTTAGTTCAGGCTTACCAATCTCAAAGTTTTATTCAGGCAAAGGCTGCTATTAGCACGTTAGCGTCTCCATCTCAGCAAGTGATCATCTCTCTCTCGGTCGGTGTCTTCCGCTGTGTCTGATGTGACTGAGCAAAATGCAGGTTACGCCAAGACCGAGAGAGAGCACCTGACCCCATTGGCTGATGCTGCCACCCAACGGCACAGCCATTGGTTGCTCAAAACACTAAATAAAACACGAGGAAACCCATCAGAGCCCCTAGAAATGTTTTTAACTAGTTCTGGATATATTTTTTGAACTTATATCCATTTATACACCCATCTTCAAAATATTTATTCCCATTGTGAAATGAGTATTTTTTAAAGCGGTATCGATATTTATAATTTTATTCACATATTTTAACACTGGGTTACACGTATCTTTTGGACTGATTTATTTTCCCATTTCTGTTTCCCTGCTATCCCCCCACCCCCGTTTCTTTGTGATGTCCTAGAGGGTTTATTGTCTGTATCTGTTCTGATATACAGTATATATACTGTGGGGCACATACAGTATATGCACATATGTATATGACTGCATGATTCATATGTATACCACCTTAGGCTTCACATCTGAGATGGAACAAAGGACTGAGCCGCTCTGGAGATAACACGAGGGTGTGAAGTTTAGTCTTTGGCATGCAAAGAGATAGCCTTGGGGGATTTCGCCCAGCGGCCAGAGACTGAAAGGTGGAGTGTGTTAAGATCGGGGGGAAGTTACATTGTGACTGGGATTAAGTACCATGTGACTGTATGTTTGATGTCCTGGGTATAAAAGGGACAGATGTTGGAAGATTCATTCTCTTTTTCTCTTTCTGTGTTTGGATGATGTTGGAGAATGTGAATAAATCTGACTTGAGAAATAAACTCAGCCTCATCTTTCCCCATTCTCCACACTGGTGACCCTATGACGTATCATGAGCAGAAGTAATTCCCCCGAACCGGACTCGTCAGGAGCCAGCCAGGCGAACGCAGCGACAGTCAAGCTACCACACTTCTGGCAAGACAATCCGTGCTCCTGGTTCCACTTGGTCGAGGCACAGTTTGCCCTCCGGGGGATAACGGTAGATGACACCAAATTCTACCACGTTATTTCCAAGCTCGACAACCGCACGGCTCGATATGTGCAGAGCTTTTTGGAGCGCCCACCGGCCGATGACAAATACGGCGGGTTGAAGGCTGCGGGTTGAAGGCTGCGGTCATCCAGCGTTTCACTCCCTCAGTCCAGGAGAGAGCGGAGAGACTCCTGGCCCTGAACGACTTGGGAGATAGCACGCCCGTCGACCTGATGGAAGACATGCTGAGGCTGAGGGGCTCAGACGGCGACGACTTCCTCTTCACCCACATTTTCCTGAGAACCCTACCGTCGGCCACGAGAGCGACCCTGGCCGGTTCACCGTTGATGGCCCAGCGGGACTTCCGCGCGCTGGCCCAGGAGGCACAACGGATTCTCAACACCAGCAGACAGCGCACGGCCACCGCAGCAGCGACGGAGCTCGGCGCGGCGGCCGGAGACGACAGGGGGCCAGAGGCGGCGGTAGCAGACCCACCGACAACGGCGGCGGCGAGGGCTAGGGATCGCGGAGGAGACGACCTCTGTTTTTACCATCGCCGCTTCGCAGAGAGGGCACGCAAATGTATACCACCATGCCAGTTCGGGAGCTCGGGAAACGCCAAGACCGGGGGTCGATAGCAGCTGCGGCCCTCGGGGAGGAGAACAAGCTGCTCTACTTGACGGATGCATGATCGGGGAGGCAATTCCTCGTGGACACAGGCTCCCAAGTGAGCTTCATCATGCCTACATACGCTGACCGGTTGGCGGGTCCCGGAGGTCACGGAGCGTCAGCAGCGAATGGCTCGAGGATTAAGACCTTTGGTAAGAAGACTCTGCTTCTGTCCCTACATGGCCGCACATTTGAGTGGACTTTTGTTATAGCTGCAGTGAACTTCAATATGTTAGGGGCTGATTTTCTGTGCTCACATGGTTTGTTGGATGATCTTGCTAATAGGCACCTGGTTAATGCACTTTCTTTTTATTCTATTCCCTGTGCAGCCCGAGTGACCCCGCCCACAGCACAAGCCAACGTCGCAACAGCAGGTGGTAAGTTTCACACACTGCTCACTCAGTTCCCAGCACTCACGGTTCCCACATTTTCAGCAGCTGTCGCTAAACACGGAGTGGAACACTTTATTACTACCACCGGACCGCCCGTTTTTGCAAAAGCTCGGCGCTTGGATGCAGCTAAACTGTCCATAGCGCGCGAGGAGTTCGCCAGCCTTGAAAAGTTGGGCATCATCAGACGTTCAAAGAGCCCATGGGCTTCCCCGCTTCACATGGTCCCTAAAGCTGACGGCTCATGGCGTCCTTGCGGAGATTTCCGCAGGCTGAACAACGCTACAGCGCATGACCGCTACCCGATCCCGCATATCCAAGATTTTTCCGTTCATTTGGCGGGGGCGCGCATTTTTTCTAAGATAGACTTGGTCCGCGGGTACCATCAAGTCCCAGTACGCGCTGAGGACATCCCCAAAACGGCGGTAATAACTCCGTTTGGCCTTTTCGAGTTTTTGCGCATGCCATTTGGCCTTAAAGGCGCTGCCAGACGTTCCAGCGCATGATGGACGCGGTGTTGCGTGATCTCCCTTTCGTGTTCGTCTACCTGGACGACATCTTGGTAGCCAGCGCGTCCGAAGACGAACACGAAAATCACCTCACGGCAGTTTTCCGGAGGTTGGGGGAGCACGGGTTAATAATCAACCCAGCAAAGTGTCAGTTCGGGGTGACGCAGATTGATTTTTTGGGGCATCGCGTCTCTCCAGAAGGAGCCGTCCCTCTGCCTGACAAAGTGCGCGCAATAACAAATTTTCCCCAGCCACAAAAGGTCAAAGGGTTACAAGAGTTTTTGGGAATGGTAAATTTTTATAACTGCTTCCTCCCCCGCGCAGCGCAGCTCATGCAACCATTGTATGCCGCGCTAAAAAAACAAAAACCCACAAGCAAAACCGAATGGTCTCCTGAGCGAGAGCGTGCATTTGCGGAGGTCAAAACAGCCCTGGCAAACGCTGCGTTGTTAGGACATCCAGACCCCACGGCCCGCATAACACTCACTACTGACGCGTCAGATGTGGCCATAGGAGCGGTCGTAGAGCAGCAGGTCGCCGGGGTTTGGCAGCCGCTTGCCTTTTTCAGCAGGACGTTGCGCGATAGTGAGCGAAAATACAGCGCATTTGACAGGGAGTTGTTACCTCTCCACTTAGCCATTCACCACTTCCAGTTCTGGCTGGAGGGACGCCGTTTCACCGCGTTCGTTGACCACAAGCCGCTTACTTTCGCGATGGCCAAGGTTTCACAACTGTGGTCGGGCTGGCAGCAGAGGCAGCTGGCTGCAATCTCAGAGTTTACTACCGATATTCAGCACGTAGCGGGTAAACTTAATGTGGTGGCAGACTGTCTCTCGCGCGATGTAGTGGCCCCAGTCCACGTAGGGGTAGATTGTGCAACCATGGCCGCGGAGCAGGCTAGCGACGCAGAAGTGCGCGCCGCCGCAGTCCGCACAGGGATAGATTATGTAGCCATGGCCGCGGATCAGGTTAGTGACGCGATGACAAGATGGTATGCCCCCCCTAATCTGCGATGTCTCCACGGGTCGACCGCGCCCGGTGGTACCGACCGTGTAGCGCCGCCGCGTTTTTGACTCGATTCATTCTCTGGCGCACCCGGGGGTGCGCGCATTGGTCAAAATGGTAGGAGAGAAATTTGTATGGCCGAGCCTGCGCAAGCAAGTTAAAGAGTGGGTGGCAGCCTGCGTGGCTTGTCAACGAGCCAAAATACACAAACACACTAGAGCTCCCTTGGAGCCGTTTCACATCTCGGCTAAGAGGTTCGATCATGTGCATGTCGACCTCGTAGGCCCCCTCCCGCCGTCACAGGGGTGCACACACCTTTTGACAATGGTGGACCGCACCACGCGTTGGCCGGAAGTGGTCCCATTGGCATCAACCACAGCCGAGGAGGTAGCGCGCGCATTTTTAACGGCATGGGTAGCGCGTTTTGGAGTTCCGTCGGACATTACGTCCGACAGAGGTCCTCAATTTGTTTCCGAGCTTTGGTCAGCGATGGCCCGCAGCCTGGGGGTAATGATCCACCGCACTACCGCGTACAACCCGCAGGCTAATGGTTTATGCGAACGTTTCCATAGGTCATTGAAAGCAGCCCTCAGAGCGTCGCTTACGGATGCAAATTGGGTGGACAGGCTACCATGGGTTTTATTGGGGTTGCGTTCTGCACCTAAAGAGGATTTAAAAGCCTCCCCAGCTGAGTTAGTTTTTGCACAGCCACTCCGGCTGCCCGGGGAATTTCTCCCAGATAATCCTGCGCCAGAGTGCCCCCCTGCTCAGCGGTTGCAGAGCGACACGGGATCGAGCATGCTTCCTGGCCCCGTTCATCACAGTTTTCCGCGCGTTTTTGTGCCTAAGGCTTTAAAAAATGCGGAGTTTGTTTTTGTCCGACACGATGCGCATTGCCCCCCGTTGCGGCTACCTTATGATGGACCTTTTAGAGTGCTGGAAACAGGGGATAAGCATTTTTTGCTAGATTTGGGGGGCAGGGAAGAACAGATTGGCATAAACAGACTCAAACCCGCCTTTGTGTTGGCCGACAAAAATGTGCTGTTGGCTACGGCTCCTCGGCGCGGCAGACCCCCTAAGGAGTATTCATCAGGACACCCACAGGGATTGACTAACAGTTCTAATCCTCAGGCAGCAGCTCCCCAGCAGGAGGGCGCCGCGAGAGTGGTAAAGCCTGCTTACAGCAGATATGGGAGGCGACTGAGGCCCAAGCGACATGTGGACTGATGTGTAATAATTTTACCATGACTTGCAGATTGTTATTACGGTTGTTCCATTTTAGACGTTTTGGGGGGGGGGGGTCATGTGGGGCACATATATGTACATATGTATATGACTGCATGATTCATACGTATACCACCTTAGGCTTCACATCTGAGACGGAACAAAGGACTGAGCCGCTCTGGAGATAACACGAGGATGTGAAGTTTAGTCTTTGGCATGCAAAGAGATAGCCTTGGGGGATTTCGCCCAGAGACTGAGAGGTGGAGTGTGTTAAGATCGGGGGGAAGTTACATTGTGACTGGGATTAAGTACCATGTGACTGTATGTTTGATGTCCTGGGTATAAAAGGGACAGATGTTGGAAGATTCATTCTCTTTTTCTCTGTGTTTGGATGATGTTGGAGAATGTGAATAAATCTGACTTGAGAAATCAACTCAGCCTCATCTTTCCCCATTCTCCACAATACACACACACACACACACACACACACACACACTGTGTAATTGCTAAAAATTTTGTAAATAAAGTGTTTAAAAAAGAATGAAATTGAACTGTTATAGAAACCATGGATTAGTTTCTGATTAGTATCGCTTTCATTCATCTAGGATGAGCCAGAGCTTGGAAATGTTGAAGTGGCCCTTGTTACTGTCATCAGTGACCATGACAAGTCCAGTTCACTACCAGCCTTTGAAAGTCTCTGTGGTCATTGAAAGTGACATGGTAGTCAGCTGTTCCAGATTTGGTGACGCCTTCCTGGTAATGTTTGGACTGATCTATACACTACACCTCAGCTATCCCAAAGCACTGGCCAACACTTTTGAATTTGCTCAGAAGGTTTTACTTGGTCAAGAACAGGAATGCCAAACTGACTTTAGCTTGGGGGCCACGTACCACCGGATTTAATGTCAAGTGGGCTGCACCAGTAAAATAATGGCAAAACAACTTAACAACAACTCCAAATTTAGGACAAAGAAGTACAAGTACATTATGATATGTTTATATTTATTGAACCATTGATCTTTTACAAAACATGAACAACCTGAATGATGAATCTTCATCAAAGTATGAACAACCTGAATTTTTTTTCTTTTCTGCTCTGTTTTGAACTGAAGCTGCTGACCATTCATTCAACTTCTTCCGCTTAATATTTGTTTCCTATAGGCCCTTAGAATAGAGGGTTAGTATTAATGAAAGCGCTTTGAGTGGTCTTTGTGACTAGAAAAGCGCTGTATAAGTGCAGGTTAGTTAGTTTGTTAATCCTTTTTGGGTCGCGGGGGGGGGGGGGGGTGCTGGAGCCTATCCCAGCATCTTTGGGCGAGAGGCAGGGTACACCCTGGATGGATTGCCAGTCCGTCGCAGGGCCAACACAGAGAGACAGACAACCATTCACTCTCACAGTCATACCTAAGGACAATTTAGAATCCCCAGTTTGATGCCAATTAACCTAACTTGCATGTTTTTGGCATGTGGGAGGAAACTGGAGAAATCCCGGAGTACGATATTTTATTCACGATAAAAACAAATGCATTTAAGGTTAATATAAACCGGTTAATACATAAACCGGTTATAAACCGGTTAATACATAACCGGTTTATAAATGTACATGTAAACCTGATAATTGACCATGTTTACATGTACATGAATAAACCGGTTATGATTGGATTTCTGGAGTTTCAATCCAGATTAAGACCCTTAATTTTTGGCAGGCAACACAAAGAATTACCGTATTTTTCGGACTATAAGGCTCACCGGATTATAAGGCGCAGTATCAATTAACAGTCTATTTGACGGTCTATTTTCATACATAAGGTGCATTAAGCGAGACACATTAAGTGCAACAAAACCGTCAGATAAGTGAAATTTTATTCAACTTATTCACAATAGCTCTCAACATTGTTCAGTTGTAACACAAAAAACCAGTTGGAACACATAAAATACAAAACAGTACACTCACTTTTTTAGTTCATTCCTCTTCCATAAATCCATCAAATTCTTCATCTTCAGCGTCTGAGTTTAACAGTTGGGCGATTTTGGCATCAAGCATGCCCGGATCCCTCTTGTCATTATCCGAGTCAGTCTCGTTGCTGTTATTTAGCAGTTCAGTGATGATTCCGGCCTTCGTGAAAGCTCGGACGACACTTGAGACTGATACCTTAGCCCAGGCATCCACGATCCACTGGCAAATAGTGGCGTAACTCGCCCGGCGTTGCCTCCCTGCCTTGGTGAATGTGTGTTCGCCTTCTGTCATCCAATGCTCCCACGCAGCTCGCAATTTAACTTTGAATGACCTGTTGACACCAATATCTAGCAGCTGGAGTAATTTGGTTAATCCACCCGGAATGATGGCAAGCTCCAAATTAGTTTGCTTCACTTGGCTTTTGACAGTATCGGTGAGATGGGCGTGCATGGAGTCGCAGATCAACAGAGACGGAGATTTGTGGAAAAAGCCATCCCGAAGCTCCTGGGTTTTTATGATTTTTAAGTACCAGAACTGTGCTTAAATGACATAAAACAAACAGCTGAATGTCACTTATTACTGTATAATATTGACTTATGTTCCAAGAAGATAACATTCCTAAAATATTCCAACAAGCATTATCCATCACATGTGGCGTTAAAAATATTTTTAAAATAAAGTCTAAAACATCTTCAGCAGGCAAGATGAAGAAAAGTGAACTCCTGTGGCAGATATAAGGCGTTTGATCGTGTTAATCACAGGATATTGTTTAGGAAAATGATTGACAGGGGGGTTCCCAAGTACTTAGTACGTATCCTGATTTACTGGTACACACATCAGAAGATGCTGGTGAAATGGGGGAAGAGTCATTCATCCCCATTTGGTGTGAGCAGTGGTGTCAGACAGGGCAGTATATTGTCCCCTATTCTATTTAATCTTTATATGGATGATTTGTCAAAACAACTGAATGCCTGTAAAACTGGGTGTTTAATAGGGAATAAGTTAGTGAATCATCTTATGTATGCTGATGATCTAGTTATTCTCAGTCCAAGTAGTGCTGGTCTTCAGGAGTTATTAAGAGTGTGTACTGCTTATGGAGAGGAAAATGACATAAAATATAATACAAATAAGAGTTGTGTGCTGATTTGCCGCACTAAAGAAGATTTGTTAATGAAATTCCCTGTCTTTGAATTGGCAGGCAGGGAATTAATTGTCAGGGATAAAATTAAATATCTGGGACATTTTATTAATGATAGAATGACTGATGATGATGATATTTTCAGACAACGCTGCAAAATCTACATGCAAGCAAATATTCTTGCACGCAGGTTTGGTTTTTGTTCAGATGAGGTGAAACTGGTTCTTTTTAAAACCTATTGTACACCTTTATACACTGCACATTTATGGATAAATTATAGGAAACAAAGTATGCAGAAATTACAGGTTGCTTACAATGATGCTTTAAGAATTTTACTTAAAAAGCCTCGATGGTGCAGTGCTTCCGAGTTATTTGTCTCATCACGTGTAAATACACTGCATGCAGTAATAAGGAATCTTATATATAAATTCATCTGTCGGCTTAATGTATCTAGAAATGAAATCATTCAAGTCATGTCTAGCATTAAGCTCAGTTCTATTCGCTGTCAGTCACAGTTTAGAAGGCACTGGTACAGTAGTCATTTTAAGTCTTTTTAAAGTCTGTACTGTCTTTGTACTTCTTTTAGTAGTTGTGTCTTATTGTTTTGTAACTTTTTGATTGTTTTTCTTATTATCTGTTTTCAACTGTCTTGTTTTATTTTATTTTATTTATTTATTTTATTTTTGATGGACCATGAGTCTCGAATAAAGTCTCTGATTGATTGATATAAAGGTCTACATTTAACCATGAGAAACTCCAGGTTAGCTGAGCAATGTCTCCCAACAGTGACAGAGTTCGTGCACCAAGCCTTGTTAATATAAATGCATACTCCCCCACCTCTGGTCTTACCGGAGTCATTAGCTGCTCTGTCTGCCCGCAGAGTGTGCCGTCCGGCCAGCTCAACAGCACTGTCAAGTAATTCAATTCAATTCAGCTTTATTTATAATGCGCCACATTACAACAAAAGCCGTCTCATGGCGCCACACAAGTACTCCACTATGTAGCCATATTTCCGTGAAAATCATGATATTGCAGTTCATAAGTTTCTTATTGTTGGTGATCCGAAGCCGTAGCTCATCCATTTTGTTCGCCACTGACCGTACATTAGCGAGGAAAAATGCTGGGTAGAGAAAGCCGGTGCGGTGTTAGCTTTTTTTTTTTTTTTTTTGTTACTTATTTGTACCCGTAGGTAGACTTGGTTTGCAGTCTGGTGACAAGCCACCGGCTGCTAGTCGCTGCGTGCGTGAGCGCCCTAAACCTACATGTTTTTGGTGTGCGGGAAGAAACCGGAGAAATCCCGGAGTAAACCCGCGCAACACGGGGAGAACATGCGAACTCCACACAGCTCACTGTTGGTCGGGGGCTGGGATCGAACCCACAATCTCATGATCCCCGCGATCCCCTGGCCGAGGGTAAAACTGTACTGCCACAGTGCTAAACCACTGCGCCACCGTGCAGCCCAGCTTTAGCTTAGCTCTTAGCCCTCCGCGCTTCCCCCACCTTTGTTTACGGTCTCTACGCCGCCTGCGAGCACTTCCGGTCGGCCGGGTAGCTTACCTAGCGTCGGGTGTTCTACAGAGCTCAGGGATGAAACGTAGGTTGCTGATAAAAAGGTCGTTATTTTGTAATCCAATGTCCAAAAGTTCATTTCGGGTGTAGGATGTAAAAGCGAAGCTGTTCTGAACGAACAGACCCGAAATGAGCAGAAATATCGCTGCCAATCCACAAAATCTGAAGAGACGCTGAGCCTCGCGTTGTGCAAGCGCCGCCATCTGGTCTGAAAATTTTTGGAAGATAAAAAAAGCGGAATTCCGCAAATTAGCGGAAAAATCACACCCCTAATTTTCACACCGTAATATTACCTGTTGAAGCACATATTACTCCGCGAGGCTCCTGACTACCGTAATGCTCCGACAATCCATCAAGCGGTGCGGCTTCATAGTTTACCAAAGTCGTACTAAAACATTTTGACAGATTTTTGAGCGCCGTGTACCACATAAAATCGGTTCGAGGTCAGTAAGCACAACAACCAAAAGTAATACATAAGGCGCACTGGATTATAAAGCGCACTGTCAATTTTTGAGAAAATTAAAGGATTTTAAGTGCGCCTTATAGTCCGTAAAATACGGTATTGTCCTTTGAGACTATTTCACAAGTGCAAAAGAGCAAGTTAGAGTATTATATTCACAATTTAATCCTGAACAAAAAAAAATAATTTTTAAAGCATGCAAACTGTTTCAATCCAGATTAAGACCCTTAATCAATTTTTGGAGGTGAAATAACATATTTATAAGCTATAACAGCCCTTTGAGACTATTCACACATGAATTTTTGGCAAATGAAGCAGACGTTTTATGGATTCTACATACAATATATAATTATAGGAGGTAAATAATGCACAAACACTAGTATTCATGGGAAAGACAGATAGCTAGATAGATAGATGTACTTTATTGATCCCAAACTGGGAAATTACAGTGTAACAGCAGCATGACAGTAGACGACCAAAATGACAGAAACACACACAGCATAATAAACAAAGGGATTACCCATGGAAAATAAAACTGCCAAGATAACTTATATACATCATAGATGAATAGATGGCAACCTGTACATGAATCATACTCGCTGTACAATGCAGGACTATCGGGTACAGGGTGAAATGTGAGGTACCAATTAGACTGCATGAAAGAAAGAATGAAAGAAAAGCTTTACTGACTTTTACATCGTTATACACATATTTAGTTAATTTCAGCACACTTTCTTACCATATTAGGCAAAACATTAAAAGCTGCTACAGGATAAAATGTCATATCTGATTATTCTAACACAAAACTCATGGGTCTAAAATTATGACTAATCCCTCACCAAACTAAATATACTTAATTCAAAAAATTCTGTGACAAGAAAAACTGGCTCCGGCTGTAAAAACATCCAGCAAAAGGCAGTGAACTGACGCCCCCCCCCCCCCACCAGCTATTTTTAAAGAACAGTTAAATACAGTAAATACTCTGACATTTCAGTGTGTGCTGGATCCAGCATCCATAAAAAAGGACCTGTTGCATGTTTATTTTTTTTTTTTTTTTTTATTGAGAGCTTAGAGGAATGATACATGGTTGTATGCAGTAAAGCTAATTTTTTTTGCTTTAAAAATCGGAACAGAACAGTGTCTCTGTATACAAAAATAGCTAAAATATACAAAGAAAAAGGGGAAAAGAAAATTGGTTATAAACACATACCCATATACAAGCACATTCAAGCATACTTATTTTATATACCCATATGTAAACAGAGTGCCAATAGGAGGGGAAAAAAGGAGGGGGGAAATGGGGGACGGAATTGGTTAGTAAATGAAAAAATATTTGCAAATAGAGCTCAATCGAAAGATGGAGTTTTTAATCGAGAATTCGCCCGCTGTTTCAACTGATATGCCAAAAGCCTAGTAGGCTTTTCACCATATTCATAATAAGCTGCACGGGAATGTAATAAGAGGTGTTCTGCATCAGCTGTTGTGAGGAGATCCAGTTCTAGTTTCAAGTCTTGACGTTGCTTCATTAAACTCTGTAAATATTACTAGCATTTTGTCTGTCAATTTCTTGAATTTTAGCCAATAGTTCATTTAATTTAGCCCTTTGAGTTTTGTAGTAATGTGTTGAATAGGAAATAATCTGACCATACAGATAAGCTTGAAGTGATTGCCATAATAGTGAATGAGAAACCGAGTAAGAAGGAATATGCCCTGGTTTGTGGGTTGAAAAACCTCCAGGGGTCGACAAACCCATTTTGGTGCATAAACTCAGATATGGCTTTAGCCATATCTCTTGTGAGGAAGCAAGAAGAAGAACGGTCTAAAGACGGGTTTATAACACAATTAAGATCGCCAGCTAGAATTAAGAAATGTGTGTATAAGAAAGGGAGAGTACTAAATAATCTTTTCATAAAGACTGGACTGTCCAAATTAGGAGCGTAAATGTTAACCAATAAAAGAGGAGTGTGAAATAAGCTACCTGCAATAATCAGGTATCTGCCATTTTCATCAGTTATTATTTTAGAAGTTGAGAAGGAATTTTTTTTATTAATTAAAATAGCTACTTCTCTGGCTTTTGAGCTGAAAAAGAATGAAAGATATCACCTACCCATGGGCATTTAAGTCTACAATGATCTTGATCACGTAAATGAGTTTCCCGAAGAAACACTATATCAGCTTTTAAGCGCTTAAGGTGGGAAAATACCTTTGACCGCTTGACCGCATTATTCAGTCCTTTAACATTCCAACTTAAAAATCTAACTGAGGAACCACCTTCTAACTTTTGTGAACTAACATACGTCTAATTAAATATTTGAAGAGAAGGTAACTATGAAATCCCCCCCCCACAAAAAAAGGGTGGGGGATAAAATACAGAGACATAGCCCAAGTGACCCACCCCCCGCCCCCCAGGTGCACTTAGTCTGTGCCCATCCCCAAACGATGGAACAGCAGTGCTGACTCCAATAGGAGTCATCTCAAAAATAAGACTTACAGCCATGCAACAAAAACTAAAACTACCAGATAGAACCTTGCAGAGTAAAACTGAAAATGATAGCAGTAAGGCACTGATATTGTTAATAATAATCAGTTCAAAAAGGTAAAAAATAATGCTTGCAACAGTCTGTGAATAATGTTAAAAGGAACCTGAACTAATATCAGTCATTTAAAAGGTTTTCATTGAAACATAATCCGAATTAAGAAAACAACTTGGAAAAACCTTACTGTATGCAAGAAAGAAAATATATAAATGTATGTAAATACTTATTTAACAAAACAAACATAGCACAAGTATATTTATAATAATAAAAAGAAAATCAAAGTAAGATTTAGCTCCATGAGGACAATATGCACAGAACTGAGCAGATTTTTAGAAATAGAATTAAGTCTTTAAGTCCTTCAGTATAATAGTAAAATACTTTAAATGAACCGTATATAACTCACCCAATCCCTCGGGTTACATGAACCAGAACAGCAGCATGATAAACCACCCAAGGTCTTGAGCGCATTTCATTATGGATTTTATATATTTTTTGGCCTCCTCTGGTGAAACAAAGTCACGCTGGATACCTTCATGGGTGATATGCAGCTGAGCTGGATGAAGAAGGCCAAATCTGACTCCCTCGATGCCCTGTAACATGCGGTGAACCTCGGTAAAAGCAGCGCAAGCCCGTGCCGTCTTAGCAGTGTAATCCGGGAAGACAGAGTCATGTTTCGGAGCTTGATCTGCTGAAGCTCTCTTGCTTTTGTGAGGATGCGAACACAGTCACAATAATAGTGGAGTCTCGCCACTATGGCCCGGGGCCGTTCACCTGGTCTGGGCTTGGGGAGAAGAGAACGGTGGGAGTGGTCCACAAGTGGCTCTTTCTCGAGGTCGAGGGACTCCATCAGCAATTTTGACATGTTAGCAGCGAATGTTGAAGCTGGGTCATCTTCTGCGTCACCAACAATACATATATTGTTCCGTCAAGACCAAGACTCCAAATCGTCGCACTTGTCCTCTGATTTTGCCATCATTTTAGTCATGCGCTCCATCTTAGCCTGAAGGGTAACCACGTCATCTGTGCAGGTCGACAAAGACTGCTCCATCGCTGCTACAGTACCCTTTAGCCTGGTCAGGCTCGCCTGCATGGTAGAAATGCTGGTAGCTAATTCATTTTTTAAAGTGAGCAACTCAGACTTAATGGAGGAGAGGTTGTCACCAAGGGCCGTCTGTAGTTCAGCTTTGAAAATAGCAGCAACATCTTTGTGAAGAGCTGAGAGGACGTCGATTTTAAGCTCGTCAACATAAATGGCAGCAGCAGCCAAAGGGACCAAAGCAGGACTATCACAGGCCGGGGAGTCATCGTGGGTGATGGGCCACAAATGCGGCTGCATACTGTTCCCTCCTTTATTAAGCTTTGGAGGCCATGACTGGCGCCTAGCGGCTGCCCCGGCCTTGGATGTGCTCTGCAGAGCGTGCCCAAATGCCAAGTCACGTTTCGTTACCTTGTATTATACATGTGTAATGACAATAAAGTTGAATCTCATCTCATCTCAATCTCATCATTACCACGGCAAAAACAGGAAGAACAAATCACCACTGCTGCATTAAAAAAGACTTACAAAAAGACTTAAATGCCAAAGACATCCAAAAAGTGCCGAAAAAGTTTAGAAATATAATTGCTCTGTAGGAGCTCTCCAAAAAGGCAACCTACACCATGATGTTCAGGTTCAGGTTCAGGTTACTTTATTTGTACCCGTAGGTAGATTTGTTTTGCAGTTGGTGACATCCATATTTACAAGCCACTAATTACATTCAACATAGACACAAACACAGGCACACATCTTACAAAATAGGTAAATATAGAATATGTACAATACAATTTTATAGCTTGTTCAACTCTGACAGCAGCAGGGACAAAGCTGTTTTTGTAGCGCTGGGTTCTACTTTTTGGGACAGCAAACCTCCGTCTGGAGGGAAAAAGCTGAAAGTTGCAGTGCAAAGGGTGGGAGTCATCATTTAAAATCGAGTCGGCCATCCTCTGTACTTGTTTGGCGTACAGGGATGCCAGGCTCAGCTGTGACTCACCAAGCAAACGACTGGACCATCTGACTACCTGATCCAAGGATTTCCTCTGTTTCAGTTTTATCTGACCAAACCATGACATTAAAGAAAAGGATAAAACAGATTCAATAAAAGCCCGATAAAACATAGTCATTATGGGTCGGTCAATTTGGAAGCGTGCAAGTTTCCTCAAACAATGCAAATTTTGCTGACCCTTTTTGCACACCCTTTCACAGTTCACCTCAAAGTTCAATCCACTATTAATAATCGTCCCAAGATATCTGTACGATTGTACACATCAGCTGCAGGTCGCTGCGTGCGCATGCGCCCAACCAATGTGCTAGACTGGAAGTCCCTTGTTGCATATTTTTAGTGATGTGTTATGAGCAAGAAGGGATAATAGCAGACACAGGTGGGAAAGGTTTGCCTTGGTGTCTTTCTGGAAGAAATCCTGTCCTCCCAACCTGCATAACAGACTCCCTCAGTGGAAATTGGGGACCACTTTGGTGTCTGCTACTCTTGTGTGACCCCAAATGGACAAATTGGGAATAGCAGTTACTTTATTGAAAAAGTGCATTATATTATTTAATTTTCACACTTTGTAAATTCATCCTGTGGGCCGGTTTGGACTCTCTGGCAGGCCAGTTTTGGCCCATAGGCCGTACGTTTGACACCCCTGGTCTAGAAGATGGTAAACTGTTGTCCAGGTTGCAGAGTCTCAAGAATGACTTGATGTGAAGAAAGAAGGATGTGGGGTGAGGTATTATTGAAGGCATTTCCCATCCAGCTCAGAGTTCTTTCCTATTGTCAAAATAATTCCTTACAAAGTTGCTGCACTACTCTGCTGTTGTTCAGCCTTTATGATGTGCCTTTGTTCTTGTTAATGTGACACTAATGTAACACTTTTACCCACTGAGAACTGCTCACGATGAACCCAAAGTACACTGTGCATTTGATGCTGGTTAATGTAATAGATTTTCATTTTAGTTGTAAATTTAAAATGTTCTTAAACAGTCAAAGTTAAAGGCCAAATGTCACGTAATTTTTTTTTCTAAATGACAACGAATTTAGATAAAATACACATAGCTTAAACCAAATATTCATACCGGAGACCATATCACCCACCTGTATTTACATAATTGCACAAAATACACCAGGTGAAGGCCCCACCTTGCTTGCTGGCTTGTGACAGCCAGTCCAGACCACGCCCATGTTTTTGACATCACCAGTTGTACCCTGGCTGCCCTGCCTATCCACATTCACACTTATCAACATTGGACAATCATGACGGAAAGTGACAGCGATTGTGAACAAATTAGTTTAGTTTTGTCTTTTTTTTTTGTCTTTTTTTTTGTCAGTGGTTCAGACAGTGACAGAGGTATAGAACCTTACAGGTTCGAGCCGTCCGAGACGAAATCAGATGCTTTGTCTGATGACAACAGTTCCAACGATGACCAGAGAGCAGAACCAGTGGAAAATGTCATTGAACTGGACATTAATTGCCTCCAGAATTGCGAAGCCGAAGGGGGTCTGTCCAGGGCGCCCCATAAATATTGATTTTTCGGAAGCCATTATTATTACAGTGGAGGAGAGCCGCTGCTGTCAAGAAATTGACCAGATCAATATGAAAATGGAGGCGCATACCTGTCAAGAGAGACGTTTTCGCCGTATTTTAATACCGTAAAACGCGGCTATAAGGGACAGCGGAGTAATAATGGACATTTCTCTGGGAAATGTTTTCATACCGGTCAAGTGAGACGTTTTCGCCGTATTTTGGTGCCAAGCGCGGCTGTGGGGGATGGCGGAGTGGTTTGGGACACTTTTCTGGGAAATGTTTTAAATGTAGTTCGTGTTGTTATTGTCAAATATTTTAAGGAAAATGCAATTTTAGCAAAAACGGGCGTATTGCCATTTCTGTACGCCCAAAAGAAAAAATATACTGGAAAAAAAACTGAGTGTGTTGAGGAGCACTCCTGTGTGTGATCACTCACAGCTAGGGTGCTGGCAGATGGCTCAGCGTCAGCTATTCGCACTACCATGAGAAGTGTGGAGTCAGTCATTAGTTTGATTGTCTGGGCAGGCTGATCGCTCAGCTTGAGCTATTCTCACTACCATGAGAAGTCATTAGGACAATGGTTTAACACGTTGAGCTGTGCAGCAGTTGCGGAACAGACAGAGATCGCCTGACAAATACAGAATTCTGCTTTTTTTTTTTTATTTTGCGCCGGACGCTCAGTTGTTTTGTTATTGTCAAATATCCATGAATCCTTAAAATATTTGACAATAACAACACGAGTTGCATTTGGGGCATTTCACAGAGAGGTGTCCCTTGTTGCTCCGCCGTTCCTTATAGCCACTTTTTACGGTGTTGAAGTACGGCGAAAACGTCTCACTTGACAGGGATGAAAACATTTCCCAGAGAAGTGTCCCTTATTACCCAGCTGTCCCTGATAGTCCCGTTTTAAGGTATGGGTGAAATATCCAATTTTTTTTTCTTTCTTGTTGCTCACTTCAACCTTCCAGTCTCCATATAAACAATCAATTGAAATACCCCAAGCATCAAACTAGGGTACAATCGATTTCGTCATTTCCGCCTTCTTCCCCAGGCGATTCCAGGGGCCGTGTCAGGCCAAGCGCGGCAGTTTTAAATTAACGAATATTCCGTTGTTACTGAAGCATATGCACCAAGACCCGAACGGATCGGTTCCCTTTTATATCTAGTTTCAAGATATTTAAAGTACCCTGTTACGTGACATTTGGCCTTTAAGATTGTAATTTCATCCAAGTTGCTGCTCTGTTACCCTACTCGGGTATTGGCAGTCAGCCAAAAGTTCACAATGGCTTTGCATCAGTGCTGTAACCAAAGATTATTATTTAGTTTTATTATTTATTGTTATTATTGATTACTTTGATTATTTTCTTGGTTAACTGATTAGTTTTTTACTCCATAAAATGTATAAAAAATGTCTATTTCCCAGAGCCTAAAGTGACATCTTCAAATATGTAGTTTTTACAAATGAAACCATAAACTCATATTTAAGACACTAGAATGGGGGAAAACGTGTATTTTTCCCTCTTTAATAATGTCTCAGAACAGTTCTCAAAATGGCTGGTAATTAAGTTATTAGTTGGCAACTAATCAATAAATCAACAAATTGTTGAAACACTACATTTTATTTACATTTAAAGCAGGTTTTTATACTATTTATATTCATTCTTTTTTAAAAAAAATTTCTATTTATTATTAACATTACAATGTGTTAGAGAGAGGGCAAGAAAATGATCGCTCAGTAGAAGATATTTATCACAAAGTAATTTTAAGTCAGTTGTCCTTGATGTAATACAGGCAATCACTTGCCTCAATTTTTTAAAGTTTTGAGTCACCTGCTTTGAGGAACACCAAGTCAACATTTTAGACTTTTGTCTACTTAAAACAATGACAACAGAAACTAATAAACATTGAGTTTTGTTAACATAAAATCATGTGGTTGTCTAACTTATTTTATCACTTTATGTTAAATTACTTGTCCAAGTTCTGTTAACTTATTTCCATGGATTGAAAACTGAAAACTGTCACAACTCGCTCTCGCCTGCCATCAGTTTCAGCGGCGCGCACACCTGCGCCTCATCAGCCTCGCACTATTTAACCAGCCCTGACTGGAGCCTCAGCCTGGAGCCGTCTGCTCGTCTACGCTCCCAATTCCAGCGCATGACCGTTCCTTCCCAGCCTGCGCCGTTGTTCCTCTGGCACGTAAGCTGTTATTCCCTTACCTGCTCTCCAATATTCTCCCCTGTGCACAGGTGGATCCTCCAGGCGGCGGATTTCCCTCTCCTTCGCCTCATCCTCGTCCATCCCTTCCTTGCTTCGCCGAGTGCGCTTCTGGGTGCTGTCCTCCAAGCAGGAGTCCTGCGACTTGCCAACGCCAGCCACCTCAACACTGCAGGTAAGCAGCACATTGTGTGTTAACCCTGCGGGGTGAAAGCCATTACTCACCCTTGTCTCTGCTCTGCCCTTAGAGTTGCCTGGCTGCACTGTTCCGCCCTCGGCGCTCTCTGTCCTCCTGCATTCCATCCACATCTCACACTCACGCACCCAAACACCTGTTGTTGTTCAATAAAGCTTCTGAATCTCACTCGAGCCTGTTTGCGTGTTCCCTGGGCCCGACATCATGTCAGTACAGCTCCAGCAAAGCAGCCCAGCGGACAGCGGGCTCGCACATCGATTATCCACCCTCGAGGCTCGAGTGGATTTGATAGCTCATCAGCAGCAGGTTATTCTCAATCAACTCACCAACATCACTCACCGGTTGGATCGCCTGGATCCCCAGCAGGCGTTCCCTCCGGCTCAGCATAGCGGGCCAGCTCCCGTTGCTCCCCTAGCTCACCAGGCTAGCCCGGGGCCGCCAACCCGGCTCACCCCTATTCCAACACCCTCGCGCTTCAGCAGGAAACTCGGCGAAGCGTGCGGGTTTCTCCTTCAGTGTGAGTCGGTGTTCCAGCACGTCCCTGGGGACTTTCCGACTGACCATAGCTGGATTGGGTATGTTGCCAACCTCCTAGAAGGGCGAGCGTTAGCTTGGGCTTACGCCATAATGGCGAGGCCCAGCTACACGAACCTGACCTATGCCCAGTTCGTGCTCGACTTTAACGAAGTCTTCGATCACTCGGATCGTGACAGCGTGCTAACCGATGGGCTACTCAACCTCCGTCAGGGTAGTCAATTGACAGCTGATTACGCTGTCGACTTCCGGGTGGCAGCGGAGGAAGTTGGCTGGGGCGATGCTGCCCTCTGCAGCATCTTCCTCTGCAGTCTGAATTCCAGTCTGCGCGACAAGCTGGCCTGCTGGGACCAGCCGGAACAGCTGTCCGATTTAATTTCATTAGCTATCAGTCTAGACAACAGGCTGAGGGAGCGGGCCGCCGAGCGGAAGTCCTACAGCTGCCCGTGCCTCTCAGTCTCGCCCCCTGGCGCTACCCGCTCCGGAGTCCGCCGATGAATCGGAGGCTATGCTAGTCGGGCGGACCAAGCTTCCACTGACGGAGAAACAGCGCCGCAGAGAGCTGGGTCTCTGCATGTATTGTGGAGACGACCAGCACTCCGTGGAGGCCTGCCCGATTAAGCCAAAAGGGGGGAGTCCGCGAGTCGCTGTAGGGGGCCTCG
This sequence comes from Pholidichthys leucotaenia, assembly GCA_020510985.1. NCBI lineage: Eukaryota > Metazoa > Chordata > Actinopteri > Cichliformes > Pholidichthyidae > Pholidichthys > Pholidichthys leucotaenia. The sequence goes on along the minus strand of CM035845.1, from coordinate 33,824,843 downwards.
CGGACGCAACCCAGTCTAATCCCCTCTCCAGATGTCTCCTTCCAATTAGGTTCTGTCATAACCCCATCGGGCATGTCACTCACGCACTGGTGGACTCGGGGGTGGAACAGAACTTGATTTCCAAGAGCCTGGCAACCCGCCTGGGCATCCCGTGCCAAGCGTTGCCAGCCCCCTCAACCTAGTCACTCTCTCCCGCACACCTCTGGAGAGGGTCACTCACCGTACTAAACCCATCTCCGTCATCATCTCTGGCAATCACAGGAAGGATTTAAGCCTGTTCGTCCTGCCCACCTCAGTTTCTCCTGTCATCCTGGGATACCCATGGCTGCGCCTCCACAACCCAGTTTTTGATTGGCAGTCCGGCAGCGTCCTCTCTTGGAGCACTTTCTGCATGGGAACCTGCCTCCAGTCCGCTGCCTGCGCCCCGTCTGTTCCTCTTCCCGCCTCCAACTCACCCCCGCTGGACCTCTCCTTGGTGCCTGTGGAGTTCCCCGACCTGGGGCTCGTCTTCAGTAAGTCCAAAGCGCTGTCCCCCCCCACCCCCCACCGCCTGTATGACTGCGTCATAAATCTCCGCCCGGGGGCGCCCTTGCCATCTGGTCGTCTTTACAGCCTGTCTGCCCCGGAGCAGGAATCCATGGACGCATATATTAAGGAGTCACTCAGCGCAGGCATCATCCGCCCCTCTTCATCTCCACTCGGAGCCGGATTCCTCTTCGTTTCTAAGAAGGATGGGTCCCTGCGGCCGTGTATTGACTTTCGGGCCTTAAACGACATCACTGCCCCTCATGGACTCCGCTTTCAACTCCCTCCAGGGGGCCTCCTGGTTTACCAAGCTGGACCTCCGCAGCGCGTACCACCTCGTTCGGATCCGGAAGGGCGACGAGTGGAAGACGGGGTTGCGGACGCCCAGCGGCCATTTCGAGTATTTGGTCATGCCGTTTGGGCTCACCAACGCGCCGGCCGTCTTCCAACGGCTCATAAACGACGTCCTTCATGACTTCCTGGGGGTCTTTGTGTTCGTCTACCTGGACGACAACCTGATCTTCTTCCGGTCTTGGGAGGAGCATCTGGCCCACGTGAGGCGGGTCCTCCAGCGGCTGCTCGAGAACAGATTATACGTGAAGGTGGAGAAGTGCGAATTCTACACCAACAAGACCTCTTTCCTGGGTTTTGTCGTGTCCCACAACCAGCTTCTCCCCGACCCTGCCAAGGTCAAAGCGGTGGTCGAGTGGCCCACTCCCTCTTCCAGGAAACAGGTGCAACAATTCCTAGGATTCGCCAACTTCTACTGCCGCTTTGTACCGAAGTACAGCTCCATTGCCTCTCCCCTGACCCACCTCACCTCCCCCAAGGTGCCGTTCCAGTGGACGGAGGAAGCGGCGTTGGCCTTCGAGACGCTGAAGATGGAGTTCTCCTCCTCCTGGGTCCTGACCCAGGTTGACCCAGCACTACAATGCCTGGTCGAGATGGACACGTCCGACACGGGGGTGGGGGCAGTATTGTCTCAGCGCTCTCCGGTGGACGGGGTGGTGTGCCCCTGCGCCTTCTTCTCGCGGTGCTTGTCCGCAGCAGAGCGGAATTATGACGTCGGTGACAGGGAACTCCTGGCAGTGAAGCTCGCGCTGCAGGAGTGGCGTCATTGGCTGGAGGGAGCAGCGCAGCCTTTTGTGGTCTGGACGGACCACAAAAATTTGGAGTACCTAAGGACGGCCAAGCATCTGAATGCCCGCCAGGCGCGTTGGTCTCTGTTCTTCGGCCGCTTCAGATTCTCGATCACCTATCGTCCAGGCTCCAAGAACGGCAAACCAGACGCGCTGTCTAGACAGTTTGCTCCAGAGGTCTCGGAGGAAGGAAGGAAGGAGGAAGAAGACCACACCATCCTGCCGGCCTCGTGCGTTGTGGGGGCTGTTTCTTGGTTCATCAGGGACAGGGTCCGGAGGGCACAGGAAGCCGAACTTGATTCTGGCGGCGGCCCAGCCGGGAGGCTGTTCGTGCCATCATCTGTCCGGGGTGACGTCATCCACTGGGCACACACTTCTAAGCTCGCCTGTCATCCTGGAATTTCCCGGCTGGTGGAGCTCCTCCAACGATCCTTCTGGTGGCCCGGACTTCGGAATGATGTCACCAATTACGTCCGTGCCTGCCTCCAGTGTGCAACGAGCAAGACCTCGACCTCCCCCCCATCGGGGCTCCTCCATCCCCTGCCGGTTCCTGGTAGGCCCTGGTCTCATGTAGCCCTAGATTTCATCACCGGTCTCCCCACATCCAACTCCTACAATACCATCCTGACCATTGTGAACCGGTTCTCTAAGGCTGCCCACTTTGTGCCGCTCCACGGCCTCCCTACGGCGCGGGAAAAAGCCAACCTATTGGTCCAGCATGTGGTCAGGCTACATGGGATCCCATCTGACGTCGTCTCCAACCGGGGGCCTCAGTTTGTGTCCAAGGTCTGGAGGTGCTTTTGCAACGCCCTGGGGGCCACGGTGAGTCTGTCCCCCGGTCACCACCCACAGTCCAATGGGCAGTGCGAGCGCACCAATCAGGAGCTGGAGGCTGCTTTGCGCTGCGTCACCTCCTTAAAACCCTCTTCCTGGAGCACCCATCTGCCCTGGGTGGAGTACGCCCATAACTCCACCTTATCTTCGGCCATCGGGATGTCTCCTTTCCGGGCGTCCCTGGGGTACGACCCTCCGTTGTTCCCCGAAGAGGAGGGTGAGGTGGCTGTTCCCTCCATCCAGGCGCATCTCAGACGCTGCCGGCGCCTATGGACCAAGACGCGCCAAGCGCTATTACGCACAGCGGCGTGCAACTCCAATGCAGCAAACCGCGACAGGAGAGCCGCTCCTCACTACCAGGTGGGCCAGCAGGCTTGGTTATCGACCCGGGACATCAACCTGAAGGCGGAGAAGAAGAAGCTGGCTCAACGCTTTATCGGTCCCTTCCCTGTGACTAAGGTAATTAATCCGGTGGCTGTGCGTTTGGCTCTCCCCCCCTCCCCCGTGTCTGTCCTACATTCCACGTCTCCCGAATCAAGCCTGTGATCTCTGACCCACTCTGTCCTCCTCCTAGGGTGCCTCTCCCTCCCGTGTTGATCGACGGCGACCCGGCGTGGAGGGACACCTCCATCTTGGACTCCCGCCGCGGGGGTCGCGGGCTATAATACCTGGTGGACTGGGAGGGGTATGGCCCTGAGTGGAGATCCTGGGTGCACCCTTCCTTTGTGCTGGATAAGCAACTTATCGCGGAGTTTCACCGGGCACCCAGGTAAGCCAGCGCCGGGAGGCGCTGCTGGGGGGGGGGGGGGGGGGGGGGGGAGTACTGTCACAACTCGCTCTCGCCTGTCATCAGTTTAAGCGGCGCGCACACCTGCACGCCATCAGCCTCGCACTATTTAATCAGCTCTGCCTGGAGCCTCGGCCTGGAGCCGTCTGCTCATCTACGCTCCCAATTCCAGCGCACGACCATTCCTTCCCGGCCTGCGCCATTGTTCCTCTGGCACGTAAGCTGTTATTCCCTTACCTGCTCTCCAATATTCTCCCCTGTGCACAGGTGGATCCTCCAGACGGCGGATTTCCCTCTCCTTCGCCTCATCCTCGTCCATCCCTTCCTCGCGTCGCCGAGCGCGTTTCTGGGTGCTGTCCTCCAGGCAGGAGTCCTGCGACTTGCCAACACAAGCCACCTCGACACTGAAAGTACAGTGGGGCAAAAAAGTATTTAGTCAGCCACCAATTGTGCAAGTTCTCTTACTTAAAAGATGAGAGAGGTCTCCAATTTTCATTATAGGTATACCTCAACTATGAGAGACAAAATGAGAAAAAAAATCCAGAAAATCACATTGTCTGATTTTTAAAGAATTTATTTGCATATCATGGTGGAAAATAAGTATTTGGTCACCTACAAACAAGCAAGATTTCTGGCTCTCACAGACCTGTAACTTCTTCTTTAAGAGGCTCCTCTGTCCTCCACTCGTTACCTGTATTAATGGCACCTGTTTGAACTCGTTATCAGTATAAAAGACACCTGTCCACAACCTCAAACAGTCAGACTCCAAACTCCACTATGGCCAAGACCAAAGAGCTGTCAAAGGACACCAGAAACAAAATTGTAGACCTGCACCAGGCTGGAAAGACTGAATCTGCAATAGGTAAGCAGCTTGGTGTGAAGAAATCAACTGTGGGAGCAGTTACTAGAAAATGGAAGCCATACAAGACCACTGATAATCTCCCTGATCTGGGGCGCCACGCAAGATCTCACCCCGTGGGGTCAAAATGATCACGAGAAAGGTGAGCAAAAATCCCAGAACCACATGGGGGGACCTAGTGAATGACCTGCAGAGAGCTGGGACCAAAGTAACAAAGGCTACCATCAGTAACACACTACGCCGCCAGGGACTCAAATCCTGCAGCGACAGATGTGTCCCCCTGCTTAAGCCAGTACATGTCCAGGCCCGTCTGAAGTTTGCTAGAGAGCATTTGGATGATCCAGAAGAGGACTGGGAGAATGTCATATGGTCACATGAAACCAAAATAGAACTTTTTGGTAAAAACTCAGCTTGTCGTGTTTGGAGGAGAAAGAATGCTGAGTTGCATCCAAAGAACACCATACCTACTGTGAAGAATGGGGGTGGAAACATTATGCTTTGGGGCTGTTTTTCTGCAAAGGGACCAGGACAACTGATCCGTGAAAAGGAAAGAATGAATGGGGCCATGTATCGTGAGATTTTGAGTGAAAACCTCCTTCCATCAGCAAGGGCATTGAAGATGAAACGTGGCTGGGTCTTTCAGCATGACAATGATCCCAAACACACCGTCCGGGCAATGAAGGAGTGGCTTCGTAAGAAGCATTTCAAGGTCCTGGAGTGGCCTAGCCAGTCTCCAGATCTCAACCCCACAGAAAATCTTTGGAGGGAGTTGAAAGTCCGTGTTGCCCAGTGACAACTCCAAAACATCACTGCTCTAGAGGAGATCTGCATGGAGGAATGAGCCAAAATACCAGCAACAGTGTGTGAAAACCTTGTGAAGACTTACAGAAAACGTTTGACCTCTGTCATTGCCAACAAAGGGTATATAACAAAGTATTGAGATGAACTTTTGTTACTGACCAAATACTTATTTTCCACCATAATTTGCAAATAAATTCTTTAAAAATCACGCACCCAAACACCTGTTGTTGTTCAATAAAGCTTTTGAATCTCACTCGAGCCTGTGTGTGTGTTCCCTGGGCCCGACATTATGTCAAAAACTTTAAGTCTTAAAATGTTAAGTCTGAAAATGTTTGAGTTTTTAGTTGAAAACTTAGAGTAATTAAAAATATCTGAGTTGACTTAATGAACACTAACTGTAATCAAAAGGTACAAGTAGCAAGTAATGAAAAATTTTAAGTTTTAAAAAATATCAATTTTTGTAAATCAACTCAAAAATTTGAGGCAGTTGATTGCCTCAAATTATTTTTGAGGCAATGGAACAAATTATTAATGGAACAATTAATACTCACTGTAAACATGGAAGTGAGTACGGCGCAGTAATGCATTTGATTGGTTAGAGTGAGTTAACTGCGTTTGAGCGCCACTCAAGGACAAATCTGATTGGTGAAATTGGCAGAAGTTGACGAGGATTGGCCAAAATTGCAGGATAGTTGCGGTGATTGGACAAAGTTGCAAGGTCACGCGTAAGATGCAGTGGTTGGGTGATTTCGCCTGAATTACTGTGATCGCAACATCGCAAAATCCTGGAGGGGCTGAATTATGACAGTTATCTTAACTCAAGTATTAAAGTACAACTGAATAAATATTAAGTTGACTAGAAGTGTATTTGTTTTGAAACACTATGAAGTTGACTGAACTTGTCTTCTCAAGTGAACTAAAATAGTAAAGTACAACTGAATTAATATTAAGATAAGACAGATAAGATGAGCCTTTATTACTAACTAACTAACTAACCTGCACTTATATAGCGCTTTTCTAGTCCCACAATGGGGAAATGGGGAAATTCCAGGATTGCAGCAGCAGCAAAGAGACAGCAGCACTCAGAGCAATAATAGATAAGATAAGAACTGGTTAGCCAAAGCAGTAAATAAATATACATATGTACACAGTTATATATGCCAGTATGTTTTTGTTCTTTTGGATTTGTTTTAGTTTATAGTTTTTATGACATTAAGCTGTTTATTTTTTTATTTTCCTATTTTTGTGGTGTGTGTTTTCTTTATGCATTGTTTAAGAGTCATGGAAGCAGAATGTTGCCATGGAAGCAGAATGCTGTCAAGTGGCTGAGTCTATATAAAGGGCTGCAGACCTTTCTCCTGTCCCTTTTGCACCTGATCGCACAGCGACCATTTGCAGAGCCCAAACCTGAGAGAGAAACTGACAACTTTGGAGATCTACAACACCTGAAAAGCACTGAAGAGCATCTTATCGAGGACTTCTACGTACATCTGAGAGAGGAGACAACCAAACCTGAGGGAGATGACTGGAGAGCAGCACCGGCCTCCTGGACACCCTCACCTTCCACCTGGTAGGAAACTCTGTTTAGCCTAAAATATACAAATGTCAGTAACCCCATGCTGAACATACCTAGAAAGAGTTAAAATTGTTCCAGTGTGTAGATTATAGGAGAATGATTGATTTAAAACTGCTCAGATGTCAGAGTTTTGGTTGCTGTGTTTGCACATGGAAAAACCAACCAGAAACAGTTTCACTCCAAGTTTCTCTTTTTCAAAGTTACAGGAAACATTTCTGAATTGTTTTAGTGGTGAGTTGAAAGACTCATTTTGGTTTAAAGGCACAGATTTTGTCAAATTATGCATGAAACGTTTAAATCCAAGATGGCTGCCAGACCTTGGTTAGAAAAATTTCAAAAATGCATTTCTGGTTACCATGACAACGTTCGGACTTTGTGGGGTTTTTCGGAACAGTGTTAAACACAGAGTTCATGGTGACATTCAGACAAGCCTGGGACACGTGCACATTGGTATTTACAGTGCAGTTATGTGGGTTAAACATGTGTCGGAGTCTAAACTCGGTCACTTCTACACATACTGGTTATCTTGTCTGTTTTTGTCGTATTAGCTCCGTTTTAAAATTAGCTAGCTAGCTAGCCACTCCTGACCTGGAAAGCCATGGCTCCCTCTCCGACCTGTCAGCTGTGTTTCCCTCTCTAAGAAGGTTTCAGAGTTGGAACTGAGACGCTCTAACCTCTATAAGATTCCGGACGCTGAAAATCATTTGGATATTATTCTTTTTGGGCGGACATCGGCGCCAGCCACGGACTCGCAGCTAGCAGAAACGGCTACTTACCTGGGTGAAACTAGCATATCGCCATCCACCTCCACCCCTGCTCCGGTCACCTCAGCTGTCCAGGACTCCAAGCACCAAACACTGGCTTCAGCTCTGAGCTAAACCCAAAGCCCCGGGTGGTTCTTCACAGCCCTCACTGCGCGTCCTGGACCATGGTTGGGCCTAATAGCAAAGGCGGGGATTGACCAGACATGGCCGCCCCTCCTCCTTCAGCAGCGGCCCAAACCCGCAAACCCCGGATCCAGACTACCTTAGGTGTACCAAACTTTACACCAGCTCCAAAAAGAAGAGAGCGCAGCCCCCCGCATCACCCCCGCACCGGCGCCCCGCCGCCATTGCAGCAACAACAACAGCAGAATTATCCACCATTTCAGAAGCCACCGACAAAGTCCCCCCAGACGACGCTGGTAATCGGTGATTCAATAATGAGGAACGTCAGAAGCAGGTACTGTGTTACAACATTTTTTTCCTGGGGCTAAAGTGTCAGACATTGAGGCTGTTACCCCTGACCTATTAAATGAATATCCCCACGCTAAAACTGTTATTGTGCATGTTGGATGCAACAACATCCCAGATGAAGCGTCTGAGATCTTAGACTTCAGGAGCCTTCTGTCCACTATTTCTGGGCCACTTGCTCCTTTTAGAAGAGGTTGCAATTATTTTAGCAGAACTCTTAGCCTTAATAGCTGGCTGTGTTCAACATGTCCTACTTTTTTTTTGTTGTTGTTACTTAGATTTTTATTAGTTTTTCAGCTTAAATCATATACACACACACGAATTTAAAAAATGTGTGTATAAAAGAAGAAATAAACCTGTAACAGCAACATCAAGAAAGAAACAAATCAATAACATCCCCTGCTGGAGTCCGACATTAGCTCTTGTTCCTCCTCATAGTCCACATTATTTCTTTGAAGTCCACTTATTAATCGCCATTTCGGAATTTGTAAATTGGCCATTTTTCCCACTGCTCGTCAAATTCAGCTACCCACATCTGTAACCTTGTGGAGATTGTGTGGAAAGGATGAGGCAGAGTTATTTCTCAGGTTCCATTTTATTCACAACACACTCTCCAACATTCAAAAGCAGAAGGAGAAAAGACCCCAAACATTTGCCAGTCTTATACCCCTGACATCAAAGTACAAAATCCCATTGTCTATAAATCCCAAACACAATGCATCCCCCCTGCAGTTCCTCTCCCTTCCACCCCAACCTGGGTGGTCAGGCAATCATTCATGTCCATCTCTTTGCATATCAAAAGGCCAACTCTCTCATCCTCCTCTTATCCCTAGGAGGTCCAGACCTTTTGTTCCTCTTCAGACGTGAAGCCAAAATAAGCACACAGGAATATACATGAGAGCATATGAACAGTCATACACATGTGAGCTCGTGAAACTACATATGTGCACCACATATAACCCCCCACCAAACGTCTAAGATGGAACAAACTAACACAGATTGCATGTCATAATAAAATCGCCATACATCAGTCCACATGCTGTCTTGGTCTCAACCGTCTGCCGTATCTGCTGCAGGCGGGCTTAACCTCTTCCGCGGCGTCCTCCTGCTGTGGAGCTGCTGTCTGGTGATTAAAACTGTTAGTCAATCTCTGTGGGTGTACTGGGGAATGCTCCCTAGGGGGTCTACCCCGTCGCGGGGCCCTCGCCAACTGCACAGCTTCGTCAGCCATCACAAAAGCAGGTTTGAGTCTGTCTATGCCAATCATCTCCTTTCTGCCCCCCAAATCTAGCAAAAAATGCTTATCACCTGTTTCTAGCACTCTAAATGGTCCATCGTAAGGCGGTCACAGAGCTGTGCGGTGGGCATCATGTCTGACAAAAACAAACTCCGCATTTTTTAAAGCTTTAGGCACAAAAACACGCGGAAAACTGTGGTGAACAGGGCCTGGTAGGACACTCGGGCCCATGCTATTCTGCAACCACTGAGCCGAGGAGAACTCTGGCGCTGGGTTGTCAGGGAGAAATTCTCCAGGAAGCCGAAGTGGCTGTGCGAACACTAGCTCCGCTGGGGAGGCGTCTAAATCCTCTTTAGGTGCAGAACGCAACCCCAATAGAACCCATAGTAGTTTGTCAACCCAATTTGCATCCGTAAGCGACGCTCTGAGAGCCGCCTTCAGCAACCTGTGAAAACGTTCGCATAACCCGTTAGCCTGCGGGTGATACGCGGTCGTGCGGTGGATCGTTGCCCCCAGGCTGCGGGCCATCGCTGACCAAAGTTCGGAAACAAATTGTGGGCCTCTGTCAGACGTAATATCCGACGGAACTCCAAAACGCGCTACCCATGCAGTTAAAGAAGCGCGTGCCACCTCCTCGGCTGTGGTAGATGACAGGGGAACTACTTCTGGCCAGCGCGTGGTGTGGTCAACCATTGTCAGAAGATGTGTGCACCCTTGCGAGGGCGGTAGGGGGCCTACGAGGTCCACATGGACATGATCAAACCTTTTAGCTGGAATATGAAACGGCTCCAAAGGAGCTCCCGTGTGTCTATGCACTTTGGCCCACTGACAGGCCATGCAGACTGCCGCCCACTCTCTAACTTGCTTGCGCAGGCCCGGCCATACAAATTTCTCCCCTACCATTTTGACCGAAGCGCGCACCCCCGGGTGTGCCAGCGAATGGATCGAGTCAAAAACGCGGTGGCGCCACGAGGCCGGAACCACCGGACGGGGTTGCCCGGTGGAAACATCGCAGATTAAGGGGGGCATACCGTCTTGCAGCACCCTGTCCTCCAGCCTTAACCCTGTTGGTCCAGACTGGAGCGCATGCACGTCCACGTCGCCGCCCTGCTCCGCGGCCATGGCTGCGTAATCTATCCCTAAGCGGACTGGGGCCGCGCGCACTTCTGTGCCGTTACCTTGGTCCGCGGCAACAGCCGCGAAATCTACCTCTACGCGGGCTGGAGCAGCCACGGCACGCCAGAGGCAGTCTGCCACTACGTTAAGTTTACCCGCTACATGCTGGATATTGGTAGTGAACTCCGAAATTGTGGCCAGCTGTCTCTGCTGCCGGCCCGACCAAGGTTCCGAAATCTTGGCTATCGCAAAAGTCAGCGGCTTGTGGTCAATGAACGCGGTGAAACGGCGTCCCTCCAGCCAAAACTGGAAGTGACGAATAGCCAAATGGAGAGCTAACAACTCCCTGTCGAATGCGCTGTATTTTCGCTCACTGTCGCGCAAAGTCTTGCTGAAAAACTCGAGCGGCTGCCAGGTTCCAGCCACATACTGTTCAACAACCGCTCCTATGGCCACATCTGACGCGTCAGTAGTGAGCGCCATGCGGGCCGTTGGGACTGGATGCGCTAACAACGCAGCGTTTGCCAAGGCTGTTTTGACTTCAGAGAATGCGCGCTCCCGCTCGGGAGACCATTCGATTTTATTTGTGGGTTTTTGTTTTTTAAGCGCAGCGTACAATGGTTGCATGAGCTGCGCCGCGCGGGGGAGGAAACAGTTATAAAAATTCACCATTCCCAAAAACTCCTGTAACGCTTTGACCGTTTGTGGCTGGGGAAAATTTGCCACCGCGCGCACCTTGTCAGGCAGAGGGACTGCTCCTTCGGGAGAGACGCGATGCCCCAAAAAATCAATCTGGGCCACCCCGAACTGACACTTCGCTGGGTTGATTATTAGCCCGTGCTCCGCCAACCTCCGGAAAACTGCCGTGAGGTGATTTTCATGTTCGTCTTCGGACGCACTGGCTACCAAAATGTCGTCCAGGTAGATGAACACGAAAGGGAGATCGCGCAACACCGCGTCCATCATGCGTTGGAAAGTCTGCGCTGCGCCTTTAAGCCCAAACGGCATGCACAAAAACTCAAAAAGCCCGAAAGGAGTTATTACCGCTGTTTTGGGTATGTCCTCAGCGCGGACTGGGACCTGATGATAACCGCGTACCAGGTCTATCTTAGAAAAAATGCATGTCCCCGCCAAATGAACTGAAAAATCCTGGATATGTGGGATTGGGTAGCGGTCGTGTGCTGTAGCATTGTTCAGCCTGCGAAAATCACCGCACGGCCGCCACGAGCCATCAGTTTTAGGGACCATGTGAAGCGGTGAAGCCCAAGGGCTCTTTGAACGTCGGATGATGCCCAATTTTCCAGGTTGGTGAACTCCTCACGCGCTATGGCCAGTTTAGCTGAATCCAAGTGCCGAGCTTTTGCAAAAACGGGCGGTCCGGTGGTAGTAATAAAATGCTCCACCCCGTGTTTAGCCACGGTTGCCGAAAACGTTGGCACCGTGAGTGCTGGAAACCGAGTGAGGAGTGTGTGGAACTTACCACCTGCAGCTGTGACGTTGGCTTGTGCTGTTGGCGGGGCCACTCGCGCTGTGCAGGGAATAGAAGAAAAAGAGAGTGCATTAACCAGGCGTCTGTTAGCAAGATCGACCAACAAACCATTTGAGCACAAAAAATCAGCACCTGACATGTTGAAATTGACTGCCGCTATGACGAAAGTCCACTCAAATGTGCAGCCGTGTAAAGACAGAGACAGGGTCTTCTCTCCGAAGGTCTTAATCGCCGAGCCGTTTGCTGCTGACACCACAGGGCCACTGGAAGACGCCAGCCGGTCAGCGTAGGAAGGTGTGATGAAACTCAGCTGGGAGCCTGTGTCCACGAGGAAGTGCCTCCCCGATCGCGCGTCCCTCAAGTACAGCAGCTTGTTCTCCTCACCGAGAGCCGCAGCTGCTACCGACTCCCGGTCTTGGCGTTTCCCGAACGCTTGAACTGGCACGGTGTAATGCACTTGCGTGCCCTCTCAGCGAAACGGCGATGGTAAAAGCAAAGGACGTCGTCCGCTCCGCGCCTCCTGGCCTCCGCCGCTGCCGTCGTCGGTGAGTCTGGTGCTGCAGCCTCTGGCCCCCCGCCATCTCCGGATGTTGCGCCCAACTCCGCTGCTGCGGTCGTGGCCGTGTGTCGTCTATGGGCGTCGACGAGTCGTTGCGCCTCCTGGCCCAGCTCGTGGTAGTCTCGGTGGGCCAGCAGTTGTGAACTGGCCAGGGTAACTCTCACCGCTGGCGGTAATGTCCTGAGGAAAAGGTGGGCGAAAATAAAGCCATCATCTTCGGCGTCTCTCAAACTCAGCATCTTCACCATCAGGTCTGCAGGTCTGTCAACTTCACACTCAGTCAACGCCAGGAGCTTCTCTGCTCGCTCTCCCAGCGAGGGGGTGAAAAAAACGGATGAGAACAGCCTTCAAAGTGCCGTACTTGTTGTCGTCTGGCGGGTGATTGATCAGGCTCTCTACACGCTGAGCTGTGTGGCTGTCCAGCTTTGCAACTACATGGTAGAACTTCGTGGCATCTGCCGAAACCTTCCGAAGATGGAACTGTGCCTCGACTGTGTTAAATCAGGAGCGCGGACTGTTCTGCCAGAAGTCCGGAAGCTGGACTGTTAGTTAGTTAGTTAATCCTTTCACACCATGAAGGCGTATATGGGCGGCGCCTATCTCCGTTTCTCTGACCCTAGGCCACACAGGTACTGTAAGTAGTGGAAGCTACAGTGGGGAGTCAATCCTCTGGTAGCTCTGTGTGTAACTTTACTTTCTCCATTCCATTATGCGGAGCACCACGCTAGAAGGCAGAAAGCACCATTTTTATGTGGTCTTTGGTATGACCCGGCCGGGATTTGAACCCCTGCCTCCCGGGTGTGGGGCGGATGCTCTACCAACTGAGCCACCACTCTGGTTCAAAGCTGGACTGTGGTAGCTGCATTAGCTTGGCTGGCTCCTGATGAGTCCGGTGCAGGAGAATCGTCTCCGGCCATAATACGTCTTAAGGTCACCAGTGTGGAGATTGTGTGGAAAGGATGAGGCAGAGTTATTTCTCAGGTTCCATTTTATTCACAACACACTCTCCAACATTCAAAAGCAGAAGAAGGAAAAAAAAAAACAACCCAACATCTGCCAGTCTTATACCCCTGACATCAAAGTACAAAATCCCATTGTCTTTAAATCCCAAACACAATGCATCCCCCCTGCAGTTCCTCTCCCTTCCACCCCAACCTGGGTGGTCAGGCAATCATTCATGTCCATCTCTTTGCATATCAAAAGGCCAACTCTCTCATCCTCCTCTTATCCCTAGGAGGTCCAGACCTTTTGTTCCTCTTCAGACATGAAGCCAAAATAAGCACACAGGAATATACATGAGAGCATATGAACAGTCCTACACATGTGAGCCCGTGAAACTACATATGTGCACCACAACCTGTCATTTCAAAGTGGTAAATTTCCAAACAAAATGAAAATAGCAAAAGTAATACCACTCTACAAAACAGGAGACAGTCATTATTTCACAAATTACAGGCCAGTCTCTTTACTCTCACAATTCTCCAAAATACTTGAAAAAATCTTCAGTAAGAGACTGGATGATTTCATTGAAAAACACAACCTCCTTACGGACAGCCAGTATGGTTTTAGAGCAGATAAATCTACATCTTTGGCACTGATCGAACTTACTGAAGAAATTACTAGTTGTATAGATAAAAAAAAGTTTGCTGTAGGAGTATTTATAGATTTAAAGAAAGCTTTTGATACCATTGACCACAGAATTCTACTAAGGAAACTGGAAAGGTATGGGATAAGAGGGGTCGGACTGAGTTGGGTGGAAAGGTATTTAAGTAACAGACAACAATTTGTACAAATTGGTGAGCACAAATCACCCTTCATGGAGATCACTTGTGGTGTGCCCCAGGGGTCAGTTCTGGGACCCAAACTCTTTATCTTGTATATAAATGACATATGCCAAGTATCAAAAATACTGAAATTTATTTTGTTTGCAGATGACACAAATATCCTTTGCACTGGTGAGAATTTGCAGCAGGTTTTAGAGGTGGTCACAACTGAAATGAAAAGGTTAACGCAGTAGTTCAACAAAAATAAATTATCTCTAAATATGAAAAAAAAACAAAACAAAGATTATGTTGTTTGGAAATTATAAAATAAATCATGAAATAATGGTAACAATAGATGATACCAGAATAGAAACAGTACAGGAAAATAAGTTTCTGGGGATGACGCTAGACAATAAAATCTGCTGGAAACCTCACATCAGTCACATCCGGGCCAAGTTGGCAAAATGTATAGGGATACTGGGGAAGACGAGACACATCTTGGACTATAAATCATTGTTCTTACTGTACAATTCACTGTTTCTACCTTATCTTAACTGCTGTGTAGAGGTCTGGGGAAACACCTACAAGACCAACCTACAGCCAATATGCACATTACAAAAAAGAGCTATAAGGATAATAAATAATGTAGGATATAGAGACCATACCAATTCGTTGTTTTTAAAGTCACATGTCATAAAGTTCATCGATTTAGTTAAATTTAAGACAGCACAAGTCATGTACAGGGCAATTAATCAACTCCCAACTAATACACAAAAAAATATTTAATAAAAGAGACAATGATTATAATTTGAGAGGAGACTTAAACTTTACAAAACCCAAGATACGAACAACTAAGAAAAGTATGTGCATATCTGTCTGTGGGGTGGATTTGTGGAACAGTCTGGAGCCGGAACTGAAACTATGTACAAACAGAAATCAATTCAAAAAGAGGTATAAACATTATTTGCTGAAAGAATATACTGTATGTTAGAAGGGTAGTATTCATATGTACGATTCACTATGCTCACTCTGGGACACTATGGAATGGTAGGTGGGACAGCACTGTGTATATCTGTGTTGTTTGGGGCTGGTTTTGATGTATGGACGGTATATATGTTGGGATGGATGGGTGTTAATGTTGATATGTACAAAATATAGTTAATTGTTTACTTGGGGTCTTAAAAGGAACTCCGATTATATTGGCATGTTAGCTCTATATGCTTTATTTTGATGTTAGTAACATAACTATAATATAATTTTTTTGAAAATAATTCCCAGTTTTATATATTTTTAAAAAACTATTATGATGTAAATCGCCATTTTTGTTTACGTCGCAATGCATTCTGGGCAGTGACGTAGAATGGTTTGCAGCCGTTTTTTCTGTCTTATACAAGCCAAGAAGCAAAGCTACGAACTACTGCCATTTGTCAGTGAAAATGCCACATTGCGCGGCTTTTGGATGTAATTTGCAATCAAAGGGAAATAAAGAGAGTGAGGTAAGCCTCCCTAGCTTTCCTAAAGAGGAAAAGTTGAGGAAAAAGTGGGGCGGCAGCGGCTCAGGAGGTAGAGCAGGTCATCTAATAACCCGATGGTTGGCGGTTCGAATCACGCTTTCCCCAGATATCCTGCCGTTGTGTCCCTGGGCAAGACACTTCACCCGCATTTCCTCCAGTGCCCATAACACTGGGTATGAATGTGTAAAAATGTTTAAATGTTCGGTGGTGGCCGGAGAGGCCATTGGCATGGATTGGCAGCCACATTTCCGTCACTCTATGAGTGTCTATGATCAAGCGCTATAGCGCACGCTTGATAAAGCTGATATATATATTTATCACGCTATGATAAAGCGCTATATCGCTCAAAGCGCACGCTCAAGCTTGACATGTCGAAGATCTGGCTGGCAGTCATTTGGAACGACTTTGGAGCACTGCTTATGGACGTTCAACCCGCAGTCTGAGAAAGCAACAGAGAAACTGCTTTGTTGCTGAGAGTCCATGTTTATCAGTTCAGTGACCATCATACTTGTAGACAGTTTTTTGTGTTTGAGCATTCTATTGTAAGTAAATCAACAATATATAAGTTTCACCTTAAAATAATGCTTCCTCAAGCACACGCTTGAGACACTCAAAGCGGAGAGACACTCGCGGAGCGGAGAGACACTCAAGCGCACGCTATATTGCTCAAGTGCACGCTCAAGCATGCGCTTTGAGCGATATAGGGGACAGCAGTGGCTCAGGAGGTAGACGGCAGTGGCTCAGGAGGTAGAGCAGGTCGTCCAATAACCACATGGTTGGCGGTTCGAATCCCGCTCTCCCCAGATATCCTGCCGTTGTGTCCCTGGGCAAGACACTTCACCCCAATTGCCCCTGGTGGGTTTGGAAGCGCCATGTTAGCAGCATGCCACCATCAGTGTGTGAATGTTTGATTGTGTTGCACTGTAAAGCACTTTGTGACTTTGTATGTCTGTGAAAAGTGCTATATAAATAAAAATTAAAAAAAATTAAAAAAAAGATATAGCGCTTTATCATAGCGTGATAAATATATATATCAGCTTTATCAAGCGTGCGCTATGGCGCTTGATCATAGACACTCAACGCGCATGAAGCGTGCGCTTTGAGTGTCTCAAGCACACGCTCAAGCGTGCGTTTTGAGCGATATAGCGCTTTATCATAGCGTGATAAATATATACATATATATCAGCTTTATCAAGCGTGCGCTATAGCGCTTGATCATAGACACTCATAGAGTGACGGAAATGTGGCGGCCAATCCACGCCAACGGCCTCTCCGGCCACCACGAACATTTAAACATTTTTATACATTCATACCCAGTGTTATGGGCACTGGAGGCAATGCGGGTGAAGTGTGTTGCCCAGGGACACAACGGCACAATATCTGGGGAGAGCGTGATTCGAACCGCCAACCATCAGGTTATTAGACGACCTGCTCTACCTCCTGAGCCACTGCCGCCCCACTTTTTCCTCAACTTTCCCTCTTTAGGAAAGCTATGGAAGTTTACCCCGCTCTCTTTATTTCCCTTTGATTGGAAATTACATCCAAAAGCCACGCAATGTGGCATTTTCACTGACAAATGGCAGTAGTTTGTAGCTTCGCTTCTTGGCTTGTATAAGACAGAAAAAACAGCTGCAACCATTCTACGTCACTACCCAGAATGCATTGCGACGTAAACAAAATGGCGATTTACATCGTAATGAAAGTTTTTTAAAAATATATAAAACTGGGAATTATTTTCAAAAAAATTATATTTATGTTACATCAAAATAAAGCATATAGAGCTAACATGCCAATATAATCGGAGTTCCTTTTAAATGTGGTAATTTGTATATATTTCACATGGGTTGTATTTATGGAAAAGAGGAGTTGGAATTAATAAGTGTTCACTTCTTCCTTCTCCCTTTCGAACACTGTATACTGTTACTTTATTGCACTTGACATTTGTTTTGTTTTTGATTTACTTTTTTGTTCGAAATGAAGTATCTATCTATCTATCTACTTGTAGTCGGAGTTTGTATGTTAGTTTCTCCATTATGTAAATGTCTTCTATAATAGCCCAATATTGCTTCTTTGTAGGTGGTTCTTTCTTCAACCAGTTCCTTGTTATGGCTTTTTTACTCGCTACTAACAATACTTTGACATCTAATAACCTGATGGTTGGCGGTTCGAATCACGCTCTCCCCAGATATCCTGCCGTTGTGTCCCTGGGCAAGACACTTCACCCGCATTGCCTCCAGTGCCCATAACACTGGGTATGAATGCGTAAAAATGTTTAAATGCTCGGTGGTGGCCGGAGAGGCCATTGGCGCGGATTGGCAGCCACATTTCCATCACTCTGAGTGTCTATGATCAAGTGCTATAGCGCACGCTTGATAAAGCTGATATATATATATATTTATCACGCTATGATAAAGCGCTATATCGCTCAAAGCGCACGCTCAAGCTTGACATGTCGAAGATCTGGCTGGCAGTCATTTGGAACGACTTTGGAGCACTGCTCATGGACGTTCAACCCGCAGTCTGAGAAAGCAACAGAAAAATTGCTTTGTGTTGCTGAGAGTCCATGTTTATCAGTTCATTGCCCATCATGCTTGTAGACAGTTTTTTGTGTTTGAGCATTCTATTGTAAGTAAATCAACAATATATAAGTTTCACCTTAAAATAATGCTTCCTCAAGCACACGCTTGAGACACTCAAAGCGGAGAGACACTTGTGGAGCGGAGAGACACTCAAGCGCTTTATCATAGTGTGATAAATATATATATCAGCTTTATCAAGCGTGCGCTATAGCGCTTGATCATAGACACTCAAAGCGCACGAAGCTTTGAGTGTCTCAAGCGCACGCTTTGAGCGATATAGCGCTTTATCATAGCGTGATCAATATACACTACCGTTCAAAAGTTTGGGGTCACCCAGACAATTATTTTGTGTTTTCCATGAAAAGTCACACTTATTTACCACCATGAGTTGTAAAATGAATAGAAAATATAGTCAAGACATTGACAAGGTTAGAAATAATGATTTGTAGTTGAAATAATAATTTTTTCCTTCAAACTTTGCTTTCGTCAAAGAATCCTCCATTTGCAGCAATTACAGCATTGCAGACCTAACATGATTGCACAAAGGTTTTCTAATCATCCATTAGCCTTCTGACGCAATGAGCAAACACATTGTACCATTAGAACACTGGAATGATAGTTGCTGGAAATGGGCCTCTATACACCTATCTAGATATTGCACCAAAAAACAGACATTTGCAGCTAGAAGAGTCATTTATCACATTAGCAATATACAGAGTGTATTTCTGATTAGTTTAAAGTTATCTTCATTGAAAAAAAGTGCTTTTCTTTCAAAAATAAGGAAATTTCTAAGTGACCCCAAACTTTTGAACGGTAGTGTATATACAGTGGGGTAAAAAAGTATTTAGTCAGCCACCAATTGCGCAAGTTCTCCCACTTAAAAGATGAGAGAGGTTTCCAATTTTCATCATAGGTATACCTCAACTATGAGAGACAAAATGAGAGCAAGAAAATTTTCCTTATCACGTTGTTTGAAACAAGTAAAAATTTCCTGGAAAAAAATTAGACTTGTTTGAAGCAATTTAATAAGTAAAATTTTCTTGCGCCATTGGCAGATATTTTTTTTTTTTGCTTAAAACCAGATTAAATTGCTTAAAACAAGTAAAAAATATCTTACATCAAGTAAAATTTCATTACAGAAAACTGCACAACAAGAAAAAATATCTTGTCAGACAAAAAACAAGAATTATATCCTTGATTTAAGATATTTTTTTCTTACTAAGATTTCAGTTTTTGCAGTGTAGTGGTCCCCAAGGTATGTAGAAGTAGATTGGGAGGTAGAGCTTTCAGCTGTCAAGCTCCCTTCCTGTGGAACCATCTTCCCAGTTCAGTTCGAGAGGCAGACAATCTCTTTATTCAAGAGCAAGTTGAAATCTTTTCTCTTTGATAAGGCCTTTAGTTAGAAATGCTGCCCCTGCCAGGCCTTCACTTGCATGTGCAGCCTGGCCAGGCTTGGTACTGGACCGTTTGGTCTTGAATGTTGTATTTGTATGTTTGTTTTGAATGTACGTAGTTACTCAACCCAGCCGGTCGAGGCGAATGGCCGTCCCCTGAGCTATGGTTCCACCCGAGGTTTCTGCTCGTTAAAGGGAAGTTTTTCCCCGCCTGTGTCACCGCAGTGCTTGCTCTTAGGGGTCTCTGCTGGGTTCCATAAACTAAGAGTGTGGCCTAAACCCACTCTTTTCCGTAAAGTGCCTTGAGACGACCTGTGTTCTGATTTGGCATGATATAAAGAAAATTGAATTGAGTTAAATGTATCATCAGCTGTTGTTGAAGAAAATTCTATTCATCAGTGCTGAGTGGATACATCTTGTAATTGAATGTTTAGACCTGATTTCAAAGGTGATCAAAATTATGCTGAGAAGCAGTCTGACCTGAGAGTGCCTGACTGCTGTCTGATCTGGAGTGTCCGATTTATTTATCTGAAATGTGACTGTCATTCATGCTCTTTGATTACTGTCATTTATAAATGTAGATAGTTTAATTGACTCTCAGCTTATACATTTCCATGGCTGTGTTGTTGAAGGCCTGCATTATGCTGTATGCATTTGTGGGTTTGCTGAGGTTAGAAAATCAAGGATCAGCAATTATCATAGAAAGTTGACTTATTGCATTATAATATTTTTTTTTAATTTTATTTAGCGCCAATTAAAATTAACACATGTACTACTTATGACAGAGTACCGACCAACTGGCCAAATAGTCTTTAACTCAGTTTTCTACTCTGGAAAGAGACATTTTGAGATATTTTTTGATCCAAAACAATTATTTGATCCTTAAAATGAAGATAATGTAGGTGAGAAGATTAAAAAGGCTCGTCAACTGGGCTGTACGGTGGAGCAGTGGTTAGCACTGCGGCAGCACAGTTTACCCTTGGCGTGGGGATCGTGGGTTCGATACCAGCCCCCGACCAACAGTGATCTGTGTGGAGTTTGCATGTTCTCCCCGTGTCTGCGTGGGTTTACCCCGGGATTTCTCCGGTTTCCTCCCACATGCCAAAAACATGCAGGTTAGGTTAATTGGAGACTCTAAAATGGCCCCAGGTGTGAATGGTTAAGGGATAGCGCCGTATCGTGGCTGCTTCATCCATCCAGGTGGTGGATGACCCTCAATTTCCCCTCTGGGGATCAATAAAGTATACTAAATCTAAAAAAAAAACAACTTTAGATATAGGCTTTTATAAAAACTTTTAAGTAGGAGACTTTTCCCCTAGTTAATTTGTAAAGTTGCAGCTTTTTCTTGTCAAATTTGTATCTTTTTTCATAAATTTGTGACTATTTGGTCATATATGAGACTTTATATTAGGAATTTTGACTTTTTTCCTCCTGCTTACAACTCTCTTTGATAAATGCACATTTTTTTCTAACTATGCAACTTTGGCGTAATAACATACACTGTAGAATCCTAAAATCCCAGTGACTTTTTGTTGTAATATTATTTTCAAAAATATGTTTCTGATAAATTAGATTTTTGTTTCTTAAAAACAGAAAATCTTCTCCTGAGAATTTTAGACCTCATAAATGGGATTCTATTTCTCTCGCTTGGTTTTTGTTTCTTGTTAATTTGTGTTTTTTGTTTTTTGTTTTTTTTTTTTTGTAAAATTGACCTTCACAGATGTTTGAGACTGTAAAAATTTAAGCATTCTTCCTCATGAATGAGCTTATTTTCATGTAAATGTATGACTTTTTTTAACTAATTAATAGTGTCATAAATTCGCATATTTCTTAGTAACTTTGCAACTTTCCATCAATAGGATTTTCTCTTCTAAGTTGACATGCTTTTTTTTGTAAATTTATTCCTTTTCCCTTTTTAATTTTGTGAGTTTGTTCTCATAAATTTGCAACTTTTTCCCCATTAATTTAGCACTTTACAATTAGAAAAGTACTTAACTATTCTCTTTTCTTTAACATTTGTTTTTTATCCTCATAAATGTGCACATTACAGTATTTCTCCTGTAAATTTGTGACTTTATTCTTGCTAATTTTCAACTTTTGTAAGGAAAATGTCAGTATGAAATTTGTAGATTTTTTTTTTTTTTGTAATTTTGCAGTTTTTTTCACATGAATTCAGTACTTGTTAAATTTGCAGTTTCTTATATATATTTGTGACTTTTTCCTGATAAACTGGCCACTTTTCTGTAAGGCCTGGCTCACAGTCTCCCCTCCAGTTCATCCCAAAGGTGTTCTGTCAGGTTGAGGTCTGGCCTCTGGCCAGGCCCGTTAACTTCCTCCACACCAGACTCTCTCATCCGTGTCTTTATGGAACTTGCTTTGTGCATTGGAGCCCACTGATTTGGAGTGAGGTCCCAATGCATTTGGCACTATAGCGCATGCTAAAGCACAAATTTAGGGCTGCTGCAAATTTGATTTTAAAAAAAAAAATGCTAGTTTATACTAAAAACTGGCAACTTTCTGACACAGGGTTTTCTGTTTTAAAAAGCTTGTCTCATTCCTGTTTCAGTCAGCATCTCTGTGCTCACAGGGAACCAACTGGGTGGAACCAAATGTATTTCTGAGGTCAAGTAAAGGTGAGAACTGTGTTTTGGTGGTGCATGCAGCATGTCCAGGGGGAATCTTCTAGACAGAGATTTTCAACCAGGGTGCGCTGGTACATTCAGGTTTCTGTGGGAAGTTATGGAATTTCACTTGTTAATTGGTTCCACAATCCCTCCGTGCATCACCACCTTCTCATGGGGGGGCAGTTGAGGGCCCAAATGATCCCCGGAGCTATGTTGTCGGGGGCAGCTTGTCCCTGGTAGGGTCTTCCAAGACATAGCAGTCCGGGGTGAAGGGCCAGACTAAGCGCAGTCCAATGGATCTCCATGAAGAACATTACATCACGAATCCAGTGTACCCAAAGGAAGCGCATAGGTCTGCCCTCCAGTCAGCTCACCACTTGTAGGAGGGATCATGGTGCTGTGTGAACCGAGCGGAAGTCTGGCCAACTACTCTGCCTGGACTGATGCCCCCACGACCCTGATCCCCGGATAAGTGATAGAAGAAGGATGGATGAATTGGTCCAAAAAACTGTAAATAATTTTCCGTTGTTGTGCATGGGTTCTGTAGGCACCCATGCACAATAATGGCAAATTATTTACAATTTTGACCAATTAAGAAGTGAAATTGGATAATTTCCCACAGAAACCTGAACATACCAGGGCACCCTGGTTGGAAAACACTGTTCTAGATCACGTAGTATTAGATTGTGCATGTCTGTGTTCTGGCATCTGAATCAAATGTGATCGGTTTGCGATTTTTTTTTTTGTTTCTACAATTTATTGAGGAGAATGATCTATACAAAAGCAGTAAACCATACAATACAGACTGAAAAATTAACAATTCTCCATTTTGCTTATAAAACCTTATAAGACCCCTACCCGAACCCAGATCCCATATCGAGTGGCTTTCATATACCACAGCTAGCTACCTGGAGGTATAATCGTCCTTCCTGTCAGTGCTTAAGTGTTAGTTAACCCCTTGCACTCCGGTCAATTTCCCTAAAAACGCCAAAAATTAACGTGCCCAAATTAAATCAAAAGCTGTTCTTCAACCCTTTGCAGCATCTTCATGGGGTTGGTCTCATTTAAAAGAAAACACTTTGAATTTTTTGGCAAAACAGTCATAATCTCTCTAAGTGCTCCGGCCACTGAGTAACAGTCATCTAAACATAGTGAACTTGAAGAAAATGAATTTGGCCTGGGTGTTTTTTTTGGATACAAATGCTTGCAAATAACACACAGCTTCAGATCCGGGCTGGAAAATGCAACAGAAATGTAGAACCAAGTGTTATCCAGCTGAGGTCCAAATTTTGTAACAATACCACAAAAAATGAATATATTACACAGCTTTATACTCGGGTAGTTCCCAGGCGTTTTGGAACTGTGCCAAATTGTGCCAAATAGCACAGTTTGGAAAAATGTCTCTAACTTTTGAATGCTTCAATGTAGAAGCTTCATTTTGGGCTCTAATGTGAAAGGTCACACTCAGGGCTGTCTGTGTGTGTGTGTGTGGGGAGTTTGCCCCCCCCCCCCTCGCTACAGAGGATGGACATCGGCCATCGCTACACAACGGATTAGCCTCATGTGGTGATGTGGGACAGCAGCGCAGTCACCGCGGCTTTCCCCCCCCTCGCTACAGAAGAATAGCGGGGGTGGGGGGGGCATTCACGGTCTGGACGCAGCGAACAACCCCTTGTACCACGGCGCACAAACTGCGCCGCGCCGCACAGTTGTAATTTACCGATCGGTCAAAAGTCATTTTGGATTACAATTTTCAGGGATAAATAATAATTTAGCTTATAACACCTTACCTCTTCACAGCAGCAGAGTCCTGACGAACTTCTCTTCCTCACTGTCAGACGAACGCGATGCTGGTCCGCTCGTGGTTCTGGTCTCGCGACTCGATCAAAACATAATTCCATTATTGCGGTTTTGTGCTTCCATGATTGCGGTTTTTGGCGAACGATTTTTCAGAACAAATAACAGTAGTAATTAAAAAAGACTGGCGAAGGCGTGTGTGTCACTCAGCCTTCGTCGTCAGCCTCCGTCAGTCTATGACCATGGAAGAAATAATAACGTCTACTCTGCTGGAACCAAAACAAAATAAGCACTGCCTGTGGCCGAACATGCCGATCCGCGAATGGCACTCCTTGTTACACAGGTTGCATTTGTGGATGGTCTCCGTGCTGCTGGGTCTGTGGGGTTCTTCCTGCGGGTCCTTTTTTGATCCGCTGCAGCAGCCAGTCTTCACCCAGCCTTAAAAAAAAACAGCTCACAAACTTCTCTGCTTCAATTGGCTCACTGCATTCACAGCGTTGGGAGGCGGGTCCTTCTGGCTAGGTTTTCAGTCATTGGTTCTTCAAGGTTTCAGAAACCCAATTCAAGGCTCTTATTAGTCGAATGAGAGGTCAATCAGATGAACTAATCTGTTCGCAGCTGTGTCTGCAGCTTTTATTTTCAGTGCCCGCTTGGATGCCATCACCACCTACATCACCATCATCAGTATCTCCATCATGCGTCCGAGAGCGCACGAAAGCACCCTCGTGCGCTCTAGGACGCAGAGACTTGCCCGTCCGCGGTACAACGGAGCGCAAGAGGTTAAAAAAGGGGGAGGAGGGATAGCTTGAAGAAATATGTAAAATTAAAAAAATAAAAAATTATTTAATAAATACAATACAAAGATAAAAGATAATATCAGCAGCATACCAGCACTTTGATGGCATAACAGGAGCTGGCATTTTTAAGGGTGCATTAAAATGAAAGGTGGAGAAGTGTGGGGGAGCAGGGCAGCCCAGCCACCACTCTATGGGGCAATATCTTTTGTTGGCAGACTATCAGAATATTTCATCAGAGGCTGCCAATGTGAATAGAACTTGGCAGGAGAGCCCTTCAGGGAAAATTTTATTTTCTCTAATTTTCAAAAAGACATCGGGTCTCGTAGCCATAGTTGAGGAGAAGGGGGCCGGTCAGATTTCCGTACCAAAAGAATTCTTCTACGTGCAATCAAGGAGGAGAAGGCAATGACATGAGATTGAAGAGTAGTTGTATCATGATCTGCTTGGACACCAAAGATAGCTACATGTGGGGATGGGAGAATGGACATTCCAAGGATTGCTGAAATCGTTTTAAAATAAAATTCCCAGTAAGGACTTAAAGCAGGACAGCTCCAAAACACGTGTGTCAGGTCGCAGGGAGAGAGACAGCATCTGTCACACTTGTCCTCAGCTGTGCCTGGATAGATGTTGGCGAGCTTAGATTTGCTGTAATGAATCCTGTGTAGGACCTTAAATTGAATAAGGCTGAGACGAGCACATGAGGAAGAGGAATTCACCGCATTCAGAGCAGAGGACCTGAAATGATCTTAAAAAGTGACCTGAGTCTCGCCGTCCCAACATGCTTTAATTTTCTCCAGACCCGAGTCCTCAGGTAACAAGAGAAGATTATCTAAAAATGATATGAGCTTTAGTTAAAGAACCAGCTTTTAGAATCCAGTCAATGCCTGACTCAGACGGGATCTTTGGAAATTGTGAAGAATGAGCTCTTGTGAAATTTCTAAGTTGTAAGTATCTGAAGAAGTCTGGATTTGTAAGCCTGTAGTTGACGCTGAGCTGATTGAATGAAGTGAATATTGCATTGATGTACAGATCTCCTAGGCAGTGGAGGCCTTCTCTAGCCAGGCGTCTAAATCTCGGCTCAGTTTTTCCTGGAAGAAAGAGATGGTTCTCACTAGGGATGGGCATTCGGTGAAATTTTCTTCACCGATCGTTGGGAGAATTAATGATTAATAATCGGTTAATCATTAACATTTTTAGGTAGGTAACAAGGCAGGTAGACTACATTAGAACATCAGGTATCAACACGGAGAGCCGCACAACTCAAATCCACCTCTCTGTTCGCTGTTCTCGTGTTGGCTCGGCTCGGGAATCTCGCAAGCTGATTGGCTGAGACGTTTCACCCCGCAAGCTGATTGGCCGAGACGTTTTACCCAGCTTCTCTCCCTGCCGAGCGGCCACCCAGCAAACGAAGACCGCATTCATTGCTGTTTATCGCTCGTGTTGCTTAGTCTAGCCGCGTGGAACTTTTTGCTGTTCTCTTGTGCCATTTTGTGCGAAATAGTCTTCCCGTCGAGCCACTACGCCGCCTCCTGCAGCTTCCCTCAACGATCCTGCGCCTCTAGCACCTGAGGAGCAGTAAAGCTCTCATTAACCTGTGCAGTAAATCATCTTTATCTTGAGTTACGTATCTTGTTATAAGAATAAAAGAGTTCTAAAAACATATTTATGTACACTTTATTTACATCTACGTATGTATGTACACTTACACACACGTATCATATGAGAGAGAGAGAGAATGAACGTACGTATTATTTATGGGTGACGCGATAAGTGAGGGATCACTGTACTCTTATGTATTGAGAATAATAATAAAAAAAATACAGAGTGTTTTTCTTCGAGGATGAATTTATTAACAAGACAAGTTTGCAGTAAAACGTGAACACATGCGCATTCCGCAAACGAGGGAGGCTTCAAGTTGCGAGCCAGACAATAACGGGAGACACATACAGGACACATAACGGAACATATATTTCTTTCTTTTACTTTTTTCTTTTGTATGCTGCATTGCAGTGATTGCAGTACACCTGGTCATTTTTTAAATTAAAATGGTCCCACGCAACACTTCGCCGCAACCTCTTCATGATTTGGCGATTGCCCTACGGAAGCTCGCATGTATCAACTGAGGCACGCCAGGGTACGGCGATGGTGTAATGTTGCCCCCTGGTGCCCAAATTTTGCCAGTGGCACAGTTAAATGCATTGCATTGTTTGAGGACGGCCGTGCACTAGGCCTAATAACCTACATTCGGACTGTTTAAAAAAAAAAAACGGTTTGTCGACGAAAATGAACTTCCTCGGTGAAATTCTTAATGATCAATTATCGGTTAATCGGTTAATTATGCCCATCCCTAGTTCTCACAGATTGGAGTGGCAAGTGGAAGGGAGGACCACTTGAAATTTTGGCGTATCTGTGCCCATATCTTCAACTCGGTTTGTGATTTGTTTGCTGCATGAAATGTCATGAAGATTGTTTCTCACAAGAGTGCATGTGTCTGTAAATGGGTGGGTAGTAACTAGTTACATTTACAGTACATGTACTCAACACACCAGTTCACAGAATTATACTTTTCTGAATAAGTGTGATTGCAGGACTTAACTTTCACTGGAGTGAACTGTGAGAGTGCAGTTATGAATAAAAACCTGCAATTATACTTGTTTTACTGATTTGAAGTGTGCAAAAAATCATTTTTTTCTTGCGTTTTTTTTTAATGAGTTGGATTATATTGGAGAGTACAATGTGGATAAATGATAGTTACATTTACAAGAAAAACTTCACAGATTGGCAAAAGACTGATTTTTTTTTTCCAAGTAGAAATTTATGAATGAACAGTTGCAAATGTAGAAGAACAAAATTAAAATCTATGAGAAAAAAGATGCAAATTTATTAGCAAAATAAGAAGTAAATAAGAAAACGTGATGGATTTAGTCAAAAAAGGCATGAATATATATTCATTTAAACAAGAAATGTTACATATACAAGGAAAATGTTATTTTAAAAACAAGATTTATGTGAACAAAGTTCTAATTTAATGATGGACAAAGTAGAACTTTTGAAGAAAAATGCTCATTTATTATAGGATTCAGTAATTTAAGAAAACAAAAAACTCACTAGTTGGCAAGAGTAAAGCCATTACTCACTACTCAAGTATATTTGATACTAATTTTTTTGGTCACTTTTACTTGACTGACATCTGAAGGTAATGTAGCATTTGTACAGTATGTCCTGTATATTAACACCATCAAGCATGAGTAGTTGAGAGCACTTTTTCAGAAATATTTTTACTTTGTAACAGTCATTGATATCATTTAAGCCTTTTGGTTCTTATCTACTCCAACAAATATAAAAGGTCAGATGATTTAATTTTCTTTCTTGCAGGCATCGCCGACGCCGTGGACCGGCCCCCGGAGGTGATCATCGTCGAAGATGAGGAAGGTAACGCTCTCCCTGATTTCATCTCTTCTGATGACGACGATGTAGGATGGTTGTCGTTGCAGTGGCTGTGGTGGAGTGGCATATGGAGCGGTGGCTGGTGGGGGACTTGCATCAGGAGGAGGTGGAGGAGGTAGACTCCGGGTATGAGAGCATGGCAGAGGAGGAAGATGAAGAGGACATGGACATTTTTGGTGTTGATGATCTGTTCAGACATTTTCATCTTGACGATGCTCCTCGTCATCATGTCGTCATGCCTCCTCATGAGGCCAGTCAGCAGCAGAGGGATGTTCTTGTTGACGGTGCAGGAGGATACAGTCCCCTGCTGGCTCTTGGGAGGCCCCAGGAGAGTCTTGAAGATCCCGGTCCCTCAACGTCTGGACTTAGGTCCTCAAGAGACGGGCACGAGGAGGAAAGCAATGAGGAGCTACCTGCTGCAAAGAGACCGAGGATTAGCTTTGAGGAGGAACCGGTCCCCTCCACTTCTGGCCTCGGCTCTTGTGGGAGGAGATACTTGGACTTTCCTTTCAGGAGGCCAATCTGGGATGATGACAGTGACTCAGATTGAATTTTTTACATGCTCATCCACTACATAGATTCTATTGTTCAACTTTTTAGAGCCATCCTTTGTGTCTGGCAGGGTTGGTCCTGTCCTAGGTAGGGTCTTGCACCAGGACTTTGTTTAATATGGTTGTTTTGTTGTTCAATATCTTGCAGGCATCTTTTGCATTTGGTGAGGTTGGTCATGCCCTTGTTTGTATTTTGCACCAGGACTTTATTGGTTTGTTCATTTTTCAACCAAGAAAGGAGGAGTTGGAAGAAATAAGGTAGAAATAAGGTGGGATGGTAACCCAACAATTGGTGGTGCTATGCTGAGTTTTGAGTAGCAAGAACAGGCATTTGGAGGAGAGAAGTGGTGCATTATTGTAACAAGTTGAGGAATGGAAGTACAAATGTGGGTCTTTATTCTCACATCACTGAGATTCTAAGTGAATTGAAAGCATGCATGAGAAAATGGAAGATTCTCTTTGTGGCAGTTGTGTTTTTCAACGGCCCCTGGATTAACAATTATCTTTAAAAGGGGAGGTACTCTACTTAATTTTTTTTCTTATCCGTTACTTTTATTGTGTCTGGCAGTTTTTATGTTTGTTCTGCTAACTGTTGCCAGGTCAGTGCGACCTTTCTTGTAGCTTCTCTAGGTTAGGTCCAGAAAGGTTTGGGAGATTTTTGGTTAAAAACTGAGCAATCTGTTGTGTTGAAAAAGGTTTGTGGAGGTGTTGTACAGTGTTGTTGGGAGCTGATAGAATGAGGCTAATTAATCAACCCATTATTTTCCAGAAATCTTTGCTCAGACGCCGTGAGCAGCATTAGGACAATGGGTTGTTCACTCTGTAGCGACATAGAACAATGGAGGCTGGTCAGTGTTAATCTGTGATGTCAGTCTTGAGCATGTCTGTGTGGGTGGGACTTGAATCTGGATATGAAACTGAGTGTCCTGATTTATTAGATCTGAACGAAGTCAATTGCCCGTTGCGACTCACCTGTTGTTCCTTTGTCAATACATGTCATGCTTCTCTGACCCAGGATTTACACCGACTCCGGATGCAGTCAGTTGCAGATGCAGTACGATGGCTCCTTGCATTCATGCCTACCAGCTCTGTTTGTGTTTTGCAGCGGCATGTATGAGAACAGCGTTTGAAATACAAGATCACACGAGAATTGCATATAATGACACAAGATCTTGAGAGACCCGAGAGTAACCAGGGATGGCAATTTTCCACCGATCCGCGGATTTCCGCGGATTTATTTTCAGATTGATCATTTCTGTGAATCGTCTAAATCCGTTGAGAAAATTTTAGGGGGGGTAAGGTACCTTATTGTTACCGATTGTAACGAAAATCAACACGATTACATTAGCGCTTGGCGCTTCCCCGGGTCAAGTCTCCTGCGATAACCCGGATGTTTTGTACTCAAGCTACTGCTGTATTGTAAACAGCCCTGCGATTGGATAGTTGCAAACGATTGGACCAATCAAATGGCTCGTTGTATGCCTTGTCAAAAATTCATGGCAGCGTGTTCGTCAGGGATGTGATTTTTCTGCTAATTTGCGAAATTTCGCTTTTTTTTTTTTTTTATCTTCCAGGAAGATAAAATACGTTAAGTACGTTAGCGGCTTGTGGCCCACGAACGCAGTGAAGGTGCACTGAAAGTGGCGTATGGCCAGGTGGAGAGCCATTAACTCTCTGTCGAACATGCTGTATTTACGCTCACTGTCGTGCAAAGACCTGCTAAAAAAGGTGAGCGGATGCCAAGAACCGGCAACGCATTGCTCCACGACTGCCGCTATGCCCATGTCCGAGGCGTCGGTAGTGAGCGCTATCCGAGCCACCGGGTCTGGGTGCGCCAGTAGTGCAGCGTTTGCCAGAGCTGTTTTAACCTCAGAACGCCTGCTCCCGCTCAGGAGTTCAGTCGACTCTGTCCGCCGGTTTCCGTTTCTTGAGTGCGGCGTACAACGGCTGTATGAGCTGGGCTGCGCGGGGGAGGAAACGGTTATAAAAGTTAACCATCCCCAAAAACTCCGGCAGCGCCCTGACATTGATGTTGAGGAGGAAAAAATAGCAAAACAATTTAGTTAGATTACTTTTATGATTCCAAACAGTTTGAAATTGACAGTGCACAGTGAACATTGACTCAAAACTTTTGAATATTTCTAAGACTTAGCTACATCAGTGATTGTGCAAAATGAACTGCTCAAGACTCAATGGAGATTGAAACTGGTGATCTGAAATGAATGCTGAAATTATAAAAAGTAATGGTATGAGAATTTTATTTCTATTATGGAACAGATAAAATTAACTGATTTTGATTTGATCAAGTGTTAAAGCATGTGATGGATAATGCTTGTTGGAATATTTTAGGAATGCTATCTTCTTGAAACACAAGTCAAAATTATACAGTAATAAGTGGCATTCAGCTGTTTGTTTTATGTCATTTAAGCACAGTTCTGGTACTTAAAAATCATAAAAACCCAGGAGCTTCGGGGGGCTTCGCCCCCCTTGCCCCCCCACCAGGGCTCTGTCCCGGACCCCGCTGGGGGACTGCATCCCCCAGACCCCCTGCTAAATTTTCAGATAATTTCCCCAACCCCAAATGACATCCATGGTTCGTGTTGGAATTCTCAGCTTTTGGTATTGTTTTCAGCAGAATTATGAGATTTTTATCGAAGGATCAGGAGTCATCAGTGCTAGAAATAAACAAAAGTGTCAAAAATAAGTTCCGATGGAATTGGCTTGAGAGAAAAGTGACGGTAAAGGTGAAAATTGGCTCAAAGTTCGACGAGGTAAAAGAAACACTCAGACAATTTCTGAAGAAACCAGAAAAGGAGATGAAGTTCAAAGTTCAGAGACTGACACAGCTTGCTGCCAAAAGGAAGAAAGTTTCACATTAGAAGTGACTTGGTGACCAGTGTAAATAGTGTAATAAACTCTTGTGTTAAAGAGTTAAAGAGTGTGTTAAAGAGTGTGTTAACTGTTAAATATGTTGGACTAAAGACAGTGAGACCACATTGAAGAAAAAGTAAGTTAACTTTTCATTAAATTTAATGATTTATCTAAGTCTAGTATTTCATTGTTTTTAATCATTTTTTTTCAGTCTAAATAACTTCTGTTTTACTGAAAACCTCTCAGCTTCAGGGGGGCTGCACCCCCCCCCCCCCGCCCCCCCATAAGTCAATCGACCAAATTAGATTTCAGCTGAAATCAGAATTTCCTGTTGCCATCCCTGAGTAACTGAGATGAACCGATCATGATCACGTGACAACAACAAGGAAGTGTGATGTAGCGGCTCCTTTAGCTTTAGTTAAAGAACCAGCTTTTAGAATCCAGTCAATGCCTGGCTCAGATGGGATCTTTGGAAATTGTGAAGAATGAGCTCTTGTGAAATTTTTAATTTTAAGTATCTGAAGAAGTCTGGATTTGTAAGCCCGTAGTTGACGCTGAGCTGACTGAATGAAGCAAATATTCCATTGATGTACAGATCTCCTAGGCAGTGGAGGCCTTCTCTAGCCAGGCATCTAAATCTCGGCTCAGTTTTTCCTGGAAGAAAGAGATGGTTCTCACAGATTGGAGTGGCAAGTGGAAGGGAGGACCACTTGAAATTTTGGCGTATCTGTGCCCATATCTTCAACTCGGTTTGTGATTTGTTTGCTGCATGAAATGTCGTGAAGATTGTTTCTCACAAGAGTGCATGTGTCTGTAAATGGGTGGGTAGTAACTAGTTGCATTTACAGTACATGTATTCAACATACCTTTTCACAGAATTATACTTTTCTGAATACAGTAAGTGTGATTGCAGGACTGTTAACTTTCACTGGAGTGAACTGTGAGAGTACAGTTATGAATAGAAACCTGTAATTATACTTGTTTTGCTGATTTGAAGTGTGCAAAAAATTCAGTTTTTTCTTGTGTTTTTTTTTAATGAGTTTGATTATATTAGAGAGTACAATGTGGATAATTGCTATTTACATTTACAAGAAAAACTTCACAGATTGGCAAAAGACTCAGATTTTTTTTTTTTCAGGTAGAAATTTATGAATGAACAGTTGCAAATGTAGAAGAACAAAATTAAAATCTATCGAAAAAAGATGCAAATTTATTAGCAAAATAAGAAGTAAATAAGAAAACGTGATGGATTTAGTCAAAAAAGGCATGAATATAGTATATTCATTTAAACGAGAAATGTTACATATACAAGGAAAATGTTATTTTAAAAACAAGATTTATGTGAACAAAGTTCTAATTTAATGATGGACAAAGTAGAACTTTTGAAGAAAAAATGCTCATTTATTATAGGATTCAGTAATTTAAGAAAACAAACTCACTAGTTGGCAAGAGTAAAGCCATTACTCACTACTCAAGTATATTTGATACCAATTTTTTTGGTCACTTTTACTTGACTGACATCTGAAGGTAATGTAGCATTTGTACAGTATGTCCTGTTTATTAACACCATCAAGCATGAGCATGAGTGCACTTTGTTACAAAGTAAAAATACTTCTGAAAGTCGTTGATATCATTTAAGCCTTTTGGTTCTTATCTACTCCAACAAATGTAAAAAGGTCAGATGATTTAATTTTCTTTCTTTCTTGCAGGTATCGCCGACGCCGTGGACTGGCCCCCGGAGGTGATCATCGTCGATGATGAGGAAGGTAACGCTCTCCCTGATTTCATCTCTTCTGTTGACGACGATGTAGAGATGGTTGTCGTTGAAGGGGTGGGAATTGCTTCCATCATTGGTAGTGAGGCAGATAATGATGATATTGGTGTTCCTCCTTCCTCCGATGATGATAGTGATGTGACCTGTGATGGTGAGGAGGGGGATCTGGAGCAGTGGCTGAGGGAGCAGTGGCTGTGGGTGGAGTGGCATATGGAGCGGTGGCTGGTGGGGGACTTGCATCAGGAGGAGGAGGAGGAGGAGGTAGACTCCGGGTATGAGAGCATGGCAGAGGAGGAAGATGAAGAGGACATGGACATTTTTGGTGTTGATGATCTGTTCAGACATTTTCATCTTGACGATGCTCCTCATCATCATGTCGTCATGCCTCCTCATGAGGCCAGTCAGCAGCAGAGGGGTGTTCTTGTCGACGATGCAGGAGGACACAGTCCCCTGCTGGCTCCTGGGAGGCCCCAGGAGAGTCTTGAAGATCCCGGTCCCTCAACGTCTGGACTTAGGTCCTCAAGAGACGGGCACGAGGAGGAAAGCAATGAGGAGCTACCTGCTGCAAAGAGACCGAGGATTAGCTTTGAGGAGGAACCGGTCCCCTCCACTTCTGGCCTCGGCTCTTGTGGGAGGAGATACTTGGACTTTCCTTTCAGGAGGCCATTCTGGGATGATGACAGTGACTCAGATTGAATTTTTTACATGCTCATCCACTACATAGATTCTATTGTTCAACTTTTTAGAGCCATCCTTTGTGTCTGGCAGGGTTGGTCCTGTCCTAGGTAGGGTCTTGCACCAGGACTTTGTTTAATATGGTTGTTTTGTTGTTCAATATCTTGAAGGCATCTTTTGCATTTGGTGAGGTTGGTCATGCCCTTGGTTGTATTTTGCACCAGGACTTTATTGGTTTGTTCATTTTTCAACCAAGAAAGGAGGAGTTGGAAGAAATAAGGTAGAAATAAGGTGGGATGGTAACCCGACAATTGGTGGTGCTATGCTGAGTTTTGAGTAGCAAGAACAGGCATTTGGAGGAGAGAAGTGGTGCATTATTGTAACAAGTTGAGGAATGGAAGTACAAATGTGGGTCTTTATTCTCACATCACTGAGATTCTAAGTGAATTGAAAGCATGCATGAGAAAATGGAAGATTCTCTTTGTGGCAGTTGTGTTTTTCAACGGCCCCTGGATTAACAATTATCTTTAAAAGGGGAGGTACTCTACTTAATTTTTTTTCTTATCCATTACTTTTATTGTGTCTGGCAGTTTTTATGTTTGTTCTGCTAACTGTTGCCAGGTCAGTGCGACCTTTCTTGTAGCTTCTCTAGGTTAGGTCCAGAAAGGTTTGGGAGATTTTTGGTTAAAAACTGAGCAATCTGTTGTGTTGAAAAAGGTTTGTGGAGGTGTTGTACAGTGTTGTTGGGAGCTAATAGAATGAGGCTAATTAATCAACCCATTATTTTCCAGAAATCTTTGCTCAGACGCCGTGAGCAGCATTAGGACAATGGGTTGTTCACTCTGTAGCGACATAGAACAATGGAGGCTGGTCGGTGTTAATCTGTGATGTCAGTCTTGAGCATGTCTGTGTGGGTGGGACTTGAATCTGGATATGAAACTGAGTGTCCTGATTTATTAGATCTGAACGAAGTCAATTGCCCGTTGCTACTCACCTGTTGTTCCTTTGTCAATACACGTCATGCTTCTCTGACCCAGGATTTACACCGACTCCGGATGCAGTCAGTTGCAGATGCAGTACGATGGTTCCTTGCATTCATGCCTACCAGCTCTGTTTGTGTTTTGCAGCTGCATGTATGAGAACAGCTTTTGAAATACAAGATCACACGAGAATTATATATAATGACACAAGATCTTGAGAGACCCGAGAGTAACCAGGGATGGCAATTTTCCACCGATCCGCGGATTTATTTTCAGATTGATCATTTCTGTGAATCGTCTAAATCCGTTGAGAAAATTTTAGGGGGGGTAAGGTACCTTATTGTTACCGATTTTAACGAAAATCAACACGATTACATAAGCGCTTGGCGCTTCCCCGGGTCAAGTCTCCTGCGATAACCCGGATGTTTTGTACTCAAGCTACTGCTGTATTGTAAACAGCCCTGCGATTGGATAGTTGCAAACGATTGGACCAATCAAATGGCTCGTTGTATGCCTTGTCAAAAATTCATGGCAGCGTGTTCGTCAGGGATGTGATTTTTCTGCTACTTTGCGAAATTTTGCTTTTTTTTTTTTTTTTATCTTCCAGGAAGATAAAATACGTTAAGTACGTTAGCGGCTTGTGGTCCACGAACGCAGTGAAGGTGCACTGGAAGTGGCATATGGCCAGGTGGAGAGCCATTAACTCTCTGTCGAACATGCTGTATTTACGCTCACTGTCGTGCAAAGACCTGCTAAAAAAGGTGAGCGGATGCCAAGAACCGGCAACGCATTGCTCCACGACTGCCGCTATGCCCATGTCCGAGGCGTCGGTAGTGAGCGCTATCCGAGCCACCGGGTCTGGGTGCGCCAGTAGTGCAGCGTTTGCCAGAGCTGTTTTAACCTCAGAACGCCTGCTCCCGCTCAGGAGTTCAGTCGACTCTGTCCGCCGGTTTCCGTTTCTTGAGTGCGGCGTACAACGGCTGTATGAGCTGGGCTGCGCGGGGGAAGAAACTGTTATAAAAGTTAACCATCCCCAAAAACTCCGGCAGCGCCCTGACATTGATGTTGAGGAGAAAAAATAGCAAAACTATTTAGTTAGATTACTTTTATGATTCCAAACAGTTTGAAATTGACAGTGCACAGTGAACATTGACTCAAAACTTTTGAATATTTCTAAGACTTAGCTACATCAGTGATTGTGCAAAATGAACTGCTCAAGACTCAATGGAGATTGAAACTGGTGATCTGAAATGAATGCTGAAATTATAAAAAGTAATGGTATGAATGAATTTTATTTCTATTATGGAACAGATAAAATTAACTGATTTTGATTTGATCAAGTGTTAAAGCATGTGATGGATAATGCTTGTTGGAATATTTTAGGAATGCTATCTTCTTGAAACATAAGTCAAAATTATACAGTAATAAGTGGCATTCAGCTGTTTGTTTTATGTCATTTAAGCACAGTTCTGGTACTTAAAAATCATAAAAACCCAGGAGCTTCAGGGGGCTTCGCCCCCCTTGCCCCCCCACCAGGGCTCTGTCCCGGACCCCGCTGGGGGACTGCATCCCCCAGACCCCCTGCTAAATTTTCAGATAATTTCCCCAACCCCAAATGACATCCATGGTTCGTGTTGGAATTCTCAGCTTTTGGTATTGTTTTCAGCAGAATTATGAGATTTTTATCGAAGGATCAGGAGTCATCAGTGCTAGAAATAAACAAAAGTGTCAAAAATAAGTTTCGATGGAATTGGCTTGAGAGAAAAGTGACGGTAAAGGTGAAAATTGGCTCAAAGTTCGACGAGGTAAAAGAAACACTCAGACAATTTCTGAAGAAACCAGAAAAGGAGATGAAGTTCAAAGTTCAGAGACTGACACAGCTTGCTGCCAAAAGGAAGAAAGTTTCACATTAGAAGTGACTTGGTGACCAGTGTAAATAGTGTAATTCAATTCAATTCAATCGTTTATTTCAAACTCAGGGTTCATATTATGAGCAAAACAAAAACGAGTAGAAAATAGATAAACAAATAAATAAAGTATATACAGATCAGCAGACACTCGGCGCTCTTGTAACAACAATGACATACAATAATGAGCTCAGTATAAAATGGAACGCCACCACTTCCAAATGCTGGAATGAAGTGTGAGTGACAAGTTGACAATTGCTGATATAAGATGATTGTTACATGCCAGCAACCTTCTCAAAAAACTGTAAACATTCTTACGTATCAATTCGCCAAAAGACGGAATGTTCACAGACACAAACATCTTGCTTGCACTCGACCTTCGTGGTACATCTAACAATCTTCTGAGGGAGTTATTATATGCAATGCGGATTTTGTTCCTAACAGCAACATTGCTATTAAACCATAAAGGCGAGCAGTACATTGAGGTACAGAAGGTCTTGAACAACATACATTTGACATCAGGAGAACATCTATGGAAATTTCGCAACAGTAAATTTGTTTGAGCGTACAGTTTCCTGAGATGCCTGTTACAATCAACATTGGTCTTATCAGATTCAATCCACACACCTAGGTATTTGACTTTTTCAACAAAGTTCAAGCTATTACCACAGAGTGGCATAACAGGATTCGACATATTGACACCCTTTGGTTTGAAAGCCATACACATAGATTTAGTACAATTGAACAGGATGTCATTTTTTTCACCAAATTTTTCACAAACCGAAAGGAGATGTTGCATCGCTGCAGTAGACAAACTTAACAAACAGAGGTCATCAGCGTAGAAAATGTGATTTAACAGTGCACCGTTAAAGGAGCCGCCCACATTAGTATTGTTCAACAGTACACTGAGATCATCAACATAGACATTAAACAACAAGGGTGACAGTATACCACCTTGTTTAACACCGTTGGTCACATGAAATTTGGATGAGGTGACATTGCCCCATCTAACAACCATAGACTGCCTTCTGTACCAGTATAGCAGGATGCTAACAATGTAAATAGGAGTACCTCGATCGATCAGTTTTCTGAACAAACACCAGTGGTTAATCCTGTCAAAAGCTTTGCTAGCATCCAGGAACGTAGCATAGACACTAGTGGAGTGGCTTCTGAAGTAGTCAACAAATTCATGGAGTAGGTAAACAGCCTTGTCAGTTGAAAGAGCTGATTTGAAACCAAACTGATTGTCGTTTGTCCACAGATAATCCTCAATTCTGTTCAGGAATAAACCCTCTAACAGTTTAGATATAACATTTGCAATAGCTATAGGTCTGTAGTTGTTAATATCAGAAAGACTGGCACACTTGTTTTTCACTAGAGGAATAATAAGAGTCCATCAACATATCTGGCATGTAACCATGAACAAGCATACAGTTAAAACACAATGACAACAGAATACACAAATTGAAATCAGCGTTGATGAGGCATTCACTGGTGAGACAGTCAGGGCCAGCAGATTTGCCTTTCTTGAGAACTTTGATCAGTGAATCAACTTCAACAGGAGTAACAGCAGAGATATCAGAGTAATAAACTCTTGTGTTAAAGAGTGTGTTAAAGAGTGTGTTAACTGTTAAATATGTTGGACTAAAGACAGTGAGACAACATTGAAGAAAAAGTAAGTTAACTTTTCATTAAATTTAATGATTTATCTAAGTCTAGTATTTCATTGTTTTTAATCATTTTTTTCAGTCTAAATTACTTCTGTTTTACTGAAAACCTCTCAGCTTCAGGGGGGCTGCACCCCCCCCCGCCCCCCCATAAGTCAATCGACCAAATTAGATTTCAGCTGAAATCAGAATTTCCTGTTGCCATCCCTGAGTAACTGAGATGAACCGATCATGATCACGTATCAACAACAAGGAAGTGTGATGTAGCGGCTCCTTTAGCTTTAGTTAAAGAACCAGCTTTTAGAATCCAGTCAATGCCTGGCTCAGATGGGATCTTTGGAAATTGTGAAGAATGAGCTCTTGTGAAATTTTTAATTTTAAGTATCTGAAGAAGTCTGGATTTGTAAGCCCGTAGTTGACGCTGAGCTGACTGAATGAAGCAAATATTCCATTGATGTACAGATCTCCTAGGCAGTGGAGGCCTTCTCTAGCCAGGCATCTAAATCTCGGCTCAGTTTTTCCTGGAAGAAAGAGATGGTTCTCACAGATTGGAGTGGCAAGTGGAAGGGAGGACCACTTGAAATTTTGGCGTATCTGTGCCCATATCTTCAACTCGGTTTGTGATTTGTTTGCTGCATGAAATGTCGTGAAGATTGTTTCTCACAAGAGTGCATGTGTCTGTAAATGGGTGGGTAGTAACTAGTTGCATTTACAGTACATGTATTCAACATACCTTTTCACAGAATTATACTTTTCTGAATACAGTAAGTGTGATTGCAGGACTGTTAACTTTCACTGGAGTGAACTGTGAGAGTACAGTTATGAATAGAAACCTGTAATTATACTTGTTTTGCTGATTTGAAGTGTGCAAAAAATTCAGTTTTTTCTTGCGTTTTTTTTTTAATGAGTTTGATTATATTAGAGAGTACAATGTGGATAATTGCTATTTACATTTACAAGAAAAACTTCACGGATTGGCAAAAGACTCAGATTTTTTTTTTTTCAGGTAGAAATTTATGAATGAACAGTTGCAAATGTAGAAGAACAAAATTAAAATCTATCGAAAAAAGATGCAAATTTATTAGCAAAATAAGAAGTAAATAAGAAAACGTGATGGATTTAGTCAAAAAAGGCATGAATATATATTCATTTAAACGAGAAATGTTACATATACAAGGAAAATGTTATTTTAAAAACAAGATTTATGTGAACAAAGTTCTAATTTAATGATGGACAAAGTAGAACTTTTGAAGAAAAAATGCTCATTTATTATAGGATTCAGTAATTTAAGAAAACAAACTCACTAGTTGGCAAGAGTAAAGCCATTACTCACTACTCAAGTATATTTGATACCAATTTTTTTGGTCACTTTTACTTGACTGACATCTGAAGGTAATGTAGCATTTGTACAGTATGTCCTGTTTATTAACACCATCAAGAATGAGCATGAGTGCACTTTGTTACAAAGTAAAAATACTTCTGAAAATCGTTGATATCATTTAAGCCTTTTGGTTCTTATCTACTCCAACAAATGTAAAAAGGTCAGATGATTTAATTTTCTTTCTTTCTTGCAGGCATCGCTGACGCCGTGGACTGGCTCCCGGAGGTGATCATCGTCGATGATGAGGAAGGTAACGCTCTCCCTGATTTCATCTCTTCTGTTGACGACGATGTAGAGATGGTTGTCGTTGAAGGGGTGGGAATTGCTTCCATCATTGGTAGTGAGGCAGATAATGATGATGTTGGTGTTCCTCCCTCCTCCGATGATGATAGTGATGTGACCTGTGATGGTGAGGAGGGGGATCTGGAGCAGTGGCTGAGGGAGCAGTGGCTGTGGGTGGAGTGGCATATGGAGCGGTGGCTGGTGGGGGACTTGCATCAGGAGGAGGAGGAGGAGGTAGACTCCGGGTGTGAGAGCATGGCAGAGGAGGAAGATGAAGAGGACATGGACATTTTTGGTGTTGATGATCTGTTCAGACATTTTCATCTTGACGATGCTCCTCATCATCATGTCGTCATGCCTCCTCATGAGGCCAGTCAGCAGCAGAGGGGTGTTCTTGTCGACGGTGCAGGAGGATACAGTCCCCTGCTGGCTCTTGGGAGGCCCCAGGAGAGTCTTGAAGATCCCGGTCCCTCAACGTCTGGACTTAGGTCCTCAAGAGACGGGCACGAGGAGGAAAGCAATGAGGAGCTACCTGCTGCAAAGAGACCGAGGATTAGCTTTGAGGAGGAACCGGTCCCCTCCACTTCTGGCCTCGGCTCTTGTGGGAGGAGATACTTGGACTTTCCTTTCAGGAGGCCAATCTGGGATGATGACAGTGACTCAGATTGAATTTTTTACATGCTCATCCACTACATAGATTCTATTGTTCAACTTTTTAGAGCCATTCTTTGTGTCTGGCAGGGTTGGTCCTGTCCTAGGTAGGGTCTTGCACCAGGACTTTGTTTAATATGGTTGTTTTGTTGTTCAATATCTTGCAGGCATCTTTTGCATTTGGTGAGGTTGGTCATGCCCTTGGTTGTATTTTGCACCAGGACTTTATTGGTTTGTTCATTTTTCAACCAAGAAAGGAGGAGTTGGAAGAAATAAGGTAGAAATAAGGTGGGATGGTAACCCGACAATTGGTGGTGCTATGCTGAGTTTTGAGTAGCAAGAACAGGCATTTGGAGGAGAGAAGTGGTGCATTATTGTAACAAGTTGAGGAATGGAAGTACAAATGTGGGTCTTTATTCTCACATCACTGAGATTCTAAGTGAATTGAAAGCATGCATGAGAAAATAGAAGATTCTCTTTGTGGCAGTTGTGTTTTTCAACGGCCCCTGGATTAACAATTATCTTTAAAAGGGGAGGTACTCTACTTAATTTTTTTTCTTATCCGTTACTTTTATTGTGTCTGGCAGTTTTTATGTTTGTTCTGCTAACTGTTGCCAGGTCAGTGTGACCTTTCTTGTAGCTTCTCTAGGTTAGGTCCAGAAAGGTTTGGGAGATTTTTGGTTAAAAACTGAGCAATCTGTTGTGTTGAAAAAGGTTTGTGGAGGTGTTGTACAGTGTTGTTGGGAGCTAATAGAATGAGGCTAATTAATCAACCCATTATTTTCCAGAAATCTTTGCTCAGACGCCGTGAGCAGCATTAGGACAATGGGTTGTTCACTCTGTAGCGACATAGAACAATGGAGGCTGGTCGGTGTTAATCTGTGATGTCAGTCTTGAGCATGTCTGTGTGGGTGGGACTTGAATCTGGATATGAAACTGAGTGTCCTGATTTATTAGATCTGAACGAAGTCAATTGCCCGTTGCTACTCA
The DNA here is from genome assembly GCA_020510985.1 of Pholidichthys leucotaenia. Taxonomy (NCBI): domain Eukaryota; kingdom Metazoa; phylum Chordata; class Actinopteri; order Cichliformes; family Pholidichthyidae; genus Pholidichthys; species Pholidichthys leucotaenia. The sequence continues at coordinate 33,783,045 of CM035845.1, read as the reverse complement.
CCTGTTGTTCCTTTGTCAATACACGTCATGCTTCTCTGACCCAGGATTTACACCGACTCCGGATGCAGTCAGTTGCAGATGCAGTACGATGGCTCCTTGCATTCATGCCTACCAGCTCTGTTTGTGTTTTGCAGCGGCATGTATGAGAACAGCGTTTGAAATACAAGATCACACGAGAATTGTATATAATGACACATGATATAATGACACAGGATTTCTCCGGTTTCCTCCCACATACCAAAAACATGTAGGTTTAGGGCGCTCGCGCACGTAGCGACCAGCAGCTGGTGGCTTGTCACCAAACTGCAAACCAAATCTACCTACGGGTACAAATAAGTAACAAAAAAAAAAAAAAAAAAGATCTTGAGAGACCCGAGAGTAACCAGGGATGGCAATTTTCCACCCATCCGCGGATTTCCGCGGATTTATTTTCAGATTGATCATTTCTGTGAATCGTCTAAATCCGTTGAGAAAATTTTAGGGGGGGTAAGGTACCTTATTGTTACCGATTTTAACGAAAATCAACACGATTACATAAGCGCTTGGCGCTTCCCCGGGTCAAGTCTCCTGCGATAACCCGGATGTTTTGTACTCAAGCTACTGCTGTATTGTAAACAGCCCTGCGATTGGATAGTTGCAAACGATTGGACCAATCAAATGGCTCGTTGTATGCCTTGTCAAAAATTCATGGCAGCGTGTTCGTCAGGGATGTGATTTTTCTGCTAATTTGCGAAATTTCGCTTTTTTTTTTTTTCATCTTCCAGGAAGATAAAATACGTTAAGTACGTTAGCGGCTTGTGGTCCACGAACGCAGTGAAGGTGCACTGGAAGTGGCATATGGCCAGGTGGAGAGCCATTAACTCTCTGTCGAACATGCTGTATTTACGCTCACTGTCGTGCAAAGACCTGCTAAAAAAGGTGAGCGGATGCCAAGAACCGGCAACGCATTGCTCCACGACTGCCGCTATGCCCATGTCCGAGGCGTCGGTAGTGAGCGCTATCCGAGCCACCGGGTCTGGGTGCGCCAGTAGTGCAGCGTTTGCCAGAGCTGTTTTAACCTCAGAACGCCTGCTCCCGCTGAGGAGTTCAGTCGACTCTGTCCGCCGGTTTCCGTTTCTTGAGTGCGGCGTACAACGGCTGTATGAGCTGGGCTGCGCGGGGGAGGAAACGGTTATAAAAGTTAACCATCCCCAAAAACTCTGGCAGCGCCCTGACATTGATGTTGAGGAGGAAAAAATAGCAAAACAATTTAGTTAGATTACTTTTATGATTCCAAACAGTTTGAAATTGACAGTGCACAGTGAACATTGACTCAAAACTTTTGAATATTTCTAAGACTTAGCTACATCAGTGATTGTGCAAAATGAACTGCTCAAGACTCAATGGAGATTGAAACTGGTGATCTGAAATGAATGCTGAAATTATAAAAAGTAATGGTATGAATGAATTTTATTTCTATTATGGAACAGATAAAATTAACTGATTTTGATTTGATCAAGTGTTAAAGCATGTGATGGATAATGCTTACTGGAATATTTTAGGAATGCTATCTTCTTGAAACATAAGTCAAAATTATACAGTAATAAGTGGCATTCAGCTGTTTGTTTTATGTCATTTAAGTACAGTTCTGGTACTTAAAAATCATAAAAACCCAGGAGCTTCGGGGGGCTTCGCCCCCCTTGCCCCCCCACCAGGGCTCTGTCCCGGACCCCGCTGGGGAACTGCATCCCCCAGACCCCCTGCTAAATTTTCAGATAATTTCCCCAACCCCAAATGACATCCATGGTTCGTGTTGGAATTCTCAGCTTTTGGTATTGTTTTCAGCAGAATTATGAGATTTTTATCGAAGGATCAGGAGTCATCAGTGCTAGAAATAAACAAAAGTGTCAAAAATAAGTTCCGATGGAATTGGCTTGAGAGAAAAGTGACGGTAAAGGTGAAAATTGGCTCAAAGTTCGATGAGGTAAAAGAAACACTCAGACAATTTCTGAAGAAACCAGAAAAGGAGATGAAGTTCAAAGTTCAGAGACTGACACAGCTTGCTGCCAAAAGGAAGAAAGTTTCACATTAGAAGTGACTTGGTGACCAGTGTAAATAGTGTAATAAACTCTTGTGTTAAAGAGTTAAAGAGTGTGTTAACTGTTAAATATGTTGGACTAAAGATAGTGAGACAACACTGAAGAAAAAGTAAGTTAACTTTTCATTAAATTTAATGATTTATCTAAGTCTAGTATTTCATTGTTTTTAATCATTTTTTTCAGTCTAAATTACTTCTGTTTTACTGAAAACCTCTCAGCTTCAGGGGGGCTGCACCCCCCCCCCCCCCGCCCCCCCATAAGTCAATCGACCAAATTAGATTTCAGCTGAAATCAGAATTTCCTGTTGCCATCCCTGAGTAACTGAGATGAACCGATCATGATCACGTGACAACAACAAGGAAGTGTGATGTAGCGGCTCCTTTAGCTTTAGTTAAAGAACCAGCTTTTAGAATCCAGTCAATGCCTGGCTCAGATGGGATCTTTGGAAACTGTGAAGAATGAGCTCTTGTGAAATTTTTAATTTTAAGTATCTGAAGAAGTCTGGATTTGTAAGCCCGTAGTTGACGCTGAGCTGACTGAATGAAGCAAATATTCCATTGATGTACAGATCTCCTAGGCAGTGGAGGCCTTCTCTAGCCAGGCATCTAAATCTCGGCTCAGTTTTTCCTGGAAGAAAGAGATGGTTCTCACAGATTGGAGTGGCAAGTGGAAGGGAGGACCACTTGAAATTTTGGCGTATCTGTGCCCATATCTTCAACTCGGTTTGTGATTTGTTTGCTGCATGAAATGTCGTGAAGATTGTTTCTCACAAGAGTGCATGTGTCTGTAAATGGGTGGGTAGTAACTAGTTGCATTTACAGTACATGTATTCAACATACCTTTTCACAGAATTATACTTTTCTGAATACAGTAAGTGTGATTGCAGGACTGTTAACTTTCACTGGAGTGAACTGTGAGAGTACAGTTATGAATAGAAACCTGTAATTATACTTGTTTTGCTGATTTGAAGTGTGCAAAAAATTCAGTTTTTTCTTGCGTTTTTTTTAATGAGTTTGATTATATTAGAGTACAATGTGGATAATTGATATTTACATTTACAAGAAAAACTTCACGGATTGGCAAAAGACTCAGATTTTTTTTTTTCAAGTAGAAATTTATGAATGAACAGTTGCAAATGTAGAAGAACAAAATTAAAATCTATGAGAAAAAAGATGCAAATTTATTAGCAAAATAAGAAGTAAATAAGAAAACGTGATGGATTTAGTCAAAAAAGACATGAATATATATTCATTTAAACGAGAAATGTTACATATACAAGGAAAATGTTATTTTAAAAACAAGATTTATGTGAACAAAGTTCTAATTTAATGATGGACAAAGTAGAACTTTTGAAGAAAAAATGCTCATTTATTATAGGATTCAGTAATTTAAGAAAACAAACTCACTAGTTGGCAAGAGTAAAGCCATTACTCACTACTCAAGTATATTTGATACCAATTTTTTTGGTCACTTTTACTTGACTGACATCTGAAGGTAATGTAGCATTTGTACAGTATGTCCTGTTTATTAACACCATCAAGCATGAGCATGAGTGCACTTTGTTACAAAGTAAAAATACTTCTGAAAGTCGTTGATATCATTTAAGCCTTTTGGTTCTTATCTACTCCAACAAATGTAAAAAGGTCAGATGATTTAATTTTCTTTCTTTCTTGCAGGCATCGCTGACGCCGTGGACTGGCTCCCGGAGGTGATCATCGTCGATGATGAGGAAGGTAACGCTCTCCCTGATTTCATCTCTTCTGATGACGACGATGTAGAGATGGTTGTCGTTGAAGGGGTGAGAATTGCTTCCATCATTGGTAGTGAGGCAGATAATGATGATGTTGGTGTTCCTCCCTCCTCCGATGATGATAGTGATGTGACCTGTGATGGTGAGGAGGGGGATCTGGAGCAGTGGCTGAGGGAGCAGCGGCTTTGGGCGGAGTGGCATATGGAGCGGTGGCTGGTGGGGGACTTGCATCAGGAGGAGGAGGAGGTAGACTCCGGGTATGAGAGCATGGCAGAGGAGGAAGATGAAGAGGGCATGGAAATTTTTGGTGTTGATGATCTGTTCAGACATTTTCATCTTGACAATGCTCCTCATCATCATGTCATCATGCCTCCTCATGAGGTCAGTCAGCAGCAGGGGGATGTTCTTGACGACGGTGCAGGAGGACACAGTCCCCTGCTGGCTCCTGGGAGGCTCCAGGAGAGTCTTGAAGATCCCGGTCCCTCAACGTCTGGACTTAGGTCCTCAAGAGACGGGCACGAGGAGGAAAGCAATGAGGAGCTACCTGCTGCAAAGAGACCGAGGATTAGCTTTGAGGAGGAACCGGTCCCCTCCACTTCTGGCCTCGGCTCTTGTGGGAGGAGATACTTGGACTTTCCTTTCAGGAGGCCAATCTGGGATGATGACAGTGACTCAGATTGAATTTTTTACATGCTTATCCACTACATAGATTCTATTGTTCAACTTTTTAGAGCCATCCTTTGTGTCTGGCAGGGTTGGTCCTGTTCTAGGTAGGGTCTTGCACCAGGACTTTGTTTAATATGGTTGTTTTGTTGTTCAATATCTTGAAGGCATCTTTTGCATTTGGCGAGGTTGGTCATGCCCTTGGTAGTATCTTGCACCAGGACTTTATTGGTTTGTTCATTTTTCAACCAAGAAAGGAGGAGTTGGAAGAAATAAGGTAGAAATAAGGTGGGATGGTATCCTGACAATTGGTGGTGCTATGCTGAGTTTTGAGTAGCAAGAACAGGCATTTGGAGGAGAGAAGTGGTGCATTATTGTAACAAGTTGAGGAATGGAAGTACAAATGTGGGTCTTTATTCTCACATCACTGAGATTCTAAGTGAATTGAAAGCATGCAGGAGAAAATGGAAGATTCTTTTTGTGGCAGTTGTGTTTTTCAACGGCCCCTGGATTAACAATTACCTTTAAAAGGGGAGGTACTCTACTTAATTTTTTTCTTATCCGTTACTTTTATTGTGTCTATTGTGTTTTTGGCAATTTTTGTGTTTGTGCTGCTAACTGCTGCCAGGTCAGTGTGACCTTTCTTGTAGCTTCTCTAGGTTAGGTCCAGAAGGGTTTGGGAGATTTTTGGTTACAAACTGAGCAGTCTGTTGTGTTGTGTTGAAAAAGGTTTGTGGTGGTGTTGTACAGTGTTGTTGGGAGCTAACAGGATGAGGCTAATTAATCAACACATTTTCCAGAAATCTTTGCTCAGACATTGTGAGCAGCATTAGGACAATGGGTTGTTCACGCTGTAGCGACATAGAACAATGGAGGCTGGTCGGTGTTCACCTGTGATGTCAGTCTTGAGCATGTCTGTGTGGGTGGGACTTGAATCTGGATATGAAACTGAGTGTCCTGATTTATTAGATCTGAACCAAGTCAATTGCTTGTTGCTACTCACCTGTTGTTCCTTTGTCAATACATGTCATGCTTCTCTGACCCAGGATTTACACCGACTCCGGATGCAGTCAGTTGCAGATGCAGTATGATGGCTCCTTGCATTCATGCCTACCAGCTCCGTTTGTGTTTTGCAGCGGCATGTATGAGAGCAGGGTTTGAAATACAAGATCACGTGAAAATTATACAAAATGACAAGATCTCGAGAGACCCAAAAGTAACCGAGATGAACCGATCGCGATCACGTGACAACAACAAGGAAGTGTGATGTAGCGGCTCCTCACTTGGATTTTTGGCCTCTAAATCAAACATAAGTAGCTTTAATTTTAATTCTATGCCGGTTTTGTATGTTTAGTCAAGTTTTTACCTGCTTTGACACAGTGGTCGAGGAGTAGACCTCAGAAAATAACGGACTATCCTTAAATTGTTTTTAATGAACACATGGCTATTAAATACCACGGGATTTTGTTGCGGGTTGGATCTGGCGTCTCTCAAAAATAGTCTTGTTACGTTTCAGTAGCGAATCAAATTTGACAAGCTGGATTCGTTCCACAGTGGTCCGGACCAGGTGGGGATTAGAAAATTGTTGAGAATGGGAACTATTTGCTGCGGAGGCTGGATCGCAGCCGTAACGTACTGCATCCGGAGTCAGTGTAAATCCTGGATGAGTCCCAGTGGAGATTCCCCGATGGAACCAGTGACGACCAAACAACAACCCCAACACGGAGGAACACTTTCTACTCATCTGCTGCCAGTCACAACAAAGGTGAGTAAAATGTTCTCTCTCATTGTACCAACAGCAATGTTTGCTAGTCTTCAAATCTTGGATGTTTGGCTCTAAAGTATCAGATCAGTCACACGGTTTTTGTGTCTTCACATTTTCTACTGAGGTGAATGGGACCCATAAAAGACACCTGCATGTAAAGAAGCTGCAATCTTAAGACATTGGCATCCAGGACTGGTGGGACGGATGAGGACAGCACTAAATAGAGAGCATTGGCAGCTGCTGATACAGTAAGTTGTGAACACAAAAAGTGACACAAAGCCATTGTAAGCTGAGAACATGACACAGCAGTGTATTTAGGTAGTGATGCTAACATGATACTAAGGCACAGATTTACTGACGTGCTGTGCCGTCGCAAAACCCCGTTTTAGCATTAAAAAACTACCATCGAGATTCACTAAAGGGCGCAGGGCAAAGTTCGCGGTGGAAAGCCGTGGATGATGTTAATTTTGTGCCTGGCCTCATTGCATATGTATTTGTAGGAGTTGTCATGTCGAAGTGCAAATTTGAGGGAGGAGAGTATTTAAATGACTGGCGTAAGGTGATTTACTAAGGTTTGCGGTTATCAATCTCCTGCTAAATGCACCAGGATTTAACGCCCCAAACAAGCTTGTCTTAATTCATCTGTGCCTAACATGACAGCCATCGTTGGTGCCAGGAGGAGACGCTGGCGAGATCCGATGGTGCGTGGCTGAAGAGACAGAAGCTTCTCTTGGCGCGTGACTTTATGTGGCTCAGGAGGTAGAGCAGGTCGTCTAATAACCGGATGGTTGGCGGTTCAAATCCTGCTCTCCCCAGATATCCTGCCGTTGTGTTCCTGGGCAAGACACTTCACCCGCATTGCCTCCAGTGTCCATAATACTGGGTATGAATGTGTATAAAAGTATAAAAATGTGCGGTGGTGGCCGGAAAGGCCGTTGGCGCAGATTGGCTGCCACGTTTCCATCAGCCTGCCCCAGGGCAGCTGTGGCTGCAGAAGTAGCTTGCCACTACCACTGTCTGTCTGGAGTGAATGAATCATGTACCTATTTGTAAAGCGTCTTTGAGTATATATGATAAAGCACTATATAAAATCGATGCATTATTATTATTATTATTATTATTTGGCATGACAGAAGAACAGATTACAGTGATCCCTCGCTACTTCGCGCTTCACCTTTCGCGCCCTCAGTGCATCGCGGATTTTTCAAAAATATTCATCAAAAATTCAAAATTGAGAAATAATGGGCGGGCGCTAGCCGAAGGCAGGGAGACTACATTAGACCATCACGTGTCAACACGGAGAGCAGCACAACTCTCTGTTCGCTGTTGTCGTGTTGGCTGGGCTCGGAAATCTCGCAAGCTGATTGGCCGAGACGTTTCACCCCGCAAGCTGATTGGCCGAGACGTCTCACCCACCTCCTCTCCCTGCCAAGCACCCATGAAGGGAAGAAAGACCGCATTCATTGCTTTTTATCGCTCGTGTTACTTAGTCTCGCCGCGTGGAACTTTTTGCTGTTCTCTTGTGCCATTTTGTGCGAAATAGTCTTCCCGTCGAGGCACTACGCCGCCTCCTGCAGCTTCAGCTCTATCGGAAGCTGCCCTCGCTGATCCTGAGCCTCCAGCACCTCACGATGAGGCGTCACCTGAGGAGCAGTAAAGCTCTCATTAACCTGTGCAGTAAATCATTTTCATCTTGAGTTACGTATCTTGTTATAAGAATAAAAGAGTTCTAAAAACATATTTATGTACACTTTGTTTACATCTACGTATGTATGTACACGTACACACACACACACGTATCATATGAGAGAGAGAGAGTGAGAGAATGAACGTACGTATTGTTTATGGATGACGTCATTGGGGTGACGCTACTTCGCGGTTTTTCACTTTTCGCGGTCGGTTCTGGAACCCATTAACCGCGATAAGTGAGGGATCACTGTATACAAATATCAACGGTGTCACAGAGATCGGTGTTATGCTGAACTGGACATGAGCTGGCAGTTTTATCTTTTTGGGGTTTTTTGAATTTCATTTGTTTATACTGTATATAGCCGACTACATGAATTTGTATCCATAAAATCGGATATAGGATCCCTTCCTACCTGCAGTGGACATACAGATGGTATCGGCCGATAGTGACTTTTTTTCACTTTTCTGCGGAGGTTCGGACTCGGACTCTGGAATTTTCCTCTCTATCCATCAGCTCCCCCTCACTCTTGAAGCAAAATCTTCTACATTGTCAATTTCTTTGTTTTTTTTTCCTCTATCCATATTTGTTTCTTTTTGCTGTGCATAAAACAGTAATTCAGTTCCCTCTCTGTATTTCTCTCTCCCAGTTCAGGATACACAATATCGGAGGAAAACATCAATGAGATTATTAACAAAAAGAGCACACAGATCCTGGGACCAATAAAGGCTTATTTTATCTTATTTTAGAAACGTGCCCCGAAACTGCTACACCATGACTCAATGACAGCAGTCTCTGTGGTCTGAGAAAAAAGTGAAATCATGTGTGTTGAATTTTATTACGTTCCAGACTTCAGAAAACATAAAAGGCACATTTATAAAAAGTCATGGACTGGGAGACCTGTAGACTTTGTTGAAACAAAGTTATTCACGTAATAAAAGCCCAGAGTCTCCATCAGACCATCTTGATGGTTCTAGTGTTAATAAAATAAACACGTTGGTCAAATAATTTATTCATGAGTCGTCCTTTTTTAAATCTGATACAAACACATCATTTATACATGTTAAACAAAAGTCTGCCATGTTAAATGAAAATCAAAGTTTTGAATTATGACAAACAAAAATAAACTATTTTAGTGGGGTTTGTGCTTCAGCATCATCATAGCGGTCTGTCATTGGCGACAATGACTGTTTCATTTAGGTCTGATCAGATTCCTCCACACAGCTCTGTCCTTAGCCTTCCGCTGCCAGGACCTCCTGTCTATGTCCAACTTCAAGTTTCTTTTTACAGTGTCTTTAAATCTGAGCCTTGGTCTACCCTGATTGCGTTTGTCCTCGCATAACTGTGAGTAGAGTAACTGCCGAGGGAGACGCTTGTGGTCCATCCTCTCAACATGTCCGAGCCATCTCAGGTTCATCTGTATGAGCATGTCCTCCATTGATGGTAGACCAGCTCGTTTCAACACTTCTATGTTGGTTATCTTGTCTTTCCATGAGATGTTCATTATGGCTCGAAGGTGTCTCATCACGTACGCGTGGAATTTCTTCACCTGCACTCTGTAGACAGTCCAAGTAGCCAGTACTGTCGCTCTGTACACTTTGCATTTCACACGGATAGACACATGTCGATTGTTCCACAGTCTCTCCCTCAAGTTTCCAAACACAGTGCTCGCTCTTCCCGTTCTGAGAGATGATTCATCCTCCAGCCTAGCATTCCCTGAAACAGTACTCCCTAGGTACTTGAAAGTCTTGCACTTGACTAGTGGCTCTGTACCAATGCTGATCTTTTCTGGTAGTGATGTTGATAATTGGAACTTTGTGGGTTGATAAAGGCACTCTGTCTTCTTGATGCTGTTTTGGAGGCTGAATTGGCTAGCTGCTCTTGCAAATTTCTCCACTAAAGATTGCATATCTTCCACGCTGTGTACAACTAGAGCACTGTCGTCGGCGAAGAGCATTTCTCTTACTACCTTTATCGATGTCTTACACTTGGCTTTAAACTGTGCCACATTGAACAAGTCTGCTTCTTTCCTTGTTTGAATGTGTACTCCTTCTGAAGTGTCTTTGAAGGCCACCTCATGCATGGCTGCCAGATATAGCGAGAAGAGTGTAGGTGCCAGCACACACCCTTGTTTTACCCCGTTGCTTACTGAAAAGTCTTTAAATACTGAGCCACTCATTGCCACATTTGCTTGCATACCTGTATGGAGTGCCTCGATCAGGCTGACAAACTTCTCTGTACAACCATATTTCTTGAGTACCTGCCAAAGTCCTTGTCGCGAAACAGTATCGACACCTTTACTGAAGTCTATGAAGACTACATGAAGCAGCATGTTCTGTTCAATACACTTTTCTTGAACCCGTTTCAAGCAGAAAATCATGTCCATTGTGCTTCTTCCACTTCTAAAGCTGCACTGGGTTTTCGGTAGTACATTCTGCGAGATGTGTTCACTGAGTCTGTTAAGTAGTACACGTGAGAGAATCTTACCAACTGTGGCTAGCAGTGATATACCTCTGTAATTTCCACAATCCTTCCTGTCACCTTTCTTAAACAAAGGCACAATACTTGTATCCTTCCAGTCTTGATGTACTTTCTGGGCATCCCATATCTCTTGGATGAGCTTGTGCAGGCAGTTGGTCAGCTGAACACCACCAAATTTCCACACTTCTGCTGGAATTCCATCCCTTCCTGGAGCTTTACCATCCTGTATTGTCCTGATAGCTGCCATTAGTTCATCAAAATTTGGTGGTTCATCCAGACTTGATACAGCTGGTCGCTGCACTAGAGCTTCTTTAGCCTCTTCAGTGAGATCTCCAGGGTTGTTTAGTAGTTGGTCAAAGTGGGCTGCAAATCTGTCCAGGATCTTGGCTTTCTCCTGCAAAACCGTTTCACCATCCATAGCCTTTAGTTGGATTAATCCTCTTGGTTTAGGGCCGTAGATTTCTCTCATACCTGTGAAGAATGTTTTCATGTCCTTCCTGTCTGCTGCAGTTTGAAGTTTCTCGGCTTTTTCATCCCACCAGTTGGACTTCATCTCTCTGGTGTACTTCTGTAGCTCAGTCCTAGCCTTTGAGTATTTCTTCTTCTTCGACCTTGTGTTACACTGTAGGTTTTCCTGCCTAGCTGTATTCCTTGCTTCTAGTAGTTTCTTCAGGTGTTCATCGTGCTCATCAAACCAATCTTGATGTTTCCGCTCAGAGTGGCCTAATACATCACTCGCAGTCAGATACACCGTATCCTTCAGTGTTGCCCATTTCTCTTCTATGTCATTCTCTGAGTTGTTGCTGTCCCAGTCTTTCAAGTTTTCATTCATTTCCTGTCTAAGTTCTTGCTGCTTCTTTTGACCTTTCAGTGCACTAGTGTTTAGCTTCCGTGGTGGCTTCACACCCATCCTGCAGTGCTGTTTTCGTCTCCAAATCCTTAATCTAGATCTCAGCATAACATGATGAGTGCCACAGTCCGCGCCTCTCATTGCTCTGGTGTCCAATACATCCCTTCTGTCTCTCTGCCTGACTATGATGTAGTCTAATAAGTGCCAGTGCTTGGATCTTGGGTGCATCCCTGTCTTCTTGTGTGTGTCCTTGTGCTTAAATAGAGTGTTGGTTATCACAAGGTTGTACTCTGAACATAGTGCAAGTAGAAGTTCTCCATTAGCATTGCACTTGCCTACTCCATGACTGCCTAGCAGTCCTTTCCATTTCTCGGTGTCCGAACCAACTCTGGCATTAAAATCTCCAACGAGTATCAGTCTGTCATCAGTCCGTACACGCCTGATAGTCTCACGTAAATCACTGTAGAACTCTTCCTTCACCTCCTCTGTGTTGGTCATTGTTGGGGCATATACACTGATGAGTGTGGCATACATCTTCCGCTGTAGTGGGAGTCTCAGTCATTATCCTGTTGTTGATTGGCACCGGTTCCTCATCAAGCATTGCTGCAATCTCCTTTCTAACTGCAAAACCCACTCCTGCTTCTCTCCTTTCTTGAATTGATCTCCCACTCCAAAAGAAGATGTACCCATGGTCTTCCAAGCTGTCACAGCCAGGAAATCTTGTTTCACTAAGTGCAGCTATGTCTACATTGTACCTGTTCATTTCCAGGGCCACAAGCATGGTCTGTCTTTCTGAGCGCTATGATGTTGTTCTGTTCAACAGCGTGCGTACATTCTCTTCTGCTACACACAAGGCTGCTGTTTTCCTCTTCCTACTCCTAGCTTACTTTTCACTGCCTGTCGGAGTGTGAACAGATCAGCGCGGACCTTGTAAGCCCGGGCGACGTCCGAGCCGGTATGAGTTGCTTTCTGATTGACCATTTCATGAAAGTGCTTGCAAAGTATTTGAGTACTGCTAGCTTTTGCTGGACTAGCAGCATATTCTTGGCAGATAAAGGTATTATCAGTGGCAAGGAGAAGCCAAGACAAACTGACTCCAGTATCTGTTGCAGTGACTGACCAGATGATAGGTTTGTTTATCTCTGCTCTTTGTGTAGTGCATGTTAATGCACCGACAGGCACAGTCCACCACAGACCTTGCGACAGATGTCCAGTCTCACCCTGTGTAACTGGGAGTGGGCCACCACAGACCTGTGGCAGATTTTATTTTTGTTTTTAGTTCTGCCAAGATGCCCTGTTTCACCCTCCACGCCCTCGGAAGGGCGGAGATGCCGGTTGAGTCGCCGACGGCCCGACCCATGAGACAGGTACAGTGGGGCAAAAAAGTATTTAGTCAGCCACCAATTGTGCAAGTTCTCCCACTTACAAGATGAGAGAGGTCTCCAATTTTCATCATAGGTATACCTCAACATAGGTATACCTCAGAAGCAGCTGTACTGTATATGCACTCTATGGTTTTTTCTCATATATCATACTGTTTGACAGTCTGGGCTCAAGCAGCCCCTTCCACAATAAGACATATAGGTTCATTATATAATCAAACCCTAAAAATCTTGGACAAAAAGCCCATTAGGTGGCATCACTGTAATGTTTTAAAAAAATACAACCTATTGAGTTTTGAGAGTTTCATTGACCTCTGTTTTCTGAAATTAACGTTCAAATGTCTCCATAAATCAGCACCCGAGCCACTTGCTGGTTCCATCCAAAGACAGGACAGCAGCAGAGCCACCAGGAGTTCTGTTAACAATAACTGTAAAATATTCCACCGCAGAACCACATTTGGACAAACAGCTTTCTCTATAAAGGGCAGTCACATCTGGAACACAATGCCAAATGAAATTAAAATAATAACGGACTTTAAAACATTCACTAAAAAGGTTAAAAACTGGCTGAAAAATAAAAAGAATGTACTCATGTATGAATTGATTGTCTACAAGGTGAGAGTGAATGAAGGGAAGGAATGAATGTGTTTGTTTATAGTGAGTGACGAAGGGAGGGAGGCCTGAAATAGGCAAATGTGAGTCAGGTTGTTATATTTGTGTATGTATAGTATTTATAATATTTATAATTGTGTATTTATAATCCTTTTGCATTGATGTATGTGGTTATTGTGTATTGTGTATTTTCTTTATTTCTTTCCTTTTCTTTACTTGATTCTCTTTTCTAAAGCCCATCCAGGGACAAGAGTTGCAAATTAACTAATAGCTATACACTCCATGTGCAACACATCAGATTGATTGTCATTGATGAATTGTCTATGTTTATTGCACTGTCCCTGTCAAATAAACTAATCTATCTATCTAACTATGAGAGACAAAATGAGAAAAAAAAAATCCATAAAATCACATTGAAGGATTTTTAATGAATTAATTGGTAAATTCCTTGGTAAAATAAGTATTTGGTCACCTACAAACAAGCAAGATTTCTGGCTCTCACAGACCTGTAACTTCTTCTTTAAGAGGCTCCTCTGTCCTCCACTCGTTACCTGTATTAATGGCACCTGTTTGAACTCGTTGTCAGTATAAAAGACACCTGTCCACAACCTCAAACAGTCAGACTCCAAACTCCACTATGGCCAAGACCAAAGAGCTGTCAAAGGACACCAGAAACAAAATTGTAGACCTGCACCATGCTGGGAAGACTGAACCTGCAATAGGTAAGCAGCTTGGTGTGAAGAAATCAACTGTGGGAGCAATTATTAGAGAATGGAAGACATACAAGACCACTGATAATCTCCCTCAATCTGGGGCTCCATGCAAGATCTCACCCCGTGGGGTCAAAATGATCACGAGAACGGTGAGCAAAAATCCCACAACCACACGGGGGACCTAGTGAATGACCCGCAGAGAGCTGGGAACAAAGTAACAAAGGCTACAATCAGTAGCACACTACGCTGCCAGGGACTCAAATCCTGCAGTGCCAGACGTGTCCCCCTGCTTAAGCCAGTACATGTCCAGGCCTGTCTGAAGTTTGCTAGAGAGCATTTAGATGATCCAGAAGAGGATTGGGAGAATGTCATATGGTCAGATGAAACCAAAATAGAACTTTTTGGTAAAAACTCAACTTGTCGTGTTTGGAGGAGAAAGAACACCATACCTACTGTGAAGCATGGGGGTGCAAACATCTTGCTTTGGGGCTGTTTTTCTGCAAAGGGACCAGGAAGACTGATCCGTGTAAAGGAAAGAATGAATGGGGCCATGTATCGTGAGATTTTGAGTGAAAACCTCCTTCCATCAGCAAGGGCATGGAAGATGAAACGTGGCTGGGTCTTTCAGCATGACAATGATCCCAAACACACCACCCAGGCAACGATGGAGTGGCTTTGTAAGAAGCATTTCAAGGTCTTGGAGTGGCCTAGCCAGTCTCCAGATCTCAACACCATAGAAAATCTTTGGAGGGAGTTGAAAGTCCGTGTTGCCCAGCGACAGCCCCAAAACATCACTGCTCTAGAGGAGATCTGCATGGAGGAATGGGCCAAAATACCAGCAATAGTGTGTGAAAATCTTGTGAAGACTTACAGAAAACGTTTGACCTCTGTCATTGCCAACGAAGGGTATATAACAAAGTATTGAGATGAACTTTTGTTATTGACCAAATACTTCTTTTCCACCATAATTTGCAAATAAATTCTTTAAAAATCAGACAATGTGATTTTCTGGATTTTTTTTCTCCTCATTTTGTCTTTCATAGTTGAGGTATACCTATGATGGAAATTGGAGACCTCTCTCATCTTTTAAGTGGGAGAAATTGCACAATTGGTGGCTGACTAAACACTTTTTTACCCCACTGTAGTACCGGTTTTCATGGTTATCCGGTAGCAAGCAAGCCAATGCCTGACCTGACACAAATGTGCTTCATCAAATGCTTAAAAGCTTTATATGTTATGCTCCTGTGAACTGGCTGTGCCTGTGTTGATGACCCGCTTCCTCATCAGCTGTGCCTGTGCACAATTTTGCGCTGCTCTTGGTGGATGGGTGATCATTATTGAAATGAAGTGTCTGCATTCATAATTTTCCGTGTTGTTAGTAGATCACTGGTAAAAATTGGCCACTCTTAGGCGTTCTGTCTAAATTGCCCACTCGCTGATTTGCACTGCCTTAGTAAATCTGCCCCTAAATATGTGTTGTGTTTCTTTTATGTCAGTACAGGATTCCTGTGGTTCTGGGGGCTTAGGAGTGGACGTCAGTCAACCACAGCATCTACTGAACACCAGCTAAGAATGTAAGAAAACCAGTTGAAATCTGTCATTATTATTAAACTATGCTGTTATCGTTGGCATTACAATATTTTTTAACATCACATTTTAATGTGATAAACTTGTGTCTTTAAAAGTACATATTTCAAACAGCCGTCTGTGTTTTCTTGTGTGTTTATGCAGCAGATAGTCGGTCATCTCAGGAAGCTTCAGCAGCACAGCAGCCTCCTGAACACTTCTTCATAGATCCTGCTCCCAGACCTGAAACCAGCCAGTCCACTGCCAGACAAGTAGATGACCCAGAGAAGATGACGACCAACTGCTTCATTTCCTCTTTTAATTTATTAAAATTGACCATATCCAACTTCCCTCTGAATTCTTTCTCAGTTTACTTGCTGTGCAACGTATTCTAAAAACATGTTTAGCAGTAATGCATCTCCTTCAGCTTCTGTTAACGGTGTTGATATTACTGGGTGTTTTTGTTTGATAACCAGATCTGAAAATTGTTCAAGTGTGATGGTAGTCGTTCTACCTGAAAATGGCATGGCCGCCAATTAGGCGCACCTGCGCACACACCTGTCTACCATTTGGCTCTGCCTGTATATTCTGTGAGACCCAGGGATCAGCGTGGAGTGGTCTGCTTCCTTCCTGAGGAAACTGTACTCGCCATTCTCCACACTGAGCTTCCAGCCTCATCATCCTCCAGCGCTTCTACTCGCCAAGGGTCTCCAAACCATCCGGCAGTCAAGTAAACCTAAACTTTTCCTCTCACCCAACCTTTACCCCTGTGCACAGGCGGTGTTCTCCTGGCAGTGGACTCCCTTGCCTCGTTCACCTGCCTGCTACATCTCTAATGGGTGACTGGCATTGTCCTCCTGGCCTGGGCCATGGTGCCAACCTGTGCACTTCTCCAACTCAGCAGAAAGTAAGGACAGTTCTGTCTGGCATTCCCCCTGTCAAGATAACCCCTAACGTTCTCTCTGCTCTGTCTCTAGGGTTGCCAGGTTGCACGGTGCTCTGCTCTCCCCAAGCCGATTCTACAACGCACTACACTCACTACTGACATCCACACGAGCATCCACACACTCACATTATTATTAATAAAAGGTTAACCGAGTTTCCTGAGTTGTGTCTGCTTCCTGGGAGCAAGATTTCTGGCTCTCACAGACCTGTAACTTCTTCTTTAAGAGGCTTCTCTGTCCTCCACTTGTTACCTGTATTAATGGCACCTGTTTGAACTCGTTATCAGTATAAAAGACACCTGTCCACAACCTCAAACAGTCAGACTCCAAACTCCACTATGGCCAAGACCAAAGAGCTGTCAAAGGACACCAGAAACAAAACTGTAGACCTGCATCAGGCTGGGAAGACTGAATCTGCAATAGGTAAACAGCTTGGTGTGAAGAAATCAACTGTGGAAGCAATTATTAGAAAATGGAAGACATACAAGACCACTGATAATCTCCCTCAATCTGGGGCTCCACGCAAGATCTCACACTGTGGGGTCAAAATGATCATGAGAACGATGAGCAAAAATCCCAGAACCACACAGGGGGACCTAGTGAATGACCTGCAGAGAGCTGGGACCAAAGTAACAAAGGCTACCATCAGTAACACACTACGCCGCCAGAGACTCAAATCCTGCAGTGCCAGATGTGTCCCCCTGCTTAAGCCAGTACATGTCCAGGCCCGTCTGAAGTTTGCTAGAGAGCATTTGGATGATCCAGAAGAGGATTGGGAGAATGTCAAATGGTCAGATGAAACCAAAATAGAACTTTCTGGTAAAAATTCAACTTGTTGTGTTTGGTGGAGAAAGAATGCTGAGTTGCATCCAAAGAACACCATACCTACTGTGAAGCATGGAGGTGGAAACATCATGCTTTGGGGCTGTTTTTCTGCAAAGGAACCAGGATGGCTGATCCGTGTAAAGGAAAGAATGAATGGGGCCATATATCGTGAGATCTTGAGTGAAAACCTCCTTCCATCAGCAAGGGCATTGAAGATGAAACGTGGCTGGGTCTTTCAGTATGACAATGATCCCAAACACACCACCTGGGCAACGAAGGAGTGGCTTCGTAAGAAGCATTTCAAGGTCCTGGAGTGGCCTAGCCAGTCTCCAGATCTCAACCCCATAGAAAATCTTTGGAGGGAGTTGAAAGTCCGTGTTGCCCAGCGACGGCCCCAAAACATCACTGCTCTAGAGGAGATCTGCATGGAGGAATGGGCCAAAATACCAGCAACAGTGTGTGAAAACCTTGTGAAGACTTGCAGAAAACGTTTGACCTCTGTCATTGCCAACAAAGGGTATATAACAAAGTATTGAGATGAACTTTTGTTATTGACCAAATACTTCTTTTCCACCATAATTTGCAAATAAATTCTTTAAAAATCAGACAATGTGATTTTCTGGATTTTTTTTCTCCTCATTTTGTCTTTCATAGTTGAGGTATACCTATGATGGAAATTGGAGACCTCTCTCATCTTTTAAGTGGAAGAAATTGCACAGTTGGTGGCTGACTAAACACTTTTTTACCCCACTGTAGTACCGGTTTTCATGGTTATCCGGTAGCAAGCAAGCCAATGCCTGACCTGACACAAATGTGCTTCATCAAATGCTTAAAAGCTTTATATGTTATGCTCCTGTGAACTGGCTGTGCCTGTGTTGATGACCTGCTTCCTCATCAGCTGTGCCTGTGCACAATTTTGCGCTGCTCTTGGTGGATGGGTGATCATTATTGAAATGAAGTGTCTGCATTCATAATTTTCCATGTTGTTAGTAGATCACTGGTAAAAATTGGCCACTCTTAGGCGCTCTGTCTAAATTGCCCACTCGCTGATTTGCACTGCCTTAGTAAATCTGCCCCTAAATATGTGTTGTGTTTCTTTTATGTCAGTACAGGATTCCTGTGGTTCTGGGGGCTTAGGAGTGGATGTCAGTCAACCACAGCATCTACTGAACACCAGCTAAGAATGTAAGAAAACCAGTTGAAATCTGTCATTATTATTAAACTGTGCTGTTATCGTTGGCATTACAATATTTTTTAACATCGCATTTTAATGTGATAAACTTGTGTCTTTAAAAGTACATATTTCAAACAGCCGTCTGTGTTTTCTTGTGTGTTTATGCAGCAGATAGTCGGTCATCTCAGGAAGCTTCAGCAGCACAGCAGCCTCCTGAACACTTCTTCATAGATCCTGCTCCCAGACCTGAAACCAGCCAGTCCACTGCCAGACAAGTAGATGACCCAGAGAAGATGACGACCAACTGCTTCATTTCCTCTTTTAATTTATTAAAATTGACCATATCCAACTTCCCTCTGAATTCTTTCTCAGTTTACTTGCTGTGCAACGTATTCTAAAAACATGTTTAGCAGTAATGCATCTCCTTCAGCTTCTGTTAACGGTGTTGATATTACTGGGTGTTTTTGTTTGATAACCAGATCTGAAAATTGTTCAAGTGTGATGGTAGTCGTTCTACCTGAAAATGGCATGGCCGCCAATTAGGCGCACCTGTGCACACACCTGTCTACCATTTGGCTCTACCTGTATATTCTGTGAGACCCAGGGATCAGCGTGGAGTGGTCTGCTTCCTTCCTGAGGAAACTGTACTCGCCATTCTCCACACTGAGCTTCCAGCCTCATCATCCTCCAGCGCTTCTACTCGCCAAGGGTCTCCAAACCATCCGGCAGTCAAGTAAACCTAAACTTTTCCTCTCACCCAACCTTTACCCCTGTGCACAGGCGGTGTTCTCCTGGCAGTGGACTCCCTTGCCTCGTTCACCTGCCTGCTACATCTCCAATGGGTGACTGGCATTGTCCTCCTGGCCTGGGCCATGGTGCCAACCTGTGCACTTCTCCAACTCAGCAGAAAGTAAGGACAGTTCTGTCTGGCATTCCCCCTGTCAAGATAACCCCTAACGTTCTCTCTGCTCTGTTCTAGGGTTGCCAGGTTGCACGGTGCTCTGCTTGCCCCAAGCCGATTCTACAACGCACTACACTCACTACTGACATCCACACGAGCATCCACACACTCACACTATTATTAATAAAAGGTTAACCGAGTTTCCTGAGTTGTGTCTGCTTCCTGGGAGCAAGATTTCTGGCTCTCACAGACCTGTAACTTCCTCTTTAAGAGGGTCCTCTGTCCTCCACTCGTTACCTGTATTAATGGCACCTGTTTGAACTCGTTATCAGTATAAAAGACACCTGTCCACAACCTCAGTCAGACTCCAAACTCCACTATGGCCAAGACCAAAGAGCTGTCAAAGGACACCAGAAACAAAACTGTAGACCTGCATCAGGCTGGGAAGACTGAATCTGCAATAGGTAAACAGCTTGGTGTGAAGAAATCAACTGTGGAAGCAATTATTAGAAAATGGAAGACATACAAGACCACTGATAATCTCCCTCAATCTGGGGCTCCACGCAAGATCTCACACTGTGGGGTCAAAATGATCATGAGAACGATGAGCAAAAATCCCAGAACCACACAGGGGGACCTAGTGAATGACCTGCAGAGAGCTGGGACCAAAGTAACAAAGGCTACCATCAGTAACACACTACGCCGCCAGGGACTCAAATCCTGCAGTGCCAGATGTGTCCCCCTGCTTAAGCCAGTACATGTTCAGGCCCGTCTGAAGTTTGCTAGAGAGCATTTGGATGATCCAGAAGAGGATTGGGAGAATGTCAAATGGTCAGATGAAACCAAAATAGAACTTTCTGGTAAAAATTCAACTTGTTGTGTTTGGTGGAGAAAGAATGCTGAGTTGCATCCAAAGAACACCATACCTACTGTGAAGCATGGAGGTGGAAACATCATGCTTTGGGGCTGTTTTTCTGCAAAGGGACCAGGATGGCTGATCCGTGTAAAGGAAAGAATGAATGGGGCCATGTATCGTGAGATTTTGAGTGAAAACCTCCTTCCATCAGCAAGGGCATTGAAGATGAAACGTGGCTGGGTCTTTCAGTATGACAATGATCCCAAACACACCACCTGGGCAACGAAGGAGTGGCTTCGTAAGAAGCATTTCAAGGTCCTGGAGTGGCCTAGCCAGTCTCCAGATCTCAACCCCATAGAAAATCTTTGGAGGGAGTTGAAAGTCCGTGTTGCCCAGCGACAGCCCCAAAACATCACTGCTCTAGAGGAGATCTGCATGGAGGAATGGGCCAAAATACCAGCAACAGTGTGTGAAAACCTTGTGAAGACTTACAGAAAACGTTTGACCTCTGTCATTGCCAACAAAGGGTATATAACAAAGTATTAAGATGAACTTTTGTTATTGACCACATACTTATTTCCACCATAATTTGCAAATAAATTCTTTAAAAATCAGACAACGCGATTTTCTGGATTTTTTTTTCCCTCATTTTGTCTCTCATAGTCAAGGTATACCTATGATGAAAATTGGAGACCTCTCTCATCTTTTAAGTGGGAGAACTTGCACAATTGGTGGCTGACTAAATACTTCATTGCCCCACTGTAGGTGGTTGCCTACTGGTTAGCCAAAGCAGTAAATAAATATACATATGTACACAGTTGTATATGCCAGTATATTTTTGCTCTTTGGGATTTGTTTTATAGTTTTTATATATGACATGAAGCCATTTATTCCCATATTTTTGTGGTGTTTGATTAAACACTGCATAAAGAACACACACACACAGAGTCATGGAAGCAGAATGTTGCCATGGAAACAGAATGCTGTCATGTGGCTGAGTCTATATAAAGGGCTGCAGACCTTTCTCCTGTCGTTTTTGCACCTGATTGCACAGCGACCATTTGCAGAGCCCAAACCTGAGAGAGAAACTGAAAACTTTGGAGATCTACAACACCTGAAAAGCACTGAAGAGCATCTTATCGAGGACTTCTACGTACATCTGAGAGAGGAGACAACCAAACCTGAGGGAGATGACTGGAGAGCACCACCGGCCTCCTGGACACCCTCACCCTCCACCTGGTAGGAAACTCTGTTTAGCCTAAAATATACAAATGTCAGTAACCCCATGCTGAACATACCTAGAAAGAGTTAAAATTGTTCCAGTGTGTAGATTATAGGAGAATGATTGATTTAAAACTGCTCAGATGTCAGAGTTTTGGTGCTGTGTTTGAAAAAGTGGCTTGGAGTGAAACAGTTTCTGGTTGTTTTTTCCATGTGCAAAGTTACAGGAAACATTTCTGAATTGTTTTAGTGGTGAGTTGAAAAAGACTCATTTTGGT
The DNA here is from genome assembly GCA_020510985.1 of Pholidichthys leucotaenia. Lineage (NCBI taxonomy): Eukaryota > Metazoa > Chordata > Actinopteri > Cichliformes > Pholidichthyidae > Pholidichthys > Pholidichthys leucotaenia. The sequence goes on along the minus strand of CM035845.1, from coordinate 33,761,299 downwards.
TTAAAGGTACAGATTTTGTCAAATTATGCATGAAACGTTTAAATCCATGATGGCTGCCAGACCTTGGTTAGAAAATTTTCAAAAATGCATTTCTTGTTACCATGACAACTTTAGAACTTTGTGGGGTTTTTAGGAACAGTGTTGAAGACAGAGTTCATGGTGACATTCAAACAAGCCTGGGACATGTGCGCATTGGCATTTACAGTGCAGTTATGTGGGTTTAAATGTACCATCAGCTGTTGTTGAAGAAAATTCTCTTCATCAGTGCTGAGTGGATACATCTTGTAATTGAATGTTTAGACCTGATTTCAAAGGTGATCAAAATTATGCTGAGAAGCAGTCTGACCTGAGAGTGCCTGACTGCTGTCTGATCTGGAGTGTCCGATTTATTTATCTGAAATGTGACTGTCATTCATGCTCTTTGATTACTGTCATTTATAAATGTAGATAGTTTAATTGACTCTCAGCTTATACATTTCCATGGCTGTGTTGTTGAAGGCCTGCATTATGCTGTATGCATTTGTGGGTTTGCTGAGGTTAGAAAATCAAGGATCAGCAATTATCATAGAAAGTTGACTTATTGCATTATGATTTTTTTCATTTTATTATTTAGCGCCAATTAAAATTAACACACGTACTACTTACGACAGAGTAGCGACCAACCGGCCAAATAGTCTTTAACTCAGTTTTCTACTCTGGAAAGAGAAATTTTGAGATATTTTTTGATCCCAAAAATCTGCATGGATCCACAACAATTATTTGAGCCTTAAAATGAAGATAATGTAGGTGAATTGAATTTATTTTATTCGGTAATAATAATAATAATAAACATATACAATACAATAAGAACACACAAAAGAACAACCGAAAGGGTGCAGGCTGAAGCTAGTGCTTATATAGTGCCTACCCCATTACAATTTTAAAATCAATAACATAAAATTTAAGTCTTACCCAAAATCAACAAAGAAAATCAAATAGAACAAGTCAACAAAAACAAACAAAAAAAACCCCTTTAAGTTATTACAAATTTATCTCCCAGCATTTACAGTGAGATACTGGGAGATTTTCTCATCTTTGTACAATTTTTTGAATTGCTTCAGAGTTGAACATGTTTTAATATTTTCAGAGCAACAGTTCCACAGTTTAATTTAATTCCACAGAATTGGGCCTTTCTGCCTGAGAAGCAGACAGGCAGCCATTACTACTAGGCCTCACAGGAAGCCGCCACCATCAGGCCAGCAGCCACGACCACCAGGCTTCACAGGCAGTTCCCACCACCAGGCCCTGCAGCCACCTCCATCAGGCTTCAGGCCTGGCACCAGGCCTTACACGCATTCCTGTTGTTGCTGCTTGAATTTTTCATCAACACTGAAATAGTCTTGGAAACAGACTCTTGTCTCCTTGTCCACTGCAAATTATTGCAAAACTGCAGCAAGTTGCCACCTAAGCCAAAAGCAGAGGCCAAATCCGAGGAGGAATATGTGTCCCTCGCACAAGTAAATGACTTACTCCATTAGCAAAAAGAACTGTTTTTTACATTGTTAAACCAACAACAGGAAACTTTCAAAAGCCTCATCAAAGTGATCATGGACTCAGCTAATGCAAGAGTGGACACGATGATGAGAGTTGCAGGACATTGAAACCAGTCTACAGTTCACAAAAAGACGTAGATGACATAAAAGCTGATTTGTCGAAACAAGCAGACTGCAACAATGTGCTGCAATCAGATGTTTCTAAAGTGTGTGACAGTCTGTTGACTATCACCGACAAATTTGAATATCTGGAAGGACAATCCCGGAGAAATAATCTAGTCTTTGATGGTGTGGAGGCACCAGGGGAGACCTTGGCCGACACGGAGGAGAAGATTAAAAATATTCTCATAGAGAAACTACAGTTGCCACCAGGGATTGAGATGGAGAGAGCCCACCGCACCGGGAAACCTGGAGGAGAAAGACCGAGGCCCATTGTGGTCAAGTTCCTGTGGCACAAGGACAGGATGACCATTCTTCAAAGAGCCAAGTCCCTCAAAAGAACAAAAATCTTCATCAATGAGGACTTCACTGGTTTAGTAAGAAGGAAGAGAAATGAATTAATGCCAAAGCTGAAAGCTGCAAGAGCATGGGGGAACATAGCCTACTTAAGGTATGACAGACTCATTCACCCACGCCATCCCCGTAACAGTACACCAAGATCAATGGAGCCAAAAATCAACCAGAAATGATTGACATTTCATTATCAACTTAGAGATATAAACTGTGCATTTGTTTCCATTGACTGGAATAACTGAGATGCAAACTTTCATAGGAAACAACCTCATTTTTAAAGGGTTTGAATATACTGAGCATAAGCCACACAGTGTTGAATAATGTAGGTGAGAAGATTAAAAAGTCTCAACTTTAGATATAGGCTTTTATAAAAACTTTTAAGTAGGAGACTTTTCCCCTAGTTAATTTGTAAAGTTGCAGCTTTTTCTTGTTAAATTTGTATCTTTTTTCATAAATTTGTGACTATTAAGATAAGATAAGATAAGATAAGCCTTTATTAGTCCCACAACGGGGAAATTCCAGGATTGCAACAGCACAGGGATAGCAACACTCAGAGCAACAATCATAAGGCAACAAAAAAAAAAAAAAAAAAAAAAAAAAACAAGCAAGCAAGAGCAGCTAATATACATATGTACGTATTACTATAAAATATATATATATACACACACACACAGACACACAGTGCAGAGCATTGTAGCTGGATGGAATAAATATATGAATATATGAACGCACAGTGCAGAGCATTGCAGCTAGGTGGAATAAATATGCAAGTATATAAACACACACAGTGCGGAGCAATGTAGCTAGATGGAATAATATGTAGATATATAAATATATAAACACACCCAGTGCTGAGCATTGTTGCTAGATGGAATGAAACAGCATAACCGTCTACTTAGTTATCCTACATGGTATGATTATGTGCCCATACATATTCTCACCCTCCATAGCGACCGGTAAGTTCCTAGTTGTATGCCGGAGGGGACCATTGTGTAAGTCTATTGCATCTTTTGCATTCAAAAAACTATTAGTTTGTTACGTCTTTTTGCTATCTCTGCGAGCAGCCCTGCTTAGGTTGTACAGTCTGACAGCCGTTGGTAGGAAGGACCTACGAAACCTCTCGGTTGTGCACCTGGGATGATGTAGTCTGCTGCTAAATGAGCTCCTCAGTGCATTCAGTATGTCCTGCATAGGGTGGAACTCAGACTCCAGCAGAGATGACAGTTTAGCCACCGTCCTTCTCTTTCCTATCTCCTCCATCGGATCAAGGCGCTGCCCCAGGACAGAGCTAGCTTTCTTAATCAGTTTGTTCAGTCTCTTCCTATCGGCTGCAGTAATGCCACTGCCCCAGCAGACCACTCCAAAAGTGATGGCTGATGCCACCACCGTGTCACAGAATGACTTCAGCAGCGCCCCTTGTACACCAAGGGGCGCTGGTATTTGGTCATATATGAGACTTTATATTAGGAATTTTGACTTTTCCTCCTGCTTACAACTTTCTTTGATAAATGCGCGTTTTTTTCTGACTATGCAACTTTACCGTAATAATATACACTGTAGAATCCTAAAATCCCAGTGACTTTTTGTTGTAATATTATTTTCTAAAATATGATTCTGATAAATGAGATTTTTGTTTCTTAAAAACAGGAAATCTCCTGAGAATTTTAGACCTCATAAATGGGATTCTTTTTCTCTCGCTTGGTTTTTGTTTCTTGTTAATTTGTGGTTTTGTTTTTTGTTTTTTGGTAAAATTGACCTTCACAAATGTCTGAGACTGTAAAAATTTAAGCATTCTTCCTCATGAATGAGCTTATTTTCATGTAAATGTATGACTTTAATTAATATTAGTGTCAAATTCACATATTTCTTAGTAACTTTGCAACTTTCCATCAATAGGATTTTCTCTTCTAAGTTGACATGCTTTTTTTGTAAATTTTTTCTTTTTCTTTTAAATTTTGTGAATTTGTTCTCAGAAATTTACAACTTTTTCCCCATTAATTTAGCACTTTACAATTACAAAAGTACTTTACTATTCTCTCTTTTCTTTAACATTTGTTTTTTGGTTTTTTTTACTCAAATGTGCACATTATTTCTCCTGTAAATTTGTGACTTTATTCCTGCTAATTTTCAACTTTTGTCAGGAAAATGTCAATATGATGTTTGTAGATTTTTTTTGTAATTTTGCAGTTTTTTCATATGAATTCAGTACTTGTTAAATTTGCAGTTTCTCTTGTATATATTTGTGACTTTTTCCTGATAAACTGGCCACTTTTCTGTAAGGCCTGGCTCACAGTCTCCTCTCCAGTTCATCCCAAGGGTGTTCTGTCAGGTTGAGGTCTGGCCTCTGGCCAGGTCCGTTAACTTCCTCCACAACAGACTCTCTCATCCGTGTCTTTATGGAACTTGCTTTGTGCATTGGAGCCCACTGATTTGGAGTGAGGTCCCAATGCATTTGGCACTATAGCGCATGCTAAAGCACAAATTTAGGGCTGCTGCAAATTTGATTTAAAAAAAAAAAAATAAATGCTTGTTTATATTAAAAACTGGCAACTTTCTGACACAGGGTTTTCTGTTTTAAAAAGCTTGTCTCGTTCCTGTTTCAGTCAGCATCTCTGTGCTCACAGGGAACCAACTGGGTGGAACCAAATGTATTTCTGAGGTCAAGTAAAGGTGAGAACTGTGTTTTGGTGGTGCATGCAGCATGTCCAGGGGGAAATCCCCCCCCCCTTTTTTAACTATCATTTAAGCACTGACAGGAAGGTCTATTATACCTCCAGCTACCTACGGTATATGAAAGCCACTCGATATGGGATCTGGGTTCGGGTAGGGGTCTTATAAGGTTTTATAAGCAAAACGGAGAATTGTTCATTTTTCTATCTGTATTGTCTGGTTTATTGCTTTTGTATATATGATTCTCCTCAATAAATTGTTGAAACAAACAAAAAGAAAATCGCAAACCTGTCATATCCTGGTGAGCGCTCGCCCCCTCCCTCCTGTTTCCTCAGCTCCTCAGGCAATCATCTCACCTGGGAGATTAGACGCACCTGCTACCTCTGCCTCGCCAGCGTTTAAAAGGATCTGATCTTCAATGAATCAACGCTGGCTCGTTTGGGTATACTGCCTAGCAGCACAAACAAGCAAGTCGATTTAGAAATAAGGATCAAATTGCCTTATCTCTCACTTTTTCTTTTCCACCATGTTGCTGCCATCAGAGCGGTGTGTCTTTGGGGATTGCGGTGCGCTCACCTGCCTCATCTTCCTCATCCCGCTGCAGCTCCTACTCTCCACCCAGTCAGACACAGCCCAGTCATCTCCCTTCCTCATCCTCACCAGCTTCACCCTGCTGGTTTGTCTTCTCGCACTGGGCTCTGTGCTGGGTTCTCTGCTCAACCCACGTAAGTGGCTAATTTGTTTTTCCACCATCCTCCTCCCTTCTCCTATTAACCGCTCTCGTCTCTCCTCCACAGGCTGTGTTTTCCTCTTCCAAGTGACGGTTTCTCTACTTGAGCTTCTTTTGAAATTTAATAAAAAGTCAAACGTTTTTTCCTGTGTTGAGAGTTTTCTGTTGGTGCTGCATCCTTGCACTTGAGCTGATCTTTCAGTCAACATGACAAAACCCATCACCTTTGATTCAGATGCCAGAACACAGAAATGTACAATCTAATACTACGTGATCTAGAACAGTGTTTTCCAGCCAGGGTGCCCTGGTATGTTCAGGTTTCTGTGGGAAATGATCTAATTTCACTTCTTAATTGGTCAAAATTGTAAATTTGCCATTATTGTGCATGGGTGCCTACAGAACCCATGCACAACAATGGCAAATTACAATTTTTTTGGACCAATTCATCCATCCCTCTTCTATCACTTATCCAGGGATCAGGGTCGTGGGGGCATCAGTCCAGGCAGAGTAGTAGGCCAGACTTCCGCTCAGTTCACACAGCACCATGATCCTCATGGTCCCTCCTGCAAGTGGTGAGCTGACTGGAGGGCAGACCTATGTGCCTCCTTTGGGTACACTGGATCCTTGATGTAATGTTCTTCATGGAGATCCATTGGACTTCGCTTAGTCTGGCCCTTCACCCAGGACTACTATGCCTTGGGAGACCCTACCAGGGACAAGCTGTCCCCAACAACATAGCTCCGGGTTCATTCGGGCCCCCACGAGAAGGTTGCGATGCACGGAGGGGTTTTTGGACCAATTAACAAGTGAAATTCCATAACTTCCCACAGAAACCTGAATGTACCAGCGCACCCTGGTTGAAAATCTCTGTCTAGAAGATTCCCCCTGGACATGCTGCATGCGCCACCAAAACACAGTTCTCACCTTTTACTTGACCTCAGAAATACATTTGGTTCCACCCAGTTGATTCCCTGTGAGCACAGAGATGCTGACTGAAACAGGAACGAGACAAGCTTTTTAAAACAGAAAACCCTGTGTCAGAAAGTTGCCAGTTTTTAATATAAACAAGCATTTTTTTTTTTAAATCAAATTTGCAGCAGCCCTAAATTTGTGCTTTAGCATGTGCTATAGTGCCAAATGCATTGGGACCTCACTCCAAATCAGTGGGCTCCAATGCACAACATAACAGAAGAAAACTGGCAAGAAATATGGAAAACACAACACACATCAACAAGTTCAAGGACATGGAGGGAATTTGGATGGAAAAACCTGATTCGCTATTTCATTACACCACAGATTCAAAGAAAATATACAAATACCCAATCTATATGCTGGAGGGGCTGTGGGGCTCAAAATGCAGACCACTCACATATGTTTTGGAAATGCTGCAAAATCTTATCATTCTGGAAATCTATACATGTGACAATAGAGAGGATATTAGGATATAATATACCAATGAACTGTAACTTGATGTATTTATGTGATCTTAAAAGAGACAATGTAATACAGGCTGAGGACAGATATCTAGTTAAAATCTTGCTGATTGCATGAAAAAAACGATCACAAGAAAATGGCGATCAGAAGTTCTTCCTGACCAAGAGCAATGGACTGACATTGTTGAGGATATACGTTTGATGGAAAAACTAACATATCGACAAAGAATGCAATAAGGACAATATGAAAAAAAAATGGCGGAAATGGACACACTACAAAGTGCAACGAGACAGAAATTGAAAGAATAACCAAAGACACTGGAAAAACCAGAAGAATTGAGATGGAAACTTAAAACTTGATGCTCCAACATTTGTCCCCCCCCCTTTTTCTTTTTTTTTTCTTTCTTCCTCTAGCTCCTTTTTTAAATATAGACTGTGATCTGAATGTAATATGTATGATGAAAAATGAATAAAAATCAAAGTTACAAAAAAAAGGGGGGGTGAGGGAGGGAGGGATAACTTCAAGAAATATTTGTAAAATTAAAAAATAAATAAATACAACAATACAATCAAAGAAAATATAAGCAGCATACCAACACCTTGATGGCATAACAGGAGCTGGCATTTTTAAGGGTGCATTAAAATGAAAGGTGGAGAAGTGTGGGGGAGCAGGGCAGCCCAGCCACCACTCTATGGGGCAATATCTTTTTTTTTGGCAAACTATCAAAATGTTTCATCAGAGGCTGCCAATGTGAATAGAACTTGGCAGGAGAGCCCTTCAGGGAAAATGTTATTTTTCGCTAATTTTCAAAAAGACATCAGGTCTCGTAGCCATAGTTGAGGAGAAGGGGGCCGGTCAGATTTCCGTACCAAAAGAATTCTTCTATGTGCAATCAAGGAGGTGAAGGCAATGACATGAGATTCAAGAGTAGTTGTATCATGATCTGCTTGGACACCAAAGATAGCTACATGTGGGGATGGGAGAATGGACATTCCAAGGATTGCTGAAATCGTTTTAAAATAAAACTCCCAGTAAGGACTTAAAGCAGAACAATTCCAAAACGTGTCAGGTCGCAGGGAGGGAGACAGCATCTGTCACACTTGTCCTCAGCTGTGCCTGGATAGATGTTAGCTAGCTTAGATTTGCTGTAATGAATCCTGTGTAGGACCTTAAATTGAATAAGGCTGAGACAAGCAAATGAGGAAGAGGAATTCACCACTGTCAGAGCAGAGAACAAAAAATGATCTGAAAAAGTGACCTGAGTCTCGGCGTCCCAACATGCTTTCATTTTCTCTAGACCTGAGTCCTCAGGTAACGAGAAGATTATCTCAGTGATATGAGCTTTAGTTAAAGGACCAGCTTTTAGAATCCAGTCAATGCCTGACTCAGACGGGATCTGGGGAAATTGTGAAGGATGAGCTCTTGTGAAATTTCTAAGTTGTAAGTATCTGAAGAAGTCCGGATTTGTAAGCCCGTAGTTGACGCTGAGCTGATTGAGTGAAGCGAATATTCCCTTGATGTACAGATCTCCTAGGCAGTGGAGGCCTTCTCTAGCCAGGCGTTTAAGTCTCGGCTCAGTTTTTCCTGGAAGAAAGAGATGGTTCTCACAGATTGGAGTGGCAAGTGGAAGGGAAGACCACTTGAAATTTTGGTGTATCTGTGCCCTTATCTTCAACTCGGTTTGCGATTTGTTTGTTTGCTGCATGAAATGTCGTGAACATTGTTTCTCACAAGAGTGCATGTGTCTGTAAATGGATGGGTAGTAACTAGTTACATTTACAGTACATGTGCTCAACAAACCTTTTCCAAAATTATGCTTTTCTGAATAAGTTTGATTGCAGGACTTAACTTTCACTGGAGTGAACTGTGAGAGTACAGTTATGAATAGAAACCTGTAATTATACTTGTTTTACTGATTTGAAGTGTGCAAAAAAATTCAGTTTTTTCTTGCTGTTTTTTTAATGAGTTGGATTATATTAGAGAGTACAATGTGGATAATGGATATTTACATTACATTTACAAGAAAAACTTCACGGGTTGGCAGAAGACTCAGATTTTTTTTTCAAGTAGAAATTTATGAATGAACAGTTGCAAATGTAGAAGAACAAAATTAAAATCTATGAGAAAAAAGATGCAAATTTATTAGCAAAATAAGTAAATAAGAAAACGTGATGGATTTAGTCAAAGGCATGAATGTATGAGGGAAGAAATTTAAACGAGAAATCTTACATATACAAGGAAAATGTTATTTAAAAAAACAAGATTTATGTGAACAAAGTTCTAATTTAATGACGGAAAAAAGTAGAACTTTTGAAGAAAAATTTGATCAAAGGTCAGATGATTTCATTTTCTTACTTGCAGGTATCGCTGACGCTGCGGACTGGTCCCCGGAAGTGATCATCATTGATGATGAGGAAGGTAACGCTCTCCCTGATTTCATCTCCTCTGATGACAAGGATGTGGAGATTGTTGTCGCTGAAGAGGTGGGAATTGCTTCCATCATCGGTAGTGAGGCAATTAATGATGTTGGTGTTCCGCCTTTTTCCGATGACGAGGATAGTGATGTGACCTGTGATGGTGAGGAGGGGGATCTGGAGCAGTGGCTGAGGGAGCAGCGGCTGTGGGCGGAGTGGCATATGGAGCGGTGGCTGGTGGGGGACTTGCATCAGGAGGAGGAGGAGGAGGAAGTAGACTCAGGGTGTGAGAGCATGGCAGAGGAGGGAAGATGAAGAGGACATGGACGTTTTTGGTGTTGACGATCTGTTCAGACGTTTTCATCTTGACGATGCTCCTCATCATGTCGTCATGCCTCTTCATGAGGCCAGTCAGCAGCAGGGGGATGTTTTTGATTATGGCGCAGGAGGACCCAGTCCCCTGCTGGCTCCTGGGAGGCCCCAGGAGAGTCTTGAAGATCCCGGCCCCTCAACGTCTGGACTTAGGCCCTCAACCGGTCCTCTCCACTTTTGGCTTCCGCTCTTGTGGGAGGAGATGCTTGGACTTTTTTTTCAGGAGGCCAATCTGGGATGATGACAGCGACTCAGATTGAATTTTTTACATTCTCATCCACTATATAGATTCTATTGTTCAACTTTTTAGAGCCATCCTTTGTGTCTGGCAGGGTTGGCCCTGTCCTAGGTAGGGTCTTGCACCAGGTCTTTGTTTAATATGGTTGTTTTGTTGTTAAAAATCTTTGGAAGGCATCTTTTGCATTTGGCGAGGTTGGTCATGTCCTTGGTAGTATCTTGCACCAGGACTTTATTGGTTTGTTCATTTTTCAACCATTCTGGAGGCCATTCTTTGGGTCTGGCAGGGTTGACTATCTCCTAGGTAGTGTCTGGCACCAGGGCCTTTCTGTCTTTGATTATTAGCTTTTGAACAATTTTGGAAGCCATCCTTTGCATCTGGCAGGGTTGGTTATGTTTTAGTGGGTGACTTGTGTCAGGACTTGGCTTTTTTTGGTTCTCCATTTTTCAACAATTTTGAAACCATTCTTTGCATCTGGCAGTATTGGTCATATCCTTGGTAGCATCTTGCTCCAATGCCTTTCTTTCTGTATTAGTTTTTGATCAACATAGGAAGCCAGCATTGGTCATTTTCTAGGTAGCGTCTTGCATCAGGGATTTTTGAGATTCCCAGTGGTGAGAGAGATTACCAGTGGTGGTAAAATCTTTTTTGACTTGTGATTTTCTGTTGCTGTGAGGGGTTGAAGTGTGTACATTGGGTGGTAAATGAGGACAGAGTAGATGCTACTGAGGAGTTTTGGACTGAAAGGAGATGTAGTAACCAAAGAGGATGAGTGTTATTGAGATTCAGCAACTTGTAGCTAGAAATACCAAATAATACACATTCTTAAGAATGGAGGAGTTGGAAGAAATAAGGTAGAAATAAGGTGGGATGGTAAATAGAGAGCATCGGCAGCTGCTTATACAGTAAGCTGTGAACACAAAAAGTGACACAAAGCCATTGTAAGCTGAGAACATAACACAGTAGTGTATTTAGGTAGTGATGCTGACATGATACTAAGGCGCAGATTTACTGACGTGCTTCGCCATCGCAAAACCCAGTTTTAGCGTTAAAAACTACCGTCGAGATTCACTTAAAGGGCCTTTTAAACTAGCCCTGGTTAGCACGACACGGGACAGCTCAGCACGCTTTGTAAGTCTTTCCACTAGCCCCAACACGGTTTAACAGCTGCGATTTTCGTCCCCGCTCAAGGGCAGGGTACAAGCGTGCTGAGTCGTGCCGTGTTGTGACGTCAAAAGACTGGTCGCCGCTGATTGGTCAGGTCGTAACGTCACGAAAGCGACCGTCTTCTGAGGAATCTAACCTTCACGACCGCCATTACTAAAGTTTGTCAGCGCGTAACCACAGTGGGCGGCTTTATTTGACATATTGTCGGCCCAGGAAACACGCACACAGGCTCAGGTAGATTTGAAAAGCTTTATTAAACAACAGGGTGAGTGTATGGATGCGTGTGTGAGAGATTAGTATGTGATGTGGGTGGAGGATGTAAGCCAGGACAGAGCAGCACGTCGTGCGGCCAGACAACCCTATGGGAGAGAGGAGAAAAGGGGTTAGCTAGGCAACCACACGGGAACGTGATCAAGAGCTGTGCTTACTTGCAGAGATGCGGTGGCTGGCGTTGGCAGGTCCCAAGCCTGGGAGACAACATCCTGCTGTGCGTCCGGGAAAAGCGGCGAGGCAGAGGAGCGGCGTGACGATGGGAGGTAAGTCCGCCGCCGGGTTATCCACCTGTGCACAGGGGAGGCTGAGAGAAGAAGGTGAGAGGACAATAGTGACAGCTTACGTGTCCGTTAGCGTAGTTCAACAGGCCTGATGAGAAGGAAGCTGCTGGGTGATTCCAATGTTGGGAGACAGACGGCTCCAGGCTGCAGCTCAGGGCAGGATGGAATAAATAGCTGCGCGCTAACGAGGAGCAGGTGTGCGCGCAGCTGAGGTGGAAGCCCGTGAGCTGCGAGTGATGACAGTACTCCCCCCCCTACCAGCACCTCCTGGCGCTGGCTTACCTGGGTGTGTCCGGTGAAACTCCGCGATGAGGTCTGGATCCAACACCCACGAAGAGCGCACGCAGGATCTCCACTCTGGCCCATAGCCCTCCCAATCCACCCCGTATTGCAGCCCGCGGCCCCGACGCCGGGAGTCCAGAATGGCAGTAACACCCCACGCCGGGTCACCGTCGATCATCCTAGGCGCGGGAGGAGACCTAGGAGGAGGGCAGAGTGAATTGGAAACAACAGGCTTAATCTTGGAGACGTGGAAAGTGGAACACACACGGAGGGAGGTGGGGAGGGCCAAACCCACAGCCACCGGGTTGATGATTTTGGAGACCACGAAGGGGCCGAGAAATCTCGGGGCCAGTTTCTTCTTTTCTCCTTTCAGGTTGATGTCTTGAGACGACAGCCACACCCGCTGACCCACTTGGTAAGCAGGAGCTGGTCTCCTGTGGCGATTGGCGGTGGAACATTCTTCTATTCGGCTATCAGAGAGAGCAGACGCATTTCTTCTCCTCGCCCTTCTCCTCCTCCCTTCACTGATCCCAGCTGGCTGTGTCCTGTCTGTGTCTCGCTCTTCTTCTGCTGCATCTCGACCCAAACGGAAAATTATGGAATTGAGCTGGGCTTTAAATGCAGTTGACACCACTTTAAAAGAAGATCGGGCCAGGGGGAGCCCAAGTGGGGAGACTCATGGGACAATTGGAAACTCATGCGTCTGTGTGATTCGATTGAAGGTGTGGAAGACATCTATCTGTTTGGCTTATGAGCACAGGATTTCTACTGTTTGGCTCTGGAGTTTCCTGGTGTATCGGAAATTAAAGAAGTTGGAAGAGCTGGTCAAAATGCGGACCCGGCGAAGCTCCTTCAACAATTCGACCAGCTGGGGAGAGCACTGATGGCGGCAAATGGTGAACTGAATGGCGAACTGAATCAGAAGGTGGGAAAGATCTCGGAGTCGCTGGGTGCTCTCCAGAGAATGATTTTAAAGCCTGTGAATGTGTGATGCACAGTATCGCATGAGAGAGGAAATTTTTATGCTCTAAAGCCTGTTTTCCACTAGCCCAGCACACCTCGGTACGGCTCGATTCACTTCAGTACGGCTCGGAATGCTTCTGTCTCCATTAGCACGGTGTTGTGCTTGTGCTGTGATGGTTTGTGTTAGGAGGTTTTAGAAGCGGGGCAGCAGCAGATTCTCAGCGAGGCGGGGCCACACTCCCGTGACGTTACGCACCGGACTGAGTCCTTATTTACACGAGACAAAAAATGGAGGATCCAAGGATTATTGCCTTGCTCGCTCTGTGGTTTTATCTCACAATTAATTTTATCTCATAATTAAGCTGCAACAACACAAGTCACTTTTGTTTTGAATTAACTGCCAAATGACCTAGAAATAATGAGCTGAAACTTGTTTTTTATTCGTATTAAATAATGAGACGGTGGCACACTGTCCAACACCACATCCTAGGGCATTTTGGATGTACTGAATTAAAAAAATTCATGTTTTTCACCTTCAGGTCAACGTTTGGAACAACAGTATTATTATTTTCCGTTTAGATGATGCTACACTCCTTCTAAAGTATTGTAAATCTCTGAATTTGGAATGCCGATAGAACATTCAATTTACATATACTTGTACCTTTGACTTGGTGCTAATTTTTTATGATATTTCAATAAAAAGAACAGAAAGCTTACAAAAAGATTTCTTTTTTGGTCTAGTTAAAAATTACATTACCTTTACAATGGTTGACCCTCAGCATCATTTTGATCAGACTAGGCAATGGAATTTCTATGTAATTATACTGTTTTATAATTCAGTGTTATAACAGACAAACCACACTTTCCAAAACAATTCCATTTTATTATATACAAAATATTAAAATAAAAAAAAACTTTGCAACACAACATGAAGGTTAATCGACATTTTATACACGCCGACCACTGAGTGCTGAGGCTCGGTAGAATGAAGGCGTCTCTGCCAGCTCTGGTTCAGGAAGGCTCGGTTGAATTAATCCGGACGGGCTGTCGCGGCGGACGCGTGGGATGATTCTACAAGGAAAATACACACAATAAAATACAGCACGAAAGTGCAATATATACAGAAAAGACAATAGTTTTTAACAAGAATACATAAGCTTATTTCAGCGTATTGTTCACATGAATAATTACAATAAAAGCTTTAGTCTGCAGTGTGCTGCAATAAAGCAGCGATCATCCACAAATGAACAGCTTTTTTATTGCATAAATAAACTGAGCGTCTTACCGAATATATTTGCGAAAAAACGCACAATAAAAAAAAATTAAAACTCACCGTTAAAGGACTCCGGTGTCGAGACCTCCCAGTATATTTTTTCATTCCAGGCGGCTCCGTCTAACTCGCGCTGAATACGTTCGTCTGACAATGCAGTGAGTAGACACTGCACCTCCTTACTGGTCCATGGAACACCCTTATTACGCGAAGCCATTTTTGATAGAGAATAAATGAAAATAGCACAGCAATACACTGAAAAGGAACCGCCAACAGTGGTTGCGTGCTGAGTAAAGGCGGTCGTGAAGATTCTTTTTTTTTTTTTTTTTTTTTAAACTTTATTGAGAAGGTCGTGAAGATTTGGTAGATGAGGAGGAGGAGAGGGGCGGTTACAACCTGACCAATCAGCGCCGGTTATGACCTGACCAATCAGCGGCGACCAATCTGTTAACGTCACAACACGGCACAGCTCAGCACTGCTGTACCCTGCCCTGCAGCGGGGCTGAGAATCGCGGCTGTTAAACCGTGTTGGGGCTTGTGGAAAAGCATACAAAGCGTGCTGAGCCGTCCCGTGTCGCGCTAAAGCGTGCTAGTGGAAAAGGCCCTTAAGTGAACTGTGCTCATCAGGCCTTGATTCGGTGTCCTTGGGAGACTCATTCCTCCAGGAGAAGAGATAAAGCAGAAGGGAGTTTTGGCTTCTCTTTAACCCAAACAATTGCTGATGTGCAACAATCTGAACTCTCCAAGGACAGCCATGTGACTAACATGGAATTTTACCATCTGGCACGAACTGAAGAGAGATGAACTCTGTGGACATGTTATCTATGTTTTAGGACACTAAGGACATAACATCTAGCCGTTGCCTAAGAGACGATTTTTGTTGTCCACCAGTAACTGATACTTCACACACTGCACTCACACTGATATCATATGACTGACATACACACACTGGTCTCTCTCTTGCTTTGTTAATGTGTGGATCTGTATTTTGTCTGCTAATTGTGCATTGGAGGGTTTTTTTCTATGTGATCACAATCTTGCTCACTCGAGCACTATTTTGATAACTTTGTTTTTTTCTCTCTGCCTAATGTGTCATCCCTCCCCCTCCCCCTCTTTACCCCCCACTGTGTGAGGCGCCTTGTATGGCTGCCGCGTCATTAGGGAGCGCTTAGAAACGAGCGCACCTTAGTGATAAGTAAAATTCCTTGTATGTTGTAAGCATACTTGGCAATAAAGTTGATTCTGATTCTGAACTGTTGCGCGCGCCGCTGTGCGTAAAAGCACGTCCTTAGTTTTGGCCCAAACCCTCCGGCAGCGCCTGATGTGCGCCTGGACGGAGGGGATGGCTAGCTCACCCTCCTGCTCAGGGAAAACAGGGGGGTTATACCCCAAGGATGCTTCAAAGGGCGACACTCCAGTTGCCGTGGACTGGGCCGAATTATGGGCGTATTCCACCCAGGTCAAGTAGGAGCTCCAGGACGAAGGATTGGAGGATGTTACGCAGCGCAGAGCGGCTTCCAACTCCTGGTCCGTGCGCTTGCACTGCCCGTTGGATTGGGGGTGGTGACCTGAGGAGAGACTCACCGTGGCCCCTAAGGCGCTGCAAAAACTCCTCCAGACCTGGGAGACGAACTGCGGCCCTCGATCCGAGACCACGTCCAGCAGGATACCATGCAGTCTGACAACATGCTGGACAAGTAGATCGGCCGTCTCGCGTGCTGAAGGAAGACCCTGAAGGGGCACAAAATGGGCGGCCTTGGAGAATCTGTCCACAATTGTCAGGACCGTGTCATAGTTGTTAGAGACTGGTAGACCGGTGACGAAGTCAAGGGCGATGTGTGACCAGGGCCTGCCCGGGATCGGCAGGGGCTGGAGTAGACCCACAGGTGGAGAGTTCTGGGCCTTACCGGTTGCGCACTGGGGACAGGCCCGGACATAGTTGGTAACGTCTTTATGGAGACCCGGCCACCAGAACGAGCGCTGTAACCAACTCACCAGGCGGGTAATGCCGGGGTGACAAGCGAGTCTGGAGGTGTGGGCCCAATGGATCACCTCACCCTGAACTGCAGATGGAACAAAGAGCCTGCCCTCCGGCCCCCCGCCAGGATCCGGTTCCGTCTTCAGAGCGTCTAGGATCTTGTTCTTAATGGGCCAGGCGATCACTCCTACGACGCACGACTTGGGCAGGATGGTATGGCCGGGTTCTTCTGGTCCTTCGGGGGCAAACTGTCTGGAGAGGGCGTCTGGCAGCCCATTCTTCGAGCCTGGACGGTACGTGATGGTGAAGTTAAAACGAGCAAAAAATAGAGACCAGCGCACCTGGCGGGCATTCAGGCGCCTCGCTGACCTCAAGTACTCGAGGTTTTTGTGGTCCGTCCAGACCACAAAGGGTTGAGCTGCCCCCTCCAACCAGTGACGCCATTCCTCTAGCGCGAGCTTGACAGCGAGAAGCTCCCTGTCGCCGACGTCATAGTTACGCTCCGCCGCCGTCAGCTGTCGGGAGAAGAAGGCACAGGGACGCTTGACTCCATCCACCGGCGAGCGCTGAGAAAGCACCGCCCCCACTCCCGTGTCAGACGCGTCAATCTCCACTAAGCACTGAAGCGCAGGATCGACCTGGGTCAGGACCCGGGAGGACGAGAATTCCGCCTGGAGGGTCTTGAAGGCGGTGGCCGCTTCCTCGGACCACTGGAAAGGCACCTTCGATGACGTGAGGCGGGTCAGGGGGGAGACGATGGCGCCGAAATTAGGGATAAAGCGCCGGTAGAAATTTGCGAAGCCAATAAACTGCTGCACCTGCTTCCTGGATGTGGGCGTGGGCCACTCGACCACCGCTTTAACCTTCGCTGGGTCGGGAAGGATCTGGTTATGCGAAATGACGAACCCCAGGAAGGAGGTGGTACGGGCGTAGAACTCGCATTTCTCGGCTTTAATAAACAGCCGGTTCTCCAGCAGCCATTGCAGGACCCGCCTCACATGGGCCTGGTGTTCATCCCGTGCCTTGGAGAAGATGAGTATATCATCCAAATATACAAAGACGAACACTCCCAGAAAGTCCCGGAGGATGTCGTTGATTAGACGTTGGAAGACGGCAGGTGCGTTGGTGAGCCCAAACGCCATCACGAGATACTCGAAGTGGCCGCTGGGTGTCCTAAAGGCCGTCTTCCACTCGTCTCCCTCCCGGATCCTAACGAGATGGTAAGCGCTGCGGAGGTCAAGCTTGGTGAACCAGGTCGCCCCCTGGAGGGAGTGGAAGGCAGTGTCCATAAGGGGCAGTGTGTAACGGTCCTTAATGGTGATGTCATTCAGGGCTCTGAAGTCGATACAGGGACGTAGGGATCCATCCTTCTTTGCCACGAAGAAGAATCCCGCGCCAAGTGGGGACGAAGAGGGGCGGATGATCCCAGCGCTGAGCGACTCCTTAATATACGTGTCCATTGCTTCTCGCTCCGGTGCAAAGAGGCTGTACAGACGGCCTGACGGCAAGGGGGCCCCCAGGCGGATGTTGATCGCACAGTCGTAGGGTCGATGCGGGGGAAGAGACAAGGCTCTGGACTTACTGAACGCCGCCCCTAAGTCGTGGAATTCCTGCGGCACCAGGGTCAGGTCCGGAGGTTCGGAGACGGGCGCCGGATGGAGGGGAGGACGGCACGCAGGGCGCCAACTGGAGGCAGGTGCCCAAGCAGAAGGTGCTTCAGGACAGGATGCTGCCGGTCCTCCAATCCAGGACAGGGTTATGCAGCTGCAGCCAGGGGTACCCCAGGATGACACGGTCCGACAAGGAGGGCAGGACGTAAAGGGACAAATCCTCCCGGTGGTTGCCGGAGACTATGATGGGGACTGGCTTTGTGCAGTGTGTAACAGTTCCCAGGGGAGAACGGGAGAGAGTGACCAAGTTTAGGGGGTTAGGCAGTGGTTGACATGGTATGCCCAAACAGGTTGCCAGGCTTTTAGAAATAAAGCTCTGCTCTGCCCCGGAATCCACCAGTGCGTGAATGGAGTGCCCAGTGGAGTTGTGGCAGAACCGTAAGGGCAGTGTACAAGAGGATAGGGAGTTAGACCGGTTAGAGTCCGTGAGGCCCCCTATAGTGACTCGCGGACCTCCCCGTTTGGCTTAACCGGGCACAGCTCCACGGGATGCTGGTCATCTCCGCAATACATGCAGAGACCCCGTTCCCGCTGGTGTTGTCTCTCCGCTAGAGGGAGCCTAGTGCGCCCGATAGCCATGGCCTCTGGTTCATCGGCGGACTCCGGAGCCGGTAACGCCAGGGGGCGAGACTGAGCTGGGCGGAGGGAAGCTCCGCGCGAGCGGCTGGCAGACTTCCGCTCCGCAGCCCGCTCACGTAGCCTGTTGTCCAGGCTAATCGTGAGCAAGATTAGCTCAGAGTCGCCCTGGGAGGTCCCGGCCAGCTAGCTCATCCTTCAGACCGGAGTTGAGGCTACGGAGGAAAACGCTGCAGAGAGATGCCTCTCCCCAGCCCACCTCCTCCGCTGCCACCCGGAAGTCGACCGCGTATTCCGCCGCTGACCGGCCTCCCTGTTGGAGACCGAGAAGCCGGTCAGCGAGGACGCTGTCGAGACGGGAATGGTCAAATACCTCAAGAAAGTCCCGCACGAACCGGTCATACGAGAGGTTAGTGTAGCTGGGCTTCGTCATTACGGCATAAGCCCAAGCTAACGCTCGCCCCTCGAGAAGATTGGCCATGTAACCGATTCGGCTATGGTCTGAGGGGAAATCCCTGGGGACGCGCAGAAACACCGACTCACACTGCAGGATAAACCCCTTTGCTCCACCGAGTTTCCTGTTGAAGCGAGCGGGGGTTGGGATGGGTGTGAGACGGGTTGGCGCCCCCGAACCAGGCTGGCCGGCCGAGGAGGCAACCGGAGCCGCGGCACCAGGAGGACCCGGAGGGAAGGACCGTGGAGGATCCAGGCGGTCTAACCGGTCAGTAATTAATGTCAATTGATTTAATATCACCTGCTGTTGGTGAGCTATCATATCCACCCGAGCCTCGAGGGTGGAAAAACGGCGTGCAAGCCCACTGTCCGCTGGGCCGCTTTGCTGGAGCCGTACTGACATATTGTCGGCCCAGGAAACACGCATGCAGGCTCAGGTAGATTTGAAAAGCTTTATTAAACAACAGGGTGAGTGTATGGATGTGTGTGTGAGAGATTAGTATGTGATGTGGGTGGAGGATGTAAGCCAGGACAGAGCAGCACGTCGTGCGGCCAGACAACCCTATGGGAGAGAGGAGAAAAGGGGTTAGCTAGGTAACCACACGGGAACGTGATCAAGAGCTGTGCTTACTTGCAGAGATGCGGTGGCTGGCGTTGGCAGGTCCCAAGCCTGGGAGACAACGTCCTGCTGTGCGTCTGGGAAAAGCGGCGAGGCAGAGGAGCAGCGTGACGATGGGAGGTAAGTCCGCCGCTGGGTTATCCACCTGTGCACAGGGGAGGCTGAGAGAAGAAGGTGAGAGGACAATAGTGACAGCTTACGTGTCCGTTAGCGTAGTTCAGCAGGCCTGATGAGAAGGAAGCTGCTGGGTGATTCCAATGTTGGGAGACAGACGGCTCCAGGCTGCAGCTCAGGGCAGGATGGAATAAATAGCTGCGCGCTAATGAGGAGCAGGTGTGCGCGCAGCTGAGGTGGAAGCCCGTGAGCTGCGAGTGATGACATTATTTTCAGTATTAGAGTATTTTCTGTATTTATTTTCATTGTCAACGATGGCTTCGCTTAAGGGTATTCCATGGTCAAATGAGGAGGTGCAGTGTCTTCTGAGTGTATTGGCCAACGACCGCATCCAGCCCGAGTTAGACGGAGCCACGCGCAATGAGAAAACATACCGGGAGGTCTCCGACCACATGGCAGCACAGGGGTACACCCGGACTGCCAAACTGTGTAGGGAGAAAATCAAAAAAATGAAGTGCGATTACCGTGCATTAAAGGACCACAATAGCCGAAGTGGTGCGGACCGGAGGAACTGGAAGTGGTTCGAGCAGATGGACGTTATCTATGGACATCGGCCTGCTAGCAATGGCCGAGCCATTGGGCTCGACACAGCCACGCCATCGGAATCCTTTGACGTTGAGTGTTTTTTTTTTTTATTGTGCATTTTTTCGCCAATATATTCGGTAAGAAGCTCACTTTATTTATGCAATAAAAAAAGCTGTTCGGTTGTGGATAATGGTTGTTAGCGATGATCGCTAGTCAGCTACATCGTAGCAAACTGCGGAATGACGCTTTTCTTTTAAGTATTCACGTGAACAATACGCTGAAATAAGCTTATGTAATCTGGTTAAAAACTTTTGTCTTTTCTGTATATGTTACACTTTCGTGCTGTGTTTTAATGTGTGCATTTTCCTTCTAGAATCACTTTTAACATCCCAGGGGTCCACCGCGCTGGACTGCCCGGACTCTCCTGCGTCTGACGGAGCACCAGAATCTGTCCCGCCGACACCGGTGTCGGCCCGATCACAAGCTCCATCACCAGCTCCATCACCAGCTCCCTCAGTGTCCGGCATGTTTTGGACCGTGGACCGTGGATCCATGACTGTGCCCTTTCTCAATGAGCTAAATGACTTCTATGCTCGTTTTGACAAGGACAATAACGAAAAGAACATCAATTTCCCACCCTCTGACGACCTCCACCACCTCACACTCACCCACACTGACGTCCGTAACGCACTGAGTCATGGCAACGTACGTAAGGTTGCTGGCCCTGACGGCATTCCTGGGCGTGTGCTGAGGGCATGCGCTGAGCAGCTGGCAGGGGTCTTCACAGACATCTTCAACCTGTCCCTGGCCCAGGCGGTGGTACCAGCGTGCTTCAAGACCACTTCTATAGTACCAGTGCCGAAACATTCAACACCATCGTGCCTAAATGACTATCGCCCTGTGGCACTGACGCCCATAGTCATGAAGTGCTTTGAGCGACTGGTCTTGGCACAGCTCAAAAAATGCCTGCCCCCTACACTGGACCCTCACCAGTTTGCCTACTGGAGCAACAGGAGTACAGAGGATGCGGTTTCTACAGCGCTGCACTGTGTACTCTCACACCTGGATGACAAGAACACCTACACAAGAATGCTGTTTGTTGACTTCAGCTCAGCATTCAACACAGTTATCCCCTCCAAGTTGATCACTAAACTTGGGGACCTGGGAATCAGTACCTCCACCTGCAACTGGATCATAGATTTTCTGACCAACAGACCCCAGCATGTTAGGTCAGGCCCCAACCGTTCTTCCGTCATCACGCTCAACACTGGTGTACCACAGGGCTGTGTGCTCAGCCCATTCCTCTACTCCCTCTTCACCCATGACTGCAGGCCTATGTATGGATCCAATTCCATCATAAAGTTCGCAGATGACACTACGGTGATTGGACTCATCAGGGACAACGATGAGTCAGATTACAGGGCAGAGGTTGAGCACTTGGCTACTTGGTGCGCTGACAATAACCTGCTCCTTAACACCAGCAAAACCAAGGAGCTCATAGTGGACTACAGGAAGGAGAGGGGAGAGACACATGACCCCATCCATATCAGTGGCATAGCTGTTGAACGTGTCCCCAGCTTCAAATTCCTGGGGACCCACATCTCGGAGGACCTGTCCTGGTCAGTTAACACCACCAGCCTGATCAAGAAGGCCCATCAGCGCCTCTTCTTCTTGAGGACACTGAAGAAGAACCATCTGTCAACTGACATCCTGGGCAACTTCTACCACTGCGTGATAGAGAGTACCCTGACCAACTGTGTCACAGTCTGGTATAGGAGCTGCTCTGTCGCTGACCGTAAGGCACTGCAGCGGGTGGTGAAAACCGCCCAACGCATCACAGGGACTCCACTTCCAGTTATAGAGGACGTCTACAGGAAAAGATGTCTGCGCCGGGCACGCAGCATTCTTAGGGACTCCAACCGTCCTGCTCATGGACTGTTCCAGCTTCTCCCCTCCAGAAAGCGTTTCAGAAGCCTTTCGGACTAGAACCAGCAGGTTTAGGAACAGTTTCTTTCCAACAGCTGTCACGTTATTGAACTTAGTTCCCCGCTGACTCTCTTACCATCCTCACCTGTACATAACTGCCCATCTAACTTATTGTACATTATTTGCACATAACAGTACTCTTAACTTTCGTCTTAAGTACGTCTCACTTCCGCCCTCCCAAGAGAGCAGACGCTTTTTTCTTCTCTCCTGCTGACTTTTCCTCCCCTCCTACTACTGGATCCCAGCTTGCTGTTGTCTGTCTGCGTCTAACTGCGACCGCCGAAAAGAAATTATGGAGTTAATAAGCTGGGCTTTGAACACAATTGACACTATTTTTTCAACAAGGAAAAGTGCTCCGGGGGAAGCTGTCTGCCCCGCTGGAACGGCTCCAGTGGGCTATCTATGTGACACAGGTAATTGGAAAATGCTGTGTCTCTCTAATCTCTCCATCGAAGATATTGAAGACTTGTTTATCTTCGTAATCTTGGTGATTGGGATAATTCTGATTGGGACGGGAATTGTCTTGGTTTACCGCAAATTGCTGAAGATGGATTCAACCTATCAAAATGCTGGCCAGGCGAGGTGTATCCAACAAATTGAGAAACTGGAGAAGACCCTGATAGCGACTACTGGAGAACTGTCTCGTAAGGTGGATTACATCATGGGTTCGCTCAGGTCTTTCCACGACGAATTCAAAGCTGCGCAATGAAGGATTAATGTACTGAATCTACAGAAGAAATACAAGTCTTCTCTGTGATCAGTCCTATTTGGCATTATTATTTCCCCATGAAAATTCCTCCTGGCTGTCTGCAGACTGTGTTTTTTCAAAATCATGAGCACAAGGCCTTGGACAGCCAGCTGCAGCGCCAGATAAGACTGGGCGCCAGACAGACAAAACATCTTCTGCCAAGGGTCCTTGGGTCTCTCTTATTATCATCAACACTGCTCAACACCGCACACACATTGATTCATGAACTGATTAAAGATATACTGTACACTGCTCTCTTGTGTCTTGTGAAATTCTGAGTTGTTGCTCTGTGCTATTGTGAGATTTTTTTTCATTGTAATCATAATCTGCTTAAAAAATAAGCTGTATTCTGATAACGATGTTTTTTTTCTCCTCCCCCCTTGTGTCGTTCCCTCCCTTCCCCTCCCTTCTTATCTATCTCTGTTTGATGAGGCGCCTATTATGGCTGCCGTGTCGTTGTGTCGCGCGCATGCACACCAATGTCAAGTCAAGTTCCTCGTGTGTTTTTTACATGCTTGGCAATAAAGTTTATTCTGATTCTGATTCTGAACTTTCTGCACTGCTGCATATATTTGCATATATTTGCTTAAGTTGCACATACTGTTAATTACTGTATATACTGCACTGCTGTCCTTTGCACTTCTGATTGGATGCTAAACTGTGTTTCGTTACCTTGTATTCATACATGTGTAATGACAATAAAGTTGAATCTAATCTAATCTAATGTCTAGGTCAAGTGTTGGTAAGGCACAATAAACATAAGATTACCACCCGGTTTCTTTTTATTTGATTAATGTTATTTCTGATAGCCGCATATTTAGGAATTTTATATGTCTGTGTACAAAACATTCTGTGGTGGTCAGTTGCCGGTGTTGAACAACACAGTCACATTTTTAGGTGTGGTGGTGTGTTGGTGGAAATACTGTTGGAAGTCATAGTATACAAAAACAGATACAGCACATGAACTGAATTTCAAAATCAACATGTTTCATTAAAAAGCTTCACGTCACTTTTATTAAGCCATTTTTATTAACCCATTCAGATTTCTGAGGCCACAATACAAAGAAAATCTTTTAAAGATAGCCCATCCATCCATCCATCAATCTTTTTCCACTTAATCCTTTTCGGATTGCATGGGGGGATGTTGCCGATCACAGCACCCTGGGAGTTGCACAATCCGCTCTACTGAAGTGCAGCAACATGACAGTTGAGCTTAAATACAGCAACGAAGCATATATCATAGTCACATCCCACCACAGGCTTTCACCAGGGTAATTCCATAGTATATGTTTTTGATATGTTTAGATACAGCATTATCTAACCACTATAACTTTCTGTCTTTCATCTAGCCAAGAGGAAAAGGCGCAACACCATGTCTGACATAGCATCAGTGATGACACAGATGCATGATGATGAGATGCATCTCCAGGAGAGGCTGCATGAACAGCAGGAGAGGCTGCTTGAACAGCAGGAGAGGCTGCATGATCGGCGCCATGAACAGCTTGAACGACACCATCAGGAGCAAAAAACATACAATCAGCAGTACATGCAGCATTTAAATGAGGTTGCAGCAAACACGCAGGTAGCCCAGGAGCAGGATGCCGCCTTCCAAAGGGAGGAGCTGGCAGAGACGGCTTCCTTCAACCGAGCCTTCCTGACACAGTTCGGGAGGCTAGTTGACGCACTGAGTGGTCGGCGTTTGTAACCATGTCTCGTAATGGGTTTTTTTTTTTTTTGGAATGTGTTTTTGGGGGAATATTCGTTATATAATAAAATGGCAGTGTTTTGGATCAAAGTGTGGTTTGTCTGTTATAACACTGGATTAGAAAACCGAATAATTACATACAAATTCCATTGCCTAGTCTGATCAAAATGCTGCTGTTCATCCGGTCAGGTGTCAACCGTTGTAATGGTAATGTAATTGTTAACTACACAACGAAACAAATGTTTTTGTAAGCTTTCTGTTCTTTTTATTGAAATATAAAAAATTAGCACCGCTGGATCCAGTTCTAAACATTGGGTACAGTTTTTATGTTAACTTATAAGAAGTTGTACAGTTGGACTTTAAAATGCAGCAGGAGACACTGATAAAGCTAAAAGTCAAAGTAGGTAAAAAGGTAAGTACATGTAAATTGAATGTTCTATCGGCATTCCAAATTCAGAGAATTTCAATACTTTAGAAGGAGTGTAGCATCATATAAACGGAAAATACCAATACTGTTGTTCCAAACGTTGACATGACGGTGAAAAACATGAGTTTTATATTCAGTACATCCAAACTGCCCTAGGATTGAAAAAATAATAGAATTTGGTGTTGGCCAGTGTGCCAATGTCTCATTATTTAATATGAATAAAAAAAACTTTCATGTCATAATTTCTAGGTCATTTGGCAGTTATATCAAACCAAAAGTGACTTGTGTAGTTGCAGCATTTTTCTCAGTTTCTCCAGTGTTTGAGCATTTAATTATCCGTCCCTTAACAGTTAAACCTTAAATAACAGCAGACAGATTGGCAAAGGATACACAATTGTGTTGCTGTTGCCCACAACCGTTGTGACCCACAGGTTGTGGTGCCACCTTTTGTATGTGTGTGCTTCTTAAAAATATTTACACTTATTTTGTAAGTACAAGTGGGATAGGATTAAATTGAAATATAACATTTCTAAAAATGTGCGCTTTTTAAAAATATTTACACTTATTTTGGAAGTAAAAGTGGGATAGGATTAAATTGAAATATAACACGTTTCTCAACATAATGTGTGCTTCTTAAAAATATTTACACTTATTTTGTAAGTACAAGTGGGATAGGATTAAATTGAAATATAACATGTTTCTAAACATAATTCCTACGTCAATTTGCAGTTTCATCAAACCAAAGCTGAGTTATGTTGCTTCTGCATTTTTTGGCAGACAATTTCTCCGTTTTTTTTGCATGTAATTACCCGTCCCCCAAAAAAATAAAGCTTATGAAAAACAGAGGAGACGTAGATGAAAAGTGCACAACATTTTATTCATAAAACACAGACGTTAGACATATGTACACACATGAATAATGACCAAATTCTATGTATAATTATTGGTACACAAGTACTGCATCACAGCAGCTCATATCTCCACCATGGTCCTCTGCTGCTGAAACCACTACTTCATCTGCTGCATCATCCAATGTGGTGTCAAAGTCCTCTCCATGAGTCTCACACAGATTATGCAGTGCACAACAAGTCACCACAATGGATTTCACCAGTTCGATGTCACAGTCGTTCCTTTTTAAAAGGCAGCGCCACCTTCCCTTCAGCCTGCCGAAAGCATTCTCCACAGCCACCCGTACACGACTGATGGTGTGGTTGAACGTGTGCTGTTCTTCAGTCAGTCGTCCGGTGTCATGGAATGCTTTCAACAGCCAATTTTGCAGTGGATAAGCAGAGTCTCCGAGGATGTAGTATCCCATACGTACCGCACCGATGTTCCTGATGTTAGGTGGGAAGAGGTTTCCCCGACTGGCTAACTCCCACAGTGTTGACAGTCTCAGCACCCTAGCATCGTGCATGCTCCCTGGAAGCCCAGCAAACACATTCCAGAACAAACCCTTTCCATCAACAACACCTTGAAGGATTATGGAGTGCCAGCCTTTACGATTAAAGTAGTCAGTGTGATATTGTTGTGGTGCTATGATGGGTATGTGGGAGCCATCAATGGCACCAACGCATAATGGTAGCCCCCACCGATTCTCAATGTAGGCCGACATTTCCGTGAACCTCCCTTCATCGGGAAAGTGAAGTAGTTCTGGAACCAGCAATGACTCTGCTGCTGCACAAAAGTCCTGCACACACTTGCACACCGTTGTGATGCTGACCCCAAAAAGATGTCCAATACTGCGATACTCTGATCCGGTAGCAAGCTTCCACAGTGCAATGGCCATTCTCTTCCTCAGCGGCACACATAGGCGGAACGTCGTATCTTGCCGCTCCATGCATGGACGCAATTTGTGACACAGGTAGGTAAAAGTGTCCTTGGACATCCGGAAATTCTGCAACCACTGCTGGCTTGAGAAGCTGGAAACAACATCCTCCCACCACTGCGAGCTACGGTTTACTGTCCAGGCCAACGGTCTGCAGCGAGTATTTTGCCACAACGCAGCCAACTGAAACACACACAGAGCATACTGTAACGTGCTGCTCAACATGGCGACGTCCCACCGGGAGGTTTGAACTCACACCTCCCGCTCCGGAGTCCCGCACTCTACCTGTGTCGCCAATAGGGTCAACCCACTTGGCAAGCCAAGTAGGGTGCTCATATTGAGTTCGCTACAATACTTAATGTAATGCTTGTAATACTGATAACCTGTCAACATCAAAATGCTGTACACAAGAATAATATGACTATAAAATGACAACAGAAAGCCTTGCACACGTTAGCTTACCGACATCTGCTCCCTCCTCTGCCGGTTAAGTAACCTCACCATTCCAGCTTCATATTCCTCCCTGGCAACCGCGAGTCTCCTGTACTGTTCCAACGTGTTTTGTCTCAATTCACGTCGTCTTCTCCGGTAATACTGTCTTCTCTGGTTAAACTCTCTGGCCTTAATTGCGAGAAAAAGCCACAGAGCGAGCAACGTGATAATCCTCCGCTAGTGATCCTCCATTTTCTTTGTTGTTATGGAGGATTCGGTCGCGTGCGTTACGTCAGAGAGTGTGGCGCCGCCTCGCTGTTATAGAAATCCCACCCAACCCAGCTCAACATGGTTGTAATGGAGACAAAAGCGAGCCGAACCGTGTTGAAGTGAATCGAGATGTGCCGAGGTGTGCTGGGCTAGTGGAAAAGTGCCTTAAAGGGCGCAGGGCAAAATTAGGGGTGGAAAGCTGTGGACCATGTTAATTTTGTGCCTGGCCTCATTACATATGTATTTATAGGAGTTGTCATGTCAAAGCATCAATTTGAGGGAGGAGAGTATTTTAATGACTGGCGTAAGGTAATTTACTAAAGTTTGCAGTTGTCAATCTCCTGCTAAATGCACCAGGATTTAATGCCCCAAACAAGCTTGTCTTAATTCATCTGTGCCTGACATGACAGCCATTGTTGGTGCCAGGAGGAGACACTGGCGAGAACCGATGGCGCATGGCCAAAGAGACAGAAGCTTCTCTCTGCGCTTGACTTTATTTGGCATGACGGAAGAACAGATTATACAAATATCAACGGTGTCACAGAGATCGGTGTTATGTTGAACTGGACATCAACTGGCAGGTTTTTTTTTTTAAATTTCATTTCTTTATACTGTATATAGCCTACTACATGAATTTGTATCCATAAAATTGGATATAGGAGCCCCTCCTACCTGCAGTGGACATACAGATGGTGTCAGCCAATAGTGACTTTTTTTCTCTTGTCTGCTCAGGTTCAGACTCCAACTCTGGAGTTTTCCTCTCTTCTCTATCCATCAGCTCCCCCTCGCTCTTGAAGCAAAATCTTCCACATTGTGAATTTTGTTTTTTTTCCCTCTATCCATATTTCTTTTTTGCTGTGCATCAATCAGTAATTCAGTTCCCTCTTCTCTATTTCTCTCTCCCAGTTCAGGATACACAATATAGGAGGAAAACATCAATGAGATTATTAACAAAAACTGCAACACCATGACTCAATGACAGCAGTCTCTGTGGTCTGAGGAAAAAGTGAAGTCATGTGTGTTTAATTTTATTACATTCCAGACTTCAGAAAACATAAAAGGTGTAGGAAACTCGAAATGAAGAGACTGAATGATTTTTCAGTATTGGTTTATTCCATCTCAAGTCCTACAGCTCCTCTCTCAGTCAGGGAATGAAGAAGGCGAGCTGAGGTAAACCACATACCTTTATACTGTTACATCAGACACAAATCACATCACATCAAACACAGAATTCCATTCATATCTAATCCTCCTATTGTCCTCTCGGCTTCTCTGTCTGGCTCTAGGAGTCAGACAGTCTCTTCAGGTTCACTCTCAGATCTTCTCACTTCTCCTCTAGTCCGCAGGGGGTCCAGACTCAATGTCCGTTTGAGGCGTGATGTCAATACACACTGCGAGCTCAAAGTTCCCTCATGTCTGGGTCTCTGCCAAGGAATATGTGAGCTACATAATGTTACGCCACATCACTCCCCCCGAAACGTCCAAGAACGGACATACACCAACCTTAAGTCAATAATGGACAGTCATACACACTATGTCAAGAAAGGACACACACACACACCGCCTTCATGTCCATAATGGGCAGTCATACACATTACACCCTTACAACCCCCCCCCTTGCAGGATCTACAGCACAATTTACACGGGTTGATCAAAATACACATCGCTCTGCCCGTTGCTTAGGCTTCAATCTCCTCCCGAATCTGCTGAACGCAGGCTTCGCAGCCTGTGTTGTACCGTCCTGCAGTGCGCCTGTGGAATGAGGAGGAGAAGGGTTATTTACCCCCTGCTGGGGAACTAAGGGCTGTCCCTTGGGAGGCCTGCCGCGTCGAGGCGCCCCCGCCAGCCGTACAGGTTCGTCACGTAACACAAAAGCAGGCTTTAATCTGTCAACACCGATTGTCTCTTTCCTGCCCCCCAAGTCCAGTACAAAATATTTCTCCCCGGTTTCCAGCACTCGGAACGGACCATTGTAAGGTGGCCGGAGACTGTGACGCTGGGCGTCGTGCCTGACAAAAACAAACTCTGCGTTTTGCAAAGCCTTGGGAACAAAAACCCGCAGAAAAGTGTGATGAGCGGGGCCCGGGAGCATTTCTGCCCCCGTGCCGCGTAGAGGTCCCCGCACCGGGGGGTGCTCGGGTGCTGCATGGGCTGGCAGGAATTCTCCTGGCATCCTGAGAGGTTGAGTAAACACTAATTCAGCAGGTGAGGCATCTAAATCCTCCTTGGGTGCCGAACGCAACCCCAATAAAACCCATGGTAGTTTGTTTACCCAATTTGTATCCGTGAGCAACGCTCTGAGGGCTGCCTTCAACGATCTGTGAAAACGCTTGCATAAACCGTTGGCCTGTGGGTGATAAGCGGTGGTGCGATGGGCTGTTGCCCCCAAGCCGCTGGCCATGGCTGACCATAGCTCTGAAACGAACTGCGGACCCCTATCGGACGTAATGTCTGACGGGACTCCGAACCGCGCTACCCAGGCTGTTAAAAAAACGCGAGTTACCTCTGCTGCTGTGGTAGACTGCAATGGGACCACTTCCGGCCAACGCGTGGTCCGGTCCACCATTGTCAGGAGATGTGTGAACCCCTGCGAGGGCGGCAGTGGTCCCACTAGATCAACGTGCACATGATCAAACCTCTTAGCCGGGATGTGGAAAGATTCTAAAGGGGCTTTTGTGTGTCTTTGAACTTTGGCCCACTGGCAGGACATGCAGGCTCTCGCCCACTCCTTCACGTGCTTGCGCAGGCTCGGCCAAACAAACTTCTCTGCTACCATTTTCACCGAAGCGCGTACTCCCGGGTGTGCTAGGGAGTGCACCCCGTCAAAAACCCGACAACGCCACGTGGCCGGTACCACTGGGCGAGGTCGCCCGGTGGATACATCGCAAATAAGTGGGGGTGAACCGGTTTGTAAACTTACGTTCTCAGCCTTAACCCTGTTGGTCCAGACAGGAGCGCGCGCACGTCTGTGTCCTCGCCCTGCTCTGCTGCCATGGCCGCGTAATCTATCCCTACGTGCACTGGAGCCACGTGCGCGTCCGTGCTGTTACCACGCTCCGTGTCTGCAGCGCTACAGCCCCCATCCGCGCGGACAGGCGCTGTTACCGCTCGCGAGAGGCAGTCCGCCACCACATTAAATTTACCGGCTACGTGCTGTATATCGGTGGTGAATTCTGAAATTGCGGCCAGCTGCCTCTGCTGTCGGCCTGACCATGGTTCTGAGACTTTGGACATTGCAAAGGTTAACAGTTTGTGGTCAACAAACGCGGTGAAACGCCGCCCTTCCAACCAGAACTGAAAATGGCGAATGGCCAGGTGGAGCACTAGTAGTTCCCTGTCAAACACGCTATATTTTCGCTCAGCATCGCGTAGGGACCTGTTAAAAAAAGCGAGTGGCTGCCAAGCCCCGGCGACTTGCTGTTCTACCACGGCTCCTATGGCCACATCTGACGCGTCTGTGGTTAGCGCTATTCGGGCTGCCGGGTCTGGGTGAGTCAGCAGCGCTGCATTTGCTAGTGCTTTCTTAACCTCAGTAAATGCGCGCTCCTGCTCCGGGGACCACTCAATCGCATTGGAGGGCTTCTGTTTTTTTAGCGCGACATACAACGGTTGCATGAGCTGCGCCGCGTGAGGTATGAAACGGTTGTAAAAGTTTACCATACCTAAAAATTCCTGCAACGCTTTGACCGTTTGTGGCTGAGGAAACTCAGCCACCGCGCGTACTTCGGAGGGCTGCGGAACTGCACCCTCTGGGGAGACGCAGTGCCCTAAAAAAATCGATCTGTGCTGCGCCAAAATGGCACTTGGCTGGGTTGATTATCAACCCGTGCGCTCCCAACCTCTGAAAAACAGTTCTGAGGTGACTTTCGTGTTCCTCCTCAGAGGCGCTGGCGACCAAAATATCATCTAAGTAGACAAAAACAAAAGAGAGGTCGCGCAAAACGGCATCCATCATGCGTTGGAAGGTTTGCGCAGCGCCTTTAAGGCCAAAAGGCATGCGTAAAAATTCAAAAAGCCCGAAAGGGGTTATTACCGCTGTCTTGGGAATGTCCTCTGATCGGACCGGGACCTGGTGATAACCGCGGACCAGGTCTATTTTAGAAAAAATTTGTGCCTTGGCCAAATGCACCGAAAAATCTTGGATATGCGGAATTGGGTAGCAGTCCTGCGCTGTGGCATTGTTCAACCTGCGATAATCGCCGCACGGTCTCCACGAGCCGTCCGCCTTAGGGACCATGTGGAGGGGGGAAGCCCAAGCGGACTTCGAGCGGCGAATTATGCCCAACCTTTCCAGGTTGGCGAACTCCTCACGCGCAATGGAGAGCTTAGCTGCATCCAAGCGCTGAGCCTTAGCAAAAACTGGTGGGCCACTTGTGGTTATAAAGTGCTCCACCCCGTGCTTCGCCACCTTAGCTGAAAACGTGGGAACTGTGAGTGCTGGGAACTGGTTTAGGAGAGTGTGGAACTTACCTCCTGCTGCGGCGGCGTTCGCCTGTACTGACGGCGGGGACACTCGCGCTGCACAGGGAATAGAACAAAAAGTGAGTGCATTAACCATATGTCTATTAGCCAGATCTACCAACAAGCCATGTGAGCACAAAAAGTCGGCGCCCAACATGTTGAAACTCACCGCCGCTACTATGAAGGTCCATTCATAGCTGCGGCCATGCAAGGACAGGCGCAGAGTTCTTTCGCCAAACGTCTTGATCAACGAGCCATTTGCGGCTGTTGCTCCATCTCCGCGGGGACCGGCCGCCCGGTCCGCATAGGTTGCGGTGATGAAACTCCTCTGTGCTCCGGTGTCAACGAGGAATTGCCGTCCGGAGCTCGCGTCCGTCAGGTAGAGCAGCTTGTTCCGTTCGCCGAGGGTCGAAGCTGCTAACGACCTCCAGCTCTTGCATTTCCCTGCTTCCTGAAGTTGCATGGCGGGACGCATCTGTGAGCCTTGTGCGCGAATCGTCGATGGTAGAAGCACATCTCGTCCTCTCCTCTGCTCTGGGACCGCACTGCCGCTGTTGTTGCTGGGGTCGGCTCTGCTGCCACCGGTTCTCCGTCGCCCTGGGCCGCCGCGCCGAGGTCTGCTGCTGCCATCTCCTGCTCGCCGCATGCGTTCAGGAGCCGCTCTGCTTCCAAAGCCAGCGCGCGGAAGTCCTGCCAGTCCAAACACCTCATGCTGGACAGGGAGCCTCTCATGTGCACTGGAAGGGTCCTCAAAAAGATGTGCTTGAATAAAAACGCATCGTTGTCTGCCCCGATCATTTGCAGCATGTCCTCCATGAGGACGGTCGGCCTGTGTCCTCCTCTGTCGCACAGGTCCAGGAGTGTTCTGGCCCTCACCTCGGCCCATGGCACAAAGCTCCGAATGAGGGCGGCTTTCAGGGCGTCGTATTTGCCAGCAGCGGGCGGCTGCTGCACCAGGCTCCGCACACACTGGGCTGTGCGGCTGTCGAGTCTTGCGATGACATTGTGGAACTTAATGTCATCCTCTGATACCCCGTTAAGCACGAACCATGATTCCACGTGTTGGAACCATGAGTGCGGGTCCTCTTGCCAGAACTCAGGGAGTCTAATGGAGTTTACGCCGGTGCGGGCGGTCTCCAGTGAATCAGGTTCGGAGTCGGAGAGACGACCTCCAAGCCTTTCCATATTTCTCACGTGTGGGTCACCAATGTAGGAAACTCGAAATGAAGAGACTGAATGATTTTTCAGTATTGGTTTATTCCATCTCAAGTCCTACAGCTCCTCTCTCAGTCAGGGAATGAAGAGGGCGAGCTGAGGTAAACCACATACCTTTATACTGTTACATCAGACACAAATCACATTCACATCAAACACAGAATTCCATTCATATCTAATCCTCCTATTGTCCTCTCGGCTTCTCTGTCTGACCCTAGGAGTCAGACAGTCTCTTCAGGTTCACTCTCAGATCTTCTCACTTCTCCTCTAGTCCGCAGGGGGTCCAGACTCAATGTCCGTTTGAGGCGTGATGTCAATACACACTGCGAGCTCAAAGTTCCCTCATGTCTGGGTCACTGCCAAGGAATATGTGAGCTACATAATGTTACACCACAAAGGCACATTTATAAAAAGTCATGGACTGGGAGACCTGTAGACTTTGTTGAAACAAAGTTATTCACGTAATAAAAGCCCAGAGTCTCCATCAGACCAGCTTGATGGTTCTAGTGTTAATAAAATAAACACGGTGGTCAAATAATTTATTCATGAGTCGTCCTTTTTTGAATCAGATACACATCATTTATACATGTTTTTCCACAATATTTTTTATTGAACCTTTTTTACAAACACAACACAAACAATCAAACACTAACACTAAAGTAATTTAAAAAAAATAAATAAATAAAAATTGTACTAAAAAACACCAACAACCACTAACAAAGACAGGTCTTCAACAATGCTCCTCTGTTTAGTCTAGGCAATCCATTACATAAGTATACATATTATACATTCACCAGTTTGGAATTTACAAGGTCCACACACATCATTCACCTTCTTCAAAAGTTATGTTTAAATTCTTTACATAATCAATTTCCTTTGATTTCAGTATGTATGTTATTCTTTCTAGTGGAAAGTTTGTTAACATCTGTCTTAACCACTGAGTCACATCTGGTCTATGAGTCTTTCCGCAGTAGTGCAATACATTTTTTGGTGTTAAGCAAACTGAGGTCTATGAATGCTCTTTCACTCTTATTAAAGCTATGCTTTTCTGGATACAGACCCAACAAAAACAATTTAGGATTCAATATAATTTGTTTTGAAATTATTTTTTCAATTGTTATCCTCACCTCTTCCTAAAACATTCTAATTTTTCTACATTCCCATAAACAATGAAATAGGGTTC
Organism: Pholidichthys leucotaenia; assembly: GCA_020510985.1. Lineage (NCBI taxonomy): Eukaryota > Metazoa > Chordata > Actinopteri > Cichliformes > Pholidichthyidae > Pholidichthys > Pholidichthys leucotaenia. The sequence goes on along the minus strand of CM035845.1, from coordinate 33,726,913 downwards.
CTTTACTTTCCATACATTTTGTGCACATATCTGGTATGTTTTTGTTATATCTATTTAACTCCACCGGTGTAACATACATCCGCATTAACCATTTAAAATGTATCAATTTAAGACGTACATTTATTGATTTGGTTTGAGCTTCTGTACAAGCCAATTCCCATTGTTCCTCTGAAATTTCAGTTTGCAGGTCTTCTTTCCAATAATTCAATCTTTTCTGTGAGTTTTCACTTGAGAATAGTGTCAATGAGTTATAAAACTCTGAAATAATACCCTTTCTCTTACTATCTTTCATCAAAATTTTTTCCAAGGATGAATGAGTAGGTCGGATGAGAGTATTATTTTGATTTGATCGAATAAAGTTCCTAAGCTGAAGATATTTAAAAAAATGTTCTATTAGTGAAGCGGCATGAAAAAATAAAGGCAGCGATGGAGTTTTTAGTTGGTTTTGAATCATACCGCTGTCACGAGCTCCGCTCCCGGCGCCGTGCATGCGCACCGGGAGCGAGCCCAAGCGGCTCTCAGAGAAGAGGAGACACAAGGTGTGTGTGTCCAGCAGTAGCAGTTGCAGAATCAGAATGAGAGAGAGTTTGAGTTACAGAGTTGCAGCATATATACCCAACTACAACAATACATCAAAGAGCATTCCCCCAGCAGCTGGTATGATCAAAGAGATAACAGAACAGGCATGAGACATTTGCATTTGAGAGACATATTGATCTCGGTATCTAGGTCACAGTAAGGACAGGACGCATGAACACAATGCATGAAAGGCAACATTAACATCACAGAAGTGAGCCAGAAGAAGCGGGGCTGCCTGTAGACATTAATACACATTTCACTGTTCTGTTAATTGCTCTAGCCGAGTGCTGTGTCTGTCCAGTCTGTTTGTGGGGGTTTACACCAAACCGCCACACTATTAAGATTAAATTTGATCCTCAGTTCTTCAAAAGACATTATGTTATCTGAACATGACAGATATAAGTCTTGCATATTGGGCTAAATTGTGACAGTAAGTGTGGTTCTTTTAAATATTTTGTGGTTTCACACCATATTTTGATCATATGCTTTACAAATGGATTTTTAACTTGCTTCTGTAATTTTTTTGCCGAGTCTGAGTATGTGAATATGGGAAGAGGTAAAGGTAAATTATATGATTCCATTTCAGTCCAGTGAGGGAGATCATTTGATGAAAAATAATATGTCATAGACCTCAGTTGTGCTGACCAGTAATACAACATAAAGTTTGGACATTTCAGACCTCCACGATCAAATGGTAAATATAGTAAGGACAGACGTAATCTAGCCTTCCTATTGTTCCATAAAAATTCCACTAACTTTTTTTTAATTCTTGAGAATAGATCTGAAGGTGGTGGTAAAGGAATGTATTGAAATAAATAAAGTATTTTGGGAAAATATTACTTTTAAGTATATCGATTCTCCTGATCATCGACATTGGTAGTGACATCCATCTCTGAAGTAACTCATTAATGTCTGTCATTAAGGCTTCATAGTTGGCACTGGCGACTAATTCTAGCTTAGGCACAATTTGGATTCCTAAATATTTAAACTGATTTACAACATTGAATTGATTTACCTCAGGAGCTGGGTGATTTCTCTGGGGCTCATTTAGCATTAATATTGAAGATTTAGTTTTATTTATTTTATATCCTGATATTTCCCCAAAATTCTTTATTAAATTCAACAAGGTTGGAATTGATTTTTTAAGATTCGACATAAACAAAATTATGTCATCGGCATACAGGGAGATTTTATGTTCTGTTGGCCCTACTTTAATTCCATATATTTGTGGATGTAAACGTACTGCCATCGCTAAAGGTTCAATTGCCATAGTAAACAGTAAAGGTGAAAGTGGGCAGCCTTGTCGACATCCTGTATTGATATTTATTGATTTTGAAATATTGCCGTTTGTTAGGATTTCTGCTGTAGCATTATTGTATATTATCTGAACCCATTTTATGAAATTATTTCCAAGTCCAAACCTTTGTAAAACTTCAAAAAGAAAGGGCCATTCAACCCTATCAAAGGCCTTTTCAGCGTCCAATGATAGGAGAGCTGTATCCGGTGCTTCTTTATTAGAATAGATAATATTAAATAGTCTTCTTACATTATGGAAGCCTTGTCTTCCCTTTATAAAGCCATTCTGATCTCTGTTAACAATATTTGGTAATATTTCTTGTGGTCGTCTTGCTAAAATTTTACAGATTATCTTAAGGTCAGCATTTAATAGGCTTATTGGTCTCATATTTTCACATTTATTAGAGAGTTTACCTGGTTTTGGCAACAGTATAATTAAGGCATTATTCATGTATGGTGGTAAATTACTATTTTGAAATGCTTCTAAAACCATTTCCAAAAATGGTTTTATTAATTTATTCTTAAATTTTTTATAGAGGTCAACTGGAAGACCATCTGGTCCTGCACTTTTTTCTGATTTCATATTATCAATGGCTAGCCCAACTTCTTCTTGACTAATTTTAGACTCCAGTATCTCCCCGTTTTCATTTGGAATACACGGTATAGATAATCCGTCCAAAACCCCATTTAGTTTTGTTAAGTCAGTTTATTTGACAGGGACAAGTGCCTTTAGAGATTACTATGAAAAATTATGATACAAAAAATGAAACTAATCTACTACTACTACTACTACTACTACTACTACTACAACTGGCTGTCCGTTACTTATAATACTGGTAATTGGTGTTTTAAATTCTAATTGTTTAATCTGCCATGCCAGTAATTTTCCTGATTTTTCACCTTGTTCATAAAAAGATTGCTTCAATCTTAGAAGACTCGAGGCAGCTCTATCCACTGATTTTTTTGTCATATTCAGCTCTCAGAATCAGTAATTCATTCTCTAACTTTGGGTCACTTCCTGCATACACTTTTTCTTGAAGAATTTTTATTTTATGTTCCAATTGGACTCTCTCCTCTCGAGTCTTCTTAGATTTTGAACCTGTATAACTAATAATATGCCCCCTAATAAAAGCTTTGAAAGCCTCCCACTTTATACATGCTGATGTTTGTGTAGTGATATCAAAGAACTCATCTGTTTTTCTATGTACTTAACAAATTCCTCATCCTGAAGCCATTTATGCTGAAATTGCCACCTACCTGGTTCCTTTGTCAATTTCTTATCTACATATATTAGACAGCAGGGTGCATGATCAGAGATCACAATATTATCATAGAAGCAGTTTTGAATCTTGGACCTTAATTCTGTGGAGATCAAAAAATAGTCAATACGTGAGAATGTCTTGTAGATATATGGAGAGAAATGAAACCACAAGTTAAAGCCTATTCTTGTTATTCTAATATCTAGCAATCTCAATTCTTTCATAAAATGATTAATGATCATCCTGCATCCATTGTGCGTACAGTCTAGTCCTGTGGATCTATACCGGGATTCAATGTACAATTAAAATCCCCTGCTATTATATGTTGCCCTGTAAGTGAAGATAAAATAAGGAATAAATTAGTAAAGAAATTTTGATCATCATATTGGGACCGTATAAGTTCACCAAATTTATATTTTCTAATAACAAAGATCCTTGAATGATTAGATATCTTCCAAATTTGTCTCCAATTACATTTTTCACTTGAAATGGGACTGATTTATGTATGAGAGTCATAACTCCCCTGGCTCGGGATGAAAATGATGAGGTGAATACACTTCCTTGCCATCTTCTCCTAATTCTTTTTACATCCTCCTCTATTAGATGAGTTTCTTGTAAAAACACAATTTTTGAACCCATGTCTTTTCTTTTATTCATAACTTGTTTAAGTTTTTTTAAATTTTGTAGACCTCTGCAATTCCATGAGGTTAAATTGAGATTAACACTTTGGTCTATGATCAATAAGGAGTTTGAGATTACCTCGCAATGTAAACATGCTCACACAGAGAAGCAAAAACATGAGTGGTTGAACATTCATCCTACAAACTACACACAAACAAATTCCCCCTTCCCACATTCGTGGTAATCCCCCCAAAATCAAAAAAAAAAAATTCTGTCTCCCACTATAGCCATTGACTGCTCCACACCCGCGAGGATCAGTCAAAACCACTCTTTCTCCTGTCAATCACCCTAACTCTACTGCTTTTAATGACGTAACATTAACTCTCTTCTGTAGTTTTCCAACTTAACTGCTAAATTTTATAGCAACTTTGTACATCATAGGTTTTTTTTTAAATATATAATACAATCTATATTTTGTAAACTTGCTATATACTTCAGATCAGTCAGATGCCTGTGCAAATGCCTATATATTCTACCTTATATTTTGTTCATGCTTAGCTCCCACCAGTCTCTTCTTGGATCTTCTTGATGAACTCCTGCGCCTCCTCAGGGGTCTTGAAGATGTGGGTTCTGCCCTTATACGTGACCAGCAGTCTTGCAGGATAAATCACTCCATGACGAATCCCAAGGTTGCGCAGCTCTTTATGGGCGGGGTCGAACTGTTTCCTTAATTGTTGGATTCCTGTGGCCATATCTGGGTAGAACCGCACATGTTGATCCTGGTATTTAATTTCTCCTTTGGCTCGCGCCGCGTTGGAGATAGTCATCCTGTCTCTGTAGCTGAGGAACTTCATAATCAGCGTCCTCGGTGATGCCTTGTTATCTCTCGGTGGGCCAATTCGGTGGGCGCTTTCTAAGACGACTGATGACTGCAACTCTGCGTTGTTCAGCGCTTCTGGGATCCACTTTTCCAAAAAGGAACATGGATCCAGACCCTCCATTCTCTCCGGGAGACCCACCAGCCTCAGGTTGTTCCGTCTCGACCGGGATTCTAAATCCAGAACATTATCTTCCAGACGTTTATTTTTTAATTCCATTGTGCGCACCTTTAATTGTAGGCCGGAGACGTCATCCTCAGCACTGGAAATTCGGAGCTCCACCTGCGAAACTTGTTCCATACAGTCGCTTAACTCCTTTTTCATTCCTTCAATCGCTGCAATAATCCCGTCAAGTTTAGAGGAAAAGTCTGCTCTCATTGAACTAATGGCAGCGAGCACCGCACCTGTGCCGTCGCCAGTAGTCACCGCTCCTCTGCTCGCTTCCTCCGCCATATTTGGGGATTTTTCTGCTTAGTCACGGACGTGAAAGTCAGTTAACTGGACTGTTTCGGCGATTCAGTTTTTTCTCCACCTGATTTCCCAGCCTTAGGCTTTACCGGCATGTCCTCTCCCAAACGTTGGGATAGGTTTTGTTCCAATTGAGAGAGTTATTTGCCGATTTTTTTTTTATTTTTTATTTTTTTTTAGGAACAGAGTAGAGTGAAGCACGTCCTTCTACGCGGCGGCCATAACCGGAAGTCATCATTTATACATGTTAAACAAAAGTCTGCCATGTTAAATGAAAATCAAAGTTGAATTATGACAAACAAAAAAACTATTTAATGGGGGTTGTGCTTCAGCAAATGCTTAAAAAAAGCTTTATATATTATGCTCCTCTGAACTGGCTGTGCCTATGTTGATGACCCGCTTCCTTATCAGCTGTGCCCGTGCACAATTTTGCGCTGCTCTTGGTGGATGGGTGGTCATTATTGAAATGAAGTGTCTGCATTCATAATTTTCCGTGTTGTTAGTAGATCGCTGGTAAAAATTGGCCACTCTTAGGCACTCTCTAAATTGCCCACTCGCTGATTTGCACTGCCTTAGGAAATCTGCCCCTAAATTTATGTTGTGGTTTGTTTTGTTTTTTTGTTTGTTTTTTGTCAGTACAGGATTCCTGTGGTTCTGGGGGCTTAGGAGTGGATGTCAGTCAACCACAGCATCTACTGAACACCAACTAAGAATGTAAGAAAACCAGTTGAAATCTGTCATTATTATTAAACTGTGCTGTTATAGTTGGCATTACAATATTTTTTAGCATCACATTTTAATATCTGATAAACTTGTCTTTAAAAGTACATATTTCAAACAACCGTCTGTGTTTTCTTGTGCGTTTATGCAGCAGTCGGTCATCTCAGGAAGCTTCAGCAGCACAGCGGCCCCCTGAACACTCCTTCATAGATCCTGCTCCCAGACCTGAAACCAGCCAGTCCACTGCCAAAGAAGTAGATGACCCAGAGAAGATGACAACAAACTGCTTTATTTCCTCTTAATTTATTCAAGCTGACCATATCCAACTTCCCTCTGAATTCTTTATCTCCTTTACCTGCTGTGCAACATATTCTAAAAACGTGTTTAGCAGTAATGCATCTCCTTCAACTTCTGTTAACGGCGTTGACATTACTGGGTGTTTTTGTTCGATAACCAGATCTGAAAATTGTTCAGTTGTGATGGTAGTCGTACCTGAAAACTGAAATATGTCAGGTTTCATGGCTGAAGAAATGCAGGACCTTTCCTGATCAGCTGAGAAATGTGTATGAAATGTGGAACCATATTTAACCTTTACAGTCACTCTGATGCTAACAGTCCTAACCTTCTTTGAAACACTAACATCTGGTTAATAAACATAATTTAAAGATCATTTATGAGAGATTATTTTTACTTTTAAAAATGTATAATTGGTACTTCTATAAATGCACAAATGGTTACAAGCCTGGCTGGTGTAATATTTTGTAGTTTTCGCGGATGGGATGCAATTCTCGGCATAACACCGGCCCTTTTTACAGGCCATAGATGCGGTTGTCTTGCGCGCCCTCTGCTGGACGAGGTGCGCTGGTGCATGCCTTAAAGTTTTTAGAAAAATTATTTGCCAAACAGTAGTTCCGACTGGCGCCCTTTCCTTGTGCTCTGACTTGAATATAAAAAAAGAAAAAATAAACGGCAGCAAATCCCCTGTTTCTCATCATTTGTCCTGGCCTTAACTTGTCCTGCACCGTGCTCAGTCAGTGACTGGAAGATGGGGACTGGGAGGAATTATCGTTGCGCATCACAGCCAAGTACTGATTTGTGAAGAGAATTTATTTATCAAATTATCGTCATGAGAAGGCGTCCAAGCCCTCGGGTTCATCATTTAGAAAATGGAGAAAAGAGGAGGTGGAAAAGGGGTCCCAGTGTAGAGGTATGTAGTGTTTTATGACATTAAAAAATGCGTCTGACTTATACACTGTTAATATACATGCTACAGTGTATGAGCTAGCAAGCTAACTAGCTGCGCCGTTAGCTAGAGCACCGTCTCCCGCCAACAGTCCCCTCATGCAGGCATGACGTAATGATGTCACCCATGCGTCCAAGGTCACGTCCAGACATTCTGTTGTGGCAAGAAGCCAAGATGTTTTAAGCTCCGCTACTCTTTGGGTACCACCTGGTCTAAAAAGAAGAAAAGAAGAAAACAAGTCATGGCAACCTATAAGACTGATTATGGTGAGAGACTGATGTAACCCAGTTCAGCTTCATCTTTCTTAATATAAATATCACGTTCAAGGACGGTCACAAAACTAAGCTAACGTAGCCGCCACTAGCTAACCTGTTTATGGAGAAGGAGAAGCAAATATGCCAAAGCGAGACAAGGAAAAGAAGGGAAGCCTTCTGATGGAACTTGACAATGAGGACCCAAACCTGGTGTGCTCAGGTTCACCTGAGACTCCCGTTTCAAGCCCTGATCCAAAGAAAATCTGCTCAGCAAACACGATGAAACGGTATCTAATGCTGATCAAGAAACCCACTGCTGTGATGCAGATAGTCAGTTGTGGAAAAGTCAATGGGGAGATCAGATTCTTTGGTCTCACTTCACACCATTCTGCCGGGGTTGCAGAACTTTTAAACAAATTTACGAGAGACATTTTAGAAGGTTTTTGCTCTAGTGATGGCAGGTGGATTATTGCAGTTTTAAAATTAGACAATGCATTCATTATTAGTAGTAATATTTATGGATATAATGGTGTAGCCCAATCCAGAATTATGTTCATGCAAATATATTTAAAAATCAAAGATTTAAAAGCTAAATACAAAGACGCTTACTTAATTCTAGGAGGGGATTTTAATGACGCCCCAAATGATACGACAGACAGGATCCCACCAAGAAATACACAGAAATCACAATTTAAAGCCACTGTCTTTTTAGAAGAAAAATGATCAGTTATTGATGCGTAGCATTTTTTTTAACCCTGGTCTCAACAAATTTACATGGAGCAACACAAAAGGCAGAATCCAGTCAAGATCAACCTGTTGTTAACATCGTCTTGTTGTTGGAATATATATCAGAAATTTCACATGATTATGATCCTTTAACCTCTTGCACTCCGTTGTACCGCGGACGGGAAAGTCTCTGCGTCCTAGAGCGCACGAGAGTGCCCTCGTGCGCTCTAGGACGCATGATGGAGATTGTGATGTAGGTGGTGTATGGCGTCCAAGCGCGCACTGAAAATAAAAGCTGCAGACACAGCCGCGAACAGATTAATTCATCTGATTGACTTCTCATTCGACTAATAAGAGCCTTGAATTGGGTTTCTGAAACCTTGAAGAACCAATGACTGAAAACCTCGCAAGAAGGACCCGCCTACCAATGCAGCGAGCCAATTGAAGTACAGAAGTTCGTTGAGCTGTTTTGTCTAAAGCTGGGTGAAGAGAGACTGCTTCTGCAGCCACAGGCAGTGCTTTTTTTTTTTTTTTTTTTTTTTTTTTTAAATTCCAGCAGAGTGTTTGGACTTCTGGGAAGATGGCGGAGAGACATAACGCTTAAACAGAGAGCTCTCCCTAGCCGGATTAAAAATCATCGGTAAATGGCCAACTCGACATAAGCGGATCAATAAACTAAGGGATGAAAACACGAAGGAGCCGGTCACAAGGACAAAAGCAGGGTAAAATTGAAGAATTCCTCTCCAACAACGCAGGAAAAACCGCTGAACGCGAAACCCAAAAAAACGAGGTCTCTACAGCAGAGAAAATGGAGGACGCCAGACTCGAAAACATGAACACTGGCATCGCCAGTTTGGGTAAAGAGTTAAGAGAATTCAAGCGGCAGCTACAGCAGGATTTAGCGGCTCTTAAGGAGGAGCTGAAAAAAGAGATTAAGGAGGAAATTATGGGCCTCCGAAGAGAAATGGAGCGCAAGCTAACAGAAAACATGGAGGAGCTGCGCTTCCAGCGGGCGTGTATGACAGAAGCGCAGGCCCGAATATCAGAGCTGGAAGATTGGAAAAGCGAGGCAAACGAACAACTACAGACCCTGACGACGCAAATGCAGAGGATGCAGGAGAAAATAAACGACTTGGAGAGCAGGTCCAGACGAAGCAATATGCGCATCTTTGGAATTCCGGAGGGCATTGAAGGCAACTCGATGACGAAATTCATGGATCAGTTCTTAAAAAAAGAGCTGGAACTGCCCGGAGAAATGGATCTGCAGATTCAACGAGCGCACAGAACCCCGGCACAGAACCCGAAACCAAACTCTACACCCAGGTCAGTTGTGGTAAACTTTGTGAAATATGACATAAAGGAAAGAATCCTGACACAAGCATGGAAAAAAAAGATACGAATCGGCGACAAACAGGTATTCTTTGACCATGACTACCCGACAGAAATTGTGCAGCAGCGGAAGAAATATGCCAACATTAAAAAAACGCTGAAAGAGAAAAAAATTAGATTCCAAACGCCGCTAACGAAAATGAGGATTCATTGGGAGGACGGCGTAAGAACCTACAACACGGCCAGAGAAGCAGCGCGGGATATGATGGAGCGGGGCCTTGAGGTGAACGTGCCGGAGGAAACGGCTGGAGCAGCGGCGGCCCTGAACACATCACGACAGCCGGAGTGGAGACGAGTGAACGGCGGAAGAAGGGGGAGAGACGTAGAGCAGTGGGCCCAGGACAAGCTACAAGGCTTTCAACTGAAAGCCTAGATCATAACAAAGATTAAGAAAGGCACAGAAGAAATGAAGGCCAAGAAGACAAGGTAAAAGAGAAACAGACGGCTAGGAGAGGTTTAAGTGATATTTGTTGGACATTTCTAGACTAATGACTATTACTTGGATAGAAATTAGAGGTCTAGGGAGGGCCCTTCACTCGGTGAGGACAATCCCCCCACCCACCAACAGGGACCAGTGGGCAGAAGAAAGGCCCAAAGTACGGAGGTCGAGATTTTTTAATGTGTTTTTATATAAATATGTGTTATTTTTGTTGTTAAAGGGGCTAGGAGCACAAGTTAAAAAAATGGAAAAACATGAATATGGGTAAAAATCTTAAGATAATGACACTAAACGTGAATGGTCTGAACTCACCTGTTAAAAGGGAAAGAATAATAAGAAAATTCAAGAAGGAAAAAGCTGAAATTATATTTATGCAAGAGACACATTTGAGCAAGACAGAACATGTGAAACTAAAGAGATTTGGCTATAAGAACTCCTACTACAGTTCATTTAAGGGAGGAGCTAAAGGGGGGTTATGATACTAATTTCAAACAAAATACAATTTGAAAGTGAACAGGAAATCCAGGATAAAGAAGGCAGGTATGTAATAATAAAGGGAAGAATAGATGGTATGCAGATCACATTAGTGAACATCTATGCCCCACCAGAAAGTGACAAGGGTTTTTTTCAACATCTGTTTGATCTCATAGCAACACACAGTGAAGGAGTCCTAATTTGTGGAGGAGACTTAAATGCTGTCATGGATCATGAAGTTGATACAACAAGTGTTAAGAAGACAAAAAAACATGTAACAAAGTTCATAAGAACCTCACTGGCAGAAATGGGTATGGTAGACATATGGAGGGACCTACACCCACTCGAAAAAGACTATACACATTATTCAGCAGTCCATAAAGTACACTCTAGAATAGATTACTTCCTTATGAATGAAGGTGACAGACACAGGGTGAGAAATTGTTGGATTGGAGGGGCAGAAATATCAGATCATAATCCTATATACATGGAAATATATCTAAACAATAGAAAACGACAAACAACATGGAAACTTAACGTAGGACTGTTAAATGATGAGAAAATGAAAGAAAGAATAAAAATAAACAAACGAATATATCCAAGAGAATGACAATGAAGAAGTGGACCCAACAATACTATGGGACGCACTAAAAGCCGTGTTAAGAGGAAAATTAATTGTTGAAACAGGAAAAGCAAATAAGACTAAACTGGAAGCGTATGAACAAAGATGTGAGCGACTGAGGGAATTAGAACGTAAACATCAAAGCACAAATTGTCACGCCGCGCTATTCATCAGCAGTGCCACCTGCTCACGCACCTGCTACTCATCAGCGGCGAGGGATAAAAGCCGCCTCGCCCTGAGCTTCGGCCTGAAGCCGTTAGACTTCATCGCCTTCCATGCGAAGCATCAACTCTCTCTTCAGCGTCACGCTAAGCGGTAAGAAGATTCCTTTCCTTACCTCTCCCAGTCTGCTCCCCTATGCACAGGTGGATTCCTCGGCGGCGGACAACTCCGTCCCTCGTCCTTCCTCGCTGCTGCACCGAGTCCTGCAGGTGACTGTCTCCCGGGGTTCCGTCCTTGAAGTGCCTGCCATCAGTCTAACACAAGTAAGCTTCTCTCCCTCGCCTATTCTCCTCCTGTATTGGTGTGTGCCTGTCACCCTGTGTCTGTTCTTTCCCATAGGGTTGCCGGCTGAACGGTCTCCTGCCTCTGTGCCCGAAGCAGACGCCACCACCAATACATTTACATCCCGCTGACACACACCCATACACCCCTGCTGTTAATAAACAGTTTGAACGACTCTGAGCCTGTGTGTGTGCGTCTCCTGAGCCGAACGTTATGTCAGTACGGCTTCAGCAGAGCGGCTCGGCAGACGGCGGGCTCGCACACCGGTTTACCATCCTCGAGGCTCGGGTGGATCAGATTGTTTATCAGCAACAGGTGGTACTTAATCAATTATTAGAATTAACTAACCGATTGAACCGCTTGGACCCCCAACAGCCGTTCCCCCCGACTCGCCAGGGTGGCACGGCTCCTGCTGTTCCAGCGGCCGTCCAGCCGGCTCCAGTGGCACCGGTTCGGCTCACACCGATTCCGACCCCCGCCCGCTTTAGCGGTAAGCTCGGCGGAGCGCGGGGGTTCATTATGCAGTGTGAGTCCGTGTTCCACCGTGTGCCCGGAGATTTTCCCTCGGATCACAGCCGAATTGGTTACATAGGGAATCTCCTGGAGGGTCGTGCGTTAACTTGGACCTACGCCGTAATGGCGAGGCCCAGTTATGCCACCCTCACCTATGACCAATTCGTGAGGCGCTTTCTGAAGGTCTTTGACCATTCTCAAACCGAGACGGTCCAGGTCGATCGGCTTCTCGCTCTCCAGCAGGGAAGCCGGTCGGCAGCGGACCACTCGGTCGATTTCCGGGTAGCGGCGGAGGAATTGGGCTGGGAGGAACGCTCCCTCTGTGGCCTGTTCCTCCGCAGCCTCAATAGTGATCTGAGGGATGAACTGGCTGGTCGGGATATCCCTGGGACGCTAGCGGAGCTGACGTCCTTCGCGGTAGGTTTGGATAACAGGCTGCGCGAGCGCTCCTCGGGGCGGAAGTCTTCTTCTCGCCCTCGTGGAGCCTCGCCGCACCTGTTCCAAGCTCGCCCCCTGGCGGCACCGCCAGCATCGTGCCCCGAGGAGTCGGAGCCGATGGTGACGGGCTGGACCAAACTTTCCCCTGTGGAGAAACAACGCCGCCGTGAGTTGGGCCTCTGCATGTATTGCGGAGGCGACAAACACACCGTGGAGCGTTGTCCACGGAAAGCCAGTCGGTGGGGTCTGCGAGTCACTGTTGGGGGCCTCGCGGACGTCAATCGGTTAGGATCACTCACCCAATTGAAGCTGCCCCTCCGTTTCTGCCATAACCCCACTGGGCACCTCACCCACGCACTGGTGGATTCAGGCGCAGAAGGCAGCTTCATTTCACAAAGCCTGGCAACCCGATTGGGCATCCGCTGCCAGGCACTCAATACTCCCATCTCCCTAGTCCACCTCTCCCGTGCCTCCCTTGGGAGAGTGACACATCAAACTATCCCTGTACCGGTCATCAACTCGGGAAACCACCGGGAGGAGATGACCTTCTACGTCCTCCCCAACTCTGTGTTGCCCGTCATCCTGGGGTATCCCTGGCTCCGTCTTCACAACCCGGTCCTGGATTGGAGATCAGCTGGGGTATCGGCATGGAGTACATTCTGCCTGGGCACCTGCCTCCAGTCCGCTGCCTGCTCGCCGTCTGCTCCTCCCCCCGCGACGGACGCTGCACCCCCCGGACCTGTCCCTGGTGCCTCCGGAGTTTCACGACCTGGGTATGGTGTTCAGTAAAGCGAAAGCTATGTCTCTTCCCCCTCATCGGCCCTACGACTGTGCCATCAACCTCCGCCAGGGGGCTCCCTTACCTTCTGGTCGCCTTTACAGCCTGTCTGCGCCGGAGAAGGAGACGATGAACGCCTACCTAAAGGAGTCATTAAGTGCTGGGATAATCCGCCCATCATCGTCACCCGTGGGGGCAGGGTTCTTCTTCGTGGGAAAGAAGGATGGGTCCCTCCGCCCTTGTATCGACTACCGGGCCCTCAACAATATCACGGAGAGGGACCGTTACACCCTGCCTCTCATGGACACTGCTTTCCACTCCCTCCAGGGGGCGACCTGGTTCACCAAGCTGGACCTACGCAGCGCTTACCACCTCGTCCGGATCCGGGAGGGAGATGAGTGGAAAACGGCCTTCCGTACCCCGAACGGCCACTTTGAATACCTGGTGATGCCGTTCGGGTTGACCAACGCTCCTGCAGTCTTCCAGCGCCTCATTAATGACGTCCTCCGGGACTTCATCGGCCTTTTCGTGTTCGTCTACCTGGACGATATTCTCATCTTCTCCAAGTCCAGGGACGAGCACCAGGTCCACGTGAGGCGGGTCCTCCAAAGGCTGCTGGAGAATCGTCTGTACGTAAAGGCAGAAAAGTGTGAATTTTACGCCAGGAGTACGTCCTTCCTGGGGTTCATCATCGCCCACGATAAGGTGCTCCCTGACCCAGAGAAGGTAAAGGCGGTGGTGGAATGGCCTACACCTGCATCCCGGAAGCAGGTGCAGCAATTTGTTGGCTTCGCCAATTTCTACCGCCGCTTTGTCCCCAACTTCAGTACCATCGCTGGACCACTGACCCGCCTCACGTCCCCGAAGGTCCCGTTCCGGTGGACCGAAGAGGTCGCTGCCGCCTTTGAGGCGCTGAAGGCGGAATTCTCCTCCTCCCGGGTCCTTCGCCAGGTCGACCCCGCGCTGCAGTGCATCGTAGAGGTAGACGCTTCGGATACGGGAGTGGGAGCAGTGCTGTCCCAGCGGTCACCGGACGATGGCGCCAAACGGCCCCGCGCCTTCTCCCGGCGCTTGTCCCCGGCGGAGAGAAATTACGATGTGGGGGACAGAGAGCTCCTGGCCATCAAACTCGCCCTGCAGGAATGGCGTCACTGGCTGGAGGGGGCGAACCTGCCGTTTGTGGTCCTTACGGATCACAAGAACTTAGAATATCTATGATCTGCCAAGCGCCTGAACGCCCGCCAGGCGCGTTGGTCTTTGTTCTTCGCCAGGTTCCAATTTTCAATCACCTTCAGGCCTGGCTCTAGGAACGTCCTGCCTGACGCCCTCTCCAGGCAGTTCTCCCCCGTGGAGTCGGAGGAGGCGCCCCACTCCATCCTGCCCAGGTCGTGCGTCGTGGGAGCCATCTCGTGGGACATCAGGAGCAAGATCCGGAAGGCACAGGAGGTGGAACCTGACCCTGGCGGCGGACCGGAGGGGAGGCTGTTCGTGCCATCCACGGTCCGAGGAGAGGTCATCCACTGGCTCCACACCTCCAGGCTCACCTGTCACCCTGGCACCTCCCGGATGATAGATCTCCTCCAACGGTCCTTTTGGTGGCCAGGCCTGCGGAGGGATGCAGCCCGCTACGCCCGGGCTTGCCCAATCTGTGCCACCTGCAAGTCGGGAAATGCCCCTCCAGCGGGTCTGCTCCAGCCCCTGCCAGTCCCTGGCAGGCCCTGGTCGCACATCGCGTTGGATTTCGTCACCGGACTCCCTGTCTCCAACTCCTATGACACCATCCTGACCATCGTGGACCGCTTCTCCAAGGCCGTGCACTTCGTCCCCCTGCGAGGCCTCCCTACTGCCCTGGAGACGGTGGACCTCCTCGTCCAGCACGTGGTCAGGCTGCACGGGATTCCGGTGGACGTGGTCTCGGACCGGGGCCCCCAGTTTTCATCCGAGGTTTGGAGGTCTTTCTGCAACGCCATCGGAGCCAAGGTGAGCCTCTCCTCCGGCCATCACCCCAATCCAACGGGCAGTGTGAGAGGACCAACCAGGAGCTGGAGGCTGCGCTCCGCTGTGTGTCCAGATCCAAACCCACGTCCTGGAGCAACCATCTTGCCTGGGTTGAATATGCCCACAACACCGCTCGCTCTTCTGCTACAGGGATGTCCCCCTTCAAAGCGTCCCTGGGTTACGACCCCCCGCTGTTTCTGGAGCAGGAGAGTGAGGTAACTGTCCCGTCAGTTAGGGCCCATCTCAGGCAGTTCCGCTCCACCTGGACTGCCGCGCGCAATGCGCTATTACGCACAGCGGAGCGCAACAGGACTGTGGCGGACCGGCGTAGAAGACCTGCCCCGGCGTACAGAGTTGGGCAACTTGTTTACATTTCCACCCAGGACGTCACTTTAAAAGGCGAGAGGAGAAAGCTGGCACAGCGCTTCATGGGTCCCTATCCCATCACCGGGATCATCAACCCGGTGGCTGTGCGCATGGCAATTCCCCCCTCCCTCCGCATTCATCCCACTTTCCACGTGTCGAAGGTGAAGCTGGCAGTCACTGACCCCCTTTGCCCTCCTCCTGCAGCGCAACCCGCGCCCCGGATGATTGGTGGCCATCCGGCCTGGTCCGCCTCCTCCATCCTGGACTCCCGGCGCCGGGGTCGTGGGTTGCAATACTTGGTGGACTGGGAGGGCTATGGGCCCGAGCATCGACAGTGGGTGCCCCCGTCGTTTGTGTTGGACCCATCGCTCATCGCGGACTTCCACCGAGCGCACCCGGATAAGCCATCGCCAGGAGGCGCTGCTAGAGGGGGGAGTACTGTCACGCCGCGCCATTCATCAGCGGCGCCACCTGCTCACGCACCTGCTACTCATCAGCGGCGAGGGATAAAAGCCGCCTCGCCCTGAGCTTCGGCCTGAAGCCGTTAGACTTCATCGCCTTCCATGCGAAGCATCAACTCTCTTCAGCATCACGCTAAGCGGTAAGAAGATTCCTTTCCTTACCTCTCCCAGTCTGCTCCCCTGTGCACAGGTGGATTCCTCGGCGGCGGACAACTCCATCCCTCGTCCTTCCTCGCTGCTGCACCGAATCCTGCAGGTGACTGTCTCCCGGGGTTCCATCCTTGAAGTGCCTGCCATCAGTCTAACACAAGTAAGCTTCTCTCCCTCACCTATTCTCCTCCTGTATTGGTGTGTGCCTGTCACCCTGTGTCTGTTCTTTCCCATAGGGTTGCCGGCTGAACGGTCTCCTGCCTCTGTGCCCGAAGCAGACGCCACCACCAATACATTTACATCCCGCTGACACACACCCATACATCCCTGCTGTTAATAAACAGTTTGAACTACTCTGAGCCTGTGTGTGTGCGTCTCCTGAGCCGAACGTTATGTCACAAATGATCCAAAAATATATCAAGAAATTAAAGAAGAAAAAACAAAGATAAAAGAAACACAAATGGATGAAATTGAAAGGAAAAATAGATATCTAAAGCAAAAATATTATGAAACGGGACCAAAAGCCACAAAACTGCTGGCAAAACGGTTAAGAAAACAACAAACAATGAATAATGTATACAAGATTAAAGACCCCACCACAAATAAAACCACAGTTAACCCAGAAAACATCGAAGAAATATTCCATAATTTCTACCAAGAACTATACTCGCAACCTGAAGAAACAAATACTAAAGATATTAAAAAATTTCTAGGCACATTGGACTTGCCATCAATAGGAAATCAACAAAAGGAAAAGCTAACAGCAGAAATAACAACACAAGAGATCAGAGATCTGATTAAGTCACTTAAAAATGGTAAATCACCAGGTAGTGATGGATACCCCTCTGAGTTTTATAAACTGTTTATAGAAGAACTCACGCCACAGCTCCTAAAGTCATTTAATTGGATGTTGAACAACAACAAAATACCTCCATCATGGAACGAAGCTATCATTTCAGTTATTTTAAAGCCAGGGAAAGATAAAGAACAATGCGGAAACTATAGACCAATCTCTTTATTAAATGTGGATTATAAAATATATACAACAATTATATGTAAACGAATAAAGACATTCTTGACGGAATTGATAGAAGATGATCAAACTGGTTTCATAGAGGGACGCCAAACACATGACAATATCAGGAGAACAATACATATAATTAACCAAATACATAAAGAAAAGAAAAGCGCAGTAATAATGAGTTTAGACGCAGAAAAAGCATTTGACAGGGTTAACTGGAAATTCCTATATAGTGTACTGGAGCGCTTTGGATTTAACGAAAAATCAGTACAATGCATAAGGACGCTATATCAAGAACCTGTGGCAAGAATCAAGATAAACGGTAGCTTAACAGAAAGTAAATATACAAAGATCAACCAGGCAGGGATGCTGCTTATCGCCCACCTTGTTTGCTCTGTTCATAGAACCATTGGCTCAAGCGATACGACAAAATAAGAAATTAAAAGGTGTAACAATAAAGGGGGCGGAACACAAGATTGGGCTATTTGCAGACGATATTATAGTTTACCTTGAACAACCAGATGAATCAATAATGGAAATGATGAACTTGATAGAAAATTTTGGAAAATTATCAGGATACAAGATAAACATAACAAAAACACAAATACTGACATTCCACTATAACCCTCTAAACCAGATAACTGATAAGATCAAACTAAACTGGAAACAAAAAGGTATGTTCACTCCAAGGTATTTTATTTCTAAAGACCTAAGCAAAATATATAAAGCAAACTATGATAGGTTGGAACAAGAAATAAAAAAAGATATTGATAGATGGTCAATCTTAAATATGGATCTGAATTCAAAAATTGAGACAGTCAAAATCAGCATACAACCTAGATTACTTTACCTCTTCCAGGCTATACCAACAGAGATTCCAGATGCCCAGTTCTCAAAGTGGGACAGGATGATATCGAGATTTGTTTGGGGAGGTAAAAAGCCAAGAGTGAAATATAAAACTCTCCAATTACCAAAAGAGAAAGGAGGCATGGGCCTACCGAGTCTAAAGGAATATTACTACTCAGCACAAATAAGATATATCATATGTTGGTGCGACGAGGGATATGAGGTAAAATGGAAAGAAATGGAAAAGGAAATTGAGGGACTCCCAGTACAAAGCATAATAGGAGATAAAGATGCATATAAGCAAATCAAACAAATAGACCCAATCACTAAATTTACTTTAGAACTGTGGTATAAAATAGTACAAAAATATAATATAAAGGAAGACATAAAACTATTGAAATGGGTAGCATTTGACAGTCAGTTTGAACCGGCAAAACAAGATAGGGGATACAAAAATCTGGTGAACAAGGGAATCACAGCATGGGGCAATATCGGAAAAAAAGATCTCGGGAGCTTTGTAAACATCAGGAGAAAATTTAAACTAGAAAGATCGGAATTTTTCAGATATCTGCAGATGAGAGACTATTATATGAAGAAGATTAGGCATAACCTCCAAACAGATGTGAGCGAGATTATACAACTCATTTTAAGCTCATATACAGGAAATAAAATAAGAATTATTTCAAAGCTATATCAGAAACTTATGACAAACAATCATACAAGTAACTATATAAAGGAGAAATTGGAGAAAGAGCTCAATTTAAACATAACAGAAGAAAGCTGGCAGGAAATATGGAAAACACAACACACATCAACAAATTCAAGGACATGGAGGGAATTTGGATGGAAAAACCTGATTCGCTTTTTCATTACACCACAGATTCAAGGAAAATATACAAATACCCAATCTTTATGCTGGAGGGGATGTGGGGCTCAAAATGCAGACCACTCACATATGTTTTGGAAATGCTGCAAAATCTCATCATTCTGGAAATCTATACATGTGACAATACAGAGGATATTAGGATATAATATACCAATGAACTGTAACCTGATGTACTTATGTGATCTTAAAAGAGACAATGTTATACAGGCTGAGGACAGATATCTAGTTAAAATCTTGTTGATTGCATGTAAAAAAACTATCACAAAAAAATGGCGATCAGAAGTTCTTCCTGACCAAGAGCAATGGACTGACATTATTGAGGACATATGTATGATGGAAAAACTAACATATCGACAAAGAATGCAAGAAGGACTATGGGAAAAAAAAATGGCGGAAATGGACACACTACAAAGTGCAACAACGAGGCAGAAATTGAAAGAATAACCAAAGACACCGAAAAAACCAGAAGAATTAAGAGATGGAAACTAAAAACTTGATGCTCCAACATTTGCCCCCCCCCCTTTTTCTTTTTTTTTTTTCTTTTCTTTTTCCCTACCCTAGCCCCTTTGTTTTTTAAATGTAGAATGTGATCTGAATGCATTATATATGATGAAAAATGAATAAAAATCTAAGTTACAAAAAAAAAAAAAAATTCCAGCAGAGTGTTTAGGATTCTCTTATATGGTCATCATAGACCGACGGAGGCCGACGACGAAGATCGTAAATCATTCGCCAAAACCGCAATCAGCTTGTACAGAAGCTCAAACCAAATCAATAAATGCACGCCTTAAATTGATACATTTCAAATGGTTAATGCGGATGTATGTTACACCGGAGGAGTTAAATAGATATAACAAAAATATACCAGATACATGCACAAAATGCATGGAAAGTAAAGGAACCCTATTTCATTGTTTATGGGAATGTAGATTAATAAGAATGTTTTGGGAAGAGGTGAGGGTAACAATTGAAAAAATAATCTCAAAACAAATCATACTGAATCCTAAACTGTTTTTGTTGGGTCTGTACCCAGAAAAGCATAATTTTAATAAAAGTGAAAGAACATTCATAGACCTCAGTTTGCTTAATGCCAAAAAATGTATTGCACTATTATGGAAAAAGACTCATAGACCAGATGTGACTCAGTGGTTAAGACAGATGTTAACAAACCTTCCATTAGAAAGAATAACATATATACTGAAATCAAAGGAAATTGTGTTTGAGAATATATGGAGACCTTTTATTGATTATGCAAAAAATTTAAACATAACTCTTGAAGAAGAAGGTGAATGATGTGTGTGGACCTTGTAAATTCCAAACTGGTGAACATAATATGTATACTTATGTATTGGATTGTCTAGACTAAACAGAGGAGCATTGTTGAAGACTTGATTTTGTTGGTGGTTGTTGGTGTTTTTAGTGCATTTTTTTTTTTTTGTAGTACTTTAGCGTTAGTGTTTGATTGTTTGTATCATGTTTGTTAAAAAAAAAAAAAAGGTTCAATAAAGATATTGTGGAAAAAAAAAAACGCAATCATGGAATTATGTTTTGACCAGGTCGTGAGACCAGAACCACGAGCGGACCAGCGTCACGTTCATCTGACAATGAGGAATAGAAGTTCTCCAGGACAAGGTGGCTGCGAAGAGGTAAGGTGTTATAAGCCAAATTGTTTTTTATCCCTGAAAATTGTAATCAAAAATTACTTTTGACCGATTGGTAAATTACAACTGTGCGGCGCACGATGTCTGAAGTGCGTGCGTCGCGTTACACGGTTCGTTCGCCGCGTCCGGACCGTGAACGCCCCCCCCCACCGCTACGATTCTGTAGCGGGGGGGGGGGAGGGAGCCACGGTGACAGCGCTGCTGTGGCCACATCGCCACATCCGAGTGTAATTCGTCATGTAGCGATGACCGATCTCCGTCCTCTGTAACGGGGGGGGGGACCCCCCACACACACAGACACAGCCTTGAGTGTCACCTTTCATTAGAGCCCAAAATGAAGCTTCTACATTGAATCATTCAAAAGTTACAGACGTTTTTCCAAACTGTGCCATTTGGCACAATTTGGCACAGTTCCAAAACGCCTGGGAACTACCTGAGAACAAAGCTGTGTAATATATTCATTTTTTGTGGTATTGTTACAAAATTTGGACCTCAGCTGGATAACACTTGGTTCTACATTTCTGTTGCATTTTCCAGCCCGGATCTGAAGCTGTGTGTTATTTGCAAGCATTTGTATCCAAAAAAACACCCAGGCCAAATTTATTTTCTTCAAGTTCACTATGTTTAGATGACTGTAACTCAGTGGCCGGAGCACTTAGAGAGATCATGTTTTTTTTGCCAAAAAATTCGAAGTGTTTTCTTTTAAATGAGACCAACCCCATGAAGATGCTGCAAAGGGTTGAAGAACAGCTTTTGATTTAATTTGGGCACGTTAATTTTTGGCGTTTTTAGGGAAATTGACTGGAGTGCAAGGGGTTAACAGATCACAAAATTCTCTCAATTTGTTTAGTTGGATCTAAAGAAAATATAAAAACGTTAAGATACTGGAAATTAAACACTAGCTTAATGACCTAATTTTTCAAGATTCGGATAAAGAATTGGCACAAGATATTTTTAAGAGGGATGACCTAAATAGCGCTCAGAAATGGGAATACTTTAAATTTAAAACCAGACAAATAGCCATTAAACACAGCAAAGAAATTAAAAAACATAACAATGCAAAGGAAATGGATATTAAGGAAAATTTAAAAAAAAGCTGTTAAACAAAAAATCTGTCTGATAATGGAAAAACTGGAACTAATTAAACTTCAAAATAAAATTGATGATTTATACATTGTGGCAGCCAAAGGAGCCTTTGTACATTCTAGAGCAAAATGGTTAGAAAATGGAGAAAAAAATACTAAATACTTTCTTGCTCTTGAAAAACTGTAAAAGAAACAATATTGTAAAACTGAAACTAATGATATTAGTACCAATGCTCAAGAAATAGACCACATTAAATCATTTTATGAAAACTGATACAAGTCCGCTTTCAACCCAGACAGTTGAAGAATTCTTAACATAAAAGAAAACATCCCAAAAATATCTGAACAATTTCAAAATGACTGAGACCCATCTGACAACATGAAGCCACAGATGCCTTAAAAAATGTGAAACGGGGGAAATCCCCTGGTAGTGATGGTTTACCGATGGAATTCTACTTGCAGTTTTGGGATCTCAGAAAATCCTCCAATAGAAATCTACCAAGAATGTATGAATAAACACACAATGACAACAAAGAAACAGGATCTGATTAGTTTAATCCCCAAAACAAATAAAGATATCATGTTAATTGAAAACTGGAGGCCAATTACATTGTTAAATGTAGATTATAAACTATTTGCTTTAGTGCCAGCCAGAGGCTTAAAACATAATCAGGAAGAAATTATAAATGAACCCCAAACAGGTTTTATGTCCAAAAGACATAAGCAACAACATACGATTAATCTTGGATTTACTCAATTTTTCAGAGTTCGTTGAGTCACAGGCTGTTCTCCTGTTTCTAGACTTCTACACAGCATTCGATACTGTTGAACATCCATTTCTATATAGAGCTTTGGAGTTGTTCGGTTTGGGACAAAAATTTGTATCCTTAATCAAAATGTTATATCAAGATATAAACAGCACTATTTTGTCTTATCCCAATACTTCTAAAAGATTCCCAGTTAATTGATCAGTCCGACAAGGCCGCCCTATCTCCCCTTTTTACTTTTAATGGTTGCAGAATTGCTCTCAATTAAAATCCGATGTTCTCCCAATATTGTAGGATTACCCATCTTCCAAAAAGAAATTCGAATCACAGTTTGCTGATGACACTGTTACTTTTGCGAGACAAACATCAAATCGACCCAGCAATAGAAATAATCAATTTTTAAAAGCTTCCAGACTATTGTTAAATTTAGGTAAATGTGAAATTTTTACTGGTTTTGATACTGATGAAGAAAATATATCCAGCATTCCAGTGGAAAAAATGTTAAATATTTAGGTATTGATGTAACTAAAGATGTGATAGCCAGACAACAACTCAGTTTTCTCCCAAGAATGACTAAGATTAAGAATGTAATGACCACTGATGGGCAGTAACACGTTAGAAGTAACGCGTTACTGTAATCCCATTACTTTTTCAAGTAACGAGTAAAGTAAGGGATTATAATTGCAAAAAAAGTAGTTAGATTACTGTTACTTTCCCGCAAGCAGGCTGCGTTACTAAACCGTGATGTTGTGTTGTGAGACTGTCTCATGACAATAACGTATGAGCGGCGTGACGTCAACGGTAAACAACAGACACGTGTAGGGATCAACAAGAGACAACATGGAGCGCGGGGGAGAACAGGGCCATGCAGCTTTTAATGCTTGGAAGTCCTGACATTACTTTGAGTTTGACTCGATAAAAGGTGATATTAGTGTCCGCTGTGCACTGTGCGTGGGAAGAAAACTTATCTACAGTGAAAAATTCCACCTCATATCTGAGCAAGCACCTAGCAAGCCGGCACAGGAATGTGAAACTCCCTGAGAAACCCACGGATCCCCCCACTGACATACCCGCTGCGGCTACCACATCCAATTTCACTGGGCGAACCTCCGAGGGCCCCTCTCCTGCTAAACAGGTGAAAATAGACTTAAAAGCGACAGGACTTAGTGCCGCTGAACTGAAGAAGCTCGTCGCTGGTTCTCTTTCTAGAAAGACAGCCAGCCTTCCAGATGTCATTGTAAAAGATTATTATTTGATAATTGATTTGGGTGGATTTGTTCAATTTATTATACCATTCATGGTGGGCAGATGTTACACTTCATTTGTTTTAAGCAGTGAGTACAATTATTAAAATGATAGAATACAAGATCAATTATTCATCCCCTGTTGAATATCAGGGATATTGATCATCATTAATCATGAATATTAATCTAACATCAACAGAAGATTGAAATAAAGAGGTCAAAACAGCCTCAACCAAAATTAAATCTCATACAGTATTGATAGCACATGAGATGGTTTAGGTCAGTAAAGCCCACAAAATAATTAAAAGAGCCGATTATATAGCAAAATAAATATATTCTTAGTTATATCATATTGTATTTTACAGGCCATCAAAATTCGTTTTGATGCTGTACTGGATAGCCAAGAAGGACTTCTTGCAGCAGCCACTGTCCCCAAGTTCAAACTTGGATGGCTGACAGATGAGCGTAGGAGGGAGCATGTGGAGGAGCGTCAGAAGAGACTTTGATTTTAATTATTTTAGTGCTGTATTTTATTTACATCTATTCGAATGAAGGAGTATACACACAATAAAGATTTTTATTTTATATGCTGGAATATGCAGAAATATAAGTTAACAGACTTGCTTTATTTTATTAATATATGGTGGAATGTGTAGAAAATAGGTTTAAATGTTCAGTTTTCTTCAACTCAGACTGTTGCATTTAATTTAATTTTTGCTTGATGCTTGCTAGAAGTTAAAAGATTGAAACTAATAAAACAAGTTTTAAAAAAGACACTTCATTTGATTCAGTTTTATATGATGGAATATGCAGAAAGAATAGAATTAGTCTGAAAGGTCTATTGATTTATAGCGTATTCAGGTTGTGCATAATGTTTTTGAAAAGTAAAGTAATAAAGTACCTAATTACTTTTGAAAATAAGTAAAGTAACTGGATTACTTTCTTGGAGAAGTAATCAGTAACTAATTACTATTTCCAAGTAACTTGACCAACACTGCTAATGACTATGTGGCTGCAGAGAGACCCATAGAAGGCATTTCAAGACTTGGATATCCTGCCCCATCTTTGACTGCTACACATTACACAATTAAAGAAATCAGTAAAACACTAAATAATTTTGTGTGGAAAAACAATCATTTAAAGAAAGATATTCTTTCAGGATCCAGGAAAGAAGGTGGATTTGAACTGTTTAACTTTGCTGACCTAAATAACATGTTGAAAATCAAATGGATAAAGAGTGTCTTAAAGATCCTGATTCAATTTGGTATTTTATCCCAAATAATATTTTCAAAAAACTGGGAGGCTTATGTTTTCTACTCATCTGCAATTATAAGAAAACAAAACTTCCTCTAAAAATGATCAAACTTTTATCAACAGGCTCTATTAGCGTGGAAAATCTGCTATACTCACAATTTCTCTCCACATAAAATAATTTGGAATAATGAGGACATCACCAGTAAGAGAAAATCCTTATTTAAGCAAGACTGGGATGATAAAAATATAATTTACTTAAGTGACCTGTATGATTCTAATGATCAGATATTTTTTTTATGAACGATTCCTTCACGTTAAATCTTTCCCAATAACGAATCAAGAATTGATGCATGTCATAAAGGCCATTTCTAAAGGCCTCTCCCTTATGGAAAACCACCTTCAATTCAATGTAGCTGTGAGAATAAAGCCTCTTCTAATGATTAATGGTATAGATTGACATAATTATCAGACCCAGGGAACACACGCTCAGGCTCAAGTGAATACAATTATCTTTTATTTATTCCAAGTGAGTGTGTGAGTGCATGTATGTGTTGTATCATGTACAGTGTATGAGGAGGTGAGAAATAGTGATGATGTTGTGACCGGGGGAGAGCAGAACGCCGTTCAGCCTGGCAACCCTGTAATGACACAGAGCAGAGAAGTTAGCACAGTCCACCAACAACAGAGCGTGGTAATGACTGGAGCTTACTTTGCAGATGGAAGACGGATGCTCAGGTTGGCCCAGGGGCTGCGGCCAGGGAGACTGTTCTCGGCCCACGCTGGGATTGGGCAGCTGGCCCTGATGGAGCGATGAAGGCTCGTTCCGCCTCCGGAAGAATCCACCTGTGCACAGGGGAAGACGACCAACAAGGTGAGTAGAAAACAGGCTTACTTGAAGCGAGGAGACGATTCAGGTCTGGGATGAAGAGGCCAGGGAGCTGGCTGCTGACGAGACGTATTCTGTAGGCAGAATGACAGACGGCTCCATGCTGGATCTCAGGCAGAGCAGGCTATAAAGCCCAGGGGAGATTGGGAGCAGGTGTGCGTGCAGCTGTAGCAGATAATGGCCCAGAGGGAGCCATGACATAGATATTATGAATATTAAATGTAGTAATAAACATGTACGTATTGCATTGTATGAAAAAAAGAAAATTTCTCCTAAAGGGAAGGCATTCTGGAATAATGTCATGGTCTGGTGAGCGCACTCCTCCGCCCGTCAGGTTCAGCTTTCTCCTACTCCACAGGTGATTATCTCCACCTGTGTGATGAGACACACCTGCTTCTTTGCGAGGAAGGGGCTGCTGACGAGGAGGAAAAGGTGTTCTTCCAGCTGTCCAGAACGGGATGACGCTGTTTTTTTGTGCTGGAACAGGCTTAATTGGAGCGGGAGCGGGTGCAGGGAACTGGTGAGAAGCAGCAACAGTGGAGCCCCGGGAGCGCCCTCCCTTCAGCGCGAGCCCGGCCTTCTTCGGGGACTTCCTCACCCTTCCACCATTCTTGCATCGCAGCGCTGCCACCAGGGTTATCCTCTCAACTCCCTCAGCGTGCTCCGAGAGCCTCGAAGAGCTGCTGCCTCTGCCAGATCCAGGTACCATAGTGCGTCCTCTGGAGTGGAGTATGTGCATGTCAGTGATTAACCCGTCTATCTCCATCAGGGCCCGGCAGCACTCACACCCCAGGCGCATCGGATAGCTCCGTCCTGCTGTGTCCATGATTAGCTCCAGCAAACAGGTGGGTAGAAAAACACAAAGATGAAAAACACATCAACACCACAGCTGGGTTCTCTAACTGGCTGTGAGATTCTGTCATGTGTCTCCCTTCGGGGTAGAAAGACAAACCCACACGCTGAATGGTGTTGTGCAATTTATTAGTGATAGTCAAAGCAGTGTTTTAGTACGTACCAAAACCTAGGTGGAACTTCTGAACTGAACCACTGTTCCAAGGTCTGTATCAGAAAGAGCATGTCACGTTCCATTAAGTCACCGACTGTTTAGAAATATCAGTTGTTTTATATCAGTGAAACAAGTGAATATGCAGTGATTTTGTCTTCCCGTTTCTAAAATGGAATAGTAAATAAAATACCATTACACAATATAAAAATGCATATTCTATGCACAATATATGCATTAGATCGATAGATGTACTTTATTGATCCCAAACTGCGAAATTACAGTTCTATAAGACAGCTACACGCTCCACACCGCCTACTCAACACTGATGCACACAATATAAAGCAGAAGTGTCATAAGCAGTTTTTTAAAATTTAATAGAATAAAATACAACATACAAACTATAGAATTATAAGTTATATAATTAAGTTATACAATTATATAAATACTTTCCATGTAAAATACTAATTTCTCGTGTCCTTGCCTGATTGGCTGCTGATTCATCACCCCACATGCCTACAGCATTTAAAAGCTCCTCTAAAGTGCAGTTTGTTTGTGAAGTCTTGCCTCTCTGAGTGTCTTGTACTGAGCTGCTTTTGGATTTACACTATTTGGAAATGGATGGGGGTAGAAAGCGTCCCAGCTCAACTGCCTGGGATCACTTCGACCTTCTTGAGGGAAAAAAAGTTAAATGTATGCATTGTATGCAGCATCTTACATTTTGTAATAATACAATTACTACAGTCATGTGAATAAATTAGGATACCCCATTAAATATTCAGTTCTTATTAAGAAATGTTCACATATCTGTCTAACTTTGTTTTTATTTGCTTTTTTAAACATTTATTTTAGCCACTTTAAGTGGGAATGAATGTGGGGGTGTCCTAAAAAAGATGGGGTAGGGGTATCTTAACTTGTTCCTCACTATATTTTACAGAAAATTTTAAAAAATCTAATTCATTTTTAATTGTTTAGTCGTATTACCTGAATCTCCCATCATTTTAAATACTGATTAAATATCCATATGTCCAAATATGTTTAAAAACACACACAGGCTTATCCAGGGTATCCCAGTTTTTTCACATGACCATGTGGAGACACCTACAGCCAAAACATCCCGACGCCTGCATTCCTTGCACAACACAGCCGGGTGCTGCATCAAGCCATGGCCAGCATAGTGTTTGTTATGTGTTCATGGTCTTTTAATACACATACGGGTCTACATTTATTATTTATACACCTCTATATTATTATTTACAATAAATATAATTATGCATTTGATCACTAAAAGAAGCCGTATTGCTGTACATTCACATATAGTTGCATATATTTACAATATTTACCATACAATACATCAAGTTGCATGGCAGCTTTCCTCCTCAGTCTTTTTGTTATTCCTTGACAGGAAAGCAAAAAGAATTAGACGAGGCACTAGTTGACCTTATGAATTCAATTCAACTTTATATAGTGCCATTTCACAACAACAGTCATCTCATAGCACTTTCAACTGTAGGGGGGACCCCCACAGTTGCAGAAAGACCCCAGCAATCAGGCGATCCCCTGTGAACAAGCGCTTGGCGACAGTTGAGAGGAAAAACTCCCTTTTAACGGAAGAAACCTCCAGCAGAACCAGGCTCAGGGAGGGGCAGTCATCTGCTGTGACTGGCTGGGGGGTGAGGGGACAGAGAAGATGAAAAGAACGGACATGTAGACAGCAAACGGCACGATGGGGACTCAATCTATGGGAGAGAACAAACAGATGTTATTGACCAGCAAAAAAAAATTCATTGAGAGTGAAGAAAGGAGTGAGGCCCAGTGCATTATTGGAGGTCCCCCGGCTATCTAAACCTATTAGCAGCATAACTATGGGCGGGTTCAGAAACGCATGATCCCTCCCCAATTGTAGGCTATATCAAAAAGGAAGGTTTTAACCCTATTCTTAAAAACAGAGATCGAGTCTGACTCCCCAGTCCAGATTGGCAGCTGGTTCCACAGGAGAGGAGCTTGATAACTGAAGGCTCTGCCTCCCATTGTACTTTTGGAGATTCTAGGTATTACAAGTAATCCTGCATTTTGGGAGCGTAGTGCTCTGTTAGGATAATACGGTAGTATCAGATCTTTTAAATAAAAAGGGGCCTGATTGTTTAGAGCTTTGTAAGTAAGAAGAAGGATTTTAAACTTAATGCTAAACTATGGGAAGCCAATGAAGGGAGGCCAGAACCAGACAGATATGATCTCTCTTTCTAGTACCTGTTAAAACTCTTGCTGCAGCATTTTGGATCAGCTGAAGACTTTTTAAAGATGCTTTAGGACAACCTGATAATAAAGAATTACAATAATCTAATCTCGAGCTAACAAAAGCGTGGATCAGTTTCTCAGCATTACTCTGAGACAAGATGCTCCTAATCTTGGCAATATTACGCAAATGATAGAAGGCAGTCTTAGAAACAAATTTAATATGTGAATTGAAAGACCGATCTTGATCAAAAAGAATTCCAAGGTTCCTCACAGAGCTATTAAGAGAAAGTAACAGCATCCAAACTGAAAGTTTGATTTGGAAAGGTATTTCTAAGGTTTTTTGGACCAACAAGAATGACTTCAGTCTTATCTGAATTTAATAGCAGGAAATTACATGTCATCCAAGCTTTGATTTCCTTAAGACAGGCTTCCAACTTGGCTAATTGATTACTATCATCTGGCTTCATTAACAGGTATAATTGTGTGTCATCTGCATAACAATGAAAATGTATAAAGTGCTTTCTAATAATGTTGCCTAACGGAAGCATATATAAACTAAAAAGAGTAGGGCCTAGCACAGATCCCTGTGGAACTCCATGACTGAGCTTTGAGTTGAAAGAAAACTCATTGACATGAACAAACTCGAACCTATCAGATAAATAAGATCTAAACCACTGCAACGAAGTTCCATTAAGTCCAACATAGTGTTCTAATCAAATAGTGCAGCTTTTGATACTATCGATCATAATATTCTAAGGTCTAAAAGGACAAGTACAGAAACAAGTCCATTATGAGATGCGATGAGGAGGTCATTAGTGACCTTTGCTAAGGCTGTTTCAGTACTATGATGGATTCTAAACCCAGATTGAAACTCTTCAAGTAATCCATTTCCCTGCAGGTGGTCAAATAATTGCGTAGCAACGACTAAGATTTTTGAAATGAAAGGCAGATTAGAGATTGGTCTATAGTTAGCTAAAGCTCCTGGAGCCAGCGTTGGCTTTTTGAGTAAGGGTTTAATTACAGCCGTTTTAAAAGCCTGTGGTACATGGCCTAAAGTTAAGAATTGATTATATGTAGAATAAAGCTACCAATAAGTGGGAAGACTTCTTTAAATAACCTGGTAGGAATAGGGTCTAAAAGACAAGTTGAAGGCTTGGATGAGGAAACTATTTTGTCTAACTCTAAAAGGTCAATTGGAGTAAACTCATCAAGACAGATATCAGTTGAAGGAGTTGTAGTAGTTACTGTATTTAAGTTAACGGTGAGAAGAATCTGATTTTACCTCTGATGGATGAAATTTTATTATTGAAAAAGTTCACAAAGTCCTGACTAGTAAGCTCTAAGGGAATGCTAGGATTGACAGAGTCCTGACTCTTTGTCAACCTGGCTACAGTACTGAAAAGAAACCTAGGATTATTCTTGTTCTCTTCTATTAATGCAGAATAATAACTCGTTCTAGCTTTTCTAAGAGATTTTTTTATAAATTAAAAGATCATTTCTCCAAGCTAAATAGATTTCATCTAAATTAGTGGAGCGCCATTTTCTTTCTAATTGACGAGTCTTCCGTTTTAAGCTACGAGTTTCTGTGTTGAACCAAGGAGTTAGAAATCTCCGATTAGACTTCTTTTTTAACCCCTTGCACTCCGGGCAATTTTCTTAAAAATGCCAAAAAATAACGTGCCCAAAGTAAATCGAAAGCTGTTATTCAACCCTTTGCAGCATCTTCATGGGGTTGGTCTCATTTAAAAGAAAACACTGAATTTTTTGGCAAAAAAAACAAAAAAAACAAAAAAACACTGTCTACATGCTCCGGCCACTGAGTTACAGTCATCTAAACATACTGAACTTGAAGAAAATAAATTTGGACACAGTGTGTTTTTGGATACAAATGCTTGCAAATAACACACAGCTGTCCGATCCGGCTGGAAAATGCAACAGAAATGTAGAACCAAGTGTTATCAAGCTGAGATCCAAATTTGGTAACAATACCACAAAAAATGAATATTTTACACAGCTTTGTTCTCAGGTAGTTCCCAGGCGTTTTGGAACTGTGCCAAATGGCACAGTTTGGAAAAACATCTGTAACTTTTGAATAATTCAATGTAGAATCTTCATTTTGGGCTCTAATGAAAGGTCACACTCAGGGCTGTGTCTGTGTGTGTGTGTGTGGGGGGGGTTGTCCCCCCCCCGCTACAAAAGACGGGAGTTCGGCCCTCGCTACATGATGGATTACACTCCTTGCATGTTTTCACAGCGGCTTCCTCCCCCCCCTCGCTACTGTGTGTGTGTGTGGGGGGTTGTCCCCCCCCCCCCGCTACAGAAGACGGCCATCACTACATGAAGGAATAGACTCATATGCTTCCCACTGCGGACCTCCCCTCCGCGCTCCTCTTCTGCAGCGGGGGGGGGGGGGGGCGTTCATGGTCCGAACACGGCAAATGAACCGTTTATCGCGGCACACGCACTTCGTACTTCGTGCGCAGTACAGTTGTAATTCACCGATCGGTCAAAAGTCATTTTTGGATTACAGTTTTCAGGGAGAAATAATAATTTAGCTTATAACACCTTACCTCTTCACAGCAGCAGAGTCGTGGCGAACTTCTCTTCCCCATTGTCAGACGAACGCGACGCTGCTCCGCTCGTGGATCCCGATCAAAACATAATTCCAATATTGCGGTTTTGGTGAATGATTTACGACCTTTGTCGTCGGCCTCCGGTCTATGATGACGGAAGAGAATCCTAAACGTCTATTCTGCTGGAATGAGTGCAGGTCCCACTTGTGGGTGGTCTCCATGCTGCTGGGTGAGCCTGGGTCTGTAGCAGATTCGTCCAGCATCCTTTGTTTTCATCTGCTGCAGCAGTAAATCTCTCTTCACCCAGCCTGAATTTCTGTGCTTCAATTGGCTCCTGCATTCACAGTAGGCGGGTCCTCCTTCCTAGGTTTTCATTCATTGGCTCTTCAAGGTTTCAGAAACCCAATTCAAGGCTTTTATTAGTCGAATGAGAGGTCAATCAGATGAACTAATCTGTTCGCGGGTGTGTCTGCAGTTTTTTTTTTAGTGGCGCTTGGACGCCACTACATCACCACAATCTGGACTATGCGTCCGAGTGCGCACGAGGGCGCAGGAGTGCGCCCTCGTGTGTCCTAGGACGCAGAGACTTGCCCGCCCACGGAACAACGGAGCGCAAGTGGTTAAGGGGGCCACCAAGTCGAGAGTCTGATGCAGAGAAGCTGTAACACTATTTACCATGCTATCAATTACAGAAGGAGCAAGCTGTCTATAGCTTATTTCCGTTGTGTTGACATGGCATAGAGGAAACGATCTGCATAAATTTGGTAACAGCATCATCTGAGAGGCATCTACTGTAGTAATATTTTTCTTTAGGCACCAAATAGTCAGAAATAGTAAAATCAAAAGGTTAACAGACAATGGTCTGACAGTACAGGGTTATGAGGAGACACTACCAGATTTTCTATTTCTATGCCATATGTCAGAACAAGGTCCAACGTATGGTGGAGATAATGAGTAGAATTTCCTACTTTCTGAGAAAACCCATCAAGTCTAATATTGAATTAAATGCCACATTAAGGCAATCACTATCTACATGTATATTAAAGTCCCCTACTATAATTATTCTCTGATTTCAGCACTAAATCAGCTAAGAATTCAGCAAATTCGGATAAAAATTCTGAGTAGGTTGATGGAGGACGATAAACTATGACAAATAAAATTGGGTTTAGCCTAAAATTACTAAAGTGCCCAATACTGAGGACCAGGCCCTCAAAGGAATTATAACATGTTTTTTGCTTTACATTAACTAGTAATTTGGAATGGTAAATTGTTGCTACTCCTCCCCCACGGCCACAACTTCTGGGATTTTGACAGTTTAAATAACCAGAGGGAGTTGATTCATTTAAACCAACATAATTCTCTTGTCCTAACCAAGTCTCTGTAAGGGATATTAAATCAATCTGATGATCAATTAACAGATCATGGACTAGCAGAGACTTGGGAGTTAGAGACCTAATATTTAACAAACTGCATTTAATTTTTAAATCATGAGGAGGAGCAGAGGCCAAATCATTCAATTTAGAGGCTTCATGTTTAATTTGAGTTTTACCAACTTTTTGTTTAATCACTTTGGGATACTTATACATCATTTTTTTTATTTACTTTGGAGGGAGCAGACAATGATTCTCTGATGGGGAAGACGGGGGCTAAGTTGAGGGGTGGCAGATGAAGAGGAGCTGCAGAGAGGCGTGCAGGACTACGACTCTGCTTCCTGGTCCCAACTCTGAGTTGTCAAGGTTTTGGAAATTTGGATAAAAAAAGATGCCAGATTGTTAGATAAATGAGACGCACCATCCAAAGTGGGATGGACGCCGTCTCGTCTCAAGACCAGGTTTTCCCCAAAATGAGCTCCAATTGTCAATGTAGTCCACGTTGTTTGCAGGATGCCACACAGTCAGCCAGTGGTTGAAGGATGACGAACGGCTAAACATGTCATCATTGGTCAGATTAGGAAGGGGCCCAGAGAATACTACAGAGGCAGACATTGTTTTGGCAAAGTCACACACCGATTCTACATTAAGTTTCGTGACTTCCGACTGCCAGAGACTGATGTCATTAATGCCAGCGTGAATAATAATTGTGGAGTATTTACAGTTACTTTTAGCCAGCATTTTCAAATTTGACTCGATGTCGCCTGCTCTGGACCCAGGAATGCATTTGACTATGGCGGCTGGAGTCTCTAGGTTCATGTTTCTGACTACAGAGTCGCCAATGATAAGAGTTTTTTTTCCCCTCAGCGGGTGTGTCGCTGAGTGGGGACAAACGATTAGAAACGTCAACAGGTTGGTGGTGAACCGGGGCTTTGCGGCAAGGCTTCCTTCTCACAGTCACCCACCCAGTCTCCTCGCTGCTGAGGAGGACCGCTAACAGGGCCTATACTAACGAGCTCTGCTGCAGCTAGGGGACGTCCGTCAAGAGTAACTGGCGCAGACGGTGTTTCAATGCAGCGGAGCCGGGATTCCAAATCAAACAACCTTGCCTCGAGCGCCTCAAAAAGACAACATCATACCTGCCATCTACTCCGGTTTTGCTGTAATGGTTCCGGTTTTCAAGACCCCATTCCGGGTTACGGCTTTATTAATCAAAATTACGGTTTTTCACTAAAAATTCAGTCAAAAATTTTAAATCGTAAAAAAAAAAAAAACACGAAAGCAATTTCAAACACGAGATCGCTAGGAATCGTATCTAAATTTAGAACAGAGCAACACGTGATGGCGGCCGGGATAGTCACACTTTCAGTGCTGAGACAAATTTGCTGATTTTGCCACTAAAATCACTAACCAACAGCGAATATCGGATCAACATTTGTGACGCAGACGCACAGGCTGAATTTCCACCTTGGTTGAACCAGCTTTTGAAGTAGAAATACCCCTTTATTCGCCTTTCACCGTGCTCTGTGAGTAAACTGAGTAGCGTTTCTTTTCGTGGTTCGCTGCTACGCTTTACCTGAAGCGTTTGCTAAGCTAACGCTATCGCTATTGAGGTTTCTATTCTCACACGGAATCCCGGAGAGGCGTGCGTACATGGCGAGATGTAAACACGATGTAAACTGCTGCAGACGTTCGCACGACTGCACTTCAACCCTGGCAAATGGACCATGGATTCGACATCTAAAGAGAGAATACATTTTATATAATGCCTAAGATTCTGAAGAACATGTGCTGTGTAATTGCAAGCCTTGTCATGCTTGGTGTATCATGTAAACACATAAAATATCAGAGCGATTTTGCCGTCATTACGCACGTGTCATACAGTGCTAGTATACCCTGCTGATATTTCTAGTCTTCTAGTTACCTCCGCAAAGGAGGTTATGTGATCATCAGCGTTGGTTTGTCTGTTTCTTTGTTAGCAAGATAACTCAAAAAGTTATGGACGGATTTTCATGAAATTTGCACAGATTGTCAGAAATGGGGTATCCTACAGATGATTAGATTTTGGTGGTGATCCGGATCACCGTCTGGATCCAGGAATTTTTTAAAGTATTCTTTTTTTTTTTTTTTTTTCCTTTTTTTTTTAACATTGCGAGATAGGGCCATTTTCAATATTTTATTTATGATGTTAAACACTGTATGGGGGGAACTGTGGCGCTTGGCGGAGGTCTGCACTTTCCGAGTGCCTTTCTAGTATTCATAATACATCACATCTGGCCTATTCGAAGTTCTATGCAGTGTTAAGATAGTCTTTTGAATGCAAATTTAATGAATGAATGAATCTTTATTTCAGATAGATTAAAAGTAAAGATTAAAAAGAAAGAATATTATAACAAAGGCGAAAAAATCCAACAAGGTCAAATTAAACAAGAACTCCTCTGATTATACAGTTCAACATAAGTTATCTGAAGTGGGTGATGGCTGAAGCCGCCGCTTATATTGTCCACCCATGTTCCATCCAAGAATTCAAAAGAAAAACAAAACAAGAGCGATTACAATTCAGAACAAAGCTTAGACAAAATGTGACAAAAAAAACAAAAAAAAAAACTAAGTAACAACACAGACTGGATATGACAATCCTTATGTGATTTTACATGTCATCTTGTATATATGTTTGGAGTATTTATTCCTTTAGTTTTTGTTTAAATTGTCCAAGCGTTGTACATGATTTTAATTGAGGTCCAAAATCGTTCCATAATCTGACTCCTTGCACTGAAACACAGTGTTGCTTGGTGGTAGTTCTCACTGAAGGTTTTTGAAATATACATGTTCCTCTGAAATGATATCGTTTCTCCCTTATTTGGAACAACTTTTGGATATTTGCAGGCAGTGATAGATTCTTAGCTTTAAACATTATTACTGCA
Source organism: Pholidichthys leucotaenia (assembly GCA_020510985.1). NCBI lineage: Eukaryota > Metazoa > Chordata > Actinopteri > Cichliformes > Pholidichthyidae > Pholidichthys > Pholidichthys leucotaenia. Next base: position 33,690,979 of record CM035845.1, on the reverse strand, counting down.
GTTTTAAAGTCAAGCAGATCTTTCAACTTGAGAGCTTTTAATTTTAGAAAAAGTGGATTTGTTGGTTCCCTGTAAGCAGCTTTGTTTATGCTTCAGAAGAGAGCTATTAGAATAATAAAGACTGGATATATGTTTGTTTTATATGCATTTCCCCATACTTCAGTACAATATGTCATGTATGGGAATATTAATGAATGATACAAAGTATATAATGTGGGTTGATTCAGCAAATATTTCGCTCTGTGTAGTATTGCAATTGATTTAGATATTTTACCTTTAATATAATTAATATGTGACTTCTATGTCAAATGCTAATATTTGTTTGACACTGCGGCCCCTGAACCCCGGCTAGCTACTGGGCTTTTCAGATTTGAAAGTTGAAGAAATATGAGGTTGTTACCTACATTCTAACTTGATTTAATGCCAATATTTGTTTGGCGTTGGGGGGCTTTGCCCCCCTGAACCCCCCACCAAGACTTTGTCCTGGACCTACCGGGGCCTGCGGCCCCTGGACCCCGGCTAGCTACTAGGCTTTTCAGGTTTGTAAGTTGAAGAAATATGAGGTTGTTAGCGACATTTAACTAGATTTAATGCTAATATTTGTTTGGCAAATATTAGCATTATTATTATTAGCATTAGCATTATTAGCATCGGCCCCTGGACCCTGGCTAGCTACTAGGCTTTTCAGGTTTGAAAAGTTGGCAGGTATGCAACATTTATTACATTTACCATTATCACTAAAAGAGGCAGAGGTGTAGCCAAACATCTGACAAAGAGAGCACACCAGAGGAGGAGAGGAAGGAGAGCTAGTAGCCATAGCTAGTGGCTAACCCGAAGCTAACAAAAACACAGATGAAAGGTGAACAGAAGGCTAAAGAGGGTGATTAGATGACACTGAGTGCGCACACAGGTGCCAGAGGCTTGATCAACAAATGAGAACTAACGGTAGATGGAAAAAAAAGTGGTTAAAATACAATTAAAAGCAAAATCCTCTGGAGAGTGAGGAGCCCTAACCACACGGACAGACAACAATACAGGAAGTGACGATATCTTCCACAGCTGAAAAAGGTTGTGAGTCCTTCATAATAAGGTGAACGTGACTGGTGAACGTCACTTGTGGTAACGTGAGGGTTTCAGGCACTTTGTCAACAAACTTGATCCCAATTACATCCTTCCATCCAGAAACACACACGACACTCGACTGTTTGAGTGTAGTATTATAACATTTGGCCACCAGATATCACTGTGGGGAGATGTTTCAAATGTTCCAAATGATTCGATCTCTTGAACCTTCCATTTCTGCCATCACTACGAATTTATTCACAAAAGAACATAAGAGTCCAAAACTAGTGCAAAAACACAAAATGCCAAGCAAGAATAACTTAGAGATGCACTCCTGAGTAGTGATGTTACACTTGAGACTGACTTGAGCAATATACCACGGAAGTGTCGTGAGCAGAGTGTCGAGCACTGTGTCAATATGCCCACAGTCACGTGACCGTAGCGAACAAAGCCTTGTTGTCTCATCACGTAATTTTGAGACCTGGCGAGAAATTTGAGAGGGCTGGGCGTTGCATACGTTCCCGCGTGCCCTCAAGTCACGTGACCGCTTGCTACGGTCATGTGACTGTGGGCGTGCTGAAACAGCGCTTGATGCACTGCTCATGATGCAAAAAAATTTTAAGAGGCATTGGGCAGCTCCTATTACTATAATAAAAAAAGACTAAGAATTGTTGTGCCCTTTACTCTTAATATGCCCCTTTTTTCTTGTTAATTGGAATGTGAAGTTTGACTGACTGTATATTTTTTGTGAAAGTTCTGATTTTGTAACTGAAAGGGTTATGAAAAGTTAGAGTGCCAAAATAATAATTCTGCAGGTAATCTCCCATTATGCTCTACACATATTCCATATATATGTTTGCATTCTTATGAACAAATACAGTGGGGCAAAAAAGTATTTATTCAGCCACCAATTGTGCAAGTTCTCCCACTTAAGAGATGAGGTCTCCAATTTTCATCATAGGTATACCTCAACTATGAGAGACAAAATGAGGGAAAAAAAAAATCCAGAAAATCACATTGAAGGATTTTTAATGAATTAATTGGTAAATTCCTCGGTAAAATAAGTATTTGGTCACCTACAAACAAGCAAGATTTCTGGCTCTCACAGACCTGTAACTTCTTCTTTAAGAGGCTCCTCTGTCCTCCACTCGTTACCTGTATTAATGGCACTCGTTTGAGGTTGTGGACTGGTGTCTTTTATACTGATAACGAGTTCAAACAGTCAGACTCCAAACTCCACTATGGCCAAGACCAAAGAGCTGTCAAAGGACACCAGAAACAAAATTGTAGACCTGCACCAGGCTGGGAAGACTGAATCTGCAATAGGTAAGCAGCTTGGTGTGAAGAACTGAACTGTGGGAGCAATTATTAGAAAATGGAAGACATACAAGACCACTGATAATCTCATTCGATCTGGGGCTCCACGCAAGATCTCACCCCGTGGGGTCAAAATTATCACGAGAACGGTGAGCAAAAATCCCAGAACCACATGGGGGGGACCTAGTGAATGACCTGCAGAGAGCTGGGACCAAAGTAACAAAGGCTACATCAGAAACACACTACGCCACCAGGGACTCAAATCCTGCAGTGCCAGACGTGTCCCCCTGCTTAAGCCAGTACATGTCCAGGCCCATCTGAAGTTTGCTAGAGAGCATTTGGGTGATCCAGAAGAGGATTGGGAGAATGTCATATGGTCAGATGAAACCAAAATAGAACTTTTTGGTAAAAACTCAACTTGTTGTGTTTGGAGGAGAAAGAACACCATACCTACTGTGAAGCATGGGGGTGGAAACATACTTTGGGGCTGTTTTTCTGCAAAGCGACCAGGACGACTGATCCATGTAAAGGAAAGAATGAATGGGGCCATGTATCGTGAGATTTTGAGTGAAAACTTCCTTCCACCAGCAAGGGCATTGAAGATGAAACGTGGCTGGGTCTTTCAGCATGACAATGATCCCAAACACACCACCCGGGCAATGAAGGAGTGGCTTTGTAAGAAGCATTTCAAGGTCCTGGAGTAGCCTAGCCAATCTCCAGATCTCAACCCCATAGAAAATCTTTGGGAGTTGAAAGTCTGTGTTGCCCAGCGACAGCCCCAAAACATCACTGCTCTAGAGGAGATCTGCATGGAGGAATGGGCCAAAATACCAGCAACAGTGTGTGAAAACCTTGTGAAAACTTACAGAAAACGTTTGACCTCTGTCATTGCCAACAAAGGGTATATAACAAAGTATTGAGATGAACTTTTATTATTTACCAAATACTTATTTTACTGAGGAATTTACCAATTATTCATGAAAAATCCTTGAGTGTGATTTTCTGGATTTTTTTTTTTTATTATTTTTTTTATTATTTTGTCTCTCATAGTTGAGGTATACCTATGATGAAAATTGGAGACCCCTCATGTTTTAAGTGGGAGAACTTGCACAATTGGTGGCTGACTAAATACTTTTTTACCCCACTGTACGTTGTGCTCAACTCTGATAAACAGGAATTAGGCAGAGCTATTGAGCCCTCTTGCTCTCTCGCCCTCCCTCTCTCCTTTCCTTTAGTCAGGTCTGATACAGTTAGTTACGCACCCAGAACTAACACCCACGCACACACCATTGATCGCACATTCTAGAAACCAGTACCGTGAACAGCAAATGGCCTGTTCATGTCAGCGTTAAATTGGCCAATCAGACAGTCACGTACAAGCCCATCCTATTGTACGGGGTTGGCCAAACCTACCAACCAGAGAAGATAACTAAGTTGCACCCGGAAGTCGGGATCAGGATACATGAAGAGCAGTGTGTCTCCTTGTCTTTCTTACTCCACTTTGACTTGACTTGAGGTGGATACATCACTTTGACTTGAGCCACTTTGACTCCGAGTGACTTTGACGTCAGCCAGGGATTGAGGAAGCTCGCAACATGGGACTCACTCAGAGGATGGTCAGAGGAAAATGAACGGACTAGACGGAGTGGAAAGACGAGTTGACAGAAGGTGGTATTGCATAATCTGGTTTGTGACTGATTCAGAATGGCAAGTAGTAGTGGGGGTTTGACTGACAATGATATGGAGATTGGATGGAATTGACTGTATTATGCTACATCACCTACTGTATCAACCAGGTGACTGTGGAAAAACACATCAGGGTTTTTCCTAACCAGAAGCCTTGGATGACAAAAGAAGTCCAGGCACTCCTCAGAGCCCATGATACAGCCTTCAGGTCAGGGGATACAGATCTGTATAGCACCGCCCGTGCTAATCTGAAGAAAGGCATTAAGGAGGCTAAACAGGCCTGTAAGAGGAAAGTTGAGGACCATTTTTCGGATAATGATTCAAGACGAGTATGGCAAGGCTTTCACCATATCACAAACTATAAGGGCAGCAGCATCATTTCCACTGACATCAGCGCCTCACTGGCAGAAGAATTGAACTGCTTTTTCACACGGTTTGAGGCAGATATACCTCGCCCAGACCCACTGACGTTATTGAATGCCAGCTCTGATGTGCTTACCCTGCAGGATCATGAGGTGAGAGACACAGAGCAGTTCACCCGAGAAAGGCTACTGGTCCCGATGGAGTGCCAGGAAAGGTGCTTAGAGCATGTGCAGATCAGCTATGTGTCATCACCCGCAGCTCACGGGCCTCCATCTCAGCTGCGCGCACACCTGCGCCTTGTTAAGCTCTGCTTTTTATTCCATCCTGCCCTGAGGTGCGGCCTGGAGCCGTCTGTCTCCCTGCGTAACCTTCACAGCTACTTCCCTATCGTTTGGGCCAGCTGTCTTCTCAACGGACACGTAAGCTGTCATTCCTGCCTTACCTTCTCCGTTCAGTTTTCCCCTGTCCACAGGTGGATTCCGTGGCGGCGGACTCTCTCCCTCGTCACGCTGCTCCTCCACTTGCCGCATCTTCCCGGACGCACAGCAGGTCGCTGTCTCCCAGGCTTGGGACTTGCCACGCCAGCCACCGCGCCGCTACAGGTAAGCACAGTAACATCGTCACTTTCCCGTGTGGTTGCCCAGCTAATCCCTGCTCTCCTCTCATAGGGTTGCCTATGAGAGGAGTTATGAACCTATGATAGGTTGAGCCCCACTTTGTATTCATTGTACACATGACTGCATACCTGTTCATCCCACAAACATCGTGAAGTTTGCAGATGACACAACAGTAGTGGGGCTCATATCAGGAGGAGACGAGTCCGCATACACAGATGAGGTCCAGAAACTAGTGAGATGGTGCTCAGATAATCTGCTATTGAATACAAAAAAACCTAAACGAACTCATTGATTTTAGGAAGCATAGCAGTGAGCCGCCTCCTCTATATATAGAGAAGGAGTGTGTGGAGAGGGTGGAGGCTTTTAAGTTTCTGGGTGTTCATATTTCTCACAACCTTACCTGGGCAGTTAACACCATAGCTATGATAAAAAAGGCTCAACAACGTCTACACTTTGAGGCTCCTCAAGAAGAATGGCCTGAATGCACAGTTGCTGGTTTTATTATTGAGAACATTTTGTCATATGGCATCACGGTTTGGTATGAGGGCTGTTCAGCCACAGACCGCAAAGCCTTCCAGAGAGTGATCGAGACTGTGCAAAAAAATCACTGGTTGTTCTCTCCCTTCTCTGGAAGAGATTTCCAGGTCTCGGTACCTCAGAGCTACTGCCATCATTAAAGACTGTGCTCATCCAGGCCATAATTTCTTTCACTTGCTCCCCTCGGGAAAGCAGTACAGATCCCATAAAACCCGGACTACCAGGTTTAATCAGGTTTTTCCCAGCAGCAGTACGCATTTTGAACGGATTTATGTAACACGCACAGACTGCTGATATTATTTTGTTATTTTAGGTTATTTTGTGGCAATAACCCTGTGTATAAGCTGGTCTTTTATATTTATCGCTCAGTATGTTTTCATTATTGCTACGTACATATTGTATTCAACTTTTAGGTAATATTGTTTCAAGCATTATTTATTGTTGTAATTATAAGAATGTTAAATGCATGAGTGAACTGTGAGTGTGGTAGTTTGTTTTTAAGGGAGCAGTATCTCAATTTCGTTGCATTGTTTATTAGCAATGGAATGACAATAAAGGCACTTTGATTTAAACCAGGGCAAGAAGTTACATCTTTGAGCCCACAAGTTCTAACTAATGGATTAAGAAGTGCAATTGGAGAAATAGAAATGGCCAGAGTATTAAGAGATGGAAATCTCCTTGTGAAATGTAAAAATGCAGAGCCAAGGAACAAAGCACTTCAGCTGCAGAGAGTGTGCAAGAAAGAAATTGCAGAGGAAAGAAATCACTGGGTTTGATTGTGTCAGGGGGGTGATAGCTGGAATTCCACTGGGGGAAAACTTAGAAGAACTGAAAAAAATGATTAAAGGAGGAACATTTGTGGGGATTAGATGCCTACATGCAGTCAGGAATGGGGAAAAGTCGGATAGCCCATCTGTGATGCTGGAATTTAAAGACAAGGCCTTGCCAGAAAAAGTGCTTATTGGATACCCAAGTTTTCCTGTTAGGGCTTATATCCCCTCTACTCTCAGGTGTTTTAAATGCCAGAGATATGGACATATTGCTAGTGTGTGCAAAGGAAAGCAGAGGTGTGGAAGATGTGGTGGTGAGCACAGTTATGGAGAATGTGGAAATGACAGCATAATCAAATGCTGTAATTGTGGAGGGAATCACACAGCAGCATATGGAGGCTGTATAGTGAGAAAACAGGCAGTAGAAATTCAGCAAGTAAGAGTAGAGAGGAAGTTGACATACGCAGAAGCAGCAAAGGCTGTGAATCAACAGGAAAAAGAAGAAAGCATTGTCAATAACAAGGAAGAGAAAACAAAATTGTCAGACTAATATCACAACAGATAAGCTTGCTGTTTTTCTAGCCTGTGTCAAACTGCTCGGAGCAGGCTAAGACTAGAACTAAGATAAAGATCATTGTGAAAGCGGCAGCAAAAATTCTTTAATACCAAGGATCTATCCTGGGGAAAAAATTCACGCAGAACTGAGTCAAGGAGAGGGAGCTGTAGAGGGGAGCCAACAGGTTAATTCATGACAACCATCCTCCAGTGGAACGCAAGGAGTCTGATTGCAAACCGACAGGAATTTCAAGGATTTATTCAGAAATTGGAAACAAAACCAGATATTATTTGTGTACAGGAGACATGGCTTAAGCCGTCAATAGATTTCATTATTAAGGGATATTCTGGAATGTGTAAGGATAGGAAGGATGGAGGAGGTGGGGGTTGTGCAGTTTTTGTTAGACAAGGGGTTAAATATAGGCAACTGATCACAGTACAAAAGCTGGAAGTAACTGTCATCGAGATATGGACTAAAGAAGGCAGTATGATAATTTCTACAATCCATGTAAGCAGTTAAAAGCGAGTTGGAGTCACTTCTCCAGGACTGGAGGGGGAGAGTGTTCTGGTGTGGGGATTTTAACGCACATACTGTAGTACATTATGGGGGAAGCACGACAACACTAACGGAGAGGTTATAGAAGAGATAATGGAGGACAAGGAGTTGGTGTGTTTGAATGACAGTTCGGGCACTAGGGTGAATTTGGCGAGGGGGACAGAGTCAGTCATTGATTTCACAAAGCTTAGCTGGCAGGTGCAGATGGAGGATAAGGGAAAGTACTATAGGAAGTGATCACTACCCAATAGTGTTTTATATTGGAATAGGAAATGACATAGATTAAGAAGGAAGAGACAAGAGGTGGGCATTTGATAAGACAGATTAACTTAAAATTGTAAATTTTCCCCAGAGGAAATTGAATGAAGTAAATCTAAATCAGACAGTGGAAGAGACAAATGCAGGAATCACGACAGCTATCATTAAAGCAGCAAAGGAAACCATCCCAAGAAGAGGCAGGGGAGAAAGGAAAAAGTTAGTTACTTGGTGGACTCCAGAGTGTTCTGAAGCAATCAAGAGTCGGAACAAAGCTTTTAAAGTATTAAAAAATGTATTGAATATGGATAACATGATCAATTATAGACGGGAGCAGGCTAAAGTACAGAATAATTAAACAGACCAAAAAAGAGTTTGAGAAAATATTGTGATTCATTGGGAAGAAGTACACCCTTGGAGAAGGTATGGGGTACAATTAAAAGGAGTTAAATTATCCAATTATGGAGAACGGGGACAGTTTGATAGTGGATGACAATGAAAAGGCATAACATTTAGTTAAAATTTTCAGTAAAATAAGTAGTGCAGATAATTTGAGCAATGTAGAAAAAAGTGGAAGAGAGCAGACAAAATTGAATAATTTAGGAGCATTGCAAGATGAGGCAGAATTTGAGAATGGGCTAAATCGGGAGTTTTCACTGTCTTAATTAAATCATACATTCAGGAAAGTCTAAGACAACTCCAGGAAAAAAGACCAAGTGATTTATAAAATTATTAAAAACCTGAGTGATACTGGTAAAAAGATATTAGAGTTATACAACAAGGTTTGGAAGGGATATTGCCTACTCCATGGAAAGAGGCGGTTGTTGTTCCAATATGCAAGCCAGATAAAAATCCAGGTTTAGGTGAGAGTTACAGACCAATCGCTTTAACATCTCATGTTGGTAAAACTATGGAAAAAATCATTAATGAGAGGTTAATATATGATCTGGAATCTAGAGAGGCATTAAAAGGTTACCAAAGCAGACTTAGAAAAGGGAGAAGTACTACCAATCCTGCTGTCTGTTTGGAACACGAGATCAGGAATGCCCAAGTGAATAGGGAAAGTGTGGTTGCGGTGTTTTTGGATGTTGAGAAGGCGTAAGACATGATGTGGAAGGAGGGACTGATTATCAAACTACGTAAGCTAGCATTAGAGGGGTAATGAAAAGAGGATTAAATTTTTTTTGAGTGACAGGAAAATTTCAGTAAGAATAGGGAAGCAGTATAGCTCAAGCCAAGTGATAGAAAATGGAACCCCACAAGGCAGTACTATTAGTCCCATTTTGTTTTCAGTCATGATCAATGACATTTTTTGTAGAGTTAAGGGTTCTGTTGGTGTCTTCTTGTTTGCAGATGATGGTGCTACGTGGACAAGAGGAAAAAAAAAAAATCTATCATTCATTGTTAAAAAGTTGAAGCAGGCAATTGATAAAGTTGAGGCTTGGACAGTGGAATGGGGATTTAGGTTTTCGGTGGGGAAGACAAAGGCTGTGGTCTTCACTAGGAAGAGAGTAAACAATCAAGTCAATCTTAAAATATAAGATCAAAACAGCCGCGAGCCGCGGCGGGCTGGTCATCCACGTCTGCGGTCGAAAAATGAAAGAAATGAAGAAAGTGAAAAACACAATAAACATAGCCGCTTGGAATGTCTGTACCCTCCAAGACAGTGACAACAGCCTGCAACGTCGGACAGCCATTGTTGCACAAGAATTACTTCGCTACGACATCGCAATAGCTGCCCTTAGTGAGACTCGGTTGCCTGACTCAACAGAGATCACTGAGCATGGGTCTAGCTACACGTTCTATTGCAGTGGGCGCCCGATTGATGAGGCACGACAGTCAGGAGTCGGCTTCGCCATCAAGACATGTTACATCAACCTGCTTGACTCTACCGCATGGGGTCAGTGATTGACTTATGGTGCTCCGCCTGAAGCTTGATACTGGGTACATAACATGCATTAGTGCGTATGCACCAACTATGACACACAGACGAGAGCAAGGAACGGTTTTATGAGGAACTAGACCGTGTTATTCAAGCCACTCCTCATACTGACAAGTTGGTGGTCCTAGGGGACTTCAATGCTCGCGTAGGAGCCTCATGCACCACCTGGGAGAAGGTTATTGGCCACCATGGTGTTGGAAAGGAGAATTCCAACGGCACCTTGCTCCTCTCCTTGTGTGCCCAGCATCAGTTATCTATTACCAACATGTTCTTCCAACAGGCGAACAAACTAAAATCCACATGGATGCACCCACGTTCAGGTCATTGGCATCAGATTGACTTTGTCATTACACGACATTAGGACATCAAGGATGTGCACCTTACCAGAGCAATGAGGGAAACAACATGTCTCTCAGACCACCGGTTGTTGCGGTCGAGAGTCGCATTCCCCTTTAAGCCCCACGGCGTAGGGTCCGGAAGACACCTGTGAAGAAGCTCAATGTGGCCAAGCTCGGCTCACTGGATTCCAGGACCCAACTGAGACAGCAACTTGTCACGAAACTTACTGACTTTGATGATGCCCTTTGTGAGACCATTGACAGCCATTGGACGTTACTTCGTGATAATCTCTATGAAGCGGCGGAGGAAGTGCTCAGCTTCACCAAACGCAAGCATTGAGATTGGTTCAATGAAAATGATGTAGCAGCCATCCAATTGTTGGACCATCTTCACCTTGCCCATCTTGAGTATGTGAATGATAAGAGCTCGATTGCAAAGAAGGACACCTACCACCATGTCCGGCAGACAGTGCAGGTTTTGCTGCGTAGTATGATAGACCAGTGGTGGATTGCTAGAGCTGAGGACCTTCAGAAAGCTGCTGACAAGAACAACGTGAAAGCGTTCTACAATGGCCTGAAGGCAGTCTACGGTCCGACATCACAGGGCAGTACGCCAATGTATTCTTCGGACGGTCAGACGCTCATAAGGGAGCCGGCTCTCATCCTGGAGCGTTGGGTAGAACACTTTAATGGTGTCCTGAATTGCCAATCTGTGATCTCTGATGAAGCCATGGGACAGCTTCCTCAGAGACCTATCATGGAGGGACTGAATGTCCCACCGACGATTACTGAGATTAAAGATGCCATCAAACAGACATCTAGTGGTAAGGCAGCTGATGGAGATGGTATCCCGCCGGAGATCTATAAGTGTGGCGGTAACATCGTCGCCCGTCTTGCCCAGTTATTTGCCACCATATGGGAGCAGGAGGCGGTTCCACAAGACTTCAAGGATGCAATGATTGTTCACTTGTATATGCACAAGGGAAACCACCACTGCTGCGATAACCACAGGAATATTGCTCCTTGCCATCGCTGGTAAGATTCTAGCACGTGTGATCATCAACCACCTCAATCACTAGGTTGTCGACAACATCATTCCCGAGAGTCAGTGCGGCTTTCGAGCAGGACAAGGCACCATTGACATGTTTGCAGCCAGGCAAATACAAGAGAAGTGCCGAGAACAAAACTGATCTGTTCATAGAGTTCATAGACCTGACTAAGGCCTTTGATTCTGTTGGGAGAGAGGGCCTGTGGAAGCTGCTTGCCAGGGTCGGGTCCTTCCCAAGATCGTCAGTGTCATCCACTCATTCCACGATAGTATGGTCGGGCGGGTGGTTGAGAGTGGTTTAATCTCCGATCCATTCCCTATCATCAATGGCACTAAGCAGGGGTGTGTTATGGCCCCGCTGCTCTTTAGTATCATCTTTGCTGCAATGCTCCTAGATGCCTTCAAGGACTGCGACAGGGGTGTAAGGATCTGGTTTTGCACTGACGGCAATGTATTCAACTTGCAACGTTTAAAGGCTAAAACAAGGATGTCATGCATGATGCTGCGAGAGCTTCTCTATGCCGACGACCGTGCGCTCATCGCTCACAGTCTTGAAGACACACAGTTCATCATTGACCATTTTGCTAGAGCAACGAATCGTTATGGACTCACTGTAAGCATCAAGAAGACAGAGGTTTTACATCAACCTCGTCCTAGTTCGCTCCCAATAAATCCTGTTATTACCATCGGTGGCGAACCCCTCAAGGCAATTGACAAGTTCTGCTACCTGGGGGCATCTCGCAGAACGCTAAGATTGATGATGAAGTTACCCACTGCATCAGCAAGGCTAGCACATCCTATGGACGCCTACAGCATCATCTATGGCCGAAGCGTGGCATTCGTCTAAGCACCAAGATCAAGGTCTGTTGCACCGTTATTCTATCTACACTTCTCTATGGGTGTGAGTCTTGGACAACCTATCGCCCCCATGTGAAGACACTTGAACAGTTTCACATGCAGTGTTTAAGGAAGCTGTGTGGAATCACGTGGCGAGACAAAGTTGCCAATACAGAAGTCCTCCGCTGGTGCAATATCACCAGCACTGAGTCATTCATCATACGTTCCCAGTTGCGCTGGACTGGCCATGTTGTTCGGATGACAGATGACAGCGCATTCCTAAAATCCTGTTATTTGGCCAGTTGGACGAAGGGCGGAGGTCACAGGGTGGTCAGTGGAAGCGGTATAAAGACGTGCTCAAAGCCTCACTCAAGTCATGTGGGATTGATCCTATGACATGGGAAATGCAGGCCAAGAACCGTCCCCTTTGGTGAAAGATCTGCCATGAAGGTGTTGACCTCTTCGAGAGAGAGAACTTCCCTTTTTGATGGCTGCCATAAAGCACGTCACGGTGCCGCCCAGCAACAGAGACATCTACAGCAGTCGGTGTCATCCACTCAGCAAATTATGTACATCTGTCCCGATTGCGATATGCCATGTGCTTCACGCATCGGCCTCAGTCATCGCCGTCACAAGCACCCCCTTACAATTTAATGCAGCCAGAAGGTGGGAGATCAGTCGTTGGCGACGGCTCAATCCATCACTATGTGGTCAGCTCATGTTATTCAGTACACTGATAATGACATTGAGACATGTGAACAGGAAAAGAAAGAGTTGGCTTCTCTGCAGTCACAAGTGGCAAAGGCACAGTTGAAGGAGATGAGGGATAAGGTGAATCAAAATAAGGCCTCCGCTAATCAGATGCCGCAATAACCCACCCCCCATCAAACTCTAGCTATGCAACCACCCCAGGACCTCAATCTACAGCAATATAGACTTTATCCAGACACCCCACCTAATCTGCCCCATCAGCATCAGCTGCAGGGCCACAGGGGATATACTGTAAGAGGTTTAATAACAGATGGAGGCCGTGATAACAATAAACCCTGGGGGGGTGCCCAACCCACGGGACCGATGCTTCCTATGTCAGCAAATTAACCTCGCCAGCCCACGTGACAAACGCGCAATGCATTCTGGGTGGGGTAGGTACGGTGATTCTAAACAGACTGCAAGCACACAGCGCCTCAGCATTTGTTGTGAATGAAAAAAAAAAAAAATTACCAAAGGGACCGTACTCTGCCAAACTGAACGGGACTGCAAAGGCCCACTATTTGGCGAAGCTTGAAGGGGTTAATGGACTAGATCCCTACCAACATGCCATGTGGAGTTCGGACCTAAACATTCTGCCAAACTTCGACCATGGTTTCATTTATAATTACAGTGGGGTAAAAAAGTATTTAGTCAGCCACCAATTGTGCAAGTTCTCCCACTTAAAAGATGAGAGGTCTCCAATTTTCATCATAGGTATACCTCAACTATGAGAGACAAAATGAGAAAAAAAAAAAATCCAGAAAATCACATTGAAGGATTTTTAATGAATTAATTGGTAAATTCCTCAGTAAAATAAGTATTTGGTCAATAACAAAAGTTCATCTCAGTACTTTGTTATATACCCTTTGTTGGCAATGACAGAGGTCAAACTTTTTCTGGAAGTCTTCACAAGGTTTTCACACACTGTTGCTGGTATTTTGGCCCATTCCTCCATGCAGATCTCCTCTAGAGCAGTGATGTTTTGGGGCTGTCGCTGGGCAACACAGACTTTCATCTCCCTCCAAAGATTTTCTGTGGGGTTAAGATCTGGAGACTGGCTAGGTCACTCCAGGACCTTGAAATGCTTCTTACGAAGCCACTCCTTTGTTGCCCGGGCAGTGTGTTTGGGATCATTGTCATGCTGAAAGACCCAGCCACGTTTCATCTTCAATGCCCTTGCTGATGGAAGGAGGTTTTCACTCAAAATCTCACGATACATGGCCCAATTCATTCTTTCCTTTACACGGATCAGTCGTCCTGGTCCCTTTGCAGAAAAACAGCCCCAAAGTATAATGTTTTCACCCCCATGCTTCACAGTAGGTATGGTGTTCTTTCTCCTTCAAACACGACAAGTTTAGTTTTTACCAAAAAGTTCTATTTTGGTTTCATCTGACCACATGACATTCTCCCAATTCTCTTCTGGATCATCCAAATGCTCTCTAGCAAACTTCAGACGGGCCTGGACATGTACTGGCTTAAGCAGGGGGACACGTCTGGCACTGCAGGATTTGAGTCCCTGGCGGCGTAGTGTGTTACTGATGTAGCCTTTGTTACTTTGGTCCCAGCTGTCTGCAGGTCATTCACTAGGTCCCCCCGTGTGGTTCTGGGATTTTTGCTCACTGCTCTTGTGATCATTTTGACCTCACGGGGTGAGATCTTGCGTGGAGCCCCAGATTGAGGGAGATTATCAGTGGTCTTGTATGTCTTCCATTTTCTAATAATTGTTCCCACAGTTGATTTCTTCACACCAAGCTGCTTACTTATTGCAGATTCAGTCTTCCCAGCCTGGTGCAGGTCTACAATTTTGTTTGTGTCCTTTGACAGCTCTTTGGTCTTGGCCATAGTGGAGTTTGGAGTCTGACTGTTTGAGGTTGTGGACAGGTGTCTTTTATACTGATAATGAGTTCAAACAGGTGCCATTAATACAGGTAACGAGTGGAGGACAGAGGAGCCTCTTGAAGAAGTTACAGGACAGTGGCATCAGAATCAGCTGTGAGGCTCGATCAAATTGAATTTTGTCTTACTGACGGGTTGACGAACTTCATCAAACGAAAGGAAGCGACGGATGGTCAGATCTCCGAGAGAGAGCCAGAGAAGTTTGTCGGGCGGTTTGGCAAGGAGGTTGGGTGACGGGACTGGAGTCTGCGGGCATGGGAAAATGGAGAGGAGGAGCAGGGTAAAGACAGGTGTGGCGGGTCGGCGCAGCAGTGTTGTGAATGGGCCAGACTGGGGAGATTCTGATTTTTGGGACAGTGAGGATAGTATGGATACTGGGCAGGGAAGCGGGAAAGGAAAAGAGAAAAGGGAGAATAACTTTCCCGGTAATAATGCAAAGAAGGTTAGAAGTAGTGGAAGTGGTGGTGGTGCGGAGGGAGGAGGGCAGGAAGGAGCCGAATTAAAAATTATTGTAAGGTTTGAGGACGAAAAGGGAATATCCACAATGAGTCCAATTAAGCTAACAACAATATTGAAAAATCAGGTAGGAGATATATTCATGGCAAAGGTATTGAGAGACGGAAATCTACTGATTGTGTGCAGGAGTGAGGAGCAAAGGGAAAGAGCTGAAAAATGAGGGAGGTTGGGCGATTTAAAGTGAAAAATACAAGCATTTTTTTTTCCACAATATTTTTATTGAACCTTTTTTACAAACATAACACAAACAAACACTAAAGTAATAAAAAAAAATGTACTAAAACACACCAACAACCACTAACAGGAACAGGTCTTCAACAATGCTCCTCTGTTTAGTCTAGGCAATCCATTACATAAGTATACATATTATACATTCACCAGTTTGGAATTTATAAGGTCCACACACATCATTCACCTTCTTCTTCAAAAGTTATGTTTAAATTCTTTACATAATCAATAAAAGGTCTCCATATATTCTCAAACACAGTTTCCTTCTATTTCAGTATGTATGTTATTCTTTCTAGTGGAAGGTTTGTTAACATCTGTCTTAACCACTGAGTCACATCTGGTCTATGAGTCTTTTTCCACAATAGTGCAATACATTTTTTGGCGTTAAGCAAACTGAGGTCTATGAATGCTCTTTCACTTTTATTAAAGTTGTGCTTTTCTGGATGCAGACCCAACAAAAACAATTTAGGATTCAATACGATTTGTTTTGAAATTATTTTTTCAATTGTTCCCCTCACCTCTTCCCAAAACATTCTAATTTTCCTACATTCCCATAAACAATGAAATAAGGTTCCTTTACTTTCCATACATTTTGTGCATGTATCTGGTATGTTTTTGTTATATCTATTTAATTCCACCGGTGTAACATACATCCGCATTAACCATTTAAAATGTATCAATTTTAGACGTACATTTATTGATTTGGTTTGAGCTTCTGTACAAGCCAATTCCCATTGTTCCTCTGAGATTTCAGTTTGCAGGTCTTTCCAATAATTCAGTCTTTTCTGTGAGTTTTCACTTGAAGATAATGTCAAAAATACAAGCATTATTGATAACGGATCAAAGTGGAACAAGGGTGTAATTTGGGGGGTGCCAGTAGGAATGACAATGGAAGAAGTTAAAGCTAATTTAAAAGGGGGGGTAGTAAAGGCAGCTCGTAGGCTACAGGCCACCCGGGAAGGACAGAGGAGAGACACTGAGGGCGTGGTGGTTGAGTTTGAAGGAGAAGTGCTCCCCAAAAGTGTAAGTTTGGGCTTTTTGAGGTATGGGGTAAGAGAATTTGTCCCTAATCCAATTCGGTGCTATAATTGCCAAAGGTTTGGACACATAGCTAACACTTGTAGATGGAGGAAAAGGTGTGCAAGGTGTGGGGGCAACCACCAGTATGGAGAATGTAAGCAAGAAACGCCAAAGTGTTGTAACTGTGGCAGGAATCATAGTGTGGCCTATGGAGGCTGTGAAAGTATGATGAGAGAGAGGGAAATTCAGTGAGTCAGAGTACAGAGTGAAGTTTCATATGCTGAAGCAGTGAAAAGGATGGACCAGGGAGGAGGGAATGGGCAAAGGACTGGGGGGGAGGCTGCCTGCAGGGGAAAGAGAGCTGGTACGGAATGGGGAAATTCAGGTTGATTTGAAGAGACTGGTTATCTTTATAGCAGGAGTTGTGAATGCCACAATGGAAGTAAAGTCTAAAACTGAAAGAATTCAAATAATAGTGAAGGCAGCAGCTAATCATCTTGGTTTCAGTGGTTTAACTTGGGAGGAGGTGAGGAGTGGGCTCAGTAGCCAGACAAGTCAGGATCAAGCATCGATTGGAAAGGAATTGTGAGGATGGTTATAGTGATTCAATGGAATGCAAGAAGTTTGGCGGCAAATGGGCAGGAATTTAAAAGATATTGAGGAACTTTCAGACAAACCAGATGTCATTTGTGTTCAGGAGACGTGGTTGAAACCTAATCTGGATTTTAAAATAGTGGGATATGTTTCTATTCGGAATGATAGGAAGGAGGGAATGGGAGGTGGGTGTGCAACATTTGTGAGGGAGGGAATTCAGTTTAGAGAGGTAGGTAAAGGGGATGAGCTGGAATACGTGGTAGTTGAAATTTGGACTAAAGTGGGGGAATTAGTAGTCGTTAATTTGTACAATCCTTGTAGGAGACTGACATTGAGTCAGTTATCTCAGATGGAGGGGATAGATGGGAGCAGGGTGGTAGTTTGTGGGGACTTTAATGCCCATAATGTGTTATGGGGGGCAAATTATACAGACATAAATGGTGAGATTATTGAGGAACTCTTGGAAGAGAAGAAGCTAGTGTGTTTGAATAATGGTAGAGCAACTAGAATTGATGTACATACGGGGAGTGGTTCAGTTCTTGATTTGACATTGGTGACTAGTAATATTGCAAGTGTGTGTGAGTGGGAGGTTTTGGAGGAGTCTTCAGTGGGAAGTGATCATTTTCCAGTATATTGTAATCTTTTCATTTCAGTGAATAGGGTAAGTGGTCACAGGTAAGGGAGGTGGGTTTTTAGCACTGCTAATTAGAAATTATTTAAGTTTATTTGTGAGAGACCTTCCCCTAGTAGAGGTCAGTGAAGACATCAAAAGCATGGAGGAAAGTATTAAAACTATTTTTCTGGAAGCAGCCAATCAGTCAATTTCTAAAAGTAAAGGGAAAAGATTAAAGAAAGCAGTGCCTTGGTGGACAGAGGAGTGCACTAGAGCTATTAAAGAGAGGAATAAGATGCTTAAGGTCCTAAGGAGAACTCACAATTGGCAAAACTTGATTAATTATAAGAGAGCACTGGCAAAAGCCAGGAAAACTATCCGGAGGGCCAAGAGAGAAAGCTGGCAGAGATACTGCAGCACTGTAGGTAGATCAACAGCCGTGGGAGATGTATGGAGCATGATCAAGGCTATGAGGGGAGTCAGGAGGGAATGGCAGTACCCAATATTAAAAAGTGGGGGAGAGATTGCAATAACTGATGGGGAGAAGGCAACAATGATAGCAAAGAGCTTGACTCAAATTCTCAGGTAATTGACTCAGGTAATTTGACTGAAGAGGGTAAAAGAGGAAGAAGTAAGACGAGTTTAGCACACCCTGGGGTTTTGGAGGAAAGGTGTGATTTTAGTAGCCCGTTGGATTCTCCTTTCACTTTAGATGAAATGGAAAGAGCGGTAAACAAATCAGGATTAACATCCCCTGGGAAAGATAGTATCTGTTACATCATGGTGAAACACTTAGGGACTTTGGCAAGGAGGAAACTATTGGAAGTTTACAACAAAGTGTGGGAAAAGGGAAAGCTCCCAACTGCATGGAAAGAAGCTGTGATTGTTCCTATAAGGAAACCTGGAAAGGATCCCTCAGACCCAGCGAGTTACAGGCCTATAGCTTTAACGTTGCATTTGGGGAAAATAATGGAGAGAATGATCACAGATAGGATTGCTTTCTATCTTGAAAGTAGGGGAATTCTGTCACCACATCAGAGTGGATTTAGAAAAGGAAGGGGAACTATGGATCCTGTTGTGTGTTTGGAGACAGAGGTACGGAAGGCTCAGGTAAACAAAGAGTCGGTAATTGCGGTATTCTTTGACGTGGAAAAAGCGTATGACATGTTGTGGAAGGAGGGGCTGATGATAAAGCTAAGTATGATAGGAATATCTGGGAGAACATTTAACTGGATAAAGGATTTTTTATTTAATAGGTACATCCAAGTTAGAGTGGGCAGAGCCATGTCAGATAGGTACTTGGTGGAAAATGGCACCCCCCAGGGTAGTGTTATAAGCCCAGTACTTTTTTCTATTATGATAAATGATGTTTTTTCTGTTGTGAACAATGACATTGGCCGTTCTTTATTTGCTGATGATGGGGCATTATGGAAAAGAGGGAGTAATTTTAAGTATATAAGAGGGAAAATACAAGAAGCGATAAGTGCAGTGGAGGGATGGTCATATTCCTGGGGATTTAAATTCTCTGTTGAGAAAACAAAGGTGGTAGTGTTTACAAGGAAAAGGGTAGCTGATGCCCAGTTAACACTGTATGCTCAGGAATTGGAACAAGTCAAAGTTTTCAGGTTTCTGGGTATCTGGTTTGATGTTAATCTAACTTGGAGGGAGCATATTCAGAAGATATCAGCTAGGTGCAAAAAAGTACTGAATGTGATGAGGTGTTTGACAGGGGTTGAGTGGGGTGCTAGCAGAACGGCTATGAGAAACATTTATGTTGCATTAATTAGGTCTATATTGGATTATGGGTGTATTGTATATGGATCTGCTGCCAAAACAACGTTGAGCAAGTTGGATGTTATCCAGGCCCAGGCACTGAGGATCTGCTGTGGGGGTTTTAAAACAACTCCTGTTGCTGCCCTCCAGGTGGAAATGGGGGAAATGCCATTAAGTATCAGGCGTAAGCAGATGATGAGTTACTGGGTCAATCTGCAGGGGCACGCTCAAGAGAAACACCCTACAGTCAGAGTGTTGTTGCCTTGTTGGGAGGGGGAAAGAGGTAAAGGGGAGAATTTTGCATTTCACGCTGGGAGGGTGGCTAGGGATATGAAGTTATGTGATAGAACGTATATCCCATCAGTTCCTTTGCCAGTCACTCCTCCATGGTTTTTCTACCCAGTGTCAGTTGATTTGTTTTTTTTTGGAAAAGATGCGAGGGTGCAGAGAATTTGGAAACGCTGCAATTTTAGTAGAGGATCGGTTGGGTACAATATATCATTCCCTTACCCCAGTATTCACAGATGGATCAAAGGATCCTGACACGGGCTGCACTGGGTTTGCTTTCCATATCCCTGCCTTAAAAATATCTGCTAATAGAAGAACATCTTCCCATCTGTCTGTGTATACAGTCGAATTGTTGGCTTTGGTGACTGCATTGCAGAGGATTGAGGAGCTGATGATCAAGGGTTTTGTCCTTTGTTCGGATTCCAGTGCAGCCTTGCTGTCAATAAAATCAGGGTCATCTGACAGCAGACAGGACTTGGTCTATGAGATATATGAGACTTTATATAGACTCAGAAACAAAGGGGTGGCTGTGGTGTTTATGTGGGTTCCAGCTCACAGGGGGGTTAAGGGAAATGAGGTCGCAGATAAATTGGCTAAACAGGCTCTGGGACACTGGGAGGTGTGGGATATTTCACTGAGTAAATCTGAGGCAAAAACGCTGATTAAAGAGTATGTTAGGCAGGAGTGGCAGCATAGGTGGGACACAGGGGAAACAGGGTGACATTTGTATGCTATCCAGAGTGCGGTTGGAGTGAAGGGCAGGATGGGGACAAGAAATACAAAGGAAGAGAATATTTTATCTAGGATAAGGATGGGACACACTAGGTTAAACAAAACTTTGCATCTGGTAGGCAAGCACCCGACAGGGATGTGTGATTATTGTGAGAGAGAGGAAGAAAGTGTGGAGCATGTCATTCTCTACTGCCAGAAGTATACCCAGGAGAGAAACAGATTAGTGGAGGGAATTAGAGAATTAGGGGTGGGTGATGCTAACTTAAGCATGATGGTGGGGGATGGGGTAAGAAAGTTGTTGGTCTACCTTAAAGATACGGGGCTAATTAATAGAATATAGGTGGTTTTTTTTTCTCCCCTTCTTGGGGTATAATGTCTGGTCCACACTCCAACGCTGGATGGCGGTAATGCGCCTTTAAGTTGGGTGCCCCCGCCAAAAAACAGAAGAAGAAGAAGTTACAGGTCTGTGAGAGCCAGAAATCTTGTTTGTTTGTAGGTGACCAAATACTTATTTTACCAAGGAATTTACCAATTAATTCATTAAAAATCCTTCAATGTGATTTTCTGGATTTTTTTCCCTCATTTTGTCTCTCATAGTTGAGGTATACCTATGATGAAAATTGGAGACCTCTCATTTTTTAAGTGGGAGAACTTGCACAATTGGTGGCTGACTAAATACTTTTTTGCCCCACTGTATATGATTTTAAGCGTCAGTCCATACACACATTAAGTTTTTAGTAACTTCCAGTCTTTGAAGCAAGCAGAAGTGCAGTTCACAGATGGATGGGTGCATGACTTGGAGATGTACAAGGCAGGTGTGAAGACAATTGTGTGCACAAAGGTATGTTTTTATTTAAAATTTCTTGTCTTGATTACAAGTATTTATTTACTAAATAAAAAAGTGCATGCCATAAATTGAATTATGCACCCAATATACAAGTGACAGTGTGCTTTTAATATTGTAACAAGTTTTATATTCCCCCCCCCCCCCCAATTTTTTTTTTTTTTTTTTTTTGTATTTCTTAGGTTAATCACTCCATGCGGCTTGGCCAACAGTCTCTTCAGCCATGGGTTATCCTAACATCCAGTGGAGAAGTGGAGAGTGCTCACTGCACCTGTATGGCTGGGGTTGCAGAGAAGTGTGTACATGTTGCAGCGCTGTTGTACAAAATTGATGCAGCTGTACGTTTGCGGGGGAATATAACAACAGATGTCACAGCCTACTGGACAATGCCTGCCAATGTGAGTAAAGTGCGTGGAGTGGCAGGCCACAGCATTGACTACACCACCGGTACAGCCAGGAAGAAAGCACTTGATAAATCAATCAATGACAGGTGTATGGACGTACCCAAAAAGCGGACACGCTGCGGAGGCAGGCCAATCGCACCACGTACACTTGATGATTTGGAACCCCTCACCAATGCTATGAACAAACAAGTCTTCAATCTGTTCTGTGATGGAGCAATTCTGCAATCTTTATGCAGACCCTATTCAGCCATGCATTCTGCCCAAGTCCCTGCTTCGGCTTCGAGACCCTGGAATGGATGGGTGTGATTTATCAGTCCTGCAGCAGCACTGCAAGGGCCTGGCACACCGGGTTGCAGTAACGGACACAGAGGCAGCTGCATTGGAAAAGAAAACGAGACAGCAGTACAAGTCTGCGATTTGGCACACAGCACGAGCAGGACGGATAACTGCCTCCAACATCCATGCTGATGTTTCCACACCGACATCCAGACCCGCTGTATCAACTGTAAAGAAAGTGTGCTACCCACAGAAACACGTACAGAGAGTGACAGACACTGACCCAGAGCTGATCAAATGGGGGCGAGACAATGAGGAAACAGCACTGGACTTCTACACAACACAGCAGGCTGCAGCACATGGACTTGAAAGTGGAACAATGTGGTTTTATAATCAACCCCTCCTTTCCTGAAGTTGGTGCAACCCCTGATGCACTTGTGTCCTGCACCTGTTGTGGAAAAGACTGTGTGGAAATAAAATCACCATATAAGCACTGCAACAACAACATCCTGCAGGCCTGTGCAGACAAAGATTTTTACATGAAACTATCTGATGGGAGACTACAACTTAAGCACAGTCAAGTATTTTCTTGCTTCTGCCCTTCAGAGAGAACAGACGCCTTTTTCTTTGCTCCCTCTTTTACCCTCCTTCCCTCCCTAACTGAGAATCCCAGCTTGCTGTCTTGTCTGCGTCGCTGTCTTCTGGCTGAATCTTGAACCAAACGAAAAAAATGGATTTGGTGAGCAGCTTTAATAAAATTAACATTTTATATAAATTTGGGCCAGGGGGAGCCCCTATGGAGAGACCCATGGATTGGAACGCATGTGTCTGCACGATTCGACTGAGGATGTGGAAACATCTACCTGGTTTGGCTAGGATCACAGGATTTTCTGCTGATTGGCTCTGGAGTTTTTCCTGGTGTATCGAAAAATTAACTGGAAGAGCTAATTAAAAGCGGTCCCGGCATAGCTGCTTCTCAACAATTCGACTAGACGGGGAAGTGCACTAACTATCGGCAATGATAACATGGAAATTACCATCTGCATGCACTGTAGAGGGATGGACTCTACCGGACATGTTTACCCATGTTCTAGAAGGGAAACATCTGGAGTCGTCTTTGGTGCCTCCAAGGAATGGATTTAAAGCCTATGTATGGAAATTATGAACACAGGATTGCTGGAGATGTAAAATTCTATGCTCCGAGTGATCTGTGTCTATCAGACCTTGAATTCGATGCCCTGTTGTCTATTTTCCTCCTGGATTAAGACAAAACAGAAGATTGTGCTTCTCTTTCATAAACATACTGGGACTGCATCTGAACTCTCATTGACATGTGACTGGCTCAGGAAATTTCCATCTGCCATGCCTCAAGGACATGCTTCCGAGTTTCAGACACTAAGACACAACATCTCGGCTGGGAGAGATTTTGCTGCCTCCAGTAACTGATAAACACCCACCTGCATTCAACATACACGAACACACTGATTCATAATACTGAATTACACCCATCCATTCACTGATTCTCTCTGACTTTTGGTCTTTTGGTTTTTTGTGGTTGATTGTTGCTCTGTGCTATTGAGAGATTTTTTTTCATTGTAATCATAATCTGCTTAAATATTTATAAGCTGTATTCTGATAACGAAGTTTTTTTTCTCTCCTCCCCCTTGTGTCGTTCCCTCCCCTCCCTTTCTTATCTATCTCTGTTTGATGAGGCGCCTATTATGGCTGCAGTGTCGTGTCGCGCGCATGCGCACCAATGTCAAGTCAAGTTCCTCGTGTGTTTTTTACATGATTGGCAATAAAGTTTATTCTGATTCCGATTCTGAAGTACTACAAGCAGGTACAAACAAATTTTTGTGACAGGCTCACATTTCTGTGACTTTGTGTGGACCACAAAAAGTTGTGTTATTGTACGCATCACACCAGATTCTGACCTGTGGGAGCAAAGACTTTTACCAGTGGCCCAGAACTTTTTTTTATAAAGTTGTCCTACCTGAGCTTGTTGCCCATCACTTTACCGACTCTGATCCAACAACACAAAAAAGGAAAGCTGCAGATGATAAACCCACCCAGAAGCCCAAAAGACGACGTTTAACTGCATTACAGCCAGGTCCCACACACAATTCAAAAAGACAGGCACAGAACACCGCAGAAGTGTGGTGTACTTGCAGGCAGCCAGAAGAGCTGGATGACATGGTTGCCTGTGATAACCAAAACTAAAATCCAGTGGTTCCATTTAGGATGTGTGGGACTCAGCGACGCACCGGCGCCACAGCAGACGTGGTTTTGCAACATGTGCACATCAGAGTAGTTCAAATTCAAACGTTTATTTCAAACTCAGGGTTTATATTAAATGCAGAACTAAAACATGTAGTGTAGTGCTGTAGCATGAGACAGTCATGTGCTATAACGTTGTGTGAACAATGATACATGTCAATCTATATTGTTGTTATGGTTACAATTTTGCATCTTCGAAATAAAGAGCTGGAGTTTGTAAGCCATTGGGTACTTTATTCAAAAAAGTTGTTACAAAGCAAGCGAGTGTATTTATATAGCACATTTCATACACAAGGGCAACTCATTGTGATTTACATATATAAACTAAGAAAGAAATCAAAATGCTTGAACAATAAGAAAAACTGAAGAGGTGCTGCTTTAATTGATTCAATATTATTGACAATATTAAAGACATTATGTCAAAAAGGCTAAACCACACCAAAAAAATATCACGGTCTACATCAGGGGTGTCAAACTCATTCCATGGAGGGCCAATACCCTGCAGGTTTTACTTCCACCTAGTCTCTTCAGCAGGTGTTTTCACTGATCAGCAATCAGTGGGAAGAAATTCAGAGAGATCACCTGCTGAAGACACTGGGTGGAGGTAAAACCTGCAGGGTCTTGGCCCTCCATGGAAAGAGTTTGACACCTGTGGTCTACATTCTAAAACTATGGCTTTATAACAACACTTGGACACATATTGGTCAAAGCACAGGTTACAGTAACAATCTTATCCAGTAAAGTCATATCGTCACCTTCACATGGCACCACAAATGCAAGACGTATAGTGTCATTCAGTATCGTATATTTGGAGCGCATGCAGCCGATTACTCTCTCCACATGGATTCTGACATGAGCTAGTTTCCTCGTCTCCTCTACATCTCTGGCATCAAGCTGGCTGCGGCCCCTGGTGAATGCAGGTATTTTCAGTGTGGTGCCTACAGGGGCAATGCTTTCCTTAATGTCAAATCCACGATCTGCCAATACTATGTCTCCTGGTGACAGTTTATGTAGAATGCCACAGTTTTCTGCTATCTGTTTGTCACTGGCACCCCCCCACCCTTTGGAAATAAAAGATATGGATCCTTGTGGGGTAATCCCTATCAGATATTTCATAGTGTGCCTGCTTTTGTAGTTTGAATACGTCTGTGCCTTTGCAGTTACATTTTGCGCTTTCTCAATGAAAAGTTCAAAGCAGTCAATAATAACTGACGTTATTGCCAAACATTTCAACGTATTGATGTGGCATGCTAGCCTGCAAACAATGTCTCTTTGGCCAGTACACCAAAGGGCTGAGGTGTGCATAGAGTACATTTATGGTGTCGCAGAATAGGATGGATGCGGTTTGTCTGCTTATGTCAAAAAGGTTTGCAATATGTTCTAGAGGCAAATTAAGCCGCAAACGCATCATAGTTAAAAGGAGAATTTGAAAATGGGAATTTTTTTTTTTGTTTTTTGTAGGCTGGGAAAAATTTGCATCAGCAGAGCCATCAACAAACTGAAAGATGGAAGCCCAGTGTAATATTTCCCCTTTGAGTCATTGTCTTTGAGGAAATTCTTATCCAGGGTCTTTCTGGAGAGCTCTTCCTTTAACTTTCTGTTCTCCTCTTGCAAGCGTAAAATTTCTTTAAGCCTAAGGTGACACATGCTGCATTTCTGTAGCTCTTGCGCATTTTCCTCTGGAGCATCATCAGCCTGACAGATCTGTGCTGCTTCATCAGATGTCGTCTCCTCCATCTCAGCCAGAGGTGTGGTGTTATCTGTTGGTGATCAGGACAATAAACAGCTGTAGTTAATATATTTTGTAATCAAAAGGAATCCCAAGACACACTGTAGAAGGAAAAACCTAGGTAACAAATAAAATAAAAAAAAAAAAAAAAACAAAAAAAAACTACCTGAAGGAGATACATTATCCATCTCAGTCACGGGGCCCGTGATGTTGGGGGTCTGTGCTGGGGGGGTCACTTGCATGCCCTGTTGATTCTTTTTGTCGTAATCTCGCTAGCTAGTAGGATATCGGAGTCTTTCTTTAGCTTAGCTCTGCTTAGCTTAGCACTGCTGACGTAGGGTAAAGGCTATGACCACGCAAGTCTTAACCACAACACAAGTTTTAACAACAGACATACACAATAAATCATAACGTACCTTTATGAAAATGCTTTGAGCACACCACCATCGATACAGGTATGTGTTTGAAAGTTATGTTGGGTCTTTGACTGCTGCAATCCAGGCCAGGCGTCGCCTCTTATTTACATCCGAAACGTGGGCTGTGCTGTCCTTATTCCATGCTGGAAAACGAAAAAAGCCTATTCCGTGGTTTACCTTTTCTCCACGGCGGTTGTGAGCACGACTATTATAGTTTACAACACAGCAAGACTTCCCCCTGTCTGCTTTGTGACGACGTCTCCAGCGTTGACGTGATTTCAGCGAACGGTGCCTACCCTACCCAGAATGCACTTGGTCAATTCTACGGACACTACGTAACACTGGCGGAATCAATTGAAAACTGGAGGCCAATTACATTGTTAAATGTAGATTATAAACTATTTGCTTTAGTGCTAGCCAGACACTTAAAACATAATCAGGAAGAAATTATAAATGAACCTCCAACAGGCTTTATGTCCAAAAAGACATAAGCAACAACATACTATTAATCTTGGATTTACTAGATTTTGCGGAGTTCGTTGAGTCACAGGCTGTTCTCCTGTTTCTAGACTTCTACACAGCATTTGATACTGTTGAATGTCCATTTCTATATAGAGCTTTGGAGTTCAGTTTCAGACAAAAATTTGTATCCTTAATCAAAATGTTATATCAAGATATAAACAGCACTATTTTGTCTTATCCCAATACTTCTAAAAGATTCCCAGTTAATAGATCAGTCCAACAAGGCCGCCCCATCTCCCCTTTTTATTTTTAATGGTTGCAGAATTGCTCTCCAAATCTGCTGTTCTCCCAATATCGTAGGATTACCCATCTTCCAAAAAGAAATTTGAATCACAGCTTGCTGATGACACTGTTGTTACTTTTGCGAGACAAACATCAAATCGACCCAGCAGTAGAAATAATAAGTCAATTTTCAAAAGCTTCCAGACTATTGTTAAATTTAGGTAAATGTGCAATTTTTACTGGTTTTGATACTGATGAAGAAAATGTATCCGGCATTCCAGTGGAAAAAAATGTTAAATATTTAGGTATTGATGTAACTAAAGATGTGATAGCCAGACAACAACTCAGTTTTCTCCCAAGAATGACTAAGATTAAGAATATTATGACTATGTGGCTGCAGAGAGACCTATAGAAGGCATTTCAAGACTTGGATATCCTGCCCCATCTTTGACTGCTACACATTACACAATTAAAGGGATCAACAAAACACTAAATTTTGTGTGGAAAAACAATCATTTAAAGAAAGACATTCTTTCAGGATCCAGGAAAGAAGGTGGATTTGAACTGTTTAACTTTGCTGACCTAAACAACATGTTGAAAATCAAATTGATAAAGAGTGTCTTAAAGATCCTGATTCAATTTGATATTTTATCCCAAATAATATTTTCAAAAAACTGGGAGGCTTATGTTTTCTACTCATCTGCAATTATAAGATAATAAAACTTCCTCTAAAATGATCAAAGTTTTATCAACAGGCTCTTTTAGCGTGGAAAATCTGCTATACTCACAATTTCTCTCCACATAAAACAATAATTTGGAATAATGAGGACATCACCAGTAAGAGAATATCCTTATTTAAGCAAGACTGGGATGATAAAAATATAATTTACCTAAGTGACCTGTATGATTCTGATGGTCAGATATTTTGTTATGAACGATTCCTTCATGTTAAATCTTTCCCAATAACTAATCAAGAATTTATGCATGTCATAAAGGCTATTCCTAAAGGTCTCTCCCTTCTTATGGAAAACCACCTTCAATTCAATGTAGCTGTGAGAATAAAGCCTCTTCTAATGATTAATGGTGTTGATATTATGAATATTAAATGTAGTAATAAACATGCACGTATTGCATTGTATGAAAAAAAGAATTTCTCCTAAAGGGAAAGCATTCTGGAATAATGTCATGGTCTGGTGAGCGCACTCCTCCGCCCGTCAGGTTCAGCTTTCTCCTACTCCACAGGTGATTATCTCCACCTGTGTGATGAGCTGCACCTGCTCCTTTGCGAGGAAGGGGCTGCTGACGAGGAGGAAAAGGCATTCTTCCAGCGGGCCAGAACAGGATGATGCTGGTTTTTTGTGCTGGAACTGGCTTAATTTGAGCGGGAACGGGCGCAGGGAACTGGCGAGAAGCAGCAACAGCAGAGCCCCGGGAGCGCCCTCCCTTCGGTGCGAGCCCGGCCTTCTTCGGGGGCTCTCACCCTTCCACCATTCTTGCATTGCAGCCACCAGGGTTATCCTCCCAACTCCCTCAGCCTGCTCCGAGAGCCTCGACGAGCTGCTGCCTCTGCCAGATCCAGGCACCATAGTGCGTCCTCTGGAGTGGAGTATGTGTGTTTCGTAGAGATTAACCCGTCTATTTCCATCAGGGCCCGGCAGCACTCACACCCCAGGCACATCGGATAGCTCCGTCCTGCTGTGTCCATGATTATCTCCAGCAAACAGGTGGGTAGAAAAACACAAAAATGAAACACATCAACACCACAGCTGGGTTCTCTTACTGGCTGTGAGATTCTGTCATGCGTGTCCTTTCGGGGCAGAAAGACAAACCCACGCGCTGAATGGTGTTGTGCAATTTATTAGTGATAGTCAAAACAGTGTTTTAGTACGTACCGAAACCTAGGTGGAACTTCTGAATTGAACCACTGTTCCGAGGTCTGTATTAGAAAGAGGATGTCACGTGACTGTTCCATGTCGCGTTCCATTACGTCACCAACCGTTTAGAAATGTCAGCTGTTTTATGTCAGTGAAACAAGTGAATATGCAGTGATTTTGTTTTGATCCCAGTAATCGTGGAGAAGCGGAATGCCTTGGTAGCTTATAAAGCCTGCCCCAGCGAATGCAACCTGCAAGTCCTCCGGGCCGCCCGTAGCAAAGTCCAGCAGCGTGCCAGGCGATGCGCCAATGACTACTGGCTTCAGCTCTGCTCCCAGATACAGCTGGCTGCAGACACGGGCAACATCAAGGGGATGTACGATGGAATCAAGCTGGCCTTGGGCCCTATACAGAAAAAAATCACTCCCTTAAAGTCTGCCACAGGGGAGGTAATTCAGGATCGGGCACAACAGATGGCGCACTGGGTAGAGCACTACTGAGCTGTATGCCAGGGAGAACATAGTCACTGACGATGCCCTGAATGCCATAGAGTGTATGCCTGTACTGGGGGAGTTTGATGGAGAACCGACCATCGATGAACTGAGTGAGGCCCTTGACTCCCTTGCCACCGGCAAAGCCCCCGGGAAGGACGACATCCCTGCCGAGGTCCTGAAGTGCTGCAAAGGGTCACTGATCACGGGGCTGCATGAAATCCTCTGTCTGTGCTGGAGAGAAGGCGAAGTGCCGCAGGACATGAGGGACGCCAACATTGTCACTCTATATAAGAACAAAGGTGACAGGAGCAACAGCAATAACTACCGTGGCATCTCTCTCCTCAGCATCGTTGGGAAGCTGTTTGCTTGTGTTATCCTCAAGAGGCTTCAAGTTCTGGCAGAGAGAGTCTACCCCGAATCGCAGTGCGGGTTCTGAGCCAACAGGTCTACAATCGACATGGTGTTCTCTCTCAGACAGCTGCAGGAGAAATGCAGGGAACAGAGGCAGCCAATCTTCGTAGCCTTCATTGACTTGACGAAGGCTTTCGACCTTGTCAGTAGGGATGGCCTCTTCAAAATCCTCCCCAAGATCGGATGTCCGCCCAAGTTGCTCAGCATCATCCAATCATTTCACGATGACATGAAGGGCACAGTCGTCTTTGACGGCTCAACTTCATCCGCTTTTGATATTAGAAGCAGAGTGAAACAGGGATGCGTTCTCGCACCGACTCTGTTCGGAACCTTCTTTGCAGTCATGCTGAAACATGCCTTTGATTCTGCCAAAGAGGACATCTACCTTAGAACCAGATCGGATGGGAAGCTCTTCAACCTCTCCAGACTAAGAGCAAAGTCCAAGGTCCAGTTAAAGTGTCTGCATGACTTCCTCTTTGCAGATGATGCAGCAATCACCGCCCATTCAGCCAAGGACCTTCAGCAGCTCATGACTCGTTTCAGCGAGGCTTGTCGCGACTTCGGACTCACCATCAGCCTGAAGAAAACAGGTCATGGGACAAGGCGTGGATTCTCCACCCAGCATCAGTATCTTTGATCATGGACTAGATGTTGTCCATGACTTCATCTACCTGGGATCCACCATCAATGATTCCCTCTCTTGACACGGGGCTCAATAAGCGCATCGGCAAAGCAGCTACGACCATGTCCAGACTGACAAAGACAGCGTGGACAAATGGCAAGCTGACAGAGCACACCAAAATCCAGGTCTACAGAGCTTGCGTCCTCAGCACCCTCCTGTATGGCAGCGAGTCCTGGACCCTGCGAGCCCAACAGGAAAAGAAGCTCAACGCATTTCACATGCGCCGTCTTCGTTGCATCCTGCACATCACCTGGCAGGACAAAGTCACAAACAACAGCGTCCTGGAGAGAGTTGGAATCCCCAGCATGTACACGCTGCTGAAGCAGAGACGCATGCGCTGGCTGGGGCATGTGATACGCATGGACGATGGCAGGATCCCCAAGGATCTCCTCTATGGTGTCCTAGCTCAGGGCAAACGCCTGTCAGGCAGACCCCAACTACATTACAAAAATGTCTGCAAAAGGGACTTGATGGCCATGGATGTCGACCTCACCACGTGGGAAGCTGTAGCCTCAGACCTGGAGGCAGATTGTGCAGAAAGGCCGTCCAGCTTTGAACAGTTACTTACACAGCAAGCTGAGGCGAAGCGACAGAGGAGAAAGCCCCGAGGCCAGGCAGTCCGACCAGCAATGGACTTCACGTGTGTACAGTGCGGCAAGGATTGTCACTCCCGCATCGGACTTTTCAGTCACACCCGACACAGACGCTGCATCAAAACCACCCAGAGCGCAACTCCATAGTCTCCCGAGACTGACGGATGCCCCAAGGAAGGAATGTTTTCCCGTTTGTACTAGCATTATACAATATAGGTATTAGATGTACTTTATTGATCCCAAACTGGGAAATTACAGTTATATAAGACAGCTACACGCTCCACACCGCCTACTGAACACTGACGCACACAATATAAAGCGGAAGTGTCATAAGCAGTTTTTTTTTTTTATTTAATAGAATAAAATACAACATACAAACTATATAATTAAAAGTTACATAATTAAGTTATACAATTATATAAATACTTTCTATGTAAAATACTAATTTCTCGTGTCCTTGCCTGATTGGCTGCTGATTCATCACCCCACATGCCTACAGCATTTAAAAGCTCCTCTAAAGTGCAGTTTGTTTGTGAAGTCTTGCCTCTCTGAGTGTCTTGTACTGAGCTGCTTTTGGATTTACACCATTTGGAAATGGATGGGGGTAGAAAGCGTCCCAGCTCAGCTGTCTGGGATCAGTTTGACCTTCTTGAGGGGGAAAAAAAAAAGTTAAATGTATGCATTGTATGCAGCATCTTACATTTTGTAATAATACAACTACTACAGTCATGTGAATAAATTAGGATACTGTAGGGAACCCACACTGGGATATTCATCTCAGACTGGAAGCAGAGGGTGGGGAATATTCCCTCTGCCGGTTGAGTGTGGGGGATTTAACTGAGAAGGACAGTACGTATTGTAATAGGAAAAGATGGTAATGCAGTAGTAAGGGGTGAATGTGTGAACGTATTGTAATGTGAGATTTCAGGCAGCAGGGGGAAGGAATGGAGTGATATTAAAGGAGAGACCCTGGTGTATTGAGAGAGTGTGTATGAATGAAGTGGGAGTGAGAAATAAAGTTTGTCTGTCGTGCAAGTCTGGTTCCTTTATTTGCACTCTCCACAATACCCCATTAAATATGCAGTTCTTTATTAAGAAATGTTCATATATCTGTCTAACCTTGTTTGTTTTTACTTGCCTTTTTTTTAGTATTTATTTTAGCCACTTTAAGTGGGAATGAATGTGGGGGTGTCCTAAAAAAGATGGGGGTAATCCCAACTTATTCCTCACTATATTTTACAGAAAATTAAAAAAAAACAAAACAAAACTATTTTTAATTGTTTAGTCGTATTACATGAATCTCCCATTATTTTAAACACTGATATTAAATATCCATATGTCCAAACATATTTAAACACACACACAGAGGCTTATACAGGGTATCCTAATTTTTTCCACATGACTATGTGGAGACACCTATGGCCAAAACATCCTGACGCCTGCATTCCTCGCACAACACAGCCGAGTGCTGCATCAAGCCATGGCCAGCATAGTGTTTATGTTATGTGTTCATGGTCTTTTAATACACATACGGGTCTACATTTATTATTTATACACCTCTATATTATTATTTACAATATATATAATTATGCATTTGATCACTAAAAAAAAAAAGCCATATTGTTGTACATTTACATATAGTTACATACATTTGCAATATTTACCATACAATACATCAAGCTGCATGGCAGCATTCCTCCTAACTCAGTCTTTTTGTTGTTCCTTGACAGGAAGGCAAACAGAATTAGACGAGGCACTAGTTGACTTTATTAAGAAGGACTCACAACCTTCAGGCACTTTATCAACAAACTTGATCCCAATTACATCCTTCCATCCAGAAACACACGACAACACTCGACTGTTTGAGTGTAGTATTATAACATTTGGCCACCAGATGTCGCTGTGGGGAGATGTTTCCAATGTTCCAAATGATTCGCTCTCTCGAACGTTCCATTTCTGCCATCACTACATTTATTAACAAAAAAAGAACTTCAGAGTCCAAAACTAGTGCAAAAACACAAAATGCAAAGCAAGAATAACTTAGAGATGCACTCCTGAGTAGTGATGTTACACTCGAGACTGACTCGAGCGATAGAACACAGAAGTGTCGCGAGCAGAGTGTCGAGCACTGTGTTAATATGCCCACAGTCACGTGACCGTAGCGAACGAGGCCTCCTCGTCTCATCACGTGATCTGAGACCTGGCGAGAAATTTGAGGGGGCTGGGCGTTGCATACGTTCCCACGAGCCCTCAAGTCACAGGCCTCGCTTGCTACGGTCACGTGACTGTGGGCGTGCTGAAACAGCGCTCGATGCACTGCTCATGATGCAAAAAAATTGCAAGACATTGGGCAGCTCCTATTACTATAATAAAAAAGACAATTGTTGTGCTCTTTACTCTTAATATGCTCCTTTTTACTTGTTAATTGGAATGTGAAGTTTGACTGATTGTATGTTTTTTGTTCCAGTTCTGATTTTGTAACTCTTTGTAATCTTTATGCTCGAGAGTTTGTATGTTCTATTTTATTCTCTTAAGTTAAAAAAACAAAACATAAAAAACAACCTGCTTCTGACACTTCCACTTTATATTGGGTGAATCAGTGTTGAGTGGGTGGTGTGGAGCGTGTAGCTGTCTTACTGGCCGCTACTGAAATTCACCAGCCATTGGCCGGTGATAATATCAAGCCCTGCATACCATCTATCTATAAAATCAGGTTTTGTTTGCTGAAGATTGTATTTCCAGAGTTTTGCCAGCAATGACTACAAATTCTGAAAGCTGTCTATCATTTGACAGATTACATGGAGGGTGATGTAATTGACGTCAATTAAAGTGATAGATGACAGAATTTTTACAAGGCTGTCTCAGAAAATGACATAAAAAGTGCAGTGCAAACTGTGATGTAGAGTATTGGCCTTTTTCAATTTTCAATTCAAATGCAGTTCTGACAGTCAGCCACCAGATGGCAGTCTTTACTAGCTGTGTCAACACTGTGGCTCATGAAGCAGTTGAGTTAAAGTTGCTCGTTGTTTCATGAGGCCTCGGTTTTAACATTACTACACAAAATGCAAAGCAAGAATAATGTACACAGATGCACTCCTGAGCCGTCCAGCTCAGGAGGAGATGAGGGCTTCCATAACAGTGGAAGAGTACAGAGGAAATCAGTCCAGAGACATTCGGTCTGGCAGCAAAGACGGAGTGGACAGGCAACACTTAAATAGTGGAGTGATCTGATACCATGAGTAGCAGGTGTGTGGAGCGAAAGCCGACTGGTGACCCAATTACTGATCATTCACAGCTGAGCTGACTAAGAGAGCAGGTAGAGAGTAATTAATCAGCGTCACTCGGCGGAGAAGCTGCGCAGGAGCGGCGGGTCCAGTAGTGACCGAGCTAGTTGAGGCCTAGCCGGATTCTCTGCTTATTTCTATCCACAGGTCAGTAAAATGCCACCCAAAAAAGAGGAAATGGAAGAAATTAAAAAAAACTCTGAACTTTGTGTTAGATGAACTGGCCAAAGTGACTAGCCAGCAGGACAAAATATTAGACCTAATACAGGAGGTACAAGCCCTACATTCAATAATAAAAGAAAAAGACAAAAAAATTATGGACCTGGAGCAACACGGGCGTCTTTTGGAGCAACGCGTTGAGGATCTTGAACAAGGTTCTCGCATTGATGACATAGTTATAAGTGGACTAGACATCAGATATCAGTCCTACGCCCATGCCGCTACAGGACTGAGTGGTGAACATGCTTCCATAAGTGAATCAATGTCCTTAGAAAACCAAGTGCTTCAGTTCCTTAATGATAAAGACATTAAGGTAGAAGCCAATGCGATCTCAGCCTGTTATGCTTTACTGAAGAAAGATAACAAAACAAAGAAATCAATTGTGATGCGCTTTGTGAACAGGAGGGTGAAAAATGACATACTGAGGCAGGCCAAAAAACTAAAGGAAACTCAAGTTTACCTAAATGAACACCTGACAAAAAAAAACGCTGAATTAGCACGGCAGGCAGGGATGCTAAAGAAACATAATAAGATACAGTCAACCTGGACAAGAAATTGTAGAATTTGGATTAAACTAAATGGAACACCTGAGCAAGCAAAAAGTATAATGATCAGAGATGCTACTGACTTAGATAAATACAAATGAACACTGACTATGAAACACAGAGTGAGGAAACTCAAACCCTAAAAATATGCCACTATGCTGAACATAAACCACAAGAGATGGAGAATGATATTGATCCTGATAACCACTTTTTCAATAATATTCATAACCACTGTGAATATTACACTGAAAAGCAATTCAAAAGTCAAGTGCAATTAGATGGTAAACTGTCAATAATACACTTCAATAGCAGAAGTCTTAACAAAAACTTCTCACAGATTCAGGACTATTTAAAACAGCTAAACAGAAAATTCACAGCTATAGCAGTCTCTGAAACCTGGCTTAATGCAGACCAGGCTCCCCTGATGGCAATAGAGGGATATCAGATGTTTAACATTAACAGATCTCAAAAAAAGGGTGGTGGTGTTGCACTGTATATTGATGACCTATATAGATGTAAGCTTGTAAATGAAATGTCCTCAGCACTACCAGGGATTCTGGAATGTGTTACTGTTGAGATTGACCTAGACAAAACAAAAAATCTAATCATAAGCTGCATATACAGAACGCCGGGAACTTGCATTGAGACATTCAGAGATAAATTAGTCGAGCTGTACAATAATATTACTAGTAAGAAAATGGTAGCAATTTGTGAAGATTTCAATATTGATCTACTTAATCCACATCAACAAAATGTAGTTACAGAGTTCATGAACTCTATGTACAGCATGAGTCTATATCCCACAATAACACATCCCAGTAGAATCACAGCTCACTCTGCTACACTTATTGACAACCTGTTTGTCAATGTTCTCGACAAGAAAATAGAAAGTGGATTATTGATAAATGATATAAGCGACCACTTGCCAATCTTTGCACTTATCCATGGCCACACGGGGCCCAACCCAGAAAAAATCTCAAAATCGTTCAGACACAAATCACCAAACGCAATCAGTTCTTTTAAAGAGGACTTGCTGAAGCAAGACTGGACAGAAGTCTATGTATCAGATGTAAATGAAGCCTATGACACATTTACAAACATTGTAACCACTCTTTATGAAAAAAACTGCCCATTAGTTAAAAAAAAGCTTAAACACAAATTTACTGACAAACCATGGCTAACCAAAGGACTACAAAAGGCGTGTAAAAAGAAAAATTTATTATATAAAGCTTTCATAAAGAAAAGGACAAAAGAAGCAGAGCAGCGGTATAAAACATACAAAAATAAGTTAACATATATAATAAGATGTAGTAAAAGAGACTATTACAGTAAAGAACTGGAAAAAAAACAAAGACAATATTAAAAATACATGGACAATAATCAACAGTATCCTTGGAAATAAAAGCAGAAATACCAGCTACCCAACTAACACTCCAAAAAATAATAAATCGACTCCGAATGTGAATATAGCTTCACCTGCAGATGAATTTAATAATTTTTTTGTTAACATTGGACCTAAACTGGCCCGAGAAATACCCACTACGGTGCCAACAGGTGATTCAATATGCAATAACACTGCTGTAAAAGACACCATCTTCATAAAGAACACAGACGAAAGAGAGGTCATTGAAATTGTTAAATCGTTCAAAAGTAAAACATGTACTGACTGCGATGGTATTGATATGCTACTAGTCAAAACTGTTATCGAATGCATAGTGAAACCACTGACGTATATCTGTAACCTGTCTCTCCAATCAGGTATATTTCCCAATGCAATGAAAATAGCTAAAGTAATTCCGATTTACAAGACAGGCGACAGAGGGGAACTCTCCAACTACAGACCAATTTCACTATTACCGCAATTTTCCAAGATACTTGAAAAAATATTCTATGAGAGAATTGACAACTTCATACTGAAGAATGATTTATTGTGTGAGCAGCAATATGGGTTCAGACACAAAAGGACAACAGCATATGCCTTAATGGAATTTACAGAAAAAATATCAACAGCCATTGAAAATAAAGAGTATTCAGTTGGAGTATTCCTGGATCTTAAAAAAGCATTTGATACAGTAGATCACAATCTATTATTAAAGAAACTACAAAATTGTGGTATCAGAGGGGTAGCACTGTCCTGGTTAAGAAGTTACTTAAAGAATAGATATCAGTTTGTATGTGTTAACAACAAAAACTCAGAGCTACTGAAGGTCACCTGTGGAGTCCCACAGGGTTCAGTTTTGGGACCATTATTATTCAATATGTATATAAATGATATATGTAAAGTTTCAGAAAAAATGGACTTAATATTGTTTGCTGATGACACTAACCTGCTATGCAGTGGAAACAACTTGGAACAACTTCTGGATACACTCGGAAAGGAATTAGGAAAGCTGAAACTGTGGTTTGATTCAAACAAATTAACGCTCAATTTAAGCAAGACAAAATTTATAGTCTTTAACAACCATCACAACTACCCAGTACCCAAACTCAGTGTAAATGGTGTAGAGATTGAAAGGGTATCCGAAACTAAATTCCTTGGAGTAATAATTGATAACAAACTGTGTTGGAAGCCACATATTAATTATAAAAAAGGTAAAGTATCCAAATCAATTGCAATATTACACAGAGTGAAAAATTTGCTGAATCAACCCACACTATACACCTTGTATCATTCATTAATACTCCCATACATGACATATTGTAATGAAGTATGGGGAAATACATATAAAACAAACATATATCCACTCTTTATGCTTCAAAAGAGAGCTATTAGAATAATCAACAAAGCAGCTTACAGGGAACCAACAAACCCACTTTTTCTTAAACAAAAAACTCTCAAGTTGAAAGATCTGATCGACTTTAAAACCGCAATAATAATGTTCAAAGTGAAGAATCTATCACTGCCCGCAAATATCCAAAAGTTGTTCCAAACAAGGGAGAAACGATATCACTTCAGAGGAACATGTACGTATATTTCAAAAGCCTACTGTGGTAGACTGCAAGTCTAATTTAAAACATTACTGGCACATGCCTCTAGGGGGAACTACCTGTATTGTTCAGCACTACTATTAAGGGGACACATTAGAACAAGAGTGTGAAAACCCCGCGCAGAATCCATGTTCAGTCATATTATGTGTGTTGCAGAATAAACGGCAGAGTTAGCCAAAGAAATAACTCAAGTGTGATCATTGCTACACGGTAGGATATCACACAATTGGCGACGAGGATTAAAAGAAAAAAATCAGCGGCGAGAAACAGAGAACATTGCAAGTGTGGCGAACTCAAGTGACTCCAGTAGTTCGAGTGCAAGTTCAGAGGAGGAAAAACGAGGTTTCCCCACCACGACGAGCAATGGCGGCTGTAATCGGAACGGTAACCCCTTTTGATAACTCGACTCAGTCATGGGAAGAATATAGTGAAATGTTGGACTTTTTCTTCGAAGCTAATGACATTGAGGAGCCAGACAAAAGGAAGGCTGTACTGTTGAGTGGAGTTGGTGCAACTACTTACAGCTTGTTGAGAAATTTAATAAGCCCTGCATTACCGAAAGATAAAACATACGACCAGCTTACTGCTGAGCTTCAGAAGCACTTCAGCCCCAAACCGAGTGAAATCGTGCAACGATTCAAATTTAATTCACGCATAAGGAGGAACACTGAGTCCATAGCAGAGTATGTGGCAGAATTGAGGAAATTAACACTGCACTGTGATTACAAAGACTCATTGGAAGAAATGTTAAGAGACAGACTTGTGTGTGGAGTGAATGATGACCGAATGCAACGGCGACTTTTATCTGAAACAAAACTCACTTTTGCAAAGGCTTTGGAATTATGCCAAGCGATGGAAACAGCATCTAAAGATGTGAGAGAAATGCAAAGGAAACTAGCAGAGGACACAGCAACGCATGTTCGTGTGCCTAAGACCCAAGTAGGTGTCCACAAAGTGTTGACTGACAAAACTCAGCACAAATTCCCCAGTTGTTATCGCTGCAAAGGCCAGCACAATGCCGCCGAGTGCAAATTTGCCACTGAGCTGTGTCATAATTGTGGCAAGCGAGGGCACATTAAGAAAGCATGTAGAATAAAGGTGGACAGCGCACAGGTGCTGAAAGCGACAGTTAATGGGCAAAAGTATGAAAACAAGGGCCCAGGAAAGGAACAGCGAGCGAATCAACTGAGAGGGGAGGGAGAAAGTGATACAGAAGACATGGATTTTCACACAGTTTACAACACGTCAGAGGAGCTGACCAAGGTAGCGCCCATCACGCGTACCATGAATGTTAATGGAATGAAAGTAACATTTGAAGTTGATACAGGCTGTGGAGTAACCATATTAAGTAAACAGCAATATACACAACTGTGGAAGAAAACAGACACAGCAGAATTAAATCCCTGTTCATTAAAATTAAAAACATACACAGGAGAGAAGCTAGACGTGCTAGGCATGGCACAAGTGAAGGTGCAGCACGAAAACAAAGAAAAGGACTTACCTGTAGTAGTAGTTGGGAGCGAAGGACCAAATCTACTAGGGCGAAGTTGGCTACAAGAACTGGCCATGATTGATCAGTTGGTGAATAAAGTGGAATCTCAGCCCAAATTGCAGCTGGAGGAGATCCTCGAAAGACACGCTGAGGTGTTCAAAGAAGGCGTAGGACAGCTAAAAGGTGTCACTGCAAAGATTAATGTGGACAAGGAGGCCCAACCACGATTCTGCAAACCCCGACTGGTGCCCTATGCAGTCAAGCCACTGGTCGAAAGCGAGCTACAGAGGCTGCTGGATGACAAGATCATTGAGCCAGTGCAGGTTGCAGA
Source organism: Pholidichthys leucotaenia (assembly GCA_020510985.1). NCBI lineage: Eukaryota > Metazoa > Chordata > Actinopteri > Cichliformes > Pholidichthyidae > Pholidichthys > Pholidichthys leucotaenia. The sequence continues at coordinate 33,651,083 of CM035845.1, read as the reverse complement.
ATGGGCGGCGCCCATAGTCCCAGTGAGAAAGCCGGATGGCTCCATTAGAATATGTGGAGATTACAAACTCACTGTCAATCGAGCATCACGGGTGGATCAGTATCCAATTCCTAAAGTGGAGGACCTCTTCGCACAGCTGAACGGCGGCCGACACTTCACGAAATTAGACATGAGTCACGCCTACCAACAAGTAGTCTTGGAAGAAGAATCAAGAAAGTATGTAACCATCAATACACACAAAGGCTTATATACCTACACACGCTTACCATTTGGAGTAGCTTCCAGTCCTGCTATATTCCAGAGAACTATGGAGGGCATCCTAGGTGGAATTCCGAATGTTGTCATTTATTTGGATGACATCCTTTGTACAGGACCAAATGAACAAGAACATCTGAAAACGCTGGAGGAAGTGCTTCAACGGTTGGAGAAAAGCGGTCTGAGGTTGAAAAGAAGCAAGTGTGAGTTCATGGGAAAAGAGGTGGTGTTCCTAGGCCACAAGATCAACGCCAGTGGTCTACACCCTCTAACAGACAAAGTGGAAGCCATTGCGGAGGCGCCTGAGCCACAAAATGTTACTGAGTTAAAAGCCTACCTGGGCTTGTTGAACTATTACCATAGGTTCCTCCCAAAGCTCTCCACGCTGCTGGCACCACTACATACCTTACTTAAGAAGGAAGAAAAATGGTCATGGGGGGTCAAGCAGCAGAAGGCGTTTGAAGAGTCCAAAGCGCTATTTCAGTCCTGTAGTGTGTTAGTGCACTATGATTCAAACAAACCACTCATCCTGGCGTGTGACGCATCACCCTACGGTGTGGGTGCTGTACTCTCTCATCGTATGGAGGATGGCTCAGAGAGACCCATAGGGTTCGTCTCAAGAACTCTTAGTGCAGCTGAGAAAAACTACTCCCAGCTAGACAAGGAGGGCCTTGCAGTAGTATTTGGTGTAAAAAAATTCCACAAATACCTGTACGGGAGACAGTTCGCTATAGTGACTGACCACAAGCCACTAATTTCACTGTTCAGTGAAATGAGAGCCATACCCCAGATGACAGCTCAGAGAATTCAGAGATGGGCCGTTACATTAGCAGCGTATGAGTACACCATCGTTTACAAAGCCGGACGGGACCATACGAATGCTGACGCGATGAGTAGGCTACCCTTGGATGGAGGAAGAGACAGCACGCCTGAGGAGGAGGAGAGAGTGCTATTGTTTGAAGATATCGGCGTGCCCCTGGTGAACGCACAACAAATAAAGAAGTGGACAGACAAAGACCCTGTTCTAGCAAGAGTGCGAGAATACATCTTGCGAGGATGGCCGAAGATGAACAGTCCTGAGTTCATTCCCTATGCCCGACGACAGGATGAGCTCAGCACCCAGGAAGGTTGTATCCTGTGGGGAGGACGCGTGGTTGTTCCACCACCTGGTAGGAATGCCTTACTGCAACAACTACACCAAGCACACCCTGGCATCACTCGCATGAAAGCGTTGGCGAGGAGTTACATGTGGTGGCCCAACATGGATGCAGAGGTGGAGGCGCTTGTGAAGTCATGTGCGGCATGCCAGGAGAACAGGAACAGTCCTCCAGCAGCCCCACTACATCCCTGGGAAGTTCCAGATAAACCATGGAGAAGAATTCACATTGACTACGCAGGTCCATGGATGGGAAGAATGTTCCTGATCATAGTTGACGCATACTCAAAGTGGATCGATGCATATTCTGTGAGTAGCTCTACTTCTACTGTTACCATTGAATGTCTTAGAAAGAGTTTCAGCCAACATGGGCTACCTGAAATCATAGTATCAGATAACGGTACATGTTTTACGAGTGAACAGTTCCAAGAGTTTTCTGAAAAGAATGGCATACGTCACATCACGACTGCGCCATACCATCCTTCTTCTAACGGCTTAGCCGAGAGGGCCATGCAGACATTCAAGTCACTCATGAAAAAGATGACAGGAGACTCTATTGAAACCCGAATGTCGAGAGCTCTGTTCAGCTATCGAATAACACCCCAATCTACAACTGGCAAGTCACCAGCTGAGCTGTTGTGTGGAAGGAAGTTGAGGTCAACATTTGACTTAATACATCCAGACTTCAGAAACAAAGTGCATGATAAACAAGAGAAACAAAAAGGTTATCATGACATGCATGCTAGAGAGAGAATACTGAGAGAAGGAGACGTGGTCTACACCCGCAACTTTGGCTCAGGACCAGCCTGGGTACCAGGAGAAATAACAGAAAAGACAGGCCCTGTGTCATTCAAGGTGACATTAGGTCATGGACAAGTGGTGAGGCGACACATCGACCAAGTTCGTGGTAGGAGCTCCATTCCCCTGCCGATGGCACCAGAGGTGTTGTCTGACACCCATCCTGAGGAGAGCATCAACGAACCACCACTTCAGGTGAAACCTGAGGTAACCGTCTCTGCAGATTCTACGGGCAGCACTGCAGCAGCCGAAACAGTGGAGCAGTCTGAGTCTTCACCTGCAGTTGGCTCACCCGCCGTGAGAAGATCTCAGCGAGCTAGGAAAGCTCCAGACTACTTGAAGGACTATACTTAGTCAGTAGTGAGTTCCCCAGCCACAGGACAAGAATGCGTCCTGGAACCTCACTGGGATGCGGTAGTCAAACCAAATCCCCAGTTAGACTGTTATGTGTGTTATACATGTAAAAAAAAAAAAAAAAGAGAAAGAAATTATGTGTATGGCACATGTGTTTAAGAAGTTAAAAGTAACTGTGATTGTTTAGGGTTAAATGGGAGTTCCAGGATGTCTAGCATAATTGGCTAGTGTAATTAAAAGTAGTTTAATCTAGAGGGGAGGGATGTGGTAGACTGCAAGTCTAATTTAAAACATTACTGGCACATGCCTCTAGGGGGAACTACCTGTATTGTTCAGCACTACTATTAAGGGGACACATTAGAACAAGAGTGTGAAAACCCCGCGCAGAATCCATGTTCAGTCATATTATGTGTGTTGCAGAATAAACGGCAGAGTCAGCCAAAGAAATAACTCAAGTGTGATCATTGCTACACGGTAGGATATCACACCTACAGTGAGAACAACTACCAAGCAACACTGTATTTCAGTGCAAGGTGTCAGATTATGGAACGATTTTGGACCTGAATTAAAATCATGTACAAAGCTTGGACAATTTAAACAAAAACTAAAGGAAGAAATACTCCAAACATATTTACAAGACGACATGTAAACTCACATAAGGATTGACATTTCCAGCCTGTGTTGTGTTATAGCTTAGTTTTTCTTTTTTCTCTGTGACACTATGTCTTAGATTTGTTTTTGAATAGTAACCGCTTAACTTAGACTAGCTCAGTTTTCTTTTTCTCTCAGTCATATTTTGTCTTAGCCTTGTTTTAAATTGTAATCGCTCTTGTCTTGTTTTCTCTTTTTTCTCCTTTGAATTCTTGGATGGAATATGGGTGGGCAATATAAGCTGCGGCTTCAGCCATCACCCATTTCGGATAACTCACGTGGAATTGTATAGTAGAAGGAGTCTTTGTCTAATTTGACCTTGTTGTTATATTATACAGTTTCTTTTAACCTGTAATGTACTATCCGAAATAAATAAATTCATTCATTCATTAAAAAAATGTCTATTTCCCAGAGCCTAAAGTGACATCTTCAAATATGTAGTTTTTACAAAATGAAACCACAAATTCACATTTGAGACACTAGAATGGGGGAAAATGTGGATTTTTCCCTCTTTAATGTCTCAAAACAGTTCTCAAAATGGCTGGTAATTAAGTTATTAGTTGGCAACTAATCAATTAATCAATAAATTGTTGAAACACTACATTTTAGTTACGTTTAGTTTTTTTATACTATTCATTTAAATTTTTTTTTTTTTTTTTACATTTTTTTCTATTTAATATTAACATTACAATGTGTTAGAGAGAGGGCAAGAAAATGATCGCTCAGTAGAAGATATAACTAAAAGTCATTTTAAGTCAGTTGTCCTTGATGTAATACAGACAATCACTTGCCTCAATTTTTTCAAGTTTTGAGTCACCTGCTTTGAGGAAAACCAAGTCAACATTTTAGACTTGTCTACTTTAAACAATGACAACAGAAACTAATAAACATTGAGTTTTGTTAACATAAAATCATGTGGTTGTCTAACTTATTTTATCACTTTATGTTAAGTTACTTGTCCAAGTTCTGTTAACTTATTTCCATGGACTGAAAACTGAAAACTTTAAGACTTAAAATGTTAAGTCTGAAAATGTTTGAGTTTTTAATTGAAAACTCAGTCATAGTAATTAAAAATATTTGAGTTGACTTAATGAACACTAACTGTAATCAAAAGGTTCAAGTAGCAAGTAATGAAAAATTAAGTTTTAAAAAATGAATTTTTGTTCATCCACTCAAAGTTTGAGGCAATTGATTGCCTCAAATTCTTTCTGAGTTCTGGTAACTTATTTGGGTTTACAGTGTATTGATGTGTTCCATTAATACTCACTGTAAACACGGAAGTGAGTGCGGCGCAGTGACGCATTTGATTGGTTAGACTGAGTTAGTAGTGTTTGAGCCAGTGACATAGATAGAGCTAGACCGCTCACTGTTTGGCGGACAACAGCGTCGCCACGGCAAATCGGCGCTGACTTCCGGTAGTGGCAAGAAGCTGTGGCGCGCTATTTGATCCTTTCAAAACACATTAACTTCAAAGTCTCCAAACAGTGTTTGATGACACGCTTTGTGTTGTTTCATCACACCAACTGATTGAAAAAGATAAAAACAAAGCACAAGGCATCTTTCTACGACAATCACACTCATATAATAGCAAACACAGAGCCTCTAATATCCTTCATATTTAGCCTCTTCACACGTTCTGCCTACATGAGGCTACAACAAACAGAGACCACCACACAATGACACATGCATAATGATTGCTGAATGCTGATGCAGTGATTGTGTCAAAAACATTTCATACTTTCTGCAACATTTGTGTTTCACTTACCCTGTTTCATGGGCTCTAGAAAATATTCGAACCAATGCCAAATAAGAAATTTTGTTTTTTTAAACAATTTTTCTCCAATTCAAATTGTTCAGTTGGACTTAAAAAGCAGCACATGCAGTAATCAAAAATTCCAAATTATATTTTAGTGTAAAGAGGGATAGAAAATTCACCTCAAGGGACTTGGTGTTTCGGCTGTGGTTTGCATGCTGGGCTGCTACGCCAGCGACCCGGGTTCGATTCCCCGCACAGCCATCTTCCCAACTGGCATGCCAGGTCTGGGACTCTGGGTGTCTAATTAATTCGGTACTGTTGCCAGCAGTACAGGAGTACTGTAGGAAATATATATTTCACAATGAAATTTCATGAACAATTTGCTATAAAATGCCAGCTTTAGGGCAAAAACAAAATGTTTGAAACTTAAGTAGCCTATTTTCCCAGAAATAGCGTGCCAAAATTGTTTAAGAAAAGCATTTTGACGATATGAAATGCATTGCTTTTTAAAAATCTCACCAAAAGTGTACTTTTCTACATAATTTTCACAAAGTGAACAAATTACTAATTTTCAGTGCGTCCAAAGGCTTCAAAATGCCAGTGCTGGTCTAGGGCCTCCTGGCCTGGTGGTGTTCTCAACGTATCTCAAGCATTGTGACTTGATTCCACCACAGAAGTTGACTGTAACCTTGGTAAATCACGAAACACAAAGCCACATTCCGTGCTGATGTTCAAATCTGACACCACGTCTTGCCACTACCAGAAGTCAGCTCCTATTTGCCGCCTCTCAGCGGGCAATGAGCGGTCTAGCTCTATCTACGTCATTGGTTTGAGCGCCACTCAAGGACAAATCTGATTGGCGAAATTGGTGGAAGTTGACGAGGATTGGCCAAAATTGCGGGAAAGTTGCAGTGATTGGACAAAGTTGCAAGGTCACGCATAAGATGCAGTGATTGCGTGATTTCGCCTGAATTACTGTGATTGCAACATCGCGAAATCCTGGAGGGACTGAATTATGACAGTTATCTTAACTCAAGTATTAAAGTACAACTGAATAAATACAGCAGCAAATACAACAGCAGCAAAGGGACAGCAGCACTCAGAGCAATAGTAAATAAGATAAGAACTGGTTAGCCAAAGCAGTAAATAAATATACATATGTACACAGTTATATACACACGTGGACAAAATTGTTGGTACCCCTCTGTTAATGAAAGAAAAACCCACAATGGTCACAGAAATAACTTGAATCTGACAAAAGTGGTAATACATAAAAATTCTATGAAAATTAACCAATGAAAATCAGACAATGCTTTTGAATTGTGGTTCAACAGAATTATTTAAAAAAAACAAACTCATGAAACAGGCCTGGACAAAAATGATGGTACCCCTAGAAAAGATTGAAAATAATGTGACCATAGGGACATGTTCAACCAAGATATGTCCTCTAACATCACAGGTGTCTACAAACTCGTAATCAGTCAGTCGGCCTATTTAAAGGGTGACAAGTAGTCACTGTGCTGTCTGGTGACATGGTGTGTACCACACTAAACATGGACCAGAGGAAGCAAAGGAGAGAGTTATCTCAGGAGATTAGAAAGAAAATTATAGACAAGCATGTTAAAGGTAATGGCTATAAGACCATCTCCAAGCAGCTTGATGTTCCTGTGACTCCAGTTGCACATATTACTCAGAAATTTAAGATCCACAGGACTGTAGCCAACCTCCCTGGACGTGGCTGCAGAAGGAAAAATGGAAGAGACGGATAATACGAATGGTAACGAAAGAGCCCAGAACAACCTCTAAACACATTCCAGGTGAACTCCAAGGTCAAGGTACATCAGTGTCAGATCGCACCATCCGTCGTTGTTTGAGCCAAAGTGGACTTCATGGGAGACGACCAAGGAGGACACCACTGTTGAAAACAAATCCTAAAAAAGCCAGACTGGAATTTGCCAAACTGCATGTTGACAAGCCACAAAGCTTCTGGGAGAATGTCCTATGGACAGACGAGACAAAACTGGAACCTTTTGGGAAGGCACATCAGCACTATGTTCACAGACGCAAAAATGAAGCATACCAAGAAAAGAACACTGTCCCTACTGTCAAACATGGAGGAGGTTCTGTTATGTTCTGGGGCTGCTTTGCTGCATCTGGCACAGGGTGTCTTGAATGTGTGCAGGGTACAATGAAATCTCAAGACTATCAAGGTATTCTAGAGAGAAATGTGCTGCCCAGTGTCAGACAGCTTGGCCTCAGTCGCAGGTCATGGGTCTTGCAACAGGATAATGACCCAAAACACACAGCTAAAAACACCCAAGAATGGCTAAAAGCCAAACATTGGACTATTCTAAAGTGGCCTTCTATGAGCCCTGATCTAAATCCTATAGAACATCTGTGGAAGGAGCTGAAACATGCCGTCTGGAGAAGGCACCCTTTAAACCTGAGACAACTGGAGCAGTTTGCTCATGAGGAGTGGGCCAAAATACCTGCTGAGAGGTGCACAAGTCTCACTGACAGTTACAGAAATAGTCTGATTGCAGTGATTGCCTCAAAAGGTTGTGCAACAAAATATTAAGTTAAGGGTACCATCATTTTTGTCCAGGCCTGTTTCATGAGTTTTGTTTTTTAAAATAATACTGTTGAACCACAGTTCAAAAGCATTGTCTGATTTTCATTTGTTAATTTTCCTAGAATTTTTATTTATTACCACTTCTGTCAGATTCAAGTTATTTTTGTGACCATTGTGGGTTTTTCTTTCATTAACAGAGGGGTACCAACAATTTTGTCCACGGCTGTATGCCAGCATGTTTTTGTTCTTTTGGATTTGTTTTATTTTATAGTTTTTATATATGACATTAAGCGTTTTTTTTTTTTTTTTTAATTTTCCTATTTTTGTGGTGTTGGGGTGTGTGTGTGTGTGTGTGTGTGTGTGTGTGTGTGTGTGTTCTTTATGCATTGTTTAATCGGAGTCATGGAAGCAGAATGTTGCCATGGAAACAGAATGCTGTCATGTGGCTGAGTCTATATAAAGGGCTGCAGACCTTTCTCCTGTCCTTTTTGCACCTGATGGCACAGCGACCATTTGCAGAGCCCAAACCTGAGAGAGAAACTGAAAACTTTGGAGATCTACAACACCTGAAAAGCACTGAAGAGCATCTTATCGAGGACTTCTACGTACATCTGAGAGAGGAGACAACCAAACCTGAGGGAGATGACTGGAGAGCACCACCGGCCTCCTGGACACCCTCACCTTCCACCTGATAGGAAACTCTGTTTAGCCTAAAATATACAAATGTCAGTAACCCCATGCTGAACATACCTAGAAAGAGTTAAAATTGTTCCAGTGTGTAGATTATAGGAGAATGATTGATTTGAAACTGCTCAGATGTCAGATTTTTGGTGCTGTGTTTGAAAAAGAGAAGCTTGGAGTGAAACTGCTTCTGGTTGGTTTTTCCATGTGGAAAGTTACAGGAAACATTTCTGGATTGTTTTAGTGGTGAGATGAAAGACTCGTTTTGGTTTAAAGGTACAGATTTTGTCAAATTATGCATGAAATGTTTAAATCCATGATGGCTGTCAGACCTTGGTTAGAAAATTCTCAAAAATGCATTTTTGGTTACCATGACAACTTTAGAACTTTGGGGTTTTTAGGAACAGTGTTGAAGACAGAGTTCATGGTGACATTCAGACAAGCCTGGGACACGTGCACATTGGTATTTACAGTGCAGTTATGTGGGTTTAAATGTTCCATCAGCTGTTGTTGAAGAAAATTCTCTTCAGTGCTGAGTAGATACATCTTGTAATTGAATGTTTAGACCTGATTTCAAAGGTGATCAAAATTATGCTGAGAAGCAGTCTGACCTGAGAGTGTCTCAGTACAGCAGCTCAACCAGACTCATGTCAATCATCACTGTTTTCTTCCTGCATTACCGACTGCACTATATAGTTCTCCACAGTATCTGCTGCTGGCTAATATATATTTTAACTGTTGACCAGTATCACTTAATCTTATCCTACACTTTATTACATGTATAGTTTATTTCTCTTATCTTATCATGTTTAATGTTGCAGCATTGTACCGAGACAAATTCCTAGTTTGTGTACTACATGAACAATGGCAATAAACCTGATTCTGATTCTGATTCTGATTCTGACTGCTGTCTGATCTGGAGTGTCCGATTTATTTATCTGAAATGTGACTGTCATTCATGCTCTTTGATTACTGTCATTTATAAATGTAGATAGTTTAATTGACTCTCAGCGCTCAGAGCTTTCCCCAGCAATAGCTTTAATGAGAGGAGACTTTTACTGCCTACTTAACCCCCTGCTTGATAGACACCCTCCTCGGAATACATCTTTAACAACTCAGGCTGATGCTCTTCATGCTATCTGTGAAGAAATGAATTTAGTAGATGCATGGCGAACTTTCCACCCATCTGCTAAAGAATTTACTTTTTATTCCCCCCCCTCAAATGTCATACAAGGATTGATTACTTTTTCATTTCTAAACTCTTGGTACAATCGGTGTCTTCGTGTACAATAGGCAACATCATTGTTAGTGACCATGCAACAGTATTAATAGATTTATCTGTTGGTTTAGGGCAGGTTAAGAGTAGACAATGGCGATTTGATATATGCCTTCTAAAAGATGAAAAGTTTACTACTTGAGACGATTTTAAAATATTTTTTGCTATCAACTCTCAATCTACTAATGACTCATCCTTATTATGGGAAACCTCTAAAGTCTATATCAGAGGCCTAATCATAGCATATTTAGCCTCAAAAAAATGAAAGCAAAAAGAACAGCAATCTAAACTTGAAAAGGAACTGGAAGAAATTAAGAGAGTACTTGGTTCATCATCATTATCAGATCCTATATTATTGCAGAGAAAGTGTGCCACACAAGCTGCATTAGATGCATTATTAACTCAACAAGCTAAGCGTGCACTTTTTTTTTCAAAACCGAGGTTATATGAATTTGGTGACAAATCTAGTAAGTATTTGTCTTGTTTAACAAAAATCAGAACAAATTCCCAACTGATTCCTTCAGTTGTAGGTCTAAATGGCACTCGTTATTTTGATAACAAAAATATTAATACCTTTAAGCAGTTTTATATTCAGCTATATACAGCAGACCAGACAGCAGGGGCCTCATAAGATGGACTTTTTCTTGGACAACCTAGCGCTTCCTACTATTTCTGATACTCAGAGACATGATTTAAATTCTCCCATGTCTAGAGAAGAGGCTATGTTAGCGATTAACAGTTTACAATCAGGTAAAGCACCGGGGCCAGATGGCATGGGCAGCGAATTTTACAAAGAATTTCAGGATATACTTGTGGATCCATTTTTGGAGATGATAGAACACTTCTTTACCTCTGAGAGTTTACCTCAGTCATTAAGAGAAGCTGACATCGCTCTAATTCTTAAAAAAGGCAAGTGTCCTGAAGATTCCTCAGGATATAGACCTATTGCTCTTTTAAATCAAGATGTTAAACTGTTATTTAAGATCCTGGCTCTGCGATTAGAGAAGGTTTTGCCTCTTATCAAGGAGGACCAGACAGGTTTTATTAAAGGGAGAAACTGTAGTCACAAGATTAGGAGGCTTTTAAATATTGTTCATTTCTGTCAATCACAAGAAAACAACACTGTAATCATCTCATTGGATGCAGAGAAAGCCTTCGACCGAGTCGAGTGGCCTTATCTATTTAAAGTATTACAAAAATTTAATCTGTGGGATAACTTTATCCGATCTATAACCATTTGTTATGACTGATGCCAAGGGTTTATTATACAAAAGTTTGATCCATTTGATAATTTCCCAATTTATCGCTCAACACGTCAAGGCTGCCCCTTAATCCCTGCTGTTTTTGCCCTTGTGGTAGAACCTTTAGCTGAAGCCATCAGACAGGATCCAGCTGTCAGGGGTATAGATGTAGGGGAGACGCAACATAAAATTTCCCTTTATGCGGATGACATTTTGTTGTACGTAGCAGAGCCTGCTACCTCTGTTCCGCGACTGGTTGATATCATTAATTACAGTTTTTTGGGTCTTTTTCTGGTTACAAAATTAATTTCTCTAAATCTTTAGCTATGCCCATGGGAAGCCTCAGAAATAGAATGAACTCCCTTATATCATTTCCATTCTGCTGGTCTATGTCAGGTTTTGAGTACTTGGGTATTCAGATTACTCCTATGTTCCATCCGATGTTTAAAGCCAATTTTAACCCTCTCCTAGACACTATAAAGAAGGATTTAAACAGGTGGTGTTCACTTCCCCTATCATTACTCGGCAGAGTGTCTATTATCAAAATGAATATCCTGCCTAGGTTATTGTATCCCCTACAGATGGTTCCAATATTTATAACTAATAAGGTTTTGAAGTTACTGAATGGTTGGTTGAGTGATTTTATTTGGAGCAAAAGGAAGCCAAGATTAAAAATGGTAAAACTACAACTTCCAAGTTCAGTGTGAGGTTTGGATGTTCCTAACATTAAATGGTACCAAATAGCATCTCAACTAAGGTTTATAGCAGAATGGGTTAAAGATGATCCTACTTCTGTTTGGGTGGGCCTTGAAAAGTCACAGGCCTCCTGTTCACTTTTGGGCCTTTTGTCTTGTAAGAATTTAAAGTCAGTTAGAAATCTCTGTTATAATAACCCCATAATTTGCAATTCTTTAAAGGCCTGGTTTATGACACGAAAGCTTGAAGGAAGATCAGATTGCCTTGAATAGGAATTAATAAAGTAATTAAGACTTCCGGTTATGGCTGCCACGTAAGGAGGACGTGTCTCACTCTGCTCTGCTCCTGGAGAAAAAAAATCGGCAAATAACTCTCTCATTTGGGACAGAACGTATCCCAGCGTTTGGGCGAGGATATGTCGGTGAAGCCTAAGGCTGGAAAACCAGGTAGAGGAAAAAGCGAGCCGCCGAAACAGTCCAAATTAACGGACTTTCAGGTCTGTGACGCAGCAAATAAAGCTCCATATATGGCAGAGGAGGCTGGCAGCGGTGCGGTGTCTGCGGGAAGCGGCGCAGATGCGCTGATGACTGCCATGAGTTCAATGAGAGCGGACTTTTCCTCTAGATTTGATGGGATTATGGCAGCGTTGGAAGGAATGAGAAAGGAATTGGGTGACTGTGTAGAACGAATGGCGCAGATGGAGCTCCGTGTCTCTAGTGCTGAAGATGACGTCACTCGTCTTCAATTAAAGGTGCGCACTTTGGAAAAAAAAAAATAAATGTCTGGAAGATAATATCCTGGATTTGGAATCTCGGTCGAGACGGAACAACTTGAGGCTGGTGGGTCTTCCGGAGGAATCCGAAGGTCGGGACTCATGTTCCTTTCTGGAAAAGTGGATTCCGGAGGCGCTGGGCAGCGCGGAGTTGCAATCAGCAGTGGTTCTGGAAAATGCACACCGTATTGGCCCACGGAGAGATAAGGGACCACCGAGGACCTTAATTATGAAGTTTCTCAGCAACAGAGACAGGATGAAGATCTTCAACGCTGCACGAGCTAAAGGAGAGATTAAACACCAGGACCAGCAGGTGCGGTTCTACCCAGATTTGGCCACAGGAATCCAACAATTGAGTAAGCAGTTTGATCCCGTACGTAAGGAGCTGCGCAACCTTGGGATTCGTCATGGTGTAATCTATCCTGCGAGACTGTTGACCACGTATGGGGGCAGAACCTACATCTTCAAGACCCCGGAGGAGGCGCAGGAGTTCATCAAGAAGATCCAAGAAGAGACTGGTGGGAGCTAAGCATGAACAAAATATAAGGTTGAATATTTAAGCATTTGCACAGGCATCTGACTGACTTGAAGCAAAGAGCAAGTTTACAAAATATAGATTGTATTATATATTAAAAAAAAAACAACAAAAAAAACTATGATGTACAAAGTTGCTAAAAATTTTGGAGTTAAGTTGGAAAACTACAGAGGAGAGTTAATGTTACGTCATTAAAAGCAGCAGAGTTAGGGTGATTGGGAGGATGAAGAAGGAGTGGCTTTGGCTGTTCCTCGTGGGTGTGGAGCGGTCAATGGCTATATCGGGAGACGGAATTTTTCTTTTGATTTTGGGGGGGATCGCCACAATTGTGGGAAGGGGGAATTTGTTTGTGTGTAGTTTGTAGGATGAATGTTCAACCACTCATTTTTTTGCTTCCCTGTTTGAGCATGTTTACACTGCAAGGTAATCCCAAACTCCCTATTGATCATAAACCAAAGCGTTAATATTAATTTAATTTCATGGAATTGCAGAGGTCTACAAAATTTAAAAAAACTTAAACAAGTTATGAATAAAATAAAAGACATGGGTTCAAAAATTGTGTTTTTACAAGAAACTCATCTAATAGAGGAGGATGTAAAAAGAATTAGGAGTAGATGGCAAGGAAGTGTTTTCACCTCATCATTTTCATCCCGAGCCAGGGGAGTTATGACTCTCATACATAAATCAGTCCCTTTTCAAGTGAAAAATGTAATTGGAGACAAATTTGGAAGATATGTAATCATTCAAGGATCTTTGCGATTAGAAAATATAAATTTGGTGAACTTATATGGTCCCAATATAGATGATCAAAAGTTCTTTGCTAATTTATTTCTTATCTTATCACTTACAGGGCAACATATAATAGCAGGGGATTTTAATTGTACATTGAATCCCGGTATAGATAGATCAACAGGACTGGACTGTACGCACAATGGATGTAGGATGACCATTAATCATTTTATGAAAGAACTGAGATTGTTAGATATATGGAGAGAAATGAAACCACAAGTTAAAGCCTACTCTTGTTATTCCAGTACCTACAAGACATTCTCACGTATTGATTATTTTTTGATTTCCACAGAATTAAGGTCCAAGATTCAAAACTGCTTTTATGATAACATCGTGATCTCTGATAATGCACCCTGCTGTCTAATATATGTAGATAAGAAATTGACAAAGGAATAAGGTAGATGGCAATTTCAGCATAAATGGCTTCAGGATGAGGAATTTGTCAAGTACATAGAAAAACAGATGAGTTCTTTGACATCAATACTACACAAACATCAGCATGTGTAAAGTGGGAGGCTTTCAAAGCTTTTATTAGGGGACATATTATTAGTTATACAGGTTCAAAATCTAAGAAGACTCGAGAGGAGAGAGCCCAATTGGAACATAAAATAAAAAATCTTCAGGAAAAAGTGTATGCAGGAAGTGATCCAAGGTTGGAGAACGAATTACTGATTTTGAGAGCTGAATATGACAAAAAATCAGCGAATAGAGCTGCCTTGAGTCTTCTAAGATTGAAACAATCTTTTTATGAACAAGGTGAAAAATCAGGAAAATTATTGGCATTGCAGATTAAACAATTAGAATTTAAAACACCAATTACCAGTATTATAAGTAATGGACAGGTAGTTATAGATCCTTTAGAAATTAATAGAGCCTTTAGAGATTACTATGAAAAATTATATGATACCAAAAATGAATCTGACTTAAAACTAAATGGGTTTTTGAACGAACTATCTATACCGTGTATTCCAAATGAAAACAGGGAGATATTGGAGTCTAAAATTAGTCAAGAAGAAGTTGGGCTAGCCATTGATAATATGAAATCAGGAAAAAGTGCAGGACCAGATGGTCTTCCAGTTGACCTTTATAAAAAATTTAAGAATAAATTAATAAAACCTTTTTTGGAAATGGTTTTAGAAGCATTTCAAAATAATAATTTACCATCATACATAAATAATGCCTTAATTATACTGCTGCCAAAACCAGGTAAGCCCTCTAATAAATGTGAAAATATGAGACCAATAAGCCTATTAAACGCCGACCTTAAGATAATCTGTAAAATTTTAGCAAGACGAATACAAGAAATTTTACCAAATATTATTAATCGAGATCAGAATGGCTTTATAAAGGGTAGACAAGGCTTCCATAATGTAAGAAGACTATTTAATATTATTTATTTTAATAAAGAAGCACCGGATACAGCTCTCCTATCATTGGACGCCGAAAAGGCCTTTGATAGAGTTGAATGGCCCTTTCTTTTTGAAGTCCTACAAAGGTTTGGACTTGGAAATAATTTCATAAAATGGGTTCAAATAATATACAATAATGCTACAGCAGAAATCCTAACAAATAACAATATTTCAAAACCAATAAAAATCAATAGAGGATGTCGACAAGGCTGTCCACTTTCACCTTTACTGTTTACTATGGCAATTGAACCTTTAGCGATAGCGATACGTTTACATTCACAAATATATGGAATTAAAGTTGGACCAACAGAACATAAAATCTCCCTGTACGCCGATGATATAATTTTGTTTATGTCGAATCTAAAAAAATCAATTCCAACCTTGTTGAATTTAATAAAGAATTTTGGGGAAATATCAGGATATAAAATAAATAAAACTAAATCTTCAATATTAATGCTAAATGAGACCCAGAGAAATTACCCAGCCCCTGAGGTAAATCAATTCAATGTTGTAAATCAGTTTAAATATTTAGGAATCCAAATTATGCCTAAGCTAGAATCAGTCACCAGTGTCAACTATGAAGCCTTAATGTCAGATATCAATGAGTTAACTCAGAGATGGATGTCACTACCAATGTCGATGATCGGGAGAATCAATATACTTAAAAGTAATATTTTACCTAAAATACTTTATTTATTTCAATACATTCCCTTATCACCACCTTTAGATCTATTCTCAAGAATAAAAAAAAAGTTAGTGGAATTTATATTGAACAACAGGAGGGCTAGATTACGTTTGTCTTTATTATATTTACCATTTGATCGTGGAGGTCTGAAATGTCCAAATTTTATGTTGTATTATTGGTCGGCACAACTGAGATCTATGACATATTATTTTTCATCAAATGATCTCCCTCACTGGACTGAAATGGAATCATACAATTTACCTTTACCTCTTCCCATATTCATATACTCAGATTCGGCAAAAAAATTACAAAAACAAGTTAAAAATCCATTTGTAAAGCATATGATCAAAATATGGTGTGAAGCTAAAAACTATTTAAAAGAACCACAGTTATTGTCACAATTTAGTCCAATATGGGGTAATCAATATTTTAAACCAGGGAGAGCGGACGCTGTATTTAAAGTATGGAATTTAAAAGGGATACAAAAGATTCAGGATTTATATTTGCCATGTGCAGACAACATAATGTCTTTTGAAGAGCTGAGGATCAAATTTAATCTCAATAGAACACATTTTTTTAAATATCTTCAACTTAGAAACTTTATTCGATCAAATCAAAATAAAGCTCTCACTCGACCTATTTATTCATCCTTGGAAAAAATGATGATGAAAGATAGTAAAAGAAAGGGTATTATTTCAGAGTTTTATAACTCATTGACACTATCTTCAAGTGAAAATTCACTGAAAAGATTAAACTACTGGAAAGAAGATCTGCAAATTGAAATTTCAGAGGAACAATGGGAATTGGCTTGTACAGAAGCTCAAACCAAATCAATAAATGCACGCCTTAAATTGATACATTTCAAATGGTTAATGCGGATGTATGTTACACCGGAGGAGTTAAATAGATATAACAAAAATATACCAGATACATGCACAAAATGCATGGAAAGTAAAGGAACCCTATTTCATTGTTTATGGGAATGTAGATTAATAAGAATGTTTTGGGAAGAGGTGAGGGTAACAATTGAAAAAATAATCTCAAAACAAATCATATTGAATCCTAAACTGTTTTTGTTGGGTCTGTACCCAGAAAAGCATAATTTTAATAAAAGTGAAAGAACATTCATAGACCTCAGTTTGCTTAATGCCAAAAAATGTATTGCACTATTATGGAAAAAGACTCATAGACCAGATGTGACTCAGTGGTTAAGACAGATGTTAACAAACCTTCCATTAGAAAGAATAACATATATACTGAAATCAAAGGAAATTGTGTTTGAGAATATATGGAGACCTTTTATTGATTATGTAAAAAATTTAAACATAACTCTTGAAGAAGAAGGTGAATGATGTGTGTGGACCTTGTAAATTCCAAACTGGTGAACATAATATGTATACTTATGTATTGGATTGTCTAGACTAAACAGAGGAGCATTGTTAAAGACTTGATTTTGTTGGTGGTTGTTGGTGTTTTTAGTGCATTTTTTTTTTTTTTTTTTGTAGTACTTTAGTGTTAGTGTTTGATTGTTTGTATCATGTTTGTTAAAAAAAAGGTTCAATAAAGATATTGTGGGAAAAAAAAAAATAAAGATCCAAGATGATAGCAGCAGCATACCAGCACTTTGATGGCATAACAGGAGCTGGCATTTTTAAGGGTGCATTAAAATGAAAGGTGGAGAAGTGTGGGGGAGCAGGGCAGCCCAGCCACCACTCTATGGGGCAATATCTTTTGTTGGCAAACTATCAAAATATTTCATCAGAAGCTGCCAATGAGAATAGAACTTGTCAGGACAGCCCTTCAGGGAAAATTTTATTGTCTCTAATTTTCAAAGATATCAGGTCTCGTAGCCGTAGTTCAGGAGAAGGGGGCCGGTCAGATTTCCATACCAAAAGAATTCTTCTACGTGCAATCAAGGAGGTGAAGGCAATGGCATGAGATTGAAGAGTAGTTGTATCATGATTTACTTGGACACCAAAGATGGCTACATGTGGGGATGGGAGAATGGACATTCCAAGGATTGCTGAAATCGTTTTAAAAATAAAACTCCCAGTAAGGACTTAAAGCAGGACAATTCCAAAACATGTGTCAAGTCGCAGGGAGAGAGACAGCATCTGTCACACTTGTCCTCAGCTGTGCCTGGATAGATGTTGGCTAGCTTAGATTTGCTGTAATGAATCCTGTGTAGGACCTGAAATTGAATAAGGCTGAGACGAGCACATGAGGAAGAGGAATTCACCACTTTCAGAGCATAGGACCAGAAATGATCTGAATAAGTGACCCGAGTCTCGCCGTCCCAACGTGCTTTAATTTTCTCCAGACCTGAGTACTCAGGTAACAAGAGAAGATTATCTAAAAATGATATGAGCTTTAGTTAAAGAACCAGCTTTTAGAATCAAGTCAATGCCTGACTCAGACGGGATCTGGGGAAATTGTGAAGGATGAGCTCTTGTGAAATTCCTAAGTTGTAAGTATCTGAAGAAGTCTTGATTTGTAAGCCCGTAGTTGACGCTGAGCTGATTGAATGAAGCCAATATTCCGTTGATGTATAGATCTCCTAGGCAGTGGAGGCCTTCTCTGGCCCGGCGTCTAAATCTCGGCTCAGTTTTTCGTGGAAGAAAGATGGTTATCACAGATTGGAGTGGCAAGTGGAAGGGAAGACCACTTGAAATTTTGGCATCTGTGCCCATATCTTGAACTGTTTGCGATTTGTTTGCTGCATGAAATGTCATGAAGATTGTTTCTCACAAGAGTGCATGTGTCTGTAAATGGGTGGGTAGTAACTAGTTACATTTACAGTACATGTACTCAACAAACCTGAATTATGCTTTTCTGAATAAGTTTGACTGCAGGACTTAAGTTTCACTAGAGTGAACTGAGTACAGTTATGAATAAAAACCTGTAATTATACTTGTTTCACTGATTTGAAGTGTACAAAAATATTTAGTTTTTTCTTGCAGTTTTTTTAATGAGTTGGATTATATTAGAGTCGTCGGCCTCCATCGGTCTAGAATGACCATGGAAGAGAATCCTAAACGTCTACTCTGCTGGAACAGCACCACCTGTGGCTGAACACGCCCATGCGCGAATGGCAGTCCCTGTCACACAGGTCGCACTTGTGGGTGGTCTCTGTGTTGCTGGGACTGTGGTGGTTCTTCCTGCGGATCCTTTTTTCATCTGCTGCAGCAGTCAGTCTCTCTTCACCTGCCTTGAGCTGTCTGGTCAGGGTGCCTCTCCATTTGGAGCGGTCCATTGCAAGGATGATAAGATGGTAAGCCCAAAGTCCTTGCATGCCTGGGAGAAGCGGTCCATCAGGGTCTGAAGCTCCTGCTGTGTGGGTTGCGACTGCAGCGTCGTCTGCGAACAGCATGTCTGATTAGAGCCTCGCGTACTTTGGTTCTGGCTTTCAGGCGGGCAAGGTTGAAAAGCCTGCCGTCAGATCTTGTGTGCAGGTAGATTCCCTCTGTTGCTGTGCTGAAGGCATGCCTCAGGAGCATATCAAAGAAAATCCCAAAGAGGGTTGGCACAAGTACACAGCCCTGTTTCACTCCGCTGCGTATGTTGAATGGCTGAGATGTTGGCGTCGTGCTGCACTATCCCCTGCATGTTGGTGTGACACGATTTGATGAGGCTTTGCAACTTTGGTGGGCATCCTATTTTTGGCAGGATCTTGAAAAGGCCCTCTCTGCTGACCAGATCGAACGCTTTGAGGTCGATGAAGGCGACGTACAGGGGCATGTTCTGGTCTCTGCATTTCTCCTGGAGTTGGCGGATGGAGAATATCATGTCTACCATCGATTGCTCAGCGCGGAAGCCACACTGAGACTCGGTAGACACGTTCGGCAAGCTTCTGTAGATGAACGAGAACAACTCGTGCGTAGACTTTGCAACAACTACAGGGGCATCTCCCTCCTCAGTGTTGTTGGCAGTCGCTTCTCTCCCCTTTGTTTTTGTAGAGGGTGATGATCTTGGCGTCCCTCATGTCCTGTGGTACGGCACCTTCCTTCCAGCACTGGCAGAGGCTTGATCAGGTCGGGGGGTATGTCGTCGTTGCCGGGTGCCTTGCCAGCGGCCAAGCTATCAATGACCTTGCTGAGTTTGTCGATGGTTGGCTCGGCGTCAAGTTCGCCCATGGATGGCAGGCAGTCAATGGCATCAAGGGCTGACGGTGTCATGGTGTTCTGTCTGGAGTAGAGGTCGGAGTAGTGTTCCACCCATCTCGCAATCTGCTTGTTCTTTTCTGTGGTCATCTCCCCAGTGGAGGATTTGAGGGGGGCCGTCTTGCTCTGAATCGGACCAAGTGCTTTCTTGATGCCATCGTACATGCCACGGATATTCCCTGTTATGGCAGAGGTTTGAATGTCTTGGCTGAGCTGAGTCCAGTACTCGTTGGCACAGCACCGAGCAGTCTGCTGAACTTTGCTTCCCGCAGCCCTGAGAATCTGGAGATTCTTCTCGTTTGGGTACTTCTTGTACTTAGCAAGTGCTGAGCGCTTGGCTTCAATCCCAGGGGTCATCTCGGTCAACTTGGCATCAAACCAGTCCTGTGACTTCGAGGTCTTCCTCCCAAAGGTAGCCAAGGCTGCGCGGTGGATGGTGTTTCGCAGCTCTTCCCACTTCTGCTTTGCAGATTCTCCTTCTTGTGGTACACCAAGTTCCTTCTCAAAGGTGGAGGCAAACTGCTCAACAAGTTCTGGTTGGTCCATCTTGCTGGTGTCAATCTGTGCCTTTCCAGGCTGTCTAGCACAATGGAATTTCTTCAGCTGCAGCTTAACCTTGCAACACACCAATGAATGGTCTGTGTCGCAATCTGCACTCTGGAACGAACAGGTGAATAGCACATTCTTCAGTGAGGTGCGCCTGGTCAGGATCAAGTCCAGCTGGTGCCAGTGCTTTGAGCGCAGATGTCGCCAGGAAACCTTGTGTTGGGGCTTGGTCTTGAAGAACGAGTTTGTGATGCACAGATCGTGATATGTGCAGAACTCGAGCAGCCGCTGTCCGTTGTCGTTCATTCTGCCCACGCCAAATGGTCCAAGACAGGAGGGCCAGGAGTCGTGGTCAGCACCCACTCTGGCATTGAAGTCTCCAAGGAGAATGAGTTGTTCAGAGTTGGGGATGATCCTGACAGTTGTTGCGAGATTCTCACAGAACTCATCTTTTGCCTCTGGTGTGGCTGTCAGTGTTGGGGCATACACACTGACAAGGGTGACTGGGCCTTGAGTGGTGTTGAGGCGGAGGGGGAGGAGTCGTGCAGAGCCATTGCTGCCCGGTTCCACCATCTTCAGCAAGGTGTTCTTCACTGCGAAGCCCACTCTGTGTTCGTCACTGCCCTTTCCCTGCCAGTAGAACGTGTAGTCCTGTGTGCCTGCGTCAGCCAACCGTGTTTCCTGGAGAGTGGCGATATCCACTCCCAGTCTCTTCAGCTCATTATTGATGATGGCAGTCTTCCTGGTGTCGCTGTCCTTGTGGTTAGCAGCGAGTCCTGTCATCATAGTGCGGACGTTCCAAGTTCCCAGTTTTAGAGTTGGTTTGTTTTTTTGTTTTTTTTTGTCTTGCCTGGTGCGAAGGTTCTCAGCCTGCTGTTTGGACTTCTCATCCCCATGCACCCAATGAGGAAAGCAAGCTGTGGCGGGACAACACCTTATTGGCTGGGGGCTGCCCAGCTTGAGGCGGGCGGTAGCTGTCCAGTGAGATCCAATGATCCCTCCCACCATCGGGAACAACCCTTGGCGCCGCGCTCTACGCCAATTGAGCGGTGGCTTATAACTGGTACCTGTCATTCCCCGTGTTTTGTCTACGCCAAAGGCGAAGCTGGAGTGTCCTCTCCAGTGATCCGGTGTTCTACCTTCCAGCGTTGGGCGTTGGTAGGATTCAAGCCTGGGCAGGAAGATATGGAGGACAAGATGTTGCCCATGCAGCATGTCCCCCCTCTCCACATCACTGATGAATCCAAAGGAACAGCAGAGCTGCTACAGTTTGGCACCAGCGCCGTCACAGGAGCTGCCAGAACGATGTTGAGAACAAAGAACTGCCTTAGGGGCTCCGACTCTGGATTTTTCCTCAGGGTTGACTCCCAAAGCTTTTCTCGTGACCGGGTGTGCCGCAAGGGAGCGGAGGTTTGAAATCAGGGTTTACCTTCCCCTAGATGGGCTACCTTCCCAGGTTGACGAGCCACCATCTACCCGAAGAACCTGGTTTTAAGGCGCCAGAGATCTGCCCTTGCCCCTTCTCTTATTAGTAAAAGCAGTTCTGCCGGGCTTGGAGACTAAACCACACGGGCAGGCTAGGAGTTGGACTTAGTTGTCAGAGGCTTTTCGAGACGCACACCATAAGGAGCATTTTATGAGCACTGGGAGCTTAACCCCAGTGCCGCTCCTGGCTATGACAACCTTGGAACCAATGAGAGTAAAATTAGAGTACAATGTGGATAATTGATATTTACATTACATTTACAAGAGAAACTTCACGGACTGGCAAAAGACTCATATCCCCCCCCCCCTCAGTACAAATTTATAGATGAACAGTTGCAAATATAGAAGAACAAAATTAAAATCTATGAGAGAGAAGATACAAATGTATTAGCAAAATAAGAATAAAATAAAACGTCAGGGATTTAGTCAAAAAAGGCATGAATGTATGAGGAAAGAAATTTAAACAAAATCTTACATATGTAAGAAGTTATTTAAAAAACAAGATTTATATGAACAAAGCTCTAATTTAATGATGAAAAAAGAACTTGTGAAAGATTTTAGTATTCAGTAATTTAAGAAAACAAAATTCACTAGTTGGCAAGAGTAAAGCCATTACTCACTACAAGTATATTTGATACATTTCTTTAGTCACTTTTACTTGACTGACATCTGAAGGTAATGTAGCATTTGTATGTCCTGTTTAACACCATCAAGCATGAGTAGTTGAGTGCACTTTCTCAGAAGTATTTTTACTTTGTAACAGTTATCATTTAAGCCTTTTGGTTCTTATCTAGTCCAACAAATGTACCAAGGTCAGATGATTTAATTTTCTTTCTTGCAGGCATCGGTGACATCATGGACTGGCCCCCGGAGGTGATCATCGTCGATGGTGAGGATGGTAACGCTCTCCCTGATTTCATCTCTTCTGATGACGAGGATGTAGAGCTTGTCGTTGAAGGGGTGTTGACGATCTGTTGAGACGTTTTCATCTTGACGATGCTCTTCATTATGTTGTCATGCCTCCCCATGAGGCCAGTCAGCAGCAGGGGGATGTTCTTGGCGACGGCGCAGGAGGACAGTCCCCTGCTGGCTCCTGGGAGGCCCCAGGAGAGTCTTGATGATCCCGGTCCCTCAACATCTGGACTTAAGTCCTCAAGAGATGGGCACGAGGAGGAAAGCAATGAGGCACTACCTGCTGCAAAGAAACTGAGAATGAGCTTTGAGGAGATACTGGTCCCCTCCATTATTGGCCTCTGCTCTTCTGGGAGGAGATGCTTGGACTTTCCTTTCATGAGGCCAATCTGGGATGATGACAGTGACATCAGATTGAATTTTTTACATGTTCATCCACTATATAGATTCTAGTCAAATTTTTAGAGCCATCCTTTGTGTCTGGCAGGGTTGGTCCTGTCCTAGGTAGGGTCTTGCACCAGGACTTCGTTTAATATGGTTGTTTTGTTGTTCACAATCTTTGGAAGGCATCTTTTGCATCTGGCAAGGTTGGTCATGTCCTTGGTAGTATCTTGCACCAGGACTTTATTGGTTTGTTCATTTTTCAACCATTCTGGAGGCCGTTCTTTGGGTCTGGCAGGGTTGGTCAGTTTTAGTGGGTGTCTTGTGTCAGGACTTTGCTTCATTTGGTCGTCCATTTTTCAACAGTTTAAGCCGTTCTTTGCATCTGGCAGCATTGGTCATATCCTTGGTAGTGTCTTGCTCCAATGCCTTTCTGTATTAGTTTTTGATCAACATAGGAAGCCATCGTTGGTCAGCATTGGTCATTTTCTTGGTACCGTCTTGCACCAGGGATTTTGAGATTCCCAGTGATGAGAGAGATTACCAATCTTCTTTGACTTGTGATTTTCTGTTGCTGTGAGGGTTTGAAGTGTGGTTACTACATCTTTCAGTCCAAAACTCCTCAGTAGCATCTGTCCTCATTTACCACCAAATGTACAGAGAGGGTGGAGTGTTAGAGATTCAGCAACTTGTATCAGGAAAATACCAAACAATACACTTTCTTAAGAAAGGAGTTGGAAGAAATAAGAAATAAGGCAGAAATAAGGTGGGATCGTAACCTAACAATTGATGATGCTATGCTGAGTTTTGTGTAGCAAGAATGGGCATTTGTGGAGGAGAGAAGTGGTGCATTATTGTAACAAGTTGAGGCATGGAAGTAGAAAAGTGGGTCTTTATTCTCACATCACTGAGATAAGTGAATTGAAAACATGCATGAGAAATTGGAAGATTCTCTTTGTGGCAGTTGTTTTTCAACGGCCCCTGGATTAACAATTACCTTTAAAAGGGGAGGTACTCAACTTTTTCTTATCCGTTACTTTTGTGTTTTTGGCTGTTTTTGTTTGTGCTGCAACTGCTGCCAGGTCAGTGTGACCTTTCTTGGTGCTTCTCTAGGATAGGTCCAGAAGGGTTTGGAAGATTTTTGGTTAAAAATTGAGCAATCTGTGTTGGAAAAGTTTGGAGGTGTTGTACAGTGTTGTTGGGAGCTAACAGGATGAGGCTAATTAATCAACATTAATTTACAGAAGTCTTTGATCAAACATTGTGAGCAGCAATAGGACAATGGATTTTTCACGCTGTCACGACATGGGACCCAGAAGAGACACCTGCATAGAAAGAAGCTGCGATCTGAAGACATGGGCAACCAGGACTTGAGGGATGGATGAGGACAGCCCTAAATAGAGAGCATCAGCAGCTGCTGATACAGTAAGCTGTGAACACAAAGTGACACAAAGCCATTGTAAGCTGAGAACATGACGGTAAATCTGCACCTTAGTATCATGTCAGCATCACTACCTAAAAACACTAACGTGCTGCGCCATCGCAAAACCCAGTTTTAGTGTTAAAACTACCGTTGAGATTCACTAAAGGGCGCAGGGCAAAGTTGGTGGTGGAAAGCCATGGACCATATTAATTTTATGCCTGGCCTCATTGCATATATATTTGTAGGAGTTGTCATGTCAAAGCACAAAGTTGAGGGAGGAGTGTATTTAAATGACTTGCGTAAGGTGATTTACTAAGGTTTGCAGTTAGTAATCTCCTGCTAAATGCACCAGGATTTAACACCCCAAACAAGCTTGTCTTCATTCATCTGTGCCTGACATGACAGCCATCATTGGTGCCAGGAGGAGACACTGGCAAGAACAGTCGGCGCGTGGCCGAAGAGACAGAAGCTTCTCTCTACACGTGACTTTACAGTGGGGTAAAAAAGTATTTAGTCAGCCACCAATTGTGCAAGTTCTCCCACTTAAAAGATGAGGTCTCCAATTTTCATCATAGGTATACCTCAACTATGAGAGACAAAATAAGAAAAAAAAAATCCAGAAAATCACATTGAAGGATTTTTAATGAATTAATTGGTAAATTCCTCGGTAAAATAAGTATTTGGTCAATAACAAAAGTTCATCTCAATACTTTGTTATATACCTTTTGTTGGCAATGACAGAGGTCAAACGCTTTCTGTAAGTTTTCACAAGGTTTTCACACACTGTTGCTGGTATTTTGGTCCATTCCTCCATGCAGATCTCCTAGAGCAGTGATGTTTTGGGGCTGTCGCTGGGCAACAGACTTTCAACTCCCTCCAAAGATTTTCTATGGGGTTGAGATCTGGAGACTGGCTAGGCCACTCCAGGACCTTGAAATGCTTCTTATGAAGCCACTCCTTCGTTGCCCGGGCAGTGTGTTTGGGATCATTGTCATGCTGAAAGACCCAGCCACGTTTCATCTTCAATGCCCTTGCTGGTGGAAGGAGGTTTTCACTTAAAATCTCACGATACATGGCCCCATTCATTCTTTCCTTTACACGGATCAGTCGTTCTGGTCCCTTTGCAGAAAAACAGCCCCAAAGTATGATGTTTCCAGCCCCATGCTTCACAGTAGGTATGGTGTTCTTTCTCCTCCAAACATGACAAGTTGAGTTTTTAGCAAAAAGTTCTATTTTGGTTTCATCTGACCATATGACAGTCTCCAAATCCTCTTCTGGATCATCCAAATGCTCTCAAGCCAGTACATGTCCAGGCCCGTCTGAAGTTTGCTAAAGCAGGGGGACACGTCTGGCACTGCAGGATTTGAGTCCCTGGCGGCGTAGTGTTTCTGATGTAGCCTTTGTTACTTTGGTCCCAGCTCTCTGCAGGTCATTCACTAGGTCCCCCCATGTGGTTCTGGGATTTTTGCTCACAGTTCTCGTGATAATTTTGACCCCACGGGGTGAGATCTTGCGTGGAGCCCCAGATCGAGGGAGATTATCAGTGGTCTTGTATGTCTTCCATTTTCTAATAATTGCTCCCACAGTTGATTTCTTCACAACAAGCTACTTACCTATTGAGGATTCAGTCTTCCAGCCTGGTGCAGGTCTACAATTTTGTTTCTGGTGTCCTTTGACAGCTCTTTGGTCTTAGCCATAGTGGAGTCTGACTGAAGTTGTGGACAGGTGTCTTTTATACTGATAACTAGTTCAAACAGGTGCCATTAATACAGGTAATGAGTGGAGGACAGAGGAGCCTCTTAAAGAAGAAGTTACAGGTCTGAGAGCCAGAAATCTTGCTTGTTTGTAGGTGACCAAATACTTATTTTACTGAGGAATTTACCAATTAATTCATTAAAAATCCTTCAATGTGATTTTCTGGATTTCCCCCCCCCACATTTTGTCTCACATAGTTGAGGTATACCTATGATGAAAATTGGAGACCTCATCTTTTAAGTGGGAGAACTTGCACAATTGGTGGGTGACTAAATACTTTTTTGCCCCACTGTATTTGGTATGACAGAAGAACAGATTATACAAATATCAACGGTGTCACAGATCAGTGTTATGCTGATCTGGACATGAGCTGGCAGGGTTTTTTAATTTCATTTGTTTATACTGTATATAGCCTACTACATGAGTTTATAAAACTGGATAGAGGAGCCCTTCCTATCCTCAGTGGACATACAGATGGTGTCAGCCGATAGTGACTTCTCTTTTCTGCTGAGGTTCAGACTTTAACTCGAGTTTTCTTCTCTTCTCTATCCATCAGCTCCCCCTCACTCTTGAAGCAAAATCTTCTACATTATCAATTGTTTTTTCCTCTCTATCCATATTTCTTTTTGCTGTGCATAAAACAGTTATTCAGTTCCCTCTTCTCTCCATTTCTCTCTCCCAGTTCAGGATACACAATATCGGAGCAAAACATCAATGAGATTAACAAAAAGAGCACACAGATCCTGGGACTAATAAAGGCTTATTTTATCTCATCTTAGAAACATGCCCCGAAACTGCAACACCATGACTCAATGATAGCAGTCTCTGTGGTCTGAGAAAAGTGAAATCATGTGTTTAATTTTACTACCTTCCAGACTTCAGAAAACATAAAAGGCACATTCATAAAAAGTCACGGAATGGGAAACTTGTAGACTTTGTTGAAACAAATTTATTCACATAATAAAAGCCCAGTCTCCAGACCATCTTGATGGTTCTAGTGTTAATAAAATAAACACGTTGGTCAAGTAATTTATTCATGAGTCGTCCTTGTTTAAATCTGATACAAACATCGTTTATACATGTTTAACAAGAGTCTGCCATGTTAAATGAAAATCAAAGTTTTTAATTACGACAAACTATTTTAGTGGGGTTTGTGCTTCAGCAAGTGCTTTAGAAAAGCTTTATTATGCTCCTCTGAACTGGCTGTGCCTGTGTTGAAGACCCGCTTCCTCATCAGGTGTGCCTGTGCACAATTTTGCGCTGCTCTTGGTGGATGGGTGATCATTATTGAAATGAAGTGTCTGCATCTGCGTTCATAATTTTCCATGTTTTTTTTTTCCACAATATTTTTTATTGAACCTTTACAAACACTAAAGTAATTAAAAAAATAATTGTACTAAAAAACACCAACAACCACTAACAAAGAGGTCTTCAACAATGCTCCTCTGTTTAGTCTAGGCAATCCATTACATAAGTATACATATTATACATTCACCAGTTTGGAATTTACAAGGTCCACACCCATCATTCACCTTCTTCAAAAGTTATGTTTAAATTCTTTACATAATCAATGAAAGGTCTCCATATATTCTCAAACACAATTTCCTTTGATTTCAGTATGTATGTTATTCTTTCTAGTGGAAGGTTTGTTAACATCTGTCTTAACCACTGAGTCACATCTGGTCTGAGTCTTCTTCCACAGTAGTGCAATATATTTTTTGGCGTTAGGCAAACTGAGGTCTATGAATGCTCTTTCACTCTTATTAAAGCTATGCTGTTCTGGATGCAGACCCAACAAACAATTTAGGATTCAATAGGATTTGTTTTGAAATTATTTTTTCAATTGTTACCCTC
Source organism: Pholidichthys leucotaenia (assembly GCA_020510985.1). Taxonomy (NCBI): domain Eukaryota; kingdom Metazoa; phylum Chordata; class Actinopteri; order Cichliformes; family Pholidichthyidae; genus Pholidichthys; species Pholidichthys leucotaenia. The sequence continues at coordinate 33,622,941 of CM035845.1, read as the reverse complement.
ACCTCTTCCCAAAACATTCTAATTTTTCTACATTCCCATAAACAATGAAATAGGGTTCTTTTACTTTCCATACATTTTGTGCACGTATCTGGTATGTTTGTTATATCTATTTAACTCCACTGGTGTAACATACATCCGCATTAACCATTTAAAATGTATCAATTTAAGATGTACATTTATTGATTTGGTTTGAGCTTCTGTACAAGCCAATTCCCATTGTTCCTCTAAAATTTCAGTTTGCAGGTCTTCTTTCCAATAATTCAATCTTTTCTGTGAGTTTTCACTTGAGGATAGTGTCAATGAGTTATAAAACTCTGAAATAATACCCTTTCTCTTACCATCTTTCGTCAAAATTTTTTCCAAGGATGAATAAATAGGTCGAGTGAGAGCATTATTTTGATTTGATCGAATAAAGTTCCTAAGCTGAAGATATTTAAAAAAATGTGTTCTATTAAGATTAAATTTGATCCTCAGCTCTTCAAAAGACATGTTATCTGAACATGACAGATATAAATCTTGAATCTTTTGAATCCCTTTTAAATTCCATACTTTAAATACAGCATCCGCTCTCCCTGGTTTAAAATATTGATTACCCCATATTGGGCTAAATTGTGACAATAAGGTTCAGGTTACTTTATTTGTACCCGTAGGTAGATTTATTTTGCAGTCTGGTGACATCCATATTTACAAGCCACTAATTACATTCAACATAGACACAAACACACATCTTACAAAATGGGTAAATATAAAATATGTACAATATAATTTTTATAGCTTGTTCAACTCTTTGACAGCAGCAGGGACAAAGCTGTTTTTGTAGCGCTGGGTTTTGCTTTTTGGGACAGCAAACCTCCGTCTGGAGGGAAGAAGCTGAAAGTTGCAGTGCAAAGGGTGGGAGTCATTTAAAATCGAGTCAGCCATCCTCTGTACTTGTCTGGTGTACAGGGATGTCAGGCTCAGCTGTGACTCACCAAGCAAACGACTGGACCAATAAGTGTGGTTCTTTTAAATATTTTTTAGTTTCACACCATATTTTTCCTCTATTGATATTTATTGATTTTGAAATATTGCCGTTAGGATTTCTGCTGTAGCATTATTGTATATTATCTGAACCCATTTTATGAAATTATTTCCAATTCCAAACCTTTGTAAAACTTCAAAAAAGGGCCATTCGACCCTATCAAAGGCCTTTTCGGCGTCCAGTGATAGAGCTGTACCCGGTGCTTCTTTATTAGAATAGATAATATTAAATTGTCTTCTTACATTATGGAAGCCTTGTCTTCCCTTTATAAAGCCATTCTGATCTCTGTTAATAATAATTGGTAATATTTCTTGTAGTCGTGTTGCTAAAATTTTACATATTATCTTAAGGTCAGCATTTAATAGGCTTATTGGTCTCATATTTTCAGATTTATTAGAGGGTTTACCTGGTTTTTGCAACAGCATAATTAAGGCATTATTCATGTATGGTGGTAAATTACTATTTTGAAATGCTTCTAAAACCATTTCCAAAAAATGGTTTTATTAATTTATTCTTAAATTTTTTATAGAGGTCAACTGGAAGACCATCTGGTCCTGCACTTTTCCTGATTTCATATTATCAATGGCTAGCCCAACTTCTTGACCAATTTTAGACTCCAGTATCTCCCTGTTTTCATTTGGAATACACGGTATAGATAGTCCATCCAAAAACCCATTTAGTTTTGTTAAGTCAGTTTCATTTTTTTGTATTATATAATTTTTTCATAATCTCTAAAAGGCACTATTAATTTCTAAAGGATCTACAACTGGCTGTCCGTTACTTATAATACTGGTAATTGGTGTTTTAAATTCTGTTTAATCTGCCATGCCAATAATTTTCCTGATTTTTCACCTTGTTCATAAAAAGATTGCTTCAGTCTTAGACTCGAGGCAGCTCTATTCGCTGATTTTTTTTTTTTTTTTTTTGTCATATTCAGCTCTCAGAATCAGTAATTCGTTCTCTAACTTTGGGTCACTTCCTGCATACACTTTCTTGAAAAATTTTTATTATGTTCCAATTGGACTCTCCTCGAGTCTTCTTAGATTTTGAACCTGTACAACTAATAATATGCCCCCTAATAAAAGCTTTGAAAGCCTCCCACTTTATACATGCTGATGTTTGTGTAGTATTGATATCAAAGAACTCATCGATTTTTCTATGTACTTAAATTCCTCATCCTGAAGCCATTTATGCTGAAATTGCCACCAACCTGGTTCCTTTGTCAATTTCTTATCTACATATATTAGACAGCAGGGTGCATGATCAGAGATCGCAATATTATCATAGAAGCAGTTTTGAATCTTGGACCTTAATTCTGTGGAGATCAAAAAATAGTCAATACATGAGAATGTCTTGTAGGTATTAGAATAAGTAGGCTTTAACTTGTGGTTTCATTTCTCTCCATATATCTAGCAATCTCAATTCTTTCATAAAATGATTAATGATCATCCTGCATCCATTGTGCGTACAGTCCAGTCCTGTTGATCTATACCGGGATTCAATGTACAATTAAAATCCCCTGCTATTATATGTTGCCCTGTAAGTGAAGATAAAATAAGGAATAAATTAGTAAAGAAATTTTGATCATCTATATTGGGACTGTATAGGTTCATCAAATTTATATTTTCTAATAACAAAGATCCTTGAATGATTAGATATCTTCCAAATTTGTCTCCAATTACATTTTTCACTTGAAATGGGACTGATTTATGGATGAGAGTCATAACTGCCCTGGCTCGGGATGAAAATGAGGTGAATACACTTCCTTGCCATCTTCTCCTAATTCTTTTTACATCCTCCTATTAGATGAGTTTCTTGTAAAAACACAATTTTTGAACCCATGTCTTTTTTTATTCATAACTTAAGTTTTTTTTAAATTTTGTAGACCTCTGCAATTCCATGAGGTTAAATTGAGATTAACGCTTTGGTCTATGATCAATAAGAAGTTTGAGATTACCTCGCAATGTAAACATGCTCACACAGAGAAGCAAAAACATGAGTGGTTGAACAGTCATCCTACAAACTACACAAACAAATTCCTCCTTCCCACATTCGTGGTAATCCCCCCAAAATCAAAAAAAATTCCGTCTCCCGCTATAGCCATTGACTGCTCCACACCCGTGAGGATCAGTCAAAACCACTCTCTCCTCTCAATCACCCTAACTCTACTGCTTTTGACGTACCATTAACTCTCTTCTGTAGTTTTCCAACTTCACTCCTAAATTTTATAGCAACTTTGTACATCAGTTTTTTTTAATATATAATACAATCTATATTTTGTAAACTTGCTATATGCTTCAGATCAGTCAGATGCCTACCTTATATTTTGTTCATGCTTAGCTCCCACCAGTCTCTTCTTGATGAACTCCTGCGCCTCCTCAGGGGTCTTGAAGATGTGGGTTCTGCCCTTATACGTGACCAGCAGTCTTGCAGGATAAGTCACTCCATGACGAATCCCAAGGTTGCGCAGCTCTTTATGGGCGGGGTCGAACTGTTTCCTTAATTGTTGGATTCCTGTGGCCAAATCTGGGTAGAACCGCACCTGTTAATCCTGGTATTTAATTTCTCCTTTGGCTCGCGCCGCGTCATCCTGTCTCTGTAGCTGAGGAACTTCATAATCAGCATCCTCGGTGATGCCTTATCTCTCGGTGGGCCGATTCGGTGGGCGCTTTCTAAGATGACTGACTGCAGCTCCGCGTTGTTCAGCGCTTCTGGGATCCACTTTTCCAAAAAGGAACATGGATCCAGATCCTCCGTTCTCTCCGGGAGACCCACCAGCCTCAGGTTGTTCCATCTCGACCGGGATTCTAAATCCAGAACATTATCTTCCAGACGTTTATTTTTTAATTCCATTGTGCGCACCTTTAATTGTAGGCCCGAGACGTCATCGTCAGCACTGGAAATTCGGAGCTCCACCTGCGAAACTCGTTCCATACAGTTGCTTAATTCCTCTCTCATTCCCTCAATCGCTGCCATAATCCCATCAAATTTAGAGGAAAAGTCTGCTCTCATTGAACTAATGGCAGCGAGCACCGCACCTGTGCCGTCGCCAGTAGTCACCGCTCCTCCGCTCGCTTCCTCCGCCATATTTGGGGATTTTTCTGCTTAGTCACGGACGCGAAAGTCCGTTAACTTGGACTGTTTCGGCGATTCAGTTTTTCCTCCACCTGATTTCCCAGCCTTAGGCTTTACCGGCATGTCCTCACCCAAACGTTGGGATAGGTTTTGTTCCAATTGAGTGTGTTATTTGCCTTTTTTTAGGAGCAGAGTAGAGTGAAGCACGTCCTTCTACGCGGCAGATTTATCCAGAAGTCTCCATAATTTTCCATGTTAGTAGATCACTGGTAAAAATTGCCCACTCGCTGATTTGCACTGCCTTAGTAAATCTGCCCCTAAATGTGTGGGTTTTTAGGTCAGTACAGGATTCCTGTGGTTCTGGGGGCTTAGAAGTGGATGTCAGTCAACCACAACATCTACTGAACGCCAACTAAGACTGTAAGAAAGCCAGTTGAAATCTGTCATTATTATTAAACTGTGCTGTTATAGTTGGCATTACAATATTTTTTTAGCATCACATTTTAGCATCACATTTTATTATATCAACTTGTCTTTAAAAGTACATATTTCAAACAGCCATCTGTGTTTTGTGCGTTTATGCAGCAGTCGGTCATCTCAGGAAGCTTCAGCAGCACAGCGGCCCCCTGAACACTCCTTCATAGATCCTGCTCCCAGACCTGAAACCAGCCACTCCACTGCCAAAGAAGTAGATGACCCAGAGAAGATGACAAACTGCTTTTTTTTCCTCTTAATTTATTAAAATTGACCACATCCAACTTCTCTCTGAATTCTCTCCCTTTACCTGCTGTGCAACATATTCTAAAAACGTGTTTAGCAGTAATGCATCTCCTTCAGCTTCTGTTAATGGCGTTGATATTACTGGGTGTTTTCAGATCTGGTTACTGAACAAAAATTGTTCAAGTGTCATGTAGTTCTACCTGAAAACTGAAATGTCAGGTTTCATGGCTGAAGAAATGCAGGACCATTCCTGATCAGCTGAGAAATGTGTATGAAATGTGGAACCATATTGTAACGTCGGGGCCATGTTAAGGGGGGCAGGGGTTTCCCAGCATGCTTTGACAATTGAAATGTTACTGTGTGTAGTAAATGTTATTACTGAGCTGTTCTACTGCTGTGTAATTATAACTGCGTTATAATGACCCAGCAGTGTTTAGCAGGATTAGGGCAAGATGTATCATGTGTGTGTAACCATGATTGAAACGGAGGTCTGGGAGAATGACCTCCCCTCCTCTGTGTGCTCAGAAGTAGGTTGGGGGTCGGTGGTGTGTAAATAAAGCCTGTTCATCACAACCATCTTGCTCCTCTTTCTTTGTGTGAATCCCGCAAACGTCACAATATTTAACCTTTACAGTCACTCTGATGCAAACAGTCCTAATCTTCTTTGAAACACTAACGTCTGGTTAATAAACAATTTAAAGATCATATGAGAGAATTTTAACTTTTAGAAATGTATAATTGGTACTTCTATACCAGTTTGTATTGTTTTGGCGGGGTTACGTTTGGATGTCCGTTTGTTAGCTCCTTAACCTGCAGAAATGGATCGTGGAAGGATGAGTGAGCCCAAGATGGCGACGAGACCAGAGGTGCTTTGAGGAGCTCTGAGACCTGAACTGAGACTTCCTGGTAAAACTGCTCTAAAGTCTTCTGTTGGACACCAGCAAATGTGAGGAATATTTGTGAGACAACTAAGCTGACCGGAGAAGGTTCTGATTCCGTTTCTGGTCACAAAGTGGATTAAAAGGACGGTGAAACAAGCTGGCACAAGATGGTGGAATCCACGCGTCCTGGCTGGAATGGCTCTGGAGGCCCCTGAGGTAAAACGGTCTCGTTTAAAACCTGAAGTATATAAAACTGCTGAGGGGAAAATAATTGTTGAGGATGAGCTGCTAAATTTCCTTGCAGTGAAAATTAAGACTCTGAGTCAGGATGAGATCGTCTTATTGGCCTCAAATACTTGACTCTGAGTGGATTGAGGCCTCGAAAAAAGTCCTGTTTGAGCTCTGCCCCACTACACAAAGGTGTGTTACACACAAGGGGGCCCAGAAAGATGTAAATAATTTAAAGAGTTGCCTTAAGGTGATGAATGAATGTGGTGAAAATCTACCTAGATTTGTGTCTCATTACCTGGATGATTTGCCGCTGATTACATTTTCCAGCCTGGACTGCTCAAGCCTACTGAGGAGAATGGAGCAGTTACGTGCAGAGGTTTGTGCCATGAAACAAACCATGCTGTTACAGACTAGCTCCAGTGAAGATCTACGCACGATAACCTTGGATATTGCCCGTCGTGTAAGTGGCCTGGAGCAGTCTGCCGCACGGGCCGTGGATAAGGAGGCGCCCGCCCTGGGAGGGCCTGTCAGCCCCGCTGATGTCGGAGCGGAGGAGGGGGCCTGCCCGATGATCGACTCAAGACCTGGAGATACACGGGAATCTCACTTGACCGCTGGAGAGAAGGCTTTGGATGTGAATTCGGACCCGGTGGATCAGCCTATAACCGGAGAAAATTCTGGAACAGTAGCCTCTTCACCAGGATCTCCAACATGGAGTCAAGTAGTGAAAAAGGGACGAAGACGATCTGAGCGCGCTGCGGATAAACCCAAGCCATCCTCTGCTTCAAACAGCCGCAGGAATAAAGCCAGCAACGCGGACCCTGTTGTGGGTACGGGCTCCAGTAATATTAAAACAGTTCGGACTAAGACGGTGAGTGTGTTTGCTACCCGTTTTCATCGTGATTTGGAAGCTGACACTTTATCTGCATATCTTAAAGATAAGCTTGGACGAGAAGTTTTCTGTCAGAAAATCCTCACTGGGAACGGCAGGGTTAGCTCGTTTAAAGTAACGGCGGAATGCTCTGAGGTGGGGGACATGTACCAGCCAGAGCTCTGGCCAGAGGGCGCATTGGTGCGGCGATATTATGAGCCCCGGGGGGCTGGGAGGGCTGGAGCTAGTGGAGCGGCTGCTGTGGAGAATATGCGGACACCCATGCATGATGGTGATCTTTCTTAACTCTTCCTCCTTTTTTGATGGGTATTAAGGTCATGTCTTACAACTGTCGTGGCCTTAAATTGGGGCAAAGCGCTGGGGAGAAAGCTCGCCGGTTAGTTATTGACAATTTATTGAACAATTGTGATATTTTGTGCCTTCAGGAGACGTTTCTTTCAGAACAAGACTTGGAACGTTTGAACTGTCTTAACCCTGATTTCCATGGTGCTGGGGAGTCTACAGCTGGCCTCAGCAAGGGGATTATCAGGGGGAGGATACCTGGAGGGGTGGCTATCCTCTGGAGAAAGAAGCTGGACTCCTTGATAAAAGTGGTCCGACTTGGTGTAGATTGGTGTATTGGTGTGCAGTTTAATTGTAATAAGGAATTCCTTATTATTAATGTATATACGCCATTTGAGTGTCAACAGAATGAGGATGAATATTTAAATAAGCTTGCCTTTATTAATTCTTATATGCAAGACTATAATAATACTTGTATTTTTATTATGGGGGACTTGAATGCAGACATATCTGACACTGACTCCTTATTTGCAAAACATATGTATCATTTTTGTTATGAGAACAACTTAATCTTGTCAAGTAAGGTACTAATGCCTCCTGATAGTTATACCTATATAAGTGAGGCTTGGCACACTACGTCCTGGCTAGATCATTGCATCAGCACTGGTGATGCACATGCTTCTTTGGGTGGCATGAGTATTTATTATGGGTTAGCAATGTCTGATCATATACCGTTTGAGATGATAATGTTGACTGTCTACCTGCACTTTGTCAAAATGTCAGTCAGGATGAGGTGGGAAAATTAGACTGGGACACTCTGAGGAAGAAATTGTAGAATATTGTGTTCATACAGATAAATCCTTGAGTAAAATATGTCTTCCTAGAGTTGCTGTAATGTGCAGCGATGTGAACTGTAGCATTGTTGAGCATAGGAAAGACCTTTGTAGTTTGTACAATGCTATAGTTAACTCCCTGTATAAGGACAGCAAGCCTTATTATAAGAAAATACGTAAAACACAATGTTAGACCTGGCTGGAATGAGGCCGTAGCTGTGCCTTATTCTGAAGCTCGGGAAGCATATAAAGCATGGGTGGTGGCTGGGAGACCCAGACAAGGGCCAGAATTTGAGATGAAGAAATGTACAAATGCAAAGTTTAAGTATGCCATTTGTCATATTTCTAAAAATGAGCAGCTAATGAGAAGTAATTCCTTGGTCAAGAAATTGTTAGATAAGAATGTCACAGATTTTTGGAAGGAGCTTAGACGGATTAGTAACAGTAAAACGTTTTTGCCCTGCTATGAGATGACTGTTGTTGTGAAATGGCGCTATATAAATAAAGTTGAATTGAATTGAATTGAATTGTACTTGGGAAGGCATTTCAGGTACAGAAAATATTGTGGATCTTTGGCGGCAACACTTTTACTCATTATTTAATTCAACTAAGGATGAAACTTATAAGGTAGGGAAAGTAGAAAGGGACGATTTGCTCCTGATTGACACTCATGCAGTGACCAAAGCCATTAGAGAGCTATCAGATAAAGCGAGTGGTTTAGACTGTATTTCTGCTGAGCATCTTAAATATGCTAGCTCAAGAATTGCTCCTCTTCTTGCAATCTGTTTCACCAGCTTCATGATTCATGGGATGTTACCAGAATCTTTGTCTGTTGTGTTGGTACCAGTCATTAAAGATAAAGCTGGCAAGCTGTGTAGCTTGGATAATTACAGGCCCATAGCTATAGCCAATATAATATCTAAAGTACTGGAAAAAATCATGTTTGAAAAATTAAATGTATTCATCAAATCTACTGATCATCAATTTGGATTCAAACCCCATCATGGAACAGATCTGTGCATATATGCTTTAAAAGAAATTATAAGTACAGAAATCAAAATTCTTCAGTTTTTCTGTGTTTTATTGACGCCTCCAAGGCATTTGATCGTGTTAATCACAGGATATTGTTTAGGAAAATGATTGACAGGGGGGTTCCCAAGTACTTAGTACGTATCCTGATTTACTGGTACGCACATCAGAAGATGTTGGTGAAATGGGGGAAGAGTCATTCATCCCCATTTGGTGTGAGCAGTGGTGTCAGACAGGGCAGTATACTGTCCCCTATTCTATTTAATCTTTACATGGATGAGTTGTCAAAGCAACTGAATGCCTGTAAAACTGGGTGTTTAATAGGGAATAAGTTAGTGAATCATTTTATGTATGCTGATGATCTAGTTATTCTCAGTCCAAGTAGTGCTGGTCTTCAGGAGTTATTAAGAGTGTGTAGTACTTATGGAGAGGAAAATGACATAAAATATAATACAAATAAGAGTTGTGTGCTGATTTGCCACACTAAAGCTAAGATAAGATAAGCCCTTATTAGTCCCACAACGGGGAAATTCCAGGATTGCAACAGCACAGGGATAGCAACACTCAGAGCAACAATCAGAAGGCAAGAAAAAAAACCAAACAAAACAAGCAAGCAAGAGCAGCTAATATACATATGTACATATTACTATAAAAAATATATATATATATATATATATATATATACACACACACACACACAGACACACAGTGCAGAGCATTGTAGCTGGATGGAATAAATATATGAATATATAAACACAGTGCAGAGCATTGTAGCTTGATGGAATAAATATGTAAATATATAAACACCCACAGTACGGAGCACTGCAGCTAGGTGGAATAAATATGTAAGTATATAAACACACACAGTGCGGAGCATTGTAGCTAGATGGAATAAATATATAGATATATAAATATGAACACACCCAGTGCGGAGCATTGTGGCTAGATGAAATGAATATGGTCAGGGATAAAATTAAATATCTGGGACATTTTATTAATGATAGAATGACTGATGATGATGATATTTTCAGACAACGCTACAAAATCTACATGCAAGCAAATATTCTTGCACGCAGATTTGGTTTTTGTTCAGATGAGGTGAAACTGGTTCTTTTAAAAACCTATTGTACACCTTTATACACTGCTCATTTATGGATAAATTATAGGAAACAAAGTATGCAGAAATTACAGGTTGCCTACAATGATGCCTTAAGAATTTTACTTAAAAAGCCTCGATGGTGCAGTGCTTCCGAGTTATTTGTCTCATCACGTGTAAATACTCTGCATGCAGTAATAAGGAATCTTATGTATAAATTCATCTGTCGGCTTGATGTATCTAGAAATGAAATCATTCAAGTCATGTCTAGCATTAAGCTCAGTTCTATTCGCTGTCAGTCACAGTTTAGAAGGCACTGGTACAGTAGTCTTAAAGTCTGTACTGTCTTTGTACTTCTCTTAGCAGTTGTCTTAGTGTTTTTTGTAACTTTGATTGTTTCAACTGTCTTGTTTTTACTTTTTTTTTTTTTTACTTTTTTTGATGGACCTTGAGTCTGGAATAAAGTCTTTGATTGATTGATTGATTGATTGATATAAATGCACAAATGGTTACAAGCCTGGCTGGTGTTATAGTTTTCGCGGATGGGATGCAATTCTCGGCATAACACCGGCCCTTTTTACAGGCCATAGATGCGGTTGCCTAGCGCGCCCTCTGCTGGACCAAGGGCGCGCTAGACGCTGGTGCAAGCCTTAAAGTTTAGAAAAATTATTTGCCAAACAGTAGTTCCGAATGGCGCCCTTGTGCTCCGACTTGAAAATAAACAGCAGCAAATCTCCTGTTTCTCATCATTTGTCCTGGCCCTAACTTGTCCTGCACCGTGCTCAGTGACTGGAAGATGGGGACTGGGAGGAATTATCGTTGTGCATCGCAGCCAGGTACTGATTTGTGAAGAGAGTTTATTAAATTATCGTCATGAAAAGGCATCCAAGGCCTCGGGTTCCTCATTTAGAAAATGGAGAAAAGAGGAGGTGGAAAAGAGGTCCCAGTGTAGAGGTATGTAGTGTTTTATGACATTAAAAAAATGCGTCTGACTTATACACTGTTAATACACATGCTACAGTGTATGAGCTAGCAAGCTAACTAGCTGCGCCGTTAGCTAGAGCGCCGTCTCCCGCCAACAGTCCCCTCATGCAGGCATGACGTAATGATGTCACCCATGCGTCCAAGGTCACGTCCAGACATTCTGTTGTGGTGGCAGGAAGCCAAGATGTTTTAAGCTCCGCTACTCTTTGGGTACCACCTGGTCTAAAAAGAAGAAAACAAGTCATGGCAACCTATAAGACTGATTATGGTGAGAGACTGATGTAACCCAGTTCAGCTTCATCTTTCTTAATATAAATATCACGTTCAAGGACGGTCGCAAAACTAAGCTAACGTAGCTGCCACTAGCTAACCTGTTTATGGAGAAGGAGAAGCAAATATGCCAAAGCGAGACAAGGAAAAGAAGGGAAGCCTTCTGATGGAACTCGACAATGAGGACCCAAACCTGGTGTACTCAGGTTCACCTGAGACTCCCGTTTCAAGCCCTGATCCAAAGAAAATCTGCTCAGCAAACACGATGAAACGTATCTAATGCTGATCAAGAAACCCACTGCTGTGATGCAGATAGTCAGTTGTGGAAAAGTCAATGGGGAGATCAGATTCTTTGGTCTCACTTCACACCATTCTGCCGGGGTTGCAGAACTTTTAAACAAATTTACGGGAGACATTTTAGAAGGTTTTTGCTCTAGTGATGGCAGGTGGATTATTGCAGTTTTAAAATTAGACAATGCATTCATTACTAGTAGTAATATTTATGGATATAATTGTGTAGCCCAATCCAGAATTATGTTCATGCAAATATTTAAAAATCAAAGATTTAAAAGCTAAATACAAAGATGCTTACTTAATTCTAAGAGGGGATTTTAATCATGCCCCAAATGATACGACAGACAGGATCCCACCAAGAAATACACAGAATTCACAATTTAAAGCCACTGTATTTTTAGAAGAAAAATTATCAGTTATTGATGCGTAACATTTTTTTTTAACCCTGGTCTCAACAAATTTACATGGAGCAACACAAAAGGCAGAATCCAGTCAAGATCAACCTGTGGTTAACAGTCTTGTTGGAATATATATCAGAAATTTCACATGATTATGATCCTTTAAAGTCCAAATGTCACGTAATAGGGTTTGCCAAATGCCAACGAATTTTGATAAAATACACATAGCTTAAACCAAATATTCATACCGGAGACCATATCACCCACCCGTATTTACATAATTGCACAAAATACACCAGGCGAAGGCCCCGCGAGCAGCTGGCAGTGTGTGACAGCCAATCCAGACCGCGGCCATGTTTTTGACGTTACATATTTCACCCTGGCTGCCCTGCCGTATCCACATTCACACTTAACATTGGACAATCATGACGGAAAGTGACAGCAATTGTGAAGAAATTAGTTTAGTTTTGTCCTCTGTCACTGTCTGAACCACTGTCATCAGTATCTGGGGTGTCATCTTCCCTGAATTCCAAGTCCGATTCACCAGAGGCATAGAACCTTACAGGTTCGAGCCGTCCGAGACGGAATCAGATGCTTTGTCTGATGACAACAGTTCCGACGATGACCAGAGAGCAGAACTAGTGGAAAATGTCACTGAATTGGACATTAATCGCCTCCAGAATGTTGAATGGTAAGCCAAAAGAAATCTGTGATGTTTAATAAATTAATTATAACCACCGGCAAAATTGGGAAGCCGAAGGGGGTCTGTCGAGGGCGCCCCATAAATATCGATTTTTCGGAAGCCATTATGACGATACAGTGGGGCGCTAGCTTACAGTAGAACCCTCTTTCCTCAGTTGTAGCAACAAAATCAAGGATGAAATGGAAGTAATTGTGGAAAATGACTTGTATTAAAATCCCCAGGATCGTGTGTATAGGGCCATAACCAGGAATGTTCCTTTCTCACTGTAGACGAATTAGAAATCTAGCTTGTTGTTTTGTACGCCAGCTTCAAGGTTTGATAACTAGAAATAATTGGGGAAAAACTATGTCTCTAGCACATGGCACTTCATGGGGAGGGCTTGAAAGTTATATTAATAAACAAAGACAACATGAATAATGCAATGGATCTTTTCACTTTATTTTACATGAGTTCTGCAAGGCATTTATGAGGTGGATATGGTGTAAATAATATGGACCGGATGTGAACACATTATTGAATATTATATACATTATATTGTTACAAAATTTATAAAAGCTCACAATTGCAATATCAACAAACCTGTGCTTACAATATCAACAAACAAGCATATTTATGTATACATGCATTCAGAAAATATTTGCAAATTCTTGTACTTGAATTTTTCAATAGGTGCACCTGTGAGTGTTGCCAAGCAATGCCAACAGTGGAGGAGAGCTGCTGCTGTCAAGAAATTGACCAGATCAGAATGAGAATGGAGGGGCATCAGGTCACATGTATAACAGGTCCAAGGCTTCCACAGTATCTGCCTGGACAGGGATCAGAATCAGATTTATTGCCATTATTCATGTAGTACACAAACTAGGAATTTGTCTCGGTGCCATGCTGCAACATTAAAAACATGATGAGATAAAGAGATAAACTAAAAAACTAAAGGACTAAAAACATGCAATAAGTGTAGAAAAATAAGTAATAATAATAATAATAGTAATAATGAGTAATACTAGTCAAGGCAGTTTTAAATAAATTAGCAAGTAGTAGATAATATGGGGTACCACAGTGCAGTTGATAATGCAACAGAAAAACAGTGATGATTGACATGAGTCTGGTTGAGCTGCTGTATATAGTGCACGAGAGTCAATAAGTCATTTAATGTTCAGCAGTCTGATGGCAGAGGGGAAAAAACTATTCATGTGCCGGGAGGTTTTAGTCTGAAGTCAAGGATGTCCTTGAAACTGCCTATTATGCATACAGGGAGAGGCAGAGGCCACAAGATCAACCTGTGAATGAGTGAGTACTCTTTCATCACAGAAATTCAGTTTCAAAAAATACAATGTCTGAAATATTTTACAGAAATTACATAACATCATAACTTACTTCAAATATATTCACACACAAGACAGTTCATTTGTAATATATAACTTCAGACAGATATCGCAATATAAAATACAATTTCATATAATTAACATGGCATCATATGTTAACAATTTCAACATTTCTGTTTTAGACGCCTAAGATACACAGCATACCGCCAGTTGGTTCGGTGGTGTTGGGGCTACCTTGGACGAGAGATCAGGGTTCCACTACCATCATGTGCAGTCCGGGCCATAAGAGATCGATACCATGGAATCGACCATGTGGGATTCAAGTATCCCAACTAGAGCCTGATCATTGACTTGTATATATGTACAAACTTGGACAGTTGCTGAATGCTCTTGCATTGTTTCATGTACAGTGTTACTGCCATTAAAATGTGATGAAAATAAATACAGTAAATGCAAATATTTCACCCTGGGATTAATTTTATTCCTTGTCAATGGTCTCACGTTGAAATTCTCTGAAAGTTTCACAGAATATACCAGCCATCTGTACAAATATATTTTCCCTTCTACTAGACTTCCGGTTTCACAATTTACACATGTACTAGTAGTGGTGAACCAAGTTGGTTACAGGTGAGAACAGTTTCACTGTCCTAGACCTATCGCTGTTGAAAACGGCTTCGATGTTCTTTGATGGCTTCTTTGTCTGGATGATGAAATCCAGCACATAGAGAGGGTGGTATCTCTATATCTGGTTCTCTCTCATCCACCGGGGTGCTACACAGCTCCTTCACCTCAGCCATCAGTTGGTCCACATAAGCTGGGGGAAAATATATCATTTTAAAATTACGGATCTAACCTAAGCACTTCACATGCGACTGTGCCCGTCGGGAGCAGTTTGGCAGGCAATGCTAACAGACGGAACCATCTGAAACACACAAACTATTCCGGAATGAAGTATAGAAGAACTATGAAACTGAGAAATCAAACTTTGTCTACAGTTACATAGTAGCCTTTGTAGCAGGGGGGCAGCGAATGGGGTGGGGGTGGGTGTGGGTGGGGGGTATGTAGACTATATGCAAAAGCTACAAAATGTCCCTGTATGGTGCATATTTAAGGCACATACTGTATATGGCATGCTTGTATGGTACGCATTCTCCCCCACATGCATCCAGTAGGCATGACGGTGCAGACCCTACAGAGCAAACGTCCAAAGGAACAATGCCCCAGCAGGGACCTCGGCTAGGAGGTGGGTGCTGGGGAAGACGGAAGTCAGAGACAATGTCCCAACGGGAGCCTCCGAGGTGGAGAAGGAGACAGAGGCGCCAGCAAGTCTCGGAGGCTATATGTGACTGTGGGTTCATGTGTTTACTGAGCTTCTGTGGGGTGAAGGTGTGAGATACTTGATGTGGGGGTTTAGTATCTCTGGTGTATAAAAGCTGTGAGGAAAGTTGGTTCTCTCTCTTTTCTGCTGAGAACTTTGATGATAGAAGATGTGACTTCCAATAAAGCTTTCCTGAGAAATAAACTCAGTCTCGTTTGTAAGGCATCTTCTACACCTGTACCATATTTCGCTTGCCCCAAAGAAACTTGGACAACTCATCCACATAATGATCTATTTGCAATTATTTTTTTCCCTTTGTTACTGTATTTGTACATACCTGTAGGCAGTCTGGGTCTGTACAATGCAAATCACTTGGTTCACAGTCCATTTCCACCACTTCTGGTTCTGAATCCTCACAGCCCACATTTATGCTGGTGCTGGTATCCGGGGTGCTGGTAGAGGTGGCAGCATAATCCAAGTTTATTTGCTCCATAACCTATAACATATATTATTTAATGCATATCAAGAAAAATATGTTTTGTCGAGTGCCATCCAGCAATACGATAGATGATTTATTTCTAAGGATAAAGTTGTTGGTCGTTGTTAAGTTGGTAATGAGGGGTAACTAAGAACAAAAATAGTGATTGCCTTCCACAAACAAAGGAAAAAAACTGTCTATGTATTAAAAATATGCGGTGCCTCCACTGAGGTTCCAGAAGGCAGCAAAGCGACCATATTACAGATATAGGACACATAAAAATACACATATCTATGGGTATGGGCCTAATAATATATTTATAAACTCAGTTTTACTGAATATAGCTACCAAGTACCAACCCTTTTATGTTCCCTCTTTGCATAGGCACCACGGACAGTCTGTTGTTGATTATCTTCCTGAGATGGCCGTGGAAAGATAGTCGGGACTGACCCTGGCTTTAAAATTAATCTACGTTTCACCTCAAATCCCAGTTCAGCCATTGCTATTGGTCTCGGTTCAAAACAGCTGTCATCGAAGTGACGGCTACACAGCGCACTGTACTTCGATGGCCCCTTGAAGTCCGCCCTTGTTGTCTGAACTTTCCGTGTCCATTGTGCAGCTACTTGGTGATCTTTCGGGAAAGTAAATAGTGAAACACCATCCTTGTTGGTATTGCTGCAATAGCCAGCAATACAACATTTCCCACCACTGCCAGGCATGGTGAAATATCTAATTTCCCCCCCCCCCCCTTCTTGTTGCTCACTTCAATCTTCCAGTCTCCATATAAACAATAAATCGAGATACCCCAAGCATCAAACTAGGGTACAATCTGTTTCGTCACTTCCGCCTTCTTCCCCAGGCGATTCCGGGGGCCCTGAGTGGGAACGTCAGGCCAAGCGCGGCAGTTTTAAATTAACGAATGTTCCGGCGTTACTGAAGCATATGCACCAAGACCCGAACGGATCAATTCCCTTTTATATCTAGTTTCAAGACATTTTAAGGACCCTATTACGTGACATTTGGACTTTAACAGATCACAAAATTCTCTCAATTTGTTTAGTTGGATCTAAAGAAAATATAAAAACGTTAAGATACTGGAAATTAAACACTAGCTTAATGACCTAATTTTTCAAGATTCGGTTAAAGAATTGGCACAAGATATTTTTAAGAGGGATGACCTAAATAGCGCTCAGAAATGGGAATACTTTAAATTTAAAACCAGACAAATAGCCATTAAACACAGCAAAGAAATTAAAAAAAACAATACAAAGGAAATGGATATTAAGGAAAATTTAAAAAAAGCTGTTGAACAAAAAATCTGATAATGGAAAAACTGGAACTAATTAAACTTCAAAATAAAATTGATTTATACATTGTGGCAGCCAAAGGAGCCTTTGTACGTTCTAGAGCAAAATGGTTAGAAAATGGAGAAAAAAAAAGTACTAAATACTTTCTTGCTCTTGAAAAACAACTGTAAAAGAAACAACATTGTAAAACTGAAACTAATATTAGTACCAATGCTCAAGAAATAGACCACATTAAATCATTTTATGAAAACTGATACAAATCCACTTTCAACCCAGACAGTTGAATTCTTAGATAGCATAAAAGAAAACATCCCAAAAATATCTGAACATTTTCAAAATGACTGATAGACCCATCTGACAACATGAAGCCACAGATGCCTTAAAAAATATGAAACGGGGGAAATCCCCTGGTAGTGATGGTTTACCGATGGAATTCTACTTGCAGTTTTGGGATCTCATAGAAATCTACCAAGAATGTATGAATAAACACACAATGACAACAATGAAACAGGATCTGATTAGTTTAATCCCCAAAACAAATAAAGATATCATGTTAATTGAAAACTGGAGGCCAATTACATTGTTAAATGTAGATTATAAACCATTTGCTTTAGTGCTAGCCAGATGCTTAAAACATAATCAGGAAGAAATTATAAATGAACCACAAACAGGCTTTATGTCCAAAAGACATAAGCAACAACATACGATTAATCTTGGATTTACTCAATTTTTCAGAGTTCGTTGAGTCACAGGCTGTTCTCCTGTTTCTAGACTTCTACACAGCATTCGATGCTGTTGAACATCCATTTCTATATAGAGCTTTGGAGTTGTTTCGTTTGGGACAAAAATTTGTATCTGTGATATCCTACCGTGTAGCAATGATCACACTTGAGTTATTTCTTTGGCTGACTCTGCCGTTTATTCTGCAACACACATAATATGACTGAACATGGATTCTGCGCGGGGTTTTCACACTCTTGTTCTAATGTGTCCCCTTAGTAGTAATGCTAAACAATACAGGTAGTTCCCCCTAGAGGCATGTGCCAGTAATGTTTTAAATTAGACTTGCAGTCTACCACATCCCTCCCCTCTAGATTAAACTACTTTTAATTACACTAGCCAATTATGCTAGACATCCTGGAACTCCCATTTAATCCTAAACAATCACAGTTACTTTTAACTTCTTAAACACATGTGCCATACATATAATTTCTCTTTTCTTTTCTTTTTTTTTTTTTTTTCTCACATGTATAACACACATAACAGTCTAACTGGGGAATTGGTTTGACTACCGCATCCCAGTGAGGTTCCAGGACGCATTCTTGTCCTGTGGCTGGGGAACTCACTACTGACTAAGTATAGTCCTTCAAGTAGTCTGGAGCTTTCCTAGCTCGCTGAGATCTTCTCACGGCGGGTGAGCCAACTGCAGGTGAAGACTCAGACTGCTCCACTATTTCGGCTGCTGCAGTGCTGCCCGTAGAATCTGCAGAGACGGTTACCTCAGGTTTCACCTGAAGTGGTGGTTCGTTGATGCTCTCCTCAGAATGGTTGTTAGACAACACCTCTGGTGCCATCGGCAGGGGAATGGAGCTCCTACCATGAACTTGGTCGATGTGTCGCCTCACCACTTGTCCATGGCCTAATGTCACCTTGAATGACACAGGGCCTGTCTTTTCTGTTATTTCTCCTGGTACCCAGGCTGGTCCTGAGCCAAAGTTGCGGGTGTAGACCACGTCTCCTTCTCTCAGTATTCTCTCTCTAGCATGCATGTCATGATAACCTTTTTGTTTCTCTTGTTTGTCATGCACTTTGTTTCTGAAGTCTGGATGTATTAAGTCAAATGTTGACCTCAACTTTCTTCCCATCCATGGACCTGCGTAGTCAATGTGAATTCTTCTCCATGGTTTATCTGGAACTTCCCAGGGATGTAGTGGGGCTGCTGGAGGACTGTTCCTGTTCTCCTGGCATGCCGCACATGACTTCACAAGCGCCTCCACCTCTGCATCCATGTTGGGCCACCACATGTAACTCCTCGCCAACGCTTTCATGCGAGTGATGCCAGGGTGTGCTTGGTGTAGTTGTTGCAGTAAGGCATTCCTACCAGGTGGTGGAACAACCACGCGTCCTCCCCACAGGATACAACCTTCCTGGGTGCTGAGCTCATCCTGTCGTCGGGCATAGGGAATGAACTCAGGACTGTTCATCTTCGGCCATCCTCGCAAGATGTATTCTCGCACTCTTGCTAGAACAGGGTCTTTGTCTGTCCACTTCTTTATTTGTTGTGCGTTCACCAGGGGCACGCCGATATCTTCAAACAATAGCACTCTCTCCTCCTCCTCAGGCGTGCTGTCTCTTCCTCCATCCAAGGGTAGCCTACTCATCGCGTCAGCATTTGTATGGTCCCGTCCGGCTTTGTTAACGATGGTGTACTCATACGCTGCTAATGTAACGGCCCATCTCTGAATTCTCTGAGATGTCATCTGGGGTATGGCTCTCATTTCACTGAACAGTGAAATTAGTGGCTTGTGGTCAGTCACTATAGCGAACTGTCTCCCATACAGGTATTTGTGGAACTTTTTTACACCAAATACTACTGCAAGGCCCTCCTTGTCTAGCTGGGAGTAGTTTTTCTCAGCTGCACTAAGAGTTCTTGAGACGAACCCTATGGGTCTCTCTGAGCCATCCTCCATACGATGAGAGAGTACAGCACCCACACCGTAGGGTGATGCGTCACACGCCAGGATGAGTGGTTTGTTTGAATCATAGTGCACTAACACACTACAGGACTGAAGTAGCGCTTTGGACTCTTCAAACGCCTTCTGCTGCTTGACCCCCCATGACCATTTTTCTTCCTTCTTAAGTAAGGTATGTAGTGGTGCCAGCAGCGTGGAGAGCTTTGGGAGGAACCTATGGTAATAGTTCAACAAGCCCAGGTAGGCTTTTAACTCAGTAACATTTTGTGGCTCAGGTGCCTCCGCAATGGCTTCCACTTTGTCTGTTAGAGGGTGTAGACCACTGGCGTTGATCTTGTGGCCTAGGAACACCACCTCTTTTCCCATGAACTCACACTTGCTTCTTTTCAACCTCAGACCGCTTTTCTCCAACCGTTGAAGCACTTCCTCCAGCGTTTTCAGATGTTCTTGTTCATTTGGTCCTGTACAAAGGATGTCATCCAAATAAACGGCAACATTCGGAATTCCACCTAGGATGCCCTCCATAGTTCTCTGGAATATAGCAGGACTGGAAGCTACTCCAAATGGTAAGCGTGTGTAGGTATATAAGCCTTTGTGTGTATTGATGGTTACATACTTTCTTGATTCTTCTTCCAGGACTACTTGTTGGTAGGCGTGACTCATGTCTAATTTCGTGAAGTGTCGGCCGCCATTCAGCTGTGCGAAGAGGTCCTCCACTTTAGGAATTGGATACTGATCCACCCGTGATGCTCGATTGACAGTGAGTTTGTAATCTCCACATATTCTAATGGAGCCATCCGGCTTTCTCACTGGGACTATGGGCGCCGCCCATTCTGCAACCTGCACTGGCTCAATGATCTTGTCATCCAGCAGCCTCTGTAGCTCGCTTTCAACCAGTGGCTTGACTGCATAGGGTACCGGTCGGGGTTTGCAGAATCGTGGTTGGGCCTCCTTGTCCACATTAATCTTTGCAGTGACACCTTTTAGCTGTCCTAAGCCTTCTTTGAACACCTCAGCGTGTCTTTCGAGGATCTCCTCCAGCTGCAATTTGGGCTGAGATTCCACTTTATTCACCAACTGATCAATCATGGCCAGTTCTTGTAGCCAACTTCGCCCTAGTAGATTTGGTCCTTCGCTCCCAACTACTACTACAGGTAAGTCCTTTTCTTTGTTTTCGTGCTGCACCTTCACTTGTGCCATGCCTAGCACGTCTAGCTTCTCTCCTGTGTATGTTTTTAATTTTAATGAACAGGGATTTAATTCTGCTGTGTCTGTTTTCTTCCACAGTTGTGTATATTGCTGTTTACTTAATATGGTTACTCCACAGCCTGTATCAACTTCAAATGTTACTTTCATTCCATTAACATTCATGGTACGCGTGATGGGCGCTACCTTGGTCAGCTCCTCTGACGTGTTGTAAATTGTGTGAAAATCCATGTCTTCTGTATCACTTTCTCCCTCCCCTCTCAGTTGATTCGCTTGCTGTTCCTTTCCTGGGCCCTTGTTTTCATACTTTTGCCCATTAACTGTCGCTTTCAGCACCTGTGCGCTGTCCACCTTTATTCTACATGCTTTCTTAATGTGCCCTCGCTTGCCACAATTATGACACAGCTCAGTGGCAAATTTGCACTCGGCGGCATTGTGCTGGCCTTTGCAGCGATAACAACTGGGGAATTTGTGCTGAGTTTTGTCAGTCAACACTTTGTGGACACCTACTTGGGTCTTAGGCACACGAACATGCGTTGCTGTGTCCTCTGTTAGCTTCCCTTGCATCTCTCTCACATCTTTAGATGCTGTTTCCATCGCTTGGCATAATTCCAAAGCCTTCGCAAAAGTGAGTTTTGTTTCAGATAAAAGTCGCCGTTGCATTCGGTCATCATTCACTCCACACACGTCTGTCTCTTAACATTTCTTCCAATGAGTCTTTGTAATCACAGTGCAGTGTTAATTTCCTCAATTCTGCCACATACTCTGCTATGGACTCAGTGTTCCTCCTTATGCGTGAATTAAATTTGAATCGTTGCACGATTTCACTCGGTTTGGGGCTGAAGTGCTTCTGAAGCTCAGCAGTAAGCTGGTCGTATGTTTTATCTTTCGGTAATGCAGGGCTTATTAAATTTCTCAACAAGCTGTAAGTAGTTGCACCAACTCCACTCAACAGTACAGCCTTCCTTTTGTCTGGCTCCTCAATGTCATTAGCTTCGAAGAAAAAGTCCAACATTTCACTATATTCTTCCCATGACTGAGTCGAGTTATCAAAAGGGGTTACTGTTCCGATTACAGCCGCCATTGCTCGTCGTGGTGGGGAAACCTCGTTTTTCCTCCTCTGAACTTGCACTCGAACTACTGGAGTCACTTGAGTTCGCCACACTTGCAATGTTCTCTGTTTCTCGCCGCTGATTTTTTTCTTTTAATCCTCGTCGCCAATTGTGTGATATCCCACCGTGTAGGAATGATCACACTTGAGTTATTTCTTTGGCTAACTCTGCCGTTTATTCTGCAACACACATAATATGACTGAACATGGATTCTGCGCGGGGTTTTTACACTCTTGTTCTAATGTGTCCCCTTAATAGTAGTGCTAAACAATACAGGTAGTTCCCCCTAGAGGCATGTGCCAGTAATGTTTTAAATTAGACTTGCAGTCTACCACAGTATCCTTAATCAAAATGTTATATCAAGATATAAACAGCACTATTTTGTCTTATCCCAATACTTCTAAAAGATTCCCAGTTAATTGATCAGTCCGACAAGGCCGCCCTATCTCCCCTTTTTACTTTTAATGGTTGCAGAATTGCTCTCAAAATCCGCTGTTCTCCCAATATCGTAGGATTACCCATCTTCCAAAAAGAAATTAGAATCACAGTTTGCTGATGACACTGTTACTTTTGCGAGACAAACATCAAATCGACCCAGCAATAGAAATAATCAATTTTTAAAAGCTTCCAGACTATCGTTAAATTTAGGTAAATGTGAAATTTTAACTGGTTTTGATACTGATGAAGAAAATATCCAGCATTCCAGTGGAAAAAATGTTAAATATTTAGGTATTGATGTAACTAAAGATGTGATAGCCAGACAACAACTCAGTTTTCTCCCAAGAATGACTAAGATTAAGAATGTAATGACCACTGATGGGCAGTAACGCGTTAATGTAATCCGATTACTTTTTCAAGTAACGAATAAAGTAAGGGATTATAATTGCAAAAAAGTAGTTAGATTACTGTTACTTTCCCGCAAGCAGGCTGCGTTACTAAACCGTGATGTGTTGTGAGACTGTTTCATGACAATAACGTATGAGCGGCGTGACGTCAACGGTAAACAACAGACACGTGTAGGGATCAACAAGAGACAACATGGAGCGCGGGGGAGAACAGGGCCATGCAGCTTTTAATGCTTGGAAGTCCTGACATTTGAGTTTGACTCGGTAAAAGGTGACATTAGTGTCCGCTGTACACTCTGCGTGGGAAGAAAACTTATCTACAGGGAAAAATTCCACCTCAAATCTGAGCAAGCACCTAGCAAGCCGGCACAGGAATGTGAAACTCCCCGAGAAACCCACGGATCCCCCCCACTGACACCCCATGTTCAATTCCACCGGGCGAACCTCCGAGGGCCCCTCTCCTGCTAAACAGGTGAAAATAGACTTAAAAGCGACAGGACTTGGTGCCGCTGAACTGAAGAAGCTCGTCGCTGGTTCTCTTTCTAGAAAGACAGCCAGCCTTCCAGATGTCATTGTAAAAGGTAAGATTATTATTTGATAATTGATTTGGGTGGATTTGTTCAATTTATTATACCATTCATGGTGGGCAGATGTTACACTTCATTTGTTTTAAGCAGTGAGTACAATTATTAAAATGATAGAATATAATACAAGATCAATTATTCATCCCCTGTTGAATATCAGGGATATTGATCATCATTAATCATGAATATTAATCTAACATCAACAGAAGATTGAAATAAAGAGGTCAAAACAGCCTCAACCAAAATTAAATCTCATACAGTATTGATAGCATATGAGATGGTTTAGGTCAGTAAAGCCCACAAAATAATTAAAATAGCCGATTATATAGCAAAATAAATATATTCTTAGTTATATCATATTGTATTTTACAGGCCATCAAAATTCGTTTTGATGCTGTACTGGATAGCCAAGAAGGACTTCTTGCAGCAGCCACTGTCCCCAAGTTCAAACTTGGATGGCTGACAGATGAGTGTAGGAGGGAGCATGTGGAGGAGCTTCTGAAAAGGAGGAAGGAACAGAATGTCTGATAGGAGGTTTGAGAAGCTTCTGCTGATGCGATATAACCACTGTTTCACTCTGAAAGAAAACAAAAATCCACAGGGCCTTGTCAGGGTAGCCATAAAATGAGACTGGACTAACAGCCTAAATGTGGCCTGCAACAGCATTTTTGTTCTGGTAAACTCATTAACATTTACATCTTTTAACAGTTGAAGTGCAGAGGAATAATAATTTGGAATACAGTCAGAAGAGACTTTGGTTTTAATTATTTTATTGCTGCATTTTATTTACATCTATTCGAATGAAGGAGTATACACAAAGATTTTTTATTTTATATGCTGGAATATGCAGAAATATAAGTTAATAGACTTGCTTTATTTTAATATACGGTGGAATGTGTAGAAAATAAGTTTAAATGTTCAGTTTTCTTCAACTCAGACTGTTGCATTTAATTTAATTTTTGCTTGATGCTTGCTAGAAGTTAAGATCGAAACTAATAAAACAAGTTTTAAAAAAGACACTTTCATTTGATTCATTTATATGATGGAATATGCAGAAAGAATAGAATTAGGCTGAAAGGTCTATTGATTTATAGCGTATTCAGGTTGTGCATAATGTTTTTGAAAAGTAAATAAGTACCTAATTACTTTTGAAAATAAGTAATCAGTAAAGTAACTGGATTACTTTCTTGGAGAAGTAATCAGTAACTAATTACCATTTCCAAGTAACTTGACCAACACTGCTAATGACTATGTGGCTGCAGAGAGACCTATAGAAGGCATTTCAAGACTTGGATATCCTGCCCCATCTTTGACTGCTACACATTACACAATTAAAGAAATCAGTAAAACACTAAATAATTTTGTGTGGAAAAACAATCATTTAAAGAAAGATATTCTTTCAGGATCCAGGAAAGAAGGTGGATTTGAACTGTTAAACTTTGCTGACCTAAATAACATGTTGAAAATCAAATGGATAAAGAGTGTCTTAAAGATCCTGATTCAATTTGGTATTTTATCCCAAATATTTTCAAAAAACTGGGAGGCTTATGTTTCCTACTCATCTGCAATTATAAGAAAACAAAACTTCCTCTAAAATGATCAAAGTTTTATCAACAGGCTCTATTAGCGTGGAAAATCTGCTATACTCACAATTTCTCTCCACATAAAACAATAATTTGGAAAAATGAGGACATCAGTAAGAGAAAATCCTTATTTAAGCAAGACTGGGATGATAAAAATATAATTTACTTAAGTGACCTGTATGATTCTAATGGTCAGATATTTTTTTTATGAACGATTCCTTCACGTTAAATCTTTCCCAATAACGAATCAAGAATTGATGCATGTCATAAAGGCCATTCCTAAAGGCCTCTCCCTTATGGAAAACCACCTTCAATTCAATGTAGCTGTGAGAATAAAGCCTCTTCTAATGATTAATGGTATAGATTGACATAATTATCAGACCCAGGGAACACATGCTCAGGCTCAAGTGAATACAATTATCTTTTATTTATTCCAAGTGAGTGTGTGAGTGCGTGTATGTGTTGTATGTACAGTGTATGAGGAGGTGAGGAATAGTGATGTTGTGACCGGGGGAGAGCAGAACGCCGTTCAGCCTGGCAACCCTGTAATGACACAGAGCAGAGAAGTTAGCACAGTCCACCAACAACAGAGCGTGGTAATGACTGGAGCTTACTTTGCAGATGGAAGACGGATGCTCAGGTTGGCCCAGGGGCTGCGGCCAGGGAGACAGCGTTCTCGGCCCACGCTGGGATTGGGCAGCTGGCCCTGATGGAGCGATGAAGGCTCGTTCCGCCTCCGGAAGAATCCACCTGTGCACAGGGGAAGACGACCAACAAGGTGAGTAGAAAACAGGCTTACTTGAAGCGAGGAAACGATTCAGGTCTGGGATGAAGAGGCCAGGGAGCTGGCTGCTGACGAGAGACGTATTCTGTAGGCAGACTGATAGACGGCTCCATGCTGGATCTCAGGCAGAGCAGGCTATAAAGCCCGGGGGAGATTGGGAGCAGGTGTGCGTGCAGCTGTAGCAGATAATGGCCCAGAGGGAGCCTTGACATAGATATTATGAATATTAAATGTAGTAATAAACATGTACGTATTGCATTGTATGAAAAAAAGAAAATTTCTCCTAAAGGGAAGGCATTCTGGAATAATGTCATGGTCTGGTGAGCGCACTCCTCCGCCCGTCAGGTTCAGCTTTCTCCTACTCCACAGGTGATTATCTCCACCTGTGTGATGAGACACACCTGCTTCTTTGCGAGGAAGGGGCTGCTGACGAGGAGGAAAAGGTGTTCTTCCAGCTGTCCAGAACGGGATGACGCTGTTTTTTTGTGCTGGAACAGGCTTAATTGGAGCGGGAACGGGTGCAGGGAACTGGTGAGAAGCAGCAACAGCGGAGCCCCGGGAGCGCCCTCCCTTCAGCGCGAGCCCAGCCTTCTTTGGGGACTGCCTCACCCTTCCACCATTCTTGCATCGCAGCACTGCCACCAGGGTTATCCTCTCAACTCCCTCAGCCTGCTCCGAGAGCCTTGACGAGCTGCTGCCTCTGCCAGATCCAGGCACCATAGTGCGTCCTCTGGAGTGGAGTATGTGCGTGTCGTAGTGATTAGCCCGTCTATCTCCATCAGGGCCCGGCAGCACTCACACCCCAGGCGCATCGGATAGCTCCGTCCTGCTGTGTCCATGATTAGCTCCAGCAAACAGGTGGGTAGAAAAACACAAAGATGAAAAACACATCAAGACCACAGCTGGGTTCTCTTACTGGCTGTAAGATTCTGTCATGTGTGTCCCTTCGGGGCAGAAAGACAAACCCACACGCTGAATGGTGTTGTGCAATTTATTAGTGATAGTCAAAGCAGTGTTTTAGTACGTACCAAAACCTAGGTGGAACTTCTGAATTGAACCACTGTTCCAAGGTCTGTATCAGAAAGAGGATGTCACGTGACTGTTCCATGTCACGTTCCATTACGTCACCGACTGTTTAGAAATGTCAGTTGTTTTATATCAGTGAAACAAGTGAATATGCAGTGATTTTGTTTTCCCGTTTCTAAAATGGAATAGTAAATAAATACCATTACACAATATAAAAATGCATATTCTATGCACAATATATGCATTGGATCGATAGATGTACTTTATTGATCCCAAACTGGGAAATTACAGTTATATAAGACAGCTACACGCTCCACACCGCCTACTCAACACTGATGCACACAATATAAAAGAGAAGTGTCATAAGCAGTTTTTTAAAATTTAATAGAATAAAATACAACATACAAACTATAGAATTATAAGTTATATAATTAAGTTATACAATTATATAAATACTTTCCATGTAAAATACTAATTTCTCGTGTCCTTGCCTGATTGGCTGCTGATTCATCACCCCACATGCCTACAGCATTTAAAAGCTCCTCTAAAGTGCAGTTTGTTTGTGAAGTCTTGCCTCTCTGAGTGTCTTGTACTGAGCTGCTTTTGGATTTACACTATTTGGAAATGGATGGGGGTAGAAAGCGTCCCAGCTCAACTGCCTGGGATCACTTCGACCTTCTTGAGGGAAAAGAAGTTAAATGTATGCATTGTATGCAGCATCTTACATTTTGTAATAATACAATTACTACAGTCATGTGAATAAATTAGGATACCCCATTAAATATTCAGTTCTTATTAAGAAATGTTCACATATCTGTCCAACTTTGCTTTTTGAAACATTTATTTTAGCCACTTTAAGTGGGAATGAATGTGGAGGTGTCCTAAAAAAGATGGGGTAGGGGTATCTTAACTTGTTCCTCACTATATTTTACAGAAAATTTAAAAAAATCTAATTCATTTTTAATTGTTTAGTCGTATTACCTGAATCTCCCATCATTTTAAACACTGATTAAATATCCATATGTCCAAATATGTTTAAAAACACACAGGCTTATCCAGGGTATCCCAATTTTTTCACATGACCATGTGGAGACACCTACGGCCAAAACATCCCGACGCCTGCATTCCTCGCACAACACAGCCGAGTGCTGCATCAAGCCATGGCCAGCATAGTGGTTATGTGTTCATGGTCTTTTAATACACATACGGGTCTACATTTATTATTTATACACCTCTATATTATTATTTACAATAAATATAATTATGCATTTGATCACTAAAAGAAGCCGTATTGCTGTACATTCACATATAGTTGCATATATTTACAATATTTACCATACAATACATCAAGTTGCATGGCAGCTTTCCTCCTCAGTCTTTTTGTTATTCCTTGACAGGAAAGCAAAAAGAATTAGACGAGGCACTAGTTGACCTTATGAATTCAATTCAACTTTATATAGCGCCATTTCACAACAACAGTACTTTCAACTGTAGGGGGGACCCCCACAGTTGCAGAAAGACCCCAGCAATCAGGCGATCCCCTGTGAACAAGCGCTTGGCGACGGTTGAGAGGAAAAACTCCCTTTTAATGGAAGAAACCTCCAGCAGAACAAGGCTCAGGGAGGGGCAGTCATCTGCTGCGACTGGCTGGGGGGGTGAGGGGACAGAGAAGATGAAAAGAACGGACATGTAGAGAGCAAACGGCACGATGGGGACTCAATCTATGGGAGAGAACAAACAGATGTTATTGACAAGCAAAAAAAAAAAAAAAAAAAAAAAATTCATTGAGTGAAGAAAGGAGTGAGGCCCAGTGCATTATTGGAGGTCCCCCGGCTGTCTAAACCTATTAGCAGCATAACTATGGGCGGGTTCAGAAACACATGATCCCTCCCCAATTGTAGGCTATATCAAAAAGGAAGGTTTTAACCCTATTCTTAAAAACAGAGATCGAGTCTGACTCCCCAGTCCAGATTGGCAGCTGGTTCCACAGGAGAGGAGCTTGATAACTGAAGGCTCTGCCTCCCATTGTACTTTTGGAGATTCTAGGTATTACAAGTAATCCTGCATTTTGGGAGCGTAGTGCTCTGTTAGGATAATACGGTAGTATCAGATCTTTTAAATAAAAAGGGGCCTGATTGTTTAGAGCTTTGTAAGTAAGAAGAAGGATTTTAAACTTAATGCTAAACTATGGGAAGCCAATGAAGGGAGGCCAGAACTAGACAGATATGATCTCTCTTTCTAGTACCTGTTAAAACTCTTGCTGCAGCATTTTGGATCAGCTGAAGACTTTTTAAAGATGCTTTAGGACAACCTGATAAAGAATTACAATAATCTAATCTCGAGCTAACAAAAGCGTGGATCAGTTTCTCAGCATTACTCTGAGACAAGATGCTCCTAATCTTGGCAATATTACGCAAATGATAGAAGGCAGTCTTAGAAACAAATTTAATATGTGAATTGAAAGACCGATCTTGATCAAAAAGAATTCCAAGGTTCCTCACAGAGCTATTAAGAGAAAGTAACAGCATCCAAACTGAAAGTTTGATTTGGAAAGGTATTTCTAAGGTTTTTTGGACCAACAAGAATGACTTCAGTCTTATCTGAATTTAATAGCAGGAAATTACAAGTCATCCAAGCTTTGATTTCCTTAAGACAGGCTTCCAACTTGGCTAATTGATTACTATCATCTGGCTTCATTAACAGGTATAATTGTGTGTCATCTGCATAACAATGAAAATGTATAAAGTGCTTTCTAATAATGTTGCCTAACAGAAGCATATATAAACTAAAAAAAGAGTAGGGCCTAGCACAGATCCCTGTGGAACTCCATGACTGAGCTTTGAGTTGAAAGAAAACTCATTGACATGAACAAACTGGAACCTATCAGATAAATAAGATCTAAACCACTGCAACGAAGTTCCATTAAGTCCAACATAGTATCAAAAGCTGCACTATTTGATTAGAACACTATCGATCATAATATTCTAAGGTCTAAAAGGACAAGTACAGAAACAAGTCCATTATGAGATGCGATGAGGAGGTCGTTAGTGACCTTTGCTAAGGCTGTTTCAGTACTATGATGGATTCTAAACCCAGATTGAAACTCTTCAAGTAAACCATTTCCCTGCAGGTGGTCAAATAATTGCGTAGCAACGACTAAGATTTTTGAAATGAAAGGCAGATTAGAGATTGGTCTATAGTTAGCTAAAGCTCCTGGAGCCAGCGTTGGCTTTTTGAGTAAGGGTTTAATTACAGCCGTTTTAAAAGCCTGTGGTACATGGCCTAAAGTTAAGAATTGATTATATGAAGAATAAAGCTACCAATAAGTGGGAAGACTTCTTTAAAGTGTAAAAAGTTTAAAGCGTGCAAGAAACATAAGACAATAATAACAATAATAAAGAGCGATGGCAAGAACCAAGCAGACCGCCCGTAAATCTACTGGAGGAAAAGCCCCCAGGAAGCAGCTAGCCACCAAGGCTGCTCGGAAAAGCGCTCCGGCCACCGGCGGAGTGAAGAAGCCTCATCGTTACAGGCCCGGTACAGTGGCTCAGAGAGATCCGTCGCTACCAGAAATCCACGGAGCTGCTCATCTGTAAGCTGCCCTTCCAGCGCCTGGTGAGGGAGATCGCTCAGGACTTCAAGACCGACCTGCGCTTCCAGAGCTCCGCTGTCATGGCTCTGCAGGAGGCCAGCGAGGCCTACCTGGTGGGTTTCTTCGAGGACACCAACCTGTGCGCCATCCACGCCGAGAGGGTCACCATCATGCCCAAAGACATCGAGCTGGCCCGCCGCATCCGCGGAGAGAGAGCTTAGACTTTCTGCTGTACATCCACCAACCACAATGCTCCGCACTGTGTGTCTATATATACATTTATAGTAATATGTACATATGTATACTAGCTGCTCTTGTTTTTTCTTGCCTTCTGATTGTTGCTCTGAGTGTTGCTATCCCTGTGCTGTTGCAATCCTGGAATTTCCCCATTGTGGGACTAATAAAGGCTTATCTTATCTTAAATAACCTGGTACGAATAGGGTCTAAAAGACAAGTTGAAGGCTTGGATGAGGAAACTATTTTGTCTAACTCTAAAAGGTCAATTGGAGTAAACTCATCAAGACAGATATCAGTTGAAGGAGTTGTAGTAGTTACTGTATTTAAGTTAACGGTGAGAAGAATCTGATCTTACCTCTGATGGATGAAATTTTATTATTGAAAAAGTTCACAAAGTCCTGACTAGTAAGCTCTAAGGGAATGCTAGGATTGACAGAGTCCTGACTCTTTGTCAACCTGGCTACAGTACTGAAAAGAAACCTAGGATTATTCTTGTTCTCTTCTATTAATGCAGAATAATAACTCGTTCTAGCTTTTCTAAGAGATTTTTTTTATAAATTAAAAGATCATTTCTCCAAGCTAAATAGATTTTATCTAAATTAGTGGAGCGCCATTTTCTTTCTAATTGACGAGTCTTCCGTTTTAAGCTACGAGTTTCTGTGTTGAACCAAGGAGTTAGAAAGCTCCGATTAGACTTTAACCCCTTGCACTCCGGGCAATTTTCCTAAAAATGCCAAAAAATAATGTGCCCAAAGTAAATCGAAAGCTGTTATTCAACCCTTTGCAGCATATTCATGGGGTTGGTCTCATTTAAAAGAAAACTCTTTGAATTTTTTGGCAAAAAAAAAAAAAAAAAAACACTCTACGTGCTCCGGCCACTGAGTTACAGTCATCTAAACATACTGAACTTGAAGAAAATAAATTTGGACACAGTGTGTTTTTGGATACAAATGCTTGCAAATAACACACAGCTGTCCGATCCGGCTGGAAAATGCAACAGAAATGTAGAACCAAGTGTTATCAAGCTGAGATCCAAATTTGGTAACAATACCACAAAAAATGAATATTTTACACAGCTTTGTTCTCAGGTAGTTCCCAGGCGTTTTGGAACTGTGCCAAATGGCACAGTTTGGAAAAACATCTGTAACTTTTGAATAATTCAATGTAGAATCTTCATTTTGGGCTCTAATGAAAGGTCACACTCAGGGCTGTGTGTGTGTGTGTGTGTGGGGGGGGGTTGTTCCCCCCCCCCGCTACAAAAGACGGGAGTTCGGCCCTCGCTACATGATGGATTACACTCCTTGCATGTTTTCACAGTGGCTCCCCCCCCCTCGCTACTGTGTGTGTGTGGGGGGGGGGGTTGTCCCCCCCCCTCGCTACAGA
This sequence comes from Pholidichthys leucotaenia, assembly GCA_020510985.1. Classification (NCBI taxonomy): domain Eukaryota; kingdom Metazoa; phylum Chordata; class Actinopteri; order Cichliformes; family Pholidichthyidae; genus Pholidichthys; species Pholidichthys leucotaenia. The sequence goes on along the minus strand of CM035845.1, from coordinate 33,590,762 downwards.
AGACGGCCATCACTACATGAAGGAATAGACTCATATGCTTCCCTCCGCGCTCCTCTTCTGCAGCGGGGGGGGAGGGGCGTTCACGGTCCGAATACGGCAAATGAACCGTTTATCGCGGCGCACGTACTTCGTGCGCAGTACAGTTGTAATTTACCGATCGGTCAAAAGTCATTTTTGGATTACAGTTTTCAGGGAGAAATAATAATTTAGCTTATAACACCTTACCTCTTCACAGCAGCAGAGTCGTGGCGAACTTCTCTTCCCCATTGTCAGACGAACGCGACGCTGCTCCGCTCGTGGATCCCGATCAAAACATAATTCCAATATTGCGGTTTTGGTGAATGATTTACGACCTTTGTCGTCAGCGTCCGTCGGTCTATGATGACGGAAGAGAATCCTAAACGTCTATTCTGCTGGAATGAGTGCAGGTCCCACTTGTGGGTGTTCTCCATGCTGCTGGGTGAGCCTGGGTCTGTAGCAGATTCGTCCAGCGTCCTTTGTTTTCATCTGCTGCAGCAGTAAATCTCTCTTCACCCAGCCTGAATTTCTGTGCTTCAATTGGCTCCTGCATTCACAGTAGGCGGGTCCTCCTTCCTAGGTTTTCATTCATTGGCTCTTCAAGGTTTCAGAAACCCAATTCAAGGCTCTTATTAGTTGAATGAGAGGTCAATCAGATGAACTAATCTGTTCGCGGCTGTGTCTGCAGTTTTTTTTTTAGTGGCGCTTAGACGCCACTACATCACCACCTACATCACCACAATCTGGACTATGCGTCCGAGTGCGCCCTCGTGCATCCTAGGACGCAGAGACTTGCCCGCCCGCGGAACAACAGAGCGCAAGTGGTTAAGGGGGCCACCAAGTCGAGAGTCTGATGCAGAGAAGCTGTAACACTATCTACCATGCTATCAATTACAGAAGGAGCAAGCTGTCTATAGCTTATTTCCGTTGTGTTGACATGGCATAGAGGAAACAATCTGCATAAATTTGGTAACAGCATCATCTGAGAGGCATCTACTGTAGTAATATTTTTCTTTAGGCGCCAAATAGTCAGAAATAGTAAAATCAAAAGGTTAACAGACAATGGTCTGACAGTACAGGGTTATGAGGAGACACTACCAGATTTTCTATTTCTATGCCATATGTCAGAACAAGGTCCAACGTATGGTGGAGATAATGAGTAGAATTTCCTACTTTCTGAGAAAACCCCATCAAGTCTAATATTGAATTAAATGCCACATTAAGGCAATCACTATCTACATGTATATTAAAGTCCCCTACTATAATTATTCTCTGATTTCAGCACTAAATCAGCTAAGAATTCAGCAAATTCGGATAAAAATTCTGAGTAGGTTGATGGAGGACGATAAACTATGACAAATAAAATTGGGTTTAGCCTAAAATTGCTAAAGTGCCCAATACTGAGGACCAGGCCCTCAAAGGAATTATAACATGTTTTTTGCTTTACATTAACTAGTAATTTGGAATGGTAAATTGTTGCTACTCCTCCTCCACGACCACAACTTCTGGGATTTTGAATAACCAGAGGGAGTTGATTCATTTAAATCAACATAATTCTCTTGTCCTAACCAAGTCTCTGTAAGGGATATTAAATCAATCTGATGATCAATTAACAGATCATGGACTAGCAGAGACTTGGGAGTTAGAGACCTAATATTTAACAAACTGCATTTAATTTTTAAATTATGAGGAGGAACAGAGGCCAAATCATTCAATTTAGAGGCTTCAAGTTTAATTTGAGTTTTACCAACTTTTTGTTTAATCACTTTGGGATACTTATATATCATTTTTTTTTATTTACTTTGGAGGGAGCAGACAATGATTCTCTGATGGGGAAGACGGGGGCTAAGTTGAGGGGTGGCGGATGAAGAGGAGCTGCAGAGAGGCGTGCAGGACTACGACTCTGCTTCCTGGTCCCAACTCTGAGTTGTCAAGGTTTTGGAAATTTGGATAAAAAAAGATGCCAGATTGTTAGATAAATGAGACGCACCATCCAAAGTGGGATGGACGCCATCTCATCTCAAGACTGTCACGCCGCGCCATTCATCAGCGGCGCCACCTGCTCACACACCTGATCCTCATCAGCGGCGAGGGATAAAAGCCGCCTCGCCCGGAGGCTCGGCCTGAAGCCGTCAGACTTCGTTCCCTCACCGTCGTGAGCATTCCTTTCTTCAGCATCGCTATTCTGGGTAAGAACCCTTACCTCCTTTTCCAGTCTGCTCCCCTGTGCACAGGTGGATTCCCCGGCGGCGGACGTCTCCGTTCCATCGCCCATCCTTCGCTGCTGCACGGAGCTCTCCAGGTGGCTGTCTCCCGGGCTACGTTCCCCTTGCTGTGCCAGCTATCCTGACAACTCAAGTAAGATCTTCTCTTGCCATAATTCATCCTGTGTTGGTGTATGCCCGTCACCCTCTCCCTGTGTTCTCTCCATAGGGTTGCTCGGCTGAACGGTCATCTGCCTCTGTGCCTGAAGCAGACGCCACCACCAACACATCTGCATCCCGCAGACACACACTCATACACTCCTGCTGTAAATAAACTCTTTGAACTACTCTAAGCCTGTGTGTGCGCGTCTCCTGAGCCGTGCGTTATGTCAGTACGGCTTCAGCAGAGCGGCTCGGCGGACGGCGGGCTCGCACACCGGCTTACCACTCTCGAGGCTAGAGTGGATCAAATTGCTTATCAACAGCAGGTCATCCTGAATCAATTGGTAATTATCACTGGCCGATTGGACCGCCTGGACCCCCAGCAGCCGTTCCCCCCGGCTCCTCAGGGTGGCACAGCTCCTGCTGTTCCGGTGGCCGTCCAGCCAGCTCCAGTGGCACCGGCCCGACTCACACCAATTCCGACCCCCGCCCGCTTTAGCGGAAAGCTCGGCGGAGCGCGGGGGTTTGTGATGCAGTGCGAGTCCGTGTTTGACCGTGTGCCTGGAGACTTTCCCTCAGATCACAGCCGAATCGGCTACATAGGGAACCTCCTGGAGGGGCGTGCTTTAACTTGGGCCTACGCTATTATGGCGAGACCCAGTTATGCCACCCTCACCTATGCCGAGTTCGTGAGGCGCTTCCTGGAGGTGTTTGATCACTCCCGTTCCGAGGCGGTCAAGGTCGATCGGCTTCTCGCTCTCCAGCAGGGAAACCGGTCGGCCGCGGATTATGCCATCGAATACCGGGTAGCGGCGGAGGAACTGGGCTGGGAGGAGCGCTCCCTCTGTGGCCTGTTTCTCCGCAGCCTCAATAGTGATCTGAGGGATGAACTGGCTGGACGGGATATCCCCGGAACGTTAGCGGAGCTAACCTCATTGGCAATCAGCTTGGACAACAGGCTGCGCGAGCGCTCCTCAGGACGGAAGCCGTCTGCTTCTCGCCCTCGAGGAGTCCCGCTACGCCTGCCCCAAGCTCGCCCCCTGGCGACGCCGCCACCATCGTGCCCCGAGAAGTCGGAGCCGATGGTGACGGGCTGGGCAAAGCTCTCCTCGGCAGAGAGACAGCGCCGCCGTGAGTTGGGTCTCTGCATGTATTGCGGAGACAGTCAACACACGGTAGAGCTTTGCCCACAAAAGCCAAACGGCGGGGTCCGCGAGTCACTGTAGGGGGCCTCGCGGACGTCAATCGGCAAAGTCCCTTCACTCAATTAAAGCTGCCCATCCGTTTTTGCCACAATCCCACTGGGCACCTCACCCACGCACTGGTGGATTCGGGCGCAGAGGGCAGCTTCATTTCACAAGGCCTGGCAACCCGATTGGGCATCCGCTGTCAGGCATTAAGACAGCCCATCTCCCTGGTCCATCTCTCCCGTGCCTCCCTTGGGAGAGTTACCCATCAAACCATTCCTGTCCCAGTCATCATCTCAGGGAACCACCGGGAGGAAATGGTTTTCTACGTCCTGCCCAACTCTGTGTCGCCCGTCATCCTGGGGTATCACTGGCTACGCCTCCACAATCCTGTCCTGGACTGGAGGTCAGCTGGGGTGTCGGCGTGGAGTACCTTCTGCATGGGCACCTGCCTTCAGTCCGCTGCCTGCTCCCCGTCCGCGGCTCCTCCTGTGGCGGATACAGCACCCCTGGACCTGTCACTGGTGCCCCCAGATTTTCACGACCTGGGTATGGTATTCAGCAAGTCGAAAGCTATGTCTCTTCCCCCGCATCGACCATATGACTGTGCCATCAATCTCCACCAGGGGGCCCCCCTGCCATCTGGTCGGCTCTACAGCCTGTCGGCGCCGGAGAAGGAGACTATGAATACGTACCTGAAGGAATCACTGAGCGCTGGGATTATCCGCCCATCGTCATCACCCGTGGGGGCGGGGTTTTTCTTTGTAGGGAAGAAGGATGGTTCCCTCCGTCCCTGTATTGACTACCGAGCACTTAATGACATCACTGAGAGGGACCGTTACACCCTGCCCCTCATGGACACTGCCTTCCACTCCCTCCAGGGGGCGACCTGGTTTACCAAGCTGGATCTCCGCAGCGCTTACCACCTCGTCCGGATCCGGGAGGGAGATGAATGGAAAACAGCCTTCCGTACCTCGAACGGCCACTTTGAGTATCTCGTCATGCCGTTCGGGCTGACCAACGCTCCTGCCGTCTTTCAGCGCCTCATCAATGACGTCCTCCGGGATTTCATCGGCCTCTTCGTGTTCGTCTACCTGGACGACATTCTGATCTTCTCCAAGTCCAGAGACGAGCACCAGGTCCATGTGAGGCGGGTCCTCCAAAGACTGCTGGAGAATCGTCTGTACGTGAAGGCTGAGAAGTGCGAGTTTTACGCTAGGACCACATCCTTCCTGGGATTCATCATCGCCCAAGACCAGGTGCTCCCGGACCCAGAGAAGGTGAAGGCGGTGGTGGAGTGGCCTACTCCCGCATCCCGGAAGCAGGTGCAACAGTTTGTTGGCTTCGCCAATTTTTACCGCCGTTTTGTCCCGAATTTCAGCTGGATCGTCGGACCACTGACCCGCCTCACGTCCCCGAAGGTCCCGTTCCGGTGGACCGAAAAGGTCGATGCTGCCTTTAAGGCGCTGAAGGCGGAGTTCTCCTCCTCCCGGGTCCTTCGCCAGGTCGACCCCGCGCTGCAGTGCATTGTGGAGGTGGACGCATCGGACACGGGAGTGGGAGCAGTGTTATCCCAGCGATCACCGGACGATGGCGCCAAGCGACCGTGCGCCTTCTTCTCCCGGCGCCTGTCCCCGGCGGAGAGGAACTATGATGTGGGGGACAGAGAGCTCCTGGCCATTAAACTCGCCCTACAGGAGTGGCGCCACTGGCTAGAGGGGGCGGACCTGCCGTTTGTGGTCCTGACGGACCATAAGAATTTAGAGTACCTACGATCTGCCAAGCGCCTGAATGCCCGCCAGGCGCGCTGGTCTCTGTTCTTCGCCAGGTTCCGGTTCTCTATCACCTTCAGGCCAGGCTCCAAGAACGGCCTGCCTGACGCCCTCTCTAGACAGTTCACCCCCGTGGAGGCTGAGGAGACGCCCCACACTATCCTGCCCAGGTCGTGCGTCGTGGGAGCTATCTCTTGGGACATTGTGGACAAGATCCGGAAGGCACAGGAGGTGGAACCTGATCCTGGCGGCGGACCGGAAGGAAGACTGTTCGTTCCGTCTGCGGTCCGAGGAGAGGTCATCCACTGGCTCCACACCTCCCGGCTCACCTGTCATCCCGGCACCTCTCGGATGATCAGCCTCCTCCAACGGTCCTTTTGGTGGCCAGGCCTGCGGAGGGATGCAGCCCGCTACGCCCGGGCTTGTCCAATTTGTGCCACCAGCAAATCGGGAAACGCCCCTCCAGCGGGTCTGCTCCAGCCTCTGCCCGTCCCTGGCAGGCCATGGTCGCACATCGCACTGGATTTCGTCACCGGGCTCCCAGTTTCCAACTCATTCGACACCATCCTGACCGTCGTGGACCGTTTCTCCAAGGCGGCACACTTCGTCCCCCTGCGAGGTCTCCCTACCGCCCTGGAGACGGCGGGCTTCCTCGTCCAACACGTGGTCAGGCTGCATGGGATCCCGGTGGACGTGGTCTCGGACCGGGGCCCCCAATTTTCATCCGAGGTTTGGAAATCCTTTTGCAACGCCATCGGAGCCAAGGTGAGCCTCTCCTCCGGCCATCACCCCCAGTCTAACGGGCAGTGTGAGGAGGACCAATCAGGAGCTGGAGGCTGCGCTCCGCCGTGTTGCAAGATCCAAGCCGACATCATGGAGCAACCATCTCGCCTGGGTGGAGTACGCCCACAACACCGCCCGCTCTTCTGCAACGGGGATGTCCCCCTTCAAGGCGTCCCTGGGTTACGACCCCCCGCTGCTTCCAGCGCAGGAGAGCGAGGTAACTGTTCCGTCAGTTAGGGCCCATCTCAGGCAGTTCCGCTCCACCTGGACTGCTGCGCGCAATGCGCTCTTACGCACAGCGGAGCGCAACAAGACCGTGGCGGACCGGCGTAGAAGACCTGCCCCGGCGTACAGAGTTGGGCAACTTGTCTACGTTTCCACCCAGGACGTCACCCTAAAAGGCGAGAGGAGAAAGCTGGCACAGCGCTTCATGGGTCCCTTCCCCATCACCCGGATCATCAACCCGGTGGCTGTGCGCGTGGCTATTCCCCCCTCCCTCCGCATCCATCCCACTTTCCACGTATCAAAGGTGAAGCTGGCAGTCACCGACCCCCTTTGCCCTCCTCCTGCAGCGCAACCCGCGCCCCGGATGATTGGTGGCCATCCGGCCTGGTCCGTCTCCTCCATCCTGGACTCCCGGCGCCAGGGTCGTGGGTTGCAATACTTGGTGCACTGGGAGGGCTATGGGCCCGAGCATCGACAATGGGTGCCCCCGTCGTTTGTGTTGGACCCATCGCTCATCGCGGACTTCCACCGAGCGCACCCGGATAAGCCATCGCCAGGAGGCGCTGCTAGAGGGGGGAGTACTGTCACGCCGCGCCATTCATCAGCGGCGCCACCTGCTCACACACCTGATCCTCATCAGCGGCGAGGGATAAAAGCCGCCTCGCCCGGAGGCTCGGCCTGAAGCCGTCAGACTTTGTTCCCTCACCGTCGTGAGCATTCCTTTCTTCAGCATCGCTATTCTGGGTAAGAACCCTTACCTCCTTTTCCAGTCTGCTCCCCTGTGCACAGGTGGATTCCCCGGCGGCGGACGTCTCCGTTCCATCGCCCATCCTTCGCTGTTGCACGGAGCTCTCCAGGTGGCTGTCTCCCGGGCTACGTTCCCCTTGCTATGCCAGCTATCCTGACAACTCAAGTAAGATCTTCTCTTGCCATAATTCATCCTGTGTTGGTGTATGCCCGTCACCCTCTCCCTGTGTTCTCTCCATAGGGTTGCTCGGCCGAACGGTCATCTGCCTCTGTGCCTGAAGCAGACGCCACCACCAACACATCTGCATCCCGCAGACACACACTCATACACTCCTGCTGTAAATAAACTCTTTGAACTACTCTAAGCCTGTGTGTGCGCGCGTCTCCTGAGCCGTGCATTATGTCAAAGACCAGGTTTTCCCCAAAATGAGCTCCAATTGTCAATGTAGCCCACGTTGTTTGCAGGATGCCACACAGTCAGCCAGTGGTTGAAGGATGACGAATGGCTAAACATGTCATCATTGGTCAGATTAGGAAGGGGCCCAGAGAATACTACAGAGGCAGACATTGTTTTGGCAAAGTCACACACTGATTCTACATTAAGTTTTGTGACTTCTGACTGCCAGAGACTGATGTCATTAATGCCAGCGTGAATAATAATTGTGGAGTATTTACAGTTACTTTTAGCCAGCATTTTCAAATTTGACTCGATGTCGCCTGCTCTGGCCCCAGGAATGCATTTGACTATGGCGGCTGGAGTCTCTAGGTTCATGTTTCTGACTACAGAGTCGCCAATGATAAGTTTTTTTTTCCCCTCAGCGGGTGTGTCGCTGAGTGGGGAAAAACGATTAGAAACGTCAACAGGTTGGTGGTGAACCGGGGCTTTGCGGCAAGGCTTCCTTCTCACAGTCACCCACCCAGTCTCCTCGCTGCTGAGGAGGACCGCTAACAGGGCCTATGCTAACGAGCTCTGCTGCAGCTAGGGGACGTCCGTCAAGAGTAACTGGCGCAGACGGTGTTTCAGTGCAGCGGAGCCGGGATTCCAAATCAAACAACCTTGCCTCGGGCGCCTCAAAAAGACAACATCATACCTGCCAACTACTCCGGTTTTGCCATAATGGTTCCCCATTATGACCCCATTCCCCATTCCAAAGACCCCATTCCGGGTTACGGCTTTATTAATCGAAATTACGTTTTTTCACTAAAAATTCAGTCATAAATTTTAAATCGTAAAAAAACCCACGAAAGCAATTTCAAACACGAGATCGCTAGGAATCGTATCTAAATTTAGAACAGAGCAACACGTGATGGCGGCCGGGATAGTCACACTTTCAGTGCTGAGACAAATTTGCTGATTTTGCCACTAAAATCACTAACCAACAGCGAATATTGGATCAACATTTGTGACGCACACGCACAGGCTGAATTTCCACCTTGGTTGAACCAGCTTTTGAAGTAGAAATACCCCTTTATTTGCCTTTCACCGTGCTCTGTGAGTAAACTGAGTAGAGTTTTTCGTGGTTCGCTGCTACGCTTTACCTGAAGCGTTTGCTAAGCTAACGCTATCGCTATTGAGGTTTCTATTCTCGCACGGAATCCCAGAGAGGCGTGCGTACATGGCGAGATGTAAACTGCTGCAGACGTTCGCACGACTGCACTTCAACCCTGGCAAATGGACCATGGATTTGACATCTAAAGGGAGAATACATTTGAGATAATGCCTAAGATTCTGAAGAACATGTGCTGTGTAATTGCAAGCCTTGTCATGCTTGGTGTATCATGTAAACACATAAAATATCAGAGCGATTTTGCCGTCATTACGCACGTGTCATACAGTGCTAGTATACCCTGCTGATATTTCTAGTCTTCTAGTTACCTCCGCAAAGGAGGTTATGTGATCATCAGCGTTAGTTTGTCTGTTTCTTTGTTAGCAAGATAACTCAAAAAGTTATGGACGGATTTTCATGAAATTTTCACAGATTGTCAGAAATGGGGTATCCTACAGATGATTAGATTTTGGTGGTGATCCGGATCACCGTCTGGATCCAGGAATTTTTTAAAGTATTCTTTTTTTTTTTTTTTTTTTCCTTTTTTAACATTGCGAGATAGGGCCATTTTCAATATTTTATTTATGATGTTAAACACTGTATGGGGGGGAACTGTGGCACTTGGCGGAGGTCTGCACTTTCCGAGTGCCTTTCTAGTATTCATAATACATCACATCTGGCCTATTCGAAGTTCTATGCAGTGTTAAGATAGTCTTTTGAATGCAAATTTAATGAATGAATGAATCTTTATTTCAGATAGATTAAAAGTAAAGATTAAAAAGAAAGAATATTATAACAAAGGCGAAAAAATCCAACAAGGTCAAATTAAACAAGAACTCCTCTGATTATACAGTTCAACATAAGTTATCTGAAGTGGGTGATGGCTGAAGCCGCCGCTTATATTGTCCACCCATGTTCCATCCAAGAATTCAAAAGAAAAACAAAACAAGAGCAATTACAATTCAGAACAAAGCTTAGACAAAATGTGACAAACCCCCCCCCCCCCAAAAAAAAAAACTAAGTAACAACACAACACAGACTGGATATGACAATCCTTATGTGATTTTACATGTCATCTTGTATATATGTTTGGAGTATTTCTTCCTTTAGTTTTTGTTTAAATTGTCCAAGCGTTGTACATGATTTTAATTGAGGTCCAAAATCGTTCCATAATCTGACTCCTTGCACTGAAACAGTGTTGCTTGGTGATAGTTCTCACTGAAGGTTTTTGAAATATACATGTTCCTCTGAAATGATATCGTTTCTCCCTTATTTGGAACAACTTTTGGATATTTGCGGGCAGTGATAGATTCTTAGCTTTAAACATTATTACTGCAGTTTTAAAGTCAAGCAGGTCTTTCAACTTGAGAGCTTTTAATTTAAGAAAAAGTGGATTTGTTGGTTCCCTGTAAGCAGCTTTGTTTATTATTCTAATAGCTCTCTTCTGAAGCATAAAGACTGGATATATGTTTGTTTTATATGTATTCCCCCATACTTCAGTACAATATGTCATGTATGGAAATATTAATGAATGATACAAAGTATATAATGTGGGTTGATTCAGCAAATATTTCGCTCTGTGTAGTATTGCAGTTGATTTAGATATTTTACCTTTAATATAATTAATATGTGACTTCTATGTCAAATGCTAATATTTGTTTGACACTGCGGCCCCTGGACCCCGGCTAGCTACTGGGCTTTTCAGATTTGAAAGTTGAAGAAATATGAGGTTGTTACCTACATTCTAACTTGATTTAATGCCAATATTTGTTTGGCGTCGGGGGGCTTTGCCCCCCTGAACCCCCCCACCAAGACTTTGTCCTGGACCTACCGGGGCCTGTGGCCCCTGGACCCCAGCTAGCTACTAGGCTTTTCAGGTTTGTAAGTTGAAGAAATATGAGGTTGTTGGCTACATTTAACTAGATTTAATGCTAATATTTGTTTGGCAAATATTAGCATTATTATTATTAGCATTATTAGCATTGGCCCCTGGACCCCGGCTAGCTACTAGGCTTTTCAGGTTTGTAAGTTGAAGAAATATGAGGTTGTTAGCTACATTTAATGCTAATATTTGTTTGGCAAATATTAGCATTATTATTATTAGCATTATTAGCATCGGCCCCTGGACCCCGGCTAGCTACTAGGCTTTTCAGGTTTGAAAAGTTGGCAGGTATGCAACATTTATTACATTTACCATTATCACTAAACGAGGCAGAGGTGTAGCCAAACATCTGACAAAGAGAGCACACCAGAGGAGGAGAGGAAGGAGAGCTAGTAGCCATAGCTAGTGGCTAACCCGAAGCTAACAAAAACACAGATGAAAGGTGAACAGAAGGCTAAAGAGGGTGATTAGATGACACTGAGTGCGCACACAGGTGCCAGAGGCTGGATCAACAAATGAGAACTAACGGTAGATGGAAAAAAAGTGGTTAAAATACAATTAAAAGCAAAATCCTCAGGAGTGAGGAGCCCTAACCACACGGACAGACAATACAGGAAGTGACGATACGTTACCACAAGTGACGTTCACCTTATTATGAAGGACTCAACCTTTTTCAGCTGTGGAAGATGAGGGTTTCAGGCACTTTGTCAACAAACTTGATCCCAATTACATCCTTCCATCCAGAAACACACACGACACTCGACTGTTTGAGTGTAGTATTATAACATTTGGCCACCAGATGTCACTGTGGGGAGATGTTTCAAATGTTCCAAATGATTCGATCTCTTGAACCTTCCATTTCTGCCATCACTACGAATTTATTCACAAAAGAACATAAGAGTCCAAAACTAGTGCAAAAACACAAAATGCCAAGCAAGAATAACTTAGAGATGCACTCCTGAGTAGTGATGTTACACTTGAGACTGACTTGAGCAATATACCACGGAAGTGTCGTGAGCAGAGTGTCGAGCACTGTGTCAATATGCCCACAGTCACGTGACCGTAGCGAACAAAGCCTTGTTGTCTCATCACGTGATTTTGAGACCTGGCGAGAAATTTGAGAGGGCTGGGCGTTGCATACGTTCCCGCGTGCCCTCAAGTCACGTGACCGCTTGCTACGGTCATGTGACTGTGGGCGTGCTGAAACAGCGCTTGATGCACTGCTCATGATGCAAAAAAATTTTAAGAGGCATTGGGCAGCTCCTATTACTATAATAAAAAAAGACTAAGAATTGTTGTGCCCTTTACTCTTAATATGCCCCTTTTTTTCTTGTTAATTGGAATGTGAAGTTTATGAAAAGTTAGAGTGCCAAAATAATAATTCTGTAGGTAATCTCCCATTATGCTCTACACATATTCCATACATATGTTTGCATTCTTATGAACAAATACAGTGGGGCAAAAAAGTATTTATTCAGCCACCAATTGTGCAAGTTCTCCCACTTAAGAGATGAGGTCTCCAATTTTCATCATAGGTATACCTCAACTATGAGAGACAAAATGAGGAAAAAAAAAAAATCCAGAAAATCACATTGAAGGATTTTTAATGAATTAATTGGTAAATTCCTCGGTAAAATAAGTATTTGGTCACCTAAAAACAAGCAAGATTTCTGGCTCTCACAGACCTGTAACTTCTTCTTTAAGAGGCTCCTCTGTCCTTCACTCGTTACCTGTATTAATGGCACTCGTTTGAGGTTGTGGACTGGTGTCTTTTATACTGATAACAAGTTCAAACAGTCAGACTCCAAACTCCACTATGGCCAAGACCAAAGAGCTGTCAAAGGACACCAGAAACAAAATTGTAGACCTGCACCAGGCTGGGAAGACTGAATCTGCAATAGGTAAGCAGCTTGGTGTGAAGAACTCAACTGTGGGAGCAATTATTAGAAAATGGAAGACATACAAGACCACTGATAATCTCATTCGATCTGGGGCTCCACGCAAGATCTCACCCCGTGGGGTCAAAATTATCACGAGAACGGTGAGCAAAAATCCCAGAACCACATGGGGGGGACCTAGTGAATGACCTGCAGAGAGCTGGGACCAAAGTAACAAAGGCTACATCAGAAACACTACGCCACCAGGGACTCAAATCCTGCAGTGCCAGACGTGTCCCCCTGCTTAAGCCAGTACATGTCCAGGCCCATCTGAAGTTTGCTAGAGAGCATTTGGGTGATCCAGAAGAGGATTGGGAGAATGTCATATGGTCAGATGAAACCAAAATAGAACTTTTTGGTAAAAACTCAACTTGTTGTGTTTGGAGGAGAAAGAACACCATACCTACTGTGAAGCATGGGGGTGGAAACATACTTTGGGGCTGTTTTTCTGCAAAGCGACCAGGACGACTGATCCATGTAAAGGAAAGAATGAATGGGGCCATGTATCGTGAGATTTTGAGTGAAAACTTCCTTCCACCAGCAAGGGCATTGAAGATGAAACGTGGCTGGGTCTTTCAGCATGACAATGATCCCAAACACACCACCCGGGCAACGAAGGAGTGGCTTTGTAAGAAGCATTTCAAGGTCCTGGAGTAGCCTAGCCAATCTCCAGATCTCAACCCCCATAGAAAATCTTTGGGAGTTGAAAGCCTGTGTTGCCCAGCGACAGCCCCAAAACATCACTGCTCTAGAGGAGATCTGCATGGAGGAATGGGCCAAAATACCAGCAACAGTGTGTGAAAACCTTGTGAAAACTTACAGAAAACGTTTGACCTCTGGTCAATAACAAAAGTTCATCTCAATACTTTGTTATATACCCTTTGTTGGCAATGACAAATACTTATTTTACTGAGGAATTTACCAATTATTCATGAAAAATCCTTGAGTGTGATTTTCTGGATTTTTTTTAATTTTTTTTTTTTATTATTTTGTCTCTCATAGTTGAGGTATACCTATGATGAAAATTGGAGACCCCTCATGTTTTAAGTGGGAGAACTTGCACAATTGGTGGCTGACTAAATACTTTTTTACCCCACTGTATGTTGTGCTCAACTCTGATAAACAGGAATTAGGCAGAGCTATTGAGCCCTCTTGCCCTCTCGCCCTCCCTCTCTCCTTTCCTTTAGTCAGGTTTGATACAGTTAGTTATGCACCCAGAACTAACACCCACGCACACACCATTGATCGCACATTCTAGAAACCAGTACCGTGAACAGCAAATGGCCTGTTCATGTCAGCGTTAAATTGGCCAATCAGACAGTCACGTACAAGCCCATCCTATTGTACGGGGTTAGCCCAACCTACCAACCAGAGAAGATAACTAAGTTGCACCCGGAAGTCGGGATCAGGATACATGAAGAGCAGTGTGTCTCCTTGTCTTTCTTACTCCACTTTGACTTGAGGTGGATACATCACTTTGACTTGAGCCACTTTGACTCCGAGTGACTTTGACTTCAGCCAGGGATTGAGGAAGCTCGCAACATGGGACTCACTCAGAGGACGGTCAGAGGAAAATGAACGGACTAGACGGAGTGGAAAGACGAGTTGACAGAAGGTGGTATTGCATAATCTGGTTTGTGACTGATTCAGAATGGCAAGTAGTAGTGGGGGTTTGACTGACGAGGATATGGAGATTGGATGGAATTGACTGTATTATGCTACATCACCTACTGTATCAACCAGGTGACTGTGGAAAAACACAGGGTTTTTCCTAACCAGAAGCCTTGGATGACAAAAGAAGTCCAGGCACTCCTCAGAGCCCATGATACAGCCTTCAGGTCAGGGGATACAGATCTGTATAGCACCGCCCGTGCTAATCTGAAGAAAGGCATTAAGGAGGCTAAACAGGCCTATAAGAGGAAAGTTGAGGACCATTTTTCGGATAATGATTCAAGACGAGTATGGCAAGGCTTTCACCATATCACAAACTATAAGGGCAGCAGCATCATTTCCACTGACATCAGCGCCTCACTGGCAGAAGAATTGAACTGCTTTTTTGCACGGTTTGAGGCAGATATACCTCGCCCAGACCCACTGATGTTATTGAATGCCAGCTCTGATATGATCCTGCAGGGTAAGCACGAGGTGAGAGACACAGAGCAGTTCACCCGAGAAAGGCTACTGGTCCCGATGGAGTGCCAGGAAAGGTGCTTAGAGCATGTGCAGATCAGCTATGTGTCATCACCCGCAGCTCACGGGCCTCCATCTCAGCTGCACACACACCTGCGCCTTGTTAAGCTCTGCTTTTTATTCCATCCTGCCCTGAGGTGCGGCCTGGAGCCGTCTGTCTCCCTGCATAACCTTCACAGCTACTTCCCTATCGTTTGGGCCAGCTGTCTTCAACGGACACGTAAGCTGTCATTCCTGCCTTACCTTCTCCGTTCAGTTTTCCCCTGTCCACAGGTGGATTCCGTGGCGGCGGACTCTCTCCCTCGTCACGCTGCTCCTCCACTTGCCGCATCTTCCCGGACAGCAGGTCGCTGTCTCCCAGGCTTGGGACTTGCCACGCCAGCCACCGCGCCGCTACAAGTAAGCACAGTTAATCCCTGCACTCCTCTCATAGGGTTGCCTGGCTGAACGGCGAACTGCTATGTCCTGATCTCATTCCCCACCTACATCACATTCACATCTTGCATACACGCATCCACTCACAAACATTGTTGCTCAATAAAGCTCTCAAATCTGTTTGAGCCTGCGTGCGTGTTTTCCTCGGCCGAGTAATGTGTCACTATGCTGTTTTGACTGACATTTTTAATTTGTCTCAAGGCAGCCGTTGTTCCACAGTGTTTAAAATCTGCAGTCTTTATCCCTGTGCCTAAAAAACATTATCAGCAGTCTGAATGACTATTGACCAGTAGCATTAACACCCATTATTATGAAGTGCTTTGAGAAAATGGTATTGAAACATCTTTTGCCTAGTCTCCCCCCAGACTTTGATCGGTACCAGTTTGCCTACAGGCGGAGCAGATCCACTGAAGATGCTATTGCTATAGCTCTCCACTCGGCATTCAGCCATTTAGAAGACAAGGGGAGCTATGTAAGAATGTTGTTTGTGGACTATAGCTCGGCATTTAATACAGTTATTCCCAACATTCTCATCACCAAATTGCTTCAGCCTGGTCTGCCTACTCACACTTGCAGCTGGATTAAGGACTTCCTAACAAACCGAACACAGACTGTTAGACTCGAACCCCATTCCTCCTCTACAGTCATGCTTAACACAGGCTCAACACAGGGCTGTGTGTTGAGCCCCACTTTGTATTCATTGTACACATGACTGCATACCTGTTCATCCCACAAACATCGTGAAGTTTGCAGATGACAACAGTAGTGGGGCTCATATCAGGAGGAGACGAGTCCGCATACACAGATGAGGTCCAGAAACTAGTGAGATGGTGCTCAGATAATCTGCTATTGAATACAAAAAAAACCTAAACGAACTCACTGATTTTAGGAAGCATAGCAGTGAGCCGCCTCCTCTATATATAGAGAAGGAGTGTGTGGAGAGGGTGGAGGCTTTTAAGTTTCTGGGTGTTCATATTTCTCACAACCTTACCTGGGCAGTTAACACCATAGCTATGATAAAGGCTCAACAACGTCTACACTTTGAGGCTGCTCAAGAAGAATGGCCTGAATGCACAGTTGCTGGTTTTATTATTGAGAACATTTTGTCATATGGCATCACGGTTTGGTATGAGGGCTGTTCAGCCACAGACCACAAAGCCTTCCAGAGAGTGATCGAGACTGTGCAAAAAAATCACTGGTTGTTCTCTCCCTTCTCTGGAAGAGATTTCCAGGTCTCGGTACCTCAGAGCTACTGCCATCATTAAAGACTGTGCTCATCCAGGCCATGATTTCTTTCACTTGCTCCCCTCGGGAAAGCGGTACAGATCCCATAAAACCCGGACTACCAGGTTTAATCAGTTTTTTCCCAGCAGCAGTACGCATTTTGAACGGATTTATGTAACACGCACAGACTGCCGATATTATTGTTATTTTAGGTTATTTTGTGGCAATAACCCTGTGTGTATAAGCTGGTCTTTTATATTTATCGCTCAGTATGTTTTCATTATTGCTACGTACATATTGTATTCAACTTTTAGGTAATATTGTTTCAAGCATTATCTATTGTTGTAATTATAATGTTAAATGCATGAGTGAACTGTGATTGTTTTTAGGGAGCAGTATCTCAATTTCGTTGCATTGTTTATTAGCAATGGAATGACAATAAAGGCACTTTGATTTAAACCAGGGCAAGAAGTTACATCTTTGAGCCCACAAGTTCTAACTAACGGATTAAGAAGTGCAATTGGAGAAATAGAAATGTCCATAGTATTAAGAGATGGAAATCTCCTTGTGAAATGTAAAAATGCAGAGCCAAGGAACAAAGCACTTCAGCTGCAGAGAGTGTGCAAGAAAGAAATTGCAGAGAGGAAAGAAGTCACTGGGTTTGATGGTGTCGGGGGGTGATAGCTGGAATTCCACTGGGGGGAAACTTAGAAGAACTGAAAAAAATGATTAAAGGAGGAACAGTTGTAGGGATTAGATGCCTGCATGCAGTCAGGAATGGGGAAAGTCTGATAGCCCATCTGTGATGCTGGAATTTAAAGACAAGGCCTTGCCAGAAAAAGTGCTTATTGGATACCCAAGTTTTCCTGTTAGGGCTTATATCCCCTCTACTCTCAGGTGTTTTAAATGCCAGAGATATGGACATATTGCTAGTGTGTGCAAAGGAAAGCAGAGGTGTGGAAGATGTGGTGGTGGTGGTGAGCACAGTTATGGAGAATGTGGAAATGACAGCATAATCAAATGCTGTAATTGTGGGGGGGAAATCACACAGCAACATATGGAGGCTGTATAGTGAGAAAACTGGCAGTAGAAATTCAGCAAGTAAGAGTAGAGAGGAAGTTGACATACGCAGAAGCAGCAAAGGCTGTGAATCAACAGGAAAAAGAAGAAAGCATTGTCAATAACAAGGAAGAGAAAACAAAATTGTCAGACTAATATCACAACAGATAAGCTTGCTGTTTTTCTAGCCTGTGTCAAACTGCTCGGAGCAGGCTAAGACTAGAACTAAGATAAAGATCATTGTGAAAGCGGCAGCAAAATTCTTTAATACCAAGGATCTATCCTGGGAAAAAATTCACGCAGAACTGAGTCAAGGAGAGGGAGCTGTAGAGGGGAGCCAACAGGTTAATTCATGACAACCATCCTCCAGTGGAACGCAGGGAGTCTGATTGCAAACCGACAGGAATTTCAAGGATTTATTCAGAAATTGGAAACAAAACCAGATATTTGTGTACAGGAGACATGGCTTAAGCCGTCAATAGATTTCATTAAGGGATATTCTGGAATGTGTAAGGATAGGAAGGATGGAGGAGGTGGGGGTTGTGCAGTTTTTGTTAGACAAGGGGTTAAATATAGGCAACTGATCACAGTACAAAAGCTGGAAGTAACTGTCATCGAGATATGGACTAAAGAAGGCAGTATGATAATCAATTACTACAATCCTTGTAAGCAGTTAAAAGCGAGCTGGAGTCACTTCTCCAGGACTGGAGGGGGAGAGTGTTCTGGAGTGGGGATTTTAACGCACATACTGTAGTACATTATGGGGGAAGCACGACAACACTAACGGAGAGGTTATAGAAGAGATAATGGAGGACAAGGAGTTGGTGTGTTTGAATGACAGTTCGGGCACTAGGGTGAATTTGGCGAGGGGGACAGAGTCAGTCATTGATTTCACAAAGCTTAGCTGGCAGGTGCAGATGGAGGATAAGGGAAAGCACTATAGGAAGTGATCACTACCCAATAGTGGACCTCCTCCCAGTTTTTCTAGCCCCTGCCGCCGATCTGGTTTATTGTTTGGCTCGGAAAGTGAGATGGCGGAAGAGAGGAAGACGAGCGGGCGCTCTCGTACGACTTCGCAGGAGAGGCTCGCGAACGGCGCTGCCTGGCATATTTCTGTCCAATACCAACTCTCTCTCTAACAAGGTGGATGAACTGAGACTGCTGATGCGTTTTAAGGACCTCGCCTCCTCAGCTGTCCTCTGCTTTACTGAGACCTGGCTCCGGGAAAATATACCGGACAGCGCGCTGCGCCTCGACGGCTTTCAGCTCTTCCGTGCTGATCGTGACACAGAGCTTTCCGGCAAGACCACAGGAGGCGGTGTCTGCTTCTACATCAACTGCAGCTGGTGCTCTGATGTAACGGTAATTTCCAAACACTGTTCTCCTGCCTTGGAATTTCTTGTTATCAATTGCAAGCCCTTCTATTCCCCGCGGGAGTTTGCTTCTTTCATAATGATCGCTGTGTACGCCCCTCCCGACGCGGACACGCGCGAAGCTCAGCGCGTGCTCGCGGATCACATTCAACACACAGAGCGGAGTTTTCCAGACTCGCTGATTATTGTGGCTGGCGACTTTAATCAGTGCAATCTGAGCCACGATCTCCCCCGCTACAAACAGTTTATTAAATGCCCCACCAGAGGATTAAACACACTGGATCACTGTTACACCACAGTGAAAGACGCATATCGCGCTGTCCCTCGAGCTGCGCTGGGATTATCTGATCACGTGATGGTTCACCTCATTCCCACATACAGACAGAGATTGAAGCTCACTAAACCTGTTGTGAGCACTACGAAGATACGGACCAGTGATGCTGAGGAGAAGCTGGAAACGTGCATGGAAATATCTGACTGGGGCATGCTTAAAGGAGCCACGCATGATCTGGATGAGTACACGGACACTGTGAACTCATATATCCACTTTTGTGAAGAGAACATTCTTCCATCACGCACCAGGGTGAGTTACTCTAATGACAAACCCTGGTTCACAGCTAAGCTCAGACAGATCAGGAAGGAGAAGGAAGCAGCGCTGAAAAGTGGAGACAGGGACTGCTACAGGGAGGTTAAATACCAGTTTAACAGAGAGCTGAAGAGGGCTAAATCTCTATACTCAGAGAGACTCCAGCAGCAGTTCACTGCTAATGATTCGGCTTCCGTGTGGAGAGGACTGAGGCAAATCACCAACTATCGACCTAAGGCTCCTAAAGGTCAGGATGACAAAGCCCTTTGTCAGAGACTGTCCCAACACTATGCCCGTTTTGACACCTCGTCATCTGTGTCCAACTCCCCCCCTCCCTCCAGCTCCACAGCCTCCACATTCCCTACTTCATTTAAGGCACCCCCCCTCCTCCCCCCCTCCCCTTATCATCAGTGAGCAGGATGTGCTCAAACAGTTCTCCAGACTGAACCCGCGCAAGGCCCCCGGCCCAGACGGCGTGTCTCCCTCCACCCTGAGACTCTGTGCGAAACAGCTGGCTCCTGTATTCACAGACATTGTTAACACCTCCCTTAAGTTATGCCACGTGCCATCCTGCCTCAAATCCTCCACCATCATCCCTGTCCCCAAGAAGCCACGGATCACTGGACTTAATGACTACAGACCTGTAGCGCTCACCCCTGTAGTCATGAAGTCCTTTGAGCGCCTGGTCCTGTCCCACCTCAAGTCCATCACCACCCCTCTCCTGGACCCGCTGCAGTTTGCCTACCGAGCCAACAGGTCTGTAGACGATGCAGTCAACCTGGCCCTCCACTCCATCCTGCAGCACCTGGACTCCCCGGGAACCTACGCCAGGATCCTGTTTGTGGACTTCAGCTCCGCATTCAACACCATCCGCCCCGCTCTGCTCCGGGACAAGCTGTCCCTGCTCAACGTGCCTGACTCCCTCTGCAGGTGGATCATCGACTTCCTGACGGACCGGAGGCAGCATGTGCGGCTGGGAAAGACTGTCTCAGACTATACTAGCATCAGCACCGGATCACCCCAGGGCTGTGTACTTTCCCCCCTACTCTTCTCCCTTTACACCAACTCCTGCACCTCCAGCCACCAGTCTGTCAAGTTGATCAAGTTTGCGGACGACACCACCCTCATCGGGCTCATCTCCAACGGCGACGAGTCCGCCTACAGGAGAGAGGTGGCCCAGCTGGCGTCCTGGTGCAGCAATAACAACCTGCAGCTGAACGCTCTGAAGACAGTGGAGATGATTGTAGACTTCAGGAAAGTCACTACTCCTCTGCCCCCCCTCACCCTCTCAGGCTCTCCCATCACCACTGCTGATTCCTTCCGCTTCCTAGGCACTACCATCACCAGGGACCTCAAATGGGAGCTGACCATCAGCTCACTCATCAAAAAAGCCCAGCAGAGGATGTTCTTCCTGCGGCAGCTGAGGAAGCTCAAGCTACCCACCAAGATGTTAGTGCAGTTCTACACAGCCATCATCGAGTCCATCCTCACCACCTCCATAACCGTGTGGTACGCAGGAGCCACTGCCAGGGACAGACTAAGGCTGCAGCGCGTCGTGCGCACTGCTGAGAAGGTGATCGGCTGCAAGCTCCCATCTCTCCAGGATCTGTACATCTCCAGGACCCGGAGGCGTGCTGGCCGGATCGTAGCCGATCCCTCACACCCTGGTCACGTACTGTTTGCCCCCCTCCCCTCTGGTAGAAGACTTCGGTCCATCCAGACTAAAACCTCCCGTCACATGAACAGCTTCTTCCCCTCTGCCATTAGACTGCTGAACACTAAGTGACTCTCGTGCACCATGTACAGCAGCTCAACCAGACTCATGTCAATCATCACTGTTTTCTTCCTGCATTACCGACTGCACTATATAGTTCTCCACAGTATCTGCTGCTGGCTAATATATATTTTAACTGTTGACCAGTATCACTTAATCTTATCCTACACTTTATTACATGTATAGTTTATTTCTCTTATCTTATGTTTAATGTTGCAGCATTGTACCGAGACAAATTCCTAGTTTGTGTACTACATGAACAATGGCAATAAACCTGATTCTGATTCTAGTGTTTGATATTGGAATAGGAAATGACATAGATTAAGAAGGAAGAGACAAGAGGTGGGCATTTGATAAGACAGATTGGGGAAAATTTACAATTTTAAGTGAGAGGAAATTGAATGAAGTAAATCTAAATCAGACAGTGGAAGAGACAAATGCAGGAATCACGACAGCTATCATTAAAGCAGCAAAGGAAACCATCCCAAGAAGAGGCAGGGGAGAAAGGAAAAAGTTAGTTACTTGGTGGACTCCAGAGTGTTCTGAAGCAATCAAGAGTCGGAACAAAGCTTTTAAAGTATTAAAAAATGTATTGAATATGGATAACTTGATCAATTATAGACGGGAGCAGGCTAAAGTACAGAATAATTAAACAGACGAAAAAAGAGTTTTGGAGAAAATATTGTGATTCATTGGGAAGAAGTACACCCTTGGAGAAGGTATAGGGTACAATTAAAAGGAGTTAAGTTATCCAATTATGGAGAACGGGGACAGTTTGATAGTGGATGACAATGAAAAGGCATAACATTTAGTTAAAATTTTCAGTAAAATAAGTAGTGCAGATAATTTGAGCAATGTAGAAAAAAGTGGAAGAGAGCAGACAAAATTGAATAATTTAGGAGCATTGCAAGATGAGGCAGAATTTGAGAATGGGCTAAATCGGGAGTTTTCACTGTCTGAATTAAATCATACATTCAGGAAAGTCTAAGACAACTCCAGGAAAAAAGACCAAGTGATTTATAAAATTATTAAAAACCTGAGTGATACTGGTAAAAAGATATTAGAGTTATACAACAAGGTTTGGAAGGGATATTGCCTACTCCATGGAAAGAGGCGGTTGTTGTTCCAATATGCAAGCCAGATAAAAATCCAGGTTTAGGTGAGAGTTACAGACCAATCGCTTTAACATCTCATGTTGGTAAAACTATGGAAAAAATCATTAATGAGAGGTTAATATATGATCTGGAATCTAGAGAGGCATTAAAAGGTTACCAAAGCAGACTTAGAAAAGGGAGAAGTACTACCAATCCTGCTGTCTGTTTGGAACACGAGATCAGGAATGCCCAAGTGAATAGGGAAAGTGTGGTTGCGGTGTTTTTGGATGTTGAGAAGGCGTAAGACATGATGTGGAAGGAGGGACTGATTATCAAACTACGTAAGCTAGCATTAGAGGGGTAATGAAAAGAGGATTAAATTTTTTGAGTGACAGGAATATTTCAGTAAGAATAGGGAAGCAGTATAGCTCAAGCCAAATGATAGAAAATGGAACCCCACAAGGCAGTACTATTAGTCCCATTTTGTTTTCAGTCATGATCAATGACATTTTTTGTAGAGTTAAGGGTTCTGTTGGTGTCTTCTTGTTTGCAGATGATGGTGCTACGTGGACAAGAGGAAAAAAAAAAAATCTATCATTCATTGTTAAAAAGTTGAAGCAGGCAATTGATAAAGTTGAGGCTTGGACAGTGGAATGGGGATTTAGGTTTTCGGTGGGGAAGACAAAGGCTGTGGTCTTCACTAGGAAGAGAGTAAACAATCAAGTCAATCTTAAAATATAAGATCAAAACAGCCGCGAGCCGCGGCGGGCTGGTCATCCACGTCTGCGGTCGAAAAATGAAAGAAATGCAGAAAGTGAAAAACACAATAAACATAGCCGCTTGGAATGTCTGTACCCTCCAAGACAGGGACAACAGCCTGCGACGTCGGACAGCCATTGTTGCACAAGAATTACTTCGCTACGACATCGCAATAGCTGCCCTTAGTGAGACTCGGTTGCCTGACTCAACAGAGATCACTGAGCATGGGTCTAGCTACACGTTCTATTGCAGTGGGCGCCCGATTGATGAGGCACGACAGTCAGGAGTCGGCTTCGCCATCAAGACATGTTACATCAACCTGCTTGACTCTACCGCATGGGGTCAGTGATCGACTTATGGTGCTCCGCCTGAAGCTTGATACTGGGTACATAACATGCATTAGTGCGTATGCACCAACTATGACACACACAGACGAGAGCAAGGAATGGTTTTATGAGGAACTAGACCGTGTTATTCAAGCCACTCCTCATACTGACAAGTTGGTGGTCCTAGGGGACTTCAACGCTCGCGTAGGAGCCTCATGCACCACCTGGGAGAAGGTTATTCGCCACCACGGTGTTGGAAAGGAGAATTCCAACGGCACCTTGCTCCTCTCCTTGTGCGCCCACCATCAGTTATCCATTACCAACATGTTCTTCCAACAGGCGAACAAACTAAAATCCACATGGATGCACCCACGTTCAGGTCATTGGCATCAGATTGACTTTGTCATTACACGACAGCAGGACATCAAGGATGTGCACCTTACCAGAGCAATGAGGGGAACAACATGTCTCTCAGACCACCGGTTGTTGCGGTCGAGAGTCGCATTCCCCTTTAAGCCCCACGGCGTAGGGTCCGGAAGACACCTGTGAAGAAGCTCAATGTGGCCAAGCTCGGCTCACTGGATTCCAGGACCCAACTGAAACAGCAACTTGTCACGAAACTTACTGACTTTGATGATGCCCTTTGTGAGACCATTGACAGCCATTGGATGTTACTTCGTGATAATATCTATGAAGCGGCAGAGGAAGTGCTCGGCTTCACCAAATGCAAGCATTGAGATTGGTTCAATGAAAATTATGTAGCAGCCATCCAATTGTTGGACCATCTTCACCTTGCCCATCTTGAGTATGTGAATGATAAGAGCTCGATTGCAAAGAAGGACACCTACCACCATGTCCAGCAGACAGTGCAGGTTTTGCTGCGTAGTATGATAGACCAGTGGTGGATTGCTAGAGCTGAGGACCTTCAGAAAGCTGCTGACAAGAACAATGGGAAAGCGTTCTACAATGGCCTGAAGGCAGTCTACGGTCCGACATCACAGGGCAGTACGCCAATGTATTCTTCAGACGGTCAGACGCTCATAAGGGAGCCGGCTCTCATCCTTGAGCGTTGGGTAGAACACTTTAATGGTGTCCTGAATTGCCAATCTGTGATCTCTGATGAAGCCATGGCACAGCTTCCTCAGAGACCTATCATGGAGGAACTGAATGTCCCACCGACGATTACTGAGATTAAAGATGCCATCAAACAGACATCTAGTGGTAAGACAGCTGGTGGAGATGGTATCCTGCCGGAGATCTATAAGTGTGGCGGTAACATCGTCGCCCGTCTCGCCCAGTTATTTGCCACCATATGGGAGCAGGAGGCGGTTCCACAAGACTTCAAGGATGCAATGATTGTTCACTTGTATACGCACAAGGGAAACCACCACTGCTGCGATAACCACAGAGGAATATTGCTCCTTGCCATCGCTGGTAAGATTCTAGCACGTGTGATCATCAACCACCTCAATCACTAGGTTGTCAACAACATCATTCCCGAGAGTCAGTGCGGCTTTCGAGCAGGACAAGGCACCATTGACATGTTTGCAGCCAGGCAAATACAAGAGAAGTGCCGAGAACAAAACTGATCTGTTCATAGAGTTCGTAGACCTGACTAAGGCCTTTCATTCTGTTGGGAGAGAGGGCCTGTGGAAGCTGCTTGCCAGGGTCGGGTCCTTCCTAAGATCGTCAGTGTCATCCACTCATTCCACGATGGTATGGTCGGGCGGGTGGTTGAGAGTGGTTTAATCTCCGATCCATTCCCTATCATCAATGGCACTAAGCAGGGGTGTGTTATGGCCCCGCTGCTCTTTAGTATCATCTTTGCTGCAATGCTCCTTGATGCCTCTCAAGGACTGCGACAGGGGTGTAAGGATCTGGTTTTGCACTGACGGCAATGTATTCAGCTTGCAACGTTTAAAGGTTAAAACAAGGACGTCATGCATGATGCTGCGAGAGCTTCTCTATGCCGATGACCGTACGCTCATCGCTCAGTCTTGAAGACGCACAGTTCATCATTGACCATTTTGCTAGAGCAACGAATCGTTATGGACTCACTGTAAGCATCAAGAAGACAGAGGTTTTACATCAACCTCGTCCTAGTACGCTCCCAATAAATCCTGTTATTACCATCGGTGGCAAACCCCTCAAGGCAATTGAGATGAGAGGAGATGAGATTCAACTTTATTGTCATTACACATGTATGAATACAAGGTAACGAAATGCGACTTGGCATTTGGGCATGCTCTGCAGAGCGCATCCAAGGCCGGGGCAGCCGCTAGGCGCCAGTCAAAGAAGAAAGGAGAAAAAAAAGAAGAAATGATATGACACAATAGGCGAGAGAAAAAAAACACGTTTTATCAAATTGACGCTTAATGGGTAAGCGAAATTTTGATTGCAGGCAAAAAAACCCTCAATGCATATTTAGCAAACGTTTAGTGGACAAAAAACCAAAAGACCAAAAGTCAGAGAGAGTCAGTGAATGGATGGGTGTAATTCAGTATTATGAATCAGTGTGTTCGTGTATGTTGAATGCAGGTGGGTGTTTATCAGTTACTGGAGGCAGCAAAATCTCTCCCAGCCGAGATGTTATGTCTTAGTGTCTGAAACTCGGAAGCATGTCCTTGAGGCATGGCAGATGGAAATTTCCTGAGCCAGTCACTTGTCAATGAGAGTTCAGATGCAGTCCCAGATTGTTTATGAAAGAGAAGCACAATCTTCTGTTTTGTCTTAATCCAGGAGGAAAATAGACAACAAGGCATCGAATTGAAGGTCTGGTAGACACAGATCACAGAGCATAGAATTTTACATCTCATGCAATCCTGTGTCCATAATTTCCATACTTAGGCTTTAAATCCATTCCTTGGAGGCACCAAAAACGACTCCAGATGTTTCCCTTCTAGAACATGGGTAAACATGTTCTAGAACTTGGCAAGTTCTGCTACCTGGGGGCATCTCGCAGAACGCTAAGATTGATGATGAAGTTACCCACTGCATCAGCAAGGCTAGCACATCCTATGGACGCCTACAGCATCATCTATGGCCGAAGCGTGGCATTCGTCTAAGCACCAAGATCAAGGTCTATTGCACCGTTATTCTATCTACACTTCTCTATGGGTGTGAGTCGTGAACAACCTATCGCCCCCATGTGAAGACACTTGAACAGTTTCACATGCAGTGTTTAAGGAAGCTGTGTGGAATCACGTGGCGAGACAAAGTTGCCAATACAGAAGTCCTCCGCTGGTGCAATATCACCAGCACTGAGTCATTCATCATACGTTCCCAGTTGCGCTGGACCGGCCATGTTGTTCGGATGACAGATGACAGCGCATTCCTAAAATCCTGTTATTTGGCCAGTTGGACGAAGGGCGGAGGTCACAGGGTGGTCAGTGGAAGCAGTATAAAGACGTGCTCAAAGCCTCACTCAAGTCATGTGGGATTGATCCTATGACATGGGAAATGCAGGCCAAGAACCGTCCCCTTTGGTGAAAGATCTGCCATGAAGGTGTTGACCTCTTCGAGAGAGAGAACTTCCCTTTTTGATGGCTGCCATAAAGCACGTCACTGTGCCGCCCAGCAACAGAGACATCTACAGCAGTCGGTGTCATCCACTCAGCAAATTATGTACATCTGTCCCGATTGCGATATGCCATGTGCTTCACGCATCGGCCTCAGTCATCGCCGTCACAAGCACCCCCTTACAATTTAATGCAGCCAGAAGGTGGGAGATCAGTCGTTGGCGACGGCTCAATCCATCACTATGTGGTCAGCTCATGTTATTCAGTACACTGATAATGACATTGAGACATGTGAACAGGAAAAGAAAGAGTTGGCTTCTCTGCAGTCACAAGTGGCAAAGGCACAGTCGAAGGAGATGAGGGATAAGGTGAATCAAAATAAGGCCTCCGCTAATCAGATGCCGCAACAACCCACCCCCCATCAAACTCTAGCTATGCAACCACCCCAGGACCTCAATCTACAGCAATATAGACTTTATCCAGACACCCCACCTAATCTGCCCTATCAGCATCAGCTGCAGGGCCACAGGGGATATACTGTAAGAGGTTTAATAACAGATGGAGGCCGTGATAACAATAAACCCTGGGGGGGTGCCCAACCCACGGGACCGATGCTTCCTGTGTCAGCAAATTAACCTCGCCAGCCCATGTGACAAATGCGCAATGCATTCTGGGTGGGGTAGGTACGGTGATTCTAAACAGACTGCAAGCACACAGCGCCTCAGCATTTGTTGTGAATGAAAAAAAAAATAAATTACCAAATGGACTGTGCAAAAGAAAATTTAAAGGGACCGTACTCCGCCAAACTGAACGGGACTGCAAAGGCCCGCTATTTGGCGAAGCTTGAAGGGGTTAATGGACTAGATCCCTACCAACATGCCATGTGGAGTTCGGACCTAAACATTCTGCCAAACTTCGACCATGGCTTCATTTATAATTACAGTGGGGTAAAAAAGTATTTAGTCAGCCACCAATTGTGCAAGTTCTCCCACTTAAAAGATGAGAGGTCTCCAATTTTCATCATAGGTATACCTCAACTATGGGAGACAAAATGAGAAAAAAAAAATCCAGAAAATCACATTGAAGGATTTTTAATGAATTAATTGGTAAATTCCTCAGTAAAATAAGTATTTGGTCAATAACAAAAGTTCATCTCAATACTTTGTTATATACCCTTTGTTGGCAATGACAGAGGTCAAACTTTTTCTGTAAGTCTTCACAAGGTTTTCACACACCGTTGCTGTTATTTTGGCCCATTCCTCCATGCAGATCTCCTCTAGAGCAGTGATGTTTTGGGGCTGTCGCTGGGCAACACAGACTTTCATCTCCCTCCAAAGATTTTCTATGGGGTTAAGATCTGGAGACTGGCTAGGTCACTCCAGGACCTTGAAATGCTTCTTACGAAGCCACTCCTTCATTGCCCGGGCAGTGTGCTTGGGATCATTGTCATGCTGAAAGACCCAGCCACGTTTCATCTTCAATGCCCTTGCTGATGGAAGGAGGTTTTCACTCAAAATCTCACGATACATGGCCCCATTCATTCTTTCCTTTACATGGATCAGTCGTCCTGGTCCCTTTGCAGAAAAAACAGCCCCAAAGTATAATGTTTTCACCCCCATGCTTCACAGTAGGTATGGTGTTCTTTCTCCTTCAAACACGACAAGTTTAGTTTTTACCAAAAAGTTCTATTTTGGTTTCATCTGACCACATGACATTCTCCCAATCCTCTTCTGGATCATCCAAATGCTCTCTAGCAAACTTCAGACGGGCCTGGACATGTACTGGCTTAAGCAGGGGGACACGTCTGGCACTGCAGGATTTGAGTCCCTGGCGGCGTAGTGCGTTACTGATGTAGCCTTTGTTACTTTGGTCCCAGCTCTCTGCAGGTCATTCACTAGGTCCCCCCGTGTGGTTCTGGGATTTTTGCTCACCGCTCTCGTGATCATTTTGACCTCACGGGGTGAGATCTTGCGTGGAGCCCCAGATTGAGGGAGATTATCAGTGGTCTTGTATGTCTTCCATTTTCTAATAATTGTTCCCACAGTTGATTTCTTCACACCAAGCTGCTTACTTATTGCAGATTCAGTCTTCCCAGCCTGGTGCAGATCTACAATTTTGTTTCTGGTGTCCTTTGACAGCTCTTTGGTCTTGGCCATAGTGGAGTTTGGAGTCTGACTGTTTGAGGTTGTGGACAGGTGTCTTTTATACTGATAATGAGTTCAAACAGGTGCCATTAATACAGGTAACGAGTGGAGGACAGAGGAGCCTCTTAAAGAAGAAGTTACAGGACAGTGGCATCAGAATCAGCTGTGAGGCTCGATCGAATCGAATTTTGTCTTACGGACGGGTTGACGAACTTCATCAAACGAAAGGAAGCGACGGATGGTCAGATCTCCGAGAGAGAGCCAGAGAAGTTTGTCGGGCGGTTTGGCAAGGAGGTTGGGTGACGGGACTGGAGTCTGCGGGCATGGGAAAATGGAGAGGAGGAGCAGGGTAAAGACAGGTGTGGCGGGTCGGCGCAGCAGCGTTGTGAATGGGCCAGACTGGGGAGATTCTGATTTGTGGGACAGTGAGGATAGTATGGATACTGGGCAGGGAAGCGGGAAAGGAAAAGAGAAAAGGGAGAATAACTTTCCCGGTAATAATGCAAAGAAGGTTAGAAGTAGTGGAAGTGGTGGTGGTGTGGAAGGAGGAGGGCAGGAAGGAGCCAAATTAAAAATTATTGTAAGGTTTGAGGACAAAAAGGGAATATCCACAATGAGTCCAATTAAGCTAACAACAATATTGAAAAATCAGGTAGGAGATATATACATGGCAAAGGTATTGAGAGACTGAAATCTACTGATTGTGTGCAGGAGTGAGGAGCAAAGGGAAAGAGCTGAAAAAAATGAGGGAGGTTGGGCGATTTAAAGTGAAAAATATAAGCATTATTGATAACGGATCAAAGTGGAACAAGGGTGTAATTTGGGGGGGTGCCAATAGGAATGACAAAGGAAGAAGTTAAAGCTAATTTAAAAGGGGGGGTAGTAAAGGCAGCTCGTAGGCTACAGGCCACCCGGGAAGGACAGAGGAGAGACACTGAGGGCGTGGTGGTTGAGTTTGAAGGAGAAGTGCTCCCCAAAAGTGTAAGTTTGGGCTTTTTGAGGTATGGGGTAAGAGAATTTGTCCCTAATCCAATTCGGTGCTATAATTGCCAAAGGTTTGGACACATAGCTAACACTTGTAGATGGAGGAAAAGGTGTGCAAGGTGTGGGGGCAACCACCAGTATGGAGAATGTAAGCAAGAAACGCCAAAGTGTTGTAACTGTGGCGGGAATCATAGTGTGGCCTATGGAGGCTGTGAAAGTATGATGAGAGAGAGGGAAATTCAGTGAGTCAGAGTAAAGTTTTAAAGTTTAAAGTGTTGTTGCCTTGTTGGGAGGGGGAAAGAGGTAAAGGGGAGAATTTTGCATTTCACGCTGGGAGGGTGGCTAGGGATATGAAGTTATGTGATAGAACGTATATCCCATCAGTTCCTTTGCCAGTCACTCCTCCATGGTTTTTCTACCCAGTGTCAGTTGATTTGGTTTTTTTTTGGAAAAGATGCGAGGGTGCAGAGAATTTGGAAACGCTGCAATTTTAGTAGAGGATCGGTTGGGTACAATATATCATTCCCTTACCCCAGTATTCACAGATGGATCAAAGGATCCTGACACGGGCTGCACTGGGTTTGCTTTCCATATCCCTGCCTTAAAAATATCTGCTAATAGAACATCTTCCCATCTGTCTGTGTATACAGTCGAATTGTTGGCTTTAGCAACTGCATTGCAGAGGATTGAGGAGCTGATGATCAAGGGTTTTGTCCTTTGTTCGGATTCCAGTGCAGCCTTGCTGTCAATAAAATCAGGGTCATCTGACAGCAGACAGGACTTGGTCTATGAGATATATGAGACTTTATATAGACTCAGAAACAAAGGGGTGGCTGTGGTGTTTATGTGGGTTCCAGCTCACAGGGGGGTTAAGGGAAATGAGGTTGCAGATAAATTGGCTAAACAGGCTCTGGGACACTGGGAGGTGTGGGATATTTCACTGAGTAAATCTGAGGCAAAAACGCTGATTAAAGAGTATGTTAGGCAGGAGTGGCAGCATAGGTGGGACACAGGGGAAACAGGGCGACATTTGTATGCTATCCAGAGTGCGGTTGGAGTGAAGGGCAGGATGGGGACAAGAAATACAAAGGAAGAGAATATTTTATCTAGGCTAAGGATGGGACACACTAGGTTAAACAAAACTTTGCATCTGGTAGGTAAGCACCCGACAGGGATGTGCGATTATTGTGAGAGAGAGGAAGAAAGTGTGGAGCATGTCATTCTCTACTGCCTGTGGTAGACTGCAAGTCTAATTTAAAACATTACTGGCACATGCCTCTAGGGGGAACTACCTGTATTGTTTAGCACTACTATTAAGGGGACACATTAGAACAAGAGTGTGAAAACCCCGCGCAGAATCCATGTTCAGTCTTATATGTGTGTTGCAGAATAAATGGCAGAGTTAGCCAAAGAAATAACTCAAGTGTGATCATTGCTACACGGTAGGATATCACACAATTGGCGACGAGGATTAAAAGAAAAAAATCAGCGGCGAGAAACAGAGAACATTGCAAGTGTGGCGAACTCAAGTGACTCCAGTAGTTCGAGTGCAAGTTCAGAGGAGGAAAAACGAGGTTTCCCCACCACGACGAGCAATGGCGGCTGTAATCGGAACGGTAACCCCTTTTGATAACTCGACTCAGTCATGGGAAGAATATAGTGAAATGTTGGACTTTTTCTTCGAAGCTAATGACATTGAGGAGCCAGACAAAAGGAAGGCTGTACTGTTGAGTGGAGTTGGTGCAACTACTTACAGCTTGTTGAGAAATTTAATAAGCCCTGCATTACCGAAAGATAAAACGTACGACCAGCTTACTGCTGAGCTTCAGAAGCACTTCAGCCCCAAACCGAGTGAAATCGTGCAACGATTCAAATTTAATTCACGCATAAGGAGGAACACTAAGTCCATAGCAGAGTATGTGGCAGAATTGAGGAAATTAACACTGCACTGTGATTACAAAGACTCATTGGAAGAAATGTTAAGAGACAGACTTGTGTGTGGAGTGAATGATGACCGAATGCAACGGCGACTTTTATCTGAAACAAAACTCACTTTTGCGAAGGCTTTGGAATTATGCCAAGCGATGGAAACAGCATCTAAAGATGTGAGAGAGATGCAAGGGAAGCTAACAGAGGACACAGCAACGCATGTTCGTGTGCCTAAGACCCAAGTAGGTGTCCACAAAGTGTTGACTGACAAAACTCAGCACAAATTCCCCAGTTGTTATCGCTGCAAAGGCCAGCACAATGCCGCCGAGTGCAAATTTGCCACTGAGCTGTGTCATAATTGTGGCAAGCGAGGGCACATTAAGAAAGCATGTAGAATAAAGGTGGACAGCGCACAGGTGCTGAAAGCGACAGTTAATGGGCAAAAGTATGAAAACAAGGGCCCAGGAAAGGAACAGCAAGCGAATCAACTGAGAGGGGAGGGAGAAAGTGATACAGAAGACATGGGTTTTCACACAATTTACAACACGTCAGAGGAGCTGACCAAGGTAGCGCCCATCACGCGTACCATGAATGTTAATGGAATGAAAGTAACATTTGAAGTTGATACAGGCTGTGGAGTAACCATATTAAGTAAACAGCAATATACACAACTGTGGAAGAAAACAGACACAGCAGAATTAAATCCCTGTTCATTAAAATTAAAAACATACACAGGAGAGAAGCTAGACGTGCTAGGCATGGCACAAGTGAAGGTGCAGCACGAAAACAAAGAAAAGGACTTACCTGTAGTAGTAGTTGGGAGCGAAGGACCAAATCTACTAGGGCGAAGTTGGCTACAAGAACTGGCCATGATGGATCAGTTGGTGAATAAAGTGGAATCTCAGCCCAAATTGCAGCTGGAGGAGATCCTCGAAAGACACGCTGAGGTGTTCAAAGAAGGCTTAGGACAGCTAAAAGGTGTCACTGCAAAGATTAATGTGGACAAGGAGGCCCAACCACGATTCTGCAAACCCCGACCGGTACCCTATGCAGTCAAGCCACTGGTTGAAAGCGAGCTACAGAGGCTGCTGGATGACAAGATCATTGAGCCAGTGCAGGTTGCAGAATGGGCGGCGCCCATAGTCCCAGTGAGAAAGCCGGATGGCTCCATTAGAATATGTGGAGATTACAAACTCACTGTCAATCGAGCATCACGGGTGGATCAGTATCCAATTCCTAAAGTGGAGGACCTCTTCGCACAGCTGAACGGCGGCCGACACTTCACGAAATTAGACATGAGTCACGCCTACCAACAAGTAGTCCTGGAAGAAGAATCAAGAAAGTATGTAACCATCAATACACACAAAGGCTTATATACCTACACACGCTTACCATTTGGAGTAGCTTCCAGTCCTGCTATATTCCAGAGAACTATGGAGGGCATCCTAGGTGGAATTCCGAATGTTGCCATTTATTTGGATGACATCCTTTGTACAGGACCAAATGAACAAGAACATCTGAAAACGCTGGAGGAAGTGCTTCAACGGTTGGAGAAAAGCGGTCTGAGGTTGAAAAGAAGCAAGTGTGAGTTCATGGGAAAAGAGGTGGTGTTCCTAGGCCACAAGATCAACACCAGTGGTCTACACCCTCTAACAGACAAAGTGGAAGCCATTGCGGAGGCGCCTGAGCCACAAAATGTTACTGAGTTAAAAGCCTACCTGGGCTTGTTGAACTATTACCATAGGTTCCTCCCAAAGCTCTCCACGCTGCTGGCACCACTACATACCTTACTTAAGAAGGAAGAAAAATGGTCATGGGGGGTCAAGCAGCAGAAGGCGTTTGAAGAGTCCAAAGCGCTACTTCAGTCCTGTAGTGTGTTAGTGCACTATGATTCAAACAAACCACTCATCCTGGCGTGTGACGCATCACCCTACGGTGTGGGTGCTGTACTCTCTCATCGTATGGAGGATGGCTCAGAGAGACCCATAGGGTTCGTCTCAAGAACTCTTAGTGCAGCTGAGAAAAACTACTCCCAGCTAGACAAGGAGGGCCTTGCAGTAGTATTTGGTGTAAAAAAATTCCACAAATACCTGTACGGGAGACAGTTCGCTATAGTGACTGACCACAAGCCACTAATTTCACTGTTCAGTGAAATGAGAGCCATACCCCAGATGACATCTCAGAGAATTCAGAGATGGGCCGTTACATTAGCAGCGTATGAGTACACCATCGTTTACAAAGCCGGACGGGACCATACGAATGCTGACGCGATGAGTAGGCTACCCTTGGATGGAGGAAGAGACAGCACGCCTGAGGAGGAGGAGAGAGTGCTATTGTTTGAAGATATCGGCGTGCCCCTGGTGAACGCACAACAAATAAAGAAGTGGACAGACAAAGACCCTGTTCTAGCAAGAGTGCGAGAATACATCTTGCGAGGATGGCCGAAGATGAACAGTCCTGAGTTCATTCCCTATGCCCGACGACAGGATGAGCTCAGCACCCAGGAAGGTTGTATCCTGTGGGGAGGACGCGTGGTTGTTCCACCACCTGGTAGGAATGCCTTACTGCAACAACTACACCAAGCACACCCTGGCATCACTCGCATGAAAGCGTTGGCGAGGAGTTACATGTGGTGGCCCAACATGGATGCAGAGGTGGAGGCGCTTGTGAAGTCATGTGCGGCATGCCAGGAGAACAGGAACAGTCCTCCAGCAGCCCCACTACATCCCTGGGAAGTTCCAGATAAACCATGGAGAAGAATTCACATTGACTACGCAGGTCCATGGATGGGAAGAATGTTCCTGATCATAGTTGACGCATACTCAAAGTGGATCGATGCATATTCTGTGAGTAGCTCTACTTCTACTGTTACCATTGAATGTCTTAGAAAGAGTTTCAGCCAACATGGGCTACCTGAAATCATAGTATCAGATAACGGTACATGTTTTACGAGTGAACAGTTCCAAGAGTTTTCTGAAAAGAATGGCATACGTCACATCACGACTGCGCCATACCATCCGTCTTCTAACGGCTTAGCCGAGAGGGCCGTGCAGACATTCAAGTCACTCATGAAAAAGATGACAGGAGACTCTATTGAAACCCGAATGTCGAGAGCTCTGTTCAGCTATCGAATAACACCCCAATCTACAACTGGCAAGTCACCAGCTGAGCTGTTGTGTGGAAGGAAGTTGAGGTCAACATTTGACTTAATACATCCAGACTTCAGAAACAAAGTGCATGATAAACAAGAGAGACAAAAAGGTTATCATGACATGCATGCTAGAGAGAGAATACTGAGAGAAGGAGACGTGGTCTACACCCGCAACTTTGGCTCAGGACCAGCCTGGGTACCAGGAGAAATAACAGAAAAGACAGGCCCTGTGTCATTCAAGGTGACATTAGGTCATGGACAAGTGGTGAGGCGACACATCGACCAAGTTCGTGGTAGGAGCTCCATTCCCCTGCCGATGGCACCAGAGGTGTTGTCTGACACCCATCCTGAGGAGAGCATCAACGAACCACCACTTCAGGTGAAACCTGAGGTAACCGTCTCTGCAGATTCTACGGGCAGCACTGCAGCAGCCGAAACAGTGGAGCAGTCTGAGTCTTCACCTGCAGTTGGCTCACCCGCCGTGAGAAGATCTCAGCGAGCTAGGAAAGCTCCAGACTACTTGAAGGACTATACTTAGTCAGTAGTGAGTTCCCCAGCCACAGGACAAGAATGCGTCCTGGAACCTCACTGGGATGCGGTAGTCAAACCAATTCCCCAGTTAGACTGTTATGTGTGTTATACATGTGAAAAAAAAAAAAAAAGAAAAGAAAAGAAAGAAATTATATGTATGGCACATGTGTTTAAGAAGTTAAAAGTAACTGTGATTGTTTAGGATTAAATGGGAGTTCCAGGATGTCTAGCATAATTGGCTAGTGTAATTAAAAGTAGTTTAATCTAGAGGGGAGGGATGTGGTAGACTGCAAGTCTAATTTAAAACATTACTGGCACATGCCTCTAGGGGGAACTACCTGTATTGTTTAGCACTACTATTAAGGGGACACATTAGAACAAGAGTGTGAAAACCCCGCGCAGAATCCATGTTCAGTCTTATATGTGTGTTGCAGAATAAATGGCAGAGTCAGCCAAAGAAATAACTCAAGTGTGATCATTGCTACACGGTAGGATATCACACTGCCAGAAGTATACCCAGGAGAGAAACAGATTAGTGGAGGGAATTAGAGAATTAGGGGTGGGTGATGCTAATTTAAGCATGATGGTGGGGGATGGGGTAAGAAAGTTGTTGGTCTACCTTAAAGATACGGGGCTAATTAATAGAATATAGTTTTTGGGGGTTTTTTTCTCTTCTTCTTGGGGTATAATGTCTGGTCCACACTCCAACGCTGGATGGCGGTAATGCGCCTTTAAGTTGGGTGCCCCCGCCAAAAAACAGAAGAAGAAGAAGTTACAGGTCTGTGAGATCCAGAAATCTTGCTTGTTTGTAGGTGACCAAATACTTATTTTACCAAGGAATTTACTAATTAATTCATTAAAAATCCTTCAATGTGATTTTCTGGATTTTTTTCCCCCTCATTTTGTCTCTCATAGTTGAGGTATACCTATGATGAAAATTGGAGACCTCTCATTTTTTAAGTGGGAGAACTTGCACAATTGGTGGCTGACTAAATACTTTTTTGCCCCACTGTATATGATTTTAAGCGTCAGTCCATACACACATGAAGTTTTTAGTAACTTCTAGTCTTTGAAGCAAGCAGAAGTGCAGTTCACAGATGGATGGGTGCATGACTTGGAGATGTACGTACAAGGCAGGTGTGAAGACAATTGTGTGCACAAAGGTATGTTTTTATTTAAAATTTCTTGTCTTGATTACAAGTATTTATTTACTAAATAAAAAAGTGCATGCCATAAATTGAATTATGCACCCAATATAAAAGTGACAGTGTGCTTTTAATATTGTAACAAGTTTTATATTCCCCCCCCCAATTTTTTTTTTTTTTTTTTTTTTTTTTTTTTTTTGTATTTCTTAGGTTAATCACTCCATGCGGCTTGGCCAACAGCCTCTTCAGCCATGGGTTATCCTAACATCCAGTGGAGAAGTGGAGAGTGCTCACTGCACCTGTATGGCTGGGGTTGCAGAGAAGTGTGTACATGTTGCAGCGCTGTTGTACAAAATTGATGCAGCTGTACGTTTGCGGGGGAATATAACACAACAGATGTCACAGCCTACTGGACAATGCCTGCCAATGTGAGTAAAGTGCGTGGAGTGGCAGGCCACAGCATTGACTACACCACCGGTACAGCCAGGAAGAAAGCACTTGATAAATCAATCAATGACAGGTGTATGGACGTACCCAAAAAGCGGACACGCTGCGGAGGCAGGCCAATCGCACCACGTACACTTGATGATTTGGAACCCCTCACCAATGCTATGAACAAACAAGTCTTCAATCTGTTCTGTGATGGAGCAATTCTGCAATCTTTATGCAGACCCTATTCAGCCATGCATTCTGCCCAAGTCCCTGCTTCGGCTTCGAGACCCAGGAATGGATGGGTGTGATTTATCAGTCCTGCAGCAGCACTGCAAGGGCCTGGCACACCGGGTTGCAGTAACGGACACAGAGGCAGCTGCACTGGAAAAGAAAACGAGACAGCAATACAAGTCTGCGATTTGGCACACAGCACGAGCAGGACGGATAACTGCCTCCAACATCCATGCTGATGTTTCCACACCGACATCCAGACCCGCTGTATCAACTGTAAAGAAAGTGTGCTACCCACAGAAACACGTACAGAGAGTGACAGACACTGACCCAGAGCTGATCAAATGGGGGCGAGACAATGAGGAAACAGCACTGGACTTCTACACAACACAGCAGGCTGCAGCACATGGACTTGAAAGTGGAACAATGTGGTTTTATAATCAACCCCTCCTTTCCTGAAGTTGGTGCAACCCCTGATGCACTTGTGTCCTGCACCTGTTGTGGAAAAGACTGTGTGGAAATAAAGTCACCATATAAGCACTGCAACAACAACATCCTGCAGGCCTGTGCAGACAAAGATTTTTACATGAAACTATCTGATGGGAGACTACAACTTAAGCACAGTCACAAGTACTACGAGCAGGTACAAACAAATTTTTGTGACAGGCTCACATTTCTGTGACTGTGTGGTGTCATGAATCTCAAGAACATCAAGAACAGCGTTTATTGCGTCAGAAACTGCAGCGACTGTTTGCATACATGGGTGTAGGCCAGCAGCAACTGAGTCGAGTTTTCGTGAATAATAGGACAATGGTTTGTATTGTCCTGCATGATTTTGTGTCAAAACTGCTGACATGTGTCCATTAACTGCATCACAAAATAGATGAAATGGTTCTTCATAATTTGGAATTTGTAAAGCACATATTGATTACAACGTGTTCTTGAGAGCAGAGATTAATTCCATATGCTCTGGAGACAATTCTACTTTTTCATGTAAATTTCCGTGAGGACCCTGAAGAAGTGCATACAGTGGGGCAGTGTACTGGGAGTAATTTGGTATCCACTGCCAGCAGTAATTCAGGGTGCCCAACAGAGACATTAGCTCCTTTTTAGTGTGTGGTGTAGGTAAGTTTTGAATAGTTCGTATCCTATCTTTTTCCAGCCTTTTCCCATGACCACAAAAAGTTGTGTTATTGTACGCATCACACCAGATTCTGACCTGTGGGAGCAAAGACTTTTACCAGTGGCCCAGAACTTTTTTTTATAAAGTTGTCCTACCTGAGCTTGTTGCCCATCACTTTACCGACTCTGATCCAACAACACAAAAAAGGAAAGCTGCAGATGATAAACCCACCCAGAAGCCCAAAAGACGACGTCTAACTGCATTACAGCCAGGTCCCACACACACAATTCAAAAAGACCGGCACAGAACACCGCAGAAGTGTGGTGTACTTGCAGGCAGCCAGAAGAGCTGGATGACATGGTTGCCTGTGATAACCAAAACTAAAATCCAGTGGTTCCATTTAGGATGTGTGGGACTCAGCGACGCACCGGCGCCACAGCAGACGTGGTTTTGCGACATGTGCATATCAGAGTAGTTCAAATTCAAACGTTTATTTCAAACTCAGGGTTTATATTAAATGCAGAACTAAAACATGTAGTGTAGTGCTGTAGCATGAGACAGCCATGTGCTATAACGTTGTGTGAACAATGATACATGTCAATCTATATTGTTGTGTTATGGTTACAATTTTGCATCTTCGAAATAAAGAGCTGGAGTTTGTAAGCCATTGGGTACTTTATTCAAAAAAGTTGTTACAAAGCAAGCGAGTGTATTTATATAGCACATTTCATACACAAGGGCAACTCATTGTGATTTACATATATAAAACTAAGAAAGAAATCAAAATGCTTGAACAATAAGAAAAGTTGAAGAGGTGCTGCTTTAATTGATTCAATATTAAAGACATTATGTCAAAAAGGCTAAACCACACCAAAAAAATATCACGGTCTACATCAGGGGTGTCAAACTCATTCCATGGAGGGCCAATACCCTGCAGGTTTTACTTCCACCTAGTCTCTTCAGCAGATGTTTTCACTGATCAGCAATCAGTGGGAAGAAATTCAGAGAGATCACCTGCTGAAGACACTGGGTGGAGGTAAAACCTGCAGGGTCTTGGCCCTCCATGGAAAGAGTTTGACACCTGTGGTCATACATTCTAAAACTATGGCTTTATAACAACACTTGGACACATATTGGTCAAAGCACAGGTTACAGTAACAATCTTATCCAGTAAAGTCATATCGTCACCTTCACATGGCACCACAAATGCAAGACGTATAGTGTCATTCAGTATCGTATATTTGGAGCGCATGCAGCCGATTACTCTCTCCACATGGATTCTGACATGAGCTAGTTTCCTCGTCTCCTCTACATCTCTGGCATCAAGCTGGCTGCGGCCCCTGGTGAATGCAGGTATTTTCAGTGTGGCGCCTACAGGGGCAATGCTTTCCTTAATGTCAAATCCACGATCTGCCAATACTATGTCTCCTGGTGACAGTTTATGTAGAATGCCACAGTTTTCTGCTATCTGTTTGTCACTGGCACCCCCCCCCCACCCTTTGGAAATAAAGGATATGGATCCTTGTGGGGTAATCCCTATCAGATATTTCATAGTGTGCCTGCTTTTGTAGTTTGAATACGTCTGTGCCTTTGCAGTTACATTTTGCGCTTTCTCAATGAAAAGTTCAAAGCAGTCAATAATAACTGACGTTATTGCCAAACATTTCAACGTATTGATGTGGCATGCTAGCCTGCAAACAATGTCTCTTTGGCCAGTACACCAAAGGGCTGAGGTGTGCATAGAGTACATTTATGGTGTCGCAGAATAGGATGGATGCGGTTTGTCTGCTTATGTCAAAAAGGTGTGCAATATGTTCTAGAGGCAAATTAAGCCGCAAACGCATCATAGTTAAAAGGAGAATTTGAAAATGGGAATTTTTTTCCTGTCTTTTGTAGGCTGGGAAAAATTTGCATCAGCAGAACCATCAACAAACTGAAAGATGGAAGCCCAGTGTAATATTTCACCTTTGAGTCATTGTCTCATCCAGGGTCTTTCTGGAGAGCTCTTCCTTTAACTTTCTGTTCTCCTCTTGCAAGCGTAAAATTTCTTTAAGCCTAAGGTGACACATGCTGCATTTCTGTAGCTCTTGCGCATTTTCCTCTGGAGCATCATCAGCCTGACAGATCTGTGCTGCTTCATCAGATGTCGTCTCCTCCATCTCAGCCAGAGGTGTGGTGTTATCTGTTGGTGATCAGGACAATCAACAGCTGTAGTTAATATATTTTGTAATCAAAAGGAATCCCAAGACACACTGTAGAAGGAAAAACATAGGTAACAAAAAATAAAATTAAAAAAAAAAAAAAAAAAAAAAACTACCTGAAGGAGATACATTATCCATCTCAGTCACGGGGCCCGTGATGTTGGGGGTCTGTGCTGGGGGGTCACTTGCATGCCCTGCCGATTCCTTTTGTCGTAATCTCGCTAGCTAGTAGGATATCGGAGTCTTTCTTTAGCTTAGCTTAGCACTGCTGACGTAGGGTAAAGGCTATGACCACGCAAGTCTTAACCACAACACAAGCAAGTTTTAACAACAGACATGCACAATAAATCATAACGTACCTTTATGAAAATGCTTTGAGCACACCACCATCGATACAGGTATGTGTTTGAAAGTTATGTTGGGTCTTCTGACTGCTGCAGTCCAGGCCAGGCGTCGCCTCTTACTTACATCCGAAACGTGGGCTGTGCCGTTCTTATTCCATGCTGGAAAATGAAAAAAAGCCTATTCCGTGGTTTACCTTTTCTCCACGGCGGTTGTGAGCACGACTATTACAGTTTACAACACAGCAAGACTTCCCCATGTCTGCTTTGTGACGATGTCTCCAGCGTTGACGTGATTTCAACGAACGGTACCTACCCTACCCAGAATGCACTTGGTCAATTCTACGGACACTATGTAACACTGGCGGAATCAATTGAAAACTGGAGGCCAATTACATTGTTAAATGTAGATTATAAACTATTTGCTTTAGTGCTAGCCAGACACTTAACATAATCAGGAAGAAATTATAAATGAACCTCCAACAGGCTTTATGTCCAAAAAGACATAAGCAACAACATACTATTAATCTTGGATTTACTAGATTTTGCAGAGTTCGTTGAGTCACAGGCTGTTCTCCTGTTTCTAGACTTCTACACAGCATTTGATACTGTTGAATGTCCATTTCTATATAGAGCTTTGGAGTTCAGTTTCAGACAAAAATTTGTATCCTTAATCAAAATGTTATATCAAGATATAAACAGCACTATTTTGTCTTATCCCAATACTTCTAAAAGATTCCCAGTTAATAGATCAGTCCAACAAGGCCGCCCCATCTCCCCTTTTTATTTTTAATGGTTGCAGAATTGCTCTCAAAATCTGCTGTTCTCCCAATATCGTAGGATTACCCATCTTCCAAAAAGAAATTTGAATCACAGCTTGCTGATGACACTGTTACTTTTGCGAGACAAACATCAAATCGACCCAGCAGTAGAAATAAGTCAATTTTCAAAAGCTTCCAGACTATTGTTAAATTTAGGTAAATGTGCAATTTTTACTGGTTTTGATACTGATGAAGAAAATGTATCTGGCATTCCAGTGGAAAAAAAAAATGTTAATCTTAGTCATTCTTGGGAGAAAACTGAGTTGTTGTCTGGCTATCACATCTTTAGTTACATCAGTACCTAAATATTTAAGAATATTATGACTATGTGGCTGCAGAGAGACCTATAGAAGGCATTTCAAGACTTGGATATCCTGCCCCATCTTTGACTGCTACACATTACACAATTAAAGGGATCAACAAAACACTAAATTTTGTGTGGAAAAACAATCATTTAAAGAAAGACATTCTTTCAGGATCCAGGAAAGAAGGTGGATTTGAACTGTTTAACTTTGCTGACCTAAACAACATGTTGAAAATCAAATTGATAAAGAGTGTCTTAAAGATCCTGATTCAATTTGGTATTTTATCCCAAATAATATTTTCAAAAAACTGGGAGGCTTACGTTTTCTACTCATCTGCAATTATAAGATAACAAAACTTCCTCTAAAATGATCAAAGTTTTATCAACAGGCTCTTTTAGCATGGAAAATCTGCTATACTCACAATTTCTCTCCACATAATAATTTGGAATAATGAGGACATCACCAGTAAGAGAATATCCTTATTTAAGCAAGACTGAGACGATAAAAATATAATTTACCTAAGTGACCTGTACGATTCTGATGGTCAGATATTTTGTTATGAACGATTCCTTCACGTTAAATCTCTCCCAATAACTAATCAAGAATTTATGCATGTCATAAAGGCTATTCCTAAAGGCCTCTCCCTTATGGAAAACCACCTTCAATTCAATGTAGCTGTGAGAATAAAGCCTCTTCTGATGATTAATGGTGTTGATATTATGAATATTAAATGTAGTAATAAACATGCACGTATTGCATTGTATGAAAAAAAGAAAATTTCTCCTAAAGGGAAAGCATTCTGGAATAATGTCATGGTCTGGTGAGCGCACTCCTCCGCCCGTCAGGTTCAGCTTTCTCTTACTCCACAGGTGATTATCTCCACCTGTGTGATGAGCTGCACCTGCTCCTTTGCGAGGAAGGGGCTGCTGACGAGGAGGAAAAGGCATTCTTCCAGCGGGCCAGAACAGGATGATGCTGTTTTTTTTGTGCTGGAACTGGCTTAATTTGAGCGGGAACGGGCGCAGGGAACTGGCGAGAAGCAGCAACAGCAGAGCCCCGGGAGCGCCCTCCCTTCGGTGCGAGCCCGGCCTTCTTCAGGGACTCTCACCCTTCCACCATTCTTGCATTGCAGCCACCAGGGTTATCCTCCCAACTCCCTCAGCCTGCTCCGAGAGCCTCGACAAGCTGCTGCCTCTGCCAGATCCAGGCACCATAGTGCGTCCTCTGGAGTGGAGTATGTGTGTTTCGTAGAGATTAACCCGTCTATTTCCATCAGGGCCCGGCAGCACTCACACCCCAGGCA
The DNA here is from genome assembly GCA_020510985.1 of Pholidichthys leucotaenia. NCBI lineage: Eukaryota > Metazoa > Chordata > Actinopteri > Cichliformes > Pholidichthyidae > Pholidichthys > Pholidichthys leucotaenia. The sequence goes on along the minus strand of CM035845.1, from coordinate 33,547,319 downwards.
CATCGGATAGCTCCGTCCTGCTGTGTCCATGATTATCTCCAGCAAACAGGTGGGTAGAAAAACACAAAAATGAAAAACACAACACCACAGCTGGGTTCTCTTACTGGCTGTGAGATTCTGTCATGTGTGTCCTTTCGGGGCAGAAAGACAAACCCACGCGCTGAATGGTGTTGTGCAATTCATTAGTGATAGTCAAAACAGTGTTTTAGTACGTACCGAAACCTAGGTGGAACTTCTGAATTGAACCACTGTTCCGAGGTCTGTATCAGAAAGAGGATGTCACGTGACTGTTCCATGTCGCGTTCCATTACGTCACCAACCGTTTAGAAATTTCAGCTGTTTTATGTCAGTGAAACGAGTGAATATGCAGTGATTTTGTTTTGATCTTGTTTTGATCCCAGTAATCGTGGAGAAGTGGAATGCCTTGGTAGCTTATAAAGCCTGCCCCAGCGAATGCAACCTGCAAGTCCTCCAGGCCGCCCGTAGCAAAGTCCAGCAGCGTGCCAGGCGATGCGCCAATGACTACTGGCTTCAGCTCTGCTCCCAGATATAGCTGGCTGCAGACACGGGCAACATCAAGGGGATGTACGATGGAATCAAGCTGGCCTTGGACCCTATACAGAAGAAAATCACTCCCTTCAAGTCTGCCACAGGGGAGGTAATTCAGGATCGGGCACAACAGATGGAGCGCTGGGTAGAGCACTACTGAGCTGTATGCCAGGGAGAACATAGTCACTGACGATGCCCTGAATGCCATCGAGTGTATGCCTGTACTGGGGGAGTTTGATGGAGAACCGACCATCGATGAACTGAGTGAGGCCCTTGACTCCCTTGCCACCGGCAAAGCCCCCGGGAAGGACGACATCCCTGCCGAGGTCCTGAAGTGCTGCAAAGGGTCACTGATCACGGGGCTGCATGAAATCCTCTGTCTGTGCTGGAGAGAAGGCGAAGTGCCGCAGGACATGAGGGACGCCAACATTGTCACTCTATATAAGAACAAAGGTGACAGGAGCGACAGCAATAACTACCGTGGCATCTCTCTCCTCAGCATCGTTGGGAAGCTGTTTGCTCGTATTATCCTCAAGAGGCTTCAAGTTCTGGCAGAGAGAGTCTACCCCGAATCGCAGTGCGGGTTCTGAGCCAACAGGTCTACAATCGACATGGTGTTCTCTCTCAGACAGCTGCAGGAGAAATGCAGGGAACAGAGGCAGCCAATCTTCGTAGCCTTCATTGACTTGACGAAGGCTTTCGACCTTGTCAGTAGGGATGGCCTCTTCAAAATCCTCCCCAAGATCGGATGTCCGCCCAAGTTGCTCAGCATCATCCAATCATTTCACGATGACATGAAGGGCACAGTCGTCTTTGACGGCTCAACTTCATCCGCTTTTGATATTAGAAGCGGAGTGAAACAGGGATGCGTTCTCGCACAGACTCTGTTCGGAATCTTCTTTGCAGTCATGCTGAAACATGCCTTTGGTTCTGCCAAAGAGGACATCTACCTTAGAACCAGATCGGATGGAAAGCTCTTCAACCTCTCCAGACTAAGAGCAAAGTCCAAGGTTCAGTTAAAGTGTCTGCATGACTTCCTCTTTGCAGATGATGCAGCAATCACCGCCCATTCAGCCGAGGACCTTCAGCAGCTCATGACTCGTTTCAGCGAGGCTTGTCGCGACTTCGGACTCACCATCAGCCTGAAGAAAACACAGGTCATGGGACAAGGCGTGGATTCTCCATCCAGCATCAGTATCTTCGATCATGGACTAGATGTTGTCCATGACTTCATCTACCTGGGATCCACCATCAATGATTCCCTCTCTTGACACGGAGCTCAATAAGCGCATCGGCAAAGCAGCTACGACCATGTCCAGACTGACAAAGAGAGCGTGGACAAATGGCAAGCTGACAGAGCACACCAAAATCCAGGGCTACAGAGCTTGCGTCCTCAGCACCCTCCTGTATAGCAGCGAGTCCTGGACCCTGCGAGCCCGACAGGAAAAGAAGCTCAACGCATTTCACATGCGCCGTCTTCGTTGCATCCTGCACATCACCTGGCAGGACAAAGTCACAAACAGCGTCCTGGAGAGAGTTGGAATCCCCAGCATGTACACGCTACTGAAGCAGAGACGCATGCGCTGGCTGGGGCATGTGATACGCATGGACGATGGCAGGATCCCCAAGGATCTCCTCTACGGTGTCCTAGCTCAGGGCAAACGCCTGTCAGGCAGACCCCAACTGCATTACAAAGATGTCTGCAAAAGAGACTTGATGGCCATGGATGTCGACCTCACCACGTGGGAAGCTGTAGCCTCAGACCTGGAGGCAGATTGTGCAGAAAGGCCGTCCAGCTTTGAACAGTTACTTACACAGCAAGCTGAGGCGAAGCGACAGAGGAGAAAGCCCCAAGGCTAGGCAGTCTGACCAGCAATGGACTTCACGTGTGTCCAGTGCGGCAAGGATTGTCACTCCCGCATCAGACTTTTCAGTCACACCCGACACTGAATCAAAACCACTCAGAGCGCAACTCCATAGTCTCCCGAGACTGACGGATGCCCCAAGGAAGGAATGTTTTCCCGTTTGTACTAGCATTACACAATATAAAAATGCATATTCTATGCACAATATAGGTATTAGATGTACTTTATTGATCCCAAACTGGGAAATTACAGTTATATAAGACAGCTACACGCTCCACACCGCCTACTGAACACTGACGCACACAATATAAAGCGGAAGTGTCATAAGCAGTTTTTTTTTTTTTATTATTTAATAGAATAAAATACAACATACAAACTATATAATTAAAAGTTACATAATTAAGTTATACAATTATATAAATACTTTCTATGTAAAATACTAATTTCTCGTGTCCTTGCCTGATTGGCTGCTGATTCATCACCCCACATGCCTACAGCATTTAAAAGCTCCTCTAAAGTGCAGTTTGTTTGTGAAGTCTTGCCTCTCTGAGTGTCTTGTACTGAGCTGCTTTTGGATTTACACCATTTGGAAATGGATGGGGGTAGAAAACGTCCCAGATCAGCTGTCTGGGATCAGTTTGACCTTCTTGGGGGGGGGGGGGGGGGAGTTAAATGTATGCATTGTATGCAGCATCTTACATTTTGTAACAATACAACTACTACAGTCATGTGAATAAATTAGGATACTGTAGGGAACCCACACTGGGATATTCATCTCAGACTGGAAGCAGAGGGGGGGGGGGGGATATTCCCTCTGCCGGTTGAGTGTGGGGGATTTAACTGAGAAGGACAGTACGTATTGTAATAGGAAAAGATGGTAATGCAGTACTAAGGGGTGAATGTGTGAACGTATTGTAATGTGAGATTTCAGGAAGCAGGGGGAAGGAATGGAGTGATATTAAAGGAGAGACCCTGGTGTATTGAGAGAGTGTGTATGAATGAAGTGGGAGTGAGAAATAAAGTTTGTCTGTCGTGCAAGTCTGGTTCCTTTATTTGCACTCTCCACAATACCCCATTAAATATGCAGTTCTTTATTAAGAAATGTTCACATCTGTCTAACCTTGTTTTTATTTGCTTTTTTTAGTATTTATTATAGCCACTTTAAGTGGGAATGAATGTGGGGGTGTCCTAAAAAAGATGGGGGTAATCCCAACTTATTCCTCACTATATTTTACAGAAAATTAAAAAAAAACAAAACAAAACTATTTTTAATTGTTTAGTCGTATTACATGAATCTCCCATTATTTTAAACACTGATATTAAATATCCATATGTCCAAACATATTTAAACACACACACAGAGGCTTATACAGGGTATCCTAATTTTTTTCCACATGACTATGTGGAGACACCTATGGCCAAAACATCCTGACGCCTGCATTCCTCGCACAACACAGCCGAGTGCTGCATCAAGCCATGGCCAGCATAGTGTTTATGTTATGTGTTCATGGTCTTAATACACATACGGGTCTACATTTATTATTTATACACCTCTATATTATCATTTACAATATATATAATTGTGCATTTGATCACTAAAAAAAAAAAAAGCCATATTGTTGTACATTTACATACATTTGCAATATTTACCATACATCAAGTTGCATGGCAGCATTCCTCCTAACTCGGTCTTTTTGTTGTTCCTTGACAGGAAGGCAAACAGAATTAGACGAGGCACTAGTTGACTTTATGAAGGACTCACAACCTTCAGGCACTTTGTCAACAAACTTGATCCCAATTACATCCTTCCATCCAGAAACACACGACAACACTCGACTGTTTGAGTGTAGTATTATAACATTTGGCCACCAGATGTCGCTGTGGGGAGATGTTTCAAATGTTCCAAATGATTCGCTCTCTCGAACATTCCATTTCTGCCATCACTACATTTAACAAAAAAAGAACTTCAGAGTCCAAAACTAGTGCAAAAACACAAAATGCAAAGCAAGAATAACTTAGAGATGCACTCCTGAGTAGTGATGTTACACTCGAGACTGACTCGAGCAATATACCACGGAAGTGTCGTGAGCAGAGTGTCGAGCACTGTGTTAATATGCCCACAGTCACGTGACCATAGCGAATGAGGCCTCGTCTCATCACGTGATTTGAGACCTGGCGAGAAATTTGAGAGGGCTGGGCGTTGCATACGTTCCCACGAGCCCTCAAGTCACAGGCCTCGCTTGCTACGGTCACGTGACTGTGGGCGTGCTGAAACAGCGCTCGATGCACTGCTCATGATGCAAAAAAAATTGCAAGAGACATTGGGCAGCTCCTATTACTATAATAAAAAAGACAGAATAGTTGTGCTCTTTACTCTTAATATGCTCCTTTTTTCTTGTTAATTGGAATGTGAAGTTTGACTGATTCTATGTTTTTTGTTCCAGTTCTGATTTTGTAACTTTGTAAACTTTATGCTCGAGAGTTTGTATGTTCTATTTTATTCTCTTAAATTAAAAAAAACAAAACAAAAAACATAAAAAACAACCTGCTTCTGACACTTCCACTTTATATTTGGTGAATCAGTGTTGAGTGGGCGGTGTGGAGCGTGTAGCTGTCTTACTGGCCACTGCTGAAATTCAGCCATTGGTCGGTGATGATATCAAGCCCTGCATACCATCTATCTATAAAATCAGGTTTTGTTTGCTGAAGATTGTATTTCCAGAGTTTTGCCAGCAATGACTACAAATTCTGAAAGCTGTCTATCATTTGACAGATTACATGGAGGATGATGTAATTAACGTCAATTAAAGTGATAGATGACAGAATTTTTACAAGGCTGTCTCAGAAAATGACAAAAAGTGCAGTGCAACCTGTGATGTACAGTAGAGTATTGGTCTTTTTCAATTTTCAATTCAAATGCAGTTCTGGCAGTCAGCCACCAGATGGCAGTCTTTACTAGCTGTGTCAACACTGTGGCTCATGAAGCAGTTGAGTTAAAGTTGCTCGTTGTTTCATGAGGCCTCGGTTTTAACATTACTACACAAAATGCAAAGCAAGAATAATGTACACAGAGATGCACTCCTGAGCCGTCCAGCTCAGGAGGAGATGAGGGCTTCCATAACAGTGGAAGAGTACAGAGGAAATCAGTCCAGAGACATTCAGTCTGGCAGCAAAGATGGAGTGGACAGGCAACACTTAAATAGTGGAGTGATCTGATACCATGAGTAGCAGGTGTGTGGAGCGAAAGCCGACTGGTGACCCAATTACTGATCATTCACAGCTGAGCTGACTAAGAGAGCAGGTAGAGAGTAATTAATCAGCTGGGGATGTCTGGGAGAGGAGAAATAATGACCCTGCCACAGAAGAAGGCAAAACAATCTAAAACTACATAAATAGACAACATAATCACAGTACTGAAACGTGGATAATAAACAGAATGATAATTCCACAGGAGTCAAAACACAGAAAGACACCACAAGGCTGGGAGAAAATACAGAGAGAAAACATGAATAAATTGAGAGACTGAGCCCGGTAAAACCCGAGCTCAGTCCTGTGACAACTCGGGTATCGGCAGTCAGCCAAAAGTTCACAATGGCTTTGCATCAGTGCTGTAACCACAGATTATGATTTAGTTTTATTATTTCTTGTCATTGATTACTTTGATTATTTTCTTTATTAATTGATTAGTTTTTTACTCCATAAAATGTATATAAAAAATATCTATTTCCCACAGCCTAAAGTGACATATATGTAGTTTTTACAAAATGAAACCACAAACTCACATTTGAGACACTAGAATGGAGGAAAATGTGGATTTTTCCCCTCTTTAATAATGTCTCAAAACAGTTCTCAAAATGGCTGGTAATTAAGTTATTAGTTGGCAACTAATCAATTAATCAATAAATTGCTGAAACACTACATTTTAGTTACATTTAGTTTTTTTATACTATTCATTTTAATTTTTTTTTTTTACATTTTTTTCTATTTAATATTAACATTACAATGTGTTAGAGAGAGGGCAAGAAAATGATCGCTCAGTAGAAGATATTTATAACTAAAAGTAATTTTAAGTCGACTTCCGGTTATGGCTGCCACGTAGGACGGACGTGTCTCGCTCTGCTCTGCTCCTGGAAAAAAAAAATCGGCAAATAACTCTCTCATTTGGGACAGAACGTATCCCAGCATTTGGGCGAGGATATGTCGGCGAAGCCTAAGGCTGGAAAACCAGGAAAAGGAAAAAGCGAGCCGCCGAAACAGTCCAAATTAACGGACTTTCAGGTCTGTGACGCAGCAAACAAAACTCCATATATGGCGGAGGAGGCTGGCAACGCTGCGATTTCTGCGGGGAATGGCGCAGATGCGCTGATGGCAGCCATGAGTTCAATGAGAGCGGACTTTTCCTCTAGATTTGATGGGATTATGACAGCGTTGGAAGGAATAAGAAAGGAATTGGGTGACTGTGTAGAACGAACGGCGCAGATGGAGCTCCGTCTCGCTAGTGCTGAAGATGACGTCACCCGTCTTCAATTAAAGGTGCGCACTTTGGAAAAAAAAAATAAATCTCTGGAAGATAATATTTTGGATTTGGAATCTCGGTCGAGACAGAATAATTTGAGGCTGGTGGGTCTTCCAGAGGAATCAGAAGGTCGGGACGTATGTTCCTTTCTGGAAAAGTGGATTCCGGAGGTGCTGGGCAGCGAGGAGTTGCAATCAGCAGTGGTTCTGGAAAAAGCACATCGTATTGGCCCACGGAGAGATAAGGGACCGCCGAGGACCTTAATTATGAAGTTTCTTAGCAACAGAGACAGGATGAAGATCTTCAACGCTGCACGTGCTAAAGGAGAGATTAAACACCAGGACCAGCAGGTGCGGTTCTACCCAGATTTGGCCACAGGAATCCAGCAATTGAGGAAGCAGTTTGATCCCGTACGTAAGGAGCTGCGCAACCTTGGGATTCGTCATGGTGTAATCTATCCTGCGAGACTGCTGACCACGTATGAGGGCAGAACCCACATCTTCAAGACCCCAGAGGAGGCGCAGGAGTTCATCAAGAAGATCAAAGAAGAAGAAGAGACTGGTGGGAGCTAAGCATGAACAAAATATAAGGTAGAATAATTAAGCATTTGCACAGGCATCTGACTGACTTGAAGTAAATAGTAAGTTTACAAAATATAGATTGTATTATATATTAAAAAAACAAAACCAAAACAAAGAAACAAAAAAAAAAAACTATGATGTACAAAGTTGTTAAAAATTTTGGAGTTAAGTTGGAAAACTACAGAGGAGAGTTAATGTTACGTCATTAAAAGCAGTAGAGTTAGGGTGATTGGGAGGATGAAGAAGGAGTGGCTTAGGCTGTTCCCCGTGGGTGTGGAACGGTCGATGGCTATATCGGGAGACAGAATTTTTCTTTTGATTTTGGGGGGTTTGCCACAAGTGTGGGAAGGGGAAATTTGTTTGTGTGTAGTTTGTAGGATGAATGTTCAACCACTCATGTTTTTGCTTCTCTGTATGAGCATGTTTACACTGCAAGGTAATCCTAAACTCTCTATTGATCATGGACCAAAGTGTTGATCTTAATTTAACTTCATGGAATTGCAGAGGTCTACAAAATTTAAAAAAACTTAAACAAGTTATGAATAAAATAAAGGACATGGGTTCAAGAATTGTGTTTTTACAAGAAACTCATCTGATAGAGGAGGATGTTAAAAGAATTAGGAGTAGATGGCAGGGAAGTGTATTCACCTCTTCATTTTCATCCCGAGCCAGGGGAGTTATGACTCTCATACATAAATCAGTTCCTTTTCAAGTGAAAAATGTAATTGGAGACAAATTTGGAAGATATGTAATCATTCAAGGTTCTTTGCTATTAGAAAATATAAATCTTGTGAACTTATATGGTCCCAATATAGATGATCAGAAGTTCTTTGCTAATTTATTTCTCATCTTATCATCACTTACAGGGTAACATATAATAGCAGGGGATTTTAATTGTACATTGAATCCAGGTGTGGATAGATCAACAGGACTGGATTGTACGCACATTGGATGTAGGATGACTATTAATCATTTTATGAAAGAATTGAGATTGTTAGATATATGGAGAGAAATGAAACCACAAGTTAAAGCCTATTCTTGTTATTCCAGTATCTACAAGACATTCTCACGTATTGATTATTTTTTGATTTCCACAGAATTAAGGTCCAAGATTCAAAACTGCTTTTATGATAACATCGTGATCTCTGATCATGCACCCTGTTGTCTAATATATGTAGATAAAAAATTGACAAAGGAATCAGGTAGATGGCAATTTCAGCATAAATGGCTTCAGGATGAGGAATTTGTCAAGTATATAGAAAAACAGATAGACGAGTTCTTTGACATCAATACTACACAAACATCAGCATGTGTAAAGTGGGAGGCTTTCAAAGCTTTTATTAGGGGACATATTATTAGTTATACAGGATCAAAATCTAAGAAGACTCGAGAGGAGAGAGCTAAATTGGAACATAAAATAAAAAATCTTCAGGAAAAAGTGTATGCAGGAAGTGACCCAAGGTTGGAGAATGAATTACTGATTTTGAGAGCTGAATACGACAAAAAATCAGCGAATAGAGCTGCCTCGAGTCTTCTAAGATTGAAACAATCTTTTTATGAACAAGGTGAAAAATCAGGAAAATTATTAGCATGGCAGATTAAACAATTGGAAATTAAAACACCAATTACCAGTATTATAAGTAATGGACAGGTAGTTATAGATCCTTTAGAAATTAATAGAGCCTTTAGAGATTACTATGAAAAATTATATGATACCAAAAATGAACCTGATTTAACAAAACTAAATGGGTTTTTGAACGAACTATCTATACCGTGTATTCCAAATGAAAACAGGGAGATATTGGAGTCTAAAATTAGTCAAGAAGAAGTTGGGCTAGCCATTGATAATATGAAATCAGGAAAAAGTGCAGGACCAGATGGTCTTCCAGTTGACCTTTATAAAAAATTTAAGAATAAATTAATAAAACCTTTTTTGGAAATGGTTTTAGAAGCATTTCAAAATAATAATTTACCATCATACATAAATAATGCCTTAATTATACTGCTGCCAAAACCAGGTAAGCCCTCTAATAAATGTGAAAATATGAGACCAATAAGCCTATTAAACGCCGACCTTAAGATAATCTGTAAAATTTTAGCAAGACGAATACAAGAAATTTTACCAAATATTATTAATCGAGATCAGAATGGCTTTATAAAGGGTAGACAAGGCTTCCATAATGTAAGAAGACTATTTAATATTATTTATTTTAATAAAGAAGCACCGGATACAGCTCTCCTATCATTGGACGCCGAAAAGGCCTTTGATAGAGTTGAATGGCCCTTTCTTTTTGAAGTCCTACAAAGGTTTGGACTTGGAAATAATTTCATAAAATGGGTTCAAATAATATACAATAATGCTACAGCAGAAATCCTAACAAATAACAATATTTCAAAACCAATAAAAATCAATAGAGGATGTCGACAAGGCTGTCCACTTTCACCTTTACTGTTTACTATGGCAATTGAACCTTTAGCGATAGCGATACGTTTACATTCACAAATATATGGAATTAAAGTTGGACCAACAGAACATAAAATCTCCCTGTACGCCGATGATATAATTTTGTTTATGTCGAATCTAAAAAAATCAATTCCAACCTTGTTGAATTTAATAAAGAATTTTGGGGAAATATCAGGATATAAAATAAATAAAACTAAATCTTCAATATTAATGCTAAATGAGACCCAGAGAAATTACCCAGCCCCTGAGGTAAATCAATTCAATGTTGTAAATCAGTTTAAATATTTAGGAATCCAAATTATGCCTAAGCTAGAATCAGTCGCCAGTGTCAACTATGAAGCCTTAATGTCAGATATCAGTGAGTTAACTCAGAGATGGATGTCACTACCAATGTCGATGATCGGGAGAATCAATATACTTAAAAGTAATATTTTACCTAAAATACTTTATTTATTTCAATACATTCCCTTATCACCACCTTTAGATCTATTCTCAAGAATAAAAAAAAAGTTAGTGGAATTTATATGGAACAACAGGAGGGCTAGATTACGTTTGTCTTTATTATATTTACCATTTGATCGTGGAGGTCTGAAATGTCCAAATTTTATGTTGTATTATTGGTCGGCACAACTGAGGTCTATGACATTATTTTTCATCAAATGATCTCCCTCACTGGACTGAAATGGAATCATACAATTTACCTTTACCTCTTCCCATATTCATATACTCAGATTCGGCAAAAAAATTACAAAAACAAGTTAAAAATCCATTTGTAAAGCATATGATCAAAATATGGTGTGAAGCTAAAAACTATTTAAAAGAACCACAGTTATTGTCACAATTTAGTCCAATATGGGGTAATCAATATTTTAAACCAGGGAGAGCGGACGCTGTATTTAAAGTATGGAATTTAAAAGGGATACAAAAGATTCAGGATTTATATTTGCCATGTGCAGACAACATAATGTCTTTTGAAGAGCTGAGGATCAAATTTAATCTCAATAGAACACATTTTTTTAAATATCTTCAACTTAGAAACTTTATTCGATCAAATCAAAATAAAGCTCTCACTCGACCTATTTATTCATCCTTGGAAAAAATGATGATGAAAGATAGTAAAAGAAAGGGTATTATTTCAGAGTTTTATAACTCATTGACACTATCTTCAAGTGAAAATTCACTGAAAAGATTAAACTACTGGAAAGAAGATCTGCAAATTGAAATTTCAGAGGAACAATGGGAATTGGCTTGTACAGAAGCTCAAACCAAATCAATAAATGCACGCCTTAAATTGATACATTTCAAATGGTTAATGCGGATGTATGTTACACCGGAGGAGTTAAATAGATATAACAAAAATATACCAGATACATGCACAAAATGCATGGAAAGTAAAGGAACCCTATTTCATTGTTTATGGGAATGTAGATTAATAAGAATGTTTTGGGAAGAGGTGAGGGTAACAATTGAAAAAATAATCTCAAAACAAATCATATTGAATCCTAAACTGTTTTTGTTGGGTCTGTACCCAGAAAAGCATAATTTTAATAAAAGTGAAAGAACATTCATAGACCTCAGTTTGCTTAATGCCAAAAAATGTATTGCACTATTATGGAAAAAGACTCATAGACCAGATGTGACTCAGTGGTTAAGACAGATGTTAACAAACCTTCCATTAGAAAGAATAACATATATACTAAAATCAAAGGAAATTGTGTTTAAGAATATATGGAGACCTTTTATTGATTATGTAAAAAATTTAAACATAACTCTTGAAGAAGAAGGTGAATGATGTGTGTGGACCTTGTAAATTCCAAACTGGTGAACATAATATGTATACTTATGTATTGGATTGTCTAGACTAAACAGAGGAGCATTGTTGAAGATTTGATTTTGTTGGTGGTTGTTGGTGTTTTTAGTGCATTTTTTTTTTTGTAGTACTTTAGTGTTAGTGTTTGATTGTTTGTATCATGTTTGTTAAAAAAAAAAAAAAAAAAGGTTCAATAAAGATAATGTGGAAAAAAAAAAAAATCAATAGAGGATGTCGACAAGGCTGTCCACTTTCACCTTTACTGTTTACTATGGCAATTGAACCTTTAGCGATAGCGATACGTTTACATTCACAAATATATGGAATTAAAGTTGGACCAACAGAACATAAAATCTCCCTGTACGCCGATGATATAATTTTGTTTATGTCGAATCTAAAAAAATCAATTCCAACCTTGTTGAATTTAATAAAGAATTTTGGGGAAATAACAGGATATAAAATAAATAAAACTAAATCTTCAATATTAATGCTAAATGAGACCCAGAGAAATTACCCAGCCCCTGAGGTAAATCAATTCAATGTTGTAAATCAGTTTAAATATTTAGGAATCCAAATTATGCCTAAGCTAGAATCAGTCGCCAGTGTCAACTATGAAGCCTTAATGTCAGATATCAGTGAGTTAACTCAGAGATGGATGTCACTACCAATGTCGATGATCGGGAGAATCAATATACTTAAAAGTAATATTTTACCTAAAATACTTTATTTATTTCAATACATTCCCTTATCACCACCTTTAGATCTATTCTCAAGAATAAAAAAAAAGTTAGTGGAATTTATATGGAACAACAGGAGGGCTAGATTACGTTTGTCTTTATTATATTTACCATTTGATCGTGGAGGTCTGAAATGTCCAAATTTTATGTTGTATTATTGGTCGGCACAACTGAGGTCTATGACATATTATTTTTCATCAAATGATCTCCCTCACTGGACTGAAATGGAATCATACAATTTACCTTTACCTCTTCCCATATTCATATACTCAGATTCGGCAAAAAAATTACAAAAACAAGTTAAAAATCCATTTGTAAAGCATATGATCAAAATATGGTGTGAAGCTAAAAACTATTTAAAAGAACCACAGTTATTGTCACAATTTAGTCCAATATGGGGTAATCAATATTTTAAACCAGGGAGAGCGGACGCTGTATTTAAAGTATGGAATTTAAAAGGGATACAAAAGATTCAGGATTTATATTTGCCATGTGCAGACAACATAATGTCTTTTGAAGAGCTGAGGATCAAATTTAATCTCAATAGAACACATTTTTTTAAATATCTTCAACTTAGAAACTTTATTCGATCAAATCAAAATAAAGCTCTCACTCGACCTATTTATTCATCCTTGGAAAAAATGATGATGAAAGATAGTAAAAGAAAGGGTATTATTTCAGAGTTTTATAACTCATTGACACTATCTTCAAGTGAAAATTCACTGAAAAGATTAAACTACTGGAAAGAAGATCTGCAAATTGAAATTTCAGAGGAACAATGGGAATTGGCTTGTACAGAAGCTCAAACCAAATCAATAAATGCACGCCTTAAATTGATACATTTCAAATGGTTATTGTGGATGTATGTTACACCGGAGGAGTTAAATAGATATAACAAAAATATACCAGATACATGCACAAAATGCATGCCATTAAGTCAAATATTTGAGTTGACTTAATGAACACAAACTGTAATCAAAAGGTTCAAGTAGCAAGTAATGAAAAATTAAGTTTTAAAAAATGTGAATTTTTGTTCGACTCAAAAAGTTTGAGGTAATTGATTGCCTCAAATTCTTTCTGAGTTCTGGTAACTTATTTGGGTTTACAGTGTATTGATGTGTTCCATTAATACTCACTGTAAACACGGAAGTGAGTGCGGCGCAGTGACGCATTTGATTGGTTAGACTGAGTTAGTAGTGTTTGAGCCAGTGACATAGATAGAGCTAGACCGCTCACTGTTTGGCGGACAACAGCGTCGCCATGGCAAATCGGCGCTGACTTCCGGTAGTGGCAAGAAGCTGTGGCGCGCTATTTGATCCTTTCAAAACACATTAACTTCAAAGTCTCCAAACAGTGTTTGATGACACGCTTTGTGTTGTTTCATCACACCAACTGATTGAAAAAGATAAAAACAAAGCACAAGGCATCTTTCTACGACAATCACACTTGTATAATAGCAAACACAGAGCCTCCAATATCCTTCATATTTAGCCTCTTCACACGTTCTGCCTACATGAGGCTACAACAAACAGAGACCACCACACAATGACACATGCAGAATGATTAATGTTGCAGAAAGTATGAAATGTTTTTATTGACACAATCACTGCATCAGCATTCAGCAGTGTTTCACTTATCCTGTTTCATGGGCTCTAGAAAATATTCGAACCAATGCCAAATAAGAAATTTTGTTTTTTAAACAATTTTTCTCCAATTCAGATTGTTCAGTTGGACTTAAAAAGCAGCACATGCAGTAATCAAAAATTCCAAATTATATTTTAGTGTAAAGAGGGATAGAAAATTCACCTCAAGGGACTTGGTGGTGTAGTACAGGGACTTGGTGTTTCGGCTGTGGTTTGCATGCTGGGCTGCTACGCCAGCGACCCGGGTTCGATTCCCCGCACAGCCATCTTCCCAACTGGCATGCCAGGTCTGGGACTCTGGGTGTCTAATTAATTCGGTACTGTTGCCAGCAGTACAGGAGTACTGTAGGAAATATATATTTCACAATGAAATTTCATGAACAATTTGCTATAAAATGCCAGCTTTAGGGCAAAAACAAAATGTTTGAAACTTATGAAGTAATCTATTTTCCCAGAAATAGCGTGCCAAAATTGTTTAAGAAAAGCATTTTGACGATATGAAATGCATTGCTTTTTAAAAATCTCACCAAAAGTGTACTTTTCTACATAATTTTCACAAAGTGAACAAATTACTAATTTTCAGTGCGTCCAAAGGCTTCAAAATGCCAGTGCTGGTCTAGGGCCTCCTGGCCTGGTGGTGTTCTCAACGTATCTCAAGCATTGTGACTTGATTCCACCACAGAAGTTGACTGTAACCTTGGTAAATCACGAAACACAAAGCCACATTCCGTGCTGATGTTCGAATCTGACACCACGTCTTGCCACTACCAGAAGTCAGCTCCTATTTGCCGCCTCTCAGCGGTCTAGCTCTATCTACGTCATTGGTTTGAGCGCCACTCAAGGACAAATCTGATTGGCGAAATTGGTGGAAGTTGACAAGGATTGGCCAAAATTGCGGGAAAGTTGCAGTGATTAGACAAAGTTGCAAGGTCACGCATAAGATGCAGTGATTGCGTGATTTCGCCTGAATTACTGTGATTGCAACATCGCGAAATCCTGGAGGGACTGAATTATGACAGTAATCTTAACTCAAGTATTAAAGTACAACTGAATAAATACAGCAGCAAATACAACAGCAGCAAAGGGACAGCAGCACTCAGAGCAATAGTAAATAAGATAAGATAAGAACTGGTTAGCCAAAGCAGTAAATAAATATACATATGTACACAGTTATATACACACGTGGACAAAATTGTTGGTACCCCTCTGTTAATGAAAGAAAAACCCACAATGGTCACAGAAATAACTTGAATCTGACAAAAGTGGTAATACATAAAAATTCTATGAAAATTAACCAATGAAAATCAGACAATGCTTTTGAATTGTGGTTCAACAGAATTATTTAAAAAAAATAATTGTCTCCCCAGCACTGTCCACTGCTGGGTACCCAGCAGTGGACAGTGATGGGGAGGCACTTTCAGACTGGGCATCCAGAAATGACCTCGCTTTGATATACGACCCCAGACAAAGAGGAACCTTCCACTCTGCTAGGTGGAAGAAGGACTATTCTCCTGACCTGTGTTGGGTCAGCTCTTTGAATGGGGAGCCATATCCTACACAGATCCTCATTCTTGATGATTTTCCACACAGCCAACACCGGCCCCTGCTTGTACACATTGGCCTACAACTTCCAGTCATATACAGCCCAAGGAAGATGCGCTGGAACTTCCGCAAAGCCAACTGGAAGAAATTCAGTGAAACTCTGGACCGGAGCGTTGTTACCATCCCACTCCACACCATCACTGTAGATGAAGCATACAACCGCTTCTGCAGCGCAATCTTCAAGGCTGCCCATACTGCAATCCCACGAGGCTACCGACCCCTCTATGTCCCATGTTTGGACGGAGAAAGTGCTGCCCTCCTACAATCCTATCAAACATCAGGGGACCCAGAGATAGCAGACCATCTCATTGAATCGCTAAATACAGCCCGGCGAAAGAAATGGGAGGAGACAGTTGCTGACCGGAGCTTTACCCACTCTAGCAGGAAATGTTGGAGCCTCATCCGTCGCCTAGGAGCTGCACAGAAGCCCCCTAGCCAAAGCTGAGCATCCGTCACACCCAACCAAGTTGCATCCCACCTACTGACTATCGCCAAAGCACCCCAAGACAAAGACACCAGAAGAGCAGTTACAACTGAGCTAAAAAAACACCAAAAAATGCCTGTAGAGGAAACGAACCCTGAACCCTTCGAGGCTGCTGAACTGGAGAAAGTCCTACAGGGCCTGAAATGTGGAAAGGCAGCAGGATACGATAACATCTTCCCAGAATTCATGAAAAATCTTGGCCCCCGAGCCCTAACCTGGTTGACACAATTCTACACAAGGATCACACAAACGAACTCGATCCCAAAGAAATGGCGGGCAGCAAAGGTCATTGCCATCCCAAAACCTGGCAAAGACCACAAACTACCAGCAAGCTACCGCCCAATCTCCCTACTCAGCGTTCCTTACAAAATCATGGAGCGCCTAATACTGCAACGCATTTCCCCAGAAATAGAGGATATTCTAAGTGTGGATCAAGCAGGTTTCCGCAAGGACCGCAGTACAGGAGAACAAGTACTGGCCCTAACCACCTTCATTGAAAATGGCTTCGAGAGCAGACTGAAGACAGGGGCTGTGTTTCTCGATCTTAGAGCCGCCTATGATACGGTCTGGCACAAAGGCCTCCTCCTGAAACTTATAAAGGCGATCCCTGCTTGGGCAACAGCAATTATAAAAACCCTGCTGACCAACCGAAGGTTCAGAGTCCACCTCAGTCAGAACACAAGTGCATGGAGAATGCAGAAAAACGGACTCCCACAAGGCTCAGTTCTAGCTCCAACTCTGTTCAACCTCTACATAAACGACCTGCCTACTACAAAATCCCGCAAATTCATCTATGCAGACGACATCTGTTTGGCATTCCAAGCACCAGACTTTGAACCACTGGAACGGGTGCTCACGGAAGATCTTGCTAAACTGGACCAGTTCTGCAAAATCTGGCGCCTAAAACCAAGCCCAGCAAAAACCGTCTCCAGTGTATTTCATCTCCACAATGCAAAAGCTGCCAGAGAACTAAACATCCACCTGAGCGGACTCAAGCTTAAGCATGCCCCAAATCCAACTTATCTTGGAGTGACCCTTGATAGGACCTTATCCTTCAAGGAACATCTAAAGGGGATGGCTGCTAAGGTGAAAGTACGAAACAACCTGCTCTGCAAGCTCGCTGGTGCAAAATGGGGGGCGGCAGTCTCCACCCTGCGCACCTCAGCACTGGCCCTTTCATACTCTGTAGCAGAATATTGTGTCCCTGTCTGGTCCAGGTCATCTTACACACACCATGTAGACACCCAGCTCAACTCAACCATGAGAACTATAACTGGAACAATCCGCTCAACACCACTCCCCTGGCTCTCTGTACTGTCAAACATAGCCCCTCCACACATCCGGCGAGCAGCATTAACTCAAAGGATGCTCCAAAAAGTTAAAGATTTTCCTCACTTACCAATCCATGCAGATATCTACACCCCACCCACTGCCCGACTTTCATCCAGACGGCCGATTTGGAAAAACCCTCCCCCAGCTGACTTTACCATCCAGACAGCTTGGCAAGAGGAATGGGAGACCAAGGAGGTCCCAAACAAACAGCTGGTGATAAACCCCAACCAACAGGTCCCGGGCACCAACCTCCCAAGGAGACAGTGGTCTACACTCAATCGCTTCAGGACTGGACATGGCCCCTGCTTGGCCAGCCTTCACAGATGGGGCAGTAGCCCTAGCCCACTGTGCGCATGTGGAGAGGAGCAAACTATGGAACACATCATAGAGGCTTGCCCGCTCCAAAGACTGGAAGGAGGATTACACACCCTCCATACAGCAAACCAGGAGGCAACTGCTTGGCTTAAGGACTTTGCATTCGCTAAATAAATAAATTTAAAAAAAACAAACTCATGAAACAGGCCTGGACAAAAATGATGGTACCCCTAGAAAAGATTGAAAATAATGTGACCATAGGGACATGTTCAACAAAGATGTGTCCTCTAACATCACAGGTGTCTACAAACTCGTAATCAGTCAGTTGGCCTATTTAAAGGGTGACAAGTAGTCACTGTGCTGTCTGGTGACATGGTGTGTACCACACTAAACATGGACCAGAGGAAGCAAAGGAGAGAGTTATCTCAGGAGATTAGAAAGAAAATTATAGACAAGCATGTTAAAGGTAAAGGCTATAAGACCATCTCCAAGCAGCTTGATGTTCCTGTGACTCCAGTTGCACATATTACTCAGAAATTTAAGATCCACAGGACTGTAGCCAACCTCCCTGGACGTGGCTGCAGAAGGAAAAATGGAAGAGACGGATAATATGAATGGTAACGAAAGAGCCCAGAACAACCTCTAAACACATTCAAGGTGAACTCCAAGGTCAAGGTACATCAGTGTCAGATCGCACCATCCGTCGTTGTTTGAGCCAAAGTGGACTTCATGGGAGACGACCAAGGAGGACACCACTGTTGAAAACAAATCCTAAAAAAGCCAGACTGGAATTTGCCAAACTGCATGTTGACAAGCCACAAAGCTTCTGGGAGAATGTCCTATGGACAGACGAGACAAAACTGGAACTTTTTGGCAAGGCACATCAGCACTATATTCACAGACGCAAAAATGAAGCATACCAAGAAAAGAACACTGTCCCTACTGTCAAACATGGAGGAGGTTCTGCTATGTTCTTGGGCTGCTTTGCTGCATCTGGCACAGGGTGTCTTGAATCTGTGCAGGGTACAATGAAATCTCAAGACTATCAAGGTATTCTAGAGAGAAATGTGCTGCCCAGTGTCAGACAGCTTGGTCTCAGTCGCAGGTCATGGGTCTTGCAACAGGATAATGACCCAAAACACACAGCTAAAAACACCCAAGAATGGCTAAAAGCCAAACATTGGACTATTCTAAAGTGGCCTATGAGCCCTGATCTAAGTCCTATTGAACATCTGTGGAAGGAGCTGAAACATGCAGTCTGGAGAAGGCACCCTTTAAACCTGAGACAACTGGAGCAGTTTGCTCATGAGGAGTGGGCCAAAATACCTGCTGAGAGGTGCACAAGTCTCACTGACAGTTACAGAAATAGTCTGATTGCAGTGATTGCCTCAAAAGGTTGTGCAACAAAATATTAAGTTAAGGGTACCATCATTTTTGTCCAGGCCTGTTTCATGAGTTTTGTTTTTTTTAAAATAATACTGTTGAACCACAGTTCAAAAGCATTGTCTGATTTTCATTTGTTAATTTTCCTAGAATTTTTATTTATTACCACTTTTGTCAGATTCAAGTTATTTCTGTGACCATTGTGGGTTTTTCTTTCATTAACAGAGGGGTACCAACAATTTTGTCCACGGCTGTATGCCAGCATGTTTTTGTTCTTTTGGATTTGTTTTATTTTATAGTTTTTATATATGACATTAAGTGTTTTTTTTTTTTTTAAATTTTCCTATTTTTGTGGTGTTGAGGTGTGTGTGTGTGTTCTTTATGCATTGTTTAATCGGAGTCATGGAAGCAGAATGTTGCCATGGAAACAGAATGCTGTCATGTGGCTGAGTCTATATAAAGGGCTGCAGACCTTTCTCCTGTCCTTTTTGCACCTGATGGCACAGCGACCATTTGCAGAGCCCAAACCTGAGAGAGAAACTGAAAACTTTGGAGATCTACAACACCTGAAAAGCACTGAAGAGCATCTTATCGAGGACTTCTACGTACATCTGAGAGAGGAGACAACCAAACCTGAGGGAGATGACTGGAGAGCACCACCGGCCTCCTGGACACCCTCACCCTCTACCTGGTAGGAAACTCTGTTTAGCCTAAAATATACAAATGTCAGTAACCCCATGCTGAACATACCTAGAAAGAGTTAAAATTGTTCCAGTGTGTAGATTATAGGAGAATGATTGATTTGAAACTGCTGTGTTTGAAAAAGAGAAGCTTGGAGTGAAACTGCTTCTGGTTGGTTTTTCCATGTGGAAAGTTACAGGAAACATTTCTGGATTGTTTTAGTGGTGAGATGAAAGACTCGTTTTGGTTTAAAGGTACAGATTTTGTCAAATTATGCATGAAATGTTTAAATCCATGATGGCTGTCAGACCTTGGTTAGAAAATTCTCAAAAATGCATTTTTGGTTACCATGACAACTTTAGAACTTTGGGGTTTTTAGGAACAGTGTTGAAGACAGAGTTCATGGTGACATTCAGACAAGCCTGGGACACGTGCACATTGGTATTTACAGTGCAGTTATGTGGGTTTAAATGTTCCATCAGCTGTTGTTGAAGAAAATTCTCTTCAGTGCCGAGTAGATACATCTTGTAATTGAATGTTTAGACCTGATTTCAAAGGTGATCAAAATTATGCTGAGAAGCAGTCTGACCTGAGAGTGCCTGACTGCTGTCTGATCTGGAGTGTCCGATTTACTTATCTGAAATGTGACTGTCATTCATGCTCTTTGATTACTGTCATTTATAAATGTAGATAGTTTAATTGACTCTCAGCGCTCAGAGCTTTCCCCAGCAATAGCTTTAATGAGAGGAGACTTTTACTGCCTACTTAACCCCCTGCTTGATAGACACCCTCCTCGGAATACATCTTTAACAACTCAGGCTGATGCTCTTCATGCTATCTGTAGAAATGAATTTAGTAGATGCATGGCGAACTTTCCACCCATCTGCTAAAGAATTTACTTTTTATTCCCCCCCTCAAATGTCATACAAGGATTGATTACTTTTTCATTTCTAAACTCTTGGTACAATCGGTGTCTTCGTGTACAATAGGCAACATCATTGTTAGTGACCATGCAACAGTATTAATAGATTTATCTGTTGGTTTAGGGCAGGTTAAGAGTAGACGATGGCTATTTGATACATGCCTTCTAAAAGATGAAAAGTTTACTACTTGAGACGATTTTAAAATATTTTTGCTATCAACTCTCAATCTACTAATGACTCATCCTTATTATGGGAAACCTCTAAAGTCTATATCAGAGGCCTAATCATAGCATATTTAGCCTCAAAAAAACGAAAGCAAAAAGAACAGCAATCTAAACTTGAAAAGGAACTGGAAGAAATTAAGAGAGTACTTGGTTCATCATCATTATCAGATCCTATATTATTGCAGAGAAAGTGTGCCACACAAGCTGCATTAGATGCATTATTAACTCCACAAGCTAAGCGTGCACTTTTTTTTTTTCAAAACCGAGGTTATATGAATTTGGTGACAAATCTAGTAAGTATTTGTCTTGTTTAACAAAAATCAGAACAAATTCCCAACTGATTCCTTCAGTTGTAGGTCTAAATGGCACTCGTTATTTTGATAAAAATATTAATACCTTTAAGCAGCTTTATATTCAGCTATATACAGCAGACCAGACAGCAGGGGCCTCATAAGATGGACTCTTTCTTGGACAACCTAGCGCTTCCTACTATTTCTGATACTCAGAGACATGATTTAAATTCTCCCATCTCTAGAGAAGAGGCTATGTTAGCGATTAACAGTTTACAATCAGGTAAAGCACCGGGGCCAGATGGCATGGGCAGCGAATTTTACAAAGAATTTCAGGATATACTTGTGGATCCATTTTTGGAGATGATAGAACACTTCTTTACCTCTGAGAGTTTACCTCAGTCATTAAGAGAAGCTGACATCGCTCTAATTCTTAAAAAAGGCAAGTGTCCTGAAGATTCCTTAGGATATAGACCTATTGCTCTTTTAAATCAAGATGTTAAACTGTTATCTAAGATCCTGGCTCTGCGATTAGAGAAGGTTTTGCCTCTTATCATCAAGGAGGACCAGACAGGTTTTATTAAAGGCAGAAACTGTAGTCACAAGATTAGGAGGCTTTTAAATATTGTTCATTTCTGTCAATCACAAGAAAACGACACTGTAATCATCTCATTGGATGCAGAGAAAGCCTTCGACCGAGTTGAGTGGCCTTATCTATTTAAAGTATTACAAAAATTTAATCTGTGGGATAACTTTATCCGATCTATAACCATTTGTTATGACTGATGCCAAGGGTTTATTATACAAAAGTTTGATCCATTTGATAATTTCCCAATTTATCGCTCAGCACGTCAAGGCTGCCCCTTAATCCCTGCTGTTTTTGCCCTTGTGGTAGAACCTTTAGCTGAAGCCATCAGACAGGATCCAGCTGTCAGGGGTATAGATGTAGGGGAGACGCAACATAAAATTTCCCTTTATGCGGATGACATTTTGTTGTACGTAGCAGAGCCTGCTACCTCTGTTCCGCGACTGGTTGATATCATTAATTACAGTTTTTTGGGTCTTTTTCTGGTTACAAAATTAATTTCTCTAAATCTTTAGCTATGCCCATGGGAAGCCTCAGAAATAGAATGAACTCCCTTATATCATTTCCATTTCGCTGGTCTATGTCAGGTTTTGTGTACTTGGGTATTCAGATTACTCCTATGTTCCATCCGATGTTTAACGCCAATTTTAACCCTCTCCTAGACACTATAAAGAAGGATTTAAACAGGTGGTGTTCACTTCCCCTATCATTACTCGGCAGAGTGTCTATTATCAAAATGAATATCCTGCCTAGGTTATTGTACCCCCTACAGATGGTTCCAATATTTATAACTAATAAGGTTTTGAAGTTACTGAATGGTTGGTTGAGTGATTTTATTTGGAGCAAAAGGAAGCCAAGATTAAAAATGGTAAAACTACAACTTCCAAGTTCAGTGTGAGGTTTGGATGTTCCTAACATTAAATGGTACCAAATAGCATCTCAACTAAGGTTTATAGCAGAATGGGTTAAAGATGATCCTACTTCTGTTTGGGTGGGCCTTGAAAAGTCACAGGCCTCCTGTTCACTTTTGGGCCTTTTGTCTTGTAAGAATTTAAAGTCAGTTAGAAATCTCTGTTATAATAACCCCATAATTTGCAATACTTTAAAGGCCTGGTTTATGACACGAAAGCTTGAAGGAAGATCAGATTGCCTTGAATAGGAATTAATAAAGTAATTAAATTTGGACTTTGTTCCTGGTATGATGGACAGTGGTTATAATATATGGACAGTTAAAGGGTTAAAGAAAATTGATGACCTTTTTGATGGTGCATTATCATTCGAACAGCTTCAGGAGAAATTTGGTCTTTCTAAACAGAATTTTTTTAGATGCCTTCAGATCCGAGATTTCATAACTAGAAAGACCACACTCAATGTAAATGCCACAGTGTCTGCAGTTGAGCGGTTACTTCTTTTAGGCCCAACCAAAAGACTTATAACTCACTGTTATAGTGCCTTAAGTCAGTCAGATGTGATATGTATGTCAATTATGCAACAGAAATGGCAAAGTGAACTTGGTGTAAATATTTGTGAGGATTCATGGGATGCAATCTGGGAGTGTGCCAAGAAGATTTCAATATGCAATCGTGCAAGATTATTACAATACAAAATTTTACATCGCTTACAAATCTCTCCCCGTAAAAGATCCAACATGAATCCCCAGCTTTCACTCATGTGTCTGAAATGTAAAATTTCACTTGGTACCTATACTCATTGTGTTTGGTCTTGTCCTAAAATCCAAGCATACTGGCTAGACGTTGTACAAGACATGAATCAAATATTTGTTGTGAATGTAGACATGGATCCTCGCTCTCTGCTACTGGGACACCCAAACCAGGACTTACTTTTTGGAAGCTCTGCAAGACTGTACAATATCCTTGTATACGCAGCAAGAAGGAATATTTTTTGTCATGGATATGTGACAAACCACCAACTAAAACAAACTGGCATAAAATCATCATGGAGTGTTTCCCTTTGGAACATTTAATATGTTTACTTCACTCAACAAAAGAGATATTTTGTGAAAATATGGACCCCATATCTCAAATTCTCTAACCTTACGGTGGCCTCGATTCTTGGGAGCGTCAACTTGGATTAAATATGACTTTTTTTTTTTACCTTGTTTGTGGTGCCATGATGGTTACGCTCCTCTGTACAAGTGCTGGTTTATGTGTTTATGTATGAGTTTCTAGCTAAGTATATCTTCCTTTTTTTAAAAAAAAAATTTCAATCTTTAATTTTGTGTAGATCAATTTTGTGCTGAGCTGTTTTTCATGTTTTGATTGTTGGGGGGTGCAAAACAAAACAAAATTTCAATAAATACAATTTGAAAAAAAAGATTTTTGTTTCTTAAAAAACAGGAAATCTGAGAATTTTAGACCTCATAAATGGGATTCTTTTTCTCCCGCTTGGTTTTTGTTTCTTGTTAATTTGTGGTTTTGTTGGTTTTTTTTGGTAAAATTGACCTTCACAAATGTCTGAGACTGTAAAAATTTAAGCATTCTTCCTCATGAATGAGCTTATTTTCATGTATGACTTTTAACTAATTAATATTAGTGTCATAAATGCACATATTTCTTAGTAACTTTGCAGCTTTCCATCAATAGGATTTTCTCTTCTAAGTTGACATGCTTTTTTGTAAATTTATTAATTCTCTTTAATTTTGTGAATTTGTTCTCAAATTTGCAACTTTTCCCCCATTAATTTAGCACTTTACAATTAGAAAAGTACTTTACTGTTCTTTTTCTTCAACTTTTTTTTGCTCCTCATAAATGTGCACATTATTTCTCCTGTAAATTTGTGACTTTATTCCTGCTAATTTTCAACTTTTGTCAGGAAAATGTCAATATGATGTTTGTAGATTTTTTTTGTAATTTTGCAGTTTTTTCACATGAATTCAGTACTTGTTAAATTGGCTGTCACGAACCAAGCCGGTGTTGTCCTTCAGGCTCGGTTCTGACCATTCTCTGCGGCTCAGGTTATCGGTATATTTGTGTATTGCGTTATCTTTTGAGTTCTTGTAGCTTCTATGTCTTTTGTTCTTTTTTACGTGCCTGTAGCCACTGTTCTGGCCGGCAGCTGTTAGGCAGTGTAATATAAATGTATTTTTAATGTGTGCCCTGATTTGTTTCTCAGTTGCCTTTAATATGTTTTGACAATCCAGTTCTCTTCTCATGGTGGATTTATCTTAAGGCACACCATGACCTGGGCAGTATGACCTAAGAAACTGTTACTCCTTAGCACAGCTGTTACTCCTTCCAACTATGCTTGTGAAACAAAGGCATTCCTTTATTCCTCATATGTGTGTGTGTGCAATGAAATGAAGCAGATGTTCGTATATGTTTTGGGAGTCTGGCAGAGTAATCGCCTGAGAGCGGGGACTGGCCCTCCCCGCTCCTCACGCGATTCTATGATGGGAGGGGGAGATTGCCTCAGAGCAGAGGGTGGCTTCCTCTGCTCTGCATGTAGTCTGTCCTTTAAAAGCAGGGGTTTTCCCTTAACACTTTAGAGTCTGCTGTGGATTTTTGCGCGAATGCCCAGCTGAGATCAAGACGCTCTTCCTAAGACTGCTCGGCTCTCCAGTCTACTGTATCATTGGTAAGAGCTGGTGAAATGACATGAAATGCATTAATCCTTGTGTGTGAAGGAGATGTGTGACATGAAATGCATTGATCTCTGTGTGTGTGAAGGAGATGTGATCTGTGGGGAATAAAAGATACAGTTTATTCTAGCAGTCTGTCTCAGTGTGAACTTTCTTTCCTGTGTGCCGACTCCTCACGGACCTGTCTAAATATTTTCATAAAACATTTTGGCGTCACGAACAGGATTTGGAATTTAAAAAAAAAAAAGGGTAAAGAGGAGCTGTACATAGGAAAGTCATGTTTAAGAAAAGAAATAAACAGAGTGGAGCTGGGGGCTCTCCCAGCTATTGTGTTGCCATCCCAGGCTGGGATGGCTCATGGGAACAGGTGGGTGTGTGTTTAGCTGATGGTGGTGGAAGATCAGAGCCATGGGGAGACCTGGTGGGGGACGGGTCACCCTCGGTGGTGTCTGAGAGTCTTCGGGGGATTGAGGTTGCCCCGAAAGCTCCGCTGAGTGGAATTCAGCGGCGAATGTGGTGTTGTGCTGCGGCGTGGCGCCGATGTTATGATACAGAACGGGAACAGGAAAAACAAATAGCTGATTTAGTTCAGCGATTAGAAGGATGGCAGAAAAAAGAGGAGGATTTGACAGGGCAAATCCTAAAGTTGCAACAAAAATTGGAAAAGGAAAAACTCCGTTCATCTCGGTTGACAGTGATGGCGGAGCAGGGTGTGGCACGGGTTGCACAGCTAAACAGGGAGAGAAGGAAAAAGAGACCCCATGCTACCTCCGCTGTTAAAGTGCGGTCGTATGTGGCTGAGATGGTGGATGGAGATGGGGATTGGGACCCCGACGACTGGGATGAGTGGGGTGAAGAGGAGGAAACTCCTCCACCGATCTCTCCGTTGTACCCCAAACTACCGGGGAATTATCAGGCTGCCCCTGTCTGGAGACGGCGGGAAGAGCAGCGGTTTGTTCCACCCGTCCGAGAGGCGGTGATGGATGATGCCGGACAGGCGGTATATGATGAGCAGGGACAGAGGCTGTATAACATTGTGCCTCAGGTCCAACCGGCCCCCTTGGCAGTGACTATCCTTGAAGATTACACTGCCGAGGAAGTAGCTAATTTGACAACCCGGCATCGTCAACGGGACGGTGAACCGTTGGACCTGTGGGTCGCCAGGTTGCTAGAGGAGGGGGCAGCACGGACTATGGTGGATCCACAGGATGCAATGCGGTTCTCAGGATTATCTAAAATGTCTAGGGTAAATTCAGCATATCGGGCACGGGCCCCAGATATTAACAACCCAGAGGGGAAGAGCCTATTTGAATTATATGCTGAGGCAGTAAGCCATGTTTACCGCCAACCTACTGATTGGCCTGTGTTGGATAAACAATGGAACACTCTAAAAGAGGGAATACAGCGGCTGACTCAGTTGTGTATGAGAGATGCGCTCTACATCGGTGCCGCTGATGAATACACTGACATGCCTATTCCTAAGACTGTTAGGGATACGGTTATAAGAACGGCTCCGCCCCAATATAAAGCATTGGTGCTATCCATGTTTTTGGGTGACACTCAACGGTCTATGTCAGAAACTAAGTCACTAATGGCGGAGCTAGGAAATTTGGGTGACTGGGGAACCCAGGCGGCTAAGCCCCAGGTGCCCCCACGACCTCCCAGGAGGGATCCGCCCCTGGATTCCAAGGGATCCAGTGGGCCCTCTAGGAAAGATTTATGGAACGCGCTGATTGCAGCTGGGGTGCCTGCTAATAGCATTGATGGTCAGCCCACCAGTGTCCTAAGGGACATGTGTGCCAAAAAAGGGTTAAAGGTAAGGGCTGGGCGGGTTGATGAATTGTCATCGCTGCTGTCAGCTCTCAAGGATCATGTATTAGGAGCGATGGTTTTGCCTAGCGCTCCTCCAGCAGAGGATTCGGATAATTCAGAGTCCCAAGAAGAGGGGGAGGAAGTGCATGTGAGGGCGGTGCAAAAGGGGAAAGGGAAAAAGAGAAAGGGGAGAAACAAGTATAAGCATCATGATCTCCTCCTGGATTTATAGGATGGAGGCCGAGCCCCACAGATTGGTAATTTAAATTGGTCAATGACAGACATACGGCCCCATGTAAAAGTAGAAATTTATTGGAAAAAGTCTGTCCAAAATGTGGTGGCTCTAGTAGACACAGGGGCGGAGGCCACTTTGATTCATGGTAATCCGGCCAAATTTGTTGGTCCTACGGTCTGTCTCACAGGTTTGGGAGGAAATGTTGTGATTGGAAAAAGCGTGCAGCTCCCATTAAAAGTTGGGAGTATGCCCGTAAAATGTTACCCCGTAATTATCACACCCATTAAAGAGTGGATAATTGGCATGGACATTTTGGCAGGTTTAACCCTGCATCTGAAACAGGGACGGTTCGAATTCGGAGTAACTTCTCCACCGATGGCGGATTGTAGAGCAGTCACGGTGGGGACGGTACATATGGAACCCTTTCCCATCCCATTGGCAGATAAGGTGGTGAGCATGAAGCAGTATCGAATCCCTGGAGGACATGATGAGATCACTGCTACCATAAAAGATTATGTGGAGGCTGGAGTGTTGAGAACATGTACCACCGCGTGGAACAACCCCATTTGGCCAGTCCGGAAGTCTGATGGATCCTGGCGAATGACGGTTGATTATCGTGAGCTAAACAAACACACTCCTCCATTGACAGCGGCAGTACCTGATTCTCCTACCATAATTGACCGGGTGCAGCACCATCCGGGAATATGGTATGGGGTGATTGATCTGGCTAACGCCTTCTTTACGATTCCAATTCCAGAAGATAGACAGGAGCAGTTTGCGTTTACTTGGGAGGGACGACAGTATACGTTTACTAGACTCCCGCAGGGCTATCTACATAGTCCTACCATCTGTCACCGGACGGTGGCAGAAAATTTGGACGGGTTAACAATGCCCCCTGGGGTATTGATATCCCACTATATTGATGACATCATGGTACAAGGGACCTCTGAAAAAGAAGTCCAGCAGGTACTGGATCGGCTGATCCAGCACATGAAAGGTCATGATTGGGAGATTAATCCAGCTAAGGTGCAAGGACCTTCACAGAGAGTGAAATTTCTGGGAATCTGCTGGAATAAGGGAGAAAGAGAAATCACGGACAAAGCCCAAGAAAAGATAATGGCCTTTGCCACCCCGCACACCAAAAAGGATGTGCAGCGGTTTATTGGGTTGTTTGGATATTGGAGGAGTCACATTCCTCATTTGGGGCAAATTTTGCAACCTTTACATCAAGTGACAAGGAAAAAAGAGCAATTTGAATGGACAGGAAAACAGCAAGTGGCTTTTGACATGGCCAAAGAGGCCATACAGCAAGCCCTATCACTAGGAAAATTGCAGTCTGGTCCGGTCGAGTTGCAGGTGTCGGCTCGGAATGATTATGCAAATTGGAGCTTATGGCAAAAACAAGGCAAGCAACGGAAACCTTTAGGTTTCTGGTCAAGGAAGTTGCCAAGTGCAGGAATTCGTTACACGCCTTTTGAAAAACAACTATTGGCGTGTTATTGGAGTTTGGTGGAGACGGAGGCATTGACTGCAGGGCATGAGGTGATTATGAGGCCATTGATACCTATTCTGACGTGGGTAATGAGTAACCTCACCACACATCGGGTAGGTACCGCCCAGGAGAGTAGCATCATTAAGTGGAAATGGTACGTGTCTGAAAGAGTGAAATCTGGACAAAAAGGAGTTTCGGTCTTGCATGAACAAGTTGCTGATGTCCCAGAGACAGATGAGTCTTGTTTTGAAGTTGAGCAGCTGCAAGAATCTCCTGTGTTAACAGGGCCCCGCTATGATGAACTCACAGACGAGCAAAAGAGCAGGGCGTGGTTTGTGGATGGCTCTTCTCAGTGGGTAGCGGGAAAACGAAGGTGGAAAGCTGGGGCTTTCAACCCTCATCTGAGGCAAATTTTGGAAGAAATGGGCGAGGGAAAAAGCAGCCAATGGGCCGAGTTGAAGGCCGTGCATATGGTGATACAACACGCGGGTGTGTCAGGAGCATATATCTACTCTGACTCCTGGTCAGTGGTTAATGGGTTAACCACATGGATGCCTACATGGCAGTCCAATCAATGGCGGATTCAAAAGAAAGAGGTGTGGGGTAAAGAGTTGTGGGAGGAAATCTGGCAAAAGGTCCAAGGGGTCACTATCCATGTCACCCATGTCGATGCCCATACCCAAAATATGGACTCAGAAGCCCTCCACAATCGTTATATTGATGGAGTGGTTAGAGCAATGTCAGTGGAGAGGCAATCCACTGCGGATTTGGCCCGGTGGGCCCATGAAAAGAGTGGACATTGGGGAATACAAGCTACCACCCAATGGGCCAGGGATAGGGGCATCGACTTAAAAACTGATGATGTAAAGACAGCCATTGAACAGTGTGAGGCCTGTCAGCATCATAGAAGAGGTGTCCCACAACATCTCACTGGACATATACAAAGGGGAAAGAGTCCAGGACAAATCTGGCAAATGGATTTTATTGGCCCTCTTCCAGAGTCACAACGATGTAAATATGTATGCACGGCTGTGGATACATTTTCGGGTGTGGTAGTGGCACACCCAACCAAAGTGGCTAATCAGAAGGCCACGCTGGCCTGTGTGGAACTAATTGAAAGGTTCTATGGGCTACCTGTACAGATTCAAACTGACAACGGGACCCATTTCACCGGAAACCTGGTGAAAGATTGGGCAAAACACAATCATGTGGAATGGATCTATCACGTTCCATATCATCCCCAAGCGGCGGGTTTAATTGAAAGAATGAATGGGTTGTTGAAAGCCACCTTGAAGAAAGGAGGGATAAACAATAGCTTGGAAGGGTGGAAAAAACGCTTACCACAAGCGCTGAAACAGCTAAACAACAGACCCATTGCACCTGGTACAACACCACTGAACCGAATGATCACTGTCAATCTTGAACATTCTGAAGGACAAATTATTAAAATGTGGAAGATTAACCCAGAAGCAACACTACCAGTGCGAGCGACGAAAGGCTCGGCTGGATTAGATCTAAGAACTATGGAAACCCTTACCCTGGTACCAGGAACACCTACTGTGGTAAAAACAGGGCTAGGGTTGCAATGTCCGAATGGAATGTATGGTCACATATTGCCAAAGTCTGGATTATCCCTAAAAGGTTTAACGACTCTGGCAGGTGTGATTGACAGTGATTATCAAGGAGAACTGGGGGTGGTGTGCTACGTACTGGGATCAGAGCCTATAACCCTGAATAAGGGGGATAAAGTGGCCCAATTGGTCATTAAACCATGTCTAATGACTGACCCTGAAGAAATTGCTAAGCCGGCTGTGATGACGCAAAGGGGCGAAAAAGGCTTTGGTTCCACAGATAAATCTGGGGCCAAAGTATGGGTGAGGCAAGAAAATGGTCCTCCCCGCCCGGCTGAGATCATAGCTCAAGGGACGGATCAGGTGGTGACCATTTTGTATCCAGGAGAGGAAACCTGGATAAATGTACCAGTATCAAAATGTTATCTAAGGGAGAACTAATTCTGTGCTTTCTCTTCTCTTAAGTATGTGCTTGCTTTGCAGGAATGTTCGGGTGGAGACTGGTGATTGGACACCCGCCACGTCATGGGTCTTCTTCAACACCTCCACAAGCACCGAGGACATGGCTATGTCGTCTGCTGGGACATGTGCCGCCCTGCCCTCGTTGTGATCCTGTGGATGAGCATCGCCAGTTGCTGGATCCGGATCCACGCCACACCAGGCCAAGAAATGTTTGAGGTGGACCAATCTGTCTCGTTGGAATGGAGGGAAAGTCGAATCGGTGCCAATCGGAGTCAAGACGGTTTCTATTGTTTATCAAACCAAAAGTGCAAGATACTGAACTTAACCAGCCACTGTCCTATTTACATATGCCCCAGATGTGTCAAATATCAATATAATGTGCCTGCGGTGGAGAAGGGGTGCATGGTGAACTTAACTGCCAATGTAACCATATGCGTGGCCAAAACGACTAATGATTCACTGAAATGTGATACTACCTTAAATGGTACAAAGCTATCCATCAATATAACAGTCATAAACGGTCGACAAATCCCCTTTGTGTACCCTATTATAGTGGTCGACAAAAACCCGAAGCATATATCCCCAACGAACCTGGCACCCATACTGTCGACCTGTACAACGGTGGCCACACAAACCAGCCATATCACCGTCAATTGGATGGTAAGGATACCGCCCATTCCCAAATGTTCAACCAAGAAGAAGAGAGCATGGTATGACACATTGCTGGGAGGATTTGGCACAGTTTTGGGAATCTCCAACACCATTAACAACGAGGTAACCAGATCAATGTTGGCAGATACTGGACATCAAACGTCTTTAGGCATTCAACAAGTTGGGTTTTGGATGCCTACGGTGGTGGGGCCTCAAATGGAGGCCGCCAATCTGTTTCAAAAACGTCTGAATTGGGATTTGACCATATGGAATGCTACGAGTGAATTGATGACGAACATCACTCGAGCTCTCAATTGGACTGTGTGCACCATTCAAGTTTTGGATATTCGCACACAGCTGGAACGTTTCACTCGCATTGTCACTACCAATCACGCTCGACAATGGCGAGAAATGTGGAACATTACTGAAGAATGGTGGTTAATTCCCCATCCTGAGAAAACCATTTGTAACAGTACCATGTGTAGCGGGCAATGGACTCAATTAAATGTCACAGGAGCTGTTGATGTGTGCAAATATCATATGTTACCAGTAATTACTGCTACGGCATTTTGGTTCATTCAGTTAAAAGGGAAATGGTTTGATCCAGGGCAAAATAATACATATGATCTATCAGAATGTGATTTGACTGACCAAGGATATGCATGCCTAAGTCGAGAAATATATACTGAACCATGCTTAACCATGACAGAGGCACTATGTGAATGGAGAATAGAAAAACCTCGTGACATGATATGGCAAATAGGGCCCCATACTCTATGTGTAGCCACCTTAAACTCCCATCCAATGTTGCCTAGGGTACCTTTCACTGGGTGTCTGCATGGTGTTCACATGTGGCAATGGCATAATCGGACATATCGTCTTACCAACTTTTCCAGTGAGGTTCACCTGACCGCCCTGCAATGGCGGGTGCTGGAAGTTCCATGGCAGGTGTCCCTGGATCGATTCAGAGGCGCACTGAATGGATCCACGGAAATACAAAAGCTCATTGGTGATCATATGTCGGATGTGCGTGCTGCGGTGATATCCACTGTGGTGGCCCAAGGAAAGGTATTGCATGCAGCTCATCAGATAGAGCAAGCTTCTGCTCATCACTGGTGGGATATATTCTCAGGCATGTCAGTCACTGCTCGCACAACACTGGTGCCTCCCCTAGCTATATTAGTTGCTGTTCTATCTGTCTTAACACTATGCAATTTCAGTGCTTTCTGCTATATTAGAAGAGTAAAAAAGATGTTAAGTAAAAGAATATATAATTCTCTGGCAAAATGAAAATCAAAGTTACCTTTCGAGATGGAGGATATGGTACCACATCTTGCAAAGTAGAGGTGAGTGCTGAACCTCCTGGTCACTGGATATGTTATGATTATGCTGTAGGTATGAGTAATGAGTGGAATTACTACAATAGACATTTCAATACAAGAAGTGAGCTATTGTGGCATGTTGTAACATGCATTTGGGACATCAATTGGGTGGAATTATCTCACCATAATCATGTCGGCATACCTTATGAGGATGAGAGTATTCCCCAAGAAGACAGTAATTACCCAATGTTCTTCACCAACTGATAAAACAAATAAGGTCAAAGGGTGGAAAATGTGATATAAATATTTTTTAATGTGTGCCCTGATTTGTTTTTCAGTTGGGGAAGAAAGCACTTAGTTGGGGAAGAAAGCAATTATCAGAAAGCAATTATCTTTACCAAATGATCACAAATAAGGTCAAAGGGTGGAATGTAATATAAATGTATTTTTAATGTGTGCCCTGATTTTTTTTCTCAGTTGCCTTTAATATGTTTTGACAATCCAGTTCTCTTCTCATGGTGGATTTATCTTAAGGCACACCATGACCTGGGCAGTATGACCTAAGAAACTGTTACTCCTTAGCACAGCTGTTACTCCTTCCAACTATGCTTGTGAAACAAAGGCATTCCTTTATTCCTCATATGTGTGTGTGCAATGAAATGAAGCAGATGTTTGTATATGTTTTGGGAGTCTGGCAGAGTAATCGCCTGAGAGCGGGGACTGGCCCTCCCCGCTCCTCACGCGATTCTATGATGGGAGGGGGAGATTGCCTCAGAGCAGAGGGTGGCTTCCTCTGCTCTGCATGTAGTCTGTCCTTTAAAAGCAGGGGTTTTCCCTTAACACTTTAGAGTCTGCTGTGGATTTTTGCGCGAATGCCCAGCTGAGATCAAGACGCTCTTCCTAAGACTGCTCGGCTCTCCAGTCTACTGTATCATTGGTAAGAGCTGGTGAAATGACATGAAATGCATTAATCCTTGTGTGTGAAGGAGATGTGTGACATGAAATGCATTGATCTCTGTGTGTGTGAAGGAGATGTGATCTGTGGGGAATAAAAGATACAGTTTATTCTAGCAGTCTGTCTCAGTGTGAACTTTCTTTCCTGTGTGCCGACTCCTCACGGACCTGTCTAAATATTTTCATAAAACAGGCAGCCTCTTTGACCTACATTCATGTGGGCGTTGTCTGACACTTGCTGGCCCAACCACGCCCCCTCTCTCTTGACAGCCAGCTGGTTCCACTCCAGTGATTGTTTTCCCACACCTCGCCCAGGTGCACCCAATCTGTTGTGCCAGCAATGCTTGTACTTAAGCAGCCTTTGCCAGTCAAGCATTGCTGAACTGTTGTATTATCTTATGGATGTATTGTCACGTGCATGTGTTTTTGCCAGGCCACATTGGGACTTACTCAGACTGCTCCAGTTTTGTGAGTATTGACTCTGTATTTTCCCAGTGTTCTCACCCAGAGACTGTTGAGCTTCCTAGAGGACTCCTTGAGTGTCCTGAGCCATTTTGTTATTTTGTACAGTTGGTTTTTGTTTGCCTTTAGTTCAATAAGTGTGTTTGTGGTGTAACCTGCACGTAAATCCATCTTCCTTTCCCCTCCTCCGTGCGCTGCGTCAAAGCGCACGAGGAGGGTCTTGACATTTGCAGTTTCTCTTGTATATATTTGAGTTTTTCCTGATAAACTGGCTACTTTTCTGTAAGGCCTGGCTCACAGTCTCCTCCAGTTCATCCCAAAGGTCTTCTGTCAGGTTGAGGTCTGGCCTCTGGCCAGGCCCGTTAACTTCCTCCACACCAGACTCTCATCCATGTCTTTATGGAACTTGCTTGTGCATTGGAGCCCATTGATTTGGAGCCACGTCCCAATGCATTTGGCAATATAGCACATGCTAAAGCACAAATTTAGGGTTGTTGCAAATTTGATTAAAAAAAAAAAAAATGCTAGTTTATATTAAAAACTCATCTTTCTGGCACAGGGTTTTCTGTTTTAAAAATCTTGTCTCATTCCTCTTTCAGTCGGCATCTCTGCTCACAGGGAACAGACTGGGTGGAACCAAATGTATTTCTGAGGTCAAGTAAAGGTGAGTACTCTGTTTTGGTGGTGCATGCAGCATGTCCAGGAGGAATCTTCTAGACAGATTTTCAACCAGGGGGCGCTGGTACATTCAGGTTTCTGTGGGAAGTTATAGAATTTCACTTGTTAACTGGTTCCACAACCCCTCCGTGCATCACCACCTTCTCGTGGGGGAGCTATGTTGTCGGACAGCCTGTCCCTGGTATGGTCTCCCAAGGCATAGCAGTCCTGGGTGAAGGGCAAGACTAAGCACGGTCCAATGGATCTCCATAAAGAACATTACATCAAGGATCCAGTGTACCCAAAGGAGGCGCATAGGTCTGCCCTCCAGTCAACTCACTACTTGCAGGAGGGATCATGGTGCTGTGTGAACTGAGTGGAAGTCTGGCCTACTACTCTGCCTGGACTGATGCCCCCACGACCCTGATTCCCGGTTAAGTGATAGAAGGATGGATGAATTGGTCCAAAAAAAAATTGTAAATAATTTTCTGTTGTTGTGCATGGGTTCTGTAGGCACCCATGCACAATGGCAAATTTACAATTTTGACCAATTAAGAAGTGAAATTACATCATTTCCCACAGAAACCTGAACATACCAGGGCACCCTGGTTGGAAAACACTGTTCTAGATCATAGTATTTGTGTATGTCTGTGTTCTGGCATCTGAATCAAATGTGATCAGTTTATTGCTTTTGTATAGATCATTCTCCTCAAACTGTTGAAACAAGCAAAATTGCAAACCATACAATACAGGCTCAAAAATGAACAATTCTCCATTTTGCTTATAAAACCTTAAGACCCCTACCTGAACCCAGATCCCATATCGAGTGGCTTTCATATACCACAGCTAGCTACCTGGACGTGTAATAGTCCTCCCTGTCAGTGCTTAAAGCGTACCTATGGTGGTCGTGAAGACGCATTTAACTTGAAAACATTAGGAAAAGGTATTTGTTATTTGGGTAAATTGTTGCCAGCCATATACCACCTGAGATATATTCAAATAGGACCGCGGGCATGGCCAGCCAATGAAAACTATGGGCACAGCCATGACATATGCGGAAGTGATGTCATAACGTTGCTAGTGAAAAGACAATACTCAGCATTTCCCCGCAACTACGGTGCTGTTGTCCGTTGTTTTTGTTCTATTATGGCTGAATTTTCTGACTCTGAGGAAGAATTCGGGCGACATGACTACATGTTTGAGCCATGTTTGTTCATCTACAGCATGATACGACGATTTGTGCGGGGCCCCGCACCTGCTCATCTGTCAACTCTGTAAGCCTACCATGCATGTATCTAATATACAATGCAACCTGTATTTAAATATAAATATCTAATATTATAAATATATATTACCTGTATTTAGGACCCACGCTATAGTAACCACAGTGTGTGTCAAGGTGCTGTTTTTGTTTTTTTTGGGTTACGGTGATACTTTTGAGTGGCCTTCACGCCAGGGTTACGACCGTTACGAGCTCAGATCATACGAGACGACCCGCTGAATTTAAGCATTTATTCATTTATTTTCTACTCGTTTTAGTTCTGCATTTAATATGAACCCTGAGTTTGAAATAAATGTTTGAATTTTGGTCCTCACACACACCGCAACGCGCCGAGTGTCTGCTGCTCTGTATATAGTTTTAGCGGCGAGGGAGGAGCCCAGCCGGTCTCGCGGGCGTTACGAGCTCAGACGAGACGAACCGCTGAATTTAAGCATTTATTTATTTTCTACTCGTTTTAGTTCTCCATTTAATATGAACCCTGAGTTTGAAATAAACGTTTGAATTTGAATATCCCGAAAGCCACTGCTCATCCGGGCACTCCAGGCTCAGCCAATATTGATCCAGATCGCGGTAGCCACGATATTACGTCACAGGAAGCGTCCTGGCAGGGCATGTAGCCGCTAGTATGGCTGCACCCATGTTTTGCTGACATAGCTGAACCAGCACATCAGCAATGGATTTATATCAAATTGCTTTGAACATGAATTTCAACTTAAACTAGAATGTGAGACAGGGGCTCAATATCTTTTTTTTTTTTCACGACCACCACAGGTACCCTTTAAGTGATAGTTAAAGGGGGGAGGAGGGATAACTTTAAGACCTGTATGTAAAATTAAAAAAAAAAAAAAAAAATCCAAGATGATGGCAGCAGCATACCAGCACTTTGATGGCATAACAGGAGCTGGCATTTTTAAGGGTGCATTAAAATGAAAGGTGGAGAAGTGTGGGGGAGCAGGGCAGCCCAGCCACCACTCTATGGGGCAATATCTTTTGTTGGCAAACTATCAAAATATTTCATCAGAAGCTGCCAATGAGAATAGAACTTGTCAGGACAGCCCTTCAGGGAAAATTTTATTGTCTCTAATTTTCAAAGATATCAGGTCTCGTAGCCGTAGTTCAGGAGAAGGGGGCCGGTCAGATTTCCGTACCAAAAGAATTCTTCTACGTGCAATCAAGGAGGTGAAGGCAATGGCATGAAATTGAAGAGTAGTTGTATCATGATTTACTTGGACACCAAAGATGGCTACATGTGGGGATGGGAGAATGGACATTCCAAGGATTGCTGAAATAGTTTTAAAAATAAAACTCCCAGTAAGGACTTAAAGCAGGACAATTCCAAAACATGTCAATTCGCAGGGAGAGAGACAGCATCTGTCACACTTGTCCTCAGCTGTGCCTGGATAGATGTTGGCTAGCTTAGATTTGCTGTAATGAATCCTGTGTAGGACCTTAAATTGAATAAGGCTGAGACGAGCACATGAGGAAGAGGAATTCACCGCTTTCAGAGCAGAGGGCCAGAAATGATCTGAATAAGTGACCTGAGTCTCGCCGTCCCAACGTGCTTTAATTTTCTCCAGACCTGAGTCCTCAGGTAACAAGAGAAGATTATCTAAAAATGATATGAGCTTTAGTTAAAGAACCAGCTTTTAGAATAAAGTCAATGCCTGACTCAGATGGGATCTGGGGAAATTGTGAAGGATGAGCTCTTGTGAAATTCCTAAGTTGTAAGTATCTGAAGAAGTCTGGATTTGTAAGCCCGTAGTTGACGCTGAGCTGATTGAATGAAGCCAATATCCCGTTGATGTATAGATCTCCTAGGCAGTGGAGGCCTTCTCTGGCCCGGCGTCTAAATCTCGGCTCAGTTTTTCGTGGAAGAAAGATGGTTATCACAGATTGGAGTGGCAAGTGGAAGGGAAGACCACTTGAAATTTTGGCATCTGTGCCCATATCTTGAACTGTTTGCGATTTGTTTGCTGCATGAAATGTCATGAAGATTGTTTCTCACAAGAGTGCATGTGTCTGTAAATGGGTGGGTAGTAACTAGTTACATTTGCAGGACTTAAGTTTCACTGGAGTGAACTGAGTACAGTTATGAATAAAAACCTGTAATTATACTTGTTTCACTGATTTGAAGTGTACAAAAATATTCAGTTTTTTGCAGTTTTTTCAATGAGTTGGATTATATTAGAGTCGTCGGCCTCCGTCGGTCTAGAATGACCATGGAAGAGAATCCTAAATGTCTACTCTGCTGGAACAGCACCACCTGTGGCTGAACACGCCCATGCGCGAATGGCAGTCCCTGTCACACAGGTCGCACTTGTGGGTGGTCTCTGTGCTGCTGGGACTGTGGTGGTTCTTCCTGCGGGTCTTTTTTTCATCTGCTGCAGCAGTCAGTCTCTCTTCACCTGCCTTGAGCTGTCTGGTCAGGGTGCCTCTCCATTTGGAGCGGTCCATTGCAAGGTCCTCCCAGCACTCTGTGTTGATCTCCAGGGTCTTCATGTCTCTCTTGCAAGCGTCTCTAAAGCGCAGCTGTGGGCGGCCAACGTCTCTCCTGCCAGTCGCCAGTTCTCCGTAGGGGACGTCTTTGGGGATTCTGCCATCCTCCATACGGTGAACGTGGCCTAGCCAGCGGAGCCTGCACTGCCTGAGTAGAGTGAACATGGCGGGAAGGCCGGCGCGGGACAGAACTGTGTTGGGCACTTTGTCCTGCCAGGATATGTCCAGGATGTGGTGAATGCAGCACAAGTGGAAGGAGTTCAGTCTCTTTTCCTGCCGGGCGTATGTTGTCCACGTCTCACTCCCATAGAGCAGTGTGCTGATGACTCAGGCATTGTACACTGCCATCTTCGTCTTGACAGAGTTTGGGATTCTTTCACACTCGTGTGGTGAGGTGAGCAAGTGTGAAGGCTGATTTTTCCAATCCTCTTGTCGATCTCTGAATCAAGGGAGAGGTTGTTACTGATCGTGGACCCCAGGTACGTGAACTGATTCACGACCTCCAGCTCGTAGTTGTCGATGGTGATGGTTGGTGGTGCTTCCGTGCCTTGCGCCAAGACGTTAGTCTTCTTCAGGCTGATGGTAAGCGCAAAGTCCTTGCATGCCTGGGAGAAGCGGTCCATCAGGGTCTGAAGCTCCTGCTGTGTGTGGGTTGCGACTGCAGCGTCGTCTGCGAACAGCATGTCTCTGATTAGAGCCTCGCGTACTTTGGTTCTGGCTTTCAGGCGGGCAAGGTTGAAAAGCCTGCCGTCAGATCTTGTGTGCAGGTAGATTCCCTCTGTTGCTGTGCTGAAGGCATGCCTCAGGAGCATAGCAAAGAAAATCCCAAAGAGGGTTGGCGCAAGTACACAGCCCTGTTTCACTCCGCTGCATATGTTGAATGGCTGAGATGTTGCCGTCGTGCTGCACTATCCCCTGCATGTTGGTGTGAAACGGTTTGATGAGGCTTTGCAACTTTTTTTTTCCACAATATCTTTATTGAACCTTTTTTTTTAACAAACATGATACAAACAATCAAACACTAAAGTACTACAAAAAAAAAAAAAGATGCACTAAAAACACCAACAACCACCAGCAAAATCAAATCTTCAACAATGCTCCTCCGTTTAGCCTAGACAATCCAATACATAAGTATACATATTATGTTCACCAGTTTGGAATTTACAAGGTCCACACACATCATTCACCTTCTTCTTCAAAAGTTATGTTTAAATTTTTTACATAATCAATAAAAGGTCTCCATATATTCTCAAACACAATTTCCTTTGATTTCAGTATATATGTTATTCTTTCTAATGGAGGGTTTGTTAACATCTGTCTTAACCACTGAGTCACATCTGGTCTATGAGTCTTTTTCCATAATAGTGCAATACATTTTTTGGCCTTAAGCAAACTGAGGTCTATGAATGTTCTTTCACTTTTATTAAAATTATGCTTTTCTGGGTACAGACCCAACAAAAACAGTTTAGGATTCAATATGATTTGTTTTGAGATTATATTTTCAATTGTTACCCTCACCTCTTCCCAAAACATTCTTATTAATCTACATTCCCATACACAATGAAATAGAGTTCCTTTACTTTCCATGCATTTTGTGCATGTATCTGGTATATTTTTGTTATATTTATTTAACTCCTCCGGTGTAACATACATCCGCATTAACCATTTGAAATGTATCAATTTAAGGCGTACATTTATTGATTTGGTTTGAGCTTCTGTACAAGCCAATTCCCATTGTTCCTCTAAAATTTCAGTTTGCAGATCTTCTTTCCAGTAGTTTAATCTTTTCAGTGAATTTTCACTTGAAGATAGTGTCAATGAGTTATAAAACTCTGAAATAATACCCTTTTACTATCTTTCATCATCATTTTTTCCAAGGATGAATAAATAGGTCGAGTGAGAGCTTTATTTTGATTTGATCGAATAAAGTTTCTAAGTTGAAGATATTTAAAAAAATGTGTTATATTGAGATTAAATTTGATCCTCAGCTCTTCAAGACATTATGTTATCTGCACATGGCAAATATAAATCCTGAATCTTTTGTATCCCTTTTAAATTCCATACTTTAAATACAGCGTCCGCTCTCCCTGGTTTAAAATATTGATTACCCCATATTGGACTAAATTGTGACAGTAACTGTGGTTCTTTTAAATAGTTTTTAGCTTCACACCATATTTTGATCATATGCTTTACAAATGGATTTTTAACTTGTTTTTGTAATTTTTTGCCGAATCTGAGTATATGAATATGGGAAGAGGTAAAGGTAAATTGTATGATTCCATTTCAGTCCAGTGAGGGAGATCATTTGATGAAAAATAATATGTCATAGACCTCAGTTGTGCCGACCAATAATACAACATAAAATTTGGACATTTCAGACCTCCACGATCAAATGGTAAATATAATAAAGACAGACGTAATCTAGCCCTCCTGTTGTTCCATATAAATTCCACTAACTTTTTTTTTATTCTTGAGAATAAATCTAAAGGTGGTGATAAGGGAATGTATTGAAATAAAGTATTTTAGGTAAAATATTACTTTTAAGTATATTGATTCTCCCGATCATCGACATTGGTAGTGACATCCATCTCTGAGTTAACTCATTGATATCTGTCATTAAGGCTTCATAGTTGACACTGGCGACTGATTCTAGCTTAGGCACAATTTGGATTCCTAAATATTTAAACTGATTTACAACATGGAATTGATTTACCTCAGGGGCTGGGTAATTTCTCTGGGTCTCATTTAGCATTAATATTGAAGATTTAGTTTTATTTATTTTATATCCTGATATTTCCCCAAAATTCTTTATTAAATTCAACAAGGTTGGAATTGATTTTTTTAGATTCGACATAAACAAAATTATGTCATCGGCGTACAGGGAGATTTTATGTTCTGTTGGTCCAACTTTAATTCCATATATTTGTGAATGTAAACGTATCGCTAAAGGTTCAATTGCCATAGTAAACAGTAAAGGTGAAAGTGGACAGCCTTGTCGACATCCTCTATTGATTTTTATTGGTTTTGAAATATTATTAGGATTTCTGCTGTAGCATTATTGTATATTATTTGAACCCATTTTATGAAATTATTTCCAAGTCCAAACCTTTGTAGGACTTCAAAAAGGGCCATTCAACTCTATCAAAGGCCTTTTCGGCGTCCAGTGATAGAGCTGTATCCGGTGCTTCTTTATTAAAATAAATAATATTAAATAGTCTTCTTACATTATGGAAGCCTTGTCTTCCCTTTATAAAGCCATTCTGATCTCGATTAATAATATTTGGTAAAATTTCTTGTATTCGTCTTGCTAAAATTTTACAGATTATCTTAAGGTCGGCGTTTAATAGGCTTATTGGTCTCATATTTTCACATTTATTAGAGGGCTTACCTGGTTTTGGCAGCAGTATAATTAAGGCATTATTTATGTATGATTGTAAATTATTATTTTGAAATGCTTCTAAAACCATTTCCAAAAAAGGTTTTATTAATTTATTCTTAAATTTCTTATAAAGGTCAACTGGAAGACCATCTGGTCCTGCACTTTTTCCTGATTTCATATTATCAATGGCTAGCCCAACTTCTTGACTAATTTTAGACTCCAATATCTCCCCGTTTTCATTTGGAATACACGGTATAGATAGTTCGTTCAAAAACCCATTTAGTTTTGTTAAATCAAGTTCATTTTTAGTATCATATAATTTTTCATAGTAATTTCTAAAGGCTCTGTTAATTTCTAAAGGATCTATAACTACCTGTCCATTACTTATAATACTAGTAATTGGTGTTTTAATTTCTAATTGTTTAATCTGCCATGCCAATAATTTTCCTGATTTTTCACTTTGTTCATAAAAAGATTTTCAATCTTAGAAGACTCGAGGCAGCTCTATTCGCTGATTTTTTTGTCGTATTCAGCTCTCAAAATCAGTAATTCATTCTCCAACCTTGGATCACTTCCTGCATACACTTTTTCCTGAAGACTTTTCATTTTATGTTCCAATTTAGCTCTCTCCTCTCGAGTCTTCTTAGATTTTGATCCTGTATAACTAATATGTCCCCTAATAAAAGCTTTGAAAGCTTCCCACTTTACACATGCTGATGTTTGTGTAGTATTGATGTCAAAGTACTCGTCTGTTTTTCTATATACTTGACAAATTCCTCATCCTGAAGCCATTTATGCTGAAATTGCCATCTACCTGATTCCTTGGTCAATTTTTTATCTACATATATTAGACAACAGGGTGCATGGTCAGAGATCACGATGTTATCATAAAAGCAGTTTTGAATCTTGGATCTTAATTCTGTGGAAATCAAAAAATAATCAATACGTGAGAATGTCTTGTAGGTACTGGAATAACAAGAATAGGCTTTAACTTGTGGTTTCATTTCTCTCCATATATCTAACAATCTCAATTCTTTCATAAAATGATTAATAGTCATCCTACATCCATTGTGCGTACAATCCAGTCCTGTTGATCTATCTATACCTGGATTCAATGTACAATTAAAATCCCCTGCTATTATATGTTGCCCTGTAAGTGATGATAAAATAAGAAATAAATTAGCAAAGAACTTTTGATCATCTATATTGGGACCATATAAGTTCACAAGATTTATATTTTCTAATAGCAAAGAACCTTGAATGATTACATATCTTCCAAGTTTGTCTCCAATTACATTTTTCACTTGAAAAGGGACTGATTTATGTATGAGAGTCATAACTCCCCTGGCCCGGGATGAAAATGATGAGGTGAATACACTTCCTTGCCATCTACTCCTAATTCTTTTTATATCCTCCTCTATTAGATGAGTTTCTTGTAAACACAATTTTTGAACCCATGTCTTTTATTTTATTCATAACTTGTTTAAGTTTTTTTTAAATTTTGTAGACCTCTGCAATTCCATGAAGTTAAATTAAGATTAACACTTTGGTTTATGATCAATAGAGAGTTTGGGATTACCTTGCAGTGTAAACATGCTCATACAGAGAAGCAAAAACATGAGTGGTTGAACATTCATCCTACAAACTACACACAAACAAATTTCCCCTTCCCACACTTGTGGCGAACCCCCCAAAATCAAAAGAAAAATTCCGTCTCCCGATATAGCCATCGACCGCTCCACACCCACGGGGAACAGCCTAAGCCACTCCTTCTTCATCCTCCCAATCACCCTAACTCTACTGCTTTTAATGACGTAACATTAACTCTCCTCTGTAGTTTTCCAACTTAACTCCAAACTTTAACAACTTTGTACATCATAGTTTTTTTTTGTTTTTTTTAATATAATACAATCTATATTTTGTAAACTTGCTGTTTACTTCAAGTCAGTCAGATGCCTGTGCAAATGCTTAATTATTCTACCTTATATTTTGTTCATGCTTAGCTCCCACCAGTCTCTTCTTCTTCTTTGATCTTCTTGATGAACTCCTGCGCCTCCTCTGGGGTCTTGAAGATGTGGGTTCTGCCCTCATACGTGGTCAGCAGTCTCGCAGGATAGATTACACCATGACGAATCCCAAGGTTGCGCAGCTCCTTACGTATGGGATCAAACTGCTTCCTCAATTGTTGGATTCCTGTGGCCAAATCTGGGTAGAACCGCACCTGCTGATCCTGGTGTTTAATTTCTCCTTTAGCTCGTGCAGCGTTGAAGATCTTCATCCTGTCTCTGTTGCTAAGAAACTTCATAATTAAGGTCCTCGGCGGTCCCTTATCTCTCCGTGGGCCAATACGATGTGCTTTTTCCAGAACCACTGCTGATTGCAGCTCCGCGCTGCCCAGCACCTCCGGAATCCACTTTTCCAGAAAGGAACATACGTCCCGACCTTCTGATTCCTCTGGAAGACCCACCAGCCTCAAGTTATTCTGTCTCGACCGAGATTCCAAATCCAAAATATTATCTTCTAGACATTTATTTATTTTTTTTTCCAAAGTGCGCACCTTTAATTGAAGACGGGTGACGTCATCTTCAGCA
The DNA here is from genome assembly GCA_020510985.1 of Pholidichthys leucotaenia. Taxonomy (NCBI): domain Eukaryota; kingdom Metazoa; phylum Chordata; class Actinopteri; order Cichliformes; family Pholidichthyidae; genus Pholidichthys; species Pholidichthys leucotaenia. Next base: position 33,502,370 of record CM035845.1, on the reverse strand, counting down.
CTAGCGAGACGGAGCTCCATCTGCGCCGTTCGTTCTACACAGTCACCCAATTCCTTTCTTATTCCTTCCAACGCTGTCATAATCCCATCAAATCTAGAGGAAAAGTCCGCTCTCATTGAACTCATGGCAGCCATCAGCGCATCTGCGCCTCTCCCCGCAGACATCGCACCGTTGCCAGCCTCCTCCGCCATATATGGAGTTTTGTTTGCTGCGTCACAGACCTGAAAGTCCGTTAATTTGGACTGTTTCGGCGGCTCGCTTTTTCCTTTACCTAGTTTTCCAGCCTTAGGCTTCGCCGACATATCCTCGCCCAAACGCTGGGATACGTTCTGTCCCAAATGAGTTATTTGCCGATTTTTTTCTCCAGGAGCAGAGCAGAGTGAAACACGTCCGTCTTACGTGGCAGCCATAACCGGAAGTCGGCTTTGCAACTTTGGTGGGCATCCTATTTTTGGCAGGATCTTGAAAAGGCCCTCTCTGCTGACCAGATCGAACGCTTTGAGGTCGATGAAGGCGACGTACAGGGGCATGTTCTGGTCTCTGCATTTCTCCTGGAGTTGGTGGATGGAGAATATCATGTCTACCATCAACTGCTCAGCGCGGAAGCCACACAGACTCGGGGTAGACACGTTCGGCAAGCTTCTGTAGACGAACGAGAACAACTCATGCGTAGACTTTGCCAACAACACTGAGGAGGGAGATGCCCCTGTAGTTGTTGCAGTCGCTTCTCTCCCCTTTGTTTTTGTAGAGGGTGATGATCTTGGCGTCCCTCATGTCCTGTGGTACGGCACCTTCCTTCCAGCACTGGCAGAGGACGTCACGCAATGGCAGCAGTAGGGCGGTCTTGCAGTGCTTGATCAGGTCGGGGGGTATGTCGTCGTTGCCGGGTGCCTTGCCAGCGGCCAAGCTATCAATGGCCTTGCTGAGTTTGTCGATGGTTGGCTCGGCGTCAAGTTCGCCCATGGATGGCAGGCAGTCAATGGCATCAAGGGCTGACAGTGTCACGATGTTCTGTCTGGAGTAGAGGTCGGAGTAGTGTTCCACCCATCTCTCCATCTGCTTGTTCTTTTCTGTGATAATCTCCCCAGTGGAGGATTTGAGGGGGGCCGTCTTGCTCTGAATCGGACCAAGTGCTTTCTTGATGCCATCGTACATGCCACGGATGTTCCCTGTTATGGCAGTGGTTTGAATGTCTTGGCTGAGCTGAGTCCAGTACTCGTTGGCACAGCGCCGAGCAGTCTGCTGAACTTTGCTTCCCGCAGCCCTGAGAATCTGGAGATTCTTCTCGTTTGGGTACTTCTTGTACTCAGCAAGTGCTGAGCACTTGGCTTCAATCACAGGGGTCATCTCGGTCAACTTGGCATCAAACCAGTCCTGTGACTTCGAGGTCTTCCTCCCAAAGGTAGCCAAGGCTCTGCGGTGGATGGTGTTTCGCAGCTCTTCCCACTTCTGCTTTGCAGATTCTCCTTCTTGTGGTACACCAAGTTCCTTCTCAAAGGTGGAGGCAAACTGCTCAACAAGTTCTGGTTGGTCCATCTTGCTGGTGTCAATCTGTGCCTTTCCAGGCTGTCTAGCACAATGGAATTTCTTCAGCTGCAGCTTAACCTTGCAACACACCAATGAATGGTCTGTGTCGCAATCTGCACTTTGGAACGAACGGGTGAATAGCACATTCTTCAGTGAGGTGCGCCTGGTCAGGATCAAGTCCAGCTGGTGCCAGTGCTTTGAGCGCAGATGTCGCCAGGAAACCTTGTGTTGGGGCTTGGTCTTGAAGAACGAGTTTGTGATGCACAGATCGTGATATGTGCAGAACTCGAGCAGCCGCTGTCCGTTGTCGTTCATTCTGCCCACGCCAAATGGTCCAAGACAGGAGGGCCAGGAGTCGTGGTCAGCACCCACTCTGGCATTGAAGTCTCCAAGGAGAATGAGTTGTTCAGAGTTTGGGATGATCCTGAGTTGTTGCGAGATTCTCACAGAACTCGTCTTTTGCCTCTGGTGTGGCTGTCAGTGTTGGGGCATACACACTGACAAGGGTGACTGGGCCTTGAGTGGTGTTGAGGCGGAGGGTGAGGAGTCGTGCAGAGCCATTGCTGCCCGGTTCCACCATCTTCAGCAAGGTGTTCTTCACTGCGAAGCCCACTCTGTGTTCGTCACTGCCCTTTCCCTGCCAGTAGAACGTGTAGTCCTGTGTGCCTGCGTCAGCCAACCGTGTTTCCTGGAGAGTGGCGATATCCACTCCCAGTCTCTTCAGCTCATTATTGATGATGGCAGTCTTCCTGGTGTCGATGTCCTTGAGGTTAGCAGCGAGTCCTGTCATCATAGTGCGGACGTTCCAAGTTCCCAGTTTTAGAGTTGGTTTTTGGTTTTTTTGTCTTGCCTTGTGCGAAGGTTCTCAGCCTGCTGTTTGGACTTCTCATCCCCATGCACCCAATGAGGAAAGCAAGCTGTGGTGGGACAACACCTTATTGGCTGGGGGTTGCCCAGCTTGAGGCGGGCGGTAGCTGTCCAGTGAGATCCAATGATCCCTCCCACCATCGGGAACAACCCTTGGCGCCGCGCTCTGCCAATTGAGCGGTGGCTTATAATAATAATAATGCATCGGTTTTATATAGCGCTTTATCATATATACTCAAAGACGCTTTACAATTAGGTACATTATTCATTCAGTCCAGACAGACAATGGTAGTGGCAAGCTACTTCTGCAGCCACAGCTGCCCTGGGGCAGGCTGACGGAAACGTGGCAGCCAATCTGCGCCAACGGCCTTTCCGGCCACCACCGAACATTTTTATACACATTCATACCCAGTGTTATGGGCACTGGAGGCAATGTGGGTGAAGTGTCTTGCCCAGGGACACAACGGCAGGATATCTGGGGAGAGCGGGATTCGAACCGCCAACCATTGGGTTATTAGACGACCTGCTCTACCTCCTGAGCCTCCTGCTCTACCTCCTGGTAACTGTCATTCCTCGTGTTTTGTCTACGCCAAAGGCGAAGCTGGAGTGTCCTCTCCAGTGATCCGGTGTTCTACCTTCCAGCGTTGGCAGGATTCAAGCCTGGGCAGGAAGATATGGAGGACAAGATGCTGCCCATGCAGCATGTCCCCCCTCTCCACATCACTGATGAATCCAAAGGAACAGCAGGGCTGCTACAGTTTGGCACCAGCGCCGTCGCAGGAGCTGCCAGAACGATGTTGAGAACAGAACTGCCTTAGGGGCTCCGACTCCGGATTTTTCCTCAGGGTTGACTCCCAAAGCCTTTCTCGTGACCGGGTGTGCCACAAGACAGCGGAGGTTTGAAATCAGGGTTTACCTTCCCCTAGATGGGCTACCTTCCCAGGTTGACGAGCCACCATCTACCCGAAGAATCTGGTTTTAAGGCGCCAGAGATCCGCCCTCACCCCTTCTCTTATTAGTAAAAGCAGTTCTGCCGGGCTTAGAGACTAAACCACACGGGCAGGCTAGGAGTTGAACTTAGTTGTCAGAGGCTTTTCGAGACGCACACCATAAGGAGCATTTTATGAGCTTAACCCCAGTGCCGCTCCTGGCTATGACAACCTTGGAACCAATGAGAGTAAAATTAGAGTACAATGTGGATAATTGATATTTACATTACATTTACAAGAGAAACTTCACGGACTGGCAAAAGACTCATATCCCCCCCCCCCCCCACCCAGTACAAATTTATAGATGAACAGTTGCAAATGTAGAAGAACAAAATTAAAATCTGAGAGAGAAGATACAAATGTATTAGCAAAATAAGAATTAAATAAAACGTCAAGGATTTAGTCAAAAAAGGCATGAATGTATGAGGAAAGAAATTTAAACAAAAAATCTTACATATGTAAGAAGTTATTTAAAAAACAAGATTTATATGAACAAAGCTCTAATTTAATGATGGAAAAAGAACTTGTGAAAGATTTTAGTATTCAGTAATTTAAGAAAACAAAATTCACTAGTTGGCAAGAGTAAAGCCATTACTCACTACTCAAGTATATTTGATACATTTCTTTAGTCACTTTTACTTGACTGACATCTGAAGGTAATGTAGCATTTGTATGTCCTGTTTAACACCATCAAGCATGAGTAGTTAAGTGCACTTTCTCAGAAGTATTTTTACTTTGTAACAGTTATCATTTAAGCCTTTTGGTTCTTATCTAGTCCAACAAATGTACCAAGGTCAGATGATTTAATTTTCTTTCTTGCAGGCATCGGTGACGTCACGGACTGGCCCCCGGAGGTGATCATCGTCGATGGTGAGGATGGTAACGCTCTCCCTGATTTCATCTCTTCTGATGACGAGGATGTAGAGATTGTTGTCGTTGAAGGGGTGTTGATGATCTGAGACGTTTTCATCTCGACGATGCTCTTCATTATGTTGTCATGCCTCCCCATGAGGCCAGTCAGCAGCAGGGGGATGTTCTTGGCGACGGCGCAGGAGGACAGTCCCCTGCTGGCTCCTGGGAAGCCCCAGGAGAGTCTTGATGATCCCGGTCCCTCAACATCTGGACTTAGGTCCTCAAGAGATGGGCACGAGGAGGAAAGCAATGAGGCACTACCTGCTGCAAAGAAACTGAGAATGAGCTTTGAGGAGATACTGGTCCCCTCCATTATTGGCCTCTGCTCTTCTGGGAGGAGATGCTTGGACTTTCCTTTCATGAGGCCAATCTGGGATGATGACAGCGACTCAGATTGAATTTTTTACATGTTCATCCACTATATAGATTCTAGTCAAATTTTTAGAGCCATCCTTTGTGTCTGGCAGGGTTGGTCCTGTCCTAGGTAGGGTCTTGCACCAGGACTTCGTTTAATATGGTTGTTTTGTTGTTCACAATCTTTGGAAGGCATCTTTTGCATCTGGCAAGGTTGGTCATGTCCTTGGTAGTATCTTGCACCAGGACTTTATTGGTTTGTTCATTTTTCAACCATTCTGGAGGCCGTTCTTTGGGTCTGGCAGGGTTGGTCAGTTTTAGTGGGTGTCTTGTGTCAGGACTTTGCTTCATTTGGTCGTCCATTTTAACAGTTTAAGCCATTCTTTGCATCTGGCAGCATTGGTCATATCCTTGGTAGTGTCTTGCTCCAATGCCTTTCTGTATTAGTTTTTGATCAACATAGGAAGCCATCGTTGGTCAGCATTGGTCATTTTCTTGGTACCGTCTTGCACCAGGGATTTTGAGATTCCCAGTGATGAGAGAGATTACCAGTGGTAGTAAAATCTTCTTTGACTTGTGATTTTCTATTGCTGTGAGGGTTTGAAGTGTGTACATTTGGTGGTAAATGAGGACAGACGCTACTGAGGAGTTTTGGACTGAAAGATGTAGTAACCAGAGAGGGTGGAGTGTTAATGAGATTCAGCAACTTGTATCAGGAAAATACCAAACAATACACATTTTTAAGAAAGGAGTTGGAAGAAATAAGGCAGAAATGAGGTGGGATGGTAACCCAACAATTGATGATGCTATGCTGAGTTTTGTGTAGCAAGAATGGGCATTTGTGGAGGAGAGAAGTGGTGCATTATTGTAACAAGTTGAGGCATGGAAGTAGAAAAGTGGGTCTTTATTCTCACATCACTGAGATAAGTGAATTGAAAACATGCATGAGAAATTGGAAGATTCTCTGTGGCAATTGTTTTTCAACGGCCCCTGGATTAACAATTACCTTTAAAAGGGGAGGTACTCCACTTTTTCTTATCTGTTACTTTTGTGTTTTTGGCTGTTTGTTTGTGCTGCAACTGCTGCCAGGTCAGTGTGACCTTTCTTGGTGCTTCTCTAGGTTAGGTCCAGAAGGGTTTGGAAGATTTTTGGTTAAAAATTGAGCAATCTGTGTTGGAAAAGTTTGGAGGTGTTGTACAGTGTTGTTGGGAGCTAACAGGATGAGGCTAATCAACATTAATTTACAGAAGTCTTTGATCAAACATTGTGAGCAGTAATAGGACAATGGATTTTTCACGCTGTCACGACATGGGACCCAGAAGAGACACCTGCATAGAAAGAAGCTGCGATCTGAAGACATGGGCAACCAGGACTTGAGGGATGGATGAGGACAGCACTAAATAGAGAGCATCAGCAGCTGCTGATACAGTAAGCTGTGAACACAAAAAGTGACAAAGCCATTGTAAGCTGAGAACATGACAGTAAATCTGCACCTTAGTGTTTTTAGGTAGTGATGCTGACATGATACTAACGTGCTGCGCCATTGCAAAACCCAGTTTTAGTGTTAAAACTACCGTTGAGATTCACTAAAGGGCGCAGGGCAAAGTTAGTGGTGGAAAGCCATGGACCATATTAATTTTATGCCTGGCCTCATTGCATATGCATTTGTAGGAGTTGTCATGTCAAAGCACAAAGTTGAGGGAGGAGTGTATTTAAATGACTTTTGTAAGGTGATTTACTAAGGTTTGCAGTTAGTAATCTCCTGCTAAATGCACCAGGATTTAAAGTAGAACTGAACTGAACGGCATTGAATGGCACTGGGTGATAGTACATACAGTTATAAAGATAATTTATCATTGGCACCCCCTCCACAAATCCCGGAATCTTGGAGAAAATCGCGATTTTGAATTTCCCGCCCTGAAAAATCAGACAAATCCGCCGATTAACTGGAAGTGCAGCCGGAGTTCTGCATGACGTCACGAGTGTGACAGTCCTCCATGTTTACCATTGCGAGCACGTCGACACTGGTTGTTTTTGGTGCATTTTGTCGTGATAGTCGACTACAAAACACTTCCAACACCTGGGAAGATCTGTTTAGTGGCCAAGGAAAGCTGTCATGGCGACGAAAGAAAAAGGGGGAGGAAAAGCGACCGGGAAGCGATGCGTTTCTAGATATAGATATTACAGTGATTCCTCATTTATCGCGTTTAATGGGGACCAGAACTGACCGAAAAGTGGAAAACCGCGAAGTAGCGTCACCCCCCCCCCCCCCAAGGGCGTCACAAGCACTATTTTGCACAAAAAGGCACAAGAGAACAGCAAAAAGTGCCACTAAGCAACCCAAGCGATAAAGAAGGCGCTCTGCAGGGAGAAGCTGGGTAAAACATCTCGGCCAATCAGCTTGCGAGGTGAAACGTCTCGGCCAATCAGCTTGTGAGATTCCCGAGCGGTGAAGAGGTGGGCGGAGAGGAGTGGAGCGGTGGTTAGAGAGGTGGATTTTGAGTTGTGCGGGCTCTGTGTTTATACCAACACACTGATTGGCCGAGACGTTTCACCTCGCAAGCTGATTGGCCGAGACGTTTTACCCAGCTTCTCTCCCTGCAGAGCGCCTTCTTTATCGCTCGTGTTGCTTAGTGGCACTTTTTGCTGTTCTCGTGCCTTTTTGTGCAAAATGGTGCTTGTGACGCCCTTGGGGGGGGGGGGGTGACGCTACTTCGCGGTTTTTCACTTTTCGTGGTCGGTTCTGGTCCCCATTAAACGCAATAAGTGAGGGATCACTGTATTCCCCGGCGGTGGACCTCGCCTCTGCATCGCCGTCTGCCAGCTGCTGTCACAGGCGCATTAGGTCTCTGTCTCTCAGGCTCGCCCTTGTGCACGCCTGCCACCTGCCACACTCCTGCATCCTCTTGTCTCGTCACCGATCCTGAATGCCTCTTCACTCTGGTTTTCTTGACTGCTGGAACTGCTATCACCTGCCATTGTTTTGTTTAGGGATCACACTCGTGACGTCACGCAGAGTCGTCTGCACTACTTCAGGTTTGTTTGGCACTGCCAGCCAGAGGCAAAAGTTTATCGGCTTATAGCTTGGCCATTGCACGGCCTAAAAATTTCTTGTGTTGAAAAATACAATAGGTAATAAGGAATTAATCTGCTATTCTACTTTTTGCGCCAAAAGGTGGGTTCAGTTCTACTTTAACACCCCAAACAAGCTTGTCTTCATTCATCTGCGCCTGACATGACAGCCATCGTTGGTGCCAGGAGGAGACACTGGCAAGAACAGTTGGCGCGTGGCCGAAGAGACAGAAGCTTCTCTGCGCGTGACTTTACAGTGGGGTAAAAAAGTATTTAGTCAGCCACCAATTGTGCAAATTCTCCCACTTAAAAGATGAGGTCTCCAATTTTCATCATAGGTATACCTCAACTATGAGAGACAAGAGAAAAAAATCCAGAAAATCACATTGAAGGATTTTTAATGAATTAATTGGTAAATTCCTCGGTAAAATAAGTATTTGGTCAATAAAAGTTCATCTCAATACTTTATATACCTTTTGTTGGCATTGACAGAGGTCAAACGCTTTCTGTAAGTTTTCACAAGGTTTTCACACACTGTTGCTGGTATTTTGGCCCATTCCTCCATGCAGCTCTCCTAGAGCAGTGATGTTTTGGGGCTGTCGCTGGGCAACAGACTTTCAACTCCCTCCAAAGATTTTCTATGGGGTTGAGATCTGGAGACTGGCTAGGCCACTCCAGGACCTTGAAATGCTTCTTATGAAGCCACTCCATTGCCCGGGCGGTGTTTGGGATCATTGTCATGCTGAAAGACCCAGCCACGTTTCATCTTCAATGCCCTTGCTGGTGGAAGGAGGTTTTCACTCAAAATCTCACGATACATGGCCCCATTCATTCTTTCCTTTACACGGATCAGTCGTTCTGGTCCCTTTGCAGAAAAACAGCCCCAAAGTATGATGTTTCCACCCCCATGCTTCACAGTAGGTATGGTGTTCTTTCTCCTCCAAACAGTTCTATTTTGGTTTCATCTGACAGTCTCCCAATCCTCTTCTGGATCATCCAAATGCTCTCTAGCAAACTTCAGACGGGCCTGGACATGTACTGGCTTAAGCAGGGGGACACGTCTGGCACTGCAGGATTTGAGTCCCTGGCGGCGTAGTGTGTTTCTGATGTAGCCTTTGTTACTTTGGTCCCAGCTCTCTGCAGGTCATTCACTAGGTCCCCCCCATGTGGTTCTGGGATTTTTGCTCACAGTTCTCGTGATAATTTTGACCCCACGGGGTGAGATCTTGCGTGGAGCCCCAGATCGAGGGAGATTATCAGTGGTCTTCCATTTTCTAATAATTGCTCCCACAGTTGATTTCTTCACAACAAGCTACTTACCTATTGAGGATTCAGTCTTCCAGCCTGGTGCAGGTCTACAATTTTGTTTCTGGTGTCCTTTGACAGCTCTTTGGTCTTAGCCATAGTGGAGTCTGACTGTTTGAAGTTGTGGACAGGTGTCTTTTATACTGATAACTAGTTCAAACAGGTGCCATTAATACAGGTAATGAGTGGAGGACAGAGGAGCCTCTTAAAGAAGTTACAGGTCTGAGAGCCAGAAATCTTGTTTGTAGGTGACCAAATACTTATTTTACTGAGGAATTTACCAATTCATTAAAAATCCTTCAATGTGATTTTCTGGATTCCCCCCCCCCCCTCATTTTGTCTCTCATAGTTGAGGTATACCTACGATGAAAATTGGAGACCTCATCTTTTAAGTGGGAGAACTTGCACAATTGGTGGGTGACAATACTTTTTTGCCCCACTGTATTTGGTATGACAGAAGAACAGATTATACAAATATCAACGGTGTCACAGATCAGTGTTATGCTGATCTGGACATGAGCTGGCAGGGTTTTTTTTTTTAAATTTCATTTGTTTATACTGTATATAGCCTACTACATGAGTTTATCTATAAAATTGGATAGGAGCCCTTCCTATCTTCAGTGGACATACAGATGGTGTCAGCCGATAGTGACTTCTTTTCTGCTGAGGTTCAGACTTTAACTCGAGTTTTCTTCTCTATCCATCAGCTCCCCCTCACTCTTGAAGCAAAATCTTCTACATTATCAATTGTTTTTTTTCCTCTCTATCCATATTTCTTTTTGCTGTGCATAAAACAGTTATTCAGTTCCCTCTTCTCTCCATTTCTCTCTCCCAGTTCAGGATACACAATATCGGAGGAAAACATCAATGAGATTAACAAAAAGAGCACACAGATCCTGGGACTAAAAGGCTTATTTTATCTCATCTTAGAAACATGCCCCAAAACTGCAACACCATGACTCAATGATGGCAGTCTCTGTGGTCTGAGAAAAGTGAAATGTGTTTAATTTTACTACGTTCCAGACTTCAGAAAACATAAAAGGCACATTCATAAAAAGTCACGGACTGGGAAACCTGTAGACTTTGGGCTTTTATTATGTGAATAAATTTGTTTCAACAGAGTCTCCAGACCATCTTGATGGTTCTAGTGTTAATAAAATAAACACGTTGGTCAAGTAATTTATTCATGAGTCGTCCTTGTATAAACGATGTTTGTATCTGATTTAAACATGTTTAACAAGAGTCTGCCATGTTAAATGAAAATCAAAGTTTTTAATTACGACAAACTATTTTAGTGGGGTTTGTGCTTCAGAAAAGCTTTATATATTATGCTCCTCTGAACTGGCTGTGCCTGTGTTGAAGACCCACTTCCTCATCAGGTGTGCCTGTGCACAATTTTGCGCTGCTCTTGGTGGATGGGTGATCATTATTGAAATGAAGTGTCTGCATCCGTGTTCATAATTTTCCATGTTTTTTTTCACTTTTATTGAACCTTTTTTACAAACACTAAAGTAATTAAAAAAATAATTGTACTAAAAAACACCAACAACCACTAACAAAGAGGTCTTCAATGCTCCTCTGTTTAGTCTAGGCAATCCATTACATAAGTATACATATTATACATTCACCAGTTTGGAATTTACAAGGTCCACACCCATCATTCACCTTCTTCAAAAGTTATGTTTAAATTCTTTACATAATCAATGAAAGATCTCCATATATTCTCAAACACAACAAACCTTCCACTAGAAAGAATAACATACATACTGAAATCAAAGGAAATTAACATCTGTCTTAACCACTGAGGCACATCTGGTCTGAGTCTTTTTCCACAGTAGTGCAATACATTTTTTGGCGTTAGGCAAACTGAGGTCTATGAATGCTCTTTCACTCTTATTAAAGCTATGCTTTTCTGGATACAGACCCAACAAAAACAATTTAGGATTCAATATGATTTGTTTTGAAATTTTTTCAATTGTTACCCTCACCTCTTCCCAAAACATTCTAATTTTTCTACATTCCCATAAACAATGAAATAGGGTTCCTTTACTTTCCATACATTTTGTGCACGTATCTGGTATGTTTGTTATATCTATTTAACTCCACTGGTGTAACATACATCCGCATTAACCATTTAAAATGTATCAATTTAAGATGTACATTTATTGATTTGGTTTGAGCTTCTGTACAAGCCAATTCCCATTGTTCCTCTAAAATTTCAGTTTGCAGGTCTTCTTTCCAATAATTCAATCTTTCCTGTGAGTTTTCACTTGAGGATAGTCAATGAGTTATAAAACTCTGAAATAATACCCTTTCTCTTACTATCTTTCGTCAAAATTTTTTCCAAGGATGAATAAATAGGTCGAGTGAGAGCATTATTTTGATTTGATCGAATAAAGTTCCTAAGCTGAAGATATTTAAAAAAAATGTGTTCTATTAAGATTAAATTTGATCCTCAGCTCTTCAAAAGACATGTTATCTGAACATGACAGATATAAATCTTGAATCTTTTGAATCCCTTTTAAATTCCATACTTTAAATACAGCATCCGCTCTCCCTGGTTTAAAATATTGATTACCCCATATTGGGCTAAATTGTGACAATAAGGTTCAGGTTACTTTATTTGTACCCGTAGGTAGATTTGTTTTGCAGTCTGTCTGTTGAATGTAATTAGTGGCTTGTAAATATGGATGTCACCAAACACAGGCACACATCTTACAAAATAGGTAAATATAAAATATGTACAATATAATTTTTATAGCTTGTTCAACTCTTTGACAGCAGCAGGGACAAAGCTGTTTTTGTAGCGCTGGGTTTTGCTTTTTAGGACAGCAAACCTCCGTCTGGAGGGAAGAAGCTGAAAGTTGCAGTGCAAAGGGTGGGAGTCATCATTTAAAATCGAGTCAGCCATCCTCTGTACTTGTCTGGTGTACAGGGATGTCAGGCTCAGCTGTGACTCACCAAGCAAACGACTGGACCAGTAAGTGTGGTTCTTTTAAATATTTTTAGTTTCACACCATATTTTTCCTCTATTGATATTTATTGATTTTGAAATATTGCTGTTTGTTAGGATTTCTGCTGTAGCATTATTGTATATTATCTGAACCCATTTTATGAAATTATTTCCAATTCCAAACCTTTGTAAAACTTCAAAAAAGGGCCATTCGACCCTATCAAAGGCCTTTTCGGCGTCCAATGATAGGAGAGCTGTACCCGGTGCTTCTTTATTAGAATAGATAATATTAAATAGTCTTTTTACATTATGGAAGCCTTGTCTTCCCTTTATAAAGCCATTCTGATCTCTTAATATTTGGTAATATTTCTTGTAGTCGTGTTGCTAAAATTTTACAGATTATCTTAAGGTCAGCGTTTAATAGGCTTATTGGTCTCATGTTTTCACATTTATTAGAGGGTTTACCTGGTTTTTGCAACAGCATAATTAAGGCATTATTCATGTATGGTGGTAAATTACTATTTTGAAATGCTTCTAAAACCATTTCCAAAAATGGTTTTATTAATTAAATTTTTTATAGAGGTCAACTGGAAGACCATCTGGTCCTGCACTTTTTCCTGATTTCATATCAATGGCCAGCCCAACTTCTTGACCAATTTTAGACTCCAGTATCTCCCTGTTTTCATTTGGAATACACTGTATAGATAATCCATCCAAAAACCCATTTAGTTTTGTTAAGTCAGTTTCATTTTTTGTATTATAATTTTTTCATAATCTCTAAAAGGCACTATTAATTTCTAAAGGATCTACAACTGGCTGTCAGTTACTTATAATACTTAGAATTTAAAACACCAATTACCAGTATTATAATTGTTTAATCTGCCATGCCAATAATTTTCTTGATTTTTCACCTTGTTCATAAAAAGATTGCTTCAGTCTTAGAAGACTCGAGGCAGCTCTATTCGCTGATTTTTTTAATTTTTTTTGTCATTCAGCTCTCAGAATCAGTAATTCGTTCTCTAACTTTGGGTCACTTCCTGCATACACTTTCTTGAAAATTTTTTATTTTATGTTCCAATTGGACTCTCCTCTCGAGTCTTCTTAGATTTTGAACCTGTACAACTAATAATAAGCCCCCTAATAAAAGCTTTGAAAGCCTCCCACTTTATACATGCTGATGTTTGTGTAGTATTGATATCAAAGAACTCATCTGTTTTTCTATGTACTTAAATTCCTCATCCTGAAGCCATTTATGCTGAAATTGCCACCTACCTGGTTCCTTTGTCAATTTCTTATCTACATATATTAGACAGCAGGGTGCATGATCAGAGATCGCAATATTATCATAGAAGCAGTTTTGAATCTTGGACCTTAATTCTGTGGAGATCAAAAAATAGTCAATACATGAGAATGTCTTGTAGGTATTAGAACAACAAGAGTAGGCTTTAACTTGTGGTTTCATTTCTCTCCATATAAGATAAGATAAGCCTTTATTAGTCCCACAACGGGGAAATTCCAGGATTGCAACAGCACAGGGATAGCAACACTCAGAGCAACAATCAGAAGGCAAGAAAAAAAAAACAAAAAAAAACAAGCAAGCAAGAGCAGCTAATATACATATGTACGTATTACTATAAAATATATATATATACACACACACAGACACACAGTGCAGAGCATTGTAGCTGGATGGAATAAATATATGAATATATGAACACACAGTGCAGAGCATTGTAGCTGGATGGAATAAATATGTAAATATATAAACACCCACAGTACGGAGCATTGCAGCTAGGTGGAATAAATATGCAAGTATATAAACACACACAGTGCGGAGCAATGTAGCTAGATGGAATAATATGTAGATATATAAATATATAAACACACCCAGTGCTGAGCATTGTAGCTAGATGGAATAAATATGTAAATATATAAACACACACAGTGCAGAGCATTGTTGCTAGATGGAATGAAACAGCATAACCGTCTACTTAGTTATCCTACATGGTATGATTATGTGCCCATACATATTCTCACCCTCCATAGCGACCGGTAAGTTCCTAGTTGTATGCCGGAGGGGACCATTGTGTAAGTCTATTGTATCTTTTGCATTCAAAAAACTATTAGTTTGTTACGTCTTTTGCTATCTCTGCGAGCAGCCCTGCTTAGGTTGTACAGTCTGACAGCCGTTGGTAGGAAGGACCTACGAAACCTCTCGGTTGTGCACCTGGGATGATGTAGTCTGCTGCTAAATGAGCTCCTCAGTGCATTCAGTATGTCCTGCATAGGGTGGAACTCTGACTCCAGCAGAGATGACAGTTTAGCCACCGTCCTTCTCTCTCCTATCTCCTCCATCGGATCAAGGCGCTGCCCCAGGACAGAGCTAGCTTTCTTAATCAGTTTGTTCAGTCTCTTCCTATCGGCTGCAGTAATGCCACTGCCCCAGCAGACCACTCCAAAAGTGATGGCTGATGCCACCACCGTGTCATAGAATGACTTCAGCAGCGCCCCTTGTACACCAAAAGACCTGAGTCTCCTCAGCAGGAACAGCCTGCGCTGTCCCTTCTTGTAGAGTGCATCAGTATTGTGTGACCAGTCTAGTTTATTGTTCAGATGAATACCCAGGTACTTATAGGATGTCACCATCTCGATGTCTGTTCCCTGTATATTTACTGGTACTGTGAGGGGCTGCCCATGCCTGCGGCAGTCCACCACCAGCTCCTTAGTTTTCCTTGCGTTGATCTGGAGGCAGTTCCGATGGCACCAGTCCACGAAGTCCTGGATAAGCCCTCTGTACTCAGCTTCATCTCCATTGGAGATGAGGCCAACGATCGCAGAGTCATCAGAGAACTTCTGTAGATGGCAGTGTGTTGTGTTGTGTGAGAAGTCCGCAGTATAAAGTGAACAGGAAGGGAGCCAGCACCGTTCCCTGGGGGGCCCCCGTGCTACTGATGATCGTGTCGGACACACAGTCCCGGGTTCTCACAAACTGAGGCCGGTTCGTGAGGTAGTCCAGGATCCATGATGACAGGTGCTGGTCCACCCCTGCGCGCAGCAGCTTGTCCTTCAGGATCATCGGTTGGATGGTGTTGAAAGCACTGGAGAAGTCAAAGAACATGATCCTCACCATATTCCCGGGCTTCTCCAGGTGGGACAGAGAACGGTGAAGGAGGAAGATCACCGCATCCTCCACCCCAATGCCATGCTGGTAGGCGAACTGGAGTGGATCCATCGCTGGTTCCACCAGGGGGCGGAGGTGAGCAAGGAGCAGTCTCTCCAGGGTCTTCATCAAGTGGGACGTCAAGGCCACCGGTCTGTAGCTGTTCAGGTCTTTGGGGTGGGAAGTTTTTGGTACAGGTACCACACAAGACGTTTTCCACAGCTGTGGTACCCTCCCCAGTTTCAGGCTCATGTTGAAGATATACGTCACAATCCCACACAGCTGGTCTGCACAGGACTTGAGGAGCTTTGCGCTGATGCCGTCCGGTCCCGGCGCCTTCCTCGCCTTGATCTTCCTCAGCTCCGTCCTCACCTGGGTCCTGGTCAGGGTCAGGATGGGGGGCTGTGTGTTGGGAGTGGGGGGGTGTTGGTGGAGTGGGGAGTGGGCAGCAGGACTTTATTTCTTTAGAGGCAGCAGTGGTTGTTGTGCAGTCAGGGGGGAGGGCGGTTGGTCAAATCTATTGAAAAACAGATTCAGGTTGTTCGCCCACTCCCTGCCCCCTGTGGCCTGGGGGGAGGTATTCTGGAGCCCCGAGATGGTTTTGAGGTTTCTCCAGACCCCGCTGATGTCGCTCTGTTGCAGCTTGTCCTCCATCTTCTTCCTGAAGCTGTCCTTGCCTTCTCTGATCTTTCTCCTCAGCTCCCTCTGTACGGACTTCAGCATCTCCCTGTTCCCAGACCTGAAGATCCTCTTCTTCTCTCTCAGAAGTGTTTTCATCTCAGGGTTGATCAGGGTTGATATATCTAGCAATCTCAATTCTTTCATAAAATGATTAATGATCATCCTGCATCCATTGTGTGTACAGTCCAGTCCTGTTGTACATTGAATCCCGGTATAGATAGTTCAATTAAAATCCCCTGCTATTATGTTGCCCTGTAAGTGAAGATAAAATAAGGAATAAATTAGTAAAGAAATTTCGATCATCTATATTGGGACTGTATAGGTTCAAATTTATATTTTCTAATAAAGATCCTTGAATGATTAGATATCTTCCAAATTTGTCTCCAATTACATTTTTCACTTGAAATGGGACTGATTTATGTATGAGAGTCATAACTCCCCTGGCTCGGGATGAAAATGATGAGGTGAATACACTTCCTTGCCATCTTCTCCTAATTCTTTTTACATCCTCCTATTAGATGAGTTTCTTGTATAAACAATTTTTGAACCCATGTCTTTTCTTTTATTCATGTTTAAGTTTTTTTTAAATTTTGTAGACCTCTGTAATTCCATGAGGTTAAATTGAGATTAACACTTTGATCTATGATCAATAAGAAGTTTGAGATTACCTCGCAATGTAAACATGCTCACACAGAGAAGCAAAAACATGAGTGGTTGAACATTCATCCTACAAACTATACACAAAAATTCCCCCTTCCCACATTCGTGGTAATCCCCCCAAAACAAAAAAAATTCTGTCTCCCGCTATAGCCATTGACTGCTCCACACCCGCGAGGATCAGTCAAAACCACTCTCCTCTCAGTCACCCTAACTCTGCTTTTAATGACTTACCATTAACTCTTTTGTAGTTTTCCAACTTAACTCCTAAATTTTATAGCAACTTTGTACATCAGTTTTTTTTAATATATAATACAATCTATATTTTGTAAACTTGCTATATGCTTCAGATCAGTCAGATGCCTACCTTATATTTTGTTCATGCTTAGCTCCCACCAGTCTCTTCTTGATGAACTCCTGCGCCTCCTCAGGGGTCTTGAAGATGTGGGTTCTGCCCTTATACGTGACCAGCAGTCTTGCAGGATAAGTCACTCCATGACGAATCCCAAGGTTGCGCAGCTCTTTACGGGCGGGGTCGAACTGTTTCCTTAATTGTTGGATTCCTGTGGCCAAATCTGGGTAGAACCGCACCTGTTAATCCTGGTATTTAATTTCTCCTTTGGCTCGCGCCGCGTCATCCTGTCTCTGTAGCTGAGGAACTTCATAATCAGTCCTCGGTGATGCCTCGTTATCTCTCGGTGGGCGCTTTCTAAGATGACTGACTGCAGCTCCGCGTTGTTCAGCACTTCTGGGATCCACTTTTCCAAAAAGGAACATGGATCCAGACCCTCCGTTCTCTCCGGGAGACCCACCAGCCTCAGGTTGTTCCATCTCGACCGGGATTCTAAATCCAGAACATTATCTTCCAGACGTTTATTTTTTAATTCCAATGTGCGTGTAACGGACTCGAACTAGTCAGCTACATTAAAATAACAAAATAAAATAAATCTTGGCCGATGCAGAGAAGTAGACGTCAGGCAGGGTCTCGATCAGTCAGTAGTCTGTTTATTTCTGAAATAGACTGGGGCAGACAATTTACACATGACACGGGAATGGGGACAAGTGCTGGCATTCCCCTTCCCAGGCTTCCAAAGTGTGAGATAGCTTACAGCTACGTGGACTACATAACTTTAGATCGTATAGTTACAGTATACCACAAGCAAAGAAAAAGTTTAGCACCAAATACATGACAGCATTACATGACAGAGTTACATGACTGATCGTTTTTTCTATTTTTTACAACAGTACATTTAACATTTTAACATACCTGAAACAGATTGGGGCAGACAATTTACACATGACACGGGAATGGGGACAAGTGCTGGCATTCCTACAGAATGGACTCGTTAGCGCCTACTTAACTAGCCATCAATCATCGGTATTTATGACGCTACTTTGAATATTTTACATCGGTATTGCAAACGAAAATGTAACAGAAAATCTTACAATCAAAATTAGTACAATAACTTAAAGAAAACTACAGTAAATCAATCACATTAATCAATTTCGTTCCCTGAGGAATTACACACAACTTACCCCTTCCCAGGCTTCCAAAGTGTGAGGAAGTTCCCAGATGTGTCACACTAATTATCGCCCCATCAGAAACACTTGACATATTTACAACACGGACATTTTGGGAAGTTCATTACTGCAGGAACATATTTATTCTTAAGACTACTACATACTCCCCTCTGAACTTCACCAAAATACCACTACAAGTCAACCACCAAAAAACCACTGGATAAGTATATCCCACAGTATACTGCAACATGTATGTCACCCAATTCAAAGGGAAAGCAACTACGGAGGGCTGCGTAGACCCCCCCCCCCCCCATAGTGTACTTGCTACAGGAGTGCCGTATACACTACCCATATCATACCAGACTAAATACCACCAGTTGACTTAACATGAATTGGAGAAAGGGAAATAAAGAGAAGAAAAACAAAGAAAAAGAACAAATCTGTCATTCTTCAACTGGACAGAAGGCCTGTGTGTGTGTGTGTGTGTGTGTGTGTGTGTGTGTGTGTGTGTGTGTGTGTGTGTGTGTGTGTGTCTTCCCCTACGGCATCAGTGCCCTAGCCAAACTAAGAACTGAACTGTTTCAGCGTTGAGTATACTGTTGGGCCATGTTCTGAATCAGCCGATTCACTGGTTTAACTACCCTCCCTAACCTGGTTCTCACTGCGCCCACTGTACTACTAGGGGAACCCCCAATGCTGGAAGGCGGCATGGACACTTCAGATCTTTGGTCACCACAAAAACTGGCAGACAGGGCATTTCTGAAAGATCACTGGTCAACTGAACAGTCTCCGCTGTGTTCAACTGCACGGGCAGGTCAGAATCTTGTGTGCATGAAGCCTCTTGTAGCTGATTGGAGGCAGAGGCCCCTGCCACCCAACTGGCTGTCCAAGCAGTCCTGTCGATCTCTGATGCAGCAACATGTGAATCAAGATCATCACCTGACTCATACGACTCACTCAGGGTCACTTCATGAGCAGCACTGTCAATTTCAATTGGCAGAAAGTTGACCAAGAGAAGCAGATTGCGATGAACAACCCTTTCTTGCCCATTGGTTGTGTTCCTGACACGGTAAGTATGGCACCTAGGGTCGGCAGAGACGACGACATACGGGGTGGACCACCACTTGTCTGCTAATTTCCTGCGCCCCCGTTCACCCTTGTTTGCCAACAAGACTCGATCACCTTCCACAATGTCACGTCCTTTAGTTCTCCTATTGTACAAGTCTGCTTGACGTTCCTGGCTTGAAAGAGTGTTTGCCTGAGCAGCTGACAGAGCCTCCTTCAGATCTTGTCTCATCCTAGCAACATACTGGTCATAGTCCACAGTGTCGCAGTCCCTTACAGCATTCTGAAACATGACATCCACCGGTAGACGTGGCACTCTGCCATACATTAAAAATGGCGCGTAACCGGTGGATTCGTGTGCAGTGCAGTTGTAAGCAAACGCTAGAGTCTGTAGCATCTGCGGCCATTTCTGCTTTGCTCTAGGGGGAAGGGTTCTTATCATGCTGCCCAAAGTTCTATTGAACCGTTCAACGTTCCCATTCCCCATGGGGTGATGGGCAGTAGTTCGGGACTTTTTGACCCCAGCAACTTGCAACAATTCCCTGATCAGCTCACTTTCAAAATTGGCACCCTGGTCTGAGTGAATTCTGTCAGGGAACCCATACACACAAAAGTATTTGTCCCAGAGCTGGCGGGCAACTTGTTTTGCAGATTGGTCACGGCAGGGGTAGGCATGGGCCATTTTAGTAAAATGGTCAGTGACCACTAGCACATCCACACTTTTCCCACTGCTGTCCTCCGCGGACCAAAAATCAATGCACACAAGTTCTAATGGGCTCGTTGTCTTAATGCTTTCGAGGGACGCTCTGGCTTCCGGTTCAGGAGTCTTACTGACCACACAACGCTTGCATGTTTTCACATATTCACGGACATCCCGTTCCATGTCGGTCCAGAAGAACCTCTGCCTTGCCAAGTATAAAGTTCTCTGGTGGCCTGCGTCATCATGGATGCCTTGCAGCACTCGCTGAACCAATGAAGCTGGAACAACATACTGGTGTCTTTTCTTGCCAGTCAGTGGATCTTTGCTCACCCTGTACAGTAGCCCATCTAACATCTTGAGTTTGTCCCACTGCTTCAACATTCTCAAGACGTCATCTGTCTCGTGAGGCCTCTCTCTTCGCGACGGTCATCTCCCGCGTGTCACAAGAGATGACTCTGGAGAGGCAGGCATCTTGCTGTTGCTGGCCTTGCAACTCCTGAATGGAAAACACAGGTAAGGGGTTCTGACCACAGGCAGCCAGCTGCTGCACGTCCTGGACAAGCCAACATGAGGCTCTCTCAGCTGATCCCATCTCCCACTCAGCATGACCCTCGAACACTGCCTTCACTTTTTCGCTGTCGAGTGAGGAACGCTCCAGCCTGGAGACTTGCGAGAGACAACTGACCTCCTGGTGGTTGGCACTCAGTCTAAAGACTTCCTGTATCATATTGTCCTTAATCAGCTGTGCTTCTTCCAGCAGCGCTCCGTATGGCTCAGACACAAGCCTCTTGCTGACACAGCCCTGAACGAAAGGCTGCCTGCTGAGGGCGTCCGCCACAATGTTTTTCTTGCCAGGAATATACTTGATACTGAAGTTGTACGGGGCTAACTTCGCAACCCATCTCTGTTCGCATGCGTCCAACTTCGGCTTAGTCAGTATATATGTCAATGGATTATTATCCATCCAGACAGTGAACTCATGCCCTTTTAACCAATGACTAAATTTGTCACAGACTGCCCACTTAAGGGCCAAGAACTCCAGACGATGCGCTGGGTACTTGGTCTGGGATTGCGTCAGAGACTTGCTTGCGAAAGCAATCGGACGGGCCTTGTTCTCCCCTTCTGGGACTTGAGATGACTATCCTGTCCACTGATGAGTCATTAAATGGGTTAGGGGCAAAGGGACGGCTGAAATCTGGATGAGCTAAGATGACTGACTCGAGTAGGGCCAACTTCAGTTGCTCAAAAGATTTCTGTTGGTCACTTGTCCAGTCACTCGGCTTGAGTTTCTTAAAGGCCACATGCCTTGTCTGGCCTTTACTCTTCTTTGGCGTTGCAGTGAGGGCAAAGAGAGGCTTAGCAATGCTAGAGCAATTCTGAATGAAGCGCTGATAATACATGACCATGCCCAAAAAGGACTTTATTTTTCTTGGGGATGGGGTCACGCCATCTTCATGCATTAGTGCTTGTTCAGTCATGGCAGCAATTGCTTGTACTTTCTCCGGATCAGTCGCTACTCCACTCTCGTCAACGACATGGCCCAAAAACTTCACACTGCGCTGAAGAAAATGGCACTTTTTGGGCGCAAGCTTTAATCCATGCGCACTCAGCCTGCTGAACACTACATCGAGCCGCTTCAGTGCCTCACCTTCGTTCGGCGCGAAAACCAAGAGGTCATCTAAATAACAGTCAAAAAATTCTGGTCGCCAAAGATGTTTGTCATGAGGCGCATAAAGCTGGCTGGCCCATTACATAGCCCCTGAGGCATGCGATTGAACTCATGCAGCCCCATGGGCGTAGTAAAGGCAGTCAGTTTCTTATCCTCTTCACACATGGGGATATTGTAATATCCTGATGTTAAGTCCATGGTGCTGAAGAATGCACTCCCCCCAAGAGCAGCCAGGCAATCCGCCTGATGAGGCAGTGGGTGGGCATCTTTGATAGTCCTGGAATTCAGCCATCTGTAATCCACACAAACCCTCAGATCACCGTTCTTCCATACGAGTACCAGGGGTGACGCCCACTCACTGGAAGACTTACGGATGATTTCTTTTTCCTCCATCTCAGACAGCACCTGTCTCAGCTTTTGGTAATGACCAGGTGGGACACGTCGATACGGGAGTCTGAATGGCCGAGGATCAGTCAGGTGGATCCGATGAACAAAACCGGTGGCCTCACCGCAGTCCAACTTGTTCCTAGAAAATAAGCTCTCATATTTCCGTATCAAGTCGAACAACTGGCCTTTCCAATAATCTGTAACATCACATGAATCAATGTCGAGGTCACTCAATCCGAGTCGATTCAGAGCATCACTGAAATCAGGGGTAGAGGAGGATGAGTCAGCATCATGTAGGCTCTGGCTGTTCACCAGAAGGTCATTTGGGGGGGTTTTGGAAGTGGGTACATCCAGGTCTTCCAACGCAACACACGGGAACACATCAGCTAACTTAGTGTTTCGCTTCAATGTAATTTGTTTGTCACTTGGATTGATCACTTTAATAGGTACCCATCTGTCCCCTGACATTGTAGCGACAGCCCTCCCTACCATGATACCCTTCTTGTGTGTGTTAGAACTTGGAGCGTCAACGAGAATAGCGCTCCCTGCTGAAACAGGTGAGTTGGCTGGGAGCCTACCCCACACAAGGTGTTCATGATGTGGCAGCAGTGTTATGGCTTGTGTCAGCTTGGCTGTACCTATCATGTCAGGAATCACATTCCCCCTCCATCTGTTAATTCCAGATAACATGTTAAGAAAATGTTCAACCCCTGGGTCATTCGTTGATTCAGGCTTCTCAATCACTTTCCAGTAACTGGAGTTTTGTTTGAGGTGATGAATCAAGTGCTTTATCACGTTGGAGCCCAGGATCATTTCGTCACACTGACCTGGCACGACCAGTGTGGGAACACTCACATCCTGTCCATACACAGTCATCTCCAGCTGATAAATGCACTTCGGCTTCACTTGAACCCCACCAGTACCATGCCTGTGTCTGCAGTAATGCTCTCAGCACATAAGCCCACACTACGTAGTTTCTGTTCGGCCTCTTCATTCATTGTGCAGGCCATGGACCCACTGTCAATTAATGCATGCAACAAAACTTGGTTCTTCACTGAGACGTCAGTATAAAAGAGACTATCGGAATTTGCTAATTTGTGCACATTTTGATAAACAATCTTATTTCCAGCAGGAGCACACTTGCATTTTTCTTCATAAGTAGATTGCACATCATCTTCAAAACTGAGGGACTGACTAAATGCACCCACATCGTCCCCTCCCACATGTGGGTGGCCTAGTTTCCCTGAGCAGGCGCAGTGGTATTGGGCATTGCTGTCCTGCGCTTGGAGCAGTCCTTTTTTTGATGTCCAGTTTCAAAGCAAGCAAGGCATCGCTTTTCTCTCATGCAGTGCGATCTTGTAGAGTGGGTGCTGTCGCCACAGACGCGGCAGGGAGTGACTCGAACCCACTGGGCTGGTTGCGCAACACCCGGTGCTGTGGCCTGGTTTGTCTTCTCCAGCACCCTCTCCAGCATACACAGGACACGCTCAAACGCACCCCCCTCCGCACTGGAGGACTCGCTGAATCTGGACGGGCTAGACGCACTAGGCTCACGAACACTCACTTCCTCCTTAACGTCTGGCATGGAGTAAGCGACAACCGCAGTCACCTTAGATGGTTTAACTTCCACTGGCTTCCTCTTGGACAGGAACTCCCTCTGATACTCATCGATCGCTTCCTGCACCTCTGTCAAAGACCACTTGCTCATAGGTTTACTCTTAAATGCACTGGACAGCTCAGGATCATTGCAGTTCCTAATAAACATCATGGATATTTCAGCATTCATGTTCTCCAATTTCCTGCCTTGCTTTTTCAGGAGACGATCTGCCTGCTCTGCTGCTGTATTCAAGCGCACCCAATAATCCACTGGATTCTCACCCACACTGGGCTGAGTAGCATAAAAATCAGCCAACGGTAAGCATGATGCAGGGGACTCACTGAAATACTTCCGCAGGATATCATAGATCATGTCTGGCTGGACTGCATGGTCCGGGGTTAAGCTACTCCTTATTCCCACTAACTATTTTCTTGGCCTTTCCCATCAGATGACTCAGGATCTCATCAACTTGATCTGAAGTGGGGAATTTCTTTTTGCGTAAATACATTTCCATCAGCTCTATCCATTCCTGTACTGAGCATTTATCAGACCCCTCCCCTCTGAACACAGCAGGCTCACGAACATCTGACTTGACTACCACATTGACATTGGTGAGATCAAGAGTGCCACTGATGTTACTAGATTGTTCATGCCTGTCTGGCGCCATTGGAGAGACTGGGTCACATGACTGTGTGACAGGCTGAGTAGAAGGTAACAGCTGACTGGCTATGGAATCTCCAATTCGATTCCCTAATTCAGTAATTAGATCACGCAGCTCAGCTGAGGGGTCATTGCTACCAGGAGGAAACATGGGCGTGGAGGATGCGGGCCCTACCTCACATGCCTGTGCTGGTAAATCCCCCTCCCCATCACTGATATGTGGCTGTGGTGTCTGTACAACATAAGTAGCCCCCACTGGGTGTGTATGCATAGTACCACCCTCTCCCACCATGTCAGTGAAAGTTAACTGTTTAACTCCCCCACCCCTCAACAAAAAGACCCCTGCCTCCACCTGCCCCAGCTACAGGGGTGTGAGAATAAAGGCTATGAGACATATCACCATCCATTACTAAAAACTAGCTTAATTAAATGGTAATAAACAAAATAGAAATTTCAAAACAGGCTACTCTGATATAACACACGTAAAATAAAATTCAAAGCCAAATAATACTGAATGAGCTTCTGTCAAAAACCTTAAGTAACTGAAGGATGCGTTGTGTTGATGAAGACTGGACTCTCCTTGCGAACCTCCACTCAGCAGGCAGCTGGACCCCGGAGATCAGCTGTGGCTGATCAGACGAATCCTTGAAAGGTCACGGCACCAGTTTATGTAACGGACTCGAACTAGTCAGCTACATTAAAATAAATCTTGGCCGATGCAGAGAAGTAGACGTCGGGCAGGGTCTCGATCAGTCAGCAGTCTGTTTATTTCTGAAACAGATTGGGGCAGACAATTTACACATGACACGGGAATGGGGACAAGTGCTGGCATTCCCCTTCCCAGGCTTCCAAAGTGTGAGATAGCTTACAGCTACGTGGACTACATAACTTTAGATCGTATAGTTACAGTATACCACAAGCAAAGAAAAAGTTTAGCACCAAATACATGACAGCATTACATGACAGAGTTACATGACTGATCGTTTTTTCTATTTTTTACAACAGTACATTTAACATTTTAACATACCTGAAACAGATTGGGGCAGACAATTTACACATGACACGGGAATGGGGACAAGTGCTGGCATTCCTACAGAACAATGGACTCGTTAGCGCCTACTTAACTAGCCATCAATCATCGGTATTTATGACGCTACTTTGAATATTTTACATCGGTATTGCAAACGAAAATGTAACAGAAAATCTTACAATCAAAATTAGTACAATAACTTAAAGAAAACTACAGTAAATCAATCACATTAATCAATTTCGTTCCCTGAGGAATTACACACAACTTACCCCTTCCCAGGCTTCCAAAGTGTGAGGAAGTTCCCAGATGTGTCACACTAATTATCGCCCCATCAGAAACACTTGACATATTTACAACACGGACATTTTGGGAAGTTCATTACTGCAGGAACATATTTATTCTTAAGACTACTACATACTCCCCTCTGAACTTCACCAAAATACCACTACAAGTCAACCACCAAAAAACCACTGGATAAGTATATCCCACAGTATACTGCAACATGTATGTCACCCAATTCAAAGGGAAAGCAACTACGGAGGGCTGCGTAGACCCCCCCCCCCCCCCATAGTGTACTTGCTACAGGAGTGCCGTATACACTACCCATATCATACCAGACTAAATACCACCAGTTGACTTAACATGAATTGGAGAAAGGGAAATAAAGAGAAGAAAAACAAAGAAAAAGAACAAATCTGTCATTCTTCAACTGGACAGAAGGCCTGTGTGTGTGTGTGTGTGTGTGTGTGTGTGTGTGTGTGTGTGTGTGTGTGTGTGTGTGTGTGTGTGTCTTCCCCTACGGCATCAGTGCCCTAGCCAAACTAAGAACTGAACTGTTTCAGCGTTGAGTATACTGTTGGGCCATGTTCTGAATCAGCCGATTCACTGGTTTAACTACCCTCCCTAACCTGGTTCTCACTGCGCCCACTGTACTACTAGGGGAACCCCTAATATTTTACATCGGTATTGCAAACGAAAATGTAACAGAAAATCTTACAATCAAAATTAGTACAATAACTTAAAGAAAACTACAGTAAATCAATCACATTAATCAATTTCGTTCCCTGAGGAATTACACACAACTTACCCCTTCCCAGGCTTCCAAAATGTGAGGAAGTTCCCAGCTGTGTCACACTAATTATCGCCCCATCAGAAACACTTGACATATTTACAACACGGACATTTTGGGAAGTTCATTACTGCAGGAACATATTTATTCTTAAGACTACTACATGCGCACCTTTAATTGTAGGCCGGAGACGTCATCCTCAGCACTGGAAATTCGGAGCTCCACCTGCGAAACTCGTTCCATACAGTCGCTTAATTCCTTTCTCATTCCCTCAGTCGCTGCCATAATCCCATCAAATTTAGAGGAAAAGTCTGCTCTCATTGAACTAATGGCAGCGAGCACCGCACCTGTGCCGTCGCCAGTAGTCACCGCTCCTCCGCTAGCTTCCTCCGCCAGCTTCCTCCGCCATATTTGGGGATTTTTCTGCTTAGTCACGGACGTGAAAGTCCGTTAACTTGGACTGTTTCGGCGATTCAGTTTTTCCTCCACCTGATTTCCCAGCCTTAGGCTTTACCGGTATGTCCTCGCCCAAACGTTGGGATAGGTTTTGTTCCAATTGAGAGAGTTATTTGCCTTTTTTTTTTAGGAGCAGAGTAGAGTGAAGCACGTCCTTCTACGCGGCAGATTTATCCAGAAGTCTCCATAATTTTCCATGTTAGTAGATCACTGGTAAAAATTGCCCACTCGCTGATTTGCACTGCCTTAGTAAATCTGCCCCTAAATGTGTGGGGTTTTTTAGGTCCGTACAGGATTCCTGTGGTTCTGGGGGCTTAGGAGTGGATGTCAGTTGGCATTGAGTAGATGTTGTGGTTGACTAAGACTGTAAGAAAGCCATTTGAAATCTGTCATTATTATTAAACTGTGCTGTTATAGTTGGCATTACAGTATTTTTTTAGCATCATTTTATTATCTCAACTTGTCCTTAAAAGTACATATTTCAAACAGCCGTCTGTGTTTTCTTGTGTGTTTATGCAGCAGTCGGTCATCTCAGGAAGCTTCAGCAGCACAGCGGCCCCCTGAACACTCCTTCATAGATCCTGCTCCCAGACCTGAAACCAGCCACTCCACTGCCAAAGAAGTAGATGACCCAGAGAAGATGACAAACTGCTTTTTTTTCCTCTTAATTTATTAAAATTGACCACATCCAACTTCTCTGAATTCTCTCCCTTTACCTGCTGTGCAACATATTCTAAAAACG
The DNA here is from genome assembly GCA_020510985.1 of Pholidichthys leucotaenia. Lineage (NCBI taxonomy): Eukaryota > Metazoa > Chordata > Actinopteri > Cichliformes > Pholidichthyidae > Pholidichthys > Pholidichthys leucotaenia. Next base: position 33,474,997 of record CM035845.1, on the reverse strand, counting down.
TGTTTAGCAGTAATGCATCTCCTTCAGCTTCTGTTAATGGCGTTGATATTACTGGGTGTTTTTGTTCAATAACCAGATCTGAAAATTGTTCAAGTGTCATGTAGTTCTACCTGAAAACTGAAATGTCAGGTTTCATGGTTGAAGAAATGCAGGACCATTCCTGATCAGCTGAGAAATGTGTATGAAATGTGGAACCATATTGTAACATCGGGGGCCATGTTAAGGGGGGCAGGGGTTTCCCAGCATGCTTTGACAATTGAAGCGTTACTGTGTGTGTAGTAAATGTTATTACTGAGCTGTTCTACTGCTGTGTAATTATAACTGCGTTATAATTACCCAACAGTATTTCATAGGCAAGATCAGGGGTGTCCAACCATGTGCCATGGAGAGCCAAGACCCTGCAGGTTTTACCTCCAACCAGTGTCTTCAACAGCAGATTTCAGTGAACTTCTTCCCACTGATTGCTGATAAGTGAAAACACCTGCTGAAGAGACTGGGTAGAAGAGAAAACCTGCAGGGTCTTGGCTCTCCATGGCACATGGTTGGACACCCCTGGGCAAGATTTATTATGTGTGTGTAACCGTGATTTAAACGGAGGTCTGGGAGAATGACCTCCCCTCCTGCCTGTGCTCAGTGTGTATAAAATAAATCCCGTTCATCATAACCATCTTGCTCCATTTTCTTTGTGTGAACCCTGCATACGTCACACTGGTGTCAGAAGTAGGTTGGGGGTCGGTGGGGTGTAAATAAAGCCTGTTCATCACAACCATCTTGCTCCTCTTTGTGTGAATCCCACAAACGTCACAATATTTAACCTTTACAGTCACTCTAATGCAAACAGTCCTAATCTTCTTTGAAACACTAACGTCTGGTAATAAACATAATTTAAAGATCATTTGAGAGAATTTTTACTTTTAAAAATGTATAATTGGTACTTCTATAAATGCACAAATGGTTACAAGCCTGGCTGGTGTTATAGTTTTCGCGGATGGGATGCAATTCTCGGCATAACACCGGCCCTTTTTACAGGCCATAGATGCGGTTGCCTAGCGCGCCCTCTGCTGGACCATATGCGCTGGTGCAAGCCTTAAAGTTTAGAAAAATTATTTGCCAAACAGTAGTTCCGAATGGCGCCCTTGTGCTCCGACTTGAAAATAAACAGCAGCAAATCTCCTGTTTCTCATCATTTGTCCTGGCCCTAACTTGTCCTGCACCGTGCTCAGTCAGTGACTGGAAGATGGGGACTGTAAAAAAATCCAAGATGGCGCCGCGGATGGCAGCCACTGGCTTCTGCTCTCTGATGTTGATAATTTTGTGTGTTTTTTTGGACTTCTGCTCTTCTGTCCGAATCACCTATTCAAGGGAGGAACTACTTTCACTCAGACTACCTCCCAATGCAACTTCTCCGCCAGTTACTGCTGCTGATCTGAAGTTTTTTCAGTCAATCTTAGCTGTGGGAGCAGCGGCTATTGGCACTGGCCGGAAACGAAGGCGGCGTGGTAAACGTGCCGGTGCGCTAGTCAGGTTGAAGAAACGAGGATTTCGCATGCCGCTCCCATCGATCCATCTGGCAAATATCCGCAGTTTGGCGAACAAAATGGATGAACTGCTGCTCCTGACTCACAAAAACCGGGATTTTAGCAGATCTGGCGCCCTTTGTTTCACGGAGTCCTGGCTGAGTGAACACATCCCGGACAGCGCGGTGCGTCTGGACGGATTCCAACTGTTTCGCGCTGATCGCAGCCGAGAATTCTCTGGAAAGACTAAGGGTGGTGGAATCTGCTTCTACATAAACGAAGGTTGGTGTACTGATGTCACAGTGTTGAAGAAGTTTTGTAGTCCGAACCTAGAGTCATTGTTCATAAACTGTAAACCCTTTTATTCACCGCGAGAGTTCTCCTCATTTATTCTGGTCGGAATTTATATCCCGCCTGCTGCTTGTACAACGGAGGCCCTGCAGCACCTCGCTGACCAGATAGCAGAGGTGGAGGAAAAACATCCAGACTCTCTGCTTATCATTCTGGGTGATTTCAATAGAGCTAATCTCACAAATGAGCTTCCTAAATACAGACAGCATATTAAATGTCCCACCAGGGACACAAATACACTTGACCACTGTTACACAGTTTTAAGGAATGCCTATCATGCCGTCCCCCGTGCAGCTCTGGGTTTTTCTGACCACTGTCTGCTCCATCTTATTCCAACATACAGACAGAAACTAAAAACTTCCAAGCCTGTTGTAAGGACTGTGAAGAAATGGACTGAGGAATCAAAGCTGAAGTTACAAGCCTGCTTTGACTGTACAGACTGGAGTGTTTTTGAAGCTGCAGCCATTAACCTAAATGAACTCACTGACACTGTGACGTCATACATCTGTTTCTGCGAGGACATGTGTGTGCAGACCAAGACCTTCTGCATATACAACAACAATAAACCCTGGTTCATTCCTAAACTGAAGCAGCTACGTCAGACCAAGGAGGAGGCCTACAGGACTGGTGACTGGACTCTGTACAAGCGGGCCAGAAACATGCTGACGAAGGAGACCAGGCTTGCTAAGAGGAGCTACAGTGTGAAGTTACAAAAAAACTTCTCAGCTAACAACTCTGCTTCTGTCTGGAGAGGCCTACGGAATATCACCAACTACAGGAGACCATCCCCCCACCCTGCGGAAAACCTCCAGCTGGCTAATGACCTAAACAGCTTTTACTGCAGGTTTGAAAAGAACCTACAGTTCTCACCTCCCACCCACACAAAAGGATTATCTGCAGCCCCAGGAACTCCATCCCTCCTCCACTCTGACCTCCCACCAGCACTAATGATCTGTGAAGAGGAGGTGCGCCGGGTCTTTCAGAGACAAAAGATCAAGAAGGCTGCAGGACCTGATGGTGTGTCTCCGTCCTGCCTGAGAGTCTGCTCCAACGAGTTGGCCCCCATCTTCACCCGGATCTTTGAAGCAGGAAGGCACTTCACGCAGCTCCAGTGATCTGTTAAACGCTCCATCATCATTCCAGTTCCCAAGAAACCCTCTATTACAGGATTAAACGACTACAGACCTGTTGCCCTGACCTCTGTGGTCATGAAATCCTTGGAGAGATTGGTGCTGAACCACCTGGAGGTCATCACAGACCCCCTGATGGACCCACTGCAGTTTGCCTACCGGTCAAACAGGTCAGTGGATGATGCAGTGAATATGGGACTACATTACATCCTGCAACACCTCGACTCCCCAGGGACATACGCCAGGATCCTGTTTGTCGACTTCAGCTCAGCGTTCAACACCATCATCCCAGGCATTCTTCATCAGAAACTCCTCCAGCTCAAGGTGCCCCCCTCCACCTGCCAGTGGATCTCCAGCTTTCTGACTGACAGGTGGCAACAGGTGAAGCTAGGGAGATTTACATCCAGCTCCCGAAAAATTAGTACTGGCGCCCCCCAAGGATGTGTCCTTTCCCCACTGCTCTTCTCCCTCTACTCCAACGACTGCACCTCAGAGGACCCTTCGGTGAAGCTCCTGAAGTTTGCGGACGACACCACAGTCATCGGTTTGATCCGGGATGATGATGAGTCTGCATACAGGCGGGAGGTGGAGCAGCTGATCCTCTGGTGCAGCCAGAACCATCTTGAACTTAACCCAGCCAAAACGGTGGAGATGACTGTGGATTTCAGGCGACACCCCCCTTCATTCCCCCCACTCACCATCCTCAACAGCACAGTGTCCACTGTGGACTCCTTCAAGTTTCTGGGTACCACAATCTCCCGGAACCTGAAGTGGTCCTCCCATATAGACACTGTCCGGAAAAAGGCCCAGCAGAGATTGTTTTTTCTGCGTCAGCTCAAGAAGTTTGATTTGCCTCAGGAGCTGCTGGTTGTCTTCTACACCGCCATCATCCAATCTGTCCTCTGCTTTTCCATCACTGTCTGGTTTGGATCTGCCACTAAACAGGACAAGACCAGACTGCAGCGGATCATTAAGTCTGCGGAGAGGATCATTGGTACCGACCTACCCTCCATTGAGAACTTATATCGGTCCATAACCAGGAAACGGGCGGGAAACATCTGTGCTGACCCATCACACCCCGGCCACAAACTGTTTGAACTTCTATCTTCTGGTCGTCGTTACAGATCACTGAAGGTCAAAACCACCCGTCACAGGAACAGTTTCTTTCCTCAAGCCATCACTCTGATGAACTCCTAACATTCACCTAGTCCTACCTGTTTGCTGTACTCATGACTTTTCATCCATTATTACATTGCACATAACTCTCACACTGCTTTTTACTTCATTCACATTATATCACTGAATCTGAGTCCACATTGAAATACTGTGATTGTATATTTTTTCATATATTTCTGCAAAGTGTGGTTAGTCTGAGTAAATAACTGCATATATTCCTGTATATATTTGCATCCTTTTATAGAAACGTGGACAGACTGTAATTTACTGTACATACTCTGTTGTCATTGAATCCGTATTTAAATCCTCCACTTGAACAACGAGAGCAAGTTTTTAGCCAAAGTCAAATTCCTTGTATGTGTTGTGCATACTTGGCCAATAAAGCTGATTCTGATTCTGATTCTGGTGATTCTGATTATCGTTGCGCATCGCAGCCAGGTACTGATTTGTGAAGAGAGTTTATTAAATTATCGTCATGAAAAGGCATCCAAGGCCTCGGGTTCCTCATTTAGAAAATGGAGAAAAGAGGAGGTGGAAAAGGGGTCCCAGTGTAGAGGTATGTAGTGTTTTAGGACATTAAAAAAAAAAAATGCGTCTGACATACACTGTTAATACACATGCTACAGTGTATGAGCTAGCAAGCTAACTAGCTGCGCTGTTAGCTAGAGCGTCGTCTCCCGCCAACAGTCCACTCATGCAGGCATGGCGTAATGATGTCACCCGTACGTCCAAGGTCACGTCCAGACATTCTGTTGTGGTGGCAGGAAGCCAAGATGTTTTAAGCTCCGCTACTCTTTGGGTACCACCTGGTCTAAAAAGAAGAAAACAAGTCATGGCAACCTATAAGACTGATTATGGTGAGAGACTGATGTAACCCAGTTCAGCTTCATCTTTCTTAATATAAATATCATGTTCAAGGACTGTCGCAAAACTAAGCTAACGTAGCCGCCACTAGCTAACCTGTTTATGGAGAAGGAGAAGCAAATATGCCAAAGCGAGACAAGGAAAAGAAGGGAAGCCTTCTGATGGAACTCGACAATGAGGACCCAAACCTGGTGTGCTCAGGTTCACCTGAGACTCCCGTTTCAAGCCCTGATCCAAAGAAAATCTGCTCAGCAAACACGATGAAACAGTATCTAATGCTGATCAAGAAACCCACTACTGTGATGCAGATAGTCAATTGTGGAAAAGTCAATGGGGAGATCAGATTCTTTTGTCTCACTTCACACCATTCTGCCGGGGTTGCAGAACTTTTAAACAAATTTACGGGAGACATTTTAGAAGGTTTTTGCTCTAGTGATGGCAGGTGGATTATTGCAGTTTTAAAATTAGACAATGCATTCATTACTAGTAGTAATATTTATGGATATAATGGTGTAGCCCAATCCAGAATTATGTTCATGCAAATATTTAAAAATCAAAGATTTAAAAGCTAAATACAAAGATGCTTACTTAATTCTAGGAGGGGATTTTAATGACGCCCCAAATGATACAACAGACAGGATCCCACCAAGAAATACACAGAATTCACAATTTAAAGCCACTGTATTTTTAGAAGAAAAAATTATCAGTTATTGATGCGTAGCATTTTTTTTTAACCCTGGTCTCAACAAATTTACATGGAGCAACACAAAAGGCAGAATCCAGTCAAGATCAACCTGTGGTTAACAGTCTTGTTGGAATATATATCAGAAATTTCACATGATTATGATCCTTTAAAGTCCAAATGTCACGTAATAGGGTTTGCCAAATGCCAACGAATTTTGATAAAATACACATAGCTTAAACCAAATATTCATACCGGAGACCATATCACCCACCCGTATTTACATAATTGCACAAAATACACCAGGCGAAGGCCCCGTGAGCAGCTGGCAGTGTGTGACAGCCAGTCCAGACCGCGGCCATGTTTTTGACGTCACAAATTTCACCCTGGCTGCCTTGCCGTATCCACATTCACACTTATCAACATTGGACAATCATGACGGAAAGTGACAGCGATTGTGAAGAAATTAGTTTAGTTTTATCCTCTGGTGAATCGGACTTGGAATTCAGGGAAGACGACACCCCAGATACTGATGACAGTGGTTCAGACAGTGACAGAGGCATAGAACCTTACAGGTTCGAGCCGTCCGAGACGGAATCAGATGCTTTGTCTGATGACAACAGTTCCGACGATGACCAGAGAGCAGAACTAGTGGAAAATGTCACTGAATTGGACATTAATCGCCTCCAGAATGTTGAATGGTAAGCCAAAAGAAATCTGTGATGTTTAATAAATTAATTATAACCACCGGCAAAATTGGGAAGCCGAAGGGGGTCTGTCAAGGGCGCCCCATAAATATCGATTTTTCGGAAGCCATTATGACGATACAGTGGGGCGCTAGCTTACAGTAGAACCCTCTTTCCTCAGTTGTAGCAACAAAATCAAGGATGAAATGGAAGTAATTGTGGAAAATGACTTGTATTAAAATCCCCAGGATCGTGTGTATAGGGCCATAACCAGGAATGTTCCTTTCTCACTGTAGACGAATTAGAAATCTAGCTTGTTGTTTTGTACGCCAGCTTCAAGGTTTGATAACTAGAAATAATTGGGGAAAAACTATGTCTCTAGCACATGGCACTTCATGGGGAGGGCTTGAAAGTTATATTAATAAACAAAGACAACATGAATAATGCAATGGATCTTTTCACTTTATTTTACATGAGTTCTGCAAGGCATTTATGAGGTGGATATGGTGTAAATAATATGGACCGGATGTGAACACATTATTGAATCCAAGATGGCGCCCACAGCGGTCGACATGGTGCTTCGCTGCGCTCTTTGTTTGTTTTTGTTTGTCAATTGTGTGTCTGCTTGCACTTATACCCGTGAAGAACTTTTAAATATCAGGACTTTGACCCCCACGGACCTCCTCCCAGTTTTTCTAGCCCCTGCCGCCGATCTGGTTTATTGTTTGGCTCGGAAAGTGAGACGGCGGAAGAGAGGAAGACGAGCGGGCGCTCTCGTACGACTTCGCAGGAGAGGCTCGCGAACGGCGCTGCCTGGCATATTTCTGTCCAATACCAACTCTCTCTCTAACAAGGTGGATGAACTGAGACTGCTGATGCGTTTTAAGGACCTCGCCTCCTCAGCTGTCCTCTGCTTTACTGAGACCTGGCTCCGGGAAAATATACCGGACAGCGCGCTGCGCCTCGACGGCTTCCAGCTCTTCCGTGCTGATCGTGACACAGAGCTTTCCGGCAAGACCACAGGAGGCGGTGTCTGCTTCTACATCAACTGTAGCTGGTGCTCTGATGTAACGGAAATTTCCAAACACTGTTCTCCTGCCTTGGAATTTCTTGTTATCAACTGCAAGCCTTTTTATTCCCCACGGGAGTTTGCTTCTTTTATACTGATCGCTGTGTACGCCCCTCCCGACGCGGACACGCGCGAAGCTCAGCGCGTGCTCGCGGATCACATTCAACACACAGAGCGGAGTTTTCCAGACTCGCTGATTATTGTGGCTGGCGACTTTAATCAGTGCAATCTGAGCCACGATCTCCCCCGCTACAAACAGTTTATTAAATGCCCCACCAGAGGATTAAACACACTGGATCACTGTTACACCACAGTGAAAGACGCATATCGCGCTGTCCCTCGAGCTGCGCTGGGATTATCTGATCACGTGATGGTTCACCTCATTCCCACATACAGACAGAGATTGAAGCTCACTAAACCTGTTGTGAGCACTACGAAGATACGGACCAGTGATGCTGAGGAGAAGCTGGAAACGTGCATGGAAATATCTGACTGGGGCATGCTTAAAGGAGCCACGCATGATCTGGATGAGTACACGGACACTGTGAACTCATATATCCACTTTTGTGAAGAGAACATTCTTCCATCACGCACCAGGGTGAGTTACTCTAATGACAAACCCTGGTTCACAGCTAAGCTCAGACAGATCAGGAAGGAGAAGGAAGCAGCGCTGAAAAGTGGAGACAGGGACTGCTACAGGGAGGTTAAATACCGGTTTAACAGAGAGCTGAAGAGGGCTAAATCTGTGTACTCAGAGAGACTCCAGCAGCAGTTCACTGCTAATGATTCGGCTTCCGTGTGGAGAGGACTGAGGCAGATCACCAACTATCGGCCTCAGGCTCCTAAAGGTCAGGATGACAAAGCCCTTTGTCAGAGACTGTCCCAACACTATGCCCGTTTTGACACCTCGTCATCTGTGTCCAACTCCCCCCCTCCCTCCAGCTCCACAGCCTCCACATTCCCTACTTCATTTAAGGCACCCCCCCCCACCTCCCCCCCTCCCCTTATCATCAGTGAGCAGGATGTGCTCAAACAGTTCTCCAGACTGAACCCGCGCAAGGCCCCCGGCCCAGACGGCGTGTCTCCCTCCACCCTGAGACTCTGTGCGAAACAGCTGGCTCCTGTATTCACAGACATTTTTAACACCTCCCTTAAGTTATGCCACGTGCCGTCCTGCCTCAAATCCTCCACCATCATCCCTGTCCCCAAGAAGCCACGGATCACTGGACTTAATGACTACAGACCTGTAGCGCTCACCTCTGTAGTCATGAAGTCCTTTGAGCGCCTGGTCCTGTCCCACCTCAAGTCCATCACCACCCCTCTCCTGGACCCGCTGCAGTTTGCCTACCGAGCCAACAGGTCTGTAGACGATGCAGTCAACCTGGCCCTCCACTCCATCCTGCAGCACCTGGACTCCCCGGGAACCTACGCCAGGATCCTGTTTGTGGACTTCAGCTCCGCATTCAACACCATCCGCCCCGCTCTGCTCCGGGACAAGCTGTCCCTGCTCAACGTGCCTGACTCCCTCTGCAGGTGGATCATCGACTTCCTGACGGACCGGAGGCAGCATGTGCGGCTGGGAAAGACTGTCTCAGACTATACTAGCATCAGCACCGGATCACCCCAGGGCTGTGTACTTTCCCCCCTACTCTTCTCCCTTTACACCAACTCCTGCACCTCCAGCCACCAGTCTGTCAAGTTGATCAAGTTTGCGGACGACACCACCCTCATCGGGCTCATCTCCAACGGCGACGAGTCCGCCTACAGGAGAGAGGTGGCCCAGCTGGCGTCCTGGTGCAGCAATAACAACCTGCAGCTGAACGCTCTGAAGACAGTGGAGATGATTGTAGACTTCAGGAAAGTCACTACTCCTCTGCCCCCCCTCACCCTCTCAGGCTCTCCCATCACCACTGCTGATTCCTTCCGCTTCCTAGGCACTACCATCACCAGGGACCTCAAATGGGAGCTGACCATCAGCTCACTCATCAAAAAAGCCCAGCAGAGGATGTTCTTCCTGCGGCAGCTGAGGAAGCTCAAGCTACCCACCAAGATGTTAGTGCAGTTCTACACAGCCATCATCGAGTCCATCCTCACCACCTCCATAACCGTGTGGTACGCAGGAGCCACTGCCAGGGACAGACTAAGGCTGCAGCGCGTCGTGCGCACTGCTGAGAAGGTGATCGGCTGCAAGCTCCCATCTCTCCAGGATCTGTACATCTCCAGGACCCGGAGGCGTGCTGGCCGGATCATAGCCGATCCCTCACACCCTGGTCATGTACTGTTTGCCCCCCTCCCCTCTGGTAGAAGACTTCGGTCCATCCAGACTAAAACCTCCCGTCACATAAACAGCTTCTTCCCCTCTGCCATTAGACTGCTGAACACTAAGTGACTCTCGTGCACCATGTACAGCAGCTCAACCAGACTCATGTCAATCATCACTGTTTTCTTCCTGCATTACCGACTGCACTATATAGTTCTCCACAGTATCTGCTGCTGGCTAATATATATTTTAACTGTTGACCAGTATCACTTAATCTTATCCTACACTTTATTACATGTATAGTTTATTTCTCTTATCTTATCATGTTTAATGTTGCAGCATTGTACCGAGACAAATTCCTAGTTTGTGTACTACATGAACAATGGCAATAAACCTGATTCTGATTCTGAATAGTATATATATTGTTACAAAATTTATAAAAGCTCACAATTGCAATATCAACAAACCTGTGCTTACAATATCAACAAACAAGCATATTTATGTATACATGCATTCAGAAAATATTTGCAAATTCTTGTACTTGAATTTTTCAATAGGTGCACCTGTGAATGTTGCCAAGCAGTGCCAACAGTGGAGGAGAGCTGCTGCTGTCAAGAAATTGACCAGATCAGAATGAGAATGGAGGGGCATCAGGTCACATGTATAACAGGTCCAAGGCTTCCACAGTATCTGCCTGGACAGGGATCAGAATCAGATTTATTGCCATTGTTCATGTAGTACACAAACTAGGAATTTGTCTCGGTGCCATGCTGCAACATTAAAAACATGAGATAAAGAGATAAACTAAAAAACTAAAGGACTAAAAACATGCAATAAGTGTAGAAAAATAATAATAATAGTAATAATGAGTAATACTAGTCAAGGCAGTTTTAAATAAATTAGCAAGTAGTAGATAATATGGGGTACCACAGTGCAGTTGATAATGCAACAGAAAAACAGTGATGATTGACATGAGTCTGGTTGAGCTGCTGTATATAGTGCACGAGAGTCAATAAGTCATTTAATGTTCAGCAGTCAGATGGCAGAGGGGAAAAAACTATCCATGTGCCGGGAGGTTTTAGTCTGAAGTCAAGGATGTCCTTGAAACTGCCTATAATGCATACAGGGAGAGGCAGAGGCCACAAGATCAACCCGTGAATGAGTGAGTACTCTTTCATCACAGAAATTCAGATTCAAAAAATACAATGTCTGAAATATTTTACAGAAATTAGATAACACAACTTACTTCAAATATATTCACACACAAGACAGTTCATTTGTAATATATAACTTCAGACAGATATCGCAATATAAAATACAATTTCATATAATTAACATGGCATCATATGTTAACAATTTCAACATTTCTGTTTTAGACGCCTAAGATACACAGCATACCGCCAGTTGGTTCGGTGGTGTTGGGGCTACCTTGGACGAGAGATCAGGGTTCCACTACCATCATGTGCAGTCCGGGCCATAAGAGATCGATACCATGGAATCGACCATGTGGGATTCAAGTATCCCAACTAGAGCCTGATCATTGACTTGTATATATGTACAAACTTGGACAGTTGCTGAATGCTCTTGCATTGTTTCATGTACAGTGTTACTGCCATTAAAATGTGATGAAAATAAATACAGTAAATGCAAATATTTCACCCTGGGATTAATTTTATTCCTTGTCAATGGTCTCACGTTGAAATTCTCTGAAAGTTTCACAGAATATACCAGCCATCTGTACAAATATATTTTCCCTTCTACTAGACTTCCGGTTTCACAATTTACACATGTACTAGTAGTGGTGAACCAAGTTGGTTACAGGTGAGAACAGTTTCACTGTCCTAGACCTATCGCTGTTGAAAACGGCTTCGATGTTCTTTGATGGCTTCTTTGTCTGGATGATGAAATCCAGCACATAGAGAGGGTGGTATCTCTATATCTGGTTCTCTCTCATCCACCGGGATGCTACACAGCTCCTTCACCTCAGCCATCAGTTGGTCCACATAAGCTGGGGGAAAATATATCATTTTAAAATTATGGATCTAACCTAAGCACTTCACATGCGACTGTGCCCGTCGGGAGCAGTTTGGCAGGCAATGCTAACAGACGGAACCATCTGAAACACACAAACTATTCCGGAATGAAGTATAGAAGAACTATGAAACTGAGAAATCAAACTTTGTCTACAGTTACATAGTAGCCTTTGTAGCAGGGGGGCAGCGAATGGGGTGGGGGTGGGTGTGGGCGGGGGGTATGTAGACTATATGCAAAAGCTACAAAATGTCTCTGTATGGTGCATATTTAAGGCACATATATGGCATGCTTGTATGGTACGCATTCTCCCCCACATGCATCCAGTAGGCATGACGGTGCAGACCCTACAGAGCAAACGTCCAAAGGAACAATGCCCCAGCAGGGACCTCGGCTAGGAGGTGGGTGCTGGGGAAGACGGAAGTCAGAGACAATGTCCCAACGGGAGCCTCCGAGGTGGAGAAGGAGACAGAGGCGCCAGCAAGTCTCGGAGGCTATATGTGACTGTGGGTTCATGTGTTTACTGAGCTTCTGTGGGGTGAAGGTGTGAGATACTTGATGTGGGGGTTTAGTATCTCTGGTGTATAAAAGCTGTGAGGAAAGTTGGTTCTCTCTTTTCTGCTGAGAACTTTGATGATAGAAGATGTGACTTCCAATAAAGCTTTCCTGAGAAATAAACTCAGTCTCGTTTGTAAGGCATCTTCTACACTGGTGACCTACGACTACCTATGGCCGGTGACGGCGAGCTTTCCGCACCGGACTCTTCAGGAGCCAACCGGGTTAACGCAGCTACCATGCTACAGCTGCCCGACTTCTGGCAACAAAACCCGCGCTCCTGGTTTACCACTGTGGAGGCGCAATTCCACCTTCGGGGAATCTCAGCGGATACAACGAGGTTCTACCATGTCGTCGCGAAGCTGGACAGCCTCACAGTGCAACGGGTGGAGAGCCTGACCAACCACCCGCCCCAAGACAACAAGTATGGCACACTGAAAGCTGCCCTCATCCGAGCCTTCACTCCCTCGCGGGAAGAGCGAGCAGAGAAGCTCCTGGCGCTGACAGAGGGAGAAGCAGACAGGCCAGCGGATCTGATGGCAATGATGATGAGCCTGAGAGGCGAGGATGACGACAGTTTTATCTTCGCCCACCTCTTCCTCAGAACGCTCCCTCCAGCAGTGAGAGTCACCCTGGCCAGCTCGCAGCCGCTCGTCAACCGCGACTACCACAAGCTGGGACAGGTGGCGCAACGCCTCGTCGACTCCCATAGACGGCGCGCGGCCACGACGGCAGCAGCAGAGATGACCGCCCCTTCGCGAGAAGGAGGGAGACCAGAGGCTGCGACACCGGATCCACTGACGGCAGCAGCGGCAGAGACCAGGAGAAGCGGAGCTGACAACGCCCTCTGCTTCTACCATCGACATTTCGCCGAGAAAGCCCACAGATGCGTCCCACCGTGCCGGTATCAGCGCCAGGGAAATGCCAAGCCCGGGAGTCGGTAGCAGCTGCGACTCTCAGCACGAAGACCAGGCTGCTTTTCGTGACGGACGCAAATTCTGGGAAAGAATTCCTGGTGGACACGGGCTCCCAGCTGAGTTTTGTCAAGCCTACCTACGCGGACACCCTGGCGCCGGCCAGCGGCCCCCTGGTGTTAGCGGCGAACGGCTCCACGATCAAAACCTATGGGGAGAAGACGCTCTGCCTGTCCCTCCACGGGCGCACCTTCGAGTGGACCTTCGTTGTTGCTGCAGTTAACAACAACATGTTAGGTGCTGACTTTTTGTGCTCAAACAGTTTGTTAGTTGACCTTACTAATAGACGTATTGTAAATGCACTGTCTTTCTACTCCATCTCCTGCACAGCTCGGGTGGCCCTGCCTTCTGCACAATCCAATGTCACAGCTGCGGGTGGTAAGTTTCATGCATTACTCAACCAGTTTCCAGCACTCACGGTCCCTACATTTTCAGCGTCAGTCGCCAAACACGGGGTCGAGCATTTCATAAGTACCTCGGGCCCCCCTGTTTTTGCAAAAGCTCGGCGGTTGGACCCAGCTAAACTGGCCATCGCGCGTGAGGAATTCGCCAACTTGGAAAAACTGGGCATAGTCCGGCGTTCGAACAGCGCCTGGTCGTCACCCCTGCACATGGTACCCAAGGCTGACGGCTCATGGCGCCCTTGCGGCGATTTCCACAGATTAAATAATGCTTCAGCCCACGACCGCTATCCGATTCCGCACATCCAGGATTTTTCGGCGCATTTAGCGGGGGCGCGCATCTTTTCCAAAATAGATTTGGTGCGTGGTTATCACCAAGTTCCAGTCCGTGCGCAGGACATGCCCAAAACGGCAGTTATAACCCCTTTCGGGCTTTTCGAGTTTTTGCGCATGCCTTTCGGCCTCAAGGGCGCCGCGCAGATGTTCCAACGCATGATGGATGCAGTGCTGCGCGACCTCCCTTTCGTGTTCGCTTATTTGGATGATATTTTGGTAGCCAGCGCGTCCGAGGCCGAGCACGAAAGCCATCTCACAGCCGTTTTTCAGAGGCTCACAGAACACGGGCTGATCATTAACCCAGCGAAGTGCCAATTCGGGGTAGCGAAAATCGATTTTTTGGGACACCGTGTGTCGCCAGAAGGCGCGGTCCCGCTGCCAGATAAAGTGCGCGCGATAACGGATTTCCCCCAACCGCAGACGGTTAAGGCGCTGCAGGAATTTTTGGGGATGGTCAATTTTTATAACCGTTTCCTCCCAAACGCGGCACGGCTCATGCATCCATTGTACGCGGCATTAAAGAAACAAAAACCTGCATCTAAGGTCGAGTGGTCCCCGGATCGGGAGCGCGCTTTTTCACAGGTCAAATCAGCCCTCGCGAACGCTGCGTTATTGGCACACCCGGTGCCAGCAGCTCGCATGGCGCTAACCACAGACGCCTCCGACGTGGCAGTGGGAGCGGTTGTCGAGCAACTGGTGGCAGGATGCTGGCAACCACTCGCGTTTTTCAGCAAAACGTTGCGCGATAGCGAGCGTAAATACAGCGCGTTTGACAGGGAGCTTTTGGCCCTGCATTTGGCCATCCGCCACTTCCAGTTCTGGTTGGAAGGGCGCCGTTTTACCGCGTTCGTGGACCATAAACCCTTAACTTTTGCAGTGGCTAAGGTTTCAGAGCCTTGGTCAGGCCGACAACAGAGGCAGCTGGCTGCAATTTCGGAGTTTACCACTGACATTCAACACGTAGCGGGTAAGCACAATGTAGTGGCTGATTGCCTCTCGCGTGCAGTTGCAGCGACAGGCCCCCAGGGGCAGATTCGGCGGCTGCAGACCTAGGTCAGGCTTGCGGCGCGGAAGCGCTCACAGCCCCGGTCTGCGTCGGGTTAGATTATGCAGCCATGGCCGCTGAACAGGTTGGCGACACGGACGTGCGCGCGCTCCAGTCTGGGCCAACAGTGCTAAGGCTGGAGCACAGGGTGCTTCAAAGAGGCATGCCCTCCCTAATCTGCGATACCTCTACGGGGCGTCCCCGTCCCGTGGTCCCGGCTGCGTGGCGTCGCCGTGTTTTTGACTTAATACATTCACTGGCACACCTGGGCGTCCGCGCGTCTATCAAAATGGTAGGAGAGAAGTTTGTTTGGCCGGGGCTGCGTAAACAAGTCAAAGAGTGGGCTGCAGCCTGCGCTGCGTGTCAAAGAGCAAAGGTACACAAACACACACGAGCCCCTCTAGAACCTTTTCACATCCCAGCCAAACGCTTTGATCATGTGCATATCGACTTAGTAGGACCTCTTCCGCTGTCCCAGGGGTTCACACCTTTTAACCATGGTAGACCGCACCACGCGCTGGCCAGAGGCGGTCCCTCTGGCGGCAACCACAGCGGCAGATGTTGCACGTGCCTTTTTAACAACTTGGGTCGCGCGTTTTGGTATCCCGTCAGACATAACGTCTGACAGAGGACCCCAGTTTGTTTCCGAGCTCTGGTCGTCCATGGCACTCAGCCTGGGGGTGAAAATTCATCGCACGACCGCGTATAACCCCCAGGCCAACGGTTTGTGCGAGCGCTTCCACCGGTCATTGAAAGCAGCCCTCAGAGCGGCTCTCACGGACACAAATTGGGTTGATAAGCTCCCATGGGTTTTATTAGGGTTGCGTTCAGCACCTAAAGAGGATTTGCAAGCCTCTCCGGCCGAACTTGTTTTCGCCCAACCCCTCCGGTTACCGGGAGATTTCCTCCCTGAGAACCCTGCTCCAGAGCACCTCCCCGCTCAGCTGCTGCAGAGCGACGCGGGGTCACACACCCTCCCCGGTCCCGTTCACAGTTTTCCACTTGTTTTTGTGCCCAAAACCTTGAAGAATGCAGAATTTGTCTTTGTTAGACACGACGCACAGAGGTTAGGTTTAAGGCCACCTTACGATGGACCGTTCAGAGTGTTAGAAACCGGGGAAAAGCATTTTTTGCTCGATTTGGGAGACAGGAGGGACTTAGTCTGCATTAACAGACTCAAACCCGCTTTTGTGTTAGCTGACGACCCAGTACAGTTGGCCGGAGCCCCCCGCCGCGGCCGGCCACCCGGGAGACGCTCTGCTAAGCTTTCACGACGATGTGTTAATGATTCTACTTCACAGATGCAGCAGACAGCCACAGGCAGAGCGAGACCTGCTCACAGCAGATATGGCAGAGAATTGAAGCCCAAGCAGTGGGACATGTGATCTGTTGTGCCAAGTTTTTTTCTCTCTTGTTCTGTGTGGGGGTGTCATGATTCTATGCATTTGAAGTGTAACTTGTCCTTATTTGAAGGTTTGGGGGGGGGGGTTATATGGTGCATATTTAAGGCACATATATGGCATGCTTATATGGTACGCATTCTCCCCCACATGCATCCAGTAGGCATGACGGTGCAGACCCTACAGAGCAAACGTCCAAAGGAACAATGCCCCAGCAGGGACCTCGGCTAGGAGGTGGGTGCTGGGGAAGACGGAAGTCAGAGACAATGTCCCAACGGGAGCCTCCGAGGTGGAGAAGGAGACAGAGGCGCCAGCAAGTCTCGGAGGCTATATGTGACTGTGGGTTCATGTGTTTACTGAGCTTCTGTGGGGTGAAGGTGTGAGATACTTGATGTGGGGGTTTAGTATCTCTGGTGTATAAAAGCTGTGAAGAAAGTTGGTTCTCTCTCTTTTCTGCTGAGAACTTTGATGATAGAAGATGTGACTTCCAATAAAGCTTTCCTGAGAAATAAACTCAGTCTCGTTTGTAAGGCATCTTCTACACCTGTACCATATTTCGCTTGCCCCAAAGAAACTTGGACAACTCATCCACATAATGATCTATTTGCAATTATTTTTTTCCCTTTGTTACTGTATTTGTACATACCTGTAGGCAGTCTGGGTCTGTACAATGCAAATCACTTGGTTCACAGTCCATTTCCACCACTTCTGGTTCTGAATCCTCACAGCCCACGTTTATGCTGGTGCTGGTATAGGTGGCAGCATAATCCAAGTTTATTTGCTCCATAACCTATAACATATATTATTTAATGCATATCAAGAAAAATATGTTTTGTCGAGTGCCATCCAGCAATACGATAGATGATTTATTTCTAACGATAAAATTGTTGGTCGTTGTTAAGTTGGTAATGAGGGGTAACTAAGAACAAAAATAGTGATTGCCTTCCACAAACAAAGGAAAAAAACTGTCTATGTATTAAAAATATGCGGTGCCTCCACTGAGGTTCCAGAAGGCAGCAAAGCGACCATATTACGATATAGGACACATAAAAATACACATATCTATGGGTATGGGCCTAATAATATATTTATAAACTCAGTTTTACTGAATATAGCTACCAAGTACCAACCCTTTTATGTTCCCTCTTTGCATAGGCACCACGGACAGTCTGTTGTTGATTATCTTCCTGAGATGGCCGTGGAAAGATAGTCGGGACTGACCCTGGCTTTAAAATTAATCTACGTTTCACCTCAAATCCCAGTTCAGCCATTGCTATTGGTCTCGGTTCAAAACAGCTGTCATCGAAGTGACGGCTACACAGCGCACTGTACTTCGATGGCCCCTTGAAGTCCGCCCTTGTTGTCTGAACTTTCCGTGTCCATTGTGCAGCTACTTGGTGATCTTTCGGGAAAGTAAATAGTGAAACACCATCCTTGTTGGTATTGCTGCAATAGCCAGCAATACAACATTTCCCACCACTGCCAGGCATGGTGAAATATCTAATTCCCCCCCCCCCCCCTTTCTTGTTGCTCACTTCAATCTTCCAGTCTCCATATAAACAATAAATCGGGATACCCCAAGCATCAAACTAGGGTACAATCTGTTTCGTCACTTCCGCCTTCTTCCCCAGGCGATTCCGGGGGCCCTGAGTGGGAACGTCAGGCCAAGCGCGGCAGTTTTAAATTAACGAATGTTCCGGCGTTACTGAAGCATATGCACCAAGACCCGAACGGATCGATTCCCTTTTATATCTAGTTTCAAGACATTTTAAGGACCCTATTACGTGACATTTGGACTTTAACAGATCACAAAATTCTCTCAATTTGTTTAGTTGGATCTAAAGAAAATATAAAAACGTTAAGATACTGGAAATTAAACACTAGCTTAATGACCTAATTTTTCAAGATTCGGTTAAAGAATTGGCACAAGATATTTTTAAGAGGGATGACCTAAATAGCGCTCAGAAATGGGAATACTTTAAATTTAAAACCAGACAAATAGCCATTAAACACAGCAAAGAAATTAAAAAAAACAATACAAAGGAAATGGATATTAAGGAAAATTTAAAAAAAGCTGTTGAACAAAAAATCTGTCTGATAATGGAAAAACTGGAACTAATTAAACTTCAAAATAAAATTGATTTATACATTGTGGCAGCCAAAGGAGCCTTTGTACGTTCTAGAGCAAAATGGTTAGAAAATGGAGAAAAAAAAGTACTAAATACTTTCTTGCATTGTAAAACTGAAACTAATGATATTAGTACCAATGCTCAAGAAATAGACCACATTAAATCATTTTATGAAAACTGATACAAATCCACTTTCAACCCAGACAGTTGAATTCTTAGATAGCATAAAAGAAAACATCCCAAAAATATCTGAACATTTTCAAAATGACTGATAGACCCATCTGACAACATGAAGCCACAGATGCCTTAAAAAATATGAAACGGGGGAAATCCCCTGGTAGTGATGGTTTACCGATGGAATTCTACTTGCAGTTTTGGGATCTCATAGAAATCTACCAAGAATGTATGAATAAACACACAATGACAACAATGAAACAGGATCTGATTAGTTTAATCCCCAAAACAAATAAAGATATCATGTTAATTGAAAACTGGAGGCCAATTACATTGTTAAATGTAGATTATAAACCATTTGCTTTAGTGCTAGCCAGATGCTTAAAACATAATCAGGAAGAAATTATAAATGAACCACAAACAGGCTTTATGTCCAAAAGACATAAGCAACAACATACGATTAATCTTGGATTTACTCAATTTTTCAGAGTTCGTTGAGTCACAGGCTGTTCTCCTGTTTCTAGACTTCTACACAGCATTCGATGCTGTTGAACATCCATTTCTATATAGAGCTTTGGAGTTGTTTCGTTTGGGACAAAAATTTGTATCCTTAATCAAAATGTTATATCAAGATATAAACAGCACTATTTTGTCTTATCCCAATACTTCTAAAAGATTTCCAGTTAATTGATCAGTCCGACAAGGCCGCCCTATCTCCCCTTTTTTACTTTTAATGGTTGCAGAATTGCTCTCAAAATCCGCTGTTCTCCCAATATCGTAGGATTACCCATCTTCCAAAAAGAAATTAGAATCACAGTTTGCTGATGACACTGTTGTTACTTTTGCGAGACAAACATCAAATCGACCCAGCAATAGAAATCAATTTTTAAAAGCTTCCAGACTATCGTTAAATTTAGGTAAATGTGAAATTTTAACTGGTTTTGATACTGATGAAGAAAATATCCAGCATTCCAGTGGAAAAAATGTTAAATATTTAGGTATTGATGTAACTAAAGATGTGATAGCCAGACAACAACTCAGTTTTCTCCCAAGAATGACTAAGATTAAGAATGTAATGACCACTGATGGGCAGTAACGCGTTACTGTAATCAGATTACTTTTTCAAGTAACGAATAAAGTAAGGGATTATAATTGCAAAAAAGTAGTTAGATTACTGTTACTTTCCCGCAAGCAGGCTGCGTTACTAAACCGTGATGTGTTGTGAGACTGTTTCATGACAATAACGTATGAGCGGCGTGACGTCAACGGTAAACAACAGACACGTGTAGGGATCAACAAGAGACAACATGGAGCGCGGGGGAGAACAGGGCCATGCAGCGTTTAATGCTTGGAAGTCCTGACATTTGAGTTTGACTCGGTAAAAGGTGACATTAGTGTCCGCTGTACACTCTGCGTGGGAAGAAAACTTATCTACAGGGAAAAATTCCACCTCAAATCTGAGCAAGCACCTAGCAAGCCGGCACAGGAATGTGAAACTCCCCGAGAAACCCACGGATCCCCCCCACTGACACCCCATGTTCAATTCCACCGGGCGAACCTCCGAGGGCCCCTCTCCTGCTAAACAGGTGAAAATAGACTTAAAAGCGACAGGACTTGGTGCCGCTGAACTGAAGAAGCTCGTCGCTGGTTCTCTTTCTAGAAAGACAGCCAGCCTTCCAGATGTCATTGTAAAAGGTAAGATTATTATTTGATAATTGATTTGGGTGGATTTGTTCAGTTTATTATACCATTCATGGTGGGCAGATGTTACACTTCATTTGTTTTAAGCAGTGAGTACAATTATTAATATGATAGAATATAATACAAGATCAATTATTCATCCCCTGTTGAATATCAGGGATATTGATCATCATTAATCATGAATATTAATCTAACATCAACAGAAGATTGAAATAAAGAGGTCAAAACAGCCTCAACCAAAATTAAATCTCACAGTATTGATAGCATATGAGATGGTTTAGGTCAGTAAAGCCCACAAAATAATTAAAATAGCTGATTATATAGCAAAATAAATATATTCTTAGTTATATCATATTGTATTTTACAGGCCATCAAAATTCGTTTTGATGCTGTACTGGATAGCCAAGAAGGACTTCTTGCAGCAGCCACTGTCCCCAAGTTCAAACTTGGATGGCTGACAGATGAGTGTAGGAGAGAGCATGTGGAGGAGCTTCTGAAAAGGAGGAAGGAACAGAATGTCTGATAGGAGGTTTGAGAAGCTTCTGCTGATGCGATATAACCACTGTTTCACTCTGAAAGAAAACAAAAATCCACAGGGCCTTGTCAGGGTAGCCATAAAATGAGACTGGACTAAGCCTAAATGTGGCCTGCAACAGCATTTTTGTTCTGGTAAACTCATTAACATTTACATCTTTTAACAGTTGAAGTGCAGAGGAATAATAATTTGGAATACAGTCAGAAGAGACTTTGGTTTTAATTATTTTATTGCTGCATTTTATTTACATCTATTCGAATGAAGGAGTATACACAAAGATTTTTATTTTATATGCTGGAATATGCAGAAATATAAGTTAACAGACTTGCTTTATTTTAATATACGGTGGAATGTGTAGAAAATAAGTTTAAATGTTCAGCACCTGTCATCATGGATCCTGGACTACCTCACGAACCGGCCTCAGTTTGTGAGAACCCGCGACTGTGTTTCCGACACGATCATCAGTAGCACGGGGGCCCCCCAGGGAACGGTGCTGGCTCCCTTCCTGTTCACTCTTTATACTGCGGACTTCTCACACAACACAACACATTGCCATCTACAGAAGTTCTCTGATGACTCTGCGATCGTTGGTCTCATCTCCAGCGGAGATGAAGCTGAGTACAGAGGGCTTATCCAGGACTTTGTGGACTGGTGCCATCGGAACTGCCTCCAGATCAACGCGAGGAAAACTAAGGAGCTGGTGGTGGACTGCCGCAGGCATGGGCAGCCCCTCACAGCACCAGTAAATATACAGGGAACAGACATCGAGATGGTGACATCCTACAAGTACCTGGGTATTCATCTGAACAATAAACTAGACTGGTCACACAATACTGACGCACTCTACAAGAAGGGACAGCGCAGGCTGTTCCTGCTGAGGAGACTCAGGTCTTTTGGTGTACAAGGGGCGCTGCTGAAGTCATTCTATGACACGGTGGTGGCATCAGCCATCACTTTTGGAGTGGTCTGCTGGGGCAGTGGCATTACTGCAGCCGATAGGAAGAGACTGAACAAACTGATTAAGAAAGCTAGCTCTGTCCTGGGGCAACGCCTTGATCCGATGGAGGAGATAGGAGAGAGAAGGATGGTGGCTAAACTGTCATCTCTGCTGGAGTCCGAGTTCCACCCTATGCAGGACATACTGAATGCACTGAGGAGCTCATTTAGCAGCAGACTACATCATCCCAGGTGCACAACCGAGAGGTTTCGTAGGTCCTTCCTACCAACGGCTGTCAGACTGTACAACCTAAGCAGGGCTGCTCGCAGAGATAGCAAAAAGACGTAACAAACTAATAGTTTTTTTTTTGAATGCAAAAGATGCAATAGACTTACACAATGGTCCCCTCCGGCATACAACTAGGAACATACCGGTCGCTATGGAGGGTGAGAATATGTATGGGCACATAATCATACCATGTAGGATAACTAAATAGACGGTTATGCTGTTTCATCCCACCTAGCAACAATGCTCTGCACTGTGTGTGTTTATATATTTACATATTTATTCCATCTAGCTACAATGCTCAGCACTGGGTGTGTTTATATTTATATATCTATATATTTATTCCATCTAGCTACAATGCTCCGCACTGTGTTTTTATATATCTACATATTATTCCATCTAGCTACATTGCTCCGCACTGTGTGTGTTTATATACTTGCATATTTATTCCACCTAGCTGCAATGCTCCGTACTGTGGGTGTTTATATATTTACATATTTATTCCATCCAGCTACAATGCTCTGCACTGTGTGTTCATATATTCATATATTTATTCCATCCAGCTACAATGCTCTGCACTGTGTGTCTGTGTGTGTGTGTGTATATATATATTTTATAGTAATATGTACATATGTATATTAGCTGCTCTTGCTTGTTTTTTTTTGTTTTTTTTCTTGCCTTCTGATTGTTGCTCTGAGTGTTGCTATCCCTGTGCTGTTGCAATCCTGGAATTTCCCCGTTGTGGGACTAATAAAGGCTTATCTTATCTCATCTTATCTTTTCTTCAACTCAGACTGTTGCATTTAATTTAATTTTTGCTTGATGCTTGCTAGAAGTTAAGATCGAAACTAATAAAACAAGTTTTAAAAAAGACACTTTCATTTGATTCATTTATATGATGGAATATGCAGAAAGAATAGAATTAGGCTGAAAGGTCTATTGATTTATAGCGTATTCAGGTTGTGCATAATGTTTTTGAAAAGTAAATAAGTACCTAATTACTTTTGAAAATAAGTAATCAGTAAAGTAACTGGATTACTTTCTTGGAGAAGTAATCAGTAACTAATTACTATTTCCAAGTAACTTGACCAACACTGCTAATGACTAGGTGGCTGCAGAGAGACCTATAGAAGGCATTTCAAGACTTGGATATCCTGCCCCATCTTTGACTGCTACACATTACACAATTAAAGAAATCAGTAAAACACTAAATAATTTTGTGTGGAAAAACAATCATTTAAAGAAAGATATTCTTTCAGGATCCAGGAAAGAAGGTGGATTTGAACTGTTTAACTTTGCTGACCTAAATAACATGTTGAAAATCAAATGGATAAAGAGTGTCTTAAAGATCCTGATTCAATTTGGTATTTTATCCCAAATATTTTCAAAAAACTGGGAGGCTTATGTTTCCTACTCATCTGCAATTATAAGAAAACAAAACTTCCTCTAAAATGATCAAAGTTTTATCAACAGGCTCTATTAGCGTGGAAAATCTGCTATACTCACAATTTCTCTCCACATAAAACAATAATTTGGAAAAATGAGGACATCACCAGTAAGAGAAAATCCTTATTTAAGCAAGACTGGGATGATAAAAATATAATTTACTTAAGTGACCTGTATGATTCTAATGGTCAGATATTTTTTTTTATGAACGATTCCTTCACGTTAAATCTTTCCCAATAACGAATCAAGAATTGATGCATGTCATAAAGGCCATTCCTAAAGGCCTCTCCCTTATGGAAAGCCACCTTCAATTCAATGTAGCTGTGAGAATAAAGCCTCTTCTAATGATTAATGGTATGGATTGACAATTATCAGACCCAGGGAACACATGCTCAGGCTCAAGTGAATACAATTATCTTTTATTTATTCCAAGTGAGTGTGTGAGTGCGTGTATGTGTTGTATGTACAGTGTATGAGGAGGTGAGGAATAGTGATGTCGTGACCGGGGGAGAGCAGAACGCCGTTCAGCCTGGCAACCCTATAATGACACAGAGCACAGAAGTTAGCACAGTCCACCAACAACAGAGTGTGGTAATGACTGGTAGGTATGGAGCTTACTTTGCAGATGGAAGACGGATGCTCAGGTTGGCCCAGGGGCTGTGGCCAGGGAGACAGCGTTCTCGGCCCACACTGGGATTGGGCAGCTGGCCCTGATGGAGCGATGAAGGCTCGTACCGCTGCCAAGAGGGGGAGATTCCGCCGCCGGAGGAATCCACCTGTGCACAGGGGAAGACGACTAACAAGGTGAGTAGAAAACAGGCTTACTTGAAGCGAGGAGACGATTCAGGTCTGGGATGAAGAGGCCAGGGAGCTGGCTGCTGACGAGACATATTCTGTAGGCAGACTGATAGACGGCTCCATGCTGGATCTCAGGCAGAGCAGGCTATAAAGCCCGGGGGAGATTGGGAGCAGGTGTGCGTGCAGCTGTAGCAGATAATGGCCCAGAGGGAGCCATGACAAATATTATGAATATTAAATGTAGTAATAAACATGTACGTATTGCATTGTATGAAAAAGAGAATTTCTCCTAAAGGGGAGGCATTCTGGAATAATGTCATGGTCTGGTGAGCGCACTCCTCCTCCGCCCGTCAGGTTCAGCTTTCTCCTACTCCACAGGTGATTATCTCCACCTGTTAGATGAGACACACCTGCTTCTTTGCGAGGAAGGGGCTGCTGACGAGGAGGAAAAGGTGTTCTTCCAGCTGTCCAGAACGGGATGACGCTGTTTTTTTTGTGCTGGAACAGGCTTAATTGGAGCGGGAGCAGGTGCAGGGGACTGGTGAGAAGCAGCAACAGCGGAGCCCTGGGAGCGCCCTCCCTTCAGCGCGAGCCCAGCCTTCTTCGGGGACTGCCTCACCCTTCCACCATTCTTGCATCGCAGCACTGCCACCAGGGTTATCCTCTCAACTCCCTCAGCGTGCTCCGAGAGCCTCGACGAGCTGCTGCCTCTGCCAGATCCAGGCACCATAGTGCGTCCTCTGGAGTGGAGTATGTGCATGTCAGTGATTAACCCGTCTATCTCCATCAGGGCCCGGCAGCACTCACACCCCAGGCACATCGGATAGCTCCATCCTGCTGTGTCCATGATTAGCTCCAGCAAACAGGTGGGTAGAAACAAAGATGAAAAACACATCAAGACCACAGCTGGGTTCTCTTACTGGCTGTGAGATTCTGTCATGTGTGTCCCTTCGGGGCAGAAAGACAAACCCACACGCTGAATGGTGTTGTGCAATTTATTAGTGATAGTCAAAACAGTGTTTTAGTACGTACCAAAACCTAGGTGGAACTTCTGAATTGAACCACTGTTCCAAGGTCTGTATCAGAAAGAGGATGTCACGTGACTGTTCCATGTCACGTTCCATTACGTCACCGACTGTTTAGAAATGTCAGTTGTTTTATATCAGTGAAACAAGTGAATATACAGTGATTTTGTTTTCCCGTTTCTAAAATGGAATAGTAAATAAAATACCATTACAAAATATAAAAATGCATATTCTATGCACAATATATACTTGCCTCCATTAGAAATGCACCCCCCATACACATATGGAACAATGTGCATTAATGGTATTCCCAATTTTTATTTTGTATATTTTGATTTAGAAATGGGAGGTCTGATTGCTAGGGTGTTTTGTTTTTCATTTTAAGTACAGAATTCTGTGTACAGGCCACACCTTAAAATTTGAGTGTTGAGCAGAATCCCATACTCAGAGTCATGCTTGACTGAAATTTTGAGTTGTGGTGAATAGCCTATATAAGGCCAGTATAAAAAAAAAAAAAAAAAAAACGCCAAAAGGTTTCATCCAGCTCGAAATGCTGAGACTGTCGACGCAGCAGAGAGAACGTGCCATTGGCATGTTAAGGGCGGGTCTCAGTCATAGTGCAGTTGCCCGGCAAATGCGCTGTCATTGCACAACAGTCGTCTGGGTGTCAGAGAGAACGAGACAGGCAGTGTTGCCGACCGACCACGCCCAGGACAGCCCAGAGTTACGACGAAGCACAAGATCGCTACATCTGGTTACAGCACACAAGGGACAGATTTCGTACAGCTTCACAGACAGCATGTGAGTCAAGGAGTAGGAGAAGGGTGCGAGTGAATGCCAATACCATCTGGCGCCGTCTACATGCGAGAGAGATGCATGCACACATCCCTTATCGAGGGCCTATTTTGACACGTGCTGCCCGTCAAAACCGCCTACGTTGGGCTACACAACACAGGAGATGGTGCCAAAATGACTGGAATACTGTTCTTTTCTCTGACGAATCACGCATATGTGTAGATCGGCCTGACAGACGTCAACATGTGTGGCGCCGACGCGGTGAACGGTTCGCCGATGCATGTGTTCGTGAGGGCAACCGCTGGGGTGGCGCCAGTGTCATGATTTGGGGAGGCATCACCACACGTCGAACACGTCTGGTCATTGTTGACGGGACCCTTACAGCACAGCACTACGTCGACAACATCCTACGTCCTGTGGTGCTTCCCTTTCTCCAAACCAATCGTGACGTCACAACGTTTCAGCAAGATAATGCCCGTCTGCATTCAGCTCGGCTTACTTTGGATTTCCTGCGCCAAAATGACATCACTGTTATGAATTGGCCTGCTTACTCCCCTGATTTGTCGCCCATTGAGCATCTTTGGGACCAGCTTAAGACAGCTATTGCCCAACGTCAACCAGCTCCACGTACGCAGCGTGAACTCGTCCAGGCCGTACAGGAGGAGTGGGAGAGGATCCCTCAGAACAGGATCATGAGGCTCGCCAGCTCCATGCTTCGATGTACTGCTTGTGTGAATTCCAGAGGTGGACACACCCAGTATTGACTCATGACACTTCTGAATTTCGAGTGGTTGTATGCAATGCACTAAATTTGTTCAAAATTAATTCACGTGGGGTTAATAAGTCCTTCTTCGATAATGTATTTCCTGGAATAAAACAAATAAATGTATCTCTGGTTATGCCCAGAAATCTGACCCGTGCGTTTTTAATGGAGGCAAGTCGATCTATAGATGTACTTTATTGATCCCAAACTGGGAAATTACAGTTATATAAGACAGCTACATGCTCCACACTGCCTACTCAACACTGATGCACACAATATAAAGCAGAAGTGTCATAAGCAGTTTTTTAAAATTTAATAGAATAAAATACAACATACAAACTATAGAATTATAAGTTATATAATTAAGTTATACAATTATATAAATACTTTCTATGTAAAATACTAATTTCTCGTGTCCTCACCTGATTGGCTGCTGATTCATCACCCCACATGCCTACAGCATTTAAAAGCTCCTCAAGTGCAGTTTGTTTGTGAAGTCTTGCCTCTGTCTTGTATTGAGCTGCTTTTGGATTTACACTATTTGGAAATGGATGGGGGTAGAAAGCGTCCCAGATCAGCTGTCTAGGATCACTTCAACCTTCTTGAGGGAAAAAAAAAAAAAGTTAAATGTATGCATTGTATGCAGCATCTTACATTTTGTAATAATACAATTACTACAGTCAGGTGACTGTAGTAATATTTAGGATACCCCATTAAATAAGACTGTAATATTTAGGATACCCCATTAAATATTCAGTTCTTTATTAAGAAATGTTCACATATCTGTCTAACCTTGTTTTTGTTTTTATTTGCTTTTTTAAACATTTATTTTAGCCACTTTAAGTGGGAATGAATGTGGGGGTGTCCTAAAAAAGATGGGGTAGGGGCATCTTAACTTGTTCCTCACTATATTTTACAGAAAATTTAAAAAATCTAATTCATTTTTAATTGTTTAGTCGTATTACCTGAATCTCCCATTATTTTAAACACTGATTAAATATCCATATGTCCAAATATGTTTAAAAACACAGGCTTATCCAGGGTATCCCAATTTTTTCACATGACCATGTGGAGACACCTACAGCCAAAACATCCCGACGCCTGCATTCCTCGCACAACACAGCCGAGTGCTGCATCAAGCCATGGCCAGCATAGTGTTTATGGTATGTGTTCATGGTCTTTTAATACACTTACGGGTCTACATTTATTATTTATACACCTCTATATTATTATTTACAATATATATAATTATGCATTTGATCACTAAAAGAAGCCGTATTGTTGTACATTTACATATAGTTGCATATATTTATAATATTTACCATACATCAAGTTGCATGGCAGCTTTCCTCCTAACAGTCTTTTTGTTGTTCCTTGACAGGAAAGCAAAAAGAATTAGACGAGGCACTAGTTGACCTTATTATGAATTCAATTCAACTTTATATAGTGCCATTTCACAACAACAGTCATCTCAGAGCACTTTCAACTGTAGGGGGAACCCCCACAGTTGCAGAAAGACCCCAGCAATCAGGCGATCCCCTGTGAGCAAGCACTTGGCGACGGTTGAGAGGAAAAACTCCTTTTTAACGGAAGAAACCTCCAGCAGAACCAGGCTCAGGGAGGGGCAGTCATCTGCTGCGACTGGCTGGGGGGTGAGGGGACAGAGAAGATGAAAAGAATGGACATGTAGAGAGCAAACGGCACGATGGGGACTCAATCTATGGGAGAGAACAAACCGATGTTATTGACCAGCAAAAAAAAAAAAAAAAAAATTATTTAGAGTGAAGAAAGGAGTGAGGCCCAGTGCATTATTGGAGGTCCCCTGGCTGTCTAAACCTATTAGCAGCATAACTAGGGGAGGGTTCAGAAACACATGATCCCTCCCTAATTGTAGGCTATATCAAAAAGGAAGGTTTTAACCCTATTCTTAAAAACAGATCGAGTCTGACTCCCGAATCCAGATTGGCAGCTGGTTCCACAGGAGAGGAGCTTGATAACTGAAGGCTCTGCCTCCCATTGTACTTTTGGAGATTCTAGGTATTACAAGTAATCCTGCATTATGGAACTGGACAAATATCAATGAATATTATGAACTGGAGTCACTGCAACAATTCAGACAACTGTAGGACACTGAAAGATTTTACTCATCTGCAACAAAACATTCAACAACATGAATAAAAAAAAACAAAAAAACAAACAGGAACAACAGGAACTGAAAGTTTTTGAATACACAGATCACAACCCACAGGATGTAGAATATGACAGACCCTGAATTTATTTAACTCAATCAATAATGACCAATTATTACACAGATGAACAGTTTAACACAATGGTCGCATCTGATTTCAATATTTCTATGATCCACTTCAACAGCAGGAGTCTCTATGCAAACTTTAATAACATTAAAGATTATTTACATCAGTTTAAAGATCCCTTCAATATTGTGGCAATATCAGAGACGTGGCTCAGTGAAGAGAAAGGAGTGGATTTTACCATGGATGGCTATGAATTAAATTATATAAATAGAAAAGTGAAAAAAGGAGGAGTTGCAATTTATGTTGACAAGAGCTTGAAATACAAGGTTGTTGAAAATCTGACAGTAACTGTGGATGATTTATTTGAATGTATTACAATAGAAATCTGTCTGGACAATGTGAAGAATGTAGTAGTGAGCTGTGTATATAGAACACCTGGATCAAACATCGACTTATTTAAGGACTGGATGGAAAAAAATGTACACAAAACTAACTCAGTTATGTTCATCTGTGGGGATTTCAATATAGATCTGATGAACTCAAAACAACATAGTTTGACAGAAGAATTTATCAACACAATGTACAGTATGGGCTTACATCCAACAATTACCAGACCTAGCAGAATCACGTGACAGTGCCACAGTGCCACACTAATATTCACAAACATTATGGAAAATAATATCAGGAATGGGCTTTTATTGAATGATATCAGTGACCACCTGCCGATTTTTGTTGTCCATCAATGTGATTATAGGAAGAAAAAGTATACCAAAAATATTAAATATAAAAGAATAAGAACCGAAGAATGTATTTACTGACAAAGGAATTAATACAAGATTGGAAGATAGTTTGATGAAAATGACAGAGCATATGATAAATTTTTACAAATATTTCAGTCCTTGTACAATAAATACTGTCCTATAACAATACAGTGACGGACAACAAAAAAAAAAAAATTCCTTGGGTCACCAAGGGGTTAATAAATGCATGTAAAAAGAAGAATACATTATATAAACATTTCATTAAATGCAGAATGGTGGAAGCTGAGATCAAATATAAAAGATAAAAATAAGCTTACTACTATAATGAGGACCTGTAAGAAAGAATATTACAGAATACTAGAGGATAACAAACATAGGACGATTACTAATGATTCCATTGAGTACTTGCCATATTCCTCTTAAGAATGCAAATTATCCAGAATATTTTATTGAAGATGGCAGTTTGATAAATAATATGGAAGATGGTCAGTGGTTTCAATAAATTTTTTATAAACGTTGGTCCTGAATTGGCAAAATCAATAGTGACACCAGAAACAAACCAGTGGTTCTGTGAATGAAATAGAAGATAGAAATCCAAACAATCTTTTTGGGTGCAGTTACTGAAAAGGAAATTATCGAGACTGAGTAAATTTAAGAACAAAAAAAAAAAAAAAAATCAACGGACTGGAATGAAATTGACATGGCAATAGTGAAAAAAGTAATTGAGGGAATCGTTAAGCCACTCACCCACAACTGTAACCTGTCATTTCAAACTGGTAAATTTCCAGACAAAATGAAAATAGCAAAAGTAATACCTCTATACAAAACAGGAGACAGTCATCGCTTCACAAATTACAGGCCAGTCTCTTTACTCTCACAGTTCTCCAATATACTTGGAAAAAATCTTCACTAAGAGACTGGATGATTTCACTGAAAAACACAACCTCCTTACAGACAGCCAGTATGGTTTTAGAGCAGATAAATCTACATCTTTGGCACAGATCGAACTTCTAGAAGAAATTACTAGTTGTATAGATAAAAAAAAAAAGGTTGCTGTAGGAGTATTTATAGATTTAAAGAAAGCTTTTGACACCATTGACCACAGAATACTACTAAGGAAACTGGAAAGGTATGGGATAAGAGGGGTAGGACTGAGTTGGGTGGAAAGTCATTTAAGTAACAGACAACAATTTGTACAAATTGGAGAGCACAAATCCCCCTTCATGGACATCACTTGTGGCAGTTTTGGGACCCAAACTCTTTATTTTGTATATAAATGACATATGCCAAGTATCAAAAATTCTGAAATTTATTTTGTTTGCGGATGACACAAATATCCTTTGCACTGGTGAGAATTTGCAGCAGGTTTTAGAGGTGGTCACAACTGAAATGGAAAAATTAACGCAGTGGTTCAACAAAAATAAATTATCTCTAAATCTAAAAAAAACCCCAAAGATTATGGTGTTTGGAAATTATAAAATAAATCATGAAATAATGGTAACAATAAATGATACCAGAATAGAAACAGTACAGGAAAATAAGTTTCTGGGGGTGACGCTAGACAATAAAATCTGCTGGAAACCTTGCATCAGTCACATCCGGGCCAAATTAGCAAAATGTATAGGCATACTGGGGAAGACAAGACATCTTGGACTATAAATCATTGGTCTTATTGTACAATTCACTGTTTTTACCTTATCTTAACTACTGTGTAGAAGTCTGGGGAAACACCTACAAGACCAACCTACAGTCAATATGCACATTACAAAAAAGAGCTATAAGGATAATAAACAATGCAGGATATAGAGACCATACCAATTCGTTGTTCTTAAAGTCACATGTCAAAGTTCATTGATTTAGTTAAATTTAAGACAGCACAAGTAATGTACAGGGCAATTAATAATCAACTCCCAACTAATATACAAAAAATATTTAAAAAAAGAGACAATGATCATAATTTGAGAGGAGACTTAAACTTTACAAAACCCAAGATACGTACAACCAAGAAAAGTATGTGCATATCTGTCTGTGGGGTGGATTTGTGGAACAGTCTGGAGCCGGAACTGAAACTATGTACAAACAGAAATCAATTCAAAAAGAGGTATAAGCACCATTTGCTGAAAGGATATATGTTAGAAGGGTAGTATTTATATGTACGATTCATTATGTTCACTCTGGGACATTATGGGACACTATGGAATGGTGGGTGGGACAGCACTGTATATGTGTTGTTTGAGGCTGGTTTTGATGTATGACTTCATTGTATGTTAGAATGGATGGGTGTTAATGTTGATTTGTAAAAAATACAGTAAATTGTTTACTTGGGGTCTTAAAGGTGGTAATTTGTATAAAATTCACATGGGTGTATCTATGGAAAAGAGGAGATGGAATTAATAAGTGTTCACTTCTTCCTTCTCCCTTTCGAACAGTGTATACTGTTACTTTATTGCATTTGCCATTTGCTTGTTATATTTTTGTGTTCGAAATAAACTATTTTGGGAGCGTAGTGCTCTGTTAGGATAATACGGTAGTATCAGATCTTTTAAATAAAAAGGGGCCTGATTGTTTAGAGCTTTGTAAGTGAGAAGAAGGATTTTAAACTTAATGCTAAACTATGGGAAGCCAATGAAGGGAGGCCAGAACCAGACAGATATGATCTCTTTCTAGTACCTGTTAAAACTCTTGCTGCAGCATTTTGGATCAGCTGAAGACTTTTCAAAGATGTTTTAGGACAACCTGATAATACAGAATTACAATAATCTAATCTCAAGCTAACAAAAGCGTGGATCAGTTTCTCAGCATTACTCTGAGACAAGATGCTCCTAATCTTGGCAATATTACGCAAATGATAGAAGGCAGTCTTAGAAACAAATTTAATATGTGAATTAAGATAAGCCTTTATTAGTCCCACAATGGGGAAATTCCAGGATTGCAACAGCACAGGGATAGCAACAATCAGAAGGCAAGAAAAAACAACATCTAGTAAACATATGTCCATATTACTATAAATGTGTATATACGTATATAGACAGTGCAGAGCATTATGGTTGGTTGGTGAATGTGCAGCAGAAAGTCTAAGCTCTCTCTCCGTGGATGCGGCGGGCCAGCTGGAAGTCTTTGGGCATGATTGTGACCCCCTTAGCGAAGAAGAGGCCACCAGGTGGGCCTCGCTGGTCTCCTGCAGAGCCATGACGGCGAAGCTCAGGAAACGCAGGACGGTCTTGAAGTCCTGAGCGATCTCCCTCACCAGGCGCTGGACGGGCAGCTTACGGATGAGCAGCTCCGTGGATTTCTGGTAGCGACGGATCTCTCTCAGAGCCACGGGCCTGTGACGGCGAGGCCTCTTCACTCTGCCGGTGGCCGGAGCGCCTCTCTGAGCAGCCCTGGTGGCTAGCTGTCTCCTGGGGGGCTTCTTCCTCCAGTAGATTTTATTTTAATTGAAAGAGATCTTGATCAAAAATAATTCCAAGGTTCGTCACAGAGCTATTAAGAGAAAGTAACCGCATCCAAACTGAAAGTTTGATTTGGAAAGGTATTTCTAAGGTTTTTTGGACCAACAAGAATGACTTCAGTCTTATCTGAATTTAATAGCAGGAAATTACAAGTCATCCAAGCTTTGATTTCCTTAAGACAGGCTTCCAACTTGGCTAATTGATTACCATCATCTGGCTTCATTGACGGGTATAATTGTGTCTCATCTGCATAACAATGAAAATGTATAAAGTGCTTTCTAATAATGTTGCTTAACGGAAGCATATATAAACTAAAGAGTAGGGCCTAGCACAGATCCCTGTGGAACTCCATGACTGAGCTTTGAGTTGAAAGAAAACTCATTGACATGAACAAACTGGAACCTATCAGATAAATAAGATCTAAACCACTGCAACGAAGTTCCATTAAGTCCAACATAGTGTTCTAATCAAATAGTGCAGCTTTTGATACTATCAATCATAATATTCTAAGGTCTAAAAGGACAAGTACAGAAACAAGTCCATTATGAGATGCGATGAGGAGGTCGTTAGTGACCTTTGCTAAGGCTGTTTCAGTACTATGGTGGATTCTAAACCCAGATTGAAACTCTTCAAGTAAACCATTTCCCTGCAGGTGGTCAAATAATTGCGTAGCAACGACTAGCTAACTATAGACCAATCTCTAATCTGCCTTTCATTTCAAAAATCTTAAAGCTCCTGGATCCAGTGTTGGCTTTTTGAGTAAGGGTTTAATTACAGCCGTTTTAAAAGCCTGTGGTACATGGCCTAAAGTTAATGAAGAATTGATTATATGAAGAATAAAGCCACCAATAAGTGGGAAGACTTCATTAAATAACCTGGTAGGAATAGGGTCTAAAAGACAAGTTGAAGGCTTGGATGAGGAAACTATTATGTCTTGATGAGTTTACTCCAATTGACCTTTTAGAGTTAGACAAATCAGTTGAAGGAGTTGTAGTAGTTACTGTATTTAAGTTAACGGTGGGAAGAATCTGATTTTATCTCTGATGGATGAAATTTTATTATTGAAAAAGTTCATAAAGTCCTGACTAGTAAGCTCTAAGGGAATGCTAGGATTGACGGAGTCCTGACTGTCAACCTGGCTACAGTACTGAAAAGAAACCTAGGATTATTCTTGTTCTCTTCTATTAATGCAGAATAATAACTCGTTCTAGCTTTTCTAAGAGATTTTTTGTAAATTAAAAGATGATTTCTCCAAGCTAAATAGCTAAATAAAAAGATCCTAAATTAGTGGAGCGTCATTTTCTTTCTAATTGACGAGTCTTCTGTTTTAAGCTACGAGTTTCTGTGTTGAACCAAGGAGTTAGAAATCTCTGATTAGACTCTTATTTAAGGGGGCCACCAAGTCGAGAGTCTGATGCAGAGAAGCTGTAACACTATCTACCATGCATTCAATTACAGAAGGAGCAAGCTGTCTATAGCTCGTTTCCGTTGTGTTGAGACATGGCATAGAGGAAACTGCATAAATTTGGTAACAGCATCATCTGAGAGGCATCTACTGTAGTAATATTTTTCTTTAGGAGCCAAATAGTCAGAAATAGTAAAATCAAAAGGTTAACAGACAATGGTCTGACAGTACAGGATTATGAGGAGACACTACCAGATTCTTTATTTCTATGCCATATGTCAGAACAAGGTCCAACGTATGGTGGAGATAATGAGTAGAATTTCCTACTTTCTGAGAAAACCCCATCAAGTCTAATATTGAATTAAATGCCACATTAAGGCAATCACTATCTACATGTATATTAAAGTCCCCTACTATAATTATTCTGATTTCAGCACTAAATCAGCTAAGAATTCAGCAAATTCAGATAAAAATTCTGAGTAGGTTGATTGAGGACGATAAACTATGGCAAATAAAATTGGGTTTAGCCTAAAATTGCTAAAGTGCCCAATACTGAGGACCAGGCCCTCAAAGGAATTATAACATGTTTTTTGCTTTACATTAACTAGTAATTTGGAATGGTAAATTGTTGCTACTCCTCCTCCACGACCAGAACTTATGGGATTTTGACAGTTTAAATAACCAGAGGGAGTTGATTCATTTAAACCAACATAATCCTCTTGTCCTAACCAAGTCTCTGTAAGGGATATTAAATCAATCTGATGATCAATTAACAGATCATGGACTAAGATAAGATAAAGATAAGCCTTTATTAGTCCCACAACGGGGAAATTCCAGGATTGCAACAGCACAGGGATAGCAACACTCAGAGCAACAATCAGAAGGCAAGAAAAAAAAAAAACAAAAAAAAACGCAAGAGCAGCTAATATATATATATATATATATATATATATATATATATATATATACACATATGCATACATACATACATACACACACAGTGTAGAGCATTGTAGCTGGATGGGATAAATATACGAGTATATAAACAGTATGGAGCATTGACTAGCAGAGACTTGGGAGTTAGAGACCTAATATTTAACAAACTGCAATTAATTTTTCAATTATGAGGAGGAACAGAGGCCAAATCATTCAATTTAGAGGCTTCATGTTTAATTTGAGTTTTACAGACTTTTTGTTTAATCACTTTGGGATGCTTATACATCATTTTTTTTTTAATTTACTTTGGAGGGAGCAGACAATGATTCTCTGATGGGGAAGACAGGGGCTAAGTTGAGGGGTGGCGGATGAAGAGGAGCTGCAGAGAGGCGTGCAAGACTACGACTCTGCTTCCTGGTCCCAACTCTGAGTTGTCAAGGTTTTGGAAATTTGGATAAAAAAGATGCCAGATGAGGGGGGCGCTCGTGCGCAGTAATGGAGTAGACGTGTTTCCACGAGGCTCCGTCGCAGACTTCTAAATTTTGTTTATCTTTGCTACACCTACTTACCAACTTTTTGCCTACTTATCGTCAGAGCTGTTTCTAACTAACCTCCAATCATGCCACCCAAGAGAGACGAGGTAAAATCATCAAATTCAGCCTCGGCTAGCGCTAGCAACGAAGCTATATTAGCTGCAGTTAATAAATATGGCGCTGAGCTAGCTAAAGTTTCAGTGCAGATGGAAGAGTTGAAAAAGTCCGTGGAGGGTCGCTTAAGCACAGTGGAGACGCATTTGGGCACATTACAGAATGAACATAATCAGACTGAACAACGCTTGGATAGTATGGATGTGGCACTCTCCGACGCAGATTTTCGCATCACGGCACTGGAAGCTAGCTACCGTGAGTTGCAGGTGGAAAATGGTCGGCTCAAGGCTAAGCTAAATGACTTGGAGGGGCGCTCGCGGAGGTTAAACATCAGGATCGTGGGGATCAAAGAAGGAGAAGAGAAGGGCAATCCCACAGAGTTTGTGACACGACTGCTACCGGAGTTGCTTGGCCCGAATAATCTGACCAAGCCCGTTAAAATTGACCATGCCCACCGCAGCCTCAAACCTAAGCCTCCGGACAACGAGCGCCCACGGATGATCATCGCCAAAGTCCACAATGACCGCGACTTGGCCAATATTTTTAAACTCAGCAGACAACAGGGTCCACTCCGTTATCAAGGCAATAAAGTGTACATCTTCCCGGACTACATGGCGGAGGTTGCATCACAGCGTCAAGCCTTTAACAACGTCAAGAAGAAGCTGACTGATGCCGGCGCCAAGTGCTCTCTACGGTTTCCTGCCAAACTTCAGGTCGTCCGCAACAGTGAAGTTAAAGTGTTTAACACTCCGGCGGATGCAGAGAGGTTTGCCAACTCCCTGACTGACAGTGTATAACTGGCGAAGTGCACATTGTTTAAATTATACAGCTGTTGACGCCATTCTAATACTGCACTTTATTCTGCATCGTCCTTTTTTGATGGCATATTCCAAGTTAATTATATTGTCTGTGTGTAGCTTTTTTTTTTTCAGTTAATTGATTTACATTAGAAGACTGCACGGCTCCATTGGTGGTTTGCTGAAACGCAAAACTGTGTCCATTACCCAGCAGTCTCCCAAGTATTAGTGGGTTTTGCCGCTTTGTTTTGGTTTTTTGCGGCGTTAAGGGAATGGGTTTTTATAATATGTTTTTCTTTTTTAATTTATTCTTTGTTTGGTTTGTTTTGCCTGCCAGTGTAGCCATTTACTGCCTAAGCCCATATATTTTTTTAAATTTAATTTTTTTTTTTTTTTTTGAATGCAAGCTGGTTCCTCTGGATCAGGTGTG
Organism: Pholidichthys leucotaenia; assembly: GCA_020510985.1. NCBI lineage: Eukaryota > Metazoa > Chordata > Actinopteri > Cichliformes > Pholidichthyidae > Pholidichthys > Pholidichthys leucotaenia. The sequence continues at coordinate 33,437,249 of CM035845.1, read as the reverse complement.
AGTCATCTCACGTTCACATCATGGAACTGTAGGGGTTTGGGGAAAGCTCTCAAAAGAGTAAAAGTATTTTCACATCTGAAATCATTGTCCTCTGATATAATCTTCTTACAGGAAACCCATATTCCCCCCACAGAACAGAGACGGTTGAGAGCCTTATGGATATCCCAGGTCTATCAATCTACCTTTTCCTCAAAGGCCAGAGGAGTGGCCATCTTAGTGCGCAGAACTATACCTTTTGTATTCAAGTCTATGGTGACCGATCCAGGTGGGAGATTTGTGCTTGTAACGGGTACCATAAACTCTATGCCATTGGCCCTTTTAAATGTATATGCTCCAAATTTTGATAGTCCGGATTTCTTCTGTAAAATTTTTCGTCTTGTTGCAGAACAGAATAACTAACATTATTATAGGAGGTTATTTTAATTGTTTCCTAGACCCTCATCTTGATAGATCTTCCATTACAACTGCTCCCATGTTAAAATCTGTGCCAGTCCTAAATAATCTTATTAAATCGCTAAATTTAGTGGATATTTGGAGGCATCAACATCCCTTGGACAGACAGTACTCCTTTTTCTCCCAGGTACATGGCAGTTTTACTAGGATTGATTATTTTCTCGTTGATTCCAATTTAATTACCAACGTTGTCAGTTCAGATTATAACAATATTTTAATTTCTGATCATGCCCCTGTGTCTGTTAAAATAAACTTCAACATGCTTGTGCACTCATAATTGGAAATACAATCCGGCATTAAATTCAGATAAAGCTTTTTGTGAAAGCATCTCAAACAAAATTACAGATTTCTTACACTTTAATGATAATGGTGAGGTATCTGATTCCACACTGTGGGAAACATTTAAATCCGTTATTAGGGGTGATATTATCTCGTACCAGTCTTATAATAAAAAGGTTAAACAGAAGCGTATGTCTGAAATACAGGCCCAACTCCCTTTGTTGGAGGAATCATTTCGTATCTCAAAATCAGATGAAATACTAAAGAATATTGTATCTGCAAGACTTGAATACAGCCGCATTCTTGGTGAGCATGTTTGCTTTTGTTTAAGCTTTCGTATATAATTACAATTTGAGCTTGGTGATAAAGCACACAGCATACTCGCTAGGCAGTTGAGGTGTTCAAGCTGAACGGGCAATTTATAAAATTGTATCTAATGGAGAACTAATAACTGACCCTTTACAGATAAATAACACTTTTTATGAATATTATAAAAACTTATATACCTCTAAATCATCGTCATCAAAGGAAGATATATGGGGGTTCTTAAATAGATTGGATATGCCCACATTGAGTGAAAATGCCAAACAACAGTTGGATGCTGACTTTACACTAGAGGAGATCAAAGCTGCCATCCGTTCATTTCCAAATGGTAAGGCTTGTGGCCCTGACGGATTTGGCATTGAATTTTATAAAATTCACATTGACAAACTTGCTCCATTGTTGCTTCGTATGATAAACTCTTCCGTGAAGGAAGGATCATTCCCAGAGACATTATACGATGCGAACATTTGTCTACTGTTGAAGAAGGGTAAAGATGAAACAAATCTAGCTTCTTATCGCCCTCTCAGCCTTTTAAATAGTGACCAGAAAATTGTTGCAAAAGTTTTGGCAAACCGCTTGAATGAACACATTGGTTCCTTAATTCATAGTGACCAAACCGGGTTTATCCCCGAAAGGTTTGCATTTTCGAATACTCGTAGACTTCTGAACGTCATGTATTCTAACAACCCACCATATTTTGCTGTTGCACAGCAGGCCTTCGATCAAATTGAGTGGGAGTATATGTTTATTACTCTTAAAAGATTTGGCTTTGGTGACAGATTTATAGCTATCGCAAAAATGCTTTATGCACATCCTAGATCATATGTACTTACTAACAACAATAAATCTGCCCCATTTTTATTACATCGTGGGACCAGGCAGGGCTGTTGTCTATCGCCAATGTTTTTTGCTCTGGCGCTTGAACCACTTGCTGTTGCCATCAGGATGGAGCCTGAAATAGTTGGGTTTAGATACAGCGCATCTGAATGCACTATTGGCTTGTACGCTGATGATGTCATTTTGACACTGTGACATTAAACAGTCTCTTCCACCTCTTCTCGAGATCATTAGGGAATTTGGTCAGTTCTCTGGTTTTACCATTAACTGGGAGAAAAGTGTTCTCATGCCTCTTTCAGATGGTCTAGATAAAACATTTCTCAACACATTACCTTTTAAAATATCAAATGAGCACTTTGAATATTTAGGAATCACCATCCCTAGGAATCCCAAACTTATTTTCAAATTGAATTTTACAGAACTATTAAATAAGATTAGGGGCATGATTAAGAAATGGAAATTACTACCAATTTCTCTAATTGGACGAGTAAATATTGTCAAAATGATTGTACTTCCTAAATTTATATATTTATTTCAGAATCTGCCAATTTTTCTTACAGCATCTTTTTTTAAATTAGTTGATTCCATTATCATCTCCTTTATTTGGGCTGGCAAAACCCCCCGTGTCTCTAAATTACATCTCCAAAAACCCTCGGTCGAGGGTGGTCTTGGGTTGCCTATTATGAGACATTATTATTGGGCCTGCAACGCTAGGGCCTTGGTCTTCTGGTCCCAAGATAATCATAATGTGGATCAAATACCGTGTTGGCCTGCACTTGAATCTCATAACTGTCAATCCCTCATTGGTACATCTTTATCTGCTTTATTATTTAGCAAGGTCGATATCCCTCTGAATGTGTTCAGACATGACTGTGCTGTACAATTCCTTCAGAATTCTGAAACAAATTAAGAAGATATTGCATCTTCCTGACCTTTCTATATATGCACCTACAGTATATGCCAAAACCCTGCCTTCAAACCAGCTTTATCAGATCCTGTGTTCAGGCAATGGTCAAATAAAGGTATTCTTTTAATAAAGGACCTGTATATCAACAAGGACTTTGCATCTTTTACACAATTACAAATGAAGTTCAATCTCCCACCTGATCATTTTTTCAGGTACCTGCAGATTAGACATTTTGTACAACAGTCTTTAACCCATTTTGTCAAACTTCCTGTACAACATGATTTCTATGAGGTTTTGAGAAAACACCCAACCTCCAAGCATTTAGTTTCAGAATTCGTTAATCTTTTCTCTTGGCCAACGTCTTCGACCCATGTCAAGGAGGCATGGATGAGGGATGCAGGTATAGAGATCTCAAATGATCTATGGGAAAGAGCCTTAGTTGGTATTCATTCATGTTCAGTAAATGCCAGACTTCGGCTAATACAATTTAAAGTATTGATTGATTGATTACATTACTCTAAGACTCGCCTTAGACTTTTTCCGACCATTTCACCACTATGTGACAAGCGTAAAATAAGTGATGGTACTTTGTCATTTATTTTTCTCCTGCCCCTCGCTTAAAAATTTTTGGTCTCAGATTTTTAATTTGTACAGTGTCATATATAAAAAAGTCATAATACCTGATGTCTTAACAGTAATACTTGGTTGTTCAGATCAGACTTTGCTCTGCTCACAGTCACTTCAGCATGCTATTAGGTTTGGCATGATTGTTGCGAAGAGGGTCATTCTGAAAGAATGGAAGGCCAATACGCCGCCCAGTTATATTAACTGGCTTAATGATTTGGCATCCTGCTTGTACCTTGAAGAGATTCAATATCATTTGTCTAATACTCAAGATATGTTTATTAAAATTTGGGGACCATTTATGGATCACATTAAGAAAAAGAAGACTCAGCCTGTAACATGATAGCATTAAACTTGCTTAGCATGGACTGCTTACAGTTTTGTAGTTATATGGGCTTTGTGTAACAATCATTTATTTCTTTGTGTATTTTCTTGAGCACTGGCAGTGTTTATTGTTCTGTCTTATTTTCAAAAAAACTGAATAAAATATATATTGAAAAAAAAGATGCCAGATTGTTAGATAAATGAGACGCACCATCCAAAGTGGGATGGACGCCGTCTCGTCTCATAAGACCAGGTTTTCCCCAAAATGAGCTCCAATTGTCAATGTAGCCCACGTTGTTTGCAGGACGCCACACAGTCAGCCAGTGGTTGAAGGATGACAAGCGGCTAAACATGTCATCATTGGTCAGATTAGGAAGGGGCCCAGAGAATACTACAGATGCAGACATTGTTTTAGCAAAGTCACACACCGATTCTACATTAAGTTTCGTGACTTCCGACTGCCGGAGACTGAAGTCATTAATGCCAGCGTGAATAACAATTGTGGAGTATTTACAGTTACTTTTAGCCAGCATTTTCAAATTTGACTTGATGTCGCCTGCTCTGGCCCCAGGAATGCATTTGATTATGGTGGCTGGAGTCTCTAGGTTGATGTTTCTGACTACAGAGTCGCCAATGATCAGTTTTTTTCCCCCTCAGCAGGTGTGTCGCTGAGTGGGGAAAAACGATTAGAAACGTGAACAGGTTGGTGGTGAACCGGGGCTTTGCGGCTAGGCTTCCTTGTCACCGTCACCCACCCAGTCTCCTCGCTGCTGAGGAGGACCGCTAACAGGGCCTATGCTAGCGAGTTCTGCTGCAGCTAGGGGACGTCTGTCAAGAGTAACTGGCGCAGACGGTGTTTCAATGCAGCGGAGCCGGGATTCCAAATCAAACAACCTTGCCTTGAGTGCCTCAAAAAGACAACATTACATTTACCGTTATCACTAAAAGAGGCAGAGGTGTAGCTCAACATCTGACAAAGAGAGCACACCAGAGGAGGAGAGCTAGTAGCCATAGCTAGTGGCTAACCCGAAGCTAACAAAAACACAGATGAAAGGTGAACAGAAGGCTAAAGAGGATGATTAGATGACACTGAGTGTGCACACAGGTGCCAGAGGCTTGATAAACAAATGAGAGCTAACGGTAGATGGGGAAAAAAAAAGTGGTTCAAATGCAATTAAAAGCAAAATCCTCAGGAGAGTGAGGAGCCCTAACCACACGGACAGACAATACAGGAAGTGACGATACGTTACCACAAGTGACGTTCACCAATCATGTTCACCTTATTATGAAGGACTCAACCTTTTTCAGCGGTGGAAGATTAGAGTTTCAGGCACTTTGTCAACAAACTTGATCCCAATTACATCCTTCCATCCAGAAACACACACGACACTCGACTGAGTGTAGTATTATAACATTTGGCCACCAGATATCACTGTGGGGAGATGTTTCAAATGTTCCAATCTCTTGAACCTTCCATTTCTGCCATCACTACGAATTTATTCACAAAAGAACATAAGAGTCCAAAACTAGTGCACAAACACAAAATGCAAAGCAAGAATAACTTAGAGATGCACTCCTGAGTAGTGATGTTACACTCGAGACCGACTCGAGCAATATACCACGGAAGTGTCGTGAGCAGAGTGTTGAGTACTGTGTCGATATGCCCACAGTCACATGACCATAGCGAACGAGGCCTTGTTGTCTCATCACGTGATTTGAGACCTGGCAAGAAATTTGAGAGGGCTGGGCGTTGCATACGTTCCCGCGTGCCCTCAAGTCACGTGGCCGCTTGCTACGGTCATGTGACTGTGGGCGTGCTGAAACAGCGCTTGATGCACTGCTCATGATGCAAAAAAAATTGAGACATTGGGCAGCTCCTATTACTATAATAAAAAAGACTAAGAATTGTTGTGCTCTTTACGCTCTTTTAATATGCCCCTTTTTTTCTTGTTAATTGGAATGTGAAGTTGGACTGACTGTATATTTTTTGTGAAAGTTCTGATTTTGTAACTGAAAGGGTTATGAAAAGTTAGAGTGCCAAAATAATTCTGTGGGTAATCTCCTATTATGCTCTACACATATTCCATACATATGTTTGCATTCTTATGAACAAATACAGTGGGGCAAAAAAGTATTTATTCAGCCACCAATTGTGCAAGTTCTCCCACTTAAGAGATGAGGTCTCCAATTTTCATCATAGGTATACCTCAACTATGAGAGACAAAATGAGGAAAAAAAAAATCCAGAAAATCACATTGAAGGATTTTTAATGAATTGGTAAATTCCTCGGTAAAATAAGTATTTGGTCACCTACAAACAAGCAAGATTTCTGGCTCTCACAGACCTGTAACTTCTTCTTTAAGAGGCTCCTCTGTCCTCCACTCGTTACCTGTATTAATGGCACTCGTTTGAACTTATCAGTATAAAAGACACCTGTCCACAACCTCAAACAGTCAGACTCCAAACTCCACTATGGCCAAGACCAAAGAGCTGTCAGGACACCAGAAACAAAATTGTAGACCTGCACCAGGCTGGGAAGACTGAATCTGCAATAGGTAAGCAGCTTGGTGTGAAGAAATCAACTGTGGGAGCAATTATTAGAAAATGGAAGACATACAAGACCACTGATAATCTCATTCGATCTGGGGCTCCATGCAAGTTCTCACCCCGTGGGGTCAAAATTATCACAAGAATGGTGAGCAAAAATCCCAAAACCACATGGGGGGACCTAGTGAATGACCTGCAGAGAACTGGGACCAAAGTAACAAAGGCTACATCAGAAACACACCACGCCACCAGGGACTCAAATCCTGCAGTGCCAGACGTGTCCCCCTGCTTAAGCCAGTACATGTCCAGGCCCATCTGAAGTTTGCTAGAGAGCATTTGGGTGATCCAGAAGAGGACTGGGAGAATGTCATATGGTCAGATGAAACCAAAATAGAACTTTTTGGTAAAAACTCAACTTGTCATGTTGGGAGGAGAAAGAACACCATACCTACTGTGAAGCATGGGGGTGGAAACATACTTTGGGGCTGTTTTTCTGCAAAGCGACCAGGACGACTGATCCGTGTAAAGGAAAGAATGAATGGGGCCATGTATCGTGAGATTTTGAGTGAAAACCTCCTTCCACCAGCAAGGGCATTGAAGATGAAATGTGGCTGGGTCTTTCAGCATGACAATGATCCCAAACACACCACCCGGGCAACGAAGGAGTGGCTTTGTAAGAAGCATTTCAAGGTCCTGGGGTGGCATAGCCAATCTCCAGATCTCAACCCCATAGAAAATCTTTGGAGGGAGTTGAAAGTCTGTGTTGCCCAGCGACAGCCCCAAAACATCACTGCTCTAGAGGAGATCTGCATGGAGGAATGGGCCAAAATACCAGCAACAGTGTGTGAAAACCTAGTGAAAACTTACAGAAAACGTTTGACCTCTGTAATATACCCTTTTTTGGCAATGACAGAGTATTGAGATGAACTTTTGTTATTGACCAAATACTTATTTTACTGAGGAATTTACCAATTATTCATGAAAAATCCTTGAGTGTGATTTTCTGGATTTTTTTTTCCTTCTTATTTTGTCTCTCATAGTTGAGGTATACCTATGATGAAAATTGGAGACCCCTCATGTTTTAAGTGGGAGGACTTGCACAATTGGTGGCTGACTAGATACTTTTATCCCACTGTATGTTGTGCTCAACTCTGATAAACAGGAATTAGGCAGAGGTATTGAGCCCTCTTGCTCTCTCACCCTTTCCTTTAGTCAGGTCTGATACAGTAAGTTACGCACCCAGAACCAACACCCACGCACACACCATTGATCGCACATTCTAGAAACCAGTACCATGAACAGCAAATGGCCTGTTCATGTCAGCGTTAAATTGGCCAATCAGTCACGTACAAGCCCATCCTATTGTACGGGGTTGGCCCAACCTACCAACCAGAGAAGATAACCAAGTTGCACCCGGGAGTCGGGATCAGGATACATGAAGAGCAGCGTGTCTCCTTGTCTTTCTTACTCCACTTTGACTTGACTTGAGGTGGATACATCACTTTGACTTGAGCCACTTTTTTGAGCCACTTTGACTCCGAGTAACTTTGACTTCAGCCAGGGATTGAGGAAGCTCGCAACATGGGACTCACTCAGGACGGTCAGAGGAAAATGAACGGACTAGATGGAGTGGAAAGACGAGTTGACAGAAGGTAGTATTGGCATAATCTGGTTTGTGACCGATTCAGAATGGCAAGTAGTGGGGGTTTGACCGACGATATGGAGATTGGATGGAATTGACTATTATGCTACATCACCTACTGTATCAACCAGGTGACTGTGGAAAAACAGGGTTTTTCCTAACCAGAAGCCTTGGATGACAAAAGAAGTCCAGGCACTCCTCAGAGCCCATGATACAGCCTTCAGGTCAGGGGATACAGATCTGTATAGCACCGCCCGTGCTAATCTGAAGAAAGGCATTAAGGAGGCTAAACAGGCCTATAAGAGGAGAGTTGAGGACCATTTTTCGGATAATGATTCAAGACGAGTATGGCAAGGCTTTCACCATATCACAAACTATAAGGGCAGCAGCATCATTTCCAGTGACATCAGCGCCTCACTGGCAGAAGAATTGAACTGCTTTTTTGCACGGTTTGAGGCAAATATACCTCGCCCAGACCCACTGACGTTATTGAATGCCAGCTCTGATGTGCTTACCCTGCAGGATCATGAGGTGAGAGACAGAGCAGTTCACCTGAGAAAGGCTACTGGTCCCGATGGAGTGCCAAGAAAGGTGCTCAGCGCATGTGCAGATCAGCTATGATCTGTTTTGACTGACATTTTTAATTTGTCTCTCAAGGCAGCCGTTGTTCCACAGTGTTTAAAATCTGTAGTCTTTATCCCTGTGCCTAAAAAACATTATCAGCAGTCTGAATGACTATCGGCCAGTAGCATTAACACCCATTATTATGAAGTGCTTTGAGAAAATGGTATTGAAACATCTTTTGCCTAGTCTCCCCCCAGACTTTGATCAGTACTAGTTTGCCTACAGGCGGAGCAGATCCACTGAAGATGCTGTTGCTATAGCTCTCCACTCGGCATTCAGCCATTTAGAAGACAAGGGGAGCCATGTAAGAATGTTGTTTGTGGACTATACCTCGGCATTTAATACAATTATTCCCAACATTCTCATCACCAAATTTCTTCAGCCTGGTCTGCCTACTCACACTTGCAGCTGGATAAGGACTTCCTAACAAACCGAACACAGACTGTTAGACTTGAACCCCATTCCTCCTTTACAGTCATGCTTAACACAGGCTCACCACAGGGCTGTGTGTTGAGCCCCACTTTGTATTCATTGTACACATGACTGCATACCTGTTCATCCCACAAACATAGTGAAGTTTGCAGATAACAGTAGTGGGGCTCATATCAGGAGGAGATGAGTCCGCATACAGAGATGAGGTCCAGAAACTAGTGAGCTGGTGCTCAGATAATCTATTGAATACAAAAAAACCTAAATGAACTCGTTACTGATTTTAGGAAGCATAGCAGTGAGCCGCCTCCTCTATATATATATAGGCAAGGTGTGTGTGGAGAGGGTGGAGGCTTTTAAGTTTCTCGGTGTTCATATTTCTCACAACCTTACCTGGGCAGTTAACACCATAGCTATGATTAAAAAAGTCTCAACAACGTCTACACTTTGAGGCTGCTCAAGAAGAATGGCCTAAATGCAGTTGCTGGTTTTATTATTGAGAACATTTTGTCATATGGCATCACGGTTTGGTATGAGGGCTGTTCAGCCACAGACCGCAAAGCCTTCCAGAGAGTGATCGAGACTGTGCAAAAAAATCACTGGTTGTTCTCTCCCTTCTCTGGAAGAGATTTCCAGGTCTCGGTACCTCAGAGCTATTGCCATCATTAAAGACTGTGCTCATCCATGCCATGATTTCTTTCACTTGCTCCCCTCAGGAAAGTGGTACAGATCCCATAAAACCCGGACTACCAGGTTTAATCAGTTTTTTCCCAGCAGCAGTGCGTATTTTGAACGGATTTATGTAACACGCACAGACTGCTGATATTGTTATTTTGTGGCAATAACCCTGTGTGTATAAGCTGGTCTTTTATATTTATCGCTCAGTATGTTTTCATTATTGCCATGTACATATTGTATTCAACTTTTAGGCAATATTGTTTCAAGCATTATTTATTGTTGTAATTATGTTAAATCCATCGCTGGTTCCACCAGCGATGGATCCACTCCAGTTCGCCTACCAGCATGGCATTGGGGTGGAGGATGCGGTGATCTTCCTCCTTCACCGTTCTGTCTCCCACCTGGAGAAGCCCGGGAATATGGTGAGGATCATGTTCTTTGACTTCTCCAGTGTTTTCAACACCATCCAACCGATGATCCTGAAGGACAAGCTGCTGCGCGCAGGGGTGGACCAGCACCTGTCATGGATCCTGGACTACCTCACGAACCAGCCTCAGTTTGTGAGAACCCGGGACTATGTGTCCGACACGATCATCAGTAGCACGGGGGCCCCCCAGGGAACGGTGCTGGCTCCCTTCCTGTTCACTCTTTATACTGCGGACTTCTCACACAACACACTGCCATCTACAGAAGTTCTCTGATGACTCTGCGATCGTTGGCCTCATCTCCAATGGAGATGAAGCTGAGTACAGAGGGCTTATCCAGGGCTTCGTGGACTGGTGCCATCGGAACTGCCTCCAGATCAACGCGAGAAAAACTAAGGAGCTGGTGGTGGACTGCCGCAGGCAAGAACAACCCCTCACAGCACCAGTAAATATACAGGGAACAGACATCGAGATGGTGACAGCCTATAAGTACCTGGGTGTTCATCTGAACAATAAACTAGACTGGTCACACAATACTGATGCACTCTACAAGAAGGGACAGCGCAGGCTGTTCCTGCTGAGGAGACTCAGGTCTTTTGGTGTACAAGGCGCGCTGCTGAAGACATTCTATGACACGGTGGTGGCATCAGCCATCACTTTTGGAGTGGTCTGCTGGGGCAGTGGCATTACTGCAGCCGATAGGAAGAGACTGAACAAACTGATCAAGAAAGCTAGCTCTGTCCTGGGGCAGCGCCTTGATCCGGTGGAGGAGATAGGAGAGAGAAGGACGGTGGCTAAACTGTCATCTCTGCTGGAGTCCGAGTTCCACCCTATGCAGGACATACTGAATGCACTGAGGAGCTCATTTAGCAGCAGACTACATCATCCCAGGTGCACAACCGAGAGGTTTCGCAGGTCCTTCCTACCAACGGCTGTCAGACTGTACAACCTAAGCAGGGCTGCTCGCAGAGATAGCAAAAAAAACGTAACAAACTAAGTTTTTTTTTAATGCAAAAGATGCAATAGACTTACACAATGGTCCCCCTCTGGCATACAACTAGGAAAATACCGGTCGCTATGGAGAGTGAGAATATGTATGGGCACATAATTATACCATGTAGGATAACTAAGTAGACGGTTGTGCCGTTTCATCCCATCTAGCAACAATGCTCTGCACTGTGTGTGTTTATATATTTACATATTTATTCCATCTAGCTACAATGCTCCGCACTAGGTGTGTTTATGTTTATATCTATTTATTCCATCTAGCTACAATGCTCCGCACTGTGTGTTTATGTATCTACATATTATTCCATCTAGCTACATTGCTCCGCACTGTGTTTACATATTCATATATTTATTCCATCCAGCTACAATGCTCTGCATTGTGTGTCTGTGTGTGTATATATATATTTTATATAGTAATATGTACATATGTATATTAGCTGCTCTTGCTTGCTTGTTTTTTTTTTTTTCCTTGCCTTCTGATTGTTGCTCTGAGTGTTGCTATCCCTGTGCTGTTGCAATCCTGGAATTTCCCCGTTGTGGGACTAATAAAGGCTTATCTTATCTTATATGCATGAGTGAACTGTGATAGTTTGTTTTTAGGGAGCAGTATCTCAATTTCGTTGCATTGTTTATTAGCAATGGAATGACAATAAAGGCACTTTGACTTTGATTTAAACCACGGCAAGAAGTTACATCTTTGAGTCCACAAGTTCTAACTAACGGATTAAGAAGTGCAATTGGAGAAATAGAAATGGCCAGAGTATTAAAGAAGTCACTGGGTTTAATGGTGTTGGGGGGGGTGATAGCTGGAATTCCACTGGGGTCAAACTTAGAACTGAAAAAAATGATTAAAGGAGGAACAGTTGTAGGGATTAGATGCCTGCATGCAGTCAGGAATGGGGAAAGTCGGATAGCCCATCTGTGATGCTGGAATTTAAAGACAAGGCCTTGCCAGAAAAAGTGCTTATTGGATACCCAAGTTTTCCTGTTAAGGCTTTTTTTTTTTTTTTTTTTTTTTGGCAAAATGGCGACCGGGATGGTCACACTTTTTCAACGCTGAGACAAAGTCGTTGATTTCTTCCCATTAAAAGAACCTAATCAACAGCGATCGGCGCTCGTGACGGACCCCACGGGCTGAATTTCCACCCCCGTCAGAATGTCCCTTTAATCGGGTAGAACCGCTGCACTCTATCTGAAGCCTCTGCCAAGCTAATACTGGTTAGCTTAACACTAGCCCCTGTGCGTCACCCAACTCCGACACGAAGCGGCTCAGTCCCCGGTGAGGGCTTACCGGAGGAACCAACCGAGGCGGCTCAGTCCCCGGTGAGGGCTTACCGGACGAACCAACCGAGGCGGCGATTGGGAGCTCGGGCACGGCGTTGGTGAGAGACGGGGGCCACCTGGATTCAGCAGGACAGTGGCCTGAATCGGAGCCCAATTTGCGAGGCCCAGCCGAGGAACTACCAGACTGACGGCGGTCGGTGACGGGGCCTAGCGGAAGAGCCACCCAGCCAGACGACAGCGAGCAACGGTGATCGGCCACCGATCGGCGGAGGTGATCGGTGGATTAGAGCTACGCCGGCGGAGTGCGACATAACTGGCGGTGACGGGGCCCAGCGGAGGAGCCACCCAGCCAGACGGTGACGAGTGGCTGTGATCGGTGGATTCCGGCTGCGCCGGCGGTGTGCGACATCACTGGCCAGGTAGACGGAGGCAGGCGCCAGCGATAGCCTAGCCGGATTCTCTGTTTATTTCTATCCACAGGTCAGTAAAATGCCACCCAAAAAAGAGGAAATGGAAGAAATTAAAAAATCTCTTAACTTTGTGTTAGAAGAATTGGCCAAAATGACTAACCAACAGGCCAAAATAATAAACCTAATACAAGAGGTACAAGCCCTACATTCAATAATAAAAGAAAAAAAATTATGGACCTGGAGCAACACGGGCGTCTTTTGGAGCAACGCGTCGAGGATCTTGAACAAGGTTCTCGCATTGATGACCTAGTTATAAGTGGACTAGACAGATATCAGTCCTACGCCCATGCCGCAACAGGACTGAGTGGTGAACATGCTTCCATAAGTGAATCAATGTCCCTAGAAAACCAAGTGCTTCAGTTCCTTAATGATAAAGACATTAAGGTAGAAGCCAATGCGATCTCAGCCTGTTATGCTTTACCAAAGAAAGATAACAAAACAAAGAAATCAATTGTGATGCGCTTTGTGAACAGGAGGGTGAAAAATGACATACTGAGGCAGGCCAAAAAACTAAAGGAAACTCAAGTTTACCTAAATGAACACCTGACAAAAAAAAAAACGCTGAATTAGCACGGCAGGCACGGATGCTAAAAAAACAAAATAAGATACAGTCAACCTGGACAAGAAATTGTAGAATTTGGATTAAACTAAATGGAACACCTGAGCAAGCAAAAAGTATAATGATCAGAGATGCTACTGACTTAGATAAATACAAATGAACATTGACTATGAAACACAGAGTGAGGAAACTCAAACTCTAAAAATATGCCACTATGCTGAACATAAACCACAAGAGATGGAGAATGATATTGATCCTGAAAACCACTTTCAATAATATTCATAACCACTGTGAATATTACACTGAAAGGCAATTCAAAAGTCAAGTGCAATTAGATGGTAAACTGTCAATAATACACTTCAATAGCAGAAGTCTTAAAAACTTCTCACAGATTCAGGACTATTTAAAACAGCTAAACAGAAAATTCACAGCCATTGCAGTCTCGGAAACCTGGCTTAATGAAGACCAGGCTCCCCTGATGGCAATAGAGGGATATCAGATGTTTAACATTAACAGATCTCAAAAAAAGGGTGGTGGTGTCGCACTGTATATTGATGACCTATATAGATGTAAGCTTGTAAATGAAATGTCCTCAGCACTACCAGGGATTTTGGAATGTGTTACTGTTGAGATTGACCTAGACAAAACAAAAAATCTAATAATTAGCTGCATATACAGAACGCCGGGAACTTGCATTGAGACATTCAGAGATAAATTAGTCGAGCTGTACAATAATATTACTAGTAAGAAAATGGTAGCAATTTGTGGAGATTTCAATATTGACCTACTTAATCCACATCAACAAAATGTAGTTACAGAGTTCATGAACTCTATGTACAGCTTGAGTCTATATCCCACAATAACACATCCCAGTAGAATCACAGTTCACTCTGCTACACTTATTGACAACCTGTTTGTCAATGTTCTCGATAAGAAAATAGAAAGTGGATTATTGATAAATGATATAAGCGACCACTTGCCAATCTTTGCACTTATCCATGGCCACACGGGGCCCAACCCAGAAAAAATCTCAAAATCGTTCAGACACAAATCACCAAACACAATCAGTTCTTTTAAAGAGGACTTGCTGAAGCAAGACTGGACAGAAGTCTATGTATCAGATGTAAATGAAGCCTATGACACATTTATAAACATTGTAACCACTCTTTATGAAAAAAACTGCCCATTAGTTAAAAAAAAGCTTAAACACAAATTTGCTGACAAACCATGGTTAACCAAAGGACTACAAAAGGCGTGTAAAAAGAAAAAATTATATAAAGCTTTCATAAAGAAAAGGACAAAAGAAGCAGAGCAACGGTATAAAACATACAAAAATAAGTTAACATATATAATAAGATGCAGTAAAAGAGACTATTACAGTAAAGAACTGGAAAAAAACAGACAATATTAAAAATACATGGACAATAATCAACAGTATCCTTGGAAATAAAAGCAGAAATACTAGCTACCCAACTAATATTCCAAAAAATAATAAATCGACTCCGAATGTGAATATAGCTTCACCTGCAGATGAATTTAATAATTTTTTTGTTAACATTGGACCTAAACTGGCCCGAGAAATACCCACTACGGCGCCTACAGGTGATACAATATGCAATAACACTGCTGTAAAAGACACCATCTTCATAAAGAACACAGACGAAAGAGAGGTCATTGAAATTGTTAAATCGTTCAAAAGTAAAACTACTGACTGCGATGGTATTGACATGCTACTAGTCAAAACTTATCGAATGCATAGTGAAACCACTGACGTATATCTGTAACCTGTCTCTCCAATCAGGTATATTTCCCAATGCAATGAAAATAGCTAAAGTAATTCCGATTTACAAGACAGGCGACAGAGGGGAACTCTCCAACTACAGACCAATTTCACTATTACCGCAATTTTCCAAGATACTTGAAAAAATATTCTATGAGAGAATTGACAACTTCATACTGAAGAATGATTTATTGTGTGAGCAGCAATATGGGTTCAGACACAAGAGGACAACAGCATATGCCTTAATGGAATTTACAGAAAAAATATCAACAGCCATTGAAAATAAAGAGTATTCAGTTGGAGTATTCCTGGATCTTAAAAAAAGCATTTGATACAGTAGATCAATCTATTATTAAAGAAACTACAAAATTGTGGTATTACAGGGGTAGCACTGTCCTGGTTAAGTAGTTACTTAAAGAATAGATATCAGTTTGCATGTGTTAACAGCAAAAACTCAGTTACTGAAGGTCACCTGTGGAGTCCCACAGGGTTCAGTTTTGGGACCATTATTATTCAATAGGTATATAAATGATATGTAAAGTTTCAGAAAAAATGGACTTAATATTGTTTGCTGATGACACTAATCTGCTATGCAGTGGAAACAATTTGGAACAACTTCTGGATACACTCGGAAAGGAATTAGGAAAGCTGAAACTGTGGTTTGATTCAAACAAATTAACGCTCAATTTAAGCAAGACAAAATTTATAGTCTTTAACAACCATCACAACTACCCAGTACCCAAACTCAGTGTAAATGGTGTAGAGATTGAAAGGGTATCCGAAACTAAATTCCTTGGAGTAATAATTGATAAACTGTGTTGGAAGCCACATATTAATTATACAAAAGGTAAAGTATCCAAATCAATTGCAATATTACACAGAGTGAAAAATTTGCTGAATCAACCCACACTATACACCTTGTACCATTCATTAATACTCCCATACATAACATATTGTAATGAAGTATGGGGAAATACATATAAAGCAAACATATATCCACTCTTTATGCTTCAAAAGAGAGCTATTAGAATAATCAACAAAGCAGTTTACAGGGAACCAACAAACCCACTTTTTCTTAAACAAAAAACTCTCAAGTTGAAAGATCTGATTGACTTTAAAACCGCAATAATAATGTTCAAAGTGAAGAATCTATCACTGCCCGCAAATATCCAAAAGTTGTTCCAAACAAGGGAGAAACGATATCACTTCAGAGGAACATGTATATTTCAAAAGCCTACAGTGAGAACAACCACCAAGCAATACTGTATTTCAGTGCAAGGAGTCAGATTATGGAACGATTTTGGACCTGAATTAAAATCATGTACAAAGCTTGGACAATTTAAACAAAAACTAAAGGAAGAAATACTCCAAACATATTTACAAGATGACATGTAAACTCACATAAGGATTGACATTTCCAGCCTGTGTTGTGTTGTAGCTTAGTTTTTTCTTTTTTTTCTCTGTGACACTGTCTTAGATTTGTTTTTGAATAGTAACCGCTTAACTTAGACTAGCTCAGTTTTCTTTTTCTCTCAGTCACATTTTGTCTTAGCCTTGTTTTAAATTGTAATCGCTCTTGTCTTGTTTTCTCTTTTTTTCCTCCTTTGAATTCTTGGATGGAATATGGGTGGGCAATATAAGCTGCGGTTTCAGCCATCACCCATTTCGGATAACTCACGTGGAATTGTATAGTAGAAGGAGTCTTTGTCTAATTTGACCTTGTTATATTATACAGTTTCTTTTAACCTGTAATGTACTATCCGAAATAAATAAAATTCATTCATTCATATCCCTCTACTCAGGTGTTTTAAATGCCAGAGATATGGACATATTGCTAGTGTGGTCAAAGGAAAGCAGAGGTGTGGAAGATGTGGTGGTGAGCACAGTTATGGAGAATGTGGAAATGACAGCATAATCAAATGCTGTAATTGTGGAGGGAATCACAGCAACATATGGAGGCTGTATAGTGAGAAAACAGGCAGTAGAAATTCAGCAAGTAAGAGTAGAGAGGAAGTTGACATACGCAGAAGCAGCAAAGGCTGTGAATCAACAGGAAAAAGAAGAAAGCATCGTCAATAACAAGGAAGAGAAAACAAAATTGTCAGACTAATATCACAACAGATAAGCTTGCGGTTTTTCTAGCTTGTGTCAAACTGCTCGGAGCAGGCTAAGACTAGAACTAAGATAAAGATCATTGTGAAAGCGGCAGCAAAATTCTTTAATACCAAGGATCTATCCTAGGAAAAAATTCACGCAGAACTGAGTGAAGGAGAGGGAGCTGTAGAGGGGAGCCAACAGGTTAATTCATGACAACCATCCTCCAGTGGAACGCAAGGAGTCTGATTGCAAACAGACAGGAATTTCAAGGATTTATTCAGAAATTGGAAACAAAACCAGATATTTGTGTACAGGAGACATGGCTTAAGCCGTCAATAGATTTCATTATTAAGGGATATTCTGGAATGTGTAAGGATAGGAAGGATGGAGGAGGTGGGGGTTGTGCAGTTTTTGTTAGACAAGGGGTTAAATATAGGCAACTGATCACAGTACAAAAGGTGGAAGTAACTGTCATCGAGATATGGACTAAAGAAGGCAGTATGATAATCAATTTCTACTATCCATGTAAGCAGTTAGTTCAAAGCGAGCTGGAGTCACTTCTCCAGGACTGGAGGGGGAGAGTGTTCTGGTGTGGGGATTTTAACGCACATACTGTAGTACATTATGGGGGAAGCACGACAACACTAACGGAGAGGTTATAGAAGAGATAATGGAGGACAAGGAGTTGGTGTGTTTGAATGACAGTTCGGGCACTAGGGTGAATTTGGCAAGGGGGACAGAATCAGCCATTGATCTCACTTTGATTTCACAAAGCTTAGCTGGCAGGTGCAGATGGAGGATAAGGGAAAGCACTATAGGAAGTGATCACTACCCAATAGTGGTTGATATTGGAATAGGAAATGACAGATCAAGAAGGAAGAGACAAGAGGTGGGAATTTGATAAGACAGATTGGGGAAAATTTACAATTTTAAGTGAGGAAATTGAAGGAAGTAAATCTAAATCAGACAGTGGAAGAGACATGCAGGAATCACGACAGCTATCATTAAAGCAGCAAAGGAAACCATCCCAAGAGGCGGCAGGGGAGAAAGGAAAAAGTTAGTTACTTGGTGGACTCCAGAGTGTTCTGAAGCAATCAAGAGTAGGAACAAAGCTTTTAAAGTATTAAAAAAATGTACTGAATATGGATAACTTGATCAATTATAGACGGGAGCAGGCTAAAGTACAGAATAATTAAACAGACCAAAAAAGAGTTTTGGAGAGAATATTGTGATTCATTGGGAAGAAGTACACCCTTTGAGAAGGTATGGGGTACAATTAAAAGGAGCTAAATTATCCAATTATGGAGAACGGGGACAGTTTGATAGTGGATGACAATGAAAAGGCAGAACATTTAGTTAAAATTTTCAGTAAAATAAGTAGTGCAGATGATTTGAGCAATGTAGAAAAAAGTGGAAGACAGCAGACAAAACTGAATAATTTAGGAGGATTGCAAGATGAGGTAGAATTTGAGAATGGGCTAAATCGGGAGTTTTCACTGTCTGAATTAAATCATACATTCAGGAAAGTCTAAGACAACTCCAGGAAAAAAGACCAAGTGATTTATAAAATTATTAAAAACCTGAGTGATACTGGTAAAAAGATATTAGAGTTATACAACAAGGTTTGGAAGGAAGGGATATTGCCTACTCCATGGAAAGAGGCGGTTGTTGTTCCAATATGCAAGCCAGATAAAAATCCAGGTTTAGGTGAGAGTTACAGACCAATCGCTTTAACATCTCATGTTGGTAAAACTATGGAAAAAATGATTAATGAGAGGTTAATATATGATCTGGAATCTAGACAGGCATTAAAAGGTTACCAAAGCGGACTTAGAAAAGGGAGAAGTACTACCAATCCTGCTGTCTGTTTGGAACACGAGATCAGGAATGCCCAAGTGAATAGGGAAAGTGTGGTTGCGGTGTTTTTGGATGTTGAGAAGGCGCAAGATATGATGTGGAAGGAGGGACTGATTATCAAACTACGTAAGCTAGCATTAGAGGGGTAATGAAAAGATGGATTAAATTTTTTTTTTGAGTGACAGGAAAATTTCAGTAAGAATAGGGAAGCAGTATAGCTCAAGCCAAGTGATAGAAAATGGAATCCCACAAGGCAGTATTATTAGTCCCATTTTGTTTTCAGTCATGATCAATGACATTTTTTGTAGAGTTAAGGGTTCTGTTGGTGTCTCCTTGTTTGCAGATGATGGTGCTACGTGGACAAGAGGAAAAAAATCTATCGTTTATTGTTAAAAAGTTGCAGCAGGCAATTGATAAAGTTGAGGCTTGGGCAGTGGAATAGGAATTTAGGTTTTCGGTGGGGAAGACAAAGGCTGTGGTCTTCACTAGGAAGAGAGTAAACAATCAAGTCAATCTTAAAATATACGATCAAAACAGCTGCGAGCCGCAGCGGGCTGGTCATCCACGTCTGCGTTCGAAAAATGAAAGAAATTAACAAAGTGAAAAACACAAACATAGCCGCTTGGAATGTCCGTACCCTCCAAGACAGTGACAACAGCCTGCGACGTCGGACAGCCATTGTTGCACAAGAATTACTTCGCTACGACATCGCAATAGCTGCCCTTAGTGAGACTCTTGCCTGACTCAGATCACTGAGCATGGGTCTGGCTACACGTTCTATTGCAGTGGGCGCCCGATTGATGAGGCACGACAGTCAGGAGTCGGCTTCGCCATGAAGACATGTTGCGTCAACCTGCTTGACTCCCTACCACATGGGGTCAGTGATCGACTTATGGTGCTCCGCCTGAAGCTTGATACTGGGTACATACCATGCATTAGTGCCTGTGCACCAACTATGACATACAGACGAGAGCAAGGAACAGTTCTATGAGGAACTAGACCGTATTATTCAAGCCACTCCTCATACTGACAAGTTGGTGGTCCTAGGGGACTTCAACGCTCGCGTAGGAGCCTCATTGACCACCTGGGAGAATGTTATTTGCCACCATGGTGTTGGAAAGGAGAATTCCAACGGCACCTTGCTCCTCTCCTTGTGCGCCCAGCATCAGTTATCTATTACAGACACGTTCTTCCAACAGGCGAACAAACTGAAATCCACATGGATGCACCCACATTAAGGCCATTGGCATCAGATTGATTTTGTCATTACACGACAGCGGGACATCAAGGATGTGCACCTTACCAGAGCAATGAGGGGAACGTCATGTCTCTCAGACCACCGGTTGTTGCGGTCGAGAGTCACGTTCTCCTTTAAACCCCACGGCGTAGGGTCCGGAAGAGACCTGTGAAGAAGCTCAATGTGGCCAAGCTCGGCTCACTGGATTCCAGGACCCAACTGAAACAGCAACTTGTTACGAAACTTACTGACTTTGACGATGCCCTTTGTGAGACCATTGGACGTTACTCCGTGATAATATCTATGAAGCGGCGGAGGAAGTGCTTGGCTTCAAACGCAAGCATTGGGATTGGTTCGATGAAAATGATGTAGCAGCCATCCAATTGTTGGACCGTCTTCACTGTGCCCATCTTGAGTATGTGAATGATAAGAGCTCGATTGCAAAGAAGGACACCTACCAGCATGTCCGGCAGACAGTGCAGGTTTTGCTGCGTAGCATGATGGACCAGTGGTGGATTGCTAGAGCTGAGGACCTTCAGGAAGCTGTTGACAAGAATGACGTGAAAGTGTTCTACAATGGCCTGAAGGCAGTCTATGGTCCGACATCACAGGACAGTACGCCAATGTACTCTTCGGACGGTCAGACGCTCATAAGGGAGCCGGCTCTCATCCTGGAGCGTTGTGTAGAACACTTTAATGGTGTCCTGAATTGCCAATCTGATCTCTGATGAAGCTGTGGCACAGCTTCCTCAGAGACCTATCATGGAGGAGCTGAATGTCCCACCAACGATTACTGAGATTAAAGATGCCATCAAACAGACATCTAGTGGTAAGGCAGCTGGTGGAGATGGTATCCCGCCGGAGATCTACAAGTGTGGCGGTAACATCGTCGCCCGTCTTGCCCAGTCATTTGCCACCATATGGGAGCAGGAGGCGGTTCCACAAGACTTCAAGGATGCAATGATTGTACACTTGTATAAGCATAAGGGAAACTGCCACTGCTGCGATAACCACAGAGGAATATCGCTCCTCGCCATCGCTGGTAAGATTCTAGCACGTGTGATCATAAACCACCTCAATCACTATGTTGTCAACAAGACCATTCCCGAGAGTCAGTGCGGCTTTCGAGCAGGACAAGGCATCATTGACATGATGTTTTGAGCCAGGCAAATACAAGAGAAGTGCCGAGAACAAAATTGTGATTTGTTTATAGTGTTGGTAGACCTGACTAAGGCCTTTGATTCTGTTGGGAGAGAGGGCCTGTGGAAGCTGCTTGCCAGGGTCGGGTGCCCTCCTAAGATAGTCAGTGTCATCTGCTCATTCCACGATGGCATGGTCGGGCGGGTGGTTGAAAGTGGTTTAATCTCCGATCCATTCCCTATCATCAATGGCACCAAGCAGGGGTGCGTTATGGCCCCTCTGCTCTTTAGTATCATCTTTGCTGCAGTGCTCCTTGATGCCTTCAAGGACTTTGACAGGAGTGTAAGGATCCGGTTTCACACGGACGGTAATGTATTCAACTTGCAACATTTAAAGGCTAAAACAAAGACGTCATGCATGATGCTGCGAGAGCTTCTCTATGCTGACGACCGTGCACTCATCGCTCACACTCTTGAAGACGCACAGTTCATTGACCATTTTGCTAGAGCAACGAATCGTTATGGACTCACTGTAAGCATCAAGAAGACAGAGGTTTTACATCAACCTCGTCCTAGTACGCTCCCAGTAAATCCTGTTATTGCCATCGGTGGCCAACCCCTCAAGGCAATTGACAAGTTCTGCTACCTGGGGGGCACCATCTCGCAGAACGCTAAGACTGATGAAGTTACCCACCGCATCAGCAAGGCTAGCACATCCTATGGACGCCTACAGCATCATCTATGGTCGAAGCGTGGCATTCGTCTAAGCACCAAGATCAAGGTCTATCGCACCGTTGTTCTATCTACCCTTCTCTATGGGTGTGAGTCGTGGACAACCCATCGCCCCCATGTGAAGAAACTAACAGTTTCACATGCAGTATTTAAGGAAGCTGTGTGGAATCACGTGGCGAGACAAAGTTGCCAATACAGAAGTCCTCCGCCGGTGCAATATCACCAGCACTGAGTCATTCATCATACGTTCCCAGTTGCGCTGGACCGGCCATGTTGTTCGGATGACAGATCAGCGCATTCCTAAAATCCTGTTATTTGGCCAGTTGGACGAAGGGCGGAGGCCACAGGGTGGTCAGTGGAAGCGGTATAAAGACATGCTCAAAGCCTCACTCAAGTTGTGTGGGATTGATCGTATGACATGGGAAATGCAGGCCAACAACCGTCCCCTTTGGTGAAAGATATGCCATGAAGGTGTTGGGGGCGGGAGAGATTTTGATTTTTCAACACACCTTTATTGTCACAAATTCAACAGAAAAACACAACTAAAACAACTAAAAGAAGCAATGGAAAAGAAAAATGTCTCACTGACAAGAAATCAGACACAAGTAACCAAACCAGGAAAACAAACAAAAAACTTGCTTCTTACATCAGGATTATACCATAGGTAATTTTCCCCTCCTTAACACAACACAGGATGTGCTTAAAGCACCACATAGCCTCAAAGGTTTCAACATTCTGCATCAGATGATAGTAATTGTAATCAATCATTATTCGAGCCTTAATCATGCCAACCAGCATGTCTTTTACATTACAATCCAGTATTTGTTCAATTTTTCTTTTTCTACTAACAAATAGCCATTTTAGCCTGACCCAGGATGAAATTTAAAAGTTCACTCTTAGTTCTCTGCCTATATGGAAAACCCAAGATAAAAATCTGCAGGGAAAAGACTTCTCCAAACAGATAAAACAGTTTCCCCAAAAAAACAAACAACAAATGCAGTCTGTTACAGTCCAGAAAACAATGAAACACAGTCTCTGAGGACAAAAAGGACAAACCTCAACAACATTTGGGTTTAAAATGGAGATAAAAGCATTTACAGCCACAGCACCATGTAAAACTCGCCATTGTAGGTCTCCAACCTTCTTAGTTAATGGTGGTTTATAGAGTGCTCTCCAGGCAGGCCTCACCTCTGAACCCAAGCCCAAGTGTTTCCTCCATGGTGTATCAGCTCGACCTTTTAGCTTATTTACATTTAAAACTTTCACCAAGAGTCCATACATTTTTTTTACCCGGAGAGTCACAAATGTTAATGTGTTCAGAGTTTAAAAACACAGCAGTGCCATCTTTAAAATCAGGAGATAAAACACTAAAAGGATCATCAGAAGTTCGCACAGAGTTTTTGCAGTGTAAAACAATAGCAGAGTGTTCTTCTGCAGACAGGCAGTCTCTCCAATCTTTCAGCAAATTCACTATAGTTCTGACTGAAGAAACGCCAAGAGCAGAGCACAGGGCAACAGCATTGTCCAAGTTAGGACCACATAAATTTACCAAGTGTCCCAGCGTTGTGACCTTTGCAGAAATGAACTTTTTTAAAACAGAAGGTCCTAAAGCATTGCCCACATCAAAACGGGTCCCGAACACAAGTGGTTCCTTTAAAAGCCAGAAAGGTGACAAGGAAGCCTGGGGAGAGTTCTTTTTAAAAAGTCCCCAGATTTTAAAAGCACTTTGGTAAAACTGGGGAAGTTCTGGGAGTTTTTGGCTCCTTAAGTCCATTAAAAACAGCGACTCCTCTAGTCCAAGCCCTCCACAGCGAGCCAGGACAGCCCTGGCAATAGGTCTCCACACAAGGTCCAGGGGGCCACTCAGCAGTCGCTGAATGAACTGCAGGCGGAAGACAGCCCCCCCCTGCTGGCCAGATGGATGAGCCCTTGACCACCTTCTTCCCTCGGTAAAAACAGGATGCTCTGTGGAACCCAGTGAAGACTGTCCCAGAAAAAGTCCACAACTATAGACTGCACTCTGGCCAGTAAATTGGGTGGAGGGTCCAGACAAGACAGTCGATGCCACAGCATTGAAGCAATCAAGTTGTTGATAATTAAAACACGACCTCTGAAGGACAAGTTTGGCAGAATCCATTTCCATTTTTTTAGTCTTCCTTCAGTTTTTTCTAAAAAACACTCCCAATTTTTCTCAGTAAAAGTCTGATTTCCTGACTTCCGGTTATGGCGGCCACCTAGAAGGACACGTATCACTCTGCTCTGCTCCTGGAAATAAAGATTCGGCAAATAACTCATTTGGAACGGAACTTTTCCCAGCGTTTGGGTGAGGATATGCCGGGGAAGACTAAGGCTGGGAAATCAAGCGGGGGAAAAAATTGAATCGCCGAAGCAGTCCAAATTAACGGACTTTAAAGTTTGTGGCGCAGTAGAAAAAGCTGCAGATATGGCGGATGAAACTAGCGGTGGTGCGGTAACTGCTGATGATGGCGGCACAGGTGCAGTGCTGGCTGCCATTAGCTCAATGAGAGCAGACTTTTCCGCTAAACTTGATGGGATTATGGCAGCGTTGGATGCAATGAGAAAGGAGTTGGGTGACTGCGTGGAGCAAGTGACGCAGGCGGAGCTTCGTGTTTCCAGTGCGGAGGATGAAATCAGCGGACTTCAAATAAAGGTGCGCACTTTGGAAAAAAAAAAAAAAATAAAGATCTGGAAAATAACGTTCTGGACTTGGAGTCCCGGTCCAGACGGAACAACCTGAGGCTGGTGGGTCTACCGGAGGGAGCCGAAGGTCGTGATTCATGCTCCTTTTTGGAGGGGTGGATCCCGGAGGCGCTGAACAACGCGGAGCTAAAATCATCAGTCATCTTGGAAAGCTCCCACCGAATTGGCCCACCGAGAGGTAACAAGGCAGCACCGAGGACGTTAATTATGAAGTTTCTCAGCTACAGAGACAGGATGACGATCTCCAACGCGGTGCGGGCCAAAGGAGAAATTAAATACCAAGATCAGCAGGTGCGGTTCTACCCAGATTTGGCTTCAGGAATCCAACAATTAAGGAAGCAGTTTGACCCCATCCGTAAAGAACTGCGCAACCTTGAGATTCGTCATGGAGCGATTCACCCTGCAACACTTCTGGTCACATATGAGGGCAGAACACACATCTTCAAGACCCCCGAGGAAGCGCAGGAGCTCATCAAGAAGATCCAGGAAGAGACTGGTGGGAGCTAAGCATGAACAGAATATAGGGTAGAATATTTGAGCATTTAACTGATTAGAAGCATATAACAAGATTACAAAATATAGACTATTACATATTAAAAAAATTTTTTTTTTTAAAAGTACAAAATTGCTATAAAATTTTGGAGTTAAATTGGAAAATTACAGAAGAGAGTTAATGTTACGTTATTAAAAGCAGTAGAGTTAGGGTGATTGGGAGGATGAAGAAGGAGTGGCTTTGGCTGATCCTCGTGGGTGTGGAACGGTCGATGGCTATATCGGGAGACGGAATTTTTCTTTTGTTTTTGGGGGGGATTGCCACAAATGTGGGAAGGGGGAATTTGTTTGTGTGTAGTTTGTAGGGTGAATGTTCAACCACTCATTTTTTTGCTTTTCTGTTTGAGCATGTTTATACTGCAAGGTAATCCCAAACTCCCTATTGATCATAAATCAAAGCGTTAATCTTAATTTAACTTCATGGAATTGCAGAGGTCTACAAAATTAAAAAAACACTTAAAGTTATGAATAAAATAAAAGACATGGGTTCAAAAATTGTGTTTTTACAAGAAACTCATCTAATAGGAGGATGTAAAAAGAATTAGGAGTAGATGGCAAGGAAATGTTTTCACCTCATTTTCATCCCGAGCCAGGGGAGTTATGACTCTCATACATAAATCAGTCCCATTTCAAGTGAAAAATGTAATTGGAGACAAATTTGGAAGATATGTAATCATTCAAGGATCTTTGCTATTAGAAAATATAAATTTGGTGAACTTATATGGTCCCAATATAGATGATCAAAAGTTCTTTGCTAATTTATTTCTTATCTTATCATCACTTACAGGGCAACATATAATAGCAGGGGATTTTAATTGTACATTGAATCCCAGTATAGATAGATCAACAGGACTGGACTGTACGCACAATGGATGTAGGATGACCATTAATCATTTTATGAAAGAATTGAAATTGATAGATATATGGAGAGAAATGAAACCACAAGTTAAAGCATACTCTTGTTATTCCAATACCTACAAGACATTCTCACGTATTGATTATTTTTTGATCTCCACAGAATTAAGGTCCAAGATTCAAAACTGTTTTTATGATAACATCGTGATCTCTGATCATGCACCCTGCTGTCTAATATATGTAGATAAGAAATTGACAAAGGAACCAGGTAGATGGCAATTTCAGCATAAATGGCTTCAGGATGAGGAATTTGTTAAATACATAGAAAAACAGATGAGTTCTTTGACATCAATACTACACAAACATCAGCATGTGTAAAGTGGGAGGCTTTCAAAGCTTTTATTAGGGGACATATTAGTTATACAGGTTCAAAATCTAAGAAGACTCGAGAGGAGAGAGTCCAATTGGAACATAAAAAAAATTCTTCAAGAAAGAGTATATGCAGGAAGAGATCCAAGGTTGTAGAACGAATTACTGATTTTGAGAGCTGAATATGACAAAAAAAATCAGCGAATAGAGCTGCCTCGAGTCTTCTAAGATTGAAACAATCTTTTTATGAACAAGGTGAAAAATCAGGAAAATTATTAGCATGGCAGATTAAACAATTGGAAATTAAAACACCAATTACCAGTATTATAAGTAACGGACAGGTAGTTATAGATCCTTTAGAAATTAATAGAGCCTTTAGAGATTACTATGAAAAATTATATGATACCAAAAATGAATCTGACTTAACAAAACTACATGGGTTTTTGAACGAACTATTTATACCGTGTATTCCAAATGAAAATAGGGAGATACTGGAGTCTAAAATTAGTCAAGAAGAAGTTGGACTAGCCATTGATAATATGAAATCAGGAAAAAGTGCAGGACCAGATGGTCTTCCAGTTGACCTTTATAAAAAATTTAAGAATAAATTAACAAAACCTTTTTTGGAAATGGTTTTAGAAGCATTTCAAAATAGTAATTTACCATCATATATGAATAATGCCTTAATTATACTGTTGCCAAAACCAGGTAAGCCCTCTAATAAATGTGAAAATATGAGACCAATAAGCCTATTAAATGCCGACCTTAAGATAATCTGTAAAATTTTAGCAAGACGAATACAAGAAATTTTACCAAATATTAATCGAGATCAGAATGGCTTTATAAAGGGAAGACAAGGCTTCCATAATGTAAGAAGACTATTTAATATTATTTATTCTAATAAAGAAGCACCGGATACAGCTCTCTTATCACTGGATGCCGAAAAAGCCTTTGATAGAGTTGAATGGCCCTCTCTTTTTGAAGTCTTACAAAGGTTTGGACTTGGAAATAATTTCATAAAATGGGTTCAGATAATATATAATAATGCTACAGCAGAAATCCTAACAAATAATATTTCAAAATCAATAAAAATCAATAGAGGATGTCGACAAGGCTGTCCACTTTCACCTTTATTGTTTACTATGGCAATTGAACCTTTAGCGATGGCGATACGTCTACAGTCACAAATTTATGGAATTAAAGTTGGACCAACAGAACATAAAATCTCCCTGTATGCCGATGACAATTTTATTTATGTCGAATCTTAAAAAATCAATTCTGACCTTGTTGAATTTAATAAAGAATTTGGGGGAAATATCAGGATATAAAATAAATAAAACTAAATCTTCAATATTAATGCTAAATGAGACCCAGAGAAATTACCCAGACCCTGAGGTAAATCAATTCAATGTTGTAAATCAGTTTAAATATTTAGGAATCCAAATTGTGCCTAAGCTAGAATCAATCGCCAGTGTCAATTATGAAGCCTTAATGACAGATATTGATGAGTTACTTCAGAGACGGATGTCACTACCAATGTCGATGATCGGGAGAATTAATATACTTAAAAGTAATATCTTACCTAAAATACTTTATTTCAATACATTCCCTTACCACCACCTTTAGATTTATTCTCAAGAATTAAAAAAAAGTTAGTGGAATTTATATGGAACAACAGGAGGGCTAGATTACGTCTGTCTTTATTATATTTACCATTTGATCGTGGAGGTCTGAAATGTCCAAATTTTATGTTGTATTATTGGTCGGCACAACTGAGGTCTATGACATTATTTTTCATCAAATGATCTCCCTCACTGGACTGAAATGGAATCATACAATTTACCTTTACCTCTTCCCATATTCATATACTCAGATTCGGCAAAAAAAATACAAAAACAAGTTAAAAATCCATTTGTAAAGCATATGATCAAAATATGGTGTGAAGCTAAAAACTATTTAAAAGAACCAGTTATTGTCACAATTTAGTCCAATATGGGGTAATCAATATTTTAAACCAGGGAGAGCGGACGCTGTATTTAAAGTATGGAATTTAAAAGGGATACAAAAGATTCAGGATTTATATTTGCCATGTGCAGAAAACAATGTCTTTTGAAGAGCTGAGGATCAAATTTAATCTCAATAGAACACATTTTTTTAAATATCTTCAACTTAGAAACTTTATTCGATCAAATCAAAATAAAGCTCTCACTCGACCTATCTATTCATCCTTGGAAAAAATGTTGATGAAAGATAGTAAAAGAAAGGGTATTATTTCAGAGTTTTATAACTCATTGACACTATCTTCAAGTGAAAATTCACTGAAAAGATTAAACTACTGGAAAGAAGATCTGCAAACTGAAATTTCAGAGGAACAATGGGAATTGGCTTGTACAGAAGCTCAAACCAAATCAATAAATGTACGCCTTAAATTGATACATTTCAAATGGTTAATGCGGATGTATGTTACACCGGAGGAGTTAAATAGATATAACAAAAATATACCAGATACATGCACAAAATGCATGGAAAGTAAAGGAACCCTATTTCATTGTGTATGGGAATGTAGATTAATAAGAATGTTTTGGGAAGAGGTGAGGGTAACAATTGAAAAAATAATCTCAAAACAAATCATACTGAATCCTAAACTGTTTTTGTTGGGTCTGTACCCAGAAAAGCATAATTTTAATAAAAGTGAAAGAACATTCATAGACCTCAGTTTGCTTAATGCCAAAAAATGTATTGCACTATTATGGAAAAAGACTCAGACCAGATGTGACTCAGTGGTTAAGACTGATGTTAACAAACCTTCCATTAGAAAGAATAACATATATACTGAAATCAAAGGAAATTGTGTTTGAGAATATATGGAGACCTTTTATTGATTATGTAAAAAATTTAAACATAACTCTTGAAGAAGAAGGTGAATGATGTGTGTGGACCTTGTAAATTCCAAACTGGTGAACATAATATGTATACTTATGTATTGGATTGTCTAGACTAAACAGAGGAGCATTGTTGAAGATTTGATTTTGTTGGTGGTTGTTGGTGTTTTTTAGTGCATTTTTTTTTTTGTAGTACTTTAGTGTTAGTGTTTGATTGTATCATGTTGGTTAAAAAAAAAAAAGGTTCAATAAAGATATTGTGGAAAAAAAAAAGTCTGATTTCCTAAAAACACACCAAGATATTTAAAACCACCTTGTGTCCATGAAAGGCCACCAGGTAGGGCAATTTTTTGTGGTCTCCCCCCCACCACAACAGCTTCACTCTTACCCCAATTCACTCTTGCTGAGGAGCACTCACCAAAAAGATTAACAGTTCTTAAAAAGGTAGTCTACATCATTTTGATTTCTTGTAAAAACAACAACGTCATCAGCATAGGCAGACACTTTAAAAACAGAGTCAGAGTTGGGGACTTTAAAACCAGTGAGGCCTTGCCTTAGTTTACAAAGGAGGGGCTCAATGGCAAGAGAGTACAGCATACCTGAGAGGGGGCAGCCCTGTCGTACACCCCTCTCAACTTTGAAAGGAGCACTCAAACCACCATTAATCTTAAGAATACTCTCAATGTCTATACAAAGCCTGGATCATGGCGATGAACCCTGAGCTGAAACCAAAGGCCTCTAATGTCTGCCAAAGGTATGGATGTTCAACTCGGTCAAACGCCTTTTCTTGGTCTATTGAAAAGACCAAGTTCTTTGACCAATGAGCTGGAGAGGTCCAAAACATCACGAATTAAAAAAATGTTGTCTGTAACCAACCTACCAGGTACACAGTAGGTCTGGTCTACATGTATGACCTGCTCCATCGCCTTCCTCAGTCTGGTAGCCAACACTTTGGAGAGAATTTTGTAGTCAGTACAGAGGAGGGCCACCGGACGCCAGTTCTTAATGTCTTTCAAGTCGCCTTTTTTTGGAAGGAGGGTGAGGACTGCTCTCCTACAACTTAGGGGCAGGTGACCCTTCCGCAGACTGTCAGACAGTACTTCCAGCAAGTCCTCACAGATCTCAGACCAGAACGCCTTGTAGAACTCCGCTGGTAGGCCATCTATCCCTGGGGCTTTTCCACACTGAAGAGACTGGACAGCCACTGCCAGTTCTTGCAGAGTGATCCCGCTCTCCAGCTCCGCATTCACGCTAGCCATCACCTTTGGCAAGTCAGTCAAAAAATGACTCAGTGCATGTGGATTCTCACTAAATTCTTTCTTAAAGAGATCCTTGTAGAAAGCAACTGCAAAGCGACGGATCTCCGCAGACTCATGGATCGGCCGCCCGTCCTCGGAGCTAAGAGAGTGGATCATCCTCCTCTGACCATTCTTCCTCTCCAGACCAAAGAAAAAATGAGATGGAGCGTCCATTAGTGCGGTGTTCTGGAACCTACTGCGTACCACAGCACCCCTGGCAGCCACACCCAGTAGGTCAGTTAAAAGACTTTTTGCCATTGAGGGCCTCAAAATGTCTTCTCTCTCCTGTGGAGCCTGCCAAAGACTGCAGCTCCACTACTTCTCTCTCCAGGTCCCTGACAGACCTGGCCAAGTCTCCAGAGACATTGCGAGTATACTGTAGGCACAGATTCTTTATTTGGCTCTTCCCTACATCCCACCACTGCTGCAAAGAACTAAAATTTGATTTTGTTAATTTAAAATTACTCCAAAAAAAACAAAAGCAGTTTTAAAACTGTTATCCGATAAAAGTGACGTGTTAAAATGCCAGTATGCACTACTGCACTTTATATTCTTGATAAAAACAACACTGAACCAGGGAATGATCTGTGAAGCCAACAGGGACTATAAAAGCACTTTTAAAAATGCTGAAATGGTGCTTAAAACTGTAAACCCTATCCAGTCTAGCTAAGGACAAAATATTGTCCTTTCTATGGCTCCATGTGTATTGTCTAGCCTTGCCATGAAAATTTCTCCACACATCACACAGATCATGAGCTTCTATGAGACCTTTTAAAACTCTTTTGGATGCAGCATGTGGCTCTGGGTGATTCCTATCCATAAGAGGATTTTCTGTACAATTAAAATCAACTCCCACAAATAAAAAGTCATCATTACTGCAATTTTTGATCGTGTCATCTAAAATATTTAAAAAGGCCAATCTTTCTGTGCCTACGGTTGGAGCATACACATTTATAAAAACAACTTTCACATTCTCAAAAACAGCTCGAACTTTTAAAGTGTGGCCTGCAATTATCTCAATGTCATAAGAAAGTGGAATAAAATCTCGAGAAAATAAAATACCCACTCCACCACTGCTGCTGCGTTTATGACTAAGAATAATTTCACCCCGAAATTCCCTCCTCCAGTCAGCAGCATTGTCCTCAGAACTATGAGTCTCCTGAACAAACAGAACATCAATTTTCTTGCATTCTGCAAGAGTAAAAACACTCGCTTGCTTGGACATTTCTCTTGCCCCATTGATGTTGAGTGTGCCAAAATTAAAACTACACATGTGTATAAGAGGGTAAAACCAATACAAAAAAAGAAAAGAAAGAATGAGCGATAAAAGACTAATCATCCTGGGCAATTTGGTTCTTAACTTTTAGCACAAGCTTTTTTAGTCTGTAGACCTCCTGATCAGTAAAACTTTCCTGCTCAAGCTCTCCCCTATTTTTCATGTAGGCCCGAGCAGAGTCAACAAAACGTTTTAGATCAGGGAAGAAGCTTTCAACTAACCATTCTGGACCCCTTAGTGTCCTGCAAAAACTTCTGTATTTTTGTGAAGGGGTAACCACCTCCACTGGCCACATCATCACTGCTTTCACCATCACTCTCTCACACCCAGCATAAGAATCTGGCTGAGATAGAGAAACCTCAGAACTGTCTTTGACAACCCTTTTTACTTTGCTCCTCTGCTGTTTGGTTTCCAAATTCTTCCGCTTGATTGAGATTTTACATAACTCTTCATCTAATTCGATGTCATCCTCGTCCTCCAACACTGACTCAGCCACCCTGGTAGCTGTCTCTTCCTGTCTTTCGCTCACCCTGTGCTGTGCTTTTATATTCATTTTTCTAGTCCCACCATCTACCTGGGCCTCATTTGGCTCATCTGTCTGATCCTCAGCGTGATCCCTCTCGGTAATCTCACCCTTGTCCACAATGTTGGTCTGTGCAGCAGCCCTGCGATGTGCTTTAACTTTCGCTGCCGTTTCATTTATGATCGACAGGCCGGCTGCGGAGGGCGGCAAAGCTGCCCCGCCGCCAGACAGCCCCGCGGCCTCGGCCGAAGCGCCCGACAGCGCCGTCAGCCTCGGAGAGCGGCAAAGCCGCTCCGCCGCCAGACGGCCCCGAGGCCGCACTAGCGGCCTCCCCCGAGTGATCACCCCCCACTCCCTGAGGGCATGATCGAATCAAGTGTCCCTCCATTCCGCAGCCGAAACACTTCATATTATCGGAGGTAACGTGGATGGTGTAATCAAAGCAGTCAAGCCGGTATTTAAATACGAGGTTGAGGCTTTCCTCGCTATTCTTTAAAATCATGAGCACCTGCCGCCTAAAAGACATAACATGCTTTAAACGCGGGGACTTACAACCGAGAGGGATGTGCTTAATGGGGGACAAAAGCTGCCCGTGTCTCGACAGCTCCTTCTCCAACAGCTCATTTAAAAATGGTGGGACATTTGAGATGGTAATTCTCTTTGTGGGATTCACCAGAGACAGAACAGGAACCAGTGTGTCTTTAATCACAACCCCGCTCTCCACTACCTGGTTAACTTTTTCAATACTACCCAGGAAAATCACCACGGCACTATTCATTCTAGAAGCTGATCTAATGCTTTCATAACCGACCAGCTCCCCCACAGCCAGACTACATTCCTCCACCGAGCAGCTGACAGCCGGTGTCAGTTTGACAGCATGCCGGCGTGTCAGCTGCTCAAAACCGGAGCCTCGCTCCAAAACCATGCTGACCAGCAGAGCTGGCAGCAGAAACCCCCCTCCCAAAACGCCTACCCCACCCCAGCTACAGAAGACAACAAAAAAAACACCTTAAACACCAAAAGATAAAGAAAAGTTTGAAATAATTCACTCACGCTGTCACGCGCTCAGCTCGCACTCACGACCACACCCACAGAGACAGAGACAGACAGAGACAGAGACAGAGACAGAGAGAGAGAGACAGAGAGAGAGAGACAGAGAGAGAGACAGAGAGACCCATTTGGATGCCTGCCATAAAGCACGTCACTGTGCCGCCCAGCAGCAGAGACATCTACAGCAGTCGGTGTCATCCACTCAGCCAATTATGTACATCTGTCCCGATTGTAAGGGGGTGCTTGTGACGGCGATGACTGAGGCCAATGCGTGAAGCACATGGCATATCGCAATTTAATGCAGCCAGAAGGCGGGAGATCAGTCGTTGGCGACGGCTCAATCCATCACTATGTGGTCAGCTCATGTTATTCAGTACACTGATAATGACATCGAGACATGTGAGCAGGAAAAGAAAGAGTTGGCTTCTCTGCAGTCACAAGTGGTAAAGGCACAGTTGAAGGAGATGAAGGATAAGGTGAGTCACAATAAGGCCTCCGCTAATCAGATGCCGCAACAACCCATCCCCAATCAAACTCTAGCTATGCAGCCACCCCAGGACCTCAATCTACACCAATATAGACCTTATCCAGACACCCCACCTAATCTGCCCCATCAACGTCAGCTGCAGGGCCACGGGGGATATACTGTAAGAGGTTTAATAACAGATGGAGGCCATGATAAACCCTGGGGTGGGGGGGAACCCATGGGACCGATGCTTCCCATGTCAGCAAATTGGTCACCGGGCTCGATGCTGCCCACGACAACACTCACAAAGCCACCCAGAAGGGGTCCCCCAATTATCAACACAATGTATATCCTCCCCTACATGGTCTTCCTCCTCCTCCCTGGGCACAGGATAATTGTGACCAAGCCCCTGGAGCTCACCAATTCCCACAATAGGGCTGCCCCGGACTGACAACAGGTGACTGTGTCCCTGAGATCCATTTCTTGAACCCCTAGTGAAGTTGACAGTGGATGGTCGAGATTATAGGTGCGTGATGGACACAGGAGCCAGGTATTCCACCCTAAACACGGTATCCACTGAAATGGGGAGTGGCGTACCTGTTGTTGGCTTATCGGGTAACAGAAGAGTAGCCCCTATCCAGACCTGTTCCCCGTTTCTGGAATTCACTGAGATTTGATCATTCTTACCATCACCAACATGCCCCGTGAACCTGGTGGCAAGAGACATGTGTACACAAAACATTTCATTATTGTTGGCACCGACCCACATTGACATAACTTTTCCTGATGGTTCAGTACAACGCCCAAACGGGCACTGAGACAAATGATACAATGTCCTGCAAATCCAAGTGACCCACTCACTGAAATGGGTGCGGAAATTTGGTGGGGGGCTACTTCTTGACTTTGAACAAAGTCACTTAGGGGACATCTCTTCACAGTGACTTCCTTGGATGTCCATAGTATACCCCTATGAAAATCCCCATGACCCACCCCATTGCACGTTCAATTATGAGCTTTTTGGAGATGAAAACTATGATGCATTGTGGGAAGGATATGTACAGCATTTTCAAAAAACCGCAGACCAACCAACAACTGAGATTTAGGACATTTATGTAGGAAAGGAAGGAGTGGCTGCAGCAGTTGCTGTACCTGACTCGTTACAGCCCTTATATGCACTAACTGCCACATCTGCACCTCATGTGACTGAAGATAATGGATGGAGGGGAAGCAAAAAAACCTGGGCCCAATGATAAAGAGGTGCATAACAACTGATTGGTTACCCACTCAGAACAAAAGTCTACAATGCTCCCCTTCCTTGCAAATGTATCGGATCGCACAACAGTCCACAGTGACTATGGCGCTTGAAAAAGAGATTTCTCACACGCACACATGGTAGGGAAAATACAGACCACCCTCACTCAGTCATTGTTAGACAGTCTCCCTGAGATGTTGTGGTCTCAATGCCCCACGGACGTAGGTTTACTCAACATCCCCCTAAAACCTAATACTATTCCTATCTACTGTGCCCAATATCCCCTTCGTATGAATCAAATAAAAGGCATTAAAGGTACCATTGCTGGATTGATCCAATCGAGAGTTCTGGTCCCCACTGAGTCACCATGGAATACCCCGATTAACCCTGTCCCTAAACCAGGAAAATCAGATTACTGTATGATTCAGGACCTTAGACCCATCAATAAAGTGGTAATACCCACTCTTTACGACACACCTAACCCATACACCATGCTGAATGCAATTTCACCGAGTCATAACTTCTCTTGCATTGACCTGGCAAATGCCTTTGTGTACCACTCTATCCGGATTCACAGCAATTGTTTGCCTTCTACAACAGTAGACAATACACATACAGCTGGCTGCCACAGGGTTTTGTCTACTCTCCATCCATTTTTAGTCATGTCCTAAAACAACAACAGCTACAGTCTCTTGCACTGCCAGAAGGGGTCACACTCTTACAATATGTAGACAACATTCTGTTAGCAGCTCTGGACTCTGAATCAATCATGACCGCAACTGCCACAGTACTAAATCATTTGGCTGCATGTGGGTTCAAGGTATCCAAATTACAAATTGGACGTCCGAAGGTTACCTTTCTGGGCGTAGTATGACCGCTACACACAAAACTGACATCCTTAACCACTCCAAACCCATGACTGTTCAGGTTACTTTATTTGTACCCGTAGGTAGATTTGTTTTGCAGTCTGGTGACATCCATATTTACAAACCACAATTACATTTAACAAACACAGGCACACATGAAGCTGACTATAAACATAATAAAAATACTCAAGGCTCCATCAATCAGGATATAAAGACAACGAGATGAGAGAAAAACCAGAGATAAGAGAGAAGGGTCATATTAAAAAGTTAAAGACTAGTCAAAGAGGTTTAAAACTCAAAGGTCTAAAACCCAATAAAAGATTTAGAACCCAGATAAAAATCCTACAAAAATAAGTAAATATAAAATGGAGTTAATAGGTAACTAAATTATGTGCAATACATTGTTACAACTTGTTCAGCTCTTTGACAGCAGCAGGAACAAAGCTGTTTTTGTAGTGCTGGGTTTTACTTTTTGGGACAGCAAGCCTCCGTCTTGACGGAAGAAGTTGAAAGTGGCAGTGCAAAGGGTGGGAGTCATCATTTAAAATGGAGGTAGCAATCCTCTGTACCTGACTGGTGTACAAGGATGTCAGGCTCAGCTGTGACTCACCAAGCAAACGACTGGACCATCTAACTACCTGATCCAAGGATTTCCTCTGTTTCAGTTTTATCTGACCAAACCATGACACTAAAGGATAAAACAGATTCAATAAAAGCCCGATAAAACATTGTCATTATGGTTCGGTCAGTTTGGAAGCATGCAAGTTTCCTTCAACAATGCAAATGTTGCTGACCCTTTTTGCACACCCTTTCACAGTTCTCTTCAAAGTTTAAATTACTATCAATAATTGTCCCAAGATATTTGTAGGATTGTACACATTCAGTGGTCTGGCCTCTTATTACGGTGACTTTGTGCCTGGGAGTTTTCCTCCTAAAGTAAATAATCATCTCTTTAGTTTTTGTCATTCAGCTGCAGGTAGGAATCCTCACACCAGTGAACAAAATCATCAACTGCTGGGCCGTGGCCACTTTCACCATCCTGGAGGAGACCGACAATAATTGAATCATCAGCATACTTTGTGTCTGTTGTCATGTCTGCTCCGACACATTTGTGTACAGGATGAAGAGTAGTGGTGACACACCCCTGAGGAGAGCCAGTAGAAGAGCACTTTTGGTCAGACAATGTACCATTGACCCTTACTGTCTGTGTCCTGTTGGTTAAGAAATGCAGAATCCAACCCACCAGATTATTGCTCAAATCAAATTGTTGCAGGAGCCTTTCAACTAAAATATGAGGTTGGATTGTATTAAAGGCGGAGGAAAAGTCCACAAATAACAGCCTGCCGTGTGTCCCATTAAAATCCAGATTATTAAAAAGCATGTTAAACAGAGCGACAGTGGCGTCCTCCACTCCTTTGTGAGACCTATATGCAAACTGTAAAGGATCCAATGCATGTTCAGTCTGCTTTAGGACCTCAGATCTGACCAGTTTTTCAAAAATTTTCATTAAAATTGAAGTCAAAGCAACTGGTCTACAGTCGTTTACCGTTTTAGGACAGCTGGATTTTGGAACAGGAACAACCACGGCATCTTTCCAGATCTTAGGCACATGTGTCTGTAAGGACTTATTGAAAATGTAATGAAATACAGGACTCAGTTCATGTGCACAAGACTTTACCAAGCGCCCACATATATTATCAGGGCCCTGACTTTTGTTCACTTTTACAGCACAGAACTCCCTTTTAATATCCTGTACCTCAATATTAAAGTGCTGATTGTCTTTGAGTTTGTTTCAAATCTTGGGTTTCTGTGCTAAAATCAGAGGAATCAAAACGACCATAAAACAATTAAGAGCATTAGCCAGCTCTGTGTCTGAATTAAAACCATCTAAAAACACACAATTACTGCGCTCTGTAGGCCTGCAATAGTTTTCATACTGGCCCAGGCTGAACAAAGTTTCTTTGTTGCCATCTTGCTTTCCAACTCTGATTTATAATTCTGTTTTGCTCTTAAAATTTTGGACTTCAGCTCTTTTGTGGCAACCTGTAGCTCAGAAACAGACCCCTGTTTAAAGGCAAGTGCTTTCCTCTGTAAGCAGGATTTAACTGATTTTGTAACCCATGGCTTGTTGTTGGGATACATTTTGACACGTTTACGTGGAACGATCATATTTTTACAGAAAGCCATGTATGAGTATGTGACGTCTACCAAAGAGTCCAAATCATCCCCGGGACAGTGTGAAAACCTCCCAGTCTGTACAGTTAAAGCATTCCTGGAAGCAGTGCACTGAATCCTCTGTCCACACATCTATGTCTCTGGTCTTCACCTTGTCTCTTGAGAGCAGTTTTATATGTGGGCAGCAAATGTACACAGTTGTGATCTGAGGATCCTAAAGGAGGAAGGGGAAGTGATTTATAGGCCCTCTCAATGGATCCATAGCACAGGTCCAATGTCTTTTCGCCTGGTTGGGCAGGAGACATACTGAAAAGTTTTTAAGTGAAGGCAATGATGCAGTTTCTGGGGTTGGTTACATACAGTAAGAACTTTGTGCCTGACTTTACTGGATTAGTGGTGCCCCTAAGGGCAGTAATCACTCAAGCAGGATACAGAAACTACAACTTTCCCCTGGAATGGACATTACAAGCAGATCGGGCCTTTATTGAACTAAAAACCGCTCTCTCCTCAGCATGCACCCGATTACTCCGAACCTTTCCATTTGGATGTGGATGAAAAGAACGGCTTTGTTAATGCCGTTCTGTTTCAAAAGGGGGAGAGTGGGACAAGCACGGATAGAAAAGTACTAATGTACTATAGTAGCAAATTAGACAATGTTGAAATAGGTCATCCAGCTTGTGTGAAACGTGGCCGCTATAGGAAAAGACATTGTACCTGACAATGGGCAATCAAACCATTATTCACACAACACATGGAGTTGAGGCCCTTCTTGACTCAAATGCATTCACTTTATCAACACACAGGACTCAAGGATTACAGCAGTTGCTTGATAAATCACATACATTTCACCAGCTCTGGGGTAAACATGGCCTCACAGACACCACATAAGACCATGATTGTGCTGCTGAAACAAAAAGAAATGAAGCTACATGATAATGCACAGGCAGAACCACTAGAGTGCTGAGGTGATCTTAATTTGTGACGGCCATAGCCATCACACACAGGCAGGCAACCCGATAGCCTCGTTTGCAGTAGTACAAGAAACCCCGGAGGGCCTGGAAAAGAAGCAGGCACAGATCATCCCACAACCAGCATCAGCACAAATGGCAGAGTTGGTGGCATTGGTAGAAGCATGTAGATTAGCGGAAGGGAAAACGGCAACAATATATACAGACTCAGCATACGCAGTACAAACTGTACATGTGGACATGTGCCACTGGAGAAGAAAAGGGTTTGTGACCTCAGCTGGCACACCAGTAAAACACCTGGACCAATTATTGGAATTATACTATGCACTATTAGAACCCAAACAAGTAGCAATTGTCAAGTGCAGAGGGCACCAAAGAGGAAATGGCAGAATAGCGAGAGGAAACAATGCAGCAGATATAGCAGCTAAGGCAGTGGCGATGTATGATGCAAGGAAACATGAATCAGAGGGCAGCCGATAGCTCTCTGTGTGGTCTGAGTATACACAATATCAAGGAAATACAGGAAGCTGCAGCCCCGACAGAAAAGCAAGCTTGGAGTGAGAAGGGAGCCATGAAGGATCCCACAGGGCTCTGGAGGAATCATGAGGGTAAAATAGTAGTGCCGGCAGGGCTACTAAATTTGCTGTGTCAGGAAGCCCACAGTAGAGGACACTGTGTGAGCTTCACGGTGAATACCCTCATCTCACAGCACTAGTGGCACCCCTTTTTAAGGGACATTTGTAGATATTTTGTACAGTCGTGTGAAATTTGTGAAAGTTACAATCCCAAGATTACATTGACAACAGGACTGGGAAACTTCCCAGTCCCGGAGGGCCCATGGAAGGAAATAGTCACCGACTTCAGACATGGGGGCAGATCATAGAACAGAGGGTAAAAGGTATTTGCTCGTTTGTGTCGACCCCTTCTCAAGGTGGGTAGAGAACCACACCTACCAAAACAGAAGGGAAAGGAAGTAATCAGGGGGCTCACCAGAGAAATCATCCCGAGGTTTGGGATACCTGAAGTGATAAGATCAGACAATGGTACCCATTTTTCTAACGAGGACCTACAACAGGTCAAAAGGATGTTTGGGATCAAACATAAGTTTGGAGCCATTTACCACCCTTCTTCACAGGGGTTGGTAGAAAGAGCAAATAGGACAATTAAGGAGGGTTTGGCCAAGGTCTGCGCAGACAAAACTAACTTGGTTGAGGCTCTACCCATTGTATTGTTCAACCTCAGTTCGACTCCCAAATGCCACCCTGAATGTCAGCCCACATGAGATCTTGACAGGAAGGAAGATGCCTTTCCCGTTTACCACTGCCCCCACTGACTCACCACCTGTGCTAGTGCAACATGAGAACATGAGTGAATATGTCAACCAACTAAAACAACACCGTCATGAGTATCTCCCAACAGGTTACTGAAATCCTTACCAAGGAGCAGGACCACGACATCACATGTGGAGGTGGGAGATTGGATTTTGAGGAAGGTATACAAGATCAACTGGTCCCCTCCTAGGTGGAAGGAACCCTATAAGGTGGCCAAGGTGACACACTGTAAGAGTGTCGTTGACAGAAGACAGGTTGAGTAATTGGATCCATAAGACTCATTGCACACCATTCAGAGATCCAACAGACTGAACACTGACAACCATAAGGGCAGACTTAGGATACAAGGGGAAGATGACCATACGATTTCACCCAATCTCAGAGGACTTGGGACAGAGACGAATGATCAACCTGGTAGAAGACGACCTACCTGTTGGAAACGAGGGAGATGTAGCTGGACACAGGGCAATAGTGGCGACAGTCATCACCATCTTGGTTGCAGGTTCCACTATCTGGTTACTACATAGACAAATAAGAGGGCACCGACTCGACAGAAGAACCACTACACCAACATTGACCTTCCGACAAGGCAACACCTCTACTATCCGAATTGACTTCTGTGACATAGCGGACTGTAAGGGTTGAGCAGACCAGAGACAGTTACAACAGGCAGTTAAATACATGTGTATTCTAATGGGTGGAGTGACTCCTGTCTAAAATGGGAATGGGTAGGATGGAACACTGGACTCTGGTCATGGAGGTACATCCCATGGGAAGCACAATGACGAGTCTAATGGACAACATCTCTTACAGTGAATGTCACTGTTAAAAGGGACACCCCCCAGAAAATGTAACCCTGGGAAGTGCAACCCCATCTTTATTACGTTATAAACCCCATGTGTTTCAGATGCGGGCATGTTTGCATTAGGAGCTTGGGTGACTGGAACAGACCCAGGGGGAAAGTTCAGGCTACAGGTTAGGGGGGACCCAAGCAATGATAAGACCAATAACTGGCAGATGATTAAGGGTAGACGGGGAAGAGAAAAAGATTACTGTCCTAACCCCACAGGAGATGCCTGTTACGAAAGTGATAGAAATTGAGACTGGGTTTGCACAGAATTATTTGTTAGATTGGATAAGCAGTACTGCTAAATCTGTAACAAGAGATGAGTGCATTGCCTGTTCCTTTTCCAGCCCGGCGCTCTGAACTGTGCCGTCGCTATTCTCCTACAGTGAGACATATTGTATGATGAATTTGCTTATGACCGAACATCCTGAGTCCAGGTGTAAACATTTAGAAACCCCATACCCACTGGCACCACAAGGAACGCATCCACCTATCTTTACTTCTGTCGCAAATAACTACACCTGCATTACAAAATACAACCTCACCGGACACCCAGTAGGACACTTATTGGAGGACTGGTGCACGGAGTTAATCAATGCCACAACTTGGCCAAATGCCACCAAACTAAAGTACGCCCGCTCAGATGTCTATTGGTACTGCAGAGGTTACAAATTAAGAGACACCCTCCCCCATGACTGGTCAGGCACCTGCACCATAGTGTCCTTAATCGCTCCCGCTAAAGGTAATTCCCGCATCAGTATCTGATATCAACCTATGGCAGCAAGCCAACTTTGATCCACTGTCGAACCCAGGACGAGGTAGAGTTGGGTTAAGCGCAACTAACCCTTTTGACCTGTATGCAGGCTCTCCAACATATATTGACGCGATAGGGATACCCAGAGGTGTTCCCGACCAATATAAATTAGTAGATCAGGTGGCAGCTGGGTTTGAGTTAACCTTTGACGCCCGTTGTCGCGAATTCGCATCAATCAAAAAAAAACAAACAAAAAAACCCAATGATTTTCAATTATGAAAAAAAAAAAAAAAGGTGGTCAATTGGAAATAAATTCAGGCGTCAGGGGGTTAATGATACCATACATTGGGCCAATAATCACTGCCAGTAAGAATACAGATCGTATTAATTACATTCATTTCAATGTACAAAAGCTCAATATGACCAGAGATGCTATTACTACTCTGCATGAACAATTGGCTGCAACTTCCTTAATGACCTACCAGAATAGGATGGCATTGGATTTCCTATTGGCTGAAAAGGGTGGCATATGCTCTATGTTTGCACAGGACTGCTACGTCTTTATTCCTTAACACAGCCCCAGGCAGGTCTATAACGTGTGCTTTATTGGGTCTAAAAACCCTGTTAGAGGAATTGGCAGATTACTCAGGTGTTAACGACCCACTAGGAAATTGGCTAGACCGAACGCTTGGTAAATGGAAAACCCTGGTCACTTTGGTATTTATGTCATTGGTAGCAGCAGTAACCACTCTCACCTTATGTGGATGCTGCTGCATACCCTGTATCCATCACTTATGCCTAAAATGCATCACCACCGCAATTAATGAAAAATTCCCTGCCCCACCTGGCTATCAGATGGTGCAGTACCGAGGGGAGGTAGTCCCATTGGTTCTCCTCTCTGAGCCTGGGGAAGGAGGAACTGAAGATCCCAGGACAATGAGGAGGACCATTGTGCCATCATGGATTTGTAAACACAATGTGCTACCGATAACAAATCATACATAGCTTACCACACAAATGTAGGGGTGTGAGACTTACAGTGTTCTTGCATATTTATTTCCATCATGCTAACTACCGTTAGGTAGTCAGGATAATTGTGAAGGTTAGAAGCTCTAGAAGCCTGAATAGAACAAGTATGGATAAGGATGTCTCCTAACTTTGAATGATTTTGTCTGCTACCTACTTACAGTACAACACATAGGTCTCACCATCCAGCTCATTCATCATAAACACACTGCTGAACACGTAGGTCCCATTACCCAACACACATCACAACACAACTGCTGCTTGCAGATTTCATATGGTCAACAATCACACATTCAAGGCTACTGGGAGATCACTTACAACAGCACATGGATAACTACAGATGTAGTGAGTAAGAATAAAATGGTACAGGCTCCAGCCATTGTGATGGCAAACCCCTCAGGCCATTATTGGTCCTGCCCCGGCCAAGCCCTTTGTACTGTCACTCGAGCAAAGGTGTAGGGTACAGGGCAGGAGGGCACCAGACCATCACACCCTAGAAGAAAAATGGACTGGTACCCAAGTACATTCACTGCACCTCCAGCATCCGGGGTGGAGCCAGATCAGCCACAAGGAGGAGACGGCATTTTCCAACGCTACCCCTCACGGTGGAAGCTACGGTGGGCACGGGCTCGAGCTTCATCAACACCAGCATCTCTCCCTCTGACCAGCGACGGGGGGGGGGGGGGCATCATTGAACTGTTCACTGGCTGGACTGGATGTTACCTACCCTCTGCTGAACCCACCAGATTGTCCTATAGACTTGAGACAAGATGTGCCTCAGAGTGTGGGCACACAGTTGTTTCGCTTCTAATGGTACCGGTGTGTCAGCAAGATGGGATTGTGCTCCACAGCTGCGGATACAGGAAGCAGAGAGAGGAAAGTCAAACCTCTGTCACAACCGTGTGATGACTGCAGCTGAATGACGCAAGCCCTGGCAAGGGTCAACCGGTGGACAAATGTTTCGTGGGCTTTGTGGATTGACCCTGTTCGACCTTATGACCCCCACATGGTCCACTCCAGACAAAAATGATCAGGAGGAGACCTCGGTGGGGGTACAGGACTTGGTGCTGGACAGGGCCCTCTTAGACATCGCTGCACTGTGCTGGGGTGTCCACAAGGGGGGAGGCAAGGGTAGCAGAACCAATGGTGCAAGCATCTTGGGTTGACACAATGTAGGGACCTGCCTTATTCACCATCTGTTAATCGCTCACCATGCATGGTTCACATGATAAAATCATGTCAAAGGGGGGAGTGAAAGGGTTATGAAAAGTTAGAGTGCCAAAATAGTAATTCTGTAGGTAATCTCCCATTATGCCCTACACATATTTCCCATACATATTCTGTTTGCATTCTTATGAAC
The DNA here is from genome assembly GCA_020510985.1 of Pholidichthys leucotaenia. Lineage (NCBI taxonomy): Eukaryota > Metazoa > Chordata > Actinopteri > Cichliformes > Pholidichthyidae > Pholidichthys > Pholidichthys leucotaenia. The sequence continues at coordinate 33,392,422 of CM035845.1, read as the reverse complement.
AAATATGTTGTGTTAAACAGGAATCAGGCAGAGCTATAGAGCCCTCTTAAACTCTCTCTCCCCCTCTCTCCTTTAGTCAGGTCTGATACAGTTAGTTACACACCCGGAATCAACACCCATGCACATACCGTTGATTGCACATTCTAGAAAGAGAGTACCATGAACAGCGGATGGCCTGTTCACGTCAGAGTTAAATTGGCCAATTAGACAGTCACGTACAAGCCCATCCTATTGTACTGGGTTGGCCCAACCTACCAACCCGAGAAGATAACTGTCAGTTGCACCTGGAAGTCGGGATCAGTCCAAAGATGTTCCCTAGGGGGCTGCATCACACTGATCCAGCGCTGCTTGCTTTACATGTGATCTCCAAATAAATGTTACATCTTTAAATTGAAGAAATCGATGGCTTGTTCTCGATTCTTTTAAAGAATCGGGTATTTTTCTAACGTGACTCTTTGTAATGTTTATGCTCCTCGAGAGTTTGTATGTTGTATTTTATTCTCTTAAATTAAAAAAACAAAAAAAACCTGCTTATGGACACTTCCACTTTTTATTGGGTGAATCAGTGTTGAGTGGGTGGTGTGGAGCGTGTAGCTGTTTTACCAGCCACTGGTGAAATTCACCAGCCATTGGTCAGTGTTAATATCAAGCCCTGCATACCATCCATCTATAAAATCAGGTTTTGTTCACTGAAAATTGTATTTCCAGAGTTTTGCCAGCAATGACTACAAATTCTGAAAGCTGTCTATCATTTGACAGATTACATGGAGGGTGATGTAATTAAAGTCAATTACAGTGATAGATGACAATTTTTACAAGGCTGTCTGAGAAAATGACAAAAGTGCAGTGCAACCTGTGATATAGAGTATTGGCTTTTTTCAACTGAAATGCAGTTTTGACAGTCAGCCACCAGATGGCAGTCTATTAGATGCGTCATAACACTGTTGCTCATGAAGCAGTTGTGTCAAAGTTGCTCATTGTTTCATGAGGCCTCGGTTTTAACATCACTACACAAAATGCAAACTAGCAAGAATAACATGCATAGAGATGCACTCCTGAGCCGTCCAGCTCAGGAGCAGATGAGGGCTTCCAGAACAGTGGAAGAGTACAGAGGAAATCAGTCCAGAGACATTCAGTCTGGCAGCAAAGACGGAGTGGACAGGCAACACTTAAATAGTGGAGTGATCTGATACCATGAGTAGCAGGTGTGTGGAGTGACAGCCGACTGGTGACCTAATTACTGATCATTCACAGCTGAGCTGACTAAGAGAGCAGGTAGAGAGTAATTAATCAGCTGGGGATGTCTGGGAGAGGAGAAATAATGACCCTGCCACAGAAGAAGGCAAAACAATCTAAAACTACATAAATAGACAACATAATCACAGTACTGAAACATAAATAATAAATAGAATGATAATTCCACAGGAGTCAAAACACAGAAAGACACCACAAGGCTGAGAGAATACAGAGAGAAAACATGAATAAATTGAGAGACTGAGCCCGGTAAAACCAGAGCTCAGTCCTGTGACAACTCGGGTATCAGCAGTCAGCCAAAAGTTCACAATGGCTTTGCATCAGTGCTGTAACCACAGATTATTATTTAGTTTTATTATTATTTCTTGTCATTGATTACTTTGATTATTTTCTTTATTGATTAGTTTTTTACTCCATAAAATGTATATAAAACTAGAAAAGCACTCTGAGAGCGCAGACCTCCGCCAAGCGGCACAGTTCCCCCCATACAGTGTTTGTGTGTACGTTTTCAGATTCCCTGAGCATGAAAAGATATGAGTAGCAATTGGATTCACAATGATTATTTGTTTATTTGACATGGACAGTGCAATAAACAGACAATTAATGAATGACAATCAATGTGATAGTGATAGGATTAGTGCTTCAGTAGTGTAAAATGGGGCTATAAGGGACGGCGGGTTAATAAGGGACACTTTTGTGGGAAATGTTTTAAATGTAATTCTGCTTTTTTTATTTTGAGCAGGACGCTGAGTTGTGTTGTTATTGTCAAACATCCATGAATCCTTCATCAAATCTAGGCGGAAGCAAAATTAAAAAAGCAGAATTACATTTAGAAAAGTGTCCCATATTACCCCGCTGTCCCTTATAGCCCCGTTTTACGGTTGTAAAAGCATTGCCTCCTTGGCAGAGGTAATAAATTGAAGTGTTGGTGTGTCCATCTCCTCCACTGACGGATGCAGATTGGTTAGACAGGTTGCCGTGGGTTTTATATTATATTGGGGTTGTGCTCCACAGCAAAACAGAATTTAGAGTCTTCCCCGGCAGAGAAGTCGTTTTTACGCAGCGCCTATAGCTGGGCGGGGAATTTGTGGCAAATAATGGGGCGGCGGACAGGTGTCCGTGTCAGGTTTTGCAGCGTGGCGCAAAAGCAGCCACGCTGGCGTGCCCAGGGCAGCAGTGTTTTCCGCGTGCTTTTGTGCCTAAAACGTTGAAGAACGCGGAGTTTGTGTTGGTCAGACACGACAACCAGCGCAATGTGCGCAGCGCCTATGGCTGCCACAGGCACGCTGGGGGTCCGAGGCCAGTAGTGTTTTCCGCATGCTTTTGTGGCTAAAACGTTGAAGGCGGAGTTTGTGTTGGTCAGACACGACGCCCAGCGGCCTCCATTGCGCCTGTGCACATGTTGAAAATGGCCCTATGTCACAGTGTGGAAAAATGCTTTAAAAAAATTCCTGTATCCAGACGGTGAACCGGATCACCCCCAAAATTTAATCAGTTCTTCCTTGTACCATTTCCAACAACGCCTGAAAGTTTCATGCATATCCGTCCAAGACTTTTTGAGTTATCTTGCTAACCAACAGACAGACAAACACACAAACCCTGGCAAAAACATAACCTCCTCCTGGCCTTTTTGGCCTGGCGGAGGTAAAAATGTCTATTTCCCAGAGCCTAAAATGACATCTTCAGATATGTAGTTTTTACAAATGAAACCACAAACTCACATTTGAGACACTAGAATGGGGGGAAAATGTGGATTTTTCCCTCCTTAATCCCCTGATAGACTGCTATGATGATGATGATGATGATAAATAATGTCTCAAAATGGCTGGTAATTAAGTTATTAGTTGGCAGCTAATCAATTAATAAATTGTTGAAACACTACATTTTTACATTTAAAGTAGTTTTATACTATTAATTTTAATTTTTCTATTTATTATTAACATTACAGTGTGTTAGAGAGGGCAAGAAAATGATCGCTCAGTAGAAGATATTTATGACTAAAAGTAATTTTAAGTCAGCTGTCCTTGATAAGGGAGAAACAATATTTCAGAGGAACATGTAGATTTCAAAAACTTTCAGTGAGAACTACCACCAAGCAACACTGTGTCTCAGTGCAAGGAGTCAGACTGTGGAACGCTTTTGGACCTGAATTAAAATCATGTACAACACTTGGACAATTTAAACAAAAACTAAAGGAAGAAATACTCCAAACATATATACAAGATGACATGTAAAATCACATAAGAATTATCATATTCAGTCTGTGTTGTGCTGTTGCTTAGTTTTTTGTTTTGTCACGTTTTGTCATAGCTTTGTTCTGAATTGTAATCCTCTTGTTTTGTTTTTCTTCAGAATTCTTGGATGGAATATGGGTGGGCAATATAAGCTGCAGCTTCAGCCATCACCCATTTCGGATAACTTATGTTGAACTGTATAATCAGGAGTTATTGTTTAATTTGACCTTGTTAGATTTTTTCCCCCCCTTTCTTTTAATCTATCTGAAATAAAGATTCATTCATTCATGTAATACAGGCAATCACTTGCCTCAATTTTTTAAAAGTTTTGAGTCACCTGCTTTGAGGACGACATCCTGGTGGCCTGCGCGTCCGAGGACGAACACGTAGCCCACCTCAGGAGAGTTTTCCAGAGGTTGGAGGAGCACAGGTTAATATCAACCTAGTGAAGTGCCAGTTCATGGTGACGGGAATCGATTTTTTGGGCCACCGCATCTCACCAGAGAGTGCGATACCTTTACTGGACAAAATGCGCACAGTGGCAGATTTTTCCCAGCCTCAGACGGTCAGGGCGCTGCAAGAGTTTTTGGGGATGGTTAACTTCTACAACAGTTTTCTCCCCCTCGCAGCCCAACTCATGCAGCCGTTGTATGCTGCGCTTAAGAAACGGAAACTGGCGGACAGAGTCAACTGGACTCCTGAGCGAGAGCAGGCATTTTCCAAGGTTTAAACAGCTCTGGCGAACACCGCACTACTGGCGCACCTGGACCCGGCGGCTCGGATAGCGCTCACTACCGACGCATCGGATGTGGCCATAGGGGCTGTCATGGAGCAGTGCGTCGCCGGTTCTTGGTAGCCGCTCGCCTTTTTTAGCAAGTCTTTGTGCGACAATGAGCGTAAATACAGCGCCTTTGACAGGGAGTTACTGGCTCTCCACCTGGCCATATGCCACTTTCAGTTCTGGCTGGAAGGGTGCACCTTCACTGCGTTCATGGACCACAAGCCGCTAACGTACGCGATGGCCAAGGTTTGGGAACCATGGTCAGCCCGGCAGCCGAGACAGCTGGCCACGATCTTGGAGTTTATGACCGACATTCAGCATGTGGCCGGTAAACTCAGTGTGGTGGCGGACTGCCTCTCATGCGCATTAGTGGCTCCAGTCTACGTGGGGATAGATTACATGGCCATGGCCGCTGAGCAGATTGGCGATGTGGACGTTTGCGTGTTCCAGTCTGGACCAACAGGGCTAAGGCTAGAGAGCAGAGTACTGCAAGACGCCCCCCCAGTCTGTGACGTCTCCACAGGCCGCCCGTGCCTGGTGGTCCCACGTGCATGGCGCTGCCGCGGTTTTGAGTCGGTTCACTCCCTGGCGCACCCAGGAATGTGCGCGTCAGTCAAAATGGTGGGAACAAAGTTTGTCTGGCCGAGCCTGCGCAAACAGGTGAAATAGTGGGCTGCAGCCTGCATAGCGTGCCAACGAGCCAAGGTGCACAGGCACACCAAGGCCCCCTTGGAGCTGTTCCATCTCTGCTCAGAGGTTCAACCACATTCACGTGGAGCTCGTGGGCCCCCTCCCGCCATCGCAGGGGTTCATGCACCTCCTGACAGTGGTGGACTGCACCACGCGCTGGCCCGAGGCAGTCCCGCTAGCTTCCACCACGTCCGCAGAAGTTGCACGTGCTTTTTTGACGACATGGGTGGCACGTTTCGGCGCCCCTTCAGATATCACGTCCGATCGGGGCCCGCAGTTTGTTTCCGACCCCGGTCCACGATGGCCCAGAGCCTGGGCGTCACAATTCATCGCACGACCGTGTACAAACCCCAGGCCAATGGGTTATGCGAGCGTTTCCATAGATCACTTAAAGCAGCGCTCAGGGCTTCGCTTACGGATGCAAATTGGGTGGACCGGTTGCCATGGGTTCTATTAGGGTTGCGTTCAGCACCGAAGGAGGATTTGGCAGCCTCCCCAGCAGAGCTGGGGTTTTTTTCAGCCGCCGCGGCTCACTGGAGAGTTTTTGCCGGACAACCCCACGCCGAACACGATCCATCCCCGCTTTCATTGCATAGCACAGAGGCAGGGATGCTACCCAGCCTGGCCCACCACCATTTTCCCCGCGCTTTTGTGCCAAAGACCTTGATGGATGAGTCATTCGGATTTGTCAGGCACGATGCCCACCAGACCCCATTGCGCCCGCCCGACGACTGCCTGTTCAGAGTGCTAGAACCCAGGGAGAAACATTTTTTGTTAGACTTGGGGGCACCTTTGTTTTAGCAAACGAGCAGGTGGTGTTGGCTCGAGCTCCTTGGTGCGGAGGACCCCCACTGAGACCTCCCCAGGTAGATGACTCGTCAGATCAGTCACAATGGCATACTGAAGATGTCCCCCCCTCCCCCCCACAGACGGACGCACCCCCAGGGGCCCCCCACCAGCACAGCAGCGCCTCGGAGCCGCCAACCCCCTGTTACAGCTGCTATGGATGCAGGCTGAAGCCCAAAGGACATGAGGGTTAAGGCTCAGTCTGAGTTTCTTGGGGGGGGGGGCACTCAGTATGTTTCACTCAGACTGAAGGGAAATGGTCATGGGGGGGGGGGGGGGGGGATTTGTGTGTTGATGTGAACAGTGACAAAAGGAAATGGCAAATGTATTCATGTTAATGCAGCACCCCAGGTCGCAGAGAGAGTGGTATGCTAGAAAAGGAGAGGTGCCTGCGACCTGCTCTGCACCACTTCACCCGATTATTTCTCTCTCCACAAGGTGGAAAAGAGGTCCCAGTGTAGAGGTATGTAGTTATTTATGACATTAAAAAAATGCATTTGACTTCATTTGGCCTGTTAGCAGCCACTAGAACCGTCTGTGCCAACAGAATTGAGAATCATTGTGACTGACACTAATCCCACCTCAGCACCAAAACGACCAGGGCTGGCCCCGCCCCCAGCCACAAGCGTTTGTACCTTTTTAGGTCCACATTTTTACCTCTGTTTTGGACTGTGTAAAGTTCCACTCTCATGATCCATATTCTCAGTGTCGGTCTGATCTTGCTCAGGCACATGATGTCTTTTGCTGAACAGAAACTGATATGGAAATGATATTATGGAAAATTAAAAAAAAAAAAAGCTGTTGAACAAAGAAAATCTGTCAGATAATGAAATACTGGAACTAATTAAACTTCAAAATAAAATTGATTTATACATTGTAGCAGCCAAAGGAGCCTTTGTACGTTCTAGAGCAAAATGGAGAAAAAAAAAATGCTAAATACTTTTTTGCTCTTGAAAAACGAAACTGTACAAGAAACAATATTTTCCAACTGAAACTAAATAATATTAGTACCAATGCTAAAGAAATAGCAGACCACATTAAATCATTTGAAAACTGATACAAATCCGCTTTCAACCCAAACAGTTGAAGAATTCTCAGATAGCATAAAAGAGAACATCCCAAAAATATCTGAACAATTTGAAATGACTGATAGACCCATCTGAAAACATGAAGCCACAGATGCCCAAAAAAAAAATAAATAAATAATGAAATAGGGGTAATCCCCTGGTAGTGATGGTTTACCTGTGGAATTCTATTTGCAGTTTTGGGATCTCAGAAAATCCTCTTATAGAAATGTACCAGGAATGTATGACTAAAAACACAATGACAACAATGAAACGGGGTCTAATTAGTTTAATCCCCAAAACAAATAAAGATATGTTAATTGAAAACTGGAGGCCAATTGCATTATTAAATGTAGAATATAAACTATTTGCTTTAGTGCTAGCCAGACGCTTAAAACATAATCTGGAAGAAATTATAAATCAACCTCCAACTGACTTTATGTCCAAAAAGACATAAGCAACAACATACGATTAATCTTGGATTTACTCGATTTTGCGGAGTTCGTCAAGTCGCATGCTGTTCTGTTTCTAGATTTCTAAACAGCATTTGATACTGTTGAACATCCATTTCTATATAGAGCTTTGGAGTTCAGTTTCAGACAAAAATTTGTATCCTTAATCAAAATGTTATATCAAGATATAAACAGCACTATTTTGTCTTATCCCAATACTTCTAAAAGATTCCCAGTTAATAGATCAGTCCAACAAGGCCGCCCCATCTCCCCTTTTTATTTTCAATGGTTGCAGAATTGCTCTCAAAATCCGCTGTTCTCCCAATATCATAGGATTCCCCATCTTGCTGATGACACGGTTACTTTTGCGAGACAAACATCACATCGACCCAGCAGTAGAAATAAGTCAATTTTCAAAAGCTTCCAGACTATTGTTGAATTTAGGTAAATGTGAAATTTTAACTGGTTTTGATACTGATGAAGAAAATATATCCAGCATTCCAGTGGAAAAAAATGTTAAACATTTAGGTATTGATGGTGTAGAGACTGGGTTAATCATCTCAGACTGGATGCAGAGGGTAAACAGAGGAGACAATAGGTAGGGAGATCATGGTGCGATAGCAGGAAGAAGGAGTTGGGGTGAGATAGGATGAATGTATTGTGATGTTAAATGTCATGCAAATGTGAGATGAGCGGTTGGTATAAAAGGAGAATCCATGGTGTATTGAGACATGCTTTTCCTGTGTATGACTGATGAGAGTGAATAAAGTTGTCTGCTTCATGAATCAGTCTCGTTATTTACACTCTCCACACTGGTGACCCTTTGACGAATTATGGAACACAAGGCAAGAACCCCGGAGTCTGCCCGGACGGGAAGCCCCAGCGACGTGCAAGCATCCCAGAGACGGCCCGGACAGGAACTCCCAGCAACGCGTGCGCTGTTTCGGTCAAATTACCGGACTTTTGGCTGCACAACCCGCACTCTTGGTTCCACCACACCGAGGCTCAGTTCACCCTCCGGGGAATAACGGCAGACGACACCAAGTATTACTATGTGGTCGCAGCACTGGACGCTCGCACGTCTCAGCAAGTAGCGTGCCTGCTCCAACAGCCTCCAGCCCACGACAAAAACGAGGCTCTCAAGGCTACGCTGACCCGACGCTACACGCTCGGACTGTGAGAGAGCAGAGAGGCTCCTGAAGCGCTCCGAGTTAGGAGATGGTTCGGCGGTCGAACTGATGAAGATGTTGGCATTAATGGGCATGGACGACGGGCATTTTCTGTTTGCCCACCTTTTCCTCCGGAACCTCCCAACAGTGGCCAGAGCGGTTCTTGCCAATTCGCCGTTGCTGGCCGCGCATGACTACTGTGCTCTAGCCCAGGAGGCAGATCGGATCCTCCTCACCACCAGAGCCCTCACAGTGAACATAGCTGCGTTGGAACCCAGCGAGACGACCAGCGGAGGCGAGGAGCCGCAGACCGTAGCGGCAGCGGGGACCACGGAGCGCCAGAGAGACACGCTCTGCTTCTACCACCGCCGCTTCGGAGAGAACGCACGCAGATGTGCGCCACTGTGCCAATTCAAGCGCTCGGGAAATGCCAAGGCCGGCAGTCGGTAGCAGCTGCGACCACCGGTGAAGAGAACAAGCTGCTCTACGTGACGGACTTGCACTTGGGGAGGCGCTTCCTCGTAGACACCGGAGCCCAGAAGAGCATCATCCTGCCGTCCTACGCTGACCGGCTGGCAGGACCTAGCGGCCCCGGGCTGGTAGCAGTAAATGGCTCGGGCATTAAGACTTTTGGTGAGAGAACACTGACTTTATCCCTACACGGCCGTATGTACGAGTGGACTTTTGTCACAGCGGCATTGAGTTTCCCAATCCTGGGAGCTGATTTTCTGTGTGCACACGGGTTGCTAGTCGATGTTGCTAACAGGCGCCTGGTTAATGCAATGTCTTTTGATTCTCTCCCTTGTACAGCTCAAGGGGCCGGGCCAATAACACAAGCCAGCGTCACAGCTCCAGGCGGTAAGTTCCAAACACACTGCTCACTCAGTTCCCAGCACTCACGGTCCCGACGTTTTCGCCAAACATGGGGTGGAACACTATCACCACCACCGGGCCGCCTGTTTTCGCACAGCCTCGGCGTCTGGACGCAGCTAAACTGGCCATAGCGCGCGAGGAGTTTGCCAACCTGGAAAGTTTGGGCATCATCAGGCGATCGAACAGCCCATGGGCATCCCCACTACACATGGTCCCCAAGGCCGAGGGATCGTGGCGACCGTGCAGTGATTTCCGCAGATTGAATAACGCCACAGCGCACAACCGCTACCCGATTCCCCATATTCGGGATTTTTCCGTTCACCTCGCCGGGGCACGCATTTTTTCTAAAATAGACCTGGTCCGCGGTTACCACCAGGTCCCAGTGCACACGGAGGACGTACCCAAAACAGCGGTAATAACTCCATTTGGCTTGTTTGTGTTTTTATGCATGCCCTTTGGATTAAAAGGAGCAGCACAGACATTCCAACACATGATGGATGTGGCGTTGCGCGATCTGCCATTTGTGTTAGTCTACCTGGATGATATCCTGGTGGCCAGCACGTCCGAGGACGAACACGTAACCCACCTCAGGACAGCTTTCCGGAGGTTGGAAGAGCACGGGTTAATAATCAACCTGCTGAAATGCCAGTTCGGTGTGACGGGGATTTACTTTTTGGGGCACCGTATCTCACTGGAGGGAGCGATACCCTTGCCCGACAAGGTGCGCGCCGTGGCGAATTTTCCCCGGCCTCAAACGGTCAGGGCGCTGCAACAGTTTTTGGGGATGGTTAACCATTATAACCGGCTCCTCCCCCGCGCAGCTCAGCTCATGCAGTCATTGTATGCCGTGCTTAAGAAACGGAAACCGGCGGACAGAGTGGAATGGACTCCGGAGCGGGCATTCTTTGAGGTTAAAACAGCCCTGGCAAACGCCGCACTGTTGGTGCACCCGGACCCGGCAGCGCGGATAGCACTCGCTACCGATGCCTCGGATGTGGCCATAGGGGCCGTCGTGGAGCAACGTGTCACCGGTTCTTGGCAGCTGCTGGCTTTTTTTTCCCCAGCAGGACTTTGCGCAACAGTGAGCGTAAATACAGCGCATTCGACAGAGTTGCTGGCTCTCCACCTGAGTATACGCCACTTCCAGTTCTGGCTGGAAGGGCGCAGCTTCACTGCGTTCGTGGACCACAAGCCACTAACGTACGCGATGGCCAAGGTTTCGGAACCATGGTCAGGCCGGCAGCAGAGACAGTTCGCCGCAATCTCGGAGTTATCGACCAATATTCAGCATGTGGCCGGTAAACTAAATGTGGTGGCGGACTGCCTCTCGTGCGCAGTAGTGGCCCCAGTGCACATTGGTGATGCGGACGTGTGCGCGCTCCAGTCTGCTCTCCAGCCTTAACCCTGTTGGTCCAAAGTACTGCAAGACGGCAGCCCCCCCAATCTGTGACGTCTCCATGGGACGCCCGCGCCTGGTGGTCCCAGTTGCTTGGTGTCGCAGAGTGTTTGAGTCAGTTCACTCTCTGGCGCACCTAGGAGTGCGGGCGTCAGTCAAAATGGTGGGAGCGAAGTTCGTATGGCCAGGCCTGCACAAACAAGTGAAAGAGTGGGTTGCAGCCTGTGTAGCGTGCCAACGAGCTAAAGTACACAGACTCACGAAGGCCTCTTTGGAGCCATTTAGTATACCGGCTAAGAGGTTCGACCATGTTCACGTGGACCTTGTGGCCCCCTCCTGCCATCACAGGGTTTCACGCACCTTCTGACAGTAGTGGACAGCACCACACGCTGGCCAGAAGCAGTCCCGCTAGCGGCAACCCCGTCCGCGGATGTGGCGCGCGCCTTTGACAGCATGGGTGGCACGTTTTGGCATCCCGTCGGACATTATGTCCGATAGGGGCCCTCAGGTTGTTTCTGACCTCTGGTCCGCGATGGCCCATAGCCTGGGTGTAGCAATTCATCGCACAATCGCGTACAACCCACAGGCCAATGGGTTATACGAGCGTTTCCATAGGTCGCTGAAAGCAGCACTCAGGGCTTCACTTAGGGATGCAAATTGGGTGGACCGGTTGCCGTGGATTCTGTTAGGGTTGTGTTCCACACCAAAAGAGGATTTGGAGGCTTCCCCGGCAGAGCTTGTTTTTTCTCAGCCACTGCAGCTCCCCGGGGAATTTTTACCAGATAATCCCGCGCTGGACAACTGTCTGTCTCAGCGTTCACAGCATAGTGCAGATACAGGCACGCTACTGGGCTCGGCCCACCACTGTTTTCCATGCACTTTTGTGCCAAAAACTTTGAAGAACGCGGCGTTTGTCAGGCACGATGCCCACCGGCCCCCATTGCGCCCACCCTACGATGGCCCGTTCTGAGTGCTGGAACCAGGGGACAAACATTTTTTGTTAGACTTGGGAGGTTGTCGGGAGAATATATGTATAGATAGACTTAAGCCCGCCTTTGTGGTGGCGGACGAGCAAGTGATGTTGGCTTGGGCCCCTCGGCGTGGAAGACCTCCACTGAGAACGCCCCAGGTAGAAGATTCAGAGCAGCCACATGGGCAAGTAGAATGCGCCCCCCCCCCCCGCCATTGCCCACCCGCAGACAGACACACCCCCAGAAACCCCCCACCACTGGCACAGCAGCGCCGCGGACCCTCGTTACAGCAGATATGGGAGGAGACTGAAGCCAAAAGGACATGAGGGTTGAAACTCAGTCTGAGACTCGGGGGAGGGGGGGGGGGGGGGGTGTAGGGATCCCACGCTGGGATATTCATCTCAGACTGGAAGCAGAGGGGGAGGGGAATATTCCCTCTGCCAGTTGAGCGTGGGGGATTTAACGGAGAAGGACAGTACGTATTGTAATGGGAAAAGATGCAGTAGTAAGGGGTGAATGTGTGAACGTATTGTAATGCGACATTTCAGGCAGCAGGGGGAAGGAATGGAGTGATATAAAAGGAGAGACCCTGGTGTATTGAGAGAGTCTCTGTATGAATGAAGTGGGAGTGAGAAATAAAGTTTGTCTGTTGTGCAAGTCTGGTTCCTTTATTTGCACTCTCCACAATACCCCATTAAATACGCAGTTCTTTATTAAGAAATGTTCATATATCTGTCTAACCTTGTTTTTGTTTTTATTTGCTTTTTTTATTATTTATTTTAGCCACTTTTAGTGGGAATGAATGTGGGGGTGTCCTAAAAAAGATGGGGGGGGGCGGGGTATCCCAAATTATTCCTCACTATATTTTACAGAAAATTAAAAAAAACTGTTTAATTGTTTAGTCGTATTACATGAATCTCCCATTATTTTAAACACCGATATTAAATATCCATATGTCCAAATATGTTTAAAAACACACACACACACACACACACACACACAGGCTTATGCAGGGTATCCTAATTTTTTTCCACATGATTATGTGGAGACACCTATGGCCAAAACATCCTGATGCCTGCATTCCTCACACAACACAGCCGAGTGCTGCATCAAGCCATGGCCAGCATAGTGTTTATGGTATGTGTTCATGGTCTTTTAATACACATACGGGTCTACATTTATTATTTATACACCTCTGTATTATTTACAATATATATAATTATGCATTTGATCACTAAAAAAAGCCATATTGTTGTACATTTACAAATAGTTATACATTTGCAATATTCACCATACAATACATCAAGTTACATGGCAGCATTCCTCCTAACTCAGTCTTTTTGTTGTTCCTTGACAGGAAGGCAAACAGAATTAGACGAGGCACTAGTTGACCTTATGAAGGACTCATCCTTTTTCAACTGTGGAAGATCAGGGTTTCAGGCACTTTGTCAACAAACTTGATCCCAATTACATCCTTCCATCCAGAAACGCATGACAACACTCAACTGTTTGAGTGTAGTATTATAACATTTGGCCACCAGATGTCGCTGTGGGGAGATGTTTCAAATGTTCCAAATGATTCGATACCTCGAGCGTTCCATTTCTGCCATCACTACATTTATTAACAAAAAAGAACTTCAGAGTCCAAAACTAGTGCAAAAACACAAAATGCAAAGCAAGAATAACAGATGCGCTCCTTAGTAGTGATGTTACACTCGAGACTGACTCGAGCAATATAACACAGAAGTGTCGCGAGCAGAGTGTCGAGCACTGTGTCAATATGCCCACAGTCATGTACCGTAGCGAACGAGGCCTCGTTGTCTTATCACGTGATTTGAGACCTGGCGAGAAATTTGAGAGGGCTGGGCGTTGCATACGTTCCCACGAGCCCTCAAGTCACAGGCCTCGCTTGCTACGGTCACGTGACTGTGGGCGTGCTGAAACAGCGCTGATACACTGCTCATGATGCAAAAAAATTGCAAGAGACATTGGGCAGCTCCTATTACTATAATAAAAAAGACTAAGAATTGTTGTGCTCATTACTCTTAATATGCTCCTTTGTTCTTGTTAATTGCAATGTGAAGTTTGACTGTATATTTTTTGTGAAAGTTCTGATTTTGTAACTAATCTTTATGCTCAGAGTTTGTATGTTGTATTTTATTCTATTAAATTTTAAAAAACTGCTTATGACACTGACGCTTTATATTGGGTGAATCAGTGTTGAGTGGGCAGTGTGGAGCGTGTAGCTGCCTTTCTGGCCACTGCTGAAATTCAGCCATTGGCCGGTGTTATTATCAAGCCCTGCATACCATCCATCTATAAAATCAGGTTTTGTTTGCTGAAAATTGTATTTCCAGAGTTTTGCCAGCAATGACTACAAATTCTGAAAGCTGTTTATCATTTGACAGATTACATGGAGGGTGATGTAATTAAAGTCAATTAAAACGATAGACGACAGAATTTTTACAAGGCTGTTTGAGAAAGTGACATAAAAAGTGCAGTGCAACCTGTGATATAAAGTATTGGCTTTTTTTTTCCAGTTTCTCAACTCAAATGCAGCTCTGACAACAGCCACCAGATGGCAGTCTTTATTAGATGTGTCATAACTAGTGATGGGTCCGGCAACACCGATGCGTCGGCGCATGCGTCTGGCTCAGAGCGAAACCCAGTTTCGGTGCATCTCGCATTAAGAAAGTCACGTGACGCTAGGGCGTCGAAACACTGACGTGCCCGCGTTTATAAGGAAGCGCATCTGTCAACGGGATGCATTTGCCCAAAGACTCGTATGTGTTGCGGACGGTCCTTGTACAAATTTATCACGAATTATGGAGCACGAGCAGCAGAGTCAAGGCAAAAGAAAGGTTTCCACCATGTGGGACCATTTTGATCCGATATCGGAAAATAAGGTATTTCCAAAAAATATAGTATTTTTAAAATACTATTTTCTTTGTTTTAATTTCCTTGTTGTTTCATCCTGTTCCTCTCAGAGTTTCCACTTGATTTATCTGAATTCAAATTCATTTGAAAGTGACTCTTAGTTTACTCTTCATATTTTCTGCAGGCTAAATGTCGCATTTGTTCGACAGAGCTGTCATATTTCAACAAGAGCGCCTCCTCAATGCTGAGACATAGGGCCAGGCATGAACATGAAGTCCCGGATACACCCAGGATAGACGCAGGTATACAGCCCTACTACTACTTACTCAGTTGTTTTATTGATAATTAATTCCCATTAATTTATTTTTGACTTCATTTTTAACCATCAAGCTTCCAGGAAGCAGATGCTGGATGAAGCTGTGCTCAGTTTCATGGTGAAGGACTGCCAGCCCCTCAGCGTTGTGGAGAGTGAAGGGTTCAGGGAACTGATTCAAGCCCTTCAGCCCTCATATGTTTTGCCAACCAGAAAGGTTTGTGGAAATTATCTAAAGTAGTAGTTGATATATCCAGTTTATTTAATCTTTAATTTAAATATATGGATTTGCTTTTGGTTTGACTTGGTGTAATTTTCAGACCATCAAACAAATGCTGGCGAAAAAGTACGAGGAGGAACGGGAACGAGTGAAAAAGGAAGTACAGCAAGCTGTGGCAGTGAGTATAACAGCTGACATGTGGACATTTGTGAACATGGAGGCTTACTTGGCTCTTACCTGTCACTACATTAATGAGAATTTGCAGTTGTGTACGTCTGTGTTGGGAGTGCAATACTTTCCACAAAGTCACACTGCTGACAATTTGGCCCAAGTCAAAAGGGGCATGATGGAGGACTGGGCCATAACCAATAAAGTAAAGTGTCTTGTGACCGACGCAGCACCAAACATGATTGCATCCACTCGACAGCTTCAAATTCGGCACTCAATTTGCATTGCACATAGTCTCAATTTATTAGTTAGTAAATCATTTGATCAGATCCCCACACTTACATCCATCAGACACAAAGCTAGGCACACTGTCACATACTTAAGATCAAGCACTACAGCCAAGGAGAAGCTCGCTCAAGTGCAGCAACAGATGGGACGACCAAGCCTGAAACTTATCAATGAGGTGCCAACACGCTTGAACAGCACATATGATATGTTGTCAAGGCTACATGATGAGAGGGAACCAGTGTGGGTATCTCTGGCCTCTCTAAAAAGCGATTTGACTCCACTTACAGCTGATGAGTATACCATCATAGGAGAAACACTTGTGCTTGCTCCTTTCCATCAAGCTACAGTGGAGTTGTCTGAAGAGAGGCGAGTGTCAGGGTCAAAGGTCATCCTGATGATGAAAATGCTCCATCTTACACTAGAGCGTAATGCTTCAACCTTGCACACACAGGCAGCCATACACCTACAAGAACACCTGAAGCGTCGAGTCAGACACTGCTTCCAACCTGGAGTCATTAAGTGTGTTGACCCTAGCCACACTTCTAGTCCCCAGATTTAAATCACTCGGGTTCCGCAGTTCCTCCAAGTGCAATGACGCCATCAGTAGACTGCAGGCAGAATGTGCGTCTGTAATCGGACGCACAAATGAGCCCCAGCCGGGACCATCTTCACAACAGCTGTCTGCACCCACTTCAGGCATGTTATTCAGCATAATTTGTTGTTGTTTGGAAATCATGTACTAAAATGCCAATTTGCTGTGTGTGTTTGTTTTTTTTAAGATAACCTTTGGACATCGAAGTGGGCAGGCAGACCAAAAACGCCACAGCTGATGCCATCCAGGAGGTGCAGAGGTACCTGGCAGAGGGCAATATTGCCAGGTCCCAGGATCCTCAGATACTGGGACAATCAAAAGGCCAGCTATCCAAACCTCTTCTAGCTGGCGTTAAAATTTCTCTGCACTCCAGCCTCATCTGTGCCATCTGAGCGTGTATTTTCAACAGCTGGAGAAGTTGTCCAAAAAGTGCAACCACCTGAATTTTAAAACTTTGGAAGAACTTATTTTTTTTGAATAAAAATTTGTAAAAAGAACTTTGTTAAAAAATAAATCAAAAAAAAAAATCAGTCCACAAGCATCCTCATTCACAACATGTTCACTTAGATTTTCACGTTATGATACATGTTCATATTATTTAAGATAAGCCTTTATTAGTCCCACAATGGGGAAATTCCAGGATTGCAACAGCACAGGGATAGCAACACTCAGAGCAACAGTCAGAAGGCAAGAAAAAAACAAGAACAGCTAGTATACATATTGCTATAAATATATAAAGACACACAGTGCGGAGCATTGTGGTTGGTGAATGTGCAGCAGAAAGTCTAAGCTCTCTCCGCGGATGCGGCAGGCCACCTGGATATCTTTGGGCATGATGGTGACCCTCTTGGCATGGATGGCGCACAGGATGGTGTCCTCGAAGAGACTCACCAGGTAGGCCTCGCTGGCCTCCTGCAGAGCCATGACGGCGGAGCTCTGGAAGCACAGGTCGGTCTTGAAGTCCTGAGCGATCTCCCTCACCAGGCGCTGGAAGGGCAGCTTACGGATGAGCAGCTCCATGGATTTCTGGTAGCAACGGATCTCTCTGAGCCACGGTACCGGGCCTGTAACTGTGATACAAATTTGACTGCATCTAAAAATATCAATGATATTTGAAATTAAAATGAAGATATGAAATAATACAATATAAAATACAATGAGTTAAATTATATACTGGTCCAAAAAATAAAGGGAACACTAAATAACACATCCTAGATTTGAATGAAATATTATTAAAATACTTTGTTCTTTACATAGTTGAATGTGCTGACAACAAAATCACACAACAGCAGGTGAAATTGATTGTCAGTGTTGCTTCCTAAGTGGACAGTTTTATTTTTTAGCAGTATATTATTGTATATACTAGGTCATAAAATCAGTGTCAGTTGAGTCTGTCAACTAGGTTGCCTGTAGGGATTTTTAAGGTCCAGTAGGTGTCATGATACGTTTCAACACATTGCAAAACTGTATTGATACTGTGTTGAAACTGTGTTGCTGAATACTGACGCCTCATGGACCCATCACTAGTCATAACACTGTGTGGTTCATGAAGCAGTCGTGTCAAAGTTGCTCATTGTTTCATGAGGCTTTGGTTTTAACATCATTACACAAAATGCAAAGCAAGAATAATATACACAGATGCACTCCTGAGCCGTCCAGCTCAGGAGGAGATCAGGGCTTCCAGAACAGTGGAAGAGTACAGAGGAAATCAGTCCAGAGACATTCAGTCTGGCAGCAAAGACGGAGTGGACAGGCAACACTTAAATAGTGGAGTGATCCGATACAATGAGTAGCAGGTGTGTGGAGCGACAGCCGACTGGTGACCTAATTACTGATCATTCACTGCTGAGCTGACTAAGAGCAGGTAGAGAGTAATTAATCAGCTGGGGATGTCTGGGAGAGGAGCAATAATGACCCTGCCACAGAAGGCGGCAAAACAATCTAAAACTACATAAATGGACAACATAATCACAGTACTGAAACATAAATAATAAACAGAATGATAATTCCACAGGAGTCAAAACACAGAAAGACACTACAAGGCTGGGAGAAAATACAGAGAGAAAACATGAATAAATTGAGAGACTGAGCCCGGAAAAACCCGAGCTCAGTCCTGTGACAACTCAGGTATCGGCAGTCAGCCAAAAGTTCACAATGGCTTTGCATCAGTGCTGTAACCACAGATTATTATTTAGTTTTATTATTATTTATTGTCATTATTGATTACTTTATTTTCTTTATTAATTGATTAGTTTTTTACTCCATAAAATGTATATAAAAAAATGTCTATGCCTAGATGTCACAGCCTAAAGTGATATCTTCAAATATGTAGTTTTTACAAATGAAACCACAAACTCACATTTGAGACACTAGAATGGAGGAAAATGTGGATTTTTCCCTCTTTAATAATGTCTCAAAACAGTTCTCAAAATGGCTGGTAATTAAGTTATTAGTTGGCAACTAATCAATCAACAAACTGTTGAAACACTACATTTTAGTTACATTTAGTTTTTTTTATACTATTCATTTTAATTTTTTTTACATTTTTTTCTATTTAATATTAACATTACAATGTGTTAGAGAGAGGGCAAGAAAATGATCGCTCAGTAGAAGATATTTATAACTAAAAGTCATTTTAAGTCAGTTGTCCTTGATGTAATACAGACAATCACTTGCCTCAATTTTTTAAAGTTTTGAGTCACCTGCTTTGAGGAAAACCAAGTCAACATTTTAGACTTTTGTCTACTTAAAACAATGACAACAGAAACTAAAACATTGAGTTTTGTTAACATAAAATCATGTGGTTGTCTAACTTATTTTATCACTATGTTAAGTTACTTGTCCAAGTTCTGTTAACTTATTTCCATGGACTGAAAACTGAAAACTTTAAGTCTTAAAATGTTAAGTCTGAAAATGTTTGAGTTTTTAATTGAAAACTCAGTCATAGTAATTAAAAATATTTGAGGTGACTTAATGAACACTAACTGTAATCAAAAGGTTCAAGTAGCAAGTAATGAAAAATTTTAAGTTTTAAAAAATGTGAATTTTTGTTCATCAACTCAAAGTTTGAGGCAACTGATTGCCTCAAATTCTTTCTGAGTTCTGGTAACTTATTTGGGTTTACAGTGTATTGATGTGTTCCATTAATACTCACTGTAAACACGGAAGTGAGCACGGCGCAGTGACACATTTGATTGGTTAGACTGAGTTAGTAGTGTTTGAGCGCCACTCAAGAACAAATGTGATTGGCGAAATTGGCGAAAGTTGACGAGGATTGGCCAAAATTGCGGGAAAGTTGCAGTGATTGGACAAAGTTGCAAGGTCACGCATAAGATGCAGTGATTGGGTGATTTCGCCTGAATTACTGTGATCGCAACATCGCGAAATCCTGGAGGGACTGAATTATGACAGTTATCTTAACTCAAGTATTAAAGTACAACTGAATAAATATTAAGTTGACTAGAAAAGTGTATTTGTTTTGAAACACGATGAAGCTGACTGAACTTGTCTTCTCAAGTGAACTAAAATAGTAAAGTACAACTGAATTAATATTAAGATAAAAGATGAGCCTTTATTAGTCCCACAATGGGGAAATTCCAGGATTGCAACAGCAAAGGGACAGCAGCACTCAGAGCAATAATAAATAAGATAAGATAAGAACTGGTTAGCCAAAGCAGTAAATAAATATACAAATGTACACAGTTATATACACACGTGGACAAAATTGTTGGTACCCCTCTGTTAATGAAAGAAAAACCCACAATGGTCACAGAAATAACTTGAATCTGACAAAAGTGGTAATACATAAAAATTCTATGAAAATTAACTAATGAAAATCAGACAATGCTTTTGAATTATGGTTCAACAGAATTATTTAAAAAAAAAAACCCAAACAAACTCATGAAACAGGCCTGGACAAAAATGATGGTACCCCTAGAAAAGATTGAAAATAATGCGACCATAGGGACATGTTCAACCACGATGTGTCGTCTAATTAACATCACAGGTGTCTACAAACTTGTAATCAGTCGGCCTATTTAAAGGGTGACAAGTAGTCACTGTGCTGTCTGGTGACATGGTGTGTAGCACACCAAACATGGACCAGAGGAAGCAAAGGAGAGAGTTATCTCAGGAGATTAGAAAGAAAATTATAGACAAGTATGTTAAAGGTAAAGGCTATAAGACCATCTCCAAGTATCTTGATGTTCCTGTGACTACAGTTGCACATATTATTCAGAAATTTAAGATCCACGGGACTGTAGCCAACCTCCCTGGACGTGGCTGCAGAAGGAAAAATGGAAGAGACGGATAATACGAATGGTAACGAAAGAGCCCAGAACAACCTCTAAACACATTCAAGGTGAACTCCAAGGTCAAGGTACATCAGTGTCAGATCGCACCATCTGTCGTTGTTTGAGCCAAAGTGGACTTCATGGGAGACGACCAAGGAGGACACCACTGTTGAAAACAAATCCTAAAAAAGCCAGACTGGAATTTGCCAAACTGCATGTTGACAAGCCACAAAGCTTCTGGGAGAATGTCCTATGGACAGATGAGAAAACTGGAACTTTTTGGCAAGGCACATCAGCGCTATGTTCACAGACGCAAAAATGAAACGTACCAAGAAAAGAACACTGTCCCTACTGTCAAACATGGAGGAGGTTCTGTTATGTTCTTGGGCTGCTTTGCTGCATCTGGCACAGGGTGTCTTGAATCTGTGCAGGGTACAATGAAATCTCAAGACTATCAAGGTATTCTAGAGAGAAATGTGCTGCCCAGTGTCAGACAGCTTGGTCTCAGTTGCAGGTCATGGGTCTTGCAACAGGATAATGACCCAAAACACACAGCTAAGAACACCCAAGAATGGCTAAGAGCCAAACATTGGACTATTCTAAAGTGGCCTTCTATGATTTTCTATGTTTTGCTTTTTAAAAATAATTCTGTTGAACCGCAATTCAAAACCATTGTCTGATTTTCATTTGTTAATTTTCATAGAATTTTTATTTATTACCACTTTTGTCAGATTCAAGTTATTTCTGTGACCATTGTGGGTTTTTCTTTCATTAACAGAGGGGTACCAACAACTTTGTCCACGGCTGTATGCCAGTATGTTTTTGTTCTTTTGGATTTGTTTTATTTTATAGTTTTTATATATGACGGTTTATTTTTTTTATTTTCCTATTTTTGTGGTGTTGGTGTGTGTGTTCTTTATGCAGTGTTTAATCAGAGTCATGGAAGCAGAATGTTGCCATGGAAGCAGAGTGCCGTCATGTGGCTGAGTCTATATAAAGGGCTGCAGACCTTTCTCCTGTCCTTTTTGCACCTGATCGCACAGCGACCATTTGCAGAGCCCAAACCTGAGAGAGAAACTGAAAACTTTGGAGATCTACGACACCTGAAAAGCACTGAAGAGCATCTTATCGAGGACTTCTACGTACATCTGAGAGAGGAGACAACCAAACCTGAGGGAGATGACTGGAGAGCACCACCGGCCTCCTGGACACCCTCACCCTCCACCTGGTAGGAAACTCTGTTTAGCTTAAAATATACAAATGTCAGTAACCCCATGCTGAACATACTTAGAGTTAAAATTGTTCCAGTGTGTAGATTATAGGAAAATGATTGATTTAAAACTGCTCAGATGTCAGATTTTTTGTTGCTGTGTTTGAAAAAGAGAAGCTTGGAGTGAAACTCTTTCTGGTTGGTTTTTCCATGTGGAAAGTTACAGGAAACATTTCTGAATTGTTTTAGTGGTGAGTTGAGAGACTCGTTTTGGTTTAAAGGTACAGATTTTGTCAAATTATGCATGAAATGTTTAAATCTATGATGGCTGTCAGACCTTTGTTAGAAAATTTTCAAAAATGCATTTCTGGTTACCATGACAACTTTAGAACTTTTTGCGGTTTTTAGGAACAGTGTTGAAGACAGAGTTCATGGTGACATTCAAACAAGCCTGGGACACGTGCACACTGGTATTTACAGTGCAGTTATGTGGGTTTAAATGTACCATCAGCTGTTGTTGAAGAAAATTCTATTCATCAGTGCTGAGTGGATACATCTTGTAATTGAATGTTTAGACCTGATTTCAAAGGTGATCAAAATTATGCTAAGAAGCAGTCTGACCTGAGAGTGCCTGACTGCTGTCTGATCTGGAGTGTCCGATTTATTTATCTGAAATGTGACTGTGTCATTCATGCTCTTTGATTACTGTCATTTATAAATGTAGATAGTTTAATTGACTCTCAGCTTATACATTTCCATGGCTGTGTTGTTGAAGACCTGCATTATACTGTATGCATTTGTGGGTTTGCTGAGGTTAGAAAATCAAGGATCAGCAGTTATCATTGAAAGCTGACTTATTACCTCCGCCAAGGAGGTTATGTTTTCATCGGCATTGGTTTGTCTGTCTGTGTTTGTTTGTTAGCAAGATAACTCAAAAAGTTATGGACGGATTTCCATGAAATTTTCACAGATTGTCAGAAATGGGGTATCCTACAGATGAATAGATTTTGGTGGTCATCCGGATCACCGTCCACAAGAAAACCGCCATTACGCAAAATGCCATTTTCGTGAATAACTACTGAACCATTAATCCTATCATTGTCAATCCAATTGCTTGTCATATGTTTTCATGGTCAAGGAATCTGAAAACGTACACACAAACACTGTATGGGGGGAACTGTGGCACTTTGCGGAGGTCTGTGCTCTCCGAGTGCTTTTCTAGTTGCATTATGATTTTTTTTTTTTCATTTTATTATTTAGCGCCAATCAAAATTAACATGTACTACTTATGACAGAGTAGCGACCAACCAGCCAAATGGTCTTTAACTCAGTTTTCTACTCTGGAAAGAGACATTTTGAGATATTTTTCGATCCCAAAAATCTGCATGAAACCACAACAATTATTTGAGCCTTAAAATGAAGATAATGTAGGTGAGAAGATTAAAAAGGCTCGTCAACTTTAGATATAGGCTTTTATAAAAACTTTTAAGTAGGAGACTTTTCCCCTAGTTAATTTGTAAAGTTGCAGCTTTTTCTTGTCAAATTTGTATCTTTTTTTTCATAAATTTGTGACTATTTGGTCATATGAGACTTTATATTAGGAATTTTAACTTTTTTTCCTCCTGCTTACAACTTTCTTTGATAAATGTGCATTTTTTTCTAACTATGCAACTTTACCGTAATAATATACACTGTAGAATCCTAAAATCCCAGTGACTTTTTGTTGTAATATTTTCTAAAATATGTTTCTGATAAATATGAGATTGGGTCAGGTGGTTGTGAAGATGGTGGCTTAGGAGACAGTCGGCTTTTGTGGAGCTCCGTAAACACCTAAATAAATGCAACGTTCTCACTGAAGATATGGCTTCTTCCTTGCAAGCCAATGTAATATTATGACTCTCGAGCAGTACTGGACAAGACAACATAAAGCAATGCCGTCGTCGAAAGGTAAGAACAGCAGTAAGCCACTACAACAAAACACTGAGAGCACAGCTACGCCATTAGTCTAACACGGCTGCGAACACAATCAAGATGAAGATGAGATGGAACTGGACC
This sequence comes from Pholidichthys leucotaenia, assembly GCA_020510985.1. Taxonomy (NCBI): domain Eukaryota; kingdom Metazoa; phylum Chordata; class Actinopteri; order Cichliformes; family Pholidichthyidae; genus Pholidichthys; species Pholidichthys leucotaenia. The sequence continues at coordinate 33,368,677 of CM035845.1, read as the reverse complement.
CTAGGCTTGCTGAAGCATTTGAGCTCATGACCAGTAAGATAATGAAGGCTATTGACGATAAACTGGAACCGTTAGCCATGACTGTTCTTTCTCATGCCAACGAGCTGAAAGCGGTCGTTAACCGGCTGGACGAGCTAGAGGCTAGGACGCTACAGATGGAAACGGCTAACGAGCCGTTGGCTAACATGGTCCCAGCTTTGGAGAGGAAAATAAAATCCCTCTCTGAACATATAGATGACCTGGAGAACAGAGGGCGGCGAAAGAATATACGTATCGTCAATTTGCCAGAGAACATAGAAGGTGGGAATGCTTTGGGCTTCTTTGAGCATTGGCTTCCAGATTTTCTTAATATGAACACGAAGGACGGCCGGGTTAAGCTAGAGAGGACTCACCACTCCCTTGCACCGGCACCCGGCTCTAATCTGCGACCTCGCCCAGTCATCATCAGATTCCACTCGTTTCCTGACAAGCAGAAAGTGATGGCGGCAGCGCGATGTAAAGCAGGCAACGGCGACATTACCTTGGACGAGAGAAAAATATCCTTCTATCACGATCTTTCTGTTGATGTTCTTCGTAGACGAAAGGAGTTTAATGAAGCCAAGCAGCGCCTGAGAGGAATTGGAGCAGAATATTCCATGCTGTTCCCCGCAAGGCTGCAAGTATCCTTTAATGGCACTAATAAAACTTTTCTCTCCCCGACTGAAGTAATGTCTTTTGTTTCCAGTGTGACAAATCGGGGAAGATGAGAAAGTGGACCTTAAGGTTGGACAGTGTATTTATTATTATCCATCTCTGTGCCTTATTACGATTCTGTGTGTGATATGTGGTTTAAATAATAGACAACTCTGTGTTTAATACATATGTTAATCCGCTAATCCAGCTATTTAAAGGCCAAATGTCACGTAACAGGGTACTTTAAATATCTTGAAACTAGATATAAAAGGGAACCGATCCGTTCGGGTCTTGGTGCATATGCTTCAGTAACAACGGAATATTCGTTAATTTAAAACTGCCGCGCTTGGCCTGACACGGCCCCTGGAATCGCCTGGGGAAGAAGGCGGAAGTGACGAAATCGATTGTACCCTAGTTTGATCCTTGGGGTATTTCACTTGATTGTTTATATGGAGACTGGAAGGTTGAAGTGAGCAACAAGAAAGAAAAAAAATTGGATATTTCACCCATACCTTAAAACGGGACTATCAGGGACAGCTGGGTAATAAGGGACACTTCTCTGGGAAATGTTTTCATACCTGTCAAGTGAGACGTTTTCGCCGTACTTCAACACCGTAAAAAGCGGCTATAAGGGACGGCGGAGCAACAAGGGACACCTCTCTGGGAAATGCCCCAAATGCAACTCGTGTTGTTATTGTCAAATATTTTAAGGATTCATGGATATTTGACAATAACACAACTCAGCGTCCGGCGCAAAATTAAAAAAAAAAAGCAGAATTCTGTATTTTTAAGGCGATCTGTCTCTGTTCCGCAGCCGCAGGACAGCTGAACGTGTTAAACCATTGTCCTAATGACTTCTCATTGTAGTGAGAATAGCTCACGCTGAGCGATCAGCCCGCCCGACAATCAAACTGACTCCACACTTCTCATTGAAGTGATAATAGCTCAGGCTGAGCGATCTGCCAGCACCAGCTGTGGGGGATCACACACAGGACGGGCTCCTCAACACACTCAGTTTTTTTTCCCGTATATTTTTTTCTTTTGGGCGTACAGAAATGGCAATACGCCCGTTTTTGCTAAAATTGCATTTTCCCCGTATTTTCCTTAAAATATTTGACAATAACAACACAAACTACATTTAAAACATTTCCCAGAAAAGTGTCCCACACCACTCCGCCGTCTCCCACAGCCGCGCTTGGCACCAAAATACGGCGAAAACGTCTCACTTGACAGGTATGCGCCTCCATTTTCATATTGATCTGGTCAGTTTCTTGACAGCAGCGGCTCTCCTCCACTGTAATAATAATGGCTTCCGAAAAATCAATATTTATGGGGCGCCCTCGACAGACCCCCTTCGGCTTCGCAATTCTGGAGGCGATTAATGTCCAGTTCAATGACATTTTCCACTGGTTCTGCTCTCTGGTCATCGTTGGAACTGTTGTCATCAGACAAAGCATCTGATTCCGTCTCGGACGGCTCGAACCTGTAAGGTTCTATGCCTCTGTCACTGTCTGAACCACTGACAAAAAAAAAGAAAAAAAAGACAAAACTAAACTAATTTGTTCACAATCGCTGTCACTTTCCGTCATGATTGTCCAATGTTGATAAGTGTGAATGTGGATAGGCAGGGCAGCCAGGGTACAACTGGTGATGTCAAAAACATGGGCGTGGTCTGGACTGGCTGTCACAAGCCAGCAAGCAAGGTGGGGCCTTCACCTGGTGTATTTTGTGCAATTATGTAAATACAGGTGGGTGATATGGTCTCCGGTATGAATATTTGGTTTAAGCTATGTGTATTTTATCTAAATTCGTTGTCATTTAGAAAAAAAAATTACGTGACATTTGGCCTTTAAGGAGAAAACTATCGAATATGACTTAAACCTAAGTTTAAATGCATTGCTTGTTCTTAATATGAGGGGGCGTTTCAGTAGCTCCCTGCTATCTGGATTATCACTTACCCCCCTCTTCCCTTTTTTTTCCCTGTTTTTTTTTTTTTTGGGCACTCGTGTAAAGGAGTTTTTGTTTTGTTTTTACTATTTTTTTTTGCGTTGCATTTTTTTTGTGTGTGTTCCCCCCCTCTTCTTGCTTTTCTTGTGAAGTGTTTTGGCCTTTAGTAAGAGCCTCGAAGAATAGCAATCCCCATGCGATCTGGGGAAGGAGCCTACTTATCTATTGGTTTTGTGTATTTTTTTGTTTTGGGTTTGTTTTGGGGTGCATGTTTTATGCTCAGCAGTGGTCTACCGTATCAATATTTATATTATTTGTACATTATGCCAAATACATAAGAGTTTCACATGTACAAAATGGGGCGCTGGAGACATATTTATTAGTCTCTATAGAGTACATAAATCCTAATGTCTTCTTCCAATAGGATTAAACTTTGTTCTTGGAACGTGAGGGGCCTGAAGGGGAATGTGAAGCAAAGAAAGGTTTATGCTTTATTGAAAAGGGAGAGAGTGGAGATACTGTAGCTCTATTACAGGAAACACACCTGGACGATAATGGACATCATAAACTTAAATATGGTTGGGTTGGCCAGGTTTATTCCTCTTCTTTTACCACCAGCAGCAGGGGCGTAGTTATATTAATACATAAAAATCTCCCATTTCATCTGGTGAAGTGTGTTAAAGATACGCATGGAAGATATGTGATTATTAAAGGGGCTTTATATGGTGAAGAGATTGCTATTATGGATCTTTATTGTCCACCTAATTATTCACCTAGCTTCTTGGTTAAGGCCTTTTCTGAATTTGCAGAGCTTTCCCTAGCAATAGCTTTAGTGGGAGGAGACTAACTGCCTACTTAACCCCCTGCTTGATAGACACCCTCCTCGGAATACATCTTTAACAACTCAGGCTGATGTTCTTCATGCTATCTGTGAAGAAATGAATTTAGTAGATGCATGGTGAACTTTCCACCCATCTGCTAAAGAATTTACTTTTTATTCCCCCCCTCATAAATGTCATACAAGGATTGATTACTTTTTCATTTCTAAACTCTTGGTACAATAGGCAACATCATTGTTAGTGACCATGCAACAGTATTAATAGATTTATCTGTTGGTTTAGGGCAGGTTAAGAGTAGACGATGGCTATTTGTTACATGCCTTCTAAAAGATGAAAAGTTTACTACTTACTTGAGACACTATTTTAAAATATTTTTTGCTATCAACTCTCAATCTACTAATGACTCATCCTTATTATGGGAAACCTCTAAAGTCTATATCAGAGGCCTAATCATAGCATATTTAGCCTCAAAAAAATGAAAGCAAAAAGAACAGCAATCTAAACTTGAAAAGGAACTGGAAGAAATTAAGAGTACTTGGTTCATCATCATTATCAGATCCTATATTATTGCAGAGAAAGTGTGCCACACAAGCTGCATTAGATGCATTATTAACTCAACAAGCTAAGCGTGCTCTTTTTATTTATTTATTTTTTTCAAAACAGAGGTTATATGAATTTGGAGACAAATTTAGTAAGTATTTGTCTTGTTTAACAAAAATCAGAACAAATTCCCAACTGATTCCTTCAGTTGTAGGTCTAAATGGCACTCCTTATTTTGATAACAAAAATGTTAATACCTTTAAGCAGTTTTATATTCAGCTATATACAGCAGACCAGACAGCAGGGGCCTCATAAGATGGACTTTTTCTTGGACAACCTAGCGCTTCCTACTATTTCTGATACTCAGAGACATGATTTAAATTCTCCCATCTCTAGAGAAGAGGCTATATTAGCGATTAACAGTATACAATCAGGTAAAGCACCGGGGCCAGATGGGATGGGCAGCGAATTTTACAAAGAATTTCAGGATATACTTGTGGATCCATTTTTGGAGATGATAGAACATTCCTTTACCTCTGAGAGTTTACCTCAGTCATTAAGAGAAGCTGACATCTCTCTAATTCTTAAAAAAGGCAAGTGTCCTGAAGATTGCTGGTGGGACCAGCGATGGATCCACTCCAGTTCGCCTACCAGCATGGCATTGGGGTGGAGGATGCAGTGATCTTCCTCCTTCACCGTTCTCTGTCCCACCTGGAGAAGCCCGGGAATGCGGTGAGGATCATGTTCTTTGACTTCTCCAGTGCTTTCAACACCATTCAACCAATGATCCTGAAGGACGAGCTGCTGTGCGCAGGGGTGGACCAGCACCTGTCATCATGGACTACCTCACTAACCGGCTACAGTTTGTGAGAACCCGAGATTGTGTGTCTGACACGATCATCGGTAGCACAGCGGCCCCCCAGGGAACGGTTTTGGCTCCCTTCCTGTTCACCCTTTATACTGCGGACTTCTCACACAACACACTGCCATCTACAGAAGTTCTCTGACAACTCTGCGATCGTCGGCCTCATCTCCAACGGAGATGAAGCTGAGTACAGAGGACTTATCCAGGACTTCGTGGACTGGTGCCATCGGAACTGCCTCCAGATCAACGCAAGGAAAACTAAGGAGCTGGTGGTGGACTGCCGCAGGCAAGGACAACCCCTCACAGCACCAGTAAACATACAGGGAACAGACATTGAGATGGTGACATCCTACAAGTACCTTGGTGTTCATCTGAACAATAAACTAGACTGGTCACACAATACTGACGCACTCTACAAGAAGGGACAGCGCAGGCTGTTCCTACTGAGTAGGCTCAGGTCTTTTGGTGTACAAGGGGCGCTGCTGAAGACATTCTACGACACGGTGGTAGCATCAGCCATCACTTTTGGAGTGGTCTGCTGGAGTCAGAGTCCCACCCTATGCAGGACATATTGAACGCACTGAGGAGCTCATTTAGCAGTCGACTACATCATCCTAGATGCGCAACTGAGAGGTTTTGCAGGTCCTTCCTACCTACGGCTGTCAGACTGTACAACATAAGCAGGGCTGCTCGCAGAGATAGCAAAAAAACGTGACGACCTAGTAGTATTGAATGCAAAAGACGCAACAGACTTACACAAATTGACCCCTCCAGTATACAACTAGGACAATATCAATCGCTACGGAGGGTGACAATATGTATGGGTACATATTCATACTATGTAGGATAACTAAGTTGACGATTATGCTGTTTATTCCATCTTGCTACAATGTGCCGCACTTTGTATATATATTTATGTGTACCTATGTATATCCACTGCTCTTATTTATATTTTTTGTATCTTCTTAATTATTGCTCTGAGTGTTGCTATCCCCGTGCTGTTGCAATCCTGGAATTTCCCCATTGTGGGACTAATAAAGGCTTATCTTATCTTATCTTATATAGACCTATTGCTCTTTTAAATCAAGATGTTAAACTGTTATCTAAGATCCTGGCTCTGCGATTAGAGAAGGTTTTGCCTCTTATCAAGGAGGACCAGACAGGTTTTATTAAAGGCAGAAGCTGTGGTCACAACATTAGGAGGCTTTTAAATATTATTCATTTCTGTCAATCACAAGAAAACAACACTGTAATCATCTCATTGGATGCAGAGAAAGCCTTCGACCGAGTTGAGTGGCCTTATCTATTTAAAGTATTACAAACATTTAATTTGTGGGATAACTTTATCAAATGGATCAAACTTTTGTATAATAAACCCTTGGCATCAGTCATAACAAATGGTTATAGATCGGGTAATTTCCCAATTTATCGCACAACACGTCAAGGCTGCCCCTTAAGCTCTGCTGTTTTTGCCCTTGTGGTAGAACCTTTAGCTGAAGCCATCAGACAGGATCCAGCTGTCAGGGGTATAGATGTAGGGGAGACGCAACATAAAATTTCCCTTTATGCGGATGACATTTTGTTGTACGTAGCAGAGCCTGCTATCTCTGTTCCGCGACTGGTTGATATCATTAATTACAGTATTTTGGGTCTTTTTCTGGTTACAAAATTAATTTCTCTAAATCTTTAGCTATGCCCATGGGAAGCCTCAGAAATAGAATGAACTCCCTTATATCATTTCCATTTCGCTGGTCTATGTCAGGTTTTGTGTACTTGGGTATTCAGATTACTCCTATGTTCCATCAGATGTTTAAAGCCAATTTTAACCCTCTCCTAGACACTATAAAGAAGGATTTAAACAGGTGGTGTTCACTTCCCCTATCATTACTCGGCAGAGTGTCTATTATCAAAATGAATATCCTGCCTAGGTTATTGTACCCCCTACAGATGGTTCCAATATTTATAACTAATAACCAACCATTCAGTAACTTCAAAACCTTGATTGATTTTATTTGGAGCAAAAGGAAGCCCAGATTAAAAATGGTAAAACTACAACTTCCAAGTTCAATGGGAGGTTTGGATGTTCCTAACATTAAATGGTACCAAATAGCATTTCAACTAAGGTTTATAGCAGAATGGGTTAAAGATGATCCTACTTCTGTTTGGTTGGGCCTTGAAAAGTTACAGGCCTCCTGTTCCCTGTTGGGCCTTTTGTCTTGTAAGAATTTAAAGTCAGTTAGAAATCTCTGATAATAACCCCATAATTTGCAATACTTTAAAGGCCTGGTTTATGACACGAAAGCTTGAAGGAAGATCAGATTTAACAACTTTATTAATTCCTATTCAAGGCAATCCGGACTTTGTTCCTGGTATGATGGACAGTGGTTATTATATATGGACAGTTAAAGGGTTAAAGAAAATTGACCTTTTAGATGGTGCATTGTTATCATTTGAACAGCTTCAGGAGAAATTTGGTCTTTCTAAACAGAATTTTTTTAGATACCTTCAGATCCGAGATTTCATAACTAGAAGGACCACACTCAATGTAAATGCCACAGTGTCTGCAGTTGAGCGGTTACTACTTTTAGGCCCAACCAAAAAATTTATAACTCACTGTTATAGTGCCTAAAGTCAGTCAGATGTGATATGTATGTCAATTATGCAGGATCTTAAACAGAAATGGCAAAGTGAACTTGGTGTAAATATTTGTGAGGATTCATGGGATGCAATCTGGGAGTGTGCCAAGAAGATTTCAATATGCAGTCGTGCAAGATTATTGCCATACAAAATTTTGCATCGCTTACAAATCTCTCCCAGTAAAAGATCCAACATGAATCCCCAGCTTTCACCCATGTGTCTGAAATGTAAAATTTCAGTTGGTACCTATACTCATTGTGTTTGGTCTTGTCCTAAAATCCAAGCATACTGGCTAGACGTTGTACAAGACATGAATCAAATATTTGTTGTGAATGTAGACATGGATCCTCGCTCTCTGCTACTGGGACACCCAAACCAGGACTTACTTTTTGGAAGCTTTGTAAGACTGTACAATATCCTTGCATACGCGGCAAGAAGGAATATTTTTTTGTTATGGTTATGTGACAAACCACCAACTAAAACAAAGCGGCATAAAATCATCATTGACTGTTTCCCTTTGGAATATTTAACATGTTTACTTCACTCAACAAAGATATTTTATGAAAATATGGACCCCATATCTCAAATTCTCTAACCTTACGGTGGCCTCGATTCTTGGGAGGGTTAACTTGGATTAAATATGACTTTTTTTTTACCTTGTTTGTGGTGCCATGATGGTTACGCTCCTCTGTACAAATGTACAAGTGCTGGTTTATGTGTGTACATGTATGAGTTTCTAGCCAAGTATATCTTCCTTTTTTTTTTTTAAATTTCAATCTTTAATTTTGTGTAGATCAGTTTTGTGCTGAGCCGTTTTTCATGTTTTGATTGTTGGGGGGGGGGGTTGTGTGTATGTGCAAAACAAAAAAAAAAATTCAATGAATACAGTTTGAGAAAAAAATGAGATTTTTGTTTCTTAAAAACAGGAAATCTTCTGAGAATTTTAGACGAATTAAATGGGATTCTTTTTCTCTCGCTTGGTTTTTGTTTCTTGTTAATTTGTGGTTTTGTTTTGGGTTTTTTGGTAAAATTGACCTTCACAAGTGTCTGAGACTGTAAAAATTTAAGCATTCTTCCTCATGAATGAGCTTATTTTCATGTAAATGGATGACTTTTTTAACCAATTAATATTAGTGTCATAAATGCACATTTCTTAGTAACTTTGCAGCTTTCCATCAATAGGATTTTCTCTTCTAAGTTGACATGCTTTTTTGTAAATTTATTAATTCTTTTTAATTTTGTGAATTTGTTCTCATAAATTTGCAGCTTCCCCCATTAATTTAGCACTTTACAATTAGAAAAGTACTTTACTGTTCTTTTTCTTCAACATTTGTTTTTTTTTACTCATAAATGTGCACATTATTTCTCCTGTAAATTTATGACTATTCCTACTAATTTTCAACTTTTGTCAGGAAAATGTCAATATGATGTTTGTAGATTTTTTTGTAATTTTGCAGTTTTTTCACATGAATTCAGTACTTGTTAAATTGGCTGTCACGAACCGAGTCAGTGTTGGCCTTCAGGCTTGGTTCTGACCGTTCTCTGTGGCTCGGATTATCGGTATATTTGTGTATTGCGTTCTCTTTTGAGTTCTTGTAGCTTCTATGTCTTTTGTTCTTTTTTCTGTGCCTGTAGCCACTGTTCTGGCCAGCAGCTGTTAGGCAGCCTCTTTGACCTACATTCATGTGGGCGTTGTCTGACACTTGCTGGTCCGACCATGCCCCCTCTCTCTTGACAGCCAGCTGGTTCCACTCCAGTGATTGTTTTCCCACACCTCGCCCAGGTGCACCCAATCTGTTGTGCCAGCAATGCTTGTACTTAAGCGGCCTTTGCCAGTCAAGCATTGCTGAACTGTTGTATTATCTTATGGATGTATTGTCACGTGCATGTGTTTTTGCCAGGCCACATTGGGACTTACTCGGACTGCTCCAGTTTTGTGAGTATTGACTGTGTATTTTCCCAGTGTTCTCACCCAGAGACTGTTGAGTAGTGATGGGTAGATGAGGCGTCATGATGCGTTTTGACACATTGCAAAACTGTATTGATACTGTGTTGATACTGTGTCACTGAATACTGACACCTGCTGGACCTTAAAAATCCCTACAGGCAACCTCGTTGACAGACTCAACTGACACTGATTTGATGACCTAGTATATACAATAATATACTGCTCAAAAAAATAATCAAACTGTCCACTTAGGAAGCAATACTGACAATTTCACATGTGTGATTTTGTTGTCAGCACATTCAACTATGTAAAGAACAAAGTGTTTAATAAGAATATTTCATTCATTCCAATCTAGGATGTGTATATTTAGTGTTCCCTTTATTTTTCCGAGCAGTATATAATTTAAGTCATTGTATTTTATATTGTATTATTTCATATCTTCATTTTAATTTAAAATATCATTGATATTTTTAGATACAGTCAAATAATGTGAACATGCATCATAATGTGAAAATCTAAGTGAACATGATGTGAATGAGGATGCTTGTGGACTGGGATTTTTTTTTTTTTTTTAACAAATTTTTATTCAGAAAAGTTTTTCCAACGCTTTGAAATTCAGTCTGTTACGCTTTTTTGACAACTTCTCCAGCTGTAGAAAACACCCACTCACACAGCACAGATGAGGCTGGAGTGCAGAGAAATTGTAAGGCAAGCTGAAAGAGGTTTGGATAGATTGTCTTTTGGTTGTCCCAGTATCTCATAGGATCCTAGGACCTTGGCAATATTGCCCTCTGCCAGGTATCTCTGCACCTCCTGGATGGCATCAGCTGGGGCACTTTTGGTCTGCCTGCCCACTTCGATGTCGAGATGTTGCCAAAGGTTATCTAGAAAACAACAAATTGGCATTTTAGTACATGATTTCCAAACAACAACAAACAAATAATGCTGAATAACATGCCTGAAGTGGGTGTAGACAGCTGTTGTGAAGATGGTCCCATCTAAATTGAGACTATGTGCAATGCAAATTGAGTGGCGAATTTGGAGCTGTCTAGTGGATGCAATCATGTTTGGTGCTGCGTCAGTCACAAGACACTTTATTGGTTATGGCCCAGTCCTCCATCATGCCCCTTTTGACTTGGGCCAAATTGTCAGCAGTGTGACTTTGTGGAAAGTATTACACTCCCAACACAGATGTACACAACTACAAATTTTCATTAATGTAGTGACAGGTAAGAGCCAAGTAAGCCTCCATGTTCACAGATGTCCACATGTCAGCTGTTCTATTCACTGCCACAGCTTGCTGTACTTCCTTTTTCACTCGTTCCAGTTCCTCCTCATACTTTTTTGCCAGCATTTGTTCGATGGTCTGAAAATTACACCAAGTCAAACCAAAAGCAAATCCATATATTTAAATTAAAGATTAAATAAATTGGATATATCAACTACTACTTTAGATAATTTCCACAAACCTTTCTGGTTGGCAAAACATATGAGGGCTGAAGGGCCTGAATCAGTTCCCTGATCCCTTCACTCTTCACAATGCTGAGGGGCTGGCAGTCCTTCACAATGAAATTGAGCAGAGCCTCATCCAGCATCTGCTTCCTGGAAGCTTGATGGTTAAAAATGAAGTAAAGAATAAATTAATAGGAATTAATTATCAATAAAGCAACTGTGAGTAAGTAGTAGAAGGGCTGTATACCTGGGTGTATCTGGGACTTCATTTTCATGCCTGGCCCTATAATGCCTCAGCATTGAGGAGGTGCTCTTGTTTAAATACGACAGCTCTGTCGAACAAATGCGACATTTAGCCTGCAGAAAATATGAAGCGTAAACTAAGTCACTTTTCTGTAAGGCCTGGCTCACAATCTCCTCTCCAGTTCATCCCAAAGGTCTTCTGTCAGGTTGAGGTCTGGCCTCTGGCCAGGCCCGTTAACTTCCTCCACACCAGACTCTCATTTATGTCTTTATGGAACTTGCTTTGTGCACTGGAGCCCATTGATTTGGAGCCATGTCCCAATGCATTTAGCAATACAGCGCATGCTAAAGCACAAATTTAGGGTTGTTGCAAATTTGATTACCGTATTTTTGGGACTATAAGGCGCACTATCAATGAACGGTCTATTTGATGGTCTATTTTCATACATAAGGCGCACCGGATTATAAGGCGCATTAAAGCGAGGTAGTCGGAGCCGGGGGAAAAAAAATTTTTTTTTGCGTGCATGGAAAGAAAATCCTATCTATAGTCATTATAGACACATAGCGCGATTGTCTGCGAGTGTGAATGACCTGTTCCACAAGCAGGCGGAACGTTTTTAGTCCGTGGCTCGCTGGGTACTCGATACGGCTCGCTCTCCGGCGGCGGCCCTGATAAGTAAACATATGCCGGGACGCTTGAATTCTTTCGTCCCAAAAATATCATTTTTGAATATTTAATTACAGCTAAACGGGAGCAGTTTCGATGCCGAAATTTCACATACAAATCCTAATATACGTGTTCTATACACCATCGGCTTTTGGGTATCGACTACCTCGCGAGGTAGTCTGATCTGGGAATTTTTTTTTTTTTGCGTGCATGGAAAGAAAATCCTATCTATAGTCATTATAGACACATATAGCGCGATTGTCTGCGAGTGTGAATGACCTGTTCCATGAGCAAATGTACGTTTTTTGGTCCGTGGCTGTTTACATCGCCATAGTGGCCAGGATACTCGCTCGGTACTCGATACGGCTCGCTCTCCGGCGGCAGCCCCGAGAAGTAAACAATGCAAACAAATGCCGGGACGCTTGAATTCTTTCGTCCCGAAAATATCATTTTTGAATATTAATTACAGCTAAACAGGAGCAGTTTTGATCCACGATCCATTGGCAGATAGTGGCGTAACTCGCTAGCAATTTAACTTTGAACGACCTGTTGACACCAATATAGCGGTTGGAGTTCTTTGGTTAATCCACCCGGAATGATGGCAAGCTCCGAATTAGTTTGCTTCACTTGGGTTTTGACAGTATCGGTGAGATGGGCGCGCATGGAGTGGCAGATCAATAGGGACGGAGATTTGTGGAAAAAGCCATCCGGCCATTATGTTGAAGCACACTCCACGAGGCTCCCGACTACCGTAATGCTCCGACAATCCATCAAGCGGTTCGGCTTCATAGCTTACCAAAGTCGTACTAAAACATTTGACAGATTTTTGAGCACCATGTACCACATAAAATCGGTTCGAGGTCAGTAAGTACAACCAGAATTAATACATAAGGTGCACCGGATTATAAAGCGCACTGTCTATTTTTGAGAAAATTAAAGGATTTTAAGTGCGCCTTATAGTCCAAAAAATACGGTAAAAAAAATGCTAGTTTATATTAAAAACTGTCATCTTGACTTCCGGTTATGGCGGCCACGTAGGAAGACGTGTTTCACTCTGCTCTGCTCCTAATAATAAAAAATAGGCTAAAACTCTCAATTGGAACAAAAACCTATCCTAGCGTTTAGGCGCGGATATGGTAAAAACCAAGGCTGTGAAATCAGGCGGAGGAAAAACTGATTTGTCGAGACAATCCAAGTTAACAGACTTCCACACTCGTGACAAAGCAGGAAAATCTCCAGGGACCATGGCTGAGGAGGGAGCTAGCGGCAGAGCGGTGACTGCCGAGGGAACGAATGTGGTCCTTGCTGCTATCAGCGCTATGAGAGCAGACTTTTCGTCTAAGTTTGACGGGATTATAGCAGCGATAGAAGGCATGAGAAAAGAAATAAGCGACTGTATGGAACGACTATCGCAGGCAGAGCTCCGGATCTCCAACGCTGAAGATGACGTCACCAGCCTACAATTAAAGGTCCAAACATTGGAATTAAAAAATAAATGTCTGGAAGATAACGTCCTGGACTTAGAATCCTGGTCGAGAAGGAATAATTTAAGGCTGGTGGGCCTGCCGGAGGGTACGGAGGGACAGGATGCATGTTCCTTTTTGGAAAAGTGGATTCCAGAGGCGCTGAACAACGCAGCGGGCAACGGGCAGCATGGTGGTGCAGTGGTTAGCACTGTTGCCTTACAGCTAGAAGGTTCCTGGTTCAAATCCCCAGGTTGGCAGGGGTTGGAACCTTTCTGTGGGGAGTTTGCATGTTCTCCCTGTGCTGCGTGGCTTTACTCTGGTCACATATAAAGGGAGAACCCATGTCTTCAAGACCCCTCAGGAGGCGCAAGAACTCATTAAGCAGATCCAAGGAGAGACTGGCGGGAGCTAAGCATGAAGCAAGAACAAGATATAAAGGTAGAATATTTAAGCATGTGTACAAGTATCTGACTGATTTGAAACATATAGCATGTCTACAAAATATAGATTGTATTATATAAAAAAAAAACAAAACTATGATGTACAAAGTTGCTATAAGATTTTGGAGTGAAGTTGGAAAAACTACAGAAGAGAGTTATTGTCATGTCATTAAAAGTAGCAGAGTCAGGGTGATTGAGAGGAGAAAGAGAGTGGTTTGACTGAACCTCGCGGGTGAGGAGCAGACATTGGCTATAACGGGAGACGGAATTTTTTTTTTTTTTTATTTTGGGGGGGATTACCACGAATGTGGGGAGGGGAATTTGTTTTTGTGTAGTTTGTGGGATGAATGTTCAACCATCCATGTTTTTGCTTCTCTGTATGAGCATGCTTATTTTGCAAGGAAATCTCAAACTCTTTATCGATCATAGACCAAAGCATTAATCTTAATTTAACATCATGGAATTGCAGAGGTCTACAAAATCTAAAAAAACTTAAACAAGTTTTGAATAAAATAAAAGACATAGGTTCAAAAATTGTGTTTTTACAAGAAACTCATCTAATAGAGGAGGATGTAAAAAGAATAAGGAGAAGATGGCAGGGAAGTGTGTTCACCTCATCATTTTCATCCCGAGCCAGGGGAGTTATGACTCTCATACATAAAACAGTTCCATTTCAAGTGAAAAATGTAATTGGAGATAAACTGGGAAGATATCTAATCATCCAAGGATCTTTGTTATTAGAAAATATAAATCTGGTGAACTTATATGGTCCCAATATAGATGATCAAAACTTCTTCGTTAATTTATTTCTTACTTTAGCATCACTCACAGGGCAACATATAATAGCAGGGGATTTTAATTGTACATTGAATCCCAGTATAGATAGATCAACAGGACAGGACTGTACGCACAATGGATGTAGGATGACCATTAATCATTTTATGAAAGAATTGAGATTGCTAGATATATGGAGAGAAATGAAACCACAAGTCAAAGCCTATTCTTGCTATTCTAATACCTACAAGACATTTTCACGTATTGACTATTTTTTTGATCTCCACAGAATTAAGGTCCAAGATTCAAAATTGTTCCTATGATAACATTGTGATATCTGATCACGCACCCTGCTGTCTAATATATGTAGATAAGAAATTGACAAAGTTTCCAGGTAGGTGGCAATTTCAGCATAAATGGCTTCAGGATGAAGAATTTGTTAAGTACATAGAAAAACAGATGAGTTCTTTGATATCAATACTACACAAACATCAGCATGCATAAAGTGGGAAGCTTTCAAAGCTTTTATTAGGGAGCATATTATTAGTTATACAGGTTCAAAATCTAGGAAGACTCGAGAGGAGAGAGTCCAATTGGAACGTAAAATAAAAATTCTTCAAGAAAAAGTGTATGCAGGAAGTAATCCAAAATTAGAGAACGACTTACTGATTCTGAGAGCTGAATACGACAAAAAAATCAGCGACTAGAGCTGCCTCGAGTCTTAAGATTGAAGCAAACCTTTTATGAACAAGGTGAAAAATCAGGAAAATTATTGGCATGGCAGATTAAACAATTAGAATTTAAAACACCAATTACCAGTATTATAAGTAACGGACAGGCAGTTGTAGATCCTTTAGAAATTAATAGGGCCTTTAGAGATTATTATGAAAAATTATGATACAAAAAATGAAACTGACTTAACAAAACTAAATGGGTTTTTGGACGGATTATCTATACCGTGTATTCCAAATGAAAATGGGGAGATACTGGAGACAAAAATTAGTCAAGAAGAAGTTGGGCTAGCCATTGATAATATGAAATCAAGAAAAAGTGCGGGACCAGTTGACCTCTATAAAAAAAATTTAAGAATAAATTAATAAAACCATTTTTGGAAATGGTTTTAGAAGCATTTCAAAATAGTAATTTACCACCATACATGAATAATGCCTTAATTATACTGTTGCCAAAACCAGGTAAACCCTCTAATAAATGTGAAAACATGAGACCAATAAGCCTATTAAATGCAGACCTTAAGATAATCTGTAAAATTTTAGCAAGACGACTACAAGAAATATTACCAAATATTGTTAACCGAGATCAGAATGGCTTTATAATGGGAAGACAAGGCTTCCATAATGTAAGAAGACTATTTAATATTATTTACTCTAATAAAGAAGCACCGGATACAGCTCTATCATTGGACGCTGAAAAGGCCTTTGATAGGGTCGAATGGCCCTTTTTTGAAGTTCTACAAAGGTTTGGACTTGGAAATAATTTCATAAAATGGGTTCAGATAATATACAATAATGATACAGCAGAAATCCTAACAAATAGCAATATCTCAAAATCAATAAAAATCAATAGGGGATGTCAACAAGGCTGTCCACTTTCACCTTTACTGTTTACTATGGCAATTGAACCTTTAGCGATGGCAGTACGTTTACATCCACAAATATATGGAATTAAAGTAGGACCAACAGAACATAAAATCTCCCTGTATGCTGATGACAATTTTGTTTATGTCGAATCTTAAAAAATCAATTCCGACCTTCAATCAATCAAAGACTTTATTCCAGACTCAAGGTCCATCAAGAGAAGAGTAAACAAGTAAAGTAAAAAACAAGACAGTTGAAACAATCAAAAAGTTACAAGAAACGCTAAGATATAACTGCTTAAAGAAGTACAAAGACAGTACAGACTTTAAAAAGACAACTGTACCAGTGCCTTCTAAACTGTGACTGACAGCGAATAGAACTGAGCTTAATGCTAGACATGACTTGAATGATTTCATTTCTAGATACATCAAGCCGACAGATGAATTTATACATAAAATTCCTTATTACTGCATGCAGAGTATTTACACGTGATGAGACAAATAACTCGGAAGCACTGCACCATCGAGGCTTTTTAAGTAAAATTCTTAAGGCATCATTGTAGGCAACCTGTAATTTCTGCATACTTTGTTTCCTATAATTTATCCATAAATGAGCAGTGTATAAAGGTGTACAATAGGTTTTAAAAAGAACCAGTTTCACCTCATCTGAACAAAAACCAAATCGTTAAATTTAATAAAAGAACTTTGGGGAAATATCAGGATATAAAATAAATAAAACTAAATCTTCAATATCAATGCTAAATGAGACCCAGAGAAATCACCCAGCTCCTGAGGTAAATCAATTCAATGTTGTAAATCAGTTTAAATACTTAGGAATTCAAATTGTGCCTAAGTTAGAATCAGTCGCCAGTGCCAACTATGAAGCCTTAATGACATATTAATGAGTTGCTTCAGAGATGGATGTCACTACCAATGTCGATGATCGGGAGAATTAATATACTTAAAAGTAATATCTTACCCAAAATACTATATTTATTTCAATACATTCCTTTACCACCACCTTCAGATCTATTCTCAAGAATTAAAAAAAAGTTAGTGGAATTTATATGGAACAATAGGAAGGCTAGATTACGTCTGTCCTTACTATATTTACCATTTGATCGTGGAGGTCTGAAATGTCCAAACTTTATGTTGTATTACTGGTCAGCACAACTGAGGTCTATGACATATTTTTCATCAAATGATCTCCCTCACTGGACTGAAATGGAATCATACAAGTTACCTTTACCTCTTCCCTTATTCTTATACTCAGACTCGGCTAAAAAATTACAGAAACAAGTTAAAAATCCTATTGTAAAGCATATGATCAAAATATGGTGTGAAATCAAAATATATTTAAAAGAACCACACTTATTGTCACAATTTAGCCCAATATGGGGTAATCACTATTTTACACCAGGGAGAGCGGATGCTGTATTTAAATTATGGAATTTAAAAGGGATTCAAAAGATTCAAGACTTATATTTGTCACGTTCAGATAACATAATGTCTTTTGAAGAACTGAGTGTCAAATTTAATCTTAATAGAACACATTTTTTTAAATATCTTCAGCTTAGGAATATTATTCGATCAAATCAAAATAATGTTCTCACCCGACTTACTTATAAAACTCGGAAAAAATTTTGACGAAAGATAGTAAGAGAAAGGGTATTATTTCAAAGGATGAATAACTCATTGACACTATCCTCAAGTGAAAACTCACAGAAAAGAATGAATTATTGGAAAGAAGACCTGCAAATTGAAATTTCAGAGGAACAATGGGAATTGGCTTGCACAGAAGCTCAAACCAAATCAATAAATGTACGTCTTAAATTGATACATTTTAAATGGTTAATGCAGATGTATGTTACACCGGTGGAGTTAAATAAATATAACAAAAACATACCAGATATGTGCACAAAATGTATGGAAAGTAAAGGAACCCTATTTCATTGTTTATGGGAATGTAGAAAAATTAGAATGTTTTGGGAAGAGGTGAGGGTAACAATTGAAAAATAATTTCAAAACAATTCATATTGAACTCCAAACTGTTTTTGTTGGGTCTGTATCCAGAAAAGCATAATTTTAATAAGAGTGAAAGAACATTCATAGACCTCAGTTTGCTTAATGCCAAAAAATGTATTGCACTACAGTGGAAAAAGACTCAGACCAGATGTGACTCAGTGGTTAAGAGATGTTAACAAACCTTCCACTAGAAAGAATAACATACATATTGAAATCAAAGGAAAATGTGTTTGAGAATATATGGAGACCTTTCATTGATTATGTAAAGAAATTAAACATAACTTCTGAAGAAGAAGGTGAATGATGTGTGTGGACCTTGTAAATTCCAAATTGGTGAATGTATAATATGTATACTTATGTAATGGATTACCTAGGCTAAACAGAGGAGCATTGTTTGACTTGCTTTTGTTAATGGTTGTTGGTGTTTTTAGAACATTTATTTTTAATTTACTTTAGTGTTTGATTGTTTGTTAAAAAAAAAGGTTCAATAAAAAATATTGTGGAAAAACAAACAAACTCATCTTTCTGGCACAGGGTCTTCGGTTTTAAAAATCTTGTCTCATCCCTCTTTCAGTCGGCATCTCTGTGCTCACAGGGAACAGACTGGGTGGAACCAAATGTATTTCTGTGGTCAAGTAAAGGTGAGTACTCTGTTTTGGTGGTGCATGCAGCATGTCCAGGGGGAATCTTCTAGGCAGATTTTCAACCAGGGTGCGCTGGTACATTCAGGTTTCTGTGGGAAGTTATGGAATTTCACTTGTTAACTGGTTCCACAACCCCTCCGTGCATCACCACCTTCTTGTGGGGGGGGGGGAGCTATGTTGTCGGACAGCCTGTCCCTGGTACGGTCTCCCAAGGCATAGCAGTCCTGGGTGAAGGGCAAGGCTAAGCACGGTCCAATGGCGCTCCATAAAGAACATTACATCAAGGATCCAGTGTACCCAAAGGAGGCGCATAGGTCTGCCCTCCAGTCAACTCACTACTTGCAGGAGGGATCGTGGAGATCATGGTGCTGTGTGAACTGAGCGGAGGTCTGGCCTACTACTCTGCCTGGACTGATGCTCCCACGACCCTGATTCACGGTTAAGTGATAGAAGGATGGATGAATTGGTCCAAAAAATTGTAAATAATTTTCCGTTGTTGTGCATGGGTTCTGTAGGCACCCATGCACAATAATGGCAAATTATTTACAATTTTGACCAATTAAGAAGTGAAATTACATCATTTCCCACAGAAACCTGAACATACCAGGGCACCCTGGTTGGAAAACACTGCTCTAGATCACATAGTATTTGTGCATGTCTATGTTCTGGCATCTGAATCAAACGTGATCAGTTTGCAATTTTGCTTGTTTCAACAATTTATTGAGGAGAATGATCTATACAAAAGCAATAAACCATACAATACAGATTGAAAAATGAACAATTCTCCATTTTGCTTATAAAACCTTAAGACCCCTACCTGAACCCAGATCCCATATCGAGTGGCTTTCATATACCACAGCTAGCTACCTGGAGGTGTAATAGTCCTTCCTGTCAGTGCTTAAGTGATGGTTAAAAAAGGGGGGGGGGAGGAGGGATAACTTTAAGAAATATATGTAAAATTAAAAAAAAAAATACAATACAAAGATCCAAGATAATAGCAGCAGCATACCAGCACTTTGATGGCATAACAGGAGCTGGCATTTTTAAGGGTGCATTAAAATGAAAGGTGAGGAAGTGTGGGGGAGCAGGGCAGCCCAGCCACCACTCTATGGGGCAATATCTTTTGTTGGCAAACTATCAAAATATTTCATCAGAGGCTGCCAATGAGAATAGAACTTGGCAGGAGAGCCCTTCAGGGAAAATTTTATTTTCTCTAATTTTCAAAGACATCAGGTCTCGTAGCCATAGTTGAGGAGAAGCGGGCCGGTCAGATTTCCGTACCAAAAGAATTCTTCTATGTGCAATTAAGGAGGTGAAAGCAATGACATGAGATTGAAGAGTAGTTGTATCATGATCTGCTTGGACACCAGAGATAGCTACATGTGGGGATGGGAGAATGGACATTCCAAGGATTGCTGAAATCGTTTTAAAAATAAAACTCCCAGTAAGGACTTAAAGCAGGACAATTCCAAAACATGTGTCAAGTCGCAGGGAGAGAGATGGCATCTGTCACACTTGTCCTCAGCTCTGCCTGGATAGATGTTAGCTAGCTTAGATTTGCTGTAATGAATCCTGTGTAGGACCTTAAATTGAATAAGGCTGAGACGAGCACATGAGGAAGAGGAATTCACCACTTTCAGAGCATAGGACCAGAAATGATCTGAAAAAGTGACCTGAGTCTCACCGTCCCAACGTGCTTTAATTTTCTCCAGACCTGAGTCCTCAGGTAACAGGAGAAGATTATCTAAAAATGATATGAGCTTTAGTTAAAGAACCAGCTTTTAGAATCAAGTCAATACCTGACTCAGACGGGATCTGGGGAAATTGTGAAGGATGAGCTCTTGTGAAATTCCTAAGTTGTAAGTATCTGAAGAAGTCTGGATTTGTAAGCCCGTAGTTGACGCTGAGCTGATTGAATGTAGCGAATATTCCATTGATGTATAGATCTCCTAGGCCAGGGGTGTCCAACCAGGTGCCATGGAGAGCCAAGACCCTGCAGGTTTTCTCTTCTACCCAGTCTCTTCAGCAGGTGTTTTCACTTATCAGCAATCAGTGGGAAGAAGTTCACAGAAATCTGCTGTTGAAGACACTGGTTGGAGGTAAAACCTGCAGGGTCTTGGCTCTCCATGGCACATGGTTGGACACCCCTGTCCTAGGCAGTGGAGGCCTTCTCTGGCCAGGCATCTAAATCTCGGCTCAGTTTTTCGTGGAAGAAAGAGATGGTTCTCACAGATTGGAGTGGCAAGTGGAAGGGAAGACCACTTGAAATTTTGGCATATCTGTGCCCATATCTTGAACTCTGCGATTTGTTTGCTGCATGAAATGTCGTGAAGATCGTTTCTCACAAGAGTGCATGTGTCTGTAAATGGGTGGGTAGTAACTAGTTACATTTACAGTACATGTGCTCAACAAACCTGAATTATGCTTTTCTGAATAAGTTTGACTGCAGGACTTAACTTTCACTGGAGTGAACTGAGAGTACAGTTATGAATAAAAACCTGTAATTATACTTGTTTCACTGATTTGAAGTGTGCAAAAAATATTCAGTTTTTTCTTGCTGTTTTTTTAATGAGTTGGATTATATTAGAGTACAATGTGGATAATTGATATTTACATTACATGTACAAGAGAAACTTCAGACTGGCAAAAGACATCCCCCCCCCCCCAGTACAAATTTATAGATGAACAGTTGCAAATGTAGAAGAACAAAATTAAAATCTATGAGAAAGAAGATACAAATTTATTAGCAAAATAAGAAGTAAATAAGAAAACGTCAGGGATTTAGTCAAAAAAAAGGCATGAATGTATGAGGAAAGAAATTTAAACGAAAAATCTTACATATTCAAGGAAAATGTTATTTAAGATAAGATAAGATAAGCCTTTATTAGTCCCACAACGGGGAAATTCCAGGATTGCAACAGCACAGGGATAGCAACACTCAGAGCAACAATCAGAAGGCAAGAAAAAAAAAAAAAAAAAAAAAAAAAAAACAAGCAAGCAAGAGCAGCTAATATACATATGTACGTATTACTATAAAATATATATATATACACACACACACAGACACACAGTGCAGAGCATTGTAGCTGGATGGAATAAATATATGAATATATGAACACACAGTGCAGAGCATTGTAGCTAGATGGAATAAATATGTAAATATATAAACACCCACAGTACGGAGCATTGCAGCTAGGTGGAATAAATATGCAAGTATATAAACACACACAGTGCGGAGCAATGTAGCCAGATGGAATAATATGTAGATATATAAATATATAAACACACCCAGTGCTGAGCATTGTAGCTAGATGGAATAAATATGTAAATATATAAACACACAGTGCAGAGCACTGTTGCTAGATGGAATGAAACAGCATAACCGTCTACTTAGTTATCCTACATGGTATGATTATGTGCCCATACATATTCTCACCCTCCATAGCGACCGGTAAGTTCCTAGTTGTATGCCGGAGGGGACCATTGTGTAAGTCCATTGCATCTTTTGCATTCAAAAAACTATTAGTTTGTTACGTCTTTTTGCTATCTCTGCGAGCAGCCCTGCTTAGGTTGTACAGTCTGACAGCCGTTGGTAGGAAGGACCTACGAAACCTCTCGGTTGTGCACCTGGGATGATGTAGTCTGCTGCTAAATGAGCTCCTCAGTGCATTCAGTATGTCCTGCATAGGGTGGAACTCGGACTCCAGCAGAGATGACAGTTTAGCCACCGTCCTTCTCTCTCCTATCTCCTCCATCGGATCAAGGCGCTGCCCCAGGACAGAGCTAGCTTTCTTAATCAGTTTGTTCAGTCTCTTCCTATCGGCTGCAGTAATGCCACTGCCCCAGCAGACCACTCCAAAAGTGATGGCTGATGCCACCACCGTGTCATAGAATGACTTCAGCAGCGCCCCTTGTACACCAAAAGACCTGAGTCTCCTCAGCAGGAACAGCCTGCGCTGTCCCTTCTTGTAGAGTGCATCAGTATTGTGTGACCAGTCTAGTTTATTGTTCAGATGAATACCCAGGTACTTATAGGATGTCACCATCTCGATGTCTGTTCCCTGTATATTTACTGGTACTGTGAGGGGCTGCCCATGCCTGCGGCAGTCCACCACCAGCTCCTTAGTTTTCCTCGCGTTGATCTGGAGGCAGTTCCGATGGCACCAGTCCACGAAGTCCTGGATAAGCCCTCTGTACTCAGCTTCATCTCCATTGGAGATGAGGCCAACGATCGCAGAGTCATCAGAGAACTTCTGTAGATGGCAGTGTGTTGTGTTGTGTGAGAAGTCCGCAGTATAAAGAGTGAACAGGAAGGGAGCCAAAACCGTTCCCTGGGGGGCCCCCGTGCTACTGATGATCGTGTCGGACACACAGTCCCGGGTTCTCACAAACTGAGGCCGGTTCGTGAGGTAGTCCAGGATCCATGATGACAGGTGCTGGTCCACCCCTGCGCGCAGCAGCTTGTCCTTCAGGATCATCGGTTGGATGGTGTTGAAAGCACTGGAGAAGTCAAAGAACATGATCCTCACCATATTCCCGGGCTTCTCCAGGTGGGACAGAGAACGGTGAAGGAGGAAGATCACCGCATCCTCCACCCCAATGCCATGCTGGTAGGCGAACTGGAGTGGATCCATCGCTGGTTCCACCAGGGGGCGGAGGTGAGCAAGGAGCAGTCTCTCCAGGGTCTTCATCAAGTGGGACGTCAAGGCCACCGGTCTGTAGCTGTTCAGGTCTTTGGGGTGGGAAGTTTTTGGTACAGGTACCACACAAGATGTTTTCCACAGCTGTGGTACCCTCCCCAGTTTCAGGCTCATGTTGAAGATATACGTCACAATCCCACACAGCTGGTCTGCACAGGACTTGAGGAGCTTTGCGCTGATGCCGTCCGGTCCCGGCGCCTTCCTCGCCTTGATCTTCCTCAGCTCCGTCCTCACCTGGGTCCTGGTCAGGGTCAGGATGGATGTGTTTTTAAAAAAAAACAACAAGATTTATGTGAACAAAGCTCTAATTTAATGATGGAAAAAGTAGAACTTGTGAAGAAAGATGCTTAATTATAGGATTCAGTAATTTAAGAAAACAAAAAACTCACTAGTTGGCAAGAGTAAAGCCATCCGGTTCCGCTGGACCGGCGGCGCCACACGAGTCGGCTGCCTGTTGCAACAGCCTTTTTTTTTTTTTATCTTCCTTCTTCTTTCTACACCTTTCACTCTGTATATATATCACGGACGCACGGATCGCCCCGGGGGTCTCCCGGGTCGGCGGACGGAGCCACGGTTTGCAGCGGGAGACGTTACAGCGGGGAGGAGCTAGTGCTAGCTAGCACTTGGCCGCTGCCCGGTGCTAATGGGAAACTCGACATACCGGGAGCTGTAGCGAAAACGAAGCGGGTGCCGGGCTGGAGTTTAGGCGGCGTGAAAGAAATATAAGACAGAATAATAAAGAGCGATGGCAAGAACCAAGCAGACCGCCCGTAAAATCTACTGGAGGAAGAAGCCCCCCAGGAGACAGCTAGCCACAGGGCTGCTCGGAGAGGCGCTCTGGCCACCGGCAGAGTGAAGAGGCCTCGCCGTCACAGGTCCGTGGCTCTGAGAGAGATCCGTCGCTACCAGAAATCCACAGAGCTGCTCATCCGTAAGCTGCCCGTCCAGCGCCTGGTGAGGGAGATCGCTCAGGACTTCAAGACCGTCCTGCGTTTCCTGAGTTTCGCCGTCATGGCTCTGCAGGAGACCAGCGAGACCCACCTGGTGGTCTCTTCTTCGCTAAGGGGGTCACCATCATGCCCAAAGACTTCCAGCTGACCCGCTGCATCCGCGGAGAGAGAGCTTAGACTTTCTGCTGCACATCCACCAGCCATAATGCTCTGCACTGTGTGTCTATATATATACATTTATAGTAATATGGACATATGTTTACTAGATGTTTTTTCTTGCCTTCTGATTGTTGCTCTGAGTGTTGCTATCCCTATGCTGTTGCAATCCTGGAATTTCCCCATTGTGGGACTAATAAAGGCTTATCTTATCTTATCTTATTACTCACTACTCAAGTATATTTGATACATTTCTTTAGTCCCTTTTACTTGACTGACATCTGAAGGTAATGTAGCATTTGTATGTCCTGTTTATCAACACCAAGCATGAGTAGTTGAGTGCACTTTTTCAGAAGTATTTTTACTTTGTAACAGTTATCATTTAAGCCTTTTGGTTCTTATCTAGTCCAACAAATGTACAAAGGTCAGATGATTTAATTTTCTTTCTTGCAGGCATCGCTGATGTCATGGACTGGCCCCCGGAGGTGATCATCGTCGATGATGAGGATGGTAACGCTCTCCCTGATTTCATCTCTTCTGATGACGAGGATGTAGAGATTATCGTTGAAGGGGTGTTGACGATCTGTTCAGACGTTTTCATCTTGACAATGCTCTTCATCATCATGTTGTCATACCTCCCCATGAGGCCAGTCAGCAGCACGGGGATGTTCTTGGCGACGGCGCAGGAGGACACAGTCCCCTGCTGGCTCCTGGGAGGCCCCAGGAGAGTCTTGAAGATCCCGGTCCATCAACATCTGGACTTAGGTCCTCAAGAGACGGGCACGAGGAGGAAAGCAATGAGGCACTACCTGCTGCAAAGAAACCGAGAATGAGCTTTGAGGAGATACTGGTCCCCTCCATTATTGGCCTCTGCTCTTCTGGGAGGAGATGCTTGGACTTTCCTTTCATGAGGCCAATCCGGGATGATGACAGCGACTCAGATTGAATTTTTTACATGTTCATCCACTATATAGATTCTAGTCAAATTTTTAGAGCCATCCTTTGTGTCTGGCAGGGTTGGCCCTGTCCTAGGTGGGGTCTTGCACCAGGACTTCGTTTAATATGGTTGTTTTGTTGTTCACAATCTTTGGAAGGCATCTTTTGCATCTGGCAAGGTTGGTCATGTCCTTGGTAGTATCTTGCACCAGGACTTTATTGGTTTGTTCATTTTTCAACCATTCTGGAGGCCATTCTTTGGGTCTGGCAGGGTTGGTCAGTTTTAGTGGGTGTCTTGTGTCAGGACTTTGCTTCATTTGGTCGTCCATTTTTCAACAGTTTTGAAGCCGTTCTTTGCATCTGGCAGCATTGGTCATATCCTTGGTAGTGTCTTGCTCCAATGCCTTTCTTTCTGTATTAGTTTTTGATCAACATAGGAAGCCATCGTTGGTCAGCATTGGTCATTTTCTTGGTACCGTCTTGCACCAGGGATTTTGAGATTCCCAGTGATGAGAGAGATTAGTGGTAGTAAAATCTTCTTTGACTTGTGATTTTCTGTTGCTGTGAGGGTTTGAAGTGTGTACATTTGGTGGTAAATGAGGACAGTAGATGCTACTGAGGAGTTTTGGACTGAAAGATGTAGTAACCAGAGAGGGTGGAGTGTTATTGGGATTCAGCAACTTGTATCAGGAAAATACCAAACAATACACATTCTTAAGAAAGGAGGAGTTGGAAGAAATAAGGCAGAAATAAGGTGGGATGGTAACCCAACAATTGATGGTGCTATGCTGAGTTTTGTGTAGCAAGAATGGGCATTTGTGGAGAAGTGGTGCATTATTGTAACAAGTTGAAGCATGGAAGTAGAAATGTGGGTCTTTATTCTCACATCACTGAGATAAGTGAATTGAAAACATGCATGAGAAAATGGAAGATTCTCTTTGTAGCAGTTGTGTTTTTCAACGGCCCCTGGATTAACAATTACCTTTAAAAGGGAGGTACTCAACTTATTTTTTTCTTATCCGTTACTTTTATTGTGTCTTTGGCTGTTTTTGTTTGTGCTGCAACTGCTGCCAGGTCAGTGTGACCTTTCTTGTAGCTTCTCTAGGTTAGGTCTAGAAGGGTTTGGAAAATTTTTGGTTAAAAATTGAGCAATCTGTTGTGTTGGAAAAAGGTTTGTGGAGGTGTTGTACAGTGTTGTTGGGAGCTAACAGGATGAGGCTAATTAATAAACATTAATTTACAGAAATCTTTGATCAAACACTGAGCAGCAACAGGACAATGGATTTTTCACGTTGTCATGACATGGGACCCAGAAGAGACACCTGCATGGAAAGAAGCTGCGATCTGAAGACATGGGCAACCAGGACTTGAGGGACGGATGAGGACAGCACTAAATAGAGAGCATCAGCAGCTGCTGATACAGTAAGCTGTGAACACAAAAAGTGACAAAGCCATTGTAAGCTGAGAACATGACACAGTAAATCTGCGCCTTAGTATCATGTCAGCATCACTACCTAAAAACACTACTAACGTGCTGTGCCATCGCAAAACCCAGTTTTAGTGTTAAAAAACTACCGTCGAGATTCACTAAAGGGCACAGGGCAAAGTTAGTGGTGGAAAGCCGTGGACGATGTTAATTTTATGCCTGGCCTCATTGCATATGTATTTGTAGGAGTTGTCATGTCAAAGCACAAATTTGTGAGAGGAGAGTATTTAAATGACTTGCGTAAGGTGATTTACTAAGGTTTGCAGTTAGTAATCTCCTGCTAAATGCACCAGGATTTAACGCCCCAAACAAGCTTGTCTTCTTTCATCTGCACCTGACATGACAGCCATCGTTGGTGCCAGGAGGAGACACTGGCGAGAACAGACGGCGCATGGCCGAAGAGACAGAAGCTTCTCTCTGCACGTGACTATTTGGTATGACAGAAGAACAGATTATACAAATATCAGCGGTGTCACAGAGATCAGTGTTATGCTGATCTGGACATGAGCTGGCAGGGTTTTTTTTAAAGTTTCATTTATTTATACTGTATATAGCCTACTACATGAATTTGTATCTATAAAATTGGATATAGGAGCCCTTCCTATCTGCAGTGGACATACAGATGGTGTCAGCCTGTAACTTTTCTCTTTTTTGCGGAGGTTCAGACTTGAACTCTGGAGTTTTCCTATCTTCTCTATCCATCAGCTCCCCCTCACTCTTGAAGCAAAATCTTCTACATTGTCAATTTCTTTTTGCTGTGCATAAAACAGTTATTCAGTTCCCTCTTCTCTCCATTTCCCTCTTCCAGTTCAGGATACACAGTATCGGAGGAAAACATCAATGAGATTATTAACAAAAAGAGCACACAAAATAAGCCTTTATTAGTCCCAGGATCTCTCTCATTTTAGAAACATGCCCCGAAACTGCAACACCATGACTCAATGACAGCAGTGTCTGTGGTCTGAGAAAAGTGAAATCATGTGTGTTTAATTTTATTACGTTCCAGACTTCAGAAAACATAAAAGGCACATTTATAAAAAGTCATGGACTGGGAAACCTGTAGACTTTGGGCTTTTATCATGTGAATAACTTTGTTTCAGCAGAGTGTCCATCAGACCATCTTGATGGTTCTAGTGTTAAAATAAACACGTTGGTCAAATAATTTATTCATGAGTCGTCCTTTTTTAAATCACATACAAACATCATTTATACATGTTTAACAAAAGAGTCTGCCATGTTAAACAAAAATCAACTATTTTAGTGGGGTTTGTGCTTCAGCAAATGCTTTAAAAAAGCTTTATATTATGCTCTTCTGAACTGGCTGTGCCTGTGTTGATGACCCATTTCCTCATAAGGTGTGCCTGTGCACAATTTTGCGCTGCTCTTGGTGGATGGGTGATCATGATTGAAATGAAGTTTCTGCATCTACGTTCATAATTTTCTGTGTTGTTAGTAGATCACTGGTAAAAATTGGCCACTCTTAGGCGCTTTGTCTAAATTGCCCACTCGCTGATTTGCACTGCCTTAGTAAATCTGCCCCTAAATGTGTGTGTTTTGTTTGTTTTTGTTTTTTTTATGTCAGTACAGGATTCCTGTGGTTCTGGGGGCTTAGGAGTGGATGTCAGTCAACCACAGCATCTACTGAACACCAACTAAGAATGTAAGAAAACCAGTTGAAATCTGTCATTATTAAACTGTGCTGTTAAAGTTGGCATTACAATATTTTTTAGCATTGTGGTCAATATGAATCATATATCCCATAACCTACATATGTTTAAGCATGTGAGAATGTTTGGTGATTACATATGTAAAGCGACTTCACACCTCAGAACAGGACAAAGGGTCTCAACCGCCAGTGAAGATCAAAGAGCATCCGAGGCGCTCACGGTGGAGACCAGATGGGTCGCCCTGACCCCCCAGGGCCAGGTGGAGGAGTACGAAGACAAAAGAGGGGATTAAGATAGTGAGGGATGTCAGCTTTTGATATGCATGTCTTTTGTTATGTGCGAGTATAAGTTCGTAGAGCCGAAGGTGTTCGCTCTCTTCCTTCTGCTGCTGCACCTAGATGAGACTTGTTAGAGGAGCTGATAATAAACTTTGGTTTATGAATCACATCGCCTCGTTATTTCAAGCTCCTCTACACTGGTGACCCTGACGCGAGAATGGACCAGAGGCGTTCCCCCGCGATCGACTCATCTGTGGCGACCCAGGCAGACGCCGGCGCCCATGCAGACAGGGGAACAGATGGACGACGTTCCCCCACGGCAGAAGTGATAGAGAGGGCTCAACCGAGCACCAGCGCCGCGGAGAGAGTCGAAGCAAGGCACTCTCACCCTGCGGACACATCAGTGACGGTCCACACAAACGCCGTCACCGTCAAGCTGCCGGACTTCTGGCAGGAAGACCCCGCCTCGTGGTTTCAGCAAGCTGAAGCCCAGTTTGCACTTGCGGGTTCTATCACATCGTCGCCAAACTCGACGCCGCCACTTCGAGATGTGCGCGGAGCATAATCCAGCGGCCGCCGGCCCAGGACAAATATAAAGAACTGAAAGCGACCATCGTGGCAAATTACGTCCCCTCAGCCGAGGAGAGAGCCGAGAGGATCCTGGCGGTCTACGGCCACAGAGGATGCAGACCCAAGGCCCTCATGGAGGACTTGCTGCAACTTAAAGAAGAGGACAATGACAACTTCCTCTTCCAATTCATATTCCTCAGTACGCTGCCGCCACACATGAGGAACGCTTGCCAACATGTGATGCAGCACCCAGCAAGACTTCCGCACGCTGGCTCACGAAGCTCAGCGGCTCGTCAACGCCTGCAAGGAGCAGACACCCACAGCAGCATCCGCAGACCTCAACGCTGATGCCCGGAGCCACGAGGAGCCACAAATCACCGAGCAGAATCAGCCCGCGGTGACAGCGACACGGCCAGGACGCAACAGACGGAGCGACGTTTGTTATTACCACCACTGCCTCACCGAGAAGGCTTACAAATGCGTTCCCCCCTGCAAATTCACGATTTCGGGAAAACGCCGAAGCCGAGAGCCGTTAACAGCTGCAGTTCTCGGCGAAAAAAGCAAGCTTTTATATGTGACGGACGGACACACCGGCAAGCAGTTCCTTATCGACACGGGAGCTCAACTAAGTTTTGTCATGCCCTCCCAAGCAGACCGGGCCATGGGCCCCCGGGGCAATGGAGCGGTGGCAGCCAGCGGCTCCATCATCGACACTTTTGGCGAAAAGAGCCTGCCCCTCTGTATCCACGGCCGCAACTACAGATGGACATTTGTTGTAGCGGCGGTGAGTTTTAACTTGTTGGGCGCAGATTTTTTGTGTGCACATGGGTTATTAGTTGATCTAGCGAACAGACGCTTGGTTAATGCACTGTCCTTTGCTTCTATTCCCTGCTCAGCCCGAGTTTCTCCACCACCTGTGCAGGCCAGCGTCACCACAGCAGGAGGTAAAGTTTGATCAACTCCTCACCCAATTTCCAGCACTCACAGTTCCCAAATTCTCAGCCACAGTGGCTAAACACGGGGTCGAACACTTTATTCCCACAACGGGCCCACCCGTATTCGCCAAAGCTCGGCGCTTAGACGCGACCAAGCTCGCCATAGCTCGGGACGAGTTTACCACCCTTGAAAAATTAGGCATTATCAGACGCTCGAAAAGCCCCTGGGCGTCACCACTTCACATGGTCCCGAAATCCGACGGTTCTTGGAGACCGTGCGGCGATTACCGCAGATTAAACAATGCGACAGCGCATGACCGCTACCCAATTCCTCACATTCAAGACTTTTCACTACATCTGGCGGGTGCGCGCATTTTTTCAAAAATAGACCTGGTCTGCGGTTATCATCAAGTCCCAGTTCGAGCAGAGGACATTCCTAAAACAGCTGTAATAACCCCCTTCTGTCTTTTTGAATTTTTGCGGATGCCTTTCGGCCTCAAAGGCGCTGCTCAAACCTTTCAGCGGATGATGGACGCAGTATTACGAGACCTCCCTTTCATGTTCGTCTACCTCGACGATATGCTGGTAGCCGGCTCGTCTGAGGAAGAACACGAGCGGCATCTCGCTATGGTTTTTCAGAGACTAGAAGAGCACGGGTTAATAATCAATCCAGCCAAATGCAAATTCGGCGTGTCACAAATTGATTTTTTAGGACACAGAGTTTCTCCGAAGGGGGCAGTCCCACTGCCAGACAAAGTTCACGCAGTAAAAAAGTTTCCCACGGCCACAAACGGTCAAATCGCTGCAAGAATTTTTGGGCATGGTTAATTTTTACAACCGTTTCCTCCCCCACGCAGCTCAGCTCATGCAGCTCCTATATGACGCGCTCAGAAAACAAAAACCTTCCAACGCGGTCGAATGGACCCCGGAGCGCGAACGCGCCTTCGCGGAAGTAAAAAGCGCCCTAGCTAATGCCACATTGTTGGTTCACCCCGATCCCTCGGCCCGCATTGCGCTAACCACAGACGCTTCAGACCTGGCCATAGGGGCAGTTGTAGAACAACACGTCGGCGGAATCTGGCAACCTTTGGCATTCTTCAGCAAATCGCTAAACCAAACTGAGCGTAAATACAGCACTTTTGACAGAGCTGCTAGCGCTCCATTTATCCATCCGCCACTTCCAGTTCTGGTTAGAAGGGCGGTGTTTTTACATCTTTTGTAGACCACAAACCGCTCACCTTTGCTATGGCTAAAATTTCCGAACCATGGTCAGGCAGGCAACAGGCAGCTAGCTGCGATTTCAGAGTTCACCACAGACATTCGACATGTGGCAGGCAAACTTAACGTGGTAGCAGACTGCCTCTCTCGTGCTGTGACATCGCCAGAGCGCGAGGAGACAGATTATACTACCTCAGCCGCAGAACTCTTCGCCAACGCGGACACATACGCAGCACCAATCCATGCAGGGATAGATTATGCAGCCATGGCAGAGGAGCAAAGTAGTGACGCGGACGTGCGCACACTCCTGTCTGGACCAACAGGGTTAAGGCTGGAGAAAAGGGGTTTACGCGACGGCGTGCCCCCCCTAATATGCGACATCTCAACCGGCCGACCTCGCCCGTTAGTTCCAGCTGCATGGCGCTGCCGTATTTTCGACTCGATTCACTCCCTCGCGCACCCAGGTGTGCGCGCTTCAGTTAAAATGGTCGTCGAAAAGTTTGTGTGGCCTGGCCTGCGCAAAAACGTAAAAGAATGGGCAAAGACTTGCATTTCTTGTCAGTGCGCCAAAGTACACAAACGCCCCTCTGGAGCCTTTTCAAATCCCTGCTAGAAGGTTCGACCACGTTCATGTCGACCTCGTGGGACCACTACCTTCCTCCCAAGGTTTCACACATCTGTTAATGAGACCACACCACGCGCTGGCCAGAGGCAGTCCCTCTGGCATCAACCACAGCGGAGGAAGTCGCTCGCGTTTTTCTGACAAACTGGGTGGCACGTTTCGGCGTCCCATCGGACATCACGTCCGATAGGGGGCCTCAATTTGTCTCGGAGCTTTGGTCAGCCATGTCCAGCAGCTTAGGGGCGACAATTCACCGCACCACCGCTTATCACCCTCAGGCTAATGGGTTATGCGAGCGTTTTCACAGATCTTTAAAGGCCGCCCTCAGAGCCTCACTAACGGATACAAATTGGATAAATAAACTTCCCTGGGTTTTATTGGGGTTGCGTGCTGCGCCCAAAGAGGATCTAGACGCCTCCCCAGCAGAATTAGTTTTTGCACAACCTCTCAGGCTCCCAGGTGAATTTTTACCAGAGAACCCAGAGCATCTTCCAGCCCCGAGGTTTTTAGGCAGCAACGGACCGGACTCTCTCCCCGGACTGGCACATCACTCTTTTCCACGGGTTTTTGTCCCACAAGCTTTAAAAAACGCTGAATTCGTTTTTGTTAGGCATGAAGCTTTAAAACCAACCTTCCGCCCATCATACGATGGACCATTCAGAGTGCTGGAACCTGGTGATAAGCATTTTGTGCTTGATTTAGGGGACAGAAAAGAAACAGTCAGCATTGACAGACTTAAACCTGCCTTCTTGTTGAGAGATGAGCCTGCACGGTTGGCGAGAGCACCTCGGCGGGGTAGACCCCCCAAGAGAAAAGACTCAGCCCCCCTGCAGGGAACAATTAACCACTCTCCTCCCCAAGCTGCAGATTCCTTACAGGAAGGTCCCACCAGGACGCCCAAGCGGACCCACAGCAGATTCGGGTGAAGATTAAAACCCAGACAGCACAGGGACTGATGCAAACTACTCAACAGTTGTTCACTAATTGTGCTGTAACAGTTTAGGACTGACTTGTGATATTACTATGCTGTTATGATTACCACTGAACTCTCCTAGGAGCATGGCTGCTGGAAAGTTTCTTCTGTGTCAAGAGGTGTAGCAGTTAGTATGTCATAATTATCTTAAACTGAATTTTTCTATTGTCCTTTTCTTAGTCGTTTGGGGGGGGGGGGCTGTGGTCTATATGAATCATATATCCCATAACCTACATATGTTTAAGCATGTGAGAATGTTTGGTGATTACATATGTAAAGCGACTTCACACCTCAGAACAGGACAAAGGGTCTCAACCGCCAGTGAAGATCAAAGAGCATCTGAGGCGCTGCGGTGGAGACCAGATGGGTCGCCCTGACCCCCCAGGGCCAGGTGGAGTAGTACGGAGACAAAAGAGGGGATTAAGATAGTGAGGGATGTCAGCTTTTGATATGCATGTCTTGTTATGTGCGAGTATAAGTTCGTAGAGCCGAAGGTGTTCGCTCTCTTCCTCCTTCTGCTGCTGCACCTAGATGAGACTTGTTAGAGGAGCTGATAAACTTTGGTTTATGAATCACATTGCCTTGTTATTTCAAGCTCCTCTACAAGCATCACATTTTCATATCTGATAAACTTGTCTTTAAAAGTACATATTTCAAACGGCTGTTTTCTTCTGCGTTTATGCAGCAGACAGTCGGTCATCTCAGGAAGCTTCAGCAGCACAGCGGCCCCCTGAACACTCCTTCATAGATCCTGCTCCCAGACCTGAAACCAGCCACTCCACTGCCTAAGAAGTAGATGACCCAGAGAAGATGACGAACTGCTTTATTTCCTCTTATTAAAATTGACCATATCCAACTTCACTCTGTGAATTCTTTATCTCCCTTTACCTGCTGTGCAACATTCTAAAAACGTGTTTAGCAGTAATGCATCTCCTTCAGCTTCTGTTAATGGCGTTGATATTACTGGGTGTTTTTGTTCGATAACCAGATCTGAAAATTGTTCAAGTGTGATGTAGTCGTTCTACTTGAAAACTGGAATCTATCAGGTTTCATGGCTGAAGAAATGCAGGACCATTCCTCATCAGCTGAGAAATGTGTATGAAATGTGGAGCCATATTTAAATTTTACAGTCACTCTGATGCAAACAGTCCTAATCCTCTTTAAATTATGTTTATTAACCAGACGTTAGTGTTTCAAAGATCATTTGAGAGAATCGTTACTTTTTAAAATGTATAATTGGTACTTCTATAAATGCACAAATGGTTACAAGCCTGGCTGGTGTAATATTTTGTAGTTTTCGCAGATGGGATGCAATTCTCGGCATAACACCGGTCCTTTTTACAGGCCATATATGCAGTTGCCTAGCGCCCCCTCTGCTGGACGAGGTGCGCTGGTGCATGCCTTAAAGTTTAGAAAAATTATGTAAAACAGTAGTTCTGACTGGTGCCCTTTTCTTGTGCTCTGACTTGAAAATAAAAAAACAAAAAATAAACAGCAGCAAATCCCATACCTGTCAAGGCATACCTCATGCCTCCCTTATTGGGGGGGCTTTCACACCTGTACTGAGTACTTAAAAACTGTATTTATCGGCAGATGAAAGAAAACTGAAACAAACAAAAACTAAAACCAAACAACAACAATTGCAACATGAACTATTTCAAACATATTTATTCAAATGTACACTTATATGGACACAATTTTGAGCAATAACTTTTTGGTAATGTGAAAATAATAAGCCAAGTAGCACAAAAAAATAAAAAATAAATGATATTAATAAAAAAATAATATTTTCCAAATTTACATTAGCACAAGGTTGCTTAATTTGAAAGTACACAATAAGAATAATTCTGAATATAGTTCTTAATTGTCAGCTAGATATATACACTTGGAATTAGAGTTTTTGATTGTCAGCTTTGTTACACTAATGCACTTGGGATGAACTTGAAACAAGAAAATGTTCACTGATGCTGCTTGTTATAGGTCCAAGTAGCAGCCTTTGTTGACTCTAGCATTTCTTTTGAAGGCTTGACCTTGAAGCATGGAGTGTCAATTCATTTTCACTTGCATGAAAGAAGTCACAGTTTCTGGGAGCATAATTTTTCTGAAGTCAGTGTGAATTTTCCTGACCATGCTGAAAGCCCTCTCACTGTCAGCATTGCTGTGAGGATGCCAAAGCAGTGCTGAGTACACTTTGAGGAGCTGGGGGAAGCGGGGCACATCAAGGGCTGTCTTCAAGGCCATCACCTGACCCCAGTAGACATCAACACGGACAGGCTTGCCATCCTTGTCTTGTAGACGCATTGCGTTTTCTGGCAGCAGTTGCAGGTCCTCCCATTCTTCTTTCAGCTCTTCTGCATCAGTGGGGCAAAATGCAGCAGCAAGCTCTACAATGGGGCCATAGGTCAGGGACTCCGTTTTTCCTGGGGTCGAGGACAGAGGTGTGGCAGAATTTTGTCGTCAAAGGGGAACTTGTTGAGCATCTCACTACAGCTTCATAGAAGCCTCTTACTGCTTCAAAGAACTTCTGCTCTGTGCCTGGGTCAAGTTCATGGGTTTGTAGGGCTTCTCTGGTTTCCAGTCCAATGGTGATAAACTCGGAGTGCTGCAGGTCACTGTCCAGGAAATCCAGCCTTCTTAGGTCATTGGTCACATTTACATACTTCATTTGAACAAATTTGACCAATAGTTTTCTCAAGAGACGATCCATTTCAGGGAGGAGACTGCCTATCTTGCTCTCGTCTGCTTGAAAGATGCTGTTGATGATAAGCAGGATGAACTTCATGAAGAGCAGAAGAAGTTCTGTGAGGGGGTCATGTAGCCTCTTGTTGATGGACTTGACTTTGCCTGGCTTCTCAACATCCTTATGGCTGGCAAAGTATGACTTGAGGGCAGGAAGCTGTGATAGCGTTCTGTTGCCAACTTTCTCCAGTGACAGCCAGCGAGTCGGGCAATGCTTGAGTATTTTCTCTTCTTCTACCTGAAACATATAAAGAAATATTGTAAGTCTACCTTAGCACTACATGTAGTGTTTGACAAATGAAAGCATATTAATGGCACTGTTATGTCGCCTGTTATCATGAAATGCAGGTTTCTCATTAAACTCAATTTTACTTTATGGAACAAATACCTTGGATTTAACATCTGACTTACCTCAGTGAATTGCTGGAATTCCTTTAAGTCTGTCAGTCCCTTGGAGCTGTTGTGGAAGAAATAGAAGATATCAACTAGGAAATCATCCAGCTTCATGGGCAGCGCTTTCACTCCAGCTTTCACACACAGGTTAGCCAGATGACATATGCAGCCAATGCTGAAACAAAAGCAGAATGAATTTTTGTTTCATAAGTTAAGTGTTGCCGGGAAATAATACACACTGAACAACAAATGTATTTTATGGGTTTTATCTGATATATAGAAAATAAAGAGCAGCACGCTTCAGAATGAAAAGATTTACAAAAAGTTTTAAATGTAAATAAAATAAAATGTACAAAATGTCTTTGTATATAACTCTCACGTTTGTGTTACAGTCTGTACTGCCTCAAACACACAGGAGGCGGATCTTAAACAAAATGGTGGGTTACTAACAAAGAAAAATACAATCTGATAAAATGCTCAGCAAACTAATGACCCCAAATAAGTCCGTACAAACGGTAGTGGTGATACTGGAAATGAGAAAGGTACATAATAGCTTTAGTACACCACAAACCTTAAGTTCACACTCCAAATATGCTCAAAACTTAAGAAAAGCTTTTCACTTACAACATACACACGACGCCACACCAGCGCGTGATCACTGACTGATCTTCACAGGACACCTGAGTCTCCCTGGTTTGATTGACAGTATAAAATGTTTCAGTACTCGTCACCGTGTAAAACAAAAAAAACACATAACAGAGTAGCAAACAACACACTTTTACATTTACACTCATGCTTACATCGTACATAGCCTGATATTTTAACTATATCCTCTTGGATAGGCACTATGTTCAGCCACGGTATACCATGCTAGTCAGGCAGCAAATCTGTAGGTCAATCTACGTCTTATCTGTTACTAGGCCGACTTTATTACATCCTCCTCGGCATAATTCACCGTGTTCGTTAAGAGTAACAATATATTTTAACTGCATTGGTGAACTTACGTTTCTTTATGAAGATTATTCCTCGTCTTGCTTGCTTTTCAAATCCGGTCTCCTGAACCGTTTTCCCAACCGAAAAAAACCCAGATATTCAAAATCCTCTACCTGGCATATCCCGCCCACACCCTGAAGTCACTTCCTGTTGAGTCAAGTTCAAATCAAAATATTTAAACGCAAATCAAATCAACAAAGATCCATAAATATGACCCGGTTACATAAGTATCAGAAATAATTCTCTTTGAAATTGTGTTAATAATAATAACAATGAAAATATCAATCTTATTCAGCTCTTTCAATATAATGCTATACATTCAGATGTAAAGCAAAGTTCCAAGATACAAAATAACAGTACACTATAGGGGATTTGGGCTACCTCTAAGCATGTTTAAGATTTTAAAGCATTTTTTTTGTTATATTTAGGTAATATTTGAAGGTGAATAATACTACCCATACCTGAAAACATTTGGAGATTTCTCCCTCAGTCTGGAAAGGACAGAATTGTCTCGACCCACCATCGTGTTGCAATTGTCCAAAGCAAAGCCCACAACATTCTGCCATGGAATATTGTGCAATCTAAAAATAAATAAATAAAAAATAAAAGAATTTGGTCAAAAGTGGTCTGTATGCAAGCAAAAAAAAAAAAAAAAAAAAATCCATTTCGTACCTTATGAAGTTGTCAATTTCCGCAAAAATGTCGGTGGCTTTTCCCGATGCTGGAATGGGCATGTCCAGCAGCCTGGTCTGGGACATCTCCCCATCGAAAATTCTTGCAAGGATGAAAAGATGCTTTTCGGTGTTCTTGTCGTTGCTCTCATCGACCATGATTGAGAAAGGCCCCTTCCTGCATGCTTCTATGACTTGCTCTGTGTAGGCAGGCGCCAGGCTCTCTTTGATCATGGTCGTTTTGGTTCTTTTGCAAGCAAAGTCTTGAGTGCTCTTGCTGTCAGGAAACAATGTTGACACCAAATCACTGAAGTGATCTGCCACCGATGGGGGTAGATTGTGCTCTGCCACAAAATGACAAAACATCACTTCTGCTAGTGATGCACTGGATTTGGAAGGCGTTGGTTCTCTCACTGGCTGAAAATGTTCATCCATCCATCGATACGTTTTCGATTTGGCTACACAGTTTTTGTGGCCCTGTGTAGCAAAGTGAGACTTCAGGTCAAAAATCCCCGATGCAGTCACTTTTATGCTCTTCCTACATGGAACACAGGAGTGTGTAGGGCCCTCTGGAGAAGCCTTTATCCATCCAGTGTATTTTCCCTTCTCGAAGCTCGGACTCTCCCATTCTTTTCGGTGACGTCCAGTCCCTCGATTTCCCTTTTCTTCAAGCTTTGTTTTCTTCGCCGGCGGTGCGCTGCATGAAGCCATTTTGAAAATCACAAAAAGACTGCTTAGGTGCGCTCAATTTCGCCAGGCATCGAATTACTGTTCAGTTGATTTTAGTTTCTCAATTTTTTTTCGCTGTATATTTTTCTTTGTGGCGTACAGAAATGGCAATACGCCCGTATTTGCTAAAATTGCATTTTCCCCGTATTAAAATACGGCGAAACCGTATCACTTGACGGGTATGCTAGGTACCCTTGAAAGTGAAACTATTTCAACAACTAGTCAGTGGGTTAACCTTGCATTTAAAATCTGGAAATGAGATAAAACTAAAACTCCAGGAAGAAGTTAAACTTCTCAGATGGCCAGCGTATGATCCTGACTTCCTACCTGCCTCACATGATTCTACATTCAGACAGTGGGCATTCAGTGGTCTTACCGCTGTGTGTACAATGTATAAGAAATCAAATTTAATGTCATTCAATACTTTATGCAGGAGGTATTACTTGAAGAAACAAGATTTTTTTCAGATTCTTGCAGCTTCGCAATTTTATTACCAAAAGGGTATAAAGCAGCAATATTAAAGAATCTTCACTATTTCTCAATATTTTTATTAATGCATATAAGTCAACAAGTCTTAAAAGCCTCATTAATAAGCTATACCGTAGTTTAATGACACTTAAAACAGACTCAACAACATATATAAGGCAAAAATGGGAAAAGGAAATGTCCACGTCTTCAGTTATTACAATGTTCAAGGGTTTGGGAGGTTCAATTCTCATCTACCAACTCCGGCACCTGGAGGGACTTTTGCTGGAAGACCCTTGTTTTTTCATAACAGCCAATCAGAAATCAAGTCCAGCATAGTTCCTGCACACTGCTGGAGAGAATGTGGGGAAACAGCAGACTATGGGCACATATTTTGGTCTTTTTTTTTTGTTACTTATTTGTACCCGTAGGTAGATTTGGTTTGCAGTCTGGTGACAAGCCACCGGCTGCCGGTTGCTGCGTGCGCGAGCGCCCTAAACCTACATGTTTTTGGTATGCGGGAGGAAACCGGAGAAATCCCGGAGTAAACCCACGCAACACGGGGAGAACGTGCAAACTCCACACAGCTCACTGTTGGTCGGGGGCTGGGATCGAACCCACGATCTCATGATCCCCGCGATCCCCCGGCCGAGGGTAAACTGTGCTGTCACAGTGCTAAACCACTGCGCCACCGTGCAGCCCACTCATTCAGCCATTCTGGACAGACGTAGCAAATGTCATTTCTAAAACATTGGGCTTTAATATCAGCTGCTCTTATTGTTATATCTTAGATGCTTTCTGGACAAGTTGACTCCAGATGACACTTATCTCCTGAAAATCTTTTTGGCATCAGCCAAAAAGGCCATAACAAAGTGCTGGTTACAAAAACAGCCTCCAACACTGAACCTTTTCACCTCCATAACAGAAAATATAAGACTTATGGAACATGTAATGTTCTCCTGGAACCTTGTAATGTTCTCCTGGAATATGTAATGACGAGGCGCACACACCAGGTGTCAGTTAGGACTTTACTTGTCACTTCAACTGCAACCAACAACTAACCACACAGTGGCTCTAGTACATCTCCTTTTATAGTCAGGTCATAGCCGGGGTCATACTGCCCTCTAGTGGTGACTCTATAGGAACTTCACATATCAATACATCTCCCTTTTTTTTTCTAGTAAAGGTCATGTCCAACTATAAACTTTCTCAAATTTCAATATACAAAATAAACTCCATTTCTATTTACATTTCTTTCAACCTTGTACACTGAATCACAAGTTCATTTTTTTTTCTCTGTTTACAATTCAACATCAACACATTTTTTTCTCTGTTTACAATTCAACATCAACACTTTTTTTTTCATTTCAGTACTCCTTACATTTCCTCAGTCTTTTCGGTTTCACAATTTGCCTTTGTGAGCATCTCCTCTGTGTCACCTCAGTCTGTTTGTTAGTGTCTGTCTCTATGTTCTGGTTCTCAGCCATTTCTAATTGTTCGGTTTGGCTGGGTATTAGCATGTCGCTTGTTTCACTTTCTGTGACTCTCATTTTTGTCTGAGGCACTTTCAGTAAGTGACGTCGGTTTCGCCTCATTGTTTTTCCATGCTCTGTGATGACTTCATATGATCTGGGAGTTGTTTCCTTGACCATTTTTGCCAGCGGTCCCCATTCTCCATCACATCTCACTCGCACAATGTCCTCATGTGCAAGTGGTCTCAGAGGTCGTGCTGTTCTGTTGTACAGTTCAGTTTGCCTCTCATCACGCCTCACATCTCTCTTTTCCATCACCTGAGATGCTGATGGAAGTCGCGTTCTGAGTTTTCTGTTCATGAGCATTTCTGCTGGGGACAGTCCATTCTCCAGTGGTGATGCTCGGTAATTCAGGATCGCCAGATGTGGGTCTTCTGCACTGTCTGCAGCCTTTTTCAGTATGCGCTTCACTATTTGCACCCCTTTCTCTGCCAACCCATTCGACTGTGGGTACAGAGGGCTTGAGGTCACGTGCTTGAACCCATATGTCTCTGCAAAGTCTTTGAAGCACTGACTCGTGAATTGTGGTCCGTTATCACTTACAACAGTCATTGGAATTCCATGGCGTGCGAACATTGTCTTTGTATGTGCAATCACCTTTTCTGCTGTTGTGTCACTCAACCCTGCAAACTCTGGGTAGGTGGAATGATAGTCCTTGCCCTTAAGCTGAAATAGATCCATGCCCACTTTTCTCCATGGCCCTTGAGGCTTCTCATGGGGCCTCATAGGCTCCTTTGGCTGTTGATACCTGTGGCGCTGGCAAATCTCACAGCGCTGCACATATGCCTCAATGTCCTTGTGCATGTTGGGCCAATACAAAACATCACGTGCACGTCTTTTGCACTTTTCAATACCCAAATGCCCCTCATGCACTAATTTAACCATTTCTGATCTCATGGAGGTAGGTATGACCATCCTTGTACCCTTTAACAGAACCCCATCTAACACAGACACATCAGCCAGGACAGGTTATGATTGACAAGCCTTACCAACACTTTAAAGGTGAACTATCTGTTCCATTACTCTTTTTAGTTTCATCTTTTTGTGTTTCTTTCACTATCTTCGTCCATTTTGCATCTGACACTGGCATGTGTGCCTTAATAGAGTCTACATGTATTTGCACAGCTTCCTCTGTTGTGCTGCTGGTGTTGCTCAAGCTAGCCCTACTCAGCGCATCGGCTACAATTAGTTGCTTGCCTGGTGTAAACTCAAATTTCAAGTCCTATTTCTGTAATCTTAACATTAGACGCTGGATGCGCGGTGGTGCGTCACCCAGTGGCTTCTGTGAGATCGCAATCAGTGGTTTGTGGTCTGTTTCTAGTATTACTGACCTTCCATACACATATTCATGAAACTTCTCACATCCAAACACTGCACCTAGAGTCTCTCTCTATTTGCGCGTAATTTTTTTCTGCGCTTGTCATGGTGCGTGATGCGTATGCGACTGGATACCACTCTGTGTCATGTTTTTGCAATAGCACAGCTCCTAGGCCGGCTTTGGACGCATCTGTGGACACTTAGCAGTTTGTCCTGATCATAGAATTTTAACACTGGCTCCTTTATTAGACTGCTTTTGAGCCACTCCCATTCTCTGGCATGCTCTGCCATCCACTTCCACATTGTATTGGTCTCTAACAAGCTTCTAAGTGCTATTGTGTTAGCTGATAAATTTGGGATAAATTTTCCCATGTAATTGACTAGCCCTAGGGCTCTTTGCAAGTCATTTTTGTCCTGCGGTACTGGCAGCTCTGCTATGGCCCGCACTTTTTCCGGATCTGGTTGCACGCCTGCCCCAGATAATTTCTCTCCCAGGTATGTAATCTCCCGTACCCTGAATTGGCACTTACTTATTCAGTTTCATACCTGACTTTTGCGCCTGTGTGAGAACTCTTGCCAACCTTTCGTCGTGCTCCTCTTTTGTTTTTCCCCAGACTACCACATCATCAAGAAAAACTCCCACCCCTTCTATTCCGTCAAACAATTGCTGCACAGTTCTATGGAAAATTTCAGGGGCTGAGCTAATCCCGAACGGCATTCGTAGAAAGCAATGCCTTCCGAATGGCGTATTAAATGTGCATAATTTAGCGCTTTCCTCGTCGAGCACTAGTTGGTAAAACCCAGGTTTGGCATCTAATTTTGTGAAGTAACTTGCTCCACTCATTGTGCTGGTTATGTCAGATTTTGTTGGTAGCCTGTAATGCTCCCGCTGTATTACTTTATTTAGATCTTTCGGACCTATGCA
Organism: Pholidichthys leucotaenia; assembly: GCA_020510985.1. Classification (NCBI taxonomy): domain Eukaryota; kingdom Metazoa; phylum Chordata; class Actinopteri; order Cichliformes; family Pholidichthyidae; genus Pholidichthys; species Pholidichthys leucotaenia. The sequence continues at coordinate 33,325,669 of CM035845.1, read as the reverse complement.
CAATCTCAAATCTCCATTTGGCTTCTCCACTATAACTAGTGAGTTAACCCATTCAGTTGGTTCTTCTATTTTTCTGACCACTCCGTCTGCCATCAGTGAGTCTAGTGTTTCTCTCAGCCTCTTTTTAAGAGCTATTGGCACTTTTCTTGCTGGATGTATGACTGGCTCTGCATTCTCTTTCAGCCTAATTTTTTGTTTGCCTGGTAGGCGGCCTATTCCTTTGAACACCTCTTTGTATTCTTTCACCCAGTCAGTGTGTTTGTGCCTACTTGTTGTAGCCTCTGTATTTTCTCGTGTTGTCACTGTCTGTATCAATGACATTCACCCTTTTGATCAGACCTAGCTGATCGCATGTTTTTAAACCCAAAATTGCTTGTCTATTTCCATCAACAAGTACAAACAATGCATTCACTGTCTTATCTTTGTTTGACAGTGTAACCCTGCACATTCCCTTAGTGGGTATTGGCTTATCGTCATATGTTCTCAGATTAATCTTTTTATCTCTTATTTTCGGTTTGTTTTTCAGTCTTTTAAAATCTTTCATTGGCAGGATGTTTACCTGCGCACCTGTGTCGAGCTTCAGTGACATGTCCGTGCCATTCATCTCCAGGCACACTATCCATTCGTCAGCGCTCGTCTCTCCCTTGATGGCGTCCACGTAAAACTGATCCTCTTCGCTGTCGCTCTCTCCACGAGTTGCACCCTCTTCTTTGAGAAGCAGGTCTTTGCGAAGTGATTTTTTCCGCCACACTTGCGACATTCCTTCCCGAATGCTGGACACTGCTTCGGCGCATGTTGCCTTCCACACCACTCAGTTCCCGCGCGCGCGCTCTGGGTTTGCCTCCCTTTTTCTTGCATGCAACGTTCCTTTCGGCTTCGCGCGCTGCACTGCATCGACCTCAGCAGTCTCTTTTTCCTTGCTGCTAAAAGTCTTTAATTGTGCCTTTGTACTCTCAGACGCTTGGCAAATCTGTATCGCTTTCTCCAGCGTTAAGTTAGTCTCTTTCAGTAATTGCATCCGCAATTTGTTGTCTTGGACCCCAATTACAATTTGGTCCCGTATCATTGACTCACTCAATGTTCCAAAGTTGCATGACTGACATTTCAACCGTAGGTCTGTGACATACAGCTCGATGGACTCTGACTCTTTCTGAAGTCTTTTTCTGAACACATACCTCTCGTACGTTTCATTCTTTCTCGGTGTGCAATAATCGTCAAATTTCTTCATCACGGCGTCGAAGTTGCCTTTTTCTTCTTCCGTGAAGATGAATGTGTTAAACACATTTAGCGCCGCTCGCCCTGCTACTGTTAGCAGTAATGCTATTTTCCTCTCCTCGTCACGGAGACCGATAGCAAGCGAATAAAGTTCAAAACTTTGTTTGAATGCTTTCCAGTTCTCGTTGACGTTACCGGTCAACTTTAACTCGTCCGGCTGTCGAAGAGCGTTCATCTTCGCCGTCGGTTCGTAGTTTTATCCTGGTACCATGTAATGTTCTCCTGGAACCTTGTAATGTTCTCCTGGAACATGTAATGACGAGGCGCACACACCGGGTGTCAGTTAGGACTTTTTACTTGTCACTTCAACTGCAACCAACAACTAACCACACAGTGGCTCTAGTACATCTCCTTTTATAGTCAGGTCATGGCCGGGGTCATACTGCCCTCTAGTGGTGACTCTATAGGAACTTCACATATCAATACAGAACACATGACCAATGCCCTGTGACTCCAAGAGGAGCTAGGAAAAAGACACTGGAAAAAATGGCTGGCAGAACTTATTAGTATGTGGATTCTGAAATGTACAGTATATTTTTATTGTATGTGATTTGTTTCATAATAATTGTCCCGTGACCTCATGTTTGTGTTTTATAAATGAAAAATGTTCATAAATAAAATGTTAAAAAAACAGCACTATTTTGTCTTATCCCAATACTTCTAAAAGATTCCCAGTTAATAGAAAAATCTGCTATACTCACAATTTCTCTCCACATAAAACAATAATTTGGAAATAATGAGGACATCACCAGTAAGAGAAAATCCTTATTTAAGAAAGACTGGGATGATAAAAATATAATTTACCTAAGTGACCTGTATGATTCTAATGGTCAGATATTTTGTTATGAACGATTCCTTCACGTTAAATCTTTCCCAATAATTTATCAAGAATTTATGCATGTCATGAAGGCTATTCCTAAAGGCCTCTCCCTTCTTATGGAAAACCACCTTCAGTTCAGTGTAGCTGTGAGAATAAAGCCTCTATTACTACATTTAATATTCATAATATCTATACCATTAATCATTAAACATGTACGTATTGCATTGTATGAAAAAAAAAATTTCTCCTAAAGGGAAGGCATTCTGGAATAATGTCATGGTCTGGTGAGTGCACTCCTCCTCCGCCGGTCGGGTTCAGCTTTCTCCTACTCTGCAAGTGATTATCTCCACCTGTGCGATGAGACGCACCTGCTCCTTTGCGAGGAAGGGACTGCTGACGAGGAGGATAAGGTGTTCTTCCAGCGGTCCAGAACGGGATGACGCTGTTTTTGTGTGCTGGAACTGGCTTAATTGGAGCGGGAACGGGCGCAGGGAAGCAGCAACAGTGGAGCCCCGGGAGCACCCTCCCTTCGGCGCGAGCCCGGCCTTCTTCGGGTACTTTCTCACCCTTCCACCATTCTTGCGTCGCAGCGCTGCCACCAGGGTTATCCACTCAACCTGCTCCGAGAGCCTCGACGAGCTGCTGCCTCCGCCAGATCCAGGTACCATACTGCGTCCTCTGGAGTATGTGCATGCCGTAGAGATTAACTCGTCTGTTTCCATCAGGGCCTGGCAGCACTCACACCCCAGGCGTATCAATGCTCCGTCCTGCTGCGTCCATGATTAGCTCCAGCAAACAGGTGGGTAGAAAAACAAAAAGATGAAAAACACACCGCAGCTGGGTTCTCTTACTGGCTGTGAGATTCTGTCATGTGTGTCCCGTCGGGGCAGAAAGACAAACCCACGCGCTGAATGGTGTTGTGCAATTTATTAGTGATAGTCAAAACAGTGCTTTAGTACGTACTGAAACCTAGGTGGAACTTCTGAATCGAACCACTGTTCCGAGGTCTGTATCTGAAAGAGGAAGTCACGTGACTGTTCCATGTCATGTTCCATTACGTCACCGACTGTTTAGAAATGTCAGTTGTTTTATATCAGTGAAACACAAGTGAATATGCAGTGATTATTATTCCATTTTAGAAATGGGAAAACAAATAAAATACTACCATTACACAATATCAAAATGCGTAATCTATGCACAATATACAGTAGGTATTAGATGTACTTTATTGATCCCAAACTGGGAAATTACAGTTATATAAGACAGCTACACGCTCCACACCGCCTACTCAACACTGATGCACACAATATAAAGCGCATAGTGTCATAAGCAGTTTTTTTTTTCAATAGAATAAAATACAACATACAAACCATATAATTATAAGTTTCTATGTAAAATACTAATTTCTCGTGTCCTCATCTGATTGGCTGCTGATTCATCACCCCACATGCCTACAGCATTTAAAAGCTCCTCTAAAGTGCAGTTTGTGAAGTCTTGCCTCTCGGTGTAAATCCAAAAGCAGCTCAGTACAAGACACTATTTGGAAATGGATGGGGGTAGAAAGCGTCCCAGCTCAGCTGTCTGGGATCACTTCAACTTTCTTGAGTGGGGAAAAAAAAAAGTTAAATGTATGCATTGTATGCAGCATCTTACATTTTAATTAAATCACCCTTATTGTCAACCGTACAACCAATCATGTACAGTAGAATGAGATTGTGCTTTACCCATCTACGGTGTCAAATCACACACACCCCAGTGCAGAATCAGAGGGCTGCTGCCATGCAAGGTGCCGCCACAGATTTCCCTCCTCCATTCCGTTATTGCTGAGCACCAAGCTGGACGGCAGGAAGTTCAACTTTTATGGTCTTTGGCATGACCCGGCAGGGATTTGAACCCCTGCCCCGCGCGGACGGCGGGGATTGTTTAGCTAAACTTCCCTAAACCATTTCCCATTCATTTTCAGTGGTAGTGCTAAACCACTACGGACGTAATTTTATTTTTGGCCGCTGGGGCTTGGAGCGGCGCTGTTCCCTCCGTGGTGCTGCGGTGGGTCTCCGACTCCAAACTTTCCCGCTGCGGCACCGGTTTGAGACAGCCAGTTAAGCAATTTATTACAATTAAAGTTCTTTTTCAAACACTTTTTGTGTGTGTGTGTGTGTGTGTGTGTGTGTGTGTGTGTGTGTGTGTGTGTGTGTGTGTGTGTGTTTTTTTAGCTGAGACTACTGTGGATTTCGCATGAGTTCATTATTATGCAGAGCTAATATTGTGAAATTGTGTGTTTTTCGAAGCAGAGTAGCATTTACTGGATCGTCTTAAATATTTTAAAATACTGTAACGGATATTTCAAATGTTCTCATTCTATGCATAAGTTTGGTATGAATCTAGTTGACTTGAGTTTGCTTTCATACAGTTTAACTACTACATCAGTATCTTAGTCTTAATTGTCATACAACAGAATTAGTTGTGACCCTCAAATGATGTATTTACAGACTGTAACTCAACCTTAAGAGGTGCCAAAGCGTCTCCGATAATCTCTTGTAGCTCCTTCTTAATACCAGCGATGTCTTCTTTTAGGGAGGAAAGCAGCTCAAATTTCAAAGCTTCAGCGTTCAAAACGGGCTGGATCAACAGGTTGAGCTAGCGGCTCAGAAGTTGGGGCCTGTGAACAAGGCTTCAGGTGCGTCTGAATAGTGCGGGTTTTTCCTTTCCCCGACATTGCAAATCAATTCAAAAGTATCTCTTAAGATACACAGCGAAAAAGAGCCAAGAAAAAACACTGGGTTTTTGGAAAACCGCACAACTGCATAACAATATTATACGAAGTTGGCAGGAGCCACCAAAACTGCGTCCTACTCCATTGACCGCACAACAACGCCCCCCCAAAATGATGTATTTAAAACTTACAAAAACACAAGACAGGACATTCAGTGATAATTTAAATCATAAGGTAAAAATCTTTAAAGTGCATCCAAAGTGTTCAGGGATGATAGGATTATTAGCAGAGTTATTTAAGTTTTTATTTAGTCTGCTGATGGTTGTGGGGAAGAATCTTATACATAAATTTAAGGCTTTGAGTCATACATATACTGTACATGCATATACGTATATATATATATACACACACACACACACACACACACACACACACGCATATACGTATACGTCTCTCTCACTCTCTCCTCTCTACTCACTCAAGGGAGAGATAGTATGTAATAATGTTGATATTATACTTTTTTTTTTCTTTGATAGGTCATCATGAGCAAGATATTTTTTCCAGGGAAAATCCAGGTTGTGTTCCGCAAAGGACCCCTTGGATATCTTTTGCAGGATCCAACTCTGGAGGCCAGACAAATTAAAGATGTTCCATCTTCAACAAACAAATGTGCACCAGTGAGGCAGGACTTGGTCAAGCAGAATGTGCTGACTGTTGTCCGTCAGAGCGGGGGGCCGGGGGGAATATATCAGACAAGGTGGAAGTGCTAGGAGTGTACATTTTACAGTTTGGTAAATACAAAGGGAAGTCCTTTCGGTGGCTTTTGGAGAATGACATAGGATACACTATCTTAATTCCCTTAACAAGGAAGAGGCTGTGGGACTTGCCATGAAAGAAGGACATGACAAAGACAGTTTGAAATCTTTTATTGACTATGCCTGTAGTTTTGGCGAGATTTGTGCGCTTCTTCAGTATCTTTCTGAAAGCTCTGTTGGATCCCAGCTTGGCCCTTGCGAGGATGACCAGCTAGTTGGCTTTGGCTCACGCAGCAAAAGCACTTGGCGAGAGGTTTGGGAGAGCAGGAAAGATGGCTATGCATCATTCATCCTGGGTAAAAAGTGAGTCAGGTATGTTCTCTCTCTCTCTCTGAATTGTGCAATAAAGGTTTTTTTTTTAAAGTCAAAAGTCTCTCTCTCTCTCTCTCTCTCTCTCATACATCTAGATATAGATCTGTGTCTATATATATTTATGTATGTATAAATGTATAGATAGATATGTGTGTGAATGAGATGACTTCAGTTCATATACTGCTTGTGTCTAATAGAAATGGAGGAAGATGAAGAGCTGGAGAAGGAGATGCTGAACATCTCTCCTTCTAAATTACAAGCTCAGAACTGTATGTAAACCTTTTTAAAAATATTTTATTGATGTGCTTTCTTGTGTATCTGCAATAAATTTTATGTTTGTTTTTGACAGCTCCTGTCCAGTCGCAGCTCTCATCTGGTCGGGCTTCATCTACAGACTCCAAAGAAGGTTTATCAAAAGATTTCAGCTGCAGCATTGCATGACATGACAGGGTTTTTTTCCCAATATTGAATCGTCTCATTGTGTGTGTGTGTTCTGGCCTGTTCTGGCCATTTGGGGCCGTTCCAGCCATGTTACCACTGGGGTTTCAGTTCATAGTGAAAATACCATTCTGTAAGTTACATTTTCAGTAACTGTTCTTGGTTACTAACATGAAAATGCATGCCTTAACTTTACTTCACCTGCTTACACTAGATGGTATTAAATGTAAACTCACACTCTTTCCTTTAGATTGATTTGTAGTATCTTTAGTATCTTCTTAACTTAGTAAGGCAGAGATAAGCAAGTGAAGTATAAAGCACGTTGGCAAATAACACTTGAATTTAGACTTGAATTTATTGAGGTTTCTAATGACTGACAATATACGTTCCTGTCCTAGTTCCATCTGCGGCCCTGTCAGAACCACCTGACACTGACAAAAGCAGTGGACCACATCCACCACCAGATCACGGCAAAATTGGTGCAGTGTAATTAATTTACTTCCAAATACTTATGTGATGAAAAAAAAAATCATTAATTTTTTCTGGTCTGCCTGGTTCCTTCCTTTTTACGAACAGCTGATCCTCCTGCATACCCCCCCACAAGAGGTGATTAAATGGCAGAACCCAACATCAGAGAAGCCAGTGGCACCTTCAGGTATGTTTTATGTCATGGCTGTTATACATTTTCTCTCATATTGACCAAACACTTTTTGTTTAACTAGAGGCTATTTAAATTTAAAAGAAAAGGTTCTTGTTGATGCATTAATGCACAATGTGTTGCATATGGCAATTTTTTTTTCAAGTCACCATTTACATGTTCCTTTATACTAAAATGAGAGACAGAAACAAAAGACAGGAAAAAGTAATGAAAGACAAGGCTGAAATCACTGGGCAGGAATTTATATCATGAACAGCACGCGCAATGATCACATTTCACTTCAGGTCACAGGTAGTTCTCTGTAGAAATTGGAAGAATTGGAAATTAGGGAAAGTTGGGAAGGAGTTGCAAGCACAAGTTAATTTCGTAAATAAATGGTTGTTAAGTCTTGGCGTTTTTCTTCCATAAGTTGATGTCTAAAAATAAAATACGGTATATTAAATATTTTCATCTTTGCAACGTGTGTTTTCCCGACTAAGACGAGTTTGTGAATTTTCGAAACTACCATTCATCGGCGCCCATGAGGAATGCAAATGGCGGACAGCATTGTTGGATAGATCTAGATAGATTTCAGGTAATATCACTTTTCCCCGGGAGGATGAGCAATCCTCTGAATAACTGTCCTTTTCATACACAAACTATCGCTGCATCATTCCTGACTATTTTGGTTTGCACTGTAGGCCTAACTGTAACGTGCTGTGTCAGTGTGTGTGTGCCAATCTAAAGTAAACACGGCCCGCTCTCTCCCGCCAGTCATGCCAGTTACTGTACTAGTACGTACAACATACAATGTATACGCCGGTCTCGGTCACCATGGTCACGGCCTCTGCTCTGTAGCGTACATGTACAGATGCATGCATGCAGCCACTGTTTAGGGCTAGGCTAGGTCGCGGCGTGCAGCAGTGTGCACTGCACTACGCTTCATGTCTCCAGTTTGCGGCCTGCTTCTGTACTATTTTAGGCTACAGACTACACTCGACAGTGTACATGTACTCTCACTGACACTGGACAGTAAGCTACGGGAATCAGACCAGGGAATCAGTAATACTGTATGGAATAAGCTGGAGTCTGGACTATACTGTGGACCAGTTTATCTTGCCACAGTCAAAGCACACACACTGACACAGTGAATGGTACCTAGCCTAGTTGTAAGTATTATTTTAGGCCTCTTATTAGTAGTAAGTGAACATTGTGAAAGCATGCTCAGTCTCGTCAGATTGCAGTGAATTAAACTTTTGCAAGTGTAGAGTCAAGAGAACTTTGCATTATTAAATCATTGTATTGTTATGTTGTCTCCAGGGCCTTTATGCACAAGTCAAGAAAGTTCAAGCCTACAGGAAAGATTATAGTCACACAGCAGCAGTCAAGATCAGGCAGTTGATATGGCAAGCTCTTCTAAGCCTAGTCTAGACTCCCTACCCCCAGAAGTGCTCCGTGAGATACTTGCGTATATTGAACCCACAGAGTTACTCACATTGGTGCGGAAGACATGCAAAATCATCAGACATGTGAGAGACACTGCAGTGTTTTCATGCCTAGAAGAGAGACTTCACCAGCTACCGAGAAGAACTTGACCTGTATCCATACTTAGCACAAGCCACTCACTGCACCCACCTTCAGCTGAGTCTGAAGCATGTTTGAAGTACAAGGTTCCTCAAAAACATGCCCAGTTTGAAATCTTGTTCTGTCTATAATGGCTCAACTTCGTATATCGAGACATATGACTTCACAGACCACCTCAGCCACTGCAAGCAGCTGGAGTGCCTCAAAATTTCAGGATGGCTGTGGTTTAATGAAGATGATCTTGTGCAACTCAGTCATGCTTTACCCAACATAGAAACCTTGGAGTGTGAGTACATAGGTTCACCTGTGAAGCCAGGATCAATGCAGGCCATGCTTGAGAACTGGACACAACTGCGTGGTGTCATTGTGCAGCCAAGCAATGATTATGATGGTTGGGCAGCCATTGTTAACCAAAAGAGGCAAAGGAGAGTCCGCTTCGGACATACAATTATAGACAATCTGCCAAGGTCCCTGCTGCGCTATCACAGAGACTGGTACTCTTACTGAGTGTAGGCCCACCATGCATACAGGCCTTGTGGACAGCTAGTATTCTGAACATTTTGTAGACTGGTATTCTTACTGAGTGTAGGCCCACCATACATACAGGCCTTGTGGACAGCTAGTATTCTGAACATTTTGTAGATCTTTGTGCGGTACGCTGTTAATTTTGTTGTCTGTGTACTACATAGTATGCCGAAAGAAGTGGTGCCTCCCAAGGAGTGGGAGAGACGGTTCCACGAATATGCAGAAGGGACGTTCAAGTTTGGGCGGGGGCAACGGCCAAAGCCTGGCACCCACGCCGCACGAGTCTTGGTTCGAATTGAGGAGTGTCCCCGGCACAAGACCAGTCTGATGAGGGACATCCGGGGAGTCCCCATCAAATGTTCCTGTGGCTATCACAAGGTATGTTTTATTCCAAATTGTTACATCAGCTATCTTGATAGTGCATACTGTTGTGATCATGACAACAAAATTATCTATTATTACTATTCCATTATCTATCACTGCTGCCCGCCATATTATGCAAAACAACATGCCTGTGAATTATTTTACCTTGCATCATTATATACTGCAAAATTAATTGAAAATTTAATGGTAAGGTATCATTCTTCCAAAGTAATTATACTGTGTGAGTGTACTTATCATAGCTGCTGCATTATTGTGTGCAACTCTCTGCAACACTAGAACATTATGACTAGTACAGTATATTATGTATTTTGTGTGCCATGCTATAGTAAATGTTTGTATGTCTTTTTCAGGGTTTTGCTTCTGCTACCCAAGCTACACTGGCAAGAACTGTGCCTAGTTTGTCTGGATTTGGTCCCCAGGTATGCATTATCAGTGAAGTCAGGAATCTGGGACATGTATTTTCAAATAGTCATTGACCATTCACCATGATAGCTGCATATCCACAGAAATGACAATACACACTATGTATATTGCATCTTACTCAGTGTTCTGTGTTATTTTACATTCCACAGAAGCCTACATGTCCACCTGCCACAGATAGCCTGCTCCCTAGTGTCCCTGGTGCAGCATCTCTCCCTACAGAGACTCTGCAGGATCCAGTGAAGGACATCAGCCAGGACAACACCTTGGAGCCAGAAGGGGAAACCACCACTTGTGTGCAGACTCCAGTCCAGGTATGCTCAGCTTTAGACAGTAACAAAGCCCTCCAGAACATGAAATATTTGTCAAATCTCCTTAAAATAGTCAGTGCATTATGACTAATATATCATGTAAAATGTAACATGTTTCTGGTTGTTTCAGGGTATAGCTTCTGCTACAGAGACAGCAGCAGGTCCCAGTGCAGCCTCAGGACATCAGCCCAGACATCACCCTACAGGCTGAAGGAAAAGGCTCCACTAGTGTGCAGGATCCAGTCCAGGTATGCTACTACCTATGCTTAGCTTTAATAGACAGTAACAAAGCCCTCCATAACATGGAATATTTTGTCAAATGTTATTGTCAGTGGCATCTCCTTAAAATAATAGTGAGTGCATTATGACTAATATGTCATGTAAAATGTAAATTGTTTCTGGTTGTTTCAGGGTATAGCTTCTGCCACAGAGACAACCCCTACAGAGACACTGCAGCACCAGGTCCCAGTTCAGCCTCAGGACACCAGTCCAGACATGAGGCTGGGTGAAAATTGGGTGAAGGCAGTCTTCCAGCTCCACCCACTTTTTTATTTGGAAGCCAGAGAACCCCATCATGGCCAGACTCAGAAATACCCATGTGCTTCCATGTCTCAGTGACTGTCCCGTGCCACAGGTGGTTTCTGCTGGTGTGGGTAGACCTCGAGTCATTGTGGGCACCTCAGGACAATTACATTTTTTCATCCAGACTCCGTTGCAGGGCCTGCAATCGAATCTGGTTTGCTGATAGTCCTCAGTGGCTGGAGAAATTGCCCAAACGCTTTACAAACATTCTGCCAGCTTTCATCACATATAAAAAGGCCATCTGCAAAACGATTATGGATGAGTTGAGGCGCACAGACAAGTCTCCAGGGGACATGGCAAACCAAGTAAATGAGCTAATGCACTTGAAGTATGAAAGAGCTCATCTGGCTTACCTGCAGACAATAGAAAACATCTGGGATGCTGAGGCTGGAATCCATGGGCAGAAGACCATTGGGCAGTTCATAAGGAAGGAAGATGAACCACGGCCGTTTGGAACATATGAGGACCCGAATGCCTGATGTGGAGTGACAGTGTCACCACACTACCTCTGCGACTGCCTTCTGGACGAGTTCAGACGACAAGAGCCTGCAGTTGCCCAGATGCTTCAGGGCACATTCGGGCAGGTCTTTAGATCTGACCACACAAGGAAGGTGGCACGGAAGGTGACGTTGTCATCAGGGGTCATGTCCAGTTATGCCGTAATGAATGAGAACTGGATGATGGTCCAGTCTGAAACTGAGAGGTCTTTGGAGCCATTGTTTAAGGGTCTGGCAAAGAGGTACGGTGATGCAGGACAGCAGAAGACGCAGTATCATTGGATGGACAGGTGAGGCCTGGCATTATCGTCATTACATAGCCATATACATGGAGAAAAATATATACTTTCTGTCTACATACAAACACACACACAGAAAAACATTTTTCTTTTGTTCTAATTTCATTCTGTTTCATATAGGGATTGCTGCGCATCATTCATCATCCCTAATTCTCTGCCTGATGAATATCTCCACTGGGGTAACTGGATGACCACACCTGCCATTGTAACAGAAGCCACTACAGGTGTGCTGGAGAGCACTTGTGCATCCCGGTTGCATTACAACAGCAACATCACAGTGAAGCTGGATGTATTCCACTGCATGAGACGTTTCTCACGCGAGTGCACATCTGAGCATCATACCCTTTACAGCACTTTCTGCCAGCTCCTCTCAGCAGCATTTTTTATTGTGGACCAAAGTGACCTGCAGAAGCTCCGTGATGCATATGAGTTTTGCAGAATCCAGCCAGCCACTCCATCAAAACAACACATCAGAGAGCACTGTAGAACAAAAATTCCACAACCAACTGAGTTGCTGGACAGAGTGGAGAAGGTAATGAAGCATTTCCATCTTGCAACAGACCCCAACAATGTGCCACTCTTCAAACCATCAATGCTGAAGACCTGGCGTATACAGAGGGTGCACATTCTTCGTGGCTGCCTCAGTGATCCTGAAGTTGAAGGGATAATGTACAGGTATGGGGGGGGACGTTGTAGCTTAACTATGTCTCCGGTGAAGATGCCAAAGTACCTATCTGGATACCTGTCAGAGGAACATCCCAGCAGGAAGGATACCACCATCACCAGGCCCAATGGGTGACTGGAACATTTGTCTCCCCTCAACTTTTCCAAGCTCAAGGAATGACAGGTGTGGCACGCTGGAATTACCAACGGCTGGTGGACCTCAAACAGCCAGGTGTAAATCTCCCTGCAGTGTTTGACACAGAGTTCAACTCAACAAAGTTGGGTCAAAGACTGTAACTGGGCAGGAAAAGTACCCAGTCTTTCACCTATCTGTAAGCCAAGCCAAACCTTTCTCCTGTGTCCTTGTCAAAGAACCAGGGTGTTGCCCAGTACCTCTCGACTGGGATAAACACCGGTCAAGAAAGCGAGGTGTAGAGTCAGTGGATTTGCCGAGGGCTTGTGCTCAAAGTACCGCCTCTGATGTGACCACACCCTCCAAACTTGCTGCACCCTCTAACCCAGCAGCATCCTCCAACCTCACTATTCCCTTGCCTGGCATCAGCTTTAAACAAGGCCACACCCTCCAGGCCTGCAGTATTCTCCAGACACACACCACTCTCCAGCACTGCATCCTCCTCCACTCCTGCAGCGTTCTCCAGCACTGCATCCTCCCCTGGTCCTGCAGGATCCTCTAGTCCTGCAGCAGTATCCTCTGCTGGCATTCTGCCAGTAACCATGGTTAAGAGTGAAATATCTGAATGGGACCTGCATTCACCAGTGATAGGCAAGTTAGACATTTTTGACAGTAATTTTATAAATGTAAAACTGCTATATACTGTATGTGATTTTTTTCATTTATTTTATTTTTATTTTATTTTCAGGAATCCCACCAGCTCTGCCTCTGCAGACCTCACCCAGAGGAGCATGCACTGGGCCAGTTAAAACTGGCGGTCGTGTATTTGTCCTAGATCATTCCCGCTGGCCATCACCAATGAGGGAGAAAATTGATGGCCTTTTGACAAAGTACCGCGGCCAAAAAGACATGCTTAGACTTGTCGATCACGAATACGCAGAAATGGTACAGAAGTCTGCCACTGACCCAAATAGTCTCCTTCACCCAACAACACATTTCCCGTTATATTAAATATCTGGCCAAACTTATGAATGCAGCGTCATCTCTAAACACCAGCCCCGAGAAACTCCTTGAGACCCAAACACTGTGGCACAATTTGACTGACTGTAGCAAAAATCCACAGGTCCCTGTTAAGGGGTATTTCTACTTCAAAAGCTGGTTCAACCAAGGTGGAAATTCAGCCTGTGCGTGTGCGTCACAAATGTTGATCCGATATTCGCTGTTGGTTAGTTATTTTCGTGGCAAAATCAGCAACTTTGTCTCAGCACTGAAAAAGTGTGACCATCCCGCCCGCCATCACGTGTTGCTCTGTTAAAAAAAAAAAAAAAACATGAAAGCAATTCCAAACACGGGATCGCTAGGAATCGTATCTAAATTTAGGATTTAAAATTTGACTGGATTTACCGTAATGGTTCTGGTTTTCAAGACCCCATTCCGGGTTACGGCTTTATTAATCCAAATTACGGTTTTTCACTAAAAATTCAGAGTAGTTGGCAGGTATGGCTCTGTCAGAAGCACGTCGAGCCTCGGCAGCATCAGGTGACTCTTCCTGTCTATGCTTCTGCATACTTTTCCTGACAGAAGCACGTCGAGCCTCGGCAGTCTCATTTGTCTCAGATTGCCTCTTCTTTTTCATGAGATCTGCACTCTTCTTCGTTGCGCCATACTTTTAGTTCTTGAACGAGGCATAACTGCTACAGTTGAACAACTTTCTAATGTAATCTCCTATAATTCACACAGCTTTGGTCTCTTGGATGCTCTAGCTGTAAATGAACTGACAGTGAAATGAGCTGCTATATTTATAGTATTCACATGTGTATTACACAATAGTAAAAGTTGTACCATTGGGATTTCCCTAATAAATATGCAAATTTGGGCGATTCCTGCTTTCCAAATCCCCTACTATGTCAACACAAGCAATATGCAAATTAATGGGCTTTCCTCTGCGTGTTTCCCACTTTGGATTACCCCACTATTAGCAATATGCAAATGAAGGGGTTTTCCTCTGCATGTTTTTTTCCCCACTTTGGATTTCCCCCAGCATTAGCAATATGCAAAAAATTATTGGGTTTTCCTCTGCGTGTTTCCCACCTTGGAATTTCCAAGTTTTTATATCTTGTAGAACCTGTGAAGTTGTCCTGTATTTTAGCACAACAGTTCCTAATATTGTGTTTTACACCAAAAATATTAGTCCTACATTTATTGTGTCTACGTTTTCAGATTCCTTGCCCATGAAAACATGACTAGCAATTGGATTCACAATGATTGGAATCTGTAGTGTGTCAACGGATTTGTTGCATCTTTAAAAGCTATGGAGCTACATCCTGAAGAAAACCGCCATTACGGGAAATGCGATTTTTGTGAATAACTACTGAACCACTAATCCTGAGTGTCTTGGCTACATAATGGTGTTTGTTGAGTGATTATTATAGCTTCATTTGTTCTCTTCCTATGACGTAAATTCCAAAGGTCCCCTATTTTTTCATATTATGGATCATAGTATCTGGAATTATTCCATTATCTGGATCAGTCTTTTATAGTGTCTACATTTTCAGATTCCTTGACCATGAAAAAACATGACTAGCAATTGGATTCACATTGATAGGATTAGTGGTTCAGTAGTTATTCACAAAAATCGCATTTCCCGTAATGGCGGATTTCTTCTGGCTCTAGCTCCATAGCATTTAAAGATACAACAAATTCGTTGACAAACACCATTATGTAGCCAAGACACTGGAATCTGTAGGGTGAGTGATTATTATAGCTTCATTTGTTCTCTTCCTATGACGAAAATTCTAAAGGTCCCCTTGTGGTATATATGACTTATATCCCATATCTACATATGTTAGAACAAGTGGAAATGTTTTGTGACAGCATATGTAAGGAACTTCACACCTGGAAGGGACAAAGGATCTCCCCCGCCGGGCTAAAGTCAATGGACCTCCCAAGACGCGGCGGTGGAGACTGACTTGACACCTTTACCCCCCCTAAGGCGAGAGGAGGAGTTCCCATCACCTTCCAAGACAAGGAGAGGAGATAGCAGAACAATGGGGGGGTTAAGATAACGGGGGGATGTCAGCTTTTTCAATGTGTGGCTCTATGTGTGCTTGTATTTAACCAGCGAGCGGAGCAGAGACCACTCTCTTGCCTTCTGCCAAGCTCTACACCTGATGAGACTCGATAGAAGAGCTATTCATTAAAAACCCTGTTTTAATACAGAAATCGCCTCGTTATTCCGGCTCCTCTACACTGGTGACCTTGACGCGAGAATATGGACCGGAGGCGTTCTTCAAGCTGCTCATCCATGGTGACTCGGGCATACGCCAGCGACGACGCAGATAAGGGAACAAGCAGACAGCTATTCCCCACGGCAGAGGGCACTGAGAGAGCTCAAGCGAGCTCCAGCACCGCCGTGAGAGCCATAGAAATGCACTCTCACCCGGCAAAATTGGTGCAGTGTAATTAATTTACTTCCAAATACTTATGTGATGAAAAAAAAAAATCATTTATTTTTTCTGGTCTGCCTGGTTCCTTCCTTTTTACGAACAGCTGATCCTCCTGCATACCCCCCCACAAGAGGTGATTAAATGGCAGAACCCAACATCAGAGAAGCCAGTGGCACCTTCAGGTATGTTTTATGTCATGGCTGTTATACATTTTCTCTCATATTGACCAAACACTTTGTTTAACTAGAGGCTATTTAAATTTAAAAGAAAAGGTTCTTGTTGATGCATTAATGCACAATGTGTTGCATATGGCAATTTTTTTTTCAAGTCACCATTTACATGTTCCTTTATACTAAAATGAGAGACAGAAACAAAAGACAGGAAAAAGTAATGAAAGACAAGGCTGGAATCACTGGGCAGGAATTTATATCATGAACAGCACGCGCAATGATCACATTTCACCTGAATTTCACTTCAGGTCACAGGTAGTTCTCTGTAGAAATTGGAAGAATTGGAAATTAGGGAAAGTTGGGAAGGAGTTGCAAGCACAAGTTAATTTCGTAAATAAATGGTTGTTAAGTCTTGGCGTTTTTCTTCCATAAGTTGATGTCTAAAAATAAAATACGGTATATTAAATATTTTCATCTTTGCAACGTGTGTTTTCCCGACTAAGACGAGTTTGTGAATTTTCGAAACTACCATTCATCGGCGCCCATGAGGAATGCAAATGGCGGACAGCATTGTTGGATAGATCTAGATAGATTTCAGGTAATATCACTTTTCCCCGGGAGGATGAGCAATCCTCTGAATAACTGTCCTTTTCATACACAAACTATCGCTGCATCATTCCTGACTATTTTGGTTTGCACTGTAGGCCTAACTGTAACGTGCTGTGTCAGTGTGTGTGTGCCAATCTAAAGTAAACACGGCCCGCTCTCTCCCGCCAGTCATGCCAGTTACTGTACTAGTACGTACAACATACAATGTATACGCCAGTCTCTGTCACCATGGTCACGGCCTCTGCTCTGTAGCGTACATGTACAGATGCATGCATGCAGCCACTGTTTAGGGCTAGGCTAGGTCGCGGCGTGCAGCAGTGTGCACTGCACTACGCTTCATGTCTCCAGTTTGCGGCCTGCTTCTGTACTATTTTAGGCTACAGACTACACTCGACAGTGTACATGTACTCTCACTGACACTGGACAGTAAGCTACGGGAATCAGACCAGGGAATCAGTAATACTGTATGGAATAAGCTGGAGTCTGGACTATACTGTGGACCAGTTTATCTTGCCACAGTCAAAGCACACACACTGACACAGTGAATGGTACCTAGCCTAGTTGTAAGTATTATTTTAGGCCTCTTATTAGTAGTAAGTGAACATTGTGAAAGCATGCTCAGTCTCGTCAGATTGCAGTGAATTAAACTTTTGCAAGTGTAGAGTCAAGAGAACTTTGCATTATTAAATCATTGTATTGTTATGTTGTCTCCAGGGCCTTTATGCACAAGTCAAGAAAGTTCAAGCCTACAGGAAAGATTATAGTCACACAGCAGCAGTCAAGATCAGGCAGTTGATATGGCAAGCTCTTCTAAGCCTAGTCTAGACTCCCTACCCCCAGAAGTGCTCCGTGAGATACTTGCGTATATTGAACCCACAGAGTTACTCACATTGGTGCGGAAGACATGCAAAATCATCAGACATGTGAGAGACACTGCAGTGTTTTCATGCCTAGAAGAGAGACTTCACCAGCTACCGAGAAGAACTTGACCTGTATCCATACTTAGCACAAGCCACTCACTGCACCCACCTTCAGCTGAGTCTGAAGCATGTTTGAAGTACAAGGTTCCTCAAAAACATGCCCAGTTTGAAATCTTGTTCTGTCTATAATGGCTCAACTTCGTATATCGAGACATATGACTTCACAGACCACCTCAGCCACTGCAAGCAGCTGGAGTGCCTCAAAATTTCAGGATGGCTGTGGTTTAATGAAGATGATCTTGTGCAACTCAGTCATGCTTTACCCAACATAGAAACCTTGGAGTGTGAGTACATAGGTTCACCTGTGAAGCCAGGATCAATGCAGGCCATGCTTGAGAACTGGACACAACTGCGTGGTGTCATTGTGCAGCCAAGCAATGATTATGATGGTTGGGCAGCCATTGTTAACCAAAAGAGGCAAAGGAGAGTCCGCTTCGGACATACAATTATAGACAATCTGCCAAGGTCCCTGCTGCGCTATCACAGAGACTGGTACTCTTACTGAGTGTAGGCCCACCATGCATACAGGCCTTGTGGACAGCTAGTATTCTGAACATTTTGTAGACTGGTATTCTTACTGAGTGTAGGCCCACCATACATACAGGCCTTGTGGACAGCTAGTATTCTGAACATTTTGTAGATCTTTGTGCGGTACGCTGTTAATTTTGTTGTCTGTGTACTACATAGTATGCCGAAAGAAGTGGTGCCTCCCAAGGAGTGGGAGAGACGGTTCCACGAATATGCAGAAGGGACGTTCAAGTTTGGGCGGGGGCAACGGCCAAAGCCTGGCACCCACGCCGCACGAGTCTTGGTTCGAATTGAGGAGTGTCCCCGGCACAAGACCAGTCTGATGAGGGACATCCGGGGAGTCCCCATCAAATGTTCCTGTGGCTATCACAAGGTATGTTTTATTCCAAATTGTTACATCAGCTATCTTGATAGTGCATACTGTTGTGATCATGACAACAAAATTATCTATTATTACTATTCCATTATCTATCACTGCTGCCCGCCATATTATGCAAAACAACATGCCTGTGAATTATTTTACCTTGCATCATTATATACTGCAAAATTAATTGAAAATTTAATGGTAAGGTATCATTCTTCCAAAGTAATTATACTGTGTGAGTGTACTTATCATAGCTGCTGCATTATTGTGTGCAACTCTCTGCAACACTAGAACATTATGACTAGTACAGTATATTATGTATTTTGTGTGCCATGCTATAGTAAATGTTTGTATGTCTTTTTCAGGGTTTTGCTTCTGCTACCCAAGCTACACTGGCAAGAACTGTGCCTAGTTTGTCTGGATTTGGTCCCCAGGTATGCATTATCAGTGAAGTCAGGAATCTGGGACATGTATTTTCAAATAGTCATTGACCATTCACCATGATAGCTGCATATCCACAGAAATGACACAATACACACTATGTATATTGCATCTTACTCAGTGTTCTGTGTTATTTTACATTCCACAGAAGCCTACATGTCCACCTGCCACAGATAGCCTGCTCCCTAGTGTCCCTGGTGCAGCATCTCTCCCTACAGAGACTCTGCAGGATCCAGTGAAGGACATCAGCCAGGACAACACCTTGGAGCCAGAAGGGGAAACCACCACTTGTGTGCAGACTCCAGTCCAGGTATGCTCAGCTTTAATAGACAGTAACAAAGCCCTCCAGAACATGAAATATTTGTCAAATCTCCTTAAAATAGTCAGTGCATTATGACTAATATATCATGTAAAATGTAACATGTTTCTGGTTGTTTCAGGGTATAGCTTCTGCTACAGAGACAGCAGCAGGTCCCAGTGCAGCCTCAGGACATCAGCCCAGACATCACACTACAGGCTGAAGGAAAAGGCTCCACTAGTGTGCAGGATCCAGTCCAGATATGCTACTACCTATGCTTAGCTTTAATAGACAGTAACAAAGCCCTCCATAACATGGAATATTTTGTCAAATGTTATTGTCAGTGGCATCTCCTTAAAATAATAGTGAGTGCATTATGACTAATATGTCATGTAAAATGTAAATTGTTTCTGGTTGTTTCAGGGTATAGCTTCTGCCACAGAGACAACCCCTACAGAGACACTGCAGCACCAGGTCCCAGTTCAGCCTCAGGACACCAGTCCAGACATGAGGCTGGGTGAAAATTGGGTGAAGGCAGTCTTCCAGCTCCACCCACTTTTTTATTGGGAAGCCAGAGAACCCCATCATGGCCAGACTCAGAAATACCCATGTGCTTCCATGTCTCAGTGACTGTCCCGTGCCACAGGTGGTTTCTGCTGGTGTGGGTAGACCTCGAGTCATTGTGGGCACCTCAGGACAATATTACATTTTTTCATCCAGACTCCGTTGCAGGGCCTGCAATCGAATCTGGTTTGCTGATAGTCCTCAGTGGCTGGAGAAATTGCCCAAACGCTTTACAAACATTCTGCCAGCTTTCATCACATATAAAAAGGCCATCTGCAAAACGATTATGGATGAGTTGAGGCGCACAGACAAGTCTCCAGGGGACATGGCAAACCAAGTAAATGAGCTAATGCACTTGAAGTATGAAAGAGCTCATCTGGCTTACCTGCAGACAATAGAAAACATCTGGGATGCTGAGGCTGGAATCCATGGGCAGAAGACCATTGGGCAGTTCATAAGGAAGGAAGATGAACCACGGCCGTTTGGAACATATGAGGACCCGAATGCCTGATGTGGAGTGACAGTGTCACCACACTACCTCTGCGACTGCCTTCTGGACGAGTTCAGACGACAAGAGCCTGCAGTTGCCCAGATGCTTCAGGGCACATTCGGGCAGGTCTTTAGATCTGACCACGCACGGAAGGTGACGTTGTCATCAGGGGTCATGTCCAGTTATGCTGTAATGAATGAGAACTGGATGATGGTCCAGTCTGAAACTGAGAGGTCTTTGGAGCCATTGTTTAAGGGTCTGGCAAAGAGGTACGGTGATGCAGGACAGCAGAAGACGCAGTATCATTGGATGGACAGGTGAGGCCTGGCATTATCGTCATTACATAGCCATATACATGGAGAAAAATATATACTTTCTGTCTACATACAAACACACACACAGAAAAACATTTTTCTTTTGTTCTAATTTCATTCTGTTTCATATAGGGATTGCTGCGCATCATTCATCATCCCTAATTCTCTGCCTGATGAATATCTCCACTGGGGTAACTGGATGACCACACCTGCCATTGTAACAGAAGCCACTACAGGTGTGCTGGAGAGCACTTGTGCATCCCGGTTGCATTACAACAGCAACATCACAGTGAAGCTGGATGTATTCCACTGCATGAGACGTTTCTCACGCGAGTGCACATCTGAGCATCATACCCTTTACAGCACTTTCTGCCAGCTCCTCTCAGCAGCATTTTTTATTGTGGACCAAAGTGACCTGCAGAAGCTCCGTGATGCATATGAGTTTTGCAGAATCCAGCCAGCCACTCCATCAAAACAACACATCAGAGAGCACTGTAGAACAAAAATTCCACAACCAACTGAGTTGCTGGACAGAGTGGAGAAGGTAATGAAGCATTTCCATCTTGCAACAGACCCCAACAATGTGCCACTCTTCAAACCATCAATGCTGAAGACCTGGCGTATACAGAGGGTGCACATTCTTCGTGGCTGCCTCAGTGATCCTGAAGTTGAAGGGATAATGTACAGGTATGGGGGGGACGTTGTAGCTTAACTATGTCTCCGGTGAAGATGCCAAAGTACCTATCTGGATACCTGTCAGAGGAACATCCCAGCAGGAAGGATACCACCATCACCAGGCCCAATGGGTGACTGGAACATTTGTCTCCCCTCAACTTTTCCAAGCTCAAGGAATGACAGGTGTGGCACGCTGGAATTACCAACGGCTGGTGGACCTCAAACAGCCAGGTGTAAATCTCCCTGCAGTGTTTGACACAGAGTTCAACTCAACAAAGTTGGGTCAAAGACTGTAACTGGGCAGGAAAAGTACCCAGTCTTTCACCTATCTGTAAGCCAAGCCAAACCTTTCTCCTGTGTCCTTGTCAAAGAACCAGGGTGTTGCCCAGTACCTCTCGACTGGGATAAACACCGGTCAAGAAAGCGAGGTGTAGAGTCAGTGGATTTGCCGAGGGCTTGTGCTCAAAGTACCGCCTCTGATGTGACCACACCCTCCAAACTTGCTGCACCCTCTAACCCAGCAGCATCCTCCAACCTCACTATTCCCTTGCCTGGCATCAGCTTTAAACAAGGCCACACCCTCCAGGCCTGCAGTATTCTCCAGACACACACCACTCTCCAGCACTGCATCCTCCCCCACTCCTGCAGCGTTCTCCAGCACTGCATCCTCCCCCACTCCTGCAGCGTTCTCCAGCACTGCATCCTCCCCCACTCCTGCAGCGTTCTCCAGCACTGCATCCTCCCCCACTCCTGCAGCGTTCTCCAGCACTGCATCCTCCCCTGGTCCTGCAGGATCCTCTAGTCCTGCAGCAGTATCCTCTGCTGGCATTCTGCCAGTAACCATGGTTAAGAGTGAAATATCTGAATGGGACCTGCATTCACCAGTGATAGGCAAGTTAGACATTTTTGTCAGTAATTTTATAAATGTAAAACTGCTATATACTGTATGTGATTTTTTTCATTTATTTTATTTTTATTTTATTTTCAGGAATCCCACCAGCTCTGCCTCTGCAGACCTCACCCAGAGGAGCATGCACTGGGCCAGTTAAAACTGGCGGTCGTGTATTTGTCCTAGATCATTCCCGCTGGCCATCACCAATGAGGGAGAAAATTGATGGCCTTTTGACAAAGTACCGCGGCCAAAAAGACATGCTTAGACTTGTCGATCACGAATACGCAGAAATGGTACAGAAGTCTGCCACTGACCCAAATAGTCTCCTTCACCCAACAACACATTTCCCGTTATATTAAATATCTGGCCAAACTTATGAATGCAGCGTCATCTCTAAACACCAGCCCCGAGAAACTCCTTGAGACCCAAACACTGTGGCACAATTTGACTGACTGTAGCAAAAATCCACAGGTCCCTGTTAAGGGGTATTTCTACTTCAAAAGCTGGTTCAACCAAGGTGGAAATTCAGCCTGTGCGTGTGCGTCACAAATGTTGATCCGATATTCGCTGTTGGTTAGTTATTTTCGTGGCAAAATCAGCAACTTTGTCTCAGCACTGAAAAAGTGTGACCATCCCGGCCGCCATCACGTGTTGCTCTGTTAAAAAAAAAAAAAAAAAACATGAAAGCAATTCCAAACACGGGATCGCTAGGAATCGTATCTAAATTTAGGATTTAAAATTTGACTGGTTTTACCGTAATGGTTCTGGTTTTCAAGACCCCATTCCTGGTTACGGCTTTATTAATCAAAATTACGGTTTTTCACTAAAAATTCAGAGTAGTTGGCAGGTATGGCTCTGTCAGAAGCACGTCGAGCCTCGGCAGCATCAGGTGACTCTTCCTGTCTATGCTTCTGCATACTTTTCCTGACAGAAGCACGTCGAGCCTCGGCAGTCTCATTTGTCTCAGATTGCCTCTTTTTCATGAGATCTGCACTCTTCTTCGTTGCGCCATACTTTTAGTTCTTGAACAAGGCATAACTGCTACAGTTGAACAACTTTCTAATGTAATCTCCTATAATTCACACAGCTTTGGTCTCTTGGATGCTCTAGCTGTAAATGAACTGACAGTGAAATGAGCTGCTATATTTATAGTATTCACATGTGTATTACACAATAGTAAAAGTTGTACCATTGGGATTTCCCTAATAAATATGCAAATTTGGGCGATTCCTGCTTTCCAAATCCCCTACTATGTCAACACAAGCAATATGCAAATTATTGGGCTTTCCTCTGCGTGTTTCCCACTTTGGATTACCCCACTATTAGCAATATGCAAATGAAGGGGTTTTCCTCTGCATGTTTTTTTCCCCACTTTGGATTTCCCCCAGCATTAGCAATATGCAAAAAATTATTGGGTTTTCCTCTGCGTGTTTCCCACCTTGGAATTTCCAAGTTTTTATATCTTGTAGAACCTGTGAAGTTGTCCTGTATTTTAGCACAACAGTTCCTAATATTGTGTTTTACACCAAAAATATTAGTCCTACATTTATTGTGTCTACGTTTTCAGATTCCTTGCCCATGAAAACATATGACTAGCAATTGGATTCACAATGATTGGAATCTGTAGTGTGTCAACGGATTTGTTGTATCTTTAAAAGCTATGGAGCTACATCCTGAAGAAAACCGCCATTATGGGAAATGCGATTTTTGTGAATAACTACTGAACCACTAATCCTGAGTGTCTTGGCTACATAATGGTGTTTGTTAAGTGATTATTATAGCTTCATTTGTTCTCTTCCTATGACGTAAATTCCAAAGGTCCCCTATTTTTTCATATTATGGATCATAGTATCTGGAATTATTCCATTATCTGGATCAGTCTTTTATAGTGTCTACATTTTCAGATTCCTTGACCATGAAAAAACATGACTAGCAATTGGATTCACATTGATAGGATTAGTGGTTCAGTAGTTATTCACAAAAATCGCATTTCCCGTAATGGCGGATTTCTTCTGGCTCTAGCTCCATAGCATTTAAAGATACAACAAATTCGTTGACAAACACCATTATGTAGCCAAGACACTGGAATCTGTAGGGTGAGTGATTATTATAGCTTCATTTGTTCTCTTCCTATGACGAAAATTCTAAAGGTCCCCTTGTGGTATATATGACTTATATCCCATATCTACATATGTTAGAACAAGTGGAAATGTTTTGTGACAGCATATGTAAGGAACTTCACACCTGGAAAGGACAAAGGATCTCCCCCGCCGGGCTAAAGTCAATGGACCTCCCAAGACGGAGACGGACTTGACACCTTTACCCCCTAAGGCGAGAGGAGGAGTTCCCATCACCTCCCAAGACAAGGAGAGGAGATAGCAGAACAATGGGGGGGTTAAGATAACGGGGGGATGTCAGCTTTTTCAATGTGTGGCTCTGATGTCAGCTTTTTCAATGTGTGGCTCTATGTGTGCTTGTATTTAGCGGAGCAGAGACCACTCTTGCCTTCTGCCAAGCTCTACACCTGATGAGACTCGATAGAAGAGCTATTCATTAAAAACCCTGTTTTAATACAGAAATCGCCTCGTTATTCCGGCTCCTCTACACCCTATTTTTTTTTCTCATATTCTGGATCATAGTATCCGGAAGTATTCCATTATCCGGATCAGTCTTCGATAATCAGTCTGATATATTATAGAACCTGTGGGCATCTTGTCCTGTATTCCCCCCCAAGTGTTCTGACGATTTTTTTGGCAGAGTTACATGCACAAAAAAAATATTGAAAAAGGCCCCATCTCGCAATGTTAAATAAATTAAAAAAAAAAATCCTTTAAAAAAAAATTCCTGGATCCAGACGGTGATCCGGATCACCACCAAAATCTAATAATCATCTGTAGGGTAACCCATTTCTGACAATCTCTGAAAATTTCATGAAAATCTGTCCATAACTTTTCAAGTTATCTTGCTAACAAATTATCTTGCAGACAGACAGACACTGATGAAAACAATGTCCTTGGCGGAGGTAATGAATTAGATTTTTTTTTTAATTTTCTGTAAAATATAGTGAGGAATAAGTTAAGATACCACCCCCCCATCTTTTTTAGGACACCCCCACATTCATTCCCACTTAAAGTGGCCAAAATAAATGTTAAAAAAAAATGCAAATAAACAAAAACAAGGTTAGCAGATATGTGAACATTTGTTAGTAAAGAACTGAATATTTAATAGGGTATCCTAATTTATTCACATGACTGTAGTAGTCTTATTACAAAATAATACAACTTACAACTTGTATTATTGCCGGAGTGGTGGCTCAGTTGGTAGGGCATCCGCCCTACACCCGGGAGGGCCAGGCGTGAATAGGTGTAACGCGGTGACAGCCAATAGGATTCACGTTTACATATGCACCGCAGTTGCGGGAGCAACAGCCAATCGGGTTCCGGCTTCTTTCGCGAACCGCGGTAGTAGCGATCTCGTCATAAGTTTTTTTTACGACTGATATTAAACTATTAAAATATCAAACTGTCTCGATCAGAGAGCTCACTGAAATACCTGTTCTTCCACATTTATTCCTGCTCATATTAAAACATTAAGATACCAAACTTCGTTTCAGTGCACAGTGAAAATCAATTTTTTATTTTTATTCTTAATTGTATACTGCATATATTCTTAATTGTAAACTGTATTCACTCATAAGTTTGAACTGGACAAAGTCCTGTTTCAGCCAACTGCCACTGCACTGGAGTACAGCAATGATGACAGGTAAACAATAATGAAAAACAAACACTTTAACACAATACCATCCACAAAGAACACTAAAGTTAGCACAACAATGATTAACAACAATAAACTTATGAACACATCTGAGAAAAAAAACAAACAAAAACCAATGAATGCTTAATTAAAAACCACAGAATAACTCACATGCATAAAAATAATCAGTTACTTGAAGAATTGCTTTTAGACTACCTTTACACATTTTCATGAATTTATTTTTGTTAATGTTAGAATTTCTGTCCTGGGTAAGGCAGTGTGTAGTCCAAAGCAAATTCTGCAATAAAAAAAAACAGCTTTTATTTCATCTTTTCTGCCACCCACCTAAGTCTCTCCATGTCATAATATGGTGAGCGCTTGAATTTGTCCCAACTCAGTTCCTCAGTCATGCCTTTGTCTTTGTACATGCTCAAGATTTTAGATGGACAATAAACATATTTTCCAGACACCTCTGGAAATCCAGTGTGTACATGAGCACTGTTTGGGCCTTGTCTGAGCTCTGAACAACAGTCGTCCTGTGGTTGTGGAGCCTACCTCCTTTTTGCTTTTTCCTCCACCCTCTGCCTTGTCAACTCCAACTCTTGTGGGAAGAATTCAGTCTGAATGAATTCTTCAAATGGCATTTTTGGGTGATGGAGACCCTGCCCACTGTAAAGGTTATAAACCCTCGTTGAGCAGTAAAAGTATCTCACAGGCCCCTGCTGATTAAAAATAAAAGTGAACTGAAGAGCCATCTTTCATGTGGCGTGATTTGGGCTGCCCACAAGAGAGACAGGATTTTGAGTGTTTTGGCTTTGGTGGTGGAGCTTTTTGTTGCTGCTGCAGGATGTCCTGCACCATTAACCTGATTTGTTTTTCTTGGGTAAGGTGTTCTTTTGGTTCTGGGTGGGGCGGATTAAATACTGCGGGTGGTATCTCTGTAAAGGCCCTTTTCCACTAGCCTCACTTAGCCCTACACCGCACCACTCAGCCCGGTTTGAGCATTTTCCATTAGCCCCAGCACCGGTTAGCAGGTACTTTTTTAGTACCTGATCCAGGGCAGGGTCTAACCGAGCTGAGTAGGGCTGAGTATGGCTGTGATATGACTTTAAGAGACTGGTCGCCGCTGATTGGTCAGGTCGTAACGTCACGAAAGCGACTTTCTGCTGAATTTACTCCACGACCGCCATTTGTAGTTGTTCAGCCAGTGAACACAGTGCGCCCCTTTAATACGGTATATTATACTTGTATAGTAATATACAGTGGTACCTCTACTTACGAACGTCTCTACATACGGAATTTTCAGGTTACGACACGCCTCAACGGGAAAATATTGCCTCTTGTTACGAAAGAAATTTCAGGATACGAAAGGCAAAAAAAGTACGCGCTCCTCGCAGCTCCCGTAGTTTACTGAACGTAAACATACTTGTAGCTGCTCTGACATTGGCTATCTCCTAGCATCTTCCTGGTATCCCATTGGCCACGAAGTGTTCGGGAAGTTTTACGTGTGTGTACAGTACAGTATTAACTTTTATTCAGTATGGGCCCCAAGAAAATGATGGAGATAAGTGGAAAAGGAGAAAAGAAGAAGAGAGTTTTTTGTCCATACAAACAAAGCAAGAGATAATAGAAAGGTATGAAAAAGGGATGCGTTTGGTTGATCTCGCCAAAGAATATGGCCGTAATACATCTACGATCGGCACGGTATTAAAACAAAAGGAAGCCGAAGGATTGTTAAAAGCCGACAAAAGCAAACGTCCTTGGATCGGTTCTTCACAAAACGTCAGGCAAAAACCACTGATGAGAGAGAACATGAACCAAAGAAGGCAAAAGGTGACGACGACGACGATAGCAGTTAAACGGTAAATGAACATAATTTTTATTATTCTTTACTTTATTCTTTGTTTTTTTAAATTATGTACAACTCTCATTTTATGTTTATTGTGCAGTAATCTAATTGTAACATGTATTTGTTACATGTTTTGATGCATTTTTATGCTTTATAAAAAAATTATGTCCGAATTTTGGGGGGCTTTGAACGGATTAGGGCATTTACATGTAAAACGCGTCTCTACTTACGGAATTTTCACGTTACGAAAATACTTCAGGAACGAATTAATTTCGTAAGTAGGAGGTACCACTGTACTCCTAATATTATATATTAGGAGGTGCGCAATTTTCTTTCTATATTAGGCGACGATTGCATCCAGCGCGAGTTGGACGGATCTACTCGAAATATACCAGCAGGTGTCCGAGCAAATGGGTTCCCAAGGGCACATCCGTACTGCCAAACAGTGTCGGGAGAAGCTGAAAAGCGATTACCGAGCAGTGAAGGACCACAATGGTCGAAGTGGAGTGGATCGGAAGGAGTGGAAGTGGTTCGCTGAGAGACATTGGGCTCGACACGGCCACCGTCACGGTCATGGCCTTGGAAACCGTGGATGGTGAGTGTTTTGATATTGCGCATCTTTTCGCCACTTTATCCTTTCTGTGCCAAGCTCACTGTTTAAGAAATAGGAAGGTTGTTAGATTGTGGGTAATTGTTGTTACTGAGGCTTGCCTATTGTTTTGCAGCCAACTGCAGATTCACGCTTGCTTTGTGTTAAGTATTAGCGCGAACAAAACGCTGAATTACGCTTATTGTATTCCGGTTAAAAACTTGAGTGTTGTGTACATGTTGCACTTTGGTGTTAAGTTTTAAATTGCGTGCATTTTCTTTCTAGAATCGCAGTTCATATCACAGGGGTCCACCTCAGTGCACATGGACACACCGGACTCTCTTGGCGCTGCGTCTGTGTGTGCGCCAGCTGGATCGGCTCCCATGTCAGCCACATCACCAGCTCCATCTGGATCACATTCAAGTGCCGGTAAGGCACAATAACCACAATTTTTTTTTTTTTGGTTGAAACAGGTCCAGCAGCGGAAATCGGGGTCAAAAATCCATCCATCCATCCATCCATCTTCTATTGCTTAATCCTTTACAGGTCGCGGGGGGGCTGGAGCCTAACAAGTTATGTCCCAAATTGATTAATGCAATTTCCTGTAGCTGCAAATTAATTGAAAATGTCTTTAAATGTACAAAAAGGTTATTCTTTGGTCTTCATTTATCGGTGTTCCACAACCATTTTTAGGTGTGGTGATTGGTGCTGTTGTACCTCCTGTTTTAGAAAAACAAAGCGCATGAACTGCCGTTGAAATCAACATGCTTCATTGAAATGCTTCGCGTCAGCTGACTGTATTAACCCATTCAGATTTCTGCGGCCACGCTACAAGCAACTAGTTTAAACATTACCCATCCATCCATCCATATTCTTAATCCTTTTTAGTTTTGCAGGGGGGCTGCAGCCGAAGACAGCACCCTGCGTGTTGCAAAATCTGCTCTACTGAGGGGCAGCAACATGACAGTTCAGCTTATATACAGCAATGAAGCAGAATATAATAGTGACATTCCACCACAGACTTTCACCTGTGTAATTCCATAATATATGTAGTGATCCAGCTTTAACGACCATGCCTTTCCGTCTTTCCATCTAGGCAAGAGGAAAACAGACAACTCCCATCGCTGACCTTACATTAGCAATGATCAACATGCATGACGAAGAGATGCGGCTCTTGGAACGGCAACATGACCAGCGGCAAGAATCAGGAGTACATGCAGCATTTGCGACAGGTGGCCGCAGATGTGCGGGCAGATGCACGTGAAGCCCTGGAGCAGGATGCTGCGTTACGAAGGGAAGAGCTTGCAGAGATGTCATCATTCAGAGATTTCCTGACCCTATTTGGCAGGCTTGTGGACGCTTTTAGCAGTCGGCATGTCTAACCATGTCTCCCCACGCCCAGTCTGTTTTTTGTTTGTAAATTTTGCTTCTGGATTAAAATTGTATTGTTTGCATCAAAAGTCTGGTTTATCTGTTATGACACCGTATGAGAAAAGCCAATAATTACATGCACATTCCATCCTCTGTTCACTCCACATGCTGTTATTCATCAGGTCAGGTGTATAGCCTTCTAATGGTAATTTAATTTTTAACACAATGAAACGTAATGTCTTGGTAGGTTTTTTTTTTAATTTTAAATAAATTTGCAATGCGGAATCCATTTCTCTTGAACGGGTACATTTTTTATGTTATAAGCAGTTGTACAGGTGTGCTTGAACTTGTAGACAATGATAAAGGTAAGTACGTGTAAGTTGAATGTTGCATCACCAGTCAAAATTTAATAAATTAAGAAGGAATCTAGCAAAAATTTGGCACTAATAACAGTAGACAAATCGGACAAGGATACACAACTGTGTTTTTGTTGCACACAACTGTTGTTACCAACAAGTGCAAAATTTATATTCCCTTTTCCCAAAAATTAAAAATCAATTTGTAAGTAAAAGTGGGAGACCTTTACATGGGAAAATAGGACATGCATCAGCACATGATTTGTAGTTCAATTTGCATTTCCACCTAAGCAAAATTGGCTTGTCGAGCTGGATTTTTGTGAAGATGGCTTGTGCGGTGTTTCTGCATGTAATTACATACCTGTCAAGTGATACGGTTTCGCCGTATTTTAATACGGGGAAAATGCAATTTTAGCAAATACGGGCGTATTGCCATTTCTGTACGCCAAAGAGAAAAATATATGGGAAAAAAAATTGAGAGTGTGGGGAGGAACACGTCGTGTGTGACCCCCACAGCGGGGCTGGCAGAGCGCTCAGCGTGAGCAATTATCACAGTGAGAAGTGTGGACTCATCATTAGGCTGATGGCCTCGCACCTTCTGTTGTCCTGCGGCTCCTGCAAATTAGCTAATAGCTATACACTCTGTGCAACACATCAGATTGATTGTCATTGATTAATTGTCTATGTTTATTGCACTGTCCCTGTCAAACTTATCTAATTACCCGTACCTTAACAGATAAGCGTTATGAACAACAGGACAGGTAGATGGAACATGCACAACATTTTATTTACAAAAACCATTTTTGAAATATGTATGCACATAAATGTAGGCGAAATTACATTTCTACCTATTGCTAGACAAGTACAGCATCTCGTATATCGGCTCCCTGCTCCTCTGCTCCCTGTGCCGCTGCCACCACTGGTTCATCTACTGCATCATCCAATGTAGTGTCAAACGTCTCTCCATGACTCTCACACAGACTAGGCAGATCACAACAAGTCAGCACCATAGATTTCACCAGTTTCATGTCACAGTCATTCCTCTCTCCTTCCTTCTCTCCTCGTCAGCCATTTTGTTTGTTGTGGAGGATTCGGTCGTGTGTTTCACGTCACGAGGGTGTGGCGCTGCCTGCTGTTCAACAAATCCCACCCAGAGCAGGTGTGCCAGCAGGTGTGCCAGCAGTAATGTTGAAACGCAACCGAGGCCGAACCGAAGTGAGTAGTGTCGGGTTTTCAATCGGGGCTGGGCTGGGCTAGTGGAAAAGCGCCTCTAGTTACCTCCGCCAAGGAGGTTATGTGATCATCAGCGTTGGTGTGTCTGTTTCTTTGTTAGCAAGATAACTCAAAAAGTTATGGACGGATTTTCATGAAATTTTCACAGATTGTCAGAAATGGGGTATCCTACAGATGATTAGATTTTGGTGGTGATCATCTGGATCACCGTCTGGATCCAGGAATTTTTTAAAGGATTTTTTTTTTTTTTTTAACATTGCGAGATGGGGCCATTTTCAATATTTTATTTATGATGTTAAACACTGTATGGGGGGGAACTGTGGCGCTTGGCGGAGGTCTGTGCTCTCCGAGTGCTTTTCTAGTATTCATAAATACATCACATCTGGCCTATTCGAAGTTCTATGCAGTGTTAAGATAGTCTTCTGAATGCAAATTTAATGAATGAATGAATGAATCTTTATTTTGGATAGATTAAAAGTAAAGATTAAAAAGAAACAGAATAATATAACAAAGGCGAAAAAAATCCAACAAGGTCAAATTAAACAAGAACTCCTCTGATTATACAGTTCAACATAAGTTATCTGAAATGGGTGATGCTGAAGCCGCAGCTTATATTGCCCACCCATATTCCATCCAAGAATTAAAAAGAAAAACAAAACAAGAGTGATTACAATTCAGAACAAAGCTAAGACAAAATGTGACAAAAAACTAAGTAACAACACCACAGACTGGATATGACAATCCTTATGTGATTTTACATGTCATCTTGTATATATGTTTGGAGTATTTCTTCCTTTAGTTTTTGTTTAAATTGTCCAAGCATTGTACATGATTTTAATTCGGGTCCAAAATTGTTCCATAATCTGACTCCTTGCACTAAAACAGTGTTGCTTGGTGATAGTTCTCACTGAAGGTTTTTGAAATATACTGTACATGTTCCTCTGAAATGATAGTTTCTCCCTTCTTTGGAACAACTTTTGGATATTTGCGGGCAGTGAGATTCTTAGTTTTAAACATTACTGCAGTTTTAAAGTCAACCAGATCTTTCAACTTGAGAGCTTTTAATTTAAGAAAAAGTGGGTTTGTTGGTTCCCTGTAAGCAGCTTTGTTTATTATTCCAATAGCTCTCTTCTGAAGCATAAAGACCGGATATACGTTTGTTTTATATGTATTTCCCCATACTTCAGAACAATGTCATGTATGGGAGTATTAATGAATGATACAAAGTATATAATGTGGGTTGATTCAGCAAATATTTCGCTCTGTGTAGTATTGCAATTGATTTAGATATTTTACTTTTAATATAATTAATGTGGCTTCTATGTCAAATGCTAATATTTGTTTGACACTGCGGCCCCTGGACCCCGGCTAGCTACTAGGCTTTTCAGGTTTGAAAGTTGAAGAAATGAGGTTGTTAGCTATAGTTAACTAGATTTAATGCTAATATTTGTTTGGCAAATATTAGCATTATTATTATTAGCATCGGCCCCTGGACCCCGGCTAGCTACTAGGCTTTTCAGGTTTGAAAAGTTGGCAGGTATGCAGAGCACAAAAACAAAGACTTAGACAGGAAGAGTCACCTGATGCTGCCGAGGCTCGACGTGCTTCTGACAGAGCACAAAAACAAAGACTTAGACAGGAACAGTCACTTGATGCTGCCGAGGCTCGACGTGCTGTCAGGAAAAGTATGCAGAAGCAAAGACAAGAACAAATAGAAGAGGCTGAAGCTCGAAGGATCACAGAGAAAAATAGGATGCAAGTTCGCAGACAACAGAATAAAGAATTGACTGTGAAAGTGCAGCAGTCTTCATGTCTAAGATAAAGGAAGGGCCAATGTATGCCTGCTGTTCATGCCACCGACTGCATTACCGATCAGTTGTGGAGATGAAGGATGAAAAGTACAGCAAAAACACTGTTTTTCAAAAACTGTTTTTGAAAAACACTGTATAATAATTATTCAGTGGTCCTGGAAATAGGATTACCAGCTAAAAAAGTCATTGAAAGTCCTTGAATTCAGTGTTGCATGGATGTTGGTTGTGCTCAATATTCTACAGTATGTAGTGTCTGCACCTATCACATGGCTATGGCAGCCTTCCAGTTTCTAATCTTTGTATTACATTATGCAGTGGACTCTCCTATGTAGTGCACTTCTTGCCATACTTGTACATGTAACCTTGTTTGGGTCTTTGGTTTAGTGTAGTATGTAGGTTTAGAAAAGCTGGAATGCTGAAAGGGTTTGGCATCCCTTGCCTCCAGAGCCATTTGTCACATCTATAGGCAATACAGTGGCTGCTTGTCACCCCACTGTACTGTCTGTGGTGGTGGTGGTACATATATCAGGCGAGACATGATTGATTTTTAGCTTGCCTGAACTTCCCACGCTTTTTCTGAGTTGAGTGATTTAAACAAAAAAGAAAACAAGCAAATGATTGGCAAAGCTTTCATCCTTAAGTTAGAATTAGAAATATGTATGTTAAACTAAAATTGCAATAAGCCTTGTGTGAAGCAAACTGCAATGTCATTGTTTTATTACAAGTTAGGCCACAGTTTCTTGATTCCTTGTTGCACAGAACCACCGCTCCAGGTTGCAACTGCCGCTCAAGAAATAAATTTGCCAGTTTTATTTTTTCCGACCGCCGCTAGGGGGCTACGTGTCGTTTTTCCTGTGGCGCTCCTAGTGGCAGGGGCAGAAACTAGCCTGATCACTATTTTTTTTTACCGATGCTCAAATGAAATTATTTTTTATTTTAATTGCCGACCGACCAACTGCTTCAGAAGGCTCAGAGAGTTCTGTGCAACAAGGAATCAAAAAAACGTGGCCTTATTTGTACTTATAGGCGCCAGATCTATGAAGTTGAAAAGCAATTCTGTCTCGCCTTATAGCGTTGTAGATGCATGTCTGGGTTTTAACATGAATTTCCTTTGCAGTAGTATGGCATCCATGAAATGTCACTTCTATTCACTCTGGGTGGAGGATCCACTGTTTTCAGCATGGGTCGAGGAAGACCAAGGATGACACCAAAGCATACTGCAAACTTTGCAAGAAGCATTTTGACATAGCAAACATGGGAGTTTCCGCTCTGAGAAGTCACATGAAAAGCAACCTGCATAACAGGATGAGCCAGTCAAGGCAAAACCCATCAGCAATCACCAACTTCTTTGGAAAGAAAGACGAAAAGGCAGATGATGCTGCAGCCAATATCACCTCCAATACACCAGTTGCTAGTACAAGTACAGCTCCACAAAGATCAGAGGTTGCAGTTGTGTCAGATGCTGCACTCCACGCAGAGGTTCTCTGGGCTCTGAAGCTGGTTATGAGCCACTATTCATTCAATTCATCATCTGATGGGGGCATGTTGTTCCCAAGAATGTTTCCAGACAGCCAAATTGCAAAAACTCTCATGTGGTGCTACAAAGTGTGCTTATCTAGTTTGTTTTGGCTTGTCTCCATATTTCCAAGATCTGCTGGTGGAAAAAGTGAGAAGTGCTGAGTGCTATAGCATATCCTTTGATGAGTGCATGAATCCAGTTTCACAAAATGAACAGATGGACTTCATTGTCCTTTACTCGGACGATGAACCTGGTCAAGTCACTGTAAGGTACTTTGGGTCACAGTTCTTAGGGCATGCTCGAGCAAACGACCTTCTCAAAAACTTCAAGGAAGGGACACAACAACTGGATCCCAAGCGTCTGTTGCAGGTGTCAATGGATGGACCAAACATCAGTTGGAAATTTTTCAATGATCTGCAACAGGAGCGCAAAACACAGGATCTGCCAGAACTTCTGAACATCGGAAGCTGTGGACTCCATACTGTCCATGGAAGCTTGCAGAAAGGAGCCAAAGAGTCTGGATGGAAGATAGGAAACTTGCTGAGGTCCCTATGGCAGATCTTTCATGATACCCCTGCAAGAAGAGAGGACTTCACCACTATGACAGGGAGCAAGCTGTACCCATTGCAGTTTTGCCAGCACAGATGGGTTGAGGATGCAAAGCGTGCTGTGCAGATGTGGCCTAATGTAGAGAAATTTGTGGCATCCTTCAAAGACCCCAAGAAGGCCCCAAGCACTGCCTCATTTGCAACAGTGAAAGCTGCCTGTGAGGACCCGCTTACCATTGCAAAGCTACAATTCTTCATTTCCGTAGCTAAGCAACTCCAGCCATTCCTTCAGAAGTTTCAAACAGATGCCCCCATGGCACCTTTCTTGGGCCAGAAGCTGAAGGAAGTAGTCGTGGGGCTTATGGGACGTTTCATCAAAAAGGAAGTCCTGGACAAAGCGGACACGATGCAGAAGTTGGCCGACTTGGACCCCAAGGACAAGAAGAACCAAATGCTGCCAAAACTTGTCGATCTGGGGTTTGCTTCCCGAGAGTCTGTCAAGAAAGCTGCTGACAAGAAAGCTGTCAGTGATTTGAAGATCCTCGCATTCAAGAATGAATGTGTGACACTACTATCAGAGCTTACATTCAAGATGTTGGAGAAGAGCCCCTTGAAGCTGTCCCTGGTACGATATCTCTCTGCACTAGCTCCTGAGAAACTTATTGCTCCCTCTACAGATGCAGCGGCAAAGTTCCAGAAAATCCTTCAGGTGCTTCTAAATGCCAACAGGCTGTCTGGGGAAGAGTGTGATGAGGTCCTTGCTCAGTACAAGGCGTTTGGCACTGAAATGAGACAGGAACATGCAGCCGACTTCAAGAACTTCACCCCAGACAGTGAGAGATTGGACATATTTCTGGGCCAGTACTTCAAAGACCAAAAGTACAGCAAGCTCTGGTCTGTTTAAGATGCTTCTCACAATCTCCCATGGTCAGGCATCAGTTGAAAGGGGCTACTCTGTGAACAAAGACCTCCTAGTTGAGAACATGCAGGAGAAGACCGTTGTAGCTCTGTGTACAGTTTGTGACTTCTTCTGATCCTCGAGATACTGATGGCATCTCATCCTTGATGCCCTGACATGCCGTTTCAGTCTAGGAGTGAAGGGTAAGTCAGTGAAGTGCTGGCCTGTAGCTAGGATACTGTCAGACAGATGATCAGAAATCCACAAAGAGAAAGGCACTACACGATGATATCCAGTCAGCAGAGAAGAAGAAGAAGCGCTTGAAAGATAGCATCGAGTCAATGACCAAGGAAGCAGACCAGCTGGCAAAGAAAGTGGAAACAAAGCACGACTTCACTTTGCTGGCTAAGTCCAATGCTTTCAGGCAGAAAGTGTCTGAGAAGGCAGATGAAAATCTGAAACTGGAAAAGAAACTAGAAGACCTCAAGCAGAAACTGAAATCACTAGTGTGACTATTTTCAAGAGCAAAAGATGAATTCTATGTGCAGTTATTGATTATGAATGTCCCGTTCTTCACTTTGTATTATATATAGTAGCATGTACAATTTTATGTGGCCAAGACTGTAGAAAGATTTGTTGCATTGTAGTTAGAGAAATGTTCCCTTCAGGTGGTGGTCTGCTTTCTGTTCTGCAGAAATGGCGCCTATAGCCTAGTAGTGTGCACAGTAATTTTGCTGACTATTTTCAAGAAAGAGCAAAAGGTGAATTCTATGTGCAGTTACTGATTATGAATGTCCCGTTCTTCACTTTGTATTATATATAGTAGCATGTACAATTTTATGTGGCCATGACTCTAGAAAGATTTGTTGCATTGTAGATAGAGAAACGTTCCCTTCAGGTGGTGGTCTGCTTTCTGTTCTGCTGAAATAGCGCCTATAGCCTAGTAGTGTGCACAATAATTTTGCTGAATTTTTGTAGTTGGTATTATACCTGACACTTTGATATTGTAATCCAACACAGGTAGACTGTATAGTGTAATAAAGTGGGTGGAATCGGCTGGCTGTAAGGGGTGGAGGAGGCCAGAAAGATCAGTTTGTACTAGAAAATTGTTTCAGAAATACCATTCAAAGTCCTGGAAATTGGATGATTTTTTATCCTGGAATATCATGGAAAAGTCCTGGAATTTAGTTTTCAATTTTCAGTGGGAACCCTGACAGGAACAATTCAGGATATTCTGAAAAAAGGCAATGGAATGCTTACACACGACAAGTACTGGGTCTGCAACACCTGTCAATGAAGCGTGGAAAAGTCCCCACCCCAATCATGGATCAATGGTTTAGGCCTGGATGAAATACCAGCGCCACTGGATGATCTGAGGCCTCTAGAGCTGAGACTTGTCAGAGAATCGCATTTATGAAGCTGGTAGGTCTGCCAAAAGGAGGACAGAAAGCCATCCACGGAAGCGCAGTAAATGTACCATCTAAGCTTCAGCCAGTGGTATCATTGCTGCCAAGACTTCTTGACACAGCAGAGGTGGTGGCACTGTAACTGAAGAGAAAGCTTTGCTACAGAGGGCATTACATGCACGAATATATTCGGCCTAAAAAGGTGATGGAGGCACTCCACTGGCTGAAGCAGAACAACCCTCTGTATAAGGACGTCATTTTGTGCCCGGATTGGGAAAACAGGTGGGAAGACGATGATCCAGATCTTTAGGAAGCATTAGCTAAAGCTGTCATCACCCGCAGCTCTCGGGCTTCCACCTCAGCTGCGTGCACACCTGCTCCTTGTTAGGTGCAGCTATTTATTCGATTCTGCCCTGAGCTGCGGCTTGGAGCCGTCTGCCTCCCTGCGTAGTCAACTCAGCAACTTCCTTCGCATCAGGCCTGCTGACGACTCGTCTGACACGTAAGCTGTCATTGAACGCGGGTTTGGCTCTCCTCCCAGGACATCAGCCTAAAAGGTGAGAAGAAGAAGTTGGCACCGAGGTTCCTCAGCCCCTTCACCATCTCCAAGATTATCAACCCGGTGGCTGTGCGTTTGGCCCTCCCCCCTCCCTCCGTGTGTGTCCCACTTTCCACGTC
The DNA here is from genome assembly GCA_020510985.1 of Pholidichthys leucotaenia. Classification (NCBI taxonomy): domain Eukaryota; kingdom Metazoa; phylum Chordata; class Actinopteri; order Cichliformes; family Pholidichthyidae; genus Pholidichthys; species Pholidichthys leucotaenia. The sequence continues at coordinate 33,287,479 of CM035845.1, read as the reverse complement.
TCTAAGATCAAACCTGTCCTTTCCAATTCACTCTGCCCTCCTCCTAGGTCCCCTCCTGCACCTAGGATGATAGACAGTGACCCGGCTTGGGGTGTTACTGCCATCCTGGACTCCCGGCATCAGGGGCTGCAATATCTGGTGGATTGGGAAGGTTATGGTCCAGAGTGGAGATCCTGGTGCGCTCTTCATGGGTGTTGGATCGTGACCTCATCGCGGAGTTCCACCGGACACACCCAGGTAAGCCAGCGCCAGGAGGTGCTGGTGGGGGGGGGGGGGGGGGGGGGGGAGTACTGTCATCACCCGCAGCTCACGGGCTTCCACCTCAGCTGCGCGCACACCTGCTCCTCGTTAGGCCTGGAGCCGTCTGTCTCCCTGCGTAGTCAACTCAGCAACTTCCTTCTCATCAGGCCTGCTGACGACTCATCTGACACGTAAGCCGTCATTATTGCCTTACCTTCTCCCGTTCAGACTTCCCCTGTGCACAGGTGGATTCCTTGGCGGCAGACTCCCTCTCCCTCGTCACGCTGCTCCTCTACCTCGCTGCATCATCCCGGACGCACAGCAGGATGCTGTCTCCCAGGCTTGGAACTTGCCACGCCAGCCACCGTGCCGCTACAAGTAAGCACAGTACATCTTCACTCCTGTGTGGTTGCCCAGCTAATCCCTGCTCTCCTCTCTTATAGGGTTGCCTGGCCGTACGGCGAACTGCTCTGTCCTGACTGCATCCTCCACCCACCACACTCATATCTCACATACACGCATCCACACACAAACATTGCTGCAAATAAAGCTTTCAAATCTGTGAGCCTGCGTGCGTGTTTCCTGGGCCGAACAATATGTCAAAAGCCTGTCCCGAGCAGATGGAAGTGGATGAACCAGCATCACCTGCTCCTCTGTCACCGCTGCCAACTGGGAACAATTACCTCATCCTGGCACACTTGGCCAAGAGGCGCAACTTGAAGATAAAGGATGTCCCTGGGGACGGTAACTGCTTCTTTCATGCTGTCTCAGCATCACTCTGTTGTTCGTGAGATGGAACGCCTTAGACAGGAAGCTTCATCAGATTCCATCTCCTCTAATGCACTCACAATTACTCATGGAGAGCTGAATATCAGACTGCTCAACATCAGGTCGTACCTGGAACATGAAAAGGACTTGAAAATGTACACCGCTCTTCAACAGGTTGACGTGTTCTGCTTTGTGGGAACGTTCTTGAAGCAGCACGAGCAAGTAACATCAATCCTACCAGAGGCGAAAGTCATCAGAGCAGACAGACCTGCTGCACAGGGACGTGGAGGTGGGGTGATGACTGTTATCAAGCAGAAGATGGCCCCAAAGCAGATACATTTGAAAGGCAATGGCCTCGAGTACACTGCGGTTAATGTGACCACCATGGCTAAAAAGGTGAATATCATCACCATTTATAGATCTCCTTCTGTGCCAGTTTCTACTTTCCTCGATAACCTGAAGCAACTTTTAAGATCCTTGCCAAGAAATGACAAGACCATCGTTCTTGGTGATTTCAATGTGGATCTTCTGAGTTCCCCCAGCCATAAGATCTTAACAACCATGCACCAGTTTGGGTTTTACCAGCTTGTACAAGGACCAACCACCGACTATGGAAGTCTGTTAGACCATGTTTATTTGAACCAAGATTTGCATCCTCAAGTCACTGTACAGGACTGTTATTTTTCCGACCACGACATTGTGTGTGTCTCAGTTTAGTTGTAGAAGAGTCTACATGTTGTGTTCTTAGTGTTGGATAACTTTACATGTTCTAGGTATTTGTCATTTGACCGATTTAAATGTATCGTTTTGATGTGAACCAGGATTGGTGTTAACAAGTCACTGTAGACGACTGTTAATTTTCTGAGGATAACAAAGTGTTTTATTCGGTTCAGTGTTAGTTTTCAGGGTGCATGATGAAATTTTGTTGTCATTGTAAAAACATTGTTGTAATCGAAGAGTTTAGTTATTAAGCTGTGTTAAAAAAAACATGTTATTGTATTTTTTGGATATGGAACATGCTTGTTGCCATGTTAAAAAACAAAAAAAAAAAAACAGGAACAGAGGAAAAAGAAAATGAAAAAAATACAGTTTTGTTCTAATTGAACAATTAGTTTGTGTTAAAAAAAAAGAAAAAAATCATGAAAATATCTTAGATTAGTTTACATATATTCTAAGTATTTGTCATTTTTAATGCAGTTTTAAATGTTAGACCATGTTATGCCACTATAGACTATTGTTAATGTGTGTGTCTCACTTTAGTGAGAGACAAGTCAAGTGTTCTGTGTTTAATATACATGATGGGGTATTTTATTTGCGGTAACCACAGAAATTTGCATACACAATAGACAATGTTGTTTCCATAGTGGGAAACACACAGAAGGAATACCCATTAATTTGAATATTGTCACTGTAGATATCAAAGACAGCAGGGGATTTCCAAAGCGGGAATCACAGAAATTTCCATATACAATGTTATTTTTTTCCATAGCGGGAAACATGCAGAAGAAAAACCCATTAATTTACTTATTGGGATTTCCAAAACGGGAATCTCAGTAATTTGCATAATACAGGACAAGTTTTCAACAGCTTCTACAAGACATTTAAGACCTAAGGAAATGGAATAAATGTGGATAATGATGCAAAAAAAAATGAAAAAAAATAGGTAACCGTTGAAATTTTTAAAAGAACAAATGAAGCTATAAACACACAACAAGCATCACAGTATAGCCAATATATGCCACTTGCGAATGGCATTTTTTCATGGTCAAGGAATCTATAAAGTTAGACAAAATAAATGTAGGATTAATATTTATGTTAAACACTGTATGGGGGGGGGGAACTGTGGCGCTTGGCGGAGGTCTGCGCTCAGTGCTTTTCTAGTTTAATTGTTTAGTCGTATTACATCAATCTCCCATTATTTTAAACACTGATATTAAATATCCATATGTCCAAATGTGTTAAAAAACACAGGCTTATCCAGGATATCCTAATTTTTTTCACATGACTATGTGGAGACACCTACAGCCAAAACATCCTGACGCCTGCATTCCTCGCACAACAGTGCTGCATCAAGCCATGGCCAGCATAGTGTTTATGGTATGTATTCATGGTCTTTTAATACACATACTGGTCTACATTTATTATTGATACACCTCTATATTATTATTTACAATATAGTTCTGCATTTGATCACTAAAAGAAGCCATATTGTTGTACATTTACATAGATATATTTACACCATACAATACATCAAATTGCATGGCAGCATTCCTCCTAACTCAGTCTTTTTGTTGTTCCTTGACAGGAAGGCAAAAAGAATTAGACGAGGCACTAGTTGACCTTATTGTGAAGGACTCAACCTTTTTCAACTGTGGAAGATGAGGGTTTCAGGCACTTTGTCAACAAACTTGATCCCAATTACATCCTTCCACCCAGAAACACACGACAACACGACTGTTTGAGTGTAGTATTATAACGTTTGGCCACCAGATGTCGCTGTGGGGAGATGTTTCAATTGTTCCAAGTGATTCAATCTCTCGAACATTCCATTTCTGCCATCACTACAATTTATTAACAAAAAAAAGAACTTAAGAGTACAAAATTAGTGCAAAAACACAAAATGCAAAGCAAGAATAACTTCGACAGAGATGCACTCCTGAGTAGTGATGTTGCACTCAAGACTGACTTGAGCAATATAACACGGAAGTGTCGCGAGCAGAGTGTCGAGCACTGTCAATATGCCCACAGGCACGTGACCGTAGCGAACAAGGCCTCGTTGTGTCATCACGTGATTTGAGACCTGGGCGTTGCGTACGTTCCCGCGAGCCCTCAAGTCACAGGCCTCGCTTGCTACGGTCACGTGACTGTGGGCGTGCTGAAACAGCGCTCGATGCACTGCTCGTGATGCAAAAAAATTGCAAGAGACATTGGGCAGCTCCTATTTGGTTAACAGGAATCAAAGGAGGAACCGGAGAAAACCGTAAACCGTCTGATTCTTCAGTGGAGTTTAACCTCGCTGTTCAAACAGCGAGGTTCTGTCCTCGCTGTTCAAGTGTCCGCTTTTCTGTGTAGTTTTATTAGAAAGTACTCTAAACTCACCTGCTTTAGCAGTCCTGGGATGAATGATTATCGCCTGATATGGCTGGTGACGACCCTCCCCTGCAAGGACTAACTGTAGCACCCCCACGTCAGATGTTTGTCTGAGTTGTTGTGCAGAACAAGATGGATCATGTCTCGATGGACTATCTCGTGAAATGTGTTGGCGACTTCTGCAATGAGACTCAGATTGAAGGAGCAAAGAAGTTGCTGTTTGAGCAGTGTCCAGAGGGAGCATCGCGGATGAAGAAGAGGCAAGGCCCCAACCAGAACAGGGATAACATTGCCGACATCTACCACAAATTGAATGAGGTTGGTCAGCAGGCGCCACACTACATTGCCCAGAACTTCATGAACTTGCCATCCGCTACGTTGGAGTCATTTGACCTTGCTAGGCTGTCAAATGATTTGTGCCGTGTGATGACTCTTGTAGAGAACATTATTTCTGTGTTCAATACGATAACTGCTATCCAGGACGATGTGGCAATGATAGAGACCAAACTCGGCGACACACCTCCTCCAGCTGACGTTGTGGCTGGGGATGATGTGGACGACAGTATCCAGAGTGAGGATGGCATCATCAGCGATGAGATCGAGGTAGCAGCTGACGACCAGGCCTCGGTCACTGATGCTGCCCGTGGTCCACCACCCGCTGCCACGGCTGATTGTGAGAATGCAGAAGAGGCCACTAACACTGCAGAGGCCTGTGCTGAGGACAGCAGCCCTGTTGGAGATGCCCCCACCACTGAAGTTGCCGAAGAACGCGAGTTCGAGGAAGTTGAGTCATCGTACTAAAGAAGAAGAGGTCCTATGCCAGCGCACTCCAATCGACTGTTAAGCAGACTGTGAACCAGCTACGGGTTGTCAACAAGGCACACTTCCACTCACAGCTACGTGTTGTACCGAAGACTGGTAGGATGTCTGGCGGTCATGGTCAAGGTCATCAGAAGCACCAAGTCTTCAGTCGGCTTGACCCTACCACTAGACCCCATCATGTACGTTCTTATCTCAAAACTCATTCTAAAATTAATGACAATCTCAAGATTGAGCAATTAGAAACCAAGCATGATGGTTATGCCTCATTTAAAATTATATGTCCTGCCAGTTGTAGCAAGAAGTTGCTTGGAAAAAATGTGTGGCCATCTGGTTTATACTATAGACAGTTTTGAGAAGAAATGAACTATTTGTGATTGTCATTGTGTTTGTCAACATATCCATTTAGTAGTAGGACCAACCTAAGAATATGTTCATTCAACTGTCACAATGTAAAAACTTCAATTAATGAGCTCTCCAGTTTATGTGATAACCATGACATTGTGTTGTTGCAGGAACACTGGTTGTTTAAACATGAATTGTCTATTTTGAACAGAATACATGGCGATTTTATAGGTCAAGGTGTTTCTTTTATGGATACAGAAGAAAGTGTCATTTTAGGTCGCCCCTATGGCGGCGTTGGTATCCTATGGCGGAAGTCACTTGCTAACCATTGTGTTGTGAAAACTTATGAGTGTGAAAGAGTTACAGGTATTGAAGTTAACCTGGGTGACTTTCACTGTCTTATATTGTGTGTATATTTCCCCTGTGATAGTGTTGAAAACTTGGATGAATATTTGCATTACATGAGTCTTGTTAAACAAATCATTGAGGATTTTCCAACTCCATATGTGTACTTGGTGATTTCAATGCCAATATATTACGTTCAAGTAGTTTTGGAAATGAACTGTTGTCTTTTTGTGATATATATATATATATGACAGGATTATTTTACCAGGTGATAATTTTACTCATGTTAGCATGGCCCATGGTTCTACATCCTGGCTTGATCACTGTGTGCGACTACTTCCTCGGGTCATGATAATGTGTCCAACATCAGAATTCTGTATGGTTATGTGAGTTCCGATCATTTACCTTTATCTGTGGATATTGAGGTATCAAGTGTTGTAAGTGGTTCTCGGGGAGCTTCCTCGGCCACAGCAGGTAGGACATAAATGGCGTGATGCTACAGTGTCAGACTTGTCCAGGTACAAGGAACTTACTCATAGGAAACTAACATCTGTGTTCCTACGGATGCCATTAGGTGTCAGGACCGGAACTGTGAGGCCCACAAGGATGATATCAATAGGTTTTATGGTGATATTGTTGGCGTTTTAAATTTTTGTGTGAGTGAATGCATTCCTAGTCACATTGTATCCACCCAATATAACGTCCCAGGCTGGAATGATGTTAGCGAGGCTCATACAGCTGCTCGGGATGCTTTCTTGTGGTGGAGGAGTAATAGCAAACCATGTTACGGTCCAATATTTGATAACATGAAAAGTTGTAGGGCTAGGTTCAAATATGCTCTGCGTGCATGTAGGCGCAATGAAGAAAATATCAAATGTGACCAGTTAGCTAGTCATATGAGTGAACTGAACATTGTAGAATTCTGGAAACAAATTAAGCGTATGAGTTCTTCCTAGTCTGTTAGCTCAAACACTATTGATGGTGTGACTGGTGATGTGAATATTGCTGAAAAGTAGAAATGTCACTATGAAGCCATTTTCAACTCAGTTAAGAATGTTTCTATGAAGGATTCTGTTATGCGTGATATTCACCTGTATGATGACATGTTTGATATCTTTGATATTTCTGTTGTTACTCCTGTTAAGTTGTTTCACTGATCAAAGTTCTCAAGAAAGGCAAATCAGCTGGCCCTGATTGTCTCACTAGTGAATGCCTTATCAATGCTGATTTTAATTTGTGTATTCTGTTATCATTGTGTTTTAACTGTATGTTTGTTCATGGTTACATGCCAGATATGTTGATGGATTCTGTTATTCCCTTGGTGAAAAACAAGTGTGCTAGTCTGTGACATGAATTAGACCTATAGCTGTTGCAAATGTTATATCTAAATTGTTAGAGGGTTTACTCCTGAATAGAATTGCGGATTATCTGTGGACAAATGATAATCAGTTTGGTTTCAAGTCAGCTCATTCAACTGATGTCAGAAAATTATTTATCATGCATGTTTAATCATTTATCATTTTATAGTTACTGTTACTAACAAATCATTTTATAATTGTTTATCATTTTATAATTACTAACATCATTATCATTGCATAACCATTTCATATGATTTAAAATGTATACTGCATGCATTTTCTATGAGTTTATAGTATACTGTATTGTTTCTGGGTAATAAGTGGACCTTTTGAGTGTCCTTCATTAAGATGTGCTTAGAAGTCAAAGTGTCTCACCAGACCAGACTATGTGCATGATAAGGGGTCTGGGAGTGAGGGAGAATTGACCTTGTTTTCTTATGAAATGCTGTGACTATGATTAACTTGGAGCCTGGAGCACACCTGCAAGGCCATATTGTTTTCAGTCCAGGCCTCCACAGTATCTGCTGCTCGCTAATATATTTTAACTGCTGACCAGTATCACTTACTCTTATTCTACACTTTGTTGCATGCATAGTTTATTTCTTTTATTTTATCATGTTTAATGTTGCAGCATTGCACCGAGACAAATTCCTAGTTTGTGTACTACATGAACAATGGCAATAAACCTGATTCTGGCCAATGTTTTGTATGCTCATATTATGACTGAATTGTATCCAGCAGATGTTTATGTGACTGACTATGTATAAAAACTTCCCGATTGTTTTTATTGCCAGTGCTGAATTTACTGTTACCAGTGTGCACTCCTGCGCAGTAAAGGGCTCATATGAGGAATATACTTGTGTCATGAATCTTATTTGGAGGTAACGAACCAACATACGATCACTAAAGTTTCCAGATTCTGACATACTTGGTGCCAGTGACTCGGATGGGCAATATCTGGACGGCAGATAGAGGCGACGCGCTCTCCAGGTTGGAAATCCATGCGCATGGTCTGACTGCATACGGTCAGTATTGGACTCCCCATTGAGGAAATCTGGATTGTGCGGGACTCTAGACGTCATCTAGTGAAGCCCATCCTCCTCGATTAAAAGAAAGAAAAGTAAGTGACGTCTTTTTTACCATTTACTATATGTGCGTTTAGAAGATTCTCTAAAATCGAACCTTGAGTGAGTAATGTTAAATATGTTACAAGAATCTCCAAATCCAACTACGAGTGACTAACGCGAAAAGTAAATGAAGTGCGCGGAAGTGGTTGCAACGAGGTAAAAAGTGAGTTGAAATCCCCGGTCAGGGACAAAAATAAGTTTTTTGGGTTGAAATTCCCAGGTTTGGAACTAAAAATAAATATCAGGTCGCGGTTATGATGTAATGGTAGTGTGACGGCGCTTCACACTTCCTGGTAAAGCATTTTGAGGGGGTTTAAAAAATAATGAAAACAGCAAAAAAAGGGAAAAATGGGTAACTGTGTGGGGAAAAAAGAATAAGCAAAAAACTAGACAGCAGAAAATGGAACAGACAGCGCGTCGAACAGTTAAATATTACAATGACTGGTTAAAAGAAAAGACCAGATAAAGGATCCTGAAAAATATCTAAACAAATGGGAAAAAGACTATTCTTTCAAACCCACACTGGATGTGGATGAGTGCACAGTCTTAGCGTTGACGGTAAAATTAGTGACCAAAGGAAATAAGAAAACCAAATTTGGAACTCCAATGTGCAAATCTTTGGATGGCAGCAGCTGCCCGAATAAAAAGCCAGCCAAGGGTGCAAAAATAGTAAGAAAGGAGTGGATCAGAAAAAAAACCATGTGAGAATCAAAACAGTGAAAATTCTCTGTCATAGCTGGACAGAAGAACAGAGCGCCCCCCCCCCCATACTGTAACAGATCCTAAGGAGGGTCCATACAACAAATTATTAAAAGAAGCCCAAGAGGTTGGGAGAAGGAGGAAGTAAATAAAATCATAATAATAACTTTACTCTATGTTATAAGATATTGATACTAGACTATAAGATCTAAAGACGGTCGGGTTAAGTGGCAACGGAACCGGATAACGCTAAAACGGACAATGAGAAACAGTTATTTTATTTTTGTGTGTGTGAGCCTTAGAGGCAGCTGCAGGTTAGATTGTTTCTGTAAATGGCTCCAGTGTGAGGAAAAGGGATGAGAGTTCTGAGTTCTCTGCGAAGGCGGAAGGAGCAGGTTTTTAAACTGTTGTAATTTTTGGTATAAAAGGATCGATTGTCTAATTGTTATCCTTCTGAGAAATGTTTGAAATTATAGACATCTGAAAATAGTGGCCTTGAGCAGAAGGAGTTGACTAGTTGTGTGTTACGGCTGAGTTGAGAGAATGGAAGGCGCTGCTTCGACCTTGTGGAAATAATCCTCTGTGTGTGTGGTTGATCTGTGTGGAAAAAGTGGTCTAAATATGGGTATTTTTACAAGGTTTGGGGTTTTTATCTTTCCAATCTAACTTTGTGGGGTCTTGATTAATGTTGCGTACGTGATAAACTGTTTACATATTTTAAAAGCAATTTTGACGCATTACTGACCTTTTTTGCTTTGACTGAAACATGACAGTGCAGGACTGACGTGTGACACATATGATTTGCCAGGGGCTATGGATTATCAGACAAGAATCTTGGAGAAAGGATCCTTGTTGATGAACATTTTTTGAAGCCAAGTATGACTTTGTATGACATTGTAGATAACATAAGGTGTACTGCTGATTCAAATGACTTTGACAATGCAATGTTTATATGATTTTATATTGATATTACTCACTACAAATGGTGTGGTAACATCATGTTTCAGAAATGTGACAGTAAGGAGGAATGTTTTTCCTGATTCGGCAGTGGCCAAGCTGGGTCAGGGTAAACTACATTCACCCCATAATTTACCGAGGAATATATAAAATGAGGTAATTCCTGGTAAAAATTTAAATCAAGTTCTAATTAGGCAAAAGGTCCACCTTTCCGTTGACTGAAAGAGTGTGATGCAATCTTTATTCATTTATTCAAATTCAACCCATCTGTAGTCAACTAGACAAACTGATCTTATTCATTAATGCTGAAGCATATCAAAAATGCACAGATAGTTATTTATTTCTCTTAAATGGAATCTGTAAACTAGTTCAAGAAAAGTCACAAAAAAGGCTCAACTTTATTTACATAAGCGCTATTTCATAACACCTCATTGCACTTTGAGCTATAGGGGGAACCCCCATACTTGCACCTCCCATATTTGCACCCCCATACTTGCAGAACTGACAGCCAAGCTACAGTGCTGAGAAAAGAAGAAAAAAACCTGAGATTATCTTTGTTTTCTACTATTAATACAAACTAATGACTTGTTTTATCTTTTCTAAAAAGAAAAGAGGGAAAAAATGATTTCTTCAAGTTAAATAGATTTCATCTAAATAAGTGAAGTGTCATTTTCTCTAAAGAGGGAAAATGAAGAAAAATTGCTACAGCATATGACATTTTGAGGGGGGGGGAAAAAAAACAAAAAAAAAACACGTTATACCAGCCTCCAACTTAGAATTGAGGACTGAACATGAAGAGCTTGTTGATGCTTATGTGTGTTAGACTTGCTAAATTAAGACAGGATTTTTATTCATTTCATTTTCTGTTTTTCTGTAGTGCCCAGGATAAGCATATGGCTGCAGTTATAACTCAAATACATGCTGGGCAATACAGACCACTTTCTTATTATTTATGGGATAATCGTAAGATCAGGCTCTCTATTATCCTACACATTCCCCACACCGTGGAGGGGGTTTCACAGCAGGACAACCATTCCATATTGTCACCAGCTAGACTGTTGTCGTCACAGCCACACATTCCTTGTGGCTATTTACTGATGGGTCAACATCCACTGCTTATGCTGTGACAACATTGTCTGGGGTCCTGATTGTGTAAAATTCCACCACCTGCATCACCTCCAATGGCTGAACTATTGGCTTTGATTACTAACCTAAATGCAACTATCTGTACAGACAGTACATATGCTTATAACGCATGCTGCCTGCATACCGCTACCTTGAACCTGCGGGGGTTAGTCACCTCCACAGGAAAACCAGTAATCGCTTGGCTGATATCGCTGCTCATTATACTGCTATTTTTTTTTTTTTTTTTTTTAATAATGTTGATGTCTTAAAAGACTTAAAATAATTTGGACCTCCCTCCTGTTACATGTGGCTTGCCTGATGGAAAAATTGTTTTGCCACTCACATTATACAAATGGGCTGCTCTGGTGGCACATGAACTATTCATGTGCCAACAGGAGGGAAAAATGATGAGGATGTTGGGAAAACTGTCCTAATATGAAAGAAGTAACAAAAACATGCCAAAAGTGCATCATTTGTTTATAAAATAATGCTCAAGGAGCAATGGAAAGCTACAATATTGCTTGGTGTTGATTGACACCCTCGCAAGGTGGACAGAAATTCACCCCACATCCTCAGCAAACGCAGCAAATGAATGTTTTCCCCGCCGGTGGGGTTCCAGAACTGATTTATGCAGATAATGGAACTCATTTTACAGCACAAACAGTTCAAGACTTAATCCAAGCTGTAAGAAGTAAACAAATGTTGGCAAAGACCACACATGGAAAGGGTATCACTTGGCCAGAAGCCCTGAAATTGGTCAAGCTAACCATTAACTCTATACCAGATCCTAAGACAGGATTGTCACCTTTTGAATGTGCTTTTCATCGTCCTTACGCATTGCCTGTCCTCTCACCACTAGCCACACCTAACAAATACACTGATCTTGGTGTACATTTTAGAGAATGTTCGAAAAAGAGAGAATATGTTGATTCTGTTCGGGCTCTTTCTGCTCCACAGGAGAAAGCGGATAACCCGTTGCAACCTGGAGATTATGTCTTCATAAAGAACCACCATAGACTGCACTGGAATTCAATAAGGTGGCTCGGACCATTCCAGGTGTTGTTAACCACCCCTACTGCCATACGTATTGCTGAACGACCATCTTGGAGTCACCTTTCACATGTGAAGAGACTACGGGTGCCTGTAAGTAAACTAACTTGTTTCCCTGAGTAAGTCCAGTTACAAAGGGGGCTTTGTCCTTCTGAGGACAGAGCCGTCTCAAACCTGGTGAAGATGGGGGCCCAGATGGGTACTCTCAGGTGGAGGCATGGCACCAAAGGTACTGATGACTCTGTTCCATATTTTTCACAACTGTGGGGTGGGGAGCCATTTCAGATTCCAGGACGAGGAGCCCGCAAAACATGGACCGCAAGACATGGACAATGGACAATACGTGGACTATACGCACAACCTGTGGTACCAAACAATGGTGGTTTCGGTGAGAGGACTGGGAATCAACACTTCCTGCTACGTGTGTTCATTGCTACCCCATTCACACAAGACTGCAATCCCCATGATTCCTGTGCTGCTGAGCGAAGAGGAGACAGCTGGAGTGACAATAGCGATGACCTCACGTCTCAATCTGCTTAATTCAAGTAATGGTGTTAGACATTGGTTGGTAAGGAATTTGAAGGGTATCTGAATAAATTGAATGTCACTGTTACTGATTACACTGGGTCTAAGTTAAGAATATTCAATACTACTGGAATTGGAAAGTCTTTGCTTGCTGTTAAAAAGTCCTTGATGAAGGTAAATCCTACACTGTTTACTTCACCAATCTGTTTTAATAAAGCTTGTAATGAAAATAATTTCAATCTAGGTTTTTCACCAAGGTGTAATGATGTGAAGGAGGCAAACTGTGGAGTAAGTTACCATGATTCTGTTTGTAGAAATGCATTTCATCTCCCTTATCTTGCTGCTGGGAATTTTACCTTAAAGAGCAAGAATTGTACTGGTAAATGTAGTGACAATCCTAATATGTGGCCAAATGATGATGGGTATGGATGTTTAGAGAACCATGTCTGGGTTTGTGGGTCTAATGTTTATTCATTACTTCCTCCAGGGTGGTGTGGCAGATGCTACATGGCTATTTTAATCCCACACATTAGCATAAGTTCAAACCTGACACATAGAATGAAAACAACATACTCCCATTATTACCATCCTGATCAAACTGAAATTCACACTAGGGCACGGAGAAGTTACATATTTCTGATGAATAAAGACATCCCTAAATAAAAACTGTGATAAAAATGATAACAGGAGGGAAGTGTCAAAAAATTATTTATCATGCATGTTTAATCATTTATCATTTTATAGTTACTGTTACTAACAAATCATTTTATAATTGTTTATCATTTTATAATTACTAACATCATTATCATTGCATAACCATTTCATATGATTTAAAATGTATACTGCATGCATTTTCTATGAGTTTATAGTATACTGTATTGTTTCTGGGTAATAAGTGGACCTTTTGGGTGTCCTTCATTAAGATGTGCTTAGAAGTCAAAGTGTCTCACCAGACCAGACTATGTGCATAAGGGGTCTGGGAGTGAGGGAGAGTTGACTTTGTTTTCTTATGAAATGCTGTGACTATGATTAACTTGGAGCCTGGAGCACACCTGCAAGGCCATATTGTTTTCAGTCCAGGCCAATGTTTTGTATGCTCATATTATGACTGAATTGTACCCAGCGGATGTTTATGTGACTGACTATGTATAAAAACTTCCTGATTGTTTTTATTGCCAGTGCTGAATTTACTGTTACCAGTGTGCACTCCTGTGCAGTAAAGAGCTCATAAGAGGAATATACTTGTGTCATGAATCTTATTTGAGGTAACGAACCAACATACGATCACTCTAATGTTTCCAGATTCTGACAACTGATAAGGCTGTTTATCTACTCCATGAATTTGTTGACTACTTCAGAAGTCAATCCACTAGTGTTTATGTTACGTTTTTAGATGCTAGCAAAGCCTTTGATAAGATTAACCACTGGTGTTTGTTTAGAAAATTGATCGTGGCATTCCTATTTATATTGTTAGCATCTTGTTATATTGGTACAGAAGGCAGTCTATGGTTGTTAGGTGGGGCAATGTTACCTCATCTAAATTTTGTGTGACCAATGGTGTTGAACAAGGTGGTATACTGTCACCCTTGTTGTTTAATGTCTGTTTATGATCTCAGTGTACTGTTGAACAATACTAATGTTGATGGCTCCATCGATGGTGCTTTGTTAAATCACATTTTCTATGCTGATGAGCTTTGTTAAGTTTGTCTACTGCAGCTATGCAACATCTCCTCTCGGTATGTGAGAAATTTGGTGAAAAAAATGACATCTTGTTCAACTGTACTAAATCTATGTGTATGGCATTCAAACCGAAGGGTATTAAAACTTCGGATCCTGTTATGCCACTTTGTGGTAATAGTTTGAACTTTGTTGAAAAAGCCAAATACCTAGGTGTGTGGATTGAATGTGATAAGACCAATGTTGATTGTGATAGGCAACTCAGGAAACTCTATGCTTAAACAAATTTACTGTTGCGGAATTTCCATAGGTGTTCTCCTGATGTTAAATGTATGTTGTTCAAGACTTTCTGTACCTCAATGTATTGCTCGCCTCTATGGTTTAATAGCAATGTTGCTGTTAGGAACAAAGTCCACATTGCATATAATAATTCCCTAAGAAGGATGTTAGCTATACCTCGTAGGTCGAGTGCAAGCGAGATGTTTGTGTCCTTGAATATTCCGTCTTTTGGCGAGTTGTTACGAAAGAATGTTTATAGTTTTATGAGAAGGTTGCTGGCATGTAACAACCATTTTATATCCATAATTGTTAATTCGTCACTCACACTTTACTCCAGTATTTGGAAGTGGTGGGATTCTATTTTATATTGAGTTCATTATTGTATTCTATTGTTATATGAACGCTGTGTGATTGCTGAATCTTAGACACTTTTTTTTTTTTAAACACACGTTTTGTATATACTATGAACCCTGAGTTCGAAATAAATGTTTGAATATTACTATAATAAAAAAAGACTAAGAATTGTTGTGCTCTTTACTCCCTCTTTTAATATGCCCCTTTTTTCTTGTTATTAATTGGAATGTGAAGTTTGACTGACTGTATATTTTTTGTGAAAGTCCTGATTTTGTAACTTTGTAATCTTTATGCTTGAGAGTTTGTATGTTCCATTTTATTCTTCTTAAAAAACAAAAACACCCTTCTAATGACAGTTCCACTTTATATTGGGTGAATCAGTGTTGAGTGGGCAGTGTGGAGTGTGTAGCCGTCTTATTGGCCACTGCTGAAATTCACCAGCCATTGGCCGGTGTTAATATCAAGCCCTGCATACCATCCATCTATAAAATCAGGTTTTGTTCACTGAAAATTGTATTTCCAGAGTTTTGCCAGCAATGACTACAAATTCTGAAAGCTGTCTATCATTTGACAGATTACATGGAGGGTGATGTAATTAAAGTCAATTAAAATGATAGATAACAGAATTTTTACAAGGCTGTCTCAGAAAATGACAAAAAGTGCAGTGCAAACTGTGATAGAGTATTGGCTTTTTTCAGTTTTTCAACTCAAATGCGGTTCTTACAGACAGCCACCAGATGGCAGTCTTTATTAGATGTGTCATAACACTGTTGCTCATGAAGCAGTTGTGTCAAAGTTGCTCATTGTTTCATGACGCCTTGGTTTTAACATCACTACACAAAACGCAAAGCAAGAATAACGTACACAGATGCACTCCTGAGCCATCCAGCTCAGGAGGAGATGAGGGCTTCCAAAACAGTGGAAGAATACAGAGGAAATCAGACCAGAGACATTCAGTCTGGCAACAAAGACGGAGTGGACAGGCAACACTTAAATAGTGGAGTGATCTGATACCATGAGTAGCAGGTGTGTGGAGCGAAAGCTGACTGGTGACCTAATTACTGATCATTCACAGCTGAGCTGACTAAGAGAGCAGGTAGAGAGTAATTAATCAGCTGGGGATGTCTGGGAGAGGAGAAATAATGACCCTGCCACAGAAGAAGGCAAAACAATCTAAAACTACATAAATAGACAACATAATCACAGTACTGAAACATGAATAATAAACAGAACGATAATTTCACAGGAATCAAAACACAGAAAGACACCACAAGGCTGGGAGAAAATACAGAGAGAATACATGAATAAATTGAGAGACTGAGCCCGGTAAAACCCGAGCTCAGTCCTGTGACAACTCTGGTATCGGCAGTCAGCCAAAAGTTCACAATGGCTTTGCATCAGTGCTGTAACCACAGATTATTATCTAGTTTTACTATTATTTATTGTCATTATTGATTACGTTGATTATTTTCTTGATTAACTGATTAGTTTTTTACTCCATAAAATGTATATAAAAAATGTCTATTTCCCAGAGCCTTAAGTGACATCTTCAAATATGTAGTTTTTACAAATGAAACCACAAATTCACATTTGAGACACTAGAATGGGGGAAAATGTGGATTTTTTCCTCTTTAATAATGTCTCAAAACAGTTCTCAAAATGGCTGGTAATTAAGTTATTAGTTGGCAACTAATCAATTAATCAACAAATTGTTGAAACACAACATTTACATTTAAAGTAGTTTTTATTACTATTCATTTTAATTTTTTTTAACATTTTTTCTATTTAATATTAACATTTCAAAGTGTTCGAGGGCAAGAAAATGATCGCTTAGTAGAAGATATTTATAACTAAGTCATTTTAAGTCAGTTGTCCTTGATGTAATACAGGCAATCACTTGCCTCAGTTTTTTAAAGTTTTGAGTCACCTGCTTTGAGGAACAAGTCAACATTTTAGACTTTTGTCTACTTAAAACAATGACAACAGAAACTAATAAACATTGAGTTTTGTTAACATAAAATCATGTGGTTGTCTAACTTATTTTAACACTTTATGTTAAATTACTTGTCCAAGTTCTGTTAAATTATTTCCATGGATTGAAAACTGAAAACTTTAAGTCTTAAAATGTTAAGTCTGAAAATGTTTGAGTTTTTAAGTTGAAAACTTAGAGTAATTAAAAATATTTCAGTTGACTTAATGAACACTAACTGTAATCAAAAGATTCAAGTAGCAAGTAATGAAAAATTTTAAGTTTTAAAAAAATGTCAATTTTTGTTCATCAACTCAAAAAGTTTGAGGCAATTGATTGCCTCAAATTCTTTCTGAGTTCTGGTAACTTATTTGGGTTTACAGTGTATTGATGTGTTCCATTAATACTCAGTGTAAACACGGAAGTGAGCGCGGCGCAGTGACGCATTTGATTGGTTAGACTGCGTTAGTAGCGTTTGAGCGCCACTCAAGGACAAATTTGATTGGCGAAATTGGCAGAAGTTGACGAGGATTGGCCAAAATTGCGGGAAAGTTGCAGTGATTGGACAAAGTTGCAAGGTCATGCATAAGATGCAGTGATTGGGTGATTTCGCCTGAATTACTGTGATCGCAGCATCGCAAAATCCTGGAGGGGCTGAATTATGACAGTTATCTTAACTCAAGTATTAAAGTACAACTGAATAAATATTAAGTTGACTAGAAGTGTATTTGTTTTGAAACATGAAATTGACTGAACTCGTCTTCTCAAGTGAACTAAAATAGTAAAGTACAACTGAATTAACATTAAGATAAGCTAGATAAGATGAGCCTTTATTAGTCCCACAATGGGGAAATTCCAGGATTGCAGCAGCAAAGGGACAGCAGCACTCAGAGCAATAGTAAATAAGATAACAAGATAAGAACTGGTTAGCCAAAGCAGTAAATAAATATACATATGTACACAGTTATATATGCCAGTATGTTTTTGTTCTTTTGGATTTGTTTTATTTTATAGTTTATTTTTTTTATTCTCCTATTTTTGTGGTGTTTGTGTGTGTGTTCTTTATGCAGTGTTTAATCAGAGTCATGGAAGCAGAATGTTGCCATGGAAACAGAATGCTGTCATGTGGCTGAGTCTATATAAAGGGCTGCAGACCTTTCTCCTGTCCTTTTTGCACCTGATCGCACAGCAACCATTTGCAGAGCCCAAACCTGAGAGAGAAACTGAAAACTTTGGAGATCTACAACACCTGAAAAGCACTGAAGAGCATCTTATCGAGGACTTCTACGTACATCTGAGAGAGGAGACAACCAAACCTGAGGGAGATGACTGGAGAGCAGCACCGGCCTCCTGGACACCCTCACCCTCCACCTGGTAGGAAACTCTGTTTAGCCTAAAATATACAAATGTCAGTAACCCCATGCTGAACATACCTAGAAAGAGTTAAAATTGTTTCAGTGTGTAGATTATAGGAGAATGATTGATTTAAAACTGCTCAGATGTCAGATTTTTGGTGCTGTGTTTGAAAAAGAGAAGCTTGGAGTGAAACTCTTTCTGGTTGGTTTTTCCATGTGGAGAGTTACAGGAAACATTTCTGAATTGTTTTAGTGGTGAGTTGAAAAAGACTCATTTTGGTTTAAAGGTACAGATTTTGTCATATTATTCATGAAATGTTTAAATCCATGATGGCTGCCAGACCTTTGTTAGAAAATTTTCAAAAATGCATTTCTTGTTACCATGACAACTTTAGAACTTTGTGGGTTTTTTAGGAACAGTGTTGAAGACAGAGTTCATGGTGACATTCAAACAAGCCTGGGACATGTGCACATTGGCATTTACAGTGCAGTTATGTGGGTTTAAATGTACCATCAGCTGTTGTTGAAGAAAATTCTCTTCATCAGTGCTGAGTGGATACATCTTGTAATTGAATGTTTAGACCTGATTTCAAAGGTGATCAGAATTATGCTGAGAAGCAGTCTGACCTGAGAGTGCCTGACTGCTGTCTGATCTGGAGTGTCCGATTTATTTATCTGAAATGTGACTGTCATTCATGTGCTTTGATTACTGTCATTTATAAATGTAGATAGTTTAATTGACTCTCAGCTTATACATTTCCATGGCTGTGTTGTTGAAGGCCTGCATTATGCTGTATGCATTTGTGGGTTTGCTGAGGTTAGAAAATCAAGGATCAGCAATTATCATAGAAAGTTGACTTATTGCATTATACTATTTTTTCATTTTATTATTTAGCGCCAATTAAAATTAACACATGTACTACTTATGACAGAGTACCGACCAAATGGTCTTTAACTCAGTTTTCTACTCTGGAAAGAGACATTGAGATATTTTTTGATCCCAGAAATCTGCATGGAGCCACAACAATTATTTGAGCCTTAAAATGAAGATAATGTAGGTGAACTGAATTGAATTTATTTTATTCGGTAATAATAATAATAATAAAAAACATTGTGGGACACATATGTGGGTTTCATATGCTTCACATGTATATTACTGTATGCTTATTGTATGCTTCACGTCTCAGAGGAACAAAAGGACTGAACCTCCTAGGGGATAACAGGAGGATGTGAAATGTGGCTTTTTGTATGCAAAGAGATGACCTTGAGGGATTTCCTGACCACCAGTGACTTTAGGTGGAGGTGAGAAGACCTGGTAGAAGACGCATTGTGACTTGGGATTAAAAGACAATGTGACTGTGTGCTTTGATGTCCTGGGGTATTAAAGGGACAGATGTTGGGGGATTCTTTCTCTTTCTGTTTTTGGATGATGTTGGAGAATGTGAATAAACCTGACTTGTGAAATAAACTTAGCCTCGTCCTTCCACACTCTCCACACTGGTGACCCTAAGACGTATCATGAGCAGAAGTAATTCCCCCGAGCCAGACTCGTCAGGAGCCAGCCAAACGAATGCAGCCACAGTTCAGCTACCAGACTTCTGGCAGAACAATCCGCGCTCCTGGTTTAACGTGGTCGAGGCGCAGTTCAACCTCCGGAGGATTTCGGTAGATGACACAAAGTTCTACCATGTGGTTGCAAAGCTGGACAACCACACAGCCCAGCGGGTGGACAGCCTGATCAACCAGCCGCCGGACAGCGACAAGTACAGCGCGTTGAAGGCTGCACTCATCCGTTACTTCACCCCCTCGGTGGAGGAGCGAGCAGAGGGGCTCCTGGCGCTGATTGAATTTGAAAGTGACAGGCCTGCGGACCTGATGGAGAAGCTGTTGAGGTTGAAAGACTCTGACGATGATCACTTCATCTTCACCCACCTTTTCCTCAGGACCCTACCGTCAGCGGTGAGAGTGACCCTGGCCAGTTCACCACTGTTGGCCCGACGAGACTACCGCGAGCTGGGCCAGGAGGCACAACGACTCATCAATGCCAATAAACGGCGCGTGGCCACGGCCGCGGCAGCGGAGCTCGGCGCAACGTCCGGAGATGGCAGGGGGCCAGAGGCTGCAGTACCAGACTCACCGACGACGGCGGCGGCAGGGGCCAGGAAACACGGAGCAGACGACGTCCTTTGCTTCTACCATCGCCGCTTCGCAGAGAGGGCACGCAAATGCATACCACCGTGCCATTTCAAGCACTCAGGAAACGCCAAGACCGGGGGTCGGTAGCAGCTGCGGCCCTCGGAGAGGAGAACAAGCTGCTCTACTTGAGGGATGCGCACTTGGGGAGGCATTTCCTCGTGGACACAGGCTCCCAGCTGAGTTTCATCACACCTTCCTCCGCTGACCGGCTGGCGCCTTCCAGTGGTCCCGGGGTGTCAGCAGCGAACGGCTCAGCGATTAAGACCTTCGGTGAGAGGACTCTGCTTCTGTCTTTACACGGCCGTACATTCGAGTGGACTTTCGTCATAGCTGCAGTCAATTTCAACATGTTAGGGGCTGATTTTTTGTGCTCACATGGTTTGTTGGTTGATCTTGCTAACAGACGCCTCGTTAATGCACTCTCTTTTTATTCTATTCCCTGTACAGCTCGAGTGGCCCCGCCAACAGCACAAGTCAACGTCACAGCTGCAAGTGGTAAGTTCCACACACTCCTCACTCAGTTCCCAGCACTCATGGTCCCAACATTTTCGGCGACCGTGGCTAAACACGGGGTGGAACATTTTATTACTACCACCGGACCGCCCGTTTTTGCAAAAGCTCGGCGCTTGGATTCAGCTAAACTGACCATAGCGCGCGAGGAGTTAGCCAACCTGGAAAAGTTGGGCATCATCAGGCGTTCGAAAAGCCCATGGGCTTCGCCGCTTCACATGGTCCCGAAAGCTGATGGCTCGTGGCGACCTTGCGGTGATTTCCGCAGGTTGAACAACGCTACAGCGCACGACCGCTACCCAATCCCGCACATCCAAGATTTTTCAGTTCATTTGGCGGGGGCACGTGTTTTTTCTAAGATAGACTTGGTACGCGGTTACCACCAGGTCCCAGTGTGCGCTGAGGACATACCCAAAACAGCGGTAATAACTCCGTTCGGGCTATTCGAGTTTTTGCGCATGCTGTTTGGGCTTAAAGGCGCGGCGCAGACGTTCCAACGCATGATGGACGCGGTGTTGCGCGATCTCCCCTTCGTGTTCGTCTACCTGGACGACATATTGGTAGCCAGCGCGTCCGAAGACGAACACAAAAACCACCTCAAGGCAGTTTTCCGGAGGTTGGCAGAGCACGGGTTAATAATCAACCCAGCGAAGTGTCAGTTCGGGGTGACACAGATTGATTTTTTGGGGCATCGCGTCTCTCCAGAAGGAGCGGTTCCACTGCCTGACAAAGTGCGCGCAGTAACAAATTTTCCCCAGCCACAAACAGTCAAAGTGTTACAGGAGTTTTTGGGAATGGTGAATTTTTATAACCGTTTCCTCCCCCGCGCAGCGCAGCTCATGCAACCATTGTATGCTGCACTAAAAAAACAAAAACCCACAAATAAAATCGAATGGTCTCCGGAGCGAGAGCGTGCATTCTCTGAAGTCAAAACAGCCCTGGCAAACGCTGGGTTCTTAGCACATCCAGTCCCAACGGCCCGCATGGCGCTCACTACTGACGCGTCAGATGTGGCCATAGGGGCGGTCGTGGAACAGTATGTAGCCGGAGCCTGGCAACCGCTCGCCTTTTTCAGCAGGACCTTGCGTGATAGTGAACGAAAATACAGTGCATTCGACAGGGAGTTGTTAGCTCTCCACTTGGCCATTCGCCACTTCCAGTTCTGGCTGGAGGGACGCCGTTTCACCACGTTCGTTGACCCCAAGCCGCTGACTTTTGCGATGGCCAAGATTTCAGAACCTTGGTCGGGCCGGCAGCAGAGACAGCTGGCCGCGATCTCGGAGTTTACTACCGATATCCAGCATGTGGCAGGTAAACTTAATGTAGTGGCAGACTGCCTCTTGCGCGCCGTGGCGGCTCCAGCCCGCATAGGGGTAGATTTTGCAGCCGTGGCCACAGATCAGGTTAGCGACGCGGAAGTGCGCGCGGCCCCAGTCCGCGTAGGGATAGATTATGCAGCCATGGCCACGGATCAGGTTAGCAACATGGATGTGCGTGCGCTCCAGTCTGGACCAACAGGGTTAAGGCTGGAGAACAGGGTGCTGCAAGACGGTATGCCCCCCCTAATCTGCGATGTCTCCACTGGGCGACCGCGTCCTGTGGTACCGGCCGCGTGGCGCCGCCGCGTTTTTGACTCGATTCATTCTCTAGCGCACCCGTGAGTGCGCGCGTCGGTCAAAATGGTGGGAGAGAAATTTGTATGGCCGAGCCTGTGCAAACAAGTTAGAGAGTGGGCGGCAGCTTGCATGGCTTGTCAACGAGCCAAGGTACATAGACACACGAGAGCTCCCTTGGAGCCGTTTCACATTCCGGCTAAGAGGTTTGATCATGTTCACGTGGACCTCGTAGGCCCCCTCCCGCCCTCACAGGGGTGCACACATCTTCTGACAATGGTTGACCGCACCATGTGCTGGCCGGAAGTGGTTCCACTGTCGTCAACCACAGCCGAGGAGGTGGCACGCGCATTTTTAACGGCATGGGTAGCGCGTTTTGGAGTCCCGTCGAACATTACGTCCGACAGAGGCCCTCAATTTGTTTCCGAACTTTGGTCAGCGATGGCCCGCAGCCTGGGGGCAATGATCCACCGCACGACCGCGTACAACCCGCAGGCTAACGGGTTATGCGAACGTTTTCACAGGTCATTGAAGGCGGCCCTCAGAGCGTCGCTTACGGATGCAAATTGGGTGGACAGGCTACCATGGGTTTTATTGTGGTTGCGTTCTGCACTTAAGGAGGATTTAGAAGCCTCCCCAGCTGAGCTAGTTTTCGCACAGCCACTTCGGCTGCCCGGGGAATTTCTCCCAGATAATCCGGTGCCAGAGTGCTCCCCAGCTCAGCGGTTACAGAGTAGCACGGACTCGAGCACGCTACCTGGCCCCGTTCACCACAGTTTTCCGCGCGTTTTTGTGCCTAAGGCTTTAAAAAATGCGGAGTTTGTTTTTGTCAGACATGATGCCTATCGGCCACCGTTACAACCACCTTATGATGGACCATATAGAGTGCTGGAAACAGGGGATAAGCATTTTTTGCTAGATTTGGGGGGCAGAAAGGAAATGATTGGCATAAACAGGCTCAAACCTGCTTTTGTGGTGGCTGACGAAGGTGTGCAGTTGGCTAAGGCTCCTCGGCGTGGCAGACCCCCTAGAGAGCATTCCCCAGAACACCCACAGAGATTGACTAACAGTTCTCATCCTCAGACAGCAGCTCCCCAGCAGGAGGGCGCCGCGGAGGTGTTAAAGCCTGCTTACAGCAAATACGGGAGAAGACTGAGGCCCAAGCAGCACGTGGACTGATGTGTAGTGATTTTATTATGACATGCAAACTGTTATTACGTTGTTCCATCTTTGACGTTTGGGGGGGGGGGGTCATGTGGGACACATACGTGGGTTTCATATGCTTCACATGTATATTACTGTATGCTTATTGTATGCTTCACGTCTCAGAGGAACAAAAGGACTGAACCTCCTAGGGGATAACAGGAGGATGTGAAATGTGGCCTTTTGTATGCAAAGAGATGACCTTGAGGGATTTCCTGACCACCAGTGACTTTAGGTGGAGGTGAGAAGACCCGGAAGAAGACGCATTGTGACTTGGGATTAAAAGACAATGTGACTGTGTGCTTTGATGTCCTGGGGTATTAAAGGGAAAGATGTTGGGGGATTCTTTCTCTTTCTGTTTTTGGATGATGTTGGAGAATGTGAATAAACCTGACTTGTGAAATAAACTCAGCCTCGTCCTTCCACACTCTCCACAACATATACAATACAACAAGAAAAGCACTCGGAGAGCACAGACATCCGCCAAGTGCCACCCATACAGTGTTTGTGTGTATGTTTTCAGATTCCTTGACCATGAAAACATATGACTAGCAATTGGATTGACAATGATAGGATTAGTGGTTCAGTAGTTATTCATGAAAATGACATTTTCCATAATGGCGGCCACAGTTCCACCCATACAGTGTTTGTGTTTACGTTTTCAGATTCCTTGACCACGAAAACATATGACTAGCAATTGGATTGACAATGATAGGATTAGTGGTTCAGTAGTTATTCACGAAAATGACATTTTCCATAATGGCGGTTTTCTTCTGGACGGTGATCCGGATCATCCCCAAAATTTAATCAGTTCTTCCTTGTACCATTTCCAACAATGCCTGAAAGTTTCATCGAAATCTGTCCAAAACTTTTTGAGTTATCTTGCTAACCATCAGACAGACAAACCCCGGCAAAAATATAACCTCCTGGCGGAGGTTATAAGAACATACAAAAGAACAACCGAAAGGGTGCAGGCTGAAGCTAGTGCTTATTTAGTGCCTACCCCATTACAATTTTAAAATCATCCATCCATCCATCCATCTTCTTCCGCTTAATCCTTTTTGGGTCGCAGGGGGACTGGAGCCTATCCCAGCATCTTTGGGCGAGAAGCAGGGTACACTCTGGACAGATCGCCAGTCCATCGCATAAAATTTAAGTCTTACCCAAAATCAACAAAGAAAATCAAATAGAACAAGTAGACAAAAAAAAACCCCTTTAAGTTATTACAAATTTATCTCCCAGCATTTACAGTGAGATACTGGGAGATTTTCTCATCTTTGTACAATTTTTTGAATTGCTTCAGAGTTGAACATGTTTCAATATTTTCAGAGCAACAGTTCCACAGTTTAATTTAATTCCACAGAATTGGGCCTTTCTGCCTGAGAAGCAGACAGGCAGCCATTACTAGTAGGCCTCACAGGCAGCCACCATCAACAGGCCAGCAGCCACGACCACCAGGCTCCACAGGCAGTTCCCACCACCAGGCCCTGCAGCCACCTCCATCAGGCTTCAGGCCTGGCACCAGGCATTTGTTTCCATTGACTGGAAGAATTAAGATGCAAACTTTTATAGAAAACAACCTCATTTTTAAAGGGTTTGAATATACTGAGCATAAGCCACACAGTGTTGAATAATGTAGGTGAGAAGATTAAAAAGGCTCGTCAACTTTAGATATAGGCTTTTATAAAAAAAACTTTTAAGTAGGAGACTTTTCCCCTAGTTAATTTGTAAAGTTGCAGCATTTTCTTGTCAAATTTGTATCTTTTTTCATAAATTTGTGACTATTTGGTCATATATGAGACTTTATATTAGGAATTTTGACTTTTTTTCCTCTTGCTTACAACTTTCTTTGATAAATGCATGTTTTTTTCTAACTATGCAACTTTACCGTAATAATATACAGTGTAGAATCCTAAAATCCGTTATTTTAGAAAATAATATTACAACAAAAAGTATGTTTCTGACAAATGAGATTTTTGTTTCTTAAAAACAGAAAATCTTCTGAGAATTTTAGACCTCATAAATGGGATTCTTTTTCTGTCACTTGGTTTTTGTTTCTTGTTAATTTATGTTTTTTTTTTTTTGTTTTTGGGGTTTTTTTTGTAAAATTGACCTTCACAAATGTCTGAGACTGTAAAAATTTAAGCATTCTTCCTCATGAATGAGCTTATTTTCATGTAAATGTATGACTTTAACTAATTAATATTAGTGTCATAAATTCACATATTTCTTAGTAACTTTGCAACTTTCCATCAATAAGATTTTCTCTTCTAAGTTGACATGCTTTTTGTAAATTTATTCCTTTTCTCTTTTAAATTTTGTGAATTTGTTCTCATAAATTTGCAACTTTTCCCCATTAATTTAGCACTTTACAATTAGAAAAGTACTTTACTATTCTCTTTTCTTTAACAATTGTTTTTTTCCTCATAAATGTGCACATTATTTCTCCTGTAAATTTATGACTTTATTCCTGCTGATTTTCAGCTTTGGTCAGGAAAATGTCAATCTGATGTTTGTAGATTTTTTTTTTGTAATTTTGCAGTTTTTTCACATGAATTCAGTACTTCTTAAATTTGCAGTTTCTATCCAACCTACAGGCAATATGCACATCACAAAAAAGAGCTATAAGGATAATAAACAATGCAGGATATAGAGACCATACCAATTCGTTGTTCTTAAAGTCACATGTCATAAAGTTCATCGATTTAGTTAAATTTAAGACAGCACAAGTAATGTACAGGGCAATTAACAATCAACTCCCAACTAATATACAAATAATATTTAAAAAAAGAGACAATGATCATAATTTGAGAGGAGACTTAAACTTTACAAAACCCAAGATACGTACAACCAAGAAAAGTCTGTGCATATCTGTCTGTGGGGTGGATTTGTGGAACAGTCTGGAGCCGGAACTGAAACTATGTACAAACAGAAATCAATTCAAAAAGAGGTATAAGCACCATTTGCTGAAAGGATATATGTTAGAAGGGTAGTATTCAGGTCCAGGTTCAGGTTACTTTATTTGTACCCGTAGGTAGATTTGTTTTGCAGTCTGGTGACAACCATATTTACAAGCCACTAATTACATTCAACATAGACACAAACACAGGCACACATGAAGCTGACTATAAACATGATAAAAATACTCAAGGCTCCATCAAACAGGGTATAAGAAGACAAAGAGATGACGGAGAAACCAGAGGTAAGAGAGAGGGGTCATATTAAAGTTAAAAGTTAAAAACTAGTCAGAGGTTAAAAAACTCAAAGGTCTAAAACCCAATAAAGTATTTAGAACCCAAGTGACATCATACAAAATAAGTAAATATAAAATATGTACAATATATTTTTATAGCTTTTTTTTTTTTTTTTTTTGTTACTTATTTGTACCCGTAGGTAGATTTGGTTTGCAGTCTGGTGACAAGCCACCGGCTGCTGGTCGCTGCGTGCGCGAGCGCCCTAAACCTACAGGTTTTTGGTATGCGGGAGGAAACCGGAGAAATCCCGGAGTAAACCCACGCAACACGGGGAGAACATGCAAACTCCACACAGCTCACTGTTGGTCGGGGGCTGGAATCGAACCCACGATCCCCGCGATCCCCCGGCCAAGGGTAAAACTGTGCTGCCACAGTGCTAAACCACTGTGCCACCGTGCAGCCCCGGTGCTTGTTCAACTCTTTGACAGCAGCAGGGACAAAGCTGTTTTTGTAGCGCTGGGTTTTACTTTTTGGGACAGCAAACCTCCGTCTGGAGGGAAGAAGCCAAAAGGTGCAGTGCAAAGGGTGGGAGTCATCATTTAAAATGGAGGCAGCCATCCTCTGTACTTGTCTGGTGTACAGGGATGTCAGGCTCAGCTGTGGCTCACCAAGCAAACGACTGGACCATCTAACTACCTGATCCAAGGATTTCCTCTGTTTCAGTTTTATCTGACCAAACCATGACACTAAAGAAAAGGATAAAACAGATTCAATTAAAGCCCGATAAAACATTGTCATTATGGTTCGGTCAGTTTGGAAGCGTGCAAGTTTCCTCAAACAATGAAAATTTTGCTGACCCTTTTTGCACACCCTTTCACAGTTCACTTCAAAGTTTAAATTACTATCAATAATTGTCCCAAGATATTTGTACGATTGTACACATTCGGTGGTCTGGCCTTTTAGTTTGGTGACTTTGTGCCTGGGAGTTTTCCTCCTAAAGTCAATAATCATATATTTCGTTTTTGTATTTATATGTACGATTCATTATGTTCACTCTGGGACATTATGGGACACTATGGAATGGTGGGTGGGACAGCACTGTGTATATCTGTGTTGTTTGAGACTGGTTTTTGGATGTATGGACTTCATTGTATGTTAGAATGTGTCATATCCCGAGCGCTTTTGTCCGCGCTGGGGTTATTCCTCATCCCTGTCAGGTTTTGACAGCAGGTGTCGTCACACGGGTTTCCCTGGCTCTGATTGGCCAGACGCTCGGGAGCTCTCAGCTGTCAGAACCTGGGCAGCTGCGCCGCGTTTCCAATCATGAGCAGCTGGCTTTAAATGTCAGTGTGAGTGAACTGGACTCTGCGGCTGTCTCGTCAAAAGTCTTATGACTTACCCCTGTCTCCTTACCACATGCTCCCTAGGTTCCTCTACACATCCCGCTGCATGTAAGTGATTTATTATTTGGAATTGTCTTCTCCCTCGCTGACGTTCCTTCCTAATTACAGCGGACGAGAGCTCCTCGTCTCTGCCATAACTCTCTCCCTGTTCCACGTTTTATATTCCCTGCCTTTGCGGCATACGAGTGCCCCTCGCCCTAGCCGCTAACCTCTATTGTTATTTTACATTGTATTGTGTAACGAAGCCTGCGTGGCA
Source organism: Pholidichthys leucotaenia (assembly GCA_020510985.1). NCBI lineage: Eukaryota > Metazoa > Chordata > Actinopteri > Cichliformes > Pholidichthyidae > Pholidichthys > Pholidichthys leucotaenia. The sequence goes on along the minus strand of CM035845.1, from coordinate 33,259,022 downwards.
AAGTTGTGTTGTACACCTAAGTCCTGTGCATTATAAATAAAAGAACTGAATTGCAACTTACTGAACTGTGGCGTCTTATGCTGGCTCGTGAGGGCCAGCCGGGACAGTAGACAGCCGCCAGAAGGAGACGCCGTTCTCAGTAAGTTGCGTTCTGGGAACTTTGCCCCTTCCTGTCCAGGTACGTGGCGTTGGAAATATGCCATCTCAGCGGAGTCGTTCTCGGGGTTCCCACGTCCTGCTGGCCAAGGCGCTGGAGGAGGTAGATGAAATCCTCATTATCGCCTCCGACCTCGATGGGCATCCAGACACCTCCCTCGCCCCTCCTCTCCTCGGTTATCAGCCCGATGAACAGTGGTATTTAGACCGGGCTGAGGAGGTGCTTGACCGTCTGCCTTCCTGCTACAACGGTCACCCCGAGGTCGACGCGAGGAGACTCGACATCGCTGCCCAACGCCAGATAATTCAGATGTACGAAGTGGAGGAGGCTGCAAGGTGGGGTGATCTCTGGCTCCAGCTGCCTGAGGCGCTGGAGGAGGTGGATGACTTCATCAGCGCTTCCGCCAGCCTTGACGACTCATCCGAAGCGCACTATTACCTGGACTGCGCTGAGATAACGCTCGACCGATTGTCTCCCCGCTACACCGACCACTTGGACGTCCAAGCGAAGAGACAAGAGATCGCCGCCCACCACGAGGCGCTCCAGGATATCGAGGAGGAACGAGGCCAAAGGCGGAGTAATCGGAGCTCCCGCTGCCCGCTCTGGAATCCAGATCCTTCTCTTGATCCAGTCCTGGAGTTCGCACCACCCGGGGCCCGTCGTAGACGTCGGCGCCGTGGTCAGAGACGTTCTCAACGCGGCTCCCTTCCGGAACCCGCTCCGGTTCACTGGGCTGACCCCATTCATCCCACTGCTGTCTCCCCAGCGTCTCACCAGGAGGAGATCCCTGCAGCCTTTCCCCCCGGGCCTGCTTCCCCCGCTGAGCTGTCAGCGCGTCACGCCCGGCCCGACTTGGCTGTTGCCCCCTCCGCCTCGACGCCTTCTCCAGCGGCTGGGAGTTTGAGAAGTTTTGCTCCAGTGGACAGTGCGGCTACACCATCCCGAGTGGCCCCCTCTTCTCCTTCAAGAGAGTCTCCGGCCACCACCCGGTGGGAGGAGGATGGAATGATGTTCCCTACGGCAGGTTCCACCGCCCCCCCGGGAGGCAGGCAAGTACAAGTTCACTTTTTTCCATCTAATAGTGATTTGTTCTGTCTGACTCCTGGGGGTGAGGCTCGGGGTTTGCAGCCCCCCGAGCCTCAATTCCCTGCTGATATGTTTATTAAACCCGCTGCCTCTGTGTCTCCCCCTGCTGAGCATGCTTCGACTTCAGAGGAGCGTCACCAGATGAGGAGTGAGCCTGCGGCCCTCGGGCAGAAGACCCCAGCCCCGCAGCCATTTTCTGGGCAGAGGAGATCGGACAACTGGTTGGAGCCTGTGCCGACGACGGAGCGTCCCCGGGACTCCGCAGATGATCAGTCCGGTCCAGCGGGCCGAGAGCCCCCAACCTCCACGCCTCATGAACTGCCAGCGTGGACGATGACGTCGGGGGGTCCTCTAGCTGCAGGAGCCCCTCCTCCAGGGGCGGATGACGTCACGACGGAGTGGGAACCGGACGACGACCTCCTCCCGTTTGAACCCGGAGCATCGAAGTCCTGGATGGCGGCAGAACCCGAGATCAGGCAAGTGCTCTATTTTTTATCCCTCATCTTCTTTCTGGAGCGTTATTGCCTGTCTCTCGGGGGGGCGAGCTGGGTGCAGCCGTCTGCTGCGCTCGAGCCTGTCTCGCCGGGCCCTGCCGCTGCCGGTGATCCTGATCCCGGTTCCTTTTGTCCCTCTGAGCCTCTCCCCAGGGTCACTGGAGGCGAACCTGCTCTAGGTGCCACCTTGGAGGTTCCGGCTCTCGGCATGGGGTCCACCGGGAGTGCTCCGCCGGTTCAAGCGGAGCTCGACGTCATGGAGGTTCCGGCCCAATCGGGGTCCGACGCGGGTGCTGCTCTCGCCCGATCGGAGCTTAACGTCATGGAGGTTCCGGCCCAATCGGGGTCCGACGCGGGTGCTGCTCTCGCTCGATTGGAGCTCAACGTCAGGGAGGTTCCGGCCTAATCGGGGTCCGACGCGGGTGCTGCTCTCGCTCGATCGGAGCTTGACGTCATGGAGGTTCCGGCCCAGTCGGGGTCCGACGCGGGTGCTGCTCTTGCTCGTTTGGAGCTTGACGTCATGGAAGTTCCGGCCCAATCGGGGTTCGACGCGGGTGCCGCTCTCGCTCAATCGGAGCTCGGCGCCATGGTCGTTTTGACCCAGGCGGGTTCCGGAGATTGTGTAGCTGACCCACCGCTGAGCGCTTTCCAGGCCATGCCCCGTCCTCGTCATGGCCCCTTCTTCCCCGCTTTTGAGACTGCGGGAGTTAATTCCAGCTGGCCCGGTTCGCCGACCTTCCCCCAGCCATTCTGTTGGCAGGCCGATACTGCCCGACCACCCGGTGACCGGCTCTGTCCTTTTGGCGTCCGGGCCCAGTTTCCTGACAAGCAGGATGATTCTTTCGGCGCCCTGGTCCGCCCGCCGGAGACATGGTTTCCCTCGGCCCGGGGTTTGGCTGAGCCGTTAGGGCACGTTCTGCTGCTTTTGCTGGCGGCCTGGATGCTGGGTGCTGGGAGGCCTCCTGAGCGGAGTTATTTAACACTATTCCCCAATGTTTTTTTTCCCTCTCCTTCTCTTGCCCCACCACTGACTTGTGACTGGTTTTCTTTTTCTCTCCTCCCCTCTCAGACTGAAATACCCCACAGGGGATTGAACTTCATGTTTAAGGTGACTGTTTTCCGTTGATGGACATATGTTCTCTTGCCGTAGCTGTATTTCATGTTATTTTCTGGGATGACTGTTTGGGTTTGTTCCTTGCACTCCCGATTTGAGACTCTTCTGAGCAGAATTTCCTTTTCATTTTGACAGTATGCTATCATGAGTATTGTATGTTTCTTTAGGGTGTGATTGTGTATTTCCTATGTTACTCCCTTACTCGGGTCTAGTTCTTTTTTTTGGCACCTGTGTTGTCTTTTGGTTTTGAAGATTTTCTGTACACATTAACTTGGAGAAGAAGGTATTATTTGTCCTTTTATTTCCTTGATCCTGCCTTGTGGTATTGACTGGTGTTCCATGTATCCTCATCTTGGCTTTCTTTTTTGTGGTTATACGTGAGATGTCCATCTAGCGTTGACTTTTCTTTTTATTTCATCTTTTTGTCCCCGTTTATGTACGGTTTCTGCCTTTTTTTTTTCTCTCTCCCTCCCTTCCCCGATGTTTTTGTCCCCTTGTTGTGAGTTGACCCTGCTCCCCCTCCACCTGCTTCCCCCTCCACCTGCTTCCCCCTCCACCCTCCCTGGGGTGGGGTGGTGGGGTCTGGATGTTACGCGCGACCAGGAGTTCGCGTAGAGGGAGGGGCTCTGTCATATCCCGAGCGCTTTTGTCCGCGCTCGGGTTATTCCTCATCCCTGTCAGGTTTTGACAGCAGGTGTCGTCACACGGGTTTCCCGGGCTCTGATTGGCCAGACGCTCGGGAGCTCTCAGCTGTCAGAACCTGGGCAGCTGCGCCGCGTTTCCAATCATGAGCAGCTGGCTTTAAATGTCAGTGCGAGTGAACTGGACTCTGCGGCTGTCTCGTCAAAAGTCTTATGACTTACCCCTGTCTCCTTACCACATGCTCCCTGGGTTCCTCTACGCATCCCGCTGCATGTAAGTGATTAATTATTTGGAATTGTCTTCTCCCTCGCTGACGTTCCTTCCTAATTACGGCGGACGAGAGCTCCTCGTCTCTGCCATAACTCTCTCCCTGTTCCACGTTTTATATTCCCTGCCTTTGCGGCGTACGAGTGCCCCTCGCCCTAGCTGCTAACCTCTATTGTTATTTTACATTGTGTTGTGTAACGAAGCCTGTGTGGCAAAGTTGTGTTGTACACCTAAGTCCTGTGCATTATAAATAAAAGAACTGAATTGCAACTTACTGAACTGTGGCGTCTTATGCTGGCTCGTGAGGGCCAGCCGTGACAGAATGGATGGGTGTTAATGTTGATTTGTAAAAAATACAGTAAATTGTTTACTTGGGGTCTTAAAGGTGGTAATTTGTATAAAATTCACATGGGTGTATCTATGGAAAAGAAGAGTTGGAATTAATAAGTGTTCACTTCTTCCTTCTCCCTTTCAAACAGTGTATACTGTAACTTTATTGCATTTGCCATTTGCTTGTTTTTTGTTATATTTTTGTGTTCGAAATAAACTATCTATATATATTTGTGACTTTTTCCTGATAAACTGGCTACTTTCCTGTAAGGCCTGGCTCACAGTCTCCTCTCCAGTTCATCCCAAAGGTGTTCTGTCAGGTTGAGGTCTGGCCTCTGGCCAGGTCCGTTAACTTCCTCCACACCAGACTTTCTCATCCGTGTCTTTATGGAACTTGCTTTGTGCATTGGAGCCCATTGATTTGGAGTGAGGTCCCAATACATTTGGCACTATAGCGCATGCTAAAGCACAAATTTAGGGTTGCTGCAAATTTGATTTAAAAAAAAAAAATGCTAATTTATATTAAAAACTGGCAACTTTCTGACACAGGGTTTTCTGTTTTAAAAAGCTTGTCTCGTTCCTGTTTCAGTCAGCATCTCTGTGCTCACAGGGAACCAACTGGGTGGAACCGAATGTATTTCTGAGCTCAAGTAAAGGTGAGAACTGTGTTTTGGTGGCGCATGCAGCATGTCCAGGGGGAATCTTCTAGACTGAGATTTTCAACCAGGGTGCGCTGGTACATTCAGGTTTCTGTGGCAAGTTATGGAATTTCACTTGTTAATTGGTCCAAAAACCCCTCAGTGCATCGCCACCTTCTCGTGGGGGGTGAGGGCCCGAATGAACCTGGCGCTATGTTGTCGGGGGCAGCTTGTACCTGGTAGGGTCTCCCAAGGCATAGTAGTCCTGGGTGAAGGGCCAGACTAAGCACAGTCCAAAGGATCTCCATGAAGAACATTACATCAAGGATCCAGTGTACCCAAAGGAGGCGCATAGGTCTGCCCTCCAGTCAGCTCACCACTTGCAGGAGGGACCACGAGGATCATGGTGCTGTGTGAACCGAGCGGAAGTCTGGCCTACTACTCTGCCTGGACTGATGCCCCCACGACCCTGATCCCCCGGATAAGTGATAGGAGGATGGATGAATTAATCCTAAAAATTGTAAATAATTTTCCGTTGTTGTGCATGGGTTCTGTAGGCACCCATGCACAATAATGGCAAATTATTTACAATTTTGACCAATTAAGAAGTGAAGTTAGATCATTTCCCACAGAAACCTGAACATACCAGGGCACCCTGGCTGGAAAACACTGTTCTAGATCACGTAGTATTAGATTGTACATTTCTGTGTTCTGGCATCTGAATCAAAGGTGATGGGTTTTGTCATGTTGACTGAAAGATCAGCTCAAGTGCAAGGATGCAGCACCAACAGAAAACTCTCAACACAGGAAAAAACGTTTGACTTTTTATTAAATTTCAAAAGAAGCTCAAGTAGAGAAACCGTCACTTGGAAGAGGAAAACACAGCCTGTGGAGGAGAGACAAGAGCGGTTAATAGGAGAAGGGAGGAGGATGGTGGAAAAACAAATTAGCCACTTACGTGGGTTGAGCAGAGAACCCAGCACAGAGCCCAGTGCGAGAAGACAAACCAGCAGGGTGAAGCTGGTGAGGATGAGGAAGGGAGATGACTGGGCTGTGTCTGACCGGGTGGAGAGTAGGAGCTGCAGCGGGATGAGGAAGATGAGGCAGGTGAGCGCACTGCAATCCCCAAAGACGCACCGCTCTGATGGCAGTAACCTGGAGGAAAAGAAAAAGTGAGAGATAAGGCAATTTGATCCCTATTTCTAAATCAACTTGCTTGTTCGTGCTGCTAGGCAGTATACCCAAATGAGCCAGCATTGATTCATTGAAGATCAGATCCTTTTAAACGCTGGCGAGGCAGAGGTAGCAGGTGTGTCTAATCTCCCAGGTGAGATGATTGCCTGAGGAGCTGAGGAAACAGGAGGGAGAGAGAAAGCGCTCACCAGGATATGACAGGTTTGCGATTTGTTTTTTGTTTGTTTCAACAATTTATTGAAGAGAATCATATATACAAAAGCAATAAACCAGACAATACAGATAATGTATTAAAATGAACAATTCTCCATTTTGCTTATAAAACCTTATAAGACCCGAACCCAGATCCCATATCGAGTGGCTTTCATATACCGTAGGTAGCTGGAGGTATAATAGACCTTCCTGTCAGTGCTTAAATGGTAGTTAAAAAAGGGGGGCGAGGGAGGGAGGGATAACTTCAAGAAATATACAGTATGTAAAATTAAAAAATAAATAAATACAACAATACAATCAAAGATCATATCAGCAGCATACCAGCACTTTGATGGCATAACAGGAGCTGGCATTTTTAACCCCTTGAACTCCAGGATTCCGCGGGCAGTCACGTCTCTGCGTCCTAGTGCGTCTCAGTGCGCACTGTGCGTCTCAGTGCGCACTGAAAAAAAAAGCTGCATTTCCATTCTTCCAGTACAGACACAGCCGTGAACAGAAAGCCAAAGGAGTGTTTGATTGGTTTAGATTTGATTGACCTCTAATAAGAGCCTTGAATTGGGTTTCTGAAACCTTGAATCAGAATCAGAATAAGCTTTATTGCCAAGCATGTTTATATGTAAACATACGAGGAATTTGACTTGACATTGGGTGCGCTCGATAAGCGCTTCCCAATGACGCGGCAGCCATGCAAGGCGCCTGTCATACAGTGGAGGGTAAAGAGGGGGATGGGGGGAGGGAAGGGTATGATACATTGGGCAGAGAGAAAAAACATAGTTTATCAAAATAAAGCTCGTATGAGCAAAATTGTGATTACATAGAAAAAACCCTTCAAATGCACAATTAGCAGACAATACAGATCACACATTAACAAGCAAAGTTGAGAGAGACAGTGTGAGTGTGTGTGTGTCAGTGTATGTGTATCAGTCATGTAATGTTGTATGCAGTGTGTGTATCAGTTACAGGTGTACAGCAAAAATCCTCCCTGAGCAACGTTTAGATGTTATGTCTTAGTGTCCTCAAAACATAGATAGCATGTCCTCAAGAGTTCATTCTCTCAGTGCATGTTCGATGGTAATATCCATGCTGGTCACATAACGCTGTCCTTGAGAGATCAGATTACTGCACACCAGATGTTTATGTTAGGGAGAAGCAAGCCAAAACTCTCTACTGCCTTATCTTCGTCCAGGAGGAATGTAATCTTCAGGGCGCCGAATCAAGGTCTAATAGGCACAGTTCACTCAGAGCGTAGAATTTTCATCTCTCATGCGATTCTGTGCTTCATAATTTCCATATACATTTCCAGGCTTTAAATCCTTTCCTGGAGAGCTCCTAGCGACTCCGAGATGTAACCAATCTTCTTGTTCAGTTCGCCATTAGCCGCAATCAGAGCCCTCCCCAACTGGTCAAATTGATGAAGGAGCTTCACTGGGTCAGCATTTTGATTAGCTCTTTCCATCTTCTTTAGTTTTCGATACACCAGGACCACTCCACAGCCAATCAGCAGAAATCCTGAGATCATGATGCCAAACAGGTAGATGTCTTCCACATCTTCAATCGAAAGGTCACATAACCTGCAGCTGAAGTGCCTGCAGGACAGTTGGGCTCCCCCGGGCCCGATTTCCTATTTGAGAAGACGGTGTCAATTGTATTTAAAGCCCAGCTTACCAAATCCATAATTTTCCGTTTGGATCAAGATTCAGCCAGAAGAAGAGCGACACAGACACAGACAGGACGCAGCAAGCTGGGATCAGTCAAGGGAGGAGGAGGGAGAGGAGAGGAGGAGAAAAGCGTCTGCTCTCTCTGAAAGCCGGAAGAAGAGGAGAACCAATGAAGAAGAAGAACCAATGACTGAAAACCTAGCAAGAAGGACCTGCCTACCAACGGCCGCGAATACAACGAGCCAATTGAAGCAGAGAAGTTTGACGATTGACGTGCGTCTCCCTGCATAAAATCTCTTTTGCCTAAGCCACTGGGTGACTGACATTGAGACCTGTGCGGAACGGTAGCATTAGCCAGTCTTTTTTGGATTACTATTGTTATTTGTTTTGAAAAATGGTTCTCAAAAACCGCAGGCGTGGAAGCGGAGATGGTTTGACCGGGTCGGGTGACCAGAAGCACGAGTCAGTAACAACCGGACCAGCTTCATGTTCGTCTGACAGTGAGGAACTTACTGCTGTTGTGGACAGGTAAGTGTTATAAGCTAAATTATTCTTTATCGATAAAAATAGTAATAAAAATCACTTTTGACCGATCGGTAATTACAACGGTCCCTCATGGCCACAAGTTTTTTTGTGTGCAGAGTTCCTCTGTAGTGGGGGGGGGGGGGGGGGTTATCCTCTACATTGCAGATAGATATTTTAGCATAATTTTTATTGCACTGTAGGCTGTTTTTTCTTGTTAAAACAAAAAAAAAACAGGAACTCTGCTGTGTATAATAATAATAATGCATCGGTTTTATATAGCGCTTTATCATATATACTCAAAGACGCTTTACAAATAGGTACATTATTCATTCACTCCAGACAAACAATGGTAGTGGCAAGCTACTTCTGCAGCCACAGCTGCCCTGGGGCAGGCTGACGGAAACGTGGCAGCCAATCTGCGCCAACGGCCTTTCTGGCCACCACTGAACATTTTATACATTTATACACATTCACACCCAGTGTTGTGGGCACTGGAGGCAATGCGGGTGAAGTGTCTTGCCCTGGGACACAACGGCAGGATATCTGGGGAGAGCGGGATTCGAACCGCCAACCATCAGGTTATTAGACGACCTGCTTTACCTCCTGAGCCACTGCCGCCCCACATATGTATGTGAACTCTGGGAAAATAGGAGAATAGTGAAAAATAAAAATTGAACTTTGTAAATGACTTTTATTTTCACATAATAGACAAACTTCAGATGAAGACTCTGGTGAGGAGTGGGTGCCAGACGAGTACTCTGCCAGCAAGCGCAAAAGAAGGGAGCTGCAGGAGAGCTCGTCACAAGAGGAAACCCCGACCCCAAAAAGAGGGAGACCACTGGGGAAGAGGAAGGAGAGGAAGAGGGAGAGGAAGTGGAAGCGGAAGAGGTGGTAGCAGGAGAGTAAGAGGAGGCGAGAGTGGTAATGGCAGCCCTCAGCCTGGGACATCGGCCGGCCCTTCATCAGCTGAGGAGAGGTGGCATGATTCCGACACCCCTGACATCATTCCACCACAGCCCATTTTTCGTCCCAAAAATCCACCTGGACCTCAGCTAATTACAACAGCTTCATACACCCCCGTTCAGTTGTTCCAGTTATTTTTCACTTCATCTGTGCTAGACCACATTGTTGAGAACACCAACCTACGTACATGGCTCTGCACACTACAACACACCCACCAGCCCCTGGATTGACCTCACATGCTCAGACCTGCTCTCATTTTTTGGCCTGATTATTTACATGGGTATAGTCAAGTGCAAATCCTTCGGTGATTACTGGTGAGGGGGAGACCTGTACAGCCTTCCTTTCCCCAAGAGTGTAATGACCAGGACAAAGTTTCTCCTGATCAGCTGGGCCCTTCACCTCAGCAGCCCAGCAGCAGAAGAGGCCAATGAGCAGAAGAGAGGCACGGATATGCATGACCGCCTCAGCAAAATCAAGCCGCTCTATGAAGAGATGAGAGAAGCATGCAGGAGAAACTTTCACACTGGTCAGGACATCTCCATCGATGAGAGGATGGTTGCATCAAAAGCCCGCACTGGCTTCAAACAGTATATGAAAAACAAACCAGTGAAGTGGAGCTACAAGCTGTTTGTGTTGGCCGACTCCAGTACTGGCTACACCTGGGACTTTTTTGTGTATAAGGGCAAAGCAAAGTCAAGGACAAAGTCATAGGACTCAGTTATGAGTCAGTGATGCAGCTACTTGACACACGGCTGCTGGGCACTGGGTACAAACTCTTTGTGGACAACTTCTACACAAGCCCTGCTCTTTTTCAGGATCTCCTGAAAAAGAGGATCTATGCCTGTGGAACCATCCACACCAACAGGGTCGGCTTTCTCAAGACCAAGGAGGACAGCCTGGTTTCCAGCTCTCCACGGGGAAGCATCCGCTGGATAAGGAAGGACTCCCTTCTTTTCCTCCAGTGGCGAGACACAAGGGATGTGTTCATGTGTTCCACAGTGCACACTGCCCACTCAGGAGTGACTGTGTCCCGGAGGGTGAAAGATGCACAGGGGCAGTGGTCAAGAAAGGACATTTCCGTGCCGCCTTGCATAAAGGACTACAACAGGTATGTAATGATTTGAAAATGTAACAATTGGCTTGAGTAATATATTGAAGTGTTTTTTTCCTTTTATTCTAAAAGTTTTTTGTCCATTCAGGTGCATGGGTGGAGTCGACCTATCAGATGCCCTGATAGGCTACTACAGTGTTCTACATAAGACCATGAAGTGGTATAAGAGCTTTTTTTACCACTTCATGGACATTGCCATCGTCAATGCCTACATCCTCCACAAGGCACTCGCCTCTGGAAGAGGAGAGAAGCCATTGAGACAGAAGGCATTTCGGGAGACCCTTGCTACGCAGCTGGCACAGGTGGGCTCTCGATCAGCCACACCCACACCACCTCATCCTACACCCACTGCACATCACAGGATTGTCTTTATCTCAGGGCACCGCACAAATGGACGGGCACTATGCAGGCACTGCGGTAAAAAGACACCACTCAAGTGCTCCACTGTGATGTGCTTCTCTGTTTGATCCCAAACCGGGACTGTTACAATAACTGGCATATTGACAATAACCTATAAAGGACTTCATATTCACATTTGTTCCCATTTGTTGTTTGTAAATAGTGTGGTAATGTGAAAATGACGAGACAGAGTTTATCTCACGAGTCAGGTTTTATTCACATCTTCCAACATCAGCAAAGCAGAAAGAGGAAAAACACAGAAGCATTCGTCCTTTATATACCAGGACTCTCTCTCCCAGTTCACAGTCACATTGCATTTCAATCACAAGTAACAATGCATTTACTCTTTGATCCTATAACCTCCTTTTCATAGTCTTCGGCACACCCGGAAATCCCCCAAGGCCATCTCTTGCATACCAAAGGCTAAACTTTCACATCCTCCTGTTATCTCCAAGGAGACTCAGTTCTTTGTTCTAATCTGAGATGTGAGGCCTAAAGTGATACATATGTGTCCCACATGACCCCCCCCAAACATCTAAGATGGAACAACATAACAGTCTGCATGTCATGATAAAATCATTACACATCAACCCATGTGCTGCTTGGGCCTCAGCCTCCTCCCGTATCTGCTGTAAGCAGGCTTCACCACTTCTGCGGCGCCATCATGCGGAGGGGCTGCTGTCTGGGGGTGAAAACTGTTTGTCAGTCCCTGTGGGTGTTCTGGGGAATTTGTTCGAGGAGGTCTGCTGCGCCGAGGAGCCCTGGCCAACAGCACATCCTTGTCCGCCACAACAAAGGCGGGTTTGAGCCTGTTAATGCCAATCTTTTCCTTCCTGCCCCCCAAATCTAGCAAAAAATGCTTGTCTCCTGTTTCCAGCACTCTAAATGATCCATCATAAGGTGGCCGCAGCGGTGGGCGATGAGCATCGTGTCTGACAAAAACAAACTCCGCGTTTTTCAAAGTCTTAGGTACAAAAACGCGCGGAAAACTGTGGTGAAATGGGCCAGGCAGCGTGCCCGATTCCGTGCCACGCTGCAACAGCTGAGACGGGGAGCTATCTGGCGCAGGATTATCTGGGAGAAACTCCCCGGGCAGCCGAAGTGGCTGCGCAAAAACTAGTTCAACCGGGGAGGCTTCTAAGTCCTCTTTAGGTGCAGAATGCAACCCCAATAAAACCTACAGTAGCTTGTCTACCCAATTTGCATCCATCAGTGACGCCCCGAGGGCCGCTTTCAATGACATATGAAAACGCTCGCATAACCCATTAGCCTGCGGATTGTACGCGGTTGTGCGGTGAATTGTGACACCCAGGCTGCAGGCCATTGTTGACCAAAGTTCGGAAACAAATTGAGGGCCTCCGTCAGACGTAATGTCCGACGGGACTCCAAAACGCGCCACCCACGCAGTTAAAAATGCGCGCGCCACCTCCTCGGCTGTGGTTGACGCCAGTGGAACCACTTCCGGCCAGCGCGTGGTGCGGTCCACCATTGTCAGAAGGTGTGTGCACCCCTGTGATGGCGGGAGGGGGCCGACGAGGTCCATGTGAACATGATCAAACCTCTTAGCCGGGATGTGAAAAGGCTTCAAGGGAGCTCTCGTGTGTTTGTGTACCTTGGCTCGTTGACACGCCATGCAGGCTGCTGCCCACTCCTTAACTTGGCTCGGCCATACAAATTTCTCTCCTACCATTTTGACCGACGCGCGCACTCCTGGGTAAGCCAGAAAATGAATCGAGTCAAAAACGCGGCAGCGCCACACGGCCGGTACCACAGGACGCGGTTGTCCAGTGGAGACGTCGCAGATTGGGGGGGCATACCGTCTTGCAGCACCCTGTTCTCCAGCCTTAACCCTGTTGGTCCAGACTGGAGCGCGCGCACTTCCGCGTCGCTAGCCTGATCCGCGGCCATGGCTGCATAATCTACCCCTACGCTGACTGGGGCCGCCACAGCGCGCGAGAGGCAGTCTGCCACTACATTAAGTTTACCCGCCACATGCTGAATATCGGTAGTAAACTCTGAGATCGCGGCCAGCTGTCTCTGCTGCCGGCCTGACCACGGTTCTGAATCCTTGGCCATCGCGAAAGTCAGCGGCTTGTGGTCAACGAACGCGGTGAGTCCTTCCAGCCAGAACTGGAAGTGGCGAATGGCCAAATGGAGAGCTAACAACTCCCTGTCAAACGCGCTGTATTTACATTCACTATCGCGCAAAGTCCTGCTGACAAAGGCAAGCGGCTGCCAGGCCCCGGCTACGTGCTGCTCCACGACTGCCCCTATAGCCACATCTGAAGCGTCAGTAGTGAGCGTTATGCGGGCCATTGGGTCCGGATGCGCTAACAACACAGCATTGGCCAGGGCTGCCTTGACTTCCGAGAACGCTCGCTCTCGCTCCGGGGACCATTCGATTTTATTCGCGGGTTTTTGTTTTTTGAGTGCAGCGTACAGTGGTTGCATGAGCTGCGCTGCGCGGGGGAGGAAACGATTATAAAAATTCACCATTCCCAAAAACTCCTGTAACGCCCTGACCGTTTGTGGCTGGGGAAAATTTGTTACCGCGCGCACTTTGTCAGGTAGCGGGACCGCTCCTTCTGGAGAGACGCGATGCCCCAAAAAATCAATCTGCGCCACCCCGAACTGACATTTCACTGGGTTGATTATTAAACCGTGCTCTCCCAACCTCTGGAAAACTGCCGTGAGGTGGTTTTCGTGTTCGTCTTCGGACGCGCTGGCTACTAAGATGTCGTCCAGGTAGACGAATACGAAAGGGAGATCGCGCAACACCGCGTCCATCATGCGTTGGAACGTCTGCACAGCGCCTTTAAGCCCAAATGGCATGCGCAAAAACTCGAATAGGCCAAACGGAGTTATTACCGCTGTTTTGGGTATGTCCTCAGCGCGCACTGGGACTTGGTGGTAACCGCGGACCAAGTCTATCTTAGAAAAAACGCGCGCCCCCGCCAAATGAACGGAAAAATCTTGGATATGGGGGATTGGGTAGCGGTCGTGCGCTGTGGCGTTGTTCAACCTGCGAAAATCTCCGCAGGGTCGCCACAAGCCGTCAGCTTTCGGGACCATGTGAAGCGGGGAAGCCCATGGGCTGTTAAAACGCCTGATGGAGCCCAACCTTTCCAGGTTGGCGAACTCCTCGCGCGCTATGGTCAGTTTAGCTGCGTCCAAGCGCCGAGCTTTTGCAAAAACGGGCGGGCCGGTGGTAGTAATAAAATGTTCCACCCCGTGTTTAGCGACGGCTGCTGAAAATGTGGGAACCGTGAGTGCTGGGAACTGAGTGAGCAGTGTGTGGAACTTACCGCTTGCCGCTGTGACGTTGGCTTGTGCTGTTGGCGGGGCCACTCGGGCTGCACAGGGAATAGAATAGAAAAAAAGTGCATTAACCAGGCGCCTGTTAGCGAGATCAACCAACAAACCAAGTGAGCACAGAAAATCAGCCCCTAACATATTGAAATTCACTGTTGCTATGACAAAAGTCCACTCGAATGTACGGCCGTGTAAAGACAGACGCAGAGTCCTCTCACCAAAGGTCTTAATCTCCGAGCCGTTCGCTGCTGTCACCCGGGGACCTCTGGAACCAGCTAGTCTGTCCACGTAGGAAGGTGTGATGAATCTCAACTGGGAGCCTGTGTCCACAAGGAATTGCCTCCCCGAGAGTGCATCCTTCAAGTAGAGCAGCTTGTTCTCCTCCCCGAGGGTCGCAGCTGCTACCGACCCCCGGTCTTGGCGTTTCCCGAGCGCTTGAACTGGCACGGTGGTATACATCTGCGTGCCTTCTCTGCAAAGCGGCGATGGTAGAAACAGAGGGTGTCTCCTCCGCGATCCTTGGCCGCCGCCGCCGCCGTCATTGGTGATTCTGCTTCCGCCGTCTCTGACCCCCCGCCAACTACGGCCGCCGCGCCGAACTCCGTCGCTGCTGCGGTGGCCGCGCGCTGTTTGCTGGCATTGAGAATCCGATGCGCCTCCTGGGCCAGCGCGCGGAAGTCCCGCTGGGCCAACAACGGCGAACTGGCCAGGGTCGCTCTCGTGGCAGATGGTAGGGTCCTGAGGAAAATTCCGCCCTCCAAAGAGAGCAGACGCTTTTCTTCCCAGCTCCGGCTCCCTATCTCTCTCTCTCTCCCTCCCTAACTGACTGGATCCCAGCTTGCTATCGTCTGTGTCTGCGTGTCTTTACTGCTGATTTATCTAACGAAATTATGGATTTAATAAGCTGGGCTTTGAACGCAATTGACACTGTTTTTTCAACGAGGAAATCGGGCCCGGGGGAGCCTACCTGTCCTGCAGGAACTGCTGCTGCGGGTTATTTAAAGGACACAAGCAATTGGAAACTCTTGTGCCTGTGTGATCTTTCTATTGAAGATATTGAAGATTTATATCTTTTCGGAGCAATGGTCATCGGAATTCTACTGATTGGATTTGGGATTGTTCTGGTGTACCGCAAATTGAAGAAGATGGACAGAGCTTATCAAAAAGCGGACCTGGCGAAGCTCACTCATCAAATTGACCAACTGGGCAGGACTCTGACAGCGGCCAATGGAGAACTGTACAGGAAAATGGATTACATCACGATCACGCTGAGAGCTGTTCACGAATCGATTTCAATGCCTGGCCATGATGGAATTGGAGCACTGAATCCGTAAGAGAATAGAAAGTTTCTTCTCTGAAGTCAGTGCTATTCGACCTGTTTTTTTTCGGCACCCTCAGCACTCAGTCCTCCAGATAATCAACAGTATATTTGTTTTCATAACATTGGCGGGCAGCATCTGACTCTCAAGGACAGCTGTCTGGCTCAACTATTCCATCTGCTGTGCTCAAGGACACGTGCCTTTGCTTCAGACTGTAGTCATAACATCTGCTGAGGAAGAGACTATTGTTGTCCACCTAACTGATTTGCCACTGATTGCACCCAGCTCACACATACTGATCCACTTATACTGACTGATGAAGATATTCACTCACTGCTCTCTTTGTGTCATTGTGTGGATTCTATTGTTTGCTAATTGTGCATTGAGAGTTTTTTTCTTGTAATCATAATATCGGTCATATATGAACTTTATTCTGATAAACAATGCTTTTTTCTCTCTCCTACTGTGTCCACCCTCCCCTTTCCCCCACTGCTTACTGTTCCCCTCCTGCTGACAGGCGCCTCCATGGCTCGCCGCATCATTGAGAATGTCATTTATGACGTTTTCAGTGTCAAGTCAAATTCCTCGTATATTTACCTGTTATTTACTTGTAAATGTGCTTGGCAATAAACTTATTCTGATTCTGATTCTGATTCTGATGTGGGTGAAGATGAAGTTGTCGTCGTCTGAGCCCCTCAACCTCAGCATGTTCAACATCAGGTCAATGGGCGTGCCATCTCCCAAGTCGTTCAGAGCCAGGAACCTCTCCGCTCTCTCCTCGACTGAGAGAGTGAAACGCTGGATAAGCGCAGCCTTCAACCCGCCGTATTTGTCATTGGCCGGTGGCCGCTCCAATAGGCTCTCCACATGCCGAGCCGTGCGGTTGTCGAGCTTTGCAATCACATGGTAGAACTTCGTATCATCTACCGTTATCCCCCGGAAGGCGAACTGTGCTTCGACCAAGTGGAACCAGGAGCGCGGGTTGTCTTGCCAAAAATCCGGTAGCTGGACGGTAGCAGCATACGCTTGGCTGGGAGCTCCTGACTCGGCTGGCCCGGGGGACCTTCTTTCGTCCATGATGCGTCTTAGGGTCACCAGTGTGGTAATGTGAAAATGACGAGACAGAGTTTATCTCACGAGTCAGGTTTTATTCATATCTTCCAACATAAGCAAAGCAGAAAGAGGAAAAACACAGAAGCATTCGTCCTTTATATACCAGGACTCTCTCTCCCAGTTCACAGTCACATTGCATTTCAATCACAAGTAACAATGCATTTACTCTTTGATCCTATAACCTCCTTTTCATAGTCTTCGGTACACCCGGAAATCCCCCAAGGCCATCTCTTGCATACCAAAGGCTAAACTTTCACATCCTCCTGTTATCTCCAAGGAGACTCAGTTCTTTGTTCTAATCTGAGATGTGAGGCCTAAAGTGATACATATGTGTCCCACAATAGTATGTTTTGTATATTGACATTTTTGTCCAGTAAAGTGTGTTTATATTTGAAACTTCATTTTCTCTGCGTCATTACTACTGACAGTGTTTCTGGATATCTAGCAAGATAGCCCTCAGTGTCACCTTTCATTAGAGGCCAAGATGAAGCTTCTATGTTGAAGCATTCAAAAGTTATAGAAGTTTTTCCAAACTGTGCCACAGTTTGGCACAGTTCAAAAACGCCTGGGAACAACCTGAGAAAAAAGCTGTGTCATATATTCATTTTTTTGTGGTATTGTTACAAAATTTTGACCTCAGCTTGATAACACATGGTTCTACATTTCTGTTGCATTTTCCAGCCAGTATCTGACAGCTGTGTGTTATTTGCAAGCATTTGTATCTAAAAAAACACCCAGGCAAACTTTATTTTCTTCAAATTCAGTATGTTTAGATGACTGTTGAGATGAGATGAGATGAGATTCAACTTTATTGTCATTACACATGTATGAATACAAGGTAACGAAACGTGACTTGGCATTTGGGCACGCTCTGCAGAGCGCATCCAAGGCCGGGGCAGCCGCTAGGCGCCAGTCATAACTCCTGTGCTCCTGCCACTGTTACTCAGTGGCAGGAGCACTTAGAGAGATTATGACTGTTTGGCCAAAAAATTCAGTGTTTTCTTTTAAATGAGACCAACCCCATGAAGATGCTGCAAAGGGTTGAAGAACAGCTTTTGATTTACTTTGGGTATCAGGTTCAGGTTACTTTATTTGTACCCGTAGGTAGATTTGTTTTGCAGTCTGGTGACATCCATATTTACAAACCACAATTACAGTCAACATAAACACAAACACAGGCACACATGAAGCTGACTATAAACATGATAAAAATACTCAAGGCTCCATCAATCAGGATATAAAGACAAAGAGATGGGAGAAAAAACAGAGATAAGAGAGAAGGGTCATATTAAAAAGTTAAAGACGAGTCAAAGAGGTTAAAAACTCAAAGGTCTAGAACCCAATAAAAGATTTAGAACCCAAATAAAAATTCTACAAAAATAAGTAAATATAAAATTGAGTTAATAAATAGGTAACAAAATTATGTGCAATATATTATTACAACTTGTTCAACTCTCTGACAGCGGCAGGAACAAAGCTGTTTTTGTAGCCCTGGGTTTTACTTTTTGGGACAGCAAACCTCCGTCTTGAGGGAAGAAGCTGAAAGTGGCAGTGCAAAGGGTGGGAGTCATCATTTAAAATGGAGGTAGCCATCCTCTGTACCTGTCTGGTGTACAAGGATGTCAGGCTCAGCTGTGACTCACCAAGAAAACAACTGGACCATCTAACTACCTGATCCAAGGATTTCCTCTGTTTCAGTTTTATCTGACCAAACCATGACACTAAAGAAAAGGATAAAACAGATTCAATAAAAGCCCGATAAAACATTGTCATTATGGTTCGGTCAATTTGGAAGCGTGCAAGTTTCCTCAAACAATGAAAATTTTGCTGACCCTTTTTGCACACCCTTTCACAGTTCACTTCAAAGTTTAAATTACTATCAATAATTGTCCCAAGATATTTGTAGGATTGTACACATTCAGTGGTCTGGCCTTTTAGTACAGTGACTTTGTGCCTGGGAGTTTTCCTCCTAAAGTCAATAATCATATCTTTAGTTTTTGTTGTATTCGGCTGCAGGTAGGAATCCTAACACCAGTGAACAAAATCAACTACTGGGTCGTGGCCACTCTCACCATCCTGGAGGAGAGTGACAATAACTGAATCATCAGCATACTTTATAATGTGCCTGTTGTCATGTCTGCTCCGACACATGTTTGTGTACAGGATGAAGAGTAGTGGTGACAACACACACCCCTGAGGAGAGCCAGTAGAAGAGCACTTTAGGTCAGACAATGTACCATTGACCCTTACTCTCTGCGTCCTGTTGGTTAAAAGGAACTCTGATTATATTGGCATGTTAGCTCTATATGCTTTATTTTGATGTTAGTAACATAACTATAATTTAATTTTTTTGAAAATAATTCCCAGTTTTATATATTTTTAAGAAACTCTATTACGATTTTTGTTTACGTCGCAATGCATTCTGGGTAGTGACGTAGAATGGTTGCAGCCGTTTTTTCTGTCTTATTTTTTTATTTTCTGTCGTTTTTTCTGTCTTGTCCAAGAAGCGAAGCTCCTAACTACTGCCATTTGTCAGTGAAAATGCCACATTGCGCGGCATTTGGATGTAATTTCCAATCAAAGGGAAATAAAGAGAGCGGGGTGAGCCTCCACAGCTTTCCTAACCCTCAAGCGACCGAGTGGGGTCATTTACTACCCCAGCCATATAATTTAATGTGCCGTCTCTTTATTTTTTATCAAATTTTCTTTCCTAGCATGAATTTGTCAGTCTACTAATCCTAAACACTTTCATAGTTTTTTGCAGGGATCAACCAATTGGTGTGGCGTAGACATCGCAAACTCTTGTGGGGTCATTTATGACCCCGAAGAGAAGCACTGGTTTTTAAACATTGGTTTTATAAATTTTATTCAAATGTTCCACTTCTAATAGTTAGTTAGTTAATCCCTTCACACCTGAAGGTGTATATGGGCGGCGCCTATCTCCGTTTCTCTTATCGTAGGCCACACAGCTACTGTAAGTAGTGAAAGTTACAGCGGGGGGTCAGTCCTCTGGTAGCTCTGTGTGTAACTTTACTTTCCCCATTCCATTATGCGGAGCACCATGCTAGAAGGCAGAAAGCACCATTTTTATATGGTCTTTAGTATGACCCGGCTGGGATTTGAACCCCTGCCTCCCGGGTGTGGGGCGGATGCTCTACCAACTGAGCCACCACTCCGGTTTCCACTTCTAATCAGTACTTTATATTGTATTGCAGTGAACCATGGCTAACAGACGTAGGATAGCAAGATTTACATTTGTCTGTTTGTCTGGATTTGTCTGTTTGTTTGTCTGTTTGTTTGTCTGTTTGTTAGCAAGATAACTCAAAAAGTTATGGACGGATTTTCATGAAATTTTCACAGATTGTCAGAAATGGGGTATTCTACAGATGATTAGATTTTGGTGGTAATCCGGATCACCGTCCACAAGAAAACCGCCATTACGCAAAATGCCATAATAGGTATCATGATCATCATCGTAACTACAATAATAGGTATCATCATCATCGTGATGATGATATGATGACTATGATGATGATGATGATGATGATGATACCTATTATTGTTACTACGATGATGATACCTATTATTGTTGTAACTATGATGATGATGATGATAATACCTATTATTGTTGTAACTATGATGATGATGATGATGATGATGATACCTATTATTGTAACTATGATGATAATAACTATGATGATGATGATGATGTTCCAAGAGTGAACTGACAAGGACTGTCTAAATAAATGTAATGTTGTTCTTACAGTCTGCATTTTGGTCATTTCTTGCAATAAAAGTATTATTAGCAAACACATTTTACATTAGATCATTATAAAATACCTGTCTTAAATACAGGGAGTAGTTTTGGTGTGATAAACCTCCAACCAGCCATTTATAATAAGGATCCCTGTACAGAGCACAATGGGGTCATAAATGACCCCACTTGGTCATTTCAGTCCGTAAAATAGCTTGGTCGCTTGAGGGCTAGAGAGGGAAAGTGGAGGAAAAAGTGGGGCGGCAGCGGCTCAGCAGGTTGTCTAATAACCCGATGGTTGGCGGTTCGCATCACGCTCTCCCCAGATATCCTGCCGTTGTGTCCCTGGGCAAGACACTTCACCCGTATTGCCTCCAGTGCCCATAACACTGGGTATGAATGTGTAAAAATGTTTAAATGCTCGGTGGTGGCCGGAGAGGCTGTTGGCATGGATTGGCAGCCACGTTTCCCTCACTCTGTCTGTGATCACGCGCTGTAGCTGCATGCCTGATAGAGCTGACATATGTATTAATCACGCTGTGATAAACTTTTATTACTTATTTTGTACCCATAGGTAGATTTGTTTTGCAGTCTGGTGACAAGCCACCAACTGCCAGTCGCTGCGTGCGCAAGCGCCCCTTAACTCCCTAACCTGCATGTTTTTGACATGTGGGAGGAAACTGGAGAAATCCCGGAGTAAACCCACGCAAACACGGGGAGAACATGCAAACTCCACACAGATCACTGTTGGCCGGGGGAAGGGATTGAACCCACGATCTCCGCGATCCCCTGGCCGAGGGTAAACTGTGCTGCCCACTGCGCACTGTGGTTAGTCCAAAATAAGTAATAAAAAAAAGGGCTCGCTCCACAGCGCTGGAGTGAGCTTCGTGCTGGATGAAATAAACACCCTTTTAAACTTCAGTTCGCAGTGTCCTGCCTGCACTTATTCCGTGCCTCAACACTGGGTTCCCTATTTCATCCGCAACACTGGTGCGCAAAGCGCACGCTCGTGCGCTTTGAGCGATATCGTGCTTTATCACAGCGTGATTAATACATATGTCAGCTTTATGTGCGATCACAGACATGTCTCATGCGTACGCTTTGAGCGATATCGTGCTTTATCACAGCGTGATTAATACATATGTCAGCTCTATCAGGCATGCAGCTACAGCGCGTGATCACAGACTCAGAGTGAGGGAAATGTGGCTGCCAATCCGTGCTAACAGCCTCTCCGGCCACCACCGAACATTTAAACATTTTTACACATTCATACCCAGTGTTATGGGCACTGGAGGCAATGCGGGTGAAGTGTCTTGCCCAGGGACACAACGGCAGGATATCTGGGGAGAGCGTGATGCGAACCGCCAACCATCGGGTTATTAGACAACCTGCTCTACCTGCTGAGCCGCTGCCGCCCCACTTTTTCCTCAACTTTCCCTCTTTAGGAAAGCTATGGAGGCTCACCCCTCTCTCTTTATTTACCTTTGATTGGAAATTACATCCAAAAGTCGCGCAATGTGGCATTTTCACTGACAAATGGCAGTAGTTCTTAGCTTCGCTTCTTGGCTTGTATAAGACAGAAAAAACGGCTGCATTGCGACATAAACAATAATGGCGATTTACATCGTAATAAAGTTTTTTAAAAATATATAAAACTGGGAATTATTTTCAAAAAAATTATATTATAGTTATGTTAGTAACATAAAAATAAAGCAAATAGAGCTAACATGCCAATATAATCGGAGTTCCTTTTAAGAAATCCAGAATCCAAACCAACAGATTATTGCTCAAATCAAATTGTTGCAGGAGCCTTTCAACTAAAATATGAGGTTGGACTGTATTAAAGGCGGAGGAAAAGTCCACAAATAAAAGCCTGGCGTGTGTCCCATTAAAATCCAGATGTTTAAAAAGCATGTTAAACAGAGTGACAGTGGCATCCTCCACTCCTTTGTGAGGCCTATATGCAAACTGCAAAGGATCCAATGCATGTTCAGTCTGCTTTAGGACCTCAAATCTGACCAGTTTTTCAAAAATTTTCATTAAAATTGAAGTCAAAGCAACTGGTCTAAAGACGTTTACCGTTTTAGGACAGCTGGATTTTGGAACGGGAACAACCACGGCATCTTTCCAGATCTTAGGCACATGTTGTGTCTGTAAGGACTTATTGAAAATGTAATGAAATACAGGAGTCAGTTCATGTGCACAGGACTTTACCAATCACCCACATATATTATCAGGGCCCTGACCTTTGTTCACTTTTACACCACAGAACTCCCTTTTAATATCCTGCACCTCAATATTAAAGTGCTGATTGTCTTTGGGGGCAGCAGTGGCTCAGGAGGTAGAGCAGGTCGTCCAATAACCACATGGTTGGCAGTTCGAATCCCACTTTCCCCAGATATCCTGCCGTTGTGTCCCTGGGCAAGACACTTCACCCCCAATTGCTCCTGGTGGGTCTGGAAGCGCCATGTTAGGTAGCATGCCGCCATCAGTGTGTGAATGTGTGTGTGAATGGGTGGATAGCGGGATCTGTAAAGCGCTTTGGTCATCAAGAGATGAGAATAAAAGCGCTATATAAGTGAATACCATTTACCATTTTTGAGTTTCTGTTTCAAATCTCGGGTTTCTGTGCTAAAATCAAAGGAGTCAAAACAACCATAAAAACAATTAAGAGCATTAGCCAGCTCTGTGTCTGAATTAAAACCATCTAAAAACATACGATTACTGTGCTCTGTGCTCTGAAGGCCTGCAATAGTTTTCATACTGGCCCAGGCTGAACCAAGTTTCTTTGTTGCCATCTTGCTTTCCAATTCTGATTTATAATTCTGTTTTGCTCTTAAAATTTCGGACTTCAGCTCTTTTGTGGCAACCTGTAGCTCAGAAACAGACCCCTGTTTAAAGGCAAGTGGTTTCCTCTGTAAGCAGGATTTAACTGATTTTGTAACCCATGGCTTGTTGTTGGGATATATTTTGACACGTTTACGTGGAACAATCATATTTTTACAGAAAGCCATGTATGAGCATGTGACGTCTACCAAAGAGTCCAAATCATCCCCGCAGGACAGTGTGAAAACCTCCCAGTCCGTACAATTAAAGCATTCCAGGAGGCAGTGCACTGAATCCTCTGTCCACACATCTATGTCGCTGGTCTTCACCTTGCCTCTTTTGAGAGCAGTTTTATATGTAGGCAGCAAATGTACACAGTTGTGATCTGATAATCCTAAAGGAGGAAGGGGAAGTGATTTATAGGCCCTCTCAATGGATCCATAGCACAGGTCCAATGTCTTTTTTCACCTGGTTGGACAGAAGACATACTGATAAAAGTTTTTAAGTGTCTTCTTTAAAGAAACATGGTTACAATCCCCAAGAATAAAGTTTGGAGCCCTTGTGAAATTGACTGCAGCCGCTGTATCACATCAAAGATGGTGCTGGAGGCGGAGTCAGCGTCTGCCCTCGGGTGAATGTACACAGTTGTGGTGAAAAGCTGGGGCAACTCGCGGGGCAGATAAAAGGGGTGTAGTGATACGGACAGAAGCTCCACATCGGGTGTACAGATGCGCTTTCTGACCGTGACAGATGTGCAGTACTGTTTGTTAATGTATAAACATACGCCGCCCCCCTGACGTTTCCCCGTTACCTCTTCCTGCCGATCCGAGCGAAGTGGGGCTCCAAAGCCGTCAATACACAGGTCCGCATCCGGGTCTTGCGCCGTAAGCCACATCTCCATGTAAGCCATGACACAGCAGTTCTTGAAGTCCTTCTGGTAGCATACATTCCCTTGAATTTCATCTACTTTATTTCTCAGGGATTGTACGTTCCCCAAAATCATGGAAGGAAGGGGAATGCTGTTAAACTGACGTCTCCTCAGGCTTAATTTCACGCCTCCACGCTTTCCGCATTTCCTCCTCTTGTCTCTCTTTTCATCGCTGTGTCCATGAGAGTCTCTTAAAATAAAGTCCGGCAGTTGCGGCATAGACTCAATCACAGATTCTGCATTATCCATGTTTAAATGCAGTAACATGTCTCTGGAATACTGTATTCTCGCCGGCATGATCGTGATTGCGCTTACCTCAGAGACAAAGAGCAGGTGGGAAAGAAGCAGCAGTGCAAAAGTAAGGAGGAATTCCATATTGATGGAACCAGGGAGCTCTTCGTTATACAGTCCACAAACATTCAAGGACAAAAACGACACAGAGAATTTCGTTTAAACACATTAAAGTGCGTAAAAACAGAGACACAGACGACGGACTTTTTTCACCAGTTGCCTGTTGCGTATGTTATTTTTAGGCATTTTTAGGGAAATTGACCAGAATTCAAGGGGTTAAGGGTGCATTAAAATGAAAGGTGGAGAAGTGTGGGGGAGCAGGGCAGCCCAGCCACCACTCTATGGGGCAATATCTTTTGTTGGCAAACTATCAAAATATTTCATCAGAGGCTGCCAATGTGAATAGAACTTGGCAGGAGAGCCCTTCAGGGAAAATGTTATTTTTCGCTAATTTTCAAAAAGACATCAGGTCTCGTAGCCATAGTTGAGGAGAAGGGGGCCGGTCAGATTTCCGTACCAAAACAATTCTTCTGCGTGCAATCAAGGAGGTGAAGGCAATGACATGAGATTGAAGAATAGTTGTATTGTGATCTGCTTGGACACCAAAGATAGCTACATGTGGGGATGGGAGAATGGACATTCCAAGGATTGCTGAAATCATTTTAAAATAAAACTCCGAGTAAGGACTTAAAGCAGGACAGCTCCAAAACCTGTGTCAGGTCGCAGGGAGAGAGACAGCATCTGTCACACTTGTCCTCAGCTGTGCCTGGATAGATGTTAGCTAGCTTAGATTTGTTGTAATGAATCCTGTGTATGACCTTAAATTGAATAAGGCTGAGACGAGCACATGAGGAAGAGGAATTCACTGCTTTCAGAGCAGAGAACAAGAAATGATCTGAAAAAGTGACCTTAGTCTTGTCGTCCCAACGTGCTTTAATTTTCTCCAGACCTGAGTCCTCAGGTAACAAGAGAAGATTATCTCATAATGATATGACCTTCTCTGGTGGGGAAGGAGCCTGAGCTGGTGTACGAGATTGAGCGATACCGGCTAGATATAGTCGGCCTCACCTCAACACACAGCTCCGGTTCCGGAACCAGTCTCCTGGAGAGGGGCTGGAGCTTGGCCTTTTCTGGAGTTGCCCCGGGCGAGAGGCGACGAGCAGGGGTAGGTATTCTTGTATCGCCCCACCTTGCTGCCTCTATATTGGAGTTTTCCCCGGTGGACGAAAGGGTTGCTTCCCTGCGCCTTCGGGTTGGGAAACGGGTCCTGACCATCATTTGTGCCTATGCACCAAATGATGTTTCAGAGTACCCATCCTTTTTGGAGTCTGTGACTGGGGTGCTGGAGGGTGCTCCTCCTGGAGACTCCATTGTCCTACTGGGGGACTTCAATGCGCACGTGGGCAACGACAGTGAAACCTGGAGGGGGGTGATTGGGAGGAACGGCCTGCCCGATCTGAACCCGAGTGGTGTTCAGTTATTGGACTTCTGTGCTAACCACAGTCTGTCCATAACGAACACCATGTTCAAGCATAAGGGTGTCCATATGTGCACCTGGCACCAGGACACCCTAGGCCGCAGGTCGATGATCGATTTTGTTATCGTATCATCAGACCTGCGACCGTATGTCTTGGACACCCGAGTAAAGAGAGGTGCAGAGCTGTCAACTGATCACCACCTGGTGGTGAGTTGGATCCGATGGCAGGGGAGGAAGCCATTCAGACCTGGTAGACCCAAACGTATAGTGAGGGTGTGCTGGGAGCGTCTGGCTGAGGCCCCTGTCCGGGAGGTCTTCAACTCCCACCTCCGGAAGAACTTCAACCACATTCCGAGGGAGTCTGGAGACATGGAGTCTGAATGGGCCATGTTCTCCACCTCTGTTGTTGAAGCGGCGGCCCAGAGCTGCGGCCGCAAGGTGGTCGGTGCATCTCGTGGTGGCAACCCCCGAACCAAGTGGTGGACACCAGTGGTGAGGGGGGCCATTAAGCTGAAGAAGGAGTCCTATCAAGCTTGGTTGGCTTGTGGGACTCCCGAAGCAGCTGAGGTGTACCGGCAGGCCAAGCGGAGTGCAGCTCGGGTGGTTGCTGAAGCAAAAACCCGGGTATGGGAGGAGTTCGGTGAGGCCATGGAACAAGACTTTCGGTCGGCTTCAAAGAGATTCTGGCAAACTGTTCGGCGGCTCAGGAGGGGAAAGCAGCTCCCCGTCCACACTGTGTATGGTGCGGATGGGACACTGTTGACTTCAACTGGGGATATCGTCGGGCGGTGGAAGGAATACTTCGAGGATCTCCTCAATCCCACTGATACGCCTTCCACAGAGGAAGCAGGGTTTGGGGACAAGGGGGATGACTCGCCTATCACAGGGGCTGAGGTCGCCAAGGTGGTTAAAAATCTCCTTGGTGGCCGGGCCCCGGGGGTGGACGAGATTCGCCCCGAGTACCTCAAGGCCCTGGATGTTGTTGGGCTGTCATGGTTGACACGCCTCTGCAACATTGCGTGGAGGTTGGGGGCAGTGCCTTTGGCATGGCAAACCGGGGTGGTGGTTCCTCTCTTCAAAAAAGGGGACCGGAGGGTGTGCTCCAACTTTAGAGGGATCACACTCCTCAGCCTCCCTGGGAAGGTCTATGCCAAGGTACTGGAGAGGAGAGTCCGGCCGTTGGTCGAACCTCGGATTCAGGAGGAGCAATGTGGTTTTCGTCCTGGCCGTGGCACATCGGACCAGCTCTTTACCCTCTCGAGAATTCTTGAGGGTTCGTGGGAGTTTGCCCAACCAGTTTACATGTGTTTTGTGGACTTGGAGAAGGCATTTGACCGCGTCCCTCGTGGATTTTTGTGGGGGGTGCTTCGGGAGTATGGGGTATCGGGCTTGTTGTTACGAGCTATTCGGTCTCTGTACGACCGTTGTGAGAGTTTAGTTCGTATTGCCAACACTCGGTCGGAGTCATTCCCAGTGAGAGTTGGACTCCGCCAGGGCTGCCCTTTGTCACCGGTCCTGTTCATAATTTTTATGGACAGGATTTCTAGGCGCAGCCAGGGAATGGAGGGTGTCATGCTTGGTGACCACAGGATCTCATCTCTGTTGTTTGCAGATGATGTTGTCCTGTTGGCTTCATCCAGCAATGACCTACAGCTCTTGCTGGGACGGTTTGCCGCTAAGTGTGAAGCGGCTGGGATGAGAATCAGCACCTCCAAGTCCGAGTCCATGGTCCTCAGCCGGAAAAAGGTGGATTGTCCTCTCCGGGTTGGGGACAGGCTCCTGCCCCAAGTGGAGGAGTTTAAGTATCTTGGGGTCTTGTTCACGAGTGAGGGGAAAATGGAGCGAGAGATCGACAGACGGATTGGAGCAGCATCTGCAGTGATGCGGACGTTGTACCGGTCTGTTGTGGTGAAGAGGGAGCTTAGTTCTAAGGCAAAGCTGTCGATTTACCAGTCAATCTACGTTCCTACTCTCACCTATGGTCACGAGCTTTGGGTAATGACCGAAAGAACGAGATCGCGGATACAAGCGGCTGAAATGAGCTTTCTCCGTAGGATTGCTGGACTCACCCTCAGAGATAGGGTGAGGAGCTCAGTCATCCGGGAGAGGCTCAGAGTAGAACCGCTGCTCCTCCACATTGAAAGGAGTCAGTTGAGGTGGTATGGGCATCTGATTAGGATGCCTCCTGGACGTCTCCCACTTGAGGTGTTTCAGGCACGTCCCACTGGGAGGAGACCCCGGGGCAGACCCAGGACTCGGTGGAGAGACTATGTCTCCCAGCTAGTCTGGGAACGCCTTGGTATCCCCTCTGAAGAGCTGGAGCAGGTGGCTGGGGAGAGGGAAGTCTGGGCTTCTCTGCTTGAACTGCTGCCTCCGCGACCCGGACCTCCGGAAAAGCGGTAGAAGATGGATGGATGGATGGATGGATATGACCTTTAGTTAAAGAACCAGCTTTTAGAATCAAGTCAATGCCTGACTCAGACGGGATCTGGGGAAATTGTGAAGGATGAGCTCTTGTGAAATTTCTAAGTTGTAAGTATCTGAAGAAGTCTGGATTTGTAAGCCTGTAGTTGACGCTGAGCTGACTGACTGAAGCGAATATTCCATTAACCTCCTGCACTCCGTTGTACCGCGGACGGGCAAGTCTCTGTGTCCGAGAGCACAGGAGGGCGTGCGCTCTCGGACGCATGATGGAGATGGTGATGTAGGTGGTGATGGCGTCCAAGCGCGCACTGAAAATAAAAGCTGCAGACACAGCCGCGAACAGATTAGTTCATCTGATTGACCTCTCATTCTACTTTATAAGAGCCTTGAATTGGGTTTCTGAAACCTTGAAGAACCAATGACTGAAAACCTTGCAAGAAGGACCCGCCTACCAACACTGTGAATGCAGTGAGCCAATTGAAGCAGAGAAGTTCGCGAGCTGTTTTTTTTTTAAGGCTGGGTGAAGACTGACTGCTGCAGCGGATCAAAAAAGGACCCGCAGGAAGAACCCCACAGACCCAGCAGCACGGAGACCATCCACAAATGCAACCTGTGTGACAGGGAGTGCCATTCGCGCATCGGCATGTTCGGCCACAGGCAGTGCTTATTTTGTTTTTGTTCCAGCAGAGTAGACGTTATGATTTCTTCCATGGTCATAGACCGACGGAGGCTGACGACGAAGGCTGAGTGACACACACGCCTTCGCCAGTCTTTTTTTAATTACTACTGTTATTTGTTTTGAAAAATCATTCGCCAAAAACCGCAATCATCGAAGCACAAAACCGCAATAATGGAATTATGTTTTGATCGGGTCGCGAGACCAGAACCACGAGTGGACCAGCGTCACGTTCGTCTGACAATGGGGAAGAGAAGTTCGCCAGGACACTGCTGTGAAGAGGTAAGGTGTTATAAACTAAATTATTCTTTATTCCTGAAAATTGTAATCCAAAATGACTTTTGACTGATCGGTAAATTACAACTGTGCGGCGCACGAAGTCTGAAGTTCGTGCGCCGCGGTACACGGTTTGTTCGTCGCTTCCAGACTGTGAACGCCCCCCCCCCCGCTATTCTTCTGTAGCGAGGGGGGGGAGCCGCGGTGACTGAGCTGCTGTCCCACATCCCACATGAGGCTAATCCGTCATGTAGCGATGGCCGATGTCCATCCTCTGTAGCGAGGGGGGGACAACCCCCCCCCCCACACACACACACAGACACAGCCCTGAGTGTGACCTTTCATTAGAGCCCAAAATGAAGCTTCTACATTGAAGCATTCAAAAGTTAGACGTTTTTCCAAACTGTGCCATTTGGCACAATTTGGCACAGTTCCAAAACGCCTGGGAACAGCCTGAGGAAAAAGCTGTGTAATATATTCATTTTTTGTGGTATTGTTACAAAATTTGGACCTCAGCTGGATAACACTTGGTTCTACATTTCTGTTGCGTTTTCCAGCCCGGATCTGAAGCTGTGTGTTATTTGCAAGCATTTGTATCCAAAAAAACACCCAGGCCAAATTTATTTTCTTCAAGTTCACTATGTTTAGATGACTGTAACTCAGTGGCCGGAGCACTTAGAGAGATTATGACTGTTTTGCTAAAAAATTCAAAGTGTTTTCTTTTAAATGAGACCAACCCCATGAAGATGCTGCAAAGGGTTGAAGAACAGCTTTGGATTTAATTTGGGCACATTATTTTTTGGTGTTTTTAGGGAAATTGACCGGAGTGCAAGATCTTCTAGGCAGTGGAGGCCTCCTCTAGTCAGGCATCTAAATCTAGGCTCAGTTTTTCCTGGAAGAGAGAGATGGCTTTCACAGATTGG
The DNA here is from genome assembly GCA_020510985.1 of Pholidichthys leucotaenia. Lineage (NCBI taxonomy): Eukaryota > Metazoa > Chordata > Actinopteri > Cichliformes > Pholidichthyidae > Pholidichthys > Pholidichthys leucotaenia. Next base: position 33,228,912 of record CM035845.1, on the reverse strand, counting down.
AGTGGCAAGTGGAAGGGAGGAACACTTGAAATTTTGGTGTATCTGTGCCCATATCTTCAACTCGGTTTGCGATTTGTTTGTTTGCTGCATGAAATGTCGTGAAGATTGTTCCTCACAAGAGTGCATGTGTCTGTAAATGGGTGGGTAGTAACTAGTTACATTTACAGTACATGTGCTCAACAAACCTGTTCACAAAATTATACTTTTCTGAATAAGTTTAATTACAGGACTGTTAACTTTCACTGGAGTGAACTGTGAGAGTACAGTTATGAATAGAAACCTGTAATTATACTTGTTTTACTGATTTGAAGTGTGCAAAAAATTCAGTTTTTTCTTGCTGTTTTTTTAATAAGTTGGATTATATTAGAGAGTACAATGTGGATAATTGATATTTACATTACATTTACAAGAAAAACTTCACGGATTGGCAAAAGACTCATTTTTTTTCCAAGTAGACATTTATGAATGAACATTTGCAAATATAGAAGAACAAAATTTAATATCTATGAGAAAAAAGATGCAAATTTATTAGCAAAATAAGAAGTAAATAAGAAAACGTGATGGATTTAGTCAAAAAAAGGCATGAATGTATGAGGGAAGAAATTTAAACGATAAATCTTACATATACAAGGAAAATATTATTTAAAAAACAAGATTTATGTGAATAAAGTTCTAATTTAATGACGGAAAAAGTAGAACTTTTGAAGAAAAATGCTCATTTATTATAGGATTCAGTAATTTTAGAAAACAAAAAACACTAGTTGGCAAGAGTAAACCCATTACTCACTACTCAAGTATATTTGATACTAATTTCTTTGGTCACTTTTACTTGACTAACTGACATCTGAAGGTAAAGTAGCATTTGTATGTCCTGTTTAACACCATCAAGCATGAATAGTTGAGTGCACTTTTTCAGAAGTATTTTTACTTTGTAACAGTTGTTGATATCATTTAAGCCTTTTGGTTCTTATCTACGCCAACAAATATACAAAGGTCAGATGATTTTATTTTCTTTCTTGCAGGCATCGCTGATGCTGTGGACTGGCCCCCGGAGGTGATCATCTTCGATGATGAGGAAGGTAATGCTCTCTCTGATTTCATCTCTTCTGATGACGAGGATGTAGAAATTGTTGTCATTGAAGGGGTGGGAATTGCTTCCATCGTTGGTAGTGAGGCAAATAATGATAATGTTGGTGTTCCGCCTTCCTCCGATGATGAGGATAGTGATGTGACCTGTGATGGTAGGAGGGGGATCTGGAGCAGTGGCTGAGGGAGCAGCGGCTATGGGCGGAGTGGCATATGGAGCGGTGGCTGGTGGGGGACTTGCATCAGGAAGAGGAGGAGGTAGACTCAGGGTATGAGAGCATGGCAGAGGAGGAAGATGAAGAGGACATGGACATTTTTGGTGTTGACAATCTGTTCAGACATTTTCCTCTTGATGATGCTCCTCATCATCATGTCGTCATGCCTCCTCATGAGGCCATTCAGCAGCAGGGGGATGTTCTTGATGACGGTGCAGGAGGACACAGTCCCCTGCTGGCTCCTGGGAGGCCCCAGGACAGTCTTGAAGATCCCGGCCCCTCAACATCTGGACTTAGGCCCTCAAGAGACAGGCACGAGGAGGAAAGCAATGAGGAGCTACCTGCTGCAAAGAGACGGAGGATGAGCTTTGAGGAGGACACGGCCCCCTCCACTTTTGGCCTCGGCTCTTGTGGGAGGAGATGCTTGGACTTTCCTTTCAGGAGGCCAATCTATGATGACGACAGCGACTCAGATTGAATTTTTTACATGCTCATCCACTACATAGAATCTATTGTTCAACTTTTTAGAGCCATCCTTTGAGTCTGGCAGAGTTGGTCCTGTCCTAGGCAGGGTCTTGCACCAGGACTTTGTTTAATATGGTTGTTTTGTTGTTGTGGCGTCTTTTGCATTTGGTGAGGCTGGTCATGTCCTTGGTAGTATCTTGCACCAGGACTTTATTGGTTTGTTGATTTTTCAACCATTCTGGAGGCCATTCTTTGGGTCTAGCAGGGTTGACCATCTCCTAGGTAGTGTCTGGCACCAGGGCCTTTCTGTCTTTGATTATTAGCTCTTGAACAATTTTGGAAGCCATCCTTTGCATCTGGCAGGGTTGGTCATGTTTTAGTGGGTGTCTTATGTGAGGACTTTGTTTTATTTGGTTGTCCATTTTTCAACAATTTTGAAGCCATTCTTTGCATCTGGCAGCACTGGTAATATCCTTGGTAGCATCTTGCTCCAATGCCTTTCCTTCTGTATTAGTTTTTGATCAACATAGGAAGCCATTGTTGGTCAGCGTTGGTCATTTTCTAGGTAGCGTCTTGCACCAGGGATTTTTGAGGTTCCCAGTGGTGAGAGAGATTACCAGTGGTGGTAAAATCTTCTTTGACTTTGTTACGTGTGGCCCTCACGAGCCACACAATGAGAGCCGAGGGCGAGCCAGTGAGTTTGCGATGTTTATTATGATAGGGAACAGGGAATAAGGAACACGGCCTTGTGGGGCCAAAAAGCACAAATACCCATACGGGGTACACTTACGGCTCTTTTCCATAGTCACAGTTCTTTTTTACTTGTTTCGATTCTCCACTACTTCTTTCTCCCTCGGTTGTTAACCCATTACAACCCTGTAAAGCCGCGTAAACTCTGTAGTGGGCGGGATTGAGGCGGCCCCATACTCTGCTGATGTCATCTCCGGCGACTGACTTCTTCACAACAAAGAAAATGGCGGATTACGAGCGGAGGATTTCCACGTTGGTTCTTCTCTGGCTTTTGAACACAATGAATGTTTTTAAGCGGAGAAGAGAGTTTTACAGGAGAAGACGACGTGCATTGAGAGAACACACGTTGGAGCAGTACCAGAGACTCGTTGTTGCCATTGGGGAATATGAAGCAGAGAGCTTAATTACCCAGCACATCAGGCACATCAAGCACACGAGGAAAAAGTTTTTGGTAATTTAATGCTTTCTATTGTCATTTTATCGTCATGTCATTGTTGTGTACAGCATTTTGATGTCGCCAGGTTATCAGTATTAATATGTATGCTGTGTGTGTGTTCTAGTTGGCTGCGTTGTTGCAAAATCAACGCTGCAGACCATGGACCTGGGCAGTAAACCGTAGCTCGCAGTGGTGGGAGAATATTGTCCGCAGCTTCTCAAGCACACAGTGGTTGCAGAACTTCTTGATGTCCGAGGACACTTTCACCTACTTGTGCCACAAATTGCGTCCATGCATGGAGCCTCATTCATGTGCATACATATGTCAAACGTTTGTTTTTTAAATAAAATTTGGTGCACTTTTCATCTATGTCCCCTCTGTTGTTCATAACGGTTAACTGTTAAGGGACAACTAATTAAATGCTAAAACCGTGTAATTGACCTTGGAATTATATGTGGATACTTGTTATATTTCCAATTAATCATAGCCCTATTTTACGTACAAAATAATTTAAATTACTTTTTAAAAAAAAAGCCAATTCAACTGTAGTAAAATTCTTGTTTTTGTGTATCATTTTCCCATTGATAGTTATTTTTAAGGGATATGTGTTCAGGGATGGGAAATTACACGCAAAAACACCGTAGAAAATGACTGCAGAAAAATGCAGCAGCTGAACAACTCCTTTTTGGTTTGATTGAATTGCCAATTGACCTTGGAATAATATGTGGAAACTTGTTATATTTCCAGTTAATCCTAACCCACTTTTACTTACAAAATAATTTAAAAAATTTTAAAGAATGGCAATCCAACTGTAGCACCATTTTGCATGTTGAGTGTCATTTGAGTATCTTTTTCCCATCTATTGATATTTATAAGGCATATGTGTTCAGGGATGGGTAATTACACGTCAAAACACCTTAGAAAAATGACTACAACCAACTCACTTTTGGTTTCCACTAGAAAGAATAACATACATACTGAAATCAAAGGAAATGTGTTTGAGAATATATGGAGACCTTTCATTGATTACGTAAATTAAGTAAACGTAACTTCTGAAGAAGGTGAATGATATGTGTGACATAACGTTCGGCTCAGGAGACGCACACACACAGGCTCAGAGTAGTTCAAACTGTTTATTAACAACAGGGATGTTTGGGTGCGTGTCTGCGAAATGTTAATGTGTTGGTGGTGGCGTCTGCTTCGGACCCAGAGGCAGGAGACCGTTCAGCCGGCAACCCTATGGGAGAAATCAGACACAGGGTGATGAGCACACACCAACACGGGAGGAGAATAGGCGAGGGAGAGAAGCTTACTTGTTTGGGCAGATGACTGGCGCTTCAAGGATGGAAGCCCGGGAGACAGCCACCTGCAGGGCTCGGTGCAGCAGCGAGGAGAGACGAGGGACGGGATTGTCCGCCGCCGAGGAATCCACCTGTGCACAGGGGAGCAGACTGGAGAGATGAGGTAAGTGAACTTCTTACCGGAGATAAGGATGCTGAAGAGAATGTGGTAGAAGTCCATACAAGGAAATGAAGTCTACGGCTTCAGGCCGACGCTCAGGGCGAGGCGGCTTTTATCCTTCGCCGCTGACGAGTAGCAGGTGCGTGAGCAGGTGGCGCCGCTGATGAATGGCGCGGCGTGACAGTACTCCCCCCTCTAGCAGCGCCTCCTGGCGATGGCTTATCCGGGTGCGCTCGGTGGAAGTCCGCGATGAGCGATGGGTCCAACACAAACGACGGGGGCACCCACTGTCGATGCTCGGGCCCATAGCCCTCCCAGTCCACCAAGTATTGCAACCCACGACCCCGGCGCCGGGAGTCCAGGATGGAGGAGGCGGACCAGGCCGGATGGCCACCAATCATCCGGGGCGCGGGTTGCGCTGCAGGAGGAGGGCAAAGGGGGTCAGTAACCGCCAGTTTCACCTTCGACACGTGGAAAGTAGGATGAATGCGGAGGGAGGGGGGAATAGCCACGTGCACAGCCACCGGGTTGATGATCCGGGTGATGGGGTAGGGACCCATGAAGCGCTGTGCCAGCTTTCTCTTCTCGCCTTTTAGAGTGACGTCCTGGGTGGAAATGTAAACAAGCTGCCCAACTCTGTACGCCGGGGCAGGTCTCCTACGCCGGTCCACCACAGTCCTGTTGCGCTCCGCTGTGCGCAATAGCGCATGGCGCGCGGCAGCCCAGGTGGAGCGGAACTGCCTGAGATGGGCCCTAACTGACGGGACAGTTACCTCACTCTCCTGCTCCGGAAACAGCGGGGGGTCGTAACCCAGGGACGCTTTGAAGGGGGACATCCCTGTAGCAGAAGAGCGAGCGGTGTTGTGGGCATATTCAACCCAGGCAAGATGGTTGCTCCAGGACGCGGGTTTGGATCTGGACACACAGCGGAGCGCAGCCTCCAGCTCCTGGTTGGTCCTCTCACACTGCCCGTTGGATTGGGGGTGATGGCCGGAGGAGAGGCTCACCTTGGCTCCGATGGCGTTGCAGAAAGACCTCCAAACCTCAGATGAAAACTGGGGACCCCGGTCCGAGACCACGTCCACCGGAATCCCATGCAGCCTGACCACGTGTTGGACGAGGAGGTCCGCCGTCTCCAGGGCAGTAGGGAGGCCTCGCAGGGGGACGAAGTGCACGGCCTTGGAGAAGCGGTCCACGATGGTCAGGATGGTGTCATAGGAGTTGGAGATGGGGAGTCCGGTGACGAAATCCAGAGCGATGTGCGACCAGGGCCTGCCAGGGACGGGCAGGGGCTGGAGCAGACCCGCTGGAGGGGCATTTCCCGACTTGCAGGTGGCACAGATTGGGCAAGCCCGGGCGTAGCGGGCTGCATCCCTCCGCAGGCCTGGCCACCAAAAGGACCGTTGGAGGAGATCTATCATCCGGGAGGTGCCAGGGTGACAGGTGAGCTTGGAGGTGTGGAGCCAGTGGATGACCTCTCCTCGGACCGCGGATGGCACGAACAGCCTCCCCTCCAGTCCGCCGCCAGGGTCAGGTTCCACCTCCTGTGCCTTCCGGATCTTGCTCTCAATGTCCCACGAGATGGCTCCCACGACGCACGACCTGGGCAGGATGGAGTGGGGCGCCTCCTCCGACTCCACGGGGGCGAACTGCCTGGAGAGGGCATCAGGCAGGACGTTCTTAGAGCCAGGCCTGAAGGTGATGGAAAATTGGAACCTGGCGAAGAACAGAGACCAGCGCGCCTGGCGGGCGTTCAGGCGCTTGGCAGACCGTAAGTACTCCAGGTTCCTGTGGTCCGTGAGGACCACAAACGGCAGGCTTGCCCCCTCCAACCAGTGGCGCCACTCCTGCAGGGCGAGCTTGATGGCCAAGAGCTCTCTGTCCCCCACATCGTAGTTTCTCTCCGCCGGGGACAAGCGCCGGGAGAAGAAAGCGCACGGTCGCTTGGCGCCATCGTCCGGTGACCGCTGGGACAGCACTGCTCCCACTCCCGTGTCCGAGGCGTCTACCTCAACAATGCACTGCAGCGCGGGGTCGACCTGGCGAAGGACCCGGGAGGAGGAGAATTCCGCCTTCAGCGCCTCAAAGGCGGCAGCGACCTCTTCGGTCCACCGGAACGGGACCTTCGGGGACGTGAGGCGGGTCAGTGGTCCCACGATGGCACTGAAGTTGGGGACAAAGCGGCGGTAGAAATTGGCGAAGCCAACAAATTGCTGCACCTGTTTCCGAGATGCAGGTGTGGGCCATTCCACCACCGCCTTTACCTTCTCTGGGTCGGGGAGCACCTTATCGTGGGCGATGATGAACCCCAGGAAGGATGTGCTCCTGGCGTAAAATTCACACTTTTCCGCCTTAACGTACAGACGATTCTCCAGCAGCCTTTGGAGGACCCGCCTCACGTGGACCTGGTGCTCATCCCTGGACTTGGAGAAGATGAGAATATCGTCCAGGTAGACGAACACGAAAAGGCCAATGAAGTCCCGGAGGACGTCATTAATGAGGCGCTGGAAGACTGCAGGAGCGTTGGTCAACCCGAACGGCATCACCAGATATTCAAAGTGGCCGTTCGGGGTACGGAAGGCCGTTTTCCACTCATCTCCCTCCCGGATCCGGACGAGGTGGTAAGCGCTGCGTAGGTCCAGCTTGGTGAACCAGGTCGCCCCCTGGAGGGAGTGGAAGGCAGTGTCCATGAGAGGCAGGGTGTAACGGTCCCTCTCCGTGATATTGTTGAGGGCCCGGTAGTCGATACAAGGGCGGAGGGACCCATCCTTTTTCCCCACGAAGAAGAACCCTGCCCCCACGGGTGACGATGATGGGCGGATAATCCCAGCACTCAATGATTCCTTCAGGTAGGCGTTCATCGTCTCCTTCTCCGGCGCAGACAGGCTGTAAAGGCGACCAGAGGGTAAGGGAGCCCCCTGGCGGAGGTTGATGGCGCAGTCATAGGGCCGATGAGGGGGAAGAGACATAGCTTTCGCTTTGCTGAACACTATACCCAGGTCGTGAAATTCTGGGGGCACCAGAGACAGGTCCGGGGGTGCAGCGTCCGTAGCAGGGGGAGGAGCGGACGGAGAGCAGGCAGCGGACTGAAGGCAGGTGCCCATACAGAACGTACTCCATGCCGAGATCCCAGCTGATTTCCAATCCAGGACCGGATTGTGAAGGCGGAGCCAGGGATACCCCAGGATGACGGGCGACACAGAGTTGGGAAGGACGTAAAAGGTCATTTCCTCCCGGTGGTTTCCCGAGATGATGACCGGTAGGGGAACAGTTTGATGTGTCACTCTCCCGAGGGTGGCACGGGAGAGGTGGATTAGGGAGATGGGAGTGTTGAGTGCCTGGCAGCGGATGCCCAATCGGGTTGCCAGGCTTTGTGAAATGAAGCTGCCTTCTGCGCCCGAATCCACCAGTGCGTGGGTGAGGTGCCCAGTAGGGTTATGGCAGAAACGGATGGGCAGCTTCAATTGAGAAGGTGATCCTAACCGATTGACATCCGCGAGGCTTCCAACAGTGACTCGCGGACCCCACCGACTGGCTTTCCGTGGACAACGCTCCACGGTGTGTTGGTCGCCTCCGCAATACATGCAGAGGCCCAACTCACGGCGGCGTTGTTTCTCCACAGGGGAAAGTTTAGTCCAGCCCGTCACCATCGGCTCCGACTCCTCGGGGCGCGATGCTGGCGGCGCCGCCAGGGGGCGAGCTTGGAACAGGTGCGGCGAGGCTCCACGAGGGCGAGAAGAAGAAGACCTCCGCCCCGAGGAGCGCTCGCGCAGCCTGTTATCCAAACTTATCGCTAAGGATGTCAGCTCCGCTAGCGTCCCAGGGATATCCCGACCAGCCAGTTCATCCCTCAGATCACTATTGAGGCTGCGGAGGAACAGGCCACAGAGGGAGCGTTCCTCCCAGCCCAATTCCTCCGCCGCTACCCGGAAGTCGACCGAGTGGTCCGCTGCCGACCGGCTTCCCTGCTGGAGAGCGAGAAGCCGATCGACCTGGACCGTTTCGGTTTGTGAGTGGTCAAAGACCTCCAGAAAGCGCCTCACGAATTGGTCATAGGTGAGGGTGGCATAACTGGGCCTCGCCATTACGGCGTAGGTCCAGGTTAACGCACGCCCCTCCAGAAGATTCCCTATGTAACCAATTCGGCTGTGATCCGAGGGAAAATCTCCGGGCACACGGTGGAACACGGACTCACACTGCATAATAAACCCCCGCGCTCCGCCGAGCTTACCGCTAAAGCGGGCGGGGGTCGGAATCGGCGTGAGCCGAACCGGTGCCACTGGAGCCGGCTGGACGGCCGCTGGAACAGCAGGAGCCGCGCCACCCTGGTGAGTCGGGAGGAACGGCTGTTGGGGGTCCAAGCGGTTCAATCGGTTAGTCAGCTCTAATAATTGATGAAGAACCACCTGTTGCTGATAAACAATCTGATCCACCCGAGCCTCGAGGATGGTAAACCGGTGTGCGAGCCCGCCGTCCGCCGAGCCGCTCTGCTGAAGCCGTACTGACATAACGTTCGGCTCAGGAGACGCACACACACAGGCTCAGAGTAGTTCAAACTGTTTATTAACAACAGGGATGTTTGGGTGCGTGTCTGCGGAATGTTAATGTGTTGGTGGTGGCGTCTGCTTCGGACCCAGAGGCAGGAGACCGTTCAGCCGGCAACCCTATGGGAGAAATCAGACACAGGGTGATGAGCACACACCAACACGGGAGGAGAATAGGCGAGGGAGAGAAGCTTACTTGTTTGGGCAGATGACTGGCGCTTCAAGGATGGAAGCCCGGGAGACAGCCACCTGCAGGGCTCGGTGCAGCAGCGAGGAGAGACGAGGGACGGGATTGTCCGCCGCCGAGGAATCCACCTGTGCACAGGGGAGCAGACTGGAGAGATGAGGTAAGTGAACTTCTTACCGGAGATAAGGATGCTGAAGAGAATGTGGTAGAAGTCCATACAAGGAAATGAAGTCTACGGCTTCAGGCCGACGCTCAGGGCGAGGCGGCTTTTATCCTTCGCCGCTGACGAGTAGCAGGTGCGTGAGCAGGTGGCGCCGCTGATGAATGGCGCGGCGTGACAATGTGTGGACCTTGCAAATTCCAAGCTGGTGAATGTATATTATGTATTCTAATGTAATAGATTACCTAAACAGAGGAACATTGTTGACTTGTTTTTGTTAATGGTTTCTGTTTTTTAACCTTTTTTTGTCATTTTATTGTTTAGTTTTTAAATTACTTTTGTGTTAGTGTCTGACTGTGTGTGCTGTTTGTAAAAAAAAAAAAGGTTCAATAAAAATATTGTGGGAAAAAAAATTGCTCTGATCTGCGTGAAAATACTAGACTGTTGAGACATCATGGACGTACCTGCTTCAGCTGCACTGAGTCTGAGATGTTGTCATAGCAAAAAATGATCAGCTGACACAACTCGATCGCCAGGTTAATAACTATATTAGCCACAAAATGTATATTCAAAAGTAAACATTACTGAGTTCGGTATAATAAGATGTATTTGACAGTTATGATGCATTTTAGGCCAAAACAAACTTGATCTAGCATTAAAAGCAATTAAAATAATGCAGTCACAAGGTTACATGGAAAATGCTTGATTTACTCGATACATATACTGTAGAAATATATATTCTCTGCATCAACAATGCAGAGAATGAATACTACATGAATACATACATGCATTCATGTAGTATTGCACTGACAAACCTCTGAAGTTTTTGCAGATGTCTCTTTTTTATATGTGAAGGTTACCACCATGTGACATAAATGTCTTAAAAATGAGTCATTATTTTCAAGGTCACCCATTAATGGTTTGTACTATTGACTCTTTTCCCACCAGTGTATTAAAAGACAAAAATAGAAATCATGATGCAAACACATAAGTCACTAAATTGTTTATTACAATCAGCAGCAAATTCCAGATTATTCAGAATGTGCAAAACTCAAACTGTCAGACTGGGTCACTCAGCAGCTGGGATGTGCAGCTCACACTGGTCTCAGATCAGCAGATCTTAGGCCTGCATCTCTGTAAATAGTGACGCAAGGTCCAGTTTGGGGTGGATCGATCGTTTCCCTCTTGCCTAGACAAAAGACAGAAATGTGTGGAGGTTAAATAAATGAAGTTTAAAACATATTTGGGAAATACACTTGTTACTAAAAGCCAGTGGTGGAATGTGAATGAATGAATCTTTATTTCGGATAGATTTAAAGAAAATACAATAATATAACAAAGGGGGGAAAAATTTAATAAGGTCGAATTAAACAATAACTCCTCTGATTATACAGTTCAGCATAGGTTATCTGAAATGGGTGATGGCTGAAGCTGCAGCTTATATTGCCCACCCATATTCCATCCAAGAATTCAAAAGAAAAACCAAACAGCAGCGATTCCGATTCCAATGTGACAATAAAGTACTTTGTTGTTGTATTTAACCACAATTTTCATATAGCTCCACTGATGTAAAGTCGATTTTACAAGGGCTGGGTTGCATTTAAAATCATCTGCTTTTACTGTGGCCTCAGCAATCAGAATGAATTAATACATTCAGTGGAATGGAATCTAGTACTTTAACTGAAGGTGTGCATCACAGACTATGGATTCGCTCAGTCAAAATATGGAGTTTTTATCAATAAAAGTTTGTCTGGAATGTAAAAGTGTCTCTTCTTGCACTGGCTTCAAGTGTGGGTGGTGTTTTGTACTTGCATTGCTAAAATATAAAAGGAAGCACTACAATGGGTCTCAAATATTTGTAATGTGTCCTGTTACTGCATGACTTTATTGATGATAGAGTATAAACTACACATATAAACTAAACTATATTGATGACTGAACAACTGCCATTCCCCAAAAGATACAGTTATGAACATAACTCAAAGGATCACACAAGTGATCTGACAAATAAATACATTAACAAGTGGTTTATTTTACAGTTGATGTGCCAGTCTTTTTCAGTTATTCTGTAATTAATACTCACACAATCAAATAAATCTCAGTTCAGTCTCTTTTACATTAAGTGGAAATTGTGCTAATTTGGTTTTGACACTTACCTATAAAAGCAAAGGATTTCAGTACTTTCCACAGTAGCGACGTCCGTTGTTGAGCGGTCGATTCCCTCCTGCCTAGACGAACGACAGAAGTGGATGGTGTTTAGTTTTTTTCAAGCAAGTTCAACACTTATACAGGCACATCTCAAAAATTAGAATATCATGTAAAAGTTCAATATTTTTGTCACTCATTTCAGAAAGTGAAACCCATATATAGATTCATTATAGGGACAGTGATATATTGAAAGTGTTTATTTTAATATTGATGATTATGGCTACAGCCCATATTAACCAACACCTCAGCGGCCCACATTTCTATTTAAAAACTATTTTTTAAAGTTTATGTAATATTCTAATTTTTTGCCAAATGGAATTTGGGGTTTTCAGGGGCTATAAGCCATAATCACCCAAATTAAAATAAATAAATGCTTGAAATATATCATGGTCTGTGTAATGAATGATATAATATATGGATTTCTCTTTCTGACGCTTTAGAAAATTATATGAATGACTTTATAAATCACTGGTTTGAAAAAGCCCTTTTATATTGTTGAGATTTCGCTTCCTGTGATCTCACTAACCCCTGGCATGTGGAAACACATTCTAGCATTAAACTGCACACAATTTAATGCAAAACAAAAACCAGGACTATAACCAGGATTGATATATTTCATCATATTGCTCTCACAAGCAAATGTTTAGGAGAAAACAAGCGTGAATCAACAGTGGGTATTATCTAGCTACTAGCCAAAACTCGTTAGCTAAAACGAGTTAGCCAGCAAAAAACGGCATTAAATTGCACACAATTTAATGTGCAGCACCAAGTGCAATACAAAACAAAAACCAGGACTATAACCAGGATTGATATATTTCATCGTTTGCTCTCACAAGCGAATATTTAGGAGAAAACAAGCGCGAATCAACAGTTGGTATTATCTAGCTACTAGCCAAAATTTGTTAGCTAAAACGAGTTAGCCAGCACAGAACGGGGCTGTATGGCTCAAAAGTGAGCTTACCACCAACAGGATAAATAAGCGAACAGATGCACAATATTACAAATCACTCACCATGGATGGTTCTCTCAACTTCGTATTCAGCTTGTCAGTAGTACGGTTCTATTCTGCGCAGTCATCTGTAGGGTCCGGATCACTCTTCTGACTGTGTATCTGCCAGCAAGCAGAGAAAACCCTGCAACTCTTCGTTGGACCACGGTGTAGATTTCCGCAAAACCTAACCTACAACGCTGTCTCTATTAATATCATATTCACTCCGTGACCGATTGCAAATGGCGGACGTAAAGATTTCGAAAACGGGCGATTTCTTGACGTTACGTGCTGACCAATCAGCGGCTAGCAGTCGATTGACGTCAAATCACATCTCGATTTTTCTCGCTTGTCCCCTGCCCCTAAACTGGCACGAAAATTGTATCAGTTAAAGCGAGTAGGGTACTGTGGAAAGAGCGAGAAAGTGAGTAAAGTAAAAGTAAGTAAAGCTAAGGCGATACTTGTGGAAAAGTGCCTTTACAAATAATGCAGAACGACGAGCAGAGGACTGGCGCCGGGCGTAGGGGTTCCAGCCTTCGATGTGCTAAGTCACAGCCCCGAATGATCGGAGCTGCTTCTTCTTATACTCATTAGCAGCTGATGAGGATTAATTGGGCTCCAGCCGTCCCATAACTGACAGCTGGGAGCCCGCTGAGACGCTGTCACAGAAAGAACAGGGCTGAGGGGAATATGGTCTGAGCGCCGGATGACACGGCGTCTCATCCCACGTGACAGACTTGTGATTTCCTGTTGCTGTGAGGGTTTGAAGTGTGTACATTTGGTGGTAAATGAGGACAGAGTAGATGCTACTGAGGAGTTTTGGACTGAAAGGAGAAGTAGTAACCAAAGAGGATGAGTGTTATTGAGATTCAGCAACTTGTAGCTGGAAAATACCAAATAATACACATTCTTAAGAATGGAGCAGTTGGAAGAAATAAGGTAGAAATAAGGTGGGATGGTAACCCGACAACTGGTGGTGCTATGCAGAGTTTTGTGTAGCAAGAACTGGCATTTGTGGAAGAGAGAAGTGATGCATTATTGTAACAAGTTGAGGCATGGAAGTAGAAATGTGGGTCCTTATTCTCACATCACTGAGATTATAAGTGAATTGAAAACATGCATGAGAAAATGGAAAGTTCTCTTTGTGGCAGTTGTGTTTTTCAGCGGCCCCTGGAAAAAGGTTTGTGGAGGTGATGTACAGTGTTGTTGGGAGCTAACAGGATGAGGCCAATTAATCAACACATTACTTTCCAGAAATCTTTGCTCAGACATTGTGAGCAGCATTAGGACAATGGATCATTCACGCTGTAGCAACATAGAACAATGGAGGCTGGTCAGTGTTAACCTGTGATGTCACTCTTGAGCATGTCTATGTGGGTGGGACTTGAATCTGGATATGAAACTGAGTGTCCTGATTTATTAGATCTGAACCAAGTCAATTGCCCGTTGCTACTCACCTGTTGTTCCTTTGTGTCAATACATGTCATGCTTCTCTGACCCAGGATTTACACTGACTCCGGATGCAGTCCATTGCAGTTGCAGTACGATGGCTCCTTGCGTTCATCCCTACCAGCTCTGTTTGTGTTTTGCAACGGTATGTATGAGAACAGAGTTTGAAATACAAGATCACGTGAGAATTATACAAAATAACACAAGATCTCGAGAAAGACCCAAGAGTACCCGAGATGAACCGATCGCGATCACATAACAACAACAAGGAAGTGTGATGTAGCGGCTCCCCACTTGGATTTTTGGGCTCTAAAGAGAACATTAGTAGCTTTAATTTTAATTCTATGCAGCGTTTGTATGCTAAATCAAGTTTTTACCTGCTCTGACACAGTGGTAGAGGACTAGACCTCAGAAAATAACGGACAATCCTTAAATCATTTTTAATGAACAAACAGCTATTAAATATCGCGGGATTTCCTTGTGGATTGGATCCAGCGTCTGTCAAAAATAGACTTCTTACGTTTCATTAGTGAACCAAACTTGACAAACCGGATTCATTCCGCAGTTGTCCGGACCAGGTGGGGAATTAGAAAATTGTTTAGAATGAGAACTATTTGCTGCGGAGGCCGGATCGCAGCTGTAACGTACTACATCCGGAGTCAGTGTAAATCCTGGATGAGTCCCAGTGGAGATTCCCGATGGAACTAGTGATGGCCAAACAACAACAACCCCGACAGGGAGGACACTTTCTACTCATCTGCTGCCAGTCACAACAAAGGTGAGTAAAATGTGCTCTCTCAGTGTACCAACAACAATGTTTGCTAGTATTCAAATCTTGGATGTTTGGCTCTAAAGTATCAGATCTCTCACACAATTTCTGTGTCTTCACATTTTCTACTGAGGTGAATGGGACCCAGAAGAGACACCTGCATGGAAAGATGCTGCGATCTGAAGACATGGGCAACCAGGACTGGAGGGATGGATGAGGACAGCACTAAATAGAGAGCATCGGCAGCTACTGATACAGTAAGCTGTGAACACAAAAAGTGACACAAAGCCATTGTAAGCTGAGAACATAACACAGTAGTGTATTTAGGTAGTGATGCTAACATGATACTAAGGCGCAGATTTACTGACGTGCTGCGCCATCGCAAAACCCAGTTTTAGCTTTAAAAAACTACCGTTGAGATTCACTAAAGGACGCAGGGCAAAGTTAGCGGTGGAAAGCCATGGACCATGTTAATTTTGTGCCTGGCCTCATTGCATATGTATTTGTAGGAGTTGTCATGTCAAAGCGCAAATTTGAGGGAGGAGAGTATTTAAATGACTGGTGTAAGGTGATTTACTAAGGTTTGCGGTTGTCAGTCTCCTGCTAAATGCACCAGGATTTAACGCCCCAAACAAGCTTGTCTTAATTCATCTGTGCCTGACATGACAGCCATCGCTGGTACCAGGAGGAGACACTGGCGAGAACCGATGGTGCGTGGCCAAAGAGACAGAAGCTTCTCTCTGCGCTTGATTTTATTTGGCATTATGGAAGAACAGATTATACAAATATCATCGGTGTCACAGAGATCGGTGTTATGTTGAACTGGACATGAGCTGGCAGTTTGTTGGGGTTTTTTTTAAATTTAATTTGTTTATACTGTATATAGCCTACTACATGAATTTGTATCCATAAAATCAGATATAGGAGCCCTTCCTACCTGCAGTGAACATACAGATGGTGTCAGCCAATAGTGACTTTTTTCTCTTTTCTGTGGAGGTTCAGACTCGGACTCTGGAGTTTTCCTCTCTTTTCTATCCATCAGCTCCCCCTCACTCTTGAAGCAAAATCTTCCACATTGTCAATTGTTTTTTTTTTCTCTATCCATATTTCTTTGTGCTGTGCATAAAACAGTAATTCAGTTCCCTCTTCTCTCTATTTCTCTCTCCCAGTTCAGGATACACAATATCGGAGGAAACATCAATGAGATTATTAACAAAAACTGCAACACCATGACTCAATGACAGCAGTCTCTGTGGTCTGAGAAAAAAGTGAAATCATGTGTGTTTAACCCCTTGCACTCTGGTCAATTTCCCTAAAAACGCCAAAAAATAATGTACCCAAAGTAAATCAAAAGCTGTTCTTCAACCCTTTGCAGCATCTTCATGGGGTTGGTCTCATTTAAAAGAAAACACTTTGAATTTTTTGGCAAAACAGTCATAATCTCTCTAAGTGCTCCGGCCACTGAGTAACAGTCATCTAAACATACTGAACTTGAAGAAAATAAATTTCGCCTGGGTGTTTTTTTGGATACAAATGCTTGCAAATAACACACAGCTGTCAGATATGGGCTGGAAAATGCAACAGAAATGTAGAACCAAGTGTTATCCAGCTGAGGTCGAAATTTTGTAACAATACCACAAAAAATGAATATATTACACAGCTTTTTTTCTTAGGTTGTTCCCAGGCGTTTTTGAACTGTGCCAAATTGTGCCAAATGGCACAGTTTGGAAAAACGTCTGTAACTTTTGAATGATTCAATATAGAAGCTTCATCTTGGGCTCTAATGAAAGGTGACACTTAGGGCTGTGTGTGTGTGTGTGGGGGTTGTTTATTCATTCACTGATGAATGCATGAACAAACAAGCCCCCACACACAAAGAAGCATGCCATGTAAAAAATGTGTGGCTTTTTTTTTACAAGAAAAGATAACCTACAGTGCACTAAAAATTATTCTAAAATATCTGTAATGTAGAAGATAACAACTCCCACCCCCCACCCCCCCGCTACAGAGGACAGACATCGCCCATCGCCACATGACGGTAAATTACAACTGTGCGTAGTAGACCGCGGCGCACGAAGTCTGTGCGCCGGTCCATCGTGAACGCGGCGCACGGTCGATGGACCGCAACCGTGCGCCGCGTTCACGGTCCGGATGCAGCGCACGAACCGTGTACCGCGGTGCACAGACTTCAGACTTCGTGTGCCGCGGTCTACTACGCACAGTTGTAATTTACCGATCGGTCAAAAGTCATTTTTGATTACAGTTTTCAGGGATAAAGAATAATTTAGCTTATAACAGTTACCTGTTCACAACAGCAGCGTAGCTGGCGAACTTCTCTTCCTCACTGTCAGACGAACATGAAGCTGGTCCGCTTATTACGGACTCGTGGTTCTGGTCACATGACCCGGTCAAACCATAATTCCATTATTGTGGTTTTGCGCTTCCATGATTGCGGTTTTGGCGAACGATTTTTCAAAACAAATAACAGTAGTAGGAAAAAAAGACTGGCGAACGCCTGTGTGTCACCCAGCCTTCATCGTCGGCCTCCGTTGGTCTATGATGACCATGGAAGAGAATCCTAAACGTCTACTCTGCTGGGACAGCACCGCCTGTGGCTGAACAGGCCGATGCGCGAATGGCAGTCCCTGTCACACAGGTCGCACTTGTGGGTGGTCTCCGTGCTGCTGGGTCTGTGGCGGTTCTTCCTGCGGGTCCTTTTTTCATCTGCTGCAGCAGTCAGTCTCTCTTCACTGACTGAAGTCTCTCTTCACCCAGCCTTACACAAAACAGCTTTCGAACTTCTGTGCTTCAATTGGCTGGCTGTATTTGCAGCTGTTGATAGACGGGTCCTTCTTGCTAGGTTTTCAGTCATTGGTTCTTCAAGGTTTCAGAAACCCAATTCAAGGCTCTTATTAGTCAAATGAGAGGTCAATCACATCTAAACCAATCAAAGCACTCCTTTGGCTTTCTGTTCGCGGCTGTGTCTGTAGTGGAAGAACTGAAATGCAGCTTTTTTTTTCAGTGCGCTCTAGGACGCAGAGACGTGCCCGCCCGCGGTACACCGGAGTGCAAGAGGTTAATTTTATTACATTCCAGACTTCAGAAAACATAAAAGGCACATTTATAAAAAGTCATGGACTGGGAGACCTGTAGACTTTGTTGAAACAAAGTTATTCACGTAATAAAAGCCCAGAGTCTCCATCAGACCATCTTGATGGTTCTAGTGTTAATAAAATAAACACGGTGGTCAAATAATTTATTCATGAGTCGTCCTTTTTTAAATCAGATATAAACACATCATTTATACATGTTCAACAGAAGTCTACCATGTTAAATGAAAATCAAAGTTTTGAATTATGACAAACAAAACTAACTATTTTAGTGGGGTTTGCGCTTCAGCAAATGCTTAAAAAAAGCTTTCTATATTATGCTCCTTTGAACTGGCTGGGCCTGTGTTGATGACCCGCTTCCTCATCAGGTGTGCCTGTGCACAATTTTGCGCTGCTCTTGGTGGATGGGTGATCATTATTGAAATGAAGTGTCTGAGGCTGCGTTCATAATTTTCCGTGTCGTTAGTAGATCACTGGTAAAAAGTGGCCACTCTCTTAGGCGCTCTGTCTAAATTGCCCACTCGCTGATTTGCACTGCCTTAGTAAATCTGCCCCTAAATGTGTGTTGTGTTTTTTTATGTCAGTACAGGATTCCTGTGGTTCTGGGGGCTTAGGAGTGGAAGTCAGTCAACCACAGCATCTACTGAACACCAACTAAGAATGTAAGAAAACCAGTTGTAATCTGTCATTATTATTAAACTGTGCTGTTATAGTTGGCATTACAATATTTTTTAACATCGCATTTTAATATCTGATAAACTTGTGTCTTTAAAGGTACATATTTCAAACAGCCGTCTGTGTTTTCTTGTGTGTTTATCCAGCAGACAGTCGGTCATCTCAGGAAGCTTCAGCAGCACAGCGGCCCCCTGAACACTCCTTCATAGATCCTGCTTCCAGACCTGAAACCAGCCAGTCCACTGCCAAAGAAGTAGATGACCCAGAGAAGATGACAACGAACTGCTTTATTTCCTCTTTTAATTTATTAAAATTGACCATATCCAATTTCACTCTGTGAATTCTTTATCTCCCTTTACCTGCTGTGCAACGTATTCTAAAAACGTGTTTAGCAGTAATGCATCTCCTTCAGCTTCTGTTAACGGCGTTGATATTACTGGGCGTTTTTGTTCGATAACCAGATCTGAAAATTGTTCAAGTGTGATGGTAGTCGTTCTACCTGAAAACTGAAATATGTCAGGTTTCATGGCTGAAAAAATGCAGGACCATTCCTGATCAGCTGAGAAATGTGTATGAAATGTGGAACCATATTTAACCTTTACAGTCACTCTGATGCTAACAGTCCTAATCTTCTTTGAAACACTAACGTCTGGTTAATAAACATAATTTAAAGATCATTTATGAGAGATAATTTTTACTTTTAAAAATGTTTAATTGGTACTTCTATAAATGCACAAATGGTTACAAGCCTGGCTGGCGTAATATTTTATAATTTTCGCGGATGGGATGCAATTCTCGGCATAACACCGGCCCTTTTTATCGGCCATATATGCGGTTGCCTAGCGCCCCCTCTGCTGGACGAGGTGCGCTGGTGCAAGCCTTAAAAAAGTTTTTAGAAAAATTTGTGAAAGAAACAGTCGTTCCGACTGGTGCCCTTTCCTTGTGCTCTGACTTGAAAATAAAAAAAAAAAGAAAAGAAAAAGTAAACAGCAGCAAATCCTCTGTTTCTCATCATTTGTCCTGGCCCTAACTTGTCCTGCACCGTGCTCAGTCAGTGACTGTGGAAGATGGGGATTGGGAGGAATTATTGTTGCGCATTGCAGCCAGGTACTGATGTGTGAAGAGAATTTATTTATCAAATTATCGTCATGAAAAGGCATCCAAGGCCTCGGGTTCCTCATTTAGAAAATGGAGAAAAGAGGAGGTGGAAAAGAGGTCCCAGTGTAGAGGTATGTAGTGTTTTATGACATTAAAAAATGCGTCTGACTTTTCATTTGTCCCGTTAGCAGCCACGAGAACCATCTGTGCCAATAGAATTGAGAATCATTGTGAATGACAACACTAATCCCGCCTCAGCGCCAAAACAACCAGGGCTGGCCCCGCCCCCAGCCACAAGTGTTTGTACCTTTTTAAGTCCACATATTTACCTCTGTTTTGGACTGTGTAAAGTTCCACTCTCATGATCCATGATCCATATTCTCAGTGTCAGTCTGATCTTGCTCAGGCACATGACGTCTTTTCCTGAACAGAAACTGATTGTGTCTGGAAACAGGACAGCGGAGGCAGGCGTTGTACCAAACTAGAACGTTATTACAAAACACTGTTAATACACATGCTACAGTGTATGAGCTAGCAAGCTAACTAACTGCTAGTACCGACTGTTAGAGGCAGAGCGCCGTCTCCCGCCAACAGTCCCCTCATGCAGGCATGGCGTAATGATGTCACCCGTGCGTCCAAGGTCACGTCTGCACAGTCTTGTGGTGGGAGGAAGCCAAGATGTTTTAAGCTCTGCTACTCTTTGGGTAAAATCAAAGATTTAAAAGATAAATACAAAGACGCTTACTTAATTCTAGGAGGGGATTTTAATGACGCCCCAAATGATACGACAGACAGGATCCCACCAAGAAATACACAGAATTCACAATTTAAAACCACTGTCTTTTTAGAAGAAAAATGATCAGTTATTGATGCGTAGCATTTTTTTTAACCCTGGTTTCAACAAATTTACATGGAGCAACACAAAAGGCAGAATCCAGTCAAGACAGACCTGTGGTTAGCATTGACTTGTCTGGAATATCAGAAATTTCACATACAGTAATTATGATCCTTTAACAGATCACAGAATTCTCTCAGTTTGTTTAGTTGGATCTAAAGAAAATATAAAAACGTTAAGAAGATACTGGAAATTAAACACTAACTTACTTAATGACCTAATTTTTCAAGATTCGGTTAAAGAATTGGCACAACATATTTTTTAAGAAGGATGACCTAAACAGCACTCAGAAATGGAAATACTTTAAATTTAAAACCAGACGAATATCCATCAAATGCAGCAAAGAAATTAAAAAAACATAACAATGCAAAGGAAATGGATATTAAGGAAAATTTAAAAAAGCTGTTGAACAAAGAAAATCTATCAGATAATGAAAAACTGGAACTAATTAAACTTCAAAATAAAATTGATGATTTATACATTGTGGCAGCCAAAGGAGCCTTTGTACGTTCTAGAGCAAAATGGTTAGAAAATGGAGAAAAAAAATGCTAAATACTTTTTTGCTCTTGGAAAACGAAACTGTAAAAGAAACAATATTGCAAAACTGAAACTAAATAATGATATTAGTACCAATGCTAAAAAAAATAGCAGACCACATTAAATCATTTCATGAAAACTGATACAAATTCCCTTTCAACCCAAACAATTGAAGAATTCTTAGATAGCATAAAAGAGAACATCCCAAAAATATCTGAACAATTTCAAAATGACTGATGGATCCATCTGACAACATGATGCCACAGATGCCTTTAAAAATATGAAACAGGTGAAATCCCCTGGTAGTGATGGTTTACCGATGGAATTCTACTTGCAGTTTTGGAATCTCATAGAAAATCCTCTCATAGAAATGTACCAAGAATGTATGAATAAAAACACAACAACAACAATGAAACAGGGTCTAATTAGTTTAATCCCCAAACCAAATAAAGACATCATGTTAATTGAAAACTGGAGGCCAATTACATTGTTTGCATGTTCTTCCCGTGTCTGCGTGGGTTTACTCCAGGATTTCTCCGGTTTCCTCCCACATGGCAAAAACATGCAAGTTAGGTTAATTGGCATCAAACTGGGGATTCTAAATTGTCCTTCGGTATGACTGTGAGAGTGAATGGTTGTCTGTCTCTGTGTTGGCGCTGCGATGGACTGGTGATCTGTCCAGGGTGTGCCCTGCCTCTCACCCAAAGATGCTGGGATAGGCTCCAGCCCCCTGTCACCCGAAAAGGATTAAGCGGAAGAAGATGGATGGATGCTTTAGTGCTAGCCAGATGCTTAAAACATAATCTGAAAGAAATTATAAATGAACCCCAAACAGGCTTTATGTCCAAAAAGACATATAAGCAACAACATACTGTGACGTAGGGGTTCACACAAGAAAAGGAGAAGATGGTTGCGACGAACAGGCTTTTTTCAAACACACACTGAGCACAGACAGGAGGGGAGGGCATTCTCCCAGACCTCCGTTTCAATCATGGTTACACAACACATGATACATCTTGCCTATAACACTGCTGGGTCATTATAATGCAGTTATAATGACACAGCAGTATAATAACTCAGTAATAACATTTAATGACTGCTGTTATATATTTATGTATGTATGTACTTGTATTATTTATCGGGTTTTATTTCATTTATTTTTTATGATTTGAATTTTATTGGGTTTTCAATTTAGAAAATAAAACAAAAAAACAAACAAACAAGCAAAAAAAACCCAAAACAACTCCAACAATTTCTTGGCACAAGAAATATATTGACTACATAGCCTGAATGATGAGCACATTAATATTTCAGCAATTCACACAAACAACATGCAGAACACATTAACTTGGGCAATCAGCAATGACATGTATTAAACACATTGCCACCTTTAACTTATCAGTCACACACAATGGAAAGCCCCCCCCCCCCCCCGTCCCGGAGACCCGTCAGGCGGGTCCCAATCAGAGCGTCGTCTCTTTTTGGCGCCTGGGGATGACCCACGCTGGTACCGAAGCACCTCACCTTCCTCACAAACATGCCACAGTTCGTTGGGGTGGCTCTCCGTACCATCTGTCAGCTGCAGGTAACTGTCCTCCCAAACAGCCACCACCTGTAGCCGCTCCTAGTCCTCCTGTCTCCTCCGCTTCCTGTGGGCTCCTCTCAATCAGGCCTCCTCTCTGGGTCGAACCAAATCAGTAACCCCTAGAGGAGCCCTGCTCGGCTTCCAGTGTTCCTGTGGCCTGTCATTTAACTGTGCCAGCCAGTCCTGCCCCGCTCGTTTTCATTTTAGATGCCAGCGAAACCGTTGTGACTCCCTGCTTCTCGGTACCTCCCAGCCGAACTCCAGAAGCAGAATGAATCAGCCACTCAGCTCCATCCACCATCACAGGTGTCCCATGGTGCCACCCAGTTCCCTCAGCTAGGGCAACTTGGGCTCTGGCACAGGAACCCTCCCGCGATGGCTCTGGATGGGCTTGGTCCTGTTCGCTTTCCAGATTACTAGGCCAAGGTTCATCCCATATTATATCATCCATCACTGCTGGCATCGCTCGGTTCCATAAACCACAGCCCGACCACTCTTCCTCAACGCCGCTGATAGAAAACCCCAGTCCATAGAAGAGGTCACAGCCCATCACATTCTTGCCACCGCCAGTCACAATAAACTTCAGGTTAACTGCCACCGATGATTTATAATTCAATTCAAGTTATTCAATTCAATTCAACTTTATTTATATAGCTCCATTTCACAACAACAGTCATCTCATAGCACTTTCAACTGTAGGGGAAACCCCCACAATTGCAGAAAGACCCCAGCAATCAAGCGATCTCCTGTGAGCAAGCGCTTGGCAACAAATAGGCTGTCAGCTCCACCGAACCCATGATGGGCAGCCTCCATCCTCCATAGCCGCACAACAGCTCTAAATGATCTTTCAGCTGATGATGAGAAGAAACTCCTCATGGTGGGCCAATTCATCACCGACCTCACTGCGCCGGTGTCAACCAACAGTGGTTCCTCCACTCTGTCCAGTTCTACCGCACAATACGTACAACCGTCAGTGTCCGGGGAAACGGTGTGGATACCCGTGGGAGTTTGAGCAGGGGTGTCTGCTTTACGTCGCCGTTCCCCTCGCTCGAACCTATTACAGGCCCTGGCAAAGTGATGCAGAAGTCCGCACTTGCCAAAGCGTTTGCATCTCGCCGGACACTCTCTCGCCTTGTACCGGTGCTTAGTGGACCCACAACCCGAACACTTGGGTGATTCCGGGGTGGACCTCATCTTTACAGCTGCAGCACATTCCTCTTCTTCACTGTCTTCGCTGTCTGGATCCACAGCCCACGTCGTTGATTGTGAGTCATGGTGGCATAGCGTAGCTCTCTCACCAAGGTCATGTGATAACTTGTCCACCGCTTCACACTGTTGGGCTATCTCCACAGCCCTGGCTAGAGTTAATTCGCCGGAGTGTGTAAGCAATCTCGACCGAGCTGATGAACACAGCGTGTGCTCTGCCAGCTGGTTGTGGACCATTTCTTCTTCAAAGTCACCAAACTGGCAGTCCCCAGCCAGCTGCCGTAAGTCTGCAACATAGTGCTGCACTGACTCGCCGGCACGCTGGAGGCGCTGCCGAAACTGGACCCTTCTGACAATGACGTTTGTAGGCTCGTACCTTCTTCAGTTCACCCAGGATTAATGCCACCAAGTAGTTTTTAAATGCAGCGAACCATCTCGCCCAAGGCACCGGAGGCTCCCCTGGAGACTCCAAAAATGGCAGAATTGCAGACACGCCAGCATCCATAACTTTATCCTCATCGCCAAATGTTATGTCTGTAAAACATGGCACAATAATGAGGCGAGTGGTGAACTACACAGGACTTTATTATTTATATGACCCACACTGATACAGAGAGGCTCCCATTAGGCAGAGAGGTGATTGAAGAGACTGCCCCTCTGCCACGCAGCTCTCTTATACTCCGGGTGACGTCACTACCCATGTCACACCACAAAGGGTCTTATTAACAACACTACAGGTATCATCAGTCGGGCTGCACGGTGGCGCAGTGGTTAGCACTGCGGCAGCACAGTTTACCCTTGGCCGGGGGATCGTGGGATCGTGGGTTTGATCCCAGCCCCCGACCAACAGTGATCTGTGTGGAGTTTGCATGTTCTCCCCGTGTATGCGTGGGTTTACCCCGGGATTTCTCCGGTTTCCTCCCACATGCCAAAAACATGCAGGTTAGGTTAATTGGAGACTCTAAAGTGGCCCTAGGTGTGAATGTGTGTGTGAATGGTTAAGGGATAGCGCCGTATCGTGGCTGCTTCATCCATCCAGGTGGTGGATGACCCTCAATTTCCCCTCTGGGGATCAATAAAGTATACTAAATCTAAAAAATCTAAAAAAAAATCAGCATACCTGTGGAAACTAATTCCGTGTGTCCTGATAACATTGCCTGATGGCAGCATGTACACATTAAAAAGAATTGGACCTAAAATCGAACCATGAGGAACACCACAATCCATGTTGTGTTTCTTTGATGAGTGTTCACCCAGGGTGACATAAAATTGCCAGTGAAGTAGGATTTAAACCAGCTAAAAACAGTGCCTGAGAGGCCACAGCGTGGCATGACGTCATGATGTTATATTATTCTCTAATAGAGAATAATATAATCACATTTTTGTGCTGTTTTACTTTCCTCTTTGTCTCTCTGAGGTCCACAGTAGTGAACCTGAGGGTCAACAGTCAGAGCAGCTGTGAAGATAACAGGCTGGAAGCTAAATAAGAATATTACATGTTTACTGTTTATATCAGAAACTGCTACTGTATTTCAATAAATTGATGTTTGGACAAACGTAGTTTTTTTTGCAAGATTAAGAAACTCTCAATAGTCATTACACATAAGTGTGAAACATTCCAAACTGTTTTGATTTAATATTCATAATTATGCTTTAATTTTTGGAAATTTTGATGTTTACCTGCTATTGCACGGCATTGTGTAACTATACATGCATTCAATTAATAAAATCTTTTACTCCAGCATTTTTCTTTGTGCTCCTGTATTTTTATGCTTCGGCGCAAAGGCAACATAGGCATACGGTAATCACTCCATGTGTCTCTGTCTGTCTGTCTGTCTGTCTGTTAGCAGCTTTTCAGCTCACCCACTCAAAATCAACTGGAACTAAAGGCTTGTATCATTGTATCACCGTATTTTCTCAACTTTTAATTTCTCACAATTTCCAGATAAGGCTTTGTTTTCAAAATAAACACAAATTTAACTCGCCTTTACCATCAATCGAGCTGTGACAAAAGGTACTGTAATAACTATGTCCACCCACTAGAAGTGGCAGTGTGACTTTTTTATAGCCCACATGCTACTATGTCACAGGCACCGAGACATCAGCACCTTGGTGCTTTCATTTTTTTCCAGTGGGCTGAGCAGTGCTAACAGTGCATCAGCGAATATTTCATTTTGATACTGGTAGGGACAATAAAGCGAAAATTTTCTCCTGAGTGAATATTGAGGGGACACTAAGTCAGGGGTACACAAATGCTTTTACACAAGGCCTACATTTATTTAACATAAACTTGACTGGATTACAACAGAGGTTCATTTCAATAAATTGGAATATCTGTCATGGCCTGAGCGCCGATCTCATCCATGCTCGGGTCAAGCAGTGTTTTCCTCCCATTCGATAGTATTTCGTATGGTCCCGCAGGGCTCTTATTCTGACAGCGTCTCTACGGGGCTTCGGGCTGTCAGAGCGGAGCTGGCTGTGACAGCTGGAATCAATGGAGTTGATGACTGCCTCATCAGCTGTTTCATCCCTGGCCCTATTTAAGGGAGCAGCTTTGGTTACTCCAGGCTGTGACCTCATCTGACATTCCTCGTCTGACATTCCTCGTCTGATATTGTCTGATATTCATCAATTATTCCTTCGTCCAACCTCCATCCTAGATCCTCTATTCGTGCCTTTTCCCAGTAAGTGTATACCTTAGTCTGTGTGTTTCGTCAGTGTGTCGTAGTCTTAGTTATTGTGTGTTTTGGCCCCCCATGGCTCCTTATTTTGTCATTTGTGTTCCTTTAATAAATTATGCAAGCTCATCGGTGGCCTATGGTGCCTTATTTGCGGTCCGCAAGGACCGCAGCATGACAATATTTGTAGTATATAAAACCACAATGGGTTAACCGGCATCGGCGTGATGACACAGCCGTGCGATGATGTCATCACGTCGAACCATTATAAGGGGAGAGTCGGCCATCTTAGGCCTCTCTTGGCTCCAGGCTATACAGCACACAGCCCAACAGTAAACCAATACTGTATAAATGATAGCGTGTTCAATAAAGTTTGTGTTCTGAACCAGCACTACTCTCCGTTGGGCATTCTGGGTTTCCGGACATAAAAATATTGTGAAAAAGTTAACTTTTTACAATATAATTCAAAAAGAAACTTTTATATTCAATATTACATGAACATAGAAATACTGTATTTCAAGCCTTTTGATTTAATTTTAATGATAACTGTATTTTTTAAATTATGATATTCTAATTTAATGAGATGCACTTATAAAACACTCACCTCATTCAGAAATGCACGTAGAAAGCAGTGGCGAAGAGCTGAAGAGGGTCTCAGGTAGTTCACAAGTTTCATAATAGTTTCCATCATTTCTGAATATTCTTTTCCAAGACTGGCGTGCAGCACTGTCTGGTGAATGATGCAGTGATATGACAGCAGGTCTGGATGGGGCTTTTTTCATGTGCTGGATAGCTCTCCTCTCTCTCTCAGTCATGGCTGGAGCTCCATCAATTGCAATAGACACCACCATTTTGAGGTCAATTTCTCTTTCTTTCAGCATCTGCATGATGCCTTCATAAATATCCTCATCCCTTGTGCAACTATAGAGGGGTTTGATACCTAAAATGTCTTCACATAATCCCCCCTTTGCTTCACTGTAATATCTGACAAAGACACATAACTGTACATTGTCTGTACAGCCTGTTCATTCATCCACAGCTAATGAAATGCACTGTGCATTCTTAATATCATCAGCGCTGGTTTGCAAGATCTTCAGCAAGTAACTTAGTTCTCCTTGTCACAGTGGAGTCTGATAAGGGTATTTGTTTAATCTTGCTAGGCAGCTCGTTTCACATTACCCTCAAAAATAGCCTCAACTGCTTCATCCAAACACTCTTTAACAACTTCTGCATCGGCAAAAGGCTTTATGCTTTCCCAAGAAGATCTGTAACATGTGCATATTTGTTTCAACCTGTCAACCACTACAATAATATAGTGGGGAAAGACTGCATGTGACATCTATTGACCAGAACACAACTGTTGTCCGTCAGATTTATTAGCATACTGAATCATTACAAAGTGCATAAAAACCCAAGTACAGTGCCAATAAAATGAGATACACTTTTATTAACATTTCACACAGCTTCACAAGTACTTGTTACAACAGCTGCAATGTGATCACATTCTTAATTTTCATCCTGTTAAGCACCAAGAAACGTTAAAAAGTGCACAGTCACACTCGCTTCCTGAATCCTCCGGATTTCTCACTTCTGGCTGACGATGCTGCGGGCAATGAGCTCTTTCATGATCTCGTTGGTGCCTCCATAGATGGACTGAACACGGGAGTCCGCAAAAGCCCTGAAACACAAAAAAATTCAGCAGGTTGCTGACAGTCAGGACTCAAATGCATCATCCCTCCTGTCTGTGTTAAACGGCTTTAACTGCACTAACCTGGCGATGGGGTAATCCCACATGTAGCCCCATCCTCCATGCAGCTGCAGACACTGAGTGGCAACCTTGTTCTGGAGGTCAGATGCCCTGAAGGTAAGATGAATATTGTTAATATCTGATAGTGGCATGGTCGCCTTAAATTCTTGAGACCCCTCAAAAAAAATCCTCCTCACCAATACTTGGCCATAGAGGCTGTAGAAGGATCCAGGCACTTCTCAGCATGGAGCTGAAGGCAATTATCTAAGAATGCTCGGCCCACACAGATCTCAGTCTTCAGCTCTGCCAACTTGTGCTGCACAGTCTGAGGAGCATAAATACATTCAGACCAAAGGCTGTAGTAAACTAATAATCTCCTTCATTGATGGATTTTTTTTAAGCAGTGACGGAAAATTTTTAAAGCCTGTCATTTTGACCAATTGCAGATGGTGATACAACTTTACCACTGCCCACTGTGTGGCACATACAGCAGGGAAAATAAGTTTTGAACACGACAACATTTTTCTCATTAAACATTTTTGATGGAGCCATTAACCTGAGATTTTCACCAGATATTGGTAAAAACCCAAGTAATCCATACATACAAAGAAATCAAGGCAACTGTGTTCATAAAACAAGTTATATTTAATAAAGTGGAATGACACAGGGAATAAGTATTGAACACATGAAGAAAAAAGGTGCAAAAATGCATAGAAAGCCAAGAAACCAGCTGAAATCCATCAGAATTTAGGAAGACATTACATCCCCCATCAGTATAAATTAATTTCAGCTGGTTAAGTCCTGACTGATAGCCCCTAAAAAGTTCTGTGAATATCAGACTGTCACACCACAAAGAACTCATGATGGGTAGAAGCAAAGAGCTCTCTCTAGGTCTCTGCAACCTTACTATTGCAAAACCTAATGATGGAATTGGTTACAGGCACATTTCTAAACTGCTGGATGTTCCAGTGAGCACTGTTGGAGCCATCATTTGGAAGTGGAAAGAACATCACTTTACCATAAATCGGCTTTGACCAGGAGCTCTTTGCAAGATTTCTGACAGGAGTCAAAAGAGTTTTCAGAAGTTACCTAAGAGCCAATGACCACTCGTGGAGAGCTACAGAAAGACCTGGAGTTAGCAGGTACAGTACTGCTTTTTCAAAGAAAATAAGTAATGC
Organism: Pholidichthys leucotaenia; assembly: GCA_020510985.1. Classification (NCBI taxonomy): domain Eukaryota; kingdom Metazoa; phylum Chordata; class Actinopteri; order Cichliformes; family Pholidichthyidae; genus Pholidichthys; species Pholidichthys leucotaenia. The sequence continues at coordinate 33,199,485 of CM035845.1, read as the reverse complement.
ACTAAACCGACATGAGGTCTATGCCCACCTTGCAAGACTCCACTGCTGAAGAAAAAGCATGTTGAAGCTTGTTTAAAGTTTGCTGTACAACATTTGGGCAAGCCAGTAAAATACCGGGAGAATTTAGTCTGATCAGATGAGACCAAAATTGAACTTTTTGGATGCCACAACATGCAGCATGTTTGGAGGAGAAATGACACTGCACATCCCATCATGGTGTGGGGGTGTTTTTCAGTACATGGTACACACAGACTTCATATAATTGAAGGAAAAAATGAATGGACAAATGTACAGAAACATCCTTGATAAGAACCTGTTGCTATATGCCAAAATACTGAAGATGAAACAAGGGTGGATATTTCAGCAAGACAATGATCCCAAACACACAGCCAAGGAAACTCTCAACTGGCTCCAGAAAAGGAAAATAAAGCTGCTAGAATAGCCAGTCAGTCACCTAGCCTGAATCCAATTGAAAATCTATGGAACAAACTGAAGATCAGAGTTCAAAGAAGACACCCACTGAGCCTTCAAGATTTGAACACAGTTTGTGTGGAAGAATGGGATAAAATCACTCCTGAGCAATGCCTGCACCTAGTTTCTCCATACAGGAGGCATCTGGAAGCTGTTATTACCAACAAAGACCTTTCTACTAAATATTAAATGAATTACATCAAGTGTGTTCAATACTTATTCCCTGTGCCATTCCACTTTATCAAATATAACTTGTTTTGTGAACACAGTTGCCTTGATTTCTTTGTATGTATTATAGTGATATTTAATAAAATATAGTGTAATAAGGTACAGGAATTATTTATTTTATTTAATAGTGGGTGTGCGAGGGGACAGAGTTAAACCGTCACCCCAACACTCAATAAAAAAAATAGGAAAGCACTCGTAAAAAGGGGGCACCAGTTCTAAAAGAACAACTTGTTAATGAATTACAGTGATCCCTCGCTACTTCGCGCTTCACCTTTCGCGCCCTCAGTGCATCGCGGATTTTTCAAAAATATTCATCAAAAATTCAAAATTGAGAAATAATGGGCAGGCGCTAGCAGAAGGCAGGGAGACTACATTAGACCATCAGGTATCAACACTGAGAGCCCGCACAACTCAAAATCCACCTCTCTGTTCGCTGTTCTCGTGTTGGCTCGGCTCGGGAATCTCGCAAGCTGATTGGCCGAGACGTTTCACCCCGCAAGCTGATTGGCCAAGACGTTTCACCCAGCTTCTGTCCCTGCCGAGTGCCCATGCAGCGAAGGAAGACCGCATTCATTGCTCTTTATCGCTCGTGTTGCTTAGTCTCGCCGCGTGGAACTTTTTGCTGTTCTCTTGTGCCATTTTGTGCGAAACAGTCTTCCTGTCGAGCCACTACGCTGCCTCCTGCAGCTTCTCCAGCTCTATCGGAAGCTGCCCTCGACGATCCTGCGCTTCTAGCACCTGACGATGAGGCGTCACCTGAGGAGCAGTAAAGCTCTCATTAACCTGTGCAGTAAATCATCTTCATCTTGAGTTACGTATCTTGTTATAAGAATAAAAGAGTTCTAAAAACATATTTATGTACACTTTATTTACATCTACGTATGTATGTACACTCACACACACACACACACACACATATCACACGAGAGAGAGAGTGAGAGAATGAACGTACGTATTATTTATGGGTGACGTCATTAAAGGTGACGCTACTTCGTGGTTTTTCACTTTTCGCGGTCGGTTCTGGAACCCATTAACTGCGAGAAGTGAGGGATCACTGTAATTTCAATGAATTAATTTCCGTACCTTCAATTACTTAATGAATCAGTCTCAAAATTTTGTGAGTTCTTTTACTGCCGTGACCCAGAAAACATATATGCAAAGGAAAAATGCTTCAGCTTCTCTTGTTTACAATTTTATTAAATGTAAGTCATTCAGGTTACATGACATGGCATTCAAATGATGAATAAACAGATTCAAATGATGAACAGGTGTTCAATATCACATCAACTGTTAGTGGATTCCTGAGCATAAAATCTATAGTTAAACCTTTGTGGAACCAAGAGAAGACCAGATTTTATGTTTCAATTGTAATGGAAGGCTTAAGTATCTAACAAAATCAGAACGCAATTTTATGGGGAAAAATTCCATAAGCTGATTATCTAAAAAGGAACTTCTGAATTAATCTACAAAAATGAAACAAGGTTACTTAAAAATGAATAAGAATTTTCCTTCAGTTTATAGCTTTGTCCTACAGATGAGGGACTAATTGTACTATGAAATATTGGTTATGCTCAATTGTAATTAATATTTTTGGACATCACGTTTAAACCCAGCAGATAGAAAAATGGGAGTCTCACTTACAAACAGCTGTAGGTCCAGGTGTTCAGTGGTGGCCAGCGCCAGCCGGTGGTATAAGTTCGGGAAGGCTCAATGGCTCTTCCAGACAGTTTTCAGAACACCGGGGGAAAACGACTGCTGGTCAGCTTTCAGATCGTTCACAGCTGTGAGAAATGTAGACTCGTCTGGGGGCTCTGACGGGGCAGGCAGCGAAGACTGGTGACAAAGTGAGGGCTGGCCGTGGAGCAGGTGTGGAGTCCGTTGGCAACCAGTCTGAATTTAGGATGTCTCCAGCCCGCAGAACAAAACCAAAGACTGAAGGAAGAATGTTTTAGTCAGTTTCACCCACGAGCTCCTAGTTTCTTTACGGGGTCAGACGAGGATGAGGCCGGAAAAGAAATGTCCAAAAATCTCTATCAGTTCACTTTAAAAGAGGAAAATTAAAAAGTCCACTTTAACTGCATGAAAAGTGAAAAATGTCCAAGAAAAATCATTTAAATAGAATAAGAATGGCTTCTGAGGTGAAAGAAAAAAAGATTTGAGAGTTTAACTCTCTTTAAAGACAAGCTCATAGAAAAAGGATGATTTCTCCTTAGTTAACCAGAAAACAAATAAAACTTATCAAGACAAGTTAGGAAAGTTAACGCAGGATTTGACAAGGTTCACACACACAAAAGACTTCTTAAAACTCACAGAACAATTTAGACAAAAGAAAACTGCAAAGTACAAAGAACGGAAAAACTCTCTTTCGCTCTTTCGATCTGAGTATGCAGGGCGGCTCTGAAGCATTTAACTGAAGCGCGCTGCTGGGTCATAAAATGGGACCGGCCACAAGGCGGACCAATCATCTTCCATAAAGAGGAGTCTCAATGGGCTTTTGTCCAATGAGGGAACATTTCTTTGTTTGTGAATAGCCAATCAGATGTCAGTACGTTATCCAGCAGAAAGGCAGTATGGTGATTGGTTATCACGAGAGGGAAGACGGACAGAGATTCATAAAACACTCAGTTCTTATGGAATTATATACTCAGTATAAAATCTAACTAATTTAAGTGGCTCAAGGCTAATATTCAGTGACCATGCATTTATACCATTACTAATAATTTTAACATTCATTTGAATAACACTCATGAAAATAAAACATTCCTAAGACATGCACTCACATTTAAATCAAGGATTAATGAATTACTGCAAACCATTATTGGCGATTGTCTTCACAATGTCCTTAGAATCCCGGGGAGATGACAGCTGAAAGAAAAGCTTAATGTTTAGTCAGAATTAACAGATTGCACAATGAAACATATTCCGTAGATGTCCACTAGGAAGTACTGTTGAGCTGTAGATAATTTTTAGGTCTTTGGAATGTGAGCAGGGGGGGCCTAGAGGGTTCTGGAATATTGTCTAAAAGGCTCCAGCCCCCCCGCAACCCGAAAAGGATCAAGCAGAAGAAGATGAATGAATGAATGAATGAAGAAAGAAGGCCATATATCTGCCAGCTTAAGAAGTTTATGACTTTTTAAGAGTATCAGTTCCTGGTATGAATGGATACTATCAGCATGAACTGTCCAGTTGGGGATTTGACTCCAAGAGTTTATGGTCCACTTAAGCCTTTAAAAGCAAATCCTTATCAAGTCTCTCTACAAAAGTGAAATTGTTTACACTGGGGTCCTGTTGAAGACACACAGCATTCTTGACCAGACCTTGAGTGAGTTGCTTTAAAATGAAGAAAAGTGAAATTTCTTTAAAATGAACAAAAGTGATCTCCTGGATTGGCCTGAGGAGACGTTGATGCTACAGTATGAATTACTTGGGTTGTTACTGATATTTGGTGAAAATCTCAAGTCAATGGCTCCATGCCAAACATGGTGCCCCCCGAGGCAGACGTGTTTGCTCGTTCCGTTCTCGAATGATGACTTTTTCTCCTTTTTTGCATGTTTGCTGCTCTTTCTACAGTGCATAAAGGTCATGCACTGCTAAAATGCGACCGATGGACACTACTGGACATCGCCAAAACAAGCAGTCATACGGAATTTGCTGGCTTCGTACCACCCGATCTACAATGCATTGTGCGACCACGCAGCGATTAGCACCACCCCCAGGAAGGCCCCGAAGCACCGAGCCCGCGAGCATGCTGACCACAAGAGACCGCGTTGGAAGTGGTGCAAGCGAGGTAAGAGAGGGGGGCTACATGCTAGGCTAAAACCTTGCGCTAGCCGCCCACCACTACCTAGCCTCCTGCTAGCTAATGTACGGTCTCTGGAAAACAAGCTAGGCGAACTAAGAGTAAGGATTGAAGACCAGCAGGAGATAAGAGAGTGCTGCGCTCTAATTTTCTGTGAGACCTGGCTCTCAGACAGAGTCCCTGAGTGCACCATTCAACTATAGACTCACTCAGCACATCAGGTGGACCGGACTGAAGCCTTAGGTAAAACGGGGGGGGGGGGGGGGGTTGATAACTCGTGGTGTGGAGATGTACAGACTGTTTACAAGCACTGTTCGCCTGGCGTGGAGTTTTTACTGCTGAAATGCCATCCCTATTATCTACCAAGGGAATTCACTGCTATGTTTTTGGCCACTGTTTACATATGCCTGCGAAACAACTACACAGCAGCACTACACAAACTCCATGACGTCATCAGCGCAGTAGAGACGACCCATCCCGATACTGTTTTCATTGTTGCTAGTGACTTTAATCAGTGCAATTTACGGACTGTACTTTGAAAATATTACCAGCATGTGGACATTCCCACTCGCGATAACAACAAACTGGATCATGTTTACACAAACATACGCGATGCATACAGAGCGGCACCCTGCCCCCACTTCGGACAATCACATCACATCTCCCTGTTTATGTACCCTGCCTAAAGACAAAAGATGAAACAAACAAACCTTGTTATTGAACAAATTTAACGCTGGACTCCAGAGGCTGAGAGCACCCTGCAAGACTGGTTTGCCTGTACAGACTGGGATGTATTTAAAGCTGCAGCCATCCGGGAGGACTCTTCTGTAAACATACAGGACTACGCTGAGTATGTGACTGGGTACATTAGCATGTGTGTTGATACCATTGTACCAACCATACAAGTCAGGAAGTTCCTCAACCAGAAACCCTGGATCAACAGTCAGGTACGTCAGATGCTGTGTGGTCACTTTTTTGCATTTAAATCAGGCAATGAGGTCGAATACAAAGCTGCAAAGTATGGACTGAGGAAGGCTATAACAACAGCCAAGAGGCAGTACAGGGAAAAGCTGGACAGCCTCTACTCTACTCCTGACCTGGGGCGCATGTGGCAAGGCCTGCAGGACCAACAGCAACACCACTAGCTCCACAGACGGCCTGCCAGATGATCTCAACATCTTTTACACCCGCTTTGAGACTACCAGCTACAGTGCAGAGAGGAGACACACACACACGCACCCTCCCCCTCTACTAAATGTCTCATCAGGCCAGGTAAAAAGAGCACTGAGGAATATCAACCCCCGCAAGGCAGCAGGACCAGGCAACATCCCTGGACGGGCTTTCAGAGCATGTGCTGCCAAGCTGACTGACGTTTTCACATCCATCTTCAACCTCTCCCTCAACCACAACATAGTCCCCTCCTGCTTCAAAACCACAACCATCGTCCCCCTCCCCAAAAAGAGCCTGCTGACCTGTCTTAATGATTACAGACCAGTAGCACTCACTCCAATCATCATGAAGTGCTTCAAGAGAGTGGTGCTGCCCCTCATTCAGGACAGCATACCGGATACCCTGGACCCCCTGCAGTATGCTTACCAGCCCAACAGGTCCACCTCAGATGCCATTGCTGCAGCACTCCATTATTCTCTCTCCCACCTGTAAAATAAAGACTCCTACATCAGGATGCTCTTTGTCGACTACAGCTCTGCCTTCAACACGGTCATCCCCCACAAACTCACCGACAAACTGTCTTCACTTGGCTTGCACCCCACCCTCTGTTACTGGCTACTGGACTTTCTGACGAGCAGGCCCCAGTCTGTCTGGATGGGTAACAGGACCTCAACCAACATCATCACGAACACAGGTGTCTTACAGGGGTGTGTTCTCAGCCCCATCCTCTACAGCCTCTTCATCCATGACTGTATTGCCTCCCAAAAGGACAATATCATCTTAAAGTTTACGGACGACACAGCAGTGATAGGACACATCACTGGTGGAGATAAAGCATGCTACAGGAGGGAGGTGGCCAGCCTGTTGTCATGGTGTGAGGACAACAACCTCACCCTCAACATGGACAAGATGAAGGAGATGATAGTGGACATGAGGAAGGGGAGGAGGAGACCCCACCGGCCGCTGTTCATCCGGAAGCTTGAGGGGGAGAGGGGGAGCAGCTTTAAATACCTGGGCATCCACATCAGCGAGGACCTTACGTGGGCACTCAACACCACAGAGCTGGTTAAGAGAGCTCAACAGTGGCTATACTTTCTGAGGAGGCTGAAGAAGTTTGGCATGTCCCCCAAGATCCTCAACAATTTCTACAGCTGCATCATTGAGAGCATCTTGACCAACTGCATCACTGCGTGGTACGGCAGCACTACTGCCCTGGACCGCAAACACCTGCAGAGAGTGGTGGAGACAGCGGAGAAGATCATCAGGACTCCACTCCCCTCTCTGCAGAGCATCTACCACCACAGAGCCCAAAGAAGAGCTGCCGCCATCCTCCAGGACGCCACCCACCCCCAGCACAGAATGTTCACACTTCTACCCTCAGGCTGGAGGTACAAAAGTGTGACATGCAGGACATCCAGACTAAAAAAAACCTCCTTCTTTCCCACTGCCATCAGACTCCTGAATAAATAACAAACTCCAGACACAGCTTTGCAAATAGGAATTCACACACTGGTTGCTAAATTTGCACATTGCTCACTTGCACAGTGTACGTAGTTTCACCCCGTCTCATGTCCATATAATCTCTGCTGCTAAATTATCATTGTACAGTCTACTGGGTATTATCATTACTGAGAAATTCTCACACTGGGTGCTACTTTGTACATTGCTCGTTTGCACACTGTGCATAGGCTTATGCCATCTCAGGTTCATATCATCTCTGATATCAATATACCATTGTCCATTATAGTCATCCAATGAATTTTCAATTTTCATTCTTGTTTCCTCTAGTTTAACTGCTTTAACTGTCCTAATTGCCTAATGTGTGTTATTAGTATTCATTAGTATTAGTACTTAGTATTAAGGTGTGTTTAAGGTGTCCTAATTCCCTAATGTGTGTTATTAGTATTCATTAGTATTAGGTGTGTTATTACTTTATCAACTCAAAATCAAATCAAATCAGACTTTATTGTCATATTGCTGTACATGGGGCTGCACGGTGGCGCAGTGGTTAGCACTGCGGCAGCACAGTTTTACCCTCAGCCGGGGGATCGCGGGGATCATGAGATCGTGGGTTCGATCCCTGCCCCCGGCCAACAGTGATCTGTGTGGAGTTTGCATGTTGTCCCTGTGTTTGCGTGGGTTTACTCCGGGATTTCTCCGGTTTCCTCCCACATGCTAAAAACATGCAGGTTAGGGAGTTAAGGGGCGCTTGCGCACGCAGCGACCGGCAGCTGGTGGCTTGTCACCAGACTGCAAAACAAATCTACCTACGGGTACAAAATAAGTACAAAAAAAAATACAACTGTAGTGCAGGCAAGATGAAATTGCGTTTCTCTCGGCATCCATATAAATAGAAGCAGCATGATTTAAGACACACTCACATATAGCTTCACCCCCCCACCCCCACCCCCCCATCCATTCACACATCCCTGAGACATACTTGGGAAAAAACTAACTAACTATAATATACAAATAATATACAAAATGTCCGTAGGTGCAGTAGTGAGTATGAGAGATTCCGGGTCAACTGTTCAGCATCCTGACAGCTTGTGGAAGGAAGCTGTTGATCAGTCTGGTGGTTCTGCCTCTGATGCTCCGGAATTGTTTACCAGATGGAAGAAGTTCAAAGTGTTTATGCAGAGGGTGGGAACGGTCCTTGACAATGTTCAGTGCCCTGCTCCTACAACGGTTCTGAAAAAGTTCTTGGACAAAGGGGAGGGAGACTCCAATTACCCTCTCAGCCCCCTTGACTATCCTCTGCACGGCATTTTTGTCTGACATACTGCAACTGGAGTACCATGTAGCAATGCAGTACGTCAGAACACTCTCCACCACACCTCTGTAGAAGGTCCTGAGGATGCAGATGGGGAGAGAGGCCTGTTTGAGTTTCCTCAAGAAGTGCAGTCTCTGCTGAGCCCGCTTCCTGATCCCCAAGGAATTCTTGCTCCAGGTCAGGTCCTGCGAGATCTGCACTCCGAGGAACTTGATGTTCTCCACTCTCTCCACTAAACAGCCGCCGATGCTGAGGGGGACGTGCTCAGGCTGTGACCGCTGGAAGTCGATAATCATCTCCTTCGTTTTGTCCACGTTGAGCACCAGATTGTTCTCCCTGCACCAGCCCTCCAGGTCTCTCACTTCTTCCCTGTACATTGATTCCTCATCCCTCTGAATAAGTCCCACCACCATGGTGTCATCTGCAAACTTAATAATCTGGTTCCCCTTGTGTCTGGATACACAGTCATGTGTTAGAAGTGTAAACAACAGTGGACTGAGTACACAACCTTGAGGGGATCCGGTGCTCAGCGTGACAGAGTTGGAGATGTTGTTTCCAACCCGGACAGACTGAGGTCTCTCAGTCAGGAAATCCAGGATCCAGAGAGATGTGGCGGTGTTCAGACCGAGAAGGAGTAATTTCTCCATCAGTCTCTGGGGAATAATGGTGTTGAATGCTGAACTGAAATCAATGTACAGGAGTCTGGCTTAGGTGTCTTTCTGGTCCAGGTGGGTGATGACAGAGTGTAGGGTGGTGACTATAGCATCCTCCGTGGAGCGGTTTGAATGATATGCAAACTGGAGCGGGTCGTGTGATGCAGGGAGGCAGGCTGTAATGTGTGGTTTGACAAGCCGTTCAAAACACTTCATCACAATTGGTGTCAGTGCAACAGGACGATAGACATTCAAACAGGACACAACTGGTTTCTTTGCCACCGGTACAATGATAGAGGTCTTGAAGCATCTGGGAACGATGGCCTGACTCAGGGAGATGTTATAAATGTCAGTCAGGACATCCGCCAACTCGCTCGCGCAGTCTCGGAGCACACGTCCCGGAATGTTGTCCGGACCTGCAGCTTTGCATGGGTTGACTCTGGTTAGGGTCCTCCGTGTGTCCGCTGTGTTGATGGTAAAAGCTGGTCCAACCGATGGTGGGGGTGGGCCAGCCCTCCCTCTGATTGTCGAGTTTGATGCTTCAAAACGTGCAAAGAAGTCGTTAAGCCTGTCTGGAAGCGAAGCGTCGTCATCATTGACCCCCTGCCTAGACTTATAGCCCGTCAATGTCCGAACTCCCTGCCACATCTGCTTGGTGTTCCTAGTGTCACAGAGGTGTCCCTGGATTTTCTCCGCATAGGCGCGCTTTGCCACCTTAATTCCCTTTGAGAGCGCAGACCTGGCTGAGCGGAGGGCGATCCTGTCCTTCGCTCTGAAGGCTGCATCTCTGGCTGTAAGCAGCGAGCGCACCTCTGCAGTCATCCAGGGCTTATGATTACCCCGCATAGTGATGGTCTTCACTGTAGTGACATCCTCTGTGCACTTCGCGATGTAGCTGGTGACCGTATCAGCATACTCCTCCACATCTGTCTTGTCTTCCTGGGAGGCTGCTATTTTGAAGACCTCCCAGTCTGTGTGCAGAAAACAGTCTTTCAGTGTAGATTTTGCACTCTCTGGCCAAATTCTAATTTGTTTCACTGCTGGCCTGCTGCGCTTCAATAAAGGTTTGTAGGCAGGTAGCAGCATCATAGATATGTGATCAGAAAGGCCGAGATGGGGGCGGGGTATCGCCTTATATGCATCTGTGTTTGTGTACACTAAGTCCAACATATTCTCTCCTCTGGTCTTAAAGTCTACACATTGTTTAAACTTGGGGAGCACAGTCTTTAGGCTGGTGTGGTTAAAATCCCCCGCAACCACCACAAAACTGTCCAGGTGTGAAGTTTGGATTTCACTAATCGCATTGTGCAGTTCCCCGAGTGCCTTCTTAGCATTAGCTTTAGCATTAGCGCCCGGCGCTATGTAAACACCAGCTACAAACACGTTGCTGAATTCCCTCGGCAAATAATATGGCCGACAATTTACAATAAGGAACTCCGCCAACGGAGAGCAGTGTTTAGACACTAACGTGGCATTGACGCACCAGCTCTTGTTAACATAGATGCATAGCCCACCCCCCCGGCTCTTACCGGAGCTCGCCGTTTCCCTGTCGGCACGGAACATCGCCATATCTTCCAGTTGAATGGCCTCGTCAGGGATGTTGTGGTGGAGCCATGTCTCAGTGAACGCAAGCACACTGCTGTCTCTCCACTCTCTCCGGGTTTCTCTCAGCAGACGCAGCTCATCCAGCTTGTTTTCGAGGGAGCGGACGTTAGAGAGAATGAGCGACGGTACCGCTGGTCTGGAGGGGTTAGCCTTTAGCCTAGCAAGGATCCCGGCCCTTTTTCCACGCTTTTTCTTGCGTTCGCTCCGCTTACGCCTCCTCCTCTCTCGGGTAGCTTCCAGCGGGGACTCCGCCAAAATTCCATGCTGGCGTAGAATGTCCAAATCACAACCGATCGCCGCGATTCTTGCAGTGTGCAGTACCTTGATGTTTAATAAGGTCTCACGGTTGTAAGTTTTACAGAATGTATGTCTGGGAAGATCAAAACACTCAAAACTCTCACACTCGCTGATGCCAAGAGGGGCCGCTGCGTCTGTGCGTGCTGCCGCCATCTTAAGGAACTTATTAGTATTGATGTATACCTTGGCATTCATTCAGAGAGCAGAGTAAGAATTTCATTGTTCAGGAAATGTTGCATTTCGTAACTGTGCACATGATAATAAAACCTTTGAATCTTGAATCCATCAGAAATATGTTTAATGAGAAAAATGTTGATGTGTTCAATACTTATTTTCCCCGCTGTATTAACTAGTATTGTCGCTTAGTTTATTTGAGTGTCTGACATCTTTGTTGGATTATGAATCTGCTAAAATATCACAGCAGCCAAGTGTGAAAAAATTAAACATCACGAGGGGTGAAAAAGTGTAAAAAAATAGTGTATAGGAATATAGTGTCTGCTCAGATTCAGCCAAATAGAGCAAAGTTGATTGGAGAGCACCTCACAGTACAGATAGACAATGATGCAAAATAGTGCATAAGCAACCCAGGAGCTTTATAAGGCAAAGAAGTGGGATATTGTGCAATGGCCGTGTCAATCACCAGATTTCAACCTGATTGAGCAGCATTTCACTTGCTTAAGACAAAACTTAAGGCAGAAAGACCCACAGACAAACAAAAACTCTGGACAGCTGCAGTAAAAGCCTAGCAAAGCATTACAAAAGAGAAAACCCAGCATTTGGTGATGTCCATGGGTTCCAGACTTCAGGCAGTCATTGCCTGCAAAGGATTCTCAACAAAGTGCAAGGGGGGACTGAAAAGTTCATAGGTTAAAAAGTTCATTGTGGTCAAATTTGACCAAATGTGGTTTATTTTTCAACAAAGTCTCCCCTTCGGTCCACACACTTCTTCCATCGGTGTTGCAGCACTTGGATCTGTGCGGCTGAAAAATAAACCACATTTGGTCAAATTTGACCACTATGAACTTTTCAGACGGTGAACTTTTCAGCCCCCCCACCCCCCATATTAAGAATGAACATTTTATTTATGGTGAAGTTAATAGGTCCAATTACATTTGAGTCCCTGAAATGAGGAGACTTTTTTAACTGCTGTAACTCCTAAAACTTTAACTTCAATTTGGATGTGAATACTCAAATTAAAGCTGAGATTCTGTACTTTAAGCCCATATTGATTATATAACTGTATCTTGGATATATTTTGGTAAACAGCTAAAACAACAAAACTTGTGTCAGTGTCCAAATACTTATGGACCTAAAAGTATACATAGCTCCGGAAAAAACAGTCATCTACCAGGAAATGTTAGAGCACTTCATGCTTCCCTCTGTTGACAAGCTTTATGGAGACGCTGATTTCATATTCCAGCAGGACTTGGCACCTGCCCACACTGCCAAAAGAACCAAAACCTGGTTTAATGACCATGGTATCGCTGTCCTTCATTGGCCAGCAAACTCTCCTGACCTAAACCCCATAGAGAACCTATGGATTATTATCAAGAAGAAGATGAGAGACCTCAGACCCAATAATGCAGATGAACTGAAGGCCACTATCAAAGCAACCTAAGCCTTCATAACACTTCAGCAGTGCCATAGGCTGATTGCCTTCATGCTACACCACTGTGATGCAGTAATTCATGCAAGTATTGAGTGTGTACATCGGCATACTTTTCAGTTGGCCAAGATTTCTATTAAAAATCCATTTTTAAAAAATATCCATCCATCCATCCATCTTCTACCGCTTTTCCGGAGGTCCGGGTCGCGGAGGCAGCAGTTCAAGCAGAGAAGCCCAGACTTCCCTCTCCCCAGCCACCTGCTCCAGCTCTTCAGAGGGGATACCAAGGCGTTCCCAGACCAGCTGGGAGACATAGTCTCTCCACCGAGTCCTGGGTCTGCCCCGGGGTCTCCTCCCAGTGGGACGTGCCTGAAACACCTCAAGTGGGAGGCGTCCAGGAGGCATCCTAATCAGATGCCCATACCACCTCAACTGACTCCTTTCAATGTGGAGGAGCAGCGGTTCTACTCTGAGCCTCTCCCGGATGACTGAGCTCCTCACCCTATCTCTGAGGGTGAGTCCAGCAATCCTACGGAGAAAGCTCATTTCAGCCGCTTGTATCCGTGATCTCGTTCTTTCGGTCATTACCCAAAGCTCGTGACCATAGGTGAGAGTAGGAACGTAGATTGACTGGTAAATCGTCAGCTTTGCCTTAGAACTAAGCTCCCTCTTCAACACAACAGACCGGTACAACGTTCGCATCACTGCAGATGCTGCTCCAATCCGTCTGTCGATCTCTCGCTCCATTTTCCCCTCACTCGTGAACAAGACCCCCTCATGGATCGTCACCTTATTGTGGTGGGGGGGTTTGCGTGCCCCAGTGATCCCAGGAGCTATGTTGTCCGGGGCAATTTGCCTCTGATAGGGTCTCCCAAGACAAACTGGACCTGGGTGAAGGGCCAGACTAAGAACGATCCAACAGACTCTCATGATAAATTGTATATCAAGGATTCAGTGTACCCCGCCCGGTATGGGGTTACCGGGGCCCCACCCTAGAGCCAGGCCTGGGGGAGGGGCTCGAAGGCTAGCGTCTGGTGGCTGGGTTTCCACCCATGGGACCCGGCCGGGCTCAGCCCGAAGGAGTTACATGGGTCCGCCCTCCAGTAGGTTCACCACCTGCAGGAGGGATCATGGAGGTCCGGTGCTATGTGGATTAGGTGGCAGTCAAAGACGGAGACCTTGGCGGACTGATCCCAAGCTTTCTAAACTGGCTTTTTAAAAAATAATTTTCTGTAATATTCAAATTTTTTGAGAAATTAAATTTGGGGATTTGCATGAGCTGAAAGCCATAACCATCAAGATTAAAAGAAATACACCACATTCCAAATTATTATGCAAATTATATTTGTCTCTGATTTTCCTAAAGTCAATGCAAATGACAGGCAGTATAATTTTCAAGTCATCAACCATTAGAGCATAATTCTAATTTTATTGAACAAACCTCCCAACGATAACTTTTTTTACAAAAATAAAAAAAAAACTCAAAATGCACTGTTCCAAATTATTACGCACAACAGAGTTTTAAAAAAATTTATTGATTGTAAAGAACTGAAAATGATCATTTGTTGAATTTGCAGCATGAGGAGGTCATATTTATTGAAATCAAAAGCCATTTCAATCAAAAACATCTGCATGGTGGCGCAGTGGTTAGCACCGCGGCAGCACAGTTTACCCTCGGCCGGGGGATTGCGGGGATCGTGGGTTCGATCCCTGCCCCCGGCCAACAGTGATCTGTGTGGAGTTTGCATGTTCTCCCCGTGTTTACGTGGGTTTACTCCGGGATTTCTCCAGTTTCCTCCCACATGCCAAAAACATGCAGGGTAGGGAGTTAAGGGGCGCTTGCGCACGCAGCGACCGGCAGCTGGTGGCTTGTCACTGGACTGCACAACAAATCTACCTACGGGTACAAAATAAGTTAAAAAAAAAATAAAAAAAATAGGCCAAGTTGCATGTTAACATAGGACCCCTTCTTTGATATAACCTTCACAATTCTTGCATCCATTGAACTTGTGAGTTTTTGGAGCATTTCTGCTTGGATTTCTTTGCAAGATGTCAGGATATCCTCCCACAGCTGCTGTTTTGATATGAACTGCCTCCCACCCTCATAGATCTTTTACTTGAGGATGCTCCAAAGCTTCTCAATAGGGTTGAGATCAGGGGAGGATGGAGGCCACACCATGAGTTTCTCTCCTTTTATGCCCATAGCAGCCAATGACTCAGAGGTATTCTTTGCAGCATGAGATGGTGCATTGTCATTCATGAAGATAATTTTGCTACGAAAGGCACAGTTCTTCTTTTTGTACCATGGAATAAAGTGGTCAGTCAGAAACTCTATATACTTTGCCAAGGTCATTTTCGCACTTTCAGGGACCCTAAAGGGGCCTACCATCTCTCTCCCCATGATTCCGGCCCAAAACATGACTCCGCCACCTCCTTGCTGACATCACAGCCTTGTTGGGACATGGTGGTGGCCATCCACCAACCATCCACTACTCCATCCATCAGGACCATCCAGGGTTGCACGGCAATCATCAGTAAACAAGACTGTTTGAAAATTAGTCTTCATGCATTTCTGGGCCTACTGCAACCGTTTCTGCTTGTGAGCATTGACTGAGGTGGCCGAATAGTAGGTTTATGCACAACTGCAAGCCTCTGGAGGATCTCCAGAGGCACCAGCAGCTTCTAATACCTGCTTGCTGCTTTGTAATGGTATGTTAGCAGCTGCTCTCTTAATCCGATGAATTTGTCTGGCAGAAACCTTCCTCATTATGCTTTTATCTGGATGAACCCATCTGTGCTCTGAATCAGCCACAAATTTCTTCACAGTACAATGATCACGCTTAAGGTTTTGTGAAATATCTAATGTTTTCATACCTTATCCAAGGCATTGCACTATTTATCGCTTTTCAGCAGCAGAGAGATCCTTTTTCCTTCCCATATTGCCTGAAACCTGAGGCATGCTTAATAATGTGGAACATCCTTCTTAAGCAGTTTTCCTTTAATTGGGCTCACCTGTCTGAGATTGATATCAGTGATCCAAAGAGTCCTAAGACACAATACCATCCACGAGTTTAATTGAAAAGCAAAAATATTGAATGTTTATGACACTAAAATCCTGTTTGCATAATAATTTGGAACGTGGTGTAAACACTTGTAGCATCTCACTCTGTGTAATGAATCTATATAATATACGAGTTTCATTTTTTGAATTGAATTACTGAAATCAACTTTTCAATGACATTCTAATTTATTGAGATGCACCTGTATGTCATCAACACAAGCCTCAATATGCGTTTCACAAAAATCTTCCTGGATTACTCAACAGATGCTTTGAAGCTTCAATACTGTTGCTACAATATTTCCACATAATGGGTTTTTTTCATGATGCCATCTATTTTGTGAAGTGGACCAGTCCCTCCTGCGGCAAAACACCACCACAACATGATGCTGCCACCCCCGTATTCACAGTTTGGATGGTGTTGTCCGGCTTGCAAGCTTCCCCCTTTTTCCTCCAAATGTAACGATGGTTATTATGGCCAAACAGTTCAATTTTTAGTTTCATCAGACCACAGGACACATTTACAGAAATTAAGGCCTTTGTCCTTTTGTGCATTTGCAAACTATAATCTGGCTTTTTTTTTATGTCACTTCTGGAGTAATGGCTTCTTTCTTGCTGAGTGGTCTTTCAGCCCATGTCAATAGAGGACTCTTCACTATGGCTAATGACACTCTTACCAGCTTCAGTTAGCACCCTCACAAGATCTTTTACTTTTGTTCTGGGGTTGATACACACATTTCCCACCAAAACATGTTCATATCTGGGACACAAAACCTGTCTCCATCCTGAGTGGTATGATAGCTGGATATTCCCATGGTGTTTATACTTGCATACATTGTTTGAACAGATAAATGTGGCATCTTCAGGCCTCTGGAAATTGTACCCAAGGATAAACTAAATAGACTTGTGGAGGTCCACAATTCTCTTCCTGATATTAGTCCATGTAAACGTCTTACTTTGACAAAAGTTCTCTAAAACAATGATTTAGCAAATACAAATAATTTTGGTAATCCTAACTGACCTAAACAGGAAAAGTTAAGTCTGATTTAATATCAGACAGTGGAAAAAAAAGGTTATGTCTTTTTTATATAATGTATGTAAACTTCTGTTTCCAAATGTATCATAGCAAATGTGTTCACTCTGTCACTCTAGAAAGATTTTATGAAGACTTAAATATACAGAACAGATTAAATCAGTTATCAATTTGTCTAAGTCTTCCATTTTGTTTATTTTTAAAAATGTTTTTATTTGCAATGATACATTTTATTTAGTTTTCATTAATTTTTTTAATCCTAAAGAAAATGTTCTTAAACAACCATCTTGTCTCTACCATCACATCTTTGAGATACAGGGCTGTACAGTGGGGCAAAAAAGTATTTAGTCAGCCACCAATTGTGCAAGTTCTCCCACTTAAAAGATGAGAGAGGTCTCCAATTTTCATCATAGGTACAGTATACCTCAACTATGAGAGACAAAATGAGAAAAAAAAATCCAGAAAATCACATTGTCTGATTTTTAAAGAATTTATTTGCATATTATGGTGGAAAATAAGTATTTGGTCAATAACAAAAGTTCATCTCAATACTTTGTTATATACCCTTTGTTGGCAATGACAGAGGTCAAACGTTTTCTGTAAGTCTTCACAAGGTTTTCACACACTGTTGCTTGTATTTTGACCAATTCCTCCATGCAGATCTCCTCTAGAGCAGTCATGTTTTGGGGCTGTCGCTGGGCAACACGGACTTTCAACTCCCTCCAAAGATTTTCTATGGGGTTGAGATCTGGAGACTGGCTAGGCCACTCCAGGACCTTGAAATGCTTCTTACGAAGCCACTCCTTTGTTTCCCGGGCGGTGTGTTTGGGATCATTGTCATGCTGAAAGACCCAGCCACGTTTCATCTTCAATGCCCTTGCTGATGGAAGGAGGTTTTCACTCAAAATCTCAAGATACATGGCCCCATTCATTCTTTCCTTTACACGGATCAGTCGTCCTGGTCCCTTTGCAGAAAAACAGCCCCAAAGCATGATGTTTCCACCCCCATGCTTCACAGTAGGTATGGTGTTCTTTGGATGCAACTCAGCATTCTTTCTCCTCCAAACACGACAAGTTGAATTTTTACCAAAAAGTTCTATTTTGGTTTCATCTGACCATATGACATTCTCCCAGTCCTCTTCTGGATCATCCAAATGCTCTCTAGCAAACTTCAGACGGGCCTGGACATGTACTGGCTTAAGCAGGGGGACATGTCTGGCACTGCAGGATTTGAGTCCCTGGCGGCGTAGTGTGTTACTGATGGTAGCTGTTGTTACTTTGGTCCCAGCTCTCTGCAGGTCATTCACTAGGTCCCCCTGTGTGGTTCTGGGATTTTTGCTCACCGTTCTCGTGATCATTTTGACCCCACGGGGTGAGATCTTGCGTGGAGCCCCAGATCGAGGGAGATTATCAGTGGTCTTGTATGTCTTCCGTTTTCTAATAATTGCTCCCACAGTTAATTTCCTCACACCAAGCTGCTTACCTATTGCAGATTCAGTCTTCCCAGCCTGGTGCAGGTCTACAATTTTGTTTCTGGTGTCCTTTGACAGCTCTTTGGTCTTGGCCATAGTGGAGTTTGGAGTCTGACTGAGGTTGTGGACAGGTGTCTTTTATACTGATAACGAGTTCAAACAGGTGCCATTAATACAGGTAACGAGTGGAGGACAGAGGAGCCTCTTAAAGAAGAAGTTAAAGGTCTGTGAGAGCCAGAAATCTTGCTTGTTTGTAGGTGACCAAATACTTATTTTCCACCATAATTTGCAAATAAATTCTTTAAAAATCAGACAATGTGATTTTCTGGATTTTTTTTTCTCATTTTGTCTCTCATAGTTGCGGTATACAGTACCTATGATGAAAATTGGAGACCTCTCCTCATCTTTTAAGTGGGAGAACTTTCACAATTGGTGGCTGACTAAATACTTTTTTGCCCCACTGTATTTCAAGGATGCGGTCAGTCAGTTAGTTGTCACTGACTGCATTTATGGGTGTTTCTAAGTTAATTTTCTTATCACAAAAGTGCAAAAACAAATTTTCCGCCGGACACAAAGTCGAAAAGGGTTGTCCTAATGCTCTTAATTATTCAGAGGTGTGTTTGGGGCATGATGTGAAAAAAACAATCACTCCCTTTGCTCTCATTCCCTTTAATAAGCAGGGGTGCAAGATGAAAGACATGATGCTAACACAAAAGAGGTTTAAGTGGGAGGACAATTCTGTTTTGCGCTCAGAACAATGCAGGCTCATTCACAAAGAGAAAATGCATTTAAAAGCAAGGAGCTTTTTAATTCCACAGCTTTACTTGTGCATGGATGAGAGCTGTCGGCTACAATTCAGTTCATGTCAGTGTTCCTCTTTGTCCATGAGGTCGACAGAGTTTCCTTCAGTTATATTATTGTCAACCTGATCCACAAAAAAAGTATATTATCGTTCATCAGAGCTTCTCTTTTAAACCAAGAAAGAGGAGCCGCTCATCACAGCCTGAGCTGTGTTAATCTGTTCTGGTGAATGCAAAATTGTAGATTTAATTCAAAACAACTGTTGGGATATTTTTATTTTGAATCATTCTTTTAAAAGAATGACAGTGAATGAGGTTAAAATTGAAAAAAAAAAACCACATCATCATTAGATAATGAATATCGGGTTTGTGTGCAGACTGATCCAGCTGCGGTCCGGTAGAGAACTGAATCAAAACCCCATGTCACTCTTTGTTTCCTCTGTGTAGTGAAAAACCCTGTTGTGTCTTCAAGGAGTCCGTATTTAACTGTCCTCATTTAACAGAAAACACCAGCTGAGTTTGTTTTTTCATTAATCAGATGAGCGATCACAAATGGACTCGGGACATGATGATACAGTGGGGCAAAAAAGTATTAAGTCAGCCACCAATTGTGCAAGTTCTCCCACTTAAAAGATGAGAGAGGTCTCTAAATTTCATCATAGGTATACCTTTGAATGAATGAATGAATGAATCTTTATTTCGGATAGTACAGGTCAAAAGAAACTGAATAATATAACAAAGGGGGAAAGAAAATCCAACAAGGCCAAATTAGACAATAACTCCTCTGATTCTACAGTTCAACATAAGTTATCGGAAATGGGTGATGGCTGAAGCTGCAGCTTATATTGCCCACCCATGTTCCATCCAAGAATTCAAAAGAAAAAAACAAAACAAGAGAGATTACAATTCAGAACGAAGCTAAGACAAAATGTGACAAAAAAAACTAAGCTACAACACAACACAGGCTGGATATGACAATCCTTATGTGATTTTACATGTCATCTTGTATATACGTTTGGAGTATTTCTATAGTACTCCAAACAGTATAACCAAATAGTATTTGGTGGTAGTTCTCACCTTCAGTGAGAACTACCACCTCAACTATGAGAGACAAAATGAGAAAAAAAATCCAGAAAATCACATTGAAGGATTTTTAATGAATTAATTGGTAAATTCCTCAGTAAAATAAGTATTTGGTCACCTACAAACAAGCAAGATTTCTGGCTCTCACAGACCTGTAACTTCTTTTTTAAGAGGCTCCTCTGTCCTCCACTCGTTACCTGTATTAATGGCACCTGTTTGAACTCGTTATCAGTATAAAAGACACCTGTCCACAACCTCAAACAGTCAGTCTCCAAACTCCACTATGGCCAAGACCAAAGAGCTGTCAAAGGACACAAGAAACAAAATTGTAGACCTGCACCAGGCTGGGAAGACTGAATCTGCAATAGGTAAGCAGCTTGGTGTGAAGAAATCAACTGTGGGAGCAATTATTAGAAAATGGAAGACATACAAGACCACTGATAATCTCCCTCGATCTGGGGCTCCACGCAAGATCTCACCCTGTAGGGTCAAAATGATCACGAGAACGGTGAGCAAAAATCCCAGAACCACACACGGGGACCTAGTGAATGACCTGCAGAGAGCTGGGACCAAAGTAACAAAGGCTACCATCAGTAACACACTACGCCGCCAGGGACTCAAATCCTGCAATGCCAGACGTGTCCCCCTGCTTAAAGGGTACCTGTGGTGGTCGTCTAAACGCATTCAACTTGAAAACATTAGGCAAATTATTCGTTATTTGGTTAAATAATTATTGCCAGCCAAATACCACCAGAGAAATATGCAAATACGACCGCAGGCATGGCCAGCCAATGAAAACTCTGAGCGCAGCCATGACACATGCGGATGTGACGTCACTTCGTTGATACTCAACAGTCAATGCTCCGCCTGTATGACAGACTAGGGTGCTTTTGTGAGTGTTTTTATTCTATTATGGCTGAATTGTCGGACTCTGGGGAAGAATTTGTCCAACATGGCTACAGGTTTGAGCCAGAAAGGTCTTCTGAGGGTTAAAGTGACGAAATGGTCCTCACACACAACGCAATTTCGTCTGAAAGGATTCGTCTGTGCCCTGTTCCGAGATCACTTTTCCGCTCCGATCTTCTGACAAGGTGAGCTGGGTTTGGGTACACAAATGAAGTGTTTATCTTTGTTTTTTCGCTTATTATTGAGACATCCAAAGGCTTTACATTTCGCCATGTTGCGATATCCATATCGCATTGTATGTTTTTGTTTTTACAAGAGCGCCGAGTGTCTGCTGCTCTGCTCTGCTGCTCTCTCTCTCTGCTGCTCCCGCGGCGAGGGAGGAGGCCAGCCCGTCTCGCAGCTATTACGAGCTCAGATCAGACGAGACAAGCCGCTGAATTTAAGCATTTATTTATTTATTTTCTAATCGTTTTAGTTCTGCATTTAATATGAACCCTGAGTTTGAAATAAACGTTTGAATTTGAATTTGAATATTCCGAAAGCCGCTGCACATCCGGGTACTCCAGGCTCGGCCAATATTGATCCAGATCGCATAGTTTTAGAATCATCGGCCATTACGAGCTCAGATCAGACGAGACAAGCCGCTGAATTTAAGCATTTATTTATTTATTTTCTAATTGTTTTAGTTCTGCATTTAATATGAACCCTGAGTTTGAAATAAACATTTGAATTTGAATTTGAATATCCCGAAAGCCACTGCACATCCGGGTACTCCAGGCTCAGCCAATATTGATCCAGATCGCATAGTTTTAGAATCATCGGCCATTAAGAGCTCAGATCAGACGAGACAAGCCGCTGAATTTAAGCATTTATTTATTTATTTTCTAATCGTTTTAGTTCTGCATTTAATATGAACCCTGAGTTTGAAATAAACGTTTGAATTTGAATTTGAATATCCCGAAAGCCACTGCACATCCGGGCACTGCAGGCTCAGCCAATACTGATCCAGATCGCGGTGTCAACGAAATTACGTCACAGGAAGCGTCCTGGAAGGCCATATAGCCGCTAGTATGGCTGCACTCATGTTTTGCTGACATAGCTGAACCAGCACATCAGCAATGGATTTATATCAAATTGCTTTGAACATGAATTTCAACTTAAACTTGAACTAGAACATGAGACAGGGGCTCAATATAATATCTTTTTTTTTCACGACCACCACAGGTACGCTTTAAGCCAGTGCATGTCCAGGCCCGTCTGAAGTTTGCTAGAGAGCATTTGGATGATCCAGAAGAGGACTGGGAGAATGTCATATGGTCAGATGAAACCAAAATAGAACTTTTTGGTAAAAACTCAACTTGTCGTGTTTGGAGGAGAAAGAACACCATACCTACTGTGAAGCATGGGGGTGGAAACATCATGCTTTGGGGCTGTTTTTCTGCAAAGGGACCAGGACGACTGATCCGTGTAAAGGAAATAATGAATGGGGCCATGTATCGTGAGATTTTGAGTGAAAAACTCCTTCCATCAGCAAGGGCATTGAAGATGAAACGTGGCTGGGTCTTTCAGCATGACAATGATCCCAAACACACCACCCGGGCAATGAAGGAGTGGCTTCGTAAGAAGCATTTCAAGGTCCTGGAGTGGCCTAGCCAGTCTCCAGATCTCAACCCCGTAGAAAATCTTTGGAGGGAGTTGAAAGTCCGTGTTGCCCAGCGACAGCCCCAAAACATGACTGCTGTAGAGGAGATCTGCATGGAGGAATGGGCCAAAATACCAGCAACAGTGTGTGAAAACCTTGTGAAGACTTACAGAAAACGTTTGACCTCTGTCATTGCCAACAAAGGGTATATAACAAAGTACTGAGATGAACTTTTGTTATTGACCAAATACTTATTTTCCACCATAATTTGCAAATAAATTCTTTAAAAATCAGACATTGTGATTTTCTGGATTTTTTTTTCTCATTTTGTCTCTCATAGTTGAGGTATACCTATGATGAAAATTGGAGACCTCTCTCATCTTTTAAGTGGGAGAACTTGTACAATTGGTGGCTGACTAAATACTTTTTTGCCCCACTGTACGTTATGATAACTCAACACAAGAAAGATTAGTGGACAAAGCATTTTCAAAGAAGTGGTCTGTAGAAGAGGTTCAGACTGACAGTAGCTTATTCCCCCCGTGTGCCATGCACCAACACCGGAACACACACACACACACTCCCTGTTCATTCATTCATTCCCCTAAAAAAATTATACATTAATGCTGAATCTATAGACTCAAATGTTATGTTCGCAATTAAAAAGAGAATGTGGATGGAATAAAAAACTATTTAGTGTGTATCATATTATAATAAAAATCACCATCCATCCATCCATCTTCTACTGCTTTTCCAGAGGTCTGAGTCGTGGAGGCAGCACCTCAAGCAGAGAAGCCCAAACTTCCCTCTCCCCAGCCACCTGCTTCAGCTCTTCAGAGAGGATACCAAGGTGTTCCCAGGCCATCTGGGTGACACAGTCTCTCCAGCGTGTCCTGGATCTGCTCCAGCGTCTCCCCAGTGGGACGTGCCCGAAACACCTCAAGTGGGAAGGGTCCAGGAGACATCCTGATCAGATGCCCAAACCACCTCAGCTAGCACCTTTCAATGTGGAGGAGCAGTGGTTCTACTCTGAGCCTCTCCCAGATGACTGAGCTCCTCACCCTATCTCTAACAGTGAGTCCAGCAATCCTACGGAGAAAGCTCATTTCAGCTGCTTGTATCCACGATCTCATTCTTTCAGTCATTACCCAAAGCTCATGACCATAGGTGAGAGTAGGAATGTTGATTGACCGGTAAATCAACAGCTTTGCTTTAGAGCTTAGCTCCCTCTTCACCACAACAGACCGATACAACGTCCACATCACTGCAGACACTGCTCCAATCCGTCTGTCAATCTCTCACTCCATTCTCCTCTCACTGGTGAATAAGACCCCAAGATACTTAAACTCCTCCACTTGGGGCAGGAGCTTGTCCCCAACCCTGAGAAGACAATCCACCCTTTTCCGGCTGAGGGCCATGGACTTGGGACTTGGAGATGCTGATTCTCATCCCAGCCACTATACACTCAGTAGCAAACTGTCCTAGCAAGACCAGTAGGTCATTGTTCAATGAAGCCAACAGGACAACATCATCTGCAAACAGCAGAGATGAGATCCTGTGGTCACCAAACATGCACCTAGATATCCATCCATCCATCCATCTTCTACCGCTTTTCCGGAGGTCCGGGTCGCGGAGGCAGCAGTTCAAGCAGAGAAGCCCAGACTTCCCTCTCCCCAGCCACCTGCTCCAGCTCTTCAGAGAGGATACCAAGGCGTTCCCAGACTAGCTGGGAGACATAGTCTCTCCACCGAGTCCTGGGTCTGCCCCGGGGTCTCCTCCCAGTGGGACGTGCCTGAAACACCTCAAGTGGGAGGCGTCCAGGAGGCATCCTAATCAGATGCCCATACCACCTCAACTGACTCCTTTCAATGTGGAGGAGCAGCGGTTCTACTCTGAGCCTCTCCCGGATGACTGAGCTCCTCACCCTATCTCTGAGGGTGAGTCCAGCAATCCTACGGAGAAAGCTCATTTCAGCCGCTTGTATCCGCGATCTCGTTCTTTCGGTCATTACCCAAAGCTCGTGACCATAGGTGAGAGTAGGAACGTAGATTGACTGGTAAATCGACAGCTTTGCCTTAGAACTAAGCTCCCTCTTCACCACAACAGACCGGTACAACGTCCGCATCACTGCAGATGCTGCTCCAATCCGTCTGTCGATCTCTCGCTCCATTTTCCCCTCACTCGTGAACAAGACCCCAAGATACTTAAACTCCTCCACTTGGGGCAGGAGCCTGTCCCCAACCCGGAGAGGACAATCCACCTTTTTCCGGCTGAGGACCATGGACTCGGACTTGGAGGTGCTGATTCTCATCCCAGCCGCTTCACACTCAGCGGCAAACCGTCCCAGCAAGAGCTGTAGGTCATTGCTGGATGAAGCCAACAGGACAACATCATCTGCAAACAACAGAGATGAGATCCTGTGGTCACCAAGCATGACACCCTCCATTCCCTGGCTGCGCCTAGAAATCCTGTCCATAAAAATTATGAACAGGACCGGTGACAAAGGGCAGCCCTGGCGGAGTCCAACTCTCACTGGGAATGACTCCGACCGAGTGTTGGCAATGCGAACTAAACTCTCACAACGGTCGTACAGAGACCGAATAGCTCGTAACAACAAGCCCGATACCCCATACTCCCGAAGCACCCCCCACAAAAATCCACGAGGGACGCGGTCAAATGCCTTCTCCAAGTCCACAAAACACATGTAAACTGGTTGGGCAAACTCCCACGAACCCTCAAGAATTCTCGAGAGGGTAAAGAGCTGGTCCGATGTGCCACGGCCAGGACGAAAACCACATTGCTCCTCCTGAATCCGAGGTTCGACCAACGGCCAGACTCTCCTCTCCAGTACCTTGGCATAGACCTTCCCAGGGAGGCTGAGGAGTGTGATCCCTCTAAAGTTGGAGCACACCCTCCGGTCCCCTTTTTTGAAGAGAGGAACCACCACCCCGGTTTGCCATGCCAAAGGCACTGCCCCCGACCTCCACGCAATGTTGCAGAGGCGTGTCAACCATGACAACCCAACAACATCCAGGGCCTTGAGGTACTCGGGGCGAATCTCGTCCACCCCCGGGGCCCGGCCACCAAGGAGATTTTTAACCACCTTGGCGACCTCAGCCCCTGTGATAGGCGAGTCATCCCCCTCGTCCCCAAACCCTGCTTCCTCTGTGGAAGGCGTATCAGTGGGATTGAGGAGATCCTCGAAGTATTCCTTCCACCGCCCGACGATATCCCCAGTTGAAGTCAACAGTGTCCCATCCGCACCATACACAGTGTGGACGGGGAGCTGCTTTCCCCTCCTGAGCCGCCGAACAGTTTGCCAGAATCTCTTTGAAGCCGACCGAAAGTCTTGTTCCATGGCCTCACCGAACTCCTCCCATACCCGGGTTTTTGCTTCAGCAACCACCCGAGCTGCACTCCGCTTGGCCTGCCGGTACACCTCAGCTGCTTCGGGAGTCCCACAAGCCAACCAAGCTTGATAGGACTCCTTCTTCAGCTTAATGGCCCCCCTCACCACTGGTGTCCACCACTTGGTTCGGGGGTTGCCACCACGAGATGCACCGACCACCTTGCGGCCGCAGCTCTGGGCTGCCGCTTCAACAACAGAGGTGGAGAACATGGCCCATTCAGACTCCATGTCTCCAGACTCCCTCGGAATGTGGTTGAAGTTCTTCCGGAGGTGGGAGTTGAAGACCTCCCGGACAGGGGCCTCAGCCAGACGCTCCCAGCACACCCTCACTATACGTTTGGGTCTACCAGGTCTGAATGGCTTCCTCCCCTGCCATCGGATCCAACTCACCACCAGGTGGTGATCAGTTGACAGCTCTGCACCTCTCTTTACTCGGGTGTCCAAGACATACGGTCGCAGGTCTGATGATACGATAACAAAATCGATCATCGACCTGCAGCCTAGGGTGTCCTGGTGCCAGGTGCACATATGGACACCCTTATGCTTGAACATGGTGTTCGTTATAGACAGACTGTGGTTAGCACAGAAGTCCAATAACTGAACACCACTCGGGTTCAGATCGGGCAGGCCGTTCCTCCCAATCACCCCCCTCCAGGTTTCACTGTCGTTGCCCACGTGCGCATTGAAGTCCCCCAGTAGGACAATGGAGTCTCCAGGAGGAGCACCCTCCAGCACCCCAGTCACAGACTCCAAAAAGGGTGGGTACTCTGAAACATCATTTGGTGCATAGGCACAAATGATGGTCAGGACCCGTTTCCCAACCCGAAGGCGCAGGGAAGCAACCCTTTCGTCCACCGGGGAAAACTCCAATATAGAGGCAGCAAGGTGGGGCGATACAAGAATACCTACCCCTGCTCGTCGCCTCTCACCCGGGGCAACTCCAGAAAAGGCCAAGCTCCAGCCCCTCTCCAGGAGACTGGTTCCGGAACCGGAGCTGTGTGTTGAGGTGAGGCCGACTATATCTAGCCGGTATCGCTCAATCTCGTACACCAGCTCAGGCTCCTTCCCCACCAGAGAGGTGACATTCCACGTACCAAAAGCCAGTTTAGAAAGCTTGGGATCAGTCCGCCAAGGTCTCCGCCTTTGACTGCCACCTAATCCACATAGCACCGGACTTCCATGATCCCTCCTGCAGGTGATGAACCTACTGGAGGGCGGACCCATGTAACTCCTTCGGGCTGAGCCCGGCTGGGTCCCATGGGTGGAAACCCGGCCACCAGACGCTAGCCTTCGAGCCCCTCCCCCAGGCCTGGCTCCAGGGTGGGGCCCCGGTAACCCCATACCGGGCGGGGTACACTGAATCCTTGATATACAATTTATCATGAGAGTCTGTTGGATCGTTCTTCGTCTGGCCCTTCACCCAGGACCAGTTTGTCTTGGGAGACCCTATCAGAGGCAAATTGCCCCGGACAACATAGCTCCTGGGATCACTGGGGCATGCAAACCCCCCCACCACGATAAGGTGACGATCCATGAGGGGGACCTAGATATCCTGTCTATAAAAGGGGCTGTCCTTTGTCACTGATCCTGTTCATAACTTTTATAGACCTAGATATCCTGTCTATAAAAGTTATGAACAGGATCAGTGACAAAGGACAGCCCTGGTGGAGTCCAACTCTCACTGGAAACAAGATTGACTTGGTGTTGGCAAGACAAACCAAACTCTTGCAACGGTTATATAGGGACTGGCTAGCTCATAACAACAAGCTTGATACCCCATACTCCCGCAGCACCCCCCACAAGAGACCACGAGGGATGCAGTCAAATGCTTTTTCCAAGTCCACAAAGTACATGTGGACTGGTTGGACAAACTCCCACAAACCCTCAAGGATTCTCAAGAGGGTAAAGAGTTGGTCCAATGTGCTATGGCCAAGACGAAAACCACATTGCTCCTCCTGAATCTGAGGTTCGACCAGTGGTCGAACTTTCCTCTCTAGCACCCTGGCATAGACCTTCCCAGAGAGGTTGAGAAGTGTGATTCCCCCTAAAGATCGAACACACTTTCCGGTCCCCCTTCTTAAAAAGAGGAACCATCACCCCAGTTTCCCATGCAAAAGGCACTGTCCCAGACCTCCACACAGTGTTGTAGAGGTGTGCCAACCATGACACCCTTACAACATCCAGGGCCTTGAGGTACTCAGGGTGAATCTCATCCACCCTTGGGGCCCGGACACCAAAGAGTTTTTTAACCACTTTGGTGACCTCAGCCCCTGTGATGATCAAGTCATCCCCCTTGTCCTCAAGCCCTGCTTCTCTGCAAGGCATGTCAGTGGGATTGAGGAGATCTTCGAAGTATTCTTTCCACTGCCTGACAATGTCCCTAGTCGAAGTCAGCAGTGCTCCATCCGCACATGGACAGGGAGCTGCTTCCCCTTCCTGAGCTGCCGAAGGGTTTGACTTAATGTCTTCAAGGCCGACTGAAGGTCTTGTTCTATGGTCTCACCAAACTCCTCCCACACCCGAGTTTTTGCTTCAGCAACAACCCAAGTTGCACTCTGCTTGGCCTGTCGGTACACTTCAGCTGCTTCAGGAGTCCCACAAGCCAACCAAGCTCAATAGGAGTCCTTCAGCTTCATGGCTCCCCTCACCAATGGTGTCCACCACTTGGTTCGGGGGTTGCTACCATGAGATGCACCAACAACCTTGCAGCCACAGCTCTGGGCAACTACTTTCACAATGGAGGTGGAGAATATGGCCTATTCAGACTCTTTGTCTTCAGACTCCCTTGGAATGTGGTCAAAGTTCTTCCAGAGGTGGGAGTTGAAGACCTCTTGGACAGGGGCCTCAGCCAGACATTCCCAGCACACCCTGACTTTACGCTTAGGTCTCCCGGGTCTGAGTGGCTTCCACCCTGCCATCGGACCCAACTCACCACCAGGTGAGATCATTTGACACCTCTCTTTACCCAAGTGTCCAAGACATATGGTTGCAGGTCTGATGACACAATAACAAAATCTATTATTGACCTGCAACCTAGGGCGTCCTGGTGCCAGGTGCACATATGAGCACCTTTACACTTGAACATGGTGTTCATTATGGACAAACTGGTTGGCACAGAAGTCCAATAACTGAACACCACTTGAGTTCAGATCGGGCAGGCCGCTCCTCCCAATCATGCCCCTCCAGGTTTCACTGTTGTTGTGCACGTGCACATTGAAGTCCCCCAGTAGGACAATGGCGTCTCCAAGAGGAGCACTTTCCAGTGTCCCAGTCAGAGACTCCAAAATGGGTGGGTACTCCAAACCATCATTTGGTGAATAGGCACAAATAATGGTCAGGACCCGTTTCCCAACCCGAACGCATAGGGAAACTACCCTGTCATCCACTAGGGAGAACTTCAATGTCGAGGCAGCAAGGACAAGAATACCCACCCCTGCTCATTGCCTCTTGCCTGGGGCAACTCCAGAGTAGGCCAAGCTCCATCCCCTTTCCAGGAAACTGGTTCCAGAACCAGAGTTGTGCGTTGAGATGAGCCCAACTATAGCTAGCCGGTATCTCTCAACCTTGTGCACCAGCTCAGACTCCTTCCCCACCACAGAGGTGACGTTACACGTCCCAAAAGCTTTGAAAGCTGGGGACCAGTTCGCCAAGGTCTCTGCCTTCGACCATTACCTGATCCACATTGCACCAGATCCCCATGGTCCCTCCTGCTGGTGGTGAGCCCACTGGGGGGCAGACCCATGTAACTCCTACGGGCTGAGCCCGGCCCGGTCCAATGGGCAGAAACCCGGCCACCAGACGCTAGCCATCAAGCCCCTCCCCCATGCCTGGCTCCAGGGTGGGGCCCCGGTACCCCCATACCAGGCGGGGTACACTGAATCCTTGATTTTTTATTCATCATGGGAGTCTATTGGATCACTGTTAGTCTGGCCCCTCCCCCATGACCAGTTTGTTTGGCAGATCTTACCAAAGGCAAATTGCCCCGGACAACATAGCTCCTGGAATCACTAGGGCATGCAACCCCACCACCACGATAAGGTGGCGATCCATGGGGGAATTAATGGCAGGTGATTATATTTTGGCTGTTACAACTCTCTCTGTTAAAATAACAGAAAAACCCAGCATGTGCTGTTACCGCATGAGCTCTGGAGCAGTAGGATTTCAAAACACACCACCGAAATAGCATTAAACAATGTGCTTCTGACAACAGACCTCCTTTTTCCTGATCAAAAGCGCATTGACATAATAGTGATGTGCCTGAGATTGCACGCTGCCACACATAATGAGCCTCTCCTCCCAGCGCATAGCGGGCACACTGTCTGCTGGTAATTAGATGGTGTGACGCAAAGTGTAAAAATGCACTGACAGAAACTAACAAAAACAGTGGCGTACGGCGGAAAAGTCCACTGATGACTGTAACAATAGGGCCCATAGTCTCCAAGCACTGCGGAGTGAGTGATAGATTTATATAGAATGTTGAGCTGTTTTAAGAGGCATTTATTGGTTTATTTTTTGTCTTAATGGATTGTTTTTTATTTATTATGATCAAGTCACTGATTGCAATATAAAATAATATTGCATCGGCCCAATTCTAAGTTTACACATTGCCCTTTTTCATGTTGTCTGTGACTTGACTGCACATTACATACACACGTGGACAAAATTGTTGGTACCCTTCTGTTAACGAAAGAAAAACCCACAATGGTCACAGAAATAACTTGAATCTGACAAAAGTGGTAATAAATACAAATTCTATGAAAATTAACCAATGAAAATCAGACAATGCTTTTGAATTGTGGTTCAACAGAATTATTTTAAAAAACAAACTAATGAAACAGGCCTGGACAAAAATGATGGTACCCTTAACTTAATATTTTGTTGCACAATCTTTTGAGGCAATCACCGCAATCAAACGATTTCTGTAACTGTCAATGAGACTTCTGCACCTCTCAGCAGGTATTTTGGCCCACTCCTCATGAGCAAACTGCTCCAGTTGTCTCAGGTTTGAAGGGTGCCTTCTCCAGACGGCATGTTTCAGCTCCTTCCACAGATGTTCAATAGGATTTAGATCAGGGTGTCATGCGGTGGCCCTCGCGAGCCACCATAAGACGCCACACCGTCACCAGAGAGTTGTGTTAAAGTCTTTATTTACGGTGAAAGTCACAATAATACAGGCCGCTGAGGCTAAGACACCAACAAGTCTACACACAGGGAGGCGTAAGGCTAATAAGCTCACTCACGGGTCCACAGGATGAGACGGTCACACCACAGACGGGCAATGTAGTAATAATCCGTAACGTACTATCGCTCCGACGATCAGCGACGGACACTGCTGCAAGGATGCAGCCGCTAGCGCCGGTTTAAGAAGCCAGCCGCTAACGACCGCAAATGCAGAACAGCTGTTCAGGTCTTGACAGCTGAGCGGAAGCCTCCCCGAGCGCTGTCACAATAAGAGCTCGGAGAGCCGGAATAACAACGCCGCTGTCAAGACCTGACAGGAATAGCCCGAGCACAAATAACATTAGCGCTCGGGGCATAACAGTACCCCTCCCTCAAAGGCGGGCTCTGAACGCCTTGTAACAGCTAGCCCCCCCCACCCACCCACCCACAGGGCGAGTGAATGGAGGAACAGGCAAAGAGGGAGCGAAACAAATACCAACAAGGCCCCCCCAAAAAAACACATCCCCTGACATACCCATAACATTCCCACAGAAACAACGAAACAAATAGGGCGAGAGTTACAATACATGGGGCACAAACCATACAGAGCATAATTTACCCGACACAGAAGGTTTTCCCACAGCGACCACAGACAAACTGTTTAACTCCAGAGTACATGACTTTATGTGGTCTAAACTCATCTGAGTGAAGGTCTTTCCACACTGTTCACACACAAACTCTTAAATGCCACAATGGATCAAGTTATGCTCCCAAGTCACCCAAGTGCATGAAACCTCAGCCACATTCACAAAAGAACTGTTTATCCCAAAAACATCAGCCTCAAACACCAGAGTACTTATGAAAAACCACAAAATACATGCTATAACCCCTCAGGTAGGAGAGGGGGAAAAAAAAAAAAAAAAAACGTGCTACATCAAACATACATGAGGCAATTTAATCGTTTCGGATGACCTTACACCGTATGGTCCAAACAGAGGATGACAGGCGGAGATCAAACGCCCCAGACATAGTTCCGGCGGCCTCCCTGAGTCCGATGGCCCACGGGTAATCACGGGGAACAGTACGTGGTCGGGCGGCCTGCCCCAGTCCCAGGCCCCGAGAGTCAAGGCCTCCGGCGGCCGAACCAGACAACCCAGCAATAAACATAATCCATCGGGTGGCCGACCCAAGGCGCCGAACAAGC
This sequence comes from Pholidichthys leucotaenia, assembly GCA_020510985.1. Taxonomy (NCBI): domain Eukaryota; kingdom Metazoa; phylum Chordata; class Actinopteri; order Cichliformes; family Pholidichthyidae; genus Pholidichthys; species Pholidichthys leucotaenia. Next base: position 33,167,119 of record CM035845.1, on the reverse strand, counting down.
AAAACAGCTCCTCGGGTGGCCGACCCGCATCCCTCAGCCACCAGAACTGTGGAGGAATAGCGTGCGGCGACCTCCCTGACAGGGAAACTACATGGGAGCGCCAGCCTGCAAGAAGAAAACCTCCAACGGCCCCCAGCACTGACGACCCCAGCTGGTGGCTCCTGAGAGGGGAATAATCGTGATGACGAGCCCAAATCACATCAGACGGCGAAGGGTCTGCAGCTCCTCCACCGACCTTGACCCACACCGATGCGGCCGATGTAGCTCCGCCTGCGTCGAACCCCATTGGGTCACCACTGCACCCGCATCGGACCCCGACCTGGTCACCGCTGCACCCGCGTCGGACCCCGACCAGGCCTTGCCGGACCCTGATTGGGTCACAGCTGCACCTGCGTCGGACCCCCGCTGGGTCACAGCTGCCCCCGCGTCGAACCCCCACTGGGCCTCATCGGACCCCGACTGGGTCGGCACCGCATCGGCAACGACCTCCACCCCTGAACTTGGGACCTCCTGCACCGTGACCTCGACAGATTCCAAGCCGGCAACACTGTGAAGAGGCTCAGAGGAACAGAGAGGACCGGGATCAGTATCCCCGGCAGCACCAGAGCCCAGCGAGACGAGTTCGGGCGCAGCAGACGGCTGCCCCTCGCTCGCCTCCCCACGAGGCAGGCAAAAATGCTCTAACACACCACAAAGGAAAACAAAGAAGAGCACTTGCCAGCACTCAGGCTCTGGAGCCGTCCAGGACTCCGTTGATCCAGGTTCGGGTAGAAGCTCGTCATCGGGCTCCCACTCAGCTGCGTCGGGCTCCACAGCCGGCATGATGGTCTCTGCAGCTGGATCCTCTCGCGCTGATGTCCACACCGATAACCCGCACGGCGTGGCGGCAGGGGACCCTCGACCCGCTGGCTCGGGCTGCTCCTCCGTGGAGACCCGCGGACGCTTCCTCGTCGGCTCAGGCTCCACACCGCAGTCTGCTCTTCTCCTCTGTCCAAAACGTGGCTGCAGGGCCGGGATTATTCCCAGAGCCGCAGGCCTCCTCCTCCCTTGACGACGTAGACCTAACGCCGAGGACCGCTCAGCGGAGGAAAAAATCAGAGGCAGCAGGTTCAGAACAGATGACTACAGCTGGTGGTGGGAGCTCGGGGGGCTGCAAACCCCGAACTCCACCCCCAGGAGTCAGACAAGACAGATCACTATTATAAGTAGGGGAGTGAACATGAACTTTCCTGTCTCCCGAAGGGAGGGTGGTGCCAGCTGTAGGGGGCATTGCTCCTTCCCTCGCCCGCTGGATGGTAAGAGAGGACCCATGGGCGGGGCTCGCTGAAGCAGGGCTCTTATCACACACAGCAGCTGGAGAAGGCGTCGAGGACGAGGGAGCGACAGCCGAAGTGGGCCGGGCACAACATGCTGACCGGACAGCAGGGGAAGATTGCCCGGGAAGAGAGGCTGCAGAAATTCCCTCCTGACATGACGCCGAAGAGACAGCTGACTGGTTGACTGGGTCATTCCGGCGGCCCGGAACTGGATCCGGAACAGGAGCTTGCTGAGGATGCCCTTGGCCACGGCGCCAACGTCTACGACGGCCCCCAGATGGTGCGAACTCCTGGAGTGGATCAAGGACAGGAACGGGATCCCAAGGCGAGGAGCGGGAACGCCTCCTCCTCTGCTTCTTGCCGTAGTCCTCCTCCACCATACGGAGTATCTCACGTTGCGCGGTGATATCAGCCCTCCTCGCGTCGACTTCTGGGTGGTTGGCGTAGCGGGGAGAAAGATGATTGAGTACATCCTCAGCACAGTCCAGGTATCAGTGTACGTCATGGTTGTAGTCCAGGAGGGAGGTAGAGATGAGCGTCTCATCCACATATTCCAGGACGTCCGCCAGCTCGTGGCTCGAATTCCGAGCGCGGCCCCTCCGCGACGGCATTCCTCCAGCACACCGTACCCAGACAGGAAAAAGCGATGTCCTAATGACACTAACTCACTGGTGAAAGGCGTCTCGGGTTGGCGTCACCGTAAACGCCGTTTTGTGGCAGCAGTGTACTGTCATGCGGTGGCCCTCGCGAGCCACCATAAGACACCACACCGTCACCAGAGAGTTGTGTTAAAGTCTTTATTTACGGTGAAAGTCACAATAATACAGGCCGCTGAGGCTAAGACACCAACAAGTCTACACACAGGGAAGTGTAAGGCTAATAAGCTCACTCACGGGTCCACAGGATGAGACGGTCACACCACAGACGGGCAATGTAGTAATAATCCGTAACGTACGATTGCTCCGACGATCAGCGACGGACACTGCTGCAAGGATGCAGCCGCTAGCGTCGGTTTAAGAAGCCGGCCGCTAACGACCGCAAATGCAGAACAGCTGTTCAGGTCTTGACAGCTGAGCGGAAGCCTCCCTGAGCGCTGTCACAATAAGAGCTTGGAGAGCCGGAATAACAACGCCGCCGTCAAGACCTGACAGGAATAGCCCGAGCAAAAATAACATTAGCGCTCGGGTCATAATACCCTGTGTGTAGACTTGTTGGTGTCTTAGCCTCAGCGGCCTGTATTATTGTGACTTTCACCGTAAATAAAGACTTTAACACAACTCTCTGGTGACGGTGTGGCATCTTATGGTGGCTCGCGAGGGCCACCGCATGACACAGGGCTCATAGAAGGTCACTTTAGAATAGTCCAATGTTTCGCTCTTAGCCATTCTTGGGTGTTTTTAGCTGTGTGTTTTGGGTCATTAGCCTGTTGCAAGACCCATAACCTGCCACTGAGACCAAGCTGTCTGACACTGGGCAGCACATTTCCCTCTAGAATACCTTGATAGTCTTGAGATTCCATTGTACCCTGCACAGATTCAAGACACCCTGTGCCAGATGCAGCAAAGCAGCCCCACAACATAACAGAACCTCCTCCATGTTTCACAGTAGGGACAGTGTTCTTTTCTTGGTATGCTTCATTTTTGCTTCTGTGAACATACAGCTGATGTGCCTTGCCAAAAAGTTCCAGTTTTGTCTCGTCTGTCCATAGGACATTCTCCCAGAAGCTTTGTGGCTTGTCAACATGCAATTTGACAAATTCCAGTCTGGCTTTTTTATGATTTGTTTTCAAGAGTGGTGTCCTCCTTGGTCATCTCCCTTGAAGTCCACTTTGGCTCAAACAACGACGGATGGTGCGATCTGACACTGATGTACCTTGACCTTGGAGTTCACCATGAATGTGTTTAGAGGTTGTTCTGGGCTCTTTTGTTACCATTCGTATTATCCGTCCCCTCCTGTGGCCACGTCCAGGGAGGTTGGCTACAGTCCGGTGGATCTTAAATTTCTGAATAATACGTGCAACTGTAGTCACAGGAACATCAAGCTGCTTGGAGACGGTCTTATAGCCTTTACCTTTAACATGCTTGTCTATAATTTTCTTTCTAATCTCCTGAGACAACTCTCTCCTTTGCTTCCTCTGGTCCATGTTTAGTGTAATAAACACCATGTCACCAGACAGCACAGTGACTACTTGTCACCCTTTAAATAGGCCGACTGACTGATTACAAGTTTGTAGACCCCTGTGATGTTAATTAGAGGACACATCTTGGTTGAACATGTCCCTATGGTCACATTATTTTCAATCTTTTCTAGGGGTGACATCATTTTTGTCCAGGCCTGTTTCATGAGTTTGTTTTTTAAAGTAATTCTGTTGAAACACAATTCAAAAGCACTGCCTGATTTTCATTGGTTAATTTTCATAGAATTTTTATTTATTACCACTTTTGTCAAATTCAAGTTATTTCTGTGACCATTGTGGGTTTTTCTTTCATTAACACAGGGGTACCAACAATTTTGTCCACGGCTGTATTGCATGTTGCATGTTTATGACAAGCTTTCTGCACTTTTTCTTGTGTGTTGTTTACATCATACTTCACTTTGTTAAAACTAATCAAAACGTTTGCATGTTTTTTTTACCATGATGGTTTTTCATTAAAAATGGCTTGAATGACAAGCAAAGTAATCCAGCCGATCCTACAAGACAGAAATCTCCTTATTTTGACATTAACCCCACATTTTGGTGGTATAGTGGTTAGCACTGTTGCCTCACAGAAATTAGGTCCTGGGTTAGAACCCAAGAGCTGGCCAGCTGGGACCTGTGTGGAGTTTGCATGTTCTCCCTCTGTCTGCCTGGGTTTTTGTTGGATACTCCGATTTTCTCCCACAGTCCAAAGGCATTCACGTCAAATTAACTGGCATTAACTGGGGATTCTAAATTACTCATGGGTATGAAAGTGAGAGTGAATGGTTGTATCGCTGCATTAGCCCTGCAGTGGAACTGGTGATCTATCCAGGGTGTACCCCGCCTTTCTGGAACAGGCTCAGTCCCCTGCAGCCTGAAATTATTAACCAGTTAAAAAATTACTCTTATTTTAATGACCTGAAGGTGGGCGATTGTCTTTCCAAAAGCCTTCCGCTGCATCACATAGTTCCTGGTTTCCTCAAACATGAACTCGCAGCTTGCGATGGCCATGTCGCCAATCAGCAGACGTTCCTAGAATGAAACAAACAAAAACACTTTATTGGAGTGAAAAATCTAGTGATAATAATTCAACCATGAAGGTAATTTTTGGAAAACCATGCTTGAGCATTAAAAATGAAGGTCAGTATAAACTACAGTATAAATATTAGTAATATGCACAATTTATAGATAGATGTACTTTATTGATCCCAAACTGAGAAATTGCAGTGTAACAGCAGCATGACAGTAGACAACCAAACAAAAAGAATCACACGCATGACAGACACAGACACATGCCAGGTGTAATTTTCATTATGAAAATATGTAAACTTCCTTTCACAAAGTTATAATTTATCTCATTAAATTGCAACATTTTTCTTATCAGTTTTCTAATGAAATTTCGCCTTTTTTCAAGTACATTTGCAACATCTGCATAAACACATTTTTAGGGTATCTACAGTTAACGACTTGATAACATTTGACTTTAGATGTATGAAAGTGCAAAACCTTTTGACATCACAAATAGTGTTTTCTCTCTCTCTCCCCATCCCCCACCCTTTCCAACCACTTCATATCCCTTCAGTTGCCTCTCCCATTCCCCCTGTCAGGTCCAGCATAAGTAAGACAATTTAAATAAAGTATTAAAGTTATTCTACAGCAAAAGGAGTCTGTGGCGCAGGGGTAGTGTAGCCGACTACTAATCGGAGGGTCAGTGGTTCGATTCCCGCTCTGTCTGCAGTCTGCATGTTGAAGTGTCCTTGAGCAAGACACTGAACCCCCAGTTGCTCCTGGTGGGTCAGGCCAATGCCAGTGCATGGCAGCTCCACTGCCATCAGTGTGTGAATGTATGGGTGGATAGCAAGACCTGTAAAGTGCTTTGGTAATCCAGAGATGAGTAAAAAGCACTATGTAAGTGAACACCATATACAGCGGGGAAAATAAGTATTGAACACTTCAACATTTTTCTCATTAAACATATTTCTGATGGAGCCATTGACCTGAGATTTTCAGCAGATATCAGTAACAACCCAAGTAATCCATACATACAAAGAAATCAAGGCAACTGTGTTCACAAAACAAATTATATTTAATAAAGTGGAATGACACAGGGAATAAGTATTGAACACGGTGAAAATCATTTAATATTTAGCAGAAAAGCCTTTGTTGGTAATAACAGCTTCCACACACTTCCTGTATGGAGAAACTAGGCACAGGCATTGCTCAGGAGGGATTTTAGCCCCTTCTTCCACACAAACTGTCTTCAAATCTTGAAGGTTCCATGGGTGCCTTCTTTGAATTCTGATCTGCAGTTCATTCCATAGATCTTCAATTGGATTCAGGTCAGGTGACTGACTGGGACATTCAAGCAGCTTTATTTTCCTTCTCTGGAGCCAGTTAAGAGTTTCCCTGGTTGTGGGTTTGGGATTATTGTTTTGCTGAAATGCCCACCCTCGTTTTATCTTCAGCATCTTGGCAGATGGCAACAGGTTCTTATCAAGGATGTCTCTGTACATTTGTCCATTCATCTTTCCGTCAATTATATGAAGTCTGCCTGCACCCTGTGCTGAAAAACACCCCCACGCCATGATGGGATGTGCAGTGCCATTTCTCCTCCAAACATGCTGTGTGTTGTGGCTAGGGATGAGCCAATACCACTTTTTCAAGACCAATACCGATACTGTGACTTTGAATATTGGCCAATACCGATCCAAACCTGATACTGCCTCTCTTATTTAAAACAACAGTACAGAACATACTTTGGTAATGACTGGATGCATTTTGCATACATATAAAAACATAAATTTAAAAGTAAAAGAATATATTACAAATTCTACTCAGTTCAACAATGCTGCTCCTTTTTTAAATTTAAACTTTGTAACACTGGCAGCATTTCACTGGTCAGCACTATGTAAACATGTATTCTGAAGTTTTAAGTGCAAGTTTATTGCAAAACTTTAATGCCGAGTATTTAAGTAAACATTCAGTTGAAATTCAAAGTGCCACTGTGCATGAAGTAAAAATGCTGTAGATCTGAAAATAAAAGTCAAGTTGCATTTTTGTCATCCATTATTATTATTGAAAGGGTATCTGAAACTAAATTCCTTGGAGTAATAATTGATAACAAACTGTGTTGGAAGTCACATATTAATTATATTAAAGGTAAAGTTTCCAAATCAATTGCAATATTACACAGAGTGAAATATTTGCTGAATCAACCCACACTATACACCTTGTATCATTCATTAATAGAATCAGAATCAGAATCAGAATCAGAATCAGGTTTATTGCCATTGTTCATGTAGTACACAAACTAGGAATTTGTCTCGGTACAATGCTGCAACATTAAACATGATAAGATAAGAGAAATAAACTATACATGGTAAAGTGTAGGATAAGATTAAGTGATACTGGTCAACAGTTAAAATATATATTAGCCAGCAGCAGATACTGTGGAGAACTACATAGTGCAGTCGGTAATGCAGGAAGAAAACAGTGATGATTGACATGAGTCTGGTTGAGCTGCTGTACATGGTGCACGAGAGTCAATAAGTCACTTAGTGTTCAGCAGTCTAATGGCAGAGGGGAAGAAGCTGTTCATGTGACGGGAGGTTTTAGTCTGGATGGACCGAAGTCTTCTACCAGAGGGGAGGGGGGCAAACAGTACGTGACCAGGGTGTGAGGGATCGGCTATGATCCGGCCAGCACGCCTCCGGGTCCTGGAGATGTACAGATCCTGGAGAGATGGGAGCTTGCAGCCGATCACCTTCTCAGCAGTGCGCACGATGCGCTGCAGCCTTAGTCTGTCCCTGGCAGTGGCTCCTGCGTACCACACGGTTATGGAGGTGGTGAGGATGGACTCGATGATGGCTGTGTAGAACTGCACTAACATCTTGGTGGGTAGCTTGAGCTTCCTCAGCTGCCGCAGGAAGAACATCCTCTGCTGGGCTTTTTTGATGAGTGAGCTGATGGTCAGCTCCCATTTGAGGTCCCTGGTGATGGTAGTGCCTAGGAAGCGGAAGGAATCAGCAGTGGTGATGGGAGAGCCTGAGAGGGTGAGGGGGGGCAGAGGAGTAGTGACTTTCCTGAAGTCTACAATCATCTCCACTGTCTTCAGAGCGTTCAGCTGCAGGTTGTTATTGCTGCACCAGGACGCCAGCTGGGCCACCTCTCTCCTGTACTCCCCATACATGACATATTGTAATGAAGTATGGGGAAATACATACAAAACAAACATATATCCACTCTTTATGCTTCAAAAGAGAGCTATTAGAATAATAAACAAAGCAGCTTACAGGGAACCAACAAACCCACTTTTTCTTAAACAAAAAACTCTCAAGTTGAAAGATCTGGTTGACTTTAAAACCGCAATAATAATGTTCAAAGTGAAGAATTTATCACTGCCCGCAAATATCCAAAAGTTGTTCCAAACAAGGGAGAAACGATATCACTTCAGAGGAACATGTATATTTCAAAAGCCTACAGTGAGAACAACCACCAAGCAACACTGTATTTCAGTGCAAGGAGTCAGATTATGGAACGATTATGGATCTGAATTAAAATCATGTACAAAGCTTGGACAATTTAAACAAAAACTAAAGGAAGAAATACTCCAAACATATTTACAAGACGACATGTAAACTCACATAAGGATTGACATATCCAGCCTGTGTTGTGTTGTAGCTTAGTTTTTTTTTTTTCTCTCTGTGACATTCTGTCTTAGATTTGTCTTGAATAGTAACCGCTCAACTTAGCTTAGCTTAGTTTTCCTTTTTTTTCTCTCAGTCACACTTTGTCTTAGCTTTGTTCTAAATTGTAATCAATCTTGTCTTGTTTACTCTTTTTTCTTTTGAATTCTTGGATGGAATATGGGTGGGCAATATAAGCTGCGGCTTCAGCCATCACCCATTTCGGATAACTCACGTGGAATTGTTTAGTAGAAGGAGTCTTGGTCTAATTTGACCTTGTTGTTATATTATACAGTTTCTTTTAACCTGTACTGTATTATCCGAAATAAAATTCATTCATTCATTCATTCATTCATTCATTATTACCAAGGGGATGGGCTACCAAGCCCCAACTGGCGATGTCCAACTGGGGATTTAAACTCAGTCTTCGGCTTCAGAGTCCAGTACTCTACCTGTGTTGCCAATAGGGTCAACCCACTTGGCAAGCCAAGTAGAAATGCTTTTATTGACACTACTACATTATTATTATCATCATCATCATCATTATTATTATCATCGTAAGTATTCTCCTGGTCCTCATTATTTAGTAGTTTATTCTCTGTCCATAGTTTTTAGAATTCCTCTTATTTTGAAGTCATCCCTGTTTCATTTTATGTAGCCTTGTTAGGCCTTGTGTAGTCCTGCTTCCAACTGACCGGTTATAATTAGCTATTTATGTTTCTGTCACCTACTTCTCATCAGCTGTAACTGTCCATCTAAAGGTAAGCCCATGTTGCATCTTCATTCCTGCTCCTCTGATTTTTACTTTCACTTTCCTTCCTTTAGTTTCACTTTTAGTTTATTCCGGCAGTAAAACAGTGGCTGCTGCTGCACGACACACTTTGTTCTGCTCGGTTCTTTAAAGAATTCAGCACACTTTTTTGCTGCCATGATACTTTTGCAAGTGTTTTATCAAACTGGTGGTGTAAAATTGTAAATGCTGGTACAACACAGCAATACTGAGGCCAGTCCCACAGACAAGCTCCAGTGATTTGACACTTGTTGCCTCTGTTTACAGAAGCCGTGCGCAGCGCGACTGAGAACAGGCTCGTGCCTTCATTTTATTATTATTAATATATCAGATTGGTAAATTACTTTTATTCCTTACCGATACCGATCCGGCCATTTTGCCTGGATCGGTCCTGATACCAATACTTCGGATTGGATTGGCTCATTCCTAGTTGTGGCATCCAAAAAGTTCAATTTTGGTCACATCTGACCAGACTATATTCTCCCAGTATTTTCCTGGCTTGCCCAAATGTTGTGCAGCAAACTTCAAACGAGCTTCAACGTGCTTCAACATACTTTTTCTTCAGCAATGGAGTCTTGCATTGCTGAAGGTGAGCAGGCATAGAGCCCATGTCAGTTGAGTGCATTACTTATTGTTTTCTTTGAAACAGCAGTACCTGCTAATGCCAGGTCTTTCTGGAACTCTCCACTGGTCTTTGTCTCTTGAATAACTCTTCTGATAATTTTTTTGACTCCTCTGTCAGAAATCTAGTGAGGAGCTCCTGGTTATGGCCGGTTTATGGTAAAATGATGCTTTTTTCACTTCTGAATGATGGCTCCAACAGTGCTCACTGGAACACTCAGCAGTTTAGAAATGCGCCTGTAACCAATGCCATCATTATGTTTTGCAACAATAAGGTAGTGAAGGTCTAGAGAGAGCTCTTTGTTTCTACTCATCATGAGTTCTTTGTGGTGTAACAATTGTCATGCCTCGCCGCTCATCAGCGGCGCCAGCTGTGCGCACACCTGCTCCTCGTCAGCGGCGAGGTATTTAATCCACTCTGCCCTGGGCTTCGGCCTGAAGCCGTCTCTCTACTTCGGCACCATTTGCTACTACGGTACTCAAGCCTGCTAGCAAAGATTATCTGGGTAAGCTCCCCTTACCTCTCTCCTCCAGCCTTTTCCCCTGTGCACAGGTGGACTTCCCCGGCGGCGGACTTCCTCATCTCGCCGCTGTCTATACGCTGCTGCCACAGGCACTGCAGGTCGCTGTCTCCCGGGCTCCGCCCTTGTCAACGCCAGCCACCTGTCGTAACCAAGTAAGCCAGCTAAACCATTATTATCCTCTGTATTGGTGTGGTGCCCGTTACCCTTCTCCCTCTGCTTCCTCCCATAGGGTTGTCCAGCTGTACGGCCTCCTGCCCCCGTGCCTGACGCAGACGCCACCACCAATACATTCTTATTCCACAGACACGCAGCCACACATCCCTGTTGTCAATAAAGCTGTTAAATCTACCCCGAGCCTGCGTGTGTGTCTCCTGAGCCGTGCATTATGTCAACAATCTGATATTCACAGACTTTTTTAAAGGCTATCATTCAGGACTTAACCAGCTAAAATTAATTTGCACTGATGGGGGATGGGATGGCTTCCTAAATTCTGATGGATTTCAACTGGCTTCTTGGCTTTCTATGCCTTTTTGCATCTCTTTGTCTTCACGTGTTCAATACTTATTCCCTGTGTCATTTCACTTTATTAACTATAACTTGTTTTGTGAACACAGTTGTCTTGATTTTGATAAGCGCTTTGAGTGGTCTTTGTGACTAGAAAAGCGCTATATAAGTGCAGGTTAGTTAGTTGATTTCTTTGTATGTATTGATTACTTGGGTTGTTACTGATATCTGATGAAAATCTCAGGTCAATGGCTCCATCAGAAATATGTTTAATGAGAAAAATGTTGACGTGTTCAATACTTACAGTGCATCTGGAAAGTATTCACAGCACTTCACATTTTCCACATTCTGTATGTTACAGCCTTATTCCAAAATGGATTAAATTCATTTTTTTCCTCAAAATTCTACACAAAATACCCCATAATGACAATGTGATTTATTATTTTTTTAGATTTTTGCAAATTTATTAAAAAAAACAACTAAAAAAACACTTGTATGTAAGTATTCATAGCCTTTGGCATGAAGCTCAAAATTGAGCTCAGGTGCATCTTGTTTCCACTGATCATTCTTGAGATGTTTCTACAGCTTAACTGGAGTCCACCTGCGGTAAATTCAGTTGATTGGACATGATTTGGAAAAGCGCACACCTGTCTATATAAGGTCCCACAGTTGACAGTGCATGTCAGAGTACAAACCACGCATGAAGTCAAATCTGGGGAAGGGTACAGAAAAATTTCTGCTGCTTTGTAGGTCCCAATAAACACAGTGGCCTCCATCATCCGTAAATGGAAGAAGTTCGGAACCACCAGGACTCTTCCTAGAGCTGGCCAGCCATCTAAACTGAGCAAATGGTTTAGATGGCTGGCCAGATGGCGACTGCTCTCTCTTGCCTTGAGAGAGAGCAGTCGCATTTTTCTTCCCTCCTCTCCTGCCTTCCTGATCTATTCCCAGCTTTTGCAATGTTGCGTTTTTCTCTGTGTTTAGTCACTCTTCTTCTGCTGAATCTTAATCTAAACGGAAATTATGGATTTGGAAGCGGCTTAAATGTGCTATTGTCACTATTTTTCAACAAGAATTGGGCCAAGGGGGAGCCCAAGAATTGGAACCTACGAGGAGACTCATGGACATTGGAATTCATGCGTCTGTGGAAACATTATTGGTTATGATCTCAGGACTTCTATTTTTGGCTGTGGAGTTCCCTGATGCATCAGAAATTGAAGGAAGGTGAGAGAGCTGATCAAAGCGGACCCGGCAAGCTCCTTCATCAAATTCGACCAGTTGGGGAGGGCACGAGTAGCGGCATACGGTGAACTGAATGACAGTGATTCAGTGGAGGAATAAATCTGGAGCCCTGTGCTCTCCATGGAAAAACAGTTTAAGCCTGCACATATAATGGAAGCACAGAATTACACGGGTGAGGACAAATTCTATTCTCTGAGTGCACTGTGCTGTTTTGATTTGATTTGACCTTGTTTGCCCTGTGTTTACATTCCTCCTGATTGAGATAAGCGTAAGGACCGGCTCTTATGTCTACCCAAACAATCGACAATCAGTTGTTGTCGTATCAGCGGATTGGACCCTCAAGGACAATGCCCATGTGCCTTCTGCAAGCAAGAGTGAGAGCAAGAGAGATAGACTCTGGACTCTGGACTCTGGACTTGTTTATAAGTCACATGATTATAACATCTATCCACTGCCAGGAGGCGCCCTCTGCTGCTCACTAACAACTGTTACATTTACACTACACAATGCATACAACATTACATGCATACAATACACTGCCTCTCAACTTTTGTGTGTGATCTCCTGCTAAATGTCTGCTAAATGTGCATTGAGGGTTTTTTTGCCTGCAAATCAAAATTTCGCTCACTTGCCGAGCGTCATTCTGATAAAACATGTTTTTTTCTCTCGCCTACTGTGTCATACCCATTCTCTTTTTCTTTTTTTTCCTTTCTTCTTTATGACTGGCGCCTAGCGGCTGCCCCCGCCTTGGATGCGCTCTGCAGAGCGTGCCCAAATGCCAAGTCACGTTTCGTTACCTTGTATTCATACATGTGTAATGACAATAAAGTTGAATCTCATCAAGAGCCTTAGTCAGGGAAGTGACCAAGAACCCGATAGTCACTCTGTCAGAGCTCCAGCATGGAAAGACAACCATCTCTGCAGCAATCCACCAATCAGGCCTGTATGGTAGAGTGGCCAGATGGAAGACACTCCTTAGTAAAAGTCACATGGCAGCCCACCTGGAGTTTGCCAAAAGGCACCTGAAGGACTCTCAGACCATGAGAAACAAAATTCTCTGGTCTGATGAGACAAAGATTGAACTCTATGCCGTGAATGCCAGGCGTCATGTTTGGAGGAAACCAGGCACCGCTCATCACCAGGACAATACCATCCCTACAGTGAAGTATGGTGGTGGCAGCATCATGCTGTGGGGATGTTTTTCAGTGGCAGGAACTTGGAGACTAGTCAAAATAGAGGGGAAGATGAAGGCAGCAATGTACAGAGACATCCTGGATGAAAACCTGCTCTAAAGCGCTCTTGACCCTAGACTGGGGTGACGGTTCATCTTTCAGCAGGACAGCGACCCTAAGTACACAGCCAACATATCAATGGAGTGGCTTCAGAACAACTCTGTGAGTGTCCTTGAGTGGCCCAGCCAGGCCCAGACTTGAATCCAATTGAACATCTCTGGAGAGATCTGAAAATGGCTGTGCACCGACACTTTCCATCCAACCTGATGGAGCTTGAAAGGTGCTGCAAAGAGGAATGGGCCAAACTAAACAAAGATAGGTGTGCCAAGCTTGTGGCATCATATTCAAAAAGACTTGAAGCTTTAATTGCTGTATCAACAAAATATTGAGCAAAGGCTGTGAATACTTATGTACATGTGATTTCTTAGTTTTTTATTTTTAATAAATTTACAAAAATCTCAAAAAAACTTTTTTCACATTGTCATTATGGGGCATTGTGTGTAGAATTTTGAGGAAAAAGAATGAATTTAATCCATTTTGGAATAAGGCTGTAACATAACAAAATGTGGAAAAAGTGAAGCACTGTGAATACTTCCCGGAAGCACTGTATTTTCCCAGTTGCAAATACTATTTATATACAGCATATGTCAAATATGAGCACAGCTCCTTTTGGCAAAGTAAATGTGTTTGGTACAATAAGGCAAGCAGATATTTGTTTTGCTTGACAAGCTGCTGGACAGGACAAAAAACAAACAATAAAATAGTGTTTACAAAATATTTACTTTCATTGTCAATTTGAGACTTTTTCTTGTAAATGTGCATCCTTTCCTGCATATTAGATAAAAATTTCTTGTAAATTTGTGACTCTCTTGGGAATGTGACACTTTTTTCTTTTTATACTGGTGAGTTTATGTCATGAACTCCTCGTGCGCTTTTCCACAGCGCACGGAGGAGGGGAGAGAGGACAAGGATTTACACGCTGGGCTACACCACACACACGTTTATTGAACACTGCATCAACAAACAATACCAGTGCATACAATTCACGTTGGCTCAAGGAGTCCTCCAGGACGCTCCATAGTCTGGGTGAGAATACCGGGGAAGGAACACACACAGAAAATACTCATGAGACTGGAGCTGTCCGAGTAAGTCCGAATAAGCACACAGTGAACACAGTCCTCTGATGTGACTTCATACGATGAGCGATGATCGTATATGAAGTGCAATGACCCAGCAATGCATGACTGGACAAAGGCTCCTTAAGTACATGCATTGCTGGATCCACAAATTGACCACAACTGGGCGAAGAGCGGGAAGATGGCACACGGGAGTGGGAACAGCTGGCAGTGATAGAGAGGGGGTGTGGTCCGACCGGCAGACAGCTAGACAGCGCTCACTCCAGCGTGGGTCCAAGAGGCTGTCTCACCGCTGCTGGCCAGACAGCAGTGGCTATGGGTATGGAAGAGTACACAGAAATACATATTAACACACATACAACGTGGCATGTACCCACAGAGAGGCCAGGGCCAAGCCGGGGGAAACCAAGCCAGCTCGGTTCCCGACAGAGCCCCCCCTTTAAGGGGTGGATTCCCAGACACCCAAAGAAACATCTCAACCCCCCCCCCCCCCAACAGGAACAAACAACACAAACCCGGGTGGGAGGTAGGGGGAACAGGAAAGGTGGGAGCACAACACCCCTCCCAGGGACCACAATTAACCCCCCCACATCCACGGGCATTGGGGCTCAGGAGGCCGCCCAGAGTCCCAGGCCCAGCAGAAGGTCTGGTGGACGGAATCTGGAGGTCTGCTGGAACACATGGGCCACCAGACCCAGGGAGTCAATCCTTCTAATGGTCAGGCAGCGTTATTAATCCATCAGGGCTGGCGGGAGGTGGCCTGCCTACAGGGAAGCTTGCAGGTGGGTGACCGAACCAAAGGGAGGGAACCCCCATGGCGTAGGACCAGGAGGAGAAGGGGACCCCGGTGTCCTCATGGCAATCCGCAGCGCCCTCGATGATCCCGGCTTGAGACCCAGCTGCACCCACGATGGACCCTGACCAGGCCGGCTCCGCTGCACCTGCGATGTACTTCAGCAACAGCCTTGCAGCACCCGCTGTGACCTCCGGCTGAGGCTCTGCAGCACCCGCGGTGACCTCCGGCTGAGGCTCCGTTGCACCCGCGGTGGCCTCTGGTGAGATCAGCTGCTCTCCGGTGACCCTGTCAGGGGGCTCCGAACCCGGAGAGGGAGGAAGCGAGACTGGGTCAGGGTCGCCGGCAGCGTCAAAGCCCAGTGAAGCGGTCCTGGGGGCTACTGGAAGCTGCCCCGGGTCCTCCTCACCATGAGTCGGGCAGTGTGACATCGACATGGAAACTACTGCCATAATGGTGCACACTTGCCTGATCTCGGGCTCCACTGCCGTCCAGGACTTCGGCGATGTAAGGTGCGCAGGTTCCTCTGGTCCGTTGGATCCTACCTCCCTCCCACCCCCCACCCCACCCCCCATCCCCATTGATCTCCTCTGGAACCACTGGCCCCGCATCGTCGTGAGCTGGACCCTCCCAGGCCTCTGGTCCCTCTCCCCTCGAGCGACCTGGATCTGGTGCCGGTGAGCTCGTGGAGGTACAGAGAAGGGGTTGGGTGAGGTCGGGTGAGAGAACACTACGTGCCACTGGGGCGGAGTGCTCGGGGGACTGCACACCCCGAGTCTCCTCGCCAGAAGGCAGGCAAAATTGTTCATTAACAGATAAAGTCAAATGAGAAAAAACTTGCCTGTTCTCCTGGCATTGGACCTCCCCAGCGGCCTCCGGGACGTTTCCTCTTCTCTCCTGGTGCTCCTCCAATTCCTCCGGGAACGGGGCGGGGCATGGCTCAGGGCAAGGGGGCTGGGCTGTCATCAGCGAGGCAGGCCGCTTCTTGCGGTGAGAGTTCCTCCTCCGCTTCACAGACGACTCAGGGACCAGATAATCCGGGATGCGAAGCACCGTGCTGGGGGCGAGTCCGTCATGCCGAGGAGTACCTCGCGGCGCTCCTCCCTCTCCCGATGTTCCTCCTCGACCTGGCTGTTGACCACGGCGAGCAGGTTCGACCACTCCTCGTCCAATGGTGAGCCTGGGTGTTGAGCAGGCGTGGGGGGGGTGGATCCCTCGCAGCAGTCCTCGGACCTCCCTCTCATGGCACTCCTCCTCAACCTGGCGGTTGAGCACGGCGAGCAGAGCTGACCACTCCTCGTCCGTCGGCACGCCCAGGGATGGATCAGGCGCCGGCCCAGAAGAAGAGGCAGGGGACTCCACCGGCATGACTGCCCTGAAACACCTCGGTGCTGGCTCCGGAGCAGGATCCTCCAAGGCGACTGGCTCCTCCGCTGTCCACTGGCCCCAACCCTGGGTCGACAGGTACTCAGGGGAAACGGGAGGAGACACGGAGAGGGGGAGAAATGAATCAATTTTTGCGGCTGGAGGAGAGGACCCAGCGGACTGCTTAAACTGGGCCTCTCCCTCGGGAGACAGGCAAGATTCAATACTCTTTGATGGAATGGAAAAAAAAAATACTTGCCTGTCATCCCCGTCATTGGTGCTCACAGTCCCGTTGTCCTCCTGAAGCAGCTCCAATGCTGGGGATTCCACCAGCATAGCTGCAGGGAAACGCCTCCGTGCAGGCCCCTGGGCAGGATCATTCAGGGCCCCGACCACCTTCACCGTCTGGCGGCTTGGTTTTTGGGCCAACAGGCACTCGGGAATTAATGGAGGAGACACAGAGGGGGTAGAAAAAAAGTTTTTAGCTGCAGCGGGTAGAGGGAGCCCGGCGGACTGCTGTAACTGGGCCCCTCTCCCGGGAGACAGACAAGGTTTATTGTCATCAAAATAGATAGAATGAAAAAACACTTGCCTGTCATCCTGGTCTTTGATGTTGACTGCTGCAGCTGGCAAGCTGCCATCCCTTCTCTGTGTCCACGGTGATGTGGCCCTCTTCAACAGATGGAGGAGGAGCCGTCTGTGGCAACGGAGGTGGGCGTTCCTGAGGCGGCCCTGTCTAGCCTTGCAGCAGATGGGAGGGTGATGGCAGTTGACTACAAGGGGGGCTTCTCCTGGTGTTTCCTCGCGGGATGACGCTGTCTTTTGTTCTCCGGTGCAGACCGTGCTGGAGCAAGAGGGGAGTCGGGCGAAGTGTCACGGAGGCTGACGGTTTGCAGATTACCGGACCTCCGTTTCAACGTCGTGGGGAATGCCAGACCTGGGAAAGAACGCTGGAGTGAACAGACTGTGGAGAGCAGGTCGGCAAACTGTGGGTAGTTCCATAACCCAGGATACGCCTCCAAGATCCCTACTGCTCCGTCCAGGCTTTCCAGCATCTTCTTCAGTCCCCGTGTGGTGAGGGCTTCATTCACGAAGTCCCGGATGAACTCGGCGGCCCATCCCTCCTCCACCGTGGGAAACCCCGCGACCGTTCCTCTTCCTCGGCGAGACCGGGGCATGACGCTCTCCAGAAACAGGTTCGTCCAGAAAAACAGGTCACTATGAAAAAGTGATGTGTGGGTGTAACCCGCTAAATCCTTTTATTTTGGCTGGGTCATTCTGTCATGAACGCCTCATGCACTCTTCCACAGTGCGCGGAGGAGGGGAAAAAGGATGAGGATTTACACACTGGGCTACACCACACACACATTTATTGAACACTGCATCAACAAACAATACCAGTGCATACAATTCACGGTGGCTCAAGGAGTCCTCCAGGACGTTCCACAGTCTGGGTGAGAATACCGGGGAAGGAACACACACAGAAAATACTCACGAGACTGGCGCTGTCTGAGTAAGTTCGAATAAGCACACAGTGAACACAGTCCTCTGACGTGACTTCATACGATGAGCGATATATGAAGTGCAATGACCCAGTAATGCATGACTGGACAAAGGCTCCTTAAGTACACGCATTGCTGGATCCACAAATTGATCACACCTGGACGAGTAGCAGGAAGATGGCACACGGGAGTGGGAACAGCTGGCAGTAATAGACAGGGGGCATGGTCCGACCGGCAGACAGCTAGACAGCGCTCACTCCAGCATGAGCCCAAGAGGCTGCCTCACTGCTGCCGGCCAGATAGCAGTGGCTATGGGTACAGCAGAGTACACAGAAATACAAATTAACATACATACAACGTGGCACGTACCCACAGAGAGGCCAGGGCCGAGCCGGAGGAAACCAAGCCGGCTCGGTTCCTGACAGTTTATCTGCCATTTACAGCAAAGTTTTGTAGCCTTTGCCATGAACATGAGGTTTTTCCTCATAAAATCTTGTCTTTTCTTGTGACTTTGAGACTTTTTCTTATAAATCAATGATTATCATTGGTTCCATTCATTTAAATTTCCATTATGCTAAAAAAAACTAAATAATGACAACAAATTTAGAAAAAGTGAGAACAAGAGAGAAAAAAAGAGTAGTTTTGTTTAATAACACTGGTACCTTTAAGACATAATAAATAATTTGCCATTTTTAAGGACAATTAAGGACTTAATTTTGAATAAACAATTTAAGGCTTTAAATCTCTGAGGACACCCAGATAGTTTTCAAGAGAAGTTTGTGAGGTTTTACCTATAGCTAAATTTACTTTTTAAATTTGCAACTTTTATTGTAAATTTTTCTTCATTTGTAGATTAATACTGATTAATCCAAAGTAAATCTCACCTGAGGCAGCTCATTCATCAGGTAGTAGAAACCGTTGTTGAGTTCCCCTAAGAGGGCATCAGCTGGGAGACGGACATCCTCGAAAAACAGTTCAGCTGTGTCCTTTAAAGAAGAAAAGCAGTCAGTGGTATCAGCAACTTCATATTCAAGTAGCCAAATTCAAACTTTGTGATTTATCCTTTTTCCTTTATTCTATTATAGTTATATAGTTATATATAGTTATAATATCATTTGTGCACTGTTACAAAGGCCAAAAGGGTGTCAAGAGTGGACAGAAAAGTTTTCATACAATCAAAATCAGATGTTGCTAACAAATGCTCAAATGTATGATGTTTCAGTGTAGGCAAAATCTAAATTATTCGATTCTCATTCACATATTTTTTTCTGTTTACTACTTTAACAGCAAATAAACTACTTTTTTTAAACAGAGTAAACTAGCTGTTATATTAAACAACTTTAAACTACTGTAAGCTATATTCACACAACACATTCAGGCTGTTGAAAAGGTTAATGAGGACAAATAATTTTTTAACCCTGAAGGCAGCAGCTTCTGTGATGCCAGTCTAAAGAGCTAAATACGACAACTAAAGAGCTAAATTACCCAACTTTATAGCAGAAAAATATTTTTAATGTCTTATACAAAGTGTTTTTGGTCTCTATGGAAAATTTCACATTTTTTAATGAAAATTTCATCGCTCAGCTGCTCCCTTTGGGGGTCACCGCAGCAGATCATCTTCCTCCATCTCTCCCTATAACTTGCATCTTCCTCTGTAACAACAACCCTCTCCATGTCCTCCTTCACTACATCCATGAATCGTCTCTGTTGTCTTCATCTTTCAGCCCATTCCTCTACTCCCTCTACACCCATGACTGCAGGCCTATGTATGGATCCAATTCCATCATAAAGTTCGCAGATGACACCACTGTGATTGGACTCATCAGGGACAACGACGAGTCAGATTACAGGGCAGAGGTTGAGCACTTGGCTACTTGGTGCGCTGACAATAACCTGCTCCTTAACACCAGCAAAACCAAGGAGCTCATAGTGGACTACAGGAAGGAGAGGGAAGAGACACATGACCCCATCCATATCAATGGCATAGCTGTTGAATGTGTCCCCAGCTTCAAATTCCTGGGGACCCACATCTCGGAGGACCTGTCCTGGTCAGTTAACACCACCAGCCTGATCAAGAAGGCCCATCAGCGCCTCTTCTTCTTGAGGACACTGAAGAAGAACCATCTGTCAACTGACATCCTGGGCAACTTCTACCGCTGCGTGATAGAGAGCACCCTGACCAACTGTATCACAGTCTGGTATGGGAGCTGCTCTGTCGCTGACCGCCAGGCGCTGCAGCGGGTGGTGAAAACCGCCCAACGCATCACAGGGACTCCACTTCCAGTTATAGAGGACGTCTACAGGAAAAGATGTCTGCGCCGGGCACGCAGCATTCTTAGGGACTCCAACCATCCTGCTCATGGACTGTTCCAGCTTCTCCCCTCCAGAAGACGTTTCAGAAGCCTTCGGACTAGAACCAGCAGGTTTAGGAACAGTTTCTTTCCTACAGCTGTCACGTTATTGAACTTAGTTCCCCGCTGACTCTCTTACCATCATCTCTTACCATCCTCACCTGTACATAACTGCATAACTACATAACTACATCTAACTTATTGCACATTATTTGCACATAACAGTACTCTTAACTTTCTGCACTGCTGCATATATTTGCTTAAATTGCACATACTGTTAATTACCATATATACTGCAACTGCTGTCCTTTGCACTTCTGATTGGATGCTAAACTGTGTTTTGTTACCTTGTATTCATACATGTGTAATGACAATAAAGTTGAATCTAATCTAATCTAATCTAAATCTTTTCCTCCTGCCTGGCAGCTCCATCTTCAACATCCTCTATCCCTCCTCTGCACATGTCCAAACCATCTCAGCCTTGCCTCTCTTACTTTGTCTCCAAACTGCTCAAACTGAGCTGCCCCTCTGATGTACCCATTTCTAATCCTGTCTCTCCTAATGAGAATCTTAGCATCTTCAACTCTGCCACCTCCATCTTTGCCTCCTGTCTTTTCGTCAGGGCCACAGTTTCCAAACCAGACATGAATCGGTCTCATCACCATTTTGTAAATTTTCCCTTTCCCTCTAGCTGCTATCTTTCTGTCACAAATCACCCCTGACACTCATCTCCACCAGCTCCACCCTGCTTGCACTCTCTTCATCACTGCTTTGGATGGTTGACGGTGGGTATTTAAACTAGTTTACTTTTACTACCTCTACTCCTTGCATCTTCATTGTTACACCTGCCTCCCTCTCATTTACAAACATATTCTGTATTGCTACTACTAATTGCTACTGACTTTCATTCCTCTTCTCTCCAGTGCATACCTACACCTCTCTGGGTTCCTTCCACCTGCTCCCTACTCTCCCTACAGATCACAGTGTTGTCTGCAAACCTCATGGTACACAGAGACTCCTGCCTGACCTCATCTGTCAGCCTGTCCATCACCATGGCAAACAAGAAGGGGCTCGGAGCCAATCCCTGACGTAATCTCACCGTAAACCTGAATCCACGTGTTACTCCTACAATACACCTCACCACTGTCTCACTGTCCTCACCCATGGCCTGCACCACCCTCACATACTTGTTTGCCCCTAATGACTTCCTCTCTTGGCACCCTGATTTCTTTTATCTGTGTTCTCTTGATCTACAAAGACATAGTGCAACTCTGGCCATTTCTATACTTATCCATCAACAAAGCAAACATTTCATCAATAAGATGACCCTTTACTAGTCCCACAGTGGACAAATTTACAGAATTATAGCAGCAGAGGGACAGTAGCACTCAGAGTAATAATAAATAATATTTTATTCTGGTTATTTTCTGTACTATCCCCACCTCAGTTTAGTTATTGAATTTGATTATGGTTTTGGCTGTAATTATGTTAATTGAGTTTGCCATTTGTTTGTGTTTGCTATGAGTTTTATCTGGTTATCCTAGTCTTAGTGTATCATTATAGTCTCGTTTATTAATATTATGTGTTCATGGCTTATCTTGTATTATATATCTTCTTGTGTCTGGACATGAGTCAACTCACGCCTTCGCCCTTAGTTCTCCTTTTGAAGGGTTGGTATTAATAATTATTGTTATTCTCAGTATATTTAGCATGTCTTTGGTTTTGTACTCTTTCCTGTCTTTGTCTTGGTGGGTTATTCTCATTCTTTGTATTATTTTATCTGGATCATGTTTTGTATTCATTTCGGTTGTTATGTTTCTCCTGTGCTATGGCGCATGTTTAGGGCGCATATATTGTATCCATATTTCCCACATATACCTAGTAGGCATGACAGTGCATATTTTGGAGGCTTCACGTCTTAATGGACAAAGAGGACCTGACCCTGCAGAGACCTACGGGAGGTGTGAAGTTGGTCTGGCAGGAGATGGGAAGTTGGAGAGAATGTCCCAGCAGGAGCCCCGGAGGCTAGAAGGATAAGAGACAATGGGGACGCCAAGGAGTCTCGGGGGCTGTATGTTTGCTAAAGGACTGTAGGTTGGGGGGGTGTGACTTGGGGAGAGTATAAGAACTGTGGAGGACGATTGTTCTGTCTCTTTTCGAGATTCTGTGATTGATAGAGGATGTAACCCTTCAATAAACCTATCCTGAGAAATAAACTCAGTCTCGTCTGTGAAAGGCATCCTCTACACTGGTGACCTACGACAAATTATGGCCGGTGGCGACGATCTTCCCACACCGGACTCTTCAGGAGCCAACCGGGTTAAAGCAGCTACCACACTACAGCTGCCCGATTTCTGGCAACATAACCCGCGTTCCTGGTTTACCACTGTGGAGGCGCAGTTCCACTTTCGGGGAATTTCTGCGGACGCAACGAGGTTCTACCATGTCGTCGCGAAGCTGGACAACCTCACAGTGCAGCGGGTGGAGAGCCTGACCAACCACCCGCCCCAGGACGACAAGTATGGTGCACTGAAAGCCGCCCTCATTCGTGCTTTCACCCCCTCGCAGGGAGAGCGAGCAGAGAAGCTTCTGGCGCTAACAGAAGGCGAAGCAGACAGGCCGGCAGATCTGATGGCGAGGATGATGAACCCGAGAGGCGAAGACGACGACAATTTTATCTTCGCCCACCTCTTCCTCAGAACACTACCGCCAGCAGTGAGAGTCACCCTGGCCAGCTCACAGCTGCTCAACGACCGTGACTACCACGGGCTGGGCCAGGAAGCACAGCGGCTCGTCGACGCCCATAGATGACACGCAGCCACGACGGTGGCAACGGAGCTGAACGCACCACCGCGAGATGAGGGGAGACCAGAGGCCGCAGCACCGGACCCACTGTCGTCAGCAGCGGCAGAGACCAGGAGAAGCGGAGCGGACGGCACCCTCTGCTTTTACCATCGACGTTTCGCCGAGAGGGCACGTAGATGCATCCCACCGTGCCGATACAAGCGCCAGGGAAACGCCAAGACCGAGAGTCGGTAGCAGCTGCTGCTCTCGGCGCGAAGAACAAGCTGCTTTTCGTGACGGACGCGAATTCAGGGAAGGATTTCCTGGTGGACACAGGCTCCCAGCTGAGTTTCGTCAAGCCTTCCTACGCGGACCTGCTGGCGCCTTCCAGCGGACCCCTGGTGCTAGCGGCAAACAGCTCGACGATCAAAACCTATGGGGAGAAGACGCTCCTCCTATCCTTCCACGGTCGCACCTTCGAGTGGACTTTCGTCGTAGCTGCAGTTAGCAATAACATGCTAGGTGCTGATTTTTTGTGCTCAAATGGTTTATTAGTTGATCTTACTAATAGACGTATGGTAAATGCACTGTCTTTCCACTCTATCTCCTGTACAGCTCGGGTGGCCCCGCCTTCTGCACATCCCAATGTCACAGCTGCGGGTGGTAAGTTTAATGCACTACTCAATCAGTTCCCAGCACTCATGGTCCCAACATTTTCAGCGTCAGTAGCCAAACACGGGGTCGAGCACTTCATAACTACCTCTGGCCCCCCTGTTTTTGCAAAAGCTCGGCGCTTGGACCCAGCTAAACTGGCCATCGTGAGGAATTCGCCAACTTGGAAAAACTGGGCATCATTAGGCGCTCTAACAGCCCTTGGTCTTCACTGCTGCACATGGTTCCTAAGGCCGACGGCTTGTGGCGGTCTTGCGGTGATTTCCGCAGGTTAAATAATGCTTCAGCACACGACCGCTACCCGATTCCACACATCCAGGATTTTTCGGCACATTTGGCGGGGGCGTGCATCTTTTCCAAAATAGATTTGGTGCGCGGTTATCACCAAGTCCCAGTCCGCGCTCAAGACATACCCAAAACGGCAGTAATAACCCCCTTTGGGCTTTTCGAATTTTTGCGCATGCCTTTTGGCCTCAAGGGCGCCGCACAGACGTTCCAACGTATGATGGATGCGGTGTTGCGCGGCCTCCCTTTCGTGTTCGTCTATTTGGATGATATTTTAGTAGCCAGTACATCCGAAGACGAACACGAACGCCACCTCACAGCGGTTTTTCAGAGGCTGACAGAGCATGGGTTAATAATTAACCCAGCGAAATGCCAGTTCGGGGTAGCGCAAATCGATTTTTTGGGGCACCGCGTTTCTCCAGAAGGAGCGGTCCCGCTGCCCGATAAAGTACGCGTGATAACGGAGTTTCCCCAACCGCAGACAGTTAAAGCATTGCAAGAATTTTTGGGGATGGTCAATTTTTATAACCGTTTCCTCCCCAGCGCGGCACAGCTCATGCACCCACTGTACGCGGCACTAAAGAAGCAAAAACCTGCAAATAAGGTCGAGTGGTCCCCGGAACGGGAGCGCACTTTCTCCCAGGTCAAGTCGGCCCTGGCGAACGCTGTGTTATTGGCACACCCGGTGCCAACAGCTCGCATGGCGCTAACCACGGACGCTTCCGACGTAGCAGTTGGGGCAGTTGTCGAGCAACTGGTAGCAGGGAGCTGGCAACCGCTTGCGTTTTTCAGCAAAACATTGCGCGATAACGAGCGGAAATACAGCGCGTTCGATAGGGAACTTTTAGCCCTGCATTTGGCCATCCGCCACTTCCAGTTCTGGCTGGAAGGGCGCCGTTTCACTGCGTTTGTAGACCACAAACCATTAACATTTGCAATGGCTAAGATTTCAGAGCCTTGGTCGGGCCGACAGCAGAGACAGCTGGCCGCGATTTTGGAGTTTACCATCGACATTCAACACGTGGCGGGTAAACACAATGTAGTGGCAGATTGTCTCTCGCGCACGGTTGCAACGCCAGGCCCCCAGGGGGCAGACACGGTGGCCGTGGACGCGGGCCACGCTTGCGGCGCGGAAGCGCTCGCAGCCCCGGTCTGCGTGGGCTTAGATTATGCAACCATGGCCGCCGAGCAGGTTAGCGATGCGGATGTGTGCACGCTCCAGTCTGGGCCAACAGGGCTAAGGCTGGAGCACAGGGTGCAGCAGATAGGTGTGCCCCCTCTAATCTGCGATGTCTCCCAGCTGCGTGGCGCCGCCGCGTTTTTGATTTAATCCATTCGCTGGCACATCCGGGGTTCGCGCATCGATCAAAATGGTGGGAAAAAAATTCGTTTGGCCGGGGCTGCGTAAACAGGTCAAAGAATGGGCTGCAGCCTGCGCAGTGTGTCAAAGAGCAAAGATACACATGCACACGTGGGCCCCCTTAGAACCTTTTCACATCCCGGCCAAACGCTTCGACCACGTGCATATCGACTTGGTGGGACCCCTCCCGCTGTCGCAGGGGTTCACACACCTTCTAACCATGGTGGACCGCACCACGCGCTGGCCAGAAGCGGTCCCCCTGGCGTCAACTACAGCAGCAGACGTTGCGCGCGCGTTTTTAACGGCTTGGGTCGCGCGTTTTGGAGTCCCGTCAGACATAACGTCTGACAGGGGTCCCCAATTCGTTTCCGAGCTCTGGTCATCCATGGCACTCAGTCTGGGGGTGAAAATTCACCGCACTACCGCTTATAACCCCCAGGCCAACGGTTTGTGCGAACGCTTTTACCGGTCATTGAAAGCAGCCCTCAGAGCGGCTCTCACAGACACAAATTGGGTTGATAAACTTCCATGGGTTTTATTAGGGTTGCGTTCAGCACCTAAGGGAGATTTGCAAGCCTCTCCGGCTGAGCTAGTTTTTGCTCAACCCCTCCGGTTACCGGGCGAATTCCTTCCAGAGAACCCCGCACCAAATCGCCCACCCGCTCAGCTGCTGCAGAGCGACACGGGATCAAACACCCTCCCCGGCCCAGTTCATCACAGTTTCCCACGCGTTTTTGTGCCTAAGACCTTAAAGAACGTAGAATTTGTCTTTGTCAGACACGACGCTCAGAGGCCAGGTTTAAGACTGCCTTATGATGGACCGTTCAGAGTGTTGGAAACTGGGGAAAAACATTTTTTGCTCGATTTGGGTGACAGGAGGGAATTAGTCTGCATTAACAGACTCAAACCCGCTTTTGTTTTGGCTGATGAACAAGTGCAGTTAGCCAGGGCCCCCCGTCGTGGCAGGCCGCCGGGGAGCCACTGTTCTAAGCCTTCACAAGGATGTACTAACGACTCTAATCCACAGATGCAAGAAACGGCTACAGTCAGATCGAAACCTGCTTACAGCAGATATGGCAGGAGGTTGAAGCCCAAGCAGTCGGGAAGTGTGATATGTTGTGCCATTTTCTGTTCTGTGTGATATGAGATGATTCTATGCATATTGGGGTGTACTTTGTCCTTATTTAGACGTTTGGGGGGGTTATATGGCGCATGTTTAGGGCGCATATATTGTATCCATATTTCCCACATATACCTAGTAGGCATGACGGTGCATATTTTGGAGGCTTCACGTCTTAATGGACAAAGAGGACCTGACCCTGCAGAGACCTACGGGAGGTGTGAAGTTGGTCTGGCAGGAGATGGGAAGTTGGAGAGAATGTCCCAGCAGGAGCCCCGGAGGCTAGAAGGATAAGAGACAATGGGGACGCCAAGGAGTCTCGGGGGCTATATGTTTGCTAAAGGACTGTAGGTTGGGGGTGTGTGACTTGGGGAGAGTATAAGAACTGTGAAGGACGATTGTTCTGTCTCTTTTCGAGATTCTGTGATTGATAGAGGATGTAACCCTTCAATAAACCTATCCTGAGAAATAAACTCAGTCTCGTCTGTGAAAGGCATCCTCTACAGTGCTTTTATTTTGACAGTGTCCTTTGTTTTCTTCCGTTTTTTTCCTAGCTAATTTCGCGGCTCTCCACAGCTGTTATTATTTATCATCCTCACCCTTGGGTTTTGATTATCCACATCTGTTTGTCATTGTTGCTAATTACGCCTTGCCTTATTTAAGGGACGCCGCCCCGCAGTTCGGGGCGACATCCTACTTTGTCACGCCGGCATGTTACACATGCTTCTTCCTCTTCAATATTCTGCCCGTTGGTTATCCTGCCTGTTTTATTTTCTGCCCGAATGGTATCCAGCCTGTCCTCATCTATGTCAGTGAGTTTGTTTCTATTCTGTGAAGATTTTAAGTTTAATTAAACCACTGCAAACCACAGCTCCAGTGGTTGGGTCCCCATTCTGCCCTGGAGGGGCGCAAGTTTATGACAGCAAGAAGTTAGAAAAAAGAAGTAAAACAGCATTTACAGCATGAGTAAACAGTTAAATTAAATTATTCAGCAATGTATATATTAACAGCATATTTCACAGTTGAATGAGTATAGTATTATTGCAACCTTCAATAGTAATTACAGTGCATCCAGAAAGTATTCACAGCACTTCACTTTTTCCACATTTTGTTATGTTACAGCCTTATTCCAAAATGGCTTAAATTCATTTTTTTTCTCAAAATTCTACACACAATACCCCATAATGACAATGTGAAAAGTTTTTTTTTTTTTTTAGATTTTTGCAAATTTATTAAAAATAAAAAAATAAGAAATCACATGAATGTAAGTATTCACAGTTTTTGCCATGAAGCTCAAAATTGAGCTCAGGTGCATCCTGTTTCCACTGATCATCCTTAAGATGTTTCTACAGCTTAACTGGAGTCCGCCTGTGGTAAATTTGAAAAGACACACACCTGTCTATATAAGGTCCCACAGTTGACAGTGCATGTCAGAGCACAAACCAAGCATGAAGTCAAAGGAATTGTCTGTAGACCTTCGAGACAGGATTGTCTTGAGGCATAAATCTGGGGAAGGGTACAGAAAAATTTCTGCTGCTTTGAAGGTCACAATGAGCACAGTGGCCTCCATCATCCGTAAATGGAAGAAGTTCAGAACCACCAGGACTCTTCCCAGAGCTGGCCGGCCATCTAAACTGAGGGATCAGAGGAGAAGGACCTTAGTCAGGGAGGTAACCAAGAACCCGATGGTCACTCTGTCTCTGAGCTCCAGTATTCCTCTGTGGAGAGAAGAGAACCTTCCAGAAGGACAACCATCTCTGCAGCAATCCACCAATCAGGCCTGTATGGTAGAGTGGCCAGACGGAAGCCACTCCTTAGTAAAAGGCACATGGCAGCCCACCTGGAGTTTGCCAAAAGGCACCTGAAGGACTCTCAGACCATGAGAAACAAAATTCTCTGGTCTGATGAGACAAAGATTGAACTCTATGGCGTGAATGCCAGGCGTCATCTTTCACCAGGACAATGACCCTAAGCACACAGCCAGCTCCCCCCTTGGATTGCCACTTTACTGTGGTGGGGAAGCTTGCATATCTCTTTGATCCTGAGAGCTATATGGGTGGGGGCTCGTCTCCTGGCAGGTCCAACCTTGCTGGGCAGGTCAAATGGTAGAGATCAGATGAAAGGGCAATCCACAGTTCTCCAGTTTAGGGGGTTGGATGTGAGGTCAGCAACCTCACCCTGTGAAATAAGACACTGCTACAGAAATGAATACCAGAGACTTTTCACCTTCTAATTTTCTGGGAAGAGATGGCAGTTTTCAGCTGCAAATGACAAGTAATGGTGAAAGCCATAAGGAAGCCACGTCACTGAAACTTCTCTCAGCCAGAACAACTTTTCGATTGGGCACCTGGAATGTCCGCACACTTTTCGAAACATCAAGACCGGTACAAGCAGCAAGTGAAATGAAGAGGTACCGGCTGTCCCTGCTCGGCCTATCAGAGACAAGATGGATCAAGTCAGGACAGACGTCACTATCATCCGGCGAACTCTTCCTCTATTCGGGTCATGAAGAAAACAATGCTCTACACATGGAAGGAGTTGGACTGCTCCTCAAAGGAACAGCTAAGACCGCTCTCATGGAATGGAATTCCATCTCATCACCGCAAGGTTCTGAAGTAAGACCAAGAATGTCACTGTTATTCAATGTTATGTGCCCACCAATGACGCAGAAGAGGAAGTAAAACACATCTTTTATGATGACCTTCAGAGAACCATCGAAGAAAGGAAGAAACAAGACATTTTTATTGTCATGGGTGATGTGAATGCTAAAATCAGAAGCAACAACCTGGGAAAGGAGTGCATCATGGGAATTGAAGGACTCGGCCAAGCAAATTAAAATGGAGAACTTTTTACAGATTTTTGTATGTTCAACAACCTAGTCATCGGAGGAAGTATCTTTCAGCACAGAAGAATCCACAAGCCAACCTGGGTGTCTCCCGATCATCACACTAAAAGTCAAATTGACCATATCACAATTTGGGAGAAATTCAGACGAATTATTGAGGATGTACAAGTGATGAGAGGGGCTGACATCACTTCAGATCATCACCTCCTGGTTGGAATTTTTAGGCTGAAATTGAAGAAATATTCATTAGATCACAAAGTCAAGAAATGACAAGTGGAATTACATTGGGAGCCTGGCTCAAGACGTGGAAGACACTGTGGGAAGAGGTGACATCAAGAAGCTGTACAGGATCACCAAGCAATTGGCAGGGAAGAGAACACATCACTTACGTCACTTCTGCAGCAAGGATGGAAACCTCCTCTCCACAGACAGTGAACAACTGAAATGTTGGCAGGAACATTTTGAAGAAATACTCGAACTCAAAGAAATAATTGACCACCCCACCAGACCTCCAGACATCACCAGAGCTGACCAAGACCTCAGAATCAGTACAGAATCTCCTAGTAAGAATGAGATTATAAGGGCTATAAAGGCTGTCAGGATCAACAGGGCACCTGGACCTGACAAAATCCCCCCTGAAGCACTGAAAGCAACCCCACAAATATCAGCTGAAGTCCTCCACAAACATGATCACCTCATTAGGATCCCAAAGAAAGGCTCTCTGAAGATTTGTTCCAACTAGCGAGGAATAACACTTTTATTGATCCCCGGCAAA
This sequence comes from Pholidichthys leucotaenia, assembly GCA_020510985.1. NCBI lineage: Eukaryota > Metazoa > Chordata > Actinopteri > Cichliformes > Pholidichthyidae > Pholidichthys > Pholidichthys leucotaenia. Next base: position 33,137,038 of record CM035845.1, on the reverse strand, counting down.
GTATTTAACAGAATCCTTCTGGAAAGAATCATGAAGGAAGTGGAGTCTCATGACATCCTTTGTGAGGAGCAGGCTGGTTTTAGACAAGAATGCTCTTGTGTACATCACATTGCAACACTCTGTATGATAATCGAACAGAGCATGGAATGGAATTCATCGCTATGAGTTTCCTTTATAGACTTCGAGAGAGCCTTTGATAGCGTCGACCGAAATGTGCTTTAGGATCTGCTTGGCCATTATGGCATCCCAGACAAGATCACACACGTGATTCGCCTATCCTTTGAACCATCGACATATCAAGTAGTCCACAACAACACCCTCACTGAAGCCTTTACCATGCAGACTGGAGTGCGTCAAGGATGCCAACTAGCCCCCTTCTATCCCCCTTCATAAACTCTCCATGCACTCTGCCATAGCGCACGGAGAGTTTATGACAGAATGACCCAGCCCTCAAGAAGGATTTAGCGGGTTCACCCACACATCATTTTCCTTTTTCATTGTAAACTGTTTTTCTTTTCTGAACTAACCTGTGTTGGAGAACGTCATGCCTTGGTCTTGCCAAGGAAAAGGCATGGCAGTGGGGTTCCCCACGGTGGAGGAGGAATGGGCAGCCGAGTTCATCCGAGACTTCGTTCATACCACCCTCGCCGCCCAGGATCCTAAGAAGAAGCTGGAGAACCTGAATGGAGCAGTAGGGATTTTGGAGGAGCACCCCGGGTTATGGAGCTACCCACAGTACGCCGACCTGCTCTCCACAGTCTGCTTGCTCCAGCGTTCTTTCCCCGGTCTGGCATTCCCCGCGAAGTCGGGACGGAGGTCCGGTGATCTGCAGGTCGGCAGCCTTTGTGACACCTTGCCCGACCCTCCTCTCACTCCAGCATGGCCAGAGAACAAAAGACAGCGTCATCCCGCGAGGAAACGCCGGGAGAAGCCCTCCTCTTCAGCAGCGGCCATTATTGTTTCAGCTGCGGTGAGGTTCGCTGAATTCACCCCGGCCCTGCCTACCTCCGTCGTCAGGGAGACGGCTCCTCCAATAGTCTATGGAGGGGTCCACGTCATCGCTGGCACGGAGAGGGACAAGTTTCAGCCACTTGCAGCTGTGGATGTCATCAACCGGGATGACAGGCAAGTATTTTTTCATTCTAAATCATTCATTAACATTGAATCTTGCCTGTCTCCCGAGGGAGAGGCCCAGTATCAGCAGTCCACTGGGTCCTCTCCTCCAACTGCAATTAATGATTGTTTCCTTCCCCTCTCCATGTCTCCTTCTTTAATTTCTGAGGGCTTGCTGGTCTGAGAACCGGGCCACCAGACGATGGAGGAGGTTGGGGCCCTGGATGATCCTGCCCAGGGGCCCGCATGGAGGTGTTTCCTCTCAGTCACACCGGTGGACGAGGAGTGGGCGAATTTGCTCACCTTAGTCAACTGCCGGGTCGAGGAGGAGCGCCGTGAGAGGGAGGTCCGAGAATGCACTTTCCCGGCTGTGAGGGTTTCACCTCCTATGCCTGCTCAGCCCTCAGATTCACTTTCAGACGAGGAGTGGGCTAACCTGCTTGCCTTCATCCACAGCCGGGTTGAGGAGGAGCATCAGAGGACCAGGACTGCAACCACCATTACGTCTGTTGTGGGGACCGCCGGAGCAGAGTCATCCCCCAGACCAGACCCCCAGCCGACTGGACCTGGACCATCATTGTCGTCAGCATCGGAGTACTGGACAGCGGTAGAGCTCGAGCACAGGCAAGTTATCTCTCCTGTAGTTCAGTTACCAATAATTGAGAGATCTTGTCTGGCTTTTGGGGAGGAGAATCGGGTGCGGCTCTTGGCAGCACCTGGGCTTCCCTTGCTGGGCTCTGCTGCTGCCGGTGGCCCTAACCTTTCCTTCTCTCCCATGCCTTTCGAGCCCCTCACTAGGGTTGCTGGAGAGGAGCTGCCATCACCGGGGTTGTCTACCGATGACGACGAGAGGTTGGCGGTCTCAGAGGAGGTCGACGGGGGCACAGCACCAGGCGCAACGATGGAGGCTACGCACCCCATATCGTCGGAGTCCCGGATGGCGGTGGAGCCCGAGATCAGGCAAGTGTGCTCCGTAATGTCAATACCTCATATGTCAATGTCACACTGCCCAACTCATGGTGAGGAGGACCCGGGGCAGCTCGTAGTAGCACCTCGGGCCCGCCTCACTGGGCTCTGCCACTGCCGGCAACCCTGACCCAGTCTCTTTTTCTCTCCCTCCGGGGTCGGAGCCCTCAGCCAGGGTCACCCGAGAGCAGCCAACTTTGCCGGAGGCCGCCGAGGATCGGGATCCAGCGCCAGATGGCGTTAGGAGCACCAACTCCCTCGCTGGGGAGGCCGCCGCGGGAGCAATGAGGCCCCCAGTAGGGGTCACCGCTGGTGCAATGGTGCTCCAACCGGAGCACATCATGGGTGCAGCTCTGGCCCAATCGGGGTCCACCGCGGGTGATGCTGAGTCACCGCCGGAGGTCGCCGAGGGTCTGGCCATGCTGAAGGAGGATGTCGTTGCTTCAGCCCCTCCTGCCAAGGTCGTCAGGGCTCCCCCATTGATCGCCTCCTCAGCCCGGTGTCCCTATGGGTTGGCCCTCTCACCGTGGGTGTAGCTTTGGCCCGGCCGGGGTCCATCGTGGGTGCAGCTGAGCCTCAGCTGGAGGTCACCGCGGGTGCAGCTGAGCCTCAGCCGGGGGTCACCGCAGGTGCAGCGGGGCTCCCACTGGAGTCCATAGTGGGTGCAGCGGAGCCGGCCCGGTCGGGGTCCACTGCGGGTGCAGCGGAGGGTGCAGTTGCGGACCACCCTGAGGATGCCGTGGTCCCCTTATCCCTGCCCGATGCCATGGAGGTCCCCTTTACCCAGTCCTGTTACCCACCAGTGAGCCTTCCAGTGGGCAGGGCGCCTCCTGCTTCATCCCTTCGGTCCTGGTGGCTCAACTACGCTGGCCGGCCACCAGAAGAATTGACTTCCCGGGTTAGGTGGCTCATGTTTTCCGGCAGGCCCCCGGATTCGGTCAACCGGACCTTCTGCTGGGCCCGGGACTCTGGGTGGCCTCCTGAGCCCCAACGCCCCTGGACTTGGAAGGGTTAATTGTGGACCCTGGGTGGGGCATTGTGTTCCCTCCTTCCTGTTCCCCCTACCGCCCACCTGGGTTCATGTTGTTTGTTGTTGTTGCAACTGTTGGGGGGGGGGGTCTCTTGATGTTACCTTGGATGTCTGGGAATCCACCCCTTAAAGGGGGGGGGGGCCCTGTCACGAGCTGAGCCGGCTTGGGTTTCTCTGGCTCGGCCTCAATCTCTCTGTGGGTTTTGGTTTCATTGTTTATGTGCATTTTGTGTATTCTTGTACTTAGCCCATTACCATAGCCACTGCCTGACCGGCAGCTGTTAGTCAGCCTCAGTGACCTACTTTCTCCCATGCTGCTGACAGTCTGTTGGTCCAACCACGCCCCCTTGCTCTCGTTAGTTCCATCAGCTGTTCCCAGCCCCGGTAGTTACCTTTCCCGCGCCTTGCCCAAATGTGCCCAATTTGTGTGGCCAGCAGCGTTTGTATTCAAGCGGCTCTTTGCTAGACAAATGCCGCTGGGTCATTGTACAAGTCACTCCTGTTCTCCATGGTGTGACGGTCACGTCGGGAAGGACTCATGGATTATGCTTGTTGAGATAAGTGGACTTTCTGGACTGTTCCTACTCGTGAGTAAACTGTTTGTGTTTCTCCGTGCACTTGCTGCTACGCTGGACCAGAAACGTTTCCCCCCTTGCAGTAATTCTGCTACGCTTCTGGTGGTGCTTCTCCCTGCAGCATAACCCCTACGCTTAGGCTGTTGCTCAGTTTGCGTTCCCCCCCAAGCAGTTGAACTCTCCATAGTCTTCCCCGCTCTCTGAGCGCATTCATATTGTGTTATGACCAACTTGTTTGTCTGTATTGTGAACTGTTTGTCAATAAATGTGTGTTTGGTGAATTCCTGCATTTAAATCCTTCCATCCCTCTTCTTCTCCGTGTGCTATGGCAGAGCGCATACAGAGTTTATGACATTTATAACCTTTTTCAGACTGATAGATCTCAATTACTTTGTTCGTTAATTTGTTCCTGAATTTCTTTGGATCGCAGCATGGTGTCTAGCTTTTGAGAATCTTTTGTTCTACTTCACTTTGTCAGGCAGGTCCTATTTAAGTGGTTTCTTGACTGAGAACAGGTGTGGCAATAATCAGGCCTGGGTGTGGCTAGAGAAATTGAACTAAACTTTCAAAAGATGTGATAAATCACAGTTAATTTATGTTTTAACAGGGGGGCAATCTCTTTTTCACACAGGACCATGTAGATTTGGATTTTTTTTACCCATAATAATAAACACCTTCATTTAAAAACTGCATTTTGTGTTTACTTGCGTTATCTTTGTCTAATATTTAAATTTGTTTAATGATCTGAAACATTTAAGTGTGATAAACATACAAAAAAAAAGAGAAATCAGGAAGGGGGCAAACACTTTTTCACACCACTGTTCAGTGTCTGTCTGCTGTGGCAATCGTCCATCTATTTTTCCCTGCTGGTAACCCAGAATCCCTGTAAGTCATATCCTTAGTTGTTTGTGTTTCAGTTCTCATGCTGCTACTTTGTTTGTGAATTTGTGTTTGTTAATAAATCGCCATATTATGCTGGAGTACTGTGTGCTGTGTGAGTCCACCATCCATGCCTACCAGAGGTTGACGTGAGAGTACAATGCCACCAAACACAGACTCAGCAGGTACAGATTTCAGTGTGTTTGGTCTGGATGAGAATGAGTACTGGGTGGCTCTGCTGGTTGAGGGGCTAATTTCTGATGCCCGGTCATGCCACACTCCAGAGCAGGCCATGATGTTTCTGTAAGCCGTGGCCAGAGTAAGATAAGATAAGATAAGATAAGATAAGCCTTTATTAGTCCCACAATGGAGAAATTCCAGGATTGCAACAGCACAGGGATAGCAACACTCAGAGCAACAATCAGAAGACAAGAAAAAAACAAGAGCAGCGACTATACATATGTACATATAAATATACAGTATAAACACACAGTGTGGAGCATTGTAGCTAGATGGAATAAATAAATATATAAATATATAAACACACACAGTGCGGAGCATTGTAGCTAGATGGAATAAATATATAAATATATAAACACACACAGTGTGGAGCATTGTAGCTAGATGGAATAAATATATAAATACACACAGTGCGGAGCATTGTAGCTAGATGGAATGAACAGCATAACTGTCTACTTAGTTATCCTACATGGTATGATTATGCACTCATACATATTGTCACCCTCTGTAGCGACCGGTATTTTCCTAGTTGTATACCGGAGGGGACCATTGTGTAAGTCTATTGCGTCTTTTGCATTCAATACTATTAGGTTGTCACGTTTTTTTGCTATTTATTTCTATAGGAAGGACCTGCGAAACCTCTCGGTTGCGCACCTAGGATGATGTAGTCTGCTGCTAAATGAGCTCCTCAGTGCGTTCAGTATGTCCTGCATAGGGTGAGACTTGGACTCCAGCAGAGATGACAGTTTAGCCACCGTCCTTCTCTCTCCCATCTCCTCCACTGGGTCAAGGCGTTGCCCCAGGACAGAGCTAGCTTTCTTGATCAGTTTGTTCAGTCTCTTCCTATCGGCTGCTGTAACACCACTGCCCCAGCAGACCACTCCAAAAGTGATGGCTGATGCCACCACCATGTCATAGAATGTCTTCAGCAGCGCCCCTTGTACACCAAAAGACCTGAGTCTCCTCAGTAGGAACAGCCTGCGCTGTCCCTTCTTGTAGAGTGCGTCAGTATTGTGTGACCAGTCTAGTTTATTGTTCAGCTGAACACCCAGGTACTTGTAGGATGTCACCATCTGGATGTCTGTTCCCTGTATGTTTACTGGTGCTGTGAGGGGTTGTCCTTGCCTGCGGCAGTCCACCACCAGCTCCTTAGTTTTCCTCGCGTTGATCTGGAGGCAGTTCCGATGGCACCAGTCCACCAAGTCCTGGATAAGTCCTCTGTACTCAGCTTCATCTCCGTTGGAGATGAGGCCAACGATCGCAGAGTCGTCAGAGAACTTCTGTAGATGGCAGTGTGTTGTGTTGTGTGAGAAGTCCGCAGTATAAAGGGTGAACAGGAAGGGAGCCAAAACCGTTCCCTGGGGGGCCCCCATGCTACCGATGATTGTGTCGGACACACAGTCCCGGGTTCTCACAAACTGTGGCCGGTTAGTGAGGTAGCCCAGGATCCATGATGACAGTAGTTTTGGATTACCCCAGTTTGTGGGACTACCTCGTTCTGACTGGACTGTCTAAGTTTAATGTTTATTTGAAAGGGACATTACATACTAATGAACATTAATACAAATGAAAGTATGCCAGATTTAGCAATACTGCTAATTTGCATCTGTAGTCCCCTGGCGGGTCACAAAAACACACAAACAAACAATCATACACAAGCAGAAGTACTGCAATGAAACTGTACAAAGTGCAGCGTTAAGGTGTTACAAAACAAAATATTCAAATGTCACACGCATGACTTACTGTTCTCCTCGTTATCTGATTTGTTAAATTTGTTCCATGGACTGCTGAAAAGTCCGGAGTCCGTGCTGACAAGACAGCGTCCCCTGACTCCGACATCATCCTCTTCTCTTCACCACTCACCAGCCTTGCAGCCACACCATGGGAGAGCGAGGGGTTTGCCTGAGATGCTGGAGACTGTGCCGGCGAGACAGCATGCCCTGGCCCTGACGTCTTCAGCCTATCCTCACCCACCAGCTCCAGCCTGCCTCTCCCCAGCTGCACAGCCCCATTCCGGACTGGAGGAGAGCGTTCCCTGCACATCAAAACCTGTGCTGATGACAGAGCATTCCCTAGTTTCAGCATCACGGAAGCCTGAGCCGACAGAAAAACGTCCCCTGGTTTCCATCATTCCCGCATCTGTGTCTTCCTCTGTCCCCAGTAACGAACAGCTGGAGGAGTGCCGGCAGGTTCTGCTGTCACAGACTGAACTTTTACTGGATATAAGCCCTGGCTCACACCATAACTTGTTTTTCCACTTTGTGAAGACCAACACACTTCAAGGGTCCCAGCAAGGACACAAGCTCTGAGGAAACACCCCTCCTCCCGGCGTTCCACCGGTACTCCTCCAGTGCCCTCAGCGCTAGTTCCACAGAGTGTTTCAGCTCCTTCCTATTACGTCCCCGTGCGCTTTTATGCAGCACACGGAGGAAGGAATTAAAACCCACATGCAGAGATAGTAGCGTGCAATTTATAGAACAAAAATAATAAGTTCAGTCCAACAAAAACAATTACGACGAACACTGCAATATGACTAAACAGTCATGGAAGGCTCCGGGACAGCAGGGATGCCTCTAGGACGCTCAACAGCCCGAGGGAGAGAATGCCTAGTGCCGTTGAACGGCATGGGGAGAAAGGCAAATGAACTTACGGGCTGGAGCAGTCCGAGGCAGTCCGTGCTGTCCGAAGTGCAGGTAACCAGGAACAGCCGCTCACATCAGCTAATGGACAGGCGTCAGGTAAAGTAAGATGAAGACTAAATAGTCAGGCTGAATATACAATGCGGGGACGCCCGCCACCCAGTGCGAAGCGGTACCGAATAAAACTAGGCAGGGCTTCTAGACATGGGTGGTGGCCACAACACAGAAGGGAACAGCAACTGTGAAGATTGACAATGATCCGGCGATCTCTTCCCATAGAGACAGGGCTAAAGTCATGCCAAACCTAATCAGGGAAGAGCTCTCCGGTGTGAGTAATGAGAGTGTCAGTGGAAACAGGTGTGCATGAGAGTGAAAATGAGAGTCAGAGTGTATGTGTGTGCGTGCATATGTGTGTCATTCCACTTTGTTAAATATAACTTGCTTTGTGAACACAGTTGCCTTGATTTCTTTGTATGTATGGATTACTTGGGTTGTTACTGATATCTGGTGAAAATCTCAGGTCAATGGCTCCATCAGAAATATGTTTAATGAGAAAACTGTTGAAGTGTTCAATACTTATTTTCCCTGCTGTAGTTTTATATGAAATGGTGGACATTTTTTCTTGTGTCACCAGTATATATTGTTATATCACACAGCCCTACAGTCAGCAATTAGCAGCTGACAACTCTTTGGAGATAAAACAATACTAATGACAGTACAAATATGAGGAGACATTTCTAAATAGACAGGAGCCATGTAACCACCACAAAACTCTAGTACCTGGGCCTTCAGACCAATCTTATCCAGCTTGCGTCCTTTATGGAAGCCCTTCATGCCGTCCTCAACCAGGAACAGACTGATTCCATGCGCTGCTGTCTTCGCCTCGCTGTTGGTCACAGCCACAACAACTACCAGGTCAGCCATCCAACCATTTGAAATGAACACCTGAAAGGTGGGAAGGGAGAGTCCTTACAGGCACTGTATGGACCTTGTGGAAAATTGATCCTTGCGAAGACCTTTTCCTTTTGAGAAAGTAAACTAAGATCAGCAGTCCATCTCAGAATGAATGCAGTGAATAAGGCTGCAGTTCAATTAGTGACCACAAAACCACACTAAAACTATCAAAACTTAAATGCATTATCTTAAAAGTTGATGTTTCTATACAGTAAAATTAATGTTTTAAGTCTTACGACTCAGCACCTTGTTGCCATTCAGGATCCAGTCACTACCATCCCTCTTGGCGTACGTCCTCACACCTTGAAGATCACTGAAAAGACTTGAGGTCTCAGTTATAAATACTACAACACAATGGTGAAATGACTGGTGATTTCTTTTTTAGATCCAAGTCTGAATCCAGACCTGCCAGCTCCTGGTTCAGTCATGGCGATGGCAGAAATGCATTTCCCAGCAGTCATGTTGGGAATGAAACGCTTAATCTGTTCCTTGGTCCCATATTTGACGATGTACGGCATGATGATGTCTGAGTGTAATGAAAAACCAGGGCCAGAACAGTTGCAGTACATTCTGCAAACAAATAAATAAAATAACGTTAGTGCTGTGTAGTTGCATTTAAACATACTGTATGGAACTTTTGGAAATTCAGGCTTTAGTAATACCTTGAGGTTACAAATTGAACTGCAGGCCCATTCGCTAAGTAAATAAGTAAGTAAAGTTAATTCATATAGCATCTTTCAACATTAAATCACAAAGTGCTTTACAACAATAATCAACAATGTTAAAACAACAATAACATCCACTAGTTAATAGCAACCTTGTACAAATAAGTCTTGAGCTACTCTTTAAAAAAAGTTTCAATAGAGTCCACAGATCTCAGCTGTGAAGGTAGAGCATTTCACAGTTCAGGAGCTGCGACCTCAAATGCACAATCCCCTCTAGTTTTTAAAATTGAATGCGGAACTTCCAACACATTTTGGCCAGAGGACCTCTGTTAGGTAAATAAAATAATTAATATTAGCCAGTGACTCAACAGAAACATGACAAGATTGGATGCAGTCAGAAATGAAAGCACCAATCAGCCTCAGTACCTGTGGCATGGTAGCATGGGGGCTGTAAAAAAGTCACACTACCACTTCTAGTGGGCGGGCACAGTTATTACAATACTTTTTTTCACAGCTGCATTGACGGTAAAGGTGAGTTAAATTTGTGTTTATTTTGAAAACAAAGCCTTATCTGTAAATTGTGGGAAATTAAAAGTCAAGAAAATATGGAGATACAATGATATGGCAGTGGCTCAGGAGGTACAGCAGGTCGTCCAATAACCACATGGTTGGCGGTTCGAATCCCGCTCTCCCCGGATATTCTGCCGTTGTGTCCCTGGGCAAGACACTTCACCCCCAATTGCTCCTGGTGGATCTGGAAGCGCCATGTTTGGTAGCATGCTGCCATCAGTGTGTGAATGGGTGGATAGCAGGATCTGTAAAGCGCTTTGGTCATCAAGAGATGAGAATAAAAGCGCTATATAAGTGAATACCATTTAGTTCCAGTTGCTTTTGAGTGGGTAAGTTGAAAAGCTGCTAACAGACAGATACATGCACAGACACATGGAGTGATTACCGTATGCCTACGTTGCCTTTGCACCAAGGCATAAAATTACAGAAGCACAAGAATAAAATTAGGAGCACAAAGAAAAATGCTGGAGTAAAAGATTTTATTAATTGAATGCATGTATAGTTACATGATGGCGTGCAATAGCAGGTAAACATCAAAATTTCCAAAAGTAAAAGCATAATTATGAATATTAAATCAGAATGGTTTGGAATGTTTCACACTTATGTAATGAATACTGAGTTTCTTAAATAATCTTGGATAAGATAAGATAAGCCTTTATTAGTCCCACAATGGGGAAATTCCAGGATTACAGCAGCAAAGGGATAGCAGCACTCAGAGCAATAGTTCATAAGATAATAAGAACTGGTTAGCCAAACATTAATTTATTGAAATACAGTAGCAGTTTCTAGCATAAACAATAAACATGTAATATTCTTATTTAGCTTCCAGCCTGTTATCTTCACAGCTGCTCTGACTGCTGGTCCTCAGGTTCACCACTGTGGACGTCTGAGAGACAAAGAGGAAAGAAAAACAGCATAAAAATGTGATTATTGTTACAGATGTGATATATATATGTATCTAAACACAGATGTGATGTTTCTCTTCAGCTTAATAAATTGCTTGGTTTAGTGAGTGAATAATTTTAAAGTGAGTGAATGATGCATGGAACACTGTGGTGCATTTACATATATTACTGACACTAGGGCATACCCATGCATGCCCGTAGAGGGGATGCATTGGAACAGAATTCTTGCCACTTACAGGACAGTTGTTATAGCAACACAGCACTCAGTGGCAATCACATGTGATGGCTTTTGTATGCAGCAAAACATAAAAATCATACAAAATATGCCCTGCCAACTGGGACTGTTTGTCCCTGCTTGTTACTTCTTCTTCTGCCTGTCACTGTTCTGTGTTATGTTGCTTACCTGTGCCTATATACAGTGGGGCAAAAAAGTATTTAGTCAGCCACCAATTGTGCAAGTTCCCCACTTAAAAGATGAGAGAGGTCTCCAATTTTCATCATAGGTATACCTCAACTATGAGAGACAAAATGAGAAGAAAAAAAAAAATCCAGAAAATCACATTGAAGGATTTTTAATGAATTAATTGGTAAATTCCTCAGTAAAATAAGTATTTGGTCACCTACAAACAAGCAAGATTTCTGGCTCTCACAGACCTGTAACTTCTTCTTTAAGAGGCTCCTCTGTCCTCCACTCGTTACCTGTATTAATGGCACCTGTTTGAACTCGTTATCAGTATAAAAGACACCTGTCCACAACCTCAAACAGTCAGACTCCAAACTCTACTATGGCCAAGACCAAAGAGCTGTCAAAGGACACCAGAAACAAAATTGTAGACCTGCACCAGGCTGGGAAGACTGAATCTGCAATAGGTAAGCAGCTTGGTGTGAAGAAATCAACTGAGGGAGCAATTATTAGAAAATGGAAGACATACAAGACCACTGATAATCTCCCTCGATCTGGGGCTCCACGCAAGATCTCACCCTGTGGGGTCAAAATTATCACGATAACGGTGAGCAAAAATCCCAAAACCACATGGGGGGACCTAGTGAATGACCTGCAGAGAGCTGGGACCAAAGTAACAAAGGCTACATCAGAAACACACTACGCCGCCAGGGACTCAAATCCTGCAGTGCCAGACGTGTCCCCCTGCTTAAGCCAGTACATGTCCAGGCCCGTCTGAAGTTTGCTAGAAAGCATGTGGATGATCCAGAAGAGGATTGGGAGAATGTCATATGGTCAGATGAAACCGAAATAGAACTTTTTGGTAAAAACTCAATTTGTCGTGTTTGGAGGAGAAAGAACACCATACCTACTGTGAAGCATGGGGGTGGAAACATCATACTTTGGGGCTGTTTTTCTGCAAAGGGACCAGGCCAACTGATCCGTGTAAAGGAAAGAATGAATGGGGCCATGTATCGTGAGATTTTGAGTGAAAACCTCTTTCCATCAGCAAGGGCATTGAAGATGAAACGTGGCTGGATCTTTCAGCATGACAATGATCCCAAACACACCGCCCGGGCAACGAAGGAGTGGCTTCGTAAGAAGCATTTTAAGGTCCTGGAGTGGCCTAGCCAGTCTCCAGATCTCAACCCCATAGAAAATCTTTGGAGGGAGTTGAAAGTCTGTGTTGCCCAGCGACAGCCCCAAAACATCACTGCTCTAGAGGAGATCTGCATGGAGGAATGGTCCGAAATACCAGCAACAGTGTGTGAAAACCTTGTGAAAACTTACAGAAAACATTTGACCTCTGTCACTGCCAACAAAGGGTATATAACAAAATATTGAGATGAACTTTTGTTATTGACCAAATACTTATTTTACAGAGGAATTTACCAATGAATTCATTAAAAATCCTTCAATGTGATTTTCTGGATTTTTTTTTTGTTATTTTGTCTCTCATAGTTGAGGTATACCTATGATGAAAATTGGAGACCTCTCTCATCTTTTAAGTGGGAGAACTTGCACAATTGGTGGCTGACTAAATACTTTTTTACCCCACTGTATATGTCTTGTAGGGAGTCATGTGCTCTGTCTATGTGCCGTCATATAGACATCATCTGGCTGGTCTTCTTCTTCGTTCAGACCACTGAAGGGTCTCCTGTCTCATACAGCAGTGTTCACAGTCATGCCTGCGACGTACTGGTGGAACCTGAGGTGTTTCATGTTCACGGCATCCTTTCTGACTTGCAGCAGTTCTCCCCATTCTATTGCTCTCCATCTGGTGGGTCTTCTTCTTCGTTCAGACCACTGGTTGAGGGACAGGTGCGTCATAATTCCAGTTCATAGGCACGATCCTGAAAAGTGGCTTTTGACCCTGTTCAGGAACACTTTGTCTGAGTTTAAAGACACATGGTCTATGTGACATCATAAAGACACATTTGTGTCCTATGATGCCTGAGGTCTATGTGACATCATAAAGACACATTTGTGTCCTATGATTCCTGAGGTCTATGTGACATCATAAAGACACATTCTGAGTTCAAAGACACATGGTCTATGTGACAACATAAAGACACATTTGTGTCCTATGATGCCTGAGATTGTAGGACGTCTTATGATGTTCAGGCAGAGACCATAGGCTGTCCTATGATGTCCTATGAAGCGTGACACACAGACACACACAGAGATTTCTTGCTTTTATAGAGGGATTAGTATTAAGACTTTAAAAAAAATCAGCTGAACTTTAGAGAAAACAATTCAGAAAACAGTTTAACAGGTTAAATTACAGTAATAGAACCAAGCAGTCCCCATACGGGAAAAAAAGTCAGACATTGGAAAAAAAATGTGACATAACTTAAGCTTTGAGAATCAAATATTGCAGTTGTAAGAGTTATTGGTGTTCTAATATTGAAATTGGTGCATAATTTAAGCACAAAACTTACTCCACGCAGGTATCTCCTGCAGTGGTCTGCTGTGGAGAGACAGCAAGATCGAAAAGTGGGAAATGCCGATTCTCCACTGGCAAATACGACTTTTCCATTGGTTGGCCACTTTAGTCCAGCAGTTGAATACAGTTGTGATACAGTTGTTGAATAGTCATACAGTTGTTACTCCCCAAGTAACTGTATGAGAAACAAATATAAATAATTACAACACAAATGTTTGTCAAAGACTTTATTTACATTTGCTTAGGGCTAGGCCACCTAAGCCCACCTGAGGCCGCAGGTGAAAACGTGGCTGGACCCTCTGCAGTTTGCATATCAGCCCCATTTAGGAGTTGAAGATGCTGTCATCTACCTGCTGCAACGAGTCCATCTGCACCTAGATGGCGGAGGAGACACTGTGAGAATCACATTTTTTGATTTCTCCAGTGCCTTTAACACCATCCAGCCACTGCTGCTGGGTGAGAAGCTGTAAGTGATGGGGGTCAACAGCTCTGTGATCTCCTGGATTACTGACTACATGGCAGGCAGGCCACAGTTTGTCCGGCTGGGCAGTGTCTTGTCTGACGTGGTGGTTAGTGATACAGGAGCTCCACAGGGGACTGTGTTCTCTCCTTTTCCCTTCACCTTATACACCACTGACTTTCAGTACAACACTGAGTCATGCCACCTGCAGAAATTCTCTGATGACTCAGCTGTTGTGGGGTGTATAAGAGTGGGAGAGGAGGGGGAGTACAGGGCACTGGTAGACAGATTTGTGGAGTGGACAGAGCAGAATCACCTGAGGCTGAATGTCAGCAAGACCAGAGAGATGGTGATTGACTTCAGGAAGAAGAGGACACTTTCTCAGCCACTGCAGATTAGGGGAGAGGATGTGGGGGTGGTTGAGGACTACAAATATGTGGGTGTCAGGATCAGCAATGGGCTTGACTGGAGATGCAACACCAATGCTTTATATGTTTGTCACACTTGAATGTTTCAGATCATCAAACAAATTTAAAGACAAAGATGACATAACGCACGGCCCAGGAGACACACACGCAGGCTCAGGATAGATTTAACAGCTTTATTAGCAACAGGGAAGTGTATGGCTGCGTGTCTGTGGAATAAGAATGTATTGGTGGTGGCGTCTGCGTCAGGCACGGGGGCAGGAGGCCGTACAGCCGGACAACCCTGTGGGAGAGAGCAGAGGGAGAAGGTTAACGGGCACCACACCAATACAGGGAAATGATGATGATAGCTGGCTTACTTGGTTGTGACAGGTGGCTGGCGTCGACAAGGGCGGAGCACGGGAGACAGCGACCTGCGGTACCTGTGGCAGCAGCGTAGAGCCAGCGGCGAGGTGATGAAGTCCGCCGCCGGGGATGTTTACCTGTGCACAGGGGAAAGCTAGAGGAGAGAGGTAAGGGGAGCTTACCCAGGATATCTTTGCTAGTGGGTTTGAGATCCGTAGTAGCAAAGGGGCCGAAGTAGAGAGACGGCTTCAGGCCGAAGCCCAGGGCAGAGTGGATTAAATACCTCGCCGCTGACGAGGAGCAGGTGTGCGCGCGGCTGGCGCCGCTGATGAGCGGCGAGTCATAACAGTACTCCCCCCTCTAGCAGCGCCTCCTGGCGATGGTTTTTCCGAGTGCGCTCGATGAAACTCAGAAATGAGTGACCGGTCCAACACCAGCGAGGAAGGCACCCACTGTCTCCACTCGAGTCCATAGCCCTCCCAATCCACCAGGTACTGCAATCCGCGACCCCGGCGTCGGGCGTCCAAGATGTCAGCGACGGTCCAGGCCGGATGGCCACCAATCATCTGGGGAGCGGGGTGTGCCGCAGGTGGAGGGCAGAGGGGGTCAGAGACCACCGGTTTGATTTTGGAGACGTGGAAGGTGGAACGGATGCGGAGGGAGGAGGGAATAGCCACACGCACAGCCACCGGGTTGATGATCCTGGTTATGGGATAAGGGCCGATGAACCGTTGAGCCAGCTTTCTCCTCTCACCCTTTAGGTTTACGTCCTGTGTGGATACCCAAACTTGCTGTCCCACCTGGTAGGCAGGTGCAGGTCTCCTATGTCGGTCCGCCGTAGACTTATTGCGCTCCGCCGTGCGTAAAAGCGCATTACGCGCCGTGGACCAAAGGGAACGGCACCGCCTCAGATGTGCCTGGACAGAGGGAACAGCCAATTCGCCCTCCTGTGCGGGGAACAGGGGTGGATCATAGCCCAAGGATGCTTTAAAGGGCGACATCCCGATGGCCGTAGAGCGAGAGGTGTTGTGGGCGTACTCCACCCAGGCGAGATGAGAACTCCAGGACGTGGGTTTAGATGAAGTTACGCAGCGGAGCGTAGCCTCCAGCTCCTGGTTTGTCCGCTCACACTGCCCGTTAGACTGGGGGTGATGGCCGGAGGAGAGGCTTACCTTGGCTCCCAGGACGTTGCAAAATGACCTCCAGACGTCCGAAGAAAACTGGGGGCCGCGGTCGGAGACCACGTCGACCGGGATTCCATGCAGTCTGACCACGTGCTGGATGAGGAGGACCGCCGTCTCCAAGGCTGAGGGAAGTCCACGTAGGGGCACGAAGTGGGCGGCCTTGGAAAAACGGTCAACGATGGTCAGAACTGTGTCAAAGTTGTTGGAGACAGGGAGCCCGGTGACGAAGTCCAGAGCGATGTGCGACCAGGGCCTACCAGGGATGGGCAGGGGCTGGAGCAGACCCGCAGGGGGGGCGTTACCTGACTTATTGGCAGCAAGACGGGGCAGGCCCGGACGTAACGGGCGGCATCCTTCCGCAGACCTGGCCACCAAAAGGATCGCTGGAGAAGGTCGATCATCCGCGAAGCTCCAGGATGGCAGGTGAGCTTGGAGGTATGGAGCCAGTGTATAACGTCCCCCCGGACGGCAGATGGCACGAAGAGCCTCCCCTCCAGTCTGCCGCCAGGGTCCGGTTCCGATTCCTGCGCCCTCCGGATCTTGTCTTCTATGTCCCATGTAACAGCCCCCACGACGCACGACCTGGGCAAGATGGTATGAGCAACGTCATCTGCGGCCTCCGGGGCAAATTGCCTGGAGAGGGCGTCGGGTAGGCCGTTCTTGGAGCCAGGCCTATATGTGATGCTGAACTTAAACCTTGCAAAGAACAGGGACCAACGCACCTGGTGGGCGTTCAGACGCTTGGCAGATCTAAGGTACTCCAGGTTCTTGTGGTCAGTGAGGACCACAAAAGGCAAGGCTGCCCCCTCCAGCCAGTGACGCCATTCTTGAAGGGCAAGCTTGATGGCAAGAAGCTCTCTGTCCCCCACGTCGTAATTTCGTTCCGCCGGGGACAGGCGCCGAGAGAAGAAGGTGCAGGGTCGCTTGACTCCATTGGCTGGGGACCGCTGGGACAACACCGCCCCCACCCCCGTGTCCGAAGCGTCCACCTCCACAATGCACTGCAGCGCGGGATCGACCTGGCTGAGGACCCGGGAGGAGGAGAACTCCGTCTTCAGCGCCTGGAAGGCCGAAGCGGCCTCTTCAGTCCACCGGAACGGGGTCTTAGGAGAGGTGAGGCGGGTCAGGGGTCCGACGATGGCTCCAAAGTTCGGGACAAAGCGGTGGTAGAAATTGGCGAACCCGATGAACTGCTGAACCTGCTTTCG
This sequence comes from Pholidichthys leucotaenia, assembly GCA_020510985.1. Lineage (NCBI taxonomy): Eukaryota > Metazoa > Chordata > Actinopteri > Cichliformes > Pholidichthyidae > Pholidichthys > Pholidichthys leucotaenia. The sequence continues at coordinate 33,119,992 of CM035845.1, read as the reverse complement.
AGAGGTTGGTGTGGGCCAATCCACCACTGCTTTGATCTTCGCTGGGTCCGGAAGCACCTGGTCATGGGAGATGACGAACCCCAGGAAGGAAGTTGTTTTGGCGTAGAATTCACATTTTTCCGCCTTGACGTACAGACGGTTCTCCAGCAGTCTCTGCAGGACCCGCCTCACGTGGACCCGGTGTTCATCCCTGGACCTGGAGAAGATGAGAATGTCGTCCAGGTAGACGAATACGAACAGGCCGATGAAGTCCCGGAGGACGTCATTGATGAGGCGCTGAAAGACGGCTGGAGCGTTGGTCAACCCAAACGGCATCACGAGATATTCAAAATGCCCGTTTGGGGTTCAGAAGGCGGTCTTCCACTCATCTCCCTCCCGGATCCGGACGAGGTGGTAAGCGCTGCGGAGATCCAGCTTAGTAAACCAGGTCGCCCCCTGGAGGGAGTGGAAGGCAGTGTCCATAAGGGGCAGGGTGTACCGGTCCTTCTCCGTGATATCGTTGAGAGCCCGATAGTCGATACAAGGACGAAGAGATCCGTCCTTCTTTCCAACGAAGAAGAACCCTGCACCAACTGGAGAGAAGGACGGTCGGATGATCCCAGCACTGAGCGACTCCTTTAAGTAGCTGTTCATTGCCTCCTTCTCCGGCGCTGACAGACTGTAGAGGCGTCCTGAGGGTAAGGGCGCCCCCTGGCGGATGTTAATGGCGCAGTCGTAGGGCCGGTGAGGAGGTAGAGACATCGCCTTGGATTTACTGAAAACGGCACCCAGGTCCTGGAACTCTGAGGGCACTAGGGTGAGATCCGGGGGCGCGGTGTCCTGAGCTGTGGGAGGTGAGGACGGGGCGCAGGCCGCGGATTGGAGGCAGGTACCCATGCAGAAAGTGCTCCACGCTGAAACCTTCCCAGTCTTCCAGTCCAAGGCGGGGTTGTGGAGGCGGAGCCAGGGATAACCGAGGATGACAGGTGTTACTGAGGTGGGCAGGACGTAAAAGGAGATATCCTCCCGATGGTTTCCAGAGATGATCACCGGGATAGGGGATGTTTGGTGAGTTACCTTTCCCAGGGAAACTCGGGAGAGATTAACCAGGGCGAGAGGAGTATCGAGGGGGTGACAGTGGATGCCCAGTTGGGTTGCCAGGCTTTGTGAAATAAAGCTACCCTCCGCGCCTGAATCCACCAGTGCATGTGTGAGATGCCCAGTGAGGTTGTGACAGAAGCGGATGGGCAGCGTCAAATGTGTGAGGGGATTTAACCGATTAGCGTCCGCGAGGCCCCCTACAGTGACTCGCGGACCACCTCGTTTGGCTTCTCCGGACAACTCTCCACCGTGTGCTGGCTACCTCTGCAATACATGCAGAGGCCCAGGTCGCGACGGCGCTGTTTCTCCGCCAGGGGGAGCTTTGTCTGGCCCGTCACCATTGGTTCCGACTCCTCGGAGACCTCCGGCGGCGGTAACGCCAGGTGGCGAGCTTGGGGCAGACGTGCAGAGGCACCCCGCGAGCGAGAAGACTGCTTCCGCTTGGAGGTGCGCTCGCGCAGCCTGTTATCCAAGCTGATGGTGAGAGAAATCAGCTCCGCCAGCGTCTCCGGGGTATCCCGTCCAGCCAGCTCATCCCTCAGACCGGAGTTTAGACTGCGGAGGAAGATGCCGCAGAGCGCACGCTCTTCCCAGCCAACTTCCTCCGCGGTAACCCGGAAGTCGATCGCGTATTCGGCCGCCGATCGGCTCCCCTGTTGGAGTCCGAGAAGACGGTCGACCTGAACACTGTCCAAACGCGAATGATCGAACACTTCCAGAAATTGTCGCACGAACTGGCCATAGGTGAGGGTAGCGTAGCTGGGCTTCACCATAATGGCGTAAGCCCAGGTAAGCGCACGGCCCTCAAGGAGATTTCCTATATAGCCAATTCTGCTATGGTCTGAGGGAAAATCTCCGGGAACGCGAAGAAACACGGACTCACACTGCATAATAAAACCCCGAGCTCCACCCAGCTTACCGCCGAAGCGAGCCGGAGTGGGGATTGGTGTGAGCCGTGTTGGCGTACCCGGAGCAGGCTGGACGGCCACCGGAGCCGCAGGAGCCACGCCACCCGGACGAGCCGAGGGGAACGGCTGCTGGGGGTCCAAGCGGTCTAATCGGTTAGTGATGTTAATTAATTGATTTAATATCACCTGTTGCTGATAGGCTATTGAATCCACCCGAGCCTCGAGGGTGGATAGACGGCGTGCGAGCCCGCTGTCTGCCGAGCCGCTCTGCTGAAGCCGTACTGACATAACGCACGGCCCAGGAGACACACACGCAGGCTCAGGATAGATTTAACAGCTTTATTAGCAACAGGGAAGTGTATGGCTGCGTGTCTGTGGAATAAGAATGTATTGGTGGTGGCGTCTGCGTCAGGCACGGGGGCAGGAGGCCGTACAGCCGGACAACCCTGTGGGAGAGAGCAGAGGGAGAAGGGTAACGGGCACCACACCAATTCAGGGAAATGATGATGATTGCTGGCTTACTTGGTTGTGACAGGTGGCTGGCGTCGACAAGGGCGGAGCCCGGGAGACAGCGACCTGCGGTACCTGTGGCAGCAGCGTAGAGCCAGCGGCGAGGTGATGAAGTCCGCCGCCGGGGATGTCCACCTGTGCACAGGGGAAAGCTAGAGGAGAGAGGTAAGGGGAGCTTACCCAGGATATCTTTGCTAGTGGGTTTGAGATCCGTAGTAGCAAAGGGGCCGAAGTAGAGAGACGGATTCAGGCCGAAGCCCAGGGCAGAGTGGATTAAATACCTCGCCGCTGACGAGGAGCAGGTGTGCGCGCGGCTGGTGCCGCTGATGAGCGGCGAGTCGTAACAAAAGATACTTTATACTTTATTGATCACACAAGTAAACACAAAATGCAGTTTTTAAATTAAGGTGTTTATTTTTAAGGGAAAAAAAAATCCAAACCTACATGGCCCTGTGTGAAAAAGTGATTGCCCCCTACACCTAATAACCGGTTGAGCCACCTTTAGCAGCAACAACTGCAATCAAGTGTTTGGCAAGGAGTCTTTTACAGCGCTGTGGAGGAATTCTGGCCCACTTATCTTTGCAGAATTGTTGTAATTCAGCCACACTGGAGGGCTTTCGAGCATGAATCACCTTTTCAACGTCATGCCACAACATCTCAATCGGATTCAGGTCAGGACTTTGACTAGGCCACTTCAAAGTCTTTATTTTGTTTTTCTTAAGCCATTCGGAGGTGGACTTGCTGGTGTGTTTTGGATCATTGTCCTGCTGCAGAACCCAAGTGCGCTTCAGCTTGAGGTTACGAACAGATGGCCGGACATTCTCCTTCAGGATTTTTTGGAAGACAGCAGAATTCATGGTTCCATTTACCACAGCAAGTCTTCCAGGTTCTGAAGCAGCAAACCAGCCCCGGACCATCACACTACCACCACCATATTTTACTGTTGGTATGATGTTCCTTTTCTGAAATGCTGTGTTACTTTTATGCTAGATGTAATGGGGCACACACCTTCCAAAAAGTTCAACTTTTGTCTCGTCAGTCCACATAGTATTTTCCCAAAAGTCTTGGGGATCATCAAGACGTTTTCTGGCAAAACTGAGACGAACCTTTATGTTCTTTTTGCTCAGCAGTGGTTTTTGTCTTGGAACTCTGCCATGCAGGCCATTTTTGCCGAGTCTCTTTCTTACGGTGGAGTCATGAACACTGACCTTTACTGAGGCAAGTGAGGCCTGCAGTTCTTTGGATGTTGTTGTGAGGTCTTTTGTGACCTCTTGGATGAGTCGTCGCTGTGCTCTTGGGGTAATTTTGGTCGGCTGGCCATTCCTGGGAAGGCTCACCACTGTTCCGTTTTTGCCATTTGTGGATAATGGCTCTCACTCTAGTTTGCTAGAGTCCCAAAGCTTTAGAAATGGCTTTATAATTTTTTTCTTCCAGACTGATAGATCTCAATTACTTTGTTTCTCATTTGTTCCTGAATTTCTTTGGATCATAGCATGATGTCTAGCTTTTGAGGATCTTTTGGTCTACATCACTTTGTCAGGCAGGTCCTATTTAAGTGATTTCTTGATTGAGAACAGATGTGGCAGTAATCAGGCCTGGGTGTGGCTAGAGAAATTGAACTAAACTTTCCAAAGATGTGATAAACCACAGTTAGTTTATGTTTTAACAGGGGGGCAATCACTTTTTCACACAGGGCCATGTAGGTTTTGGATTTTTTTTTACCCTTAACCCTTGACGCCTGAATTTATTTCCAAGTATGAAAAAAAAATTTCATGTGTGTCTTTGCTTTCAAGTAGATGCTAAATTAAGTTGAGAAAGTTAATTTGACTATAGCACATAAAATAGATATAATTTTAGGTATGATGCAAATTAGCGACAACAGGCATCTATGGTAAAAAAATGGTAAAAAAGCACCCGTTCCCATCTCAAGTATGAAGAGTCTTCTATTTATGCAACAAAGTTATTTTCAGTATTTTCAACTCTCATGACTGCCAAACTATCATAAACCACTACAATGAACTCTAAAAAACACATTATAAACACAAAACACAAGCAATGAACAAGAACAAAAACCTGCTGGAAACACCTCTTTCCTCCCACTTAGTTTGACTGTCCTTTCAATGCGAACAGTGTGCATTGCTTCAGTTTATTTGTGGAATACCCGAAAGCAGTTGAGGCACAGATGAATGTTGCACTTTGCACATTTGTACACAGTCTGGCCCTTGCATTGTGGAAGTTTGCAGCGTTGCCGCCCATTTTCCACCTCTGGCCAGTGTCCCACAGCATCTGTGCGGACTTCCTGTGCAGGAATGGCCTTGGCTAGACCTCGACGTTTCTTCCTCTCAAACTGCCGTTCAATGTCAGATGAAGGCCGCCCCCTTTTCTTCTCCGTCAGGTCCTTCCCTTCCATGCAGAGGGCCTGTGCGATGGACGATCTGAATTCCAGCAAATCCTTCTGCTTCTTTCTGAGTACACCTAGTGACTCACAATCACGCCGATACAACAACCAGCTGTTCACTATTACCATATCCACAAAGTGAAAAAACAACCGGTGGTAGTATTTTTTGGACCTGATGCGGATGCGGTAGTAGGCGATCAGTGCATCAAGAGCATCAACGCCACCCATGAACTTGTTATAAAGGCTGATGATGCTTGGGCATTCCACAGACACGTTCCTTTCCAGTTTTCTATCCCATCTTTGTATCATGGAAACGGGTTGGGTGCTAGCAAAAGTGCTGGCAACAATCACGCCTCTGTTGTCAAACCACTTGACTGCTCCACTTGACTGTCCACGTTATCCACCACGGCCTGCTGCTCTTCAAATGTCCCTCTTCCCTTCTTCTTCTTCATCTTTGAGTCTGCACTGAAACTGCACCCATGCAGACGATTTTGCTGTACGGTCCCGAGGGCTGGTATCCCCTTGTTTGCAAGAGCAACAAACAGATTCAAGGAGGAAAACCAGTTGTCAAAGTACAGCAGGTGGTTGACATTACTATGGATAATTTGTGCAAGCTTTAGCACAATGTTTCCACTGGCTCCAGTGTCTGGTTGGCCTGGTGCAGGATCAATTTTCCCTGTGTATATATCAACTGAATGCACCAGACCTTTTGTGTCGCAAAGCACAAAAATTTTGTACCCCCCAAAAATTTTGTATGGCTTTTTGGGGATATACTGCTTCAGGGCTGATCTGCCTTTGAAAGGAGCCATTTGCTCATCAACACACAACATTTGTTGTTGAGGGAGAGCCTGAAATTTGGGGAGAAGTTTTAGAATGGCAGTTTCTAAAGAAAATGTGTGAGAGTGTTGAACACCATCTAAATACGGCACCTTATTTGCGGCCGTTGTGGCTGACGGAGGTTATCCATTGTGGCTGAATGTAGCAAATTAGCATCACACTGAAATCGTCTAATATCTTCAAAAATATTTGTCATAGGTACTCCACTCCTTCATGGTAGTGATAAAAGTACACAATAAGCCTGTACATATTTTTATCTTAGTACAACTTATCTGAGATTGGACAATTTTTCCACGATTGTCTTCTGAAAATGCAGACGTGGCACGAGGCGAGCGTTAGTGATGGCAAAATCGAAACAGTGTTTTGGAACGTACCGGAACCTAGGCGGAACTTGTGATTCGAAACGCTGTTCCGAGGTCTGTATCAGAAGGACGGTGTCACGTGACTGTTCCATATCGTGTTCCATTCCGCCCCCAATTGTTTTGAAACGTCACAGTCGTTTCTGTTTCAGCAAGTGAATACAAATCCGTGTATGGTTCTTTCATTTGTAATTCCAATTCAAAATAAAATCAGAAAAAACAAATTTTTGGTCTCATTTTTGTTTTGTCCTTTTCTAAACTTAGGTAGGAAAAAATATATTATCAAATTTTTGGACATACCTGTGTTTAATTTTGCTCTTATTGTTTTATAGTCAAAACAAAAATATTAAGTTATTATTTTGGTTTATTATTTTGCGACACCGGAAGTGTTAGTGTTAGTGTAGGTGATGAGTTTAATCAGTCATTTAAAGTGTCTCTAGTTTTATCTATGATGTCTGACCTCCATTACACAAAATTAAAATGCTTATTATATGAAAACTATATCCACCTTAAATATACTTTATATGTAAAATAATAATTTCTCGTGTCTTCACCTGATTGAATCAGGTGAAGACACGAGAAATTATCAGCCAACATGATTGGCTGTTGATTCATCAACCCACATGCCTAAAACATTTAAAAGCCTCTGATATGTGCATTTATTTTGCAAAGTCTTGCCTCTTTGAGTGTATTGTACTGAGCGTTTTTTGATTGAGAGCGTTTGGCTTGAGATTAATTTGCGATGGATGGTGTTAGAAAGCGTCCCAGGTCAACCGTCTGGGAACACTTTGACCTTTTTGAACCAACGAAAGTTAAATGTTTGCATTGCATGCAACAGCTTGCATTTTGCAATAATAGAACTACTATGTGGAGACATCTGCGGACAAAACATCCTGATGTCTGCATTACTAGCACTACACAACTAAGTGCTGAATCCACCCAAGGCCAGCATGGTGTTTATGGTATGTATTCATGTCATTTTAATACACATATACATTTATTAGTAGAGAGTTGAGTACAGATGCTTTATTGATCCCATAGTGGGGAAATTTACTGCTATGACTCATGACAGCTCCAGTGTGCAGATAAAGTGCCAGAAACAGAAAAACACACCAAGAAATCTCAAACACTCAAAAGAATAGTGCAAATTAAAAATTGTGCAAAAGAAGTAATTCATTTTCATTTCGAAATAGACAGGGGGAAGTACTGAAATGTCTTTATGTCAAGCTACTGATGAGAAATGGGGGTAGGATTAAATCAGTTTTTCTTCTTCCCACTCCTTTTCGAGCATAAATTAATGATTTTGATATATTTTACTTCCATGTATTCTGATGAATGTCTGCATTATCAGATAATGTTGTATGCAGGTTATTTATGTTATTTGATTACTTGCTTGAAATAAATGAAATTAAAATGAAATAACATTTATTTTAAGCAAGTGAGTAAACAACACAAAATGACCTGTATACAGCAGTATCTGACAATGCAAAGACATTCAACAGAATACATGTAAGTTCAATAATTCAAATCAATTAATTCATTCTCAAAAAGGAGTGGGGAAAAGAAAAACTTATTTAATAAAAAAATACAAATGGTGCAAAAAGAAATTTGCAATATAAATATTATTTATTCACATCTATCAGTATTTACAATACAATTATGCTCTTAATCACTAAAAGAGGTCATATTGTTCTATATTTACATACAGTTGTGTAGATTTACAATACAATACATGAAGTTGCATGTCAGCATTCCTCCTAACTCAGTCTTTTTTCTTGTTCTTTGACAGGAAGGCAAAAAGAATTAGATGAGGCCCTCGTTGACCTTATTGTGAAGGACTCACAACCATTTTCAATTGTGGAAGATGAGGGTTTCAAGAATTTTGGCAAGAAACTTGATCCCAATTACATCCTTCCATCAAGAAACACACTGAAAACAATGTTGAAGTCCAGATACACTGAGACCAAAGAGAAAGTGATGGCTCAAGGGAAGAAGGCCAAAGCGGTCAGCTTGACCTCAGGTATGTGGACATCAATAAACATGGATGCTTACCTAGCAGTCACAGGCCATTTTATTGATGAAAATGGCAAACTAGACACAACTGTCCTTGGAGTCACTCATTTTCCTGAGACACAAACAGCTGAACACCTGAAGGAGGCCAAGAGCACTCTTTTGCATTCATGGAGGATTGAGAAGAGCATTACTTGCCTAGTTACCGACAATGCTGCCAATATGATAGCCTGTGCACAACTTTTACAGGTACGTCATGTACCTTGTTTTGCACATACATTGAATTTGGTGGTGAAAAAAGCCATAGAGCAAACCCCTGAACTGCATACTCTGCATCTGCAATCTAGGCAGATAGTTGGCCTCTTTAGATCTAGTGTCACTGTTAAGCAGAAGCTTTCAGACATCCAGCAGTGAATGGGAAAACCAGTGCTGAAATTAATCCAGGAAATAGAGACCAGATGGAACAGCACCTATTCAATGTTTGAACGTCTGCTGGAGCAGCGTGAAGCAATGGCAGCAGCGTTGGCCAGGTGAATACAACCTTAACTCCCTTAAACAGTGCTGACAGTGAAACAGTAAGTGAGTGCCTTCAGCTTCTTGCTATATTTAATGAAGCAACTGTGGAGCTGTCCTCTGAAAAGAGAGTTTCGGCCTCAAAAATAATACCATTAGTCAGACCAATACATCGAAAGATTCTGGAACGGCGTGACAGGATAACTAGCCCAACTGCACTTCAGTTGAGCAGTAACCTTCACAAAAACTTGAGAGAGCGATGTGGGGTGGAGGCTGCGAGGGTCCTAGCCATCTCAACCGTGTTGGATCCTCGATTCAAAGTTCTGGCATTTGGATGTCCAGACAACGCAGACAAAGCGGTGAAGGCTTTGACAGCTGAGTGTTGTGCCATAGTTTGAGCAGCTTCAAGAGAACAAACAAGTGCTTGTGAGCCCACAACATCAGCAACACCAGGACCACAGGCCAGTGGGCACACGGGGGAGAGCCTGTGGGATGGCTTTGACAGTATGGTGGGGAAGACTTCACAAAGACAGTGTGCCACTGCTGATGCTGCTGTTGAGGTAGGCCACCCCAGACACACACTATGATGACAGTGTTGGAATGAGGTTGCAATTTGTTTACATTCATATTTATTGTTATGTAACTGATAAATTATCTAACTATCTAGGTTCAGCGCTATCTCTCAGCCCCATATCTGCCAAGAAGAGATGATCCGTTGGATTTTTGGAACTGGCATACAGTTGGGTTCCCCCACCTTTTCGAGCTGGCCAAGACTTATCTTTCCATTCCGGCCACGTCAGTCCCTTGTGAGAGAATCTTCTCAAAAGCAGGAGAAATTTTAAATGAGAAGAAATTGTCTAAGTCCAAGCACTGTTGAACAAATTGTTTTTCTGAATAAAAATACTTGAATGTACACAAGCACACCCTTCAAATACTGATTGATGTCTATATTGTATTCAAGCACACCCTTCAAATACTGACTGAGAAAAAATATCCTTTCATACAAATGATACTATAATCCCAAACACATCACAAAAAGTTAAGACAAAAAGACTAGTAATTACAATTACTACACGGTGGCTGCACGGTGGCGCAGTGGTTTAGCACTGTGGCAGCACAGTTTTACCTTCGGCCGGGGGATCGCGGGGATCATGAGATCGTGGGTTCGATCCCAGCCCCCGACCAACAGTGAGCTGTGTGGAGTTTGCATGTTCTCCTCGTGTTGCGTGGGTTTACTCCGGGATTTCTCCGGTTTCCTCCCACATACCAAAAACATGTAGGTTTAGGGTACTCGCGCACGCAGCGACCGGCAGCCGGTGGCTTGTCACCAGACTGCAAACCAAATCTACCTACGGGTACAAATAAGTAACAAAAAAAAAAAAAATTGACATAACAGTCTTTTGATTAAATGTCATATTCTAACCCGTAACAGTAGATGACAAAATTGATTTATGTAATGTGGGTCTAAACAAAGCATTTAAGTTATCAAGTTATATTGAGAAATGATGACCTATTTCAAAGCCAAAATTACAAACAAACCAAGAATCAACAGAAGACAGTTCATTTGTATTTCTATACATATTTAGGTTTTTTTTAATTCACTTTTTGTCTCTCCTACATCGTTATTTCTCTCTCCTACACCAGCCGTTACAATTATATGCTGATTGTCAAGTGGGTAAATGAGGCGATGACAGACAGCCAACAGCCACTGTCCTTGCTGGGGAGTTGGCAACACTGCTCTACTGTTTGAATGTCATATTTTCAGATTGGCCACCAGATGTCGCTGTGGGGAGATGTTTCGAACGTTCCAAAAGATCGATTCTTTTTCTAAATCAATTGTTCCAAATGATTCGATCGCTTCAGTGTTCCATTTCTGCCATCCCTAGCCGAGCATAGCAATCAGGAAATGGATGGTGCTCCATCTCTGACCGTTCCTACGAGAAACTAATGCTTGCAAAAGGTTCCTAGGTATGTGTTGGAAGTGCATCAACCGGTAGTGGAGGAATACGGACAGTATTTTGGTTGCATTTGGAGCGGAAGCGGATTGATGTGAATTCGCGACAATCGACGTCAAGGGGTAATAAACACCTTCATTTAAAAACTGCATTTTGTGTTTACTTGTGTTATCTTAAGATAAGATAAGATAAGCCTTTATTAGTCCCACAATGGGGAAATTTCAGGATTGCAACAGCACAGGGATAGCAACACTCAGAGCAACAATCAGAAGGCAAGAAAAAACAAGAGCAGCTAGTATACATATATATATACTGTATATATATATATATACTGTATATATATATACTGTATATATATATATATATGTGTGTGTGTGTATATATATATATATTTGCCCCACTGTGTATATATATATATACACAGTGGGGCAAAAAAGTATTTAGTCAGCCACCAATTGTGCAAGTTCTCCCACTTAAAAGATGAGAGAGGTCTCCAATTTTCATCATAGGTATACCTCAACTATGAGAGACAAAATGAGAAAAAAAAAATCCAGAAAATCACATTGTCTGATTTTTAAAGAATTTATTTACAAATTATGGTGGAAAATAAGTATTTGGTCACCTACAAACAAGCAAGATTTCTGGCTCTCACAGACCTGTAACAACTTCTTTAAGAGGCTCCTCTGTCCTCCACCTCAAACAGTCAGACTCCAAACTTCACTATGGCCAAGACCAAAGAGCTGTCAAAGGACACCAGAAACAAAATTGTAGACCTGCACCAGGCTGGGAAGACTGGATCTGCAATAGGTAAGCAGCTTGGTGTGAAGAAATCAACTGTGGGAGCAATTATTAGAAAATGGAAGACATACAAGACCACTGATAATCTCCCTCAATCTGGGGCTCCACGCAAGATCTCACCCCATGGGGTCAAAATGATCACGAGAACGGTGAGCAAAAATCCCAGAACCACACGGGGGGACCCAGTGAATGATCTGCAGAGAGCTGGGACCAAAGTAACAAAGGCTACCATCAGTAACACACTACGCCGCCAGGGACTCAAATCCTGCAGTGTCAGACGTGTCCCCCTGCTTAAGCCAGTACATGTCCAGGCCCATCTGAAGTTTGCTAGAGAGCATTTGAATGATCCAGAAGAGGATTGGGAGAATGTCATATGGTCAGATGAAACCAAAATAGAACTTTCTGGTAAAAAATCAACTTGTCATGTTTGGAGGAGAAAGAATGCTGAGTTGCATCCAAAGAACACCATACCTACTGTGAGACATGGGGGTGGAAACATCATGCTTTGGGGCTGTTTTTCTGCAAAGGGACCAGGATGACTAATCCGTGTAAAGGAAAGAAAGAATGGGGCCATGTATTGTGAGATTTTGAATGAAAACCTTCCATCAGCAAGGGCATTGAAGATGAAACGTGGCTGGGTCTTTCAGCATGACAATGATCCCAAACACACTGCCCGGGCAATGAAGGAGTGGCTTCGTAAGAAGCATTTCAAGGTCCTGGAGTGGCCTAGCCAGTCTCCAGATCTCAACCCCATAGAAAATCTTTGGAGGGAGTTGAAAGTCCCTGTTGCCCAGTGACAGCCCCAAAACATCACTGCTCTAGAGGAGATCTGCATGGAGGAATGGGCCAAAATACCAGCAACAGTGTGTGAAAACCTTGTGAAGACTTACAGAAAACGTTTGACCTCTGTCATTGCCAACAAAGGATATATAAAGTATTGAGATGAACTTTTGTTATTGACCAAATACTTATTTTCCACCATAATTTGCAAATAAATTCTTTAAAAATCAGACAATGTGATTTTCTGGATTTTTTTTTTATCTCATTTTGTCTCTCATAGTTGAGGTATACCTATGATGAAAATTGGAGACCTCTCTCATCTTTTAAGTGGGAGAACTTGCACAATTGGTGGCTGACTAAATACTTTTTTACCCCACTATATATACAGTATATATATATATATATATATATATATATATATATATATATATATATATATATAGACACAGTGCGGAGCATTGTAGCTGGATGGAATAAATATATGAGTACAGTGGTACCTCTACTTACAAACGTCTCTACATACGGAATTTTCAGGTTACAACACGCCTCAACGGGAAAATATTGCCTCTTGTTACGAACGAAATTTCAGGATACGAAAGGCAAAAAAGTACGCGCTCCTCGCAGCTCCCGTAGTTTACCGAACGTAAACATACCTGTAGCTGCTCTGCCATTGGCTATCGCCTAGCATCTTCCTGGTATCCCATTGGCCACGAAGTGTTCGGGCAGTTTTACGTGTGTGTACAGTACAGAATTAGAACTAATAGTTTTTTTTTGAATGCAAAAGATGCAATAGACTTACACAATGGTCCTCTCCGGCATACAACTAGGAACATACCGGTCGCTGTGGAGGGTGAGAATATGTATGGGCACATAATCATACCATGTAGGATAACTAAATAGACGGTTATGCTGTTTCATCCCACCTAGCAACAATGCTCTGCACTGTGTGTGTTTATATATTTACATATTTATTCCATCTAGCTACAATGCTCAGCACTGGGTGTGTTTATGTTTATATTTATATATCTATATATTTATTCCATCTAGCTACAATGCTCCGCACTGTGTTTTTATATATCTACATATTATTCCATCTAGCTACATTGCTCCGCACTGTGTGTGTTTATATACTTGCATATTTATTCCATCTAGCTACAATGCTCTGCACTGTGTGTTCATATGTTCATGTGTTTATTCCATCCAGCTACAATGCTCTGCACTGTGTGTCTGTGTGTGTGTGTGTATATATATATTTTATAGTGGTATGTACATATGTATATTGGCTGCTCTTGCTTGCTTGTTTTTTTTCTTGCCTTCTGATTGTTGCTCTGAGTGTTGCTATCCCTGTGCTGTTGCAATCCTGGAATTTCCCCGTTGTGGGACTAATAAAGGCTTATCTTATCTTATCTTATCTTAATTAACGTTTATTCGCTATGGGCCCCAAGAAAGTGACAGAGATAAGTGGAAAAGGAGAAAAGAAGAAGAGAGTTTTTTTGTCCATACAAACAAAGAAGGAGATAATCGAAAGGTATGAAAAGGGGATGCGTTTGGTTGATCTCGCCAAAGAATATGGCCGTAATACATCAACGATCAGCATGGTATTAAAACAAAAGGAAGCCCTTACAAGCCGACAAAAGCAAACGTCCTTGGATCGTTTCTTCACAAAACGTCAGGCAAAAACCACTGATGAGACAGAACATGAACCAAAGAAGGCAAAAGGTGACGACGACGACGACGATAGCAGTTAAAAGGTAAATGAACATAATTTTTTATTATTCTTTCTCTTTTATTATTCTCTTTTATTATTCTTTCTCTCATTTTAAACTCTTATTTTATGTTTATTGTGCAGTAATCTAATTGTAACATGTATTTGTTACATGTTTTGATGCGTTTTTATGATTTATAAAAAATTTATGCCCGAATTTTGGGGGGCTTGGAACGGATTACGGCATTTACATGTAAAACGGGCCTCTACTTACGGAATTTTCACGTTACGAGAATACTTCCGGAACGAATTAATTTCGTAAGTAGAGGTACCACTGTATATAAACACACAGTGCGGAGCATTGTAGCTAGATGGAATAATATGTAGATATATAAACACACAGTGCAGAGCATTGTAGCTAGATGGAATAAATATGTATATATATATATATATATAATATTTGTCTAATATCTAAATTAGTTTGATGATCTGAAACATTTCAGTGTGACAAACATACAAAAAATGAGAAACCAGGAAGGGGGCAAACACTTTTTCACACCACTGTAAAAAAACATGTACTGGAGAAGGTTAAGCCTATTCGTCTAAACACATCACACCATCTGTGTGCTGCGCACAGGCTGTTCCCTTCTGGCTGTCACCTTATCATTCCCTCAGCAACAAAAAACATATAAATTCTCTTTTGTGTCCGTCTCCACCCAGTTATTAAACACCGAGGTAAGGAGGAAATGATCTTAACTGTATTTGTTGTCTTTTGGAAAATGATTTTTTTTGTAACACATATTTCTTTGTGATCATATATTATTTATTAGTGTTGTTATTTTACTCATTTTATCCATTTCTTTTATCCATTTTATCCCTCCTCTGTTGATCTTAAATTATAAATTATTGTGGCCATTTTTTATCCATTTCATGTACCACTGCTTGGGCTTTTACTGTGATATGCTCCTTATGAAACCTTATGACGTTTTGCACAATGGTTATGTACGAGGGGGGGCTGAAAAGTTCTTAGTGGTCAAATTTGACCAAATGTGGTTTATTTTTCAACCACAGGCATCCAAGTACTGAAACACCAATGGAAGAAGTTTGTGGACCGAAGGGGAGACTATGTTGAAAAATAAACTACATTTGGTCAGTTTGACCACTATGAACTTTTCAGCCCCCCCCCCCCCAACTCCCCATATGTGTGTGTGTGTTTTTAAAATTAAGTTCCTTGATATGTCTTATGTAATGTATAGTTGTGCTCGTTTTTTGCTGCAAACCAAATTGCCCTTTTGGGACTTTTAACAAAATGAACTTGAACATGAATTTGATTTTTTCTCTTCATGCATTTCCAAATTTATTCATGTACTTTTGTGACCTTTGTTTTTTGAAATTTATGAATTTATCATCAAGTTTCTACTTTTTTGCACTAAATTTGCATCAGATTTTTTTGGAAAAGTTAATAAATATGAATTTGTAATTTAGTTTTATTAAAATTGAGCAGTTTGGGTGAAAGAGCAAATATCCAAATACCAAATCTATCAACTAGGTCACCACCAGAGTCGTGGCTTAGTTGATAGAGCATCCCCCCACAACTGGGAGGCTGGGGGTTCAAGTCCCAGCAGGGTCATACCAAAGCCCATATAAAAATGGTACTTCCCGTCCTCTAGCTTGGTGCTCAGCATAATAGAATGGGGAAAGGAAAAATTGTTTGTGGTGGCACCTTGCATGGCAGCGGCCCCTCTGATTCTAGATGTGATTAACATTGTAGATAAGAGAAACATAGTTTCGTTCTACTGTACATGATGGACTGAATGACAATAAGGCTAGCTTCTTGCTAAAAATGAATACCATTGTTATGAATAGATATCCAGATAAATGAATATTTAAATAGAGACTGGGTAAAATGTAAAAGTCTGATGATTCCATTATTCATTGTGTATTTTGTGAAGCTATGTTATTTTTTTTTTTCACTTTCCCCACATACCTAGGTAATCATATTATTAAATTTTTCCCATGTAATTGGATGCAAGCCTTACTGTAATGTTCATGTATACATACCTTTTTAAAGGGTTTTTCTATTCAACCCATTTCCCTCAAAAGCCAATCTTTTTTACAGAACTAATTTGGACTTTTTATTTTATCTTTTACAATTTTATCATCTTCACAGTCCAACATGGTGTCCTAGTCTTGTAAGTGAAATACAGTTCCCCCCCCCCCCCCTTTTGACGAACTATCCTTCATGAGACCAAAGGCTGCATGATAGTTAATTAAAGGGCTGAAGAGGAGGACACTGCATCAGCTGTGACAGAAGTGGACGTGGCAGGTCCAGAGGGGTCCACTATGGACAATATGTGCCAATCATTAAATATGTGACTATGGTGTTTGAAGACTGGAGGATTTGCAGCAGAACTTATTGTTTGTTCCAGAAGAGACTGAACAGTGCAGTGTGGTAGGGCTTCCTCCAAAATCTGTGCAGCAATAGAATAATGTAAGAAACTGATTTTACTGATCTTAATGTGAGACATAAGAAATTAATATTTTACCTTTAAGATCACTCAATTTAAGAATTTCATTGTAGTTGCCAGCAAAGGATTTGTACAAAATCTATCTCAATAGAAAAAAATAATAATCAGAAAATAGATGTGGAGATGAAATATCTGTATATACAGATAAAGGAAAAATGCTGTTTGTTCAGGAAATAAAGAAGGCACATTAAAAACAAGTCAAAAACAAGAGAATAAAAGTTCTTCTAAAGGAAGAAGGTGGACATGGAGCTTAGCGGATTTCCATAAACGCTCCATTTTTCTGACAGGTGTGTTTGAATACTGTCAATAATGCAGAGGGAGAAATTTTTAAGTGCAGTGTTTCTCATTTTAAAAGGAGCTACCCTATCTAAAACAGAAAGGCACTGATGATTAAAAGAATCTGCTAAGGTATTTACATAATTTGAAACAAAAACCTCCTCATAATTAAAAGCAGCAGTAAGTTGTATTCACTTATATAGCGCTTTTTCTCATCTCTAGATGACCAAAGCGCTTTACAGATCCTGCTATCAACCCATTCACACACTGATGGCAGCAGCGCTGCCATGCACAGGTGCTGGCCTGACCCACCAGGAGCAACTGCGGGTGCAGTGTCTTGCTCAAGGACACTTCAACATGCAGACAGAGAGGGAATCAAACCCCTGACCCTCCGATCAGTAGTCAGCCACACTACACCTGCATCACAGCAAGTGTAGTGTGGCTTTCACATGTGAGAGTGAGTCACGTGTGGAACAGGTAAACATTCCAAATTAAGGGATAAGTTAAAAAGAATACAAACATGATCAGAAATAAAGATGTCCTCAGAATAAAGAGAGGCAATATTTAGGCCAAGGGTGAATACAAGACATGAACATGACCTACAGAAACACATCACAGCCTCAGCTGCTCTGGTGGAAAATTTGGAAATCCACATAATTAAAGGCACAATGTGTAAAATCTTAGATGAAAATTAATTAATTAATTTTATTTACAATTAAGATAATCATATCTGATGATCATATCTGATGATGATGATGATGATGATATCATCATCATCATCATCCCACACTATACACCTTGTATCATTCATTAATACTCCCATACATGACATATTGTAATGAAGTATGGGGAAATACATATAAAACAAACATATATCCACTCTTTATGCTTCAAAAGAGAGCTATTAGAATAATCAACAAAGCAGCTTACAGGGAACCAACAAACCCACTTTTTCTTAAACAAAAAACTCTCAAGTTGAAAGATCTGATCGACTTTAAAACCGCAATAATAATGTTCAAAGTGAAGAATCTATCACTGCCCGCAAATATCCAAAAGTTGTTCCAAACAAGGGAGAAACGATATCACTTCAGAGGAACATGTATATTTCAAAAGCCTACAGTGAGAACAACTACCAAGCAACACTGTATTTCAGTGCAAGGTGTCAGATTATGGAACGATTTTGGACCTGAATTAAAATCATGTACAAAGCTTGGACAATTTAAACAAAAACTAAAGGAAGAAATACTCCAAACATATTTACAAGACGACATGTAAACTCACATAAGGATTGACATTTCCAGCCTGTGTTGTGTTATAGCTTAGTTTTTCTTTTTTCTCTGTGACACTATGTCTTAGATTTGTTTTTGAATAGTAACCGCTTAACTTAGACTAGCTCAGTTTTCTTTTTCTCTCAGTCATATTTTGTCTTAGCCTTGTTTTAAATTGTAATCGCTCTTGTCTTGTTTTCTCTTTTTTCTCCTTTGAATTCTTGGATGGAATATGGGTGGGCAATATAAGCTGCGGCTTCAGCCATCACCCATTTCGGATAACTCACGTGGAATTGTATAGTAGAAGGAGTCTTTGTCTAATTTGACCTTGTTGTTATGTTATACAGTTTCTTTTAACCTGTAATGTACTATCCGAAATAAATTCATTCATTCATTCATTCATCATGCATAAACATGTTTTTAATAGTGTATAGTCTTGGTTTTTGTTACCTTAGAATAAGTTGTTTATATCTACATGGAGCTGAGCCAATGCCGTTATAGAGGCCGCCATTTTGCACTGCCATGTTTCTACAGTAGCTCCAAAGGGACAAACATACAGCTGGCTGTAGAAGAAACCGTTTGTTGTGATGATGAACTGGCCTTTAGAAAAATGGCGCTGTAGCATTCGTTGACCGTTGGCTGACATAAAACAGGATACACTGTAGATGTACTTTATTAAACCCAAAATGGGAAATTACAGTGTAACAGCAGCATGACACAGTAGACAAACCAAAACTAACAGAAATACACACAGCGTAATAGAAAAGGAGTTATCCAGGGAAGTTAAAAAAATGCTTAGATAACTTTATATACTACATAGGCTACTACTAGGTTAAATAGATGATGATCCTTATGAATCTATGGATAGTACTGACTGTACAAAGGAGGGTTATAAGGCGCAGGGTGAAATGCGAGGTACCAATTAGACTGTAGGGTGCAGTATGGCAGCACTGTTATGACCAACATTCAACATTAGAGTGAGTTATTGTACAGTGAAATGGCATATGGCAGAAAAGATTTCCCGTACTTGGCCGTTCAGCAGCAAAGCTGTAGCAGTCTGGAGAAAACGTTCTGCTGTCTGTCCAGTGTGTAAGGCTGCCTCAATGAAGGGACTAGACTGGGCTTTTTCTTCTTTTATGTGACTCCCAAAGTCACTAGGCAATGCCATGTAAGCTGTGGAGCCAGGTTACTGTCTCTGGGGTGGGGTTGGTGAGCTCCACATGGATACTGCCAGGTGGTCTGAGGTCAGGGCACTCTGATAGGACATGATGTGCTATCTGCTGTGGGTTGCCACAAATACAAGCTGTGACGAGCGAAGACCCCAATGATACAAGCTGGCGATGAAACGGCAAACTCCCATTTGCAGGCAGTTGAATATAACCCAATCTCTGTGGCCAAGCTGGGCACCTGGTGGTGGTTTTGTGCTTGGAATGAAGCTGAGCTGAGGTGGTTTTCTTGTCTCTTGACAAGTGAATCTCCAGCTTTCCAGAAGATTAAAGTTGGAAATTTCAGGGGAGACAGCATACAGTATCAACTGAAGGGTTTGCAAGAGCGTAGGCATTGAGCACCTAGATGTTGGGCAGCTTGGACGCGGTGATGTAAAAGATGCTTGTTATCTTCAATGGCCTTCTTCACAAGCAAAAGTGTTTGGTGTTTTCTGCGAAGGGAAGGAGGAGTGATGCCAGATAAAACAGGCATGTAATCCACAGGTGTGGCATGAAGGCAGCCTATGATTAATGGTCTCATGGTCTCTCATGGTCTCATTGAGTGTGACATCCAGCTTCTTAGGGTGAACACTCCTACTCCAGGCTGGAGAGGCATAGGCCCTCTATAGGCTGAATCCCAGAGGCCTACGAAAATCAGGGGCCTATCATGCGCCAATGAAGATTCAAGATTCAAAGATTTTATTTGTCAATACTACTATACGTACAGGACATACAGGAGAATTGAAATGGTGTTTCTCTTCAGTGGTGTGTACAGTATAAAAATGAAAAAGGAATAAGGCTGGAAAAAAACACAACATCAGTCTATGTACAGTAATGCAACCCGTAGTGCAACTGGTGACAAAAGATAGACCCAGACCTCCCATAGTGCAAAAAGAGATAAACAATTAACGATGATGAAACCCAGCAATCCTATATACAGAAAACTAGAGATGTAATACCCGCAGTTGCAGTTCAATGCGGTAGTGCAGGTGCAGATAGTAAAGATAGGACTGCACATGATCAGTATAGCAATGACAGACAGACAGACGACAGCAGCAGATATGGCATTGGTGCAAATGGTTGCAGTTAAAGTGCAGACACATACAGCAGCAAATGTATTACTGTTGGTGTGCCAGTCTTTCTGTGCCAAAAGCTGAGGTAATTATTATGCAGGTGAGTGCGTTACGGTCTGGGGTGGGGGGTGGGTGTAGTGGACAGAGTTCAGGGTCCTGATGGCCTGATGAATGAAGCTGTTTAGCAGTCTTGTGGAGCGGGCTCGGAGGCTCCGGTACTTTTCCTGAGGCCAGAGGGCTGAAGAGTGAGTGTGAGGAGTGGGAGGTGTTGCCTGCAATGCTGATGGCTCTGTGGGTGAGGCGGGTGAGGTTGATGTCTGGGAGGTGGGGCAGAGGGGCACCGATGATCTTGCTGGCTGCTTTCACTGTGCATTGTAGTGTCTTCCAGCAGGAGGCGGTGCAGCTTCCAAACCACACCATGATGCAGCTGGTGAGAATGCTCTCAATGGTGCCCTGGTAAAAAGAGCACATTGATGGGGGGTGGGACTCTTGCTCTCCTCAGTTTGCAGAGGAAATGGAGGCGGGTTTGAGCCTTCTTGGCCAGTGATGTGGTGTTAATGGACCAGGAGAGGTCCTCGGCGATGTGCACCCCCCAGGAACTTGGTGCTCCTTACCCTCTCCACAGCTGCACCATCGATGATCAGAGGGGGGTGCTGTGTGTGACCCCTCCTGAAGTCAACCACAATCTTCTTGGTTTTTCCCACATTCAGGAAGAGGTTATTGTCTTTATACAACTGGACCAGTTGGCTCACCTCATTTCTGTAGTTGGTCTCCTCATTGTTGGTGATGAGGCCCACCACCGTTGCGTCATCTGCAAACTTGATGATGTGGTTGGTGTTGTAGGCTGGAACGCAGTCATGGGTCAGCAGGGTGAAAAGCAGCGGGCTGAGCGCGTCACCCTTGTGGGCAGGCCCCTGTGCTCAATGTGATGGTCTGGGAGGTGTTGCTGCCAACCCGCACGTTCTGTGGCCTCCCTGTGAGAAAGTCCAGCACCAAGTTACAGAGAAAGGTTTTGAGTCCCAAGTGTCTGAGTTTTTGTATTAGGTGCTAGGGGATGATTGAGTTGAATGCTGAAATGAAGTCCAAGAACAGCATTTGCACGTAGGAGTTCTTTGAGTCCAGGTGGGTGAGTTTAGATGGAGAGCAGCAGTGATGGCATCTTCTGTGGATCTGTTCGACCTGTATGCAAACTGAAATGGGTCGTGGGAGGGGGGCAGGATGGACTTGATGTTCTGCATGACCAGCTGCTCGAAGCACTTCATTATAATGGGGGTCAGTGCTACGGGCCGGGAATCATTGTAGCTGGATGGGACGGGCTTCTTTGGGATTGGTATTATGGTGGCACTTTTGAAACATATGGGGACAACAGCTTGAGTCAGGGAGATGTTGAAGATGTTGGCCAGGACGCTCTTGAGCTCCTCTGCACAGTCCTTCAGGACACGACCCGTTATGTTGTCTGGACCAGCTACCTTGCATGAGTTGATCCTGCAGAGGGTTCTCTTCACGCTAGCTGGATCCAGATTCATGGCCTGCTCGTCTGGAGGAGGAGTGGTCTTCTGTGCTGATGTGCTGTTTTGTGCTTCAAAGTGGCCAAAGAAGTCATTTAGGTTGTTCAGCAGTGTGGTGTCATTCGCACAGGTCTGAGGTGGAGGTCTGTAGTTGGTGAGGGTGTGTATGCCATGCCAGAGGGAATGTGCATCTCTGGTGTTGCTGAAGTGGCTGGATATTTTTTTGCTGTACTGCCATTTTGCGTCCTTGATGCCACGGGACAGGTTGGCGCTAACTGTTGTTAGTCCTGCAGTATCACCGGCCCTGAAGGCTGTGTCCCGAGCCCTCAGGAGCCTGTGGACCTATGCTGTCATCCATGGCTTCTAGTTAGCATGAACAGTGATGGTTTTGCAGTGAGTGACATCATCAATGCATTTTGCTATGTATGCTACAACAACCTCAGTGTACTCCTCTAGGTTTGTGTTTCCAATGCGAGTGGCTGCGTGCTTGAAAGTGTCCCAGTCTGTAGTGCTGAAGCAGTCTTTCAGAGCATCAGAGGCCTCCTCTGGCCACACACGTACCTGCTTTTTTGTTGGTCTGATTGTTTTCACTCTGGGTTTGCATGCCAACCTTAACAGGATGGTGACGTGATCAGAGAGACCCAGGGGCGGAAGAGGGGAGGCTCTGTATGCTTTCTTGTGAGTTGTGTACACCAGATCCAGCAAATTGTCTCCTCTTGTTGGAAAGTCTACATGTTGGTGTATTTTTGGTAGGAGAGCTTTTAAATCTGCATGGTTGAAGTCTCCTGCTGTGATGAGGAATCCGTCTGGATGCATTGTTTGTCTCACTGATGACCTGATAGAGTTCTTTTAGTGCTTTGCGCCTCTCGCCGATGCCAGTGGGTGAAGCATACACGGTGGCTGGTAGGACAGATGAAAATTCTCTCGGAATGAAAAAGATCACATTGTTATCAATTGTTGTCAAATTCTATGTCCATCACTTGATATTCATGAGTGGCTGCTGATTGGTCTAATTTACAAGTGCCTCATGTGGGTAACACATAACAATAGCCTATCAGAGGAATTGTTTTGACATGTGACTATGCAAGCACCAGTGAGAGTTAAGAAGTTATTAGCTCAGTCAAAATGTCTGGAAAAAAGTTTGAAAGTGGCGCTCATAAAATTATCGAGAGGACAAGAGCTTAGGGAAAACGAATTGCTCAAAAAATCCCGACGCGTAAAGGATTTTTCTAAACTGGAGCATCGAGTGGAGAAGGCTGCAAATTACTGCAAGGAGGAGACAGGTGAGCCATTAAAGTACTTACCTTCAGGAGAAGGGCGAAGGTGTCATGATCCTGGGGCACGGGTTAGAGCCGTGCCCAGTTTCTCTGCCCAGTGAGCGTTTTTCTGGTTGTTTTCTGTCATCTCTAAGATTATTATGATGCTTTTGAGTTTTGTTGTGTTTGCATTTTTATGTTTCCGGTTTGTTTATTTTGACAGCGCTGTGCAGCTTCTGGCTGTCAATTCCTTCGGGGCTGCACAGCTGCTGCCCATTTGACTACTCATGGATTAAACCTGTCTCTGATTATTGTGTGTGTATTTAAGGGACACGGCAACCTCTGCTGTTGCCATGTCCTTCTTCTCTCCTCGTGTATTCCTGCCTGCTGACTGCTATCTTGGGTTTAGGTCCCATTGTCGAGGTGAGTTGGTATGCTCCATCTTGGTGCCTTTTTTCTCTGTTCTCTCAGCCGTCGAGCCCCATAGCCTTCGGGGTCCTCCGGCTGAACTTCTCCCCTGGTCAGGCATTCCCTGACTTCGTACCTCTGACGTTGAGCCCCAGCATCTGTACTATGTCTCCTTATTCTCACATTACACTCTCATTTGTTGTACTAGTACATACCTGTGCATACCCGTCTGGGTCCGTAGAAACCAAGTATAAGCAAGTATTTCTGCATGCCCGTTGCTGAAGGGTCTCCTCCTGTCTCAGACGACTGTGTTGTTCACAGTCATGCCTGCGGGGTACTGCTGGAACCTGAGGTGTATCATCTTCACAACATCTTTTCTGATGTGCAGCAGTTCTCCTCACTGTATTGCTCTCCATCTGGTGGGTCTTCTTCTTCTTCTTCTTCGTTGAGACCACTGGTTGAGGGATAGATGCATTCGTTCCAGTTCATGGACAGGATCATGAAAATATATCTGAGCAAAAAGTGGCTTTCGACTCTGTTCAAGAAGACCCATGCATGCCCGTAGAAACCAAGAAACCAGAGCAACCAAAGAAAATCAGCGCTTTGCTTAGCTGCCATTCTTCAAGGTTACACATTTTAACTGTGCCAGCACCTCTTTAAAAACCACATTGCTCAGAAAGCAACGCTTTTGCTTAGTTTCTTCATCTTGAGCAAGAATATGAAGACTGCTTGATCTGCCAACTCTGCTCGCGGCAACATAGAATTGACCATGGCTGAAGAAATCTCTTGTGCCGAAAACACCAACGCACTGTAAAGACTGGCCCTGTGACTTACTCATCAAACCTCAGCTGTGTCATCTTCATGGGATCTTTCCTGACGTGCAGCAGTTCTCCTCACTCTATCACTCTCCATTTATGTAGCGTCTGGTTTAAATTAGGGTGTCCTATTCTTCATTGGGTGATGAGTATCTCTTCTTTCCTGTTTCTGGCCACTCCCATTCCACAGTTTATGTGCTTTTGAATGTCATAAAGATGTCTTCCTGTATCTGTTGAGTCCCAATATTCTTGCCACTTTTTGACTATATAATTTGTACTTATTGATTTGTCAATCCCAGATATTTGAACTCACTCACTTTTTGTATTGGTTGATTGTATAATGTTAATGGTTCAAACACAAGATCATGCTGCTGCAAGGAATTTTTGTGTTCACAAATGCAAAATAGATGATGACACACTGATAGTTAAAAGGACAAACTTTGTAGCTTTTTATCTGCCACACCATTAATGTTGCAGCACAGCTTAAGAAGAAAAGCGACAGAATCAAAACCCTTGTGGAAGCAGCAGGAAGATTCCTAGATATGAAAGATGTCAGAGCTGACCAAATTCATGTTTTATTGACAGCTGGAACTGGGGAGCATGCACATGGTGAAACTTAAGATCTTAATTATGGCATTACACATACTACAGTGGAATGCGAGGAGTCTTATAGCAAATTGACAAGAACTCAAAAAGTATCTTTATGAACTAGAAGTTGTTCCAGAGGTAGTGTGTGTACAGAAGACATGGCTTCAACCTCACTTAGATTTTGTTATTCCATGCTATAGTTCAATCAGACAGGACAGAATTAACAGTGTAAATGGAGGAGGATGTGCCACTTTCATTAAAGATGGCCTGGCATATAGGGTGATTCCCTCCCCTGAGGATACAGAGTGTAATATTATTGAAATATGTAGGCCAAATGGAAAAGGAAATATTAAGCTGATTAATTTTTACAACCCATGTAGGAAGTTAACAGCAGATATATTCAGTGTTATGGCAGGGGAAGTGCATATGAAAGAGGTGTGGTGTGGGGACTTTAATGCCCATAATAGCTTGTGGGGAAGCACACATACAGATAACAATGGAAATGTTGTGGAAGAGATGTTAGATGAAAGATCATTAATTTGTCTCAACAGTGGTGAGGGTAGTGGTGGATGTGCATAGAGGCACATCATCATGTACTGACCTGACCCTGGTATCTGATTCTTTAGTAAGTGCCTGCGAATGGACCGTTATGAACAGTACAACTATTGGAAGTGATCACTTACCAACACTTACAGTCATTAAAACTGAAATATGTATACAAGAGGGAAGATGTTTTACTAGATGGTGTTTTGACAAGGCAGACTGGGGAAAATTTAGGCAATACTGTGTACAATCATGTCATTTGGTAACATTAGAAGGTGGAATAGAAGAATGTTCAAGTCAGGTAACTAATCATACCTGTCAGCGGAGGGCAAAGGACAGAGCTGTGTGAAGGAATCTGATCAGACCTAAGTGAAATAGTCATTGTCGCCCCCAACGGACTGCTAAGAAGAAGAAGAAGAAGAAGAAGAAGACGAAGACGAAGACGAAGACGAAGAAGAAGAAGAAGAAGAAGAAAGCATACCTAAGACAACTACACAGGGTAGGAAGAAGTGGTGGAATGAGGAATGTAGTATTGCAGTAAAAGAGCGAAACAAGGCATTCAGAGAGCTGAGGAAGAATATGAATAGTGAAAATTTAATAGATTATAAAAAGAAAAGGCCAGTAGCTTGAAGGATTATTAAAAACAGGAAAAGGTCAACATGTAGAGAATTTTGTTCCACCCTTGGTAGGAAAACAGAATTAGGTGATGTCTGGGGTATGTTTAAAAAAATGAGTGGGAAAAGGGTGTCAGTTAAAATTTCAGGTCTAGTGGATGGGGACAAGATGGCTGTATCGGACAAAGAAAAAGGCAGAAGTCCTAGGTAGAGCATTTGCAGCAGTGCATAGAGGAGAACATCTTGGTGAGAGTCATAGACAGCAAAGAGAGCGTAAACTTAGAGAAAGTGGAAACTTAAAAAAGGAAATGAAAGAGGATATGACTGTGTTAGATATTGTTAGCTCACAGTATCAGAACTTAAGAGAGCTTTGCAAGACAGTGGATACACAGCTCCAGGATATGATCAGTTAAGCTATGCTATGTTCCAGCAATTACCTATGCAATCAATGAAACTGGTGCTGAAATTGTTTAACAGAATATGGAAGGAGGGGGTTATCCCAAGCGGGTTGAAAAAGGCTGTAATTTTACCTTTTAATAAGCCAGGGAAAGATCCAGCTCATCCAGGCAACTACAGGCCAATAGCATTAACGTCACACTTAGGGAAATGGATGGAGAAGGTTTTAGCTTGCAGACTGTCATATGTACTAGAGCAAAGACGATTAATCAACAACTATCAGGATGGTTTTAGAAGAGGAAGATTCACAGTGGATGATCTAGTTAGGGTAAGTAATGATACTGAAAAGACTCTCAAAATGAATAAAGTAATGGTTATAGTTTATCTGGAAATTGAAAAGGCTTATGGCTCACTGTGGAGGGATGGACTTCTTATCAAATTGAATAAAATGGGCATTGGCGGTAGGATGTACAATTGGATAATGAATTTTTTAACAAATAGGAAAATTAGGGTTAAAGTAGGATCAGAAGTTTCTAATGACTGAAACAGAAAATGGTGTTCCTCAGGGGAGTGTGATAAGCCCAGTTTTTTTCAGCATAATGATTAATGACATGTTTGGGGATCAAGAGGGATACATCAAAACAGCACTATATGCAGATGATGGAGCCATATGGATGAGGGGAAGAAATGAGAAATTTGTGTTAAAGAACATCAGGAAAGCAATGGAGAAAGTGGAAAAGTGGTCTTAAGAGTGGGGATTTAAATTTTCAAACAGTAAAACCTGCTATATGACTTTCACAAAAAAAGCGCAGAACTGGTACAGAACCATTAACATTATACAATCAACCAATACAAAAAGTGAGTGAGTTCAAATATCTGGGATTGTGATTTGATAGTGCATACACATGGAGAGTTCATAGACAAAGTGCAAAAAAGTCATTAATCTCATAAAAGCTGTAGCTGGACATGAATGAGGTGCAGATAAACAGGCATTAATTGACATTTACAGAGCACTAATGAGATTGACAATAGACTATGGATGCATGATTTATGGAGCAGCAGCAAAGACGACTCTGGAAAAAATAGAATGCAGCATAGAACACTTTGCCTGTGCATTGGAGCCATCAAAACAACACCAAACAATGCAGTTTTAATAGAAGCAGGAGAAATACCAATGGATTTGAGAAGAGATAAACTTGCATTATCATACTGGGTCAAGCTGAAAGGAAATGAGGAAGCAAATATTTCAAAAACAACACTACAAGACTGCTGAGAATATACCAACTCCCAGGGACATGGGTTTGGGCGGACAATTGAAAGAAAAGCCAGAATGTATGGACTAGACACTATTGATATAGCTAACACCAGTCCAGTGAGTAATGTTCCCCCTTGGCTATTCCCTGGAAAAGAAGTAGACATCAGTCTATAATGAGGAAAAAGCATTGGCATATGAGTGAAGTTGGTGTTAAAACAAGCATTTACCTCAGGAATAATTACTATAACTACTTACAGCTCTATATTGATGGTTCAAAGAACAAAGAGGGCTCTGTTGGAATTGGAGTATACGTTCCAGAGTTTAAAGTGACCATCTCAAAAAGACTCTCCAACAATGCATCCGTGTATACAGCAGAGATGGTGGCAATAATTGTTGGTTTGCAGTGGTTTGAGGAGGTCAGACCGGACTGGGTGGTGGTGCGCACAGATTCACTTGCAGCTTTAAAAACCATAGAGACACTAAAATATACAAGGGAAGACTTGGCGATTAAGCTATGCAAGGGAAGACTTGGTGATTAAGCTATATCACAGTTTATTTAGGGTACACAGGGGTGGTGGAGAAGTTCAGTTTTGTTGGGTTCCTGCACATGAAGGGCTGAATGGGAATGACTGTGCAGACAAATTAGCAAAAAGTGCACTTGGGAAAGAAATAACTATACCATTGTCTCTTGGAAAAGGAGAAGGGAAAACAGTAATCAATAAAAACGGAATTGAGCTATGGCAAAAAAGATGGGATGTAGATCATAAAGGTAGATCATATTACAAAATACAAAAATCTATTGCAATGAAGAACTAGAAAAGCACTCGGAGAGTGCAGACCTCCGCCAAGCGCCACAGTTCCCCCCCATACAGTGTTTGTGTGTACGTTTTGAGATTCCTTGACCATGAAAACATATGACTAGCAATTGGATTCACAATGATAGGATTAGTGGTTCAGTAGTAAAAGCATTACCTCCTTGGCGGAGGTAATAAACTGGAGTGTTGCTGTTGTGTCCATCTCCTGCATCTGCAAAGTGCCAGGCTGCGACCTGTCAAGGCATACCTCATGCCTCCCTTATTGGGGGGGGGGGCTTTCACACCTGTACTGAGTACTTAAAAACTGTATTTATCAGCAGATGAAAGAAAACTGAAGCAAAAACAAACAAACAAACAAACAAAAACTAAACAAACAGCAAGTGCAACATGAACTATTTCAAACATATTTATTCAAATGTACACTTATATGGACACAATCTTGAGTCATAACTTTTTGGTAATGTGAAAATAATAAGCCAAGTAGCACAAAAAAATTGAGTGCTCTTGCTGTCAGGAAACAATGTTGGCACCAAATCACTGAAGTGATCTGCCACCAATGGGGGTAGATTGTGCTCTGCCACAAAATGACAAAACATCACTTCTGCTAGTGATGCATTGGATTTGGAAGGCGTCGGTTCTCTCACTGGTTGAAAATGTTCATCCATCGATTGAATTTGGCAACAAAGTTTTTGTGGCGCTGTGTAGCAAAGTGCGACTTCAGGTCGAAAATCCCCGATGCAGTCACTTTTAGTATTAGAGTCACACATATCAGGCGCAGCATTACTGGCGCCGGGATTCCTCTCTGTTCCGGAGCTGCAGGACAAAAGAAGGTGCGATAATGGTGGCCGTGGGTTTTATTGGGTTTGCGCTCCGCGGAAAAAAGAGGATTTGGAAACTTCCCCGGCAGTGAGCTGGGTTTTGCGCAGCCCCTATGGCTGGCCGGGGAATTTCTGCCAAATAATCCGGCGCCGGACAGCTGGCCGTCTCAGCTTTTGCAGCATAGCGCAAACACAGGCACGCTGGCGGGTCCTGCCCACCACTGTTTTCAGCGTTCTTTTGTGCCTAAAACTTTGAAGAAGGCGGAGTTTGTGTTGGTCAGACACGACAACCAGCGCCCTCTATTGCCCCTGCACACATGCTGAAAATGGGCGTATGTCACAATGTTAAAGAATCCTTTAAAAAATTCCTGTATCAAGACGGTGATCGGGATCATCCCCAAAATTTAATCAGTTCTTCCTTGTACCATTTCCAACAACGCCTGAAAGTTTCATCGAAATCCGTCCCAAACTTTTTGAGTTATCTTGCTAACCAACAGACAAACAGACAAACAAACAGACAGACAAACAGACAGACAAACAGACAGACAGACAAACCCCGGCAAAAACATAACCTCCTCCTGGCCTTCGGCCTGGCGGAGGTAATTATAAAAGAACAAACAGGAGGGAAGACATCGTTTTTGCAAGATTCAGACTGGATCACACGTTTAAACAGCACTTTATTCATCATGGGGAAAAGCAATAGTGACAAATGTAGAGAATGTGGAGTAAAAGAAAATGTAGAGCACATCAAATTACACTGTCACAAGTATGGAAATGAAAGAGAGACAGAATGGAAAATGGAGTTCGTGGGGCAGGTAGGGAATGGGATTTAACTGGGATTCTGGGAAAAGAAGGAGATGGAGAGGCAATAAGGATCACAAGAAGGGCTCTTTTTTTCTTTTTTAAATAACACAGGATTAAGTCATAGAATTTAGGGGTCAGGCTCAAATGACATAATGTTACACACTCTTGTGCAGTAGGTGGCGGCATGCACCTTTCAGTTGCTTGCTATCCGCCAGTACCCAAGAGAAGAAGAAAAACCTGAAGTTCCACAGGGTTCCTACATAGTTGGAGAGCCAGGTGGATTTTATTCACACTATTGAGTACGAAAGGTTTGAGTGTGTAATTCTGTTGTAAATCGCCTATCAATTAAAGAATGGGGCGTCTTAAGTTGCACAATCCTGGGGTTTGGTCCCTGAGGGTCTCAAAAGGGGACCCAAAAGTCCATTTAAACAAACTTTCGAGTACAGCAACCGTTTCAAGCCTGTTTCATTTAGATCACCCCTCACATTAAACTGATGCAACTTAAGACATGAAAATGTCTGGGGTTACTAATTAAGACACCTACTAATTAACGACCAATTAACGATTTATCTAAACTTTCAAGTACAACAAAAATTCTTTTTGCAAATGATAATTTACTAATCCTAGACACCATATCCACAACTTAAAACACAATTTTTCCTGGGGTTTATAGATAAGACGGAGGTGTTTTGACCCCAAGGGATACGAAGACCCTCAAAACTGAACTTATTCAAAAGAGGGAGTACAACAATTTTGATTGATGCTATGGATAAAACATTATTTCAAATAAACAAAAATGCAATTTAAGACATGACAATGTCTGGGGTTACTAATTAAGGCACTCGCTAATTAACGACTAATTAACAATTTATTTAAACTTTCAAGTACAACAAAAATTCTTTTTGCAAAAGATAACTCAGTAACCCTAGATACCATATCCACAACTTAAGACAATGGGGGTCTTTGGACCCTGAGGGATATGAAGACCCTTATACAAAAGAGGGAGTACAACAATTTTGATTGATGCTATGGATAAAACATTATTTCAAATGAACAAAAATACCGGGATCGAGAAAGAAATGCAAGAGAAAGTTGGATGTTCTGCCATCAGAAATCGTGTCGTATCGAAAGAAGCCATGGATGGATCAGTTTCAATATCCCAATACCGAGTATAGCAAGCTTCCTGAAATTTCTGGTCGCGCAAGAAAACTAGACACAATGTTCCTTGTGAGCCACCATCTCAATTCAGAAACTGTGCCAATGTGGGTTGGATTTAATGCACGTCTTCACCAAGACAGATTGCTGAAGCAGGTTGTTCACTATATGCCGAACCTGAACCAACCCATCACAAAAGATGACGTTGTTGCAGACACCATGTGCACAGCTCTGAAGTGTGCAGAGGAATGTGGCCAGATGTATGGTCTGGTTACATATGATCTAGATGTCACAAAGACTGCACACCGAATCCAAGTCACCAGTCAGCCAGAATTCGACAAGCTCTTCATTATGTTCGGAGTATTCCACATTCTCATGTGCTACTTCAGAGCCATTGGAAAGGTTATCGCAGAATCGGGTGGACCAGCAATGCTGACAGACTCAGGCGTATTAGCCCCGGGATCTCTGAGAGGGTTCATAGAATGCCTGAGCTACAATCGTTGTAAACGACTTCACCCAATGCTTGCTCTTGCGTTGGAAATATTACTTTTCTGACAGTTCATGAAGGAATATGAGAATGCAGACTTGGTTCTCCTGGAACTGCAGAATGTTCCCCTCGAAAAGAAGGAAGATGTTGATAGTTTCTGCAACTCAGCCCTGTTCGGAGAGCTATTTGAGGCTTCTGAGAGGTTCAAGAAGAGCGCTGAAAGTGGTGACCTTGGTCGAACAGCACAGTTTTGGGCAATGTATATCCAGTACATACAGATCTACCACATTGTCGAACGCGCAGTTAGAGAAACAGACATAGATCTCTTCATCGCCATGTTGACACCGATGATTGATCTGTATTTCGCAACAAACCGACAGAACTATGCCCGCTGGATGTCGAAATACCAGCTTGACTTGATGAACTTAGCTGATTCGCATCCCGGGCTGCGGCATATTCTAGAGCAGGGGTGGGCAATCATGTGCCATGGAGGGCCATTCTACTGCAGGTTTTCTGTTCCACCCAGTCTCTTCAGCAGGTGTTTTCAATGATTAGCAATCCTTGAAGCTGGTCAGAGCACACACCTGCTGAAGAGACTGGGTGGAACAAAAAACCTGCAGTGGAATGGCCCTCACTGCCCACCCCTGTTCTAGAGGATGGAGGCTTCTCAGTCAGACGATCGAACAATGAATTTGCACGAATTCTAGTCGATCTCACCTTGGAGCAAACAGTCAATGCAGATGCGGCCTCCCGAATGACGGGATATGCATCGTCCACAAACAACTACAGCTCAAGAGTGCGGTGGAGTGTCACCAAGAGCAGCCGAGCAGCACTTGTGAATGAAGCTCTTACTATGGTCGGAATGGGGAATACAAGCGACACTCAAACTGAGCTCAGTCCAGCCAGAATCAGGAAAGACAATGAGGATCTGCAGAAGATCATCAATCACATTGAGTCTTGCGCCAATCCTTTCACACTTGATCCAAGCTTGCCTCTCATTAACATCAGCACTGGGAAGAGTGTAACAGATGCCACGAGTACATCATTGTTGAACATTCCAGAAGACGGCAAGAATAGGCATGAAAGCTTTGTAAAAGAATGCCTCGAAAGTGCAGAGTGTTTTGAAAAACCAATTCGCAAACATCCTCTTCGCACGTTCGCAAGTGAATGCGTAACCAATCGAAAAGCAGACAAAAACGCCAAAGAGGCACAACTCAAATGTACCAGTGCACTTCTTGGCCGCATTGCCTTCACAGCAGCAACAGGTGACGTTGACCTTGAGCTTGTCTTCTCATTTCCACTGACACCGGTGCCACTTTCAATGTGTCACAGTGATGGCACGATGGCTCACATGGATAAAAGCAAATTGTTCAAAATTCTGGAGGGAACTGTCAGTGACCATGGCAGCCCATCATTTGCAGGTACTCATATCATTGACGGCAATTTCCAATTCCACTGCATGTCGCCGGATCAGCCTGCAACATATGGGGAGCTGTCACAAAACATCCTGGTTACTAGCATGGCATATAAGTCACGGAGAATCGACATCAACTTCGATACGTATGAAAGACCATCCATCAAGGACTGTGAGCGAGAGCACAGAGAAGCTGTTGTGGGAGGGGAACTAGTTATTGAAGGACCTCAACAGAAAAGAGACTCAAGCTTCAAGAAACAACTCGAGAGGGAGTCATTCAAATGAGAGCTACCCCTCTTTCTCACAAAGGATTGGTCGAGCGACTTCTACAGGCCTCTTCTTGATGGAAGGGAAGTGTATTTGGGAGTGATGGGAGAGTGCACTCGGTACTTCGTAGAAGATGGAGAAGTAAATGCAGAATCAGTCCCATCTCTAAACTGCAACCACTCGGAGGCCGACACCCGAGTCATCCTTCACATGATTGAGGCGGACAAGTCCACACCTGGCGACATAGTCGTAAGAGCTTCTGACACTGACATTCTAGTGTTACTCCTACACCATGTCCATCGAGTTTCCTCCACTGTGTGGATGGAGGTTGGGACAAGAGGACAAGGCAACCTGCGTTATGTAAACGTAACTAAGATTGCTGCTGCGATAGGCCAAGCTATGTGTGCTGCACTCCTCGGCCTACACGCGTTCACTGGCTGTGACTATACCTCTGCCTTTGCAAGGAAAGGAAAGAACAGGCCATATGCAATTGTGGCAAAAAGTGACAAGTTCCAGAGAGCGCTTGTTTCATTGAGTCACGCTGTCCCAACAGATGAAGTCATCCAAATCTTGCAGGATTTTGTCTGCGTGTTGTACGGAGCACGGAAACTTGTCCCACTCAACAAGCACCGGTTCAACGTGGTCGAGAAAACCTACAAAAGAAAGTCAAATGCTAAGCACCTATTTGAGAAGCTTAAAAGCATTGCAGGCAGTAGCATTCCACCGTGTGAAGCGGAGCTAGCACCTCACGTGGACAGAAGTGCATTCGTTGCAAGATTATGGGGTAGTGCTCATCACCAAGACCTGGACAAAACACCCACCAATGGATGGGAAAATGTCGACGGCGAATTTCGCATCATTTGGTTCAATGGAGAACAGATGCCCCCTGCACTCATTCCAGAGGTTCAGGTCGAAACAGAGCCAGATGACAGCAGTGATGATGCCCAGGAAGATGGTGGTACAGATGATGACATGGATGAAGATCATGATCCTCTGCCAAGAGAAATGGAATCCTCTGATGAAGACAGTGATGACGATCACGAATGAGATGATCGCAGTAAAATTACGACACAGTGACTTGACCTAGGCTTCCGATTTGGTCGCTATGAAACAATAAGACATTTGCTTGCCAAATAACCACTTTCAAACAATAAACTGTGTCGTACATCACAATGTACATTCCATGCCACATTATATTTTGGAAAAAGAATTTTTGTGTTACATGAAAGTTTAAATAAATCAATCATTAATTAATTAGTCGTTAATTAGTAGTTGTCTTAATTAATAACCCCAGATATTTTGGTGTCTCAAATTGTATTTTTGTTCATTTGAAATAATGTTTTATCCATAGCATCAATCAAAATTGTTGTACTCCCTCTTTTGTATAAGGGTCTTCATATCCCTCAGGGTCCAAAGACCCCCATCTTATCTACAGACCCCAGGAAAAATTGCGTCTTAAGTTGTGGATATGGTATCTAGGGTTACTGAGTTATCTTTTGCACAAAGAATTTTTGTTGTACATGAAAGTTTAAATAAATTGTTAATTAGTCATTAATTAGCGAGTGTCTTAATTAGTAACCCCAGACATTGTCATATCTTAAATTGCATT
Organism: Pholidichthys leucotaenia; assembly: GCA_020510985.1. Taxonomy (NCBI): domain Eukaryota; kingdom Metazoa; phylum Chordata; class Actinopteri; order Cichliformes; family Pholidichthyidae; genus Pholidichthys; species Pholidichthys leucotaenia. The sequence goes on along the minus strand of CM035845.1, from coordinate 33,085,037 downwards.
TTTGTTCATTTGAAATAATGTTTTATCCATAGCATCAATCAAAATTGTTGTACTCCCTCTTTTGAATAAGTTCAGTTTTGAGGGTCTTCGTATCCCTTGGGGTCAAAACACCTCCGTCTTATCTACAAACCCCAGGAAAAATTGCGTCTTAAGTTGTGGATATGGTGTCTAGGATTAGTAAATTATCATTTGCAAAAAGAATTTTTGTTGTACTTGAAAGTTTAGATAAATCATTAATTGGTCGTTAATTAGTAGGTGTCTTAATTAGTAACCCCAGACATTTTCATGTCTTAAGTTGCATCAGTTTAGTGTGAGGGGTGATCTAAATGAAACAGGCTTGAAACGGTTGTTGTACTCGAAAGTTTGTTTAAATGGATTTTTGGGTCCCCTTTTGAGACCCTCAGGGACCAAACCCCAGGATTGTGCAACTTAAGACGCCCCATTCTTTAATTGATAGGCGATTTACAACAGAATTACACACTCAAACCTTTCGTACTCAATAGTGTGAATAAAATCCACCTGGCTCTCCAACTAACAGAGAAAACTTACTGCTCCTCCCATATTATAGCTGCAGAGAACAGATCCCCTCCGATTCCTCCATGCTCCTCAGGTGTCATTACACCGAGCAGGCCTTGCTCACCTGCCTTCTCCCACACCTTCCTGCTCACCTGACCTGCTTTCTCCCACCTAGAGCAAGGAACAATGAGTAGTAAGAGTTTGGAAAACACAAACTGTGCCTCAGGAGCTGCTTCAAACTTCCACCTACTCCTTATGGTATGGCACCACCTCCTCTTGAAAGAAGCGTCGAACATTTTGTCTAAAGAGATCATGGTCCTCATTGAAGAGCCGCCGAGTCCCAATGTCCATGAGTGACTTGGAGCTGGAGGTCTCTTTCCGAGATGGAGGGACAGGCTGTCTGGGTGACTCAGTCTGACTGTGCTGAAGTCTGGAAGGAAAAAGAAAAATACAACCCACATTGTGCAACCAACATTTTGTGTTTTTTACTGAATTTTAGCCTGATAAAATGGCCATGGATTACATCTGTATGATTAAAATATTAAAACACTCCCTGTTCAAAGAATTGCACACTGCCATTATTTAGTTAAGCTCTAAAAAGAAGAGAGGCTTACACTTCCTGGGTTTTATGACATCACATACCAACAAGCCTTGCCTTTTTCCCATGGAACAGAAAAAAAAAAGACCAGTCCACAGGATTTGGCCCAAATTTATCCTCACAATAGTTTTTGGCATTTGATGATGGTGGTGGGGGTCTGACTCTCAAAAGTCAAATACACTTTTATAACCACTGGGACTCTTTCTTAAAAGTGTTTTATAAAATGCATAAGTTTTTATTTTCAGGTTTGACATTTTGTAGTATTCCATGGTTGGTGCAAATTCTCTCTCCTCTGCCATCTCTGCTGAGTGCTAATTAAGACCTGCTGCACTGATTACCATCTGCCTCTACCTGATGCTATAAAAATGAGTTTGTCTTTGGACTTTGTTCGCCAGAGAAGCAGCCGCCTTCTGCTGTGTATGCCAACCTGGGATCTCTCATAGTGATGGGTAAATGAGGCTTCATGGAGTGTGTGGTACGTTTGCCTGTACTGATATTGTGTTGGTGTATTGCTTAATAGTGACATCTGCTGGAATTCAAAAATCATTGCAGGCAACCTGGATAAATGTGGAGAAAGACTAAACCGGGTTCATTCATTCTGACATGTGGACACCAAATGAATGAATGGTCCTGTTTACATAACCAGCTGATAAAGTGCTACTGAATGACAGAGAAGTGTATGTTCCATTTAATTTGAAAATAAACAAAATAATATGACTAATACAGTATGTCAAATGCAGAATTCATTCATTCATTCATCTTCTTCCGCTTAATCCTTGTCGGGTTGCGGGGGGGCTAAAAAAAATTCCAATGAAGTATAATTAGAAAAACTTGTGAAATCAAAGTGAAAGTTTCTTTAGTCATTTAGGAATTCAGTGGGTACAAACAGCATCAAGCAAAGGGCCGTGCACTTAACGTTTTTACCCCAAACTGGCAAAGTTCACTCACAATTTAGCACACACAGAAATATAAACTCAGTGATTAAACTTTAATCTGGATATGTTAACAGGTAGGATTAGGTGTAAAAAAAAAAGGGGGGGGGCTCAGCCATAGATTAAGAAAAATCATTAAATTTATAGCCAAGTTGGATTTACAGACTGAAATACATCCCTAAAATGTTGCTTAACTTTGAATGGTGGGGAAAAAATATTGGAGCAGCCGATACAGTTTTAAATCTAGTTCTGCACAGCAAAACACCACCTTTTTTCTTACTTGTAATGCTTTTCTCAAAGTTATGACTGAAGACTCCTTATAAGACATTCAAACTGTTGTGTGGGGATTTGGCCCTTGGGGATTGCCGTAGCCAACACCAGGCAGTCGACGTGGTGATGTCAGGCGGGCTACGGCCAGTGTGTATATTGAGTGTGAGTCTCAGCAAAGTTCAGTTCATTGCTCGGTACAACATGGCTCACATCTTGCATTATTAAAACGTAGCAGTTGGCGACGTCAGATTAAACCATGGGAGCGTGCACAAGATTACCACCTCCATTCTTGGAGTCTCCAGGTATGCCAACTACACCGTGGCACTGCTGGTTGGAGGCGTTTGAGGAGTACATCGCTGCAGCTGGCCTGGGCAGCGCTGATAAAGAGAGACGGAAGACCATGCTAATCCACTGCCTTGGTAAGGAAGGGCAACGTGTGTTCTGTGCGCTGGGTAGCAAGGACTCATTAAAGGAGTGTTTGGACATGATGGACAATTTCTTTGTTGTTCAGTGCAACATCACGGCCCGAAGACACAGGTTCTTCGACCGCTGTCAACGAGTCCACCCAACATGTTCTAATGGAGCTCCGTAACCTAGCGAGCACATGCACCTTCGGGCCTGTAGAGGAAGAGCTAATCCGTGAAAAGCTAGCACACGGTACAAGCAACGAGTGGCTCAAAGAGAAGCTAATGTTAAGGATGTCTTCACGCTGAAGCAAGTAATAGAACTGACCAGCCAAATAAAGTCCGCTACCCAGCTAGGTCTACAAGTACTAGCTAAAGAGAACCTAACCACCCAAGCTTCCCCTCTGCGTCAGACCACTAGCAACACAGCTAACTCCTTGGGGCGGACCCCCAAAAGGTGGTGGACTGTGGCACGGGCAGAAGCGGGAGCTTGGGGACTGTGTGGCGGCTGTGGCTATCCTCGTCACCGAGCGGGCATGTCCACTAGTCCCACCAGAGGGAAGAAGTGTTACAACTGTGGGCATTCTAATCACTGGGTCAGGGTTTGCGTCACTGCCAACAAGCCAGCAGACTTGGGGCCCAAAGGCATGATGTCGATGTGTGTAGCAGGCGTGAAGAAATGGCCGTTAAAGTGGTATGTTTTGCAGCTTGACGGGGTCGAGGTGCTGCTTATGGTGGACTTGGGCACTGGTAAATTCATACTAAGCATGTCCACGTTGAGAAGATTTTTCCCAAGAAAAGCCATTGAAGCGGGTGCTGTGAAAATATTTGGTTACAGTCATGCTAAAATTGGCATGGTGGGCACAGCAAGTTTCTTGGTAACATGTGGGTCAAAGACTATTCCTGCATTTACCTTCCAGGTGTTGCGCCAGGGGGCCGACTTGTTGGGAATTGATTTGTTGGGAGAGTTAGGATTCTCCATCACGGATCCAGCGGGTCCGATAGTGTTGATCGTGTCTCCCAGGTGGCAGGTCCACTGGCTGGCGTTGTTCACGGACCTAGGGTGTATAAAGGCTTTCAACCACCGCCCACTCATTGACCTAGGCGTGATGCCCAAGATCCAACCATTACGGCGGCTTCCCCTTGCCCTGCGGGACAATGTCATGGCGGAACTGAATAAATTGCTTAAAGCCGGCATTATCGAGAAAGGGGATGCCTCGCCGTGGATCTCAAATACTGTTGTGGCCAAGAAGAAGATGAGTGGCATTTGACCGTGCATTGACCTCAGGATGGTTAATAAAGCGATCATCCTGGATAAATACCCGCTCCCCACGATGGAGGAACTCACCACAATGTTCAGCAGCTCAAAGGTGTTCATGAAGCTGGCCCTTTGCCAGGGTTATCTGCAGGTGCTCCTCCACCCGGCCAGCCGCGACCTGAGAGCGTTCATGACCCATATGGGCGTTTTCAGGTACACCCGTATGCCTTTTGGTCTGAGCTCAGTGCCAAGCTGTTTCCAAAAAATTATGTCTACGATTCTCACCGGCCTCAGGGGTGTAGTGGTGTACCTGGACGACATCGTGGTCAACGGAACGTCGTGGGAAACACATGACAATCGTTTGGGATGAGTAATGGAGGTGCTGCTGGAGCATGGGGTCACGCTGAACGGAGAAAAGTGCATCTTCGCAGCAGATTCCATTGAGTTTGTTGGGTTCCGGCTAGCGGCTGAGGGCCTGAGCCCCCTGCACTCAAACGTGGAGGCGGTCCTGCGTCTCCCCGACCCGACGCCCGCACGAATTTCCTTGTTTCTGGGCATGGTGAACTTCTACGGGCATTTCATTCCCCATTATTCACAGACTATCGAACCAAGCCCTTCTGAGCCAGGACGCTCCGTGGCAATGGACTCCTGCCTGCTCAGCGGCAGTCGCTAGGGTGAAGTCCCAACTCACCTTCCTGCCGGTGTTGGCCCACTTTGACCCAAACTGGCCAACTTTTGTGACTTGTGACACATCTGGTTCAGCGGTGGGGACAGTTATGTCCCAAGTGCAAAATGGTACCGAGCGCCCAGTGGCGTTCATGTTGAGGCCCCTCTCACCGGCTGAACAGAAGTACGCCGTGGGTGAGAGAGAGGCACTCGAATGCATCTGGGCGTGCGAACGGTGGCACTTACCTCTGTGGTCACCATTTTACCCTGCACACGGACCACTGAGCACTGACGATGCTGCTGGAGACGACAGGTTTGGGACACAGGCCCCTGCGGATCCACAGGTGGACTGAACGGCTGCGGGCCTATAACTTCACTACCCAGTTCACCCCTGGCAAAGAGAATGTAGTGGCAGACCCCCTGTCCCGTGCCACGACCAACACCACACAACCAGACAACAACAACCCCTTGGAGGCGGATCTAGTCAACGCGCTGCACGGACCCCTCCGGGACATGGTGTCCCTCCAGGAGCTCCATGCGGAGTCGGAACGGGACCCCACGTTGTCAACAGCTGTGCTCCGTCATCAGGGAGGGTTGGCCCATGAAGGTGCAAGGCGATCTGGTGCCTTTTCACAGGTTCAGGGACGAACTGAGTTGCTGGAATGGTGTGTGTGGGTGTGGCAAGGGGACACTGCACATTGATTCCGGTGTCGCTGAGATTGCGCGTTTTGGCCATGCTCCACGAGGGTCATCTGGGTGTGGTCAGGGTGGAACAACGTTGCAGGGATTTGGTTTGGTGGCCTGGCATTGATAAGGACATTGACACTATGGTTAAGAACTGTGCTCCATGTTCAGAAAGTGGGAAGACGGGTGTGCCACTCCCTCCACCCCTGCAACCATTACTGTACCTGGAGGGCCCTTGGAAGCACATCCAGTTGGACATTTGGGGTGAGCTAAACCCCCCCCCCCCCAAAAAAAAATAAATAAATAAAACAAAACAGCCGTTTCTTGCTTGTGGTCTACGATCTGTTCTCCAAATGGCCGGAAGTGTTGCCCAGTAACTCGGTCACAATGGATGTGGTCATCGGTTTCCTCTCATCGCTGTTCGCCAGGTGGTGGGTTCTGGATGCCATCACTACAGACAATGGCCCACAGTTCACCTCCGGGGGGTCTGAGGAGTTTTTGGGAGACAGGGGCATGGAGCACATCAGAACCGTGTTCTACCACCCTCAAGCTAATGGGGGTGTGGAACGTTTCAACAAGACTACAGGGCAATGGCCCATACCATAACAGGGTGTTCCCCAGCAAAGCTCATGCTGGGGCATAAATTACATCTGCCTCTGGACCAGCCTCTGGACCCCCATGACCTCCCCTTTGGGGGACGCAGACCCTCTACGAGACTTACGAGACCGGGTTGTCGCCCAGCAGTGGAAAATGAAACAATGTTTCAACAGGAAGCACAGGGCGAGGGCCCATGGACTCGAGCTGTCGGATTGGGTCAGGATTAAGCACCCCAACCATACGAATAAGCTGCAGCCGTTCTGGATGGGACCCCTGCCGATCGTGAGGCGGCTGGGCCAGGACACGTTCGAGCTCTCGGACAGGTCAAGGTGGTATTCTAGCTGACTCAGGAAGTTGTTGCCAGCCCAGGGTCCGGGAGCTGCGGCGGATTTGACTGATGAAGGTTGGGACTTGCCTGATGGGGGTGTTGGGGATTGTTGAGTGCAGCCGACGGAGCCTGGAGCAGGTCCTCCTCTAGTGAGGCAGTCAGCTAGGGCACGTCAGAGGTCTAGACACCTCGATGACTTTGTAGTAGAAGTAGCTTCAGCTGAAGCGTGTTGAACATGGGCGGCAGAATAATCTGCACGGGGGGGGGGGTAACCTGGCAGTCTACCCAGGTGCCTGTTTAGCTTATTAGGCCTGTTCTCTGTGTGTTGCAAAAAAAAAGAAGAGAAAAACGAAGTTAATGTGAAAAAACCCAGTGTATATATTGCAGGTGTTCTGTGGGGTTTTCATGCTAAACCTAATGGGGGGTGGGGTTCTATTTTATGTATATATATGTCCTACATGGTGCCTTTCACATTTTGTAAAGGGGGAAAATGTTGTTTAGAAAGCTTTGGACGCCTCCCACTTGAGGTGTTTCAGGCACGTCCCACTGGGAGGAGACCCCGGGCAGACCCAGGACACGGTGGAGAGCCTATGTCTCCCAGCTGGTCTGGGAACGCCTTGGTATCCTCTCTGAAGAGCTGGAGCAGGTGGCGGGGGAGAAGGAAGTCTGGGCTTCTCTGCTTGAACTGCTGCCTCCGCGACCCGGACCTCCGGAAAAGCGGTAGAAGATGGATGGATGGATGGATGGGTAATGTTGTATGGGGATTTGGCCCTTGGGGCTTGCCATAGCCGACACCAGGCAGTCGATGTGGTGACGTCAGGCGGGCTATGGCCAGTGTGTATACTGAGTGTGACTCTTAATAAAGTTCAGTTCGTTGCTCGGTACAACATGGCTCACGTCTCGCATTATTAAGATATAACACAAATCATATCTGTGTTTTATCCACACTTTAGCCGCACTTTATCTGTTTTATCCACGCTTTATCTGTGTTTTATCCATGCCTTTTCTGTATTTTATCTGCACTTTATCGGTGTTTTATCTGCACTTTATCTGTGTTTTATCTGCACTTTATCTGTGTTTTATAGGTATTTTATCTGCGCTTTAGCTGTGCTTTATCTGTGTTTTATCCGTCCTTTAGCCACACTTTATAGGTGTTTTATCCATGCTTTATCTGTGTTTTATCCGCGCTTTATAGATGTTATGGCCGTGCTTTATCTGTGTTTTTTCCACGCTTTAGCCACGCTTTATAGGTGTTTTATCGGTACTTTATCTGTGTTTTATCCACGCTTTAGCCACGCTTTATAGGTGTTTTATCGGTACTTTATCTGTGTTTTATCCACGCTTTTGTCACGCCGCGCCGCTCATCAACGGCGCCACCTGCTCACACACCTGTCAGTCATCAGCGGCGAGGGATATAAGCCGCCTCGCCCTGAGCTTCGGTCTGAAGCCGTAGACTTCATTTCCCTTCCACGGGCTTCTACCACATTCTCTTCAGCATCCTCGTTACCGGTAAGAAGATCACTTACCTCATCTTTCCAGTCTGCTCCCCTGTGCACAGGTGGATTCCTCGGCGGCGGACTGTCCCGTCCCTCGTCTCTCCTCGCTGCTGCACCGAGCCCTGCAGGTGGCTGTCTCCCGGGCTTCCATCCTTGAAGCGCCAGTCATCTGTCCTAAACAAGTAAGCTTCTCTCCCTCGCCTATTCTCCTCCTGTGTTGGTGTGTGCTCATCACCCTGTGTCTAATTTCTCCCATAGGGTTGCCGGCTGAACGGTCTCCTGCCTCTGGGTCCGAAGCAGACGCCACCACCAACACATTAACATTCCGCAGACACGCACCCAAACATCCCTGTTGTTAATAAACGGTTTGAACTACTCTGAGCCTGTGTGTGTGCGTCTCCTGAGCCGAACGTTATGACAGTACGGCTTCAGCAGAGCGGCTCGGCAGACGGCGGGCTCGCACACCGGTTTACCATCCTCAAGGCTCGGATGGATCAGATTGTTTATCAGCAACAGGTGGTACTTAATCAATTATTAGAATTAACTAACCGATTGAACCGCTTGGACCCCCAACAGCCGTTCCCCCCGACTCGCCAGGGTGGCGCGGCTCCTGCTGTTCCAGCGGCCGTCCAGCCGGCTCCAGTGGCACCGGTTCGGCTCACACCGATTCCGACCCCCGCCCGCTTTAGCGGTAAGCTCGGCGGAGCGCGGGGGTTCATTATGCAGTGTGAGTCCGTGTTCCACCGTGTGCCCGGAGATTTTCCCTCGGATCACAGCCGAATTGGTTACATAGGGAATCTTCTGGAGGGGCGTGCGTTAACTTGGACCTACGCCGTAATGGCGAGGCCCAGTTATGCCACCCTCACCTATGACCAATTCGTGAGGCGCTTTCTGGAGGTCTTTGACCATTCTCAAACCGAGACGGTCCAGGTCGATCGGCTTCTCGCTCTCCAGCAGGGAAGCCGGTCGGCAGCGGACCACTCGGTCGACTTCCGGGTAGCGGCGGAGGAATTGGGCTGGGAGGAACGCTCCCTCTGTGGCCTGTTCCTCCGCAGCCTCAATAGTGATCTGAGGGATGAACTGGCTGGTCAGGATATCCCTGGGACGCTAGCGGAGCTGACGTCCTTAGCGGTAAGTTTGGATAACAGGCTGCGCGAGCGCTCCTCGGGGCGGAAGTCTTCTTCTTCTCGCCCTCGTGGAGCCTCGCCGCACCTGTTCCAAGCTCGCTCCCTGGCGGCACCGCCAGCATCGTGCCCCGAGGAGTCGGAGCCGATGGTGACGGGCTGGACCAAACTTTCCCCTGTGGAGAAACAACGCCGCCGTGAGTTGGGCCTCTGCATGTATTGCGGAGGCGACAAACACACCGTGGAGCGTTGTCCACGGAAAGCCAGTCGGTGGGGTCCGCGAGTCACTGTTGGGGGCCTCGCGGACGTCAATCGGTTAGGATCACTCACCCAATTGAAGCTGCCCATCCGTTTCTGCCATAACCCCACTGGGCACCTCACCCACGCACTGGTGGATTCGGGCGCAGAAGGCAGCTTCATTTCACAAAGCCTGGCAACCCGATTGGGCATCCGCTGCCAGGCACTCAACACTCCCATCTCCCTAGTCCACCTCTCCCGTGCCTCCCTTGGGAGAGTGACACATCAAACTGTCCTCGTACCGGTCATCATCTCGGGAAACCACCGGGAGGAGATGACCTTCTACGTCCTCCCCAACTCTGTGTCGCCCGTCATCCTGGGGTATCCCTGGCTCCGTCTTCACAACCCGGTCCTGGATTGGAGATCAGCTGGGGTATCGGCATGGAGTACATTCTGCCTGGGCACCTGCTTCCAGTCCGCTGCCTGCTCGCCGTCCGCTCCTCCCCCCGCGACGGACGCTGCACCCCCGGACCTGTCCCTGGTGCCTCCGGAGTTTCACGACCTGGGTATGGTGTTCAGTAAAGCGAAAGCTATGTCTCTTTCCCCTCATCGGCCCTACGACTGTGCCATCAACCTCCGCCAGGGGGCTCCGTTACCTTCTGGTCGGCTCTACAGCCTGTCAGCGCCGGAGAAGGAGACGATGAACACATATCTGAAGGAGTCATTAAACGCTGGGATAATCCGCCCATCATCGTCACCCGTGGGGGCAGGGTTCTTCTTCGTGGGAAAGAAGGATGGGTCCCTCCGCCCTTGCATCGACTACCGGGCCCTCAATGATATCACGGAGAAGGACCGTTACACCCTGCCCCTCATGGACACTGCCTTCCCTCCAGGGGGCGACCTGGTTCACCAAGCTGGATCTACGCAGCGCTTACCACCTCGTCCGGATCCGGGAGGGAGATGAGTGGAAGACAGCCTTCCATACCCCGAACGGCCACTTTGAGTACCTGGTCATGCCGTTCGGGTTGACCAACGCTCCAGCCGTCTTTCAGCGCCTTATAAATGACGTCCTCCGGGACTTTATTGGCCTTTTCGTGTTCGTCTACCTGGACGATATTCTCATCTTCTCCAAGTCCAGGGACGAGCACCAGGTCCACGTGAGGCGGGTCCACCAAAGACTGCTGGAGAATCGTCTGTACGTGAAGGCAGAAAAATGTGAATTTTACGCCAGAACTACGTCCTTCCTGGGGTTTATCATCGCCCACGACAAGGTGCTCCCAGACCCAGAGAAGGTGAAAGCGGTGGTGGAGTGGCCTACACCTGCATCTCGGAAGCAGGTGCAACAGTTCGTTGGCTTCGCCAATTTCTACCGCCGCTTTGTCCCCAACTTCAGCTCCATCGTTGGGCCACTGACCCGCCTCACGTCCCCGAAGGTCCCGTTCCGGTGGACCGAAGAGGTCGCTGCCGCCTTTAAGGCGCTGAAGGCGGAGTTCTCCTCCTCCCGGGTCCTTTGCCAGGTCGACCCCGCGCTGCAGTGCATCGTTGAGGTGGACGCCTCGGACACGGGAGTGGGAGCAGTGCTGTCCCAGCGGTCACCGGACGATGGCACCAAACGACCGTGCGCCTTCTTCTCTCGGCGCTTGTCCCCGGCGGAGAGGAACTACGATGTGGGGGACAGAGAGCTCTTGGCCATCAAGCTCGCCCTGCAGGAGTGGCGCCACTGGCTAGAGGGGGCGAACCTGCCGTTTGTGGTCCTCACGGACCACAAGAACTTGGAATATTTACGATCTGCCAAGCGCCTGAACGCCCGCCAGGCGCGCTGGTCTCTGTTCTTCGCCAGGTTCCAATTTTCTATCACCTTCAGGCCTGGCTCTAAGAACGGCCTGCCTGACGCCCTCTCTAGGCAGTTCACTCCCATGGAATCGGAGGAGACGCCCCACTCCATCCTGCCCAGGTCGTGCGTCGTGGGAGCCATCTCGTGGGATATCGAGGCCAAGATCCGGAAGGCACAGGAGGTGGAACCTGATCCTGGCGGCGGACCGGAGGGAAGACTGTTCGTCCCATCTGCGGTCCGAGGAGAGGTCATCCACTGGCTCCACACCTCCCGGCTCACCTGTCATCCTGGCACCTCCCGGATAATCAGCCTCCTCCAACGGTCTTTTTGGTGGCCAGGCCTGCGGAGGGATGCAGCCCGCTACGCCCGGGCTTGCCCAGTCTGTGCCACCAGCAAATCAGGAAATGCCCCTCCAGCGGGTCTGCTCCAGCCTCTGCCCATCCCCGGCAGGCCCTGGTCGCACATCGCACTGGATTTCGTCACCGGACTCCCCGTTTCCAACTCCTTTAACACCATCCTGACCATCGTGGACCGTTTCTCCAAGGCGGCACACTTCGTCCCCCTGCGAGGTCTTCCTACCGCCCTGGAGACGGCGGGCCTCCTCGTCCAACACGTGGTCAGGCTGCACGGGATTCCGGTGGACGTGGTCTCGGACCGGGGTCCCCAATTTTCATCCGAGGTTTGGAGGTCCTTTTGCAACACCATCGGAGCCAAGGTGAGCCTCTCCTCCGGCCATCACCCCCAGTCTAACGGGCAGTGTGAGAGGACCAATCAGGAGCTGGAGGCTGCGCTCCGCTGTGTTGCAAGATCCAAGCCGACGTCATGGAGCAACCATCTCGCCTGGGTGGAGTACGCCCACAACACCGCCCGCTCTTCTGCAACGGGGATGTCCCCCTTCAAGGCGTCCCTGGGTTACGACCCCCCGCTGCTTCCAGCGCAGGAGAGCGAGGTAACTGTCCCGTCAGTTAGGGCGCACCTGAGGCAGTTCCGCTCCATCTGGGCCGCCGCGCGTCATGCGCTTTTACGCACAGCGGAGCGCAACAGGACCGTGGCGGACCGGCGTAGAAGACCTGCCCCGGCGTACAGAGTTGGGCAACTTGTCTACGTTTCCACCCAGGACGTCACCCTAAAAGGCGAGAGGAGAAAGCTGGCACAGCGCTTCATGGGTCCCTTTCCCATCTCCCGGATCATCAACCCGGTGGCTGTGCGCGTGGCTATTCCCCCCTCCCTCCGCATCCATCCCACTTTCCACGTGTCGAAGGTGAAGCTGGCAGTTACCGACCCCCTTTGCCCTCCTCCTGCAGCGCAACCCGCACCCCGGATGGTTGGTGGCCATCCGGCCTGGTCCGTCTCCTCCATCCTGGACTCCCGGCGCCGGGGTCGTGGGTTGCAATACTTGGTGGACTGGGAGGGCTATGGGCCCGAGCATCGACAGTGGGTGCCCCCGTCGTTTGTGTTGGACCCAACGCTCATCGCGGACTTCCACCGAGCGCACCCGGATAAGCCATCGCCAGGAGGCGCTGCTAGAGGGGGGAGTACTGTCACGCTGCGCCGCTCATCAACGGCGCCACCTGCTCACACACCTGTCAGTCATCAGCGGCGAGGGATATAAGCCGCCTCGCCCTGAGCTTCAGTCTGAAGCCGTAGACTTCATTTCCCTTCCATGGGCTTCTACCACATTCTCTTCAGCATCCTCGTTACCGGTAAGAAGATCACTTACCTCATCTTTCCAGTCTGCTCCCCTGTGCACAGGTGGATTCCTCGGCGGCGGACTATCCCGTCCCTCGTCTCTCCTCGCTGCTGCACCGAGCCCTGCAGGTGGCTGTCTCCCGGGCTTCCATCCTTGAAGCGCCAGTCATCTGTCCTAAACAAGTAAGCTTCTCTCCCTCGCCTATTCTCCTCCTGTGTTGGTGTGTGCTCATCACCCTGTGTCTAATTTCTCCCATAGGGTTGCCGGCTGAACGGTCTCCTGCCTCTGGGTCCGAAGCAGACGCCACCACCAACACATTAACATTCCGCAGACACGCACCCAAACATCCCTGTTGTTAATAAACGGTTTGAACTACTCTGAGCCTGTGTGTGTGCGTCTCCTGAGCCGAACGTTATGACAGCTTTAGCCACGCTTTATAGGTGCTTTATCGGCACTTTATCTGTGTTTTATCCACACTTTAGCCATGCTTTATAGGTGTTTTATCGGCGCTTTATCTGTGTTTTATCGGCGCTTTATAGGTGTTTTATCCATGCTTTATCTATATTTTATGCGTGCTTTAGCTGCACTTTAGCTGTGTTTTATCTGCGCTTTAGCTGCACTTTAGCTGTGTTTTATAGGTGTTTTATCCGCGCTTTAGCCACACATTATTTGTGTTTTATCTGCAGTTCAGCCGCTCTTTATCTGTGTTTCATCCACTCTTTAGTCACGTTTTATAGGTGTTTTATCCGCACTTTATCTGTGTTTTATCCACGCTTTATCTGTGTTTTATTCGTGCTTTAGCCACGCTTTATGGTGAATTATCTTCGCTTTATCTGTGTGTTATCCGCACTTTATAGGTGTTTCATCCACAATTTAGCCGCACTTTATAGGTGTTTTATCCGTGCTTTATAGGTGTTTCATCCGTGCTTTAGCCACACTTTATAGGTGTTTGATCCGTGCTTTAGCTGCACTTTATAGGTGTTTTATCCATGCTTTGTAACTTCTACTTGCACTATGTTCAGAGTACAACCTTGTGATAACCAACACTCTATTTAAGCACAAGGACACACACAAAGAACACATGGATGCACCCAAGATCCAAGCACTGGCACTTATTAGACTATATCATAGTCAGGCAGAGAGACATAAGGGATGTATTGGACACCGGAGCAATGACAGGTGCGGACTGTGGTACTGATCATGTTATGCTGAGATCTAGATTAAGGATTTGCAGACGAAAACAGCACTGCAGGACGGGTGTGACGCCACCACGGAAGCTAAACACTAGTGCACTGAAAGGCCAAAAGAAGCAGGAAGAACTTACACAGGAAATGGATGAAAACTTGAAAGACTGGGACAGCAACAACTCAGAGAATGACATAGAAGAGAAATGGGCAACACTGAAGGATACGGTGTATCAGACTGCGAGTGATGTATTAGGCTATCCTGAGAGGAAACATCAAAATTGGTTTGATAAGCATGATGAACACCTGAAGAAACTACTAGAAGTGAGGAATACAACTAGGCAGGAAAACCTACAGTGTAACACAAGGTCGAAGAAGAAAAAATACTCAAAGGCTCAGAGTGACCTACAGAAGTACACCAGAGAGATGAAGTCCAACTGGTGGGATGAAAAAGTGGAGGAACTTCAAACTGCAGCAGACAGGAAGGACATGAAAACATTCTTCACAGGTTTAAGAGAAATCCATGGCCCTAAACCAAGAGGATTGATCCAACTAAAGGCTATGGATGGTGAAACGGTTTTGCAGGAGAAAGACAAGATCCTGGACAGATTTGCAGACCACTTTGCCCAACTACTAAACAACCCTGGAGATCTCACTGAAGAGGCTAAAGAAGCTCTAGTGCAGCGACCAGCTGTATCAAGTCTGGATGAACCACCAAATTTTGATGAACTAATGGCAGCTATCAGGACAACACAGGATGGTAAAGCTCCAGGAAGGGATAGAATTCTAGCAGAAGTGTGGAAATTTGGTGGTGTTCAGCTGACCAACTGCCTACACAAGCTCATCCAAGAGATATGGGATCCCCAGAAAGTCCCTCAGGACTGGAAGGATGCAAGTATTGTGCCTTTGTTCAAGAAAGGTGACAGGAAAAATTGTGGAAATTACCGAGGTATATCACTGCTAGCCACTGTTGGTAAGATTCTCTCACGTGTACTACTGAACAGACTCAATGAACACATCTTGCAGAATGTACTACCAGAAACCCAGTGCGGCTTTAGAAGTGGAAGAAGCACAATGGACATGATATTCTGCTGAAACAGGTTCAAGAAAAGTGTATCGAACAGAATATGCCGCTTTATGTAGTCTTCATAGACTTCAGTAAAGCCTTCGACACTGTTTCGCGACAAGGACTTTGGCAGGTACTCAAGAAATATGGCTGTATAGAGAAGTTTGTCAGCCTGATCGAGGCACTCCATACAGGTATGCAAGCAAACGTGGCAATGAGTGGTTCAGTATCTAAAGACTTTTCAGTAAGCAATGGGGTGAAACAAGGGTGTGTGCTGGTGCCTACACTCTTCTCGCTATATCTGGCAGCCATGCTTGAGGTGGCCTTCAAAGACACTTCAGAAGGAGTATACATTCAATCAAGGAAAGAAGCAGACTTATTGAATGTGGCACAGTTTAAAGCCAAGAGTAAGACATCGATAAAGGTAATAAGAGAAATGCTCTTTGCCGATGACAGTGCTCTAGTTGCACACAGTGTGGAAGATATGCAATCCTTAGTGGAGAAATTTGCAAGAGCAGCTAGCCAATTCAGCATCCAAATCAACATCAAGAAGGCAGAATGCCTTTATCAACCACCAAAGTTCTAATTATCAACACCACTACCAGAAGAGATCAGCATTGGTACAGAGCCATTAGTTGAGTGCAAGACTTTCAAGTATCTAGGGAGTACTGTTTCAGAGAATGTGAGGCTGGAGGATGAACTATCTCTCAGAACGGGAAGAGCGAGCGCTGTGTTTGGAAACTTGAGGGAGAGACTGTGGAACAATCGACATGTGTCTATCCGTGTGAAATGCAAAGTGTACAGAGCGACAGTACTGGCTACTCTATTGACGTTTTGCAAGTGACATCCCGCGTCACGTGATTTTTGTTGATACTGCCATATTGGACGGCAACTCGGGCGCTGTGTGAGTGCGTTTCAGCATGGCGTCCGCTCAGTCAGATGTGCCGGCTTTGTCCGATGTTGCGCAACTACTAGATAAGTAGACAAGTGGGTGGCGCGTTTTGGAGTCCCGTCGGACATTACGTCCGACAGGGGCCCTCAATTTGTTTCCGAACTCTGGTCCACGATGGCCAGCAGCCTGGTTGTTACAATTCATCGTACAACTGCGTACAACCCACAGGCCAATGGTTTATGCGAGTGTAGCAGCACTCAGGGCTTCACTGACGAATGCAAATTGGGTAGACAGGCTGCCGTGGGTTTTATTGGGGTTGCGCTCTGCGCCGAAAGAGGATCTAGAAGCTTCCCAGGCAGAGCTCGTTTTTACGCAACCACTACGGCTGCCCGGGGATTTTCTACCAGATAATCCCGCTCCGGGCAGCTCCTCGTCTCAGCTTTTGCAGCGTAGCACAAACACAGGCACGCTGCCGGGCCCTGCCCACCACAGTTTTCCACGTGTTTATGTACCCGATAACCTGATTTATAACCAGGAGTACAGGATTAAAACATGGAGTCATTCAGACTCATGCTTTAACATTTACCAGTGTTTACAATGATATAACATTACATCTATAGACACTGATACATCAGACATACCCGATATAAAATGTTGATTGCATAGCCGCGAGTAAGGCGACGGGCCACCCACCTCCTGCGTCTGTCTTCGTCAG
The DNA here is from genome assembly GCA_020510985.1 of Pholidichthys leucotaenia. NCBI lineage: Eukaryota > Metazoa > Chordata > Actinopteri > Cichliformes > Pholidichthyidae > Pholidichthys > Pholidichthys leucotaenia. The sequence goes on along the minus strand of CM035845.1, from coordinate 33,068,546 downwards.
CTGGGAACCGGTAAAACTTCAAGTTGGATCCCTTTTTCTGGCAATTTGTACACCCAAAGGCACAGCAGTGAAACACCATAGTCTAATTCAATGCCAACATAAAATAAAACAAAGATGTAGGTTGAAATCAGGTAAATATATCGAGATGTGGTACACCGCTGAACAGCTGCTGAATGTGCCGTCCACTCGCTTTTGCCGTCCAATATGGCGGCGTAAACAAAAGGATGTGATGTCACAGCAAATGGCCTATTGTACGGTGCTGAAACTTGGAATGTCTACAGAGCGCAGGTGAAGAAACTCCACGCGTACATGATGAGACACCTTCGAGCCATAATGAACATCTCATGGAAAGACAAGATAACCAACATAGAAGTGTTGAAACGAGCTGGTCTACCATGAATGAATGAATGAATTTTATTTATTTCGGATAGTACATTACAGGTTAAAAGAAACTGTATAATATAACAACAAGGTCAAATTAGACAAAGACTCCTTCTACTATACAATTCCACGTGAGTTATCCGAAATGGGTGATGGCTGAAGCCGCAGCTTATATTGCCCACCCATATTCCATCCAAGAATTCAAAGGAGAAAAAAGAGAAAACAAGACAAGAGCGATTACAATTTAAAACAAGGCTAAGACAAAATGTGACTGAGAGAAAAAGAAAACTGAGCTAGTCTAAGTTAAGCGGTTACTATTCAAAAACAAATCTAAGACATGGTGTCACAGAGAAAAAAAGAAAAAAAGAAAAAACTAAGCTACAACACAACACAGGCTGGAAATGTCAATCCTTATGTGAGTTTACATGTCGTCTTGTAAATATGTTTGGAGTATTTCTTCCTTTAGTTTTTGTTTAAATTGCCCAAGCTTTGTACATGATTTTAATTCAGGTCCAAAATCGTTCCATAATCTGACTCCTTGCACTGAAATACAGTGTTGCTTGGTGGTTGTTCTCACTGTAGGCTTTTGAAATATACATGTTCCTCTGAAGTGATATCGTTTCTCCCTTGTTTGGAACAACTTTTGGATATTTGCGGGCAGTGATAGATTCTTCACTTTGAACATTATTATTGCGGTTTTAAAGTCAATCAGATCTTTCAACTTGAGAGTTTTTTGTTTAAGAAAAAGTGGGTTTGTTGGTTCCCTGTAAGCTGCTTTGTTGATTATTCTAATAGCTCTCTTTTGAAGCATAAAGAGTGGATATATGTTTGTTTTATATGTATTTCCCCATACTTCATTACAATATGTCATGTATGGGAGTATTAATGAATGGTACAAGGTGTATAGTGTGGGTTGATTCAGCAAATTTTTCACTCTGTGTAATATTGCAATTGATTTGGATACTTTACCTTTTATATAATTAATATGTGGCTTCCAACACAGTTTGTTATCAATTATTACTCCAAGGAATTTAGTTTCGGATACCCTTTCAATCTCTACACCATTTACACTGAGTTTGGGTACTGGGTAGTTGTGATGGTTGTTAAAGACTATAAATTTTGTCTTGCTTAAATTGAGCGTTAATTTGTTTGAATCAAACCACAGTTTCAGCTTTCCTAATTCCTTTCCGAGTGTATCCAGAAGTTGTTCCAAATTGTTTCCACTGCATAGCAGATTAGTGTCATCAGCAAACAATATTAAGTCCATTTTTTCTGAAACTTTACATATATCATTTATATACATATTGAATAATAATGGTCCCAAAACTGAACCCTGTGGGACTCCACAGGTGACCTTCAGTAACTCTGAGTTTTTGCTGTTAACACATGCAAACTGATATCTATTCTTTAAGTAACTACTTAACCAGGACAGTGCTACCCCTCTAATACCACAATTTTGTAGTTTCTTTAATAATAGATTGTGATCTACTGTATCAAATGCTTTTTTAAGATCCAGGAATACTCCAACTGAATACTCTTTATTTTCAATGGCTGTTGATATTTTTTCTGTAAATTCCATTAAGGCATATGCTGTTGTCCTTTTGTGTCTGAACCCATATTGCTGCTCACACAATAAATCATTCTTCAGTATGAAGTTGTCAATTCTCTCATAGAATATTTTTTCAAGTATCTTGGAAAATTGCGGTAATAGTGAAATTGGTCTGTAGTTGGAGAGTTCCCCTCTGTCGCCTGTCTTGTAAATCGGAATTACTTTAGCTATTTTCATTGCATTGGGAAATATACCTGATTGGAGAGACAGGTTACAGATATACGTCAGTGGTTTCACTATGCATTCGATAACAGTTTTGACTAGTAGCATGTCAATACCATCGCAGTCAGTAGATGTTTTACTTTTGAACGATTTAACAATTTCAATGACCTCTCTTTCGTCTGTGTTCTTTATGAAGATGGTGTCTTTTACAGCAGCGTTATTGCATATTGTATCACCTGTAGGCGCCGTAGTGGGTATTTCTCGGGCCAGTTTAGGTCCAATGTTAACAAAAAAATTATTAAATTCATCTGCAGGTGAAGCTATATTCACATTCGGAGTCGATTTATTATTTTTTGGAATATTAGTTGGGTAGCTAGTATTTCTGCTTTTATTTCCAAGGATACTGTTGATTATTGTCCATGTATTTTTAATATTGTCTTTGTTTTTTTCCAGTTCTTTACTGTAATAGTCTCTTTTACTGCATCTTATTATATATGTTAACTTATTTTTGTATGTTTTATACCGTTGCTCTGCTTCTTTTGTCCTTTTCTTTATGAAAGCTTTATATAATAATTTTTTCTTTTTACACGCCTTTTGTAGTCCTTTGGTTAACCATGGTTTGTCAGCAAATTTGTGTTTAAGCTTTTTTTTAACTAATGGGCAGTTTTTTTCATAAAGAGTGGTTACAATGTTTATAAATGTGTCATAGGCTTCATTTACATCTGATACATAGACTTCTGTCCAGTCTTGCTTCAGCAAGTCCTCTTTAAAAGAACTGATTGCGTTTGGTGATTTGTGTCTGAACGATTTTGAGATTTTTTCTGGGTTGGGCCCCGTGTGGCCATGGATAAGTGCAAAGATTGGCAAGTGGTCGCTTATATCATTTATCAATAATCCACTTTCTATTTTCTTATCGAGAACATTGACAAACAGGTTGTCAATAAGTGTAGCAGAGTGAACTGTGATTCTACTGGGATGTGTTATTGTGGGATGTAGACTCATGCTGTACATAGAGTTCATGAACTCTGTAACTACATTTTGTTGATGTGGATTAAGTAGGTCAATATTGAAATCTCCACAAATTGCTACCATTTTCTTACTAGTAATATTATTGTACAGCTCGACTAATTTATCTCTGAATGTCTCAATGCAAGTTCCCGGCGTTCTGTATATGCAGCTTATGATTAGATTTTTTGTTTTGTCTAGGTCAATCTCAACAGTAACACATTCCAAAATCCCTGGTAGTGCTGAGGACATTTCATTTACAAGCTTACATCTATATAGGTCATCAACATACAGTGCAACACCACCACCCTTTTTTTGAGATCTGTTAATGTTAAACATCTGATATCCCTCTATTGCCATCAGGGGAGCCTGGTCTTCATTAAGCCAAGTTTCTGAGACTGTAATGGCTGTGAATTTTCTGTTTAGCTGTTTTAAATAGTCCTGAATCTGTGAGAAGTTTTTGTTAAGACTTCTGCTATTGAAGTGTATTATTGACAGTTTACCATCTAATTGCACTTGACTTTTGAATTGCTTTTCAGTGTAATATTCACAGTGGTTATGAATATTATTGAAAAAGTGGTTATCGGGATCAATATCATTCTCCATCTCTTGTGGTTTATGTTCAGCATAGTGACATATTTTTAGAGTTTGAGTTTACTCACTCTGTGTTTCATAGACAGTGTTCATTTGTATTTATCTAAGTCAGTAGCATCTCTGATCATTATACTTTTTGCTTGCTCAGGTGTTCCATTTAGTTTAATCCAAATTCTACAATTTCTTGTCCAGGTTGACTGTATCCTATTTTGTTTTTTTAGCATCCGTGCCTGCCGTGCTAATTCAGCGGGTTTTTTTGTCAGGTGTTCATTTAGGTAAACTTGAGTTTCCTTTAGTTTTTTGGCCTGCCTCAGTATGTCATTTTTCACCCTCCTGTTCACAAAGCGCATCACAATTGATTTCTTTGTTTTGTTATCTTTCTTCGGTAAAGCATAACAGGCTGAGATCGCATTGGCTTCTACCTTAATGTCTTTATCATTAAGGAACTGAAGCACTTAGCTTTCTAGGGACACTGATTCACTTATGGAAGCATGTTCACCACTCAGTCCTGTTGCGGCATGGGCGTAGGACTGATATCTGATGTCTAGTCCACTTATAACTAGGTCATCAATGCGAGAACCTTGTTCAAGATCCTCGACGCGTTGCTCCAAAAGACGCCCGTGTTGCTCCAGGTCCATAATTTTTTTGTCTTTTTCTTTTATTATTGAATGTAGGGCTTGTACCTCTTCTATCAGGCCTATTATTTTGTCCTGCTGGTTAGTCATTTTGGCCAATTCTTCTAACACAAAGTTCAGAGATTTTTTAATTTCTTCCATTTCCTCTTTTTTGGGTGGCATTTTACTGACCTGTGGATAGAAATAAACAGAGAATCTGGCTAGGCTATCGCCGGCGCCTGCCTCCGTCTACCTGGCCAGTTATGTCGCACACCGCCGGCGCAGCCGGAATCCACCGATCACAGCCACTCGTCGCCGTCTGGCTGGGTGGCTCCTCCGCTGGGCCCCGTCACCGCCAGTTATGTCGCACTCCGCCGGCGTAGCTCTAATCCACCGATCACCTCCGCCGATCGGTGGCCGATCACCGTCGCTCGCTGTCGTCTGGCTGGGTGGCTCTTCCGCTAGGCCCCGTCACCGACCGCCGTTAGTCTGGTAGTTCCTCGGCTGGGCCTCGCAAATTGGGCTCCGATTCAGGCCACTGTCCTGCTGAATCCAGGTGGCCCCCGTCTCTCACCAACGCCGCGCTCGAGCTCCCAATCGCCGCCTCGGTAGGTTCGTCCGGTAAGCCCTCACCGGGGACTGAGCCGCTTCGTGTCGGAGTTAGGTGACGCACAGGGGCTAGTGTTAAGCTAACCAGTATTAGCTTGGCAGAAGCTTCAGATAGAGTGCAGCGGTTCTACCCGATTAAAGGGGCATTCCAACGGGATTCTGACGGGGGTGGAAATTCAGCCCGTGGGGTCCGTCACGAGCGCCGATTGCTGTTGATTAGGTTCTTTTAATAGGAAGAAATCTGCGACTTTGTCTCAGCGTTGAAAAAGTGTGACCATCTTGAAAAAAAAAAAAAAAATGTTCTCCATGTTCTCCATCAATGGAGAACATGCTAATACAGATGAACCTGAGATGGCTCGGACATGTTGAGAGGATGGACCACTAGCATCTCCCTTGGCAGTTACTCTACTCACAGTTATGTGAGGGCAAACGCAATCAGGGTAGACCAAGGCTCAGATTTAAAGACACTGTAAAAAGAAACTTGAAGAAGTTGGACATAGACAGAAGTTCCTGGCAGTGGAAGGCTAAGGACAGAGCTGTGTGGAGGAATCTGATCAGACCTAAATGAAACAGTCATTGTCGCCCACGACAGACTGCTATGATGATGATATCATCATAGCAGTCTGTTCCTGATTGCTGGGGTCTTTCTGCAACTGTGGGGGTCCCCCCTACAGTTGATAGTGCTGTGAGATGACTGTTGTTGTGAAATGGCGCTATATAAATAAAGTTGAATTGAATTGAATTGAATATCTGTGTTTTATCAGCGCTTTATAGATGTTTTAGCCGTGCTTTATCCGTTTTATCCACGCTTTATCCAGGCTTTATAGGTGTTTTATTGGCATTCTATCTGTGTTTTATCCATGCTTTAGCCACGCTTTATAGGTGTTTTATTGGCGTTCTATCTGTGTTTTATCTGTGCTTTAGCTGCGCTTTACCTGTGTTTTATCTACACTTTAGCTGTCCTTTAGCCGTGTTTTATAGGTGTTTTATCCACAGTTCAGCCGCTCTGTATCTGTGTTTTATCCACTCTTTAGTCACACTTTATAGGTGTTTTATCCACTCTTTAGTCACACTTTATAGGTGTTTTATCCTCGCTTTATCTGTGTTTTATCCTCGCTTTATCTGTGTTTTAACGGTGCTTTAGCCATGCTTTATAGATAGATAGATAGATAGATAGATAGATAGATAGATAGATAGATAGATAGATAGATAGATAGACAGACAGATAGATAGATAGATACATACTTTATTTCAAACAAAAAAGTGAAACAAAAACAAAACAAATGACAAGTGCAATAAAGTAACACTATACAGTGTTCGAAAGGGAGAAGGAAGAAGTGAACACTTATTAATTCCAACTCCTCTTTTCCATAAATACACCCATGTGAATTATATACAAATTACCACATTTAAGACCCCAAGTAAACAATTTACTGTATTTTGTACATATCAACATTAACACCCATCCATCCCAACACACATTGATGTCCATAAATCAAAACCAGTCTCAAACAACACAGATATACACAGTACTGTCCCACCCACCATTCCATAGTGTCCCAGAGTGAGCATAGTGAATCATACATATAAATACTACCCTTCTAACATGTTTATACTTCTTTTTGAATTGATTTCTGTTTGTACATAGTTTCAGTTCCGGCTCCAGACTGTTCCACAAATCCACCCCACAGACAGATATGCACATACTTTTCTTGGTTGTTCGTATCTTGGGTTTTGTAAAGTATAAGTCTCCTCTCAAATTATAATCATTGTCTCTTTTTTTAAATATTTTTTTGTATATTATTTGGGAGTTGATTATTAATTGCCCTGTACATGACTTGTGCTGTCTTAAATTTAACTAAATCCATGAACTTTATGACATGTGGCAGTGGCTTAGGAGGTAGAGCAGGTTGTCCAATAACCACATGGTTGGCGGTTCGAATCCCGCTCTCCCCAGATATCCTGCCGTTGTGTCCCTGGGCAAGACACTTCACCCCAATTGCTCCTGGTGGGTCTGGAAGCGCCATGTTAGGCAGCATGCCACCATCAGTGTGTGAATGTGTGTGTGAATGGGTGGATAGCAGGATCTGTAAAGCGCTTTGGTCATCAAGAGATGAGAATAAAAGCGCTATATAAGTGAGTGCCATTTACCATTTACCATGTGACTTTAAAAACAACAAATTGGTATGGTCTCTATATCCTACATTATTTATTATCCTTATAGCTCTTTTTTGTAATGTGCATATTGACTGTAGGTTGGTCTTGTAGGTGTTTCCCCAGACCTCTACACAGTAGTTAAGATAAGGTAGAAACAGTGAATTGTACAGTAAGAACAATGATTTATAGTCCAAGATGTGTCTTGTCTTCCCCAGTATGCCTATACATTTTGCCAACTTGGCCCGGATGTGACTGATGTGAGGTTTCCAGCAGATTTTATTGTCTAGCGTCACCCCCAGAAACTTATTTTCCTGTACTGTTTCCATTTTGGTATCATCTATCGTTACCATTATTTCATGATTTATTTTATAATTTCCAAACAATATAATCTTTGTTTTTTTCAGATTTAGAGATAATTTATTTTTGTTGAACCACTGCGTTAACCTTTTCATTTCAGTTGTGAACACCTCTAAAACCTGCTGCAAATTCTCACCAGTGCAAAGGATATTCGTGTCATCCGCAAACAAAACAAATTTCAGAATTTTTGATACTTGGCATATGTCATTTATATACAAAATAAAGAGTTTGGGTCCCAAAACTGACCCCTGGGGCACACCACAAGTGATGTCCATGAAGGGTGATTTGTGCTCACCAATTTGTACAAATTGTTGTCTGTTACTTAAATAATAGTAGAGTCATTTTTGGGGGTTTCGTGACCAACCTCCCAGGACCTTTTTTTCTCACTGGATTTAACATTCTAGACCCATTTTAATGAAAATAAGCTCCCATGTACCTCCCAAAAATTACGGGAAACCTTTTTTTTGCCCAAAATTCAAAATGGCCGCCAAAATGCATACCACCACCTATATCTCAGTAACTAATTCAGCTAGGAGGTTGATTTTGGTGTCTAGACATAGGTTTTTGGGGTCAAGCATTCCATTAATGCTATTAGTTTACTTGTGAAACAAACCCATCACGATGAAATCCAATATGGCCACCAATATGGCCACCGATTAACATTTTTTTTGTTTCTTGACTACTAAGGCACCTAGAAAGCTGATGTTGGTGTCAAAACAGAGGTTTAAGGGGTCATACTATCTGTTTATTCCAATTAAAGTGTGTTTAAATGATTACATAATCGAGAAATCCAAGATGGCGGCCGGCTGTCATTTTCACATGCAATGGACTTTTTCATATCCGTCACCAAATGAGCTAAAAATGTCAAATGAGGTATCCTTACATTCATTTTTAATAATTATTAGAAAGCTCCTGCATTGATTCAGTGATTTCACTGAGGAACACTTGGGTAATCCCCTTAGGATTCCGGGAATCCTATGCTTGATTCATTGATTCCTTTTTGCATAGCAAGAGAGAGGATGCAGTGATTTTGTAACGTCTGTGCTGCCATAATATGTAGTCCTAATCTTTCCAATTTAACCAAGGTTGCCAGGTATGTATAAATTTAGCTTTAAACTTATCTGGAGAGGTTAGAATTCTGAATCTTGTTCCATACTGTATAGTCAGGTAATGTTAGCATATTGACCATGCTGCTTGCTTAATGCTACCGTAATGACAGTAGACAGTACAAGGGCCTTTGACTCTAGGTCTTGTCATCCCTCCTTTTTCTCTCCTCTGTTCTGATAATGACAAATTTGTTTTTGTTTTCAGACACTTATTCATATAAAGTGAGGGATAAAATGGATACTGCAAGTGACAACGATGAATTACCATCAACGTCTTCCGGTGAATACGAATGCATTCTACGTTGTGGTCAACCATGTACCAAAAGTGACTCTTTGGATAATACCAAGGACCAAAAATGGAATTCAATTCGTGAAAAAACTCTACGATGGAAAGGACTTGATCGGTTTCAATGTGGGAATATTGATTGGGCCAAAGGGCCAAAAGGGCATTATATGCACCAGATATGTTACACCACGTTATCTAACAAGCGTTGTCTATCTCAAGCCGAGAAACGTAAGCATAAATTAGAGGTAGATCTTGAAAGAGACAATCAATCAGTTCAGGGGGATTCATCTCCATCTGCTTCTCTCTTTTCACCGAAGAGGCTCCGGTCCAGCATTGGTATTGTGGTATATACCAGACGCAGACAGTCTGCATCATCACCTCCTCAGGACAAACTACCTTGCGTACTTGCTGACGAACTTCCACCTTCAAAGTCACCCATCACCAATCGGTCATGGGTGGCATTTGGTGAATGGTCTATGTCTACCTATACGATCGACTCAACCGCCACTTCCCCTGTCAATGCCGAAACCGAACACAGAAGTCAACAGTGAGGAGAGCAGCAGTGGTGAAGACAGTGCTTCAGATAGCGCAAGTTCATACAGTGACTCATTCATTGATAGTGAATCAAGTAGTGATAGTGATGTGTAGTTGGACATCTTAGTATGATGTGATGTGGTGATTGATAGTGGACTACATGTAATTGAGTTGGACGTTTGCGTGGCATTAACATAAGGTCTAGAGAAAATGTGCCTGCGTAAAGTGTATTCCAAGATGGCGGCTGGGGGCCATTTTGAGCTTGATAGACAATGAGGGCACTAATGAACACAATGGATGGTTCACAGGAGCCTCACTTGACTTTTTTTAGCTCATTTGGTGACGGATATGAAAAAGTCCATTGCATGTGAAAATGACAGCCGGCCGCCATCTTGGATTTCTCGATTATGTAATCATTTAAACACACTTTTATTGGAATAAACAGATAGTATGACCCCTTAAACCTCTGTTTTGACACCAACATCAGCTTTCTAGGTGCCTTAGTAGTCAAGAAACAAAAAAAATGTTAATCGGTGGCCATATTGGCGGCCATATTGGATTTCATCGTGATGGGTTTGTTTCACAAGTAAACTAATAGCATTAATGGAATGCTTGACCCCAAAAACCTATGTCTAGACACCAAAATCAACCTCCTAGCTGAATTAGTTACTGAGATATAGGTGGTGGTATGCATTTTGGCGGCCATTTTGAATTTTGGGCAAAAAAAAAAGGTTTCCCGTAATTTTTGGGAGGTACATGGGAGCTTATTTTCATTAAAATGGGTCTAGAATGCTAAATCCAGTGAGAAAAAAAGGTCCTGGGAGGTTGGTCACGAAACCCCCAAAAATGACTCTACTATAACTTTCCACCCAACTTAGTCCGACCCCTCCTATCCCACACCTTTCCAGTTTCCTTAGTAGTATTCTGTGGTCAATGGTGTCAAAAGCTTTCTTTAAATCTATAAATACTCCTACAGTAAACTTTTTTTTATCTATACAACTAGTAAGATTTATCTGCTCTAAAACCATACTGGCTGTCTGTAAGGAGGTTGCGTTTTTCAATGAAATCATCCAGTCTCTTGGTGAAGATTTTTTTTAAGTATTTTGGAGAATTGTGAGAGTAAAGAGACTGGCCTGTAATTTGTGAAACAATGACTGTCTCCTGTTTTGTATAGCGGTATTACTTTTGCTATTTTCATTTTGTTTGGAAATTTACCAGTTTGAAATGACAGGTTACAGATGTGGGTGAGTGGCTTAACAATTCCTTCAATTACTTTTTTCACTATTGTCATGTCAATTTCATTCCAGTCCGTTGATTTTTTGTTCTTAAATTTACTCACAGTCTCGATAATTTCCTTTTCAGTAACTGCACCCAAAAAGACTGTGTTTGGATTTCTATCTTCTATTTCATTTACAGAACCACTGTTGTTTGTTTCTGTTGTCACTATTGATTTTGCTAATTCAGGACCAACATTTACAAAAAATTTATTGAAACCACTGACCACATCCTCCATATTATTTATCAAATTGCCATTTTCAATAAAATATTCTGGATAATTAGCATTCTTAGGTCGATTACTAATAATCCCATTGAGTACTTGCCATATTCCTCTTAAGTTATTTTTATTATCCTCTAATATTCTGTTGTAGTATTCTTTTTTACAGGTCCTCATTATATTTGTAAGCTTATTTTTATATCTTTTATATTTGATCTCAGCCTCCACCATTCTGCACTTAATGAATTGTTTATATTGTGGGCGACCCCCACAGCCTATGGACAAGCAGAGCGCTCAGCTGGAGCAATTAGCAGAACAGTGAGAAGTATGGACTGATATCAATAGGCAGCCTCTCTTTGTCTAATCCCGGCGCCAGTAATCCTGCTATTGATATGTGTGACTCTAATGCAAATGTCCATGCTTTACTGCTGTGCATGTATTGTCTGTAGCTGGGTATATAATTCAACTGCATATCGCTTGCTCTCTCTCTCGCTTTTTGACCACTTACATTGCCTGTTTGCTGACTAGAGACACAGGGCTCACTCCAGCGCGCTCCCACAGCGCTGGAGCGAGTCTCGTGATGGAGGATGAAATAAACACCCTTTTAAACTTCAGTTCGCCGTGTCCTGCCTGCACTTATTCCGTGCCTCCACACTGGGTTCCCTCATTTCATCTGCCACAATATAATGTATTCTTCTTTTTACATGCATTTATTAACCCCTTGGTGACCCAAGGAATATTTTTCTTTTGTTGTCTGTCACTGTATTGTTTTATATGACAGTTTTTATTGTACAATGATTGAAATATTTGTAAAAATTTATCATATGCTTTATTTATATCATTTTCATCATAAACTATCTTCCAGTCTTGTATTAATAATTCCTTTGTCAGTAAATACATAGATTCTTCGGTTCTTATTCTTTTATATTTAATATTTTTGGTATACTTTTTCTTCCTATAATCACATTGATAGACAACAAAAATCGGCAGGTGGTCAATGATATCATTCAGTAAAAGCCCACTCCTGATATTATTTTCCATAATGTTTGTGAATATGTTATCTATTAGTGTGGCACTGTGTGACGTGATTCTGCTAGGTCCGGTAATTGTTGGATGTAAGCCCATACTGTACATTGTGTTGATAAATTCTTCTGTCAAACTATGTTGTTTTGAATTCATCAGATCTATATTGAAATCCCCACAGATGAACATAACTTTATGAGTTAGTTTTGCATACATTTTTTCCATCCAGTCCTTAAATAAGTCAATGTTTGATCCCGGTGTTCTATATACACAGCTCACGATCATATTCTTCACATTGTCCAGACAGATTTCTATTGTAATACATTCAAATAAATCATCCACAGTTACTGACAAATTTTCAACAACCTTGTATTGCAAGCTCTTGTCAATATAAATTGCAACTCCTCCTCCTTTTATCACTTTTCTATTTATATAATTTAATTCATAGCCATCCATGGTAAAATCCACTCCTTTCTCTTCACTGAGCCACGTCTCTGATATTGCCACAATATTGAATGGCTCTTTAAAATGATGTAAATAATCTTTAATGTTATTAAAGTTGGCATAGAGACTTCTGCTGTTGAAGTGGATCATAGAAATATTGAAATCAGATGTGACCATTGTGTTAAACTGTTCATCCGTGTAATAACTAGTTATTATTGATGGAGCTAAATAATTTATTATCAGGGTCTATGTTATATTCTACGTCCTGTGGGTTGTGATCCGTATATTCAAAAACTTTCAGTTCCTGTTGTTCCTGTTTGTTAATCTTTTGTTTCATGTTGTTAAATGTCCTGATGCAGATGAGTGTGATCCTTCAGTGTCCTACAATTGTCTCTTGTTGCTGTCAACTCCAGTTCATAATATTCATTGATATTTGTCCAGTTCCATAATATTTCGGATGTTAATGACCTTGGCTTCTTCAGGTGATCCATTTAATTTTATGTATATTTTACAGTTTGATGTCCAGGTGTTTTGAATCTTTTTCTGCTTTCTCAGGTATCTTGCTTTTCTGGCTATTCCTGCGTTTTCTTTTGTGAGGTGCTCGTTTATGTAAATGTTCGTTCCTTTCAGTTTCCTACCTTTTTTTTTTCGCAGCACAGTCTTGCGTTTTCTATTGACAAACCTCATGATCACAGCCGGTTTGTCGCTGTTTTTCCTTGGCAGAGGGTTGGCAGGCCTCAATGGTGTTACAGTCCAGCTGGATTCCTTTGGACTGCATGAAGGCCGCCACTTGTTGCTCCGTGGATTCGTCTTCCAGCGCGTCGAGCCTCCCTCCGCTGTCCGCGGCCACCGCCCAAGTGTATGATCGAGGTTTAATGTGGAGCCCAGTGATGATCACATCGTTCTCCCGAGTGTTCTGCTCCAGGTCCGACACTCTGCTCCCCAGATACGCCAGCCTCTTGTCCTTCTCAGCGTTCTGGATCTGCAGCACTTTCACCTCCTCAAGCAGGCCCAGGATGTTTTTTTGCTGCAGCTTAACAGCAGAAATCTCTTCAGCCAAGAAGTCGAGCGATCTTTTAATATCGTCCACCTCCTCAGTCTGCTGAGCTTTCTTGGGACCCATGATCCCGGACGATGTATGTTGATTGTGATCGTAGAAAAGAAAACACGTGGGAGAAATCCCTTTGTTCTCCCGGAGTGTGAGGGGACTGATGAATTGCTTCACCAGCCACTACAATATTAAGTTATGAGACTGGCAATTTCTCTCTTTTTTCGCACGAGCAGGCGTACCGTTTTTATTCTCCAGCGGTAGTGACAAAGCAACAGCTAAAAATGCTAGCTCTAAACTGAGTTTTAAAGGAAGATAGCAAGAAACGAACTGGGAGCCTTTACCTGTGCGTCCTCACCTTACATGCCACAACCGGAAGTGGGCATGTAAGGTGCTTTTTTTATCTGTATATTATCCATCCATCTTCTTCCGCTTAATCCTTTTCGGGTCGCGGGGGTGCTGGAGCCTATCCCAGCATCTTTGGGCAAGAGGCAGGGTACACCCTGGACAGATCGCCAGTCCGTCGCAGGACCGATTCATGTATCTATATGGGTCATCATCTATTCGTCTATGATGTATACAAGTTATTTAGGCAGTTTTACTTTCCATGGGTAATCCCTTTGACTATTATGCTCAATCAATCAATCAAACTTTATTTGCATAGCACTTTTTAAGCATTAGATGCTGCGCAAAGTGCTTTACATAGATAAAAACAGTAGACACATTTAGTAACATATTTTACATGATACATCCCCACCCCTTCCAACCATCCCATAAACAAACCCACAAACACACACACACAGGCACATGCACATGCATCACCCCCTACTTCTCTTACACACATATAAAATAAAAGAGACATTGCTCGGCACGGAGGCACCATGTGAAGGAGCAACCATCCTGTGGAGCCCCCCACGCCAGGATACCACACAGCCAGTAACCACAGAAGGTGCCACAAGGGCCACCCCAACCAGGACAGGCCGGGGCCCACACCACAGCTGTAGGCAGTGGTATAAAGCCCCCACCCTCCCAAGCTAGAGTGACCCATGAGACCAACACCCCTGCAGATGGGTCAGGCAGCATCCAGCATGAGGGGCTCCACTGAGGAAACACTGGAGCTAAAACACATAAAATACAAGATAAAACTAAGAACACACAGAGCAAAGGGAACCAAAGACCCATACTTAGAAACTGAGGTAAGAACACATCAAAATAAGAAAATCTAAAAGCAAATGGAGCTGAGAAGAATGTAAAACAACGGAACATAAATGACTACTTCAATAATAGTTACACGGTTTGTTAAAAGCCAAAATTTAAAAAGGTACAAAAAGAACTAAGAACACAAAAACAGGAACTAAAAACCCATACTTAAAAACTGAACTAAACACATCAATAAGAAGCTGAGAAAATCTAAGAACAAATGGCTCCAAGAAGAACATAAAATAATGGAGCATAAATGACTACTTCAGTAATAGTTAAACAGGTTTATTAAAAGCCAAATTACAAAGGTGGGTCTTGAGCCTGTTCTTAAAAACATCTATTGACTCTGCAGCCCTGAGGCTCTCTGGCAGGCTGTTCCACAGATGGAGACCATACTGTAATAGTGAAAGGACGCTTCACCATTAAAAGGCTAGTACCAGAGGACCTCAGGGTTTGCGAGGGCTCATAAGATAAGAGCAGCTCAGATAGATAAGAAGGCCCAAGACCACTGAGGCATTTAAAAACTACTAAGAGAACCTTAAAATTAATCCTACAATGCACGGGGAGCCAATGCAGCGATTCTAAAACTGGTGTAATATGCATCCACCCCTTGGTCCTCGTTAACACTCGTGCTGCTGAATTTTGGAGCAGTTGGAGATGTGATATTCTTTTTTGAGGAAGACTAGAGAGCAGGGCATTACAATAGTCTATATGACTAGTAATAAAAGCATGCATCACGACCACCGTGCTGGCAAGAGAGAGAAAAGAGCGGATTCTGGCTATATTCCTAAGATGGTAAAATCCGATTTTTGTTACATTTTTAATGTGTGAAATAAAATTAAAGTCCGAGAACGCCCAGGTTCTTGACACAATGTGAAGGTTTTAGACCTAGCAATTTTGGTAGAAGTTTCTCTTGTCTTCAGGACCAATGATTAAGACTTCTGTTTTGCCCCGGTTGAGCTGTAGGAAGTTCTCTGCCATCCATGACTTTATATCTAAAATACAGTTCAAAAGGGCATTATTTGGTTTTGTGTCATCAGGAGACATGGCAATGTACAGTTGTGTATCATCAGCATAGCTATGACAATTGATGCCATGTCTCCTGATAACATCCCCAAATGGTAACATACTGTATAAAGACTAAAAAGTAATGGCCCTAAAATTGAACCTTGAGGTACACCACACTTGATTTCATGGATTGCCGAAGAACATGTATCCATACTTACAAAATAGTGTCGATCTGCAAGATAGGAATGAAACCATTCAAGAACAGTACCTGAGAGGCCCACCAGGTGTTTAAAAGAGTCGGCTTAATAAAATGTGGTGATCTACTGTATCAAAGGTAGCGCTGAGATCCAGCAGCACCAGGACTGACAGTTTGTGGGAGTCCATGTTACACCTGATATCATTAACGATTTTTAAAAGGGCTGTCTCGGTACTATGGTTTTCCCTAAAACCTGACTGAAATTTCTCAGAAATGTTGTTCAGGTTCAGGTTACTTTATTTGTACCCGTAGGTAGATTTGTTTTGCAGTCAGGTGACATCCTTTTAGACACATATTTACAAACCACAATTACATTCAACATGAACACAAACACAGGCACACATGAAGCTGACTATAAACACGATGAAAGTACTCAAGGCTCCACCAATCAGGACATAAGACAAAGAGATAAGAGAAAAAACAAAGAGAGAAGAGAGAAGGGTGATATTAAAAAAGTTAAAAACTAAGTCAATGAGATTAAAAACTCAATAAAAGTCTAAAACCCAATAAAAGATTTAAAACCCAAATAAAAAACCTACAAAAATAAATAAATATAAAATAATTTTATTATGTGCAATATATTGCTACATCCTGTTCAACTATTTGACAGCAGCAGGAACAAAGCTGTTTTTGTAGCGCTGGGTTTTACATTTTGAGACAACAAACCTCCGTCTGGAGGGAAGAAGCTGGAAGTGGCAGTGCAAAGGGTGGGAGTCATCATTTAAGATGGAGGTAGCAATCCTCTGTACCTGTCTGGTGTACAGGGATGTCAGGTTCAGCTGTGACTCACCAAGAAAATGACTGGACCATCTAACGACCTGGTCTAAGGATTTCCTCTGTTTCAGTTTTATCTGACCAAACTATGACACTAAAGAAAAGGATAAAACAGATTCAATAAAAGCCCGATAAAACATTGTCATTATGGTTCAGTCAATTTGGAAGTGTGCGAGTTTCCTTAAACAATGTAAATGTTGCTGACCCTTTTTGCACACCCTTTCACAGTTCTCTTCAAAGTTTAAATTACTATCAATAATCATCCCAAGATATTTGTAGGATTGCACACATTCAGTGGTCTGGCCTTTTAGTACAGTGACTTCGTGCCTGGGAGTTTTCCTCCTAAAGTCAATAATCATATCTTTAGTTTTTGTCGTATTCAGCTGAAGGTAGGAATCCTCACACCAGTGAACAAAATCATCAACTACTGGGCCGTGGCCACTCTCACCATCCTGAAGGAGACTGACAATAACTGAATCATTGTGGTCAATAAGAAAATTGTTTAACTGGATAAAAACAATTTTTTCTAAAACTTTACTTAAAAATGGTAAGTTGGATACAGGTCGGTAGTTACTGAGGATATCAGGATCTAAATTACTCTTCTTCAAAAGGGGCCTCACAACAGCCGTTTTAAAGGCAGTGGGGAAAACACCAGTCTGAAGAGAGCAATTTACAATGTTTAAAATCTCATGTTCGAAGAATCTATAAAATGTTTTAAAAAGTGATGTGGGAATCGGATCCAAAAGGCAGGAGGTCAAGTTTACCGGGGAGAAAACTCTACCAAGTATCTGAGCATCAACCAGGGCAAAACAGTCCAGTATTTCCTCAGCTAAAGGTGAGTCCAAGATTCCATTAAAAGCAGTCTTCTGGTCAGATAAAATGTTGGATCTAATAGAATCAACCTTGCACCTTTAGTGGTCTGCAAAACTCCCACAGTGAGAGTCAGATGGCAGGTTTCTGGGTTGATTAAGTGATCAATGGTTGCAAAAAGGACTTTAGGGTTATTGTTATGGGTTGAGATTATGTTAGCAAAATACTCTCTTCTCAATGTCTTGACTGCATTATTGTATATTTTAAATTTATTCTGTAGTATTTGGTAATTGATAGTTTATTTGTTTTTCCTCCATTTCCTCTCAGCCATCCTGCACTCTCTTTTCAATTTGTGACTTTGGTTATTTCTCCATGGAGGCTTTGGTTTATTCCCAACTGTCCTTGTGACTATTGGAGCAACTCTGTCAATGGTTGATCTTAATTTACTGTTAAAATTATCAACAATAAGATCACACAATGCAGATGAAATAACGGGGGGGGGGGGGGTTGCGTAAGAGTCTGATAAAATCAGCAGCCACTTCAGGTGTCAGCTGGTGCTTCCTCACAATTCGCACCAAGGTCTCCTGTTGCATAAAACCAGTGATGTTAAAAAACACAGTAATGGTCAGATACAGCCAAGTCACCAACAGAGGACACACTCGTGGGCAGGCCATGGCTAATGACAAGATCCGGAGTGCGTCCCTTGTTGTGAGTCGGCTGCATGACATGTTGAGTAAAATTCATAGACGTGAGCAGGCCATTAAAATCTTCTGACATATGGTCGCCCTGCTCATCAGTGTGCAGATTAAAATCACCAGAAATGAGAATAAAATTATATGAGGAGTGGATTACTGATAAAAAGTCAGAGAACTCATTAATAAAAACAGGTCAGTATTTGGGTGGTCTGTAAACTGTGACGCATAAAATTGCGGGGCTGCTAAAGACAAAAGCGTGGTGCTCAAATGCGGTATATTGATCAGGTAAAATTTACTTTACTGCAAGTGAGGAAGAAGAAAATAGAAGCAATACCCCCACCCTTCCTGCCCTTTCTTATGGAAAAAACTGAACTAAAATTTGGTGGGGAGGCCTCAGTGAGAACTGCTAGCGCATCTATGCCAAGCCACGTCTGTTAACAATACAGTCAACAATAAGTTAACAATAAGTCAATCTTATTATCTAAAATCAGGTCATTGATGATAAAAGTCTTGTCAGCAAGTGACTGTATATTTAAAAGAGCCATATTTAGGGTAGGTGGTGAGTTATTTATGGGTGGGTAATTTGTTTTCTGTGGATTATCGTTAGGAGACTGATCCACAGAACGTAGGCAGCGTGGGCGTGAGTTCTTGTGAACTGTATCTTTTATGGATGGAGGTCTGTCCGTGATCAATGTCCTAATGGGGAGGGTGGGTAGTGAATGAATTTCCAAACCAGATGGTGGAGGCTGACAAAAACAGGACTGGTGCTGGATAGTCTTACTGGGGGTCAGAGATGTGAGTGGATCCGGAGGGGAAGGATCATGGGATGTAAACAGTCAATTATGTTGTGGTTTGAATAATATGCATCAGGTTTGCTACTAAAAGCTGGCCACCTGATGCATTTAAATGTATGCTGTCAGATTTATAGAGTGTGGCGGCCCCAAAACAAGTTAAAATTGTCAATAAAATTAATGTTAATGTTGTTGCTGCTGCAGATGGACTTGAGCCAAATTGAGAGGGCAAGAACACAGCTAAAATGGTCTGATCCATGGCGCAGTGTGAGAATGGGGCCAGAAATAAAAAACAGACTTTCCGCTGTTTGATAAAATATTAAAAAGTTTGCAGAAGTCATTTTTAGTGATTTCAGACTGTCTGTGGGTGGTGTCATTAGTCCCTACGTGAATAATAATCCGTGTGATGGAGGGGGGTTGTGACTGCAGCAGATCCGGGAGCTTTTCTAACAGGTCGGGGACAGTAGCTCCCGGGAAACAGTGAGTGATAGAGTTAAAATACCTGATGTGCCTTATGATGGAGTCACCGACAATCATCGTGGTTGGAGGAAAAAGCAAGCGGGATGTTGGTGGTTGCAGGGTCCCTCAGTGAGAGTCAGTGCGGTGAGATGACAGCAGAGTGGGGGTCCCGTCGTTGGGGCAGGTAGGGCACTTTACCTCACCAGCTGACGAGCAGGGCAGTGAAACTGCGCCAGAATCGGAGGAGGGGTTTCCTGACTGCTCCGTGCGGTATGGCCTCCCGGAGTGCCAGCGAACAGCCTCCCTCAGGATCATATGTCGGGCACAGGACTCTACAGAACAGGGCCGTAGCCACTGTGGCTCAGCTGGGGCCACGCCAGCCACCCTACTGCTGTCAGTCCTCAGTGGAGGAAAGGCCGCCGGGTCTTCCAACGAAGGGACAGGTGTGACATTAGCGGGGGCTGTGTGCCGAGCGGAGCCTGGGCGAACTGGAACTGGTGAAGCTGGAGCATCGGTAGAAGGTGGATTATCAGCCGTTGCCAGAGCCTCATAGTGGTTGGAGACGGGCAGAGGAGGGCTGGTGGTTGACACGTCTGAGGCCCTTTTCCTGCCCCGGACCACCACCTCAGACCAGGCCATCTGATTTGGCGCTGAACAGGAGGAGGGCCATGGACAGGCGGAGGGGTCCCAGATGACCGTGTCTCGGAGGGCTGAGGCACTCAAGGCCGTATTTTTGGACTCCTGGGCCGCTAAAAGGCTCATCGTCTGTGACAGCAGAGGAAGACGTAAGCTGAAGTTGGACAGGAGCGTGTTTTTCTGTTTCAGTTCATCAAGAGAGTCGTTGGATATCACCTCCAGGTCAGCAGTTTTCTTTTGTGCTTTCTGCAATAGAATTTTATCACCCCCCAGGCACTGTCATGTCCAGGTTAGACACGGATCGTCACTTCCTTGTGGTAACGTATCGTCACTTCCTGTTTTGCTGTCTGCCTGTGTGGTTTGCTCTCCAGCTCTCCAGCCACTAGCTATGGCTACTGCCTCTCTTTCGTCTCCTCCGCTGGTGTGCTCTCTCTGTCAGATGTTTAGCTACACCTCTGCCTCTTTTAGTGATAACGGTAAATGTAATAAATGTTGTCTTTTTGAGGCGCTCGAGGCGAGGTTGTCTGATTTGGAATCCCGGCTCCGCTGCACTGAAACACCGTCTGCGCCAGTTAATCTCGACGGACGCCCATTAGCTGCAGCGGAGCTAGCTAGCTTAGCCCCCCCTGTCAGCGGTTCCCCGGCTCTCCTCAGCAGCGAGGAGACTGGGTGGGTGACGGTGAGAAGGAAGCCTAGTCGCAAAGCCCCGGTTCACCACCAACCTGTTCACGTTTCTAATCGTTTTTCCCCGCTCAGCGACACACCCGCTGAGGAAAAAACTCTGATCATTGGCGACTCTGTAGTCAGAAACGTGAACCTAGAGACTCCATCGGCCATAGTCACATGCATTCCTGGGGCCAGAGCAGGCGACATCGAGTGAAATTTGAAAATGCTGGCTAAAAGTAACTGTAAATACTCCACAATTGTTATTCACGCCGGCATTAATGACATCCGTCTCCGGCAGTCGGAAGTCACGAAACTTAATATAGAATCGGTGTGTGACTTTGCCAAAACGATGTCAGCCACTGTAGTATTCTCTGGGCCCCTCCCCAATCTGACCAGTGATGACATGTTTAGTCGCTCGTCATCCTTGAACCGCTGGCTGTCTGTGTGGTGTCCTAAAAATGACGTGGGCTACATTGACAATTGGAGCTCATTTTGGGGAAAACCTGGTCTTATGAGACGAGACAGCATTCATCCCACTTTGGATGGTGCTTCTCATTTATCTAACAATCTGGCATCTTTTTTATCCAAATTTCCAAAACCATGACTACTCAGAGTTGGGACCAGGAAGCAGAGTCTCAGTCTTACACGCCTCTCTGCAGCTCCTCTTCATCCGCCACCCCTCAGCTTAGCTCCTGTCTTCCCCATCAGAGAATCGTTGTCTGCTCCCTCCAAAGTAAATAAAAATATAATGTATAAGCATCCCAAAGTGATAAAGCAAAATATTGGTAAAACTCAAATTAAACATAAAGCCTCTAAATTGAATGATTTGGCCTCTGTTCCTCCTCATAATTTAAAAATTAAATGTGGTTTATTAAATATTAGGTCTCTAACTCCCAAGTCTCTGTTAGTCCATGATCTGTTAATTGATCATCAGATTGATTTAATTTCCCTTACAGAGACTTGGTTAGGACAAGAGGATTATGTTGGTTTAAATGAATCAACTCCCTCTGGTTATTTAAACTGTCAAAATCCCAGAAGTTCTGGTCGTGGAGGAGGAGTAGCAACAATTTACCATTCCAAATTACTAGTTAATGTAAAGCAAAAAACATGTTATAATTCCTTTGAGGGCCTGGTCCTCAGTATTGGGCACTTTAGCAATTTCAGGTTAAACCCAATTTTATTTGCCATAGTTTATCGTCCCCCATCAACCTATTCAGAATTTTTATCAGAATTTGCTGATTTCTTAGCTGATTTAGTGCTGAAATCTGATAGAATAATTATAGTAGGGGACTTTAATATACATGTGGATGTAGATAGTGACTGCCTTAATGTGGCTTTTAATTCAATATTAGACTCGATTGGGTTTTCTCAGAAAGTAGGAAATTCTACTCATTACCTCCACCATACATTGGACCTTGTTCTGACATATGGCATAGAAATAGAAAATCTTGTAGTGTCTCCTCATAACCCTGTACTGTCAGACCATTGTCTGTTAACCTTTGATTTTATTATTTCTGACTATTTGGCTCCTAAAGAAAAATATTATCACAGTAGATGCCTCTCAGATGATGCTGTTTCCAAATTTATGCAGATTGTTTCCTCTATGCCATGTGTCAACACAACGGAAATAAGCTATAGACAGCTTGCTCCTTCTGTAATTGATAACATGGTGGATAGTGTTTCAGCTTCTCTGCATCAGGCTCTAGACTTGGTGGCCCCCTTAAAAAAGAAAAAGTCTAATCAGAGATTTTTAACTCCTTGGTTCAACACAGAAACTCGTAGCTTAAAACAGAAGACTCGTCAATTAGAAAGAAAATGGCGCTCTACTAATTTAGATGAAATCTATTTAGCTTGGAGAAATCATCTTTTAATTTATAAAAAATCTCTTAGAAAAGCTAGAACGAGTTATTACTCTGCATTAATAGAAGAGAACAAGAATAATCCCAGGTTTCTTTTCAGTACTGTAGCCAGGTTGACAAAGACTCAGGACTCCGTCAATCCTAGCATCCCCTTAGAGCTTACTAGTCAGGACTTTATGAACTTTTTCAATAATAAAATTTCATCCATCAGAGATAAAATCAATCAGATTCTTCCCACAGTTAACTTAAATACTGTAACTACTACAACTCCTTCTATTGATGTCTGTCTTGATGAGTTTTCTCCAATCGACCTTTGTGAGTTAGACAAAATAGTTTCCTCATCCAAACCTTCAACTTGTCTTTTAGACCCTATTCCTACCAGGTTATTTAAAGAAGTCTTCCCACTTATTGGTAGCTTTATTCTTCATATAATCAATTCTTCATTAACTTTAGGCCATGTACCGCAGGCTTTTAAAATGGCTGTAATTAAACCCTTACTCAAAAAGCCAACGCTAGATCCAGGAGCTTTAGCTAACTATAGACCAATCTCTAATCTCCCTTTCATTTCAAAAATCTTAGAAAGAGTTGTTGCTACGCAATTATTTGACCACCTGCAGGGAAATGGTTTACTTGAGGAGTTTCAATCTGGGTTTAGAATCCATCATAGTACTGAAACAGCCTTAGCGAAGGTCACTAACGACCTCCTCATTGCATCTGATAATGGACTAGTTTCTGTACTTGTCGTTTTAGATCTTAGTGCAGCTTTTGATACTATTGATCATAATATTCTACTTGATAGATTAGAACACTATGTTGGACTTAATGGAACTTCGTTGCAGTGGTTTAGATCTTATTTATCTGATAGGTTCCAGTTTGTTCATGTAAATGATGAGTTTTCTCTCAGCTCAAAGCTTAGTCATGGAGTTCCACAGGGATCTGTGCTAGGCCCTACTCTTTTTAGTTTATATATGCTTCCTTTAGGCAACATTATTAGAAAGCACTGTATACATTTTCATTGTTATGCAGATGACACACAATTATACCTGTCAATGAAGCCAGATGATACTAATCAATTAGCCAAGTTAGAAGCTTGTCTTAAGGAAATCAAAGCTTGGATGACTTGTAATTTTCTGCTATTAAATTCAGATAAGACTGAAGTCATTCTTGTTGGTCCAAAAAACCTTAGAAATTCCTTTCCAAATCAAACTTTCAGTTTGGATGCAGCTACTCTTTCTCTTAATAGCTCTGTGAGGAACCTTGGAGTTATTTTTGATCAGGATTTGTCCTTCAATTCACATATTAAATTTGTTTCTAAGACTGCCTTCTATCATTTGCGTAATATTGCCAAGATTAGGAGCATCTTGTCTCAAAGTGATGCTGAGAAGCTGATCCACGCTTTTGTTAGCTCGAGATTAGATTATTGTAATTCTTTATTATCAGGCTGTCCTAAAACATCTTTAAAAAGTATTCAGCTGATCCAAAATGCTGCAGCAAGAGTTTTAACAGGTACTAGAAAGAGAGATCATATCTCTCCGGTTCTGGCCTCCCTTCATTGGCTTCCCATAGAGTTTAGAATTAAGTTTAAAATCCTTCTTCTTACTTACAAAGCTCTAAACAATCAGGCTCCTTTTTATTTAAAAGATCTGATACTACCGTATCATCCTAACAGAGCACTACGCTCCCAAAATGCAGGATTACTTGTAATACCTAGAATCTCCAAAAGTACAATGGGAGGCAGAGCCTTCAGTTATCAAGCTCCTCTCCTGTGGAATCAGCTGCCAATCTGGATTCGGGAGTCAGACTCTATCTCTGTTTTTAAGAATAGGGCTAAAACCTACCTTTTTGATATAGCCTACAATTAGGGAGGGATCATGTGTTTCTGAACCCTCCCTTAGTTATGCTGCTAATAGGTTTAGTCAGCCGGGGGACCTCCAGTAATGCACTGGGCCTCACTCCTTTCCTCACTCTCTATGAAATATTTTTTTTTTTTTTTTTTGCTGGTCATTAACATTTGTTTGTTCTCTCCCATAGATTGAGTCCCCATCGTGCTGTTTGCTCTCTACATGTCTGTTCTTTTCTTCTTCTCTATCCCCTCACCCCCCAGCCAGTCGCAGCAGATGACTGCCCCTCCCTGAGCCTGGTTCTGCTGGAGGTTTCTTCCTGTTAAAAGGGAGTTTTTCCTCTCCACCGTCGCCAAGTGCTTGCTCACAGGGGATCGCCTGATTGCTGGGGTCTTTCTGCAACTGTGGGGGTCCCCCCCTACAGTTGATAGTGCTATGAGATGACTGTTGTTGTGAAATGGCGCTATATAAATAAAGTTGAATTGAATTGAATTGAATTTTTGACTAAAAACATAAACGGTCCAGCCATTGGGAGCTATATGATCAATATAGCCGATCAATAAAGTTCTAGCTCCAGTTTAAAAAGTTAATATCACTAAATAGAAAGCTAATATCAATAAAAGAGATAAAAAATTTAAAACCGAGTAGGTAAAATAAATAAAAACAGACAAAATAACCAGTATGTGTAAGAGTGACCAAGGTTTCAAACAGACGCCGACACATGCACCCATCAGATTAGAGGAAGGGAAATAATAGACGACAGCACCACCATGCTGACTATGCTGTCTGTGGTTTGGTCATCTACTGTCATGCTGCTGTTACAATGTAATTTCCTAGTTTGGGATCAATAAAGTACATCTATCTATCTATCTATCTGCGCTTTAGCCGTGCTTAATCTGTGTTTTATCCACACTTTATTGGTGTTTTATCCGTTTTTATCAGTGTTTTATCCGCACTTTATCTGTGTTTTATAGGTGCTTTATCTGTGTTTTAGCTAGGGCCACCAAACGTAGTATACAGGTTCATCTTGGGATCCTGACCTCTAGGGGTTTGGGGTGAAAGCTTAACGGTAACATTCCCTATGCTTTATTACTAGGGCTGTCGCGATAACTGTAATTATGTAGTACTGTGCTATGGACAAGCCTACCATGTAGGATAATGAGCAACCGCAACAACCGCAGTGTATAACCCCCTGAAAGGTTTATTATTTTAGGCTGATTATACCTGATCAATAATTCTGAGATATGTATTTTTTGATCTTTACATAAATGTTTTCCTATTAGTAGTTAACTTTACAAAGTACAGACGCCTTATGCCATCCTATGCACTGAAGTAAAAAAGCAGGCTTTTATTTTGATAACGGTGGTTTTGTTTTCGCTTCCTGTGCCTGCCTGTGGAATTGTCAGTAAGGCTACAGCGCTTAGCAGAGACAGTCGAGCTATGAACACGACGGTTATTCGGTTTATGAACCTGTAATGAGACACAAGCTCTTACGGTGGTCGTAGTTTATGTGTTTTACTTAATGTGTACTGTGCTAAAATAAGAAAATATAACTGTAAACCACCAGCAGTCAAGACCATTGCCATCACATATTATGGGGATCTGTACACGCAGTGTTCACTTTTTTGTGTGTGTGTGGTTAAATCTCGTTGTTCACCTATGTGCCCCTATTGATTCCATCCATCCATCTTCTACCGCTTTTATGGAGGTCCGGGTCATGGAGGCAGCAGTTCAAGCACAGAAGCCCAGACTTCTCTCTCCCCAGCCACCTGCTCCAGCTCTTCATAGAGAATACCAAGGCGCTCCCAGACCAGCTGGGAGACATAGTCTCTCCAGCGAGTCCTGGGTCTGCCCCAGGGTCTCCTCCCAGAGGGACGTGCCTGAAACACCTCAAGCGGGAAGTGTCCAGGAGGCATCCTGATCAGATGCCCATACCACCTCAACTGGCTACTTTCAATGTGGAGGAGCAGTGGTTCTACTCTGAGCCTCTCCTGGATGACTGAGCTCCTCACCCTATCTCTGAGGGTGAGTCCAAGCAATCCTATGAAGAAAGCTCATTTCAGCCGCTTGTATCCGCGATCTCGTTCTTTCAGTCATTACCCAAAGCTCATCACCGAAGGTGAGGGTAGGAACATAGATTGACTAGTAAATCAACAGCTTTGCCTTAGAGCTTAGCTCCCTCTTCACCACAGCAGACTGGTACAGTCACTAAACTCCTCTTAAACTCCTCCACTTGGGGCAGGAGCCTGTCCCAAACCCGGAGAGGACAATCCATCTTGGTTTGTCCTCTCCCCTGACCTAATGTATACAACACATTAGTTTTATAGGTGTTTTAGCAACGCTTTATCTGTATTTTATAGGAGTTTTATCCATGTTTTAAGATAAGCCTTTATTAGTCCCACAATGGGGAAATTCCAGGATTGCAACAGCACAGGGATAGCAACACTCAGAGCAACAATCAGAAGGCAAGAAAAAACAAGAGCAGCTAGTACACATATGTACATATTTATATATATATAGACACACAGTGCGGAGCATTGTGGTTGGTGGATGTGCAGCAGAAAGTCTAAGCTCTCTCTCCGCGGATGCGGCGGGACAGCTGGATGTCTTTGGGCATGATGGTGACCCTCTTGGCGTGGATGGCGCACAGGTTGGTGTCCTCGAAGAGACCCACCAGGTAGGCCTCACTGGCCTCCTGCAGAGCCATGACGGTGGAGCTCTGGAAGCGCAGGTCGGTCTTGAAGTCCTGAGCGATCTCCCTCACCAGGCGCTGGAAGGGCAGCTTACGGATGAGCAGCTCCGTGGATTTCTGGTAGCGACGGATCTCTCTCAGAGCCACGGTACCGGGCCTGTAACGGTGAGGCTTCTTCACTCCGCCGGTGGCCGGAGTGCTTTTCCGAGCAGCCTTGGTGGCTAGCTGCTTCCTGGGGGCTTTTCCTCCAGTAGATTTATGGGCGGTCTGCTTGGTTCTTGCCATCGCTCTTTATTATTCTGTCTTATATTTCTTGCACGCCGCCTAAACTCCAGCCCGGCACCCGCGTCGTTTTCGCTTCAGTTCTCCCGGTATGTCGAGTTTCTCCGTTAGCACCGTGTGGCGGTTGAGTGCTAGCTAGCTCTTCCCTGCTGTATCGTCTCCTGCTGTAAACAGAGGCTCCGTCCGCCAACTCAGGAGACCTTTGGGGCGATCTGTGTGTCCGTGATATATATAGAGTGAAAGGTGTGCCGGATCAGAAAGTTATCACCGGATCAGAAAGAAGAAGGAAGATAAAAAGACTCAGAATTGAGCCGCTGTTGCAAAAGGCAGCCAACTCGTGTGGCGCCAGAACCGGAAGCCGTGTTTAGCTGTGTTTTATTGGTGTTTTGTCAAAACACAATACAGTGGCGTGGAAAAAGTGTTTGCCCCCTTCCTGATTTCTAATTTTTTTTTGTACGTTTGTCACACTTAAATGTTTCAGCTCATAAAACAAATTTAAATATTAGACAAAGATAACAAAAGTAAACACAAAATGCAGTTTTTAAATGAAGGTGTTTATTATTAAGGGTAAAAAACATCCAAACCTACATGGTCCTATGTGAAAAAGTGCCCCCCCAGTTAGAACATAAATTAACTGTGGTTTATCACATCTTTGGAAAGCTTAGTTCAATTTCTGTAGCCACACCAAGGTCTGATTACTGCCACACCTGTTCTCAATCAAGAAATCACTTAAATCGGACCTGCCTGACAAAGTGAAGTAGACGCACAAAAGTCTCGCTCCACAGCAGACAGCTACACCTCAGACACAGTCCAGGGATGGATAATTTTTTTCCACACATAAGGAGTTGTTCAGAACTCCTTATACAAAGATATAGAGTGATGATAATCAAGTCAGTGGCGGTAATGCACCTGTAAGCTGGTTGCCAACCACCAATCAAATCTAAAAGAAGAAGAAGAAGTGAAGTAGACCAAAAGATCCTCAAAAGCTGGACATCACGCTGTGATCAAAAGAAATTCAGGAACAAATGAGAAACAAAGTAATTGAGATTTATCAGTCTAGAAAAGGTTATAAAGAATTCAAGGATTCAAAGGTTACTAGTGCATTGCCCATAGAATGCAAGTATTCCTGTCTGAAACAGGTATCCCAATCAGGCTTTACAGGCCCAGATGTAGGGTGTGTTTGAAAGTGGAACACAAAGAGGAGTAGGCTACACAGTATGTTGGCAATCACATGTTAGACTTTAACAAATATAAAAGGAAGTAAAGGCACTAAAGGCCCTGTCACACCTAGATGATTTAGGCAGCGTTTGCAAAACATGAAAAAGTTGGAGAACTAGTACATACCCGTGCATACCCGTCCATGCCCGTAGAAACCAAGTATAAGCAAGTATTTCTGCATGCCCGTTGCTGAAGGGTCTCCTCCTGTGTGAGACGGCTGTGTTGTTCACAGTCATGCCGCAGGCATCACTGACAGAGATTTCTTGAATTTATAGAGTGCCTTCTGCCTTACTGAGCCAGATTTCCCAATGTCCTGCTTCGAATGGGTGTGGTTTAAAGTAGTGTGTCGTATTTGGTCTCAGCTTCTCTGTGCCTTGCCTGGCATGCAGCATTGGTGGCCAGCCGACTATTCTGCATCTCCTGGGTCTCAGCTTGTCTGTGCCTTGCGTGGCATGCAGCGTCGCTCGCTTTGCGGGCATTTCGGGCTTCAAGTGACTCAGCACGTGCATGGTGCACTGCCACACATTTCCTGTCTGTCTGTGCATCCCTTATCTGTTGTACCCTATGCTGGTGAAGGGTGTCCTCCTGTGGCAGGCATCATAGGACACTACATCATAGGTAGGCAGCCATTGTGACTGATGGTCTATATGACATCATAAAGACATCCAGGCTGGCATCATAGGACACTACATCACAGGTAGCCAGTCTTATTGCCTATATGACGGCATGGCCTATACGACATCATCGCAAGTCCTATGTACCCTGAGATCATAGGATCATCATAGGACATCATGCAGACATCATAGGCTGTCCTATAATGTCCTATGATCGTGACAGACACACAGACATTTCTTCAATTTATAGTGATGATGAAGAGTGATTATCATGTGCACAGTTAAGAAATGCAACATTTCCTGAGCAATGAAATTCTTACTCTGCTGTCCACAACGAATGCCAAGGTAATAAATACACATCAATACTCATTCATTCATCTTCTTCCGCTTCATCCTTTTTGGGTTGCAGGGGGCTGAAGCCTATCCTAACATCTTTTTGGGCGAGAGGCCAGATCGCCAGTCCATCGCAGGGCCAACACAGACAGACAACCATTCACTCTCAGTCATACCTAAGGACAATTTAGAATCCCCAGTTTTGATGCCAATTAACCTAACTTGCATGTTTTTGGCATGTGGGAGGAAACCGGAGAAATCCCGGAGTAAACCCACGCAGACACGGGGAGAACATGCAAACTCCACACAGATCACTGTTGGTCAGGGGCTGGGATCGAACCCAGGATCCCCCGGCCAAGGGTGAGTTGCTGTGCTGCCGCAATGCTAACCACTCCTCCACCGCGCCGCCTTCACTAATAAAGGTAATAAACACACCTTAATAGTAACCACTCTATAAATTTAAGAAATCTCTGTGTGTCTGTCACGATCACAGGGCATCATAGGACGGCCTATGATGTCTGCATGATGTCCTATGATGATCCTATGATCTCAGGCATCATAGGACTCGCGATGCCATCATACAGATATGATGTCTATATGATGTCATATACACATAGCACATCATAGGGCGCCCTATGATGTCTGCATGATGTCTTTATAGTGTCATATAGACATCACTGACAATGCCTACATTCATGTGTCTTTATGATGTCATATGGCTCAAAATTGCCAAAGTGAATAAGTCACAGGGCCAGTCTTTACATCGCGTTGGTGTTTTCTGCACAACAGATTT